>OX465548.1:9931239-14931239 GCA_950022955.1 Xestia ashworthii
AAATCAACTTTCAAAACGTTTCGTCGAAGTTAGCTTTTTGAACCTACTTGTTTTTATTTGCTTAAGAACGTCTGCTTCAAGACAGGGATCTTTAAAGAAATTGAAATAAAATTGCATTGAAAGAATATTTGGTAGCTAGAAAACAGATTGCAATATAAATCACTCACAGCAAACGTAACGTATCACGACTTAACATTGTTATAATCTAATTTTTTTAGCCCTATTTTCTCGTATTTCTGTATTTTTCCATAGCCTATACTTTTTTATTAAAAACCTCTCTGTTTTGTGCAATTTCTGGCCGCGTTTTCAACATGATCAGACCGTATTTCTGTATTTTTTAATTTTACTTTTCGGTTAGACATTCTTCAATTGAGTGATAACATTTCATAATTAATAGTCTCGTATAGATATTCCCATACTCCGTTACACGAGTTATGAACAGTGAAGTCGCCTATCTGAATAACGTTGAAAGGAGTCTATTGGATAGGGCGACGGCAGAGGGATGGGAGAAAAACAAATAACGCTGTAGCTAGTTACTCACATGTCTCGTGCCGCTGTCTTTCCTTTCTAGAGGTTTCTGAGTTCAATGCCCTATATGTAGAAATCCTAGACTCAGATTTAATACAATCTTATACGTAGAAATACGACGCTCCTTTTTAATACAAGAACATTTTGATTGTTATTTACTTACCCGAGATAAACCTAACTCGAAGGAATCAATCTAATCGAGGGTTAAAACCCTACAGCCTTTGAACTGATGGATATGAACACAATAATGCATATGAGTAATAAAATAAGCGTAAAAAGTTTATGTATATTTCGCTATGAAGATCAGACAATAGGCTTTACCGGCTGATTGGATACGTGCTCGTGAAATTCGGATAAACGTTTTTACAATACAAATATGGGTAAATATATTTCAAGGATATTAACTGTTAGTAAAATACACACGATTTAAAGAAAAAAGTAATAATAAATGTAATAAAGTGTAATGTAACCTTAGAAAGGATCACTGTAAATAAAAATATTGGAAAGGAATCTGGATTTAGAAATGAACTAGCTGTTGTTCGTGACTTCGTTCGCGTGGAAATTTTGATGTGTATGAGTGAGAAAAAGAAGGCGCTCCATGTAAAATACTGGTATTCAACTGCATCCGGTTAGACTGGAAGCCGACCCAAACATAATTAGGAAAGGTTTGCAGATTATGATGATAGTCGTTCAGTAAGTCTTGACTAACAGCCTATTTTAAATTACAAATAATTTCACGAATAACCCTACCCCTACTACCCTATAATTTTACATGGAGCGACTGCCTATCTAACCTTCATCACCCAGTTAGTACCCTTTGGTAAGTCTGGTGGCTCGATTTTCGGGCCACTACCTACCGGTAACGACTGTCAAAGATGGACAAATGACAGCTGGGACCAACAGCTTGACGTGCTTTTCGAGACACGGAGGAAACTCGGTATGTAAGGGTGGTCACCCATCCACACACCAACCTAGGCAAGCATGACTTAGCGGCTGTTATTATTTAGCCATAAGCTCCATGGTTACTACATGCTACTTCGAAATATATTTTTACACCCTAAACATTCTTCACGGTTTTTGGTGAAGGCCAAGAGTAAAAGAAAAAAGTGGAATACTCCAGAGCGTAACTGCAATAGGCTAAAGTATATTTCTGTCCCAAAATATGAAACAGGTCTCCTTGAGAAATATCAATTTCCACATGGACGAAGCGACCGACAAAAGTCTTCCACAATATTATATGAAAAGATACAAAACATCCGCTCGAAAGAAATGTTTCCTTTCAAAAAGATTAGTATCTTTCCATATCTCCCCGAGTGCGTAAAAGCGAGTATTATTTTTCTTATAAAAATGTACTGAAAGCATTAAAATATTCATGCTTAATTCCGGTTTTAATGGTTAGTACAATATGAAAAGTACTTGCTTTCAGAGTAATGAAATATGGCGGTCTGTCATACATAATTATGGTATTTTTTGGCATTCTTGTTGTGTCTATTTTTCTCCTCGTAATTTGTGTTCTCTTTTGGGATGAGCAGTTTCGTGAATGGACAACAATAATACCAATTCTTGTTATTAAAATCTTTCAAAACCTTGTTGCGATCTCAATAGATTAACGGAAACATTAAGATTCTGCCTAGAATGGAAAAGTTTTCCAAAAACCACAGGAATTTCCCATTTGCTTTAAATATAATATAATATTTTATTTTAAAAGTATTACAAAAAGTGTATATTCAGGCGCAATAGTGTTATTTCTCATACAATAATATAATTAGTGCTTTTAAGTAAATAATAACTAAAATATATTTGAAAATGATTATGTTGTCGTTCTAGGTTTATTTCAAATAATATTTAATTGGACTAAAATCTGACATTACAGGTGTATGCATTTATTGGTAAGTGTCAGAAGAGCTCAAAAAGTTAAACCCATTATCCATAACGAAATATCAGAGATTATTGCTTTATTCATGACAAAACTTAAATGTAACATATATTATCCATTTTTAGTATCAATGATTTTTTTCCTCCTATATCTTCTGAAACTTGTCTCAATATTCTACAATATTCCAGATACTAACACATATCTACACCACTAAATACCATTATAACCGACTTAAAAGCCACCACAAAGTCCGGAATCCGACCAAAATCGACTATTTGAATACTCATTACGACATCCCATTAGTTTCGGTCTGTTCGGGACCAATGAAATAAAGGCCAAAAGGGTTTTTACGACAGTTGGGACCAACGGGGCCAATCAAGCGATCCCTTCTTTGATCGGTTGTTGATAGGTATTAGTTAAACCATTATTAGTTGGTAATGTGAACCACTGTTGGTCCGCTGTTTAACGGGTTTCAAAGGTATTAATCATAAGTTTTGTTGTTATCAGGAGTTTTCATTAGGCAGACAAATATATACAGTGTGTAAACCACCTCATCACAAAGCCGTTAACCAAGCATTCTGTATATCAAACTAAGTAACTTTACGCAAAAAATATTGCTGGGAAACAATTTTTTTTGAGGTTATTATTCATGTTCTGTGGTAGAACTCAATGTAACGCACTTAAAACATTGTGCTGATGGATGGATTGATTAGTACGGAGGTCGTGGAGGTCTTAAAAGTTAAAATCTTACAAAAAAAAAAACTTGTATTAAAAAAAAAACTTGTCAAAAAGTTGTAACTTTGACCTCCCATATCTCCGTAACTAGAAGGTTCCCAGGTATGGTGTAGAACAAAAAAATGATCGCAATGATGGGGAGAACAAGTGCCTTTCGGCTTCGTGAAGAGGTGTTTTACACCCTATATAATTGCATTAATGTTATTTCCTTTTCACAACACTATGCGGGTTCAAATCGTCCACTTTCCCATCTTGATCGCTTTTTCATATTGTCCATATTCCTAACTCATTCACTTTAATTATGTCATGGACTGTGTACAAGTTCTGTTCAGTTGCTAATCTGACCAGCTGAGAATCTTTCCAGTTGCCACGGCGCCGGTTTTCACACCTCATGCCTTACTAATTTAGTAAATGTATTTTTTTCAATGTTTGGCTCTATTGTTTAAATAATTGGTTGAATTCTCGTACTTATTACAATCTTCTTTTGTATCATCAACATCTGTCAGACAGTATTTTACAACTGCCTATTTAACCTCACAACCGAATTAGTATTGGGTAATATAATACTCTTTGGTAAAACTTGTTGTTCTTCGGTGACTGACTGAAAGTCTTCTAATGAGCCACTAAAGTTGTATAAAAAGGCAACTTAAATATTAAAAAAAGGAATTTAGCAAAAATTTAAACAGTGACACTTGTAAGTAATAAAAGTAACATGATCGTTATTATGGAAACGGCCACAGATAAATACAAGAAACTTTCTTCTAGAAACGAGAAAGAAATACACCTGAAATGAACCAGAATGTTCTAAGGATTGCTACGCGACTCGTAGCGACTATGCTACGAGATTCGTAGCGACTATGCTACGAGATTCGTAGCGAAAGTTACAAGATTTGTAGCAAATGTGCTACGAGCTACGAGAGCCCTAGTCGTGACAGCCCTAGCTGTTTACATAGTAGATGTTACTACAGTTAAACAAAACAATTTGATCGACTGTATACATTGAAACGTTTGTACAAAAACTATTGAATAAAGTTCAAAGACCTTTACCCCAGAAATGTCCCGAACAGGTTTCTTTCACCCAGTATAATATAGATACGCAACCCAAACGTTCATGTCCTAATTTGTCAAACGCTTAGCCTTTTTAGGCCCGAAAATTGATGAAGGGATAAACACCAAATTAATAGCGTTGAAAATCCTTCAAATATTTCGACTTTGGGGCCAAACATTCGTCTTTTTCAAGTCCTTTGTTATTTAATTAACTATATTCGATGGTCGTTTGTTAAGACCCATTTAACCTTGAATTTGTGAATAGGAAGTCGTCTGGGGAAAGTTTAGTCGATTTAGTTATTTGTTTGTTTACTGAAATATGGATTTCGTTAGTGACTGACTGTATTGTAGAAGCTGTAGACCAAGCACTCTATACATCAAACTTAATAACTTTACGCAAAAATTATTGCTGGGAAACGACTTTTCTTGGGGCGAAAAATCGTGTTTTGTGGTAGAACTCAATGTAACACATTTAAAACATTGTGCTGATGAATGGATTGAATAGTACGGGGTTCGTGCAGGTGTTTGAAGTATAAATCTTACATTAAACAATTGTATAAAAAAAAAACTTGTCAAAAAGTTGGAACTTTTACCCCCAATATCTCCGTAACTATAAAGTTCCCAGGTATGATATAGAACAAAAAAAGACGACGGGAAGAATAAGGGCCTTTTTGCTTCATTATGAAGTTTTTTGCACCCTTTCGAAGGGTAGAAGTTTACCTAATAGTAGGTACATCAACATTTCTCCAGTTATGTTTTAAGTACCATGTAATAGGGACGAGCCTATTGCCATCAACCGGGCACAAATCCAGACTCTGAGGCTTCTGAGAAATTCCTGAAACACTTTGCCCGACTTCGGAATTGAAGCCAGGACCTCAAGCTCAGCAGTTCTAGACCAACGATGCAAAAAATGTAATATTAATAAATACAAAAAAGATTTTAATAAATTCAATGAAGAAGAATTGCCAAACTTAAGTGGCAGTGGGCAGGTCACATTGCTTGCAGAACGGATGGCCGCTGGGGCCGAAAAGTTCTTGAGTGGCGACCGAGAACTGGAAGACGATGCGTTGCAAGACCTCCCACTAGGTGGACCGATAACCTGGTGAAGGTTGCGGGAATCCGTTGCATGCGAGTCGCAAGGGACCGGTCAATGTGGCGACACTTAGGGGAGGCTTATGTCCAACAGTGACGTCTTTCGGCTGAAATGATGATGATGATGATGATGGAACTGCATAACGATATGATAATAAATGGCTCCTCATCAAATCAACTCTGATCTCCAAGATACAGACTAACGTCTAGTTTGGGGATCACCGTTAAATCTGACAACTATGTACTTGATTATTAATAAATAATTTTAATAAAAAAAATTGAATTTGAATTAAATCTTATTGTGTAACTAGCCGATCCATGAAACTTATATTAAAAAACCTTCGTCTTGAATCACTATCCATTTAAAAGAAACCGCATCAAAATCCGTTTCGTAGTTTTAAAGATCTAAGCATACATAGGGACGAACAGATGCGGCTGGAGACTTTGTTTTATAATATGTAGTGATAAGTAGCAAAATATTTTTTTCTCACCATTTCTCAAACTGTATTATTTCCAGCTCAAACAACAACATAGAATTCGCCTTGAAAACTTAAAATAAACCATAAATAGAACATGAAAATCTCAATCCTTGACATACAAAACTTAAAAACATTTAATAATAATACAATTTTAATGTGGATGTGACAATAAAACTATGAGTATGAAGACATAGCATTTATACAGCAGTGAGAGTTAAATGGGCCACGAATGATAATATTGTTTTAGTCTGGTTCGTGTAAAGCCACACTATTATAATGTCAAGGCCAGTTTTTCATGTGATCATTATTTTGTGGGTTACGAAATGATAAATGAGGATTGTTTTCGTGTCGTTTTTGTTTGTTTTATACATGGCTGAACTTACGGTTCGTTCGCAACAACACGATACGACGTCGCATCGTGCTAAAAAAAAACGTGTTCGTGTTTAACCAAAAAAATATGCGTGTCAGCTCCGACATGCCGGTTTCCCTACTTATTCCTTCAACGTTTTGAAAGCAGTGTTGGTGAAATAAATCAAAATGCAGTAATGGCCCAGTGGTGGTGCTCCCGATTTACGAGCAGTAGTGGCTCGTACGCATAAACACGATACGACGTCGTATCGTGCTACGACGCGGCTTCTTTTCACGATGCGTCGTCGTATTGTGGGAATCTATATCAAAACAAGTAGCAATAAATCTGAAGTGTTCGCAGAAAATGGGTCGTATTTCCCTTTTAGTATAGGGAAATACGACCCATTTTCAAGCACAGTAAAAAGATAAGCAGTAGGTTGACTTGAAACGAAGATTCCCACGATACGACGTCGTATCGTGTATAAGTGTACGAGCCATTACTGGTCGTAAGTCGGGACGCCACCACTGGGCCATAGCTTTGATTTATTTCACCACCACTGCTTTCAAAACGTTGATGGAAAATAAGTAAGGAAACCGGCCTGTCAGAGCTGACACGCATATTTTTTTGGTACTAGGACATTTTGGTTTCTTCATGTTCTGCTCTTTCGTTATTTAAGGCTGTGGTGTTGCAGTAAATAACATAAGTTAAAGTGTCTGCTTGGGTTCTTACCCACGAACTAAGTGACACGAAACTTGAGGCCGATATTACTGGCAGCCCTGCCTTTAATAAACTTGGTTGACACGTCTCTTCCTTCGACGCCGTGTCAAATTGAACCGATCTTGTTAACACGTTCTAAACGCAATAAAGTTTTCCCGTTATATCGTGTGGTACCTTCACTTGCATTACGGAATGGCGTATCGCACGAAACGGCGTATTGCATGCATCTATAATACGCAGCACGTTATGGCGTATCGTCATGCATCGTATACGGCAGGAATTTAATATTAGTGTGAAGCTTCCTTGGAAGTATTTTATTGCGCTTTTTAACGTCGTCGCATTGTGATAGGAGGGGAAACGTGAATACCTTTTTTGCTACATAGATGTCAGGTGGCCAAATCTGTAACTTAGATGGTAACTTTTTTGTTGAAAACTTGGAAAAGTAAAAAGTTTAACGGAACAACCACCTATAGGCCATATAAACATTTGTTCCGCACGGGAATCAAACCCGCGCAGGACAGCAGCGCTCAGGCACTGCAGCAACGTCCTGGTAATAAAAAAATATATTAAAAGTAAAAAAAAATGTCAGGAGTTCCTACAAAAAATTCATTTCCTAAATCTCATTCTTTAACAAAATTATTCAGTTCGCAATTTACCACACCAAGAAAAATCATTTTAGAAACCGAAGTCACCATAGTTTAAGACTAAAAAGTAAACGTCAGACATATTTGCTTACCCCAATGCTCCACATTGAACCTTTTTCCATCCTTTATAAGAATGAAGGGAATGGAAATTGGAAATATGAATTTGTTCCTAAATGTACTTTCTTTTTTATTATTTGCTTTATGCCATCGTGAACGTGGGTTTTGGATGAGGGTCTTGAAGTGTTGAAAATCTTTCTGTTTAACGTGTTAAGTATGTGTGAACGTGTGAAGTGGGATTTATGTTTGCATGGTGGATAACACGTCTATTTAAGTTTGTAGGTTCGAACCAGTACAGATACTTTATTTTGGTATTTACGTTTCTTCCGTGCTTCGGAAAGCACGTCAAGCATTTGGTCCCGGCTGTCATTTGTAGATCTTTGACAGTCTTTACAGATAGTCAGTGGCTCAAAAGTCTGACAACCAGTTTTACCAAGGGGGTATCGTATTACCCAGTACTAACTGGGTTGTGGAGGTCAGAAAGGTCGTCGACATGTAAGTTATGAAACAAAAAAAAAATAGAGACAAAGTGACATCTACCGGTCCACATTTAGTCTGATGAAAGACGGGTTACTCCGTCTCACAGAGAGGTGTTTTGAATCCCAGCAGTGGGTACAATAAATAGGCTGATAACACTACACGTTATACAATACAGAAGGCTAATCTCCTCTCCTTAAATAAACATTTTTTCTCTCTCTCTTCTTCAACCTTTGACCACCCAATGCTGAGTGTAGGTCTATTCAAAATCTCTCCGCTTTTGGCGATTTTGTGTCATGGCTGTCCAAATATCCGTTACAAATATATGTTTCACTCTGTTACAACTATCAAAAAATGAAATCGTGGAACTAATTTCAGTCACAATTACAATAATTACTAACCCGATCTATACACAATGGGATACAATGGAAGTCGATAAGCCACTTGATGGTCAAAGCTTGCGATAGAGTAACATAATTATTACTTTAATGGATATCTTGTTACATACCGATAGACGTACCCTTTCTGATATTATATGAGGTACCTGGGACAACACAAACGTTTATTGACAGGCGATTAGCAAGTTAAGAGCTATGAAGAACACGGCGAAAGAAAACTACAAAGAAAAGACAAGCTCCTTCGAATAAACGGGTGTTCAGTCTGGTCTGCTATCGCTTGACGGTGTTTGCTTTTAAAAGGTGTAAAAAACCTCTTAACGAAGCCGAAAGGCACTTTTTCTCCCCATCATTGCGATCATTTTTTTGATCTAGACCATACCTGGGAACTTTCTAGTCACGGAGATATTGGGGACCAACTTTCTCACAAGCTTTTTGTTTTTTAATTCAGCACGTTTTTATTGTAAGAACTTTCTTTACTTTAAACAGCTCCACGACTCCAACAAATCCCAGCAATGATTTTTGCGTAGGGTTACTTAGTTTGATGTACAGGATGCTTGGTTAACCGCTTCGTGAAGATTAGTAAAACTAGCCACTAAAAATGAATTGGCTAGCAACGAGCAATGTACCATAACTTAAGCATGATAATTCTTCAGATTATGTCAGTTACTTTGGCTCTCCTGCAGAGTGATTAACCTTTTGACCGCCAGAGCATAAACGCACGCGCGTGCCCTCCACGCCAAGCCACAATTTCATCTACTATTTTGTCACATATTTGTGTCGTTTGGCGTACAGGGCACGCGCTTGCTTGTCACGTTGTCACGTATATGTGACAATGGCGTTCAAAAGGTTAAGCACTGGATAATAAATCATGTTCATACTTAAATTCCATACTATTATTGTAAAGCCTTAGTTGGTTCCCGACGTCCAATTACGACTCGACCACAAACTATTAGACACCCAAAAGTTACTAAATTCATTTTTCATCATAAATGGAAACAAGAACTTACTAACAATTCATTTGAAAACCTTTAAAAGCCGCTAAACAACAACAGTACAAAACCATTTAACTTTGAAATAACCTTTATTATTATTTGCGACCCGTCATTGTGGGTGGGTGTTATCTACTGAAGTGGAGACATGTTGTCAAAAAATCGAAATTTCTTTACAGTATGTAAGATTAATATTAATGAATCAAAAAGAAAATCTCTAAATAATGTTTAAAACTGCATTGAAATCAATTGCGTTCTTTAGAATTAATACACACTTTCAATGCATTCATTCATTTTAGTGCGAGTATGTTAAGGCGATTAGACGAGCTAAATTAGCAACTCTATTTGTGGTGGTTCAAACTTCGTTTGAAATGCTATTAGAATAAAGTTCTAATCAGCTTGCACTACAGAGTGGTTGTTACGTCAGTCACTGCGGGCCAAATAGCGCGAATTGAGTGGTTTCGATCGATTTACAAAAAAAACTATTGATTGGATTAAAAAACTAAAACACTATCATGCTAATATATTGCTTGTAGAATTTTTTGCCAAAAGATCAAATGATCGCATGTATATTATATATTTTTTTTGTTTGAAAGATATTTTTAGAGATAAGTTCGTGATTTTTTTTATCGAGTCAAATTAATTGTATTATTTTTTCAAAACAATATCATGCTAGCATATATCCTGAAGAATATCATATATTTTTTTGGTCTTGTTTATAGCAGTGAATCATATACTTTTAGTAATTATAAAACTCGCGTTTAGCTCATGTAATCGCCTTAATAAGAAAGAAAATATTCAAATATCCAGACACCATACACGTTTTTCCATTACTTTTATTACATATGAATGGGGTTAAGTTATGTACTCATCCTTAGTATACAGGTTGTAAACAGACCCCCTTCACAAAGCCATCAAACAAGCATTCTGTATATCAAACTAAGTTACCCTACGCAAAAATATTGCTGGGAAATGACGTTCTTTTTGGGAATTTCACGGATTACGGTGAAATTCAATGTAACGCTATCAAGATATTGTGTTAGAGGCATTGAATAGTACAGGGGTCATGAAGGTATTTAAAAAAGTTATAACATTTATGAGTATTAGAAAAAAAATGATACGTTTGTAAATGTTGTAACTTTGACTTCCAATTCTTCACGTACGTATATTATGTATGTTGGGGTAGTAAGTGCCGGAATTTACGAGTCACGCAGTTCAAGGTTGGATTGAGATGGTATGATGGGCCAATGTTTGACCATTGTTTGGGTGTGGCATGTTGGTAGTTGGCTGTAGGCTGTTAGTAAATATTTCCCCAGTACATCTATTATTCATATGGTGTTGATATTGAAGAATATTTTGATATAATCTGTCTATACTAATGTTATAAACAGGAAATATTTGATTTTTTTTGTGTGTTTGTTACGATTTAACTCAAAAACTACTTAACCGATTTTAAAAATTCTTTCACCATGAGAAAGCTAAATCTTTACCTAGTAACATAGGCTATTTATATTAGACGAGCTATCACAATTTTTGCGGACGAATTCTCCATAAAATGGTGTTATAATAGTAAAATAAGGACGTAAACAATTAATATTTTAGACTGTCATTTAAATTAGACGGGCAGCCATTTATTTGTCTGAATTTCCTGAATTTCAGGGAGCCTTTTCTGAATTACTTACGGAGGTTTTAAAAACTGTGCCACTAACCATTAAAAAGTCAAGGCAGCATTATATACGTTACTTTGTTTTATTCACCACATAAAACAAAAGAAAACATCAGTTAAACAGCATCAAACTGGGTGGGGCTTAGGCCCCCAGTGGTCCAGGCACCTATGGTCGACGCCCCCAATTAGATTAATTTGATTTTCTTTTGTTTATGCCCTGGGATTATCACGGAGCCTGAATTTTTGCCCGGTTGATGGCAATAGGGTCGCTCCCTATTACATGGGACTTATACATAACTGGCGAAATATGCGTGTACTATAGGCATGACGACATTAGCAAAAAATTGCAAATCTATTTAGTCCGTCAGAGTATTGGAAAATAATGGACACGTATTTTTGTTTTTGTAAATCAATGAATATTGACAAAGATTAAACGCATCACAAAACTCGGGAGGGGGGGCTCGTGACGTCAGAACTAGCTAATAATGATACCTAGGCATGACGTATTGAAAATTTTAAAAGCGTCCTATCTTCGTCAATTTTGGTTTATGTAACAAAGAAAAAAATAAAATGTAAAGAAAAAATTCGGGTCAAATATTTTTAGATAGTCTTACTGACGGACTAATTAGATTTTGATTTTTAACGTCTAGCCTATTAGGTACACCTCTACCTAACCCCTTTGGGAATTACAGTCGTGATGTTACGTTATCAGTTAAACAGCACGTGAAACACGAGATAACCTCAACTTGTTCAGAAACCTCTGTATCTTAACATTGTACCTGTTGCTAAGAGACGGCGATAAAAACTTGTTGATATTACACTGTACAGGACGATGTAAATGCAAAAGATCCGTTTAAATGTCTTGATTAAAGTAAATGAGAGATCACTAAAGGGAGCTAGATTAAACTAAATAGTTGAGATGTCTTTTTTTATTTTATACAAAATGTAATTTTAAATGCGCAAAACCTCAGACACCCCAAATGATTGACAGCAAGGCAAGGAGCACTACCTGTCCTCTATGCTGTAATATTCTATATATATTATAGGTATGTATTTACAATACCATTATTTATTTTTACGTGTTTATATAGGTGTATTTACGTTTATTTTATATAGCTATATTTTTCTTTAAGGGTTTTAATTTAAATTTTAATGTTTTGTCTTTTCTACACACTGTGTCTACATTTCTAATCCAACTTTCCTCTCGCAGGTCTGCTGGAAGAGATTTCTTATGAAATAAGCAGTACCTTTGTGCTCTTCTATGTTAATGTAATGTCCTGTGAAGTATTTTGTGTGTACATAAATAAATAAATAAATAAATGATTTTTAATTCAATAGACCTAAAACTGAGAGAATAAAAAAAAACAATAATAAAAATTTAAGGCTTTATGTGCTGTTTTAGTTTCACTGGCAATTAGATTTACTGGCAAGAACTATTATTATCCCGCGTATGAGACAATTTAAATTGGACGACAGCCATTTGTGTTTGTTTGTTTACCTATTTGGGCGGGTTTGCACACGTTGATGGCTTGACCTATTAATAAATAGACAGGGTAACATTTTGTAATGAAGATTTTTTTGAAAAATGTGACCTAAATTAAAAAGTGGGTCAATTGATGCTGCCCGTGATTCTGATCAAACTATTTTCAGGTTTTGCGCATTAACGTTACACGTTGTATATTTTAGACTAACCGCTCGGGTCGCGTTTTAAGTTAAGCAGCGCTTGCCTAGGTTGGTATGTGGATGAGTGACCACCCTTACATACCAAGTTTCCTCCGTGCCTCGGAAAGCACGTTAAGCTGTTAGTCCCGGCTGTCATTTCTCCATCTTTGACAGTCGTTACAGGTGGTCCGTGGCCCAAGAAGTCTGACAGCCAGTCTTACCAAGGGGTATCGTATTACCAACTATCAACTGGGTTGTGGAGGTCAGATAGGCAGTCGCTTCATGTAAAATACTGGTATAGGCTAGGTAGATGATGATGATATTTTCTACCAGAGGAGCTCGTGGCTAAATAATAACAGCCGCTCGGGTCGATCTTTAGGTTAAGCTGTGCTTGCCTAGCTTGGTCCGTTGCTGGGTGAACACGAGCTTCCTTCGTGCCTCGGAAAGCATGAAAATCGTATTTAGTAACTGTAATATCCGTTGGTAAGACTGGTTGTCATACTTTCGGGCCACTAACTACCTGTAACGACTATCAAGGATCAACAATTGACAGCTGGAACCAACTGCTTAACGTGCTTCCCAAGGCGCGGAGGAAACTCAGTAAGTAATGGGTGGTCACCCATCCCCGGCACAACCCAGACAAGAGCGGCTTGACCTGAAGATCCCGAGCTGCTATAATTATTTCTCAGTAAGAACATTCGCAGAAAAAAAACCACATAAGCAATTACCATTCATTCATTATATTCTATTCATCTATAAGAAAAAATACACGACAGATATTTTATTTTCGCTCTATCAATTTTTATTGTTACCAACATCTAAGACTGTACTCATCCGTAGAGCCATCACTCTCCACTCAATGTACGTCGTACTACATACTCGTATAATATACGTCGAAGTATCAAGCATAAGCTGAGCTTGTATTGTACGGAAAGCCTATACAATGGAACACCAGCTTATACTGGTATTTGCCTTATATGCTATCCTGTTAACTATGAAATATGTCGTCGTTTTGCGACAAACTTTCGTTGTTTCTACCAAAACAAACCGTAAAGAGACTTATATACGTTTGCTTGTGATTCTTGAAGAAGTTTCTGTGAGAACTTTGTCAACTTAAATGTTTTTGTGGGCTTTTGCAAGGGATTGGTGGAAGCCATTAAGACACTATCTTAAGCTTGTCTTAGTAAACAGATCTTTAACATTTAATTTTATTTGAGGATTAGTTTTTGAGAGCAGCGGTGGCCCAGTGGTGGCGGCCCCGACTAACGGTTTGTGTAATAATATAATAGCATTACTTTGTGTAATTTATTACATCACCGCTGCTCTCAAAACGGTGAAGGAAAACATCGTGAGGAAACCGGCATGTCCTAGAACCATAAATTCGAAGACATGTGACATCTACCAATCCGCACTGGGCCCACGTGGTGGATTATATAGCCCATTCCCTCTCATAGAGAGGAGGCCTGTCCCAGCAGCGGGAACATTAATAGGCCGATGATGATGATTAGTTTTTTGATGCCCTTCTAAAGTTTGCTGTTCGTGTATTTAATAGTTTTCTACTTAATAACTAACTCTTTTGGGGTTATATTTAATAACCCACAAAGAGTAAAGCCAAACAAAATCACCGAACATGAATAAAAAATCACTAAATTCCCTGTCAATTACAACATAACGTAACAGAAAAACTATCATTTTTTTGCCATGTGCGAGTTATGTTTATTTATAATATTTAGATCCCGCAAAAACTTCATATAAACAGGCAATAAAAATATACTTTGGCATCCACGTATAAATAATACACCATGAAAACACAAAAACAATGGAATAAATCTTGCAAATGGAAATAGTTGATTGATTCCAGCCCCATTGTTTCAATCGCAAAACATTTATTCTATGGAGTCATTATCATCAATCTTCTGTGCCATAGGTAGCAAACCAACATCTATAAATCAGTTTTATTTTCCAACATAATATGAGAAAGCGGTTACTATGATAACTTATTTGAACGATGTGTGATGTAACTACAGACAGACAAAATCTGGAAAACGTTAGGGAACATAAACGGGGAATGATTTTTTGATTTTGAATGTACTTATTTTATTTATTGTTTTCGCTTTATTTGAGTGTGTTTGTTTATTTTATGAAAGAAAACAACAAAATGGTCGTAACTGAAAATTATTGAAATGCTAAATTTACTCACTGTTTGTTCACTAACACGTTCGTTAAGTTTCCGCCCTTATAAAATGTCGTCTACGGTACTTACTGCTTGCACGATTTCGGCCTTGCCGTTGCCTGCGCACATAAATCCTCCACATTAAGTTGGATCAAGGCATCCAATGAATTGATAAACCCAATGTTCGCCCTTAAGTTTAAAAAAAAATGTCTAAAGTTTTGCGTTCCTCTAAATATATCCATGAGTGTATGTGTATGTATGTGTTGGTGTCTTAACCCTAGGTTGAAGCCACGGTCACATTGATATAGGTAGTCTTCACACTCGCTATAGCTGAGCATGAAGCTCGGTTCGATTGCCAGGTTGGGCAATGTATTTTTCTCTCAGGAATTTAATTTCTCTGTAGCAGGCTTGCATCTTTTACATGAGAAATAAACATAATTACCGTTACGATAATCTGCATTTCTTATCAAAAAAAAAAAACTTGTCAAAAAGTTGGAAATTTGACCCGCAATATCTCCGTAACTAGGTATGGTGTAGAACAAAAAAAAAAACGCAATTTTTTGTTTTTGTTTTCCCCGCCGTGCCTTTCCGCTTCGTTAAGAGGCCTGCGGAGCACGCGAAGTTCATACAAACGTAATACCAAAATAATGTGTAAATCAAACATATTCTTAAGTTAGTGTGTATTTATTTCGATTGGATTACAGAATATCTAGGTTTCCAAATACTTATTTTGAATGAACACTAATTTAAACAAGAGCTAAGAGAAAAATAATTTTTCTATAGAAATTTTAAATTCCCCATATCTCGTCTTTATATCATTGTCCTTTCAAAGTATATATTTAGGAACATAGATATTCTGTAATCCTATCGAAATAAATACACACTACCTTAAGAAAATGTTTGATTTTCATATTATTTTGGTATTACATTTGTATGAAAAACGCATGCTCCGCCGACCCCTTAAGAGGTTTTTTCACCCTTTATGTTTTAAAGTGATTGTTAATGTGCCAGTCTCTAGTTTAAACTACTACTCTGCAAAATAATTACACTTGGTACTAGTAGGGGCTCAGGTCTTTTACCTTATCTACTTAGTTGCAGTCTGTTCATTGAGAAAATACCCGAAGATATATTTCATCCGTGACATTCAATTAAGAAACACAACTATAACCATTTAAAGCACAAAACGTGATATCCATTCTTACATTTTCCTCTCAAACGCTGTTATTTCCAATGTCAACGACATTTCTGTGTAATGGAAAAAGGTAATATATTCACCAGTTTTAAATTGAAATGGCGTACTCGTATTGACATTCGAAACGTGCATTGGTTTGTCTGAATTTTTATATTCCCCTTTTATGGCATCGTAAAAAAAAATCGTATGCAGAAATTTTTAGTCTGTGGCCAAGTCAAATATTAAGGGTCATAATGCAGTGTTTGGTTATTAATAAACTTCCATGTTGCATTATTACAGTAGTTTTTATTCTGAAAGCTTTTATATATGTCTTCATTTTAAGTATAATGTTCAGTTGATTTCATAGAAAAATGCCTATGGTCCTTTATTTTAGATTAAAAGACGATGGGCATTTTTGGATAAGGAGTTGGTGGAAGACTAATAGTCGTTGATCAGTGGTCTTTTGAGCATTTGACTCTATAATTATGCTTTAGATATTAACGGAATATTAACGGAAGATCGTTGATCTTTTTGATTATAAGATTTGTCCTATTTTGTTGATCCTAGTTTAATTTAGTTTAATTTATGTTAAAATAATTTAGTTGTACTCTCAAATCTGTCTTTTATTTTTGCCAAGATTTTGTTAACACACTTTTTAGTAAAAGGTTTTTGTATCATAGTGACAGCAGAACACTGACTCCTAAGTCACAGGATCTCCTAGTTTGGGAGTCAGGGTTACTCTATCTGTATGACCTTTACTTCACTAAAATTCATGTGACCTATTTTGTAAGCAATGTTGAAGGTTTTTGTATAAATAAAGATTTTTATTTTTTTATTATCATTATTTATTATATCGGGCAATAAATCAATCATAGACGCTCCTTAACTTACTTCGACGTGTTGTTTGTTCTACTTGCTTTGTGTTTTGTACAAATTTATGTCTACAATGCCTTTTCTCAATGAAGACGTCATGTTAGCGTTTTCTAAGCCTCACTCGGCGACGACTACCGTCTTCTGGCACTCACTGTACCTATCCGGTTTAGGTTTTCGAAATGCGATATAGAATAGAAGTACTATTATTGAATTTATTTGACCCTAGTACTTTTTCTGAGGTATCTTATCATGTTTGAATAACTTTTAGAAAGAAAAAAAGAAAACATATTTATTTGGCTTATGCCGCAAGTGCACACAACATAACAAAAATAGGAATTAAATTAAATAAAAACTTAAAACTAAACAATAAAAAGTAAGTACAGAAACGTCTTAGAACTGAACAGAAAACAAAAGAGATACACAAGAACGCTCCATACTTGTGGAAACAAAAAACGGGGGAATACACGGAAAAAGTATCTATCCCGCAATTCGGGTTAGGTTAGGAACGATACGTCGGGTGATGTTGTGAATATGGTTAGGTTCCTAACTCGCAACCGGGTTAGGTTTTCGGGTCAAGTTCGGAATAAACCCAGTGTCCCACGTTACGTAAAGATATACTGACGTGAGTAGATTTAAGCACTGATAGATGGTGTGACCGTCGCGTCGGACTGAAAAGTCATAGATCTCGAGTTCGAATCAAAGACACGCACCTCTCTTTTTTCGGATTCATGTGCGTTATGGTTAATTATCACTTGCTTCGGTGAAGGAAAACATCGTGACTTCCCTCAGAGAGATATTTCGCGTTGTCATGTAAAGCTATGTCGCCTATGGGCGGCACAAAAACTCTGACACCAGGATAGGCACTAACCACACGACAAAGAGAAGATTTTTGTCACGTTTATGGCATGAATTTGTCCCTTAACAAAATCACAATATTGAAGTCGCTTGAAGCCAGTTTGATTTCTTCATTCTTATCCTTTTTACCTGTAAAAATGCCAAAAGTTAATGTAACTTTTGTAATTTGTCACATAATTTGAGAGCTTTTTTTTTATAAAGGCACGGTTTGACAAATGAGAAAGGTTTTTACGTTTATGACTACAGGGCCGGTTTCGCGACATAGCTCCCGGCTGATTTTTATGGCCAACCGTATTTTGTAGAAAGTTTTAAATTTCGATCAGAGGTAGATCTTTTGAAGTCGTAAAATGTGACCTATGTGTATGTACGTACGGATGATGTTTAGAGATGTTGGTTTATCAAGTTTTACTATGAGGATAAAGAACGAGAAAAGTCGACGAAAAGCTAATTTGATTACTTTTCGTTTACTTTTGGAGACAGTTTTAACGTAACGTTTATTAACAAGTAAGAATATAAGTGAAAAATGTAAATAATGATGTCTACATAATATTACATTCATTCAAACAAAAGAAGAATCATCGATACCGATTTACAATCGGCGAAGATATCGCTGAACATAAACTACACAAAAAAAAATGAGAGAACAGCCACCAACTTTTGGAAGTCGGTTAAAAAAAAAACATCACGGTTTAATTCCCGATGATGTTTGACAATCAGTCAACTTTAAATTTTAATATCTGTCACAAAAAAAAATGAAATCACTCATTCTCTTTTTAACCCCCCCGACGCAAAAACGACGGGGTGTTATAAGTTTGACGTGTCTGTGTGTGTCTGTCTGTCTGTGGCATCGTAGCTCCTGAACGGATGAATCGATTTTTATTTTGTTTTTTTTTTGAAAGGTGCATTAGTCAGGAGTGTTACCAGATAAAAACCAGTTCACGATGGCCGCTCCACGAAATGCTGGATTACATATTTATTCAACAACGCCCTCAATATAGGCATCAAATGAAAGGGCTTGACTAGTACAATCATGTATACTATATTGAAAGGGAATGAGGAATACTAACTAAAATAAAATAAATAAATATCGCTGGACATTATACACAGCGCCGTCTTGTGCCACACTAAGCAAGGCTTGTGTCGTGGTCACCAGACAGTTGATATACTACATATATACTTTTTGTTTGTAAATACATACTTATTATACATAAGAACGAAACGAGCTAACGAAATGAGATAAGGAAAGTGGCCTGATGACTGGTTCCTAGGACCTAACGATTAACAAATTATATTCTATTTAACTTTTAGTACTTTATGTGTTGGGGGTTTTTTATATTTTAATTTAATGTAACTTGTTATAAACAAAACCCAAGTGAGGCCCTGTAAGCTACAGTAGTCATAAATATTGCCAAGGTTATGACTTCTAGTTTTCACGACCGCATATTTTTCAACTGAAATCACTTTCATGTTGTTAAAGTTAACACAAAGTTATTACATGTGCTAGACAATCTCATTTCATATTAAATTAAAATCAAATATGTTTCTATTCCTTTTTTTAGTGTTTTGACGGACTTGACGCGGTTTCACTCGTGTAGTTCAGTTAAATATATTATAGTCTTTGTTACTCAGTTAAGACGTGGTTTTCTAATGGTGAAAGAATTTTTAAAATCGGTCGAGTAGTTTTAGCAATAAATCTTAAAAATAAATTAGTATAGGGACATAAAATACTCTCTAAGCGCTTTTCTTTTTTTGTCTTCTGGTGGATTTTGTGAGAAATTATATGAAAGACTAGTAAAATTAAGTTTAAAATTTAAAAAACCCCCGACACAATGTACTAAAAGTTAAATAGAAAATAATTTGTTAATTCGCTACCCTTAATGAGGGAGTTATTCAATAAATATGTACTCCACCATTTTGTGGCGGCGGCCATCTTAGACTGATTTTTATCAAACATAGCTAAGAACACTTCCGTCTAATTCAACTTTCAACAAAAAAAAAAACAAAATCAAAATTAGTTCATCCGTTCGGGCATCGTAGCGCCCAGCGCCAGAGACAGACACACCGACACGTCAAACTTATAACACCCGTCGTTTTTGCGTCGGAGGTTAAAAAAGGAGTAAATGATACCGTTACGATTGAGAATGGATGGCCGACCTTAAGTAACATGGGACAAGCTTAAGAAGTTGATGATGATGATTTTTTTAAATAAAAAAAGACGTGTAGCACTCGGGGACTGCCGCGGTAAAGCTTTTGCATAGCATTATGCAATTATAATTATTTATTTATTTTATTTTTCCGCTTGTTGCCGGCTCGAGGACCAAACGCAGACTGAATGTTTAGGCTCGGCTGGGAAGCCGATGAAATTGTGAATTTTATAGTGATGGTTCTAGAACTTAGAAGAATAAAATGGTTACAAAGAAGGTCTAACATCAAATGTATACAACCTACAACTCCTAGTTACGGCAATATATTAAAAAGAAAACTAGCTTGTCATTGTCATTATCTGACATGGGGTGTTGGGTTACGGAATTTCTGGATTCGGTCTCCACGCTCAAGGCCCGTGTTAGAAGCTATGCAATAGCTTAAAAATAAGAACATAAAGTCATTCTTGATACCAGTGTGCAGTGGTGTAATTGCACGAATTGCTATATTTATTATTTAGACAGTAATACAAGCAATATTTATAACAATGATGTACTAATTTTCATTAAATTTTCATATTTAATTACATTCTGGCAATTGAACAAGTACGTCCATTAATCTAGGTTGAATGTATCGACCTAGACCTACGTTGTTACCCCATGTAAGTCTAGACTATTGGATTAAACATTGAGACTTGTAGACAAAAACTAGTATGATGAGAGATTGATTTTTTTTTCTCAAAAATAAGTTGTTATAGTTTTTCTTATTTATCTCTCTTAACTTTATATATTTTGTTATATGTATGTATGTATGTATTCATATACATTTTAGTGATAAATAATTTCTTGTATTTTTTTCTGTTATTGCACCAACTGTGTATTATCTCTGCATCAAAGGTAAACTGGTAGAAAATGCTTTAGGCATTAAGTCCGTCTTTGTACAATTTTTAATTGTGCATTTGGAACAATGGAACGAAGAAAATTACTGCAAAATGTAAGCCTTACTATTACCGCTATATTCTAACTGAATTTTGTGATTTATAGCACTAATAGCGTAGCAGTGTGACCGTCGCGTCGGAAAGCCAAGTCATAGGTCTTGAGTGTGAACCCAAGAGACGTACCTGTGATTTATAGGATTCATGTGCGTATATGTCAGTAGTGTGGACCATCCTTAACAATTACTAGTGTGTACGCGACTTAAGATTACCTGTGGTGCCGTCGGTAAAATATAGGACATGGCTGATTATTAGTCCCTGCAGTTGTATTTATATTTAAAATAGAATCCCAATCTCTAGAATCATAATGATTCAAGATCTACAATGAAGAGCACAGTATAATATAATTGTCACTTAGTTCGGTGAAGGAACACGTAAAGAAATCGGCCTGAGAGATATTTTTCGACGGCATGTAAAACCAAGTCAGAGGGCCATGGGCGGCATGTTAACTTTGACACCAGGTTAGGCACTCATCATCATCATTTCAGCCGAAAGACGTCCACTGCTGGACATTGGGCCTCCCCCAAGTTTTGCCACTGACCAGTCCCGTGTGACTCGAATCCAGCGGATTCCCGCAACCTTCACCAGGTCATTGGTCCACCAGTGGGTGGGGTGTAGTGGGCGGTCTTCCAATGCAACGTCTTCCGGTTCACGGTCGCCACTCCAGAACTTTTCGGTCTCATCGGCCATCCGTTCGAAACTCCGAGCATAGGTCTCTCTATTACCCTCTGGTTAACTACCATCACTAACCATACGCTAACCATACGCAAAAGACAAAGAAAGAATTTTGTGATAAACTTCGTGTTTTGTAAATAAATAGGTGGGTTTCGTGGTTGGTATTTCATCTAGGTCAAATGGCTACCAGACAAAAAAGGTCGACCTCTTTGCATTAATAAACCGGAATTTTTCAATCTACAAAAATTCGACGATAAAATAGTTCATCATAGTTTTAAACAAAAATCTGTTAAGTATGAAATATCACGATGAGGATAGTCATTCTGCTGTGCGAAGCTAAAAAACCCTTACACAAATATAAGTGTAAGGGTATTTTGGGTGCGGACTGTGGCCGGTGAGCTATGGGCTAGCTCGCCGTCCGTCCGTCTTATGACGACAGGGCGTGTCGACGGTGCGTTCGTGTTCCACGCGCGCCGCAAGGGCTGAAGCCTGCCGGGGCTTCGGGACTGTTTGAAAGATATACCGTGGCTCCGGAACATAAAGGGCGAGGAAGGAACACGGATAGGTTTTAGTCAGTAAAAGTCTGACACTCCCTCCCGCTCAGTCCATATAGTGGGAGAATTTATTTGATGATTTCCCATCCTTAAAAAAAGGGTTAGTTAAGGCCTTACCAAAAAATAAATCGAATTTGATTTTAATGGCATCGGATAGCTTAAATAAAAATCAATCCATAATATTGTGTATTCGTATACCAAACTGAATTTAGAAAACATAATTTTTCTGGAAACTCGCTTTCCTATTCATTAGCTAACTGCTATAACAATTTGTCAACAGTACTTAACCCTAACAAATCCGACAAGACACTGAAACACCACCTTACACTATCACTAAAACTGAAAGGAATTAGACGATACACTAAAACAGTAAGATTCAAAGCAAAAATAACCCCCTCATACAAACTATGACTATAAACTTATGCATATTCAACAGACTACTTACCTCGGTGATGAATTTACACGTTTCATCCCTCTATACCCCTGTATCTGGGGGTGAAAGTACGATTAACGGGGGTGAAGTATTTCTTGAATATGGCTGTAAAGTTTTACTTAAAGCCGCGCTCATTGGGTTTAATTTACGTTAAATTTCCTTCGGGATTCTTGTAAATAAATGTAAGACTGATTAATTGTGAATTGGTTTAGATTTTCTCCAAGTATTGGATTGCGTTTTAAGGGTTTTGCTCATTTAATGAACCATTATTGGTTTGGTTGTCTGTAATGAGTTTGGCATTTTCCGACGGTTGTTCGTTTTAACGATTGGCCATCTCACCTTCGACAGCCGACTTTCCTCGCTGACTGAACATGAAAAACACAATTACAATATTTGTAATGTGTTGTTGTAGCTATGTTTATTTAATAAAAAATGTAGAACATTTAAATTATTTACAAAAAAAAAAAACTCTGCACAAAGTGGTAAGCGGTATCTATGTCACCGTAAAATTGTCAAATACGTTATATTACAATATAACGTGTATCTCTCTAGCGATATTGTAAAGTCTCGAATTATTGTCAACTGAACATACGGAAGTATCTCTTGCCCCCATAAACGGGACTTGGGGCACCCCCCCGTTAGGTTAGTTAGGTTCCTTTAAACCCTGCACTCGGAAATAGCATAGACTACGCATTTTAGGGGAATATAAAGTGTTTTAAGGTTAGGTTATATTAATCCATATTTCTCAGGAATGGTACAGTATCTTTTCATGAGAGTGGTACCACTGGGCAAGGAGGACCCCTCCTTCTCTCCGCACCGCGTGAGTTGACTACCATCGCATGCATTTCACGAAAAATAATGCGTTTTATTGTAAGCAGTATGTTCATTTGACAATAATTCGAGACTTTACAATATCGCTAGTGATATTACAATATAACGTATTTGACAATTTTACGGTGACATCTATACGGCATACATTAACCCAGCCATACACGATAGGTTCATGATTGTTTTAAATGACCATGCAATGCAAAGCTATCGTCTATCCACCTACCGTAGGTTATAACTTATCGTCGGTTTTAGTAGGAGAGTAATTAATCATTTCATCTAGTAATATTGATAAATCAAAACGGCGAAATATTTGACAGCCATTCCAGTTTTAGAATGCAAAGCCGTTACGAGATTTTGGGTCTAATCTCCATTACCACACACTAATGAAATAGATCTATATAGATGTTAAAATAATTCCCGTAGCGTTACCAGAGGCTTTACAAAAGCACCCGTCTGTCCATTTTACCATAAATAATTCAAACTCAAATTATATTGCGAAAATTACACTGAAAACCGAAGATTAATGTTTCTAGAAACTTCTTTACGTTGTAATGACAGAACTTTCTCGAATTATGTGGTACTCGTACTTGCAGGTATTTTAAACAAGTTTTTGTTGAATCACTGAAAACATTGTTTGAAGGTGAAATAAAAGTTTGTTTTGTAAACTTACTTAATGATGCGAACTTAACTTTACAATCAGATTTAAATAAATTATAAAGGTAACAAGCTTTTTTATGTCACTCTCGCGAATACAGACTAAAACAAATAAAATAAACTCTTTGGAAAAAATAGTATTATCAACGCTAAAAGGCACGTACTAATTATTAATATTTGTTATGGAAATTTCGACAGTAAGGCAACCCACCCCGTGTACCAATGTGAGTTTAAGGGCGCATTCAAATAAGGTGGTCGTTGTCGTACTGCTGCAGTCCGGTTATCGTACTGTGTACGTGCGTTTATGATTTTTCATAGAAAACAACCGTGTGGAAGCAGTCCGACATCAACCGTAGGTATAATTTGAAACCGCCCTAAGCGGACGCCTTGTGATAAGAATTTACCCTACAAAAATTACCTTCCCACACTTATTATATTTCTACAAGCGAAACCTAACAACCTTTCGCTTATAACACATCATCATCATTTCAGCCGAAAGACGTCCACTGCTGGACATAGGGCTCCCCCAAGTGTCGTCACATTGACCGGTCCCGCGCGACTCGCATCCAACGGATTCCCGCAACCTTCACCAGGTCATCGGACCTAGTGGGAGGTCTTCCAACGCATCGTCTTCCGGTTCGCGGTCGCCACTCCAGAACTTTAAGGCCACATCGGCCATGCGTTCTGCGAGCAATGTGCCCTGCCCACTGCCACTTAAGTTTGACAATTCTTTGGCTAACAACGATAAAATGCATGCAACACAAAAACTGCTATCCGCTAAAACACTAGATAACATCACTAACTGCTATAAACCAGCCAACATTACAACTGCTATTACCCGAAACGTTTTCCCGTAACATAGCGGATAAATGCCGTAACAATGTAGCTTTTAAACGAGTTATGCGAGCTTCGGGAAAAAATGCATTAAACTATTGTACTGGCTCTCTAAACTAAAAGGTAGTTAATGATGGACGGGGCATTTTCTTATTTCATCCGACTGCTAATTAAAAGTTGATGGCAATAGGGTCACCTTTATTACATAGGACTTAAACTTATTAGGGTAGACGATAAAAAAAAAACGAACTAGTCCGTAAAAAAAATATTTGACCCGTATTTTTTCTTTTGTTACGTAAACCAAAATTGACGAAGATAAGACGCTTTTAAAATTCTCAATACGTCACGCCTAGGTATAATTTTTAGCTAGTTCTGACGTCACGAGCCCCGACTCCCGAGTTTTGATGCGTTTTATCTTTGTCAATATTCATTGATTTACGAAAACAAAAAATACGTGTCCATTATTTTCCAATAATCTAACTGACGGACTAAATAGATTTGCAATTTGTTTATACTCGTACTGTCGTCATGCTTATTGGCGTATTTGGGTGTACTATTAAGGATACCGCTGCCTAACCCTTCGTGGATTACTGAGGTAAGGTTATGTTATGTAATGGCATAAAAGATGGCTTCAAGATGTAATGAGGAGTAATGAAACACATTGTGACTATAAGAGTGATGAATATAAATGGTGTAAAAAACCTCTTAATGAAGCCGAAAAGCACTGGTTCTCTCTGTCATTGCGATCATTTTTTTGTTCAACACCATACCTGGGAACCTTCTAGTTCCGGAGATATTGTGAGTCAAAGTTCCAACTTTTTGACGAGTTTTTTTTTCAATACCTACTAATTTTTATTGTTAGATTTTTACTACAGCCCCCGTAATATTCAATCCATCCATCAGCACAATGTTTTGATTGCGTTACATTGAGTTCTATCACAAAACATGAATTTTCACCCCAAAAAAAAAGTCGAACGAACCCAGCAATAGTTTTTGCGTAAAGTTAATTAGTTTGATGTACAGAATGCTTGGTTGACGGCTTCGCGATGAGGTTGTTTACACCCTGTATGTAAATATATTGATAGATGTAGAAGGAGAGGAATGTCAAAGAAAAGATGGATGAATTGTGTGAGGCACGATATGAAAGAGAAAAGAGTAAATAATGACTTGTTGAACCCGTGACAGTCGACAGGGGAGAATGGTGGTTCCGAACCTAAGTTGAATGGGACAAGCAGGAAGCTGATGAAGATGAAAAACGATGGCTTCAGTTCAACTTTTTCTATGCTTTACGGGCTCCTTGGGTACACTGCGTATGAGGTCTTGTTTTCAATACCGAATTAATAGCAGCGAATTGAACTCTTAGATTGTGGATTTGAGCCTTTTTTTTTTTTTTTAGGATGGGAAATCATCAAATGACTTCTCCCACTCTGGGCGGAGCGGGAGGGAGTGTCAGGCTCTTACTGACTAAAACCCATCCATGTTCCTTCCTCGCCCTTTATGTTCCGGGGCCGCGGTATCTCTTTCGAATAAGCCCGCAACCCATAGTTGACGGTAGAATGCTCGGCCCATACTTGCCTTGGACTTAAGTATAACTGATGTAGTATGGGTGTGCTACAGGTTCATTTCTGCCTCTCCGTTTTGTGATGTTAAGGTGTTACAACCGATGTAATTTAAAGTAACCCTTAAGCTGATTCGTAATGGGTTAAACTTTGTTTGCAAATGTATTCGCCAGCAAGCAACAAGTTCTGCTTAAATTACACAACACACACTGCACACACACACACACACCACACACACACACACACACACTTACACTTTTCTCGTCTTTGTTTTATCCGCTATTTATTTAAACTACGCCAGTATACCACAGTAATCGGATTGCAATTTAACTTTCAGAGAACAAACAATTTCTCACTGAAGGGTAAAACGTTTTACATAAACGGTTGCCCCACGATGTAAATTATCGTCATTGTAAATGTCTAGACGGATAGTTTATTTACAAACGGGATCTGTTTACAATCTATTTTGTTTACAGATTTTCTTTGAACGCTGTCTTAGAAAAAATGAGTGAAAAAAAGTTGATGGTATACTTAGGGCATTTTACAATAATGTCTTTGCCAAAGATTGTTTGTGCAGCTTGGGATTAATTTGGTTGACGGAGACATTTATTAAGCTCTCTATTATACACTGGATGGATAGGATTTTTGTGTGCTCCTTCCAAGGCTGCAGATGACCTCAAGCGGCATAAATATAATGTAGACCTTGTTTAAACTATTTCTTTTTTCTCGATAGTTTGTGGAATTGATGTTTTCTCTCACTGTTTTGAAAGCTAATGCACTAAAATCCTGTTTAGGTACTATGGCTATCGAAAGGTAACTTTTAATCCAGACAAGTGACTCCGGGCTCTTAAAAACTGTCTTGTTTCAATTCATTCATCAGTGAACATTCTTCAAAAGTCGGAGAATAAAAGGAGCTTCGACAATGATACTTAAGTACGTCCGGTGCTCTCGTAGCCGTCAGCTTCTTTACCTTGTTGACTGACTATTCTTTTCACTGCGACAAGAGCTATTTTTGGATAGCAAGTGTCAAAAATGGAGATAATTTTTATCGAAGTACGTTTAGTAGAACTATCTCATCGGTCGAGCAGTCGCAAGCACAACTGCAGAGCATAAGGTTCTGGATTACATTCCCCGGTCAGGCAAAGTGTCATTAGGTTTTCGATCAGGAAATCAGCACGGAGTCTGTATTTGTGCCCGTTTGATGGCAATGGGCTCGCCTTCTATTTCATGGGACTTAAACATGTCGAAATGTGGGTTTACCTCTGGGACCCCTTTGGAGATTATAGGTGTGATGTTATGTAGCTGATGTTGTATCTGAAGTATGTATCTGATGTTGTATCTTATGTATTGTATCTGATGTTATGTGTTGATGTTATGTTATGTATTTGTTTTTGCTGGTTTATTGATTTTAAGACAAGAAGGGTCATTAAGAAGCAAGTTCTTGATTCTTCTTTATTGAAACCGTGCATATGCAAAGAGCCAGATTTCATCACTTTCAAACCAATTTAGTTTCAATACAAATTGAAGTATACTTTAAAACAATCAAATAGTAATAAAATTCACACTAAGGATTAAAGTTCTTCTTTTATTTATGCTAATGTCATATTTTCTACGTTCAAGTTCAGTGTGTCTCACCTTTATGCCATAAGTGTCTAGGCAAACAGTATTATCGTATTCACACTTCGAAAGCATAATAATATTTATTTCGTTTGCACAAGTCTCACTTTATTCGATAACTTTATCGGAGATTTTGAATTATAATGTTTTATCATACTCGTACTTTTTGTAGAAGATTTGATCTTCAGACGGAGAGCTGTTTGAACAAGCTCAGATGTACTTATTGGAAATTAAAAATATTCAAAGTCGAACTGGGACACGTATTTGTTTAGCTGAGATGAGTCTCTAGTACTTTAATGCTCCATTCAGTTTCATTTTCTATCGTCGTTTCATTTTCGTGGAAAATTTTTATACCGTCTATGATGGTTAACGATACCATTTTGTTGTACTGAACCCTACTTGAGAATCTTCTGATGTTCAAAAGTTCCGATTTTGAAATACCCCTACAACCCTGCACAGTTGCGTACAACCGAACCATAAATCACGGTGCTGGCGTACGCTGCCATAACAAGCAACCATCATTATCATCATTGGCCTAGAACAGTCCACTGGTGGTCATGGTCACTGCTAGACATAACCCTCTTCAATTGACTCGATTCTTAGCAACTCTCATTCAGTTGCTACCAGCCACCCTGCTGAGATCGTCACTCCACCGAACGTGAGGGCGTCCCACAATACGTTTTCCGATTCGTGGTTTACACTCAAGATCACGTCTACCCCAAACGTCATCGTTTCTACGACTAATATATGGCTGGCCCAGCAACATCCTATGACCAGAAATAGTTTGTTCTAAATGTTATTAATTTTGATGTACAAAATGCTTATATTGAAACTACATGATGTATCATTTTCCACCCTGTGTGTTCGAAGTCTCAGCTTGAAGCATTGGTTACGTGTGTACCATTCGATACACAAGCCTCGCTTATTATGTGAACGTACCTTAAGATTTTCGACCCTAGCCTAGACATAATACCTATAACTTTGCAGTAAACTATTTCAATAACTACAAAGTAATAATGTCTCCTGATCATCAATCCGTGTAACACGAGTGTGGTAAAAGCAATTCAACTTGTGACCGTAAATAGTTGTGGCCATTGTGAGGGCTATGTTTAGTAGTAAACTTATTACTGCTTTATGTTACTCTGTGGTTACTACCAAAAGCTTACTTTATGATCTTTCGCTAGTAAAACTTACGGTTGTCCTTGTTATCTCTTGTTTCTTGATGTAGTAAAAACTTGACCTTCATCAGACCCACATTATTTGGAAGGGTAGGTAGAAGTGTATCTTTACATTAGTACATCTCATATTGGTCCCCTTGGCGAAGCAACACATCCGTCGCACGGCGTAATCTTGTCTTATGTGTTATAGCCAATTTTTGAAAGCATTTTGTCGCTTAACTTCGATTGATGTGCTAGGTAGATTTTCATTTAACATCCATGTAAAGACATTTGTGATGTTGAGGAATGAGGAAAATGTCATGAGGGGCTGATGGTTATAAGAGTAGAGGAAGACCAAAGAAACAATGGATGGAGAGTGTGACGGATGATATGGCTAGAAAGGAGGTACCTGCTAAGATGACGTAGAAGTAGGGAAGACATAGTGCGCCAATCCTGAATAAATTATCACTTACTCCTTTTTTCTTCATATTATTCTTCACATAACCCATCCATGACTTCGGTCTTTCTCTCCATCTCATAGAAATACGACCAGTCTGCCATAACAATTTGAATCACTAAACACCAGAGAGCGGGCCTATTTTTTGGCCAAAGATCCAGTATTGTCGTCCATGTGGACGATTTTTTCGATGCCCTGTAAGCCTTTTTGATACTTGTACACATTTTATTTCTATTATAGTTAGTGTGTACATATTGTAAATAATGGTCTGTGTTTTAAAATAAAGTGGCAGTGACACGCGCAGCTACTTATTTGATCCGGCTCGAAGGACCAAATTTATGTAGCTGCTCGTGTCTTCTACTTAAACTTACTTCTTACGGGGACTGAGGTCCGTTAAATGAGACGAAGACTGTAGAAAAATATAACTCAGTAAATTAAAAACTTTTACAAGGGTGATGTGCAACAATGGTGAATATGGTGGATTTCGATCGATACGAAGATAGCTCACGGGGTTCTCACGTTGTTCGCGCTGCTGTCCCTTAATTGGCTCACCGGCCGTCGCGGCATCGCAGCGCAGCCAATTGCAGCGATCGACAAGAGCGGAGTCCTTTTAGTAAGTTGGTGTAGTGCGGCAACACTTTTCTTCCACCTAAATATGTATGAAGCATCAATCAATAATTTTGCTGCGTAATGTAGTATACTTGTAGCACGTGTTCTCCGTATCAGCAGACAATAGATAGCTCCTATCTAATCAGTGTTTACTATCACCCAGACGGATACATAGACACCTACGTAGCACTAACAATAATGTTGACAAACGATTACTCGGTCACTGTGCTTTGATTAGGGACTTGTGGAAGGTCAGGTTTGACATTCATAATATTTTTTTATAACCAGCACTTGTGGGAGTTCTGCGGTTATACCGTAAATTCTTTTTAAGATTTGACTGAAGAGTTATCAAGAAAATCCAGATAGAAGGATTTTTAGGAGTAAAAGATATCAGAAATGAAGACATCCGCAAGAAAACCAAGGTTACCGACGTAGCCCGAAGAATGGCCAAACTTAAGTTTGGAAATTATTCGCACACTGCTCGCAAAACGAATGGCCGATGGGGCCGAAAAGTTCTAGAGTGGCAACCGCGAACCGGAAGACGTTGCGTTGTTTCCACTACAGTAGGGCTTATTTAATTACAACGCTAGCTTGTAAATGCTGGCATAAAATATTATATTTTTTTTATGAAGTGTGAACTGCACAATTGCCTAACTATTTTCAATTACGATAACATATTTATTGTAATAATGGCAAAATAAGGTTACCTTAACTATGAACTGACAAATGTCAAAAGTGATCTATTAAACTGGACCAACTATAGGTGGACCAATGACGTGGCGAAGGTTGCGGGAATCCGCTGGATGCAGTCGCACGGGAGTGTGGCGACACTTGGGGGAAGCCTTTGTCCAGCAGTGGACGTCTTTCGGCTGAAATTAATGAATTATTGAATGAAACAGTTAACATACAGTGCAAGGGATTTCTTGGAAACAAAACTAAGAAGGCAGAATTTAAAAAGCATTTTAGTATCGCAACAAAGTTCCAACCAACAATACTAGAATACGAAATTCAAACTCCTAGTATCCGGTACTCAAAGTTAGTGATAGTTCCAACTGACCGCTTGTTATGCGCTGTAATAAAGTTCGGATCACTCGCGTTCCGGTTTACCGTCCAATTAGTGATCTTGATGCCTTTGAAGTTGAAGTAATTGTGGTTACTGAGAAGATTGAGTTCTGCGTCTATTATAAAAGTAATTGGTCTTAAAAGGGTAAATAATAACAGCCGTTCGAATCGAAATTCAGGTTAAGCCATGCTTGCCTAGGTTTAGGACTGTTAGACATTCCAAATTTCATCCGTGCCTCGGAAAGTACTGTAAGCCGTTGGTCCCGGCTGTCAATTGTAGATCATAGACTATCGTTAAGTAATCAGTGGCCTGAAACTCTGAGAATCAGTCTTACCCAAGGGTATCATATAACCCAGTACTAACTGGGTTGTGGAGGTCAGATAGGCAGTTGCTCCATTATACTGGTATTCAGTTGCATCCGATTAAATTGGAAGCGGACCCCAACATAGTTAGGAAAAGGCTAGGCAGAGGATGATGGCAATAGGCTCGTCCCCAATTAGATGGATCTCAAACATAACTGTCGACATGTGGCTGTGCAGAACAGAAGAGAACATAACATAACTCTTCAGGAATGTTATGTTATGTTCTTATTTAAATAATAATCATAATTTAGATAAGATACTTTTGATGTTAATTAGGCAGTCAGATTCGCCACTTATACCACTTTGCTGACTGGGTAATTTTCTATCCATTACCACAACTTGAGCTGCCGAGCTCGAATTAGCATTGATGATGTTAACACACAAACCATTTATGAAACTTTCAAACATTTTAGGGTCGACGAATTCATTTACAAATTCATGCGTTTTACCGAAAAAAATACTTAAATTTTAAGCGCATTTGTGGCATCTTCTGAAACACCACAACGTTTATTTTAAATGAATTTGAGCTACATCAGAGTGTACTTGATACAAAGAGATAATCAAGCCTTATTTAAAATTATGCGCTTGTGTTGTATTAGCTTACTGCATAAAATTGTGATTTTACTGACAGTTTCATGAATTTCTGGCCTTTGTACTCACAACTTTGTAAAAAAAATGAAGTGCAATATGAGCCAGTTTTCGAGGCAGTGTATTTAAAAACGTCGTTTGATACACGTTGGCTACTATAGTTTCGGCTACCTCGCCTACAGCTCGAGTGTGAATTCTACCTTGCAATAACAGAATTTCCCAACTAACAAAATGTCTCAATGGTATACAGATTTCAGGATACTTTAGTCAATTTATTTTATTGAAAGAACGAACTTTTACAATAATGCTAGACAACACTGCTCCACATTCCTTTGCATAATGTTGTAATAAGACGTTGCATATACGGAGCACTGACACAAACAAGCACTGTACTTGCAGTGTTATGTTGAAAGCGTTACTTAGCTGCTATTGTGTCGAACATTGAACCGTGAATATATGCTAAACGTTCAGAATTGTAAAGAATAAAAGATAGTTCAGAAGATGGGTTTTAATATATGAGGAAATAAAATTGAGTACAGTTCGCGTGTCTGAGGGAATGAAAAGAAACACATGAAACACATGTTATGCCGACTTAAGAAAGATGAAAGCATCAAATACAGAGAACCTCGTTGGTCATTATTGAAGGGGCCGGCGGAGCGTGCGTATTTCATACAAACGTAATACCAAAATAATTTGTAAATCAAACATATTCTAAAGGTAGTGTGTATTTATTTCGATTGGATAACAGAATATCTAAGTTCCCAAATATATTTTGAGAGGACAATGATACAAAGACGAGATATGAGGAATTTAAAATTTCTATTGAAAACTTATTTTTCTCATAACTCTTGTTTAAATCAGTGTCCAATCAAAATAAATATTTTTGAACCTAGATAATCCTATAACCCAATCGAAAATAATAAACACTACTCTAGAGGAATATGTTTAATTTACAAATTATTTTGGTATTACGTTTGTATGAACTACGCATGCTCCGCAGGCCTCTTAAGTACTGGGGAGCACAAGTGACCCGGCTGTTGCGCACGTCGATACCTATCTAGGTCCAAAGCTAACCTTCCTTTCAAACTGCAACAAGCCCTACTCATTCACAAAATTTATCAAAATCAGTTTGGTGGTTTCGGAGATTAGCGTGTTGTGCATGAATGTTTTTGACTGTTACAAACTAGAATTGTTTTGATAAACAGATATTTATTTGAAATAGCCAACAGAAAACACTCAAATTCATCTTGCATCGATGGCGGCGAATCAGAGAGAGATTTTGACGTTTACATACCACCCACGTGAAGTTCGATAATTGCCCCACAAGATCACACTACCGAGAAAAATAGTATCTTATGTTTTTAACCAGGTTATAAACTATGTCTGTGCAAAATTTCATATAAATCCGTTCAGTAGTTTTTGCGTGAAAGAGTAACACACATCCATACTCACAAACTTTCGCATATTTATAATATTAGTAGGATCTTCAGCAGTGCACAATATTTTAGGTCCGTTACATAAAACGTCTACTAAATAAATACGTAGGTAATAACATCAGCATAGTCATCTATACACAATTACACATTGTATTGTCAATGTTATATTGTGTTGCCATACCACGGCCTACGCCCGCAGGTCTACCTATTAAACCACAGAATTCGGTTTAGTATAGCAACACAATGATCGAAAGCCACATGGGGATGCCTTTGACTATATTTGGATACTAATTCTTGCTCATGATTCCATCTGCTTGGCAGTCGAAATACGATTTTAGTTCGTAATTTATATGTAAGGCCTGAATTCTTGTCTCGCTACAGGTCGGTTGTGTAAGGTCGGTCGCGTACGGTCGGTCGCGTACGGTCGGACGTGACGTCAGCGAGAACAAAATACGGCTGTCGGTCGCCGCTGACGTCAGCGTCGCAGTGTGGTGCTATATAGAACACAATGTATACTCGTACGCGACCGACGTTACGCGAACGACCGCAACACGACAAGAATACAGGCCTTAGTGTACGTACATTAATGTGGTTTCTTTGACTATCAGTCAAGTTGAAAGAGCTAATGTACTGCACTAACCGCAAATCGTTGCTGCTTAGCCGCAATCGCTATCGCAGATAGCAGCTACATATCCAGTTTCTATAAAAATAACGACAACTCAAAATCGAAGCACTTATTTCGAATAGACTTTGACTGACCCGGGAATCGACTCCAGCAGCGACAAGGCAGATGGAAAGACAAGTTAAAAGTATCTGTTTTTTGTCCTTTTCAAGGGTATAATTTCGTGGAAAAACTTCGTTTGCAGCCTTGAGCCTGTTTCCTCATCACACCTTATACGTAAAGGTGACGCGTCTCTGACATAATATTTGCAAACCCCCGCCCGGCCCTTATCATTCAAACCATGTGAAGGTTCCGGGCAAATAATATAATAATGTTCGTATTAACAATGCATACACACATACTATATGATATACGACTGCGTAATCATATTGTGTGTGACATTCATGGGATAAATTTTAGAAGACCGGGATGAGATAAAAGACAAAATGAGTTGAATAAACGCCTTCACTTTGCTGTCGCAGTATCTCCAATACTTCAGTCTCCCCGCGACCACGGCTGGTGCAATCCGGTCGAAACGTCGGGATTAAAATTAAAGGTAAATTCGCGATAAATACCCGTTTTCATATGTTTTAAAATGTGACAAAATGTTTTCACTATTTTGTCGAAAATATTGTGCTCCATGTAATCAGTTATATATAAGTTCGATCACCGCATCCACATCAACTTAGTACTGGGTAATGCGATACCTCTTGGTAAGACTGGTTGTCAGACTTTTTGGCCTCTGGTTACCTGTAACGACTGTCAAAAATCTACAAATGACACCCGGGATCAACTGCTTAACGTGCTTTCCGAGGCACGGAGGAAACTCAGTATGTAATGGGTGGTCACCCATCCACAGACCAACCTAGGCAAGCACGGCTTAACCTAAAGATCGACCCGAGCGGCTGTTATTATTTTGCTATGAGCTCCTCTGGCCGCATCTACATCAGTAGTTATTATATAGTTAATTAACTAAATACGGTGTCTAAAAATCGCTTTGAAATCTCTTTTATGAAAATGAAAGTCAATGACTTAATATTTCGAAGAAGTGATAAATAAACAAGTTAATATTTTCACTTTATGAATACATACTTATCTCATCAGTCAAAATTACATGAAAATAGAAAATTTTCCCTCACATTCTGTTTTCTTATGAAAAGGTGTAGATCAGAATTTAACATACTGTGGCAAAGTAATGATACAAAGTAGAGTAATGAATCAAAGACTGAGAATCATATAAAAATTCAGAGATATACACAAAAGAGTACATCACACACATCTATTTGACACATACATCTACACACACACACACACACACACACACACATCTATTTGTTACATACATCTATTTGTCTAGAGAAACGTTACCTTACACTAGGTATTTCACCTGTTTCTTGGGTTTGTTTACAAAGATTTAGGCCTGAATTCTTGTCACGCTGCCGGTGGGTCGCGTACGGTCGGTCGTGACGTCAGCGAAAACAAAGTACTTACCTACGGCTGTCGATCGCCGCTGACGTCAACGTCGCGGGATGGTGCTATATAGAACACAATGTATACTGGTACGCGACCGACCGTTCGCGACCGACCATTAGCGTGACAGTCATTCAGGCCTTAAACTCATACACAAACAGCCAGCCTTGGCTATACGAATATTTGTTCGTGCGGGAATTGTACGCAGTGCAACAGCTAATCGCAGTCAGTTCGCCAACCGTGCCGTCACAATGTCACAAAAAGCTATGTCGTTTGTTTGAAAGTTGCCATTTTTCGGATGGGAAATCATCAAATGACCCCTCCCACTCTGGGCGGAGCGGAAGGGAGTGTCAGTCTTTTTACTGACTAAAACCCATCCATGTTCCTGCCGCTGTATCACTTTATCTTTTCATCTAAAGATATCTTTATCTTTATTTTTCTTTTTTATCTTTTAGCAATAACATAAAGATGCAGTGGATTAAAACAAGCTATCGAAAGCCTACGTTAATTCTTAAAACCTTTCATTATCATCATAATCTTCGTGTTCTTGTCCCATTCTACTTGAGGTCAGTTTTTTTTCTCTTTCATATCATTCCTCACACAATCCATATATCTTTTCTTTTGTCTTCCTCTTTCTCACCTTCCATTGACATAATCACTCTTTAAGTCACAAGCGTTTTATCCCTGCTCATCACAGTCATCTTAAAACCATCCTTCCAATACATACAGGGTGTAAACCACCTCATCACAAAGCCGCTAACCAAGCATTCTGTATATCAAACTAAGTAACTTTACGCAACAATTATTGCTGGGAAAAAACTTTTTTTTTTGAGGTTATAAATCATGTTTTGTTGTAGAACTCAATGTAACGCACTTAAAACATTGTGCTGATGGATGGATTGAATATTACGGGGTTCGTGGAGGTGTTGAAAGTCAAAATCTTAAAAATAAAACTTGTATTTAAAAAAAAACTTGTCAAAATGTTGTAACTTTGACCCCCCATATATCCGTAACTAGAAGGTTCCCAGGTATGGTGTAGAACAAAAAAATGATCGTAATGATGGGGAGAACAAGTGCTTTTCGGTCGTAAAGAGGTGTCTTACACCCTTTATATTTAACCGAAAATTGGGGTATACGAGTACGTTAGAGGAATTTTCCAGGAGGAAAAATTGAATCAAACTAATTTATAGTGCCATTTTTTTCCTTCGCCTACACTATTACTGTTAAAGAATCTTGTTAAACATAAAAAATCAAAAAGTCTTCATTTTACGAACGTGTTTTGTGTTGTTTTTAATTTAATTAAGAAAGTTTACGTAACTTTATAATTATAATTTGCAAGTCTTTTTGAAGAACGAATTTGAAGAGGGATTTTAATTATGGCAAAAAATTGCGTTTTTTAGGGTTCCGCAGGCAGCGGAACCGCAGAAATAACTTTGAGAAATAACTTTGTTTACTTTGAAATGCAAAATATTTTCAGCTCATTAAATTAATAGGCCGCGTAGTGTAGAGTTTCAATCAATACTGTGTTGTGTGTGTGTGTGTGTTCTGTTTTTACGGAATATTGTAAATATTCATACCGATTACGGAACCCTTCACTTTGCGTGGTTTAACACGGAGTTTGCTGGTTTTTAAGAAATTTTAAACTTTACCTCTGTTGTCAAATGATTGTGTTTCAAAAACAACTCTAATTTGCCTGTTTTTCTTTGCAAAGTCTAGTTTCTTTCTTCTGATCGAGATTCAAAGAAAAAGAACACTTTTTAGGCTTTGACCTTTTTATTTGTTTTCGGATATTTTAATTAGGACTCGGTTGTTTTGTAGATTCGGGGTTTTAGATCTAAATAAAAATTTCAATGAAAAACGCTGACTTTTAAAGAATCCCTTGCTGGTTCCGTAGAGCATTTTGTTTTACAGAGTGCAAACGGAATCTCCACGAAGCCGTCAACCAAGCATTCTGTACATCAAACTAAGTAAAGCTCTTAAGCAGTTATACTGTTACATGACTCCGCTCCCACCCGGCAAAAAGAATATAATTAAAAAATGGGCTTTAACTATGCACCTTTAATTAATAATTTACATTGGCTACATAAATTATCAGACACCTCGCTGTCAGCGGGCTTACCGCCGTCAATGCCAATGTAAAGTATATCTAAAGCCGAATAAATAAAGCCCATATTTGAATTGTATTCTTTTTGTTGGGTGGGAACGGAGTCGTTTATATGGGCTAAGAGCTTAACTCTACGCAAAAAATATTGCTGGGAAATGACTTCTCTTTTTGGAGTGAAAAATCACGGGTTATTGTAGGACTCAATGTAACTCATTCAAAACAATATGATGATGGATGAATATAATTTCAAGTACAGGCCTCGTGGAAGTATTTCGAAAGAAATACTTCGGAACATAAAGGGCGAGGAAGGAACATGGATGGGTTTTAGTCAGTAAAAGTCTGACACTCCCTCCCGCTCCGCCCAGAGTGGGAGAAGTTATTTGATGATTTCCCATCAGAAAAAAAAGGTAGTCGTGGAAGTATTTCAAGTAAAGATTTATAATAAAAAACAAAGGTTTGAAAAAAGTACAAGAACTTTGACCTCCAATATCTCCGCAAACGAGAAGAACATTTAATGTTATACCTATATTCTAACCCCTAGTAAACAATTCAAATTAATGAACTGGCGGTTATTTCAATTGTTATTTAAACTAAAATCGGTTTACAAAACCAATCTGTGTTCGACCAAAACAATACATTTTCACGTCAATGCATTGACGTGCATTGACGTGAACCATTAAAATTAAGTTTGATTCAATCCACTAGATTTGTTAATTTCCACTTGAATTCGTCTTTTGTTGGAACTCTGTCATCCTTTAAATATTGATAAAGGGAAAATATATTTAGGCAACCTTTCCCTCTACGAAGGCGTTCGTCGGACGTACGAGTATATGCTTCATTTACGCGAGCGACGTGGACATAGCGTCTTCGCGACGTTAACTCGGCCCAGACGCAAAAGCACTTTAATGCCCCATTTAAATCCGTGGTTGCGGGACTGTTCAAAAGAGATAGCGTGGATCATAAAGGGCGAAGAAGGAACATGGAGGTTTAAGGCTGTGTTCCTAGTAGGCAAACTGTTAGCGGCCTACTGAGTTTGCGGCGACTAAACCGATGGGTTTAGTACGCCCCTTCCATATATTTGAAATGGAGTGTCGACAGTTTGCTCGTTTTGCGCTCACTTTATGCAGTTTGTTGCGTTACGTGCGCCGACTGTCTCAGTTAGTGGCTGACTCACAGCTAAACCGGTTCCAGTCGCCGGCGGCGATATTGTTGTTCGCCGTTCGTAGTGAGTTCGTTTGCCGCAAACTGTTCATCTGCAGACATTTAGACAGAAGCTATCGACGTGTTCAGTTCATGCTTGCATCGCTTATACCTAACTAATCTCTACGCACACACACCACAGAAAGTCCAAGATGCCCTTTGATACGGAAAGGTTCATTACGAAAATACAAAATAGACCATGCATATGGAACATGTCGAGTGATGAAGATACCAATTACTTCGAAAACATATCCATCGTGACCAACGCAATCACGGTACTCCCTTCGTACAACAATAGTAAAGTGAACTTTCAGTCGGTCGACCTAAATAAGCGGCTAACGCATAACAGTTTGCTAGCGACGCACAAAAATTGATTTCAGTTTGCAGCTAACTCAAATTTCAGTTCGCCACAAATTTGCGGCTCTCTCAGTCGGCTGCACAGAACAGTTTGCCTACTGGGGACACAGCCTTAGTCAGTAAAAGTCTGACACTCTCTCCCACTCCGCCCAGAGCAGAGGAACCATTTGGTGATTTCCCATCCGAAAAAAATAAAAAGGCCCGTTTGAATGGCGAAAGTAGAAATGTTGGGGCAAAATAACTGAAAAATGGAGAGCACTGTAAAATGGTGGCCCAAAGGTAGTGGCCCCGACTCTGTAGCAGTAAGTTGTGGGTTCGAACCCAGGAAGGTGCATCACTTTTTTTGTAATTTATTTCATCACCACTGCTCTTAAAAAGATAAAGGAAAACATCGTGAGGAAACCTGCATGTCCTACAACCAAAAACTCGAAGATATGTGACATTCTCCAATCTGAACTGGGCCCGCGTGGAGGATTTCAGCCTATTCCTTCTCATAAAGAGAGCCTGTGTTCCAGCAGTGGGAACGATATAGGCTGTTTATAAGCATAAATAGCCTGTATCGTTCCCACAGCTGGGAATGCAGGAACTGAAGAGATGTGGTGGTACATATTCCCCATCAACGTATCTGTCTGATAGGTCAGTAATTTATACAGCAACGGCAGTCAAATAATAACAGCTGCTCGGGACGATCTTTAGGTTAAGCCGTGCCTGCCTAGATTGGTTTATGGATGGGTGAATCCATGAGTGTTAGACTTTTACTGACTAAAAGCCATCCATGTTCTTTCCTCGCCCTTTATGTTCCGGGGCCACGGTATCTCTTTCGAACAGTCCCGCAGCCCCGGCAGGAATACGATGTTGCCTTATGCAGTAAATAAAATATCGAACTGATAATCATCGTGTATACGGGCCTTTATGAATAACAAAAGGTATTGGGTCCCTATCCTGTATATATTTTATTGGGTCCAAGAATAAATAAATAAGTTACTGGCTTTAGTCAATCTAGGGATCGACCTTCTGATCTCCGGGATTCAAACCGAATGGAAGAAACCGCTATTTGTTTGATGCATGTGGATTCTTCGATAGATTTAGGGCCTGTTTCACGATGTCCGAATAGCCACTAGTTACTGAATAAATTCAAAAATGGAACAGAATTTATATGAAATTATATGCCAAGTAAGTTAACGGGTACTAAGGGCCATGTTCACCAAAAAGATGACGGTCTGATTATCTAAAAACAGCTGTTTAAAACACATTTTTGAATGAGATGTCACTTTTTTTTATTTTTTTTTGGGATGGGAAATCATCAAATAACTTCTCCCACTCTGGGCGGAGCGGGAGGGAGTGTCAGACTTTTACTGACTAAAACCCATCCATGTTCCTTCCTCGCCCTTTATGTTCCGGGGCAGCGGTATCTCTTTCGAACAGGCCCGCAACCTCGGCAGGATGGGAACATGTCCCTTAAACAGTCTTTTTTTACATAATCAGACCGTTATCTTTCCGGTGAACATGGACCTTAATCGTAGCTGGTGAAACTGACCGTTTATGTTTTGTTATAGTGAATATATTTATGAGATATTTCTGTAAGACGGGGTTACCAAGACATCTTCAAGTAGTTTTGCTTTAATCTTATTCCAGAGGGGGGAAGAGATTAATCTAAACAGGACTTCTATCGTTATCTACCGTCATCTTCTACCGTCGTCGGTCTTTTGAAGACCCGAATGGCGCAGCAGTAGTGAGGCTGCCTTACGTTCTTAGGGTCCTGGGTTCGAATCCCAGTAGAAGCAAATGATTGTGTGATGAGCATGGACATTTGTTTCCGGGTCATGGATGTTTATATGTATAATAAGTAGTAAGTATTTACAAACAAAAAGTATCTACGTAGTATATCAACAATCTGGTGTCCACGATACAAGCCTTGCTTAGTGTGGCACTAGATGGCGTTGTGTGTAATGTCCAGCGATATTTATTTATCTCTTTCACACCAACCAGTTCCTGGACTTTTTTGAGAGTAAAAGGTGGTTGACATGTTTTACAGAGAAAACAATAAAATTTACATGTTTAAATGAACCACATCTAGATGCCGCCAAAATACCGTATTACTAGACCATGCCCTACTATTACACTTACTCAAATATACGCATTACGGCATACCACGTGGTTTTATAATACATACAAAAGGTCATATGTGTTGTTAAAACTGACGGTCTATACGACCTTTTGTGTCAAATCATAATTTTGTTGTGTCTGGGTCCTTGCGTCATATTTCACAAATAACGAGGTCTATACAATTACCTACAATCTCGTCTCTGATATCTTAAGACAAGGTTCATCTTGTCCAATTTGAATTTAATTTTGTACATTGCCTTATTTAAGGGTTGGGATTTTCATATTATTTGCGTTCCACAATGTTGGTAAAAGGTGTTACAAAAATGCTTAAAACCTACAATGATTTTATGGACTTTCTTGGAATCGGAGAAAATTGGAGTGGACTGCTGCATGTTTCACAAAATATTTTCTTCTAGTCAATTAAGGAAATGCAATAGAGAGGCTTTTCCCGTAAAACAATATTAAAAAAAAATATCTAATCTCTTTTTAACATTAAAAATAATACTATCCAACTTAAATTCAATTAATAAAGAACATCACACTGTGCTCCATAAAATATAAGACACTAGCGGATGTCACGCAGGTTCACGTAGTTCTACAGTAGTAGTTTTTAAGTTTATTCGTTACATACAAAAATGCAAAATGAGAAAGAAAGAAAAAATGTTTATTTGACGTCAGTACATTACGCACACACACAATAATATTAAAAAGATACAAAAACGGACAAAAACACATAGTATGTACTAAATCTTCCTCTATAAAATATTAGTATAGATATAGATAATTCATTACGGAGAACAAAACGACAGGTTTCAAATGCGAGCGAACCGGCCATGTCCTTCGACTGCACCCGGATACGTATGCCAAGATTGACACTGATTGGATGCCTGAGGAACGACATCGTTGCCGAGGTCGTATACGTTTGAGTCGTGACAATATGGACGTGCCTATTTAAAATATGGCCAATCATCATATAAGCTAATAGGCACACTGTCTGTGAAGGAAAACATCGTGAAGAAACTTGGACTTACAATTAATCTAAGTCAGAAATCGCTAACCCGTTTTGAGTAAGCGTGGTGATCAATGCTCGTACCTTCTCTGTATGAGAATAGGCTTTTGCCCAGTAGTGGGACATTAATAGGCTGGTATTATTATTATTGTATTATTAGGTCCAGTGCTGGACAATGGCCAAGTCAAGAATCCTTAAATCTACTCGTTCTATGCTTCCCGTTCTCTCTCCCCAGAGACCCCGGTGCCTTCAATAGGCCATCAGTTTACATTGTGTTGGTCTCATCAGCCATTCGTTCTGCGCACAATGTGCCTTACCACTGCCATTTGCTCAGTGGCCATTAGACATAAAAGACGCTCAAAAATTACTCAATTAATCTGGGTACCTACTCACTTTGTTCACGTCGGCTAAGGTCGGCTTCCAGTCTAACTAGATGCAGCTGAATATCAGTATTTTAAATGGAACGACTGCCTATCTAACCACAAACCAGTTAGTACTAGGAACATCCCTTGATAAGACTGGTTGCCAGACTTTCCGACCACTGACTACCAGCCTGTAACGACTGTCGAAGCTCCTTTTAGTGACGGCGGGATCAAAGGTTTAGCGAGCTTTCCAAGGAAAAAAGTGGAATGAATAAAATAAAAGTGTATTCCCAGTTTAACAACTTCTCCCAGTCTGCGTATTGATGATCGCAGTATATTGTAAAAAAAAAAACACAACATATTGTGGACACAATAATAAAAGAAACCCGAACAAAATGCGCTGCCAATTCGGACAGTAACACAATTTTCTCATAAGAAATTCATGATTCGCTGCAAGCTAGTTTACCGAGAAACAACCATTTTTCATGGAAAATAAAATATCGATTTTAGTTAATTGAATACAAGCAAGCCCTTGAACTGTAAACTGTAATCAATATTCGTTGGTATCGAATGTCGCGGTGTCATTGTTAATTATGAAGCTTCTGAAACGTTCAATTTCACCGCTTCAGGTGTAATTCTTCCCACGTCAGTATTTGAAATGTAATGTTTTAATATAACACGTAGTTAGTTGAGAGAGGTCAGTGTGTGTGTAGACAGTGGAAATAGGATCGTGTGCTTTTGTTATATTCGCGCCGTTTATTTGTTATTTTTTGTGTCTTATTGGTAAGGTGAGGTTGGTGGTTTGGTTAAAGTAATTCTAGGTGAGTGATAATAAATATTGGATAACGTAACATCACGCCTGTTGAGCAGAGGTGCGCCTTATAGTACATCCACTTTGTTTTGATGAATTAGTCAAGGTAACTCAATGTTTGACCACTACTATTTGCGAAGTTGCAAATATTAAAATTAGAAAAACATGCGGGGCCTGCCGATAGAACCCGGCGCAAAAGTTACGACTGCTACGAAAAGCATACCGTGTTACGGTCATGCGAGTTCCATGATTTTTGTACACTCAAAAACATCTCAAAACTAAAAGCAACATCTCCCATTGTCCTCAGGAGTGTGGCCTGCTGAGAGCTTGGAAGGGCCGGCGACGGTGCGCGGCAGCTCCGTAGACTACGCGGCCGCCTTGCTCCTGGCTGCGATGGCCGCTGTTTTGCTGGCTGCTGTGGGTTACCAATGTGCTGCGACCTGGAGGTGGATTGTTGGAAGGTAGGTTGGTTGCAGCTTTAATATGCATGATGCGGAGGATTGAGGGACATGTCCTAAGGAGAGCTTTGAGCGTGAATGTGAGTGGCTGTAAGAGTGGTAGATGACTGTTAAGACAAAGAGGTGGCTAATGGATATGCTGTGCTAGAAAGGGAGTGACTACGGCGATGGTGGCTAATAGAGAAGTACGGAAAAAGAAGACATGCTGCGCCTAATAAATGACCCCAAATGAATTGAGATAAGGGCAGGAGAATTATGAGGATGTCTTCTTCTGACAAAAATCGTATGTCTATCTCGCTTGTTTTCGTAATGACAAAAAAAGATAGATCACGACATCTCGAATCGAAATCAAATCAAAGCATTTTTGAATACAGGAGCTGATGTTATGTGGTGTTAAGCCTTACCTATCCAGCGACAAATGTCTCATGTGACTGTAATTTTACCCGGCACTCACACTCTTTAACCTGGAATAATGCATAGAGATAGATAGTAGTAGTGACTATGATGGTATAACCTTATAGTAACGAGCGCTTCGACGAGCCTTTTTATTTTTTTAAGGATGGAAAATCATCAAATAACTTCTCCCACCACACGAGTATCGGACTTTTACTAACTAAAATCCATCCATGTACCTTCGCCCTTTGTTCTGGGGCCACGGTATCTCTTTCGAACAGTCTGCAGCCCCGGCAGGCATCGGCCCTTGCGACCCGACATTTCTTTGAGGCGCGCGTGGAACACGAACGCCGTCATAAGGTGCACAGGCCCGCGCCCAGGGTGGTCGGGGGTCACCTTGTGGCTCCCGAAGCCCGGTGCGTCTCCTGCGGCGGCTGGGACGAGAGCACGGGGTTGTGATAGTCGCTCTCTCCAGGTCCCCATGAGATCACGCCGGAAATCTGTCCGCTGCGCGGCGGTTTGCCGCGGCAGCGTTTCCCCCCGGCGTAGCTCATCTGCGCGCCAGACATGCAGGCGCGCCAGGACTATCGCCTCCCTGATCCCATGGTGGCAATCCGGCAAGGAGGCGTTTGGACCCCCCAAGTTGGGCATTAGCCGCCTGAAGGCAGCCCCGGTCCGTTCCAGTTTGGGGGCTAAAAGTCGGAAATACTCCACGAAATTCCACCGGCTGTCGAGGACGAGTCTTATGTACTTCAACGTCGACTCGACGCCGATGGATACCCCTCTTACCATCTGTGAGGATCCCGACGGTGGCGCATTCAGCTTCAAGGATGGCATAGCTTCCTTGGGATTGCCTACAACCTGGTGTCGAGGCCCACCATTTCTCTGCTTGTAATCGGGTATGATCCTTTAACCAGTTCCTCAGCTGCTTGAAGGGAATGGTTACTACGAGTATTCTACTAAGGATTGATCGAAATAAATCCTTCCGAAAAGAATGCTATCGAATTTTCCATTTTCAAAACCTGTCATACACCAGTCACAGTCAATATACATATTTCTGAAGGCTTCGAAAACAACTACATATTTCTTCATATCCATTTTATGTCTAACACTGACTATCACTTCCCTCTAAACTTAAATATTTAAAATAGACGTAACTTAAATATTTAAAATAGACTTCAGCCGTCGGAAGTGAGATGTTAACGTGGAATGCATGTTAAGCTGCCATTTTGAATTCTGCAATGAAATGTCTTTTTTAAACATTTGCAATGTGATGTGAATTTCCTGAGGTTAGCTTTTCGTTTTAGTGACTTGAACAATTGGAAACGTGTCTCGTTTTGTATAAATTCAGTTGAGTTTAAAACTGACTTATAAGCAAGAGTTTAAAGATCTTATACTGCCAGTTACGGAATATCTATACCGTGATGATTAATTATTCGTTCTATTTTTCATTATTTCTAGAATGTATGCTGTTGCTGTCTTAAAAATACCTAACATTTAGGTGCAAACAAATCTGTCTACCCTCTTTCTTAGTGTCGGGTTCCAGCAGAGCGCAAGACAAAAGACCAAGAAAGATAATAGACAGATTAGTCTGCTCCTAACAATTTATTTACTTGCCAATGAGTTAGCCTAGTAATGGTGCCGATTCTGTTGTGCACAAACTAAACTTAATTTAGGCTATTACTATCTTTTTCTCACTAATAAAACGAGAAAGAGACGGACGTAATTTAGAGCTGTCAAATTTAATTCGAACTAATATTTCCATACAAATGAAGGGTGCACGTAAAAACATGTCGACTAATAACACGGTGAAGCGCAAGGCATAAACTAGTTTGACATTTCTAACTTAGTGCATAGCTATAGCCGTCCTTTTCTCGCCCTGCCTTTTAGTAAAATATAGCAATAGTCTAAATTAAGTTTAGTTTGTGCACAACAGAATCGACACCAATGTCACATTATTTAAGTTTATTCCAGTCCTGCACTATTTCTTTATTATTTTGTAAGTCCACTTTATTCAATAAAATAGGCTTGTTTCCACCATCAATAAATTGCAAATCTATTTAGTCCGTCAGTTAGAGTATTAGAAAATAATGGACACGTATTTTTTGTTTTTGTAAATCAACGAATATTGACAAAGATAAAACGCATCAAAACTCGGGAGTGGGCGCTCGTGACGTCAGTACTCACTAAGAATCATACCGAACAGTGACGTATTGGGAATTTTAAAAGCGTCGTATCTTCGTCAATTTTGTTTTATGTGACAAAAGAAAAAATACGGGTCAAATATTTTTTGATAATCTAAGTGACGGACTAATTACATTTTTTCAGTTAACAAGCCTATTCCATACGATAAACACAACTTGTTCTCTCAACTTTCTTATAATCAAATCTCTTCCTAAAAGTTCTGTTTCTTTTCATCGAAACCTATTCTTTCTTGATCTATCACTACCTATCATCATGATTCATCCTTTCTTAACAGATCACTTTGGTGCAGGGCAAGACGGGACTCCGAAGACAGCAATTGCGACTCCCTATCTCGCCAAGCTGCTATCCGCATCAGCCACTCTCTACCTGACCTGCAGACCGAACCTCTGAAGCAGGAGTATGTTCAGGAGCATAAGGATCCAGCTAACAAGAAGGTAAGATTTAATCATTATGATTAACAACGTACTATAAAAAAAATATCGCTGGGCTTTACTTACAGCGCCATCTTGTGCCACACTAAGTAAGGAGGCTTGTGTCGTGGACACCAGATACCTAGTTGAAATACTACATAGATACATTTTGTTTGTAAATACATACTTATTATACAAATATAAACAACCATAACTCGAAAACAAAAATGTCCACGTTCATCACACAAACATTTGCGCCTACCGGGATTCGAACCCGGGACCCTAAAAACGTGATTCAGCCTCACTACCGCTGCGCCATTCGGGTGCTATGTGCTTGGGATTCTTAGCAAGGGTGCATTATCGTGGATTTTAAACTCTCGTCGTTGAGCTGAGTCGATTTTCGGTAATTCAATAGTACTTTTTTGTACTTGAACTTAAAAAAAAACTCATGACAAATGTTGTAACTTTGACCCTAATATCTCCGTAATTAGAAAGTATAGGTGGTCTTGGTCTGGACCAAGAAAATATCGCAATACCCAGGTGAACAAGTTTTTGTCAGCTTTGTAAGGGATATATTTACCCTTTTTACTGTGGCACTGAGAAGAAAATACAACAACTTATCGTATCAGAATATCGTCAAAATTACAATTTACGTCACCATTCCCAATTTACAAACAATATATCGTAACAAGTCCTCCCCTAAAGTAAGTAGTTCGGAGTTTCCATCCACGGTGCAAGTTACCGCCTTATGTAAATAAGTAACAAACCTTCCTATGTTGATCTTGAAATTAATTTGTGAGTCAGACAATCTTAACTTAGAACTTATGCAACTCTGCTTGCTACGGGACTTAAGTCCCTGTTACGTAATCTCATGAAAGCCAAATTAACATGACATGATCTTGAAACTTTTTTTGTAATCTATTTGTCAATTATTTTGAGGGAAGAAATACCACGATGCTGATGAGAAGTAGGATCTTCTGTAAAAACTAATTCTACTCCCGAATAAATTCATGCAAATCCGATTTTTCCAATTATCTTGTAATTGGAAAAATCGGATTTGCATGAATTTATTCGGGAGTAGAATTAGTTTTTACAGAAGATCCTACTTCTCATCAGCATCGTGGTATTTCTTCATATAAATTGTAAGAAACTGAGACTTATGGAATTCCAGTATCCTCCAACCCATCAGGCATCATTAGTGGCGCTTCCAGTCTAACCAGATGCAGCCAAACGCGCTTTAACATGGAGTGATTGCCTCTCTGATCTCCAAAATCCGTACGGTGTAATGCGATGCTCCTGCCCATGGTAAGACTGGTTGTCAGACTTACCATGGCCAGTGGCCCGAAAGCCACTGACTGTCAAAGATCAGATCAGATCAGAATTGACAGCTGGAACCAACTACTTAACGTGCTTTCCGAGGCACGGATGAAACTCGCTGTGTAATTAGTGATCACCCATCCATGGACCATCTAGGCAAGCGCGGCTTAACCTGAAGATGACCCGAGTGGCTGTTATTATTTAGCCACGAGATCCAGAATATTCTAACCCATTAACCTAAAAGGGTAGGTAACAAGAAACATCATATTAACCGATTAGAAAAAAAAGCGGCCAAGTGCGAGTCGGAGTCGCCCATGAAGGGTTCCGTAGCAGATTGAATGAAAAGTATATTGCTGTTTACGATTTATGACGTATTAAAAAAAAAACTACTAACTAGATCTCGTTCAAACCAATTTTTGGTGGAAGTTTACATGGCAATGTACATCATATTTTTTAGTTTTATCATTCTCTTATTTTAGAAGTTACAGGGGGGGGCAGTTACACATTTTACCACTTTGGAAGTGTCTCTAGCGCAAAGTATTCAGTTGAGAAAAAAATATAGAAATAAATAAAAACCTCAATATCATTTTTGAAGATACCCCCCACACGATAGATCCATAGATACCCCCCACACGTTTGGGTTTGATGATTTTTTTTTTAAATTTTTAAATTTCAGTTTCAGTATGGGGAACCCCCAAAATTTATTATTTTTTTATTTTATTTTTGTGTGAAAATCTTAATGCGGTTCACAGAATACATCTACTTACCAAGTTTCAACAGCATAGTTCTTATAGTTTCGGAAAAAAGTGGCTGTGACATACGGACGGACAGACAGACAGACAGACAGACCGACAGACAGACAGACATGACGAATCTATAAGGGTTTTTGCCATTTGCCTACGGAACCCTAAAAATGGCGATAGCAACGTTCCTCCACATTCTTTCAAGTGTCTTTTAAATCAAAACAAAACATTTCTCGGTTAAAAGGCGGCGACAAAACAAACAGCCAGCAGCCTCGTGAGATAAATCACGCAGACAGCGAAAACCTTTCAATACGAAGCTCGGCAAACATGTGGAAGATCGCACTTGGTAAATAATAGGCAGAGGTTTTCTTTAATATTGTTGGCTTCACAATGATCGTGAAGAAAAAGAGGCTTTTTATATTGGTAAGTGATTGTTGGATCATTTATAAGCAAAGAACTGTTTTTTGTTTATTATTGAGTTAGATACTTTAGGTTATGTATATTGTTGGATTGTTATGTTTTGATTTGTTATTTTTCATCATCATCATCTGCCTAGCCTTTTGCAAACTATGTTGGGGTCGGCTTCCAGTCTAACCGGATGCAGCTGAATACCAGTATTTGATGTGATCTTTTTCATAGGAATAAAAAATTTCTGACTTCGAGTATATTTGTATGACTCTCGGCTGCCAAGAAATAGGTCAAGTTCGAACCCAAGACACGCACATTTGATTTTTCGGATTCATGTGCGTATTGTATAATTATCACTTGCTTCCAGCATGCTTGAGAGATCTTTCTCGACGGCATGTAAAGTCATGTCAGAGGCATAAAAACTCTGACATCAGGTTAGGCACCAATCACACGAAAAATAAGACTTCAAGTCTCCTTACTGGCTAAAATTTGACGCAGAAAAATCAACTCTAATTTTAATGTTATAGTTCTTGCACTATAGATACTCTTATTGTGTCAACGGCCGCAACTTGCCGAAAACTAAACATTGCAATGTGTTCCGAAACACCAGTATATGAGCATACCAACTAAAAGATTATTCACCTAGGGGATAAAGCAGCGTCTTATGCCACGGGCGCTATATTCAACCCCAAACGGAACGATGAATTCTAGTACTCCTGAGCACAGCGAGGGAGTTCTGAGTTAACTCCTGAGTAAAGCGATGGCACTTTTCTATTCTTGTGTGGGCTGATAGAATAAGTTTCCGCTGATTAGTTTACAAGTCAGTATCAAGAGCCCTAGGCAGCGTATTCTTGTGTTGTTCCTGCATTATACTACGTACTTAGTTAATAAATACTAACACTGTTGATAAGTTTGTTTGTATAAGTACTAACCAGTGGACCAATGTTGTCAAATTAAATAAAATATATTATTTTATGTAATGGCATTTGCGTTCAATTATGTACGTTTTGCGGGCCAAGAAATCTAGAAAAATGTTTCAATTAAACCGCATATTTCGATGTCGATAAATACACGACATGAGTACGTAATCCCTGGAGTGTAGTTTTCATAAATATGTATATTGATATGGAACAAGCCCCGTTTTACCCTAGATTTCGTTATCCAATTCGATGGAACAGTACCTGTACCTAGAATTGAAATATTATTCCCTGAAGTGAATACTCATCTCTCTGTTACGTATGATATGTAGAAATTTTTGAAAGTGGAGCCATTTAACCTTTTTATGTAACAGATCCTTTCGTACGATATTGCTTTTTTTATTAATATGGGTGTTACAATCTCTAAAATCTTGACAATTGCAAGTTTGTGGTACTTAAAGTTTTTGAAGCCCCAGTTTGTTGATGCGTATAAATATGACACGCACTGAAAAAAAATATTACATTTTTTTTTGCTAGTTACTACCAAATATTTTAAGGTTTTGAGGACTTACATGCTTATGTTTTTTTTTTTAAAGTTTTGTCAATTTTCGGGGCTTATCCATCTAGACTTTAGTTACTTCTAGTTTGGTATTCCTTTTCTGACTTGAAAACCTTCAGAATCTATTGTCATCTAATGAATACATTTTGACGACTTACGAGGCCGAAACGTGGACACCCACTGTACGGTTGGTCCATAAATTCAAGGTTGCTAAGCGATCTATTGAACGGGCTATGGTTGGAATCTCTCTGAGGGATAGCATCCAGAACGAGATGATCCGACAGAGAACCAAAATTGTCGACAGCTCACAGAATAATTGTATATTGTTTCTATAAGCAGATATTTTTAACTAAAAGCTCTTTTGAGACAGTCAAAATAATAAAACCTTCCATTATAATTAAAAAGTGTTGCTTTAAAACTTTTCGGTGTTTACTTAGACAGTTTCCAAGGCAAAGATCTTATAAAATTGAAATTTATGAGTTTGCCTAGGACTTTCGTTATTCCTTATTTTTTGTATCTAATTGCTGAAATATTATTTTGAATATACAGGGTGTTCACGAGGCCGTTAACCAAGCATTCTGTACATCAAACTATACTTAAAACCCTTCATTATAATTAAAAAGTGTTGCTTTAAAAACTTTTCGGTGTTTACTTAGACAGTTTCGAAGGCATACCTTACAAAATTGAAATTTATGAGTTTGCCTAGGACTTTCGTTATTCCTTGTTTTTTGTATCTAATTGCTGAAATATTGAATATACAGGGTGTTCACGAGGCCGTACATTGATGTACAGAATGCTTGGTGGACTAAGTATAGTTTGATGTACAGAATGCTTGCTAATGAATTTATGCGTAGTGTTACTCCCTACGCAAAAATGATTGCGAGGAAATGTTGTTTTTTTTTTTTAATAAAAAAAACTTGTGAAATACCGTTGACCCCCAATAACTCCGTAATTAAAAGGTTCCCAAGTATGGTGGAAAACAAAAAGACGATCGCAATGATCGGGAGAAAAGTGCCTTTCGGCTTCGTTATAAGTTTTTTTTTACACCCATCATTAAAAAAAAATAGGACTACTCTAAAATCGCTCAAGAAACACTGAGGTGTTTGTGGCAAAATAATAACACCGCTCGCAATTTACATACCGAGTTTTCTTACTTTCCTTCGTACCGGAAACCACGTTTAAGACGTTGTTGGTTCCGGCTGTCATTTATAGATTTTTGACAGTCGTTACAGGTGGTCAGCGGCCGGAAAGTCTGACAACTAGTCATACCAAGGGGTACGAGTATCGTATTACCCAGTACTTACTGGGCTGTCAAGGCCAGAAAGGCAGTCGTTCTATGTAAAATACTGGTATTCAGCTGCATCCGATTACACTGGAAGCCGACTCCAAAAATTAGAAAGGCTACGCAGAAGAGAGATCTACTTCGTAATTCCTAACCCGTCCCATATTTGTGACGTAATACCATTGTTGTTGATGTTTTCTTTTTCCATAAACATACTGCGAGAGGCATCATTTTTGTCACGTTCTTGTATGAGACATGTACCTGTACGAAACAGTCGACATTTCAATGTCGTCTTCGAAATTTCTTTACCACTTTGACAACAATTAACAGAAAACTATTATTTTTTTTTACTTTATTGTATTCTCCTCAGCAAACCCTTGCATGGTCATCCGAACTAAAGATGTATACTAAATTGCTCAATCGGAAACCGGGAAGTGGGTGGAATTTGACTTCTAAAACTTTATTATAAAGTTCCAGGTGAAGGAATAAAAGCGTGTTGAAGAAGCAATTTTTCAGTATAAATAAAGATGTTGGAAAAGAAAAAAACTAATTCAAAATCGAAGCAAACAATGAGTCTGTTACTAGCCCTCTTGAACTATCATAAAATTGAATCTTCATTCCAGAACCCGATACAAGTTAATATACACGAGAAAGGTCAGTAGTTGCCCATTACAAAGCACAGATCTCTTTAAAGAAGAATGAGCAAGAAATTCATTGGATATTCTTTTAATAATTGCATTGACATAACTCGCTTTGCCTGTTGAAAGTCAAGTGGTAGTAGTACACGTGGCAATCCATCTTACAGTGATAAAGGAATTACAAGGGCGACATTACACATAAATATCCTCGTTGTTGGAACTGTCTGACTGAAACTTAATTATTTATGACATCGGAACATATAATATTTGGGATCAGTTCTCGTCCGGTCGACAGGAAATTCACGCGTTCCCTGAATTTTAATATCCAAATATGGTATTCATCGAGTGTACTGTTTCACACATTCCTCCCCTGGGGGACAATGACCTCCTTTCGTCTGAGTTATGTGTATGGAAATTATGGAAACCTTTTTCTCAGCATTTATCTGGAGTTCTCTCCGATGTTATTTACATGTCTTGTAATTTTTGTCACGGTTTTTTTCTTGGGACTAATATTTTTTTCGTTTGTGCTTGGATTATTCGCAATTTTCGAACTGGCCTCTGGCTAAAACAAGTAAAAATAAATTTAAAATTTAAAAAAGCCCCGACACAATGTACTGAAACTTAAATAGAAAATAATTCGTTAATTCTCCATTTTGTGGTGGCGGCCATCTTGGATTTTTAATTTATCATAGTGTATAGTATTCTACTTGTAAAGCCCTTTCATTTGATACCCATATTGAGAAAAAATATGTAACCCGCCATTTTGTGGCGGCGGCCATCTTGGACTGATTTTCATCAAACATAGCATAGTCGGGAGTGTTCTTACACTCCCGACTACTTCAGCTTTCAAACAAAAAAACACAAAATCAAAATCGGTTCATCCGTTCGGGCGCCACGATGCTACAGATAGACAGACACACACACACACACACACACAGACACGTCAAACTTATAATACCTCGTCGTTTTTGCGTCGGGGGTGAAAAATGTGCAAGTCTATCCCATACCTAGCCAACCCATAATCGTTTGATGTAATAGGGGCTAGCTTATTGCCATCAACCGGGAACAAATCCAGACTGAGAAGTTTCTGATGGAAAAATCCAATACCACTGCCGACCTGGATTCTTACATGATAAAATTAATGATATAAGGTTTCTAACGCACCTATCTCTATATAAAGAATCTGAAACTACAAAACTGATAAAGAAACTTACGAAATAATGATGTAATACTCCTTTAACTTAATTCACATGGTAACAAAGGATTGAGAAACTTCTGGAACATCTTCGAAACTTATACGTTTTACTTCGAAAGGCCGGGCCGGCTAGACGAGACAGATTGATCGATTTCTCGGTACACACATTAAAGTAAAATAAGGTTTCCTACTCGGAGGTACTCGTAAATGTGTTACTTTGATCTTGATACACTGATAAGGCTTCTGTATAAAGAAGGAATAACAATTTTGATTGCTTAGTAACTATTTTGTCAGTCAAAATCGGACGTTCAGATGATAAACTGGTTTTATTGTTGCTGCCAGTTAAAATCGCAATTCCGGTCATTGCCCTTTCTCTAATATCTCTTCGTATGAACCAAAACAAATAAACCATATGTCGTTTTTCATTAGAAACAAGTAAAATTATCCATCCACCCCAAAAGAAAAAGTCGTTCCCAGAATGCTTGGTTGAAGGCTTCGTGATCAGGTTGTTTACACCCTGTATAATGTAAATTTTGAACAATGTTCCCATCTACACAATATTTCGCTTACATAGTTTTAGTAAATAAGCACCAAACATAAAGCTTTACTTAGGTACAGTGAAGATGTTCTTAAGCCCTTTTTTAAAACAACATCCAAATACATTCCTTAACAAAATCACCGGTTGGTTTAATTTTCTACTCTCAGCTCCGTACCGTGAGTTCAAAATTCAATGATACAATAATTTATTCAGGCATTCTTTTAGCGCTTAGGTATTAGTTTACTCGTATCATGTCTACATGTCAGCTAGTTTCTTCAAGTCTGACTGATATGACGGGGATGAAAAGCCTTGTGCTTTATTTTCCTAATATTTGTACATTGTATGTTGGTAATTCCATGTTATTCAATGTGATGTCTAGAGAAATAGTTTGTAACTCAACGCTATACATAGTATTATGTCGAGAAGCTCGTGACTAAATAATAACGGATGGTATTTAAAAGTACTTCAATTTATTCCCATTTCATTTACCTAATTTTGCCTGTGTTCCACCAAATATACTGAATGTGCACCAAAATATGTTAATTAAAATATGTCATAACGAGCATCTATTTAACAATTAAACACTGTATATTCTCCTTAAAGCGTAGTCGACGGAGCCCCGCTTCGCGGTGCCCCTATTTCCGAGTGCAGGGTTTAAAGGAACCTAACTAACCTAACGGGGGGGTGCCCTAAGTCCCGATTATGGGGGCAAAGATACTTTAATATTTGGTGCACGATCGGTATTATTTGGTGTACGATCAGTATTTTTCGGGGAAGAAAAGATTTTTGGTGAACACAAAAATATTATCCAATAATAACTGCCGCTCGGATTGATCTCTAAATTAATCCGTGCTTGCGGATGTTGGTCCGTGCATGGGAGACCACAGAACAGATAAAAGGAGTTAGAAAGTAAGCAGTTCCTGATTTGTATTAGAATGCGTGTCGCTGCTTGTCTCCAACTCTTTAACTCCACCACGGGAAAGAGACTCATACGTAGGTACATTACGCACACAAATTCACTACTCTGACTTAGATCGCGAGCTTGCTATTGATTGTCACACTAACACAAAAACTGTGCTTGACGTGTACTCACACACGCTTCGTACATTGTCACAAAAAGAGCGCGACTGTTGGTCTATTGACATATGAGCGTTCACTTATATGAGCGGGCCGGCCCCGCCCACAAGGACCTTCTAACCTTTTTGTCTGTTCTGTGGTGACCATCTATTACATTCCGTGCCAAGGAAATCACGTAAAACCGTAGGTTCCGGTTGATAGTTGTAGATCTTTGGGCCTGAAAGTCTAAAAACCAGTCTAGCTTATTAGTTTTATTCGGTACTAACTTGATTGTTGAGGTCAGACAGGCAGTAAGCTCCATGTAAAATACTGGTGTTCAGCTGCATCTGGTTAAACTAGAAGCTGACCCCAATATAGTGAAAAAGGCTAGGTAGAATGGTGATGATGTAGTATTATATCGGTGTTATCCAATGTGGTTGGCAGAGGTGTATTTATTAGTTTACCCTCATTTCACCTACAGTGTTTAAGACATGTGTAATTTTAATTAGGGCGTACCTATTGCCGAGAATAAATCCATACTCGGAGATGCTAATAAGAAGTTTAAGAATCTGATTGAGTTTTATGGTATGCAGAATGCTAGTTTCAGAAAAACGCCCATTAACCCAACTCGGAGTTTGAAGTTAGGGTTTCAGCCTCAAAGCATTGTAACATTGAGGACACAGGCAGAACATCGTCATCATTATCATCATATGAGCTCGGAATCACCCACTGCTGCATTTATAGGCCTCTCCTTTCTTCAGCTAGAGTTATCGACTTCCCTGTGCGTCAGAACCGGGAAATATTTGTACTCGTAAATATTCACTATGTTCTCTAGAACGTAGTGAAGAAATATTCCGAAAAAGGCCCTGTTGTGCTGACCAATTTATTTGGTTAAGTAGGGTTAATAAAACAGATGTTTTATTGGGTTTGGTTACCAAGGGTTACAGCGGTTGGCCTTGAATTATCTCTTTGGTAAAGTTGGGTTACTAACAGTCTGTCTACATGTTTTTCTTCAGCTTATTATCTCAAGGCTCTCTCAGTCTCTTAACGTTTTATATTTTCACAACAGTCTACTGTTAGGTATATCATATAATATACCGAAATTGTTTTTTAGAAAATTAGCTGCATTTACCAACTAAGTATGGCCGATGGAGCAAGGTGGCCAAGGTTGGACAAAAGAAACCAGGGCCGTCCTGAAGCTCGTTCGGTCGTGGATATCGACAAAATTGGCGGGAAACACTGGATAAGGGACGCATAGAACTCCTTTTCGTCCGTTCTCATAACATGCTCTTACAAAGATAGTCAATTCCAAGTAACTAACGCAACTTTCAAACTTCCTCTAATAATCTCGTTCCTTGCTTTATCCATGCTTTTCAAACAACACATTTCACTGCACTTATCTTTGCAGTTTGTTTGATGCTTTTCTCCTATTGGGTTACGAACTCATTACATTTCCCAACTCATTGTAACCCACAAATGTATATAACGTAAAGCAAATACTACAAAATACAACCCCAAAAAGACATTCCTCAATTCAATTCACAAAAAAAAAAACGTGGGAATATCAAAGGGCGTCTTACAATTTCACACAAGCAGTTTCCCATTGACTGAGTACAAATGACCCTGTAAACATTCCTTGATAGTTCGTTGCTCCTGCCCATGGGGTTGAGGTCATTTCGACCCCTGTACAAATAAGGGTTGAAATGTTTCGTGATCGAAGTTGACCCTTAAGACGTCTGATATGCCTTGTGATAAATTGGTTTCGTGATTTCGTGGGATTATTCTTGTAAGGGGTGTAAAAACATCCTTTGTGCAAGTATTATTGTTCTCGCCGTTTTGTTTTGATCCATACCTCTCTCTAGTGGACTTTTTAGTTACGGAGATGTTACAGGTCAAAGCTTAAAATTTTTCACAACTTTTTTTTTAATACACATTTGCAATTCGGGTTAGGAAAGGAAGGATACGTCGGGTCAGGTTAGGAACAGGATTACGTTCGGAACAATTTTCTTTTTTTTTTTCAAGTTCGTAACCTAACCCGCGCCCGGGCTAGGAATTCGGGTCAGGTTCGGAATAAACCTCACCCTAGAAAAATGGTGGTTGGTGGTGTAATTGATGCCTAACCTGGTATCAGAATTTAATGCAGCCCATGGGCTCCTGACTTGACTATACAATATGCTGTCGAGAAATCCTCATCATCATCAGCCTATAATGTTCCCACTGCTGGGACACGGCCTCCTCTCATAGAGAGGGAATGGGCTATAATCTACCACGCGGGCCCAGTGCGGATTGGTAGATGTCACATGTCTTCGAATTTTTGGTTCTATTACATGCCGGTTTCCTCACGATGTTTTCCTTCATCGTTTTGAGAGCAGCGGTGATGAAATAAATTACACAAAGTAATGCGCCTGTCTGGGTTCGAACCCACGACTTACTGTTCGTAAGTTGGGGCCGCCACCACTGGGCCACAGCTGCTCATACCGAGAAAAACGAGAGAGAAATATCACTGTTATATTTTGAGCTTTTCTCCTTGCCTCGGAAAGCACATTAAGCAGTTGTTCCCAGCTGTCATTTGTAGATCTTTGACCGTCTTTACAGGTAGTCAGTGGCCCAAAAAGTCTGACAACCAGTCTTACAATATTGTATTACCCAGTACTTCACTGGGTTGTGGAGATCAGATAGGCAGTCGCTCTATGTAAAATACTGGTATTCAGCTGTATCCGGTTAGACTGGAAGCCGACCTCAATAGTTGGGAAAAGGCTAGGCAGATGATGAACTTTTATTCTTCGAATCTTCTAACAAAATAAATTAATCTAATAACACCCAGTGCTATATCGCCCCTATCTTCACGCCCTGCTTGCTGTCTAGGACAATTATAAGACTTAGTGAACAGTGATTAATTTACTAATAAATAAATTATGTCTATTTCTGTACAACTAAATGTCAAAGTGCGTTTACCTACAACTTTTGCGTCTACGTTTTGTTCAAGTTGAGTTAATAGTTTGGGCATATAAGTCTTTAGTATTTAAGGCGACTACAGGAGCTAAACGCGAGTTTTATAATGCCTGAAAGTATTTGATTCACTGCATTAAAAAAAAAAAACAGAAAAATATATGATATTTTTCAGGATATATGCTAGTATGATAGTGTTAACTTATCTCAAAAAATTTCTTTCAACCAAAAAAAACGTACCTACTAATACAAATGCGATCATTCTGATTTTATTAACAAAAAATTCTACATGCAACATATTAGCATCATAGTGTTTTATTTTTTTCGATCTCGATCGAAACCACTCATTTCGCACTATTCGGCCTGCAGTGACTGACGTAACAACCACTTTGTAGTGGAAGCTGATTATAACTTTATTCTAACAGTATTTGAAACGAAGTTTGAACCACCACAAATAGAGTTGCTAATTTAGCTTCTGTAGTCCCCTTAATCTAGAATAGAATAGAATAATCATTTATTCGTTAATGGACAGCAGCAACACAATAGAGCAGCACATACATACAGGGTGTAAACCACCTCATCACGAAGCCGTTAACCAAGCATTCTGTACATCAAACTTTTTTTTTTGAGGTTATAAATCATGTTTTGTGGTAGAACTCAATGTAACGCACTTATAACATTGTGCTGATGGATGGATTGAATGGTACGGGGGTCGTGGAGGTGTTAAAAGTTAAAATCTTACAAAAAAAACTTGTATTTAAAAAAAAACTTGACAAAAAGTTGTAACTTTGACCCCCCATATCTCCGTAACTAGAAGGTTCCCAGGTATGGTGTAGAACAAAAAAATGATCGCAATGATGGAGAGAACAAGTACCTTTCGGCTTCGTGAAGAGGTGTTTTACACCCTTTATACATTATAACAACAAACAGCTTAACAATTAATTAAAACAGCTCAACTGCGCTGAGCATGCCCATAACGAAAGGGTATCCAACTCAGCATATGCTGGGTGTAAAACACTCAGCGCTGGTTTTCAGTAGCCCCCCCCCCCCCCCCCAGTGACACACGGATGAGGGTAGTAGGTAGTAAATAAATAATGTTATTATATTAAATGAGCATTTCTAAGTGTGTAATAAATAATATGTAACAATAAATATTTTTGTCACAGAGGAAAACATAATTATATTAGTAATAATAGAAAACGAAGATACCTGCTAAATAAATAAGTGCTTATTCGAGAACGACACACAGTTTATTGACACATTACGCACTTCGGGCCGGCCGATGCCGATTCTAATCTAAACTTCGTTCGACGTTTTGGTAATGTTTAAAGAAATGAAAGGTAAAAGAACTTGGTCTCTTTTTCTGAGAAGATTTGTAAAAAGCTTAGATTTGTAAGGCTTATTAAAAAGGATATATTACTAAATCTGCCTCGTTGGTCTAGTGGTTGCAGGCGCAACCGCCGAGCATGAGGTCGTGAGTTCGATTTCCAGGTTGGGCAGTGTTAATGGGTTTTTCCATCGGGAATTTGTCAGTAGCGGCCCCGGATTCTAGATTATTGCTCAGTTGATGGCTATAGGCTAGCCGCCTTAATGGGATATACAAAATACAATACAAAATACAAATACAAAATAGTTTATTGCTTCATAAGTTAACATAAAAGTTTAGTGTATGGAGCTTCCCTTTAGGCAAGTAATGCCTGTGCTGGGAAACCCCGCTCTATTAACATAACTGTCATCAAACAAAGTAACTTTACGTAAAACGTGCTGAGTGTAAGTTTCTTCCAAATCTCTCCGTTTTTGGCGGTTTAAATTAGTTTAACAGTTAGATCAATATACCCAAACTTACAAGGTCATTCAACTCATTCCATTCCTTTTTGTTGAGGTAAAACTCCTGCAATAAACTCACGTTAAGTTCATTTGTCTAAGTTTATTACGGTCAACAACAAAATGGGTATAGTAGTTTCAGAAATACTGGAACACATATGGACTTAGAATTAATAGAAATAGACTACAGTTTAAGCTGATTCGGTTAAGAGTTTGTGTATCTTATAGATGAGCGGCATATTGCCAACGGCAGACAAACTGCATCCGTCGATAGAAATAGACTACAGTTTAGGCTGATTCGGTTAAGTGTTTGTGCAACTATAAGGAATCTTATAGATGAGCGGCATATTGCCAACGGCAGATAAACTGCATCCGTCGCCACCAGTCAACGACTGCCGTCGACACTTGCAGTTTGGCGTTGGCATCGGCGGCAGCTGCCGACGCGTCAACGGTAGTCGTCGACACACATTTACGCGGCATGCCTGCAGTTTATCAAGTTCTAACTTCAAAAACTTAAAAAAAATATTGTATGATACTACGAAATCGAAAAAGATGAGACCAATTGTTTGGTCTCAAGGGTGGACGATGCACGCTGTACTACCATATGATAGATGTTCGTACGGTTTATATGTAAGACACATTGTCTTATGCATTCCTGAAGGGAATTCTCTGTGAGAATCAGCTTTAGAACATGTATTTAACATTCTTATCAGTCTGTGAACGTCCACTCCTTAAGCTCCCCAATGAGAATCATAAAGAAAATTATTTAAATCACGTACTTAAAGTTTTTTTTTCCAAAAAAAAAATAACTCGTTTGGTAGATAGATGTCAGTGTTCATATTTGGTTTCAAATGTTTGAAATAGACGTTCTACGAATCGGGCGTTTTGGAAAATCGGAAATTCTGCGAATCCAACCAATTATTTCAAGATAGCTTTTTAACAATAATCTGAAATTCGGCGAATCCGAATGTTATTTTTCAACATAAGCTTTTGTGAAAACGCCTGTAAGCTCGAAGGGGCAGAGATGTAATTAATAGTATACCAACCTTTCGCAATTTATGTTTTTAGGTCCCATCTTCAATTCTTGATAGCCTAGTACTTTTGTTTTGATTGTTGTTATATCTTGTCTTAATAACTGTACCAAACGTTGATAAAGTTTAAAGTTCTACTCAAAAAGAAACGTGGGACGAGTTGCAGAATGAGAATATTATTTATTTTTATTTTATTTTCATCAAATCGTCCCAAATGGGCCGTGGGCATGTGGGACGAGTTGTTACTCGTATGGCAGACTCGCCTCTTATGCCTATTGTCATAAATCGGGCACAAATTCAGACTCCATGGTGTTTGTTTGGGTTTGTTGTGGTTAGATTGACACAACTGTTTTCCATTTTGGCGCGGAGTTTGAGTTGCATCTGTAATTTATATTAAACACAGTGCTGTTTTTAGTTATATCATATCTAGTGGTGTACAGCGAATTTCACTATGGACAAAAACATCGAAAAAAGACTTTGTCTTAAATTTTGCATCGCCAATGGAATTTCGTGTTTGGAGTCACTGAAAATGTTACAGAAGGCTTACGGTGAATCGACTTTATCAAAAACACATGCTTATGAGTGGTACAAAGCGTTCAAAAGTGGTCGAGATGTGATGGATGATTTGCCTCGCTCTGGTAGGCCATCAACGTCTGCAACTGAAGTTAACATCGTAAAAGTGAAGGAAATAGTGACTGAAAATCCTCATTCAACTTTGAGAGAGATAGCCGCCGAACTTTCTTTATCTCACGAGTCGATCCGTACCATTTTAACTAATCATTTGTGTATGAAACATGTTACCGCTCGGCTAGTTCCAAAAGACCTGAATCTTCTCCAAAAACTCAATCGCATGAGAGTCGCTGAGGACATGCTAGAACGAGTCAATTCCGACCCAACATTCATGAAACGCATTGTTACTGGTGACAGGGCGGGGGTTTACGAGTTTGACATGCAAACTAGTCAACAAGCTTCGGAATGGCGCCTTCCAACTGAACCGAAACCAAAAAAAAAAGAATTCACGGCCAGACCTAAACTCAATTCCGGAAAAAGCGTTTAAAAATGTTTTTATGATTTGATTATTCGTTTTCGTACCTAAGTGTATCGTTTCTGAAGGAGCATTCTTTGAAGGTGATTAAATAAATTTGGATGAGTAACAAACATTTTGTGTTCTACTACTGTACTTTTCCCGTTACTTTATTGACAGAGCAGTATCTGTTGCGCACTTCTCTCGCTCCATCCACGTTTATCAATCTGATCACGTGCGGGCACTATTTGCTCGTAAAATTATGTATATTGTAATTTAATGTATATTCATCCTACCCCCGTGAGAGAACAGTATACCTAGAATTGTGCCTACCTCAACCAAATCACAGGAGAACACGATTCTAATTTAAACAACAACTTCTAAATATTGACTCAAAGTAAAGGACTACGCCTACCTAATTTCAATCCAAATCCAAACTTACGTCAGCAAATGTAGCTACGACGTACAACTAAAACGTAGTATAAACAATCGAACTTTTATATAAATATAATACCTTGAACAACTTTCGCCTCCTCATTTCATAAAATGCCTGGGAGCGGTCTTAAGATAATAATTATGTTGTACTTGTTTTTTACCGACAATTCTTGGAATAAGGCTGTTTTCATATGTTGCGGTGAGGTTTTGTTTGTACTCGATCTATTCGAATTTACGGAGTGCTACTAACTTGGCTATAACCTCTGCCTCAGACTTGTAAGTTGCAAAAAAAAAAATGAGAAGGACGATACCAAAAAACCGGCCAAGTGCGTGTCGGGCCACGCGCAGTATAGGGTTCCGTAGTAGCTCATTATCATAATATAGAACGATTTATTCTAAGGATTTTGTATTTGGCACAAAATTATCCAACACCCAAATTCAACGACTATTACTGCTAAATTAATAAAGTAATCTTAACCGCAACAGCAGTAAGCGTAGGGTCGAGGTAGATGGGCAGGAAATACAGTATGTCGATGAGTATATCTACTTGGGCCAGTTAGTATCTTTCGAAAACAGGCAAGAAAGAGAAATCGATCGCCGAGTCGAAAATGCCTGGAAAAGCTACTGGTCCATGAAGACGCTAATGAAGGGTGATCTTCCAATCTCCCTGAAACGCAAACTCATTGACATGTGCATCCTGCCCGTCCTAACCTACGGTGCTCAGACCTGGTCGCTCACCGAGTCTCAGAAGCTCCGCCTTGGAGTTTGCCAAAGAGCAATGGAACGCAGCATTTTGGGTGTCAAAAGACAAGATAGGGTTCGAAACACCACGCTGCGTTCCAAAACGGGCATAGTGGACGTTGGCATGAAGGCTGCTAGGCTAAAATGGGATTGGGCCGGTCACGTCAGTCGCATGCACGATGACCGCTGGGCAAAGGTCTCCACACGATGGTTGCCGGAAGACGGACAGCGCCGCCGAGTTTTTGTTGGTATTTTCTTTTAATGCCCTGAAAATTTTAAAGTGTTGTTAATATGATACTAGCTTTTGTGATAGTAAATAAATATGAATAGTAGCTAACTAATAACAGTCGCTCGGGTTGATCTGCAGGTTAAGCCGCGCTTGCCTAGGTTGGACCGTGGTTGGGTGACCACCCATTACAAACAGAGTATCCTCCGTGCTTCGGAAAGCACGTTAATCCGTTGGTCCCGGCTATCAATTGTAGAACCTTGACAGTCGTTAAGTAGTCACTGGCCTGAAAGTTTGACAAACCAGTATTACCCAATACTATCTGGGTTGTGGAAGTCAGATAGGCGATCGCTCTATGTAAAATACTGGGATTCAGATGCATCCAGTAAGACTGGCAGTCGACCTCAACATAGTTGGGAAAAGACTGGGCAGATGATGGTACAGATGATGATATAAATATTCCATGAAGGATTTTTTAAAATCTAAGTGAGTTATAAAGTGTGTTAATAAAAGGTAAACTCGCACAGCATCATCTTTACATTCATAAGCATTATCGTCTTCTGCAGATGTCTTATAAAATTCGTTTATAACCACTTAATACGACAATGCGGTGTGCTAGTTTAGACCACGCCTTAGCGCCGTCTCAAGTATGAAGTTAATAAGGAAAGTGACTTCAGTAGCTTCTTGGTTAGCCACAGAATAATGAGTGCTAGATGTGGCAGTAGAAATGTTTGTTTTATATTATTACTTCCGAACGACACGTCTCGGCTTCGCACGGGTGAGATTTACTAATGAAAATTTTAGAAGTATCGAAGCTTTATTTCATACAAACCTTGTCCTGATAATAGGCTGGTTAACTGAAAAAATCTAACTAGTCCGTCACTTAGATTATCAAAAAATATTTGACCCGTATTTTTTCTTTTGTCACATAAACCAAAATTGACGAAGATACGACGCTTCTAAAATTCCCAATACGTCACTGTTTGGTATCATTCTTAGTGAGTTCTGACGTCACGAGCCCCCACTCCCGAGTTTTGATGCGTTTTATCTTTGTCAATATTCGTTGATTTACAAAAATAAAAAATACGTGTCCATTATTTCCCAATACTCTAACTGACGGACTAAATAGATTTGCAATTTATTGATGGTGGAAACTAGCCTATAACGTACACACATACACAGCTAAAACATCAGCCACATCGGTTAAGTACTTAAGCCAAAACTGTAAGCATATTATTTACATAATCTATATAGGGACTGGTAATTAGTGTCCGAGCACTTTTTAGGTGAACAAAAATCATAGAACTTGCGTGATCGTCGCCTAACGCTTCGTAGCACTCGTAGCCGATCCACGCGGGGCACAACCCGTAGCAGATATAGATTACTTAGTTTTCATTTCTATTGGCAGTCCCCGCGTGTTTTTTTTATTTTTTCATGTTTTTGATTCTTTATTAAGTTTTTAATGAATAATTTAGATGTACAAGCATTAATATTTCCAATTAACAAAAATACTAAAACAATATTAATTTCGAACCCAATCACTACGAAAAACAATATCTTTATACTCAGAAATACACATTCAATAAAATTTTAATACAAACGTATTCAGCAGAACTTTACCTCTTCGTTGTTTGCGTTGCAAAATAGTTAATCGTTGGTTAGCACTCCGTTTTAAGTGTTATTTACGGTAAAACTCGGTTTAACCAAAGCTCGGCTTGCAATATGTAAACACTCGTTTAGACTCAGCTCTTGCCTTTTAGGTTTTTCTTTAGCTTTGAGCTTTTGATGCTTATTTGCGTGATTTCCTTTTGGAAACTAATTCGAAAACAAGTAAATAGATGGTTTATTTACATTTCTCGACTATCCTTATTTTTTGCAAGCTTTTATTTAACTAGCAATGTTTGTTTGGGTCAAATCTTGCAACTGAATTTTAAATAAAATTGTCATCCCAAAAATGTATACATAAAATGGCGTACTTCCAAATGTAGCGGTTGATATCATATTGGGGGTGCATAAAAATACCCGTCTGGGACTCAATTAAAAGGGTTTGACTGTCGTTACTGATCAGTCTATTTGTATTACTCAGGACTAACTAGGTTCTTGAGGTCAGATAGGCAGTCGCCCCCTGTAGAATACTGGTATTCAGCTGCATCCGATTAAAAAGAAGCCAACCCCAACATTGTTGGGAAAAGGCTATGTAGATGAGGATGAAAGTGCTTGATTTGATTCGAATCTACGACCAACGGCATGTAATTCGCGACCATTACCACTGAGCCACCACAGCTCACTAATAAACATAAATTCAATGAACCATTACAGAATTCACTACCTGTTAATTACAGCTCCGTGATTAGGTTTTAATTTAAGTATTAACCAACACTGTAATCGTAAAACCGTATTGAACTTGATTAAATTGCTTTAACGAGTCATCAGGCCTGGTGAGAATGTTTTGAAGCCAAACAAATAGAGTTCACATTGAAGGTCATCTGAGACACAGTAGAAAGATAAGCAGTAGTGTGACTCGGACCCGTCCTTGAATTCAATGCCTACTGTCGATCAGAGGGTTAGGTTGCAACTATCGGGAACAATGTGTGGTTTATCGTTAAGAAAATAACGCGGAGCCGCGCGCGACTATCAGTCTGTTTGCACCTTGAAGTATCCTTAGGTGCGGGACATATACAAGAGGCGTCGGGCGGTGGTGTGGCGTGGATGCGGCGCCACTTCTTTGATATTTCATACAAAATGTATAGAAGAGGTGTGGCGCGACATATACCGAGACGGTGTGGCCGAAGCGTGGCGCGGGCGCCGCTTCCTCGCCCTCGGCGCACCCGCATTTAGCAGTGGCATGGACAGGGAGAGAACAAGACGGCGAAAATGCGTGACAATATACCTCGTCCGCGCCGCGCTTCCGCCCGACGCTTCTTGTATTTGTCCCGCCCCTAACGGGCGGAGGAATAGCCGCTTGGTTAATTACGTTAGCGTTTCGGTCGTTTCTTAGAAGTCAACCTACTGCTTTTATTTTACTGTGTCTGATATGTGAGACCAAGTGTTTACCAATATTGTGTAGTTTCAGTAAATTGCAATATTACTCTCGGATAACCAATAATGTCTAATGTTTTGGATGATATTTATTAAGTCAATTGAGAATCAGTTCATAATTTGATACTGTTCATTCAGCTCGAAGTTTTAAAGAGATAGTTACTCGTAGTTTGAAAATGGAGCAGAATAATTTTTATTTTTTACACCATACAAGTATCGTTCATGAAAGAAAAACATTTCACATAGGTTGACACAATGGACGGTCTTATCACTAAAAGCGACTACATTTACTGCGACGTACTACATCTTTTTTTGTGCTACTTCAGACATTTTACTAAACCATTGTACAGCTAAGTCAAAGGTCTCGAGTACAAATCCAAGACACGTCCTTCTGATTTTTCGGATTCATCTGCTATTTGTCTTGCAAGAATTGCCAAACTTAAGTGGCAGTGGGCAGGGCACATTGCTCTCAGAACGGATGGCCGATAGGGCCGAAAAGTTCTGGAGTGGCGCCCGCGAACCGGAAGACGATGCGTTGGAAGACCTCCCACTAGGTGGACCGATGACCTGGTGAAGGTTGCGGGAATCCGTTGGATGTGAGTCGCACGGGACCGGTCAACGTGGCGACACTTGGAGGAGGCCTATGTCCAGCAGTGGACGTCTTTTGCTATCTGCTATTTGTATAATTATCACTTGCTTCAGTGCAGGAAAAATATCGTGAGGAAACCAGCATGCCTGAGAGATATTTCTCGAAGGCATGTTAAGCCACGTAAGAAGCCCATGGGCGACTTAAAAACTCTGACACTAGGTTATACATACACTAATCACACGATAAAGAAAGAAGAAGAACATACATATTAAGAAAGCAGAGGTTCCCAAACTATGCTGCGCTTGTATCTTGGGGGCCGGAGTTGCGATCTCATCCCTGTATCCCTTCTTAAGCCACACATATGTTTTCAACTTGTGATGAGTGGCTTAAGGAGTGAGCAAGGGATCAATGCGGAATCATCTTGAACTTCAAAAATACATATAAGTTTATGAAAAAACCACAAGGAAAATAGACACGATCGGTTCTCTCGCTCGTACACATGGCCTAAAAAAGAGTGTAAAGAAAAACGCGGCTAGGACGATAACATCGCCGCGATTATCTCGCTCGTCGAGGCGGCACCTTAGGGTGACATGACTCGTCTCTGTGCTAAATGCAACATTTGAGCTGACATTTGTGATTGGCTCAAGCAATTGCCTACGAGTTTGGTCACTCCGTCATTAGTCAGAAATTACACTTACCATGGCGTCAATAGCTTATCATACAGCCAACTTATTAACGACGACCCGAATGTTGCAGCAGTAGTGAGGCTGCCTTACGACCTTAGGGTTTGTGTCCTTAGGGGCAAATGTTTGTGTAATGAGCATGGACATTTGTTTCCGAGTCGTAGATGTTTATATTTAAAATAAGTATGGATTTACAAAATAAAAAGTATCTATGTAGTATATCAAAATCAAAATCAAAATCAAAATCAAAATCAAAGCATTTATTTCAAGTAGGCCAGTTACAGGCACTTTTGAATTGTCGAAACAAAAATGAACATTTAAATTAGCTACAGTCCCAGTCACAAGACATAAAAACTGTGAAAGTACTGTAGTTGCCCATTCCCTAGCGTAGATCTCTATGGAGAAGAACGGGCAAGAAACTCCATGGACACTCTTTTAAATCAAAATATTGTTACAAAATCTTGGTTACATCATTCATGTTGAGATGGTATATTATGTGAGAACAATGTAGCAAGATGTGCACGTTAAAAGTGTCCATAGCAAAACAAAAATAAAATACAACTCAAAAACAAAATAATTCAAATAAACCATGGCGACTAAGAGATGACCAGTCACAACTGACAGCGCCCGTTCACGAACATGACGCATGGATCAGCACCATTCAGCTCAACCATTTTGAAGGGAACTAAATGGTCCGACACACGCGCCACCATCAGCGAGACATTTGAGTGAGCATGACATACTCTCAACCGCCAGGGCACATTCAAGTCAAGAACTGCCGTAGGTTTCCAGTGAATGATAGCTTACTAGTACATGGTACTCACACAATATGGGCTATGCGATTATATAATACTAACATTGAATCTATACAATGCAAAGATAAGTTTGTACAATCTTCAGCAGCTCCAACAATACCATTTAATGCTATCAATTTTTGCGCCCCTGTCCATGTGGAGCAGGACCAGCATTAAGCCAAGCATTTTTATCAGCGATATAATCGCTCAACTTGTAATATGCTTGTTTACATAGTGTGCGTTTAACGCATGTTTTAAATTTCGTCTCATTCAGTTCAAGAATACTTTGTGGAATTTTATTATAGCATCTCAAACAGTACCCCATGAAAGATGAGTCTACTTTAGCGAGTCTAAAGCCTGGCTGAACTAGTTGGTCCCTATTTCTAGTACTGTAATTGTGTCTCTCACCTCTTTTACCAAAAAGATGCAGATTTTTTCTGACGTACATTATGTTTTCGTAGATGTATTGGCAATGAACCGTCATGATGCCAATATCCTTAAAAAGTTCCCTTAGAGAATCGCGCCTACGAAGATTATATATGGCTCTGATGGCTCTTTTCTGCAGAATAAATATAGACTCAATATCAGCAGCCCGTCCCCATAGCAAAATACCGTAAGACATTATACTATGGAAGTAACTAAAATAGACCAGTCTAGCGGTATCTACATCAGTGAATTGACGGATTTTTCTAATGGCATATGCTGCTGAACTTAAGCGCCCCGCAAGCGATGTTAAATGAGAACCCCATTGTAGCCTTGAATCAAGCGTAAGCCCCAGGAAAACAGTTTTATCTACGAATTCGAGTTTCTCTTTATTCAGTATTATCTCACAATCACTACTTTTAACATTCGGTAATGAAAATCTTATGCATTTAGTTTTCTTTTCATTCAATACCAAATTGTTTGCTGTGAACCAATTTTGGACCTGAAGTAGGGCATTATTATATATCAACTATGGTGTCCACAACACAAGCCTGTTGCTTGGTGTGGCACTAGATGGCGGTGAATGTAATGTCCAGCGATATTTATTTTATTTATTTATGAACACTAATTAGATCTGTAAAGATGATTGTTAAGAGCAATAAATATATAAAAAGTAGGTTGTTCGTCACCAGGTCCTCCGCCAGACTACCTTGCCGATCGTCCCGACTCGTCACCAGACGTTCCAGCGCCAGCTGTCTCATCGCCTCGACCTGCCTTCAATCCAGTTCAGCATCTGCAGCCTGGAGCGAGCTGACTCTTCCATCGGACTTATCAAGGTAAGGACTACCATGTATCTTTTACTTGAATGACTGATTGACAGGAAATTCACTCGAGATAAAAAATAAAAACACATATTTTGGAAGAATTGCATAACAAGATCATCATGTCAAGATTTTTGCAATCTGTATACATGACCTGCTTTCTTAAATTCAACTGAGGCTTTTTAAAAGCTTTTTTTTTTAAGTTTCAACGTAAAAATAAGTTTTAATCGTTCGTTATAAGCTAATCTCTTACACTCCTATACAAAAAATTTAAAATGTGCTCACAAAACAAACATGATTAATTACAACGGTATCGAGTACGACTTACATACGACGTAGATACATCGAGCACACCGCCATCGCCGCAAGAATAAATTAAAACTAACTACGACACAAGAACGATGAAGATATAAGTTATGCATAAATGTAATCACTATGCATATTGCCAACGTAAATATGAGATAGAATGCTCATATGTTTTGTAACTGGAGTAGGGTTCTAGGTGTCTGATGCAGTAGGTTGATATAAGAAATAAGTACTTACAGGATTTTCACTGGCAACACTGACGGACAGAGTAGCGGGGTTCTTGTATGTCGCCACAAGTTATCGGGGTTCTTGTATGTCGCCACAAGTTATTATATTCAATGATTGGTTGCCAAATTCTTCGAGTGACAAAAGTTCGGTTCGTAAGGAAAGCCAAGATAATGGGAGACTACAGCTTCTCATTTGGTACCTACCAATAACGTCCAACTAAAAACATTTTTTGCAACGGAGTGCTAATGTTAATTTCAGTGTACTATTTCGGCCATTTCTACATTTGTCTTTAAATATTATTCAAACAAATTAGTCCCTGGAAGTGTAGACCTTTTCCCAGCATAGAGTGAGTGGGTCAAGAAAATTGAAGCTTGTCTGCTTAACTTAAAGCTAGTTACATTTATCACATTACAACCTTCTGGGTGTTAAACTTAACGAGCATGGGCTGTGGTGGCAGTTCAGGTAAGATATCAGATATCTTAACTGTCTGATACTTGAAGGTTGCCAACTGAATTGGGGGGCTCGACTTGCTAATAGCGGCTGAGTAAACGGACCTTCTACTGTCTAAATGGAGCGGTCTGCAAGTCCTCTCTCTAATTATTATGTGAGTAGTTTGGTTTGAAGTAAAAGATTGGTATAGAATTCCCTTTTAAACCGACTTCAAAAAGAAGGAGGTTCCTAATTCGATTGTTTTTTTTATGTATGTACACCGATTATACGCTGAGATTTATGATCCGATTTACGTGATTTTTCTTTAGTTTGATGCGGAATAGTTACCATTTAGTCCCATACATAGTTTTCATTTTATAAACATTTTGTGAAGTAGACCTCTTTACAAGTTTTGACAACAAATAGTAGCAAATCATATACACGCTAAATAGGAATCTGTGCTTGAAAATCTACAAATGCTGAAATTTTCTGTTTGAAGTTGATTCATGCTTTTCCTTGTAATAATCTCAGCATGTTAATGTGACAAAATGTCGACAAATTCAAATACGAGTTCACAAACAGAATATTAAAAAAACTATGATTCTGTTTAACTCGTCAGTTGGATTATCGAAAAATATTGGATACGTGTTTTTGTTTTATCAAATTAATAAAAATGGCGAAGATAAAACGTATCAAAGATCATGAGTACTTCACGTCACTTTTAGGTAAAAACTGTACCGAAATGTGATGTCACACGAGTTTCGATGCACTGTCTTCAATTTTTGTTTACGTGAAAAAAAGAATGTAAATAGTTTTTGGAAATCTATCTGACGTAGCTCGTCAGATAGATTTGTTTTTTTGTCGTCTCGCCTATCAACTGAAATAGTTATAAATGTATTTAGCGTTTTTAGACGATCACCGTACCATTTAAAACCAGAACGAGCTCTACCCCAAAAGGGTTTGTCATACAACACTCAAAGTTCACAACTGAACATTTCATTAGTGCGTTTTTAACAAAATTCTAAACACGATTTTGACATCTCTTATTTTTATTAACTTTTTGAGTTCATCTGGCAATAACTTAAGAGGTTGTTAAAACTTTTAAGGGTCGATATACTTGTCTTGACAAACGACAAAAGGACGTTTACCTTTGGAAAAATAACTAAAGAATAACGAAGTTTTAAAATAAATAAGTACAGTTTTTACTTATAGTTTACGTTTAAGAACTATACTTGATCAGCGTTACCTCTACTCTTGGCTTTCACTTTGTTTTTGTATGTATTTTCAAAAAGTGAAGCGAACTTATGGTAGATAAATACACGCTAGGGTGTACTTGACCGGTTTACCTGTACAGTGCAACTGTACCTACAGGTTAAACCAAAGTTCAAGCAAACAGAACTGGCGAGTAGCACCGTGTGTTATATTACACGAACCATTTGGAATCTACTAAAAAAAAATCACATAAACATTTGTCTTTGGCTCATACATTGAGACTTGCGAGATACATTAATGTGTGCTCGTAATTTCATAAACACGCCTTATACGGTTATTTAGATATTAAAGTCCAAGAATCGTCATTTTATGACTGAGAAAACCTGCATGGCTTTGCAACATACATGCTGCTGTACCTGACCGGTTTACACCCTAGCGTGTATGGCTACGTTATAAGTACCATACCGTCATTGTCTCGGATTGTTTTGTTTCTACGAGCATGTAACTTTATGAGAACGGTAAACGGCGACAATGTCATCAGCTACGGAGTTGTTTAGATATAGTTATATAATACAGGGTGTAAACCACCTCATCACGAAGCCGTCAACCAAGCACTATGTAACTTTATGCAAAAAATATTGCTGGGAAACGTTTTTTTTAGAGTGAGAAATAATGTTTAAGCAAAATTTCAGGATGATCGGTTTAGTGGAAAAGGCGTGAAATAGTACATTTTATATTGAGGTACTAAACGAAGCCCTTATATACCAGAGGTGGTTTGACAAACTTTCGTAAGTTTTTAGGTAAATCTTCCGTGATTTTCGGGCGCCACCTTCTTTGCGGACAAACAAATGGAACTAAAAATTCTCTACATTTTCGCAGTGAAGAAATATGGTCCACACTCCACAGACAATAGTATATTTACTTACTGTTTGAGTTCGTCTATGTCACATGAAGGAAATTAAAAAACTAGTTAGTTTTTACTCCCTAGCTAGAGACAGTCACTAGTCACTTTAGTCCCGTTTCGTAGGGCTATATTGGCGTACTTTTAGAGCATGAGAAGTGAAAAGGTAATAAACAGACGTACTTACTTTCATATTAATAATATATTAGGATAAAATTATTATTGTTATTTTATTATTTTCTACTTTTACAAGCACTCAGTAAATCCAAATTCTTTTTTTTCCTATTCATTGTGACTTGAAAACTCCACTGTCATTACATTCTCTTTGACAACCGAGCCTGTACCTCTAATAAAGGCTTGTGCACATGATTCTGGTTTCTTATTTATCACTCTTTTGTCTTTGTGAAGCATTTTGCACTTTTTTCTCTTGTAGTTTTTGTTTGTAATTATAGTACTGGCGGCTACTTTTTGAAATAAAACTCTTTGTCAGTAAGCAGAAGCGGGAGGCTTGTGTGTCCCGAGCCTATAATTAAAATGAAACATTTTGATATTTTGTTTCTTTTTAAACTAGCTAAGTTTAAAAAAGAAAAAGAAAAACCTAAAAATGTAGAATATTAAACTGTAGTCTTCACAATAATAAACCGTTGGCAAATCTTTGACAGTCGTTACAGCAAGACGGAACAGTGATGAGTAGATCATAAGTCAGTCAGCGGCCCGAAAGGCTTACAATCAGTCTTACCAAGTGGTATCGTATTACCCAGTCTTAACTGGGTTGTGGAGGTCAGTTTGGCAGTCGCTTCATGGAAAATTCTGATATTCACCCGCATAAAGTTAGACTGGAAGCCTCTGGACTAGGTAGATGATAAAGCCTCTGGACTAGGTAGATGATGAAGCCTCTTTTTCCATGAGAAATTGACATGAAAATTTCTTATAAACCTGATTTTATCAAGCTAATTACTTTTTGTAAACAACTGATTGCTTTTTGTAGAACGTCGTTAGTCTATGCTCATCGCATTTGCTCGTATTACTGTAATTTCAAACCAAAACACTGTTGTAAAGAGCAAAAATAAAAACGCGTACCTTTAAACATTTTTGTAATTTATGTAAGTTTTATAAAAACAGTAATATTTTGCCTGAAATGTAAAATATTATGTTATGATGATGATGTTATAATATGAAATGAATATGTTTTTGTAACTCATGTACGCTTTGATGTGAGCTTACATAAGTTTTGTTTATATTTAAACGAAATTCAACATATGTGTTATCCTCATATTGCTAGGTATGTAATATAATATTCGTAATCCTATAATATTAATATCTTTGTAGTTTATCTTCGTTAGGTGAAGCCTGATTTATGGTTGATCATAATACTTCTATACTAATATTATAAAGCAGAAGAGTTTGTTTGTTTGTTTGGTTTAACGCGCTAATCTCAGGAACTACCTGCTCGAATTGAAAAATTCTTTTTGTGTTGGATAGTACATTTATTGAGGAAAGCTTTAGGCTATATAACATTACGCTACGATTATTAGGAGCGGAGCAGGAATGAAAAATGTTGCAAAAACGGGGATTTTTTTTTCTTTCGTTTTTCTCTCTTATGTGACGCAGACGAAGTTGCGTGGGTCAGCTAGTTCAGTGAATAACATTCTAGTCTAAAGGTTGCAAGCGTGACTGTCGAGGATGATGATCTGGGTTCGATTGCCAGGTCAGGCAAAGTGTTATTGGGTTTTTCCTTAAGAAATTTCTCAGCAATATAGCTACGGAGTCCGGATCAGTGCCCTGTTGATGGCAATAGGCTCGCCCCCTATTCCATGGGCCTTAAACATAACTGGCGAAATGTTAATGTACTATAGAACGCCTCCGCTGAATCATCGGGGTTTTTGCGTGATGTTATGTTGTGTAACATGGGTTATGTATCCCAGTTGTAAACGTCCCTTTGTGCCTATTGGCCTTGTTTCGTTCTGTCTCCTGCTGATATGGAGGGAAGTGGAAATTACGGATTTTTCCTACTCCTCCGCTATACTTTCTGATTAATTTCGTTGCGGGATCCAAGACAGTTAAATTCATTCTCTGGGACTTCGTCGAGCTTCATTGTCTCGGCGCTTTTCTGGTGGTCGCCACTGTTGATTCTGGCTTTCAGGAGTTACAGTGGTTTGGGAATAGTGTGGCGGGCTTGTCCCATAAAAAAAAAAGAGTTATGTCAATTTAAACCCAGACAATTCAGCTTCGTAAATAGCATCACTTGCATAGCGAAACCCCCCCACTGCCCTTGCCCTAGGGTTGTCAAACACACGCACATATCTATTATCCGACACGTCAAGCCCCCTGGTGTAGACATAACCAGGTACTAAATTAACTTCCATTGTTCCCGCGTAGATTGTCAGCCGCACGTCGCTACCAGACGTGTCATTTCCACATCATTTCCGCTAGGGGGAGCTACTGAGGTAAAAGGAAATGCTTACTGGTAGCTTTGGAGTGTATTTTAAGAATAGAACGTTCGATGTTGAGTGTGATATTACAATGTTGAGCCTGCTTGCTTTTGTTTGATGTCTTGGAAATGGTGTTGAGTTACCCGCCTCCAATTAGATTAATAAAATTTTCTATTGTTTTTGTGCTTTTTCAGTTAGTACAGCAAATAAGAAGAGTGTTTTACCATAATTATTATCTCCTTTATTCATTTCAACATCTTATACATTTCAAAAAACATAAACTAGATATAAAAAGTAGTGGTCCGCCGGTGTCGGCACCGGTAACTTGGACCCTGCAGTCCAAGTTACCGGTGCGCGGTGGTTAGGGTTACAGAGACAGGAATCTTTTCACATTTTGGAGTCAGAAGTTAGAAGGTGTGACAATCGCTTTAAACATGGGGTTTCTCGGTTACTAGGCCGTGGGCCGACCATTGCCCTCCTGCCCTCCCTTGTTCCTCTTTACTTGGGGTCGGCGCAATACGTTTTCTTTTTCCATTCTCCTCTGTCAGACGTCACGGCATCATTTATTCCTCTCTCTTTTATATCATTTCTCACACAATCCATAATTTCATTGGCCTTTCTCTCCCTTTTCATCCATCGACACTCTTAACCTTTTAGTTTCATGCTTTGAGTCTTATGCGTTTCGTCGTCCCTCATAATTGTAATTAGGACTTAAAGAATACGCTGATTTGATAGAAGAACTTTAATGTTTAATAACGATGAGAGATAGGTAATTAACAAAGATGCACAGCAGCCATTTCAACAGACCACAGACTACCATAGAGAGAATAAACCCCTTTTTTAATAACTTACTTATTGTCTATTCTTTCTTCACAACACCTCCCCTCAATAATTATTAAAAAACAACACAAAAACAATACTCTCTAACACCTTCCTTTTCACAAGGTTACACATACTTAAACTGAACGTTACTCTAACATTACACTACTAAAAACAATCAATGATTAATTAAACAATTTTCCCCTCAAGCATTTGAATGAAACCCCACCTAGAGCTTTAGTTAAAATATCTGCCACTTGTTTATCAGAACTTACATACTCAACTATTATTATTTTCTTATCTATCTTTTCTTTTACAAAACTCAACTTAATGTCTAAGTGTTTGACCCTAGTAACGCCTGTAGCCATATTAGCAATCTTAATTGTTGACTGATTGTCTTCATATAAGACAATTGGCCCCACACTAATACCAAAATCACATAATATAGAGCTAAGCCAGCAAGCTTCACTAGTAGCATGACTGAGAGCTACATATTCGGCCTCAGTGGATGATAATGCCACAGATTGTTGCTTTTTAGTCACCCAAATGACTGAACCCCCAAAGACTTTAAAGCAAAAACCCGTTGTTGATCTCTTATCATCACTGCCTCCCCAATCACTGTCAACATAACCAACAATATCATTTCTACCATCTCTATGGAAAGTTAAACACAAATCCAATGTTCCCTTTACATATCTAAGAACATTTAGTAACAATTTATACAACAGTTGGCTGGCGCAACTTTGATATCTACTTAGTATGTTGACAACAGCACACAAGTCAGGTCTAGATCCAGCTACAGCATACATTAGACTTCCTATTATCATTCTACATTTATGTTCTATTTCTTCTGACTCTGACTTGTCTCTCTTTAACAAAATAAATTTAAAATTCTTATCAATAGGCAAAGATAATGGTTTACAATCTTTCATACCCCAATATTCTAAAATCTTTTTCAAGTAATCTTTTTGACAAATTGTTGTACAACCTTTATCTAAATCCTGAATTACTTCCATACCCAAAAACTTACCAACTACATCCCTCATTTTAAAAGAATCATGTAATATATTTCTCAACTTATTACATTCTGTATCTGAAGTACTGAAATACAATATGTCATCAACATACAACAATAAAAAAACTTTATTACCATTCTCATGTTTTGAATATAAACAGTAATCTTTATCAGAATGTTTAAAACCCTGTGACCTCATCACTTTATCAAAAGTTTCATTCCAGTACCTCGGAGACCTTTTTAACCCATAAATAGATTTGTTAAGTTTGCAAAACTTGAAATCAGACTCTATACCATCAGGCAACCTTAAATACACATCTTCACTAATGTTACTATTTAAAAAAGCATTACATACATCCAATTGTCTTATTTTACAATTTAACTTAGTAGCAACAGCAATAAATATTCTAAAGGTATTTAGTTTAGCTACAGGAGCATATAAATCAACATCATCACAACTTTGTTGAAATCCTCTGGCTACCAGCCTTGCCTTATAAATAAATTCTCCATCCTGACTTTCTTTTCTCTTCAATACCCATTTAGTACTTATTATTTCTTTTCCCTTTGGTACCTTTTCAATAAGTGTCCAAGTATTATATTCCTGTAACTGACTCAATTCCTTTTCTATAGCTTTACTCCACTTATCAGCATCCTCTCTCTCCATAGCTTCCTTGTAGCTAGCAGGTTCTTCTTCTGCCACAACTAATGCCATGTAGTCATTGAATCTCGAAGGTTTTTTTACTTGCCTCCCACTCCGTGTGCGTACTGTCTGTTCAGTGTCATCGGCATCAGAGTAATCAGAACTTTCAGAATTACTTGCCTCACTATCACGGCGCTCTTCCTGTTCTGGCTCTCTCTCTGTCTGACCCTGTTCCTGTTCTACGGGAGCCTGTTCCTCTTGTGGCTCGATCTGCACGAGCTCCTGGTCCATCTGTACCGGCTCCTGCCCTCTTTCCTCTTGATCAAATCCTGTATTTTCTATGTCCAAATAGACTACTTTCTCTTTGTCATATTCTTTTTCTTCTGGTAATGACAAACCTTCTGACACAAACACTACATCTCTTTTTGTCTGCACTATTTTTTTCTCCTCAAAGTAAATTCTATATCCCTTTGAACTCTCATAGCCAACAAACACTCCTTCTTCAGCCTTTGAATCCAGTTTACGCCTCTTTTCTTTAGGTATATGTATCCATACTTTAGAACCAAATATTTTATTTAATATGGTAATATCAAAATCATACCCAGTCCACATCTGAAATGGTGTCTTCCCTTCTGTTCTGCTCTTATAGGTTCTATTTAGCACATAGACAACTGTATTAATGGCCTCAGCCCACAACTCTTTACCCATGTTTTTGGCATGCAGCATGGTACGTGCCGCCTCCACCAGGGTACGCATGTCTCTTTCAGCCTGGCCATTCTGCTCCGGCGTATAAGCCACTGTTGTTTGGTGCTGTATGCCCTTGCTAGTGAAATACTCCTCCATTTTCTTGTTCACAAATTCACCCCCACCATCAGATCGAAAAACCTTTAAAACATGCCCTGTTTTCCTTTCCGCCGACTGAGTATAGTGCTTAGTACACTGCACAACCTCGGACTTATTTTGCATGAAATAGGCATGACGAAACTTAGTAAAATCATCCTTGATAAGTAAAAAGTATCTCGCCCCTCCAAGTGATGTTACTTCAAATGGTCCACATACATCAGCATGCACCAACTCTAAAGGTTGTGTTGTACTGGATACACTGTCTTTAAAAGGGAGCTTATGTGCCTTTCCCTTTAAACAATCAATGCACTTCTTATTGTCCTCAGTATATTTCACATTATTTGTTGAAAGTACAGACTTCACATAGGTTATGTTCTGATGACATAACCTCTCATGCCACTCACTGAGGGTCACTGCACATTGGACATCATGTTTATTAAATTTTACTACATAAACATTGTTCTCTTTAAGTCCTGTCACACACACCTGATTGTTTTTCTTTATTATACATTTGTCCAATGTTAAATCCACACTATACCCCTTATTAGTAGCCCTTGTCACAGAAAACAAATTTAGTTTTAGTTCTGGCACAAATAACACCTCACTTAGTTTATTGTTTATAAATTCAACTTCTCCAATTCCCAAAACTGGTAGACGTCGCCCATCGCCAACAACAACAAAGCGGTTTAACACTTGACGCATTGACATAAACAAATTTCGTTCTGAAGTCATGTGCTCACTAGCACCGCTATCAATAACCCACTTGCTTTCAGATGCATGACATGGTAACCCATTGTTGTCTTTTATTATTGTTGAAAAAGCATTACTTTGTGCTCCAGTTTTTGTTTCTTTTGTGCACTGTTTCTTTAAATGTCCAACTTTGTTGCAATTAAAGCACTTTCTGACATCCTTTTTACTCTTGCAATCTTGAATAAAATGTCCAACCCTACCACACTTATAACATTTTTTCACAGTGTCAGATTTTTTTGCAAATAATGCCACATTTTCACTATCTGTTGACTTTGCCTTCAGTCTGTCTTCCTCCACATGAAGTCTAGCAACTAAACTATCAAAAGTTTGCTTAGAAGTGTCCACCGACTCCCATGCTGACACAAAATGACTGTATTTCTCCGGCAGTGCCATTAAAACTTTTGTAATAATAAATTTCTCAGATATTTCCTCCCCTGCTTGCTTCAACTGCAGTTGTAACTCTTGTAGTTTTGATACAAATACCGAAACCTCCATGTTCTCCTCGAACTTGAAGTTAAAAAATCTCTGTTGCAATATATGAATCGCTGTACTCGATTTCTGCTCATAAATATTGAGCAACTTGTTCCACATAGTCGCAGCAGTTTCACAAGCGATGATATGTATCATTGCGCTTTCAGTCAACCTTGAAACTATTAACCCCTGAGCCTTCGCATCTTTCTTTACCCACGCCGCATCTTCACATTTCACCTCAGTGCTATTCACCACCGATAGCACGTCTTGCGCTCTCAGTAACACTGTCATCTGGAATTTCCATAAATTCCAATTTGTCGGACCCTCCAACTTGACTCCCCCTCCCATCGTCATTGCCGCGAGCTGATCCATGGATCCCCGGTCTGCTCCGCCGTCGAACTGTTTACGTCTATCGCGTGTGCTCCCTTGCACCGCTGAACACCAGACGCCGCTGCCCTCAGCACAATTTTACCTTCGACTTTTCTTTTTTGCGAAAAAACAAAGAAGCACAATCACGCCTCCACGTGATCGCCGTTTGTTTCACAAACAACTTTGGTTCTTCACCTAAAATACAGTGTTACGGAACTGCTGGGCCCATAACCTGTAATTAGGACTTAAAGAATACGCTGATTTGATAGAAGAACTTTAATGTTTAATAACGATGAGAGATAGGTAATTAACAAAGATGCACAGCAGCCATTTCAACAGACCACAGACTACCATAGAGAGAATAAACCCCTTTTTTAATAACTTACTTATTGTCTATTCTTTCTTCACAACAATAATTACATGTTCATACCAAGGTAAACGACTTGCTTTTTAATTTTTCTGTAACCGGCGCTACTTTAAACTTCCTGTATTATACTCATACCTTACGTTATCCATTTTTATCACTTATAGGTACACACAAATCCATTTCAGCATTCTTAACTCTGCTACATCGTAGTCGTAGTGGGTCTATGCATTCTTTAGATTTGACAAAGTAGGCTTTGTAGTTCGGTTAAAAGTCTTTCGTAGGATTGTTGAAAATATACTTAAACTAGCTGACCCGCGCAACTTCGTCTGCGTCTCATAAATTGAGATGTAAGCTATCCTATCTTTCAAGTTGGATCAAACTGCACACGGTGTACAAATTTAATTGAAATCGGTTAAGCAGTTTGGGAGTCCATCGCGGACAAAAAACGTGACACGTAATTTATATACTCGTATATTAAGATGAAAATGAAGGATTTGCGTTTGTAACGTCTCATAGCTCGACGTTGAGCATCTTGTTACGAACTACGAACATTCGTAAGCCCCTGAGACTTGAGCTATGTTGCATCGTCTTACAAATACACTGTCTTGTTTGCTTTAACTTGACTATGTTACATTGCATTTTACTAATAAGAGGTGTAAAATACCTCTTATCGAAGCCGATTGGCACTTGTTCTCATCGTCATTGCGATCATTTTTGTGTTCTACACCTTAACTGGGAACATTCTGGTTGCGGAGATATTGGGGGGTCAAAACTCAAACTTTTTGGCAATTTTTTTTTTTAAATTCTAGTTTTTATTGTAAGACTTAAAACACCTCTACGACCTCCGTACTACTCAATCCACCAGCACAATGTTTTAAGTGCGTTACATTGAGTTTCTCTTTTTCACCCAAAAAAAAAAGTCGATGTCCAACAATATTTTTTGGTACTATATATAGCTTTGTGATGAGGTGGTTTACATGCTTTAAAAAAAACTTGTCAAAATGTTGTAACTTTGTCCTCCAATATCTCCGTAACTAGAAGGTTCCCAAGTACGGTGTAGAACAAAACAATGATCGCAATGACGGGGAGAATTAGTGCCTTTCGGCTTCGTAAAGAGGTTTTTTACACCCTTTATACGTAGTCCTGTGGACTGTAACGGACACAGGTTACCTTTCACTTTGAAAAAAAGTAATCTTTCCGAGGAAAATTAAGGTTTTATGAAAATAGATGGCGCCATGTGTCTTTCGAATCATGATTGAATCATATTAATACAAGCAGAGTAGAATTGATTGTCAAATTCTAAATTATTGTGCATAATTGGCGTGAAGATACAAATCTATTTAGTCTGTCAGTTGGATTATTGAAATATAATGGACACGTATTTTTTGTTTTTGTAAATCAATGAATACATTGACAAAGATAAAACGCATCTAAATTCGGTAGTGGGGACTCTTGACGTCAGAACTTCTATAAATTATACCTGGGCGTGACGTATTGGGAATTTTTAAAGCGTGGTATCTTCGTCAATTTTGATGTGCGTAAGAAAAGAAAAAATACGAGTCAAATATTTTTTACTAATCTACCTGACGGACTAATTAGATTCTTTTGTCGTCTACCATATTTGTGAAATTGCAAGTTTTCGCGCTGCACGCTGTAATGCTCGCTTTGAGATACCGAATTATGATCGATGTAATGCTCAACTCGAGAGATTCCACACGAATGCTCCCAGTGAGCATTCCCCTTAATGTACTGGTCAATATTGTAGCGTAACAGCCCTAGAAAATCCGGTACCAGGAAAAGTAAGACTTCAAGTAATAATGAAGTTTTGCGACGTTTATTTCTTGCCTGAAATTATTTGAGATATTTTTCTTTTGTTGTTGATGGTGGAGAAAGTCCTATGATGAAGTACCTTGTGATTGTTTATTACATTGCTTTTGTAACATAGTAAAATTGAAAGCTCACTTATATTATATTTTTATTACATTCGGTATAAATGGTCTGCTTTTATTTCTATTTTGGTCATGGTATCGAAGATCTGAGGCCCTATACTACAAACATTACTCGTAAAAGTAATAAATAAGAACGATTTTTGAATAGAAAACACAATTATTTTGTTTTAAATATTTGTGATTATTATCAATTAATCATTATCAATTTTAATATTTTTTTTTAAATTTACGTAACCGTAAAAAAAAAAAACATTCATGATAAAGGACACTGGATGCAGGTGGTTACATAGACGACGTTTGATATTGATTAACTTGAATTCGAATATTAAAAATACTAAAATTAGGATATCTCTAGTATAAGACAAAGTAATTATTCCATAGCCCGCACGAACGCCAGTTTACGCCACACGTGCAATGTACCACCGAAGACACAAATGACGGACGACCAATTTTCAACTTCACAATCCAGGGTATAAGGGTGAAAATTGGTCGAACATCAGTGTCTTCGATTGTACATGCGTTGTCCCGCTGCCCCATTGAAATAGAACTCATTACGGCTCGTCCCCTTTCAATCACAGCCCGCATTATTGAATAGTGTTCACGTTCACAGCTCCTGCGATAATGAAGGGATGGAAATCGAGTTGTCACCTGCGTAGATAGCCTTGTTTCATTTTAATGCAGGAAATCATTGACAGGTTGGTAATGAAGGGTTCGTTTTTATAAGCTCTTTTGTGTTAGGAAGATGATTGTGTAGCGATTGGTTTTTGATTTACTTGGGTTGTTATGTAGTGAGTGCGTTGCTGGGTAATGTGTGCGTTGCTGGGTAATGTGTGCGTTGTTGGGTAGTGTGTATGTTGTTGGGTAGTGTGTGCGTTGCTGGGTTGTGAGTGTTTTGTAGGGTAGTGTGTGAGTTGCTGGGCAGAGTTTGTGTTGTTAGGCCGTGTGTGTTGTTGGGTAGTGTGTGCGTTGCTGGGAAGGGGGTTTGTTGTTGGGCAGAGTTTGTGTTGTTGGACAGAGTGTGTGTTGTTGGGTAGTGTGTGCGTTGCTGGGTATGATGTGCGTTGCTGGGAAGAGTTTGTGTTGTTAGGCAGTGCGTGTTATTGGGTAGTGTATGCGTTGCTGGGTAGTGTGTGTGTTTTTTTAAGTAGTGTGTACGTCGTTGGGTAGCCTATTGGGTTGCTAGGTACCCGTTTTAGCTGGAAAGTGTTTAATGGCGTAATAACAAACGATCAAGCGCGATATAGGATTGGTATTTTATTAATTATTAACTTTCATCTATTTAAATGACAATACTGCAAATTTTTTGATGAAACAATATTATCAATTTAATTTGTAGGAGAGTATTGAAGGTCAATGTGAAAGTTTCCGTGAATTATAGTCACCGTAGTACTCGTTTGTCACATTGCTAAACAATTCATTCTGTGTAGACTCAAATGAACTATTATTTGGCCTACAAATTAACGGTAGTTTAGTTATTTGCATACACAAACAGTTTAGTTGACTGTGACTCCAGCTAGTTTCGAGTTGTGTTTTCAATATAAGTTTCCATCAATATGTAGGTACTGTGATGTAAAGTTTAAGCTTGAGTGGTGGATGGGTTATCGCCCTTTACATAAAGAGTTTCCTTCGTGCTTCAGAAAGCACGTTAAGCCGTTGGTCGCATTCTTTGACAGTCGTTACGGGTAGTCAGTGGCCCGAAAGTCTGACCACCAATCTTACCAAGGGGTTTCGTATTACCTAGTACTAACTGGGTTGTGGAAGTGAGATAGGCTCCATGTAAATACTGGTATTCAGCTGCATCCGGTTAGACTGGAAGCCGACCCCAACATTATTGGCAAAAGGCTTGACGGATGATGATGTGAGTTAAGCTTTATCAAATGTTGCCTATGAGAGCCGAGAAACATGAACATTAGCCAAAAAGATTCCATAGATTTGACTTGAATTTAGTAGAAGGCTGTATCATTTAACTCAGCCTATTTAGTGGAAACTTACCTATTTAATTTTCAGTCTTAATTTCATGAATATGCGATTGAATGAATTACTTATGATTCTGTTATTAATTTACTAGACTTTACTTTAGTTAACTAGATAGATACTTCTATGTGTAAATCTAAGGATGAAATAAATTCAAGTTATAACTTTTTTTTCCTTAATTTTACGTAACCGTCAAGGGATTTCCGTAATAAAGACAATTTGAAAACAATTTGACTAAATAAGCTCAAAGGCTTGTTAAGTTTAAAAAATTGAGAAAGACTCACTTACAACATGTATTAAGGTTGTATACTTATTTAAATTTAAAAAAAAAATTACGCAGTGAAATTGCCTGATATAATGTAAATGGATAAATTAGCTACTTTATGAGTACTGTTGACAGTGAAAATGTAGGCAATAGCCTGCCAGGGCTGCGGGACCGTCCGAAAGAGATACCGCGGCCGCGGGGAGGGGTCATTTGATGAGTTTCTACAGATGTTTTCATTTAAAATTTCTGTTGATGTGTCAATTTGATATATTAAGAGGTGATAAACGAGTATAATTTTTTGGCCAAAAAATCGGCTTTGCCATCCAACATGGCAATGCAGTCAGCCTTCTGAGCACTATTCCTTTTGGACATTATGTGGACTACATTTTTGGCGCCCTTTAAGCACAAATGTTTATTATTATTTTATGTTTCGGTAAAGATGATTATTTGAATTAGAAAATTTATCTTTAAAGTTATCTTCTATACATACATCATTATTTTTAGGTCTTTCTGGAACCGAAATCCATAAAAGCCACTCGATCATTGAACTCCGAACGGTTGGGACTGTTTTTTTTTAAAACATCAATAAAAAAAAACATAATTTTAATTTTTCGTGTTTAATTTTTCGTTTTATAAAAATAACAATAAAGAAAACACAATAAATTAAAAATGTTTTTGTTATTTTTTGAAAAAAAAAAGAAAATGTCCCAATCCTTTTGAGTTCGATGATCGAATTTATGGCTTTCGGTTCTAAAACGACCTAAAATTAACCGTGTCTAAGGTGTTTGTTATTATGCGAATAGTGATATACTCGTAGATAACAGTGAACATTCCTCGCACTTAATTTGACATTCTGGTAAATTGCCCTGATTTGATAAAATTGACCGTAGTGCAATTTTGAAACCCTGTATGAATAGAATTTTCAGAACTGAATGTATTGGCCAGAAAAGACGACCTACAGGGAAGAATGAAAAGTATCCTCAGTGGTTGCTGTGTGTTTTGTCATTCACTATATCAAGGAAGTAAATCATCATCCCCCCCTATTCATGTTTCCACTGCTGGGACACAGGTCTCCTCTCTATGAGAGGGAACGTCCTACAATCCACCACGCGGGCCCAGTGCAGATTGGTAGATGTCTCATGTCTTCGAAGGTTTTAGTTATAGCATAGTTTCTCAATTCCGTTTTTGAGAGCAGACGTAAATAAATTACATAAAGTTAATTCCCCTTCCACTTTTTCAGACCTTCACCGCATCATTACACATAATACCAGATTTATTGACCCATCGTTTATTGTACCATATTCCATAAAGCCACCCATAAAATTACCTTAACTGTGAAACACCACGCTCTATTGAATATTTTTATTGGCAACGTTAAATTTAAACGGGCAAGTTCCAGCCGTAAATTAAATTTTGTGTAGATCGAGGCTACATTGGCTGTAAAGTGGGCAAATGGGCAAAGTGGGTTTTTATTGTATTTGATTGGCCAAAAGGGGAGTGTTATTAACATTATTGGTTTTGCTTATATTTGGTGGTAAACGGGAGTAATTATGAAGATTGTTTGTGCTGTTAAATTATTGGTGGGACTTGAATTGCCACGTTTTATGTTACCATTACCCTGCTAGGTTTTATTAGGGAAATGGCGTAGGCATTGCTTTGGTTGTAGAATTGGCATTTTGGGGAAAGTTGATGTAAAACAAATAGTTTTGAGGTTAAGGGGCCGGCGGAGCATGCGTCGTTCATACAAACGTAATACCAAAATATTTTGTGAATCATACATATTTTTAAGGTAATGTGTATTTATTTCAATTGGATTAGAGAATATCTATGTTCCCAAATATGTATTTTGAAAGGACAATGATATAAAGACGAGATATTATGAGGAATTTAAAATTTCTATAGAAAACTTATTTTTCTCATAACTCTTGTTTAAATCGGTGTCCATTCAAAATGCATATTTAGAACCTAGATATTTTGTGATCCAATCGAAATCAATAGACACTACCTTAAGAATACATTTACAAATTATTTTGGTATTACGTTTGTATGAACGACGCATACTTAAGTATGACTGCTTAAGACGCCTGCGGAGTATGCGAAAAAATTAAAAAAATGTGACTTTGGTGACACATTTTTCTGGAAACGAGTATTATGTTAGGTTTCCTTCCTGTTTTCTTTCTTTTTCTTTCGTGTGGTTAGTGACAAACCTATTTTCAGTGTTCTTATGTCGTCCATGGGCCTCTGACCCTCACGCATGCGGGTTCCTTTTCCAATGACTTAAAGATTATTTAGATCCAGGGTTAAATGGTCGTTGGTATAATTCGAAATTTAGATTCGGTCTAGTGATCGTAAGCACCACTGCTGAGCATGTGGTCCAGGGTTTGAAACCCCGGTCGGGCAAAGTGTTATTGGGTTATTTCATCAGGAGTTTCTCAGGAGCAGCCCTGGAGTCTGCATATGTGCCCGATTGATGGCAATGGGCTCACCCCTTATTACATGGGGCTTAACCATAACTGGAGAAATGTGGATGTACTATTTTATTGTATTGTATTGTATTGTATTGTACTGTATTGTATTGTATAACGGGCTGGTGTCCGCAAGTCCACGTCAAAGCGCGTATTTTGCGTATGGGCTATAATCCACCACGCGGGCCCAGTGCGGGTTGGTAGATGTCACATGTCTTCGAATTTTTGGTTCTAGGACATGCCGGTTTCCTCACGATGTTTTCCTTCACCGTTTTTGAGAGCATTGGTGATGAAATAAATTACACAAAGTAATGCGCCTGCCTGGGTTCGAACCCACAACTTACTGTTCGTAAGTCGGGGCCGCCACCACTGGGCAACCGCTGCTCTCTGTGGATGTACTATAAGGGTACACCTATACCTAAAATTTCGGGGACCACAGTCGTGATGTTTTGCAATTTGACTAGTTTGATTCACTTGATCCCTCTCATGAATTATTGCTACACTTTCCTCCTTCCTTTATTTCAGTACTAACTGATATTCTTCTTTTCAGCCGGAGCTGTACAAGAACGAGCTGGTCCGTCAATCCTCCACCGACAGTGCGGAGCTGGAGTTCTGTGGCAAGCTGCACTTCGCGCTCAAGTACGACCAGGAAGTCGAGGCTCTTGTTGTCAAGGTAAGTCATAGCTGCCTTCAAAAGTCGAAATTAGACCGGGAAATGTAGGATTCTTTAAACTTGTGACGAGCCTGCCACAGTATTCCCAAACCACTGTAACTACTAAAAGTCAGAATCAAAAGTGACGACTACAGAACAGATAACAAAGGTTAGAAAATAAATAGTTCCTGATTTGTATTAGAACGCGTGTCGCCGTTTGTCTCCCACTCTTTAACTCCACTACAAGCAAGAGATCCATATGTAACATACTTGCATTACCTATACAATCACTTAGATCATCATCTGCCTAGCCATTTCCCAACTATGTTGGGGTCGGCTTCCAGTCTAACCGGATGCAGCTGAGTACCAGTATTTTACATAGACCGACTGCCTATCTGACGTCCACAACCCAGTTAATACTGGGTAATACGATACCCCTTGGTAAGACTGGTTGTCAGACTATTTGGGCTACTGACCACCTGTAACGACTGCCAAAGATGGACAAATGACAGCCGGGACCAACAGCTTAACGTGCTTTCCGAGGCACGGAGGAAACTCGGTATGTAAAGGTTTACCCATCCACAGACCAACCTAGGGAAGCACGGCTTAACCTAAAGATCGGCCCGAGTGGCTGTCATTATTTAGCCGCGAGCTTTTCTCTACAAACTACAAACACTTAGATCGCAAGCTTGATATTGATTGTCACACTAACGCAAAAACTGTGATTGACGTGCCTCTATTCCGGTGGCTTTCATCAGCACACGAAAGGTACCACCGGAGACCAAGCCTTCCTGAGCAACGCCTTGTGGGAAACATTCCGTAGGAGACCGTAAACCTAAGAACTCATCATTTTCTGACTGGCCTTTTTCCAAACTGATTGGGGTTGCCTTCCAGTTTTACCGGATGCAGGTGAATCCCCAGTATTTTACAAGGAGCGAATGCCTATCTGACCTACACAACCCAGTTAGTGCTGGGTAATACAGTACCCCTTGGGTAAGACTGGTTGTCAGACTTTCGGACCACTGTAACGACTGTCAAGATCTACAAAAGATAGCCGGGACAATAACACATTTTCATAAAAAAATAAAAAAATAGAAATGTGTTTATTATCTTAAATCTATATAAAAACATAAAAATGAATAAACTATGTAAATTCACCTGAAACCTAGAACGAAAATGATATAATGAATAATAAAAGCACAAATGACGTTACTGAAGCCTTAATGAGCCAATTAAAACTAATTAACAATGTACGCAGTACGTAGATAATATCGTCATAAAATGCTGATCTCTCTCTTTAGCTGTTCGTGAATATGTAATCCTGACTGGTTACAGGAGCTTTCAAAGTATTTAAAAGCTCTATTATATTTTTTAATATGCAATTCTAAGAAATTTTGAACTTACATCATAAGGACGGAATCCTGAGTGAATATTAGAAGGTTGACAATGCATCATTTAAAAAAAAAAAACTTGTATGCATTTGTTTTAAAAGATACGGCCAATACTATCTATACATACGGGGTGCCATCGACGCACAAGCGCTCATCATGTGTTCAGTACATGATTCCGAACATAACATTTTTTTTTCATCGACAATTAAAAAAAACTGCTGGTTTCCACAAAAATGCAGTATCTACACGAGTACTTTGTACTTCATATTTGCTATTGTGCCTGATTGATAAGCTGGATTTATTGATGTATATATTATATAATGAACTTTATGAAACGATAAAGCTAATTTGTGCGTGCTTTATTTGTGTTGAAATGTATTAATAATGTTGCTTTTATTTATTTATTAAAACTTTATACACAATTAAAAACTGTACAAAGGCGGACTTGCATTTTTACCAGTTTACCTTAGGGTGATGCAGAGATAATGCACAGTAGGTGCAATAACAGAAAAAAAAAACAAGAAATTATTTATAACTAAAATATATAAGAATAAATACATAGATACTTACATTTTTTTTAGGTCTGACCACTCGTAGTTGCAACGCTCTAAGGTTGCTTGACTACTTATCCGGACTATCCTGTGGTGGCCAAAAATTACTTTAAGGCCCCCAGCCAGAAGTACATACATATTTATACATATACAAAACATATAACATAAACATATATTCATTTTTACATATACAAAATATATAAAGTTAAGAGAGATAAACAAGAAAAACTATAACAACGTTTTTTTTCTGTTGTTAACCGGTGTTTCGCAGTGTATAGGCTATACCTGCATCTAATCAGAACGGACTTTATTGGCTCAAGTAGCTAAGTAGCCCGTGCATGGAAACAAATCACAAATCCCATCACATTTTATTCAATATAAAAGTGTAATTTTAGACCACTTAATATCAGAAAAAAAGCTTTTATGCTAGATTGTTTCTAATTTGGTTTCTTCCATCTTTATTTTATTAAGCTCTTTGCTTAGTGAAATAAAAATAGACGACGGAAATTTTCCTCTTATTATTATAGTTTAATACAAAAGTCAACAGCCGAGATCATTTGAATTAATTTAGCTCAAGTATAATCATTGGTTGATCTCTACCTTATTGGAAATTATTTTACTAAGGGAACTAATTTTTTGAGCTGTTATTTAAATATTCGAGATGTTACTATGTTCAGTTAAAAAACATGGTGAGCAGTTATTTAATTTAATGGTGGTTGATTAATTATTGCGACAGTTAAACATGGACCGTAATAAAAAATCAATTAGTCGGTTATTTTATCATACAATGCCAATTCTACAATGCCAATTCTTAAAATAATTGAGCAGTCCAATAACTAAATGAGCGGTAAGTCAACTGAACATACGGAAAAACACTGTTTTAGGCTTTCACGGTTTAAAACTAAACTTATATTGTCAGTTACGGGATATCTCGGGACAGCGTCGAAATATCGGGAGCTCAAAACAGTAAATAATCACGGAAGATATCCCGTAAGTGACAAAATAAGTTTTGAACATACGGAAGTATCTCTGCTCCCATAATCGGGACTTGGGGCACCCCCCCGTTAGGTTAGTTAGGTTCTTTTAAACCCTGCACTCGGAAATCGGGGCCCCGCGAAACGGGGCTCCGTCGACTACGCCTTATTATACAATAAGTTTATTTTAGCTGCTACTCAGCAAATTCTATGTCATTGAGATTTCTTACCGACAAATTCCGATTTATTACTGCCCACACGTAACCGCTTTTTAATTTACTCATAAATCGTGTTTTTAATTTATCCAATAATTATTTACAATATATACACACTAACACTATAATAGAAATACAAATATGTACAAGTATCTTTTTAATTAATTTCCTGCTCAATTATATAGGTATTCACTGATCCATTTCATAATTTTTATCTCATTTTTGTTTACTTTACTGCTTAGTTTTAACTGCTGAACTAGTTATTAAACGTGCCATTTATAATATTTTGTAAATTACTAAAACCGCTATTTACAACTGCCTCTTTAAATCAGTGCCTTTTACTAATAGAGGAAAAAACTAAAAATTCAAGAAGTGTTATTCGTTTCCAAACTCTTATTATAACATCACAGCACCTCGCAATCCTCGAAGGGTTAAGCAGAGGTGTACTTAACAGACACCCACATTTCGCCAGTTATGTTTAAATAAATAAATAAAAAAAAAGGGTATACAGGGTCCTCCCACTAAATGTACCGATGACCTGGTGAAGGTTGCGGGAATCCGTTGGATGTGAGTCGCGCGGGACTGGCAATGTGGCGACACTTGGGGGAAGCCTATGTCCAGCAGTGGACGTCTTTCGGCTGAAATGATGATGATGATGGTGATGATGATGAAAAGGGGACCAGACTCTGTAACAACTACTGAGAAATATGAATGTTGAATGTGGTGCCAATGTGTTTCCCGCCAATGTAGTCTATAGTTGGTCCCGCATGTAGCATTCCTTGATTTATTAAAAAGAAGTATAATACAACCGACCCTTTACTCAGCAGCGGTTATTGCATTATTAACCTATATTCATAAAAAAGTATCAGTAGGTATTTGAAGAGCCTCCTTTGTCATTCAGCCTTGCTACCATTTACTTCCTATTCCTTTCAAAACTGAACCTAGGTACCTTTTATATAAGGTACCTATTAAAACGAGAGTGTTTAGGAGTACCAATAAATGTTATTATCTAACTTGTTTGAGGGCAATATCGATACCATAACGAGGTCATTCACCCCGGTATCGGGACCTGCGGGCCTAAAATGGCCGCTTTAGAAGAATCATAATTCGAATCATCTTAAAAAAAAAAAATTGGTAAAATGGACCTTATAATCATAATCATAAAGTCCATTTTAAGAATTTTAAATTTTAAAGTGATTCAAATTATGATTCTGATAAAGTGGCCTTTTTAGACCCCCTGAGGTCGGAAACCGCGGAATTGGCAGCGCCTGTTATTGTAAATTAATCATTTTAGAGCCTAGTCCTTTACAATATTCGATTATTAAGAGCCTTTCTGAAAAGGTTAGGTGTAACGGTATTGAACAATATTCAATTTCAGCGTACTGGTTATGTTTCGGGTAGATTTATCGCTTTCACAACTCTTTGACGGGCTACTTTGGTCTACTTAGCCGCAAGCGTTATTGCTAAACACGAGATTTTTTTTCCACAAAGTGTAATTGAGTTTTTGAAGTCAGGACTTAGAACTAACTGACAAACCGTAAGTGTACGCAAAAATATCAATCAAGCAATGTAAAACCGCCGTTCGTGTTCCATGCGCGCCTCAGAGGTCAGCATAAAGGAAGGGGCCCGCAAGGGCCGAAGCCTGCCGGGGTTGCGGGACTGTTCGAAAGAGTTACCGCGGTCCCGGAACGTAAAGGGCCAGGAAGGAACATGCATGGTTTTTAGTCCGTAAAAGTCTGACACTCTCTCCCGCTCCGCCCAGAGTGGGAAGGGTGATTTGACGATTTCCCATCCGGAAAAAAAAGCTATGTAAAACTAAGTTAAGTTGATTTTTGAATGTATGGGAAGCTCATACAACATGAGGTCAGGTTATACTACTGAATATGTATAGCTTAAATTCACGTGTCGTCGTGTGTACCATAATTACACCTCTGGCAGACCTTCTGGGATTACAGACATGTAACGTTTTTAAAAAGATAAACCAACATCTAACTGCTTTTTGCACAGACCACTAGTTTCATTCATAAGGTTCCAAGTGAACTGCTTTCCTGTTACCAAGAAGTCGACTCACGTAACAGGCAACTAAAAATCCTGACTACTGAAAATCACGCTCTAATTAATATTGGGGCTTAAAAGGTAAAATCGACTCCTCCTATCGCTGGAGTCGGTTAAAATGTAGCCTATGTTACCCAGGTCATAATAACAAATCGATTGACTGCTAAAATCATTACCCGTCCGTTTGGTTTCGTAGTAGTCAGGAAAAAAGGCATGCCAAAAAACTGAAAGACTGTTCAGCGAAAACCGTGACATAAAAGTGCTAAATTAAATCGTCGATCTTAACTCTGTCCGCATTGCCCTCCTTTTTCGTCCAATCAAAATTTTTAGGTCAGCAAGATGTAACTTGCCGAATGGACGTGATTTTTCCAAATCAATCGGTTCTGTAGGTGCTCCTGAAACGGGGCCGACGGACATTTAGATCAAGATTTGTGAAAATGTAATGCTCATTTACACGGGAGCTGTTTCTTGCTTTCGAAATTGATGAAAAGTTCACTTTTGTAAAAAAATAACGAAATTCATAAACACACACACATATTCGCACACGCACACACACATACACACACACCCACACCACACCACACGCTCACTCACACAATATGTTCTCTTACACACACGAACGATAGTAAATATAATATTAAATTTGCACTGCACCACACTTGTAATGGCAGCTCGATCATGGTTGTGATGGAAGTAACTGGTGCTTATAGCACAGGAGTCCTCCTAGTTTAAGCCCAGTTGCACTTGTCTTGTATCTTGCCACTAAATTAGTCTAATTAAGGTACAATAATTGTTATAGGTTTAGGTGTCTTGGACAAATAAATATTGATTGTTATTGTTTGTTTTAACTTTCTATCGTTATCAACATTCTCTTGCCCTTATCCCAATTTATTTGGGGTCCGTGCATCGCTTCTTCTAACATACTTCTTTCTCTATTACTCTAAACAAAAATCTGTATATTATGTCACCGTAAAATTGTCAAACACGTTAGATTGTAATATAAATAGAGAGATTGCAAACTCTCGAAAGATTGTCAAACGAAAATACTGCTTACAATATAACGCATTCTTTTTCGGTTGATTGTAATCTATCGAAGTGAAACCGTAATATTGTGAAATGTATGCGATGGAAATCAACTCACGCGGTGTTCAGGACGGGGAGGGAAGGAGAGGTCCTCCTTGCCACATGGTACTACTCTCATGAAAAGATAATGTACCATTCCCGAGAAATACCGATTAATATACTCTAACCTCAAAACACAACTAACCTAACGTGGGGGTGCCCCAAGTCCGGATTATGGGGGCAGAGAGACTTCCATCGCATGCATTTCACACTATTACGGTTTCACTTCGATAGAATACAATCAGCAATACTACTGCAATAAGCAGTATGTTCAGTTGACAATATTTCGAGAGTTTACAATCTCGCTAGAGAGATAACAATCAATATGAAAACAAAAACATACGGGGCAGTCTTTGGGGACTGCCGGTAGAATGAAAACTAAGTAATCTATATCTGCTACGAGTCGTGCCCCGCGCGGATCGGCTACGAGTGCTATGAAACATTAGGTGACGGATACGCGGGTTCCATGATTTTTGTTTACCCAAAAAGTGCTCAACGCGCTTAAGCAAGTTTTCACTTCAATAAACAAATTCAAATTGGACAGAGAATCAAGTTTTATCATTTATGATAATTTTCTAATGTTTTAGCTTTGAAGAAGAAGATATTTCTCAGAGCGCACCTCTCAAATTGTTTGCTGCATAGCCGTCGTTTTCATAAAGTTAACCTAAAACCAGTCATGTCGCTGCAGATTGTCATTTGATTGAGCTTCGCCACTGTTATGTGGTTATTGGTTTCGGTTACCTTCGGAACATTCGCGCGTCTCGTTGGCGCGTCTTGTAAAAGTTTTTATTGTGTAAAGTAAATAGCTCATGAGTATAAGTGCGATACTCGCTTGGCATCTCGCTTCTCAACTGTCAGCAAAAGTTCCCCTTGTAAACGAGCCTTAAGATCGTATGTCAAAGGTTGTTTTTTTATTAAATTCAGCGTGTAAAGGATCTTAATTGAATTTTCTTCGCGTGTGGTTCAAGACCTTTACGTGAGGTTATTGAACCCTATCGAACTTGAATGGGGGAACTTGATGATATTTACATAATACCTATGCTTTTACGAGGGTGTTTGGGTAGTAGATTGTGATTTTGTATGCATATGAGAAAATATTTCACGTTCAGGCTAAATATGTGTTTAAAACTTTGGGAGGATACGGAAATTATGAAAGTTACGCAAGGCAAGGTGATCATAGAACCAGTCAATAAGAGCACAAAATGCCGATTTTCAGCCAACTATCGAATGGACTGCCTCGTGGGTCTAGTGGTCGCAAGCGTGACTGCTCAGCAAGAGATCTTGGGTTCGATTCCCGGGTTGGGCAAAAAAAGAAAGAAAGAAAAAGCATTTATTAGCCCGCACAGAACAAAACACATCAAAATTATCAGTATTTAAAACTTAGTAATCAAAATTAAACGGATAAAAAAATTAAAAGAAACGGAACTCGTCCTGCACGAGGCCAAAAGGCTCAAATCTCAGCATGGTGCTGTGACATTAAAAAAAAACACAGCGCAAAAAAAAAATGTTATTGGGTTTTTCCATCAAGAATTTCTGAGTGGCAGCCTCGGAGTTTGGATTTGTGCAAGGCTGATGGTAATAGGGTCGCCTCCATTACATGGGATTTAAACTTAGCTGGCCAATAATTGTGGAGGTACTACTAGATACCCCTCTGCCCAACACTTCGAGGATTACAGGCGAGATGTTATGTCATGATTTTGAATCCTATTTCATTTTTTTTACTTATTTATTTACCTTACCCACTATCTTTACAGGATGACCCCAATACAATAGTGGTTTTCAAAGACTCCCGATAAATATAAATCAACAGACTTACTGCTAATGCTTAAAAAACTAAATTTAAAAAATATGTAGAAAGTAATAAAAAAAAGTAACTATTGATATTCAATAAACAATTGATTTGAATAATCATTCATCATTCCATGAATACGAAATAATACGAATGACACGTGTCATAAATCATTTCCGATAGGGTCACTCAAAAATAATTGACGGATTTGATGAACCATCCATTTCTATGGGAAAACGGATAATTAATTCAATAATTGAACCGGTGCGGTGACATCCACGTGTAGGAAATGGCAGGTGAATTAATTTCTAAATTGATTGGATGAATTTTTATGATTTATTTCACGTTCACTATTATGTAGAGCTCGTGGCTCAATATTAACAGCCACTCGGGTCGGCTTTCAGGTTAAGCCGCGGTAGCCTAGGTGGGTCCGTGGATGGGTGACCAAACACGATACATTTTGGCACAATTAAGTTTTACCTTTTGTACATTTTAACAATCTAACAATTAGACCCTTAAGCATTATAACACAATTATTTTTTATCATTTGCACTTTCATATACATTAAGACTTTTGTACATTTTGACACAAGGACTATGTTGCCCATTGATTTTTTGTCTTTGTAACATTTAGAGCCCATTTCATGATGTCGTAATAGCCACTACTTACCGATTTAATTCAAAAATGGAACAGAATTTATGTGAAATTATCTGCCAAGTAAGTTAATGGGAACTTAATCGTAGGTGGTAAAAACCCTTCCTGTCTTACATCCTCCGTGCCTCGGAAATGACGCTAAGCTGTTGGTCCCGGCTATCATTTGTAGATCGTTGACAGTCGTAACAAGTAATAACTGGGTTGTGGAGGTCAGACAGGCGGTCGCTCCATGTAAAATACTGGTATTCAGTTGCATTCGGTTGGACTGGAAGCCGACCCCAACATAGTCAGGAATAGGCTAGGCAGGTTTTTCACGTCAAAATAATTCACTCCCGATCGTGTTTTGTTTTCGTCTTTTCTAGGGATTTGAATGTTGGTGTATCCCTCCTCAGGTAATCCGAATGAGTTCACATTGATGTTCACACCCACAATGTTTTGATGTAAACAAAATATTATGATTTGTGATATACTCGTAGCTCATCTGATGATAGAGGTGGAAAGTCAATGCAATATCGGTTTACATTCAAATAAGCCTCTGAGAGTCATTTATGGCGTAATTTTTGCAGTAAAAACTTAAAAACGTGATTGAACATGACGTCTTAAAAATTTAGGTACAGGAATTGTCAACTGCAATTGATTGTGGATTAACTAATCGTGTCTAAATAATAACTGCCTCTCGGGTAGACCTTTAGGTTCAGCCGTGCATGCCTAGGTTGGTTCGCGGACCACCCATTACATACCGAATTTTCCGTACTTCGAAAAGCAAGTAAAGCCGTTGGGCCCGGCTATCATTTGTAGATTTATGACAGTTGATAAGAAGGATTTGAATTTATTTGAAAATTAAAAATTCTTTTTAATTATTATTTTAGTACCTACAGTTTTTTCATTTGTTCTTGAATCATTGTCTCCACCATAAACTCGTACAAGTATGATCTCTAATTGGTACCGAAAAAAAAAGACGAATAACAAAAAAATACCAATCTAAATGATTATTTCCTCTGGTCCAGATATTCGAAGCCCGCGACCTGCCCATCAAGGACGTGACTGGCAGCAGCGACCCTTACATCAAGGTGTTCCTTCTGCCTGACCGCAAGAAGAAGTTCCAGACCAAGGTCCATCGCAAGAACTTGAACCCTGTCTTCAATGAGACCTTTCTGTTCAGGTAAGTGAGAATACTTAGGTTACTTGATATTAAGAGCCAAAATTATGAATATTCGACATGTGACAATCAAATCGCACTGTTCCCGCGTCACCTTACATGAGGTGTTGTCTACAGATTACTTAAGATTGGTTAAGACTGAATATTCTATTCATAACGTATAGCATACTCAGTCTGTGATACAATGCTAAAAGCCTACATCTACTTTCCGATTATGAAAGTACAATTATAGGCATTCCAGTATCAATATTTACTACTAGCTTACCAACGCAACTTCGTCTGCGTCACATAGAGAGAAAAACTAAAGAAAAAAAAAACCCGTTTTTCCAACATTTTTCATTCATGCTCTGCTCCTAATGGTCGTAGCGTGATGTTATATAGCCTAAAGTCTTCCTCGATAAATGGACTATCCAACACAAAAAGATTTTTCAATTCGGAAATTCGGACCAGTAGTTCCTGAGATTAGCGCATTCAAACAAACAAACTCTTCAGGTTAATATTAGTATAGATTAGTATAGAAGAGGAGTGTCATCCCTAATGTTTTTCTCATAATTTTACATCCATCACCCCGAACTCAATGCGCCCATTAGCACAATGTTTTGAGTGCTTTACATTGAGTCCTGCCAAAAAATGCAATTTTTCAATGTTTTCCTGAAATATTTTTGCGTAGATACTTAGTTTGTTTAATAAATTATACAAAATGCTTGGTAAATGGTTTCGTGAAGGGTCGGTGTACTCCTCGTACTTAAGGATTCCATTATTTTCCGTTTCGCTACTGAACTCTAAAAAGTGGCAATCATAAAAGGGTCAATGAAAAAAACTCGTAGTATCATCTTAAGTCAGTCAAACATGAGAGCACAAACTTCACTGTAGAACAGCAACTTGCACTAAATTCTCCCAACAAAAAAATGTAATATCAATTTTGTCAAGTTCCCAAGATCCGAAGGTCCTTAAAATTCTATTTCTACGTTAATCCGTCGTTCGATGCTTCCCTCGGGACTTGGCGACGGATACTTGGCGACAGAAACTTGGCAATATTTCGTCAAAATATTAGTTTTGTTGAGTGCCACCTGACTTTTGAAGTTACCGGTAAATTGAGTTTACTCTTAGTTTTCATCTTGACGTTAATTGTACTTCACTTTAAAAGTTTCTTAGGAATTTCTGAAATATTAGCTTTCTTGTTACTTCATTCTGATGTTAATTGAAACGTAATTTTGGGATTAGAATCGTTAGAGCTGTGGTCGCTCTATGAAATTTGGCACGATTTGTAAGTTGCGATGGATAGTGTGTCCCAGCAGTGATATAGTTTTTTACAATAGAGGCTGATAATACTATGTCATTTATTTATTTTTTTTAAATTATTATTTTGTGTTTTTTTTTTATGTCTTTATATCAACAAAAACTTGAAATGTTCTGTTAAAGTACCTCCTATTTCCGTAAAGAAACTTTTAACGGCTTCTAGAAGTTTCAAGCCACTCTTCATAATTACATCTGACCCTTAGCCCAGGTCAACAACCTCCACAACCTCCACGGATATCGTAGGCGACAAAAAAAGCCAAATTTGTATGCAAAACAAACAAATTGACAAACTTTTGGAAACTTTTTATTGAAAGTTCAGACACCTTACCTGAAAAAGTGATATTTTAAAGGCAATCATAAGTTTCTGATTGGCCGAAACGAGTAAGATTTCTGCAGTCAACATGGGAGTTTTTTCGGGTCGGTACGTTCATTTCGGCAAAAAGCTAATCCGAAACTATCATTTAACTAATTTGGTATTCATTTGTAATGATGGTTTTCCATTCATTTAATTTATCATGTTTGTTAGAGAGATCAGAGAAAAGTACGCAGGATGTCATTTTTTCGAACTTTGGTCGTTTCAATTTCCGATTGTGGCAAGCGAATTTTCGAAAATCTGTGAATGCAGATTTCTTTCTTTTAAAAAATAAAGGAATGGAATTTGAGTAAAATTTGCTATCTCCAGTATTTGGAGTACTACTACGGAGAAAAATTCCACCCTGTATACAAAGTTAGAATTTTACACATGTCGTTGCAAATGTCAATGTTGAAACCTTTCAACGTTGTTTGGTCTTATTAGCATTAACCTATAATAAATTCGTTTCATCTGTAGCTTTTTTTCGTAGATGACAAAGCTTTGCGTATTTTGCAAATCTGAACTGATATTATGGAGAGGAAAGATTTGATTTTTGTTTGTTTTTGTGTCATTAGTCATGTATTCAAAAACAACAAATTGTATTTGAAATTACATGGTTTAAAAAGAATTAAAATTACATAAACAAAACACCACATTATAATATTACAACAATGTGATTTTGTGTTACGACTTAACTCTAAAACTTCTCGACCGATTAAAAAATTCTGTCATCATTACAAAGCTCGACTTAATTACTGAGTAACATAGGTGTACTATATTATTTTATTCCCGCACTCCCACGGGAACGGGCACTATGCGGGTGAAAGCGCCGGACGTCCGCTAGTCTTTCATACAGCCCGGCTAGCATGGGCAGGGGATAAAAATTTTATCCACCGGTTATTTCCACTGACAAGGGACAAAATTCAAACAAAAGTGGAAATAACCGGTGGATAAAATTTTTATCCCCTGCCCATGCTAGCCGGGCAGGGGTAGTTTTACTTATTTTTGATCAATGCTTGTATTGAGTTTTTTTTGGATCACATCCATACTAACAGTACTAATAAGATAGCAACCCAGTCTGTCTATCACCTTCTGTTTCATCCTTTTGAAGCCTTAAAATCTGAACGGGTTCCTATGCAATTTGGCTGACCATGAGGTCAAAAGAAATTTTGTATCCCGGCAACCCATCCATTTTTTTTTACACATGTAAATGATAAATGATACATATTTATTCAGTAAGTAGGTTTTCTCAAACACTTTTACACGTCCTTTTTTTAAAACTAGATGGGGCCGGTGTTTCGTACCTGACTACTCTGAGAAGAAACAGCCGAAACAAACTCAGAGGTCACTGTCTCTTTTAAAGTCCAGACAATCTTGTTCAACTCATATGAGAACTATGCAGATTAGTGAAGAAAGAACCATATAGATTTGAAATCATCATATAACTTCTCCCACTCTGAGCTGAGCGGGAGGGAGTATCAGACTTTTACTGACTAAAACCCATCCATGTTCCTTCCCCGCCCGTTATGTTCCGGGGCCGCGGTATCTCTTTGGAACAGTCCCGCAGCCCAGGTAGGCTTCGGTCCTTGCGGGCCCCTTCCTTTATGCTGACATCTCTTTGAGGCGCGCGTGGAACACAAACGCGACGTCGACACGGCCTGTCGTCATAAGACGGACGGACCGCGAGCTAGCCCATAGCTGTCCACAGGCCCGCGCTAACCGTCCACAGGCCCGGTTCCCGGTAACCCAACCCTGTTAGATAATTTCTGAACCCCACACGGCCAAAGCTGCGGGTATAAGGTCGTCTGCTAAAGTTTCAAAGAAGATAGAAAAGAAAAGAAAGATCAATCTTTATTTGCTGGAACATTCATCTTGCAAGCCTTTTTTCTTTCAGTATTGTTTCAATGTATCAGACGTAAGAAAATGTGTTTGATCAAATTTAAAAGCGGCTTTAGACATCATACTGAACAACTTACTCCATTTTATTTGCATGGAATTCGCAAAAAAATACCAACTGTCCCATACAAAACCTCAACACAAATTCGGGCAAAATGTTTGGTACTAACAGCCGATTATTTTTTTCACGGTTACCATTTTGGTTCCATGGAGAAAGTCATACCGTTTCAGCGCCAGTTTTATACTCAAAAATATAACCACATCTTTAGATGCTGTATTTCTATAATATATCAAGTAAAAGTTTCAAAAGTTCCATTTTCTCTCTCAGTGCACTTCTGAGTATTGTTGGAACTTGATAGTACCCTATATTTATTATTTATTGTAGTTACCTCATGAAGTCACTTACCTAAAAGATAGACTCAACTGACAGTCGAATGATTGACGATGATTCTTAAGTTATAAACGATATTGTTCGAAACTTTCCTGAAAACGCTATTGACCATTATAAAGCGGCTTTCAGACTACGCTATAATATAATAGCATATATTACATAGCTCATAGCACAACAATGTCACTCACCATACATTTCTTATGGACACGTTCACACTGTACTATACTACGAGTGTATATTATTGGCTTACTATATGCTATAAAGATCGCGGTCAACTGAGCTTGTTATATACTATAAATGCTTGCGATAATATCGCGTAATATAAACGACATGCTATATAGTATAGCATTCGGTCCTGCTTTGCTATACTTCATAGCAGAATAGTATAGCGTAGTCTGAAACCAGCTTTATGATTAACTCCTATGGAGACTTTTTTCTTAAGTGCTTAAGAATCGCCTTACACGTCTTCAAGTGTAGTTGAGTCCTCTCAGACACAACTGGTGCTAGAAACGGACACCATTTTATAAAATTTCTCACAGCAAGTTTGTATATTTTAGTGTTGTAATAAGTTAGCCCTCTGTGGGACTTTAACAAAACATAACTGTCTATTTCTAACCGTTCAAAGATTCTGTAGGTATGATATTAAACTAGATAGAGATAATATTATGCTGCTAAACTAAATTTAAATCTTTCGAGTGTGCTATTAAAGACTATTTTTATAAACCACTCTATTGAAGAGTTCCCTCTTAGAGTCTCTAGAGGTGTTTTTTAACCTCTCCAGCCGAAGCTCTCAGGAAAATTTCAGAAAAAACGCTATTATGACATTTTTTTTCTTACAGTAAGTCTCTCTCAGATTAACTTAATTAAGTACTCGTAGGTTTTAGCCTGGGAATTTCATGTTTTGCACGATTACATTTTGTTCTGGTCGCTATATTTTGAACGTTTCCGAAAGTTTAAAGCATAATCCGCCAACAGTTTTCTTACTGCTGGGACATTACTCTACTCTCTGTAGGAGGCCGTTGGCCATAGACTACAACGCTGACCCACTGCATTTTGTGTGGACATGTCTTCGGAATTTTTGGGTCAGTTTCTAAAAACATAGTCCGTCCTAATCGAGATATTCTTTCTTTAGCGTCCCGTACGAAGAGCTCCGTCAACGCTACATCCAGTTCTCCGTATACGACTTCGACCGGTTCAGCCGCCATGATCTGATCGGCCACGTGGTACTGAAGGGTCTGCTGGAGTCCGCTGATCTTCAGCAGGAGATCGAGTACACCATGAACATACTCGCTGCGCCTCAGGTAAGAGAAACAATTGAATTTTGTTTATTTTTATCTTTATTAATCACAGACTAATTATTACAATATATACTTTATAATAGCAATAAAAATATGTACAAGTATCAAAAAGGGTTACCTAGGGATTCGAAAAATTCGTCCACATCGCTGCCAACAAAAGCATTGCCACGTTGGATTTTTTTTTTTAGATTTGACTAGATTTTTCATTGATTTTGTGCAATGGTAGATGTTTTACAAGTATTATATGTCTACCTGTGTACCACAACTAAACATTAAGTAGACAGCTGAGCATGTGGCCCTGGCTTCGATTCCGAGGTCGGGCAAAGTGTTCGGTTTCTACATCTGGAATTTACAATTCTGCTACTTATAAATTCCAGATGTAGAATCACTCACGGTGTCTGGATTTGTGTCCGGTTGATTGCAATAGGCTAAACCTTTATTACAGGAGACTGGAACATTAATGTAGGTACACATCTGCCTATTCCTTTCGGTATTACAGGCATTATGTCATGTTAGTTTAAATAAAACATATTTGATAAACAATAGAGGTGAATGAATTTAACTGTCTTGGATCCCGCAACGAAATTAATCAGAAAGTATAGCGGAGGAGTAGGAAAAAAACGGTAATTTCCACTTCCCTCCATATCAGCAGGAGACAGAACGATACAAGGCCAATAGCCACAAAGGGACGTTTACAACTGGGATAGGCCCAGTTGCCTAGCACCACGGATAAATATTAACATAATTAACATTAATGGGTCCTCAGTTGTGAGCTGTTATATTTGATTCCAATAATATAGGTATGGCAAAAAACGCTTGAACGCACGAAAATTTGCTCTAGTTTCTACAAAGTCCGTATAGTAAATAACTCCGGATGTAACCTGTACACTATCCAACATAATATTGCGTTCATTTTGCCAAAGACTACACTCCCACAAAATGTGATGTGCAGATCAGTCGCAGTCAGATGTGGAAAATTGACAAAAAGGCGAGTCAACAAGCTTGAAGGAAAATAATTTACTCTTAAAGTTACCATGACCCGTGAGAAATTGGGCAACATTTGGTTCATTCTCTGGGACTTCGTCGAGCTTCATTGCCTCGGCGCTTTTCTGGTTCATTCTGGCTTTCAGGAGTTACAGTGGTTTGGGCGTGTGTGGCGGGCTTGTCCCAACTATATACAATAGAGGTTTAACAACTGCATGACCAGTAGCAGTTGTTCCAAAAAACCGAGTATCGGCAGATACTATCGCGCCCTGATGGTCAACCATTTTTCAACCTTACTACTCAGGCATACTCGTAAGGGTGAAAAGTGGACGACTGTCAGTGACTCCGGTTGCACGTACTTCATTTTCGTTTATTTCTTTTTTCTATTGACTCTTCAACGGTTCTTATGGAAAGAGTGAGGATATCTTGATGATACCTAATCAAGATATCCTCAAAATATTATTGGGAAGGTTTAGCGTTTAACCTTTGCTTTTGATTCGTTGTGCATAAAAGAAATTTCTCAATTTCTTTTGTATTTTGCACTTTTTATTCCTGCATAGTTTTATGTTTTAGTCATCTTTAGCGTTCATAAATAATGTGAACTTCATAAGTTTTATCTTCAATGAAAATTCTATCGACTATAAAACTAAATTCTTAAGCAAATGCCGGAGACACTAGAGTTGGCTGAGTCAAACTTTATTAGATTATTGATCTCACTCCTGGCAGCTTCGTTACCTAATTTCATACCTATTATATTCTTCCACGAAAAAATCTTTTTGATGTAAAAGATGAGAGATTTATTTATTTTTCATGCCTAATTCTCTTATAAACTTTATACACTCGAGTTTGCTCATGTTTCCTCATTACGTTGTGTTTTTACGGACATGTAAAATCCGCGTCACGAGAAGCTTTGAATTTTGTAAACACATATTCGGGTTCAGCAAGTGAATTTAAATAAATAAATATCGCTGGACAATTTACACACAGCGCCATCTAGTGCCACACTAAGCATCGAGGCTTGAGTCGTGGACACCAGATAGTTGCTATACTACATATATACTTTTTGTTTGTAAATACATACTTATTATACATACATCCATGACTCGGAAACAAATGTCCGTGCTCATAACACAAACATTTGCTCCTACCAGGATTCGAACCCGGGACCCTAAGAACGTAAGGCAGCTTCTACTACCACTACGCCATTCGGGTTGTCAATTGCTCGTTAGTTTCGTATTACACGTAAATTTGAGTTGATTGAATTTGGGAGTATTTCTTGTTGATTCAATTGTCGTTACGTATCTTAGTAGAAATTCTATGTTAATAAAAATTATAGGTTCTCGTGGCACGGACTATAGATAAGGCAAACGTGATTTTTTTATTCTAATGTAAATGTTTATGTTCTTTTATACTTACATTTGTAATTTCTTCTTCTTTTTCAACTTCAATAAAATGCTTAAAATGGACTTTACAGTCATAGTAATAAGTCCATTTTAAGAATTTTAAATTTTTAACGTGATTCTTATTATGTTCTGCAAAAGCGGCCATTTTAGGCCCGCTGATTGTTTTGGCGGGTTTGTGTCATGGTATTTGGTTCTAGAATATATTGTTTGTCGACGCGCATGGGTTACTAACGTGTCATCAACAAAATTTTGTATCGTTATGTCGTGTACCGCCAATGTACCGCCATCGAAATACCTACTACCAATTATTTCATTGGTGATTTGAATTTGTTATTTGTTACTTTTAAGCAGACACAGATTATAAAGCTTACAGAAACTCAAATCTCAACGCAAAATTCAATAAAGCTTCTCAATTTTGACATTTCAGTACCCCACAATTAATCATTGCCACAATTTTCCTACAACTTAATTTAATTTGTGAGATGTACACAGCTAGGCTTAACAATTCGATTTTGGCCATGGACCAAAACCCATTAATCAAGTTGGCTACGTCTTATTACTCGACCAACATAACATGTTCCACCAGGGTGGCGCTGTTTGCTAAGAAAACCGTCATCCTCCTGTCAAATTCAGTACATTTCAAACGTAGTTCTTAATTCCACCGCGTCTCAAGATATGTTAGTGAAGTTAATACGTTGGTTTCTTATGACCTTTTCCCTTTGGTCCTTCGATTTTGAGGGACACGGGACCTTTTATCCTGCTTGCCTTGAGGTGTATGGTAGCGTGAATATAAAGCAGCTGACCTTGTTTTATGCGGTTATTTGATGGGATGGTCAGATATGTCCACCTTTTTGGGGTCCCATTTGTTTAGTATTTCATTTTAAGACTAGAACTGGGCTCGTGGCTAAGTTATAACGGCTTCACAGGATGAACATCAAAGTTGAGCATTGTTCGCCGCTGTCAATATGTGTTCAGTAGGTGAGCATCTGTTAAAAACCGGAGCGGAAAATATGACTCGAAAAGCATGTTAATCCGTTGGTTTCGGCTGTCATTTGCAGATCTTTGCTCGTCATTAGGGAAGACGAAGTCTACGAGTATTCATAAAATAACCACACATGTGATTGTGTGAATGTTTCGCATGATATTGTACTGGTGTGACGTTGGACGGCATGTTAAAGGTCTCAGGTTCGAACCCAAGACATGCACTTCTTGTTTTCGGATTCATGTGTGTATTTTGTAATTATCACTTCCTTCTGTAAACGATAACATTGTGAGGAAACTAGCATGCCTGAGAGATATTTCTCGACAGCATGTAGAAGCAAGTCAGAGGCCCAGGGACGGCATGAAACTCTGACACCAGGTTAGGGACTAGCCACACGATAAAGAAATAAGAAAGATGGACTTATTTTTCTCACAAATTCCCCATCCTATCTATTATTCATTGTACCAATATTATTTTGATGGAGATTTAATTTAGCATCCCAAAGTCTATTAATAAAATTATTCACGTTCTTCAACTGTCAGCCATTTTATCGACGCGTGGTATAGTTTTCGTACGCAAAATTAAATAATTTTCATTGAATATTTGAAGTCTTTATTAAAATTAATTTTACCAAGAAAATTGAATATTTTAGATCAGTGATTTTTTTTTCAGAATGTTATTAGAATTTGCGGTTTCAATATTCTATATTAAAGATTTCGATAGTTGCGTTTTTAGGTTTATTACTTAATTTTACTTTAAATTTATTTGAAATCGTATTTACCTTTAAATTATAATGATTATCGATACTTTCCACAGACAGTAAGTGAAGATTTCACTTTAAGTAATTAAATTTTTTGGTTTGTATTGTTTTTCTATCATCATAAACATAACATAATTTGGTTTGTTAGTATGGTTGTCATAGATTCATAATATATCATCAGTAGTACCGTGTACATAATATCACTTCACGCCTTAATCTAGCAAGGGATAAGCAGAGGTGGACACCAACTAGTAGACCTACATTTCTCCCATACAAGTACAGTGCAAGTGAGCTTATCACCATTCATCATCATCATCAGCCTATTAATGTTCCCACTGCTGGGACGCAGGCCTCCTCTCTATGTGAGGGAATTCACCACGTGGGGATTGGTAGATGTCGCATGTCTTTGAATTTTTTGGTTCTAGGTCATGCCGGTTTCCTCACGATGTTTTCCTTCGCCCTTTTGAGAGCAGTGGTGATGAAATAAATTACACAAAGTCATGCGACTGTCTGGGTTCGAACCCACATCTTACTGTTTGTAAGTCGAGGCCGCCACCACTGGGCCATCGCTGCTCTCAAGCCACACGGGGGCTATCACCATTAACGGGGTCGCTACTGAGAACTTCCTGATGTATATACCCAATAACACTTTGGTCAATCTAGGAATCGAACCCAGGACCTCACACGCAAAAGTCACGCTAGCAACCACTAAACCAACGAGGTGGTTATCATCACAAACAACTACATAAAAGTTAAAAAACAATAAAATCATATCGTAAAAAAATGGCGTCTACAACTGAGAGATAGGTACTTCTTTTACTTTTTCATTTTGTGTACTTAAAGTTTAAGGTCTTAAAACCTGAGTTTTTAGGTCAAGGTATTAAAAAGTTCAAAAGCAAAAAGGTACGGGTTTATATTATTGCAATGATTATTAAAAAAAAACTTAGACGTAACGCCGAAGTTCCCGGTTTGTTTTTGCAATCTTAACTTTCTTTAGCTTATTTTATACCTTTTTTTAGCTAGTGAAATTGAATAAGAACTTGCTCAACTACCAGAATCATCAGGTCCCAGTTCTGAGCAAAGGTTTCCCTTTATTCCCTTCGTTATTGATAATGTGCTTCTTTTTGCGAAGTTCATGGCTAAATAATAACAGAGAGTTAAGCAGAGCCTGCCTAGATTGGTCTGTGAATGGATGACCAGCCATTACATACTGAGCTTTCTCTGTGCCTCGGAAAGCACGTTAAGCAGTTGGTCTCGGCAGTCATTTGTAGATATTTGTCAGTCGTTTACACGTAGTCAGTCATTTCATGTCAAATAATGGTTTTCAGCTGCTTCCAGTTAGACTGGAAGCCTACAAAATCAAAATCAAAGCATTTATTTCAAGTAGGCCAATTACAAGCTCTTTTGAATTGTCGAAACAAAGATGAAAATTAAATGCAGCTACAGTCCCAGTCACAAGACCTAAAAACTGTGAAAGTAGTGTGTGTGTGTGTGTCAAGTGTGCCCATTCCCTAGCGTAGATTTCTATGGAGAAGATCGGGCAAGAAACTCCATGGACAGAGTGTTAAATCAAATTATTGTTACAAAATCTTGGTTACATCATTCATGTTGAGATGGTTTAATACCTTTTTTTTTTTTTTTTTCTCGATGTGGAAATCCTCAATGGATGTCCTCCGCCCTGGGGAGGGCGGAGGGGTCTGTCAGACTCGTACTGACTAAAACCACACCGGTGTTCCCTCGCACACTTGCGTCAGGGGGGCAGCGGGATCTGATGCGACTTCCGCTGCCCCGGACTAGTGCCGGCCCGCAGATGGTATATTACCTGCCCCAACATAGTTGGGATATGGCTAGGCAGATGATGAATGTGCTTCTTCTTGATCGAGGCTAAAACGCATTTGTGCAGCTTCAGATCTACAGCATGTTTTTAGCTTCAAAATTGTGTCTGTTACTCAGAACTGAGCCACTAGTTTGGCGCTTTCAGTATCGTTCATCAGTACCTGTAATGAACAAACAACAGAACACGCAGGATACAATATTAAGTGCCCCACCGTTTGTGGAACAACAACATATTATACAATTAGAAATGACAGACATCCGCAAGAAAAACAAAGGTAATGCTAAACTTAAGTAGCAGTGGGCAGGGTACATTGCTCGTAGAACGGATGGCCGAAAAGTTCTATAGTGGCGAAATGGAAGACATTGCGTTGATGCCCTAGTGAGGTTTCGGGAATTCGCTGGATGCGAATCGCACGGGACTGGTCAATGTGGTGACATTTGGGGGAGACCTAATATCCTTCAGTGGACGGCTTGCAGCTGACATGATGATGATGATTCATAAAGTATAAGAGACAAACAATTAACTTAAAAGCCCTTTACATTTAATACACTTCTCTCTGTACGTCTTGAAAACCTCTCAGGTGGTAAAATTATCTTTTTCATCATAACAAATACGACCATATATCATGTAGTGGCAGGTTAATTATTATATTGCCTGCGAGAAGGCAGCTGTAAAGGGGCTTATACATTACAGGCGACGGAAATAGTAGATTGTATCATAAGGGAGCAAAATAATATTTTTACGGCGAGGGCGCTTTTTTGAATCCAGAGCGAAGTGAGGGATTCTAGAGTAGAATCCCGAGCGTAGCGAGGGATTCTTTAGTAGAATCCTGAACGTAGCGAGGGATTCAAAGTACGTCGCCCGAGCCAAAAATATATTTTGCGCCCGAGTGATACACTCTACTTTTCATCACCCACTATGAGAAAATAAAAGGCGCCTCATATTTTATTGTAATATTGATATTTAATGAAACAGAGTAACAACTAAATTGAAATTAAGTAGTATCTAATAATAAAACAACTAAAAACTTATATTTACATTTGAGACATTTTCACAATTTTGAAAATTAATTGTTACAGTTTTATTAGGAATAGAGATTGTTGTAGATTTAATTTTATTCTGCGTGTTTGAAATAATGTCAGAATGTGGCTCATTTTGAGGAAAATGTGACGGTGAATCTCTTTGTTTGGATGTAGATGGGCGCGGCGACAGTGGCATGGATGGATTAACTGAAGGTTGCAATTTAATGTTTTCCACGATGCGTTCACATGTTTTCGCCTTGTTCTCAATGGAATCTTCTATATATCCCTCTGCTACAGCACTCGACTTCCATCCTCCATGTCGCTTGAGAACAGTTAAGTCCGCTCCAGAATCTGCCAACAGGGTAGCAGAAGTGCGACGAAAACAATGTCCTGTATATAGCTTGATATCTGGTAACTTCAAATAAGTAGCGATTTCTTGTGGCATGTAAGAAATTTTATTTTTTCCCATAACTTGTTTGAAGCACTTGCCATTTTGATAACGGATGAAAAACCGATTGGTCTTTATATCAGCAGGACGCAGGTCCAGGTATTTCTGTACAATAGTTTTGTATTCTCCTCGGATTACGAAGGATCGGTCAATTTTTGTTTTTGTGTCTGTCAGCTTAACTAACAGTAAATTATCCGAGTGATTTTCGACATCATCAACAGTTATTTTTAAAAGTTCATTGCCACGACAAGCTCCATGTACTCCGAAAATTAAAGCCACCTGTAACAAAACCGAATGTGAATAAGACAAGTACCTATCTATCGAAGTACAGGTTACAATAAAATGCGCATTTTAAAACACTGGTTATACTTTACTAATCCACCATATATACATACATAGTTACTTACTTTTACGGCAAGAAAGATGTTGTCGGGTGCCTCATTAAGGAAAGTCTCCACGTTTTTGACTGAGAACACTTTGGATTTTTTAGGTTTAAATCCATCAGACATCCTCTTCAGATACGCTATTAATTTCGAATATGTGTCCAGTTTTACGTTGTTATTAGAACTGACTGTTGATTTTAGCATTGAGTAGGTACTCCAAAGTGTGGAAGGTTGTTTAGTTTTGGCTAAGTACTGGAAGTAGGCCAAAAACACAGATTCTGAAAAATTCTTGGCGCCTCTTGAATTTCTCCATTCAATAAAATTACCATAAGCTTTCATATATTTCTCCCGGGATTTTGCAGGTAGTAGATTATCCATCACATTTCTTGCGTCAGTTCTAATACTATCAGGAGTTAATTCTATACTTTCACTGTCACTTGAAGAACTCATTTTTCAAAACAAAATCATGAAATTCTATCAATCCGTGAAAATTGACGAAAACGCGGGCTATAGTTCGCGCGTTTTTAATTTTATTTCTTTTTTTTTTTGTATTCAGCCGGCGCGCGGCGCTACTATGGGCCGTCGCACCAGCCAGTCTTTATTCAAACAATATTTGCGTTCGATTTCTTGGGCGCTGAACACAAGATGTTCCAAATTCAAAAAGTGCGCGGCAAAGATAATTGCGGCGCACTTATAAAGAGGATTAAAAACTCATTACTGCCCGCTAAAAGTTTCTTATAGAAAACACCACCTTTGGGTGCACTTAAAGGCGAACCAAGTCGTCTTTTTCGAATAGATGGGATGAAAAAGATATTAATGGCTTACATGACAGGATGTGAAGCAGTCTTTTGGCACTGTTTCTTAGAAGATATCGAGTACTTCTAGTCATCTAGACTAATTATCTATTTGTTATGTTGGTGTTTCTCTAAATACTAAAAGTTCACTATCAACCCCGAATAATTTGCTTGTACAATCAACTTTGAACCTATTTCCAGCTTTAATGGTAAAGTTGGAAATCTACTAAAGAAATTGTACAGTTTTTAGTAGCTTGATGTGCAGGCGTCTGTACTTTGCGAGGTTTAATAGCTAAGCAGCCCTCATGACTGTGGATCATCCGCGAATGTTTCTTGGCCAAGACTTTTATCTTCGGCCAAGGCTATTTAACCGATGTTCTGTGATTCGTCAATATTTTGGCCAGTATCGGCAACATCGCGACTCTCGAAAGATTCTTGCAAACATTATTTTTAAGACGCACGACCTTCTAATCACCTTAAAAACAGTAAAAATGGTTACTAATTCTGAAAATTCTATAATACTAGTTCATTATCAAGGTCATTATGACGTTTTGACATTCAGACGGTCTGCGTTTGATTAATCGGGAAGCCATACTGTGTAGTAAAACTGCTGACAAAGGAAACCGAGGCTGAAACGCCGCGTCACCGGTACAGTGTGTGGAAATGCCGTTACATTTCCTCTTTTACTAATTAAATTACCAACGAAGTCATTTTTCTTCATAACATTTTTCTTCCTTACATACGAGCTTTGTCTTTATAATTGAAATAGTGCCTTCATTCCGCGATGAGGCAGGTACTGTTGTTTTTGTCAGTTATGTGTAAATATACAAATAGTAATAGTATACTAATTTAGATGTTATTCAATTTCTGAGTTACGGCTCGGAATCTTTTACGATAAAAAACCGGCCAAGAGCGTGTCGGGCCACGCTCAGTGTAGGGTTCCGTAGTTTCCCGTCCGTCACAATAAGTGTTCAATCCAATCCGATTTTATAATAATTCTTTTTTTGTTTGAAAAAAGATACGTTCAGAATAATAAAATATGTAAACGAAGTTAAAAAAAATGCTTGCATATACGATTATACTACAAACTTAGTCCAGAGATTATTTTGTACAACTTTTTGTCTTTTTAGTACAAAAACTTGTTTCCGTCCAAGTTCAAAATAATTTTCAGTCTACCTAGATTGGTCTTATAAAGTTCTTAAAAGTCCTTATAAAGTTCTACTTTTCAGATTTTTTTCATATTTTCTAAACTTATGGTTCAAAAGTTAGAGGGGGAGTGTCGGGGGGGGGGGGAGGGTTCCCCCCCGACACGATTATTTACGAAATTATTGACATTATCAAAAAATGATTTTAGTAAACCCCTATTCATTTTTAAATACCGTTCCAACAATATATCACACGTTAGGGTTGAAATTAAAAAAAGAAATCACTTCCAACTTTACATATAGCAATAAAACATTTTTTTCCAATTTTTATTTTACCACTTTGTCGGCGTGATTGATACACATATTAGTACCAAATTTCAGCTTTCCAGTGCTAACGGTCACAGAGATTAAGCGAGGACGGACGGACAGACAGACATGGCGAAACTATAAGGGTTCCTAGTTGACTACGGAACCCTAAAAAGATACTAGCATTGCGATCGAACCTCAAAACTTGTGAGCAACACCCGTCTGGTCAGTTGATCCTCCCTTTTGTATAAGGAATAAAGAACTATAAATGTATTGAATCAACATAAATTACTATGCACCGAAGAGCTTTTGTCAATCCGGTTTAAAGTCGAAGAAATACAAAAACCTTTAAAAACGCCACTACTTAGAGAGTTTACGTTACCAAAAGATTAAATGAAATATGACCTTTGTTAACAGGAGAAGAAGGATCTCGGTGAGCTGATGCTATCGCTGTGCTACCTACCCACTGCGGGCCGGCTTACTGTCACTGTCATCAAAGCTAGGAACCTGAAGGCAATGGACATCAATGGATCTTCGGGTAAGTGACAAAGACAAGACGAGTTTACAAACTTGTTGTTACAGATGGAGCTATATTCGACCTTATTGCAATACCAGTTGGCTGAAAGTTACTTCTACGTTACAAACAGCTTTGTATTAAACAGCACTCTTGTGTTATGACATAGGAGTAACACAACAAGACACGCACTTCTGATTTTTCGAATTCATGTGCATATTGGATAATTATCACTTGCTTTGGTGAAGGAAAAACATCGTGGGGAAACCCACACGCTTGAGAGATATTTCTCGACGGCATGTAAAGTCAAGATTTTGTAACAATATTTTGATTTAAAAGAGTGTCCATGGAGTTATTTGCCCGTTCTTCTCCATAGAGATCTACGCTAGGGAATGGGTAACTACAGTTCGTCCACGCCCCTCCCGCGGTCTGCGTTCGGATTCAAAATGATTGAACTAGTGCCGCCTAGCCATCAACCAGCGGTTGGAGCCGTAAGCGCGGCGTCACTCCTGGTGCCTAATTCTGCTATTTTAATAAATTCGTCACTCCAACACGATTCCATTCTCATCCCATTGTCATTTTGCATAAAGTTCGTAATCTGCTAAATTCACAATGGTCGGTCAATGGTCTCGTAATAAAATTGTGTTTTAATGGCATTGTCGTATTGTCATTATTATAAAACCCTTAGTACAATTAATGGTTTTCGAAATCTACTACTAAATGCGAACATTTATTCATGCCAGATTTCATGTACCAGATTAATATTCTATGACATTTCTTTCAATGGAGTGTCAGTGGTTGTTCATTGAGAAGTCATAATGGTGCCACTATGATAGTAGAATTAACCAACTTGTCAAAATTTGACAGAACTTGATCATTATGAAATCAATGATCGAATACTCTGACACTATTGTAATAGCAGAATCGAGGCCCTAAGATAATGTATAAGGCAGTAACCACACGATAAAGAAAGCTATTGGGCCTTATCAGAATACCAGCCAGCGCTGTGACACAGCACCATGCTGCAATAGGAGCCTTTTGGCCTTGCACAGTACCAAGTCGATAATTTTTGTTTGTTCTATAATTTAGTCTTATTGGTTATTCTATGTTTTTTTTTGTGTTATGTCTTGTGTGAGACTAATGAATACTTTTTAATTCTTTCTATATATCTAGTCTATTATTTTGTTCACTATAATGTTATGAAGTTTTTATTTACTGGGAGTTGTTTTCTAAAATGGTAAATATAAAAGTCAAGTATACAAGCAGCGTCCTGGAAGCAGTTTCTCGACCTTGTATTTTTACCGACTAGGAAAATAATAATGCATTTATAAGGAATCCAAGTTATAATATGAAGTATTTCTAAAGAAATAAAATAACTATTGAAGTAAAGAATTTTCCTTTATTAAACTTTTGAAGGGCTTTGAAAATCAATATTTTTTCGATTTCCACACAAACAATTCGATTTCCATACAAACAAGTGAAACTGAATTATCTTTTTGTTATTTCAAAATAATAGGTTTTTGCTGAATGCGAAAGTATATTATTACTAGCTGACCCACACATAAAAGAGATGAAGCCCACAAAAGGAAAAATATTCCCCGTTTTTGCAACAATTTTCATTTATGCACCGCTCCTATTGGTTGTAGCGTGATGTTATATAGCCTGTAATCTTCCTCAATAAATGGAACATCCAACACAAAAACATTTTCTCAATTTCAATCAGCAGTTCCTGAGACTAGCGCGTTCAAACAAACAAACTCTTCAGCTTTTTATTATTAATAAGTATAGCTCTCGTAAATAAATAAATAATATAAGTAAGTATAGATAAGGTATTCAGCTGCATCCGGTTAGACTGGAAGCCGACTCTAATTGGTTGTTGTTGGAAAAAGGCTAAGCAGATGATGATGATGATGACCTATAACTAAAATAGTTAATTTTTATATTTGTCTTTCTGTCTGTGTGTTTGTTTCGGCTAATCTAAATCGGTAGTGAGGCTGCCTTACGTTCTTAGGGTCCTGGGTCCGAATCCCGGTAGGAACAAATGTTTGTGTGATGAGCATGGACATTTGTTTCCGAGTCATGGATGTTTATATGTATAATAAGTATTTATTGTCCACGACACAAGCCTTGCTTAGTGTGGCACTGGATGGCGCTGTGTGTTAATGTCCAGCGATATTTATATTTATTATTTATTTATTTAATCTCCGAAATGGCTCTATTGATTTTGACGGATGTTTTTAAAAAGCTACTTTCATTTTAGAAAAAAAAAAAATTGTTTCCGAGCAAAAAAAAAGTAAAACCCATAAAATTGCTAACAAAATCCGGTTTAAAAGGGAGATAATATTTTTATTATAATTTCAGCCAGTTTCTTAAAAAAAACACACAATTTGGTCGTCTAGACCCAAACACTTAGTTACGACTTCCAAACTCCTAATCTGATTACGACACGCGTTGGCCAATAATTAGGTTTCCCCTAAAACGGATTAACTTAATCAATAACTAAGTTGACCGGTCCTAATTCCGTTATCGAGCACTAATATCATTGTAGTGCCGTACTATTGGCTTCAAACAGATGTGGTCCTTGATGGCAAGCGAAAAGCAATGGTTTGATGATATGGTTGTCATAGATTCATAACATGTAAACCGTAGTAAACAGAGCAGTAGCTCTGTCAAGAAAGTAACGGGAAAAGATCAATAATACACAAAATATTTGCTATTCATCCAAATTTATTTAATCACCTTCAAAGTATGCTCCTTCAGAAACGATACACTTACGCCAACGAATAATCCAATCATCAAAAGATTTTTAAACGCTGTTTCCGGAATTGAGTTCAGTTCTCGCCGGGAATTCTCCTTAATGTCTTCTATCGATTGAAAACGGGTGCCATGAAGTGGTAATTTGAGTTTAGGAAAAAGAAAGAAGTTGTCTGGAGCCATATCTGGTGAATATGGTGGTTGCTCGATGGTATTTGTTGAGTTTGGTCAAAAATTCGTTCACAATGATGGTCTGTGCGAAGGCGCATAATCGTGGTGCAAAATCCAAGAATTTTCTTTCCACAAATCTGGCCCTTTTCGTCGAATTTGCTCTCTCAAATGCCGCATAATGCCGATTTACCGTTTGATGTTCCGGAAAGAATTCCGAGTGCACAACACCGCGATAGTCAAAGAAAACAGTCAACATGACTTTGACTTTTGAACGACTTTAGCGTGGTTTTTTCGGTTTCGGTTCAGTTGGAAGGCGCCACTCCGAAGCTTGTTGACTAGTTTGTATGTCAAACTCGTAAACCCACGTCTCGTCACCAGTAACAATGCGTTTCATGAATGTTGGGTCGGAATTGTCTCGTTCTAGCATGTCCTCAGCGACTCGCATGCGATTGAGTTTTTGGAGAAAATTCAGGTCTTTTGGGACTAGCCGAGCGGTAACATGTTTCATACCCAAATTATTAATTAAAATGGTACGGATCGACTCGTGAGATACAGAAAGTTAGGCGGCTAACTCTCTCTCAGTTGAATGAGGATTTTCAGTCACTACTTCACTTTTGCGATGTTAACTTCAGTTGCAGACGTTGATGGCCTACCAGAGCGAGGCAAATCTTCCATCACATCTCGACCGCTTTTGAACGCTTTGTACCACTCATAAGCACGTGTTTTTGATAAAGTCGATTCACCGTAACATTTTCAGCCTTCTATAACATTTTCAGTGACTCCAAACACGAAATTCCACTGGCGGTGCAAAATTTAAAACAAACTCTTTGTTCGATGTTTTTGTCCATAATGAAATTCGCTATATACACTAGGTATGATATAACTAAAAACAGCACTGTATTTAATATAATTATCAGATACAACTCAAACTCCGCGCAAAAATGGTAAACAGTTGTGCCAATCCTGTTTTTAATATTTCTGTGTGCCAATCTAACCACAACAAAAGAAAACAAAAATTTTGAATTTGGAACCATAAACAAATCATACATTCCCGATACTTTTTTGACTGAAAGTATATAGCCACACGAAGGGTTGGGCAGTGGTGTACTTAATAGGTCACCCACATTTCGCCAGTTATTAATTACTAGCGGACGTCCCGCGGTTTCACCCGCATAGTTCCCGTTCCCGTGGGAGTACGGGGATAAAATATATCCTATGTTACTCGTGGATAATGTAGCTTTCGAATGGTGAAAGAATTTTTAAAAACGGTCCAGTAGTTTTTAAGCCTATTCATTACAACCAAACAAACAAACAAACAAAGTTTTCCTCTTTATAATATTAGTGTAGATGTAGATACGGGGCCAGCCTGTTGCCATCATCCGGGCACAAATCCAAACTTCGTCACTGCTACTGAGAAATCCCTGATGGAAACATCGAATAACACTTTGCCCGACCTGGGAATCGCACCCAGGACCACATGCTCAGCAGTCGCGCTGGCGAACAAAACCAATGAGATTGTTCTTATGCTGAAGTAGTATGTACTTAATAAAAAAAAACATGCGGGGCAATCTTTGAGGATTGTGGATTGTAGTGAAAACTGTGAGGATCGGCTACGAGTGCTACGAAGCGTTAGGTGACGGTCGCTCGAGTTCCATGATTTTTGTTCATTAAAAAAGTGCTAAACGCGCCTAAAGAAGTTTTCATTTGAAAAATCACCCAAAAAACCATTGTTAAAATTATCTTAGAAACCCACAATTTTCTTTCCTCTAATAACGTACAAACTTTTACCCTCCATACACAATAAAAGACAATCTATACTTATGTCCAAGTTCACCAAAAAGATGACAGTCTGATTATCTAAAACAGCTGTTTAAAACACAATTTTTGTATGGTAATATGTCACAGTGACAGCTGTTTTTAGCTAATCAGGCTGTTATCTTTTCGGTGAACATGGACCTTAATTATATTATAAAACAGAAGAGTTTGTTTGTTTGTTTGTTTGGTTGGTTGAACGCGCTAATCTCAGGAACTACCGGCTCGAATCGAAAAATTATTTTTGATTTGGATAGTTCATTTATCGAGGAAGGCTATAGGCTATATAACATCACGCTATGACCAATAGGAGCGGAGCAGCAATAAGAAATATTGCAAGCGGGAAAAAGCTTCCGTTGAGCAGGCGATGCGTTGCGATATAAAAACTTCACGCGAACGAAGTCGCGGGCAGAAGCTAGTCATATATAATAACAGAAGCACCTCCACCACATACCATGAAAGACGGTAATTTCAAAAGTTGTACCTCGATACGACGCGGCGACGATACCAGAATACTAATACCAGCGAATCGGTATCGATATCGGTATTTGGGACGAATCGTCCACTGATGAACTTTCCAATAAACTAAAGGAATTGGAAAAACTCTAGGTGAGAGGTATTTTATTTTCCCAGCGCGATGTGAAATGGAATTTTATGAAGTGAAATGCAGCGAGCGATTATCTGCTATAGATTAGAATGGTAGCTGGAGAATTGGCATAAGTGAGTACTTGATCTTTTCCGAACTTTATTTATGCGTTATTCACAGAGGTCGATCTTCAGGTAAAGCCGTGCTTGCCTAGGTTGGTCCTTGGATGGGTGATCACATATTACATACCGTGTTTGCTCCGTGCCTCTAAAAGCACGTTAAGCCGTTGGTCTTTGACAGTCGTTAGGTAGTCAGTGGCCCGAAAGTCGGACAACCAGTCTTACCAAGCGGTATCGTATTACCCAGTACTAACTGGTCTGTGGAGGTCAGATATGCAGTCACTTCATTTGAAATATCGGTAGCCGATCCCAATATGAAAAGGCAAGGCAGATGATGATTTTTTTAATTTTTCATTTTTACCCGATAGTCGAGGATAAAAAGCACGGTAATGTTTTAAATATCATGTGATTACGTTTAGGATGAGAGCTTAGTTGATCTCATATAAAGATTCTAAGAGATCAGACTAATGTATTGTATCCATCTAAAGGTCAAATACATCTGCGGATTACAATAACAATATAATAATACATCTGGTCACAATATCTTCCAGAAATTCTAATAATATACCGACAAACATAATATACTAATGAAACAGATTAGTTTAGTACTTTTTCATCATTGATTAGATAAAATAATAGTGGCCACAAAAAAAATATTTGACAGTTTTTTGGTCACGTGAAATTGTATTGAAGAAAAAAACAAAATGGCGGCATTCGGACTCATTTATCCCACGCACGCAAAGATTCTTGTACCTTCCACATTCATCAAAGGAATAGTTTGATTAACTGAATATTATAATTGCTTATATGTCAACCTCATTAGTAATGGTAGAATAAATAGGACCATAAGATGATAATACCAATTTCAGTCATTTTTGAGCGGCAACGATTTGTCAAACTTGATGAAAAATGAATAATTAGTGTGAAAAACTTCTTGAAACCAGCAATGAGTTTACACATAATATATATAACATCATTGGAAGCCATCTCAGAGTTTCTCCGTCTATTATTCAGTTTCAAATGTAGGGGTTTGTTCTTCAGTTATGACTTTTGATTCTATTGTATTATTTCATAACTTGGAACACCTAAAATCTCTTTAATACCTCAAAATACACTAAATATTTAAAGTTATATTTGAGTAGCGGCATTACAAAAAGTTCCACAGCATCATTGTACAAAGAGTACTACACCGCCTTCTATAACACAAATTAAGACTTAAGCTAACGTAGAAAACAACAATCTAAGGGTGATGAAAAACTTAACGCCCTGTTCTTTAGTCCTACATTTGTACTATAATTATGCTCGTATTAGGAACCGTGGCGCCCAAGTGGAATCAGCCTTGACATACGATAGGTCATAGATGTAACACCCACCATACAGATACTAAATTTTGTATCATTTATTTTACCACGACCGCTCTCAAAACGGCGAATAAGAACATTGTTAGGAAATCGGCATGTCATAGAATCAAAATATTAAAGTAATGTCATCATCGTCCATCCACCAATGCGTTTTACGTATGTGTTATAGCATTCCTGATCTGCTTCTCGCTCTAGCAAATGACGGTACTGAGCAATGGAAAAGGATAGAATGATGGAGAAATGCGAATTATATGGTGTTATCCTTATGATCCATTCCCTCTCACAGAAATATGGCTTATGTCCAAGCCATGGTCCGTAGCAGAGGGAACGCTGATTATTATTGTAATACTTATTATTTAGATTGTTATATCGATGATAAAGTATTCAAAGAAATAAATTACGTACATTATTCTTTTGTTGACCTAGAATCTGGAACCACAAAGCTGGTCGGTATCCTGATTAGCATTTCATGCAAATTCTGAGAGCCAATTACAGGAAATCGGATATAATGCTTGCATACAAAACAAACACTATTATTTTCTTCTTTAACAAGCTCTTGTGAGACTATCGATATTTCCAAGAACATTATTTTCTTCGGTTTATTTCTTCAAGACTTCAGAATTTTAACTGTTCTTTTTCGTAGCCTGTCGATAAAAATCTAAATTGTGTCGGCCTTGAACAGCTGATCTACTAGTTTGGCGCTTTTGGTAGCGTCTATCAGTTCCTGTAGTGAACAAACAAATATGTTGTAAAACATCGATTAAACTCATTCCATTACTTTTTTAACGGTACATAGTTTAATCACCTGCAACTCGCTGACCGTGACAAAACTTCACGTCTACATACAAGCTTCTACAGCGGACTTGACGTAGCGATGTCAGAAACTGTGTGTGGGCGATTCACTGTCGATTGTAGTCGCTGCGTGTGTGCCAAGTATTAGTTGCTTTTATGGATCATCACCGCTATTTGATTGGTTGGAAAAGGGTTTATTGCAAGTCATAATTTTTCATGAACCAAATGTCTTTTTAGGGATTCTGATAGAGAATGACTAAGGTCCATGTTTACCGAAAAGATAACACAGATGAAAGATGATAACAGATGTTTTTAGATAATCAGACCGTCATATTTTTGGTGAACATTGACCTAAAGCCAACACAGTGAAATCAGCCCTTAATATATTCACTGCTGAAACACAGGCCTCCATTAACAGTGTGTGCCCAGTGCAGGTTCTGATCACATCATTACTTAGCTCTACGATAACGTTTACAGTTACTGTTAGCCTGTTGCCCCACAGTTGGGCAAAGGCCTCTCCCCATATCTTTACGATCTAGAGCCATTAAGGACTACTGGTCATTGGTACTGTCCAACTCGTCCCGCCAACTCCTATGAGGTCTACCGTGTTGTCTTCTCGCTGTGTCAGGGCTCCACGTCGTGGTTATTTTGGCTCACAGCTCGTCGAGCATACAGCATACGGCAGGTGGCTTGGATTGGTCAACCCAGTCTTACTTCAGCTTAGCGGCTTTTTGAGAAACATCCGTGATTTCGTTTTTGAAGCGCAGAGTGGTGTTGCGTATATGGTCGGTTAGTTAGACGTCTAGGATACTGCGCTCCATTGCACGTTGAGCTGGCATGGACTTTTTACTGTTTACGATAAGTTTTAACTGAGGAAATAAACGAGTAAATACTTGATACTTTTCAGTCAAGCAAAAATCTCCTATTGCATATCAGTAAAAGAATAAAGATACATTCAAAAAGACCTTGACAGTACTAACAACATTAAACCCTCACATGACGTCATAGATTCAACAATCGACAACCATTTCCGAAAGTTGTTAAGGACCAACGTGACTAGGCTACCGAAGACCCCCGAAGTTTCTCGAATCCTTCCGAAGTTCACCGAATCCGCCTACTGAAAGAAAATGTAGGACAAAGTAGTAATGAAACTGGCCTATAAAATCTGGATTAGTTCGAAAAGTTTGGCTGTGAATGTTGTTGCAAATTGGGCCCTATTTCTAGCTTAATGAGTGGGATTTTGTAATCAACAGGCTATATAAACAAGTTCTTGATTAGGTCAAAGTTTCCGGGTAGGTCGGCAAAGGGTTAGCGAAAAAGAGTTATTTTTGTGTGGGTGGTCAACTGACCTTAATTTGACATTTATCTGTGGTTAATTTGGCGTCTTGGTTTATGCCTTTTTACCGAAAAGGTAGATTTCCGTTTTTCTTATTTAAATTGAAACGTAATTATTTAACGTGCTTGCGTTTAAAACACTCATAGTAAAAATACGTGTCCAATATTTTTTGGAAATCTATCTGACTTATTAGATTTTTTTTAGTCATCCCTACGCTATTATATCCGTACCCTATTATAATATAACTCATATCATTCGGATCAAAAAACGCCATTAAAGGGCTCTCACACACAGGCGCGTTTTGAGTATCTGCGTTTCCGCGTCCTGCGATATTGCGATATCTGTTTTTAGTACATTATGTATTGGGACGTCTACGAAGTTACACACTGCCACGATAATAACGCTGCAATAGAAATAGAGACGCATTTTCGCAATACCGCAGGACGCAGAAACGCGTAAACGCAAAAACGTGCCTGTGTTTGTTTCAGCTTTGAAGATCACATTAGCCTTCGAAAAACCCATCCCAGCGGTGGCTACGGCACAGCAGTGGTGGTTTTAGAGTGCTAAAAATACAAGCAAATCAACAAAACCAATCAACATTAAACTGCCAAATTACCATGAGAGGTTTCAGTCAACGATAATTCCAATTAATTACCAAATTAGTGATTTCGTGTTGTTAACATAGACTATAGTAATTAAAACGACCCAGAGCGGATTTATCATATTGAATTAACTAAAAACAAATACAGTGTTAAGCGTTTTTTTAAACATTGATCTAATTGGCAACAGCTGCTGCCCGGAGGGCAAAATTTATCTCACGCAAATATAACTGATAAATATTCTTTGTTCTAAGTCAGATTGTGGGCTCTTTGTATGTCGTGCTTTATATTAGTTTACATTGTTGAGATCCAGGATCTAGGGGTATTTTTACTTTTTTTTTAAAGATTAAGGAAGCTAAAAATACGTATAACCCCCGGTACACAGTTTACAGCATATAAATATTTCTGTTTTTATAATGTCTAGCGATACCATCAGAAAATCTGAAGGATCTTTAGTGCCTGAAATCTTCGCCGTTGAGTTTTGGTCCCAGTCTCATTTTAACTTTCACAAGAAAAGATTAACTACCGGAGTCAAAATATCTATTGAACATGGAAGTTTAAAATGGCCGCATTATCAGAATAAGAATTTTGTTACATTACGTAAAATGGTCATAAGCGTGTGACAATTCATAATATTACCCGCGCTTGGGATTATTAACCAACTTCTAAAAAAGGAGGAGGTTCTCAATTCGGATGTTTCTATTTCTTTTTTTTTTATGTTACTTCGCGCATAACTCTGTCGCTTGCCAACCGATTTCAAAAATTATTTTTTTGTTGGAAAGGGTATACTTTCCAAATGGTCCCATAGTCACCAAGTCGGGATCTGATGATGGAATCTTGGCGAAATCGAGGGTACTTTTCAAATTTATGTTATAAATTAATTAATTTTATAGGATAACGTACAGCGATTTTGGTATTTTGTACAACAAGTGAAACATTTGCGTTCATTCTACCATCAGATCTGATGATGAAGCCAAGAGTCAGGCACCGGAATTCCATAATGAGACAATCTATCCTAGTCGTGTTTGGGATTGTTGTAATTGTAACGGTATGCACTTTCCATGTCTTCCAAGCACATGTGAACCACTAAAAAGTGAAAAATAAAAACTTAAAAAAAAGAATATAACCGACTTAAAAAAAAAAGTGAAAAATATCTTTAGCTTCTGAAGTCGGTGACCTTTGTTTGATGGATTTAATTTTTTTGTCACCGACTTCAGAAGCTAAAGTCATTTTTCACTTTTTTGGTTTTTTATTAGAAGTCCGTTTTTTTACGATTTAATTTGGTTTTGGCACACAGATAGTTTAGGATACTTCTGTCCGGGTAGTATCATCCCATAGGACGATTTCAAAATTCCACCGCGGGTGAAACCGCAGGCATAATCTAGTGGACTAAAAATTTTCCGTTTAAAGTTCAAATAGCACTGCAATTTCTGAAGTACAGCGTCCGTGTACCTACTCGTAAGTGCAAAAGTATGTAACGACGATATTATTCACTGTTGAATGTGTTTCGATTGCGATACACGTCACTTCGAAGTCTTGCGCTCTTTCATTTTGAATGTATGTCAATGAGTGATTCATTAAAGAAATACTAATTTTAACTTTCAGTTATTAATGAACCTAATGAATGCCTGTTATCTCCGAAGGGGAAGGCCCCATGCTGCGGGACTGTTCGCAAAAGATACCGTGCCCCCGGATCATAAAGGGCGAGGAACAAACATAGATGGGGTTTAGTCAGTAAAAGTCTGACACTCTCTCCCGCTCCGCACAGAGCGGGAGGAGTCATTTGATGATTTCTCATCCGAAAAAAAGGGGTTTACCTATAATTTATCCTCCTAGGCGTGAGTTATATTTGAAACGATAATATTTTGCTTGACCTAGAAAATGAAGCCAGGATTTTATGTTTAACAGTAGCACTTGCGATCTAGTAGTAGAAATAAGTACCTACCAAAATATTTTGAACACATCCAACTTTTGTCCAATTCGCGCACATTCAGATTCGATAAAAAGTGACCTTTGTATCAAAAGTAAAATTGTAAAAAAACCATTTTATACATTTTTCCCTTTGTATTTGAATTCTTTGGTGTTACATGGGCAGTAAAGAATGTTGTGTAGAAGTAATTTGCCAAAGAGGAGAATAGTATGACATCATTTACATTTTTATTTAATAACAAGCTGACCCGCGCAACTTCGTCTGCGTTGCATAAGAGAAAGAGGGGGTTAGAGGGAGTGAGTCGTAAGCACCAACAATACAACTCTCAAGGAGCACATCACACACATCATTCCGTATAATGAAAATGCGCACCAGGTACCTGATCATTATTTTGCTGCGGAGTTATCAAATTACAACGTATTTATTTAGGATAAATTACCATGTTTATAAAAACAGCTTTAAGGACAGCCGTACATCTTCATCCTAAGACACTCGATGACAGTCATACTCCAGCTAGGTCTGAAGTTCTCATCAAGGTGCAAGAAATGAGCCGCGACACGATATAGCTGTTGCGGACCTCTTACACCTGCTTACCATTTCAAATTTCTAACACTACGTCCCTATGAGGCCGGTCCTAAAAAGCACAATGTCTGTAAGGCTAAGTTTACATTACCGCGCGAAGCCGCGCGACGCCGCGCGACGCCGCGCGGTTGTAGCGTTCACATGAGCCGCATACGTACGCGCGCACGGTACCGCGCGGTCATCTAGACGATAATCACTGTTTACTTTGATCTTGTACCGCGCGGTACCGCGCGGTCATATGAACTTAGCCTAAAGCTTAGAAACCTTCAAATGCGGTATTAATAGTACGGTGACTTTCGAGACATTCCAATTTTAAAGAGTATTTGCACCAAGTTTAATGTGAGTTCAACCTTTTTTTAATAAAATCGGACTGAGTTTTCAAACATGTGTCAAAATAAAATGTAGTTAGTAGACTGCCCACTTTCGTGCCTTGAATAGCACGTTAAGCTTTCTCTGACGTGGCTGTCATTTGAAGATTCTTGACATTCGTTACACGTAGTCAGTGGCCCGAAAGTCTGTCAACCAGTCTTACCAAGGGATATCGTATCACCGAGTAATAACTGGGTTGTGAAGGTCAGGCAGTCGCTCCATGGAGTCGGTGCAACATTTTTTTTTTCATGTGCTACAGGTACACGCATCATCGTATTCTTTAATTTTTTTAAATTCTCCTTATCACATTTATTGCTAAAATTCGGTCTACATTTTTATAGCACTTGGCACTTGTACTGAAAACGTGTGGGCTAAAGTAATTTGCATACAATTTGAGTCAAGGCCTCGGGATTTGTATCTAAGAATGGGTAATTTTTGATGTCTCAATTTAAGCCATCTGTAGGCTTTTATTAGATAAAACGAATTACAGGATCATACGTGATGTAACAGCTGTTCATCGGATTTTTCTAATTTGTTTGTGCTATTTTTAGCATTCCTAAAGTAAAATTGATTGAAGGGAACTTGGAATCAGTTGATGATTCATAGTCGATATTCCATATACGTTTAGATTCTGATTGCGAGAGTCAGTCTGCCTGTCTATCAACTTCGCATTTGATGAAATGGCTCTGACGTACTTATGAACTTAGTTGAGCCATGGGATAATTTTATCTATACTAATATTGTATATTGTGGTGTTTGCCTGTAATTGTTTGTGCAGTTAGATTTACATTACTTGTATGTTCCTAGGAACATACAAGTAATGTACTAAGTAAGTAAGTAGTAACAGTAAGTAAGTTAATGTCATCAATGACACTGATTTAAACAAGATTAATGAGAAAAATAAATTTTCTACAGAAATTTTAAATTTCTCATATCTCGTCTTTATATCATTGTCCTTTCAAAATATATATTTTGGAACATAGATATTCTGTAATCCAATCGAAATAAATACACACAGCCTTAAGAATATGTTTGATTTTCATATTACGTATTTTGGTATTACGTTTGTATGAAAAACGCATGCTCCGCCGGCCCTTTAAGAGTTTGTTTGTTTGATTGAACGCGCTAATCTCGGGAACTGCTAAAAATGTTTTTTGTGTTGGATAGTCCATTTATCGAGAAAGGTTATGGGCTATATAACATCATGCTATGACAATGGATCGGAACATAAATGAAAAATGTTGCAAAAACGGTGATTTTATTTTCCGTTTGTGAACTTTTCTTATGTGACGCAGAGGAAGTTGCGTGGGTCAGCTAGTTATAGGATAATTCCCTCCACCCGGCCCGCAAAGGCGACTGCTGACCAATAAATAGGTTCCGAGTTCGAATACAAAGCTGGGCAAAGTGAGGGGCTTTTCCATCACGTATTTCGCAGTAGTAAAACGGTGTTCGGATCCGTGCCCTGTTGTTGATTCTCTAATTATTCCCTTATTAAATTGGTTTTAAACATAATAATTGTCGAATTGTGGACGTACTATTAGATGCACCTCTGCCTTTTCCTTCGAGGATTACAAGCTTGATGTTATGTTATGTCAACGCGGGCGATGTCCCCGAAAAATGCTAGTTAATCTATACTAATTATAAATAAACTAGCCGATGCCCGCGGCTTCGCCTGCGTAAAATTATATACTAAAACCTTCCTCTTGAATCACTCTATCTATTAATAATCCCGCATCAAAATCCGTTGCGTAGTTTTAAAGATCTAAGCATACATAGGGACAGACAGACGCGGCGAGAGACTTTGTTTTATAATATGTAGTGATGATAGTGATTTAAAATATTAAATAATAAAAATGTTTGTTACGATTTAACTCATGAACTACTCAACCGATTTTAAAAATCGTTCACTATTGGAAAGCAACATCTTTGCCCAGTTACATATGCTTTACAATATATTGATATCATTCAAATTAGCTGAGTTATCGCAATTTCTTCTAGTTTATTTCAGTTATATATATTTCAAGGATAGTGCCATTACTAGATAAACCGTACTATGCTAAAGTTGGAAAGGCAATACGTACAGGAACTGCAGTACAAGTACGTAGGAATCGATAGGGCTCGATAAGATAAATTTGACAGTTATTCTCGATAAAATGAGTTTTTGACTCGATAAAACCTCATTTTATCGAGAATAACTGTCAAATTTATCAACACGAGTCTTATCGAATTTTACGTACTTGCACTGCTGTTGTCATACGCGTTCCAACATGGCCGCCAACAAAAAAACAAAAAAAAACTGTCGAATAAGAGACCGTTCGAACCCTCTTGAAACTAAAAGAAACCGGTATTCTTTCCTTCTACCCTTTTAGTATTCTATAGAAATTCGAAACGTACATTATTCTGGTTCGGATGGTCCTTTGTATTCAAGACTGGTTTTACAATGGGTTACGAGGGCCTTTAATGCGTTTTCCTGGGATTTTTCTCATTAGGGAAGGAAAAATATAGCAGGTGCTTCAAAATATAGGAGGTGCTTCAAAATATAGCAGGTCCTTCGAAATATAGCAGGTGCTTCAAAATATAGCAGGTGCTTCAAAATATAGCCGGTGCTTCAAAATATAGCCGGTGCTTCAAAATATAGCAGGTGCTTCAAAATATAGGTGCTTCTAAATATAGCAGGTGCTTCAAAATATAGCAGGTGCTTCAAAAAAATAACATAACATCACGCCTGAAATACACGTAGGGTTAGGCAGAAGTGTACCTAATAGTACACCCACATTTTGCCAGAAATGTTTAAGTGCCATGCAATAGGGGTGACCTATTGCCATCAATCAAGCCCGAATCCAAAATCCGTTGTTGCTACTGATAAATTCTTGACGGAAAGACCTAATAATATTTTTTTCGGCCTGGGAATCTAACCCAGGACCTCATTTTCAGCAGTTGTACACGTTTGAAAAATTTGTTCGTTTAAGAGAAACATAAAAACCGGCGAAGTGCGAGGCGCAGAAGCGTAAGAAGAATTCAGTACAATCGTAGAGCTCCCTTTAATTTAGAATTTATTTTTACTATATTTGTTGTTATAGCGGCAACAGAAATACACATTCTGAACTGTCTGCCTATTACGGATTATGAGATGCCGCCTGCTGACAGACGAACGGACAGTAACAGACAGCTTAGTAAAAGGGGCCCGTTGGTTCCCCTTCGGTTTCGGAACCCTTTTTTTCGGATGGGAAATCAACAAATTACTGCTCTGGGCCGAGCGGGAGGGAGTGTCAAACTTGTACTGACTAAAACCCATCCATGTTCCTTCTTCTCTCTAAATGTTCCGCAGCTACGATATCTCTTTCAAACAGTCCCAGAGCCCCGGCAGGCATCGGCCCTTGCGAACCCCATCCTTATGCTGACATCTCTTTGAGGCGCGCGTGGAACACGAACGCGCCGTCGACATAGCCTGTCGTCATAAGACGGACGGACGGTGAGCTAGCCCATAGCTCACCGTCCACAGGCCTGCGCCTACGGTGGCCGAGGAACCCTGAAAACCATTTTCGTACATCCTTATCTCCTACACAGTCGGGCGGCTAAGCCAAAAAGTTTAAACCTAGACTCATATCTTCATAAAAGTACGTGTAGGTGTATTTTTTTTTTTTAATCTCTATAGAATAGAGCCAGTTTGTTAAGGCTTGTTCGATAACCGCCTGAAAAGAAAATTTTCAATGATATCCTGTGTTAAAGCGAACAATGTTTTTGTGTTCAGGACCTATATTGTTTGGGCTTTGAGTGGAGGATAGATTTAGTTAAAAGCTGACTTTATCTAAGGAAAGTCAGCCTACTTGGAAAATAAATATATGTTTCATTAAGAAGCCATTTACTTTTAACCTAAGAAGAAAGTGCAATAGACTTAATGGTTGAGTTTTTAAACCGAAACTTGTTATGATTTTACTTCTAAATTCAAGAGATGAAATAAAATCGATTCAAATGGAAGATACGAGTATCTTGACACTAATCTAATACCTAATTCTTGTACATTTGTATAAGTATATATAATCTGAAACTCGGAAACGCCTACAATTTTAGCATGGAGAGGTTTTCGGGGGCGATACAACGATCTAGCTAGGTTTAATTTTTAGAAAAAAAATATCCAATATAATGTTTAAGTATATGTTTATGTGAAAGCGTTCGGTGACTATTGTCACCGAACGCTTTCACATAAACATATACGCGCTATTGCGCGAGTTCCATGATTTTACTTCACCCAAAAACTGTTTAACGCGCTCAAAGAAGATTTCACTTAAAAACAACTTATAACTTATAGCTAAACTGCTAATCCACATTTAAAGACAAGTACTAACCACCCAACTCTTCTTCTTCATACAGATCCGTACGTGAAGATCTGCCTCATCTGTCAGGGCAAGCGCATCAAGAAGAAGAAAACGACCGTCAAGAAGAACACCCTGTCTCCGGTGTACAATGAGGCGCTGGTGTTCGACCTACCAGCTGAGAACGTGTATGACATCACGTTGCTGGTCAAAGTTATCGATTATGACAGGTAAGAAGCGAAGAATATTGGATCCTCCTCCTCGTGTCGTGATTCCTCCGACGTAAAGCATTCTTCTCCTTGACGATGCTTCGAAATCTGTCCTTATCCTGGGCATTGTGTCAAGGCAAGTTTTGAGTCCAGCGATGAGCAAATTTGGTCCGACCATCATCATCATTTCAGCCGAAAGACGTTCACTGCTGGACATAGGCCTCCCTCAAGTGTTGCCACATTGACTGGTACCTTGCGACTCGCATCCAACGGATTCCCAAAACCTACACCAGGTCATCGGTCCACCTAGTGGGAGGTCTTCAAACGCATCGCCTTCCGGTTCTCGGTCGCCACTCTAGAACTTTTCAGCCCCATCGGCCATCCGTTCTGCGAGCAATGTGTCCTGCCCACTGCCACTTAAGTTTGGCAATTTTGCGGCCTACGTCGGTGACCTCGGACCGTCCATCTTAAATGAATAGCCGACAGCAAAAGTAAAAAATTATATAAGTTAAGGATACTTATCCTGCTGTCCAGTTTTTAGCTTATATTAATTTGTTGAGTTCTTTCAATCATAACTTAATATCATGCCTGTAATCATCGAAGGGTACTCGTAGTAAGTACATTCAGGTTCACGATGTGGGTACTCCCTTGAAAGCACTTATAGGCCCCACCACGAGAAGCTATTAATTTTGTAAACACACATTCCCGAATGTGTATTTGCAAAATTAATAGCTTTGCAATCTATGGGTCAAATTAAAAAATGACAGCGTCAGCGTGATCTAACTTTAAAATGGTGGCCCAAATGTTTACGTTCCATGATGTCAGTTGCGTTCCAGTACCACAAAACATAAGACGACAGTGCTATAGATCGCCAAAATATAACCCGACCAGGTGAAATTGCTCGTTAGTTTCGTATTGCACGTACTGATAATTTGAGTTGATTGAATTTGGGAGTATTTCTTGATGATTGAATTGTCGCTACGTATCTTGGTAGAAATTCTTTGCTTACAAAAATTATAGCTAATTGTGGCGCGGACTATACAGGGTGTAAACCACCTCATCACAAAACCGTTAACCAAGCATTCTGTAATTCAAACTAAGTAACTTTACGCAAAAATTATTGCTGGGAAACAACTTTTTTTTTTGAGGTTATAAATGATGTTTTGTGGTAGAACTCAATGTAACGCACTTAAAACATTGTGTTGATGGATGGATTGAATAGTACAGGGGTTGCGGAGGTTTCAAAATCTTACAAAAAAACTTGTATTTAAAAAAAAACTTGTCAAAAAATTGTAACTTTGATTCTCCCATATCTCCGTAACTAGAAGATTCCCAGGTATGGTGTAGAACAAAAAAATGATCGTAATGTTGGGGAGAACAAATGCCTTTCAGCTTCGTGAAGAGGTGTTTTACACCCTTTTTATTCGAATCCGGGGTACTACGGTACTACGGTGGGCTGCATTACTCACATTTCGCCAGTTATATTTAAGTCCTATGTTATACGGGGCGACTCTATTATTACTACAGGCACGAGGAACATTTTAGCTATGCCTCCAAGATGACAATGCACTTGCGGTTTCTTTGTCATTGCGGTCGTCGAAAAGCGAAAGTAATTGGAGTGATTATATAGCTAGTTTCCCTGAAACAACAAATTACTTCCTTTGATCTACCCCAGAATGCACCAATAGAGTGCACTAAATCAATTTTCAGCCTAGACCAATATTCAGCCTGTTTGCAAAGCTATACGTCCCTATGAGGTACAGTATTCGAGCAAGCCTAATATTGAAGCTTCCTTCACTGACTTTGATAGCAAGCCCAAGTTGATTATTTCATCTAACATCGTAGCATCCAATCAGTCTATCGAAACCTTTACTAGAATTTAAATTCGGTCTGGTTTCTTGACTGTGCTCCTAATCCGGAATGTACGAGGGTTTTCGGACTTAAGGCTGATTTTAGGTGAAATCTCAAGATTGGAATTTACCTTTCAGTTCAAGATTGATGAAGTTGGAATGTTAATACTTGGTGGAAACGTACTGTGAGCCTAGCTCAAACGCGCGGAGTCATCGTTAAATAAATTAGAAGAATTGTAAAATGTACACAATTTTGGTTTAATTTTAAAACTATTCAAATGTATGGGTGATAGTAGGTAATTGTGCATAAAAAACAATATCATCATTAGCCTACAACAGTCCACTTCTAGACGTAGGCTTCTTCATTCATACGCCACTCAACTCGATTCTTGGCAATTCTCATCAGTTGGTACCAGCCACACTGCGAAGATCGTCGCTCATAGAGCCTGAGGACGTCCCACCTTACGCTTGACAATTCGCGGTCTCGACTCAAGAACAAGTCTGTCCCAACGGTCATCAGTTCTACGGCTATTAAGGCCGGCCTATTGCCACTTCAGCTTATATATTCTGTGAGCTACGTTGACAGCTCTGGTTCTCTGTCGGATCACCTTCTCCATAAAAAACGTGAAGGGCAATCTTTGGGGTTTGCCGATTAAAGTGAAAACTAAGTAATCTGTATCTGCTACGGGTTGTGCCCCGCGCACGCCTAAGTGGTGCTACGCCGTAGCGGATCGGCTACGAGTGCTACGAAGGGTTAGGTGACGGTCACGCGAGTTTCATGATTATTGTTCACCTAAAAGTGCTCAATGCGCCAAAAGAAGTTTTTACTTAAAAAAATCATAGGATGGTTGTATTTCCAAAACAAAAATTATTCGATTTTGCTTTTCGTTAACTTTCGCACGTGTATGTGAGGGCCGTCTGAAGTTGTCTGAAGTGATTTATCAGGTATCGTTTACCAATATAATTTGATTAGGAACTCGTTTAGGAATTTGACTGATACTTGACATTTAGTAACAAGATCATGGCTTTTCCATCCTTCTTCCTTGAATAGGTAGAAATGATTTTATTAATTCTGTATTTTATTGCGATTTAACTGTCAAAATCAAAATCAAAATCAATTTTATTTGTGTAACATAGGTAGTGAATACAGTTCTTAAATTAAAGAGAGGTCGCTATGTTATGCCAAGAGGCGTACAAATATATGGTTGCATGCTAAATAAAAAATAAAAAATATTAATCATGCGAGAGGTATACACAAATTATTTGATATGAAAATATGTCAAAATTTATAGAATTATGATAAAAAAACAATAAAAACTGTCTAATGGTCATTGGTCTAGTGGTCGCAAGCATGAGGTCCTAGGTTTGTGACCGGTTGATGGCAATAGGCTTGCTCCCTATTATATGGAGCTTATTTTATTAGGTACATCTCTGCCTAACTCTTCCGGGCAACTATTACAGACGTAATATGATATTAGATCACTTTTCTGTTATTGATCTTATCTTTGGTTATGAAACGGTATTTTTAGTAATATCCTCAGTGAAAATGTAGCATAAAAAAATAGACCTTCTTTGAAAACAGTATGTTAATCTTTAGATATCACACTCATAATACATATGTGTATCATCATAATTTATATCATCATATTTAGTACGAGTATTAAGTAAATATATTGTATTCAAAAGGTATAATTATGTTGATGCCCCATTGTGTATGCTTCGAATACCTTTTATCAGGGACATTTATGTTATTTTCATTGTTTAGTATATATGTAGGATATCAACTATCTGGTGTCCACGACACAAGCCTTGCTTAGTGTTGCACTAGATGGCGCTGTGTGTAATGTCCAGCGATATTGTTATTATTATTATTTTCACATTAATTCTTAGTATTTACTGCTGTTGGTGTACCAAATAAATAAATAAACTTTAAAAAAATATTGTCCTCAGGATTGGTCCCAACGAGCTGATTGGCTGCTCAGCAATTGGATCCACACTGATTGGTATTGGCCGTGACCATTGGCTGCAAATGTTGGACAACCCTCGCAAGCCGGTGGCCCAATGGTACCCCCTGAACAAGAGCCCCCCTGCCAATATCACGCTACCCAGCAGCAATAATGCGCAGAACTCTGGACTTAGCTGCTTGAATGGAAGGTGAGTTTGAAATAGATGGTGGTGGATGGAATCCATAGAGAAGAGGCCTGTCCCAGCAGTGGGAACATCAAAGGCTGATGATTATGATGATGATGGATGGAATCATCATCATTGAAACAGGGTGTAAACAACCTCGCCACGAAGCCTTCCCGTCAACCAAGCATTCTGTACATATACGAAGTAACTTTACGCAAAAATTATTGCTGGGAAACGATTTTTTTTTTGGGGTGAAAATTCACGTTTTACAGTAAAACTCAGTGTACCGCACTCAAAACATTGTGCTGATGGATGGATTGAATAGTACAGGGTTCGTGGAGGTGTTTAAAGTAAAAACCTTACATTATACAAGGTGTTGTTTTGCATCTTGGTCAAATTCAAGGGTGTGCTACAGACCATCAAACTGAACAACTTTCTCCATGGGACCACCATCGTAATTGTAAAAAAATAATCAGCTGTCTCATACATTTGGTTGAGTAGGTATTGGAATTTTGTATGAGACAGCTGATTATTTTTTCGCGATTACGATGGTGATCCCATGGAGAAAGTTGTTCAGTTTGATGGTCTGTAGCACACCCTTGAATTTGACCAAGATGCAAAACAACACCTTGTATAGGGTGACTGGTAATTAGTGTACGATACTTAAACACGTGATTGTGCTCATGATAACAAACAACTTTTACTATGGGACCAAACACGAAATCTAATGCTCGCTAATGTAAACCTGAAATCGCGGAAAAAAAATCAGCTGTTCGGTACATTTACTGAAATTGCGAAAAAAAATCAGCTGTTCAGTACAATAAGCGAACGTGAATGTACTGAACAGCTGATATTTTTTTCGCGATGTAAGGTTTACATTTTAGCGAGCATTAGATTTCAGGTTTGGCTAGTTTACTGATAAAAGACAATTGGTCATTGACATAATCAGTAACCGATTCCATGGGTAGTATATCAATACCCTTATACTTTTACTAGGAAGTACATCGATGAAGCCACACAGGCTACACAAATAAATTACATGCACAAACATTCAAACTACGAACAAACATCTGTGTACAAAACAAATATTTGTGCTATCCTGCTACGCCGATCGGGTCGCTTATCTGTGTTATTGTACATACAGATATTGTGCCGTAGCACAGTGCTACGAAAATGCTACGAAGGTCTACGCTTTCCTACGCGTGGACCGCACGCAAACTTCGAACTTCTTGTAGCAGTGTAGAAATCCTGGACATGGATTTACGTGTTTTTTTCATTCGCTCTTTAAGTTCAAACTCACTTAATAGAGTGTTTAGACTTCAGCACATTAAAAAAACAGATTTTTATGATAACCTGACATGACGTGTCCAATAGGGATCATCTCATCTGCAGCAGTGATGGTGCAGGTCAATGGTGCATACGGGGCGACGCGAACTTTTGCCGTATTGACTTAGCAAGGCAACAAAATGATGGAGGCCCAATTTTCCCATTGCATTACTATCAAACTAAATAATAAAACGAAAAAGACATACAGGTGTAATTCACGGAAATCTAAACAAAAGCTCTTTCAGTACAATTTTAGTATGAAATTCAAAACTATTCGTTGAATAGGGTATTTTGTCTATGTATCGCAGTCTGCTATCATTCGATGTCAATTAAATTTCTAGCTTGCTGGACAAGCTTGGACAAGCTTGATCGACAGATATGTCGGTATCAAATTATTCTCTCTGAGCTCTGAAAATACAAATCTACGTCTACATTTTTTTTTGTGCTATATTCGTAGTTTAAATGAAAAGCTAAATGCATTTTATATTGTAGGTTGCTGCTTGGTACTCGTACTTTTAGTATGTAATAAAAAATGTGGTATTTATAAAATTGTTGCTTGCTTTAATCCAGGTAGGTAAAGTCTACCGCAAGCTTGAGGTGTTCTAGTGTAGTCCGGTCAGACTGGAAGGCGAACCCAACATAGTTAGGGAAAAGGCTAGGCAGGTGATGATGTCAGTACTATACATTAATAACTTTCCAGTGTCACTATCACTGATATCACTATACTATACTATATCACTATACTATCACTGTCTCTTTGTCCAGGCCTTCATGTCGGACAGTGAGTCGTTTTATGGGCACTATAAAATAAATAACTAAATCTCGCTGGACATTACACACAGCGCCATCTAGTGCCACACAAAGAAAGTCTTGTGTCGTGGACACCAGATAGTTGATATGTCACCGTAAAATTGTCAAATACGTTATATTGTAATATCTCTAGCAATATTGTAAAGTCTCGAATGATTGTCAAATGAACATACTGCTTACAATAAAACGCATTATTTTTCGTGAAATGCATGCGATGGTGTGGAGAGAAGGAGGGGTCCCCCTTGCCCAGTGGTACCACTCTCATGAAAAGATACTGTACCATTCCTGAGAAATATCGATTAATATAACCTAACCTTAAAACTCTTCATATTCCCCTAAAAAGCATAGTCGACGGGGCCCCGCTTCGCGGGTATTTCCGGGTGCAGGGTTTAAAGGAACCTAACTAACCTAACGGGGGGGTGCCCCAAGTCCCGATTATGGGGGCAGAGATACTTCCGTATGTTCAGTTGACAATAATTCGAGATATTACAATATCGCTAGAGAGAAACACGTTATATTGTAATATAACGTGTTTGACAATTTTACGGTGACAGATATACTACAATTAATATACTTTTTGTTTGTAAATACATACTTATTATACATACAGGGTGTAAACCACCTCATCACAAAGCCGTTAACCAAGCATTCTGTACATCAAACTAAGTAACTTTACGCAAAAAATATTGCTGGGAAACAATTTTTTTTTTGAGGTTATAAATCTTGTTTTGTGGTAGAACTCAATGTAACGCACTTAAAACATTGTGCTGATGGATGGATTGAATAGTACGGGGGTCGTGGAGGTGTTAAAATCTTCTAACATATGGAACCCTTCGACATCGTTTTTACGACAAACGGTTAGTCAGAGACAAAAAGCACCCAGATACTTTTAGCCTTATATTTAGGTGTTTTGTACGATGGAATCGAGAAAATCAATGATTTGCGTAAATAACACTTTTGTGGCAACACTCCACCCCTCATGTCACTTGACGCAAGTCAAATCGCTCGAGTCTGTTAATAAGGCCCAAGGCAAGACTAGATAATAAATTGAGTCTCTCTTAGCTCCGTTGTAAGCATTAGTTTTTGTTAATAAAATAACATGATCCATTATATTTATTTTTAACATAAAAGGAATGTCTTGTTTTTAAAGAAAACATGTTAATTAAATAAAGAATTTGATATTAAACAGACGTATTTTGTAATGTTGATGTAACATGTTTTTCAATTCTAATTTTTTAAATTCTATGTTAAGAGTTCTTAGGGCATTTTATAAAGGTGAACCATTCAAGCAGACAAGCTTTTTCTTAGAGGATCCACGTCTTTTTTCCCATGGGGTATGCAAGCTAGGTTTATACCTACTCAGAAAACCAGGTGCGTAGTACTGGCAACCAACGTGCGTTTAGGCCTGACGGTTAGTTGCGCACGTTCGGTCCCGTATATATACAGTATGTTCTATACAGGGTGTAAACCACCTCATCACAAAGCCGTTAACCAAGCATTCTGTACATCAAACTAAGTAACTTTACGCAAAAATGATTGCTGGGAAACTACTTTTTTTTTGAGGTTATAAATCATGTTTTGTGGTAGAACTCAATGTAACGCGCTTAAAACATTGTGGTGATGGATGGATTGAATAGTACGGGGATCGTGGAGGTGTTAAAAGTCAAAATCTTAAAAAATCTTGTATTAAAAAAAAAACTTGTCAAAAAGTTCTAACTTTGACCCCCCATATCTCCGTAACTAGAAGGTTCCCAGGGCCGGCAGTCTCGATAGAGATAACGACAACATCGTTAACTTTCGTTTGCTAATTACTAACGAATAAAGTCGGTGGCAATAATGATGCTTGCGAATAATGAAAGTCTCTACATCCTAGACGGGTTTCTCGTAAGCACAATTATTGCAACCGAATTATTCGTTAGTAATCAACAATCGAAAGTTAGCGATTTTGTCGTTATCTCTGTCGAGACTGCGGCGCCCAGGCATGGTGTGGAACACAAAAATGATCGCAATGATGGGGAGAACAGGTGCCCTTCGGCTTCGTGAAGAGGTGTTTTACACCCTTTATAGCACCATACTGCGACGCTAACACGAGCGACAGCGGCGATTAACAGCCGTATTTTACTCTCGCTGATCTCACGACCGACCGTCAGCGCGACAAGAATTCAGGCCATAAGTCCAGATTTCAGAATGCGAACGAAACAAAAGTAGTAGGTATGTAATGATCGTAGCAAGTTCTTGGGTCAGTAAATCAAATCCGGCTAATCTACGAAACGACTGGACTAATTTTGACGGGACTTTTACTGCCTTATAGCGAATGTTATAAGGAGTAATCTAGACTATTATTTTAGAAAAAGAATACGTTTCCCTGCAAAAAAATTAACCCTTGAAATTGTTATCCGGATCAAATAGGGAAGTTATATAGGGTATAAACCACCTCATCACAAAGCCGTGAACCAAGCATTCTGTACATCAAACTAAGTAACTTTACGCAAAAATTATTGCTGGGAAACAACTTTTTTTTTTGAAGTTATAAATCATGTTTTGTGGTAGAACTCTATGTAACGCACTTAAAACATTGTACTAGTGGATGACTTGAATAGTACGGGGGTCGTGGAGGTGTTAAAAGTCAAAACCTTACAAAAAAAACTTGTATTTAAAAAAACATGTCAAAAAGTTGTAACTTTGACCCTCCATATCTCCGTAACTAGAAGGTTCCCAAGTACGGTGTTAAACAAAAAAATGATCGCAATGATGGGGAGAACAAGTGCCTTTCGGCTTCGTGAAGAGGTGTTTTATCCCTCTTATCACCCTTTATTTTTATGATTATTTCACGTTTACGGTCGCGTACTACAGTAGTTTTAAATAATTATTCTAGTAATTATTGCACACGCAAATTATACTGTAATAATCACTATATCAATAGATTATGGCGATGGACTTAATAAACATTAAACTCTAAAGATCTTGGAAGCTATCAGTAACGACTTGATCCACTTACTACACAATCGATGTTTATTCCTAGTGCAGCCATTTATAATGATTTCAACTAATCTCTAAAGTCCCCAGTCATTGACACCCAGGTTATTGCATTCAACCCCACAAACCTTTGTTCTCACAACAAAATATTCGCTAAACATTTCATAATTCACGCAAAGTAAATTTCCAAAGCCATTTAAAATGTTTCAAACACTTTATAATTCGACTTTTGTGCTAAATATGATCCCTTTTTCAGATGAAGAGATGGAGGATAAGGACTGAAGAAATTAACATCAATTAAAAATGGCGTCGGCTATTTCGATGTTGGCAGGTATTCTCGCGATGCCAAAGCGTTTATTGTAAGTAAATGTGATTATAATAAACGGTTGTATGTCCATTTACCGTAGAGAAATGAATCAAAATCAATGTTAAGTGATATTGAAACGTATAGAAAGGATTAGAATAGATATCTGTTGATGTAGAAGAAAATGAATTTATCCAATAGTAATTCTAATTGTTTATAGATGGAGTATAATTTGTAGCAAGTAGTTTGGATATCAAAATGTACTCTCATATCATTACCATACATTTCCTACGTCTATATACTTGTGACCCTGTATTTTGTCAAGGTTATATACAATGTTACTTCTATTTACACCTTGGAATACGCACACTTCAAATTCAAGACTTATTCACATCATGTACATATTATATACTTATTAATGTTGTATAGTTGTTGTCTTTTACGATAAGCGTATTTAAACCTGTCGTCATATCTAAACAATTTGATATGTTAATGTGGATTCTATTACATACTGCAAAGAGTCACGATTTGTTGAAAACGGACGAATGTTACAAACATTCTTTTGTCGGACAATAATGTAGTTGGAAAAATAATATATATAATTATGTATGCGAAATACTAAAAGGCATAATTTTCACAGAAGGCACAAGATCTATTCTATAAAATATATAATTTGTTATATGTTACATGAAATTTTAAGATGAAAATGAAGCTTTAAATCGTGTTAAAATTAAAATATATCTAAAATATATCAATGTATTTAAAGTATATATTATATTAATAAGTTTAAAGTTACATATTATAAAAATGTTTATTATATGATAAACAATGAAGATTGATAAATAGAGCTGTCATAATGCATTTTACTCGCGAAGCATAATATCGTTTACTGAGCTCGCCTCGCTTTGGGGAGATTATTTAAAAACTGACATATTTATTACACTGCACCCTTTGTACGACGCGTGCGATTTAAATTGAAAGGAGATTATTGTAAAAGTTTTTCATTTTCAAGTCGAATAATCCTTTTTCAATCGAGTATAGCTTAAATAAACTTTGATATTATTCAATTAAATTGCTATTTTATGAAAATTATTTGTTCTGGAAAACATATAATATGGATGTATACCCTGTATATGTAGATGTAAGATTAGAATTAAGTTTAGATACCCTCTCTATGCTGCTAATTTTCTACTGTTGTTGTATTGTGTCACTCAAGTTCCAGATTTCCTAATCATGATATTTTTCTGACAAGTTTCCCTGATTAATGGTCCCGTAGAACTGGATGAAGTGCGAATTCAGAATGAAACTATTTGGTAAGGAAGTGATATTAATCTGCGGAACGAATTCTCATGTCGTGGATCCAAGTATATATTCTAAAGATTTAATTTAGATAGAAACATATCTATGTAATGTAAAGTGTATATTGATTGAGGAGAGCATTTTCCTTGAAGGAAAAATGTTGTATTTTAATACGAGGTTTTCCTCGAGACATAATTTTCTTAAAAACGAGTTTGGTCGTAAGTACAGACAGGAATACCCAGCGGCACTTTTTACTTCCGTGTTTCGACACAATTGTAGCCGTGGAGTTTTCTAAATCTTTCCTTTGTGAACTTTACGACGGAGGGTCGTAGTATTCAAGTCCAAGTAAGATGCATTTCTTCGAGCTGAGTGCACACAAGATCGTGTCTCGAGAAAGTCTGTATTTACGATCAACAACCAACAGGTCATTGAACTTTCAACATAAAATACTCTCGGAGAGAAAAATCTGTAAGATATTAAAAATTTTTCTTTGAAAATTTGAATTACAAAGATAATGGAAATGACAGTACAAGAGACGTTTGAATGAGAGGTAATATTTTTGTATGAGATTAGGATACTTGTCGTTAACGTTGCTAAGTCTTTATACTGTAAAACTGTTTAAATGTAAGTGAATGTAAGTACTTATACTGATTTATGAAATAAAATGTTGACATTTTTAATATTGGTATTAAATTTATTCCTGACTAGCCGATGCACGCGGCTTATTATTATGTACAAAAACCTTCCTCTTGAATCACTCTATCTATTAAAAAAACCCGCATCGAAATCCGTTGCGTAGTTTTAAAGATCTAAGCATACATAGCGACAGACAGACGCGGCGGTAGACGTTGTTTTATAATATGTAGTGATAAAAACATCACTTCTGTAATATCGGAAGAGTGAATTAAAACCGTACCAAATAGAACAACTCCATTCACCAGTTACGTTTAAGTTCCATGTTATAGAGGCGAACCTAATTACCATCAACCAGGCACAATTCCAGTTTCCGTGGCTGCTACTGATAATATTCTGATGAAAAAGCCCAATAACTTCTTGACCGACCCGGGAATCAAGCAGTAGCGATTACGACCATTCAACTAACTAAATAAATAAAATAAATAAAAACTGACTAAATTGTCCTGAACAACAATATCTCGTGAAGATTTCTAATCAACTGATAACAATACAATTATTGCAAAAGTACAAATCGGAAGTCATATTTCCTGCGACAAATACAAAGTCATTTCTCTGTTTGTTAATTATTACATATAATGGATAGCTCTTGGTATTTTATGATTTGATAAAAGGTAGTATTAAAAAAAACAACTTAAGAGGCCTGCGGAGCATGCGAAATTCATACAAACGTAATACCAAAATATTTTGTAAATCAAACATATTCTTAAGGTAGTGTGTATTTGTTTCGATTGGATTACAGAATTTATAGGTTCCCAAACACATGTTTAAATAAATTTTCTATGGAAAATTTAAATTCCTCATATCTCGTCTCACTCAATCACTGTCCTTTCAAAATATTTGTTTGGGAACATAGATATTCTGTAATCCAATCGAAACAAATACACACGTAAGATGAACCAATAGTTCCTAAAATTAGCGCGTTCAACCAACCAAACAAACAAACTCTGCAGCTTTATAATATTAGTACAGTTACAATTACAATTACACAACAGTGTACAATTACACTACAGTGTACAATTTATTTTTTCTCGAATAGTTACATTAATCGCCAAAATATTAGACTTTTGTTTTTTCAATTATGGGCTCTTCCTTCGACTGCCTTACGTTTCTATCCTTGGGCACTCGACGATTTCATACTCCAGCTAGGTCGAAAGTCTTCATCAAGTGGCATGGCATGAGCCGCGACACGTTAAAGCTGCTTCAAACTGTTGCGGACCTCTCGCATCTGCTTTCCTTCTCCAAAGTCAGAGAGCTTTGATGTTAGTCATACTCCAAGCAGGTCAACACAACACGTAAATGTAGATGCTGTAAACTCTTGAAAACCTTTTGCAAATGTTTTCGTCTCCTAGCCGAGCCGAGCCGATGAGACCTTCGATGACAGTAATACTCCAGCTATTACTAAAGTTCTCATCAAGGTGCGTTAAGTGAGCCCAATGACGATATAGATGCTGTAAACTGTTGAGGATCTCTTGCAACTGCCTTCAGTCTCCATCGTTAGACCATCGATGACAGTCATACTCCAGCTAGGTTTAAAAGTTCTCATCAAGGTGTACGAAATGAACCTTAAACACGATAGAGCAGATTTGAAGTGTTGCGGACCTCTTGTGATTGCCTTTCGTGTTCATCGTTAGACCTTCGATGATACTCATACTCCAGCTAGATCTCAAGTTTATATCAAGGTGCATGAAATGAGCCGACACACGATATAGCTGCTGTAAACTGTTTCGGACCTCTTGTGACTGTCTTACGTCTCCATCGCTAGACCTTCAATCAGAGTTAAACTTCACCCAGGTCTAAAGTTGTCAAAAAGGTTTATGAAATAAGCCCCAATACGATTTTCTTCTTTATCGTGTGGTTAGTGCCTAACCTGGTGTGAGAGTTTTTATGCCGCCCAAGGTCCTCAGTCTTGGCTTTACATGCCGTCCATCAAATATCTCTCAGGCATGCTGGTTTCCTCACGATGTTTCAGCATGCGATGATTATACAATACGCACATGAATCTGAAAAATCAGAAGTGCGTGACTTTGATTTGAACACGACTATTTTCAATATGAAATGAGACAAACTTTGAGATACACGCTTTTCAATAAAAAATAATCATGAAAATCGGACTTCTCTGGAAAAAGTTGTGCGTCATCATCATCATCATCCATAGTCCGACTTCACCCACTGCTGGGTACAGGCCTCTCTTTGTTTGTGCCAAGCTCCACGCTCGTGTGCCAGTCTCATCCAGGATATCCCCGTAATGGCAACAATATCGTCTGCTTATCTCACCTCTGGACGACCAAAACTTCTGTTTCGATTTCTAGAAGGCCACTTGGTCACAGCTTTACTCCACCTGTAATATCACCACATCCTGCTAGGTGACCTGCCCTACTCCATTTGAATTATCATCATTCATCATTATTTCAGCCGAAAGAGGTCTAATGCTGGACATGTGTCGCCACATTGACCGGTCTCGTGCGACTCACATCCAGGGGATTCTTACAACTTTCATCACGTCATTTAAGTATTGCTCACCTACATAAAGAAAACAGGCGTTGGATTGAAAACCTCTTAAAAAAACCAAACTTGAGACATCTGAAACGGGCGAATGTCAGTATCATTCTTTCACAGAAAATCATAACACCGTGATTCAGAAAATGGAGTCAAATGAACAACACCATTAACTATAGAGCACGAAGTTAAACTGCTAGAACATATGCATGGAAAGCGGTCGAACAGATACTCTACCGGCAATGCAGATTTTTAAAGCAGGGTCATGTTGACTATTCTCTTCTTCTCTATCTTGTGAATTTTATTCATTAGTACCATTTTCATTCAATAGATGTCACTGCATGTATCCTTAGATCATGATGATAAGTTCTCCTTAAAAACTTGAAAGTCATAATATATCTTTTGATGGAGAGCACCGATTACAAAGAAACAAAAATGAAAACCTTCTCTAAGCTATGCACAATATTAATTTGTGCGTTGAATCGAACCACATTGGTTTTATTATTTAGACATGATGCTATAACAAAAGGGCTACGTAGAGACACACAGACATAGACGAAAATTTATGAAATAGTAGAAAAAGGGTTCCGTGTGTGATCCTTTAACAGCTTAAGTGCCATATTTACAGATTTATTATTTGAAATAAGTGATTCCCAAACTGTCGTTCAAGTGTTAAAAAAAGTATTTGTTTAAACAATGATTAACAAAAACTAAACAAACAAAACAAAATACACAAAAACACAAAATACTTTGTTACAAAAAGTGAAAACCGTGTGGGTTTTGAACGTGCGAACCAAAGTTACTATCGGAAATCTTACAGCATTAAACAAAATCAAAAAGTATTGCATGTCTTTACTGAGGCTTGAACTTGCGATTCATTGTTCGAAAGGCGGCAGCCGTCACCGATGGGCTATTTGTTTTAATGACAATTGTTTAAAAATAGTTATTCTATTACAGTGCATGTTATGACGGTTGTCAGTTGTCAAACAGTTGACAAATATAGACGAAATGCATATTGCATATTCACCCCCGTAAGTAATTAGCGTGATAATATATAGCCTATGTCCTTCCCTAGGTTGAAATACATCTCCGTGCCAATTTTCATTACGATCCGATCAGCCGTTTTGTCGTGAAAAGGTAGCAGACAGACAAACAAACAGAGTTACTTTCGCATTTATATTATGGTATGGATAACAAGACCATCTTTGACAAGCCCATAAAGTATATGTACTAATTAAAATTTAGTGGTGTATAATAATTTTGTAAACTGATGAATTAACTAAAGAGCCATAATAGTTCTTTCAAAGTGAGTAGTCACAATCAAATGCAATCTTACAGTAATCCCTGTACATCCAGAAAAAAAAGCAGAGTTGGTACCTTAAGAGGCCCACGGAGCATGCGTATTTCATACAAACGTAATACCAAAATAATTCGTAAATTAAACATATTTTTAAGGTAGTGTGTATTTATTTCGATTGAGTTATATAATATCCAGGTTCCCAAATATATATTTTGAATAGACACTGATTTAAACAAGAGTTATGAGAAAAATAAGTTTTCTATAGAAATTTTAAATTCCTCATATCTCGTGTTTACTTTCAAAATATGTATTTGGCAACCTAGATATTATGTAATCCAATCGAAATAAATAAACACTTTCTTAAGAATATGTTTGATTTACAAATTATTTTGGTATTACGTTTGTATGAACGACGCACGCTCTGCCGGCCCCTTAATACACCATTCCCAATAATTCCCGCAAAATCGTATCCCTTTACGTCAACGCGTAATCTTTCTTGGTTTCGGTTTCGATGTATTTGTCTTTGGATTTTACCTCGATATGGCTGTCACAGAATAAAGTCACTATAAAAACGAAATACAGCTGAGTATGTCCCCAGCAACAAGTCTGATAAATCCAGCAGTGTTTGTAAAGGTAAAGCAATACCTGCCAGATTGACAAACGACGGCGACGGCTCGGGTCGAGGTCTGCAAACATATTGAATTTAAATTGAATCTCGACTGGACTTACATCCGAAAGTAATGCTGTTACTATACGGGGTGACATTAGTTTGTGAAGATTTTGTTCAGTTAAGATGATGTATGAGAGCACCGGTGGCTAGTGGTGGCGGCCCCGACTTACGAACTGTAAGTCGTAGCTTCGAACCCAGGCAGGCGCATTACTTTGTGTAATATATTTCATCACCACTGCTCTAAAAACGGTGAAGGAAAACATCGTGAGGAAACCGGCATGTCCTGGAACATGTGACATCTACCAATCCGCACTGGGCCCGCGTGGTGGATAGCCCATTCCCTCTCATTGAGAGGAGGCCTGTGTCCCAGCAGTGGGAACGTTAATAGGCTGATGATGTATAGATAGGTATACTGCATTGTTAATTGTAAAGGGAATACATACATGGCATCGTCACGCCTGTAATACCCGAGGGTTTAGGCAGACGGGCCTGTGGACGGTTAGCTATGGGCTAGCTAGCCGTCCGTCCGTCTAATGACGACAGGCCGTGTCGACGGCGCGTTCGTGTTCCACGCGCGCCTCAAAGAGATGTCAGCACAATAGGAGGGGCCCGCAAGGGCCGAAGCCTGCCGAGGTTGCGGGCCTAGAGATACCGCGGCTCCGGAACATAAAGGACGAGGAAGGAACATGGATGGGTTTTAGTCAGTTAAAGTCTGACACTCCCTCCCGCTCCGCCCAGAGTGGGAGAAGTTATTTGATGACTTCCCATCCTAAAAAAAAAGGGGTTAGGCAGAGGTGTATCTAATAGTACACCCACATTTCGCTAGTTATGTTAAAAAAATGTAATAGGGGGGCGAGCCTATTGCCATCAACCGAGCGCGAATCCAAAGGCATCCTGAGGCATCAGAAAGGTCAGGTCCGTAGTACTCGCAACCGGCGTGCGTGTATGACCAGATGTATGAACGTGGACGAGGCAAACGGAGTATGTAAGTATCGTAGCAGATGTCGTTCTGTGATTTCTGCCTACTACCGGGCGAGTTTATCTATTTATGTATGTGGTTTGCAGTATAGGTGGTGACATGTTTTTTTCAAGAAAGGTCAAAGAATTAGTTTCAAGTACGGAGTGTACTTGAAACGGAGTGTGAAAGATTCGTAAACATATTTCTCGAAGCTGATGTGTGTAAATCATTAAAGTGTATTAAACTCGTGTATAGGCAAGCAACCTAGAGGGGACAACTCGAATACGCCGGTTCGACCTACAAGATTGGAGGCGGGCTCGAATCAGTTCAGTCAATTTACTGATACTAGAGAGAATCACAAGAACAACATCTATAGCGTTCACCAGGAAAGCCAATTTCCTTGTGATGACCAGAACATGAATGTTACTGTTCGTAAAACACAATCTAGTCAAAACCGGAAAAGTACTGAAGAACTCTATGATGACTATTTGCACCCGGATGAGACGTATCTAGATAACCTACGAGTTGTCATCCAAGAGGAATTTAAACATGTTATAAATGAGCGCCTGACCAATTTGATTAGCAATTCTGTGGCAAAGCAAGTTACTCTGATTGTTAACAAATGCTTCTCTAAGCTTAATGGTCAAATTGAGAACCTTGAAAAACAACTTAGGTTGATGACTTCGCGATCTGTCTGTAGTTCGGCCAAATGTGAACAAAGTACCGCGAAGCTGGATACCTCCAATAATCTAAGCGACTGCCAAAACAAGAATCCAGAGCAAACAACTGCTATGCAAGAAAACATAGTCGAACCTCGAACAGCGCCTAACTTGAATAAAGTAGCAGCTGCTGTGCCAGTATCCAGTCTTCCAAAAACCACCAGCAAACAACCAACAATACCTCCGGGAATGTCTAACGTGGTTATGTCTTCACTTCCGTCTGTGGCGCTACTCGACCAAAAAGAGGAAGCCGGTAAAAAAATGACTAATTTGGATTCATCTGCTGTCAGGGTGCCAGACTATCATGACAATTCTGACCACTGTCATGGTGAATGGGTAGAGGTTACGAAAAAACGACATAACAAATCGCCCAACGCCATTGTAAGAGTATGAAGGTTCGGTAAATGAGACACGACTGCTCTAGGTAAAGAGTGATTTATTACTCGCTCTACAATAGTTTTGTTAGACAATATATATATGATCTACATAGGTACTTATACACTAAAGAACATACACAATACACCACAAGAGGTTCTGCTACTCCTGGTCTAACGCAACTGGAAGCGGCGGAGCGGGTCCGATATCTGCATCTCTACTATGGTGAAGATTGGTACTTCAGAAGAACAGGTGCTTAATCACCTTAAATCAATATTCGATAGTGAAGGATATACAGTGGAAGGCTTGAAGGCACGAGGCAGCTATGCTTCATTTAAGCTGGGCGTGCCTTCTAGATTGGAAAGCTGTGTGATGGATTCAGAAAACTGGCCAGAAAATGTCTGCATAAAACCATGGCGGCAGAATTTTCGTAACAAAATTACCAAGTCATTTCAGGAACAGAAAACAAATTAAGGATATTGTATTGTATTGTATTGTACAACGGGCTGGTGTCCGCAACTCCACGTCAAAGCGCGTATTATGCGTATGGGCTATAATCTACCACGCGGGCCCAGTGCGGATTGGTAGTTGTCACATGTCTTCGAATTTTTGGTTCTAGGACATGCCGGTTTCCTCACGATGTTTTCCTTCACCGTTTTTGAGAGCAGCGGTGATGAAATAAATTACACAAAGTAATGTGCCTGCCTGGGTTCGAACCCACGACTCACTGTTCGTAAGTCGGGGCCGCCACCACTGGGCCACCGCTGCTCTGGTATAAGGATATTGTAATAATCTATCAGAATGTCCGAGGCCTCCGAACAAAGACGGCTACCTTTAGCCAGAATGTGGCTCTCTGTTCTGGTGATCTAATAGCACTAACGGAAACCTTTCTCAATAGTTCCGTGAGTGATGCTGAACTGTTCCCTCAGGGTTATATTGTACTACGGAAAGATCGACTTGGTGACGTGGGATGGGGTTGAGTTTTGCTGGCTGTAAAGGATTGTTACACAGTCAAGAGAATTACAGATGTTGATGGCTTGACTGATGATAAGGAATTATTGTTTGCATTGATAACATGGCGAAATGTGATGTTTTTGATTTGTGTAGTCTATTTACCTCCCAGCTATAGTAACAAACAATACCTAGATGTTTTAGAGTGTTTAGAGAACGTGATAAGTAAATATTCGAATCATAGAATTGTGATAGTTGGTGACTTTAACCTAAAATCATGTACGAATAATGTTGTAACACAATTTAATTATTTTGCTGACTTTTGTAAACTCGAGCAATTTAACAGAATTTGCAACAAATATGGCGGCATTTTGGATCTGGTGCTGTCGACTTGTGACTTGGAAAACGTTAGAGTGGTATCCTATGATGACCCTCTGGTTCCAATGGATGCGTATCATCCAGCCTTAGAGATAACTGTTACTTTGCCCAGAAGTGCAGTTGTCAAGGACCGACAATCTACAATGCCCAACCGTCAAGGCTCTGACTGGAATTTTCGCAAGGCTAATCTATATGGGTTATACATGGGTATTGCGGAGATAGACTGGACTGACCTACTGCAACAGCAGGATGTGGATGCAGCAGTAGATATATTATATAAAAACCTATTCGACGTCTTCAATGACAATGTCCCGAAAAAGATGATTGCAAATTTCAATTCGAAATATGTTTATCCTGCATGGTATACTTCTGAAATTAAGCATTATATAAAACTAAAATATTTCAACTTAAAAAAATATAAGCAAAATGGCCTTTTTTTTTTTTTTTTTTTTTTAGGATGGGAAATCATCAAATGACTTCTCCCACTCTGGGCGGAGCGGGAGGGAGTGTCAGACTCTTACTGACTAAAACCCATCCATGTTCCTTCCTCGCCCTTTACGTTCCGGGGCCGCGGTATCTCTTTCGAACAGTCCCGCAACCCCGGCAGGCTTCGGCCCTTGCGGGCCCCTCTCTTCTGCTGACATCTCTTTGAGGCGCGCGTGGAACACGAACGCGCCGTCGACACGGCCTGTCGTCACTAGACGGACGGACGGCTAGCTAGCCCATAGCTTACCGACCACAGGCCCGCATCTACGGTGGCCGGTAGCCACCACGTGGCCCCCGACGCCCGGTGCGTCTCCCGCGGCGGCCGGGAAGAGAGGCTCTCTCCCTCTCTTGTTCCGCCACCTCCTTCGCCAGCATGACTGCTTCGCAGAAGGAGGTGACGGCTTCCCATTCCGTCTCGCTCCGGACCATGGATTGAACCAGGGCCGGACGCGAGAGGTCGCCGCCGCCGATCGCCGCTACGAGGACACGGCGGTGCTCCGCCCACGCAGGGCAGACTTCCACCGTGTGCTCCACCGTGTCCTCCGGTCGATCCTCACAGTGGAAACACCCGGGCGTTTCCTCCCGCCCGATTCGGTGCAGGTACCTCCCGAAACATCCGTGTCCGGTGAGGACCTGCGTCAGGCGGAAGGTGAGGGCGCCGTGGCGCCTCTCAAGCCACTCCTCAAAGAGGGGACTTACCGCCACTATCGTGGCGTGCCCTGCACGGGGTTGCGACAGTCGCTCTCTCCATGTCGCCATGAGATCGCGCCGGAGGTCTGTCCGCTGAACGGCAATTTGCCGCGGCAGCGGAGTTTCCCCCCGGCGTAGTGCCTCCGCGCGCCATTCATGTAGGCGCGCGAGGACTATCGCCTCCAGATCCCATGGCGGCAATCCGGCAAGCAGGCCCGCCGCCTCGCGGGCGATCGTGCGGTATCCACGGAAAGCAAAATGGCCTTCAATTTAATAAAGAACTATTTAGATATTACAGAACTAAAGTTAAGGATCTCACTGAAATTGCTTTTAAAGATTATATTAATGCAATGGAACATACTATAAGTCATGATCCTTCAAAGTTTTGGGAATATGTAAAAGATAAAAGGAAAAATAGGCAACAAAATAACGAGTTCAAATATCGGGACAAGGTTGTCGAAGGCCAGGAAGCCGTCAATGCGTTCGCGGATTATTTCAGTTCCGTCTTTCATAGCGACCCTCCAAAGTTGGATCCTGAAGCGGCTGAGCGCGAAGCAACTGATAGAGGATGTTTGCCTATGATCAGTGTAGACCATATTAATGCATTAGAATTGCGTCGAGCAGTCCGAAGGCTTAAAATTGCGTCTGCTTCTGGACCTGACGCTATCCCAGCATTTATTTTGAAGGACTGCCTGTCCGTATTGGAAGAACCTCTCTTATTTATCTTCAATCTGTCACTACAGCACGGTGTATATCCCACAGTATGGAAGGTTTCTAGGGTCACGCCAGTTCCAAAAAGTGGATCAGCAACTGATATCACGAACTTTAGACCTATTGCTGTCCTGCCAGTCTTCGGTAAGGTTTTCGAATCTGTTATAAACAATTCCATCTCCAAGCAAGTCGGTGGTTTACTAGATAATTCTCAGCATGGGTTTCGCCCTGCACGTTCCACTTTAACTAACCATATATGTTTTGCTGACTGCTTGAAGACCAAAATGACCGCTGGTACTCAGGTTGACGCAGCATATTTTGATTTTAGAAAGGCGTTCGACTTAGTTGACAATGATATTCTCCTGATGAAGTTTGCATCTCTCGGATTTGGCCCTCAACTTCTCCGATTCCTGGCAGACTACCTCAGAGATCGGCGGCAATTTGTAAAACTGAATGGTTACCAGTCACCGGAGTATTTTACTCGATCGGGTGTCAGCCAGGGTAGTACGCTGGGACCTCCCCAATTTTTAATCATGGTAAATGATCTGCCGGAAGTTCTCTCTGCGGCGGAATGCCTTATGTTTGCAGATGATTTAAAGCTGTATCTGACGGTCACTGGACCGGAAAACTGTTTGGCATTTCAGCGGGACATTGATGCCGTTGTGGAGTGGAGTGTGAGGAATAGGCTGCCGCTTAACGTGTCAAAGTGTAAAGTCATCACATTCTCTAGATCTCGCAAGCCAATTCATTTTGCCTACAAGTTGGCGGATGACTCGCTTGAACGTGTCTCGGCAGTACGGGACCTGGGACTAACCTTAGACAGTGGTTTTAACTTCCACGAACACATTAAAGAGGTGTGCAAAGATGCCAATAAAGCACTGGGTTTTATCATCAGAACTTCCTCCCAATTTAAAAGCGTCAAAGTTATAAAGCTGCTCTACAATGCATATGTGCGCAGTAAATTGGAGTATAATGCAATTGTCTGGGATCCTACGGAGAAGTTATATGCACTGATGGTTGAAAAAATTCAGAGGAAATTTTGCCGTTATATATATAAACGCACCTACGGATACTACCCATTTTTGTATCCCTCTTTATTTGTGTCAGGAATGGTCGGAATGGATACTTTGCAGCTCAGACGCAAATTAATGCATATTCTACACTACTACTTGTTAATTAACAATAGTATAGATAATCCATCGGTAAGGGAGCATATCCATCTGTGGTCACGCCAACAATAATTAGGTCCTGAAGAGTATCAGAACCAACCTTCGATACACGCGGACGTGTTAATTACAGTGAATCGGCAGTGACGAAAGTCGAGGCGGAAAAGAGAGGAAGAGAAAGGACATGCAGCACTCACCTGGGGCAGGCCGGCGGGATCCAATCTCCTTCGACTATCACACAGCAGAGTATCACTACGCGGGTCGCGCGACCAATTTGAATTTAGTTTTGTTCTTATTACACTGGGTAATCAAACACAAGGGCGCGTTTGGCGGAGCGGGAGTGTATTAAATATTGCAGAGAAAGGCTCGAGATGATCCTCGTCTCTTCGCGGGTGATCAGACGAAAGGGCTCGTCATGCGGTGCGGGTGGTTCAAGAGATCCGTTACACACATGCGACCATGTGCAATTTCTTCATTGAACTGACAGCTGTCAGTCCTCGTTCTCTCGTTCTCATGTTCACTTCTTGAATGATGCTAAAGCGCTGCATGTGTAGGTTGGGAAAAGGTGCGGGAAATACAAACTGCCTCATATTATAAAGGTGAATATATATAATCAGTGTTGGCGTTACCATTTCCACCCCCCCTTAATGGGTCACCATTAAAAAAGCGATAATAAGACGAAAGATAAAAATATGACTATGACTCTAGGAGCGCTCAATGCGCGCGGTGAGATAAATAGTTCCGTAGAGTCACGGAGAAGCGGGACAAGCTAATAACTTACGTTACAAAACTAAAGCGATGCGGTATTACAAACTAACTTAAACTAATGCGAAGTGCGGTTTATTAATTATTGCCTTGGAAGAGGACACAAACGAACCACCGGACGCAGGTAAGTTCCCTTGGCGGTTCTAATTGTACAGACGCGCACGACGCCGTCTTTAGACGGGTGGACGTTCTCTACGATAGCTAACGGCCAGGATAGGGGCGGCGAGTTATCATTCATCACTACAACCACGGTTCCTGCTGTAATAGGAAACGATGGCGTGTTCCACTTCTGCCTAACCTGTAGACCGTGTAGATATTCCATCTTCCAACGACTCCAAAACGACTGGACCAACTTGTCCAGTAGCGAGTGTCGGTTAAGTAAACTGACAGGGTCAGAGTTTTCTTCAAGCGCGGGTAAAGAAAATAGCGGCGCGGTATGCAAGAAATGGCTTGGCGTAAGGGCCGTGGGCTCTGCGGGATCGGAACTCAGTACTGTCAACGGGCGTGAATTAAGGAGACACTCAATTTGAGTGAGAACAGTACAGAGTTCTTCGTATGATAGAAGCTGCTGTCCGACGACTCGGAACAGATGCATTTTCACAACCTTCACGACACTTTCCCAAGCGCCTCCGAAGTGTGGAGAGTTGGGACAGATAAATTTCCAAGCTATCCGACTCTCAGCGTACTCTTCCTCCAACTTTGGGCGATACACAGTATTGAGAAACTTGTACAAATCGCGGAGGTAAGAATTAGCCACCTTAAAACATGTACCATTGTCAGAGTACATGATCTGAATCGGTCCTCGACGGGCGAGAAACCTCTTCAGCGCGGCGAGAAAACTGGGAGTGCTGAGGTCCGTGGCGACTTCGACATGCACGGCACGAGTCGTAAGACATGTGAAAATGCACAGGTAGGCCTTCGCACTGTGGACGCCACGACGGCGCACAGGAACGTACGGCAGAGGACCAGCATAGTCACAGCCTACGTGCGTGAAAGCTTTAGTGACCTGACGCGTGCGGTAGTCAGGTAAGTCGGCCATCAGCGGATAAGTTGGGCGCGGTTTTAAACGAAAACACGTATTACACATGTGGACGCGCTGTCTCACAACGCGGCGTGCGGACAAGATCCAGAACTTCTGTCGAAGAAGCGACATCAATAATTCTGGTCCGGCGTGTAAATACCTTACATGATAGAAATCAATGATCAAGTTTACGACGGGATCATTGCGCGGTAAGATAACTGGATGCTTTTGAGCATAGTCCAGCGCGGAGTTAACGAGTCGACCTCCTACGAGAATCAGACCGTTTTCAATGAAAGGCCTCAAGCGATTGAGAACCTGCGAACAAGATTGATTGTTCTTAATCTTAGAATAATCCTCTGCAAAGTGTTGTCTTTGCAGGGCGCGAAGAATTTTATTTTCAGCGAAATTTAATTCATCAGCGGACACTGCAATAGTGTCGCGGCGGGGTAACAAATTTGCAAATTTACAAACGTATACAGTTATACGAAGAGTTTTGCTCCATGAGGAGATGCGGTTAGCGAGATCATATAAAGCACAATGCTTTACAGGCGAGTACACAGCGTGTGTAAGAATTTTTTGTTCGATAGTAGGCGGAGTAAATTGGTCGTCAAGAGGCTTCAGAGGCCACTCAGACGGATCCAATGTAGCCCACTGGGGCCCGTGGAGCCACAGAGGGTGCGTGGTTAATTTCTGAGGCGTAATGCCACGTGAGAGAACGTCTGCGGGATTTTCAGTCCCCGCGACGTGATAGAAGTTGTCAGCAGAGATGTTTTCCGTAATCTGAACAACGCGGTTTGCTACAAAGGTTTGCCACCGACGTGGCGAACTTTTGATCCAATATAACACGACCTTAGAGTCGGTGAAAGCAAATACCTTGATTGGAAGATGACGCGAGTAATTTTCATAGACTATGCGTAGCAGTTTGGACATGAGAAGCGCGCCGCAGAGCTCTAAGCGTGCTATAGACAGAGGCTTGGTAGGAGCGACCTTGGACTTTGCGCAGACAAGCTGGACAGTGTTACCGGAGGCGGCGGTCACATGAGCGTATACAACGGCACCATAGGCATGTTCACTTGCGTCCGAAAAGAATAGGAGAGTGAGGGTGCAGTTGTTCGAAACGCCTACATGACGCGGAATGCGTATATTGTTAAGAGCTGGTAACTCGTCGCAGAACTGCTTCCACATTTTCACAACGTGTAGCGGTGGGGTGTCATCCCAATCGAAGTTAAGATGCCAAAGCTGTTGGATCAGTAGCTTAGCATACACGACCGCGGGGGCCACGAAGCCCATTATATCCCACAGTCGGGCGACTGTAGAAAGGATGGAGCGCTTAGTGCACTTCACATCTGCGGGAACCGTAATTTTAAAATAAAATACGTCATCATCAATACACCAATGCAGGCCTAGTATTTTATGCTGCATGGTCTTATCAAACTCAACCTCCGTAGGGAGTTTGTGCGAAGCGGGAAGATTATCTAGTACAGCGCGACTGTTACTGTTCCATTTTACGAGATCCCACTGAGCTCCTTTGAATAGGTCAATCAACTGTCGTGACGCAGATATCGCTTCTTGTTCCGTGGGAATCGAGAAGGCGAGATCGTCCATGAAAAGCGACGTAGACGCGAATTTGCTGGCAAGAGGATAGCGCGCGCCATCATCTTCGACTAACCGTTTCACAGTGCGCAATGCATGGTAGGGACTAGATTTTAAACCGAAGCAGACGCGGTTAAACCTATACAATTGTAGTGGGTCTTCTGGAGTAAAGCGATAAAGAAAACATTGATAACGACGATCAGCTTCGCGCATGATAATCTGTAAGAACTGCTGGCGACAGTCCGCGGTCAATGCAATCGCGTGTAAGCGGAAATTTAATAATATTGTAAACAAGTCACCTTGCAAATTCGGACCTGAGTGAAGAATATCATTAAATGATTGCCGGCCGCCAGAAGTAGACGCGCTGGCGTCTAGAACCACGCGCAGCTTAGTCGTTGTCTTATCTTCGCGCACGACCCCGTGATGCGGTATGACGTATATTGGTGTTGGGTCGCGGGGATCGTACGACGCAGGAGAAACGTAATCTTTCGCAAGATAATCCTTTATTACGTCATCATATGCTGACCTAAGTTTAGGCGAAGCTTCTAGCTTTCTTTCGAGGCATATGAAACGCTTGCGGGCATTATCAAAGGAATTCCCGAGGGAATAAACATCCTCGTTGAATGGCAATGCTACAGTGTACCTACCACTAACGGGATCGCGGGTTGTCGTGGACTTATAAAATAATTCACATTCAACATCAGATGGGTGTGGAATGGGCGGTGCGGAGGGAAGCTCCTCGAGCTCCCAAAAACGCCTGACTAATGAGTCAATAGCGACAGGTTCCTGAGCGAGGCAACATGTCAGGGCCTGGGTGGTTTGATGCGTAGGTAACGTAGGCGCAGAGCCCATAATTACGTAGCCGAAAACAGTACGCAAAGCGCGCGGCACCGACGTGACACGATTGTGGACAACGTCGGGGAGAAGTAAATGCGGGAAAAGAGAAGCACCTATTAAAGCATCTATCTTACTAGGCACACCATATGATTCGTCGGCTAGTGGTAAATTATGTAGATGTGATAAATCACTGGTATTTATCAAAGAGGTAGGCAGTAAGTCCGTTATCTGATCAACAACAAGTAGCGAAATATCAAAATTAATTTTGTTGTCTAATCGCGAATATAATTTAATATTAATTGGACTAGTGTTAACTACCTTCTCAGCCCCACCGAACCCCTTCACAACAGTACGGTTCATGTTGTGAGGTTGTATACCTAAACGCTCACAACACTCGTTAGTGATAAAATCGCTTTGTGAGGCGGAATCTAGAAGCGCGCGAATAATGTGTGGATTCCCTTTAGAATCGTAGGCAACGACTTGAGCGGTTGATAATAGAACAGTCGTGGACTGCTTGTTATGTGTGAGTGCATTACTTGAACACTGATACAATCGGGAATCAACAGATGCACACAGCGTAACATCTGACCGTGCCGTAGATGCGGCTAGGTCCGGAGAAGTATGTGCAGGCGCACAGGCGGGGGGCGCCGCGGTGGTGAGCTCGACCAGCTGATTAGCGGGAGCGGCTTGTGCAGAGTGCCCGGCGCGCGGTGCCTGACTCGTTGAAGTGTAACAATGTGTGGTGATTTAATTTGCAAACGCGACAATTTGACTTAGACGAGCAATTAGCGACTCGATGTTTTAAACTAAGACAATTGATACATGCATTGTTTTCCTTCACACACTTATAACGCTGTTGTGGGGTCATTCCATTAAAATCGGCGCACTTGAATAAATGTTGATGCACAATGTTAGCGCATAGGCACTTGCACGCGGATTCAACCGTTGTGCTTAAATATGTTTGACACTTCGGCGGCGAAGCGGTATTTAAACGTCGATTAGAGTTAACCGGACGCTTATTAGTTGAGGAAGTTGGCTCAGTACGTTCTAACACTTTGGCTCGATTTGAAATAAATTCGACTAAGTTATCAAAAGTAGGTATTTTTGTTGAGTATTTAATTTCAAACGCGCGGACGGTCTCAGGGTCTATTTTCTGTAAGGCGATATGAATCAGAATTGAATCGGTAAGGTTATCCATTTTAAGGTTTTTTAGAGCCGCGACTGCGCTGCTGAATTTCTCAGTAAATAAATCAAAGTTGGTTGCTGAAGCGCATTGGAAAGTTTTGAATTCAAACATTTGATTTAAATACGTAGAAACCAACATACGCTTGTCATCGTACTTGTCAATGAGCGTTTGTAACAACAGACTATAATTTTCCGGACATGGAGTTATCCCGGCGCACACAGACTGGGCTTTACCGGTTAGCTTACCCAATAGGTAATACAATCTATCGGCGTCGTGAGAGATGGATTATCGTGTACGGTCGATTTAAAACTGGCATAGAATAGCGGCCATGAGCGAATGTCACCAGAAAACTGGACTAATTCAATCGGCGGGAGTCTAGGTTTAGACTTGTGCGGAACATTATCGCTATGTGGCGAGCACTGTGACTGCACTCGCTTTATCCTACCATACAGAGACTCAAAAGCCATGAGACTCTTATAGTCAGGCTTAGCGGATGGGTTAGATGTCAACAAACGATTATTATATTCGTCCAGAACCCGTTTGAATTCATCGCGCAATGAATCTATTTGCGAGGACTCGTCAAGAAAACTTTCCCTTAGATCGGTGTTCGAAGACAGATCGTAAATCTTTTGAACAATTTCAAAGATAGCTTCGCGTTTAGCTTGCAACGTAAGTAACAGTGTATCTTCTGCATCGTCATAATCAGAACCCAAATCACAAGTTTTCTTAGCTTGTTTAGGCATAACGAAGTTTTTATATTCAATCTATTGTAAACAAGCAGCTGATCTGGGGTTCAATGAACCACAATAATACGATGAAATTAAGTAGGTTACTATTTGCGTAAAGAATAAGCGGAGAATGGCTTCCTACTACCTACTTACTTTGTTCGGTTAATAATGAACTAGAATGCATGAACAACTTGAAAGAAGAATGAATGACCGAATAAATATGAATGTCGAATCAAATATGGCGAATTTTTACAACCTTTTTAACATTTCATACAACACGGCAAGACAACAATTTAATTTGAGGGTAGTTTAATAATAAATTTTTACGAAATTAAAACTCGAATTTAACCAAAGTTAGCGTTGTTTACGTACTGAAATAAAGATTAGATGGACAGTTAATGTGTTTAAATAGATAAGTAAACACTTATTAATATGAAAGATCAACGTTATGTTGATCTGCGCGGTATACTATAATGGGGTAGATTTATGAATGTTTCTCCTATTAGGGCCTATTAAATCCTAATAAGGGCGGCTGGAGGATTCCAGTATTTAAAAGGATCAGAAATCCTAGCTCAAAGGACCAAAAATATGGTCACGCCAACAATAATTAGGTCCTGAAGAGTATCAGAACCAACCTTCGATACACGCGGACGTGTTAATTACAGTGAATCGGCAGTGACGAAAGTCGAGGCGGAAAAGAGAGGAAGAGAAAGGACATGCAGCACTCACCTGGGGCAGGCCGGCGGGATCCAATCTCCTTCGACTATCACACAGCAGAGTATCACTACGCGGGTCGCGCGACCAATTTGAATTTAGTTTTGTTCTTATTACACTGGGTAATCAAACACAAGGGCGCGTTTGGCGGAGCGGGAGTGTATTAAATATTGCAGAGAAAGGCTCGAGATGATCCTCGTCTCTTCGCGGGTGATCAGACGAAAGGGCTCGTCATGCGGTGCGGGTGGTTCAAGAGATCCGTTACACACATGCGACCATGTGCAATTTCTTCATTGAACTGACAGCTGTCAGTCCTCGTTCTCTCGTTCTCATGTTCACTTCTTGAATGATGCTAAAGCGCTGCATGTGTAGGTTGGGAAAAGGTGCGGGAAATACAAACTGCCTCATATTATAAAGGTGAATATATATAATCAGTGTTGGCGTTACCAATCTGTATGTACCGCAGCAATACATGCGTGGCATAGGACGGCGGCGGCACCAACTACTTGCATGCCCACCGGAATGGCGCATCCATCAAGTCAATAACAGCCCAACCGCAAGAGCAATTGGCCTCATTAATCGTTACCTTCACAGCAGCCCAAATGCCGAGATATTTGTGGATACTATTGGCACTTTAAGGAAAGATGTATTATCATTTTTATGCAATTGATTTGTAATTTTCTCTTATTTTATTTTATTTTAATCTTGACTGTTATATTATTGAATTTCACTGACATGTTGTAGCACTAGTATTTTAGTTTTGACTTCGGCATTATCTGCCCAACCTTTTCGGTCGGCTACCGGTCTAACCGTACTTATATGACATAACATTTTATTATTATTTTTTTTTTTTATGTATTTTATGACGTCTTTACATTATTTTATTGGTGATTTTATTCCACTTGACATGTAATTTTATTTTTTTTATTAGATTTCTCAATTATTGTAAATGCTAAAGGGCATCCTTTAGCATTTACAATAATTAATCATATTTGTAATAATGATTATTGTTAGCTTTTAAGCGTTTTGGTATAAAACTGTTAGCTTAAAAATGTATTTCTGAATAAATAAAATAAAAAAAAATAAAAAATGTAAAGAACAACAAAAAAGGTGAACATTATTACTAAGGAATTTTATCGCATATCTGACATTATTATCCCTTCGAAGTTACTCGTGTATAATGGAACAAGATGAGGATACACGAGCAAACATACGACTTAACTATATTGTAGTGAGAATCTGAGTCAAGTTCCTTACAAAGGCTTTCAGGTAAACACTAGACGCATGTACTTACACTGGGAAAACGGGCGTTTGAGGGGCCGGCGGAGCATGCACTTTTCATACAAACGTAATATCAAAATAAAATGAAAATCAAACATATTCTTAAGATAGTGTGAATGTATTTCGATTGGATTGTAGAATATCTTTGTTCCCAAATAAATAATTTGAAAGGCGAGATAATTATGAGGAATTTAAAATTTCTATAGAAAATTTATTTTTCTCATAACTCTTGTATAAATCAGTGGTATTCTAAATACGAGTATGTGTTTGGGAACCTATATATTCTGTAATCTAATCGAGAATTATGTTTGATTTACAAATTATTTTGGTATATTACGTTTGTATGAAAAACGCATGCTTCGCAGGCCTCTTAACACCTCTCACCTGAGCATTAGAATATTACTTTATTGTTAATAAACACCAGTCTTTTATTATATACTAGATTCTGAAAATAGTAGTTTAGTAACATATCTATTACATGTGTCCGTTTTTGTTTGATTTCTGTCTGTCCGTTTATGCCGGGAATCTCAGTAACGGCCGAACCGATTTTGACAAGACTTTTACTGGCAGATAGCTGATGTTATAAGGAGTACGAGTTTTAATTTTACAAAGGAGTACGAGTTATATTTTTGAAAAGGATTAGGGTTCCTTACAAAACAATGATAATCCTTAAAATTGTTAACAAAATCCGATTTCAATATTGAATCAAAGTAATTTTTTTTAAATAATTTCACGCAGACGAAGGTTGCGGGCAACAGCTACTTTCCTAATAACATCATTGAATGACGCAATTTTGAATTTAAATCGGAAATAGAAAAAAAGAACACGCCTTGAAGGCCTCCCACTAGGCCTGTGGACGGTGAGCATGTCCGTCCGTCTATGACGACAGGCCGTGTCGACGGCGCGCCTGCCGGGGCTGCGGGAATGGTAGAAAGAGATACCATGGCCCCGGAACACAATGGGCGATTAAGGAACATGGATGGGTTTTAGTCAGTAAAAGTCTGACACTCCCTCCCACTCCACCCGGAGCGGGAGGAGTCATTTAATGATTTATAATGATACGAATTTTTTTCGGCCTCAGAGCCCCGCAACTTACACCAGGTCATTGGCTTAGTCACAAGGTAAATTGATGACTTGGTGAAGTTTGCGGTGATCCGCTGAATGCAAATCGAATGGGACCGGTCAATGTAGTGACACTTGGGGGAGGCTCATGTCCAGCAGTGGACACCTTTCGGCTGAAATGATGATCTCTTTATTTATCGTGTGGTTAGTGCCTGGTGAAGTTTCTATGCCACCCATGGGCAATCATGATGATGATGATGATGAGCATTATGAGCTTACTGATCTTGTCTGTAACACTACACAGGACAAAGGCTCATACATTCAAAGTAATGAAAAACCGATACAATACATTAGCAAGTAAGTTACGATACGCAACACTGTCCTAATGTCTTTTCTTCGGACAAGTCAAGGACAGTTGTGCCAATTACGGTAATTAAAAGCACTCACTTCTCTTCAAAAGAAAGAAGATCCGATATCTCTTATGAAAAGCTTATTATGCCTGACTGTTTGTCTTGAAAAATAAGCAATAAACACAACCGAAGTAATTTGCAGAAAGAATATTTAATTGAAAAAGGTTTTCTGCTAAGTTGAACTTGAAATGCACTCTTAAGAAAGTTGTTTGTAAAAGGATCTTGTTTATAAGGCAAACCACTCGATAGTACGGTCGAACAAGCTATTTGGTTTACAGTTTAACCCTCAAATTACATTGTAATGTGTAAACCAAATAGCTTGTTCGACCGTACATGAAATTTACTCCTAACTAGATGAAGGTCGTCATGGAATGCTTACTCGAGTATACATTCTCTTCTATATAGTACCATACTGCGACGCTGACGTCAGCGACGACCGACAGCCGTATTTTGTTCTCGCTGTCGTCACGACCGACCGTGCGCGACCGATCGTCAGCGCGACAAGAATTCAGCCCTTAGTGTTTGAAAGAACGGTTAGTCAAATATTTATATCGCTAAATGTCACTTCTAACCAGGCTCACCCCTATTTATATGGGGACTTAAACATAACTGGTGAATTAGGTACACCTCTGCCAAACCCTTCAGGGATTACAGGCGTGATGTTATGTCTTAACTAATATAATAATTAAAAAATATTAAATATACAAGTTACATTAAATTAAAAAAATATTTTAATTTAATGTAACTTGTATAAAGTTACATTAAATTTAAAATTTAAAAAACCCCCGACACATGATCATAATTTCAAGGTTTTTTTTTTGGAACGGATATTTTTCTACTAGTCAAGCCCTTTCATTTGAGACCCATATAGAGGATGCTGTGAAAAAAAATGCGGCCGTTTTGGATTTTTAATTTATCATAGTGTACAGTATTCTCTAGTAGTCAAGCCCTTTCATTTGATACCCATATTGAGGGAGTTGTTGAATAAATTATTAATCCTCTATTTTGTTGCGGCGGCCATCTTGGACTGATTTTTATCGAACATGGCTAAGAACACTCCTGACTAATTCACCTTTCAAACAAAAAGAAACAATATCAAAATCCGTTCATCCGTTCGGGCGCTACGATGCCACAGACGCACACACACAGACACGTCAAACTTATAACAACCCGTCGTTTTTGCGTCGGGGCTTAAAAAAGGAAAGATTTGATTTTGTGTTTGTGTGTTTGTTACAATTAATTCTTTAACTACTCAACCGATGCTAAAAAATCTTTCACCATTAGAAAGCCACGTCTTTAGTGAGTGACATAGGCTATATTTGATCCCCGGACTCCCACAAAAACGAGAAATACGCGGGTGAAACCGCGTGATGTCGGCTAGTTATATAATAAAATGCAGGTTGTGACAGAATACGAAACGACTGTCTCCGTTTCAACAATCTCCAGACTCTCATAGATGCCAATTACTCTCTAACGGCACTATAATTAGCTAAACGAAACTTTCAAAGGAGAACAGCAAATATGATGACGTAACATTCTTCATATTACGTTAAAGTACTTAGAAGTAGGTCATGGTAACGTCCTGTTTGTTCTCGAGTTTAAAATAAACTTAGGTGTGGTTCTGAAGACGTCGGAATAACCATGTTATATTGTGGTGGAAGGCGCATGTGGCTAAGGTCTTAATTCTTATCGCGCTGACGGTCGGTCGTGACGTCAGCGAGAACAATATATGGCTGTCGGTCGCCGCTGACGTCAGCGTCGCAGTATGGTGTTATATGTATATGTCAACGTCACATTGTAAAAACCGTTAGATTGTAATATAACTAGAGAGATTTTAAACTCTCGAAAGATTGTCAAACGAACATACTGCTTACAATATCGCGCATTATTTTTCGGTAGACTATTATCTAACGAAGTGAAATTGTAATATTGTGAAATGTATGCGATGGAAGTCAACTCGTGCGGTGTGGAGGAGGGGGAGGGAAGGAGGGGTCCCATGATACTCAATGGGGCAAGGGGGACTCTCTTTTAAAGATAATGTGCTTACCATTCCTGAGAAATACCGATTAATATAACGTAACCTCAAAATACTTTATATTCCCCTAAAAAGCGTAGTCGACGGAGCCTATTTCTGTCTGCAGGGTTTAAAGGAACCTAACTAACCTAACGCAAATAATACTCCCGTCGCATGCATTTCACAATATTACGATGTCACTTCGATAGATTACAATCTACGGAAAAATAATGCATTATATTGTAAGCAGTATGTTCGTTTGACAATCTTTCGAGAGTTTACAATCTCTCTAGTTATATTACAATCTAACGTGTTTGACAATTTTACGGTGACGATATACACACACAATGTATACTCGTACGCGACCGACCGTGTGCGACCGACCGTCAGCGCGACAAGAATTCAGGCCTAAATGTTCGGCTCCATGTTAGACCGAGACCTAGTGAATGGGTGTAAAAATACCCTTAACGAAGCCGAAAAGTACATACTTGTTCTTGTTTTGTATAGGATGATGCCTAGAAACCGTCAATTTACGGAGGTATCATGTTGTATTGAAAAATGTAACTGCTTGCCAAACTTAAGTGGCAGTATGCAGGGCACATTGCTCGCAGAACGGATGGCCGATGGGGCCGAAGAGTTCTGGAGTTGCGACCGCAAACCGGAAGACGTAGCGTTGGAAGGCTTTCCGCTAGGTGGACCGATGACCTGGTGAAGGTTGCGGAGATTCGCTGGATGCGAGTCGCACGGGACACGCTGTTTGTAGAAGGCAGCTTGATGTTATTAATACATTTTTTATCATATTTCCGAAGTCATTATCACTCAGTCAATGCCCTAACCGATAATCTTAATTACCGTTTATCCTTATTTTTCCTTGTTTTAATTTTAAAACAAAGTTTCCCTTTAACACTGAACAAATAATTGTTCCTGACCTACATTTTCCCAACAGTATCAATTTACGCAGAACCGGACAAGTGTGTGTCGAGCCACGCTCAAAGAAGGGTTCCGTTTGTTAGGATGAATTTTACACATGCTCAGAATTTTAACGGCCACAAGAGTACATCAAAATAAAGTATTTAATTTCACAAAGCCCTGGCAGGGACACTTTAAAAACAAGAAATGGTGCACGGTGCAATGGAGAAGAACCGGCAAGAAACTCAATGGTCTCTCTATCTATAACTCTTGTACTTCTTTGGTTGTAATCAAAAATATCCTATGTCAAAAACATATTATGTAGCCAAGTTAATTATTGGAAACACCTATTTTTTCAATTACGTGAAACAAAAATACACCACAGAATACGTTACATTTTTATCGATATTGCTAATGTTTTCGAGTAAAATGATTGCAATCAATACAGACGGACTTAACGAAATACTGGCGCGTCCGCTAAACCTTGCGCGCGTGCATGGAGCGAGTGTATACCCACGCTGTCAAAAAAAAAAAACGTAGAAAGTCTGTAGCAAGCGTCCGCGCCTTTTTAGCACTGCTCATACGCGCACGCCTTCACCTCGCCAGCGCCGCGCCACCGCTATACGCCATACGCCACTCGTGTTTGTCCCGCGCCTAATAAAGTTGGCAACCTCGGAAATATCTGTCAAATATTTACGTTTAATTTAATTCGCAATAAAAAAAAATATGGATAGTATTTTTTTTTCAAGTATTCATTCTCATCTACTTTTAAACTTTCCAAACGCCTTTTCTTCAACTAAAACGGTTACAATATGAAATTCAGTGATTTAATTGCAATTCACTATATTCAAGTTCACTAGTTAGCCATATTTCTCTTATTTCCATACAGAAATATTGCAAAATAAATTAAAACCGGTAAATATTTGACAGATATTTGCGAGGTTGCCAACTTTTAGGATACGCGCTCTTAAATGGGGCTACGTTTTTTCCATTTATCTACGGACGCCTAAAAATATACAAGTTTTCTCACCTGGTAACTCAGGGCTAAGTTTAGAGAGTAACAATATATAACAACATTTTTTCAACTTCTCCCATTCAGGGCAAAGAGATACCGACCTACGAGATCTATTCTTGCTTAATGATGCCTTTTGATATTGGATCTAGGGTTTAACGAGCTTCGCAGTAAGGTGATATATTTGGTTCTAGTTTGCGAGTTTATTTGACCTTCCGTTTGGTTATTTTTTTTGGTGTGTTTGGTGTTGTAACTTTTGCTGGTAGAGGAGCAAGAGCGACTGCTGGACATGACGCCCGGAGTTTGATTCCCGGGTCGGGAACTAACTGACATTACACACAGCGCCATCTAGCACCACACTAAGCAACGAGGCTTGTGTCGTGGACACCAGATAGTTGTAGTATACACTACAATACTTTTTTGTTTGTAAATACATACTTATTTTACATATAAACATTCATAACTCGGAAACAAATGTCCATTGCTCATCACAGAAACATTTGCTCCTACCGGGATTCGAACCCGAGACCCTAAGAACATAAGGCAGCCTCTCCACCACTGCGCCATTCGGGTCCTCAAATCCGGAGCGGTTGATGACACAACGCAGCATATCCATGTGAATTACAGGTGCGATATTCAATGGATATTGATCAGTTGTGAATCTGTGATTGTATTATAAGTTTTAGTAAAGTTGTACAACTTCTCAAACTATCTACACAGCTCAGTAGTGGAAAATTCTAGAATTATTCTCGATTCATCTGCACTCGAACGTGATCAAGAATGTTCTCGTAAAGCAGTACGGGACAGTATAATTCCGTTCAAAACACGTGACAGAACACGTGTTAGAACGGAATTATTTACGTGGAAATACATAATAAGGAAGGGTAGATGGCGCTGTCTCGCTTGACACCTTGATAAATAAGCTCTGTGTTTACATTTAATTTAAAAATATTTAAAATGTTACATTTGTGTTAAGAACCAGTAAAATATATGTATAAAAGCCTAATTCACCAGTGTAAACGTTATCAAAGTGACTAATTCGACAGTGACTGAAATAACTAGTGCTAAAATAGCAACCTTGACCATTCGCAATAAACCAGAAAAGTGACAATTAAAAGAAACAATAACAGTGATATTAGCAGAAGCAATACAATCAATCAACCAAACTGTATTCAAAGTGAACATATTAAACATAAAAAGTGTTCGCATTAGTGTCTTAAACAAAGGTGTACCTACATCAAGTGGAAAAAAAAACCTGACACGTTAGTCATACCAACCGCTTTGCCAAATTCAAATTTGTCGTCCTGTAACATACTGTACCTAATTTCGCCACACTAACGTAACTACATCTTGGCTTAGTTGAATAATCGGCTACATGTGACAGACGCACGCTCCACATACCAAGTTCGAGTCCGGGTCACACAATCGTTGACTTTTTGTGAGATTTAAATTTCATTCTAAATTGCTTTGAACATTAGTTACTAAAAGTGCTAACAGAGGGCGCTTCAGTAACATAGATTCGACTAATAACCGCGCATACATAATGGATACCTTGGATACAGACAATATCACACTTCGTAAGCAGAAGACTAACTTATCTGTTCTGACAAATGACGATGAAAAAACAATATTTGACACCACAATGATGAGCATACCGGACAGCCTGCATGATTATAACGACGACGACACTGTTATCAACTTGAACGAGCAAATAAGTGCACTGAAGATTCAACTTTCGAGTGCTCATCAGGAAATAGACGACCTCAACAGCGAAAACTTCCGATTAAAATCCGACTTACAAAAAGCTCTAAAGACTGTCGAGACATGTAAAAAGATCTGCTTAACGCCTGGCAGGAAAAGTAGCACACCACCATCATCGAGCAAACGAAACTCCAAGCATTACAAGACTAAACCAACTGCTATAAAACTGGATTTAAAAGTCGACACTCACAACAAGGAAACACAAACTTCCGAGATGACTAAAGACATTTTGACGCAAAACCAAAACTTGACATCAATTTCACACCTGGGTAACGTTGCCTCTAAAATTCCAGTAGGCGTATCTCGACCAAAATCTAAAAATAGACTCGCTATAATGAGTAATAGGTGTACTAAAGGAGCACTGCCGTTAATTGAAGAGGTCTTCTCTGACGATTTTGACTATTGTCATTATTTGCTGCATAACGCTACCACAAAAGAGTTGCTACACACTGTCGAAGACAACTTAAAAGGCTTCACAATGCAAGACTATTGCCTGATATTCATTGGAGAAAACGATATTAAAAGTAGCGAGTGTCTAGATATCCTTGAAAACTTGAAAAACTCGCTGAAAAATACTACACACACAAATGTTGTCATATGCGCACCGACTTATATAAGAGGTGCACTAATATATAATTATAAAGTCGAGTTATTCAACAACCTCCTCAGTTTGGACATAAAAAACAACAAATATGCATACTTTTTCGACAGTAATTACACCCTGACTCTTGACATGTTTACATATACAGGGAAAATTAATAAAGACGGATGGAGAGACATCTTTGACCAGATTAGATCCAACATATTTATTGACTACGATTATGATTTTACTAAAGTTAACGACGATATCCACCTCTTAGAAGAAGACCATAGTGGGACATCCCAAGTCTCGAATAAGTGCAATAGTGATCAAGTTGGAGAACTGTTTTTTCTCCAATAAATATATCAAAATCCTGCACCAAAATATTGCGGGCTTACTTGCAAAATCGAACTTTCTCACTGTATGTTTAGATGAACTTACTGAAAAAAACATAAATGTAGATGTCTTGTGCATTACAGAGCACTTTATTATGGAAGGATATCAAAATCAGTTATATGTTCCAAATTATTGTTTAGCTGCTTATTTCTGTAGAGAGGGGAAAAAACGGGGAGGGGCCTGCATCCTAGCTAGAAATGATATACAATGGAAGGAATTACCAAAAATTTCGAATTTATCTTGTTCGGGCGTGTTTGAATGCTGTGCTATTGAGCTAACGCATTATAGGATAATTGTAATCTGTATCTATAGAGTGCCAAATGTAAATAATCTTAACTACTGCTTAGATAAACTGGAAGTTATATTGCGAGAAATATCACTAGCACGCTATAAACATGTTGTTATTGCTGGAGATTTTAACATAGATATGCTTAAAAAAAATAATCACACAAATGCATTTGAATATTTATTAATGAGGTATAACATGAAATTGGCATTAAAACAGCCTACTCGCATGGCAAGCATGACATGCATAGACAATTTTGCGCATAATTTTAGCAAACCATGCAAAACTGATGTGCTAGAATTTGCGTTGTCCGATCATACGACACAGCTCCTTCACTGTCCTGTTCAAACAAAATGTATCATAAACTGTTGGTATGCGGCTAAAAGGGATTATAGTGTTGAAAACATAGCCAAGTTCAAAGGTCACATCAAAAATCTTACCTTCTCTGAGATTTATGACACGGATGACCCCAATATTGCTTATAGTAATTTTATCGACTCTTTCAAGCTTTTGTACGATTTGTGCTTTCCAATCAAATTGATCAAAATTAATGTTCTTAAAAAACCTAAGTGGCTGTCAAAAGGAATTAAATTGTGTAGCCAAAGAAAAAGAAAGCTTTTGTGGCAGATGAGATTAAACCTAAGTAGGGATAGTAAAAATAAATTCACTAATTATTCAAAATTGCACAAAAAAATTATACACTTAACACAGAAGGCACAAAACAATCATAAAATTAAACAATCTAAAAATAAATCTAAAACTACGTGGCAAATTATTAATCGCGCGAAGCATAATCTACCCAAACAAAACATATATAAAATTAAGGTTAAAGAAGGTATTCTATCAAATCCCAAGACCATTGCTGAAGCGTTTAATAACTACTTCATCGATAAAATTCAGCCGAAACTGAATGACACCAAGAAACCCGAACACTGTAAAATAAGGACGAGCACTAAATCAATGTTCATGTTGCCTAGTGTACCTTTAGAAATACATAAAATAATAATGTCATTGAACAATACAAGTAGCGTAGGATATGACGGTATTAGTACAAAAATACTCAAACACGTTTCAATGGAAATATGTGGTCACTTAAGTCATATAATCAATCTCTGTATCAGCGCAGGCATCTTTCCCGATGCCTTAAAAACTTCTATTATAAAACCAATGTTTAAAAAAGAAAATAGAGAATTAATGAAATATTACCGGCCAGTAGCACTTATACCAGTGATCTCTAAAATATTTGAGAAATACATCTATAACGAACTTTATAAATTCATTGATAAAAATAACGTATTATGTGACGAACAGAAAGGATTTAGACAACATAGAACTATCAATATGGCTATATATGACTTTATTTATAATGTTATTCAGAATGTAGACAAACGAATACCTGTATGCGGCATATTTTGTGACATGACTCAAGCCTTTGACCACGTGGATTATGCCATTCTCTTGAGAAAACTTGAAGCATATGGCATTAGAGGCAATTTACTTAGTCTTCTTGAGTCTTACCTTAAAGATCGAAAACAAATAACTGAAATTTGTCAAATAAATCCGGTCACTAAGCGCGAAGATATATTTCGATCCTCAGAGCGTAAAGTTATGTTTGGAGTCCCTCAAGGGAGCGTGTTGGGTCCTTTTGTATTCATACTATACATAAACGATTTACCTGAATATATTGAACAACCAATAACATTGTTTGCAGACGATAGTACTGTGACAATACCGTGTGAAAATGAGGAAACATATGAAAGGGATATAAATAATTGTTTAAAAAGTGTCGTTAACTGGTTGGAGGAAAATAATTTAAAAATAAACTTGGAAAAGACGAAAGTTATAAATTTCAGTCAGCGGATTCCTAGAATTTGCCCTAATATACACTACAACAATGAAGTCGTAGAAGAAGTAGAAAGTACAAAATTTCTGGGACTCGTGATAGATAAAAACCTAAATTGGAAAGCACATACTGATACTTTATGTAAGAGAATTAGCAAGTCCGCATACGCTCTACGTTCACTATCCCCAGTAATATACATAGATGCACTGCTTACTGCATACTATGGTATAGTAGAATCGCACTTACGCTACGCTATAATATTCTGGGGAAATTCCACCGAAAGGGAAACAGTTTTTAAAGCCCAGAAAAGATGTCTACGGGCAATGTTTAAGCTTAAATCTACGGATAGTTGCATGCCATACTTTAAACAGCACAAAATATTAACACTACCTTGTCTGTACATAATGGAAGTAGCTGTGTTTGTTAAGTCGAACCCAAATCGTTTTAAACTCCTGGCTGACGTAGTTCCTCGTAATAGACGTGACAATAATCTTGTGTGTTCCCACTCCGCCAAAACGGCACTAATGAGCAAAAGTGTCTACTGCATGGCTTCGGTCATCTATAATAAATTACCTAAGCAATGGAGAGAATTGCCGCTATCTTTATTTAAAAGCAGGCTTCGAAAGTTTTTAACTCATAAAGTATACTATACTGTCAGTGAATTCCTTACTGAGAAAGATTTTTTTTTAACTTAAGTATTTGACATTGATATTATTTCATTGACATTGTAAATTTTATTTCATTTTTGACATCGTAAATTGTATTCTGTTATTGACATTTTCATTTTTATTGCATTATTGACATTGTAAGTTTTATTCCATTATTGACATTGAATTTTTATCTTTATTTCCATGTTAATGTTTTGTTTGTTTTTCTGTCTTAAGTTATTTTGAGTGTTATTGTAATTAATTTGACCAATTATTTGAAAGAGTGTACACCTTTAAGGTAGGTTTTTGAGGAACTGATTATTTATTATTAAGATCTCATGAAAATGTACCAAAAATCACACTAATAAATGAATTTGAATTTGAATTTGAATTTAATAATAATTTCAATCCCTATTTCCATTAAATTTTACCTTGAAAACGTTTCCTTGGGCGTCCCTCAGACCTGTCCCTTTGATTCATTGTATCTCACAAACAATCTTACTTCTCTGTGAATAAAGGAGATGCTTGTTCATCTCGGATGAAAAGAAGATACTTGCGGTGGAAGGTAACATTCTTGAAGGTCATCAGGTACGTGCAGTATTTTAAATGTTACAGCACCATATTTATAGGAGCCTTTTGGTCTCGTACATGACAAATTTCATTATTTTTCTCATTATGTTACTTTTTATTAGTTATAATTATACCTAATTCAACCATTTTTTAAAAATATTTTTGTGTGTTTTGTCTTGGGCTAATAACTGCTTTTTCTTTCTTTCTTTTTTTACATACCACAACATCACGCCTGTTATTCCCTTTTATAGATAGGAGGCCTGTGTCCCAGCAGTGGAAACATAAATAGGCTGATGATGATGATGACGCTTGTAATCCTCGAAGTTTAGGCAGAGTTAGAGAGTTTTTTAACAAAAAAGTATAATTTAGTATTATTGTATTGTATTGTACAACGGGCTGGTGTCCGCAACTCCACGTCTATTTTGCGTATGGGCTATAATCCACCACGCGGGCCCAAAGCGGGGTTGGTAGCTGTCACATATCTTCGAATTTTTGGTTCTAGAACATGCCTGTTTCCTCACGATGTTTTCCATCACCGTTTTATATATATGTAGTATATCAATTATCTGGTGTCCACGACACAAGCCTGCAAGTGGCACTAGATGGCGCTGTGTGTTAATGTCCAGCGATATTTATTTATTTATTTTATTTAGTTGTACCCATTAGTAAACCCACATTTGCCAGTTATGTTTAAGTCCATGTAAAATACTACTATTCAGCTTCATCCGGTTAGACTGCCGACCCTAACATAGTTGGGAAAAGGTTGGAGATGATGATGTTTAAGGGGACGAGCTTCACGCGCGCCTCAAAGAGATGTCAGCAAGGGCCGACTGTCCCAAAGAGACACAAAACACAATATGCTAAGAAGGAACATAGCTGGGTTTTAGTCGGTAAAAGTCTGACACTCCCTTCCGCGCTGAAAAATTCAATAAAACTTTGCCTAACCTGGAAATCGAATGTAGGACTTCCAGCTCAGAAGTCGCCTTAATGCGATCATCAGACCTTTTTGACGACCTGATTGGCGTAATGGTAGTGACGCTGCCTTACGTTCTTAGGGTCCTGGGTTCGAATCCCGGTAGGAGCAAATGTTTGTGTGATGAGCACGGACATTTGTTTCCGAGTCATGGATGTTTATATGTATAATAAGTATGTTTTTACAAACAAAGAAGTATGTATGTAGTATATTATCAACTATCTAGTGTCCACGACACCAGCTTTGCTTAGTGTGGCACTAGGTGGCGCTGTGTGTTAATGTCCAGCGATATTTATTTATTTATTTATTTTTTATTTTTTAAACTCTTCATAATTTTCTTTTTAACCGACTTCCAAAAGGAGGAGGTTCTCAATTATTCGTCGGAACCTTTTTTTTTTTTACGTATGTTCCCCGATTACTCGAAGATGGCAGAACCGATTTGGATTTTTTTAATTATGTTTGAAAGGGTATACTTCACAGGTGGTCCCATAATCATCAAGTCAGGATCTGATGATGGGATCCTGGAGAAATAGAGAGAACTCTTCAAATTTTATAGGCACACATGAAGCGATTTGGGTAGTTTTCGGAAGAGTACTTTCTTGGAGAGGTTCCTCTTCAATTTGGTGAAGATTTGATGAAGAACTTCGGAGATAGGCAACGGAACTCCTCAATAAATGATAGCAAATGGACTGGGCAATCCCAGTCCATTTGCTGTCATTTATTGAGGAGTTCCTTTGCCTATCTCCGAAGTTGTTTACACCAGTTCATAACATAACATCACGCCAGTATGCTGTGAAGGGGTTAGCGCATGTGCACCACTAAAAAGTGAAAAATAAAAACTTTTTTGCAAAAAATAAAACCGACTTTAAAAAAACAAAAAAGTGAAAAATAACTTTAGCTTCAGAAGTCGGTGACAAAAAAACTAAACCAATCAAACAAAGGTCACCGACTTCTGAAGCTAAAGTTATTTTTCACTTTTTTTGTTTTTAGAAGTCGGTTTTTTTCGTCCAGTAAAAAACATGTTATTTAAAGTTACGTGCAACATTTTGGAACAAAGTTGAATACAAGGTAATAAAGTAAGATATTCCACTCCTCATCTTATAAAAGACGATATTAAAAACTATAACCTACATTCCCGAGGTCTTTGTAAACTGTAACTAAACTTACTAAGAAATAAAGTTTCTAGTTTCCTTATCTGAGTCCTAGCATCCACAAACTGAGTTTATACCAGACTAATAAATTGAGACAATCTTAAAAATATGGCTGCTATTTTTCCAGAGAGCCATAGAGTTTCATATAAAAATACAGGGTGTTTGGTAAATTTTGATTGCATTGATATAAGTTTTTCAGGGGCATAATATGCAACCTACTGTCAGTAGGTTGCATATTATGCCCCTGAAAAACTTAACTTACTAGCTGACCCATGCAACTTCGTTGCGTCACATAAAAGAGAAAAAACCCACAAAAGGAATAAATATTCCCCGTTTTAGCAACAATTTTCATTTATGCTCCGCTCGTATTGGTTGTAGCGTGATGTTACATAGCCTTCCTTGATTTTTCAGTTTCAGTAGTACCTGAGGTTAGCGCGTTACAAACAAACAAACTCTTCAGCTTTATATTATTAGTATAGATTATTAAGATATCAAAACGTACGAAAATCACGTGTTACGCATGCTCGTTCAGGCTAATCTCCGAAAACATTGAACTGATTTCTACAGTATGTTAGTTTAAACGAGGGACTTATTCAAACCCGCAATAGTCCATGCTAACATGATACTAATAAACACATGAACAAAACGAAAACACTAATACATACCAGATAGATCCATACCAAAAACTTCGCCTAAGTTTCGCAACGTGTGCGCCATGCGCTTATCGCAGAACATGTGTGCGGGTCAATGACCTTTCTAGGTATAATCCTCATACATAAATCCTTCATACTTTAAATCTGGCTTTGGACAGGCAAATATCTAGGTAACTAGGTACTGACCGAATGTTCGCAGTCGTTGAGTGACACCTTGCATAATAATTAACGGTTCTTCGCACAATATCACTAGATAACACTTAAGCACGAACCATAATCCTAAAATTCTTCACTGGAATGATGATAAGACGTAATTTTTGGTTATTCAAGAACACGTTTACAGGACACTCTCAATATCGCGAAGTAAGCGTGGTTGTTTGTTAAATGCGATACGCGGAAACGCAATATTAGACATGCGGAAGTAACGGCGCTCGCGCATACACTGAAATCAGCCTGGGGTGGCGCAGGGGTGTGCCCTGTCGGTGCATCGGCGACAATACAAAGGAAAGGGGCGGAGTTTGCGCACGGAGCTCAGGACCGGCACGTGTTTTGCCGCGTGACACCTACTTGCACGGTCAGTGTCCATGAGTAATGTATTTAATTAGACAATTGTGTCAAAAATTAAGGTTATAGGTTTTTTACATGTTTGGATTGAGAATCGAATACTGAATACCTTCCCTCAGTATGTCCCTCGTTTAACCTAACACGCTGTATAACATTTTGTGACTGTGTATAGTTAGTTCTAGCTTGAAAAATATAATCGTTTTATATATAATAGTATTTTTGATACATTTTTTAAATAAAAGTTTGTCATGCCCTAAATTGGCTTAAATCTTAAAACTTTAGAAGTACACATAACAATTTATAGAAAAAATAAATACTCAAATAAAAAACATCAACAATTATTGCTGTGTATCAAACGTTTGTGTGGCAAAAAAGGCGGCGTTTCGCAAAATTAAATTTATTACTTAATTATCGTGACATATGAGATAATACAGCTTCTTTGGGGCAAAACTAGGATGTGACTCCCCTTTATCTAAAAAAACATGTTTGTCCGTCTTCGAAACATCCTGTATTAATAAAGTGAGACTATTTTTATCACCAGTTCGTAATCTAATAAATTGTATCGAATAAGTCAAGTCGCTTTTAGTTTTGGACGAGGCTTTTAGCACTCGATGTTTTTTTGCTAAAAATAGCGAAATTATTACATCATTGGCATTTTTATTTTTCACGACATTGACTGTGATTTTTATGAACTGCAATAACAATTTTAATATTCAATACACTTGCTAGATACAGTGTAATTCAACCTGTGTATTGAATATTGAATAGTTTAGTATTATAATTTATGATGCATGACCTGTATAAAATTGGTATAATTAACTAACACTTACTAACACCAAAATTAAAAAAAATCTTGTTGAAGCCTCTATTCTTCAAAATCAGTTTTAAAATATTATTATTATTAATAAAAACCTGATTTTAAAGAAAAGAGGCTCCAGCAAGATTTTTTACTAATATCATAATGATCGTCAATGATCGCTTACGTACTGGAAATTAAGAAAAAGGCCCTGAATACAAAACTTACGTGTATGGACTCCACCACTCTTCGGGCTGGTCTCCACAGAAGCGGAGACAAGACAAGAGAAGAGGTATGTAGTAACCCACCCAGCATCATGACCAACATTTCAGCCGCAAGACGTCTACTGCTGGACATGGGTCTTCCCCAAGTGTCTCCACATTGAACAGTCTCGTGCGACTCGCAGACAGCAGCTTCCCGCAATCTTCACCACACCCCGTATTCACAACGCTTCGATTCGGGAAGTCGTATGTCTATCTCGCTCGTTTTCGTTATGCCAAAAAAGGATAGACATACGACTTGTCGAATCGAAATTCATTCCGAGCGTTTATGAATATGGAGGCTGGTCAGCAGTCCAAGTTAACCCACCAATAGAATTACTTTATTAACACTTTTGACACATCTCTACTCATCTCCGTTTTTGACCTAAGGCACAGATTAGGTAAAAGTACTAACGCACAGACGTTGCACTCCTTTGATCTTGAAGAAAACCGACATTTTAAATATCAAACTGGGCGCGCTCGATCGAAATTGTCCCTTGACGCAACGCGTTGGCGTATGTTATTCGACGTATCACTGCTTAATGATCAATCGGTACAAGTACTAAAAATAAAATACTACCAGCATTTTTGTATTTTAATGTATTATTATTTAAATGTTACTTAAAACTTATATAATTACAATTGTTTTACTTAAATTAAAATTTTATTCGGCTCGTCATATTCACTAATAATGATGAATGATCAATAAATCAGTCAGCAAACAAAAGTCACCAAATCGGCGTTCCGCCTTTCATATAAGTACTCAAAATTCTTACTATTTATTTTAACTCAAACATCACATCACCGACGACGTCTTAAGAACATCCACCGTTATTGGCGAAAAAGGATTATAACATCTTCTCTGTGCGTATTGTGCATGACAAAAGAGAAGGATTACAACTCTTTTGTGAAGCCATCTTCGTCTTTATGAAATATGGAAATCACGACCACGAATTTCCACTAACGGTATTAACCCATTTTTGGGATACCTTCATAATATCGACAGTAACTACATCGACGGTCGCTGTATCGATAACGTTCCATCGACGGGTTAATGAATCGATAGTAAACCAAATCAATAGTACGCTGTATCGACAGTACACTAAATCGACGGTATGCTACATCGATAGTACGCCATATCGATTATACGTTTCATCGACAGTACACCATATCGATGGTAAGCTGCATCGACTGCCTGCCCCGAACCAGATTTAACAAAAAAACAAGCTTTTATAGTTGCTGATGTTTTTTTGAGATGTTTCCTAAATATTAAAATATCCAAACCCCTTGTAATGGTTAACTCTGTTTACCAATCAGAGTGTGTAGGTATTATCCAAGTGGAACACGCTATAGAGGCCAGGGAGATCACAGACACCGAAAACTCTCCGACAGTGCCTGAGTTCTTCAGTCCCTAAAGAGTAATCAGTTCACGTCGAGATTAATACTAGAATGCCACAATGCCCTAGAACGAATTACGGTACTAAACCACAACACGGTAACACTACCATGGATCAAAGGTCACAGTGGATCACTTGGGAACGATGCGGCTGATGAACTTGCCAGAAGAGGATTCAGCACAAAACCCTGAGGACCCGAGTCCATTGTGCTCATTCCTTTCAAGCAGCTCAGAAGCTGATTAAAAGATCACACTTGAATACAAGCGGAGAAATGGTGGACCTCAACACCAGGGTGTAGGCAATCCAAGGAAGCTATGCCATCCCTGAATACAAAGCTGAGCAGGCGCCTGGACAGAGATAGCCTGCGACTGGTGGCGGGGACTATCGCTGCACACTGCTCACTGAATAAACACTTCCACACCCTAGGAATCACTGACATTCAGTCCCCTGTGAAGAGCGTGCATGAAGGCGGAAGAAACGGTAGCGCATTTGTTCATTGAGTGCACCGGCGTTAGCAAAATTTACGAGGAGACCCTTGGAACACCAAGATCCTTGGGGATGCCCTGAGAAGACCGGAAAGCTTCATCTGCTTCTGGAGGGAGGTGGGCTTGTTGGAGCCCACTTTAAGGACTAAGTGCGGAAACCAAAACCCCATGATAGATAGATATTCCGTATTCAGTGTTAATGATAATAGCTAATTAATAATGATTTCTTGATTTCAAACAAAACAAAACAGCAAATCTTTCCATTTTCATCAGAATCCACAAACTCTAATAACAAAGTTACCAACCGGTATTTGTAATATCGGTCTGTTCATAAAACTCTTTTATTTTTCTCACCAAATGGTGAGTAATGTGGAATTGAAACATGCTGGATCGATTTTTCGCATACTTGTAGAAACTTGTATGTTTAATTAAAAACCGAATGTTACTACGCGATCAGTTTTACTTTAGTTTTAAAATGCGACATAAAGTCCTTTCTGGAGCCGTGACAGCTAGAAGGCGACGCGGTAGACCTCGCACGAGATGACGGGACAAGCTGGACAGAACCAACGGCCAGGGCACATTGGCCCTTGATCGAAGGTTTTTGAAGTTAGGGAGGAAATAGGGAGATGCCTTTGCGTTATTTCATTGAGATACATATAAAATACTTGGCTGTAGATTTGATTTGGATACAGTTTGTTCGTGTGATATTCAACCGTTGGTCATAATCATAAACCACTGATCTAATGGCATGCCACCTCGGACTTAATTGTGTTTTGGATTAACGCAGTTCCATGGAAATTATTGGCTAATAGGTAAACCTGTACAGTATATTAATAAATGTTAAAATATAAAGGCTTTAAATCTTTTAGGTCTTCGCTCCCTTAATTCCACTAACAATGGATTTATTTAATAAACAGAATTGAAAATGGTGAACGTTTGTAAATTTCGGAAATCGGAACTCTTCATGAAATTCTCACTTACAGTATAAATGAAGATGAACCAAATTATAGGTACGAACCCGAAAAAGCGCTAAGCTAAGCTAGCGAACCGCTAGTCTGTGGATTTCACTGCCGTATTCTTTGTTTATCTTGGATTCGAGTCCATGGTCGAGCAAAAAGAGATATTGGGTTTTTCCACTTGAAACTCAATAGTATCCCGAAGTTTGAAAGTTGGCGGTATGATATGATACCCCCGTTTTTCCGCAAACACGTTAAGCCGGTTCTGCAGATCTCTCTCCGGTTGTGTCTGATTGCCGTCCCATCGGACTATGGGAGTAAAAGAACAGAGAGTGAACCTATGCCCGCGCACACAATTGTGCACTATAATGTGTCTGATAATGGCTAATCTCCGCTGACATTGGGCCCCATAACCGAAAACTGTAAGGTATTTACAATATCATCGACACAGTACTTTTACAGGCGGAATAACACAGATTTTAACAAAGACATACGAGTACATGTTCACAGTCAATAATAAAATGTATTGCAAAGCGGTTTCATTGAAAGAAACCAGTAAAATATACCTATAATGTTTTAGTGGTTTGTCCATGAAAGTACCGAGGTGTTTTATTTTAATTTTATGGTTTTTAAATCTTTCGCAACAATGTTTCTTTATTGAATAGCATGAAACATTGTAGTTTACACCTTAGAAATGTAGTTAAAGTTCTATTTCCTCAATTTTCGTGCTTTACAGGAGTTTTTTTTGGTCTAAAGAGCATTTTAATGTTAAGTCTGTGTGTTTGAAATCCATAGTTACTGGTTTATCCATAGTAATACTATCTGTTACTAAAAAGTAAAAACACCTTATAGGAATATTATGACTGGCTGATAATATAGTTTCATTTCAGAAGCATTCATCATTCATTATATGAAGCAATTGCAGAGACTATTGATAAGGATTCGTTTCTTTTTTTTTGTATTCCCTTAAATGTATAAATAAGGAAATATAGTTTCGTTAAATCAGAATAAAGAAATCTAAAGGGATCAATAATTTGCGATGTTTAAACGCAGAAAGAACCTTATTTATGATTTAATGCAATGTTCAAAAATATGCTGTGATTACCTTTTATCTTAATTTCGCAGAATTATCTGCCGTTTTGTCAAAAACTTTACACAGGACTTCATCATCATAATTATCTTGTACATAACATAATTCATTTGGGGTCGGTGAAGCATATCATACTTCTCTATTTTTTATCATCTCATCAGGCAGTTCTTTTCTTGCCATATTATTCTTTACGTACAGTCCATCCATCGTTCCTTTGGTCTTCCACTACTCAAATACCCATCCACATTCATACTTAAAGCTATCCTCACGACATTTTTCTCATTCCTCCGCATCATATGCCCATACCACGACCACCGATTACCACACAACTTTTCAATCACCGGCACGACTTTCAGACTTCCATTTAAATACTCATTCCTTACTTTATCCATTCGCGTAACACCACACATCCATTTACCATTCGCATCTCCGCGAAATTCAAATGCCTTTAATTCATTCCTTTTGTGGCCCAACATTCTGATCCACACAAGACAGCAGATCTAACCATTGTGACAACTTTACACAAGACCATTCTAAGTATAACCTAAAGAAAACAAAAAATAATCTTCCATGTCCCGGTGAACCTTTAGCAAGGTTGCGTTGATCTGTGTCTATAAATAGAGCCTTAAGGCCATGTCCTCCACGGCGTTTGTTTCCAGGAAGTAGGTCAAACTGAAGCCTGTCTTGAATCCCGATATTGAACTTGTTCGGAATATTGAACTTTGTGTAACCTGTCAAAGAGATTAGGCGTAAGGAAGAACCTTCGTTGTTTGGATTGGTGGTTGTGTTTATCGAAATTATTTGTTTATATTTTGAATGTACATCGTCTTCTTCTGAGTCATAGCAAAAAAATATTCATGGCGTGATGAAAATATGACAGTCAGCAGATATTGCCATCATATTTTTACACAGTACACACTGATATTAGTTTTGAGCGAGCGAGATACTTTTGTGACAAAATGTTTAGTTATTTTTTTTAAACGGTCTATTTTGGCTAATTACTAATTCAATGATATCTACAGCAAGTCTACCAGAATGCACTACGTAAGGTCGACCAACGGGTGTGGCGATTGATGCTGAAGATTGATGCTTGAGTGACGAAACTGTACTGCGAATCATCATAGTTCGAACGATAGTGCAACAAATGCTTATGCGACTGTAGTTCGACACTACCCAAGTCCGACTAACACTTATGCGACACGTCATCTATGCAGGATGTTAAAAGACCCATTACAAGCCAAAAACAAAGTATTCTGTAGGTACCCATAGGTACCCAGTCTAGCGAAATGTTACTTAGTTTGATGTAGGCTGGATATCTGACAGTATACCAGATTTATTATTCCAGTTATACATCTTCTAGCCTAGACAAAAAAGAAAGAATCTACACTAATTTCAAGGACAAACAAAGCGGCTTTTAACCTCTAAACGACTGCACACTAATGACTACCCGAAATTAAATTGTCGTAACTGTGTGATTCATTTCATTAATTTCGAGTCCTCCAGCCGTTGTTAAGGGTACTTACCCACAAAGTTTGCGAACTAGAGCAATTTGATCTAGTTCGCGCATCCCATTTTTTATTCAACCATCTTTCAAAAATAAAAACAATATAAATATAGCACGTACCACCTCCAGGTTGCAATTTTCTTGTCAAATTTTGGACTGGAACAGATTATGTTTGAGTTGGACCATTCGCGTCACATTATCAGTCAGTACCTAAAAATAATCAAGATTCTACTACTTATGAAAAATAATTAAAAAACACACTTGCCATGTCAAAAAATTGAAAACCAGTTGAATTTACTAGACAATTAACCGCGACTAACATTTTTATTGAAGTCAGGGGGCAGTTCTGTGGAACATTTCTTTGCGAGGGCAATGAAATTATTGTTTAAGTTTTCAATTTTTTCACTCTTGTTAGTGAAATTGCTGTTTTTTTAACCCTAAATCTTATCAAAAAAATCTCCTCTCCATTCGAACAGTTAAGGAACTGTACTGTTCGCTAACTCAATGAACACATGCCTTAAGGTTGAACACATACAGTCGTGCGGAGTTCACCGGATGTTAATTTGCATTAATTTGCGTGTATGTCTTCATTTTCGTGTGTTTTAGAGGCGAAGCAATGTGTATCAGTTTGTAGGTAATTGTAGGTACTTGTTAGGGGTGTGTCTGATTGAGGTCGTTTTGTTAAGCATAAGGGTGGAATAGAGATTCAATTAAATAATACTAACTTCAAAAATTAAGGACTGAGAAAGCTCTAAGGAAGTTCTAACGTTTTTTTGCAATTTGCAGGTCAAATTGAAATCTTCATTTTGCAGGAGTCAGGTTGCATGTTATTCCCACTAGTTCTACGACAGATCTAATTTTGAATATTATGATTCTGGATTCTGTTACTCATATCCTATTTGTCCATGCCAATTTCCTACTACGGAATGTTCTAGTGTAAGCTCGCACGGATACCTGAGGCTATTTGTGCCAACATACTTTTTGCAAATCTAAAGCAGGATAAATTCACTGTAGTGCTAGTTTTGAAGAGTATAAATGTACGTGTAAGAGTAAGAGTATAAATCACACATTTAAATTATCAGTTTTGATGAGTGATTATTGTTTAGATACACACAAATTAAAACAAAAAAATATGCCCGAGAAAGCTTGACTTTTTCTCTCGGGAGTGTTGTAAATAAATATAACATTTTTTCTTGTATTAGAGAGTTAGACTCTAAAAGCTCTCAAATACAAGAAAAAATGTGATATAGCCCTCTTAAGGTCTGCTGCTCTTACTATCTCTTTCTGCGCTTTCTAACTCACGCCTGTACTCCCCACAAGGTTAGGCAGAGTTGTACTTTATGACGACCCGAATGGCGCAATGGTAGTGAGGCTGCCTTACGCTCTTAGGGTCCCGGGTTCGAATCCTGGTAGGAGCAAATGTTTGTGTGATGAGCATGGACATTTTTGTTTCCGAGTCATGGATGTTATATGTATTTACAAACAAAAAATTGTATCTATGTAGTCTATCAACTATCTGGTGTCCACGACACAAGCCTCGTTACTTAGTGTGGCACTAGATGGCACTGTGTGTAATGTCGAGCGATATTTATTTATTTTTATTTATTCGAGTAGTACACCCATATTTCGCCAGTTATGTTTAAATCCCATGTAATAGTATATATCAACCGGGCACGAATCCCAAATCCGTTGCTGATACTGAGAAGTTCCTGATGGAAAAACTCAACAACAATTTGCCCGACCCGGGTATCTAACCCAGGACCTCATCCTCAGCAGTCGCGATACTCCTCTAGTAGATATGTAAAAACTATGTATCTATCATGGGGTTTAGGTTTCCGCACTTAGTCCTTGAGGTGGACCATTGTGCGTGAGTCATGGTGGCCGGTTACTCCAACCAGCCCACCTCCCTCCAGAAGCAGATCAACTTTCCCGGTCTCCTCAGGGCATCCGTAAGAGTTTTTGGCGTTCCCAGGGTCTCCTCGCGAATCTTGTTAACGCCTATGCACTCAAGGAGCACATGCGCCATCGTCTCCGCCTCCATGCACGCTCTGCACAGGGGTTGGATTACCTACATCCTGGTGTCGAGGTCCACCATTTCTCCGCTTGTATTCGGGTGTGATCCTTTAACCAGCTTCTTAGCTGCTTGAAGGGAATAAAAAAAAAGATATCTATAAAAGTAGTTGTTATGTTGTGAAATGTCATCTACTTTGGGCTGTTCTACCTTCCTTTGGATCGACATTTCAGTAAACCAAATCAATCAGAAAATAACCCTTGACCTTAAAAGACTTTTAAAAAGTAATAATGTAGCAGCAAGCAACGCCCCGGGACATAAGTAAGTACACAGTAAATACATTTACACACTCGTTGGAACCACTCCCGATACACAGAGGAAATCAGGACACGAACGCGAAAATAATTGTTCACATAGAGCTTATAACGTTCACAATTGGCTACAGAGAATTTGTGATGACACTTTTTAGTAGTTCACATGCGTGATGTCGTGATGTTATGTTATGAACTGGTGTAAACAATTGACAGACATGAGATTTCAGCAATGCCAGTCCATTTGCTATCATTTATTGAAGAGTTCCGTTGCCTAGCTCCGAAGTTCTTCATCAGATCTTCACCAGATTGAAGTGGGACCTTTCCAAGAAAGTACTCTTCTAAAAACTACCCAAATCGCTTAATGTGTGCCTATAAAATTTGAAGAGTTCTCTCTACTTCTCCAGGATCCCATCATTAGATCCTGATTTGATGATTATAAACCACCTCTGAAGTAAACCCTTTCAAAAAAATTAAAAATAAACCAAATTGGTCAAACCATCTTTGAGTAATCGGGGAACATACATAAAAAAAAATAAAAAAAAGGTTCCGACGAATTGAGAACCTCCTCCTTTTGGAAGTCAGTTAAAAAGTTGATAATGGTGGGGATGAATCGATGAATGAAGTAAATACATAACCAAACATTACACCTGTAGTCTATGAGGAGTACCTAATGGTCATCCACATTTCGCCAGTTATCTTTCAGTCCCTTCTAAAAGGGGGTGAGCCTGTTGCCTCCAACCAGCCCGCGTAGCATGACCACCGTAGACACGACAGAGAGTCGACAAACCTTTTGTTCAGCTGTCATTTTATCGATTCAATGACAGAAAAGATTTGTCGAGTCTCTTTCGTTTCTCCGGTGGTCATGCTAAGCGGGGCACAGATCTAGACTACGTGGCTGCTACTGAGCTGTTCCTAATGGAAAACAGAATAGCACTTTGCCCGAACAAATGAGTTTTAATTCAGTGACTTAATTCTGAGAAAAAAAAACAAAAAAAAAAACAGAAAAAGGAAAAAACAGGAAGAAAAAGAAAGACAGAAAGTAAAAATTTTATGTGCTGTTTTAGTTTTACTGGCAATTACATTTACTGGTAAGAACTACATTTTATTATCCCGCGTATGAAAAAATTGAAATTGGACAACAACCATTTGTGTTTGATTGTTTACCTATTTTGGCGGGTTTGCGCACGTGATGTCTTGACCTATTAATAAACAGACAGTGTTCATTGTTCTTAGGCTCACACTTACATTTCGTACCTCAAACAAGCGGTTGCGAGCCCTAGAAGCCGTTATGAACCGATTTCGAAGAACGTTCGAGACGATGTAACGATCACCTCTCTCTGATGTACACCTTCTACGCCTTGCTCTGGCCTTCTTGTGTAGGAACAGGTCTCTCTGTAACGCCGGATAGCATCTTGTATAGTGGTTCGTTGATATCAAAGCATTCGTCCAATCCGACGCTGACTAAACCCCGCGTCTGCAAGTGTCACAGCCCTGGGTGCTCCAGCTGCGTCCAGAGGCAAATTTTTTAAAGTAAATGAAATAACAGTACCTTAACACCCCGGTTTTACTGAAAGAAATGGTATCACAACGTTTTAAAACGAATGTATCCTTCACACCAAACGACCGGCGAGAATGTCAAAATTCTATTAAACTGATTATTGTTGAATAAAGACACACAAAAGTAAACAAAACGTGGGTATTATTGTTTCTTTTATTGCAGATATACCCACTTACCAAATTACGCCTAGTAGTCAAAGCGTAAGTTAACATAAACAAACGATAAGTGATTTGACATGGGTGGACGGTTAAATGTGTCCCTGAGTGTATAATTTAAGCCGCGTTTCCACTAGGCAACATTTGGCGCGCGACACGTGACGCTCAACATGTTCGGCAGCGTTGCACAACATCGCGCGACGTTGTCAGCTGGCGCGCAACATGACAAAACAAAACAAAAGTTGCCAAACAAAAGTTCCGCGCTGACTTTCAACATGTTGTGCAACATGTTGCGCGTCAATTGTTGCCTAGTGGAAACGCGGCTTTACCCCTGCGACGTCTACGCATTCCCCTGAGAGAGCTCATATTTACAGCGCAGGTTTGATTGCTTTCAATATTGTCAATAAGTAACGAAACAAAAGATTCAAAGGTCACGTCTGATTGCGAGCAATATGAAACATACATGTCCTTGATTTCTCGGTTGATATTAACTTGATTTTTTCGCTCATATTCCATCCACTACGCGAATTCTCAATATGTGGATCACTCAATTTGCAAATAGATAAAACATAAGATATACGCTAGCAAGCACTATTGTAGGGTCCTATAGGTTTGATTCACATATCGGGCATAGTGTACAAAATCAAAATCAAAATATTTTATTTCACATAGGCCTTGATGGGCACTTCAAAAACGTCGAAAAAGGTGCACGGTTCGCGTTGGTAGGTTCCATGGAGAAGAACCGGCAAGAAGCTCCATGGTTACAAATCATCTTTTCAAATAATTTGGTTTAACAATATTATTATGGTTACAGCATTAGTACTTTAGTATGGCGGGACGGCATAGACCCGACAATAGGGCGTTGCTTACTATACACGTAAAACAAGAGAACGTTCAAAAATTTTCTCGGGATTATCCATCCCAAAGGAGACAGTTTTTTGGGTCCTTGCATTTATTATTCATATTACACCAAAAAAAGTAACCATTTTACTATAGTATCAATCAAAATATTACACAGAAATGAAACCGGAATCTTAAAATCATAAACTATGTTATGATATTGTTTTGCGAGTCAAATCATTCTTGTGGTCAATGTCATTTGACAGAAAATACTTAAGTGAATAGGGACGTTTTTTTTCCGTTTACTAAAAAAAGTACGGTACCTACCCATTGGTAATCATATCTGCTATAATTATAATATGTAGAATCAGAATAGAATATAAAAATAAGTATTATTCAACTGTGAGCATTTTTAATTATATTTTTAAAGTTTTACACTAAAATCGCATAGGTGGTTTAAACAATCAACGTGGCACAGAACGTTAAAAATCCACTTTTTTAGCGGTTGACAGACAACTTCATTATTTTGACATTTACTTTTTCTGTTATTTTGATTTTCGTAAGTGTTTTTGCAGATTTTTTGCATTTATTCCGGTTGGACATGGCTTAGCTAAAATAAACAATGTAATCTAGAGGTTATAAGGAAAAAATCAATGTACGTTTCATTATTAAATGCTACAATTTATGTGGGTGGCCTAATCTTCGAACAAAAAAAAATCTCCTTTCATGAACGTCAAGATGACGGGACGACGCCAGGTTTTGCGAATATTATGTGGATAGGATATAACACAATATTTATACTATTTCATGCTTCCATAGTAAAATTAAAACATTTTAAAATATTCTACAAAGAAACTGGTTCGCTATTTTTATGTCAAAATGACGGGACCACTATTTATTTGATGAAAAGCATAAGGCGTGGCCTTAAAGTGAACACACGAAATTATAATACGAAATAGTACGACTACGTTTAAATAGTTATTATACTTTAAAAACTCTAATTTCAATAATAGGTATATATAGAAATAAATGTTTTTGATATATTGATTTTTCTTTTTATTCTTCGCGTGTATGGCATTCACGTTCAAGGACTCTCAGTCATCGCCAGCACGTGTCGCAGGACGGTGGTTGCGTTTCGGTAAGTATGCTAGTTTTTTTGATATTACAAAAAAGGCGCCCTTGGCGCTCCAAAGACGTATTAAGTTAATCTGTTTTAATTTAATTAAATCAGCTATTAATAAAATTGCATCAAAAATATTTTTTTTGTTACTTTGTTAGTTTTTTTAGTTACTTAATTACTTCATAATTTACTATTTTTTAAGAGAAGTGTATACTTTAAGTTGTTTTTATTTTTATTATCAATGAGAAGACTGTTTAATTGCCTAAGTTCCTAAAACTTGTTCCTACGATTTATTTGATTAAAGATTTTGTAACAAAAATATTTAAATATTATTTAAAATTGTGTTTTTCTCTTTTTAGTAATATACACAATTATATAAACAGTCAAACCATATTAATCATACATATAGGTTTTGAATAAAATCATTAGTCAATATGATGCGCCTCGCGGGCGTATGAGATAGTATCTTAGTACGTCGCAACATGAGTAGTAATGTAGGGTTAAGCAGTTGGTACCGGCTGTCATTTGTAGGTCTTTGACAGCCGCTATAGGCAGTCAGTGGTACAAAAAGTCTGAACATTAGTCTTACCATATTACCCAATACTACTTGGTGGTGGAGGTTAGATAGGCAGTCGCTCCATGTAAAATACTGATATTCAGCTGCATCCGATTAAACTGGAAGTCGAACCCAAAATAATTGGGAAAAGGCTTGGCAGATGATGTATTGACGTTTTAAGGCTAATAACAATACTTATCAAACAAAACCATATTTTTTACAAGTCATTCTTTTAACGCACACCCAAGCTGTCTCAACTTTTCTTATTCTAATTACGACCTTATTGTTTATTTACTTTTCCTTGGAAATTGCCAGAGTTAATTCGTAAATTACCACGAAGGATAAGGTAATGATTAAAAGTACTTTCGATACCGCAGACGCGAAGTACAAGGTTTTCCTACACTATACGTATGACTATTAGCACCCAATATTAGCCTCTATTCACACTACCATACGAACGACAACACCACTGTAAGCCCTAGACTCTAAGTACTACCTCCCGTCAATAGACTTATCTAGAAAGCCGACTACAACGACCAAAGTAATTTGCGTGCGTTCTTAGTTTGCACAAGTACTAAGCGTAAGTCTATTGACGCATTAAACGGGCCCAGGTATAAAGTTGTAAGTCTGTGGGTAAACATTATCTGTATTAGTAAGATTCCTTTTGAATGTCATTTATGATGACGTAATCAGAACATTTTGTGGACTGCCACGTTGGTCGGATGGTCGCTCGACTGCTGAGCATAAAGTCTTGGGTAGTTGGGCAAAGAGTTATTGGAACTTTGAACATATCGCCTTTAATTCCCAATAGGTTAGGATGAGGTGTAACTAAAGACATATTTTCACTCGATAAATTTAGGTCTCTTCTAAGGCTCATCCCCTGAGCCTATTGCCATTAAAAGGGTACAAATCAAGACTGAGCTGCAACTGAGACATTCTTGGAGGAATTATGTTATAACAAATTACCCTACCTGGAGGTCGACCCCATGACAGCTTAGTAGCAGCACTTTGCAACTACTAAACCATCGACACAGTTCCAGCTAACGCACTGGCCTATATGGTAGGTAAACAATACTAAATGGGTTTTAAAACAAAAGCTGTTGGATCTGGGGTAACCCTAAGGCCTGAATTCTTGCCGCGCTTACGGTCGCGTACGGTCGGTCGTGACGTCAGCGAGAACAAAATACGGCTGTCGGTCGCCGCTGACGTCAGCGTCGCAGTATGGTGCTATACTGCGACGAGTACACAATGTATACTCGTACGCGACCGACCGTCAGCTCGACAAGAATTCAGGCCTAATAGTGAAACAAAAGGAAAAGATATGCATTAGAAACGTTATTTGCTCGGCGGTAGGCGCTAGGTTTCAACGTTTTGTGTAAATAATTAGGTAACTTAGTCCCTATTTGCTTTGTAGTGTGGATGGCGAGTTAATTTACTAATTTAGGACTTGGTTTGTTAATTAGGTAGTTTTATTTTTAGAAACGCGATGGAGAGGTCAAGGTTCATAGTATGTGGTATTTAATTTTATGTTTAAATTAATTTTATATAGTGTCACCGTCAGATTTTTGTTTGAATACCTAAATTAAATTGTAGTTCAAGCGTAAATGACTGCGGTACAATTATAATTGCAGAAGTCTGGTTGAGAAATTCTGACATGGTCTTTTTCTTTGCATGTCGATGCCTATCTAAATTGTGTCGGTCCAGAATTGAGATACTATTAATGCTTACGGTGTGACGACCATCAGTTCCTATCTCGTGAACAAACAACAGAACACGCAGTCTGTCATGTTTCTAGTGAACGCAAATCTCTTACTAGTGAACGCACTTTATATTACTTTATAATTAATTTGAAAATAAATTAGAATGCGAGAATTTACGGTATGTACCTAGTTATTCTGCCAAAGTGCAAAACAGTTTGTCGGCAGCGTTTTCGTGAATACATAATTATACATTTCTCCTATTAAAGAACTTTAAAATTATTCGAAAGCAAAGTCATTTATTTTTAAGTTGTTTTTGTTTTTATTTGCATGAAAGATAAACAGCTTGCAGTAACATTACCACGACCAAGTTACTTTTGCCAAGCGATAAAGAACCTCAACACAGTGTAATAGGGTATACAGAAGAGTTTATAACATTTCCATTGCCGATGCAGGTCTCCTCATTCTGTAGAAGAGTGGGCTACATCCACGCAGCCCAAGTTGTAAGATGCCACAAGTAATAGTTTTTTTTTTTGTTTTAGTAGATGTCGCGGAAGTGCTAGTGACTAATAAAGGAATCAGAAAAAAACTGGTCATGTAGGTAGATCCTCTTTCATTACCGCCACAATATTAACGGCAAAGCTAAGCTTTAAGCTTAGTTCAGAGAATTACAGGCGCACAATATAAGTTTAGCTTCACAGAGCCCCTTGAAAGTTGGTCAACTGCGCACCCACTACCACCGGTCGGGCGTTTCATTAGACAACTTTGTTGTTCCTATACGTGTGGTAGAGGTAAGTATACAGGTATTATGAGAACTAGGTGAAAGGTTTGTTGGTTGAATGTGAAAATAGTAACAAGAATTGGTGTAGTTTGCTACCACTAAAAACCCGACTACGGAAAAATCACACTCTAATAAATCTCCTCACATACAAGGAGGCCTGTGTCCCAGCAGTGGGAACATTAATAGGCTGATGACGGTGAATCAAATTCGGGGTTTATAAGGTAAAATCGACTCCACCTATTGTTGAAGTCCTGTGTTACACATGCCATAATAATGAGTCCATTGACATCTTATTCATCAACATCGGATGAATAGTTTGGCGCTACGGAGAAATATCAACATACTCGTACATTCATACATAAACTCTTTTTGGCTTTGCCGGAGTCGTGTAAGAAGGATCATCCGCTTAGCATTTTCCCAACAATGTTGGGGTCGGCAGCCAGTCTAACAAGATACCAGTACTTTACATGGAGCGACTGCCTATCTGGTCTCCACAACCCAGTTAGTACTGGGTGATACGGGGGTTCCCCCTTTTTAAGACTGGTTGTCAGTCCATCGGGCCACTGACTACCTGTAATGACTGTCAAAGATCTATAATAATAATATAGATGACGGACTGGACCAACCTTAGCATGCTTTCCAATACACGGAAAAAACTCGGTTTGTAACGGGTGGTGACCGATCAGCAGATCAACCTAGGCAAGCACAGCTTACCCGAGCGGCAGGTGGTCGTTTAGCCACGAACACGAGGAAGGGAGGGGGCCTTCCTCCTCCTTCGACCTTCTGATTGCAGATAAGATACATTATTTACCAAAGAACATGGATAACTTTGAAACTGAACGCCATTTAACTCAATAAACTAAAGGAATGATGTGTTTTCAACTGCATACAAGCGGCATAGTTGACAGACAAAGAGAATAGAAGCTTTTGTAGTCAACTTGTTTAATGCCTCCCTTCAGATGCCTACAATTGAAAGTTTTGTTCAGAAACTCGTGCCAGCGTTGTGGGGTGGAAAATACTTTGAACAGTAATGTAAATAGGTTTATAGATTGTAGTATTTTATGTGAGTAAAGTTGTCTCTTGTGAAACTGAAAGCTGAAAGCAATTTTTGGGTTGATGAGAACGTTTATAATAGGTAAAAAGTCGTTTAAACATCGACTACAGAACATCTACTACAAGATCGACCTGTAACGATACTAGATTTGGTGAAAGCAGTGCTCATTTTTAGGGTTCCGTAGCCAAATGGCAAAAAACGGAACCCTTATAGTTTCGCCATGTCTGTCTGTCTGTCTGTCTGTCTGTCCGCGGATAATCTCAGTGACCGTTAGCACCAGAAAGCTGAAATTTGGTACCAATATGTATATCAATCATGCCGACAAAGTGCAAAAATAAAAATTTAAAAAAACATTTTTATTAGGGTACCTCCCCCAGACGTAAAGTGGGGAGCGATTTTTTTTTTAATTTTGACCCTGACGTGTGATATATTGTTGGATAGGTATTTAAAAATGAATAGGGGTTTTCTAAACTCATTTTTTGATAATATTAATATTTTAGGAAATAATCGCTCCGAAAGTCAAAAACAATGTGTCCCCCCCCCCTCTAACTTTTGAACCATAAGTTTAAAAAATATGAAAAAAATCACAGAAGTAGACCTTTATATGAACTTTCTAGGAAAATTATTTTCAACTTGATGAGTTGAATAGTTTTTGAGTTATATAGCACTTTTTCAAAAAAACGCAAATGATAACTTTGTTTTTCATACAAATACTATGAAAAACAAAGTTATTTTTGCTGACGAAAAATGTTGGTATTTTTAATGGTCTGGGAAGCTACGGAACCCTACAGTGAGCGTGGCCCGACACGCTCTTGGCCGGTTTTTTTTAAACTTACATTTCATAATCGTCTGAACGGAAGCCATGACCACAACTTTTTTTTTTCGCATGGGAAGTCATCAAATGACTCCTCCCGCTCTGGGTAGAGGGAGGGAGTGTCAGACTTTTACTGACTAAAACCCATCCATGTTCCTTCTTAGCCCTTTGTCTTCCGGGGCCACGGCATCTCTCTCGAACTGTCCCGCAGCCCCGGCAAGCTTCGGCACTTGCGGACCCCTTCCTATCTGTTGATATCTCTTTGAGGTGTGCGTGGAACACGAAAGCACCGTCGGCACGGCCTGTCATCATAGGACGGACGGACGGCGAGCAAGCCCATAGATCACCGTCCACAGGCCAGTCTTGACCACACCTGTGATCCCCGAATAGTAAGGTTAAACTAATAATGTGTTTTAGGCCCTAGTTGGGGTCACGTGGTCTTTCCGCACGCCTCTTACATACAATGGAAAACAAAAGTGAAAAATAACGATAAGAGCTGATAAGAGCTGTTGCTCGCCCTGTCATTCTTGCAGCCTTAACCTGAGACGGCGTTCCTAGCAAGTAAACCGTCACTGTTGGGGTGATTGTGGGGAATGCAACTGGGGAACAGAAGTGCACTCCAGCCAGAAGTGACGACGAGAAACACCGTGTGGTTTTAGAGGTTTTTGACAGACTCCATCCATTGAGGATTTCCACACGAAAAAACAAAGGTTACATAAAAGCAAAAACACAATAATGTGAAAAATAACTTCAGCTTCAGAAGTCGGTGACCATTGTTTGATTGGATTAGTTTTTTTGTCACCGACTTCTGAAGCTAAAGTTATTTTTCACTTTTTTGTATTTTTAGAAGACGGTTTTATTTTTTGCAAAAACGTTTTTATTTTTCACTTTTTAGTGGTTCACATGCGCTTACCCCTTCACAGCGTACTGACGTGATGTTAAGTTATAAACAATAGACAGACATGAGATTTCAGCAATCCCAGTCCATTTGCTATCATTTATTGAGGAGTTCCGTTGCTTATCTCCGAAGTCATTCATCAGATCTTCACTAAATTTAAGTGGGACCACTCGGAGAAAGTACTCTTCTGAAAACTACCCAAATCGTTTCATGTGTGTCTATATAATTTGAAGAGTTCTCTCTATTTATCCAGGATACCATCATCAGATCCTGCCTTGATGATTATGGGACCACCTGTGAAGTATACCCTTTCAAACAAAATAAAAATAATCCAAATCGGTCTAGCCATCTTCGAGTAATCCGAAATTGAGAACCTCCTCCTTTTGGAAGTCGTTTAAAAACGGATGGATGTTCAATAAAAGGTCTTATATAGTAAAGTAATCATCTCCTAATGATCATATTATTTTATAGTATTATCGATCGGACAGAAACAAAAAGTGAAGACCTGTGAATTGAACCCATAACCTTACGCAGCAGTAGCACTTCCGATCACTAGACCAACGTTTGAAAAATTATAGAACAAAATCACCAAGTCGCTGTGAGCGGGCGTGTGTTTAATCGTTCCTTCATCGAATGGTGAGATAAAAAGTCATTTAATGAGGGATTTTCTTTTTCAACTCTTCCCTAGTCACCGGATAGATGGCGTTGGTCTGACTACGTTACTACAAGGAACAGAACAACACATAATTTCACTTGGACCTAATGGTTGTATTTGGAAGCTTATGCAAACGAAAGTGTCAGTCAACGAGCGTATGTGACGTGTGTTTTTTCAAGCGTTTGGACTTTGGCACCCAGTAACGTAGTCGGATCAACGCCATCTATCGAGTTCATAGAAACTATTTTTTTTTAATTCTCAAAAAGAGAACCTCTTATTTCATTAGAACAGCTTCACTCTTTACTTTTGATTTTGTTATCATTGACTGGCTTCTTCCACTATTTCACTCTACTCGGAAAAAAACAAAAGCGAACGATTACAACCAATTAAGGATCCTTTAGAACTAATTGTCTGAGTATTTCCCAAGCACCTACTTGTACTTGAGATCTACGATCAACAAGCGTCCTTCAAAAGAAAAAGTTTACGATAGCAAAACGTTTTTAAAAACAAGCCTCTAAATGTATGTGTGACGTCATTTTTTCTGCAAACCCTTTAAATTGATAGGTAACCAAACTATATCATGGGGTGCGTAAAAAATAACTAGTCCGCCATCTTTGGAATTCCGCCAAATTTTGAATGACGTCACTCATTCATACCTTTTCCTCAAAACTGAAAGTATATGTAAAATTTCAGCTGAATTGGTTGGGAATAACTGTCTTAAAATTCAGTTGCAATTTTTAACCTTGAGAAACGCACATACAAAAAAACAACAAGCTACATAAAAAGCTCCTAAGAAAAACATGACGTCAACCGAACCATTCGCATTTTTCCGAAGTTCTGAAATTTTGTGGAGCGTGAACTTTTTTAATATTTGCATAATGGCCTGAAGGGGCTCTCGTTAAGGTAAAACCTTGGATTGTGAGGTCGTGACCTCCCTTGAGCACTCTCAGTCTTCAGCCTACGACGACCTTAGAGATGCATTCTTTGCATACTAAACGTTATTTATTTTTAGCTTTTGTTTTTCTTGTGACCGGAAGATCTTTTCTTTTCGATTTGTTGATTTATTCGGTTCATGTTTTGTGATGTAAATGGGGATGGGAACTCAACCAAAATAATAAGTGATATTGTTTTTTACTTTCAGAAGAGGTGAAAGTTTTTAGATTTTTTTTTTCGTTTCTTTTCTCTTACTATCTGTCACTAGTCATTAGGAAAATAAGTCATTTCTATGGCGTGTTAGATGACTTGCTCGGTAAACGTGCTATGACACAACCTCTTACTTAAAAGCATTATAGTATTGTCCCATTTGATCTTCTGGAATCTTGTATCGCCTTTTTTTAGGATGGGAAATCATGAAATGACTTCTCCCACTCTGGGCGGAGCGGGAGGGAGTGTCAGACTTTTACTGACTAAAACCCATCCATGCTCCTTCCTCGCCCTTTATGTTCCGGGGCCGCGGTATCTCTTTCGAACAGTCCCGCAACCATCTTGTATCGCCTGCGGATTCCTTTTTTATCCATGTGTTGGTTAGCCAAGATGTTTGGGTGACGAGTTATTCTTCCTTCGCATGACTTGATGTGGCTTTTTATTTCTTCTTTGACTGGAAGTATCTTCAGATCATGGTGTAAGCTTCATTTGAAACAAACCATGGAGCGTTTGTGATTGTTCTTAGAAGCTTGTTCTGAAAGCGCTGTATGATCTCTATGTTAGAGTGTGAAGCTGTTCCCCATAGCTGGATGCCATAGGTCCAAATAGGCTTGATTGTGGCTTTGTATATAAGGATTTTATTCTCCAGGTGTTATTGTGAATTCCGGCCAATTAACCAGTAAAACAAACTTTCTTAGTGTAAGTCCAAGTTGCTTCCGTTTTGTGAAGATGTGTTTTTTTCCAAATGAGGCGTCTGTCAAGGTATAAACCAAGGTATTTAACATGTTCAGCTTGAGGCACTTGTATATGTGCACTTGAGGCACTCTTAGAAAATGTGTCATTTATCGACTTGGTTTCGTTTGCTTTTCTCCTCCACTTTTGAGCCAGAGGACTATGTCATCCAAGCAGGTCTGCAGCACAGCTGATGAAACTTTATGGTCAGAATAGGATGCCAACACAGCTGTGTCATCCGCGAAGGTTTCTGTAGTCGTTAAATTTGATATTGGGAGGTCCGCAGTATGAATCAAGTACAAAATCGGTCCAAGCACATTGCCCTGAGGTACCTCAGCAGTAATAGGGTATAGCTTTGATAATGCGTCTCCACTCTGCACGAAGAAGTATATCTCTCTGAAGTACGACATCAAAATGAGGAAGATGTTGCTTGGGAAGCTGTTTCTGATTTTATAGAGGAGACCTTCGTGCCAAACTCTATCAAATACTTGAGAAATATCAAGGAATGTGGCAGCACAATATTTTTTATCTTCGAAAATGTTGTGAATTTTTCTGACAAGCCTGTGAACCTGGTCCACTGTGCCATGTCTCTGCCGGAACCCAAAGTGATGGTCGAGTATTAAATGCTTTACTTTAACAATAGGCATTAAGCGTGATAGAAGGAGCGATTCGTAAACTTAAGACGCTATTGGAAGCAAACTAATTGGTCGGTATGACTTCCGGTCTTCAACTGGTTTTCCTGGTTTAGAAACCATTAGAATCTTAGCTGTTTTCCATTGGGGGGGAAAGAAGCAAAGTCTTGACATAGCGTTGTAGATTGACAACAGGAAGGTCAGGCCAGAATCTGGAAGTTGTTGTAAAATCATGCTAGTTATCAAATCGTAACCAGGCGCTTTTTTAAGTTTTACGTTTTTTATCGCTCTAATTAGTTCCTGCTTTTTAAACATTACAATGGGGATAGTGAATGAATCAAGCTGAACTTCTCGCTGGACTTCTTCTTTGTGCTCTGGGGGCCCCTCGTAGGAGTGAGGCTGAAAAACGTCTTTTAAGTTTTCTGCAAATGTTGTGCATTTTTCTTCGTCATTTCGAGCCCAGCACCCATTGGGTTGCCGAAGTGGGGGGGACACCGTTTTAGGCCGCTTTAGTTTTTTGGTAGCTTTCCACAGTCAGTAATCGGTAGCAGCAGAAGCATCATGGTTGCTCAGGACAGGTTTACTTTTAAATACTGTAAAAACTGATGATTTTAAATGAGTGGAAGTCAGGTTTACGTATGAATAAATTTGTATTTTATAAAGTATTACAATAAAAGCATGTACACATCTCGTAGTGTCACAGAGTAGAGAGTTAGTTTAGCCAAAGACACAGATTAACAAAACGTAGAGATGACATTAGAAGGCGCGAAATTTAAAATAACATTTCAATACTCTCTTCAAATTAAAGCCTTCTTTACATATTAACATAGCATAAAATACAAGGCCTTATCACAAACATACTAACTTGCAAACTACTACATAGAATTATATCTAGTTACAAGTTTTGTTGTTATACAAAAGAAAGTTGAACTACTTACAAATTATTATTAAGTTTACACATCCCTATGTTACTTCTCATAAATATGAATTTGTCCTTAGACAAAGCTTTTGTAAATATATCAGCATATTGATAGTTTGTGTTTACATAGTTAAGACTGATAACATTTTCATAATATTTTTCTTTAATAAAGTTGTATCTAATATCTATATGCTTGCAACGCTTATGAAACTCACTATTTTTGATAACACTAATTGCACTTTGATTGTCAATGTTTATGATTACAGACTCTTGTTTATATTCACTTATTTCCTGTAAGAATTGCCTTAACCACATGGCCTCTTTAGTGGCAGCACAAGCAGCCATGAATTCGGCTTCTGTTGTAGACAATGCCACTGTTTGTTGCCTTTGGGATGACCAAGTAACAGCAGCTCCATTTTTAAGGAAAACATAACCAGTTGTTGAACGCCTTGTTTCAACATCGTTGGCAAAGTCAGCATCGCTGTACCCTACCACATCATTTCTGTCTGGCTTTGACATGTAGCACAATCCATAATCTTTAGTATCTTTGAGATACTTGAGTATTCTTTTGACAGCATTCCAGTGAGATTCATCATGAGAGTTTAGGAATCTACTCACCTGACTAACTGCAAACAAAATGTCTGGCCTGCTTACTGTTGCTGCATGTATGAGAGATCCTACGGCTTCTCTGTAGGGATATTTTCTTTCAGGTAGCCCATCAGTCTTCATGAGTTTGACATGTGGATCAGCTGGTACACTGTTAGAGTTTGCTTCAGTCATGTTGAACTTCTTCAATAGTTGTTCAATGTATTTGGTCTGGTGTATGAAGATATTATTATTTAACTTTTCAATTTGCATTCCTACAAAACAGGAAAGAGGGCATGTTTTGACATTAAAATTAGTCTGAAGATCATTGATTACTTCAGTTAAAACTGACTTCTCTTTACAAAATAATAGACCATCGTCAACATATAGACACAAGTAACATGTTGTGCCTTTAGTTATTCCAATATAAATGCACTGATCTGCTTTACATCTTTCAAACCCAAATTTCTTTAAAACTGAGTTAAATTTAGTATTCCAACATCTTGGTGCCTGTTTTAGTCCATATAAGGATTTGTTAAGTTTACATACCATGTTTGGGTTGCAGTCTAATCCCTCAGGTGGAGTCATGTATATTGTTTCTTCTAGGTCACCATACAGGAAAGCAGTAGTAATATCAAATTGGATTATGTCTAAATTTTTCTGAGCTGCAAGTGTTAATAATAATCGTATAGAGTCATACCTCACTGTCGGCGCAAAAGTTTCATCAAAATCTATTCCTTCTATTTGGGAATATCCTTTTGCACAGAGTCTTGATTTATACCGAGGACCTGTTGGTTCATCTTTGATGCGGAACACCCACTTGCATCCAATAGTCTTGGTGTTTTGAGGTTTTTCTACCAATGTCCAAGTTCCATTTTTATAATGAGATTCTAATTCTTCTTTTATTGAAGTTTTCCATTTTTCAGATTCAACTGAGGTTGAAGCTTCTTTGTAACTCTGAGGAATGGAATTTATCTTGTCTTCACTGTAGCACAGGTAAGCTTTATCTTTATTTTCATTTAATTTTGATACTTCTACGTTTCTTGGTCTCAATGTTATTTTTGATGGGGTTGACGATATTTGAATATTTCTATTAGGTTTATACTCAGGATCTAAGTTGTCTTCTTGATCTGAAACATATTCACTGCTTGTGTTTGAAGTATCTGATTTGTCATTGGAACCCAGAGATGTATGATCATCATTTTGTTCCATTGTTTCTTTCTCTGTCAGATTTACAGGAAGATAGTTTCTTTTTACTGTGGTCTCTAAGAAAACAGCATCTCTGCTTTTAATCACAGTTTTAGAGGCCGATATTATAAACCTATACCCTTTTGTATTATCACAATATCCGATGAATATAGCTTTCTGTGATTTACTGTCCCACTTCTTACGTTTTTCTTTTGGGAGATGTATCATTGCTTCACAGCCAAATATTTTTAAATGGCTTATATTTGGTTTCTTGTTAGACCATTTTTCTTCTGGAGTTTTAAAAGCTAGTGAACGTGTTGGAGTTCTATTTATGAGATAAGCAGCTGTGTGTATTGCTTCTGCCCAATACAGTTTAGGAAGTTTTGCATTAATCAGCAGACATTTTGCTTTTTCAACAAGTGTACGATTCATTCTTTCTGATACACCATTTTGCTCGGGTGTATAAGGCGCTGTAGTTTGATGAATGATACCAGCTGTTGCTAAGAACTCTGAAAATGCATTGTTTACATATTCAAGTCCATTGTCTGTACGCAAACATTTTATACTGCACTCCAATTGATTTTCAACTAGGCATTTAAATTCTTTGAATTTTTCAAGAGCTTCTGATTTCTTCTTTAGGAAATAAACAAACACCTTCTTTGAAAAGTCATCTATAAATGTGATGAAGTACTTTGCACCCCCAATAGACGTGGTCTCCATTGGTCCACATAGATCTGAATGCACAGTTTCAAGTAATTTTGCAGCTCTTGAACAACTTGACTTAAATGGCAGGCGTGTTTGTTTTCCTTCCAAACAAGTCACACAGGTCAGATTGTCACCTTTCTTAGATAGTTGCACACCATCTGTATTTTCTTCAATTTTCTTTAAATCACTGAAATTGAGATGCCCCATCCGCTGGTGCCAGAGATAAATGTCTTGCTGATCAACATCAGATATGTATGCTTGTACATTGAACAGATTTAGCCGGTACATATTGTTGATTAAGATAGCTGTTGCAACTATTCTTTTGCGACTGTTTAATATCACACAGCCTTCATTGTTAAATTTCACTTCACCACCATGATTTACAATCTGACTGACTGAGAGTAAATTTGTAGCTAATTCGGGTACATATAAAACATTTTGGAATAAAACTTTGTTATTCCGACCTCTGTCATCGCAGATTTCCAAACTAAGCTGACCAGAGCTTTCTACTGGTAAGGATTTGTTGTTAGCAACTTGAATTGTCTTAACTTGAGGCACTGTTTCATTATGCAATAATTGTTTGTGTCTGGTCATATGCATTGAGGCACCGGAGTCTATATACCAGGCATCACTGTTACTGTCAGAAGCTATGAATGCAGCGGCATAGCTAGGACTTTCATGATTCTGTTTTTGCTTAGACTTGCACTCTGTGCTTATATGGCCGTGTTTGTTGCATTTGAAACAACGTGGACCCTTTTGGAAAGGCTTTTTAGATACCTTTTTCTTCGAATTAGCTGCAAAAGCATTTGTATCACTATTACTCATTTTTACATCCTGTAAAATTTTAGCTTTGACTGAATCGGCGCTTATTTTCATACCAGAACTTTCGATTGCTATAATCATTGGTTTGTATATCTCGGGTAGACCAGAGAGAAGCAGGGTTCCCAGCCACTCATCATCCACTTTGAATCCGATATTACGCAGCTTATGTGCTGTAGTGACTACTTTACTGACGTATTCTTCTACGTTTTGACACTCGGCGAGCGTTGTGGTACATAATTCACGAAGTAAACCTACTCGGCGTGTAAGCCCCGAGTCGTCGAATGCACTTGCCAGGTTGTCCCAAACTTCCTTTGCTGACTTTGCTTCTTGTATGTGAACATAATTCACGGAGTCCACTAACAGGATAATCTTAGTTTTCGCTTTAAGATCTCGTTTTTGGTATGCCGCGTCGCCGCCCGTTGGGTTTTCTATGCAGTCCCATAATTCCTCGTGTTGAAGGTAAGTTTTAACGGCAAATCTCCATGTGGAGTAATTATCGCGGCCAGTTAGTTTTTCTATCAAGGTCAGCGGGTTGTTTGCAGACATTTTCAACACTTGTGAAACTTTTGCCGGTTCCTCGTGCGTTAATTTTTAGGTTAGGTTTTTTTTTTCACTAAGTTAATGTTCGACTTATACTTTTTCACTTTAACAGGCTAACTGGGCCCATAACCTGATGATTTTAAATGAGTGGAAGTCAGGTTTACGTATGAATAAATTTGTATTTTATAAAGTATTACAATAAAAGCATGTACACATCTCGTAGTGTCACAGAGTAGAGAGTTAGTTTAGCCAAAGACACAGATTAACAAAACGTAGAGATGACATTAGAAGGCGCGAAATTTAAAATAACATTTCAATAAAAACAATGGAAAGAGTGGAGGGAGGCATTTGACATTTGGAAAAAAAAAATTGTTTTGTCTTTTAAAAATGGATATTTCTTAAAAAGCATTTCAGTAGTCTATTGAAGCAAAAAGGCAGACAAGCCAGAATACGTGTAAGGTGGTCAGATATGTAATGGTTAAGAAAACTGTAGTAATTGATACGTACTGAGCGGTCCACACTGCGGAAGGTCATATAACTTGGAGATGTTTTTGAGTATGTTCGCAGTTTTCTGAATTGCAGAAACAAGGAAAGAGAAGAACACTGAATAAAAATATATTTCAAGTATGACCGCAACGGCAAACCGCAGCAAAGTTGCCCCAAATAAAATGTTGGGTATTTTGTATAGAAACTTCAAAGTAACACTCATTATTCCTCAAAAGTGTAGGTAGTAACAAATCTCTTAATTGTTCCAATAACCTGAAATGTCAGTGGCAAGGAAAGCGATTAGAAAGAATTGAGTTAACAGAACCATGAATATTTATAACAGCAAGCGAGCAATATTGAATGATTGACGTAATTTCTCGTAATTTCTATTGACGGGGAAGTTTGACCTCCTTTGTAGAAAATTGTTCATAGAATTTGTTAGGTAGGTATTAGTTATTTAGCTTGATGTAGTTCAATCGAAAGGTCAAATGGTTTGAAGTTTTACATTAGATTTTTTTTTTGCAGGAACAGATGTGGAATACCTATTTTCTTGTAGGAACAGAGGTGGATTATAAAGAGCTTTTGAGACGTGGTTAGCACTACGCACATTCAAAAATATTTACGTCGCAAAGAAGCATTCTTTGCTGAGATTAAAAAAAGAACATTCACCATGGTAAAAAAAAAACATTACAATTTAATCAATTATTAAAAAGTAATTGTGGCCAGGCCGTTAAGGCTTTAATGAATTTCTTACCAAATGTATGTATGTGGTATGTCGGTGGTGACAACCTTGGTTTTATTACCTTTCTTTCCTTGAAAATGCAACCGGTCTTTGTAGATAAGACCGGGGAGAGTTAGAATTTTACCTCACTAATTCTGCACACGAGAGGACCGCTCATTCTTCAAATAATGGTTTTACTACCTACGTACCTACATATTTTTTCAGACTACCAAACCTTTTATAACCTCACACTCCTGATCATGTGCTATACACTCCTGGAAGGCATTACTACTATATGTAAATGATTTCGTAAATACTATTAGTTTCGCTGTGAACTCAGCCACCTGCGTGAGTGTACCCGTGAAATCTTCTCACTTCGATGAAATATATGATTATGCTTGGAAGTTATTTAATTTCAATTAAATATAAAATATTTTCTTGTGCTTTACTGTTATATTTAAAAACAGAGGTAAATTTAAAGTAGTAAATTTAAAAAGTAGTAAGTAAATTTTTCATAGTTTTAGTGTAAGATGCGAGAAGTTTTGGACCAAAATAATCACTATCACTACTTAATACAAACAAAGTCTCCCGCCGCGTCTGTCTGTCCCTATGTATGCTTAGACAAAAGACGTCCACTCCAGCAGTGGACGTCTTTGCGTCTGCCTCTTTGGCCTAGTGGTCGCAAGCGCGACTACTAAACATGTGTTCCTGGGTTCGATTCCCAGGTCGAGCAAAGTGTTATTTATTGGGTTTAATCATCATCATTATCATTTCAGTCGAAAGACGTCCACTGCTGGACATAGGCCTCCCCCAAGTGTCGCCACATTGACCGGTCCCTTGCGACTCGCATCCACTGGATTCCCGCAACCTTCACCAGGTCATCGGTCCACCTAGTGGGAGGTCTTCCAACGCATCGTCTTCCGGTTCGCGGGTGATGAGGAGTAATGAGGAAAATGTCGTGAAGTAAGTGAAGTGAACCGATGGCAGGAAAAGAGGTGTCTGACGAGATAACGAGAAGTAGAGAAGGATGGAGTACAAAGACATACCGCGCCGGCATCGAATAAATGGGGATAAGAGCAAGAAACTGATGTTATTGATGACTGATTTTAGCATAATAATAACTTTATGTAAGTCACCGTAAAATTGTCAAACACGTTATATTGTAATCTCTCTAGCGATATTGTAAACTCTCGAAATATTGTCAAATGAACATACGGAAGTATCTCTGCCCCCATAATCGTATCTTGGGGCACCCCCCCGTTAGGTTAGTTAGGTTCCTTTAAACCCTGCACTCGCACCCCGCGAAGCGGGGCTCCGTCGACTATGCTTTTTAGGGAATATAAAGTGTTTTAAGGTTAGGTTAAATTAATCGGTATTTCTCAGGAATGGTACATTATCTTTTCATGAGAGTGGTACCACTGGGCAAGGGGGACCCCTCCTTCCCTCCACACCACGTGAGTTGACTACCATCGCATGCATTTCACGAAAAATAATGCGTTTTATTGTAAGCAGTATGTTCGTTTGACAATATTTCGAGAGTTTACAATATCGCTAGAGAGATTACAATATAACGTGTTTGACAATTTTACGGTGACATATACATCTAGACCTAAAAATAAGTCAAACTAACGTAGGCAGTGAAAAAAAACATGCGGGGCAGTCTTTGCGGACTGGCGAGAGAAACTAAGTAATCTATATCTGCGCGGATCGGCTACGAGTGCTACGAAGCGTAAGGTGACGGTCACGTGAGTTTCATGATTTCTGTTCACCCAAAAAGTGCTCAACACCGCCTAAAGTTTTCACTTCAAAAACTGATTTGAGAGAAAATGATATAGATGTTTATTGTTCGTAAGAGCTCCTTCCTATTACGTAGGTTCTGAACAAACACTGTGGGTTGATAAAGTAATAAAGTTTTCTATGTATCCTAGAAATTACTTAGGTAACTTACTTCAAGTTTGGCCCTTATTATTTCTTTAGCTAAAAGTAGGTACTTTTACTTCGTTAACAGTTTTAGCTACGGTATCATAAGTCATTGATGTTTATCATGCACGCAACAATACAAACAAATAAAATTGAAGTGTTTTATTATCTTTCCTAGCCATTTCATCCTTCATACAATCCAACCATCATTTTTAAGGGTTCCTTACCCAAAAGATAAAAACGGAGCCCCGTTACTCTCATAGACAGTTAAAATATTCACAGATGACTTATTAAGTACGTACGTAGTCAGTGTCTGTATGAAGTCAGTGGCTCAAAAAGTCTAATAACCTGTCTCACCAAGGAGTATCGTATTACCCAGTACTAACTGGGTTGACCTGGTGAAGGTTGCGGGAATCCGTTGGATGCGAGTCGCACGGGACCGGTCAATGTGACGACACTTGGGGGAGGTCTATGTCCAGCAGCTGCAGTGGACGTCTTTCGGCTGAAATGATGATGACGATGATCAAATAGGTTGTGGAGGTCTGATAAGCAGTCACTTTATGTAATACTGGTATTCAGCTGCATACGCTTGGACTGGAAACCGACCGCAACATAGTTTGGAAAAGGCTAAGCAGATGATGATGATGATGTATTTCTTTTGCCACTATAACTTAAATATTTTTTTTTTTGTTTTTTTTTATATAATCCAATCAATTTATCACAATTTCATAAATTTCAATTATAATTTTAATCAGTATTGTATACAGCATTGAATGAATGTTTTGACAGCTTTCTTTATTATTGTTTTAATTATTCTTTGCATGTATAAGTTCCAATGTCAATAACATATAAAATTATGCTAAGTTAAACCGTTCTTGGGCATGTGGTGTTAACCTGTAATTAATTGTTGCACTTGTAAATGTTACTCTAGTCATTAAATGAGAAATGTACATAGTGTAAACAATTGTTGGTTAACCTAAATAAATAAATAAATACTTAACATAAACAACAAATACTAAAAACAAAATAAAAATATCTACAACAAACGTGTTTTTTTGATAATGGTACGGAACCCTTGCAAGTGACCGTTTTTTTGGTCACTTTTAAAGCCATCCACATTAACAATGAAAACTTTTCGCACGTAGTTTTCCTCAATTCTCCTGACTGTACCACCAATACCACACAACTCATCAAAATCGTGATATTGAATCATAATTAATACCTACTCTATTTATTCAATGAAAGTATTGGTTTTTGTTTCTTGTTTGTTAATTTATTAGTTGGCAACATTATTCTGTCCGTTGTTTATTTACTCGTCATCCTACCATATTCGGGTCGGTGAAACGGAATGTATTTTAATCACAAAACTTGTTGGTAGATTTTGGTGTGACCAGCAAAATCACAAAAGTAAACAGGCTATCGAAGTAGTTACGGAGTGTAAAAAGAAACTCAACGAAGCCAAAAGGCACTTGTTCTCCCCGTCATTGCGATCATTTTTTTGTTATACACCAAACCTAGGGTATTTCTAGTTACGGAGATAATGGAGGTCAAAGCTCCAGCTGTTTGACAAGTTTTTTAAATACAAGTAAGATTTTACTTAAAACACCACACACCACCACAGCCCCCGCAATATTCAATCCATCCATCAGCACAATGTTTTGAGTGCGTTACATTGAGTTCTACAACGAAACAAGTTATTTCAACCGAAACAAAAAAGTTGTTGACCAGCAATAATTTTCGCGTAAAGTTACTTTGTTTGATGATGATGCAAAGAATGCTTCTTGATTGACGGCTTCGTGATGAGGCTGTGTACACCCTGTATTAAAACATGAAGGTCCATGTTCACCAAAATAATGACAGTCTGATTATCTAAAAACAGCTGTTTAAAACACATTTTTGTATGGGAACATGTCACAGTGATAGCTGGTTTTAGATCATCAGACCGTTATCTTTTCGGTGAACATGGACCTAAATTACATAATGTTCAGAGTGTAAATTTCAAGTTCTCATCATCTCATACCAGCACTTTAATGTTATTATTATTGTTTAAAATAAATAAATCTGTCTAGAATTATGTACTGCATGATGTGCTTACCTAACCTGGTCTGTGGATGGGTGTTCACCCATTACATACCGAGTGTCTTGCGTGCCCCAAAAAGCACGTTTAGGCGTTGGTCCTAGCTTTCATTTGTAGATCGTTGACAGTCGTCAGAACAGGCCTATACAGGGTGTAAACCACCTCATCACAAAGCTGTTAACCAAGCATTCTGTACATCAAACTAATAACTTTACCCAGAAAAAAATTGCTGGGAAATAACTTTTTTTTTTAAGTTTATAAATTATGTTTTGTGGTAGAACTCAATGTAACGCACTTAAAACATTGTGCTAATGGATGGATTGAATAGTACGGGGATCGTGGAGGTGTTAAAAGTCAAAATCTTACAAAAAAACCTGTATAAAAAAAAAAACTTGGCAAAGAGTTGTAACTTTGACCCCCCATATCTCCGTAACTAGGAGCTAGGTTCCCAGGTATGGTGTAGAACAAAAAAAATATTGCAATGATTGGGAGAACAAGTGACTTTCGGCTTCGTGAAGAGGTGTTTTACACCCTTTATTCTGGTTGCATTGACAGTCGGTCGCGTACGAGTATTCATTGTGTTCATTGTAGCACCATACTGCGACGCTGACGTCAGTGGCGACCTACAGCCGAATTTTGTTCTAGCTGACGTCACGACCGAGCGACCGACTGTCAGCACGACAAGAGTTCAGGCCTTACAAAACAACAACAGGCCATCAATGGCCCAAAAAGTGTGACAAGCATTCTTACCAGAGGGGTACCGTATTAACCAGTAATAACTGTGTTGTGTACGAGTAGGTCAGAAAGGTAGTCGCTCTGTGTAAAATACTGGTACTTATATTTTTTTTTAACTATGACTTTTATGTTTACTATTTTATTTTTTGACACAATTTGTATAATTTGTTGACATTTATTATTATTTGCTTTTTTTTAATTTTGATTTTTATTCTTTTACTTTTTGCCATGTATCATTTTGAGATTTTATTACTAGTTGTATTTTTTTTTACAGACACGGGTAAAATTATTTTTATGTTTTTGTAATGTTTAGCTTGGACATTTAGTATTTTCCATTAAATTTTACATAAAAATAAAATTAATTTTAAATTCTACTTACTGAAATGACATATTTAAAAATCTCAATTTCCCAACTTCAAAACATTTGCACGCCATGTATGTGGCAAAACATGTCTGAACGATTTTCTGTATTTATGTTATCCTACATGCACTTTTTATTATTGTATGTGACACATGTTTTGAGCAAATAAAATATATCTTATCAGCTCCATCCTGTTAGACAGATGACTTGATGATGCATGCGTCTATAAGGCCTGAATTACTGTAGCGGTGACGGTCGGTCGTGACGTCAGCGAGAACCAAATACGGCTGTCGGTCACCGCTGACGTCAGCGTCGCAGTATGGTGCTAAAAAAACACAATGTATACTCGCACGCGACCGACCGTGTGCGATTGACTATCAGCGCAATAAGAATTCAGGCCTCATAGACGCATGCATCATCAAATCAACTGTATAACAGGATGCAGCTCTATCTCATATTATCTTCGTATAAGTATTCAACTATGGGAGAGGCAAATAAAATACGCAGTCTTAACTATGTATTTGGATGCTTCCGTAATAGCTAATTAACGGCATTTTAACCCTTCAAGATGGATCGTCAATTCGCCATATCTTTAGCACTTACGTTTAAGAAATTGAATATTAATTTTACATCGGACCTACTAAAACATTCAAGAAAGCACGTGATTACAGTATGTGTTCTTTGAAATTTCGAGTGCTATCCATTATTATTAGTTTTAAAGTTCGGTAGGTACAAATTCGCGACCTATTTATAAAAAGACATTATGATTTCGACCGTACGCCTAGGTCATATGGTTCATATTGGTTTGTTTTGTACAAGTAGCTAATTATTACCTACTACTTTTTTTGTTAGTGTTTTTTATGAAGCAGTTCTATAACCCTCTAGAATATTCGTGGTTATTTTTTGTGTGTCTGTTGGCGAGTATAAATATACCGCTCAGGCCCGCGACAGTCAGTCTGATTTTGGCTACACAACGAAGCGAATCGAAGTGAACTAGAAGTGCGATATATAAGCGAATAGTGAACAGTAGTTGTATTTGTGATTAAGTTCTGATTGTTTTGTGATTAATAACGTTATTTTGTTGTTCAATCGGTAGTAATTAATTTATCTCATACCCAGCTCGTAATATTAATATTTTCCTGGCTCAATGCCAAGCATAGGTTACGACATTAAACAGGCAAAATGTCAATGATGTGAAAATCAAAGAGGCTTCAGCTGTCTGAGACTCAATAACGTCCTTATAGTCTGTAAATGATGCGTGGGAGTACCTATAGAATGGCTGTATTCAAATCTGATATGATTTTGCCTTAGGTACATATTTTGTTTACCTCTCTATTTATAGTCCTGATATCAGATATCACACAGTTATTCAGGCACGTGTGGACATTCAAGTGACTATTATTTGCGAGTCACATAGACCGTTTTAAAAACAAACACATGAAATGTGCAAGAAGGATGCAAGCAGTGATTTTGGCATGAGAAAGTCACACAGTCACATCTAGTAATAAGGATTTTAATGTTTGTAACTTTGTAACTTTTAATGTTTTTTTTTTAAGGTAAGTTAAATTTTTATTTACAAGTTATCAGTATTATTTACTCTATAACAATACAATACAATACAAACTATAACTCTAAAATAGTAATAAAAAATTGTGATGGATAAACTCCTTAAAATCACACAAAGGGCAATAGAAAGGGCTATGATCGGAGTTTTCTTGCGTGATCGAATCAGAAATGAAGACATCTGCAAGAGAACCAAGGTCAAAGACGTAGCCCTAAGAACTACCAAACTTAAGTGGCAGTGGGCAGGGCACATTGCTCGCAGAACGTATAGCCGATGGGGCCGAAAAGTTGAAAAGCTCTGGAGTGGCGACTGCGAACCGGAAGACTATGCGTTGGAAGACCTCCCACTAGGTTGACCGATGACCCGGTGAAGGTTGCGGGAATCCGTTGGATGCGAGTCGCACGGGACCGGTCAATGTGGCGACAAATGGGGGAGGCCTGTGTCCAGCACTGGAAGTCTCGACCTGGGGATCGAACATAGGAACTCATGTTTAGTAGTCGCGCTTGCGACCACTAGACCAAGGAGGCAGTCATCGGACACTCGACTAAAATTGGTATGGCAAGTTTCCAGTGCCATCCTGGTGTAATTGCTTTATTTGAGTTAGCATAATATCTTGACACGAAAAACCACTTTGACAAACTAGTTCGGCATGAAATCGGGTTTCGCTGGCCAAGTAGGATACATTATGTAAATTCTATTTATTCTTCATTTAGTTTACAGTCTCCACTAACAAACCTTGTAAATTTTAATCCGTGCATATTCATTGTGGTTCAGTTTTTTAAGCACATTTATCTTGCTAACTACTGAGGAGTTCCTGGCTAAATAACAGCCGCTCGGGTTGATCTTGCCTAGGTTAGTCTGAGGATGGGTGACCACCCTTACATACCGAGTTTCCTCCGTGCCTCGGAAAGCACGTTAAGCTGTTGGTCCCGGCTGTCATTTGTCCATCTTTGGCAGTCGTTACAGTTAGTCAGTGGCCCAAAAACTCGGACAACCAGCCTTGCCAAGTGGTATCGTATTACCCAGTATTAACTGGGTTGTGGAGGTCAGATAGGCAGTCGCTCCATGTAAAATACTGGTATTCAGCTGCATCCGGTTAGACTGGAAGCCGACACCAACATAGTTGGGAAAAAGCTAGGCAGATGATATCCTGCTTATTACTTCCAAAGAAATATTTTAGAGGAAAAGATATAAAACTATTTGATTAAGTTACAATGAGAAAACTCAATGTCATCCGCGGCATTTTGAGTTTTTCTTGCGTTGGCTGGTGAATTTGGTTACATGATTTGTCGGCGCGGTATCTTCTCGTCTAACTTACCGCAGTGTCTCAAGACGAAAGTCTATGACCAGTGTGTGTTGCCAGTGATTACATACGGGACCGAAACGTGGTCGCTCACAATGGGCCTTATCAAAAGGCTTAAAGTCACCCAAAGGGCAATGGAGAGGGCTATGCTCGGAGTTTCCTTGCGTGATCGAATCAGAAATGAAGACATCCGCAAGAGAACCAAGGTCACCGACGTAGCCCGAAGAATTGCTAAACTTAAGTGGCAGTGGGCAGGGCAAATTGCTCGCAGAACGGATGGCCGTTGGGGCCGAAAAGTTCTGGAGTGGCGACCGCGAACCGGAAGACGATGCGTTGGAAGACCTCCCACTAGGTGGACCGATGACCTGGTGAAGGTTGCGGGAATCCGGTGGATGCGAGTCACACGGGACCGGTCAATGTGGCGACACTTGGGGGAGGCCTATGTCCAGCAGTGGGCGTCTTTCGGCTGAGATGATGATGATGATGATGATGATTTGTCGGCGCGTGGCTTGCGTTAATAAAGTAGGTTAAATCAGCGTTTCTTGTTAAACGTTCTAAGTTTATGATGTATGTTTTTTTGTACCTTCGATGCACTTGCGAACTCGAATGGCGTAGTGGTAGTGAGGCTGCCTTACGTTCATAGGGTCCTGGGTTCGAATCCCGGTAGGAGCTTATGTTTGTGTGATGAGCATGGACATTTGTTTCTTAGTCATGAATGTTTATTGTATAATAAGCATGTATTTACAAACAAAAAAGTATATATGTAGTATATCAACTATCTGGTGTCCACAACACAAGCCTTGCTTAGTGTGGCATTAGATGGCGCTTTGTGTAATGTCCAGCGATATTTACTTTTTGTTTTACTTGACTTGTTTTAAACCTTTAATATGCAGAAACATATTTATTTGTTTTTATTAAAGTTCCGTTGCCAAGTGGACAAAAAGAACAAGAGTCTGGAATTGGGTCCGGCTGATGGCAATGGGCACGTCCCTTATTACATGAAAATTAAACTGAACTGGTGAAATGTTGGTGCACTAATGTACCTCTGCCTAGCCTTGCGTGGATAACCGGCGTGATGTTATGTTATGTCCTATAATGATCTTTTTGTGATGAGGTTTAGCCTTATAACTTTGGCCAGGACTAGTTTTATTTCTCTAATTTAGTGTGTTTTTGTTAGTGAAAATAATGAGCCATGGTTTTTTAGTTGCTCTACAATAGAAATTGCATACCTCATACTCGTAATTATAATTTTACGAAAAAACATGATTGATTTACATTTTCATCAGCATTTAACTTGCACTCAACTACAGATGATAAATCGACTGTGTTTTTGTTCTCAAAACCTGTTTACAAAAAAACATGCGGGGACTGCCTATAAATAGAAGTAAAAACTAAGTAATCTACATGTCGGGTTTGTCAGGATTTATTTCGTTAGGCTCGAGCATTATGTGGGCAGAAGACGGGTTTCGTGCTATGAAAACTCACTAAATGCGATACTTTGTTTATTGTTAGGTGCTCGGTTCGGGTTGGTTGTTTCCATGGAGAAGAACCGGCAAGAAACTCCATGGTTACACTGAGTAAACTAACGAATTACTTGACATTACACTTTCACACTATACGAGTAACACTGGGCACAATGAATCGGATACAGTTTCAAGACGTCTGAACTCCGCTGCGATCCGACCCAGAATCTCGTCCTCGCGGTGATCTGTTAACGTCAGGACTCTGTAGAAGCACGCCATGGCGGTGGTAGACTGGTTTCTAGGTCGCGTGATGTCACCACTGGCGCGCTTTGATTCATTCCCGTGTCCATACCAATGACCGGATCCGACATACATATATCTGCTACGGGTTGTGCCCCGCCCACGCCTACGTTTGCTACGCCGTAGCGGATCGGCTACGAGTGCTACGAAGCGTTACGTGACGGTCTCGCGAGTTCCATGATTTTTGTTCACCCATAAAGTGCTCAACGCGTCTAAAAAAGTTTTCACTTCAAAAACTTTGTTACAACAAATAACAGCCCTCTGCTCTCCCTTATTGGTAAAAAGTCGTGAGTTAGTGTACGTGTAAATAATAGTTATCAAATCTCCAAATGCCACTACTATTAATATCTAGTTATATATACCAATATTTCTACAAAACTATTAAATACAAAATATCACATTAAACCCCACATCATCAAAATCAGCCCAAAATCCTCCATGACGAAGCTAAAATCCTCATAAACAAGAATATACGAGTAAACGTAAAACAATATCGATGGGGTGACATTATCACACATGTCTATTCCTGTAGCGTGACGATGACGCACATTGAGGGTTGAGGGTGGTGGGGCAGCGTCATAATATCGCTGAAATTCATATTCGGTAATTTTGGCTGACCGACAGTGTACGGTATGACGTGTGAGCGGAAAGCGGATTGATAACAATACAAGTAAAATGAAATTAAAAATTTAAAAACCCCGACACAAAAGTACAATTCGTTAAGTCGCCATTTTATGGTGGCGGCCATCTTGATTTTTAATTTACCGTATAGTATTCTTCTAGTCAAGCCCTTTCATTTGATACCCATATTGAGGGAGTTGGAATTAATATGTAATCCGCCATTTTGTGGCGGCAGCCATCTTGGACTATTTTTTATCAAACATAGATAAGAACACCCGACTAATTCACTTTCAAACCAAAAAAAAACAAATTCAAAATCGGTTCATCCGTTCGGGTGCTACGATGCCACAGACAGACACACACACACACACACAGACACGTCAAACTTATAGCACCCCGTCGTTCTTAGCTATAGTTGATGAAAATTGGTCCAAGATGGCCACAGAACAGGCGGATTACATATTTTTTCACAACTCCCCCAATATGGTTATCAAATGATAGGGCTTGACTAGTAGAATACTATACACTATGATACATTTCAAATCCAAGATGCGATGTCGCGAGATCCTGAAGATATGTCTTATCTCACGCCGGGGCATTTCCTCACAGGCTCACCTTTGACCTCTTATCCTGAACTAAATGTTGTTGGCGAAAACATTGGTAAATTAAGTTTTTGGAAACAATGTGTTAAAATGCAACAGCACTTTTGGGATCAATGGCACAAACAATATTTGGTGATGCTGCAAAATAGACCTAAATGGAAAAGTGAAAAACCCAATTTAAAAAAAGGGAATTTAGTTCTTCTTAGAGATAACAATGTTGCACCATTAAACTGGCCAATGGGCAGAATAGTTGAGGTTATGCCAGGGAAAGACGGCAAGGTAAGAGCTATTCAGGTAAAAACAACAAAAGGGACTGTTATAACAACATCTCTCATGAAAGTATGTCCATTGCCTATAGATTACAGTTAAAATAAAATAGCATAAAATGTAGTTTGCTTTTTATTCGCTTGCTGACTTTCACCTGGTATTCAGGTAAAATAAGTTAAAATAAGTAATACCACCTAGTGTTTTAATAAATCTTTTATTTTACAAAATGTTAGAACATATTGTTGACATATTTTGTTCATTGAAGTTTCTCAGCGCTATTAAGATTGAGATTGTTTAGTTTGGTAATTTAAGTAAGTTAAAGTTCTATAAACTTTGAGTTTTTGTTAATTTAAGTTAGTTAAAGTTCTATAAACTTTGAGGTTTGTTAATTTACGTTAGTTAAAGTTCTATAAACTTCGAGTACATATTTGTTAATTTAAGTTAGTTAAAGCTCTATAAACTTTGAGGTTTGTTAATTTAGGTTAGTTAAAGTTCTAAAAACTTCAAGTTTTTGTTAATTTAAGTTGGTTAAAGTTCTATAAACTTTGAGTTTTTGTTATTTTTGGCTGGGGCCCCACTATGTTCAATACAGAACACAAGAATGTATCCGAATTAGTTTTTTATGGAGTCATAGACAAGCGGAATTGAAAACGGTGTGTGTGTCAAGTTTTTTCTTATAATACAGTTTTGATTAAACTAAATTTTCTGGTGTTTCAATTATAAAGTTACTGAGCTATCGAAGAACGGAAACAACAGATGGCCACCACCACAAAATGGCGAATTCATTTTTTTATTCATTAACTTCTTCAAATGGGTATCAAATGAAAGGGCTTGACTAGTAGAATAATTTACACCAAGTATATTGAAAGGAAATAAAGAATAATAATTAACGAAATGGAATGAGGAAAGTGGAGTGATAACTGGTACCTAGGACCTTGGTTTTGTTTTGTTAGAACATTAGTTTAGTCGGGGTTTTTAATTTAATTTTTCGGCGCCGCCGAGGCCGTCCTAGAAAAAGGTGGCGAGACTATTCGAACGCGTACCGCAAGGGCTGGAAAAGAGCACATGGAAGGAATTGGGGAGGCCTTTGATCAGCAATGGGACATTACAGGCTAATAAAAAAAAGAAAAAAAAATACCCGGTAATCGGTAATTCATATTTATAAATGTAATTTTAAGAAGATAAATAATGAAAAAAAAAAATTCAATGCAGTGACAACATTGTTACAGATATCTTAAGATACAACATGACATTAATGTTCTATGGACCATAGCAGCAGTTATCTCTTTCTGCCTATGTTTCAAACTGAACACAATCTCTTTACCCTTTCACTCGAAATTCACTCATAACTTGCACCACTCAAAATATAATTACAAGTACCTATTTGTACTCACATTTCGACCTTAACCGGTTTGTGATTGGATATCACCGGTTTTTCCGACAACTGAGATATATTGATGTTGGTATGTGCCTGGATGAAACGCAAATATTTGTGGAAGCGATGGAATCCTCGCGAAGGTCATGGCTATTGTTTTGTTTTGAACGTTGGTTAGTTTGAATGAGCTCAGGAGTGCAATTCACTAAGGCAAAACATCTTTACAACCGAGAAAACATCGTTGAAACATTAGTGTTTTTGCGTTAGTGAATCGCACTCCAGTCGTAAAAGGCTTTTATTGTAAAATGAAGTTAATTCTTGAATCAATTTAGTTAACTTATAAAATTTCCGGTTCGTAAATCTAGGGTTAAACTTATTAATAAAAATCTACTAGAAAATGAAAATACAGTGACTGTGACTGGTCACCTTGGAGTCCTCCTATAAAGGATGAAACCAAAAACAAACGAAAAAAATATATATCAGCGGATTCGAAATGATGCATTGAATATGTGATACTAAACCGTTTGTACATCGGTATCTCTATCACCATGTAATGAGTTGCCATAAGCTACCGAAAATGGTACAATCCAGATGTAGAAATACGAAACACTTTAAACCCATTGGCACTTCTCTAAACCCTCTAGACAGAACTATCACTCGCCTCGTTCAAGTCCTGACAGATGCAGATGGTTGTGCATGACAAGATTCTTCCTTATTTACCCTTCAACCTTTTCAATACCAGTTAGTACATACCCCTTGACCTTTAAACAAGGGTACAGGTGTGCAGTACGCAGGCACCACGTGACGATACCGGAGTTGACGTTCACTTCCTTGCTGATGACAATGATGACGATGACATTGTCGTCATCTAATGGCAAGGGGAAAACAAAGATATAGAGAATTGTTGGAAAGGCACAATTTTGAAGTTAGACTTTATTTTATAAGCGGATTTCAGGTCGCATGGACTTTTATGAAATTTGTTGAAGCGTTAGGCCCGGACTTGACCAAAGTCTTTTCGAGAGGAGCGAAGAGGAGGTGTAACAGATTCGACCAGTCACAGGAGAGAGAAGAAACGCGACGTAGACTTTAACCAATGTGATTGGTCTGTTTCCGCACGTCTACGCTCTCGTCTCCGCTTTGGTGGCCTAAGGGTGCGTTTCCACAGAAGTGGAGCTGCGCGGAGTTCAGCGGAGCAGAACCGTGTAAATAGGTAGGTGTTTCCACAAAAGCTGCGCAGAGATGAGCGGTGCAGGGCTGAGCTGTGTAGCTGTGTGAAGTTGAGCCGAGTGGAGCTGAGACAACCGGAGCGGACCAAAGCTGAGACTAGCGGAGCAACAAACAAACAAACAAACTCCCGCGCCTGACGTCGCGTTACCCCTCTCAGCTGCCCTGCTCCACCCCGCGCAACCCCGCTCTACACCGCACGGGCTGTGCGGTGTAGAGCGGGGGCTCTACACCGCACAGCCCCGCTTCACCCGGCACAGCTCCACTAAGCTCGACACCGCTGTGCCCCGCTTATCTCCGCGCACCATACATTTTAATGTAAATCTTGTCAACTCTGCTAACACTGTTTCCACTGAAACGGAGCTGAGATGAGATGTATATTTTGAGCAATGTGGTTGGTCAATTTTTATAAGTCTCTGCTCAGCTCCGCGCAGCTCGGCTTCTGTGAAAACGCAGCCTAACACAGTCATGACACCGTCTGCCTTTATCAGACCGCGCGGACGTGAGAATCTAAGAGAAACACACAAATTTCGTTTATTATCAGGCAACTTTGGTTCTTAGATGCCAGGTTTAGACGAAGCGCTCTATTCCCGCCAGTGCTGCAGTGCTGGCCAGCGCTGCGCACTAAGCCAGCACTGGCCTGGCAGCCAACACTGGCTTTGTGTAAACCTTGCTTAACATACTAACATACCTCCATATATGATAAAATACAATTTGTGTAAGTAAATAGAACCTTAAAACAATGTTAAAACAAAAATGTCCGTAGATTATCGTCTACATTTGTCTCTTCCAGCATTTTACGTGCCTATATCACGTTGAATATCGCGTGATAAAATTGACCTTATCGAACTATTTGTGGTCATTTGGCTAAATGATCATAACTGTTTTGATACAATTAGTAAAAAAAAACGGTTTCTTATAAACTTTAGTGTGATGATACATATTGTGATTTTATTTTCAAGATGTGTTAGTATATGTTAAGTATTTTGCCTAACATTTGAAAACAGTCGACGTCTGGTAATAATTGAAAACATTGTTAGAGAATGTTACCAGAACAAAATACACATGCTATAAAAGTCGCTTGTTGCTAAAAGTTAGTGTTTGTTACTTTATATTACTCGCGGTATGAACACGATGCAATGATAACATTCATCAAATAGTATCATCTCATCTGCGAAGTATGTTGGGGTCGGCTTCCAGTCTAACCGGATAATAATAATAATAATAATAATAAAGTTTATTGTGTCCAAAATTTATACACAAACAATTTGGGTTTGGAGTCTTCATTTAAGCAGATAATGCCTGTATTAGAGGACTCCGCTCCTTCACAACAGTAGGTACTTACTTAAAACACAATAAAAACAGTACATGGATGCAGTAAAACAAAATAACAAAATATAATTATATGGACATGAGTGAGTGTGTGCATGAGTGTGTGTGTGTTGTTGAGTGTTATGAGTGTTAAAGGATGTGTGGTTGTATGAGTCTGTGTAAAAAACACAGCTGAATACCAGTATTTTACATGGAGCTTACTGCCTATCTGACCTCCACAACCCAGTTAATACTGGGTAATACGATACCACTTGGTAAGACTGGTTGTCAGACTTTTTGGGCCACTGACTACCTGTACCGACTGTCAAAGATAGACAAATGACAGCCCGGGCGAGGCACAGAAAGTCATAAAATAGTATCAAATAGCCTCAAAAGTTACAGATCGTTACCGTGTTGCTTCACAAAAAGTAACTTCAGTGTGGATGCACCATAATATTACCACATTAACACAAACTGTCACCGAATCAGCAGTTGTGTGACAAAGAGAATACCACGCCTCATTTAAATATTATAAACGACATTGATTTTTACATGAATTTTAATAATTTAAGCGTGTGTACCTACTGAATGAAAATGCTACTTAGGCTGATATTCGAACAATGCTACTTAGACGATACATGCTTACGTCATTCACTTGCACTTGTATTTGACAGTAGCGCGACAGTGACAGGTATAAAGGATGACGCACGCTAGACCGAGCCGACAGTCGGCTCGGACCGCGGTCTAGCGTGCGTCATCCTCAATCCATTGTCTCGGTAGCGGCTCGGAAGCGTGAGTGTATCCATACAAAATTGAACGGTCGACACTCGGTTTGGACTCATCATTTACGCGTACACATCAAGCTACCCGAACCTGGCAAATTTTTCCAATCAACTATGAACCTAATACTATAGCGATAAAGTTCTATCAAGGAAACACACAGACATTGATTGATTTTAACAGATTGTATAGTAGGTTGATGACGTCTGTACATAGTAAGTTACTGTAAGGTCGCGTTCCTACTTATTATGTCGTTACGTTTAATTTATCGTTGGCAAAAGTCGTGGACGACAGTAATCGCGTCGTCCTATGTGAACAGTGAAAACCTCCATTTAAATGCACCAGCCACGACACTTAAAACTACACGATTATCTGTCGTCACGACATAGTGGAAACGCGACCTTATGAATCTCGGGCCTAATCATTTTGACCATAACGGCTTACCTACATATTCATTACACCATCTATCTGACAGCTAGGAAAGTAGGTATTTTACGTATTTTATAAGCATCTTGGTCATGTACCGAACAAAAGAAAATCTTCCAGTTTTCTGAATGCGGAAAAAAGTCAATGAATGTTCGTTGGTACGCTTAAAAAAAGAATAGTAAAACACGTAGCAATATGACTTGACGTCTAGAACGACTCACAGACAGCGTTTTCAAACTGGCTGAAAAAAAGAAGTTTTTTTTTAATCGATACAGAGCTTGTCGCTTCAATGCAATCGATCAATCGCTTTTAAACCGTAAAGCTCTAAAAATAAAGCGCAATTTTGATTGGTGTTGGTACATCTATTCCAGGTTTTGCAACCAGTGAGGCGTGAAAAATAAGGTAGGGGAGTTTATTACCAACCTTTTAACTTCGTCTGTCGATGTGCGTAAAGTGAAGTTATTGGTGCGAATCATAATATTAAAATTTTAATTAATTATTAAAATGAAAAAAAATAGTTATTTAATTTGGCACTAAAATAATTATGTGACACGTTCGGTGTGAGCACTCATTTTGTAAGATAGGTCGGAGTCAACGACTGGAATTGAACTAACTATCTTTAGAATTTAATCATACAAGTAATACATATTGAATGCAACATGTCATAAGTCAATTTAGTTCAATGATTTGTACAAATAGAAGTGCTAATCGACTTTTGTAAATAATAAATCGGTTCAGCGCGGTTTAGCTCTTTTTGACTTTAATGCATTCAAATGAAAAACTTCATAATTAACTGAAAAATAAAAGAAAATTAAAAACATGATACAAAAGTATCCTGGCAGCGGTGGGATTCGAACCCACGCCTCCGAAGAGACTGGTGCCTTAAACCAGCGCCTTAGACCGCTCGGCCACGCTACCACACGAACTGTAAGACGAAATTATCAGTTGGTATCTAGGGCGCGGTTGGAATGTTGACGTCACAAATGGGATTGAGAAATTCTTATCTATCCTATTAATAACAACGCTTCGTGATAAATTCAGTGTTTCACATGATTACGTTTGCACGAATGTGATAATTAATTAAGAACGAACAGAAAAAAATACGAGTCTAATTGAGAACCTCCTTTTACTTCGTCGGTTAAAAATGCAAGTCTTAGGTCCATGTTCACCAAAAAGATGACAGTCTGATTATCCAAAACAGCTGTTTAAAACAGATTTGAAGATTTTGTATGGTAATATGTCACAGTGACAGCTGTTTTTAGCTAATCAGGCTGTTATCTTTTCGGTGAACATGGACCTTAGAATGACTATTGTGCCTTTTCATTGTTATAACATAAATTGTTTCATGAGAACTATCATTCTTTAATCTTGTAAATTATTTTTGTTACTTACTTACTATAAAAAAGCTGATTATTTCTGTTGTAAGTAATGTCTTTTTAATTCCTGAATAATTTCAAAATAAGTCTATCGGTGTATAAAATCAAACGAAAAGTGCGATATTTTTAACCCTCAACCAACGAGATTTTGGAGTTTCGCGTAGAAAATATTGTCTCTTAATTAACATCGCATTTGTCACAACAGTCTATAAAATTATACTCAATAACCAAACATAAACTCGTACTCATAGGAAAAAAACAAACCCTCTACTAAACTAAGTTACAGTTTTGAATCTGTGTCGAATTGATCAATTTTTCCCGCCGAAGCTCCAATTACCGCTATGATTGCAAATGGCCGCCGTATCGACAGACAGTAATGTATCGACGACCTGTGCCACGTGTCGTGCATTGATTTGAGTTCTGGGCCGGAGTAGCGCTGATGTGAAGCACAGGGTCAGAAAAGGACCATTTCAGGAATCTATACGTTCATCATCTGCCTAGCCTTTTCCCAACTATGTTGGGGTCGGCTCCCAGTCTAACCGCATGCAGCTGAATACCAGTTTTTTACATGGAGCGACTGCCTATCTGACCTCCACCACCCAGTTATACTGGGTAATATATTACCACTTGGTAAGACTGGTTGTCAGACTTTTTGGGCCACTGACTACCTGTAACGACTGCCAAAGATGGACAAATGACAGACGGAACCAACAGCTTAACGTGCTTTCCGAGGCACGGAGGAAACTCGGTATGTAAGGGTGGTGACCCATCCACATACCAACCTAGGCAAGCACGGCTTAACCTAAAGATCGGCCCGAGCGGCTGATATTATTTAGCCATGAGCTCTTCATGGTGAATATATGCGTTGAAGTATGAAGTATTCTTGTCCGCGTATGGATGACAATTAATCGTTCAAAATAAATAGGCCCAAATTCAGAGCTACGAGAACTGAATCAAGGTACTCCCTCCCGCCCCGCCCAGAGAAGAGCCCCGCCGGGAGAAGTTATTTGAGGATTTCCCATCCTAAAAAAAAAGGTAGTTTTGCAGGGTAGTGGGGCCTAAGAAATGGTTTTGATTTTTCCCGATGACCCCACCAGTGGGGCAAAGCAGGGTCAGCGGGATACACCGAAATGATGTGTCGGTAAAAAGTTATTACAAATAATAATAATTAATTAGTACCTGGGCGACCGAGCTCTACTGGGATAAACATAGAGAAAACTAATTTTTCCAGACATGAGACGTAGCTAGATTGATTTGTGTGTTACAACATTCATCGAAATTGTTATAGCCGTTGTCTAGAACTTGATTACAATATGCAAAATTGCTGTTAGTACTGGGAAATACGACACCCTTTGATAAGACTGGGTGTCTCCTAAATGTAATTCCTAAAATAATATTATCACACGTTGGATGATCGGATATCGTTCGAGCATTTCTAGCGTTATGTCAAGCCATTATATTTGGGTAACGGAAAGGCGTATTAGACAAATCGGGCAAAAATCTTCCTAGATTCATTATTTTGAACAGTCCAACTCTGTCCTGCGTTCGCCTGTTCGCAGAATGGTCGATTCCTACAGTAGAACTTTCGAGCATATTGACATTTTTGCATGTTCTTACTATAAGTTTAAAAGTCTCATACTTAGGGAGCTTTCTTAAATACTTATACACATTTGTGGGCCGACGTTGTGGGCTGCAATGTTGTCTATATATTTCTTATTTCTATGTTTTATATTGCAACTGTTTGTTGTTCCATTTGAATGAGAAAAAAAATCATTTACACCCCTTGCACCTTCACAACCTTCCTTCACAAATAGGCACTCCGGAGGTAGGGTCGTAGGTCCATTGTGCTGTAATGGACCGATTTCACGACCATATTGAAATGCGGGCAATTCTACATGAGAAAATAACGCTTTATTCCATGGCTTTCACAAATGACGTCACAATTCAGATGCTCCTCATTGATTTGTGCGTACAGGTGGTGTTTTATTGTTGAGGATATTTCTATGAGGGTTTCTGGGTGAGTTTATTTGGCGGGAATGGGAACTCGGTTGGTATCCCTCCCCAAGTGTTCAGAAGTCTGTATGTGGAACACTTTTTAGGTAGATTTCCTCAAAAAAAAAACCTATTGGTCTCTCACCTATACACGGCGAGGATATACATTTATGTATACGTATGTATGTGGGCGACAAGCGAAATTTAGCCACACACTACAGGTCGCAATTATGCACCGATTGCTTTCAAACTTGGCCAAAAAATCAAAAAGGTCAAAACTTAGGTTAAGTTCGTGAATGGGCGGAATTCGTCCATGAGCGGCGGGGGGGGCGGTTTTTCTAAAATCAGTTTTTGAAATTTCCAAAATTTTTGCGAAAAAAAATCATATCTCCGAAACGGTAAACATTTTAAACATCGCAAATATTTTTTAAGGTTTTTGTGCCAGAATATCGAAGCTTTTAAAACAGACTTATTGCAATTATCATGTAACTTGACGAAAGCTATTGATAAAGTTATCAGTTTTGAAAAGAGATACAAAAATTAAGCAATACATTTCCCCAGTAATATTTCAATTTCAAGTCCCATGTTACAGGGAGCGAGCTTATTGCCAGCAACCGGGCCAATCTATATAAACTCCGTGGCAGCTACCCAGTAACACTTTGCCCGACTTGGACTTCGATATTGGGACCTCATCCTCTGTAGTCCCGGTTGCGGTCACTAGACCAACGAAATCACTTAAAACTGTCCCTGTAATGGTGCTTGCAAATAAATACTCTCACATTTCAGTATTCGTAAAACTTAACGTAACTTTATATAGGTGCCACTGGCACCTATATAAAGTACATTTAACTGCCATTCGATCCCGCGATCCCGGGTTGGCATCGTGCATTAATGTTGGCTCATCTCTCATTATCCGGGATTCGCATGATCCAATTACAGTTGTATTGTAGCTGTCACCGTAAAATTGTCAAACACGTTATATTGTAATCTCTCTAGCGATATTGTAAACTCTCGAAATATTGTCAAACTAACATACTGCTTACAATAAAACGCATAACTTTTCGTGAAATGCATGCGATGGTAGTCAACTCACGCGGTGTGGAGGGGTCCCCCTTGCCCAGTGGTACCACTCTCATGAAAAGATAATGTACCGATTCCTGAGAAATACCGAATAATATAACCTAACCTTAAAACACTTTATTTTCCCCTAAAAAGCATAGTCGACGGAGCCCCTATTTCTGATCGAGGGTTTAAAGGAACTTAACTAACCTAACGGGGGGGTGCCCCAAGTCGCGATTATGGGGGCAGTGATACTTCCGTATGTTCAGTTGACAATATTTCGAGAGTTTACAATATCGCTAGAGAGAAACACGTTATGTAATATAACGTGTTTGAAAATTTTACGGTGACATAGCTATTGCATAAATCGGATTCATTGTTTGATCAATGTGTTTTGAGGTAAGGATTTATTCTCGTACTTTGATTATCAACATGTCTGTATAATCAAAGTTCTCGTATGGAGATACACTAGATGATATATTTTTAAATAGTTACAAGATTTTTGATCTGAATTAGGGGGCATTTTTGTGGGTTTGACTTTGTATTTTTTGGCCTTGTAATTACTAAAAATAATATCTTTAGTGTGACGCCATGAACATTATTACAAAGACGGACCCGAGCCTCAACGTCAGCCTGTTAAAGTTCCCACAGCTGGGACACAGGCCTCCTCTCTATGAGAGGGAATCCACCACGCGGGCTCCGATTTTTTGGTTCTTAACAATGTTTTCCTTCACCGTTTTGAGAGCAACCGGTGGTGGAATAAATTACACAAAGTAATGCCACCACCACTGGGCTACCGCTGCATGTAAAATATTGATATTCAGCTGGATCCGGGTTATACTGGAAGTTGACCCCCACATGGTCGGGGTCAAACGTCGAGGCAGATAGATGATAACATAACACAGAAAGTATCAAATCTTTATCGGACTGAAACCATGAATACCCGCATGATATTCATTTACTTATGCTAGTAATATAGCTTCTGTATAAGCTAAAAGCAGCTGTTTACCATATACAGTGCAACAGATGGGGTACGAACACAAGGCCAGACTGAAGCAATAACTATCAGGCTTTCAACCACTTCACTTTAGTCATAAAATCATGAACACAACACAATTTGAAGAAAAAAAGAACCCAAAATACTAAACAAAACATTTACACTTTTCAGTCACAAACAAAACAATATCTCTAAAAGTTATTATAACTTGCAAGTTTGACTGAAACTTTTCAGAAACATCTTTTAACTTTATACCTTTGTTTATAAGGGTTATTTTTCTTTGTTTTCTGTATATTTAGGAGTACATAAGTATCAGTACAGACTGCAGACACATTAGTGCGGTAGACGCAGCAGGTGCAGCAAGGGACGGCTCGTTTATTAAATGTTTTTACGGAACTTAGTCTATTTAGTATCAATAGTTAGTCTAATATAGACGTGAGGCATAAATATTGGAACAGGTATGTGGATTAGGTATTTTTCGATGCGAGTCCGTACCTAATCCAAAGCGTCGAGGATTAGGTATGGCACGAAATATTCGTACACAGTCTACATAGAAGATATTCCGTACCTTAAAATGTGGAGGTTAAGGTTCAAGTTTAATTAGCACTGCCGCCAGCGCCATCTACGTAGAATACCACTGGACTAGATATTGCTCTAGCGATTTAAGTCTTATAGAATGATACTCTCAAAGAAAATAACAAAACTTTCACGTCTTTTAATGAAAATAAATGTGTAAAAATCAGAAACTCATGTGATATTAGGGTGAAATGCATTTAATGCTGTAGTCTCTATACATAGTAGGTACACCAGTTTTAATTTTAAGCTATTTTTCGGTAAAAATGATAAAAAAACATGTTTTTTGAGTTGTTTTATAAAAGTGAACTTTAACCTAACCTATCCTAACTATATTACGTTAAAAACAAAAACAAAAGTTTTACGTTGACTTTTAGTTTAAAGTACCGTTTCCCATAGAAAACGATCAGAAATATCAGAAAATATTACACACTACATCAGAAACGGGACGTCCATACTCCATGCCGAATATTTCTTACCAAATCCACATACGATACCTAATATCGTAACAGGCCAGTGGCTTTACTGAATAAATATTCGGATTAGGTAAATGGATTAGGTATTTTTAAATACTAGGATTAGGTGGATTAGGTATCGTTTTTACCTAATCCGACCCATGTCTAGTCTAATACCACTCCTAGAACTTTCTAAAGTTGTGTTTTTGGCTTGCGGATGGCTTGGAGTATGTGATACTCGTAGAATAAATGGAAAAGTTTTTAGAAATGGTAGTGCTAAACAATTTTTTTTTCTGTTTCGGTTCAGTTGGAAGGCGCCACTCCGAAGCTTGTTAACTAGTTTGCATTTCAAACTCGTAAACCCACGTCTCGTCACCAGTAACAATGCGTTTCATGAATATTGGGTCGGAATTGACTCGTTCTAGCATGTCCTCAGTGACTCTCATGCGATTGAGTTTTTGGAGAAAATTCAGGTCCTTTGGGACTAGCCGAGCGGTAACATGTTTCATACCCAAATGATTAGATAAAATGGTACGGGTCGACTCGTGAGATACAGAAAGTTCGGCGGCTATCTCTCTCAAAGTTGAATGAGGATTTTCAGTCACAATTTCCTTCACTTTTGCGATGTTAACTTCATCGTTGATGGCCTACCAGAGCGAGGCAAATCTTCCATCACATCTCGACCGCTTTTGAACGCTTTGTACCACTCATAAGCACGTGTTTTTGATGAAGTCGATGCACCGATTGCCTTCTGTAACATTTTCAGTGACTCCGAACACGAAATTCCATTGGCGATGCAAAATTTAGGACTAAATCTTTGCTCGATGTTTTTGTCCAAAATAAAATTCGCTACACACACTAGATATGATATAACTAAAACAGGACTGTATTTAATATAAATAACGGATGCAACTCAAACTCCGCTCCAAAATGGAAAACAGCTGTGCCAATCTAACAACAAAAGAAACAAAAATTTGAATTTGGAACCATAAACAAATCATCCATTCCCGATACTTTCTTGACTGAATGTATATGTCACCGTAAAATTGTCAAACACGCTGAATTACAATATAACGTCTTTCTCTCTAGCGATATTGCAAACTCTCGAATTATTGTCAACTGAATATACGGAAGTATCTCTGCCCCCATAATCGGGACTTGGGGCATCCCCCCCGTTAGGTTAGTTAGGTTCCTTTAAACCCTGCACTCGGAAATACCCCTATTTCCCGCAAAGCGGGGCTCCGTCGACTACGCTTTTTAGGGGAATATAAAGTGTTTTAAGGTTAGGTTATAATAATCGGTATTTCTTAGGAATGGTACACTATCTTTTCATGAGAGTTGTACCACAGTACCACGGGGCAAGGGGGACCCCTCCTTCCCTCCACACGGCGTTAGTTGACTACCATCGCATGCATATCACGAAAAATAATGCGTTTTGTTGTAAGCAGTATTTAGTTCTAGTTTTAGTTCATTCGACAATATTTCGAGATTTTACAATATCACTAGAGATATTACAATATAACGTATTTGACAATTTTACGGTGACATATATATAATTTAGGAAGAAACTTCTGTTTTATGGAACTAATTATTTTTGTATTTATCTGTGGAGGCTTCTTATTAGCAACTTAAGTAAATAGTTTGTTATTATAACGTAATTAGTCTGTAAGCTTTCCTAAACTGTTAAAAATAAAAATAAAAAATAACCGATGCTCGTAGGTATTCATAAAATGTCTGAGTTCGTTTCGTTTTCTCTGAGAATTAACAACAACAGCATTTATCAACTGTAACATGATATGTTAAATTTAAAATTTATTAAAAGTCCCGACACATAGGATCTTTACCCAATAGTGTACATTATTCTACTAGTCAAGCCCTTTCATTTGATACCCAAATACACATATTGAGGGAGTTGTGAAAAAATTGTAATTTATCGTTTTGTGGTGGCGGCCATCTTGGATTTGAAATTTATCATAGCGTATAGTATTCTACTAGTCAAGCCCTTTCATTTGATACCCATATTGAGGGAATTGTTGAATAAACATGTAATCCTCCATTTTGTGGCGGCGCGCGGTGGCCAGTTTGGACTGATTTTTATCAAACATAGCTAAGAACACTCCCGACTAATTTACCTTTCAAAACAAAAAGTGGACAATCAAAATCGGTTCATACGTTCGGGAGCTACGACGCCACAGACAGGCACGTCAAACTTATAACGGCCCGTCGTTTTTGCGTCGGGGGATAAAAACAGAATGAAGTTCTCTCCAACTATATTAGCAGCTACAAATCAGTCTGCATAACGACATCCTCAACTACACCAAGAAACAAAAGAAAAATATCCACAACCCCACATGTATCCGTGCAACTCGTGCAAGATTGATGTTAACATTTCCGTTTTTTCCGCATCAAGCAAATCTATCCATTTATACTCGTCTGTTAAATTCCCTCTACGGTCCTGTCTACCTAGTACATAACATCTCCCTTCAGCCACTCGGACAAACGATTTTGAACCTTACGTGAAATGTGTAAAGGTGTTGGGATTTAGTTGTGAGGAGTCTTCTGAAATTGGCCAGATTGTCACCAAAATTATGAGACAGCTTGTCAGCAGTAAATGTGTGACTGAAACAGTGTTGTTGTTTGTTGTTTGGTCTGTTGATGCTTGTCTTCCATGTGTGGTGGGATTCGAAATAAACAAAACGCATTTATATCTTGAATTTCATAAATTAAACGTCTTCCATCTTTATTCGTCTTACGTCGCACCATTATATCATCTGATCCTCCGCGCATCCGTCTTGACACAAATAGTGTTGTCACTCCATCGTCTTATATTCGATCATTCAATCAGTGTTGCCACTTTACTCGCCTTACATTACCACATACATAAGCTCACGCCTTTCTCACATGGGCATAGGCAGAAATCAAGGAACGCCACCTGCTACTGGCTGATTCTTACATACTCCTTATGCCTCGTCCACGTTCATACATGTAGGAAGGTGTGGATAACCGAAAATGGTCATGATTATTTTCGGTTCTTAAATCTTCTTTGGAGGAGCTCGTTGCTAAATAATAACAGCCGCTCATGTCGATATTTGGGTTAACAAGCCTAGGTTGGTCGGTGGATGGGTGACCACCCTTACATATCGAGTTTCCTCCGTGCCTTGGAAAGCACGTTATGCGGTTGGTCCCGGCTGTCATTTGCCTATCTTTGACATTCGTTACGCCGCGGCGACGAGTGTTAAAGACACCTACTCCTCAGCTCGCGGGCCGCCTCGCCCCTCCGCGCCTACGCGGATTTAAATAACACTCTAGGGGTAGGGCAGACAAGACTACGTGGAGTCGGTTCTGCAGCGATTCATTTCTGTCACAAAGTTTGTCCTTATAGGAAACCAAATTCAATTTTTTGCCAATTTAAAATAATTGGCAAAATCACGATGTGTAATGTCTTTATTTCAAACGTAGTTTTATGAGATAAAACGAAAAAATAATGAATTGTTTGTCAAATATAATACGTTATCTAATAAAAGTTTATTGGATAATTATTTTATGAAGTGAATTAATCACAAAAGAGATGATTGTAGAGAATGCCACATGTTACGACATCATGAATCGGGTAGATGACACCATAAACCAATGATTTCCAAGAATTTCAAACACTTCATTATAGTTCGAGTAATTGAGTTCGTAAATTAGTGACGTCACAGATTGCTGTTGCCATACGAAGTTGTTGCACAATGTTGACATGACAAATAGGTAATGTGTTTGCTAATCGTTGCTTTTCAAGTAAAAGTTTGTGTATTAATGTTTGGTGAACTGACTGGTCACCGTCACCGTAAAATTGTCAAACACGTTAGATTGTAATCTCTCCAGCGATATTGTAAACTCTCGAAGTATTGTCAACTGAACATACGGAAGTATCTCTGCCCCCATAATCGAGACTTGTGGCACCCCCCGTTAGGTTAGTCAGGTTACTTTAAACCATGCACTCGGAAATACCCCGCGAAGCGGGGCTCCGCCGACTACGCTTTTTAGGGGAATATAAAGTGTTTTAAGGTTACGTTATATTGATCGGTTTTTCTCAGGAATGGTACATTATCTTTTCAGGAGAGTGGTCCCCCTTGCCCAATGGTACCTACCATTGGGCAAGGGGGACCCCTCCTTCCCTCCACATCGCGTGAGTTGACTACCATCGCATGCATTTCACGAAAAATAATACGTTTTACTGTTAGCAGTATGTTCGGTTGACAATATTTCGAGACTTTACAATCTCTCTAGTTATTTTACAATATAACGTGTTTGACAATTTTACGGTGACACATACACGCCTTCACGCACACATTTACACCAAACTACAATTTAACTACGCTAAAAAATGCACACATGTTTACAAAACCGGCATCACTTTATTGTTTGCAGCGCTATGTCTGGGTTTTTTATTTGGTCTGAAACTACACCTCATTAATAAAATCAAAATCATAAGGTATCCCGTCCCGCCAGCGGCCGTAGTTACCTATTTAATTAACATCAAATAATTTTCCCGGGAATCCGTAGTATGTTGACTATCATCGAAATATCAGCTTTCATGATATAAAATTCATGATTGGAACTCTTGATTAGGAATGTAATTTTCTACCGCAATTAAAATAAAAATATTTGAAATAATTGAACCTGTTTTGAAAAACAGATATTTCGCAAAAACTGTTATTTAAAAAGTTCAATTCAACACACTTGATGAAATTGTTCAATTGATTCTGAATTTCATCAAGTGTGTGTACTTTAATATTGATCATTTGAAATTTCAAAATAACAGCCGTTTACTGAATGCATATAAAAGTATAATTATGCGATACTATTACCACTATTACAAAAAAAAACTTTCGTTTGTCTGTCGGTCGGGCTGTTTGTCCGTCTCTCTCGAGATTTTATTTGGATTTTGATTTAATTTGGATTTTGATTAATTACAAGCTGCTTTTCCTTTTTTTGCCATCCTAAGTACCTACCTGTAACTAAATAACAAACAAGAAACTAAATAATAGTCTAAAATTGTCAACAAGATTGACAATTCTAAGTTTTGACAACCCTGTCCTAAAGCAATCCAATCCCGTCAAGTCCTTGAATGCAACCGGAATTCTCTACAAATTACATGTCCAAGCATTTATGTGGACATTTACATCAGTGTCGTTAGCTCGATTCATATTTAAATTATTGTACTCGACTGTACAGCAGCAGACTGCGTTTTGTACATCGATATGTATGCGAAGCAACTGTAAAATGTACATATTTGTTTTTGAATGTACGTTAATAGTGCTGGCAAGTATTTATTTTTGAATTCCTTTCGTTTCTAAAATTTTAAATTTGGAATGCTAAATACACTGTTTGTTGTAACAAGAATGCATTCAAATTCAAATTTGAAAAAAGAAAACTCTGAACTGAAGTTGGAGTTAAAATATTGTTGATGGTTCAGTCCAATATCACTGTTTATATTTTACCTACCAAGTGCAAATAAGTACAGGCTCTACGTACGATAAAGCAAAATGTAGGGTACAACAATATTTACAAGGCTCATAAATCGATACGAGTAAAGCTGTTACCCGAAATGCCAATCAAACGGGAGCACTACGTACTACAGCTACGTGGCTCGTATACCAATTTCCCAGAACAGAGCTGTACTACGAACGGTTATCAGCCACAAACGTAGTAGGGAACTCTGGGAACTATAACACAGAACAATGTCCGCTTTAAACTAACGCAAAACTGGCAGGAAGTCGTAGATGGTAGGAAAATTATTACGCCTTTTCAGAAGCGTAAAAGTATAAAGGGGTGGCTCGAACTAAAAGGCTTTTCGCACACAAGCGACCTCCGAGCGCGTGCAACCCGAGGCCCAGACGAGACGACGAGCCCATTGTGCGAGAGAGACAAAAGACGCAAGTCCCGACGCGTTAGAAGAGTACAGAATAGTGATATTGACCTTGCGGGCGCTGACGTCATTCGCGACCTAGCTGCAGCTTCCCCTGTATTTCACGTCTATGTGTGAGTGAACCAGACCCTGAAAATGTAAGTGTGCGCTCGATTTCCTCGAGTTACTGCTTGTGTGTGTGTCCTATCCATGTTCTTGGATTGTCCCCTGTATATGCAGGGTTCCGTGCAACAAGCGGGTGTGTGTGTGTTGTGACATTGATTTCTCGTCTCCCGTGAAAGCAACAGGCGAATTACATTGTTCGCGTCTTTGGGCAAATATACAGGGGTTTTATTAGCGTAATATCGCTTACTCGGTAGCGTTAGTATGCGTAATAAGGGAGGTCCCGGGATCCAAGGGGAGATTGTGGCTCGCAGACTCGTAGTATTAGTTACAAAGTTGAGGGCGTTAAACTGTCTTGTTTGGTTAATGCTGACATTTTAGTTAGACGTTTGTTTATATCAAGAACTGAGGTAGAAGATTGAAGTTCAAGTTTTGTTAATATACTTACGACATATTTATGACTGCCTGAAGTTATTACTTTTTCCTTGTAACATTGTTCTTTTGATTAATTTTTCCGCAAGTCCCGGGATATTTGACCGTCCCGAAATCTTATTCTTCCCTTTTACTCAGTTGAAATATTATTATTCCTGAAGTTGAGGACAGGATTTTGACTTCCTTGTTGAGATTAAATGGCGGATAAGAGGAATCAATAACTTGCCACTTAACCGGGGAAGATCTGATAACCGCAGGTCAACTCCTAAGGGTTCATAACCTAGCAAGTACTTTTATTGTTACATCAGCAAAATTATTCAATTCTCAAAATTATCCTATTCTAGTTTATGTCATACTTTTTCATTTTTCTTTCTTTTCGTGGGTTTAGTACCAAACCTGGTGTCAGAGTTTTGAGCTCTGACTTGACTTTACATGACGTCGAGAAAATATTATTCAAGCATGCTGGTTTCCTCACGATGTTTTCCTTCACCGAAGCAAGTTTAAGACTTAATTATAGTTTCAGATAATTTGTTTGGTACTGTTACACAGATAGTCAAAACTTAACGCTTGTAATTTCCTAGAGTTACGCAGAAGTGTACCTACGTAATAGTAAGTAGGAATCACATTTCGCCACTTATGTTTAAGTCTCGCGCGGTGTTAAAATACGTGTCGTATTAACACTGCTCACAAATTCTACGTCTCTTTTGTATTCACCCCGTTTAGAGCAACAGGTGCCGTCGCAAAAACTTTGGAACGTGAATTCTTTGTGTTTCGTAAAGATTTTCGTGACAATGGTTTTGTATGTGAGTTTGCCAACACTGTTGAAAGAAGAGGTATAAGAGTAGAGAAAGACCAAAGAAGCGATGGATGAAGCAAAGGATGATATAGATATGTCACCGTAAAATTTTCAAACACGTTATATTGTTATCTCTCTAGCGATATTGTAAACTCTCGAAATATTGTCAAACGAACATTACTGTTACTGTTACTGCTAGCCTGCATCATCCCACTGCTGGGCAAAGGCCTCTCCCCATGACTTCCAGTTGGTTCGATCCAGGGCTAATGTTGGCCACTGGTCATTGGTTTTGTCCAGCTCGTCCCGCCATCTTCTGCGAGGTCTGCCGCGACGACATACATACTGCTTACAATAAAACGCATTATTTTTTGTGAAATGCATGCGATGGTAGTCAACTAACGCGGTGTGGAGGGGAGGAGGGTTCCCCCTTGCCCAGCGGTACCGCTCTCATGAAAAGATAATGTACCATTCCTGAGAAATACCGATTAATATAACCTAACCTTAAAACACTTTATATTCCCCTAAAAAGCGTAGTCGACGGAGCCTCGCTTCGCGGGGCCGTTATTTCCGAGTGCAGGGTTTGAAGGAACCTAACTAACCTAACGGGGGGTGCCCCAAGTCCCGATCATGGGGGCAGAGATACTTCCTTATGTTCAGTTGACAATATTTCGAGAGTTTACAATATCACGAGAGAGAAACACGTTATATTGTAATATAAACACGTTATATTGTAATATAACGTGTTTGACAATTTTACGGTGACAGATATAAGTCCCACGAGAAACTATACATTTTGTAAACACACATTCGGGTTCGCAGCCTTTGAATCAAATTAAAAAATGACAGCGTCAGCGTGGTCTTACTTCAAAATGGCGGCCCAAATGTTTACGTTCCATGATGTACCACTAAACATTAGGACGACAGCGTTTTATATCGCCTAAACATAACCCGACCAAGTGGAATTGCTCGTTAGATTCGTATTACACGTCTGACAATTTGAGTGGATTGAATTAGGAAGTATTTCTTGTGTCGCTAAGTGTCTTGGTAGAACTTCTTTGTTTGTTTACATAAATTATAGTTTCTCGTGGCGCGGACTCTAGAAAGGAGGTACCTATTTGATGAGATGACTAGTAATGGAGAAGAATAGAAGAAGACATGCTGCCTGACCTCAAATAAATTGACATAATGGCTGTAGAATGATGATGTTGAAAGTCATGAATTACATAGGTGCTCTTTGCTGTTTTTTATGAGCGCCTAAATATTGCTAAAAATATTGGAAAATGCTATAAAATCAGTAAAGAAGTATCGACTGAATATCAGAATTATTTTCATAATGTTCAAAAAGGTGTTAAGGCGCTTAGACGAGCTAAATTAGCAACTCTATTTGTGGTGGTTCAAACTTCGTTTGAAATGCTGTTAGAATAAAGTTCTAATCAGCTTGCACTACAAAGTGGTTGTTACGTCAGCCACTGCGGGCCAAATAGCGCGAAACGAGTGGTTTCGATCGATTTACAAAAAAACTATTGATTGGATTAAAAAACTAAAACAGTATCATGCTAATATATTGCTTGTAGAATTATTTGCCAAAAAATCAGAATGATCGCATGCATATAGTATGTTTTTTATTGTTTGAAAGATATTTTTAGAGGTAAGTTCGTGATTTCTTTTTATCGAGCCAAATTAATTGTATTATGTTTTCAAAACAGTATCATGCTAGCATATATCCTGAAGAATATCATATATTTTTCTGGTCTTGTTTATAGCAGTGAATCATATACTTTTAGTAATTACTAGCTTCTGCCAGCGGCTTCGCCCGCGTGAAGTTTGATTATTGTCCCATGGAATCTTACTGCCGGGATAAAAAGTATCCTATGTTTTAATCCAGGTTATAAACTATCTGTGTGCAAAATTTCATCCAAATCCGTTTAGTAGTTGTCGCGTGAAAGCGCAACAAACAAACTTACATTCACATTTATTCTCCGAACTGCTAAGCTATCGGGAGTTACACGTGTTATTGTGAGTCAACTATAAAAGATAGACATATGCTGTCTTGGGATATTTTTTATATAATTTTATGTGGAATATTTCCGTTATACATGATTTCTATGTAGCTTTAACCATTAAGGCTGCACACGCGACGGAAGCTAAAAAAACCAAGTAACTTCTCCCGTTTTCCCAACATTTCCTTTCACTGCTCTGCTCCTATTAATGGTAGCGTGATGAAAAGTATACTATTACCTGCTCAGGAGTATGTAGAATAATTGTACCAAGTTTCGTCAAAATCCGTCGAGTAGTTTTTTTTTCTATAAATAACATACAGACAGACAGACAGACAGACAGACAGAAAGACAGACAGACAGACAAAAATTTTACTGATTGCATTTTTGGCATCAGTATCGATCACTAATCACCCCCCGATAGTTATTTTGTAAATATATTTCATGTACAGAATTGACCTCTCTACAGATTTATTATAAGTATATATAGATAGATATAGATAAAACTCGCGGTTAGCTCGTGTAATCGCCTTAAAGGAATACCGGAATAGAGGAATTAGCCCGTGTAAGAAACAAAGCGGTCCGCCGGGTGATCCACATAAAAGTCACGTTCATACACATTTTTTTTTAAAAACTGGAAGCTCTCTAGGCATAACCACGCATTTGGGTTTCTCGAACCAAATGTCCGTGTTAATCGCGTGTTTTACTAAGAAAGAGCTCGAGGTTAAAAAATAACAGCTGCTCGGGTCGATCTTTAGGTTAAACCGTACTTGCCTAGGTTGGTCTGTGGATGGGTGACAACCCCTACATACCGAGTTTCCTCCGTGCCTCGGAAAGCACGTGAAGCTATTGGTCTCTGCTGTCATTTGTAGATCTTTGACAGTCGTTACAGGTAGTCAGTGGCCCGAGTCTGGCAACCAGACTTACCAAGGAGTATCGTATTACCCAGTACTAACTAGGTTGTGGAGGTCAGATAGGCAGTCGCTCCATGAAAAATAATGGTATTCAGCTGCATCCGGTTAGACTGGAAGCCGACCCCAACATTGTTGAAATAAGGCTAAGCAGCTAATGAGTCGCGTATTTTTAACCCCCGACGCGACAACGACTGGGTGTTATAAGTTTGACGTGTCTGTGTGTGTGTTGGCGTGTGTGTGTCTGTCTGTGGCATCGTAGCGACCGAACGGATGAACCGATTTGGATTTTGTTTTTATTATTTGAAAGGTGAATTAGTCGGGATTGTTCTTAGCTATGTTTGGTAAAAATCCAAGATGGCCGCCGCGCCAAAATGGCGGATTACATATTTATTCAACAACTCCCTCAATATGGGTATCAAATGAAAGGGCTTGACTAGTAGAATACTATACACTATGATAAATTAAAAATCCAAGATGGCCGCCACCACAAAATGACGAATTAACGAATTATTTTCTATTTAACTTTTAGTAAGTACAGTGTGGGTTTTTAATTTTTTTAATATAATTTTACTTGTTTGACTATCGCTTTAGTTATGACGCCGCCTTATTTATACTACATTATTTGGCAAAAAAAGAACCGATTTTTCCGGTGGGCGGTCAAACCCATAAATTATTGCAATTTCAGTGTATGGAAGTAAATAATAGAAAAAAAGTAATTCATCTTCACGACCTCATCACAATAATAGGTCAGCTGTGAGCCAACATAGCGTGGGCAGAACAATTTTTATTGCCCCACTAGGAAACTGCGTAGGTTTTGGCAATAAAATCTAATAGAATGAAATTGGGAAGAATGAGAAACTTCTTAACAGATGACATTTTGTAATTATTGATTGAATGAACAGAGAAATGCACCTGTACATACAAGGTTTCGCTTTGCAACCTAGTCAAATTCAAGGAGAGATATTCTAATGAGTCTCGACTCGAATTGATAATGTATCAGGCGTGCTAGAAGAAATCGAATCCAAATAAGATCAGCAGTTTTCGAGCTGTAATCCCAGTAACGATACTTACAGATAGTCAAAGAGACGAGGTTTTTTAATAATGCGGAGAACTCTACCGCGTATAGACACTTTCAGTGTCAACAGAATACCTAGGTAGCCTGGCAATGACTTTAATCCCTTTTAAACGACGTACCAGTCGAGTGGTACTGGCTTAATCCTTTAAAAGGAACCAAACAAACTAAACAATTTCAAAGTGTGCAGTGCTATAAAGAGTGTTTCTAGGAAATGAATAAGTTCCTAGGTTGTTATGTAAAAATGATCTCAATATACGGTTGTAAGATAACATCGAGTTGTATCACCATATCTTCATCCTTGCTATAATATAGAGTACTGCAGAAGTGTCTTTCTGTGAAAATTTTGTGATAAATACCAACCTAAGTTTCGGGTTGTTTAAAGTTCTAGTAAAATAATGGTATAAGGCCTGAATTTAGTATACATTGTGTTCTATACAGCACCACGTCGACGTCAGGACCGACCGTACGCGACGAGAATTCAGGCCCAACGATTGTAGATGTTTGCTTTTACTTAAGAGGGCTATCAGATTTTTTCTTGTATTTGATTCTTTTTAGAGTCAAACTCACAAATACTAGAAAAATTATATTTATTTAGAAACTCCCGAGAGAAATAATCAAACTTTCTCGGGCATATTTTTTTTTTAATTTTGTGGCCAAATCTAAACCATCAAAATTCTCAGTCCAGATGTGTGTTTATGGCCCGAGATAGTTTGATTATTTCTTTCGCGATTGTTTTCGATAAATATCACAATTTTTCTTGTATTTGAAGGTTTGACTCTAGAAACACTAAAATACAAGAAAATTGTGATAGCGGGCTCTTAAATGCTAATTGTTTTGATTTCACCATAATAATATAATCATTTGAACTTTTAAAGAAACTTTAAGATGTTTGGGTTTCATGTATTTTGTGTGTTCGAGACAAGCGGAGGCGATGCTAGCGCCATCTAGTTTAAACAATAGGAACAAACGGCGTGGAATTTTAATACAGTAAGGTAGCTGCAGATTTTTTCAATGGTTCCCGTGTGATGTAAACTTGTTTTAAAACTTAATGACGCAGAATAATTGCTTTTTTTTTGTACAAATTCTAGAGCTCTTGCAAGGGTCTGGATTCATGGAAACTGCAAGAGGTTTGAGTAATAATGCGAGCATCTGATTTTTTCCATGATTAACAAAAATCCTATGTCAACTGTAAGTGATTGTGCTGTTGGTGTGCTTTTTATAAATAAATAAATCACGCCTATAATCTTCCAAGGGCTAGACAGAGGTAATAGAACAGGCCTACATTTTGTCCAAATATGTTTAAGTACTATGTAATAGGGGCGAGCTTATTGCCATCAACCGTCCGACAATCCAGACTCCGTGGCTGCGACAGAGAAATTCCTGATGGAAAACCCAACATCACTTTGCCTGATAATAGAACCCAGGATTTCCTGCTCAACAGTCGCGCTTGCAACTACTAGACCAACGAGGTAGATTCGACCTAGAACAACTCTTTGTGACGGAGAGCAGTCGAAATCTACGTCCCGGCCCCAGTGCAGGTTGCTGACTTGCACTTTCACCGCTGAAGCTACAAGCTTATGCCAAAACAGGCCAAAAAGTCCTTTCTATTCTAATTTAAATGCAAATTTTCCTACAGCAGTCAATCCCAAGTGTAATATCATCACCTGCATCCCTGATTCTGGAAATGACATTAATTTGCCGCTCCATCTGTTCTAGTTGTTCAAGCGTTTAGCCTATGTTTCTAGCCCTGACCTAGAATCAAGGAAAATACGCAATGCTTGCGTCTCTCCGGGAATGGGAACCAGGAAATTTCCCAGAACTTTTCTTATTATAGGACCAGGGACCCAGGGTTGTTGTATTTTTAGTTGGATGTTTAAGTTTTTAAAGTCTTTCTTTTATGTAGTGTTAAGTGTTCAGGGATGCTGAATACACTTTAGTGCTGAGAATCCGCATTTTTGTTTAAGTACAAGTTAGTTGATGCCCGCGTACAAATTACAGACTAAAATCTTCTTCGAGTCAGCTAGTCAGCGATAACTTGGGATCAGCGCAACTCGTTTTATTCTTCCATTCTCATCTTGTTTGTTACGATTTAACTCAAGAACTCCTCAACCGCATTTAAAAATAAGATCCTCCAACAAAAGATAGTCTTTGCACTCCGCTTATCAGTTTTGACGACGCTTCCGGGAATGATAATGCGTTATTTTCGTCCACAGTGTAGACGAACAGAACGCAACATTCCCAGCCGTCCGCAGTGTGGACGAGCGGGAATGATTCGACATAGGTATCAAACTCAAACTCAAACTCAAATCATTTAGGTATTTCAATTAGACCAATGTATTGTATTTGTATTGTACAACGGGCCGGTGTCCGCAACTCCACGTTAAAGCGCGTATTTTGCGTATAGGCTTATAATCCACCACGCGGGCCCAGTGCGGTTTGGTAGATGTCACATGTCTTCGAATTTTTGGTTGTAGGACATGCCGGTTTCCTCACGATGTTTTCCTTCACCGTTTTTGAGAGCAGTGGTGATGAAATAAATTACACAAAGTAATGCGCCTGCCTGGGTTCGAACCCACGACTTACTGTTCGTTAGTCGGGGCCGCCACCACCGGGCCACCGCTGCTCTTAGACCATTACGGCACTTTTGAATGTCGATAAAACGAAAAATAACCGAAGCTACAGTCACAGACACAAGGCATAATAACTTGAGAAAGTACTGTAGTTGCCTGTTACCTTGGCGAGTGTATTGTATCCTAAGATCAATCCACATGCTTAGCCACGATTCTGCGCTGCCACCGACGACACCGTGGCAAAGTTCTAGGTCAACTAAATGAGGGGGTGTAAAAAGACTCTTAATGGCGAGGGGTCCATACAACTCGAAACCTACCGGCTTCCCTTCGGAACAACCACTGTACTGGAGTCTACTATTGCCAAAAGTAAAACAATGTAGGTAATTCAGTTAGGAAGTGATTGCCCAAACATGATTAAAACTACAAATGGTTATGGTTTTTTCAAACATTATTGAAAATATGCACCGGACCGGCTTACCTGTTACAAAAATTTACCCTTCGCTACTGCTCTTAACGCAGCTAAAAGGCACTTGTTTTCCCCGTCATTGCGATCATTTGTTTGTTCTTCCCATACCTGGGAACCTTCTTATTTCCGAGTTATTGGGGGTCAAAGTTACAACTTTTCCACAAGTTTTTTTTTTAATACATGTTTTTAATGTAAGATTTTTACTATAAGCACCTCCACGACTCCCGTACTATTCAATCAGCAAAACGTTATTTTCCACCCCAAAAATCTTTTTACACCTGCATAAATACCATCGTACCAGAGATACGAAGAAAGTGAAGAAGAAGCCACCATTTGCTAATTGCAGGATGCATATCTTTGCAATTTTGTGATTTTTGGCAGTGTTTGTTATTTGCTAAAAACACTTGTGCAATCAAATATTTCCTGTCTCCACGGCTAGTCTCTGCAGAAATTGGCCGCTATGCCAAAAAACGGTAAGGGACCATACAAATTTTCGGTAAAACTTTACGTTTTTGAAGAAAAAAAAAAACAGCCGCCATTTGAAAAATAGATTTCCACGCAATCATTACCTATTAAATAATGAAAACATAAAAGGGCATGAGATAGTAACGGCATGTATGCAAACATGATAAAGAGTGTATTATTAATTTAATGATTTACTTTGAAAGTTCAATGAATAGCCAAGACTTAATTTATGAGAACCGTTGTTTGTTTTCATAAATACTTATTGTAAGGTTGTGACTACAAAACATGAAGTGGGTCATGTTTGTCATAGAAAAAAAAATGATCCCAAGATTTTGATCCGCAAAACTTTCATAGTAGGTGTAAAAATAAGAACAAAGAATTTTAAATTCAACTTATAGTGATGGCGAATGATAATTATGGCAAGAAAGGAGGAGTAATAGAAGTAATAGAGGAGTAATAGAAGGAAGAAAGGAGTAATAGAACCTGGACCAACCCTAAATGAGTCGAGAAAAGGGCAAGAGATGACGATGATGACGAAAAGATAAAAGAAAACGGGCGTGTCCTAAAACCAGAAAGACGAAGACATTTGACAGTCACCAAAGTCAGCCCACACTGGGCCAGCGTGGTAGATTAAGACCCACTCTCTCCCCTAGAGAGGAGGCCATCGGGAACTTTGTGGACTTGTTACTGTTCTCACTTATTTAACTGACTTCCAAAAAGGATGAGGTTCTTCTCATGTTTGTTACCTCTAACTGTGTAATTACTGGTCCTATTTAAGTGATTCTTTTTTCAATTGGTAGAAAAAGCTTGTCGCGGTGGTCCTATGTCAATTTGATATACTTTGCTTGGGTAGTTGAAGAGTTATCTTCTATAGTACATATTTTTTCTTCAATGTCTGTATAGGTAATCTGCGTATAACTATAAGTGACACTGGAAAATGAACACTCCTCAAAGGACTTGCCCAAAAATTGAATGAGCTTGTAGCACAGCATGAACAGATATAAAATCTATGTCATTTGATGGTAAAAAAAAAATATAACAAAAATATAAAAGGTGCGTATTTCTGAGCAGTTTTGGACAAAAGTTATAAATGTTTAAAGAAGTAGTTTTTGTCACTACGTCTGAAGTAGATTTATCTATATTCTATAGTGAATATTATGTATATATAGCTGTCCCAGGTATTTAATAAACACTTGTTAAAATATTTGTTAAAAAACACTTAACTTGGAGACAACTATTCTTCAAAATGAGACAATCTTTTCGTTTGTAACAATAAGATCACCGGGGGAAAGCAGTTACGTAATCTGTTTCTGAAACAACTGTTCCTAAAGTTATTTTACTTTTTTGTTTTTTTTTTATTAATATCACAAAATCTTGTGCTAGCGTGGTCTCAGCTTTACGCGTAATTTCGTGTTTATATAAGTCCTTGAAAGGAATTAAAATATAAACAGACGGAAAAGTTAATTCATGACCACAAGCATTCAGCCAAGAATAGGAATATAAGTCTCCTTCAAATCAGATTGAGGTAGATCTCGATATTCGTAAAATGAATTTACGTAAATTCCTTTTCGAAAATGAAGCTGTACAGTAAGTTATTTTTTTTTTTCAAATAAGTATTTATCTTTAATGCAAACACAATTAGTATAAGTACTTAAGTAAGATATTTTTATTTTATTTTTTCTTATACTAATTGTGTTTGCAATGGCCTACATGAGTGCCCAGTCGGTTGCGCGCTTTCCATACAGGCCACTGTAGATTATGTCCGGGAGGTAAATGTCCATCATCATCATCCTAGTATTTTACATGGAGCGACTGCTTATCTGACCTCCGCAACCCAGTTAGTACTGAGTAATACAATACCACTTTCTAAGACTGGTTGTCAGACTTTTTGGGCTACTGACTGCCTGCCAAAGTTGGACAAATGACAGCCGGGACCAACAGCTTAACGTGATTTCCGAGGCGCGGAGGAAACTCAGTATGTAAGGGTGGTCATTCATCCACAGACCAACCTAGGCAAGTACGGCTTAACCTAAAGATCGGCCCGAGCGGCTGTTATTATTTAGCCACGAGCTCCTCCTGGGAGGTTAATGTTCCTGGAGACAATAATACTTCTCATAGGACATGAGTCGCCTATGAGAAAGTCATGGAGAAGAATGTTCTTCCTACTACAATGTTATAAATGCGAAAGTTTGTGAGTATGGATGTATGTTTGTTCCTCTTTCACGCAAAAACTACTGAACGGATATGAATGAAATTTTGCACACAGATAGTTTATATCCTGGATTAAAATATAGGATCCCTTTTGTTCCGGTAGTAACATCCCATGGGACAATTTTCAAACTTCACGCGGATGAAGGCGCTGGCAGAAGCTAGTAAAAACATAAAAGTGAAGATACTTTTCTGTTACAGAGGCATCAACACCCCATCCGATTACCTCTATATAAAAACCTTACGTTTCATGTTGATGATCGTCAGCTCCTGGCCTCGGAAAGAAATCGGAGAGCCCGAACCAATCCACCAAATTGTATTCTTAAAGTACTTTTTCTTATGCTTCACTGTTGTTATCCTGTTTGCATCCATTATGTATGCCTATATTCACGCGAGCGAACTGAATGTTTTGGAAATTGGACATATGTATATTGTTATATTGATGACTGCAGTTGAAGTGGTAAGTAACGTATGGAGTTTGGAGCTAGACCAATAGATTCGGTCTACCCCATCAAAAATACATAAGCATTAAGTCCGCCTATGTCCCTTTTATTATTACTATCATCCACTTGTGTCACACTGCATGGTAAAGCACGCAAATTATTCATCCACTTAACCCTATCTAGTGCTATTATTCGCCAATTCATTTAAAAAGAGTCGAATTTGTCCCGCCATTTCTTTCTGGGCCTGCCATGTTGCCGTTTGCTGTTGTTTGGGACCCATTATGTGGTTACTTTTGCCCATAGCTCGTCCAGCCCACTTAGCATGACCACCGGAGAAACGAGAGCGACTCGACAAATCTTTTGTTCATCTGTCATTGAATCGACAAAATGACAGATGAACAAAAGATTTGTCGACTCTCTGTCGTGCCTACGGTGGTCATGCTACGCGGGCAGCAGGAGACAGATGTGTCCAGCTTAGTTCCATTTGAGGTTGGCAGCCGTGTGCCCTACATCGGCAATTTGAGTTTTACAACGCAGTATCGAATTCCGACCAATCGATACTGGAGACTTTTATGACCAATGACCTGGTGAAGGTTACAGGAATCCGCTGGATGCGAGTTGCATGGGACCAGTCAATGTGGCGACACTTAGGGGGAGGCCTATGTCCAGCCAACCCCGTGCAGGGCACGCCGCGATAGTGGCGGTAAGTCTCCTCTTTGAGGAGTGGCTGGAGAGGCGCCACGGCGTCCTCACCTTCCGCCTGACGCAGGTCCTCACAGGAAACGAATGTTTCGGGAGGTACCTGCACCGAATCGGGCGAGAGGAAACGCCCGGGTGTTTCCACTGCGAGGATTGACCGGAGGACACGGTAGAGCACACTGTGGAGGTCTGCCCTGCATGGGTGGAGCACCGCCGTGTCCTCGTAGCGGCGATCGGCGGCGGCGACCTCTCGCGTCCGGCTCTGGTTCAATCCATGGTCCGGAGCGAGATAGAATGGGAAGCCGTCACCTCCTTCTGCGAAGCAGTCATGCTAGCGAAGGAGGTGGCGGAACGCGAGAGGGAGAGAGCCTCTCTTCTCAGCCGCCGCGGGAGACGCACCGGGCGTCGGGGGCCACGTGGTGGCTACCGGCCACCGTAGACAGGCCCGCGCCTGTGGACGGTTAGCTATGGGCTCGCTAGCCGTCCGTCCGTCGAACGACACGAACGCGCCGACGCGTGTTCCACGCGCGCCTCAAAGAGATGTCAGCATAAGGGCCTTTATCTAGCAGTAGGACGATACAGATTTACACTAACAGTAATTAAGTAGTCAACTTGTCTCATGTTACTTGGTTGGTGTAGTACTTCTTTTTCCTCTTTCTGCCGACACGCTTTCATTTCCTCCTTTTTCTTTCATGTTATTCCTTACAAAATCCATCCGTCTTTTCTTTCTTCTTGCTTCTCTATGTCTTCTACATACTTCTTTATTACCCGTCTTCTCATCAGACTTGCCATATTATTCTTTACACAGTCCATTTATCGTTTCTTTGGTATTCTTCTACTCTTATACCTATCCACGTCCACGTATAAATTTTCTTCACGACATTTTCCTCATTCCTCCTTATCACCGGCGCTACTTTTTCCATTTCCATCAATCATATTCGTACCTCCTCATTACATGTCCATTAAAAGACAAACGATTACCTTTCAACTTATCTGTTACTGGCGCAACTTTCAGTTGAGAAAGATATTGCGTTGTATTGATATTGTTTAGTTTTATTACCCTGGTTTTACTGACAGTTGTTGTGTATGTTTATTCCGTATTCCAGTCCAGAGTCATAACCCTGACATGGTCCACGAAGTACCGGGAGCTGGCCAAAGAATTTCTCAGGAAAATCCATCTATTCTACCACAAAGAACGGTCTGAGTATGCAATGAAGGTACGATTCTCTAATTGTTTCAAAAGATTAGTTAATTGTTTAGCTAATTTACTGATTAATAATTTATCCAAAAATTGTGTATCCAATAACACAATCAATGAAGTACTTTCAAAAACATTACACTTCCTTGGTAGTCGTGTAAAAATAAATATAATTTAAATTAATCAGAACAAAATTTAAAAAAAGCACGTAGTTCATGTATTATTGTGTACTGAATAACACCACCAATTAAGTACTTACAAAAATAAACATAATTTCAATCAAAACCAAATTTTAAAAATTACACGTAGTTATTTAACTGTATTTCCTGTCAAACTACTCTGAGAAGAAACAACCGAAACAAACTTAGATGTCAGATCATGTAAGGAGTATGCAGGTTCTCGTCTTAGATGGTCTTTTGAAGACAGAACCAAACAGAATTGAGTAGACCGGTCAAGTCAATGCACGCATGTCTGTAAACGTGTTACTCAACTTTTTCAATATTTTCAGCTCTGTTTTAAATATTCTTTACCAGCTAGCTTCTATATTAACCCAAAATTCCAATGTCCAATTTAAAAGACGTTGATTCAAATTTTGTCGCAAGTTATAAAAATAAAAATCAAACTAAAAGCGATTGGTCCGAAAGCATTTCCCTGTGGTACGCCTTATTTTTCTATTAAATTCATGTTTCAGACTCACAAAATGGTCCACCTGGTATCTCATCTATTCACGTTCTGCTTAGTAGCTCAGATGTTGGCTGGGTTATCTCTCTTCAACCTGATACCTATGTACGGTAACTATGCGGCGGGAAGGTACCATGCTGGTGGACATGGAAACTCGACGTTTGAACACTCAATGTATTTACCATATCCCTTCAATACGTCGACTGAAATGAAAGGTTATATTGTTGCTTGTATCATTCATTGGTGAGTATATGCAATTCTGAAATGGACAGCAATATTGCAAGAGTCGAGAGGCTGGAGCTATGCTACAAAATTAACTTCAAGTCGGGGTGTGTTTGCCTGACTCACCATCTCGAGAGTTTTATGAAGGCGGAATTTTGGCCTTAGGATGTCGTGTATTTTCGCGGAAGGTTTCATGACATCTCGACTCAGCACAATACGTCGCGGACTCAACGTAGTAAATAGTAAATCCTTCCCTGTACTAAGAGCAATATGAATGCGTATGAATATTTGTAACCCCATTCTCGAAAACGGCTCTAACAATTTCAATGAAAATTGCAATCCAGGGATATACGGGGGCGTAACATCAATCTAGCTTGGTCTCATACCGGGAAAAATTGTTTTCTCCATTTTTACCTAAGCAGAGCTCGGTCGCCAATGTACTGTATTGTATTGTAAATCGGGCTGGTGTCCGCAACTCCACGTCATAGCGCGTATTTTGCGCACGCGGGCCCAGTGCGGATCTTCACCGTTTTGGTGATGAAGTAAATTAACTTAACTACTTGGTGTTTTCACACAAAGTAATCCGCCTGTCTGGGTTCGAACCCACGACTTACTGTTCGTTGTTCGTGGAGCCACCATCACTGGGTCACCGCCTGCTCCATTGTATTTAACGGATATTAGTGTTGTACTTATTTCTGTATTGTATCAATGGGCTTTCGTTGCCTTCAAACTTGTGTTTATGTAAGTCTATAAAAACGCGTCCTGAGATCACAAAACTGGTGACTGTTGCCGTTTCCCAAGAGTCAGATAGCAACCAGTAGTTATGTTGTGGTCTGTGGTAGCGATTGGGCAGTTTTGTTACTGCGGTTAATGGTTATGGTTTCAATAAAATTTTACACACCAAGGAAATGCAGTCAAGTGCTACATTCTCCCTCTTGTACTAACACTAACAGTATGCATGCGGGAGACGCACCGGGCGTCGGGGTCACGTGGTGGCCCCCAGCCACCGTAGGCGCGGCCTGTGGACGGTGCGCTATGAGCAAGCTCGCCGTCCGACCGTCTTATGACGACAGGCCGTGTCGACGGCGCGTTTTTGTTCCACGTGCGCCTCAAAGAGATGTCAACACATTGAAGGGGCCTACTGTTCAAAAGAGATAAGTACCGCGGCCCCTAAAAGTCTGACTCTCCCCCCTCCCACTCCGCCTAGAGTGGGGGAATTTATTTGATGAAAAAAAGGGGTGTGAGAGGCCCTGAGTTTTTTTAATAGGGAGTTTTTTCTTGCAGGTGTATCTCTTATCTATGCTCAACTTGGTTCTGCATGTTTGATCTGTTTTTGTCACTAATGGTTTTCAACGTCTGGGGCCATTTCAAAATACTGATTAATCTGCTGAATGATTTCCCAAGACCAAGTTCAAATTCGGATTTCATAGTAGAAAATGGTTTTGTTATAAAAGCTGAGAAATATTCCAAAGAAGAACTTTTACAAATTTCGGAGAGATTGAAAGAATGCATCAATTATCATCGAGAGATTATCACGTAAGTACTGAAGTTGGCCTACCCATGAACAGTTACAGACGTTTTATAAGGTTCCGTAGCCAAATGGCAAAAACGGAACCCTTATAGATTCGTCATGTCTGTCTGTCTGTCCGTCCGTATGTCACAGCCACTTTTTTCCGAAATTGTAAGAACTATGCTGTTGAAACTTGGTAAGTAGATGTATTTTGTGAACCGCATTAAGATTTTCACACAAAAATAGAAAAAAAACAATAAATTTTGGGGGTCCCTATACTTGGAACTGAAACTCAAAATTTTTTTTTTCATCAATCCCATACGTGTGGGGTATCTATGGATAGATCGTTAAAAATGATATTGAGGTTTCTACTGTCATTTTTTTCTAAACTGAATAGTTTGCGCGAGAGACCCTTCCAAAGTGGAAAAATGTGCCCCCCCCCCCCCGTAACTTCTAAAATACGAGAATGATAAAATTAAAAAAAATATATGATGTACATTACTATGTAAACTCCCACCGAAAATTTGTTTAAACGAGATCTAGTAAGTAGGTTTTTGTTTAATACGTCATAAATCGTAAACAGCAATTTACCTTTTATTCAATCTGCTACGGAACCCTTCATGGGCGAGTCCGACTCGCACTTGGCCGCTTTTTAATCTTGCTTCGCTGTCTTTCTGGCACCGCAGTGGCAAGTCAAAAAACTGCTATAATAATACCTAACTACATAATATTTATGTTCTCATCACGATTTTGTTTCTTTTAGATTTACCAACACAATATCAGATGTATTTGGCCCAATGCTGTTCGTGTATTACGTGTTCCATCAAACAAGCGGTTGCCTTTTACTTTTGGAATGTTCACAGATGGTCAGTATCCAAGATGGAGCACTCAAGAAAGAAAAAGCTTTTTTGGGATAAAATTTTGGATTTTATTTTCAGACAGCGCAAGCTCTGATACGTTATGGGCCTCTCACTTTGATAGCGATACAGCAACTTACACAGCTATCAGTTATATTCGAACTGGTTGGAAGTGAGGTAAGACTTCAGGGTGTAAACAGACTCTTCTTGAAGCCGTCAGCCAAGCATTCTGTACATCTAAGTATGCCTACACAAAAAAATGACTTTTTTTTGGTTGAAAAATCTGACTTTTCAGTAGGACTCAACGTAACATTGTGCTGATGGATAGATTGAATAGTATACCCCCATACTATTATCATTGAAGATGTTAAAAAGTAAAAATCTTACATTCAGTTGGAATTTTGACCCTTAATAACTCCGTAACTAGAAGGTTCCCAGGTATGGGTAGAACAAAAAAAATATGAATAAGTGCCTTTCGGCAGCATTAAGAGTCTTTTTATACCCATTATAAAGGCTAGGAGATCCAATCATGACTCTTGAGCCTTGTTTGAAAGACTCAGGTCGCGTCCAGAATAAAGCGATAGTTGAACTAGCACGCGTCTGTCGATCCTTTTTTAACTGTAGATCATGAACGCTTGTTGGGCCTTTCAGCTTTTCAAACAAGAGGGATTCATTATATGACCACAATAAGCGCGTATTGCACAATGCTGGCTTTCATTTAGTCTTAATGATAAAAACAAACTTACAGAGTGCAAAACTTAAAGATGCTGTATATGGCGTACCATGGGAGTGTATGGACATGGAGAACAGGAAAGTGGTGATCTTCTTCTTAATGAATGTCCAAGAACCTGTACATGTGAAGGCACTGGGCGTTGCCAATGTTGGGGTTACTTCTATGGCTATGGTTAGTAAATTTACATTTTGAAATAAGTTGGTTGTTTGTTATGGAGCCGAGTACTGGCAGTAACAAATGCCCACGTGTACCAAATGCCACGTGGGTATATTGAACATCGTCAAAATATTATCATCTGATATTTAAGTTTGTGCCGTCCACAAGTCAATGCAGTTTAGAGAAAAATAAAGAACCCCGTGTAATGGAAAACATAGGGTCATACTTTTGACTGTAGTTTAGATTTCATAAAGAAAACCAAGTGAAAATGTATGTCTTTAATTTTATCGCACTTCTGCTCAGCCGTCGTGCTTGCGACCACTAGGCCAACGAGGCAGTCCTGGGTTCGATTTCCGGGTCTGGCTAAGTGTTATTGGGTTTTTCGCTCTGGAATTTCTCAGTAGCGGGAACGGATTATGGATTTGTGCACAAACACCGTAAAATAAATTGTCAAACACGTTAGATTGTAATCTCTCTAGCGATATTGTAAACTATCGAAATATTGTCAAACGAACATACTGCTTACTGCTTACAATAAAACGCATTATTTTTCGTGAAATGCATGCAATGGTAGTCAACTCACGCGGTGTGGCCCCGGGGGTCCCTCTTGCCCAACGGTACCTTTCTCATGAAAAGATAATGTACCATTCCTGAGAAATACCGATTAATATAACCTAACCTTAAAACACTTTATATTCCTCTAACAAGCGTAGTCGACGGAGCCCCGCTTCGGGGGTCCCCTATTCCCGAGTGCAGGGTTTAAAGGAACCTAACTAATCTAACGGCGGGTGCCCCAAGTCCCGAGTATGGGGGCAGAGATACTTCCGTATGTTCAGTTGACAATATTGCTAGAGAGATTACAACCCAACCCTTCAGGAATTACAAGCGCGATCTTATTTATGTTATGTTTCTGATAATACATTTTTTTTACAGATCTTCAAAACTTCAATGTCTTACTTCACTTTTCTACGCAGCAAGTAATTTTTGTGAAGCACCTGAGATATCTTATCTTCTTTTCCCTAATTCACACAACACTCTAATATATAGCAATTCTTTTCAAACTTAACTTATAAAATTTTTACATCTACTCAAGTTGTATCTCACTCTCATGCAACAATAATTTATCTTAATTTATTTTTCACCATTTTTTCTTATGTTTTCCTGATCTTTGGAAAATCTCTGAAGTTGTCATGATCCACAAATTGGGCAAATCTGAACATGAAGCGTCGTCGTATCGGCCGATAAGCTTAACTCCTGTACTGTCCAAACTGTGGGAGAGGATATTCCTTAACCGACTAAAACCATGCATGGACATCAATGATGTTGTTCCAACTCATCAGTTTGGCTTTCGGAAATCCCATTCAACAGTAGAACAGGTTCACCGAGATTACCAAACAGGAAGCCAGTCCTTTGATATGATGCAAAAAAAATGTTTTCTTATAAATGAAATAGTTTTAAAATTTGGCTATGGTCCATGGCTTTTATTTCTCCAAAACTCTCCTATTTTCTAAAATATTGTTACATCGGAAACAAATCTCAGTGAGCACTAAGCTTTTTTTCAAATTCTCCTAAAGGTTCAAAGAATATCAAATTAACTAGATATTTGGGTTTTGCTAAATATACCCAAAGTATTTTAAACGTATTAGGAAACTCGTCGGAAGTCGGAGAAGCATTTGAAAATGATTGGTTATACAATTTTATAATTTTTTCAAGTCTCCCCGCCACTTTTTTTTTTTTTTTGGATTTTATTGTTCTTTTAGGCCTGTTAAAGCCTCGATAGTCTAGTGCAGCCTTTCCCAAAGTGGGCGATAACGCCCCCTTGTAGGCGCTGCAGGCCTAAAGGGAAGTAAGAAACCCAAAAAAAATGGGGACAAAAAAAAAACTATAATAGCTAGCTAAGCTAACACAACAGTTGTTAGTTTTTAGCAGCTTGTTAGCTGTTAGTTATTAAATAAATAAAAAAATAATAAATAAAATAAAATTTATTGTGTCAAATAATTGGTTTACAAATTGTTGTGTTCGGAATCTTCTTTTAGACAAATAATGCCTGTAGTAGAAGACTCCGCCCCTCCCTATTTTGTATAGCGTGATAATTAACACAATTTTTTTTTTAAATGTAAAAAATTAAGTCTAGGCTAACAAAAATAAGAAATTAAAAAAATTAAAAAAGAGTATACTTAAAGATTGTGAGTGTGCGTGTGTGTGTTTGTGTGTGTGTGTGTGTGTGTGTGTGTGTGTGTATGAGCGTGTTTGTCAGAGTAAGTAGGTGTGTGTGTCTGTGTGTATATGAATAATCCGTGTTATAACAATGCTTCTGTGTCCTCATACGTAAGTGGTTTTATCCACTTAACTAGTGTTTCTTTACAAACATATTTATTTTTAGAATGTATATTTATCTTTTTATTTATTCTATTATACAATTGAGCTGATCGTTTATGATATTGATTACATGCAAATTTGGTCTTAGTTGAAGGTATAACCGCTATGCTAAACTTCCTTCTTTTCGGGGTAATACCCACATTAAAGGGCAAAGACTTATGCTTTTTTAATATTGTTAGGACTATGTACAGCTTTCTGACAGAGAGTACATCACTGATCTGATAAAGGTCTACAGTAGGGAATCTAAGCCTTTTAAAATGCATAATCTTTAGGAGTGCGCGTTGTGCTCGTTCTAGATGTATCAATTTGGTCTTTGCTGTACCTCCCCAAACCGGAATACAGTATCCGAGCACAGATTGTACAAGTGCAAGGTAAACTTGTGTGAGTAAATTTTTAGACGGGCATTTGTTGTTCGCTTTTGCCATTGGTGCAACATGTCTTAGGGTTTTGAACAACCAACTTAACTTTCTAATTCTGGCAGTTACTTGTTCTACATGAGGGTACCAGGATAGCCTATTATCCACTACTACACCCAAATACTTAATTTCGGTAACTTTGCGAATACTTGGGCAGTTACAATTATTGCCGTATTCACCCTTACATGTATGTATAACGATACCAAACTCATCAGTTGGTTCATTACGCTTAGAAATGCTAAAACATATGAAATTCGTTTTGGAGGTATTTAGCGTTAGGAGGTTGGATTTTAGCCAATCAGCGACACGAGAAATACCTGTCTCAGCATGATGCTTGACATCGCTCCAAGAACTCCCATAGAAGACAACGGCTGTATCATCGGCGTAGGAGAAAACTTTAGCATTAGGTATTATCATATTACAGAGGTCATTTATATATATCAAAAAAAGGGTTGGGCCCAATACACTTCCCTGAGGGACTCCGTACAATACAGCCGCGTCGCTACTAATATGCTGGCCAATCTTCACTCTTTGTGTCCTGTTTGAAAGGTAGTCCTTTAAAAGGTCAAGAGCTGTTCCCCGAACGCCAATCTTTTCCAGTTTGTTTGCAAGGATAGAGGTAGAGACGGTATCAAACGCCTTTTTGAGGTCTAAAAAGACAGTGAGGCACTTTTGTCCATTGTCTAGATGTTTGTTTATTAGAGAGGATAGAGCACTAACAGCATCTTCCGTAGACATATTTCTTCTGAAGCCGTATTGCGAGTCGGATAATATATTAAATTTGCTCAAATAATTTAGTAGTCTACTATTTATTAGTTTTTCAATAATTTTTGAGAAAGCAGTTAGCACTGATATTGGCCTATAATTACTGATATCGTCTCTATCTCCACCCTTGTGCACTGGCGTGATTATGGCTTCTTTTAACGGGGCCGGGAAAATTCCTTTCGTAAAGCACAGATTTGCAAGGTGTGTGATGATGGGGACCACTACCATGCTGGTGTGTTTTAAAAACTTTGTGGATATGTTATCCCAGCCCGAAGCGCTGTTGGACCTAAGATTCATTAGAGTTCTATGTACCTCATCACAGTCGGTTTCAAGAAGCACAAAAGAATTAGCTTGTGTGAGTGCATCACTGAGTGGCGTAGGGTAATTCGCAGTTCCAGGTTGAATTTGCTGAGCTAGCTCACAGCCTATATTAGCAAAATAATTATTGATGAAATTAATGGATTCGGAGGGGGATGACTTTAAGTTTAGCAATTCTGTATTTTGATTATCTGTTTTATTAGTGTATGTTATAGATTTGATATTTTTCCAGAGTTGTTTTGAATTTTTTATTGAATTTGAAAGAAGCTCTTTTTCGTATTTTCTTTTTAACCTTTTTAGTAAATTGTTACAATAATTCCTATATCGTGTGTAAGTTATTTTTAGTATTAAATTATCTGGGTCAAGCCGAAGCTTCCTTTGAAGTTTATTACGATTCTGTATGCAGCGCAAGATTCCTTTAGTGATCCATGGTTTGATAATGCGTCTGCTGCTAGGAATATTGATTGTAGTAGTGTTAGAGTTAATAGTATCGGTAAGAGATTGCAACAGGAGCTTACATAAATAATCCGGATCATTACAAAAAAGCAAATCGCTTATGTTCTTTTCTTGCAAATGTATTAGAGCCTGTTCATAGTTAAGTAAAGTAGTCGTTTTAGTTATAGCCTGTTTATATTTTTGCTTGGACAATACTAGAAGCGTTGTGAAATGATCTGTGATGGTAGAGTGTAGGATAGCAATGGTAGCGGAAAACTTTTTCTTATTTATTTTTAACATAAAGTGATCTAGGCATGTTTTATCTCTAGTCGGTAACAAATGTCCAGGCAGGATACCATGAAGAGATAGCATATTGAGGTAGTTTGTTCTATTTCTTTGTTCATGAGACTGCTCGGTCGGCTTCGTTATTATATTAATATTTATGTCACCCGCGATAACAATACTTTTTTGTGACGTTATGGATTCTAGATGAGTACTGAGTGAGTCTATGAAACTGTCAGTATTTGTATTTGATGGAGATCGATAGATGCATAGGATAGTGTTATTTAATACGTCCAGCTGTAGGCAAGAGGCTTGTGATAGTGATATTTCCTTAACTCGGGGTTTTAGTGTATTTTTAATATAAACTACGACTCCATCATTTTGGTTCAGCTGCCGTGTAGTCATGTACGACTGGTAGTTACTTAACTGTGGAATAGGTTTATTTGCGCTCAACCTGCACTCTGTTAAGATAATGATATCCACTTCAAATTTAATTGTAGAAAATGTCAACAAGAAATCATCAAAATTACAATATATGCTTCTTATGTTTTGAGATAAAATGGTTAAGTCATTTTTGTTAACAAAAATGTGTTTATTGAGCTCTACGCAGTCACATTCAATAGCTCGTGCAATCTCTATTTTATCTATCTCAGTAATATTTTGTAATGAATCACTCATTTTAAGGGCATGCAAGAATACAACGTCAATTCAGAGCGCATGTGTCCAACCATGCTATACTTGGGATTAGAAGCAAATATTATATTATCTGAGAGATTTAGACCTCTTGTTTTTTTTATATATTTAGTATACATTATGGTATTTAGAGTATAGAAGTGTACGTGAACGTGATTTGTGTATGTAGTGTAACATTGTGTGAAAGTTGAGAGTGTGTCGTATGGATGTATATTGTGAGTATATGTATGCATATTTGAATTGTATGTGTGAGAGTGAGATATAAAGATGCTAGACAACCATACATCAAACTTATTTTTAACTAGATCAACAACTATAGCAAATAGCGCAAATACAATATAAAAATACAGGCATCTTATATAAAAAGAACAGTTATGCACTTTAATGATACAAGATGATACTAGTGCGCTTGCATTGTAAAGTACATGGAAAAAAAAGTAGTAATAGCTATAATTTACACATAGTCATTTAGCTAGTGTTAGCTTGTGAACTTGCTCCTCACTTTTAATAATGATAGTTGGTGCTTGATCCTCCTTTTTTACATACACGTTGCCATATGACGTCCAGCAGTACTTATAGGATCCAGATTTAACTAAATCTCGTGCCAGAAAGTGGAGACGGGAACCCTTGGAAGTCAGATGCTCTGCTAAGAATATGGGGTCATCTTCTTGTGTTTTAAAGCCAAGATGCTTGCAACATAGTTTGGATTTGTGTTTTATATTAAAAACCTTAGCTGTTTTCATTATTTCAGCTTTCAGAAGGGTGGAACCCGTTTCCACAACTATAGGGGATCTTTGCTGTTCCAAATTTCTACCGCGCACTCTGTAAATGTCCTTGATGTCATATCTGTTGACGTTACAGCCAATCGTTTGGGATAAAAATAAGGTCATTGCTATGAGTTCTTCTTTTGTTTCATTTTTTGCCCTCGGGACGTTTTTTATAACAAAGTTAGTTTTTCTACTTCCAATCTGCAACTCCTCTATTTTATTCTCTAATATAACTATATTTTTTTTATCGTCTCTGGCTTGGTTCTCCAACTGAATAATTTTCTGTTTGTATTCCTCATTTTGTGCAGTAAGAAATGCGATCGAGTTTTCTATGTTACAATTAGATTGTTGAATTTCCTTTAGAGTTGAAGTTATTTTCATCATTTCACTACCATGGTTAGCTGTAAAGAGTGTCATCATCTTCCTCATTTCCTCTTTAAATTCATTTAATTGATCAGTAAAACTATCGTCCATAGCCTCTCTGCTTCTCTTCATTCTTCTAAATACATAGTTAGTCGGTGTTATATTTCCACTGCCTACCAAATTAATATCCGTGTCCGACGCAGACTTGTTTAGTTGCGAGTCCATAGTACTAGGGGCACAGTAGTACAGAGGAGCAGTGGTTTATGTCTGTCTCCGTCTGCGCAAGCGCCGGAGTTGTGGTAAGACGGATGAATCACGGGAGTGTGGTTTCGTAGGCAGGTGGGCGCGGCCAAGGCGGTGACAGTCGAGAAATAGAAGAGGTTCCAGTGGTAATACGAAAGCAGGTAATATTATTAGAAGTCTTGCTTCTTTCGGGCGAGCGCTGTGAGTCACGTAGCTCGTAGCGATGTCAAGTACCTACCAGGCGTTTACACGCGCAGGAGGTAATCGTATTAATACTTTTGTCTTTTGGTGGTGGACGGAAATTTTGCGTGACCGAGGTAGGACACTAGGACACTATCAAACAATCCTCATAGAAATATTCAATATCGCAAAAAGCGATAGTTGGCAGCGGGGCTCGAACTCACGACTTCTCACGTCGTCGTCGTGTGGTAGCGGCTTACGCCTCTAGACCACCGAAGCTATGTGAACTTTGTCGAATTTGATCTTCTGTTGATGATACCTTTTAGGATCGGAACGTGTGTCATAGGCCCGTTCAAAGGTCACACACTTCGACACAGAGACAAAGAAATATGTTTAACGTTCACTTTTAAAATCTTAGAATTGTTTTTGTTTGTATCTCCGGTGATAGTCAGTGTACACTTATAGTTTTTTCACTCGTTGTTAAAGCTTTTGTTGCGCAAATACTGGTGAAACTTAAAAACTGTTTACTACACTTTATACTATTTTATCGAAATAAAAACGCTCTCGAATACAGAAACACGTCCGCTTGACACCGAGTCCGGGCGGGGGGAGCAAGGTCTAGTTATTATTATTACTATTTAATTTAAACGATTAATAATTTATTAATTTGTTTGATTTTTTAAAGAATTTTAATTTTAATAGTAGGTGAAAAAATGGGGACGTTTTTCTCACAGTGGGCACTAGACAAAGTAAGTTTGGGAACCCCTGGTCTAGTGACTGCTGATCATAATGTCCTGAGTTCGATACCGGGTCCGGCAAAAGTGTTATTTAGGTTTTTCCATTACGAATTTCTTCCGCAGCCCGGAGTTTGGAAGTTGGAGGTATGATACCCCCGTGCCACAGAAAGTAAGTAAAGCCGTCAGGTCTGCGTCTGATCTCTCTTCGGTGGCATTAGATTGCCGTTCTTCACATCAGACTTATGAGAATGGGGGGGGGGGACTCCTTACTATGCACGCAGAATAATAAAGGGTGTAAAAAACGGTTTAACGAAGCCGAAATGAACTCGTTCTCCCCGTCATTGCGATCATTTTTTAGTTGCACACCATACCTGGGAACTTTCTAGTTACGGAGATATTGGTGGCCACAGTTCCAAATTTGACAAGTTTTTTTTTTTTAATATAAATTTTTAAACACCTTCACGACTTACTATTATATTCCACCCATCAGCACAATGTTATGAGTGCGTTACATTGAGTTTAACCACAAAACATGATTTTTCACTCCAAAAATAAAGTAGTATCCCAGCAATAATTTTTGCGTAAAGTTACTTAGTTTGATGTACAGAATGCTTGGTTGACGGCTTCGTCATGAGGTTGTTTACACTATATCTCGCGCCAAATGGGTAATTACCGCTGAGATTGGCCGCCCCAACCAAAAGTGGTCAGGAGGACTAAATTACATACCAATGCCAAATAATAATAAATCAGTTCAAATCGCAACATTCACAACCGTCGATTAACATTATTTGTCTGTAATCTTAGTGTCCGTTACGTTTGGCCTCACTACTTGGCAAGTGTCGAGGAAATTGAATTGTATGTACATTCTGTAGGTACTAAAATAATAATGCATGGCCTAAAGGACAATGGGCGAAATTGCCCTTGCGTCCAATAGCTTTAAGATATATACCAATGGATAGATTTCTTTAAGATCTCTTTTTCTTCTTTTTTTTCTCTTTCTTTCTTTTTTGCTCGCAGAACGGATGGCCAATGTGGCCGAAAAGTTCTGCAAATCGGAAGACGATGCGTTGGAAGACCTCCCACTAGGTGGACCGATGACCTGGTGAAGATTGCGGGAATCCGTTGGATGCGAGTCGCAAGGGACCGGTCAATGTGGCGACACTTGGGGGAGGCCTATGTCCAGCAGTGGACGTCTTTCGGCTGAAATGATGACGATGATCTCTTTAAGAAGAACATTTTTTATTACGGCGATTTCTCTCGATTCGGAGTCTGAGAGGAGCTACAGAGCTTTTAGTATGAGAAATTAGTTTTAATTAAATACTGTTATTTCGTCAATTTATTAACTTTCATTGATACTGTATATTTCAAAAACATGTCAATGTTTTTTTTTTCAAAACATTGACATATGAACTGCCGTTTTAGGAACAAATCCTTACAGTAATTGAGGGTTTACAGAGCGTTAATTCTACCCCATGGACTAAGATATGTATCAATATATTTATCTCTTCAATAAGAATATTTCTTGCCTTGACAATTTTTCTCTATTCAGAATTAGAGAGGAGCTACAGTTCAGTATCCATTCAGCTACCAATAAAAATTTCTATCAATAAAATCCAACAGACTAGGAATTAGCAAAAGTTTTACAGTAGTAAACGTTCTTATTGAAAGCTCTTTTGAGTGGTGTATAGCTTATTGCTATAGGTTACCTAGAAAATCTTAACTTGGGTGCCCAATTAGACACACATTTTGGTCAACAATTCCGAACAGACTACGAATCATCGAAAATGGTGCTAGTAGCAAAAGCTCTCTTTGCAAAGCTCTATCCATTAGTGGATATCTTATGTCTATTAGTTGCCCGTAAACTCTTAATTGGTTGTAAATAAACTCCTAACATTGGTGTATAACTAGTGAGTTATTTAGGTCCATAGCTCCGAACAGACTACGAATTAGCAAAAGTTATGTTAGTAGCAAAAATTCTCATAGGACATCTCTCTTCAATGGTGTATATCTTATTGCTATTGGTTATTCAGAAAATGTTAACTCCAGTGTCCAATTATATGTCACCGTAAAATTGTCAAACACGTTATATTGTAATCTCTCTAGCGATATTGTAAACTCTGGAAATATTGTCAAACGAACATACTGCTTACAATAAAACGCATTATTTTTCGTGAAATGCATGCGATGGTAGTCAACACACGCGGTGTGGAAGGAAGGAGGGGTCCCCCTTGCCTAGTGGTACCACTCTCATGAAAAAATAATGTACCACTCCTGAGAAATACCGATTAATATTACCTAACCTTAAAACACTTTATATTCCCCTAAAAAGCGTAGTCGAGAAATCGTCGTAGTCCGAAATAGGAGCCTATTTCCGGGGGCCTATTACTTAGCTTCGCGGGGCCACTATTTCCGAGTGCAGGGTTTAAAAGAACCTAAATAACCTAACGGGGGGGTGCCCCAAGTCCTGATTATGGGGGCAGAGATACTTCCGTATGTTCAGTCGACGTAATATAACGTGTTTGACAATTTTAGGGTGACGGTGACGTATACATATTTAGGTAGATTATTCCAAACATGCTATGAATTAGCAAAAGTGGTGCTAGTAACAAAAGTTCACCTTGCAAATCTCTGTCCAATAGTGTCTGTCTTATGGCTATTAGTTGCCCGTAGACTCTTAATTGGTTGTCAATACAATTTTAATTTCAGTGTCCAACTAGTCAGTTATTTAGGTAAGTAACACCGAACGGAATACAAATTGGTGCAAGTCGTTTAATGGCAAAGGATTTTCTTGAAAAGCTCTATCTACTGATGTATATCTTACTGATTATAGTTACCAAAAAAATCTTAACTTTGGTGATTAAATAGTCACCTATTTATGTCAATAACGCCGTACGAAATACGAATTAGCGAAAGTCATTTAAGAGGCAAAGAATCTCCTTAAGAAGCCCTATCTAATGATGCCAAGAAAATCTTAATTGGTTGCAAATAAAGTCCTAACTTCAGTGTGCAAATAGTCAGCTATTTAGGTCAATAACTCTGAACAGACTGCGATTTAGCGTAAGTTATGTTAGTAGTAACTTGTCATTAAAAAGCTCTCTTTTATGGTGTATATATTATAGCTATTGGACACCCAGAAAATCCTAACTTCGGTGCACAAATAGTCGCTTAGGCCAATAACTCCTAACGGAGAACGAATTGGCGAAAGTCATGTTAGTGATAAAGGTTTTCCATAAATAGTTCTATTTAGTAGATTGTATGTTATTACTATTGGCAACCCAAAAAACTTTTATTGGTTGCCGATACAATCTTAACTTCGGTGCCCCACTAGGTCACCTACTTAGGTCCATAACTCGGAACGGACTACGAATTGTCACAAAAAGTGTTAGAAGTAAAGGTTCCCTTTAAAATACTCTTTTCAATGGTATATATTATATGTCTATTGGACTTCAGGGCAAATACCTAAATATCGGCGCCCATTTTCCTTTGTGCCCAGCGCACAAACATTGAATTTAGTTACAATTTAGTTTATGGGAAAATCCATACTTGTCCTTCCCGTCATTGCGATGTATTTTTTTTTAATTTTGATCATACCTGGGAACCTTCTGGTTACGGAGATATTGGAGGTGAAAGTTAAAACATTTTCACAAGATTTTTTTACATACACGTTGCCATACGACGTCCAGCAGTACTTATAGGATCCAGATTTAACTAAATCTCGTGCCAGAAAGTGGAGACGGGAACCCTTGGAAGTCAGATGCTCTGCTAAGAATATGGGGTCATCTTCTTGTGTTTTAAAGCCAAGATGCTTGCAACATAGTTTGGATTTGTGTTTTATATTAAAAACCTTAGCTGTTTTCATTATTTCAGCTTTCAGAAGGGTGGAACCCGTTTCCACAACTATAGGGGATCTTTGCTGTTCCAAATTTCTACCGCGCACTCTGTAAATGTCCTTGATGTCATATCTGTTGACGTTACAGCCAATCGTTTGGGATAAAAATAAGGTCATTGCTATGAGTTCTTCTTTTGTTTCATTTTTTGCCCTCGGGACGTTTTTTATAACAAAGTTAGTTTTTCTACTTCCAATCTGCAACTCCTCTATTTTATTCTCTAATATAACTATATTTTTTTTATCGTCTCTGGCTTGGTTCTCCAACTGAATAATTTTCTGTTTGTATTCCTCATTTTGTGCAGTAAGAAATGCGATCGAGTTTTCTATGTTACAATTAGATTGTTGAATTTCCTTTAGAGTTGAAGTTATTTTCATCATTTCACTACCATGGTTAGCTGTAAAGAGTGTCATCATCTTCCTCATTTCCTCTTTAAATTCATTTAATTGATCAGTAAAACTATCGTCCATAGCCTCTCTGCTTCTCTTCATTCTTCTAAATACATAGTTAGTCGGTGTTATATTTCCACTGCCTACCAAATTAATATCCGTGTCCGACGCAGACTTGTTTAGTTGCGAGTCCATAGTACTAGGGGCACAGTAGTACAGAGGAGCAGTGGTTTATGTCTGTCTCCGTCTGCGCAAGCGCCGGAGTTGTGGTAAGACGGATGAATCACGGGAGTGTGGTTTCGTAGGCAGGTGGGCGCGGCCAAGGCGGTGACAGTCGAGAAATAGAAGAGGTTCCAGTGGTAATACGAAAGCAGGTAATATTATTAGAAGTCTTGCTTCTTTCGGGCGAGCGCTGTGAGTCACGTAGCTCGTAGCGATGTCAAGTACCTACCAGGCGTTTACACGCGCAGGAGGTAATCGTATTAATACTTTTGTCTTTTGGTGGTGGACGGAAATTTTGCGTGACCGAGGTAGGACACTAGGACACTATCAAACAATCCTCATAGAAATATTCAATATCGCAAAAAGCGATAGTTGGCAGCGGGGCTCGAACTCACGACTTCTCACGTCGTCGTCGTGTGGTAGCGGCTTACGCCTCTAGACCACCGAAGCTATGTGAACTTTGTCGAATTTGATCTTCTGTTGATGATACCTTTTAGGATCGGAACGTGTGTCATAGGCCCGTTCAAAGGTCACACACTTCGACACAGAGACAAAGAAATATGTTTAACGTTCACTTTTAAAATCTTAGAATTGTTTTTGTTTGTATCTCCGGTGATAGTCAGTGTACACTTATAGTTTTTTCACTCGTTGTTAAAGCTTTTGTTGCGCAAATACTGGTGAAACTTAAAAACTGTTTACTACACTTTATACTATTTTATCGAAATAAAAACGCTCTCGAATACAGAAACACGTCCGCTTGACACCGAGTCCGGGCGGGGGGAGCAAGGTCTAGTTATTATTATTACTATTTAATTTAAACGATTAATAATTTATTAATTTGTTTGATTTTTTAAAGAATTTTAATTTTAATAGTAGGTGAAAAAATGGGGACGTTTTTCTCACAGTGGGCACTAGACAAAGTAAGTTTGGGAACCCCTGGTCTAGTGACTGCTGATCATAATGTCCTGAGTTCGATACCGGGTCCGGCAAAAGTGTTATTTAGGTTTTTCCATTACGAATTTCTTCCGCAGCCCGGAGTTTGGAAGTTGGAGGTATGATACCCCCGTGCCACAGAAAGTAAGTAAAGCCGTCAGGTCTGCGTCTGATCTCTCTTCGGTGGCATTAGATTGCCGTTCTTCACATCAGACTTATGAGAATGGGGGGGGGGGACTCCTTACTATGCACGCAGAATAATAAAGGGTGTAAAAAACGGTTTAACGAAGCCGAAATGAACTCGTTCTCCCCGTCATTGCGATCATTTTTTAGTTGCACACCATACCTGGGAACTTTCTAGTTACGGAGATATTGGTGGCCACAGTTCCAAATTTGACAAGTTTTTTTTTTTTAATATAAATTTTTAAACACCTTCACGACTTACTATTATATTCCACCCATCAGCACAATGTTATGAGTGCGTTACATTGAGTTTAACCACAAAACATGATTTTTCACTCCAAAAATAAAGTAGTATCCCAGCAATAATTTTTGCGTAAAGTTACTTAGTTTGATGTACAGAATGCTTGGTTGACGGCTTCGTCATGAGGTTGTTTACACTATATCTCGCGCCAAATGGGTAATTACCGCTGAGATTGGCCGCCCCAACCAAAAGTGGTCAGGAGGACTAAATTACATACCAATGCCAAATAATAATAAATCAGTTCAAATCGCAACATTCACAACCGTCGATTAACATTATTTGTCTGTAATCTTAGTGTCCGTTACGTTTGGCCTCACTACTTGGCAAGTGTCGAGGAAATTGAATTGTATGTACATTCTGTAGGTACTAAAATAATAATGCATGGCCTAAAGGACAATGGGCGAAATTGCCCTTGCGTCCAATAGCTTTAAGATATATACCAATGGATAGATTTCTTTAAGATCTCTTTTTCTTCTTTTTTTTCTCTTTCTTTCTTTTTTGCTCGCAGAACGGATGGCCAATGTGGCCGAAAAGTTCTGCAAATCGGAAGACGATGCGTTGGAAGACCTCCCACTAGGTGGACCGATGACCTGGTGAAGATTGCGGGAATCCGTTGGATGCGAGTCGCAAGGGACCGGTCAATGTGGCGACACTTGGGGGAGGCCTATGTCCAGCAGTGGACGTCTTTCGGCTGAAATGATGACGATGATCTCTTTAAGAAGAACATTTTTTATTACGGCGATTTCTCTCGATTCGGAGTCTGAGAGGAGCTACAGAGCTTTTAGTATGAGAAATTAGTTTTAATTAAATACTGTTATTTCGTCAATTTATTAACTTTCATTGATACTGTATATTTCAAAAACATGTCAATGTTTTTTTTTTCAAAACATTGACATATGAACTGCCGTTTTAGGAACAAATCCTTACAGTAATTGAGGGTTTACAGAGCGTTAATTCTACCCCATGGACTAAGATATGTATCAATATATTTATCTCTTCAATAAGAATATTTCTTGCCTTGACAATTTTTCTCTATTCAGAATTAGAGAGGAGCTACAGTTCAGTATCCATTCAGCTACCAATAAAAATTTCTATCAATAAAATCCAACAGACTAGGAATTAGCAAAAGTTTTACAGTAGTAAACGTTCTTATTGAAAGCTCTTTTGAGTGGTGTATAGCTTATTGCTATAGGTTACCTAGAAAATCTTAACTTGGGTGCCCAATTAGACACACATTTTGGTCAACAATTCCGAACAGACTACGAATCATCGAAAATGGTGCTAGTAGCAAAAGCTCTCTTTGCAAAGCTCTATCCATTAGTGGATATCTTATGTCTATTAGTTGCCCGTAAACTCTTAATTGGTTGTAAATAAACTCCTAACATTGGTGTATAACTAGTGAGTTATTTAGGTCCATAGCTCCGAACAGACTACGAATTAGCAAAAGTTATGTTAGTAGCAAAAATTCTCATAGGACATCTCTCTTCAATGGTGTATATCTTATTGCTATTGGTTATTCAGAAAATGTTAACTCCAGTGTCCAATTATATGTCACCGTAAAATTGTCAAACACGTTATATTGTAATCTCTCTAGCGATATTGTAAACTCTGGAAATATTGTCAAACGAACATACTGCTTACAATAAAACGCATTATTTTTCGTGAAATGCATGCGATGGTAGTCAACACACGCGGTGTGGAAGGAAGGAGGGGTCCCCCTTGCCTAGTGGTACCACTCTCATGAAAAAATAATGTACCACTCCTGAGAAATACCGATTAATATTACCTAACCTTAAAACACTTTATATTCCCCTAAAAAGCGTAGTCGAGAAATCGTCGTAGTCCGAAATAGGAGCCTATTTCCGGGGGCCTATTACTTAGCTTCGCGGGGCCACTATTTCCGAGTGCAGGGTTTAAAAGAACCTAAATAACCTAACGGGGGGGTGCCCCAAGTCCTGATTATGGGGGCAGAGATACTTCCGTATGTTCAGTCGACGTAATATAACGTGTTTGACAATTTTAGGGTGACGGTGACGTATACATATTTAGGTAGATTATTCCAAACATGCTATGAATTAGCAAAAGTGGTGCTAGTAACAAAAGTTCACCTTGCAAATCTCTGTCCAATAGTGTCTGTCTTATGGCTATTAGTTGCCCGTAGACTCTTAATTGGTTGTCAATACAATTTTAATTTCAGTGTCCAACTAGTCAGTTATTTAGGTAAGTAACACCGAACGGAATACAAATTGGTGCAAGTCGTTTAATGGCAAAGGATTTTCTTGAAAAGCTCTATCTACTGATGTATATCTTACTGATTATAGTTACCAAAAAAATCTTAACTTTGGTGATTAAATAGTCACCTATTTATGTCAATAACGCCGTACGAAATACGAATTAGCGAAAGTCATTTAAGAGGCAAAGAATCTCCTTAAGAAGCCCTATCTAATGATGCCAAGAAAATCTTAATTGGTTGCAAATAAAGTCCTAACTTCAGTGTGCAAATAGTCAGCTATTTAGGTCAATAACTCTGAACAGACTGCGATTTAGCGTAAGTTATGTTAGTAGTAACTTGTCATTAAAAAGCTCTCTTTTATGGTGTATATATTATAGCTATTGGACACCCAGAAAATCCTAACTTCGGTGCACAAATAGTCGCTTAGGCCAATAACTCCTAACGGAGAACGAATTGGCGAAAGTCATGTTAGTGATAAAGGTTTTCCATAAATAGTTCTATTTAGTAGATTGTATGTTATTACTATTGGCAACCCAAAAAACTTTTATTGGTTGCCGATACAATCTTAACTTCGGTGCCCCACTAGGTCACCTACTTAGGTCCATAACTCGGAACGGACTACGAATTGTCACAAAAAGTGTTAGAAGTAAAGGTTCCCTTTAAAATACTCTTTTCAATGGTATATATTATATGTCTATTGGACTTCAGGGCAAATACCTAAATATCGGCGCCCATTTTCCTTTGTGCCCAGCGCACAAACATTGAATTTAGTTACAATTTAGTTTATGGGAAAATCCATACTTGTCCTTCCCGTCATTGCGATGTATTTTTTTTTAATTTTGATCATACCTGGGAACCTTCTGGTTACGGAGATATTGGAGGTGAAAGTTAAAACATTTTCACAAGATTTTTTTAAAGCAAAACTTTTTAATGTTCTAACTTTACCTTAAATACCTCCACGACCGCTGTACTATTCAATGCATCAGCACAGTGTTTTGAGTCCTACCGTACGGAATACGTAATGTATCCTTGCCCGTTCTTCTCGATAGAGATCTACGCTAGGGAATGGGCAACTACAGTACTTTCACAGTTTTTTATGTCTTGTGACTGGGGACTGTAGCTACATTCAATGTTCATCTTTGTTTCGACAACTCAAAAGTGAGAGTAACTGGCCATCTTGAAATAAATGCTTTGATTTTCGAGTTTGATTGATTTCACTCAAAAAAAAAAGTCGTTTCCCAGCATTCATTTTTGCATAGAGTTACTTAGTTATATTATAATGCTTGGTGTCGGTGGTTGGTCGCGAAGCGTCGGTTTACACCTTCTATTATTTTATCATGTTTTGCATGAGCACCATCATACACCACCTTCAACGATACCATGCAAGCACTGCGGGGACCTCCTCATCTCTGTCAGAATTAGAGTCCTAAAACATGATGGTTTTCTCACGAAGTTTTCTAAACTATTATGGGGAAATAAAACTCACGATCCGTTTAATTTCAAACTTCAAAATGTTATAACAAAAAATAATAGACGAGGTTAGTATCGCGAATCATGTAATTATGTAAGAATAGAATTATAGGTGCCGTTAAACATTTAGGTGCTCTTTAGAAAAGTGAAGTAAGACATTGATGTCTTCAGGATCTGTAACAACAAGTAAAATTAATTTAAAAAAAAAACCCCGACAAAATCACTTGTTAGGTCTTCTCATCACTCCACTTGCCTCATCTCATTTCGTTAGTTAGTATTTCTCATTCCCTTTTATTTTTTTATTTTATTTATTTATTTATTTATCTCAATCAACAGTGGATCATAGGTCCTGTACACAGAATTAAAAATTACAAAATCAAAAGCTCAATAGTATTAAAATCAACATCACAATTAAATCATTATTAAAATTAAAATTATTAACAATATTAAATCAAAATAAAGTCAATCCAAATCAGAGTCAAATCAAATTAAAATCAACATCATAATAAAATTAAAATCACAACTAAATTACAATTAAAAATTATTATAAAATTTAAATCAAATTAATACAATATCTTAACATTTGTCAGTACGTGAACCATGCAGCCGTGGTTCAGGTACTGACAGTCGAGACGTTCAGCGAAACCTCTCAGGATACTGTTGCGGCTGGCCCGCACCCTGCGCACCAGGGATGTGCACCGCTTGCGCATGACTGTGTAGAAACAATCCACACGCGCCTCGGCAAACATCCCCGATGCGCTACAGAAGCGAGGCAGCCCCAAGAGTACCCTGAACGCGTTATTGTATTGGACACGTAGAGCGCTGTACTGTTTCTGCGTGTAATCCATCCACAGACTGCCGGTATAAAAGGACGAACAAAAAGCCCTAAATAGGGCTATTTTGACGCCCCTTGAACACCGAGCAAATCTGCGGGCTATCATATTCGCACGAACAGACAGCGCCCTACGTTCCCTTTCAACGTCTGCATCGTCTTGCAGGTCAGAGGTTAACAAGTGTCCGAGATATTTAAAGGTATTTACTCTATTGAGTGGGCATCCGTTGAGCTACACTGATAGAAGTAGCCCAGCTACACCATAACACATATAGGAATGACGTCTTAGCAATAGTTGTTCAATTTGATGAGCACTTTCTGTTGATTTATAAAAATTGAAGATCAGAAACATCTGATGTGAAAATAATTGCAAAGCTATCACTAATTTCACTATATAATTATAAAATAACATGGCAACATAGATTTTAATTGATCAGGTATCTTCACAACAAAACTATAACCTTTCCCAACCGAAACCGGATCTACCGAAGAGCGTCAGGAGAGACTTAATGCTGTTCGAGAACATCAGGCTGCAACTTGCTCCGTGGAAACTCGCGACGCGTAGACAGACGTTCACGGATAGAGAATTGCGCTTGAGTTCTCAGCGTATCTACGCATCGACTTCTAGATCTCTAGAGACATGTGCGGAACGTGATGCGCGAATGTCCGCTGATCGTGAACGTCACGCATTGACTTGCGAGTCGGAGACGTTCACGGATAGAGAATTGCGCTTGAGATCTCAGCGTATTCGGAAATCTACTAACAGGTCTTTTGAAACGAGTGATGAACGTGAGGCGCGACTAACTGCTGATCGAGATTATCATACATTGTCCCGAACACGCACACAACAAAACTTTTTTGCAAAAAATAAAACCGACTTCACACAAAAAAGTGAAAAATAACTTTAGCTTCAGAAGTCGGTGACCTTTATTTGATTGATTTAGTTTTTTTGTCACCGACTTCTGAAGCTAAAGTTATTTTTCACTTTTTTGTGTGAAGTCGGTTTTATTTTTTGCAAAAAAGTTTTTATTTTTCAGTTTTTAGTGGTTCACATGTGCTTACCCTTTCACAGCGTACCAGCGTGATTTTTTGTTATGAACTGGTGTAAACAATAGACAGACATGAGATTTCAGCAATCCCAGTAAGAGACACACATTTGCTACATTTAATGAGGAGTTCCGTTGCCTTTCTCCGAAGTTTTTCATCTAATCTTTACCAAATTTAAATGGGATCACTCCGAGAAAGTAGTCTTTCTAAAACTACCCAAATCGCTTCTGGTGTGCCTATAAAATTTGAAAAGTTCTCTCTATTTCTCCAGGATCCCATTATCAGGATCCTGACTTGATGATTATGGGACCTTCTGGGAAGTATACCCTTTCAAACAATTAAAAAAACAAATTCGGTCCAGTCATCTTCGAGTAATCGGGGAACATTGAATTGAGAACCTTCTCCTTTTTGAAGTCGGTTAATAACGACGTTATGGTACGTGACTCAAATATCCGGATAGCCTTTAAAAGATTTGGCCGAGTATCGTTAATTTGCTTCTAAGAATTGAAGAGCACCGTTCCTTTGTCATGGATCCCATAATCAGAACCTAACCAAATTCTCATCAAACTACCCTTGAAGTACCCTTGCCAATAAAATAAAAAAAAACAATACATGTCAAGGTAATAGGCTTATCCCCAATAAATGGAACTTAATACACCTAACTGTCGAAATCTGGGAATATTGTACACATCTGCGTACCCCCTCAGAGCATACAGGCGTGATGTTACGTCATGATGTTGTATAAACAATAAACATTCAAGCGATTGCAGCAGTTACTGCAGATTTGCCGTGTATTTTTGAAGAGTTCCATTGTATATCTCCGAAGATCCGGATCAGATCTTCAGCAAATTAAAATATAACCACACGGGAAGCACCAGCTTTCAAATTAAAAAGAATCATCAAACTCGGTTCACCCAGTCGAAAGTACTGAGGTAACAAACACTGTCGAAATCTGGGTGTACTGTACACATCTGCGTACCCCCTCAGAGCATACAGGCGTGATATTACGTCATGACGTTGTATAAACAATAAACCTACAAGCGATAACTGCAATCACTGCAGATTTGCCGTACATTTTTGAGGAGTTCCATTGTATAACTCCGAAGACCAGCATCAGATCTTCAGCAAATTAAAATGGGACCACATGGGAAGCACCAGCTTTCAAATAAAAAAAGAATCATCAAAATCGGTTCACTCAGTCGAAAGTTATGAGGTAACAAACACAAAAAAAAAAAAAAAAAAAAAAAAAAAAAAAAAAAAAAAACATACAGACGAATTGATAACCTCCTCTTTTTGGAAGTCGGTTAAAAATATTCATAATCAGTTAGAAAGTGAGATAGAAAGAATTGCTGGAGTACGGCATGAAGAGACAGAACGTTAGAATTCTGATCGACTTCGACATACTCTGAACAGAATGTCGATATCATCTGAAGAATCGGATGTGTCTCAAGATATAGCCGTAGGGCATGGCGACCTTCCTTGGGTTGATAAGGAACGGAGCGCATTTACACATACTTCTATGATTGAATACGCCACATATGCCGCCATCGGAGGTATGGTTCAAAATTGTACTTTTTGTGAAGCTGTTAAATGGCAAAAAGAAACAAACGGTATGTGTTGCTCAGGTGGGAAAGATCCGTTATTTTCCCGCCACGGGCTCTTAGAATTCGACATCAGACGTTTCAAATCTTCGATTTGGACGACCCCGTTGTCGCTGGCATAAGCAACAGGATCCGCGTACGAAGTCGCGGGCAGAAGCTAGTAAATAAAATATTAACTAAACATTACCGCAGCCATAGAAGTAACACCAACATCGGCTACACCTAGCGCCTTCAAATGAATAGGTTCTTGCACATTCATGAGGAGGAAGGCCACTGTTCGCCTGTTCCTTGTATCCATGCACTCCCAGGGTAAGCCGTACACAGAGTCCTTCAATCTGTCACTCTGAAATAAACAACTTTAAAGTACTGCACTCGCTATGTATTTTACCTTTGACATTAACAACAAAATCCCTGTGATTTTGATTGTGTCGATTCACACATATCCGTGAAGCTTCAGTTCCGACACAGTACCAGCACAGTGTGAAATATTCTTTCATACATTTTCTATTAAGGCACTTGTCAGCGTCAGCGACGACACAGTGCTTTCAGTGTCAGTGCCGACATAGTGCCGCACTGGTAATCATGATCGTATTCGTTGCCAACGGTATTTTGTGTCAGATCAAAACTAAAATGGATGACGAGCGATTGACAGAATTGGTTCATGTTATAAAATAGGGTTTTGTATGATTTGTCTCATGCAAAGTATATGAATTCGAAATTCTTTGTTCAATATCATGGATTATCCTTCTGTCTTATTTTATTGTCATGCTTCATGCACCCATTTCCTCTTTTTTCGTTGATGCTGCTCTTCTTTTTCGTCTTAAACAATAACTATAATTTCTAGCTCCGTAGTATTGAACAGAGCTATAGCAACAATCACGATACTTGATGACTCACACGTTTTCACTGAATCTCCGTGAATTGAGTACTGACACGTGTAAATTGAATCACTTGCGCAGTACTGTAGCACTGACACTGAACTGATATCTACATAAAATAAGCGGACACGTTGACCTTACTGACTTTTTACGGATGTGGGTCGACCTTAATGCTATCAGCATTAGCCTACAGTTGCTACCAGCCACCCTGCAAAGATCATCGCTGTACCGAACCTGAGGGCATCCTACCTTACCGCCTGGCAATTCGCAGTCTTTACTCAAGAACACGTCTACCCCAACGGTCATTGGTTCTACGGTTAATACGACCGGCCCATTGCTACTTCAGCTTATTTATTCTGTGAGCTACGTTGACAACACTGGTTCTCTGTCGGATCACCTAGTGTTATTGTATAGGCGCGATATTAAATTATGAAAACAAAACTCCTTACAATACTGCCAATAAGTTCGAAGATGATCGACAGCTGCATAAGTTGTTGAAACATAACAATTGTGAGCGGCAGATAACGGCTCAGAGCTGCGGCGGTCTGAAATAAAAACAACAACTATATTAAAACCAAATATTCCAAGACATAAGAGAGATCGTCATCAACTAGCTTTGGGCCCGCGTGGTTTCGTCGTTCAGTTGCATTGAGAGAGGGCCTGTGTCCCAGCAGTGGGAACATGATTTGCTGAGTATGCTAGGAGTGTCGAAACTCCAAATGTCTCTTGTGACTTTCACTTAGGGCATCGCACGTCCGCGCGCTCGGGCGATTTCTATGGCGGTGCGCCACGTGGAGAGGCGGTGTCCGTGTGAGAATCAACTTTCATATTCAGACATCCTAAAGGTCATGGTACACTACACAAGCATCGCACCGGCACCGCTCCAACCCAGCAATTAACTTGCCATTCAAATTAGAGCTAGAATTAAATAGTGAATCGTATTTTTTTAAATGTCTATGAAAAAGCTTACCGCTACCATACAACTCGACTCGCGGGCAACTCAGAGTCGGCGCGCGGCAAGCACGCCGCCCGCACGCTGTAAGCAAGCCAGTTACCAGCGGTTGCCCGCGAAATAACGTACAGTTACATATTTAGTTTGAGAGCTCAGGACACTAGCCCCTAGTTCGATAAGACTTCCAGATCATCATCTGCCTACCCTGTTCCCAACTATGTTGGGGTCGGCTTCCAGTCTAACCGGATGCAGCTGTGTACCAGTAGTTTACATGGAGCGACAGCCTATCTGACCACAACCCAGAGACTGATTATCTGACTTTTTGGGCCACCTGTAACGATTGCCAAAGATGGACAAATGACAGCCGGGACCAACAGCTTAACGTGCTTTCCGAGGCACGTAGGAAACTCGGTGTGTAAGGGTGATCACCCTTGTACAGACCAACCTAGGCAAGCACGGCTATTCTATTCTATTCTATTCTACATAGTTAACTTAACCCTCATTGTCGTTGTCAGCAACCCCAAAAACCATGAAAACGACACCCGTGATGAAAAAAAAATATGCTTTAAATTATGAGCAGTATGTTCGATTGACAACCTTTCGAGTTCACTAATCGAAATCTATTGAACAAGATGGCAACCGATAAAAACACTATCTAAAATGCAACGCCATCTCCCGGATTATCACGGCCAGCGCGCGGACGGCGAGCCTATGCCTCGCGAAAGGCGCGCGGACGCCGTGCTTATGCCTCGCGGAAGGCGCGCGGACGGCGAGCTTAAGCCTCGCGCTTACGCCTCGCTGACGACGCGTGGTACTCGTATGCGCGCCGTAGCCTATATTCGAAGCAACGCCGGGCAACAGCTGTGGAGGTGCGGCGCTTGTGTATTGCTTGTATAGTGACCTTAAGGAGTAAAAACTAGGTACTAGGTACTGACCATTTGCGAGCATTCCAGCAGCAGTAAGCATCCACAAGCTTGATGGAACCCGTAATAAGCGAACAACATTGGTCCAAAAACTTCCGACATTTTGTCTGTAAAACTAAAGTCAAAGACAACATGTTATTATGTTGTTTTGATTCTAATGAAGGATCCGTAAAAAGCATTTTCTGTGATGGAAAAATTCTATCATAGTTCAGAGCATCGATCAATGTTAATAACATTACACAACATTACACCTGCAATCCCCGAATGAATAGGCAGAGCCATTCATCATATATTTTGCTAGTTATTTTTAAGTCCCACGTAATAGGGAACGAGCCTATTGTCATCAAACGGGCACAAATCTAGATTCCCTGGCTGCTAAAGTGAATTTTGCTTATAATACCCCATTAATACTTAGCCTGACCTGGGAATTGAATCCAGGACCTATGAGATAGGTCAATTTTTATACTTTAGTAAAATTTTTGAAAAATCTCAATAAAGTATAAAAGCGGCCAAGTGCGAGTCGGACTCGCCCATGAAGGGTTCCGTAGCAGATTTAATGAAAGGTAAATTGCTGTTTACGAATTTTATGACGTATTATTTTCGGTGGAAGTTTACATGGTAATGTACATCACATATTTTTTTTAGTTTTATCATTCTCGTATTTTAGAAGTTAAAGGGGGGGGGGGGGGGGGGACACATTTTTCCACTTTGGAAGTGTCTCTCGCGCAAATTATTCAGTTTAGAAAAAAAATATGTAAGAAACCTCAATATCATTTTTGAAGACCTATCCATAGATACCCCACACGTAATACGGGTTTGATGAAAAAAAAAAATTGAGTTTCAGTTCTAAGTATGGGGAACCCCCAAAAATTGTTTTTTTCTATTTTTGTGTAAAAATCTTAATGCTGTTTACAGAATACATATACTTACCAAGTTTCAACAGCATAGTTGAAGTTTCGGAAAAAAGTGGCTGTGACATACGGACGGACAGACAGACAGATAGACAGACATGACGAATCTATAAGGGTTCCGTTTTTGCCATTTGGCTACGGAACCCTAAAAATTGACTTAAGTATCTCCTATACTATAAAACTTAACTTGAGGAAAGTATGGTTCAATAATTAGTGAATGACCCCCTCTATTTGCGAATTTGTTATGGCGGGTCCAGACACAATCACCCTGTATAAGGTAAGACCCCTAGTCCATGGGCTAAAGTTCCCTGAAGATAAAAAGATGTTGTTTTGTTCTGTAATCTCAACTTACTTGATAATGTTTCGATGATAATCAATCAATTCAGCTAACTGAACACTAACAGTTTTCAACTCATGGGGGGAATATATTTCGTAGGTCAGGGTCACGTTACTGCCGTCTATCATGAAACTTGTCTCAGATGAAGGTTTCGGGAAGTTGTCCAGATTATGAAGTAAAATCTTGAAATGACCCCAAATATGGAACACCATTATGGATAAAAAGCAATCATGCATACAGATCCAGGATGAACATAGGTAGGTGATTATCCTGGAATAAAACAAGAAATTAGATTATCACAAAAATACAGGAATTCTTTTTATTCAGTGCGCAAATTTTGAACACTTTTTTTTCAATACAATTCCTCGAAAACTAATTCTTATCGCACTACGATTAGGTTGATTGATGTCTACTCCTCGAGAGACATAATCAGCGGGGTTCTGGTCGGTTGGGACATGTCTCCACTTGCAGTTGCCAGTATTATCTAAAATGTCTGCAACTCTGTTGCGAACGAAAGGCTGCAGCTTAATTGGCAACATTTTAAGCAATCCTAGGACGACAGTGGAGTCCGTCCAGAAGAATGTACGCGGTCTAGTGTTTAAGCGTAATGATGCGACCACCTTTTCATAAATTCTGACTCCGACAAGAGCACCGCAAAGCTCAAGTCTGGGAATGGTGGTTGGTTTAAGAGGGGTAACACGACTCTTTGCTAGCAATAGACGTACTAATACTTGATGTTCACTGTTGACACTGCGAACGTATAAACATGCTCCGTATTTTCCTCTAGAATAATTTTAATTATGTGTTTTTTTTATAGGCACATATTTAAGTGGGTTAAGTTACAGTTCCAATTTTTCCATCACACTTTCATGGCCTTTCATGGCCAAAATCAAAGCATTTATTTCAAGTAGGCCAGTTACAGGCACTTTTGAATTGTTGAAACAACGATGAAAATTAAAACAAGCTACAGTCTCGCTTAGGATTTGGTATTTTTCCTGAACTGACCGCGTTGATCGCCTTTGAGTGGCTGCTAAAATGGCCCTTTTATTAAGGATCGCAGAGATAAGGATTCCATGGACTCGCATTCGAGGTATGCTCTCCCTTGCATACATTCTGCGAGCTGCTCACTTTCACCACTAAGTACCATACACCCGCACCATTTTATAAAACTCGCGGTTACTGAAGCCCGACATTGTGACTCTGTAGGTACGAGTACGAAGTACGACACACGTAAGGCGCGCGGGTGGTGCGCGAGAACACGTTTGTACACGACACCCATTGATATTTTACGAATAGACAGTGTCCACATTTTGCGGTTAAATCCACCGGATAAAAAAAAGTTTTTAACTAAAAACGGAAATGTGTTCTGTTACTGATACTGAAACAACAATTTGTTTTTTGCACACTGATTAAAAAATATTCCAGTATTTGTCATAGACCGCTAAGAAGAAGAAGAATGAGAAATTAAAAGGCTTTGACTGCATGTAGTTCGGTAATTGTGCCCCGGTAACGATCGGGTAGTACGAACTACCGACATAAAAAAACTTGTGTACTACGTGTGTACCTGCGTGTAAGAAACGATAGATAGACAGGATGATATGGCAAGAAAGGAGGCACCTGATGAGTTGACGAGTAATATATAAGTATGGAAGAAGCAGACATGCTGCACCGATGAAGGGCAAAATAATATGATGATTACTTACCAATGTAAAATGTTAGTAAGAATATGCCATTCCAAAACTGTCGACGAAGGAAATGGATAAGAGTAATAAAGAGTGCTATCATATGTGGTGTTCTCTTTCAATCCGCCGCTGGCGTAGTTTCCGGCGGAATAGTTATTATACATGGGAGTCAAATTGAATAGAGAGAGGCCAGTTAGCATTTCACCTGTTAGGATTAAGGCGAAGATGTGGGAGATCCTATGAATTTGCTTGTGAGTCTGAAAAAAAAATTGGAGGTACAATAATAATAATCATTTTATTGCTAAACATTATTCTGTGTCTTACATAGGTATTTCGTGTGTAACTCATCTTCTGTTGCTTATTTGATTGCTGTAAATAAGCACAATTTACGAATGCTATATTTCTTTTGTAACAAGTTTTAACAGTATATTCATGCTATCAAATTTCCTTCCACCCTCAAGTTTTATAATAATTTTATATTTAAATTCTAAACGCCTAACCGTTTCTTAACTGCAATTTACTGTTACTTTCCTTTGCTCAGCTGTTTTTAATGTAAACTCCGTTCTGGTCCTGTAACTCCCGTCAATACTGCTACTACTGGGTGGGTATTACCTCCTGGTGGACATCGGTGGTACCCCAGCACGGAGGTTCTAGGCTGAGTTCTGATCAGCTGGTATGGTGGTTCTAGGTTTTATGCACCGGGTTTTTCGCACCGAGTTTTACACTCCAAGTATTACGCCCCGGGCCTACGCTACGGGTTGGATAATTCTCCGAGCAACCACGCTCGTGTAAAAGACCCCGAATTAGGAGTCCTTCGGGAAGATTCCACGGCGCATCGTCGCCGGCGCGCCGGGTTCACCTGATACCCTCGTGCGACATCACCGTACCGCGCTACACAGTTCTTCGGCCTTCTATCATGTCCGGCCAGCTGCGGGATTTCGCCTGCAACTACAGGGGAGTACCCATTCCTGCAGCAGTGACTACAGACAATTGTAACCTACGACCCTACAAATTCGTGTGCCTCCGGCTTAGTTTGCCTATATTACATTGTTTTAATGGTACACACCCGCCATTTATTTCACTGCCACTTATTAGGTTACAATAAGACGGGTGGAGGCTACAAGGACAGCTTTGTCCGACAACGATTCACCCACAAAAATTTACTTATTAAGTAGGTAATCTATTCGAAAACATGTATAATCGCTTACAAACCGACGCTGTATACACGGACTTCCAGAAGGCTTTTGACAAGGTGGATCACGATTTGTTATTACAAGAAATAGCTTTTAATGGTATTCGCATAAACCTGCTGCGTTGATTCACATCTTACGTAACAAACCGTATTCAAAAAGTTGTGATATCAATCTGAGCTAATTTCAGTTACCTCCGGAGTCCCGCAGGGATCAATTTTGGGTCCTTTATGGTTTATTATATTTATAAATGACATAATTGATTGTTTCAAACATTCTAACTTTCAACTATACGCAGATGGTTTAAAAACTTATAAAACAGTGTAACGGAACGTAACGGAACGTTCCATGAACCATCGTTCAATTCCACAGATAACAAATAATGTCTAGTTTTGTCATGTACGGCTTTGGATGTGCGGGCGCGGGACGATGGCAGTGAACGAACCCATTCGCCACCGCCGCCGGTCGGTCAGTCGTCATTAGGCTGTTCAGAGAGAATACATATTTCTTTTAGTCCTGTCTAGCGCTTGAGCAGACACGACCGTTGATTTTAAATCTCTCTGGAAATTTCCATCCGACTGGATAATTACCAAGTTGCTTAATTAAAACTTAAAACCAGTGAATAATCCCGATTTAGGGTAAGTTGCAGCCTGCAGCAGTGACTACAGACAATTGTAACCTACGACCCTACAAATTCGTGTGCCTCCGGCTTAGTTGGCCTTTATTACACTTTTTAAATGGTACACCCCCGCCTTTTATTTCACTGCCATTTATTAGGTTAGAATAAGACGGGTGGAGGCTACACTACGACCTACAAATTCGTAAAATTCAATAATATTGCAGTTAGGAAACTTCTAGGCTAATTTCAATATAAAATTATTATAAAACTTGAGGGTGGAAGGAAATTTGATAGCAAGATACTGTTAAAACTTGTTACAATGTAAATATAGCATTCGTAAATTGTGCTTATTTATATTAATGACATAAGCTACAGAAAATGAGTTAGAAATGAAATATCTAGGACACATAATGATGTTTAGCAATCAAATGATTATGATGTGCCTAATTTTCGTGTGCTATTCAAAACTTACCCTCAATCGGGATTATTTAAAATCAAAATCAAAGCATTTATTTCAAGTAGGCCAGTTACAGGTGCTTTTGAATTGTCGAAACAAAGATGAAATTAAATGTAGCTACAGTGAAAGTAGGTACTGCAGTTGCACTGAGTTTAAGTTTTAATGAAGCAACTTAGCAATTATCCAGTCGGATGGAAATTTCCAAAGAGATTTAAAATCAACGGTCGTGTCTGCTAAAGCGCTAGACTGGACTACCTATATATAAAAGTACTCTGTGGACTGGACTAAAAGAAATATGTATTCTCTCTGAACAGCCTAATGACGATTGACCGACCCGCAGCGGCGGCGAACGGGTTCGTTCACTACCATCGTCCCGCGCCCGCACATTTAAAGTCGTACATGACAAAACTAGACATTATTTGTTATCTGTGGAATTGAATGATGGTTCATGGACCGTTCCGTTACAACAGTAAAAAGCATCGAAGACATTTAACGCACCTTTAAAGTAAAACCGTTACTAAACGAAATTATACAATTTTACAGGAGAGCCAATATTTTAAAAAACTCACCGTTTTTTGTCAATAAAATCTGAGTGCAGGGTTCTATAAAACATTTAATGAGGTCTTATTATAGATCTCTGTTTACATTATGACACGTGATTTAGAAAAGTTTTTTTTTTAATTTACAGTATTATTTATTTTGATTTAAATTATTATAGTAACACTTTACCACTAACAATTTGTTCATTATGGTATATTACTATGAAATTACAGTGCAACTGATGTTACTAAATAGAAAACTATAAAAATTTCATAAATACAATAATATTATTCAACATCTAAATAAAAAATCATAAAGTTGGTGGTGGTTGGTGTTATAATATTACCAAATAAAACAAACATTCGAAATTAATAATGTTTTATTACAAGATAAAGAGAGATCCATACAATAATTTGGCATAGTTATTTTTCAATCAGTCTTGAGAAATTTGTACCTAAAGGTACAAATTTCTCAAGATCAATCACAGCATGTACGTATCTTACTATATTAACTACTTATTAAGTATCTTATTACATTTACAATCAGTTTGACTAGGGCCAACCCAATTGTAAATAGCATTTTTTTAATTCAACAAAGTAACAATCACAGCATTATTTCCCTATCCACGAAAGCTACTCAGGGCTAATCAAAGTTATGTTGACTTGTATCACTTAATTAGAATAATGAGGCAAACCTATCACCATATAAAATGTTATATAAAAAATAAATCTCGTAAAAAACTTAAAAATGATTTTACTTATTGTTTTTCTAAATCAATAATCATCAATAATAAGTTGTCTTATTACAATAACATCTCGTTTTAGTATTGCTAAAACAAGATGCTGTTGTAATATGACAATGCGTAACTCTGTGGTATTATATTACTGGTAATTAAACTCTTTATGTCGCTGTTTTTTCTGTCACTTAATTTTAATCTAGACTGATATAAAGGCTTCAACTGGAAATCTTGAAGATCGGTGCTAGTGCGTGTTCGAGACGAACGATTCTTACGGAATTGTATTTCTTTGAAATCTGTATCTAAGTAGGAAGTTTTATAATAAATGCCAACGTGGTTAGAATCTTGATTTTTTTCAAATTTCATAATTTTAATGTCACTCATTCTAACTGTTTCGCCTTCAGTATTTTTTGAAAATTGAGCACCGTATGCCTCTGTAAGATTTTTGATATCAAAAAAGTCTGAATAGCACATTTCGGTAACATTGTATGGATTGCCTTTCTTTCGTGCAGTTCTGATTATGGTCACGTATTGATCTGGTGTGTACACAGGACCAGAACGTAAGCACTTTTTAACGGCTTTTTCTATCACAGAGTGAACGGAATCATTTTCATTTTGTGTGTGCCCACTAATTAAATATTTGTGCGTAATAGACTTAATTTTAAGAACAGATAAGGCATATACATACATAGAAAACATAAACTTATTCTTTTGCTGACCACAGCAATTATCAGAATAAAATGTGATTCGTAAATTATTGTCATTAATTTCTGATGCCCTCTTTGTCAAATACCTCCAAACACACGTTGCTATTTCGTTAGCTCCTCTTAATGCCTCGACCTCGCTCCAGACAAAACAATCACAATAGTCTTTCGTTAATTCGCTTATAGTAAAATTACAAACATTGAGCTTACACTTGTAATATAACGTAGAAACATCTCCTTTCGGAAGAGGCAACACTGCCTGGAGGTCATAACAGGCAACAATGTAGTTTTCCTGAACCATTGTTTTGTCATTTGACTTTTCCTGGCGGCATAATTCTTTTTCAAGCTGGTGTTGGTCGTATCTGCTCTGTAATTCTATTGTTTTATGAACAGCGTTTTTAAAGCTAATGCAAAGTTCGCACTGGTCTTTTTTAGGTGTGTGAAAGCCAATGTTGTAATCTTCATTAAACACTTTTCTATATGTATGAATTTTAGCAGCTTCAACACCATCACTCAAGCATTGTGTTTGGTAGTCGGTATAAAGATCTGTAAGGTTTTTACCCCCATCAATAAATTCACGAGTCGTTTGTTGTCTTAGGTAATGAGATTCAATTCTTGGGATTGAGTCTATGTGGTTTTTTATTCCTTTAATTATATCTGAGCTTACTTTGTATTGTTTTCCATGTTTACCCCTTTTTTCTTCTTCAATCGTTCCCGCTTGGTTCTTTTTTGCTATTACTGTTGCAATAGGTCTATTATTAATGGCCAACGTGTTCTTGAAGAATGTTTTACAGATACGATGCTTAAAATTGTTAATCTCGAATGAAAATGAATGTTTAGGTCCTCTATTGCTATTATGAACTTTATATTGATACTTAGGTGTAATAACATTAATACACTTTGCAATATAATCTCTTTGTCTAGATAAATCTCCCATTTTCCAATAATTGTCAAAAATAATTTCTCTGTCTTCCTGTTTGATCATTTCGCTGCACTTTAGTCTACATTTTTCCCCACATGGTGGTCCTATCTGCTTCTTTGGCATGACTTTTTTTAACTGGGACACAGAAGTATATTGTTGCCCACTATTACGAAGTCTTTTAGCATTTTGCCTTACGGATACTTTTGGAAATCCTTTACGCCTTCGTTTGTTCGGAGTTCTGTTTTCTTCTGGAGGACCCAAATTATTTTCTTCAACTAGTTGTACAGGTTGTACAGAAATACTATTTTGAGGAGTTGGGCTAAATGATACACGCCTAGGTGGGGTTGCTGGTACATAATCAGGATCGCAATCTGCCTCATCAGGGGAAAAGTCCTTATCCGATTCAGACGCACTAGATGAAGATGATGAAGATGAACTTGTTGATGATGAACTTGAAGACGATTTTGAGCTAGTTGAATAGGATCTTGCTCTACTGCTTGGACCTGGTACAGTAAGATCTTCTTCTGGAGTTAATTCTGGAAAACCAGTACCGCTCAAATATGGATTTGGTATTCCGTCATCAAGTGGTTGAACATAACACTCAGCTTCCATAGTGTGAGTAACGGACTGAGGTAGTGCTTGTTCTTGCAATAAAGAAGGAGATCTACAAGTATCGACAGTTATCGGATTTTCATCGCGTGTAAAATTATAATCCAGGTCGTCCATGGATATTAGTTTGGGGTTTTCAGTACTTACGGAATCTTTCTTAGATTCCATAGCCTCCAAAATGCGTGACAAACGTGGGTTCCGTAAATGCGCCATGACCTGAAGCAAGTGGTTTTATTATTATTATCATATTATTACTATAATTAACATTTTAACTTAAATAAATTTAGTTACTTTAAGTACAACTTTTATTTATATTAGTAGTAAAGTGATACTAAAAGAAATGTGTAACGTTATATTAACTGTTTCATAAACTATGAAGTAAATTTTAATATTGAATGTGTTTCGTCCCGCGCGGACTATGGAACGCGCTGACTGTCATGGCGGCCGTCACTTTGGTTTGACGTGACCTGTCATCTAGTTGTCATTGATCACTTGTCTTTAAAAATTGCTTGTGAACTCGCCGGCTATTGTTTGTTGGGCGTAATATTGATAAATCCCTTTGAATCCCGTATAAACAGGGACCATTTGGTTGAAATAAATTGACTAAAGCCTCGCCATTGATTTGGGAACCGAGTAATTGTGTATATTTTGTGAACGTTGAAGCACCCACGCGCCCTTTGAGGTTAGGTCGAACCCGTCGCGTGCCGTGTGAACAATTGAACAGACTGGAACTATTGTGTTGTTGTGACCTGCTAACGCGTTGGAACCTGCCGCCAGTTGATAGCCGGTCAGGTTTGAAATCGACTACAAAATCATAACACTATTCACGTACACACACACATACCTACAGACACCCATCAAACCTGGACCTGAATCATGGCCTCGGAGCAGGACTTCACCAGCGCCTAGGTGAGTTGATATATTTATAATTAAAGGGCATCTTGATTGAATTGTCTCCGCGGATCGCGGACATCTCGTCCCAAACTTCCCCTTGGTTTGGGAGCGAACAATGGTAGCAGAGCGTGGTTAAAATTGAAAAAACAACTTACTTAGTGCCTGGTCAATTGGAAGTTTGAACAAGAGCTAATTTGTTATTTGTCAGCCGGGCTCAAGTTGGAACATAATTGTTTGATTGGAATTAATTGCATCATATGTCCCCTTGTCGATTGTACTTGCAGTGTGAAATATTGTATTGTGTATTGGACACATGTGTGATTGAAATTATTGTTGTCATTTAATTGTAACTTGATATTAATTGATATTTACTGATATCGAGTGGTATTTGTTGGTTAACTAGAGGTTTATGTAAATTGTTCTAGGTTCTAATTGAGATTTATTTATGGGTTATTTGTTGAAACAGTTTATTGATTTGATTTGTTTGATTTGTTTCTTTTTGACATACAGTGTTATTGTTGAATTTGGTTGCAATGGCCTCACTGAAGGCTGTAAAGGAGGCGGCCGCTGGTTTGGTCTCACAACTAAGATGGTTCACCTCAGCTGCGGCCACGGTTGAGCGCTTGGATTTGGAGGAGATCACACTTGCTCGGTCCGAACAATTGGATGTAAGACTCGGTGATGTGGATAAGTTGTTCACCCGGTTCAACGAGTTTGTTGTTGATTTGGAATTGGAAGCTTGGGGCCAGGCAGCTCGAGATAAGGTCATTGCCGACTACGACCAGATTTTGGAATTGGGGGACGCAGTCAGTCAGCGAGCCCGGGAGATTTTGAGGAGCCGAGCGCCTGACCAGGTCAAGCCGGAGACCTCGGTTGTTTCAGGCCCCGGTCTATTGAGTAGGCTTCCCACGTTGGAACTTCCACACTTTGATGGTCGCTTGGACCACTGGCTGAGTTTCCTAAACCAATTTGAGAGTCTGGTTGACTCCCGCTCGGACCTCGGACCCGCCCAAAAGTTGGCCTACCTATTGTCGGTCCTGGATGGTGAGGCCCGAGCCTTGGTGCAGCACTTGCCTGTGACGGACTCCGCCTACCCTACCGCTATGGAACTCCTATCCCGACGGTATCAGAATAAGCGCTGCTTGGCTGATGTTCACATCGGCCAGATTTTGGGGTTACCGGCCATTGAGAACACGTCGGCGTTGCGCACTAATCTGCTGAACCCGTTGGTTTCAGCAACCAACGCTTTGCGACGTTTGGAGTTGCCGGTGGACCATTGGTCCTACTTGTTGGTGCACATTGTACTGCAGTTGCTCCCCGCGGACTTGAGGTCCCGCTTCGAGCAGAGGTATGGTGGGGACAGTGCCACCCACCTTCCCCCCTTTGACGACCTCATCAAATTTTTGGAGGATGAGTGTCGCCTTTTGGACAACACTTGTGGCGCAATGGGGTCGCGCCCACCACCTTCTCGGCCAAGAGACCAGGGACGGACTAGGGCTAAGGGGCCGGTTGATAGTCGCCCCGCCCCCCGTTTTGCGGGCACCCAGAATAGTCCTGATTGCGTTTTTTGTAAGGCCACGGGGCATAGCATGGCAAGTTGCACGGCTTTTTTGGAGTTGCACGTTAGTGCCCGCCGCCGAATTGCCAACGCACGCCGCCTATGCTTCTCTTGTTTGGGGGCTCACTTTCACCGGGACTGCCCCAAGCCCCGCCCGTGTGGAATTTGTGAAGGGGCTCATCTTGAGATTTTGTGCGCCAACGCGAACCGCTCTGGCAGATCAGCTTCTGATGAGGGTTCGCGCAGGGGGGGGTACCACGGAGACGAGCACCGGGCCTCTGGTACGCCGGTCGAGAACCGGGTAGAGGCCCGCAATTTTGATGGCTGCACTCCACCCCCCGCGCAAGTTGAACGGGAGCCGCGCGCGCGCCAGTTGGTCTCCCCTCGTAATGGTAAACGGGAGCCGCGTGCGCGCCATTTGGCCTCCCCTCGTATGAACAATTGTACGGCGGCTGCTGGGCAACAATGGCCAGATCAGCACCGCTACCTTTCACCTCCGCTGGCGGAACGCCCCCGGTTGGAGTCGCGCCCTCCGCCATTCAGGCATCCGGTGGGATATGCCCTTCCAGCGATGGCGAGCGGCCCGGGACACCGCGCGGACGAAGCATTTGAGTGCTACCCTCGTCGTGAACGACGGCAGCCTGGATGCGGCGATCAGTCGCCGCCCAGGCATTGTTAGAAAATTGGCGTCTGCCCCGCTACAGGCCCCCTGGGTGACTCTGTTGTGGTCCGTGCTATTTTGGACACGGCGTCCAGAGTTGCCTTTTGTCGTCTTGGTTAGCGGGTTAAGTGGGCCTGAAGGTGAATGACCTTTCAGGCAAGTTTCGAGGATGGTTGGCCTCGAACGCCAGTCTTGATGTCGGTCCTTTTGCCCGGGCTTGAGGTGCTCGCTGTTGGGACAAAGGACCCTCCGTTTGATTTGTTTGTTGAACAGATACAGCTCCCTCGACAATTGTTGAACGTTACCTCGTGGATCAGGCGTCTTGGTCACAATTCTAGGAATCCAGGGGACAAGCGCCTATCACCGATTCTCTCTCCTCAAGAGCAACAGGAGTCACTCCTCATTGGGTCCGCTCTGTGCAGGCTGGGCACTTTGAAAAGGAGATCGAGATCTTGAAGTCTGGCAGGGTTAAGCTCGGGAGCTGTGAGTAAGTTGAGCCCCTTCTTGGATAATGCGGGTCTTTTGCTTGTTGGAGGACGGTTGAGGCACTCTAGCCTTCCTATGGGACTCGTCACCCCCCTTATTGCCCAAAGAGGGCCATTTGATTTGATTTGTTGGTGACCGATCGTCACATTGGGAACTCGCATGCCGGTTGCAATGCGCTGTTGGCCATTCTAAAATTGTCAAGGCTTACTTGTGTATGTGTCTGTCTGTCAATGAAGGCAGTGCACTTGGAACTGTTAACCTCCCTCTCGACAGAGGCCTTTGTAGCGACCTTGGATAGATTTGTCTCGCCTAGGGTTACCTTCTTTGATCAGTTTGATTGCGGTACCAACTACAAGGGTACAAGTAACTATTTGAAGGAAGTATACGCCTTCCTTAATGAGAGCCAGGTTGACATTGGTAACAAATTGGCTCGCCGAGGAGTCACTTGGTTGTTTGACTCACCAGCCCGCCCCCATTGGGGGGGTATTTTGAGACTGCCAATTGATTAGCGGACGGGTAGGCCCGTCCGGGGGGGGTAGATGTTTCGTCCCGCGCGGACTATGGAACGCGCTGACTGTCATGGCGGCCGTCACTTTGGTTTGACGTGACCTGTCATCTAGTTGTCATTGATCACTTGTCTTTAAAAATTGCTTGTGAACTCGCCGGCTATTGTTTGTTGGGCGTAATATTGATAAATCCCTTTGAATCCCGTATAAACAGGGACCATTTGGTTGAAATAAATTGACTAAAGCCTCGCCATTGATTTGGGAACCGAGTAATTGTGTATATTTTGTGAACGTTGAAGCACCCACGCGCCCTTTGAGGTTAGGTCGAACCCGTCGCGTGCCGTGTGAACAATTGAACAGACTGGAACTATTGTGTTGTTGTGACCTGCTAACGCGTTGGAACCTGCCGCCAGTTGATAGCCGGTCAGGTTTGAAATCGACTACAAAATCATAACACTATTCACGTACACACACACATACCTACAGACACCCATCAAACCTGGACCTGAATCATGGCCTCGGAGCAGGACTTCACCAGCGCCTAGGTGAGTTGATATATTTATAATTAAAGGGCATCTTGATTGAATTGTCTCCGCGGATCGCGGACATCTCGTCCCAAACTTCCCCTTGGTTTGGGAGCGAACAGAATGGAATTTAAACAAAATGTAATATTTTACTACTAAAATTTTTATGCAAATGTACGTTGCGTAAAGAAATAAACTGTGACTAACATAAATGTCCCACTATTGTAATTAAGCATATGATTTAATTTACTCTTTACTTATTGAAAACTGTAACTAAACAAATGGTTACTCTTTAAATATAAACGTTATTGGATTAATACCTAAAAAAATAAAGGCAAACTGTGACTATACAAACTGTAACATTTTATCAATGAAATTTTATTATGAATTGCGTAATTTCATAACACAAAAACTGTGTTTAAACAAATTGAAACACTTTTCCTATTAAAACAAATTAACAACTTACCTTTTTTGTCACTTACAGCCGTGTTTATCCAAATAATAACACTGTTACTTTAAACTTCCGTCATCACTCTTCTACGAACATGTTCTTACTGGTATAGACACAATATTGTATTTCGTGAGCCGATCATAACTCGGTTTAGTAACGCTTTAATTTACCGCTAGATGGCGTAAAATTCAACAGTTTACAAAAATGACAAGTTTATGTTGCAGTTTACGTATATTTTAAATAGATGGCATTGATAACTCAATTCATGAAAATTTTCGTTTAGTAACGGTTTTACTTTAAAGGTGCGTATACTTCAAAGTGATTTAGATCGACTTTCCACTTATTGTACCAAAAATAAACTCTTACTGAGCTTACCCAAACGTAACGACACCACTTTTGCAAAAAAAAAGAATATTTATTAAACTATTATTTATCTAACGCAAAACTAAATAGAGTGTATTCATTGCGGGACCTTGGATTGGATAACAAATAACTATTCTTTTTTTTTTCTGTTTAGTTTTAAGATTTTATTGTGTAGTTTAGTAAGTTTTTTTTTTCTTGTTTTTGTTTGTTGTGTTCTCTTGTGGCATGTGCCCTTGTGCCAAATAAATATGTTTTTCATCCCCCCATCTCGGAAAGAGTATTTTTGCTCTTCGATATCTGCATGAGTGCAAAAGCCGTTTTTATTGTCTTGAGGGTAAAGTAAATTTGAATTTAGAACATCGTGTGCACTAAGCATGTGGATTCAAAACATCATTAAACCTATTTACTTCTACCTCTATGGTGCCGAATTTATCATACATTTTTTTTTAATTTGTTTAGTACTCAGACTCGGAACCTTCTTGGTGTACTTTTTTAAGGATGGTATTTAAAAGTACTTCAATTTATTCCCATTTCATTTACCTAATTTTGCCTGTGTTCCACCAAATATACTGAATGTGCACCAAAATATGTTACTTAAAATATGTCATAACGAGCATCTATTTAACAATTAAACACTGTATATTCTCCTTAAAGCGTAGTCGACGAAGCCCCGCTTCGCGGGGCCCTATTTCCGAGTGCAGGGTTTAAAGGAACCTAACTAAACTAACGGGGGGTTGCCCTTTTTTTTTTTTTAGGATGGGAAATCATCAAATGACTTCTCCCACTCTGGGCGGAGCAGGAGGGAGTGTCAGACTCTTACTGACTAAAACCCATCCATGTTCCTTCCTCGCCCTTTACGTTCCAGGGCCGCGGTATCTCTTTCGAACAGTCCCGCAACCCCGGCAGGCTTCGACCCTTGCGGGCCCCTCTCTTCTGCTGACATCTCTTTGAGGCGCGCGTGGAACACGAACGCGCCGTCGACACGGCCTGTCGTCACTAGACGGACGGACGGCTAGCTAGCCCATAGCTAACCGTCCACAGGCCCGCATCTACGGTGGCCGGTAGCCACCACGTGGCCCCCGACGCCCGGTGCGTCTCCCGCGGCGGCCGGGAAGAGAGGCTCTCTCCCTCTCTTGTTCCGCCACCTCCTTCGCCAGTATGACTGCTTCGCAGAAGGAGGTGACGGCTTCCCATTCCGTCTCGCTCCGGACTATGGATTGAACCAGGGCCGGACGCGAGAGGTCGCCGCCGCCGATCGCCGCTACGAGGACACGGCGGTGCTCCGCCCACGCAGGGCAGACTTCCACCGTGTGCTCCACCGTGTCCTCCGGTCGATCCTCACAGTGGAAACACCCGGGCGTTTCCTCCCGCCCGATTCGGTGCAGGTACCTCCCGAAACATCCGTGTCCGGTGAGGACCTGCGTCAGGCGGAAGGTGAGGGCGCCGTGGCGCCTCTCAAGCCACTCCTCAAAGAGGGGACTTACCGCCACTATCGTGGCGTGACGGGGGGTTGCCCTAAGTCCCGATTATGGGGGCAGAAATACTTTAATATTTGGTGCACGATCAGTATTTTTCGGGGAAGAAAAGATTTTTGGTGAACACAAAAATATTATCCCTTTTTTAATAATTATGTTTTGCGTGCGCCATTTTCTTTTCACGTCATATTGTTAACACCTTAGGTTAAAAAAAAAAAACAAGGAATTCATCTTGAAAACAAGTGAAAAACCTAAAATGACCACTCACTATCTAGCGACGAGGAAGTTTATTTGACGCCAACAGAATTAACTGAATTTGTTAATAATGCGCATTTTTTTTGCGTTTTTTCGTTTCCTCGCTGAGGCTTGCACTCTTGTATTACAAATAACTATTCTTTCTTTATTTCATCAACGCTGCAAACTGCGGACGGCAATTCGTAAACCAGCTCTTGGTGAGACTACAATTAGGGTCCGTTTTTAAAGGTGTAACTTGAATTAAATAAATCTTACCTTTTTTTTTTTAGGATGGGAAATCATCAAATGACTTCTCCCACTCTGGGTGGAGCGGGAGGGAGTGTCAGACTCTTACTGACTAAAACCCATCCATGTTCCTTCCTCGCCCTTTATGTTCCGGGGCCGCGGTATCTCTTTCGAACAGTCCCGTAACCCCGGCAGGCTTCGGCCCTTGCGGGCCCCTCTCTTCTGCTGACATCTCTTTGAGGCGCGCGTGGAACACGAACACGACACGGCCTGTCGTCACTAGACGGACGGACGGCTACCTAGCCCATAGCTAACCGTCCACAGGCCCGCATCTACGGTGGCCGGTAGCCACCACGTGGCCCCCGACGCCCGGTGCGTCTCCCGCGGCGGCCGGGAAGAGAGGCTCTCTCCCTCTCTCGTTCCGCCACCTCCTTCGCTAGCATGACTGCTTCGCAGAAGGAGGTGACGGCTTCCCATTCCGTCTCGCTCCGGACCATGAATTGAACCAGGGCCGGACGCGAGAGGTCGCCGCCGCCGATCGCCGCTACGAGGACACGGCGGTGCTCCGCCCACGCAGGGCAGACCTCCACCGTGTGCTCCACCGTGTCCTCCGGTCGATCCTCACAGTGGAAACACCCGGGCGTTTCCTCCCGCCCGATTCGGTGCAGGTACCTCCCGAAACATCCGTGTCCGGTGAGGACCTGCGTCAGGCGGAAGGTGAGGACGCCGTGGCGCCTCTCTAGCCACTTCTCAAAGCGGGGACTTACCGCCGCTATCGTAGCGTGCCCTGCACGGGGTTGCGACAGTCAATAAATCTTACCTTCATTGAGTATTCTGAACGGTCCTTGTAGAAGAACAGGTGATATTTTTTCAAAAAGTCTCTGGAAATGGCTGCGTACTCATCAGAAAAACATAGTGTAGTGATTCTAGACTGAAACACATGAGATTATTGGTTGAATTATTAATAAAAATATGATTGACATTGAGGTCTCCAATGAAATACAAGTAGGTATAATAATAATAAGGAGATAATAATAATTCATTTATTTTCTCTGATCATCTTGAACAATACAAAGTCAACTTTCACTAAAAAGAGACTGACGTCTGTTTTAGGTAAAATCTGTAATACAGATCACCAGGCTGACCCTTTTTTTTTTGTTAGGATGGGAAATCATCAAATGACTTCTCCCACTCTGGGCGGAGCGGGAGGGAGTGTCAGACTTTTACTGACTAAAACCCATCCATGTTCCTTCCTCGCCCTTTATGTTCCGGGGCCGCGGTATCTCTTTCGAACAGGCCCGCAACCCCGGCAGGACCAGGCTGACCCTCCATCGGACATTTATCTCATGACAAAATATAAACTGCATTAAATCATACAATCATGATGAATTTAACAAAAATAAGTAAATTAAATTATCCTTTATGATTCCTAAGTAATAAGTATCCTTTTATAATTCTCTTCTCAAAAAGTTTATGGTTAATCCGTCCTAATTTTCCCTTTCTGCATTTAGCTATTAGCTACCCAATGCAAGTGATAATTCCAAGAGTATTTTTTTTGTACCTATCGAAGGTCGACAGAAATACCTAACTTTACTTAAAATAAAACAAAAAAGAAAATATCCATGGACGTTCCACACAGCGCCATCTAGTGCCACACTAAGCAACGAGGCTTGTGTCGTGGACACCAGGTAGTTGATATACCACATAGATACTTTTTTTCGTTGTTATATTTACTTAATGCATCCGTATGCAGATATTTTTAAGTGCGTAACTCTATGACCAACCGTAAAACTGATGTTTCAAAAACAAAACATACATACAAACATATTTGCGCATTGTTACTTAGTTTGATGCTTAGTTGACGGCTTTTTGAAGGGTCCCTGTGTACACTCAATATAATAGAGAAAGTTCCCATAATCATACTTACAAAAACAACAACACTCATAAGCAGAGATATATACAAATGTCCAAGCTCGAAGAAAGTCATCGAACTCTGATGCAGCAGTACGTACATCACCCCGCCAAGGGCTGTGGCGAAACATAAGATCATATGGAAAGATCTCTGGATTGTCACCCAGATCTTCCTTCTTCGTATAGCCCCTGTGTCAAGTGGGTCCAGTTGCTTTAGAGGCCAACAGCTTATCACTGATAGCAGGTGACGGAGCATTATTAAGTAGGGGTAGTCTTCTGGTGATGTGATATCACTGAAAAGATATACACTACACTGGTTTAACAGATATTGTGCTGGTTAGACATTTATCTCATCTTCCTTTTGCCAACTATGTCACTAGTGCGACTCAAAAGTGTCCTTGAATTCAATGCCTATAGTCGACCAAACTCAAACTCAAACTCAAACTCAAAGCATTTATTTCAACTAGACCATTACGGCACTTTTGAAGGTCAAGAATACAAAACAAAATCAAAGCTACAGTCACAGTCACAATGCATTATAACTTGAGAAAGTACTGTAGTTGCCCATTCCCTAGCGTAGATCTCTATGGAGAAGAACGGGCAAGAAACTTCATGGACACTCTTTTAAATCAATATATTGTTACAAAATCAAAGGGCTAGGGTTACTACTATTGGGTATACTGTGCGCCTTGTGTGGTTTATCGTTAAGAAAATGACGCAACACGCTCGACTGTCAGTCGAGCAGCTGTCAGTCGCACCTTAAAGTATCCATATGGGCGTATAACGTTTCGGGCGTTTATTTAAAGTCCACCACTGCTTATAATTTTACTATGACTGTGTTGGAGTCGGCTGCCAGTCTTTTCGGATTCAGCTGACTTCCAGTATTTTATGTAGAGCGGCTTCCACAACTCAGTTAGTACTGGATAATACGATACCCATCGGTAAGACTGATTGTCAGACTTTTGGGCCAATGACTATCTGTAACGACTGTCAGAGATCAGGACCAGCCGGCCGACCTGCCCGGCCGGCCTGTCCGGGACCAGCGGCTTAAGGATGACGCACGCTAGATCGTGTCGGGTCCGAGCCGAGTGTTGGGTGTAGCACAATCCATTGTCCGTTGCTCGGTAGCGGCTCTGAAGCGTGAGAGTGTCTATTAAAAATTGCACGGGCAACATTCAGCTCGAACCCGATACGCGTGCATCATCTTTTATCTTGTTTTCCGACGCACGCAGAAAACTGGGTATGTAATGGGTAGTCCGTCACCCATTCAGAGACCAACCTATTGAGTTATTATTTGGCTACGACCTCCTCGTGAATCGTGTTGAAAGCAAATAACGGGTGTTAAAAGAGACTTGGTTACATAGGTGCCTGAAGACGGGCGTCGCAATCGAAGCAGGCGTATGTAACGCAGGCGTGACGAATTAGACTCGCTCCTATCAGGTTAGGTGGACAAAGCATGAGCATAACATAATATGCAATCTCGAATCGCTGAAATGGAATAAACAAATACGGTGGTCCTAAGCAAAAAATCACCTTTAACTGTATGGCCCGCGAAATTCAATTTTTTCTTGCAATTTGCAGGCCAGCCGTCTGCCTAGCCTTTTCCCAACTATGTTGGGGTCGGATTCCAGTATTTTACATGGAGCGACTGCCTATCTGACCTCCAGAACCCAGTTAATACTGGGTAAAACGATACCACTTGGTAAGACTGGTTGTCAGACTTTTTGGGCCACTGACTACTTGTGACGACTGCCAAAGATGGACATATGACAGCCGGAACCAACTGCTTAACGTGCTTTCCGAGGCACGGAGGTAAACTGGGTATGTAAAGGCGGTCACCCATCCACAGACCAACCTAGGCAAGCACGGCTTAACCTAAAGATCGGCCCGAGCGGCTGTTATTATTTTGCCACGAGCTCCTCGCTAAGTTGTATGTTGATTAAATATTCGTTCGGGACTGTAAGACGTATATGTAGGACCATAAAAATCATCAATATAACCCTCCAAGTTTACAAAGGTCGAGGAATGACTTTGACCTTGAAAAATTTGTTCGTCTACCTTTATGAGGTCGGAGAGTTGTGATGGTGATGGTGAGTCTAACTACCTAGAAAAAATTTAATTTCGCGGGCTACCTTGGAGCATTAAACACTGTTTTAAGCTTTCACGGTTTAAAACTAGACTTATATTGCCACTTACGGGATATCTTCCGTGGCGCTTGCAACAGCGTCGAAATATCGGGAGCTCAAAACAATAAATAATCCCGGAAGATGTCCCGATATCTTCCGCGATCATGGCGCTTGCAACAGCGTCGAAATATCGGGAGCTCAAAACAATAAATAATCACGGAAGATATTCCGTAACTGACAATACAAGATTTGTATTTTTTTGTTTTTGACAGTTAATAAATAAATGTTAAAGCAACAAAACTTACTCTTGAGGTTCATAATCAAAGAAAAAATCACGTAAGCTAATAGTCGAAGTCATTTTCTCTATCGAAACTGCCTGCAACTGTATGATAACGAATTTAAGGTCCTCTTAGCTTATATACTCGTACTGAAAACCGCTAAATACTGCATAAAGCTTCAGCCACACACTCATGATAATAAACGTTTCCAACGTGAACTTGATATAAAATAGCACCACCCATGGAAAGGAGACAATTTTTTTAGGCCCACCTGGTCGTTGCATTTATTATTCATATTAACACCAAAAAAAGTAAGTATTTTACAATAGTATTAAACGAAATATTACATAGAAATGAAACCAGAATCCTAAAATCATAATAAATAAGCTATGTTATGATATCTTTTTGCGAGTCAAATCATTCCTGTTGTGGTCAATGTCATTTGACAGAATATACAAGACTTACGTGAATAGGGGCGTTTTTTTCCGTTTACAAAAAAAGTACGGTACCTACCCATTGGTAATCATATCTGCTTTAATTATAATATAATCAGAATAGAATATAAAAATAAATATTATTAAACTGTGGGCATTTTAACGCTATTTTTAAAGGTTTACACTAAAATCGTATAGATGGTTTAAACAATCAACTCGGCACGGAACGTTATAAATCGTTGACTGACAACTTCATTATTTTGACATTTACTTTTTCTGTTTATTTTGGTTTTCGTAAGTGTTCTTGCAAATTTTTCGTATTTATTCCGGTTGGACACGGCTTAGCTAATTTAACCACCGAAATCTAGAGGTTATGAGGAAGAAATCAATGTACATTTCATTATTAAATGCTATCATTTATTTGGGTGGCCTAATCTCCGAACAAAAAAGGGGTGATAGTCTAGTTTTTCTTTTTCACGTTCAAAAATTCATCTCATTCACTTGTAAGTTGCAATCCTGCTACCGCGGAGTATAGATTTGTGCCCGGTTAATGGCAACACAACAACGGTACATCTCTGCTTAATCCTTCCAGAATTACAGGCGTGATGTTAGGTTATGTTAATTTTTATCCGATCTTCTGGAACAATTCCCGTATAAACTAGTTCCGTAGATAGAATTATATACGAGTAGCAGGTATGGCTCTACCTTTAACAGCATTCTGAGACAGACATTATATTCAATCAGGAACACACTATAGTTCACATGCACTATTAAACTAATAAAACAGTTCGTGATATAAATTTTGACAGCCATTTATTATGATAAGTAGATAACTATACTATACATTCTTTGTATTGGTTAAGGCTTAGGTTGAGTGAAAACTGTGGAAATTCGTTTTCAATGTAAATTATACACTTTTCATTGCGTTACTCACTAAAGAAAACCTTCGTTTACCACAACTAAAATCATTGCAAATAAAAAGAAACAATCAATCGGCGATACCAGAAATTGATTTGAAATCATGTGCCATGCGGTTAATGTACCCGTGACATTCATACTTTTTTGGATCTTTTTTTGCAATTTCCCGGTACGGTGTCAGGAGGTCTACTCTCTACTCGCATGAAGTCCGTAGTTTCGGCCAAAGTTATGGTAATTTACTTCTCCGTATCACACACGGACATAAGATTCGTTAGGGGCCCGACCTGAAAATTAATGGCAACACACGATTGGTCATCTGTCCTTAGTCTCGATGTGTTTTCTAGACTTAGGAAACTGAATCATGAAGCAACTGCTTTTCTGACCACCATTAGTTATTTATTATATATACTTAGGACCCAACCACTGGATGGAGTTACACAACCCAAAAATCCTTGTCAATGAGAAGCACTACTATAAGAGAATGGTTCGGGAAGCGATTGAGATCAAGAAGTACCCTAATTTCAATCGCGAAGACGGCTTCAAACTCTCTTCAGCTTGGAATCCAGTGATCACTAAGTGTACTGGTCAAGTGAAATCGCCTCAATATACGGACACGGTTAGTGTAGTGTGCTGTCCTAGTGTGAACCGGCCCTAATTAACATTTATGAAGATCAAGTGAGGGTAGTTGAATAAACGCCTTCACTTTGCTGTCCCGGTACCTCCAACACTTCAGTCTCCCCGCGACCACGGCTGGTGCAATCCGGTCGAAATGTCGGGCTTAAATTAAAGGTAAATTCGCGATAAATACCCGTTTTCATATGTTTTATAAAATTAATTTCTATCACAACATTAATTCGTTCATTTTTACAATAACTCAGTTAGTAGTACTGGGCAATACGATTCCCTTGGTAAGACTGGTTGTCAGACGTTTGGACCATTGACTACCTGTAATGATGTACACGTTTAAACCGGGATGAAGGGATTAACTGGAGTACCCGAAGCCACCCATCCATGGATTAGTCTGGCAAGTACTGCTTAACCTTGAAGATCCACCCATATGGATGTTATTATTTAGCCAAGAGCTGTTTAAGGTTTTCAAAACGCCTCAAAAGCAATGAGGTGCGTATATGTATTTAGCTTCTCCTTTATTTAATGACCTTGAGGATATCTATATAGATCTATTAGATCAAATAATTACTCAAAGTGAATCCAAGAATTGATAATTACAGGATTCTGATGATCTTTGATCGTTCATTGATAATGTGGTATTAGTTATATGTTTTTTTTTTTCAAAGAAATAATATCGGAAATGTGGTGTACTTATAAAGTATTCATTTAGATTCATAAAGATGAGAATATACTAGGTGTTCAATATCAGCGGTGTATATTTTTTTGGGAAACCGGTAGTGGAGGCCCCATATTGTCTATACTTTTACTTTGTTCAGATTAGTATGACATCTGAAATATATTTCATCTTTATGTAGGTGACTATAATATAATCTTTATTGGTAATTATACATTTATTGGTATTTATTTTCGAGCTGTTTGTGGTTGAAACCCTAGGACCGTGGGTCCCGAGTGCTTCACAGCCTTTTCAAGGAAACTTAAAATGTCATCATCCGTGATTGTTTTTTTTATTGAGGTTCAGATATTTCGACGCTGTTGCAAGCGCCATAATCGCGCGTTGACTGGAGAATGCGATATTTTAAGTGAATTTTTTAGTTTACTCCTTAACCGTGATAGCTTTCTCACCGCCACGTGGTATACTGACCGCCCACACACATTCTATTGCAGAAAGCTGTTGTTGATTTTTGAATTTGTTTTCCGCAGGCCATGTTGGCGGCCGGCGACCCACAAAGGACATGGTCTTTTTGGTACTTTATTCTCAGATAATTTAACCACTGTAAAGAAAATCATCACGGATAACACGGCACAATAGACTGCCTAATCTCAAGTTTCGAGCTGGAAATAGCCACCATTTTCGAGAAAATCGATACATAAAAATAAATCCTACCTATTTCCCTTAGTCACGCCATCACGCGTGAACGGCTGGACCCATTTCACTTTTTTTTTGTTGTATTTGTTACTGTCAGGAGAAGGTTCTTATGAAAAAAAAAATGTAGTAGGTAGGTAGTAGTAGGTGAAACTTTTAATTTTTTTTTGTCCGTTATTATCTGTTAATTTTCAATTAGTGCAGGCCATCAGCACAGATTACCAGATACTACACTCCATGTACTTACACGCGCTAATCACCTACCGAGCGCCGGGTAACCGGTAACCCATAGCGCAATGGGTTGTCAACAGCCGCGCGGCGCGTACGTACCTACGCATATTCCCCAAAGATAACTTATTAAAACTATTTGACCGATTTCAAATATTCTCTACGTTATGAATCGGGAATTTAAAGAAGGGAAAAAAATACTCGTATTAATCATTACATCAAAATAAAACACCTCTACGCAATTTTTTAACAATACTTTTTTATATATTTCGTTATTATACTTATTTTTAAAACAATTATAAATTCTGATACATTATAAAACATGTTTTATTATATAACGTACCTATACTAAAAATCCCTACTAACATCTTCGTCGACAGAGGCAGCCCTAGCAATCCGCAATATCCACGCGGCTGCGCGATCTACTAAGCAATACCCACTTTACGTTTGTAAGGTTAGGTACATTTTCGTTCGCAGCGTCTATTGACTTGAAAGTGTAGGCTATTATAGGGGTAGGTATTGAACAATTTGTATGGAGTGAGTTATCTGGTTATCTGTGCCATCAGTGTAATTAGGTCAGTTGGCTGCGCGCCATCCACGTAGTCTGCCGGTAAAAAGGCGCGCTTTTTCTTTCGCGCATTCAACATGTCGGATTCCAAAACCGGTCCAGACTATCAACCAATGTTATTGCAAGGCTTATCGAAATCTGAATCAAGTTATGATGAAACTTCGTCATCGCCTGAAGACGATATTCCTTTGCGTGGACTTCAAACGCAGTCGCTGACTTCGAAGTGGCGCTATCCTGAGGATTCACGATAAAAACAGTTTCCACTGGACAGACAACCAGGTATCAATGTTCCTAGAGACTGTGAAACGGAATTGGACATTTTCCGAATATTTCTTACCGATGAAATTATAAATCTTATGGTTTAAATGACTAATTCATACGCCAACAAAACAACATTACTCAATGTCGTCACACGCAACATGAGAATCGCTAAATGGACAAACTGCACTCCTGAAGAAATGTGGAAATTCCTAGGTCTATCCGTTTATATGGGACAAAAAAATGCCTAAAATTAGTGACTGATTGAGTATCACGTGAAGCCAAGCACGCTTTTTGAAGTTTTCAACTCAGAAACAGGCTAAAGGATATAAATTGAAAGGTCAGGTACTCACAGGATGCTGGGAACCTGGAAATCACCACAATGTATCACTAGCAGTCGTATTTCGCGATATTTTGGTGTTTTGGTAACCGCGCGCGCGGATTTCTAGCCGGCCGGTATTTGTTCAGTTCGAACTGATTTTGTGTCTTCACGCCATCAGATGGCGGGAGCGATGCGTTGTCCTTGTCGCACTCACAGCGAGTGCAAGTGGCGGCAAATTTAAAGTAGGAAGGAAACGGGAAGGACTGGGAGATCATCCAGAAGCCTGTTCAGTCACTACTAGAGTAAAAATATTATCTGTGAAAACAAAATAGCTCGCCAAACTATGACCAGAAACAGATTCGTGCTGTTACTCAGATGTTGGTATTTTGTAGACACTGTCCATCCAGACCGATTAATAAAAATAAGGCATTTAGTAGAGCTATTAACAAAAGGATTTCAAAATTCAAAAATACCGGGTGATTATGTGACTGTGGATGAAAGCATGGTTGTTTTAGAGGACTAATATTATTTATACTTACAGTATATTTCTGGAAAACGTCACAAATATGGCATAAAACTTTTTAAGCTATGTGATGATGGTTACACTCATAATCTCTACATTTACGAAGGCAAAAATGCTGTGAGGGAGTTATGGAGCTCTGTAAACCGTACCTAGGCGTATGGCAGGTGTGTGGTAGCAGATAATTTTTATACCAGCACCTAGCGGAAAAAATATTGGGAAACAAAACACACCTAATTGGAACTCTACGCAAAAACGAGAAGGGATTGCCGAAGAAAAACTGAAAAGGGGTGCAATGGTTGCTTTACAAAACAATAATGGCATTTTGTATTTAAGTGGAAAGATAAACGTGACGTTTTTGCTTTATCCACAAAACATTCCAATGGTTTTGTTACTGTCATGAGGAAAAGGAATCCAAACAAAAAGGTTGTGAAACCTGTTGCGATATCAGAATACAATAAACACAAGTGCTCCATTGTTTTGTCAGATCAAGTAGCAAGTTATTAAAGTCCTGCCCGTAGAAATATTCGTTGGTTTCAGAAACTAGCCATAGATCTGTTGTTTCTACAGCAGTTACAAATGCCTTCATAATTTTTAAACAGCACAAGCGGCTTAGTAGCAAAAAATATCATCATCATCATCATTTCAGCCGAAAGACGTCCACTGCTGGACATAGGCCTCCCCCAAGTGTCGCCACATTGACCGGTCCCTTGCGACTCGCATCCACCGGACTCCCGCAACCTTCACCAGGTCATCGGTCCACCTAGTGGAAGGTCTTCCAACGCATCGTCTTCCGGTTCGCGGTCGCCACTCCAGAACTTTCCGGCCCCAGCGCAGCGGCCATCCGTTCTGCGAGCAATGTGCCCTGCCCACTGCCACTTAAGTTTAGCAATTCTTCGGGCTATGTCGGTGACCTTGGTTCTCTTGCGGATGTCTTCATTTCTGATTCGATCACGCAAGGAAACTCCGAGCATAGCCCTCTCCATTGCCCTTTGGGTGACTTTGAGCCTCTTGATAAGGTCCATTGTGAGCGACCACGTTTCGGTCCCGTATGTAATCACTGGCAACACACACTGGTCATAGACTTTCGTCTTGAGACACTGCGGTAAAAAATATACTGTGACTAAATTCAGAGAAAACCTCTGTCTACAGATGTTGGGAATGACTCTAGGCAAAGTTCAGAAGCGAGCTCAAATAGGCAGTTAGAGAAGAAATTCAGCGAAACGTCACTCAGTGATCATAGAGGACGGCTAGTTCGTCGAAGATGCATTCATTATTACGATAGGTACCGAACTCAGGGTCTGCCAGCCGTGGCACTACGCAGGGGTCGTGCGGTCCATGGCCCTTTACGGGGCCCCAGAGTGGGCGCGTTCATTGAGGCGGCGGGCTGCCCATCCACAGTGTGTTAAGATCCCGGTTTTTGTGTCATCATGTTTTTATTGAATTAACCGACAGAGTCTATAAATTCGATGATGAGAGTAAAACTCCGGGTTCGCTAAGACTTGTACTTTTTTTTAAAAAAAATGTCAAAGTTACGCAATTTCCGACTCATGAAAAATGAAAAAAAAATCATTATAATTTAATGGAAGTACTTATTCCAGAATTTATTTATTCTATCGAAAAAAGGTATAATAGTCGACCGCTGTACCAATTCCTGTTGCTTTAGTATGAATGGATCGAGAGATACGATTTTTTTTCTCATTTTTCGTTTTTATTTTTTTATTCATCTAAACCGCCGTAGTAGGTGGTCATTCCTACATCAAAAAATTGCTGATGCTTTCTATTATGTGTAGTATTAATTCCAAAACCTAACTCGTTGGTTTCCAGGAGTTATTGGAAATTTTAGTAATATCCGAAATATCCGCACTTAGGGCTGCCACTTCAACCAAAACATATTTTGTTTATTTTATCAAGATTTTGCTTCCTTTTCACGACCACAACAAGATATCATTATTTGTGGCTTAGATGGCACAGATTGAGTAAATTTATAAAGGAAATTAAAAAAACAAATGGAGAAATTGGTATCATGTTGACTGATACACCTTTTTCGGAAACCGTCTATATATTCTAACCCAAAAGACTCAACTGTTAAAAAAGTATATCAATCAACATTAAACATGAGTAATATGTCAACATTTTTGACAATTTATTAAATATGTTTAGTCAATTTAGTTCTTTTTATTATTAATTTTACAATTCTTTTAAATCAATTTTGTTTTACTATTTTATTTTACAACTTATTTTGAATCAATTTTACTATACTTTTATATTTTACAATTCTTTTAGATCAATTTTATTATAGATTTGATTGATCACAATTCTTTAGAATAATTTATTTTGTATTTTTTATCGACATGAATTTTATTATATACCTATCTATTTATTTTAAATCAATTTTCATCGTGTATTTACATCAATTATATTGATTTTTGATATCTGATACACTGAGAATGCGCCACTGCTTAAATTATTAACTACACACACATTATTTATATACATTATGTAACTATATTTATTAAAGTATAGTTTTTGCTATAATGCAAAATTAATGGTTGTTCCATCTGGTGTCAACCTTTATACCGTAACCGTACTCTGCACTTCAACAACCTCAGTAAGGCGTGACTGAGGTACGTCGTGCAAAACTACGGCCGGGGGGCTTGCCTTAACTGGCCGGCCCGCGAGAAGGAACACTCTATAAAACCCGACAGCGAAGTCGTTTAAACCCTACGAATATCTGGCGACCTCCGTAGTATGTAGCCTTACCCCCGGAATGGGCGTCACCCGGGGGTGGACCTTCTATCGACCCTACTCGTGGGAACAACAATGGAAACTAATCAAAAACTAACAAATAAACCTGGAATTTCAACACAGACGACTATAGCATTGCCAATTGACACCGATTCAGACGACGAGATGTTTTCAACTAACCAACAGAGCCCTAACGATGCGTATCAACAGACAGATGACCGTGAAGGACATTCTTCTGGTACAAAAATATTAACTCGAATGGAAGCCTTTAAACTTTTTAAGGGTAAAGCAAAACAGCTGCCGCTTTCCGAACGAGTGAGTATGGTTGTCAATTATTTTGGCCCTGAATATCAACTTACACAAACTGACGAGGAGTTGAAACAAACACTTTCAGGGTTTTTATCAAAGAGTCAAGATTACTTTAAGCGTTGTAAGTTTAATGAGTCCTATTTTATAAAAAAAAAACGAGATTGGCTTAGTGGTACTCTTGTTAGTGCTCATTTGATATCAGTCCTTGATAATGATGAAACTTCATCAGCAACGGTTTCTAACAACGAATCTCTCTTTTCTCCGAAATCCAAGAGGTTTATGGCTTTAAGCAGAAGCCAACAATATAGATCTAAGCGAAAACTTTCGGAAGCTTTAGACAACGAACCAAATATCCAGAAAATACAAGCGTTTGTACGATCTATTAAAATCGGAGGACGAAATCTGCCACATTTATCTGCTAAAGATTTAGAAACACTATTATGTCTATGTCTAGAATCTGAGACTGCTCCATCAGAAATTCTTAAAAAAGTTCAGACTTCTCCAGAACCATGCACACCTGTCGAAGCTCTGGCTATGATAACTGATAGAAATATGTCCGTCGAAACATACAATGCAATTCGATTAGATCTTAAAGGACGTGGATTTGATGCATACCCCCCATATTATAAAATTCAAGAGGCTAAAACAACATGTTATCCTGACCAGGTTCAGGTGTCTGAAAGAGAAGCATCTGTGCCTCTTCAAAGTTTAGTCGACCACACTTTTACTCGGGTGATTAAATTATGTGATGAAGTCCTCATTAACTATTGTACCAAAAACAGCATACAAGCAGTAGATTGCATTTTAAGGGGTAACTGGGGCTTTGATGGAAGCACTGGACAATCTTTATATAAACAATCATTCTCAGATGCAGAAGGTGACGAAAATAGTCTTTTTGCGACAACATTTACGCCATTGCAGGTTGTAACTAAAGACAGCAATGATGTTATTTGGGTAAATCCAGCACCGTCATCTTTTCGTTACTGTAGACCGGTACACTTGCAGTATAAAAAAGAAACGAAAGAATTAATTATTTTGGAGAAAGAGTCTATTCAGGATCAAGTACAAAATCTTACCCCCATTATAACTGAAACCTCGAGAGGGCATACAATAAAAGTTATTGAATACGAATTATACTGTGCAGCTATTGATGGGAAAGTCCTGAATGCAATTCTCTGTACGCCATCTCAGTTACGTTGTCCATATTGCGATTTAACCTCATCCCAATTCAACGATTTGGAGTTAGCATTCTCCAAAACAGTAATAGAAGAACGTTTGGTGCATGGCATAAGTCCACTTCATTCTTGGATAAGGGCCTTGGAATTTTTATTAAACCTAGGGTATAAAGTAGAGGTTAAAAAATGGAGGATCCCTCAAAGGTCAGAAGAGAGCCGATTAGTCGAGGACCGTAAAAAAATCATCCAGGCTAAAATCAGAGAAGAAATGGGACTTTTGGTAGATGTTGTCCGTCCAACTTCAGGGACCACTAACGACGGAAAAACTGCACGGACTGCTCTTTCTGATAGAAACCGAGGAACTTTTGCAAACATTTTGAACATTGAACAGTGGCTTTTAGATGGATTATATGTTATTTTAACAATTTTGTCTAGTAACCTGCCAATTGACCCTGAAAAATTCGCAACTTTTTGCAAAGAGTTGGCATACAAATATGTTGCGAAGTATGGATGGCATCCTATGACTGTCACGCTTCACAAAATTTTAGTGCATGGGTCGAAAATCATAGAAAAATCAAATTTACCTATTGGCATGCTCTCTGAACAAGCGGCTGAGTCACGTAACAAATTTTGGCGGTTTGACAGAGAGCACCATACCAGAAAAAAATCTCGTGAAGCAACTATGTTTGACCTTTTTCACAGAGCTTTAGTCTCGTCGGATCCAATTATCTCTGACTACAACCTCTTAGAGAGAAAAAAAAAGGCTAAAAAAATCCCATTGCCACCGGCCGCATTGTCTTTATTGAGACCTCTTAATGAACAAAATCTATCCATCGATGATTATTCTCATGTTGAATTAATTGTAACTAACAATGAAGCTGAATTTTAGTTCGGTTAGCCTACATAATATTTTACAAATTCATATACATTTTCTTTTCGAATAGCCGACTCCATATTAATTATTAAAAAGTATTGATATCACCTTCTTTTTCTTCAGAAAAAAATTATTCTTATTGGTTTTTTTTCGGATACATGAAAGTGACAACCCTAAGAAAAATTTTGAATCTCCAATAACTCCTGGAAACCAATGAGTTAGGTTTTGGAATTAATCCTACACATAATAGAAAGTATCAGCAATTTTTTGATGTAGGAATGACCACCTACTACGGTGGTTTAGATGAATAAAAAAATGAAAACGAAAAATGAAAAAAAAAATCATATCTCTCGACCCATTCATACTAATGCAACAGAAATTGGTAGAACGGTCGGCTATTATACCATTTTTCGATAGAATAAATAAATTCCGGAATAAGTACTTCCATTAAATTATAATGATTTTTTTTTCATTTTTCAAGAGTCGGATATTGCGAAACTTTGACATTTTTTTAAAAAAAAAGTACAAGTCTTAGCGAACCCGGAGTTTTACTCTAGTCATTGGAATTATAGACTCTATCGATTACCTTAATAAAAACATGATGACACAAAAACTGGGATCTTATCACACTGTGCCATCCCCTGAACGCGCCCCAAAAGGTGGTAGCCGTGAATCTGGTCCGTGGGTACCGCACGATCTCCGGCGAGGCGACGAGCCTCCTTACCGGACTGCCGCCATGGGATCTGGAGGCGATAAGGTAAACGGCCCAGTAACCGTAAAGTTTTGACTTTGCAGGTCTGTTATGCTAAAACTAGAAGACTCACAAAAATAATTACATGACTAGAGAGATAATTTAAACTAGTTTTAGTGTGATATGCTTTTGTTTTATTAGTATAAATTTACTTTAAAAAAAAATAAAAATAAAGGGCCAATTGTACCAGTACCCGGTAGATATGTACTAGTGAACGTTAAATTGTTCCTGAATCCGGTAATTTTCACCGCGAATATGAACTTTATTGCTTTACATTAAAGTTCACAGAAATGCTTTTTTTGCGTTGTCATGGGGGATTTAAGCTGCAGGCGGAGCAATTTGCAGTTGGACGTTGGAATCACCGGGGTCACCAACTGGCTAGTTTTTTGGAGATGGAGGGCCTCTACATGATGATCTCCTTCTTCACACTTCCCGATGGTACAACTAAAAATGAGATTGACTTCATCATGTCAACCAAAAAGCAAATGTTGAATGATGTCTTGGTGATCAATTCGGTTAAAACCAGGAGCGATCACCGCATGGTAAGAGGCATAAGCTTAAAAGGTCTCGACTGATGAAGTCAGATCCAAAACCCAGAGAGCTTTTAGCTTGAACTCCAAAACCGTTTCGAGTGCCTGAGAAGCTCAGTGGACGAATACAACGATGGGTTCGTGGAAAATGTGTTTACGACCGGGTCTAAGTTCTTTAAGGCACGTTGAACAGATCAAAACAAGAGGCTCTCCGAACACACTCTCAAGCTCATGAAGAAGCGGCGTGAGATGATCCTGCAGTTTTGAGACGACTTTTTTTTTTATTATTTTTTTTTTTTTTTGGATGGGAAATCATCAAATGACTTCTCCCACTCTGGGCGGAGCGGGAGGGAGTGTCAGACTCTTACTGACTAAAACCCATCCATGTTCCTTCCTCGCCCTTTACGTTCCGGGGCCGCGGTATCTCTTTCGAACAGTCCCGCAACCCCGGCAGGCTTCGGCCCTTGCGGGCCCCTCTCTTCTGCTGACATCTCTTTGAGGCGCGCGTGGAACACGAACGCGCCGTCGACACGGCCTGTCGTCACTAGACGGACGGACGGCTAGCTAGCCCATACCCTAGTAGCATTTTTTGTTGGCATTTAGTTGGGCCACATACCTCTGGTTAGTTGGCAAATGCATACAATTGGCGGGCAGTTTGCGGGTTGGGCCCAAAACTGATGCCCTACGTGGATTTGCCTACGAAGGCCCAACTCGCGATGGGGCCAACGTGGATTTGCCTACGAAGGCAACTACTACCAATGTTTACTACCGAGCTGGTAGTGTTGAACTAACAACCTTGTGTGAAGACTAATAGGGTTGAAATAAAACCAAATTGCTTTCTGATGGCGCGAGTCATATACTCGTACAAGTGGCGTATGGGTATGGCGGTGGCGCGGCGCTGGCGCGTGTGCGGGTGGCGAGGTAGTGGCGCCACTTGCTTGCCCTCCCGCGCACCCGCGCCGCGCCATACGTCACTTGCGGTTGTCCCGCGCTGAAGCTAGTAATCTATTTACTGAAGTTCACTCGAACCCAACCAAATCGTGGTAACACAACGATAGCGACTTCTATTTGGACTACAACGCCATCTATCGAGGTTGGGGTACAACTTTTGAACCTTTACGATATTATCATTACGGTTTCGGCATGAACATACCGCCCACCAAGGACATTAGTGACGGAATGTCCTTCTTAAATTATCCTTAATTTTCAATTTTGCACTTTGTTTACAGTATAAACCATAAATCTCAAATATAAACAAAAATATAAAAAAACATGTTTCGTAATTCTAAGAGTTACTAAGAGTTAAGAGAGTACTAGTAAGCTCATACTGGGTAATTATACCTGTACCAGTATATACGTATCATCCCTGTATCATCCCATTGAAAGGTTTAAGTTGGACCGATGTAAGTTGTTATCATAACTTAAATCCCTACAAAAAACTCCCAACAGTAGGAATAGAAGCAGCAGTCCCGTCGTTAGTTGGCCCAATGTTGTTTTAGTAATTTAAATCCCTACAAAAATCTCCCAACGGTAGGAATAGATGCAGCAGGCCCGTCGTTAGTTGGCCCAATGTTGTTATAATTACTGAAATCGCTGCAAAAATCACCCAACAGTAGGAATAGTAACAGAAGGCCCCTTGTTGGCTATTTGTTGGGCAAATAGTGCATGTTTATGACAATGGGCCTATTTTAAGTTTAGGTTGGCGGAACAACTAACCGTCTGCCAATACATTCCCAACTGTTGGCATAAGGAAGCCAACGGCAATTGCTACTAGGGTAGCTTACCGTCCACAGGCCCGCATCTACGGTGGCCGGTAGCCACCACGTGGCCCCCGACGCCCGGTGCGTCTCCCGCGGCGGCAGGGAAGAGAGGCTCTCTCCCTCTCTTGTTCCGCCACCTCCTTCGCTAGCATGACTGCTTCGCAGAAGGAGGTGACGGCTTCCCATGCCGTCTCGCTCCGGACCATGGATTGAACCAGGGCCGGACGCGAGAGGTCGCCGCCGCCGATCGCCGCTACGAGGACACGGCGGTGCTCCGCCCACGCAGGGCAGACTTCCACCGTGTGCTCCACCGTGTCCTCCGGTCGATCCTCACAGTGGAAACACCCGGGCGTTTCCTCCCGCCCGATTCGGTGCAGGTACCTCCCGAAACATCCGTGTCCGGTGAGGACCTGCGTCAGGCGGAAGGTGAGGGCGCCGTGGCGCCTCTCAAGCCACTTCTCAAAGAGGGGACTTACCGCCACTATCGTGGCGTGCCCTGCACGGGGTTGCGACAGTCGCTCTCTCCATGTCGCCATGAGATCGCGCCGGAGGTCTGTCCGCTGAACGGCAATTTGCCGCGGCAGCGGAGTTTCCCCCCGGCGTAGTGCCTCCGCGCGCCATTCGTGTAGGCGCGCGAGGACTATCGCCTCCAGATCCCATGGCGGCGATAGACGTACCCCTAAACCCTTGAAAAGCGAACTCCGCCGTTTTAATACCGAGCGTATTAAAGACGCTATTGAGTGGAATAAAAGCTCCAAGGTATTTACAAGAGATCTGGCTATTAGGCAGAGCTAGCTCACGAAACTGAAGACCGACGATGGCAGGATCTTATCTGCCAAACCGGAGCTTCTGAGGGATCGAGAGCTTCTATCGACAGTTGTACAAGTCAACCAGTAAACTCGCTGTCGACCTAGCAAGCGACCAAGAGCTAAACTGATCCACAACACTATACCGAAGATATCCGGCACGTCAGTGTTGAGATTAGGATGGCTCTGAAATCACTCAAAAAACAACAAGGCACCGGATGATGACGGAATTACGGCTAAACTCCTGAAGGCGGGTGGAAAACCGATGAGATTATGTGTACCTGGGACAAACGGTCCAGTTAGGTAGGTCTAACATCGAGAAAGAGGTCAATCGTCGAGGAACGGATCGCAGAACGGATAGCCAAAAGGGCCAAAAAGTTCAGGAGTGGCGACCGCGAACCGGAAGACGTTGCGTTGGAAATCCTCCCACTAGGTGGACCGATGACCTAGTGAAGGCTACGGGAATCCACTGTATGCGAATCACAAGAGACCGGTCAATGTAGTGACACTTGGGGAAGGCCTATGTCCAGCAGTGAAAGCGTCTTTCGGCTGAAATGATGATGATGATTAAGTTTGCTTCAAATTAGTGCTTAGTTATTATTTATTTATTTACTAGCTTCTGCCCGCGACTTCGTACGCGGATCCTGTTGCTTTTGCCAGCGACACCGGGTTCGTCAAAATCGAAGATCTGAAACGTCTAATTATAAGAGCCCGGGGACGGGAAAATAACGGATCTTTCCCACCTGAGCAACACATACCGTTTGTTTCTTTTTGCCATTTAACAGCTTCACAAAAAGTAAAATTTTGAACCATACCTCCGATGGCGGAATATATGGCGTATTCAATCATAGGAGTATACGTAAATGAACTCCGTTTCTTATCAACCCAAAGAAGGTCGTCATGCCCTACGGCTATATCTTGAGACACCCGATTCTTCAGATGTTATCGACATTCTGTTCAGAGAATGTCGAAATTTTCGCGCTCTTCTTCTGTCTCTTCATGCCGTTCTCCAGCAATTCTTTCTTTCTCACATTCTAACTGATTACGAATATTTTGTTGTGTGCGTGTTTGGGGCAATGTATGATAATCGCGAGCAGCAGTTAGTCGCGCATCAGGTTCATCACTCGTTTCAAAAGAACTGTTAGTAGATGTGCGAATACGCTGAGAACTCAAGCGTGATTCTGTATGGGTAAACGTTTCCGATTCGCGAGATAATGCATGTCGCTCACGATCAGCGGTCAGTCGCGCATCACGTTCCCCACTTATCCCTAGAGACCTAGAAGCAGATGCGTAGATACGATGAGAACTCAAGCGTAATTCTCTATCCGTGAACACCTCCGACTCGCGAGACAATGCGTGACGTTCCCGATCACCGGTCAGTCGCGCGTCACGTTCCCCACTTGTCTCTAGTGATCTAGAAGTCGATCTACAAATCGATATCGCATCATACGATCGGAGTATCTACGCTTGGTACTCAAGCGCAATTCTCTATCCGTGAATGCAGTCAGGCATCTATTCTTCACTGGTCTCTAGAGACCTGGATGTTCCGGGGCCACGGTATCTCTTTCGAACAGTCCCGCAGCTTTTTACCTTGGCAAAAGGCTTAGCGTTGCCATACAGCGTGGTAGTCTGGGTGGGTGTAGTGTAGTGTGGTGGTGAAAGGCTTAGTATACAAGTTATTTGACATGGCGTCCTCTGACTAGAACGAATCCTGTATCAGAATTGCGCTTGAGTACTGAGGAATCCGAGTGCAAACAAAGACATGTAATATTCGAGACTGATTTATTTAGATATGTAGGGTGTGCGCACATTTACAATTTGTTTAGATACCCACATAAAACCTTTGCAAATACATTACAATTTTCCCCTCTAAGAAATCAAAAGCCAACCTTAAGTCATACAAGTAATATTCACATTATAAATGCATGGAAAATTAACAATAGGTATAGTTATAGATATGAAGATTGATATAACACACCCTAAGTTTAGTCTAGTTTCCTAGTCTACCTCTCCCTACTAAGTTTTAATTGTATGGATTAATCGAGATCTAAACATCGATAAACATTACTTATAAGAGAAAACTTTAAATATTAGACCAAAAAGTACGTCGGTCGTTATGTTATTAGAGCCAACTAGTTACTTAATAAACTTAAAACTAAAATACTTAATACTAATTAGTTGCAATAATCTGTTAGAACTATTGTTGTTAGAGCATAACAGTAGGTAAGTATGATCTTTTTATACGCAACAACTTAACATGACATAAGCACAAAAAAAAAAACTTATTTTAATAAAACGTAACATTGTGCCAAAATAATACATCGGCTGGCATACCGGTAAACTTAAACTTTGTAATTGGGTTTGTTTTTACGCGGACGCAAGTTATATCTAGGGACTGTCTCAACTGTAGTGTCGTCGTCTGACTGACAAGATGTAGAAGGCTTTGGTGATGGTGACCCTGAGTTTGCGTCTTCAAACGCGAACTCTGTCGACTCAGCCTCACCATTCGCCTCCGTGTCTGGAGTCTGGCGAAGAGCGACACCATCGGCAGCCTCCGAGCAAACAGCCCTAGCTAATGACAGCCGATTACTTTTACGAATAATTTGATCAATGTGTTTATTTTTTATGACGTCATCAGTGCGTACTTTATAAGTGACAGCACCCGTGCGCTCAGTGACTACACCGGGATTCCACTTGACAATATTTTTCTTGAAATCTTTAACAAGAACCTCATCCCCTTCTTTAACCTGTCTAACCACACCACCGGCGCTTCGTACCTGTGCCTCCTGAGCCGTCTCCACAAAATCAGCAGTGCGCGGGCGCAGCATGTCAAGTCTAGAACGTAGTCTCCGTCCCAGCAATGCCATCGCCGGCTCGCGCTGTGTGCTGGCGTGCGCTGTGTTACGGTACTGAAACAAAAACTTACACAAAGCTCGCTCCGGGTCTTCACTTTCGATTGTGGCTTTCTTTATAGCCTTTTTGACAGTTTTTACCGCATTCTCGGCGGCACCATTACTGGCCGGGTGGTATGGTGCTGTAAGAATGTGCTTCACGCCGTTACCTTCCAAGAATACTTTAAAATCCCGCGATGTAAAAGGAGGGCGGATGGGCCTCCATCTGTGACAATTTGCTTTGGCAAACCAAATCTGGCAAAACATTCTCGTAATTTGGATGCAACTTTGCAGGCTGATGTTCCTGCCTTCATCGGGAATACCTCGATCCACTTTGAGTGCGCATCAATAATAAGAAAATAGGTCGTACCTCCAAACTCAAGAAAATCCGCGTGAAGTCTCGCCCACGGCTCCGCCGGCCAGACATAGGGCACCGGCGGCGCGTGCGGGGGTGCATCGCGTACCGCGTTGCACGCAGTGCAGGCGCGTGCCTGTGCCTCGATGTCAGAGTCAATAAGCGGCCACCACACATAGCTCCGGGCTATTTGCTTCATGCGCACTACACCTGGATGGCCACTGTGTATTTCTTGCAAAATGTGTGCTCGTAGTGTACTCGGAATGACCACACGATACCCCCACACAATACACCCATGATCTAAATGCAGGTGGTCTTTCCTGTGGAAGTATGGTTTTTCATTTTCCACCTCAGTACCTGATGGCCAACCGCTCATGAGATACCCATATATTTTTCTTAGCACAATATCGCTTTTTATCGCCTTTGCCACGTCTTTGTGACTAATGGGGAAACTGTCTTCCACAAAATGTACATAGGCAGCGTCATCCGATTCCGAATCCTCTTTATCTCTGTGCAATGGCAACCTTGACAAAAAATCGGCGTTACCATTGCGTTCAGAAGACACAAACTTAATGTCAAACTCATAGGCGGCCAACCTTACCGCATACCTTTGCAGCCGACTAGCAGCAGTCTGTGGGAGGCCCTTTTTGGGACCGAAGATATGGCTCAGCGCCATGTGATCCGTCTTCAAGGTGAATCGTCGCCCATACACATACTGGTGGTGACGGGTCACCCCATACACAATGGCGAGAGCCTCTTTGTCTACCTGGCTATACTTACGCTCCGCAGGAGACAGTGTGCGTGAGGCACAACACACGACGCGCTCGCTGCCGTCCGGGTAGGCGTGCGCTAGCACGGCGCCCAGCCCGAACGAGCTGCTGTCCACCGACAGCACCAGCGGCAAAGCAGGGTCGTAGTGCGCCAGCACCGGCTCGCGCGTCAGTACTTCTTTAACCCCCGCGTATGCTGCTTCGCATTCCCGCGACCATCGCCACCTAGATCCTTTTTTTAACAAGGCATACATAGGTTGCATTAGCGTACTCATGTTGGGGATAAATCGCGCATAATAGTTAATCATACCTAAAACGGCTCTCAGTTGGGAGACATTTTGTGGCGGTGGGGCATTTGCAATTGCCTCTATTTTACTTTTATCGGTATGCAAGCCGTGTTTATTTATTCGAAATCCTAGATAAGAGACTTCGTCCTTGAAGAAATCGCATTTCTCGAATTTAACTCTCAGACCCGCATCCTGTAAGCGCGACAATACAGCTCTTAAATTCGCCAAATGCGACTTCATATCGGGCCCCGTGAGACAAATATCATCAATAAAAGATACACAGTTAAGACCGCTTAGGGTCTCTTCGATTAATTTTTGAAACATTTCTGGAAGGCATTTTAAACCAAATGGGGCCCTACGGTACACAAATGTACCTACATGAGTAGTAATCGCAGTCATCGGTTGCGAACTTTCGTCTAAAATACATTGTAAATAAGCATGTTTAAGGTCTATTTTACTATATTGTTCTCCCCCACTAAGCGCAGCGAACAGCTGTTCTACGCGTGGCAGCGGATAATGAAAATCTTTTAGTACTTTGTTTAAAGTTAACTTATAATCGCCACACAATCTAATGGACCCGTCGCGTTTGACGACGGGCACTATCGGTGTTCCGTAATCACTCCGCTCCACTTTGTAGATAACCTGTTCGCGCTGCAGACGCTCCAGCTCGCGCTCCACGGGCGTCCGCAGAGCGAGAGGCAGGGGCCGGGCTTTGATGAATATCGGCGTGTTATCTTTTAAATGCAACTTTAATTTAGTTTTACAACATCCTAAACCTGACTGAAACACTTCTGGAAATTCTAACTTAAGTTGATTAATTACCGGATTGATTTCAGTTGTTAAATGATGTAAACTAAGCGATTTTATATTTAATTGTCTCATCCAGCTTCGCCCTAGCAACGGTGGGCCGCCATTGTCAATAATAAACAACGGAAGCTGGGTTGCGGTGTTGCCGCTCTGCACTTTCACTAATACATAACCGAGTGGGACGATAGCCTCCCCGGTATATGAATGAAATTTGTTATTGTCGCGAATTATAATTAAATGCGAAAGGTGATTATCATAAAATATTTTATTCACTGCCGATATTCTACTGCCGGTGTCTATTTCAAAAATAATTTCAATGTTTTCTACTATTAACATGTAACTGTATGGCCCATCTTTATAATTACTCTTAAATGCTACGACTTGAAATAAACAATCACTTGATTCAGAATCAGAACTGTCATCGATAAAATTTTGGTACCTTGATCCGCGGGCATCCTTATCACTTTTAGAGCACACTGCCGAAAGATGACCTTTGACACCGCACTTGTCACACACATACGATTTATATCTACACTTATTCGACGTATGGGCTCCTTTCCCGCAACGTCTGCAAGCGCCTGCCGCGCGGCGGCGTCCCGTCGCCGGCGCCTGCTGCGCCACGCGATGCACGGCTGCGGCCGCGGCAGCGCCCTGCCCGAGTCCCGCCGTGCTGGCGATCGCCGACAGCGCGACGCCGGCGCCGGTCGCGGCCTCCGCCGCATGCCGTTCTGCCGCCTCCAGCGCGAGCGCCAGCTCCACTGCTTTCTTATAATCCAGCGATGGCTCCGCAAACAGCCGCGAGCGCATATCCTCACTGCGCAGTCCTGACACGAACTGGTCACGGATGTTGTCTTCCAGTGTCTTCCCGAAGTTGCAGTGCGTAGCGAGGTGCTTCAAACACTGCAGGAAGGCGCCGACTGACTCGCCCTCGGCCTGCTGTCGCAAACGAAACGTGTGTCTTTCCGCTATCTCGGATCGCTTGGGTTCCAGGTGCACAGTCACGAGCTCGACGAGAACCTCGAAAGTCTTGTCCTCGGGGTGGTCCGGGGCACACAAGTCACACATCAACTGGTATGTCCGTGCGCCGACATGTGTCACCAACGTGGCCACGCGTAGTTCGTCTTTGATGTCGTTTAGTAATATGAACTGTTTTACCAAACGAATATACGCTGACCAATTGCGGCCCTCCTCGAGGTCAAATTCTTGTAATTTCCCGAACGGCATCGTGTTTATTCCCTAAATTCGTCGCCAATGAGGAATCCGAGTGCAAACAAAGACATGTAATATTCGAGACTGATTTATTTAGATATGTAGGGTGTGCGCACATTTACAATTTGTTTAGATACCCACATAAAACCTTTGCAAATACATTACAAGTACCAAGCGTATCTACGCTTGGTACTCAAGCGCAATTCTCTATCCGTGAATGCAGTCAGGCATCTATTCTTCACTGGTCTCTAGAGACCTGGATGTAGATGCGTTAGTACGCTGAGAACGCAGGCGTGCTTCGCGATCGGAAGAGGTTTCCACGGAGCAAGTTGCAGCCTGATGTTCTCGAACAGCATCAAGTCTCTCCTGACGCTCTTCGGTAGATTCTTGGGATCTTATGATCCTCAATCTTTTAGCTCCTTTGGAACATTGGGAAAGGTTTGACCTCTTTCCAGGCATGGTTATAGCTTTGTTGTAAAGATACCTGATCAATTAAAATCTAAGTGCCCTGCGTTACCGGGTAGGCTACCGAGTCACGAAGATAAATGGAAAAGGAAATTAAACACTCAAATAACATAAGCCCGAAGACATATTTATTCGATAAAATGAGTTTTGGCCAGTAGAGTCAAATTTTCAATGATATACCATCGTCATTGAAAATCAGTCCTAAACTGTTACTGCCTTAACCGCGTGGAGGTACTCTCAGTTTTGGTTATTTTATAATTATACAGTGAAATTAGTGATAGCTTTGCAATTATTTTCACATCAGATGTTTCTGATCTTCGATTTTTTATAAGTCAACAGGAAATGCCCATCAGACCGAACAACTTTTGCTAAGATGTCATCATTCCTATATGTGTTATGGTGTAGTTGGGCTCTTGGAGTTCCACAAAAGGTGTCGCAGATCTTCAATTTTTATAAATCAACAGAGAGTGCTTATCAAATTGAACAACTTTTGCTAAGACGTCATTCCTATATGTGTTATGGTGTAGCTGGGCTATTGGAGTTCCACGACAGGTGTCCCAGATCTTCGTTGGTCATCTCTTAGCTGCCATGGATCATTTGAATTGCTTTATTTTTAATTGTTGATTTATTTTTTTCGGCGTTCGCCCGGCGCACAAGCGCCTCAAACAGATGTCAGCATAATGGAGCTGAGTGAGAGAAGTTATTTGATAATTTCCCATCAGTCAAATCATCAAAATCGGTTCACGCAGTCGAAAGTTCTGAGGTAACAAACACAAATGTTTTAGCATCAATTTTCATTTATGCTCCGCTTCTTTTGGTTGTAGCGTGATGTTATATAGCTTATAACCTTCTTCGATAAATGGACTATCCGAAACAAAAAGATTTTTTCAATTTCAATAAGTATTTCCTGAGATTAGCTCGTTCAAACAAACAAACAAAATCAGCTAGTTTCAACTTTTCACTCTTCAAGTCTTCAGCTTTATAATATTAGTAGAGATAGTATAGATAAAGACGACTTTCATGTCTTTTTGGGTAAACATTACAAATGAAATGTGTTGGGGGATGGCCCTGTTTCGCCGTGATACAGGATTCGTTCTAGTCAGAGGACGCCATGTCAAATAACTTGTATACTAAGCCTTTCACCACCACACTACACTACACCCACCCAGACTACCACGCTGTATGGCAACGCAAAATGCCAAGGTAAAAAGCTGCGGGACTGTTCGAAAAAGATACCGTGGCCCCGGAACATAAAGGGCGAGGAAGGAACATGGATGAGTTTTAGTCAGTAAAAGTCTGACACTTCCTCCTCCGCCCAGAGTGGGAGAAGTTATTTTATGATTTCCCATCCGAAAAAAAAGGGTCATGGGAAGTGTCAACTAAGCGTTTTGGAATTACCTTAAAAATACTGTGTGCACTCGAACCCCACGGTTCTAGAGTGTCAACACCAAACGACTCGAAAATATAGTTACCTATAAAGATAGTCACCTGTAAGGATTCCATCCATAACTTAACAAAGTAAAAGTATAGACAATAATTGGCTTCCACTACCAGTTTCCCTAAATAATATACACAGCTGATTGAACACTAGTATATTCCCATCTTTATGCAAACGAGAATTTTATAAGCACACCACATTTCCCAGGGTTTTTCTTTGACAAAAAACATTTAACTAATCCCATATTATTAGTGAACGATCAAAGATCATCAGAAACCTGAAATTATCATATACTGGATTCTCTTTGACTATTTGATTACTTAGTAGATTTCCTTTAAGGTCAATACATATTGGAGCTTTGTTTTTTCTGCTCTTAGGGCGTTTTCAAAACCGTATATAAAATAAATAAATAAATATAAATAAATAGTAACCTCCGCACGGGTCTATCTTCAAGGGTAAGCAGTACTTGCCAGGCTGGTCCGTGGATGGGTGGCCTCGAGTACCACAGTTAAGCCTTTAATTCCGGCTTTCATTAACGCATAAGAAATTATGTGCGGTATTAGGGGGCGCTCATTAATGAAAATAAAACTAAGGCCTGATATCTTGTCGCGCGCACGGTCGTTCGCGTACGAGTATACACTATGTTCTATTTATAGCATCATACTGCAACGCTGACGTCAGCGGCGACTGACAACCGTATTTTGATCTCGCTGACGTCACGACCGCCGTACGCGACCGACCGTCAGCGTGACAAGAATTCAGGCTTAAGAATTCTAATTTTTATGTCATTTTCTGCTGCCGCCGATTGATTGTTGCTTATGATTTTAGTTGTGCATGGTAAACCAAGGTTTTCTTTAGTAAGTAATGAAAAAAAAATATTATTAATTTTTTGTAAAGTTATTCTGAATTTGCATTTCCACAGTTTTAAAACGAAGTACTAAAGCTTAACCTAAGCCTTAACCAAACTAAAGAATATCGTATAGTTAGTTATCTACTTACCTTAATAAATGGCTGTCAAAATTTATGACAGGAGCTATTTTATTAGTTTGATAGTGCATGAGAACTATGGTGTGTTTCTGATTGAATAAATTACTGTCTAGGAAAGTTTAAGGTAGAGCCATACAGATGTTTTTTTTAATCTACGGAACTAGCTTATCCTCGCGTCTTTGCTTGCGTGTAGTGTGAGTATTGCTGCAAAAGATCGGTTAAAAAAACATAGACTGTTATTCACTAAGGATTAGGCACAAGTGTACTTAATTAATAGTGCACCCACATTTCCCCAGATATGTATAAATCTCTTGTAATAAGGGGTAAGCCTATTGCCATTAACTGGGCACGAATCCAGACTCCGTGGTTGCCACTGAGACGTTACTGCTACTGTTAATGCTAGCCTTCATCATCCCACTGCTGGCCTCTCCCCATGATTTCCAGTTATTTCGAGAGTCAAGAGTAAGTTTTGGAGCTTTTTAATAACATGACGTATTTATTAAGGTACCCTATCCACTTGCATAAAATTTTAAGACCTAGTATAACTGAGCATAATTTTGTTTGGCATAGTTATATTTTCGCATAATATTATTACGCATAACAGCTTACGCATAATTTTTTAAGCATAATTTGTGTAGCCATAATAATGATGAAGCATAATATTCTAAAGCATAAATTTATTAAGCATAAAGTTCTAAAGCATAACTTTTTTAAGCATAATATCCTAAAGCATAAATTTGTTTGTTGTTGTTGTATTTTGTGGATTTTTTTCGCTGTAAGAAGCATGAAGCAAGCAAGCATACAACATGCAAGCAAGCATACAGCATGCAAGCAAGCATGCAAGTAAGCATGCAGCAAACAAGCAAGCATGCAGCATGCAAGCAAGCATGCAGCATTCAGCATTCAAGCGAGCATGCAACATGCAGCAGGCAGGGTTTCTGTCACGGCTCCGGCGCTGCGGGCCTCCGGCGGCCCCACGCGTCCTAATCGTCGCAGACGGCTTTCGCTCACCACCGCAGCTTCGGCTTGTTGGCCGGCTTCGCCGGCCAGCCATAGCCGCGGCGGCTCGCTCGCAGCCGCCTGCTCCTCAGCCCGCGGGCCGCCTCACCCCTACGCGCCTACGCGATTTTAAATTACACTCTAGGGGTAGGACAAACAAGACTACGTGGAGTCGGTTTTGCAGAAATTCGGTTCTGTCACTAACTTTTGTTGCACAGCATATTAAATTTTTAACCAACAATATTATTTAATTGTTACAGAAACTATAGCAAATTGGTCTGATCAGAATTGACATATTTTTTTAAACAAAAACTGTATAAACATCTAATATATTCTTCAGATAAAAGTTATCTCGCGATTGAAAAATCCTTTAAGTTACATAATGTTAAATATTATTAAGTAATATGTTAATGTTAAATAAATCATTTGCATGAAAATTGTTTTTGTTATTTATATTAATTGTATGCTTGTAGTATAAATATTATTAAGCTAATATTCATATATTAATTGTATGCCTAAATATTATTATGCTAATAGTCATTAGGCCTACTAACGTTATGCGAATTAAATTTATGCCAAAACAAATTAGTCTTTAAGATGATTATGCCAACATTAAATGTATGCCCAAAAAAAATATGCCAAAGTATTATTATGCCAAAACAAATTGTGCCAAAATCGTTATGCCGAAGTATATTAGGACAAAGAACATTATGCGAAAAGAAGGGATCCCTGAAACTTAACACCACTTTACTCAAAATTTTCTATGAAAATTAACGAGTTCACTGGTAGAGAATGCCTATTGGCATTAAATCCGCCTCTGTACTATGTGCTTGAAGTGTTAAATAAATAAATAAAAAAAAATCAATACGTTGGCGGCAAAATTTTTAGACGCCAAAATATGTATCGCTGTGTGAATAATTGTGGTATTGCAACTAATCACTGCCGACGACCCTCGGAAGTGAAAAAATACCGTCAGTGATTCGGCAGTGGCTTGAACTCTGAAAGTAAAAAATATGAATAAAGAACCTCCGTTTATCACAAATAATATCATTTCAAATAAAAAGCAAAAAATCTATCTGCGATGACCAGAAAATGATTTTAATTTAGGCGCCATGGCGGTCAAAGGCTTGAAAGCGCGCCAGTAAGCATAAATGATGAGCAAGCACTTAACTTTTTCAATTTCAAGACTTTCATTCTTCAAAAATTCTCCCCCCCCCCTCTCCTTATTACTGCAAAATAAAATAAATAAAACTATTATTTTTACTAACTAAGTGCTAAATACTTGGTATTTTAGTGGAGCTTGTTAAAAATAATTATGAAACGTTCAAAAAATTGCTCTTAAAAATACTACGAATTGAAACTAAAGTCTAGTTATTGTGAAATATTTCACTAGAAACGAAAACACTCGACTCGTTCCTAGCTCTTCATTGAAAAATCCTTGGATCTTAGCTTTTTACCTAGAAAATGTTTTTCAGCACGAAATTGGTTTCCGAACAAGTCCTTTGTAGTTTCATCGTAAATGGCTGGTATTTGATGAGTTCCAGCTTTCCTATTGCTAGGTTTTTAAAAAGATTTTTCTTTGTTTTCTTAAATTGTCTGTCTCTTGGAAGTCTTGCTACACACAAGACATTTGTTTTATACGATAAGTAGCTGTTGTTCACGAACTGCTTTTGCGTGAAATTATTATAAAAACAAGATTCCACCCGAACAAATATACATACATACATTGCAAGTTAAATAAAAGCTTTTAAAATATTACTTCCCAATAAAATACATTTATAAAGATTTTCTGATATTAAGGGGGCATCCAGTTACTGGGCGAGGCGTTTTGGGGGAGAAAGGAGTCGAACAGAATGTCACCCATCTCACGAAGGAGAGAGGGGGAGTTTCGGCAAATATCACGCAATTTTTTCCCTGCGTTGAAAACCAGGTAAAGGTTAGGTTTTTTGATAAATCTCACGTAAGAATTAGTAAGAGGTGAAGAGGTCAAGTCAAATCTCATGACGTCTCACCTAGGGGAGAAGGGGTCGAAAAATCGCCAAAATACCTCACTTAAAACAATGGACGCCCCCTAATACCGCATACACTTTCATATGCGCTCATTAAAAGCCGGGATTAAAGGCTTAGCTGTGGTACCCAAGGCCGCCCATCCACGGACCAGTCCGGCAAGACCTGCTTATCCTTGAAGATCGGCCCCTGCGAATGTTACTATATAGACATGAGCTGCTTAAACGGTTATTAAAACGCCCTAACAGCAGAAAAAAACAAAGCTCAAATATGTATTGACTTTAAGAAAACGAGAACTTTATATGGCATATTTCCCAGAGTTTAAAACATATAACTAATACCACAAGTGAACGATCAAAGATCATCGGAAGCTTGTAATTTTCATACTGTATTCTCTTTGAGTAGTTATTTGATTGTTAGTTTTTATGGCTCCTACATGTCTATAGGTTTTCTTTGAAGGTAGGGTAAATAAACCAGTCCTTAATATCAACAGCTCTTTTTAGGGATACCCATAACATCATCAAGACGTCAAACCTGTAATCCCCGGGGTTACGGGTTCGTCATCAACCTCATCAGCCTATAAATATTCCCACTGCTGGGACATAGGTTTCTTCTCTATGAGAGGGAATGGGCTATAATCCACCACGCTGGCCCAGTGCGGATTGGTGGATGTCACATGTCTTCGAATTCTTTGTTCTAGGACATGCCGGTTTCCTCACGATGTTTTTCTTCACTGTTAGGGTTTAAGCAGAGGTATACCCATTATTACGCCCACATTTAGACAGCTATGTTTAAGTAATAGGAGCCAGCCTATTGACATCAACCGGGCACACGTGACTCATCATCATCATCATCATTTCAGCCGAAAGACGTGTCTTCCCCCAAGTGTCGCCACATTGACCGGTCCCGTGTGATTCGTATCCAGCTGATTTCCGCAGACCTCGCCAGATCACTTATGCACCTAGTGGGAGGGAGGCCTTCCAACACAACGTCTTCAGGTTCGCGGTCGCCACTTCAGAACTTTTCAGCCCTATTGGCCCTCCGTTCTGCAGGTAATGTGCCCTTCCCTTGTCCATTGCCACAAGTTTGGCAATTCTTCGGGCTACGTCGTTGCCACATCGTCGTCGTTGACTCCGTGGAAGGAAAGAAATTCCTGGTGGAAAAACCCAATAACACTTTGGTTGACCCGGGAATCGAACCCAGGAACTCAATTTTGTGTAAGGATGACATCTAAAATAACCGGCAATGAGCTGAAACTTGGAATTGCGTACGTTTTTTAATTTCAATCTATTTTGGACAAGTCAACGAGATTAGGGCACGTTGGGCAGGGTTTTTTCCAAGTGCTATCTGGCTGTTGGAAATGTTGGAAATAATAAATTAAACTATTTATTATTTTCAACATTTTATTGTACACACGCCAATACATCAAGCTTTACATTTCCAGTACATCATGGCTTCGTTTTATATAGATATTCGCACAATGAGAGATCTGCATAAACTGGTTTTGTATAGCTTGACTTGTCGACGGGCGTACGGTGCGCTTCTAGAGCGGAATTTTGTTATATTGTCTTATTATTACACATCAGCTCCATATAAAGGTAATAAAACAACAAATATAAACATGCAAAAGTTTATTCTCATAACAGAGAATCTTAAATCACCTTGACTTATTTAAAACTACTTTATCCACATTTTAAAAATAAATACAATTTAATAAATTTCATGCTTCATTTGTTAAAATGACGTAAAATTACATACACAGGTTACACTATCCTAGGTTTAACAAAAATCTATAAACATTTGTATAAAAAAGAATAAAATATTGCAACTAATTTATGGCATATTATTACATCTGTAACTAAACTTATATTTCCTGACTCCTTTTCAGGTAGCTAATTATGCACTATTTCTTCACGCTTATTTGAATTGGGAGCAAGTAGGACTTTACTTGTACCTGTGGCTTATAAGAATAAAAGTGATAAACAATAAACATTTTAGATTTCTAAATCTAGTACAGTAAAATGCATTTGATAGAGCTTCAAACAGACAGACAAAAAAAAGACCTAATAAAATATTCAAATTTTTCGTTGCAAAATTACGTCGCAAATACCTATAGAGAAAATCTATACTTCATCAACTGAATTAGTAGAAATATTCTGCAATGTTTCCTTTACTGCAAATACAGGGTGAAATTGAATAGATGCGACAAATTTAAATAAACAATAATACGTGTTGTCAAGAAAATGTATAAAATATCAAATGTAAAATTGTAATGAACGAAGGAAGGGTAGTGGGCGGCGCGCGGTCGCCGGGAAGGGAAGTCAGCGCTGGCGCACATGCGAGGTTTGGCAACGTCGCGCGATACTTACATTAGAAACTAGGCTAAATTAGGTAAATGACCGCTATGAACGGGAATACCGATAATTCGTACTTAAATAAAGATAATAACATCAATGGACCTTTTGAAAACGATAATCGCGTAATTTTTTTTAACGATTTAGATAGTAGAAAAAACAGTTTATAATTACTATGTTACTGTAACTGAAGCTCCCATTTCATTTTGTCGCATTTATTCAAATTCATCCTGTATAATAATGAACTTTCTTGACGTTTCTTAAATAAAAAGTTACGTCAAAATTTATATTTTTTCAATTTTGTATATATGTTTTGCTGTCCTGTTGTGTTAGTGATTTAACTTTATTTTAAAATAAACGTAATAAAGTTAAGTCGCTAATTTAGATAGTACCGAAGCAAAAGTTATAATTCATCAGCCCTAAATTACTCTCACAGGAATAAATCGTGAAGATAATATATTTCGAATAAATTCTACTAACAAAGGTTGACCTATTTTGCTATATATACAAAAATAAATGAAGTTAAAAAATTGGTCAACCATTTACTAAGTTAGCAAACATTATGTTTTCTAGAATAACCTAAAGTTAAAAATAAAAAATGCCCGTTGGAGGATCGAGCAAGTTTTAATGGAAAAAAAAACATAGAAAAAAATGATAAAAAATCACTTTTGTTTGCTCGTCTCCCATATTATAACAATAATGCTTTATTTATATGCTGTTATTTTTATAATTATAAGCAGTTTACTAATTGCATTGAATTATTAGCATACTTAATAAAAATTAGTTTTCCAGCAATAACGCTAGATTCCGTTAATGTAAATAATATTACAGATACTTTGTTATTTTCTTGATTAAAAAATATATAAGTATAATATATAGTTGTTAAAACAAATCATTATGATTTGTTTATTCAACTATACTTTTTAAATTCAATTCGATACACGATACATTTTCTCTCTAATGCTAAGTTTTTGTATTTCATAATATTATTCATGATTATTTAAGTTAGGCAGCGTTTGCACCTAATGTTAATTATTCAGTAGTCATAGGCTAGACACTATCTATATAAAAATACATTAATGAAATAAAAATAGCAATCTATTTTTGAAACTCTAAAAATACAATAGCATATTTTTTTATTCTAATTAATTTCTTTTTCTAAATCCATGTTACGCACCCATAATTCTGTCCTCATTTGTAAAACATGTATCTTAAAAATGCATTTGCTGTTTTATGTCCATGCTCTTTTATATGTGCTTTCTCTTTATTGCACATCTCTTAACAGCATGCTTCGCACCTCACGAGGCCCACTTCATCACAATTCATGCATTTGAGAGCCACAAATTCTGCCGTGAAGTGGTTCCTGTGAAGGCTCTTCTTGGATCCGTTGCAGATTCTGCAGGGGAGAAGGCGGAACCCGCCACACATTTGACAGGTGTTGCAGGCGTCTGGGCTCTGGAATTGAAAAGGAACAGGAATTAAGAAATATGTTTCCAGACTTCTGCTTAAAAATTACGAAGTAGTTTCGCGATATTACATTTTTCTTGTAATCAAAAAGTGTAATATGACAACATGAATTAATAACTTTTAATTTGAATTTGTTAAGTTGCTGTCAAATTTTCTCGAAGACGATAAGGTACGGTCAGCCCCAAAAAGATGTAAGCTTGGTCAAGGAATCATTTCATTGTCTTATGTCTGCAACCAGTATTCCATAATTGTGTATACAACGTAAAGCTACAAAACTTAGTAAACACGTAGTGTTTACGCGTTTTTTTCAAGTTACTGAACCAATTGCCTTACGTTCTTATGGTCTTTTTTTTCGCATGGGAAATCATCAAATAACTTCTCCCACTCTGGGCGGAGCGGGAGGGAGTGTCAGACCTTTACTGACTAAAACCCATCCATGTTCCTTCCCTTATGTATCTCTTTCGAACAGGCCCGCAACCCCGGCAGGATGTTCTTAGGGTCCTGGGTTCGAATCCCGGTAGGAGCAAATGTTTGTGTGATGAGCATGAACATTTGTTTCCGAGTCATGGATGTTTATATGTATAATAAGAATGCATTTACAAACAAAAAGTATACATGTAGTATATCATTACATCAACTTTCTGGTGTCCACGACAAAAGCCTTGCTTAGTGTGGCACTAGATGGCGATGTGTGTAATGTCCAACGATATATTTATATTAATTTAATTTCACTGAACATTTACAGAAATGAAAGAACCGATAAAAAAAGCTAACACACTCCTTTAACATCGAATATAAAACGGTATTCAAACCTGACATCGCAATATGAATCAGAATCATATTTCCTTTCAATAAAATCCTCATTTTACATCTAATATAAACGACAAATACATGCCTTGTAACCCTTTCACTCCAGATCGAATTGTTTGCCTAGACGTCGCCATTTCTGAGTACACAAATCATTTCTACTTCCATTCAATAAACGTTGTTATTGGTTAAGACCTCGGAAAGAGTTTGTATACATATGTAGATAATTCGATAGGTTATTCTTCGTCTAGACGGGTTTGTACCCGCCCCCTGCCGGGTATTTAAATCTAATTTAGCTAACGAAATTGTAGTTGTAAGAAATAGCTAGGAAAACCTCCAAGTCTAACGTCTGTTAGTCTGGTGCTATTAATCAATTGATTAGTACGGTAGGATTAATTTCCAATGCAGGGGTCTTGTATGGAATATTGAGTCCGAGGAACGAATTTATCAGTCTGGATTTTGCACTGCAAGCCAAAAACCTCTTCATTGAAGCGAGGGACGTGCATTAGTTACTCGGTTCCTAGTTTTATTTATGCGATTTTAGTTTGTTATTTTAAGTTTCGCTATGCCTACTCTGGTGGCAAAGCAGTGGAAGACCTAAAGGGCAGTGAGAGGGGACAGATATAGATTTTTTTTTTGTTTCGAATGAGAAATCATAAAATATATCTCTGGGCGGAGCGGGAGGGAGTGTCAGACATTTACTGACTAAAACCCATCTATGTTCCTTCATCGCCCTTTGTGTTCCGGGGCCACGGTATCTCTCGAGCAGTCCCGCAGCCCCGGCAGGCATCGGTCTTTGCGGACCCCTTCCTTTTGCTGACATCACTCTGAGGTGTGAACCGAACGCGAAGTCGACACGGCCTGTCATCATAAGACGGACGGATGGCGAGCTACTGCATCTAGCCTTCACGCAGTAATAGCGGTGTCCATTCCACTGGATCAAGATGGGTACACACGAAAGAGTGCGTCCGTATTTGCAAACATTGGGAAGTCACTAAGGTGGAAGCAAGGAATTATGGTAACCTTATATTACAACGTGAAAAACATGGCTCCTATTTCACTATAAATGTGTTCTTCGTTCTTCACTAGAAGGGGGCATATCGATAAGTCCCCTCTTTTTAGAAAGAAATCCAAGAAAATATGAAATGCAAAATACTGCTGATCCTATCAATACAATTGCTGACAGCCAAAAAAAGTTGACAAAAACAAAATTAAAATTAAATCGAAAATACCGCCAAATTTAATAATCAATAATTTTTATCTTCCAACCAATTAACTTCCCGAATTGAGACAGCCAATCAACAAAAAACCAGGAAAAAAAATCAAAATGGCCGCAGTACCTAGGCAAGAACATTTACTTAGCGCGAACAAGTTACAAAATATGTTGAACATAATAATATTTGTTTTACACAGTAATCGTAATAAACATTGCGTGAGGCGTTTAATTTGATAAAGGTGAACTGGAGGTCGCCGGTCGTTTCCAATGAAGGAAACAGGTTCAATTGACGGTCGGATACGAAGATCGAAGCTGTTGAAATTTCTTGTGAACACGCATCAAATTACGACAAACTGTAAATTTTTCGTATTCGATTTTGAACTTAACAATCAACAGTATATGGTTTAAAATCATTTGGAACATTTCAGTTCAGTTTGTGGTACTTTGATGTGTTGGCGACTGTACGTACATGTGACTTTTATAGATCTCTTTGTTTGTCGTACATTGTTGTTTCGACTTTTCGTCTTTGTTACAATACTCAATTAAAGGTTTGTTCAAATTAAACATGACTGTTCCCAGACGTGTTAGAGAAATATGTTGCAAACACTGGTCAGCACGTACATCATCATCAGCTAATAATGTTCCCAGTGCTGGGAAAAAGCCTCCTCTCAATGAGAGGGAATGGGCTATAATTCACCACGCGGGCCCAGTGCGGATTGCTTGGCAATTTTTTTCGAATTTTTGTATCTAGGACATGCCGGTTTCCTCACGATGTTTTACTCAGAAAGACAACTATCACTAAAGGACTTGCTACAGCTGAATTCAGATATACGGAACTGGAAGCTGGAAAAGCTATACAGATCCAAAAAGGCAAGGTAATCACTGTAGATAAAGAGATGGATTTGTTTGTGCCCGGTCGACGGCAATGGGGACTATCGCGCTGAATTTGCCGCTAGGGGCGCTCGTGTAGAGTAAAGCTCAGAACAATAAGGTATTCCGAAATGTCAGATGTCATAGATTCCTTTATTTTATATTGCGTTGAACCAATCGGCCAGTGTTACTCTTTTCAGGCAAAAAGTTTACTAGCCCGCGCTGTATACTTTTACTTGTAACCTCCCATTACACAACGAATAATATGTGAAACGCAATAATGTCACAAGTAATGATGCTCACAAAAATAATTGACAGCGGACAAGGAATCGATTTTACTTGTTTGAGCAATTTCTTTTGCGTAGGAAGTATTTCGGAACAGACCACGAACGGACGCCGTGATTGCGGACACCGTATGATAAAAGATACATGTATCATACATGACTACTATTTACATTAACGGCTTCTTTACACGCTGCAAGTGTATCGCCTGTTGCATACAATAATAGAAGCAATAAATGACTGACATCGTCTAAGCAACATGCCACAATCTTGCGTCTATTAGGGAATATTTCCATTCAAAACTGTTCTTGGTATAAATAGCACGTACAATAATTAAATTTCTAATGCAATTTTTGTATTCAATTGAAATCTGTCTTCATTTGCAAATAGAGTAGATAGAGTCCAGTGGGTGAGGGTGTGTTGATTGTTGCTAATATGCAATATTTGCATTTAAGTTTTTAAGTAGTATCCGCGTGTAAACAGTTGCTTGAGATTCTTGAAGGTTAATAATTGCGCTTAAATTATTGCATTCAATTATTGCAATGAGGCTTTACTTACGCCGTTTTCTCATGAGAGTAGAGGCAGAAATTATACAATGCTACCTGCTACGATCATTCATACTCTATATTCAACTCCGTCATAGTTTAACACAGATTGAAGCTCTTCCTGCCGGGGTTGCGGGCCTATTCGAAAGAGATACCGCGGTCCCGGAACATAAAGGGCGAGGAAGGAACATGGATGGGTTTTAGTCAGTAAAAGTCTGACACTCCCTCCCGCTCCGCATTTACATAACAGAGTGCTCATCATCATCTGCTTAACCTTTGCCCAACAATATTAGTGTTGGCTTCTAACAGGATGCAGCTGAATACCAGCATTTTACATGGAGCGACTAGCTGCCTATCTGACCTCCACAACCCAGTTAATACTGGGTAACACGATACCACTTGGTAAGACTAGTTGTCAGGCTTTTTGGCCAGAGTGCTATGTAACTTGAAATTCGAATCTGAAATGTATGAAAACTGCTGTAAATGGGTATCAGTGCATGGCGCGGCGTTCTTGGTGATGATACACTTTGTTTAACTTTTCTTACCTAATGGTTGTATCAAAACCCTGCTCTTCCTGTCATTGCGATCACATTATTTTTGGACCATTCCTGGAAACCTTCTGGTTTCGGAAATATTGGTGGTCAAATTTCCAACTTTTTCTTCGGTCTGACACCCTTGAACCCTGACACACGCTGTATTTGGGTATTATTTGAATGACATATTAACGAACACATAATTCGATGACATATTATCCGTTGGATGCGAGTCGCACGAGACCGGTCAATGTGGTGACACTTGGGGGAGGCCTATCTCCAGCAGTGGACGTCTTTCGGCTGAAATGATGATGATGATATTAACGAAAACGTTCTATGTAATAGCAGGCGCGCTTGTGGGTTAAGCTTTATTTTAACAGGAGTTCAAACATTCGGACCTTCAGTACCATATTTTGGAAAATCTATAATCTCCGATACTCAATTGGACTAGACTGACGTACATTTACAAGCCCCAAACTATAACTGATCAACACAAATAAGAAACCCGAACCGTTCACAAGCTTGTTCGTTTTCAACCAGTGACACAGAATAATCGGTACAGAAGGACAATTTCATCCAATGAGTGTCACATAGACACGAAGAAATCTGAAACAAATGCCAGTCTCGTGTACGCATGTACGTGCAGCGTATCTGTACGTTTTTGATATTCAGACATCTATGCCACCACATACGAACTCCACTATATTATCTTAAATCGAGATATATTTTTTAACACCTTATATAAGGAAGAGTAAGAGTTTTTGAAAACCCCAGGTGAAAAAGGCATAGTAATTATAACAAAATGTTTAATCCCAGAAGAATTGGGTGCAGTAACCGTGAGTTTATCAGTGGCATCCTAGTTCTTTCGGCATTGATAGACTGGATGGATGAAGGAGTTTCTGTTGTATTTCCATTATTTTATTTTAATTAAACATCTAAAAAAACCATCATCTGGATTCTAGAAGGATGTAATGCTTACAAAATACTAGAACCTTCCCAAAGACTACGAAACGGTGAGAATAAAGGAATTAATCAGATATTATTAATGAACGTTATTAATCCGATGTGAAAACAGAGTGTCAGATGAACAGAATAGATTTAATTAAGTTCATTTCGAGACGAATTGTTACATTGAACTCCTGATTTAACTTGAAAGCATCAAATATCTTAAGCACTTCATTTCATTGGACTGTAACACGATTATGTGTTGCTAACAAAAGTTCTTTTATTTCCTTTATGTGACACCAAAGCTTAAACATTTTCATTATGAAAAAACGCCCTAAGAAAGACTCTGTTACCATGTCAATTGTTTCTCTTTTTGAAGTCACAACGAGCAAAAAAAAACAATTGTATTCTGGCCATGGTAACAAAGTTCATTATACTAACCCTTGTTGATAAAACTTTTTTTGTTAAAATGAAAATAGTTTTAACAAGCTCTCCTAATTTAACGTCCTTCGTAGATCTTTGATAGTAATAAATATCATAGATCTGCCTATAGTATCCTCTTCTGAACTTCGTTGGAGTCGGTTTCCAATTTAACCGGATGCAGCTGCATACCAGCGACATACATTAGCGACATTATTCTTCGAATTAATTAAAACAAACAGCTAATATATTATGTCAGATTATGAAACAAAGATATTGTTATATTAACACGAAATGTCTCGAAACGTTCATTAGATCATAGTCTTTGGAGAATACTTTGTCAGTAATGAACGTTTCGCAGAAATCATAATTAACTTTGCCTAGTTTGCATAAAATGTTTGCTATCCTTGGATAGTCCAACAGAACTACATAATTATGTCAAAATTAAAAGGTTTTTATTTTGTAAGCAGAACAAACATATTTTCAGAACCCTTAATAAAACTACTTTGTTTTTTGGGACAAGCCCGCCACACTATTCCCAAACCACCGTAACTCCTGAAAGCCAGAACCAACAGTGGCGACCAGAAAAGCGCCGAGACAATGAAGCTCGACGAAGTCCCAGAGAATGAATTTAACTGTCTTGGATCCCGCAACGAAATGAATCAGAAAGTATAGCGGAGGAGTAGGAAAATCCCGTAATTTCCACTTCCCTCCATATCAGCAGGAGACAGAACAAAACAAGGCCAATAGGCACAAAACTATATACTATGCGCACTGTTCAAAACAACAGATTCAGTTGAAAAGTTTTGGCATGAATTTTAGAGAAAAGATGGAAATGACTCAAGAGGTCCCAGTGTTTTAAAGCTAAAGACATTTATATCAATGGTCAAAATAACTATAAGGTAATAAAAATAACCCATACCAGAGAAGTTTGGAAGGTGAAAAAGGAGGTTTTGCCCAGCAGTGAGACACTTGACAGGCTAACCAACAAACATCATAGACAGCTTAGTAAAAGTTTCATATCTCACACCATTATGTGATCTTCGTATTAATGTAAATAACTTAGGTCCTAATAGTAAAACAAATACATAAAAAGACAGGTCTATGTATATCTGGCCTGTCCAGTTTTCGATAAGGACCAAAACAGAAACGAAATGAAAAATAAAAACGTATTATTTACCTTATAAGGTTTCAACATCTTCCTCAGTTCTCCACTCTCGTTGAGTTTCTCCACCGTGTCTGCATCCTGAAACCAAATAAGGATTTAATTAAAAAAGTTTCTAATTAAGCTAGCTCGGTGACATTGACACTGGGAAATCCTGTGATATTGTTGCCTTGCAAATTAAAAATGTTGCGAGTTTGTGAGATATAGTTATTTTTTTGCTACTCTTTATTACTTTGAGGTCTCTAATGTTATGCTGCTAGCAGAATTCTTAAAATGTTGCTTGACTTAGAAAAAACAAGCGAAAATTCGTCAATTTGCTCATAACCTCAATGCAACGTTCATCTTTTAAAACTCTTTGGCACCACTACGACATTTATCAAAACCGTTTAATTTTTTTTTTTTTTTAAATCAAAACTCTTTTTACATCGTCAATCAATTTAACCATCAAATAACGCACTTTGTGAATTCTTAAATCATATAGTTTCTGTTTGTGTTTGTTTGTAGTTATGGGTAAAGACCCCTACAAACAAACACAAACAGAAACACATGTCATCCATTTCCCTCGACCACTGGGGGCCTAAGCCACGGACCCAATACACTGGTTCATTGGTTGTTGGCCTGTGGATAGGTGACCCTTACATACCGAGTTTCCTGCGTGCCTCGGAAAGCACGTTAAGCAGTCCCGGCTGTCATTTGTCCATCAATGGCAGTCGTTACAGGTAGTAAGTGGCTCTAAAAGTCTGACAACTAGTCTTACCAAGTGGTATCGTATTACCCAGTACGATCTGAGTTGTGGAGGTCGGATAAGCAGTCGCTCCATGTAAAATACTGGTATTCAGCTGCATCTGGTTAGACTGGAAGCCGACCCCAACTTAGTTGGGAAAAGGCCAACCTATTTGGCATGGGTGCAGCATGTCATCTTATTCCGTACTATGGCTCCATTGCTCGTCATCTCATCAGACACCTCCTTTCTAGCGATATCGCCAAACACAACCGTCCATAATATTTCAAAACAACATTTCTCAATCTCAGTCTCATTTTAAAAAGAAATGCTTCTCATAAATTTCGCTTAGCTTTTCCGTAGATACTCGATTTCCATGGAAATGCAGCGACAGGTAAAAGCCAGTAACAAATGGCAGAGAAAACAGACGACAATAGGAAACTCGGAACTACTCGCACGTTACCTTTTCTAACATCTCTAGCATTAGTCTTTTTTAAACTTTCACGATCAGAACACATTATAAAACATATGACATCCGGGTATTTATCGCGAATTTACCTTTAATTTTATCCCGACGTTTCGACCGGACCACGCGACCACGGCTGGTGCAATCCGGTCGAAACGTCGGGATAAAATTAAAGGTAAATTCGCGATAAATACCCGGATGTCATATGTTTTATAATGTGATCTCTAGCATTATTATTTGAGTGCATTTTCGAAATTAATAGTCTAGGGAATATTGATGGTCCTCGAGAAGATTTTAAATATTTATGTTGTTGTTGTTGTTTGGCTGCTCGGGTCGATCTTTAGGTTAAGCCGTGCTTGCCTAGGTTGGTCTGTGGATGGGTGATAACCCATGACATACCGGGTTTCGTCCGTGCCTCGGAAAGCACGTTAAGCCGTTGGTCCCGGCTGTCATTTGCAGATCTTTGACAGTCGTTACAGATAGACAGTGACCCAAAAAGTCTGACAACCAGCAGTCTTACCAATTAGGGGTATCGTATTACCCAGTACTAACTGAGTTGTGGAGGTCAGATAGGCAGTCGCTCCATGTAAAATACAGGTATTCAGCTGCATCTGGTTAGACTGGAAGCCGACCCCAACATAGTTGGAATCAGTTTTAGGAGGAGGAGCTCGTAGTTGTCTTATAACAGACGTTCGGGTCTGTTTTCAGATTAAGCCGCGCATGCCTAGGTTGGTCCGGGGATGGGTGACCACCCATTACATACCAAGCCTCTCCGTGCCTCCTGTAATTTGTAGATTTTTGACAGTTGTGGCAGGTAGTCAGTAGCCCAAAAGCCTGACAATCAGTCATCGACCAAGGTGTATTGCAGAACCCAGTACTAACTGGGTTGTGGAGGTCAGTTAGGTAGTCGCTTTATGTAAAATACTGGTTTCACCTGCATCCGGATAGACTGGACAAAGATTAGGCAGATTATCTCTATACCATTCCCACTGCTGCGAATCGGAGTGTATACAGTGACTCCATAATACGCATTTCCTAAACATTCCGAACGTAAATTCAAAACAAATACAGCAAAGATACACAGGTACAGCCAGGAAGCAGTAACCAGTGCATTATCGGGGCAGGTCGGTAGTACGTTGGTAATGCAGCTTCCGATATGCGGCCTTTGTACGTTCTAGTGTTTATCAGATTTATCCCACTTTGGTTTGAATGTACGCTGTTGTTAGTGTCGGATGTGGTACTTTTCTAGTCGTAAATGGTAACAGTCATATGAAATATAAATAATAAATATCCACCCATACGAATTTAAGGAAAACCTTCATCTAAGAGATACAAGTAGTCAAGTACACAGGAAATACTATTAGGTATATTGTATACAGACACACACACCCACAACAGGGTGTACATTTTATCGCTTTAGTGTTATAATCCCATGGGACAACAGTCGAAGACTCCAGACAAGACAGAGAAGAGATCACGTGCTAGATCAATGCATAACGTGCTTTCAGAAACTACTGAAACCCCAATCATTATAAAAAGGCGATGTTGAAATATATAACGTTTTAAAACCAAACGATACCTCGTCCAAGACTTCCAAACTACTATTTAATCTGGTTGAGCGATTGGTTGTTGCGCTGCGTGTTGCAGGTTCAATTCCCGAACGCAAATATTTGTCTGACCTACAAGTAGTTATTAGAGTCAGTGGCCCAGTGGTGGCGGCCTCGACTCACGAACAGTAAGTCGTGGGTTCTAACCCAGACAGGCGCATTACTTTGTGTCATCACCACTGCTCTCAAAACGGTGAAGGAAAACATCGGGATGAAACCGACATTTCCTAGAACCAAAAAATTAGAAGACATGTGACATCTACCAACCCGCACTGGGCCCGCGTGGTGGATTATAGTCCATTCCCTCCCGTAGAGAGGAGGCCTGTGTCCCAGCAGTGGGGACATTAATAGGCTGATGATGATGATGATGATGATGACAAGCTGTTTGTGTATCTGAGTATAACTTTTTGTAAACGCGACCACGATGCAGCGGAAATTTGTCCATTTTCTTCTTAAATCTTTGTCATGCGCTCTAGTTTGTATGTTAATGTGCACTGTAATACTACGCTATCCGCTTTTAGTACTCGTGGTATAAAGATAAAAAAAAGGATTAAGGCCTTTAATGGTGATGGGTTTCGGGTTAAAAGGTTTTTTGATCTGGTTTAAATAGGTCATGTCCATTGGTTGGTTTTCTTCCGTTCTGCGTTTGAATGGAATAGGTGTGCTAAACTTTTAAAGCTCATTGGAAAAAGGGAAAAAACATCGTGAATGCCGAAAGTTTGCGAAATAAGGATATTCGTGTATTCGTGATAACGACCCGAATGGCGTAGCGGTAGTGAGGCTGCCTTACGTTCTTAGGGTCCTAGGTTCGAATCCCGGTAGGAGCAAATATTTGTGTGATGAGCATGGACATTTGTTTCCGAGACATGGATGTTTATATGTATAATAAGTATGTGTTTACAAAAAAGAAGTATCTATGTAGTATATGAACTATATGGTGTACACGACACAAGCCTAGCTTAGTGTGGCACTAGATGGCACTGTGTGTAATGTCCAGCGATATAATAATATATTTTTTTCAAAGTGTAGTGTGTTTTATGTACATTTAACATGACGCCTGTAATACTTAGGTAGAGGTCACCAATCTAGATTCCGTAGCTCCTACTGAGAAATTCCTGATGGTAAAACCCAATAACACTTTGCAAGAACCTGGAATCGAAACCAGCACTTCAAGCTCAACAGTCACACTTGCGACCACTCGATTATCGCAGTCAACGTAATTATACAAAATTATAAAAACAACACACTAAATTAGAATAACTCAATTGAATAATGATTCTTACGTGAAATCATGGCATTAGAGGCGATACCAAAACGGTGGAGGAAAACATCGTGAGGAAACCTGCATGTCCTAGAACCAAACATTCACAGACATGTGACCTCCACCAATCCGCACTGGGCCCGCGTGATGGATTACAGCCCATTCCCTCTCATAGAGAGGAGGCCTGTGTCCCAGCAGTGGGAATGATGATGATGATAATGATGAGGCGATATCTATCTTGAAATACTCCACAAAAAGGGAGGCCTTTGCTCACTATGGCATAATCACATAAGTACAATCGTGTAATAATGCAAATAGTAAAAACGATTAGCTATAACTTTTCTACAATTCCTAGTAATTATGGTTATTGACATTGTAATTAATGGCTATGGATAATAGTGATCGCTCCAATAAAAAAGTTGTTTTCTCACATTAAAGACATACTTCTACAATAGAAGTTTCAGCTTAATAGAAATATTAGGCGCAGGTTACACTACTCGATGAAAATTGCCATGTTGCTGGCAAATCAATTTATTTAGCTGATTTTGTATAAGCAAAGCATAATCCACCTTTGATGGTTGGAAAGGGAGAGGAAGGTCCAAGAAAAGATGGATTTATTGTGTAGAGAAAGATAAGTGAAAGAGATAGGAGTAGGGAGAATGGTAGAAGAAAACGTGTTGCATCGGTGCAACATGTTTTATTCTTCCCCAAATAGAATGGGAAAAGGGCTGGAAAATGATGATGATCACCCCCTTATTTCCCATTGCTGGGACACAGGTTCCCTCTCCTTTAAGAGAATGGACGTTTATACACCACGCGGGTCCAGTGTGGGTTTGGTAGATGTCAAATGCTGCTAATTTTAACTCTAGAACGTTCCCTTTTCCCCACGATGTTTTGATTTACATTTTTGAGTGTTGTAGTGATGTAATAAATTACTAAAAGTACCTAATACGCTGGGCAAGATGGTCAGACGACATTAGGTATTACCATTGCCGGAATATCCTGGATATATCCGATCCTCGGGCTGTCACAAAATCGTGGAGGTTGGCACAAGCAAAGAGAGTCCTATTACCCAGCAGTGCAAAATACGGTTTTTTCCTACTCCTCCGCTATACTTTCTGATTAATTTCGTTGCGGGATCCAAGACAGTTAAATTCGTTCTCTGGACCTTCGTCGAGCTTCATTGTCTCGGCGCTTTTCTGGTGGTCACCACTGTTGATTTTGGCTTTCAGGAGTTACAGTAGTTTGGGAATAGTGTGGCTGGCTTCATGGCTTGTCCCAAAAAAATACCCAGCCGTGGGAGAAGTCGGGTTGTAAATTATGATGATGATTGCGCCTGTCCAAGTTCGAACCTACGACCGTCAACTCGTAAGTCAGAACTTTTGCCACTTTGCCAACACTTCTCAATGATTTTGCATGCTTGTTTTTATCTTCATCATCATTTCAGACAAAAGACCCCAAGTGCCCGGGTATAGGTCCCGTGCGACTCGTGCGTGGGTTCTTGTTTTATTGAACGAAATTATTCCGTTTTACATTTTTTCAAAGTAGTTTGTGCTGAAAACAAACAATTAATCTAGTCTCTTCTTTCCAATCATAAATTAGATTCTACTAGGCGTTTCTTTTATTATTGTTGTAGATGGAACAATTTAAATTACAACTAGGTATTATCTCCAAGAATTCCTTTCGTTTTACCAAAATAAACCTTGAAATTATTATTCACAGACGAGAACAACACTTCGTGATAATTGTTATAAGTAGTATATATATTCACTGATCAATTGGTAACGTTAACAAAAGTTGATCAAAGTTTTTTGTTGAAATTGTTTACTGGTGAACAATTTTATTCTGGGCACGTGTTTACCTACGCTCGGCAACAAATCAAGCTATAAAACAAGTTACATTTAAATTTAAAATTAAAAAAAACCCCCGACCCATAGGGTCATAATTTTACCTATACATATGATTCTACTAGTCAAGCCAGTTGTGAAAAAAAATGTAAATCACTATGTTTTGGTGGCGGCCATCTTGGATTTGAAATTTATTATAGCGTATAGTATTATACTAATCAAGCCCTTTCATTTGATACCCATTTTGAGGGTTGTTGAATGGCGGCGGCCATCTTGGACTGATTTTTATCAAACATAGCTAAAAACACTCCCGAATAATTTACCTTTCAAACAAAATAAAGAAATTTAACATTGGTTTATCCTTTCGGGAGCTACGATGCCACAGATAGACACACACACACACAGACACGTCAAACTTATAACACCCCGTCGTTTTTGCGTCGGGTGTTAAAAAACTTTCGTTCGCTTATTGTACGGGAAATATATACAAAAGCGAGGCCATGTTATACTTACTAGAATTGCATAGCTCATCAAGCTATGTGCCGTGTCGCCGTGTGTACATCCGAGTTCAGCGACAGCTGACCAATTTTTAACGTTATAACTTAAGGTGTAAGAGAGAAAAGTCGCAGACTGAGACGGTGGTCATTTCAGTACCTATTTCAAATTTAGTTTTTTTTTGAACGCCAGAGAACCTCACACCAGGCCACAATTTCAACGCAAATAAAGAAAATTGGGATTCCAAAACTATTTAATTGTTTGTTTTGTTTATGGTGCATCGCATTTATAAGAAACTAAGAATAAAGCTCAAAGTAGTGGCAGAGTCTCGATTCTGTAGCCTAGCGCTACGGTTTTGTTTTTCAAACCACAGTTTAAGCGGTTATTGTACATTCACCACAAAGTTGTAAACTCCATACACTGAAAGTGTATTTGTTACATGCATAAAAACATGTGTAAATTCGTCACAAGTCTTCATAGGTACATAGAGCTTTTATTAAAATACCTAGTTTTGTATCTTGGTTCTGGTATCCATTCTGTTGAGTTTGTCCCGAGCATTTGACAAAAATCTTACAAAATACATGTCTTTTTCAAACAATTTCATCTCACTCAAAATATTCATAATAAACGCAAGATAATCAATCACAATCCATTAATCATCTACAATATGCATCAAGCTTTACAACAAGACACTATTGTTAGGTCCCTCGGGAAAATTTCCAGTAAAAACTTCGCATGTTTTCTCAGTACAGTGATAAACGTTCTACTAAGTATCACATACGTTTTTACTGGCCACGGAATAATCTGGAAGTATTACCGTCAAGGTAGTGAGGCATTGACTTCATGTGATCGGTGGGGTGAGGACCACTGAAAAAGACATAGAGGCTAAAGTATTGAGAAGAATACTTAAAACATCACGCCTTTAATATTCGAAGGGTTGAGCAGAGGTGTACGTAGGTACCTAATAAGTACACCATGTACAGTTGTTTTTAGGTCCCATGTAATAATGAGCAACAATATTGCCATCAATCAAGCACGAATCCTGACTCCGTGACTGTTATTGAGAAATTTCTGGTGGATAACAGCCGCTCGGGTCAATCTTTAGGTTAAGCCGTGCTTGCCTAGGTTGGTCTGTGGATGGGTGACCAGCCTAACATACCGAGTTTCCTCCGTTCCTCGGAAAGCACGTTAAGCTATTGGTCCCGGCTGTCATTCTTAGATCTCTGACAGTCGTTACAGGTAGCCAGCGTTCCAAAAAGTCTGACAACCAGTCTTACTAAAGGACATCGTATTACCCAGTTTGAATTGGGTTGTGGAGGTCAGATAGGCAGTCGCTCCATGTAAAATACTGGTATTCAGCTGCATCCGGTTAGACTGGAAGCCGACCCCAACATAATTGGGAAAAGACAAGCAGATGATGAAACCCAATAAGTAATACTTTTCCCGACCTGGGAATCACACCCAGGAACTCAGGATCCTCAGCAGACGCGTTTGCGTTGCGACCACTCGACCAATGAGGCAGTATTGATAAGAATATTTGTCATCTGTATTTGTGTTGTTTTCAAGTTTTATCTATGCTCATATTATAGGAAGATAAAGTTTGTAAGTTTGAATTCAGGAGGTGACATTCGAAACTACTGGTCCAATTTTAATAATTCTATCACTGATGGATAGCTGACATATGCCATATGATTCAATTTAGGTACTTCATAATTGTGATTTTTTTTTCAACTCGCACGTATGACAAGTGTCAGTTTGCCAAACAGGGATAACATCAAAAAGGAATTAAAAAAACATACTTAAGCTATGTTTTTTTTTACGAAAACATGACGATAATTTTGAAGAAAAGTCGCGTTAACAGAGTAACGAAGTTTTTAAATTTTCTTCATTTCTTTTCCTTCCATAATTTTCTATTAAAATTAAGCTCTTCCTTTAACAGTATTAAAAACGATTACAACAGTACAGTTATCTATAAACTGAACTCGATAAAAAAACTCGTTTAAACCGACTCAAGATCTTAATCTATTTGACGGTTACTACAAACTTTTACCTACTTTCTTTACATTGCACATAATGAGACCATTGAAGAAAATCTTCTGGGGAAATTATTATTTAAACACACTGTAATTTACACCTTATCACTTAGAGCTAAGGTGTGTTTTCTATGTTGTAGAGTTAATGGCTTCGTTGCCATAAGTTTCATTTCTAGTAGGTCAGTATATTATGTTGGTTTTATCATAAAATGTTCTCTTCGTCTTCCGTAGGCCTGTTTCCGTAGAAGTTATAACATTTCCTTTAAGCTTTGTAATTTAAAAGGATAAACTTTTCTAAGAATTTGGCTTTTCATATCGTCTGCGGACAGATTTTAAGGCATCTCAATCTTCTCTGGACAATATCTTCTTTACATTGGCATTTCCATCGGAATTAGCCTTTAAAACCTAGGTATTAAGGGGCCGGCGGAGCATGCGTATTTCATACAAACGTAATACCAAAATAATTTGTAAATCAAACATATTCTTAAGGTAGTGTGTATTGATTTTGATTGGATTACAGAATATCTATGTTCCCAAATATATTTTTTGAGAGGACAATGGTACAAAGACGAGATATGAGGAATTTAAAATTTCCATAGATAACTTATTTTTCTTATAACTCTTGTTATAATCAGTATCCAATCAAAATATATATTTGGGAACCTAGATATTCTGTAATTCAATCGAAATAAATACACACTACCTTAGGAATATGTTTAATTTACAAATTATTTTGGTATTACGTTTGTATGAAATACGCATGCTCCGCAGGCGTCTTAAGGAATAAGTTTCACAACTGTAAACGTACATTTCTTCCTTTGGTCAATATTCCTATCTTATGGTGTTTATAACGGGAAGACAAATGGGTCGGGCTCTACACCCTAGGCATTGACAAAACAACAACAAAATGCGACTACGCAAAAATCACGTTCTAATTAAAATCGGATTAAATCTAATGGAAATGTAGCCTTTATTACCCGAGCCATAATCGAATCGATTGACACCTTAGGTCACCGATGTAGCCCGAAGAATTGCCAAACTTAAGTGGCAGTGGGCAGGGCACATTGCTCGCAGAACGAATGGCCGATGGAGCCGAAAAGTTCTGAAGTGGCGACCGCGAACCAGTAGACCATGCGTTGGAAGACCTCCCATTAGATGGACCGATGACCTGGTGAAGGTTGCGGGAATCCGTTGGATGCGAGTCCCACGGGACCGGTCAGTGTGGTGACACTTGGGGGAGGCCTATGTCCAGCAGTGGACGTCTTTCGGCTGAAATGATCATGATGACACTTTATTCAACAAAATCGGATGAATAGTTTAGGCGCTAACGGAGGAGCATTCGTAAATACAAACAAACATACATACATAGACTGCTAAAATCATAACATTCATAACCCTTCCATTTGGCTTCGCCGTAGTAAAAATTGAGTTTCACACAACTTTAAATGGTCCTACTATAAAACTCGGCATCTACTTTGTATTCCACGTTGCAATCATTCTTATTACAAAGTGTCAGATTTTATCACATTAGTGACAACTTGGCCCCAATTGTTTTAAGGTCAAAAACCATTCTTGGTCGATCTCTTGGATCGTCTAAAACCGCTTTTCCTCAACATGCATGAAACTAGCTGCAATCTATTCCTTTAATTTTGAAAGTACGTTGCTAGATTTTCAACGCTATTTAAGGCGCAGTAAATTCTAAAATCTAGCAGAGCGCTTTCATTTAGGCTTTTGCATGTCCCTCCAACGAACATGAAGGATCAAACTCCAAAGAACCTGTAAGTTTTAACACAACCTTACTCTTTAAGTACCGCACTCAAAACATTGTGCTGTAGTGTATAAAGTGAAAACCTTATTTTAAAAATATGTAATTAAAAACACTTTGAAAAGTTGACCCCTATTATCTCCGTAACTAGAAGCTTCCCAGGTATGGTCTAGAACGAAAACATGATCGCAAGGACGAGGAGAACAAGTGCTTTTTGGCTTCATTTAGTTTTTTTTACACCCTTTACACCAGGGATCCACAAACTATTTTGGACAAGTGACCCCTTTTCCAAAATGAACTGTTACCTCAGAACCCCATGGCCAAATTACCTACTTTTAAGATCAACCCCCTTATTCATAATGGTCCGCGCAATAGAAGAAGACAGAGTGAGAATTAGCAATGCTTTAAGTTACGTAAGTAAGCTGACTATTATGAATAAGGGGGCCTATAACGCTTGTAAGAAGTACGCTCGAACTCATAATCTCGCACAGACTTGTCCACACTGACTTGCCGAGTTTTTCATCTTGTACGAACTTGAGACTTTACATTACTACAACAATGCTATTTCCTACAAAAATATTAATTATTCTTAGTACACGTAACACAACATAAGCAATACAGTACCTACCTACCTATCTTGAAAGTTTTCTTGTGTTAATTTAATAGGGGTCGATTTTTAGACCTCGTCGACCCCTAAATCAGTTTTCGTTTATGTCGACCACTTTGGGAATCCCTGCTTTACACCTTATTATCACTTTCCCTCAAAACTATCTCTACATCAAGACCCCCTACTAAGCACAGCCACTCTTCAAGCTCCACTTACCCTAGAAAGTTATCAGAGAAACAAAACAAACAACAACAGCATCACACGGGAGGGGTCTAGGTCAGGGGATGCACGTGGATACAGGGTGGATGACACGTGCCAGTCGCAGCGAGCTCAGAGGGAACCAAGAACAATATTAAACTTGTTTTTTTTTTTGCCCGCGTACAAAGTAAATGTTAAAACCTTCCTCAAAAACCACTCTATCCATTGGTGAAAATAGCATGAAAATCGGTGAAGAAGTTTTTGAGTAAGCAGAGGACTGTGTTTAATAATATGTAGTGATGACAAATATTTATGAATAAACATGATTAATATTGGAGGTCACTGGGCCGTAACAGATGTTTGCAACCATGCCCTCGCTATCACGTAGAACGCATAAAAATGAGCTGATTTCCTCCATACCGCATAATTTTGTCATGATCATGGTAATTTTTGTCACCGGGTTAGTTCCTTACGGTCAATCGACAAATCAATTAAGGATTATGAAGCATCCTTGATTTTCATAGAATAATAGAGATAATAGAAGAAAAGCAATGGGGAATAGAAAAAAAACCATTCAAAAATTGTGGGATTAAAACTCGATTCTTCTCTCCACGAGAAGTAAGTTGTTGGATTTTTTCTGTTTCACACTTTGGTGGTGATTTAGGGTAGAGTTGAAGGCACGAGACCACGAGGTCGATCACCATCCCTATGGACGGACTCCATCGAATCTGACACCGAGATCCCTCTGGCAGAATGTACTCGCCATGCAGCCAATAGAAACCAGTAGAAAAGGATCGCGAAGGCAGCGACCGCAGTTGTGGGCGACCCCCATGACCACGTCCTCTCTGCCAAGAGTGAACGAATAAGAAGGAAGTTTGATAAAGTAACATTTGCACAGAGTCTGTTGCATACGCATTTGACATGGTATAACCCCTGTGAGGAGGATTTTTCATTTCATTTAAAGGAGAAAATACCGAAAAATATTTTTTTTAAACTAAGGTAAATTAAATGGTAACAAGTTTTCATGAAAATCTAAATTTGCCCATATCTTTTATCTTGTTGACTCAGGGCCTCGATTTTAATACACCTAATATCCCTATTATAGACTTCAGTATCTGGTATAAACTTAAACTTGCAAGATCCACCCGTTCCTGAAAAAATTGGTGGTGACAGATGGACAAGAAAGTGATCTTATAAGGGTTCCTTTTTTACGTTTTGAGGTACGGACGGAATCCTAAAAAGAAAAAAAAAAGAAAATATGACTGCGTCCCTTCTACATAAACTTGGCTCAGTAATCTAGCTAAGCAACATAACCTCACACACCTACCTCTAAGGTGGCGTTTGATACAATTAACTGTATTTATCTTAACGCCTGAAAGAAAATTGGATCGGATGTCTATTGATTACGTAATAAAACTTCTTTTTACGTCGTATTTGTGAGGCGGTAAAGATGTAATTTGTGGTCAAGTGTGGTGTTCTAATTTGTGCTATTATTTTAGTCTCTTTTTCCACCAGTAAAGAACCTATCAGTTTTTTCTGAAGGCCTTTTAATTCCTTAAATGGCCTTTTTTCGGCAAAGACAGTCGTTCTAACAAATGTTCTAGAGTAACTACAGGATCTATGTTATGGCTTTGTCGATGTGTGTGTGAGAAATTCTACGAAATGTAGCAACGCGGCATCTGTTTGTTGCCGTAGTAGCTAGTGCTAGAGACTCACAAAAGGGATTTATGAAGCTTAGCTCGAAAGTAACAGGAAACGACCGTTATTCACACAAAGCAATGAAGATATGTTGGATGGATCTGAGTACAAGGAATGATGGATTTCATGGAGTTTTGTGTTGGAAATAGACATCAAGGAGTTTGCATATACAGGGTGTAAACCACCTCATCACGAAGCCGTCAACCAAGCATTCTGTACATCAAACTAAGTAACTTTATGCAAAAATTATTGCTGGGAAACAACTTTTTTTTTGGGTCGAAAAATCATGTTTTGTGGTAGGACTCAATGTAACGCATTTAAAACATTGTGCTGTTGGATGGATTAAATAGTCCAATAAACATATTAAACAAATAAACATATTCTTAAGGTAGTGTGTATTTATTTTGATTGGATTACAGAATATCTAGGATCCCAAATATATATTTTGAATGAAAACTGATTTTAACAAGAGATATATGAAAAATAAGTTTTCTATAGAAATTTTAAATTCGTCATATCTCGTCTTTATATCATTGTCCTTTCAAAATATATATTTGGGAACATTGATGTTCTGTAATCCAATCGAAATAAATACACACTACCTTAAGAATATGTTTGATTTACTAATCATTTTGGTATTGCGTTTGTATGAACTACGCATGCTCCGCAGGCCTCTTAAGTTTTCTAGACAGATGTCACTCGTCGTCTGATCGTTTGCCTTTGCGGAGCACAATACATTTTGGAATCTTATAATATGTGTTTTTATTGAGTAGCTCACGGAAACCAACATTTTGCAGCAAAATTTCCACCTGTACGGCAATAGGAGACGCAACAGTATGTTGTCAGCAAGTTACACTATTCTTTTAGGAAAGATCTGATTGTCCACATTACCTTTCGCCTATTCCGAGTATCTTTTTTCGTAACTACAATTACTTTCACAGATTCTCGACTTAAAATTATTCATCGTATGCATAACCCATTTCCATCTATGTAGTTTGATACATAAATATACTTATTGTTACTTGTTGTCGTAATGTTAAACAATTTTTTGAAATAAGTTACCGATAAATAAGGCTAGTAAGGTCTACAAGGTGTGTTTTCGTTCCTATAAGTTTTTACTTAATTATAAACATCTATTATTGTTAAGATATCGAATACATACGAATCTTTAATGTATGTCGGGTTTGGCAGGATTTATTTCGTTAGGCTCGAGCATTATGTGGGCAGAAGACGGGTTTCGTGCTATGAAAACTCACTAAATGCGATACTTTGTTTATTGTCAGGTGCTCGGTTCGGGTTGGTTGTTTCCATGGAGAAGAACCGGCAAGAAACTCCATGGTTACTCTTTTCAAACATATCTACACTGAGTAAACTAACGAATTACTAGACATTACACTTTCACACTATACGAGTAACACTGGGCACAATGAATCGGATACAGTTTCAAGACGTCTGAACTCCGCTGCGATCCAACCCAGAATGTCGTCCTCGCGGTGATCTGTTAACGTCAGGACTCTGTAGAAGCACGCCATGGCGGGGGTAGACTGGTCTCTAGGTCGCGTGATGTCACCACTGGCGCGCTTTGATTTATTCCCGTGTCCATACCAATGACCGGATCCGACATGTAAATGTTATTCCTAACATTACTATTTAAGCAAATTCTAATATTTGTATGCTATTCTATGGCGAAACATGTAAGTTGACAATCCTATATAGATGTACCATGTTTTTACACAAATATTTTATATCCATCTATTTTATATCTGACCACCTCAATTCAGTTACTGGTAACCATAATACGCCTTGGTAAGATGGGTTGGTTGGTTAACTGGGGGTCTAAAATGGCCGCTTTAGCAGAATCGTAAATGAATCACGTTAAAAAATTAAAATTCTTAAAATGATCTTTGTAACCATTATCATAAAGTCCATGTTAAGATTTTTTTTTGTGATTCATTTAATTGAACAAAATTTAAAATTCTTAAAATGGACTTTATAATATTAGTAATATTAAAATATTAGAATGTTAAAAATACTGGCTGCTTCTTTTCAGTAGAACACTGAAAAACAAACGTGGGTAGCAACAGTTAACTACATAGTGTTCCGTTGTAACTTTTAACGACACGGAACCAATTAAAGTGCACTTTGTTAGTTTAAAAACCGGCCAACTGTGATTTGGACTAGCGTATGAAGGGTTCCGTACACCATGACCGCGAAAAAATAATCAGTTGCCCCATTTATCAAGACCTCATCGATTATTGTCTCGTCCATACGATGCATACCCCAAGAAGAAACTTTCATCAAGATGTAACTTTTATTTGTCGAAAGTAAAAACAAATGAAAGTTACTTCTAATTTCTATGTTTTCTGTGCATTTCATTCTCATCATCTGCCTTGCCTTTTCCCAACCATGTTAACTCGACTTACAGTCTTATCGAATGCAGCTGAATACCAGTATTTTACATGGAGCGACTGCCTATCTGACCTCCACAACCCAGTTAGTACTGGGTAAAAAGATTCCGCTTGGTATGACTGGTTGTCAGGCTCTTTATGCCACTGCAGACTACCTGTAACGACTGTGTGTTTCATTGTGACGAATGTAAAAGCTATATAAAGTATGCATATAATGTAAAAAATATAATTTTAGCACTTCACTATACAATAAACTGTTCCGTAGTTATAGATCATTTGTACAAATGTTTGCTATTATTTAGTTATGTATACAAGTATTTCAGTAAAAAACTTAGTATGAAAACCAGTTTTTCTTGCATAATAAAAAATAACTGGGCATTTCAGGCACCTGTACCGGACATCAGTACACGTCGGTCCTGGAATGCCCAATTAATTTGGGCATGCATCAATCAATGCGAATTCATTCGTGAAAATATAAGTTTCTTTTCATAAAACGTTTTCAGTAATGTAAATGTTTTAATCGAGTATAACTTTTTGTGTTTTTTAAAACAGGAAGTTGGGCTTCAGCAATGGAAAATGAGATAAAGTTTAAGTATTTATTTTTTTGATGCTCTTTGGTCTAGTGGTCGCAATCGGACCTGAGCGTGAAGTCCTGAGTTCGATACCCAAGTCGGGCAAATTTTTCTTGGGTTTTCCATCAGGAATGTGTCAGTAGCAGCCACAGAGTTTGGAACTGTGCCCGATTGTTGGCAATAGGTTCTCCTCTATTACACGGTACTTAAACATACTTAGCTGGCAAAATTTAGGTGTATTCTAACTATAGGGGTGATAATATTGTGATGTTTTATTTATTTCAATTTTCGATTCTGTTACAAAACATAATTATTTTTCTTAAATTCTAGGTTGATCATTGTTGTGTTACCATGTTCCCTAAAATTTAAGTGTAACTAAAAATCAGCAGCATATTTTGTGCACATTATGATGCAGTTCTCATTTTGTTTGTTATAGGGGTTGATGCTGTTTGGCATCAAATACGGCTGAATAAGTTTAGCAATCACTATTTGACTTTTATGTTAACTTAAATCCATCCAACATTTTCTTCAAGAGTGTGTACATGCTGTTGTATTACAGGTTAGAGTTGCATCTATGTATCCGTGCATGTGGCTGTTCATCAGTTTTGAAGTATATAGATATTTTATCTCGTTTAACTCTCGCACCAGCTGCTTAAGGATGTATGAAGGTTCCTAATCTTAAAACCTACATAGTACCCCTACATACCTACCCCTACGTTTTTATGTTATCAAACCAGTATATCTATACATATAAATAAAGCTAACTGGGTATGTCTGGCGGCGCAGACAGTTGCAATAAAGTTGGTAGCTGCGCGCAATGTTCGCCTGAATATCCTACCTGCGGTTATGACTTTTGCAAACGTAGGGTTGAACCGGGTTTAAAACCACTGAGTTTTAAAATAAACGTAACGTAACATGGTGCTTGTAATTGCGAAAGGTCTGGCAGATCTGTACCTAATATAGTTCACCTCAACTGAAATCATTTATTTCAATGAGACCTTTACGGCATCTTTTGAATGTCAAAAAAACAAAAAAAAAAGCTAAGCTAAAGTCACACACAAGGCATCATAACCTGAGAAGTCTGCAGTTGCACATTCCAAAGCGTAGCTCTCCATGGAGAAGAATTGGCAAGAAACTTCAGACACTCATTTCAATTTACACTTTTTTAGTATACACATGCCACATAACGCTACTTATCTGTAAGTCTAATGTAAGCGTGTCTATTGCCATTAACCAACTCTCGAAATATTGGCAACTGAAGATACGGAAGTATCTCTGCCCCATAATCGGGATTTGGGTCACCCCCCCGTTAGGTTAGTTAGGTTCCTTTAAACCCTGCCCTCGGAAATAGGGGCCCGTCTACTACGGGACTACTTTTTAGGGGAATTTAAAGTGTTTTAAGGTTAGGTTATATTAATCGGTATTTCTTATCTTCAGGAATGGTAGATTATCTTTTCATGAGAGTGGTACCATTGGGCAAGGGGGGACCCCTCCTTCCCTCCACACCGCGTGAGTTGACTACCATCGCATGCATTTCACGAAAAATAATGCGTTTTATTGTAAGCAGTATGTTCGTTTGACAATATTTCGAGAGTTAACAATATCGCTAGAGAGATTACAATCTAACGTGTTTGACAATTTTACGGTGACATATACAAATGATTATGATTGATTCAAAAGGTATAATTTATCTACATCTGCCAAATTATGTAACCATTCATTAATTCCTAATCAGTCACTCTATCCGTAGATCTGAAAAATGATGTATCTACTAAGATCAGTTGCGGCATATGTGTCCAGACATTACATCAAGCTACCCTGACAAATTTTCAGAATCAACGATCAACAATTTTGTTAAAGAAATTTGACAGACCGGAGCAGCTTGATGTGCTGTCGTCTGTACTTACCTACAACTTACGGCATTTTTTAATAACTTACTAACAGGTAACGGAAGATTGCTATCTGTGTCTGTTTGACATTTAGCTTACGGATCGTTAGAAACGAAACGTCACAGAAAAGTTTCTTTCATTTTTATAAATCAAGTGACGCGGATAGGATATTTCATGCCACTCGTTATTTTGTGAGAAGAATCACCGATAGCTTCGAGACTAACTAACAGTTACCAGTTACCTAAGTAAGTTATAGAAAACGTCCGTTAGTCATACCTGAAATTCTAGCGGCAATATAATTTACTCCACTATATTTAGTTTTTACTTTTTTTTTCTTTTCCCTAGATTTAAGCGCGTATCAACCCTACCCTAATACGATATCTCTCCTTTACGAGCGGTCTCATTGTGGGAGAGTCTATTTTTATATATTATAACGTTAATTGCAAGTCAGGGCGCAACACGTTCATCAAAGTTATGGCTTCATGCGACAGTTTCAGTGCAATACTGGCTGCAAAAATGTTGTCTGTTTTGTGTTTACAGCTTTGGTACCAATGGACATTGAAACGTAGGTTTTGTTTATGGATTCAGTGTGATAAAAAAATAATTATTTGAATTGTGAATACCTACATGGTGTAAACGGACCCTACATGAATCCGTCAGCCAAATATTTTTTATAGTAACCCTACGCAAAGCTAAGGTATTGTAAATGTAAGGTTTAGTGAAATATCAAATGTATGTAGTGTAAAATGCAATGCGTAATGAAATAATGAAATGTTAAATGTATATTGCGCGAAATGTAATCTCTAATGAATTTTAAATGGTATTGTTAAATGTAAGATTTATTAATTGTATTGAAAGAAATATAAATATTAAGGCAAATAAAAGCTAAATAAATAAATACATAACCCTACGCAAAAAGTATTACTTAGGATAAAACTTTTTTTGGTGTGGATAATTACGTTTTATGATAAAACTCGATGTGACACACTTAAAATTGTACTGGTGGATGCATAGAATAATAAACAGGTCATGGAAGTATTTCAATTAAAGTTGTAAACCTTAAAAACTAGTAAATAAAAAAACTTGTGAAAGAGTTGGGACTTTGACCTCAAATATCTCCTGCATTATAATTAGCGTTCGGCTGATATTGCAACCAACAGCTTGTAAGAGGGTTGAAAGGTTCCCAGACAATGCCAGACATGTCCAGATCACCAAAATAACCGCAATGATGGGAACACTCTTTATTTTATTATGGTGAAAGAACTGCACCTGGGTTGCCTAGAGGGCCCAGATGTAGATAAGATGATCATCGTCCGCCCAGCCTATTCCACTCTTACCAGATTCAACTGAATATCAGTATTTTACACGGAACGACTGCATATCTGACCTCGACAACCCAGTTAGTACTAGGTTAATGGATGTATGGATTGCCGTCCCATCGGACTTATCTGAGGGTGAGGGAAGAGACAATGTACCGGCGCTTGCGCACATACCTTTTCAAGCGCGGCTTAACCAGAAGATTGACCCGAGTGGCTGTTATATTTTAGGCGTAAGTACGTAGCTTTTCTTTGAAGTTTAATGTATTATTTTAGTGGTTAAATTTGGACTTAGGTGGTGAAACGAACGTGTTAATTTACGAAGGGCCTTCATGGTTATTTCAACACCATGCGACACACATTGGTATGGGTCATGGTATCAAAATTGCAATATTCCGTGAGTGGGGTGTAGCATGGTTGACAAACACCATGGAATTTTAAGTGGGTAAGTATTTGGTCACATAATAGGCATACCGACGCACTCTAGTCCTGCGCTGCGTCTGTCTGTCTGTTCGCGATAAACTTAAAAATGACTGCACCGATTTCCACGCTGTTCTCACCAATGGATAGAGTGGCTCTCGAGGAAGGTTGTAGTATATCATTTTTTCGCGGGCAAAGCCGCGGGCATTAGCTAGTCTATTCTAAAGGTCAAGTTGTTCAATGTATGTGAATATTACGAGTATATTTGTGTCTGCTTGTGTTACTGAAAAATTTTTCGTAAACAGTGATATTTAATGTCACTGTTTACGTAAAAGTTTGGAAAGGCTAGATTTTGCATTAAAATAAAAAGTCCAACCACAGATTATTTAGGTAAGCAATTTGAAAACTCTCATCATCGTCTTCCTAGCCTTATACCACATTTGTTGGGGTCGGCTTCCAGTCTTAACGCATGCAGCTAAATACCAGTATTTTACATGGAGCGACTGCCTATCTGACCTCCACATTACAGTTAGTACTGGGTAATACGATACCACTTGGTAAGACTGGAAATACGAATAATTAATTACTTTCAAAATCACAAACAAAACAAATGTTGAGGAAATCATTTTGTTATTTAGCATTTAAGAGGAAAATCATTTTCTGGGAAAAGTCGTCATTAACCTTACCTTACAAGAGCTTTTCCGAAAAAGGAGGAAAATAATGATACTCATCCAAAATTTGAGGAAAAGCAAAGTAAATACGCTTAATTTGAATTAAATATTACCGAGAACATCTCTAATTAGATAATTTATGGTAACAGGAAGAATGCCATTTTAACTTAGTAAATTAATAACGGGAAAAAATACTTCAAACAGTGGATCTGAGATGTTTTATTTTTCTTGTTGACTGCTCCGTTGGTCTCGTGATCGCAAACATGCCTGCTGTGGGCGGAGTCTTGGTTTCGATTCGAAAAGTGTTATTGGTGGGTTTTTCAATTAGGAACTTCTCAGTAGCGGCCGTTAACCTGTTAGTCCTGTGCCTGATCTCTCTTCATTGATGGATGGATTGCCGTCCCATCGGACTTATATGAGGGTGAGGGAAGAGAGAATGTACCTGCGCTTGCGCACATACCTGTGTACTATGTATAATGTCTTCCACTGATGGATGGTCTCAGCTGACATTGGTCGCCGCGAGCGAAAACGGTCAGGAGGACGTTTATTTGATTACCCATAGAAGTACATGTGTCTGTATGTGCTGCTCTATTGTGTTGTGATGTCCATTAACGAATAAAGGATTATTCTATTCTATTATCTATTCTATTCTATAACACGAAAGAATCAGAAGGCCTTGACACAGTCACTTTGTATCAGCAATCTATCTACAGAGTGTAAACCACCTCATCACGAAGCCGTTAACCAAGCATTCTTGTACATCAAACTAAGTTCCCCAACGCAAAAGTTATTGCTGGGAAACAACTTTTTTTTGGGGTGATAAATCATGGTTTCTGGTGTGGAACTCAATGTAACGCACTTAAAACATTGTGCTGATGGATGTATTGAATAGTACGGGGGTCGTGGAGGTGTTTAAAGTCGAAGTAAAAACTTGTATTTGAACAAATTAGTCAAAAAGTTGGAACTAGACCCCCAATTTCTCAGTAACTAGAAGGTTCCCAGGTATGTTGTAGAACAAAAAACGATCGCGATGTCGGCAAGGGCACTTGTTTTGCACAAGTGTCTATCAGCAATATATCTATAACTATGATAGAAAAGTCAATGCTGTTTTACATTAACATTAGCTGTTGAAAAATTTATAAGTAGGTGATTTTATTGTAAGACATCCCTTCTTCACTATTTGGTACCTAGGTTGAAGGTCAAAATCACAGAAGTTCGTGTATAAAGTTAGAAACTTCAGATACTACCAAACCAACTATTCTACAAAATTGGATCGAAAAAGTTCAAATGTGTTTTTTAAAGGTGGTAGTTTTTCTAAAATACTATAGAACACGTTGATTCAAACATCGATATAAGTAAATGAATGTTATTACTTTTACACCACGCGGTCGTACTAGGTCCTCAGACGGTGACAAATTTTGGATTACGGCTTAGATTTAGAACAAAGTGACCTCGAAACGTCTCAAGGATTCTAATTGGCTCAGTTATTGTAATTCTTGTGAAGGACGATCATAATCTGCGGTTGTTACTGTAAATCTTGAGAGGCCTTGAAAGGCATCGGTTGTTTTGGTATTAGTATTGAAAAGCTGTCAAAATGCGGCTCCAATTATGCAAAAGTTCGTGGTTGGAAAATTATTGGACTACTTTTGAAATCTGTCGGTTTGTTGTTGTTAAAAGCAGTAAATTAATTTTGATACGTAGTTTTGCAAAAACTAGGATTTGATATTGAAAACAAGTTGCGTGCTTGAAGATATTTCCCATTGCCTAAATGACGTATTATTATTCCTTGATTATCTTCTATTTACATTTTAAAATCATCATTCTCTTGCTGGTCCCAAATATTATCAAAGTTTTTACAAAATTTGGTCTGCCGGAGCTCCAGAGACAGGAACCTCCTCATCATTCTTGGTTAGTGACTAACCTGGTTTCAGAGTTTTTATGACGACTATCGGCCTAGAACTAGGCTTTACATGCTGTCGAGAAATATCTCTCAGGTATGCTAGTTTCCTCCTCATAATGCGAGCCGTATCTGCCTTATGAACTAAACCCTAAATCCAACGTATTTTGGATCATTCTTAAAAAAGTGTCGCTTTAATTTCGAATACGTATTTTACTAACTATTTATAGTCAAACCAATTCAAAACACGTTGGTTCATCTTTCACAACAAAACGGTCCGTCCAAACTTATGCGAGTATTCTTACTTAAGGAAAGTTCCGAAAACTGAAAATCCCGGTAAATAAGCTTCCTGAAAACGTCTTCCCCAGACAAAACAGTCTAGTGAAAGTTTATTAAACTTTCATAATCCGTGAGTAGCTCGGAGGTAACTAAATAGGAGGGTCTTTGGCCTCTATATCAGTGTGACCCATAAACTTTTTAAGAATTTCTCAGAAAATTAACTAAATTGGGCTTTGTTTAAGTTTATAAATTCAGGAATCAGAGGTTGGATGTACGAGTACTAGGTATTTTGGGACTTACTGAACTTTTTAAAAGTAGAAATTAGTCTAATAATATTACGACTGGAAAGGAAATTAAATATTTAGTTAAGGTACTTAGTTATCTTTACATACAGTGTGTATTTACGACTAATGGGTACTCAAGTTTTTCATCAATATGATAGATGTTTCTGTTATTTATTCGAAGACCACAAGCGAAGCAACGATAAAGAAGACGATTATCTGTTCAGGAACTTAAACCTGTTTTATCGAAGATATGGAAATACCAATCCAAACTTCTTTAACAAGTTTTACTTTTACTCACCCCAATATGTTGTCCATCAAGAAACAGCTGAGGGACCAAGATCTGGTCGCTTTTCATTCTGTCCCTGATCTCGTCTTGATACTCCGTGCTCATGAAGACATCCCTTTCTTCGTACTTCACCAGTAAGTTCCTCAGGATTTTCTTCACGAGGACGCATCGTTGGTACGTACCCCGGACGATTCCCATCGTCGTCGTGTACACTACGACCTTGCCAGCGTCTTTTTCTTTGTAACTCTGTGGAAAAAGAAAAAAAATATATATTTTGTGAAACAAAAACAAGTAAAACAGGCGGGAATGGACTTGAAAGTGAAAGTAAAGATGGCGCTTGGGTGAATTTAAGAATAGCGCCATCTATTAGAATGTGGGTGTACTATTATGACTATCACTTTCGTTGTGGACTGGTCATTAAGTTGCATTGATAGTGCAGCCGTTTCTCGATAGATTGCGCTCTTTCAAATTTATCCAATAACATGATAAAAACATTTTTTAATTGACTCCAACAACGCTAGCTAAAAGCACATACTGCCTTTGATGGTGGAATCGAAAGCTTCAATAATAAAGAAAGTTTAAACTGTATTAAGAACTTAGGTAACCATTATTGATTGATTGAGTCTAGACATTAGCAGGAACTAACTTCAACATTTTAACAGTTCTACAAACCTATAAACACCTCCATGTAATGTCACATCTTGTGCAACCTGTCCATCAGAACAAATATATATGTATACAGTTACACAGGTGCTACTATATCGTCGGAGTGTCAAGTGTCGGCCACAAATTCACAAGTTTTACGATACTATCGGTCAAACGGTTTGCGTAACATCCTATTGGTTGTTGTACAGGTGGGTTCAAAAGTTTTACGATTAGTGGCCATGGCGATTGTTTGAGACCCGTTTTCAATAACTTACTTATAAACTGTCAGTTAATATGCCACGTCTCGCAGCTATCGGTGTTTCTGTAAACAAAGTAAGTCTTATCCGTGTCACCTACTTGTCAGTTTGTTCAAAAACTAGCTTCTGTCAGCGGCTTCGCTCGCGTGAACTTGAAGTTTGATTATTTGGGGCTTTTGGGGGCTTTCGGGACCAGGACCGCGGTCCCGGATTCCTCCTAAATATTTCGTAGTGGTATTTTGGGACCACAAGAAAAAAAAAACAAAGTTATATTTTGAGAAAGTACGGTCAACCAAACAATTTAGATGTGATACAAATAATAGTATTTTATAAAATATTAAATTGTACTCGTGGCTCTCGTAGACCCTTGTAAGGGCACTAAAATGCCCGTGGTCTCTTTTTCAGATATAGTAAATTAAGTAGGCGATCAGACAACTATCAGAGTCAGAGGGCCAGAATCATGGAGGAAGTATTGTATTGTATAGCGGGCTGACATATATAAGAAAACAATGATATTTGTGGAAAAGCACATACTGTTCTAAAAAACCAACAAAATACTGTAAAAAAAAACCAAGTACTAAAACATTTAACTGACCACCAGTACTTTTATAACGACAGTGACGCAACCAATTATGAGATAAGTTCTATGTCTACCATCCATTGATGACGTAATGAGGTACCGACGCATCTCCAGTATACTCGATGACAAGCTCTGCAACGTGTCATTTATTGATGAGGGGAACCAATTGGTGTGATGCTATAATTATGGTCTTTTACGGTGTCAATTTCGGTTTTAACACCATAATAGGGACCTGAATAGTTTATTCACAAACGCTCGAGATCGATTTCGATTCGGAAAGTCGTATGTCTATCTCGCTCGCTTTCGTAATGCCAAAAATGATAGACTTGTCGAGTCGGAATCGAATCGAGTCTTTGTGAATAACTATGCTATAAGTACGTCCCTTTTCAGAGATAGATTTTAGAAGAATCATCATCATCTGCCTAGCCTTTTCGCAACTATGTTGGGGTCAGCTTCCAGTCTAACCAGATGCAGCTGAATACCAGTATTTTACATGAAGCGACTGCCTATCTGACCTCCACAACCCAGTTAATACTGGGAAATACGATACCACTTGGTAAGACTGGTGTCAGACTTTTTGGGCCACTGACTACCTGTAACAACTGTCAAAGATAAACAAATGACAGCCGGGACCAACAGCTTAACGCTTTATTAGAATAGTGAACTAAATTATTTTGAAATGCTAAATTATTAAAATAAATTATTTCAAACAAAACTGCTGCGTTAATTTATGAACTGAAACCAGGTTCATAAAAAAATAATTCATAACGGACTAAGACTATAACTACACCACTGCGTACCTTTGTGAGTTCAAAACGCCTAGTTAGATAATCTGACAAAATAATATTCGTAAGGCCAGAATTCCTGCTACGCTGATCTTGGTCGCGTAATTCAGGGAGAAAAACAGTAGCAACAGGCGCCGCCGAAGTCAGCGGCGCAGTATGGCGCTATATAGTCGTAGAATACAATGTATACTGTATCCTTAATGTTATAGCTATTTTCGCGAGAAATCACGATTGTAACTAGGAGATTGGATCTTTTTCATAAAAAATATGAGCTCCAGATACGTACATAGTATATGTACGTAATAACATTAAAATTTAATGAGTACATTAGGAGAAACACAATTTAAAAAATTCTTAAGTGTTTACATATTATTAGACGTGACTGTACGCGTGACCGACGTACGCGACCGACATCAGCGTAGCAGGAATTCGGGTCTAAGCCTTATCTTCAGCAGAGTGATGTAACAAGCTCTCCTGTTATGTCCACTTGCCCTTTCTATAACTAATCCGCTTATGTACACAAACGAATAGACGTAAGCCTACTTTACTTAACCTGTCGTATTCCTTAATATTATAATCCATAAGTTTACTTCTTGCCGGCTTATAAAGGGTGTAAAAAACCTCTTAACAAAGCCGAAAGGCACTTGATCTCCTCTTCATTGCGATCCTTTTTTTGATCTACACCATACCTGCGATTTACCTACTAGTTACGGAGATATTGGGGGTGAAAGTTACAGGTTTTTGATAAGCTTTTTTTTTAATACAAGTTTTTATTGTAAGATTTCGACCCCCGTACTATTCTCCATCCATCCATTAACACAATGTTTTGAGTGCGGAGCATTGAGTTCTACCACAAAACATGATTTTACACCCCAAAAAAAATGTCGTGTCCCAGAATATTTTTTGCGTAAAGTTACTTATTTACTTAGATGTACAGAATGCTTGGTTGACGGCTTTGTGATGAGGTCGTTTACACCCTGTATGCCTGTTTTCACAAACACTAGGCGTAAACGACATACCTAGGTAAAACACTGGTCGTCACTGAATTAAACGTTGAAAATTCAACATTGCGTTTTTATTTATGCAAAAAAAAAATTTTGTTTGGCTTGTCTTGTCGTGACTGGTCGGTTCGAATCCAGGCTGGAGCATTACTTCGTGTAATTTATTTCATCACCACTGCTCTCAAAAACTGTGAAGGAAAACATCGCGAAGAAACCGACATGTTCTAGAGCAAAAAATTCGAAGACACATGTCGTGACATCTACCAACCCGCATTGGGCCCCCGTGGTGGATTGTATAGTCCATTCCCTTTCATAGAGAGGAGGTCCTGTGTCCTCGCAGATAGAATATTATGGGCTGTTTACGCTTATGCTTACCTACGTCATAATGTCCACCTGTTTCACCACCTGCTTTTACTATAAATAAAAACAGATGTGCTTTGTAAAGTTGTGTAACACCTGCCCATCCTCTCAGTTGCATGATGGTTTAATTTATTGATAATTATTCATGTTTTTCTAGTCTGGCAATTAATTTATTTGATTTAAATGAAGCTTACTTTCACGATTCTACTTAAGCAACTATTCATGGTCAATTATTGTTTAAGATGAAGTTAATCTTCTTAGGTCCATGTTCACCGAAGAGATAACGGTCTGATTATCTAAAACCAGCTGTCACTGTGACATATTCCCATACAAAAATGTGTTTTAAACAGCCGTTTTTAGATAATCAGACCGTCATCTTTTTGGTGAACATGGAACTTAGTCGATTATTTCCTTTGCACAAATCTAAACTCCAGCTACTGAGAATCTTAATGAACTACGTTAGCATTCGCTTCTAGTCTAACCGGATGCAGCTGAATACCAGTATTATACATGAAGCGGCTGTCTATATGACCTTCACAATCAGTTAGTACTGGGTAGTAATACGATATCCTTTGGCAAGACTGGTTACCGAACTTTCGGGCCACTAACTGTATTGACTGTCAAACATCTACTTATGACAGCCGGGACTAATGGCTAAGCGTGCTTTGTGAGGCTCGGTATGTAATGGTTGCTCACCCATCCACAAACCGACCTTAGCGAGCGCTGGCTTTACCTTGAAGATCGACCCGTACGGCTGTTATTATTTAGCCAAGAACTCCTGGTGGCCTACCATGACGTTTTAAAGCAGGATTGTTTTAATCTTATTCCGGAGTAAGAAAGAGATGGAGCTAGACGTTCTCTATAGCTCTGTCAATTTCCCACACTGAAATGACATTAAAACAATCCTGCTTTAAGACGTCATGGTAACCCCCCTGAGCATTATTTGCAAGCACAGAACCAAAAAAACAACTTGCTTGTTGTTTTTTGGTACCAAAACTGCATTCTCAGTTATATCACTACTTCGAGAGCTGACACACAGTCTCCAAACACACGTCTTACGCCATTAATCACACATATGCAACCGCACCATAACACGGCCTTCCACATTCGTGTACTACTTTAGACTAAATATGGAAGTTTATTACTGGTGCGGAGAAAATCGGTATAATTGCGAGGTATTCAAAATTCAACTCTTTAGTAGCAGCCAGTCTGGATTTGAGCCCGGTGGATGGCAAATGCTCGCTCCCTATTGCATGCGACTTAAACCTAACTCAGTTGTGTTATAATTTAAATGTTAATGCTCTAAATGCAATATAATTAGTCCATTCACTAGTAGTCAATGCCAGTTGACCACACGAGGGACCTTCACCTTTGATTTTTCGTCTTAGACCATCATCATCTGCCTAGCCGGCAGATCTGGTCGGCTTCCAGTCTAACCGGATGCAGCTGAATATCAGTATTTTACATCAAGCGACTGCCTACTCGTATCTGACCTCCTTATTCAGTAACTGGGTAATACTCCCCTTGGTCAGACTTTTTGGGCCACTGACTACCTGTAACGATTGTCAAAGATTTACAAATGACAGCCGGGACCGACGGCGACGGCTTAACGTGCTTTCCGAGGCACGGAGGAAACTCGGTATGTAAGGGTAGTCACCCATCCACAGACCAACCTAGGCAAGGGCGGCTGTTATTATTTAGCCAGGAGCTCCTTTCGTCTTATACATCACCATCAACAATTATCATCCCAGAATCATCCACTGCTGGCTATAGGCCCCCCTATTTTCTGTCACATTTCCCGGTTCTGTGTGTCCCTTAAACAGGTGGCCCCCTCGACTTTGAAGATGTCGTTGACCCAAATGAGCTTTAAGACGGCCCTGGTTTCTTTGGCTTAACCTCGGCCTTGTAGTCTTAGGTCCATGTTCACCGAAAAGATAATTATCTGGTTATCTTTAAACAGCTGTTTTTAGATAATCAGACCGTCATCTTTTTGGTCAACATTGACCTTAGTAGTGCAATCAAAAGCTTAACTGAATCTTTCTGTCACCTAATTCCTAATTGTCTTTTTGGGACAAATCCGACACACTATTCCCAAATCACTGCAACTCTTGAAAGCCAGTATGAACAGTGGCGACTACCAGAGAAGAGCAGAGACAATGATGCTCGACAAAGTCCTATAGAAACAATTTAACTGTCTTGGACGCCGCAACGAAATTAATCAGAATAGAATAGCGGATGAGTAGGAAAAACATAATTTCCACTTCCTACCATAGCAGCGGGAGACAGAACAAAACAAGGCCAATAGGCACAAAGGGACGTTTAAAACTGCTATAAGCCTATTAGCCTAGCACCATGGATAAAATTTAAAATTATTATTAATGGGTCCTAGAAGTTGTGGGCTGTTATATTTGATTCCAGTTGTCGCGGATCTTTAGAAGATATAATCCGCGAATGTAAATACAACAATAATCAGATATAGCAACAATTATTAAAACAATTATTTTATACAATGGCAACATCGATGGTACATCACAGGAAATACGTGCGAAGACGTCAAGTCGATCCGACGCGGTAAGAACCAGTATTTTGTCTTGTTTGAATTTAGCTTAACTTTAGTCAGAAGTTTATTAGTGTTTATCAAAGTGAGTTTTATGTTTGTGAGTTGGTTGGAGCTTGCATCTCTGGATTGAAAGCTGAGTATCTAATGTTTTAAGATTAATCAGTAATTCTAAGTTCGTACATAATTAGGTTATTCGCTGAAACCATTGTTCTTGAGAATGCTGAAGTACCTTCGATCAATGATGGTACTATTGCTATTATTGATCGAAGTGGAATGTTGAATAATTATTACATGCAAACCAACGAGGTTGGAAAAGTTATCACTAGAGGTAAACCAACGAGGTTGGAAAAGTTATTAGTAGAGGTAAACCAACGAGGTTGGAAAAGTTATTAGTAGAGGTAAACCAACGAGGTTGGAAAAGTTATTAGTAGAAGTAAACCAACGAGGTTGGGAAAGTTATTACTGGAGCTTCTTGAGGTCTCAATTAGTACTGGTATGAGTGAGGCAGTGAGAATACCACGCTGTCCTCTAAAGGTATGCTTGACCTTAAAGCCTTTCGAGTGCCCTTGGAAGTGAGCTTCCAGGGGTGGAAACCATACCGGTTTCCAGCTGTCGAGTTATTTAATAACGATTACTAATATTTGACATTTGGTTTCAGTAAATACCTATTACAATCTACGATGCCCAAAATATCGAAGTATCAGTGTCATCGATAATATCTATCTACAGATGGTGAAAGTGGCCCTTCGGTTCGAGTCTGGTTGCTCTGTGTTCAGTGCTCTGTCTCAATAAATAATTAACAAGCGAAGCAGATAAAGTAAACCCAGGTACAAGTTACATGTATAATATTTTTTTCTCTTTCGCTACGTCTGCCTGAGGTTACAACCTCAAAAGAGATCCACACAATACTCTACTATCACATGATTCCTTTTAATAGTAGAATCTTAACACATACGGGCAGACGTAACGACATGGTGGAGATGCTGGGATTTTGATCGGTTGCAAGAATATTGTGAGTGCCAAGAGAGCCATTAATGCAGGCACGGCAGCAGCAACATGAGTAAGAGGGAGGTGAATTGGCATATCCCTTAGCACCAACAGTGGAGAAGAGCAATAATTATTTAAATATTTAAAGTTAATTTAACCACATTAAAAGTTGCGAATAAAGATTTAGTTGCGGGACGCACTGATGTAAATAGAGCACACAGGTTTGAGCGGGGGCCACCGACACCACGACGAATTATATATTTAATTTGTTATAATTATTTTAATAAGTAATAAATGTAAAGTTTACCAATAACACTTGTTTGTAACGGAAGTTTTCCGGATGAATCGCTAGATGGCGCTAGTTGCCTCAACGTGTAAATCATTATTATGAACTATTGTTCAAAGGAAAATTGATTACGTAAGTTGCGTAATTAAAAAATTATATTATTATTTTATTCATACAGATTGAATCGTAACATGTCATTTAATCAGTGTTATTTATAGTTATGAAGAAAGATTGTTTTGAACCGGTCGGAAGTTCGTTAATTCCGTAAGCAAAGTATTATTTTGAGAAACTATCTGGGTTAAATTATCGGAATAAGAATTAAATAATCGATCATTGATCCATTTGTTGTTCAAACGAAGTTACCTTCATGAATATTAAGTTAAAATATTAAGAGTACTTCAACTGACGTATTAGTCCTTAAATAAGGATGTACGACAGCGTATTGAGCACAGACAAATAACGAGTAATAAAGTATAGAGTTTACATTACTCATAATACACACACGGAAATCGATTGTAGCTCTGTTTAATTTATGTTTTGTCTTCAAGCTCTATTTTCGTGAACTTGATGTCTAATGTATCTGACGTGAAATCAGGAGCGAGATACTGTTTAGTTTTAAGTCGGGGAATATTTATTATTGCAAGACACAGACTACAAGGTTTGGGCAAAGACCTGAAGAGACTATCACGAGTAATGACACAAAACGAGAAGATAATACTGAAATTTTGATGTAATCGACAAACGAGAAATCGATTATGGAGGAGAATCGACTATCGTTATCATTTATACGATAAGCTGCCACCACACTATTTGACAGCAAAATTTTACTTTAAATTCACGGATCACGGCGTAGTGATTATATACTCTGTGGATCACGGCATCACTGACGGAACAAAATAACGACGACAAAGTTTGAAACTTTGAATACCTTGTTTGCTGAAGTAATGTCGTCTACTATAAAACACAAAAGTTAGAATCTAAGTATTGAAAACACGTCGACCAACGTGAGCTAGTATTTGCGGCCTAATATCTAAGTATCGGAACCTACGGATACCTACACAACTACGAGGTAAATAAGACTTTTAATTTTAATAAGATTAGTAGATGAGATACCTTACGGGTTGGTATACCACGAATGTGCATACAGATTGCAAAGAGATCAGCTCCTTCTAAATAAGACTACCTACTTACTTAAGCACCTTTTGGTAGGTGACCCACGTTGGGAGAATTCTAACGATTTACCTATTAGAAGGTTCAATGGGCACCGAGTATGCAATTAAGATTGTTGAATAATATGACTAGCATGCTTAGATAATATTACACCGCACATCACACTTAAGGAACAAAATCAGTATTAAAAGTGAGATTTATCAAAACATAATACCTATTTAATTATGATTTAGAGTAGGTAACTATATCTTGTGAATGTTTCTTACCTTGAAACAAAAGCGGTAGCGAGTACTAGTATTTATTGAGTACCTACCAAACCTAAGAGCTTAATTATGTGGTGATTAATATTGAAGTATTCATTTTAATGTTGTAGAATTATTGATAGCATAGTAGCTATAATGTGTGATAAATTTGTCACAAAGATACATTAATTGTTCAACTATAAGAATAATTATCATGAATATTCATTTTAGTATAGATTAATTACTATTTGAATATGTTTCCCCACTGTGGAAATGAACTTATCTGTGGTCAATCTGTTATATTTAATAGGATCTTGAAGATTTCTGAAACGAAATATATTGAATTAGTTAGACAAATTTAATATTAATATGTAGAACCTTTCAAGATTCAAATGAAATGGAATCTATAACGTTTTAATATAAACAAAGCATTGTAGTAGCGCGTTACATTTGCTAACATGCCTCGGATATCCAAGTTCTTGTAGACTTAAATGGAAATGATCTCCTTTGCACACCTATGTATTAATTTTATTATGATAAATTCACTGTTTTAAAGGGCTAACTTTGAAAGGGACTTTATTATTTAAATTCATAAAAGTACTACCATCATTCATGTAGCTCATAAAATAAGATTTAACATAATTATATCAAATCAATTAACTCTGAGTACTGTAGAATATTAACACTTGATCTACTAGAGTTAATAGTAAACATGTGTTTACACTTACATTTTTTAAAACAATTAACAAGGGAGATTAAGTTCCCAAAAATAAATACTTGCTAAAGCCAGATTTGATGAACTTTTAACTACCTAATGATGGTGACAAGTAGGTACACATAGACTAATATGATCTCACAAAAATCTGCATTAAGACTATTTTAGATGAGGTAATGATACAAAACCGATGTTTGGCGTATTTACCCTACGTAAACTCATACACTTCTGGAGTAAGTTTATGAGAAAAGAGGATTTCTTTTATTATTGTTTGTCTTAATAAAACAATAATTACTAATGTTAAGTATTATAGTAAACAGTACGGGCGTGATACAATTTTCGGTTACAGGATCTGTTCAAACATGGAAGAATTATTGTTGCACCGCTTGCAATTATTAGCAAATCAAATCGAACATCAGTCTAGCTTATCCTCCCGCCTCTCTATACATAACGATGAGACAAGATACGACGCAGAAATTGTAAAGGTTAAACTGGAATCGTCGGTAAAGAGATTTAACGAGGACCTCACTAACTACTTTCGTATGATCAATAATCCGTCCGCTGATGAAATAGGATAAATGAGCGAAATTCAACTTGAAGCTGAACAGAACCTCGCCGAACTGAATGTGAAATTTAAAATGTTTACTACGCGAAACAATACACTTAACCATGTGACCACCCGAGCCAGCAGCACTTCTAGCCGCCTGCCAAAATTGAACTTACCTGAGTTCGACGGGGACGTATTGAATTGGCATCAATTTTGGGACCAGTTCAGTTCTAACATCGATGCAAGGAACATCACTGAGGTTGATAAATTACTGTACCTAAAAGCATCTGTAAAAGGGGAAGCCAAGCAGGTTATTGACGGTTTCGATACTACTAACGCCCACTACCAGATTGCGTTGAGAACATTGAAGGAAAGATATGGAAAGAAAAGATAAAATGGGATACACCCATTCCTGAAAGTTTCGCATCAAGATGGAAAGCAATCAACAACGACCTCAACAAGATCTCTGAAATCGCATTACCAAGACGTTATACCGGATTACCTCTGGAACCGCGCGACCGGGTCGGGGTTGAACGCTGGGACCTTTTCAAGGTCACGAGTTATTTCGTGTAATTTGACACTTGTATATATCACGGCAGGGAAACTCTGGAGAGGAGCAGTCCTCGAATATTGGCGCCATTCGTCGCCATACTTAGTCTTGCAGTCGCAGTGCCTGAACATCACATCGCCGTGCGATACGATTGCATTGTTGGTAGATAGGTAGATGGGTAGTTGAAATCACACACAACACTTTAAGTACTCAAACTACAAACGTTTATTTCTAAGAAACCATTTAGGTACAGGCACAATAAACATTCTGAGTTGAGCAGCCCGTTTGCCAATATTGTTAATAAGGAGAAGAACGGACAAAGAAACTCCTTACACTCTTCTGCTCTTTTAAGCCATGTTACATTTCTCAGTTACAAGGTTATATTGTTCACTTCAAAAGCCATCATTATTTACTTGATAATTCAATTGTTTTTCTCATCGTTACGCTAAAGAGACACCTCCTAGTCGACGCGTCTATTCCTTGAATACCGGAAGTAACGCACACATCCAGTACAGTAATTCATTACATCGTAAGTTCATTAAAACTTACAAACAATATCAGATTACTTCACATTTAATAATTGTAATAAATTGACGACCCGAATGGCGTAGTGGTAGTGACGCTGCCTTACGTTCTTAGGGTCCTGGGTTCGAATCCCGGTAGGAGCAAATGTTTGTGTGATGAGCATGGACATTTGTTTCCGAGTCATGGATGTTTATATGTATAATAAGTATGTATTTACAAACAAAAAAGTATATATGTAGTATATCAACTATCTAGTGTCCACGACACAAGCTTTGCTTAGTGTGGCACTAGGTGGCGCTGTGTGTTAATGTCCAGCGATATTAAAAAAAAATAATTAAACAATACTAATATTCACAAATGCAAAGGTATTAATAAGTTTAAGCTAAATAAATTACTAGCTTCATTACTTTTTCACTTGTTTTAAAAACATTTCCGGCGGATCGGAGGATAGGCCAAGTTGATGCGGAGAGTAGGTCTTCCACTCATGGATTGCTTTGTGAATAATGTTATGTTACTTTTTGATTTGAAGTTTCGTTTTGGAAGGATTGATTTGGTTATAGTTTGGAATTATGGATTGACTTGTTGACCATCAAAATTGTACTCGGCGCCACATTCTTCATGTGGAGTGTTGCCATGCAAACGGGGAAACCATTGTCCACGGGGGAGCTATTGCAAGTTGGTGGAATCCCAATAGTTGTGAGATATTTGCTATCATTTTAACTATAGTTCTGGCTAAACTTGTTTGATTGGTCTCTTAAATTGTCACTCGAAGATCTATTTAAGTGCTGGTTAATGCAGGTGCCAATGGATGGCGCTTCACCCTTTTGTCGATTGAGTGATGATCTTTGTGAATAATTGTTAATGCCCGCGGCCAAAGCGGAGATGGCAGGTTCATCAATGTTATCGTGGAGTAGTATATGAGTGTGTTGTTAGTTGGATTAAGTCTTGGCAGATGGAGACTCCTGCGGCGACATATATAAAAAACACTTGTCGATCGCAAACTACAAGACAGACCAAAATAAAACACAATTATTAATTATTCAATTTACAGTGAATAGCTGAATAGTTAAGGAATCTATTTAACCAAAAACCAAGAAATATAATGTTAATGGAATACTCTAAAATAAATGTAGAGTTTGAAAAACAGTCACGAAACGGCTTTTTCGCGATTAAAATATTTATTTTACGAAAAACTATTAACTCCTAATCAATAAAAAAAATTTATATCTTATTAGAAACTAGATTATATTTCCTTTCCAATAAGACCAAAATCTTAGTAAATTCTAATTGGAATGTAGATACTAATAAGATCCAAAGAATGCGGTTCACAAAAGTCACCAGTAGCTGGCGACCGTCGTTTTTTTTGACACACATAATTTACGTAACTTTAACTCTAAGACACCTCTTTTTGTTGTTTATAAAATTAAACAATATACTCACCATACTAAATAATTACTATTTATCCGTTATTACACACGTTTTAATCACATAAAATTATTTATTCAATGTTTACTCACAGCACTTTAGGTATAAATACCTATCACTTTTTCACAGGCAAATTACTGCAACTTTGAGATTCGGACACTAAATTGCTTTAACATGATATTGTAGCACGGTTCTTCACCTTCATTTTGATGTATAATACTATACTAAAATACGACTATTTCGATGGGAAAGCAATTTGAATGCGACACTGCGCAGACGCAACACGGGAAAATGGCCGGGTTTGTTTACACTAAAGTGTTTATTTATCGAGTATAGAGTTGTGAAATATTGTTGAGAATGTAGTGTAGACTATAAATGCATGGCCAAAGTAAGTACAGTTGAGTTTTAATGCATTTTTTGAAAGGCGGGTAGTTTAAAATTCGACTGGTTAAAGGTTTTAACCAGCAGCGTGCAACTGGAAAATGGAGGTGGTTAAAGCCTTTAACTAGCAGTGTTTCAGAGGGCAGTAATTTATATAGTATTCAAAGGCGAAATATCATTTGTAATCGGCAAGTCTCGTCTAGTCCCAATTAAAGACCAGGAACACCTGAAGATACCTAGACTGGAATTACGGGGAGTACTATTTGGAAGCCGTTTGACCTTTTGGACGCCATTGTCACATATACGTGACAAGCGGGCGCGTGGCCTGTACGCCAAACGTCACACATATGTGACAAAACAGTAGATAAAATTGTGGCTTGGCGTGGAGGGCACGCGCGGGCATTTATGCTGTGGCGGTCAAGGGGTTAATGACATATGTAGTCGACCCTCTAAAACTAGAAGTAAGACGGTGAATACTGTGGACAGACAGTCGAATAGTTCTCGACTGGGTTAATTCAGACAAATTACTGCCACCATTCGTCGCACGGACAATTGAAGAAATCAAGAGAAATAAAGAAATGACAATCAGATATGTTCCATCCGAACTTAAGCCTGCAGACGTTGCTACAAGATCGGTGAGCACAAAAGAAGACAGGGATAAATGGCTAGTAGGGCCTCAGTTTCTGACACAAGGATCCGAAACTTGGCCTTCAAGCGAGGTAAAGTCCATGAATCTGTTGTCCCGAGAGGGTCTCCCGAGGGAACCTCGAGTCGAAAGAGATGTTAATGAAAAGTGTCAAGATACACCGGAGAAGAATATTGACAAGCCGAAAGAACGAGAAAGAAATTGGCAAGCTCAAACGAGTGGATTGTCAAACAAGCTTGAATCGATTAAAAAGTTACAAGCCGAATATTTCCCACAAGGAAAAAGTCAAGTTCAGAAACTTCTGAGAAAATGTCCGAATTGCATGAAACATGGTGGGAGACCTTTTAAGCTTCCACCTACACCAGCACTACCGCCAGAAAGAGTCAACTATAGTTCACCGTTTACTTTCGTAGGAGTGGACTACATGGGACCTATTTTGGTGAAAGGAGAAAACGGAGAAACCAAACGATGGATTTGCCTTTACACCTGTCTAGCAGTAAGAGCTATACATCTAGAAGTCGTTCAAGATCTAACAGCAGCAGAAGGCCTACTATTATTGAGAAGAATGATAGCTACCAGAGGCATTCCAACACTCATAACATCAGACAACGCCACGCATTTCAAACTTATGTCTGAAATTCTGTCAGAACAATACTGTATAAATAAAGAAATACAGTGGAAATTCATACCCCAACTTGCGCCGTGGTTTGGGGGTTTCTACGAGAGACTAATCGGTATAGTTAAAAATTGTATGAAAAAAACATTGGAGAAAACACATGCTGACACACAGTCAGTTAACTACAGTCGCAAAGGAGATTGAAGCATCCGTAAATATGAGACCTCTCACTAGCGTAAGACTCAGAGCTAGAACACGTTCTTAAACCAGCAGATTTCTTACAATGGGAAAATGTATAACGGTAGAAAGCTCGCCTGAAAACTTTATCAACGAAAGTACCGTAACCAAAACCGATCTTATCAAAGGTTGGAAGAAAGGATTAGTCATTTTACAAGAATTCAAAGAAATGTTCCTAAACAGGTATTTACCAAGTCTTCGTGAGAGATATTGGCATTCACACAAAGAACCAAGAGTAACCGCGAAAATTGCACCAGCAGTGGGCCAGATCGTCCAATTGCGGGGTGGTTCTAAAAATAGGAAAACCTGGAAAGAAGGAACGATAGTCTCTCTTCAAAAGGGAATAGATGGACTATGTAGAGTAGCTAAAGTAAAGATAGGTAACAAAGAATTCACAAGATCCATAGCACATCTATATCCTCTTGAAATAGAAGACTGCGAAGTGAATCTATTTGAGTATTATAACGAATCTATAATTGGAAGTGAAGGTTTAGACATACAGGACATTCAACCTGTAGACGTAGCTATGGAACCGATAGATGTAGGAAAAACCAGTAAAACTATAAATGATCAAAGAGAGGAAACCAACTGCGTCAGAGATATATCAGTACATAGTGAAGAATCACTAGAGGCTAACTGGAGGATAGATGACGATAAGATAGATGACTATAAGATTGATGAGGATAAGAATAATGAGTTTAAGGAAAAGGACCAAGAAGTTTTAAAGGAAAGAAGAGGCGCGGCCACGAGAGCTCTACAGAAGATCAGAGAGTGGACGCGAAACCTCATGACAATATTTTAATTCCCCTGCCGGGAGTGTCGCGGATCTTTAGAAGATATAATCCGCGAATGTAAATACAACAATAATCAGATATAGCAACAATTATTAAAACAATTATTTTATACAATGGCAACATCGATGGTACATCACAGGAAATACGTGCGAAGACGTCAAGTCGATCCGACGCGGTAAGAACCAGTATTTTGTCTTGTTTGAATTTAGCTTAACTTTAGTCAGAAGTTTATTAGTGTTTATCAAAGTGAGTTTTATGTTTGTGAGTTGGTTGGAGCTTGCATCTCTGGATTGAAAGCTGAGTATCTAATGTTTTAAGATTAATCAGTAATTCTAAGTTCGTACATAATTAGGTTATTCGCTGAAACCATTGTTCTTGAGAATGCTGAAGTACCTTCGATCAATGATGGTACTATTGCTATTATTGATCGAAGTGGAATGTTGAATAATTATTACATGCAAACCAACGAGGTTGGAAAAGTTATCACTAGAGGTAAACCAACGAGGTTGGAAAAGTTATTAGTAGAGGTAAACCAACGAGGTTGGAAAAGTTATTAGTAGAGGTAAACCAACGAGGTTGGAAAAGTTATTAGTAGAAGTAAACCAACGAGGTTGGGAAAGTTATTACTGGAGCTTCTTGAGGTCTCAATTAGTACTGGTATGAGTGAGGCAGTGAGAATACCACGCTGTCCTCTAAAGGTATGCTTGACCTTAAAGCCTTTCGAGTGCCCTTGGAAGTGAGTTTCCAGGGGTGGAAACCATACCGGTTTCCAGCTGTCGAGTTATTTAATAACGATTACTAATATTTGACATTTGGTTTCAGTAAATACCTATTACAATCTACGATGCCCAAAATATCGAAGTATCAGTGTCATCGATAATATCTATCTACAGATGGTGAAAGTGGCCCTTCGGTTCGAGTCTGGTTGCTCTGTGTTCAGTGCTCTGTCTCAATAAATAATTAACAAGCGAAGCAGATAAAGTAAACCCAGGTACAAGTTACATGTATAATATTTTTTTCTCTTTCGCTACGTCTGCCTGAGGTTACAACCTCAAAAGAGATCCACACAATACTCTACTATCACATGATTCCTTTTAATAGTAGAATCTTAACACATACGGGCAGACGTAACGACACCAGTAATAGGTATGGAAAAACGCTTGAACGCACTCATAATAAATCTTGTAGTATGTGTTCAGAATGGAAAACGAAAGTTACACCATCTTCATAGGCTAAATTTATCACCCAAAGTTGACTCAAACTCATTAAATTATCACCGAAGGTTTTCCAAGTGACAACATTATTCCACTGCTTACCTACTTACGTCACAATTTCTCCAGCATATTACGTCACCTGCCCTAAGCCCCGGAGTTTAGTGGTTTTCCAAGCTTGCAACATTTCTTAAGTTACAACATTTATAATTTAGGTACTGTTTAACGTGGAGAAAATTACTACATAGTTATTCCATATTATCCTGAGTCTTGTAGGAATTATGCAAGTTATGCTGTTTGTATTTTGTAACCGTGCCAATGTTTTTTGTTATATTTTTTTTTTTTTTTTTTAGGATGGGAAATCATCAAATGACTTCTCCCACTCTGGGCGGAGCGGGAGGGAGTGTCAGACTCTAACTGACTAAAACCCATCCATGTTCCTTCCTCGCCCTTTACGTTCCGGGGCCGCGGTATCTCTTTCGAACAGTCCCGCAACCCCGGCAGGCTTCGGCCCTTGCGGGGCCCCTCTCTTCTGCTGACATCTCTTTGAGGCGCGCGTGGAACACGAACGCGCCGTCGACACGGCCTGTCGTCACTAGACGGACGGACGGCTAGCTAGCCCATAGCTTACCGTCCACAGGCCCGCATCTACGGTGGCCGGTAGCCACCACGTGGCCCCCGACGCCCGGTGCGTCTCCCGCGGCGGCCGGGAAGAGAGGCTCTCTCCCTCTCTTGTTCCGCCACCTCCTTCGCCAGCATGACTGCTTCGCAGAAGGAGGTGACGGCTTCCCATTCCGTCTCGCTCCGGACCATGGATTGAACCAGGGCCGCGCAGAGCAGCGGAGAGGTCGCCGCCGCCGATCGCCGCTACGAGGACACGGCGGTGCTTCGCCCACGCAGGGCAGACTTCCACCGTGTGCTCCACCGTGTCCTCCGGTCGATCCTCACAGTGGAAACACCCGGGCGTTTCCTCCCGCCCGATTCGGTGCAGGTACCTCCCGAAACATCCGTGTCCGGTGAGGACCTGCGTCAGGCGGAAGGTGAGGGCGCCGTGGCGCCTCTCAAGCCACTCCTCAAAGAGGGGACTTACCGCCACTATCGTGGCGTGCCCTGCACGGGGTTGCGACAGTCGCTCTCTCCATGTCGCCATGAGATCGCGCCGGAGGTCTGTCCGCTGAACGGCAATTTGCCGCGGCAGCGGAGTTTCCCCCCGGCGTAGTGCCTCCGCGCGCCATTCATGTAGGCGCGCGAGGACTATCGCCTCCAGATCCCATGGCGGCAATCCGGCAAGCAGGCCCGCCGCCTCGCGGGCGATCGTGCGGTATCCACGGACCATTCTCACGGCCACCACTTTCTGGGGCGCGTTCAGATAGTGGGCGGCTCGCCGCCTCAAAGAACGCGCCCACACTGGGGCCCCGTAAAGGGCCATGGACCGCACGACCCCCGCGTAGAGCCTGCGGCAGGAGGCGTTTGGCCCCCCAAGGTTGGGCAGGAGCCGCCTGAAGGCAGCCCCGGTCCGTTCCAGCCTGGGGGCCAAACGTCGGAAATGCTCCACGAAGTTCCACCGGCTGTCGAGGACGAGTCCTAGGTACTTCAACGTCGACTCGACGCCGATGGATACCCCAATGTTTTTTGTTACATGTGTGCAGAAGAAAAGTAGATTGCTCATTACTACTCTCTGTTTTAATGATTTATCTGAGAGGTGCCTCGGATTGTATCGGCGAGTTACCTCTTAAACTTACATAAAAGGTGTAAAAGGACTCTTACCAAAGCTGAATGGCGCTGGTTCTCCCCGTCATTGTGATTATTTTTTTGTTCTACACCATGACTGGGAACCCTCTACTTACGGAGATAACGGGGATCAAAGTTACAATTTTTTCACAAGTTTTTTTTTAAATTACAAGCTTAAAACACCTTCACGACCTCCGTACAATTATAATCCATTCATCAGCCAGATCTTTTGAGTGCGTTACATCGTGTCCTATCGTAAAACGTGATTTTTCAACCCAAAAAAAAGTCGTCTCCCAGCTATATTTTTGAGTAGAGTTACTTTTGATGTACATAAAGCTTGGTTGACGGCTTCGTGGAGGGTTTGTTTACACCCTGTAAAGGCAATACAAGCCCGTTTTACGTCAGTTTTAACAACAGACCCATGAAATTTTCCATCAGTAAAAATATAGGAAGTCTTAAAAGTCCCTCATTATTCTGTTAGGCCCCATCGGTTTAGGCCGTGCAATTTTTAAAATGTAGATCATAAAGAACATTTATTTTTTATCAAGTCTGTGGTTTAGTCGCCTATTATATTAATTAAGTTCTATAAAAACATCAATAACAACCACCACCTTCAGTATTTTTCCTTCGTTCAGCTCATAGTTAATTGGCGGTTAACACTTTAACCGTTATTGCCTCAAGCTCTGCTAAACGCGGTTAACGTTAACCGTGGACATTCACACATAACGTAAAACCGCAACCAATCAATTGACCTCATCTATTAACCTTGCACGGAATTGCAAAATGAATTCACACGAAATAATAAAATATTTCAAAACACTAAAATTCATCTTAAAATGTTTTATGTAATATCATAGGTGTTCACGTCTTGCCAATATTTGAAAACTAAAGAACCTGGTCCAAATTCCAAATGATGCGTCATTTGATTTAATTTCCACGTGGAGTTGGTCTGTTCCACTGGGTTGTGGAGGTCAGATAGGCAATCGCTCCATGTAAAATACCGGTATTCAGCTTCATCCGGTTAGACTGGAAGCCGACCCCAACATAGTTGGGAAAAGGCTAGACAGATTATGTGGGGTCTATATTCCGATATGCTATAGGCATCCCCAATAAGTACCAAATTCCTTTTTCAATCTAAGTTGCTTCTACAGGATGTACTTTTCGCAAGAATTTTTTTTTTCTATTTAACAAAAACGCCCGACACTAGGAATTTCTCCCGTATCGGAAGTGCGTTTACAAACTCACATCCAAAAAGAAACAGCCAGACCCAGAACTAGAGCGCCAAACTATCGTTTTGTATTGGGACAAGCCCGCCACACTATTCCCAAACCACTGTAACTCCTGAAAGCCAGAATCAACAGTGGCGACCACCAGAAAAGCGCCGAGACAACGAAGCTCGACGAAGTCCCAGAAAATGAATTTTACTGTCTTGGATCCCGCAACGAAATTAATCAGAAAGTATAGCGGAGGAGTAGGAAAAACCGCAATTTCCACTTCCCTCCATATCAGCAAGAGACAGAACGAAAAACGGCCAATAGGCACAAATGGACGTTTACAACTGGGATAGGTCCAGTAGTCTAGCACCACGGATAAATATTGACAAACGACAAACTGTCTTCTGTACTGATATTGCCACGATATCCATCAGTTCGCAGTATTACAATTGAATTCGATGTCTTGATTAATCAAATAAGTAGGTACCGAAATGATACTTGATTGATTTGTTGTTATGCTACGAACCAATCTGACCCGGTAGCGGGGTCACCACAGTCACTAATACTATTCGTTGGTTACATAAACTGTTCTATGGTGTAAGTTCCGATTTCAATCCCCGGAAACTTGCCAATTCTTATGTAATAGACCCTAAAGATTCGTCGATAGATTTTAACTAAATGAACGACTTCCTTTCGATAGTAATACTTATATTACTACTCGTAAGAGTATTGATTCTCAGTAATGTAAGTACCATTATCGCGAGTATATAATTACTGTAAGTAATCGGTTCAATATGCAATAAATGGTATCATCATGGTTATGTTACGATGTAATAGAAGGTACAAGTCTAGACTATGGAGTCTAGACTAGCCATGGGGCTGAAAAAATTCTGATGGAAAAACCTATTGTCACTTTGCCGGACCCGTGAATCGAACTTGAGGCCTCATGCTCGGCGCGTTCGTGTTCCACGCGCGTCTAAAAGAGATGTCAGCATAAGGAAGCCTGCCGGGGCTACGGGACTGTTTGAAAGAGATACCTCAGGCCTGCTGGAACCCGGGGACACAAAGAGCTAAGAAGGAACTTGGACAGGTTTTAGTCAGTAAAACAGTGTTTTGCTTTCACTTTCTGTTCCGCCCAGAGCGGGAAGATGAGACTAGTTGGAGTAGGGAGATTTGATGATTTCCGATCCGAAAAAAAAATACCTCACCCTCGAAGCAGTTGCACTTGCGAGTACTACACCAGCGAGGCAGTATAACAAATGAACGAGTTATCGATAAAATTGTACATGGAAGTGGTTTACCTACACCAAAAATACTAACAGACTAAAGATATTGGTTTTGAACTTAGGAATGCAGCATGTGACATCTGATACGGCACGTGCGACCGTCTGGTATCAATTACAGACAAGTGTGTCCAAACCTTTACCCATATTTACGGTAACCATAGTTGGAGCTATTAAGAACGAACCGCTAACCGCTGCCATAGAATAAGAATTTATAGAAGCGAACACGTTCCAAATGCTTTTATGCAGTTTACCAGTTAATTCTGCTATCACCGACCGGGCCTGATTCAATGTAGCTTGCTTTACAAATTGCAAAGAGACCCGTCACAAAGCCGTCAACTAAGCAATCCGCACAACTAAGTAAACCCTACGCAAAATCATTGCTGGAAAACGACTGTTTTAGGTTGAAAAATCACGTTTTATGGTTAACATTTTCCATTGAATAGTCATAGAGGTATTTAAAGTAAACCTTAAAAACAAGTAGATTAATAAAAAAGGTTGTGAAAAAGTTAGAAAGACCCCCAATATCTCTAACTAATCTAACTATCGTAACTAGAAAATTCGCAAGTACGGTCCAGAACAGAAAAATGATCGCAATAACAGGGAGATCAAGACAGTGCCTTCCGGCTCCGTCAAAAGAATACCCTTTATAGCAGAACTCTTTTGTATCCATGTGTTTGGCTAATTCTCCGGTCTTCTTCTCACTTTTCCTATTCTTTGGTACTACTTACGTCACTGGTATGCAACCTAAGTGGACATTGAACACTTAAGTAAGATAAAGCACTGGCTTTTAGCGGCAAGTTGAGCGAGACTTAAGCGTTGCCAAATACTTGACAGAATTAAATAAACGAACATTCTTGGCAAATAACGTATTTTTTTTTTTTTCGAAATTTATCGATGGCTTGGTCTTTGTAAATAAAACAGGTTATACTGGTCTCATAGGAGAAAAACGTCACGGTTACAAATCAACGCTATTGAGAAATACGAGTAAAAAACATGAAACTTATAACATCGGTGTAACATAGCAGCGGTGGCCCAGTGGTGGCGGTCCCGACTTACGAGCAGTACGTCGTGGGTTCGAACCCAGACAGGCGCATTACTTTGTGTAATTTATACCATCACCACTGCTCTCAAAACGGTGAAGGAAAACATCGTGAGGAAACCGGCATGTCTTAAAACCAAAAATTCTAAGACTTGTGACATCTACCATTCCGCACTGGGCCCGCGTGGTGGATTATAGCCCATTCCCTCTCATAGAGAAGAGGCCTGTCCCAGCAGTGGGAACATTAAAAGGCTGATGATGATATATAACATAACATCACGCCTGTAATTCCTGAAGGAATAGGCAGATGTGTAACTAATAGTACACCCACATTTCGCCAGTTATGTTTGAGACCCATGTGGGGTGGGGTATCCTATTGCCATCAATCGAGCCTAAATCTAAACTCCGTGGCCCCGAACGCGAATCTCATGCTTAACAGTCGGGATTTCGACCACTAGATCAACGAGGCAGTTAATTTAATTATTTATTGATTAATTATAATTTACTATTGTTTATACCCAATCATTATCTTTTCATCATTGCAACCAATTCAAGTCTTGCAAAATCTCTGATCAAAAATCAAACCTTCTTTTTTAACCTTTCTGCAACGAACTGTATCATTAATTTGCATGTCGTATTAAGACTGCTAATTATTAATAATTACTGAGTAGGAAGTTGACTGCGTCACGGTTATTGAATGTTAAATTATTGGCTGTCAATCGTAATGGCCGGGAAATAATAGCACAGCGTATGGGTGGACAGATTGGTACACTAGACATAGTACGATGTATGGGTATTTCGTATGGCTTACATAAACATACGTAGACCTTTTTGCGTCCTATTGGCTGGGCAATGTCAATCACCCGGTGTGGTGATGCATACCTAAGTATGCATCATCGTTTAAGTATTGCGGAGATAGCTGACCTGTCAAAATAATCTCAATCCAAATGCTTTTTAAGAATGTTCTAAGTTTAACTTAATCACAGATGCAAGCATAAATGCAATCTTGGACAACGATACTAGTACTTCGCCTGCCTTCTTCTGTAAAAATTGTGAAAGCTCAGTGTAATATACATTATATAAATATAATTTATAGCCTATAGTACTCTCGAATAATGTAGCTTTCTGCTAATAAAAGATTTTTTGTAATTTGATCATTAATTCCAGATCAAATCAAATCAAATCAAATCAAATCAAATCAAATCATTTATTTATTTGCAAACATGGGTAATTGGTACATAGATGTTTTCTTATATAATATTAGTCCTCCATATTCTACCATCGTATAGGCATGCAAATAATATTCAATTCTAAAATCAATGAATTGTATTGATACCGAACAAATTTAGAATTAAAAAAATTAAATGTCAGCAGTAAAAATTCATCAGTAATGTCAAACAGAATCATGTGTATGTCAATAAGAAGAATAAATAAAATGTCAGGATAGTTAAATGTATGTCAATCATAATAATAGTTTGTCAATCAGTACAGCGATTTATCATTAAGGAAATCGTCAATGGTGTAATAACATTTCTCAATTAAAATTTGGTTCAGAGCCCTTTTAAACTTTATTACAGTCATATTTTTTATAACATCAGGTACTTTATTATAAATGCGTGGGGCGATACCAAAAAAACTTTTCTGCATTAGTGCGGTTTTACATTTCACTTGACATAGTTGGTTTACATATTGACTTCGTATCGGATTTTTTCTAACTGCTGACAGTTTTTCAAATAATTGTGGATTATTTTTTACAAATAGAGCTGTTTCCAAAATGTATAAAGACGGAAAAGTTAAAATTTTTAAAGATTTAAAATAGGGTAGACAGCTTTCAGTTGTTTTAAGACCGCACATTGACCTTATACATCGCTTCTGCATTCTAAACACTAGTTCCTTATCGGTAGACTGTCCCCAGAAAATAACACCATACCGCAAAACAGAGGCAACCAGTCCATGGTAGGCTGCTAAAAGAGCCTGACTGTTGACTTTTTTTGAAAGTTGACGGAGAGCATAAGCAGATTTACTGACTTTTTGGCATACAACTTCAATATGAGGTTTCCAAGTCAGTTTGCTGTCGATCACTATACCTAAAAACTTCGCCTGATTTTCTTCTGCAATATTATAGCCTTGGTAAGCAATATTAAGTTTTGGGTTTTCACTGCGTTGATGAAATTGCATTATTTTTGTCTTACTTAGGTTTATTACTAAATTATTATTGTTTAGCCAATGTATTATGTCACTTAAACAGCTATTTATGTCCTGTTCGTAATTATTATGATTTGCACATTTAACCAAAGCTGTACTGTCATCCGCAAAGAGAACCATTTTGTTTGTTGTTACTTTCGGGAGATCGTTAATATATATTAAAAAAAGCGGTGGTCCCAGTACGCTACCCTGTGGAACACCATATTTTACGAGCCTTGGTTTTGATGTATATATGGTTTCTATTTTACTCTTCGGACAAATTCTAGAAATTTCTGTAAATTGAAGTCTATTACTTAGGTACGATTCTATCAACTGAAGGATGTTCCCTCTAACACCGTAACTATGTAGCTTGTGTAATAGAATTTTATGATCCACATAGTCAAAGATTACCGCTATGTACAAACAAACAAAAAAATTGGTCCAGTTGCTGGCAACAGAATTTATCAAGCATTTATCAAAACCTTTACATTATCTTCACAAAAACTTAACATTTTTCTTACTCCTACATATTGGCAGTTTCATTACTAAATCACTACATGTTGTAAAACAAAGTCTTCCGCCGCGTCTGTCTGTTTGCGATAAACTGAAATACTACTATGCTGTTTTCACCAATGGCTAGAGTGGTTCTCGTATATAATTTGCATAACAGACATTAGCTAGTAATGTGATACTTCTGTAACACCTAGAAGTAATGCAGGCTTGCCTTGCAAATCATAAAGACTAATAATATCTTATTGATTGTATAACCTAGTATTATTTCATACTGTATTGAAAGCTAGTTATTGAGAAATTCCTTTGACTGTAAGTATTATACATATAAAATAATACCTAATGATGTAGATAAATCTTAATGTGGTAATTGGGTAATGTATCGTAAATCTCGTAAGTAAATTATCTTGAATGATGCTATTACTGTAATTTACTGACCACGTTGGTAAATGCAGCCGACTTGCGACATTTAAAGTATCTTTTTCAGGTAGATATCTAGATTTTTCGGTATGTAGACATTTTCAAACAAATATTACAAGAATTTTCCAACTCCTTTTTTTTTTTTAGGATGGGAAATCATCAAATGACTTTTCCCACTCTGGGCGGAGCGGGAGGGAGTGTCAGACTCTTACTGACTAAAACCCATCCATGTTCCTTCCTCGCCCTTTACGTTCCGGGGCCGCGGTATCTCTTTCGAACAGTCCCGCAACCCCGGCAGGCTTCGGCCCTTGCGGGCCCCTCTCTTCTGCTGACATCTCTTTGAGGCGCGCGTGGAACACGAACGCGCCGTCGACACGGCCTGTCGTCACTAGACAGACGGACGGCTAGCTAGCCCATAGCTAACCGTCCACAGGCCCGCATCTACGGTGGCCGGTAGCCACCACGTGGCCCCCGACGCCCGGTGCGTCTCCCGCGGCGGCCGGGTAGAGAGGCTCTCTCCCTCTCTCGTTCCGCCACCTCCTTCGCTAGCATGACTGCTTCGCAGAAGGAGGTGACGGCTTCCCATTCCGTCTCGCTCCGGACCATGGATTGAACCAGGGCCGGACGCGAGAGGTCGCCGCCGCCGATCGCCGCTACGAGGACACGGCGGTGCTCCGCCCACGCAGGGCAGACTTCCACCGTGTGCTCCACCGTGTCCTCCGGTCGATCCTCGCAGTGGAGGCACCCGGGCGTTTCCTCCCGCCCGATTCGGTGCAGGTACCTCCCGAAACATCCGTGTCCGGTGAGGACCTGCGTCAGGCGGAAGGTGAGGACGCCGTGGCGCCTCTCCAGCCACTCCTCAAAGAGGGGAATTACCGCCACTATCGTGGCGTGCCCTAAGTATAGCACCACTAAGGGCCAAGTTCAACAAAAATATGATGGTCTGATTATCTAAAACGGCTGTTTAAAACACATTTTTGTATGGGAACATGACACACTGACAGCTGTTTTTAGATAATCAGACCGTTATCTTTTCGGTGAACATAGACCTAAGAATGCCACCTGACACCTGTAACTCAAATCACCATACTTGCATAAGTTGCATACCTCATTATACTGCGCCTGATTGAAATTACCATCACCGTTCAGAAGTAACATAAACATCTAACTGAGTCTATCTGGTCACGATTTAGTTACCATACCCAAAGAGTATAAAAAACATAGCAGATGTGGCAAAAATATGCTGATCATACTGGGTGTAAACAAACTCTTCACGAAGCCGTAACAAGCATTCAGTACACCTAAGTAATCCTACGCATAAAGCATAGCTGGGAAATTACTTTTTTTGAGGTGAAAACTCACGTTTTACTGAAAAACTCAATGTAACGCACTCGAAACAAATTGTGCTGGTGGATAGATTGAAAAGTGTGGGGGTTGTGAAGGTGTTTAAAGTAAATATACATTAAAAACATGTACTCAAAAAATTGGAGTATTCCCAACCGTTTGGATTTTGGGCACCATTTTTATGAGGCTACCAAAATAGTCCGTGCTTAGACAGTTCCAGACAAGGCTAGATGATCAGATTTTTTTTAGTTTACCCCACACAAAGAATTTCAACACTAGTGGGTCATGATTGTAATGAATAAAGAAATACATAAAAAAAACAATCTTATTGAGAACTTTCCCCTTTTTGAAGTCGGTTATAAAACGTCAATGGATAGTGAGATAATGGTAGAGAAAACCTTGTGGAATCAAATTAAGCTGCTACAATCTGTCAAATTTCTTTAATATATTTTCAACTTTATTGCGAAACTATTAGGTTCAATGTTAATTGGGAAAATTTTACAGTTTCGGGTAGTTTGGTGTGCACTTAAACTTTAAACAAATAATGCATAGTAACTAATTGTTCGTCAGTGTACACACAATGAAGGCCAGTTGAAAAGCTACAAAAAAATACAAAGAATCAACGCTTTATAAGCAACAAATCTTAACGTCCCACCAATCAAGAACACGCTTACCAAAAAAACCTGACGCCACAGAAACCCGTTTGAACCCACGGCATATCTCCTGCTTCTATGATCTTGGTCCACGACCTTGTGAGGCTAACCAGTCTGATACCGAACCGGTACGAACCGGTCTGGGGAAACTAGGGAACCGTGGATATCATTAATTTGTATGTGAAAGTTTGTATGACTCGGAATGCTAGAGGAATGTTGGTGAATTCTGTTTATGCTGTTAGAAGGGCTATGGGAATTATTCTAAGTGTAAATGGTTGTGTGAACATAGTTTAACTAGTTATTTTGTGTATCGGCTTAAAGCTAAGAATAAAAGAAACAGCCATCTTCTCCTTCGTCTTAGACATTTAAGGCTATGCTACATTATCAATACCTAGATAATATTTTATTAGCATGCCGTTTTCCAGACTCAATAAACTAAACACTTTATCAGCAGTGAAAGCATCCGCAGTATCACTAATACTACACCGAGCGCTAATATCATAGCAAATCCATTCCTTTTCCGCAATCACCAGGAACTTTCTTCAGGGAAGCAGATTACAATACCACTGACATTCTAATGTCAGACATATAGACATTTAAGTGTGACATCGTCCATCGGTAATGACGGTCCGTGTGGTTGTTGATCGTCACGCGAGCTTCCGAGGATATTGTATTACCTTTATTGTGGGTGAAATTGATATATTATAACTGTTATGTAAACTGTTTATTACCTAATGCATCGGGAGATAAACGATCTTTGAAACATCTTGAATGTTATTGTTTGAATGGGAAAGACAACTAATACTCTTTCGTTCTGAATATGAGATATTTGATACTGTGGCTTAAAGTGGGACAATACGATCTAGTATTTCTATATTATTTAGGTTAGAGCATTTCAGGTCCTTGGCTGTCATTTGTCCATCTTTGGCAGTCGTTACAGGTACTCAGTGGCCCAAAAAGTCTGACAGCCAGTCTTACCAAGTGGTATCGTATAACCCAGTATTAACTGGGTTGTGGAGGTCAGATAGGCAGTCGCTCGATGTAAAATACTGGTATTCAGCTGCATCCGGTTTTACTGGAAGCCGACCCCAACATAGTAGAAAAGGCTAGGTAGATGATGATTTCGGGTTCTTGGTTTGCAAAACGCTCCAAAATTAGTTACTAGTAAAAGTTGATTTGTTTGTGAAAGGGCTCTTTCGGTGGAACTACTTCATCTATTAAATAGGCTAGTTTCCACCATCAATAAATTGCAAATCTATTTTAGTCCATCAGTTAGAGTATTGGAAAATAATGGACACGTATTTTTTGTTTTTGTAAATCAATGAATGTTGACAAAGATAAAATGCATCAAAATTCTTGAGTGGGGGGGCTCGTGACGTCAGATCGCACAAAAAAAAATTATCACGGCGTGACGTATTGAGTATTTTAAAATCATTGTATCTTCGTCAATTTTGGTTTACGTAACAAAAAAAAATAGGTACGGGTCAAATATTTATTGAAAATTAGAGTCAGTGGTGTCGATTCTGTTGTGCACCAACTAAACTTAATTTAGGCTATTGCTATCTTTTTCTCTCTAATAAAACGAGAAAGAGACAGACGTAATTTAGAGCTGTCAAATTTAATTGGAACTAATATTTCCATGCGAATGAAGGGTGCATGTAAAAACATGTCGACTAAAATCACACTGAAGCGCAAGGCATAAACTAGTTTGACATCTCTAACTTAGTTCATAGCTATAGTCGTCCTTTTCTCCCACTGCATTCTAATAAAAGATAGCAATAGCCTAAATTAAGTTTAGATTGTGCACAACAGAATCGACACCAGTGTTTCAATCATACACTGATATACATACTTGTAAACAAATTAATACTTTGTAATACTTTGCCTCTAATGTACTGCATAAGTATATTTTCTATACCGGAAAATTACAAGCATAACTTAACTGCGATAATCAAGATATCCAATTAGCCCATACATTTCTTTCATCACGTATACCCCTGCTGTTCACGAACAAACACAAGTGACTAAGCATGTATCTAATTACAATATTACGCGACAAGGGCAACCAATGCAATAAACTCGGTATTAAATTGCCAAACATACATTTGTGAAATAGTACACCTTTACACTCGTAATCCAATATTATTACTTAATATTTTCTGTGTAATTAATATCGGGTCGTAATGTTTTTATTTATTAAAGGTTGATAACTCCTTCTGTTATGAGTTCTGATTCAAAATGAAATTAGGGCCATTGCTCTTTATCTCAGGAATATCATCTTTCATAGATGAAGGTGTTGACCTATTGCTAGTAGCTATGTTCAAATACCATATCATGGCCTAATGGCCATATAAAAAAAAACACTGCCAATAGCTTGATTTTTCTAGCTTTCTATATCCATTGCTCCAAATGTTTTGAAATCCGTCTGTGCGATAGGCAAATCGAACGCAATGAATGTTGTTGAACTGTCAAAATCTAATTGCTCATAATTCATAAAGAATTGACTTATTACTGTTCCATAAAAAAAAAATTATCTTATTTTAAAAATGGAACCAAACGCGCCGAACGCCGAACTCTTTGGCAGGATGTGTGCGTTGCATTCCAGCTACAGAAGAAATAAAAAAAGGCATTGGCGCAAAATTTTAAGATATTTTCTGTATTATTTATTTGAATTATAAGTAGGATTCCTTTTTATCTCCTACGTTTACCCCACAGACGACACAATATTATATTCGTCTTCACAGAGAACTGAGATTATGTTGCCGGGAAAAAACATCTCATTAGAACAACAGTACAAATTGTACATTTCATTTTTAATAAAATAAACTATCATATTAAATATGGTTATTTTATTTTCTCGCAATCGTAGTGAAAAGTACGGTGTAACACTGGGCGCTAAAATCCCATTATAACTCGGTTCCTATATACTACCTCGCTAAAGCTCGGTAGTAAAACTACCTCGTCTATAATGGGTCATTTTAGCCCCTTGTATCACAATGTACTATTTGGATTACTTAGTTTTCACTTCTATCGGCAGTTCCCAAAGATTGCCCGTTTTTTTTTCACTGGATAAAGAGCTCGATGCAAGAAGCGATACTGTTTGCCTGTTTATTTAGTTACATGTTACATTATTCCTGTACGTCTTTCAATATCCAATAATTAAACCAACAGTTAACTCACTAGGCAAATCATTCTTACACCACTACACATAAAAAGCTCTTTACAAATTGATTTCAATAAATCCACGCAATAGAAATGTTACAAACAATGGCGGTATATATGTCCGTCCCACGCTTTCAAGTTGACGTTTGGCAAGAATGGCGCATGCGTGATGAACATTCTTGCGTGTGACGACATCGTAGTTTTTGACCTCTAAATGTTAAGTGATTAAATGTCCTTGGTCAAGAATTTTTGGCTCAGGAGTGTTAGTAGGCTCTTGAGCTAAATGCCATGTGGATGTAATCACTTCAAATGGTAGATGGAGTTATTCCAAATCCTGGTAAAGTATAGTATGAAGTTCGGGGACCCAGATACCCAGATAGTTAAGCTTTACTTTAACACAGTAACCAAAACGGTAAACACAATCACGGATCCAACTGAATACCAGTATTTTACATGGAGTGTCTGCCTATCTGACATCCGCAACCTAGTTAGTAATGAATTATATTATGATACCCTATATGGTAAGACTCTTTGTCAGACTTTCGGTCCAGTGACTACCTGCCCGGCTAGCATGGGCAGGGGATAAAAATTTTATCCACCGGTTATTTCCACTTTTGTTTGAATTTTGTCCCTTGTCAGTGGAAATAACCGGTGGATAAAATTTTATCCCCTGCCCATGCTAGCCGGGCTGTAATGACTGTCAAAGATCTACAAATGACAGCCAGGGCCAACGGCTTAACGTGTTTTCCGTGACACGGAGAAAACTCGATATGTATTAGGTGGTCACCTAATCACAGACCAATCTAAGTAAAGCGCGGCTTCCAACCAACATATGATAGATCCATGAGACTGTTATGTAGCAACGAGCTCCTCCAAAGCGATAAGCACGTCGGGAGGAAGGCAGCACCATAAATTCAATGACGTGTGGCATCCACCAAACTGTGAATTATAACCTGTTTCCCAACAGTGGGACCGCTATAAGCTGATTATGATACTCATGGTTATGTAATTTTTAAGCCTCTGCAGTCTGCAGTACAAGTACGTAGGAATCGATAGGACTCTATAAGATAAATTTTACAGTAATTCTCGATAAAATGAGTTTTTGACTCCAAAAAAACTCATTTTATCGAAAATAACTGTCAATTTTATCTTATCGAGTCCTATCGATTCCTACGTACTTGTACTGCTGGTCTGGCCCTACACATTAAGCACCCACAGAGCGGTAAAGCAGATGAAAACCTCCTAAGTTGACCTGGGAGATGCCATTCCCAAAAAAAAAAGAAAAAGCATGGTTACATTTTCAGCCGGCTTTTAAAATTGCATTCCTTTTGATATCATGATTGTTTTTGATATCATGCCACTTCAAATAAATATTAACAAAAGTATTTTTTACAGGTTCTTAGGCGTAGATTATGAATTTTATTATTAGTAAAATATTCAAAATCAACAAGTTTTTCTCGTTTGCTTTTGAACATAGAGCCCACTAACAGATAAAAAGGCGCTTAGCAAATATAATGCTAGTAAATAAAATAAAGTTATTATATCTTTTTCTGATAGAGAGAATATTTAAGTCAAATATTACCATAATAATATAAAAAGCCATGCTATTTCGTTTTTAATGGAGGGAATTGGCAATATCTCATGACTATTCTGTATGTTATTTCCATATTTTTTTCCTTATAAAAGGAATTTAAATTATGTAAATCTGTCGATAACTTTAGCCGTAGAATGTTTATATTTGCGGTCATGTGGAGGCTTTTCTTGCATTATTAAGAAATTTTTGCCAAAAATGTATGAAATGTAGGATTGTCAATGTCGTGCCAGTCGTCACCTACATATTTACCTTCTGTGGCATTTAATAGATTGAAGTAATTCAAATTGATGTCAACTTACATAATAAATACACCGACACATACAGAATACATTCACAGTGAAATCTATCAGAGTAAGCCGAATTCGTATTTTAGCGTAAAATGAATGAACAGACTGACTCACTTATTTGAACTATTTTTAGTCAGAACGTTAATACATATATTATTAACTAGCTGATGCCCGCGGCTTTGCTCGCGTACTAATTATATACTAGAACCCTCCTCAAAACCACTCTATCCATTGGTGAAAATAGCATGAAAATCGGTGCAGTAGTTATTGAGTTTATACAGCGACAGACGGACAGACATACGTGGCAGAGGACTTTGTTTTATAATTATGTACTTCCTATGACATTAAGAATAACCTTTCTAACTTCAAAGCAGTAAAATGCTGACCTTTTTAATTTAATGACTTCATTAAATATATTACCAAAAGTGTTTTTCCGAATTAAAGATAACCTTCAAATGTAAGCAAAATCACCTTGAAATAATTCCATCTCATGTTTGCCACACATACCAAACAATGCCACATTAGGGCATTTAATCGATTCAAAAATCGAACATGTGTCACGATTTTCAAACTGCAGATCGATCACATTCAAAACAATTGAATGACCGTTCCAGTCAGTAGCAACCTTGGTATGTATAATCGACTTTTTATTGGGTTTGCGCACATGCTAATTTGTCGATTATTGATCAATTTTCTATCGAATTACTGTACGTTCACTTCGATAAATTCAGGGCTGTTAGAGGTCATTAGTTCTTGACTTGTTATTTGCCACGTTTTGGTATTTAATGACAGGTTTCTATGTTTTTTTTTTCGAGACGCTTTCCCACTGTTTAGCACGAAGGAGTAGTGCAAAGTGGTAATTAGCAAACCCACATTTTGCCAACAATAGTTTAATTTCTGCTGACAAATTAGTAATTTTAAAAGTTTGAGTTTAAGAGTATAAGAACGGTCAAAATGTCACAGAAGATACATCTCCAGAACAGGTCTGGTCAGATGCACGCGATTTGGACACCCTCTCCAGAAGATGTATGTTGGATTGACAGATATGGAGTTCACTGCTTGACTTGGGAACTATACCCAGGATCTCGAGCCTACAAATTCCAATTCTCAATAGCAATCGCTAGCCCAATACGCGATAGTCAATTGTTTTTTCGTAAGGCTACAGCATTTTTTTCGTCTAACCAACAACAGTTCATATTTTTTTCTTATCAACAATATTCGGTCATAAGTACCTAGTCATCAATATGAACGGTATTCCACATTACGGTACTAACGGTGACCGATGTTCAACATAACATGGACTGCTATCGATCATGTTATGTTTAATAGCTTGATGATTCGTGATGGTGTCTGTTTGTGTGTTGGAGGTATAAGTAGTGGTATTGTGCGCAAAGATGTGTTAATAAAATCACATAAACGGGTAGGAGAGCAGCTGCTGTAGGAGAGCAGTAATATAGAAGAGCAGCTGTGGAGCAGATGCTGCAACATTATTCGTGGGTGCTACAGCTATACAAATTATTACTATATCATGCATAAGTATTACCCGCGCTATCACAATTTTTGCGAACGACGTCGCGTGCGAAGTAATGTATACTAAAATACAAACATCATCTGCGTAGCCTTTTCCCAATTGTGTTGGGGTGGGCTTCCAGTCTAACCGGATGCAGCTGAATACCAGTATTTTAAATGGAGCGACTACCTATCTGACCTCCACAACCCAGTTAGTACTGGGTAATACGAAACTCATTGGTAAGACTGGTTGTCAGACTGTCACTGACTACCTGTAACGACTGTCAAAGATCTACAAATGACAGCCGGGACTAACGGCTTAACGTGCTTTCCGAGGCACGGAGGAAAATGGTATGTAAGGGTGGTCACCCATCCACAGACCAACTAAGGCAAGCACGGCTTAAGCTAAAGATCGAGCCGAGCGGCTTTTATTATTTAGCCACGATTTCCAACTAAGTTACAAACAAAATCTCAAATTCTACAACATTCGTACAGCTTTATCAATGATCAAGAATCATGATTGTCCAGCAGAGCAACGCTAGCTTCATCTCGGTATAATATCAACAAGTGCCGCAAATAACTGCACGCTACGCGAATGAAATTCATTTCTCACTAATTATTACAAAACGGTTTTTTTTATTCGCTCTGACAAGACAAGTAATGAATTACTTTTCTGTTGTGTGTTGTCTGCTCTATCGCTTGATGGTGATTTGTGATTGATTTATTTTGATGATGATGCGAACTTAGTTCTTTAACCTTTTGACTGGTGGTCAAAAGGTATAAACGCACGCGCGTGCCCTCCACGCCTAGCCATAATTTCATCTACTATTTTGTCACATATTTGTGTCGTTTGGCGTACAGGGCACGCGCTTGCTTGTCACGTATATGTGACAACGGCGTCCAAAAGGTTAACATGAATATTTATAGTTTGGCTTCATCTTTGGCCGAGTGGTTGCAAGTGCGACTGCTGAGGATGGGGTTCCATTCCCGGGTCGGGCAAAATGTTATTGGGTTTATCTATTATCAGGAGTCTTCTCAGTAACAGCCGCGCTGACTGTATTTGTCCCCGGTTGATGGCAATAAGCTCACCCCCATTCCATCATCTACCTAGCATTTTCCCAACTATATTGGGGTCGGCTTCCAGTCTAACTGGATGCAGCAATACCAGTATTTTACATGGAGCAACTACTTATCTGACCTACACAACCCAGTTAGTACTGGGTAATACGATACCACTTGGTAAGACTGGTTGTCAAACTTTCCCTGTTACATGGTACTGAAAACAACTGGCAAAATGTGAGTGTACTATTAGATGTACCTCTGCCTAACCCTTCCGGGGATTACAAGCGTGATATTATGTTCATAATCATACTAAAACATCGTCATCTGTAAACAGTGGCGTTACATTCGTGAGAGAATGATAAATTGCTCTCATTAACAGTTTCATTCGTTAGCTGAACGAGATTCCGATCATTTCATTCATTCGTTGATCAGTCTTATGTCTTTATTTATTGACATATTTTCGGTCACGCAAGTTAAGTATTTTGTAATAGGCATTTCTATCATTGAAACTGCTGTTCTCAGTATCATCGTCATCAACTTATATTTGGATAAAGGCTCGATATAAAGGGTGTAAAACACTTATTCACGAAGCCGTAAGGCACTTGTTCTCCCCGTCATTGCGATCATTTTTTTGTTCTCCACCATACTTGGGAACCTTCTAGTTACGGAGATATGGGGGGTCAAAGTTCCAAATTTTTTGACTAGGTTTGGTTGTATGGTTGTAATATTTTTACTTTAAACACCTCTACGGTCCCGCACTATTCAATCCATCCATCAGCACAATGTTTTAAGTGCGTGACATTGAGTTCTACCACAAAACATGATTTTTCAGCCCACAAAAAAAGCCGAGCAATTATTTTTGCGTAAAGTTACTTAGTTTGATGTACAGAATGCTTCTTTGACGGTTCCTTGATGAGGTGGTTTACACCCTGTATATTATTATTTCAAACTAAAGTAAGTACCAATTAGTCAAACGATTAAAAAATACTTTCAAGATTTAACTTACTCTTGCGTAAACAAGCAAAAAAAACACATAATTCATCCGAAAAATCACTCTTTTTGAGAACAAGCATTTGTCTCATCCACGAACATCAGTGAAAGATGTCAGTTTTTTTACTACTTTTTTATTTTTTCTAATTAATTGTCGTGACGTTGAAAGAGTCGCGTGCGCCGACAAATCCGATATGACTCGGTTTTAAACGTTAATTAGACACGGAATGCTTGTAATTAGGTTAATATAGGAAGTTCTTTCTTTTAGTCGTTTTGGTCATTAGAATGTGCCGTTTCACGCTTTTTTGTTTGCTGGATTTTATGTGGTGTTAGAGCTAAATTTACACGGACTTTTTGTCAATGATTGCATACAACTTGCTTTATAATAATTTATACCATTCATTTTGTCTTCGTACAGCGGTCAAAACATCGAATTTTCAGTGCTTTTACCAGGTTATCTTAGATGGTAGAGTTAGATCATGTTGCTATGTAGTTGAATTTTATGTACACACAATATAGGTACGGAATCCTTCATGGGCGAGTCCGACTCGTACTTCGACGGCTTTTTATATTATTTTCTTTATCAAATAAGGAGTCTTAATACTTTTTAGTGGAAGGAATGCGGGGAGGCCTTTACTTAGGATTGGGAAAATACGGGCTAAAAAACTAAAAAGAACTACGCCACTGAGCAAACTGTACATAACACCATGAGCATATGACACCATTTTCAATAGGTAAGTAACAACATACTATAGTTAAGTTTATAAAGGGTGTAAGACACCTCTTAAAGAAGCCGAAATGTACTTTTTCTCCCCGTCATTGCGATAATTTTTTTGTTCTGCACCGTACCTGGGAACCGGTACTCCCTTGCTTGTCCTAAAATTTTTTGTCCGAAAATCATTATGCATTTGCTATAAACTTCAGTAACCATAATGTTCAAAATACCGAAATTTTGTTTTACATACCTAACTTTACTTCTAATACTATTTTGTCATAATATCGAATACTATAATAACTGAATTTCCTAATTTTACATGACATAAAGTCCTATGTCCTAAGTATTGTATAAACATCACATAATGTGTATGATTCCGATTGGTCATTTATAAATTGTTAGTCGCTAAAAAAATCCCTAAAAGTTAAATAATAAAAATATCTTATTTATCCAGGTTTTATAAAGTAGGTATCTACCTAAGTTGACGTATTTTTCAATTATCAGGACACATCCAAACAATCTTTTGAAAAAACAAACTTTGAAATAAAATACAAAAGTTATTTTCTTCCCAGTTGATTCTCAAACTGCAATCTGCTAACAAAATCTTAGAATGAATTACAGCCTACGCTACATAATGAATGCGAATTAACAATTATTACTTAATACTGGTCGGTAAGTCATGGTGTCGGCTGCAGAGTTATGATAAGAACGCCGCCTGCCTTGGGACGCTTATTGTTAGGGTTGCCCGTGTCTTTATAAAATTAGCCTAACGGTTCGATTTTCAAGGCTAAGCTGCACGCGCCTAGGCCGGTTCGTGGATTACATACCGACTTTTCTCTGTGCGGTTAGACTGGAAGCCAACCCTAATATAGTTGGGAAAAGGCTAGGCCGATGAGATGCTTAACATTTTCAAGGTTATGAGAGCTAAGCTACCGATACCGATACCGCCATGACCGAAATTCAGACTTTTTTTTATCAATAAAAATAAATCAACCTCTTACACAGCAAGAAAGTGCATCTGACAACCCTAGTGATGGCGCGCCCATATCGATGCGATCTACGACATCGAAGTGATAAGAGAGTGGACATAGCTGAGAAGGCATTTCTTGTAGATAAGTTCGAAATTTGAAAATGACATATTTGCGATCTGACAGTCGATTGTCTATTGTTTGGAATACGGTATAGTTGAATTGTATTGGTGAGGCATTACTTAACTGTAGGATTGTGTGTATACGAATGGATAAAATATAAAAAAAATCAGTACAGTCTGAAAGTGGCGTCGGCGTCGGTGACTGAACAGTTGTGTGGTAATCGGATGTCGTAGTATGTGATTTGGAGGCATGAAACCGAAGTTTGTTTTTAAGTTACCAAAAAAAGGTAGTTGTCCAAATAAACTGACATGATTGTTTTGTTTATCTACACATAAACTTTCATAGTTTGTATGTAGGGGGTTATCTTTGAAACTGTTGACCCAATTCCAAAAATTATTTTACTAATTGTAACCTACTTTATTTCCGAGAGTCTCTGGGTTAATTTTATTACTTAACGGAAGCGAAATTGTGAGCAAAAACTACAGTAAGCAAATACATTTTGACCGAGCGTCCCCAAGTTAGTCCATTTAATTGATCTCTCCAAGTACGGTAGTCTTTAAATGTATTATGCTAATACAAACCTAAGCGGATCAGCTTACCTATTATATTTCATTACGTCCACTAAGCCATGGTGTTGAGTTATGATTGTCATATTAAACATGTCTACTGGTTGATTACCTTGGTTCACCCACGGGTAGCCTAAGGCAACGATGGGGTTTTATAAAAGCTGATAAAAGTGACATAACTAAGGTATTTTGTAGTGATTGTTTTGATAAGACACCTCGTTAGTTAATTGTTTTAAAACGATAGTGTTTTGTTCGTGACACGTCAGACACGTGCGTGACGACTTGATAGATTTTTTTTTCAAATGCTTGATTATAACTAAATGTATTTTTGGAACGAAGTACCTTATCGAACTTCATTCCAAAAATACATTTAGTTACGTCTAGCCCCCGCTAGACGGAAAAAAATCTTACGAAAAAGTTGTCACGACACTTTTTGTTTTTTAAAAATAAATTAAGGTTGCAATGCGTTTGTTTCATTTCTATTTCGCATTGAACAGTGTGTAGTCGCGACCATTATTTTTGTTGAGTGAACATTATATTTTGTTAATAATAAAAAAAATATTATTATAACTTAAAAAAAATAAAATTTTATTACAATTCCTTCACTAGTTAAGGGGCCGGCGGAGCGTGCGTCGTTCATACAAACGTAATACCAAAATAAATCGTAAAGCAAACATATTCTTAAGGTAGTGTGTATTTATTTCGATTGGGTTACAGAATATCTATGTTCCCAAATATATTTTTTTGAGAGGACAATGGTACAAAGACGAGATATGAGGAATTTAAAATTTCCATAGAAAACTTATTTTTCTTATAACTCTTGTTAAAATCAGTGTCCAATCAAAATATATATTTGGGAACCTAGATATTCTGTAATTCAATCGAAATAAATACACACTACCTTAGGAATATGTTTAATTTACATATTATTTTGGTATTACGTTTGTATGAAATACGCATGCTCCGCAGGCGTCTTAATCGAAAGAACTTCGTTCCATCCGGGTGTCCCTTGACACCTCTCAAGTTTTTTTTTAAATTAAAACGGGTTGAAGTGGTTTGATATTATGTCATCAGATTAATTAAAATCCTTGCACTTTAATAGTTCGTTATCCAAACTCCTAATAGAACAGCATCACGCTGAGTCATCATAATCAGGCCTCCTCTCTATGAGAGGGAATGGGCTATACTCCACCACGCGGGCCCAGTGCGGATTGGTAAATGTCACATGTCTTTGATTTTTTTGGTTCTAGGACATGCCTTTTTCCTTCACCGTTTTGAGAGCAGTGGTGATGAAATAAATAACACAAAGTAATGCGCCTGTCTGGGTTCGAACCCACGACTTACTGTACGTAAATCGGGGCTGCCACCACTGGGCCACCACTGGTCTAGGCAGGATGACTTATTCCCTACATCACATCTCCAAATCATGTGCCGCATCCATACCACTTACTCCATGAACCTATCAGAACAGGTGTTTTAGCCATAAAGCGACATTCCTGTGGCAAGCGGCTCGGGGGAGCTTCTGGATACCGTAACCATGGGATGGGCCCATTTATCAAAGTAGCTGTTTTGTATAGGTATAAGTAGGTAGGTAGGTGTATTTGTAGTCAGTGTAGCTGTGATGTGTAGATCATTTAGCGGGATATTGGAAGTTATATTGTTGGTAGTTATAAGGTAGATAGATTGTAAGTTTTGTGAGAGTGAGTTTTGGTTTTAACATGATAAGGTTTGATCAGAATTTATGACTTTTTGGATTAATATTTGTTTATTTTAAAGAACCGAACGGCTATTTGGCCACGAGCTCCAGCTACCTAAATAATAACAGCCATTCGGGTCGATCTTTAGGTTAAGCCATGCTTGCCTAGGTTGGTCTGTGAATGGGTGACCACTGATAACATATCAAGTTTCCTCCGTGCCTCAGAAAGCAAGCTCAGTCGGTAGTCCCGGCTGTCATTTGTAGATTTTTGTTAAACGTTACAGGTTGTCAGTAGCCCGAAAGTCTGACAACCTATCTTACCAAGGGGTATCGTATATTACCCAGTACTAACTGAGTTGTGGGGATCAGATAGGCAGTCGCTCCATGTAAAGTGCCTACTGGTATTCAGCTGCATCCAGTTAGACTGGAAGCTGACCCCAGCATAGTTGGGAAAAGGCTAGGTTGATGATGATGATTCATTGTTCATTTTGAAATCACATTAATATCTTCATAGTAGCATACAGAGTTTAGATTTTGTCTGTTAATGACTGTCAGAAGACTGAAGGTGAACATGGGACAAAGGCTAGAAAATAATCAATAAAAAAGCTGCATTTCTGTAAAAGAAACTTTGTTTTTTTATTGAACGTCACAGGAGATTTGTCGCACACCAAATTAGAGTATAGACGTCCCATATAGTTTTCTGGAATGAGAACAGAGAGAACTAAAGTCAAACTATAGTGTTAATAGACTATCAACAATAGGTCTTGTTATATACGTCAGAAATTCCAACAGGTGCCTTACAAACAAGTGACAGATTAATACCAACGCCCACGTTCTGTACATTAGGAACTAGTTAAACTAGACGAATTGACATTTGTGTGGGATGACCAACAAAACTAGGCTTAGTAATAAACGGTTGTTTGTTGGACCTAGTCGTAACAGTATAGAAAACAATGCTGTCAATGTTTATTAAGTTGCTATGGTTGTCTTTGGAGAAGGTGGTGGCTAAATAATAATAGCCACTACTTACCTAGGTTAGTCTTTCGATGGGTGACTGACCACCCATTACATACCGAGTTTACTCCGAGCCTCGGAAAGCAAGCTAAGTCGTAGTCCCGGCTGTCATGTCATTAAAGATCTTCATCTTTGACAGTCGTTACGGTTAGTCAATGGCATTTGATTAAATAAATCACTTGGCACGTTGCACTTGCGTCTGCGTTAAATGTCTTCGATTCATATTACAATCTAGGAAAAAGCAGACCGTACTTTATAGATCCTTAACTAATTGAAATCGGCAAACTGAACGAATTTGGCTAATCTGTAAAGTTCTCTTGAAGTTCTGCATTTAAACTAAGTAGCTGTCGACAGATTTCTTACCCAACTACGACAAAGCCAAAAAGAAGGGTTATAATTTTAACACTAGCTAGGCATCAATTTGAATTTATTTGTTCCTGTTTTTTGTCCAAATTGGTTCATTTGTAAGCTGTTGCAATTGCAGTATTTTGTTACCTTTCTTTTTTCGGATGGGAAATCATCACCTAACTTCTCCTACTCTGGGCGGAGCGGGGTGTCAGACTTTTACTGACTAAAACCCGTGTTCCAGGGCCACGGTATCTATTTCGAACAGTCCCGCAGCCCAGTATTTGTTGCCTATAAGATTCCTTAGCTAATCTTCTCACAAGGCTTTATTATCTTAGTTTGTCACTAGTAGTTGATTATCTCAAGTAAATCCCTCTCTAAATAATCACAAGATAACTAGAGCTTATCTCCCTCAAGCACACACTGACCCAGTTCACATCGATTACCCGACTGCGCTGATAAGTATGATTATGATTTCACCTGACACTTTCCTTATCACGCCTAGGTGGGTCTGTAATGATTGTAAAATTGTTGAGAATAACGACTTAAGGCGCTACCCCAAGCAAAAGCCGTTTTTTGTGCAGTTTTTTGGAGCCAACTCCTCTTTATCCAAAAGAAATACCAAGTAATAAAAATACATTAAATTTCTACATATTCTTAGACTGCAAAGTGGTAGTTTTATTTTTTATTTTAAGTCTCATAATGTGTAATAAATCCCCTCACAATGAAACCACAAAAATGAGAAAAAAATATTTATAACATGCTTCTTCTCGTAAAGTTAACATTATTTTGATTTGCTTCTTATACTAATGGATAGACAATTTAATAATGAACATAATGCTAGTTTTTTTTTTTCAAAAGACGGAAATTTGATTTTATAAAGAATAAAAATCACTAATTTCGCACTATTCGACCCGCAGTGACTGACGTAAAAACCACTTTGTAGTGCAAGCTGATTAGAACTTTATTCTAATAGTATTTCAAACGAAGTTTGAATCACCACAAATAGAGTTGCTAATTTTGCCTGGGGTAGCGCCTTAATTGGAGATATTGGCTATATGTTCGTTTTCACTAAAATTAGGTTAGCTTACTTGCCGGTCACTTTACCTTAAAGAAATCTATACTTAGTAATATTATTAATATTATAAAGCTGACGAGATTTTTTGTTTGTTTGTTTGGTTGAACGCGCTTGTCTCAAGAACTACTGGATGGAATTGAAAAAAAAAACTATTTGAGTTTGATAGTCCATTTATCGAGGAAGTTATTAGGTAACATCACGTTACGCAGATCATAAATGATAAATGTTGCAAAAACAGGGAAAATGTATTCCCTTAATGAGCTTTTTCTCTCTTATATGACGCAAACGAAGTTGCGTGGGTCTGGTAGTGCTTTAATAAAAGCGCACTGTTGAATTGTTAGTGTTTCAAAAATTCCTCAGTGCAGCAGGGACCTAGGCATTCATTCAGATTTGTTTGTTTGTTTGTTTTGCGATTATCTGTTTCATGTCTGTCATTTGAATCTTCTTATGTAAAAAAAATGTTTCAAACACCTTATTGCTAAAAGCCTTTGGAAGAAAATCATCATTATCATTCATTGTCAGTACTTAGTTAACCTTTTCTATGACAGAAGTAATACCTAGATAAAAAGTTTCTCACGCAACATTTTTATATCATTCGTTACATGAAATTGTGAGTTTTTTGGAGCGATTGATAAGATTTTTGAATTGATAGACTGAACGTTCATTGACCCAAGTAATGTTTTGACAGTCTCATGACGCTCATGTGAGATTTTCTTCTTGTTTATCGTGTGGTTAGTGGCTAACCTGGTGTCAGAGTTTTTATGCCGGCCATGTGTCTCTAATTTGTCTTTACATGCCGTCGAGAAATATCTCTCAGGCATGCTGGTAGGAAATATCTTTAATAGTTATGGTTTTTGATCCAGTATTAACTATGTTGTCAGTGGAGGTCAGATAGGCAGTCGCTCCATGTAAAATACTGGTATTCAGCTGCATCCGGTTAGACTGGAAGCCGACCCATGTAAAATACTGGTATTTAGCTGCATCCGGTTAGACTGGAAGCCGACCCCAACATAGTTTGGAAAAGGCTTGGCAGATGGTGATGAGTTACGGTTTTTGATACTTTAATAAAAAGACAAAAGATAAATGCAAAATACATTTAAAGTGAACGTACCACAATCTGTCTTGGCAACATATAACATTATAATTTGTGCACTTTGTTTAGTAAAAGTAAAAATAATATTTTATTCGTTCGTTTTGTACTAGTAAAAGATATGAACGTTGATAATAATCTCGTATTTATTCAAATTACAACCACTTTTTTAAAGTATTAAGTGAAAGTTTACGTTTTATGCGTGCTCCTTTCTTTTACATTCAAACTATTAAAATAAGGAGCTAAGGAAATGAGTATCATAGTTTATAATAACTCATATAAAGGGTGTAAAACACCTCTTAACGAAGCCGAAAGGCACTTGTTCTCCCCACCATTGCGACAATTTTTTTGTTCTACACCATACCTGGGAACCTTCTAGTTACGGAGATATGGGGAGTCAAAGTTACAACTTTTTGACAAGTTTTTTTTTTAAATACAAGTTTTTTTTGTAAGATTTTGACTTTTAACACCTCCACGACCCCCGTACTATTAAATCCATCCATCAGCACAATGTTTTAAGTGCGTTACATTGAGTTCTACCACAAAACATGATTTATAACCTCAAAAAAAAAAAGTTGTTTCCTAGCAATATTTTTTGCGTAAAGTTACTTAGTTTGATGTACAGAATGCTTGGTTAACGGCTTTGTGATGAGGTGGTTTACACCCTGTATTTAGTTATGAACTTATTTTTTTTTACTGCCTCGTTGGTCTAGTGGTTGCAAGTACGTCTGTTAAGCACAAGGTCCTGGCGTTCGATTCCCAGGTCAGGCAAAGTTTTATTGGGTTTTTCCTCGAAAATTCTACGAGGTCTGGATTTGTGCCCGGTTAATGGCAATAGACACGCTCCCTATTACACGGTACTTAAACATAACTGGCGAAATATCGGTGGCAATATTAGGTACACGTCTGCTTATCTTTATTACGGATGGGAAATCATCCAATAACTTTTCCCACACTGGCCGGAGCGGGAGGGAGTGTCAGACTTTTACTGACTAAAACCCATCCATGTTCCTTCCTCGCCCATAGGTTCCGGGACCGCGGTATCTCTTTCGAACAGTCCCGCAGCCGCGGCTGCCAAGCCTCGTGGGATTTATAGGCGTGATGTTTATTTTAACACCTCTAGCTGTTATTGTTTCTACCTAGACTCAAGCAGACAGAAAAAGAAAATACCTTACACAACGTTTTACACAATTCTTTCAAACTCTTTTGTTAACATGTTTTATGCAATAACTTAGCATTTAAAACGTTTCATCATACGTTTGAACACTTTCTTTAAATTATCACCAGAATCACAACTACAGCAATAAATCTTTATGGAACTTTACATACAAGTGTTTATTTCGGCTGTTATGATTTTAATCTGAATTATAAGTAGACCTTGTGACCGGAGTGACCAGTACAATACCTTGGATAAAGTGAGAATTGTGTAATAATTATATCAACTATCTCATCAGAGGAGCTCGTGTCCAAATAATGACAGCCGCTCCAGCCAATCTTTAGGTTAAGCCGTGCTTGCCTAGGTTGGTATGTGGATGAGTGACCACCCTTACAGACCGAGTTTCCTCCGTGCCTCGGAAAGCACGTTAAGCTGTTGATCCCGGCTGTCATTTGTCCATCTTTGGCAGTCGTTACAGGTAATCAGTGGCCCAAATAGTCTGACAGCCAGTCTTCATAATCTTTATTTGCCAAAAGAATAACAACCTTACAATAAAAATTGGCACTAGTACTTATTTTCTATAAAGCTATTAGAGTCTTACTAGGGAGTTGTTGAATAAATACCTTTCATTAGATACCCATACTGAGAGCAGTATGGGTATCAAAGGGCTTGACTAGTAGAATATAATAAATTATTACATTTCAAATTAAAGATGGCCGCCACCAAAAAACAGTGAATTACATTTTTTTTTCACAACTCCCTCAAATAAAAGGGCTTTTGAAAGTATGACCCTACGTGTGACGCGGGTTTTTATTTTTTTTAATTTTATGTATTTTATCTATGGATCTTAGTTGCATGTTAATAAACTAAAGTAACATTGATTTTAATACTACATATTTATGTAATGAAGTAAGCTAAAATCTTGAAAGGTAATAATTCAGAATGGATTTTTTTATTTGAAATCAAAGTACAACCTACTCCTAGGAATACAATTAACATTACTTTCCCTTCTGAAACAGATGGGTTATCATCATCAGCCTATTAATGTTCCCACTGCTGGAACACAGGCCTCCTCTCTATGAGAGGGAAAGCAGTCAGGTAAATAGCCTCAATAGGAGAATATTACCTATGTAGTTTTGTGGCCATAAGCTTTTACAGTAATAATCAAAAATAAAGTTATTTGTGTGATTGTCTATGTTACTCAACCGCAATAATAGACGAAGCATGATTCTACCATCTACTGTTACTTCGAATCTATGTTATTTTGATACACTGTTTGCATTATCTAAGGTTGCCATATTTGTCAAAAGAAACTCATTTCGTTTTTCTCATTCAAACCAAACACAATACACAAGGGTATTCATTTATTTTTAGCCATGTCTAACACATAAAATAAAAAATCAAAGCATTTATACAGGGTGTAAACACTCTTCACAAAACCGTTAACCAAGCGTTTTGTACGGTCGAACAAGCAAGTATTTCTATCAAAAAGTTAAGCCGTCCTTGCCTGCGTTGGTCTGTGGATGGGTGACCACCCTTACATACCCAGTTTCCTCCATGCCTCGGAAAGCACGTTATGCTTTTAGTCCTGGCTGTCACAGATAGTCTGAGGCCCAAAAAGTCTAACAACCAGTCTTACCAAGGGATATTGTATTAATCAGTACTAACTGGGTTGTGGAGGTCAGATAAGCAGTCGCTCCACGGCAAATACTGGTATTCAGCTGCGTCAGGAAGTTATAGGCAAAGAAGAAGAACCTGACTCCAACATAGTTGGGAAAAAGGTAGGCATATGATATAATTATGAGCATTTTACAATGTAGCAATTCATACAGTTCAATCATACCTAATTGGGATACCTGATCAACCTTTGAAATAGCATCGACATTAAAGTTATACAATACTGTAACCTTATTAAAAACAGGCATGGATGTGAATACGCTCTATATAATTGAATACTTGACTATTGACATTCCATAATTATTATCTATGTCGTAAGTACGTGACGGGTGACATAGAAGCAAAAGGGTCTACAGTATGACCACTTTAAGTGTGCAGTTCAATGTGGCACTACTTGTCAAGAAAACTAGCACCGACATATCAAACTTGGTCCATTTATTTCAATTTTAGTGTTTTCCTGCCTGCACGGATAAGTTGGTCGAAGTGTTATTTACAAACTCTTGTATTTTGTTTTAATCTATAACTTACTAGCTTCTGTCTGCGACTTCGTTCGCGTGAAATTTTGATCCAACGGAAGCTTTTTTCCCGCTTGCAACATTTCTTATTGCTGCTCCGCTCCTATTGGCCATAGCGTGATGTTATATAGCCTATAGCCTTCCTCGATAAATGGACTATCCAACGTAAAAAGAATTTTTCAATTCGAGCCGGTAGTTCCTGAGATTAGCGCGTTCAACCAAACAAACAAACAAACAAACTCTTCTGCTTTATTATATTAAGTATAGATTTATAGACGATTTTGCAAGCATTTGACTAACTTAGGTATAACTTAGTGAACTTGCGTTACAAGGGTGACGTTATTTATCTTAAATTCCTTTCCTTCAAGTTTGGTTTGAATATCTTCCAAATGTTTGGTAACTAAAGTAAAATAATTTGAATATCTTGGTCAACCCAAGTCCAGACAGAACGCAGGACTAAACAGGTTATGAAATAAATCACGGCTTACCTACGATTTATTTACGGCTTGTGAATATTTTAAAGAAAATAGAAATCAAAAAATAGCAATCGAAGGGGTTTTCCTAATATTTATTTAACTGTCTATCTTGTTTCGACAGCCCTAATCTCCAAGAATCTCTAAACCGCAGCATCCAATAGTTTTGATCACAAAACAGTTGAAAACCTGTCCATTCCACAAACCTACTTTATAGTCGTTACTGAGAGTTAGAAATATTCCATATTAAACATTTATTTGGAGAAAGTAATTCATGAATATTAGTTGAATCTCATTTGTCTGATCATGTGAGAAAGTTATCTATCTGTGATAACGATGTTACTGATATATGAAAGTTTTCAGAAGTGGGGTTCATCGAAAAATAGATGGATAATCCAATCGCATAAAAAATGTCCAACTTTGATATCCGGAAACTGTTACACCAAATCCATATGTAGCCTCCGTTTGCATGGCATGATTTGTGAGATGAGAAATAATGGTCTTTTACATAATCTTTTTAGTTCGCTTTTTAAGAAATCGGTTATTTTTGACATAAATTGTCATCATCTTCTTGCCATTGCTTCATGTTATTTGGTTGGTGCAACCGGTTTTTTCTCCTATTCTCAGCTATCAATCGGCACACTGTCATTTACTCCTTTTTCCTTATCATTCCTCACATATCAATCCATCTTTTTGGGCCCTCTTGATCCATCAACATTTGTATTCGTCACTCTTTTAGGCACATGTGATTAAACAAACGTATTACAAAACTGTAGATCAAACTCATTCCGAATAATCTGCACGTTTAATAAGTCTTCAGTACGAAAAGCCCCGAAAAAACGTTATAAAATTGTAATTGACGGCTATTAGGGCCAAAATATTGAACATAGGATAGAGCTAAGGAGAGCATAAAAAAATCATAATATTAATGAAAACAAAACAATCTTCAAATAATTCAAACACACACTTTCAACAACACATAACATCGTGTACCTATCAACAAATCATCTATCTAATTGCAATCGTTAGATCGATTAGTCGCAACTCGCGACGGCAACCAGTTGCGACCGCGATCACGATCGGTCGCATATCGCAGGAAGCGTTCACAACCGTGTAATCAATTCGGTATGTAAAGTATTTTTCAGGTTTTTTTTTACATTTTTTTTTTCGTAAAACATTTAATTTTAAGCAACTAATTTTAAGCTTTTTTTTATCCAAGTTACAGTTTCTTTTTTATTATTTTTTAAAGTATTATTCGTGATGACGTCATTTCATAGCCTGAATAGCTTTAAGTCTTTGCCACGTTTTCAGTACATACAAAAAACACTAAATAACTTCAAAGTTGACATTGATGACAGTTGACGCTTGACAGATACGTGTTTTTATTTTGTTGTGAAATGTGAATGCTGTGATCGTGACTGTGATGTGAACTTTTTGTTTGAGTTTCTTTTCCTACGATTTTTAGCAAATTTTAATTTCTATCCATTATCCGTGCTGCGTATCCGTGCAATGAATCTGTCATCGACAACTATGCTAAATGCTTCGTACCGTCATGTAAAACACTACAACAAATAGCCGACACAAATTGTTTGTAAATGTGAAAGAAACGCTAAAAAAGAAGTGGTGCAAGGAAGTAAATATGGAATACAAGCCTGGGCGTCGTCTTTTTTATTGCGAAGATCATTTGAACGCGAAATTATCAGCGCGCGATGCATTAAAATAAATAACACAGTAACTAGCATTGACAGTTTTGATTTGACACTGACGGTATGACAAACAAAAGTATTTTTTTTTAATTTATCTTGAAAAGCACGAAGGAAGTAGTCTATTCAGGCTACGTTATGTCGTCATTTAGAGGTCAAATGAAAGTCAAATGATTACAAGTATTATTGTGAAAATAAACACAATCTTGTGATATAGAAAGCTAAAAATAGAAAAATAAGGCATAAGACCCTAAAATCTCCAAATGGTTTTGGAATCAGCGTAGGTTAATTTTTACTTTACATACCGAATTCTTCCTATGCCGTGTGTGTAAAAACAAGCGCGCGCATGTAATTAGATTATACGCGGCGCAGGCGCTGAGTAAAATTACAGTAGTTTAACTTTAATCAATGTTTGTACGTTAGTGAGATGTTTCAGTGTAATTGTGCTTTAAACGCATATAAACAAGAGAGTAATGGATATGAATGATGATGTATGGAGAGGGAAAGGGAGAGAAAGGCCAAAGAAAATATGGCTGATTTGCGCGAGGAATGATACTATATGAAAGAAAAATCAGGGCATCGTTTACTAATGCCGTGACTTCTGCCAGGAAATGAAAGAAAAAAAACGTATTGGGCTGACCCCAAGTATAAAGGGACAAATGCGGAAGATTATGTGCTATTTACTGAACTTAGGGCGATCTTTAGGAACTTATTGCAAGTGTAGTAATTGTTTTGATTGATTATTTCTAAAAGAAGACCCCGCATTCGGTCTGTCAATGCTAACTTATGACGAAGAGTTTTCAGCTTGCAAAAATGATATGGCTTGTCAAGATTTTGTATGAAATTCCGCTTCTGGGTCTCACCCTGATATTACGTGACAGAGCCGCTCCCAGATCCGGAAATGAAAGTAAATGTCAACAAAAAACAACTAAAAAGCACAGAGCCTTTTACATCATAACTTCATCACTTAAAAATATTTTGTTAAGAATAGGTTTCATCGCAAGCACTTACATCTGTGTACATATTGATATAACACCATTTTTAAGTAGACAGGCGTCATCTATTACAATACATGAACTATTACACAACAAAAGGTATACCTGTCAATTATGGAATCATTGTAATTTACAACTTATGTCAATGGAATTAAAGTCTTTTATAGAACCCTCGCGATTCACAACTGCTATGTCTTGACAGCAAGAGTCGCGTTTGTCATTTGTTTAGTTATCGATGTCAAATCCATGTAATCAAGTGTCAATATTCATGTAATTATGCAATTGACACCGTCATTAAATACAGCTGCTATTACCAATCAACGTTTGGGTGTATATGATTTGATTGTTAAATATTAAAAGTGATTGCAGAAGTTAATGATTGGTTTAAGTGTTGATTGTTAAGGTGTATGTGAAAAGAAGTGCGGGTGTATATTATGTTTATTATTTTGTTTGCCCACAAAGTTTTTTAATTCTCTTATGTGGTTACTGTTAGGCTGTATCACCCCACTGCTGGGCATATGCGTCTCTTTATTGCGGTTAACTCTATTTGAACGGATATCAAAGCTCAGTTGAAGTAAAAAATGTACGATTGGTCAAAAATGCTCCGAGCAATAATAAATTGATGCTGTAGAAAATTATATGACCATAATTCTCTTTCCTTGATCTCAATGTATTTGGGATAGACGCAGCATTTTCTCTACTTCTTCCGTATTGTGACGCAGTAATCTTCTTTCTAACCATATCATACTTCACACAGTCGTTCCATCATTTCTTCGGACTCTTCTTTTATAGCATTCTCACTCGAAACTTTCCTCACGACATTTTTCTCATTCCTCCTCTTAAAACGATCATCATATTGATCTACTGTCTTTATTTCACTGTGACCAACATCATGCATGACCAACAAGCTTTAAAACTTAAAAAAAAACTTTTCCATTCGTGTTCATCATAATTAGGTATGCCGAGCTAAAATTATAGAATTAAGACTATCAATGTTTCTGCTATGGTCTATTTGTAATACTGGAGGATTGAGTGCCGCTTCGGTGGGTAGATCTCACTTTCTTATGTGGAGTATTTGCTTGTGTGTATGTAATATATTTACGAGTAGGTTACGAGTTTAGTTAAAAGCAAATCTTTGTGATGACTTTTAACATAATTATGAAACCTGGCGTGTGTCTGGCATGCGTCAGGCAGCCGAGCCTAGACCTGCCTAGTCCGTTGTAAGTCAGCCTTTCTGAACATATTGTCGAGTAAATATTAAGCTCCATGTTCACCAAAAAGGTGACGGTCTGATTACCTAACACAGCTGTTTAAAACACATTTGTGTATGGGAACATGTCACAATGACAGCTGTTTTTAGATAATCAGACTGTTATCTTTTCGGTGAACATGGGGCTTAATGGGCAGCTTTACAGTTGAATATTTTCCACGATCACGACACTTCCGATCATCATCTGCTTAGCCTTTGCCCAAATATGTTGAACTGTTGCATGTCTTCGAGTCTAACGGTACGATATCCCTTGGTGAGACTGGTTTCCCGATTTCCGTGTCACTTGACTACCTGTTACTACTGGTAAAGGTTTACAAATGACAGCTGGGATCAATTTAGCGTGTTTCCGAGGTACGGAGGAAAGTCTGAATATAATTCGTAGTCACCCATCCACAGTCCAACCAAGGCAAGCGCGGCTTAACCTGAAGATTGATCTGTGTGACTGCTATTATTTAGTTAAAAGCTCTTTGAAACACATTGTGAATGCTATTTTTGTTCTTGCTCGAAAGTCCAAACGAAATGTCAAGGCTGCTACAGACTATCGAGGAATGAATGTAGATGTGTGATTAAAGCAGGATGTTTTTTTATTTTTTTATTATAAAATGTCTTTATACGGTAGAGGTTACTTGACTGACCAGTGGCGTTTATGTCTGATACTGGCCACTAAGCAATGAAATAACTGGTCGATAAAGTACATTTTAACTTATTTATCTGCGCAGGCGGGAAAACATCATCTGCCTAGTATTATCCCAACTATGTTGGTGTCGGCTTCCAGTACCAGTATTTTACATGGAGCGACTGCCTATCTACCTCCACAACCCAGTTAGTACTGGGTAATACGACACCCCTTGGTGAGACTGGCTGCCAGACTTTTTGGGCCACTGACTACCCGTAAAGACTGCCAAAGATCTACAAATGATAGCCGGGACCAACGGCTTAACGTGCTTTCCGAAGCACGGAGGAAACTCGGTATGTAAAGGTGGTCTTCCATCCACGAACCAACCTAGGCAAGCACGGCATTATTTAGCCACGATATTAGTTCTACATTCAAAATCTCATATTGCGAAAATCAGATTACTAAAAAAATGCGGTAATTAAACAGTAGTACCTAACATAGCTACCTATACCTGCAATTGTTATGATAATGAGGTATGTATAACGTCCAATCTTCTAATTGCAATATTGACTTCTCGAATCACATTTCAAATCGTTTGCAATACAAACGTGAGAAATGCATCGGATAACCGAAGATAAGTCGTCTTGTGTCGTAAATGACAAGTGTCAATTGAGATCTAGGTCGCTGAAGAAATATACTAGGCGTTAAAGTAAACAGTCTTTTTGAACTAGATAATCTTACATCGATAATATTGCGGCTAGCATAAATGAGAAATGTTTGTGAGATAGTTTTCATCATTGGTTCTTGAGAGAAAATATTTAGAGTATTCAAAATGTCTGGTCCTGATCTGACTACTTATTGAAAGACTACTTTGTAGAGTCTTTTCTGAGTTACATCATTAAAATCATCAATACAACCCTCGGTTTCAATTTTTCTACTGAATTACTTTTTCATGAAATAGTCAACACACAACTTTCTTTTTTGCGGTTCTACTATAGAGGATATAATAACATATTGGCGACAGAAGTATTAACTTATATCGCAAGAATACGTTATGTGCTTTTATAGAGAGGAGGCCCGTGTCCCAGCAGTGGAAACATTAATCGGCTGATGGTGATGATGACGTTATGCGCTTAATAAGCCTATATTGTTTCCATTGCTGGGCCAGAGATCTTTTCCCTATGCTGGGGAATTTGCTGCGTCTACCCTTTCTTTTTTTTTTTTAGGATGGGAAATCATCAAATGACTTCTCCCACTCTGGGCGGAGCGGGAGGGAGTGTCAGACTCTTACTGACTAAAACCCATCCATGTTCCTTCCTCGCCCTTTATGTTCCGGGGCCGTGGTATCTCTTTCGAACAGGGCTGCGTCTACCCTTAGTTATTCAAAACGAGCCCTCTCATAAAACCTCAAAGAGCTAACATTGAATACTCCAAATTAAATCACAATGCCAAGGGCAGAAGCCACATTACCTTCAAGTTCAACTAACAACATAACCTAATTTAATTTTTATTACTCCAAAAGAATCGTGAACACAATCATCTATAAACTTATTACATCTAATTACCGAACGATTCAAAAACAAACAACTAATAATAACTAGTTTAATGAAGCGAGCAGTGAATGTAAGTAAAGCCAAGGCTAAAAATTATAGCACACGGAAGGCGGTATGAGGAAGTCTTCAACTTGAAATGTTGTGTGTGTTGGTCCAGTATTTTGAATTGTATTAAGGTCGGAGCTAAACTGAATGATTGTGTAGTGTGTGTTTATTATTTCGACGTGGTATAGATTATGATAGAGCTAGGGTCCGAAATTAACTGGAATTATTTTTTCTTGGAAAATTATTTTTTTTTAGCCTGTCATCATGTTCCTAGCCTTTCCCCAACTATGTTGGGGTCGGCTTCCAGTCTAACCGGATGCAACTGAATACCAGTATTTTACATTGAGCGACTATACCGATCTGACCTCTACAACCCAGTTAATACTTACTGGGTAATACGACACCCCTTGGTAAGACTGTGGGTGTCATACTTTTTTGGGCCACTAACTACCTGTAACGACTGTCAAAGATAGAGAAATGACCATTCATTTTTCAATTTAATTTTTTTTAGCCTGTACTGTCCCCCAATTCCTTCGATGAGCTTCTTTCCTGTGTTTTCTCGAACCAGCCCTCGCGGTTCGACTTCAAATCATCTTTCCACCTCTTTGGGCCGGCCTCGGTGATATAAATTTAGATATTATCAAGGTAAAATTATCAACGACCATGATTAGGACATAATTATTCAGTCGGAAGGCTTAATAAAGTGACGTTTAGCCCGATAGCCTTGATGAAGAAAAATGCATTTAGTTGACATCATCTGTTAATCCTCCTGAAAGTCATTGTAGAAACCAAAACGATTTGAAAGTTGTAAGCGATTTTGAGATTCAGGTCAGATTCATTAGCAATTTTCAATTAAATTAAATATTCCAAATTCTTAGGAGATACTGACTAATCATTTCCGAAAAAAACATTTTTATAAAATATTTGTAATGCAGCTAAAGGTCTTTCTGGAAACTCATAATGGACTACATTAAAATCGCACAAACACACACCCGTCTAAAATCTAGCAAAATGTCACAAAATTTCACGAAATGAATAATTGAATTATTACGAGTACAAAGAAAAGTATACAACATTGTCCATTGGTAAAGAGTTGCATATTAAAGAGGTCATATCTTAGGTCGTATGTGGTACGAATTATTTGCACCGTTCTATGAATGAAAAGTTCACGAGCTGCAATTTGTGTCTATGAGTCGGTGCAGGTAAAAGTTGACTCCAAAAATTATTACAAAAAGTCTTAGCTGATATAACTAAAAAATTGTGTCACTCTTTGAATATAAAGAATATATGAAGAATAGTAGTTGTGTGATTTTGATGTCTGCTTTTTGGACAAATAAAGTTTCGTACTAAAATCTATTACCTAAATTAAGAATTGATAACAGCCAATGTTGCTTTAGTTAATGTTCAAGATAGGTAAATGAAAAAATGAAGATTAAAAAATCTGAAATTCTGTTATTTTAATCAAACTCTTTCTTAGTTTAAGAGGAAGATTCAAATCAAATCAAATCATTTATTTCTTTGCAAACCTGGGTATACAGTAAACTCTTTATAAGTAAGCAATACAAATTCTTGCATAAAATATACCGCTTGTGGCTAACCACTATCGATTACGGCTGTACTTGTTTTGTTATTGCATTTAAATCAATCGTATGAAACCTAATCCAACCACCGTTTACCGCGGATATAGATATTTCATTTGTATAGTTTTGATTAGAATCGCATTACGGATATAATTTCGATGATCATTCTATTTTCATCACAAATTGCTGTGACTCAGGGGGTCTAAAAAGGCCACTTTAGCAGAATCATAATTTGAATCACGCTAAAATTTAAAATTCTTAAAATGGACTTTATGTTTATGAAAATAAGGTCCATTTTACCAATTTAATGTTTTTAAGATGATTCAAATTATGATTCTTCTAAAGCGGCCATTTTAGGCCCGCTGATTTAAATCTTTTTCTGCAGAAACCAGAAATATAAAAATACTCAAACTAGAAGTTAACAAAGCAAGTCGGATGCCTTTACGGCTGAATAATTTTAGCGATAGTTATCGATAATTACGCCTCTTAGATTATTGAGTATTTTCTTGATACTTTTCCTACTATTTCTATTGTATTAGTAATCTTCCAGATAAAAGGCCCTATATATATCTAAAAGATAGGTCTTTCGGATAAAAGGCCCTAATGTATGAAAATAATTTGATTATAGAAATTCGTATTTGATCATCATCGGCCTATTAATGTTCCCACTGCTGGGACAGGCCTCCTCTCTATGAGAGGGAATGGGCTATATAATCCACTAACATAAAATATCGTATTTATATGTTTTTTTCAGTCGTACCTGAATTAACTGATCTTGTGCAAGTTTTAGGTAATTTTTCACGTAATTTTGGAAAAATTCGACAGTAAAACGTAATATTGTATTTTGAGATAGTTTCTTTATAAATCTTTAATTCAAAACATCTTGATAAAATTGTTCATTAACCAATTGATTTACAACAAAAACACAACAACGACTCAGTTATGCAAAATCTTCCTCAGCTACATGCACCTCAAAAATAATCATCACATAAAAAACAACAATCACCCTTTACAAACAATAGCTCCAGTTATAATCATCAACAATTTTCCTAACTTTCTACAAACTAGTTCAATAGAATAGAAAACTACTAGAAGTCACACTTCCGACACACTTCGAGCTCTACGTGAGACCCCAGCTGTAGGAAACGACAATTTTACCATAATTAAAGATGGTGGAAAAGCGGAAAGTGATCTTGGGGCAATTATAGCCATGGAAGTCGGCTCAGATGGTAACTGATTGAACTGAACTGATTTGTAGGAAAAACGTATTGAGGTGGTAATTATGGATTGAGGGTTATTATATATATTGACATTGTGTTACAAAAAAAGAGAGGAAGGTCTTTGCTCAACTGTCTTAATACAGTCCTACCGTTAGGACTGACCCTAAATAGCAGAAGCCAAGAATAAATAGAAACGGGAGCCCAGCAGTGGGATAACACACATAAACTAGATAAATGGGATAAAGATAAGTTCAGAGCTAGGAAAGTTTAAAGGCGAATCTCTAGTATTTTAGTTAAAAATGAACAGAACATCTTTACTAGATTACTCTGTTGTTTGGGTAATTTTACTTGAGGTAACTGGTCCATTAAATGGTACCTGTTCAGTAACCTCTACCCTAGGTCAACTTTTACGCCTGGCGAAAGTGAAACTAAAGTGGTCATACCGTATCTAAATTTCAGATATTCCCAACTTTTTAGATGACGAAATCATTTAACATTTTAACTATTAATAAAACGGTTTGATTAAATCCAAATTGGCAATTAAGAAAAGCTTGTATGTCTGACCACTGAGAAGTCATTAACAACTCATTTAAAAGGTAATAAATCAAGACTATTACGAAACCTAACGATAATTCAAAAGAAAAAGCTCGATTGTCTACAAATTAGATATGAGCTATCACGAGTTTTCCAGCAATTACATCACACGGTGTCTTTACAATGACGATTGTTGTCGTACAAAAGCCTTTGGACTAAGACACTCCAACGTCCGTTCATAATTCTCAATGGTAATTAAAACTGCCAATTGTTTACACATTTTGGTCCTTCACCCTTCCATTGTTCACGACAATCTACCATGAAGGCTCAATATCGAACATTTTCACGAACGCCATTTAAAAATAACAATTTTAATAAACTAGAATACGTGCTTGCGTATAATACTTTCGAATGCATTTAGTTGTGACCTCTAAAATCAGTACGTGTATAACGAGGTAGCAGTGGACATAAAACCGGAGCGAGCTGAAATTAAAAAGTAAAACAATCACAAAAAATTACCTTTGTCGTGTTCTGCATTTGCAAAAACGTCGCTATGCCCGCGCGTACGCGGTTCTTCACGCCCCTTATTGTTCCTTTGGAACTTTTTATCGTGGACGGCATCTCCTCGTTTTTATAATCCTTCACACCGGCGAAGTATTCCAATTCAGACACTTCACACTCACTTTTAGCACCAACACTAACACTTTTCACATCATCAAATTGTTTTTCGTTTAGATGGAAATCGTAAAATTTGTCCGTATCAAAGTAATGGCTGCTGTAAAACATTTGTTCTTGCTTCATCTTGTCCTGTTGCTTTCGATCCTCGTAAGTGCTCTCACTAATCAGTGGCGTTTTGGAGCACAAGTTCGCGGGTAGCGACTCCGTCGTGTTCTTGCACTCGCTATTAAACTGAGAAACTAGACGGAACGACGTGAGTTGAGCGCTTTCTTTTGAAATATTAGCATCCTCATTAATATTCTGGTTCGCTTCCTCGTGAGGCTCGGGCTTCGCCTCGCTTTCAGTTTCGACCGTATTTAGTTTCGCTGAACGGTCTCTTATGTCTTGCAGCAGACCCAGCGGTAGAAAGCTACTGTCTTTATTGTTCGCTTTGGCGAACGTCTCTGGCGCGTCGGGTGATTCCGCACTCTGTTTCTTTTCTTTTTTACTATATTCGCTATGACTTTCATCGGCGTGCACGCTTACGTTCAGCTCGCTACTATTCAGAGAATCGCACGATATATTCGAATCGTTGTCTTCAAAATCCACTTCACTTTGACTGCTCCCGTTTCTCGAACTGATTAGCGTTACAGATACGGCTTTCTTTATTGAACTAGTTTTTGAGGTCTTCTTTTTGGGTAGAGGTGGAGGAGTGCCGTCAAGGTCGCTGCATGTTCCAGAATCGAGAGTATCACTTGGAGAGCACTGACCGCTTGACATAACCATATTTGTCATAGAATTCACGAAGGAATTGCAATAAATGTATGGCGCTTTATCGGTTTTCAGATGATCTTCGTGTTCTAGAATTTTCGCTCTGTTTTCATCAACATTGATTCTGACTAAGCTATTGTTTTTCTTGCACACGTCGTTAATCTTGAAGGTTTCGAAGTCGACGTCGCTTTTGAGGTGTACACTAGATATTTTTGGTGCTTTCGGTTTGTCTGCGTCGGTGTTTATTCTGATAGTGACCACGTGTGGACCGTTGAGAGCGTCCGCGCTAGGCGTACTCGCGGGTCGATCTGACTGGGTCGCCGCTACGAATACCGTTGCAGATGGTGTCTTAGAATTAAGGACGAGTGAGTGCATCGAACTTAGCGAGTCCATCCGGACGTCGGTAGCGGTGAACCCGTTTGTGTTCATAGTGGTTTCGTCACTTGTTATTTGTGTATAAGTGGTCGATCCTCTTTGCTTCACCTTTGGGGGTAAAGGAGGGATGTATTCGACGCTGGGGCGTGGCGTTACTTCTTCCATCATTGTGGTTGCTAATAAATTGGCATAATTAACGGTGCTTCCCGTTCGCAATGCTGGTCAGGTCCGTTCAGATAGTGTTGGATGTATATGGCATAATGGTTCCGCTGACCGTTCGTGACTGGGTCAATAATCCGCACAGGTGGCCTGTTTTTCTTGCGCGTTGTTTATTTACATCTGGAAAGAGAAAAAATTGTATGTTAGTATACTGGAGTAATTTAATAGGCAACACATTTACACAATGCTTCTTTATCAACGATGATAATTGCTTGTTTGTTAAAGGTTGCAAATACTGCAATGCGTAACTACTAAGTGCATTTCAAAATATTTCAAGCAATTTTGGTAGTACCGATTTGTTTGTTGATAAACAGAAATATTCAAGTAATTAAAATATTAAAAAAAAACCTACAATAGTCACGTAAGTACATATAAATGGACCAAGCAACGCAATATTTATCGTTAATAATTTACTCGAAGACATATTTCAATACTTTGACGCAACTTCTTACATAATATACTCGCAAATGTGGAGTAATTTATACTAACGTGCGATAGTTATTCCAATAAAACAACATGTCTTTTCCATAATGCGTCCCTCATCATCATTATACCTTATAATCAGAGCATTAAGGTTGAATACGGCATAAGTAGCGGATAATTTGGTTTTTGTAACAGGAAATTGAACCGTAATCAAATTTTCTAATATGGTAACTCCCACGAATGAGTCTGAATATTTATACTTTCGTTATACATATCTATGGTGAATGATTTTCCATATAATGATGGGATTGAGTGTTATAAACAAGTTGTTTATTGAGGAAAAGTCTTTAATTTTATGCGAACGGAAAGGTTTCATTTTGTTGTGAATGTTGAATGAAGTTTACAACCTCTTTAATTAGATGTTTCACGATCTTGAAGGCGATAATATTACGTAGCTCATTATAATACGTAATATCCAATCATATTATTAAATATCTATATTTGGCTGTCGCAAAAGTAATAATTTGTGAAATATTTGGTAACTTTAGTTCCTTACGAAAGGTCTAATAAATTTTGCATGGTAGTTTTAACGAATTCTATGAGCAACTATAATAATACTCGACCATCTATAAGTACTGCAATTTTAGCAAATAAATTTCATTTCGTTTCGTTTCATTTCATTTCATTTCATTTTAATACTATAAATGCAAAAGTAAGTTTGATTGTTTGTTTGTACCTTTTCACGCTTAAGGGTAAGCGTCCAAATGTACGCATCGTACGCACCGGCCGCATAGCATCAAACGGATCCTAGTATTATTTTTATAGAAAGTCACACAACGTCATCGAATGATCGGATTGATTCTGTTTTACACATACGTTGTCAAGTGTACAAAAACGGACATACGGTACCTTTTATGCAGAAAAAAAGTATTGTTCCCGGGAAATACAACAAGAACAAAAATTCTTATGATAATAAATGGTGCCACGCTTTCGAATCATGATTGAATAATATGATAACAAGCAAAGTACAACTCGAATAGATTGTCAAATTGTAAATTAATACGAGAGAAGCCACGGGTAAAAGCTAAAGTAGCTCCAATAAAGAAATGGTTAAACAGAGTGTGAATTTGTACTCAAATAAAGATGTTTCTTAGCCTACAATTACAACATTATTCGGCAACATTAGAAAAAATATAGAGAGTAGGTAATCTCCAAACAGACGATGACCATAATACATCGATTATTCACAGACGAATCATCGAAACATTTACAAACATTGGTGTCGATTCTGTTGTGCACAAACTAAACTTAATTTAGACTATCGCTATCTTTTACTAAAAGGCAGCGCGAAAAAAGGACGGTCATAGCTATGCACTAAGTTAGAAATGTCAAACTAGTTTATGCCTTGCGCTTCACCGTGTTATTAGTCGACATGTTTTTACGTGCACCCTTCAATTGTATGGAAATATTAGTTCGAATTAAATTTGACAGCTCTAAATTACGTCCGTCTCTTTCTCGTTTTATTAGTGAGAAAAAGATAGTAATAGCCTAAATTAAGTTTAGTTTGTGCACAACAGAATCGACACCATTGTTTTGCAAACAAAGAATAGGTAAACACTATTCGACACACAACATTAACCGTGAACAATTCTGTTTTCATGTAATCTTTGTTGACATTGCGAATAAAAAATATATCGAGGCACTTGGAGAAAGTTAAAATATTGATCAGTTAGACCAACGTAGAATATAAATAAATGCTAAGAATATCAGCGAGATCATCATCTGCTTAGCCTTTTCCTGTAAGACCAACGTAGAATATAAATAAATGCTAAGAATATCAGCGAGATCATCATCTGCTTAGCCTTTTCCTGTAAATAAGTAAGTATGGTTTTTAAAGGATTACGGGGAAGCCAAAAGAAAGGGTTATCATTTCACCAGTCTATGGATGATATATGTAAGTATGCGAAAAGCTGCAGCCCTAACGCCTAAACTTTTCATTCGATTTTGATGAATAAAATGTCCATCGATTCGTTACCATTGCCTGGGTAACATAGGCATTTTAACCGAGTTCAACTAAAAGAGGAGTTGATTTTACCTTGTTAACCTCGAATTTACTAAAAAAAATGTGTGATGTTTTAGTGTTAGTGTAAGTTTTTGTGTATTCCACACAAATTCTTGATACGACAGTCAAAATTTTCGAATGGCCGCCTTGACCAACGGCTTAACGTGTTTTCCGAGGCCCATAAGGTTCTTAGTACGAAGCAAGCATGCCTAACATAAAAAATAACGTACTTAGAGAAAGTTGGAACACATTTGGCTTAAGCCAATCATATCGGATTGACTGCTGTCATTAAGCATGGATACTGACGTCGACAATGCTAAGGACTGGTTTACCCTTTGGAGAGAGCCTTATCCTTAGAAGGAACGCGGATGTGTTTATTGTATCTTTTGCTCGAATGAAAGTACTGTCAAAGGTAAAGGTAAGTTATAAATATTGTAGTGGCACTACAAAAAGTACCACAGTGACATCTATGACACAAATGAAGAGCTCAAAATTCTGAATCGCGCTATTAAAGTTATCCGCGACTTAAGAGCATTAAGAAAAACCCACCAAAGAACTGTAGGGGCAGAAGCCCACCAGACACGACACCCGTCGGGTAGGAGGATCCTTCATTTTCAACAGTGGATATAGATCTTTACTATTCTTAATTCCCCTCCTAAAATAATAAGTGCTGTTGTAAGGATTCAAAAACTTAAAAAAATAAAAAAAAATATTTACTAGGCCTAGATGAATAGAATCTATTGATTTGTGTTTCGAAATCTGAACTGATAAAATAACAGGCATCTTCAAGTCGATCATCCTTTATCTCGTCTAAAACTTAGTGTATTTCTCTTGGAGACGAGGCCTGTGTCCCAGAAGTCATACTTCTGCGTTATAGACCGATTTATTAATAAGCTACCATCATCATTATCACAATATCAGCCTATTAATGTGTCCACTGCTGGGACACACGGCTCCTCTCTGTTGAGAGGGAATGGGCTATATAATCCTCCACTCGGGCCCAGTGCGGATTGGTAGATATCACATGTCTTCGATTTTTTGGTTCTAGGACATGCCGGTTTCTTCACGATGTTTTCCTTCACTGTTTTGAGAGCAGTGGTAATGAAATAAATTATACAAAGTAATGCGCCTGCTTGGGTTTGAATCCACGACTTACTGTTCGTAAGTCGGGGCCACCGCGACTACAGAAGTCATACTTCTTTCTGCATTATAGACCGATTTAAATATAATGCCACCCGACTAAGCCTCAATGTTATGATAATCTTCTTTCGATTTAGCAGGATTATAAGTGTGAAAAATCTTTAAACCAGATGGTTTAAAGATTTTCAACTCTCATCACACCTATTGTTAAAGACTTACAACTACAAACGCATACCTTGACCTTGCATTTACACTCTTAAGGAAGAAACAAAAGGCAGTGCACTCTAAAAAACACTCTGTATGCAACTCACGCGCACATGTCTTCACGTAAGTAAATGATACGGTATATCTAGACAACTGATAACCAGATCAACTGACAGATTTGCATGTACACGTCCAGACTCGATTATGGGTTGAGTCGATTTAAAATTTATATCGATTTCGATTAAATTTATTCGGAGAATCGAATGAGTTAGCCATACTTTATGTTAATTGGGTTTGGAGCTAGAAACATTTAATACTGAAATAATGTTCCCCGATGTTGGTTGATTGCTATTTTTATATTGCTTTCAGATGAATTGCCGAAGATGGAGAAATAGTACATTTTGATACTTGCAAGTGGAGAAAGTTTGTTAATGCATTCGAGGCGGAATTAACACACGATCCGTAGGCGAGGGTGTTATTGAACCGAGAACTGCCTGAGAGATATTCCTTGAATTTACATTCAAGTCAAAGAAAAACTCTAACATGGGGTTTAAGTATATGCACTAATCACACGAAAAAGAAAAAATGAAGATCAAAATACACCAATGACTGAGAAATTGATATAATTAGGTCAACTAGATACTTATTTCATTTTTATTTTGTTTCCTAACACTATTCTATGTGTCATATATTCTAAGTGAAGTCAGAAAAAAAGCCATTTGGTAGAAAACGACTCCAATCAAAATAAATTACGCAGATGTCAATAATGAAGTATTTTTTTTCAAATAAAATGCTCCAATTAACTGACATCTCAATTATCATCACGGCTATTGCAAAACAATACAAATGATTCGTCAAAACACAATAAAAAATACTTTCGCTTTACAAAAATATCGGTGCGAATTGTGATTTTCTAATGAATTCTCAATGCTCAGAACGATTTGTTTTGGCTGCTGTTGTGTATGACGATGGATACCGGTATCTATTGCTATTAATTGTAATGGCTATCATTCAAACATTAGATTCTTTTAATTTTTTTTTTAATTTTTAATGTTTAAGGATTACGACTTTTTCAATTAGTAGAAAGATATTTATAGATAAAGGGTATTTATTATTATTTTTTTTTAATTGTTTTTTATTTTTTATTATGGAAGATATTTTTTTATTTATTTATTGTAAAACCGTTTTGTTTTTCAATATTGCTAATTCTAAGGGTAAAGCGGTAGTTTTATCGCTGTAGCGATCAACGATGTCTTCTAGACAACCTTTACATGGATTTTCCCTAACTTTAAATGAAAAGGGGGTAGTCAGTGGCGTATTAAGTAATTATTATTAAGAAACTGTGTGCGTGTTGTTTTTACAAGCTGCCCAAGTGTCAAAACTGATAAATTTGATAACATTGTTTCATTTAATCAAAGTAAAACAAAGAACAATTATAATTTTCCACTCACTTAGCTACTAATTTTAATTTGGTGTTTGCATGTATTTTGGTCATTAATTATTACAAGTTAAATGTCTTGTCTTTTTTAAAAGCAGATTGCACACATTTCATTACATGAAAACAAGATAAAACTTCGAAGCTTTTAGACAGTAGGCACCAGTGCTAGGGTTTTTTTATTATATTATGAAGAGGAAAGATTTATGTTTAACTCAAGAATTACTCAACCGATTTTAAATATTATTCCACCATTTGAAAGCTACATTTTTGCCGAGTGAAAAAGACGAAGTGCTAGTGTAAGATATCAATAAAAGTACAAATAATATTTCAATAAAATTAAGTGACAAGCGAAAACTCTATCCCATTCAATTCACATCTCATTACTTAATAGATCACTGTTCCGAATAGTGATCACAGTTGATGATAAATCCGAATAGTGTTACAGTGAAATTGTATTGTTTTGATTCTAACTAACGAAATTATTAAGTAACTTGTTGCGATCAATGTGTGTCGTGATGATTTCAAGAGCGAAAAGAATTTCATACAATGTTACTATTATTATTAAATGCGAATGCTTGAATGGATTTATGTTTGTTACTTAATCACGCCTGAACGGCTGAACGGACCTAGATGTTTTGTTTAAATTTGACACACAGATATTTTATAGTCTAGAATAGGACATGGATAACTTTTTTACTCTTCCACATTTACATCAAAATTTCCACGCGATTGGAATCGCAGGCAACAGCCAAAATTTATAAAGCTTTATCAGTCTCTCATGTTCGCTGCTGGAACACAGGTCTCCTCTCTATGAGAGGGAATGGACTGTAATCCACTATGCGGGTCCAGTGCGGGTAGACAGATGTCGCATGTCTTCGAATTTTTTGGTTCTAGGACATGTCCTTTTCCTCACGATGTTTTCCTTCACCGCTTTGAGAGCAGTGGTGATATAAAAAACCACAAATTAACATCGGCCTGTGCTGTAACCCAAAAACTAACAACCAATAAGTCGGGACCGTCACTATATATGTATATATTATATTAGGTCAAGGTTATATATATATATTAGGTTAGGTTGGGTTAGGTATATTTGGTCTATATTTGTTAGGTATAATGTTTATTTTTAATTTAAAAAAGTATATTTTTAGAATGCTGATTTAGATGAATTGTAAACTTATTGTTCGTCATAAGAGGAATGGAATTTTATCCAATAAAGAAATTCCATTTGAAGTCCAGCGAACATAATTTAAGATAATTAATAAAATATTAATATGTAAACGGTAATAACATTAAAAATAAATCATCGAAATAATAAACTAATGAAATTAAGAATTTTAAATCGATTTAATTCCTAATCGGGATGACATAATCGATACATAATCCGATGGTATAATATAAGATTATATGACGTAAATGACAATAAATATCGTCTTTGATTATAGAAAAGTGAAAGTAATTAATTACTTCCGTTTTTTATTACTAAAGCCATAAACAGGTTGTTAACATCAGTTCTTTAAGATTAATAAATAATAATAACTCATCCGCCATTTTGTTTTCTACAATGGTCTTGTAGAAATTCGCAAGAAACTTTACTAGCTACGAATCATGATTGTAAAGCTGCTTTCAGACTACGCGATACTATAATAGCATATAATACCTAAAGGGTGTAAAACACCTCTTCACGAAGCCGAAAGTCACTTGTTCTGCCCATTATTGCGATCATTTTTTTGTTCTACACCATACCTGGGATCCTTCTAGTTACGATATGTATGGGGGGTCAAAGTTACAACGTTTGACAATTTTTTTTTTTTTTTTTTAATACAAGTTTTTTTTGTAAGATTTTGACTTTTAACACCTCCACGACCCCCGTACTATTCAATCCATCCATCAGCATAATGTTTTAAGTGCGTTACATTTAGTTCTACCACAAAACATGATTTATAACCTCAAAAAAAAAGTTGTTTCCCAGCAATAATTTTTGCGTAAAGTTACTTTGTTTGATGAGAATGCTTGGTTAACGGCTTTGTGATGAGGTGGTTTACACCCTGTATAGTGTATAGCTCATCGCACAACAATGTCGCGCACCATACATTTTATGGACCCGTTCACACTGTACCTATACTATACGCTATAAATTGGTGCGATACGCTGAGTTCATGCTATGCTATATCACGCGCCGCCCTCTTCCTCCTCCCTCACCCCTGGCCGTCCCGCAACTCTTCAAAGATCGCTGTCAACTGAGCTTGCTCTACACTATAAATGCTTGCGATAACATCGCGTAATGTGAACGCCATGCTATATAGTATTCCATTAGGTCCTTCTTTTGCTATACGATATAGCACAATAGTATAGCGTAGTCTAAAAGCAGCTTAATTATTTTCATAAAACCAGTAACCTCTGAGGGGTCAGGCAGAGGTGTATCATAATAGTACACCCAAATTTGCCAGTTTTGTTTAAGTCTATCGTAATAGGGGGCGAGCCTATTGTCATCAACTGGGCTCAAATCTGGACTCTTTGACTGCTATTGAGAAATTCCTAATGGAAAAACCTAATAGCACTTTGCAAAGCCAGGACTTCAAACTCAACTGTCGCGTTTGCGATCATTTTTTAAACACGTTGACCAATTGGGAACATCAATACTAATTAATAATTCACTGTTTGATGCAGTAATACAATAGAACGGTAGACGACAAAAAAAAAAACTAATAAGTCCGTCAGTTATATTATCAAAAAATATTTGACCCGTACCTATTTTTTCTTTTGTTACGTAAATCAAAATTGACGAAGATACGACGCTTTTGTTTATTCATTGAAGTTCGCATGCTTTATTTATTAAGCTAAACATGTATGATCTCATTTGATTTAATAACACCTATGAATACCATGTTTTGCGCAATAAATTATTATCTTATCTTATCTTTTCAAATTCTTATACGTCACGCCGTGGTGTAAATTTTAGTGCGTTTTGACTTCTGACGTCACGAGCTCCTACTACCGAGTTTTCTTTCCTCAATCTTTGTCAATATTCATTGATTTACAAAAACAAAAAATACGTGTCCATTGTTTTCCAATACTCTAACCATGCCGTGCTCTCTTAGAACATTGGAGCCTGCTCGAAAATTTTGTACGGAAACTAGCGCCAGCTATCCTTGAGGATGAAATTATTTACTGGTTGGGTTGCCACTTTATAACAGTGATAAGATTTAATTGAAAATAACAATTTTGATAAATTAGATAGAGAAACCATATTTATTTAATCTACACCAATCTAAGTAAATATAAAAGAATTAAATCAATCAATGATAGAGACGTATTTTATTCATGGTTACACTATCAACCATCTGTCACCAACTGACAACTGTCATAGCATGCAATAGAACAGCTATTTTAACCTTAAGGTGAACGTGTAGCCCGTTGAGGACTACCACTGACTTAGGAGCTGCAGATCGTAAGATCAAACCTCTGTCACGACACACTTTTTGTATTTATTTTGTTAGATTTTGATTTAACCACCACGGATAGAGAGCGCTGCTTGTATGATGACGGAAATACGGTTGAGAGTACCGTCTATCTCATTATATATATTGTAGTCTTTGACTCTAACTGACGGACTAAATGGCTTTGCAATTTATTGATGGTGGATCCGTGGATACTAGCCTAAATTGAGTTGCATTATTATTTATTTAAATAGATCTTAGAATCAATCTTAATTTTGTTAGCAAAAGGTAGAAAGTGCAGTGTGAAATATTTATTGTTTATTTTTGAGCGAGATGACTAAAATATGTAAATAACGTAACGTAGAGTGACGTTGGTTTTGTTTATGTCCATTCGTCACACGGTCACACCCGTTTTACCTCATATACCGTTTACTATAGAAAGTTAAAAGCTCCGTTCTAAGAAACGAAAGATTAAACTGGTACTAAACTAGGTTAAAACAACACCCTTAACTATAAAAACCACGAATAATATAGCTTTCTGCAAGTGAAAAATTTTAGAACTAGATCATTCGATCCGGAGATTACCCCTACGTACAATCTTGCAAACAAATTTTGACTCTTTATATTAAAAGTATAGACATACTCGTATCAAACAATAACAAAATAATAAGCCAATAACTCTTTCTTCACCTTATTATCAGTTACCAACAGTACTAGTTACTGACAATCAAATTCTTCTTGCGTAACTTTAACTATCAGTTGTTGACAAAATATGGCACTTTATACTTTCACTGAGGACCAGCTGTTCGACATTTGGTCATTGGGGGTAAAACAACGGTCCCACAGTACGAGGAAGCGACGAGCTATCGACGATTTTGTCTTCAAGAAACGTAACGTACGGTTTAAGTCCTTTAGATATTACACTCATTATATGAGAGCATATACCATCATAATTAATATAATTTCATATAGTTTGAAATATTTTTTATTGTATTCAAATTGTATAGTTATACATGAGTTGTTGAAAATATTACCTACAGCTAGGTTACAGAGTATTATTACTTTTGAGTGAGCTCCAAACTAGAGAATCGTCTTGGGGATCGAGGTACCGTTATCCGACTGGTCATAGTAAAAGAGATACATATTTCAATATTTGACCGTTGACTGTTGACATCACTTGCTAGAACTGACAATCAAACAATCGGTTTTAGAAGCAAAGCACTCTCTATTCTACGGCGCTGAAGAGGTCTGGTCTTCATGTATAAAACTGTGTTCAGCTGGATCCGGTTAGACTGGAAGCCGAGTCCAACATAGGAAAAAGCCAAAGCTTTAGATAATGATACTCGCTCTACTCGCTTATCGCTAGAGGTGTGACAGATGCCTTACTTTACTGGCAAACAAGTGGAATTTGATAGGCCGGCGTTATGTTCCATACCAACGGTTGATTCTGTTATGAATGTAGCGGAAATTAGGAAGAAAAGTGTGGTATTTAAATGGGAAACTGTAGTTTTGTGACACTTGGGGTTTGAGTGTGTTGTAAATGATTTTATGGAGGTGTTCATGGCTAAACGCCGCAGCCGCTCAGGTAGATCTTTAGGTTAAGCCGTGCTTACCTAGGTTGGTCTGTGGGTGAGTGATCACCCATTATGTACCGAGTTTCCTCCATACCTCGGAAAGCACGCTAAGTAGTTGGTCCCGACTGTCATTTGTTGATCTTTAACAGTCGTTTCAGGTGGTCAGTGGCCCAAAAAGTCTGACAACCAGTCTTACCAAGGGGTATCGTATTACCCAGTACTAACTTGGTTGTGGAGATCAGATAGGCAGTCGCTCCATGTAAAATAGTGGTATTCAGCTGCATTCAGTTGAACTCGAAGGCGAGCACAACTAAGTTGGGAAAAGTCTAGGCAGACGAAGATGATGTAAGTAAATAAGTTTATGGGCTTACTCGTGAGACAATCCCGGAACAATGTTTTGTAGAATTTGTAGATAATCATCATTTTCTTGTCCTATATTACTTGGGGTCTCCCCATCAACCATTAAGCTATCATTTATTTATTTTTGTTTTGAAATATTTTTTTCCCGTGCCAGGCGAGATTTTCAATATTTTCTTCTTTCGGTTTTAATATCTACCGAGTTCATCCAAATTTCATAAATTTTAACATAGGGCGTCATATCTTATAACACAGATTATGTTTCTTGATTTTAATGAAACATCAACTACGTACACAATATCAGTATGTTTAAAAGACAGTTTTCTTGTTGTAACAACTTGGCAATACCTTCTGAATTCGATCGTCTCTTTTCTGTGTCCACGCATCACTAACATATCATAAAACAAAAAATTCTCCGCCGCGTCTGTATGTCTGTTTGCGATAAACTCAAAAACTACTGCACCGATTTTCATGCTGTTTTCACCAATGAATAGAGTGGTTTTCGATGAAGGTTTTAGTAGTAGTAAAAGCATCAGCTAGTTATAAATGAAGACATAACCTTATACACAGGCAATAAAGAAACATACCTATATTATTCGCCGAAGGCAATACAGTGGAAATCGCCATTTGCTTACAATAGCAATTTTTAAACATTACTCATACATTACAAGCTAGTCGTTGTATACTTGCACTTTCTATATGATTGTAGTAGGTTAGTCTCGGTTTCCCTGCTCAAGAAACTATTTTTCAGATAGGTAGGTGAGTATATAAAATAGTGAAAGTATATTTTCTCGAGTCCCTTCTGTTTCTAGTCTAAAAGCTTGGGGTTTTTGACCTTTATGAAGAGGTCAAACTGCTCATAGAGTAGGGTTGCTATTTCTATAATTTTTTCATCCGGAGAAAATTTGCTGAATTTATTCATCATCATCATCATTTCAGCCGAAAGACGTCCACTGCTGGACATAGGCCTCCCCCAAGTGTCGCCACATTGACCGGTCCCTTGCGACTCGCATCCAACGGATTCCCGCAACCTTCACCAGGTCATCGGTCCATCTAATGGGAGGTCTTCCAACGCATCGTCTTCCGCCACTCCAGAACTTTTCGGCCCCATCGGCCATCCGTTCTGCGAGCAATGTGACCTGCCCACTGCCACTTAAGTTTGGCAATTCTTCGGGCTACGTCGGTGACCTTGGTTCTCTTGCAAATGTCTTCATTTCTGATTCGATCACGCAAGGAAACTCCGAGCATAGCCCTCTCGATTGCCCTTTAAGAGGCCTGCGGAGCATGCGTTTTTCATACAAACGTAATACCAAAACAATTTGTAAATCAAACATATTCTTAAGGTAGTGTGTATTTAATTCGATTGTATTACAGAATATATAGGTTCCCAAATACATACTTTGAATGGATACTGATTTAAACAAGAGTTGTGAGAAAAATAAATTTTCTATAGAAATTTTAAATTCCTCATAATAATATCTCGCCTTTATATCATTGTCCTTTCAAAATATGTGTTTGGGAACCTATATATTCTGTAAAACAATCGAAATAAATACACACTACCTTAAGAATATGTTTGATTTACAAATTATTTTGGTATTATATTTGTATGAAAAACGCATGCTCCGCAGGCCTCTTAAGCCTGAATTTGTTAAAAGAAGTAAAAGCCATGTGTCGATCGTGCCTATCGAGGTTGGGCCGTGAATGAGTTACTTGACAGTCGACTGGATATACCCAATAATTGGGTTGTGGAAGTCAGAAAGGCAGTCGCTTAAAATTGAAAAAGTCAAATAGTGGTATTCGGTTAGACTGGAAGCTGTCCCCAACACAGGGAAAGGCTAGGCAGCATGATGATATTGACTGTCTGTATCGATGCCCGACCTGAGAACAGAACCGAGGACCCTACGCTCAGCAGAACTGCTTGCGATCACGAGACAAACGAAGCAGTTAAGAGGCCTGCGGAGCATGCCTAGTTCATACAAGCGTAATACCAACACAATTTATAAATCAAACATCTTCTTAAGGTAGTGTGTATTTATTTCGATCGGATTACAGAATATCTAGGTTCCCAAATATATATTTTGAATGGACACTGATTTAAATAAGAGTTACGAGAAGAATAAGTTTTCTATGGAAATTTTAAATTCCTTATAATCTCGTCTTTATATCATTATGCTTTCAAAATTTATATTTGGGAACATAGATATTCTGTAACACAATCGAAATAAATACACACTCCCTCAAGAAAATGTTCGATTACGTTTGTATGAACTACGCATGCTCCACCGGCCCCTTTCCCATTGAGTTTACAGAATGTAGTAAAAATAGATGTAGAAGTAAAGAACACGAAATCATTTTAGACAATATGTATTCGGAAATTGTGCGTATTATCTGTGAGGGTGCTATCAAAAGTTATAATAAGGGTACACAGCGCAAAAAGCGATACATAACGGGCTGGAATAAGCATGTGAAGGACGCACACGGACAGGCTCGGCTTGATTTTCAAACCTGGACTCTATTTGGTAGGCCTAAAAGTGGTCCTATGCACGAAAAAATGGTGGAAAGTAGAAGGGTTTTTAAAAATAAATTAAAATGGTGTCAAAATAATAAAGACCAAATAAAAATGAACATCATTGCGAGTCATCATGACACCAAGAATTTTGGTAGCTTTTGGAAAGCCACGAATAGCTTAAATCCCAGGTCGAGTCAGCCCGTGAGTGTTGAGGGTCTTAGTGATCCTAATGAGATCGCCAATTTGTTTAGAAGAACTTTTAAGGTCGAGTCTCCCCTAGGTTCGTCGTCGGATGGATCAATAACTATTATTGATCGAAGGGTTTCGTAGTTGTTTTTTCATCCTCCCCTGTCAACCGACATCTCTTCTCTCTCTCCATCCATCAACATCATAATTAGATATAATCAGTTAAAGCGCTTAGACGAGCTAAATTAGCAACTCTATTTGTGGTGGTTCAAACTTCGTTTGAAATGCTGTTAGAATAAAGTTCTAATCAGCTTGCACTACAAAGTGGTTGTTACGTCAGCCTCTCCTTTTGATTTTAGACACAGTCAGTAAAAATACCAAACAAGCGCCTCTTTTAAGCCGTTAAGGTGCAGAATGTCCAATTCACAAAAATGTCCAATATTCATCATAACGTTGTCACCCCGCCATGTGAGGCATATGACTCCTAGTTATATTCCCCAAAGAGTACCAGGCTGGCATGAGCTTAAGATGGTGTGTATTTAAGAATTGGTCTATGTATCCTAAAAAGATTCTGCGAAACGGCTAAACGGCTTAATGTAGCGTATTTTGAAAAACCCCAGATGTTCTTATCATTATGCCTGTGATTACAAAACGCAGACGACCTACTGATCATTAAAGAGTTATTATCATAGTCATTAAGATGTGTCTTAAAAGTATTTGAAATAAATCAACTAAAATGACCAATTTACTGTCAAACGGACATCGCATCCGGCGATTAAGGAATATTTTGGTAATTTTTACGTGTTTCTTATACCGTAATCATTAATGTCATTAGAAAAACTTGTAAATCGAAATACCTAATATACAAAAAATAAAAAATAAACTCAAATGTTACTTTGCGTTTTTACTACGAGTTGTTATTTACAACATCATGTAATCCCCAAAGGGTTAAGCAGAGGTGAACCACCTAATAGTCCCATTTACTAGGTGAGCCTATTAACCATCTATCCGACACAAATACATCTCATGCTCTGGATGCTACTGAGAAATTCGCGATGGAAAATCCTAATAACGCTTCGCCACCTAGGAATCAAACCCAGGGTCTCTAGAGATGCTCGGCAGTCGCGCTTGCGAACACTGGACCAACTAGGCTAACTTCAATATTTGCGTGTTTTTATATTTAGTAGTAGTATATTTATTAGTGTGTCATGATGGCGCAGTGGTTAGGCCTTGCTACTGATGGACGAGGTTGGGTTCTAATCCGGCAAACCCGTATAATTTTTAGTGCGTTTAGTGCGCACATATAATTTTTAGTGCGCTAAACTCGAGTTTTGATGCGTTGTGTCGTTGTCAATATTCATTGATTTACAAAAACAAAAAATACTTCGTGCCCATTATTTTACAATACTCTAACTGACGAACTACAATAAGTCCCATAAATACAATTTAAAAAATATAAGTACCTGAACTGTCAAGCCTCGTTGACTTTTTACCATTAGATTGGTCACACTTAGAAAATTGCGTCACTTAACTGAATCGTGGTAACATTTAGGACGGAACTATTGTGAAAAAATGGTTCAGCTCTAATTCCATGATGAAGAGAATTTTCTTCTCATTTTTCGTTATCTGCTGGTGGGATATATCGCTCGTTTGCGACAAATGTAAAAAAAACTCAATGATTTTCGAGTGTTTTCTGGTTGAACATAAAATGAATGAAAGTAAGTATTCAATTAAGTAACGAAATACGTAAATAATAAGCCTTTGATAAAAGGTTTCTATGCAACAAAATTGCCTGTAGATTTTTTTGTCTAACTTATTAGAAAGGCTGAACTGTATTTCTCAAGTTATGTCATTATTGTCGCAAACAGGCGATATTGACAAATTTGAGTCCATACACACAATGAACAAGAAGACCCGCTCAAAAACAAAGATTTACAAAATACCAAAAAAGTATTTACTGACTTTTGTCGCTGTAGATACGTACAGCAGTAGTACGTAGATACGTATAGCAGTAGAGAAGTTAAGCCGAAGAAGAACAAGAGAAGAAGAGAAGTGAAGTTATTTTTTTGTGAAATATAAGCCGGAGTAAATATCTTTAATGTTATATTATCTTTAGAATAGTGACTGTCATTTTTCAAGGAAATCCATAGGAATCGAGTTGTATGGAACCTTCAACACTGGTACGGTCGAACAAGCTATTTGGTTTACAGTTTAACCCACAAATTACATTGTATAATGTATATCAAATAGTATGTTCGACCGTACGTAATCTAAACTTCCTCTCGACATATTAATAACATTGAATAAGTCAATATTTCCCAGCTTCATTGTTAAACAACACAAGTTCAACTCCACTGAACAACAATAGTCTATTTCCAAGTTTTTCTGAACAAAGATGGTGTTGAAAGAAAGTTGTCAAAGCGGAAAAACTGATTCTGAGATTTGATCTTTTTATAACACTAGAATCCGCACTATTTCCTTCTTCCATTGATTTGATAAAACAATGCCATTCGTAGAAATATGTCGCTAGTCTATGTTGGCTACCTATCTCGTTTCTTTTTAATTTTCTCAAATCTTATGTTGCCATCTAAAAGTAAACTATACTAATTAAAGCTGTTGAGTTGGTTTGGTTGACCACGCTAATTTCAGAAACTTCTTGGGTCGGATTTTTTTTTTTGTTGGATTACCAATTTATTGAGGAAGGCATTTATTATAACATCACACTATAACTGTCCTAGGAGCGGAGCATCAATGAAAATTGTTAAAAAAAACAGGGAAAACAGTATTTTTGTAATAATTTCAATTGGACGAAGGTTGTGAGCAACAGCAAGTAGGTATTTAAATTTTTTATAAAAGTACAGACTAGGTAAGCTTTGTAAAATCAAAATCAAAGCATTTATTTCAAGTAGGCCACTTACAGGCACTTTTTAATTGTCAATCATAGATGAAAATTAAATAAAGATACAGTCCCATTCATAGACATAAAAACTGTGAAAGTACGCGTAGATCTCTACGGAGAAGAACGGGCAAGAAACTCCATGGACACTCTTTTGCATATTTATTTAACCATGACAAATAAAATAAACCGATTTGATTGATACTTTATTCATAATTACAAGAATGACGTGTTAAGATATAAGTCGACAAAGTGAGTTGAAAGACCTCATAGCCTAAGTGGAGAAATCACAGAACAGATAAGAGAGGTTAGAAGGGCCTTGTGAGCGGTGCAGGCGCGCCGCTCATGTTATAAGTGAACGCTCATATGTCAATTGACCAAAGTAGCGGTCTAATTGTGACAACGTACGAAGCTTGTGTGAGTGCACGTTAACCACAGTTTTTGTTAGTGTGACAATCAATAGCAAGTTCGTGATCTAAGTGTGAGTAAATTATTTGTGTGCGTAATGCACGTACGTATACCCTCTCTTGTTTGTAGTGAACTTAAAGAGTGGGACACACGTTCTAATACAAATCAGGAATCTTTTTTAACCTCTTTCATGTATTCTGTTGGAGAAAGAATAAGTGCTTCTCAAAAAAACAAGTCTTCTTTTTTCTTACATGCTACGCAGGAAAGTAAAATAAGACAGCGACGTTTTCAAAATCTGAAAAACGATACGGAAAATATTTTTATTAACATTTTAAACGCGAGAGTATAGACGCACGCGTGTGCGCTATTTTGTGTCGTTTACAAGGCACATGCTTGCTTGTCATGTATAAAGGGTGTAAAAAGACTTAACAAATCCAAAAGAGTCTTGTTCTCTCCATCATTGCGTACATTTTTGGTTCTAGACTATACCTGGGAATCTTCTATAGTTACGAAGATATTGGGGGTCAAAGTTCCAACTTTTTCACAGGTTTTTTTTTTTAAATGCATGTTAATATAAGAATGTTTTGAGTGCGTTACATTGAGTTTTACCGTAAAACGTGATTTTTCACCCCACAAAAAGTCATTTTCCAGCTATAACTTTTGCGTTGGGTAACTTAGTTTGATGTACAGAATGCTTGGTTAACGGCTTCTTGAAGAGTCTAGACCTAGAGTAGACCTTTTAAGTGACAATAGCGTACAGAAGTTATATAATAGGATAAATAGGAAAATATACATTTATACAAAACCATACTATGACTGCAAAAAATCTTTGATTAATTGGATAAAACCGTTAAGCTATGATGAAACAGAAGCACTGTTAACACTTGTGTCATGATGCTTGTTTCTATCATCATGAATGGATGCATGCAATTGAGTGCAATAGTTTAAGTACACACTTATTAAACACACTCACAAACCTGCTCACACATTCGTAAACACTCACAACTACACACACACACACACACACACACACACACACATATATATACACACACACTAACACTAATACTGTATGTTTTTAGGATAATAATAGTAAATTTGGTTTGAAAGAGCGGAGTCTCTCAATACAGGCATTTCTTGCTTAAAGGGAGGCTCCAATCACTATTTTTGTTGTAAAAGACTTATGTTTAAGAAATAAATGATTTTTGTTTTTTTTTTTTTTGAGAAGGGTACGGAATAGTCGCAAATTCTTATTGGTTTCTGAAAACCTTACCGTAGCCATAGTAGTGACCCCAACATTGACAACACCCATTGCTTTTACATGTATAGGCTCCTGAACATGATATAGGAACATGGCAACGATTTTCCTATTCTTTGTGTCCATAAATTGCCACGGGACACCATATACGGCATCCTTCAGTTTTTCGCTCTGAAATTATTAGAAAAAAAGTTTATTGTTAGAAAAATGCCTACTAGCCTAGGAGCTCGTGGCTAATAATGATAGCCGCTCGGGTCGATCTTTAGGTTAAGCCGTGCTTGCCTAGGTTGGTTTGTGGATGGGTGACCACCCTTACATACCGAGTTTTCCACGTGCCCTGGTTGCGAACCCGCGGCGAGCTTGCTGCGCACTCGCCCCGCTTTCAATGCGCTCGCAACTTGCTAGTGTGATAAGGTCCAAAGTTTTATTCATTAGATAGTTTCTTACCGTGCTTCCTAATAACTCAAATATGACTGACAGCTGAATTAATTGTTGAAATATTATTACTGACAACGGCACGTATCTTATCAATGCTTCTGTAGTCTGAAACGATAGACAGTGCCACAGTTAGACCACTTTATATTACTGAATATGATCGTCAAAAATACTTCAAAAATGTATACATTACTACTGACCATTTGCGAACATTCGAGAAGCAGTAAACACCCGCTCACTTGATGAAACGCGTAATAAATGAACAATATCGGGCCAAAGGCATCTGACATGTCATCTGTGAAACTATAGTTAAGAAATTGTAAGTTGAAATTCATGACGCTGCGTCATAAGTGTAGCGAGAAACAGAGAATTCTCTAGTCTAAGAAATGGAAGTAATGCCACTGATAATAATATAATAACAAAAATATCGCTTGACATTACACACAGCGCCATTTAGTGCCACACTAAGCACGAGGTTTGTGTCGTGGACACCTGATTGTTGATAATTATGCTATCCTATACACTTTTTTTTTGTGTAAATACATACTGAATATACATCCATAAAATAAAACACGTAAGTATACAATTTTAATCGAACACAACATAGAACACAATATACTCGTATCAATAACAACACGGATCAACACGGTATCGAGAACTCAAAAGAAACAGTACTTAAGCATGGTAAATATCCCAATTTCAGTGCTAATAAGAGAAAATGACGACAAAGCAAAATGCTTTTTTAAAGGGGCCGGAAGGATTCGATGATCGGGTTATATTTTAGAGTCATGTGAAAATCCCCAGAGTAAAGATTAACCTGTAGAATGTAGAAATGTGCGGGGATAACCGGTTAACCTTTTGGCCCGATAATTCGGTTCCTGTTTTATCCGTGTTGACATTGTCGATCTCGAAGTTACTTACTCTTTTATAAGCCGATGATACTCTATACACTGTATCAATTTTTGATTTATTTTATTCAATTCTTCTTCTGAATACATTTCTGCCGCAACATTTCTTTCACCCACCGATAAGACAGGTGCAGGCAATGGAAAAGTTTCTAATTCATGAAGTAGTATTTTCAAATGTCCCCACAGAGTAACCACCACCAGAGATAATAACAGATCCAGCATACAGATTGATACTGAACATAAGTATGACATTGCCCTGAAGAAGAAATAATAATATAGTTAAAAAAACACGCACTTTCATATTCTTCTCAGCGAACCCTTTCATTTGATACCCACACTGTGAGAATGCTTAAAAAATAACTAATCCACCACCTGGGAGATTCTCCCATTTGAAAGACCGCCATTTTAGATTTAGAAAAACGTCACGTCTATGCACTGTCATTCAAACTAAACATGTATGCAAACTTTCAGCTCAATCGGAAACCTGCAAGATTTTTTTATTGGCATCTCGTAGGTCAACCTATGACTGACTTCTTTGAACCAGATTATTGCGGGGGTACCTTGAGTGGAAGGCCTCCAGCCTGGGGCAGAAAACTTATCAACTAAGGGGCAGCGCACTAAGGGCACCCCTGTGGGATACGATCCTCAGCTTAGGGCATCATCGCTGGGAAGGGCAGGAAAGATCTGAGTGAGGTCATTCTTTAGGGGCTTTAGAACTAGTGCTGCTCGAGCTCGGGCTGGCTCGAGCAAGGGAAGTCACGATGGACTTCGGTGGCGAGGTTCCTATGAGATTGTATCTGTGTATTTCCTGAAGGAGGGTGATAGGGTCATCGGGATTGCCTAGGGTTTGCCGTGGTCGGCGAATCTACTCGATGCGAGATGGTTCGTATCGGGCGCCCTATGCGATCAGAGGGTTTCGATGCCTTGTGGCACAGTCGAAAAAACGCTACACTTAGACAGGCGTTTTATGAACTGCCAAGGATCTTTAATAAGGTAGAATACAAAAAAAAACTAATAAGTCAGTCAAAGAGACTTCCAAAAAATATTGGACACTTTCATTTTTTATTGAAGACAGTGCGACCGTCGAAAACTCGTATCCAATATTTTTCGATTATCTAAAATCTTTTAGTCAGTCGTCATCCCTATATTGTTTAATAATGCCCTATGTTACAATCCCCATTGTTTAAAACTTACCAATTATAAACGAAAGCGACCATATACGCGTCGAAGTGTGTATAAACTTTGAGTACTGGTACAGAAAGAAACAGGGAGTGTTCATACGTTGTGTTATACAGGACTCGGTGTTTGTAGTTTCCTGAAGAGTAGTTGGTCCACATAGGAATTGCATTAAACAGGATAAATCCACTAATCATTTGCCCTGTTAACCACAAGGTAAGGAGGTGGGACATTAAATGAACTCGACTGTGGATCTGAAAAAATATGAGTCTCCATATCAGATAATTTAATTTATATAAAATTTATTTAAACAGGTATTTTAATGTATAAAGCTCTAATTATAATACTGTAAGGGTTTTTGGAAGCTCAAATGATGGCTCGAATTTGATATACAGCGTGTATGAAAATGGTGTTATCTATTTTGTATATGGATGATGTACTTTGTATATTTGAATTTTATATTATACATAACTCTTTTAGTTCTAGTTTTAGTTAATGTTATTGGTTAAGAAATACAACCGCTTTAATTAAATAAATAAATATTCAAGGTTGTGGTAGATAAATCATCAAACTGAACCACTTTTTTAATGGGACTAAATCGAAATCGCGAATAAATTGGCTGTTCCATACATTTTGGTGGAATAAGTATTAAAGTTTAGTACAGAAGAACAGATAATTTTTCACACATATTTTTGATACACGCAGAGGATGTTTTTTTTTTGTTAAAAACAAAGGTAGTGTTTTGCCGTTTATTGCCCGTGGTACCACCTGTGTAACCTAAAAAAAAAATTACCACCAAGCGATCCAATGGAACCACGGGAAATTATTTTTCAAGAATTAATGGCTATAGTAGTAACTACCTTTAACCATTAATGTTTGTGTATAAATGTAAGTAATAGTTAGATGTGTTTTACCTTCATGGCATATTCAGACTTATCTTTGAAGAACAGTAAGTGCATTTTAGTCAGAAATACACGGGCCAGATTTCTGTATTTTTTAGCTTGAGGTAGCGTCAGTAATATTCTCGTCTGTAGATAAAAAAAAAAAAAAAATTATTACGATGACTTATTCGAGTCAATGTCTGTCAATATTATTTAATCTTGAAAACACAAAAATATTAAGAACAAGAACTTAGGTTAGTTAGTAACACATTAAAAACATGTTCTAAAAACTATCGTGTATTCCAATTTTAAAAAATAAAGTATAATATACTCACCAACTCTACAAATCCCATCATACATGTTATCATCATATGTCCCAGTTCGTAAAAACTCCTATGCCAATTTTTAAATAAATAGATAATACCAGTTACCATACAAAAAAGAACTAAACTAATCTGAACAAAACTTTGTAAATCCCTGTACTTGGACTGGCCCTCCCCGATTTCTTCCCCAGGCCATCCATTTGTGTGTTTTAAATGAAAACGCAAAATTTTCATGTATCTATATTCGGTTACTTTTTGGACGTCGCCTCTGAAAGTAATTTTTTTTAATTTTATTAATGTATTAACTCGATGGAAGACCTCCCACTAGATGTACCGATGACTTGGTGAAGGTTGCGGGAATCCGTTGGATGCGAGTCGCACGGGACCGGTCAATGTGGTGACACTTGGGGGAGACCTATGTCCAGCAGTGGACGTCTTTCGGCTAAAATGATCATGATGGATGATTGGCTGACTGCTGGTAGATACGCCGACATAGTTTTTAATTACGTACAAGAGCGCTACATCTTCAAACACTTTTGCTTTTAATTTTTTCATTGTTCCAATACGCTTTTCTTTATGTTATAAGACTATTGTCAGTTCGAATGATGACTGAAAGATTCTAAGACAGTCCTTTTATATTATAATTTTTAAATTTATTTTAATTTCTATTCGAATTAGCAGCAATTATTTTAAGTAGATAATAAGTGCACTTACTGCTTTCGTTGAATGATTAATTAAGGTAGATAATTACCTTTCTTCGATATTTTTTAAATTCCATAATTTCTAAGCAAAAATCAAGGTTATGCGGAAAGAAATTCCTATTTATCCTTCAAGTTTGCTAACTGTATAGGGTTGCTACGTTAAACAGGACAGTAAGGGGCACCTGAACCGTTGTAGCTACACGAAAATAGTCTGAGTAAGCCATCCATAAGTTTCCGTGAAATTTTGAACCACATTCACAGATTGAAAAAATGGTAGGTACAGTTAGCAAGAAAATTGCGATTTTACATAATATATATTTTTATACCAATCGATCCTGTTTTTAATACAGAATAAAAAGTTCTTCCAGACCAACCCAGGTTGGAGTACTCAAAAAGTCAGAAATTGCAAACAACTTTTCCCATGCATTTGTTTGAAAATATTAAACATTTTTTGTGTTATTAGATACTATTTCTAATTGTGATCAAAAACTGCTACGGGACCCGGGTTGGAGTACCAAAAACTTAGAAAACGCAACTGGTAATATTCAGAACTGGTACTGGTAGATTCGATTCCCAGGTCAGACAGTGGTTATTGGTCTTTCCCATCAGGAATTCCTTAGTCGCAAAAAAACATGCATCTTTGAAATGAATATATGAATAATCAGAATCATCGGCTCGATATGACAAACAAATAAGTAATTAATTACAGCGATCTAAGGAATATGACATAAACAAGTTAAACTACATGAACCCAGGAATTCAATCAACTATGATTTACATAAAATAGCGATTAAATGCCAAGTTAATAAGTTCATAGACACATGAGCAAGGTAAATAAGATGCCATGTCTATGTAAGGTCAATGATACACTTGCGAAGCTGCAACTTGCTGCTTTGGGCTACAATGGTGCCGATTCTCTTGTCACAAATTTCTCTAAACTAGACTAAAAATCACTAAAATTTAGTTTATTCCTGTCAAACGACGTTTCCCATTCTGAAATTGACGTTTTTCACCAAAAATTTTGATTGTCAAACTAAATCAGACTATTTTTAATCGAGATTAAAAAGGTGTGGAATAAAATTATTTGTCAATAACTAAAATTTAGAAAGCACATTTCTCCCGTATTTATTGAAAGTTTGTATATATTTTAGTTCACTATGGAAGCTTACGTGATTGCAGCTGTTGTCGATTCCGCAGAGAGGTAAATTTAGTGTTATTTTATTATGATACAACCTACGAAATGCATTCAGGGATTTTTGTACACTTGCTTCTACTTACTTTTACCGGCAAACTTAATTATGGAAGGCTTGATCTATGTTTTCAGTCAAAGCCCATACAGTGAAAATAAAAAAAAATAAATAAAAAAATGCGCGATTGTGAATTTATCTATCTTTCCAAAAAAAATGTGGCACTGTAATACTGCCATGCATGAATTTTTCTTGTATTTTAGTGTTTTATGAGTCTAACACTGTAATATAAGAAAAATTGTGATATCTATTTTGAGCACTACCGAGAGAAGCAATAAAACTCAACTCACCAATATTTTTTTTAATTTTGAGGCCCTATCTAAATAAACCATAATCATTAATCACACATCTAAATTCTCAGTTTTGATGTGTGATTATGGTTTAGGTACCTATGGCCACAAATTAAAAGAAAAGTATGCCCGCGAAATTTTGATTATTTCTATCTCCCGAGTTAATCTCAACATAATATAGAATCACAATTTTTCTTGTATTAGAGTGTTAAACACTCAAATACAAGAAAAATCTGATAGCCCTGTTAATGCATGGTAGCATTATAGTGCCACTTCTTTTTTTGAAAGACCGAGATAAATTCACAATAGCGTACCTATTTTTTTTTGACTGTCTGGGCTGGGCTGTTGTATAACCATTTACTTATTTATTATGTTTGAAACTGTTTTCTGTATGTTACTAAACCCCTCAAGGTTCATTGGAAGACCAGCGTCAGACAGCATCACCTGTCTGGCATGAATGCACACAGCACATACTATGTATTTTCTCTTTTTTGTTGTAACTTTTTTAATATTATTGTGTGTGTGCTTTATGTACTGACGTCAAAAAAACATTTTTTCTTTCTTTCTTTCTTCTTTTAGTTTTAAGTTTTTTTCGTTCGTTCGTTTTTTTATATTATAAAGCCGATAAGTTTATTTGGTTGAACACGCCAATCTCAAGAACTACCACTACTACGGATAAAAAAATCTTTTATTATTGGATTGCCCATTTATCGAGGAAGAAGCATATACTCGTAACACTACACTATGGCCATGATACAAGCGGAGCAGCAATGAAAAATGTCGAAAAAACGGGGAAAATAGAAGGTAGTTTATAATATTATTTCAATCGGCAGAAGGTTGCGAGCAACAGTAAGATGTTTCAATTTCATCCATCATCCGTCAGTAAAAAGTTTAACAACTTTTTATGAAAGTACAGACTAGTAAGTAAGCTTTGCATATACAGGGTAGAATTTTTCAATGCCACCTGGAGGAAAAGTACACAAAATACTTGAGATAGCAAATTTTGCTCAAAGGAAACATTCCTTTATTTAAAAAAAGAAACAAATCTTTATTTAATTCACAGATTATCGAAAATTCAAAACAGAGAGTGGTTTAGAGCCTAAGAGCAGTTTCCCTCCAGGTGGCATTAAAAAAATCCACCCCGTATTTTATTGAACCCTGACAAATAAAATGAACCAATTTGTTTGATATTTTATTCATAATTACAAGAATGACGTGTTAATATATTAGGGGTCATCCATTAATCACGTGATGATTTTTAGCACTCCCCCTCCTAGTAATATTTCGTGATAAGTTGACAAGTAAAGTGAGCTGCAAGACCGCAGAGCCTGCATTTTATGTGGAGAAATAATAAAAATAGTGCTTTTCAAAAAAAACTGGTCTTTTCACTGGTCTTCTTACATGCTACGCAGGAAAGCAAAATAAGACAGCGACGTTTTCAAAATCTGAAAAAAGATGCGTAAAATATTCTAATTAACATTTTAAACGCTAGAGCATAACTCCACGCCAAACCACAATTTCACTTACAATTCGGCATGACAACAGTATCAAAAAATTAAAAATCTATTTAGTCCGTCAGTTAGAGTATTGGAAAACAATGGACACGTATTTTGTTGTTTTTGTCAATCAATGAATAAAACATCAAAACTCGGGAGTGGGGCTCATGGCGTCAGTACACTCTAAAAATTATACCTAGGCGTGACGTATTGAGAATTTTAAAAGCGTCGTATCTTCGTCAATTTTAAAAGAAAAAATACGGGTCAAACATATTTTGATAATGTAGTTCTGGCGGACTTATTAGTGTTTTTTGTCGTTTACCCTATTTTGTGGCATATTTGTATCATTTGGCGTACAGGGCACTTGCTTGTCGAGTATAAAGGGTGTAAGAACGAACTTATAACGAAGCCGAAAGGCACTTGTTCTCTCCATAATTGTGATCAGTTTTTGTTCTACACTGTCCCTGGGAATCTTCTAGCTACGGAGATATTGGGGGTCAAAGTTCTAACTTTTTACAGGTTTTTTTTTTTAAATACATGTTTTTAGTTTAAGAATTTTACTTTAAACCCCCACACTATTTAATCCATCCACCAGCACAATGTTTTGAGTGCGTTACATTGAGTTTTACCGTAAAACGTGATTTTTCACCCCAAAAAAAGACATTTCCCAGCAATAACTTTTGCGTTGGGTAACTTAGTTTCATGTACAGAATGCTTGGTTAACGGCTTCGTGATGAGGTGGTTTACATCCTGTAGATAAATTGCTGATACAAAGTGACTCTGTCAAGGCCCTCTGATTCTTTCATGTACTCTATGGGTAATCAAATAAACGTCCTTTTTGATGAGTCTGTTTACATCTTATATGTGACAATAGCGTACAGAAGGGTACGGAATAGTCGCAAATTCTTATTGGTTTCTGAAAACCTTACCGTAGCCATAGTAGTGACCCCAACATTGACAACACCCATTGCCTTTACATGTATAGGCTCCTGAACATGATATAGGAACATGGCAACGATTTTCCTATTCTTTGTGTCCATAAATTGCCACGGGACACCATAAACGGCATCCTTCAGTTTTTCGCTCTGAAATTATTTTGAAAAAGTAGTAATTTCTTGTCAGAAAAATGCCTACTAGTCTAGGAGCTCGTGGCTAAATACTAACAGCCGCTTGGGCCGATCTTTAGGCTAAGCCGTGCTTGCCTAGGTTGGTATGTGGGTGTGTGACCACCCTTACATACCAAATTTCCTACGTGCCTCGGTTGCGCACTCGCTCCGCTTTCAATTCGCTCGCAACTAAAACTTAGAGCCTTATCACACTAGCGTGATAAGGCTCTAAGTTTTATTCATTAAATTGTTTCTTACCGTGCTTCCTAATAACTCAAATATGACTGACAGCTGAATTAGTTGTTGAAATATTATTAATGACAACGGCACGTATCTCATCAATGCTTCTGTAGTCTGAAACGATAGACAGTGCCATAGTTAGACCACTTGATTCTGAATATAATCGTCAAAAATACTTCAAAAATGTTTACATTACTACTGACCATTTGCGAACATTCGAGAAGCAGCAAACACCCGCTCACTTGATGAAACGCGTAATTAATGAACAATATCGGGCCAAAGGCATCTGACATGTCATCTGTGAAACTTTTATTAAGAAATTGTAGTAATATAAGTGTAGCGAAAAACACGGAATTCTCTAGTCCAAAAAATGGAAGTAATGCCACAGACGATAATAATATAATAACAAATATCGCTGGACATTACACACAGCGCCATCTAGTGCCACATTTAGCACGTGGCTTGTGTCGTGGACACCTGATTGTTGTTAAGCTACATAGTCACTTTTTGTTTGTAAATACATACTTATTAAACATCCATAAAATAAAACACGTATACAATTTTAAATGAAACCAAAAGCTTAATCGAACACAACATAGAACACAATCTATCTCGACCCTATCCCTACGCTACGGGAGTCGCCGGCTCGCTTCGCTCACCACCTCCCCCCTTACCACCACCGGACAGATTCCGACGCCTAATATCAACAACAACACGGATCAACACGTATCGAGAACTTAAAACAAACAGTAAGCATGGTAAATATCCCAATTTCAGTGCTAATTAAAGAAAATTACGACAAAGCAAAATGCTTTCTTAAAGGAGCCGGAAGGATTCGATGATCGGGTTATATTTTAGAGTTATGTGAAAAACCCTAGAGTAAAGGTTAACCTGTAAAATGGTTACTTAAATATACGGGTATAACCGGTTAACCTTTAGGCCAAATAATTCGGTTCCTGTTTTATCCGTGTTGTTAACGATCTCGATGTTACTTACTCTTTTATAAGCCGATGATACTCTATACACTGTATCAATTTTTGATTTATTTTATTCAATTCTTCTTCTGAATACATTTCTGCCGCCACATTTCTTTCACCCACTGGTAAGACAGGTTTACAAACAGGCAATGGAAAAGTTTCTAATTCATGAAGTAGTATTTTCAAATGTCCCCACAGAGTGACCACCATCAGTGATAATAACAGATCTAGCATACAAATTGATACTGAACATAAGTATGACATTGCCCTGAAGAAGAAAAAAATAATATAGTTTAAAAAAACACGCACTTTCATATTCTTCTCAGCAAACCCTTTCATTTGAAACCCACACTGTGGAAATGCATAAAAAATAACTAATCCGCCATTTGGCGGTCGTCAGATCTCGTTCAAACCAATTTTCGGTGGAAGTTTACATGTCTAAGTGTACATCATATATTTTTTTTAATGTTATCCTTCTCTTATTTTAGAAGTTACAGGGGGGGGACGACGACACATTTTACCACTTTGGAAGTGTCTCTCGCGCAAACTATTCATAGATACGTGACGTATGGGTTTTATGAAAAAAAAAAAAACTTTTGAGTTTTAGTTCATAGTATGGGGAACCCCAAAAATTTACTGTTTTTTTCTGTTTTTGTGTGAATATCTTAATGCGGTTCACAGAATACATCTACTTACCAAGTTTCAACAGCACAGTTCTTATAGTTTCAGAAAAACTAGGCTGTGACATGCCAGGACGGACAGACAGACAAACATGACGAAACTATAAGGTTCCGTTTTTGCCATTTGGCTATGGAACCCTAAAAACGCTTTGTAAAGCGTTTCATGAACTGAATGATCTTTAATAGGGTAGGCTACAAAAAATAATCTAATAAGTCTGTCAAATAGATTTCCAAAAAATATTGGACACAATTGTATTGTATTGTATAACGGGCTGGTGTCCGCCACTCCACGTCGTCAACAAACCGTGTATTTTGCATATGGCTAAAATCTACCACGCGGGCCCAGTGCAGATTGGTAAATGTCACATGTCTTTGAATTCGGTGTTTTCCTTCACCGTTTTTTGAGAGCAGTGGTGATAAAATAAATTACACAAAGTAATGCGCCTGCCTGAGTGCGAACCCATGAATTACAGTTCGTAAGTCGGGGCCGCCACCACTGGGCCAGCGCTACTCTCTATTGGACACTTTTTTTTCATTTTTTACTGAAGGCGATACAGTGCGTCGAAAACTCGTGTGACGTCACATTTCCCGTTCATGTTTTTTTTGGTTTTTATCATCGTCGTTTTTTATTAATTTGATAAAACAAAAAAACACGTACGTGTGCAATATTTTTTGATAATTAAGTAATCTAAAATCTTTTAGTCAGGCGCTATCCCTATTGTTTAAAACTTACCAATTATAAACGAATGCGACCATATACGCGTCGAAGTGTGTATAAATTTTAAGTACTGGAATTGAAAGGAACAGGGAGTGTTCATACGTTGTGTTATACAGGACTCTTTGTTTGTAGTTCCCTGAAGAGTAGTTGGTCCACATAGGAATTGTATTAAACAGGATCACTGCACTAATCATCTGTACTGTTAACCACAAGGTGAGGAGGTGGGACATTAAATGAACTTGACTGTGGATCTGAAAACATAATGAGAGTATCCATATTAGGTAGTAGGTATAAAGCTCTGATTAAAATACTTCAAGGGTTTTTGGAAGCTCAAATAATCGCTCGAATTTGTTATACAGCGTGTATGAAAATGGTGTGGTCATATTTTGTGGATGGACGATGTACTTTGTATATTTTAATTTTATGATACAAAACTCTTTTAGTTCTAGTTTTAGTTAATGTTATTGGTTTAGAAATACAACCGCTGTAATTAAATAAATAAATAATCAAGGTTGTGGTAGACAAATCATCAAACTGAACCACTTTTAATGGGGCTAAATCGAAATCGCGAATAAATTAGATGTTTCATACATTTTGGTGGTTTAGGTATTAAAATTTTGTACAGAAGAACAGATAATTTTTCACAAACATTTTTGATATACGCAGAGGATGTTTTTTTTTTGTTAAAAACAAAGGTAGTGTTTTGCCGTTTATTGCCCGTGGTACCACCTGTGTAACCTAAAAAAAAATTTCCACCAAGCGATCCAATGGAACCACGGGAAATTATTTTTCAAGAAATAATGGCTATAGTAGTAACTACCTATAGCCATTAATTTTTGTGTATAAATGTAAATAATAGTATGATGTATTTTACCGTCATGGCATATTCAGACTTATCTTTGAAGAATAGCAAGTGCATTTTAGTCAGAAATACACGGACTAGATTTCTGTATTTTTTAGCTTGAGGTAGCGTTAGTAATATTCTCGTCTGTAAATAAAATACAATTATTACGGTGACTTATTCGAGTCAATCAATGTTTGTCAATATTATTTTATCTCGAAAACACAAAAATATTAAGAACAGGAACTTAGGTAAGTTAGTAACACACTAAAAACATGTTCTAAAAACTATCGTGATTTCCATTTTTTTTAATTTAGTATAAAATACTCACCAACTCTACAAATCCCAACATACATGTTATCATCATATGTCCCAGTTCGTAAAAACTCTTATGCCAATTTTTAAATAAATAGATGATACCAGTTACCATACAAAATAGAACTAAACTAATCTGAATAAAACTTTGTAAATCCCTGTACTTGGACTGGCCCTCTCCGATTTCTTCCCCAGGCCATCCATTTGTGTTTGATAAATGAAAACGCAAGATTTGCATGTATCTATATTCGGTAACTTTTTGGACGTCGCCTCTGAAAGTAACATTTTTAAATTTTATTAACGTATTAGCTCGATGGAAGACCTCCCCCTATATGTACCAATGACCTGGTGAAGGTTGCGGGAATCCGTTGGATGCGAGTCGCACGGGACTGGTCAATGTGGCGGCACTTGGGGGAGACCTATGTCCAGCAGTGGACGTCTTTCGGCTGAAATGATCATGATGGATGATTGGCTGATTGCTGGTAGATACGCCAACATGGTTTTTAATTACGTACAAGAGCGCTACATCTTCAAACACTTTTGCTTTTAATTTTTTCATTGTTCCAATACGCTTTTCTTTATGTTATAAGACTATTGTCAGTTCGAATGATGACTGAAAGATTCTAAGACAGTCCTTTTATATTATCATTTTAATTTATTTAAATTTAATTTGAATTAGCAGCAATTATTTTAAGTAGATAATAAGTGCACTTACTGCTTTCGTTGAATGATTAATTAAGGCAGATAATTACCTTTCTTCGATATTTTTTTAATTCCATAATTTCTAAGCAAATACGAGTATCAAGGTTATGCGGAAAGAATTTCCTACTTATCGTTAAAGCCCGCTAATTATACAGGGTGGAAACGGTTAACGGGGCAGTAAGGTGAGCTATCTTGCCGCCGCGGGAGACGCACCGGGCGTCGGGGGCCACGTGGTGGCTACCGGCCACCGTAGACGCGGGCCTGTGGACGGTTGGCTATGGGCTAGCTAGCCGTCCGTCCGTCTAAAGACGACAGGCCGTGTCGACGGCGCGTTCGTGTTCCACGCGCGCCTCAAAGAGATGTCAGCATAAGAGAGGGGCCCGCAAGGGCCGAAGCCTGCCGGGGTTGCGGGCCTATTCGAAAGAGATACCGCGGCCCCGGAACATAAAGGGCGAGGAAGGAACATGGATGGGTTTTAGTCAGTAAGAGTCTGACACTCCCTCCCGCTCCGCCCAGAGTGGGAGAAGTCATTTGATGATTTCCCATCCTAAAAAAAAAAAAAAAAGGTGAGCTATCTTAACCGTTGCAGCTGCACGAAAATAGCCTGAGTAAATTACCATAATTTTCCGTGAAATTTTGAACCACATTCACAGATTAAAAAAATGGTACAGTTAGCAAGAAAATTGCTATTTTACACAATACATTTTTTGATGCCAATCGATCCTTTTTCTAATACAGATCAAAAAGTTCTTCCAGACCAACCCAGGTTGGAGTAGGTACTCAAAAAGTCAGTAATTACATTATATACATTTTGTTTGAAAATTTTTACCATTTTTTATGTTAATCGATCCTGTTTCTAATTCTGATCAAAAACTTCTATGGGACCAACCCGGATTGGAGTACCAAAAAGTCAGAAAACGCACCTGGTCATATACAGAACTGGTACTGGTAGTTTAGAATTCGAATTCGTCGGAACCTTTTTTTTTTATTGAAAGAAAAGAATAATTCAAATTATTATTTTTTTTGTTTGAAAGGGTTTACTTCCCAGGTAGTCCCATAATCATCAAGTCGGGATCTGATGATGAGATACTGGAGGAATTGTGAGAACTCATCAAATTTTTTAGGCACACTTGATGTGATTAGTTTTTGGAAGGTACTTTTTTAAACTGATCTCATTTGAATTTGGTGAAGATCTCATGAAGAACTTCGGAGATAGGCAACGGAACTCCTTAATAAATGATAGCAAATGGACTGGGATTGCTGAAATCTCATGTCTATCTATTGTTTACACCAGTTCATGACATAACATCACGCCGCTACGCTGTGAAGGGGTAAGCACAAGTGAACCACTAAAAAGTGAAGAGTAAAAACTTTATTTCAAAAAATAAAACCGACTCCAAAAAACACAAAAAAGTGAAAAATAACTTTAGCTTCAGAAGTCGGTGACAAAAAACTAAGTACATCAATCAAACAGAGATCACCGCAAAAAAGATTCTAACACCAATTTTTTTTTTATCCTTTTATGATAACAGCCGGTTCCGACTATTCTGCCAGTGTCACTTCGTGACGGCAGCACAGAGAGGCAGGCCGTCGAACTTCGTACTTCGTGGTAGGTGTTAGTCTAGCAGTAAGGACGAACACATGAGTTAGTAGAACAAATCTGACATCAATTGATTTGTCTTAATCTTCGTCACTAAAGTCAAGACAGTCACACAAATTCAATATGGCGACAGCCAGTCACCATATTGCGAAAAAAAAAGATAATTAAAAAAAAAATAAGCGTGTCCGAATTAACTTCAGCGTGTTTGATCAAATTGTGACCAAACTGCCTTGCTGAAGATTCCATCAGTGAGTGAACTTTAACTTTGATACCTTGTAGCTCGCAAACGTGACACTTTAGAACATTTTGTCACAATATACTGAACATTGTTGTATTGATACCAGCTGTCGATTATTATGTCTTATGCGTGGCATGATAATCAAATATGATAATCCGGCCAAAATATTCAAACCCCGTTATATTTCAATGGGTCCCGCCCGCTTTTAAAAGCGCTTGTTTGTTTTGCTTTTATGTCAGGTTTTTTAGTTTTGTTTTTCTAGCAATGCAACTCACAAAGTGTCGCTCGTATGTCTTCGGCCTAACTAACAGGTTATGTTATAATTATGTCTATCTGTTGCACCGTAATGACATGTTTCCCTCGTTTGACTTACACGAGTTGACAGGCGACAGGCGATGTGTATGTTTATCATGAGATCCGTATATTAGAACAAGTTTATTTCCAAGTATCGCAAAGCACAATATTTTAAATGCAAAAGTTTTTTTTTTGTTTTACTCTTTCACGCAGAAACTACTGAACGAATTTGGATAAAATTTTGCACACATAGTTTATAGAGGATACTTTATAACCTGGTAGTAATATCCCATGGGACAATTATCAATCTTCACGCGGGCAATGCCGCTGGCAGAAGCTATTTTATTTATATTGGAGAGATGGTGGTCTAGTGATTTCAAAAACGAATGCTGAGTGTTGTGTTTAGGGATTGATCCCAAGTAGTACAAAATTTTATCGCATTACATTCAGTATAAGAGGTGCTGCTTTGGTTCTTTAAAAAAGTTTCTTTGCCTGTGTTACTTATAAGAACATAGGTACATAAGCTTATTAGGTCCATGTTCACCGAAAAGATAACGGTCTGATTATCTAACAACAGCTAGCTTAATTCTTAAAGCGCTTGTTTACCTAACCGAGCTAGAACAAGTTTTGGTGAACACCAACATTCCGGCCTCACTTTTTAACAACTGTTTAAAGGGCCGATTACAAAATAGTTGGTTATTTTACTGTTGCTGAACATGGCCCTTAGAGTACATCTTATAAAAATTCCCTTCACGAACTTGTCGCACAAGGATTCTATAGGTACATCTTACTTAATACATTGCGTAGTAATGATTTCTGGGAAACGACGATAATTACATGTTTAAAGTCATCTGTAGTGTTTTTGTTGTTGTTCTAATAAACATTCTAACCTAAGTAGTTATAAAATTGCTCACTTAACCTTGTCGGTACAATGTGTACTCGCTCTAATACTTAACTCAAACATTATTATTTAATTGACAAGTTTATTATTATTATTAATCCGCACATAATTATAGGTATAGTACACGGCTACTAAAATAGCTAGCAAAACGAGGAAAAAATCGATATTAAATTTTAACATGATAGAACTTATTTTTTAGAGCTTTGAAAGCAGTCGGTTTAATTTCTAGAAGTAGGTACAGAATTCTCAATTTTATCGTGTTTAGATTAGACAAAACAACCGCTATTTTTAATTTACGGATTATTTTAAAATGTCTGTAGAGCGCATCAGGACTGATGGGCTAAAGACGTCACGAAGTGGGTGCCAGAAGACGGGCGTCGTCGCCGAGGGAGACTTAGAAAATGCCGGCGTGAAGACTTATACACCGTGTTCCTGAGGATATACATTAATTTTGAATAATACTTCTATAGCTCTTGTTAAACATATCGTACAAAAGAAGTAGTAGTTTAAATGGCATAGTTTTTAAGTTATTGGTACTTAATTTAAGTTTAACCAATTTAATTATGTTGTGCTGTGAGAAAGAGTCTTTATTTGTGAGATGTTTCCACTTTGTGCAACCAAAACTATCAAACTGAAACTGATTTTTGAATTTTTTTTTTGAAGTTAGAGGCATTTTGTGTTGTGTTTGATAAAATGAGTTTGTAATGTAAGATGAACACGATATGTTTTTACTTATTGCCACTAAAAGTGAAAAAAATGGTAAAAAATAAAAATAAAGTAAAAAAAAAATGGTAAAAAAGAAAAGTAAAAAATGGTAAATTTAATGGTCTGAATAACATGCCGAAGTTAATGTATAACCTCAGGAACACGGTGTATATGCATAGCCCGTTCCTTAGCTCGCTGAGGGACCTTCAATTTATAGACCAAAGTCTCTGCTGCACAAAGATAATCTTCCATTCTTCTCAATGTTAGGTTTTCTCCGGCCAATCTGACACAAACGGTTCTAAGGTCCATATTCACCAAAAAGATGACGGTCTGTTTATCTAAAAACAGCTGTTTAAAACACATTTTTGTAGGGGAACATGTCCCTTTTCTATCGTCATGCCTATTGAAGAGGCTAATGTCCAGCATTGGTTTGTTGTAGGCGGGTGATGATGAGATATCGATACCCATTACGACTGTGCAGTTTTGCTATGTAATTTGATTTGACCTTCTATAATAAATACATCTTATTGTAAGTATCTCAAGGTTCTAACACCTACTTAGCTGACTATGTTATTAAAATATGAAACTTGAAATTCGTGTTGAAATCCATTAAATGAGTTGTAAATATAAATCGCTTTGCAGTTTTGTTATTACTTTTGTGTTTAATGTTATTATTATTGGTTTGTGAATGTTCGACTTTTACACATTAAGCTAAGAAAAAGGCCTTAAATGTTGCCGTTCTATAAAATTAGTTGTTGAAAAACAAATTACGAAAATAAAATAATGTGTTACCGAGTTCACTGACGATCGCAATTTTCAACCTTATTACTTCAAGATAGTGACAAGTGGTCCGGGGCTGCGGGACTGTTCGAAAGAGATACCGTGGTCCCGGAACACAAATTGCTAAGAAGAAACATGGATGGGTTTTAATCAGTAAAAGTCTGACACTCCCTTCTGCTCCGCCCAAAGCGGGAGGGGTCATTTGATGATTACCCATCCGAAAAAGAAGGGTGACAAGTGGCAGTCTCTCAGGGACTCGGTGATACCTAGATATTATGCACTCCGGTCTACCATTTGCAAAATATCACTGTGCCTAACGTATAACAAATAATAAAGACATACTCATTTAATGAACGTCATAAAATTCTTAATCAATTATGATTTCAATAAAAAAGGTGATTATTTTTTGTTTCTAAATACACACCGGTACTCAATTAATATCGCATAGTTGATGTTTTAATTATCAATCGGTCAAGGATTTTAGACAGGTGCAAATACTTAAGTTTTTTCTTTAGTCATTATTTTCACCCTTCGGCAATAATTATGCAATAAACGCGGGTAATTTATGATTAATGACATCATGAGGTTGCACATCTATACTATTTAATATAATATTATAAAGCTGAAGAGTTTGTTTGTTTGATTGTTTGAACGCGCTAATCTCAGGAACGCCTGGTTCGAATTGAAAAAATCTTTTTGTGTTGGATAGTCCATTTATCGAGGATCGTTATGGGCCATATGACACCACACTACGGCCAACAGGAGCGGAGCATAAATCTATTTCATGCCATCACAAAGTGCTGACAAAAATGAACAGCACGAAATGATGGAATTATGAGTTAATTAATTTATTATCATTATTTGTAGATTGATCTGAATTTGAATGAATGTAATTATTTCACCTAATTTCTCATCGCTAACATAGTTCTTAAGCACTAACCCATATGGACCTTGTTGTTCGCAATAAATAATTATTTGATTCAAGGTTCCATGTGTCGACAGTCCTCATTATTTTATCCCGGGCAGCGAGTGCACGCATACCCTAAAGTAGTTCATCTACTTAATGATATTTTTTTTAGGACAAGCCCGCCACACTCCCAAACCACTGCAACTTCTGAAAGCCAGAATCAACAGTGGTGACCACTAGAAAAGCGCCGAGACAATGAAGCTCGACGAAGTCCCAGAGAATGAATAAAACTGTCTTGGATCCCGCAACTAAATTAATCAGAAAGTATAGCGGAGGAGTATTAGGAAAAAAACATAATTTCCACTTCCCTCCATAGGTATCACCATTACAGAACGAAACAAGGCCATTAGGTACAAAGATACGTTTACAACTGGGATAGGCCCAGTTGCCTAGCACCACGGATATATATTAACATTAACTAACTGATATTTAAGTGGTTTTATTCTAAACCCTAACTAGTGTTTCTAGTGAACACCACAGGACACAAAAAAAACGCACAAAAAATGTTATTAGTATGTATTTTTAGGTTAAGGTATTTATCTATGGGTCTTTGTTACCTGAAATAAATGGTTTATTATTAAATGGTTTATTATTATTATTATAATTCTTCTGCACTCATCCCAATTAGTTTAGATACTTTGCCATTGCGTGCTATGAAACTGCGAACACTTTAACAAATCCTCTTTCTGTAAAACTTACTAATAAATCTTTAACAATGAACATTATCAATCGCAACACATCTTCTTTACAAGCACAAACCCACAATTAATCGGATGTCCATATAATTACAATACATGTAATACGAAACACATTATTAGTATTATAATATTCTAATGGCTTTGGCCTTTGATATAACCGATCCCGACATTTAGTTGGGTCTCAAAAGTCACGCTGTCAAGGCCGTGTGGATGCGCACGCGACGACTACAATCAACTGCACGAACAACTTCCCAATTCGACTTTGACAACGCCTTTATTAAGAAGCAATGAACAGTTTTCTTAGTTTAAATCTTTCGTAGGTATTACGTGTGGTTGTCTGTATCAACATTGCTGCATGAAGGTGCCACATTTTTTGAATCTCTTGATTAGTGGTAACTGGCGACCTTGTTTAAAAAGGTTAGAAGAATTAGTGGTTTGTCTATCGGAATTTAATTTGCGTGTGAAAAATGTTTAATGGCTACATTTTATTTTGTTTGTTATTTTTTTCATTTTGTCCATAGAAAATTCAAGTAAAATGCTTGAAGCTGATAGCATCGCAATTTAAAAAAAACCAACCAAGAAAGATTGAGTGGCAAAAAATAGAAATAGAGGTTCCAAAATATCAAAAGCTCCATATTTTTTTTGTAAACTATTCATCCTTAAACAAAATACACATCCATCTCTATCATCTCCACTACATTTACCTCAGGAGCATCACTTTTTGTAGTGATTATACACTTGGATATAATACCATCTCCAATACTGATTTTACACGACAGACGATGAAAGCTAAGAATTTACATCCATTGATGGATTCCTCACAAGTAGTCACAAGTTTTATAGCGTTCGAGGAGCAATGGATGACGATAAATGGCGATTTGGTCGTAAATATCATGTTGAGGGTAAGAAACGTAATGGATAGCATTAGGCACGGACATGTTCATCGTTGTTTGAACATGTTGCAAGATATGATTTAAAAAGAGCTTTTAAGGGACTTTGGTAAGGAATGTCCCTTTGTTGACTCAATGTAAGTACCTACATAGTTCATCTTTTGGGTTAAAGTGCATTGAGAAAAAAAGAACAAAATAGCCAAAAAAGTGTTATTTTCGTAAATCGTTTACTTTGTCGATTCTGGCTTAGTTCACATGACCGCGCAGGTGCGGCGCGCCGCGCGTTACCGCGCCGTACCGCGCGGTCATGTAGACGATAATCACTGTTTACTTTGATCTTGTACCGCGCGGTCATAGCAAGGTAACCATATTTTTTGTGCAAACGAGCATAAATCTATAATTATAGGTACTATTATCTTTTAGTTACGACCTCAAAGTGCTTAATGGAAAAATGCCGAGCACAATTCCAAACCAAGACTTACCATTACATAGGAATGTCGTCAAGGTCAACTCCTATTCATCTTAACCTGACCTAGGACACATCGACCTCAGCCTAAGCTGCTAATTACCTATATACTCGTCTACAACCATCAATTAAAAAATTCTATCATGATGTTTGCCTTCAAAACCAGTAATACCTACTTTCGAACTGATCTGAATCCCCCATTAGTATATACCTAACTGACGTGACTGGTTACCATATAAAGTGTTTCACAAGTTTCCATCTTGATTTATGTGCCTATGTTTTCTTATGTACCTACTTGGATGGGTGGATCGATTCGTTGATCGTTCGATATCACGTAATATTAGAAAACATAGTGTCATGTTTTATGGGATGTGATATATACATCATAATTATATCCTTTGTAGAAGACATCAACATCCAATATAAAACTGGTTTTCAGTTCAGCTATTATAATTTTCAGCTTTTTCACCAATTAGTGAGTTAAACAATTAAAATATAATTGTTTCGAAATTCTTCCGTGATTATTAATTATTTTTAGCTCCCGATATTTCAAAGCTGTTGCCATGCGCCATGATTGCGGGATTACTGGAGAATGCGGGTGGATGGTAAATAAATCTTTAGTTTCTTTCTTTTTATCATTAAAAAAAAAATGGAGTCTTGAAAAAAAAAATATTGTGTCACTGATGGTTACAGAAGTGAAGAGTTTTGAGTAGAATTTTACATATTTGTGGTGGAGTTGTTGTAGATGAAATAAATATCCTGGTTCAAATAAGGTTCGATTGTAGATGCTTCACACCAAGTGGCGCCGTGGCTTAGTTGGTTAAAGCGCCTGTCTAGTAAACAGGAGATCACGAGTTCGAATCTCGTCGGGGCCTATGCAAGTTAGTGCAGGTTTTTAGGGTTCCGTAGCCAAATGGCAAAAAACGGAACCCTTATAGTTTCGCCATGTCTGTCTGTCTGTCTGTCCGCGGATAATCTCAGTGACCGTTAGCACCAGAAAGCTGAAATTTGGTACCAATATGTATATCAATCATGCCGACAAAGTGCAAAAATAAAAATTTAAAAAAACATTTTTATTAGGGTACCTCCCCCAGACGTAAAGTGGGGAGCGATTTTTTTTTTAATTTTGACCCTGACGTGTGATATATTGTTGGATAGGTATTTAAAAATGAATAGGGGTTTTCTAAAATCATTTTTTGATAATATTAATATTTTAGGAAATAATCGCTCCGAAAGTCAAAAACAATGTGTCCCCCCCCCTCTAACTTTTGAACCATAAGTTTAAAAAATATGAAAAAAATCACAGAAGTAGACCTTTATATGAACTTTCTAGGAAAATTATTTTCAACTTGATGAGTTGAATAGTTTTTGAGTTATATAGCACTTTTTCAAAAAAACGCAAATGATAACTTTGTTTTTCATACAAATACTATGAAAAACAAAGTTATTTTTGCTGACGAAAAATGTTGGTATTTTTAATGGTCTGGGAAGCTACGGAACCCTACAGTGAGCGTGGCCCGACACGCTCTTGGCCGGTTTTTTGTTTCATTCTGTTTTCATATGACACTGTACATTGAAACATAAACGGCGTTCAATATTTATTTATAATTCCATAGCAATTATATTTAAAATATCGCTGGACATTACACACAGCGCCATCTAGTACCACACTTAGCAAGGCTTGTGTCATGGACATCAAACAATTGATATACCACATAAATACTTTCGTGTTTGTAAATACATACTTACTATACATAGAAACATCCATCACTTGGAAACAAATGTCCATGGATGCTCATCGCACAAACATTTGCTCCTACTGGGATTCGAACCCGGGACCCTAAGAACTTAAGGCAGCCTCACTACCGCTGCGCCATTCGGGTCATCAACTAATTCTTTCAGAATCAAATCTAATTATTTCAAACAGCTTTTAAACGTCAGACAACTCTTAAGCTTGGTTTAAATGTAGACGTACTGAAGGCTTAAAATCGGCGCTTAAACAGAACATTATATTATTATGAATCACGTAAAATTTTTTAAAGCCATTTGATTGGGGGAATTTGCTCATATTTCCTAGCATATTCAAAGCTATAAGAAACCTGTATAATAAACCAATTAAAACTTATATGCCTGAACATATAATTATTCCAACATAAAAATAGGCATATTTTTACTAATTTGCCAAAGATTATCGAGCCATAAAACTAAGTGAACTCGCCAAACGTGAATGGGGCAAGAATTTTTTAGTAAATAAAAAAAAACAAAAGAAATATACCTACGTCTGCCAAAGTTTTTTTTGCAATAAATATTCATATCCTCAGCAGGTTTTTTCCATTCGATCTCTCAACGACCTTTGGATTGAGAGTTTTTTTGCTGTTCTAAATGTCAATAATATGTATGAAGTTGAAGTTGTGGTACCTACCTACCCACGATGACCTATCGAGTTAAAAAAATTAAGTTTATCTTTCACTATACGGAAAGCTCATACAAAGCGAGTTCAGTGTATACTGGATATGTTTAGCTTAGTGTGTCGTCGTATGTACGAAATTGCTCATTTTTTTTTTGACAATATCAGGTTAAGCGCAACCGGAACTTCACCATCATCATCATCATCATTTCAGCCGAAAGACGTCCACTGCTGGACATAGGCCTCCCCCAAGTGTCGCCACATTGACTGGTCCCGTGCGACTCGCATCCAACGGATTCCAGCAACCTTCACCAGGTCATCGGTCCACCTAGTGCGAGGTCTTCCAACGCATCGTCTTCTGATTCTTATATTGATGTATTTCAAAATGGGAACAGCTTTGTTTTAGTTTTCCTTTTTAATCCCGTTACTACCTGACAGCAGTGATATCCTGATGTGACCGTAGGACTACCAAGGCATATGCTCATAGCTCTCGAGTTCGAACCCAAGGAAACGCACCTCTGAGTTTTCCGCTTACTTGCTCCGGTCAAGGAAAACGTTGTAAGCAAACCAAACTAGCATGCCTGAGAGATATTCCTCGACGGCATGTAAAACCAAGTCAGAAGCCCATCATTGGCGCCATAAAAACTGTGACGCCAGGTTATACACTAACCACACGATAAAAATGAATAAGAAGACCTGGTAATACTCGATAAAATAACTCCTTATGTCAGATTATTTTGACCATGTGAGTGGTTATATACGAAAAAACACTAGTTTTTCGTTAAAGTCCCATCCCACCAAAAACATTCTGTAAAAAACTAGCCAAGTCTCGATGGAGCTGCTTGTTTATCTCTAAAAAGTAATGAAATCTAGACAAAGTCGTGCCAAGGCTAAGGTTCCTTACTGCAATTTCTTTATTATTTATAGTTAATGTTGTGTGACTTGGCCGTTGAACATTAATTTAGTTTTCGCGTAATGTTATATCTATTGTAACTACAAAATTGACTTGTAGGTACCCACTAACGTATAAAGAATGTTCAACGGCCAAGTCACACAACATTAACTATAAATAATAAAGAAATTGCAGTAAGGAACCTTAGCCTTGGCACGACTTTGTCTAGATTTCATTACTTTTTAGAGATAAACAAGCAGCTCCATCGAGACTTGGCTAGTTTTTTACAGAATGTTTTTGGTGGGATTTCACTTGTTTTTGTAGAAACGAGGGGCAAATTGATTTATTTTATTAGATTTTCTTATTTGACACAGTTTTTTTTCTTTTTAGGAGTAGTTTTTTTATTGTTACAAATCTTTCTTTTCTTTTTTTCCGGTTCAGATTATTGTATACAGTAGCAACAGTTTTTCGTATGGCCCATTCGCGTTCATCATTTATTCTTTTAGACGGTTTAATTTCTGAAAGATCGGCGCGGTATTTACGCCTAAGCCGGTTGTATTCGGTGATCGCTGAAGCTTGAACTTTTATACTCTTGAAGTCAACATTTATGAGGTGCACCCCATGAAGATTGGTTACTCGTGAAAGCGCCACGTAGGCTTGGCCACAAGAGAATATGGAGGTGCCAATGTCCATGAGGGCATTTTTTAGACTTAGACCTTGGCTCTTGTGAATTGTTAGGGCATACGCTACACAGATTGGGAATTGTTCTCTGTACACGTATGCCCGGGGTATGATCTCAAATTTTGACTTAATAGGCAATCATTCGTGAATCAAATTATTAGAGAATTTTCGAAGTACTGTTTCTTCATAAAATTCCTAACCTATTCTGATCTACGAATTGTTATAATAACAACTTGCTAACCTTAGCAAACCTCACGAAATAATAAGCGAAATCAATTAAATGCAAATAATCCCTCCTAATCCCTAGCAAACGTTTTCAAATGCAGTAGAAGAATGTCGTAAACGACTGTAACGCGGCCGGTTGCGACTTCGCCATATAAGGTTATCGGAAAAACAAACGTAAGCGCGTTTTAAAATACAGTCAGCGCCATCTAGCGACGTTTGCGGGTATCACCGCCACTCTTATTCCAATGCATTATATTTTGACAAAATTTTGAGCGAATTTAATCATCATCATCATCATCATCAGCCTATTAATATTCCCACTACTGGGACACAGGCCTCCTCTCTATACGAAATTAATATTTTAGTGTAATTTGTTTATTTAATTTGTGTAATGTTCGAGTAGAATAAAGTTAATCGTTCGACTATTTCTTCTTGTAAACTTGTAAGTATAAGTATAAAAGCCAGTCTAGAGTCTTATCCAGAGTTTTCCTTTAATTTTATTTATATGCGTATTAAAAGCAGAAGGGGAGGCATTCGCCCAGCAGTGGGACGCTATAGGCTAGATTAAATTAGAAGATGTGTCCCACTACGCTGGATTTTTGCAATGACAGTCGATTTTTTTTTATGTACCAATAGTAGAAGCATTACCATATCTGTACTTTAATATTATAAAGCAGAAGAGTTTGTTTGTTTGTTTGGTTGAACGCGCTAATCTCAGGAACTACCAGCTCGAATTGAAAAAACATTTTTGCGTTGGATAGTCCATTTATCGAGAAAGGCTATATAGGTTATATAACATCACGCTGTGACCAATAGGAGCGCAGCAATAAGAAATGTTGCAAGCGGGAAATTCACGCGAACGAAGTCGCGGGCAGAAGCTAGTCTCTAATACAGCTGAGACCAGCTGAGGGTTCTTCATCAGATACTTCAGACCTTCGATTTTTGACATCAAATGAAGCGGCCAACCAAGTTGAATATTTTTTGTAAAGGCGGTATGTCGATCTCTCTAATAGTTTGGTTGGCTCTTGTGTTTTCTAATCAGGGTCACTAGGTACTCCAGATCTTCGATTATCCTAGTTTTTATAGTTTTCCCTTTATGTGGTCATTAAACCCTAACTCTGTACCAAATTTCAGCTCTCTGAGTTTATGGGAAGTACTAGTTCTATTTTGATGATCATGAGTGAGTGAGTGAGTGAGTGTCATAAATGCGAAACTTTCCTTTCGCTTAACTTCGGAACTAAATGACCTACAGGCTTGAAATTTTGGATTTCAAGTATGTGATTATAGCTTACTGGATGACGAAAATTTCTGCGTTCTGGTCTTATCCAGAGGTTCTCAAATAGGGGCCTGAAAATGCGGCGAAATGGTTCCAGTAAAGGATGGTACGGCAGTGTTTGCTTCGCGCTCGACTTGGCGGGGGCACTGCCGTGCCCCCAGATTTGGTTTGCAGTGTTATTGTTCTACTCTTGAATTTATTTACGTGTGTAGTACGTTCACCTGAAGGTAAATGTAACTTTTCCTCAAACCTCAAAAAACACGCATAAACGAAGACGAATAGTTGAAAAACACATCAATTAATAACCCAATAAAATCCCAACTCCGTCATAGATCAAACCAGTCCACTTATAACAAGTTGGTGCTCGAAAGCGTCCATTGACGGCTTCGAACGTTAACATGCGACTCACGCGCAGGCTTTCATCCATACATTCATACAGTGACGTAGGTGTGTGAGTGAGAGAGATGATATGTGTGTGAGAGAGAGAGGAGTGTAAGTGTCATGTGAGAAGGTGTCAGACGGAAGCGCATTGGTTGATAGATCTTGTGGTCCCAATATTGTAGTTCGATTAATTGATTAGAATTGAAATATGATCCATTTGTCTGCAGGTATTGTGGGGTAATTATTAGTGCATTCGTTTGTTGCAGACAGCAGTCATCTGTCTCGCAAGATAGCAATATATCTTGCAAGATAAACAGAGACGTGCTGGCAGACAATTGATCAAAGAACTTATTGAATTGATAATGTCTTCATTTTTTCCCATCTGAATTAAGACATTCTGACTAACGTAAGGTATCGATTATTGGATTTCTTGTAGTTGTGATATCAATAAAGTTTAGCCTGTCCATCAAATGAGTTTGCAATACATAAAAATCAACCTGCCATTTAATAAGCCCACTTTTGATTACACACTGACCTAGGCAAATTGCAGAAAAACTTAAACAAATTGAATTCCGTGGACCACACTGGCCGTAACAAAAATTAAAAAAAATATATTGCCATGTGATCACGCCCTGATGCAATGAATAACACTGAAATTTTTTGAGAGTGAATCAGCGAATGAACTTAGAATCCGGGTTTAATTTGAAAGGCATTATAAAACTTCACCAGTTAGAAATATATATTTAGGTTTGGAGGAAAACGGCTTTCAGTGTGATTCAAGTTCTCTAGAACTTTAATGACGTCATCGTTCATTCATACCCCTAAACATGGCAAATTCGACTTAGTTCATACCTAGAACTAAGTCTAATTTCAAATGTGGTTTCCTGTTGGCTGTGGGACATGGTCTTATTGCATAGTTTAGATGACTGTGAGACGTAAAAGATGACTGCAATCCGAGTATAAGAAGATCTATCAAACGAATCGCAACATATACCTGTTTGTGTGGACCTCGTGTGTGGATTAAAGACTTGGGTCTACCTGCCAGTCCGCTACCGTTCATTGAAGTAAAGATAAAAAGTCTACCAAAGTATGCGACGGACTGAGCAAAAAATGCTGCGTATTGATACTTATGCAAAAAGTATGTTTATTGTTTAAATTCATGAGATATTCAGGTCTAGCAGCAGTCGTTTTAAAGTCGATGCTTCAGGGTAGCAATTTTTTCATTAAATAGTCATTCAATCGACTTTCATGAACTTGGAGGGTTGTGTTGATGATTATAATTCAGTACCTACAGACGTCTTACAGCCTAAAAACATTCCTTGCCGAAGACTGAGGTCCTACACGAGTGGGACTTCGTACTGCCTGATGAGTTTCAACCCTAACTTGACATTACAGAAAACCGTTTTGAATTTAACATAATTATAGCCGTTGGCCATTTGAATATAGAACAATAAAAAGTCTAGCCAATAAATAACCTAAGCTCCCTTTACACGTAGTTTTTACTTCCCGCCACCCGTATGAGTAATAGACCGGAAATACTGGCTACCTGCGCCTGAGCATAATAACTAACCTTTCTTAATATTAGGAGTTAAAAAAAAAAACGGAAGACGCATCGTATTTCTATGGAACGAGGTTGGATGACAGTTGGTAGTCGTCTTTGTGTTGTTGAGTTTTTGGTCGTTTTATACATTTGTAACGTAATACTTGTGTAGTTTTATCTATGCTGTTACGATTTAAGTTACAATGTGTAAGTGCGATTTTGTAACAGAAAAGGTTCGTATAGGCTGAAATAGGATTTCAATCAAAACTTGCTTCTGTTCGCGGCTTGGTTCGCGTGGAATCAAATAATTGTCCCACGGGACATCCTACCAAGATAAAAAGTTTTTTATGTGTTATTTCAGGCTATAAACTATCTATGAGCAATATTTCATACAAATCCGTTCAGTAGTTTCTGCGTGAAAGAGTTACAAACATCCGTCTATCAATCCACCCAGGCATTTGCATTTATACTATTGTTAGTAAGAAGTAAGACAATTGGGTAGGTTAAAGCCTTTTCGTTATGATATTTTGTCTAGATTAACTGACAGCTTTGTAAACGCGACTGTGACAGTCTGGATGGATCCCGATATCCTAGAAGTCTATGCCCAGGTCCAGTCTACAAAATGCAGGCTGATCCCAAATACGTATTTTGTGCTAATTCTTCTCAGAAAAATATCCCATGGACCTTATAATGAAGCAGACATAAAAAGGAATAGAAAAAAAACGATAGGGTTAGAAAGCATTGTTGGATGGGTAACTTTAATAATACCTTTGTGTATTACTCAACTGTAACCGTTGGAATTATAATGAAGATCCAATCGACTTTTAATAGTCTTAAAGATAGTTATTTCTTCCCTTTTTCCATTAAATAAGATTGGGTTCGATTCTCATGTCAAGCTAATTGTTTTTTTAGTTTTGGAATTTCTTTGTAGTAGTCCTGATTCTGGTTTTGTGTCCGGTTCGCGGGTAGATGGACAAACTTTTAGAAATCATGCAGACCACCAGAATAAGGTCAATGGTAAAAAAATAATAAGAAAAACGCATAAGACACATATGTACAAGAAAAATAAATCGCTAACGAAAATACTCTAAAAATATTGGTTACCCAATGCATAGACACATCCATGTCTTTGTTGTCTCTGTGATTTTTTTGCTTGGAGATCTTTGGTTAGACGTACTGGGGGTCTAAAATTGTTGCTTTAGCAGAATCATAATAAGATAATTTAATACTAATTAGGTACGTTAAAATTCATAAAAATGGTCCTAAAAGACAATTCATAATATTAACTGTGTCTGTCACTGTTTTAAAAATGTGTCATTTAGGTGGAGTTACTTTATGGGTGAGACGGTAGGTACACTTCTGCTTAATCTTTCGGGAATTACAAGTGTGATGTTATGTTTTTTTGGGTAATGTTATTTTCAACTGTTTTTGTTTCGAGGTTGCTATAATAATTTTAAATGTAGACCAAGTAATAAAAACTGTGAGCAAAATAAAATGTCTGCAAAATCCAATTATTCTTATGAATTAGAGCGAGGTCGTTAGAAAGAAAAAGAAATATAAGATAATGAAAGTATTTTTTAATTGTGTTTACTTACTGTTTTCTTAGTAAGTACCTATCTACATTGTAAGCTATAAAAGCTACATAATAAATTTTATGTTTATAGACTGAAGTCTGATGCGTCTTACCATTACAACCAACTAACCGGACCGAAATGAATCCAGAAGAGGCTTGTTTCCACCTTCAATAAATTGCAAATCTAATTAGTCCGTCAGTTAGAGTATTGGAAAATAATGGACACGCGTATTTTTTGTTTTTGTAAATCAACGAATATTGACAAAGATAAAACGCATCAAAACTCGGGAGTGGGGGCTCGTGACGTCAGAACTCACTAAGAATGATACCAAACAGTGACGTATTGGGAATTTTAAAAGCGTCGTATCTTCGTCAATTTTGGTTTATGTAACAAAAGAAAAAATACGGGTCAAATATTTTTTGATATTCTAAGTGACGGACTAATTAGATTTTTTTCAGTTAACAAGCCTATTCCCATTTTTTGTCATCTAGCAAAGGGTTTTTATGAAGCCAGGTTTAAAGTGATAATTATTAGGTAAAATTGTTATGATACTACGTGTCAATGAATATTCTACTTAAAATGAATAATAGTCTTGATAATTTCGAACCCTGTTAGAAAGATATGATAAGTATAAACAATGAATAATTGTCAATGTTTTATCTAGTTGCAAGTAGACTACAGTACAATTTTATTCATGTTGTCTTGCCTATCGATATCATATTGAAACTAATATCTTTGTTCTTTAGTATGACTATGAACAATACCATTACATTTACACCACAGCAACAAACTCAATCCCAAAGAAAATTAGACTGAACGTTTCTAAACACACGTACCAAAATCAATTAATCTAAATGTCGAATGACCCACATGTGATTAAGTTATCCATTGCGTGTTGTACCCAAATGATTCGATACGACTCGCGTAACACCTGTGCTGGGGACTTTCACCTCAAAAATCAAGTTTGGTACAAGACGAAACAAGAAATCTGTTATACAACTCACTTGGGCGTAAAAAAGCTGATTATACTTCTCGACATTCTTTTGGAGGATAGTGATTTTTGATTAAATTGGGAAGGTAAACGAGTGTGTCACAAGAAGTGTCAAAAGTTTGGCTGGCGGCGTCTGTCATCAAATAGAAAAAGAAATATAGTTTATTCCAATGATGACACTCAAACCTGTTTAAAGTGTTGATACCGGAACATTCTAGAAATTAAAAATACTCCTCCCGTCATATTAATGAATTACGTTACATTTAACAATAAGCTAACGATTGCACACGGTTTAAGAAAGAATAGAGGTACGATTTCCCATGCAAATGTATTTCCCTTTGTCCTGTATCATCATCAAGAGCATTTTTTTAAATCAACATTAAAATTGTAGACATGTCCCTGTTATTTCCTTTTTTTCAGCAAATAACTTCGGAAAATATGACCGTCCAAAAAAGAGTCATTTTTACGGCCATGATTCTAATCAAGGCCGTAAGCCTCTAGGCTTACCAGACAAATTCGAAAAGCTTTTAAGATAACAGAAATTGATAGAAACCTAGGCATACTCTTTCTTAAAATTGTAATGCTAAAAATAATTTAATCGGCTCAGATTTCGAGGAGAAAAATGGGAATACGAAACGTCAAAATTGTTGTAATTGATAATGATAATTTAAAATTAAAGAAAAATTTGATGTTATAACACCAAAGCCATATATCTCAGTTACAAACAAATCTAAGTCATTCGATGATCTAGATATAAGAACTGTCCAATAATAAGTTAGTCAGTTTGTCTGATCACCCGTCACTGCAGCTCACGAACTAGCAAGGCCACGCATAATCGTGAATGGTTACTTAAAAATGTTTTGAATGCAAAAAAGTAATGTGGCTAGCACAAGGTACGGTCGAACAAGCTATTTGGTTTACACTTAACAATGTATTTTGTGTGTTAAACTGTAAACCAAATAGCTTGTTCGACCGTACAGCACTCAAATACGAATTAGATTTATTTAAGAACTAGCGGACGTCATGCGGTTTCACCCGCGTAGCTCCCGTTCCCGTGAGAGTACGGTGATAAAATATAGCCTGTGTTGCTTGCTGTTAATGTAGCTTTCCATTGCTGAAAGAATTTTTCAAATCGGTCCAGCAGTTTTTAAGTTTTTTCGGTATATACAAAAATCCAAATATTTCCTCTTTGTAATATTAGTATAGACAAATAAATGAGAATCGATACTAAAAACAGCAATGATCTGTGTTGAAAAAATGTTTAAAATGAAATTTTAATAATTGATTTACGATCGTTTCATAATAAGTAGCATGTTTGCAGTCACTAATAGTCAAATATTATAATGATGTACTTACAAAGTTAATACTGTCGCCGTCAGCAAAAGGGGCGCATCTGCAAAGAAAAATAAGGAAAATAAGTCTTTGCTATAACAACAAATAATGTTAATAAAGTTAAAAATAATAGAAAGATACTTAGGAAGCTAATATTTTTTGGGGAAAAAAAATAGTGTAGTGTAAAACTCACATGCTGTAATTTTTTGATCCTGAGAAAAAAAAAACTAGTAAAATTAGTTACAAATATGGATGTTTTTAAATTCCCGTAAAACTTTCTAAACCAAATAAAAATCGTCTCCTCATCATTAAATACAATCATGTTCTTAAAGACCAAATTATAAAAAGAAACCAAATACATAGACTGCTAAAATCATAACCATTTCTTTTAGCTTTGGCGCAGTAGGGTAAAAAAGCAACATGATCCTCTTTTTTTACTTTTTTCCTTAAAACCATTACAAAACCACTTGACTCATTCATATTTCATCAGAATTGCCGCCTTTTTCACAAGTAATTCGTAAGAAAGCCAATAAATAAGAAAGCTGACAGTACCATATTCGACATTAAATAACCATTGAGTGAATGGATCGGATAATCATTCGGTCAGCGAGGTCATTCACTCGCGTTCTGTTAACGTGGAACATCTGTGTTGCTATCATTTGAGTATTTGATAAGTTTGATGACGACTTTTACCCTTAATTTTGGAGACGGGTTAATCTTCAGTTCGGGTTGGCCGTGTATTGGTGACCACCCATTAGATACTGAGTTTTTCCTCCGGGCCTTGGAAAGCACGTTAGGCCGTTTGTCCCAGCTGTCAATTGCACATCTTTGGCAGTCTTACCAAACACACAGGTCTTACCAAAGGGGTATCTTATTATCCAGTACTAACTGGGTTATGTAGATATAGGCAGTCGCTTCACGTTAAGTTGGGTATTCAAATGTATCCAAAACAGTTGGTGAAATGCTAGGCAGTCTTCGATGACTTCTTTGACCTTCGTCTCGCTCTTAACTTAGACTAATTCTCAAGATTTGATTCAATAGACCAATATTTTCAAAGAAAACAAGCAATGCAGCTGGAAAGTTATTGATACAATATGTTGAAACAGTGTACAGGAAAGTCCCAAGTTTTGCAATAGATGAACATATACGGGCTTCAAATATGTTTGTAGGTCGCAATGTAAATTCGAAATAAGTATTCAAACAAGCAACATTGAATGCAATAGGCTTGTTAACTGAAAAAATCTAATTAGTCCGTCACTTAGATTATCAAAAAATATTTGACCCGTATTTTTTCTTTTGTCACATAAACCAAAATTGACGAAGATACGTCGCTTTTAAAATTCCCAATACGTCACTGTTTGGTATCATTCTTAGTGAGTTCTGACGTCACGAGTTTTGATACGTTTTATGTTTGTCAATATTCGTTGATTTACAAAAACCAAAAATACGTGTCCATTATTTTCCAATACGCTAACTGACGGACTAAATAGATTTGCAATTTATTGATGGTGGAAACAAGCCTATTCCATATTCCATTAAAAGTTTACCCTACACCCACATTAATAAAACATCGGATAATTGCAACTAAGATTTGTAACTGTATAAAATTTCGCCGAAATATTTGTGTCTTTGTATAACCTTGTGATAGTTTTCTTTTGATATTAAACAGTGGTGTATTAATTTCCGTTCTCTGTTCAGAAGGAAACTAAAAGTGGACCAAATGCACATCAAACCGTGCTGTCTGATGAGTCATAGAAAGATAGTTATTTAGTAAACAAGTTCTGCGAAACCTACTTTATCTGGATCATTGAAATCTACAAGAGGATTTTATATATGGAAACCTAAATAATTCTGTATCTGCTAAATAATTACGCATTTCATGTTTAACTTTCGTTAGCTGAATATACAGTATTTGCAGTAATTCACTATTTATATTCTTATATTTACATCCAAACACAGTCTACACTACAATAACAGTTTTACAGTTATCAATGTAACTGTCATCAAATTAGCATCGATTACGAAAATAACTCTCGATTATCTGTAATCAAATTTACCCAAAAACAGACTCACTTAATACTTGCCACGGTAATTATTTCCTTCCTCTACCAAAAAGTCAGTCCATCAACCTTCGATACGGTCAACTTTGCAAAATTTGTGACCAATTTAAGCCTTGAAAAAACTCTTCCGTAGCTAATAAGGAAATTGTAGTAAAAAAAATATCTGTGTTTAGTACACAAGACATGAAACAAATGGGACTGTCAACCACTTTCACTTAAGAATGAATAATAAAAATATTTCGTTCACCGATGCGTAACGCGCTTGGTGGTCGGATTGACCAATAAAAATGTAAATTAGCGGAAGTTTTTTGTAGTAACATTGACAAGAAATTCTTGGATAGTCAGCTGTTTGTTGTTCTAATTGTAGTTTGTAGCTAGGCTAATGACAAAAGGACGGTGAAAAGCGTTAACGTGTCAATTGGAGATATAGATTTTTAATTCTATCTAATATCAGAATTAATAGAATTGCGGGACGAACTGGAATTCTTCCTAGAGATCTGGAAAGAAATAGCACAAAATCGTGACCGTTGGAAGGAACGGAGAGAGACCTGTGTCCAGCAGTGGGAAAATTCAGGCTAGCTAGATTGGCAAGCAAATTCAACGCTTATTCTTGTACACAGTAATTGGGGAAGTGTGGATGATGAAAACAAATTGAATTGGTTGTTATATAGATACCACCACGACCCCCGTACTATTCTATGCATCCATCAGCACAATGTTTTAGATTGCGTTACCTATAGTCCTACCGAAAAAAGGTGACTTTTCACCCAAAAAATGTCGGTTCTCAGCAATCATTTTTGAATAGTTCGGTGTCCAGAATGCTTGGTTGACGGTTTTGTGAAAAGTCCGTTTATACTTTGTCTAAGGCTGGATTTATTTTGTCTGATAAATAGATTTTTAATTCCTTGATCACTTAATCAAGTATCCATTGGGGATTTCTTGATTTACATCGTGCCTGCATTCATCTGCATGGTGCCTCGGGTCTTATCTTTTGTGTATCATAGTTTTCCATCTTGATAATGATAGCAGTTGATTTGATCTTACATTATGGAATTCATCTAGAACTCTAGATTCTAGATAGAAGTGATTAACCGCGTTTAGATTGGTGTTGTATGCCATTTTACAACATTCGAGTTTCTCTTCGTTCCGATTGACTTTCTATTTAAGAGTAATTGATATTTTATTTTGTAAATAAAGGAAATTCATATTGAAAGGCCACACAAGCTGTACTTTTGTAAACACATTAGCTTCTGTTATTTCAAAGGGAAATATATTTTAAATCCTATCTCTCTATATTTTTATTGCCTTTTTTTTCCTGCAATTTTGTCAAATTTAGCCTTGAAATCGTCATCATTGTCCACAGTCTGACTTTACCCTTTGCTAGGTACATAAGTCTCTTTGTTTATGCCAAGAGCTTCATCCAGGTTTAATCCACGATAGCAACGATATCGTCGGATCTCGTTCATCATGCTCATCGTTGAAAAACATTATTATACACCGTATTCATATCATTCTAACCTCCTGAATACAATGTCTGCAGACATAGACAAGTCTATATCACAGACAATCCGCCAGTCACGATAGATCGTTAAACGGCATTGAACTTTCAATGTGTCGAAAAAATACGACTCCATATTCATTGCTTGTATCTGAACTCTCTTTTCTATTTAAAATTATTATAGCCAGATTGTGTTGGTCATTTTGAAAATCTTTATCTTCAATATTTGAAATTCGTTTATTGTTAATTGTGAAATGATTAGGAGATTCATTTTTATTATCATTGTTGAGGTCATCCTTTTTATAATTTAACTATCGACTTTACCATTCTATATATTATAAATATAATATACCTTCCATCATCCTTTTGACTGTCATCCAATGTTGGACAAACACTAGTCTCCCATAATTACAGCTACATTGAGATTCCCACAACCTTCACAAGGTCGACACTCCATGTTATGGATAGCCAACCTACGCTTTTATTTGTCTCTGTCTGTGTATCATCTTATCTTATTTTATCCACTGCATGATCTAGTAACATATTTATCTTTAATATCATTTTCTACTAGCTTTTGCCCATACTACCGGGATAAAAAGTATCCTGTGCTAAACCCGGTTTTAAACTATCTGTGTGCCAAATTTCATCCAAATCCGGTCAGTAGTTTTTGCGTGAAAGAATATCAGACATCCACACGTTCTTTCGCATTTATAATAATAATAATAATATAATAATAAAATTGTTTATTTCTCTTCCACAAATAAAGAACATAAGTACAGTACTTTTGTTTTGATATAATTATATAAAGGAAAAGAATGTTCTATTTGTGGGAGACTGGCGCCTAAACTAAGCCGAGGCCTGTATTTTAGGACACCAGGACCCCACTAAGATAGTTACTAGGACATCTAACAAAAGTAAATGCAATAATACACATACGCATCAAAGTTTTAAACCAGGTAGGTAAAATAATGTCAATAGTACTTATTTAAGGTAGACGTAGAAGAGTTAAAACGAGTGTGTTTTAGTGTGGCAGTGTAATGTTTATGTGCTGTGTTATGTGCGTGTGTATATGAATGTGTGCGTGGTGCATGGTGATTGTGTGACAGTGTATGCGTGTTGTTGTATGAGCATGTGTTCATGTATGAGTGTACTGTGTGAGGTGTGTGTTGATTGTGTGTTATGTGTTACAAATACTACAAAACCTGAGATTAAATTTACTTTTTTATTTCCAAGAGTTCCTCAGTCTCCTTATAGTCTAATCCCAACAGCCATGAAGTTACTTTTCCCTTACATTGTTTTGAATTACAATTAAATATATTTTTAATTTTATTAATTTGATTATATAATCTAGGAGCAATAAAGTTATGAAATTTTTGTGCAAATCTAGTTGTGGTTTTTGAGGTTTTGCAAATGGAATAGTGCCTTCTTGTGTTAGCAATCTCCTGGTTAAACGCCGACATATCTCCATGTTGTCGGAGGATGCTCAGAAGAATGTACAGTTGCCTTACAGTTAGTACACCAGTTTCCTGATATAATTTCCGGGTAGAAAAGAGTCTAGGTTTAAAGAAGGCTACCTTTAAAATCAACCTTTGAGCTCGCTCGAGCTCCAACAATTTTGTTTTGTCCGTACCACCCCATGTAGTAATACAGTAGGTCACAATGGATTGAATCAAGGTCTTGTAAACCATGATCAGTGACTTCCTATCTGCTATGTGTCTGAGTTGTCTAAATATGTACGTTAGTTTACGCACTTTCTGGGCGACGTTGTGGATGTGTTCTCCAAACGAAAGTTTATTATCAATAGTAACGCCTAAGTAACGTATTGATTTGACAGATTTTATTTGCGGACAGTTACTACACTGTAATACAGGAGGAACCGAACATTGGTGAGCAAATATTTGGGAAACACTTTGTGAAGTCGGTGCTAGGTTACGAATAGAAAATTGCATGAATTTGGTCTTGTCCGCATTCAATGTCAGTGAATTTGCAGCCAGCCAGTGGCAGATAGTGTTAAACCCAGTCTGTGTCTTAGCAAAAACCTCTTCCCAGGTGTCACCTACAAATGTCAAAGTAGTATCATCTGCATATGAGACAATATTACAGTCTTGGATTTGGAGCTGACAGAGCTCATTTATATAACACAGAAATAAGGTGGGCCCAAGAATACTCCCTTGCGGTACTCCAAACGTCGTTTTAAGGTCATCACTCGTGTAATTGGGGATTTCTTGATTTACATCGTGCCTGCATTCATCTGCATGGTGCCTCGGGTCTTATCTTTTGTGTATCATAGTTTTCCATCTTGATAATGATAGCAGTTGATTTGATCTTACATTATGGAATTCATCTAGAACTCTAGATTCTAGATAGAAGTGATTAACCGCGTTTAGATTGGTGTTGTATGCCATTTTACAACATTCGAGTTTCTCTTCGTTCCGATTGACTTTCTATTTAAGAGTAATTGATATTTTATTTTGTAAATAAAGGAAATTCATATTGAAAGGCCACACAAGCTGTACTTTTGTAAACACATTAGCTTCTGTTATTTCAAAGGGAAATATATTTTAAATCCTATCTCTCTATATTTTTATTGCCTTTTTTTTCCTGCAATTTTGTCAAATTTAGCCTTGAAATCGTCATCATTGTCCACAGTCTGACTTTACCCTTTGCTAGGTACATAAGTCTCTTTGTTTATGCCAAGAGCTTCATCCAGGTTTAATCCACGATAGCAACGATATCGTCGGATCTCGTTCATCATGCTCATCGTTGAAAAACATTATTATACACCGTATTCATATCATTCTAACCTCCTGAATACAATGTCTGCAGACATAGACAAGTCTATATCACAGACAATCCGCCAGTCACGATAGATCGTTAAACGGCATTGAACTTTCAATGTGTCGAAAAAATACGACTCCATATTCATTGCTTGTATCTGAACTCTCTTTTCTATTTAAAATTATTATAGCCAGATTGTGTTGGTCATTTTGAAAATCTTTATCTTCAATATTTGAAATTCGTTTATTGTTAATTGTGAAATGATTAGGAGATTCATTTTTATTATCATTGTTGAGGTCATCCTTTTTATAATTTAACTATCGACTTTACCATTCTATATATTATAAATATAATATACCTTCCATCATCCTTTTGACTGTCATCCAATGTTGGACAAACACTAGTCTCCCATAATTACAGCTACATTGAGATTCCCACAACCTTCACAAGGTCGACACTCCATGTTATGGATAGCCAACCTACGCTTTTATTTGTCTCTGTCTGTGTATCATCTTATCTTATTTTATCCACTGCATGATCTAGTAACATATTTATCTTTAATATCATTTTCTACTAGCTTTTGCCCATACTACCGGGATAAAAAGTATCCTGTGCTAAACCCGGTTTTAAACTATCTGTGGTTAGGAATACTACCAATGGTTAATAATATTGGTAGTATTCCCACAATATCTACATGTACTTTCATCAATTTATCTACATTTGGCACATTAAAAGCCCGACCTTGGCTGAATATATTATTTACCGAGTGGTCATTGTTACTAATGGTTAAGCAAATAATTTATTGATGACTTGGCATTTCTCTTCCATGTTTTGAAGATGTGGTGCCGCGTCGGTAACTGTATTATGACCGGGTTTTGAGTTCAAGTTTCGGAAACACGATTCGTTTGGTGGCATATTAGTAAGTCAGTGAGCTTATTATGATCAGATTTCATTTATAAGTAGGCACATGCATATTTATCTAATGTGCTGCACATTATTTTATTTTGTTTATTTTTAGACGACCCGAATGGCGTAGTGGTAGTGAGGCTGCCTTACGTTCTTAGGGTCCTGGGTTCGAATCAAGGTAGGAGCAAATGTTTGTGTGATGAGCATGGACATTTGTTTCAGAGTCATGGATATGTATAATAAGTATGTATTTACAAACTAAAACTATAATTATATGTTGTATATCAACTATCTGGTGTCCACGACACAAGCCTTGCTTAGTGTGGCACTAGATGGCGCTGTGTGTAATGTCCAGCGATATTATTATTATTATTATTTGTATTAAGAACTAGCGGATGACACGCGGTTTCACCCGCCGCGTAGTTCCCGTTCCCGTGGGAGCACGGAGATAAAATATAGCATAAGTTACTCAGTAAAGACTTGGCTTAGTTCTGGTGAATGAATAAAATCTCAGTTTTAGAGGTAAATCGTTACAAACACACAAACAAACCTTTCCTCTTTATAATATAAGTTTTTAAAGGGCATTCCCTAAACTACTGCAATTCTTTTGTGTTTACCAAAGATGGAATAGTAGTGGTAGAATATTTAAAAGGTTTAATTGTTGAACACATTTGTATTCATCGTGTTTTTTGCCTCTGCATTCCAAAATCACTCTAATGAAATTCTTCTCATGATTCCGAGTTTAAAACTTAAAATAACAAATGACTGGCGTTCTTCGTTTTTTCATAATAAAATAATTCGAGTTTCGAACACAGTAGAAACAAAGGCCAAGCGTTATTTTATAGTGAAATCCAGTAGCATATCCATTCCCTTTCTTTCCAATCCCAGCCCATAATTCAACTTTCAACCACCGGCTCCCGTACAAACAATACGCTAAATGCCATTGTTATAAACCATAGCTACTGACCATGAGAAGTTTCCAGGTCATTCAACCTACAGGACTTTAGTCCTGCCACCGAATCGGTACCGGTTTCCACATCAGTAAGTAATTACGGGAGGAAAAGAACTGGATTTTGGACTGAAGTGGGAGCGTCATTAACGATCTTTTTATTTTATGGGTAATCAGGATTATTATGTTTGTGGTTGTCATTATTTTTAGGGATAACGACCTAGCAGTTTTGACTGTGAAAAAAGTTAGCCTACCTACATGAAAAGATTTATTATGTGTTTCGAACAGGTCATTAGCACGTTGAAATTAAGTCCCTCGCTGGTCTTATGGTCACAATGGGGTCCTGTGTTTGATTCCCAGAAAGGAAAAGTGTTATTGAGTCTTTCTATCAATTTCTTTGTAGCAGCTTCGAGGTATTAATTTGTGCCCGATTGATGGCAATATAGAATAGTTTAATACTAAATACATAGTTGCGGCTCAACGCAAGGGCTATTTAGTATTAAAAATGCGCTATTAAATAAGACTTGAGCATAACTGACTTATTAGAAACATCACTGCCTAACCCTCCCCACATAACATACGTGAAGCTATGTGATAAAACTCATTAAGGTATTTAAACTTCACATTAATTTTCTTAAATCATCCAACCATCAAATATGTGTCCACTTCCTGTCAGAAATATCACACATAAATGTCTAAAATATTCTCAAAACTAGGTATTAGATAAGTTTTAATAAAACTAGGTTAAATAATCGCTCAAGCAAATGGCTCCATTTCAAAATGAATGATTACGCGCTACCATAATGCGTAAATGGCGGTTAGTCCGTCAGTTGGGATTACATAACAAAATAATTGCAATTTTCTAACACTGAACTGAAATGTTAATAATTTCGTGAGAGAATCTAGGCTTTTAATGAATTTGATTAATAGATTTTTCTGCTTGTTATGTAAATTGGTATGTTATCTTAAATCGATTTAAATAGTTTAATATTTTTTTAAATACTGACACATGTTCATCTCTACATCTCTGATGATGTAACCATCATCATTACACGTGTTTATCTGTTTAATATTTTCCCCTTGAGGATTTAAGTAGGTAAAAGAAAATAAGCACTTACTTAAAAGACTGCTTCAGTAAAAGAAAGCCTAAAATAAAATTCCATTTTACGTAATAAAGAACGTGCAAAAAAATAGCTCCGTAGAAATTCCTGCATGGTAGGTCAAGTTCATCCACATAGTCTACTACTGAGAAACGACTCCCACGCTTAAAGAAATTTAGATAAAATGGCGAGAAAGGACACAAACACATTCTTAGAAGCGATAAACCCAGAAACGAAACAATTCATGCGTTTATAGCTCCAATAACAGGTGTGGCAAGTTCTCATCCTACCTTGCCAACAAACTTTGGAAAACACGACAATGGCAAGGGAGTGGCCAAAACCGAAAAATATCGAACAATCGTACACCCAGTCAACTGTAAAGTCAGTGAAATTCCGTATACTCCACGCCATTGTTATTTTAAACGTTTTCCGCATTTCATAACGGGCCCGATTAGAATAAAATGCATGCAAATTAAATATTAAAAGTAAAAAAGGCCAGAGATCAGTTATGGTCAAGACGTAATAGTATTGCAAATATGAATAGAATTGGTTCACCGGATCTAATGGGAGGTATTTTTGCAACTGCCACATTGTTTGATAATTTCAATTAAATTAGGCATAGTGAGAGTAGTGTGAAACTTGACGTTTGTAGAATAGCTAATTGTTATGGTTAGGTTAGCAACAACAACTATTGTATAGCAATGTAGAAGTCATTGACCGAAACACTGTTACTCTTATTTAACATTCAGTCAAGTGAATCAATAACATTGAATGTTTGTCTGGAATCCCAGACATTATCTCCGTACCAACCCGAACATAATACATTATTCGGCAAGAACCAGCCTAGAAATCTTCGTAAGTCCAACAAAAGACAGTGAATGAATCGCTCCACAAAGGCAGGTGATGGGGATTATACCTCAAGGCGACGTACGCAATCAAGAACAATTTATTAAAGGTATCGGACGATCTTACTCTGGAGCTCCTGACTCCGTATAAGGCTTCGTTAGGAATCCGAAAATAAAAGCAAGGCTTTAAAGATTCGCCTCACCGCTCTTCGAGGCGGGCGTTCCGGGAACTGAGAATGAAACTGGAAGACTGGACATGGCAGGTAATTTCGGAGAAAAGGATGATGAATAATACTGTCGTATAATATTAATATTTACAAGGTATACTTTGAGACAGGTGCCTTCACTTGTCTCACAAAAACATAGCTAAATGCCATATTTATCTGATCACAATTTATTTAATCATCAGTAAGTTAAAATTAATAAGTGTAATGAAAGCGTTCTAAAATCACATTAACCTGCCGAACTATATTCATAACAAAAGAATCAAGTAGATCATCCGTTTCGTTTGCATATTGCTCTTCATCTAATTCATTTTACGTCACATGCTTCATTTTGATTTACTATTTTGATGTCAACCTCATTTTTCAATCCACTAACAGTCTTGCAATTACGTTCGATTCTACCTTGCTTGACTGATTTAAATACTAGTTATGATGCAATAAGTCTTCCAAGTTCCTCTTCCGTGTCTATAAAAGGTACCCTTTGCATACTAAGTGATTACCGGCCAATGAGCTCAGTTCTAATGTGAGGATGAAAGAAAGCTATAAAAACGAATGTATAAGCATTGGATGGAAATGTAACTTCCTCTTTAGCTGCTGAGAAAGATTTCTCTCTTTAAAGCTTTTAGACAATGGTCTAATAACCTTCCTGCATCCACTAGGTAAAAGACATCCGCTTGGAGTCATTTCTTCTCATAATCTTGTCTGTTGCAGATCTTTAAAATTGTTTCTTCTTTTGTCATGTACCAGTTTATGAATAAAGCTTCAGAATTCTGTCTGGGTTATACATTCGGCCCATTAGTCAGAGATCCAATTATCACACTGGCATCTTCGAGCGCAACATATTTATGCATCGGTGGCGTCAGACTCAAAGTTATAGCTTTTCGGAACCAGTTTGTGGTCGCGCTCACGTTTGCACTAAAGGGCTCGCAAAAGGACAGTATCAAGGACAAAGGTTTGCTGAAACCGAAGACTTGGTTGAATTTCTCCGTATTATTCCGTGAGAAATCATGCTTTAAACAGAAGTAATAAGTGTTGTAATTAGAATTCCTTCAATTTGAAAAGTATTGCTTTTCTTTATTCTCAATAAATATCATTTTTATCTATGCTAAAAATATAAAATTATTGTGTTTCTACACGCCTTATTTTAGAGAACAACATGAGTCGCATACGATATGCGATGATCAAATCCTGACCTTTAGATTCTGGTTGTAATAGTTTATTTTACAACATTGACCTCTTGCCACCGGACCAACTCCGTGATTTCCAATGCAAATCACGCAAATTCTACGTGGCTATGCTCATCTACAGGTTTATCCTGATTACTGTTATACTAGGTGTCAGGTACATCTACATCTTCATCACTACCTTCATTCATGTCAAAGTCATTAACTGTCAAAATGTCTGTCATTTCTTTAGATGTCTCATTTTTATCAATATTATTTGTTACAAGTTTTGTCGTTTTTTAACAAGTTTCTATACAAAGTACCATTATTATATTAGCAAGTCTGTCACTGCGGTTAAACGTGTTGATGAACTCAGCCTTTGTTTGTGCGCGCACGCAGTTTAGTATCCGCGATCGTTGTATTTATTTAAAGCTTTGAATTTTAATCAGATTCTCGTGTGGTTTGCTTTTGTCAATTACAGTAATGCAAACGTAATGAGTTTTGATTGTGAGGCTCTGTAATTATGTTTTGTAAATTTCATTGACCATTGGAATTTCCAAGTTAAGTTTTGAAACTGGATACCGCCTGCGTACGGCTGACTAAACGAAATGACTTTTCGACTTGAAGTGACCAAGACTTCCCATGTGTGGGCTTTTGGTATGTCTCTTTACTTAAACGTTTAAATTATTAAAATTCCTGAATGAGTAGATACAGTCTTAAGCAAGAGTAAGCATGATTTTAATGATAAAGTTGAAGAACTTCCAACCTTATATTACTAGATCATTAGTTCAGTAAGATTTAAATCAGACGGTAATTGTGAAATTTAGAATCCAGCTTTTAATTTACAACTAGAACCACATTGCAGTTAACGACATCTCAGATGTTTTCTCAACACAAAATGCCATGTTGCAGATATCATTTTAAATCTAGATGAGATCTGATCTCGCATTAGCCTAGATTTTATCACTGCAAAGTAATGACAAGTGCTTTCTTATAATCTGTTTCTTGTGGTATATAAAGTATTAGTCAGCAAAAACTTGTAATTTTCCCTCGTAATTTGAAGTTATTTTACTTCAGGCAGTGGTTGCTTAAATGTTCTGTTTCTTGGAATGCAAAGTTGCTTAAATGAGGTTGAGTTGCATTTTACTTATAAATTGAGCCTTACGACACATCAAAATATGTGATAAGATATTTCGTTCCATTTCGCGGAATTGTCACTTCTAATCCGGTAATTTTAAATCTAACTAGACTCTTTTGGGAGCATAATATGTGTAAATGGTCCTTTTTGGAATTTATTTTATTAACATCACTGGTATTCAGATTTATCTAAGAAAACAACCTTCTGTTTTGCATCACACAGAAAACAAAAAAAAAAAAAACAATGTAATCAAACACTAAATCATAAAAATAATGTCCCATAAGTTACAAGATTTATACTGATTTGTGCTACTCTTATGCATTGATGTTATACATCTTCAGTTTCATCACAGACATTGAAAGTTCGCCCGGTGTATGAACCCGCAATACCGTTTCGAAGTAAACTTTTTCATTAGATTATTCAAATTGTTGTCGTTAAACTACTTTCGATGCGTGAGAGTCGATTTGACAGAAATGAGGAAGTTTAAGTTGAAGTTTCTAAGTTTAGTGCGTGACTCTGTCTGTAAGCAAATTAAGTGTTTTGTTAAAGTATAGTGCGTGTTTGTTTGATCGTAAAATCCTCTATTTGACACAGCATAATTTGAGTTATATTGTAAGTTGATTGTGCATTTCTTTTTAATTACAGGTGCCTCGTTCACCGTGTGGCTGTAGTTTCAGCTTTATTACTGACTGACACAGTACTTTAGTTTTGAGCTGCTTTGAGTTTATCATTCTCAAATAGGATTTAAAAGTTTAAAAATGTTACATAATCGGACTATTAGAAATGATCACTAGCCCTACCTTTTCCAAACTGTTGGGGTGAGTCCGCTTTAATTTTATTCTAACCAGCTGAAAACCGAACATTTTACGTGGAATACCAAAAAAACATTTTACGTGAAATACCAAAAAAACTTGTTAGATGAGAATTTACTCCGAAGTCATAAACTATTTTGGTACATATACTCTTTGAAAAGAAAACTGTCATAACACTTTGATCAACAACTGTGGTAACTAGGACTATAATATAGCCGATTATATTTTACGTGTTTTATAAAAATCAATCTTTCATCCACAAAACTTAATCTGATTTCAGTGTAATATTACCGAAAAAAACAATCACAAATATAAGAAAAATATGTAGCGGTTATTCAAATATTCGTAACAATATTTTTCTCTTAACCTGTAACATTATTGTTACCAGTAGTTTTCACTATTTCTTAACTGCCATTCTTAAAATCAAAGTACGCAACAAATCCGTCCACTAAAGACGCCATTTTCGCCTCCAACAGCATCTGTCATCGTAACTGCTAACACAGTGATTTTAACTGCCATAACTGCGCAAGAGCATGTACTGTATGCTGCTCCGACGCATCATATCGACACATTACAACCTAAGACTCTTAAGGTGGCTACAGATTGACTCGGCTCGATTTCTGACGATAGTTTTTGTTGCTGGACCAAAATAAATTAATGAAATACGAATTCGCAGCTGCATTCAGTTAGACTGGAAGCCGACCCCAACATAATTGAGAAGAGGCTAGGCAAATGATGTCTTAGCGTATTTAAGGGTTGTATAGATGATTTTATTGACTATTATTCAGTTACTACATACGTGTTATGGTCGCAAAACATATTTAAACATACATTATAATTGATATCATGCAAATTAACCGAGATATCATAATTTACGCGGGTGAAGTGCTAGTTCGTTATATTTTGTTAAGGCGCTTATACGAGCTAAATTAGCAACTCTTTTTGTGGTGGTTCAAACTTCGTTTGAAATGCTGTTAGAATAAAGTTCTTATCAGCTTGCACTACAAAATGGTTGTTACGTCAGCCACTGCGGGCCAAATAGCGCGAAATTAGTGGTTTCGATCGATTTACAAAAAAACTATTGATTGGATTAAAAACTAAAACAGTATAATGCTAATATATTGCTTGTAGAATTATTTGCCAATATTGTTTGAAAGATATTTTTAGAGGTAAGTTCGTGATTTCTTTTTATCGAGCCAAATTAATTGTATTATATTTTCAAAACACTATCATGCTAGCATATATCCTGAAGAATATCATATATTTTTCTGGTCTTGTTTATAGCAGTGAATCATATACTTTTAGTCATTATAAAACTCGCGTTTAGCTCGTGTAATCGCCTTAAAAAGGGTAGGATATTTTGCTTGACTTAAAAAGTCTGCCCCCTATACCGTTTTTTTAATACTAAAAAAGGCTTTCTTTGAGTTTGGCCGCAACTCCCCTTACGTGAAGCTATGTTGCGACCTTATGAAAGGATGGGTTTTAATCAGTAAAAGTCTGACACGCCCTCCTGCTCCGCCCCGAGTGGGAGAAGTCTTAAATTTGATGATATCCCATCCGGAAAAAAAGGTGAAGCACACTTGCCTAGAAGAAATGAAGTGAATTAAATTTAATAGATCCAGATTATAATGATCAGGGAACATGGAAGCCGGCAGTGAATTCCACAGACGGGCGGTTTGCTCATCATAAATACCATGACTACATCTTAGAAATTTAGGAGTGCTTGGAAAGTATTAGCTATGGTGCTATAGTCCCCGCCACGAAAAGCTACCTATACATTTTGTAAACAAAGATTCGGGTTCGCAACCTTTGGATCAAATTAAAAAATGACAGCGTCAGCGTGAACTTACTTCAAAATGGCGGCCCAAATGTTTACGTTCCATGATGTCAGATGCGTTTCAGTGCCACAAAACGTTACACGACAGCGCTTTATTTCGCCAAACGTATAACACTCATGAAAATTTGGATTGATTAAATGTGGGAGTATTTATGGTTGATTGAATTGTCGCTGCGTATCTTGGTAGACATTCTTTGTTTACAGAAAATATAACTTCTCCTGGCATGGACTATAAGTAAACACTTTAATCGATTTCAGTACGTAATCAATATTTATAGATGCTAAATATAGCAAAACATAAACAAAGAAAACTTGTTTACCATTCACTCAATAGACAGAGACATATTAATTGATATCCTAATCACTAGTAATACATCTAACAACATACTAACATGCAACTTCGCAAAAAAATAAACATTTTACGGTACAGTGTGAAAAATGGCGAATATAAGAGAAAAAATACTGTCTCATGTTTTATACATGAACGAAATTAAATTACAGACGCGTTGAAATATCATCGGTAAATTATGGATATTTGGAATGAACTGGAAAAATAAGGTGTTGCGTCATTTGCAAGTTTCTTAGTTAATTAAAGTATAATCTAATCACGAGGACAAGTTATTTATATTTTATGATTTTAATTAATGTTTATGGTAGGTGATAATCACTTTGAACTACGCAGACATTAACAAGAAAATAGTCAATAGTAAAATCCATCCTGATTTTATCCCCCAACTATATTGTCAGCTTCCAGTCTTACCGGATTCAGCTGAATACCATTATTTTACATGGAGCGACTGCCTATCTGACCTCCACAACCCAGTACTGGGTAATACCGATACCCCTTGGTAAGACTGGTTGTCAAACTTTTTGCCACTGACTACCTATAATGTACCAGGCAATGAGAAAAAATCACTGTCATCGCTATGATGTTATAAAACAAAGTCCTTCGCCGCATCTGTCTCTCTGTTTGCGATAAATTCAAAAAATACTGCACCGATTTTCATCCTGTTTTCACCAATAGATAGAGTGGGAGTCTCAAGCAAAGCTGCGGGCATCAACTAGTCTTGTATAAACTAAAATGACAAAAATGCCAATTCCCTTTAGTATTGTGAGACTGTCCAACGAGACGGAATACTTCAAGTTTCTATTGTAATAGTGACGTAATGTCCTCAGCCAAAGGCTTATTGTCACTTGTCCTATTGAAAGTTATACAAACACTTTCTTTCCTATACACAATACAGGGTGATTCATTGAGTTGGGACGTTGTTTACGAGTTGAAAGGAATAAATCTTGCTGTAATTCACAGTAAAGAAAACTACTGAATTTACCTAACAATATATGACAAAAAAAGATTTTTTTTTTCTGATAATCAAGTAATTTTTAGAAGTTAACTGAAGTTAAAATAGAGAAATTTTTAAATCATGACAAGTGCTCAGTAACGCTAACAGATCCCGGACTAAGATTGCAACTTAGGGTCTTAATTCACGAGCTGCGGGACTGTTGGGCTACGGGACTGGGGCTGCTGTGACCCCGGAACATAAAGGGCGAGGAAGGAACATGGATGGGAAAAAATGGCCGAGAAAGTTGGATTATATGCTCAAAATAAATATCAGTATTTTTCTTGTATAACAGTGTTAGACTCTTAAAACACTCAAAACAAAAAAAAATATAATAATAATAATAATCATTTATTTCAGATCATGATCCAATGTGTTAGTAATACACATGTCTATGTTAGTAAAATTAATATAATTTAATCAAACAATCCATACAATAAAATAAATAATTAAATACATTACAAATAATCAATTCATATATCTATTTCCTGTAGTACTGGAGCCGCCGCTGTGCAAGCGGGCCCAGTACCCCAGGAAAGGGCAGTCTGGCTTATCCGCAATAACCCTTAGGATACCGTTTGCGCTCCCCCGCATCCTGCTCATCAGGGATGCTGTTCTCTTCCGCATAATTGCTTGAAAACTATCCGTTTTTGTTTCTGCAAACATCCCTGATGCGCTACAGAAACGTGGGAGCCCCAACAGTATCCTAAAAGCGTTATTATACTGGACTCGGAGAACGCTGTAAGCCCTCTGCGTATGTCTAACCCACAGGCTGCACGTGTAGAAGGTCTGGCAATACGCCTTGAAAAGTGTAATTTTCACTTCCCTCGTACATCGCGCAAACCTACGGGCCAGCATATTGCATCGGACTGACAACGCCCTCCGTTCCCTCTCGATGTCATCGTCATCGTGCAGATTCTCGTTCAAGATGTGACCTAGGTACTTAAACTTTGCCACTCTCTTTAGTGGTACACCATAAAGGCGCACCGGTGGAACTTCGCTAGGCTTTTTGGTACCCACACGGAACACCATGAACTCACTCTTCCCCACATTATACAGGAGGCCATGTGATTCGGCGTATCCTTCACATACCTCAAGCAACCGTCTCAGTCCGTCAATTGAAGGGCTCAGCAGCACCATGTCATCAGCGTAACTTATGCTATTTATCATTTTCCCATCAATAGAACATCCGACACCTGTACTGCCGAGCTCCTCAATCAACTGATCAATGTATAGGTTGAAGAGGGCCGGGGAGGTCAACCCTCCCTGCCTGACCCCACACTCCAGACCATAAGCCCCGGATAATACACTCGACCATCTGACCTGGTTAATTTGGTTGTCATACCAGTACTACAGAAGGTCAACTAACTCATCAGCTAATCCCTGCTCGCGTAACTTTGCCCAAAGGATGTCATAATTAACCAGATCAAATGCCTTTGATAGATCCAGGAAAGCAGCGTACACCGGCGTGCTTCTGTCAGTGTAGTACCTAACGGTGTGCTTGAGCGCCAGAATAGCAGTCTCCGTGGAAAGCCCAGCCCTAAAACCAAACTGGGCATCTTGCAAACTGAGCCGTTCAGTTACTCTTCGCTCAAGCACACCGTCCAGAACCTTTGCAGTTATAGTAGCAAGGGATATTGGCCTGTATTTATTTCTGTCCAAGACATCCCCGGCCCTATTCTTGACTATAGGGACTACAATTGTCCTCATCAGTTCAGTGGGAAGATAGGAGTGCCTGATACAGAAGTTAAACAACATTGACAAAACCCTAGGAAGATGCGGACCAGCACACTGAAAATGTTCTATGCTAAGTCCATCGTGACCCGGTGACTTACCCATGGTCATAGACTTTATAATTTTGCTGATTTCCTTTGAGGAAATGTTAACTGGTACCTCAGAGACTTGTCTTTTGGGGTCACGATCCCTCGCGATGCGCGCGCGTGATAGCCCCCTTAATTCATTATGTTACTGTTACACTAGTTATAGGTAGTAACTAGCTACGCGGCATGTAACCGAATCACCAGTTTCGAGTCAAATTACAAGTAGTGATTTTTGTAAATGCGTTATTACTGTTAACTGTGATTTTTAGGCCGAAGTAATCCGAACGAAGTATACAACAAGAAACGAAACAGCGTTACAATATTAGTTTTAACGTTTAATTTTCATACGTATATTAATTATTTTATAATAAAACATTATTAATTTTATTAAAATTATAGTCTCATAGTAAACACTTTTCAATCATAAATACTCGTACATCTAATGCAGTCAGTCATATGCCAGAGAAGAGAAGGGAAGTTTATTAATTGATATAACTGTATAGCTAGCTACAAACATTTAGAGTGATTTAATTTATTTAATATTTTCGTTTCGTGTGTAACTGTATAGTTGGACGAGGTATTTATGCAAACAATCACAGTAGCTGAATAAAATTAACTAGTTACAAAAATCACTAGTTTTGAAGAAACAGGTGACGCCGATAAAGTCACTAGTTTCTTAAGATTGACGAAACGTAAACTAACTACTATCAAGACTTCAAGAGCATAAACATCCGTCAGGTTAGTACCATCAAGAATTGCTCTGCCAAAAATATCTAGTAAATTATTTTAGAAACAGTGTATTGCCCACCAGTCGTAATCCGCCTATCTTATACTTTCCGAGGGAACGAAACCATAGCGAGATCTAATTCGACAACAACGCCATCTAACGAGCTATGCGGAGTTATTTTACGTAGTGTTTAGGTAGAATATTATTTTAGTAAATAATTTCGTTTTATTAACACTTCATTTACAAATATTTACGTTAAAAATTTATGTGATTGTTTTTTTGATGATTTCTTTAGTTTTTCATCGTTTCATTTCTGTGAAGTTGTTTCTATGTTTGTTTACTAAGATTTTTCGCTGTCGCCAATATGAATACGCTTTTAAAATTCGTTTTTTTTTGTCAAAGATAATTTATTAGATTGTCCTTTGCTTTGGGGTAGGGTTAGGCCTTGAAACCTAATAACTAAAATGTACACAATGGGGGGAAACAGGTCGGACAGTTCTTGTCTTCTATTGATTTCGTAAAACCGTCTAACCAGTCACTTTAAAATAAGTTTTTTTTTTTAACAATTATTATGTAAATGTATTCAGTTATTATAAATGTCACCTGTATTTACAGAATATCTTTTGAAACTCATACATACCTACATGGACCACGAGATTGTCAGTCATCATACAAATGTCTCTAGATGATTCTGTATTATACCAAACACGTTCATTTTAACTAAAAGTGCTAATTTACATACATCATCTTAATTGACAATTATTTTTGAGGGTGTTTAGTTTTTATAAGTGCTCCTGCTGACCATGAGGTCCGAGGACCTCATGGTCAGCAGGAGCACTTACTGGACATCGGAATCAGAATCGAACCGAGGTTCGATTCTGATTCCGATGTCCGATTTGCTAGGTAGCTACAGCAGTGTTTTAAGATTTTTCATCTGGCATTTGATAGTATCAGCCCATTTTTACATGGAACATTGCACGATACTTAAACACGTGATTATGCTCATGATAACAAACAACTTTTACTATGGGACCAACATTGAAGTCGCGAAAAAAAAATCAGCTGTTCAGTACATTTATGTTTACGTAATGTGTTGAACAGATGTTTTTTTTTTAGCGATTTCAGCTTTGTTCCCATAGTAAAAGTTGTTTGTTATCATGACCATAATACACTAATTACCAGTCACCCTATATAATACCTCTGTGTATAAACCCTTAAAATAAACATTTCTGTGATGTTATTGAATGTAGAATTACTAATTCACGTAACATAACATCACGCTTTTAATCACCAAAGGGTTAGTCAGAGGTGTACGGTCGAACAAGCTAATTGGTTTACAGTTTAACCCACAAATTACATTGTAAAATGTAAACCAAATAGATTGTTCGACCGTACCTAATAGAACAGTACACCAATATTCTGCCAATTAATTTTTAAGTTCCATTCAAGGCGACTACAGGAGCTAAATTAGCAACTAATTTTCGTTAGAAATACTATTACAATAAAGTTATAATCAGCTTGCACTACAAAGTGGTTGTTACGTCTGTCACTGCGGGCCGAATAGTGCGAAATGAGTGGTTTTGATCGATAAACAAAAAAAGTATTGATGTAACTAAAAAAATAAGACACTGTGATGCTAATATGTTGCTTGTAGAATTATTAGCCAAAAATCAGAATGATTGCTTAGAAAATAATTTTTAGAGATAAGTTGGCGATTTTTTCTGCCGAGTAAAATTAATTGTATTATGTTTTCAAAACACTATCATACTAGCATATATCCTGAAGAATATCATAATTATATTTTTCTGGTTTTGTTTATTGCAGTGAATCATATACTTTCAGGCACTATTAAACTCGCGTTTAGCTCCTATTGCAGCCTTAAGGCCTCTGCCTCGAATCTTGCGGGCAGCGGGTCGGCGGCGGGCAGCGAGCGGTGTACTTTAGTCAAGCGGTGCCCGCCCGCACGTCTGCGTTGCAGTGTTGTGAAATTTATTTTTGTGACGTGTGTAATGTCCTCAGACGGGTTAGAGCAAATTATTTCAGCAATTTTTGAGAGGACACCGATATGGAACAGCAAAGATGTGAACCATAAAAACAGAAGAGTAATTAACCAGTTATGGGAAGAAATTAAAATCAAACTGAATTCTGATTCACTGATTCTGGTGTAGTCGTAGAATTTGTCGGGACATTGACTCTGTTCTTCATAATTTCGATAAAACTAGCATTTTATTTTCCTTGCTTTATAGTAGGGACTTACTTCTTCTTCTTTTCACAATAAATCGAGCGCTAGGAATAAATTTAAATCAAAAAGATGTTGCCGCCATTGTTCAGACATTTGTTTCGCGAATAAAAACAAATATCTCGACGACACAATCACGAAAACAACACTAGGCGGCTATAGTGACGCGCGATCTGCCCGCTGGTTTCGAGAACGGGTCTGCGATGCCCGCGCCGCTCCCGCGCCGCCGCCGCCACCGCCCCGCTGCCCGCAAGGTTCGAGGCAGAGGCCTGGGTATGTCTCCACCGATCATAGTATCAGATCACGTTAGCCACGGATCACGGCGAGTTGTATCCACTGATACCGTTATCCGTTTCCCTCGTTATCGTGTTACCCACTGATCACGATATTTGAAGCGGAGGTCGACCCCGTTTCCATCAAACGGGCACAAATCCAAACTCAGTGGGTACTATTGAGGAATTCCTGATAGAAAAACCCAATAATACATATCACAGACATAAATAATGAACAGTTTAAAAAAAAAGTAACTTAAAATGTCAAACATAAAGACTTCTTTACACCAAGGCCTTTCTAATGAATTGCTCAAGACCACTCAAAGAAAGATGTCTCAACCGTTGTTTTGCCAACTTCTGCTAAAAATGGACCGAAAAATTAAATGATATACTCCGCACTTGTTAAAATGTCAGCAAAACATCAGAGTCGGTTGTGCAAATGTGACCTTTGTTTTAAAAGCGATACGGTATGCTGATCAGATCGATTTTGTGATAGGTGTGTGACTGTACAGGGTCATTTGTGACTTTGTCATTTTGAAACAGGGCTGCCGAGTTAATTAGGTTGTGGAGGTCAAAACTGGAAGACCCCAACACATTTGAGACTTCTCCCAACTAGGTATGTTGGGGCCGGGCGGTTTCCTGTCTAATTACCAGAGTCCCTTATCCCACCTAGATATACCGATTTAAAAGGTGGGTCAGACTGACCGCGGGGATCTCCCGCACGGAACATATTTTTTACTATTTTTGGTTGCGATATAGGAGAAATTCCTGGTTTGAAGCAAGGTTCCAAAAAAAAGGATGTGATGATTAACCGTAAAATCAATCAATACCAACAATGCATGCAAAACGATTGCTAATTAATCTTTCCTCATTACCCCATTACACTCAAACACAACTTAATCAAACAAACTTGGCTTACATACTAACACCCATACACCTGCTTACCCCCGTTACATCTGGGTTAGTGGTAGCATGTACTTACTGGGACATTTCCAAGACCCGATGGCCTTAAGGATAAGTTGGCAGAAAGATAAGCAAGATTGTTACTTAGTAATTATAATTATGATAACATGAATTAGTAACTGTTGTTTACAGTCAAGAGTGCATTTGCACTATGAAAATCGACCTTAGTGCTTATGACATAAAGCTTTAACATACTACGGGATGTAGTTAAAACCTTCACATTTGACTATGATTGACGTTAAGTAAACATTGTTTACGGGAATAATTTTTTTGTTAACATATTTTGGGGTTCCATTGCCAAATGACAAAAAACGGAACCCTTTCTAGATTAGTTCTGCCCGTCTACCTGTCTAACTGTCCGTCCGTATGTCACAGACATTTCATACCCAGACTGTTAGCTCCACCACACAGTTGTTTGAAGAGCATGTCTACAATGAACGGCGGATTTATGTATACGGTTGTTTAACTTGTTACGGTCTCACTCAAACATTGTGAGGAAACCAGCATGCCTGAGAGATAATTCACGACGGCATGTAAAGCCAAGCTCAGAGGCCCATGACAGGTATAAAATCCTGAATCCTGATATCAGGTTAGGCACTAACAACACGATTAAATAAAGAAATAAAAGAAAGAAAGAAAAGAAAGAAAGAAAGAAAAGAAAGAAAGAAAAGAAAGAAAGAAAAGAAAGAAAAGAAAGAAAGAAAAAGCATTTATTAGCCCGAAGAAGAGGAATAAGAAGCACTACCTCAATTTAATAGCAATAGTTAGTACTACATATCTTAGTTTTTACCTTATTCATGTTTTTTATTGCACACAAAAATAATAAAGAAAAATAACAAAATAACAAAATTAGAATATACATATATATATCAAGATAGCGTGAGAGAAGTGGTCGCTAGCTCCTTGCCTTTAATCCGAAGCTGTATTACAATAAATTCGAAGCGAGAAACTGTAGAAAAGATCATGATCATGATCATCATCATCATCATCATCATCATCATCATCATCAGCGTATTAATGTTCCCACTGCTGGGACACAGGCCTTGTCTCTATGAGAGGGAATGGGAAATAATCCACCACGTGGGCTTAGTGCTGATTGGTAGATGTTCCGGTTTCCCCACGATGTTTTCCATCACCATTAAAAGAAAAGAAATTACGTATTATTAAGTTTCTTCGCTTATAATAATAGTATAGACACCTATTGAAGTTCAAATGACGAAACCATTCATAAATACTGCTGTAAAATTACAGAAATTGAATGCAAATTAGATTTGTATTTTCTGTTCCGACAGATGTTTCTAACATAGGTTTTTACGCTGAAGGGGCGAGAAGGGGTTTATTACTAATAAATTAACGATGATATCACAAATTAATAGGTATTTTACCTATATCAAATAGGAGTACCTACATAATCTGAAAGTCAGGTTTTTATTAGATCAATGGGAAATCATAATGTGATTCAGTGTAAATAAAGTAGGTAGGTACCTACTTAATGATAGGACTTCAGTTTTCCTCATTCCTGGAGAACTAGAAATCGTTTCCTATCATCAACATTGACGACTTCTGTTGCTTACTAACGACAACTGCACATTAAAAATAATAATCATTTCTACAACTTTCTTTACTCTGTTATTGATTCTATTATTTCTATTTCTTTATTCTATACTATTGATCTTGTATCATCTTGTCATATCAACTCACTGGTGTCTACGACACAAGCCTCGTTGCTTCATGTGGCACTAGATGGCGCTGTGTGTAATGCCAAGCGATATTTATCATTTATTTATGACTTTGTCTAAATTACGTTGATAATTAGTTTTTAGTCAACAAGTTTTAATTCATTATTATTATACCGCGTATAAAATATCTGAATTCTGTATTCTTTTATATCGTTCCCACCTAAATTAAGTTGTAAACAAGTTTTCTACGAAACTGACATTTTTAAGTTTGTGAGTTACCTACTTATGCTACAAATTTTAATAACAGTGTGGTATTTCTGAAACAAGTTCCAATACATGTATGAAACAAATGTTCTCAAAACAAATGTTTTAAAAAAAAAGTTTTCAAAACAAATTTATAAACAAGTTTTTGTTTTGTTTTTTTCACGACTTGTTAAAAACGGCTTTCACAATTTATAAGGGGGGTTACATCGAATTTAGCTAAACATGCTTTTGACATTTATAAGTTCAATAACACTATACTCAAACCAGGGTAACCCCCTCGTTCTAGGGTTCATAAATCATTTTCCTTCATGGTTCTCACCCGGTTAATGTACGCAATTAGTGATGCGCAACACCGCAAAGTTTTTTATTAGCTAGTGATGTGAACCTCAGGCTAAGTCTTATGAGGTCATTCTAATATGTAGGTATTTAAATAATCACGTTTTAACTCCACTGGTGATCTCAGCAGACATATATTTAATCAGACATTTGTATGTACAAACTTAAGTTCGGAAATTAAAATAAATACCTGCATTTATAAAAAAGTGAGTGTTTTTGTTTTAGGGTAAATTATGTGAAATTGCAACCATGACAGTGAATTGTCGTAACAATTTCAAAACTAAGTTACCTATCTCGAAATCTGATTCAGAAGCAAGCAACAACCGTGTGAATGCAGATAAAGAGTCATTTACACAAAAAAAATTGACGAATGATACAATTAACAGCAAAGTTATATCTTAAATATCTTACCAGAAAACGTGAGAAAACATCCGACCTTCTGGCATATAACAATCAGCCGTTATTAATACACACTGTCTTCGAATGTCACAAGCACAGGTCACAGTAACGGAACACAAACGTACATGCAAAAAGTGGACACGAAAAGAAATCAAACGATCGAACGCGATTGGCCGGTCGGTCGGTTAGAACGTTCGTATTCGAAATTCAAATTGGCCAATGGGAGGAGATCGGAGATCGCGCATGCGTACAGCAACGACGAACGCTTGTCGCGGACTGAGGCAGTTTCTCAAATGAGTGGTGGTTGACGGGCCTTCTCCATTCACACTGTCAAGTTAATTGTTTGTGCTGTACTCAATTCCCAACCTTAACAGTATTGTTAATAGGTGATTTTTCCCTTGTGTTGTTTCGGCGCTTAAGCCTGTTTTTCTCAAAAAGAAACACATTGCCACCTCGGTCGCCTTCACATGCGCAGGAGTACACTTTTTTGCAATGTCTCGTTTTAATTTTCTTCCTATATTTTTAAATTTTTATTAAAGTGTAGAAAAAAAGTGAATGAAAATGGCTTATATGTGTTTCAAAAGTGTAACATCCAAAATGAGTAAGTATAAAACACCGTTCGTAGGTAATTTATAAAAATTACATAAAATAAAACTCCGCACATATAAAAATATTATTAGAGAAAGTTTCTGTACTTACTTAATTCTGATGTTTATGTTATAAAATTAAACAAAATTATTAATATTTTTGTCCTAGTCGTTCGCGTTGATGTCTTTGTAATAAACAACTAACTACTCAGCTAAAACGTTGTCAAGGTAACCTACTCATTAACACACTTCATTGGATTTTAAACATTAACTACACCATCTTTAAGTTGCATTTTCAATGTGTTAAATGTCTCACTAAAAATAAACAATGGTTACATTTTTCTTAATAAGGAATTTTTACACAAAAAATTAAAAGTAATTAATGTGTGAAATGCATTTCATAATAATGATTTAACCTTTTTTGTGGGGTTAAAAACCGCAGTCAAACATAACACGGTGATGACTACCTATTATTAATGTTTATAATAATTTAAACAATGTAGTGCAATTTTGTAAAAACTAGTTCAAAAATAATTTCCTTAGTACTCGTATAATCGCCGAAATTGTACTGAAGAGAAGTGTACTTATATATCACAAACACATTTCGCCAGTTTTTTTTTTTCTTTTTTTTTTGGGACAAGCCCGCCACACACGCCTAAACCACTGTAACTCCTGAAAGCCAGAATCAACAGTGGCGACCACCAGAAAAGCGCCGAGACAATGAAGCTCGACGAAGTCCCAGAGAATAAATTTAACTGTCTTGGATCCCGCAACGAAATTAATCAGAAAGTATAGCGGAGGAGTAGGAAAAAAATTTCGCCAGTTATGTTTAAGTCCCACCTAATAGGGGGCGTGCCTATTGCCATCAATCGAGTGCAGATCCAGAGTCCTTGGTTGCTACTGAGAACTTCTTGATGGAAAAAAAACCCAATAACATGTAGTCCGACCCGAGAATCAAACCCAGCATTCGCGCTTACGACCGGTAGATCAACGAGGCAGTCAAGAAATATACATAAAATGCTACAGAAACTTATATTTCTAAAGGAAACACGATAACATACCTATATAACTATACTATGCGCCGTTATTTTTTAGTCGTTTTAATAACTTTAAGGGCGGATTGTACTCATGAAAATGAACAACTGTTACTATGGAACAGAATATAAAATTTAAAAAAAAATATCAGCCGCTGATTTTTTTCGAGTGCACTGTACATACATACAATATTATAAAGCTGAAGAGCTTGTTTGTTTGGTTGAACGCGCTAATCTCAGGAACTACTGGTTGTAATAGGTTAGTTTCCACCATCAATAAATTTCAAATCTATTTAGTCCGTCAGTTAGAGTATTGGAAAATAATGGACACGTATTTTTTGTTTTTGTAAATCAACGAATATTGACAAAGACAAACCGCATCAAAACTCACTAAGAATGATACCAAACAGTGACGTATTGGGAATTTTAAAAGCGTCGTATCTTCGTCAATTTTGGTTTATGTGACAAAAGAAAAATACGGGTCAAATATTTTTTGATAATCTAAGTGACGGACTATTTAGATTTTTTCAGTTAACAAGCCTATTGAAAAAAATATTATTTTGTTGGATAGTGCATTTATCAAGGAAGGTTATAAGCTTTATAAGATCACGCTACAACCAATAGGAACAGAGCGTACATGAAACATTTTGCAAAATTGGGGAATATGTATTCCTTTTATGAAGTTGCAAGGGTCAGCCAGTCTTATACGTATAAACCCAAAAGGGCTTAACTTGGTCAATGTGAACTATCACGTGATTTATACTATAACCTAAATAGTAGTTCCTTTTGCAGTTCACGGCTATGTATTTCTTTATTAATTAGTTAAATAGCCGTAGTAACACAAATATTTGTATCCATATATATCTGTTAGTTGACTTTGAATACATAATAGGTAGACATGTGGCTAAAAATGGCCGTGTGCCGTATTAGTTTAGAGAAACCTTTTTATGGAAGGTCTTATCTTGTTTTTAAAATAGTGTATTTTGTTAAATATTATCTATTTGCTACATGGATAATATACATAGAATGGGATAACAAGACTTTGTGTTTGTTATTTCTGAATGGTTCATCAGACTTCCCGTTAACCCCACCAGTAGGGTAGGGTAGTGGGGTCAACGAAACGACAGTTTTGATTTTTCCCGTTGATTTCACCAGTGGGGCGCAGCAGTGGGGTCAGTGGGAATACACCCGTTTAGCTTATGTAGATACACAAGCTAAACGGGTGTAAAATATGTATCTTTTTTACGCTAGGATACAGATGTATCCTAGCGTAAAAAAGATACATATTTTGCATTAGAAAAGGTGTGCCGTTTTATATTACTAATATGTGGAAATTGCGCATCAGTTCGAATCTAGTGAGATAGGTATTCAAATTTAGAATAAGTATGAATAAAACAAATGGCATGTGCGTCACTAAAATGAAGAGTAAGACAGAAAAACATGTTGACATCTCAAAAAAAAAAATGTTTCAAATTTTGTATTAAATTCATCATCATCATCATCATCTCAGCCGAAAGACGTCCACTGCTGGACATAGGCCTCCCCCAAGTGTCGCCACATTGACCGGTCCCGTGCGACTCGCATCCAACGGATTCCCGCAACCTTCACCAGGTCATGGGTCTACCTAGTGGGAGGTCTTCCAACGCATCGTTTTCCGGTTCGCGGTCGCCACTTGTCGTGTTACTTATCCCAAATTTAAAAAAAAAGGGTAACACAAACAATTAATTTAATTAAATGAAATACAGTCTTAAATTTATCACGCTTCACAGAAAAATTGTTAGAGGAAGGTCACAATACTTGTTGGCAACTTCCTGGTCGAGCTCTGTAAAGGCGAACAGCTTCCAGATCGGCTTCAGGGCTTGGGCAACCTCCTGGTCCAGCTCTGTGAAGGCGAACAGCTTCCTGGTCAGCTTCAGGGCTTGGGGCGCGTCAGAGCGTCAGCGCCACCAAGGTACAGCTCCAACCTCCTGGTCCAACTCAGTAGAGAGCGTGGAGTACTGCTTCCTGGTTAGCTTCAGGGCTTGGGGCGCGTCAGGGCGTCAGCGCCACCAAGGTACAGCTCTTCAGAGGGCGATCTTCACCGTGAATTCGGTGGCTTGTCATCTTGCTTCAGATCCCGTAGTAGACTGACTCGAACACAGAACATATATACTTGGACTCGAATGTGTCAGGAATGCCCTTTTATACCAAAAAATCAGCAGTTTTTCCACATCAGTTGTTTTATTTTAGTTCTTTCATTCTCTCTAGATTATTTTGATTTTAAAATCAAAAATGTGATTTGCCTGTATTTAAAATGACCAGTATTATTCAGTAAAAAACTTCCTCGAAGAATTCTGTGAGCGTGCTAATTAATTTTATAAAAGTAAGATAAGATACTGTTATTTAGTAAACAATCGTAATTAACTCTAAAATACATTATTTGAGCTAATATATTGATTAAATAAAATAAAATTATATAAATCAAAAGAAACCTTCTTATGCCTAGACCAGTAAGAAAATTAAAAGTAGAGGAAAAGTAACTGACAGCTTGACAATGTCAAAAAAATAAACATTGAGAAATTAATTTTTATTTCAGCTAAAATCGATGTTAAAACATCGTTCTAGATCGAATCTAACGCGAGCTAAAATAGTTACTGCCAAAGCGCGACTTAGATGTAAAAAAATATGCAAGGATAATGAGTATGAATGATAGTATAAAGTGTAAGTACCTATAGTGTCTAAATACTATATTTCCTCATAAGTATAGAGTGTCTGGTCTGAAACATGAAAATACTAAACACTCCAGAACTTTTCTGCGACCAATGTGCCCTGCCCACTGCCACTTAAGTTTAGCAATTCTTCGGGCTACGTCGGTGACCTTTTTTTGTATTAAATTACCCAGTACTAACTTGGTTGTGGAGGTCAGATAGGCAGTCGCTCCATGTAATTTACTGGTATTTGGCTGCATCCGGTTAGACTAGAAGCCGACCCCAGCATAGTTCGGAAAAGCTAGGCAAATGATGATGATGAAATAGGCTTGACGACAGTATCAAAAAATAAAATCTATTTAGGTCCATGTTCACCGAAAAGATAACAGCCTGATTAGCTAAAAACAGTTATCACTGTGACATATTACCATACAAAAATTTGTTTTAAACAGCTGTTTTAGATAATCAGACTGTCGTCTTTTTGGTGAACATGGACCTTAGTCCGTCAGTTACAGTATTGGAAAATAATGGACACGTATTTTTTGTTTTTGTAAATCAATGAATATTGACAAAGATAAAACGCATCAAAACTCGGGAGTAGGGGCTCATGTTGTCAATACGCTTTTAAAATTATACCACGGCGTGACGTATTGAGAATCTTAAAAGCGTCGTATTCTTCATCATTTTTGATTTACGCATGATTTACGTAACAAAAGGAAAAAAAAAAATTATTTAGCCGACTTCTAAAAAAGGAGGAGGTTCTCAATTCGGATGTTTCAATTTTTTTTTTTTTTATATTTGTTCGCGCTTACCTCCGTCGCTTGCCAACCGATTTGAAAAATTATTTTTTTGTTGGAAAGGGTATACTTTCCAAATGGTCCCATAGTCACCTAGTCGGGCTCTGATGATGGAATCTTGGCGAAATCGAGGGAACTCTTCAAATTTTATAGGATAACGTACAGCAATTTTGGCATTTTATACAACAAGTGAAGCATTTGCGTTTGATAAGTACCATCCTACCATCAGATCTGATGATGAAGCCAAGAGTAACGGAACTCCATAATGAGACAATGTACCCTAGTCGTGTTTGGGCTTGTTGTAATTGTAACGGTATGCACTTTCCATGTGTACCAAGAACATGTGAACCACTGAAAAGTGAAAAATAAAAACTTTTTTGCAAAAAATAAAACCGACTTCAAAAAAAAAGTAAAAAATAACTTTAGCTTCTGAAGTCGGTGACAAAAAAAATTAAATCAATCATACAAACGTCACCGACTTCAGAAGCTAAAGTTATTTTTCACTTTTTTTTTTGAAGTCGGTTTTATTTTTTTGATAATCTAACTGACGGACTTGTTAGAATTTTCTTGTCGTCTGCCCTACACTCAGCGCTTCTTCTCTACGTTTGTTATGCGCATGCCCAAAGGAAGGAACTCTCTGTCCAGCGTCTGTGTTCCCTGTTCCCTTCCACCTATATCCGTCAGCTTTCTTTCTTTTTCTCTTCTTTAAGAGATTTATGGATTCTTAAGGGCCCACTCGTACGCTCTGAAGATGAAATTAAATAATCATAACATGACTCTTGAAATCACTAAAGGGTCAGACAAAGATGTACTTAAAAGTACACCCATATTTTGCCAGCTATGTTTAAGTTTCATATCTCACGTAATAGGGCGAACCTATTGCCATCTAATCGGCGCAAGTCGCGGTAGCGGCTGCTCCTGAGATGGAAAAACCCAACATACTTCTACCCAATGTGAGAATCAGGGCTTTGTGTTTAACAGTAACGCTTGCCCATTAGACAAACAAGCAGTCAAAAATAGATAAAGACTAAATAAAATCAAACTATAAACAAAAAAAAATAATGACAGAATTCCAAATATTCGAAATGCGTGAACTCAAGAAAAGGGCCCAACTTTAAACAGGTAGAACGACCAGTTATTGGCCAAGCTTCTGAAATGCGCGCGCAAGTACAGTTAAACAAATCAACGCGTATTGAGGTTTGTCGAAGTAAAACTTGTATAGCTAAGAATGGCAGAGAAACATATTCTAAAATCAGACTAGAAAATGTGTTCGATATATTAATTGAACTACTTTTGCTTTCTTTTTTGCGTATGCATAAATTTTTGAATTTGAGTATTAACATACTTTCCAAAAATGTCGAAATCTAGAATCTATGCTGATTTTTTGATCAATAAAATTATTATGTAAGTAAGACAATAACTAAAAAACAAAAAAAAACTAATTAAGGATTTGGTTTATGAAATCAACGATAACCTCATTATGAAACATATGACATCCGGGTATTTACGTCGGGATAAAATTAAAGGTAAATTCGCGATAAATACCCGGATGTCATATGTTTCATAATGTGTTCTGATCGTGAAAGTTTAAAAAAGACAAACGATAACCTCATTCTTAAAGGGCATTAGAAATTGCAATCACATAGGTGATACCAAACCTGACAATCAAATTGCTAAACATATCTATATCTTCAAAAATTTTAAGAATCAAGATTTTACACAACCACTAAGGGACCTTAAAAAGGATCCCTAAAAGTAAGAAGATAAACAAAAACTTGTTTCTTTGGTCGTCAAGTTCGAACCAACGGATCGCGGAGGTCGCCGGGCAACATTCCATATCAATGATTATTTTTAGGTATTCGCTAATAACGGCCGCACAGATTATGTGGCTGTGGTTGCAGAAAAAAAACAATATGGAAGGTGCTAGACAAGTTGATGTGTAAGTATGATTAGATAATGTGAAGATAGACAATAAATCTTGTTGAACTGTAGATGCAAGATTTTAGATTAGTTTTGATTTATAGGAAAAGGATTTCTAGTGGAAGACGATAGTTCCGGATACACAGCACCAGCTTTCAAGGTTACACTCGCACATTTTGACATTTCGACGTCAGAATTTACATAGTTAAAACTTGTAGGTCATATACATACTCGTACATCTTGCTACGTACTGGCCGGACAAAATATTACAAGTAGTCGATACGAGGAGAACAAGAAGCTAGGCTTGTATAGACAAAGGATTGTGTGTGGGCTCCAATCATTACTTAATCCAATCAATTTTTTTTGAGGTCGTCGCTGAACTTTCCTACTGGTTTTACGATGGTCGTGGAAATCCACTGGATCAGCTGGTGACTATCCTTAAGGGAGGTCTATGACCAGCAGACGACTTTCGACTAAATGAGGATGTTAATGTCACTATCAGGTTTATCACTAAGTTTGAATACAACTATGAACATTATGAAGAGAAGTTTAACCTCACAACCTCTTGACAAAAGCCTAAATATTGGGTTGCTAATAAACTTAGTTATATTGTACCACATAATATTAGTATTGCCTCTAGCTTACATCGGCCGTTGAACTCAAAATATAATAGTAATAGTTGCGTGCTGAAAAATACGTAACGCGATCAGCTATGACCGTTAGGTTAGCTGTATGTCGGTTATGTTATGGAATACTATGCCGACGTCTGTCATAGCAAAAAAAGGTTTTAGTACCTACAGCCGATAGAAGTCTGTAGACGCTGATCAAAAGTCAAAGTATATGACGTATAAACTTGCTGATGGAAGTGCAGAGATTGAAGACGAAAAGTTGAAATTACAACAATGAAGCATCAGCTTAACGATTATCTCCATTAGAGGTAGATATTTAAAAAAAAAAAAAAAACTGTAAAAGATTGCATGTAGCGGAGATGAGAACTTTGAGGTGGATATGGTGGAGTGACAAAAATGGATAAAGTACGAAATTTGTATATTAGAGAAAGTTGAAAAGTTGCGCCAGATACAGAGAAGTTGAAAAGGAATCGTATGGCCATGTGAAGAGGAGGGATAGCTCGCATGATGTGACTAAAATAAGGATCATTATAGGTTGATGGACGGAGAGGAAGAGTAATCCCAAACCAACGATCCAACCAACGATGAACCGATCGACCAACAATAGATGAATTGTTTAAGTTAAAGGAGTAAATGATACTGTGACGTCTGACAGGGGAGAATGGAAGAAAAAACGTCGCTAGCTTGCAGAATGCACACTGAGTCGAGAATTTCCAAAGAAAGGGATACCGTAATAAAAACATTATAGAACCCACTGTAAACGTTTTTAAAAAGAGTAGGCGATGGAGAGCCTTAATGGAAAAAAGCGTAATTATCTTGGTTTAAGAAGTTGTCAAAACATAACAGTTGCAATTTATTTTTTATTTCTAATAATTTCGACATGGATAGTTATCACAATAGTAGAAATAATATTACATATTACAACACCGTTAGTATTTATGAAGTAGAATTTATTTCACTTAGGGCTGATTTTTCAATCATTAGATAACTTTTATCTAAAGAATAAATCTGACTTCTTGGCAGAGTTTCCGTACAAAACTGTCAAAATGTCGAAGTTGTTCGTCGGATAAAAGTTAACTGGCGATTGAAAAACCGGCCTTAAAACATTTAATAAATATTAAAGGTTTAACTAAATACAGATTGACTAGAGTTTAATAAACATTTGAATAATCAACGTAACGTTTATAGCAACAATAGTAAATAGTGTAGAATATAGATCTTATTTCTATAAAGATAAGAACTAAAATAGTACCCGAATGGCGTAGTGGTAGTGACGCTGCCTTACGTTCTTAGGGTCCTGGGTTCGAATCCCGGTAGGAGCAAATGTTTGTGTGATGAGCATGGACATTTGTTTCCGAGTCATCAATGTTTATATGTATAATAAGTATGTATTTACAAACAAAAAAGTATATATGTAGTATATCAACTATCTAGTGTCCACGACACAAGCTTTGCTTAGTGTGGCACTAGGTGGCGCTGTGTGTTAATGTCCAGCAATATTTATTTATTTATTTATTTTATAACATTAGGCCGGAGATTCTCGAACTCCACTAGGAATGTTATGTAAACTTTGTAATGAATCCCGAATCCGAATGAAAGATAAATGCAATACAGAACAAATAAAATAAAAAATTAAGGTATTAATATAAAGATTGATGACATCTTTGGAAAAGTAGCATTAACAGAAGATCACAATTCACAACTACGTACCTATAAGTACGAACACATTAAACATAAAAATCTCTAGTAACAAGTATATAGGCCTCACAACAAAAATCACTAAAGAAGAAACAACTTCATTACTCGTGTGCTAGTAAGTACAGAAAATAATACTATTTGCCATTAATTTATTACGCTAGAAACAGTGGCTAAATATTAACAAGTCGATCGTCAATGTTAAGTAACTCTTGTAAGGTTCATCACCATGACCTGATGTACTAAGAGTCGGAACCCCTCTTTGCCTCGAAAGACACGTTAGTTGTTGGCATCGGTTGTCGTTCATTTATTTTTGACAGTCGTTTCGGATAGTATCAAGCCTTTAACTCTGACAACCAGTTTTTCCAAAAGATGTAAGGCAAAAAAGGCAAAACATAATAGATGTTGATTCAGTGATACAGACATTATTTTACATGGAGCGACTGCCTATCTGACCTCCACAACCCAGTACTGGGTAATACCGATACCCCTTGGTAAGACTGGTTGTCAAACTTTTTGCCACTGACTACCTATAATGTACCAGGCAATGAGAAAAAATCCTAGAGGCCATTGTCTTATCCCGCCTCACTAAAGTAACTGCACATACTCTGATCCCCGAACAGTTTGGATTTCGTAGCTCACACTCAACCACACAACAGCTAGCCAGAGTAGCGGAGCACATAGCTCACGGGCTAAACGGAGGCCTCTCCACAGGCATGATTTTATTAGACATAGAAAAAGCATTTGATTCGGTTTGGCATGATGGCCTGTTACACAAATTAATTAAATTTGAAGTTCCTCTTTGTCTAGTAAAACTCATCCAGAACTACCTGCGAAATCGTTCGTTCTCAGTTTATATAGGCAATGACCATTCTGACCCTAAGACCATTCCAGCCGGTGTGCCCCAAGGTTCGCTCGTGGGCCCTTACGTCTCCATACTGTACCTGAATGACATTCCCAAACAGGCTCACACACAACTCGCCATCTACGCTGACGATACGGCAACTTTCGCGACACACAAAGACGTTGATGTAGTAACTGGACGTCTACAATAATCACTGGAACTACTCAGTATTTTTTTTTAAAACCTGGAAACTTAAAGTAAACTCAACCAAAACTGAAGGCATTCTGTTTACCAGGAAACGCGCACTTCCCACCAGACTTGTAAATATTGATAACTTCCAGATTACATGGCGTCCCTCGCTTAAATATTTAGGTATTATATTAGACAAGACACTCTTGGAATAAGAACACTGAATTAATTGTAAGTAAAGGTGTTAGAGCCTTAAATTCATTAAAACCAATTTTGAATCGCAAATCTGTTCTTAGTTCTTCAACCAAATTGCACATTTATTCTACACTCGTTAGACCCTGCCTAACTTACGCAGCACCTGTGTGGTGTAGTCTATCGGAAACCAAATATAACAAACTCCAAATAATACAAAATAAAGCCCTATATGCATGATCTTTTTGCGGACTACCCGCTACTTAACTCATATTTTAGTTTATCATAGTCATTATAATTAAAGCGTACATTTTGTACAGTAAATCATTTTAAAATAGGCTAGTTTCCACCATCAATAAATTGCAAAACTAATTAGTCCGTCAGTTAGAGTATTGGAAAATAATGGACACGTATTTTTTGTTTTTGTAAATCGCTGAGTACTGACAAAGATAAAACGCATCAAAACTCGGGAGTGGGGGCTCGTGACGTCACAACGCACTAAAAACCACGCACGTGACGTATTGCCAATTTTAAAAGCGTCGTATCTTCAATTTTGGTTTATGTAGCAAAAGAAAAAATACGGGTCAAATATTTTTTTATAATCTAACTGACGGACTAATTAGATTTTTTTAGGACACAAGCCTATTTATGTGGGTCCATACTAAGACTTGCACATACCCCGTAGTTGAATATTTAGTAATAAGTAATTTAAATTATTGTTAAATAGTGTTAAGTAGCAACATGTTTTAATGTTTGTAAAGGCGATAGCTGCCTGTGTAACGACATAAATCGTGATTGGTGTACAAATAGAATAAGCTCGTTTGTAAACTGTATTGTAAACCATATGCACTAATAAAGACCTTGAAAAATGAAAATGAAATGAATGAGAAAAAATCACTATCATCGCTATGATGTTATAAAACAAAGTCCTCCGCCGCATCTGTCTCTCTGTTTGCGATAAATTCAAAAAATACTGCACCGATTTTCATGCTGTTTTCACCAATGGATAGAGTGGTTCTCAAGGAAAGCTGCGGGCATCAACTAGTCTTGTATAAACTAAAATGACAAAAATGCCAATTCCCTTTAGTATTGTGAGACTGCCCAACGAGACGGAATACTTCAAGTTTCTATTGTAATAGTGACGTAATGCATAGTATAAATAGGAGCAGTAGTGCAACTAAAGCTCAATCCGCGTTATAATTACCTACCGTACTTGCCTGTCTCAGGGTTGTCACTTTTAGCTAAATTTAAATTCAGTGCCTAGAAATGTGTTGTCTGGTTTTCATTGAGATCTACAGCATATTTTTTTTTACTCTCTTATTTTAAAATTTAGAGGGGTGGGGATGGGTCTATCTTTCAAACGATTGTAACGCAATGTAACGCATTCAAAACATTGTTCTGATGAATGGATTGAATAGTACGGGTCGTGAACGTGTATAAAGTTAAAATCTTACAATAAAAACTTGTTGGTCAATTAAGCGCAGCCACTGAAGGCGTCTGGAATGGAAAGCACATTTAATATACCTACATTAGGTATCTATCATAAAAAGTGGAGTAAAGTGACTAAAATATTAAATAAAAAAAACATCGTAAAACCACCAAAAAACTATGTGACCTAAATGACTATGTGACTATATGACCAAAAAACTATTATCAAAAAAAAATTCTACAACAAAGACTGTGAAATTTACGACGAACACAATGTTTACTATTTGTTTTTACCTTATATTTCCTAAACTACTGGACCGATTTACATGATTTTTGCATGGATATCGGTTTTAAGCCAAGTGAAACGTTCTTACACTAATTTCAACGTCATATCTTAATTAACAAAAAATCACCTTTTCAAGTTACGTAAATATGTGACACAAAACTTTAAATTACATTTTTCTTGGTCTTATTGGACTTTAAAATTGTGATGATGCTAATTCATCATAATACTATGAAGATTCCAATAAGATACCATCAAAAAAATACTTATTTACGACATAAAATTATTAGGTAGGTACCTATCACAAGTTTTCAAAACACAAAATTTTGATGGATAATTATTAATAATGGACACGTACTTTTTGGTTTTGTAAATCAATGGTCAATACTAAGATAAAACGCAGCAAAACTCGGGAGTGGGGGCTCGTGACGTCATTCAAAACTCATTCAAAATTATACTAAGGCGTCACGTTCGTAAATTTTGGTTTGTCTAACTGACGGACTGTAGTGTATGTAGATATCACACTACACGTTGCCTCGAGCGCGCACGTCGCTCGGTTATAAGTACCGGTCCGAGTGGTGGGGCAGTCAGTCGTTGTCAGACTGTCGGCCGGTGCGGTGGCGCGTTGGTGAGTCAACTAGTGTTGTTAAAAGTGCATATTTTACATTGGCGACGAGGATAAAACTATGAAATGCAAGTGTAATAATAGTGTTAAAATAACCTAAATAAGGGAGGAATACTAAAGTGCGCGACACTATCAGTTTAGTTCCTTTACTGTACCAAAATAGCTTACCTATTAAGTTCAATCATCGTATTTAAATCATGGTGTTAATACAATTACCTAAACATTTTATAAGTAACGGGGCGACGCACGGCAGTCTTATAAAGCTGTCGTACGCTTGAATGTGTTACGACTCATTAGATCGGAACGCAGATGCATTGCCAACAGTTTTTAGAAACGATTAATTTGATTTTTATTAGTAATACGTATCTATGGCTAAACTGACTAATAACGAGGTTTACTGGTTTCCTTTGTGGGGTGCAAATATTCACAATCACGTTTATAAAACTCACCAGTGATAAAAATATTATGTGTGATGTGTGTACGTGATTCAAAACATAATGAGGCAAGTAAGGTAAGCTGGTGTAATGCCTTCATGCTTCTATTTCTCAAAGAGATAGGAAGAAGTGTTTGATTGGTGGTTATTTTGGATAATTTCAAAACATAATGAAGCAAGTAAGCTGACGTAGTGTCTAGTCATTTATTTGATACAAAGGAAATAACAAAGTTATTTTTAGTTTATTCAGTTTATTATACAGTTATACTGATCATTAAATTGATATTGGACTAACGATTAACTGTTTGGGTTTAGAGATAACATAAAATACTGATTTTTAAATTGACATCATCATTGTAATGATATGGAAGCAGCATAGGCTGGTAATTTAATTGACACTGTTTGACAATATTCTGGGGAAATATATCGTAAACAATATATATCTATTTATATAAATAAAATGTTTATGAACATACAGAATTATGCCGTATTTATTCTCATAGAAAAAATAACAAAATATGAGGGTTAGCGGTCATAATAACAAAACAAATTTATCTAGTAGCTAATCACCATCCAAGCAAATACGAATCCAAACTAAAAAGTGAGTGACTGTACTGGATGTGGCAATAGAGGGCAAACATACTAATCAATAATGTGTCCCTTATTATTGCTATATTGGCTGACGTCAGATATGTTATTGGGAGGTTCTTGATTAAGAAGCTGTGACGCTGCCCGACCTGTGGGTCAAGCCCGGGAACCAATACTTAGTTATTTGATTGGTGCTACATTAAATAATAAAACAAAAAGCACATACATTAAATAAAGCAATAAGCAGTACAACATTCCTACTGGTCATTCAAATGACAGTTGTGATATAACAAAAATAGCAGTAGCACATTCCTACTGGTCATTCAAATGACAGTTGTAGTATAACAAAAATAGCAGTAGCACATTCCTACTGGTCATTCAAATGACAGTTGTGAAATAACAGTGATAGCAGTAGAATATATCTACTGGTCAAATTGACAAGTCATCAGAGAATGACAGTGACAGCAGTAAAATATATCTACTGGTCAAATTGACAAAGTCATCAGAGAATGACAGTGATGGTAGTAGGCTATACCTACAGGGCCTCAAGTCTGCTATTATAATAGTGTCAGAATAGTCGATCACTGATTTCATAATGGTCAAGTTCTGTCAAGTGCTGTCAAGTACTGTCAAGTGCTGTCAAGTGCTGTCAAGTACTGTCAAGTGCTGTCAAGTACTGTCAAGTGCTGTCAGGTACTGTCAAGTACTGTCAAGTACTGTCAAGTACTGTCAAGTACTGTCAAGTACGGTCAAGTACTGTCTCTATAATGGCGACAGTCCATTAAAAGAAATGTCATAGAATGGTCATCTCATACATATTGACAAATGTGTAAAAATATATTACAAATGAAGTTTGGCATGAATAAATGTTCGCATTTAGTAGTAAATTTCGAAAACCATCTGCAGTTAGAGTTTTATAATAATGGCAATACGACAATGTCATTAAAACACAATTTTATTACGAGACCATTGACCGACAAATGATCGACCATTGTAAATTTAGCGGATTATGAACTTTAAGCAAAATGACAATGGAATGGATAGGGAATAGAGTAGTGACGAATTTATAAAAATAGCAGACTTGGGCCCCAGGTCATTAAATTGACAGTAATAGCAGTAGAATATACCTACTGGTCATTGAATTGATATGTCATCATGTAATGACGGGAATGGCAGTAGAATATGCCTACTGGTCATGAAATGACAGATATTTATTTATTAAGAGCGGTGATGGCCTAGCCAGACATATGTCATGGGTTCGAAACCATCAACAGTGGATACTCTTTAAATGGTGAAGGAAAACATCGTGAGAAAACCGGCATGTCTTTCGAAGTATTGATTAGTGTTTACTGGTTGTGTGTGGGTTGGGTAGTACGAACCTACATGAAATTGGTGCGTGTACCCTGGAACCGATGCTTCGAAAGACATGGGACACTTGCCACGCACTGTTTGCGCGTGGTAAGTCAATGGCATCCATTAAATTGGAAGCAAGGGGCGTCTATTCAATTGCACGTATTGGGCAACGAAAAAAAAAAAAGTGAAGTATTGTAAAGTAGGTTATTGTATTGCAAGTATGGTAATATTTTACTATAACGGGAACTAACGAAAACGAACTAAGTTTCTGAAAACTAACACGAACGTTGTTACAAAAAAAAGGTTGAACAACCAAATAAAAATTTTGTAGTTTTTATATAAAAATAAAATGGTAAAAAGGAAACTACGAAAAAAAAATAGTTGATAATAAGGGCACAGTGTTGTAATGGGGTGCTGAAATGGGTACAAGCATCAAACGACTAATATAGAAACGACTAAGATCGGGGATCAAACGGATCTTGGTATATTTACAAACTGAGGACAATGGTTCTTTCTGTTTCGATTCTTTAGGGTGGCGTGTGTTTTTCGAGAACTGGACTATGAAATTAAAATCTATTATTGTAGAACCAATGTACCAAAACAAAAGGTACACATACTAAAATTAATCAATAAAATGTTAAAACATTGATTTTAAACCCAGTACTGGTTCCGGCCAGAGATTGGGCATTAATTTGGTTACCAGCCACAAAACATTGAAAATATGATCAAAGTCAAAAAGTCAAAGTAAAAATTATTTATTTGCTATAAATGTGGTAAGTAAAAAAGATGGTAAAAATAACATGTAATACAATGACACATTTCGCCATAAAATTGGCATGCAAACATTAAAGTATTAGCTAATTCCAAAATACATTGATAACTAAATGTGTAACAAACCTTAAATTAGATAACTACTACCAGTGTGTTTTAAAGTTGAGTTACAAAAAAAAAAAAAAAACAAATGAAAACAGAAGGAAATGTAACTTTTAAAATACAAACACAACAACTTTATATACCGATGTAAGAGAAATTCTCTCAGTATATCTCACGTTGTAGGAGAATGCTCCTGCATATATGGAATCCTGTATCATGCTGCGTCAAAATCAAACTTTGTTTTTATGGTCTACACTCATCATAATGAACACCTACAAAAAGTTCTTCTGTAAACAATTCGGAGTAATTTTATAAAATCGAAAATATAAAATAGAAAATGAATAATTTGATACATTGGTTTTACCTATGACTCGACATATTTGCAGAATACACAGATTATTTATTTATTTCGATTTTAGGAAAACTTACAGCTAAACAGACAGCGAGTAATATCTTAAACAAAATATGGCCAATTACAAGTTTCCACATGTAGTATATAAATAATATGACATGCAAATAAAGACTTATACATATAACACCAAACAGAAGAGTCACTAAATATGAGTACGCTCAAAGAAGGTATTGGTTAAAGTTTTCTTCAATTTAGCGGTACTAGTATTAAAAATGTCAATCTCAGCTTCCTGGCAGGTTGTGTTGTACATATACGACTCGCTCTCACCATGTATGAGTTCCGTCTATACGTTGTGGTTACCACTGGGGTGGATAATTATATAAACAAGTTATACACAATACCATAATATATTAATCTCAACTAAACGGGCGTAAACGTCAGAAGCTCAGAAGTGTGCCTGCCGGGATTTAGGGATAAGATCGATAAATCCAAATCTTTAAAGAAAGAAACTCGACTTTGTGTCAATTAGTAATATCAAACCGATTTGGTGTACTGATTTTACTTGTTTGTTACAGTCATTCAACAAAATAATAAGTAAATAAAAAAAAATAAAAAAAATCGCTAGAGATAACACAGCGCCATCTAGTGCTGCCCTGGGCAGCGAGGCTTGTGTCGTGGACACCAGATAGTTGATACACTACGTAGATACTGTTTGTTAGTAATGAGTCGGAAACAAATGTCCGTGCTCATCACACAAACATTTTCTCCTACCGGAATTCGATCATTGGACCCACAAGGAAGACGAGGTCATGTCATCATACTGACCCAATGGTTAATGGGTAGACCATAAAGTTTTAAAGATATGAAAATATGTTAAACACTGTTTAACAACTTCAATCCTACTCCACACTCAGTGGAGATGTTCAAATGGTGTAACTGGGTATAGTCTGAGAAGGTAAAGCATTCTTATTAAAAAAAAAAAAAAACAAAAACGGTTTGTCTGAAATAGTTTATGGGAGATTGATTGTATACGTAAAATATTAAAAGTAATTCAGTATAATTATCCAACAACTTTGATTCTCTTCTTCTTCTCAGCATCTCAGAGTCCATTGCTGGACATATGCCTCTTGCATGGCTCTCCACGAAGCTCTTGATGCAGCGATTCTGGTCCAGGTCGGCCCTGCTGCCTTTTTGATGTCGTGCGACCATCGGGCAGGTGGTCTGCCGGTACTTCTGCTTCCTGTGTGAGGTCTCCAGTGAAGGGTTCTGTACGACCATCTGTTGTCGTCTCTACGGGATACATGTCCGGCCCATTGCCATTTTAGTCGAGCAACCCGGGTACCTATGTCGGTAACTCGGGTGCGTTGGCGAATGTCCTCATTTCGTATTCTGTCTCTCAAAGAGACGCCAAGCATTGCACGTTCCATTGGCCTCTGCGCTACTTTCAGCCGGTAAAGTATCCCGAGAGTCGGCGTCCACGTTTCACAAGCATACGACATCACTGGGAGAACGCATTGGTTGTACACGAGTGTTTTCAGTGTTTGCGGGGTTTTAGACTTGAATACATCTGCGAGTTTTCCGAAGGCTCCCCATCCTAGCTGTATTCGTCTTTGTACAACTTTGATTACGTTTACAATAAATACAATTTGTTGAAAAGGAAGGGATGTAGTGGTTGTGTCAATGCAATAGATATAATGCATTGTCTCATGACACGAGTGGAGGGGATCACTGTCGAACGTCCACTTCAGTCGTTCAGACTACTAGACACCGTGAGAGGTAGACGTACACGTAAGCCCTTTCTGCGTGTAATGTAAGTGAGTAGTGATAATCGTGATAGTCAACATTATAGGTAGTAAGCAGGTAGTATTCCTATAGAAATAAAATAAACTAAAATAAGGAAGGGATGTAGTGTATGTAGATATCACACTAAACGTTGCCTCGAGCGCGCACGTCGCTCGGTTATAAGTACCGGTCCGAGTGGTGGGGCAGTCAGTCGTTGTCAGACTGTCGGCCGGTGCGGTGGCGCGTTGGTGAGTCAACTAGTGTTGTTAAAAGTGCATATGTTACACGGACTACCTAATTAGATTTCATTTGTCGTCTACCCTATTCGTCAATCATATTTAAATATGGACTTAGTTACTATACCTACCTAAAATACTGAGAAATCGGCATAACTCAACGTAAACAAAGTCAAAGAATCTATTGTCAGATCAAGTACCTACCTACCTAACATTCTAGTGGGAAAGTAGACCTGCCTACTTCGTCTGTCTAATAGAAGACTAATACAACAAACAAATACTTATCTAGGTATCTCATCATCAATAATAAATTACCTATATGCTAGAATAAGCGACTTGCTTACCTTTCCTGTTCAGTAGGTAATCTGAACAGAGACAACTCTGGAATAGTTGAATTATTTAGACACACATACACACAGCAATAGGTTCTCCTGCGATAATCACCCATTTTTAGTTTATTTACGTATGCCTTTATGCCATGACGCGCGAACTTTGTGCGGTGTGCAAGCCTCGACTGGCGGCAGTAAGACACGGGTCGAGATTTTGTTAGAGTGTGCGTGCGGCGACGACGTAAAGATAGTATGACGCACACATACAAGCCGCGCGCGGTGCGTTTCCATGAAGATACCCTACTTGTCTTTTTTTATACTTTGCGTAATGTCCTCAGCCAAAGGCTTATTGTCACTTGTCCTATTGAAAGTTATACAAACACTTTCTTTCCTATACACAATACAGGGTGATTCATTGAGTTGGGACGTTGTTTACGAGTTGAAAGGAATAAATCTTGCTGTAATTCACAGTAAAGAAAACTACTGAATTTACCTAACAACATATGACAAAAAAAGATTTTTTTTCTTATAATCAAGTAATTTTTAGAAGTTAACTGAAGTTAAAATAGAGAAATTTTTAAATCATGACAAGTGCTCAGATCCGCTACGAACGCCGAACGCTAACAGATCCCGGACTAAGATTGCACCTTAGGGTCTTAATTCACAGGCTGCGGGACTGTTGGGCTACGGGACTGGGGCTGCGGTGACCCCGGAACATAAAGGGCGAGGAAGGAACATGGATGGGAAAAAAATGGCCGAGAAAGTTGGATTATATGCTCAAAATAAATATCAGTATTTTTCTTGTATTACAGTGTTAGACTCTTATAACACTCAAATACAAAAAAAAAATATGATAGCCCTCTTAATTCATTATGTAACTGATTTAATTGCTCACTTCGTTAAATTAGAGAAATGTTTTAATTTTGCTCTTACGCCGATTGTGTTTTGTTTTTCGTTGTTTATGTTACGAGTACATAGCAGACATTCTTTCTCTTTTGCGTTTGCGAGATGACGAGTAATCGCACATTCTAGTTTCAAATATTTTATTTACCGCATACTTTTCAACCCCCGACGCAAAAACGACGGGGTTTTATAAGTTTGGTACTGGGTAATATGATTGATACCCCTTGGTGAAACAGGTTGTCAGACATTTTTATATTCCAGTATCCATCCTATGAAGTGGCGGTCCTGAAGAACTAGTCTATTTTAAACCAACTTCCGAAAAGAGGAGGTTCTCAATTCGACTGTATTTTTTGACAGACGGACAAGAAAGTGATCTTCTAAGGGGTTCCGTTTTTTTTCCTTTTTATGTACGGGACCAGTAACCACAGAGCACACGTACGGAACCCTAAAACAAATTATCTCAGAACACCATTGAATTACAATTTCCAATAGATGGCGCTGCGCGTTAATTTTTTTTTCTCCGGATATACTTGAAATACATCCGGGAGATAAGGCTGATACTCCAGTTTAGACCGAGAAATTCAAATTCTCATCATCAAACTAGCTGGTCTGCAAATTGCAAGACACGCTAGAAAATTTTAATTTCTAGGGCTATCCTCAGTATCCTCTAACCCGACGCTTTCATAAGAAGTAGGGGTGGGCGTTATAACCGAATCACCAGTTTCGAGTCAAATTATTACAAGTAGTGATTTTTGTAAATGCGTTATTACTGTTAACTGTGATTTTTATGCCGAAGTAATCCGAACGAAGAACGAAACAGCGTTACAATATTAGTTTTAACGTTTAATTTTCATACGTATATTAATTATTTTATAAAAAAAACATTAATTTTATTAAAATTATAGTCTCTTAATAAACACTTTTCAATCATAAATACTCGTACATTTATTGCAGTCAGTCATATGCCAGAATAAAATAAAGTATGTATGAAGGGAAGTTTAATTGGTATAACTATATAGCTAGCTACAAACATTTAGAGTGATAATTTATTTAATATTTTCGTTTCGTGTGTAACTGTACTGTTGGACGAGGTATTTATGCAAACAATCACAGTAGCTGAATAAAAGTAACTAGTTACAAAAATCACTATTTTTGAAACAGGAGATGCCGATTAAGTCACTGGTTTCTTAAAAATGACGTAACGTAACTACATAGTACATAATAACAATCAAGAGCTTAAACATCCGTCAGGTATGCACCGTCAGGATTTGCTCTGCCAAAAATATTCATTTCATTGTAATGTAGACAGGGTAGAGCGTACCACTTGTAATCCGCCTATCTTATACTTTCCGAGGGAACGAAACCATAGCGAGATCTAATTTGACTACAACGCCATCTATCGAGCTATGCGGAGTTATTTTACGTAGTGTTTAGGTAGAATATTATTTTAGTAAATAATTTCGTTTTATTAACACTTCATTTACAAATATTTACGTTAAAAATATATGTGATTGTTTTTTTTGATGATTTCTTTAGTTTTTCATCGTTTCATTTCGGTGAAGTTGTTTCTATGTTTGTTTAATAAGATTTTTCGCTGTCGCCAATATACCTAAATACGCTTTTAAAATTCGTTTTTTTTTTTCAAAGATAATTTATTAGATTGTCCTTTGCTTTGGGGTAGGGTTAGGCCTTGAAACCTAATAACTAAAATGTACACAATGGGGGGAAACAGGTCAGACAGTTCTTGTCTTCTATTGATTTCGTAAAACCGTCTAACCAGTCACTTTAAAATAAGTTTTTTTTTAACAATTATTATGTAAATGTATTCAGTTCTTTTAAATGTCACCTGTATTTACAGAATATCTTTTGAAACTCATACATACCTACATGGACCACGAGATTGACAGTCATCATACAATTAATGTCTCTAGATGATTCTGTATTATACCAAACACGTTCATTTTAACTAAAAGTGCTAATTTACATACATCATCTTAATTGTCAATTATTTTTGTGAGTGTTTAGTGGTTATAAGTGCTCCTGCTGACCATGAGGTCCTCGGTTCGGTTCTGATTCCGATGTCCGTTTTGCTAGGTAGCTACAGCAGTGTTTTAAGATTTTTCATCTGGCATTTGATAGTATCAGCCCATTTTTACATGGAACTTAAACACAATTGCACGATAGTCTTTTTTAAACTTTCACGATCAGAACACATCATGAAACATATAAAAACGGGTATTTATCGCGAATTTACCTTTAATTTAAGCCCGACGTTTCGACCGGATTGCACCAGCCGTGGTCGCGGGGAGACTGAAGTGTGGAGGTACCGCCACAGCAAAGTGAAGGTGTTTATTCAACTACCCTCACTTGATCTTCATAAATGTTAATTAGGGCCGGTTCACACTAGGACAGCACACTACACTAACCGTGTCCGTATACTGAGGCGATTTCACGTGACGAGTACACTTAGTGATCACTGGATTCCAAGCTGAAGAGAGTTTGAAGCCGTCTTCGCGATTGAAATAAGGGTATTTCTTGATCTCAATCGCTTTCCGAACCATTCTCTTATAGTAGTGCTTCTCATTGGCAAGGATTTTTGGGTTGTGTAACTCCATCAGTGGTTGGGTCCTGAGTCTATTACATGCTCCGCTATAGCAGACTTGTTTGTTTGTCGATTTTTGACCGCTGCTATGTGTTCTTTGACCCTTTCAGCGACTGTTCGCTTCGTTTGGCCTATGTAGGAACGCCCGCAGCTGCAATCGATCTTATAAACACCAGGAACCTGGAATGGTACTACATCCTTCGGTGTAATACGCAGACGCTTAGCCACTTTGTTTAATGGAGCATAAACAGACTTTATTGCCAGCTTCTTGAAAAGGTTCCCAATTTTGTCCGTTACCCCTTTCACATAAGGCAAGAACGCTGGCTGTCTGGTTACCTCAATGTGTCTTTGCTTCTGCTTGCGTCGGCTATCTGGATGCCATCCCTTAGTCCTGTACCCATTCCGTTTTAGAACCTCCTGAACATGTTCCAGCTCTCCGGGCAGATGCTCAGGGTCACAGAGGTCATAGGCTCTGTTCATAAGAGAAGACACCACCGACTGAAGATGTGCTGGATGATGATGAGAGGCAGCATTCAGATATCTGTCCGTGTGCGTTGGTTTTCTATACACAGTATGCGACAAGGTTCCATTGGCCTTAACCATGACTTTTAAATCTAAAAAGGCCAACAATCGGTTATCCTCCATCTCATACGTGAACCTTATCTTCGGGTGTATAGAGTTTAAGATGTTCAGTCAGTTGGCCAACTTCCTGTTTACCTCCACCGATAACGCAGAAAACATCGTTGACGTACCTTTTCCAGAGTTTTACACTGTGGGCTGTCATGTCGATCATAGTTTCAAAGTGTTCCATCCAGATATTGGCAAGTACAGGAGCTACAGGACTACCCATAGCTACGGACTACGTTTAAGTGATACTGTGACGTCTGACAGGGGAGAATGGAAGAAAAAACGTCGCTAGCTTGCAGAATGCACACTGAGTCGAGAATTTCCAAAGAAAGGGATACCGTAATAAAAACATTATAGAACCCACTGTAAACGTTTTTAAAAAGAGTAGGCGATGGAGAGCCTTAATGGAAAAAAGCGTAATTATCTTGGTTTAAGAAGTTATCAAAACACATAACAGTTGCAATTTATTTTTTATTTCTAATAATTTCGACATGGATAGTTATCACAATAGTAGAAATAATATTACATATTACAACACCGTTAGTATTTATGAAGTAGAATTTATTTCACTAAAACATTTAATAAATATTAAAGCTTTAACTAAATACAGATTGACTAGAGTTTAATAAACATTTGAATAATCAACGTAACGTATAAAGCAACAATAGTAAATAGTGTAGAATATACAGGGTGTAAACCACCTCATCACAAAGCCGTTAACCAAGCATTCTGTACATCAAACTAAGTCCGTCTTATTACAAAACGTGGTCTTAAAAATAGTACCGGGTTTAGTACTAGGTCTAAACCATGAACTTGAAAAAACGTTATTACAAAACGAAGTTTATCGCTAGTCCTAGAACTATCTATGGTACCAAAGTTAGACCATCGTGACCCCTAGTTTAACTATGGTACTAAATTGTCAAACGTCAAATCCTTTTTTAGTATTGAGGTTAATAATTTTAGGAAAGTTTTTGTGATTTAAACAAAAATGGATATTATTGATAGGATTGATATTATTGATACGATTGATTTGGAAGATTTGGATCTGTTGGGTATTTTTGAGAGTTCCCGGGGACCCAACCGAGTTCGTCAGCGACGAAGTCCATTGCAATTATCTGACGAAGATTTTCGATGTAAATACAGATTTACAAAACGTTTTGGCCAAAAGGTTGTCGATCTGCTACGTGATGATTTATCCCACGATCCTCGAGGACATCCTTTAAGTTTGTAACTTATTTCGATATCTTACTCGAACTACGCGCGCTGCCCAGTTCACTCCGTTATACGCGCTAGCTCGATAATTGTTCCAAACCAGAACAATTGAATTATGAACATGCATTCAAAAAAAATACAAGTCGGAATATTTAAATACCTATAAATAACAAAACTTTATATTTTATCACTACAAATAAAAATTTATGAAATATTTTTTCTTTAATTTACGTTACAACATTTTGTAAAAAGGAACGGCGCATAGAACTATGAACGAATGAATGAACATTTTAAATATTTTGTTGCTTATAATCTGTGGAAAATGTTAGGACCAGAGACTTTCTTTGGTACTAGTTAGTCCTTTGTTGGTCTTCGATTTGTAATACGAATGAAAGAACTAACGTTAGTACCGTACTAAACCTAGACCTTTTAGTTCTGGTTTAAACCTGGTACTTATGGAAGTTTTTATAATAAGACGGTAACTTTACGCATAAAATATTGCTGGGAAACAACTTTTTATTTTGAGGTTATAAATCACGTTTTGTTGTAGAACTCAATGTAACGCACTTAAAACATTGTGCTGATGGATGAATTGAATAGGTGTTGGTGGTAGTTGTCGTGGAGGTGTTAAAAGTTAAAATCTTACCAAAACACTTGTATTTAAAAAAAACTTGTCAAAAAGTTGTTTCTTTGACCCCCCATATCTCCGTAACTAGAAGGTTCCCAGGTATGGTGTCGAACAAAAAAATGATCGCAATGATGGGGAGAACAAGTGCCTTTCGGCTTCGTGAAGAGGTGTTTTACACCCTTTAGATCTTATTTCTATAAAGATAAGAACTAAAATAGTATTAGTATAACATTAGGCCTTCCATATACGGCTAAAAGGAAGGAATACATTAATGAGATTCTCGAACTCCACTAGTAATGTTATATAAACTTTGTAATGAATACCAGAAGATACATGCAATACAGAACAAATAAAATAAAAAATGAAGGTAGGTATTAATATAAAGATTGATGACATCTTTGGAAAAGTAGCACTAACAGAAGATCACAATTCACAACTACGTACCTATAAGTACGAACACATTAAAAATAAAAATCTCTAGTAACAAGTATATAGGCCTCACAACAAAAATCACTAAAGAAGAAACAACGTCATTACGTGTGCTAGTAAGTACAGAAAATAATACTATTTGCCATTTATTACGCTAGAAACAGTGGCTAAATATTAACAAGTCGATCGTCAATGTTAAGTAACTTTTGTAAGATTTATCACCATGACCATACCTGATATACTAAGAGTCGGAACCCCTCTTTGCCTCGAAAGACACGTTAGTTGTTGGCATCGGTTGTCGTTCATATATTTTTGACAGTCGTTTCGGATAGTATCAAGCCTTTAACTCTGACAACCAGTTTTTCCAAAAGATGTAAGGCAAAAAAGGCAAAACCTATTAGATGTTGATTCAGTGATACAGACCTGGACTGAAACTGGACCACTTCTATAAAAATGGGTCGAAAAAAAATGAACTTTTCATACTGATTGCGTCAGCCGATGCAATATTTTGACTGAGAAGTCCAACTTTTATTTATGTTCCTCTTCAAGGTGTTGGGTTTTTGGATTACACCCGGCATAGTGTAAACTACCTAGTTATTGGGTTGTGATAGGCAGTTTAGACTGGAAGCCGATTCTTGGAAAAAGGTACTTTCGTATAGGTTAAGATGGAACCACCCGGGTAGCCCACGAAAATCTTTCTTTTGTAATAATTCGTTTTTTTGCAATTTGACAAAAAACGTGATAAAAATTAAATTTCACGGGTTCCCCCTTAGGGAACAGATGATTCAAAGTTTCATCAGTACACAAGAAATGAATAGTCTAACTCTAACATTCATTTATCGAATCCTAAAGATTTGATTCATCATGACATTTTGTTTTAAGCCTTCTATCATTCAATTCTTCGATATATATTTGAAGTCGTGGGTCTTTTGCAGCGTTAATTTGATTCAGATCTTCTTTTTGGTCAGGAACCAGGTCTGCATCGGCTCTGCCTTCCCTTTCATCGATACGTGTCCACGGTATGTTAGTTCGAATCGTTCATCGTAGTTGTCTTCTCGCATCAGGTATCTGAAAAGAAATGAATGGGTTTAATGAAATTCCTTGGTAAAAGTGCTTTAAAATTGCCTCGAGGACGACTTTCTAACTTTAATTCGTTTGTTACATTAAAAAACCGACGGCCAACTGCACCAACAGTGGATAGGAGAATATTTGGGAATGTGCGAGCATTTCCCGGAAGACGCCTGGCTTTTTTTTGGCTCGGATTTAGTTTGTATGTTATACAATTAAAATAAAGTTCATTATGCTAAGTACAACTTCGTTGCAAAAAGTCGCTTCCATTCCATTCCGGTTTAAATTGAGCCATACTGTTTACCGTTTGGCGCCTGTTAGCGTACTTAGGTCGAACGCCTCTCTTTTATATAATAAATAGAAAAAATATCGACTTCCTAATGTATCGCGAGTATCGCACCTATAAAACAAACTACTAGTACTGAGTAAGGCTTCCCAACATAAAGGTAAGAGGATTATACTGCACTTGCAAGTATTCTTAGTAAACCGAGGGGTGAAAACTGATTTCATTGCTATTCCTTCCCCAACAACGGTGTTGGACAGTTCCTCTTTGAAAGTGTATTAAATTAGTTGATAAATTCGCCATTTTAAAGTGCTCAGAACGTAAACAAAGAGAAAAGTTTACAAACGTCACGTTTGTTACTGGTACAAATAAAATAAAAGATAAAATCAAAAAGTCAAAATGATGTCTCTGAAATTGTAGCAAAACTTTTGGAATATTTGTGTATATTTGTGGTTTTCTGTTTGTTTTGTTTGAAAAATTGTTGTGCTCATTATGGATACGTTCATGGAGTATTATTTCGAAGGAGTCTTCAGTAATATGGACCGCGACGGTTTGAATGAGAGGTATAAACGGCGGGAACTTGTAGAATACTTCAGTACTGTCATTGCTGGTTGTGCGAGAGGTTATATTTTTTGATTATTTACACATTTTTATGCTCCAAAATATTTGGTTTCAATCTTACATTGTTTTTTAATTGGCTCGTAAATATTTGAATGTCTTGGATATTCTTGTAAGTGCTATCATGCTCATTCTTCCAGTGTTAGAAGTTAAAGAGTACTGAGTACTTGCCCAATGACTTGAGTATTCAAGTCATTGGGCAAGAAAAGTGATATTGGGTATTTCTATTACGTTGTGCCCAGTTACGGCACGGGCGAGACCTCTATAGGATGACGCTTAATCGTAACTGACAAGATCTGGATGTATTATTATCCTTAGGGGAAATCAGGCTGCATATTATGTTGTGTGTAACATGCGAAAATTCAATTTTTATAGAATGTGTGGTCACAATATGAAGAAAAAAAGATAAAAGAGTTAAATTTAATTTAAAACCTCTTGCCATTTCCTATTATAATACGCATGACGCGACTTTCAAAATTAGAAATACATGGACTCAGTAGTTACAGAAATATAATTTCAAATGTCTATTTTCGCCCACAAATTATTACCCTGTTCTTTAACAAAGATGACACAGCCTCGAAGATGCACAGAGAAACGATTCCAGTCATAAATAGCATATCGAGTAAAATATTACGATGGTCTGCTAAAACTAAGTTTATTACCCAGGTTTATTATGGAAGCTTTCTCTTCATAAGTTTATGTGACTTCAATGATTGCGATTCAATGAAATATGAACATGATATTTAGAAAATTGTGTTGTAAAGCTGGTTTTCATTGGTTGATACTCAAAAATGTTTAAAGATTTATAAAAAGACTATAGTAATATCTAAATGCCACAAATATGAATTTAATATCAATGCAGCACCTATTTTACAAGCCTTTCGTATGATAAAAAAAAAATAATCTTAAGCCAAAATGAATAATTCAGAATTTTTTTTTGGGCAAGTGGGGCTTCAGTCTGTTAGAAAGCCGTCCCTTTGTGTGGCTGGTCGCATGGGTCATAAGCTAGTCATCCCTTATAATATTGTACGCTCGACTTTCCGAAAGGTCCAATTATTGATCAGACTTTGAAGATATTTCTAACCTCTTGCAGGTCAAAACCATTCCGACAACACATCATGCAAGAATTTCGTTTCGTCAGCATTGAAATACCACAACAACTGCAAGACCCAAAACGGGGAAGTATGCCGAATGGGGAAGTACCACAACGTATTGTATGTGGCCATGAAGCTTGCCTTTGATTGGAGTTTACAGGATAATGAGGTTATTGCTGCGCTTTTGGACGAGATATACGCCTGTGAGAAGACCTTTGAAAGAATATTTTTGGGTATGTTGGTGTTTTAATTATCTATGCTTAAATTTTATTAGTTGTACCTCATCATCTGCCTAGCCTTTTCCCAACTATGTTGGGGTCGGATTCCAATCTAACCGGATGCAGCTGAATACCAGTATGTTACATGGAGCGACAGCCTATCTGACCTCCACAACCCAGTTAATACTGGGAAACACGACACCACTTGGTAAGACTGGTGTCAGACTTTTTGTGCACCTGTAACGACTGTCAAAGATGGACAAATGACAGCCGGGACCAACAGCTTAACGTGCTTTCCGAGGCACGGAGGAAACTCGGTATGTAAGGCTGGTCACCCATCCACAGACCAACCTAGAGAAGCACGGCTTAACCTAAAGATCGACCCGAGCGGCTGATATTATTTTATCAACAATAATGAATAATATTTTTTTTTAATTTTTTTTTTTAATTTCATATTTATTTTAATTTTAATTTTAATATTGTTTATATTTCTGGTTTGATATTAATTTTGATATTGATTGTATATTTGATTGTGATTATAATTTTAGTTTTAATTTTGGTTGAATTTATTGTCTTTAATCACATATTTTATGTTTTATTTTATGTATTGTTGCTGTAAATTGTTATTTACATAGGTGTATGAACTGAAACTTATTTAATTTTTCGATAACTATTGTATAGTAACTACACTTATGTCCAAATGCTGTCTCAAACTTTGAATTTTAAACACAATGTAATACTATATAATAATTCTTCAATTCAGGGGACCGGCACTGTATCTCCTTAACACAGGCTAATATTAGCCTATCTAGGAGACCAGTACTTCACCCGTCTTTATTGTATATTTGAACCAAACAAATTATAAAAATGCAACATATTTTGTTAACTATGCAATCCCATTTTAAATAAAACTTTTTATTAGTATTATTTAGCCACGAGCTCCTCCTTTTATTAGTTGCTTGTACCTAAATACTGTTAATTTTTATATGTTTTGTTCTGTGCGGGCTAATAAATGCTTTTTCTGTCTTTCTTTAAATGTGTTTTGAGCTTATATTTAATACCTGCCTCATCTCCAAAGGATAGTATTTTAAATATTTTGGACCTATACATACAAATTAAAACGGTGGCAGAAAATATGCGGCAACCGTCCAACAATCAGCAAACTTAGACACGTGGCATCCACCGCCTGTTGGTGGCCAGTACGGTACAATGCGTAGTAAATTATTGTCCATCTACCTCCACAAAGAACTGCACCTAGTCGACTAAATTCAAAACAATATTTTTAATTGTTCTTAACTATGTATAATCAACGTTTGCGATAATTCTGCACTCTCATATAACGCTCTTACAAGAAACCAATAAACCTCTTTTGTTTATGCAGGAGCAATATTCGGCACATCAGCACCATACTTCTTAGCCGGTTGGAAGTCAGATTTCATGGATAAAGAAGAAAATGTACACGCTCTAGTTTTCTACCTAGACCATGCAACTAACGCTAACCTCGAGTACAAAGAAAATGGAAAGACTTATCGCTTCATAGACGTGCCTTTGGAAAGTTGTGGACATGCTTCTCCAGTAAGAGTCGTGATACAGATGGGAGCTTCAGAAATGCTGATGATACTATTAAGATTTGGAGCTAGAATTACGTCAGAAGTAGCTTCTACTAATCCAATAGAATCCATACTAGATCGACTGAACGAATATAACAGAAAGTATCCATATGAATTAGTATCTTGTCTAAAGCTAGCTATGAGAGCAGTTCCAAGGATTTCTTTATCGATAAACAAGGCTTTGTTTAAAGAATTAGAACTGCCTGATGATTATAATTATCAAAGAAAGCTGATGCTGGAGAAGTATGGAGATATTCTGACCGATCATATGGTGCCATCTTCAAGATGTGGATTGAAACCGGTGGAGTTAAAGCATCTGGCTAGATGTCGGATCAGACAAATGCTTTGGCAGAATTTTGAGCTACCGTTTGGGATACAGAAGTTGCCTATTCCGTTGACTTTGCAACGATATTTAGACCTGTGTGAAGATTAAAGTGTACCTTTCCGCTTGCTGCTTTATTGTTATGTTGTTTATATCTAGAAAAGGCCTGATTACAATAATTTTTGGAACATTTTATTGTTTTTGTTAGTTCTTGTCTCTTCGTCGCTTGTGCAATTACGAATCCTCAGATTATTTGTACACGTTACCCGCAACAATGATTCTATGGAGCGTTTGGTAATCCAGGGTAGATTCAAAGGCACGAGACTACGTGGTCGATCACCAACCCGTTGGACAGACTCCATTAAAACTATCACCTAGATCCCTCTGGCAGAATGCACTCGCCATGCGGCCAATAGAGGCCGGTGGAAAAGCGACCGTAGCTGTGAGCGACCCCTCATGACCACGACCACTCTGTCAAGAGTGAACGACTGAGAAGAAGTCTCTTCGTCTCAGATCTCACTGTGCGTGTAAAGTCAAATCTTTCGCAAAAGATTACTTATTAATAAAAAGTTTCATTAATTTCACTAGAAAATAGGTAGCCCACCTATTTTACTCAAAAACAGTATCACTCCTTTATCGTGAGTTTATTTGAGCGCAGTGATAGCCTACTGGTGTTACCTTTGGACCGTCAAGTCAAAGGTCTCAAGTTCGAACCCACGACACGCACCTCTGATTTTTCGGATTCATGTGCATAATTAATACTTGCTTCAGTAAAGGAAAACCAGCATGCCTGAGAGATATTTCTCGATGGCATGTAAAGCCAATTCAGAGGCCCATGGGCGGCATAAAGACTGACACCAGGTAAGGCACTATTCACACGATCAAGAAGATTGTTAGTTACTGTAGACAACAGTCTATAGACAAAGAACTTTCTATTTTGTTATACTAATTAAAAAAAGAACAAATACTTACCCATAAGTATCCTCGCTAACGTTGATAGTGCCGGGCACACCAGTGGTCTCGCAGCGGCTGGTCAAGTTGACCGTGTTCCCGAAGAGACAGTACCGCGGCATGCGGTGACCAATCACTCCGGTCACCACCTCGCCGGTGTGGATGCCGATTGTGATACCCTGGGTATGGAAGAAGTAAAAGTAAATGAAATAGAAACGAGTTTTGTTAATGTTGAAAAGACTGAACCTTAGCTATGCTACGCTAAAATAGCGATATTTAGCACCTCATGTAGCAATATTCTTGCCGGACTACAACCTAATTGAAGATGCGATCAAACCGAGCGGACTTGATTTCGGACCGGACTGTCGACAGCAAACTTTATCGAAGTTTGCTGATACATGTGCCAAAGTCAATGTTCGTAGTTGGTCCGCAAAATCCGCAAAGTCCGAAAGCCGGATAAATAAATACCCTGTAGGTACCTACGTCATAGGCGTTGTAGCTATTTTTTTCAGACACTGATATAATAATGAATGAATGCTAGTTACTTACAACAGGTTCTCCATCAACGGTGACAGTCTGTGACAGATCCATCATCTCTAAAGCAAGAAGAGAGATGTGTTTGGCGTGGCCCACCTCGTACTCCGGCAGACCAGAAACCGCCATGTACTTGTCGCCAACTGTCTCCACCTGCAATTTAGATTCGAATGTATGATTTATATTCACTTTGGGTAACTTAATGTTTTGCAAAGCCCAGGCTTTCTTATATTTTTTGGGGATCCGTGCTTAAAGGTTAAAAAAGGAGCTCCCCTATTATGATGGTACGGAAATCTTCATGCGCTAGTCTGACTCGCCCTTAGCTGATTTCTTGAAAGGGGAAACGCTCTATTTCCAAACCACTATAACTCCTGAAAGCTAGAATCAACAGTGGCGACCACCAGAAAAGCACGAAGACAAAGAAGCTCGACGAAGTCCCAGAGAAATAATTTAATTGTCTTGGATCCCGCAACGAAATCAGAAAAGTTTAGCAGAGGAGTAGGAAAACCATAATTTCCATTTCCCACCATATCAGCAAGACGCAGAACGAAACAATCTTACCTTATAAACATTAGGATTCCTTTTCGGATCAGTCAAAACATCGAACGCGGTGTACAAATCATTGAGCATCCTGACGATCTTCATGGCCCCCTTATGGTCAGTGTGTCGCGCGCAGTAGTTAGCGAACCCGACGATACCGCTGAAGAGTAAGGTCACCGTGTCGTAGCGACGGGCCGGGACTGGACGCTGGTGACGCAGTTCGGTAGCCACGCTGATGGGTAGGACTGAGTAGAGAAGCCTGGAATAAGGGTATCAAGGCATGAGGCACTTTTTTCGGAGGTTCCTTGCATGATCGAATCAGAATCTTAGGGTCGGTGCAACACGTTTTTTTTTCTCCATTCTCCTTCAACCGTCACGCTATCATTATCTCCTTTTTCTTTTATATCATTCCTCACACAATCCATACATCGTTTCTTTGATTTTCCTCTTCCTCTCCATCCAACGTTTGGCAGCGTCGCAAATTAACTCAATATGCTCACCATTTTGTAGTTCTTTATTTTGTGGGAAAAGTCATTCATTTCCACTTCTAATGTACTTACCGGTGTTATACGACTTAGTTGTGATTATATTATTTTATCAGTCGCTAGCAAATGAAGAATCGATGAAGACGACGGGTCCACGCCTTAGGCATAATGGATACCTTTGGACATGTTGGCGAGTGGCTTGCAGTCCGCTTGCATGTTATAAAATCCTCTCGCAAAAACGAACTTAGCAACACAGTTTGGACACATTTGGACGTGTTTCCGAGAGGAGCGGACAATATAAATAATATGACGAGTCCATAAACATTCGGGGCACGGAGCGTGCAAGGTTCGGGCGCATGTACTGCACGTGCGTAGGTGTGGTCCTACCTTAACGGCCAACACGACCACGAACAATTGAATCTCCACAAAATACCTGTCAGTCTTTTGTTTCTCGGAGTCCAGCTCTCGGAAGGTCTGCTGCAGCTTGTCAGTGAGCACCTCCAGGTTCTGAGTGAGCTTGTAGTCAGCTTCGAACTGCTCTGACATGAGGACCAGGTCGCGAGTCGCGTCGTGGAGTGGGATGTCCGAGATGCAGAGGCCGCGGCTGTAACATATTATGAATTTATGTAAATCTGGAACCTGAATTTGCGTGGATATATCAGTTACAGAAAGTACGCTAGAATATTTGAAACCACGTACCTACCGATTAATCGGTTAAAAAGTCAAAACCATTAAAATATTACTGATTAAAAAGAAATTATGAGACAAAGCACTGAGCACGGGCTAACTCCCTCAGTTTCTTACATATTTTTACGTACAAGAACTAAATCTGTGCGTGAACTGGTTATTATAGGTTGATTATTTTTATAAAGATTTTTATTACGGAAAAATACCCGATTAAAACCTCTATCTGGGTAACATTTCGGTCCCTTTTTGAAACAAAATATCATGAAACGTATGAATATACTCGTAAATAGTACTGTTTAAAAAAATCAACTGAGGAAACTTGTGATGCCGTAAGGGACATGTACCGCGCTTTGGATTTACAACTTTCGCCTCAGCGCTGAGCGTTGAAAATCCGCAGCACATTAATGTCGCTTCGACCATTTCAAGGTTCCATCGTCGATATCTAGATACCAATATTATTGTGTGATTTTCAATGTACGGTGCAGAAAAGTACTCAGAATAGTAGTTTGTTTTCTGTATAAGTAATGGTTTTTTTTATTATTTCTGAAATCTACCTTGGTTTCTAACCCATCTTGACATAATATAAAACCGTTTCTGTAATATTAGGTTAATAGTAGGCACAAATTACCGTGTCAAATCATCCAAGTTGGTCACACTAGGATAGCATTGGAATACAACCACGTCTGTCTCCGGAATGTACAGCATTTGACCCTGGAATTAGAAAATCAGGTACACATTGGAAATGTTGAAATCACGTGCCTAAAAGAGTCTTCATACCAAGGGTAGGGCAGGTGCAGAATAAGTAAGCTGAAATGGCAATGGACTGGCCATAATAATAGCCGTAGAACCGATGACCGGTGGGGTAGACCGTGTTCTTGAATGGAGACCGCCAATCGGCCAGCGAGAGGTGGGACGCTCTCAGGCTCGGTGGGGCGACGATTTTCGCAGAGTGGCTGGTAGTATGTGGATGAGAGTTACTGAGTATTGAAGTATTGAGTTAAGGAGGCCTGTGCATAGTCCGGCTAAGCAGACGACAAACTCTCTAGGTTAAACTGCGAGATGCCATTCCGAAAAAAAAGGAGGCCTGTGCCCGGCCGTGGACTGCTATAAGCAGATTATGAATATAATAATGATTGCCATCTGACCTCGACTCGACTTTGTCTGCGACGCATGGTGAACAGCAGGGCAGAATCATTTCAACTTTTCAAAGTTCCTCAAAATACCTTCAGACGTAGAGAAGCGATATCCTCGTCAAGAGCTGTGACAGTCATTTCTTCTGGTTTGGTCTTCAGCACATACACCGTGTTGATGTGGGCGAGAACGTTGGCGAATGTCATCTCCAAGTGAGGTCGCACCTGAAATATTATTTTGATTCCTCAAGTGCTTATACATATCATAACATAGTCTCACGCCTGGAATACACGAAAGGTTAGGCAGAGGTGTTCTTTGTAATGCATAAACATTCCGCCCGTTGTGTTTAAATCCCGTAAATATCCATCAACCGAATACAAATCCAAAGTCTTTCTTAAGCTTAAGTGTACATTGTTGACAAAGCTTTAGTTAGCATTTTTGTGTTTCCCTATTTGATATGAAAGACCTTGGTTAGTAGGTACTATTTTACCTAAACTACATTAATAATTGTGTGGCATTTTAGCAAAAGTGCTCATACATACCTATTTTCGTATGGTACAATGATTCAGCGTTATTTGAAATTTCAAATAATAATTATGTGTCACGGCTGCGCTAAAAGCCTAGTTTAGCAAACTGCAGAGCGGCTAGAGTCCAACGCTGGTTTTGAACTAGACCTGAGATAGTGATGTGATGGAAGTCGACGAAAATCAACGTTGCTGAACAGCTCGTTGTTAGTTTTTGGCCCTTTTTGAAAACTGAGTCTTTTCATAGTCATACTTTCATCGTGCCCTCATCATGCCCTTCCTACACAGCTAACAAGTATTCAGCTATACACTATCTGAGCTCTCCACTATCGTTTAGTTTCAAATAACTTACCGTATCCAAAACATCAGTGATCTTACACCCCTGTCTGGTGACCCTCGGCATCAGACGCGACACGGTGCGTCCAGCTTGCACGATTTTCAGCTCTCGATCGAACATCAGGTGGAACGGGAATACTCGGCAGAATGTCGCTGGACTCACTTTGGGCTCTGGAAATTATTAAACACTGTGTCTAGAAGGTGTCCGCTGAGATAACGAGTTATAGAAAAGTATGGAAAAAGAAAACACGCTGCGCCGATTCAAATAAATTGGGGATGAGGGTAGAAAAATGATGATGAGAATGAAAATGATCAATGAGTACAAATTAAACAAAAAAATGTTCCGTGCTTTAACATGCTTACCCAAAGATAATGTTTCGATTTCAGCCATCTCCGGGGCGCACACTCGTCCAGATGTGGACGTCTCAGTGATGAGGAACTGCACGTGGTCGCATTCTTCCTTCGTCTTCAAAATCTCAACTTTGACTTCGGTGTCATGAAGCTTGCTGGCGACCGTCTGTAAGAGAAATTATTTGAGGGCATGAATTTCACAAAACATTACTGCGGCGTTGGTCTAGTGGTCTCAATCGCGACTAATGTGGAAGGTCTTGGGTCCGATTCTCGAGACGGGAAATTTTGTATTGGATTTCCCAGTAGTAGCCTCAGAGTCTGAAATTGTGCCCAGTTGATGGGAATAAGCTCGCTGTTTATTACTTGGGACTTATACATAACTGGCGAAATGTATTTGAACTACATGAACATGCCACCCATTAATCTAGCCTTTTCTGGTGATGTTGGGCCAAAGCATCTGTTTAGCGAGTTTAGACTTTTACTTTTACTTTTCTCAAGATGAATGATAGTTATTAAAATAAACTACGGAAGATGGCTACTGCTGGACATAAGCCTCCTCCAAAGATTGCCGCAACAACTGGTCCTGCTCTGTTTTCATTATTCATATTTCATTGTTGGCGTATTCCCGCAACATTCAATAGGTCGTTGGCTAACCTTGAGGATGGGTGGTCGCCCAACACTGCGTCCTCCGGTCCGCGGTCGCCACTCAAGAATTCTGTCGGCCGTCTGTTCGACGAACAATTTGCTTCACCCACTGCCATTTAAGTTTAGCATTTCTTAAGCTGTATGTGTAAATCCTCAAACGAAAGCGTCTCGAACGAGTGAATGAAAAACAAAGTCACCGACTTCCGAAAGAAAACTTTATTCACCTTTTAGTGTTTTAAGCTACTTAAAAGGGTTTTGACTACGGAACCCTTAAAATTGTGTTTTAATTGTTGTAGTTGTGACACATTCTATTTAATTTTCTGGGATTCCCAAATAAAATCAGCTGAACTCTTATCTATCATCGGGTCACTCATAACAATGGTACATGATACCTAGTTATCAAAATTTCGGATTCCTGGATCATTTAAACATCACTGTTCACTAAAGCAGTAGCATCAGTGTCGACCATGGCGTCCTATGGGTTGTGTGTTCTTCTTATTGTACTAATGGTACAAGCATGTTCAGTTTACGTACACGGAGAAGTTATAAAAAGCATTTTGACATTTGTTGTCTACGAAACGGCATCAATGTGGGCAGAAATACGTCGCTTGAAAGAGGAAGACGACACAATATTTGAGAAAGTATCGAGTTCCAAGGCATCGCAGATAGAGAATTTCGTTTTAGTTACATTTAACGACCCGGGTAAGTGCCAACGTTAAATACTTTACACGTATGTACGTTTAAATATGTCTATGAAGTTTATACTAGAGCTACCCGATAACTGACAAATGCTTGCATTGACTGGACAGGTCCACTCAAATCTGTATGGTCCTTTCTTCAAAAGACCATCTCAGACACTAATCTACATAGTCCTCATGTGAAATAAGCAAGATTGTTTGGACTTCAAAAGAGACTATGACTTCTGAGTTTGTGTCGGCTGTTTCTTCTCAGAGTAGTCAGGTACGAAACACCGGCCCAACCTAGTTTAAAAAAAAATGCCGTGTAAAAGTGTTTGAGAAAACCTACTTGCTGAATAAATATCATTTCATCACCATCATTTCAGCCGAAAGACGTTCACTGCTGGACATAGGCCTCCCCCAAGTGTCGCCACATTGACCGGTCCCTTGCGACTCGCATCCACCGGATTCCCGCAACCTTCACCAAGTCATCGGTCCACCTAGTGGGAGGCCTTCCAACGCATCGTCTTCCAGTTCGCGGTCGCCACTCAAGAACTTTTCGGCCCCATCGGCCATTCGTTCTGCTAGCAATGTGCCCTGCCCACTGCCACTTATGTTAATAGTAATGAGACAGAAAAATTACATTCTTTATCTTGTTCGCTTTGTTCACACATTTCGTAAAGTTAGGATGGTTCATAAGTAACATTTTCCTCACCACATTTTTCTCATTCCTCGGCATTACACGTCCATACCACTATAACCGATTACCACACAACTTATAAGTCACCGGCGCCACTTTTAGACTTCATCTTAAGTCCTTATTCATTATTTTATCTGTTCGCGTTACACTACACATCGGGCTTAGCATTTTCATCTCAGCCACATGCAGATGCCTTTCATTTATCCCTTTTGTGCACCACATTCAGATCTTTTATTCAATCACACATAAGTAAAAACCTTCCTTCCTCTACTCTTTTAGCCATACAAAAAGTTAACGTTATAATATACCTCATGACATTTTTTTCAACACTTCGCATCATATGCCACACCTGTTTTTGTAATAAGCTTGTATGTTAATAAGGTAATTGGAAAGGATTTGAAACTGGAACACCTTTTATAAGACCGGTCCCAACACCTATTGCACGACAGAAGCTATTACTCGGTATTTTTTTTATTTTAGTTGGTTTACCTTCAGATAGATACCTCCAGACCCCGAACTTAAAAGCATAAGGATCTCCTGTCAAGGTATTTCCTCACAAGAGCATTCGCTTGTAATACGATATTTCTAAATTCGATTTTGAGCATTGCTATACAAATAGATGTTCCCAGAGCGCATTCACCTGTAATGTAACAACCTAAGGCGGTTCTCCCACTGGCGAAGCGTTTCGCCGCGGTGCCCGGAGAGACATATCACCTGCGTGACGACGGAGGCAAAGATCTGCGTCACTTAGTGGTTTGATCTGCTTCCCCGCGCTGGGCGGCAGTGTACGACGGCCTCGCGCCTAAATCTATCCACGTTGCATCGATACCCATAGTGGAACCGTCTTTTTTGCATAAAAAACTCGTGCGGTACTACGGAGATCAGTGTGTTCGGCACACCCCGAGCCTCCGCGCAGGTTGGCAGAATCTGCGCACGGGACGCGATCTCGAACGCCGCGCGCCGACAAATTGTCAAATTATCCTGGTGGTGGCTGAAAGAGCGCCATTACAACAGAGATTGAAGGAAATTAATTAAATGATCTTATAATTACAGAGCCTGCAGTAGCTACAGCACCTGAGATTGAAGGTCCATCGAAAATAGTTGCACAATATGATATGTCATTTCCTTTGAAAATGAATGTGTACGGCTATCCTGTACCTAATATATTTTGGTCAGAAAATGATACTGGAATCGTGTTTCCATCTAAGGTATAGCAAACTTTTAGTCAATGTAATGATTTGGTTGCGAAATTCGTATTAGTACGAACAATTTGAAGCTAGTAAGCACGAACACTGTTTTAAGCTTTCACGGTTAAAACTAAACTTATATTGCCACTTACGGGATATCTTCCTCGATTACTTATTTATTGTTTTGAGTTCCCGATCCGCGATCATGGTGCTTGCAACAGCGTCGAAGTATCGGCAGCTCAAAACAATAAATAATCAGGGAAAATATCCAGGTAGTGACAATACAAGTCCAGTTAGCACGATTTTAGTGAGAGCAACTAAACAACTAAGTCCAATGTTTCATCATCTTTTCTTGTCCCATTCTTCTTAGAGACGGTGTAACACGTTTTCTTCTTTCATTCTTCCCTGCCGGACGTCACGACAATATTTACTCCCTATTTATCTCTTTCATAATTATCATTCTCCACTCGTTCCAAGCGAGCAAAAAACTGAAAATCTGGAAGAAGAACGCCCTAGTTGACAAAAATGGAAAGAGTGGAGTTTATTAGCCTTTGCCGAGGAGTGGGATAGATCTTCAAGTCGAGCAGTAGTATGAGGTCTCTTTAGTTTATTTCCTCTGCGTTACCCAGAGGGTTTGATTTTTGCCCTGTTGATGGAGGATAACCCCCGATTAAGTACATGGAATTTAAACTACCAAAAAGCGGCCATTCATAAATTACAACTTCGTCATCATCATCAGCCTATTAATGTTCCCATTGCCGGGACACAGGCCTCCTCTCTATGAGAGAGAATCGCGGGCCCAGTGCGGGTTGGTAGATGTCACATGTCTTTGTTTTTTTTTTTTGTTTTAGGTCATGCCAGTTTTGTCACGATGTTTTCCTTCACCGTTTTGAGAGCAGTGGTAATGAAATAAATTACACAAAGTAATGCGCCTGTTTGGGTTCGAACCCACGACTTACTGTTCGTAAGTCGAGGCCGCCACCACTGGGCGACCGTTGCTCTCGTTTATTAAATAAATAATATATAAATTACGTCTTTATGACTGTGTGGATATTAATTTTCAATATTCTTTGCAGGAACATTCGGTTAAGTATCCCTACGACTATTTCAGTATCCTGGATATAGAAAATGAAAAGAAAAATATTTCTTACATAATTACAGCGACGAATAGTCGTGGCTCATATGTCAAACGTGTAGACGTGGAAATAAGCACATAACCTGGTCACTTGTTTCACGGTATCAATCAGTAAAGTATTTCTATGGAAGAAAAAAAAATCAAACAACTGTGATATCATACATCAACGTCGAAAGAACAATTTGGCATGGTCAAAGAGTTTCTACGCCTGAACTATAACAATGTATATGTCACCGTAAAATTGTCAAATACGTTATATTGCAATATCTCTAGCGATATTGTAAAATCTCGAAATATTGTCAAATGAACATACTGCTTACAACAAAACGCATTATTTTTCGTGAAATGCATGCGATGGTAGTCAACTCACGCGGTGTGGAGGGAAGGAGGGGTCCCCCTTGCCCAGTGGTACAACTCTCATGAAAAGATATTGTACCATTCCTGAGAAATACCGATTATTCTAACCTAACCTTAAAACACTTTATATTCCCTTATAGAGCGTATTTAAGCCCCGCTTCGCGGGGCCCCTATTTCCGGGTGCAGGGTTTAAAGGAACCTAACTAACCTAACGGGGGGGTGCCCCAAGTCCCGATTATGGGGGCAGAGATACTTCCGCATGTTCATTTGACAATATTTCGAGATTTTACAATATCGCTAGAGATATTATAATAAAGGGTGTAAAAGACCTCTTAACGAAAACGAAAACCTCATATTCTGCCCATCAATGGGATCATTTTTTACTTCTAGACAATACCTGGGAAATCACAGGTTCCGGAGATATTGAGGGTCAAAGTGTCATTTTTTTTTCTACTTTTTTGCATCATCAAATTCTAAGCGTCATCACAATTTTTTCTTCCAAACAAACATTATCAAAATTTTAAAATTTTCCTAACAAATTATGCGTTTGAAGTTGACGAAATGCAATGTACGCGCAAGCCAAGCGCACACACACATTTACAACGCCGCGGTCGTCTCACGCACACAAGCGCGCGGTATCAGCTGTGTCCGCGGTGCGCGTGACCTCGAGTCATTTGAGTTCAACGCATGAATGTGAGCGGCCGTGTTAGGTAGGTAACCTACCCGCGCGGCGTACTCAGCTGATCGATTAAAGGACTTTATTTGTTTGCATTAAACGGTTTTTGATTTCAGATGTTTTTAAAAAAAACGTGGATTAAGTATGGGTTATTTGCTTTGCGATTTTAAACACAAGTTTACTCTGCGGATTTTTGAGATACCGAATTGCAAATTGCAATATCGAAGAACCCACAACAAAATAATTTAAAAACTGCAGATTCAAGTAGAAATGTTATTAATTTTCTATTTTTAACACTGCTTTTTTTTCCGTTCGCGCATACAAAAACGGTTTAGTTGGGCAACATAAAGTTTGAAATGTGAGTGTACTATTCGGTACACCCCTACCTAAGCCTTCGAGGATTACAGGCGTGATGTTATGTTATCATTGAACCCTGCCAAAAGATAAGTTTTGAAATTCCTTGGAAAATTTGAAAGTAATCTGTCATACATTAAAACGTGTGCGATACGTCTTTTCACAGGTGCTTGGTAGGTAAGCAGGAATGCCTTTCTTCGATCTAACTACCTAAACCAATGACTGAGAATTTATCTGTTTCCTTAATTAGTTAATATCAATAACACTCATACTTTTTAACTTAAGTACTTCAAATTAAATCCTTTTAGAGCAGGTTTTTAAATAAACTGAACAGCATTTACTGAATAATTTACACCTTACTGAAAATGTTAAGCAATAAATTAATACTTTGTTTTTTTTTAGTTAAAGCAAGTAGGTACCTTTACTAGCTACTTCATGAAAGCAACAAACTCAGACACTTTGGGAAAAATGTCTAAATTTGCGTCAATCATAAAATTGCAAGGAAGTAGGTACGGAATTCTAGCTACATCAACGATCGATCGATCGATCGATTGATTGGGCGCCGGAGACGAGTGTAAAATTATTTAATAGATTTTCAACTTTATCGCTCCAAGATTAGGTTCGAGGTTCACTGGGAAAATTTTAAACCACAAAATGTTAGTTGTTAAGTTCAAAATGGAATGAGAAAATTTTGCCGAAAATGTTTAAAGATACCGCCTCGGGAGTCGGGACCACGTAAATCAAACTCTAACGACACTCACATCGTCACATCATCCTATCCTATCTACAAACACTTGACACAGACGGCGGTTAACCAGTTTTGACCCTTAAGCCTTTAGCGTTAAGATTGAAAAGTGGTCAAACGCTAAGTTTGTTAGTTGGTAAAAAATAGCACTCCGTTAGCAGCGCGGCGGCGCGGCGGCGGCGCGGCGGCGGCGGCGGCGCACGCGTTTGATATCGGCGTACATCAAAGCATCAAACGACACTGCCGGCCGAGCCGCGCGGCCCGCTAGCGTACCTAAAACCTATCCCACAAAGAAATTCAAAATGTTAAGAATAATTATTAGTTCCGTTTCTAGCACCACCGAGTGTGCGTGTGTATTTTTATTGCGCAACTTTTTATTTACGTCCATGTTTCTTTTTTTCTGTTTGTTTGTAGACATTTCGCATTGCGCATGGCAGTAAGCACCATAATCGTGCGTGTTTCGTTTTGTGTGGTGGTGATTAAGTTAGAGAGGTGATAGATAGAGGAGTGATGCTACTGTGAGTTATACATTGTGTTTGTGAGTAATTGTGAGCGAGTGTGTTTTGGCTGATTGCATTGCAGTCTCGTTCTCGAACGCCCGCTGAAACGCCGGCCGAATGCCGGCTATCAGTAATAAGTAAAAATTCGTAAGTACATGTTTAACTGTTGAGGTATCGTAAGGTCTAAGGAAATACGATGGAGGCCACTCGAGCAGTAGAAGTAGGTAGAAGATTAGAGAATGCGTCTGTTTTCACGTGCAGTGTCCATCGATGCTAGATCAGTTAAGTAGATGACAATAAAGCGATGCACATGTACCTACTTTCAAACAAGTATCTTTTCTTGTGAGTAGTTGAATCGTAAACAAAAACAACAAACAAACTTAAGTGGCAGTGGGCACACATTGCTCGTAGAACGGATGGCCGATGGGGCTGAAAAGTTCTAGAGTGGCGACCGCGAACCGGAAGACGATGCGGAAGACCACCTCCTGGTGAAGGTTGCGGGAATCCGTTGGATGCGAGTCGCACGGGACCGGTCAATGTGGCGACTCTTGGGGGAGGCCTATGTCCAGCAGTGGACGTATTTCGGCTGAAATGATGATGATGAGTTTAATCGAAGTTAATTTACCTAATACTTTTTGCTAGGTAAGTAGGTACCTACGCTGAGTAGCGTCAGTAATGCGCGGTGGGCGGAGCCGCGCCGCCTGGCTGTGTGCAGTGTGGCGTGTAGGCACAACGCACACATTGGAACAGTCGGTTGCGCGCCAACCATTGCGCGCTACAAAAATCTGATTATTTTTTAGGTCCAAAAAAAAATTTCGTTTCCCAGCAATTATTTTTGCGCAGTGTTACTTAGTATGGTGTACAGAATGCTTGGTTGACGGCTTCGTGATGAGGTCTTTTACACCCTTTGACAATTTTACTATACTTACATCAATCATAAAAAAATAACATTCAATTTATTAAATTTTTCAATTTTGAATTTTTTTTTTTGTTTTGAGGAGAGAAAAGTACAGTTACTAAATTAAATAATAGTTTTGTATATAAGGTAAAAAAATAGACTTTTAATGAAACGAAAAGGCACTGTTTTGCTCGTCACTGTGATGATTATTGTACAGCATGTCGATACTTCTTTTTATTTATTCAACTTGTAACAAACAAAATACCTACACGACAGTCTTCCACTACTTAAATTTTTTTTCTTTGTTAATTTCGTATGTTGTATTATTATGCACTAATTGTTTTCTCCGTCATGGCAACATTTTTTTGTTCTTGATACCAGGCATTCTACTAGTTACTGAGATATTGGAGGTCAATAGGCAAACGTTTTGTCTAATTAGGTAGGTACAGAAGTTTTAAATGTAATGTTTGGCGATGTTACAGACATCCATTTAAATTACTGTAACAGGACAATCTTTTGAAATCTGCTGTTACCTGTCAAAAAGGTGACCCTCGGGCCAGTAATTTTTAGTTTAGCTATCAACCCATTTGTTCGATACCTAAATTCTAAATTTGACGTTTGCTACCTTGGTGATAGAACCTTGCATGTAGATACTGTTTAAAAAGAACTAAATTTCATAAAAAAAAAAAAATTCATGCATTGCAATCATGAAATATATTTAGCGGGCAATACCGACAGACAACTGACTTTAAATTGATGGCAATAGCCATCAAAATTATTGAAAAGATCTCTTCGTCTCCCCGGTTCACCTATCTATAAAAATTCGAAATCGGTGCTCAAATCCGCACCTCACTTCAGGATATTGAAATATTACTAACCTTGACTATTCCAATGACGATATGCTCTAAGCCAGGTCTGTCAGAATAGTAATGCAGCACCAAAGCTCCGTCTTCTGGCCGTTCAGTGCATCGGAAGGAAGGTGATCGCATGCCAGGGTACAAAGTACCCAGGTGGTCGTGGAGGCCGTCCAAGTTCTGGGAAAATAAAATAGAAATTTTAATTTATACAAAGTGCCACTTTTTCATCCTGGTCAAATTCAATGGTGTACTATAGCTCATCGAACTGAACAACTTTCTCCATGGAACCACCATCGTAATCGTGAAAAAATAATCAACGGCCTCATACAAAATTCCAATACCTACCTACCTACTCTATGGTTTAGTAGTAACATAGGAAGAAAGTAAATCCGAGACAATGTTGACACTATTCATATTATTAGAATTGTTATCAACAACAGTAAACAATACTGATATGCAATAACATTATGACGTAATATTTCAATTTTGAAATATAACGACTCTTTTACTACTTAACACTTTTCTTAAAATTAACTCTTATTACTAAAACAATAAAATTTACAATTACTGACACTGAATTTTCAGGATTTCACAAAACAGCTGAGAGTTGTAGGCTGCAACAATACAATACTGCACAGTAGCGCCTCGCGTGGATATAACTGTAAACTTTTGTTGACGAATGTCAGTCAGTCTGACTTTTTTCCTTTCGAGTCCAAGATTTTAATTAACGAACGTATTTCAGAAGACTCTGATTATTACTAGGATGTTTGATATTGAAATAGTTTGGTATAATATTTTGGTAAAACTACTAGTTGAACGTCTCGCTAATAGATGACGCTAATTTCAACTTTGATTCTACGATGGTCTCAAGTTTGGGCTTTATTGATTTTCGCCTACTCTGCGAAAAATATAGATACTCGTTACATTTGTGTTGTACGTGTAATTTGATATTGTAATTGTCCCTTGAGCTCGTTCTAATGGGATAAAAACTGGGATAAAAAGAAGTATAATATCGTGTGGGTTAATCCAGGTTAATAAGTGACTTTCACTCAGATAGTTAATAAGTGACTTTCATCCGAATTCGTTGAGTAATGTAATTTATGCATAAGTAAAAAACATCCGACGACCCGAATGGCGTAGTGGTAGTGACGCTGCCTTACGTTCTTAGGGTCCTGGGTTCGAATCCCGGTAGGAGCAAATGTTTGTGTGATGAGCATGGACATTTGTTTCCGAGTCATGGATGTTTATATGTATAATAAGTATGTATTTACAAACAAAAAAGTATATATGTAGTATATCAACTATCTAGTGTTCACGATACAAGCTTTGCTTAGTGTGGCACTAGGTGGCGCTTTATTTATTATTTATTTATTTATCCATACATCCATCCTTTCGCATTTGAAATAGTAGTAAAGTGTCAAATAACCTGCAAAAAGTCTCGTGGTGTAGCTCCCAAAACTTGTAAAATCTTGTCATATCCAGAGTCTTGGCAGAACTCGAAGAATGTCTTCCCAAATAGCTCCAGAATTGCATCAGCTGGTATTTCTGTAATAAAGAAAGAAACAGAAAAAGTTTACTCCTAAGCAGACACTGAAAGTTACCACCTTTAAAACAATCATGCTGACAAAACTGATAAAAATAGTTCCTGCTTGATATATTGCAATAAAAGTGATTCTTCTTTATCGCGTGGTTAGTGCATAACCTAGTATCAGAGGTTTTTATGTAGCCCAAGGGCTTGAAGACTTGGCTTAACATGCTGTCCAAAAACATCTCTCAAGCTTTCGTCACGATGTTTTTCTACATCAAAGCATATGATAATTATACAATACGCACATGAATCTGAAAATCAGAGGTTATGGGCATGAACTTTAGACGTAGACTTAGCTGTCCGACTGTCAAACCACTAGGCTATCACTGCTATAAAAGTCAGTCATATTAACTTACTGCTGGCTATTTACTTACTGTTTTAACTACAGGGTTAAAACAGTAAGTAAATAGCCGAAACTGAATGAAAATAATCGTCATTAGTTGAAGGTATTTTCTTACTTTGAAGAACTGCCAAACTTGAGTGCGGGCAGGGCACATTCCTCGCAGAACGGATGGCCGATGGGGCCTAAAAGTTCTGGAGTGGCGACCGCGAACCGGAAGACGTTGTGTTGGAACGCCTCCCAGGTGGACGTATGATTTGGTGAGGGCTGCGGGAATCCGCTGGACGCGAATCGCACGGTACCGGTCAATGTGGCGACACTTGGAGGAAGCTTATGTCTAGCAGACGTCTTTCGGCTGAAATGATGATGATGATGATGATTTTCTTACTTAGGTTATATTACTTACGCAGCACTTCAACCGCAGCTGTGATCAGATGATAGGTGATCTCGTCTTCGTAGATCTGCCGCACGAGGAAGCTGCCTTCCATCGATACGTCCGCCTTTTTCCTGTACAAGCAGAAACATTCTTTAACATCAAGAATATAGGTAATATAATGCCGAAGCCGTCAACCAAGTTTTCTATACATCAAACTAAGAAACTCTCCGTCAGAATTCACGTTCACGAAAAATCACGTACTTTTTATACCCTTTATTATAAATAAATAAAATATCGCTGGACATTAACACACAGCGCCACCTAGTGCCACACTAAGCAAAGCTTGTGTCGTGGACACTAGATAGTTGATATACTACATATATACTTTTTTGTTTGTAAATACATACTTATTATACATATAAACATCCATGACTCGGAAACAAATGTCCATGCTCATCACACAAACATTTGCTCCTACCGGGATTCGAACCCAGGACCCTAAGAACGTAAGGCAGCGTCACTACCACTACGCCATTCGGGTCGTCAAACTATACAACGTGTAACAGAAAGGGGGTCTTATAGTCATATGAAAAGGTGTTTCACAGACCATCAAACTGAACAACTTTCTCCATAGAACCACCATCGTAATCGCGAAAAAATAATCAACGGCCCCATACTAAATTCCAATATCTACTCGACCAATAAATGTATGAGACAGCTGATTATATTTTTACGATTACGATGGTGGTCCCATAGAGAAAGTTGTTCAGTTTAATGGTCTGTAGCACACCCTTTCATATTATTATGACTTTTGGAAAGAAGTTCCTTATCGCGCGTTGTGAAAGGGGGCTAGACGGAAAAAATTCTTACGAAAAAGTTGTCACGACACTTTTTGCTTTTTAAAAATAAATGAAGGTTGCAATGCGTTTGTTTCATTTCTATTTCGCATTGAACAGTGTGGTGTCGCGACGATTATTTTTGTTGAGTGAACATTATATTTGTTAATAATAAAAAAATATTATTATAACTTAAAAAAAATAAAATTTTATTACAATTCCTTCACTAGTTAATCGAAAGAACTTCGTGCCATCCGGGTGTCCCTTGACACCTCTCAAGTTTTTTTGTTACACGTTGTATAGTAAAGTCGACTGAAATTGTGTGATAAGTGGTTATCGTGGTATGGCCATACGACGCAGAAGAAAAAACCAGCAATTTGCCTGACTCGGGAATCGAACCCAGCTCAGTCATGAAAGGCAGGCATTCTTGGAGAACAAAACCTACTTAAAACTTACTTGATTGTCTCCCATGTCTCTTCGTCAAAAGTTTTGGTGACCAGCAACTCGAGGGCGTAATTTACGAACCCGTACTAGAAAAAGACAAAAATTTTGTTTAAATTATTATTCTCAAAAATTCAAAAAATTTTAAATTATTAATGCTAAATTTTTTAATCCACTTACCATGTTGTAACTTTGTTTATGGTTCTGTAACAAAAGTAATAGAATAAATTATTACGAGTACATACCGAGTTTCTTCCGTGCCAGTGTTAGTTTGTTAAAGTATTCAAAAAATAAAAGGACCGTTTTGACATTTGTTAGCGTAATAGTAATAAAGTTCAATTCCCAATAGCGGTGTCAATTTACTTGTCAAAATGGACTTCTTAGATTTCCTCGACTGAAAAGTGGTTCGAAATTCTGATACTAGTCATACCAAAGGATATCTTATTACCCAGTAATAACTGTGTTTTTTCATTTGTTCAAAAATTACATTTTTAATATTTTTATTTTCGATTTTACTGTGTTATTATTACAACCCAGTTATCATCAGATAGGCAGTCGCTCGTTGCCATGAAAAACGAATGAAAGAATTTATTCATTATGATTTTCTTTGATATTTTATGAATGAGGGTACTTTTTAGGAAGAAAGGGTAGGCTTTATTGAGTTTTATTATTGTCTATTCTCTTCGGAGGTATTGAAACAATAACATTGTTAAATCTTATTACCTACATAATTAATCATTTTCTAATTAACTATACGTACGTCTTTCATATTTTTGTTTCCAAATTATCGACTGCCCTTAAGTAATAATAAAGCAATTTGGCTTTAGTTGGGTAGACAGATTTGTCTGCTCATAATTAATAATTTTCGTCCTATACCCGCATACCTCGTCTTTATTCCCGCGATCATGATGCTTGCAACAGCGTCTAAATATCGGGTGCTCGTAGAAACCAAAGAAAATAGTAGTGTAGGTTGTTATCTCTGTCTGTTTGACATTTAGTTTACCGACCGATAGAAACAAAATGTCACAGAAAAGTTTTCTTTGATTTTTCTATGACTAACCTGAAGACTAACTTTGTTTATAGGAACACCGACAGCTACGAGAGTGCATATTAACTGACAGTTAGACGTAAGTAAGATAAAGAAACGGCCTTAAGTGGGTACAGTGAACGTGGAGCTTAGCACTAGTAAAGAGAGGCCTATACCTTAATATTATTACAATAAATTTTATTCTGTGCCTTTACAATATAGAATATAATAAACTAGCGGACGTCCCGCGGTTTCACCCGCATAGTTCCCGTTGTTACTCGTGGATAATGTAGCTTTCGAATGGTGAAAGAATTTTTAAAAACGGTCCAGTAGTTTTTAAGCCTATTCATTACAACCAAACAAACAAACAAACAAACAAAGTTTTCCTCTATATAATATTAAGTATAGAAAGTATAGATAATAGTAATAGGTGAAGTCGGTCGGTGGATGATGATGATGATGTGGATGTGTCACCGTAAAATTGTCACACGTTAGATTGTAATCTCTCTAGCGATATTTAAACTCTCGAAATATTGTCTACTGAACATACGGAAGTATCTCTGCCCCCATAATCGGTACTTGGGGCACCCCCCGTTAGGTTAGTTAGGTTCCTCAAAGCGGGGCTCCGTCGACTACTTACGGAGAAATTTATAGTGTTTTAAGGTTAGGTTATATTAATTGGTATTTCTCAGGAATGGTACAATATCTTTTCATGAGAGTTGTACCACTGGGCAAGGGGGACCCCTCCTTCCCTCCACACCGCGTGAGTTGATTACCACCACATGAATTTCACGAACAATAATGCGTTTTATTGTAAGCAGTATGTTCGTTTGACAGATGACCTCGTAGCCGTAGCCACTCGGGTCGATCTTTAGGTTAAGCCATGCTTGCCTAGGTAGGTCTGTGGATGGGTGACCACCCTTACATACCGAGTTTCCTCCGTGCCTCGGAAAGCACGTTAAGCCGTTGGCCCCGGCTGTCATTTGTCCATCTTTGACAGTCGTTACAGGTAGTCAGTGGCCCCAAAAGTCTGACACCAGTCTTACCAAGTGGTATCGTATTTCCCTGTATTTACTGGGTTGTGGAGGTCAGATAGGCAGTCGCTCTATGTAAAATACTGGTATTCAGCTACATCCGGTTAGACTGGAAGCCGACCCCAACATAGTTGGGAAAAGGCTAGGCAGATGATGAATAGTTATGTTCGTTTGACAATATTTTGAGAGATTACAATATCGCTAGAGAGATTACAATCTAACGTGTTTGACAATTTTACGGTGACATATACATATTATATTATATTCAGAGATTACTTGATAATCAGGGAAGATGGTGGTGGAGTGGACGGCGTTTCAATATTGAAGTTACCATAACAAAGAAATAATAATATGCAATCTAGTATTTTTTTGTACACGAGTCAGTTAACGTCTAGTTAACTTATTAAAAAAATAAGTATAATATTCCTCAACTTTGTTTCCTGCTTGCTACTCGACACTTGATAGCAGCACTGTCACACCTTTTACAAACGTCGTTGTAATTCTATTACTCACTAGATGGCGCTGTATTGCGCATGTTTTGTAGAAAAAGAAATAAAAATGTTAAAAAATAATCAACTTTCCTTCAATCGAGAATTAAATTACTATTTACACGGATAATATTAGTTTATTCATACAAATTGTGTAGGTATTTATAATAAACTTATGTATATGAACGATATCTTAAACACAATATAAAACCTAACCACATAAAGAAATTAAATAAAAATAAGACAACTCAATTAAATTGTCAACATTTAAAACAACATCAATAAAAATTAGCAACTCGGAAAAACATTAATAAAAAACATATTCCTTTACTAAAAATAAAAACTAGGCCAATTAGGAACACTCAAAAAAACTCACCTTTTCAAATCCGAAAGTTGGAAACTAATTATTCACGACGTTTACAAACTCGCTCGTATCGAAGCCATATAAATTAAATACGTGATGTTTGTTTTTGTTTTAGGCCGACGTAGCACCCACCCACATTACTGATCACGCCAAGAGACTGGCGGCAACTGACGTACGGCTATCATTGGCTGAGCGACTAACGCGTAATAACGTACAAAATTAAGAAAATACTTACAAACCCTGCAATATTTATATTTGGAAAATATCTAGATATTATTATTTTTAATTTTAGCTACTAAAATTATAGTTTTCCTTGTTGTATGTCTTATAAAACAGATTTTACTTTTGACCGTCTAGTGACATTTTCTGGAACTAAACTAGTGGCACTATTCGATAACAGATGGCGTTAGTAGTAACCACGACGGAGTCGTATTTATGATTTTCCTTGAAAAACATAATTGGATGTAATATACTAGTTCATGCTCGCAGGTGCGCCCATATGAAAATTAATAATCCACTGTCCCTAAGGAACAGCTGTAAAGAGAAATGAAATGGAATGTCCTTGAAATCGTTTTAATGCTTGCAGATCATATGTACTATTGTATAAAGAATGACCTTGAAAGGCTATAAATAGGAGGCGTGGAGTTTGATATGATTTACTCCCTTTGTTGGTTTTAATTTAGTTGAAAAGGGACTTCCTAATTAAATATGGTGTATAGGATAGGGACTTACGTTAATATAATTGATCACATGAAAATATACTTAACACATTCAGAACAGTGCATGGCGCTTAGGTGCCTTCGACTAATTTTGGCATTCATTGTGTAGCTGTTATACGATTTTATAAAAAAATATACCTATGTTATGCTTGTCCTTGGTTTCGCCATTATAATTTTGTTGTATAAAACGCCATGGGCGTTAGAAAAGCAGCGTTTCGAAGAGATAGGTCAGAGAAAAACGTAAGTAAGAATCGAAGTTAGAAAATACAGGCTGAAAAAGAAACATAATTATAGAGAAAGAAGAAGAAACATAATAAAAGGTTCTTGTAAAATCTTTCTTTATTTATCATCTTACATACATAAAACTCAAGCCTTCTACCCATTGGGCTAGGCAGAAACCACAGAACACCACCTGCTTCAATGCTTTCTTCTTTTGCCTCGTCCACATTCATACAATGATCACACGCACGCCGGTTGCGAGTACTACACTCACCTAACTTTTCTGAAGAACCATAATAATGAGGTCAGTGTACCTATGTCCTTCTTCTCCTTTTAGCTCGTGACTAAATAATAACAGCCGCTCGGGCCAATCTTAAGGTTAAGCCGTGCTTGTCTAGGTTGGTCTGTGGGCGACCACCCTTACATACCGGGTTTCCTCCGTGCCTCGGAAAGCACATTAAGCTGGTGGTACGTGCCTTCATTTGTCCATCTTTAAAAGTCGTTACAGGTAGTCAGTGGTCTAAAAGTCTGAACCCCCCCTCTCATACCAAGTGGTATCGTATTTCCCAGTGTTAACTGGGTTGTGGAGGTCAGATAGGCAGTTGCTCCGTGTAAAATATGGTATTCAGCTGCATCCGGTTAGACTGGAAGCCGACCCCAACATAGTTGGGAAAAGGCCAGGCAGAAGATGATATATCCTTCTAGGGCGTCCACTCCAAGTGTTACCACTCAAATCTGCCTTGTGTTACTCGCTTTTCACTCCTTTTTCTCTACATGACCAAACCATCTTAGCATCTTTTTAAATTTTGTTCACCATCTCCTTTTAAAACCGCAACATTCTCGTATTTGTCATCATGGATCCTCCAGGGTAGCCCGCGACACCGTAGGCACGGGCCTATGGACGGTGTGCTATGGCCACAATGGGGGGCCCGCAAGGGACGAAGCCTGCCGGGGCTGCGGGACTGTTCGAATGAGATACCGTGGACCCAGAACGTAAAGGGCGAGGAAGGAACATGGATGGGTTTAAAGTCAGTAAAAGTCTCACGTCACACTCCCTCCCGCTCCGCCCAGAGTGGGAGAAGTCATTTGATGATTTCCCAAGCGTAGCCCTGCGATTTGCAGGTCAGTGCTAGGCTGTGTTATGATTAAAATATTGTTTGCGACTTTAAGACGTATGCAGTTACAGAATTTGAATAATCAAAATCACCAAAACAACCCTCCAAGTTCAGAAAGGTGCAAGAATAACTTTTTCAAGCTCAAAACCGTTCCTACAGCTTTATGAACTTGTAGGAAAAACGTAAGAAAATTTGAATTTCGCGTGATACCCTAACGCTTTCACCTTAAAATAAAAAGAACTTGATTCTTAATTTGAATGTGTTTCTGTCTAACATATTTTAACACAACCCCATTAATCTCGCAACTTAATACCAGCGACAATACACCCACAACTACTTAAAACAATAACAAACCCCCATACACACTGTAACGAATTAATTCGTAAATAAGGGTGTGTGGTATTAATCCATTTGTGTAATTACTAGCCACACCCTCACGTTCTGTCAAATCACTGGGCATGGCTCGCGTGTTTTGGTATTCGGTGCCAACTTTATACTTATTAGTTTATGGCATTAAGCTGACCCTAATTGACTGCTAATTTTATGTTGATGTGTTGGCGAAAAAGTAAAAAAAAACAAATGTATGCTGATGAGTCTTGAGTGTTGTTTAGTATGATGATAGGTGCATGCTTTGATGTTTCATTAGTGTCCATGTAAAATGTGAAGTCAAATATATTGAATTTGAATGGTAGGTACACTTACTTAGAACCAATAAGAGAGACTGTGGTATATTAGAAACTCTTTAGACAGTGAATGTCTCTATGTTAACTCGCTAGAGGCCATATAATAAAATGTCATACATGCTGTCGGTGACAATTAATAAATGATATTACGAAATTACAAGATTTGTTATTGGCGACGAGGATGGGATTAAAAAAAAAGTCAAATAAACATTGCATAAATTAATATATGAAATGGACAAACTACGAAAATATCGTGGCACCCTACGCGGGATGCTCACGCGACTCGACACCTATGTCAATCAGAGGGCAACGATGTCTGACGAAGACATTACTGCTCGCTTCCTGGGCCTGAAGGAGACAATCCTAGCTTTAAGGGAGGTACAAGAAAAAATCGAAAACAAGACCGTCGACGACAAGGACGATGACACTTATTATCAAGAACAAGAATACAGGTACGCATTTGAAGAACTTCATACAACAATAACAGTTAAACTTTTAACAAAACAGACACAGAATGGAGGTCAGCAACAGGGCCAACAACAGCAACAACACATAAAAGAAACGGAATCCAGGCATGGCAATACACCAAAGAATACACCAAAGATACAATTTCAACCTCTACAACAATCAGAAACTTTCAACAATTTCAAAAAACGACTAGAAGTGTATTTTCGATTGAACGACATATCGGAAGCACACATGAAATCAAATATCTTACTGTCAACATTATCACCAGAGATCCACGAGAAACTTTGCGATTTAGCATCACCGGAAGAACCAATGAATATGTCATTTGCTGATATTACTGAAATACTTGACGAATACCTAGACCCAAAACCTAGCAAATGGGCGCTACAACATAAATTCATAACAAGAACGCAAAAAGCCGATGAAACTGTAGCGCAATACGCCGCAGAATTGAAGAAACTTACCACTAACTGTGAATTCAATTGCCAACACTGTCAGAAAAATACATCAGAAAGCTTTTTATCTCTACAATTTATAAGGGGATTGAAAGATAGTGATGCACGTACAAAAATTTTACAAGACCGAACAGTATATACATTCAAATCACTGACACAGATTGCGATATCTATTGAAATGGGTAAGGCAGAAAACGCATCAATGGTTACTAATGAACAACCAAGTACCAGTAGTGACCACATCAACAAAATTACCCCTTACAAGAGACCAGGACCAAGTCCAAGACAAATTACACCTAAAGATCTAAAAGGGAAATGCTTTCGCTGTGGTGCTGCGAATCACGAATCCAACAAATGTGGCGCTGTAAACGTTACATGCCATAAATGCAATAAAGTCGGTCACCTAGCCCGTGTTTGCCTTCAGCGCCACTCTGATGCGAGTCGTAACAAGAATAAACCGAATACGAACCTATTAGAAGACTCAATGACAAGTGACCATGATGACTGGAATAATATTAATATCATATCAGGAGAATCATCTGAAAAATATATGATAACGGTACATATTGAACACGTTAAGATAAAGATGGAATTTGACACCGGAGCTACACTAACTTCAATGTCATTACGAGACTATCAAAAACTAAATATTGGAAAAAGAATTTTTAAGACAAAATTAAGACTCAGAACTTATACTGATACAGATGCCAAGGAAAAGAATTCCACGGAAACTGTATGTTATCAACAACAACGTTGACCCCATTTTTGGCTGCAGCTGGATGAAAGAACTCGATACACTTAACTTAGCAGACATAAAAACCGTACAACCTACTGAAAACATAGAATTAGACCAGCTCCTGGAGCTCTACAAGACTTCAGTGTTCAAAAACGACCTTGGCAAAATACCAAACTACAGAGGACACCTAAACCTGAAAGAGAACACTAAGCCAATTTTTATTAGACCACGTAGAATACCTTATGCTTTAAAAACAAAAGTGGATGAAGAAATAGAGCGACTATGCACACAAGGTGTCATCACGAAAGTTGACCACTCTGAATGGGGTACTCCAGTAGTACCAGTTGTCAAACCAAACGGGAATATCCGATTATGCGCTGATTATAAGGTTACTCTAAACAAATTTATACAAGATGAACAATATCCAATACCTATGATTGAAGATATTTTCACAGAGATGAATGGAGGTAAACTATTTTGTACACTCGACATAACTCAGGCGTATCTAAACATGGAGATGGACGAAGAGAGCGCAATGCTACAAACACTCAGTACACACAAAGGGACTTACAGAGTAAACAGGCTCATGTTCGGAGTTAAGGTCGCTCCGAGCCTATGGCAGAAGTTCATGGATAAACTGTTACAAGGCCTAGAAGGCGTTAAATGTTTCTTCGACGATATAATTATACAAGGAGCTAACCAAGAACAACTACTACAGAGGCTCAAACTCGTACTCGATAAACTAAAAGAAAGTAACCTTCGAGTAAACAAAGACAAGTGCCATTTTTTCCAAACAAGTATAAATTACCTGGGACACACTATCGACAAAGAAGGTCTACACAAAAACAGGGGCAAGATAAATGCAATAGTTAAAACAGAACACCCAACCAATACAGCAGAATTAAGAACATTTCTTGGGATAGCAAATTTTTACAACAAATTCATACCAAACCTAGCATCGATCACGAACCCACTAAACAACTTACTAAAGAAAGAATCAAGCTTCATATGGTCTGCAGAGTGTGAACAAGCTTTTATACAAATTAAGAAAGAAATTGTAAGTGAAAGAGTACTGATACACTTTGACTCTAAGAAGCCGTTAGTGCTTTCAACAGACGCATCGCCACTGGGACTCGGGGCAGTACTGTCACATAGACTTCCAGACGGGTCAGAAAGACCTATAGCATTCGCTTCAAGAACGCTGTCTAATAGTGAGAAAAATTACAGTCAAATCGACAAGGAAGCTACAGCGATACACTGGGGATTGAAAAAGTTTTTCTACTATTGTTATGGTCGAAAATTCATCCTTGTTACAGATCATAAACCTCTTACAGTAATTTTCCACCCACATCAAACGCTACCAGCAATGAGTACGATGAGGCTGTTTCACTACGCTCACTTCTTATCTGGATTTGACTACAACATTGAATACAGAACTTCGGCGAACAACTCAAATGCAGATTATTTATCCAGGTTTCCAGTACAAAACACCAAAACCAACAGAATTGACCAGAATTACAGTTTTCAATTTCAGCAAATACATACCATTGATATTAATCCAGATGTCATAGCGACAGAAACAAGAAAGGACGCCGACTGTACATCTTTGCTACACGCATTGGAAAATGGTCAATCACTAAAAACAATCGGTTACAAGGACAATGAATTTACTTTGCATGATGGTTGTTTATTGAGAGGATCACGAGTGTTAATTCCAAAAACATTACGCGAACAAGTGCTTGACGAGCTACACCTCGGTCACCCAGGCATTGTAAAGATGAAGCTATTGGCTCGCAGTTTCGTGTACTGGAGAGGAATTGACAACGAGATTGAGACCAAAGTCAAGTCATGTAGAACCTGTAGATTGCAACAAAATGAACCAGAGAAAGCACCACTACACCATTGGGAACAACCAAACGGCCCCTGGCAAAGACTTCATATTGATTTCGCTGGACCTGTGCACGGATACCAACTTTTGATTATTGTAGATGCATTCTCAAAATGGACTGAGATTATACCAACCAAGTCCACTACAAGCTCTTGGTGCATACAAAAATTGAAAGAACTATTTTGCACTTTTGGGACACCTCACGTCTTGGTTTCAGACAATGGCCGACAGTTCGTTTCGGAAGAGTTCGAAAAATACTTAAAATATTGTATGATCATTCATAAGACCTCCGCTCCATACCACCCTGCAACCAATGGGCAAGCTGAGCGTTTTGTGCAGACAGTTAAGAGAATTTTACGAAGCGTAGAGGGGGAAGGAGGTAGCCTAGTAGAGAAGTTAGTGACAGTGAAAACTCGTCTCCGACGGACGCCAAATGCTAATGGTCAAACTCCGTACCAGCTTATGTTTGGCAGAGAAATACGCACGGGCCTACATGCTATGTTTTTAAGAAAAGACAAGGAGAGAGAACCACCGCTTCAAGAGGTCAATGTCAGAGAGTTCAACCTAGGCGATCGGGTACAGGCTCGTGACTACACGAGTGCCACACAGCGGTGGCAGTTTGGAAGCATCATAAAACGTTTGGGCCGACTGCACTACGAAGTTCGCACCGACAACGGTGATATCTGGCGCCGACATCTAGACCAGCTTTTGGGTGCACCCTTGATCCGTAGCAGCTAGGAGGGGAGAGATGTGGTATATTAGAAACTCTTTAGACAGTGAATGTCTCTATGTTAACTCGCTAGAGGCCATATAATAAAATGTCATACATGCTGTCGGTGACAATTAATAAATGATATTACGAAATTACAAGATTTGTTAGAGACTATAAATACCCGTCGTACCGTATGCACCATTGACCTGCACCATCAATGGTGCAGATGAGACAAATTAGTTTCGTTTGCACCATTAATATTAATACGACTTACTTCACCCTACTTTCCTTGTCATCGTAATAGTTATTTTCAACACACTTGCTCAAAAAGTGCATTTATGAAGCCTGTGTACATTGTTCGAAAGTTAAAAATTACGCACCATACAACGGACCGTGCGGTAAAATAGGTACTTAGGTGAGAGTACCTATTTTACCGCATCCCCTTGTATAGCACCGTGCGTATTCTTTACGGTTTTTTTTTAATTAAAAAAAAAAAAGGATTCCACCAAGGAGTTTCACATTACGAGAATAAATAGGCTGACTGATCGAATCAGGAGCTCGTGGCTATATAATAACAGCCGCTCGGGTCGATCTTTTGAATAAGCCGTGGTTACCTAGGTTGGATTGGTGACCATCTACTACTTACCGCGCGTGTAGTTTCCTTCGTGCCTCGGAAAGCACTTTAAGCCGTTAGATCTGCAAAGATCTGCAATTATAGCCGTTCCGGCTATAATTTGCAGATCTTTTTCGACATAGGTAAGCAGTGACCCGAAAATCTGACAACCAGTCTTACCAAGGGGTATATCTGGTACTAACTGGGTGGTGGAGTGTGTAAAATATTGGAATTAAGCTGCATGGAGACCGATTAGCTAGGCAGATTATGACTTAATGAAATAAAAACAAACCAAGCGTCGCACGAACGCGCAATGTACGTGACGAATCTTTTTTAGTCCAGTAGTGCTAGGTTTTGAGGTTTCAAAATTATTAAAGTTGTTTGTTTTTCGCATATAGTTTCCGGACCATTTGCCCGACCTACTATATTAGTTTGTGTCATTTTAGGTATTTCATCATCATCATCCTATTAATGTTCCCACTGCTGGGACACAGGCTTCCTCTCTATGAGAGGGAATGGGCCTCCAAAATCCACCACGCGGGCCTAGTGCGGATTGGTAGATGTCACATGTCTTCGAATGTTTTTGGTTCTAGGACATGCCGGTTTCCTCACGATGTTTCCTTCACCGTTTTGAGAGCAGCGGTGATGAAATAAATTACACAAAGTAATGCGCCTTTCTGGGTTCGAACCCACGACTTACTGTTCGTAAGTCGGGGCCGCCACCACTGGGCCACCGCTGCTCCTTAGTAAAAAATCAGTGTAGTTTGTTGAAGTATTTTAGGTATTTGAATACGGAGAAATTACGGACTACGGACCACGGACGGACGGACGGACTATTAATTGTCTTTTCAACTACAATTTTCTATTCGTCTTATAGTGGTATTAGAAGAATAGAAAATTGCAGTTGAAAATTTTACTTTAGGTAATTACAATAACGGACACGGACGAACTGATATGTCAGCGTTACATTGTAAAAACCGTTAGATTGAAATGTAACTAGAGAAATTGTAAACTCTCGAAAGATTGTCAAACGATCATAATGCTAACAATATTAAACATTATTTTTCGGTAGATTATAATCTAACGAAATTAAATCATTACGGTTTCACTTCGATAGATTACAAACTACCGAAAAATAATGCGTGATAATTATTATAAGCAGTATGTTCAGTTGACAATATTTCGAGAGTTTACAATGTCGCTAGAGAGATTACAATCTAACGTGTTTGACAATTTATCAGTGACAGATGACATGGCATTTCGTGTCTTCTCCGTCCACGGGGAATCCTTATATATTATTTCACCAGTACCTAACACGTGGCCCAACTAGCTATAAATGAATATTACGATCGGTGAAATAGGTGTTACGCCTTTTAGACTACTGATATTCATCAACGATATTTATAGATATTTATTTTTTCTTATTACAAAACCCTGTAAAATCCATAAAAGAAAATTCAAATTTTTAGAGTTTCCGTGTTTTTGATTAATATGGTGGAACAAAACACCATTCATAATTTGTGTCGGTACATCCACACAATCTTATTTGAAAAAAAAATACAAATTTCTTACTGACCCTATTGTCAGTTAGCACTCTGGGCGAAAATGACAAAAACCGGATTTGCACACTCCGCAGGCTATCCTAGATAAGTAATCATAATTATTTTGAACTTTAAAATTAAATCAATCTTTACCAGTTTTGATTGGAATAAAAATAATCAACCACAAATCATCGACTTACCGAAAATGCGTTTTATTAATGCGTTTTGTGTCAGATGTGACACAATACGCAATAAGAAGGGCGCTTTCGGCGCCAGTACTGCAGCGATATCGACGCCGCACTGTTGCCGCGCCGCGCGCTTTGTATGAAAACAAACGAACGTCCGTACGCAGTACGACAAACGCACTACTTCGGCGCTGCAGCAGCGCGACACGAAACGTCTAAATTGAAAGCGCCCTAAGCTTCATAAACTGGCTGTTTCTATTTCCACGGGCACGAAAACGGAAAAATAAAGCAACTTTAGAATTTTTTAAACTAATGCGCGGGACAAACACGAGTGGCGTATGGCGTATGGCGGTGGCGCGGCGCTGGCGAGGTGATGGCGTGGCGCCGCGCCGGCGCAGAGCAGAACAGGCGCGCTAATGGCGCCGGAATGGCGTGGCGCGGGCGCATTCTAGTCTTTAAAGTCTAAATTGTTACGCATTTTCGTTGTTCCCGCCCTGTGCATGCCACTGCCAACTGCGGGTGCGCGGATGGCGAGAAGTGGCGCACGTGCCGCGCCAGCGCCACGCCCGCGCCACGCCATCTCAGTATGTGTCGCGCCACACCTCTTCTATACATTTTGTATGAAATATCAAAGAAGTGGCGCCACGCCACCGCCATACGCCACTTGTATATGACCCGCGCCTAATAGCATCAAAATAACACAGTGCCATCGGCCAATATTAAATATCTTTTTATTTCAAGAGCTTAAACATCCGTCTGGTAAGCACCGTCAGGAATTGCTCTGCCAAAAATTCCTATATAGGTTATTGATGAGTATTCAAATAGTAACCCGCCCTTCTTATACTTTCCGAGGGAACGAAACCATAGCGAGATCTAATTCGACTACAACGCCATCTATCGAGCTATGCGGAGTTATTTTACGTAGTGTTTAGGTAGAATAATATTTTAGGGAATAATTTAGTTATGTTAACACTTCATAATACTAACATTTACGTTAAAATATATATGAGTGTTTTTTTAATGATTTCTTTAGTTATTTTATGGGTAAATATCAAAGCAGCTAATTTTACGTGTCCACGTTGAGAATCAAGCTGAAAATGATTATACTCTTCTTGACTGACTATGACTACTACTAATGACTACTCGACTTCGGCATGATCTGCCACAGAGTGTGGATGTGGTATATGGTGCTGCATCGTCCTCAAAACCTGGTCTGCTCCGGTGGCTGGAAGTCATCGAGTCATTGCGCTAGACGATCCGTGGCGACTCGTGAATACACTTATACACGCGACTCAGGAGCTAAATGGGTCTGTAACAGTTTAATAGGGTCTTGTTCGCCTTCTTACAGGAAACAACGACTACGTCTTCTTAACGCTTCTGCGGTTCTCCCAGATAACAGAACCGAGTTGAAAAGCTCCTGATGCTCAAGAGAGCATCACGAGCTTTTCAACTCGGTTGCTCGGTTGGCTTTTCAACTCCTGAAAGCGGCCTGCATGGCCTGCAAGAGCAGGCCATGCAGGCCGCTTTCAGGAGTTCTGACGGTATGGGGATACCTCTGTCCTCCTCAGAGAGATTCGTTTTAAAGCTGTCTAAGAGCCACCTACATTTCATCTTGGCTGAGTTTCGACAGGTCTTCTGTGAAATGACGGTTAAGGTGGTTCTGGAATCCTCATTTTCGAGATTAGGTCTCTTCAAGAACTTCTCTTCTAAAAACTAGCCAAATCACATGTGCTTACTCCTTCACAGCGTACCGGCGTGATGATATGTTATTAACTCGTGTAAAACATAGACAGACATGAGATTTCAGTAATCCCAGTCCATTTGCTATCATTTATTGAGGAGTTCTGTTGCCGATCTCCGAAGTTCTTCATCAGTTCTTCACCAAATTGAAATGGGACCACTTCAAGAACTTCTCTTCCAAAAACTACCCAAATCACTTCCAGTTTTCCTATAAAATTTGAAGAGTTCTCTCTATTTCTCCAGGATACCATCATCAGATACTGACTTGATGATCATGGGACCACCTAGGAAGCCTATACCCTTTACAAAAATCCTAATCCAGCCATCTTCGAGTACTTAATCAATCGGGGAACATAAATAATAAAAAATCCGACGAATTGAGAACCTCCTCTTTTTTGAAGTCGGTTAAAAATAGATTTCTTAAAAAGAAAGAACAAATGCAATAATATTAAAAAGTTAAAAAAAGGACAAAAATACATAGTGTGTACTGTGTGCCTCACTAGATTAGAAGCATGTTCGGGTGTCAGAATATTTACATAAACGTATTGTCTTTTTGTCGGTATATATAGTGGCTGTATTTTGCTACAAATTGCAGACTGACATGATATTGTGGGTAATACACCAGTTTGTTTTATTGTAGGTATCAAAATGGAATTTTTTATCACTACTAACATTTGAAAATGTGTGTAAAAATACCGTTATTTATCCGAAGCTAGTGTTGTGTTTTCCTTAAATAAATAAAAAAACAAGTCTAGTCAAAATTATGAAAAAAATCTTTTCTAAAATGAAGTTTAGAGATTGACCCCAAAACATAGAGCGACGTACTCTCATCAAACTTCAAAACACGATACAAATGTAAAAGCTTTCCTTCAAAATAAACTAAAAAAGAATTTGTTGAAACTAGATTTATAATTTCAGCCCGAAATCCGGAATCTTAAGTAAATTAGTTTTTTTCCCTCTTCCGTTTCCGCCGGAATTATACAATTAAGTCTACTTTTCAACTTTTTTTTACTGTGTTGCCCTATTTTTGTCCTGCTTCCTTCTTGTGCTACATTTATATTTCACGTTTCTTTTTAGTGAAAAATGTTATCATTTTTCATATATTTGGGGAAAAAGTGGAGTTGTCAGTCGTTGCATTCCAATTGGGGTTAGATATTTTTGTTTCTTTTGCATTTTTATTCCCTTTTGACCCTTACCCGGTTTCACTGAATCTATGGTCCATAAATTTACTGGATTTAAAAGACAGACTGTCAAGATGCACATAATTAAGCCTAGGTTTTTATAGTTTAATTTTATTTGCAGTAATTTATAATAAAAATAACAATATATAGATGTTATTGAATTCAGGTAACAAAAGACCCATATCACATATACCTTACAGACTAACATACATATTTATAAAAACCACAAAACATAAATAAACTATTGCACACGAAGAGACGGTGTCATGCTGCGTCAATTAATGTCCATTTATACATAGCGTTAATCTGACCTCACAAGTATGCGTTTCTAAGATATTGTATAGTTCCTGCTAGTTAACATTGCAATATAGCGGTCATTGACCCACCAACATTAATTAAAGTTTTTACTTTGAAACCCAAAAATAAGCCTGTTCAAGACTTATATTGTCACTTACGGGATATCTTCCGTGATTATTTAAAAGAAAATAAAAAAGGCAATAATAAAGTAAGTAAATAATCACGGACAATATCCCGTAAGTGACAATATAAGTTTAGTTTTAAACCGTGAAAGCTTAAAACAGTGTTTGAAGCCTGTTCAAGTCTCTATCGTGATCTTCAACATTTTTTCTAATGAAAAACGATACATGGTTCATTTGTTTTGGTTCGTACGAAGAGATATTAGGGAAAGGGCAATGCCCGATATTGCGATTTTAACTGGCAGTAACTATGGTTCTTTGATGTGGGCTGGCGTCTGTACATCTACCCTTTGTTTTTTAGGATGGGAAATCATCAAATGACTTCTCCCACTCTGGGCGGAGCGGGAGGGAGTGTCAGCCTTTTACTGACTAAAATCCATCCATGTTCCTTCCTCGCCCTTTATGTTCCGGGGCCGCGGTATCTCTTTCCAATAGGCCTGCAACCCCGGCAGGTGTACATCTACCCTTAGATTTTAACAAAAGCGTAGCGTGACCACAAAAGAGGTAGTTTCAACAGTTAATTACTAAAAATAAGTGGCTTTTGAGATTGAAGCCTTCACGTGCTTTCACGTCGTTTGAGACTCTTTTTTAGAAAGATTAAATTTTAAATATGTGTTAAAAGATGAAATATTGCTGTTAATTGGTAGTGGCAGAATGTGTGATTATTTTTGTGCAATTTACTGATAGTTTTTTTGTCGAATAAAGATTTAATTGAGTAAAATCATTAAATAATGTAGTAATATATAATAAACTCTTTGACCTTTTATTTTTACATTTCAATTTCTTTTATAGAATTTTATTTACCGAAGTATTCTTAACATAGCCTTAAAACCCCAAATGTTCTTTTTCTCAAATCGATGACTCAGATTTTGTCAGACCAGTACTGTACCTAGCAACCTAGACAGCTGTAGTTTGCCTCATTCAAGTCCTGGAGGGTGTATATGTCACCGTAAAATTGTCAAAAACGCTATATTGTAATATCTCTAGCGATATTGTAAAGACTCGAATTATTGTCAAATGAACATACTGCTTACAATAAAACGCATTATTTTTCGTGAAATGCATGCGATGGTAGTCAACTCACGCGGTGTGGAGTGAAGGAGGGGTCCCCCTTGCCCAGTGGTACCACTCTCATGAAAAGATACTGTACCATTCCTGAGAAATATCGATTAATATAACCTAACCTTAAAACACTTCATATTCCCCTAAAAAGCGTAGTCGACGGAGCCCCGCTTCGCGGGGCCCCTATTTCCGAGTGCAGGGTTTAAAGGAACCTAACTAACCTAACGGGGGGGTGCCCCAAGTTCCGTTTATGGGCGCAAGAGATACTTCCGTATGTTCAGTTGACAATAATTCGAGACTTTACAATATCGCTAGAGAGATACACGTTATATTGTAATATAACGTATTTGACAATTTTGCGGTGACATATATACTGGTAGAAATTCGGGTCAAAGCTAGTAAACAAAACTTGAAATTGAAATTGTTTATTGAAATAATTGAAAAATAAAAATGTACACAGTACGGCCTTAAAAACTATAGGTATACAATAACTGGATTCTACATGAACTAGGAATAAACCTGTATCTCAGGTAACTCACTCAAGTGCTTATACATAAACAATAACCAAGATTCCGTAAACAAATAACTAGCAAATAATTATCTATAAATATGCACTAATCAAATTAAGAAAAACAGTTAGTTCAGATAACTTCTCTGCAACGTTCTATAATTTTTGCAATGAAGCATAATACAAAAAAATGGCACTATATTAAATTCATTCTCATTATTTTTCATCGAAACCTTATCTAGTCTAGGATTTTAAACTAACACGACCCACTACACTAAGGTTGGGTAACAAACGAATACCAACTAGTACCTAGGTTGTAAAGCTAACACCAGTCTTTGAACCGCAACTCTCAAAGTTCAGTCAAATTCTCCGTGAAATCCAATGCGGCTGGCCGCAACGAAACAACAGAGGGAGATTTTAAAACATTCAGGATTTTTGAATCTAGATTAATATTGCCGTCTACATTGTGCCCTTTGGGTGCCTTTAAGCCTTCTGATAAGGCCCATTGTGAGCGACCACGTTTCGCTCCCGTATGTTATCATTGGCAACACACACTGGTTGGACAAAAAAAAAAAAGATCGTTGCATTGTATAGATTCCATATATTAGTATTATATAACTTCATAGCGCATGTGTGAGTACTATGTACTGTAAAGCCACCATTTACATCTAGTTATTTTATTTTTTCTGACTTGAATAAGCCTTGGCGGCTGAGAGAATGTCATGCTCACTCAAATGTCTCGGTGATGGTGGCGGGTGTGTCGGGTCATTTAGTTCCCTTCAATATGGTTGAGCTGAATGGTGCTGATACATGCGTCATGTTCGTGAACGGGCGCTGTCAATTGAGACTGGTCAACTCTCGGCTGCCACGGTTAATTTTAATTTATTTATTTTTTAATTTGTTGATTTCATCTTTTCTCTGGACGCTCTTAATGTGCACGTCTGTCTACATCGTTCTCACATATATGTATAATCACAACATGAATGATGTAACCAAGATTTTGTAACAATATTTTGATTTAAAAGAGTGTCCATGGAGTTTCTTGCCCGTTCTTCGCCATAGAGATCTACGCTAGGGAATGGGCAACTACAGTACTTTCTCAAGTTATTATGCCTTGTGACTGTGACTGTAGCTTTGATTTAGTTTTGTATTTTTGACATTCAAAAGTGCCGTAATGGTCTAATTGAAATAAATGATTTGAGTTTGAGTTTGAGTTTGAGTTTGGTTCATAGACTTTCGTCTTGAGACACTGCTGTCTGCGGTAAGTTGAATGAGAAAATACCGCAAACTTCCCAAACGCTTCCCAGCCGAGTCGGATTCGACGTTTGACCTTATTCTCGAAGTATACATAGTCGTCTACAACTTCGAGTGTAGTGTCTCCAATCTTGATAGGAAGATCATTGTTGGCTGGATTGATCGCATATCAGAAACGCCGTTTTCTTAATGGGAATCATGGGGTGTGCACAATTACAATTTGAATGAATTTATTTTTGTTTGATTCAGTTTGCTTTACTCTCTTCCCGAAAAGTTTCTGAGATAGGCCGCAACGAAACAACAGAGGGAGATTTTAAAACATTCAGGATTTTTGAATCTAGATTAATATTGCCGTCTACATTGTGCCCTTTGGGTGACTTTAAGCCTTCTGATAAGGCCCATTGTGAGCGACCACGTTTCGCTCCCGTATGTTATCACTGGCAACACACACTGGTTCATAGACTTTCGTCTTGAGACACTGCTGTCTGCGGTAAGTTGAATGAGAAAATACCGCAAACTTCCCAAACGCTTCCCAGCCGAGTCGGATTCGACGTTTGACCTTATTCTCGAAGTATACATAGTCGTCTACAACTTCGAGTGTAGTGTCTCCAATCTTGATAGGAAGATCATTGTTGGCTGGATTGATCGCATGTCAGAAACGCCGTTTTCTTAATGGGAATCATGGGGTGTGCACAATTACAATTTGAATGAATTTATTTTTGTTTGATTCAGTTTGCTTTACTCTCTTCCCGAAAAGTTTCTGAGATAGGCTAAAGATTTAAAAGTAAAGGTACTTTTTTTTTAAACATGCGTTTACACACAAATCGAGAATGCAAGATCTAGGTAAAGTAGGTGAGGTCTGTACATGTGCATTTTGAGAATGGTACATTTTTCGTATGGGGTGCGTTTTGCGAATGGTACATTCTGCGACTGAACCGTTTTACCTAGTGAGGTGTACAAATTTGTTTTTTCTTTTAATAATTATACGGATTAACATACCTATATCTATATTTTAGCCATTGTTTTTCTGGTACATTCTAACTAATTATTTTCTTTGAATTACATAATGCAAATACAATAAACAAAAATATCCATTGTGCAGTTGTCATGAAGAGAATGACTAGAAGAAAGAAAGAAACTAGAATTCTTCTCTTTCATCCCTGGTGCCATTTTCTTTGTGTCATACCGATACCGATGTATAACCTATGAAGAATTTTATGTTACCCATTTGTTCACGCATCATACGCGTGAGCGAGCAGCGGCGGGGGACGCGGGAGGAGAGGTTTATTTATTTTGCATCTTCTTGTTGGGGAACAAGAGCACTTAATAGAAAGCGAAGAATCAAAAGAGTTCACTCTTGCTTTGCGGACTGGATTATAGGTGGAAGACATCACCGACGCTAATGGAGAGTTCCAAACTTCTAAACCGTGCGCCTAATTAATGGAATGAAAGGAGAAGCGATCAAGTAAGTGCTGATAGTACCCTGAACTAAATCTGGTACAAAGACAGTGCAGCTCCAAAGACAGAACCTGTATCCGAAGTAACAAAAAGCGTGACATAGGCATACATAGTTTAGTTTTGACATAGGTCAACCTTCAAAATAACGAATACCACTGTACATAAAAGACATAGGATACCATTACATACCATTTCTATATCCCAATTCATAACAAAACTGTGAACACAAGCTCATCTCTTATGAAACGCATTGACAATGTTATTTCTACAGCACAATAGACGCGTGGAGGAATCGATATGTTCCCCTATTGTTCACTACGATTATAGAACGCGACGATCGTAGAAATGTGTGAGATGTGTTAGGTACTGCTGGAATGGACAAGCAATTTATTTTTTTATGTTTTGATTTGGATTATTTTTTTAGTAAGTTAAATTAGAGGATAACTTCGTCTGATTCCTATGAACTGAATTTAAAATCTCCAAACATAAGTCCTCTCCAACAATAAGATTTTATAAATAAGGTGTTAAAAAATTAACTGCAAGAAACTTGTGGAGTTGTTAGGAACCACAAAAAAAAATAATGACTAGAAAATTGTAAATAAGTAACGATCCGTTTCAAAAATATGCAATACTTTCACTGCGCACAAAATTGTTGAATATGCGCACTTGACTGTACTGTAACTGCACCGTGCAGGGCGCCGTGCGCGGGGTCGTTCACCCCTGCGACAGCGCAAACGTAGACAGCTAATTCTAACTTTCCCCTCACATTTTGCAGACTTTGGACTGGCAATGTTTTTTTTTATGTAAAAACTAAAAATACTTGAAAAAAGTATTTTTTTTGGAATATTTTTTTTTTTTTGATACAGAGAACGTACACGAAATTCTTGCAGCATCCAGTGCCTTATAACATCATTGCTCTCCAACATTATTTCTTGCATGTTAATAAATAAAGTGTGTGTATTGTGTAGAACCACGTAGTTCTTTTGAACTATTTTGGCTGTTTGTGCATGTACGTGAGTTTAAATGTTTGAAAACGCACCCACACGGTACAGGAGAAATTCCTAGTTTAGGGAAACTTAAAAAAGAAACAGAAATGGCTAGCCTTTTGAAAAACTTATTAGTTTTCTTGATGTCTTTTGGTACTTTTGCACTCTATTATTGATACATCATCTGCCTACATATTTATATCTTGACGCCAATAACATTTGCTCACGCATCTCCATTATTCCAACGTCAAGAACAAAACTTCAACTGTTAATAGCATACCATCAATCACTTTATTTGAGCGACGTGTTTTGTCCATTAACAATCTTCAAGGTTGAATTGTCTATATTTAAAGGACTGACATAAAGTCAATTTACAATTTTCATGGAGAATCAATATATGGAGTGTAAATCAGCCATTTACGATACCGTTAACCAAACATTCCGGTACATCAAACTAAGTTAAATGAACCACTTAGTTTTCTTTTGGTGCGAATTATCATGGTTTTAAAAAAATCGTGCTGAGAAATTGGAACTTTGACTTTCAATATCTCCGTAAAAGGGAAGACGGTAAAAAATATCTAATTAGTCCGTCACGTAGTCCGAAATATATTTTATTTTTTCACGTAAACAATAATTGAAGACGATACAGTGCGACGAAATCTCGTGTGACGTCACATTTCGGTACATTTTTTTTAAAGGAAAGTGACGTCAAAAGCCCCCCACTCGTGGTCTTTGATGCGTTTTATCTTGATGCTATAACAAAAACACATAAGTATCCAATATTTTTAGATAATTTAACTGACGGAATAAACAGAATCATAGTTTTTTAGTCAGTCTGTCGGTGTCGGCTCCCAGTTAAATTATTACTACATCATCATCATCGTTTGCAGCTTTGTACCATCTATACTGCTGCGTAGAGAACTCCTCAGTTTTGCGCCATGATTCTATGTTCATTCAAATCCCTTTTCTATTTTCCCATTCTATTGATTTGTAGAAGTATGAAACACTTTAACAGTTATTACGAATTGTTTACGCCCCTAATTATGCATATTTTTGCTGCATTTTTATTGTAATCTTAATCGTTACGGAATCAGAAGTAATTGTTCTGCATAACATTTAAAGACGTGGATTTCCGAAAAGTAACGCCTGATTCTGATTTACCCTCTGGTACTGTTTGTCTAAACTAATTTTATAAGGAGGAAAGATTACATTTTTTGTTTGTTGTATGTTTCTTTGATACGATTTAAATAAGAACAACTCAACTAATTTAAAAAATATTTCACCATTTGAAAGCTACATCTTTACGGAGTAACATAGGCTATTAGTTACATTGATATCACGCAAATTAACCGAGATATCACAATTTCCGCGTACGAAGTCGCGGGCGAAATGTTAGTGTCTAATATTTGAATTATAACTTACAGGCTTACAGCAGGAAATATGCCCAACAGTTGACATGTCTATTACAGGAGAAACTTTAGTCCAGATACTTCTAAACGATAAAACAGTAATCTAGCCAGTATTAATCCAGATTACAATCAAACCACGGCTAATAAAAACTAAAGTTAACACCAAAACATGCCGTTCTCGATTTATTTAATAGGACAAGATAATTTCGTGAACATGTACTATCGAACCTCGCCCTTATCGCTAGCACGCAATTTAAAATGTTAGCATCGGATTTCCTTGTAGATATTTATAGCAACAATTTAAGGATAAAGTAATAAAACAAGCAAAGTAACACTCATACCAAGATTAGAAGTATTTCATCGATCTTTGACAGTAGTCCAAGAATTCATGAAAAACATCGAAACACGCAGAAGAACGAGACTTACAGGGACAACGATAGCAAAAAGAAAGTGGAAGTGGTCCGGCCATAATATGTCGTAGACTAGATGGAAGATTTGGGAAGAAAGTGCTGGAGCGGAGGCACTGAGAAATGTGGGAAGACAACCAACTAGATAGGCAAACGATCTGATTAAAGTGGCTGGAAGAAACTGGATAGCCATGACACAAGACCGCCAAAAGTGGAGAGTTTTGGAAGAGACCTACACTTAGCATTGGGTGACCAAAAAGGCCAAGGTGCTTGAAGAAAAGAGAAGAGACGATTATTTTGGTTTGAGGTGCAGAATACTTGGTTGACGACCTACACTCGAGAGCAATGAATCCGGGTCACTTAAAGAATCCTAAAAATCTCGGAAACTAAAAATGCTTGGTTAATGCAATAAATGGTATTTAATAGACAATGTCTCCTCCTTAAATGAAGGTATTAAAACTTCTTAGTTATTGTAAAGTTATATCATAAAAAAATCAAATTTGAAAAAGGGCCACATTCGAAGATGGAACTACGAAATTACAGCATTTGGTTTTGCTTTTGTTTGTAATCTGTCATTTATGTGGGTACATAAACCATGTTGATAGTGCTCTATATTCATTATTCAAGCTGAAATTATGTCGCTTACGCCTGAAGAATGCACCAGAATACTTACAATGCTGGAAACCGGCCGGAGTCAGCGCGATACAGCCAGGACTGTCGGTGTGTCGCTGTCAACAGTATAAAGAGTTCTCCGACGTTACGAAGAAACTGGTTCTAACCTACGCAGACCAGGAACGGGCAGAACCAGGTGTACCACAGCACGAGAAGACCGATACTTGGTGAACACCATGCTTCGAAATCGCTTTCTCACAGGAACTGAACTCACAAATCAGTTTCGACGCCTCGGAGGAAGTAACCCAAGTGCATGGACAGTAAGACGTCGGCTTGCTGAATCTAACTTAAAACCCCTTAGACCTGCAAACGGCCCTAAACTGGAGCGTGGGCATCGTATTTCAAGACTAAGATATGCCCAGAGCCACGTAAATTGGAGTATTGAAGATTGGTCAAAAGTTATGTTCTCCGACGAATCAAAAGAGTGTATCGAAGACCAGGGGAAAGATTCAAGCAAGCATGCATCGAAGAAAAAGTAGCCTACGGTGGTGGGTCTGTACTTGTGTGGGCCGGAATTTCTTCTGAAAGCCGCACAGAGCTGGTGATCATAGAAAACGGCTCTTTATCTAGCGTAAGATATGTGGAAGAAATCCTCAATGATCACGTTGGTCCATTTATGGTCAATTTAGGTGAGGATGCTATATTTATGCATGACAATGCCCGACCTCATACAGGTAGGATTGTGAATGACTACCTTCAAGAGATGAACATTACTCGTATGGAGTGGCCAGCGCGCAGCCCGGATATCAACCCGATCGAGCATGCTTGGGACGAGCTAGGCAGATGCGTAAAACAACGAAACCCTCCCCCAATCACGCTTCGTGAGCTCAAAATTGCTCTCACAGAGGAATGGGAGAATATTCCCCAAAATCGTATAAGGAACTTGGTGTACAGCATGCCAAACCGCGTAAACGCAGTAATGGAAGCACGAGGAGGCAATACGAAGTATTAAAATTCAAGAAAATCGTAATAAAGTTCAAAAATTTCATGTTTCCTATTTTTGTTTTAAGGAGAGATGAGCAGTTTTTTTCTTTATGTAATTTTGTGTTAATAAAATGTATGGTGACTCATATTTTTTTTACTTTCATTTAAGGAGTATTACATTGTCTATTAAATACAATTTATTGCATTAACCTATCATTTTTAGTTTCCGAGATTTTTAACATTCTTTAAGTGACCCGGATTCATTGCTCTCGAGTGTATTTCGAATTCGAATTTGCCCTTTCGACAGGTTTATGGATTATTCATTCTGTTTGAAGGAAGTCCCATTTAAAAATATATTTATAAATCCACAACATATATTTTAACTTTTTCCTGTTATAAAAGAGTAATTAGATTCTCGTAATTAGGCCATGTCGCACTGGTCACATAAAAACGGGTGTGACTGTGACAAATCGTACAACGCTGACTGAAACCTAATTCAATTTATTTTTAGTTTTCTGAAATACCTTATAAAAAGAATAGCCGGACAGCTAAAGTTTAGGTAAGTATTAAAATCATTCGTTTAATACATGATGACGTATTTCTCACTAAATCATAAGAATTATCTTACTACTACATATTATAAAGGCGAAAGTTTGTAACGATGATGGTTGGAAGTTTGCTTCTTTTTTATATAAAAAATACTGAACGGATTTGTATGCAATTTTGCACATAGATAGTTTATAACCTGAATTAACACATATGATACTTTTTATCGTGGTAGTACGACCCCGTGACACAATTAACGAATAAAGTAGTAAAAATATAAACTATACAATTACGAGTATATTAATATCAATATCTTAATCTGCCTAGCCTTTTCCCAACTATGTTGAGGTCAGCTTCCAGTCTAACCGGATGCAGCTGAATATCAGTGTTTCAGATGGAGCGACTGCCTATCTGACCTTCTCAACACAGTTAGTACTGGGTAGACTGGTTGTCAGACTTTTTAGGCCACTGACTACCTGTAACGACTGTCAAACATCTACAAATGTGAGCCGGTATCAATAACGTGCTTTCCGAGACACGGAGGAAATTCGGTATGTAATGGGCGGTCACCCATCCAAAGACCACACTAGTCAAGCACGGGTTAACCTAAAGATCGACTCGAGCGGCCGTTATTATTTTGATACGAGCTCCTCAACAGTTAAAATAGTAAATATACATAAATACAATATTACTATCTACGTCTGTGAGGACAATTAGTACCTAGGGGTCAGGTGCCACCGACCACGGTCGGGGTGTTGGAGGATGTGGATTCAGTTCCCTTTGGGGCATGTCAAAGTGTTAACTGAACAAGGCCTGCTGTCTACCACTAAATACCCTAGAGGCCTAATGTTCTGAGAATGTCTTTCGCTATCCATGTGTGTTTGATATCAGACTGATGTGTTATTGGAGACTTTGTGTTTCGCCACTTCTTCCAAGTTTTGGAATACTGGGTGTAAGTTTTTGGAGGTCATGTGTTTTGGAAAACTCTGACAACCATTCTTATCAAGTGGTATCACATTCCCCAGTACTAACTGGGTTGTGGAGGATAGATAAGCAATCGCTCCATGTAAAATACTTGTATTCAGTTGCATCCGGTTATACTGGAAACCGACTCCAACATAGTTGGGAATGGCCATCGATAAAGATTTTCTACCATATTATAGATTGCAATCCAGACAGTTTTTGTGGTGGAGCACCCCATGTAACATTAATTTATAATAATCTTATTGAATAAAACGACAATTTATCATATTTTGAGGGTGTCTCGCGATGGGTTTCCACCATACAAAGTGTCTGGCATCATACTAGCCCCAATGTAATATCAAAATATCATGCTTTAAAAAGTAGCAGTATGACGTAGATACTTAATGCACGTTATTTTACCTGATGTCTGCCAAATACCAAGATCGACTTTTCATATATCTGTCACCGTAAAATTGTCAAATACGTTATATTGTAATATCTCTAGCGATATTGTAAAATCTCGAAATATTGTCAAACGAACACACTGCTTACAACAAAACGCATTATTTTTCGTCAAAATGCATGCGATGGTAGTCAACTCACGCGGTGTGGAGGGAAGGAGGGGTCCCCCTTGCCCAGTGGTACCACTCTCATGAAAAGATAATGTACCATTCCTGAGAAATACCGATTAATATAACCTAACCTTAAAACACTTTATATTCCCCTAAAAAGCGTAGTCGACGGAGCCCCGCTTCGCGGGGCCCCTATTTCCGAGTGCAGGGTTTAAAGGAACCTAACTAACCTAACGGGGGGGTGCCCTAAGTCCCGATTATGGGGGCAGAGATACTTCCGTATGTTCAGTTGACAATATTTCGAGAGTTTACAATATCGCTAGAGAGACACACGTTATATTGTAATATAACGTGTTTGACAATTTTACGGTGACATATCCAATTGATTTTACCCTACCGTAAGTACTTACTTCGAAAACAAAGTTCCAGCTTTATAAAATAACGCTGATCTCGTGGATCTTAGTCCCTAAGCACTTCACCTGATTTTACTACCTGATTGCTGCCATCCGAGTCGATACATTTACGATGCTTATTATAAGTAAGTATCCGTTGCGGTTTGGAGTTTTAAATAGAAAGAATTGTCAACGAGTTGTATTGTATAGTATCTAGTGTAGTATATTCAGCGTAGAACGGTATTGAATTGATCAATCAAAACTAAAGTAAAATCAAATTCAAATCAAATCAAATCATTTATTCTTTGCAAACGTGGGTAATAGGTACATAGGGTTCTTTTATAATAGAGTAAATGATAATAATTCAAATTACGGCTGTAATCCCAAAGGAGGGTAAAGTGTAACTAATTATAGTACCCCCTAATTTCGCCAGTTATGTTTAAATTCCATGTATAAGGGGCGATTTGTGCCCAGTTGATGATAACATCAACTGGGCACAAATCCAGTTTCCGTGACTGCTACTGAGAAATTCCTGGTGAAAAAACCAAATAACACTTTGCCTGACCTGGGAATCGAACCCAGGACCTTCATGCATAGCAGTCGCGCTTGCGAGCACTAGACCAACGAGGCAGTCAAGAGATAATAATAAAGGGTGTAAAACACCTCTTCACGACGCCGAAAGGCACGTATTCTCCCCATCATTGCGATCATTTTTTTGTTCTAGACCATACCTGGGAACCTTCTAGTTACGGAGATATGGGGGTCAAAGTTACAACTTTTTGACAAGTTTTTTTTTAATACTTACAAGTTTTTTTTTTGTGTTTGACTTTTGACACCTCCACGACCCCCGTACTATTCAATCCATCCATCAGCACAATGTTTTAAGTGCGTTACATTGAGTTCTACCACAAAACATGATTTATAACCTCAAAAAAAAGTTGTTTCCCAGCAATAATTTTTGCGTAAAGTTACTTAGTTTGATGTACAGAATGCTTGGTTAACTGCTTTGTGATGAGGTGGTTTACACCCTGTATACCCTGTGAATATACTCCAATCCTTTCCTAAGCAGGAAATAAGTATAATACTTACCTTCCGAAAAAATATTTTCATAACAAATATCTGTTTGTTATGACGATGTTTTGACCAAGCCTGCCGGGCGTGGCAAACTGTTTTATTTACATTTTTATCTAGCAAGGGTTCGTGTTTCAAGGTTACGTTTCTTGTGCCGAAATAACTTATTCTAAACATGGAATTTGTATGAGTTAAGTAGGTGTTATATCAAGAGAATACCACAAAAAAGTTATGGACAGAATAATATATTTTTCGTTCAGAAAAATCTTGCAGAACATGATGACTATTGGAGTATGTATGTATTGCCGGGACTGCAGGACTGTTTGGAAGAGATACCGCGGCCCTGGAACACAAAGGGCCAAGAAAGAACATGGATGGGATTTAGTCAGTAAAAGTGTGACACTCTCTTCCGCTACGTCCATCCGAATAAAAAGTATGTATGTATATTCCTGAATATCCTCCGCAACTTTATTACTGAATTACACGACACTCCTTGACTGGTTGTCAGATTTTCTGTTTTCTACCCGTAACGACCGTCTTTGTAATTTGCAGGTCAATGTTGAATGCTGATACAAATATTATTCACGTCAGTAAGTATGTAGTAGTAACAGAATTAATAATAATCTCAATACAACTAAATAGCAGATGACCACTTTAGCCCCTCGCAATGCCCCCACTACCTCAGCATTAATATCATCGAAATACCTCTTGCATTTAATTTGAATAAAATGGCGCTGGAATATGCAACGCCGACACTCATTGAATTAAAGTGAGCAGCTGCCATCCGGTTTTATCGACAGCCCAGTCAGCAGAGTATGGTAATTTTATTAATAAATGGTGGTGGATAGTTGAAGGAAGAGTTTGACGTGGTTTGTTGGTAATTGTGTAGTAGTGGTTATATAGTTAGATAATTATTGTAGCTTCGTTAGTTTATAAATAGTCCATTAACTTAAGCAGAGCATAAGAATTTTCAGCCTGTAATGTTCCCACTGCTGGGACACACGGCCTCCTCTCTATGAGAGGGAATGGGCTGTAACCATCACCACGTGAACCCCAGTATGGATTGGTAGATAAATAAATATCGTTCGCAATCAGCCACACTCTATCGCACCGGCAGAAAAACTACCCCCTGGACATGCTCTTCAGTGGCCGATATAGGAATCTTTGGACAGACTGCGTGCGTGATTTGGCTCCTGTCAATCCAATTTGGCCAGATGGAGTGTAATCGACCCATCTCGGACTGTGCAATGCGAGTGTGGAGCCCCAACACAACACCTATTAGAATACCAGCACTGTGACGTTTTTTTATGTTACAGGACCATGCTGAGATGCCTTTTGGCCTCGTACAGGATCAGCAGTACAAGTACGTAGGAATCGACAGGACTCGATAAGATAAATTTGACAGTCATTCTCGATAAAATGAGTTATTGACTCCATAAAAACTCATTTTATCGAGAACAACTGTCAAATTTATCTTATCGAGTCCTATCGAATTTTACGTACTTGTACTGCAGTTTCGTTTCTTTTTATTTTTGTATCTATGTTTAATTTTATTAGTTGTAAATACTGTTAATTTGTTTGTGTTTTGTTCTGTGCGGACTAATAAATGCGTTTTCTTTCGTTATTTCAACACAGGATATGCCTCACCTATCCAGACCGTTGTGCACAATTTACTGCACACTCCAGGGCCGGCAGTCTCGACAGAGATAACGACAAAATCGCTAACTTTCGATCACTGATTACTAACGAATAAATTCGGTTGCAATAATTATGCTTACGAGAAACGCAACTAGGATGTAGAGATTTTCATTATTCGCAAGCATATTATTGGAACCGAATTTATTCGCCAGTAATTAGCAACCAAAAGTTAACGATTTTGTCGTTATCTCTGTCGAGACTGCCGGGCCAGGACTTGAATGAAACAAACGACAGAGCTGGCCAGGCTGCTACGTACTGGTCGGACAAATCTGAGTCAGCGATTCGAGAAGAAGATCATCAATCTGTCAAAATATTAACAAATTGTGCAAATACAAATAATAACACCTTCATATTTTTAAGTCGTAACAGAATTTCAAGAAAAGCTAACAATAAAAATGTCACACAAATAATCACAAGGACACAATGTAACAACTAATGCATTTCCATAACATGGCTTAGTTTCCATGGCTTCAATAAAACCAAATAAAAAACCAACGGTTTTATTACAACCATATAAACAACATTGTATGAAAAGTATTGAAAAAAAGCAAAGTGCTGGGTTATGTATCGTAAAAAGGTTATGACCCAAATATGGTACATTCATAGACATTTTATTGCAAAAATATGAATTTTACGTGAAAAGTGAAGAGCTTAAAACATTGGCTTTCAAGTTTAAAGGTAGGATCGAGTGTTTTATAGAGGAGTGGTTTGAAAATCAAAGGATTACCTGAATATTTATGCCTTTATTTCCTTTTTTAGTGGTATTTTATGTCCCTTTCAGGTACTCTTCCCCTACGCCACCTCGAACCAACCTTCATGATGCACGTCCAGATCGTCTCTTTCTAGGTTGCCTTAGTCGGCGTCATCTATCCTTTTTTTTCGGTTGAGAAATCATCAAATTACTCCTCCACTTTGGGAGGGAGTGTCAGACTTTTACTGACTAAAACCCATCCATGTTCCTTCATCGCCCATCTTAAGGCCCCGTTTCCACTATGTCGTACAAAAGATAATCGTGTAGTTTCAAGTGTCGTGGCTTATCCTACTTCCTACTTCCTATCCTACTAATATTATAAAAATGCAAAAGTTTGTGAGTATGTATGGATGGATGTTTGTTACTCTTTCACGCAAAAACTACTAAACGGATGTGGATCAAATTTAGCACACAGATAGTTTATAACCTGTATTAACACATAGGATACTTTTAATCCCGGTAATAAGATCCCATGGGACAATTTCTAACTTCACGCGGGCGAAGCCGCTGGCAGAAGCTAGTGTAAATGGAGGTGTTCACATATAGGACGACACGATAACTGTCGTCCATGAGTATTGCCAACTAAAAACCTACGATAAATTAATCTTCACGACAAAGTGGGAACGGGGGCTCCTGTCTTGTAGATAACTTTGCCCTTATCCATCCTTTATCCATCTTTTATGATACGAGTAAGATAATGATATCTTACTCTAACCATACTTTGCCCTTGAATACACTCGCGTTTTAAAACAATAGTAACTGCATGTAGCATGATAAAAAAATTAGAATAAAATACTTGTTCAGGATAGTTCTAATATAATGTGATCATCATTTTCCTGTCCTAATCACAATTTATGGTCGACGAAACATGGCTTCTTCTTCTATACTTATCTATATTAGATAGTTATGACGTTCTAGCCATATCACACTGTTCATTCATAATTTAACTGGTCTTCCTTTTCTTTTATAGTAATTCACAAGTTACAGAATAAGGTAACTTGCATCAATAAATATTACATACTTATTATCTTAAGACAGTATGACACTATCAAAATCACTTGAATTCGAACCGGCAAAACGGTAACATCTACAAAACCCATAAATCCAAAAATAAAGCGTTACGAAGTAAACTGGAGTGTGCAATTAAACGTTATATTGTGAGTTAAACCATTTGCTCGTCGCAACGCTAAAGTGTTCTCAGTTAGCTGAATGTGCAGAAGTGCCATTTGTCGTTAGGAACTTTTACGTATTGAAATTCTGGCAATTTTCCGCTATTTAATTTGCTTTTAAGACTACGAGATTTTCTCAAATCATTTCTGAAATGTTATGTTAAGGTCTTAAGGGGCCGGCGGAGCGTGCGTCGTTCATACAAACGTAATACCAAAATAATTCGTAAACCAAACATATTCTTAAGAAAGTGTGTATTTATTTCGATTGGATTACATAATATCTAGGTTCCCAAATATATATTTTGAAAAGACAATGATATTTGGACGAGATATGAGGAATTAAAAATTTCTATAGAAATTTTATTTTTCTCATAACTCTTGTTTAAATCGGTGTACATTCATAATTTATATTTGGGAACCTAGATATTATGTAAACCAATCGAAATAAATTCACATGTCCTTAGGAATACGTTTGGTTTACGAATTATTTTGGTATTACGTTTGTATGAACGACGCACGCTCCGCCGGCCCCTTAATAATCCTCTCATATACAGGCTGTAAACCACCTCATCACGAAACCGTCAACCAAATATTCTGTTTAACAAAATAAGTAACTTAACTCAAAAATTAATGCTGGGAAGCGACTTATTTTTTGAATTTTTGAATCATCGTGTTTTGTGGTAAAACTCAAAACATTGTGCTGGTGGATGGATTGAATAGTACGGAGGTCGTGGAAGTGTTTAAAATATAAAACTTGTGAAAAAAAATTGGAATTTTGACCCTTAATATCTCCACAACTAGAAGATTCCCAGGTAAGGTGTAGAACAACATAATGATCGCAATGATGGGCATGGGGCAATGAGGGGGCTCCCTAATGTACATTCAGTCAAAAAAGTAACGGGAATGGATGATTTGTTTCATCACCTGCCTAGCCTTTTCCCAACTATGTTGGGGTTGGCTTCCAGTCTGACCGGATGCAGCTGAACACCAGTATTTTACATGGAGCGACTGCCTATCTGACCTCCACAACCCATTTAATACTGGGTAATACAATAGCACTTGGTAAGACTGGTTGTCAGACTTTTTGGGCCACTGACATCCTGCAACGACTGCCAAAGATGGACAAATGACAGCCGGGACCAACAGCTTAACGTGCTTTCCGAGGCACGTAGTAAACTCGGTATGTAAGGGTGGTCACCCATCCACAGACAAACCTAGGCAAGATCGGCCCGAGCGGCTGTTATTATTTAGCTCTTCCTAATCCAAATTCAATTTTTTGTTGTTGGTAGATTGGCACAACCATGGATATAATAAAAAAGAATATTTCTGTGGGCACAACTGTTTTCCATTTTGGCGCGGAGTTTGTGTGCATCTGTTATTTATATTAAATACAGTGCTTTTTTTAGTTATATCATATCTAGTGTGTATAGCAAATTTCATTATGGACAAAACATCGAACAAAGTGGTTGTCTTAAAATTTGCATCGCCATGGAATTTCGTGTTCGATCTCACTGAAAATGTTTTATCAAAAACACGTGCTTATGAGTGGTACAAAGCGTTTAAAAGCGGTCGAGATGTGATGTAAGATTTGCCTCGCTCTGGTAGGCCATCATCGTCTGCAACTGAAGTTAATCGCAAAAGTGAAGGAATTAGTGACTGAAAATCCTCATTCAACTTTGAGGGAGATAGCCGCCGAACTTTCTGTATCACACAAGTCGATCCGTACTATTTTAACTAATCGTTTGGGTATTAACCATGTTACCGCTCGGCTAGTCCCAAAAGACCTGAAATTTCTTCAAAAAACTCAACCGCATGAGAGCCGCTGCGCACATGCTAGAACGAGTCAATTCCGACCCAACATTTATGAAATGCATTGTCACTGGTGACGAGACGTGGGTTTACGAGTTTGACATGCAAAGTAGTCAAAAAGCTTCGGAGTGGCGCCTTCCTACTGAACCAAAACCGAAAAAACTATGCCAAAGTCGATCAAAAGTCAAAGCCATGTTGACTGTTTTCTTTGACCATCGGGGTGTTGTGCACTCGAAATTCTTGACGGAAGGTCAAACGGTAAATAAAGACCTTTGTAACGACTATTGTACCTATATTATACGTCTATCTCAAGAGCAATAAATAAATTCATTGAAGAAGAACCCTGAATCCCAAAACCAAACGGGAAGACGAGGCGGCAGCCGTCATCCTGACCCGAACATCGAAATTAACATAAAGAGATTTGGGGTGTTGTGGCTGTGTTTAGACCTTGTATATTTTTTGTTTTGTGGCTGAAGTGCTGAACTCATTAGACGAGTTGTATTTGTCAGCAAACAACTGTATGCGGGCATTTAGGAATTTTTGTCTGCAACGAGTAAGAGGGAAAATAAAAATTAGGTATTTTTAGAAAATGATAGCCGGTTTTATGAACACACAAATAATGTGAAACATTTGCTTCTGTTTACGTTTATTATAGTCATCATCATCAGCCGATTAATATTCCCACAGCAGGGACACACGGCCTCCTCTCTATGAAAGGGCATAGGCTACCACACGGGCCCAGTGCGGATTGGTAGATGTATGTGACATCTTCGATTTTTTTGGTTCTAGAACAAGTGGTACTTACTTGGAAAGTTAAACTCCTTTCATTACAGCACTTATTCTTAGCGGGTCGATGGCAATCTAAACCTGTGTCGGCCCATAACTGATCTACTAGTTTGGCGCTTTCGATTATTCTATTCTGTTCCGTTCCGTTCCGTTCCGTTCCGTTCCGTTCCGTTCCGTTCCATTCCGTTCCGTTCCGTTCCGTTCCGTTCCGTTCCGTTCTGTTCTGTTCTGTTCGGTTCGGTTCCGTTCTGTTCTGTTCTGTTCTGTTCTGTTCTGTTCTATTCTACTCTACTCATATTTATTTATTTATTATTTATTTAAACTTTATGCACCTTCATATCTATCTACTCTTATCATCAAACTTCTCCATTAACAGATCCTTAACTGATTATTTTCCAATTTAAGTACTGAAATCTTTATATACCAGCACCGTAACCTAACCGTAGACTAAAAAGTTCATAATAACTAGAACTACCTAACTACATAAACAAACTACTCTGAAACCCGATAAAATAACGTCGGGAATAATTAAATAAAACTGAAAGCTGTACAACGCTTTAATTATTCAGGCTAGACGATAATTACTGGCGTGCCCGCTCTCTCAAGACTAAAGACTACTCGGTTATACTAACCTCTTTTGAAGAAAAGAGGCTTTTAAAACGTACTCTTGACTTTTTAACTATGGCTGATTATAATCATGGTTAAATGATTAACACTGTTTTTCACACAACATAATATCTTTTAGGCGCGATTGGTCCAATTCGCGAATGGTTTAATTCGCAATGGCACGCCCGTTTTACCCGACTACGGCAAAGCCAAAAGGAAGGGTTATGATTAAAGCAGCATAATTGTGTTTGTATTTGCGTATGTTAAGAAAGAAAAAAAACTTTTTTGCAAAAAAATAAAACCGACTTCAAAAAAAAACCAAAAACGTGATAAATAACTTTAGCTTCTGAAGTCGGTGACAAAAAAATTAAATCAATCAAACAAACGTCAAAGTTTTATTTTTCACTTTTTAGTGGTTCACATATGTGCTTGGTACACATGGAAAGTGCATACCGTTACAATTACAACAAGCCCAAACACGACTAGGATACATTGTCTCATTATGGAGTTCCGTGACTCTTGGCTTCATCATCAGATCTGATGGTAGAATGGTTCTTATCAAATGCAAATGCTTCACTTGTTGTAGAAAATACCAAAATTGCTGTACGTTATCCTATTTAACATACCTAACTGTCGAAATATGGGTATACTGTACACATCTGCGTACCCCCTCAGAGCATACAGGCGTGATGTTATGTTATGATGTTGTGTAAACAATAAACATCCAAGCGATTGCAGCAATCACGACAGATTTGCTGTCTATTATTGAAGAGTTCCGTTCCATATCTCCGAAGTTCGTGATCAGATCATGACAATATTTCTATGGGACCAACTTGGAAGTATACCCTTTCAAACAAAAAAAGAATTTTTCAAATCGGTTCAGGCGTCTTCGAGTAATCGGTGAACATAGGTACATAAAAAAAAAAAAAACTTTGGTCTCGTACAGATTTTGTCCTGTACGAGACCAAAATATCACATGTTCCTTCGGTTCCTTAGCAAAAATCTTCTCATCTGATTTTGATGAATAAGGTGTCAACCTATTTGTTGTTATGCCCCGGGTAACATTGGCTATTTTAAATCTTCATCTGTACTACTGGGTTACTAACTAACTGGGTTGACGATGTCAGATAAGCAGTTACTGCATGTAAAACACTGGAAAATAGTATAAAACACGAACATAACCATATCGGAATATAGTGCAACATGAAAACCTCACCCTGTGGTTTAGATTATAATTACTAACGAGATCATTATGATCTTTGAAAAGGACTGTTTTTTTTGTTCCCCTACAGCGCTACCGTCACATGACCGAGATGAGTTTGACTATACGGCACGGGGTATCTTGTTCTAACACTAGTGTTTGCTCGCGAACTTCGTCCACATAAAATCATTATAAAAAATACGACTTCCATTATCAATCCATTTATGACTTCGATTACAAAATCCTATTCAAATAGAATCGGATTTTGTAGACAATGTCAAGGTTTTAATTTTTTTGCACGGAATTCTAATCTGTTAACCAAAATAAAAGTAGTCTAAGTAGCATTATAACATCAGCTATCGGTCCAGCCATTTTGGAGATAATTACTATTTTTTTTTTGGCTGTCAACAAACAGAAGGCTGTTCCGAGCCTTCTGTTTGTTGACAGCCAAAAAAAATATATGGATTGTTTTGGAAAAACATAACAATTGTATCTTTATTGTAAAACCTTATCCCATAACACTTTGTTCCACCTAATAAGCCGTTCTGCCTCTCCCCGTATAAGGCTATATAAAAGAAAACAAAAAAAAAACGTTCCGGCACAACTTGCCAAGTCCAAAACACGCAATTTCAAACATAGAATGCAGTGCTCTTCCAATTTGGAACCCTCCGCGTAATAATTAAGCATATGGCCAGTGCCAAATTGGAACCAGCTATAGATAACACTTGGATGAGAAAAAGTTTAATTTAAAATACAATCACGATTGCATTTAGCGCGGTGCAATCGTTGTCAAAACTCATTTGTACAAGATGGACTCAATTAGGGTGCATTCGCATTGGATATTCGTTCGGCGTCTGCGTTGATTGTTGCAGTGTCTGATACCAAAAGCACCTTCAAACAGTTATAAAGTATTAACAATGTTGAATATCATTTTGTTGGATAAAAAATACAAATTAACTTTAAAAACCTCTAGGTACTCCATGCGCCCCCGTACTATTCAACGGATCCATCAGCACAATATTTTGAGTGCATTACATCGTGTCTGACCATAAGCCGTGATTTTTCACCAAAAAAAAGTCGATTTACATGAATAATTTTTGCATAAAGTTACTTAGTTTGATGTACAGAATGTTTGGTTGACGGCTTCGTGAAGGATTCTTTTACACCTTGTTTATTTTATTTAAGCCTTTTTCAAACTATTCCAGTCCTTTTAAAATGGTCTACTCTGGCTCCTTTTTTGCTTATTGGATACTAATAGGCTTGTTAACTGAAAAAATCTAATCAGTCCGTCACTTAGATTATCAAAAAATATTTGACCCGTATTTTTTCTTTTCTCACATAAACCAAAATTGACGAACATACGACGCTTTTAAAATTCCCAATACGTCACTGTTCGGTATCATTCGTAGCGAGTACTGACGTCACGAGCCCCCACTCCCGGGTTTTTATGCTTTTTATCTTTGTCAATATTCGTTGATTTACAAAAACAAAAAATACGTGTCTATTATTTTCCAATACTCTAACTGACGGACTAAATAGATTTACAATTTATTGATGGTGAAAACAAGCCTATTTGTAACAATTTGTGACCATCTTTAAAAAAGTCATAGTAAGCCGGCTGACATTGTCATCGCAGGTTGTTCTTATAGGTATTACCTGTAAGTGAACCAACCGCCAGCTGCGGTAGCGGTGGGTGTTAGATATAGAGGTTCCGCAAGTGGTGAAAAATATATAAAAAATTAAGTCACGCGTCGCATAATCCACCATCCACCATGCAGCTGACGATTTTTTTTTAACCTCAGTATGATGTTAACTATTTAGGAAACAAGTTTTAGCCGGCGTACTATTGCTTATTTTTTCATTTTTTTTTCGCCACTTCCGTAACCTCCTCATCCTAAACTCACCGCGGGTGCGTCAGCTGACGCTGTGTTCACTTATTAGTCATTCGAGATTTATTGAACAAGATGGCAACCGATCGGCGTAAAAACACTATCTAAAATGCAACGGTACCTCCCTGACTATAACTCTCTCGAGTACGGCCTGACCATTTCCATTTCAGTGTTTCAGTCCTGTCTGACCACATATTATCTTACCTTTGTTTTATCCCTTAAAAGTGACCTTTTGACTATGTCCTTCAATCTGAAATTCATATAACTCTGTTCTATTCCTCGTTGACAGCTTCTTATTTTACTTTACATCTTAAAAATGTCAGTCTAAAATTAAACAAAAAACCTTTAACTGAACCACTAATCGACAGAACCCAAGCACGTAACAACATTAGGTACGTAGGTGTACAATCTTCCGATATTGAAAAATTCTCACGTGGTACCCAAGGTGCTGGGGACCTTAATGAAATTCCTTTCAACCCCCGCAACGCTCAAGGATACGGTAATTAAGTTAAGGGTTCCAATGCATAGGGGGTGGAGGGGTGTATTGAATATAGATATTGGAAGGACGTGGGATGTTAAGGGTTAGAGGTAACTAGATTAATTAATCTTTGTTAATGTCGAATTCTATGAAAGGTAGCGTGGGTGGATGGAGATAAGTGAGTTTCTTGATCAGTTTGGGGTTGTTTGTATTTTTTAAAAGATGTTGATCTCTGTTCTATTTAAAAATATTGATAGGAATTTGACCTTTTTTTTTTAATACTTATATTGAATTTAAATATCAAGAAGAGACTTATTTTGCTTGTCTAGGTTTCTTGGGAAAGTATGGATAGACAGCTGACATTTTAAACTTAAAATGTCACTTATGGTATTATTTTCTGTGATTATTTTTTGTACCTTTTATTATTATTTAGTTATTAAACTGTAATAACTCTGCAAACTTGACAAACCTAATTATGAACAAGAAAGTCGTTCCAAGCGTAATTTCTTTAGACTCATTTTTAATTTAGTGAATAACGAAGATTTTCCTAAAACTACTTATAAAAAAGTGCGTATCCACTCTTATTTTTCATTATAACGGCTCATCTTCTAAGATTTATGGTTTCTCTTTTATTAAAGTTAAAACAATCTACTCTAACACTTACTTCTAAAAGTCATATCTCAACAAAGAAATATTATAAAAGTAACGATATCTTTTAATGGTCGTTTTGTAAGTAGTTTCAAGTTTTCAATGAAATTACTTATCCGTTAAGCGTACTTATACGCTTCTGCGACCGTTTTATGTGGTAGGAATCGTAATCAAAAGTTTTTAATGTTCGGCTCGAGAAAACATGAATTTAGACTTGGGTAATAATATTAAAATCTCTCTTTAGGGTCAATAATCTCTTTTTGTATCTTGTTTTACGTTTTTGTGAAGTAAGCAACGACTTTAAATTATCGTCCTAGTCTTTTCTCCCATCGTGCATCGCTGTAATATTGTAACATTTTAAAACTAAATAATTTAAGAGTTACAGACGTAACTTCGGAGTTTCTTTCCGGTTCGTGCTCATGTTGGCCTATGTGAAATATAATGTTTTGATTTGATTTTCTCCTAACTAATATTGCTACCACAACATCTGATAAGCTACGTCTGGCATGTTAGAAAATCACATAGTAGTCACCCAAATAATAAAAAAAAAAAACACTAAATCGTTCATGTTATGGAGGAATACGAATACTGTTATTTAATCAACACGTTCCAAAGACTATTTGTCATTTTGTAATATGCAACTCAGTATTGACCATACACCACCTTATTGGTTCCCAGGATAATTGCCAATAAAGTTATAATTGACTCATTAGGCCCGTCTTCCACCAAAATGGAGATGTGCGAAGCGGAGAAGAGAGGAAATGCGTAAAAGCTATGGTGTATTCACCAAAGCTGTGAGATGTGCGAAGCGGAGAGAAGAGGAAATGCGTAAAAGCTAGGGTGTATCCACCAAAGCAGTGAGGAGATGTGCAAAGCGGAGAGGAGAGGAAATGCGTAAAAGCTACGGTGTCTCCAACAAAACTGTGAGATGTGCGAAGCGGAGAGAAGAGGAAATGCGTAAAAGCTAGGGTGTATCCACCAAAGCTGTGAGGAGATATGCAAAGCGGAGAGGAGAGGAAATGCGTAAAAGCTAGGGTGTCTCCAACAAAACTGTGAGATGTGCGAAGCGGAGAGAAGAGGAAATGCGTAAAAGCTAGGGTGTATCCACCAAAGCTGTGAGGAGATGTGCGAAGCGGAGAGGAGAGGAAATGCGTAAAAGCTAGGGTGTATTTACTAAAACTGTGAGGAGATGTGCAAAGCGGAAATAATACAAGATGTTTAGAAGCTAGAGTGTATAAACCGGACGCCGCTCATAGCACACCGCTCCCGCTCACCTCTTGTCTTGTCTCCACTGGCTTAAACAATTACGAGGCATCTTCTCTCCTCAACCGCAACCGTTCGACCGTTCTTTAGTGTTTTTTTCCGTCCGCTCAACCGTTAAAAGCTGTGCAGACACACGAGAAGTGTTTATGATGATGTGTGCGTGTGATGTGTGTGTGTGATGTGTAATGAGTGTGTGTTATATTGGTGGTTTACAACATTTATTATCTCTTCTCCTTTTCTTTGTCTCCGCTTCAGTGTATTCCAGATCTTATGCTTGGACTGCTGGAACATCGGCGCTCTGGGAGCGTGTTATTACCATCCAGCATGCGATGGTGAAAGTCACATCTCTTCGAAATTTCGCTTCAAAGACATATACGATCACGATGTTTTTCTTCACTGTCTTGAGAGCAATACGAACACTGCTTTATAGATTAAGAAAATTGCAATAACCACATGATCATCAAGTTTAATCTCTGTTTTAACATAAACAAGAAAACACAGAGCAATATAAACTGGAGCCATTACGTCGCGATCACCACATTATTAAATATAAAACCCCTCTGGTTGCTTCTATGGCAGATTTGCGGCAATTAATTCGTTTTGTGTCAGCAATAACTCGGTTATTGCAAGCCAGTTCACATGCACTCCACAGAATTGTTAGGAAATGGAGTCATCACACTATAACAGACGTACCGCCCATAAACTATTGCAATATTATATACCAGAAGTATATAAATATATTGCACTTAGGAAGCTTTATCCTTTTTCTCCGCCTCCATAATAACTCACATTAGGACGTCGAATAGTAGCTGACATCTGTATTACAACCAAACCTGTATAATTATTAATCATTTCTTCAGTCAGTACCGCAAAGTCAAGCAAAAAGAAACTTCCGACTAAAACTGTTGTCGCGTCTTTCGTCATACTTCTAAAATACTACTAGTAACCGATGTTATCATTAATCATCCTTGTATTTTTTGTTTTTTTTTTTTATTTACGACCCGAATGGAGCAATGGTAGTGAGGCTGCCTTACGTTCTTAGTGTCCCGGGTTTCCACGGCGAGGATCGACCGGAGGACATGGTGGAGCACACGGTGGAGGTCTGCCCTACGTGGGCAGAGCAACGCCGTGTCCTCGTAGCGGCGATCGACGGCGGCGGCGGCGACCTCTCGCGTCCGGCCCTGTTTAAATCCATGGTCCGGAGCGAGACGGAATGGGAAGCCGTCACCTCCTTCTGCGAAGCAGTCATGCTAGCGAAGGAGGTGGCAGAACGCGAGAGGGAGAGAACCTCTCGCCCCAGCCGCCGCGGGAGACGCACCGGGCGTTGGGGGCCACGTGGTGGCTACCGGCCACCCTAGACGCGGACCTGTGGACGGTGAGCTAAGGGCTAGCTAGCCGTCCGTCCGTCTATTGACGACAGGCTGTGTCTACGGCGCTTTCGTGTTCCACGCGCGCCTCAAAGAGATGTCAGCATAACGGGAGGGGCCCGCAAGGGCCGAAGCCTGCCGGGGCTGCGGGATTGTTCGAAAGAGATACCGCGCCCCGGAACGTTAAGGGCGAGTAAGGAACAAGGATAGTTTTTAGTCAGTAAAAGTCTGACAATCCCTCACACTCCGCCCAGAGTGGGAGGGGTCAATTGATGATTTCCCATCCGAAAAAAAAAGGTTTCTGGGTTCGAATCCTGGTAGGAGCAATTGCTTATGTGATGAACATGGACATTAGTTTCCGAGTCGTGGATGTTTAAAAAAAAAGTACCTACGTAGGTAGTATATGAACTATCTGGTGTCCACGACACAAGCCTCGTTGCTTAGTGTGACACTAGATGGCGCTATGTGTTATGTCGAGCGATATTTATTTATTTATTATTGTCTAAGAGTGAAGGATTTTTTTAAACTGGCTCGATGATCTGAATTCACCAACTATTAAGCTCTCCATGAACTTAATTCTCCGTGGCACCGCTAACTGGTTTATAAAACGGTCTGTAAACCTACGTCTACTGTTATAGGTACGGTATAACGTGGCTACAGTTTTGAATCTAGCGAGTAGCGAGCCTGTGATATTTAAGTGGAATGTTTCATGCGTTTGTGATACTGTGGCTGCAAAAACTTTTGTTTAAAATGCCAAATTGAACGTTTGGCGATGCGCCAAGTTAGAATGAAATAGGCGAAAGGCATAAAAAAGCACTATATTAATAACTAGCCGATGCCCGCGGCTTCCCCAGCGTAAAATTATATACTAAAACCTTCCTCTTGAATCACTCTATCTATTAAAAAAACCCGCATCAAAATCCGCTGCGTAGTTTTAAAGATCTATGCATACATAGGGACAGACAGACGCGGTGGGAGACTTTGTTTTATATGATAAATATATACATATATATGTAGTGATATTGTCAGGAATAGATCATGGAAATGTTTCATTAACATATTTTTTCTTTTGATGATAGTGTTCAAAACTCCACAATGTTTTAACCAGTATTCAGCAGAAAATAAAGATATCAAATGGCAGCCCAAGATTTTTATTAGTTAAAGGTAAACTACACAAACACTTTACCACAAATATTACAAAAACAGCTACACACTTCATAATTATTTATCAACAAAATCAATCACCACATTTATAAGCATTTCCGGCAATTCCTAAATAGAACGAAAAGCCGGTACTGACCGCGTATACACAACATATAAACCTGTTCTAGATAATGTTTGAACCGACCCCTGTTAACCAGCCCACCAGTTAGCCAGGATATTAGTCTAACACAATTAATCCGGGCAGGGTTTCCCACTTTACGGTACTATATACGGACCCCTAATTTTCCTTGATTAAGACCTTGATTAGGATGGTGGGTGTTAATTGGAAGTCTTAAATAATTTCGTTTTTAGTTTCGTTTTTCTTTGATGTTTCCGGGTTTTGTATGATAAGGTTTTAGAACTATTATTGAAGTTGAAAACCACTGAAACATATTATGTTTACTATTTTTAGTAGACTTTCATCTTATATTCTTATTCTTTATTGCACAGAAAAATAGTATCGAAAAATATACACAAAGTTAAAAATATAGCTTATGTACAACGGCGAGCTTAACCCAGAATTGGGTTTTCTTACAGCAAACCATGATTATGTTGCGAGATTTGCAGGAGAGGATTAAACTGTTAGCGAAGTAGGCACAATAGTTAAACAATGGCGTCAAACCAATTCGGTCGTGCTTCACAGACGATTGGTTCTAACTTAAAATCTAAATAAATTTAAGGCGATTACATGAGCTAAACGCGAAATTTATAATTGCTAAAAGTATATGATTCACTGCTATAAACAAGACCAGAAAAATATATGATAATCTTCAGGATACATGATACTGTTGTTAGTTTTTTAATCCAATCAATAGTTTTTTTGTAAATCGATCGAAACCACTCATTTCGCGCTATTTGGCCTGCAGTGACTGACGTAACAACCACTTTCTATAATAGTGCAAGCTGATTAGAATTTTATTCTAACAGCATTTTAAAGAAAGTTTAAACCACCACAAATAGAGTTGCTAATTTAGCTCATCTAATCGCCATAAATGAGCATGTTACTAAACAATAACAGCCACTCGGGTCAATCAGCCGCGCTTGCCTAGGTTGGCCGTGGATGGGTGACCTCCTATTACTTACCGAGTTTCCTCCGTGCCTCGAATAGTACGTTAAGCTGTTGGTCCCGGCTGTCATTTGTAGATCTTTGACAGTCGTTACAGGTAGTCAGTGGTCCGAAACTTTGACAATCACTCTTACCAAGGGGTATCGTATTACCCAGTACTAACTGGGTTGGGGAAGTCAGAAAGACAGTCGTTCCATGTAAAATACTGGTATTAAGCTGCATCCAGTTAGATTGGAAGCCGACCAAAACATAGCCAAGATAAAACATAGCAGATGATGCTTGCTTCTTGAACGAATTTGCCAAACAATTGAAAAAAAAACATTCACAATAAGTAGCCTAAAACCTTAGTTTAAAACAGATAAGTACTCTTGTTTTTAATTTATACAGTAATTATGGCAAGATCATGGAAACTCCCTAGAGCCACAGTGCCGCTGTAATATTTTAATTAAAAATCTCTTACCTGCTGCTTCTAAAATCTGTCAGAGGTATTTTTTTAAATTGATTTTAAATTACACAACTGCACGTGATTGAGTTTACACTGGACAATAGTATGGTCGGTGCAGAGATTAATAATTGGTTTACTTGTAAAATTGTTAAGTTTTAGACGGAGTACTGTATGGTGTCGGACTTAAAGAATAGCAACATCCCATATCTTCCCGTGGGTATCGTAAGAGGCGAATAAGGGACTTGCCAGAGAATGGGCAGCAGCGTTCTCTGTGCTTTTGTGACAACCGTACTGCGATCGCCAACCCGCCTGCCAAGTGTGGCGATTATGGCAAAACCCCCCCTTTTGGGAGATACCTATATCCAGCACTGAACCAGCCGTAAGGTGATCATCATCATCATTGATGATGATTCAGAAAGGCAAAGGAAGTCTAGCAATTTTGCAAGTTGAACTTCAAGCAAATTTCAATAAATATTAGGTACGTTACTAATTAGCTGCCACGCTGTTCTAGTGGTTGCAAGTACGACTGCTGAACGTTAGGTCCTGGGTCAGATTCCCAGGTCGGGCAGAGTGTTATTAGGTTTTTCCATCAGAAATTTCTCAGTAGCAGCTACAGAGTCTGGAATTGCGCCCGGTTGACGGAAATAGGGTCGCCTCCTATGGGACTTATACATAACTGGCGAAATGTGAGTGTACTATTTCGGTAATTACTGGCGTGATGTTATGTAATGTATTACGTTATAACAGTGAAACATAACGAGAATATACACGATCATAACTTCTTTTTCGAAAAAATATTTTTGTCATAGCTCTTGTTTAAATCAGTGTCCATTCAAAGTATATATTTGGGAACCTAGATATTCTGTAATCCAATCGAAATAAATACACACTACCTTAGGAATATGTTTGATTTACAAATCATTTTGGTATTACGTTTGTATGAACTACGCATGCTCCGCCGGCCCCTTAAAGCCAGTTTTGCATTTTTGATCCACACCGCTAAAACGCGAAGAAAAAAGAAATTTTACTTAATGATGCTATAAAACTTCCTCCTTTCCTGTACTTACCTACCAAACTAGATTAATTTACAAGGCTACTGTTGCTTTCAAATCATAACTTTAAAATGTAGCGCGAAACTAAGTTCTTCGTCAATGCAAAGTAGTCTTTAGATATAACTTTTCAAAGACTAAGTTGTGTTGGCAACTCATAATTGAATTTAATCAGCCTGGCATGCTTTCTATCTTGTCAATTTTCTCAAGGATTTGGTTCTTGCACAATATTTATGCGTTTAGCTTTTATTACAATTTTGTGCTCGTACAAATCATGGCAATAATTTTTCAAAATGGCAGTTGTATTTCGTAACTAAACTTTTCGTGGCGTTTCTTACACGATATGCGTTGATGCCTAAAAATCGACACGGCTCAATGGCGCGGATGAGAAATTTAAAATGATAAAACTATATCTATCTTTGGTAAAATAATTATGAATTATTTGATACTTAATTTTCCATAAGTACAATATAAGGAAAATTTGTTCAAAACATGAAACAAAAGTTACCGGTACACTTTTCATTATTATTTTGTTTGTTTCATTTATACAATCCAATCAATTCATGCAAATACTATAAAATTTTCAATTTTCAAATAAACTGAAAGAGAAAATATGCTTCCAGAGTACAAACTTGCTTGGCATATAACTGTTAAATTAAAACTATCGATTGCCTTTTAGGCTACGCTGACTTGGCTATTACGGAACTGGGTCACGACCAAAATATTCACACTGTGCTACATGAATACGTACATTTGCAGTCCGATGAAGATATAATGTCCATTTGGCTCATTTTTTGGCACATTTGAAGTGCAGCTCAATTTTGTCAACCATTCTAGAATGTACTCGTAATATTAACTTTTCATTATTGAGAAGGTTATATTTTAAACAGCACACTGCACTAATAATCTGGTTTTTATTCGATCAGGAAACGTGTAGTTGTATGGAACCATAGGCATTATCCAGTAAACTAGACATAATCTGTGAGAAAACAACCGTGTAGGTGGAAAGAGCCATGACACAAAATCGCCAAAAGTGGAGAGATCTGGGGGTCTAAAAAGGCCACTTTAGCAGAATCATAATTTGAATCACGTTAAAATGTAAATTTCTCAAAATGGACTTTATCTTTATGAAGATAAGGTCCATTTTACCAATTTAATTTTTTTTAGATGATTCAAATTATGATTCTTCTAAAGCGGCCATTTTAGGCCCGCTGGAAGAAACCTATACGCAGCATTGGGTGGTCAAAGGTTGAAAAAGCAGAATCTGTTAAGATGTGCCCACAGATTTCAGTACATTGTAAAAGAGCTGTGTAATATTTTTGGTAATTTATGAAGTAGGTAAAACTACTTTTATTTTCTTATATAGGGTGACTGGTAATTAGTGTACTAAATTTAAACACGTGATTGTACTCATGATAACAAACAACTTTTACTATGGGACCAAAGCGGAAATCGCGAAAAAAATATCAGCTGTTCAGTACATTAGGCGAACATAAATGTACTGAACAGCTGATTTTTTTATCGCGATTTCATGTTTGGTCCCATAATAAAAGTTGTTTGTTATCATGAGCACAATCACGTGTTAAAGTTTCGTACACTAATTACCAGTCACCCTATATAAATTCCACTACAGAAAATGAAAAGACAAAGCATTTTATAAACCAGCCAGCGCAAAAAATAAACGAGCCACAATCATCCAAGAACCTCAACGGAAGAGATCGTTTAGAACGCATCAACTTCTTCATAAAAGGAAACTAATTCGAAAAAAAACCAGACCATTCTCTTTGAGTTTTTACATTTTTTTCCGCTTTCACTAGAAAGCAACCCATAAGGTGCAAGATTTTTTGTATAACACGATGTCAAAGGAAAATATACTCGTTATGACGTCAAAATAATAACATCGTCAAGATAAAAATATTCCTCGTTTTATTTGAGCACAGCCGTCATAAAGATTCAAGAGTGCTCCCCCTGAATATTTTAGCATTTCCATCTTAAACTTGAAGGATGACGGTAGTAAGACTTAATTTGTTGGGTGCTTCTAACAATATGCTATGTTTTAAGACTTTTATAATCTAACAGACATCTGGTGGAACCCTGACGTTAAATCCAAACTCGATTTTCTCTAATTTATACAGCTTGGCGATTTTAAAACCAGCCAACCAGTCGTAATGGCCACTTGGAAATGGCATTAACTAGTTCAAACTACCCTCAAACAAAGTAAAACATGTTAGAACCTCATTCAAACAATTAAAGGCACTCGCAGTCGTAAGCAAGTACTAAACGCCGTAAAAGAATCATGAAGTTAAGGTTAGAACACATTACTGACACGAGCTAGTACTGTAGGTGTAGGCAATGGTACGTCGTAACACGTATCAGTTTGAGAGCCAAAAATTATCTTCGGCCGCTATCAGTGATGGAGGCACGTTCTGGCTATTGCGAACGGTGTAGATCTAGCCTTACTAATAGCTTTACTTGCCTGCTATGTTTCATTTGAGGCTAAATAATTTTTGAGTTGACTTTTTAAATTTATGAGCATAATTTTCGAGTAGTAACTGATGCTTAGAAATTTAAATATGTTTATTTTGTGTACATATCTCTAATGAAGAACTACAAAAAAGGAATTGGTAATTCCAACATGCAGACAGAAATGAGACACATTTAGCACAGTACGACGAAAATGAATTAATTTCAAACATTCAACAATCTTTCAAAGGTAACTTTGAAATAAACAGACAGACGACTTTCCAAAGAGAAATTCAGCGAAAACATTAAATTACTCTCCTTTGTATAAGTTCAAAAGCTAAACGAATAAACCATACGCCATTTAAAAGCGAGAATATGAACACCAATGGAGCCTCTAAAATAATTTAAAAGGCAAATTAATATTTTAGTTCACCTTTATAATTAATAGAGTAAAGAGAAAATGCCACGGCATAGTGTGCCGTTCTCGTCGTGCATTTTAAATGAGTCGGGTCACATTTTATTAGGTTTTCCTACTTTACAGTGCCTATCTGAACTCGCTGGGGTTTTCAGACACAGTGTGACACGGTGTTTATAAATTCTTTTGTTTGGAACCGCGTGTTGGGTGAGGCAGGGTATCATGTTGGGTTCAAGTGTAATTACGAGTTAGCCAACTTGTGTGAGCTTGGGTGTGAACTGTGAATGGAGCTTTGAAACGGTTCGTCTGCTAGGGTTAGTAAATAGAAGTGGGCGGTGGTTAAATAGTTTCGTGTTAATCTTTTAGGGTGTCGGAATATTACGCGACTGAATAGGTGATACGTAATGTATGAACAAATCGCATAAAAAGGCAGTACTTATAAAAACTAGAACTTCCAACTGAAAAGCAAAAATCAAGCGCATTTGGACGCTGGCAGGACCCATTGAAATATTTTTTAAAACATGAAATGGGTCCCGCCCGCCTTTTTTACAATACGACGTCTGGTGGTCGCCATTTTGAATTTAAATTACTGTCATTGTCTTTATTACACTTGCAAGATTAACACCCGTATGCAGAGTCCTCGACTTGACTCAAAACCGTCTTGACACGCCTACTTTCCACCCCATTCGAGATATTGACAGCTAAAGTTTGTTTATAATTTGACATATCCGCCCACTTTTCTGTCAAATTCAACGTACAGTAGTACAAGAATCTTTTGACACTTGAATGAAGCCAACATGGGGGCGCTGATGGTTAACCTTTTGTTAATTGTTTTGTAAGAAATATTTAGAAAAGAAAGAGATGGCTGCATTAGTTTTGATGTTTGCCCCGCGCCAGAAGATTCTTGAAATCGAGAAACTTACGTTGTGAGTGATGTGTGTATGTACCTACTGAAATTCAAGTTTGACGTGTGTATAATTATTTTCTTGAGATTGTCTAGAAATGGCGAAAGTAAGATGAATTTTGAGGAGTATGTCGATTATGCGAACGATACGTCATATAATTATTTATCGCGACGATATTTACGCGATGCCGATAACCCATTTGACTTTTACAACAACGAACAGTTCCAAAGACGATTTCGGTTTCAGAAGGAAACCGTGCAGAATTTTTTTTACTCTTGGTATTTGAAAGTGCTAGCGTAGTTCTGATCGTGGACTATCAATTCCGACAACAATCCAGCTACTGCATACTGATCGGGGGCAGCGGCTATGCCCAAACATCGTATATGTTCACGCCTATGCTTCATCCACAGACTCCAGCTGAGTTACAATACAATAGGGCTCACATAAAAACAAGAAACGTAATTGAGCGATTCAAAGGGGTCTGGAAAAGGCGATTTGCATGTCTCAGTAGAAAATTACAAAACAAATTACCAAACACCTTGAATATCATTAGTGCCTGTGCCATACTCCACAATATTTCTATCATGGTAAATGGAGACATGCGGACGCCAGAACCCAGAGTGGTCCAACATAATTCTGCTGCCGTTATCCGAATGCAATTAGGCTCGGCGCAGTATGTTTCCATTTTTTTTATCCTATTTCTTTTGACAGAGTACATCCATCGTTTCTTTGGTCTTCCCCTACTCTTATAATAAATATTCGTAATCAAATCTTTCTTCACAACATGTTCCTCATTCAGCCGCATCACGAACTCATACCATTACAACCATAGACTTACCACAACTTTTCAGACGTCTTCCTCTTTGTATTACTTTGTTATTCCATCCATTCACATGACACTACACATCCCCCATTCATCTGAGCATTTTCATATAAAATTGCCTTTCATTTTGTTTTGTAGCCAAACATTCATGTGATCCGATGACCTGGTAAAGGTTACGGGAATCCGTTGGATGCGAGTCGCACGGCACCGGTCAATGTGGCAACACTTGGGGGAGGCCTATGTCCGGCGGTGGACGTCTTTCCTTTCGGCTGGAATGATGATGATGATTTTGATCCGTACAAGACAGCAGGTCTTACCATTTATTTGCCTAACCGTGGTGCCTTGATTTTCTTTGAAATCGTTCTCTTCACACTATGTAAAACTTTAAAAATCACATTATTTTCGTATGCAGAAACTGTTCGAAAGATTAATAATGTCTATGGGTACTGTCATAACGGATTGGTCGAAGAAAGCAATGTTTAACAAAATTGGAAAGCCATGGGAGAGGCCTTTGCCCAGCTGTGGGACATAGCGGGCTGATATAAAGTAAAATAAATAAATAAATAACCAACCCGTCTTGAGCAAGTTTGGTGATCAATGCTCGTGCCTTCTCAGTATGAGCCAGCAGTGGGACAGTAATAGGCTGGTATTATTTTTGTAAAAGAAAACACGGTTCATTTTTGGTTCCAACGTTCTCGTTCTGAAAACTTTTACCTGCAGCCTGTGCAATGGACGGCCGGAGACCATAGTTGCTAATACCTATTTTCCGTCGCGTTTAATTTCAAAGCTACCTAGTATGTAGGAGGAATTAGTAATTCATGATTATTACTAAGAATTGCAAGCACTTGCTCCGTGGTAAATATATATTGAGCACAGTTTCTTTCCCAAATCGGTGGGTATTTGGAAATGTTCATTGTCGTGGAATTGTATGAGCTATTTATCAAGATCGCGTAAATAATATAGTCGTGACAAATAATCATAATATGGAGTATCGTACACATAAAAGATGAATACAAGCTTAATTCATTTGGTATTTCTAAAGCATGAGAATGAAAACATCGTGAGGAAACCGGCATGTCCCAGAACCAAAAATTCGAACACATGGGAGCATTAATAGGTTGATGATGATGATGGTGATGAAAATGTTAACGCAGCATTTTGAATCTCAGAGAACAAGAGCGAGCTTGCATAGGTAGCTCGTGAATTCGTGATGTTTGGGAACTAATATTGGTTTATTTTTTAAATTTAGCAAGTTGTATGAGAAACCAATGCGGTACATAAGTTGCTTACCGAACATCATTTATTTTAAATAGTTTTTGGCTAAGGTTGTTTCGTTTTTTTATTTAGCCCCCAACCTACATCTTTAGTATATTTGTGTTGCGGTATTATACATATACTCGTAACTCGTTAATATAGTACATTCCTTGAGTTTAAGAAACTTTTTTTTTTTTTTTTTAATCTACTGAACGGATTTTGATGAAATTTTGCACACAGATACTTTAAAACCTGGATTAAAACATAGGATACTTTTATCCCGGTAGTAAAATCTCATGGGACAATAATCAAACTTCACGCGGGCGAAGCCGCAGGCAGAAGCTAGTAATAATATAATCAGATCGAATACTTCTAAGCTGCTCGGTTCATCGTTCATCGTCGAAGCCAGTTATGGCAAGAGAGGTTCCCACCACCTTACAAATTGAAGCCCCAAGAACACAACCTGGCTACGGACAGACATTTTTTTTTGTTTCGCATGGGAAATCAAAGAAAACCCATCCCTGTTCCTTCCTCGCCCTTTACCTACAGTGGAAAGCTCTGAATCGATTGCGTACACAAGTAGGCCGCTGCAAAACATATTTGGCAAAATGGAGTATTATTGGTTCCTCCAATACCGAGTGCAAGTGCGGCGGTCCGAACCAAACTATGCCGGGGCTATCTGCTGAAGTGTCCAAGGTGTTCGTTTACCTGCACTTGTTACGACCTGAATAGCGCCTCTGCCACTGCAATAAACGTGGCCACCTACAGTTACTGGGGCCAAACTATGTGCGTGTGGATTGAGGGCCACTTTGTTAAAATTCTTTGAAAAAGTGCTTAGGATTTAGAAACATTCCCAAAGAATTGTGAAAGTTGGAATGCCATTTTGTGAAAGTCAATTAAGGGTGTTATGGACTGCAAAGTTAGTATAGAAGTACATCGATACGACAAGCAGAAGAAGGTTCATCTTCCGACTGAATTCTTTGCTCAACTCTGGACGACCGGTACTTGCTAATAGAGCAAACTGGCGAAGAAAAGCTCAGAAGCTGTGAGCTCTTATAGCACAGCTGGGTTGGAGAGACCACCATGAAGCCGCGACGGATTGGAGGCAGCAGGGTACAATTTATTAAAAATTGCGGTTTCAAGGGTGCAAAAATGCAAAATCTGGCATTTCCTTGGATTTTACCCCTATTTTTCTAAATAAGTATGTATGTATGCTCCAGTTTTTTATGTTGATAATTGTGTGATGTTTATATTTATATTTTTGCTGTCTCGTAGGTCCACTAGTCATAAACTGCACAGTGTGAGGTTATGGGTTCGATTCCCAGGCCATGCAGTGTTGTTGGGTTTTACTAACCCATAGACTGGATCTAATGTTACGTAGGACTAAATGAAAATGAAAAATCATTTTCTTTGTTTTTCTATGTCTTTAAATGTGTTATGTAGATATTTTACTTATTTGTTATACATACGTGATACTACTTTTATAATAAAAATCAATTGGCTTGCATAATGTGTAATAATTTATTTTTAATTTTTTTCGGCGTCCTCCCTTGCAGCGTCACTGAATTGAAGCAACTGCGCGGCACTTAAACGGTCCAGCTTTGCATTTTAGTTAGTGTTGCCCAAATGCAAGACCAAGACGAGACCTTAGCCAGTCTTGGTCTTGGTCTTGCGTCAATACACCTGGTCTTGGTCTTGGTCTTGGTATTGCGCTCTCAGTCTTGGTCTTGGTCTTGGTCTTGCAGCAAGAGTCTCGCAAGTCTTGCGAGACTCTACTATTTAGACCAGACTAAACGGAAAACGGACGAAACGTCGGACTTACATTAAAGGTAAAATTCGCGATAAATACCCGTTTACATATATTTTATAATGTAGACTAGACTACTTGCAAATACCTATTAGCCTATTGCTATTTACATACATCTTCAAGGTCATTTAATATTATCCTCTTGTGCCAACCCTACCAAAGTAGGTAACAATTTTGTGTGCCTCTGTCCGTACTCTGTGGCGACGGATGCGGCGCTCAAACAGTGTCAAATGCTGTGTGATACACTTGTTGCAGTCTTTGATACACCGCAGCGTCTTTGTCGGTAAATGATCAAATAATTAGGTACATTTAATACACCGACCGACCAACGGTTTATTCGCAAAACGTCAAATTTTCCCAATCAATCATGAACCTTGATGCTTTAGCGATAAAGTTGAAAATCTGTTATAGAAATTTAGCAGATGGTAGTAGCTTGATGTGCTGGCATCTGTTCCATAACATTGGCTGTCCTAAAACCTGTTACTAGACCTACTCGACTCGCTGTTAGTTTTAAATTTTGCTGAATAGAAGTATAACATAAACTTTGAAACATAAGTACCTACATAATGTTTACCAACCTACTAACGTTAGATCTGCACATTAGACAAGCATAATATAATACTACAGGTAGATATACCTACAAGGTATGAAATGAACTTTGCCAGAAAATTATGTTAGGTAAGTATATTTTTATCACATGGGAACATAAATTTGTGAGTAACACGCTACCTAATAAATAAATAGTCGAAATATAATAATCAATACAATACCTTTTAGCGTTATGACGAATTGACGATACGGTTTTGATACTGGGGAACGTCTATCAAAATCGGGTTTTAAACCAAATCCCTACTTAATAACGCCCAAATCTCAGTTTGATTTATCTGCGAGACGCAAGAGTCTTGCAAGCTTAGTCTTGTCTTGCTCAAATCTTGCAGGGTTCAGTCTTGGTCTTGGTCTTGCTAAAATACGTCGGTCTTGGTATTGGTCTTGGTCTTGCAAAAACGCAAGAACAAGACCAAGACTGCAAGACCAAGACCGATTTTGGGCAACACTAATTTTAGTAGGCTTCCTCTGCTGCCTTTAATAGCCACTTCCTCTCCTGCATTTTCATCTGGCGCAGTTCTTCCTCTCTTTCTTGAATCCGCTTTAAGTTTTTCGCTTTTAGCAAATGTGATTCTTGATCTCGTTCCTCATTCCCTTTTAAATTTTTTGGCCGTGCCTCAAACTCCATGCCCTCGGACTCACAGCCTACATGTTATTTGGTACTTACGCGGTACTTGCGCGTATTATTTATGGAGTTATATTCTTGGGTCAGGCGAACCCAAGCATTTTTTTTGCTGATGGGCTGCCCGTCCACGTCGTACATAAATGGAGCTTGTACTTGCGCACAAGTTCCAGTAAGCAGGATTTTTCTCCGGAGGTAAAGCAAACCTTGAGGCCATTTTAAATTCTTGAGAATGATTCTTGAATGATGAAAAAATATTTATTTGAAAGTTAATCCGTTTTATGCGGTTTTATGATTTTGTTCTTTGACAGATGATGTCAACCAAGAGCATTCGATCGAACATCAATTTATGACATCTCTAGCATTGTGACGTATTCTATTAAAACATTTTTAGCATATAAAGCAGCTTGCAACCTTCATGCAACATACTTATTTTGAGTTTGATATGGGCAGCATGTTTTGCTGGTAGATTAAGGTGAGTACTCATATGAGCATTTCAACGTATTGTAATGTTTTTACGAAAGCTTGGCACGGTGTTCAACGTATTTACTTGTAACATTCCTTTGGTTTCCGTCAAGAATGTGTGATGTAACATAGGTTGATAATTTTAGGAATAATGATAAAACTACAAGTTTGCGATTGAAAAGATGTTAAAGGACAATAAAATAAAAGAATATGTTTAGATGGTTTAGACATCTTGATAGAACGAGTAAAAGGCGACTAAAAAAAACCGAAAGAGAACGTAGGAGGACATACTTTATTGGTACCTAAAGGTTTCTTAAAAAAAGTCAGGTGGCAGTGCTCGAGTCCTGCGTGCGTGTCGCCGCGTGTTCTCAGATATATGAACGTGAATGAAGCAAAAGTAGTACCTAAATCAAGTTTGAACAAAGTGTTAAGCAGCTTGGTGTCTTCATGACTTGTTGAAAATACATGTTTTAGCTAGTCTGTACTCACCCTATGAACATAATTTTGTAGGCGTGTCGGAGGCGGTGGCCTGCAGTGGTTTCCTTGTTACCATGGCAACAAAGACCGTTTCAAGCAAAAAAATGGTCTTAAGCAAGTTTTTGGAATACGGGTGTAAAACTCTAATCGACTGACGTCCAGCTCCACAATAGAACAAACATACATGGGGTGACTGGTAATCGCGAAAAAATGTCCTGTACTTATATAGGGTGATACATATATAGGGTGACCCGAAATCGCGAAAAAATGTCTGCTGTTCAGTACATTTAACTGGTCAAAATGTTCTGAACAGCTGTTTTTATTTTCGTGATTTTAGGTTTGGTCCCATAATAAAAGTTGATTGTTATCATGAGCACAATCACGTGTTTTATTTGCGTACACTAATTACCAGTCAGCCCTATATACATATTAAGCTGATAAACATACACACACACACACATTACACACACATACATTACTCTCCTCATTCGGATAAAAAAGATACACACGCTTCTCAGTGTCAAAAATTTTTTATGAAATCTAATAGAATATGCATGTAATTTTCTCTTCAATTAAATTAATAAAATAAACTATTATCAACCCAAGAAAAGTATTAAAAGTTAATTTCAAGTACTGCTTGTGGCTCAAACATAATATTTAACTCCTGTAATTTTCAACGACGACAGTTCAAAGTTTCAAACGTCCGTGACTATCGCGGCCATGATGTGACGTCATTAACCTCAATCTGCCTTGTTTAGATCGAATTTTAATAAAGTTATTTTACTAATTGTTTGTGCTTTATTCAAGCGAAAATTGCGATAGCGAAATTATAATAACAACTTTTCAAATAAAAGTATTTTTTAACATAAAGATTTATTTACATTTTTATGCACAAATACATGACATTTTTAATAAATAAAAACAGTTTTGTATTTATTGTATATTTCCTATTCTATTAGGTACTGTGAGAGCAGATCTAACGACCTAAATCTTTCCCCCAAAAATTCAAACCCAAAAACCAAAGCTTTTAACTTGTTTCATTCTACCCAGTGATGCGTTCAAAGCTTTTGTGCAAACACCATTTTTCATTCCTTTTCGTACATCATATGTTACGGAAAAACTCCTATTGGAAGCTTTAGGAAGTTTGTACAAGGTATTAAATCTATCCGCAGGCAAATCCGAGATGTTTGTGTTAGTATAATTATGTTTGTCGAAGGACATGTGCAGCCAAAATGGCGGGTAAACTATTTTCTCTGTTAGTTCTAGGGACAGTTGAGTTTAAAGTAAATTGATCTGGGATAGTGGTTTTTGTGTTTGGATTACAGGGTTTTGAAGAACTTGATTTATCTTCAGAATCTATTTATTTAGGAAAGAAATAGAAGTAGAAGTGGGATTGTGCGTGAGTCGTCACACGTGGGTGCCAGAAGACGGGCGCCTTCGCCGAAGGAGGCCTAGAACACGCAGGTGTGAAGGCGGGGAGGCCTTTTCGTAGTAGGTAGTGGTACATCAGCTGAGGAAAAATATAATTATAAGATATTAAAACTCATAAAAATCGCAAAATTACATTTTAACAAAATGATTCATTGCATAAACTTGCTACTTTTGTACAAATCTGGTTTAATAATTAATACTCACAGATACACTGTTGTTTTTGGATGTGTATTTTCATGAAAATATTTGCCATGCCATCGCATGTCACGTTCCTTCACGAGTTTTCGTCAGATTGTGAATATTTTCTTCTTCTTTCTATGCAGAAAGTTTCTGGAATACTACGTAAATATTGTGGTGATCTTTTCCTTATGATAGTTACTGTTGTCTGAAAATAGTTCTTGTAAGATTAAAATGCAAGTAATTGAAAACACTAATTAAACTGTTTATTCATTGGCCCTACTTATTACAAAGAGTTGAATTCGGCACTATTTATCATTAATTTATTTAATCTCAACTATATTTTTCCTGCTGGTAAAAGTTCCCCTTCATAGATTTTCAGTCTTTCATTTTCCTTTCACCTTTTCTAATCTAATTATGATTATTATGACGACAATTCAGCGTTTCCCTTTTTAGAAGCAGTTTAATTACCTTCCACTTTTTCCCTGTATCTTCCGACTCAGTGGAATCTTCTCAAGCTTGTCCCTTAATATTAACCATCAGACCCAGTGAACCCCAGGCATGCGTAAGCAAGCAGTAACTTCGAAGTAAAGTCAGCGATAAATTAAGTCGTAACAGATTGGCGACCCCGTTGTTGTAATACCGCCTTGGACATTGTGTGCACGACAAATATTGGTTCCAAGCGTATATTTGTGTACATTCCGTGTGTATTTTGGGTATTACACAGGTATAGCTTTGACAGGTTTAATTGAAATGTCAACAAATTCATATCCTGTGCTCAGTTCAGTGTCATCCTGTGAATCGAAGCGTCATTTTGTTTTCAGAGTAATAACTGTGTGCTATTTTTCTTCTTTTTTTTTGTGTGGGTAATGTCTAACCTGGTGTCAGAGTTTTTAGCCTCTGACTTGGTTTTACATGACGTCGAGAAAGTAAGGGAAAACACAATACGCACATGAATCCGAAAAATCAGATGCCAGTCTTTTTTTTTTTTGATCGGAAGTCATCAAAGGTCCCCCTAGAACGTCAGACTTTTACTGACTAAAACCCACCCATGTTCTTTCTTAGCCCTTTGTATTCCAGTTCCAGGGCCGCGGGATCTCTTTCCAACAATCCCGCAGCCCCGGCAGGCATCGGCCCTTCCTTTTTTGCTGCCATCTCTTTGAAGCGCGCGTGGAACACGAATGAGTTGTCTGCCTTGACTTCAAACTCGTGACCTATAACTCGGCCGTCCAACGGGAACACAACTTGGAAATCACTGCTTTGTGTGCTGTTGAATGGGGCTTCATTACATTTCGGCTGCTGAGATACAGGCCTGTCCTCTTAGAAATAGCTTAGACAGACATAATTTAAGCGAATCTCACGTCACATTGACTATTGTATGAGATCAGTAGGTGCCGAACATACGTTACGTATGTTACGTACATCGCATGACTGCGCGGACAAGAGGCGTATTCATGAGCTTTAATTATACCCTCACATTTGGTCGTAATAAGATACTAAAAAAAAGACAAATATCCTAGCACCTCGCTGTCTCACCCCTTCCTCAGTAATTTTATTCAACCATTTTGAATTGTAAATAATTACTAAAAGATAAGGCAAAGAAAGTATTTAATTAATTTTATGGCCAAAATTAAACTTACAAAGCTGATTAATAGCGGACTCAATCAGATTCTCATGATGCTTTCTGTAAAACAAAATCAAAGGAAATCTCAGAAATTCATACAAAGTTAAAGTAAAACTCCAAAACTTTATCAAATTCATGCTTAGAAAATTGAAACATTCCAAGCGTAATAATTTCAAAAATGTTACCTCACGAAAACAAAATATAGAAGTTTGTTTAAACAATCAAGAGCAGTGGTAAAACAAAACAACGGAATAAACAATGTTTGGTGGAATTGAAACGGAAAATATTTCCTTCTGGGTGAAACTGGCGCCGCGCGCCGTCAGAATGCCATAACTTTGCCTACGTGACAACCGTTTAGTTTCAAACAATACTTAGTACTTTTTAATTCCGTATTTAATGACTGAATTTTTGCGTTGAGCCCGTGTTTTCTCTGTTCAATTGCTATGGATTTGTGGAGTTCCTGGAATGTTAAAGGTCGCAGTGGCATTTTTAATTTGTTTGATTATTTATGAATTCGAATGAAATGGAGTGGGTAAACCAATTCTGTAAGTACTCGGAAACTTGTAGAGATTATTATTTGTGTGAAAAGATTGTTTCGAAATTTCACTCCACATAATATTATTATGATTCTGTACGAACGAAATACGATGCTACCCGTTATTAACATATAGGTAATAATTAGTCTTTAAATTACCTAGGGTACAGAATTCGCTATCATAATTATAAAGACTGCCATACCCTTTTACAATAACCAATATTATTTGCTTATTTCAAAACAGTATAACTCAATCAAAAGTTTACACTTACTACTAACAAATGCAATCATAACTTTATAACGAATTTATATCGAAAAATAACGTTCATTTGAAAAAATCGGTTCATTTTTGTTGTGCGTTTTGAAAATAAAACAGATTTTTATTAAATTAATTCAGTTTCAGTGGATACTGATGTTATTTCACAGACGTAACGAAGCGGCCATTTTGTGCAAGTGTTATTTTGACATTTTAAAATATAGAGTGTTACCCAAGGATAGGTAATTTAATAGAGGAGGTTTTAAATGTTATTTTTAACCCCCGAAACAAAAACGACGGGTAGGGGTGTTATAACTTTGAGGTGTCTGTGTGTGTGTGTGTCTGTCTGTGGCATCGTAGCGCCCGAATGGATGAATCGATTTTGATTTTGTTTTAATTTGTTTGAAAAGTGAATTAGTCGGGAGTGTTCTTAGCTATGTTTGATAAAAATCAGTCCAAGATGGCCGCCGACACAAAATGGCGGCTTTACATATTTATTTAACAACTCCCTCAATATGGGTATCAAATGAAAGGATTTGACTACTAGAATACTCCTATACACTATGATAAATTAAAAATGCAAGACGACCGCCACCACAAAATGGCGAATTAACGAATTATTTTCTGTTTAACTTTTAGTACATCGGGGTTTTTAAATATTAAATTTAATTTTACTTTATTTTTTTTTAATGTTTCAATCAGTGAAAACTACAACAAACGGAAACAGCTCTACTGATGTTAACTACTGCCTCGTTGGTTTTTGCAACGCATGTCCTTTACAGTTACATTTTTTTTTACTTTGCATCTGTCGTGACAGGACGCAAGCAGGACTGCTGAGCATGAGGACCTAGGTTTGAGTCCCAGGTCGGTTAAAGTGTGATTGGGTTTTTCCATTAGAAATTTCTCAGTTGCAGCCACATAGTCTGAATTCCTCCCCGGTTGATGGCAATAGGCTTGCTCCCTGTTACATGGTACTTAAACGTGGTAGGAGGAGAGGTAGGAGAGAGGAGGTATCCCTGTAATGTTATGATGTTGAGAGTAGCGGTGGCCCAGTGGTGGCGGCCCCGACTTACGAACTGTAAGTCGTGGTTTCGAACCCAGGCAGGCACATTACTTTGTGTAATTTATTTCATCACCACTGCTCTCAAAAAACGGTGAAGGAAAACATAGTGAGGAAACCGGCATGTTCTAGAACCCAAAATTCGAAGACATGTGACATTTACCAATCCGCACTGGGCCCGCGTGGTAAATTGTAGCCCATACGCAAAATACGCGCTTTGACGTGGAGTTGTGGACACCAGCCCGTTATACAATACAATACAATACAATACTATACAATACAATACAATACAATGATATGTTGTTAAAAAGCTACGACAAACATCATGAGCAATTTTGATACTTGCAAAAGCAATATCACCGGGTATTGCTTGTGCAATGATCAAAATTGCTACCGAGCTATAAACAAAGAGACATGGCCTCTGATGTTGTTAGCGGAAGGGTCACATGTCCGCTGTAACACATAAAAAGTTAACACGCAGTTGCTTCCAAGGGCAATCATAGCCAACAAGATAATACAGAAGGTGAGGTAGGGATTTATTTGTCTCTGGAAAAAAATTTATGATTCATCAAGAGTTAGATAGAATTTTAGAGGCATCATCAAGACATCAACATCTTCTTGCACTTATTCCATTTAAGGTCGGGACATTTTGGCTGGTAAAATTGAGATAGAGGTTTGTGGAATAAATAAAACGTGTCTTGTTCATAGAGAAAATCGAGATGCAAAATTTTCTTGTACTGACAGTTGATATGACATAAAATTCTGACATTGACACTTAACATGACAGATAAAGTGTTGCAAGACCACAAAAATAATAAATAAAATTTTGGGGATGCCAACACCCTCTTAGATTAAAAAAAGCGTTTATTTGTTGAGAACTCATATTACAAAAAAAAAATGTTACTTCTGCCAAACTGTAAAGCAGTTTTTTGGCAGATGCATTTCCCATAAAATTATTCTATTTTTATGAAACAACTCGCAGGTACTTTTCCATTGAAAACAAAGAAACTTAACTAAACATTAACTAAAACTAAACACAAATATCTTACAATAGCACAAAAGGCTGACCAGTAGTGAATTGAAACGCCAGTACGAAATTTATAATGCTTTGGCATTAGCTAGTAAATAAGTAAATCAATAAATTAAGCTTTATTTCGTTGGTATTTTAGTAACAATGCTGCTTATGAAATAGGTTAGTATTGTTAGTAAGTATCTTAATAATATTAAACAATTTAGCTTATCTATTTGTTAGTAACAATGAGAACTTACAAACTATGCTAGTAACTATGTAACTAACTATGTAACTAACCACAGAACATATAAAATATGTTCTGTGTAACTAACTAACTATATTAATAACTCTAAACAATCAAATAACATGCTCCATCGCTCAATGGCATCTCAATTCACACTGGCTAAGCCGCGAACATAAACTAGTATGACATTTTATGCATCTCCATTTATGAAGCTTTGAAAGAAACTTCTCCATTTTATTCTTGAAGGACATTTTTGTGGTACAGCTACTTTCTAAATCGACTGGTATGTCATTAAAAATGGTTGGGACTAAGCATTTTCTACATCTTTGTCCATAATAGTTAGTACAAGTGGGTACGACAAATATTCTAATGTTTTTATTCCTTGGAGGTCTTAAGTTTAGAGTCTTGGTTTTAAACTCATCCATACAATAATTTTGTATGGCCAATAACAACACCACCTTACGAGATGGTACGGCAGGGCATCATTTACTCCTTTCTCTTGCATATCATTCCTCACACAATCCACCTTTTCTTTTTCCAGTCTTACCGGATTCGGCTGTATGCAGTTTTTAACTTAAAAGTCGGGCTGTCCTCAAGCTCGTTGGGTTGACGATATTGTCAGGGTCGCGGGGAACACCTGGCTCAGGGACGCACAGAACCGAGATGTGTGGCGGAAGAAAGGGGAGGCCCGGGTAGCAGTGGGTGATTCCGAGTTGAAATGATAGTGATGGTGGCGGGTATGTCGGGTCATTTAATTCCCTTCAATATGGTCGAGTTGAATGGTGCTGATACATGCGTCATGTTCGTGAACGGGCGTGGTCAATTGAGACTGGTCAACTCTTAGCTGCCACGTTTAATTTGAATTAATTAATTTTTTAAGTTGTTGATTTAATCTTTTCTCTGGACGCTCTTAATATGCACGTCTTTCTACATAGTTCTCACATATTATGTATAATCACAACATGAATGATGTAACCAAGATTTTGTAACAATTTTTTGATTTTAAAAGAGTGTCCATAGAGTTTCTTGCCCGTTTTTTTCCATAGATATCTACGCTAGGGAATGAGCAACTACAGTACTTTCTCAAGTTATTATGCCTTGTGACTGTGACTGTAGCTTTGATTTTTTGTATTTTGACATTCAAAAGTGCCTAATTAAAATAAATGATTTGAGTTTGAGTTTGAATTAACTAAAAAGTACCTGCCAGTCTTCATAAATGCACAACAACACCCAGTTAACCACTTTTTAAATCTCAGTTAACCACTTTTTGCGTGAATTGTAGAATATATCTATATATATAAGATAAAATGGTAAACTGACTGACTGACTGACTGACTGACTGACTGACTGGGTGATATATCAACGCACAGCCCAAACCGCTAGGTCTACAGTTTCCAAATTTGGCATGAAGGTTCCTTATGTGGTTTAGGGGTGCACTAAGAAAGGATTTTTCAAAATTCACCCTCTAAGGGGGTGAAACGGGCCCCCAAAGTTTGTATGGGGAAACAAGATTAGTTAGACTATTTTATTCGAAACTTCACAAGAGTATTCCTATTGATAAAGGAGAAGAAACGGGTTTCAGTTTTTTTCAAAATTCAACCCCTAAGAGGGAAAAATGGGGTGACAAAGTCTAAAAATCAACGCACAGCCCAAACCGCTGGGTCTATAGATTCTAAATTTGGCAAGTAGGTTCCTTATGTAGTCTAGGGGGGCACTAAGAAAGGATTTTTCAAAATTCACCCTCTAACGGGGTGAAACAGGCTTCCAAAGTTTGTAAGGGGAAACAAGATTGGTTAGACTATTTCATTCGAAACTTCACAAGAGTACTCCTATTGATAAATGAGTAGAAACGGGTTTCAGGTTTTTTCAAAATTCAACCCCTAAGAGGGGTAAATGGGGTGACAAAGTCTAAAATCAACGCATAGCCCAAACCGCTGGGTCTACAGATTTCAAATTCGACAAGTAGGTTCCTTATGTGGTCTTAAAGTGCACTAAGAAAACATTTTTCAAAATTCACCCTCTAAGGGGGTGAAACGGGCCTCCAAAGTTTGTATGGGGAAATGAGATAAGTTAGACTATTTCATTCGAAACTTCACAAGAGTAGTCCTATTGATAAATGAGTAGAAACGGGTTTCAGGTTTTTCAAAATTCAACCCCTAAGAGGGGTAAATGGGGTGACAAAGCCTAAAAATCACCGCACAGCCCAAACCGCTGGGTCTACAGATTCCAAATTTGGCAAGTAGGTTCCTTATGTAGTCTAGGGGTGCACCCCTAGACAAAGAGGGAAGAGGGGGGAGGGTGAAACGGGCCTCAAAAGTTTGTAAGGGGAAACAAGATTGGTAAGACTATTTCATTCGAAACCTCACAAGAGTACTCCTATTGATAAATACAAGATAGCGCCGAGGAAAAGTATTTGTTTTTCCATCTCGGGTGTCGTTTACATGGTTTTCGAGGTTTACAAAAATGAGATCGAAATGAAAATCGAAATGGCGTTGAAGTAAATTTTTCGTCATTTGTGTGTTGTTTTCGTGTTTTTTGGGGTCGCTGATATCGAAAATGAGGTCAAAATGAAAATTCAAGATGCCGTCTAGGGTTTTTTTTTAATATTTTCGTCATGGGTGTCGTTTGCGTGGTTTTCGGAGTAGTTGATAACAAAAATGAGGTCAAAATGGAAATCCAAGAAGGCACCTAGGATTTTTTTTCGTTTTTCCTTCATGGGTGTCGTTTTCATGGTTTTCACTGAACACAAATCTATTTTTCTTTAATTTTTTTCTTTAGTTTGTCTTCGTAGCTACGTATCGTTATGTAATTTACCGGCCATAGTAATTCCATCCTAGACAATAATTTAAGATTTTACACAATACTTCTGCAAAGTTCCTCTGTTCTGCTTTGAAACCAACTAATTTATGAGCAACCCAGATATGTATATCTTTAAAAGTCTGCTGGATCTTGATCATTTTTTAATTAAAAATACCCCAAATTCAACGTGAGCAAAGCCGCAGACAAAGCTATCTAATACATAAAAATCTCGTGTCACATTGTTTGTTATCGAAGTCCTCCGAAACGACTTCACCGATTAAATTTTTTTTTTTATATTTGGTAGGCCAGAGAACAAGTCGAAGGCTACTTTTATACCCCTATGTGACAAGGGTGGTTTACGCGGACGAAGTCGCGGGCAACAGCTAGTATTAATATATATATTCTATTTGTGTTTTTGTTACTCGTAAATAAAAGTATTTTCATTCCTTCATTCTTGTTTCTTAAAGGTCGAAAAGTGGTCAACTCCCATTGTACACGATTATAGAACGACAATACCGAAGTTAACCCAAGATCTAAAGAATTGGCATCATAAATCCAGCCTGAACAATTTACGCGTTCACAACCGAACAGAATTCTATTGTTATTCTTTTCCTATCCAATTTTCTCTAAATTGACTTACTGATATTTTCTTTGTCCGTGCTAAAGCCTACGGAGCCGTAGGATAGCCCGGTACATATGGGCTCTGTCGTTACCTTTATCTCACTGAAATGTCGCACACAACACCCTTTATATTGTTTTCTTATTTTATTATTAGTCTATCTTTGGCACCGTTAGTGGTAAATTGATAAAAGTCAATTTTGTTGTTTTGTTTTCAATCAAAGATCTGTGTAATTTAAAAATAAGTCAAAATAAAGTATAGTTTTGCATCCTAGTCAGAATTCAGGAGCTTGTCATAAAAGACAGAAATAATCAATCTAAATTACCGGACAAATAATTAACAAATCTGCTATTTTGAATTGTTTTAATTTGACAGTATTACAGAATAACACGAAAGTAATAGAAGAATCACGCACCGCGCGACATGTCTCTGATGCGTGCGTTTATTTGTGAGTGTTAAGGCGCGGTCATAAGGCCAGTTATAGACGGGCTGTGTTTTAATACGGGTGGTTCACACTTACCGATTTCTACAAATAAGAAAAAAAACCTACCCATTTTATTATCGATTCGGGTCGAAAATCATTGGTATAGATACCTCCTTGAATTTGACCATGACCAGAATGGAAAGCGACACCTTGAATGAGTACTTAAACTTAGGGAATGCCCTGGGACAAACACTGACCTTGATGGTAAAGTTCTAGAGAAAGGTGGTTTAATGTGCGTGTATGACCAGTGGTATGAACGTAAATGAAGCAAAAAGAGTAGGTGGCGTTCCATGGGTTCTGTCTGCCCCTATTGGCAAAACTCTTGAGTTTATGTATACAACGTGTAACAGAAAGGGTGTATAGTCATATGAAAGGGTGTGCTACAGACCATCAAACTGAACAACTTTCTCCATGGAACACCATCGTAATCGCAAAAAAATTTACAACGGCCCCGTACTAAATTCCAATATCTACTCGACCGAATGTATAAAACAGCTGATTATTTTTTTATGATTACGATGGTGGTCCCATAGAGAAAGTTGTTCAGTTTTGATGGTATATAGCACATCACCCTTTCATATGACTATACCCTTTTTGCTACACGTTGTATATGTTAAACATAAACTCACAACACGACCCGGAGAGTAAGTGATTTTTCACATCCCATTCGAGTAATTTCAAATATAACATACATACTCCTATCATCATCTACCTAGCCTTTTCCCAACTATGTTAGAATCGGCTTCCAGTCTAATGAATACCAGTATTTTACATGTAGCGACTGTGTATCTGACGTTTACAACCCAGTTAATACGTGGGAATACGGTATACCTTGGTAAGACTGGTTGTCAAACTTTTAGGGCCACTGACTATCCGTAATTACTGTCAAAGATCCACAAATGACAGCCGTCACCAACGGCTTAACGTGCTTTCCGAGGCATAGAGGTAACTCGGTTGGTACTGGGTGGTCACCCAACCTAGGCAAGCACGGCTTAACCTAAAGATCGACACTTTCTTTCTCGACTTTTGCCACGAGCTCCACAAGTAATGTCATATATAGGGTGACTGGTAATTAGTGTACGAAACTTAAACACGTGATTGTGCTCATGATAACAAACAACTTTTACGATGGGACCTAAGCCGAAATCGCGAAAAAAAAATCAGCTGTTCAGTACATTAGGCGAACATAAATGTACTGAACAGCTGATTTTTTGTCACGATTTCACGGTTGGTCCCATAGTAAAAGTTGTTTGTTATCATGAGTATAATCACGTATTTAAGTTTCGTACACTAATTACCAGTCACCCTATATAGCATACATATTCCTCCAAATTCACAAATACCGATTACGAAAAAACAATGACAATAGCTGTTCTACACGCTCTATCAGAAATTATCAACAAAAGCATACCTACCTTTATCCACGCCATACTTCGCATCCAATTACAATTCATCCTTAAAACAAACAAACAAATACCTATTCACTCCCTCCATTAATTTGTAACCAAACACTAAAGCTCGTTACTCACGAGAGGCGAAACTGAACCGGAAAACTGAACCGGAAAATCGGCATTAGTTTTGGTTAGTTGGATCAACAAACGAAATGCTCTCATCAGTTATGATGATTGGTTCAAGTAAACTGTGATTGGCTGGCCGTGTGTGATGAAACCATATATAAATAATAACGACAATTCGGATGAAAAGGGACAATTTGGATGTACTATTAGGTTGTAGTCTAGCGAAGGAGGTGGCGGAACGCGAGAGGGAGAGAGCCTCTCGCCCTTTTTAGTCAGTAAGAGTCTGACACTCCCTCCCGCTCCGCCCAGACTGGGAGAAGTCATTTGATGATTTCCCATCCTAAAAAAAAAAAAAAAGGCCTGCCGGGGTTGCGGGCCTGTTCGAAAGAGATACCGCGGCCCCGGAACATAAAGGGCGAGGAAGGAACATGGATGGGTTTTAGTCAGTAAAAGTCTGACCCTCCCGCTCCGCCCAGAGTGGGAGAAGTCATTTGATGATTTCCCATCCGAAAAAAAGGGGGATTACAGGAGTTATTCTTTCTTATGCTTATTATGAGTGACACAGATAATACAAAAGAAATGTTTGTCACTTAAACAGTAACGTAAATATTTTTTGACAAAGAAGAGTGAATTTACTAATTTTAATCTTTGCTGTAAGGTTCACCCACAAAATGTTGAAATTTTTGAGTAATGAGATGAACTTGAAAGCAAAACTGATCATGCATGATAGCCTAAAGAGATTAAGCTCGTTTAAAATCATAGCACCTACACCGAAGAATAACGAGGCCTCCCCCATTAGTTAGGACAGTCCATTGTTGGCATGAATTAAGCCTTCCACAATGCCATTCATCTCAACAATTGCGCTGAAAGGGATGTTACTAAAACTTGGAATGGAATAGTTGAATACCAGCGAGAGAATAATATTGGTATATTCCTTCGATAATCTGAGGTTGAATACGGCGAATTGTACGTTGAATTGCTGTGTGTCCAACAATTTCGAAGATATTTAGTTCTAGAACTGTTTCAATTGAAATCTTAACGCTTATTTTGCTTGCCTAAATTATTAATGCCTTGAGACGGTCCTTAAATAGATATGGGGATCGCCTCTCCTAAAATGCTAATTTAATACAGGTTCTGTACATCTGTTTTTAATAAAACTGGGTTCATAATTGTATTATTATTTGCGAGCGCCATGTGTGAATAAATGAATTTTCCATCGGGAAATATGACAAAGTTCTAGCCCCCTTTTTTAAATCGTTTAGGGTGATATTTTTCAATTTCTTCTAACTTATGTCACAAAACAAAACAAACATTTGTGCGAAATTCCTAGACCCAGTGGTAATTTAGGCTAGACTTTGTCTATGAGTGAGTGATTTAAAATCAACACATTAACATTTATAAAAAATGTAAAAACATTTCATTATTTTTCCATTATGTACTTATTTCAAAAACCTTTTCAAAAATCCAATTCAAAATTCTTCCCTTTATAATGTTTCTCATACATAATTCACTAGACATCGGATAATAATTATGTTGCTATTTTGCATATTTTTGTACTTTTTTATCACCGATAGTGCTTTTTTAAAAGTTAAATGTGGTAAAACACTCCTGACCCCTTTACTACTTTTAAATGCATCCATCACCACAATGTTATAAGAGCGTTTGCATTGCGGCCTACTGGAAACTCTGATTGTGATACCAATTTTTTTGAAGTGAAATCTTCTTAAGGCGCGTTGACCACTTTTTGAGTGAAGAAAAATTATGGAAACTTGCGTGACCGTCACGTGCGCGTTTCGTACGAATGTCTACTAGTTTTCTCTTCTGTCGGGAGTCTCCGAAGACTGCCCGGCATTTTTTTTTCACGTAGAGTTTACTTTGTTTGATGTATAGAACGCTTGGTTGACAGCTTGGCGAACGGTCGATTTACACCGTGTATTGTGAAAATAGACATTTAATTCTATCAATAAACAGCAACTTTATTGTGCCTATGTCGAACTTTTTTAAAGCATTTTTTGGCATTTTTAACGTGCATACAATCCGACGTCAACTCATAAAACTACGACGATACAAGTTCCTCACGACTTTAAGTAAAACCAACTTTGTCTTAACACTTCAGAACTAAGCGCACTGAAGAGAACTTGACACACAGTAAAGAGGCAAGTTAAATAACGAAGGATTAAAACCCACTGTCTTATAGAGAACTTATAAACTCAGGACTTATGTTGAGATGGCAAAGTTCGGGTAAATATAGGAACAGTAAGAATGATGCACAGACCAGGTTCAGAAAATCTCTTGGAATTTATGAAAGACAGAGAATTTATGTTACTAGATAAGTTGTGATATTCTTTTGGTTTTTATAACATAACTACGCCCGCGACTTTATAAATTGTGATAAAAATTGTGATGAAATTGTGAGCTCGGCTAATTTGCATGATATCAATATAATACTAAAGACTACAAAAATCTAATAAATCATCATCATCTGCCTAGCCTTTTCCCAACTATGTTGGGGTCGGCTTCCAGTCTTACCGGATGCAGCTGAATACCAGTATTTTACATGGAGCGACTGCCTATCTGATCTCCACAACCCAGTTAATACTGGGAAATACGATACCACTTGGTAAGACTGGTTGTCAGACTTTTTGGGCCTCTGACTACCTGTAACGACTGTCAAAGATAGACAACGGAAATGGAGTTTGAACCACCACAAATAGAGTTGCTAATTTAGCTCATCGAGTCGCCTGTACTCATTCACGTTGACTCGCGGGCGCGGTGGCGGGCGCGGTCACGAAATATCAAACATATGGCGTAATATCCAAGTGTTCACGTACACAACGCACGTGCGGTCTAAGTAGAGGGCAAGCTAGTGACTGGCGCGCGCGGCGGGCTCGCGGCAATGTCAAACGCGTGAGATGTTTGTGTGTGTTCACATCGAACTAGCGGCGGAGCGCGCGATTTACTCGCGACGTCAGGTAAGTTCAATCAGTATGAACTTGTCGCCAGAAACGGACTCGCGCAAACGCCTGGCGGCCAATGTGAACAGAACTCGACAGGTCTCCGCGCCCGCACCTGCGCCCGCGCCCGCGCATCCCTACGTGAACAAGTACGGGGTGTACCTACTAGTATACCCACATTTCGCTAGTTATATTGTAAGTATACCATGTGATAGGGGCGAGCCTATTGCCATCAAACGGGCACAAATCCAGACTCCGTGTTATACTGAGAAATTCCTGATGGAAATACCTATTGGCACTTTGCCCGGGAATAGTACCCAGGACCTCATGCTTGTGTGTTTCGCGCTTGCGTCTACGAGATCAAGGAGGCAGTGTATTTGGATTCAATCATCATCTGCCTAGCCTTTTCCAAACTATGTTGGCGTCGGCTTCCAGTCTAACCAAATGCAGCTGAATATTAAAATTGTACATGGAGCGACTGCCTATCTGAATATTTTTCTGTTTTCTAAAAAGGTAACCATATTACTCAGCTGTAAGTAAAAATAAAAAGTAGTTGAGTATTGTTAGTTTTATAATGCCCTTGAATAAATATACGCTTCCAAGAAAATGGATCCCGATTAAAATCAACCCTGTCACTCTTTTTGAGTGGCTTACAAGGTTACTAAAGTATTTCACTACCCATTGCGTACTCTTATTCAAAAGGATTTATAACCATAACATAAAACAACACGCTTATCCTTGAAAGGATAGGTAGTTATGTAGCTATAAGGAAACATACACTTCTCCCGTTATGTTAAAGTTCCATGAAACAGAGGGTGCTTAATCTCAAGCAAGATTTTGGTCAAACATCTAAATGGTTTATTTGTAAAAACGGTTGTGGAGCTCGAGGCTTAATAATAAAAGCCGCTCGGGTTCAATCTTCAGGTCATGCCAAGCATACTTAGGTTAATCAGTGGATGGGTGACCGCCCATTACATACCGAGGTTCCTCCGTGCCTTGAAAAACTCGTTAAACCGTTGATCCCGGCTATTATTTGTAGTTTTTTGGCAGTTGTTGCAGGTAGTCAGTAGCCCGAAAGTCTGACAACGTCTCACTGAGGGGTACCGTGTTACAATTGGAAATAAAGAGATGCACAGTGTACCAGTAATTATACGTATATTGATATGGAACTACATTCAACGACTTTTCTTATACGATTGACATCAGCATATATAAAAGCTGCCAGAACATGTGTCAGATTATGAGTGGCCAGCGAGGGCCACAAGGAGTATCTACCTTCAACATGCCCCCTTAATCTGCCACATGTCCACACACCGTCTTCAAATACCAAGACATCATAAAATGACACAAAAACAAGAGATTAAAACCATTACTAATAAATATAAAAAATTAAACAAAGTACATATCAAACTTAAGTCACACTTTCGTTACCCGCCCTCTTAATGGGTAATCTCGTTAAAGCGTTTTTGAATTTGGGGCCTGGCAGAGACTTAGTTAACATATCTGCCAGCATGTCTTGTGAAGACACATACGTCACCTCTACTGACTCATTCAATATTGCTTCGCGAATAAAGTGAAACCTAATATCGATATGCTTCGTTCTATTATGGTTCATCTTGTTTCTCGCTATGTGATGTGCAGACTGATTATCGTTATAAATAACAACAGGTTTAGCACAAGTATTATTTGTTATACTATTTAACAAACTCCGTAAATAAATCGCTTCCTTTGAAGCTTGGCTGAGACCTATGTACTCCGCCTCAGTTGACGACAGAGCTACACACCGTTGTTTACGACTCTCCCACGTTATTAAATTTTCGCCTAATATAAACATTAGACCCGTAAAAGATTTTCTGTCATATGACCCACCCCAATCCGCGTCCACGTAGCCAAGAAGTTCTAATTTACCTGACTTTCGGAAGGTTAGGGCAAAATCTGATGTCCCTTTTAGATATCTTAACACCCGTTTTGCACACTTATAATGTATTTCATCATAACAATTATTAAATTGTGATAACACACTAACAGCGTGCGCGATATCTGGCCTACTATTTTGAGCTAAATAGTTCAGACATCCAACCTATTATCAATCGTAACCTATTATCAGAGTCTGAAGCTTTTTCTAGTCTGATACCCGTTTCCATGGGGGTGTTGACTGGTTTACAGTCCGTTTTTTTTTTTTTTTTTTTTGGATAGGGCATCTCGCAGTTCAGTCTACGAAGACTGGCTTCTGCTTAACCGGGCAAGTCCTGTGGATGCCTTGAATTTAAGGCCTCCAGCCAGGGCAAAAATGACTAAAAACTAAGCGACAGCGCTCTAAGGGCACCCCCTGTGGGGTACGGACCTCGGCTTAGGGCGTCGCTGGGGGCAGCAAAGGGACAGGCTGGATCTGACTGTCATTATTTAGGGACTGTTTTATTGCTAAAGGCTCAGCATCGCGGGCTGGCTCGGGCAAGGGTCGGGGAGGGATTGACTTGGGATTACGCGCCGGACCTCGGCGGCGAGGTCGGAATGTCTTCGGTTTGTATTTGTACAATCTACGAACTGTACTGGTATCTTTCCTACTCTCTTGCAAGATAGTGGTCGGATCGTCGGGGGTGACTAAGGTGTGACGCGGACGTTGGACTGAGCTAATACGCGATGGGTCGTACCGGGCGGCCGATGCGATTAGGGGGTTCCTATGTTTGATAGCAGTGTCGAAGTAACGCTTGGACAGGCGTTTCATGAACTGCTTAACGGTAGGGATTCTAAGGTCTACGTGTAGACTGTCGTTACGGACGTACGGGGGGGCACCGGTGATCTTACGGAGGAATCGGTTCTGCAAGGTCTGCATCGTGTGGATATGACGCGGGTGGGCATGAGCGAATACGATACAAGCGTATGTCATGATGGGACGGATGACTGCGGTGTAAAGACGCAACTTGCACTTGAGTGATAACTTGCTCTTCCTAGTGATCATGAAATGGAGTCGGCCCATAGCAAAGGCAGCTCGGTCACGAGCTGCTTTGATATGAGCCTTGAATGACAGATGGTCGTCAAGAATAACTCCAAGATATTTGGCTTGCTTCTCCCAAGGGATAGGCTTGCCAAACATAGTGACGGGGGGACCTGGCGAACGCTTAAGGCGTGCCTTATAGTACAGAACTGCCTGGCTCTTGTCAGGGTTAACCTCAATCCTCCACTTACGGAACCAAGCGCCGAGCGAGTCGACAGCTGTTTGGAGGATGCGACGGATGTTAGTCTGAGAACGGCCGGTGTAGTAAATTGCCGTGTCGTCGGCAAATAGGGCTAACTGAACCTTCTTGTTCTTGGGGATGTCACTAGTATACAACGTGAACGCGAGGGGAGAGATAACGGAGCCCTGAGGGACTCCGGCACGGATAGGATGGGGAGAGGATAACGTCTTACCCACACGGTAGCGGAAGGTACGGTTTGACAGAAAGTCTCGTAAGATGAGCACGAGACGGTCAGGCACACCGAGTTGGTATAGCTTATATAATAAGCCATTGTGCCAGACCTTGTCAAAGGCTTTCGCTATATCGAAATACATCACGCCTGTCATCGCTCCGCGCTGGAAACCAGCGCTAACGTGTTCGACGATGCGGTGGACTTGATGTATGCAAGAATGTTCGGTCCTGAAGCCGAACTGTTCTTTAGGGATGAGGCCCTTTGTCTCGGCATAATCTCTGAGACGCTTATAAATAAGCCTTTCATAGATTTTGCCGAGAGCACTCAGGAGACTGATCGGCCTGTAGCTCGAAGGCTGGGCTTTCGGTTTCCCAGGTTTGGGAATACCTATAACAGTGGCCTCTTTCCACGCTTGGGGGAACATATTGTTGCTCAGGGCGCCATTGAAGATGGCAGCCAAAAGGACTATGAGCCGGGCGGGGAGGGCTTTAAAAACTCTATTAGTGAAGCCATCGGCGCCTGGGGCTTTCCGAGGCTGTAACTTATCTATGATATCTTTGACCTCTTCCGGGGTGATGACGGGGAGAGGGTCATCGGGGTCTTCTACAGGGGGAAGCGATGCTCTACGTTCGACTTCTGCATCCACCTCATCAAGGTGCTGCTTGTCTACTGGTAGAGTGCTCGGTGAACATTGGGATTCCAAACTGTCGGCCAGACATTCTGCTTTTTCAGAGTCGTCAAAAGCGACGCTCTTATCGGGACGGATGAGGGGTGGAGAAGAAACCTCTTCCGAGGTGCGCAACTTCCTCTGAAGCTGCCAGAAAGCTAGGTGGTTTACAGTCCGTCATTTCAAAATCCTTTAAAACATTAATAACATATTGTTCCTGATCGAGATAAATGTTGTTTTCGTCTCTCCTAAGTCGCATACCTAAGACATGTCTAGCATGACCTAGATCCTTGACTTTGAATTTTTTTAATAACTCGGTTTTCAATTTTTCTTTTTCCTTTTTGTGTATATCACTACAAAAAATAAAAATATCGTCTACGTAAATAACTATAACTATTCTATCCCTATCCCTATCTCCTAGTAACTTTTGGTATAAACACGGCTCTATTTTCGATTGCGTGAAACCTAGACTAAGCATCTCCCGGTCAAGTTCATTGAACCAAGCATTCGATGCTTGCTTGAGACCATATAACGACCTTTTTAACTTGCATACCTTAGTCTCTTGACCTTTGGTGATAGTACCTACAGGTTGCATCATATAAATGTCTTCCTTTAATTTGCCATAAAGGAAAGCAGTCGTCACGTCCCACTGATCTATGTCCCAATCATATTCTACAGCTAATGAGAATAAAAGTCGCAAAGTCGAGCTCCTCACTACGGGAGAATATGTTTCGTTATAGTCTACCCACGTACCTGTGTAAATCCTTTCGCTACCAGCCTAGCTTTGTACTTTGAGATCTTACCATCACTATCTCGCTTAATCTTAAAGACCCATTTACATTGAATCGGCTTCTTATCACGTGGTAAGTCAACAAGTGTCCACGTCTGATTCTCCTTCAACGATTGTAGTTCATCGTCCATGGCCTTCTGCCACAGTGCACGATCAGGTCTAGCAAGGGCCTCCTTTACAGTCGTCGGATCGCCGTCAATTTCTGCGAGAACGTTGATGCACGTGTTCGTATAGTCAACCAGTTTCCGCGAGCGCAAGTTGTATCTCGGTTCTATACTCGTCTCTGTACTCACTTCTTCATTCGTAGCGGATTCGGTACTTCCTGTATCTGCATCCTGAAAATCTTCCTCAACATTTGTATGGACATCAGGAGGTGCATCCAAAATCGCAGGTTCAATTCGTTCCTCCTCAATGGACAAAGGAACAACTGCGTTCTTCATTACATTTGTACCAGGAAACACATTTTCCAAGAACTTCACATCCCTCGCAACTGTTATCTTACCAGTCTGTGGGTGCATGAGTCGGTAACCTTTCGTAAGATCGGTATAGCCAATAAAAATCAAGGCTTCGGTTTTCATGTCTAACTTTTTCCTTTTCTGCTTCGGTTTTAATGCAAACGCCAAACATCCAAAGATTTTTAAATGACTCAAGTTTACTTTCTTGCCGGACCAAAGTTCTTCAGGTACTTTATTCAAAACAGCCTTTGTGGGGCTTCGATTCTTTAAATAAACTACAGTACGTACTGCCTCAGCCCAAAATTTCTTGCTTAAATTCGCCTCACAAAGCAACGTTCTTGCTTTTTCTATAATTGATCTGTTCGCCCTCTCAGCTACGCCATTTTGCTCAGGCGTATAAGGAACTGTCGTTTGGTGCTTTATACCAGCTGACTTGAAGAACCTGTCGAAAACATGGTTGCAAAATTCAGTACCATTATCAGATCTAAGGCATTTTATCGATTTACCAGTCTCTTTCTCTACTTCCGCCTTATACTCTCGGAATTTGTCAAAAGTCTGACTCTTATTTCTTAAGAAATAAACATACGTCTTGCGCGTATAATCATCGATAAATAGCAACATGTATATGGAACCAGCAAATGATGGCTCTTCCATCGGACCGCAGATATCCGAATGTACTAACTCTAGAATCTGTTCTGCTCGTGTGCCTTTGTTTCTGAATGGGCTTTTGCACGTCTTACCTATGCATGGAATACATGGCTCAATGTGTTGTTTACTGTCGAAATCCATACCAGTCACCATATCTTTTAATTTCAGCATGTAATTTTTACCTAAATGCGCTAACCTTTTGTGCCATAGGTTTGACAGAGGTTTATCTGACAATGTCGCGTTAACGTATTGTTCTTTTTCATTTAATTTGAAAATTCCATCAACCTCATTGCAAGTCGCAACTATTTGGTCGGTTTTATTTTTGATAGTGCAACCTCTTTTATCAAAATTAACCGCGAAATCTTTCTTTACAAGATCGCTCACTGATATCAAGTTCATGGATAGTCGAGGAACATGTAGAACCTTTTTCAGTGTGAAATCTGAACTTCCGCTCACTTTAACATCTCCTCTACCTTCAACTGGTATTTCTTCTCCATTGGCCACTTTAATCTTCAAGTCACTCTTTACTTTTTCCAAGTTACATAACTTTTCGACATTCCAGGTCATATGGTTTGAGCAGCCACTATCCACATACCAGCCACTTCTCTTTGTGGCACTTGTATCTGCCGTACTCAGGCACACACCGGCATGAAACTGCTTGCACTCAGCTGCCTTGTGTCCTGGTTTATGGCATTTAAAACATTTGCGGACTGGTTTCCGAGCATTGTTTTTAGATGCCTTTTTCTGTTCAGAAAGAAATGCTTGCTCACCAGCTCTAGCTTTATCTTCAGCTTGTCTGTTAGCTTCTTGCAGCAGTTTAGTTTTGATCTGCTCTAAGCTAATTTCCTTTCCACTATTATCTATTGCCATTATCATCGGGTTGTAGTCTGATGTTAATCCAGCAAGTAAAATGGAAATGATCCAGTCGTCTGATACTTTCGCGTCTATTGCAGCTAATTGTTGTGCTATGGATATTACTTTTGACACGTAATTCTCCATACATGAAAAGTTTTCCATCTTACATGACCATAACTGACGCTGAAGTGCTATTCGTCTGCCCCAGCCTTTATCCTCATATGCGACACACAGATTGCGCCATGCCTCACGCGCGGTCTTCACGTTGTACACGTGGGCAAAACATGAAGGCTCTAACAGCAGACATATGGTAGTTCGTGCTTTTCGATCAGCTTCCTTGAGAGCAGGACTAATCTCCTCGGCTTCCACAGCCTCCCACGAGTTTTTACATTCCAAATAGTTTTTAACATGAAACTTCCAAACCTGGAATCCTGCAGCTCCGTCAAGCTTTTTAATTCCAAAAATGGAACCTGACGAACCGTTTACGTCATCCGTCAACATCATCGAAAAAATCACAATTATTTGACTGGCATCAACTGGGCATTAACTGGGCAATACCTGGGTATTTACTGGGCATTATCTGGGCCCATAACCAATTGGAAATAAAGAGATGCACAGTGTACCAGTAATTATACGTATATTGATATGGAACTACATTCAACGACTTTTCTTATACGATTGACATCAGCATATATAAAAGCTGCCAGAACATGTGTCAGATTATGAGTGGCCAGCGAGGGCCACAAGGAGTATCTACCTTCAACAGTTACCTAGTACTAACTGGGCTGTGGAGGTCAAATAGGCAGTCGTTCCATGTAAAATACTAGTATTCAGATGCATCCAGTTAGACTCGAAGCCGACCCCAACATAGTTGGGAAAAGGCTAGGCAGGTAATAATTTGTGAAACCGCAAAAAACGGACAGGCGGACTCACTTTCCCCATATTAGTGTAGATTACACACAGACTAAATTATAGTTACCTCTTTTAAATTCACAGGTGTAGAAATACCAGGATAACATAAATTCAACGGCGGTGAGATGTATAAAGGTTCTGGCATTCTGGCACACACGCTCACACACCTTTGTGATTTCACCTGGACTCAGTATGTCCCTTAAATTGCGACAGCTAGGAGACAGGGGCCTAACAAAATAGACCTCAAATTGTGGGTGGGTTGTGACTGTCTCTTTGTCGTGTAGTGTCGGTTTGATATTTCAAAACTGCGGGTTGTGTTGAAAATGCGAAAATAAACCTGTATTGTATTGAGGTAGTTGTATGGCGTTTTTAGGGTATTAAAGATAGCTTTTTTGCTGTGAGTAACGTAGTAGGAGAATAGAAGTAAACGCACAATTCCGTGTATACTAAAGAACCGCACAAGACGAAACGGTTTTTCGCACGAATGACGTTATCTATTTTTCCGATTCAGTGCGTATAAATACGTATGCGAGTTTTCATAGGATTTCATACAAGTCATTCTAACATTCAATTCTTTCAGATGCTTCGTTTTATTTGGGTCTAATAAGTGTGCCTTTAGGCGGAAAAACAATTTAGCTAGAGAACCTCCCACTAGATGGACCGACGACCTTGCGAAGGCTGCGGGACCTAGTTGGATGCGAGTCGCACGAGACCGGTCAAAGTAGAGACACTTGGGGGAGGTCTATGCCCAGCAGTTGACGTCTTTCGGCTGAAATGATGATTATGATGATGAATCTAGAAAAAAGGCGACATAGCTATCGATAAGAAAATTACAACTAGTTTAGCATTGAAACTAATGAAAACCTTCGACTACAAAAATAATATAGTTTTATTGAACCAACTTGTTTTTGAGATTTTAAAAGGAACTTGGGGAATATCTACTATAATTTATGTCGACTATTGGAAATAATGATTAATATATATATATATATATATATATATATAATATATATATATATATATATTCCAATTAGGCATTACTCGTCTGCTCCAGATAAATGATAGTTTGCCTACAAAATAATCTATCTCCACTAATCCTATTGTAAATTACATCTAAGTAAGCTTTAAGCTCAGAGATGTGTTATCAAAGATTTTAGTAAGTAACAGTTAATTCATTAGCATAATTACTTGTACTATTATCTTGTGAGTATCCCTTTTGGGATTAAATTTAATGACTTGCTTAATTTTAATCTGGATGTAGATAGAAGATAGGCTTTAGGTTGTTAAGTAAATAGGATTAATAAGTGGTTTTATTTTGAAGTTTCGCGGGTACTTCATTCAAGTTATTTGGGGGTACGAGGTTATGTTAAGGTGAAGCTGATTTTTGCTAGTGTGCTGGTGCCTACACTTATGTGTCTTTACTATCTATACTATAATATTATAAAGCAGAAGAGTTTGTTTGTTTGTTTGGTTGAACGCGCTAATCTCCGAAACTACTGGCTCGAATTGAAAAATTCTTTTTGCGTTGGGTAGTCCATGTATCGAGGAAGGCTATAAGCTATATAACATCACGCTATGACCAATAGGAGCGGAGCAGCAATAAGAAATGTTGCAAGCGGGAACAAAGCAGTTTAAACTTCCGTTGAGTAGGCGATGCGTTGCGATATCAAAACTTCACGCGAACGAAGTCGCGAGCAGAAGCTATGAGGCTATAATTTATCTTGGAAACTTGAACACCTGATGCAGAACCGCAACAGACCAGCTAAACTATAAGAGATACAAAAATGCCACCATAGCAAAAATTGTTCTACATGATGAGCATTTTCTGCTGAGAGTATAAGTTTGAAGATCTGGAACATCTGATGTGGAACTCCAAGAGCCCAGCTACACCATAACACATATAGGAATGACGTCTTAGCAAAAGTTGTTCAATTTTATGAGCACTCTCTGTTGGTTTATAAAAATCGAAGATCTGGAACACCTGTTGTGGAACTCCAAGAGCCCAGCTACACCATAACACATATAGGAATGACGTCTTAGCAAAAGTTGTTCAATCTGATGAGCACTCTCTGTTGACTTATAAAAATCGAAGATCTCGGACACACCTGTTGTAGAATTAATTTCCTTTTCCAGTTATCTTCGTGACTCGGTAGCCTACCCGGTAACGCAGGGGAGCAGTTACTTAGATTTCAATTGATCAGGTATCTTCACAACAAAACTATAACCATGCCTAGAAAGAGGTCAAATCTTTCCCAATGTTCCAAAGGAGCTAAAAGATTGAGGATCATAAGATCCCAAGAATCTATCGAAGAGCGTCAGGAGAGACATGATGCTGTTTGAGAACATCAGGCTGCAACTTGCTCCGTGGAAACCTCTTCGGATCGCGAAGCACGCCTGCGTTCTCAGCGTATTTCTACATCCAGGTCTCTAGAGACCAGTGAAGAATAGATGCGCGACTGACCGCTAATCGTGAACGTCATGCATTGTCTTGCGAGTCGGAGCCGTTCACGGATAGAGAATTGCGCTTGAGTTTCAAGCGTATCTACGCATCGACTACTAGATCTCTAGAGACAAGTAGGGAACGTGATGCGCGACTGACCGCTGATCGTGAACGTCACGCATTGTCTCGCGAGTCGGAGACGTTCACGGATAGAGAATTGCGCTTGAGTTCTCAGCGTATCTACGCATAGCTTCTTCTAGGTCTTTAGAGACAAGTGCGGAACGTGATGCGCGACTGTCCGCTGATCGTGAGCGAATCCGAAATTTTTACCGATACAGAATCAGGCTTGAGTTTTCAGCGTATTCGCACATCTACTAACAGGTCTTTTGAAACGAGTGATGAACGTGATGCGTGATGCGCGATGCACGTTCATTGAACGAACGTTTGAATTCTGATCGACGTCGACATTCTCTGAACAGAATGTCGATATCATCTGAAAAACCGGATGTGTCTCAAGATATAGCCGTAGGGTATGGCGACCTGCCGTGTCGACGGCGCGTTCGTGTTCCACGTGCGCCTCAAAGAGATGTCGGCATAAAGGGAGGGGCCCGCAAAGGTCGAAGCCTGCCGGGGCTGCGGGACTGTTCGAAAGAGATACCGTGGCCCTGGAACGTAAAGGGCGAGGAAGGAATATGGATGGGTTTTAGTCAGTAAAAATCTGACACTCCCTCCCGCTCCGCCCAGAGTTGGAGAAGTTATTTGATTATTTCTCAACCGAAAAAAAAAGGGCATGGCGGCCTTCCTTGGGTTGATAAGGCACGGAGTGCATTTACGTCTCCTATGATTGAATACGCCACATATTCCGCCATCGGAGGTATGGCTAAAAATTGTACTTTTTGTGAAGCTGTTAAATGGCAAAAATAAACAAATGGTATGTGTTGCTCAGGTGGGAAAGATCCGTTATTTTCCCGTCCCCGGGTTCTTAGAATTCGACATCAGACATTTCAGATCTTCGACGACCCCGTTGTCGCTGGCATAAGCAACAGGATCCGCGTACGAAGTCGCGGGCAGAAGCTAGTAATATTATAAAGAGGAAAGATTTTTTATGTTACAAATTAACTTGAAAACTATTAGACCGATTTGAAAAATTCTTTCAGCGATGGATAGCTACATTATCAGCCAGTACAATAGGCTATATTTTTTTCTTCTTTTTGGGCCACTGTCACCTGTAACGGCTGCCAAAGATGGACAAATGGCAGTCGGGGCCAACCCCAACATAGTTGGGAAAATTCTAGGCAGATTATGATTTTGTACCTTATAAAACGACAGTAAATACTCATGTCCCACAATATTCGAAATCATAACCTAAATTCCATTTCAAGCCTCTTCTTGTTATTAAAATCCAACGTTTAAATTCATCTAAACTAAACATTAAGAGAGATTAACACCGGGATGCCTGAGAAAAGACATCTCTGCGGAACTCGCCTTTAGTTAAATTTCAGATAGCTGGTCGACTAGTTTTAATTAATTTGCCGAGAGAAATATTACTTTGTCGGAAATAGTCGGTTTTAGGCCGTCTTTAAGGCCTTTGTATCATTAACTCAGATTTTAGAGTTTAATTGAAAAGGTTTATAGTTTTTCGTCAGCTGTAGGACTATCATCATCTGCGTATAAACCTTTTCCCAACTATGTCGGGATGCTTCCAGTCTAACTAGATACAGCTGAATACTACTATTTTACATGGAGCGACTGCCTATCTGATCTCCACAACCCAGTTAGTACTGGGTGTTTAACACACTTTATGTAACGGTTTTCAGATTTTCTTCTTTACAATCATGTCCTGTTAGAAATTGCATCTTTCAAAATATGCGATATAAACAAAGTGAACTTAAAACGATTCCGTTTTTGCCGACTGTGGTACAGATTCCTAAAAAAAACATCGTTATCATCATCATCATTTCAGCTGCAAGACGTCCACTGCTGGGCATAGGCCTCCCTCAAGTGTAGCCACATTGACCGGTCAAGTGCGACTTGCATCCAGCGGATTCCCTTTCCCATTCCTTCACCAGGTCATCGGTCCTCCTAGAGGGAGGCCTTCTAACGCAAAGCCTTCTGGTTCGCGCCCTAAAAATGCTTTGACTATATTATGGTCATAGTTGTATGCACAAAATAACATCAAGCCTGGGTTTTTCCCGGGGCTGCGGGACTGTTCGAAAGAGATACCGTGGCCCCGGAACATAAAGGGGGAGGGAGGAACATGGATGGTATTGTCAGCAAAATAAATAAATAATATTGGGAGAAGTCATTTGATGATTTCCGATCCGGACAGAACGGGTCTGGTTCGATTACCCAATACAATTCGTAGAAATACGAGTAAGTAAAGCAATAAAAACTTCAGAGTAACTAAAAAGGACTATTCCTACAAGATATAAAAAGTTTGAGCAAATACAACTACGTTACCCATTACTTAACTTAAAAGCAGTACACACAATACAATAAAGAAAAATAGCTTTCTCACAGCACTTAAACACCAGGGTAGGAGAAAAAATTACTGATTTATATTATTAGTTACAGTCTTCTACGTTTTTTTACTAACATAAAAACGTATATGGGATAGTAGCAAGTAACCAAAGTATTTTTTTTGCAAATAGTGAAAAAGCATTTTTTTTTTCAATTTGTTCTTCTTAGCGTTCCATACCAAAAGGGTAAAAACGGTACCGGTACCCGGTACTAAGACTCCACTGTTCGTCGGCCTGTCTGTCACCAGGCTGCATCTCATGAACCGTGATAGCTAGACAGTTTATATTTCAACAGATGATGTATTTCTGTTGCCGCTATAACAATAAATACTAGAATAAAATACATATTCAAATGGGGCTCGCATACAACTAACTTAATTATTTGATTATGGTGCGAAACCCTTCGTGCGCGAGTCCGACTCAAACTTGGCAGGTTTTTTACACTACATTGGCTTGCGTTTGGCCGCAACTCGCCTAATGTATAGCGATGATGCGGCCTAGGGTTTTGCCTAGTAAAAACCGTTTCACTTGAAATTTGAAGAGCTTCTAGATTATAATGATCGGGAAACAGAGAATCCAACCGGTCTAGAGGTTTCTTCGTTGTAGTGGTCTACTTATTATGACTTACTTACCTGCACGGAACCCCCGTGGTTAATAAGCACCAGACACACACAGGGGACAGAGGACAGAGGGCAGAGGGGACTTTATAGGCTAATGCTGTTATATTACATAAAATCACACCTGTAATACAAGATGGGTTAAGCAGAGGTGTACCAAATAGTATACCCACATATCACCGAATTAATAAGAGAAACACCTGCCCGCGTTGCTACGTGGGCAGGTGTTTCACCACCGTAGACACGACAGAGAGTCGACAAATCTTTTGTTAATCTGCCCGCGTAGCATGACCACCGTAGACACGACAGAGAGTCGACAAATCTTTTGTTAATCTGCCCGCGTAGCATGACCACCGTAGACACGACAGAGAGTCGACAAATCTTTTGTTAATCTGCCCGCGTAGTATGACCACCGTAGTCACGAAAGAGAGTCGACAAATCTTTTGTTCATCTGTCATACATACTACGCGGGCTGTCATTTTGTAGATTCAATGACAGATGAACAAAAGATTTGTCGAGTCTCTCTCGTTTCTCCGGTGGTCATGCTAAGCGGGCTGGAAACAGTACCATAATCGAAGAGAAAGAGTTTTCCATTTCATTTTTATAATGTTTTCTTTGAAACCCGGACTTTAGGCTAATAGCCATTCTCTATCAGTCAACTTTTAGCGTAAAAGGACAACATTGTAAAATTTATACAACATTAAATTTTTATTCTTTTGAAATTAACCTCGATATAAAACAATCAAAAACCTTTTTTCACGTTGTTTCCCGACATTCAATCGAAAAAATTACAATACAAACAAAATAGGACCAATTTTTACCCCTAATGCTCACAGATTCTGCGCCCACAGGCAATAAGGAATACACGTGATATTTTATCGAGTAATAACCCCAATGTACCTACATTCGGCACCCATTTTGTTTGATGTACCGTCGTCGTAGGTAGATATCGCCTGAGGGCTTCGCAATATTTTCGATACACGACTGTATGAAATGTGTTGAGGTTTTCTTGATCAATTCTGTTAGTACGCTTGATTAGCTGACTACTGATCGTTGAAACCATTTTATATGATTTGTTACCGTCAGTGATATTTTTAGCGAATCCTTTTTGTTGAGTTTTCGTTATGGCGTTGGTGATAAATGATTAATGAGGTTTATTCAGCAAGTAGGCTTTTACAAACACTTTTTCAGGTCATTTTTTAAAAATTAGATGGGTCCGGACCCATCTAATGTTTCGTACTGACCACTCTAAGAAGAAACAGCCGAAACAAACTCAGAGGTCTCTTTTCAAGTCCAGACAATCTTGTTTTAAGCTTCTTTCTATTAAAACGGGATATTTTTAAAGGTGCTCGTGGCTAAATAATAACAGCCGCTCGGGCCGATCTTTAGGTTAAGCCGTGCTTGCCTAGGTTGGTCTGTGAATGGGTGACCACCCTTACATCCCGGCAGTCATTTGTCCATCTTTGGCAGTCGTTACAGGTAGTCAGTGGCCCAAAAAGTCTGACAACCAGTCTTACCATGTGGTATCGTATATTACCCAGCATTAATTGGCAGCATTTTTTCAGTAACAGCCACGAAGCCGGGCCTGGATTTATGCACGGTTGATGGCAATAAGCTTGCCCCTATTAGGTATACGGGACTTGAAATATATCCGGCGTGATGTGGGTGTTAGGTTTCCCTCTGCCTAACCCTCCAGGAATTAAGGGCGTGATGTTATGTGCAGTCTTTAATGAGAATCTCTTTGGAAACGTTAATTCCGTCACAATGTATTTTTTTTTGAGGATTTCTTTCTCAAATACTTTAGAAAGTAGAACAGATACACATTGAGTTGATGTGAGTTGTTTTTTTTACGATAGTATCCTAAGGTCTGCATTGCAGATAATTTAGAGAAAAACTTCAAGTTTCCATACCCACATTATGTTAGACGCCAGTGGATATAGATTTACTAAAACCTTCGTTTTTTTGGCAAACGCCTACCTCTTACATAAAATTACTTTGTTACCAACTTCAAGTCTTTGGCAATCACCATTTTCAATATACTTTTATGGAGATGTCGAATTTTATATGAATTGGCGTCTTTTTTGCGTGTAAAGCTGAGTACGAAGCTGTAATATTGTATAAGTAATAGCTTTCTGATCTTTTCTTTTGTGCTATGGTAAATTGTATACTTACATTATAAATATCATACTGAATATTTAAAAAAAATTGTAAAAAAAAAACATGCGAGGCAATATTTGAGGATTGTCGCGGTCGCTAGAAAAGGTGAAAACTAAGTAATCTATATCTGCTACGGGTGGTGTCTCGCGCAGTGATATGCCGTGGCGGATCGGCTACGAGTGCTACGAAGCGTTAGGTGACGGTCACGCGAGAACCATGATTTTTGTTCACCCAAAAAGTACTCAACACGCCTAAAGAAGTTTCCACTTCAAAAATTTCACTGTCAGACAACGCAGTAGCAGGCGGGTCTACAAGTCTAAAATTCTGAACAACAACTTCCGAACTAAAATAACGAAAGGGAGTACTATTTTTGGGTTTAGCAGGGAATGTTAGGAAAGTTCGTCATTTTGCCAATGGAAAAAGCACTAGTGTCCTATGGCATTTTCCATTGGCAAGGCTTGTAAAATATAAGAAAAAAACAAGGAATAGTATAACACGACTGATGAACAGGTCTAACGATTAATTGAAACGATACCCTGAGGTATATGCGCGGTGTGGACGGTGAGCTTTGGGCTAGCTCGGCGCGTTCATGTTCCACGCGCGCCTCAAAAATATGTCAGCAAAAAGGAATGGTCGCCGAAAGAGATGCCGCGGCCCTGGAACACAAAAGGTTAAGAAGGAACATGTATGGGTTTTAGTCAGTAAAAGTCTGACACTCCTTTTTGCTCCACCCAGAGCGGGAGGGGTCATTTGATGACATTCCATCCAAAAAGAAAACAAAAAAAAAGGTAGCTGCGCGGTGTAGGAGGTGTCGCACGAGCTCAATCATTTGCTCGCTGAAAATACCAAGACCACAAGTGCAAATCTGTTAAGGCACCGTCTCAGTTAAACGGTATGCCTGTACCTAATTCCATGTAGTCTATTGTTAAACATAACCCTCCAGAATTCCCCCAGTACTGCCACCAGAATTCTGCACGGCTCACATCATCATCAGATTCCTGGAACGTACCTCCATTACACTAAAATCATGTTTAAATTTTCCTTCTATTACATTAATTAATTAATCGCTAAGTAAAGATGCTTAATTATGGTTATCCTTAAACCACATGCTTATAAATTTTCTTGAAGCTCGAAAATATAATCTTCGTTACAAATAAATAAATTGAATTGTCTGTGGGTAGTTTCAAAATAACAGTTTTTAGTGAATTCTTAAGAACGTATCTCATATGCTTGTCTGTCTGTCTCTCTGCTTGTTCCGGCTAATTCCGAAACGGCAGTACCGATTTTAAAGGGATTTTTTCTGACAGATAGACTGATGTCACAGGAACATCAGCCATCAACTACCTTTTATTTTCTTGTGGGGCTCCACATCGCTGTCAATGTGGTGAAACAGTCGACTGCCTCGGACACCATGGTCTTTCTTGCATTAAGAGTGCAGGTCGGAAAGCGCGGCACGCTGGCATTAACGATCTCATCCGTCTTGCTCTTGCCACCGCCGGGGTGCCAGCTGTATTAGAACCTACTGGCTTGGCACGCGTCGATGGCAAGAGACCAGATGGTATGACCATAATGCCATGGAAGTTGGGTAGGCCTTTGTGGTGGGACGCAACTTGCGTCGACACCTTTGCGCCATCCCATCTTCCTAGCACGGTGTGCTGCGCTGGGGCGGCTGCTGCAGGTGCTGAAAACCTCAAACGGCGCAAATACAATAATTTAATTGGTAATAGTGTGTTTGAGCCGTTTGGGGTTGAAACATGGGCCATGGGGTCCGAGTGCCCACTTAGTATTTCGAGAAAAATCCAAACTGTTGGTCATCTCTTCACGTGACCAGAGGGTGGGCCTATTTTTTGGCCAAAAAATCAGCATTGCCATCCAACGTGGCAATGCTGCCAGCCTTCTGGGCACTTTTCCTGTTGGCAGCGATGTGGACGAACTTTTCGATGCCCCGTATTTTGTACATATTTTGATTTCTATTATAGAGTTTTATTTTAGAAAAAGGATTATAGTTCCGTGCAAAAAAATGTAAACCCTTGAATTTTTCACAAAATCCGATTCAAATAGAGATTAATATGTTTATAATAATTTCACGCGGAAGAAGCTCACGAGAAACAGTAGTTTACGATCCTACATAGTTTCAAATAATTGGGCAATGATAATTTAAATTGAAATAACTTTATTCAAACCAACGGTTTTACAATACAAGAAACAAACACGTGCGTTGGTACTGAGCGTCTGCCAAAAAGGCTGTCGGATGCTTGACTATCCCTTCTCCAGCCCTCGCTGCATCCCCTTTACCGACAATCGTGTCTAAACGGTAGGGCGCGCTTGCGTTTCCAGTAACGATATTATTAGGTACCTAATTCCATGTAGTCTATTGTTAAACATAACCCTCCAGAATTCCCCCAGTACTGCCACCAGAATTCTGCACGGCTCACATCATCATCAGATTCCTGGAACGTACCTCCATTACACTAAAATCATGTTTAAATTTTCCTTCTATTACATTAATTAATTAATCGCTAAGTAAAGATGCTTAATTATGGTTATCCTTAAACCACATGCTTATAAATTTTCTTGAAGCTCGAAAATATAATCTTCGTTACAAATAAATAAATTGAATTGTCTGTGGGTAGTTTCAAAATAACAGTTTTTAGTGAATTCTTAAGAACGTATCTCATATGCTTGTCTGTCTGTCTCTCTGCTTGTTCCGGCTAATTCCGAAACGGCAGTACCGATTTTAAAGGGATTTTTTCTGACAGATAGACTGATGTCACAGGAACATCAGCCATCAACTACCTTTTATTTTCTTGTGGGGCTCCACATCGCTGTCAATGTGGTGAAACAGTCGACTGCCTCGGACACCATGGTCTTTCTTGCATTAAGAGTGCAGGTCGGAAAGCGCGGCACGCTGGCATTAACGATCTCATCCGTCTTGCTCTTGCCACCGCCGGGGTGCCAGCTGTATTAGAACCTACTGGCTTGGCACGCGTCGATGGCAAGAGACCAGATGGTATGACCATAATGCCATGGAAGTTGGGTAGGCCTTTGTGGTGGGACGCAACTTGCGTCGACACCTTTGCGCCATCCCATCTTCCTAGCACGGTGTGCTGCGCTGGGGCGGCTGCTGCAGGTGCTGAAAACCTCAAACGGCGCAAATACAATAATTTAATTGGTAATAGTGTGTTTGAGCCGTTTGGGGTTGAAACATGGGCCATGGGGTCCGAGTGCCCACTTAGTATTTCGAGAAAAATCCAAACTGTTGGTCATCTCTTCACGTGACCAGAGGGTGGGCCTATTTTTTGGCCAAAAAATCAGCATTGCCATCCAACGTGGCAATGCTGCCAGCCTTCTGGGCACTTTTCCTGTTGGCAGCGATGTGGACGAACTTTTCGATGCCCCGTATTTTGTACATATTTTGATTTCTATTATAGAGTTTTATTTTAGAAAAAGGATTATAGTTCCGTGCAAAAAAATGTAAACCCTTGAATTTTTCACAAAATCCGATTCAAATAGAGATTAATATGTTTATAATAATTTCACGCGGAAGAAGCTCACGAGAAACAGTAGTTTACGATCCTACATAGTTTCAAATAATTGGGCAATGATAATTTAAATTGAAATAACTTTATTCAAACCAACGGTTTTACAATACAAGAAACAAACACGTGCGTTGGTACTGAGCGTCTGCCAAAAAGGCTGTCGGATGCTTGACTATCCCTTCTCCAGCCCTCGCTGCATCCCCTTTACCGACAATCGTGTCTAAACGGTAGGGCGCGCTTGCGTTTCCAGTAACGATATTATTAGGTACCTAATTCCATGTAGTCTATTGTTAAACATAACCCTCCAGAATTCCCCCAGTACTGCCACCAGAATTCTGCACGGCTCACATCATCATCAGATTCCTGGAACGTACCTCCATTACACTAAAATCATGTTTAAATTTTCCTTCTATTACATTAATTAATTAATCGCTAAGTAAAGATGCTTAATTATGGTTATCCTTAAACCACATGCTTATAAATTTTCTTGAAGCTCGAAAATATAATCTTCGTTACAAATAAATAAATTGAATTGTCTGTGGGTAGTTTCAAAATAACAGTTTTTAGTGAATTCTTAAGAACGTATCTCATATGCTTGTCTGTCTGTCTCTCTGCTTGTTCCGGCTAATTCCGAAACGGCAGTACCGATTTTAAAGGGATTTTTTCTGACAGATAGACTGATGTCACAGGAACATCAGCCATCAACTACCTTTTATTTTCTTGTGGGGCTCCACATCGCTGTCAATGTGGTGAAACAGTCGACTGCCTCGGACACCATGGTCTTTCTTGCATTAAGAGTGCAGGTCGGAAAGCGCGGCACGCTGGCATTAACGATCTCATCCGTCTTGCTCTTGCCACCGCCGGGGTGCCAGCTGTATTAGAACCTACTGGCTTGGCACGCGTCGATGGCAAGAGACCAGATGGTATGACCATAATGCCATGGAAGTTGGGTAGGCCTTTGTGGTGGGACGCAACTTGCGTCGACACCTTTGCGCCATCCCATCTTCCTAGCACGGTGTGCTGCGCTGGGGCGGCTGCTGCAGGTGCTGAAAACCTCAAACGGCGCAAATACAATAATTTAATTGGTAATAGTGTGTTTGAGCCGTTTGGGGTTGAAACATGGGCCATGGGGTCCGAGTGCCCACTTAGTATTTCGAGAAAAATCCAAACTGTTGGTCATCTCTTCACGTGACCAGAGGGTGGGCCTATTTTTTGGCCAAAAAATCAGCATTGCCATCCAACGTGGCAATGCTGCCAGCCTTCTGGGCACTTTTCCTGTTGGCAGCGATGTGGACGAACTTTTCGATGCCCCGTATTTTGTACATATTTTGATTTCTATTATAGAGTTTTATTTTAGAAAAAGGATTATAGTTCCGTGCAAAAAAATGTAAACCCTTGAATTTTTCACAAAATCCGATTCAAATAGAGATTAATATGTTTATAATAATTTCACGCGGAAGAAGCTCACGAGAAACAGCTAGTGTAAATAATTTTAACGGTTAATTAATTCGTTAAAGACTTTATCAGGGAAAGGGTATGTTTCACTTTAACTTCCCTTTTACGGATTACGCAAACGATGCCCAGTACCTACCCTTCGTGTATCTTTCAAAGTTATCTGGCGACTTATCTCTTTTGTGTTACGGCTTTTAAAGCGAAATACGGTGGTTAAGATAAAACCGAAAATTGGAATGATATACTTGATAAGTAGATGAATCCAGGTCTCAGGTCGGAGTCTGAATTTGTGCCTGGAAGACCGCAAACCAACGTCCTTCTTTTTTTGAATCAGATTTTGTAAACAGTTTCAAGAGTTTTTTTTTCACGAAACTCTAATTCTTTTCAGCCAGTAAAAGTCCCGTACAAAAAGGAGCTCATGGCTAATTAATAACAGCCGCTCGGGCCGATCTTTAGGTTAAGCCACGCTTACCTAGGTTGGTCTGTGGATGGGTGACCACGCTTTTTTTTTTTTTAGGATGGGAAGTCATCAAATGACTTCTCCCACTCTGGGCGGAGCGGGAGGGAGTGTCAGACTCTTACTGACTAAAACCCATCCATGTTCCTTCCTCGCCCTTTATGTTCCGGGGCCGCGGTATCTCTTTCGAACAGGCCCGCAACCCCGGCAGGCTTCGGCCCTTGCGGGCCCCTCTCTTTTGCTGACATCTCTTTGAGGCGCGCGTGGAACACGAACGCGCCGTCGACACGGCCTGTCGTCGTTAGACGGACGGACGGCTAGCTAGCCCATAGCCAACCGTCCACAGGCCCGCGTCTACGGTGGCCGGTAGCCACCACGTGGCCCCCGGCGCCCGGTGCGTCTCCCGCGGCGGCTGGGAAGAGAGGCTCTCTCCCTCTCTCGTTCCGCCACCTCCTTCGCTAGCATGACTGCTTCGCAGAAGGAGGTGACGGCTTCCCATTCCGTCTCGCTCCGGACCATGGATTGAACCAGGGCCGGAACCGAGAGGTCGCCGCCGCCGATCGCCGCTACTAGGACACGGCGGTGCTCCGCCCACGCAGGGCAGACTTCCACCGTGTGCTCTACCGTGTCCTCCGGTCGATCATGGGTGACCACCCTTACACTGAGTTTCCTCCGTGCCTCGTAAAGCACGTTAAGCTGTTGGTCCCGGCTGCCATTTGTCTATCTTTGGCAGTCGTTACAGGTAGTCAGTCGCCCAAAAAGTCTGACAACCAGTCTCACCAAGTAGTATCGTATTACCCAGTACCTATTTACTGGGTTGTGGAGGTCAGACAGGCAGTTGCTCCATGTAAAATACTGGTATTCAGCTGCATCCGGTTAGACTGGAAGCCGACCCCAACATATTTGGGAAAAGGCTCGGCAGATGATGAAAAGTCCCGTCCAAATCAGTCGTTGTTTTTTTCTGTACTAATATTATAAAGAGGTTATCGTTGTTCGTATATAGGGGGTAATTTTAGAATTTACTGATCTGATTCCGAAAATTCGTTCTCTACCGGGAAGCCACATTAATGAGTGTCATGATTTCCATATATCGAAGCCATATATCGCCATAGCTAAAGCTAGTTTGTTATAAATAGTTAAATACCAAGTTATACTTTGCATGTTTATATGCGTTCAGTAAAAAGCGGTTAATTTGGAATTGCTGGCAGACACTTATTTTTTTTTATTATTTGTAGAAAAAAATGTATATGGTCAAGTCAAAAAGTAAGTCTTAATTTGAACCAATATTCACTTTTCCCCGAATACCTGTCAAAATCAAAATCAAAATCAAAATCAAAGCATTTATTTCAAGTAGGCCAATAACAGGCACTTTTGAATTGTCGAAACAAAGATGAAAATTAAATGTAGCTACAGTCCCAGTCACAAGACATAAAAACTGTGAAAGTACTGTAGTTGCCCATTCCCTAGCGTAGATCTCTATGGAGAAGAACGGGCAAGAAACTCCATGGACACTCTTTTAAATCAAAATATTGTTACAAAATCTTGGTTACATCATTCATGTTGAGATGTTATACTATGTGAGAACAATGTAGCAAGATGTGCACGTTAAAAGTGTCCATAGCCAAACAAAAACAAAATACAACTCAAAAACAAAATAATTAATTCAAATAAACCATTCAAATAAACCATGGCGACCAAGAGATGACCAGTCACAACTGACAGCGCCCGTTCACGCACATTACGCATGGATCAGCACCATTCAGCTCAACATTTTGAAGGGAACTAAATGGTCCGACACACGCGCCATGATCAGCGAGACATTTGAGTGAGCATGACATACTCTCAACCGCCAGGGCACATTCAAGTCAAAAACTAAAGTAGGTTTCCAGTGAATGATAGCTTTCTAGTACATAGTACTCACACAATATGGGCTATGCGTTTATATAATACTAAATAGATTGAATCTATACAATGCAAAGATAGTTGTACAATCTTCAGCAGCTCCAACAATACCATTTAATGCTATCAATTTTTGAGCCCCTGTCCTTGTGGAGCAGGACCAGCATTGAGCCAAGCATTTTTATCAGCGATATAATCGCTCAACTTGTAATATGCTTGCTTACATAGTGTGCGTTTAATGCATGTTTTAAATTTAGTCTCATTTAGTTCAAGAATACTTTGTGGAATTTTATTATAGCATCTCAAACAGTACCCCATGAAAGATGAGTCTACTTTAGCGAGTCTAAAGCCTGGCTGAACTAGTTGGTCCCTATTTCTAGTACTGTAATTGTGTCTGTCGCCTCTTTTACCGAAAAGATGCAGATTTTTTCTAACGTACATTATGTTTTCGTAGATGTATTGGCAATGAACCGTCATGATGCCAATATCCTTAAAAAGTTCCCTTAGAGAATCGCGCCTACGAAGATTGTATATGGCTCTGATGGCTCTTTTCTGCAGAATAAATATAGACTCAATATCAGCAGCCCGTCCCCATAGCAAAATACCGTAAGACATTATACTATGGAAGTAACTAAAATAGACCAGTCTAGCGGTATCTACATCAGTGAATTGACGGATTTTTCTAATGGCATATGCTGCTGAACTTAAGCGCCCCGCAAGAGATGTTAAATGAGAACCCCATTGTAGCCTTGAATCAAGCGTAAGCCCCAGGAAAACAGTTTTATTTACGAATTCGAGTTTCTCTTTATTCAATATTATCTCACAATCACTACTTTTAACATTCGGTAATGAAAATCTTATGCATTTAGTTTTTTTTTCATTCAATACCAAATTGTTTGCTGTGAACCAATTTTGGACCTGAAGTAGGGCATCATTCACGTCATCTAGATTTTGGGCCCGTCTATTTATCTTAAAAATTAGAGAAGTGTCATCAGCAAACAACACCATATTTTGAGGTTGGTGTTTCAACAAATAGGGTAGATCATTTATATATACTAAAAAAAGGAAAGGACCCAATATTGAGCCTTGCGGAACCCCCATTTTTACATTCAAACCCTGTGAATTAACACCATTTATTTGAACATGTTGTTTTCTATCGCTCAAATAAGATTTTAGCAGGCTAAGTGCAAGTTTACCCAGTCCGTAATGCTCCAGTTTCAAAAGTAATGTGTCATGATTTACGCAATCAAAAGCTTTGGAGAGATCACAGAAAATTCCTATTGCGTCTTGGGACTCTTCCCACGCAGCAAATATGTGCTTTAATAGGGTTACACCGGCGTCAGTTGTACAACGTCCCTTGGTGAAACCATACTGTTGATCATGTAAGATTCTGTTGGTGTTAAAATGATAAAGCATTTGATTAAGCATTACTTTTTCAAAAACCTTGCTAAAAACTGGTAACACGGATACAGGTCTATAATTATTGGAATCTTTACTGTCCCCGGATTTGAAAAGAGGTATGACTTTACTGTATTTCATTAAATCCGGGAAAACTCCTTGGTCTACACATAAATTAAAAATTAAAGCTAAATACGGGGCTATGGTCTCAAGTATAGATTACAAACTTTGATAGACATTCCCCATAAATCTTCGGTCAGTTTTATTTTAATTTGCCGGAAAGCTTTAATAACTGTCATAGGGTTAATGTGTTTAAATTTAAATTCAGCCAGGCAGCCAGACACATTCGCCTTTAATAAGCCAATTGAGGCTTCAGGTGAGGAATTAAGAGCCTCCGTAGTTTTTATTGGTATTTCGGTAAAAAAATTAACAAATTCTTGAGCTACTTCCTGATCAGAGCTTTTAGGACCACATGCTGTATCTAATGTAAAGCTATTATTACGTATTTTCTTTCTGTTAGTCTCGTTATTTATGACTTTCCAAACGGTCTTTATTTTATTTTCTGCTGTTTTGATCTTGTTGCTTATGTGCAGGGCTTTAGCAACCTTGCAAGTATTTCTAAAAATCTTTGAATACGTAGCAACATACTTGCTAAAAGTTTCAGTGTTTATAAAAGGCTTAAGGCTATAAAGCTCAAATAGCCTTTCCCTACTTTTTCTGATACCTCTAGTTGCCCAATTACTAAATATAAATTTAGGGCAAATACTCTTTGTCTTCTTTTCAAAAGTTTTGTTGAATTCCGTGTGAACTAATGAAAAGAAACGATCATACAATTGATTTATATTAATATCCTCTTGGCTCATTACACTTAACTTGTTCTGTAGGGAAATATTATACCTATTTAATTTGCAAGAAGTTATAGGTCTAAATTTAATCTGAACTTTTTGTATTGGAGTTTTACAACTAAAACTTACAGTTTGTCCGCTATGGTCAGACGGCAAACAATTTATTATGGCTTTATCTAAGTAATCACAATCGCAGAAAACATTATCTATACAAGTAGCAGAAGAAGTTGTGATTCTAGTGGGTTCAATAAAAACGTTAGTCAAGTCAAATGACTTAAAAAGATTTAATAACCGACTGCTATTTGAATTTTCTTCTAAAATATTGATATTAAAATCACCACAAATTATTGTAGCTTTATTACTGGCTGCAAGTTTTGCCAGGACATCTTCCATTATTGATTCAAATATGGAAAAGTTTTGATAGTTTGGGGGTCTGTACACACACACAATAACATGCTTATCTAGCTCAACACAGGACAGTTCGACGCAATGTTCAACCGAGAGACCTACTATGTCATTACGTTGCTTATATTTAAAACTATTTTTTATTAATATTAGGGAACCTCCACGAAGCATAGTTTTACGATTAAAGCAGCTACCCACCATATAGTTCTCATAATTAATAAGCATTTGGTAATCCTTTAGCCAATGTTCAGTAAAACAAATAATGTCAAACTTACTACTTTCTAAAAACAATTCAATTTCTAATAATTTCGAAGAAATGCCTTGGATATTTTGGTGGAATAATTTTAAGGTGTTCTGCTGAGGCCCTTTTTTACTAACTAATTGAGTGCAAGAAGGTACCTTGCTGTTGGTAGGATTAACAAAAATATTGTTAATGGTACCTTCTGTTGTCTCACTTTCTAGTTTAAATTTATATTTGAAGTGAGGCCGGAGACTCCTGTGCCATCCTCAGACGATAAGACCCTATCACTAATAAACCCTAATTGAGAATTTTCCACGGTGACAGATGGATCCTCCTCAGTACAATGTTTGTAAATATTTATAGCACTAGTGCTATATTCATTTGTGCCAGTCACCTGTACATTAGTAGAATTACTAATTGTCGCAGTGTTAATAATATAACTAAACTTAGACATACTATTTATGTCTGTGTGAATACTATAAGCTAATAGCCGAGCTATTTTGTGTCTACATACAATAGGTAGATACACCTTACCCCGTGTCGACTTAAGATTACCAACTATAGTGTTGATATCCAGATACATAAGCCTGTCACTATAGTGACCTACTAAAAAATGCACATGTTTATTCAACATATGTATATAATCGTTTTTCCTACTACTTAAATTTCCAAAATATGGAAAAGCACACAATATGATTTTATTACATCTTAACTTTAGCAACTCAGAAACACAGTCGGTGATATCTTCCTTTTTTACATTAGAACTATTACCAACACATAGAGTAATGGTAGTGTTAAGATAACAATCATTTTTTATTACTGATGCCATTACTTGTTTGTAGCTTGACCCTGGCATGCAATAATTTTGGGTACAGTAACTCAGGTTATTACTGATCAATTTACCTAGCCCTCTACCCATACTATCAGAAAACATAACTGAATGATGACAATCATTACAATTAGGTGAAACAAAATGACTAATCTCAGGCTGTACTACTTGTGAATCATGGTTTTGATGGATGATAAAGTTCTGAGCACTCACAGCTTGAGACGGGTCCTCCGTTGCCTCAGGCAGGAGGGCATCAAGACTGGGTTCACTCCGACAAGTACAATGAGTGTTGCTGAGAGTCAGCAAGTCCACTTTGTCAACCAACTCATTTGTGACAAGAATATGCTCCGTAATTTGTTTTTTAGAGCTTTCATATTTATTATATAAAGATTTTAGTGACTCATTCAGTGCCTCAATTTCAGATTGTAAGCGCTGAGTGTCTATTTCATAAATACTTGTACTGTCTTCTAACTTAATTTGATAGTTATTTAATCTATTAACAAGAGAAACACGTTCTTTCCTTAATTGAATATTTTTGGAACAGTGCTTTTGTTGTTTCTTGTGTTTATGACATTTTTTAATGATTTTATTCAATCTTGCATATTTCTTAATTTTATTTTTACTTATTTTATGGTATGAATTATGTTTCAGTAAGGAGTCCTCTGTAAGGTCTATTGTTATGAGGGAATGAGGGTTACAATTTGTATTTACTAGTTCATTGTACAAATGATCAGTTTCCATAACCTGAGTACGATCCTGTTCCTTTTTTAAATTTAAAAGTTTAACATTAGCATGGACTAATTCCTCCTCTAGGTCCCTAATTTTACACAAAGCCTCCTCATATAAGTTGCTGCAGCTGTGGAACCCATCCGTGACCACCCTTAGGTGATCCCGCTCATTGACAACATTCAAGTAATCCTGATGAAGGTCTACTAGCTCCCTTTTTAAGCTGGAGTTTTTGCTGTTAATATTAATGACCTCCTCCTCACTGTCTTCTCTCTCCTGCAATAGCTGTTGGCATTGGAGTTTTGAGTCCTTTAGTTCTTGGAGGGCCGTTCTCAATTTTAGCTCCATATCCTGAGCAGTAGCCTTACGGGTCATCACAGGCATGGTTTCCGGATTGGTTTCTGAAAATTGGAAATAAGGAAACGGTGAGAACTAATAGGATAGACCAATTAAGAAAATTTAGAGATGAAAGGGAGAAAAACAGGAAAAAAAAAAAAAAAAAGTTTGCTTTACTAAAAGAAATGAGGTAGGCTGCTGTATTACATTAACAAGATTGATATTTGCCGACTGAATTATCAATTTAATTACATTAATAAGAAGTTTACTATCTTATGATTTTACTTTTTCCTAACGTGGGTAGATTGTTTAGACTAAACTCTTATGATTTTTTAAATATTATTAAAAGTAGTTAGGTACCTATTAATTTAATTGTAACGAACATATTATGCTTATAAGGACTTATTAGGGACATATATTATGTGTGAAGTAGGGTTTGAAGTGGATGTTTTTGTCTGGGCAAGTGTTTTCGTCCTCGATTTTGCTTCCACAATTGTCAAGCAAAATGAGACATAAACGTAGCCGGTGTGTGTACGGGAAGTTGCTCAGAGCTCTGAGCAGTGTTTAAGTGATGTTTAGTATGTAAATAATACACCAATAATAGGTAAATTAAAACGTAATACTCCCCCGGTTCGAAGAATTCAAATCCACAGTCCAATAGTTGACAGCCGGTACTTGATTTATCGAAATAACGATTGTTGCGAGTTATCACAATATAAACAGGTCACGAACACTACGTGTGTCACTTTATACATTGATTCTACTATAAAGAATAGATTTAAAACAAACTAAACACAATAAATCAATTATTTTAAAATAAATTAACTACGAGGCCGTTTTTTCACGACCTGTCGCCAGTGTTGCCAGCGCGCAAAAAACCTGTCAAGTTTACAACAGCATAAATATCAAAGGACTGATCTGCCCACTATTTTTACTAGTCCCTTTACAACTGAAATACGCCGAGTTAACGATCTGTCTGTAATTGGTGAGATTACTCTGTGGCTCTCCCTAAAGCCGGCTGTGAGCAAGATGGAAATCGCGAATATTCCCATTAAAGAGGATTTTTGGTTTATGTTTTATCCGGGGAAAATTATGAGGAAACTTGGTTTTCGTATTAACGCGACTTGTGATACTGAACCACGTTCAAGAGCTGTTTGTGTAAATTTTCCGCAGCAATTATGATGTACAGACAGTGTTCTATAACACAGTTCAAATGTCACGTGATCGCGTTCAGTTTCATTTATTTTTTTATACTTGTCGCATCATGTATGGCCGAGATGCGAAGTATCGGTCTGCTTTACGATCCGACATAGTTTCAAATAATTGGGCTATGATAATTTAAATTGAAATAACTTTATTCAAACCAACGGTTTTACAATACAAGAAACAAACACGTGCGTTGGTACTGAGCGTCTGCCAAAAAGGCTGTCGGAGCTCGACTATCCCTTCTCCAGCCCTCGCGGCCTCCCCTTTACCGACAATCGTGTCTAAACGGTAGGGCGCGCTTGCGTTTCCAGTAACGATATTATAAGGTAACAAAACTAATGAGGGATTTTATTTTTCAACTCTTCCCTAGTTGCTGGATAGATGGCGCTGATCTCGGCATGTTACTGCAAGGAACAGAACGTCACATAATTTTACTTGGACCTAATAGTTATTTATTCGGAAGCTTATGCAATCGAAAGTGTCAGTCAACGAGAGTGTGTGACGTGTGTTTTTTCAAGCGTTTGGCATTTGCACCTGGTAACGTAGTCAGTACAATGCCATCTACCGAGTTCTTGGAAACTACCTTTTTTTTTTAATTTTCAAAAAGAAAACTTCTGATTGTTAGATGACGCTGCTTGTTGCCCTATGGCGCCATCAATCCACTGGGATTTTTCATACTAATTAAATGCTTGCGTTTGGCTGCAACTCCCCTGATGTGAATGAAGCGAGGATGCGGCCTGGGGTGGAACACGCTTTCCTAGATGAAACCAATTCACTAGAATTTTGAATAGTTCTAGATTATTATGATCAGAGAGAACACATGCAGAGAAGCCGGCAGTGAATTCCACAGAATAGCGGTTTGTACAATAAATGTGGAAGGTGGAAGCAAAGCGCTTTATCCCAGTCCTTGGAACTTCAACCATATAACGGTGACGTTCTGTCCTATTTCTGCATTTTCGATGATAGAGGGGGGGGGGGATAGGGGAGTTAGATTGTGCGATTCCAAAGCAAACTCTCCTTAATGTAACTGAAAATAATTCGTTGAATTTGGTCCCCTGAAACAAAAATATTGGAACACTACTGATCAACGAATACTGGTCATTTTCATTGCTGATACCCAGAAATCTGATTAGCTTCCTCGACTTGGCTTTCATAAGCCATTTTTAGTTTTGTGCTTCGTCGAAATATCAGTATCACTCAGTTGTTTACCTACAAATTAATAGAAATCTCACGAGGACTCACTGGAATTTTTAATCTATCGCAATCCTAGTACAAATAAAAACTCTAAAAGGCAGATAGGTACTAGGTATTTTTACTTTCCAGTTACTCAGTCACCATGCTAACGATCTGCCGGTAATTGCTGAGATTACTTCGCCGCTCACATTTGTTTTAGTAGTGTTTTGATCCTTTGTAAACTTAGATTGTAGTAGTGAATTTAGATTGTTTGTTTTTGTTATGTATTGGTTTGAGTAGCATAATATAAAAGGATTTTTTTCAGGGTCTGTGAACTTTAAGTTGTAGTAAAACACAGAAAATGGTTTTAACACAGAAATATTAAATATATCTGTGGGTTTTAATATCCATGAAAAGTATCACAACAAAATTATTATCAGTCAAATAAAACCATTATTTTAGCGATGATTGTTTTATGGTATTTTTTCTAGCTTAGGTGGTGTACAGGTAGAAGCCAAAAACACCCGTTACTAAACAAAGTGCTTATTTTAGATGAGACATCCGAAAACATAAGAGATACCGAAAAACTCTTTAAAGCTCTTTTATATGAAAACCTTTGTCCATAAAAATTAGTAAAATTTACCTTTGTTTATTTAATGGCGTTTGGCTCTGTTTCGCTTCATAACATCGTATAGGAAAAAAATCGGGACAGCGATGTCCCGATTTTGGCAGTGTTAATGTAAGATTATATTTAAGTAGGTCTATTAAGTACACTTTTAAAATTAACCTGCTAACCTAGTTTGTGTATGTCTTCTCCGTAACTCAGTCACCGCGATAACGATCTCCCGGTAATTGCTAAGATTACTTCGCAGTTCCCACTAATTCTAAAATCCTGGTCCTCTGAGACGATGTATACTGCTCAGTGGGCTCGAATATTCGAAGTAAAGGATTCTATGCCGATAATTACAGTTAATATAAATAAACTTTAATATTATGTTAGAGCAATAATTTATGGTTATAATTCGGCGCTTCATTTTGGGTTTAATAACCGTATTTCTAGTTATGATAAGAAGTATTTAGGTATTTAGTAAATTGGAGAAAAGTAGAGGTATTTGATTTAATGAGGAAAGTTTCCTTTAGAAATATATTATATTCCCGAATAATTTGATGAGTGGCAATGCTGCCAGTCTTCTGGGAACGTTTCCCGATGACAGCAACGCGGAGGAATACTTTGACGCTTAAGTGTCCTATTGACATTGTTGTATAACTGTAGGTACTAGTTTACGTTTAGTTTTATTTTTGTAATCTTAATACAGGGTGTCGACCACCTCATCACAAAGCCGTTAACCAAGCATTCTGTACATTAAACTAAGTAACTTTATGCAGAAAATATTGCTAAACTTTTTTTTTTGAGGATAAATCATGTTTTGTGATAGAACTCAATGTAACGCACTTAAAACATTGTGCTGATGGATGGATTGAATAGTAAGGGGGTCGCAGAGGTGTTAAAATCTTACAAAAAAGTTGTAACTTTGACCCCCCATATCTCCGTAACTAGAAGGTTCCCGGGTATGGAGTAAAACAAAAAAAATGATCGCAATGACAGGAAGAATAAGTGCTTTTCGGCTTCGTGAAGAGGTGTTTTACACCCTTTATATACTCGTAAAAATTACGTGTCACGCTGTTTGTCCGCGATGGACTCATAAACTACTTAGCCGATTTTAATCAAATTTGTACACCGTGTGCAGTTTGATCCAATTTGAAAGATAGGAAGGTGGGGAGGTTAGGTAGTAGGTAGGTAGTAGTAGGGTAGTAGTAGGAAGGTAGTAGTAGGTAGGTCGTAGTAGGGTAGTAGTAGGTAGGTAGTAGTAGGGTAATAGCAGGTAGGTAGTAGTAGGTAGGTAGGTAGTAGGTAGTAGTAGGTAGGTAGTAGTAGGTAGGTAGGTAGGTAGTAGGTAGTAGGTGACAGGACAACGTCTGTCGGGTCGGCTAGTTATATTTATAGTTCTAGTTGTAGTATGTAATTTATATTTAAGGCTCAAGTTTTTAATAATAATTAAAATCATTTGATGAATAAAAGTTTAGGCAACGACGAAAGCACTGGAAATATTTAGAAGAATAGATCAAGTATTTATCTATAAAACATTTTAAGAATGTTTTATTTCTTGGAATGTCATCAAAACATTACTTTTCGGCAAAAAATTACAGTCACTCCGGTCGATCTTCAAATTAAGCCGCGCTAGCTTGGGTTGGTCCGTGGATGTGTGATCTTTGATAGTTGTTACTGGGCCGAAAGTCTGACAACCAGTCTTACCAAGAGGTATCATATTACCCGGTACTAACTGGGTTGTGGAGGTAAGATACGCAGTCGTTCCATGTAAAATAGTGCTATTTAGCTGCATCCGGTTTGACTGAAAGCGGACCCCAAATGGCTAGGCAGATGATTACCACAAAGCTCGCAGCTTTCCATAAAAAACTTATTACCTGTTGTAATTAATCATTAGTAACTTTAATTTTCCACAAAAATTAAACTCTTAAGACATCTTTGATGGCCAGCGGTCTAACGAGACAAGGTTCATTAATCAAAAGGTTCATAATTACTGAAAAAAGCTGACTAACTTTCAAAGAAACGATTAATCTTTTGAAACTATTTTAAAGTATCTTTTTATCTTTGTCCAGTTCAAGGGTTATGATAGCAAGTTTATGGTTCAATTCAAAGGTGTTTGAAAATCATTTACTTTACTACAATAATTTAATTAGGTGACTTGACGATCCGAATGGCGCAGCGGTATTGAGGCTGCCTTACGTTCTTAATCCCGGTAGGAGCAAATGTTTGTGTGATGAGCATGGACATTTGTTTCCGAGTCATGGATGTTTATATGTATAATAAGTATGTATTTACAAACAAAAAGTATATATGTAGTATATCAACTGTCTGGTGACCACGACACAAGCCTTGCTTAGTGTGGCACTAGACGGCGCTGTGTGTAATGTCCAGCAATATTTATTTATTATTATTTATTATTTACTTTGTAGCAACTGCCAAGGAGTATCGTACGAGTATTACCCAATACTAACTGCGTTGTGGAGGTCAGATAGGCAGTCGCTCCATGTAAATTACTAGTATTCAGCTGCATCCGGTTAGACTGGAAGCCGACCCCAACATAGTTGGGAAAAGGCTAGGCAGATGATGATGATTTTGTACCCAAACAATAACAAATATGTTTCTAACCCCCGACGCAAAAACGACGGGGTGTTATAAAATTGACGTGTCTGTGTGTGTGTGTGTCTGTAGCATTGTAGCTGTCGAACGGATGAGCCGATTTTGATTTTTTTGTTTGAAAGGTGAATTAGTCGGGAGTGTTCTTAGCTATGTTTGATAGACATCAGTGAAAGATGGCCGCCGCCACAAAATGGCGGATTATATTATTCAACAACTCCCTCAAATGAAAGGGCTTGACTAGTAGAATACTATATGCTATAATAAATTTCAAACTCAAAATGGCCGCTACCACAAAATGGTGGTTTACATTTTTTTCACCACTCAATATGGGTATCAAATAAAAAGGCTTGATTAGTAGAATCATAAGTAGGTACCTGAAATTATGAACTTGTTCAACATTATGTTTTCAACTCAGTTTATAGAAGGTGTAAACAAACCATTCACGAAGCCGTCAATCAAGCATTCTGTACATCAAACTAATTGATTCAACTTGAAAATTATTGCTGGGGAACGTCTTCCTGGGGTGAAAAGTCGCTTGACATGTTCGCGTGTGTCGCTTGTCGGTTTTATTATTTAAAACATATCCAAACGTGACTAAATGTTGCTTTAAGGTTAATTCCTTAATGCAACATGTAGTCTGTACTGTTTGATTTTTTTATGAAAATAAATATTAAAACACTGAAATTGGTCGTGGTTATCATCTTTTCCTTAAAAGCCGCCATAATAAAATCCCTAAACAAAATATTTCCATATAAAGCTCACATGACGTTGTTCTCTGAAAAAGATTAAGCAGGAGGGACGGGTAATAGCGCACCTGTGTTGTACTCATAAAAACATAGAACAAGAAACCCGTGTAGACGTGTTACTCTAGTCTAATGGTTGTCTCGAAATATGCATAACTTTTCTTCAAAAAGTTCAATAGAAATTACATTTTTGATTGAAAAAAGTCAGATAGGGGAAACGATTTAGGTTTTTTTATATAGTAATATTTAATTTTATTTCAGTATAAGTGTATTATGTTGCTGACTGAAGTACCGAATTACATTCGTGGTCCTTCGAGCCGGATAGTGTCGAAGCTTATTAAATAATTAACCAACCTGCTAAAGCGAGCCAGACCCAAAACGAGGTTGTTTATTTTGTTGATGATCAGAGCGTGTACCCACGTATACTGCAAGCAATGATATCATTCTGGCTGAGTCGAACGTTTTAAAAGCCAAAAAGCTTTACCCTTTTTCCAATTAATGTCGAGGCTTTACTTCATCATTTGTGTCAAACTCTTTTTTTTATTTCATATAAATCTGCATGAATTGAAACGAATGTGTAACAATGTTCGAATGTTGTATTTGTACAACATAATGTTATTTTTTGACAATCGATACATTAATCTTCCTGTCTAAAAACCTAATTTTTATACATAATTTCTTTAAGTTTCCCACTTTTCATAGTCACACAGTCTCGAAGTTTTCCACCTAAATATTCCTACTCTATGTTAATAACGTAATACGATCCGTCTGCCAAGCACGGTGATTATGTGTATGTCAAGCTAGGTTATATTGTCAAGCGGTTATTAAGCCGTTTCTCCGAAACGAGTGCGGTTTACACGTCGTTCAATAATGCAGGTTTTTCCGGCAGGTGTTGCCGGAGCTACAGTGTATCTCCGTTGTTTGTCGGATACAAGATGGGGTAATTATGTGTTTGGATGTTTCACTAGGCTTTTTCTGTACTGTTTTTCTGGGTGACCTGCATTAAACGTAGGAAACATAAATGGTAGTAATGCATTGCTCTTTTCATCACCAATATCCAGTACTTACTGGGTTGTGGAGGTTAGATAGGCAGTCGCTCGATGTAAAATATTGTTACAGTTAGACTCTAACAATATTTAAAGCTAGGTAGATGATGATGAAGATGATGATGATGATGGTACACACGAAAAGACTGTACTTTCACGTTCACACACAGATTTTCACAGTTTATTACTTGCTTGTACTAGCGATTGCAAAGATGACACAGATTTTGTAAAAGCCAGCGTTTGGCTGGGTGTTTCCTTTAGAATTGTCTTGAAAATAGGCTTAATGCTTTTCAAGTATGAAAAGAAAGATGAATACCGATTAATTCAAAACATAATATTCAAGTTTCTTATAGATAAAATACATAACGAGATAAGAGATAAAACTGATGTTACACAATATATGGGACCAGCTGACCAAAGCAATATCTACTGAAGCATACGTTCTAATAAATCCAAGTCGTAATACCTATTAGGTCTAGTTTTTCTCCGAGTCACGCACCGAAACCAATCAATCTCGTCAGCTCGAATGTGATTGGTTGTAACAAATAGCACTATATAGTGAACAGGACTTTGCCAAATTGTAAAGGTACCTATACAGGGTGTAAACCACCTCATCACAAAACCGTTAACCAAGCATTCTGCACATCAAACTAAGTAACTTTACGCAAAAAACATTGCTGGGAAACAACTTTTTCTTTTGGGGTCAAAAATCATGTTTTGTGGTAGAAATCTAAGAGTTAAGGGGTTTTTTATACCCCTTAACTCTTAGCCTTTATAGTTTCATATATTTTATAAATGTTATTTTATTTGTTAGGTAAGGATTGTTGTATACAAAGCACAAGCATATGACGTAAAGTTGCGAACACCAGCCTTTTATACAATGCAACAGATTTAAATTCAAATGGGACATGATTTAGTATTTTTTCGTAAACTATGAATTATATTTAATACAGGATTATTCTTTAATTATATATTATACATAGAATTTTTTCATCGGCAAAAAAAGCAGGTCTGCAGGACATTTCTTTTGAAATAAGCAATACCCTTGTGCTCTTCTATTTTAATATATTGTCATGTTAAGTATTTTGTGTTTACATAAATAACTAAATGAAAAAATATATAAACAGCTTTTACTTGAACGATCAAAATGTATGGAACAGCAGATTTTTTTTTAATGCCGTACTGACGCAACTTTACTCACCGAAGCTAACGAACTACGCTTGAAGAATGTCAAGTAAGTCGCATCTCCCGATGCCGTGGACGAAGCGTTATTAAGGTAAGTACTTACTTTTATAACATTACAATATATTTTTTTAGAAAATCATTTGATGTTAATTAAAGTACTATATTAATTAAACATTCTTACTTTTACGGAGTTCAATGAGAATCCTAAGCTTCTTATTTTTCCTTCCTACTCACAATTACAATGAATAGATAAACTTTTAATTGGTTCCGGGTTCACTTGAACTTTTAATTACAATAAGTACCTAACTACTTACAGTTAATCGTTTGAAGTGAAAACGTGTGAGTTTGTGTACGTATGTCCCTCTGAATTATAACTAGCACTTCGCCCCCGACTTCGTCCACGAAAATTGTGATAACTCGGCTAATTTGCACGATATCAATATAATGTATAGCCTATGTTACTCGGTGAAGATGTAGCTATCTAATGGTAAAATAATTTTTTAAATCGGATGAGTAGTTCTTGAGCTAAATCGTAACAAACAAACATAAAATCAAATCTTTCCTTTTTATACTATTAGTGTAGATAGTGCAGATTCTGAAGAAGGAACCAGAATCTAATAAAAGCTTAATATCCTAAAAACCTTTCACTTGACATTAACATGTCCTGAATAAACTCAACGCAGACAAAAATAATACCACCTTAATCTTATTACTTCATTCCACGAAAAATAAAGGCCACCGAGTAAAAATGGACGCAAACAAAGCTACACGCTAAGTATGTGAGGACAGATGAAAATACTGCGTGGTTCTGCTTGTCCTCAGGGACGGAGAGGTTTCTAAATGTGAGGGATTTACAATACGGGTTATTGTATTATGTTGTGTTGACCGTCACGGGGAAATTTATAAGCTTTTTGTGTGATTTTTCTGGAGTTATTTATGACTGCCTCGTTGGTAGGTATAGTGGTTGCAAGCATGACTGCTGAGCATGAGGTTCTGTGTTCGATTCCCGGATCGAGCAAAGTGTTAATGAGTTTTTCCATCTGGATATTCTCAGTAGTAACCACGGAGTCTGAGTTAGCACCCGGTTAATGGCAATAGGCTCGCTATGTTACATGGGACTTACATATAGCTGGTGAAATTTGGGTGTACCATTAGGTATACCTCTGCCTAACCCTCAGATATTACAGGCGTGATGTTATGTTATTTTTAAGCTGGGTCAGACTTAATGCAAAAACTGGAAGACAGGCTGCCGGGACTCTAGCTAGCGGTCCATTCGTCTAATGACGACAGGCCGTGTCGACGGCGCGTTTGTGTTTCACGCGCGCCTCAAAGAGATGTCAGCATAAGGGGAGGGGCCCGCGAGGCCCGAAGCCTGCCGGGGTTGCGGTTCTGTTCGAAAGAGATACCGCGGCCCCGGAACATAAAGGGCGAGGAAGGAACATGGATGGGTTTTAGTCAGTAAAAGTCTGACACTCCCTCCCGCTCCGCCCAGAGTGGGAGAAGTAATTTGATGATTTCCCATACTAAAAAAAAAAAAAAAAAAAAAGGCTGCCGGGACTGTTCGAAAGAGATACCGTACATAAAGGGCGAGGAAGGAACATGGATGGGTTTTAGTAAATTAAAGCCTGACACTCCTTAACGCTCCGCCCAGTGGGAGGGGTCATTTGATGATTTCCCAGCCGACAAAACAGGGTACTGTGATGGAACTTTGAAGAGCAGTGGAATAGGATAGTCGATGATTGATTCATTTTTTGAGAGTTGATTGATTGAGAGAAACGGGCAGGTTAAAGCGCGTCACCTCGTGTAGACGCTGACTACACGCTCAAACGACATGCATCTTCCAACAGCGTTTGGAAAACGCTGTTGGTGTATGAACAACAGGGTTTCATCAAAATTAGGAACACATGGTGTTAAGTTCTTCCTTCCCCACAGAAAAGGGAGAATCATAAAGAGCAAACGGCTGTTGTGTCTGTTATCTCGACAGATGTTGTCGGGTTTTCTTATAGTCTTAAATCGTGGATTTCTTTAATAGCGCAATGGGTGGAAGGGCGAGTAGTACTTTTTGTACTATGTTGCTGAAGAACTTTTTGTACTATCCACTACGCAAGTAACTTGCGCACGTGTCGCTTAACAAAACTAGTTGAGCTTTATGTCGTACTTGAGCTATTTTATCGTGTATCTAGAGAGACATTATTAAATAATAATAACATGTATCATTCAAATAAGAACATTCAACTTTTGCAAAATGTGTCAATTTCCTTCGCTACATTATAGTGCACTTTGAGCAACACATGAAAATTCTATAGCAGAGTCAGGAGCACACAAAAGGTACTCGAACTCACAAAGCGAGGCACATAATATTAATAAAGGAATTTCCACCTTCGTACCTGGTTTCGCTTCGAATACTCTCGAACATTAAATATTGATGAAAATCCGCTTACAACGGCGTCGACCGGGCCACCTCGCCTTTTAGTTTACAAGCATTTGATGCAATTTTAGGTTTTAATTTTGTTGGTTGACCCTTTTGAAACTGAGTTAAGCTATATTTGTTATTTAAAATAATGGTTGGAATAACATTAATTCTATTCATAGTGAATATAAAAAATCGGTTCGAAGGAAATGGTTTTATTGTTAACAACGACCCATCGAAGGCGGGAACGCTTTGATCTTGATATTAAATTTATTTCTCTGTTATCGCTTTAGCTAGTGATATTAAAAAAACGCAATCGTGTTAACTTACATTAGAGAGCTTTTTTCAACCGACTTCCAAAAAGAGGAGGTTCTCAATTGAACGATATTTTTTTAAATAAATTTTTCATAGTAGGTACCTATATTTTTTTTTTTAATAATTGCTTTGAGTTTGGTCGCAGCTCGCCGTACATTTACAAAACTCGTCAACCCAGTACAGATGTTAATTATATCGAATAAAGTAAATAAAAGGAATGTGAAATCTTCGTATAAATTAATGTGACGTAGAAATCTTATCGTATTTACTGAAAGAATAATTAATTTTACATTTCATAGCGGTATATGGCTTTTTTTATCCAGTTTTATTGTGTTTTATCAAGCTTTGTGTTATTGACTCATATCAATATTTGAAGAGCGTCAGGGGGTGTAGAATTAATAAAATAAGAAGACTTGATTTAGTCATAGACATTACATAGAGAGGACTTGGCCAAAAAATGTATGAGTCTGTACCCCAAAATGTGCAGATATTAAATCTGTCCTATATTAGTTAAAATCTTCTATAATACACATAAAAAAGGTGAATACTGTTTAGCAGTTTTAGACAAAAGTTATATAAGTAGGTTTAAAATGGGTATTTTTGTCATTACGGCTAAAGTATTTTTTTATCTATATTGAAGTGTATATTTTGTATATATATGTCTCAGGTCTTAATATCACAAAATCGGTTAAAAATACTGGGAGAAAATTATTCTTCAAACTTCAGAATTCCCAATATTATTGAATTTTTCCATCAGGAATTTCTACGAAGGCAAAAGATTCGCCCATTAGTCATGGATTCTAACATAACTGGTGATATGTAAATCACTTTCAAGATATATCAATAATTATACATTAGATTCGACAACTTGGCATGGCTTTTGCCATGCCAAATTGTTGCTTACTTTAGCAAGAGGTAAAAGATTATCTCTTGAGTCAATAAAATTCATAAAACAAACGTCACAAGCTGTCATCAGTGCTACATTTATTATAATTCATAGTCCCTTTTGTAATTTAACAGTCAGTCAGTGCTTTTATCATCAAAACTACTCCAACCTGTTTGATGTAAACATGATAAAGCAACAACTAGTAAGTAGTAAGTTGGAGCAGCCTGTAGACATAGTTCTGATTACTCTCGGAGTTCGGAACAAAGATTAGCTGGTGGCCACTGAACCTGTGTTTAGATATCGTGTTGGAGTAGTCTAGTCTATGTTTATGTTGATTATGTTGGTAGTGTGTTGGATATGTTTCTGAAGGGGTATCCTACTTCTATTCCTAACATAGTAGTCACAAAGTTGGTTTTCATATCTATTTACTTTGTGTAAATTGTTTCATCACCATTGCTCTCAAAACGGATAATGAAAATCTCGTGAATAAATAGGCATGTCTGACAAGTCAAAATTAAAAGTTCTGCAACATAAAATAAACATAACATAAGCCTGAATTATGTGTGTATGGGTGTAGAACTTGTCACAGTTAGTCAGTGGCCCAAAAAGTCTGACAATTAGGCTTGGCAAGTAGTAGTCCAAGAAAATGAGTCAAATTAAGGCACGAATCTCGGAATGAGAGAAAGTCAGCTATAAACTTGTATAAACCTTTATTTTGAAACCCTGAAACTTGTCTCAAAACCTACTTCTATCTATAAGTAGGTGTCTGCGACTACAAATATTCCAAGGTCAATAGTAAAGATAACGATTTTTAAGACATTTATGGCAATTATGTCGTTTCCAATGGGTTTTATGGTATTTGCATTTTCATATGTATTGTAGAGGATGAAATTCTGTCACAACTTTTGTTCAAACATTTTTTTATAAATTTAACCATATTTTTTGTATTTGCTTACCGAGGGGTATCGTATTACTCAGTACTAAATGGATTGTGGAGGTCAGATAGGCAGTCGCTCCATGTAAAATACTGGTATTCAGCTGCATCAGGTTAGACTGGAAGCCGACCCCAATGTAGTTGAGAAAAGACTACGTAGATGATGATGAATATACAATCTCGATGTTTTTTCATGTCACCAAATGCTGTGTGTATACCCAGCCGTATGACTCTGGGCATAGAAAGCATATTTTATAAGGAAGATAATGATTAACGCCGTTTTTGTGGAATTCCCGCAGAGAAGGCAATAAAACAGTTTTCGGATCAAAAACACTGATAAAATACTAGTAAAATATAAAAACTAAAAGGAAATAAAACAGAACTACCTATTAAGTCACAACTAGCTTAAATTGCCTACAGCGATACGCTGTGGTTTTTAATTACTGTACTATTTCGAGTCGGCAAAAGTGCGAAGTAAGTTTCAAGAATCGCACTGCACTGCATGTCTCATTAACTTTAAACGCTTTCGAAATAGGCACTACTCTCCTTCTTTTCGTTTTCATGACTACAAAGTGTAACATTATTAACAGCCAATGACCTCCCGTGTGGTCTTAATGGACCATGAAACTGACAATTTTTGTTCTACGAGTTCTTGAAATTCCCAAAAAAAATGGACTTTCTATGGGAGCAGGCGCAATCAGCTGACCAACATGTATACAGAGGAACATAATGTGGGTTTTAGTCAGTAAAAGACTGACAAATGACTCCTCCCGCTTCGGCGGAGCGGGAGGAGTCATTTGATGATTCATATGAAAAAAAAGGTTTGCAAAACATTTTTTTTTAAATTTCCTAATTTGTCCCCCGAAAATGACCCTTATTAAAAAAATATTCATTTACTTGCCACATTTGTATTTGGATCATAGGGTTACACTACCCTACCAAATTTCACCTGATTTGGTCCAGTAGATTCGGATCAAATTGACTGTGACAGACGGACGGACAGAGAGACAGACGCGCGAGTGATCCCGTAAGAGATCCGTTTTCTAATTGTTTTGTTCGGAACCCTGAAAAACTACGTTTATAACACCTATATATATCACAAAACAATGTTAGTTCCTATCGAATAAACAATACCTACCAATTAGCTAATTGACGACATAAAACACTCCGTAGCTTCCAAGAAATTCGTAGTCGAAATGAGTTCAGCAATTAAGTTCTAATGTCGGCTACAACTGTAAATATAGCGTGAAATACTAAAACTTGATGGGTATCATTATAAGTAATGGGATTATTTTATTTTATAGGAGTAATATTGTATTCAGGTAAATTGAATTGAGTGATAATTTCTATTTGAATATTTGTCCATACTCTACACTAATTTAAATTGACACTAAAATTATAAAGAGGAAAGATTTGTAGTTGGTTACGAATAAACTCAAAAACTGTTGGACCGATTTCATAAGTTCTATAACCGTGAGATAACTAAATTATTACGAGTAACAAGGCTGTAAATTATATTTATATGAATGCAAATTAGCTGAGCTGTCATAATTTTTTCGAACGAAGTCGAGGGTGAAGTACTATATTATTATTAACCGACTTCAAAAAGGAGGATGTTCTCAATTCATCGGAATCTTTTTTATAAACACGAAAGTTTGGATGGATGTTTGTTACTCAGGAATGGCTGAACGTATCTGAGTGTTTTGCACAGAGATACTATAGGATGTCACAGAATGTTTGTCTTCAGGAAAATATGCACCCAGGGGAGATTTCTCCCTGGGGCTGAGGCGCTGTTCCGGGGCTGCGAGACTGTTCGAGAGAGATACTGCAGCCCTGAAACACAAAGAGCTAAGAAGGAACAGTGATGGGTTTGAGTCCGTAACAGTTCCTTCCGCTTCGCCCAGATCAGGAGGGGTCATTTGATGACTTCCCATTATAAAAAAAGGGAAGCTTCTGTCAAAAAGCCTTTTTCGTGAAAATCTGTTGACCAAATCCCATCCATCCATAAGTACCCATCAAACTATCGATTTAAACCCACGTTGATTTCTCAACCCGTGATACCCACAAAAATAAAGCCGTCTTCAAAACAGCCTATAACCATATATAAAAAGGTCGTTTTGACTACTTGTGCGCCAAGTCACGAAGCTAGCGACAATATGAGAGTCATCCAAATGTTTTAGGATAGTGTTAAAAATTATACTGCCAATAATAACAGTCCTGGTATATCCATGAAAATATTTTCACGATTATTAGGACTGGTATGATCGTATCAAATGAGGTTTTACTGAAATTATGACTTTAATAAAACAGTGAAACTATGAGCAATAAGACTGTTAATTGTATAAGTACAGAAGGCCACATTCAGAGCTGACAAGACTAGTATAGCCTGGCCTCTTATTTTACCAAAACTCTGTACTGCGCTAGGCCATCTGAAGGTGAAAATGGTTTTAAGGGGCCGGCGGAGCGTGCGTCGTTTATACAAACGTAATACCAAAATAATTCGTAAATTAAACATATTCTTAAGAAAGTGTGTATTTATTTCGATTGGATTACATAATATCTAGGTTCCCAAAAATATATTATGAATGGAAATTGATTTAAACAAGAGTTATGATAAAAAATAAGTATTCTATAGAAATTTTAAATTCCTCATATCTCGTCTAAATATCATCGTCCTTTCAAAATATATATTTGGGAACCTAGATATTATGTAATCCAATCGAAATTAATAGACACTTTCTTGAGAATATGTTTGGTTTACGAATTATTTTGGTATTACGTTTGTATGAACGACGCACGCTCCGCCGGCCCCTTAATCACACGCAGCAAAGTGTACATTCTCAGTCTTTAATAATGTTTGCGAAAAATGCGTCTTGGGAAAATCCCGTAGGGGTTGCAACCATCCTCTATTAGATTTCTCAGCACTTTGTAATACCTAGTTTGATTTATTGTCCATGGGGTTTCTTGCTTATTCGTTCCTTATATGCAATTCTGAATAACTGAAGTCCTTGAGAATTCATAAGTGGCAAATGGTTTAACTGAAATATAAATGCTTTGACTTTACTTTATCCGTTTGCTTGCAAATCCTAGATCAGGGTGTAAACCACCTCATCACGAAGCCATCAACCAAGCATTCGGTACATCAAACTAAGTAACTTTATGCAAAAAATATTGCTGGGAAACGATTTTCTTTTTTGGGTTGAAAAGTCATGTTTCGTGGTAAAACTCAATGTAACGCACTGAAAACATTGTGCTGATGGACGTATTGAATAGTTTGGGGGTCGTAGAGGTGGTTAATTGTTTTTATAAAAAAAACTTGTCAAAAAGTTGAAAGCTCCGTAACTAAGAAGTTCCCAGATAATGGTGTAGACCAAAAAAATGATCGCAATGACGGGGAGAATCAGTCCCTTTCGGCTTTGTTAAGAGATCTTTTACACCCTCCATTTCCAGGGTTATTAGTTTAATTTTTGGTATTTCTTAAGGCTTTAATGTTCTTCAGGGTATCATTAACATTGCAGTAGTACATTCAAACATAAACGGACATTATGTAAATTTCCTGTAAGTTCCTGAAAACTTTATTACATTTGACCTCACTAAAATTAATTTACATGAATATCACATTCCTATGCGACGCGTGTGTGTAAGGAATTTATAAGCCAAGGATTTTTATATTGCAGATCTTGAGTTACGTGTCCTTTGGTGGAAATTACTTTATTCCTTGAAATGGTGAAGTGAAAAAAATGTCAAGCTGTTGTTATGTCTGGTGAGTATTATTTTAAATTATTATGTATGTACAATACAGTGAAACTTGGTTAAGTGGGACCAGGATAGCTGGAACTCATGCTGAGGTCCCGACATTTATGCCTGGATATCTGAGACACTGGGTAAGTAAAATACCTCTTTAAGTGAAACCAATTTGCAGGTCCCTTGACTGTCCCAGTTATCCAGGTTTCACTGCCTGTACATACTACAAGTAATAAGAACTATAAGAACTATTACTACTAGTAATTATATTTACAAAAATTTAACTATACGTAAACTAGATTAAAATTGTATAATAATTATTTTTAATAATAATTATTTAAATTATAATAAACAGCACAATTTCACAAAGTGTTATTTTGCGAAATTATCAATTTCATGAGTTGTGTTGCGTATTGATTGAACTGGCCATTTGATTAACTTCGCAAGCAATGGTACATAAATGACCTTAAAAAAATAATACTTCTATATAAAGTGAGGAATACAACTTTTCAGCCACCGACGCTTCTTTCATTGTCAGTCATTGACTGAAAAGTTGTGTCATAGTCGTTTATCTTGGTATGCATTTGTAATGCCAAGAAATGAGGGAAATATCGCGAGGAAAGTTTTGTTTGAGTATGAATGTAAGATGTAATGGCGATAAGAGTAGAGGAAAACCAATAGAAATATGGATGGACTGAGTGAAGGTTGAAAATTATGGATAGAAAAGAGGTGTCTGACGAGTAATATAGTAATAATATTATTAAACGTTTATTTCGGAAAACAAAAAATCGTCCATAGCATAAAATATTGTTAAATTTATATAAATATAAAATCACAATAAAATCATAAAAATTATACAATTAATGGAGAGGTATTGAAGAAAAAGGCACGCTGCGCCGACAAAATAAATAAAATAATAATAAAATTCGATCAAAAAATCATTGTACCTTCTTCTTGAAATTAAATCTTTGTTTACCAGTAACACATTAATTGTCCCACCCCATATCATGGGACTAGAAAACTAAATGCTTATGATTCGTTTCAAAAGAGAAAGTTCCACTTAACCTAATTCTACTCACTTTAGCTAATTCTTACAAATATTTGTTAGTGATTAATTGTCTTCAGTACTCTTTTTTTTTTTTTTTTAAATATCCTTTGTCTTTTTTTTTGTCTACGTGTGGAGGCTTGTAATTAGCGATTTGTTAATATTACACTTATATATAACATTTTCTTTATTAGTCTGTAAGCCTTCTTTAAAATAAAATAAATAAATAAATAAACCAACCATGGCAACTCATTTCAAATAAAAAATACACAACTCTTGGCTCAAGATTTAGTTGACTAAGAAGCTGTATTTGTTTGTTAAAAATATTCATGAAAACTCCTTTTACAATTTTCCACGAAATTTATTTTACGTCTATGTTTTATTTATTAAGTATTATTATTAGTGAATTTGAAAAGATATCATGGCTGCAGGCTGAGCTATTTTAGGGGTCGTTGGACATTCCAACCTACGCTTGAACGCGCTCAATGTGAAGTACCTGATGCCTACGCATTCTTGCGCAAAATAATACATTTGAAGGTAGCGTGGGCGGTTCGCTTCATTTTGGATAGGTTGGGTTTCGATTTAGACTTTAGTTTTCGGATCTAACGGCCGAATACTGAAACGTCACTCAAAGTTGAGTAGCACTTATAAAGGGTGTAAAACACCTCTTCACGAAGCCGAAATGCACTTGTTCTCCCCATCATTGCGATATTTTTTTTGTTCTACACCATACCTGGGAATCTTCTAGTTACGGAGATATAGGGGGTCAAAGTTACAACTATTTGACAAGTTTTTTTAAATACAAGATTTTTTTGTAAGATTTTGACTTTTAACACCTCCACGACCCCGTACTATTCAATCTATCCATCAGCACAATGTTTTAAGTGCGTTACATTGAGTTCTACCACAAATCGTGATTTATAACCTAAAAAAAAAAGATGTTTCCCAGCAATTTTTTTTGCGTAAAGTTACTTATTTTGATGTACATAATGCTTGGTTAACGGCTTTGTGATGAGGTGGTTTACACCCTGTATTTAACAATGCTTAAAGATGACGTTTGGCCATACAAAGTGCTCTGGTCCAATTATTTTTAAAGTTGGACAACTGCCTCTAGTAAAGACCCATGGTCCAATTAGTTGGTCAGAGCAGTTGGACCACTGCCCCGGACTGCAAAATTTATAGTTTAGGAGCTGCTCAAATGTTAAGCAGCTCTTGAATGTTGAGTGACGTTTCAGTATTTGAGAGTTAGCTAGGCTAAGGTAAACAATTTGTTATATTATCATCGTATCTAACATAATATCACGCCTGTAATGCTCGAAGGGTTAGGCGGAGATATACCTAGTACACCCACATTTCGCCATGTTATGTTTAAGTCCCATGTAAAAGGACGCGACCCTATTGCCATCAACCGGGCATAAATCCAGACTCCGTGACAGCTACTTGGAAATTGCTGATCGAAAAACCCGATAACAACTTGCCTGACTCGGAAATCAAAACCAGGACCATGTTTATGTTCAGCTGTTCCGATGCGACCTCTAGACCACTGAGGCATTGTATTCGTAATCAATTAGCATTTTACAAAAGCATCAAACGCATGGTAGAAAAGTAACAGCTCCGTGTTTTGAATGAATGTTAAGTTATACCTAAAGTGGGTGGCCTGCGGATCGGTGACTATCCATAACACATTCAGAAAACTTTAATAAACATTAGGTTTTAGCTGTCATTTGTAGATACAGTGTAAACTCTTTATAACGTTATCCTTTATAACAATAAACTCCCTGTAACGTTGAAGTGAGCCCAACTTGGTTGGTTTGCGTTAAAACCCACATATTGAAACACTCTTTATAGCGGTACGCCATTCTCTATTACGAAGAAATGTGTTCATATTTGTAGACAGTAAATATTTATGATCGGTATTATTGTTTATGTTATGTTATCAGGTATCAAAAGACTTTGAAGCTCCTAAACATCCGAGGTTGGTCTAGCTTTTGTTATCCTTTGCCTTGAACACGTGATGACGCATTGTTTTCTCGGAAGTGATGGTCTTCGACCAAGCATACTGGGTACCTGTAAAAATTCTTGTTAATTTGTTTGTGTTTTTGTTCACTCCATATAACGATAACTCTCTATAAAGACAAAAAATGCTCAGTCCCTCGAGTTTCGTTATAAAGAGTTTACACTGTATTTGATATTTTTTACGAGTATTATGAAACGTAAAAGTCTGGGAACCAGCCAAAGGGTACTATCGATAATTTGGGTTATTAATAATAAATAATAGCATACATCTTTATTGATAAACTAGCTGACCCGCGCAACTTCGTCTGCGACACATAAGTGAAAGACAGGGTTACAGAGAGTGGGTCGTAAGCACCTCTAATACAATTGTCAAAGAGCACATCACATCACACACATCATTCCGCATAATGAAAAGCGCGTCCGGTACATGATCATTATTTTGCTGCTGAGTTATTTAAAACGGTGTATCTCTGATATTCATTGAAATCAAATTACGTATCCAAGGGCAATTATGTTTAATATTAAATACTTGTGATTAACAACGTATTTATTTTGATAAGGATAAATTACCATGTTTAAAAAAACAGCTTAAAGGGCTTCTCTCGACGGCCTAACGTCTTCATCCTTAGACACTCGATGACAGTCTCACACTCCAGCTAGGTCTGAAGTTCTCATCAACGTGTATGAAATGAGCCGCGACACGATACAGCTGCTGTAAACTGTTGCGGACCTCTTACAACTATAAGCCATTTCAAATTTCGAACTCTACGTGCCTATGAGGCCGTGTCCTAAAGTGCACAACCTCTTTAAAGCTTAGAAACCTTCAAATGCGGTGTTAATATACATAGTACGGTGACTATCGGGACATTCCAATTTTAAAGAGTATTAGCACCAAGTTTTTATGTGAGTCCAACCTTTTTTGAATAAAATAGGATTGAGTTTTCAAACATTTATCAAAATAACATGTAGTTTAAATCAAAAGCACTAAGGTCCATGTTCACCAAAAACATGACGGTCTGATTATCTAAAAACAGCTGTTTAAAACACATGTTTGTATGGGAGCATGTCACAGGGACAGCGGTTTTTAGAAAATCAGACGGTTATCTCTTCGGTGAACATGGACCTAAGGAGTGTTGATATCAAATTCGAAACAAATCACCGCCATAATAACTTTCTACCCCTTTTTTCATCAATTCAATTTCAATTAAACACGTCTTCCATCAATTCTGTTAAAAATTTGAAATAGATTGGACCAGGGGGTCTAAAATGGGTTTTTAGCAGAATCGTAAATGAATCACGGAAAAAAAAAATCTTAAAATGGTCTTTGTAACCATTGACATAAAGTCCATTTTAAGAATTTTTAATTTTCGTGATTCATTTTATTGAACAAAATTTTAAAATTCTTAAAATGGACTTTATGGTTATGGTTACAAAGACCGTTTTAAGAGTTTAATTTTTGTAACGTGATTCATTTACGATTCTGCTAAAGCGGCGATTTTAGACGCCCAGTAGTTCGTTGTATTATTTTATTTGTAATATGTAATAAACAGGGTGGAAACGGTTAACGGAGCAGTAAAGGGAGCTACCTTAACTGTTTAGTATAATAAACAGGATCGATTGGCATCAAAAAAATGTTGTGTAAAATAGCAATTTTCTTGCTACCCGTACGTTTTTTTTTAATCTGTGAATGGGGATCAAAATTTCACGAAAAATTTCGGATGGTTTTCTAAGAACATTTTCATGTAGCTGCAGTGACTTTTTGAGTACTCTAACCTGGGTTGGTCTGGAAGAACTTTTTGATCAGTGTCGGAAAGAAGATCGATTGGCATCAAAAAAATTGTTTTATGTAAAATGGCAATTTTCTTGCTAACTGTACTTTACTTTTTTATTAAATCTGTGAACAACATTTCTCGAAAAAATTACGGGTTGTTTTCTAAGACCATTTTCGTTAAGAGAACGTTAACCGTTTCCATCCTGTATTACCAACTACATATCGAGGAAAGCCGATTTTCTTGAGTTCCGCTATTTTGGGCGTATTCACTTCAAAAATCAAATTTCAAAAAAATTGAGAAATTATATTTACTTGTATTAGATTTGAAGTATTTACAACAACTTTTAAAGGTTTACACTTCATTGGATTTTATTCTATAGGTGTATGAAGTTAGTTAATTTTAAACACAAAACCGTCTTTTTTACGTCTCTGGATGAGATTTTTAAAAAATGCTGAAACAGGTATTTCTTTATTTTTATTAATAAGTATTTACTCTGAGTTTTATGATTCTAGAACAATCTAATTTTTTTTTTTCATACAAACTTTACCCCCCCTTTTCACCCCCTTTTTCCAAAATTTCCCATAATTTCTATAGCCTAAATGTTATTCTGAGTTTATTTAAATAGAATAGTGAAGTTTTCATCAAAATCCGTTCAGCGGTTTTTACGTGATGCGCGTTCAAACAAACAAACAAACAAACAAACAAACAAAAATTTTAGAAATGGTTTTAATATGTTCAGTTACTTATTTTAAGTCACCCTGATCGGTTTTTTTTTTTAAATCTTCAATGTACAGATTTTTTGGTCTCAACGATTTTATTATATGTATAGATTATTGCTCAAACATCAGTGTAGCCCTGACTCTTGTACTCCATCCGGTATCACAAGAGCCATTTATGAATTTGGTTATGAAGATTATTATTAATATTTATTTGCTTTTTATATAATATTAGAAAACAAAGAAAATGATAGGCAGAGTTTCCATGTCAATTAGTATCCGGTCAGACTGGAAGCCGACTCCAACATACATAGTTGAGAAGAGTATAGGCAGATGATGTTAGAAAGAACAGCACCTGTTTCACCCATTTCTACACCAAAGAAAGTTAAATTACAGTCGTAAATTACAATTTAACGCCAGAAACAGCGATTACAAAATTAAATCGTATAACATGAATATAAATCTCTACGGAACCACGTTGACCCATGGTGTCGCTTCCACGTGGTTTTATGTTGATTTATGGCAGAAAAACGAAGTTCACGACCTGATTGATAAGTGGCGCTGCCTGACATTTTAATTCTTGCTAATATTTCCCGAGTTGATTTTTACTGTTTGCAAGAACATCTTTGTTTATACTATTCTGATTATGGTGACCTTTATAATACACCTTCTTTTGAGACAGAGATGTCCAGGTCATTGATTCGAGAAGTAGATGAATGGGAATTTGTCGAATTTGTTAAAATTGAGTGTTGTACAGGTATAAGCATAATGGGCCACTGTTCCCCTTGCTGGGGGGGACACCCAGTGCGGTTCTTACTATTGAATGTACGAAGCATCGACTCTAAGACATACAGATGCTGTCCAATGATCACCACTGACCATACATGGGAACCTGCTTTATTTTAATCACCTACACGACCCCCACACTATTCAATCCATCCACCAGCACAATATTTTGGGTGTTACATGGAGTTCTAAACGTGGTTAAAAAAAAAGGCCATTTCTCAGTAATGATTTATGTGTGGAACTTACTTAGATTGGTGTACCTACAGAATGCTTGGTTATCGGCTTCCTAAAGAGTCTGTTTACACCCTGTTTACCAAGATACTATTAGTCATTTTAAAATATCTGTTTATATTTTATATAAAATACCAAAGCATATACTTTAAAGCCGTATCTCTCCACAACATACCTTCAGAGTATCAAAAGCCACACTTTTTCATAAGATTCGGTAAAAACAAAGCCATTTCAGAGACATCTGTCGTGACAATAAATGGCGCACGTGCTTACCAAACGGGTTTCAGTTTATGTACCTTTCAAAGTACATTGTAAGAAGCTCTTGGAAGAATAAATAAATCGAGGGTAGATACAAAATTGTGTAGACAAGATGTATTATGTATAGGGGGGGTGTTTTTTGCCAGCCTCTTGAAAGGTCCTCAGGAAGTTCCTGTTCTGGTCGAGGTGTTAAACAATCCTATATAAAGTTTATTATATCGATTTCTATTATTTGATAAACAAAACATAGTGTTACATTCATCACACTTATTTCCCCGGAATCGTTAGGCAGAGGTCCATCTCTGCTATTTGCAGATTTCCCCTATTATGTAATAGTAATTTTACTTACTAAATATGTTTGAAAAACTTTCTAGCCACAATGTGTGGTGGTTGAATTTTATTTTTAACTACACAGCACCAGAAAATTACTAGGTTTTCAAATTGAAACAGTTAAAAAGAGGAAGAAAATTCCAATTAAACACGGTTTCAATCGATTTGAAACTATGTTCAGTAATTCAGTTGATGTATTAAGGTTCATGTTCACCAAAAAGGCGACGGCCTGATTATCGAAAAACAGCTGTTTATAACGCATTTTTATAAGGGAACATTTCACAGCGACCGCTGTTTTAGATAATCAGACCGTTATATTTTCGGTGAACATGGACCTTAGATAAGTATGCAAACATAACTGAAAATAGTAAATCACATTATTAACTCAAACTTAAAAGAAAAGAAAGTCTAGATTTTCTATCAGATTGTTCAGTATTCAAAACTCAAGTTATTCAAAAATAAGAAAACCCTAATAAAGTCGAAAGCCAATATTTGATCGAAGTGCGACGTGGACTCTCAAAATTCAGGGTTGGCAGAGTTTGTGGTAAAACTCCATTTGCTAATGACGATGTTCGTTCGCCCAGCGGCCTGGCAGCGGCCCTATTGTGCCAAGCATTGGCAAAGTGCCACTCGAGTTTCTAATAATCCCACTTTGTATTTGTTAATTAATATTTTTGCTATCAACACCGACCGATATCTACATGTTTTTGCATTGGGTTAATTAAAAAATATCTTGTAAAATCGGTTCTTTTTTGGGATTTCAATGGAAACATGGCTTTGCCTTTTAATCTGCACTGTTTGTTTTGTGAGGAGTTTATTTTTATTAAAAAAAAGTCGGTATTACATGTTCATTATAACACCGCAATTACTGTCCCACTGCTGGGCAAAGGCTTCTTCTCGGATAGAAAGACATAAGCATTGATCACCACGCTTACTCTGCACGCAATCGCAATTTCAGACTCTTATTTTTATAAGTCCAGGTTTCCTCACGATGTGTTCATTCACCGATGTCAGGTTTAATAAATTGAAAAATACACATTAGTACTTGTCCAGATTTGAACACAACCTCGTGCATCAGAAGCGAGGCCTTAACCTCTGGACCATCTCGACACACAAAATTATTTTTATATTTAGATAAATTTACAGAAGAATTTCGCTAAAATTCAATAAAATATGTAATAGACACGTCTAACATGAAAATACTGAAGGAAATATCAAAGCAAACTATTTCAGCGAAATAAACTAAATTTCACCTACAGTACATTATCATGAATGAAACATTTATTTACACCAGCAAGAAGTCTTTATTAACATTATCATATTAAATTACTCGTGTTAAAAAAATGAGGGCTACATTAAAATATAAAAAGTCTCTTTAAACATTTTGGAGGCATCACGTAAACAAACCGGGAGGTATTTATGAATTATTCACATGTTTGTGCCAACCCTGCCCATAGAATAATAAAACTGTGTAGAAGTGAAACTCGTTGTACGGTATTCAAGGATTAAAACATGAAACAGTGTTCACACATCGAGCTTTACATTTCAGCCAACTTATCGTGCAGACGGGAATACACGTAACTGAAATACTCGTATATATATATATACGTATATATATATTTTTGTTTATTCAACTTACAATTATCATTACAGGTAATCTTAAACCTAATTCGACAGTGTGGCTATATCCTTATACAATAAGGAATTCTTGACAACTAGAAATACGAAATTTAAAGTGATACATATGAAACTAAGTTTAACAACGCTTTTGCGAATTCTCTCAAAGTGCACGAAAAAGTATCGATTCGCTCATGAACCTCGTTTACTACCCGGATCCTTTGGGTGAGAGGGGTCTTAGCCAGGAGATTGGTTCTGGCTACCGGCACAGCTAGCAGTGGTGGGCGCCGCCGCCTCCACACGTATTGATCCGGCACGCACAGTTTCAAGTGCCTCAGCACTCCCGGGTTATGAGCTGCCCCACGTAACAGTTTAACTATATACGCGGCGAGGCAGAATTCCCGACGTACCCTGAGCTCATTATACCCCACCATACCCAGTACAAATAGTGTAGGGTACATTAATGGGTAGAATGGATATACCCCATATAGTTTAAAATACAATTAATGTCTAGTGAATTTATTTTGGACTCTAACATAACACTGTATTTTGTTTCATGGGGCGCCCAAATGACTGCACTGTGTTCAAGATGACTCCTGACCAGTGCGTCATATAACACCTTGAGTGTGGTAATATTTGTAAACCCCTGTGATTGCCTCAGTACAAAACCTAGGTTTCTGTACCCCTTCTTGTATATCTTTATTACATGCTCCCGGAAAGTGAGGTCCGGAGTGAGAATAACCCCTAGATCCCGTACCTGTGAAACCCGCTCCATCGGTGCTGCTTCCACTTTGTACTCGTAACATAGTGGGGTCCGTGCCCGAGTAAACGTCATTACCGAGCATTTGTGCACATTGAAGTAGAGTTTATTCCTCTGGCTCCACTCTACCACTCTGTTTGTGTCCTCCTGCAAACGTTCGCAATCCGACTTATCCCTCACCTCAAGCAGCAATTTAAAGTCATCAGCAAATAATAAACACAGACCATGTTTGAGAGCAGCGGTGGCCCAGTGGTGGCGGCGGCCCCGACTTACGTTCAGTAAGTCGTGGGTTCGAACCCAGGCAGGCGCATTACTTTGTGTAATTTATTACATCACCGCTGCTCTCAAAACGGTGAAGGAAAACATCGTGAGGAAACCGGCATGTCCTAGAACCGTAAATTCGAAGACATGTGACATCTACCAATCCGCACTGGGCCCGCGTGGTGGATTATATAGCCCATTCCCTCTCGTAGAGAGGAGGCCTGTCTCAGCAGTGATTAATAGGCCGATGATGATGATGATGTTTGACGACCTCCGGTAAGTCAAATATACCAACGTTGACATATCAATGCATATTTTCTTGACAAGCAGCGCCACCTCAAATTGCATACAAACAAGTGGTCAATTCAATACAATAAAGTGGTCAATTCTAACACGAAACCGGTCGTCCGCGTGGTCAGATGCGGTGTACGCGTGTTAGGCATCAACGGATTTCAAACAAGCACATGCGACGGGAGATACGCGTTTACCACCAGTATGCTTAGTGCGAGTTTTTTGTACGTATCGACCGTGTCAGCGTTCACGCAAATTTGTATGGCGCTGAGTAAGCGCCATCTAGCGTAATACGGGAGAACTACATATTGTAAGTGCTAATTCTAAACGCCTCGACAATTGTTAACTTGCGAGTGTGAGTGTCTAGAATACGTTCGTTCGTTTCTTGTTAATTCACTGCGAGAAGCGGCGCGTACATTAGTAACCGGCCAAAATAAATTGACAGTCGTATTTTGTGTTCATAACAGAAGCGACTGCCTATTCAACTAGTTGTGGTTATACAATGAAGTTAGACGATATTATTTATCTGTGGTCAATGGTCATTAGTTTTGTTTGTGTTTACGAAAGTTTGTGTTGTGATTTGCATACAGTTTTGAATATTATTGTTAAAAATAAAGACTAGCCCGTCCCAATTTGAAATGTTGGTAACATAAACGGAGCAGTTAGTGTAATTTATATCTTTTGGTGTGTAGTGAGTGACCTTGATCCAACTGTAAAGTTTGTAAAACTAAGTTTGTTACTTTTTAAGCACGGAGATCTAAGCAAATGATCTAATAATGCCCGAGTGGCTTGTAGTGAAGCACTCTATCATTGTTTCCGTGACCGTGTTTACGTGAACGTGTTTACGTGTTTTGTTTAGTGGCGTTATATTACGCTTATCTTGTGCTTTTGCGGTCTCAAACATTCTCCACACGAAATAATACGAGATTCCACTGTAAGTTTTATTCACAATATGAAATTAAATTAAATTACTTTGTTATTATGACCACTCTCACGATGCTCTCACCACAAAATCTTAAGTGACAACTTTCGCGCTCGCAAGTGACTGTGTTTCGTATTCAAGCTGTCAAAACTGTCGAAATTGTAACTTGCACTCGCGTTATACATGAAAATGTTAGCAATGTGCTCGAAACGGTCCTTACTTTCTTAGAGGCACTGGATTGTCACTATCGACGACGTCAACTCGATCTACGCGATACACGACGTTACTCGAATTTTAGTATGAAACTCGCACTAAGCATACAGACCGCGCGGACGTGCGATGTCTCGTGAGAATCGCCTTAAATAGAAGCACTGGTCAAAAATATGACCATTCGTAAATATAAGCTTACATTACACAAACATAAAACAAGTGCAGAAGCATTTTGTCTTAATATTTTGGAATGACCTTATATATAAATTAATGATACTGGTATATTATGCATTCGAGTTGGTCTATACAGACCTTTAATGAACCGAATGACGACAGTGATGTACGTATTATAATTATTTAAGATATAAATTGATAGATTTCATAGGTCTAGAAGGTTTGGAGAATCAGAGGCTAAAAACTGTAGGTATATAAACACTTGTTTAGAAACTGTAGGCAAAAATGCACTCAAAGCGGTTATTTCGCATCTATACACTTTTTATTATTCTATGGGCATCCGAGGTTTATTGCGAAAAAGTACGCAAGTAATTTTGAGTAACCCTCCGTTTTGTAATTAAAATGTTTGTGGGGACTATTAAACAATGTTTTGGGTTTATTTTTAGGGTTTTTATGATTATAAGTTCTGATGCGTTTTGTGAATTTTAAATAAGCGGGCTCATTGTTGTGGTGCGGATGAAATGGGGCTTACACAATCACAAAGCTTATCGCTTGCTCGGCCATGTAGTTAATTAAAATGTTGTGGGGGATACTGAATGAATTACCACAAAGGTAAGATACATCTTCAAAGGAAAGTGAGCCCTAAAAGTAAATATCATAAAGGGTTTAACGATAATTAATAATTTTCAAGACTAACTACAACACTCCCATTAACTGGACCAATAACATGGTGAAGGTTGCGGGGATACGCTGGATGCAAGGCGCCCGGGACCGGTCAGTATGGCAACATTTGGGGGAGGCCTATGTCCATCAGTGGACGTCTTTTGGTTGAAATAATGGTGATGATGATGATGATGAAGACAAAAAACTACAGAGGTTTATGGGGTTCCTTATAAAGGGTGAAAACACCTCTTAACGAAGCCGAAAGGCACTTGTTCTCCCCGTCATTCCGATCATTGTTTTGTTCTACACCATACCTGGGAACCTTCTAGTTACGGAGATATTAGGGGTCAAAGTTCCAACTTTTTGACAAGTTTTTTTTTTAATACATGTTTTTATTGCCAGTTTATTACTTTAAATACCTCCACGAACTCCGTAGTATTCAATCCATCCACCAGCACAATGTTTTGAGTGCGTTAAGAACATTGAGTTATATCACAAAACGTGATTTTTCACCCCAAAAAAAAAGTTGTTTCCCAGCAATATTTTTTGCGTAAAGTTACTTAGTTTGATGTACAGAATGCTTGGTTGACGGTTTCGTGTTGAGGTGGTTTATACCCTGTATACTAAGTGATAAAGTCTGTTTTTGCAACCATTACTAAAATGACAGCTTTGCATTTCCTCAATAATTAAGTTAACTTAGTAAAAATATCTCTTTAAGCAATGCATTTTCATTTAATTAAAAAAGCCTTCACATTTATTTCAATTATAATTTTTGGGTTCCCAGAAGCGGCTTATGAAAATAACGAGTTAAAATTCATTTCGCTGTTTGCATCGGTGTTACAAACATTTAATTAAATCACATAAAATAACTGAGAAGCGAAAAAATATAAGATGAGTGTATTGTTTTATTTTTTTTACTGAAACCGCCTTCAATGCATAACTGGTTTAATTAAACTGTATTGGAATGAAAACGAGCTCGTGGTTATTTAATAACAGCCATTCGGGCCGATCTTTAGATTAAGCCGTGCTTGCCTAGGTTCGTCTGTGGATGGGTGACCACCCTTACATACCGAGTTTCCTCCGTACCTCGGAAAGCACGTTAAGTTGATCCCGGCTGTCATTTGTCCATCTTTGGCAGTCGTTACAGGTGACAGTGGCCCAAAAAGTCTGACAACCAGACAGCAGTCTTACCAAGTGATATCGTACAGTGTTAACTGGGTTGTGGAGGTCAGATAGGCAGTCGCTCCATGTAAATTACTGGTATTCAGCTGCATCCGGTTGGACTGGAGGCCGACCCCAAAACAGTTGGAAATAGGCTAGGCAGATGATGGAATGAAAACGAGCTATTTATTGGTTGCACATAATCTCACGCGTATTTCTCATGGGGAAAAGCAGAAATCACAGAACGCCACATGCTATGCTCTTAACATCTGGTCAATACTCGCAGTAATACGCACCCTGACTTGATCTGAAGAATCTCACCAATGAGGTCAGTGTATGTCCATCTAGGGGCGTTCCCTCTCAGCGTTGCTACTCATATCTGCCTGTAAATACTTTTTACTGGCCGCCTTTTATGCAACCTCTGACATGACCAATCATAATCATCAGTCTATTTATGTTTCCACTGCTGGGACACAGACCTTCTCTTCTATGAGAGGGAATGGACAATAATCCACCACTCGAGCTCTTTGCGGATTAGTAGATGTCACATGTCTTCGAATTTTTTGGTTCTATTCTATGTGGAAGAAGTTATTTGGTTTACATTTTACAATGTAATTTGTGGGTTAAACTGTAAACCAAATAGCTTGTTCGACCACGTTCGTACATCGGTTTCCTCACGATGTTTTCCTTCACCGTTTTGAGAGCAGCGGTGGTGAAATAAATTACAAAAGTAATGCGCCTGCCTGGGTTCGAACTCACGACTTACATTTCGTAAATCGGGGCCGCCACTACTGGGCCACCGCTGCTCTGTCTAACATACATTTGGATGCAATATTAAAAACTCAGTCAGCTTCTTTTCTGTATATTTCGCGATTTCGTGAACAATCTCTGAAGAATACAATTGACTTAGTACCTCAGTATTACACGAAGACGTTCACATTGGAAAGGCACTCTTGGACAATTGACAGTAAACAAACGGCTCCAATAAAAATAACAAGAAAAAACCCATATAAAAGGTGTTCACAAAATGTGTTTTCTTGCGTGAAACACGATTGTGTTAAGGTATAGGGTGATTCATAAACATGTCTGGCAATCGTGATTTATATTGTTTGCCGAATAAATGTGTGTGTTGCTAAAACTTAGAGATGCTTTTTTTTGTACATTCGTGAATTTTTTACAATTGCGTAAAATTATTTATGCTACTAAAAATACGTAGTAATCTTTTTCATAAAAAATTCGTAGTGATTCTTTTTTAGGGTTCCGCACCTCAAAAGGTAAAAAACGAAGTTCCCATTGATCTAGAATCACGAAATTTGGCGAGAAGCAAAATTTCTTACAACACATCATCATCTGCCTAGCCTTTTCCCACCTATGTTGGGGTCGGCTTCCGTCTAACCGGATGCAGCTGAATACTAGTATTTTACATGGAGCGACTGCCTATGTGACCTCCACAACCCAGTTAATGCTGGGAAATACGATACTCTTGGTAAGACTGGTTGTTAGTCTTTTTGGGCCCCTGACTACTTGTAACGACTGCCAAAGATGGACAAATGACAGCCGCATACTGGCCACCTAGAAATTGGAGTAAAAACTTTAAAACGTTATAGAACCTCATTTCAATACCTTTCAGCACACGCCTGCATATCACTGAAACATACTGGCCACCTAGAAATTCCGCTTAAAAACTGAAGATAAACCTCAAGGAACTTCCAAATTCTTATTTCAACGCGTTGTCGTAAAATGCAATTTTTGGATCTATATCGGTTTCCGAATTCTAATTTCAATGTAAAGTATGCAATAACGCGTTGACGTAAGATTCAATTTGGATGTTTAACTTTTTTCATACAAACATTAAAAACCCTTTTTTGTACCCTTAAGGGCCGAATTTCGTAAAACCTTTTCTTAGTGAGCACCTAGAAGCCAAAAGGAACAATCAGGCTTTACATTCATATCTCTAACTTTAAAAACATAGGACTTTCATACAAACTTTGACACCCCTTTTCAACCCCTTGGGGTGCGAATTTTAACAAATCCTTTCTTAGTACGCGCCTGCACCCCTTAGAGAGTGCTTGTGCCAAATTTGAGTCCTTACGGCCCAGTAGTTTCCGAGATTTCGTGATGAGTGGTCAGTGAGTGGACTTCTCCTTAAATATATAGATTGTCAACAACTAATAGGTGCTTCATTCTTACACGAGAGAAAGTGCAACTGACACTTAACTCAAAATGGCGACGCTATCTCACATTACACGTCGCACAACTTTCTAACTACGTGACTTATTGCACATGACACAAAGAAAACGCTGCGATGCTGTCTACCGTACTGGTATGGTAGGTATGTCTCACAGAGTAGAAACGTCACAGAAGGTCAGGTATAGACTATCATTCATTTTTGTTGCAAAGAAATATCTTGTTTTTTCGTATGGGTAGTACCTAACCTGGTGTCAAAGTTTTAATGCCACCCAATGGCTTCTGATTTAACTTTACATGCTGCCGCAAAATATCTCTCAGGCATGTTGGTATGGTTTCCTTACGATGTTTTCAAGAAGCAAGTGATAATTATACAATACAAACATGAATCCGAAAAATCAGTGCGTGTTTTGGAGACCTGTTCGACGACACTAGGACATCAATGAAAAATTAAAATATGACACGTTTTACGAAATACCAGTGTCCAATCCTTCGTAATTTAAACGTTTAATCAAGTTACCTTCAGTATAATCAATGTACAGAACAATTACGGAGCTTTTATTCACACATGCCGAGATCGCCAAACCAGCTGTCATGTTTGACAGGCGGATTATAATGAACAGGATAAAAGATTAAACGAGGATTATGTGGCATTAACTGCTTTCGTGTTACCTATTGAATAATATAGGAATCTGATCAACCACGTTGGTTTTAAATTGAGGTATTATTTCGTATCTTATCGTCTTCTGGAATTCCTGTATTACCCAGTACTGACTGCGTTGTGGAGGTCAGATAGGCAGTCGTTCCATGTATAATACGGGTATTCAGCTGCATCCGGTAAGGCTGGAAGTGTACCCAAACAAAGGTGGGAAAAGTCTAGGCTGGTGATGAATGATCGTCTTCTAGAACAAACTCCTAAAGATAACACTTCACGTTATCTCATGGAGGTAACATTGAAATATTTTGTAACTTCCGTGCCTTTTAATTAATAAAGTTCATTTTAACTTTTGCCCGCGTATGGATAAGACAAATATCCTAAAAGAACGTAACTACTGCCGGGATAAAAAGTATCCTATCCCGAATCCCGGTAGCAGCAAATTGTGATGAGCATGGACATTTGTTTCCGAGTCATGGATCTGAACTCCACAACCCAGTTAATACTGGGTAATAAATAAAATAAAATAAATAAATAAACATCGCTGGACATTAACACATAGCGCCATCTAGTGCCACACTAAGCAAGGCTTGTGTCGTGGACACCAGATAGTTGATATACTACATGTATACTTTTTTTGTTTGTAAATACATACTTATTATACATATAAACATCCAGGACTCGGAAACAAATGTCCGTGCTCATCACACAAACATTTGCTCCTACCGGGATTCGAACCCAGGACCCTATGACCACTTGGTAAGACTGGTTGTCAGACGTCATGGCATCATAATACTCCTTTCTCTTTCATAATATGATTCCCTCACACGATCCAACCGTCTCAACCAACACACCATCATCATAGTCGCCCCAATTTATTTGTCTATGGATATGTCTTCTTGTTCCATACTTCTCGTCATCTTATATCTTTTATTATTTTTTACATTATTAGTTTATTTTTTACTGTTTTATGTGTGTGTATTTGACATAATTATCGTATTTTATTGACACATTTTGTAAATTATTATTAATTTTATTTTATTTTTGTGAATGTGAGGACCATGTGGGTCACATTTTTTATTTTATTTTATTTTTTTACCCTCAACCGCCTGGCAGTTTGAGTTCTATAAGCGACCTACCCAAATGTCCTTTCTTTGGTATTGTTCGTCGTTTCGTTGAGCTCCTTGTGTTATAAGTCGAGCTACACGATAACTGACAAATGCTTGCACTGACTGGACAGGTCCACTCAAATCTGTATGGTTCTTTCTTCAAAAGACCACCTTAGACACTAATATCTACATGATCCTCATGTGAATTGAGCAAGATTATGTCTGGACTTCAAAAGAGACTATGACCTCTGAGTTTGTTTCGGCTGTTTCTTCTCATAGTAGTCAGGTACGAAACACCGGCCCCATCTAGTTTAAAAGAAAAATTGACGTGTAAAAGTGTTTGTGAAAACTTACTTACAAAATAAAGATCATTTATCATTTATCTCAGCACTTTCTTTCTACACAGTACATTCATCGTGTTTCAACGAAGAAACCATCGCTGGCTCTAATTTCAAACTTTAGCAACAAATGAATAACGATTTTAGCCGATCCTCCTTTTTTCACCAGTCTCAAAATTGAAAGTAGGTCAAACTATTAAATTGTACAATGATCACAAATATCGTTATGAAGCTGTCGCTTTTTTTCAGTTTCGTCTCTAAAATATATTTTCCTTTAGAATATTTTATTCTGTTTCTGTTTCAGACAGACGAAAAACGTGTGGCGCGATAATTTTTGCAGAATCTTGTTATGTTTCGGGGTGTTTCTGTTGAAACTTTTTTGTTGCTGTCGTTATTTCAAAGGACCGAGTTTCTTTTTTATTTTTGCTTCGTATTTTGTTGTTCGTCTTCTGCTATTATTAATTTTACAGTCGTCTATTCAGAGGATCATCATCTGCCTAGCCTTTTCCCAACTACGAGTATGTTGGGGTCTTCCAGTCTAACCGGATTCAGCTGAATACCAAACTGCATGTATGCTAAGTATTTTACATGGAGCGACTGCCTATCTGACCTCCACAACCCAGCTAGTACTGGGTAATACGATACCAGTTGGTAAGACTGGTTATCAGAGTTTTTGGGCAACTGACTACCAGTAACGACTGTCAAAGATGGATTAACGGCAGCCGGGACCAACACCTGAACGTGCTTTTCGAGGCACGAAGGAAACTCGGTATGTAAGGTCACGCATTCACAGACCAACCTAGGCAAACACGGCCTAACCTAACGATCGACACTAGCGGCTCTTATTATTTAGCCATACGCTCCTCTTGAACTGTCTATTGAGAGCGTACACACATATACTCACGCCTCCTTCCCATGAGTTTAGGCAGAATCCACAGAACGCTGCTATATACTGCTTTTGCCTTGTCCACGTTCATAAATCTGATCATACACGCACGGCAGTTGCAAGTTGTACGTACCTGAAGTTTCTGAAGCCCTCACCAATAAGGTCTGTGTATGTCCCTCTAGAGCCTCCCCTCCCGGTGTTGCCACTCACATCTGCCTTGTGGATTCCTTTTGTTAATCGCGTTTCATTTTCTTAATTAACCGCCTTACATGTCGAGACCTCTATTTCTTCCTAAGTTTCTATGGTGAAACATGTGATATTTACAAGCAGGTGGAGGTCACGTTTCTTTTAAAAGTAAGAGAAAGAGAGAGAAAGCCTTTGTCTCAGCTGTAGAGTTATACTACCCTTCGTCTGTGATGACCACACAAATCGCCATTGCTTAACTATTGTGTCTACTTCGCTTACAGATGAAGGTTTATTGTTCTAATAAACCTAGGATTGATTAAATCATAAGGATATTCCAAAATTAGTCTAACATTACTGGTTGCAAATACCTATTCACCAAATAGCCCGAGGTCTCACGCAAACCTTACGCTAATTTGTTTGGTACAGCCATTTGTACGGTACGTGACATTTCAGATGATCGAAAAGATATAAACGACCATTTGAATCGTTTTATCTCGATTTGATTGATATTTTCGATATAATTTTGTTTGACTAACAACAATTTGTTTGTTGAGGATTTTTGCCTTCAAATTGTAACCGGTACGAATTTATGAATATGATATAATGTCGGAGAAGGAGCATCCTGCTCGACATCATCAGTGTTCATGAGTTTTGTGGGCGTCATTTGGGTGAAATGCGATCACATAATAAAGTATTCACTGTTTCACACAATTAATGGTAATATCTCACAATAACTAGTTTGCCTTACAAATATATTTGAGCAGCAGGTTCGCGACACCAATCTAACTTTATCACGAGCGATCTACCATCATTCTCCAAGCAATCCTCGCACCGTTACCATATATGTCAAGCAGGTAAAGATGGGTGGGATTATCCTCTGCTTTGATTTGACATTTTACAATGCAATAACTTTTAAAGAAATTAGTTTGATTTTACACAGTATTAAAATGTAGCACATCATATCATATTAAGTTAGGATTTAACAAGTTATTTTAAATTAACAATCAGTTGATTGTACGCAATCAAGAATCTTAGTTTACTTCCTCTCCCTCCGACATAATACATAAATGTTGAACCAGCTATTTGCTTCTAAAAAGAACAGCCTTATATCGAAATGTTCAAGAATACTATTATTGGTAAATTAAAGTATGAACATTTCTAAACAAAGCTGTGCCTTGAAGATAAACCTTTAAAACGTAATGTAAAGTATTAAATCTTCAAGAAACTTTTCTAGAAAATCGTAAGCTTCTAGATTATGTGCGATGTCTGTAGGTAACAAAATATAACATTCATTAGCTAAACTAGCTGACTGGAAACATAATGAAACATGATACTACGTCACTTTTAACAAGATGGATTTTTCAAGGACGGTATCTTAGAAATGTCTGGCGCTTGACACATAATAAATCGTCTACTTATTGATTTTCTGTCACGACTACACACGCTCATCAAATATAATGTAGGATATAAAGTAACATGACTCATCTCCTTATGAAGAGAGTCTAGTTTTTTTTTTATTTTTTTTTATTCTATACACATAACATCACGCCTGTAATATCTGAGGGTAAGGCAGAGGTGTACCTAATGGTACACCCAAATTTCACCAGCTATATGTAAGTCCCATGTAACATAGCGAGCCTATTGCCATCAACCGGGCGCTAATTCAGACTCCGTGGTTTCCCCTGAGAATATCTTGATGGAGAAACTCATTAACACTTCGCCCGACATGACGATTGAAACCAGGACTCCATACTCAGCAGTCGCACTTGACTAACGAGGCAGTCAAAAGTTGACTAAAACTTCTTTGAAACTATCTGTGAACAATTTATAAGCTCAACCAAAAAACCTACATCCGTCAAGACTTAAAATTCCCGTCTCCCATTTCCCACTTTCACGGAAGCCATTTTCGGTTTTAAATTCTGAGAGATTTAAAATTTCAACACGAATTGTGTGGGTAGCAACCCTACTTTACGCACGCAGAGGTGTCTACTGTAATACTTTCAAAGGAATTTTTCTTCTCATCTGCTACTTCAACCCTTTTGTGTGTATAACTGCTTGGACGTGCAAAATAAATAACGCGCTTAAAACAATTCGGGCTCGCAATCGGTAAATGGGAATTCATTTTGTGGAAATTATTTTACTGTTTCTCGTTACGGGTTTTTAATAACTTTAAAAAAAAAACGGTCGTTCGCCTAGTTGAGAGAATGCTTGGTCTTTGGGGTGTGTTCCTGCCGGAAATGCAGGTTATAAAGTTTACGGTAGTAGGATTTTTGTTTGTGCCTTATGGTCTGTTCATACCAAGACGTGACGCGACGCGGCGCTGCGCGCCACTTTTTAATAGAGTGCCTCAATATATAACTTTATTTACTACACGAAAAGATACTCGTTTCATTGTGAGAATTCAGAATACGCTGCACCATGCAGCGCTGAGCCTCGGTATGAACTGAGGCATAGTGCTCAGTTACGAAGACGCGGCGCATTGTGCGGTCCGCAATATATTTTAGCATGTAGCGATGTATGAGAGCGTTAACGGAGCGATTTCGCACGCGTTTGCTTGAAATGCAGCGTTACTTGCGGCGGGGCCCGCAGATGACATTGCCGTGCCGGTTGCGGCGTCCAATGCGGCCGCGCACGACTTTGACGGAATAAACTCTAACCCACACTTAACAACGCACCTTTTATACGAACCGGGTATAACTCTGTTTTAAGCTTTCACAGTTTGAAACTAAACTTATATTGTCACTTACGGGATATCTTCTGTAAATGCGCCATGATCGCGGGTTGATTCAACCCACGATCACGGCGCTTACAACAGCGTCGAAATATCGGGAGTTCGAAACAAGAAACAATCACGGAAGATATCCTAAAGTGACAATATAGGTTCATATCATAACTAAAGCGAACGTCTCGCAAACACGCGACTGTCACTTTTATTTTGTTTGGCGAATCCGAATGCGTATTCGCGCTTTCCCGTTTTTTGAACAAATCAGTAATGTAATGCGAACAGCGATCGCATATATTCACGCAACCAATCGTTTTGATTAGGACCCGGGGTAACAGATCGTTATTGTGTGTGCATGTATGTAGGTATACTTATACAGTCTGAATATGTATATTTTTTTTGGTCAATCCAGGGATATTGGTGTAAAAATCTTTCTCGTAAATTATCATGCTCATGGGCAACTGCCACCCAACTTCCAGAAACAATTAAACTTTTGGGTCCCCGACGAACCATTACGATTACTAATGGCATTTGAATGAGAACCTGGATTTGACTAATTAAACCAATCACGATAAGAACGTCTAAACCGCGTTCAACAGTTGTCAGAGCCAATATTGCACCAAAAGGATGATATGACAAGAACGGTCTGACGAGATGATTGGCTTTTTAGATTCCCAGATGCTGTTTAACTTTTGTTAAATATTTATCTTTTTTTACATTTATTGTATAGTAAGCAACGACCTATTGTCGGGCCTACGCTGTCCCCCCATACTGAAGTACTATAATGCTGTAACATAATATTATTGTAACACCAAATGATTTGAAAAGAATAACCATGGAGTTTCTTGCCGGTTCTTCCCCATGGAATCTACCAACTGCATCTTTTCGACGTTTTAAAAGTTGGCACTTTTAAAACGTAATCAAAGCCTATGTGAAATAAAATATTTTGATTTTGATTAAAGAAGTATGGAAAAAAAGAAATATGCTGCACCAACCCCAAATTAATTGGGATAAGGGCCAGAGAATGATGTTGCTCATTTTTACAAGATTTTTTTAAATCCTTTTCAAATTAAGAATCCAATTTATAAGACGGTAATAAGGTGTCATAATGTAAAGAAACAAGAGAAGCAATGTTAAACTTAAATTAAATTAATTAACTGTCGTCGCAATGAGGACTCTTTGTGTGAATTTCAGTCAAAGCTAATCTGAATGTGCCTTCAACGCGTTTGCCTAAATGGTGCTAGATATAACTGCAAAAATGTTGAGGTAATTCTTGAAGCTTTGAAGATTTAAAAGCTGCACCTTGAATATTTTTCTTTCTTAGATTTAATCTCGCAGATTATGTTTCTACGTGTTATTTGGGTTGGGAGTTAAGATAAAACTAATAATTTAAAGTCATTTAAAAAGATTTCACAATCAACTAATATTATTTTGTGTTAAACAGGTCATGTGAAAACCATAAAATTAAATAAATTACAACAATCAGTCATCTTTGCATGGCAGCCTATCTGAACTCGATCAGAACTAACTTATTGGATCACCCTACGACATTCAAGATTCAGCTTGCATATTTGTAACAGCTGTCAAAGATCTAAAAAGGCCAGCCGCCAGCTGTTTACGGCACGAAGGGAAGCATCACGTAAATGATGGTGACCAATCCATGGGCAGACCTTCAATCGACCACTACGGCAGTTAATATTTATCCACAAAGCCTAGTGCAAACTATATCGCACTATTACATCAGGCTATTATACAGGGTGACCGGGTCTGGACCCGTCAAAGCAAATTCGCATATAGAGGAGGTCATTTACTAATTATTAAACCTTTCTTTACCTGAGTAATGTTTTGTAGTTTAGAAGATTTGTCAATTTTTATACTTTATTAATTGTTTCCAAACTTTGACCATCAATTCATAACTTCTTTTCTTGCAGTGTTTTTGTAGTTTTTTTTTTTGTTACTTGTTGGTAGTCATAAACATTGGTGATTAAAATACCTCGGAACTTTTCTCAAAATAGGATAAAAAAATTAAAACGATTTCAAGAAGATTTTAAGTTTAAGAAATTAGGCTTTTTGTTTTACCACCACGGAAATTAATAACAAATTTGAAAAAATCTCAATAAATAAATAAAACATATATAAATATCGCTGGATATTAACACACAGCGCCACCTAGTGCCACACTAAGCAAGGCTTGTGTCGTGGACATCAGATAGCTGGTATACTACATATATACTTTTTTGTTTGTCAATACATACTTATTATACATATAAACATCCATGAATCGGAAACAAATGTCCATATTCATCACACAAACATTTGCTCCTACCGGGATTCGAACCCAGGACCCTAAGAACGTAAGCAGCCTCACTACCACTACGCCATTCGGGTCGTCGAAGTATAAATTGACATATTTTCTAAACTATAAAACTTTAGGTGAGGAAAGTAACACCCTGTATAAATCGCTACCAGTCTAACTAAAAACATGACTTATAAAATTAAGTTGCTGTCCTTCTAATGCTCCAACCATTAATATGACAGCTTGGCTCTAAGCACTAAATTCTTAATGGCGTAACGTCATAAGTTGAGAGCGCATAGCTAACGACCCTTGGTGCTGCACTTAGCTGTGGATCTAGAGAAAATATATAACAGGACTTTTTTTGTAAATAAAATGTAATTATGCCACTGTTGTTTTTATTTTTTCGTAAATATTTTTTAAAGTATAAGCCAGTACTAAGAATTACTAAATTATTATTCTAAAATGTAAAAAATTAAGGGTGTAAGCTACCTCATCACGGAGCCGTCAACCAAGCATTCTGTACATCAAACTAAGTAACTTTACGCGAAAATTATTGCTGGGAAACGACTTTTTTTGGGGTGATAAATCATGTTTTGGGGTGGAACTCAATGTAACGCACTCTAAAACATAGTGCTGATGGTTGGATTAATTAGTACGGAGGTTGTGGAGGTGCTTAAAGTAAAAATCTTTTATTAAAAACTTGTATTACAAAAAAAAACTTGTCAAAAAATTTTAACTTCGTAACAAGGTATGGTGTAGAACAAAAATGATCGGAATGACGAGGAGAACAAGTGCCTTTCGGCTTCGTTATGACGTGTTTTACACCTTTTCTGTTTCCTATTAAGAAAGTAACAATATTGGATTTATTGCAAAATCGAACTTGGAGTAAATTGGTTGTCTGCTACGACTGCGTAGCAACCGTAGCAATCGTAGCTCGTAGCTTCAATATCAGCTACGCCGTAGACCCTTTGTAGAGCATTGTGATTTCTTGTTAACTTTTTGGGGTATCGTACTCAAAGGGGAAAAAAACAGGACCCTATACTAAGACTCCACTGTCCGTCTGTCTGTCTATCACCAGGCTGTATTTCATGAACTGTGATAGCTAGACAGTTGCAAGTTTCTCACAGATTATGTATTTCTGTTGCCGTTATAACAACAAATAATAAAAATATTATGATGGTACGGAACCCATCATGCGAGTCCGACTCACATAAAGCCGGTTGTTTACTTTCCTTTTGTTTTACATGTTATGGCGACATTGGTTTAAAGAATTATATTTGCCCATCTTAATACATGAAAGTTTGTCGATTTGAGCGGGTGTCTAGCTAGCGGGGTAGCTTGCCACGGGCTCTTCCAACTAAAATTTTACAATAACTTTTAAAATGTTATCTTCTAGTAATCACTGTATCTCTGTATCAGGCATCAAATGGACAGCCTTCCACATTCACATAACACCGTAAAGTAGATTATTAAGTTAGTTCAAAAGCCGGTCTGAAATTCCACTTAGCATTTTGGGATTCAAAGTTTAAACTTTTAGCATTAAACTTTTATATCACCAAACTCTAGACTTAGCTGATAAAACATTCGTGATCTTGCTTTAAAAGGGGTTATTAAATAATAAATTGTTTAAGTTTAGTTTTGACACTTTGAAGTTAAGGAGTCATCTTACTTACTACAGTTTTATTTGACTGGAGTGGATGGAATCCATGTGATGAGGAGACGGTTTTGAGTATGGATGTGTCTTTGTTCTGGTCTGTACGATTATTATGAGCCTCTGACAGTCCCAAGTTAAGGTCCATGATGCTCGATATAGGCCCATGGTGGCCAACGATGGCCCATGATGGTTGACAGTGGTCCATCCTCTCGACTATCTAGAACCTTTGACAGTCCAAGACAGCCCAAGATATTCGAACAATAGCCCATAAATGGCATGTGATGGTCAAACATCATCAAGAAACCTAAGATGGCCGAAAATGGCCCATGCTAGCCCACTATTGGCCATGCCAGCCGATAATGGCCCGTCAAATAGCATGCTACTTTACCGAATATTACGTGGTGAGTAATACATGGGTAGAAAAAGACGAAAAAAAAGATGAATGGACTGTGTGGAGGATGAGACGGCAAGAAAGGAGGTGTCTGACGAGATGACGAGTAACAGAGAAGTATAGAAGAAGAAGACATGCTGCGTCGACCCCAAATGAATTGAGATATGGGTAGGAGATTGAGATGGATGGAATCTACTTGGTTCAACATCATCGTTTCACCATTTTCAACTGTTCACACACGTACTAAAGTTGATTTTCAACTGCAGTATTTTGTATGTGTCTAAAGAAGCGTGGGTGCGTAATCAATTGCGCTGCAAAATACTGCAGTTGTAAATGTGTGCGTAATGCCTGTATCGGTGGATACAGGCATTACGCGTTATTTCAACCGACTCAATCACCATAATTTAATCAAATTAAAGCATTCGTCGATCATCGTAAATTAATCCAATTGTATCATCACATTTTAATTGATCAGGAAATTAACTAAATTAAAAACAAATACCTATCAATTATTTTCAATTAAAAAGCTGTTTGTATTAGAGAGGTAAATGTTTTGCTGGGTGGGTCGTTTGTAGGTAATTGGTAATTTAAAGACAACATGTAGGTTTTTCGTTAACTCGTACGAGTACTGCAGTCACTAACTCTGATTAAAAAAAGGGTATGTTTTAATCGGACGTATCATCATCTGACTGCCTTTTTCCAACCATGATATTATGTTGGGGTCGGTTTCCAGTCTAACCGGATGCAGTTGAATACCAGTATTTTACATGGAGCGAATGCCTTCCACAACTCAGTCAATACTGGGTAACACGATAAACCTTGGTAGGTCTGGTTGTCAGACACTTATATTACTACCTGTAACGACTGTCAAAGATGGATAAATGACAGCCGGGACTAACAGCTTAACGTGCTTTCCGAGGCACGGAGGAAACTCGGTATGGGTGGTCACCCATCCTCAGACCAGCATTGGCAAGCACGGCTTATCCTAAAGGGCGGCCCGAGCGGCTGTTTTTTTTTGTTTTAATCGAGCATCAAATAATTATAATAGCTCCATATCATTTTATTATTAATGGTCTTAAAGTATGTAGTTTGAGGTTCCTAATATACATACAGGGTGTAAACCACCTCATCACAAAGCCGTTAACAAGCATTCTGTACATCAAACTAAGTAACTTTACGCAAAAAATATTGCAGGGAAACGATTTTTTTTTTGAGGTTATAAATCATGTTTTGTGGTAGAACTCAATGTAACGCACTTAAAACATTGTGCTGATGGATGGATTGAATAGTACGGGGGTCGTGGAGGTATTAAAAGTTAAAATCTTTCAAAAAAAATTGTATTTAAAAAAAAACTTCTCAGAATGTTGTAACATTGCCCCCCCCATATCTCCGTAACTAGAAGGTTCCCAGATATAAAAGTACTCTGTGGTTCCCAGGTATGGTGTAGAACAAAAAAATGATCGCAATGATGAGGAGAACAAGTGCCTTTCGGCTCCGTGAAGAGGTGTTTTACACTCTTTATAGTAATAGGTGCATAGAAATATAAAAACAGAGTTTTTTACAAACTTCTTTATTCTGTGAATAGGTGGCATGCAAAACTATGAATGAAATGAATGAAAATATTTATTTCAGACTATGCACACATTAATTATTGATACAAATCCATGTTATGTTAGTAGGTAGATACCTATAGCTATGTTATGGCTGCTACACACGTTACGAAAAATCGTTACGATCGGACGGTACAGTTCAAACTGCGACAATAAAACTACACTTTGAATGGAACAGTATGAAATTTTGGATAGATAAATCGGAATCGGAAGAAACTGTGCCGATAATCGTAACGTGTGTGCCAGTCGTTTCAGTTTTCGCATGGATCGCGGTCTGAATGGTTGTGCGTGCGTTTGATAAAAATAGTGGCCACTAGTCTATTATGGGGAGGAATAGCATTTCTCATAATTGTGTCTTGCTTGTCAATTATTGGCAATACCATGGACAGCAGATGTAAATAAGTATCACTATCCATTCGTAAAAAAATATGCCAATCTTTAGGAAATACCTTTAGTTTTTCAATAAATTAACATGGGAATGAGCTTCATAGGCCATTCTTTACACCAAATACGTGTTTTCTTTTTCTTCCTTTTGCTTTTTTTATGGCGAAGAATAACCCAACAACTCAACGAATGAATAATCGTACAGTTTTATAGAAACATCTGTGGGCACTACGAAACTGTGCAGTTTAACCTGTACCGTCCGATCGTAACGATTTTTTGTAACGTGTGTAGCAGCCATTAGTAAAATTTAAAATAATTATTATTTTGGACATGCACAACAACACAACACAATACATGCACACACACACAAACTGAACAACTTTCTCCATGGGACCACCATCGTAATCGCGAAAAAATAATCAGCGGTCGGTACGTTTGGTCGAGTAGGTATTGCAATTTTGTATGGGACCGTTGATTCTTTTTTCGCGATACTGTCATAATCGATAAAATGTATCGATTACTTACTAGTTTGTAGTAAGAGTAGTTGGGGGGCAACGCTAGTGCCGCCGCCCGCCATGATGAGATTGGATTTAATAAAAGATTCATTTGTCATTCAGTGTGCATCTAAAATAGACAACTTTAATAAGAATCTTGGTGGTATTAACTAATTACTTACCAAACAAAAACTATAACATTTACGATGGTGGTTCCATGGAGAAAATTGTTGTTTGATGGTCTATGTGATTTGGTGGGCCCTTTCATATGACTACACCCTTTCTGTTACACGTTGTATAAGTTTAGTTTTAAACCGTCAAAGCTTAAAACAGTATATTTTATGAATAACATTCATCTACTTTAAGCATTTGGCGGCATAACACCAACATGCTGGTTCACAAATTCGCTACAGCTTTCCAAGTACACCAGAAAACTGTACGCTATTCGACACTGTGGCGTACATACCCATAATCATAAGCCGGATATTAATTATTCCCGTCAGTCGTCAGTAATTTATGATCGTCATTAACATACCTTAGCTCCGCGGAGAGTCATTCATTTTGCTGGCTTGACAACTTAGTTTGATTACGACTGTATTAATTGTGTTCAATTGTTATTTTAATTAGGTAAATAAGTTGGTAATTGAGGAGTGATTGTGACATACCCATTTGTCTTGGGTTGCTTTCTGTTGCGTCCGGTAGGGGGTTATGTTTGTACGGAAACTTCACATAGGCTTCATAAGTGCCTGGAGTAAAAACAAGCTGTAAAGTTTCTTAGTTGCAGTTCGAAATCTTAATTTGTGTCTGTTTTGAGAATCTGAAACTTCAAGGTACGTGCGGCGTAAGCAGTGTAAGGCGCGGGACAAACACGAGTGGCGTATGCCACGCCATCTTCTCGCCAGCGCCGCGCCACCGCCATACGCCACTTGTATATGACCCGCGCCTAAGTATACAGTGTTATCTTCCGTCTCTTCCGTCATTGAGTTTTACCACAAAACATAATTTTCACCCCAAAAAAAAGTCGTTTCCCAGCAATAATTTTTGCGTAAAGTTACTTAGTTCGATGTACAGAATGTTTTGTTGACGGCTTCGTGATGAGGTGGTTTACACCCTGTATGTCGGGAACGGCTTCCAGTCTTACCGGATGCTGCTGAATACCAGTATTTTACATGGAACGACTGCCTATATGACCTCTACCACCGAGTTAGTACTGGGTAATACGATACCCCACCGTAAGACTGGTTGTCAAACTTTCTGAGCCACCTGTAACAACTGTCAAAGATCTACAAATGTCAGCTGGGACCAACTGCTTTAAGTGCTTTCCGAAGCAAGGAGAAAACTCGGTATGTAATGGGTGGTCACCCATCCACAGACCAACCTAGGGAAGCACGGCTTAATGTATGTTATGGCTGTTATGATTTAGCCACGAGCTGGTTGCGAGTCCATAGTATGATTATGTTATATTTCCAACAATAAATTAGTAATTACTATCACGTATTCATATTATTATGCAAATGTTCTCTCGTTAATCAGATGTAAATGTATCGAATATGATGTACTATGAATGTATACAGATGATACGGTTGTATGTTAATTTAAATTATTGTACATTTAACGTGTTTAAATGTAATGAATTTACGAGTATGAGTATGTTAATTATATTCGGCGGATTTAATTGGTTAGAAATCTATACTTAATATGATAAAGCTGAAGAGTTTGGTTGTTTGTTTGTTTGAACGCGCTTATCTCATCTACTGATTGAAATTAAAAAAATCTCTTTGAGTTGGATAGTCCATTTATCGAGGAAGGTTATCACTACATATTATAAAACAATGTCTCCTGCCGCGTTTTTCTGTCCCTTTGTATGCTTAGATCTTTAAAACTACGCAACGGATTTTGATGTGGGTTTTTTTAGTAGATAGAGTGATTCAAGAAGAAGGTAATAATAATTAGTAATTTTACGCGGGTGAAGCCGCAGGCATCGGCTAGTAAGCTATATAACATCACGCTACAAACAATGGGAGCGGAGCATAAATGAAAATTGTTGCAAAAACGGGGAATATTTATTCCTTTCGTGTTTGTTACCTCAGAACTTTCGACAACCTAAATCGATTTTGATGATTCTTTTTTATTTGAAAGCTGGTGCTTCCTGTGTGGTCCTATTTTAATTTGGTTAACATCTGATGCTGATCTTCGGAGATATTAATGGAACTCTTCAAAATTAGACGGCAAATCTGCAGTGATTGCTGCAATCGCTTGGATGTTTATTGTTTATGCAACATCATGACAGAACATCACGCCTGTATGCTCTGAGGGGGTACGCAGATGTGTACAATACTCCCAGATTTCGACAGTTAGGTGTGTTAAGTTCCATTTACCGGGGATAAGCCTATTACCGTGACATATACTGTATTTTTTTATTTCTTGGAAAGGGTACTTCAAGGGTAGTTTGATGAGTGTTTGGTTAGGTTTTGATTATGGTATCCATAACAAAGTAACGGAACTCTTCAATTCTTAGGAGCAAATTTACGATAATCGGCCAAATCTTTAATAGGCTACCCGGACATTTGAGTCACCTACCATAACGTCATTACTAACCGACTTCAAGGAGGAGGTTCTCAATTAAATGTTTCCCGGTTAGGTACTTGAAGATGGCTGGACCGATTTGTTTTTTGGAACGAAGTTCCTTATCGCGCGTTGTGAAAGGGGGCCAGACGGACAGTAACTAGGAGTTGTAGGTTGTATACATTTGATGTTAGACCTTCTTTGTAACCATGTTTTATCAACTTATGCAATGGAGAGGAACGTTAAAAGCTAATTGTAGATGGCGCCACCATAGCTGGTCTCAATCTGACCAATGAGGTTAAGGTATTTTAAAATATGAAATGACATTCCTTGGTTTTTAACCAATGACGATGCTTGGAACCAGCTATGCTAGCGCCATTAGTTCCACAGTGTGCATCCCCATTATAATTATTTATGTATTTTATTTGCCGCTTGTTGTCGGCTCGAGGACCAAACGCAGACTGAATGTTCAGGCTGGGCTTTCCATCACGATGAAATTATGTTGGCACCGATGAAAAAATTCAGTTTTTTCGTTTTTGGGGTCGCTGATAATGAAAAAGAGGTCAAAATGAAAATCCAAGATGGCGCCGATGAAAAATTTCAGTTTTTTCGTCATGGGTGTCGTTTTCGTGTTTTTTGGGGTCGCTGATAATAAAAAAGAGGTCAAAATAAAAATCAAAGATGGCACCGACGAAAAATTTCGGTTTTCTCTTCATGGGTGTCGTTTTCGTGGTTTTTGGGGTCGCTGATACTGAAAATGAGGTCAAAATGATAATCCAAGATGGCGCCGATGAAAAATTTCATTTTTTTTGTCATGGGTGTCGTTTTCGTGGTTATAGGGTTCGCTGATAATAAAAAAGAGGTCAAAATGAAAATCAAATATGGCACCGACGAAAAATTTCGGTTTTCTCTTCATGGGTGTCGTTTTCGTGGTTTTTGGGGTCGCTGATGATGAAAATGAGGTCAAAATGATAATCCAAGATGGCGCCGATGAAAAATTTCATTTTTTTCGTCATGGGTGTCGTTTTCGTGGTTATAGGGGTCGCTGATAATAAAAAAGAGGTCAAAATGAAAATCAAATATGGCGCCGACGAAAAATTTCAGTTTTCTCTTCATGGGTGTCGTTTTCGTGGTTTTTGGGGTCGCTGATGATGAAAATGAGGTCAAAATGATAATCCAAGATGGCGCCGATGAAAAATTTCATTTTTTTCGTCATGGGTGTCGTTTTCGTGGTTATAGGTGTCGCTGATAATAAAAAAGAGGTCAAAATGAAAATCAAAGATGGCGCCGACGAAAAATTTCGGTTTTCTCTTCATGGGTGTCGTTTTCGTGGTTTTTGGGGTCGCTGATGATGAAAATGAGGTCAAAATGAAAATCCAAGATGGCGCCGATGAAATATTGAAGTTCCTTACCGCGCGTTGTGAAAGAGGGCTAGACGGAAAAAATTCTTACGAAAAGTTGGCACGACACTTTTTGCTATAGTAAGCTATTGTAAGCTGTGCGGCGTCGCATGTTTCTCTGTCTGTCTCTCTCTCTCTTATAGCAAGCCAGAACTTCGTTCCATCCGGGTGTCCCTTGACACCTCTCAAGTTTTTTTTTATTGTTTGAAAGGGTATACTTCCCAGGTGGTCCCATAATCATCAAGTCAGGATACTGATGATGAGATCCTGGAAAAATAGAGGGAACTCTTCCAGAATAGTACTTTCTCGGAGTGATCCCGTTTCAATTTGGTACAGATCTGATTAGGAACTTCAGAGATAAGCAACGGAACTCCTCGGTAAATGATAGCAAATGTATTGGGATTGCTGAAATCTAATGTCTGTCTATTGTTTATACCAGTTCATATCATAAAATCACGCCGGTACAATCAAACAAAGGTTAGGTATTATCTCTTTAATGTGATGCAGACGAAGTGGCGTGGTTCAGCTATTTAGTTATAAAATGAACAGGTAAAGGGATTCTTAGAACTTTATTCACAGTTTTAATTAAAGTAAGAGGATGAATATAGGACAGTAGGCCGCTATTGCTGGCCCTTAAGGTCTGGGCTCCACCAAAGCAGAGACGAGCGAAGCAGGTAGTACCGACCAATCACATTGGTTGAAATCTACATCACGGTTCTGGTCTCTCCTGTGATTGGTCCAATCTTGCAAATCTCTCTTCACTCTGATAGTCTCTGCGCTTAGGTGGAGTCCAGATCTTAAGGGCCAGCAATAGCGTCCTGCTATCTTGTACTAAATTAATGTACCATTAATTCAGAGAAAAATGTGTCGACTAAATATTTTCGAAGAAACGTTACATAGTACAAACAAACGTCGGAGAAACAAGGATTCGATGGAAGATAACAAGGTGTAGTTCAAACATAACGTTGAATTATCAAGGCTTCGATGTATAGTCATGGATGTAACAATTTTCCATAGCCAATGCCAAATACAATGTCATTAGTCAGTGTAAACAACAGCGCTTTATGTCGGCCCCTAATGACACTTCTGCGGGCCCCTACCAACACTTAAGCGGGCCCCATGATCATGTTGACCCAACAGCCACTTACGTGGGCCCAACAACCCCTTGTGCGGGACCAACGACCGGTTTTACGGGAACAACAACCCCTTTTGCGGGCACAACAACCCCTAATGCGGAAACAGCACAACAGAGCATTAAGCGGGCCCAACAGCCACTTATGCAGGACCAACATTCCCTTATGCGGGCACAACAACCACTTTAGTGGGCACAACGACCCCTTATGCGGGCACAAAAACCCCTTATGCGGGAAAAACAACCTCTTATCTGCGACCAACAAACCTTTATACGGGACCAACAATTCCTTATGCGGGACCAACAACCCCTTATGCGGGCACAACAACCTCTTATGCGGGAAAAACAACCCCTTATGCGCGACCAACAAACCCTTATGCGGGCCCAACAGCCACTTATGCGGGCCCAACAGAAACTTATGCGGTCGACTCAACAGAAACAAATGCGGGCCCAACAGTCACTCATGCGGGGTCAGATCGAAACACTATTCTGCGAAAATTGTGTTAATAGATAACTTTAAATCGAAGCCGACACGACACGACAATATAATTGAACTACGCCTTTTTTGTCCGCTGTTATCGCATCGATTCCTAAATGTACCATTAATTCAAAGAAAAATGTGGCTACTAAATATTTTCGGAGTAACGCTACATAGAACAATAGAACAATCATACGTCGGAGAAACAAGGATTCGATGAAAGATAACAAGGTGTAGTTCAAACATACTACATCAACCGGGCAAAACCAGACTCCGTGGCTCGTATTGAGTAATTCCTGATGGAATAATCCAACAACACTTTGCCCGTCCCAGGAATCGAACCCAGGACCATATATGCTCAGTAGTCGCACTTGCGACCACTCGATCAACGAGGCAGTCTCACACATGACACATGAAAAATTTCACGCAAGCGAAGTCGCGGGCAACAACTAGTTTTTTATAATAATTTCAAGGATACATCGCGGGCAACAGTTTTAACACACATTTCACAATGTTATTTCTAAAGTCAGAAATCAATTACTACTTTTACTAGGTTCAAGTACTATGTCTTCCTTTCAAAGTACTGACAACGAAGAATTTTCCCGTGAGTTCTTAAGGTTTGAGCAGCTGCTGGCTTGCATCTGTTGTTCGTGATGCAATCACCGACGTGACTGGCCTATGGACGCCCATAAAACAAAAGAAAAAGCGGGAAATAATCAAAGAACAGAACACCCCTGTATTTCCCCGAAGAATAGCTAGATTCCACCATCTATATATTGCAAATCTATTTAGTCTGTAAGAGTATTGGAAAATAACGGACAGGTAATTTTGTTTTAGTAAACCAATGAATGTTCACAAGAATACAAAGATGAAACGCACCAAAGCTCGGGAGTTGGGGCTCGTGACGTCAGAAAGCACTAAAAATTATACCACAGCGAGAAGTTTTGACCATGCGTATTGAGAATTTTAAAAGCATCGTACCTTCGTCAATTTTGGTTTATGTACTTACTGTGGGTGATCATAAAAGAAACCGGCCAATTACGAGTCGGTTCTATTTTTGCTATTTGGCAACCCTAAAAACGAGTGTTTTCTTGTATTTGGTATTTTAAAAGATTTAAACAGATTCTTATTTTTTTTTTATAATTAGTTTTCTACCGCAGACGTCCGCGCTCTTATTTACATTTTATTAATTGTTTGATTGATTTAAAACAAAAAATTAACACTACGATCGTGGTCCATCATTGGACACGTTACATTAAACTAAGCTTCTTATTAGTAACTTAAGATCTACGTGAGTCCATCCAATTTTTTTTTTTTTTAGGCTTTGCAGTTGTTGATGTTTCCTTAACCTCACAGATTCTTATTCAAAGCAACAAACTTTGAACTTTTGCAAGACAATCTCTTAACCCTTGCACCACGCAAACATTTTTCTACTATGAACTATTCTGCAAATCCTCAATTTTCTTGACTTAAAAATAAGAAATTTTCTCTTCACTCCCTATATTTCCTACATTTTATTGTATGTTATCTTCTTTCTTTCTACTTTTTATTCTGTAACTTGTTATTTTAGGATTGTATTTTTTACTTACGCGGTAATTTTAATAGTTATGGGTGTTGCATTGGCGATTACAGACTTCTTTCAGAATGAATGAAACTTAGGTCGTGTTTTGCGGTAAAACGACGAATGACATGTCTCTATAATTTGTTAGAAGTTTATAATCTTCAAAGAGGTTGTATCAAATTACCAATACGGTATCTGGTCTCTAAGATTTCTACGATCTCTGAATTACTACCGAGTTTACTGAGGATGGACCACAAGCTTTTGATTACTAATAGCATAAAGATGAAAAGTGGCACACCTTCAGTTAACTCGACCTTCAGCTGTGAAATGAGTAAGTAAGTTAGTCTATGATTTATTCGAAATCAAACTACCATTCAAACCATATTTCCTTGTATTACAGTTTAATATAAATAAATAAATAAAATAAATATCGCTGGACATTAACACACAGCGCCACCTAGTGCCACACTAAGCAAAGCTTGTGTCGTGGACACTAGATAGTTGATATACTACATATATACTTTTTTGTTTGTAAATACATACTTATTATACATAATAAACATCCATGACTCGGAAACAAATGTCCATGCTCATCACACAAACATTTGCTCCTACCGGGATTCGAACCCAGGACCCTAAGAACGTAAGGCAGCGTCACTACCACTACGCCATTCGAGCCGTCTCATATCACAACTAATTACAACAACCCACAATCAACAACTCCGATAAAATCATAAGTTAAACTGAAACACGATTTAAAAATGTAAATAAACGAGTCAAGTACGTAGAAATGTAAAAACGCCAATAAAATTTCCGTGTAAAGTCACTGAAACAAAATGGCGTCGGTTTAAGCAGCTGATTTCTGAACGATGATATCTGTTTGTCACGCGATGGAAGCATCAGGTTTTGTAGTTATTTGATCAAGACTAATCACATAGGTTGGGTGCAATTAGATGATACAGGTAGAAGCCAAAAGCTTTCATTTCAAGTAAGTGAAGGTAAAAAAAGTAAATGTAATATTTATTTTATTTAATTTATTTTTATTGGTTTACCAACAATTGTTTACACTGAATAAGGGCATAAAAATCAAGCAAAAACAGATAAACAATAGTGTACAATCACTTACAGGTAAACTCAGCATGCAAAACTAAATATAAATCTTTAAAAAGCGTAGAGGTGATTTACAAAATTGATCATATAGGCGTATTTAATAAATACCTAACTTACAACGAAAACAGAACATGGATCGGGAATATAAAAATTAAGTGATCATTATGACTAATTGCATCCCTTTCGCTACAGTCGTTCCTCCACAGAACTTATACTTAAGCAGTGTTAGGTGCGGGACAAATACAAGAGCGTATGGCGGTGGCGCGGCGCGGGCGAGGTGATGGTGTAGCGCCGGCGCGGCGGCGCAGCGCAGAACAGGCGCGCTAAGGGTGTCGGAATGGCGAGGTGCGGGCGCATTCTAGTCTTTAAAGTCTAAATTGTCACGCATTTTTATCGTCTTGTTCCTGCCCTGTGCATGCCACTAATAACTGCGGGTGCGCGGTCTCGCCTCGCCCTGCCACGTCGTCTCAGTATGTATCGCGCCACGCCTCTTCTCTGTTATGTTATTATTATTACTATGCCTATTTGTGATTTTTTTTTGTGTGTGTATTGTGTTATTTTTGTGTTGTTTGTGTGTCGATTCAATTATGACATTATTATGTAATTTGTGATGTTATTCGATTATGTTGTTTTTGTTATTATGCGTGTTTGTTATTTTATGATTATGTTATGATGTCAATATTTTCAAATCTAATTCTATGGACTTCATCGTCTGCAAATAAATGTTATTATTATTATTCCTTTATTCAAATTTTTACAAATTTTCTACATTTTTAAATATTAAGAAAATATATAAAAAACATTTAAAAATATAAAAAATTGTAGCCCACCGGTATCGGGAACAGGGTCCAAGCTACCGGCGGTCAGGGCTCCAGAGAGAGGAACCTCCTAACAATACGAGCCGTGTCAAGGAGTACCGCTTTCTGAATCAAGCCCTTGATCCAGCTGCCTAACGAGAGCCTCCTCAGGTATTGGTCGAGGCTCTTGGCAATTAAGCCATGGGCTGACACGACTATCGGCACAATGATTGCTGAGTCCACTTCCCACATGTCGACAACCTCGCGAGCCAAGTCAAGATACTTGATTTGTTTATCTTTCTCGGCTTTCACGAGGTTCTCATCATGCGGGACCGTTATGTCAACAATCATTGCGCGCCGCTCTGATCGATCCATCACCACTATATCAGGTCTATTAGCTATAACAGTCCTGTCAGTGATGATGGATTGATCCCAGTACAGTGTGATACTGCCATTATCGAGAACTGGGTCGGGCACATACCTATAGTAGGGCACTTCCAATTCCACAAGATTGTATTTTAGAGCAAGTTGCTGATGGATAATCCTGGCTACAAGGTTGTGTCTATGCAAGTACTCTCCGTTAGCTAGACGAGAACACCCGGAGATAATGTGACGGATTGATTCGCCTGGACGGTGGCATGCCCGACATATGTCAACCGTACCGTCCTTCACAATAAATCTCCGGTAGTTATTCGTCATCATAACTTCATCCATAATTGCACAGACAAAACCTTCGGTTTCTCCGAAGAGGTCCCCGGATCGTAGCCAGGACACGGACGCTATAAAATCGACATCAGGCCCATGAAGAGCCCGGTAAAAGCGCCCGTGAAGCTCCTTGCTCTGCCATTCTTTCCTGCGGTCATCAGTAGTAAGTACTACAGGTTTGCGCCAGTTCTCTTTAGCCAAGGAGAGCGGGGTGAGGCCCTTGTCCATCGCGACCACATCTCGATGCATCCCCACGTCAGCTTCTAGGAAATATTCCCTGAGACTGCATATCTCACGATTGTGGAGGGTCTTAGCGTTTAAAAAGCCTCGACCCCCACACATTCGCGGGACATACAGTCTCATTACCGAAGAACGCGGGTGATGCATTCGATATGCCGTCAACAATTTACGGACCTTCGTATCCAGGGCGTCTAGTTCTGTTTGAGTCCATTTGAGTATGCCGAAAGAGTACATTAAAACCGGCATGACCCAACCGTTGAAGGCACGCACCTTATTTCCGCCTGATAAAAGACTATTAAATACTTTTTTCAGGCGGCCAAAGAAGCGCTCCTTCAACGATTGCTTCATGTCGGCAACATTGATGCCCAACGCTTCCGACATACCCAAATACTTATAAGTTTCGGTTGCTGAGAGGGATCTAAGATTTATGGAATCTGAGAGCTGGGTTCCCACAGATTCCACAATCTCCCCTCGCTTTACATGCATGACCGCACATTTGTCCACACCAAATTCCATCCAGGGAATATCGAACCGATATTCCCGAATCGCACCCTCCAAAACACTCCTCATATCCTCACTACACTGGGTACCTACATTAGTAATCATGTCACTACTCACGTCGTCATCGCGATTTGTTATTATGGTTGACTGTGGTGGAACCACAGCCTGTGACGGCGGCGTGGCAGTGACATGGCTACTCTGCACTTCAGTCCGCAAGCGATCAAGTACGGTGTCATCCAACATACGATTACGCTGGATGACTCGCACCTGATCCGACAGTCGTTGTGCCGACACGTTGACAGCTGGCTCAAGCACCTGAAACAGAGAGAGCATCCTAACACGGTACGCGGTCAGGTTGTTTCCCCCCTCTGTAGCCCCATAGTATGCGCGCATGACGTTTTCATTGTTTGATTGCGTCCATCGCATGCGCTGCACACTTCCGCCGGGAGCTGGGACCCTATCAGAAGCCGGTGGGCCTCGAGGTCCTAAGCCGGCCGGCGTCCTCCCCGTCGACGAGCAGGTGGTGGCGTCGTGGGCGGAGAGAAATACTCGTCGCTCGAGCTCGACGCAACTGCCGCGGCCGGTGTCACAGCACTCACGATGGGGCTGGGTTCCGGCGGCGGCGAGGCGGAGCTGAGCAACGGGTCCGGAGGCGGTAGGAGTGCGCGACGAGCTGCTGATCTCGTCAACATAGTCGTTACATTTTACGTATTTTGTCCGATGATTTGGTTTTCACATGACGTATGTCATTCCGGGTTACAGGTATTTTCTTTTTGCGTTTCTTGATGTAAAAAAAGCGTTTCATTTTGTTGTGTTTGGATTTATTTAAAACTATTATATTTTTATAAAGGGAGCTGGTATCTGGTTCTCTAAAATTATGTCTATAATTGGTAAATTGCAGAAAAAATATATTTTGGAATGACAACGACTTGTCGACACGTGTGTTGCCAGCTTATTATTATTATTATTATTATAGGTACATTTTGTATGAAATATTAAAGAAGTAGCGCCACGCCATCACCTCGCCAGCGCCGCGCCAGCGCCGCGCCGCGCATATGCCTCTCGTATTAGACCCGCGCCTTAGATAGTGGTGTGATGATTGTCGGACTGTCAAATCATAGGTCTCGAGTTCGAACTTCGAACCCAACCTCATAATAAGATGATTTTTCGGATTCATGTGCATATTGCATGGCTTTTTTTCTGATGGGGAGAGATCTTACTCGATGGCGTATGAAGCAAAGTCAGATTAGGTTTGGTACTAACCACACGCTACAGAAATAAGACTCTGTAAAACTATCCTCAATTTCCACTGCCATTACTATTCCGAACCACGATTTATCCGTTTTTAAGTATAATATACTATCAAGTTTTATGTAATAGGATTCCGCAGTGAGGGACTTACAATTTTCCCATACATTTACTTCGCAGTTTTCCGGTTACGTGAATAAATATTTCCGGATCCCTCGAGATGTTAACGGGATATAACTAACGTTGCAAAATGTTGAAAATGTAGAGAATTAAATCAGTTTTACAAAATGCTTACTGCGTGTTTTTATTTGCTGTTTTGCAGTGTTTTTATTTTATTTATTTGCCGTTCGTTAGTCTTAAGTTATAATCGCCAAACGTACCCTGGGATAGGATGTCTTGTTACCTGTAACAGAGGTGAGACCAATTTCCCAGCAATGTTCGTTTTAGACTTATTGACTTAGTACTAGTAATTAATTTCTAATAAAATAGATGGTCTGACCTCTTGAGGGTAAGAATGAAAGCCACCCTATAACAGGTTTTTACACGGCAGATCAGAGGGAAAAAGAAATGAAAAAATGTATTTATTTCACAAAAATCACAGGAAAAAAAACAATCATACAAAATAAATAAAAAGAAATCGTCCATAAAAAAAAAACTTAAAAATAAGACATACTTAAACTAAACTGGCCCTGTACGAGGCCAAAAGGCCCCTATCTCAGCACAGTGCTGTATCATTTTAAAAATAATTTCACTGTGCTGGTATTCTGTATGAAGAAATAAAATAAGTGAGTTGTAATAAAATAATGTATGCGTAGAAACGATTCTGCAAGAACGAAAATCAACTACCAACTTCTTCATAACATCACTTGAATTTCATTCCAGATCCAGAACAAACAGCCGTCAAATGCTTACCAAATCAATTTCCTTCTCCCTTTCCACGATTTAGAACATAAACAACGAAATTACGAGGTTTCCATTGTAATCCGCATTAAGCTTCATATGAACAGAGAAGTTTTAAATTCAAAACGAGAGTCGTATCGTTCGTGTTTTTGATTTAGCTTCGAGTTTTGGATAAAAGTTTGGAACGGCTCCACAAATAAATTATAACTTTTGTCAGGAGAGTTCTCGCCTAGACGGGGCTGTAATTTATAATTAAATCGTGTTTTGGATACTTTTGTTTCATGAGTTAATACAAGTTTTTTATTGTCGACGTGGACCGTTTTCTGAAAGGTCGTCGTTTAATTGAAGGTACTTTTCCGGTGGTGACTGAAGCCGTACACCGTAGCGGTATCGTCACAGAGTAGTACAGAGTATAAGCTTTATACAACCGCGCGAATCGGTTCCACGTGCGTAACCACTGCACACTGGCCGCTTGTCGCGTACGCGGCAAAAGTGGAAAAAAACCGGTTTACGATGTCATAGCCAGTTGTTTGTTTTGTGACAAGTTAAAATATTTTAATGTAAAATCCTGGTATTTATTAATAAATTCTGTTACCAGCAACAGGACTGGTTTTCATGTTATCAGTCTTCTTTGTCCATACTTCTATATTAGTCGCCATCCTATGAGTTACACTTAGCCATATCATCTTTCACCCAGTCCATAAATCGTTTCTAAGGTCTTCCCATACCCTTATAAGCCAAGACAGAAACCCACGGGCAATATGAAAACTCTGACGCCAGGTTGGGTACCAACCACACGATAGGAAAGGATAATGGCCATCCACATTCATACTTAAAACTTTCCTCACGACATTTTCTTTACTCTATACTCGTATAAACGCTTCATAAGATGGCAATATTGCAGCCTGTTCTTGTCTTAATTACATTTCACAGAAACCTGTGTGTATTTTAATCTGTGGACAAATCTTGTCTTGGCTTTGATCGGCTTTTGTTATTTAACCTACTAATGGAAACAGCTTTAATAAACATGAAATAATTTTCACTAATCCACACATGAAATAATTTCACTAATCCACACATGAAATAATTTTCACTAATCCACACATGAAATAATTTTCACTAATCCACATATGAAATAATTTTCACTAATCCACACATTAAATAATTTTCACTAATCCACACATGAAATAACACACTGCCTCGTTGTTCTAGTGGTCGCAAGCGCGACTGATAAGCATGAGCTCCTGGGTTCGATTCCGGGTCGGGCAAAGGGGTATTTGGGTTTTCTGTCCGGAATTTCTCAGTCGCAGCCACGGAGTCTGGATTTGTGCCCAGTTGATGGCAATAGTCTCGCTTCTATTACATGGGACTTAAACATAACCGGCCAAATTTGGTTGTACTAACTAAACTAATGGGTAACACCTCTGTCGAACCTTTTGGGGATTACAGGCGTAATGTTTTGTTATGTAAATAACACACGTACATCTTGATTGAAGTACTTTTCTGGTACGATACGTAGCCGAGTGTTCCACAGCACCGATCTCTTTCGTCCCAATTTTCTAGAACACAACCCGAGAACGGCTACAAATATCTAAACGGCATGCTTCATACCTAGATACGTTATTCAGGCTGATATTACTTACGTGAGCAGTATTTTGTAGTCATTTCAATATTGAGTCCTGTTGCCAAACCTTGTACAGTTATACGAGTACCATTATTATTGTACCATTCTGACTTCCCTCGAGATTACGGATGTTATCAACCATCGATTTAATCCTCTATTTTGCGATGTGATGAAAATCAGCAGTTACTAATTATTTAATTTAGCTACCTTTAATCACCGTTGGTAAGAGGTAAAAAGTTCACTCATGAATGAATGGTGTTATAATTTTAATGTGTTTGCAAATCAGTTTGCAAAGCAAATCAATTTATACAACATGTTACAGAAACGCCATATGGAAGGGTGTACAGCTGATCACTGAACTGAACAATTTTCTCCATGGGACCACTATAGTAATTGCGAAAGAATAATAAATGGCCTCATACAAAATTCCAATACCTACTCGACCCTAATTATATAGGAGACAGCTGATTATTTTTTTATTAAAATTCTAAGCCTGGCAGTCCCTGTGCTTGTAAATGAATCTACTGCAATAATTGCGAAAGAGGAATAACCAATCGAAGCTTCGGTTAAAAGTAAACTAACTTCCACTAACCGAATCGTATTTCGCATTAAATACAGTCCCGATTTGCTGAAACTTTTCGATTACGGAATCTAAATGAGTTTGCATTAGTGGACTGTAAAAAATACTATGTTCAAAGCTTAAACCTCTAAGCTCCTTATTCCGATGTTGCGATGCAAATTTTTCTTCTATTGCCTGTTTCATATTTCCACTACGTTAAAAGCTGATGGGAATACTTTTAACTTTTCAATCTTGGAAATATGGGTGATATTTTGTGAAGAAAATCAAAGTGGTTTCATCAAATCATATAGGAATCCCTAAAAATGTATTCTAGATTTCGACTGTACTCATTTTGATATTGAAAGTGTGATTGGCAATATCGGTGGGCGAAAGCTTCACTGGTGGGTAAGAATTATACCTAAAAATTACATTAGTACCATGCTGTTTAGGTGGAGATTCATAGACGACTCTGCCCTGGAGGGAAAATGTTGCCCCACAAACGATGGGACACATGATACCATGTCCTGCCTGTTGTTGTGAGTTGATAGTTGCTATTGAAAGTACGAACCTCATCGCCAAATATTGGGCTGACTCAATTAAAATTGGTATCGACACAGTAAGAACGCGCCATGTTAGACCCTTTCAGAATATACCGAGTCTCAACACAAGAGAAATACCTGAATTTACTCGTAGTGGTAATTGGGCCTATAAGCTCTCAACATTTTCAGAAGAACTGACGACAAAAAAAGTGAATTTTATAAAAAATAAACAAGTGAAGAACACGGTTCGAGAGAATGTTTTGAGTATCACCTTAATTTTAGACAGACAAATGAAATTATCTAAAAATATTCTTGTCACGAATACAGGCTTCCCAATCACATCTCTTTTATTTCAACGATCGGAGCTCCTATCTGCAACGATTTGAAAATGGAACGAGAAAGGGAAACACGTCCCGGGAATATGTTCTTTTATTTTTTTTTTATTTGATTTTTAACATAATGGGTTTTCGCTTGCGTTGCCAAGAAATAGCTTTTTCTCTTGATTCATTCGTGATCATGATGAATATGTTTTCCTTTTTCCCAAGATTTTTCTTACAGATTAGGTACGTCTGTTTAAATATATGGTTACGAAATCAGCTTACGTTTGGAGCAAAAAGCAAAATTGTGGTTTCATAAATTAGCCTTGAAAAGGTCTTTGGCAAAAACATTGTTTCTTGAAATAAATCAAATTGGATTTTTTTTTCAGGCGTTTTCCAGAACCCGCTTCTGATAAAAGAAATTATGCTTTTGCACGTGTATTTTGGCAGAAAAAAGTTTTCACTGAATATTATAAAACAAAGTTCTCCGCCGCGTCTGTCTGTCTGTCTGTTCGCGATAAACTCAAAAACTACTGTACCGATTTTCATGCTGTTTTCACACATAGATAGAGTGATTCTCGAGGAAGGCTTAAGTATATGATTTATACGCGGGCAAAGCCGCGGGCATCAGCTAGTTAAATAAAAAAAAATTAGAAACCCCATCATAACTATTAATGAATTTCATTATCATTCTCCTGCCCTTATCTCAATTTATTTAGGGTTGGCGCAGAATGTATTCTTCTTACATTCTCTATTACTCGTCATCTCATCAGACACCTCCTTTCTTGCCGTATCATCCTTCACACAGTCCATCCATCGCTTTTTTAACCGACTTCCAAAAGGAGGAGGTTCTTAATTCGTCAGAACCTTTTTTTTTACTCGTATATTTTTTTTTATGTATGTTCCCCGATTACTCGAAGATAGCTGAACCGATTTGGATTATTTTTATTTTGTTTGAAAGGGTATACTTCACAGGTGGTCCCATAATTATCAATTCAGGATCTGATGATGGGATCCTAAAGAAATAGAGAGAACTCTTCAAATTTATAGCCACACATCAAGCGATTTGGGTAGTTTTCGAAAGAGTACTCTCTCAGAGTGATCCCACTTCAATTTGGTGAAGATCTGATGATGAACTTCGGAGATTTGCAACGAAACTCCTCAATATATGATAGTAAATGGACTGGGATTGCTGAAATCTCATGTCTATCTATTGTTTACACCAGTTCATAACATAACATCACGCCAGTACGCTGTGAAGGGGTAAGCGCATGTGAACCACTAAAAAGTGAAAAATAAAAACTTTCTTGCAAAAAATAAAACCGACTTCTAAGCACAAAAAAGTGAAAAATAACTTTAGCTTCAGAAGTCGGTGACAAAAAAACTAAACCGATCAAACAAAGGTCACCGACTTCTGAAGCTAAAGTTTTTTTTCACTTTTTGGTCATCCTCTACTCTTATATCCACCACATTCATACTCAAGATTTTTCTCACTACATTTTACTCATTCCTCCGCACCGCGATAACCGAGTACCACAAAACTTTTTAGTCATCGGCGCGGCGCCACTTTCTGACTTCAGCATTCTGATCTCATCCACATGCAATTTATTATGAATATTTTATACTATACAGGGTGTAAACCACGTCATCACAAAGTATTCTGTACATCAAACTAAGTAACTTTACGCAAAAATGATTGCTAGGAAACGACATTTTTTTTTTGAGGTTATAAATCATGTTTTGTGGTAGAACTCAATGTAACGCACTTAAAACATTGTGCTGATGGATGGATTGAATAGTACGGGGTTGTGGAGATGTTAAAATCTTACAAAAAAAAACTTGTATTAAAAAAAAACTTGTCAAAAAGTTGTAACTTTGACCCCCCATAAATCTCCGTAACTAGAAGGTTCCCAGGTATGGTGTAGAACAAAAAAATAATCGCAATGATGAGGAAAACAAGTGCCTTTCGGATTCGTGAATAGGTGTTTTACACCCTTTATTTACTATAATGAATATTTTTTGCTTTTAAGTAGTGTGTTAAATTTTTGATACAACGATTAATGCCAAACCTTTATAGTCCGGGAGGTATCGTTGCATTTTATAAGTAGTGTTTTTACGCCAAACGGTTGCCATTTTGTTCAATAGATGTCGAATAGATGACAATGTCAGCCGGCTTACTATGACTTTTTTATTTGCAACTGTACCTCCCGGACTATAAAGCTTCACGTATATACAACTGCAAAATGGTGTATCATAATATTTCAAACCATAATTTTATTAAACCATATTTTCATACCTTCATAATATTTACATTACACGCAGCTACAAATTGCAAATTAAAAGCAATATTTCTTGGTAAACACAACCTGTTTCCACCACAATCATTTCGCTGGCTTCCCGGTAATTTCTCTCGACATTTTCTGTTTTCAAATACAAATTAAAAATCGGGAAAAAATGCATTCTGGATCAAACGTTCAACTTTAATTTATTGCTGGTAATTAATCGTTGTGCAAACGTTCGATTTATAAATTCCAGAAGTTAGATTTATTAACGGTTTCAATGAAAATGCTCATGATTAATTGGATCGAGAGGTTTGAATGCTGCAATTAAACTTTTCTAGTGAAGTATTTGGGATGGACCATTTCCTATGCTCATGTAGACCTATTTTTCCTCTGATTTCACTTTTGATGTGTGTAGCATTTCCTCACCCTTTATGTTCCGGGGCCACGGTATGTCTTTCGAACAGTCTCGCAGCCCTGGCAGGTATTTAACCCGTTAAGGGGAAGATTTTTTATTATGAGTTATAAGTTTACCTTATAAAGTCTTAATTTTAGAAACAATAAATACTTTTATGAAAATAAAAAGTTTGAAAATAATAAAAAATTAATGTAGTTCACTTTTAGAACATACAAAAACTGGAAATGTCCAGTACGTCCCATACAAAAATAGATAAACCGTATAGCAAGTAGTTCTTGTTCTGTCCACCTGCTAAATCACAAAATATTTCTAAATGCTTTACACGACTATTCAGGTGGTTTGTTAAATATATTGAAACACAAACAAACATAAATAAAAAGTTGACTGCAAAATTTTTTGAACGTAAGATGGGACATTCCTTCTCACGTTCCGTTACAACATGGACCTTCCCTGTTTTGTTCCTGCACGCAATTTTTAAATTCTAGTATTACATCTGACTACGCTTGTTTTTACGCTTTTTGTATAATGCCAATAAAGATACGCGGGAAAATGAGAGTGTTGCCATCATAAATTAACTTTTGGATTTTTTGTGACATTCCTTGTTTTGCCCCTGTACTAATAACTCTTATAACTCTTCACATGAGAAAAGTAGGGGACGACTTTCGGCTACGTGGTGGACTAGCATGACGAAACTTCTACTGGAGTAAGAACTGCCCGAACCGACCACACAATACAGATTGTCTTGGCGGCTAAAAATTTAGAGACCTGACCCTATCGGAAGTGGGATAGAGCGAGGGTGTGAAAGAAGAAGAAGAAGACAGTGAACTTTATTCTCGTTTGCATAAGGTCTAAAGTAAGGTCAGAGGGAAAAAGTAACTGTGGAAGGTCTGTATTTATACACGGTTTAGGTATAAACAAGTAGATTTTATTGAAATAGTTTTTGTTTTATTATTATTTTAAACCTTGTTTGTTGTGGCACGAATATGGCTGGTAATAAAATTGTGTCAAAGGCTGTTTTAATATCTATCTTTATTGTTTGCTTACCTTTATTTGATGCTTAAAGTTGAGATGTGTGTTTTATCAAAGTCAATGGTAACTAATGCTGTAATCTGAAATTTAATATTTTGTACGAACGCTTTTATTAGTCTACTTCTCACAGTTGTTATAATTATGACACCCTCGACGCAAAGCTTGGAAATTATGTTGTCCCTGTACGCCATCTTGGATTTTGTTTTCGAAATTATTTTCGATTTGAATTTAAGTTATTCTAAAACCTACAAAAATGACAGCTAAAACACTCTTTGACGGTTCATAGTTCGTTCAAATTCTTGTCTATTGCATGTAATGGTTGTTTATGTAATAGTTTAAACTCTAGTAATTACTTTAACTTGCCTACAGATACAAGTGTTAATGTTGTTTCAGACGTTTCTAATTACTTACTAGATTTCAAAAAATACATAATATCATGAAGTTCCTGTAAAAGTACACTAATTTATGATCCACCCACTTTTCGTCAGTTATATTGAAGTCCTATGTAATCATCATCATCATCATCGGCCTATTAATGTTCCCACTGCTGGGACAGGCCTCCTCTCTATGAGAGGGAATGGGCTATATAATCCACCACGCGGGCCCAGTGCGGATTGGTAGATGTCACATGTCTTCGAATTTATGGTTCTAGGACATGCCGGTTTCCTCACGATGTTTTCCTTCACCGTTTTGAGAGCAGCGGTGATGTCATAAATTACAGAAAGTAATGCGCTTGCCTGGGTTCGAACCCACGACTTACTGAACGTAAGTCGGGGCCGCCACCACTGGGCCATCGCTGCTCTCCACCACTGGGCCTCCGCTGCTCTAATAATACGCATCTCCTATGTAGTAACCCCTCCTATTGCCATCGACCGGGCACAAATCTCGTTTCCGTGGGTGTTACAAAAGCTAAGGTTGGGTGTAGTACACCTAGCTAGACCAAGTCAATAGCTTCGGTGAAGAAAAACATCGCGAGGAAACTAGTTTGCCTGAGAGATATTTCTCGAAGGCAAGTAAAGTTAAGTCAGAGGTCCATTAGCGGTATAAAACTCTGACACCAGGTTGAGTACTGACCACCACATGATTAAGAAGAAGAAGATTGACTGTTCTAGAGGTGGTAAGGAAAGGCGTAGAAAAACAGCTGTCACTGTGACATGTTCCCATACAAAAATTTGTTTTAAACATCTGTTTTTAGATAATCAGACCGTCATCTTTTTGGTGAACATGGACCTTAGTCGACCGGTACTCGGTAAAGGGTTTGAAGGAGATCAAGGTGTGCTCCGTGTTGCATTCATTAACCCTTCCGTGAGCCGTGCGCGAATGTTGGCAACATTAAATAAACTGCAGCCGTCGCCGACGCGTCGACGCTTGCAGTTGTGGCGTTCGGTGGCAAGCGCCAACGCGTCAACGGCAGTCGTCGGCACTCATTTACGAGGCATGCCACAACTGCAAGCGTTACCACCCGTCGACGGTAGTCGTCGACAGGTGGCGACGGCTGCAGTTGATCTGCCGTTGGCAACGTGCCGCTCATCTGGAAAACGCTATGAATCGTAGTAGGCCGAGTTCTGTTTTTCCTGCCTACCCCTATGTAAAAGAACCTTGTACGTAGATTAACAAAGCAAACTAATTCCGAAAAATCCTTTGAACAATAAAAAGTTATACACCAGTAATTACGCAAATAAACATATTTTAGCTGAAAAGGGTTTGGGTCAACATTTGGCAACTTTCGGTGTCATGTTGGAATACTACGGATTGGGTCCCAACTTTATTACGGACTTTTTAATACTGTATTAAATGTGTGGTGTGGATTTATAAAATGTAAATACTGTGTATAGGTGGGTGTTGCTGTATTTGTGTTGATAATTTATGTAGACTAGAAATAAAGTTGGATTTTGCCTTTTCAAAATTGCGGCATAGAAAACTCAAAACATCAGGCAGTGGTATTAGGGTTTTAAATTAGGATTTGTCATTTATGGCAATGGGCTTGTCCCATTTTACATGTGGGTGTCCTATTAGGTACTTACACCTCTGCTTAATCCTTCAGGGATTACAAGGCTTGTTTTCATGTTATGTTAAAAACTAATTCATAAGTAATATTTTTATTCTGTTGGCGATTCCTACGTATCCTGTAAATCGAATCAAGGCTGTATGTTAATGCCTCCAAAGACGTTTTTAGTATATTGTTCAATAGGGTAGACGAGAAAAAAAATAATCAATTTTTTCCGTCAGATAGATCTAAAAAACATTAGACTCGTATTTTTGTTCTTTTTTTACGTTAACAAAAATTTAAGACGACACATTGCGTCGAAAACTCGTGTGACGTCACATTTCAGTACATTTTTTACCGAAACGTTACGTCAAAAGCAACCACATCTTTGACGCGTTTTATCTTCGTATTTTTTTAGTAAAGGGCCTGCGGAGCGTGCGTATTTCATACAAACGTAGTACCAAAATAATTTATAAATCAAACATACTCGTATTCTTGAGGCAGTGTGTATTTTTTCGATTGGATTACGGAATATCTATTTTGAATGGACACTAATTTAAACAAGATTTATGAGAAAAATAAGTTTTCTATAGACATTATAAATTCTTCATATTATCTCGTCTTTATTATCATTGTCCTTTCAAAATATATATATGGGATGTAATCCAATCAAAATAAATACACACTACCCTAGGAATATGTTTGATTTACAAATTATTTTGATAATAGGTACGTTTGTATGAACGACGCATGCTTCACCTTAAGGGGCCGGCGGAGCATGCGTATTTCATACAAACGTAATACTAAAATAATTTGTAAATCAAACATATTCTTAAGGTAGTGTGTATTTATTTCGATTGGATTACAGAATATCGATGTTCCCAAATATATTTTTTGAGAGGACAATGGTACAAAGACGAGATATGAGGAATTTAAAATTTCCATAGAAAACTTATTTTTCTTATAACTCTTGTTAAAATCAGTGTCCAATCAAAATATATATTTGGGAACCTAGATATTCTGTATTTCAATCGAAACAAATACACACTACCTTAGGAATATGTTTAATTTACAAATTATTTTGGTATTACGTTTGTATGAAATAAGCATGCTCCGTAGGCGTCTTAAGTAATTTAATAAAACAAAAAACACGTGTCCAATATTTATTGTTAATCTAAATAACGCAATAAACAGAATCTTGTTTTTTTTAGTTAGTCGTCATTTCTATTGCCCATTCTTCAATATGATTCGATGATAACGACCCGGATGGTGCAGCGGTAGTGAGGCTGCCTTACGTTCTTAGGGTCCCGGGTTCGAATCCCGGTAGGAGCTTATGTTTGTGTGATGAGCATGGACATTTGTTTTCAAGTCATGGATGTTTATAAGTATAATAAGTATGTATTTACTAACAAAAATTATATCAACTGTCTGGTGACCACGACACAAGCCTTGCTTAGTGTGGCACTAGATGGTGCTGTGTGTAATGTCCAGCAATATTTATTTATATTTGAGGCTTTTTTTCGTCCCTCTTACAAACACAAGACATTTCCAACAATCCATCACAGTATCTGGCCACAAAAGCCACAGATGGGGTAAGTTTGCCATTTATTTGTTAAACCCACATGATTGCCAGACTTAATGCCTTTTAGTGCTGTACTGGAACTCACTCGTAGTAACAACTTTGACTACGGAGTGGTTCTGAACATGTTTGTTCAGCTTTCTAGCTTTTGAACATTTGTCTGTTGAAGTTTCGACTTCTAGCTTCATTTGAATCAACGGATTTATTCTAATGAGACGTGTAACTGGATTTGTGGTGTATAATTTAGATTATAATACTGTATTTTTGCTCAGAATTGGTGCCTCGTGGACGGGTAACTATATTTTTGGTGCTTGTATAAAATGGATTATTTTAATTCAGAATACCTATATTATTCATCAAAACTTTATGCACAAGTAAAAACTGTACAAAGGCGGACTTGGGCATTGCCAAAAATTTCTTTTAATTTTGTCTTAAAGTTTGATGTAATTTTTACACGTCAGCCTTTTTCCAACTACATATGTTGGAGTCGGCTTCCAGTCTAACCAGATGCAGCTGAATACCAGTATTTACAATATGGAATGACTGCCTATCTGACCTCTAAACCCAGTGTGCGCCTACTTTTCGAGATGCGGAAGAAACTCGGTATGGAGTCATTCATCTACAAACCTACCTAAGCAAGCGAGGTTTAACCTGAAGTTCAACCCCAAGCGGATGTTATAATTTAGCCATGAGCTTCTTCACTTCCTTGCAATTTATACTACTAATGTCAGTTTAATAGTTAATAATGTCAACGAGTCTTGGAAGATATTTCCTTAAAGTTTACTATGTTCAGGCAGCGTTTTCATATTTCCATAAAAACATGAGAACGCGAAATAGACGTAAACACGATGGCATAAACTTAACGATGTAGGATGTAAGGTACAGTTGGCCTCAAAAAGATTTTTATAATTTATACTTCATCATTTTTTTTTTTTATACTAACTAACTAATGCAACATTTCAGAACCAAGATTGTAGACAGTCAAATGAATTTAATTTCGACGTTGATGTTGTCAAAATAATAATAGTTTGGACCGATTAACAGTTTTGACTGTAACACACAGGATGAAAGCGAAACCGATACAAAAATCTCGGTAGTGCAAAAAAGTGATTAGGTACGGTCGAAACCATTTGGTTATCAGTTTAACTCACAAATTATATTGTAAAACGTGACCAAATAGCTTGTTAGAACGTACAATCATGGTGAAAAAATGGTACAGCTGATTAACACAAAAAAATACCGATGAAAAATATCGATGTGAGGGATTAAGATTGTTTCAAAGAGGTGTCAGCAAAAAGAAGAGGCTCGCATGGGCCGATGCCTGCTGGGGCTTCGGGACTGTTTGAAAGAGATACCGTGGCCCCGGAACATCAAGGGCGAGGAAGGAACATGGATGGGTTTTGTCAGCAAAAGTCTGACACTCCCTCCCGCTCCGCCCAGAGTGGGAGGAAACATTTGATGATTTCCAAAGCGAAAAACAAAGTGGTAAACGTTTGTGCGTCGATGTCCTTTAGAAACCGTATACATATTTTTGGGGCTGAGCGTACGTACTCAAGTATTCATACAAGACATTTCGCTTAAGATGCAGTGAACGTTTTACGATCGAAAATTGGGTGACAAGAAAAATAGCGGGAAATAAAGAACGAAAAGGATGAATGGAACGAGGTAGAATAATGAAAAATAGGGGTACGACATAAGAATAATGGTACTGGTAGCTAGCATTGTTACTTTTTCAGTAAAATAATATCAGTAAAAGACCGGTTTTTACTTCACATTGCCCCCCCCGTTCTTTGCCTTGTATTGGGACGAAATATTCCAAACTCAAATTCAATTGTTTGTTGTTCAACACAGCACATAATCCAGTCTGGGGCAGTGATCCAACTACTCTGTCCAACTAGTTGGACCATCATGGGTCTTTACTAGGGGCAGTTGTCCAAATTTAAAAATAGTTTGACCACAGTACCTTTTGAGAGTTCCGTGGTCCAATTAACTTAAAAAATAACATGCTGCAGTGTTCAATCATACTAATGTTTCGCCCAGCCAGCCATTTAGGAACAAGTCCAAATCGTCACGTCAGCGTTTTTAAGGTCTGCCTTAGAGGCCCTACTCCCTAACGCTTCGTCCGTATATTCGGATCTATTCTTCTCTCTCGCGCACGTCTGCAGATGAGTGCGAGTGAGAGAGGCGGATAGATCCGAATATACGGACGAAACGTTAGGGAGGAGGCCCTCTGTTACGACATCCGTTTCCAGACGTACTGTGTGACTATTTTAAAATTTTGTTGCGGTAAAAAATTAGCCAGTTAACAATGGCTCAGTTAGTGCTGGACGTACCAACATCAAAGTATTATCAGTCACGGACACGTCTAAATAGTTAATTTAGTGTCCAATAAACAGGCGTAAAAATGTGATGTTAATGTGGGTAATTTTTTTATAGGTACAGTATAACATTTAGGTCCATGTTCACCAAAAAGATGACAGTCTGATTATCTAAAAACAGCTGTTTAAAACACATTTTTGTATGGGAACATGTCACAGTGACAGCTGTTTTTTAGATAATCAGACCGTTATCTTTTCAGTGAACAGGCTAGTTTTCACCATCAATAAATTGAAAATCTATTTAGTCCGTCATTTAGCCAGTTAACAGAGAAAAATAGAGATGTATTTTTTGTTTTTGTAAATCAATGAATTTTGACGATTATATAACGCATCAAAATTCAAAATTCGAGGGTGACGTCGTGACGTCAGAACGCACTAAAAATGATATCACGGCGTGACGTATTGAGAATTTTAAAAGCGTCGTATCTTCGTCAATTTGGTTTACTTATGAAAAGAAAAAATACGGGACAAATATTTTTTGATAATCTGACGGACAATTTTTTTGTCATCATGTCTACTATTCACCAACTACCCTTTATCAAAGGACATACAATTTGAAGTGTCCCAAGCATGAGTTTACCTCCAAAGCTCACGACGCAATGTTTTGCATCTACCTCTGTTTTGTAATCTCCTTAGTGAAGGCGACCGCGAGACTCGTAGCGTTAAATTATTTACAGAGTAAGTAATTAGTGAGCATGTCGCAGTAACACAAGATAATGATAAGATTAATAATCGTGCTGTGAACATAAACTGGATTAACCTTTAATCCGGTAAAATATCGCGAGATTTTCTACTATATTATAGTACCTAGAAGAAAATCTCACTGACTGCATCCTTGGTCTAGTGGTCGCAAATGTGACTGCTGAGCATGAGGTCCTGGGTTAGATTCCCGGGTCAGGCAAAGTGTTAGGGTCAAAGTCTTACCAAGTGGTATCGTATTACTCAGTATGAACTGGGTTGTGGAGGTCAAATAGCCTCCACAACCCAGTTCATACTGAGTCCCAGCAGTGCACATTTTTGTAGGGGAATGTGTCCCTTAAACAGCCGTTTTTTATATAATCAGACTGTTATTTTTTCGGTGAACATGGACCTAAAAAAATATGATTCTGTTTAGTCCGTAAGTTAGATTATCGAAAAATATTGGGTAAGTGTTTTATCAAATTAATAAAAACTGACAAAGATAAAACGTGTCAAAGATCATGTGTGGGGGGGGCTTGTCACGTCACATTTAAGTTAAAAATGTACTCAAATGTGACGTCACACGAGTGTTTGACGCGCTGTATTGTCTTTGTTTCGGATGGGAAATCATCAATGCCCCTCCCACTCTGGGCGGAGAGGAAGGGAGTGTCAGACTTTTACTGACTAAAACCCATCCTTGTTCCTTCATTGCCCTTTATGTTCCAGGGCCGCGGTATCCCTTTCGAACAGTACCTACTCCAGCCCACACTGTATCGTCTTTATTTTGGGTTAGCGTGAAAAAGTAAAAAATATTTGTGTTTTATCTGACGGACTAATTAGTTTTTTTTTCATAGGGTAGCTAACAACTGTTACGTTCATCCACTTTCACTTGTTTTTCATGCTCATCGCTGAGCTTGTCACAGAGTTCTAACCTTGCGGGACAGGCTTCTACGCCCTACCGCCGGCCTCGCCACCATCGAGGCGATCCGACCGGTGCTCGAGGAATGGCTCGAGAGGAGGCACGGCTCCTTGTCGTTTCGGGCGACGCAGGTGCTCTCGGGGCATGGTTGCTTCGGGAAGTACCTGTGTCGCATAAACAGGGAGCCAGACGCTCGGTGTCATCACTGCGTCCACTGTCTGGAGGACACGGCTCGGCACTCGCTGGCAGAGTGTGCCGCATGGGAGGAGCCGCGCCGTGCCCTCGTGACAGAAGTGGGAACCGATCTGTCGCTGCCGGCCGTCGCTCGCGCGATGGTCGGGAGCGCAGAGTCGTGGGATGCGGTGATCTCCTTCTGTGAAACGGTCATCTCACAGAAGGAGGCTGCGGAGAGGTTGAGAGAGGTGGAGACCACTCTCCCGACCCGCAGCAGACGAACCGGGCGTCGGCGGAGGGCGGATAACGCCCTCTTCCGGCCCCCCTGAACGGGTCCAGAGGGACGGTGGACTTGGGAGGTCTGCCGCCCCGCCGAATAACTGGACCCGAGGCGGTGGCGCGTAGTGTTCCGCGCGAGCCCCTATAGGACGTCGCGGGAGGAGTACACCTCACTCCCCCCGCAGACCTGTGGAGGCCCGCAGTGGCGGGCTGGCACTAGCCGGGGATCGTGGAAGGCGCACTAGTTCCCATGATCCCCGGTGCAAGTGTGGGAAGGGAACACCGGGGTGGTTTTTAGTCAGTACGAGTCTGACAGACCCCTCCGCTCTCCCCAGAGCGGAGGACATCCATCGAGGATTTTCCACCCCGGCAAAAAAAAAAAAAAAAAAGAGTTCTAACCTTATCACATGCCTGGCTGTCTAGTTTTATTTAGTTAAGTCACGGGAGCGCAAGTTGCATTAAATGATTAACAAAGTAATTAGAGAGGCCAACCTGGGAATATAACTTGCGATGATTAGCATTGTAAAATATGTATGTGTTGAAGTTATTTTTATGATATGGGTTTTTATTTTTTACTCGATGTGAGCTTCGATCGATTGCAATGTGACGGAAAATTTCGGATAGAAATATAGCTCATCAGAAAAATTATAATTGATAAAACAATATGAATGCCACTTCAAGGTTACATCCTAACGCAATTAGTGTAATCTTGTAAAAAAAACGGTAACCCTATTAAATTATAACCCACTGATTGATTATATATAGATAGATTCTGTTTAGTTTTTAACCCCCGGTACAAAAACGACGGGGTGTTATAAGTTTGATGTGTGTGTGGGTGTGTGTGTGTGTGGCTTGAATTTCAAATCCAAGATGGCCGCCACCACAAAATATTGAATTACATTTTTTTTCTTGAAGTTATGACCCTATGTGTCGGGGGCTTTTTAGGGTTCCGTAGCCAAATGGCAAAAACGGAACCCTTATAGATTCGTCATGTCTGTATGTCTGTCTGTCGGTCTGTCTGTTGGTCTGTCGGTCCGTCCGTATGTCACAGCCACTTTTTTCCGAAACTTTAAGAACTATGCTGTTGAAACTTAGTAAGTAGATGTATTTTGTGAACCGCATTAAGATTTTCACACAAAAATAGAAAAAAGCAATTAATTTTGGGGGTTTCCCATACTTAGAACTGAAACTCAAAAACTTTTTTTTCATCAGACCCATACGTGTGAGGTTTCTAATTTATTTTTTTCTAAACTGAATAGTTTGCGCGAGAGACACTTCCAAAGTGATAAAATGTGTCCCCCCCCCTGTAACTTATAAAATAAGAGAATGATAAACTTCCAACGAAAATTGGTTTGAACGAGATCTAGTAAGTAGTTTTTTTTAAAACGTCATTAATCGTAAACAGCAATTTACCTTTCATTCAATCTACTACGGAACCCTTCATGGGCGTGTCGGACTCGCACTTGGCCACTTTTTTAATTTTCTATTTAATTTATCTTGTGTTAATTATTATGCATTTTACTAAATAAGACCAGAGTAATAGTTACGAAAATACCGAAAATTAAGACCGTGATTGAATTTCAGTACACTAAAACAAAAAAAAAGTGGTTTGTTAAAAAAAGGAATACGAATCATGATAATTATCGATAAACACACCAAATTATCACTATAGTTAATGAATACATGCTTCGCTGAACGAAAACATTGTGAGGAAACCAGTAGGTAAGCCTTCGAGATATTTCTCGACGGCATGGAAAGAAAAATCGAGAGACCCATGGGTGGCATAGAAACTCTTAACACACGCTAAATTATCGAAGAAACTTATCATTTGATAATTCCGAACCCTGGTAAGTGTATTCAAGTACCAATCCTAACCACAGGCCATAAAACATGTTTTAGTGATTTTATCTGCGTTTTATTCACACCATTCAAGTTAACTGCGATATAAATACTCGGGTCAAGCAGACGAGCATTAACTACTTTCTTCATTTAAAGAGTTGTTACTATAAATCTAAGTTATAGACCATTAACGTCAAGATGGCGGCGATAAGAACCCCCCAAATTGATATAAAAGCGATTTTGATTATTATTTTCTGTTAAACAATGGGTTTTAATTATGTTTGTTATGGGTATGTTGAAATTCTTGGACGAATTATTTAAGGAAAGTTTGTTTTTAGCGTCTTTGAGAAAAAGTTGTTTGTTTTTAAGTCTAAAACAGTAAGCTTTTACCCTCAGCTTCATGGTTGAAAATTATACCTACTTTACATATAGCGTTACAGTAGCATATAATACTCGATAATAATGTACCATAGCTTCCCATTAGAGAAGAAAACAATCGGATTGATTACCTCTTTATATTTAGTATGGGCCATTTGGTCCCAATGAACGAAACATTTTAATTGGCCAATTCACTACAACATCCTTAATTCAAACATAGAATCCTAAAATCTCTTTTCCCGAATAACAAAAGAAAAACAATTGAAGCACGCCGAGCACGCCCCAAAAACTCGACAACCATCGCTTTAAAAACCTTTTATTGGACAATAAGCTTTAATATCTTGGAGTACTGTACAGTCGGCCATTGAAATGGTTGTCATAAACTGATTATTGCCAGTCGCTTTGGGTACACGAACATTGCTAGTTGCCACGTCGCGTCGTACCGTCTCTGGGGATTCGACTACAATGCCAGTTATATTGGCACAAATACGCATTGGTTTGTTCAGTGTGAATGTTTAATATAAACGTTTTAGGGTGTTTCAGTAAGGAATTTATTTACAGACGAGATGACATACCCGGCGTCATTGAGGGTGGGTCAAAATGACCTATTGTATAAGAATGCTAATATTTTTTTAAAGGGTTTGCGCGACATTGCTGGTCTTTTGTAGCTGAAGAAAACGCTGTGTTTTAAACGTTTTCGAAAATAAATCGATCGGACGGTGACGGCACTGGCAGCTAAACGCGCATATTTGTCAAAAAGGTAAATGTGATCCATCTTCATAATTAACGTAACAATTTCGCGCCTTATTTTTGTACCTATGCCTTTTTTTACTGAAAACCAAAGTTTTTGGTGTTTATTCAGTTTTTTTATTATATTTAAATGTTCTTGTTTGTAATATTATTATTTTGTCCTTGCCTCAAGGTATTTAGAAACACGCATAGAGAAAACCAACGAATTTTGTCAATTCTTGAGGAATTTGATTCAGAAGAAGGCCTTTCTTATAACGATGATGTGGATGAAGAGGATTACGTGATTTTTTGTAGCCAGCCAAGCGATACAAAATAGGAGTACAGCTACATAAAATTATAACTCAGTTACAGATCGTAAATCGAAACACACATGTCGAGGTTGTAAAAAATATATTTGTCCTAAGCATATCATACCTTTCTACGAGTACAGTGATTGTGTAAACAATGACGATTCCAATTAGTTTTAATAAACTTCTTTCCAAAGATATATTAGTTTGGTATAATTGAATGCCATGTGTGACTGTAAATACTATATTTTAGTGTAGTAAGGTGATGACACTCTAAGCGATCTCAATTTTGTTATATTTTGTAGGGATATAAGTAAAAGGTTAAATATTTTAAATAAATGTTCTGCGATTCGTATTTTTTTTCTTTTGTTCCTAATATCAGAGTGTAATATGCATTACAATGACTAAGATTACAAATATATTCAATAAAACATGAAAATGTCGTACTTTACATACACGGGTCATATCGACCCACCTCAACATCCGTGTAACAATTTCGTACCACAATGACGCCGCGCGCCCTTGATATGAAGATTAAACATGTAAATACGCCACGCTGCGCCGTGTAAATTACTGATAAAAATGTAGTCAATTCCAGAAAAAAACCCGCAACAATGAATGTTAAACTGAAAAATTACTTTTGCCTCTCTCTAGCGTAGACAGGTTTGTATCTAAGAGAAAATACACCTACCATGTACTTGTATAGCGATCTTCAGGTAAAACCGCGCTTGTTTGGATTGGTCCATTCATGGGTGACCACCCATTACATACCCAGCTTCCTCTGTGCATCGGAAAGTACGTTAAGCCTTGCTCCGGCTATCATCTGTGTAGATCTTTGACAGTCGTTACAGTTAGGTGCCCCAAAAGTATGACAACCTACCTTACCAAGGGGTATCGTATAACCCAGTACTATTGTATTGTATTGTATTGTACAACGGGCTGGTGTCCGCAACTCCACGTCAAAGCGCGTATTTTGCGTATGGGCTATAATCCACCACGCGTGCCCAGTGCGGGTTGGTAGATGTCGGTGGTGTTGGTGGTTCTAGGGCATGCCGGTTTCCTCACGACGTTTTCCTTCACCGTTTTTGAGAGCAATAACCAGTACTAACTGGGTTATTGAAGGCAGATAGGACGGGCTTATTTCCACTGTCCACCGGCTGCTTGCCAACCCCGGGTGGACAGTGTCACAACTTTTAAAAATAATTCCCACTGGTCCCAAGGGGTAGCCAGTAAGGAACAGACACCACTGGCACTGATGGACACGACTATAACCGTCGCTCCATGTAAAATACTGGTAGACTGGAACCTAACCCCGAACATCAACATAGTTGAGAAAAGGCTAGGCTTTTATTGCTGGGCGGAGCGGGAGGATGTGTCAGACTTTTACTGACTAAACCCATCCATGTTCCGTCCTCGCCCTTTATGTTCCGGGGCCACGGTATATTTTTCGAACAGTCCCGCAGCCCCGGAAGAGATAAGGCTAGGCTGATTATGACATTCCCTCTCATAGAGAGAAGGCCTGTCCCAGCAGTGGGAACATTAATAGGCCTATGATGATGAGTTTAGTTTAGTTTAGTTTATTTATTAATAATTATCAGGAATTACAGGTCAGTTTTATAAAAAGTAAAAAACACAAATCATAATCACAATCCGACACATAAGTAGACTGATTAAAAAATTAAAATTAATAAAAACACATTAAAAATTATCATAAAATACATTCATAAATTAAAATAAATAAATTAAGAATGAACAACTAATACATAATAATCATACAAAATTATCTAGAACCATTCTTTTAGGTCATATAATGCCTGGTCGGTTAGCCAGCCTTTGAGTTTAGCCTTAAAAGCATTGTCAGATGTCGCGCTTAAGATGTCATCCGGTAGCCGGTTGTATACTGATGGACCCATAACATGAATTAACTTTCCAGACTTAGCTAGGGTATGTGGGTAGCCAGCCAACTTGTTTCTACCACGAGTACAATAATTATGCCTATCTCCACGTTTACTATATTCGTTTAGATGTTGCCTAACGTATACCGCTGCCTGTAATATCACCATAGCTGGAACAGTTAATATTTTTAGCCGTTTAAAAAGTGGCCTCGCGGTGTCATCCCATTGTGATCGCGTAATGGCTCTCACGGCACGCTTCTGCATCCTAAATGCTCGCTCCCAATCGGCAGCTCGGCCCCAGAACTCAACACCATACTGGAGAACCGAGTGTACTAACGCGAAATAACATCCTCTCATCATTTTACGTGATGATTATGACAACTGTACTTCAACAAGTTACATTAAATTAAAATACCCCCGACACACGCAGGGTCATAATTTCACAAGCCCTTTCATTTGATACTCATATTGAGGGAGTTGTTGAAACAGAAATGTAATTCACCATTTTGTGGTGGCGGCCATCTTGGATTTTAAATTTTTATAGGGTATCGTATTCTACTAGTCAAGTCCTTTCATTTGAGACCCATACCGAGTCTCAGATGAATACGTCAAACTTTAAACACCCCGTCGTTTTTGTGTCAGGGTTAAATATCGGGCCATCTACATAAAACGTTCAATAAAACCCCAAAAAGCACAAACTCCTCCATAAAAGTAAACACCATTCCACTTCTAAGTTTCTTTCAGAAGTTCTTCAAGTTGCTCCAATAAAAACCGAAATGTATTACCGCTGTTAGAAACCTGTATAAGTCTGTCTGGCGCCCGCTTGAATATCTTACCCTGAGTGAGATCTGGGTGAAAGATATAGGAAAAAGTATTTGGTTTAACTATGTACAGTCACGAGCAACAATATGCAAACACTTAATAGTTTTTAAAAGTGTTGTTCTACTACTGTTCTGGTAAAAATATCATAACGTGACGAGCATAGTATTCTGGTATTCATCCTATATCCGATTAAAAAGTCGTTATTTCTCGAGAAAATTGCTTTTAATTATAGGGTATAAAAAACCTCTTAACGAAGCCAAAAGGCACTTGTTCTTCCTGTCATTGCAATTTTTTTTTGTTAGTCACTATATCTGAGAACCTACTAGTTACGAAAATATTGGGGGTCAAAATTCCACTACTTACACAAGTTTTTTGAAATACAAGGTTTTGTGTAAGTTTATTACTTTAAACACCTTCACAACCCCCGTACTATTCAATCCATGCACAATGTTTAGAGTGCGTTACATTGAGTTCTACCACAAGACAATGATTTTTCAGACAAAAAAAAAGTTTCCCATCAATAATTTTTGCTTAAAGTTACATATAGTTTGACGTACAGAATGCTTGGTTGACGGCTTCGTGATGAGGTCGTTTACACCCTGTATATGAAAGTGTATACATATTGTTGCTCGTGACTGTACATAGTAACGTGCTTGTTTCAGAACTTGAATGAATGAAATCATAAATTACTGAGTAAGACGTATAGATAAGAATGATAAATCGTTACTTTCTGACCTAGATAGGTTAATGAGACGTGCATGTAAGTTGTCTTCAGAAATAAAGAAACGATCTTATTTCAATATCTACTTCTTTGAACAAACAATAGAGTGAATGGGTGGACCCGCCATAGCAAATTCACATGTAGAGGAGGTCATTTGCTAATTATTGGACCCTTGACTTTTTAGTTTTTTTTAAGCCTACTACTTTAATTTTTAACCCTAGTTTGAGGGAAGTTCCGAGTTATTTTAATCACCAATTTTTATGACTACCAACAAGTTTTAGTAATAAAAGAAAAACTACTTTTAAATAATGCAAAAAAAGAGTGGAAAATCAAGTATAAAAATGGATATATCTCCCAAACTATAAAACTCTGGCTAGGAACCCTACTTGGTTCAATAATTAGTAAATGACCTACTCTAATACGAATTTGCTATGGCGGGATCCGAAACGATCACCCTGTATAGGATGATTGTGTCTGGCGCTCAAAATACGAAAGTAAATTAAACTGCGTACACCTCATGACATTCCCAGTCTGCATGCAAAAATTAATTCGAACAATATATGCAGTAGTTTAGTCACAGCATATTATTTTCACTTTGAGCATTTGCTTTTGAATTCCTCTCGTTCTGTAAAGATACCAACATCTGTATTATGAAAAGCTCTGAATAATGAACATACAATTCAACGCAAAATAATTGTAATCTTGTTCCAGTTGGCACCTTTTTCGAAATTCTAATTCGAAAAAAAAATCAAGCTTGAAAATGTTTGAATATTTTCTTTCGATATGGCATCTCGCTGTTCAACCTAGAGAAGTTGTCGTCAACTTAACCGGACTATCCTGTGGGTTCCTTGAGTGTAAGGCCTTCAGCCAGGGCGAACGAAAATGTTCCCATATCAATTTAAATTTTTAAAAAGAACACCACACAAGTCCAAGCCGACATTCAACCACCTCGAACGTGAAAAGTTTTTAGACACAAAACCAAATGATATACAGTGTAACTATTCCGGAATTCTAGTCACACATTTCACTACTAAAATAAAAACAACAGTTTCTTACTCTAGTAAACCTTAGTATTTATACTTATTCAAGAACACTAAGTTGGTACCTATTTAGGGTTAACAGTGGATAAACAGGGTATGAACACGCAAACATTTACATGGGGCATCGGGTTGAGCCCGAAATTAATGGGTAGCATGTTAGTTTTACCAATAGGGTTTTTGGAGGAACTTTTACATAATAATAATAGGCCTGATATAGTGGTGATGGATCGATCAGAGCGGCGCGCAATGATTGCGGACATAACGGTCCCGCATGATGAGAACCTCGTGAAAGCCGAGAAAGATATCCACCACGCGGGCCCAGTTCGGGTTAGTAGATGTCACATGTCTTCAAATTTTTGGTTCTAGGGCATGCCGTTTCCTCACGATGTTTTCCTTCATACCGTTTTGTTTTACTTCGTTAATATAATCAAAGTAAAAATTTCAACTATAATTTTCTTTTCGTCTAATAGTGATCGAAAAGATAAAATAGCCAAATTTCTCCGTACGCAAGTATTTACAGTGACACAAATTAATATAATGGTAGGGAAAATAGTCCGGAAACTAAATGCGAAAAACAAACAACTCTAATATTTTTGAAACCTCAGAATCTAGTGCTTTAAGACTACAAGAGAACATCGGAAGTCGTGTGGTGGTGAATCGTGATAAAATTTCTTATACATATTTTATCTTTTCCAAATTATTGTCGCAACATGAGTGCCATAAGTTCATAGCCAAACGTATAGTCTTCATTTATGTATTTAACGTAAATACTCAAGGAAACCGTGTCGATTTTTAAGATTGGTCTATGAAATCAGGATCCTCTAGGATTCGTGTTTGATTTAAAATATTGTTCGACTGTTAAGAGCCCTGTTACACATCGGCCATACGCTAATTTCACAATTTACGTAAAAGGCCTATAACGAATATTTGTGAATTCAATAGAATCTACAAATTAGAGGTCTCAAATCAGGTCTGCGTGAGATTTTGCCTCAGGAGAATGATTTTATTACTAAGTAAATAAAATGTGCTGCTCTCAAAACGGTGAACGAAAACATCGTGAGGAAACCGGCATGTCCTAGAACCAAAAATTCGAAGACATGTGACATCTACCAATCCGCACTGGGCCCGCGTGGTGGATTATAGCCCATTCCCTCTCATTGAGAGGAGGCCGTGTCCCAGCAGTGGGAACATTATAGGCTGATGATGATGATGATGAAATAAAATGTTATCTGTAGTTCACTTTATTACTATTTTAGTAGAGAAAACGATTGTTATTTTAAGCAAAAAAAGAAAAATTACAATTTCAACGAGGAAATCTTGCAACATCATATTTTTTTTTAAATACGTCTCTTAAATTAAATGAAACCAATTTCCCCGATTGCATGACGAATTAATTAAAAAAAACGTAGCAAGTAAATCCGTTCTCTATTTTAACGATACGACTGTAAAACCATTACCTACTTTGAGAACACTGATTGAAGTATAAAAGCTACAGGAAATACAATTTGAAACGAAAAATTCGCCAGCGATAATAGCTGTTTAAAACTCATCTCGCCAGTGAAATGGCATTTACCTCGGACGTATAAGCGTTGCCATTCAATGTGGCAGCCTGGCGGGGTTGCCAGACTTCGTGGCGGATTGCCAAGTGACATATCGTCCGTTGTAGACAGGAAGGGTTTGCATACTTGAATAGATTACATTAGTTTGTCTTGGTGTGCATAGGTTTAAGTTTACGTAAATAAATTGGTATTTCTAGTTGAGTTTGACCTAATCAAGAATTGATTTTCCAGGCTGAACTTATTTTAATTTCAGGCACTCTTTATATCACCTAAAGGTTGACTGTTAGAAAATGTCTATGGCATTAGGTCTGCCTCTGTACGTTGTGTTTGAAGTGTTAAATAGATAAATAAGACATTTAAACTGCATCTACACATGAAGTTATACTATAGCAAATCAGCTACATTGTTTTGCAAACATTAATAAGAATCGTTGTCTACTGCCTTGTTGACCCATCCAATATCATCATGGACATGTAACTTGAACTTGGAATTGAGGTTCTGAACGACAAACATGTTTATGATACGTTGCTGAGAGTGAGTTGATAAAATTACAGATACCTACTCATTATTTTGAAACAAATAAACGGTTTATCTCTAAATTTTTCTTCTTTTGGGTTAGCTCCTTCCATCGCCGACCTCATATCTGTCCCAGGATAAGATTGAGGTCAAAAGATTAAAAAAAAAAACCTTTTTTGCAGGTCACAGTTAAAAATAACTTATACCTGGATAAGAGGCCGGTAAGCCGATCGATCACTTAGTCAAATAACCAAATCTTCCATCGTAAACTCGTGTAACTAAATCCAAACATCACACGTTCCCAATACGCTAAAGTCAACAAAATTGAACGATTTCCATACATTCACTTTGTCAGTAACTAAAATAGGTAGCAACGGCATACAGTCAACAGCAGAAATTGGTTAACACTAACCGAGGTTTTAAAGGCAGCTAAAAGTGCATAGTAAAAAAAACACTACAGCGGCATAGCTACGTGATAATGGAGAACATGAAAATTCTGAATCGTGCTATTATATAGGGTAGATGGCAAAAAATGTCTAAAAAATCCAAAAGATAGATTTCCAATAAAATTGGACACATATTTTTTCTTTTTTCACGTAAACCAAAAATTAAGACAATAGTGCGTCGAAAACTCTTGTGACGTCACGTTTGAGTACATTCTTACCGGAAAGTGACGTCACAAGTCCCATAATGATTTTTGATGCGATTTATATATTACATTTTAGATATTTGTCAGTTTTTAATCATTTGATAAAATAAAAAACGTCTCCAATATTTTTCGATAATCTAACTGACGGACTAAACAAGATCATGTGTTTTTATTCAAGAATTATCCCTATGGTGCAAGTTATCTGAGACTTAGGGCCCGGCGGAGCACCCGGGGTTGCGGGACTGTTCGAAAGAGATACCGCGGCCCCGGAACGTAAAGGGCGAGGAAGGAACATGGATGGGTTTTAGTCAGTAAGAGTCTGACACTCCCTCCCGCTCCGCCCAGAGTGGGAGAAGTCATTTGATGATTTCCCATCCCAAAAAAAAAAAAAAAAAAAAAAAAAGGGCCCGGCGGAGCATGCCTATTTCATACAAACGTAATACCAAAATAATTTGTATATCAAACATATTCATAAGGTAGTGTGGTTTTATTTCGATTGGATTACAGAATATCTATGTTCCCAAATACATATTTAGAGAGGACAATGATACAAAGACGAGATATGAGGAACTTAAAATTTCTATAGAAAACTTATTTTTCTCATAACTCTTGTTTAAATCAGTGTTCAACCAAAATATATATTTGGGAACGATTTCGATTGGATTACAGAATATCAAGATATTCTGTAATCCAATCGAAATTAATACACACTACCTTAGGAATATGGTTAATTTACAAATATTTTGGCATTTTGATTTTGATTAATTCTATTAGGGATGGGAAACTTTACACCTCGCTCTTCACATCCTAAATGCTTAAGCGTAATCGGCCTAATAGGTTTCCCACTGCTGGGACTTAGGGCTCCTCACCTTGAGAGGGGAGCGTGACGTTATAAACCATCGTGTACCGGTGTGTAGTTCAGGTTGGTAGATTTATCTTCGAATTTTTGGTTCAAGGACATGCCGCTTTCCCCACAATATTTTCTTTCACCGTTTCGAGATGATGGTGAGAAAAAGTGGTTTCAAAGGAATTCTCATTTTAATCTTACAATGTATAAGCACAATGTTTCTATGAAAAGGAGTTTTTTTTTTTTTAATATTTGTCTTTTCTCTTTTTACTACTGTGTAGCACTGCTTGCCAAACGCCTCATGACTTCAAAACCTTCGATCAAGGGCCATGTGGCCGTTGATTCTGTCCAACTCGTCTGGAATGAAATTGCTTGACTAAAAAAACTTTTTTGCAAAAAAATAGAACCGACTTCAAAAAAGTGAAAAATAACTTTAGCTTCAGAAGTCGGTGACCATTGTTTGATTGATTTATTAAGTTTTTTTGTCACCGACTTCTGAAGCTAAAGTTATTTTTCACTTTTTTGAAGTCGGTTCTATTTTTTTGCAAAAAAGTTTTTATTTTTCACTTTTTAGTGGTTCACTTGTGCTTACCCCTTCACAGCGTACCGGTGCGGTGGCGTGATGTTATGCTATGAACTGGTGTAAACAATAGACAGACAATAGATTTCAGCAATCCCAGTCCATTTGCTATCATTTATTGAGGAGTTCCGTTCCATATCTCCGAAGTTCGTCATCAGATCATGACAATATTTCTATGGGACCAATTTGGAAGTATACTCTTTCAAACAAAAAAAGAATTTTTCAAATCGGTTCAGGCGTCTTCGAGTAATCGGTGAACATACATAAAAAAAAAAAAAAAAAAAAAAAATACAAACAGTCGAATAGAGAACCTCCTCCTTTTTGGAAGTCGGTTAATAATTGAAGTTCCGAAATGATCATCAAACAGTTGTTGCTAACTGTACCACACAATGAGAACCTACGTGTCTCTAGGGAAGGTATCGAAAGTTTCAAAAAACAAAGTTATTTGTATCGGTACTAGAGATTTTCCTTGTTTTTGTTTACTTTCTATTTATGTAATCTGTAATTCTGTATCCTTTGTTGACTTTCCTGAAATTATTTCAAAGGGTTAGACTGAATTCAATAGTACATTTCGAAACAAGTGGGGACTTTATTATTGCAGCCGAGGCCGAAATTCTGAGAACTGCAGTAACAAATGACCATGTGTTTGTGTATCAAACGACATATTTCAATACACTTTCGAAGACGTAAAATAGTAGAACGAAAAATGATTTAATTTGCTTTTTTCCTGCACTTCGCTTGCACAGGTTGAAGGAGAGAATTCTTTTTTTTTATTGTAGATTAAAAACAAACTTTTGTGATATTCTATTTATAAACATAATTTATACCGTCATTCAATAGTTCGGTCTTAAAGGCATGTGCCTCAAAAACAAACACGAACCGAAGTGCACTTAGATCTGTTTTTTTTATAAATAAACTATAAAACTACGTGTGTGTAATACGGTGCATTTTAAAATAACTTGCAAATCCAACAGATTGCGATTAAAAGTCAGTGTGGTAATTAGACTGTAAAAATTTAATACTAAAGCCTAATAATAACCTTAAAACCACGTTCACAATTACAACCACTGAATATAAATGAATGCGTACCCTAATTATTACACTAAGTGCTAACAAAAGTGTAGATTCCTTATTACGTCGTTCCATTGTTTTTCAGTACTTTACGTCTCGAGGTCACTTCACATAATAAGTCTCTTTCGGGTTTTTGAAAATGAGCTATTTTTTTCGCACTGACCTGTCGATAATGTGAGTTGGATGTTTTTGGGCTATTTTGGAGGTTTTGCAGATCTGCAAGATAATCTAACGAGATTCCTAATATTCATTTACAGAACATTCATGGTACAGAATCTGCATTAAATTATCTGAAAAATAAGGTTTTATAAAACTTTATTTGGAGAATGTACAACTAGCCACTAGTAGTTTCGAACATATTTTAAACTATATTTTTAGAAAGAATCCTATTCAAAAGTCATGACATAGAATTGTTAGAATACTGCTTTCTTCTTGCAAAATTTTCCTAAGTTACGCAGCACATACTCGGAAAATTTCTAGTAGCAGTGCAGTGGTCTGATATGGTAAAACTTCCACTGAATAAAGTTTCTCTTCGTAACAAAGGAATGTCTGAATAAACTCGATCAGTTTGATAGTTACCCCAAGTTTGGCAAACTGTACTATAACACCACTAAGTTTTGATGGGATTGGACTAGATTATATTGACGGTGATGTTTTTGATGCCACTGACCCATCATTTTGATGTTCAGAGTAGACTTTTGGTGATAAAGATTTAAAAGAAAAACTCAACTCTCGTTTGTATGGTATGTGTGTGTATGTCATGAGTTCTTTTACCGTGCCTCCTCGAACCACGCGGTAAACGTCCGGGTAACCTCATACAGAGGTTTTTGACATCGTTTGGTCATCGTGCATGCGGCTGAAGCGATATTTTTAATTACAGCGATAGACCTAATTAGGAAAATAATCATTACTAGATCCATTATGGATCTGGCCATTTGGCCAATGGATCTTCTGAGATTTAACGGTTTTTATCATCAATCTACTTATTTTCAACCGACTTCTAAAAAGAGGAGGTTCTCAATTCGATGTATTTTTTTTTTTTTTTTTGTGTTTGTTACCTCAGAGCTTTCGACTGGGTGAACCGATTTTGATGACTCTTTTTTTATTTGAAAGCTGGTGCTTCCCGTTGGGTCCCATTTTAATTTGTTGAAGATCTGATGCTGATCTTCGGAGATATACAATGGAACTCTTCAAAAATAGACGGCAAATCTGCAGTGATTGCTGCATCCGCTTGCAGGTTCATTGTTTATACTACATCATGACGTAACATCACGCCTGTATGCTCTGAGGGGGTACGCAGATGTGTACAATATACCCAGATTTCGACAATGTTTGTTACCTCAGAACTTTCGACTGGGTGAACCGACTTTGATGATTCTTCTTTTATTTGAAAGCTGGTGCTTTCCGTGTGGTTCCATGTCAATTTGGTTAAGACCTTACGCTGATCTTCGGAGATATACAATGGAACTCTTCAAAAATACACGGCAAAGCTGCAGTAATTGCTGCAATCGCTTGGTTGTTTATTGTTTATACAACATCATGACGTAACATCACACCTGTATGCTCTGAGGGAGTACGCAGAAGTATACAATACACCCAGATTTCGGCAGTTAGACGTGTAAAGTTCCATTCAATGGGATCCCGGAGAAATAGAGGTAACTCCTTAACTTTATAGGCACACCAGAAGCGGTTTCGGTAGTTTTAGGCAGAGTACTTTCTCGGAGTGATCCCATTTCGATTTGATAAAGATCTGGTGACTTCGGAAGATAGGCAACTGAACTCCTTAATAAATGATAGCAAATGTACTGGGATCGCTGAAGACTCACGTCTGTCTATTGTTTACACCAGTTCATAACAAAAAATCACACCGATACGCTGTGAAAGGGTAAGCACATGTGAACCACTAAAAAGTGAAAAATAAAAACTTTTTTGCAAAAAATATAACCGACTTCACACAAAAAAGTGAAAAATAACTTTAGCTTCAGAAGTCGGTGACAAAAAAACTAAATCAATCAAACAAAGGTCACCGACTTCTGAAGCTAAAGTTATTTTTCACTTTTTTGTGTGAAGTCGGTTATATTTTTTGCAAAAAAGTTTTTATCAGGTAACAAAGACCCATAGATAAATACTTTAACCTAAACATACATTCTAATGACATTTGTGTTAGTATAAGCAACTTAAAAACTAAGTTACACCAACTCTCTGTCACTCACTTACACTTCATTTGCAAGATGTTTTGTGCGTTCTTATGGAAATTGTCCGCGGAAGCATCGGAACAACACATCCTGCTGCCCAAAACTTTCTTCCAACACCAATTGGTACCACCACAAACGCCTTGAAATTGACTGCAGTAGCTGTGCTCTTGGCGTGTACTCCAATCTTTGGGACGTACTCCTCAATGTCACCGATGTACACCGGGATGTTCAGCTTTGTGGTGCGCAGTTTAACGTTGGGCTCGACAGAAGGGTTGCTGACACGTTGGGTTTGCTGATTACAGCTTTTTTTCTCTCTGTAAACACTGCTTACTTTTTCTATTCTGCATTAACACGAGACAATAGAAATAGAAAATCTGTTTCATAAAATTTATACACATCGAAAGTACACCTACGTCCGTTTTTGCTTTTATCGCAACTAAAGTTAAATGCGGTCTCGTTACGTCGAGTTTGCAACAATAGTTTCAAACAGGAATAAAACTCATGGCCTTTCGATCGGAAGTCCACTCTTGTTGTTTGAAACTGTTATTACGATTCATTAGAATCTGTTCGCTGTGTTGTTGCTTTTTGACGTACGCTGCGCCAATGACAGTAGTGGTTAAGAAATGGGCTTGATGTAGTGACAAAATTTGAAAAGAGTATGCTTAGATGTTTTGGTTATGCGGAGAGGATGAGTGAAAGGCAACTTACAAGGCAGATGTGAGTGATAACGCCAGGAGAGGCCCTAGACATACACTGACCCTATCGGTGAGGCTCCAGAGAGGTCTGGTGCGTTGTACTCACAACCAGCGTGCGTGTATGACTAAATGAATGAAAGTGGACGAGACTAAAGAAGCATGTATGGATCGTAACAGGTGGCGTTCTGTGGTTTCTGCATACCTCCATGGGAAAAAGGCGTGAATTTATTTATGTAGGCTTGCGTTTATACGCAACTAGCGCTGTTGTGAAGCTCTGATGCGGCCTAGTGTGGAGCACGATAGCCTGTAAGAAACTGACTCACTGAAACTGTGAAGTGATCCAGAAAATTCATAACTGTAGTCCCCGCTCCGAGAAGCTATAAATTTTGTAAACACATATTCGGGTTCGCAACCGATCAAATTAAAAAATGATAGCATCAGCGTGCTTACTTCAAAATGGCGGCCCAAATGTTTACGTTCCATAATGTCAGATGCGTTCCAGTACCAAAAAGCATTAGACGACAGCGCCTTATATCGCTAAAATGTAACCCGACCAAGTGAAATTGTTCGTGAGTTTTGTATTACACGTACGATAATTTGAGTTGATTGAATTTGGGAGGATTTCTCTTTGATTGAATTATCGCTACGTATCTCTGTAGAAATTCTTTGTATACTATAACTTGCAAGTTTTGCTCACGACTCTGGTTGCGTTTTCACCAGGCACGACTGAAGCGAAAGCTGTGTACCGAAATAAGCGAAAATTTTGTTTTTTTTACAGCCTGATCTAAGATCGTTAGTTCTTCCAATACGCCGCCTTTTAAAATATACATAGGTAGTTATAAATAACTAACGATAGTAAAGTGATGTAGTACACGTTATTGTCAGACCAGAGTGTTTCTGAATAAATTGAAAAATAAGTCAATCAAATTAATATAACGGACTTTTCTGGTAAAAATAATATAGATTCTCACACAGCAAATTGCAATCAAGCAAGTGCAAGCCCAATGGATTCAATTTAGCAATACGTTGAGTTGATGAAATTAATATCCGACGAAAAGTTATTAATTAAAAACTTTGCCAACATTTCATACCCAATTCATTTACAGAAATTAATTTAACTATATGGGGTTTTACTCTTGAGAATTAAAGCAGTGACAGTAATGAAAATAACCACATTCCTGTAATGAAGTACATAAGTTTCAACATTTCCATATTTATAAACTAATTTTGTCTCAGATTTGTTTTAAATTTACTTGCTTTATTAAAATGTAAGTTCATCTTCTGCCTAGAACTTCCCCAACTATGTTGGGGTCGGCTTCCAGTCTGACCGGATGCTGCTAAATACCAATATTTTATATAGAGTGGCCGATACCCATTAGTGAGAATAGTTGTCAGACTTTTTGGCCGCTGACTACCTGGAACGACTGTCAAAGATCTACAAATGACAGCCGGGACCAACTGCTTAACGTGTTTTACGAGGCACGAATAAAACTCGGTATACAAGGTGTTGTTTTGCATCTTGGTCAAATTCAAGGGTGTGCTACAGACCATCAAACTGAACAACTTTCTCCATGGGATCACCATCGTAATCGCGAAAAAATAATCAGCTGTCTCATACAAAATTCCAATACCTACTCAACCAAATGTATGAGACAGCTGATTATTTTTTTACAATTACGATGGTGGTCCCATGGAGAAAGTTGTTCAGTTTGATGGTCTGTAGCACACCCTTGAATTTGACCAAGATGCAAAACAACACCTTGTATAATGGATGGTCATCCATGGACAGACCAACCTAGGCAAGCGCGATTTAACGTAAAGATCGACCCGAGCGGCTGTTATTATTAAGCAATGAGCTTCTACCTAACCTTTAAAAATTAAGTTTTTGAAAGAAAAGTATAATTAATAGTTTAAAAAAACTTTTAACGAAGCCAAAAAGCACTTGATCTCCCAGTCATTGCGGTCATTTTTATATTACACACCGCACCTGAGAACCTTCTAGTTGCGGAGATAATTTGGGTGAAAGTTCCAACACTTTGAAATTTTTTCTTACATACCGTTTTTTACAGACAAGTTTTTAATGTACGATTTTTACTTCAGACACCTTTACGACCCCCATTCTATTAAATCTATCAGCACAATGTTTTGAGTGCGTAACATTGAGTTCTACCACAAAACATGATTTTTCATCCCAAAAAAAAAGGCGTTACCCAGCAATCATTTTTGCGTAAAGTTCCAGTTCCAGTTTCAGTTTGGTGTACTGAATGATATGTGGACGGCTTCATGATGAGGTTGTGTACACCCTGTATATATCATCGACTTATACAGACTCCATATTATCTAGAAGTACCATTCCCTCTTACCCAAGAACTGTCAATTCCTCCATCCATTAAAGCCTTGTTTATGTTAAATTGTAAGTGCGGATATTAAATTCCCGATAGACATGAGAACAGGATGTGTTCATTAAAACTTTGAGCTCAAATGAGGTCGGGGACAATATCGAATTTCCATTCCACGGGAATCTGGAAATATCTCTTTGTTGTGTTCAGAATCTTCAGTTTGAAAACTATAAATAGTATGGAGGGGACCATATCGAAGTTTTGAGCCATTATTATGATTTTCTACAAATCGGTGGAACCAAACCAGCAAACATTGATAAGGTTTAAGAAATGTGGCAGTCATAAGAACCCTTTTATGACGAAAAAAGATGAATTGATGCAAAACATGAGCAGTCTAAAAAAACAAACCTACGATTTCCATGATTATTTCCATAACAGTATGCGATTTTTGAACTATCGGATTTTATAAGAACAAAGGTCACGTCTATGAAACAAAATCTTGAATTGAATGTGAACAGGTTGGTACAGTACGGTCAAACAAGCTTTTTAGTTTACAGTTTAACCAACAAATTACATTGTAAAATTTAAACCAAATAGCTTGTTCGACCGAACATCTGCCCAGCTTTTTCCCAACTATGTTGGGGTTGGCTTCCAGTCTAACCAGATTCAGCTGAATACGATCGGCTAATCTGACCTCCACAACCCAGTTAGTACCAGGTAATACGACACCCCTTGGCAAGGCTCGTTGTCAGACTTTTTGGGCCACTGACTACCAAAAACCATTTACCCATATTAACTGTCGCTATATACCGCACGCGTTAATAATACACATATCATGTTCGTGATTTGATATTTAGCGACACTTAGATAATCATCGTTAATAATTGCCAGTTCTTAGTACAAGTTCACATTCAATTGTTTTACTAGCTTAAAACAATGCCACTATAACTAAAGCCTAGGTAAAAGCATTATGTGTGCAGAAAAATGTAGTGTGATGGTACGAGCGGTTGTAATTTTTGCTTACGATGGGAAATCCCATCAAACTCCCTATGGCTTGTATCTAATATTGTACTTATTTCAAAGCCAACCTTTTCTTGACATTCAAAGACTGGCCTTATAAAGTTCTATCATCAAAAGAGGTATAAACCCAATGTGGGTTGCAAAATCCTACAAATAAAATAAACTTTTATAGAAATACTTTTTCATCAAAGTTCTTTCATTTTTCAGGGCGATTGATATTTACAAAGACCTTGCGTGAAATAAGCTCGTGTGGGTCTTCGAAGTTGGTTTACAGAGTACGAAGTGCGAAAATTTGTTGACCAGAAAATGTTTTTGTACACTGTTAAAAGGGATACTCTATAAGTGTATTTTCGCGACGTTTTTTGAGTAAAGAAGTACAAAGTGTTTGATGTCGAGATTTACCTAAGTTGAGATTAGGGTCATGTTTACTTGAAGAGTGTGAATTCACAACTGATATTTAAGCTCATGGTTGTGAAATAGTACATTTTGATACAAGTGGAGAAAGTTTGTTATTGTAGGTCAAGGCGGTATTAACACACGAGCCGTAAGGCGAGGGTGTTTTTGAGCCGAGAACTGCAATAACAAATGTCCACGTGTATGAAACGACGTTTTTCAATACACTTTTGAAGAAATAAAATAATGTAAAATATTTGTGTCACGAGACTATGATTTAAATTTTATTTTTTTCCGCGCTTTGCTTTCGCCAGGTTCAAGGAGAGGCAAAGGTATGAAGCCGTTATACAGCCTAATATAAAAAATAGTTTTTTTTTTGTTTCATTTAGAACACAAATAAATGTTAATTTGTTTATAAAAGTAAATATTAGTTGTAAATAATCATGTTTATCTACGATATTGAATTTATAAACACATTTTGAATATTCAAAAAATGTTATAAAGAAAGACGTAGATCGCTTTTCCGAAATAAAAAAAAAAAACATTTTAACATTTTTTTTTTAATTATGCAATGAACCAATTTGGACTAAGTGTATGTATAGTTATCTGTGTCAATTTTTCTTTCTGAACATGTGTGGAAAAAAACATGAAAAATGCACGCGTGTGAAATACACCGCATTTTGAACCTAACCGTAGTGTGAAAAGAACCCGTTTTCGAGGAAGTGTATTGAAAAATATATTTTACTATCTATTTTATCTTCAAACGCTACGAAGATTTTCACCACATCTTCATCTTGTATGTCTGAATACAATTAATACAACATAACATCACACCTGTAATCCCCAAACGGTTAGGCAGAGGTGTACCTACTCGTATTTTTACATCCACATTTTGCCAGAACAAGTTTAAGTCCCATGTAAAGGAGGCGAACTTATTGCCATCAACGGGGCACAAATCCAAATTCCGTGGTTACTGCTGAGAGATTTTGATGGAAAAACCAAATAACACTTTATCTGACCCGGGAATCAATACCGGAAAATATTCGTCTCTTAATGAATATTGCTATATCATTCCGAATTTCCCCGTGTCTCATCTATCTAGCAAAAAAATACCTCCCATTTTTATTCCCCCTACAATTTCCATATAAAAAAAAAACAACGGGTGCACTCCGGGAGTACCGGCAGAAGTTAAAACTTAAAACATTCACGATAATTTCGCAAAAGTACTGTAATTTATGTGGTAAAATACAATATTCATTTATTGCGCTTTCGTACACAAACATGACAATTTATATTACATTAAAAATTTAACAATTCAGAACTATTATAATTATTTTACATTGAAAAAGTTAATCTCAGAAAAATCAACTTCAGTTTCCATATTTATTGGAAGAGCGAATGTCAAAAAGTTCAACTGTTATTGTCCATAAATACCAACCATTTTTCGTCTTACGAATTTTCGATCAAGTCACGTGTCCTGACGCAAGTTTAAAATTTTTTACCCATCCCTTAAAGTGCACAACGCCGCTAACGAAGTTTTCACTTCAATAAAAATTATGGCATGCTCTTTGTAGTTATGAGAGTATGTAGTTGCCTTGTACAACGTTGTTTAAATCCCAGAATACATCTATTAGCATTATTTATATTATCAGATATCTGAGCTATTATCCATTTACAAGGATCTTTGACATCGGGGACTGGGGTCCCAAGGGAAATCAAGAGCATGTCAAGTACTGAATATAGCGGACAGTTTAAATATCTCAAAATAAGTGTTTTTTTTTTTTGATCTTGTATTTGCGACAGTATTTTGATTAGGTTGTTGACTGTTCACGAGTCCTTTGGATTCTCGATTCGACTTTTGTTTAAGTTTTGTTGAAGACTCTCATTTTGTGTCTCTTTATTAGATTTAACATAATTATTAATGTCATTGATTCCATTCTGTTCCATTAAAAAACAATAATGCCGCCGGGTGGTCTTTGGGGACTCCCAGTAGAAGTGTCTTGCTATGCCGATGGATAGAGGATTGAATACGAGTGCTACAAAGCGTTAGGTGACGGTCACGCGAGTTCCATGATTTTTGTTCACCCAAAAAGTGCTCAATGCTAATGAAGTTTTGACTTCAAAAATGCTATGTAAGGACATTAATTTGTTAATTACTAAGATAACGACACTGTTGGCGCAATAGCTAAGCGATTCACAGCTTCGCTGCGTGCCGCGAGTTCGATTCCCGCACGGAATAAATATTGGGCTGGTTGTGTATGTGAATTTATTAAACGTTTGCAAATGCACCCACGATGGAAAAATGCCTAATACTGGGAAAATAAAAATAAAAAAGACTATTCATGTCACACCACGAGGATTGAACATTAAAATGTACACTCGGAAACAAATGTCTTCGTGTAACTTATATACTCTTACATAATATTTATGTGTTTGTGTTTGCAACAGTGCTCCCTTTCTTCTCCTAAAATTTGTCCGAAAATCATTATCCTTAACACAATCGCTATAAACATCAGTAACCATAATGTTCTAAATCCCGAAAAATTTTTTTACATAACAATCTTTACATCTAAAACTATTCTTTCATAATATCGAATAATATAATAATTGAATCTCCTTATTTATCATGACATAAAGTCATATGTCCTAAGTATTGTATCATATAATGTGTATTATTCCAAATGTTCATTTATATATTGATAGTCCAAAAACATTTGCTAAAAGTATGGTTTTAATGACAGAAACGAATCGCTGCAAATCCGACTCCACGCAGTCTTGTCTGCCCTACCCCGAGAGTGTAATTTAAAATCGCGTAGGCGTGGAGGGGCGAGGCGGGCCGCGAGTTGAGGAGCAGGTGGTTGTAACACTCGCCGCCGCGGCTGAGGCTGGCCGGCAAAGCCGGCCAGCTAGCCGAATCTGCGGTGGTGAGCGTTATACCCATCTGCGACGATAAGCTTGCGTGGGACCGCCGGAGCCTCGCAGGGCCGGAGCCGTGACAGACACCATGCCTGCTGCATGATGCTTGCTCGTTTGCATGCTGCATGCTTGCTTGCATGCTTGCATGCTACATGCTTGATACCTGCTTGCTGCCTGCTTGCTGCATACTTACTGCACGCTTGCTGCATGCTTGCTGCATACTTGCTGAATGCTTGCTGCATGCTCGCTGCATACTTGCTTCATGCTTGCTGCATGCTTGTTGCATGCTTGTTGCATGCTTGCTGAATGCTTGCTGCATGCTAGCTGCATTATTGCTACATGCTTCTGACAGACAATAAAAATAAAGTGTAATATTGTAAGCAGTATGATCAGTTGACAATATTTCGAGACTTACAATCTTAAGTGTTTGACAATTTTACGGTGACATATCGATAAGTTACCGATAACGCTTACTCAACTAAAAGAAACACCCATTATACAAGCATAGCCAGCAATACATCAGGCTCTTACGTAAGCAATAGTTTCGTATTTGCATACACAAATGTTGACACATTATGTTGGATCCACAGATTAATTCTGTTGGCTGCTGTCTTGTCGAAAAATTTTTCGGTGAAAACACAGCATTATTGTGATCGCCGCAAAGGGTTAAGTAGAGATAATAATTATTGTACACCTACATTTTGCTGTTGTGTTTAGTTTGTTAAGCAGCAGGAGTTAGCCTATTATTATAATGGATTATTATTTTTGGAATGAAAGTTATGCGCAGATAAATGGAAAAAGTACGTAGTCAAGGTCCAGTTCACTCTTTGAGAAACCGCTGTTCTTATTATGGACTCATATTAAAAACGCACGCATACTCAAAATAAATCAATGAAAAATGTCTAAAAAATTCTGACACATAACATCACACCTGTAATCCCCGAAGAGTTAGGTAGAAGAATACTTACCGAATAGTTCTTCCACATTGCACCAGCTATGTTTAAGTTCCATGTGATTGCAATAGGGAGTGACCCTATTGCCCTCAACCAGGCACAAATCCAGACTCCATGGCTGCTACAGAAAAAATCCTGGTAGAAAAAGCAACGTACGAAATAAAATCTGGAAAAAACTGCAATTTACCGTCTCGTCATAAATCAAAAACTTACCGGTAGGTTCATGAATGGCACATAACAGATAGCATGATAAGACATAAAGCCCAAAGCGTTGATTCAAACCGGATGCATAAGCAACCCTTTCGCTCGTTCCCGAAATACCTATCTTTCCATCGATTTTCTTCAAAGACGTCGTTTGCTCATCTTCTGCTAAGAAATTGTTACGGAATGAGACGTTCGTTCAAGAAAACATATTTTTATCTGCATTGAGTGTACTCACCGCTTGAATTTATGTTATGAATTCAGACAATTTATTGACAAGGGACTTCAAAGGAGATAGTTTTTTTTGGGCCCACCAGGTCATTGCATTTATTATTCATAATAACACCAAAAAAAGTAACCATTTTACTATGGTAGTAAACGAAATATTACGTAGAATTGAAAACGAAATCTTAAAATCATAATAAATAAGCTATGTTATGATATTTCATTGCCAGTCAAATCATTCCTGTTTTGGTCAATGTCATTTGTCAGCAAATACTTACGTGAATAGGGGCGTTTTTTTTCTGTTTACTAAAAAAAGTACGGTACCTATCTGTTGGTAATCATACTTGCTATAATTATTATAGAATCAGAAAGAATATAAAAAAAAAATATTATTAAACTGTGAGCATTTTTAATGCTATTTTTAAAGGTTTACACTAAAATCGCATAGATGGTTTAAACAATCAACGTGGCACGGAACGTTATGAACCCACTTTTTTAGTGATTGACAGACAACTTCATTATTTTGACATTTACTTTTTCTGTTTATTTTGATTTTCGTAAGTGTTTTTGCAGATTTTCCGCATTTATTCCGTTTAGACAATGCTTAGCTAATTTAACCACTGGAATCTAGAGGTTATAAGGAACAAATCAATATAAGTTTAATGATTATATGCTATAATTTATGTGGGTGGCCTAGTCCCCGAACAAGAAAAATTGTCTTCTTTGTTCTTGAAGTGAAAACTTCTTTAGGCGAGTTGAGCACTTTATGAAAAATCATGGAATTCGCGTGACCATCACTTAACGCTTCGTAGCACTCGTAGCCGATCCGCTACGGCGTAGCTAGGCGTAGATACGCAGATATAGATTACTTAGTTTTCATTGCTATCGATAGTCCCCAAAGACTGCCCCGTATTGTTTATTTTTTGGTAGCAGTAACATAGCTATGCACTCACAACCCAGTTAGTATACTGAGTAATACGATACCCTTTGGTTTAACTACCTGTAACGACTGTTTAAGATCTACAAAGATCATGGGTTTTTTGTTCTGGATATTTTTTACAACAACCAAAGAGTTCTATATCATTTTTTCTCATTGCCTTTATTGCACACTATACCTAGTTATGATGGTATTATTAACCCTTATTCATACTTTCTAATGAAGGCATGGCTTAGTTGGCATAGATAACTTTTTCCTCAAACAATAGGCTTAAAATGTAATGAAAAGATTTTTCTTTTTCATTATAAAACTCGCATTTAATGACGCTTAATGTGTAAGGTTGAATATTTTTTACAAACAATACTTCCAGTTAGTTTGCGTACGATTTTGAGTCGTATGTCCTAGAATGTACCCCCATTTAATACCAGACTTGCCAGAGATGACGGTGGCACAGTGTTTATGTGCTGTAATGTTTTTTTGCACAATGGGGCTTTGGGGAGACCTCGATATATTCTCCCCAGATATGTGTCTTAACAGGCGTTGCACAGAGGCCTCCGGACACAAGTCTGTTGAGAAGAAATGGTGCCTCCTTCCACGTGCGAAAAGTGAGTTTTGAGCTGGTTTCAGTGAGGGAAAATCCCACACTCCCAGCTCTTATCCCCATAGACCAGTCGCATTTTGAAGGTTTCTCTCAAAAGAAAATAAATAAAAAGGAAGACTAGATGATCAAACTAAAGACCGGAATTTTGAAGTTGCGGTTGACTTTGATATTACGTCTTAATTTTTTTTTCAAAATGTCATTTTACTCACTATTTCATACAATGCTTTAAACAAAAATATTGTCTTTGGCATTTCTCATTTTCTTTACAAACCAAAACATTACTTTTAAACACCAACACTCTTATTAAAATCAATATTGACCTTTCGTCCCACATTAACCCCTAGTAATTAAACTTCCAACGATTCTAATAAAGTAGTCGCAAATTGGTGCAATACTGCTAATATTATTGGAACCGGTTGATTCCCTCGATAGATGCACGTGTTGAGGAAATAAATACACAAGCCCTTGTAACCCACGTGCTGGTAGAAATACACTGCAGTGTTTTTTTTGTATGTCTTATATTTATATCGCTCTCATAGAAAGGAGGCCCTTTGTCTGCAGCAGTGGGAACGTTATAGGCTTATTTTGCTTATCTTTACATAGTATAAAACAAAGTCGCTCCCGTTATTGTTACGCTTAGATCTTTTAAACTACGCAACGGATTTTATTATATTTTAATGCAGTTCACAGCAAGAGCAAGGTATCTGTCAGCGTCACATTGCAAAAAACCGTTAGATTGTAATATAACTAGAGAGATTGTAAACTTTCGAAAGATTGTCAAACGAACATACTGCTTACAATATTACGCATTATTTTTCGGTAGATTATTATCTAACGAAAATGAAATGTATGCGATGGAAGTCAACTCGCGCGGTATGGAGGAGGGGGAGAGAAGGAAGGGTCCACCTTGCCCCATGGTACCACTCTCATGAAAAGATAATGTACCATTCCTGAGAAATACCGATTAGTATACGCTAACCTCAAAACACTTTATATTCCCGGACCCTAAAAAGCGTAAGTGACGGAGCCCCGCTAGGGTTTGAAGGAACCTAACTTATCTAACGTGGGGTGCCCCAAGTCCCGATTATGGGGGCAGAGATACTTCCGTCGCATGCATTTCACAATATTACGGTTTCACTTCGATAGATTACAATCTACCGAAAAATAATGCGTTATATTGTAAACAGTATGTTCAGTTGACAATATTTCAAGAGTTTACAATCTCGCTAGAGAGATTACAATCTAACGTGTTTGACAATTTAACGGTGACATGCACCCGTGCCAAGCCGGAGCGTCTTGCTAGTTTTCAAATTGTTACCAAACAAACATGGATGTGGTGAGTTTTGCGTGCTTTTTAATTAACTTTGAGCATCGATATGAAAACCTTGATATTTTTGTTTGATGTATGATTTCGTCATGTTGCTTGAAGTTAACCTGTTAAACAAAAATAGATATCTAGAAATATTATATTCAACGTAATAAAATCCTATTTATGTTGCACGAAATACAAGCATTACTTGAAAAGGTGGGGTGTATGTTTGTATTAGTAACAGGAATTGGATTTTAATAGCAATACATTCAATAATTATGTTGGCCTGTTATATACTGTGTTGTTTAGAGCAAATGGAGCATTAGATACAGTTTGACTTTGTCGAGTCTCTGTCGTTCATAAGTGTACCTACCTATGTGATATCTCGATATGCCGTTTCAAAGGCAGATGAATACTTGAATCACTCCCGTTATGTCGATTCCGTTTCCGTCGACTCGTAATTTTATTATTTTTGATGTATTGTCTTTTGTTTCACCTCGACATGGCTGTGACAGATTAAAAACGAAATACGGTTGCACTTTCAATTAATAAAGGAATTTCGCTCATCCGGTAATACCGTATTTTTAATTCGCTGAGAACCCATTAAAAAGTACTAGGGTGTTTATAAGTTCATGGTATTCTGTATTATATTTATTTATTTTCCGGGTATCTGAATAGGTACTTAATGAAATTTATTAAATTAAATATTATCATAATAGTAATGCACATAAATTCTATTAAAGTTAAACTAGTAAGAAGTAGAAAATTACTTTTCCACGAATAGACTGTATTTCAAATCGTGGTGGGTGTTGAATCTGACATGAGATTTCAATCTTGAGTTCCATGAATACGGCTGCAGACAAATTAAATTAGCGAATTGATATTTATAGTCCAAGTTCCAACTATTTGAAAGCGAAATAATTATAACCTGTGCGAATAATTTATATATCCTGAGATTAAAATGCTAAATTTTAGATATTTGCTCAGATTTCGGAAGTGTACCTCACCATTTTCGAGATAGTTGCCGACTACTCTGATATTTATCTGTAGTTTTCAAAAGGGTCCAAGCAAGTGACATTTGGCGAAGGTTGCGGGAATCCGTTTTATGCGAGTCGCACGGAACCGGTCAATATACCTTGGGAGAGGCGTATGGCAAGCTGTAGACGTCTTTTGGCTGAAATGGTGATAATGATGATGAAGTGATATTTGGCTCTAAGTGAGTTTTGAAATGCGATAGATTAAGATTTACTAGCATATTATTATTTATTATTATTATTATTCCAAACATAAAATCCACGTCTTCCTGCCTTATTTCACTAAAACCTTTGGAATTCAGGTAAAGAAAACCAGCGATTTTTCAAACATCTCAGCAAGGCCAAAATCACCGGCTTATATCCAAATTCTGATAACATTCGAAGTCCATGTGAAAATTTCGCTTTTTTTATCTTCTCAAAGTTAACATCGAGAATGTCGCAGCTATGATCCGGCCCCGTGTTTCTGTCCGACACATCGTTTCGCGTCAACAGATTTGGCGGAGATAAAATGACGCGCTCCGACGCCAACATTGAACAACGCCTTCATTTGACGCTACAACATTTTGTAGCAAAATTGAAGCTTTTTAGATGTTGTTTTTTATCAAATCACCTAGCCTTCTTTTACATCGGTGTAAGTTCAAAAGTCACACGGTTATATAAGGTGTATCTATTCATGCTCGAAATCTCTTATGGGGTCATTGTATTCATCATTATGAACAACTTTTACCATGGGGCCAAACCCTTAATCGTGAAAAAAAATCAGCTATTCCATACAATATGTTAGCATAACTCGTCGAAAAGTACGGAACAGTTGATTTTAGAGTTATTTTAGAATGTGCAATATTAGTATTGATTAGCCCCTTGATCTGTCAAGCCTGACCGTAGCGGTAACACGCCATTGTTTAACTATTGTGTCTACTTCGCTGACAGTTAATGAAGGTTGCATTAGTATGTTTATATCACACGTTATAGAGGTTGAGGAGCTTTATTGTAGCTAAATAGTAACAGCCTCTCGGACTAATCTTTAGGTTAAGCTACTGGTCTAGGTTGGTCCGTTTATGGTGTTGTGGTCTACCCATAATAATACCGAGTTTCCTCCATGCATCAGAAAGCACGATTGGTTGATCAGCTGCCATTAGTAGGTCTTTGTCAGTCGTTACAGGAAGTCAGCCTATCACAGTGCAGTGCCGCATAAGCCTCCCAAACTGCTCCACAACACACACAGTGTGTCCTTCACCTTTTCTGACCCAACCACCTTGAAAATGTGCCTTCATTGAATTGTCCGCTCAAAAATTTCAATCATAGCTACAATTGGAAATCTACGAAAAACACGTTCCAGTTTGTCATTCGTTAAAAAAACTATCATAGCTATAACACATTGATATGTGGATTAAATTTTAATGAACATCTGAAATGGTCGGCTTTGGTCCATGTTTGCTTATCGATCGGTGCAGATTGGAATTATTTTGGATTATACATAAATTCATGCTCTTTTTCCATAGGGGTAGGTAGAAACCACGGAACGCTACCTGCTACGTCTTTACCTACATACACAGTCATACACGCATGCCAATTATGAGTACCTGCACACCTGATCTTTTTGAAGAACTAGCGCTAGAGTTAGCGTTGCCACTAACGTATGCAATTCTTTTTTTTCGTATGGGAAATCATCAAATGTCATGACCCTTCTGCTCTGGACGGAGCGGAAGGGAGTGTCAGATTTTCACTGACTAAAACCCATCTATGTTCCTACTTAGCCTTTTGTGTTCCAGGGCCGTGGTATCTCTTTCGAACAGTCCTGTGTGACTTTGTTATCGCCTTTATTATTGATCATTTTGAATTATGAGATAAAGTAAGGTCAAATTTCACCAACGAAACAAAACGCGATCAGCAGAACTAAACAACATTATTAGTATTGATACTGAAATTTCAGTGTCAATATTCTATTGCTATTGCTGAGGTCCATGGAGGACCTCAGTACAATGCTCAATGACCTCAGTGGAGCTTCCGAAAGAGTAGGTCTAAAACTGAACATGGACAAGACGAAGGTCATGTTGAATGCCCATGTCACACCCATTCCTATCAAGATTGGAGGCTCTACACTCGAAATTGTAGACGATTATGTATACCTAGGACAAACGGTCCAGTTGAGTAGGTCTAATTTCGAGAAAGAGGTCAATCGTCGAATCCGACTCGGCTGGGCAGCGTTCGGGAAACTGCGCGGTATCTTCTCGTCCAACTTACCGCAGTGTCTCAAGACGAAAGTCTATGACCAGTGTGTGTTGCCAGTGATTACATACGGGACCGAAACATGGTCGCTCACAATGGGCCTTATCAAAAGGCTTAAAGTCACCCAAAGGGCAATGGAGAGGGCTATGCTCGGAGTTTCCTTGCGTGATCGAATCAGAAATGAAGACATCCGCAAGAGAACCAAGGTCACCGACATAGCCCGAAGAATTGCTAAACTTAAGTGGCAGTGGACAGGGCACATTGCTCGCAGAACGGATGGCCGCTGGGGCCGGAAAGTTCTGGAGTGGCGACCGCAAACCGGAAGACGATGCGTTGGAAGACCTCCCACTAGGTGGACCGATGACCTGGTGAAGGTTGCGGGAGTCCGGTGGATGCGAGTCGCAAGGGACCGGTCAATGTGGCGACACTTGGGGGAGGCCTATGTCCAGCAGTGGACGTCTTTCGGCTGAAATGATGATGATGATTCTATTGCAATGAAAGCACCGCTCTCAAACACGGTTTAGATCAACGGTTCATTCGTGAAACCCTAAAAGTACGGAGAAATATCGGATTTAACACACAAAGCACTTGCTATGACGTTGACAAGGCTTTAACTTGTAACATTATAACAAAACCTAGTACAACGTTATTCCTACACATACGAAACACCTCATGTATTTAAGAAAGGTACAAAGGGCTTCAAAACGCCCGAAGTTATACAAAAGCTCATTCATACATTGCCTCACACAAACATTAAATACAAGTAGAGAAAATAAAAATTACTTTAAAGAAAAACATTGCAAGAGAACCTTGACTAATGGTTTGAAATTGGCAACACCAAATACGAATACTGTTTTTGCTACGATTCTGATACATATATACGTATGTTTTAACCCGGCTGACCTAGAAGCAGGGTATTCTTTTAAGAAACTTGTGCCTTTTTAACCCCTGACGTAAAAACGACGGGGTGTTATAAGTTTGACGTGTGTGTGTGGTGTGTGGTGTGTGTGTGTGTGTGTGTGTGTGGTGTGTGGTGTGTGTGTGTGTGTTTGTAACATTGTAGCTTCCGAACGGATGAACCGATTTTGATTTTGTTGTTTGTGTTTGAAAGGCGAATTAGTCGGGAGTGTTCTTAGCTATGTTTGATGAAAATCGGTCCAAGATGGCCGCCGCCACAAAATGGCGGATTACATTTGTTTTTCACATTTCCTTCAATATGGGTATTAAATGAAAGGGCTTGACTAGTTCAGTAATGTATACCATATTGATAGGGAATGAGGAATACTAACTTACGAAATGAGATGAGGAAAGTGGAGTGATGACTGGTATCCACCTAGGTCCTAACGACTAACGAATTATTTTTTATTTAACTTTTAATAGGTACATGTGTCGGGAGTTTTTTTAATTTTTAATTTAATTTTACTTGTTTTCAATAGCAGTATGCAGAAACAATAGAACACCACCTAAAATCGTTATCTTTACGGTTCGTACGTATCCTTTTTGCTTCGTCTACATTCAGGGGTCACGATTTTCAAATTTTATATCTAGTAGGCCCAAATAAGAAACAAATAATAAAACGTTCGGATACAGATATTGTAAATCGATAACCGTAATAATGTAAATTACGTGTTTAAATTTTAAATGAAAAAATATTATATTTGGAATAATCGAATTATATTTTTTATAATTAAATCAAGATGAAGAATGTTGAGGAAAAAAATACTTATTTATTTATAGTTTTAACAATCTTTAATATTGAGACAGAATACCGCGAGTGTAGTTTCAGAAAGCATTTAGCATGATTCTAATTTGTATTGTTCTATTCTCTGTTACGCTAGCTATGATTAGGTCAATGTAGGCTAGCTACAAAGTACAATAAAATTTGGTTATTAAAGTAAAAAAAAAAAAAAAAAAATATGTGTGAGTACAGTGACAAAGTCTGCTATTCAACACCCGAAAAATTGAAGCATAATGCAAAAAATGCAGAATTAAGTTTACCATGTTGTTTTTTTTTCGTATACCTATGTATATGTTCTCGCTGCTGTGCTAAAAAGTTGTATGTTTTACACGAGACCAAAGTTATTTGCATCTCGTGTCTTTGAATCCTCGCTTACTCGGGATTCAAAATCACAACTCGTAGCAAAAACCCGCTTTGCTCTCTTATTGCACAAATAACTATTCAAAAATTCTTTAATAGACACATTTCCTGAGAAATGTATACATTTCTTAGGAATTGTATGCAGTTCCGTAAAGATACTATAGGAAATGTATAAAAAGGAATGCTCTCTGTGAATGTCACAACACCATCATTTTGGCCTAGTCTTTAGACTTCGGCGATGCGTTTTAAGGAGGCCAAGAAAAATAAATCTCAGATCATATTTTTTCTTAAAGCAAGGTTTTATCCATTAAACCAATAACCCATTAAAGCACACTGTTTCAATGAGACTTCATGCACCTTATCCTAATTTTCGTAATCAGCTTTAAAGTAAATTGAAAATTTCTTGGCGCCAATACAAGATGAAAGTTAGAGCTCTTAAATTTTAATAAGTTCTTTTGGCGTGACATCAAAAGATGTTATGAAGTTTTTGGCACGATGACATTTTTATTATTTTCCACCTCTTTTTAAAGTTTTCATATTCATTTATTTACGTTCCACAAGGTAAAACATGGTGTTAATAAAAGGCCAAGAGGCTAAGAGCCGTTGTAGACCCTGTTAGGGCACAGTAAAATCTAATTCTTACTAGCAAAAAAAATACAAAATAATAATATACTAAAAATGTTGAGTAACTGTTACTTTCAATCAAATCAGCTACTGACAAACCTACCCTGACTGCCTCGTCAATCCATTGGTTTTACCACCATTTCTGAAAATGCGTTTGAATTCAAGTTAGGTCTCTAAATAGCTTATTTACGCCCGAATAGGGCACAAAAGAATTAATTACAACAGACAAAATGTAGAAATCTATGTGGAACGTTATGATCAAGTTTGAGGTCGCTAAATAAAATTCAGTTAGACAATTCGCTACCAAACAAGCCTCCCACAAGATTTGCCGCAACACCCTCTTCTTCTTTTTGCATACGGCCTGTCTCGCCCACTACTGATTTTTTCATCATCGTCATCATCACCATCCCACTGCTGGGACACAGGCCTCTTTTCTATGAGAGGGAATGGGCTATAATCCACCACGCGTGTCCAGTGCGGATGGGTAGAGGTCACATGACTTCGAATGTTTTGGTTCTAGGACATGCCGGTTTCCTCACGATGTTTTTCTTCACCGTCGAGAGCAGTAATACGTCTGTCTGGGTTCGAACCCACGACTTACTTAGTGTTCGTAATTCGACAGCCTATCCATTTAAAACGGTATCAACTAACAATCCGTTATCCATAACATCAACACCGATATCTTCACGCTCTATATCCGTAACGAGCCGATTAGAATGCCAAGTTGTCACGGTTCAATTCGCAATCATCCATTGTGACAATACAAAATGTTTTTTTCACACCTTAAAAGTAGTTAATTAGCAGTTTTCGTGTCTAAATAGGTGATACAATGTAATTACGATTAAATCTATTTTAGGTGATGATTTGATGGATGCGTTCACTATTGTTAGATGGATGGTATGTCAGGTGTTTTGGGTGTGTCCTTCGCGATTGTATTTGGGCGGTCGTCGCTTTGCTGTAGACGCATTCGAAGACATTGGTATTGACGCATACCTACCTGATATTATGTAGATAGTGTACGTCAAACTAAAAATATAACAAGTTTTAATTACATAACCCGCGCGATTTTTTTTTTGTGACAAGCCCGCCACTCTATTTCCAAACTCCTGAAAGCCAGAATCAACAGTGACGACCACCAGAAAAGCGCCGAGACAATGAAGCTCGATGAAGTCCCAGAGAATGAATGTAACTGTCTTGGATCCCGCAACGAAATTAACCAGAAAGTATAGCCCGAGCGACTGCTGAGAATGAGGACTTATTGAGTTCGATTCCCCGGGCAAAATATTATTTGGAACTTATTAGTAGTAGGATGTCTGGATTTGTGCCCGGTTGATGGCAATAGGCTGGACCCCTATTACATAAGACTTGGAACGTAACTGGAGAAATGTGGATGTGTTACCGTGAAATTGTCAAAGACGTTAGATTTTAATATAACTAGAGAGATTGTAAACTCTCGAATGATTGTCAAACGAACATACTGCTTAAAATATAACGCATTATTTTTCGGTAGATTGTAATCTATCGTAGTGAAACCGTAATATTGTAAAATATATCCGATGGAAGTCAACTCGCGCGGTGTGGAGGAGGGGGAGGGAAGGAGGGGTCCCCCTTGTCCCATGGTACCACTTTCATGAAAAGCTAATATAACAATCCTAAGAAATACCGATTAATATACCCTAACCTCAAAACACTTTATAACCCCTAAAAAGTGTAGTCGACGGAGCCCCGCTACGCGGGGTCTATTTCTGGGGAAAGTGTAAGGGGAATATTTCTGTCTGCGGGCTTCAAAGGAACCTATATAACTAACCTAACGTGGGGGTGCCCTAAGTCCCGATTATGGTGGCAGAGATACTTCCGTCGCATGTATTTTACAATATTACGGTTTCAATCGATAGATTACAATCTACCGAAAAATAATGCGTTATATTGTAAGCAGTATGTTCAGTTGACAATATTTCGAGGGTTTACAATGTCGCTAGAGATATTACAATATAACGTTTTTGACAATTTTACGGTGACAGATGTAGGTACTATTAGGTACACCAGCTCTGCCTAAGCCTTTCGGCTTACAGGCGTGATGTTATGTTATATATAATACAATTTGACTGACTTAAATTGGCAATCTAATTCCTTCGTTATAGACGCAACAGCAATGTATTATTGACATTGGAAACGGACCAATCAGAGAAGGCCTTACTATCTAACGACCAGTCATCACCATCATTTCAGCCGAAAGACGTCCACTGCTGGACATAGGCCTCCCCCAAGTGTCGCCACATTGACCGGTCCCGTGCGACTCGCACCCAACGGATTCCCACAACCTTCACCAGGTCATCGGTCCACCTAGTGGGAGGTCCAGTAAAACGACCAGTGAAATTATTAAAATGTAATTGCCTTGCAATATCACTAGTGTCCCCATGACATTACAATGATACTAAGATCATGTTGTTTAATTATAATATTTTTAGTGAAATTGTAACATTTATCTAGCTTTGGTAATATACCTGAGACCTGTAAAAGGATTTAATTTTCTTTTCCATTTGTTTTCTTTCATTTTCTGCTTTTATAATAAGACGAATACATAAGTCTCAAAGCTTCAACAGAATTACAAATACTCTCATTTGCACCACCTTCTATCTCACAGCGACAATAACAAAATAGCATCAACCAAATGTAATTTTACTAAAAGCCAACCACAACGCAATCATAAGCGACCACACTTAACGCAAACTAGATTCACCTAGTATAATTGCCTTCACAAAGAGATTTGAAATGACAACTGACACGACACTTGAGAGTACAAAGACATGCCTTTCGTATGAAGAGTGAACTAAAACCTTAATTTTATGGTAATTCGAATAACATTATTAACATAACATTCGAAGCCTTATAGCTTGTTAGCCGTGGGCAAGCATGGACTAGTAGATTTTCTGAAACTTAAAGTAGGTATGTGGAATCTACAATAAATATTATGAGAGAAAAATAAATACTAGTTTTTATTTTAATATCTCATAGTAATTTTAGTTTGCTTAAATAATTTGCATTTATCTGTTTTGTAATAACGTTACTTTAAAAACAGCTAAGCTCGCTACACTAATTTTATATAATTTTAGAAAAATATATATTTTAGTTTTCTGTATTAATAACTTGAGAACACGTTATCTTCATTTGATAATATTGTAGGTAAAACTTTTTTTGGTACCTGAAAAAATATTAACTTAAAAAAAAAATTTCAGCGAACACCTTTTCATTACAGAAAATGAGAATTGAAAGCAAAAAATCACATTCTTGAAATTCAGTTTTGGAAGATTTTGCGATAAAAAGGTAATTTAATTTTCTTGAGTGCAATACCTTTTTTAAAGTAAGTAACAAAATATTTTTGCTTATTTTTTGGACAAGGCAAAAAGTTTGAAAAAGGTGCCAACACTTGTAATATTTTTAAATATATCAGTTTGAAATGCCTTTTGTGTAATGTAACCAATGATATTCTAATGATATTTTACTGAAATATCATTGAATGTACGATGAATTATGGCGCTTATTTTTATTCGTTGCGGCATAAACGGACGTATCTTTAGAAGTTTTATATTTTCACAGCTGTACGACTTAAGAGGCCTGCGGAGCATGCGTAGTTCATACAAACGTAATACCAAAATTATTTGTAAATCAAACATAGTTCTAAGGTAGTGTGTATTTATTTCGATTGGATTACAGAATACCTAGGTTCCCAAATATAAATTTTGATTGGACACTGATTTAAACAAGAGTTATGAGCAAAATAATTTTTCTATAGAAATTTTAAATTCCTCATATCTCGTCTTTATATCATTGTTCTTTCAAAATATATATTTGGGAACATAGGTATTCTGTAATCCAATCGAAATAAATACACACTACCTTAAGAATATGTTTGATTTGCAAATTATTTTGGTATTACGTTTGTATGAAATACGCATGCTCCGCCGGCCCCTTAAGTAAATAGTTTTAATTTCAACTCGATAACTCCACCTGTTCCCAAGATAAAGGTTCTTGACAGACAGATGGACAACAAAGTGATCCTATAAGGGTTCCATTTTTTTTCCTTTTGAGGTACGGAACCCCATAAACAGAGAGTAGCGTGCATCAGTGTGTTTTAAACACTAAGGTCTATGTTCACCGAAAAAATAACCGTCCGATTATATAAAAACAGCTGTCACTGTGTCATGTTCCCATACAAAAATGTGTTTTTAAACAGCTGTTTTCGTCATCTTATTGGTGAACATGGACCTAAGCCACTGTTTACTAAGATTTTCTACCACTGTATTTATTGCAATTTCAAAATCAAAGAATTTATTTCAAGTAGGCCAGTAACAGGCACTTTTTAACTGTAATATACCTAGATGAAAATTAAATCTAGCTACAGTCCCAGTCACAAGACATAAAAACTGTGAAAGTACTATCTGTGAAAGTACTAGTGAGTGTAGTTGCCCATTCCCTAGCGTAGATCTCTATGGAGAAGAACGGGCAAAGAACTCCATAGCCACACTTTTAAATCTTAATGTTGTTACAAAATCTTGGCTGCATCATGAAAGTTGCATGAATACTTTATGCTGTTGTAATGAACGTATTTTTTTTATTGAGACTGTCTAATATTATAAATTGTTGTGTCTTGCAGGGTTCAAGTGAACTTTATTTTAATTGATCTTGTAAAACACACGTGATATGCGATGAAGAATTAAACTAAATTGAACTCGTATTATAACGAAACGGTTAAAAGCAATCAAAGTAGAAATTGCTATTCCACGAAAAACCGCTTTCAAAACACATAATTATATTGGAACTTGATATTATACCAGTCCAGTAATTAAAATACTTCAAACTGAGCTGCCTCGTTGATCTTGTGGTCGTATATACTACCGAGACGAGGTTCCGGGTTCAATTCTCAAGTCAGGCAAAGTGTTATTGGGGTTTTCAATCAGAAATTACTCATTATCAACCACGGAATTTTAGATTAATGCCCGATTGGTAATGAGGCTTGCCTCTATTGGATGGAACTTGAAAATAACTGGCAAAGTACGGGTGGACTCATACATACACCTCTACTTAACCCTCCGAGGTTCACAGGCATGATGTTTTCTTACTTAAATACTCTAATATCCTGTGCCAAAAATCTATAATTTCTAAATAACCGGTACACTGTACAGTGCTGTACAAATTAGCCCGACTAATGGCGCCTTTAATTACATTTTGTTAGTAAATTGAGGTCTAGTTGTCCCGGCCGATATTTAGTACCCTTGTTTGCACTCAGCTGTAATAAGTACTGCGGTTTTACTATTGACTATTTATCGGAAGTCGAGATGGAATTTTAGGCTGTTTCCAGATGATAATACTAATCTGAGGTGCTGGTTTAAATAGTGCATTAATTAAACTTGCTTAGAGGTGCGATGCGAAATATTTATTTTGAAAAATACTAGTCGTTAACTGAGTTGAGTTGTAGAGATAAATGTAGAATATAATTGATACCACTTGGTTGTCAGACTTTTTGGGCCACTGACTACCTGAAACGACTGCCAAAGATGGACAAATGACAGCCGGAACCAACTGCTTAACGTGCTTTGCAAGGCACGGAGGAAACTCGGTATGTAAGGGCGGTCACCCATTCACAGACCAACCTAGGCATGCACGGCTTAACCTAAAGATCGGCCCGAGCGGCTGATATTATTTAGCCAATTTAATTTAGAAGTGTTAAAAATAAATAAATGACAAAAAATTTATATTTGTTCACTCTGAGGTCTGTGCTCATACAATTTTTGGGCAAGTCCTTATAGGTACTTAACATAAATCATAATCTTATTAATCACATAAAGTCATCATGAACTTACATACCTTATACATGATCCCGACCACTATATAGCATAGCTTAGAGCACCAAGACACACAGAATACTCCAAGTAAGCGCGCTACACCGATTGTCTAGTTGTTCACAATCCACCAAAGACAAACAGCAAATTGTAAAATACGATTGTCGCAGCCATTGAAATAGTGGAACAAGAAAAGTACACACGGTTGAAGACATAGTAATAGTGTTTGTAGTCTTCTTAACGATTTGTAGCAATTTAAAGATTACCTTGTCGGGACTCTGCAATATTTATTGCAATATTATTGCTGGCATAAGTGAATACATTACAGTGTGAATGTTGTTAGTTGTATGGCAATATGCCAGTATCTCGGCCCTGACTTTTTTTTTTTTTTGGGACAAGCCCGCCACACACGCCCAAACCACTGTAACTGCTGAAAGCCAGAATCAACAGTGGCGACCACCAGAAAAGCGCCGAGACAATGAAGCTCGACGAAGTCCCAGAGAATGAATTTAACTGTCTTGGATCCCGCAACGAAATTAATCAGAAAGTATAGCGGAGGAGTAGGAAAAAAACTGTAATTTCCACTTCCCTCCATATCAGCAGGAGACAGAACGAAACAAGGCTAATAGGCACAAAGGGACGTTTACAACTGGGATAGGCCCAGTTGCCTAGCACCAGGGATAAATATTAACGTTAATGGGTCCTAAGTTGAGAGCTGTTATATTTGATTCCAATAATAGGTATGGCAAAAACGCTTGAACGCACGGAAATTTGCTCTAGTTTCTACAAGGTCCGTATAGTAAATAACTCCGGATGTAACCTGTACACTATCCAACATAATATTGCGAAGACTACACTCCCACAAAATGTGATGTGCAGATTGTTCATATTCGCAGTCAGATGTTGAACATTGACAAAAATGGCCCTGACTTTGCCAGGAGATGAGCGGAAATGCAATGAAGATGAGCTAATCTTACCAATAGGTATTACCAATAGTGTCGATGCAACCTTTTTAGGGTCCGCTAAAGCAAAGCCGACTAATTTCAGAGATCTATTTGAGGAAATTTTCATCAGAACATAATTAACAAAACCGGCCGCGTGTTCCGTATAAACTTGTAAGTGTTTTGTTATTAGACTACATTATTTACGTTTATCATTTACGGGTGTTGAATATACTACTTCTTGCCAAATTTTGTGCTTCTAGGTTTTGATTTCCTTCTGAAATCGCAAAGTATGCGACATAAACGGTCATATCTTTTGATTGCCTTGACTTGGAAGAATTTTTCATTGCGAAAAAGAGCTTTGACAGATGGACAGAGGAACAACAAATTGTTCTGACAAGGGTTCCGTTTTTGCCAAATGAAGTATAAAATTACGATCGTAATTTTTAAATTTCGTAATGAGAAACTACTACTTTACTATTTCGTCACAAAAACAAAGGACGTAACCCATAACTACGTTATGAACTCAAATAAAACCTCATTTCAATCTAAAACCTTTGAGCCGTTGACCAAAGTGCCAGTTTGTAGACAGTTGATGAAGGTTAAATATTTAGGTTCGATTCTGAGATGTCAGCATGACCAGGTGGTGAAATTTTTGGGTTATAAATTGAGTTTATATTGCGGAGGTGGGCTTAACCCTTTTCGCATAGTTTGGGACGGTAGTGAAATTGAACGAAATATGTTTTGCTATGTTTAGTAAAGGTAGTTACGGTATGCTGGGTGTTTTCTAAGGGTCATTTACAACCGTGTTGGTAGTGGTTTCCGGGATATTTATTTTGATGGGTTAAAACTGGTAACAGATCAAAACTAAGAATCTAGATATTGTGTGATTGTTGTTTTGTATATCCCCGAGAAAGATTGATTATTACTCTAGGGAGTGCTCGAAATAAATATCACAATTTTTCTTGTGTTATAGGTAGTGTTAGACTCTTAAAACACAAATACATTGGTTGATTGGTTTAGTGTGCCTAAACCCTTCAAAGAAGAAAACAGGCGTGTAGTAAGTTCACAAACGTGCGGTTCGTGGCTTAAGGTTTTATATAGAGTGATAAATGTCAAAGTCAAATTCACTTAACTGCCAGTAAACAAAGTCAATAAACAAATGCCGCTAAAATATTTCCCCCATTTCACAAAATTCGTATCATAGTGTTTACCTTCCAAGGTGACAGATTTTTAAATATATTTTTTCAAGCGCGATACCTATCATACGCGAGTAATGTTTGCATGAACTCGATACCTTTTATATTTTTGCATTTACAGGTGGGGAATTTCTCGCCCGTAGAGACAGCGATATACGTCAGGTCATATAGAGTTAAGAAGCTGACAACACCTAATTGATGTTATTTAAGAAGTTTTTTAAGAAGAACTACATATTTGTTCTAGCACTAAAAAAAAAGTTAATATTCATCATAATTACGATCACGAATAGCCTCCCTGATGCGGCGAGTGCGTGGTAGTTCTAACAGCTTGGTGGCTATCATGGCCAACAGAATGGACAGTCCAATGATGTGGCACTGGATGACCACTCATCGTGCGTCATTTAGATATTTAAAATGAAATTCTCTTTATATAATGTATGTTTGTATCTTTTCATTTTATGTATGTTTTGTGTTCTTTCGTGTATGTGTTTTATGTATGAACGATAAAAATTTTATGTTTCAAACTAGCTTCTGCCCGCGACTTCGTACGCGGATCCTGTTGCTTATGCCAGCGACAACGGGGTCGTCGAAGATCTGAAACGTCTGATGTCGAATTCTAAGAACCCGGGGACGGGAAAATAACGGATCTTTCCCACCTGAGCAACACATACCATTTGTTTCTTTTTGCCATTTAACAGCTTCACAAAAAGTACAATTTTTAGCCATACCTCCGATGGCGGAATATGTGGCGTATTCAATCATAGGAGACGTAAATGCACTCCGTAACTTATCAACCCAAGGAAGGTCGCCATGCCCTTTTTTTTAGGTTGGGAAATAATCAAATAACTTCTCCAACTCTGGGCGGAGCGGGAGGGAGTGTCAGATTTTTACTGACTAAAACCCATCCATGTTCCTTCCTCGCCCTTTACGTTCCAGGGCCACGGTATCTCTTTCGAACAGTCCCGCAGCCCCGGCAGGCTTCGACCTTTGCGGGCCCCTCCCTTTATGCTAACATCTCTTTGAGGCGCACGTGGAACACGAACGCGCCGTCGACACGGCAGGTCGCCATGCCCTACGGCTATATCTTGAGACACATCCGGTTTTTCAGATGATATCGACATTCTGTTCAGAGAATGTCGACGTCGATCAGAATTCAAACGTTCGTTCAATGAACGTGCATCGCGCATCACGCATCACGTTCATCACTCGTTTCAAAAGACCTGTTAGTAGATGTGCGAATACGCTGAAAACTCAAGCCTGATTCTGTATCGGTAAAAATTTCGGATTCGCTCACGATCAGCGGACAGTCGCGCATCACGTTCCGCACTTGTCTCTAAAGACCTAGAAGAAGCTATGCGTAGATACGCTGAGAACTCAAGCGCAATTCTCTATCCGTGAACGTCTCCGACTCGCGAGACAATGCGTGACGTTCACGATCAGCGGTCAGTCGCGCATCACGTTCCCTACTTGTCTCTAGAGATCTAGTAGTCGATGCGTAGATACGCTTGAAACTCAAGCGCAATTCTCTATCCGTGAACGGCTCCGACTCGCAAGACAATGCATGACGTTCACGATTAGCGGTCAGTCGCGCATCTGTTCTTCACTGGTCTCTAGAGACCTGGATGTAGAAATACGCTGAGAACGCAGGCGTGCTTCGCGATCCGAAGAGGTTTCCACGGAGCAAGTTGCAGCCTGATGTTCTCCATCAGCATCAAGTCTCTCCTGACGCTCTTCGATAGATTCTTGGGATCTTATGATCCTCAATCTTTTAGCTCCTTTGGAACATTGGGAAAGATTTGACCTCTTTCTAGGCATGGTTATAGTTTTGTTGTGAAGATACCTGATCAATTGAAATCTAAGTAACTGCTCCCCTGCGTTACCGGGTAGGCTACCGAGTCACGAAGATAACTGGAAAAGGAAATTAATTCTACAACAGGTGTCCGAGATCTTCGATTTTTATAAGTCAACAGAGAGTGCTCATCAGATTGAACAACTTTTGCTAAGACGTCATTCCTATATGTGTTATGGTGTAGCTGGGCTCTTGGAGTTCCACAACAGGTGTTCCAGATCTTCGATTTTTATAAACCAACAGAGAGTGCTCATAAAATTGAACAACTTTTGCTAAGACGTCATTCCTATATGTGTTATGGTGTAGCTGGGCTCTTGGAGTTCCACATCAGATGTTCCAGATCTTCAAACTTATACTCTCAGCAGAAAATGCTCATCATGTAGAACAATTTTTGCTATGGTGGCATTTTTGTATCTCTTATAGTTTAGCTGGTCTGTTGCGGTTCTGCATCAGGTGTTCAAGTTTCCAAGATAAATTATAGCCTCATAGCTTCTGCCCGCGACTTCGTTCGCGTGAAGTTTTGATATCGCAACGCATCGCCTACTCAACGGAAGTTTAAACTGCTTTGTTCCCGCTTGCAACATTTCTTATTGCTGCTCCGCTCCTATTGGTCATAGCGTGATGTTATATAGCCTATAGCCTTCCTCGATACATGGACTATCCAACGCAAAAAGAATTTTTCAATTCGAGACAGTAGTTCCGGAGATTAGCGCGTTCAACCAAACAAACAAACAAACAAACAAACAAACAAACAAACTCTTCTGCTTTATAATATTAGTATAGATATGGACTCGATGGTCTGAAATAAATTTTATTATTATTATATTATTATAATTATTTCACAGACCGTGGACAGACTCGATACATAATTGTACGAAATCAGCTCGATAGAAAATAATTGCTTAGTCTTTCTTTATCTATTTATTTCAAACGGATCTTTAAATGTCTTTATTTTTTTGACGTATGGCTCTACAATTTTATTAAAAACATGAAGTCAACATATTCATACCTCAACGCTAACGAGTCATATTTCACAAATAATCCACACTCTTTTTTTCACTAGTATTATCTTCTAAAACCTGGCCGCCCAGTAATAGTGGGCTCTCGTTTACTCCGATGCAAATAGACAGTGGTGTCGATTCTGTTGTGCACAAACTAAACTTAATTTAGACTATTGCTATCTTTTACTAAAAGGCAGGGCGAGAAAAGGACGGCTATAGCTATTCACTAAGTTAGAAATGTCAAACTAGTTTATGCCTTGCGCTTCACCGTGTTTTTAATCGACATGTTTTTACGTGCACCCTTCATTTGTATGGAAATATTAGTTCGAATTAAATTTGACAGCTCTAAATTACGTCCGTCTCTTTCTCGTTTTATTGGTGAGAAAAAGATAGTAATAGCCTAAATTCAGTTTAGTTTGTGCACAACAGAATCGACACCAGTGTGCGCGTATTTTGGTGTTGCTGGGCGAGAAATAGTAGAAACTTCTTTGTACTGAACCTTCGAAACACATAATTTTGTCGATTTCTCGTAAGAAATTACACGGTGAAGTAAAAATACGGTCAACTTTCTCTTAGGGCCGGTATTTCAATGTCACCTTAACTTATTGCTTAAGTTAAGTCCTGCATTTAAGCTAAGTGTCATTTTTAGACGACAGAAGCGTATTTCAATCCGGATCTTCCTCGCCTTAACTAATCTAGGATAAATCGCAATATTGCAACTTAATAAACAGAATATGTCATTTGAGTATGGTTTCTGTTGTTATCCTACTACATTGTTTAATTTTTTTCAAGTTTTAAAAAGTTCAAAGAAAAAGGTTTTAAGTTCACGACATTGTTGAGTTGTCTGAACATTTGAGTAGTATCACGTAAGTACCTGCCTACCGTTTTCGCTCTTTCTTCACGACTTTACAACTTGGCAATTACTCAACTCTAAAATGATTTTTGTTCAGTAACTATACTTTTAGCTCGAGCAGTGGTGATGAAGATATTATTGAATTTATCAATTATTCTACGACTCCACGACGTATACGAATTTATAGAACAAGAGAGACTAATTTCCAGAAATGGAATGAAGGTGAATTTTACGACCGATTTCGTCCAACGAAACATACAGCATACGTTGTGCTGGAACAGATAAGAGACGAAATCAAATGGCCTACTACGAGGTAATATTTCGCAAGAATGTCTGTACCTACATATAGGTACATAGATTCCTCACAGCCTTTTTTATCCTTTTATCAACTTACAAATATTCTATATGCGGCATAAAAAACCTTTTTGCGGTTCAGAATTAATAACCATAAAGCAACTTTTTACACACGCTAATCTCGGATCGGAACTTAAGGGGCCGGCGGAGGATGCGTATTTCATACAAACGTAATACCAAAATTATTTGTAAATCAAACATATTCATAAGGTAGTCTGTATTTATTTCGATTGAATTACAGAATATCTATGTTCCCAAATATGTTTTTTGAGAGAATAGTGATGCAAAGACGAGATATGAGGAATTTAAATTTTCTATAGAAAACTTATTTTTCTTATAACTCTTGTTAAAATCAGTGTCCAATCAAAATATATATTTGGGAACCTAGATATTCTGTAATTCAATCGAAATAAATACCTTAGGAATATGTTTAATTTACAAATTATTTTGGTATTACGTTTGTATGAAATACGCATGCTCCGCAGGTGTCTTAAGCGACAGAAATCTGTCACTTAGATTAAGGCTAGTTAGGGTGGACTTTATTTGCCGCTTAACTTTAATCCAATATTGAAATTAATACACATAAGTCGTTCTTAAATTTAATCCTGGATCACTTCGGGAATAGTTACTATTGAAATACCGGCCCTTAGAAAGGCCTGTGTATCAGCAGTGGGAGAACATTATGGTCTGTTTTTGCTGAACATTTTTTCGAAAAGCGATTCGAAATTCGAAACTCATTTTTTTTTAACACAGATGACGCTTCTAATTAATTTTGAAAATTGAAGGATTGTTTGATACCAGTATCTCAAGTATTGTTTACACGAATCAACTTTTTATTCTTTAAAAAAAAAAGACACTCGTTGCGAGGAACTCTCCCCGTGTAAATCCATGAATGTTATGTTTACCTCAGGCGGCAATAAATATTATCAGAATCTTGTTTATTCATTTAATTTACTGTTTTAAAAGAGTATGGTAATGGCATAATTGGTTTTTAAGTGAATTTGCTGGTACTCACGGCTCTACTGAATTTGGTAGCCCTAGGCTTCGTTTAGGGGAACTGAGTTTCATTTGTTTTTGCTTTGCTTTTATGTAATGGATAAATGATGTAAAGGAAGCTGTTGTTATTTTTTAACCCCTGAGATGACACAAAAACGACGGGGTGTTATAAGTTTGATGAGTGTGTGTCTCTCTGTCTGTGGCATCGTGGCTCCCGAACGGATGAACCGATTTTGATTTTGTTTTTTTTTTGTTTGAAAGGTGAATTAGGCTGGAGTGTTCTTAGCTATATATGATTAAAAAACAGTCGATGATGGCCGCCACAAAATGGCGGATTACATATTTATTCAACAACTCCCTCAATATGGATATCAAATGAAAGGGCTTGACTAGAAGAATACTATACGCTATAATAAATTTGAAATCCAAGATGGCCGCCACCACAAAATGGTGAATTACGTTTTTTTTTACAACTCCCACAATATGAGTATCAAATGAACGGGCTTGACTAGTAGAATAATGTACACTATATTGAAAGGGACTGAGGAATATTGTATTATTATAACCCTATGTGTCAGGGGCTTTTAAATTTTTAATTTAATGTAACTTATTTTTTTGACACATAGATAATATATCATCACTCTCAAAATTCCCTCCCTAAAAGGTTAGGCAGAGGAGTACATGAATGTTATAACCTTTCGCTATGATTACGTCCCATGCATGAAGGACGAGCATGGAGGAGCTCGTGCCTAAATAATAACAGCCGCTCCGGTCGATATTTAGGTTAAACTGTGCTTGTCTAGTAATTGAGTATCACGAGAAGCAAAGCACGCTTTTTGAAGTTTTCAACTCAGAAACAGGCTAAAGGATATAATAAATAATATAAATAATAAAAAGTTTTATTTAAAATGGGATTGCATAGTTAACAAAATATGTTGCATTTTTATAATTTGTTTGGTTCAAATATACAATAAAGACGGGTGAAGTACTGGTCTCCTAGATAGGCTAATATTAGCCTGTGTTAAGGAGATACAGTGCCGGTCCCCTGAATTGAAGAATTATTATATAATATTACATTGTGTTTAAAATTCAAAGTTTGAGACAGCATTTGGACATAAGTGTAGTTACTATACAATAGTTATGGAAAATTTAAATAAGTTTCAGTTCATACACCTATGCAAATAACAATTTACAGCAACAATACATGAAATAAAACATAAAATATGTGATTAAAGACAATAAATTCAACCAAAATAAAAACTAAAATTATAATCACAATCAAATATACAATCAATATCAAAATTAATATCAAACCAGAAATTACAATATTAAAATTAAAATAAATATGAAATTAAAAAAAAATATATATATATATTATTCATTATTGTTGATAAAAGACATACTTATCTAGAGTGTGTGGGTGTATATGTGTGTGTATGTCAGTGTAGGTGCATTCTGTTAAGTGTGTATGTGAGTGTGAATATGTGTGTTTTAACATGATTGTTTTGTGAGGAATAATTCAGTGTCATCATAATTGAGGTCTAAAAGGAGTTTCCGTACAGTTTTTTTACAATTGTAGAATGGTAGTTTATAGATTGGGCATTTTGCATTAATTTTATTATAGAGAGATGGAGCAAGATACACAGAGAATCGTTTTACGAAAGAAGTACGTGGAGGAGGAATAGTGCAGATTCTGTCTTTCCGACGTTTAGAGATATGTCTATAAGGTGTTCTGGAATGTTGTAGTAAGACTATATGTAAAATGTACTGTTGTCGAACATTTAAAACATTCCAGGATTTATAAAGTTCGGTCGTTGGAAATAAGATAGGACGAAAGGTGGCAACTTTAAGTATGGCTCTATGAGCGATTTCTAAAGGCTTCATCAGTGTCTTTGCAGCTCCGCCCCAGCAGGAAATGCAATAGGTCACTAGTGATTGGCAAAGAGCGAAGTATACACTACGGATAACTGAAGCGTGTGCTACATGTCGCAGTGTTTTAAATATGTAAATAAGTTTCCGTACGCGGCCGGATAGGGTGTTAATGTGTGATTTGAAATTTAAGTGTCGGTCAATGAAGATACCAAGATATTTTATTTGTTCTACTGGAGTAAGTGATGGGCACTGGCAAGCCTGGTGCGACATACAACTACTCGAGTGAGATTTTATAGACATAGAGAAATTTGGTTGGGAATTTGAATTTATTGAGAAGGTAATAAAATTTGTTTTAGTGGTATTCAGGGTCAAGGAGTGTGTGTAAAGCCATTTTAATGTGGTGTTAAATCCTTTTTGTGCAATTGACTGCAGTTCCGACCATGAGTTAGCGGTGAAAGTTATTGCAGTGTCAGGATATATATGATATATATTGAAAGGTCAGGTACGAGAACCAGGAGATCACCAAACTATCACTAGCAGTCGTATTTCGCGATATTTTGGTGTTTAGTTACTGCGCGCGCAGATTTTCTAGCCGGCCAGCGTATGTGTTGAGTTCGAACTGATTTTGTGTCTTCACGCCGTCAGATGGCGGGAGCGATATGCGTTGTCCTTGTCGCACTCACAGCGATTCCTACTTTAAACTAGGAAGGAGACGGGAAGGGCTGGCAGATCATCCAGAAGCCTGTTCACCTAGGATGGTCTGTGGATGGGTGGGCTATTGTCTAGGTGGAAACACCATAATTATACGCATTTGAGATCACAGATCACACCATTTAAAAAAGATCGGCCAAAATTTAAGAGGATGTATTTCAGTAACTCATGCCCAGTTATAAGCTCAATTTAGCTAGTTTTATAAAAGAAGATCCAATCTCCAAGGGCTTTTATGTAACTAAGCAAGTCCCTTCACACTTATCAAAATGTGTTAGTTCACAGCTTAGCAGTTAATGCCTTGAGAATAAAGTTGAATTTTTCATCGTTATTACTCAATCTCGAGTCTCTCAGGTGTTTTTGTAGGTGAAATATTTATGACAGAATTTCATAAAGGTTGAAGAAATAGGATAATCTTTCTTTTCGAGGAGTTTACTTTGAACAGAAACTGTTTGTTATAGGCAGTTGTATTTTATTTGATGTTTGAAGTATTAAATATAATGAGAAGTGGATGGGTAATGATTGGAGTTAGAAATTTCATCGGTTATTAGATTTTTAACTTTATAATTGGTTTCCGTAATTTTCAAGGACTATCCGTTCACGACTGATTTGACATTCTGACTATGAATGGTGTTGTTTACAATAAACCTGTAAAAAACTGAAAGTCTGTCAATAATCTTGGAATAACGACAAACTTTGTAACAACAAGTTCAAGTATTCAATATTCAAGGGGTATCAGTAGAACCTAATACCCTCACCTCACATTTCGCAACCTGTGTGCAGGCTGTTTTGAGACATTATTATCATTCGCATTCATTTGTTTCAAGGTTCCGTACCCAAAGGGTAAAAACGGGACCGTATTACTAGGACTTCACTCTTCGTCTATCCGTCTTTTTGTCACCAGGCTGTATCTCATGAACCGTGACAGCTAGACAGTTGAAATTTTCACAAATTATGTATTTTCTGTTGCCGCTGTAATAACAAATAGGTACTATAAACAGAATAAAATTAATATTTAACTGGTAGACGCTTGATATATTCATAGAATACTAGCTTCTGCCCGCGACTTCGTACGCGAATCCTGTTGCTTATGCCAGCGATAACGGGGTCGTCAAAATCGAAGATCTGAAACGTCTGATGTCGAATTCTAAGAGCCCGGGGAAGGGAAATTAACGGATCTTTCCCATCTGAGCAACACATACCATTTGTTTCTTTTTGCCATTTAACAGCTGCACAAAAAGTAAAATTTTGAACTATACCTCCGATGGCGGAATATGTGGCGTATTCAATCATAGGAGTATACGTAAATGCACTCCGTTCCTTATCAACCCAAGGAAGGTCGCTATGCCCTACGGCTATATCTTGAGACACATCCGATTCTTCAGATGATACGAGTATCGACATTCTGTTCAGACAGGTGACCAGTCAGATCACCAAACATTAATTCACAAACTTTTACTTGACAAGCAACGATTAGAAAACACATAATTTGTCATTCCATCATTATACAACTACAAGTTTAACAAATAATTCACTTCGCAAAATAATTATCCGATAAACTTTTACTTAATAACGTATTATTTGACAAACAATTCATTATTTTTTCGTTTTATCTCCTACAACAACGTTTGAAATAGAGACATTACACATATTGATTGTGCCAATCCAAATAACAGAAAAAGAAAATAAATTAAGTTGGTTTCTTATAAGCACATTGACTCAGCCACGCAATAAGAGCCTCGTAAGGTGCTGGTCGAAGCTCTACGCTATTAATCCCGGTATTATAACTGCAGAGTAAATTACTCATCATCTGCCTGGCCTTGTCCCCACTATGTTGGGGTCGGCTTCCAGTCTAACCGGATGCAGCTACCAATACTTTACATGGAGCGACTGCCTATCTGACCTACACAACCAAGCTTAGTTCGGGGTAATTCAATTCCCTTTATTCGCATCAAGTCAGTCAGATATTGAGGCCTCTGACTGGCCGGGTAACACGTGGTCACACATCCATGAACCAAGGTAAGCACGGCTTAGGTCCATGTTCACACAAAGAGATGGCGGTCTGATTATCTAAAACAGCTGTTTAAAACACATTTTTGTATGGGAACATGTCACAGTGACAGCTGTTTTTAGATAATCAGGCTGTTATCTTTTCGTTGAGCATGGACCTTAATCACCCGATCGGCTGTTATTAATCAGCCACGAACTCCACACTCGGTATGTAATGGGTGGTCAAACATCCACCGATTAACCAAGTAAAATAAATTAGTATTATCATCACATTAATTTTATCTAGGTAGTAAAAATACCATTCCACTATCTTTGAATACTATCAAAGGTCTAGCAAATATTGGTATGTATGTGCAATGTCAAAATTCCAATTTATTTTATTTCTCCGAAACTAATATAGTTTGGTATCGTATCAAATAAAAATATTTACATTAAAAGTACTGTATGATGGTAACCATATGTTTGTATTGGCATAATATTGCAGCGGAAATAGCGTTTTTATTTATATTCTATGGTGCTGTAAATCATAACTTGCGGTATTTTTAGTCTGTGGCAGAAATTATTTATTTGATTCAGGGAATTCTGAACATTTAATTATATTAATACATTGCAGTGTTGATTTTGAAATAAGCTAAACTAAATTTGTATTAGTTTTGTTTGTTCCGTCGTGTGTAAATATTAAACTTTAATTAAAATAACCAGTTTTCGATTAATTTTGCTATTTGTTGCCTAGTCATAGAATTGTTTTTATGAATTTCCAGAAGAATGAATATGAGTGTGTTACCAAAACTAAACGTCTTACGGTAACGAACTAGAGCTTATTTTATTGAAATCCTGACCTTTTTTTTATTTTATAAATAACATCACATTCAAAATATAACATAAATAATCTGTGCAAGTGGGAAAACACAGAAATACAGCAAATGTAGCAGGTTTGACATACCAATGCAAAGGGGATGTCGTAAACGTGACACTTTAAAACATTTAGGTCCATGTTCACCGAGAAGATAACAGCCTGATTATCGAAAAACAGCTGTCAATGTGACATGTTCCCATACAAAAATGTGTTTTAAACACAGTGACAGCTGTTTTTAGATAATCAGACGGTTATCTTTTCGGTGAACATGGACCTTAGTCTCTCACAAAACTTGTTTGTATTGATACCAGCTATCTATTTATATAGGTCTTATGCGTGGCCGCTACTTTGAAAAAAAAAACAAAATGGCGGTAAATTCTTCATACAAAAATGTTCTAAGCCCTTTCGTAACAAGCAACGCCACCTTGAACTGCTCACTAAAATTGGTATTTACCTAACACTGTTGGTACTTTATCAAAATAAATACACACACATACCTACCAACATAAATAACAAAATAATATACGTCAAAAGGGATTATAGTTGCTGCCAGTTAAAATGACAAAAGCGGTCATTGACCCCCACCTACATTTATTAATGTTCTTAACTTTGAAAACCAAAAATAACCCTGATAAAGTCTTGAATCGTCATCCATCGTAATCTTCAACATTTTTTGTAATGCAAAACGATACACGGCTTATTTGTTTTTGTTCGTACGAAGTGAAATTATGCATGACGACAGTATCAAAAAATTACAAATCTGTTTAGTCCGTCAGTTAGAGTTTTGAAAAATAATGGACACGTATTTTTTGTATTTGTAAATCAATATTATAGTATATTGATAAAGATAAAACACATCAAAACCCGGGAGTGGAGGCTTCTGGCGTCAGAACTAGCTGAAAATTATACCTAGGCGTGACGTATTGAGAATTTTAAAAGCGTTGTATCTTCCTTCTACCCTATTATCATCTATCTGGCACCAACTATAGACCAACTTATAAGCTGACCAACTTCACAGTTTCAACATTCCCATACTCTTCCATTTTATTCGCAAGTTACTGTAGGATTAAAAGTAAGTTCTCTGTTAAACTCTGGAGACTCATAAGCCAGTCTCGTTCTATAGGTAAGGAAACCCCCACGAATTATTTCGCAGACTTTGTAGAATTTTTTGCGAATAGAATTTTCTGTTGTAGAATTGCCGAATGTATTTTTCGAATAAAGTTACGCTGGTTTGCGACCATGGATTGAAAATATACAGGATGGAACGATACTGTCACGCACTTCAATTTTGTATGAAACAGCAGCATTCTTGTTGATTACCGGTGAAAAGTTTTCTTTCACAGTTTTAATAGTTTTATCACCCAAGTCGTTTAATTGTCATTATAAGTATTTTCGTTTACCAGGAATGAATAATAGTATGAGGATCCTCATTGTTATATTATGTAGTGTAACATATTGTACGTAACATCAACTTACCATGTTAAGCGAGTAAATTATTTGATTTGATTTGTTTTGACCAGTGCTAGTATTGAAATAAATTGGTGACTTACCTATTGTGCCTGCCTGGGTCCGAATCTACAACCACACATAAACACTGCAAGAAAATACGTTTAAGACTGAAACGAAACCTCTCCTCAAGATTACGCTAGACCCTACATCCCCAAAAAGGTCCAATCAATGCCAATAACAGTTCAATAATAACTTGATCCTCGAGGGCACCACTTTCATAGTTCATATAGATGAGATGTAGGTAATGAAGTTAGGCCCCAGACTAGAGCCAATTATTAAGATGTAATCAAATCAGGTGGAAGAAACGAGGTGATTGGTAGGTACCTAGTTGTTATATAAGGGTAGGGCTACTCGAATGGCGTAGTGGTAGTGACGCTGCCTTACGTTCTTAGGGTCCTGGGTTCGAATCCCGGTAGGAGCATATGTTTGTGTGATGAGCATGGACATTTGTTTCCGAGTCATGGATGTTTATATGTATAATAAGTATGTATTTACAAACAAAAAAGTATATATATGTAGTATATCAACTATCTAGTGTCCACGACACAAGCTTTGCTTAGTGTGGCACTAGGTGGCGCTGTGTGTTAATGTCCAGCAATATTTTATTTATTTATTTACTTACATACATAAATATCTATTTGATTAAGCTTTGAGGGTCATTCGATGAATTTGAATCTATATCTATACTATACATATACTAGAATGGATAAAACCACTTTCGTATGAAGACACCGAAGCACTCTTGTAACATGATAACGTACACACATCAAACACGTGCAGTCTAACACCACACACACACACACACACACACACACACACACACACACACACTCACACACACGCATACACACACACACACAAATCATCACCCATTATACACCACTCACCTTTTACCATTAACCTCTCATATACATTCATAACATATTAGGAGAATATTAGGATTACATTGTTAAGAAAATAAAATAGAATTATCTTAATTTATGGAAGAGCGGTGTCTCCTACTACAGGCATTATTTGCTTAAAAGGAGACTCCAATCATCAACTAATGTAAGAAATATTGTTTTACGGAAATAAATATTTTGTATTTTGTATTTGTATTTGTATACAATATACTATATAATACGAGTACTTATTATAAAGCAGAATAGTTTGTTTGTTTGGTTGAACGCGCTAATCTCAGGAACTACCAGTTTTATTGAAAAAATCTTTTTGCGTTGGATAGTCCATTTATCGAGGAAGGCTATAGGCTATATAACATCACGCTATGACCAATAGGAGTGGAGCAGCAATAAGAAATGTTACAAGCGGAAAATTCACGCGAACGAAGTCGTGGGCTGCAGCTAGTTTAACATAACATAACACTAGGCTGTAAACCCCGAAGGCCGAGGCAGAGGTGTATCTAATAGTACCCCCACATTTTGACAGTTATGTTTAAGTCATAGGACTTGACGTGGACGTGTGTTTTTCGTTACATAGGTAATAGGGGTCGAGCCAGTGCCATCAACCGGTACAAATCCAAACTCTGTGGTTGTTACTAAGTAATTTATTCTTAATGATAAACTTTACAAAACCCTTTGGCTGTTTGTACCGAACCCAGAACCATAAGCTCAGCACTCGAGCATATTTAGTTAAAACTTCAGATTAGGATAGAAGTTCAGCGGGCCTGGACGTTGAGTAAAGTCTCGACGGCGCATTCGTGTTCCACGCGCGCCTCAAAGAGATGTCAGCAAAAGGAAGTGTTTCGCAAGGACCGATGCCTGTGGGGTTGCGGGACTGTTCGAAAGAGATACGGCGACCCTGGAACACAAAAGGCTAAGAAGGGACATGGATGGGTTTAGTCCGTAAAAGTCTGACACTCCCTTCCGCTGCGTACAGAGCGGGAAGTGTCATTTGATGATTTACCATCCAAAAAAAATGGCTGGAAATTCAGATTTCATAAAAAAAGTATCAACTGTACATTCTCTTTCTTAAATTATTTGTGTCAACAATTATTGTATCGGATCAGTATTTGAGGAGAAAGAGGAGGAAAATGAAACGTTAAAAAAAAAAAAAAAAAAAAATTATTACCTTCAATAATTGTACACGAAACACTTATCTAAGCACTATGCAGCGTTACAACTAGAGAGAAGAGTGTTTACGATGAGCTCTGGCACCCAATGTAAGATTTAACTTGTGTTTAGGGTGCCAGGGTCCTCGCCTATACTTTGGACATGTAACAATAGTTGTAAGACGAGCACAGTATATCACAATTATATTACAATACTATAATTACTAGCTAATGTAACCAAAATGTGGCCTATTTATAAATCTATGTGTAGGTGTGTAAATGTTAAAGGGTTAGATAAATATGGTGAAAAATTGTGTTTATGTAAGTCTGTATAAAAACATATTATTTTACTAACTGCATTAGGTTAAGCGATCGATATCCGTAGTAAGTCTTCAGTTTCGTTATAAATTAATGTTAAGAGCCACTTCGTGACCTTGTTTTTGCATCCTTTTGTACACATAGGTGCAATGGAGCAGAGTTTATTTATTTTATTATATTAATGGTTTGACAGTATACCGAAATGACGCTGAGCAAGGGCCGTTCTACATCCCTGGGTTGAGCATACTTCGAAATGTCTGCGTTTTTTGGTAGTGTTTGGATCATATACCACAGAAGGATGCTTGCGCAGAATAGTACTAAGGACAAAAAGTTGTCTCACAGTGAGAACCTGACATTCGGAGTAGAGCGCCGTAGTGGGATACCTAAAAGGCTTCGAGGTTGACCTTGAGAACAGCTCTCTGCGCTCGTTCCAGAGGCAGGAGTATTGTCTTGAGAGTCCCACCCCACACTGTGATGCAGTAGTTTATTATGCTTTGACACAGGGCATAATAAACAGTTTTAATCGTACGGCCGTCAGCGGAGTGCCTTAGCCTTTTAAAAACAAATATACTCTTGCGGACGCGCGATATGAGATTATTGAGGTGAGGTTTCCAGCTCAGAGAACTATCTACATATACACCGAGATACTTGACAGACTCACACCTTTTGATTTGAGGGCAGCCACATTGTGAGGAAGAAAGACCGATTGAGCAAGTATGAGCTCTGAGCAACATTGAATCCGGAGGAGGGAGGTTGGTGGATAGTAAGGAGAAAGGTAAGTATACCGTTTTGTTTAAATTTAGGGTAAGGATATTATTTGACAGCCATTTCATCACTGAGTTCAGAGCAAGTTCCGCGTATTTAACTGTTACAGGCCAGTCACAACCATGAATCAACATAGCCGTATCATCCGCGTAAGTGAAGATTGAATAATTCATTAGAGACATTTTGCATAAGTTGTTAATATAGATAAGAAAAAGGGTAGGACCCAGGATTGAGCCCTGAGGAACTCCAAAATTTAATGAAATGGTGTCACTGATAACATCATTTATTTTAACGCACTGAGTTCTATCACAGAGATAATCCTGGAAAACCTTTAAGGCATGTCCGCGAATGCCCGTAGCCTCCAGCTTAGATAATAGGTGGGGAACGGACACAGTGTCGAATGCCTTAGAAAGGTCCAGGAAGATAGCCAAGCATTTCATTTTACCATCTAAATTTGATACTACGTGGTCTACCAAGGCAGCAACAGCATTTTCAGTGGACCTGCCACCTCTAAAACCATACTGATTGTCACTTAGTAATTTGTATGACTCAAGATAGTTTATCAATCGATTATTGAGGATCTTTTCTAATATTTTAGAGATGGCAGGCAAAACTGAAATCGGTCTATAATTATCTACACTGTGTCTGTCCCCATTTTTGAAGATTGGGTGAACAACGGCTCTTTTGAAAACCTTTGGAAAACAGCCTGTGTCAATAGAGCGATTGCAGATATGAGTAATGACCGGGACAATCGCGGGCAGACAGGATTTTAAGATTCTCGATGAAATGCCATCCCAGCCAACCGCAGCATCAGTTCGTAACCCAATAATGAGATTCGAGACCTCGACTTCATCTGTAGGTAAGTACTAGCGTGTGAGAGGGTAGTGCATCGAGACAATATTCCGGGGTATACGAAGTGGACTCGAATTTGCTAGCCAAGTTCTTGTCAACATTGGCAAAGAACTCGTTGACTCTATTTACCGAGGACTTTTCATCCGTTTCGTTAATCTCGTCAAAATGTTTGTGGTAGGTATAATTCCTTGCAAATCCTGTTCCCTCTTATGGGAGCATGCGTAGTTCATACAAACGTAATTCAAAATATTTATTTAGGAACCTAGGTATTCGGTAATCCAATCGAAATAAATACACACTACCTTATGAATATGTTTGATTTACAAATTATTTTGGTATTACGTTCGGATGAACTACGCATGCTCCGCGGGCCTCTTAAAATATGGCAGCTTTGGGCAAAGGTCGTTATCGCAATAAGTAGCTTCCAAGACTATTTCGCATCCCAAAAATACTGCTCTAATACAATATATTTTACAGACTGTTTACGATATTTGTTTTGACTTTACGACTACCAACTCACACACACCCGCAGGAAATAATTTTAAAAGCCGACCTTTATGTTCAATTACGGTACAGTTTGAAACCAATATCGTGTGCGCATTAACCAGAATGCCTCATAAACGTCTAGAGAGTTCCATAAATTTAAGTGCTGTACGCATAGAATTTACGATATTATACCTCGTTTTAGAGTTATTAGAAGTTTCTGTCGGGACGATGTGTTTGTGTAGATGTAGATTTGGCATTTAGTGTGTTCATTTTGGAACAATGTTAGTAGGTTAAGTAAATATAACACTAGAGGATGAAGACAAATCATTTTTTTTTTGTTCTAGCATTTGTCATTTTCAAAAAAATCTTCTGAGATGTAAATATACTGTTACAGTATTATTAGCTACCGCCCCACTGCTGGACAAACGCATTCCCGAAATCTTTTGAAAGTCGCCATAGGTTTCAGTGCTTGTCGTATCTACAACTGCTTTCAATAGGCTGGACACATTAAAGGCTTCCCGTATTTTTCTACATCAGACAATTCAATACATTTTTAACATTTCCTTCATCTTTATGTAAGATAAAAGGTCAGTATACAAGCTTAGCTCATACAAGCCAGCAAAACCGAAGCAGCGTTGGCGAGTCTGAAGCACATCTGCGATGATAAGCTTGCATGGAACCGCCGGAGCCAAGCAGCGCCGGAGCCGCCGTGACAAAAACTATGCCTGTTGCATGTTGCATGCTTGCTGCATACTTGCTTGCATGCTGCATGCTTGCTTGCATGCTACATGCTTGCTTGCATCCTGAATGTATGGTGCATGCTTGTTTGCAAGCCTGCTGCATGCTTGGTGTATCCTTTTTTCATGTTTTTTACAGGGAAATCGTTTCGAGCGTTTTATTATAAGCGTTCAATACTTTGTATAACACATAAGAGTAGGTACCTGACTGAATAAAAGGTAATGGAGTATAGAAAAGGTCCACTTTGAACTGAGGCGTGTCTGTTTAAGGAGGATGCACTAGCTCGCGAAATTCTAATTTTATTTAGTTTTTTTTGCATTTGGAGGTATAATAGTCAAATTATTATATATAGAGTCATATGAGTTCGCGACCGTAAAACGAATGTATTTACAGAATTATTATCAATAAAATCATTTATACAAAAAAAAAATATTCCATTGAATGACTATTTCAAGGGATAACCGAGGCGCTTCCACCTTAAATCTCATAACTCTCAGACAGTCTCTATCTAAAGCTCACAGTGTCATGTTAACACCGGGGTACTGTTTATTAATTCCATATTTTTGCTCGCGACTGTACGACGAGTTACATACGAGTACGTTTGCTTCGCGTGTCAGGTACCAAGATGAAGTAAGCAGTAGTAAATCTCTTAATATTTATGAGTTTTTGCGCTACCCTTCAGCAGTATTGTGAGAATTTTATTAGGTAACTAAATGTGTAATTTTGTCGTATATTCTGTTGCTAGGTAAGCTTCTGTTGTGTAACCGTTCTGTTGAGTTTGTAGGTTAGAATAATCTTCTTCTATAAAAGAAGAAATATCAAACATTAGGAGTAAGGAGTACAGTAAGGAGTACTTTGTCCAGTAGCTAAGCTGTCCAGCTGGCACAGTGTCCAGCTGAGAATCTGTCCAGTTTCTACGGAGCCGTGATGTTTCCTCTGCTGAGACGACGCAAGCCTCCTCTATCCGAGAGAGTCGGACCACACAAGCTTGATAGCTGTCCCTCTTTTGAGAGTTTAGTATACATAATCTAAAAAAAAACTCTCCCTTCCGCACACAAATAAGTAACTCTTCTTCTAGTTTACAAAAATAAACATGAAGAAAATTGTGTATCTGCAATCCCTTAACTCCATTTAAACGGTGAGATTAATAATTTTTGAAATTATAATGGTCTTTCTTATACTTTTTCCCAGATGTCCTGAATGCCCAAGAGTCCAATACTTAACAAAAATAATATACCAAAACATTGTCGTGTGTGAAAAAAAAAATAATAAAAAAAAAAAAAATTAATTATTATAGTTGTTGAGGTTGTGGAGCAAAAGAAAAAAGTTGTGGTTTAAGGTTGTAAGTAAGTAGAAGGTAAACACACGATGATTTTAGGATTACAAATAAAAAGGTCTTCAAGCTCTCGGAGTATGCGTCAAACTATTGGTTCAAGGACCTCTTGCTTTGGAAAGACTATGGGAGGTTTGTTCAGAATAAAACTAGGAAGTTCAACTAGAACAATAACAATGGTAATATATTAACACAAGTTAGTTACATGAGTTATCGAAGGCTGTACAAAGTCGTTTACACCTTACTACTAAGTATTCTGAAGTAGGAATAGGGCGGCGGGCCTCTGAAGTTAAACGCGCACTGACTCTAGTTTTTCTCTGGCCAGATTATATAAAAAGGTGAACTTACTCATGGTACCATGATCGCACTCCCTACGCCGTAGAACGTCGCCGAAGCTCTCGCGGTTCTCCGCGGGGCTGGGGGACCGGGCGATCGCCAGAGCACGTGCTCGATAGCGATCGTCGTGGCCTCGCGCCTGGGCGCGCGGAGGCTGGTGTAGAAGGCGGGTGCAGGAAGCGAAGCAGGCACGACGAGTAGTCCTTGGGGTCGCCTACCACACATGGATGGTGGCAGACACTCACGCTAATGCGGAGCCCTACGGACGGGACGCCTCCCAAGGACGCTGGCACGCTGAGCTGAGCGAAGATATCGCTACGTCCGCGTCTTCTCGACCTCCTTCAGCCGGTCGTGAGGTTACCGTGGACACGCGGTCATCGATGAAGCCACGCGCTAAGTTCTCGCAGCGTTGATTCGCTTGCGCCACATTTACGGAGGTGATGAAATCGATTTGACCGACATCCTCGTGGCTACAGGCCGTAGTCCATCGCAGAATTGCGTTAAAAATTACAACGAAAAAGAAATATTGCGCACATGGACGCGTGGAAAATTTTTACTCCGCCATCTTAAATTTAAAAAACCGAACAACGCCGGGAGTCCGGGTTCTCACGTGAAGCGTGCGCGGATGTTGGACCCAGACTGACGTCTAAAAACGGAAATTCACAAATATGCAAAATTGACAATTCGTTTCACTTAACATGGCAACATGGAAAATGAATTGCTTATATTTATTAATTCTAATTTTAAGGTGATACATCTTAATTAATACGTTGCCGTATCCCATACACTCACATGACTGAATTGTTTGCGTAAATATACTCTTGATAAAGTTATGGATTTTTAAGTGTATCTTTACAATGACTGAGCGCGACCCGTATGATTTGACGGTTGCGTGGAATGAAACGTGACAACTTCTATAATAAAATTATTTTTGATGTCAAATAAAAAGTTTTAATAAATCCTATAACCATTGTTTTATTTGGATTGTATGTTTTATGAGGATTCCAAAGATGGTTTTATGACCCGAATCTGTGCCGTAGACAATGAACAATCTGCATGTCAATATTGCCGACATTGGTTAGTGTTCACATGATTACTAGTTATTTACAACTTCTCAATTCTAAGTAAATACTGTTTTGAGCTATCTAACACCTAACCGTCTCATGTATGATGCTGGTTATCCATTCTCTAACGTGTTTCGGGTTCATGGTTTCATTGGCAAAATAACCTCAAAATGTTGTTGACCAAGGTTATTTGTTTGGTTTGAAAAACTAGTAGCAGCTTATGTAATATATCTGCTACAATACCCCCCTTCACGGGAAAAGGCTAACCCCGTTAGCCGACACAGCCGGGCTAACCGAGTTTAAAAAAGTTTTTATAGTATATGATAAGTTTTTTTTAAATGTACCGATCAACACTGGAATCTGTAAGGATTGTGTTGAACAATGTAAGTTATAGAGCTATGGTGAGTATTGTAAAATAATGAAAATATGAACTAATCGTTCTATTAAAATAAAGCTACCTTATGGTTTAATACCTGATTAAAAGTATGCTTACTAAACTATTGACTTAAAAGTCATTGACCTAACAAGTATTTGTTGTTGGCCTACTATAAACTACGAGCTTATGAACTATTGACCATGGCCTACTAACTATCAGTGCACTACCTATGAAATAAGAACTTTGAATGACCAATGAATTGGTTTCCTAAAATGAACTATAGCTAAAATAATACTAAGTAATTAAATGTTGATGCTATCGTCTATGTGTCTAAGTAACTAAGTATTATGTACATAATAATGTACAAATTTAGCATGTCACTGAAATGACTGCCAATGCTTTTGATGAATATGAGTCGTCACCCAATTCTTTTGTAAGCGGACAAGGTTTAAAATTGTTTGTGGGAAAAAATTCCTAACTCAATGTTTAAAATGGTTTTTTGTCATTTGTTTTGAAAAAAAATACTGAACTGTTTTTGAAAAAAACAAAAGGAATCAGGGTCGTTGAGAACCACTGATACCGTTGCAATTCAGTGTGGTGACAAGTATTGTCACTTCCACAGTAAAGAAATATATTTTGATCAAAATACCCATAAAAAAAAAACTTATTTTCAATTGTTTTGAAAAAAGTACTGAACTGATTTTGAAAAAACAAATGGGATCAGGGTCGTAGGGAGCCACTGATACCGAAGCAATTCAGAGTAGTGACAAAAATAGTCACTTGCAAAATAATAAATATTTTGATCAAAATATCCAAGATTAAACTTATTTTCAATTGTTTTGTAAAAAATACTGAACCGATTTTGAAAAACAAATGGGATCAGGGTCGTAGAGAGCCACTGATACCGAAGCAATTCAGTGTAGTGACAAAAATAGTCACTTGCAAAAAAAATATATTTTGATCAAAATTCCCAAAATAAAACTTATTTTCAATTCTTTTGAAAAAAGTACTGAACTGGTTTTGAAAAAACAAATGGGATCAGGGTTATAGAGAGCCACTGATACCGAAGCAATTCAGTGTAGTGACAAAAATAGTCACTTGGAAAAAAAATGTTTATTTTGACCAAAATACCCCATATAAAAATATTTATTTCCAATTGTTTTGGAAAAAGTCCTGAATTGATTTTGAAAAAACAAACGTTATCAGGGCCATGGGGAGCCACTGATACAGGAACAATTCAGTTTAGTTTAGAAAAGTTCACTTAAAAAAAAATCGACCAAGAATGTGCAAATGCATCATTTTTTTAACGGTCAGAAAACTAAGCATAAATAACAACACCGTTTTTATGGCACTTTTATTATGTCCTTGACGTGATACTTCCCTATAGTTTTTGTGTTTATTTCCTCTAATTGGTAAACAACATCGGATAGTTTGTCGACTATTTTACATTTGACAAACCTTGGTGCTAATTTTGCTGAGAAAAGCTTTGCCGCATTTGACTGTACAAAGTTACGCCTCCAAACAATATCACCAACTTTTAGCCTGAGCTCTCGGCGTCGTAGGTTATATCTGTTCGCATTCTGTTTGTACGCTTTGGTCAATGTACTTACACGTTGGAAAATATCTGCAAGTTCATTTAAGGAATCTGCTTTTTCGTTCCTATTGGCGAGTTGAATATCATCAATTGAATGTGGTGCGTTGCCCCTCAAGGTATGCAAAGCACCGTCAGTGATGATTTCACGACCTCTGACCAAAAAATATGGTGTGTATCCTGTAGCTAGATTTATGGAAGTGTTTAAAAATAACTGGATTTGAGGAAGGAACCTAGACCAATTTCTCTGGTCTTCCTCTACTAACATAGCTAAGCAAGTTTGAATGGTTTGGTTATAGCGTTCCACAGTGTTTGATTGTGGTGCATAATATGCGTTGTAAAAAATTTTTGGTATTGAATATTTTGTACAAAAGTTTTTAAATTCCTTACTCTGAAAAATCGTGGCGTTGTCACATATAATAACGCATGGTGTGCCCTCTTTTAATAAAATTTCTGATTCGATAAAAGAAGTTACTGTCTTTGTGGTTGCAGTTCTAAGGGGGTGTAGCCAGCAATATTTTGTGAATACATCTACAATGGAAAGAATATATACATGACCTGTGTATGCTTTTGCAAAGGGACCAATTGTGTCAGTGGAGAGTGTATGCATAGGACGATCTACCTTTTTCTGGTTTGTCATGTGTCCGTGTGGTGTTTCATTTGAGTGTTTATAAGCCTTACACTTTTCACAGTTTGTCACATAACTCATCTGCATACATACCCTTCCAGAAGTAATTTTCTTTTATCTTTGCTAAAGTTTTAAATGAACCAGGATGCACGGCGGTTATTTCGTGATTTTCCTTTATGCAGTCCTGTGCTACGTCATGTGGTATAACCATTTTCCATGAGTTTTCCTCTTGTAACTGTGTCAAGGGTTTACTGTATCTGTACAATATGTTATTTTTAATTTGATAGTTCTTATGATATGTTGGATGAGTTTGTACATTTTTAAATAATTTATTGTACCACTCATCGCTTGAATTCGTACCCCCTGAAAATGATACTGCGTTGAGTTCTGCTCTAGATAACGCATCTGGAACTACGTGCAGAGCACCTTTCCGATGACGGATTTCAAAGTCAAAACAAGCTAGTTGCATTGCCCAACGAGCTAAACGACCTGACGGGTTGTTTAATGATTTTAACCACTTTAGACACATGTGGTCTGTAACCAAAATAAAATGAGCACAATCAATGTAAGGCCTAAAATGTATAACGGAATCAACTACAGCCAACAGCTCTCGCTCCGTCGTGCTATAATTTCGTTCTGTTTTTGACAGTAAACGGGAGTGAAATGCTACGGGATGTTCTACACCGTCTATTTCTTGTACAAGAACGCTACCAATTCCGACTGATGATGCGTCGGTATGAATCTGAAACGGTATTGTAAAATCCGGACAGGCTAATACTGGAGCTTGAGTAAGTGCTTCTTTGAGTGCTATGAAAGACCTTTCCGCTTCAATACACCAAGCTATTGCCTCTTTTCCTTTTTTCTTACCTATTAACGCCGTCATTGGAGCTATTATTGTTGAAAAGTTATTAACAAATCTCCTGTAGTATGAACATAAACCTATGAACGCTCGCAACTGTTTCGCTGTAGTTGGTCTTGGGAAATTTCTAATACAGTCCAATTTCCTTGGATCTGTGTGCAGGCCTTTTGAGCTTACAACGTAGCCCAAGTAATTTAGCTGATCTTTACAAAATTCGCATTTTTCAAAATTTATTGTCAAACCTGCTTTGCTTAATGTTTCTATGACATCGTTCAATATAGCAATATGCTCTTCAAATGAAGTAGTAGCTATTAAAAGATCATCACAATATCCAAAAATTTTTTCGCCATACTTGTGGTGAAACAATGAGTCAATCAAACGTTGCAAATCGCAACCAGCGTTACATAATCCAAAAGGCATTCTCTTGAATTCAAATAGTCCTCTGTTAGGTACTACGAATGCGGTTTTCTGACAAGAAGTGCCATTACCATCTAAATTATCGGAATCGCAAAGTGGTAGTTGCCAATAAGCAGCTGATAAATCTACTGAAGTTAAATAACGAGCTCCTTTAAGGTTATCTAATATTGAAGATATATAAGGCAATGGGTAGGAGTCTTTTAGAGTGACATCATTAAGCTTTCTAGCATCCAAACAAAATCTGAGGGAACCATCTTTTTTTGGAGTCATAACCACCGGGTTGGACCAAGGTGATTTTGATGGAGCAATTACGCCTAGTTCTAACATTCTGTCCACTTCATCGTTCAGTGCTTGCAATTTCACTGGCGATAAAGGGTAGTATTTTTGTTTAATTGGTGATAGTTCATTTTTGCTTGTGGGTGTATGTCGTTATTTTTGTCAACTAGCTGTATGCTATCAAAATAAAAATAATTTAAAATTCCAAATTGGTGTACAAAGTCCATGCCTAAAATGAAGTTGTCGGAAATCTCTGGTATAACCATAAATGTGATATCCCAAGTTTTATCTTTGAAGTTGACTGGTATGGACATAGTACCTATCGTTCTCACTTGAGATCCGTTGGCACACTTTGCGGTCCAGTGTGTTGTTTCTATTTTGAATCCTAAATCTGAAAGATGGTTGTGGTAATCGTTACCTATAACTGAGAGGTTTGCACCTGTATCCAAAAGTCCGCTGTAAGTTCTGTCTTTAATTATGAATTCTACAAAGATTCTGTTGTCTAGTTTCCCACATGTTTTACCAGGAGTCACCGTCCCTAAGTGTTGTTTATTTGGAGAGGCACTAGGTACTCCTGGGTGATCTAGTTTTTTGAATTTGATTTTTGATCCGGGTGGGTGTTTGTGGGTGGGTTGCACTTTGGACAGCGGGTAGTTAGTACCCCTTTTGCCCCACACTTAAAGCAAACAATGCCAGGTACTGATCTGCATTGTTTATATGTATGACCAGACTTCTTACATTTCTGGCATGTAACCGGTGTTTTTTCCTTTTTCTTATATTGAGTGTTAAGGACGGTTACTTGTTTCGGACCCTTATTAGGTTTTGTGACAGAGTTACATGGTGTGGATACAGCGTATGCTTCGTAACGCTTGCCTAGTGAAATTAATCTGTCAATGGTCTGTATGTCATTGACAGCTAAGAGTTGTGCATAGGTTGGCAATAAATTATGTTTTATAATTTCTATAAGGGTAATTTATGACAATGGTGAAGTAAGTCTTGAGTTTAAGGTTTGCATGTCTAGCACGTAGATATGCAATGGTTGACCTACGCTTTGCTTGTGATCTCTAATTTGTTTCTCCAAGGTGAAATCATTGTCAAAAGATGAGAAGAATGTTCTAAACTTATTTTGCAAATCCTCCAAAGTGACTACTGAGTCTCTAATCTGTCTATAATAATCTAGTGCTTTCCCGCCCAATAAGTCTGAAAAACATTTAACAATTTTATGTTCCGGTACGTCTCTAGTGCGCATGCAGTCATCAATTCGCAAGAAAAAATCCACTATACTTGAGTCGCCGGTGAACTTTAAATTCCATGATCTGAAATTGTCATCGCGTACTACATACGTTATGACATTCGAGTCGACTGCTGGTACCGTTTGACTATGTGAAGGTTGGTAAGTGTGTTTTGTGTCATGGGATGCGGTTGACGTTGATTGCTGAAATGCATCTTTTTGTCTACGCGTTACATTTCGAGAGACATCGTCTGAATCGGATTTGTCGTGCACATCATCCTCTGTATCTTCAAATTTTTCTGGTGGGTCAGCCATTGTGACGACACAACAGAAATTATTATTAAATTTAAACGGTTAGTACCTGAACGGTGCTTGCTGAGGAAGTAGTGAGAGCAATCCGAATAAAGTTACTGTTGTCAGTACATGAATATAAAATATTTCCCATAAAAAAAATCAAAATGTCATGTTTTCAACTGTAAAATGTTGCTTCACCAAAACAAATAAACTCACAAAAATGCGAAGCACTCACTGTTCAGATGCCACCTAAAAGTTTCCAATACAAATTGTGTTGGAGAATGTTAACGCAACAGGTTTTGACTATAAAAAAACAATCACCAGTAATACTCCAAACAAATCCCATAGTATAATGTTATAATAAACGTTCGGGCGCCATTGTCGTGTGTGAAAAAAAAATAATAAAAAAAAATAATTAATTATTATAGTTGTTGAGGTTGTGGAGCAAAAGAAAAAAGTTGTGGTTTAAGGTTGTAAGTAAGTAGAAGGTAAACACACGATGATTTTAGGATTACAAATAAAAAGGTCTTCAAGCTCTCGGAGTATGCGTCAAACTATTGGTTCAAGGACCTCTTGCTTTGGAAAGACTATGGGAGGTTTGTTCAGAATAAAACTAGGAAGTTCAACTAGAACAATAACAATGGTAATATATTAACACAAGTTAGTTACATGAGTTATCGAAGGCTGTACAAAGTCGTTTACACCTTACTACTAAGTATTCTGAAGTAGGAATAGGGCGGCGGGCCTCTGAAGTTAAACGCGCACTGACTCTAGTTTTTCTCTGGCCAGATTATATAAAAAGGTGAACTTACTCATGGTACCATGATCGCACTCCCTACGCCGTAGAACGTCGCCGAAGCTCTCGCGGTTCTCCGCGGGGCTGGGGGACCGGGCGATCGCCAGAGCACGTGCTCGATAGCGATCGTCGTGGCCTCGCGCCTGGGCGCGCGGAGGCTGGTGTAGAAGGCGGGTGCAGGAAGCGAAGCAGGCACGACGAGTAGTCCTTGGGGTCGCCTACCACACATGGATGGTGGCAGACACTCACGCTAATGCGGAGCCCTACGGACGGGACGCCTCCCAAGGACGCTGGCACGCTGAGCTGAGCGAAGATATCGCTACGTCCGCGTCTTCTCGACCTCCTTCAGCCGGTCGTGAGGTTACCGTGGACACGCGGTCATCGATGAAGCCACGCGCTAAGTTCTCGCAGCGTTGATTCGCTTGCGCCACATTTACGGAGGTGACGAAATCGATTTGACCGACATCCTCGTGGCTACAGGCCGTAGTCCATCGCAGAATTGCGTTAAAAATTACAACGAAAAAGAAATATTGCGCACATGGACGCGTGGAAAATTTTTACTCCGCCATCTTAAATTTAAAAAACCGAACAACGCCGGGAGTCCGGGTTCTCACGTGAAGCGTGCGCGGATGTTGGACCCAGACTGACGTCTAAAAACGGAAATTCACAAATATGCAAAATTGACAATTCGTTTCACTTAACATGGCAACATGGAAAATGAATTGCTTATATTTATTAATTCTAATTTTAAGGTGATACATCTTAATTAATACGTTGCCGTATCCCATACACTCACATGACTGAATTGTTTGCGTAAATATACTCTTGATAAAGTTATGGATTTTTAAGTGTATCTTTACAATGACTGAGCGCGACCCGTATGATTTGACGGTTGCGTGGAATGAAACGCGACAACTTCTATAATAAAATTATTTTTGATGTCAAATAAAAAGTTTTAATAAATCCTATAACCATTGTTTTATTTGGATTGTATGTTTTATGAGGATTCCAAAGATGGTTTTATGACCCGAATCTGTGCCGTAGACAATGAACAATCTGCATGTCAATATTGCCGACATTGGTTAGTGTTCACATGATTACTAGTTATTTACAACTTCTCAATTCTAAGTAAATACTGTTTTGAGCTATCTAACACCTAACCGTCTCATGTATGATGCTGGTTATCCATTCTCTAACGTGTTTCGGGTTCATGGTTTCATTGGCAAAATAACCTCAAAATGTTGTTGACCAAGGTTATTTGTTTGGTTTGAAAAACTAGTAGCAGCTTATGTAATATATCTGCTACAACATTCAATAAGTACTAAAACCAACTAATTTGCGAATTTAAGTTCTCAATTTTGGAGCCACTAAAGCAATCCATTTCTACGCAAGTTTTGCCAAAAAGTTTTATAATAAGACTGTTTAAATTCATTACGTGGTTCTTGGTCTTCATTTTGTTCTTCAGAATCATCTTTTCAATTGGACAATTAGGATTCGTAATTTTCCTGTTTACAAGGCACGTGACTTTCAAGGATTAGAAATTAAACGTATTTTCAGAGACCAATTAGATGACCATTCAGGATAAGTTACTAAAGTAGCTATAATCTGCCTTGTACTTCTGTCTTGTAATTACATCGCTTGTATTTCATAGTAATTGAGGTTTAGAATAGATGCTGACCTATGTACATTTTACAATTCGGTCCTAAGGTCCTATCATCGACACTATCGGATTCATTTGCGTATTGTATAATTATGACTTGCTTCGGTGAAGGAAAACATCGTGATGAAACCAGAAAGATATTATGACGGCATTTAAGCCAAGTCGGAGACCTATTGGGCGGCATAAAAACTCTGACACCAGTTCAGGCACTAACCATACACAAACGAAGAATAAAAATTCGTGGGAGCTAAGAACTTGCATCAACCCAAATATATTTTCATTCGGTAAATCTGCACTTCAAGACTATAACGGCTTGTGCTCAATCTCAATCTTGGCCACAGAATCGTTTACCAAGAAGAAAGTTTTGTCTCACATTTGCTCAAAGTTTGCATGGAAATGCAACTTCCATGCAAACTTTGAGCATATCCCAACCGGATGGTGAAGTAACCTTTGGTGATCAATGTTAACTCTATTATCCTTTTAATATAACAAGCACACATAACACTTCTTTTATCAGGAAATATTTCTTTTTAATCCCGAGAAGTTCTTCTTTAAACAAAAATATCCTAAAACTAAAGTAACAATAACAGAATCAATGGCAAGAATGTCCTTCCGACACGCCATTACATTAGGAACGGAAACATTAGCCGAAATAAGCGACGGCACCAATCCTAATGTGTTGATGCACTTATAGTAATTAATAAGGATCAAAGGGATGGTTTGGGTTGTAAGGGTGTAGTTCTGATGATCATTTTATAAATGGTGTTGTTGCGTTGATGGTCCTCTTCTAACACGGTGTCGTTGTTTTGAATGAAGTAAAGTAAAATCGCTTCAAGCGGGCAAAACAAGTGAACGTGTTGTACCAAAAACTTGCAATAATAATATTTATAAACGATATTTTATCACTAGCCATTCTAAGGTCCATGTTCACCGAAAAGATAACTGTCTGATTATCTAAAAACAGCTGTGTTTGTGTGTGACATGTTCCCATACAAAAATGTGTTTTAAACAGCTGTTTTAGATAATCAGAACGTCATCTTTTTGGTGAACATGGACCTCATCATCATCATCATTTCAGCCGAAAGACGTCCACTGCTGGACATAGGCCTCCTCCAAGTGTCGCCACATTGACCGGACCCTTGCGACTCGCATCCACCGGACAACATGGACCTTACTGTTACTAAATATCATATCGCACACCGTCGAGTAATTATGGCACTATACCCTTACTGCACTACGTAGTTGTAGACACAACTACAGGGCTGCTGTATGAAATGAACGTGCACAAAACTAAAAAGTTTGTAGTACCTGGCGCTCCGTAGTTTGGCTTGGCATTGAAAAAAAGTCAATCAATCTGCCTAGCCTTTTCTCATCTATGTTAGGGGTTGGCTTGCAATCTAATAAGATGCAGCTGTGTAGCAGTATTTTACATAGAGCGACTGCCTATTTAACCTACTGAGCAATGCGATACGCCTTTGTACGACTGGTTGTCCGACTTTCGGCAAACTGATAAGTCGTAACGACTGTCAAAGATCTATAAATAACAGCCCTGATGAATGGCTAAACTTACTTTCCGAGGCAAGATCGCCCATCCATGCACCCACATCGGCAAGTACTGGTTAACCTTAGAGATTGACCCGTGCGGCTGTTATAACTTAGTCACGATATAAAAAAGACGTGAGTTCATTATTTATGGGTCCGTGGCTTAGGTCCCCAGTGGTCGAGGCACCTGTGGCCGACGCCCCGTAGCATTCTGGCGACCTAGTCTTGTTTTTATCATAGTAACGAAGTCTTAATTCCTTCAAGCCCTTTAAGTATCACTGGAAGACCAGCGTTAGACAGCATCATCTGTCTGGCATGAATGCTGAAATGGGCCTTGCTGGCTCAGCCGTGAGGCACACAGCACATACTAAGTTTTCCTCCTTATTTTGTATTTTTTTATATTATTGTGACGTCAAATAAATACAAGGTATAAACAACCTCATCACAAAGCCGTCAACCATGAATTCTGTACATCAAACTAAGTAACTTTGCGCAAAAATATTGCTGGGAAACTACTTTTGTTTTGGGATGAGATATCATGTTTTTTGGTAGAACTTAATGTAACGCACTTAAAACATTTTTGTAATGGATGGATTGAATAGTACGGGGGTCGTAGAGGTATTTAAAGTAAAAACCTTACAATAAAAACTTGGACTTCGAAAAAAAAACTTGTCAAAAAGTTCAAACTTTGACCCTCCATATCTCCATAATTAGAAAGTTCCCAGGTATGGTGCAGACCAAAAAAAAAGTGATAGCAATGACTGGGAGAACACGGCTTCGTTAAGAGGTGTTTTTTTTTTTTGTCTTTCTTTCTTGTAATCTGACAATAAAATCCGGAACAGAAACCACAACGGAACCTATTTCCAACTTAATGTAATCTTCCAACCATAATTACTAAAACTTTGGCAAAACGTAGTTTTAATTAACACTTACACACATTAAATTGTAACTTCGTCTTACCCGTTTTGGGATCATTATCTCGATCTAACGTAAACACAAAGATTCTGAGACACTCTTGTGAAAATTCGGTTTGCTTACAAACTTGTGTAATTGTTTCGGCAATATTAGGTTTCGGTTCTAATTAAAGGTTTTGGGGTTTTGTGTTAATTAAGAGAAAGTGTTTTGAAGAAGGTTTTTTAATTAAGTAAGTGATGGTTATTTAATAACCATTAGCCATTTATCTATTGTTCTCAGGAGTAACTGAGAGCCCCGTATATGTCGATCATCAAGGTTAAGCAACGCTCTGATCCGAGACCGAGACTCCTCCGTGTCTCGTAAATCATGAGCGTTGACCGATGACTTACTAAGAAAAAGTATCTGATTAAAATGACCGACTCATCGTAAAGAAGTCATGAGAAACCGGCCAAGTGCGAGTCGGACTCGTGCAGGGTCCCGTACCGTCGTAGCAGGAGAGCCCCTTTTAATTTTTATAATTTGTTGTTATAGCGGCAACATTTTACGTATCATAATCAATCAATCATATTACTATCAAGCATCTGAAGGCCCATAGATAAAATACAAAGTAATACATTACAACATAAAAATATTCAAATACATACAAAATATAACTTATAAACTATGAACCATGACACAAAAAGTGGCGGCGTATGCTGAGCGGTGTCACGTAGCCTGCCGCGAAAACGTCGGCGAACCCTTCTACCAAAACTCTTCCTTGAGAAACTTGTCGAGATATTGTGTCGGAACTCGCACCACAAACGACTTGAAGTTAATGTTGGGACGCGGTTCCGCGGGCATAAAATACAGTCTGCTGACAGACAGATGCACGGACGAACAGACAGGCAGCGGAGCCATAAAGCGCTGTCGCACTACGTCCGATCCGAATCCGATCCGAACCCGGTCTGGAGTAATCGTAGAACTATTTCTATGGTAGTTTATGCACTAGATCCGGTCCGTCATCCAATTTTGTATTGTAGTGTACTTTCACGGGTACGGATCGGACTCGGATCGGACGTAGTGCGAAACCGCTCTTAGTAATAGGATCCCATTTGTTACTCATAAGATACGGAACCCTAAAATTGTTTGAGTATAAATGGAGCTTATTTGTAATGAGAGCACTCAAACATTTTTTGCTAAATCATCTAACTACTAACCAACAAGCTTTCAAAAACAGATTCTCGCTTTAGAAAAGAAAATATTTTCGCTTTTGTAAAAAATCAAGCCACAAAAAATTGGCTGGCTAGTGTGGTTAGGAAACTGCTGAATAAAATAGAATATTTATCGCGTTATATATAAGGTACGAAAACCTTTGGCCATATTTCTTGGCAAGTTAATGGTACTCGTAGATAAAGCACGTTCAGTCCAAGACAAACTAATTATAATGTGGACGTAAGGAGTTGCCATTGAATGTGTGTATTTTGGTGATGTTATTTATTTATTTATTAGCATCTCATCCTTTTTATTTATTAGGAATGATGTTACCAAGGTTTTGTAAAAATATTCCGATTTAAAAGAATGACCCATATAATTTCTGCCTGTTTTTCTCCATTGAGTTCCACTATTTAGAATAGGCAACTACAGTACTTTAGCCTTTTTGTGTGCCTGGGACTGTTGCTTCATTTTATTGTTGTCCTTTGTTTCGATAATTCAAAAGTGCCTTTAGCTACCTTGCTTAAAAAAAAGGCTCTGATTTTGTTTTTTGCGTTTGTGTATGATACTGGCTACTTGAAGCTATTTACTAATAAAAAGGTACTTACAAAAATATGGCGGCGTAAGTCCATACATCAGCATCACCTGCGTTGCCTTTTCCTATCTTCGTTGGGGTCGGCTTCCAGTCTAACCGAAAGCATCTGAGTACCAGTATTTTACGTGGACTGCCTACCTGACCTCCAGAACCCGTTTTTCCATTACCATCATCAAAAGAAGTCCACTGCTGCCTTAGTATTCGTATCACGAACTAGCCGCGCCTTCGGCGTCTAGAGACGGCCAAACTTATGAATTTCGTGACACCAAAATACCGCCATGCATAAAAAAGTATGCTAAATCGGGAAGTATGAGGAGCAGCTAAAAATAATTAAACTTGACTCGGACCCAATTTCGATACCACAAAATCTGTAATCAGATCAAATCAAAGCATTTATTTCAAGTAGGCCAATTACAGTCACTTTTGAATTGTCAAAACAAAGATGAAAATTAAATGTAGCTGCAGTCCCAGCCACAAGACATGAAAACTGTGAAAGTACTGTAGTTGCCCATTCTCTAACGTAGATCTCTATGGAGAAGAACGGGCAAGAAACTCCATGGACACTCTTTTAAACGTAACATTGGGTTTTTAAAACCTCAGTACTTTTTGTCAGAAATCGGACCCATTGGTTTTGGTTCTGAGTGTTTGTATTCATAACTAAACCTGCTACAGTTTTCTGTAACAATTTTATCCGTCTACGTTTAACTCATGCAAAACTGAGCGATGACGTCCCGAAATTTTCAAAAACAAGAAACGACTTCGATTAATACATGTGTGCGTATTTTTCCGGCATTTTTTAACAAAAAACCCTTTTTAGAAGGGACGTGACGGTTTTATGCTGTTATTCATGGAAGCTTTTTCCTCGTTCAATGTAAATAACTGTCAATATTGCCATGCATTCATATATTTTTCTTAGTAAATATGGCTTCGTAGTCTGTATATCAAAATCGTTCAGTATGTCTATCATAGGTGATGAAATAAATACAGTATTAAGTTAATATAACAGTAATTTTCCTCTTTCGTTCATATGATTAAAGGCCATGTATTTGTCGGAGTAGTAACATAAAATTTACTTACCAAGTCGGAATACTGCTGCAATTCAGGGTCTTTTGAGTTAATGTTTAAAAAAGAAAGCTCTGGGAAACCATATAACAGTTATTTTTTTAAGACTAGATTCACACTGAGATTTTAGTCGTCGTTGACTACCGGGCGATTTCCAAATCTCACTCCACATTTGGACTTTGACATCTCACACACTTTATTATAACTTATATCAATGCATGGATTGCAGTGCAGTGTGTATTAAAATCGCCCGCGCATCGCCGAAGGATTAAAGTCACAGTTCGTACCTACCAGTAACATGGTTAGGGTAGAATTTAGAATGTAGTGTCGATCGGCTGTAAATGTAATCTGGATCTTTTTATGCCTCCCAGCTGAGCAGTTTTCTAAATTGTGGGTGACGTCAAAAGCTGTTAATGGATGTCAGAGTCATATGGGACTTTACCACGATTAGCAGCTTGTCAATATGTCGTGATAACAAAAGTGCAACCGAATTTGTTTCTCCTGTATGATTAGATAAGACAATCATTATTGATTAACGGGACTCAAGTGGGTTACAAAAGGTTATGTACTTAACTCCTGTGAGTGTGTTGTGTACTTCGGGGAGTGTGTCCAACAGTTCCACGATCTCATATTCCACCATCTTCGTTCTTCCATCGGGAGTCCAGACGTATTGCAGGTGACCCAAACCTTGTCGATGTTCCAAAGATTCGCACGAAGCGCTTTGCTACATTTTTATTATACGCTCAGCCAAGGAGTGGAATGCCTTGCCTGCATCGGTGTCCCCAAGTTCATATGACCCCAATGTATTTGAATTGTGAGTTAAAAGGCTTATTTCTTTTGACTTAGTTAGTTCTATAGTCAACCTTATCTCTGTCTTCAGGACTAAATTGAGGTCAAGTGTTCCTACACTTGACCTCAATTTAGTCCTGAACTTGACCATTAAATATTAAAAAAACCTGTAGTACACGGAACAGAGAAGGGCAGAAATGTATTTTGTAGTACACCCACACTTACATTAACCAGTCATCAATCATTTTCGAGTGGGTTGAGATGCGTTAATATAATTAAAATAAAACAACGACATTATGAAAGAAACATTTTATTTTTTTATAGTTTTTCACTAACAGTGCATTCACAGTTAAAGTTTCTTACGGCAAGAAACTATTTATTAAAAATTAATAATAAAACAAAACATACATTTTCGAAACAGCGTGACATACAAATAGCTTACATTGATAGTGAAATATATACTTTTTCTCTAATTTTATTAGACTTAAAGATTCGTGACTATTATTATTGTTTTCTACAGAAGGCCATGTTCTTAGGCGTTAATAATAACAATTATATAAAATAATGAAGATTACGCAATACTTACCGATGCACAGAAGTATTCTACAAGATTTACATTTTTTTAAGGACAGTAAAATTTCAAGTTCACCATAATATTTATAATATATATTATTAAGCCTATATAAAATGTATATGAAGTTAGATATACATATTTATGAAGGTAAATCTAGGTACTTATATACAAGTAATGAAAATTCTCTAGTAAAATGTTAGTTGTACGAGTAATAATGTAGGTATGATTTTTTGGAAACATTCTAGTTTCTCCCCATTGTTATTTTTATTATACAATAATAATAATCAAACAAAAACTGTTTTTAATAGAAACATTAATTAAATTGGGTTGTTGTTTTATTTATTTTTAACAAAAAAGAATAAAAATGTTATTTCCAAATTAAAAATTAAAAAATTGCTATTAAGTTTCACGAAATACTAGAATAGTTTATGATTTTGTATTTCCCCTTTTTGTTTGTGATAAAGAAAAGATGTTTATAAATAGTTGTCATTGCTTTGTAGTTGGAGTATATTCTTTATTGTCTATTAATGTGGTTGCTGAAACTATTATTCTCTAAACTCTATAACGACGATGACTAGTCAAAACTTATTTTATTAGGTATTTATTATTATTTGACATTATTGTGTATGACTGCAAAAACAATGCGGTACCTATTTGGTTTTTTTTATTTAGTCATTACTATTTTTATTATTACCTCAAAAGGTAAATCTTTCTTTCAGTTTTAAATGATAATAAAGTAATGTATATTAATAACAACATTTACTTATATTTTGTTTTGCAAAGTCATACAAAATAATGAAACACTAAAATAAACTTAAAATGTCACTTACGGGATATCTTCCATGATTGTTATTGATTTTGAGCTCCCGATATTTCGACGTGACATTTTAAGTTTAGTTGTGAACCGTGATAGCTTAAACAACACTAAAATACTTAAAACTAGTGACTAGATGAGAATGTTAAAACTATCCTATGAGATATGTGACGCGAACGCTTTAAAGCATAGTATAATGATCAATGCTCTGTATGAAAAAAGAGGCCATCGCCCAGCAGTAGGACAGTAATAGGCTGCTATTATTATTATTATTATAACGAGTCTTAATCTAATAACCATACGATTTATATTCTAGTACGCTAAATCACAACACTGCAAAATTTAAACATGTTTACGAGTGGAATGTTCTCAATGCTATAAGAGTGCTTTTCGCTCCATAAATAAATTATACCCGTAAGTAGAATAGTTTTTAGAATAAATTATATTGGGGTAAGCCATTATGGTCTTTATAGGGTAGCTTTAAAAGAAAATTGAGGCTGAAATGGACGTGTAAGATGGGACTTTACTGCTCTCGATATATCAACGTAAGCCAATATTTATTTAGGAAGTTTTTGGTACAGCCTTTGAAATAAAGTTGACTAAAACGTATATCTTTGGATCGAAGATATACAGGATGGAAAAAACGAATTGGCTTTGAAAGATTAATGTCAATTTTTGTCGGTACGATATTTTTTTCACCCTGTATACAATATATGTACATGAACCAATAAAGATGGTTCTTGGTAACTAGAACATGAGGTACATGTACCCGTAATATGCGAACGCAGTGTTTTAAAATGCAACTCTTGATTGTTACGAAAAACCAAGTGTTATTTAACATTTTAAATTACAATATCTAATAGTATTCAAGGTATCGCAGTAAGCACATTAACTATTTTAGAACATACGCTTTTTTGTAAGTATGTATATTGTTCAGAAGTCTTATTATATACAATGCTTAGGACTATTAATAAATATCATAAATTAAAAAGTAGTACAAAAGTGTCTCGTCTTGAAAACCTTAGCGTCGAGTTAGGTACTAACATTTTTGGTTCCATTGAGAAATACAATAATAAAAATAAAATATACTTATACAAATATTTTAAACATGTTTCGTTTACACAAAATCCACAAAATATACAAATGTTATTGCAGTGTTAAAGAAATGATTTTCTTCTGTAGAAAATCATTTAGTAATAAGTAGAATGGTCATGATTTTTTTCTATGCATATTTTTTTTGTTTCATTCATTATTTGATATTTCTAAAATAAGCCGAATTATTTCACAAAGCTGAAATAAGGCATGAAAAAAAAAAGCAAAACAAATATTCTTGTATTTTTAAATAATCTATGATCCCGAAAAAAATCTACAGTAATATTCGTTTCAACTATAATGCTATGTTATGACTTTAAATATTTTAATGTTCATCCTAATATAATTTGAATGAATTACGTCTAGAAGCAAAACACATTTGCCTTAAATTAGTTTATCTACAGCGTCGCTTTAAATCTATGTAAGTCGTAATTATCCCAGGTTCAACTTTATATACAATATATTCCTTACGATTATATAGTAAAGCTTCACACAGATCACTATTAGTTATATCTATATGAAAATTTGTTGGTACAAACACAATAAGAGACATGAACTACGTATTAAATGAGTTTAACACGCTACCATACAGTTAGGACTGAGATTTTTCTATATTTTATTTTGCGATATTTATTTTTACTTTATTTACCCCGAAAAGATCTTCTCTTAGTGTGATACTAGTATCAATACAGTGCTTAGTATGAAACAGAGCTGAGTTTTAAATATAGCTCACAGGTAAAAATTTAGCATCGATTTACATGGCTAATAACAGTAAGAATATACCGTTAGCTATTAATTTACGTAATATATCAGCATCTCCATTTGCACTATAATTACAACTAATAGAAAAGCATTCAGTATCAACCACGACAGCCATAAGATCCTTAGTTCTAAACACCGAAAAATCTAGGCATTTCGTTGAGAGCTCCTATTTGAAGAACATCTAAGGCAATAACACCTAAAGTGGGCAGGCAACACCTAAACTAAGCGCGCAACACCCAAAATGAGCACGCAAAACCCAAACTGAGAGTTCAACACCCAAAAAGAATGCGCAACACCAAAAATAGGTGCGCAACACGCAAAGCAGGTGTATAATATGGAGTACTATGGATGCCACACGCATGATGATCTCAAAAAAGTTGCTTTCAACGGAACACCTCCAAAATACAGCTTAAAATATAAAAGAGTATTAAAAGTTCCAAGTGACATTTTCACACAAAACAGTTGATGAACAAAGTTTTTAATCAACGCTTTAAAAAGCAATTACAAGATAAGTATTTACAATGTCAACAGTTTCCTCCAAACTTGAAACGATTTTGGTCTAATTTTAATTCTGCGACTCAGTTGCTCCACTGGATTCATCGTTATCAATATCATCTGGCTTTGTCTGCCCTATGTTGAACTCTTTCAGCGCATCCTGTATATGCGTAACCTGTCAAAGAAAAACCATGTTAGGAAAACTTTTCCCCATAAAAACGTAACTCAAAAAAATAAAATAACGTATTACCAACTTGAAGTTAGTACAAGTAGTGAGATCCATATAAATTGCTACAGCATCAAAGATTCAACTCGTCGAAATAGAAATGGTCGAATGACTTTGATAGAATTGAAAAGTTCTGTTTGTTTGATATCAAAAGTAATAAAGCCTTTGGATTTATGTAACTTTATTTCCAAAGCAAACCGAAAGTTGGATGCGATAAAAAAAAATGACTTTATATTTTTTTCACAGATTTCCAACCTGAAACCTGAATAAATGTGAGGGGAATAATAGTGAGCCATTATTCCCCTCACATTTTATTCAGGTTTTAAGGGGCAGCCTTCCGCAGACTGATGGGTCAGATAATTATCATTCTAAAATGACCAGTACAAGAAATTATTTCAGGAATGTTATGGAAAGCGTTAATAAATTTGAATGTTTTTTTTCCTCAAATGCAATGATAGTTAACGTGACAAAACGCACGTAGCGAACGGCAAGCGCGACGACGAGTTTGATGAACTCTGTAGCTAGGCAGTAAGTAATCAGCTGATTTCACGCCTTGGAGTATTTCCACATCCATTGTTAGTTTTATTTTTTATTTTAGCAGTATTATTAACATAAATGGAGTTCTGGGTGCGGAGAATATAATTATACATTGAAAAAGAAAACGATAAAAAATTAAAAAAATCCTGAAGAAAAACCTGTCAGTTTGCGGAGTGCTGTTTCTTACACCCTGTGTAAAAGAAAATAAGTAACAAAAATGCCTCTTCTGAATTAATGATGTGTCATAATTTTAAAAACTCAACGCATAATTATACAACCTCAGTATCACATTTTTAATAATTCCATTTAACCCTTCAATTTCAGCCTTCACCATATTTTTATTTTAAGTCTTTGGCTGCCAGACCCGTTGTTGTCCTTGATTCACCCCAAGGTCTTATATAACTTTAGAAATATCTACAAGAATATGAACTAAGGCTAACAGTAATTAGTTTTAAGTACTTGATGAATATTCAAAGCGTTGTGTAGGACCTATATTATAAAGTGAATAGGTCTATGTAATTATATCCAACCTCGTTTGGTATGCAGCTGCGGAATTTTGTCAAGTAATTATGTTACCAAAATTCAAGCGAAGGTTTTTCTTCTTGGAATATTTTTAATGTTAATTTTTTTGAGATGACTTTTTCTTCGTCAGACAATTTTTAATTTAGTGTCTGGCGTCAGTCTTATCTGATTTATTTTTTATTATCAGACTCTGTAAACTAATTACTTGAAAAAGTTTCTACAACTTGTAAACAAGTAAAATATAGTAAGTAATAATGTTTTTCATGATAAAAAAAGAGACAAAACAATTAATTACTCCTAAAATTATATTAAACTGCCACAATATTCTTAATCAATCATTCAATCTATCATACAAAATGTCGATGTCCACTTAATAGAAAAAACTAACCTGAGTAGCCATATGGTCGGTACCGGGATGCATGTACTTGTGAAGGAAATAACACGTTCCCGGGATGTCCTTGGGGAACGAATTCGGGAGGCAGGAACGGTCCCGGGGCTCCATCTCAAAACCCGGGAATTTTATTAGCCACCTGTCAAAAAAGTTGTGTTAAGAAAGTGTCCGTCCCTTCCGTTGCAAAGTGATTCAGCGGTCATGTTTTTGTAAGGTTAACAAAGGAGTTTAGTTGTTGGACGACCATGGATGTTTTTGTTTAAGCGATATTCAGTTTTATTACATAAGTTAATAATTAGATTTTTGAATGACACGTCGTGCTACTTCCATGCTCCTATCCTTTTGTGTAGGTCGAAACGGACAGAAAGGGTGTAAAAAACCTTTGCAATAAGCCAAAAGGCAGTTATTTTCCCCGTCATTGCGATCATTTTTTTGTGTTCTACTCCATACCTGGGAACCTTCTAGTTACGGAGATAATGGCGGTCCAACTTTCGACTTTTTGACAAGGTTTTTTTTTAAATACGTGTTTGTGTTGTAAGATGTTTACTCCACGGCCCTCATTCTATTCAATCCATCCACCAGCACAATGTTTTGAGCCCGTTACATTGAGTACTATCACAAAACATGATTTTTCACCCACAAATTAAAAATGCATAAAGTTACTTAGTTTGATGTTGCTTAGTTGACGACTTCGTTTAGAGGTTGTTAACACCCTGTATGCTAGAGCGAGAGACATATTAATTCGAGATCGAAACCTAAATAAACCAATTTTATATGAGGTACCAAAATATTTGGAATATCGTTACACCTGTAAGTTTACCACGAAAATCACAACAAATTATATGGAGAATCAGCACTTAGGTTAAACGCTAACATTCCATAAGACAGCCCCCGAATATTTTTTCACTTCATCACTTCTAAAGTTTTAGCTTGGCAGAAGAAATGTTTAGACAAGCTTCCCAGCAAAACAGTCTGTCTTTCAGCCCTGAACCCTGAAACTATCACTTTTCATTTTGTCTTTCCTACAAATCCCAGGAATCATACCCGCAACTACACTGGAACACTGGTGCTACTCTGGTACTTTCCGTAGCATGCAGGCACAGCGTACCCGGAAAGCACGAATGCTTCATATAGAAAACTTCATTCTCAATCCAATATGAAAATCCATCCCATATTTTTGCCAGTGGGTTATGTATGCACGTCATATCATAAATTTTTCATACGCCCATATGCCACCCCCCCTTAAAAATGTACGCGAGTGAGGTCATAAAGCACACACCCCTTTTACGCCAAAAACTAATGGATCATAACTGAAAGTCCGCAATGAATTTTCTTGAACAAAGTGCCCTTTTTGACAGCAGATTGTATTAAGTTTTTTGTTACGCAAAATTACTCTTTGTAGTTTGAGGATATCGCTTTTCTAATGAAAGTAATTAAAAGGTAGTGGTTTGTTAAGGCAAATTTAAGTTCAAAATGTTAATTAACTCTCTTTTATAACCATTTATTACTCATTGGTAAAGTAAGAAGGCGGAAACCAAGAACTAAACCTTCTTTCCACCTAGGAACCAAAACTTCCAAATACATAATACGACTCCCACCAACACGCACTGGGACTGGATAGCCTGTATCATCATAATAATATGATATAATTATAGTGTGCTAAATAGGATACTTAATTGCCAAGACCCTCGATCTACCTATGTACCTACCTAAATAATGTTTTTTGTGTCTGTTTCTAGAATAAGTTAAATTATAAGATACTTTTACTTTTAACTACTACAACTTTTTTTTTGTTCGTGTGTTTTTGTTTTTTAATGACATTTTAAAATTATTTTTTTATCTGACATGATTTATTTATTATTTTACACGATTTAACTTTTTATCTCACATGATTTAATTATTTTTTATTATTTTACACGATTTATCTTTTAATGACATGATTTATTCTTTCGTTAACTTGATTTATTCTAATGAAATGTTTCTTTTCAAATTTTAATTATATTATTTATTTTTAAAATGTAAACATTATCCAAATTTCAAGTGTTTTATTTTATTTTTGAATATATGTGTTTTATTTTATTATATGGTGGTAAATATAAATATATTATGTTTACCACCTTTTTTTTTTTTTTTTTTAGGATGGGAAATCATCAAATGACTTCTCCCACTCTGGGCGGAGCGGGAGGAAGTGTCAGACTCTTACTGACTAAAACCCATCCATGTTGCTTCCTCGCCCTTTACGTTCCGGGGCCGCGGTATCTCTTTCGAACAGTCCCGCAACCCCGGCAGGCTTCGGCCCTTGCGGGCCCCTCTCTTCTGCTGACATCTCTTTGAGGCGCGCGTGGAACACGAACGCGCCGTCGACACGGCCTGTCGTCACTAGACGGACGGACGGCTAGCTAGCCCATAGCTAACCGTCCACAGGCCCGCATCTACGGAGGCCGGTAGCCACCACGTGTCTCCCGCGGCGGCCGGGAAGAGAGGCTCTCTCCCTCTCTTGTTCCGCCACCTCCTTCGCCAGCATGACTGCTTCACAGAAGGAGGTGACGGCTTCCCATTCCGTCTCGCTCCGGACCATGGATTGAACCAGGGCCGGACGCGAGAGGTCGCCGCCGCCGATCGCCGCTACGAGGACACGGCGGTGCTCCGCCCACGCAGGGCAGACTTCCACCGTGTGCTCCACCGTGTCCTCCGGTCGATCCTCACAGTGGAAACACCCGGGCGTTTCCTCCCGCCCGATCCGGTGCAGGTACCTCCCGAAACATCCGTGTACGGTGAGGACCTGCGTCAGGCGGAAGGTGAGGGCGCCGTGGCGCCTCTCAAGCCACTCCTCAAAGAGGGGACTTACCGCCACTATCGTGGCGTGCCCTATGTTTACCACCTAAGCCTACATTGTGGAATGCAATAAAGTATTGAGTATTGAGTACCTGAGAAGGCTCTCGGTAGACAGTTGGACCAACTCAGACAGCAGTACTCTTGGACAGGCTCGTATTGTTTGGAGGTCCCTTTCTAGAGTCCTGACCGCCAGAAGCCTGGACCCTGTTCCCAATACTAGTAGCTGACTGTAGATTCGCTTGTTTTTTGTTTTTGACATTCAAAAGTGCCGTCATGGTTAAAATGAAATAAATGCTTTGAGTTTGAGCTTGAGTGGGCTAGAATTTTGTATAGTTTTAAAGGATTTTTGATCTTGTTTTTTTAGGGATATTTAAAAATGTATGAAAGTAAATAAATAAAGGGAATATAATACAAAGCACAATTTAATCTATGTACCTTTAGATAACAGACTATTGTCAGTATCTATTCAATATTAATTCCGTTCTGAATGCATTATATTCACCGATCAAAGGCATTGCAATCAGTGCGGCTGGGTAGCTGACAAAGAGAGTTATTCTAGCGCATCGAAGAATACCAAGCACTCTCTTGGATTAACCGCTACCTTCAAAGGACATTCATAGAAGCACTACTTGAGGTGTATTTACACCTGGCAATTCAGATTGCACTAAACTCAAACTCAAAGGATTTATTTCAATTAGACCATTACGGCACTTAAATGTCAAAATACAAAACAAAATCAAAGCTACAGTCACAAGTCATAATAACTTGAGAAAGTACTATAGTTGCCCATTCCCTAGCGTAGATCTCTATGGAGAAGAACGGGCAAGAAACTCCATAACTAATAAAACTAACCACGATCCAGATGTCTGTCTACACCCCGTTCAATAGCTAAGTGACACACAGCGTGTAGTTGACACTAACAGCTTACTAATGACAGTGACAGCTCTTGAACGCAGTTTAAATGCACTGATCGTGTTCAGGTTCCTAGGGGGAATTCACCCAAGATATCCACAATGTTATGACATAAAGCGCTTCTCCATTGCTATTAGACGATACCCTCCATCACATAATAAGCTATGTGGACCCCATTCAGTACAAACACAAAATTTGAACTTCCGACATCATAATAATATTCAGGAATTAATTTTATTTTGTGTAATTTAGCTGAGCACTGAACAGATTCACTTATTGCTTGAATAGTTCCCATACCTCCAGAAACTATTTGACAAGTTATTGCTGAAAGAAATCGCCTGTCTATTTTTGTCACGCTGACACATTATGTTCTATATAGCCATACTGCGACGCTGACGTCAGCTGCGACCGACAGCCTTATTTTGTTTTCGTTGACGTCACGACCGACCGTCAGCGCGACAAGAACTCAGGCCTTCAGGTGGACGCTCACTAAAAAGACGCGCAGAACCCGTACGCGCTGCAGTCATCGCATTTACGCATATACGCATAGTGAGTTCTGTTGGAATCCGTAGCCTACAGCAGCTCCAACAGCGCGCACGAATTAACTCGGGTCATTCGGCGAGTATAGTTCCACCTTAAGCATACCTTTAGACCTCTCGACCAATTTCCATTATGGTCTGCCTTCAAGGAACATTGCACGATATTAGGATGCCAATCTATCTTGCTTAAGATCCTCTGCCGTGATTTGAGCCGTGAGAAGAATTCCACCTGATTTGGCCAGTAGGCGAGCATTTCGTATTCAAGACTGGCTTTAGAGCATCATTGTTATAAATTGGCCAATCGATTTTAGATGGTTGTATAATGCAGGACACAAGCTAGCGATGAAATGTGGCCCATTTAGTTTTTGGACAAAGTTGGGTTTTAGAATTTATCCGTGTTGTTCATAAGTCACGGTCTCTCTTTTGTTGAGATTGCAAAAAAAGTGTATAACGCAATTACACTTCAACCAACTTATCTGTGCAGGTGGGAAAACACAGAGCTAAAATAAATGTATCAGGTTTGACACAACGATATAAAAAGAAACGACACCTTGAACTGCACACTTTATGTGCTAATTTACCTTGCCGTTAATGTAAGGTGAATTTAATGGAATAGCTGTTTCAGATGTAATAAATCATAGCATTCAATTAATAAAATTCATAATTTAAATCTTCCAGCAGATTAAATTCAGCACGATTAATAATGAAATTAATTACTGACCACTGAACAGTATTTAATTAAATGAATTCATGAATAAAAACTTGCTAAAAATGATTGTGAATTTAAAACATATATAAAGTTTATGAAACGCGGGAAAGAGTTACAAATTTGGCATTTTGTGGAGAATAAAATCAGCTTCAATGCCAGACAATGGCAATGAGATTAATCGACCAGAACAATGAATGAAAAATAAAAAAAAAACAGGTTTAAAAAAAAACTAGTAAGGCATTCTTGTCGCGCTGACGGTTGGTCGCGTACGGTCGGTCGTGACGTCATCAGCGAGAACAAAATACGGCTGTCTTTCGCCACTGACCTCAGCGTCGCAGTATGGTGCTATTTAGAACACAATGTATAGTCGTGTACGACCGTCAGCGCGACAAGAATTCAGGCCTTAGTGTCGAATCAAACATGTGTAAAACAAGAACAAGAAGGAGGATATTTCCCCCACACCATGAAGCTACAAACATTAAAAAAAAACTATTTTATTTAATCAGTTAGTTTTCATTATTTATCCCCAGCTATAACACTATAGAAACAGATGAATTATATAGGTAGCAGCCATTTTGGACTGTCTTTTGTCATTTTGAAAAGTGCTGATTCTCATTGTGTATAAGTAGGTTTCTTTTAGGTAGATTTCCTTTTTTGAAAAAAAAAAATCTACCTATTGGTCTCTCACCTACGGGGATATATATGTTTACGTATGTATATGGGTGACAAGCCAAATTTAGCCACACTCTACAGGTCGCAATTATGAACCGATTGCTTTCAAACTTGGCCAAAAAATCGAAACGGTCAAAACTTAGGCTAAGTTCGTGAATGGGCGGAATTCGTCCATTGGGGGCGGCGGGGGGGCGGTTTTTCTAATATCAGTTTTTTGGCCATAACTTTTTTCCTATGGAAAATTTTTGAACCGTTTCTCATTTTTATCATTCTGAGTACAAATACGGACATCTTTAAATTAAAACTTTTTTGATGCAACCCCTAAATTGGGGAGGGGGTTGAAAATTCCAAATTTTTTGCGAAAAAAAATCATATCTCCGAAACAGTAAACATTTTGAACGTCGCGAATATTTTTTTTTGAAAGCAAATTGTTTACTTTACAATTGTTAACTTCAAAGTTTAGCGATAAAACTTATAGTTTTCGAAATAAAACATTATAACCAAACATTTGAGGGCGTTTCCATGCTAAACTCTTATGAGAGAATTTAAAAAGGGTAAACTTTCCATTACAGGACAACGATTTTGAAATCATATTTTTTTTTGTAGATTGTACACATAAGTACAACTCTTTATATAAATTTTCAATAGTCAGACGCTCCAGCACCTTCTTCGAAATCTACCTCCTCCTGCGGCTTGCCGGAGGGATTTTTTTAATATAACAGTGCTTTGAAACAATATGCAACATGTCGAATAATTAAAAGATAAAATGAACAACTTACTCATAAGTGGTAGGGCTGACGTTGATCTTCAAAGGTTCGGAGCCAGACTCGAACTTGTTCGCAAGTGTGACGTTGTGCCCGAAGAGGCAGTACTTCAGCATCGTCTTACCGACGACTCCGGCTAGCACAGTACCGGTATGCAGGCCTATACGCATCTAGGAAAGAATGAGGAGTAATTGATGAAGAAATTGAAGAAATCGCGTTCTTCAGTAATGCTAAAGTAGAGACAAATTACAATCTTCAATTTCTCAACTCGCTTTTTCTATTAAGTTTGCTCGCGTGAAATTATTACAAAAATATTATTTCTCTACTTGAACCGAATTTTGTTAAAAAAAAAAAACAAATGCAAAGCAAAGCACTTGTTTTTTTAAGAAAATTCGGTATAACAAAATTGTTAGGGTACGGAACCCTAACAAATTTTCAAAAATAAAAGTAACCTTGGTTTCTCCTTATAACAGCAGCTGCTGCCATCAAGTCCCTTTTTTACAAGTACCGTAAACATACGCATTCAGTAAATAGCGTCATTTTGAAATTACAAATTAAAAAACAAAAGCTTTCAGGCACTTCAATTTTATTTATTTATAAAGATGGTTTTACAATATCGCCTTGGTCACATTTGTCCAAAAAAAGAATTCGGAAATGATCTAAAATCAATAGGTACCAACTTAATCAAATTACAAATTAAAAACTTAGAAAATGAATGTCTTGCTTGAAATGTGTGAAAACTTTGATTAAGCTTGGCGTCATCGCTAACGTGTGAAGGTAAACGTAGATGTTTACATTCCGACGCAAACTGTTGATTCTTTGAGGGAAATAGGTTGCGTGAACACACAGACTGCTATCTTTAGTAGTTTTACAACGTGCTTTCATTAGTATTAAACTGTCATGTTGATCCTTGTTGACAGGTAAATATGCTGACTGTGTAGGCAAATATGCGGTTTTAACGGGGTTAGAACGGTCGTCATACGCGGTTAACCCTATATTCTTTGTATTGAAAAGTATATCATGCCTGCTAGACCGTTTGCCACCGCAGCGTGTAATGCATGGAGTGACAATAATAGGCTTGTGTCCTAAAAAAAACTAATTAGTCCGTCAGTTAGATTATAAAAAAATATTTGACCCGTATTTTTTCTTTTGTTACATAAACCAAAATTGACGAAGATACGACGCTTTTAAAATTCGCAATACGTCACGCCGTGCTATAGTTTTTGGTGCGTTGTGACGTCACGAGCCCCCACTCCCGGGTTTTGATGCGTTTTATCTTTGTCAGTACTCAGTGATTTACAGAAACAAAAAATACGTGTCCATTATTTTCCAATACTCTAACTGACGGACTAATTAGTTTTGCAATTTATTGATGGTGGAAACTAGCCTATTGTCGGCGAGAATATTTTGCCGGTGCATAAGACAAGTATACGCTACGTGCATGGCAAGCCACGGTAGCGGGACGGACTAGGAAGTCTTTTTTTCTTCTTTTTTTTGCCTGATACGTTCATAGCACGTTCACGGTATCGTGCTAAAGTTAGTGTTGATTTTGCGGTATTTCAAAACAAATATTTAAAAAAAACGTGTTGTCAATAGCGTGAATAGGGGTTGAAGTTAACTGCTAATGACTCCTGTTTAAAGTATCAGCTAATTACTTTAATGTGTTGTTTAGAGATCGCTTAAATTCTTAAGAGAAACATTAACCGCCATTTAAGAGTAAGCGGTATTACTTATCGCGAATATCAAACCAAACATAACACAATATTATTCAAACATAACCTACTGAACTCAAAACCTTGGCTCTGTCGGGGAGCGAAAGGGTTAAGATAAAAAATACATACCTTTATAGGGTTCCCCTCGTGCGTCAAATGCTGCGCACACGTCTCCACCATGCGCAGTGCCATCCACGCGATCTGCGGCGCGTGAGTGTCGATCTTACGATGCAGTCCGCTCGCCACGCAATATGCGTCGCCTATTGTTTCCACCTACACAGAACATTATGTTTAGAATGCATTAGTGACAATGGAGAAGAACAGCAGATATATTTTAAGTTAAAAGATAGATAGGTAGTGAAAATTCTTATTTCTTCCACAGATTAGTTACAAGATTTCAGTGACAATCAATTGAGGATAATAGACCATGTCATGTTTAATTCAAATCCTGTAATATAAACTGGGTTTAATTCATGTGGACGAATTTTTTGACGACCTGTAACCCTTTTCGATACTTGTACATATTTTATTACTTTTATAGAGTTACAGTGTGTAAATAATGTAAAGAATTAATCTATGTTAAACAAAAAGTCTTATTAATTCATACTTTAAATCGTCGATGTAATTGGCTTCAGCCAAATTAATAATTTAATTCATAAGTGCGTTTTAAATGTGATAACCACTGAACAACAACTGCATTTCATTAATTTAATTTATACAAGTTTACTTAAAAATGTAAAGTACACAATTACACATAATTATAAATCTGTATGTTTTCGAATTTAAATTAATATAAACGTTCGAGTGTGGTATTTTAACGAAATTTAAATGTAAATTCACGGATCTCGATACCAGATAAAGTAAAAGAGATTTTATTGAACAAAAAAAAAAATGGTTGAAAGACAAATTAACACGACTTTAAATAAAACTGGCCATAAGCGAGTTGGACGCGCGCACCGAGGTTTCCGTATAGACTTGTAGGTTTTGTTAATAGTCTTCATGGTTTTCCTTTACATGTAAGTACTTTACGACATTGCTTCTTGCCAAATTTCATGATTCTAGGTCATCGGGAAGTACCCGTAAGGTTTTGATTCCCGTGTGAAAATGCAAAATATGCGACTTATTTTCACCTTTTGATTCAAGGTTTAAAACTAAACTTATATTTGTCATTTGCAGGATATCTTCCGTGATAATTTGATTTACTACTGCAGTACCTACTTACCTTTTATATTTTTTTCGTGGTATTTTTTACAAAAAGAAAGAGGGTAGTCAGATTTGTCTGCTCCTAACAATTTATTTTCAATCCACCCGCATTCTCCAGTCAACCTGCGATCATGACGCTTGCAATAGTGTCGAAATATCGGGACCTCAAAATAATAAATTATCAAGGAAGATTATGCCGTAAGTGACAATATGTATAAGTTAAGAGTTTTTGATATTCATTTCAGCTTGGTACCTCTACGCGTTCCTGACAAAAAGGGTTTTAACAGACGACTAAGTGATCTGTTTTTGCTGACTGAGGTACGGAACGACTGAACTGGAGTGATCCAGTTTCCGTTTATTACCGTAAAGCTTGACTGACGCTAGACCATGTCGAGTCCGAGCCGAGAGTCGACCGTGCCATTTTGTATGGACACACTCACGCTTCCGAGCCGCTACCGAGCAGTGGACAATGGATTGTGCTAGAGCCTACACTAGGCTCAGACCCGGCACGGTCTAGCGTGCGTCATCCTTTATCATAACTCAACTCGGACCAAACCAAAGTAAAGCAAAAATCAACCTTGTTTTATAAAATCGTAATAATCATTACCAATTCCAGTGTTAAATTGATTTCCCATCAATTTCCTACATACTTAAAGTCTTCAAAGATGATTATTAACACACTTTCAATATTCCATTTATCCGACATCCTTCAAACAGATTAATAACAAGAGTAAATTATCCTCAGTAAACGACTATTAATTACATAGAACAGTAATTATAATTATGTCTTAATTATGATTAAATTACAACATGGATCACTGGCAACAATTTCTCTTGTATATTTGATCTACAAAGCTTTATTTTGGTATCACTTAATGAACGCTGTTTGATGTTTCAATTAATAAAGATATCAAAAGAAGAGAAAGGGTGACTCGTGAAGGTTTATCTTTTTAGAGTGGAATAGAATATCAAATTCTAAATAAAACATAACATCACCCCTGTAATCTGCAAAGGGTTAGGCAGAGGTGTACCTAATAGGATACCCACATTTCGCCAGTTTTGTTTAAGTACCATGTAATCGGGGCCAGTCTCTTGCCAGCAAAAAGAAATTAAAGTAAAAAAAAAACAAGTAAATCCAGTCTACGTGTGAGAAAATCCCAAAGAAAAACCACAATAATAATTTGTCTGACCTTGGAATCGAACCCAGGGCCTCATGCTCAGCAGTTTTGCGACCATTAGACCATGCATCGGGGCACTGATTTCCAAGAGTAATTTACTAAAAAAAGCACTCCGTAACATTTACACGTGCTTCCATTATAATCTATCTATCGAACACCTTTAAACGAGCAATACTTAAATAATTAGTCCGTCAGTTAGATTATCAAAACATATATAACCCGTATTTTTTCTTTTGTTACGTAAATCAAAATTGACGAAAATACGACGCTTTTAAAATTCTCAATACGCCTATAAGGTATAATTTTCAGCTAGTTCTGACGTCACGAGCCCCCACTGACGAGTTTTGATGCGTTTTATCTTGGTCATTATTCATTGATTTACAAAAACAAAAAATACGTTTTTATTATTTTTCAATTATCTAACTGACGGACTAAATAGATTATTTTGCAATTTTTTGATACTGTTATGTCTATTTATTATTTATAATCTGAATCTCGGAAACGGGTCCAACGATTTTCATGAAATTTAGTATGGTTTCGGGGGCGATAAATCGATCTAACTAGGTTTCATTTTTAGAAAACATCGTTTACCAAAAAAAAAAACAAAAAACTGGGTCAGTCAGATATTAGTTAGTTAGTATGCATGCAATTAAATCAAATTAAGATCATCGCTCAAAAAAAAGTAAGTCGTACAATTTTCTACCACAGTTCAACCGTCCGTGGCTTTCGCGGACATGATGTGACGTTATGTGCCTCTGGCTCTGACTGTCTTGTTTCCATCGATTTTTTTGCCTTTAACTTAAGCAAGCCGCGACCCCTTCTAGAAAAACGCTAAGAAATATTATTAAACATTCTAAATTACTTTTTGATCAAGTTAAGCTGTCGAAGCTTAATTTTCATTAACGTGAACGAAAGATGGATTACAACTTCGATCGTTTCTTCGTCAGTAAAATCAACATTCAAGTCCAAGGGTTGAACGATTTTAAAGTTCTTGGTGAGATCTAATTTAAGAAAAACCAATTCAATTTAAGTTTGATGTGTTTTTAAACAATTGCTGAATCGTCGTTTAGATTTTTTTGCCTTATTTGTTTTTTTTTTAGGTTTTTACGGGATCACCTGGCTAGAGAAGAGGTCACTGCTGACATAACGAGTAAAAGAGAAGTGAGGAAGAAGAAGACATGCTACGACCGGAGTCGACCCCTAATCAATTCCAATAAGGGCAGAACAATGATGCTCTCAAAACGGTGAAGGAAAACATCGTGAGGAAACCGGCATGTCCTAGAACCAAAAATTCGAAGACATATGACATCTACCAATCCGCACTCAACTGGGCCCGCGTGGTAGATTATAGCCCATTCCCTCTCATTGACAGGAGGCCGTGTCCCAGCAGTGGGAATATTATACGCTGATGATGAATGATGATAATGATTTTTAAAGTTTATAAATAATAAGTATTGATTTAAATGCTATGAAATATATTTAGTTTTAATACCGCAAGACAAAAATATTCAGGTCTGAAAGCAGGACACAAATCCCACCGTCATGCATATGCACATGTACATATGGGCCCACCCTCCCGCCCTTATGGATATGCACACATACAAAACAAGTGAGAAATAATTAGCATGCCATGCAACCAAACCTATACTCGACACGTGTTTCGCCCCTCCACGGGGCATCCTGAGGAGCTCGAACGCTCGACGAGTCAACATTTGATTTGTGTCCTGCTTTCAGACCTGAATATTTTTGTCTTGCGGTATTAAAACTAAATATATTTCATAGCATTTAATGTCATGGATTTCCGCAAAGTAACGCCTGATTCCATAACTTATCTTAAGTATTGATTTTTTATTTGTGAAAAACACCTTTCAACAGACCGTCTATTCGAAAAATGCCGTTGCGTAAATTAATTCAACTCTGCCTTTATCTTTTATCTCTTCAACTCTCGGCACTTTTAAATTCAACGTAAATATTAGTCATCATCTGCCTAGCCTTTCCCAGCTATGTTCGGGTTGGCTTCCAGTCTAACCGGATGCAGCTGAATACCGGTATTTTACATGGAGCGACTGCCTATCTGACCCCAACAACCCAGTTAATACTGGGAAATACGATACCACTTGGTGAGACTGGTGTCAGACTTTTTGGGCCACTGACTACCTGTAACGTCTGTCAAAGATGGACGAATGACAGCCGGGACCAACAGCTTAACGTGCTTTCTGAGGCACGGCGGAAACTCGGTATGTAAGGGTGGTCACCCAACCACAGACCAACCTAGACAAGCACGGCTTAACCTAAAGATCGACCCGAGCCGCAGTTATTATTTAGCCACGAGCTCGTATCGTATCGTCATATCGATGAATGAGATTGATACACGATAGGTTCAGTTTTTATTATAATTTTATGGATATAAACAAAAACTGATTAAATATTCCCGTATTTATTTTGGAACGAAGTTCCTTATAATATTCCTATCAAGATCGGAGGCTCTACACTCGAAATTGTAGACGAGGTAGGTCTAATTTCGAGAAAGAGGTCATCCGACTCGGCTGGGCAGCGTTCGGGAAACTGCGCGGTATCTTCTCGTCCAACTTACCGCAGTGTCTCAAGACGAAAGTCTATGACCAGTGTGTGTTGCCAGTGATTACATACGGGACCGAAACGTGGTCGCTCACAATGGGCCTTATCAAAAGGCTTAAAGTCACCCAAAGGGCAATGGAGAGGGCTATGCTCGGAGTTTCCTTGCGTGATCAAATCAGAAATGAAGACATCCGCAAGAGAACCAAGGTCACCGACGTAGCCCGAAGAATTGCTAAACTTAAGTGGCAGTGGGCAGGGCACATTGCTCGCAGGACGGATGGCCGTTGGGGCCGAAAAGTTCTGGAGTGGCGACCGCGAACCGGAAGACGATGCGTTGGAAGACCTCCCACTAGGTGGACCGATGACCTGGTGAAGGTTGCGGGAATCCGGTGGATGCGAGTCGCAAGGGACCGGTCAACACTTGGGGGTGGCGACACTTGGGGGAGGCCTATGTCCAGCAGTGGGCGTCTTTCGGCTGAGATGATGATGATGATGATGATGAAGTTCCTTATCGCGCGTTGTGAAAGGGGGCTAGACGGAAAAAAATCTTACGAAAAAGTTGTCACGACACTTTTTTTTCTTTTTAAAAATAAATGAAGGTTGCAATGCGTTTGTTTCATTTCTATTTCGCATTGAACAGTGTGGTGTCGCGACGATTATTTTTGTTGAGTGAACATTATATTTGTTAATAATAAAAAAAATATTATTATAACTTAAAAAAAATAAAATTTTATTACAATTCCTTTTATTTCACAGTATCCATATTAAGAAAAAACAGCATAAATTATAACTATCAAAGAGACAAATACGTAACTCAATAAGAGCTTAAACGAATGAGGGACATCTATTTGTTTCATGAGGTCATTCTTTGACTTCATTTCATTGTCCTTGGCGCTCAGAGCACATTAAATTCAATTCTGATTAGGGATGTGGCCTATGACCTTTTTTCAATTTTTGTCTACTCCTCAACGTATATATTATTAATACCACAATTATCGATCTTGTTTGTTTAATTTAAATAATATTGAATAAAGTTATTCCTAGCTAACTTTTTTTTTAATCCCAAAATAAAACCAATACCTAACAGTTCTGCTTTGGGATCCTGAATCAAAAAATAAATGAAACAGAATCAACGCTACAATTCCATAAAACGACCCACCCAAATCTCCTTGAACACGAATGGACGGAATCGTTGCTCACTGAAGTATTATGTTTCCAAAAGGCAGAATTTCATTCTAATTACTAACGGTAATTGTATGCTCCTTGTTTCAAATTACAGAACTGTTTAGGTTAATTTGAATTTGTAAAGAGAGCAATTTTCAAACGGTCCTCGGTATATAATGTGAGAATATAGGGTTTCTAACATCTTTGAGGTGGAATTGTTTACCGTAATTATAGGAGTAGATCTATATTGTCGACCTAAATCTAATAAAGGGTAAGTCATAACTGTCCAGAATGCGGAAAAAAGCCTTTTGATTCTGTAGGGTCAGTTCACATCAAGACGCGACGCTGCGTTCACATTTTAATAGAGCGAATCAAAATATGACTTTATTTACTACACGAAAAGTTATACCTTTCATTGTGAGAATTCAGAATACGTTGCACCATGCAACATGCGCTTCGAGATGCCTAGCGGCGTAGAGCGACGCATGAGGCCGGCGCCGCGGCGCGCCGTGGCGACTTGTCTCTACTATTTCCGTTCAGACTTCGCTTCGAATTGATGCAGTTCGGTCGAGTGCTCGAGTGAAAATAATAATGATAGATAGAAGATCACAATCTTGTTATTATCGGACTATTGCAGAAGAGGAAGAGAATCCATAAATTATAGACTGCAGGAGGATGCGGCGGGGCCTGTGCACGCGGCGATTGTAGACACATTCCGCTGCGCCGCGCGACGTCTGGCAACGATTTTTCGATAAGCTTCGTGACGTTGCGAAGCATCTCACGGTGACCCCGGCGCAGCGCGAAATCACTGGCCTTAAGGCTTATGCAATCATCAATAGAACCCTTCAAGTTCACAAAGGTCGAGGGACAACTTTGACCCTGAAAAATTCGTTCCTCGACCTTGATGAACTTGGAGGGGTCTATTGATGATTTTAATGATTGTAATTCTGTAACTACATAATGTCTTACGATCGCGAACGATATTTTCATCAACATACAACCAGCACTGGCCTGCAAATTGCAGAAAACGTAAGAAAATTGGAATTTCGCGGGCTACCCTGACGCTTTCACCTTAAGGTTCTAAGAAAGCTTGCGATTAATGTTCTAAAGAAAATATTATTTGATTTGCTTTTTTTACCGTTTTGTTAGATCTAACACACTTTTAGACCACACCACCAAAATTGCAAAAAATCGTGTGATTGTGCAAATTTTGACTCCTAATAACATTTTTAACGATTTTTAGATGGTCCTTTCCATTTAGATCGTACGATTTTTGGTTAAATAGGCGCTTAAAAGTTCACCCCCTTTCAGTATTTGTACAACGAATTTAAGGACTGGAAAGAATTCGAGTTTTGATAATTCGTTTGGTATTCAGTACGAGCTCCATGTTTCAGCCTCTTGTTGATTTTTATTCAACCTCATATTGTGCTGATAGACTGATTTATTTGATATTCTTAGTTTACTTACATTTAGTTAGATTTTTAATTAAAATTGAATTAGACGACCAATACACGGCGAAAAGGAGTTGTTTTGGGCACTGTTTTATATAATAATAATAATATATGTTATGTTCAAATCGTTCTGATTCTTCTTCCACTTCGTATAGAATGACTGGATTTGAGTAAACCAAATGCACAATAAATTCCTTTAAAAACTGTTCCTGTATTAACTATAGAGATACGTGGAAAGAATCGGGAGCTAATTGCTCTGCAGAAAAACAATAACATCTCATATTATTAAATGTGTATAGTTGCAGGTTTGTTAGAGTAAGTCACTACATAGTAAGGTCTATGTTCACCAAAAAGATGACGGTCTGATTATCTAAAACAGCTGATTAAGACACATTTTTGTATGGGAACATGTCACAGTGACAGCTGTTTTTGGATAATCAGACTGTTATCTTTTCGGTGAACATGGACCTAAGTGTCAGATTCGATCGAAAAAGCGGTCATTGACCCACCTACATTTATTGAAGTTCTTAACTTTGAAATCCAAAAATAAGCCTCTCCAAGTCTTATTGAGTTGTCATCTATCGTGAACTTCAACATTTTTTCTAATGAAAAACGAAACATGGTTATTCGTTTTGGTTTGTACGAAGAGACATCAGGGAAAGGGCAATGAACGCTATTGCGATCTTAACTGGCACTTACTATAGTAAGGTCAATGTTCACCAAAAAGATAACGGTCTGATTATCTAAAAAACAGCTGTCACTGTGACATCTTCCCATACAAAAATGTGTTTTTAAACAGCTGTTTTTAGATAATCAGACCGTCATCTTATTGGTGAACATGGACCTAAGTATAAGAACCCTTACCTTATAAACATCCAGCTCCTCACAGAAGATATCAAACACGCTGTACAGGTCTTCTAGCATGGCGATGACCATCATCGGCGTGGCTGTAGCACATATCGAAGTAAAGCCGACTATATCGCTGAACAGCATCGTGACGTTGTCGTGGCTTTTGGCTTCGATCTTCTCACCTTTGAAAGGAATGGCTTTATTAGATGTCTGTGTATCGTCTTTTTGATTCGAACCTATTAACTGATGATCGTGATGGCATACGCTTTTTGAGTACTATTTGAGTGAACAAAAAACATGGAACTCGCGTATCCGTCACCTAACGCTTCGTAGCACTCGTAGCCGATCCGCTACACACTTCACTCAGATCACTAATCACTTCTATCGGCAATCCCCAAAGACTGCACCGCATTTTTTTAAATTTTGCCAATACTGAGAGTTGTTAAACAGTCAGATATTCGCATCTACACAAGGGCATGTCATCAAACGCTCCTGGAGGTGCCAAACTCATATCTAGGACCAGGACATGATCAATACCGACTCTAGTAAGATTGCCATTGACAAGCAAAAAGAAGAATTTGGACCCCACAAGATTTTCGCCTTACCGTTTCTGTGGCGTTGATGGTTACATTTGCTTAAAAACTTTTTGCTCAATCTTACTAAAAAGCATGTGCGTCGTTCTATTCAGAATGTGCGAGGCTTTTCACTATGAACACTTTTTCACGCGATTTAAGTGTTTTTGTATCTTTGGAAATGTACATTTTTAGATGAGCTCTCACAGTATCAGTCTTTGTTTGGGCCTAGATTAAAATAGCCACTTTCATCAAATAAACTAGTTAAATTCAACATAACATTATCAGCTCAGTCACATAAATTCGCTTAAGCAACCTAAAACCCAATACCTTAGGCGTTTAAATATTGTAGTTTAGAACATAATACCAGTTTGTTTTAACAACGTAAGATTCTTGACACCTGAGCCTTCTATGACACACACGACCTATTAAACAAAGTGATTCAACGCAATTAATGCTCTCTAATTATTCATCAAGCCCTTGAAAAGTTATTGGAATTATAAATAAATAAATAAATATTTCCGTTCTCCACACTTTGTTCCTCTATGTCTTCAGATACAGTAGTGCGTTTGTATCAATACATTAGATATGCTGACGCACATTGCATCGCCTGCATATTCAACTTAACGTGCTTACAAATCGCGCGGCCGCACCGCCACAAAAAGTTGCCGTGAGCTAAGGCACTTACGAAGTGCACACTCAAAGCTCTATCGAACTAAGTAATTACTGTGTGCGCAAACTAACAATGGTTTACAATCCCGTTATGGTGGTGAAGGGCGTGTGACGGTATAAAGGAGGGTATTATATATGAATTACATATAATATACAGCCTTATGATATGTTATGGTGATGACTGGCTTTATCGTGCAGTGGTGACGTCATCATTCGGTGTTGCGTTACTACAAAAGATTGATGTTAACGTAGATAATACTACCTACTTGGCTTTTTAACACAACCAGAAAATAGAACGTCTAGTGATGGATTGGGTAAAGAATTAAGGCTCGGTTCAGATAAATTGGGGACGCGGACATCACTATACAAATACTTTCTTAGTTATCTGTAAGTGAGACTGATCCATTGGAGTACGTACTCGGATCAAAATTGTTCCACAACGTAAATATTTCGCAAATATTCAAATCAGCATTGAGACTGAGTGTTTTATTACACCAACTCACAACTAAGCAGTAATAGTCATAATACCAGCAAAACTTTTACTTATCCAACATAATAATAATTCGCTTTTATATGACACTTAAACTCAAGCCCACGCAGACAACTTAGACAAATTATTCACAGTAAAACTCTCAACAGAGAATATTACTCGAAATAAGGTTTTGTAAGCATTTTGACATCAACATCAGTCAGTTTACATGACAAAATTGCGTGATAACTGGGTGCGTCACGCAATACATCGTGTCTAAACAAATGTCGTTGAGTGAATGGGACGCCTCGGGTTTGGTTTATGACCGTAATAAGGGTTCGTGGAAGTAAGGGCTCCAATCTTAAGTGCTTACGTGTGGTATGAGATTGTGATCTGTGTTTTGGTATTTGAACAATGTGATGTAGGTCGACTTGGCTTTGAAGCTGGTGACCGTAGAGTTGCAGCTATAAAGAATCATACAGTTAGACCGACTCGCCGACCGAAAGAACCTGGAGAGCCATGACACAAAACCGCCAAAAGTCAAATCTCACCAGATTTGCATGAGACCTATACTCAGAATTGGGTGGCTAAAGGTTGAAGAAAAAAAAAGATATCGATAGAAAAGATACGAATTAAAGACATACTAACGATATTGGTACACGACAGTGAAAAGTACAAGGCGTTCCTAAAGTCCTCAAAGTTGCTATTAAAGTGGCCATTTTCTGGGCCTGAATAATCGATTCGATTAGAAAAGAAGGAGAAATAAGAATATAAAAGTTTTAAAACACAATAATAATGAAACTCCAGTACCAAAACTCACTAAATGACCTTTAAAACACGAGTAAACTACGCCACAAGACGCCACTACGAAACAAGATTGACTCGCTAAATTCCCTCTAACGCCTAACTCACTTCAATTCCCTGGATGCAAACTTTAATCAAACATAGTGCGTACTTAAATTAAACCATACATAAATCAATTTCAAAGTGTACGAACAGATAATTGTCTTACAAACTTACCTAACCACAGTCTCTTGGCTATGTGCGGAGGAAATATTAAATGTAGGAGACTGACGTTCTTCTGTCTTTCTTTGTCAACGGCTTTGCTCGCTTCTTCTATTGAGTTCTTTAGCTTGTCCATGCGTCTTCGGAGTCCATCCTGATAGAAAAGAATATGGATTAATATTAGCGTCCTATCAAATGGCTCCAATGGACATAAGGAAAGGAAGTCGTGGCTAAATAATAACAACTGCGGGTCGGTCTTCAAGCGTAAGCAGTGCTAGCCTAGGTCGGTCTGTGGATGGGGGATCAATTTTTTTTCAGTCAAAACTGAAAACAAAAGTCATGTTTCGTGTTATATGTTGTTAGTTTTGTTTATTAAACAATGACATAAATCACTTCTGTTTTCCTAAAGGATTTGGTAATAAACAATTTGCCGGAATGTGTATCGCAAAACTCTTCAGTTTTCTCTAGTAATTACTCGAACTCCAAGTACAGTATGCATGAGTTTTAATTTTTCTATTTTATACTTAATACCCATCAGCTGCACTAGTAGCTAGGAAAATTAAAAATAAATATTCGTTGTCATCTTGAGCTCAACTCGACCCTTTGTCTCCACAAGTTTCAAGCACTCTGCTGGAGACATTGGACTTGAAGACGATCAACAAGTGTGAAACTTCGAACTGATGTTTTAAAACTACTTCTTAACTGATGCTGCTGAAGCTTTTGATACTTCTTTGGTAATTCTTGAACAACTATGTATTGATAGTATGTTGTTGTGTCCATATGTTCAAGATTTTTTCTGAGTTCCCAGTATTTAGTTTCGTACGATATTGTATTTAATGGACCGTGTATTCATAGATAAATGGAGTAAACTATAGATCAATTTTGTTGACGCTATCATGTATCAAAATCTTGATTTATGACTATTCTATTTTATAGTTTTTATAAAATTTGTTGCGAAGCTCGTACATTCCGAAAAACTGTCGTGATTTACATTATTTTATACATTACTTTATAAAGATGTTTTTAAAAATAAATATTGATTTGTTTTGTAATACTCAGAATGATAATGGAAAGAAAGGAGGTGTCTGATGGGATGACAAGTAATAGATGGAAGAAGAAGACATGCCGTGCCGACCCCAAATAAATTGGGATACGGGCAAGAAAATTTTATTTTATTTTATTTTTTTATCAAAATGCAAGAACATGAAAAAACGTAAATATTGATTAAAGTATCATTTGCAAGGGTATCAAGAACGAAAGGAATGATTTTAATTTAAAAAAAACTTAAAAAATTCTTACCTGAGCTCTTGCCTGTTCACCAACCAAGATGACATCTCTCGTTGCATCATGCAGAGGTATATCAGAAATGAAGAGACCTCTCCCGGTCAGACCCTCGAGTCCATCGAGGAAAGGAGACCCGACAAAGAGAAGAGAATCCGACTCAGAGCAGAACACCATCTGGCCTTTGATCTCCAGACCCTGTTGGCAATAAAATTATGGGTTTAAGACAAAATACTTGGAAAGCTTTTAGACTGACATGATCAATAAAAATTGGATATTTCAACGAACAAACAAAATAAATAGACCCGTTTTTAGTGTAAATGATAAAGTGACAACACATAAAATCAAGGAATATAAAATAATCACGGCCTAATTTAAAATCTAGTCACAGACTATATTTAGTAATTCCCAGAAAGAAAAACCACAAACACTTGAAGGATGTTTGGACTACATTTGAATAGTAAATATCTCGCAAAGACAATAATTTATGAAGCTTTAATCCGAATAACAAAAGAAAAGCTTAGTTACTAAGTAGAGATAGACCAGCTCTTAAGTCTTATCTGAGACTTTAGTGTTGTTTCACGGTGGATGCTGTAACTTAATACGTCGACGAATAAAATTAGAGCCTGATTGTAGTTCTGATATGGAGCAGTGCCAGAAATATTTCGTTACGAAACTTTACGTATTAGATAATTATCATGTTAATCTCAGATATTTCCTGTTGTTGTCTATGTTACATTTTTCCATCAAGAATTTCTCAGTAGCAGCCGGATTTGAGCCCGGATGATGGCAATAGGCTCGCCCCTTTTACATGGGAGGTACGCCTCTTACTAATCCTTCCTTAAAGGCGTGATGTTATGTTATGTCGTTTTCGCTTACTGTTACTGTTAGTCTTTATCATTCCACATCCTTTCGTTTACAATGTAAAATAAAACTATAACAATATTTTGTTTTGTTCGAATCATAAATTCTAGGTCTTTGAGAATGTCATCAGCTTATAAATGAGAAATATTAAAGAGATGTTAATTTTCGGACATACATAACAGAGTTTAACAGAGACGGTACGAGCCAAACTTTTGGTAGCTTTACATACGACCTTACTTTAAAGCCTCTTTCTACCTCTGAACACGTTCTGGTTATAGTTCGAGTAGTCCATTCAAAAGTTCCAACAATGGGATAGTAGCAGGCAATTTAGGGGGGCGTCGTGTTAAACGTGGTAACTGCACCACTTTAACTTTTGTTTTTGTAAGTAAAAGATAAAAGTTTGCCCGCAATACCGTGAAGAATATACACGGAGCATGGAACTGGGCTGCGGGTAACATCAGCTTGAAGTGTAGTTTCAAATTTTGTTATTTATTCAATGGAAGTTCTGAAGGTCAGCGAGTGAGTTTAATTATGAAACAAATGGAAGTTTGTGGAACCATAAATAAACAAATTTGAGCTTTTTTATTAATTAGAGAATAAAATGTGAAGTAGCAAATTGGCATGTCTAGATGACATTTTACTGAATTTATAAAAAAAAAAGATAAGTTTAATCCTATTTATCACTTTCAAATTGTCTACTATTTTCCCTTTCACTCCAAACAAAAATAAAACAGTATTCCAGTTGGGATGGCAAAGTGTGAGAAGTTTCCGGTTCAGTCCACTTATTTACAATGTAAACAAAGGTTGGGTCCATCCCTTATTCGGTAAAGAATTTTATTTTATAGACAAAATAATATATTTTACATGTTGAACAGTAAATCACGAATGATATAGTTATGGAATGAGGTGTAAACTGCTATTTATTATTGCTTTGTCATTGTTTTCTTTTATTTTTTCTTATTTTTGCTTTTACATAATTTTGTATTAAAGTTCAACCAGGTCAATCAGTTTCCATGATTTTTGTTCACTCAAAAAGTTCTCAACGTACCTAAAGAAGTTTTAACTTTTGATTTTACTATTCACTTTCATATTTTTGTGTAAGATCAATCGTACATATCAATTTCATTTTCGTTACTGCTTTTCGCAACTCGTTTCACGAAAGCCACTTACCCAACAAAAGCTTTTTAGGTATTCCTGTTCCGAATTGAATGTTTTCAATATTTTCCTGTTTTTGTTTGAATGTGTACTTTTAAAAGCTTTCAGGAAACCGATACAAAATAAAGAAAATTTATTTATTTAAATGATAAACGGGTTTCCATCTTTATTCAACAAATCCGATACATCAACTCGTTTCATTGTGTCTTTTTAATCTCATGAGAACGTATCGAAATGTTTGCTCTTTTCATGATTATACCTTTATTTGAAAGAAAAATGGGAATCGAAATCACTTTCATTTGTAGTTAACGTTGTATTGGTTTCGATTTGACTTTAAGTCAAATTAAGTATTCATTGGGAAAAACGATTTTTATGCTCTGTATTTAAAAGATAAAATGGCATGCCATCTCCTTTTTCAGATTCAATGTAATTTAAAAATGGATTGTGCCATGTACTTTTACGTCCATTTTCAATAACGTACTAGTCGGTTTCGGTAGGTTGTTATCTCTGTATGTATGACATTTTGCTTATTGGATGGAAAAAAAACGTCACAGAAAAGCTTACTTTGATTTTTCTATGAATCAAGTGACAGGTAGGTGACAAGGATAAGATATTCTTTGTTTATAGAAACACCAATAACTATGGAAGAAGGCACATTAAGCAACAGTTATAAGTAAGTCATAGAAAACACACAGACATAAATTGTCAGTTATCATTAGTAACACTTGCAGACGACAATTACAAATTAAGCACAAACAAAAATAAAAAAAAATGATTCCCGCTTTGAGCTCAGCATCAATTTTAGTTCAAAAGGCTAAGAAGGAACATGTCTGGGTTTTAGTCAGTAAAAGTCTGACACTCCCGCTCCGCCCAGAGCAGGAAGAGTCATTTGATGATTTCCCATCCGAAAAAAACGCATCAATGTTACTGAAATCAACCATTACCAAATTATCCAGTTACTGTAATGTATTTTGTTTGTTCTTTCTTTTCTTTCTGCCTCGTTTGTATAATGGTTTCAAAGGACGAGGGGAGTTTCTGGGTTCGATGACCTGATCAAGTGAGAGTGTTATTGGGTATTCCTTCAGGATTTTTTCAGCAGCAGCTTCTGAATCTGGATTTATACCCGTCGATAAGAATAAGCGCGTTCTTTATTACATGGCATAAAAAAACATGGCGAAATGAGAGTATACTATTAGAAACATTTCTGCCTGTCTAAGTTATGGTTTCCTTCCAAAAAGACGAAACAAAAAATATTTAGCTGTAACACTTTAGAACCGTTTAGCAATTAAGAAAAGGGTCTAATCGTGGGTCGGTTTAAATAGTAAAACAAACAGACTACCTTGAAGTTGTGGCAGATAAAGTGAATCCGGTACAAAACTAGGATTAAGGCAATTCCATTAGTTGTGGCTTTACGGTTAGGGATAGAGAAAAAGGATTGCATAAGTTTAAACTATTCGGTTTATTCAGGAAACAAACAGATTTGTAACTGGTAATTAGAACCTTTATTTGTATCCAACAATACCTTAGGGAAACGGTGTAGAATGACTAATTTTTGGGATTTTTGTTGGGATTGAACTACTCAGAGGAAACGGAACGGAAGACAAAATTTGTATTACTGCTTCCAGCGACTAAATCGTTTTTGTATATATTTACCTCTAAGTCTTTTTTTATTACTTTTTTAGATTAAGCACATTCACAAAAAAATAATTTTGCAGAAGACATAAAAACTTCGGGATTTACGCGACATTTGTCAAGATTTAATGCTTTTCGCTTAATGTTAGTTTTGTAGAACACCTGTTTTTCTGTTTTCGTTGTATAAAGTATTGTTTCCATTACTGGTTTAGTAAAAATGTTGTGTATCGACGTCAAAAAATATGCTAGCCTAAATATTTTCTAACATAAGCTTTGTTGGTGTGTCGGGGAGGTTTGTTCGTTGTATATATTCAGTAGTGAACGTAAAGAATTTTTTTATTATGCGTTAGTCATACATCATTTGTGCTCTAAATATTATATAGAGCACAAATTTTAAAGATGTATTAATATTTTGGACAAAACATGAACTTACCGCTTCAGCACAAGGCCGGGTTCAGCGTGATAGGCGAATTAATTGAACATGACATATCCATTTTAGGTCATTGACTAACTGTAATGACTGTCAAAAATCTATAAATGACAGCCGGGACCAACAACTTAACGTGCTCTCCGAGCCACGGAGGAAACTCGATATTTAATGGGTAGTTACCCATCCACGCACCAACTTAGGCAAGCACGGCTTAACGTAAAGATCGACCCGTGTGGCTGTTATCAACTAGCCACGAGTTCCTCCCCTTTTATTAACAGAAGCATAACAACATTATAAACTTTTGCAAGACAAGTCTCATTCCGGTGAAAGCGAGTGTAATTTATCACAAGTACGGGTGGAAGTCACACGTCTTTGAATTTTTAATTAGAGTCCGGAAAATAAAACCTGCATAAATTCATCCCGCCGGTCTGTCTCTCTGTCTGTCCGTATGTCATAGCAACTACGAGACTGTGTCACCACACAGTTACAATTTGGAGAGTCCCTTCTATAAACCGGTCGCAAATATATTGTGAAATTATAAAAAAAATAAGGGTGGCCTTTTATACTCGTATATACTTCTGCTGTGAGAGCAGTGGTAATATAATAAATTACACGAAGTAAAGTGACCGCCTGGGATGGGACTCACAATCTGAACTAATTTTTTTTCATGCATTCCTGGCAAATAAAAATCGCCATTATTATAAATCCATCACAGTTACATCTTAACATGATCATCATCATTTTATCCGAAAGACGTCCACTGCTGGACAATGACCGGTCCCGTGCGACTCGCATCTAGCAGATTCCCGCAACCTTCACCAGGTCATCGGTCCACCTAGTAGGAGGTTTTCCAACGCAACGTCTTCCGGTTTACACAACAACCTCTTAACAAATACAAGCTATTAGTATTCACAACACATTTACGAGCTTCCAACCGTTTGATTCCAAACAATGGCTCATTTAGTATATAACCAAACAAACTTCCGACTACCCGCAGTTCCGAAACAAACTTGTACTTTTCGCGAATAATCGCAAATGAATGCGCCAAAAGTTGTGCGGTATAAAACAAAGAGGGTTGGGAATGGTGTGCAGATTGGCGCTCGGATCTATGCCTAGTGTCTAGTTAGACGGAGGACTAAGTTTCAGTATATTTTGAGGTAGAAACAGATAGCAGTTTTAGTTTCGGCGCACATTCATTGACGGTACGGCATGTAAAAGGATTTTCTGTGAGGAATAACATTATAACATACGTGTATGAAGATAAAGTTGAAATTTCAATGATGACACTGCGTAGTCGTAGGTACAAAAAAAAGAGCAATGCTCAAGCATGCCGTTTTCAAACTTTCGGAATGCCTCGGCATCCCTCGAGAGTTTTCGGCAATCTTCGAGATGCCAGAATACATGACCGCGCCCGTGCCCACGCAACTTGTGCGCTTACATGGAAGGAAAGGATGCCGAAAGATCTCCAGCCGTGTATGTCCAGTCTTATACAATATAGGCTGATCCTTGACCCACCATCCATCAGCTAAGTTTTGAAGACAAATATAAAAAGGTTCTCCTAACATACTGACTGGCCAGGAGATCAAACAAACCCAAACAATTGAGGTTAAAAAGAGGAGCTTTGGTAGTCCACAAAGGTAAAGAAGTTACCAATGATTACGTAATCTTCTGTTAATAAGAAGTCGACCAAAGTAATCTTAATCCATTAAAAGACTAACAAAAATAGGATACACGAGTAGTACGAATTCTTTAGAGAAAAGTGGTTTCATTATGTTACATAAAAGGTTTTCACCCAACTGATTAATAATATTGGGGTACTTTTAGTAGAGTACTAGGATATGATAAAAGAACCAAAGGAAACCAAAGAACTAAGACTGACCACTGTCCTAAGCATACAATACAAACAACTATGTCATGGATGTTTATATGTATAATAAGTATGTATTTACAAACAAAAAAGTATATATGTAGTATATCAACTATCTAGTGTCCACGACACAAGCTTTGCTTAGTGTGGCACTAGGTGGCGCTGTGTGTTAATGTCCAGCAATATTTATTTATTATTTATTTATTTATTTAACTTCTTAGAAATAACAGAAAGTTTGAAATCGCAAATAATAGAAGCCGACTCCAACATATTTAAGAGAAAAAAAAGCTAGATTTCAGTTAGTAGTTTGAAATTCGGCCAAGTGCGAATCGAACTCACACACCAAACTTTCCGCACTACCGCCATTTAAAAAATCAATACAGCTTTCGACATTACGTTTACTGGAAATCGACATAAATGTAATGTTTTCCAAATCTATGTGATATGGAGGAATGAGGAAATTGTTGAGTATGAATGTAGATACCTAAAAGATTAGAGGAAGACCAAAGAAGCGATGAATGGACTGTGTGAACGATGATATGGCTAGAACTGCTAAGATGATGAATAATAAACAAGTATAGTAGAAGAAGATATGCTGCACCGACCCCAAATAAATTGGGATAAGGAATATCGCTGGACATAACACACAGCGCCATCTAGTGCCACACTAAGCAACAAGGCTTGTGTCGTGGTCGCCAGATAGTTAAGATACTACATAGACTGTTTTAGACTTTCACGGTTTTTTACTACACTTAAAGTACTTACGGGATAAATCACGGATATAATCCCGCAAGTACTTTAAGTATACTACATAGATACTGTATTATCGTCGGCAGTACTGTAGTATTGTTTATCGTCATTCCTATGCATAGAATGGCGATGAATATTATTTTCAAAAGCTATTTATACATTGTTGAGTATCAAGCTCCAGTTGTGCTGCTGGTGGTCTTGACTATAGTATTGAAGGGATGAAGTAAAACTACTTGCTGCGATTTACAGGACTGTATTGATAAAATAGGTTGTAGGTTACAAATATTGCCGATATGCGCACACGTCAAAGGGCATTTTCAATAATAAAAAATGCAGATTGTGCAGATGCCACGACGGCACAGTTAATAAATATTTCCACGATGGGGGTGGTCCAATGTGACGCAAAACATACATTACAGGTCTACATTGAAGTGTTAAGTCCTTCAAAATAACGAGAATAGATCAGCCATCTCCTTTAACAAAAGATCCAATGCCAAATTCAGACGAACGTAATCTTCGCGCAAGCCTTTTGGGCAACCAGCTCAATTCCTTAACCAAACATAGTTAAGGAGCGGACAAACAGACGGATCTGCTATTTACATTACCTAATAAATCTAAAGTAACGAGCCCCTCTCGATACGGGTTTTATTTTCTTGTTCGATTGCATGGTAATCGTGTTAGTGAACGAGGTCCCGATTAACAAGTTGCATATATTTTATGGAACTAAACTGGGATAATTTTTGCAGGGAAACTTTTATGGTGCCATTTCATCAAGTGCGCCCATTATTGTGCAGCACACAGTGCGAGAGCCCATCACCAAAATATTTGTCTCATCGTTTAACGACCAAACCCGTATTAAATCAATAGATTTGGCTATTTTCATTCCAAAAAAGACTAGTTTTAGAACTTTTCCGAGTTACGTCTGATCTGACCTACATAATATATACAATCTACATTTTCAAATATGTAGATTTTAAATACCGAAAATGTTATCTCATCAATGTAAACCCTACTAAGCTTGCTTAATTATTTTTCATTCGGTGAGTGATGGTCGGCTCCTAAACTACTAAACGAAATGCAATGACAACGCGCACATTTTGACCGAGACAGCAGAATGCTGGATACCGACCGGTGGAATCGCACCTTAACAATTTTAGAATGTTGTTTTTAAGATGTGAATTAATAGCCTACAGAAGATAATCAAATTACTAATCATGTTTTGCGAATAATGAAAACGATACCTCTTGATAACCAAACTGAAATTTTAACGTCAAAATATGAATAGGTACAGGGATAAAGTAACAAGTCAAAATTATTGTTATCAATTATGAAACCACGTTTTGAAAAAACAGAATCCAAGTTGGGGTTGTTGTTTGATATCTCCGAAGGACAAAGATGTGTACCAAAGTATGGCAACATTTCCCCGGAGAGCGAACCTATTGGTAACAACCGGGTGGAGGCACACATAACGACTTCTAGCTGAAACTAATAAACCGGTCAAGTCCGAGTCGTACAGAGGGTTGCCCTTGTAATTTTTGAATTACCTACTTTTATTATTTGTTCTTATATTAGCGACCACAGAAATACATCATCTGTGAAAATTTCAACTGTCTAGCTAACACGGTTCATTAAATACAGTCGGGTGACAGACAGACAATGAAGTCTTAGTAATAGGGTCCGTATTTATCCTTTAGGTACGGAACACCTAATAACACTTCAACATTCTTTATGAGATCTAAAGAAAGTTAAAAACGAAACGTCACGCTCAACAGTAGCGTATGCGGGCACTAGACTAATGAGGCAGACACAAGATAATACTCCGTAACAAACATAACTGTTGCCATAAAATTATCCATCCCTACACAATTTTCACAGACCATTGTCCATACAAGACATTAATAGTCTATTGTCATATTCCTACGCGTTTAGTCGGGCACAGGTTGTCGTGTGACACACTTTGAAGGTAGGTCACTGGAAAAACTGTTGTCGCAAGCTTTTGTCTAGCCGGCACTTTCTTTTGTTGATACGTAAGCAGAGCTAGGGGGTGAAGTTTGAGAGGGGTTGTTGTAGTGCATGTTGGGGAAACAACTAGAATGTTTTTAGTAGCATTTTTGTGTGTGATATTAGTATCGGTTTTTTGTTTATTTACCGTTTTTTGTGTCATCTGGCTTGTTAGATAACTGAAATGTCATGCGTTTCAGTTGTTTCTATCAAGTGGTCGTTGGTTTTGAGCATCCCGTCCCACCATCTTCTACGGGGGTTACCGCGATGCCTTCTGATTGAGTCAGAGCTCCAGAAAGTGGCTATTTTTACCCAGAGCGGCAGACGTGTTAAGTCCAGTCCCAATTCAGCTTATCGACTTTTTGAGCAAGGTCAGACATTTATATTTTGTATTTCTAGTTTCGAAATACAAAAGTATATCTTAATCGCATTGCACCACATTCGTACGGGGTCAACACATTTGATTCGCCAGTATTTTGTTGAACCACAAAACTCACCCGAAGTAATCGCTATTCATATTCGGCTCTCATTCGGCGAACTCCATTCGGTATAACTAATATCGCTGAATCATGTTCATGGTACGGCTCAATTTGAGCTTAGTCGCGTGGCTTGTTCCCAAATGTACATATTATATTTGATTATACTACTCGGCTGTGCTGTCTCAAGCCAAGTTGAGGATGTGTACGATCATGTGCCTAGCCTTTTCCCAACTACAGTTGGGGTCGGCTTCCAGTCTATTCGATTGCAGCTCAATACCAGGATTTCGCAGGCAACGGCTGCCTATCTGATCTCCACAACCCTCAACTACTACTGGGTAATACAACATGTGTGTAGCATTCCTCAATCATTGACTGAAGAGATCATAACCCTATCTATAGGTAACTATTTTGTTTACAAGATAATTTTCCAAAAAAAGTGTAAGTTTTACAAGAAAATTGGAGTAAACAAAATCAAATTCTTAACTCCCGCTCTGTACAAAACAGTTTTCGTAACCTCCAAAAACAAAACTTCCAAGACTCCATCATAAAACAATTTGTAAAACAAACAAGACCCAATTATTTCCATAATCCCACTCCTATCATAGCTTTTGTAATCATCTTAGCACCGGGATGAACCATCAATATTGAAACAGGGTTTAATCACGGCCTGTGTAAGTGTATTTGTATTGATCTTATCTACGAAACACCTAAACAAATTTGGTCAGAGAGCAAATAATTCGACGGTGTCCATTCGGGACGCTATATTGTGTGCAAACTTAGTAAAGTGCCTGCTACAAAGGGATGCTCTTGAGAAGTGTTCTGAAGGGTGGGCGAACAAAGAAAATCGGATAAACATAGTTACTGTGGGTTTGGTTACATGTGTTTTTGGAATCCATTGTGTTTGGTAAAGGATGTGTGAACATTTAAACAGCAATCCTAGTGTGGATGCTAGTTTACATAGATCTATTATTGTTCATGTGTAAGTAGAAAGGAATTAGATTCATGGTTAGGATAGGCAGTGGTTGTAGTAAATAAGGGTTATTTTAATTTTGATTTGTAGGGTCCAAACGACGTGACGAGACGGAATTTTTTCTTAAGTTTTAATTTTTATTAAAATATTTAACTTCTAATTTTAGGGTTACGAATATCAAGTTTTAGTAAATAACTACAACAGATCTTAATTTTATCGATATATTGGTTCATGATTTTTAAGAAAATTAACATTTTTTTATGCCACGAGTGTTTTTCATTAACTTTCTATCTCTATTTTGCCTATAACTTTAACAATTTACACTAATATACTGTAGGCATGATCAGGTCAAAGCCTTGGCGGGTTTCAGGAGACAATAATTGTGATATTGTATTTTAAAACACATAACCTTGCTCAAATATTAACTTTTTCCAATCACGAACAGGCAGAAAAGGAACTTCAAAGTGAAATAATTTTATTTTAACTTTGTGGAACGTCGGAAAATCGTGAATAATAAATTAAAAGTTGGCGACACTTCCGTTTCCTCGGCGACAAAATTTTGTTAAAAACGATGAAGACGAGATTATTCCGGATAACATTTTGTTGCTTCCAAAATAACTTGTTTCTTACTTAAATAGCTTCTAACTTAGTGGGACTGGAGAAATAAAACATAAATGCTACTAGGAAATAAAGGATCATGAATGCGATCAGCGTCCTTATTTCATGGCAACTGAGTAACAACTCTTGAACGCAGTTCAGTGGCAGTGATCGCGATTGGTGTAAAATGCTAAATCCACGTTTGATTATTCCATGCACTAGTAGGCTAGATAGCCTAGTGGTGTGATAGTGCGACTGTCAAGTTATAGGTCTCAAGTTGAAACCCAAGTCACGCACCTCTGATTTTTCGGATTCATGTGCGTATTGTAAAATTATCACTTGCTTCGGTGAAGGAAAACAGAGGAAGGAAGGCCTAAGAGATATTACTTATCCCACATTTAATTTGTTTTTTTTTTCTTCATCTACGTTTTTTAAATTGTTTTTTATCTTTCCTCACTTTTATAATTTGTTGTATGTATTTATTGTTATATTTTATTCTTCATAATTTTCTATACTGTTGCACCTACTGTTTTATCTCTACATCATCCTAAAGTAGACTGGTAGAAAATGCCCAAGGCATTAAGTCCGCCTTTGTACATTATGTGCATATGTAAAGCGAAAACAGGAACCCATGGGCGGCATAAAAACTTTGACACCAATTTATTTAAAAGAAGAAAGAAGAATTAGGAAGAATTTGGATTTGAAAGTTCCGTTCATTAGTTGGAATGCAACAGAAAAAGTTTTCTAAAATTTTCCATCGCAAACTCACCTACTTAGAGCTAAAATTGCCGGCAACTGTTCTCAGACCATGTTCATAATAGCAAAGTGAAACTCATTTAGTCATCATTATTGTTTTTCTTCTGCCCAAGCAACAAAGCTCTATTTCTCCAAGATTAGCATAGCAAACGTTCATTATCTACTTAATACTTTTTTCTTGAACGAAGCAAGCGTGTTCTAATTAAAAATTTCTCAGAACTTTCATAAAGTTAAGGTATTCAGCATTTTTCTCCCAGTAAAAGCTAGCTTCATTTGATGGTGATTATAACTGGCTCGATTTTCATCTCGTCTTAGGAATTCCTAACTTAATCAATCTGAACGGTGTATTAGATTTTGATTGGGTAATCTAAAGGAGTTGCCCAAAAATTGTATGAGCCTGTACCCCAGCATGAACAGATAGAGAATCTATGTCATTTTATAATAAAAATCTTCTATGACAAAAATGAAAAGGTACGTATTGTTTAGCAGTTTTGGGCAAAAGTTTTAAAGGCTTAAAGAAGTTGTTTTTGTCACTACGTCTAAAGTACTGTTATCTATATTCTAGTGTATATTATGTTTATGTATCTGTCCCAGGCATTTAATAAACACATTAGTGATTGATTGATTGGTTAAAAAAAATACTTAACACACACTAGGGGACAAATCATTCTTCAAAATTTGACAATATTCGTTTGTAACAAAATAAACGATGAAAAGCAGGTATATAATCTCTTTGCTTTACACAAACAGATTTAAGTCTGGCACAAAACAAAACACATTTAAATTATAACAACATACAGTTATGTCAATAATAGGGTTACCAGCGTAATAAAAAACTGTACCCATTATAAACTTCATTTTAAAAACTTTTTCTGTTCAGAAACCCCTAAAAGTAGACTGTGTGAGTATACTCAATTATGCACTTTGGAAATTAAACTAATAATTTAATAATGAATAGAGATATGACATTTTAAGTTACGGTAAGTAACAAATATTTTACATTTTGGGCCCGGTATGAGTTTATTTTCCCGCGTTCTGTTTTTTGTTAATATTGTTTGGCAACGTTTAGGGGTTAATCTGACTTTTCGAGTGAAATAAAAAAATAAAAACACTTTTTTTTTGTTTTTTTAAAAATCGTATGTTTAATCATTTTCCAAAAATCTTAACATTTTTATTAAAATTATTTGTTATACTTACAGGCTTGCAGGATTTGTGCATATCCTTTAGTAGTTTAGGGCCTTTGTACTCTTTACCACCGTTGGTTAAGAGGCCTGCGGAGCATGCGTTTTTCATACAAACGTAATTGAGATTTTCTAAGTCATAAACATAACATAACTTCAGTCCTATAATCCCCGGAGGTTTAGGCAATGGTGTATCTAATAGTATTTCCACACTAATATTCATCACCATTGAGTGACCCTGTTTTAAGCTTTCACGGTTTAAAACTAAACTTATATTGTCACTTGCCCGTAAGTGACAATATAAGTTTACCATTGAGTGAGTAATTTACATGGCTGAAAATAATTACTTCGATAAACCTCTATAATAGATCCAGCAGAATCACTTACCTCGGCTGGAGATGAAGACCCAGGCACCTTCAAACAGAACATGAATGGAGTGTTCACTCTCTTGAGGATCTCGCGAAAGTCGAGAGGAACTCCTCTAGGACGCAGCAATCTGAAGTATGTGCCTAGCGAAGAACCGTGAGATGCGAGGTAGGTCCCGAAGAGACGCATGAAGCCAGCACCTGACGGACAAAATAGACATTGTAACAAACATACAGCACCATCTAGTATGACTTAACCAAAGTACTATGATGAGCGGATCAATAACATGGCAGACAGCAAGCCTTATAGACAAGTGACGCCATCTACAATCTACGCGTGTAACAATCTGAACCAGCGCCTCTTCGGGAGTTATCTGCACTACACCTACAGAGGAACACACGATGATGTTGTGCACACATTTGAACCGAAACCGCTTTATAAGCAGAGCTGTCTTCGAACAAATTGTCATTCACTAGCTAGCGGTTCTGAGCGCGGCAGCCACGCAGCCAGCTCTGATCCTCAGTAAACCTAGTTCCTGCTTCGATAGCCTAGCAGTCTTCAGGAACTAGACAGCTAGGGGAGGTCTGGAAGGAGATAGCCACGCAGTCCCTTTCATCCCTCCACTTAGGGTTGCCACCTGATATAGATATAATATTGTAACTGTTGTAAATTATAATAAGCAAGTTGCCAATAAAAATATCATAAGTCAATGGGGCTTTAATTTCACCAACAGCAACCCTACATTGGCGCCCAACGAAAAATAAGGATACCCACATAATTGGCGGCCAACCCTGCATTGGCGCCCAACGAAAAATAAGGATACCCACATAATTGGCGGCCAACCCTGCATTGGCTCCCAACGAAAAATAAGGATACCCACATAATTGGCGGCCAACCCTGCATTGGCTCCCAACGAAAATATAAGGAAACCCACATAATTAGCGGCCAACACTGCATATTGGCTCCCAACGAAATAATCAAATACAGATACCCACATAACTGGACGGCCTACCCTACATTAGCCGCATATTTTACTCGGCTTACCTTCAAAATTGGAAAATAAGCAAAAACGTATTAACGCTACCCCATTTTAAAAATGTCAATCACAATGACACAAGAGCAGTTCGCTGAATTGGTTAATACGATTACAACAAATAAAAGTACCATGTCGGGAAAAAGTTTTGCCAATTGTACGAGAAGATATGAAGGCGAAAGAGATTTTAACAAGGTCGAAGAGTTTATAAACAGCATCACAGTGTACAAAAAAGTGGAACACATCTCTGACGAAGATGCGTTAGAAGGATTGCCGTTATTGTTAGGCGGCATGGCAGCAACATGGTGGCACGGCGTAAAAGCTGATGTTAAGAAGTGGAACAACGCGTTGGATGCAATACGCTCAGCGTTTGCCCCAAGGAAACAGGCGCATGACATTTATTTAGAATTGTTCGGCAAGAAACAAACCAATGAGTCAATAGATGAGTTTGTTTGTAATAAACGTGCGCTACTTTCGCAATTACCACCGAAACGCAACCGAGAGGAGGAACACTTAGACTTTGTTTACGCACTGTTAAAAATAAATACCAAAAAGGCAATCGCCAGAAGCGAATTAAAATCATTTGCAGACTTGTTGGAGAAAGTGCGTCATTTAGAAAATATCGAGAGGGAATCACAGGCAAGTACTTCATTATCTACAGAACAAGTAGAAAAAAAAGTCATCAAACGTTGCGCATTCTGTGCGAGGAAAGGCCACACGACCGAAGACTGTCGGAAGCGCTTGGCAGAGGCCAAAAAGCAATCTGCAGCAGCAACCACAGACACGGAAACTCAAAAGGTGTCTTGTTATGGGTGTGGTGAACCAGGAGTCTTCAGAAGCAACTGTAAGAAGTGCCAAAATAAAGAAACGCCACCAAAACCAGTAGCTTTCTATACAGTAGACACAACAGAAATAATACAGGATCATGTAAAAATTCCTACTATTGAAGTCACCTGGGAAAATCAGCAAGGTTATGCCTACATCGACACTGCTGCGAGAACAAGTGTAGCAAGTATAAAACTGTACAAATTACTCATTAGAAAAGGTGCCACATTCAATGAGAAAACAGCAGACACGATACTAGCCGATGGAACAGTGAAAACCCGAAGACTACTCACTACAAACATAAACATCACTGTTGGTAAACGTTCCCTACCAATAACGTTCACAGTGATACCCGACGCCACTGATAACCGCACACTGCTTGGCATTGATTTTCTGGAAGCAGCGGGAATAGTGCTTGACTTGGCACAACGAGTTTGGTACTTTGCTGATGAACCTCAGGACTCACACGCTTTTCTACAATTAAAGAACGAAAAGATTCCCTTGAAAGCAGCAGAATGCTTGACATTTAACTCAGGTCAGTCATCACCGGAATCCTTAACAAGCTTTATGCAGTGGGCCAAAGAATTGCAAATGATATCCCCACTACCAGAATCACCACAAGCGTCAATCAACAGTGAAGATAGTCCACCGCCAACAAAAATCACGAAATGGTCACTTCAAAAGCTGGACACACCGCCACGTCCTGTCCGCCCTCGTGAACCAGCAGATGAGGCATCTCAAAAAGATCCACGTGTTGATTATGTTACAATAAATCAAATGTTATTCTATTCCTTTGATATTTTATTACACTCAGGTGAAGGGAAAATATTATCAGAAGTTGAAAGGTCACACTTCAACCAATTGCTAACTACCCATAGCGATGTATTTGATAAAAACACAAAACCAACACCATACATCTTGCATAGAATAGATACAGGTAATCATCTACCCATAGCTCAAAAGCCATATCGATTATCGCCACACAGACAACAACAACTGAGACAAAAACTAGACGAAATGCTAAGCAATGACATAATAGAAGAATGCGATTCACCCTGGGCAGCTCCTGTTATCATGGTCCCTAAAGGTACAGACGATATTAGAGTTTGTATCGACTATCGGCGACTTAACGAAATAACAAAACCAGATAGATATCCATTACCAAGGATTGACGATCTATTACATCAGGCTAAAGCAATGCCATATATGTCTACCATTGATCTTCAATCAGGCTATTGGCAAATATTGGTACATCCCGAAGACCAAGACAAAACTAGTTTTATCTCACCGTTTGGAACGTTCCGTTTTAAACGCATGCCGTTTGGGTTACGGAACGCGCCCGCCACGTTCCAGAGATTAATAGATAAATTCATTCAAAGTTTGGGAACGAAAACAAAGTGGGTGTTGTCATATTTAGACGATTTAATCGTACGATCTGTCACTTTGACACAACACATTGATGATCTGAAGGAAATATTTACAAAACTCAGAGAGTTTAATTTAAAAGCTAACAGAAAGAAGTGTAAATTCATTTGTTCTGAGATAAAGTATTTGGGACATCTTATAGTCCCAGAAGGAATCAAAACAGACCCGGAAAAGATTTCGGCTATAGCAAACTTATCAAAACCAAGAAATATAAAACAATTGATAACATTTCTACAAACTGCTTCGTGGTACCGAAGATTTATACTCAACTTTGCAGACATAGCACGACCTCTAACAAACTTAACTAAAAAGAAAACAAGTTGGCAGTGGGGTAATGAACAGCAAGAAGCGTTCGAAAAACTTAAAAAAGCGTTAACTACTGCCCCAGTACTTAAACAAGCAGAATGTGATACTCGATTTACAATAAAAACCGATGCAAGTCAATATGCAATTGGAGCAGCTTTAGTACAGGGGGAGGGCGAAAACGAACACCCAGTTGAATATGCAAGCAGACTTCTTACACCAGCAGAATGCAATTATACTGTAACAGAAAAAGAAGCCTTAGCAATTGTTTGGGCCGTCTCGAGATTTCGTGGCTACATTGAAGGTACACAATTCATTACAATCACTGATCACCAACCACTAAAATGGTTAATGAATCTGAAAACACCAACAGGTCGTCTGGCCCGCTGGGCACTGCAACTACAGCCCTATAACTTCAATATACAATATACTCCAGGGCGTACTAATGTGGTAGCAGATACTTTATCAAGACCACCATGCACACATGAGAGTGAAGCATGTAATTTATGCTATGTAGAAATAGAATTACCAAAATACAATGAAAAGCAGATACGGGAAGAGCAACTAAAAGATGATGAGCTCAAGATGATAATAAATGCACTTGAAGAGGAAAATAAAACAGAAAATTATATAGAATGGTCTAAAAAAGGTTACATTTTTCATCAAAATGTTTTATATCGGTTTACACCAGAACAAGAAGACGATAATGCCAAATTATTAATACCTATACAAGAAAGACTTAATATATTGAAGGCATATCATGATGACCCCACAGCTGGTCATTTAGGAGTAGAACGTACAGTTCAACGCATTACTGATAAATTTTACTGGAGAGGATTAAGAAAGGATGTAATTAAGTATGTGAAGACTTGTGTAGAATGTCAGAAATATAAACCATCAAACAAAAAACCAGCAGGTTTATATCAGTCAACGGCAAACAACCACAGATTCGAAGTACTATCAATTGACCTGTTCGGTCCCTTACCAAAAGCAACTACTGGAGAAAAATGGATCTTCATTGTTGAAGACACAGCTTCTCGATGGGTTGAACTGTTTGCTATAACAGAAGCTACAGCGGAAACCTGTGCACTCACTCTTCTACATGAAATATTTCTGCGTTATGGTCTACCAAGGAAAATTGTAAGTGATAATGGAGTTCAATTTATATCGGCAATAATGCAAAAGCTAACTTATTGTTTAGAAATACAGCACATTCTCACTCCTGTATATCATCCAGAACCTAATATTGTGGAAAGGAAAAATAGAGACATGAAAACTCAAATTGCAATTATGGTAAAGAATCAACACCAGAAATGGCCAAATACACTACCGGCTATTAGATTTGCAATGAACTCAGCTATGTGTCAAACAACAGGATATTCACCGTCCTACTTAACTTTTGGACGTGAATTAAGAACTCCCTATGATCTTACACATGACTTCAGCTCAGTTTTAACTCAAGAAAAATTTATAACACAAATTACACCAACTTTGAAGCAGTTAGCTAAAGATTTATTGATTGCAAAGGAAAACATAGAAACTATGCAAAACAATAATAGGCAACGCGCAAATCAAGGAAGAAGACCAGATCCAAACTATAAAATAGGAGATTTGGTATTGGTTGAGACACATCCAATAAGCAATACTGAAAAACAGTTTACAGGAAAATTTGCTCCCCGCAGAGATGGACCATATGTTGTAATAAAGAAACATGGAGCATCAACATACGAGGTAGCAAACCCAAAGTTACTAGAACAATCTATGGGAAAATATCATACTTCAGCACTAAGTAAATTTGAACAAAGAGATGACAATGTGCCCAAACCTTTAAATCCCATAAGAAAAAGAGGAAGGCCAAGAAAAATGGATACTGATCCTGGTACTCTGTCGGGACGACTATAGAGCACCAGAGGGGGAGAATGTAACAAACATACAGCACCATCTAGTATGACTTAACCAAAGTACTATGATGAGCGGATCAATAACATGGCAGACAGCAAGCCTTATAGACAAGTGACGCCATCTACAATCTACGCGTGTAACAATCTGAACCAGCGCCTCTTCGGGAGTTATCTGCACTACACCTACAGAGGAACACACGATGATGTTGTGCACACATTTGAACCGAAACCGCTTTATAAGCAGAGCTGTCTTCGAACAAATTGTCATTCACTAGCTAGCGGTTCTGAGCGCGGCAGCCACGCAGCCAGCTCTGATCCTCAGTAAACCTAGTTCCTGCTTCGATAGCCTAGCAGTCTTCAGGAACTAGACAGCTAGGGGAGGTCTGGAAGGAGATAGCCACGCAGTCCCTTTCATCCCTCCACTTAGGGTTGCCACCTGATATAGATATAATATTGTAACTGTTGTAAATTATAATAAGCAAGTTGCCAATAAAAATATCATAAGTCAATGGGGCTTTAATTTCACCAACAGCAACCCTACAACATTAAAAATCTCAATAAGCCCCTAGCTTATAGAGAACACATTCAGTCAAAAAAGTATCGGGAATGGATGATTTGTTTATGGTTCCAAATTCAAAATTTTGTTTTTTTTTGTTGTTGTTAGATTGGCACAACTGTTTTCCATTTTCGCGCGGAATTCGAGTTGCATCTGTTATTTGTTTGTTTTTGTTTAACATATCTAGTGTGTATAGCGAATTTCATTATGGACAAAAACATCGAGCATAGAGTTTGTCTTAAATTTTGCATCGCCAATGGAATTGCGTGTTTGGAGTCACTGAAAATGTTACAAAAGGCTTACGGTGAATCGACTTTATCAGAAACACGTGCTTATGAGTGATACAAAGCATTCAAAAGCAGTCGAGATGTGATGGAAGATTTGCCTTGCTCTGGTGACATCAACGTCTGCAAGTTAACATGGCAAAAGTGAAGGAAATAGTGACTGAAAATCCTCATTCGACTTTGACATCCTTTATGTTAGATTTTAGTATCGCGCGATACTTATCATTTTTTTTAACGATAATTACCGAAGCGCATATTTTGTGTGGAAGATCTGTAGTTAAACAAATAAAGATTAATGTGAGCATCGTTTATGCACGAACTAGGACAGAATCGCTGTTGATTAATGCACAAACGCGACTATCATCAATTTTACGCACGTACCAAACCACGACCATAGTGCCAGACATAGCATAAATGCGATTAGTTGTGTGGATATCTATTAAGGCCCGAATGCTAGTCGCGCTGATGTCAGTTGTGTAAGGTCGGTCGTGACGTCAGCGAGAACAAAATTCGGCTGTCGGTTGCCGCTGACGTCAGCGTCGCAGTATGGTGATATACAGAACACAATGCAGTATACTGGTTCACAACCGTCAGCGCGACAGTAATTCAAACCTTAAACAAAGGAATTAAGGTCCATGTCCACCGAGTAGATAACAGTCTGATTATCTAAAAACAGCTGTCAATGTGACATAATTCCATACAAAAATGTGTTTTAAACAGCTGTTTTTAGATATTCGTCCGTCATGTTTTTGGTGAACATGAACCTAAGTAGGTAGGTATACAAAAAGACGTCGTTAAAATGCTTACACTAATATTATTTCACCCCTTACATTTTTCGAGCATGGCAACAATTACATTTAGTATAAAGTAACAATGTCAGACAATAAATTATACACAGCCTTCAATCGTGACCTTGTATAAATTAGTTTTTGCTGCCACCAGAGGGACATCAAGCCTAATATTGTTTGTCAAGCCAACATTAATAATGAATACCTAAAAACTGAACTGAAGTCAAGGGAAAATGAAAATTAGTTTTTTGTTTGTTGAATTTGTTTTCGCAAAATAAGTCACATTATTATTTACCAGTGGTTTAACTTAAATGGTAGTCTGGAGCACTCTAAGCAATAGCTTAATGTATTTACAAGAAAATAAAATGATATTTTTGAAGTGTGATTTGTGGGTCTATTTGGCAATTACTGTAAATTGAGTTTGTTGACTCTTCACACCTTAACGGCTGAACTTTCGATGATTATAATATAGGATACTTTTTCATTGCCGTGACATAATTTCTGAAATCTCACATCAACTTTTTTTTTACAAACAACAAAATATGATTGCATCCCTACAATTTTAAAGCTGTTATTGTTTTGTACGTCTATTTTGGCAAATGTAACGCACATTTGTAACGTTGTATACGAGTATTCTCATTTATTATTTGTTCAGTGTCCCCCAACTGAGGCAATTCGTCAAATTGCGTTCCCAACAAAGCTCTCTCTTGTTTTGACGTTGCTGTGAATCATTTATATTTCGTGATTAATATCGTGTGTTTATTTGGCTCCGAGGTGATATGGGAGGCCCCATATCACCTCTTTTCCTCTATGAGGATGCTGGTTGCAAACCTGGCAACTACCAATAAGAACTTTTTAAAACTTGGATTATCTTGGTTGTCACTCTCATACGAAGAAGAAAAATTTATTTAGAGAATAAAAAAAGGCTTGAAATGAGGCTTGGTGCTTTCTAAATTATTCACTTTTCAACCACAATCTTCAACAGGGTTGACATCTGAACATTAGTCTTTTTTGGCTTAAAAAATTACGATCTCAATGTTTTGCGTTCAAAACATTGTGTTGATGAATGTACTCGTATTAAATATATTATTATTAAATATACAGGAGTATACTTATGTTTTTTTAATTTGTGAAAAAGTTGAAACTTTGACCTCGAGTTTCTCCGTAACTAAAAGTTTCCCAGAAACGGTGGACAACAAAAATAATAGCGCAATAATGAGAGAACAAGCGCTTTTGGCTTCGTTGAGAAACTTTCTACACCCATTATTTTATTGAACCTTGTTTATAAGCATGTCGCGATATTAAAAATGTATCAAAACCCGTTAAACCAAAATTCTTGAATAACGTTACAAAAGTTCCAAAAGCAAATATGTCTGCAGATAATATCTTGCTGGTAACATAACAAAATGCTTGTAAAATTTTTAGCATCCACATAGTACGCTAAAATTTTTAGAGGAGAATAAAAATTCAGTTTTACAACAACTTAACTTACATCTCCTGAATTCTACAACGTTGTTCTTTGGAAATATAATTTTCTTGTGTAATTTATTATTTTTATCGTACAGCTACTTTATTTTTCACTTGACATAATTCAAAATTTATTTCTGTTTTAACTCTTTCTGGAAAACGCAAAAAGTAGTACTTTAACACACTTTGCTTTCTTATCGTACTAGCTGACCCCGCAAACATTATTCTAACTCAAACTCAAATCATTTATTTCAATTAGACCATTACAGCACTTTTGAATGTCAAAAATACAAAACTAAATCAAAGCTACAGTCACAAGGCATAATAACTTGAGAAAGTACTGTATTTGTCACATAAACCTTCATCTGTGAGTGAGTGAACACAATATGTAGTTCAATCTGTGGCAGCGAGCGCAAACTTTGAAACTTAACTTCATCCCACACAAGGAAAAGTGCAAGTTTTGCCTGGTTTGTTTGTATTCATTTAAAAACATGATGGTTATCGAAGCATATACATTTACATTTTTTGGTTTAACAACAGGTACGTCAAAACGAATTTTTTGGAGCGAATGTCACAGGATTACTTCATAATTACTTTAAGATATTCATGAGTCAATTTTTGTCTGCAGCCTAATCTAAAATGTCCTTCAATTGACAAAGAGGTTGCGTGAACTAGACATTCCTATAAATAATTCATACAGTCTGATTACTTGCCCAGACCTAATTTACTTTGGTAAGCTTAGACTTCTCCTTAATAATAATCTCATTGTTTAGTTGATTTCTCGTAATTTTAAAATAATTTTATTTCAAGCGTTTTACCTAACAACTTCAAAATTTTAAAATGTAAAATTGCCTTTTAATTCGATTTTTTCATGGTTGTAGGCTCTCTCCCTACTTGGGGGACTTGGGACTTAAAACATAATTTGCGATATTTGGGTGCGTGTATTTAGGTACATAGGTACCTACATCTCTGTCTATCCATCAAGGATTTTGTGATCACCGATTTTTTTAAATGTTACAGCACTACGCTGATATGCCTTTTGGCCTCCTACAGAACCAATTTCGTATGTCTTTTTCTTTTGTTAACTTTTTTGATTATTTTGATTTACTGTTAATTTATCCATGTTTTTGTTGAACGAGACTTATACATACTTTTTCTTTCTTTGTTTTTTTAACTATCAAGACGCCGCAGTTACTATCATCAAGCAATTAATTATTTGGTTGTTCTTGTTCAAATTCTGACAAAGTTTCTAATCTTTCACGGAGCTTTAACCGAAAACTACCAACAACATAATCACCTTAAAAACTACAGGTATCCTCGTTAACCGTTATGGCTACCAACAAAGGCAAGGAAATGAAGGTACCATAGTAAAAGACCTCTTGCCGATAATCACCTCCCGTTGCCGTATATTTAACGACCCTATTTTGTGAACCCTATCAAGTGTAGGGTAGAAACTAGACAGTAATTCACAGTAACTGGACAACAAGTCCATTTACTTTCCTTTGAGCTTTTATTGACGAAAAACTATAAAGATAATATCACAACAAGGGTAAAAAAATAAACGCTAGTGAAAATCGAGTACTGGCAATTGGATCATCATCATTATTCTTTTGCCCTTATCCCAATTGTCCCAGCATGTCTTCTTCTTTCAAAATTCTCTATTACTCGTCTTCTCATGAGCCTCCTTTGTTGCCATATCATCATTTACACAGTCTATCCACCGATTCTCTGCTCTTCCTCCTACTCTTATACCCGTCCACAACCATACTATACAGGGTGTAAACCACCTCATCACAAAGCCGTTAACCAAGCATTCTGTACATCAAACTAAGTAACTTTACGCAAAATTTTTTGCTGGGTAAAAACTTTTTTTTTTGAGGTTATAAATTACGTTTTGTGGTAGAACTCAATGTAACGCACTTATAACATTGTGCTGATGGATGGATTGAATATTACGGGGGTCGTGGAGATGTTAAAAGTTAAAATGTTACAAAAAAAACTTGTCAAAAAGTTGTAACTTTGACCCCCCATATCTCCGTAACTAGAAGGTTCCCAGGTATGATGTAGAACAAAAAAATGATCGCAATGATGGAGAGAACAAGTGCCTTTCGGTTTCGTGAAGAGGTGTTTTACACCCTTTATAGTTTCCTCACGACATTTTCAATAGTAATGGCAATTGAATTAATATCAATTTATTCTTAAATCTTAGCTTTGCCCACAACTTGTTAAGAAACCCTTTGAACTCTTTAGAATCAAAGGAATCTAAAATCTAATATTCATGACCTTGAAAATTCATTCCAAAAATAAAGTAGATGAACGATTTAAAACGAACTTTTTCCTCAAAGGCTTTTTTAATTAATTACCGATTCTTGGTGGAATACTGTAACTGTAACTGTAAGGTAGATTTTTACAAAATAAATCTTAGTCACGAATATGGAAGCAAAAATCCTCTGGGAAAATAAATAATGAATGTCTTGACCGAAGTAAATCTGGATTCAACTGGGACTAAATAGGACGACGCCGATGGTGCCAAAGAAAAGTCTTAAAGAAACAAGATGAATTATGTTAATGGACGTTTTATTAGTTAAGCGGATACTGATTATAATAAATCTCTTGGAAAACTTTTAGATTTTATTTCTCTACACACTCTAGCTGCAAGTTCCAAAGAGCTAAATACTAAAAACACATCACTAGTTGATGTCAATTTGATTGATGAGACTTAGAATGAATCAAAAAAGAACAATGTCCCAGAAACGAATCTAGGACATGCATTGAAAAAAGACAATGCAGCTCTCTGACATTTTCACGGAATGATAACCCAAACCGTCTGTGACATTTGACTATTTCAGCGAATGTAAATCCAATTTTGAATGCAAGCTTTGAATTCATAATAGAAGTATAAACAGATGAAGAATATTAAGTATATCATTGTGAATTTCTGGTTCCACATACGAAACGGAACAAACATCATAAAGGCTCATCATAATCAAGCTAATTTTGGCCTTCAACGAGAAATATTTCAGTTACAAAAATTTCATTTGTAAGCTAACGTAATCTGAAAACGTAATAAATGCAGCGTCCGAAGAACATAAATCAATAAAATGTAAATAATATTTCCGACTCGAGGTCATACGTGGATATTTTCAGATGAACCGTTATAGAATTCTATTCCCAGACAAACGTTTTATATGAAAAATTGTACAGAGTTATTCACGACTTGTTTCTTATTGTATTTTACACTATTTCCTCGAGCACATCATCTTTTCTACTTTCGCGTTCATTGAAAATCTTTTAAACTGTTTCTTTCTCCGTTACGAGTTCAAATTGTGAGTCTACGGAATGTTAATTCTATGTATTATGTGAGAAATCTTGTAATTTTGAGAAATTTTGTAACTTTAAAAGCTAAATATGCAACAAATATGGAACTATGAAAAACAAATTTAGTTACTTATGCTGTTGAGTATAAATTGGCCCATAAATTGGCGTTAAAATGATGTTATTCTATTGATTTGTGCAATAGAGCCCTTTGTGTGCGAAGAAAAAACTGCGTAATTATACGCAATTTGCGACCACTCGATCAACGAGGCAGTCAGATAGGCAGGTGGTTTCCTACTATTTTTTTCCTCTGAGGCCTTTAAATCGATTTATAGGCCTCAAAGGAAAAAAAATAGTAAGAAAAAAAAAACTCTTATTTTCTTTAATACTTTCTTGATGAAAGTATAAAAGAAGATGTTAATCCACTTAATGGACTCATTAAGTGGATTAACATCTTCAATTTCGAATATTTTTTTAACCCAATTCATTGTTGCTAAGTTCTAAATATTCCGTTTCCTCTCTGTGGAGCTTTATACTCAGCCTTGGACGGCCTCCACTGATTTACAGAGCAATAAAATATGCTTCTAAATTCCACTTTATTATGTACTTAGTATCACCCATGAAACCACTATGATAGCCCCATACTTCTTTATAATATAAAGAAATATGGTGCTATTAATGTTCTTATTTCTCACACATATCCTTAGAAACTTTTTTATTACAAAGAGAATCAGATTTAATATGTTTCTCGGTTATTTTCTCATTAGTTTTATTGCTATTTCGAAATGTGTCTTTTGATATTATATCATTTATTTGGATGAATACCAGACGAACACTTGTGCTCTTATTAGAATTTTCAATATTAAATAATGGCACAAAGAACTTCAATTCGCGTTTCTTTTACTGTCGTTAAAGAAAATTATTTGGTAAAAGAGTACATGTTCGTATGCAAATGATGACGGATTATTGTCACTTTTTCTATAGGAAAAAGTATATGGCATCATCATCTTTCAAGCCTTTTTCCAACTGTGTTGGTGTTGGCTTCCAGTCTATCCGGAGGCAGCTGAATAGCAGTATTTTTCATGGAGCGGCTGCCTATCCCGACCTCCAAAACTGAGTTGGTACTGGGTGAAACGATACTCATTGGTAGGACTGGTTGTGAGGCTTTCGAGCCATTGGCTACCTGTAATGACTATCAAAGATATACAATAGGGTATATGATAAACCGGGGTTGTGGGACTGTTCGAAAAAGATACCGTGGCCCCGGAACATAAAGGGCGAGGAAGGAACATGTATGGGTTTTAGCCAGTAAACGTCTGACACTCCCTCCCGCTCCGCCCAGAGTGGGAGAAGTTATTTGATGATTTCCCATCCTACAAAAAAAAGGGTATATGATAAAAAAAAACTGATTAGTGATATCCACAAAACATTTTTTTTTTCTTTTTTCTCGTAAACAAAAAATGAAGTCGATACAGTGCGTCGAAAACTCGTGTGACGTCACATTTAAGAACATTTTTTACCGGAAAGTGACGTCACAAGCTCCCCCCCGCTCATGATCTTTGACGCGTTTCATCATTGTAATTTTTTATTAATTTGAAAAACACGTATATTTTTCGATAATCTTACTGACGGACTACACAGCATCACATTTTTTTTAAACATATGAAAACGGGTATTTATCGCGAATTTACCTTTAATTTAAGCCCGACGTTTCGACCGGATTGCACCAGCCGCGATAAATACCCGTTTTCATGTTTTATAACGTGTTCTGATCGTGAAAGTTTAAAAAACACATTTTTTTGTCAGGAATCATCCCTATCGACAGCCGGAACCAACGGCTTAAAATGTTTTCCGAGGCACTGCCGAGGAAACTTGGTATGTACGTGCATGGGTGAACCACCCACGTAATGTAAATTATTGCATCGCCATCGTCACAAGTAAAGTTGCCGATTCTAAAAACCCAAACAACACCAAAAGTAATAAAAAAGACATACCCAATTGCACTAGCTCCAGTCTCTTGTCGGTAACAAAATGCCACGGGAACGCCTTGCAGAAGCTCGCCACTCCGATCCTCAAATCTGTTACTTTTGTTGACGTAGCGATGCAGGATGCCTCTGATAGCTCGCAGTCATTATCTTTCGACTTCTGATGTAATGGCACTGCGTTTATTTCGTACCTAAAACATGTCAAAATTGTAGAAATTGCTGAAGCATTGAAAATGTTGCGATGTACCGCTTGCGTATTATAACCTTGTTATTCGTTTTCATCGAATAATAGATAATAATTATAGCTGTACAGTGCACAAGTATCCTAAAACACGTTTTCGAACATACATACATTTCATGAAACTATCCGTAAATATTTCCCCTAGTCGACATTTTTAAGGTAAAAGATCAACGAAGCAGTTTATCTCTTCTCACTTAAACTGACATATTTTCTTTTTCTTATTCTTGTCTCAAACCTCCATAAAAATCTTTTTACAATTGCAATCAGTAATTTTCTTTCGATTAAGTATATTGTTTTGTACTAATTAAGCGAGCCTTTTGTAGACAATAATATTTTTATCGATAGGTTTTAACTAACAATAAAAGAGAAAGAAAAAGTATTTCTTGTATTCACAAAAGACGAGAAGTAAATGTCACATTTTTTTTTCGCTTTGAAGCACAAATCAGGCAAATCCAACGCAAGCAATTTAACACGTTAGACTATGTTAAACTAGACTAGCCTCGTTATAATCAATGAGGTATTTTAAAATTTTCTTCGAAAAGGTCAGTTACACCTTCTTTCCATAGAAAAGTTTCCAAGCAATTAAAAAGGGATCGCCTTCCTAATGGAAGTCGATCGAAGGATGGAACTCAAATAATAACTAATTTCCGTTGGGAAAAGATGACTCATTATTCTTTCGCTCTTTCTACTTTCTTATCATATTTTATTTTTAATTTACTTATTTATTAACCCCCAACGCAAAAACGACCCGGTCGTTTTTTTTTTTGTTATAAGTTTGACATGTCAGTGTGTGTGTGTGTGTATGTGTCTGTCTGTGGCATCGTAGAACCCGAACGAATGAACCGATTTGGATTTTGTTTTTTTTTGTTTGAAAGGTGAATTAGTCGGGAGTGTTCTTAGCTATGTTTGATAAAAATCAGTTCAAGATGGCTGCCGCCACAAAATGGCGGATTACATATTTATTCAACACCACCCTCAATAAGGGTATCAAATGAAAGGGCTTGACTAGTTGAATACTAAGTATATATGATAAATTAAAAATCCTAGGTGGCCGCCACAACAAAATGGCGAATTAACAAATTATTTTCTATTTAACTTTTGGTACATTGTGTCGGGGTTTTTTAAAATTTAAAATTTAATTTTACTTGTTTATGCTATAAGGCCGTTGTCGTACGGACCAGTCGACAGCGACGTAGAGCAATTTCTCTACGACATATTTTATTGATGTTGTTGAGTTGGGATATTGTTTTTCTATTCATATTAAATGTGTGTTAGTTGTTGTCATATTGGTAAATAGAATTTAAGGTAATTAGAATAAAAGCAAATAAATGATTGTTATTCTTATTCTAAATGAAAAAAAAATCTTCGGTTTTCTGAAATTTAAATTGAATCAATCAATATTTGTGCCCAGTACGGTTAAATCATTTTAACCAAACTGGGCACAATATTGATGAAACTAGAAGATAAATCAAACATGACTACATTGCTATATTGATGACTCCATTAGGACGCTAAGAAGATTACAAAATTGTGAAACCACGCACAACTGGAACAATACCAGCGTAAAAATAGCGTAACCTTAAAATGCCGACCGAAATGACAGACCCACGCGTTACCAAATACAAAGCTTTATAAAATACTAGCTGACCCACGCAACTTTGTCTGCGTCACATAAGAGAGAAAAACGCCCCGTTTTTGCATTTTTCATTCCTGCTCCACTCCTAGTGGTCGTAGTGTGATGTTATATAGCCTAAAGCCTCCCTCGATAAATGGACTATCCAACACCCCTCCGACTGGAGCCGTCGAGTCGCACCACCTCGATACGTTGCGTCGCCGTGTCCGTCCAGTAAATGTTCTGGCCTGACCAGTCTATAGCTATGCCTAGTAATAATTTTTCAATTTAAACCAGTAGTTCCTGAGATTAGCGCGTTCAACCAAACAAACAAACAAACAAATTCTTCTGCTTTATAATATTAGTCTAGAAGTATATATATAATATATATAGTATAGATTAGCGGACGTCACGCGGTTTCACCCGCGTAGTTCCCGTTCCCGTGGGAGTACGAGGATAAAATATAGCCTATTTCATATTTGCTGATAATGTAGCTATCCATTCCTGAAAGAATTTTTCAAACCTGTCCAGTAGTTTTTAAGTTTATTCGTTATGTAAAACACTATAAAACACAAAAATATACTTATTTCCCCTTTATAATATTAGTTTAGATATAGACAAGCTTATGCTCGGCATTGCCTGGTTGGTATTTGGTTACAGGGATGATTTTTGACTAAAAAATATAAATGATTACCTTTCAGTCCGCCAGTTAGATTATCGAAAAATATTGGATACGATATATAATAAAAATTGACAAAGATAAAACGAGTCAAAGACTGATGAAAGTGGGGGCTTGTGACGTCACTTTCCGGTAAAAATGTACTCAAATGTCACACGAGTTTTCGACGCACTGTATCGGATTCATTTTCTGTTTACGTGAAAACAGGAAAAAAAAATGATCCAACATATTTTGGAAATCTATCTGACGGACTAATTTGTTTTTTTTTTTGTCATCTATCCTGTTGTACAGGATCGTAATACCTGGATAAAAAGTATCTTAAACACTTGCGTGCAAAAAAATCGGCCCACCCCTTTATTTTCTGTTTGAGAGACGATCTTTCAAAAATTATAATTAATCATGTAATTATTTTTAACCGACTTCAAAAAGGAGGAGGTTATCAATTCGTCGGAACCTTTTTTTTTTTGTATTTCCCCAATTACTCGAAGATGGCTGGAGCGATTTGGATTATTCTTTTTTTGTTTGAAAGGGTATACTTCCCAGGTGGTCCCATAATCATCAAGTCGGGATCTGATGATGGTATCCTGGAGAAATTGAGAGAACTCTTCAAATTTTATAGGCACACTTGATGTGATTTGGTTAGTTTTTGGAAGAATACTTTCTTAAAGTGATCCCATTTCAATTTGGTGACGATCTGATGAAGAACTTCGGTGATACGCAATGGAACTCCTTAATAAATGATAGCAAATGGACTGGGATTGCTGAAATCTCATGTCTATCTATTGTTTACACCAGTTCATAACATAACATCACGCCGCTACGCTGTGAAGGAATAAGCGCAAGTGAACCACTAAAAAGTGAAAAATAAAAACTTTTTTGCAACAAATAAAACCGACTCTAAAAAACACAAAAATGTGAAAAATAACTTTAGCTTCAGAAGTCGGTGACAAAAAACTAAGTCAATCAATCAAACAAAGGTCACCGACTTCTAATTAGGGCAAGGGATGGCAATGCGAGCTATTGAAACCGTTTATTTGTTGTTTTTTTTGCATAAAATCTTATTATTCTTCTTTAATCGGCGAATAAAAAATTGTCCTTTTGAAATCGTTTTTTGTTTTAGGCCTGTTATGTTAGAAAACAATTTTAAGCTACAATTTACAATAAAGTTATCGATACTTTACCCTTTCATCTACCATACGGTACGAGTATTTAATGTTATTTTCTATTACTTGATTTTTTTTAATTATCTTGTTCGAAATGGAAGAGCACGGGGTGGGTCGATTTTTTGCACGCAAGTGTATGTTATTCCGGGTTATAAACTAACTACGTTCCTAATTTCATCCAAATACGTTCTGTAGATTTTGTGTGAAAGAGCTACAAAAATCCTCACAAAATTTTGCATTTATGAAATAATAACTGCGCCCCGCGGTTTCACCCGTATGGTGAGAATAAAAAGTAACCCAGTAGTAAAAAAATAGCCTACGATCTATTCTCAGACCTGCTATTTATATGTCACCGTAAAATTGTCAAATACGTTAGATTTCTCTAGCGAGATTATAAACTCTCGAAATATTGTTAACTGAGCATACTTATACTGCTTACAACATAACGCATTATTTTTCGGTAGATTGTAATCTATCGAAGTGAATTAGGTTAGTTAGGTTATAGGTTATAATCTACCGAAAAATAATGCGTTAAATTGTAAGCAGTATGATCGTTTGACAATCTTTTGAGAGTTTACAATCTCGCTAGTTATATTACAACCTAACGGTTTTTACAATGTTACGCTGACATATATACCACAAATTTCATAAAAATCGGTCAATCCGTTTTGGAGGACTTCGATAACCAACACTGTGATACGAGATTTTTATATATTATATGATTTCTATTAGTAAGATTCAAGGATTCAGTAAAAATATCAGCTGTTTTAAGTGTCGTAAATTATACGTTTCACATTTCTGAATGCAGATGCTGATGTCATTATAAGTTCAGATTTTAATGCCGTTACTGTTAATACATCGATATCCACAAATGAATTATTAAATAACAATTAAAATATGACAATCGGGCGTGTGCAATCGACATCGTATTTATTCCAATACAATAGTTTTAAGGTTTAAAATTGAGATCATTTTAATTTTAAATAAATCAGATTCAATTATTGTTTGAGTCGTTATTGAATTTATAATCTGATACATTGAATGAAATATTTGGAAATTACATTTGCGTCGAATATGCAACTGACAGTTTTGAATAAATTCTATTCATTTCAAGTTAAAACACGAATTAACTGAACTGGAAGGATTCCTTTTCGTAACATAAGCATCTGCCTAGCCTTTTCCCTGCTATCAATATAGCAGGGAAAAGGACCACGGCTTCCAGTTGGACTGGATGCAGCTGAATACCAGTATTTTACATGGAGCGATTGCCTATCTGACCTCCACAACCCTGTTATACTAGGTAATACGATACCACTTGGTAAGACTGGTTGTCAGACTTTTTGGGCCACTGACTACCTGTAACGACAGTCAAAGATGGACAAATGACAGCCGGGACCAACAGCTTAACGTGCTTTCCGAGGCACGGAGGAAACTCGGTATGTAAGGGTGATCACCCATCCTCAGACCAACGTAGGCAAACACGGCTTAACCTAAAGATCGACCCGAGCGGCTGTTACTATTTAGCCACGAGCTCGTAACATAATATGACGCCTGTAATCCCTGGAGGGTTAGGCAGAGCTGTACTTAATTGTGCACCCCAATATCGGCAGTTATGTTTAAATCCCATATAATAGGTAAAGGGCGAGCCCATTGCAACTGAAATTTCTGATGGAAAAACCTAATAACGATATGCCCAACCCGGGAATCGAACCCAGGACCAGCAGTCGCAGCAGTTGCAATTGCCACTAGATCAACGAGGCAGTTTTCTTTTAATAAAATAACAAAGTCATACGAAATAGTAGAATGATGATAGATCAAGTAGTTTAAAAGACGGGATTAAATGCTATGAAAAATATTTAGTTTAAATACCGCTAGACAAAAATATCCAGGTCTGAAAGCAGGACACAACTGAACAGGACTCGTCGAGCGTTCGAACGCTCGAAACGCTCGACGAGTCAACAACTCCTGAGGATGCCCCGTGGAGGGGCGAAACACGTGTCGAGTAAAGGTTTGGTTGCATGGCATGCTAATTATTTCTCACTTGTTTTGTATGTGTGCATATGCATGAGGGCGGGAGGGTGGGCCCATATGTGCATGTGCATATGCATGACGGTGGGATTTGTGTCCTGCTTTCAGACCTGGATATTTTTGTCTAGCGGTATTAAAACGAAATATTTTTCATAGCATTTAATGCCATGGATTTCCGCAAAGTAACGCCTGATTCCATAACTTATTAAAAGACCTAAGACCTTTGTGAAAATTTTCTAAAAAAAGTCTGTCCGTGTGAGAATGAGGTCTGCAAATCTGTTTTCTCATAAACAGTTTACCGTCGTCAAAATCATCAGTAATACGCTTATAGCTTAGCTTTTTAGCTTTTTGGCTTCAGCTTCTTCATAGGTCTCGAGTTTAAAAACCCAAGGCACCTCTGATTTTTCAGATTAATGATCATTGTGCATATTGTGTAATTATCACTTGCTTCGGTGGAGGAAAATGTTTTGAGGAAACCAGCATGCCTAAGAGATTTTTCTTGACGGCATATAAAGGCAAGTCAGAAGCCTATGGACGGTATAAAAACTTAAATCAGGTGGGGGTGTATTCTCGTTGACCCCACCGCCCGTGGCCCAACTGGTGGAGTCAGCGGGAATAGATTAAAATATTTCTGCTGTATTTTCGATCAATAAATATAACTCAAAAACGATGCATGGGATCTAGTAGTATTAGTACCAGTTGTGCTAGTTACGAACAGTATTAGGCGAGCATGAATCTAAGAAGATATTTATTACTAGAAGACCGTTACGTACCTTTATGCAGATTTACTATAATGCATAACACCTTTAGCTCATGCCAGCCTGGTACTTGTTGATGAACATAATTGTATGCCTCACTGGCAACAAACGGGATTTTTTCCAAAACCACGTTATAAAGGTGGACGCACACCTATCCACGCCGAAGGAATCGACCGCGCCGAAAGAATCGAATTTTAGAATTACTTGTATGAAATCCTACTAAACCTCGCACACTTATCCGCGTCGAATCGGAAGAATAGATGACGTCATACGTATATGAGAAAAAATTCTTTCGGCGCGGTCGATTCCTTCGGCGCGGATAAGAGTGAATAGTCTTTTACAGTACTTACTTAAATCTTCTAGGGTCGTTAGTATAACTCGTCAGTCTTATATCCGTCTGTGTATCATATAACAGCCTAGCTATTGATTTCAAGCTGCCAACTAGAATGTATGCAACAGGCTCGCTTTCTGTCGTCAAATGAAGCTGGATTTTTCCATCTTGTGATGTTGTACAAATGAAATTTGCTTCGTATTCCATTGTTTCATCTTTCTGAACATCATCCTGTGGAAGCACAATGGTATCATTAATCATGTTGATATCTTCATTAACGTTTTTAGTTAATGTCTTACAATTTAATTCGTTTGATGTCTTCTTTTGATCTTTAATTTGGAATAAAAGCTTTAAAACAAATGGTTTTATAAATTACAGTGATGAGAAAATTAAAATGTTACAATATTTTTGCTTAGTGAATTTAATTTAAAACTTTGCTTCACTTCGTAACGAAGATTTATTACGAGGATTGAATTGAAACTTCAGAATTAATACTAGCTTCATGCTTTTCTTTTATATTTCGTGTTACTTTGCAAAAGAATGGATATATGTACCTAGTCATTCCAAGGTATAAATAGCATACAAAGTTGGGGAGTCATAGAGAAGTATCGAAAAGAATACATGCTGCGCCAACTCCAAATAATTTGCAAAAGACAAAGAGAATAATGATGATGAAATAATGTACATAATGATGCACTTACCTGGTCATGTAAAACATCGTGAACGCTGTCTAAAGTAGTGAGAAATTCAGTCAAATTGGTGCCTAAACATTTAAAAGCTCTCTCAAGTCGACAGTTATGTTCGAACGCTGTTAAAATTAAATATTCTCCTAATTTTGCCATAAAATCCTTAGTGCTAACACCTGCAACAAGGAATGGAAACTTTAGTAAGTAATAACATTATGGTATATCAAATAAAACTCGTGTTATGGCTGACGTATGCACTTAATACATTTATTATGAGACGAAATGGAATTTAGAATTTTATAGCACTTTTCAAAGTGCTTAAAGCTGGCAAAGTTCCCATAAAAGCCGTCTGAATGAAAAATGAAAATTATCGTCTGGGCTATAGAATGTTGAAGGTGTCTGGGGTTCAAAACGAAAAATAAAAAAGTTCAGACTAATCAAAATGAGTGTAAAAAAAGAGACAGTTACACACAATGTATGGAAGAAAAAGACTTTGAATTAGGATAAGGGCAAGAAGTTGATGAATACTTAGCCAAAAACGACATTAACCAGTTGAAGATACGCCCTAAGCCGAGGCCTGTACCCTGCTGGGGTGCCCTGAGCGTGTAGTCGCTTAGTTTGTAAGTTTTTCGCCCTGGCTGGAGACCGTACAGTCAAGGCACCCAGGCAGGATAGTCCGGTTGAGAAAATGACAACCTCTCTAAGTTGAACTGCGAGATGACATTTCGAAATAAAAACAAATGAGGATTTAAGAGTCAATGACAAATTAATAGTCAAGGTACAGTCTACAAGGAAGACTTTAAAATACGGGACTGCAGACCAGAATACGTAAGGCTTGTATTGAACGGCTCGGAGTACTGACGCTCTTACCGGGTCAGTGGCGCGGGCCAGTTAGGAAAATACGCCACTGCTTGGTTATTTACTTAATATTGTTAATTGTGAGAAAACAGGTGGAGATGCAAGCCACTGAATTGTGAATAATGAAAATGAACCTCGTCTGGGTATTTAACAAATGTTAGTGTACGAAGGGTTTCGACCATGCAACGGAAATTACTATTGATTTCTTGCTTAAACACTTTGTGAAACTATCTAGCATTATGCTCAGCTGAGGCTCTTTCAGCCCCTTTGTTTTGTCTGTGTATTTTGGTTACTTATTTACTTATTTTGTTAAAATTATTAAGGTGTTTGGTTTTTAATGATGCCGAATAAACAAAATTTTCTTTCTTCTAGTTCATCCAACGACTTGTTATAATATTGTTTTCCTTATCTACTGGTTTCAACTAAATGTTTTTGGTATGGAAAATCTGTGCTGTGTTTTTATTTTTATCATCGGTTTTCAATACTCTGTCATTGTCTAGCAATATATCTGTTATAAAAGACCTTTTTTATTCATTTTCGTACATACATATTTCATTAATTAGTACCTGGGGTGTTACTTTACTGGTATGGATAAATTATAAACATTTATGGCTAAGAATACTTTTTTAAAGTTGTATCAGGTCTTTAGTCTCCATATTGATATACATACTGTTACTGATACTGCTAGCCACTGCTGGGCAAAAGCCTCTCCCCATGATTTCCAGTTGTTTCGATCTAGGGCTAATGTTGGCCACTGGTCATTGGTTTTGTCCAGTTCTTCCCACCATTTTCTGCGAGATCTGCCGCGACGCCTTCTGGCTGTATCAGGGCTCCAGAAAGAGGTTATTTTGGCCCACAGCTCATTGGGCATGCGGCAGACGTGGCCAGTTCAGTCCCACTTGAGCTTAGCGGCTACTTGAGCGACGTCAGTGATTTTGTTTTGGAGCGCAGTGTGGTGTTGGGTCCGTGGCTTAGGCCGGGGAGTGGTCTAGGCACCTGTGGCCGACGCCCCCAATTAGATTAATTTAATTTTCTTTTGTTTTGTGTATGGTGTTGCGTACATGGTCGGTTAGCTTGACGTATAGAATGCTGCGCTCCATTGTTATGCGCTCCATAATATACACAACTATACACATAATTAATAATTATACCTACTCGATAAACGAAATAATTTACCCAACTATGATTTTAGTTGGCAAAATTAAATAAAAGCCAAATACATAATGCTATAACATGAAAAGGTTTTCATCTATTTATCCGTTACCTTTAGTATTACCCGTTTTGTTCATAAATAGCCGAAATTTACACGTATATGAAACTGTAATTAATCAATTTACGCGAGCTAAGCCGTTAAAATCTATGTTATCTATGTAGGTGTATTAATTACCATGAATTGTTACACGTTTAGCGTCTTGTTTCGTATAATGGTCTTTAATAATATATTATGTTTCTATTTGATATTCTCTTATAGATGGATAAGTTCCAAATTACTAACTAATTTTCAGGTATATTCCGAAAGTCCGGTTTACAATTTTAATAGAAAAGGGACGACCCTATTGCCATCAACCGGCCACAAATCTAGCCTCCTTTTAGGCTGCTACTGAGAAATTCCTGAAGTCAAAACCCTATAACACTTTGTACGACCCGGGAATCGAACCCAGGATTTCATACACAGCAGTCACACTTGCGATCACTAGACCAGACAGCCTGGTCCTTTTAAGGTGAGTAAGGTCCATGTTCACCGAAAAGATAACGGTCTGATTATCTAAAAGCAGCTGTCACTGTGACATGCTCCCTTACAAAAATGTGTTTTAAACAGCTGTTTTGAGATAATCAGACCGTCGTCTTTTTGGTGAACGTGGACCTAAATGTGTATAATTAACTCGCACTAAGCCATTAGATGTTTCATCAATCATTCAAAGCCAGATTAGCAGTTCCATGGATGCATGTAATCTGATTTGAGCCATTTCCCAAAAAATCCTACTGTTAACTCCTATTCCACTAGTCGTCAGATGTCAGTCATTTACGTCTGACGGTGAATCTCGGTTTCATGTTGACACAATGTGACTTCAAAGCGACGGGAGTCATGACGGCCATGTTGGCTTTGTAACAAAGCAAACTTTTGTATGTGCTAACACTGAATGCGCGACCTGTGACGTCAGAGTATTTGAAAATCGAAGCGAGGTTTTATTTCCATGAAGGGATTGTTTGGTTTGATGAGTGTGGAGTTAGAGGGGAAGTCGTTTCAAAAATGGAAGATGATATACCTCTTATGAAACGATGTCAAATGTCTTCTTTTGCTCTTTAAAAAAAAAACTATTAACGTAGTCATTAACATGGAGGTCGAAATGCTAAATCTGGTGAGGATGGGAGCCAACTCAACATAGTTGTGATGAGCCAGGATGATAGTCATCAATACGCAAAAAACACTTAAAAAAGTTGTTTTACACCATGTACATACATGTACCATTTGACGAATTGCACAAAACTTCTACCAAAATATTACTGTGATAAATACGAGTCCGTGTGACATCGTATAACCCTCTTATTAATATAACTTTCATACATAATTGAATTATGACAAGCTGCCAGAAGTTAGCCAACTTCGTGACAGACGGTGAAGTTACGAACGAAAGGGAAACGAAATTAATGTCAACGATTTTGGACACTTACATCGTCAGTATAATAACACGATGAAAAAATAAACAAAGGAATGAAAAAAATGTGTATCATCTGCCAAGCTTTTTCTCAACTATGTTGGGGTCGGCTTCCAGTCTAACCGGATGCAGCTGAATACCAGTATTTTACATGGAGCGACTGCCTATCTGACCTCCACAACCCAGTTAGTACTGGGTAATACGATTTCCCTGGGTAAGACTGGTTGTCAGAATTTTTGGGCTACTGACTACCTGTAACGAATGTCAAAGAAAGACTACCAGAATTCCTAAATGATAGTGGATAGAACCGCGAACCGGAAGACGTTGCTTTGGAAAACCTCCCACTAGGTGGACTGATAACCTGGTGCAGGTTGCGGGAATCCGTTGGATGTGAGTCGCACGGGACTGGTCAATGTGGCGACACTTGGGGGAGGCTTATGTCCAGCAGTGGACGTCTTTCGGCTGAAATGATGATGATGATGAGTGGATAGACGTGAGTAATTTGAGTGATATGATTTTCAGAACATGTCTGCCGGATGAAAGCTCCCGGAGCTCGCATACAGGTAAATTGGGTCGCGGCAGGCCAAAAAGTTAGATTACAGGAAGCTTTAGATGGTTTTCTCCTTAATCGGTAGAAAAAGGCGCATCATCGAGAAATGTGGAAGGAATGAGGGGAGGCTTTTGCAAACGGGGTAGGACAGTTCAGGCTGTTAAAAAAAAGACTAAATGATTAAAACGCGTGGATTAAGGGTGCATTCAATATTGAAATTCTACAATTTGACTTTTTTGAAGTACCCTGTCTCTAAATGTGTAAATAGAACTCTTAACGAAGCCGGAAGGTACTTGTTCTCTCGGTCATTGCGATCATCTTTCTGTTCTGAACCATACCTGGGAAACTTCGTTACGGAGATACTGAAGGTACCAACAGTTGTACAGAATGCTTGGTTGACGGCTTCGTGAAGAGTTTGTTTACACCTTGTATTACACTGTCAGCCATCACGAATTACTATTACTGTTAGACTTCATCATTCCACAGCTGATCGAAGGCCTGTACCGATTATTTCCAGCTTTTTTCATGTAAAGCTAATGTGGATAGATCACGGTTGTTTGTTTTGTCCAGCTCGTTCCGCCTTCTTTTATAGGGCCTGTTGCGGCGCCTTCTGGCTGTGTCAGAGCTTCACATGGTAAGAATGAGCCATAGTTCACTGGTATTTCAACTGTCGGCCATCATGAATTATTTTTGTAAATAGAGTAATACATTTTTGTTCAGTGCTTATTTAGCCTGTCTCAAATATCTAGTTCAAACGTTGCTTGTACAGAATTAATGTGTCCATTATTTAGAATAGTGATGGATAGATACTTACTGTCCGTGGCTCGTACCGCATCGTAAATTTCTTGTAAATACGCGTAATTCCTACAAGTTTTTACATCGTCTGGTAGTTTTCGTCTGAAACAAAATGGGTGCTTTTATATTTTTGGCTTCATTAAGAAAGGAATGGGTAGGCAATAACAATAAAAGGAATGTTTCTATTTTGTTTTACGTTTTGTTTGTAACAAATTACATTTTGAGTTGTTAGCTTTTAATATAAATTGATGTTAAAACAACGACATGATGTAATGTGTTCGTATTTGAACACAACAAAAGCTCAAGTGCTGTCTACAAAGATACAGTATCTAAATGTTCTCATTTCTTAATTCTACATTATACTTCTACATTTACAGCCTAATTACGCTAGTCTATCCTAGTTCTCTTACAAGACTATCTAGTAAAACCTCTTTAGATCCTTAGGCCTTTAAGTAGACAAAATCTCAGATTCTCTGAGATTAATGGTCGCCGTCGTAGTCTCGTTTGTTAAAGATCTTAATGACTGTCATAAGTGCCGCAATAAGTTCAAGTTAAACATTCCTCTTGTACCCACCCTCCACCATTTAATTTAAAGCCACTATGAGCCCTGTTTAAAAACAAACATGAAATAGCAAACAAACGTTATAATAATTACTCTTACATCTCCTAAGCGTGTTACACGACCAATTTAAGTAGTCCCCATAATTAAATTTAATCTTACAAGTGGAAGTTAATTAGTGGAGATGCTTATTCACAACTGGGGTGTCTTTTAATTTAAACGGTTCTTATTTACATACACTCATTGTGGAATGAAGCTTTTGATCTTAGAGTTTGCGGTGCCTTGACGTTTCGCAATTTTGTGCGTTTGATGTCAACTGGAAAAATTGACGCATTAGTGTTAGACAGGTCATCAGTTGTAACAAACTGGGAATAGAGGGAAATAAGTATGTACTTTTAATCAACCGTAGATATCGACAACACTATTAAGTTGCTGGTATAGTTTAAAAAAAGAAATACCTCGGCCAGGGGCTCACTGTACCACCAGGGTTATGGCCGGCGTATAGTAGGTCTGCCCATCGTACCACCAGGGTCAATAATTGACTAGGGACCCACCGTAATACCAGAGCTATGGTGGGTCTATAACGATACAGGACAGAGACAATTTAAACAGTGTGTTGTGCAATACAAGTCGTATTTCCATACGTATTTTTTTAACGTGCGGGTCGCGTAATTTCTTTTGACAATACGCCGCTCGTATCAATTGGTAATTAGGCGATGTGTGGCCAATATTTGCGGCTGTATTACTTTGTGCCAAAGCAGTGTTTGTGACAAATATGGTGATTCGAAAGCTGACATCAATTATGCACATTTAGTTACAATGATAATGAATCACAATATTACTCACTCACGATTTATCGATGTTTTACTGGCGTAGATCCTCATTAAATACTTGGACATATTTATCCATATCTGATTAGGCTGGTAGTCGACCCTTAGGACCAGAATAGGGTTTTAGTCAAGTTTTTAGAAGATCTATTTATTTTTAATATTGTAAAGTTTACAAGTATGAAACCTAAAGGTGACTGTGTTATAGTGATTTTTTGGTGTTTTAAAGACCTGTTTGTCCACCTCCGGATAAGTTTCAGATAACTTATTTAACACCTTATTTCAATAGCTTTTCAGTTTTTTATTGCATATCGAAATGCGAACTTAGATGGAATATTCTGAACTGCCTGCCTAATAATATAATTATGTTTTTGCAAGGACTTATCAGTCTTTTTTATGTACGACTGAGTTCACTGACGTTGTACCACTCTTTAATAAGGTTGCAAATATGTCGACCGTCAGTAAACTTGGTAGTACGAAGGATAGAAAAACTGGGTTTTATTTAGTAAATAGTGCTTATCTGGAGAAGGTAAAACAGGCCTTAAGTGTAAAAAATAAGGTAGATAACTATACTTACAAACAGTTGTATTTGTCGTAGTGTTCCGCTTGGTTCTTCGTGAGTTTTGTCACTGCTTTGTGGAGGCATTCGTTCTGGAAATAAAGAGGTACGTTAGAATAATATGTGATGTGCTTAGACAGTCTACACGATGCAAGTTTATCGCCTGGTGCATACAATAATATTGAATCAATAAATGGCTGGCATCGTCTTAACAACATGTCACATTCTTGCTCTACTAGGTAATTTTTCCTTTCAAAAATCTTGGCATAAACAGCACATACAATAATTTCTTATAAAATTTTTGGATTAAATTGGATTTTCTCTTCATTTGCAAATGTCAGTGAGGGTGTGTTGATTGTTGCTGCTCTTCAAAGTTCTTGCCTTTTTAAGAAAAAGAATGTAATACTTATAAAGAGTGTAAAAAACCTCTTAACGGAGCCGAAAGGCACTAGTTCTCCCCGTCATTGCGAACGTTTTTTTTTGTTCTACACCATACCTCCTTTTAGTTACGGAGATAACTTTTTAACATTTTTTTTTAGAAATACAAGTTTTATTGTAAGATTTACTTTAAACACCTCTTCGACCCGCGTACTATTCAATCCATCCATCAGCACAATGTTTTAAGTGGGTTACATCCACAAGTACTACCACCAAACATGATTTTTCACCCAAACAAAAAAAATCGTTTCCCAGCAATAATTGTTGCGTGAAGTTACCTAGTTTGATGTACAGAATGCTTGGTTGATGGCTTCGTGATGAGGTGATTTACACCCTGTATAATATTTGCTTTCAATTTTTTAACTAGTATCCGCGTGTAAACAGTTGCTTGCAATTCTCGAAGTTCAATTATTGCGCTTAAATTATTGCATTCAATTATTTTAGTTGTATGTTCAAGAAAATGGCATAATGTAAATGAGGCTTTAGGTTTGTGCCTCATCTTAAGGATGAGGTTTATCGTTATCATTATCCACAGGCTAATTTCACGTCATGGAACACCCAGCAAAGAATACACGCTTGTTTACGTCCCAGTCTTAAGAAGGCATGTCCTAATAGGTATTTGATTTAACATGGTTAATTCATGAATTCAGTAATACTATACAGGGCTATTTATAAAACACCAACAACCTCATAGGAGTAGATTAATTACTAACATCAACTCTCCATAGATATTTCCGAACAGCTGATCGAGTTTTGTATGAAAAGTCGTTTTTTTGCCTGTTTTTGAAAAAGTCGTAGAAAAAAATGTTGTTGTTTATGATGTTAGTAAGATAACTGTAAAAACTGTAGATACTCCTGCGAGGTTTTTGGTGTTTTACAAATGACCCTGTTGGTAAACCATACTGTCTATATTTGGTTTTATCTTATCATATTCCTTCCATAGACTTTGCTGTATACTCAGGTTCGTTAATGTATAAAAATCTTAGCGTCCGGGACGAAACCTAAAATGATACGTTCTGCTGATCTACCAATGACTGCCACAATATCCTTAACGTACATTTCAAACAGTCCCATTTTCCCGTTAACATCATTCACATTTATCTACCTTTTTTTTACGGGTGGTAAATCATCTAATAACTTCTCCCACTCTGGGCGGAGCGGGAGGGAGTGTCAGACTTTTACTGACTAAAACCCATCCATGTTCCTTCCTCGCCCTTTATGTTCCGGGGCCGCGGTATCTCTTTCGAACAGTCCCGCAGCCCCGGCAGCCTTCGGCCCTTGCGGGCCCCTTCAATTTGCTAGCACCTCTTTGAGGCGCGCGTGGAACACAAACGCGCCGTGGACACGGCCTGTCGTCATAAGACGTACGGATGGCGAGCTGCGAGCTAGCCCATACCTCACCGTCCACATGCCCGAACTTTATCTACCTTAACTATTAAATTATTACATGAAAATATTACGAATATTTTTCAATTAACTAACCTACAGTAACTAACTTAACTATAAACTAACAAAACTCAAAAAACTCATTCCCAATGCTGTCAACGGGTAATGTCCCCAAGAAACTGGAGTCACGTTGTATGGCATAGCTCAGCTTCTGGCCAAGGTAAATAGCAGCCCTTATTATAGGTCACGTCAAGTGTCAACTAAGCGTTTTGAAATTAACTTGAACAACCTTAAATTGTCACAAAATTTTAAAGATCAAATAAAGCAACAAGGTTTGAAATACGTAATACGCCATCCCCTTTGGTACACCACGAAGCGTGAAGGGACCAATTTCCCCACATTTTCTTGACGAGGCGTCGTACCCCGAACGCTTTTAATGCGGTGCCTTGATGAATTGGCCGCGGTAAACAAAAGACGACCATAATCCTTAGACCTTTTGTGTCTGATTTATTTGTTGTTGGTACGTTGTGTACTGGGGGTTATCTCTAGTTCCTACGTAATAAGAGGCGAGTCTATTGATATCAACTGGGCCCAGATCTTGACTCCGTGGCTGCTACTGGAAAATTCGTGATGGAATAACCTAATAACACATTGCCCCACCTGGGAATCGAACCCAGGGCGTCATGCTCAGCAGTCGCGTGGAGCCACATATATGTGTATATTCATAGTACACACGTTAGATGAATGTGTGAGAGCATTAACTGGTTTTTAACCGACTTCAAAAAGGAGGAGGTTCTCAATTCGTCGGAAACTTTTTTTTTATGTGTGTACTTGATAGATGGCTGAACATGGTTCACCGATTTGAATTATTATTTTTTTGTTTGAAAGGGTATACTTCCCAGGTGGTCCCATAATTATCAAATCAGGATCTGATGATGGGATCCTGGAGAAATAGAGAGCACTCCTCAAATTTTATAGGCACACTTGATGCGATTTGGGTAGTTATTGGAAGAGTACTTTCTTAAAGTGGTCCCATTTCAATTTAGTTTAATTTAGTGAAGATCTGATGAAGAACTTCGGAGATAGGCAATGGAACTCCTCAATAAATGATAGCAAATGGTCTGGGATTGCTGAAATCTGTCCGTCTATTGTTTACAACAGTTCATAACATAACATCACGCCGGTACGGTGTGAAGGGGTAAGCAAAAGTGCACCACAAAAAAGTGAAAAATAAAAACTTTTTTGCCAAAAATAAAACCGACGTCAGAAAACACAAAAAAGTGAAAAATAACTGTAACTTAACGCATCAAGTCGGTGACAAAAAAAAACTAAGTAAATTAATTAAACAAAGGTCACTGACTTCTGAAGTTAAAGTTATTTTTCACTTTTTTGTGTTTTTTCAAACCATCTTTGAACCAAAAACTGAAACCACTTTTCCGTTTTTCAACTAGCAACTTAGCCGTTTTTGTTTTTGGTATGTAAAATGCGCGGTTTACATTCGGAGAGAACAGATAATTAGGTTACTAACCTTACCTTTACTAACTAAAACCTCAGTTTACCTACTACTACAACGAACCGAGATCCTGGAAGATACAAGAACATTCTTGGAAGGTAACTTAACCTGCCACAGTATTAACGACCGAAGATATTCTACTTCAAAAATAGCTTCCTCACGCCCTATAATATCGATACAGCCAACGACTTGCAGCTCTGTACTACGGCTTCTTGTCCTTACTAGTCGGCTTACCGTACCCGGTGATCCGGTTAACAGCTGATCTAGTTCTAAGTGAGACGGATATTTTGACGTGAACGATGTATGTGATGATACTTCTGGAGGATTTTAAAAGGCAATTTTTTAAGACGTTAGGATAAAGACATGTGACATGACTATACAGGGTGTAAACCACCTCATCACGAAGCCGTAAACCAAGCATTCTGTACATCAAACTAACTAACTTACGCAAAAGTTATTACTGGGAAACAACTTCTTTTTTATGGTCAAAAATCACGTTTTGGGGTATAACTCAATGTAACGCACTCAAAACATTGTGCTGATGGATGGATTGAATAGTACGGGGGTCGTGGAGGTGCTTAAAGTTGTAACTTTGACCCCCAATATCTCCGTGACTAGAAGGTTCCCAAGTATGGTGTAGAACAAAAAAAATATCGCAATGACGGGGAAAACAAGTGCCTTTCGGCTTCGTAAAGAGGTTTTTTACACCCTTAAATTATCTTTATACGCCTGATGCCTGATGGAAAGCGATGTATGAAGTCTATGATGAAACGAGCGTGCCCAGAAGATGCCTGTTGACTCTTGCTTTGAAAGCAGGTGAGTTAAATGTGGGTGGGAACACAGAGAGAGAGAGAGTGCCACACTTTGGCCGTGTGCATAATAAAAGTGGAGGAGAAGCGCGTACGACTCATGGGGAGATTAACTCAAGTGTGGATGGTACGCCGCTGTACGTCTGCTAGTGCTGTGGTAAAAGAGTGATGGTGGGATCAGATCGTGGAGCTCCTGAGCAGACTCTTCGGAGTACCTACACTCTGTAGTAGATCGACAGGCAGGTAACATTACTTTGTATGGACGTGGACGTAAGGATTGCAGCCGGTGGCGTTCTGGGTTACTACCTATCTCCATAAAAAAGAGTGAGTTTATGTATATATGTTAGGAAGGAACCGATGAAAAAAATTGCGCATGTCTGTGTATTTTACTCTAGTTTGACATACTTGTATTTAATTGTTTGGTAAAAATGTTGGTCTATTATAGTTACAGCTATGGCTATCCCACCAGGAAAACGGGCTTGATTATAATGATGGTAATATGTTACATTTTAGAACAACATAAATATCAGCTGCCTAACCTTTTCCCAACTATGTTGGGGTCGGCTTTCAGTCTAACCGGCAGCTGCAGCTGAATACCAGTATTTTACATGGAGCGACTGCCTGTCTGACCTCTACAACCCAGTTAGTACTGGGTAATACGATAAACCTTGGTAAGACTGGTTGCCACTTTGACTACCTTTAACGACTGACGAAGATCTACAAATGAAAGCCGGAACCAACAGCTTAACGTGCTTTCCGAGGCACGGAGGAAACTCGGTATGTAATGGGTGGTCACCCATCTGTAAACCAACCTAGGCAAACACGGCTTAACCTAAAGATTGACCCGAGCGACAGTTATTTTTTAGCCACGAGCTCCTCTTAGAACAACATAAATGCAGCAGTGAAAATTAAGCCATAACACTTAAAACGTAAGAATTCTTATTGACTATAATGGACTTCTTCACATTTTATTATCAACAACGATCTCGAAGAAAAACAATGTATATTTTGTGAAAATTGTTTTTCTCTTATTATGGAAAATTGACCCCCGACACTCTAATGTCGGTCTTGATTACTGAGTCCATCTGGGCTAGTATCTGTTTACAGAGGCCCTTAAAAGCGTTTGCTATATCTAAGATGTTCTCATCTTTATTGCTTACAAAATTTCAAACATCATACAAATTGCAATAATAAAGCTTAAATTAAAATAAGTGCAAAAGCGAGTTTTACCCAAAATTCGGTCTTCTTAGTTTTCTTTTTAAGATAGTCACTAAATATTATTGTTTAAACCCTGTTGTAAAAATATTATAAGAACTGGGGAGACCGCGACAGTTACTTGACTTTAGGCAATGTATAAGCATCAGTTCGCGAGCGAGACAGAGACTGGAGACACATACAGTACATGCGGAAGAGACCGAGACATTTGTCTCGGTCTCTAGTCTTAGTATCCTGTCTTTGTCGCGACGCGAACCACCACCTTTATGTTTGGCCGCAACTCGCCTGACGTGAAGCGATGATGCGGCTTAGAGTAGAGTACGCCTACGCTAGCAAAGACGAAACCAATTTATGCGACCTTTGAATATTTGTTACTCTAATATAATTCGATTTCCCCCAAATATCCATGATTAACCACTTAAAAAAGCACTAAAATATTGAAACTCTAAATGACGCTATCTTTTCTTTTAGACTTATCTGGTCCTTTTGAATTCGTTTAAAGATACTGCTTCAGTAAAATTATCAAAAGATTCAAACCAATTACAAAAATGAATCAACTCAACGACCAATTGAATCCGGGACTCGTCTAAATCAATTAAATGAAAACTTTTGACAGTTTTATCAGTCGGCTGAAATGAATCAATCAAACAAGTTGTCCATCTGAATTAATTGCTGGATTGTTTGTGGGGTTGAGTCTATTCATAAACAGTTAAAGGGTTTTCTAATTAACATGAAGGGGACGAAACAATGACAGGGTCATAATATTGGAGTTTAGTATAAGTTTTAATGGGCAAAGTGGAGTTTTGGGTTATTGGGCGACCTTCATTATTTACAAAACAACGTCATTAAATTGCTCCAGTTTTTATAGCAGCCAGTCTGATTTTGGCTAAACAGCGAATCGAATCAAAGCTAAGTAAATTAGATTAGAAATTTGAGATGAAGTTGTAAATATGTTTTGATAAAGAAACATAATTATTTTTCGTTTAACTAGTATTTCCCGTACCCAGCTTCTAATATCCCTCAAGAGACAGAGACAAGAGACACTACAGAGGTTAAAACACGAACGTCACACTTCTCTCCATCCCAAAAAGACGATAATTACCGAGAACCAAACATAACTTCACTTAGACCGAACATGTAATAGTACACCTTAAGTGAACTGACGTCACGGATAGATGAATGGATGAAAATGGAAGGAAAAAGGCCGTTACCGACGTAGATATCGGATTTCTAATGGATGGGGTGCTAAGTTTGTTTTGATTTCTCTTGGGTAACCCATTTAGGTTGGCAATTTATGGATTCATTACTTGTTGTGTGAGTCATGGTATGAGGCGTTTGGTTATTAATTGAAAGTGTAGAGACGATGTATTCCGGAGCTGTGTTCGCTTTGGTTGGTGTCTTACAAGGGATGATGCCAGGGCTTTTAATAAATAGAATAATTTGTATCCATTTTAACTTCTGATTAACACGCGTGTGAAGCCACGATCAGAAGCTTTTCTAAACTTTAATATTAATATAGCATATAGCCTCACACCTATAATCCCCGAAGAGTCAGGCAGTGGTGGTGGTGGTGGTGGTAGTGGTATGGCCTAATAGTACACCCAAATTTCGTCAGTTATGTTATACTTCCATGTAATAAGGAGCGAGCCTATTGTTATCAACCGAGCCCAGATCAACACTCCGTGGCAGCTACTGATGAAAAAACCCCAAAGTTAAAGATATAATAATATTTTTATTTCGGGCATGAGGGGCATCAGTAATCTTTAGAATAATTAGTGGTGTTTTAGCCAAAAAACTTAATCGACAAAAATATTGTATTATATTCTAGAGTCTCATGAGAACGCATATTAATAAGGAAAATGAAATACTTTTAGCACAAAATACGTACAATCAATTAAATTATACGCTTTCTATTTCAGGAGCTGGAACCTTCATAATTGATGCCATATAACAAGATGTGTCCCAGATGAATCCTATTACAAGTTTAATAAAGCGCTCTCATATTTTATTGAGAAACGACCATGATAGCATCTGTCGCAGAAGTAATTTTGTCATCTTCGTAGTATCTTTATTGAATTCACAATTTCAGACCTAGGTTGGGCACTAATTTGCGTACAGTTCTATGTATTTTTTGTTGTAAACTTATGAAAGTGAAAGCGGTTTGCTCATGACACAGCTATACACGTCGATCTTCAAGGTTAAGCCGCCCTTGCCTAGGTTGGTCCATGGATGGGTGAACACACATAACACAACGAGTTTCCTCCGTGTCAAGAGATATAATAATACCCAGTACTAACAAAATTACACATGTTATTGGATAGCATCTCAATCTGTAGACAAAATCATAACCCCAGCAAACATGAATTAAGAATAAATACTTTAAAAAATGTGAAACACAGTACCTCCACCTCGTTACGACACTCCTCTAAGATGAAGAAGATTTTGTTTACGCACGTCTCACGAACTTATTTATAAGTACAGTATAAAAGCGCGTATACGTTGAGGAGCAATTACTTTGTGGAATTTAAAGGACATAAAGTGACAGGAATTGGTACAAGGTGTAAACTGACAGAGATTTACGTTAAAAATATCAAAAATAAATCTGAATATTATAAATAACGTCTGTTGATTATGTGACGTCTGAGAGCATAATAGCCAAGTGGGGTTTAAAAGACTAACATTGCCAAGTCCATCTCTTCGTTTTTCTAATTATATGGTCGAACAAGCTATTTGGTTTACAGTTTAACCCACAAATTACATTATAAAATGTAAACCAAATAGCTTGTTCGACCGTACATCACCATCTGCCTAGCCTTTTTTCAACTATCTTGAAGTACAACATTTGAAATGGACTGGAACGGGTTTGATCAGACCCATTCTAATTTTTCATATTTTAAGGACCCACTACTTGGTAACTAAATACCCCTAGGTAAGTCTGGTTGTAAGATTTTTGGGAAAATCTTTCGAGATGTACAAATGACAGCCGGGAATAACGGCTTTTCGAGGTGCGTAGGGTTTGATGATAGATAATGTTGGTCACCCATCGATGAACCGAAATTGACAGGCAACGCATAGCTACAAAGATCGACCCAATAAATTACTGTTTTCACCATTTGTGTCTTTACATGTATCAGCTCATAGGTTCAACATTCTCTCTGGGTTGTGGATAGGCAGTTGCTCCACGTATAAAATACTGGTATTCAGCTGCATCGGGCTAAACTGGAAGCCGACCCCAACAGACGTAGTTGGGAAAAGCCTAGTTAGATGATGAGGTATTTACATTATTTCATTCATGAAATGTTAATACATGTTATAAATCACCAGTTTGAAACATGTTGATGTAAATGAAACCCAGACAACTTTAGCTTATCTCTTGAGGCAAGTTCTTTACTTTATTTAGAGAGGACGTGTAAGACATAGTTCTGTATCGCTGGGAATAACCTGCCATCTCTTTAATTACAAGCAATGTACAAGTACCAATGTTAGTTTGTACTATCCTCAGAATTTTTAACCGTTCACTGGATTGGAAAGTACAGATTCTTGGATTATTTCAAAGCAGAGCCTGGAATGATTTGATATGATTAAGAATATATGACTACATAGTATGGATGTGCTGCTGAACGGATTTGGATGAAATTTTGCACACAGATAGTTTATAACATGGATTTTACACATAACATTACACTTTTTAACTCGGAAGTAAGATCCCATTGAATAATTATCTAACTTCACGCGGGCGAAGCCGCTGGCAGAAGCTAGTAGAAACTATAGTCCCCGCCACGAGAAGCTGAAAGAATGTTGTAAACACACATTTCGGTTGCAACCTTTGGATCAAATTCAAAAATGACTTGTGAACTTACTTCATAATGGCGGCTCAAATGTTTACGTTCCATGGTGACAGATGCGTTCCAGTACCACAAAACATTAGACGACAGCGCCTTTTTATCGCCAAAATATAACCCGACCAAGTGAAATTGCTCGTTAGTTTCGTATTACACGTAAGATAATTTGAGTTGATTGAATTTGGGAGTATTTGTTGTTGATTGAATTGTCGCTACGTATCTTGGTAGAAATTCTTTGTTTGCAAAAATGATAGCTTCTCGTGGCGTGGACTATAGTAACGCAAGCTTATAAGTTAGTTTTATATTCTATGGCGTTCAACCATTTATTTTAATATGGGAAGCATGTTAAAATACATATATACGTAAATATATCTCTCAAGGAACTGAGTAAAGACGTAAATATTTGCTGACTCCTGTTAATGTAAACATTAAGTACGTGCTTCTGGTATTAGGGCGGCACCTAATTTCCGACTTGCGGTGCTTGTATTTCGCACAGCCATGGAATATTTAACGAGGCATCATTCTAAATTCATTAATAACGTTTATGTATAATGATTTGTTTGTTTACATAGCAAGCGGGTCTAGTTTTCTCTGAGTTTCCGCTCTGAAAATCTGCAATAATTGTCTGAGAATTAATGAATGGTAATAATAGGCTCTAGATATTTAGGCAAAAGCAGCCGTACTGCCTTTTTTTTTCGGATGGGATATCATCAAATGACTTCTCCCACTCTGGGCGGAGCGGGAAGGAGTTTCAGACTTTTAAAGACCCATCCATGTTCCTTCCTCGCCCTTTATGTTCCGGGGCCACGGTATCTCTTTCAAACAGTCACGCAGCCCCGGGAGCCGTACTACCTGTAAACATATTTTTTGACACAAGACTTCTTGTTGTGTTTGTCCACTCAGGTTTCCTACTCAGGTCAGCTTATGAGATTCATTAATTACTCTGCCCTTTTTTTTTTTTAGGATGGGAAATCATCAAATGACTTCTCCCACTCTGGGCGGAGCGGGAGGGTGTGTCAGACTTTTACTGACTAAAACCCATCCATGTTCCTTCCTCGCCCTTTACGTTCCGGGCCCGCGGTATCTCTTTCGAACAGTCCCGCAACCCCGGCAGGCTTCGGCCCTTGCGGGCCCCTCTCTTATGCTGACATCTCTTTGAGGCGCGCGTGGAACACGAACGCGCCGTCGACTCGGCCTGTCGTCGTTAGACGGACGGACGGCTAGCTAGCCCATAGCCAACCGTCCACAGGCCCGCGTCTACGGTGGCCGGTAGCCACCACGTGGCCCCCGACGCCCGGTGCGTCTCCCGCGGCGGCCGGGAAGAGAGGATCTCTCCCTCTCTCGTTCCGCCACCTCCTTCGCTAGCATGACTGCTTCGCAGAAGGAGGTGACGGCCGAAACGGGCGGAATTACTCTGCCCTGGGGTGTAAATTCTGAGGTTCAAACGATGAGGTAGTTAGCGTGTACTGAATGTCCTGTTGTTTATTAATTACAGGAACTGATGGACGTTACTGAAAGCGCCAAAGTGCCTCAGTTCTGTTCTGGCCGACATAATTTAGATTGCCTTCGACACGCTAAGGTCCATATTCACCGAAAAGATAACAGTCTGATTATCTAAAAACAGCTGTCACTGTGACAAATTACCGTACAAAAATGTGTTTTAACAGCTGTTTTAGATAATCAAACTGTCATCTTTTTGGTAAACATGGACCTTAGAAGAATGTCAATGTAATTTCTCTAATTTTTAATTGGCCTTAAGTTATCAGGTTGAGTTTTGCGGATGGTATTTTTTTTTTAAATCCTGTCAAAAATCCCTGTAATATAACTACATTTAACACCCATTTTGGTGTATTCCCGCTGACCCCATTTATTCGTCCCACTACACACTGGTGGGTTCAACGGGAAAAATCAAACGTAATTAAACTATCTAAAACACCAAATCCCTAAAAACCATATTTTTTTTTCCAATTCAAGACCCCAACATCAAGCATACTTATCTCCATCAACAAACTAAACTACTAAACTGGTAGCGAAATAAATCACTGCACGTCAAAAAAATTCCAGAACTTTCCGGCCACAGGTAAAATGTGTTCAGTGACAACCATTTCGTTCAGAAACTCTCAACTATTTCAATTGTAACATTCCTTCAGGAATAGAGAAAGTTTTAGTCGAACCATACGGGAAGGGAATTGATATCATTAATCACTGTTATAATTAAAGTGCACCTGGTGTATAAATGGGGGTATTCATCGTTCAGAATTATTAGGGGTTGATCATAGGTACTTACTATAGTTAGATCAGTTCATTTTCAGGGATCAGTAAGTTAGCTAGGAATACACCAATAAAAACTGGAACCATGAGTAATAGAGCGTAAGTTAGTAAGCGAGCCCCATTTAATTTATTTTTAGTATTTGTTAAATGATAAATTAATGATTATTGTTGTTATAGCGGCAACAGACATAAACATTCTGTGAAAATTTCATATGTCTACCTATTTTTTTTATATCGCTTCACATTAAACACAGCACCATCTAGTGCCACACTAAGCAACGAGGCTTGTGTCGTGGACACCAGATAGTTGACTATATAGACACTATATAGATAGTTGACTATGTATACTACATAGACACTTTTTTATGTTATTTTTATTGGTAGACAGTTGAAAATAACGAATACAGCCCGCTTACAGAGAGACGGACGGACGAACGGACCGCGGATGGTTAGTAATAGGTCCCGTTGATTACCCTTCGGTTATGGAAACCTAAAAAATCAAAATCAAAATATTTTATTTCACATAGGCCTAGATGGGCACTCATAAAACGTCGTAAAGTTGCACGGTTCGCGTTGGTCGATTTCATGGAGAAGAACCGGCAAGAAACTCCATGGTTACTCTTTTCACTCTTTTTAAATCATTTGGTGTTACAATAATATTATGTTGCAGCATTAGTAAGTATGGGTGGACAGCGTAGGCCCGACAATAGGTCGTTTCTTACTATAAAAAGAATGTAACGTATACAAAAAAATGTAAAACAAGATAAATATTTAACAAAAGTTAAACAGCATCTGGGAATCTACGAGACAGTTAGAAGATTTATTTCCTGAAATAAACATCACTTCCTTTCACGACTTCTTACTACTGAAAACAGATTTGGATTTCCACATAAAACCTTTATTTTAAAACCCCGTTTTCAGAGTACTTTATAAATGATTGACTGTTTCAAGAGATAAAACAACTAAAGCTGTAATAACAAAATCAAACGATCGCCAAACAAACATTGATTGATGTACATTGCTTTGTTTGCTTCAAACACTGCGAAATAAATACTCTGTTTTTTTAATTGCCTAGGTGTTGAACAAAACGATCCTGTTAAAACAGAAATAAAAAAATTGTGTGACTGCGTTAGGCCCAGTTTTGACAAAACTGGAGAGTGGACGTGCCAGGTTTAACCAATCACAGGATAGACCTGAGCTGCGATGTCGATTTCACACAATTCCTTGATGTCTCTGTCTTGGTAAAACCCCGGTTTTCAGCTTGTGTTAGAAACTATAGGTACTGCAATAACCTTTTCAAAAGGCATTTCAAAAAGTATCTATGCAGGAAACTACTCGGTGGGTAGTCTAATGTGAGCAGACGTAATAGACGACTTTTAGTGCTGCATAATGAAAGTTACAATGTCCCTAAGGTTTATGCTTCTATCTTTTTACTAATACTACTTACCAGAAATTTTGTAAAAATCCTAAATATTTACAACGTCTTCTAAAAGGTAAGATTTTTGTACCGAATAAGCTCCGAATCTACAGGACAAATTTTACCCGAGTTATCACAATTTTTGCGGGCGAAATGATAGTCACTTATACCATCATCTCAGACAACACCAAGGTACACAAAGCCTTTTCATCTTCACAGACAGCTATTATTTACATCCCCATATATCAATTCCATCAATAGCTACCATTGGAAGCACAAAAACGAAGGAATGAATGATACGGAACCGTGAATGAAATCAAAGAGGTTCATTAGTCACGAGTACATTTGGGGTTCCTCATAATAGAATTGGGGAATTAATTAGGAATGAATAAGAGAAATCATCGCGTGTGTAAATGAGATTGTATTGATAAGCTATGATGTTAATTGGAGGATGGAAAGCCAGTGAACCGGTAAGTTAGATCAGAGATCAGTGACAGCGATAATTTTGCTCTCGCATTGAGAGAACCTCATCATGTATGTCAACAAAGCGATAATAGCATGAGTTGGCAAACAGGGTTAGTTTTCAGGAAAAAGTGGCGAACGGTGGAGGCTCCGTACAAGTTTGGGCTGGGATTTCTGCTGAGGCCCGCACCGAGCTGGTACTCATTCAAAATGGAACTCTAAATGCAGAGAGGTACGTGGAGAGATCCTCAATGAACATGTAGGTCCTTTCATGGCCAGGATGGACCGGCATGGCATATTAATGCATGATAATGCGAGTCCCCATAACGCCAGAATTGTACATGACTACCTTGAAGAGGTCGGTATCGAACTCATGCAGTAGCCAGCGCGAAGCCCGGACTTAAACCCCATCGAGCACGCCTGGGACGAGCTTCAGAGATGCGTGAAAGGTCGAAACCCCCCACCAATCACGCTTCCCGAGCTCAAACAAGCACTGGTGGAGGTATGGGAAGGTATTCCTCAGCACCGGCTCCGAAATTTGGTGTACAGCATGCCTAATCGCCTGGAAGCTGTCAGAAGAGCTCGTGGAGGCAATACAAAGTATTAAATGAAGAAAGTGATGAAAAACAGTAAAAAAACAATCATAAAAAAAAAATAATCTTAAGAAAAATATGACCACTTTAGTTTTTTTTTTATTTAGAGATGAATGTTGTGGGTGCAACTAATTTTTATTTTATTTATCATCTGTATAATTAAATACGTAGTTCGGGAGATATTCGGGTTTATGTGACTGACCCGTTATTTTTGGAACCGAGTGTAGATATCAAACCAAAAATGCGTTTTAAATATTATTGTCGAAAAATATAATATAAAATAATACATACATTTGAAAATACAAAAATATCCTAAATCATAAACCTAGTGGGAATCAATGCACTAGTGTGCGTGCTTGTACCGCCAAATTTACGTATGTGCTAACTGCTACCTATCTAGGTTTTTGAATTGTGCTGTTGCAATATCCACACTTTTGCTTTTTAGTGGTGGACAGGAATAAAATTTTATAAAAAGAAACATGTCATTGTGTCATTCATTACTTACCTACATCGAAAATATTATGGATTCTTAACTATCTTTGAAAATGTTGGCCGGTTAATGAAAACTAACCCTGTATGCATTTGCATTTTGTTATCCCACTCTAGGCCTATTGTTTCAATTTTAATAAACAATTACATTCAAAACATTGTCACGTTGCTCTGGTGGTCGAAAGAGCGTCTGCTAAGCATCAAGTCAGCCACAGGATCTGGATTTGTGCCTGGTTGAGGGCAAGACTCGCTCCCTATCATATGGAATTAAACATAACTCGCAAAATGTGGGTGTGCTTCTGATGCACCTCTGCTAAACCCTTCGGGGATTACCGGCGTAATGTTATGTTATGTAATATGTTTCTGTTTGTAACGGACAGAAATGTTTAGTGGAGGTCAAAAACTTATTAGAAGCCTGTTTGACTCTTCAATAATTTATTATCAGTAATCTGAAGAACAAATTAATGTAAGAGTTGATTATGTTAATATAGTGTCTATCCAAAGTTGACAATCCTCAAGTTTTACTCTTTATTTATTTGTTTAAGGACAACCAACAAAGCGTAAACCAAAAATACATGTTTAAGTACTCACGTTGAATTTAACATTTTATAGTGTAGCCTTAATTAAAGGCTGCCTCGGCATGCATTAACTCTTCAGATAATAATATAAGGTATCTGACGATCGGAAAATGATTCAGAATAATTGTATTCTTTCGTAGATATAAAATATCATCATCATCATCGGCATATTAATACCATTAAATTTCCCCTTGAGAATATTAATTTAAGTTCTGCAACTCCTCCTATTGACTGGTCAATTTGGATTACATAACTACTAGAAGTATTTTTTTTTACTATCGCCAAAACCTAACCTAACCCGGTGTAGTTTTTATGCCGCCCATGGGAAAATATCTCTCAAGCATGCTGGTTTACTCACGATATTTCCCTAAATTAAAAACTACAAAGAAAACAGAGTATAATTGAAAAATAAAACGCGCGCCTTTAATATTCAAACGTAACTTAGAACTTAAGCTTTTAAATGAAGCTATGAAGTCCCCAAGAATTTTCTTATAAAACAATAATGAATATTTAGGTAAAGGCCGCTATCCGTGAGTTCCAGTTGTTTTGATGCCTAATACTCTTAAGCTTTGGGCGAAAACAGCAGTTTCTGGAGCCCTGACACGGCAAGAAGGCGTCGCAGCAGACCTCGTAGTAGATCGCGTGACGAGCTGGCCAAAATTATCTTAATTCAGCAGTCAATTATTATGACAAATACGCTTGTTTCACATGTTTCTCTTTTAGAGCTAGATTTTGATTCAGCCGAGACAAAACTCCAAAAGTTTCACCATAACATAAAAATACCTCGTAACTATTGTATTAAAATATTGACTATGTTTAACATTATCGTATCACTTTTCTATTAGTACCGCTATCGCTCATGCACCCGCTTGTTTAGCGGCCTATCGTCGGGTTCTGTACGTCGCTTTCCCCCGCTTTTTGAACGCCATCGCTTGAGAAATGAGATTTCATTCAAAACTACTTATAACTTTCATAGAAAGAGCCTTTTTTATTAGCTGACAACTTATCTCCTTCTCCTTCTGTGCCCCTGTTATGTGATAATGGGTTTTCTTCATAAATTAAGTGAGGGATAACTTTGAGAAGGGATAACGTTGAGAAGACGTAGTTACGTACCTCTTTTTGCGCGTAAATTATAATGAAAATTAATGTACTTTGAGGAATATAATATGGGGCAGTATTTTCTCAGGATAACAAATCATGACAAGGTAAAGCATTTTTTTAACGGTATGATGAAATTATGGATATCGCTAGGCTTGATCTTCATGTTAAGCCGCATTTGTGTAAGTTGCTCCGTGGATGTGTGACTACCCACTACATACCAAGTTTCCTCCGTGCCTCAGAAAGCACCTAAAGCCGTTGGCTCCGGTTGCCATTTATATTTCTTTGACAGTCGTAACAGGTAGTCAGTGGCCCGAAAGTCTGATAACCATTCTTACCAATGAGTATCTAACACTGTTTTAAGCTTTCACGGTTTAAAACTAAACTTATAATGGTGCCGATTCTGTTGTGCACAAACTAAACTTAATTTAGGCTATTACTATCTTTTTCTCACCAATAAAACGAGAAAGAGACGGACGTAATTTAGAGCTGTCAAATTTAATTCGAACTAATATTTCCATACAAATGAAGGGTGCACGTAAAAACATGTCGACTAATAACACGGTGAAGCGCAAGGCATAAACTAGTTTGACATTTCTAACTTAGTGCATAGCTATAGCCGTCCTTTTCTCGCCCTGCCTTTTAGTAAAAGATAGCAATAGTCTAAATTAAGTTTAGTTTGTGCACAACAGAATCGACACCATTGTCACATACGGGATATCTTCCGTGATTATTTATTATTTTGAGCTCCCGATATTTCGACGCTGTTGCAAGCGACATGATCGCGGGTTGACTGGAGACTGCTGGTGGATGGAAAATAAAATTGTTCCGAGCAGACAAATCTGTCTAGCCTCTTTCTTTGTCTTTTGATACGCGCACTATTGGAACTCGACACTAAGTCACGACCAAACGCTCTCACAGTATCACCAAGTTAAAAAAAAGAACACAAAACTCCACAAAACTTGGTGATACTGTGAGCTTATTATATTAAGATATTGCGACCAATCTCAAACAGAGCACGCGGTTTGGAGTTTATAGAGATTGTACAAAGTGAGCTGTTACAAATGACCCATGTGAGACCTACAGTGTACAATGGCCGTGTTAGTAGAATCATAATATAAATCAAGCAAAATGATGATTGAAAAGAGTTACCATGGAGTTTCTTGCCCGTTCTTCTCCATAGAGATCTACGCTAGGGAATGGGCAAATACAGTACTTTCTCAAGTTACGAGTATTATGCCTTGTGTCTGTGATTGTAGCTTCGCTTTTTTTTCGTTTTATTGACATTCAAAAGTGAAGAAATGGTCAAGTTGAAATAAATGTTTTGAGTGTGAGTTTGAGTTTGAGTGTGAAAAAACATACTATGAATTGCGTTACAATTTTTAAATGGTCACAGACACGGTTTATTATGAATTTTCTTTTAAGACCATTTTAAAAATTGTAACGCAATACATATTATGTTTCTATTATGATTCTGCTAAAGTGGCCATTTTGGTACTGAAATTCAGGTTTGTAGCGTGTTCATATTAATTCCTACCCACAAGCACAATTTAGTTGGAAGGTAAACTAGCTCCTTATAATAGTCTGTATACCTTATCTCTAATAAGTAAAAAGTTAATAAACACACAATATTATGTTGATAAATCAATATGATATGTCAGTAGTATTGGTTCACCGACATGCCATTTTGTAGCAATTATAGGTACGTACTTGTTTTGTTTCAAATGGCAGAAATACAATACAATTGCATAATTACGGTTATTAAGTAGTAAAACTGATTACAATGAGTCTAATTATAGACAGTCATACTATCGCATTCAAGAAGAAAAAAGGGGCCAAGTGCGAGTCGGACTCGCCCATGAAGGGTTCCGTATCAATTTAAAATTGTGTAAATTGCGGTTTACGATTTATGACGTATTAAAAAAAAACTACTTACTAGATCTCGTTCAAACCAATTTTCGGTGGAAGTTTACATGGTAATTAATGTACATCATATATTTTTTATAGTTTTATCAGTCTCTTATTTTTGACTACCACTTTGTGTCGTGTCTCTCGCGCAACCTATTATCATTTTTGAAGACCTATCCATAAATATGTACGTAGTCCGTATGGGTTTGATGAACATTTTTGTTTTGAGTTTCAGTTTCACTAAGTATGGGGAACCCCCAAAATTTTGTTGTTTTTTTTTCTATTTTTGTGTGAAAATCTTAATGCGATTTTAAGAATATATCTACTTACCAAGTTTCAACAGCATAGTTCTTATAGTAAAAACCGGCCAAGAGCGTGTCGGGCCACGCTCACTGTAGGGTTCCGTAGCTTCCCAGACCATTAAAAATACCAACATTTTTCGTCAGCAAAAATAACTTTCTTTTTCATAGTATTTGTATGAAAAACAAAGTTATCATTTGCGTTTTTTTGAAAAAGTGCTATATAACTCAAAAACTATTCAACTCATCAAGTTGAAAATAATTTTCCTAGAAAGTTCATATAAAGGTCTACTTCTGTGATTTTTTTCATATTTTTTAAACTTATGGTTCAAAAGTTAGAGGGGGGGGGGACACATTGTTTTTGACTTTCGGAGCGATTATTTCCTAAAATATTAATATTATCAAAAAATGATTTTAGAAAACCCCTATTCATTTTTAAATACCTATCCAACAATATATCACACGTCAGGGTCAAAATTAAAAAAAAAATCGCTCCCCACTTTACGTCTGGGGGAGGTACCCTAATAAAAATGTTTTTTTAAATTTTTATTTTTGCACTTTGTCGGCATGATTGATATACATATTGGTACCAAATTTCAGCTTTCTGGTGCTAACGGTCACTGAGATTATCCGCGGACAGACAGACAGACAGACATGGCGAAACTATAAGGGTTCCGTTTTTTGCCATTTGGCTACGGAACCCTAAAAAGTGGCTGTAACATACGGACGGACAGATAGACATGACGAATCTATAAGGGTTCCGTTTTTTGCCATTTGGCTACGGAACCCTAAAATGGTAATGGAATGAAAACTAAATGAATGGATGGAATGGTGAAAAAATGTCTAGCAAAAATATTATTATTGTGTTCTCTGTTTTCACAAAAATAAATATCGGTACATCACACATAATCTATTTAAATAAACTCAGAATAACATTTAGGCTATAGAAATTATGGAAAATTTTGGAAAAAGGGGGTGAAAAGGGGGGGTAAAGTTTGTATGAAAAAAATTTTTTAGATTGTTCTAGAATCATGAAACTCAGAATAAATACTTATTATTAAAAATAAAGGAAAACCTGTCTCAGCATTTTTACAAAATTTTATCCAGAGACGTAAAAAAGAGGGTTTTGTGTTTAAAATTAATAAACTTCATACACCTATAGAATAAAATCCAATGAAGTGTAAACCTTTAAAAGTTGCTGTAAATACTTCAAATCTAATACAGGTAAATATAATTTCTCAATTTTCTTGAAATTTGATTTTTGAAGCGAATACGCCCAAAATAGCGGAACTCAAGAAAATCGGCTTTCCTCGGTAGTAGTTGGTAATACAGGGTGGAAACGGTAAACGGGGCAGTAAGGGGAACTGCAGCTACACGAAAAAGGTCTTAGAAACAATCCATAAGTTTTTCGCTAAATGTTGATCCCCATTCACAGATTTAATTTAAAAATAAAGTGCAGTTAGCAAGAAAATTGCCATTTTACATAAAACATTTTTTTTGATGCCAATAATGATAAACCTTAAGGGGCCGGCGGAGCTTGCGTCGTTCATACAAACGTAATACCAAAATAATTCTTAAACCAAACATATTCATAAGGAAGTGTGTATTTATTTCGATTGGATTACATAATATCTAGGTTTCCAAATATATATTATGAATGGACATTGATTTAAACAAGAGTTATGAGAAAAATAAGTTTTCTATAGAAATTTTAAATTCCTCATATCTCTTCTAAATATCATTGTCCTTTTAAAATATATATTTGGGAACCTAGATAATATGTAATCCAATCGAAATAAATACACACTCACTTAGGAACATGTTTTGGTTTAAGAATTATTTTGGTATTACGTTTGTATGAACGACGCACACTCCGCCGGCCCCTTAACCGTTGCAGCTACATGAAAATGGTCTTAGGAAACCATCCGTAATTTTTCGTGAAATTTTGATCCCCATTCACAGATTTAAAAAAAGTACAGTTAGCAAGAAAATTGCTATTTTACACAAAACATTTTTTGATGCCAATCGATCCTGTTTCTAATACTCAACGGTTAAGGAAGCTCCCCTTTCTGCCCGGTTAATCGTTTTCACCCTGTATTTACAAACAAAATAATACTACGAAGAAAATGTAGACTATACGAATGTACATCAGACAAAAAGCCCGAAAAGTTACAAATACAAACGAGTTCAAATCCTACTATCTATCTACAAATAATAAAAATGCTTTGTTCTGAAGGACTGTGATGGATCAACGCACAGCCTTTACCGCAGATTGTAGAAAATCATTTTTTATCGTATGCCTATATATGCCTATGATAAGAAAGGATTTTCTGAAATTATACCCCTAAGGGGGTGAAAAGGTGGGGGGCAAAGTTTGTATGGGAAAATGTGATTCCTTGGTCTACTTCAAATTTTGCTATCAACAATATTAACAGAATTGATGGACGCGTTTCGTATTGCACGTAAATTGATTTCAATGCATATCTGAGATACATCGTTTTAAATAACTCCGTAGCAAAATAATGATCATGTACCGGGAACGCATTTTCATTATGCGGAAGGATGTGTATGATGTGCTCTTTGAAAATTGTATTATAGGAGCTTACGACCCAATCTCTGTAACCCTCTCTTTCTCTTATGTGACGCAGACGAAGTTGCGCGGGTCAGCTAGTTTTAAATATTTTAAGAGTTGACGTCGACAAAAAAAAACCTTTCATCGGATCATTATCCAATTACAACGCGAGTGTTGTTGTCAGGTTCCATTCATCAAATCAATATTACCGGAAGAGAGTAAAATATAATACCAATCAATATCAGTGTTCAAGTCATTTTGTCAGTTTGACAGTGACAGCTGGGTGGCTGTCAAACTCAACAGCTATGAAAGCATAGTTGTGTTCCAATGAAGTATGTGAGCTTATGCTCTATGGATCGACTATTGTAATTGGTTTCGGATATCCAGCATGTTGGATTATGGCCTACTCCTTTTCAGAAAAGGCCTGTATCCTATGATTGGATATATTGGATCTGTAATAGCCTGGTGTCTTGTAGGGGGTCAGCCTCCTGTGGGACTGTTCGAAAGAGATTCCGTGGCCCCGGAACAAAGGGCGAGGAAGGATTATGGATGGGTTTTAGTCAGTAAAAGTCTGACACTCCCTCTCGCTCCACCCAGAGTGGGAGGAGTCCGTAGTGGAGTTTCCATCCGAACAAAAAAGGGCCTCAACCTTTTTTCGCCTAAACAACACTAAAAAGATAAGCAGAAGACGACTCGGGCGTGGCCTTGAATTCAATGCTTACTGTCGGCCAGAGGGCTAGGGTTGCTACTATCGGGTATACTGTGTGGTATATCGTTAAGAAAATGACGCAGTGCGTGCGACTCAGTCTATATCCTAACGGGCACTCAGTTAATGACGACAGCGTTTCAGTCTTTTCTTTGAAGCCAACCAAAAATAAAAAAAAATCAAAATATTTTATTTCGCATAATCCTAGATGGGCACTTATAAAACATCGAAAAAGGTGCACGGTTCGCGTTGGTCGATTCCATGGAAAAGAACCGGCAAGAAACTCCATGGTGACTCTTTTCAAATAAATAAATAAATAAAATAAATAAATAATATCGCTGGACATTAACACACAGCGCCACCTAGTGCCACACTAAGCAAGGCTTGTGTCGTGGACACCAGGTAGTTGATATACTACATATATACTTTTTTTGTTTGTAAATACATACTTATTATACATATAAACATCCATGACTCGGAAACAAATGTCCATGCTCATCACACAAACATTTGCTCCTACCGGGATTCGAACCCAGGACCCTAAGAACGTCAGGCAGCCTCACCACCACTACGCCATTCGGGTAGTGGTATCATTTGGTATTACAATTGTCTATCACACCTTTTGTTGTACTTGCATTTTGAGATGTGTACCATTTGTCACTAAGACATTGTAACCATGATTATATGTACATTTTGACACTGGGGTATTCCAACCCGTTGAACATTTTGTCATGTTGACTACTCAGTCCCTAAATGTATTATTATGTTACATTACAGCATTAATTAGTACTAAAGTATGGGGGGACAGCGTAGGCCCGACAATAGGTCGTTGCTTAGCCTACTGTTTATAACTATACTGTGTCTAAACTGTACACCAATAACCGAGAAAACTCGATATTGAATCGCCATAAAGGCACAGTTCCACGGACAGACTAATCATCAATCGCTTAAACTCGCTCGCTTAATCCGAAGGAGAGCCAATAAAGCCAATAACATTGCAACGATAGCGTTTGCTTTCGACTACTGTTTTGTTCTCCTTTCATTTTTAATTACTGTGTTTTTGTTGATCAAGAGGAGTTTTACTTTGCCATTAAGTATTTAATCATACAATGTGAAGATCTGAGATGAAGGTTAAGTAGTGGAGCGAAAAACGAAAGTGCTATTATAATATTTTACACACAAACTGTTAATCATCATCAGCCGAAAGACGTCCACTGCTACACATAGGCCTACCCCAAGTGTCGCCACATTGACCAATCACGTGCGACTCGCATCCAGCGGATTCCCGCTACCTTTAGCAGGTCATCGGTCCACCTAGTGGGAGGTCTTCCAACGCAACGTCTTCCGGTTCGCGGTCGCCACTCAATGTGCCTCGCCCACTGCCACTTAAGTTTGGCAATTCTTCGGGCTACGTCAGTAAAATTGGTAACTGTTAATCGGTCGGTTTGACCGGTCGGTTTGACCGGTTTTAGAAATCTTTATTGACTAAAAACGCGTTCTTCAACAACATCTATTTGTTGCGGAGCGCTATAATTTGGACTATTTAAAACCTCTCTAACAGTCAACCTAGTCTCGGACAGAATTTGAATAGAAGCCTGTTTACTCGATTCTTCCTGTCTGGGTTTTGTATCGATTTCAAATAATCTATAGAAACACCATCTATCTAACATACTTAAGGCAAACAATTATTATGGCTACCTACTAGTTAAGGTACACCCACAACTCTTAACTAAAACACTTTGCACACAAAATCTGACATCCCAAAGTCCCGACAATCACGGCATTAGCACATTTCCAGTTTGCTTTCAATCGCTGTGATCGCTACATTAGACATTCGATACGATTTCAGTGACTGTGCACCGATTTGTGCGACGTATTCTGAAAGTTGGCTACATTGGAAGTGACTGTCGTTGCATATTTTGTACTTAGTTTTATTCTTATTCTGTTTTAAAGTGAAAACTTCTTTAGCGGCGTTGTGTACTTTTTGGGATGGGTAAAATGCGCAGTTCATTCAAACGTAATACTAAAATTATTTGTAAATCAAACATTCTTAGGGTTGTGTGTATTTATTTCGATTGGATTACAGAATGTCTATGTTCTCAAATATATATTTTGGAAGGACAATGATATAAAGACGAGATATGACGAATTTAAAATGTCTATAGAAAACTTATTTTTCTCATAACTCTTGTTTAAATCAGTGTCCATTCAAAATATATATTTGGGAACCTAGATATTCCGTATTCCAATCGGAATAAAGACATACTCCCTTAAGAATATGTTTAATTTACAAATTATTTTGGTATTACGTTTGTATTAACTACGCATGCTTCAATTAGCATTGTAATTGTAGCTTTAGTATAGCGTATTTAGCAACTCGTAGCTAAATGCGATGCGATCGCTTCGCTTTGTATTAGTTTATTGTTATTTTGTGTATTTTATCTATGGGCCTTAGGTTGTCTGATAATAAAATGATTATTATTATTGTTATGATTAAGTCATGTTATACAGTTTCCGTAGCTGCACGGGATACATTCATATGTTCACGACTCTTTTCCAGTGGGATAGGCAGAAACCACAGAACGACTCATACTACTGACTTTTTTTTCCGGATGGGAAATCATCAAATGATTCCCACTCTGGGCGGAGCGGATGGGAGTGTCTGACTTTTACTGACTAAAACCCATCCATGTTCCTTTTAAGCAAGGCTTGTGTCGTGGACACCAGATAGTTGATATACTACAAATATACTTTTTGTTTGTAAACACATACTTATTATACATATAAACATCCATGCTCATCACACAAACATTGCTCCTACCGGGATTCGAACCCAGGACCCTAACCATATTACTGTAATCCCTGAAGGGTTAGGTAGAGGTGTGTACCTAATAGTACACCCACATCTCACCAGTATGTTAAAGTCCCATTTAATAGGGGTCAAATATATTACTATTGCACAAATGCAGACTCCGTGACTGGTACTGAGAAATTCCTGATGAAAAAACCCAAAAAACCAATAACACTTTGCCCGACCTGGAAATCGAATTTAGGACCTCATACTCAACAGCTGCGCTTGCGACCACTATACCAACGAAGCAGTCTAGTCAGTATGATTAATAAATGATAATAAAATCATCATCTGCCTAGCCTTTTCCCAACTATGTTGGGGTCGGCTTCCAGTCTCACCGGATGCAGTTGAATACGAGTATTTTACATGGAGCGATTGCCTATCTGACCTCCACAACCCAGTTAATACTGGGTAATACGATACCACTTGGTAAGACTGGTTGTCAGACTTTTTGGGCCACTGACTACTAGTAACGACTGCCAAAGATGGACAAATGACAGCCGGAACCAACTGCTTAACGTGCTTTCCGAGGCACGGTGGAAACTCGGTACCTATGTAAGGGCAGTCATCCATCCACATACCAACCTAGGCAAGCACGGCTTAACCTAAAGATCGGCCCGAGCGACTATTATTATTTTGCCACGAGCTCCTTAAATAATAATAAAATATCCAAGGAAAAAAGTGACTATTGCTAATTCAATCCCGGAATGACTAGGAAACTTAGAGACCAAGGACTTTGCTCCAACCATACATCACGGCCCAAGTATGCTAGAAACCAGGACGTTTCATTAGTATAGAAACGACAGAGACAGATAACTCACCCGGCTCTAACCCGTCGGCGACCGGGTGACACAGATTTAACGAAATTAAACCGCGGATCTTAAGATCCGTTTAATTAATACCCAAAAATAGAATCCTGAGCTTCTCTAATCTCGAAGCAATGAAGTGTGTAAGTCTGTAAGCTTCAAAAGTTCTGTTCAATCGTTTGTTTTTTTTTTCGACCAGCGATTTCTTCCTTTTTCAAAAATTGAGCTTCGATTCGTGATTTATTCTTTTTTTTAATCGAGGTTCTGTTCAATCGATTTCTTTTTCTTGATTCGTGATTTATTCATCGAGATTCATGAACGGTTTTCAGAGGAACAAGAAAAGTATTAAAGAGATTTACTACGTTGATCTGTCGACGTTAAAGTTGCTTAATTAACAATCCTCCTCAAACTTTTCGGATTAATTTTGTAAATTAATTTACTTGAAAATTTAATAAGCGGATGTAAGAAGAGACATACATAACGCGTTGTCACGCTACATTTTGTAATTGTTTACAGTAAGTAATATAAAGGTAGTTGACATGACAGTGTGTGACATTAATTTTAATATGTTTTTCTAGTTATATTTAAACATCGTTTCATCAAACATTCTATAATAATATTGAATAATTCATTTAATATTACCTAAAAGGTCGCTTCCATTTCGTGGCTAATATTCAAATAACTTTACCGTCAACTGTAATGATCAAACAGAAGGCCACAGAGGCCATTCATAAAGATTTCATTTCACGGCATTTGATTTAAAACCAAATTCTTCCCCAAATTACTTCAAAGCCAACTCCTGAAAGGGAATATAATGAAAATGTCCCAAAAATGTCCTTTGACGAAAATAAAAGGGATCTTGACGAAAGAACTTATACATATTCGTTGCTCACACCGTGTGGATGCAATTCAATTGGTGTCACAATGGAATGTTTGAAGAATTCATAAGGTTCATAGGTACCACACCGCAGCCACGAACGGGTTAGATCACGCGTCACACAAAGAATATGGTCTTTTGAAATGAAATGTGAATTTATGGGCACAAAAGAATAAATGCCTTTAGAATGTGCTTTCTAAGAGCATATTGCGGTCTGGACTGAAAATTTACTCTCCATTCTTAAAATACATTCTGGCGTTCCACGTTTCAAAATGAAAGATAACACTGCTGGATAAGAAGACCACGGTAAAATCTAAAAAAACGAGAGAAAAAAGAACAAACAAAATCAATTCACATTCACGGACCAAATCGTCCGCAAAACCCGCTCCATTCACTCCACACAAGATCAAAGGGGGAAAGTTTAAAACAATTACGTATTGTAAAACAATTTCCATTGCTGATCTTCAGTGAAAAACTCACTTCGAAGTTGGTGGAACTCCATAAATGTTGGCATGAGTCGTTGTGCCATCTAAAGTTGGGTCGACCACAACTTTGGAGTATTTGCAAGCTGCGGTAACTTTGCGTTGAACTACGGCGAACTATCAGGGTTGCTACACGTATATACCTATTCAGAACAGTAGCATATTCAATTCGGTAGTATTTTTAACAACAAAACCGACTATACAAGGTGTTAAAAAATTCACTGCAAGAAACTTGAGGAGTTGTTTGGAATCACAAAGAAAAAATAATCACGAAAAAATTTTATCTAATTATCGATCCGTTTCAAAGATATGCAATATTTTCACTGCGCACAAAATTATTGAACATGCGCACTGTACACCGTGCGGGGCACCGCCGGAGTTGCGGGAGTTTCGGAAAGGGCTAGCGAGCCGAGTTGCTATGGTGACGAGGCGCCCGGCGCAGCCCTGCGTACAGTGCACATCAAAATGTTTTAATATTTTTTTTTTATGTAAAAACTAAAAATGCTTGATTTCTTTTTTTTTTTTTGGAATATATTTGTTTTTTGATACCAAGTACGTAAACGAAATTCTTGCAGTTAATTTTTTAACACCTTAAATAAGCAATTATTGCAAATAATATATTCGGTTGTCATTTCATCATCATTATTATCAGCTCGAAATCACTCACTGCTGCGGTATACACCTCCCCTTTTTTCTGCCGCACTTCGGTTCTATGCGGCGTCATTTATTTTTTTTATTTTTTGAACTAAATTAGGACATTTCACAGTTATAAAACATATAAAAATGGGTATTTATCGCGAATTTACCTTTAATTTAAGCCTTTAATTTTAGTGGGCTTAAATTAAAGGTAAATTCGCGATAAATACCCGTTTTTATATGTTTTATGATGTGTTCTGATCGTGAAAGTTTAAAAAAGACAATTTCACAGTTACACATTACAATGACAGAATAAGTTTAAAACTAAATAAACGTGTATCCCACACCTTTAACCGCGAATAGCAATAGTTAAATGAATGTGAATAAATTTCAATTTCAGTGGTGGTGGCCCCGACGTAAGAACAATAAGTCGTGGGTTCGAACCCAGACAGGCGCATTACTTTGTGTAATTTATTTATTTCATCACCACTACTCTTAAAACGGTGAAGGAAAACATCTTGAGGAAACCGGCATGTCCTAGAACCAAAAAGTTCGAAAACACGTGACATCTACCAACCCGCAGTGGGCGAGGTGGTTTATAGCCCACTCCCTCTCATAGAGTGCGTGTTCCAGCAGTGGGAACATTATAGGTTGATGATGATGAATTTCAAGAACTCGTAGAACAAAAGTTTTTACGTTTCATGGTCTTAGTCACCACACGAGAGGTATTGCGTTTATTGTGTTACAATTATATAGTATAGGGTGACTGGTAATTAGTGTACGAAACTTTAACACGATATTGTGCTCATGATAACAAACAACTTTTAGTATGGGACCAAACCTAAAATCACGAAAAAAATATCAGCTGTTCAGTACACAGTTACACAGTTTAGGCGAATATAAATGTACGCATAATGATTTTTTTTTTTCGCGATTTCGGGTTTGTTTCCATAGTAAAAGTAGTTTGTTATCATGAGCACAATCACGTGTTTAAGTTTCGTACCCTAATTATAAGTCACCCTATACCCTGTATATGTTCTTTTATTTATTTATTTATTTACTAGCTTCTGCCAGCGGCTTCGCCCGCGTGAAGTTTGATTATTGTCCCATGGAATCTTACTGCCGGGATAAAAAGTATCCTATGTTTTAATCCAGATTATAAACTATCTGTGTGCAAAATTTCATCCAAATCCGTTCAGTAGTTGTCGCGTGAAAGCGCAACAAACAAACTTACATTCACATTTATTCTCCGAACTGCTAAGCTATCGGGAGTTACACGTGTTATTGTGAGTCAACTATAAAAGATAGACATATGCTGTCTTGGGATATTTTTTATATAATTTTATGTGGAATATTTCCGTAATACATGATTTCTATGTAGCTTTAACCATTAAGGCTGCACACGCGACGGAAGCTAAAAAAACCAAGTAACTTCTCCCGTTTTCCCAACATTTCCTTTCACTGCTCTGCTCCTATTAATGGTAGCGTGATGAAAAGTATACTATTACCTGCTCAGGAGTATGTAGAATAATTGTACCAAGTTTCGTTAAAATCCGTCGAGTAGTTTTTTTTTCTATAAATAACATACAGACAGACAGACAGACAGACAGAAAGACAGACAGACAAACAAAAATTTTACTGATTGCATTTTTGGCATCAGTATCGATCACTAATCACCCCCCGATAGTTATTTTGTAAATATATTTCATGTACAGAATTGACCTCTCTACAGATTTATTATAAGTATAGAAGAAGATAGATATGTTGGATTTACGCAAAGTAACTCTCTGATTACACAACTTATCTTGTGTAGCAACCCTCAATTTACACACAGAGAGGTAGAGTGAAGTCAAACATGCGAGTATAACTGACAATCGAATTATTTGCTTTAATAATGTTCGCTTGAGAAAATGAAGAATATTTAGCTGAATGATTGATTGTGAAACACGTCAGTTCGACGCAACAATAATGTAAAATTGTAATTAGGTTAGTTCGATGTTTCTGTTTATCGAAATGAGTTTAGTTCGAGTTCATTAGTTTGACACCCACGTAATGTAGAGTGTATTGCGTCATAGTATTGTTCTTTAGACTTGTTTTTGCTGACATTCGTATTACAATGGGGAATAATAGACATTATGAAATATCCCGATCTTCAAAGGAATAGACATAGCCATGGATTCTATGGGGTAAATGTAACGAAAAATTTAATTCCCACAACCATGTTGATAACCAATAATCGGTTCACAGCGTTGGGGAGGAATTGTTGATAAGAATAGAACAGAATAGAATATTTTTTATTTGTGTAATGATGATGATGATGATGTATTTTAGTTTGTGGTTTGTTTACTAAAGCTAGTTAATAATTAAGTACAATAGATAAAATACTAAAGCGAAATACCCATATTATAAACATTATAAAGAAAAATACCATCAATTATCTATCACGCCATCGGAGAGATTAGACAGCGGGAGATAATGTTCTCTATTTTATTAACCGACTTCAAAAAGGAGGAGGATCACAATTCGTCGGAACGTTTTTTTATGTATTTTTCCCGATTACAACGAAGATGGCTGGACCGATTTGGATTTTTATTTTTTTGTTTGAAAGGGTATACTTTCCAGGTGGTCCCATATTCATCAAGTCTGGATCTGATCATTGGATCCTGGAGAAATAGAGAGAACTCTTCAAATTTTCTAGGTACACTTGAAGCGATTCGGAAGAGTACTTTCCCAAAGTGGTCCCATTTCAATTTGGTGAAGATCTGATGAAGTACTTCGGAGATAGGAAACGGAACTCCTCAATAAATGATAACAAATGGACTGGGATTGCTAAAATCTGATGTCTGTCTATTGTTTACACCAGTTCATAACGTAACATCACGCTGTGAAGAGGTACGCACAAGTGAACCAAAACAAATAATACCGACGTCAAAAAACCAAAATAGTAAAAAATTACTTTAGCTTCAGAAGTCGGTGACAAAAAATCTAAGTAAATCAATCAAACAAATATCACTGACTTCAACCATGAAGTCAGTGATATTTGGAAAAATAGAGAAGTTCTGTATACTAATACAGAGCTTCTCTATTTTCCCACACTTCATTTGACAATAAAAGAGTGGTGAAATAAATAAAACCTCAATCATCACATAATTTAAAATAAAGTACGTTTCATCACGCAAATTGCCAATCAAAGGTGACGATACTCTAGGGATGCTGTATCATGTACAGGGTACAACAATCTCATGTATGTTTTGACCCAGACAAATGGATCTCAATTATTAATGATATGACCCCACTAGGTCGTCGTTACATTGTTAATTGGACCTTAAATTGGTGTGATGTAAGGTTCGAAGTCACGAGGTGTTTAATTTTAGGTTAAGAGATATAATTCTTGGTTACATAATGCCATGCCTATTTTCTCGACAAGAGAAGGCAGTGGCAGAAAGCATATAGGTATATGTTTTCCCAACTATGTTGGTTTCCCAACTGTGTTGTGGAAGCCTACTAAGACTTCCAGTCTAACCAGATGCAGCTGAATACCAGTATTTTTCATGGAGCGACTGCCTATCTGACCTCCACAACTCATTTAATACTGGGTAATACGATTACCCCTTAGTGATACTGGTTGACAGACGTTCAGGCCACTCATAACTTAACGATTGTCAAAGATGTATAATTGGCAGCCGGGACCAACGGCTCCGAGGCACGGATTAAATTTGGTATTGTAAATCGATATTGTAACCCGTTCTTGCCTAGATTTTGTCTGTGGATAGGTATCTACAGAAAAACCTAAAAAGCACGGCTTAAGGGGCCGGCGGAGCATGCGTTTGCGCGCATATAATTTTGGTATTACGTTTGTAATACCAAAATTATATGAAAATCAAACATATTCTTAAGGTAGTGTGTATATGTCACCGTAAAATTGTCAAATACGTTATATTACAATATAACGTGTATCTCTCTAGCGATATTGTAAAGTCTCGAATTATTGTCAACTGAACATACGGAAGTATCTCTTGCCCCCATAAACGGGACTTGGGGCACCCCCCCGTTAGGTTACTTAGGTTCCTTTAAACCCTGCACTCGGAAATAGGGGCCCCGCGAAGCGGGGCTCCGTCGACTACGCTTTTTAGGGGAATATGAAGTGTTTTAAGGTTAGGTTATATTAATCGATATTTCTCAGGAATGGTACAGTATCTTTTCATGAGAGTGGTACCACTGGGCAAGGGGGACCCCTCCTTCACTCCACACCGCGTGAGTTGACTACCATCGCATGCATTTCACGAAAAATAATGCGTTTTATTGTAAGCAGTATGTTCATTTGACAATAATTCGAGACTTTACAATATCGCTAGAGATATTACAATATAACGTTTTTGACAATTTTACGGTGACATATATATTTCGATTGTATTATAGAATTTCTATGTTCCCAAATAAATATTTTTAAAAGGACAATGATATAAAGAAGAGATATGAGGAATTTAAAATTTCTATAGAAAAAATGTTTTTCTCATAACTTGTTTAAATCGGTATACATGCAAAATATATGTTTGGGAACCTATATATTCTGTAATCCAATCAAAATAAAAACACACTACCTTAAGAATATTTGTTTGGTTTACCAATTATTTTCGTATTAAGTTTGTATGAAATTCGAATGCTCCGCAGGCTTCTAACCTACATACAGATCGACCCAGAGTGGCTGCAAATATTTTTGCTACAAGCTCCTCGGCATATTCCAGCCGCAGGAGCGAAGCTTTTAGCTTACTTCTTGAAATGGATTTGAGGAATCTCTTTTATGTACTTAATTTAATATTTTTTAAATTAATTATAGCTTCATTTATTTATTCATTGTTATTTAAAAGAAAATGAGAATAGATCGCGTAGCACCAACAGTTAAATCTGATGTTTTTCTCTTAGTTTTTTTTTTTTTAAATTTAATTCGAGTTTTTCACAAAGAACTTTTCCGAAAACGAATCTACAGAATTAACGTGAGTTCTTCGACTAACACTATTGAAAGAGAATAACTAGGTACTTTCCTAATGAATTATCTTCAAACATTTTCCTTAAGAATTTATAATCAAAGGCGTAGACCGAAGTATTTTTTTGTCCAAATTACTTTGCCAAACTTCAGATTAGAAACTAGATATCTTTAGATTAAGTTTCTACTTATTTTCTGATGAAGTGGTCGGGATAACATGAATCTATGTCGGAGTAAAATGATTACTAAGGATTTCTGGGGATTGGTGTTTACGAAATTGAAGTTAATGTTTAATTTGTGGAATCTTTGTGAGAGTTTTTTGAAGTGAAAACTCTTTAGGCGCGTTGAGTACGTTTTGGGTGAACAAAATCATGGAACTGTCGTCATCTTCATAGATCGCTTTTATAGAACGGTTAGTCAAAGTCAATCTTATACAATAAAGATAAAGTTTTTTTTTTGGATTACTTAGTACTACCACTACTATCGGCTGTTCTCAAAGACTGCTCGTATTTTTTTATCAACTAATAAAGTTCCTCAATAGGTACTCCATAGAAAACGGAGGATGCTCCGACTAAAAGTGTGCTATGTCAAGTGGGCCTGACAGTTGTTTGCGGGTTGTTTAAAAAAAATCTTAAGTCGCGGATAATTTTAAGAGCCCTGACCATCGGTACCTCGAACCGTTTTCCCAATTATTATTTTATATACGAATTGGTCCACCTAGTTGGAGGTCTTCCAACGCAAAGTCTGCCGGTTCGCCGTCGCCACTCCAGAACTTTTCGGCCTGGTGAAAGTTGCGGGAATCCGTTGGATGCGAGTCGCACGGGACCGATCAATGTGGCGACACTTGGGAGAGGCCTATGTCTAGCAGTGGACGTCTTTCGGCTGAAATGATGATAATGATGAAATAGGAATTTTAGATAGGGCGAGTCGCTAGACTAGAAGCCAACTCCAACATAGTTGGAAAAAGGCTAGGCAGATGATATAGTAATTTTATTTAAGTAGCAAAAAATATAAACCATAATGTATTAAAACAAATAAGGGAAATAGTAATAAAAAAACCCTCCGGCAAGCCGCAGGAGGAGGTAGATTTCGGAGAAGGTGCTGGAGCGTCCGACTATTGAAAATTTGTGTAAAGAGTTGTACTTATGTCTACAATCTACAAAAAAAAAAATATGACTTCAAAATCGTTGTCCTTTAGTGGAAAGTTTACCCTTTTTAAATCCTCTCATAAGAGTTTAGCATGGAAACGCCCTCATTTTTTTAGTTATAATTTTTTATTTCGAAAACTATAAGTATTATCGCTAAATTTCAAAGGTAACAATTGTAGAGTAAACAATTTGCTTTCAAAAAAAAATATTTGCGACGCTCGAAATGTTTACTGTTTCGGAGATATGATTTTTTTTCGCAAAAAAATTGTAAATTTCAACCCCCTCCCCAATTTAGGGGTTGCATCAAAAAAGTTTTAATTTAAAGTTGTCCGTATTTTTACTCAGAATGATAAAAATGAAAAACGGTTCAAAAATTTTCCATAGAAAAAAACTTATGGCCAAAAAATTGATTTTTCACTTCTCATGCTCTAAAAGTACGCCATTATAGCCCTATGAAGCGGGATTAAAGTGACCGTTTATTCCCTAGGGAGTAAAAAGTAATTTTAAAATGGAACGATCTTTTACTTTGAATCATGGTCACAAAAGAGTAACATAGCAAAGGTGTTTGTTTTTCAATTTCGAATTGGCTTGCAAATGGAAAGCGGTTTATTGAAAAAAAAACAAATGAACTCTTCAACGTGAGAAAAATTTACGGTTGTTTGTGTGGATCGTTGATTTTGAAAAGTATGTGCAATGCCTCTGTTGTTAGCCGCTGCAGTAATGTAGGTACTAATTATCTGTGGAGTGTGGATCATCTTCATTGCGAAAATGTTGAGAGTTTGTGTTGTTTTTTTAAATTGTTAATCTGTGACTGATAGAAGAAAAAACTGACCGCTCAGTTCAAAATGTTTGTCGAGTGTAAATTTGTTCGGTTTTAAATGACCATTTTTCTCGCACTCGAAGTGAAAAGTACAGTTTGCACCTCGAGACTAAACGCCAATTTAATATACCCTCGCTTTCGTTGCCTCCCTCGCAAGCTCGGGAGTCAAACCACCTCGGGTATATAATGGCTTCGTTTAGTCCCTCGTTATAAAACATACTATTAGAAAAACCGCCCCCCCCCCCGCCGCCCCCCATGGACGAATTCCGCCTATACACGAACTTAGCCTAAGTTTTGACCTTTTCGATTTTTTGGCCAAGTTTGAAAGCAATCGGTTCATATTTGCGACCTGTAGAGTGTGGCTAAATTTTGCTTGTCACCCATATACATACGTAAACACATAATATATATCCCCGTAGGTGAGAGACCAATAGGTAGATTTAAAAAAAAAAAAAGGAAATCTACTTATAATGCCCGCGGTCCTCTTTCCAAATTAACTGAACGCGATCAGTGCATTTGACCTGCACTCGAAAGCTGCCAGTATTCTCAGTGCCATAGAATATTGACACTAACAGAAATTGTGTAAAAGTGAAATTAGCCTGAAATGTTTTATGCCCACGAAACACTTACAATGAACCCAATATTTCCATTTCCGGGTAATTTTTCCAATTATTAAATAATTATTTTCATCAATCAACTTCAGGCTTAAAGTGTTTGGTATTCAATTACACTTAAAACAGAACAGCACTTTGAAATGCCAATATTTTACATGGAACCAATCATGTTTAAATATTATAAAAGCTCTTTGTTTCGTTTCTGATAAGCTGCAATAATGTTGATAGTAATCGCTTGTTTTACACTGTAAATTAAGCTAAAATTGGAGTTCACTGATAATTAAAGGCAAAAAAAAACTCTGTTCCTACATAATACGTGAATCATATTATTGTGATCACCTATAAATAAACCTATTCTTTAAAGTAATGTGGAAAGTATATCATTTTTATTATTCGTGAAAACCAATTAAACGTAGTACAACTAGCGACATCTATTGACGTACAACTAGCGACATCTATTGACTTGCAACTACAGACTCGGTGAATAAGAGCTTCACATAAACATGAAAAATAGTAGAAGTTCTACAAATCATTTCTTAACAAACTTATACTTACTAATCTATACTAATATTATAAAGCTGAAGAGTTTGTTTGTTTGTTTGAACGCGCTAATCTCAGGAACTACTGATTGAAATTGAAAAAAATGTGTTGTGTTGGATAGTCCATTTATCGAGGAAGGTTATAAGCTTATATAAAGTTGTATAACAACAGGCTACAACCAATAGGAGCGGAGCATAAAAGAAAATTGTTGCAAAAACGGTTTTTTTTTCCTTTAGTTTTTCTCCCTTTTATGTCACACAGACGAAGTTGCGTGGGTCAGCTAGTAATATTACAAAAAAAGAAAGATTTGTGTGTTTGTATTTTTATAGGCAACGAATAAACTTAAAACTACTGGACCGATTTGAGTTAGAATTCTTTCAGCAATGGATAGCTACATTATAAGCGAGTAACATAGGCTATATTTTATCCCCGTTCTCCCACGAAACCGGGATCTACGCGGGTAAAGCCGCGTGACGCACTCTAGCATAATAATAAAGCTAAACAGGGTCTTCCTCTTGGCAGACCGAGGAGAAAATAGTGGGGCCTTGGGTGACTTCCTCCTGATTTGATGAGAAGAACATCACCCAGAGAAGTGGAAGGCTAAGTGTATGCCTTTGCCCATGAATGGCATAATATAGCCTAATTACATACAAATCATCGTCGACCTCATCTCGGTCTTTAAAATTAAAAAAAAATTAAAAAAATATTTAAGTAAGACAAGATTGAGGCCCAGCTAATATTAAAAAAAAAGAAACAAAAAGTCAACATTTTCTATATCTAATACCACGGCGGCGTTGCGCCGATCACACAGCTCCATTTTGCGAAAAATGGAGGTGAATTTACGAGTGTTCTAAAAAATCATCGTTTTTTCTCTCATTGTACTAAAATTACTTATTCATTTATTTATTAAATACTTCCTTACAACTATCATTACAGGTTTGTTCCTAATGCGATAGCTTGGTCTCAAAATTTACTTATTTACAATGCAAACCTATGAAAAACGTAAAAAAACTAGTACTACGAGTGTAAACCTGTATTAATCCTAATCATTCATTCGTATTACCACGTTTATGTAGTCTAAGTACCCACAGTATTACTGAAAAACGTATTCACCTCGTGGAAAAACTCACAATACAATGGTAACAAAAAATTGTGTTACTACATTCACAGGAAAAATTGCAGTCGTAACAATTTTACGCGCACTATTACGCTCCATCTGTAATAGCGTTATAGACATATTATACTACAGAACTGCGGTGACCACACAGTGCTATGCAAATTTTATTTGAATGAGACTGTAAGTTTGTGTCCGTGTGTGTGTAGTTTGTGGTTTGATGGTAACAAAATTGTTGGAAGTCATTTTGTTTGTAGAACGGCATTTTGACTGTTAGTATAATAATATTTTGATTTCTTTTTTGTTGGATTAGTATTGATAAAATTGTAGGGGGAGTATCTGAAGGGCTGCGGGACTGTTTGAAAAAGTTACCGTGGCCCCGGAAAATAAGGGCGAGGAAGGAACATGGATTGGTTTTAGTCGGTAAAAGTCTGACACTCCCTCCCGCTCTGCCCAGAGTGGAAGAAGACGTCATTTGATGATTTCCTTTCCGAAAAAAAAAAAACAAAAAAGGGAGTATCTAAAACTGCCATATTTACATAACATAACATCACGCCTATAATCTCTGAAGAGTTAGGCAGAGGTGTTCCAAATAGTACTTCTACATTTCACCAATTATGTCAAGCCTATTTCTTTAAACCAGGTACAGATCCAGATCCCTTGGCTGCTATTGAGAAGTTCCTGATGGAGATGGCTAAAAAACCAAATAACACTTTGCCCGACCCGGGAATCTAACCCAGGACCTCAAGCTCAGCAGTCGCACTTGCGACCACCACCGTGTTTCAAACGCAACCGCCATCTTAGAAGTGAGTTTAAATACCAAAATGAAGAAAGCAACGGTGGCCCGATGGTGGCGGCCCTGGCTTACGAACAGTAAGTCGTGGGTTCCAACCCAGGCAAGGCACATTACTTTGTGTAACTCTCTCAAAACGGTGAAGGAAAACATCGTTAGAAAACCGCCATGTCCTAGGACCAAAAATTCGAAGAAATGTGACACCTACCAACCCGCACTGGGCCCGCGTGGGCCAAACTGCGTATTTTGCGTTTGGGGTAATAACCACGTCAGCCCATACGCAAGAGTTGCGGACACCAGTTACTCGTTCTCAGATCATAGAAACAACGTTATACGTACTCTATATCTATGTATAACGGCTGCACATTTACGTGTGTGTATTTGTGTGTCACCATTTCAGGACGCGGATTGAATTTTAATCACGTTGTAAAATTGTATGATGTCATCAAAGCCATTCAATGTATGTATTTACGAATAACGACCGTAATATACTTAATGATGCCGATATTGTCGTCAGATATTACTGCATTTCCTCGTAACTGACGCGAGCAGTTTGTTTAATGAGGAGTTGAATCTCTGTTTTGGTTAAGTATTGTGGTGAACAATGATCGGTAATGTAAAGGAACTGTGTATGTATCCATACTAACATTATAAAGAGAAATATTTGATTTTTTGTTTGTTACAATTTAACTGTAAAACTACTCGACCGGCTTTAAAAATTCTGTCACCATTAGAAATCCACGTTTTTACTGAGTAACTTAAGAGGCTATGCGTTTTTCATACAAACGTAATACCAAAATAATTTGTATATCAAAATATTCTTAAGGTAGTGTGTATTTATTTCGATTATATTACAGAATACATAGGTTCCCAAACACATTTTTGAATGGATACTGATTTAAACAAGAGTTATGAGAAAAACATTTTTTTATAGAAATGTAAGTTCCTCATCTCGCCTTTATATCATTGTCCTTTCAAAATATTTGTTTGGGAACATAGATATTCTGTCCAACCGAAATAAATACACACTACCTTAAGAATATGTTTGATTTTCATATTATTTTGTTATTACATTTGTATGAAAAACGCATGCTCCGCTGGCCCCTTAACCTATATTTTATCCCCGTACTCCCTGTGTGAAAACTGTATGACTTGCATACTAGTTAGGAGATTTGGAGCCCACTCATGGCAAAAAACATCCTTATTTTTTTTATATGGTTACTGAATGACATCAGGTCTACCTCATTGGTCCAGTGGTCATAAGCGGAACTGGTAAGTTTGAGGTCATGGATTTAATTCCCGGGTCGTGCAAAGTGTTATTAAAGATTTCCATTAGGAGTTTCTCATTAGCAGCAACGGAGTCTGGATTTATGCCGGGGAGCCGGGTTGATGGTAAAAGGCTCGCGCCTATATGGGACTTAAACATAAGTACACCAGCTCTGCTTGACCCTTCGGGGATTGCAGACGCGCACTGCTTAACCTTGAAAATCGACCAGAGTTACTGTTATCATTGAGCTTAACTATTGTCTAAAGCTAAACTATTGTCATACAAATATTATCCTACATATTATTATAAAACAAACCCCGTCGCTTCTGTCTGTCCCTATGTATGCTTAGATCTTTAAAACTACTCAACGGATTTTGATGCGTTTTTTTTATTCAATAGGAAGGTTCAAGTGTATAACCCGGGCATTAGCTAGTTATTAATAATAGTTTAATTCTATCGTCAGCATTATTTTGAAATGCAAAACACAAAAAAATCATACACAAAACACACTAGTAATTCCGGCCATGATAATAAATTGAAACGTGATTGACAGACGCAGACGTTTGTATATGCTTAAATCAATTAGTACTCAACAACGCAATTATTTCGGGAAAAAACAATATCTTTTCAACACTTGTGTTTTTCACTTCTGTCTTCTATTGATCTTCATTTGTTCATCACGAGATAATTATGTTTGCTTGTAAGTGGACTATTTGTGAAACACTTTGAGAGCAGTTTCAAACTAGGTTTTCTTTTTTTGCGCGTATAAGCTGGTATCTGCGCTTACTCGCGAGCCATATTTTGTGCTTCAAAAAGCGGGACGCGCGTACACGCGAGTATTCTGGAGTATTTGCGCGAAATGATGGGGAGGCGTCGGCTAGCGATTCGCGCTTGTACGAGCTTATAAGCGCATCAACGCTTGTACGAGTCGCGCGTGTGACAAAAGTTGATCTTGTACGCGCTCCCAAAAACGATCTTATACGAGCCGTAAGTAAGTCAGAAATTAACCAATCAATGCTACATTTGACATTAATCGTATTCTGATTCTAGTCAAAGAAACAGCGATGTTTTCACTATTTATTGGCTTGTTTTGAAACATGACTGGGAGTTATTAAACTTAATCCTAGACTGAGACACTATCAGCTTCCTTATGGAGAAATATTTGTATATCCTTGTGTGTATAATTCCTGCTTGTGTTGACTTCAAGTTGCCGGTGCTTATACGAAAAACTTTTCAATTGACTTAACAACTGTTAACTGACGATAAAATATTAAAACAGTCGACGTCTCTACGGAACTCACGCCGAACGTACGTTACAGTATTAATGGTATAAGTTTGCTTAATCGTCTTAGGCACTGCCTCTCCATTAAAATAACTCTTAGAACAATGTGATAAGGTTTAAATTAGAGCGGATAGATTCGAATAAGGCGCAGTCAGTAGCTGCAATGCTTCGTTAAAGCGCTTCAGCGTCAATATGTTTCAGCGTTCCTCACCGATAAGTTTCTAACAAAGTTTCGACAGCAAACCTTAAGATAGAGTGATAAAGTTCAAACTGGGACGGAACGATGGACTAGATCCACAGTCGGCAGCTATTACTTGCTTTACTCTAAGATATGCACCGATGACTCGCGGAAAGTGTTTCAAAATACAACTTTAGGTGTTTGTCACAAGGTTCAGAATCGTACAGCAGGCTTCAGATACGTAGTTACTCGCCTCAGCGATTCAGAGGCGCTAAGCTTACTTTTCTTCCTATGCAAGACAAAATACATAGATAAATATATCCAACAATTTCCTCGATCAACCCCCAGTTGAAAACCATTCTTATCCCTGAAACGTATAGTCGAAAATACATCGGAAAAACTTACCGAAGGCGCTGTCAGAAGTTGAAGTGCTTCACTCAAGTTCTTGAGTGTTAATGTGTTTCGTTCCCCATCTTCCTCTTCGGGGCCTGGGAGGTGCACTGAGGACTGTCGGGAGCGAAACTCCGGTTTCTTAGCACTGGATCCACTCCCATTGGCGAACTGATGTTGAGAGGAAGCGCGGCGGAACGGACACGTCATGGTGGTTGAGAAAGTGTTTTGATTTCAAGTCATTTGTTTTTAAGGGGAAGTTCGAACACTGATTTAGCACTGGCACGTTAGAGATGGTATCTGTAAAGAAGGAAAACGTTTTGTTATTATAATGCTGAATAGATACTTTGGCGGTCAAATGACATCGATAAGAGGTTGCAGTATAGACAACCTAAGCTACCCGAAACTGTCAGACTTTTCCAATCAACCTTGAACCTAATGTTTGAGCGATAAAGTAGAAAATATAATAAAGAAAATTTGACATATAAATATGTAAGTATGTTGTGGTTTGTTCGAAAAAGAACCTTGGAGCTTTTCAATACATCATAACAAACAAAATCTCTGGGGCTCACATTTGAAAGGACGTCAGTAATTTCGTACTCAAAAAATAGCAGTGAAATGGTTGATGCTAGACTCTTGTTGTAACAGTAACAATTTATTTCCCATAAGAAACTAGTTTTTTTTTTCTGGCTGGTGGCACCTTAATTTTTGGATTTTTTGGATATAATTTGCTCGCAACCTTCATGATGCTGTAATTTGATAAATATTTTAAAACCAATTTATTTTTAAAAGAGTAACCATGGAGTTTCGTGGCGGTTCTTCTCCATAAAAACCAACCAACGCGAACCGTGCACCTTCTTCTCAACGTTTTATAAGTGCCATGTAGGCCTATGCGAAAAAAAATGTTTTGGATTTGAATGTCCTTTGACACGTTAAAAACAGTTTATCATTTACACGACACAGTTAATACGATTTAGTTTCTAGTTCCATATTTGTTAAACTACTAATCCTGAAATGTTCAGTCCAACTAAACAGAAACTTGTAAACGTCAAGGACCCAAAGCAAACAGTGGGTCCTTTACTTGAGCAAATAACATAATGGTCGAGGACTAACTACAAATATTTGAGGTGGGTCAGTAAACAACAAATATTGAGTGAGTTTTAATTACTCGACACTGATCTCAAATGATTAATTCTTAGTTTATTTATGTTTTCATTAAAATATTTCACTGGGTAAATCGGCAAGATTGGTCCACAGTGTGCTATTGATCGGTTCACGGAGAAGCGATCAATATATAAATTATTATGGACCAAGAGGTACCGTTGCAAAAAAAAAACGTCAAGTAAGCCGGCTGATACTGTAATCGAAGTTTGATCTTATAATACCAATAACTGAACCAACCGTCAGCTGCTCAAGTAGGGGTGGGTGTAGAATTGGGAGGTTACAGAAGTTGAAAAAATAAATAGAATATGAAGTCATGAATAATGACATCAAGATAAAAGCATACTACGAGTACAACCAAGTTAGAGAGTGTGTGATAGAGTTGCTTTTAGTTTTTATCAGTGGTGCATTATTCACAAGTTCGTGCGAGTGGCTGACGCATAATCCCCCCACCACTATGCAGCTGACGATTTTTTTAAGCTCAGTAGGATGTAAACTGTTTATGAATCTCAGTAGGATGTAAATTTCAGCCAGCGTATATAGATATCCACAGCTATATTATAATGAAATACTTAACTCTGTATTGTGTTTCTTTTTCACAGCTAAACGGCCGACGTAATTTGGCACTTCTATCCCAGGTATTATGACATACAGGTAGAACAAACATGTGTAATAATGTGTGACCTCTACGCTAGCGAAACCGCGGTCAAAACCTAGTCTTAAGATACATAACAAAATTAACCATAAATGAAAATCAATTAGAGTAAACCATTGCGTCAATAAATAGCCTATAAATCACATGAACCGATATTAATCTTAATCCTTATAAGAAATCCAATTTGTCAATAGTAACGTCTTGATGAATATTGAGCAAATAGTTTTATTAATCCTTATTATGTGCGAGGTCATCATTTATTGGCAATTTTCCTTCGAGGACACCGCCTTGTATGTACCTATAATACTTCTAAGATGTGATAAATAGAATAAACTATATTACTTGTATTCCATGACACATTCGAAGACATGTGACATCTACCAATACGCACGGGGCCCGCGTGGGTGTGTGGGTATGGCCCATCAATCTCATAGAGAGGCCTGTGTCCCAGCAGTGGGAACATTAATAGGCTGATGATGACTTGTATTCTAAGACTCGTCTCAAGTCAACTATTCAGCTCAGACTCAGCTGACATGACCTTGATTCAAAATGCCCATCGAATCGCATTCATTTGCCGCTATTGGCAGATACCTCATAGTGCTTGGGTTTTTGCAAGAATGGTATGGCAAGGAAAGAAAAGAAGTGCCTGAGGAGATGTCGAGTAATAGAGAGGTATGGAAAAAAAAGACATGCTGCACCGACACCAAATGAATTGCGATAAAGGCAAGAGAATGATGATTGACAAATCCTTTCCTTATGATAACTCTCAAATTGTGAGCAAATAATATGTCAATTTACTAACAAACTATAACTGTCAGGCCCCGTTTCCGTCATGTCGTAACGACAGATAATCGTGTAGTTTCAAGTGTCGTGGCTTGTGTATTTAAATGGAGGTGTTCACGTATAGGTCGACGCGATTACTGTCGTCCATGACTTTTGCCAGCTAAAAACCAACGATAAATTAATCGTCACGACATTCATGGTGGGAACGGGCCCTCATTGTGTCTAATGTGGATTTACAGCGCATTTAAGGCGGCTCGAGATTGCCTTGAGCGGATACAGACTTGTAGTTTAGAGCCTATTATAGACAGGCATCTAACTATGTGTAAATAATTTAATGACCACTGCTCTCAAAACGGTAAAAGAAAACATCGTGAGGAAATCCGAGAACCAAAGATTCAAAGAGGTGGCGTGTCTCCCAATTCCGGTAATAAGAAAATTTTGGGGTAAGTATGAAAGATGAATGAATACTACGATTCAATAAATCCATCATTGAACGCATCTATTGATGGCCTGATTCTTTAATTGGCAAAACAAGGAACGTTTATCCTCGAGTTTTTAATTACTTCTCCATATCTAATCTGGCATGGCTATAATGGGGTGATCAAATAAGAACATCCAACATAATGCCTTTATATTAGACTTCACAATACTTTAGTTAAATTCAATAGGCTTTTTCACAACTCAAAAACCTCTAGATCGAAAACAATCTAAGTATTCTTGAAGAAAAGTTCCGGCGCCCATAAAAATGAGTCAAAACCAATTTAAAGATAAACCAAATAAAATCTCTATCTGAAATCTAAATCTTCTTGAAGTTGAAGCGAGCCCAGACGGCCTAGCGCAAACAGCCGACGCATAGGTACCTCACGTAAATTGAAAAAAAAAAAAACTAAATTCAAAATTCGTGTTTCCTGTGGAATTTTGTTTTTTTTTCGACCATCACTACGATTAGGTACTTTTAGCCAAATGAATGGTGGCCTTGGAACGAAGATTTGGTGAAGACCGCAGGAATCTACTAAAAACGGGAGCCACAAGGTTGTGGGTGATGTGGCAACCCTTAAATGTCATTGTCACATATGTTTGACAAGCAAGCGCTTGCCCCGTGCACCAACAACACAAATACGTAACAAAAAAATGTGCGGTGCACTATATCACCAAATGAACAATGAGGTATTTTCTTTTCAACTCTTCCCTAGTCGCTGGATAGATGGCTCTGATCTCGATATGTTACTGCAAGGAACAGAACGTCACAGAATTTCACTTGAATCTAATGGTTATATTCGGAAAACGAAAGTGTCAGTCAACGAGCGTATGTGACGTGTGTTTTTTCAAGCGTTTTGGCTTTGGCACCTAGTAACGGTCAGTTCAAACTATTTTTTTTGAATTCTCTAAAATATTATTTACTTTTGGAATCCCTATTCTTTTTGTAAGTATTCGCGGTAAAATTGTGACTTGCCGTGGAGGGCACGAACGTGGGTTTATGCTCTTGCGTTCAAAACGTTAAGGAACGTTCACTACGCGTATTCGGACAAGGCCTACAGCAGTAACAAAAGTACCTATCTATAAATTACTTGGGCACCCAAGTAGACGGCCTTGTTATAACTTTACCTATAATAATAATTGGCTTAGTTAAATTATAACTAAACAGGAATCTTACAGTGGACTAAAGTTTTGTTCGTCCAATTTCCCAGTATCTGTTGTGTTATTTTGGAGATGCCAGACGCCTTGGTAACACAGTTTGTGTAAAGAAATGGTTTCGGAATTTTATAAAAAGTTTATCTTTGTTTTTGTTTTTCGTTTTGGGGAAGCAGTTCGAAGGATTCTTTCATTGTTTTGAAGTGCTCGGTTTTTTTTTAAGCCGTAGTTCCAAGATATGAGCTATTGAGTTCTGCATGAGGCAGCATCAAAGTAATTGATCAGTTAACATTTACCAAAGTAAACACAGTAAGACGGTGTGTTCTTCGTTTTTAGAAAATAGTGAAAAACACATTTTCTTTCAAATCATTATTGTAGCTAGGGCTACTTTTTTTTTCATTTCTAGGTTGTAAAAATATCCCCAAGAAAATAATTAAAATTAATAGTACACTTCGATAACCATCATCTGCTTAACTTTTTCCTATGTAAAAGTCGGTTTCCAGTCTTACCGGATGCAGCTGAATACCAATATTTTACATGGAGCGGCTGCCCATTTCAACCCAGCACTGGGTAATACGAAAAAAACCATAATATATATTTTGACAATAACAATCACATTAATTATACAGATCTATCTAAACCTCAAGCAGAAGTTTGTAAAAGACTGAGCGTATCCGCGTATGTGTTAACATGGGTGTAAACCGACCGGCGGCCCTTTACAAATGGTCCGTAGCTTAGGCACCCGTGACCGACGCCCCCGATTCGAATTATTAATATAATTTGGCGGGGTACTAACTCTGCAAGCTGTATCGAAATCTCGGTTTGTTTAAATATCTTATTAAAAATGAGTTCAAGTGATTCTGAAATGCTGACCCCAGATTCTGTTAAACACGAGGCAAATGAAGTCATCGAAAATCTTTTGCCAGAAATTTAAAAATACATATTTATATTAATTTTGTTTTGCGTACCATAAGTTCAAAAAGATGTTACAATGGGCTTACAGCTAAGAACAATTATGGACCCTGTTAGGGCACAGCAATAAACAAGATTAACATAAAACATAATTACATACCAATGACTTTATGAAGTGGCTAGCAGATAAGAAAATAAAACTAAGTACTATTTTTTACTTTCCTTATATTCGAAATGGAAAGTAGAGTGCTTAACACAGGTGAAAGACATCAATTCCTATTCGGACTATAGCCGCCCTCGCTGCGCTCGGGTGTCTAAATACCTCGTATGGGAGAATTGATTCCTTTCGACCCTTGTATAAAAATCTACTATTTTTGTGGTTTTTCACTTAGTACAGTAAATGAGAATGAGAAAAGTGCTTCACCCATAAAGTATTTTACTAAAGGGGCTTAGTCGAAAGACACTAACTTGTTCTCCCCGTCATTGTGATAAGTATTTCCTTTTTTTTTTTTTTTTTAGATCACATAATATACTCACTGCCATCAGCTGTTAAAATTTTAATTAAACATTTACCAACAACTCATTAACGCGTCGGCCTCTGAACCCCTGAATCAACTGCATCGCAAAAAGCGCCGAGGCAAAACATTGTTGCATTGTGCTTAAATTGACTGTTTGCACAACGATAACCCAGATATAAAATGTTGTTTTTATTCGTATTCGTCTTCATGAATAAGGCTGTAATATACCGGAAATTGCCTGAAAGGTGAAAATACTGTAGAATATTCTCTGAAAAAGCTGTCTCGTTGTTCGAGTGGTCGTAAGCGCGGTTACATCTGGGTTCGATTTCCGGGTCGGGACAAGAGTTATTGGGTTTTTCCGTCTGGAAATTTCCCAGTAGCAGTTGCGGAGTTTGGATATATGCCCTCTTGATGCCAATTGACTCCCCCTAATTAAGAGACTAAAACATAATTATCTGGCGTGGTGTAATAGTAGGTACATCCCTACCTAACCCTTCTGGCAATTCCGGCGTGATGATATATAATATTTTTTAATTTTATCGATATTACAAATAGAAGGCTAAACGTAACCTACTGATGGCCATGTTGCTGAATGGTCTGTGTAATAACAGATTTGATTGTCCTGATATCACTAATAACTATGTTACATTGTACGAGTACCTACCTAGAACTGCGATGCGCCGAGAGGCACGCGTGCCCCGGCTGTTCCACACCGCAAGGTGTAGAACTCACGCTGGGGCGCAAGGGCGCTTCTCCGACGCATCGTAGATACGTAATTACGTATAACATACATTTTATCGAACTTGATATTTTTGCGCTTACACATGTTAAGTTCAAAAAGATACTCGTAGCTATTGAATCCTTAAAGTAGCTATCTGATACCTTCTATTCTAGTCTCACGGCCGAATACTGAAACGTCACTCAAAATTTAAGTAACACTTATATTTAACAGATACTCATAAATGACGTTTGGCCATACAAAATTTTAAGTTTAGGAGCTTCTCAAATGTTAAGCAGCTCTTACATTTTGAGTGACGTTTCAGTATTCGGGGGTTTGTCACTTAAATTTTCGAATCATTAATGCCATTATTTCGCGGATATTGGTGTGGGTTACTCGTTTATTTAGTTTTAAGCTTAATTTGTCATACTTTAATTGTAATGTGTAACTGTTTAATGTCCCAATAGAGTAAAATAAAATAAATAGATACGAGTTTCCACGTAATTGAGAAACATTGTCAGAATTCACCCTAGAAATGTAATCAAAATCGACTATCCCGTTTTTTTTCCCAAAAAAATAGTACAATTTTCATAACAGGACAGTTTATGAAAACAGAACCTAATTATTCGTTTTAAATACTCTTACTTTGATTGCTTTCATTCCCAAAATAGACGTTGCAAACAGAAAAATAAAAGTAAACAAGAATACAATATATAAATACTTTTATCCGCAACCCTCGGCATTCCGTGTCACACATGCCGTTACATGCACAAACATACAAACATCATGTATAATATATGACATACAACATCCAGAACTCAGAAAAAATACCAACGCCATACAAAAATATTTCGAGAATGTTCCATGTTATTTCGTATCATTTTTTTGGGTACAACATACGACCGAACCCGGTTGCCGGATACCTAGTCAGTCTCGGGAATCCGGTGGCAAATGTATGAATGGGTAAGCCGTATGAAAAGCTTTTTAAACATACTCCATACGTTTTTGCATCGGGTGCCCGATGCCGACAAACCAGAAGGGGCACTAATGTTTTTCTCTCACGTTTTTCAAATTGGTGTTCTTAATTTGAAAGCTGTCTCCTTTTTCAAATGAGTTTTATGGCTTTTCTTTTTACTTATAATTTCGTTTTACTGTTTTTTTATTCACGTAGGATGGGTTACTTTGGGCTGCGGGACTGTTCGAAAGAGATACCGCGGCCCCGGAACATAAAGGGCGAGGAAGGAACATGGATGGTTTTCAGTCAGTAAAAGTCTGACACTCCCTTCCGCTCCACCCAGAGTGTGAGGGGGGGTCATTTAATGATTTCCCATCCGAAAAAAAAGGATGGGTTACCTAGTGTATCTAACTGCCATTTTTAATAACTTACTTTTCGGTTGCGGTAGGTTGCTATCACTGTCTGTTTGACATTTTGCTAAAGGTTAGGAACAAATCGTCACAGAAAATCTATCTTTGGTAGTAAGTCACGCGGATTGGATATTGTAAGCTAACTTTTATAGAAACGCCGATAGCTGCGAGACGTGGCTTACTAACTGGCAGTTATACGTAAGTAAGTTTTAGGAGACGGACCTTAGTTGATTTACATAACTAGCGGTTGCCCGCGACCTTTGTCCTCGTGAAATGACTGTAAAAATATTACTTCCTTATAATTGAATCGGATTTTGTTTTTTTTTCTATTGCTTAAAACCCTAATTATTTTTCTAAAATAAAAGTAGCCTACGTTACTCCTCATAACACAGATAGACAAATGGACAATTCGACAGACATACGAAAAATACAAAAAAAAAATGTTTAAACAATAAAAATGTAAAAAAAAAATGTTAACATTATTATGCTTTCAGAAATAAACGGTTATTTTTAAATTACAAAGAGACACTTCTATTTTATTTCTTTGCATAGATTAAAAAGATTCTGTTGATTTCATGGTGCTCATACAGAAAAGACAAATGAGGTTTGGTCACTACGCTTTTGTCAAGACGGGTTGACGATTTGACAAATAGAAAAAACTTATTATAGGAGCATAATAATTAAACTGTTTGCAAAACCAATCAATCCATCGAACGAACAGAAACATTATACGTCTAAGAAAATCGCTGATTTGAATCTCCATAAAAATGCAGAAAAATATATCACATTTCACAACAACAGAACGGTTTGATTCAACTTTTTTCCTTGCTTCAATATCTGGATCAGATAGCCAATTTCCTGCCATTTAGGACCATTTTCGCCTGACATTATTGCCAGCCTTTAGGAGCACGTTTCGTCTAAGGGTCCCGACTTTGCCCAATTCCATCCACATGTGGCCTTGGGGATCGCCATTCAATCTTGACCTCTCTTGCGTATTTCAGGTACGTAGGTAGCCATTTTGAGTCAGGTTGAATTTATTAAGTAAGAAAAGGGATAGGTATTGGATATTGGAATTATTTATCAGATGGTAGTGCTGTTTTTTTCTAGTATTTGTGTTGTTTTAATGATTTATTTTTGTTTGATTTTTAGAAGAAACCGTGTAAAGTTTTTAATACAACATAAAATATTGAGGATTCCTCTCTATATCTACACTATATAATATTATAAAGAGGAAAAAATTGTATTTAAGTGTGTGTATGTTTGTAATGAATAAACTCAAAAACTACTGTGCCGATTTTAAATTCTTTCACCATTGGAAAGCTACATTCACCCTGAGTAACATAGGCTACATTTTATCCCCGTACTCCCACGGGCACGGGAACTACGCGGGTGAAACCGCGTGACGTCCGCTAGTAATCTAAATAAAACTAACACTGTTTTAAGCTTTCACGGTTTAAAACTAAACTTATATTGTCACTTACGGAATATTTTCCGTGATTATTATTTGTTAATATTTAGCTAGGAAGATATCCCGTAAGTGACAATAAAGTCCCTATAAAGTTATTGTAAATCTATTTGTAGTTTGTACAATAATGTATAGTCACGATCACCCATCTTTAGCTAATTTCGTTTAACCCACTCGTTACTTTTGACCTAACCATGACTGTGATGCCAATTTAATGTTTTTTCTTTCTTTCTTCTTTCTATCACACGCTACATTCTCATATCTTATCATTATTAGTAATCTGTGTCATTATGTGCCTCATATAAAATAAACAAGGCAGATGCTTGAAACACGAAGCCTTTACTAGAGTACTAAGAATTTATTCATTTTCAATCAGGGCTCGAGGATAAATATTATGATATATATCCGATATATAAAACGACTTTTTATGATATATATCAATCAATACAAAAATGTTTGTTATACATGTTTAATATTATTTAGTAATTTTTGGCATTTGTAACTGTATTTCTACTTCCCAAATGTAATAGTAAGTTCTAATCCATAAATGGCAACACTTGGCGTCAGTCGTGATTCTAAGTACGGAGGTACCTAAAAAAGAAAACTTTTTTATTATGTTTAATGTAACACATATTATTATGCAAGTAGTTCACATAATAATACAACAAAATAATAATATGGCTTTCATACAAAATTGATATATTATATCAAACTTGATATATATCGATATATATCATAAATATCCGATATTTTGATACAATAAATATCGGATATTTTCGAACCCTGTTTTCAATCCGATTCGCTGAACAAACTAAGCTAAATTATGTAAAGCTGTTTTACCAAGAATCGACATTAAGAATTAGTATGCAAAGAAAAATAAGCAGTAATAAGCCTTGTAGTGTGAACATCGGACTGTCAATTCATAGGTCTCGAGTTCCTCTGATTTTGCAGATTCATCTGCGTATTGGATAATTATCACTTGCTTCGGACAAGCTGCTTGCTGCTTGCTTGCTGCTTGCTTGCTTTGTCCTTCAGGATATCGTGAGGAAACCTACTGCCTGAGAGATGTTTTTTCGACGGCATGTAAAGCCAATTCAGAAGCCTATCAGGGCGGCATAAAAACTCTGACACCAGACAAGGCACTAACCACAGGATAAAGAGAAGAAGCACATAACGAAACAATGCTAAATAAAAAAAAGCATTACTCAAAAAACGTTTGAATTGGTAAAAATGGCGTATTTCAAATAACAATTTTCAAAAAACTTCAAACAATAAAATAACTATGAAATACTGACACTGCAAGCTCAAATAAGTTTGAATTCGGAAATACAGTATTGTAACTCAAAAGCTTTTACATTCAATGTTCTTGGGTATTGGCCAAAAATATTATCATTGACACCTTTTTGAATTTAGTTGTTTTTTTTTTTCATATTCTATAAAAACTATTTAGTGGTAAAGTACGATTAGGTGTATTATCTTTTTGTGGAAAAAGGACGTGTTTTAATCGAAAGACATTATTTTAAAATACTTTGAATGAACCGAAAAGGCACTGGTTCTCCCCGTCATTGCGATAATTGTTTTGTTCTAGAGCTAGACCATACCCAGAAACCTCGTTACGGATATATTACGAGTCAAAGTTCTAACTTTTCACAAGTTTTTTTTTATTCAAGTTGCTTTATTGCTATTACTTGATTTCCCCAAAAACAAAGTCGTTTCCCTGCAATATTTTTTGCCTAGAATTACTTACTCGTATTTTGATGTAAAGAATGCTAGCTGAATGTAGAATGTTGTTGCTAGGATGACGGCTTTGTGAAGAGTCTGTTTACACCTTGGAATAAACCTATAAAGAACAGTACACTGTGTCTTAAATCACTTTAGTTTTGCCACTGAAAAATGATCCTTAAGGGACGCAAAATAATGTCCCAGAAACCAAATAAATGCCTAGTTAAAGGTTTCAAATCTCGCTGAATCGTATAGTTTATATTACATTGCACCGCATTGCTGTAGAATGCAGACATTGTCTTTTCCTTTACTTGTTAAACTGTTCTAAGGCTTCGCAGAAAATTGGACGCGGACCGTTATTAAAAGTTATGGCTGTGTTCTTTTCTGCGTAGCATTTTGTGTTGGTGCACGAAATTGGTTTTTCTTCCCAAATAAGTTCTTCTGTGAAAGTATTTTTGTTTTCTATTTGGAATATATGGGTCTCTTGCTTTACTTTAGAAGAATTTACATAGTGTTTAATTTATTTTTTCCATTTTAGTATGCAAAGCCTAAAGCATGTTTTATCTAGCCTTCTCCCAACTATGTTGGGGTCATCATCATCATTTCAGCCGAAAGACGTCCATTGCTGATGGACATAGGCCTCCCCCAAGTGTTGCCACATTGACTGGTCCCGTGCGACTCGCATCCAACGGATTCCCCCAACCTTCACCAGGTCATCTGTCTACCTAGTGGGAGGTCTTCCAACGCATCGTCTTTCGGTTCGCGGTCGCCACTCCAGAAATGTTCGGCCCCATCGGCCATCCGTTCTGTGAGCAATGTTGCGATGTTCCAGTCTAATCAGATGCAGCTGAATTCCGTCACGGTCTATCTGATCTCCATATTGCTGGGTAACGCGATACTCCTTAGCTAGACTGCTTACCCGTAACAGCCGTTGGCAGTCGCCAAAGATCTACAAATACATAATTATCATAGATCGGAATAGGTAGAGTTGTTTTATGTACTTGCCATAGGTTAGAATAATGTGGATATTCCCCGAGTCCTGGGATCTGGTTTTTAAGTAGGTAGTAAAATCATAAAAAATCTATTCTCGCCTTCGGGACTAATGAAAGATTACACTTCCTTTCTGACGGGTAAATATAAGAAGGACGGGTATAAGGATAGTATGATAAAATAGATAAACTTGATTCATTAACCACAAAAATGTTTTTTACGTAACAATTTCTTATTCAAGAATCAACACGCATTTAAACATTTCTATTCTGAAGTTAAAAAAAAAAACATATTACCAAACAAATTATTTGTTCCTCAGAAAATCAAAACATTATCAAATAAAACAATTTGTATTTACAATAAAATCATAATTAAAATAATCAATACGCTTAACAATTAACTTATTATAATAATAAAATCCCGTAGTATCCATATTAACATCAATGTTTGCGGTCAATGAACCTAAATAGCTCTACTTATTCCGATCTATGATAATTATACAGATAGCCAACCATGCACAAGGGCCAATTAACCTGCTTTGAGAGTTCTTGGAATATATTGAGTGGTCGCCAATTCCATGACAAACCTCGACTTGCCGACCGTTGCGAGTGCTATTATTGTATCAAATCCACTTATTACCAGGAAACTTCAATCTAACACAAAATTACAATACAGGTCTTCCTCATCTTAAAACTAAGTTCAACCACTGAAATCTCGTATACATGTCAAGATGGAGTGCCATTCAACCCGACACTACTGAACATCAATGAAACAAAGAACAAGTTCCTAGAATCAGCAAGTTTCTTGATATCTTACATCTTTGGGACCTTCGCAGGAAGTAGGTTTCAGTTGAATGACGTTATCATCATCAGCCTATTAATGTTCCCACTGCTGGGACACAGGCTTCCTTTCTATAAGAGGGAATGGGGTATAATCCGCCACGTGGGCCCAGTGCGGGTTGGTAGAGGTCACATGTCTACGATTTTTTTGGTTCTAGGGCATGCTGGTTTCCTCACGATGTTTTCCTTCACCGTTTTGAGAGCAGCGGTGATGAAATAAATTACACAAAGTAATGCACCTATCGTACGTTATGGTTTAAAGTGTATTGTAAATACAAAGACGCATGTACATGTACACGTGGTAAATAAATAATAGGCAACTATTTTTTTACGTTTTTACTTTTATTTAATATTATGTTCCGTTAATACAATCTAAATGTGGCATTTAGGTCACTTTCAAATTAATTTGACAGTTTTTACTGGAATTGCAGTGGGTAACAAAAGAGTGAAACCAGTCTCAAAAAAGTCTAGCCCAGATCAGAAGTGAAGTATTTAAAGATTGAGAGAAACGGGTAATCTTTCCTAATCTAATTTTATTCTTCTGCGTCATGTGGATGATTCCCTTACTTATAATCAAATTAGATTTGAACAGAACTCTGTCGCCTCGATGGCGTTGGTGGTAGCCTCGGGCAGGTCCCTCAAAATGCAGGTGGAATTACACATAGCGCAGGACAGCTGCTGATCAAACCCTGCTTTAACGGAATGAATTTAATTGATTAATGCTGTATTTATTCCGATAAAAAAATGTATCATGGTTGTAATGTAACAGTAACAGGAAACATGACTTTAATAAGTTTATAGGTGCAAGAACCTAATCTAGGGTGGTAACAAAACCCCAAATGTGCTAAGATGGCCTCCATTACATCTTCAAGTTTTAATTTTGGCACTGCACCACCGCCGCTAATAAATTCTACGTTCATAAAAACATGAAACTTTTATGTGCCTAAAACTTCTGCGTTACAAAATCTTGCACGGCGCCTCAAGGCCTGGTTGTGGTAAAGTTTATAATGTAAATGGAGTTTAAATACTAAAGCTATTTAGTAGAAATACTTAGTAACCACGGGCATGGAAGCTTGGACGTTTAATTATTTACCTAAGGAGAATTATTTTGGCAATTTTAAAATGTTATGCTCTTGAAAAACGAGACTGCCTCGCTGGTAGAGTGGACTGCTGAGCTGGTAAGTCTTGGGTTCGATTCCTGGGTCGAGCAAAGTGGTATTGGCTTTTTCCATCAGGAGATGAGATCATAATGGAGAGGAGATGAGAATGTTGAGATGGATGTGTGGAGTGCCAAGAATAGATAAAGTAAGGAATGAGTATATTAGGGAAAGTTTGAAAGGGAGAGGTCCGCAATGGCCGATACCTGCCGGGGCTGTGGAACTGCTGTTCGAAAAAGATACCGTGGCTCCAGAACATAAAGGGCGAGGAAGGAACATGGATGGGTTTTAGTCAGTAAAAGTCTGACACTCCCTTCCGCTCCGTCCAGAGCGTAAGTAATTTGATGATTTGGCATACGCAAAAAAAAGGGGGGAAGTTTGAAAGTGGCACGTGTTACAGAAAACATTATAGGAAGTCGTTTGTCTTGGTAAGGACATGTAATAAGGAGGAATGAGACGCATGTGACTAAAAGAGTGAAGGACATGAATGTAGATGGATGATGAGGGAGAGGAAGCCCAAAGAAAAAATGTATGGATGGTGTGAAGAATTATATGAAAGAGAAAGGAGTAAATGATGCCGTGACGTCTGACAAGGAAGATTGGAAGAATAAAACGTGTTGCGCCGTCCCCAAATAGAATGGAGCAAGAGCTGGAAAATTATATTCTCATCTAGGCAGATGAGAACATCATAGAAGGCTAGGCAGCCTGTCCCAACGGTCTAACAGAATGCAAATAAGTTTAAATGAATTTTACATGAAGTGACGGCTTATCTGACCTCCGCAACCTAGATAGTGCTGTATATTACGATATCCTTGGTAACACTGGTTGTCAAGGTTTGGGCCACAGTCAACCTGTACTTACTGTCATAGGTTTAATTGACAGCCGGGACCAACAGCTTAACGTGCTTTCAGAGGCACGGAGGATCGACCAAAGTGGCGGTTATTATATTACCACTATGTCCTCCATTAATCTTCGATTCACGAGCTGAATATTGACATTCAAAAAATGCTTATTCCCAGCCTTATTATTAATACTTATTATAAGTCAATTAGTCATGTCATATTTCTGAATTCTAAATATAAATAATACTCTAATTTGTTGTAGGAAAATCCTGCTGTTTACATTTTTCTCGTAAAACTTGGATATTTCATCATTTAAATCTAAGCAACAATTCTGCAACCTCTCTTCACAACACAAAAATTATAATTCAGAAAAGCCAAGAACTTCAAATTTTGTTTGTTATTCGACCGTCTAAATGAGTTCCTTGGATGTCTAGTCAAACGACGCGTTCAAGCCTCGTCGTCAAATTCTTTATCCACCATTTTGTACCAAAACAGGCGAGTGAAAATTTACCCTGTTTCATCAAAATTCTAAGGCTCAGTGTAGAATTTATTATCTTGAGCCCCGCGTTTGATAAAATTGACGTATTTTTATGGAAGAGGCAAAGAGGTAGGCAATTTTATGACAAGAAAATAAAACCACTTCTGAGGAAGGCTTATATTGTTGGTTGTGATTTCTTATTTAATATTATGATCAAATCAGAAATATGTTACGTGGAAGACAGAATATGTAATTCGTTTATTTTTCTGGAGTTCCAAAAGGTAAGATCAGGTCTCTTTTACTCCGGGGCGGATTGTTCGAAAGAGATACAGTGGCCCCTGAATATAAAGGGCGAGGAAGGAACATGGATGGATTTTGTTCAGTAAAAGTCTGGCACCCCCTCCCGCTCTGCCCAGAGTGGGAGAATCTATTTGATGATTTCTCATCCGAGAAAAAAAAGGTCTGTTTTACTCCGTCTACGTCAAATATCTGGCTATCTATATGTATGTGCATCACAATAAGAACGTCTGTGGCTTTACTATAATTCGGTTTGCCCTTCGGAGATTGCAGGCGTCATATTATGTTTTGAACAACGGTACTGAGAGCACAAATGTTCTATGTTAAGTGGTAAAGTGGCAATAGTCGTGACGTTTTCACCAATGTAGCCTTACCCACCTTTGTTGGGGTCGGCTTCCTGACTAACCGGATGCAGCTGAATACCAGTATTTTGCATAAAACGGCTGCCTACCTGACCTCCACAACCCAGTTAGTGCTGGGTAATGCGATATCCGTGGTAATACTGGTTGTCAGGCTTTTGAGCCACTGACTGCCTGTAGCGACTGCCAATGATCTACATACAACGGCTTAACGTGCTTTCAGAGGCACGGAGGAAATTCAGAATGTAGTAGATGGTCACCATCTAGGCAAGCGCACCTTAACCTGAAGATAGACCCAAGCGGATGTTATTACCTATTTAGGCACGAGCTCCTCCATCGATCCTAGTATCGTAAAGAACTTGAAGCCCGAGAACTATAAACTTTATTTATAGCTTAGACATGTTCTCGTGTCGCATTCTCGTCTTCTGTGTCTATTATTTAACAGTTTAGCGACAGTGATAGGAATAGATTTTTGCCATAAAATGCTGATTATATATAACATATTATATATATACATATACATATATATATATATATATTATACAAATATTATTTAAACAACGTTATATTTTAAGGGCGGGAAAAAAAAGGAAAATATCAGCTACTGCCTACATTTTTTTCGGTTTACGCGACCAATAATGTATGAAGCAGCTGATTTTATATTCGAGATTTCATAGTCGGTCCCATAGTAAAAGTTGTTCATTTCACGAGTAATAAAGTAGTAAAAACGCTTAAAAATGACGGTGTATATCTCGGTCTTGGTTTAACGGGATATATAATATATCTTCATATTTATATATACTATATACTATATAATATTTGAATATATTTATATATACTACACTATACTTTCATATTTATATTTTCTCCTACAATAACCTTGCTTTCCTCTATAAAGTATAAAATACAAAACTACATGCGGGAATAAACTTGGTTATCATGCCATGAATGCAGTAATAGCCCTCAGTTGGCATTTACAACTTGATAGACCGAACCCAATAAATTTTGATATAGTATTCCCACTGAGTCGTTAAATGCATGCAACCCCCAACTTCTCTTCTACATTATGTAACACAATTTTATATAGAATTTTACAGTGTTCACGCATATCTAAACTTCTACACTATATACATCTACACCTAATATTATAAAGAGGAAAAAAATGTATTTTTGTGTGTGTATGTTTGTAATGAATAAACTCAAAAACTTCTAAGCCGATTTTAAAAATTCTTTCACCATTGGAAAGCTACATTCACCCTGAGTAACATAGGCTACATTTTATCCCCGTACTCCCACGGGAACGAGAACTACGCGGGTGAAACCGTGTGACGTCCGCTAGTAGACGATAATTTGGTACAGGAATTAATTTTGGGTTTCAACTTGCACGGAATAGTGATGAAAATTCTTGGTGCCTTGGAGTATCTTTGCCATTTTATTATATTTGATTATTATATTTTGAGTTTTTATATTTCTTGAGTTTACCTAAAATATATAAGTAAAATAAGAAGAAAAAAATACGTTTTGTTTGTTTTTAACTGAAAAGGTGACAATTTATCAACGAGACTCATTAAGGTATGAAAAGTTGAATATTGATTAACTCGGATGAAAAAGAAAAGAAAAACCTTTCTATCTGTTATGGGGTTTTGGTTTCCGCACTTAGTCACTAGTGGACTGCTATGTTGTGCGGGTAGAAAGAAGAACCTTCCGGAATAATTACGTTATTTAAATAATAGTGAAAAAGGATGTAAATACGATCCGTAACTTAAAACAATGTCACAAAATATGTGTATAGTCACAAAAAGTTACTTTTAAATACCAAATACCTATACCTTTTCAAAATGAAACTTAACTTCTATTACCTCGAATTAAACGCAACATTAACAAGAATAATACGAAATATACGAATCATTAACCGCAACCAAACCACATAAGCATGCATAATCAAACTAAATGCGTTTTGTATGGGCAAAGTTGGCGCATTTGCTTTACGACTTTCACCAACATTGCCCGTTATTTATTACAGTATGATTATGATAAACATTCCAATATTCTTAAATGACCTTTACTTCAAACACATAAAGCTCCAATTCGTATACACAGACGCTACTAAAGTACATAATTTATCATCAATAAATTGTTTGCCAATACTCTCGATGAGTTTTTTCCAAGTTTATGGTATATTTATCATTGGAAAAGGCAACTTCCTTGTAGTATTATAGATATAAAAAGTGTCATTTAACTGCTAAAAAGATGCCATTTTGTTTAAGGTATGCTACACACAGTTTGCGGGAAATTCGATTAAAACAATGGAGCTGTAAGTTTTGGAAAAGCCTCTTGGCTAAATCAGAATTGTATTTTTGGAGATTTGGCCACCGCCCCCAACATAATTCAGCGATAGTACATCTTCTTTATTATATCTCTGGTACATGCAAACAATAATTTGCCGACCGGCACGTGCCGAATATTTTCAGTGATTGCTTCGGTTCGGTAATTTTTTGTGAAAGTAATGCCAAATCGAATGTACCGAACAAGTGAGTAGAGCCCCCAAGAAACGTTCGTATTGATTGAACGTTTATGTACTTGCCAACTCTGAGGATTTTTTGCGATTCATTGGCTATTTTAATCTTTATTTTTGTGGATCGCGGATTCAATATAGCCGACAGAGATGATTAAGTGTCCGACTTCGGGCTTCTTTTAGTCTTTAGAAGATTTTTTCTGTCTTTGAAAGTAGTGATATTTCAAAACTCGCTTTTTGTTATCTAAGTTGAATCTTAGCGGGTTTTGTTTTTAATGGAATGGTAAGACAAACTATCAATCATGCTTTTTCAAGTTTTTCGAGCAAAGTTTGGTACTTACATTATGTTTAATGTATTTTTAAAGATCTCTGGTTTGACTTTGTAAACAAAGTGACCTCATCCAATAAATTAATTTAAGTTATACCATACAAGTTATGATTTTAATATCATACCACTTACTTTTTAAGGCGCTTAGACGAGCTAAATTAGCAACTTTATTTGTGGTGGTTCAAACTTCGTTTGAAATGCTGTTAGAATAAAGTTCTAATCAGCTTGCACTACAAAGTGGTTGTTACGTCAGCCACTGCGGGCCAAATAGCGCGAAATGAGTTGTTTCGATCGATTTACAAAAAAACTATTTATTGGATTAAAAAACTAAAACAGTATCATGCTAATATATTCCTTGTAGAATTATTTGCCAAAAAATCAGTGTTTACTACCGAGCTGGTAGTGTTGAACTTTCAACTTTGTGTGAACACTGATAGGGTAGAAATAAAACCAAATCGTGTTCTGATCTAAGCTGGTAATATATTTTCTAAAATTCACTCGGACCCAACCAAATCGCGGTAACGCAACGATTGCGACTTCTAATTTGACTACAACGCCATCTATCGAGCTTGGGGTAAAACTTTGGAACTTTTACGATAATAACATTACGGTTTCTGCGTGAACATACCGCCCACCAAGGACATTTAGTGACGGAATGTCCTTCTTAAATTATCCTTGAATCTCAATTTTGCACTTAGTATACAGTATTTACCATAAATCTTAAATGTAAACAATAAACTTCACTAATCTAAAAAACCACAAAAATAAACAGTCTTCAGAGTTCCTAATAACTACACAATTTTAAAATCTTATTATATAGTTAAAATGTGCGATAAAGATGTAAAGAGTAAAAATAAACCTATAAAATGTATAAACTAAAACATGGTAAACTTTGTAAATATACATTTGATCTTAAAAATAACATTAAACATTTGATCTGTAGAGGTTTACATTAGCTTGATTAAAAAATAAACAATTCATTGAGCGATTGGTAAAACACATAATTTGGAAGTTGGTCTCTTAATTGTAGAGGATTTGGTACGCAATGTGACCACACGGGTGATGTTATCATCACCGGGGTGCTTCTCCAAAACCCGTCCCAACAACCAACGACTTGGTGGTACATCATCTTCCTTGATCAAAACAATGTCCCCGATATTGGGCTCCGGAACTTGAGAAGACCATTTGTATCTGTTCATAAGATTTGACAAATACTCGTGGGACCATCGTTTCCAAAAAGACTGCATCATACGTTGAACTAATTGCCACCGAGTCAAATAATTTACATTCGAACTTTCAAAATTTTTATCTGGCACATTTACTATCGGTTCGCCGATCAGAAAATGTCTAGGGGTTAACGGCAGGGGTTCACCAGGATCAGCAAAGTTAATAACGCTGATCGGTCACGAATTTAAGCATGCTTCCACTTGGTTGAGGAGTGTAGACATTTCCTCGTACGTAAGTGTAGATTCGCCGATTACCCTTTTAAGGTGAAACTTGGTGGATTTTACACCTGCTTCCCAAAGACCACCGAAATTGGGAGCATGAGGCGGTATAAAATGCCACTCAGTATTGTTTGCTTCCAGGTGTTCTGCTATGGCTGGCTGTATAGAGGCCAAGTATTGTAACTCTCTGGAGGCACCTACAAAATTAGTGCCATTATCACTCCACAATTTAGCACAGTGACCTCGTCTTGACACAAATCGCCGAAAAGCAGCTAAAAACGCCTGTGTGCTCATATCACTGGCTACCTCTAAGTGAATAGCGCGTGTGGACATACAAACGAAAAGGCATATGTATCCCTTGTATGAACGATAACCACGGCCTTTTGTCGTTCTTATGTTTATGGGTCCAGCATAATCCACTCCGCTATGTAAAAATGGTCTTGCTGGCCTACATCGGACTGATGGAAGATCACCCATCAGTTGATTTCTAACGCTAGCTCTCTGTTTAGCACAAATAACGCATTTGCGAACATGTTGTTGGATTAGAGACCTAGCACCTATTATCCAATAGGCTGACCTTAAAAAGTTTGATAGCAGCTGAGGACCACCATGCAGTGTTTTCTCATGCGCATCTGAAACTATAAGATGAGTCAGATGGCTGGAATGTGGTAAGACTATCGGATGTTTCGAATCTTCGTCTAGTTCTGACTTTGCAAGTCGTCCTCGAACTCTCATGATACCCTTCGTGTCAAGAAATGGGCAAAGGGACTTCAGTTTGCTAGATTTGATATTTAAATGCCCTTGTTCTTTTAGCTGTGTATATTCTATTGTAAATGTTTCTCTTTGTGTCTTCTTTAAACTGGTTTCTAGTGCTGCTTCTATTTCTTGATCCTTTAAATGTGTACTATTGTATTTGTTCTTACTTAAAAATCGTCGGCAATACGCAACTACTCTAATTAGTTTGCGTAGACTAGAATACTTTTCTAGAACTATGTGCTCTGGCACTACAGCTGCGTGAGACTTTATTGTTTGCTCTAAATCTACTTTTAAATCCTTTGGCCTTTTGTAATCAATTATTTTGTTTTTCAGGAATGTCGGTCCAGAAAACCATAACTCATTACTGATCAATGAACTGGGTAGTATTCCCCTTGAAGCGCAGTCTGCTGGATTCTCTTTGGTCGATACGTGAAACCATTGAGACGAACTCATTGTACTCAATATTTCAGCAGTCCGATTCGCAACAAATGTTTTCCACCGGCTAGGATGGCTGTTAAGCCATGATAGCACAACTGTCGAATCGGTCCACGCTGAAATCCTATCTTTGGGTATATTCAATACCTCTGCAGACTCTGTCAATAGCTTGGCTAAGAGTACTGCTCCACATAATTCCAATCGAGGAATGCTGACTTGTTTGATTGGGGCAACTCTTGTTTTTGCCACCAACAATGAAACATGAACCTTGCCTGTGGTATCAATGACCCGCAAATAAACGACTGCTGAGTATGCAGCTTTTGAGGCGTCACTAAAACCTTGCAATTCCAGATCATCATTTGGACTAGTCCCAAGCCAACGACGTATTCGAATCTTGGTAAGCAATTTTAACTCTTCGCGGTAAGTACTCCACTCTGTTCTTAATTCTGTAGTTAATTCCTCATCCCAACTAACACCTGCTAGCCATAACTTCTGGATGAACACCTTTGCTACAACCACACTGGGAGCTAACCATCCTAATGGGTCGAACAAACGAGCTATGTCTGATATTATAGATCTTTTTGTTACAGGTGCTGTCGTCAACGGTGGAAGATTTACTGCATACTGAAATGAATCTTCATTGCGGTTCCAGGTAAGTCCCAATATTTTTGTAGTACTATCTAGTTTAATTTCTCTGTCCTTATCATGTATTTCCTTTTCCTTTTCTATCATGTCCTGATTGTCCTTCTTCTTAGTGTCCTCATTTATTATGCTTTTTTGACCTGTTTTTAGAATTATTTCATTCTTATCCATAAAACTTATCTTATCTAATAATTGCTGATTATTACTGTTCCATTTCTGTAATGTAAATCCTCCTTTCCCTAATAATTCTGCCAATTGATTACAGATTTCTACACCCTCTTCGAAATTGTTACATCCCGTCATCAAATCGTCCATATAAAAGGAATTTAAAACTCTGTCTGCTGCAATTGGGAATTTGTCCCCTTCATCATATGAAACTTGATGGAGCGATCTTACTGCTTGGTATGGTGCAGATGACGTCCCGAAGGTCACCGTTATCAGCTCATAGTCTCTGATTGGCTTTTCAGGATTGTCTCGCCAGAGTATTCGCTGGTAGGCAGCATCTTCATCAGCCACTCTTACTTGACGGTACATCTTAACTATGTCCGCTACTATACCAATACTATGCATTCTCCATCTTAAAACCGTATGCCTTAAATCTGCTTGCAGCGTTGGTCCTACCATTAGAGTGTCGTTTAGTGATACTCCATTCTTATTCCTTTCTGAAGCATTAAAAACAACGCGAACCTTAGTTGTGACCTTGTCATCTCTTATCACCGCGTGATGTGGGTAGAGATAGACCGCTTCATCCTTTTTGCTATCCTCTTCTTTTACAGGTCGCATGTGTCCTAAATGTAAGTATTCATTGATGACCTCTGTATATTTTTCTTTTAAATCAGTGTCCTTACTTAATCTTTTTTCTAACGACTTAAATCTTATTTCAGCTATTTCCCGTGAACGTCCGGCCTTACAAGCGGGTTCTTCATCTCGGAATGGCAGTCGCACAATGTATCTGCCTGTATCGTCTCTCTTAGTGGTTCTAATATAGAAGTCTTCACACCGTTGTTCTTCTGGATTAAGTAACTTCTTTGTACTAGTTTGTTCTTCGATCTCCCAAAACTTCTTTAACATGTCATCTTCATTGAACTGTGCACAATGTACCTTTATATTTTTTGTGTGATGCTTTGAACTCTCGCAACTTGGACTGACTACACCTGATAGGACCCACCCTAAAGTGGTGTTCTGCGCCATGAGAGTGCCGGATGGACTCTTGACTATACCTTCCTTTACAATGTAGCAGTAAGCATCTGCACCCAAAAGAACATCTATTCTATTGGGTATGTTAAAATTCGGATCTGCGAGACACAGATCGTTTATGGAAATCCAATCCAACGAACCTGTATTCACACATCTCTCAGGCAAGTATGAGGTGATCTTACTCAACACGTAGGCATTTATTTTAAGCTGAAAGTTGAGATCAATTGTTGACTTAATTGTCAGAGTCACCATGTGCTTTGCAATGGTTGACCTATCGTCACCTAAGCCTGAAACTAGACCTCTGACTGGAATTTTCTTCAGTCGAAGAAGTTGGACTGTGGCCTCTGTAATAAAGCAAGCCTGTGAACCTTGGTCTAATAATGCTCGAACTGTTTGAAATTCACCCGTCTTGGACTCGGCTTTTATTAGCGCTGTGGCTAATAAAACCTGTCTGGGTTTAGAGACCTTTCCCGTAGACAAGCATGCGACTATCGGATTATCACTAGTTGAAGAACTAGAGTTATCCGTAGCCGGCTTTCCGGTAGCATCTCGGCCTTCGTTCTCGCCGTTAGGTTCCCCATTCAGGTGCAGTAATGAATGGTGGCGCTTATTGCAAACTTTACAGACGGTCTGCTTTTTACAGTCAGATACTCTATGATTGCTGCCCAAACAGTTAAAACATATTTTATTTTTTGCTACGAATTCGCGTCTACTTTCTGTGGGCTGTTTTGCAAATTGCTTGCAAAAACACAGCTTGTGGACTTCCGAACAGTATTCGCATCGCATATTGGACGGCTTCGTGGCTAGCATTGCTTTTGAACTGTGAACCTGTGAACTATTACTGGCCTGGTGAGCCCCGGCTTTTCTCGGCTCTATACATTCTAATGCGCGAAAACGACTTTCAATAAACAATTTAAGTTCCTCAAAGGTAGACAACTTATTGCTCAAATCGTTAGAACTGCTTAACTCCCATTGCTTTCGCGTTTCACTATCTAATTTGAACGTAACTATATGGATGATCATAACATCCCATGTGGTCACATTGATGTTTAAATTTGTAAGCGCATTGAGGCAGTCATTCGTGGTATCTAATAGCTCTTTTAATGCGGCAGCTGATTCTACATTGATTCGCTTCTGACTAAACAACCTTCTTAAAATGCAACTGACTAAATACTTTTTATTAGCATAACGCCTTTCCAACTGCGCCCAACATTCACTATAGTTGGCATCTGTGATTGGTGTATGCCTAATCAGCTGTTCGGCTTCACCAGTAAGATGACTTTTAAGATAGTGCAGTTTTTGCACATTATCTAACGAAGCGTTGTTGTGCACGAGCGACTTAAAAAGATCGTGGAAGGCAGTCCATTCATTGTATTTGCCCGAAAAATTGGGAATTGTAATTTTGGGCAACTTAACTGATGAATTATATGACTTAGAAGAATTATTATTGTTAGATCCACTATTTTGTGGTGCCGGTTCTCTCAGATTAATCTTATTAAGCGTGGCTTTCATCAGAGATTTACATGAAATATATGTATCTTCGGTGGAATCGTATATATCGACCACCTTTTGACCTAGTATGTCTTCTAACTTAAAACGACCATAAAGTTGAGATTTAGTTTCCTTAAATGAAGACCAATCATTTTCTAATAATTCAAGCTTTGTCTCGATATATTCTACGGTCAATCTGTCTTTAGGACTCTTTTTAAAATTAGTAAAAGCCTTTTGTATAACATTTTGGAGGTCTTTCAATATATTAACTTGACCTTCCATCATGAACAACAACAATAATATTTAATTAAAAAACTATAATTTAATAAACAAAACTTCAATAAACCTAATAAAAGCAAACCTAGATCGAAACTTAAAACTTACAAGTTTAGTTCTAAACAAAATGTATTGAATTTTTCTAAGTCTCAATAACAGCGAAAAATTTTACAAGTGTTTTTAAAACAAACACTGCCTGATAGAAATCGGGCATAGATTCCCCGTTCCGTCGTTTTTTATAAAACTATTCTAAGTCCTTAAACTAACATGCACAATTTTTAAAGCTAAGTAAAATAAAAGTTAAAGTTAAAATGTTCTTTAAAATAAAGTTAAAATTGCTTGACAAAATCTTCTTGTAAATAAAGTTCAAATTTGCTTGGCAAAATCTTCTTAATCACTGCTACTAATTTTTATTCAAATTGTACTCACGTTTGCACTTCACTCACACTTTCCAGTTGATTTCGTAGTGGTGGCGCCCCCTTGCGGCGTCACTTGGCACTTCAACTGCTGGTTGTAGACGTCGATTTCATTCACCTTGCTGAACGAAGCTTCTCGCCTGATCTCGAATACTGATCTTCTGTTGAACTGATGGTGGCGCCCCCTCGCGTCACCTTGTTGAACTAACCACAGCGGCTGAGCTCATCCACCTTGTTGGACAAAGCTGTTGCTGCCTCTGTGGGATACCCGGTACTCCTGCTGCAGCGATCCACTGCGAGTACACAGGTGCGGTCCAAAGCTGGCACCGCTATTTTCAAAAACTTCAGACTTTCTGGGTCTGATCCAGGGTCGATGGACCAATGTTTACTACCGAGCTGGTAGTGTTGAACTTTCAACTTTGTGTGAACACTGATAGGGTAGAAATAAAACCAAATCGTGTTCTGATCTAAGCTGGTAATATATTTTCTAAAATTCACTCGGACCCAACCAAATCGCGGTAACGCAACGATTGCGACTTCTAATTTGACTACAACGCCATCTATCGAGCTTGGGGTAAAACTTTGGAACTTTTACGATAATAACATTACGGTTTCTGCGTGAACAATCAGAATGATCGCATGCATAGTAATATGTTTTTAGGGTTCCGTAGCCAAATGACAAAAAACGGAACCCTTATAGTTTCGCCATGTCTGTCTGTCTGTCTGTCTGTCTGTCTGTCTGTCTGTCCGCGGATAATCTCAGTGACCGTTAGCACCAGAAAGCTGAAATTTGGTACCAATATGTATATCAATCATGCCGACAAAGTGCAAAAATAAAAATTTAAAAAAACATTTTTATTAGGGTACCTCCCCCAGACGTAAAGTGGGGAGCGATTTTTTTTTTAATTTTGACCCTGACGTGTGATATATTGTTGGATAGGTATTTAAAAATGAATAGGGGTTTTCTAAAATCATTTTTTGATAATATTAATATTTTAGGAAATAATCGCTCCGAAAGTCAAAAACAATGTGTCCCCCCCCCTCTAACTTTTGAACCATAAGTTTAAAAAATATGAAAAAAATCACAGAAGTAGACCTTTATATGAACTTTCTAGGAAAATTATTTTCAACTTGATGAGTTGAATAGTTTTTGAGTTATATAGCACTTTTTCAAAAAAACGCAAATGATAACTTTGTTTTTCATACAAATACTATGAAAAACAAAGTTATTTTTGCTGACGAAAAATGTTGGTATTTTTAATGGTCTGGGAAGCTACGGAACCCTACAGTGAGCGTGGCCCGACACGCTCTTGGCCGGTTTTTTATTGTTTGAAAGATATTTTTAGAGGTAAGTTCGTGATTTCTTTTTATCGAGCCAAATGAATTGTATTATGCTTTCAAAGCAGTATCATGCTAGCGTATATCCTGAAGAATATCATATATTTTTCTGGTCTTGTTTATAGTAGTGAATCATTTACTTTTAGTAATTATAAAACTCGCGTTTAGCTCGTGTAATCGCCTTAATGTAACGAAAACCCGGTTTTTACCGATTTCGATTTTCAATGAGGGATTTTACAGTTCATTTCGTAAAGTAAAGGTAAAATACTAAAGTTCATTTTTTAATCGTCAGTTTGATTTTATCTATTCCAAAAAATATTTGAACACGTAGCTACGCTCCGCGGTTTCACCCGCTTCTGCGGGTGAAACCGCAGCATACGTGTTTTAAGTGTGAATCGTCTGTACCAAAGACAGGTAAAGAAACATAATGTATTAAGGGGCCGGCGGAGCATGCGTATTTCATACAAACGTAATACCAAAATAATTTGCAAATTAAACATATTCTTATAGTAGTGTGTATTTATTTCGATTGGATTACAGAATATCTAGGTTCCCAAATAAACATTTTTAATGGACACTGATTTAAACAAGAGTTATGACGAATTTAAAATTTCTATAGAAAACTTATTTTTCTCATAACTCTTGTTTAAGTCAGTTTCCATTCAAAATATATATTTGGGAACCTAGATATTCTGTAATCCAATCGAAATCAATACGCACTACCGTATGAATATGTTTGATTTACAAATTATTTTGGTATTACGTTTGTATGAAAGACGCATGCTCCGCCGGCCCCTTAATATAACATTCAATAGGCATTAAAGCCACATTCACTACCTACATCTGGCTCATAAAAATACTGAGTAATTCTCGATGAATACAAAAGTACACACATTTTCCTTTCTCCTTTCCTCGTCCTCAGAGAAAGTGCCAATTGCCAAGATATATGGCATATTGAATTCATACCTGGCTTCTTTATAGACTAAATAAATTCGCAACGAAGCTGAATTGTCCAATAAATACATGGATAATAATCGCATGGATAAATTCCATTATTACTGGATTCAAATCGGTAATTGCGACACAAATGGAATGGTGGGATTTGAAAGCGAAAAATGTTATAAGTGCCCCATTTATGGATAACGACCCTCATTTTAGGTGGAATGAGGGGACTTTTTCGTTGGTTTTTTTTATTTTTACATAAGCAATTTTCACTCTTTTGATAAGATATGATATAGGCATGTTTGCTTTAGTGATACGTCTATACGAACAGCTATTTCATAAATTGGTAGTTTATCTTAGGTCCTGGGTTCGTAAGACTGGTTGTCAGACTTTTGGGCCACTGGCTACCTGTAACGACATGTCAAATATCTACAAATGACAGCTGGGACCAACTGATTTAACTTGCTTTTCTAAGCACGGAGTAGGCTCAGTATGTAACGGGTGGTCACCGTCCTCTCCACGGAGCAGCCTAGGTAAGCGCAGCTTAACCTGAAAATCGACCCGAGCGGCTGTTATTATTAAACCACGAGCTCCAAGCAAATTAAAAACAAAGTATGTAGGTCAGGTTAATATGTTAATTTTTAATTACTGGCGGTCACGAAGAACAGTGTTATAAGTGTGATTATAATCCCTAAAGTTAATTAACCAGCGTCCTTGCATATGACGTCATTGGTTAGTAAGAACTGCTTCGTAAGTGGATGTGAGGTGACGTCATCACCGGCCTTGATACAGTTCTGCAATTGTTTTGTAGGTTGCAATCGTTGACACGCTTACATAACTGTCTAGTAACATTTTCTAATATCAAAGGACATTTTCGCTGTGGTTTTCACGGTTGAAAGTGACGCCTAAAAATACATGTTAAACTCTTTCTTTTTTCTTCTACATTTAATATCGTAAGGTAACAAAATCCTTAAGAGGGTGTGAAAGACGTTTCTGTGTATAATAACTATAGCAGTTCAAAAATTACTACAGTAAAAAATCAATGGGTTTGTCCTCTATTACCTGGGGCTTAAAACTTAAATGGCGAATGGCAAGTCTAATAAGTTTTTTTTGGGAATATAAAGTGTTTTAAGGTAAGGTTATATTAATCAGTATTTCTCAGAAATGGTACAGTATCTTTCCATGAGAGTGGTACCACTAGTTAAGGGGGACCCCTCCTTCCCTCCACACCGCGTGAGTTGACTACCATCGCATGCATTTCACGAAAAATAATGCGTTTTATTGTAAGCAGTATGTTCGTTTGACAATAATTCGAGAGTTTACAATATCGCTAGAGATATTACAATATAACGTATTTGACAATTTTACGGTGACATATACCTACATATTATTAGACGTGACTGTACTATAAGATGCATCTCTCCCTAAGCCTTTGAAGATTACCGGCTATGTTGTTTTGTAAAGGATCTTACCAACTCGCGAAAATTAACATCATCCATAAACCACGTCTATAAAACAAGAGGGAAAGAAAGTAAGAAACGACAAAAGGCCAACTACTACAATAAATAATAATATATTTTTTTTTAATCTCCCTTGCAACTATCATTACATTACAGATACATAATAGTTCCTAATGCGATAGCTCGGTTTGAAAATTAACTTATTTACAAACTATGAATAACGTAAAAAAACTAGTACTACTTACTTATCAACATCTAATATAATCATAGCTATACTATAGTTCATCCAAGACATTGATCTCTCTAAAACAGACTGATGATCATACCTACTATGAAATACAGACTATTAAACATGAATGGTTTTATGCCCCCCCCCTACTCCTCACATACCCCCACTTCCTTCCTTCTATACCGTTATGCACCATTACCCCAAAGAAGGAACACCATAACGGTCTACGCCTATTGTCCCGCCATTACGGGCTTTATTCGCACCTATTTGTGAAGCATCTCATAAAAATTCTGACAAGAGTGTGTTTGGTTTGTTATATAATGATTCTGCAGTGATCGTGATTGTTGGAGTACAATTATTTAAAAAAAGTAATCTTTAAATAAAATGTAAATTGTAGAAGGAAATTGTTGACAATCAACTTTTGGTTTCGAAATATTTGATGACTTAGCAAGCGTAAACAATGACAACAACAACAATGAATGAGACTATACTTTTTAACATATTGTTTATGAATTTGTTTTTTTTTACTTTCGGTTTCGGCTTTCGGCTTTCGGCTTTCGGCCGTAGACAATTTTTGTATACGTCTGAACGGTCCGCAGTCCATTCATTTTGGGCCGTTCGTACTGAATACCTCTATTTACTACACACAAATAAATCCACTCAAATTGGTCTTTTTATTTCGAATAAAATTATAATTCCTGTAGTTTTTTTTCTTCTGAACATTAAGTAAGTATAGAATTTGTTAGTAAATATTGCTTAAAACACGTGTTTGTGACAGACATACCGACATGAAATATATTTTTCTTCGTGAAACCCTAAAACCAGTTCATTGTTTCTTTATTAATAGGATCATAACGCTGTCAAGTTAAGTGGCCATTCTAAGTGACGGCCTATTTAATCGTACTAATATATTTTTACTGCCGATGAGGTAATATGTACTGTCACTATACGATTGGTATTTAATCAGTGGGGGTGTAAGGGGAACATTTAACACCCCTACTGATTAAATGCTGAAACCGATTGGGGGTGATTTTGTAGGCAATAAAAAGGGTAGTTTGCAATGTGTTACGTTCGTGATTGATGTTAGATTCGTTCTTGTTTTTATGAAGTTTTATTGGTAAAGTTAGAAAGTTTTTGTGGAACTAATTCGATTAGAAGAATTTGGAACGTTTGAGTGTTTTTTTTTTGTGTTGGTGAAATAGGTAACAGCTTATGTGGTTAAAGCAATTTAAGGATAGGTACCATAAAAAAAAAAGGATAGGTACCATAAAAAAAAAAGGATAGGTACCATAAAAAAAAAGGATATGTACCATAAATAAAAGAGGATTGCCCATCTATGCGAAAGTCTCTCATTGAGTGATGAATGCACAATATTTCAGTATTTTCTTTATCCAATACATTCAAACTGAAGGCGTAGAAAACGCCAGCATGACGACTTAGAAGTGATTGTGAAAGATTGTCCGAAGAAAATTACACAGAGGAAAGAGTGGACAGCTATGGGGGAGGCCTTTGCCCAGCATTGGGACAATATAGGCCATCATCTGCCTAGCCTTTTCCCAACTATGTTGGGGTCGGCTTCCAGTCTAACCGAATGCAGCTGAATACCAGTATTATATGGAGCGACTGCCTATCTGACCTCCGCAACCCGGTTAGTACTGGGTAACACGATACTCCTTGGTAAGACTGGGAAAATATAGGACAAGGAAAAAAATATATACTGAATCATTGTACCTAATGTCGTGGTGAAATTAAATTGTAACAAAGTGACATTTAAATCTTGTTTTGAAAAGAGCACTTCCTTTTGAATTCCCATAAAATATGAAAACAGTAACAAAAACTTACAAATCTATTAGTCCGTCAGTTAGATAATTGAAAAAAATATCACGTATTTTTTTGTTTTTGTAAATCAATGAATATTGACAATGATATGAAGTGTGAGTATATTATTACGTATACCTATATGTGCGCGCACTTAGCAAAGTAAGCAACTTTACTTCATATTCCATTTTATTGTACTTAAGTCTTAGTCTAATAAAAGACACCAAACTGTAAACAGTGTTTCCTTTAATACAAGCCAAGGTTCCAACATCACATGGCGACCCTGCCAGGGCTCTGCCAAGGAACTTTGTTTCCTTTTGATTCAATTTTAAGTGCTAGTTACACAAGTAAAATAAAATTTTAAGCCGGTTTCAAATACGTTCTGAAGATGTGTCAGTCAAAAGTGGAAAAGGAAGACGTGTTTCTAACCCAGAACGCTGCGGGCAATAATGCGGCACAGTTGAAAGATTTGGGAAACCACCTTCAAAGTATGAGCACGGTAACATATATTTTGCTGGCCCTGGTTTTGGTACTTGTACTATTTATTGGTTGCAAGTTATATAGGGCGTGCCATCGACGCCTTATTCAAGAAGAAATGGGTATGCAGGCAATATCCCGCATCAGGTCGTCTTTGCGAGCCAGGCGCAGCGTTGAGGAGACTGCTGCGTAAACAAGTAAACTTTTCGTGAGTGTTTAAACCCTAATATAAACATTAATAATCTCAAAAAGTGCTTGCAAATGAACTATAAGTGTTATTTAAAGTGTTTAGAACATATTCAAGCAGTTTAAAATCGTTTCGGAAGACAATATTGAGTATAAAGTGTAAAGCCAGTGATCAAATTTCATTACGCTAATAAATTATAACACATAAAACGGCGCACGGAGACTCATCGAACATGATACCTCGCGGCGAATAGTGCTTACGTATTCCATTCTTTTGTCAGTATGTTACGAAATAGTGATAAGTTTTACCTAGTTATGAATAATTATAGCAATATTTTAAAAATTTTGAATTCATTATGTTAGAAAGTTTAGAAGAATGCCAAAAGTTGTTATATGAAATACGAATATATTTGGTAAAAAGAGGTCAAAGTAGATATAGAGGCCAGACTATTGAAATAAAATTCAAAGAAGCAAATGATGTTTTTGAGAAGTGCAAATCATTACTTTTAGTTATAGGTAAAAATAGCGATGCGGAAGTAATTCGATTAGCTAAGGATATTTTTGATAAGAGCCAGGAATTGTATGATGAAATAAAAAATTTATGTATTTTTCCAAAATCAATAGAAACTAACAAAATGGAATTCGATTTAAAGGTGGCATGTAATTTGATTCCAGTTATGGATGATACTGAAAACACCACTAAGAGAATGATTGACGCCATCGAAATGTACGCTAATATGCTCGACGATAAAGGTAATTCTTTATTGATTATTTTTATCTTAAAAAGTAGACTTTCGGAAAACGCAAAACTGCGTATTTCAGACCAATATGGGAAAGTTTCAGATTTAATTAAAGATTTAAGGAATAATTTAACAACCAAAAAGTCGTACACAGCCATTCAATCGCGGATGCAGGCTATGAGACAAGGTCAAAAGACTGTTGAGGAATATGGTAAGGTAATAGAGCAGTTATTTACTGACATGACGATTTCTCAAGCAGACGGGGATTCCAGTGCTTATTCTGTACTTAAACCCATAAATGAAAAATCTGCGATAAAAACATTTTCAGATGGACTACGCAGCTCGAGACTATCCACCATCATCGCGTCGCGCAATTACAACAGCTTGAAGGAAGCAATACAGGCTGCAAAAGACGAGGACAGGCCAGCCACACAGCAACAAGGTAACATCATGCATGTATCAAAGCAAGGACGTACTTTCTATAACAATAGACGCTTTAGTAACAGTCGCGGTCGCGGTGGCAGACACAATTATAATCAAAACTCAAATAATTATTCTCATAGACAGCTAGGATACAATAGTGGAAATGGATATCAACGTGGAACAGGACGCGGAAATCATTATAACTATAGAGGAAACAATTTTCATAATAACTTTAGAGGAAATTACAGTAATCGTAGACCTACTAACAGTTTTCAGAAAAGCAGGGGTAGACTTAACATACAAAACCGTAACTTATATACCGCGGAACACAATGTAGACGAGCCCCAAAGCAGTGAACAATCAAATAATAGTCAGATTCAGTTTTTTCGATCTTAAGAATACCATCTTATCATGTAATAACGACACTAAATACGTGATATTAAACATTAACAACAAAAAATATTATTGGCTTGTTGATACTGGCGCTTCAGTATCTGTTATAAAAAATGGAGCAATTCCCTTTAATACGCCAGTGCAAAGAGACAATACATTAATAAATGGCTTTGGAGGGAAGACCATATCTAAAGGATCGGTTAATTTAACTTTAAAAACCTGTGACAACATACATTTTAATCACAACTTTTTAATTTTTGAATCGGTACCACTAACGGCTGATGGGATTTTAGGTATAGATTTTCTAATGAAATATGGAGCAAATATTAATTTACAAACAAATTTAGTTACTTTATATAAAGACAATTACAGTTATTCGTTAAAATTGATTAATTATGCTAGTAAAAATAAAAATTTCATAGTTGTTCCTGCTCGATCCGAATCGATACACCATATTTATGTGGATAATTGCATAAATGGTGATGTTGTTGTGTGTGGAAAAGAGCTGAGCAAAGATATATTTTTAGCAAATGAAATTACAAGAGTAATAAATAATAGGATTCCTATTAAGATCTTAAATGTCACTGAAAAAGACGTAGAGTTACCATTGTTTACACCAGAGTTACAATCTTTAAATGACTATCATATATGTTCATTTAATAAAACTGGCATAAACGTAAATAGAGTTCAAAAACTACTGAGCGAATTAAATTTATCTCATTTACACAATGAAGAGCAAAAAAGTATTGAAGCAATATGCGCAAAATATGCAGATGTTTTTTACGTAGAAGGTGACAGGTTAACAACCACAAATATTTACCAACAATCAATTACTATTAAACCAAATGTTTCCCCAGTATATGTTAAACCATATCGTTTACCACAAGCATTAAAGCCCGAAATTGAAAATCAAATAAAAAACTTAAAAGAAAATGACATCATAGAAGAATGTAGCAGTGCATGGTCAAGCCCAATATTATTAGTACCAAAAAAAAGTGCAGAAGGTCAAAATAAGAAGTGGAGGCTAGTAGTAGATTATAGGAAAGTAAATGAGATCGTCACTGATGACAAATTTCCATTGCCAAATATCACTGAAATATTAGACTCTCTTTCAGGCGCAATTTATTTTAGTCACCTTGACCTTCATCAAGGTTATTACCAAGTGACCTTGAATCCTCAGAGTCGTAAGTATACGGCATTTACAACTAGTTCAGGACAATACCAAATGAAACGGTTACCGATGGGGCTTAAAATTAGTCCGAGTTCATTCAGTCGTATGATGTCAGTTGCTATGTCGGGCCTAGCATTTGAAAAATGTTTTGTGTATTTAGATGACCTAGTAATTTTTGGACGCAATTTGACTACTCATAATCAAAATTTAATAAGCGTTATGGAAAGACTCAGAAAAGTAAATCTTAAATTAAACCCTCAAAAGTGCGAATTCTTAAAAAAAGAACTTTTGTATTTAGGACACGTGGTTTCAGAGAAAGGCGTTTCTCCTGATCCAGAAAAAACTAAAATACTCCAAAATTATCCAATCCCCAAAAATTCAGAGGAGGTCAAGCGGTTTGTAGCATTCTGTAATTATTATCGTAAATTTATAAAATCTTTCGCTAATATTACTATACCTTTAAATAAATTATGCAGGAAAAACGAACCATTTCAATGGACAGATGAGTGTCACAATGCGTTTGAAATCTTAAAAATGTTGTTAATGACGCCCCCGATATTGCAATATCCTGATTTTTCGAAAGACAATGAATTCGTAATACAAACAGACGCATCAGGAATAGCTATTGGTGCAGTTTTATGCAACAAAGACTTGAGACCCATAGCATATGCAAGTAGGCCATTAAATAAGGCAGAAAAGAATTACCCGACCATCCAAAAGGAACTTTTGGCTATTGTTTGGGCAGTGAAGTACTTTAGACCATATGTTTACGGCAGAAACTTCACATTAATGACTGACCACAAACCCTTAGTGTATCTTTTTGGAATCAAAGATCCTTCTAATAGATTACTTAAATTTAGACTTGCTTTAGAAGAATATAAGTTTAAAATTATTTACGTAAAGGGTAAAGAAAATACTGTAGCAGATGCTTTATCAAGAGTTAGTATGACATCGGATGATTTAAAAAATATGCATGCACGAGTTGTAAATGTGATGACTAGAGCACAGAAAAAAAGGATAGATGAGATGAATGATAATAACGTTTTAAAAGGGAATGCGGATCTTAGTAAATCTAAAGACGATTGGCCTGATCAACCAAAAGTCGTAGATATATTAAGAAAGCCGCGTGACACGATTGAGATGATGTTTATGGATGGCAAAACTTTAGATAAATTGAGAATGAGAAATATGATTACTACGGAAATAGAGTGTTTTGCTTTTAGATCAGATATAAAACATTTATACATTAATCTTAATTTCAAGGCGCATTTCTCGCGAGTCGAATTTGTGCAGAAATTAAGTTTATTTTGCAAAAAGATAGGTATCCAAGAAGTTTGCATTGTAAAAGATGAACAAAATGTTGAATTTATTAAACATATTTGCAGTGAAATAAAGTCATTAAACGATTGGACCGGACCCCGCATATGTATATTGCGAGGTGTAAAAAGAATAATGGACGATAAAGAGAAAACTCTCATTATGAACGATTTTCATTTACTGCCATCTAGCGGACATGCTGGTATGCGCAGGATGATAAATACTATTAAGAAACGATATTTTTGGCCTAGTATCGAACGAGATGTTCAAGAATTTGTACGTAAATGTACGAAGTGTCAGAAAATGAAACATAGTCGTTACACTAAAGAGCCGATGGAGATAACCAGTACGGCATCTTCAGCCTTTGAAAAAGTATATCTAGATGTAGTAGGACCCCTAGACAGGTCCATAGATGATAATTCTTATATTTTAACTATCCAATGTGAATTGACCAAATTTGTACAGGCAATTCCTCTTGCAAATAAAGAAACTACGTCCATTGCTGATGCCTTCGTGCGTAATTTTATTCTGATATTTGGTATTCCTAAGGTAATAGCCACTGATCGAGGAACGGAGTTTATTTCGTCTACAATGGAACAGGTATGTAAGATTTTGAATGTTAAAAAACTCTCCTCTACGGCTTATCATCATGAATCAATAGGAGCTCTAGAAAATACCCACAAAGTGTTGGGCTCATTTTTAAGAATTCAGTGCGACAATCATCCTGAAACTTGGAGTCAATGGTTACCTTTTTGGTGTTTCAGTTTTAATAATACTATACATTCGGAAACAAATTACACGCCACATGAATTAGTATTTGGTAAACTATGTAATATACCATCTAATTTGTCTGATCATGTAGAACCATTATACAATGTAGACAGTTATCCATTGCAATTGAAATACAGATTACAGTTGGCGCAATCTGAAGCTAAAAATAATTTGATAACTAAAAAACATAAGAGAAAAGCTAAGTATGATATTGCAATGAATCCTGTTAGATATAAGGTAGGAGATTTAATATTAATTAAGATAGAAACTGGACGTAAGTTGGATCCACTATATAAAGGACCATATGTAGTTATAAAAGACTTAGGATGTAATGTTAAGATAACAAATAATTCAAATAAAGAAGAAATAATTCATAAAAATAGGACTAAACCATTTTATGAATAAAAGTAAACTGAATTTTCTCTTCCTTATTTTATTATAGATTGATTATTGTTTTTTTTAGGTATAACATTGTCGTGTTTAATTTTAAGTTGTTTTATTTTTTTAAATTTTAATCTTCTCGTAATAATAGTATGATGTAGTTAAAAAAAAAAAAAATCGTAACAACGACATTTTTTTTTTTTTTTCTCTTCGCCCCCGGGAGGTGAAGTGTGAGTATATTATTACGTATACCTATATGTGCGCGCACTTAGCAAAGTAAGCAACTTTACTTCATATTCCATTTTATTGTACTTAAGGTGACACTTTGTACGGGCTCGAACTCATCGGTGGGCGTGGCCAAAAAGTACGCTGTCTCACTTGGCATCGTGCCCGACAGGGATAGTATCAGTGATGAGCAGTTAGACGCTAGTCTTCACGCACGTCTTGTTCGTACGCACACTCACAGCATTCCGAACCGTTCCGAACAAAAACGAAGATGCACACTTGACATAATGCCATTCGACGCCGCTTGACATTCGCCGAGAAATCAGCGAGTAGTAACTACAAACTCGTACGATGTACGTTTGCTGGCTAGGCCCTCCAGAGGCGCTGCGTTATTGTTTTTGTCTCTATATAGGTACATATTGTAGATTGCTTATTATGTTTGGTTTTCCCCGGGTGGTCATGCAGTGATCGCTCAAGAGTTCACGTCACCGCGCCGCGCCGACGAATACTTAGTTGAAAATTCCCTTTTGTTCCCGTCATCGCAGTTTATGTCCGACAGCAGCAGTATAATCATTCTGTTCTCCACTACTGGGACACAGGCTTCCTTTCCATGAGAGGGAATGGGCTGTAATCCACAATGCGGCCCAGTGCTGTTTGGTCTTATGCACGAGTGTGATTGAAACTGGCTTGGACACCATTAGGGATTTCAATATTGATAAGACAAAAAAATTGTCGCAAATTAGTCGAAATTTGTCGCCAAATGTCAGAATTTGTCGGCCACTGGTTCAAAAGATATAAGGGCTTATAGGTGGCCGATCTGGAGAGTCTCCCCAGCTTGGCCACATTTATATCCCAAAAATTAGAGCACTTAGCGAAGATCAGTTTTCTCCCATATTTACAAGATTGCCATATTTTGAAGATTCCCATATTAGAAGAATAACACATCAAGATTGTTTTATTAGTACCTACCAAAAGTTGACATTACATCTGGACCAATTGCGAACTGGACCAATTGAGAATTGGACAGTTGGACATTTTGCGAATTGGACATTTATTTATTTATTTCAAATCTCCCTTACAACTATCATTACGGGTAATCCTAATGCGATAGCGCGGTCTCAAAATTAACATACATACATACATATTGCGCCCAAAGGATTTTAGGGTCCACGACGCGGCGACACGGTTTGGGACATTTTTTTTAAATTGTTAGTACATAGGTAATTATAACAGTTGGTACCTATGATAATCCCACTTACACCTACCAACTTTGTCCGCCGCCAAAATCGTCAACTCCATACTGATACGTCAAAGAGCGAAAAATTAGGGTTGTCGATTGAAAGAAATTATTTCACAAGCAAATAGAATGAACCAAGTAACATACAGTATGATTTTTTAGTTATGTGCATGAAACGTGGAGCAAGTATCAGCAGACAAGGGTTGTAAGCTGCTTACTCAATTTATTATTGTATGGGTGCTTTCATTACTTATTTTTATTTATGAAATAAAACAAATAAAATTAAACTGTTTCGTAAATCTACTATTTACGAAACAGTTACTGAAGTAAACTGATTATTTATTTCCTTTATACATTTTCATACACGGCCGACACAAAAACCAAAAAAAAATATTTACAAAATATACTTTTTGGGCATGAAATTATTTTTGATTCGTTTTTATAATAACATTTTATAAATTTTTAATACAGAACTATGTATAAAAATAAAACATTTAAAAACATAAAAATAGGGATCCCACCAGCATCGGGAACAGGGTCCTAACCACTTATGGCTCTTGAGAGCAGAACCTCCTAACAATACGCGCCGTGTCCAGAAGAACTGCTTTCTGAATCAAGCTCTTGATCCAACTGCCTAGCGAGAGCCTCCTCCCTCCAACTCAAAAAGAATTTTTCTTTTCGAACCATTAGTTCTTGAGATTAACGCGTTCAAACAAACAAACTCTTCAGCTTTATAATACTCGTTTTTTATATATCGATGTATGCATACATCTATATAAAAATGAATCCCTATTTCCCTTGGTCACGGGCATCACGCGTGAACGGCTGGACCGATTTCACTAATTCTTTTTTTGTTGTGTTTGTTATTGTCAGGAGAAGGTTCTTATGAAAAAAAAAATGTGGTACCTAGGTAGGTAGTAGTAGATAGGTAATAGTAGGTAGGTAGTAGTAGGTAGGTAGTAGTAGGTGGGTAGTAGGTAGGTAGGTAGTAGTAGGTAGGTAGGTAGTAGTAGGTAGGTAGGTAGTAGTAGGTAGGTAGGTAGTAGTAGGTAGGTAGGTAGTAGTAGGTAGGTAGTAGTAAGTAGGTAGTAGGTAGGTAGGTAGGTAGTGGTAGGTAGGTAGTAGTAGGTAGGTAGTAGTAAGTAGGTGGTAGGTAGTAGTAGGTAGGTATTAGGTGACAGGACAACGTCTGTCGGGTCGGCTAGTATATAATATAATATAGTTTAGATTAATAACACAATTCCTGACATTGTTTCTTTTTATTACGTATGCGGTTTGTAATTACCGCCACTATAGCTCAAAATAAATTATTCTTAATAAAAGCATTAGTTAGGCATTTATGATTACAGTGTAGAAAGTTGATTTTTACAAATGTAACCCAAATTTATGCAAGTTTTTTTACACTTTGCGAGAAAACCAGTACAAAAAAGGTTTCAAACTTTGTTTTTGGATCTGTTACTGTTAGAAATTCTGTTTCTCTGGGCTGTTCGTACGACGGGACGGCGTCAACTGTTTATTTTTTTTTAATTCAAAACTTTTGTCTTTAATCATAATCTGTAATTATAATCGGGTTACGTCAGGCTTAAATTAAAGGTAAATTCGCGATAAATACCCGTTTTCATATGTTTATAATTATCAAGTTGACAAAAGAGACCGGAAAATATTGAAATTCAAAATACTTTATTTCACATAGGTCTAGATGGGCACATATAAAACGTCGAAAAAGGTGCACCGTTCGCGTTGGTCGATTCCATGGAGAAGAAGCGGCAAGGAACTACATGGAACCTTACTCTTTTCAAATAATTTGGTATTACAATATTATGGGATTTTAGCGCCGTGTGTATGTGTTACACTGTATTTTACACTTTAATTGCGACAAAATAGTAAATTTAGTCAGACGGACAGACAAACGGACATATAGACAGTCGAAAAGACAGACGGACAGACAGACGGACAGGCAGACGGACAGACAACAAATAGACAGGCAGATGGACAGACAGACGTACAGACAGGCGGACAGATAGACGGACAGATAGATGGAAAGGGGAACGGACAGACAGACGAATAGATAGATAGATGGACCGACAAATGGACAGGTGGACAGACAGACGAACAGACAGACGGAGAGACAGACAGACGAGCAGACAGACGGAGAGACAGACAGACAGACGAACCGATAGACGGCCAGCTAGACGGACAGACGGATAGACAGACAGACGGACCGATAGACGGGCAGCCAGACGGACAGACAGATAGACAGACAGACGGACCGATAGACGGGCAGCCAGACGGACAGACGAACGGACAGACGGATAGACAGACAGACGGACCGATAGACGGGCAGCCAGACGGACAGACGGACGGACAGACGGATAGACAGACAGACGGACCGATAGACGGGCAGCCAGACGGACAGACGGACGGACAGACGGATAGACAGACAGACGGACCGATAGACGGGTAGCCAGACGGACAGACGGACGGACAGACGGATAGACAGACAGACGGACCGATAGACGGGCAGCCAGACGGACAGACGGACGGACAGACGGATAGACAGCCAGACACACGGACAGATGGACAGACAGACGAATAGGTAGATAGATGGACCGACAGATGGACAGGTAGACAGACAGACGGACAGACGGACAGACGGACGGACGGACAGACCAACAGACAGACAGACACACGACGAACAGACAGACGGACGGACAGACAAACACGAACAGACAGACGGACAAACAGACCAAAAGATAGACGGACAGCCAGACGGACAGACAGGCGGACAGACAGACGGACAGACAGACGAATAGACAGACATACCTACATTCGTATCTTTTCTGATTATTGTAAAAATTAGCGAGGTCTCATCAGCAAATAGAATTATATCTGATAATTTGATATGGGAGATCATGTAAACCAGAAATAGGAAAGGACCGAGAATTGAACCTTGGGTCACGCCTATCTTTACTAGAGACCTGGAGGACGTCGCCCCATTTACATTTACTTTTTGCTGCCTGTTTCATAAGTATGAAAGAATAAAATCAGCAGCTTGACCACGAATTCAGTAGTGGTGTTATTTACAGATCAGTGATCAGTGGTCGATGCAGTCGAATGCTTTAGAGAGATCACAGAAAATGCCAATGGCATCCTGGGACTTCGTCCGTCCGTTTTCAACCTACCCTTCGTGAATCCAAACTACTGCTTATGCAGAATCCCATTATGTTTGAAAGTGAGAACACATCTGGTCCAGCAGGATTTTTTCATAGATTTTACTCAATGGTGGAAGCACAGATATAGGTCTATAATTAGAGGGATCACTCTTACAACTCGATTTGAAAATTGGTACTACTTTACTATATTTCATTAGACTAGGAAACATACCGCTATCCAAACATTGATTGAAAATGCCTGCTAGGATAGGAGCGATTGATTCAATAATATCTCCAAGAATCTTGACGCATCCACCCCATAAGTCTTCAGTATTTTTATGTTGAGACTTTTGAATGATATTTACTTTCCGCTAATTTCGTTTGTGCATTATGTGAATTTGATTTACATTCGATCTCTAAATAGTAGTTTGCGAGGGTAACGGGGATCTGTCAGCTCCGGCAAAACACACTTCTGATGAAATGTATCTTATTTTAAAATTTTGTCCGTCGTCCAAAATGCATCATCTCTTTCAATTATATCAATTCCTGTGCCATTTGGCATCCAAATAACAAAATAGCAAAACTTTCGTCTTGTTACCATTAGTTGACCTTGAACCTGGTAATAATAATTATGTTTTTTTTAGTTTTATTCCATTTGATGCTTCTACACAAAATGTATTTTTTTTTGTCGTACTGCCTCCAGAGGTGTAAGGCCTGCTGCTGATGACGGGCACTTTATTTCAATCAGACTGTCTGTCCCTAAAATACCGGTTCTCTATCGTATTACCGTACTTTTTAATCCATAATCTAAAATGTTTTTTTTTTGTCATAATCATCATCAGTCCGAATGATAATTTACCCGAACTTCAAATCACATAATATCATATGCCATAAAGTTGAAATCTCTAAATATAATAAGCCCTAAATCCGTTTGTCATAAGTATTACAATCAATAATATACAAAAGACATAAAATCGTTTTCAATAAAAGTCATAAGTCCTATTCTAAGTAAATGTTTAATCGTATGTAGGCGTTGACTTGTAAGCAAGCATGCAATGCAAGCATGCAATGCAAGCATGCAATGCAAGCATGCAATGCAAGCATGCAATGCAAGCATGCAATGCAAGCATGCAATGCAAGCATGCAATGCCCAGACCAGTTTTTAAAACACACGTGTGCTGGAATTGAGGATTTTTTATTTTGAGCTATAGCACACGCTACAATATGATTTTTTTACCCAATGTACAGTATTTTTTTTGTCCTGTGCCCTATTATACAACCTACACCAGAAAGTGAATTGAAATTTGTACCGTAGCTACGTTTAGCCCATGATCCGTCTGTCACGACGGTCACACATGGTACACCTTGTAACATCTTTATTTTCCAAAGCAAGTCGCCTTTCTTCTGCACCTGCTTCTAACATAAGCTGTAACGCAATGTCTTTTTGTATAATGCCTAACTTTTGACTGTTTTTTACATACTAAGTCTCGCTCATATTAGGCATATTTAAACTAGCACATATCTCATCAAGCTGGCTCCAACCATTGCCAGTTTGAGAGATACCCTCGATTACATTTAAATTAATGGGTATTTCTCTAAATTTATTAGATTCCTGAGATTTAATGTTTTCTAATTGGTTGCAAAATTTACACTTGAAAACAAATTGTGAGTAACACCCAATTCTTTTTTCCTTTACGAATTCCAAGTGCTGAAAATTACATTCGAATGGATCATGCCTAATATTCTTCAATTGTTGAAACAGATAAGCAATATTCACTATTCTGTTTCCTTCTAAAGTTGCACAATCACTCTTATCACGATTGTCGGTTTCAAAAGAGAAATTGTAGTCATCTGAATCGGATTCACAGATTTGTTGTATTCATGTGTGGTTGACATCGATTCTTTCTGCTGTGGTCCTGTAAACGCATAACTCAATTAGAATACGCAAACTAACGAAAATGGATTTACTGTAGTGACTATTGTATTGTATAACGGGCTGGTGTCCGCAACTACACGTCAAAGCGCGTATTTTGCATACGGGTAGGAAATTCACTGTATCCACCCCAACTACCCGAGAAAGGCCAGCAGCGCCCCCATGTTGCCGAAAATCTCGCGGGGAGTACCTGGGTTACCGAAGTACTTCGCCCTGTATATTGCAATGACTGGGCACGGCACCGGAGGCTGTCTGTGACTCCTATGACAAAGCGCTGTTTATTATAAGAGAAGTTTCCGGTGATCAGTTGTAACTGTGCGCAGCTGTGGTTTGGTTAGCAAAAGCGCGCGTTTTCTGAAGTGGCCGTTGCTCTCGGGAAGTGCCTCCTTGGCCTGCCAACACTCCAGTGGTCTAGCCACGGCTTGTGGTGTTGTTCACTACCAGTGTGCGTAAGTATCTGAAAGGGAGTTGTAGATTCGGGTCCCACCGCTGCCATGCTCGATATCCTTCTAGCGAGTTCGTCCGCCGAATTATTGCCATGGGAATCGCTGTGTCCTTTGATCCATTGGATGGTTATATCATTGAGATTACCAACCTGGTTCAGGCGTTGATGATACTCGTGTATGAAACCAGAGTTGACTGTGTGATTGTTTAGAGCTAGCAGTACCGCCATGCTGTCTGAGAGTATACGAAATGAGTGGTCCACGACCTCCCTGGCTAAGATGGCCGATGCCGCCAGGGAAATGCCCATGAATTTTGCTTGATGGAAGCTGTAGTTAGTTTAGTGCGGGGCCACCAGACCACTGCCCCATAAGTAATTATAGGTCGGATCACCGCACAGTATAACTAAAGTATAATTTTAGGGAATAGGCCCCCTTCTTACCTATCATCCTCCTACATTGCTAGAAGTTAATGCAGGCCCTGTTTCTTTATTGTTTAAGTGGCTACTCCAGTTTAACTTACTGTCTAGGATGACTCCCAGATACTTGACCTCATTGGCTAAGTGGAGTTTCTTATCGAAGACTTTGGGTGAGCGATAAGGGCCTAGTGTTCGTTTTTGGGTAAAAATGACTAGTTCAGTCTTCGTGGGGTTCACTGAGAGGTCGAACTCTCTATACCATCGTTAAACGATGCGTAGAGCCTGTTGAGTAAGGTCACTGATGGTCCCCGTCACTTTCCCCGAAATGAGGATAAGGAGGGATATGTCGTGGCTAATACTACAGAAACTATAAATAAATAGAAAATTAACACCTCAAAGAACAAAGTTATTGTATTATTAGAATTGCTAATTTTCCGACTTTGAGCGCATGGCGAAATAATGGCGGCTGAAATGTCCTAGTTTAATAACTGCGGTACATATACCTATGAAAGTACTTACGATTGGGGTGTGGTCAGTACACGAGGAATATCGCAACTAATCTGTTCACAAGGGTCATTTACTGTATGTATATTTTCGCATTTTGCAGACATTGCTTCATGTATTTCTACTGCACAGGTATCTTGCTCGAATGAATTTTGTGTTGATCTAAAAAAACATGGAATATACAGAGTCAAATTAAATTAGTTAGCGAAACTCCGCTCACAAAAAAAAAAAGTGAAAAATAACTTTAGCTTCTGAAGACGGTGACTTTTGTTTGATTGATTTAATTTTTTGTCACCGACTTCAGAAGCTAAAGTTATTTTTCACTTTTTTGTTTTTTTTTGAAGTCGGTTTTATTTTTTGGAAAAAAGTTTTTATTTTTCACTTTTCACATATGCTTGATATACATGGAAATTGCATACCGTTACAATTACAACAAGCCCAAACACGACTAGGATACATTGTCTCATTATGGAGTTCCGTGTATCGAACGCAAATGCTTCACTTGTTGTAGAAAATACCAAAATCGCAACACGTTATCGTATAAAATTTGAAGAGTTCCCTCGATTTTGCCAAGATTCCATCATCAGATCCAACAAAAAAATAATTTTTCAAATCGGTTGGCCAGCGACGGAGTTGTGCCCGACCAAAAAAAAAATAGAAACATCCGAATTGAGAACCTCCTCCTTTTTTAGAAGTCGGTTAAAAATCAAAAGTTTTTTTAATTTTTCGGGTCAACAATCATAACACTCAAAATAATCATTACGGTTTAGACGTATCCAGTACAGGAGGAATATTTTCTTTGTTCATGAACCATCCCCTCAATGTTCTTTTGAACTTCTTCTTCCGAGGCCACTTAGTTTTAGGCGCCCTTTTTTTCCATTCGCCAATCTTTTGTATCTGTTGCATAAAAATAACAACATTATAAAATACCTAAACACTATAATTTATTTATTTTATGAAAGAAATGTTTTATTCGTAAATGTGGCGTTATTTACTTGTTAAATTATAAAGAAGAAAAGAAAGAAAGAAAAAGCATTTATTAGCACGCACAGGACAAAACACATAAAATAATGTGAGTTTATTAATTTATTTTTGTAAGCTCTTTCGATTTTCGATAGTTAGAAGGCTGCCATTTTAAAAAAGGTAATATAAACCTAGTATTTCATTGAGGTAATGAATACGGTTAAAAAGAAAACTATTAAATTCACACAATAATTTGTGACAACCCTCGGATACGCGACATCAGACGCGAGTTCGAAGCGCGTAGCGAGTACCGATGCAACGCGACACGGCGTTTTCTACCTCATGATGATCAGCTGATGCCAATTCCTTGATTTATTAGGGTAAGCACAATATGATAGTAGGAAGGTGATTATAACCACCTTCCATTCTCTGGTCTCCCAAACTAGATACCTAGCAGATAAGTCTTTTTAGTTTTTGTTTGGTAGCTTATTTGCCTATTTATTGAGACAGGTTTTGTTATATTTTAAGCTATAAAATATAACACTGGTTCTTATGAGATTACTATTAACTGGGTTGTGGAGGTCAGATAAGCAGTCGCTCCATGTAAAATACTGGTATTCAGCTGCATCCGGTTAGACTGGAAGCCGACCCGAACATAATTGGGAAAAGGCTAGGCAGATGATGATGACTCATGGGAGCGGAGCAGTCAGAAACCCTAGTACAAGCATACATATATGGGTACCTAATACGATATGGAACTGGTACATACCTTTATATTTTTTTTTCTTTTTATCATCAAATGACTCCGCCCAGAGCGGGGGGAGTGTCAGACTTTTACTGACTAAAACCCATTCGTGTTCCTTCCTCGTCCTTTATGTTCCGGGGCCACGGTATCTCTTTCGAACAGTCCCGCAGCCCCGGCAGGCTTCGGCCCTTGCGGGGCCCCTTCCTTTATGCTGACAACTCTTTGAGGCGCGCATGGAACACGAACGCGCCGTCGACACGGCCTGTCGTCATAAGACGGACGGACGGCGAGCTAGCCCATAGCTCACCGTCCGCAGGCCTGCGTCTACGGTGGCCGGAGGCCACCACGTGGCCCCCCACGCCTGCTAACACCTACCACCTCCTTCGCTAGTATGACTGCTTCGCAGAAGGAAGGGACGGCTTCCTATTCCGTCTCGCTCCGGATCATGGATTGAACCAGGGCCGGACGCGAGAGGTCGCCGCCGCTGATCGCCGCACTAGGTGCATACCTACGTTATCAATAGGGTACCCCGACTGCCAGAGGCACATCATAGATATTTTTACCGTGCCAGAAGTGCCAAAGGATGGTTTTATATATGTATATGTGCCTACTATTTGAGCAACCATTTCCATTTCCATAAACATACAAGCTAAAAGCTTAGCGCGCATCGCGCCCCTCTCAGATTGAGTGTCTTGCTTACATAATTATGGTGCCTAGTGTACGTACACAAAGCCGCGAAGCACCGCCGGCGGTCACTAATAAGCCTGCGGCGCTGTGTTCTTAGAGAATAGCATTACTGGTCGAAGTCGCCATCGACAACCGCGTGCCTCTGCCGTCGGCTCGTGTCGCCGTGTAAAAAACACTAAATAGATTAGGTGTAACAAAATAAATGACTTACCCATTGTTTATTTGTAGTTGTTCACACCTGTTCTTCAATAAACCAGCACAATTTCACTGGTACAGCGCAGCGTCCACTCAATCCAACAATTTCAATTTGTATAATAATTTGAAGTCCAAACGATGTACGTCAAACGTCATACGTATGCACAGAGCATCTATATATTATGTTCATACGAATGACAGGCCGCCAGTAGGCTGTCGAATAAAGGTCATGGCACACTACACAAGCACCACCGTACCGCCATTTTATAATGTATTTATGAAAAAACTATATAACGAACGCACCTTGGTATGTCTCAAACATGGACTCCATCACGAACTCTGCGTCAAAAGTGTTATCGAAGAAATCTCGAAAAGGACAAAAGCCTACAAGAAGCGAATCACTAATCATCCAAATATGCTGGCCGTCAATCTAATGAACACCCAAACAGTTGTTCGTAGACTAAAAAAAAAGATTCCTCAAGACCTTCTCTGAAAAGCACAAGAATAAACGGAGCAGTCACTGGACGGCTTTCGTGTAAGCCCTTTTATTAAATTAAATCTTACACATATTGCTGAATATCTACAAGATTGCAATAAAAAAGAAAAAAAAATGAAAAACCTGACGGCGGCGGGCCGTCAGCGCGCTTGCCGCTACCATACAACTCAACTCGCGGGTGACTCGGACTCGGCGCGCAGTAAGCGGGCCGTCCGCACGAGTTGCCCGCGATTGCTCGCGAACCAGTGCCAGCACGCGGACCGCGTGCTTACGCCTCGCTGACGACGCGTGGTAAGCGCGCCGTAGCCTAAATTCAAGGCATGGGGCAACAGCTGTGCTGGTGCGGTGCTTGTGTAGTGTGCCGTGACCTTCAAACTGGAATACGCGCGCGCACACGGCACCGCACTTGTGACTTGTGACATATTGTTCATGTGTGTGAACAAGCGTCATCCTCCCGCACCGCACCGGGGGGGGACATTATTCAGTGAGATGCACGATAATTCACAGTCAAAGGCGCGCGTAAAAATTACGAAAAGGCCTTTGGAAAATCGAGTTTTATGAAAAAACCACTGCATCAATCAATTTCATATAAAATATATAATTTTTTTCGATAATTGCGCTTTGTCGGTACCGACTTAGTTTTGGAAGTTTGATTCTTCTTTTATTACTAATTCACGCCCAAAGTTGCGTTAAAATTGGCAATAAAAACGAATCTTTGGTAGCTTGTAACTTTATAATGGCTTTATATTTTACAATTCTGTTTCCGTACAGACAAAGTAAATAATGAGACAAAACGATACCATGTTTAACTTTGGATGTAAAGTTTCAAACAGTGGAGTAATACTCCCCCAAAATTTGTATGGAAAAAATGTCGACTAGATCAACCTTCTAATAAAAGACACCAAACTGTAAACAGTGTTTCCTTTAATACAAGCCAAGGTTCCAACATCACAGATAAAACGCATCAAAACCGGGAGTGGGGGCTCGTGACATCAGAACTAGCTAAAAATTGTACCTAGGCGTGACGTATTGGGAATTTTAAAAGCTTCGTATCTTCGTCAATTGAGATTTACGTAACAAAAGAAAAAATACGGGTCAAATATTTTTTAATAATCTACCTGACGGACTAATTAGATTTTTTTGTTGCATTCCCTATTCTACAGACTTTTTTACCTACATGAAATCTCTCAATTTAGGTTAATTTTTATTTGCATTTTTATAAAACAGTAATGGTAGATTCCTATAATTTTACCTTTTACCAATATATATGGTAAAATATAAAAAAATATCCCTCGAATTTTCCCAGAAATTCTGACAATGGATTGTTAAACCCAACACGATATTCGTGATAGAATCAGCTTCCAAACAAATTTCGTGGTTCATTGATAATTTTTCTCATTTTCCACCACACAATTTCCTACCCTATCTCTTCTACATAAAGATGGTTCTGGTTTGTGTGGAAAATGTTTTAGAGTAAACGGATTTTGGGGTAGGTGCGTATAAGGTAAATTGGTGTTGACAATGTAATTTGGTTCTCATTTGCTTCATACAACGCTAATTCGTGTTGTACAAGTATGATTTAATAGGAAGTGTAAAGTAACTTTGTTTCCAATTATGTAATATGAACAGGATAAACTACTGTTTAAATTACCGGGAACATTTGCTCAAATTACGCTGATATCATGAAGGGTGTTTTAATGCTACAAATCGTTATTGTATTGAAGCACAAGTTAATCGATAATTATTTCTTCTGCAATTGTCCATTAAGGTGACACTTTGTACGGGCTCGAACTCATCGGTGGGCGTGGCCAAAAAGTACGCTGTCTCACTTGGCATCGTGCCCGACAGGGATAGTATCAGTGATGAGCAGTTAGACGCTAGTCTTCACGCACGTCTTGTTCGTACGCACACTCACAGCATTCCGAACCGTTCCGAACAAAAACGAAGATGCACACTTGACATAATGCCATTCGACGCCGCTTGACATTCGCCGAGAAATCAGCGAGTAGTAACTACAAACTCGTACGATGTACGTTTGCTGGCTAGGCCCTCCAGAGGCGCTGCGTTATTGTTTTTGTCTCTATATAGGTACATATTGTAGATTGCTTATTATGTTTGGTTTTCCCCGGGTGGTCATGCAGTGATCGCTCAAGAGTTCACGTCACCGCGCCGCGCCGACGAATACTTAGTTGAAAATTCCCTTTTGTTCCCGTCATCGCAGTTTATGTCCGACAGCAGCAGTATAATCATTCTGTTCTCCACTACTGGGACACAGGCTTCCTTTCCATGAGAGGGAATGGGCTGTAATCCACAATGCGGCCCAGTGCTGTTTGGTCTTATGCACGAGTGTGATTGAAACTGGCTTGGACACCATTAGGGATTTCAATATTGATAAGACAAAAAAATTGTCGCAAATTAGTCGAAATTTGTCGCCAAATGTCAGAATTTGTCGGTCACTGGTTCAAAAGATATAAGGGCTTATAGGTGGCCGATCTGGAGAGTCTCCCCAGCTTGGCCACATTTATATCCCAAAAATTAGAGCACTTAGCGAAGATCAGTTTTCTCCCATATTTACAAGATTGCCATATTTTGAAGATTCCCATATTAGAAGAATAACACATCAAGATTGTTTTATTAGTACCTACCAAAAGTTGACATTACATCTGGACCAATTGCGAACTGGACCAATTGAGAATTGGACAGTTGGACATTTTGCGAATTGGACATTTATTTATTTATTTCAAATCTCCCTTACAACTATCATTACGGGTAATCCTAATGCGATAGCGCGGTCTCAAAATTAACATACATACATACATATTGCGCCCAAAGGATTTTAGGGTCCACGACGCGGCGACACGGTTTGGGACATTTTTTTTAAATTGTTAGTACATAGGTAATTATAACAGTTGGTACCTATGATAATCCCACTTACACCTACCAACTTTGTCCGCCGCCAAAATCGTCAACTCCATACTGATACGTCAAAGAGCGAAAAATTAGGGTTGTCGATTGAAAGAAATTATTTCACAAGCAAATAGAATGAACCAAGTAACATACAGTATGATTTTTTAGTTATGTGCATGAAACGTGGAGCAAGTATCAGCAGACAAGGGTTGTAAGCTGCTTACTCAATTTATTATTGTATGGGTGCTTTCATTACTTATTTTTATTTATGAAATAAAACAAATAAAATTAAACTGTTTCGTAAATCTACTATTTACGAAACAGTTACTGAAGTAAACTGATTATTTATTTCCTTTATACATTTTCATACACGGCCGACACAAAAACCAAAAAAAAATATTTACAAAATATACTTTTTGGGCATGAAATTATTTTTTATTCGTTTTTATAATAACATTTTATAAATTTTTAATACAGAACTATGTATAAAAATAAAACATTTAAAAACATAAAAATAGGGATCCCACCAGCATCGGGAACAGGGTCCTAACCACTTATGGCTCTTGAGAACAGAACCTCCTAACAATACGCGCCGTGTCCAGAAGAACTGCTTTCTGAATCAAGCTCTTGATCCAACTGCCTAGCGAGAGCCTCCTCCCTCCAACTCAAAAAGAATTTTTCTTTTCGAACCATTAGTTCTTGAGATTAACGCGTTCAAACAAACAAACTCTTCAGCTTTATAATACTCGTTTTTTATATATCGATGTATGCATACATTTATATAAAAATGAATCCCTATTTCCCTTGGTCACGGGCATCACGCGTGAACGGCTGGACCGATTTCACTAATTCTTTTTTTGTTGTGTTTGTTATTGTCAGGAGAAGGTTCTTATGAAAAAAAAAATGTGGTAGGTAGGTAGTAGTAGATAGGTAATAGTAGGTAGGTAGTAGTAGGTAGGTAGTAGTAGGTGGGTAGTAGGTAGGTAGGTAGTAGTAGGTAGGTAGGTAGTAGTAGGTAGGTAGGTAGTAGTAGGTAGGTAGGTAGTAGTAGGTAGGTAGGTAGTAGTAGGTAGGTAGTAGTAAGTAGGTAGTAGGTAGGTAGGTAGGTAGTGGTAGGTAGGTAGTAGTAGGTAGGTAGTAGTAAGTAGGTGGTAGGTAGTAGTAGGTAGGTATTAGGTGACAGGACAACGTCTGTCGGGTCGGCTAGTATATAATATAATATAGTTTAGATTAATAACACAATTCCTGACATTGTTTCTTTTTATTACGTATGCGGTTTGTAATTACCGCCACTATAGCTCAAAATAAATTATTCTTAATAAAAGCATTAGTTAGGCATTTATGATTACAGTGTAGAAAGTTGATTTTTACAAATGTAACCCAAATTTATGCAAGTTTTTTTACACTTTGCGAGAAAACCAGTACAAAAAAGGTTTCAAACTTTGTTTTTGGATCTGTTACTGTTGGAAATTCTGTTTCTCTGGGCTGTTCGTACGACGGGACGGCGTCAACTGTTTATTTTTTTTTAATTCAAAACTTTTGTCTGTAATCATAATCTGTAATTATAATCGGGTTACGTCAGGCTTAAATTAAAGGTAAATTCGCGATAAATACCCGTTTTCATATGTTTATAATTATCAAGTTGACAAAAGAGACCGGAAAATATTGAAATTCAAAATACTTTATTTCACATAGGTCTAGATGGGCACATATAAAACGTCGAAAAAGGTGCACCGTTCGCGTTGGTCGATTCCATGGAGAAGAAGCGGCAAGGAACTACATGGAACCTTACTCTTTTCAAATAATTTGGTATTACAATATTATGGGATTTTAGCGCCGTGTGTATGTGTTACACTGTATTTTACACTTTAATTGCGACAAAATAGTAAATTTAGTCAGACGGACAGACAAACGGACATATAGACAGTCGAAAAGACAGACGGACAGACAGACGGACAGGCAGACGGACAGACAACAAATAGACAGGCAGATGGACAGACAGACGTACAGACAGGCGGACAGATAGACGGACAGATAGATGGAAAGGGGAACGGACAGACAGACGAATAGATAGATAGATGGACCGACAAATGGACAGGTGGACAGACAGACGAACAGACAGACGGAGAGACAGACAGACGAGCAGACAGACGGAGAGACAGACAGACAGACGAACCGATAGACGGCCAGCCAGACGGACAGACGGATAGACAGACAGACGGACCGATAGACGGGCAGCCAGACGGACAGACGGACGGACAGACGGATAGACAGACAGACGGACCGATAGACGGGCAGCCAGACGGACAGACGGATAGACAGACAGACGGACCGATAGACGGGCAGCCAGACGGACAGACGGACGGACAGACGGTTAGACAGACAGAAGGACCGATAGACGGGCAGCCAGACGGACAGACGGACGGACAGACGGATAGACAGACAGACGGACCGATAGACGGGCAGCCAGACGGACAGACGGACGGACAGACGGATAGACAGACAGACGGACCGATAGACGGGCAGCCAGACGGACAGACGGACGGACAGACGGATATACAGACAGACGGACCGATAGACGGGCAGCCAGACGGACAGACGGACGGACAGACGGATAGACAGACAGACGGACCGATAGACGGGCAGCCAGACGGACAGACAGATAGACAGACAGACGGACCGATAGACGGGCAGCCAGACGGACAGACGAACGGACAGACGGATAGACAGACAGACGGACCGATAGACGGGCAGCCAGACGGACAGACGGATAGACAGACAGACGGACCGATAGACGGGCAGCCAGACGGACAGACGGACGGACAGACGGATAGACAGACAGACGGACCGATAGACGGGTAGCCAGACGGACAGACGGACGGACAGACGGATAGACAGACAGACGGACCGATAGACGGGCAGCCAGACGGACAGACGGACGGACAGACGGATAGACAGCCAGACACACGGACAGATGGACAGACAGACGAATAGGTAGATAGATGGACCGACAGATGGACAGGTAGACAGACAGACGGACAGACGGACAGACGGACGGACGGACAGACCAACAGACAGACAGACACACGACGAACAGACAGACGGACGGACAGACAAACACGAACAGACAGACGGACAAACAGACCAAAAGATAGACGGACAGCCAGACGGACAGACAGGCGGACAGACAGACGGACAGACAGACGAATAGACAGACATACCTACATTCGTATCTTTTCTGATTATTGTAAAAATTAGCGAGGTCTCATCAGCAAATAGAATTATATCTGATAATTTGATATGGGAGATCATGTAAACCAGAAATAGGAAAGGACCGAGAATTGAACCTTGGGTCACGCCTATCTTTACTAGAGACCCGGAGGACGTCGCCCCATTTACATTTACTTTTTGCTGCCTGTTTCATAAGTAAGAAAGAATAAAATCAGCAGCTTGACCACGAATTCAGTAGTGGTGTTATTTACAGATCAGTGATCAGTGGTCGATGCAGTCGAATGCTTTAGAGAGATCACAGAAAATGCCAATGGCATCCTGGGACTTCGTCCGTCCGTTTTCAACCTACCCTTCGTGAATCCAAACTACTGCTTATGCAGAATCCCATTATGTTTGAAAGTGAGAACACATCTGGTCCAGCAGGATTTTTTCATAGATTTTACTCAATGGTGGAAGCACAGATATAGGTCTATAATTAGAGGGATCACTCTTACAACTCGATTTGATAATTGGTACTACTTTACTATATTTCATTAGACTAGGAAACATACCGCTATCCAAACATTGATTGAAAATGCCTGCTAGGATAGGAGCGATTGATTCAATAATATCTCCAAGAATCTTGACGCATCCACCCCATATGTCTTCAGTATTTTTATGTTGAGACTTTTGAATGATATTTACTTTCCGCTAATTTCGTTTGTGCATTATGTGAATTTGATTTACATTCGATCTCTAAATAGTAGTTTGCGAGGGTAACGGGGATCTGTCAGCTCCGGCAAAACACACTTCTGATGAAATGTATCTTATTTTAAAATTTTGTCCGTCGTCCAAAATGCATCATCTCTTTCAATTATATCAATTTCTGTGCCATTTGGCATCCAAATAACAAAATAGCAAAACTTTCGTCTTGTTACCATTAGTTGACCTTGAACCTGGTAATAATAATTATGTTTTTTTTAGTTTTATTCCATTTGATGCTTCTACACAAAATGTATTTTTTTTTGTCGTACTGCCTCCAGAGGTGTAAGGCCTGCTGCTGATGACGGGCACTTTATTTCAATCAGACTGTCTGTCCCTAAAATACCGGTTCTCTATCGTATTACCGTACTTTTTAATCCATAATCTAAAATGTTTTTTTTTTGTCATAATCATCATTAGTCCGAATGATAATTTATATTCCATATAAATTATCATTCGGACTATTGGAGCATTCATATGCCATAAAGTTGAAATCCCTAAATATAATAAGCCCTAAATCCGCTTGTCATAAGTATTACAATCAATAATATACAAAAGACATAAAATCGTTTTCAATAAAAGTCATAAGTCCTATTCTAAGTAAATGTTTAATCGTATGTAGGCGTTGACTTGCAAGCAAGCATGCAATGCAAGCATGCAATGCAAGCATGCAATGCAAGCATGCAATGCAAGCATGCAATGCAAGCATGCAATGCAAGCATGCAATGCAAGCATGCAATGCAAGCATGCATTGCAAGCATGCAATGCAAGCATGCAATGCAAGCATGCAATGCAAGCATGCAATGCAAGCATGGAATGCCCAGACCAGTTTTTAAAACACACGTGTGCTGGAATTGAGGATTTTTTATTTTGAGCTATAGCACACGCTACAATATGATTTTTTTACCCAATGTACAGTATTTTTTTGTCCTGTGCCCTATTATACAACCTACACCAGAAAGTGAATTGAAATTTGTACCGTAGCTACGTTTAGCCCATGATCCGTCTGTCACGACGGTCACACATGGTACACCTTGTAACATCTTTATTTTCCAAAGCAAGTCGCCTTTCTTCTGCACCTGCTTCTAACATAAGCTGTAACGCAATGTCTTTTTGTATAATGCCTAACTTTTGACTGTTTTTTACATACTAAGTCTCGCTCATATTAGGCATATTTAAACTAGCACATATCTCATCAAGTTGGCTCCAACCATTGCCAGTTTGAGAGATACCCTCGATTACATTTAAATTAATGGGTATTTCTCTAAATTTATTAGATTCCTGAGATTTAATGTTTTCTAATTGGTTGCAAAATTTACACTTGAAAACAAATTGTGAGTAAAACCCAATTCTTTTTTCCTTTACGAATTCCAAGTGCTGAAAATTACATTCGAATGGATCATGCCTAATATTCTTCAATTGTTGAAACAGATAAGCAATATTCACTATTCTGTTTCCTTCTAAAGTTGCACAATCACTCTTATCACGATTGTCGGTTTCAAAAGAGAAATTGTAGTCATCTGAATCGGATTCACAGATTTGTTGTATTCATGTGTGGTTGACATCGATTCTTTCTGCTGTGGTCCTGTAAACGCATAACTCAATTAGAATACGCAAACTAACGAAAATGGATTTACTGTAGTGACTATTGTATTGTATAACGGGCTGGTGTCCGCAACTACACGTCAAAGCGCGTATTTTGCATACGGGTAGGAAATTCACTGTATCCACCCCAACTACCCGAGAAAGGCCAGCAGCGCCCCCATGTTGCCGAAAATCTCGCGGGGAGTACCTGGGTTACCGAAGTACTTCGCCCTGTATATTGCAATGACTGGGCACGGCACCGGAGGCTGTCTGTGACTCCTATGACAAAGAGCTGTTTATTATAAGAGAAGTTTCCGGTGATCAGTTGTAACTGTGCGCAGCTGTGGTTTGGTTAGCAAAAGCGCGCGTTTTCTGAAGTGGCCGTTGCTCTCGGGAAGTGCCTCCTTGGCCTGCCAACACTCCAGTGGTCTAGCCACGGCTTGTGGTGTTGTTCACTACCAGTGTGCGTAAGTATCTGAAAGGGAGTTGTAGATTCGGGTCCCACCGCTGCCATGCTCGATATCCTTCTAGCGAGTTCGTCCGCCGAATTATTGCCATGGGAATCGCTGTGTCCTTTGATCCATTGGATGGTTATATCATTGAGATTACCAACCTGGTTCAGGCGTTGATGATACTCGTGTATGAAACCAGAGTTGACTGTGTGATTGTTTAGAGCTAGCAGTACCGCCATGCTGTCTGAGAGTATACGAAATGAGTGGTCCACGACCTCCCTGGCTAAGATGGCCGATGCCGCCAGGGAAATGCCCATGAATTTTGCTTGATGGAAGCTGTAGTTAGTTTAGTGCGGGGCCACCAGACCACTGCCCCATAAGTAATTATAGGTCGGATCACCGCACAGTATAACTAAAGTATAATTTTAGGGAATAGGCCCCCTTCTTACCTATCATCCTCCTACATTGCTAGAAGTTAATGCAGGCCCTGTTTCTTTATTGTTTAAGTGGCTACTCCAGTTTAACTTACTGTCTAGGATGACTCCCAGATACTTGACCTCATTGGCTAAGTGGAGTTTCTTATCGAAGACTTTGGGTGAGCGATAAGGGCCTAGTGTTCGTTTTTGGGTAAAAATGACTAGTTCAGTCTTCGTGGGGTTCACTGAGAGGTCGAACTCTCTATACCATCGTTAAACGATGCGTAGAGCCTGTTGAGTAAGGTCACTGATTGTCCCCGTCACTTTCCCCGAAATGAGGATAAGGAGGGATATGTCGTGGCTAATACTACAGAAACTATAAATAAATAGAAAATTAACACCTCAAAGAACAAAGTTATTGTATTATTAGAATTGCTAATTTTCCGACTTTGAGCGCATGGCGAAATAATGGCGGCTGAAATGTCCTAGTTTAATAACTGCGGTACATATACCTATGAAAGTACTTACGATTGGGGTGTGGTCAGTACACGAGGAATATCGCAACTAATCTGTTCACAAGGGTCATTTACTGTAGGTATATTTTCGCATTTTGCAGACATTGCTTCATGTATTTCTACTGCACAGGTATCTTGCTCGAATGAATTTTGTGTTGATCTAAAAAAACATGGAATATACAGAGTCAAATTAAATTAGTTAGCGAAACTCCGCTCACAAAAAAAAAAAAAGTGAAAAATAACTTTAGCTTCTGAAGACGGTGACTTTTGTTTGATTGATTTAATTTTTTGTCACCGACTTCAGAAGCTAAAGTTATTTTTCACTTTTTTGTTTTTTTTTGAAGTCGGTTTTATTTTTTGGAAAAAAGTTTTTATTTTTCACTTTTCACATATGCTTGATATACATGGAAATTGCATACCGTTACAATTACAACAAGCCCAAACACGACTAGGATACATTGTCTCATTATGGAGTTCCGTGTATCGAACGCAAATGCTTCACTTGTTGTAGAAAATACCAAAATCGCAACACGTTATCGTATAAAATTTGAAGAGTTCCCTCGATTTTGCCAAGATTCCATCATCAGATCCTGACTTGGTGGCTATGGGACCATTTGGAAAGAATACCCTTTCCAACAAAAAAATAATTTTTCAAATCGGTTGGCCAGCGACGGAGTTATGCCCGACCAAAAAAAAAATAGAAACATCCGAATTGAGAACCTCCTCCTTTTTTAGAAGTCGGTTAAAAATCAAAAGTGGTTTTAATTTTTCGGGTCAACAATCATAACACTCAAAATAATCATTACGGTTTAGACGTATCCAGTACAGGAGGAATATTTTCTTTGTTCATGAACCATCCCCTCAATGTTCTTTTGAACTTCTTCTTCCGAGGCCACTTAGTTTTAGGCGCCCTTTTTTTCCATTCGCCAATCTTTTGTATCTGTTGCATAAAAATAACAACATTATAAAATACCTAAACACTATAATTTATTTATTTTATGAAAGAAATGTTTTATTCGTAAATGTGTCGTTATTTACTTGTTAAATTATAAAGAAGAAAAGAAAGAAAGAAAAAGCATTTATTAGCACGCACAGGACAAAACACATAAAATAATGTGAGTTTATTAATTTATTTTTGTAAGCTCTTTCGATTTTCGATAGTTAGAAGGCTGCCATTTTAAAAAAGGTAATATAAACCTAGTATTTCATTGAGGTAATGAATACGGTTAAAAAGAAAACTATTAAATTCACACAATAATTTGTGACAACCCTCGGATACGCGACATCAGACGCGAGTTCGAAGCGCGTAGCGAGTACCGATGCAACGCGACACGGCGTTTTCTACCTCATGATGATCAGCTGATGCCAATTCCTTGATTTATTAGGGTAAGCACAATATGATAGTAGGAAGGTGATTATAACCACCTTCCATTCTCTGGTCTCCCAAACTAGATACCTAGCAGATAAGTCTTTTTAGTTTTTGTTTGGTAGCTTATTTGCCTATTTATTGAGACAGGTTTTGTTATATTTTAAGCTATAAAATATAACACTGGTTCTTATGAGATTACTATTAACTGGGTTGTGGAGGTCAGATAAGCAGTCGCTCCATGTAAAATACTGGTATTCAGCTGCATCCGGTTAGACTGGAAGCCGACCCGAACATAATTGGGAAAAGGCTAGGCAGATGATGATGACTCATGGGAGCGGAGCAGTCAGAAACCCTAGTACAAGCATACATACATATACATGTATATGGGTACCTAATACGATATGGAACTGGTACATACCTTTATAATTTTTTTTCTTTTTATCATCAAATGACTCCGCCCAGAGCGGGGGGAGTGTCAGACTTTTACTGACTAAAACCCATTCGTGTTCCTTCCTCGTCCTTTATGTTCCGGGGCCACGGTATCTCTTTCGAACAGTCCCGCAGCCCCGGCAGGCTTCGGCCCTTGCGGGGCCCCTTCCTTTATGTTGACAACTCTTTGAGGCGCGCATGGAACACGAACGCGCCGTCGACACGGCCTGTCGTCATAAGACGGACGGACGGCGAGCTAGCCCATAGCTCACCGTCCGCAGGCCTGCGTCTACGGTGGCCGGAGGCCACCACGTGGCCCCCCACGCCTGCTAACACCTACCACCTCCTTCGCTAGTATGACTGCTTCGCAGAAGGAAGGGACGGCTTCCTATTCCGTCTCGCTCCGGATCATGGATTGAACCAGGGCCGGACGCGAGAGGTCGCCGCCGCTGATCGCCGCACTAGGTGCATACCTACGTTATCAATAGGGTACCCCGACTGCCAGAGGCACATCATAGATATTTTTACCGTGCCAGAAGTGCCAAAGGATGGTTTTATATATGTATATGTGCCTACTATTTGAGCAACCATTTCCATTTCCATAAACATACAAGCTAAAAGCTTAGCGCGCATCGCGCCCCTCTCAGATCGAGTGTCTTGCTTACATAATTATGGTGCCTAGTGTACGTACACAAAGCCGCGAAGCACCGCCGGCGGTCACTAATAAGCCTGCGGCGCTGTGTTCTTAGAGAATAGCATTACTGGTCGAAGTCGCCATCGACAACCGCGTGCCTCTGCCGTCGGCTCGTGTCGCCGTGTAAAAAACACTAAATAGATTAGGTGTAACAAAATAAATGACTTACCCATTGTTTATTTGTAGTTGTTCACACCTGTTCTTCAATAAACCAGCACAATTTCACTGGTACAGCGCAGCGTCCACTCAATCCAACAATTTCAATTTGTAAAATAATTTGAAGTCCAAACGATGTACGTCAAACGTCATACGTATGCACAGAGCATCTATATATTATGTTCATACGAATGACAGGCCGCCAGTAGGCTGTCGAATAAAGGTCATGGCACACTACACAAGCACCACCGTACCGCCATTTTATAATGTATTTATGAAAAAACTATATAACGAACGCACCTTGGTATGTCTCAAACATGGACTCCATCACGAACTCAGCGTCAAAAGTGTTATCGAAGAAATCTCGAAAAGGACAAAAGCCTACAAGAAGCGAATCACTAATCATCCAAATATGCTGGCCGTCAATCTAATGAACACCCAAACAGTTGTTCGTAGACTAAAAAAAAAAGATTCCTCAAGACCTTCTCTGAAAAGCACAAGAATAAACGGAGCAGTCACTGGACGGCTTTCGTGTAAGCCCTTTTATTAAATTAAATCTTACACATATTGCTGAATATCTACAAGATTGCAATAAAAAAGAAAAAAAAATGAAAAACCTGACGGCGGCGGGCCGTCAGCGCGCTTGCCGCTACCATACAACTCAACTCGCGGGTGACTCGGACTCGGCGCGCAGTAAGCGGGCCGTCCGCACGAGTTGCCCGCGATTGCTCGCGAACCAGTGCCAGCACGCGGACCGCGTGCTTACGCCTCGCTGACGACGCGTGGTAAGCGCGCCGTAGCCTAAATTCAAGGCATGGGGCAACAGCTGTGCTGGTGCGGTGCTTGTGTAGTGTGCCGTGACCTTCAAACTGGAATACGCGCGCGCACACGGCACCGCACTTGTGACTTGTGACATATTGTTCATGTGTGTGAACAAGCGTCATCCTCCCGCACCGCACCGGGGGGGGACATTATTCAGTGAGATGCACGATAATTCACAGTCAAAGGCGCGCGTAAAAATTACGAAAAGGCCTTTGGAAAATCGAGTTTTATGAAAAAAACCACTGCATCAATCAATTTCATATAAAATATATAATTTTTTTCGATAATTGCGCTTTGTCGGTACCGACTTAGTTTTGGAAGTTTGATTCTTCTTTTATTACTAATTCACGCCCAAAGTTGCGTTAAAATTGGCAATAAAAACGAATCTTTGGTAGCTTGTAACTTTATAATGGCTTTATATTTTACAATTCTGTTTCCGTACAGACAAAGTAAATAATGAGACAAAACGATACCATGTTTAACTTTGGATGTAAAGTTTCAAACAGTGGAGTAATACTCCCCCAAAATTTATATGGAAAAAATGTCGACTAGATCAACCTTAAGTACCATTCCCTCAACATGTATTTCTTACCGAATTATCTAAGTTTCTAAATGCACACAAGGCATAGCGGTACTGATGCTGCCTTACGTTCTTAGGGTCCCGGGTTCGAATCCTGGTAGGAGCAAATGTTTGTATAATAAGTATGTATTTATAAACAAAAAGTATCTATGTAGTAAATCAACTACGACGTCCACGACACAAGCTTCGTTGCTTAGTGTGGCACTAGATGACGCTGTGTGTAAATTGTCCAGCGATATATTTTATTTTTAACTAGCTGTAATACCCCAGCATGCGTTGCAATGCATTTTTTACCTACCTACTACTACCTTTTTACTACTACCTACCTATTACTACCTACCTACTACCTACCTACTACTACCTGCCCACTACTACCTACCTACTACTACCTAACTACTACTACCTACCTACTACTACCTACCTACCTACCTATTTCTCACCTTTCAAACCTTCCCTGGACTTCCACAAATAATTCAAAACCAAAATGAGCCAAATCGGTCCAGCCTTTCTCGGGTTTTAGCGAGACTAACGAACAGCAAATGTTTTTTTTTATATATTAAAGATGATAAAAAAATCTTTCCTTCTATCATCGTGAGTCTCTTATCCCGATTTTGTGGTCGGTGCAGCATGACTTCTTCTTCCAAGTGTCTCTGTTACTCGTCACCAGTCGTCAGTCCATCCATCGTTTTTTTGGTCTTCCTCTACTCTTATACCCATTCACATTCATATTAAAAAAAAAAGTGGTGCAGTCTTTGGGGACTGCCGATAGAACTGTAAACTCGTAGCCGATCAAACAGCGTACGTGACGGTCACGCGAGTTCCATGATTTTTATTCACTCAAAAAGTGCTCAACGTGCCTCTTTTTTCGGATTGGAAATCATCAAATCTGCCACTCTGGGCGGAGCGGGAGGGAGTGTCAGACTTTTACTGACTAAAAACCATCCATGTACCTTCCTCGCCCTTCACGTTCCGGGGCCTCGATATCTCTTTCGAACAGACCCGCAGCCCCTGCTCAATGTACCTAAAAAGTTTTCACACCAAAAAAACTCTCCTTCTATGATAAACGCAACTCCAACAAAAACTAACTTCTCTGCACCTCGTTACTCAGTTCCCATTTACTCAAACATAAAGCTGTAGCGACGCGTCCACGACTAAAGTATAGCTCACTGACTTCACATATTGCCTGGCTGAACGACCTATTTTCCAAAAATAGCTGGCTAGAGCCTAGGTAGACCCACAGGCCCAAAACTTAGATTGCAATGTAGGTCGCGTTTGAGATGTCGGGGAAAATCGATGTTGGTATTTTAGATCTAAAGTTTGGTGACTAGTTTAGAGAGACTGTAAGTGACTAACACCCGTATTAAGTACTAGTCAAGATAAAGTACTTACTTATGCAAACATTTTTATGCAAAAGATTAGCATTTAAACAAAGAACCGCCAAAGAAAGCAAACTTAAGAATTGTAACTATTGACAGTTCTAACTTAATTAATTTAGGCATTATTATTTTTACTGGTAATCTTACTTAGGGTAATCTTCCTAATGCATCTTATTGGACGTGTTTGTAATGATATGTTATAATTGATGGCAAATAAATGAAAAAATAAATAATAAACTTCAAGTAAATTTAACTAAGCTACAGAATTAAAATTGTTTCTCATATTATGAGTTTTACTAAGGTAATCTCTTTGACTTGTTTACAAATGCGAGTAAGGATGCGAGTGATAGAACGAATTTCAAGATCTAATATCTGTTATGAGCCAAGTAACTACGACTACACTAATGAAACTGAACGGCATTTTAGAGTTGTCACTGTTATGTACCGTACCCAAGGGGTAAAAACGGAACCCTATTTAATAATAGGGTTCCGGACAGACGGACAGATGGACATACGGACAGTGAGTCTTAATAGACTCACTGTCCGTATGTCCATCTGTCCGTCTGTCCTTCGGTCCGTCTGTCTGTCGCCAGGCTGTATCTCATGAGCCGTGATAGCTATACAGTTGACATTTTCACAGACGATGTATTTCTGTTGCCGCTAATAACAGCAAATACTAAAACTAAACATTTTTTCAAAAACAGAATAAAATAAATATTGAGTGATCCCTTAAAACAAACGTGTTTTTTTTATAATAATGATACGGAACCCTTCATGCGTTAATACGATTCGCACTTGGCCGGTTTTTCAATGTAGTTAAGTCGTAATCGCTTTTAGATTCACTATAGATAAAATTCGCGCATTAACCTTGTCATAAAATATTTATTTAGCTCTAGACACCCATCTAGACACTAAGGAGGTCAGGTCCGGTCAGTATTTGTAGTTATTAGGATTACCTCTTGGAACCATATTGAACCAAAAAACCTAAGATAATGCCTGTTTTCACGCGTTCGTGTGAACGTTTTTATGGCTTATGAAAGTACAAAAATTAATGATGAAAAATAGAAATAGTGAAACTTTAGTTCAACTACAGAGTAAAGACATTACAGAGAGGAATAAGGACTATAGTAGATTAGTATCTACAAATGCGCTTATTTACTGAAAGCAATTTTAAGAAAACAAAGTTACAGCAATGAAAAGACGGGAGAAACAATTGCAAAACTCAAGATCCAGAACAAAACATTAGAAATGCAGAGAAACCCGAGACAAACTAAGTTAAATTCCCATTATCTCCGACTATCGCTTAAATGTGTTTCTGCTATACGATTTCCTTAGTTTTTAGTAAAGAATATTCTATCTAAATAGGTTGTATTAACACCTCTTCCCGAAGCCGAAAGGCTCTCTTCGAAAGGTTCTCCTCGTCATTGCGATAATTTTCTTGTTCTACTCACCTGGGAACCTTCTATGTTACGGAGATTTTGTTACAACTTTTTGACAAGTTTTTTTTTAATACTAGTTTTTATTGTAAGATTTTTACTTTAAATACCTCCACGAACCCCGAATATTCAATCCATGACCAGCACAATGTTTTGAGTGCGTTACATTGAGATAAACCACAAAACGTGATTTTTTGACCCAAAAATAAAAGTGGTTTCCCAGCAATAATTTTTGAGTAAAGTTATTTATTTTGATGTACATAATGCTTGGTTGACTGCTTCGTGATGAGGTGGTTTACACCCTGTATATCTACCAAGGAATCCTTACTAGTTTGTAAATTTGAATCATCATCTGGCCACATTGACTGATCCCATGCGACTCGCATCCAACGGATTCCCGCAACCTTCCCCAGGTTATCGGTCCACCTAGTGGGAGGTATTCCAACGCATCGTCTTCCAGTTCGCGGTCGCTACTCCAGAACTTTTCGGCCCCATCGGCAATCCGTTCTGCGAGCAATGTGCCCTGCCCACTGCAACTTAAGATAATGAAAAGGAAATGGGGGAGGCCTTTGCCTACCGGTGGGGCACCATAGGCTAATTTAAAAAAAATGGATTTTGTCAACAATTTCAAATATTGGTGTTCAGCTGCATCCGGTTAGACTGGAAACTGATCCCAACATAGTTGAATCATCATCAACTATGTTGGGATCAGTTTCCAGTCTAACCGGATGCAGCTGAACACCAATATTTGAAATTGTTGACAAAATCCATTTTTTTTAAATTAGCCTATGGTGCCCCACCGGTAGGCAAAGGCCTCCCCCATTTCCTTTTCATTATCTTAAGTTGCAGTGGGCAGGGCACATTGCTCGCAGAACGGATTGCCGATGGGGCCGAAAAGTTCTGGAGTAGCGACCGCGAACTGGAAGACGATGCGTTGGAATACCTCCCACTAGGTGGACCGATAACCTGGGGAAGGTTGCGGGAATCCGTTGGATGCGAGTCGCATGGGATCAGTCAATGTGGCCAGCAGTGGACGTCTTTCAGCTGAAATGATGATGATGATGATGATTTCCTTCCATCTTTCTCGGTTTTTTTTCTCTTATCTGGTCAATCAATCAGGAATGAGTCTAAATCGTCATGCTAGCGTTTCTTGGACCTGCCTCGGTGACGACTACCGGCTTCAGCCACCCACTGAATGACGATTCCAGCCCATCATGACCCACTCTGGTAATGTGTCCCACCCATTCCCCCTTTGACCTCGCAGACTTATCGCCAACATCAGCGATGCCTGTCTTGGAGCGTATTGTGGTGTTGCGTATTCGATTGGTGAGTATAATTACAATGCTAAGCTGTATCGATTCTACGAGTAATGGTAAAGTAATATTTTAACAAAAAAGTTAACGCAGGGGAAGGTCACGGGCTACAGCTAGTAGGTACTAAATTCCAATATCCTTGAGATAGAGGACCGAAACGTGGAGAGTAACAGTATGTTTGCCCTCTATGCATTGTTTTGATTGCAGGCATATTTTAGAGAAGTTACAGATCTATATTTAAATAAATAAATAAATAAAAATAGAGAACAAAAGTGGAGATAAAATACCGACTTGAGGGACGCCAGCATCGAGATAACACCAGTTGGAAGAAGAGTCTCCCACAAGAACCGACTGCTGACGCCCCCGAAGATAGGAAGAGAACCAATAATTTTACCCATGTTATTAATTTTACACATTCCACCATTTTTAGTTATTGTTATTGTTTCTTAGTGCATGTCATCAAATTTATTTTTGTTACCTATTCTATTTAATACAATTTTCGATTTCATCATTTGTGCTTTTTGTCATTATTGCCGTTTTAATATATTGTTTTATTATTATTATTAATGGGCACGGTATTTTATTAATATGCAACTCTGCCAATTTTATTAATTTTATGAATTCTATAATTTTATTGTTTAGTGATGTATCAGTTTTAATCAATTTTACAAATTAGGTATATCAAGTATATCATTAACACAATGTCATGCATTTTTTAATATAAGCATTGTTTATCTAAATATTAAATTATTTCCATATTTTTGCTATTTATAATGTCTTTTTGCTCTTTCTTTATAAATTGTTTTTATAAAAGTTTTTAAACATTCCATCATTTTTTACTTTTTGTTATTATTTTTAATGTGTTTATGTAACATAATAACATTATATTGTTATTTGATATTTGTGCAAATTTTTTTTGAGTTTATTATGTGTTTGTTTATGTGGTCGAGCGTATGGCACTCGTGGGCTGCAGCTGAAAATCAGCGTCAGGTGGCACACCTTGTGTCGCCATCTGACATTATGCTGAGCTGAGGCCCTTTTGGCATTATAAGCTGTTTGTTTATGTATTATGTAAAATGTTATAGGTATTTTAATGCCAAATAAATACAATTTTCTTTCTTTCTTTCTTTCAATTCACAACCTCGGCAGAGACCATAAAATATAGGAGTGGATGGATAAAAGGACTTCGTGACTGACAGTATTGAAAGCATTAGAAAAATCTATCAGCACTAAAACGGAATCTTATTTCGTCAGTCACTTTACTTGGTGAACTGAAATGGTACTGTGGCCGGGCCTGAACCCGGATTTGGATGAACTAATGAGTGAGTTAATGGTGAACAAAGTGAGAGAACTGTTTATGGACACAGGCCTCGAGCACTTTAGGTAAAAAGGGAAGGACGAAAAGCGGAGGAAAGTGACTGGGAAGAGTGGGATTAGGAATTTTAGGCAGTGGTTGCACATGGGCTTTCCTTAAGCTTAATTACATTATCAAACTGAGACAATAAATCCCTTCAAACCTTAACGAACAAATGTTACGTGAAGACTTGCAGCAATAAAATTGAACACAGCAAACAAGAGCACAAATGAACTGTGTAAATAAAATAAAAGCTAGACTTATGATGGCCCGTTGCAATTCTTTGAGCAACATTGCACAACAAATAAAAATGCGTTGGCTTACTTTGTTAGGAGTGGTAATCTCGTACCACTGTTCTCTTTTTAAATGCTTCTTTTTATTTAAGTGGCCTGTTCCAAAAAAACGCGAAATAGCGAGTTTTACTCGTTGAAATTATGTTGTCCGTACGTTCGTTGCTTGAAATAACAATTACATGTTACAAATAGTTCGTTTTTTTCTACTTCAATAATAATGGACGGAATTTTAGATAACTTATTTATTTATTTAGTAGGTCATGACCTACTAAATAAATTGAATTTAGTAGGTCATCCATTAAATTGTTTAAATATGAATCGGAAGAATGATTATTCTTCCGATTCATATTTAAACAAAAACTCAAGGAAACCTTATTTCATGATTTGGGACCTCTAATTTGTAGATCCTATAAATAGGCAATCAACATATTTTTTCATCTCACAAGTATCATGTTTGTACTTTCATAATAATAGAGTACTTTTTCATGACACTTTAGTTTGTTTGTAAATGAAGGTAGAGTGGGTCGGGCAAGTTTTTTTGGGTTTTCCATCAAGAATTTCTCAGTAGCATCTATAGAGTCTGGATTTGTGATAGGTTAATAGCAATAAACTCGCCCACTATTACGTGCGATTTAAACATGAATGTCGAAATATGTGCAGGTACTACAACTGTGAAGACCGCAACCGGAACTGTGTCCGGAAGACGATGCGTTTGGAAGAACTCCCACTAGGTGGACCGGTGACCTGGTAAAGGTTGCGGGAATCCGTTGGATGCGAGTCGCACGGGACCGGTCGATGTGGCGACACTTGGGGGAGGCCTATGTCCAGCAGTGAACGTCTTTCGGCTGAAATGATGATGATGATGAATGACTACAACTGTGCTTAATCCTTTGGAGATTGCAGGCTTGATGTTGTTTTCGATGTACGTTTCCTTGTAAAATCGAAAAAGTAAGTTTTGGTGCTGTTTCGAAGTATTATTTCGCAGCAAACCCGATTTGAAACATTTCTTTAATGAAAAAAAGTGTTAGCGTGCTTTCTTAATTTATTTGGGTTTTTTTTTCTTCATGGTGTTGAAATCATTCATCAAAAGGAATCTTTATTTGACTGAATTAGAATAAACCATTAAATTCAACATGATATCTATTATTTTAAGGGGCCGGCGGAGCATGCGTATTTCATACAAACGTAATACCAAAATTATTGGTAAACCAAACATATTCTTAAGGTAGTGTGTATTTATTTCGATTGGATAACAGAATATCTATGTTCCCAAATATATTTTTTGAGAGGACAATGATACAAATACGAGATATGAGGAATTTAAAATATCTATAGAAAACTTATTTTTCTAATAACTCTTGTTAAAATCAGTGTCCAATCAAAATATGTATATATTTGGGAACCTAGATATTCTGTAATTCAATCGAAATAAATACACACTACCTTAGGAATACGTTTAATTTACAAATGATTTTGGTATTACGTTTGTATGAAATACGCATGCTCCGCAGGCGTCTTAAGGTACTAAATCCAAATGTATATCATCATCATTACGCGTTAAAAAAAATATGTCACTTCAAAGTTAAAACTCAAAGTGAAAAACATGAAAAACGTAATAATTCTCAACTACTAACAAATCATTCGTTCGCGTAAACCGAATGTTTCCGAGAAAACACGGAAATACCCGATGATTTACGATGCACTATACCGAGTCAATTTTCCAACTCGCTTTTTGCATGATGAAGTGGTGCTTCGAGTTTCAAGAGGTTACCATTGAGATTGGAAAGTTCTGGAATGATTGCATTTCCAGCTTTTTGGTGGGATTTTTTGTTAAGCTCCGTTGCCATTGCTGATTAGGATTCTCTGTAAAGTGAGTGATAATGACGGGTTTCATATTTTCAAGATAATATTTAAACGAACGAATACGACAATCAGTCTTATCAAAGGGTATCGTATTACCCAGTACTAACTGGGTTGTGGAGGTCAGATAGGCAGTCACTCCATGTAAAATACTGGTATTCAGCTGCATCCGGTGAGACTGGAAGCCGACCCCAGTATAGTTGTGAAAAGGTTACTTAGATGACGATTTAAACTAGCAAATAGGTATATTAAATTCAAAGAAACGATACCAAAAATAAAATAAATCGGCATTTTAGGCAAAATGGCGCCTGAAAACTGTCTCAAAATTATCTCTGAACAAGAACAACCAGATATTATCACGACCGCGATGTAGTGTTTAAATCAATCACATAAGATATTAATTAATATTCTTAAAATTATGAAAACAACACAATTATTGTGTGATTTTTTTTATTTAAAACTAAGTGATGACCGTGGCTTCGCCTGCACGCGTTACAAATAATATACTAAAACCTTCCTCGAGAACAGCTCTATCCATTGGTGACAACAACATGAAAAGGGAGGAGCAGGAGCTAAACGCGAGTATTAAAATACCTGAAAGTATATGATTCACTGCGATAAAAACAAAACTAGAAAATTATATGATATTCTTCAAGATATATGCTAGTATGATACTGTTTTGAAAACATAATACAATTTACTTTATTCGATAAAAAATCACAAACTTATCTCAAACCATACTAAAATACATACGATCATTCTGATTTTTTGGCAAATAATTCTACAGGTAACATTATATCATCAGTGTTTTATTTTTTTAGTCCAATCAATAGCTTTTTTTGTAAATCGATCGAAACCAGTCACTCAGCACTATTCGTGCCGCTCACTTTGTAGTGCAAGCTGATTAGAACTTTATTCTAACAGTATTTCAAACGAAGTTTGAACCACCACAGGGTGTAAACCATCTCATGAAGTCGTCGTAAGTAACTTTATCCAAAAATTATTGCTCGGAAACGACTTTTTGGGGTCAAAAATCATATTTTGTGGTAGAACTCAATGTAACGCACTTAAAACATTGTGCTAATGGATGACTTGAAATTTGAATAGTACGGGGGTCGTAAAGATGTTTAAAGTAAAAATCGTGCAATAAAAACATGTACTATATTTAAAAAAAAACTTGTCAAAGAGTTGTAACTTTGACCCCCAATATCTCCGTAACTAGAAGGTTCTCAGGTATGATGTAGAAAAAAAAATGATCACAATAACAAGGAGAATAAGTGCCTTTCGACTTCGTGAAGAGGTGGTTTACACCCTTTAGTATGTAGTGATTCGACGTATGCGTAGCTAGGACCTCAGTATACTGTTAATACGATATAATCACTGCAATGTACTTTGCTTGATTTCCTTGATTGGTCAAATTAACCTACAATCAAGAGAAGGACAGACAAATTGCTCTGTATCACAATGTGTACGCTATGTACGTTAAAAGGTCACACTCGTATCAAATTAATGTTGAGCCATTCAGAATCTTTCCTTAAAATAGTTATTTTGTTGATGATGAATGACGGATTTTCTTTTTAAACTCTTCCCTAGTCGCTGGAAAGATGGCGCTGATCTCGGTACGTTACTGAAAGGGACAGAACATCACATAATTTCACTTGGACCTAATGGTTCTATTCGGAAGCATATGCAAACGAAAGTGTCAGTTAACGAGCGTATGTGACGTGTGTTTTTTCAAGCGTTTTGGCTTTGGCACCTAGTAACGTAGTCAGTTCAACGCAGTCTACCGAGTTCCTGGAAACAATTTTTTTTAATTATCAGAAAGAAAACCTATCTAAAAGAAGAAAATTCGTTGCCTAAAAATATTCAATTAAAGGATTATGAATTTAAAAAATGACGGGTCTATTTAAATTAAAATGTGGATAAAAAAAACGAAAAATATTATTTTGTCAATTTCTTATTACGGAGCCTGGATTTGAGCTCGGTTGGTGGCAATAGGTTCGCCCCCTATTACCTGTAATGATAGTTGTAAGGGAGATTTGAAATAAATAAATAATGAAACATAAACATTAAACTGGCAAAATGTAGCTGAACTTGCAGATGTTATGATAACAGTCGTGATATTAACACATATTCGCGTAGAGTTATCAGTAACACGCATTAAAAAAAAAGTACTTTATCTACCTACGATTAACAATGAAACGTCCTTCGCATACAGAACAAGATCACGCTCTCGTAGAATTCACGTCACGTCACCGTTAAACTACGGAGATGCAGGCTTCCACGAGGCCAACATCGAGCAAACGAGCCCAGTCCAAGGCCTCGGCAAAAAACTCAATAAAGACGGAATTTGCTCAATGACACGGCTAGATAAAATGTGGAGGACTGTAAATAGGGAAAATTGGACGGCGAAAGTAAACGTTTGTAAGTTTTGTAGTATTTTATGTCAAGGGTAGTTGAAAGTGTGGCCTGCATGTGCGGGCCGTATTTGGCAGTTGTTTATCTACACTAATATTATAAACAGCAAAGATTTGATTTTTTGTTGGTTTGTTACGATTTAAATCAAGAACTACTTAACCGATTTAAACAATTCTTTCACCAATAAAAAGCTACATTTTTACCAAGAAACATAGGCTAAAATTATACACCACTAATTTTTAATTAGTACAAATACTTAAAGGGCTTGTCAAAGATGGTCATGTTATATTATGTGAAGTCTCAATAAATATTGTTAAACAGCAAAGTTATTAGCGATTGTTTATATTTCAAATTGTCACTCAATGTATGGAAATATTGTACAGGCCATTCTAAAATTATTATTAGTATTCATTCAGTCATTCATCCGACCACCGTAGCGTCATTCATTATGAGTTTACCAATATTATAAGCTTATTAACTGAAAAAATCTAATAAGTCCGTCTCTTAGATTATCATAAAATATTTGACTAGTATTTTTCCTTTTCTCACATAAACCAAAATTGACGAAGATACGACGCTTTTAAAATTCCCAATACGTCACTGTTTGGTATCATTCTTAGTGAGTTCTGACGTCATGAGCCCCCACTCCCGAGTTTTGATGCGTTTTATCTTTGTCAATATTCGTTGATTTACAAAAACAAAAAATACGTGTCCATTATTATCCAATACTCTAACTGACGGACTGAATACCCGTAGATCTGAAATTTATTGATGGTGGAAACTAGCCTTTATGACAAATTTTCGTACTCAATTTTTGGGAGTTCGTTTTTTTTTACTTTTGACTAAATAAATACGATAAGTAATGGGTACGGATATAGCCCCATTTTATAGTACTAATTAAAAATTAGGGATGTATTTGGTATCATGCAAAGTAGCCGAACTATCACAATTTTCGCGGACGATAATAGAATATTCATTCCGTTCTTGTTCCGTGTTACCTACTTGTGGTTGGCACAATATATTTTTTATTCTTAGTGCCTTATCGGGTGGGCAGCGGGTTTACGGTGTGCAATCCGCGTTTTATACAATCATTAATTTGTTTTTCTTCGCAGCGTGTTGGCCGCGCACACGTTGTGAACCCGCGGCGAGCTTGCTGCGCACTTGCTCCGTTTTCCATTCGCTCGCAAATCGCTAGTGTGATAAGGCCTTTACATTCTTTCTTGCTCACATTCACGCCATCACTTACATTTTTTTCTTTCATAATTATCATTCCTCACACAACTTTTCACTCGTTATTTAAGTCTGGTTCCATGCAAGGCCTCGTATAGTGCACAAAAAAAATAGTTAGACAATAAAGTAGTAAGTATTACATTCAATATGCTCATTATTATTTTATAAGGAAACTTTAGCTAACTACTACCAAGCTCTATACAGCCACAGGGTGTTAACGGATTCTGCTCAGAAGCTGTTAAACAATAATTCTGTACATCAAACTAAGTAAACTTACACAAAAACTTTTGCTGGACAATGACTTTTTTTATGTAAAAAATCAAGATTTGCGGAAAAACTCAATGTAACGCACTCGAAATATTGTGCAGGTGGATGGACGGAATAGTGTGGAGGTGTTTAAAGTAAAGTTCTTACATGAAGAACAAATATTTAAAAAAAAACTTGTGAAAAAGTTGGAACTCGGGCCCCTTAATATCTCCGTAACTAGAAAGTTCCCAAGTATGGTCTAGAACATAAAAATGATCGCAATGACCGCTATGATCGCAAATTACGCTTATTTCTTCGAAAATAAATAGTTACGCAATAAACTTCTGTAACATTCATAACAAGAAAATTCATAATAATCAGGAAACTTCCCCCACTATACTAAGTACTAAATATTAATGTGAGCATAACACAATAATTTTATTCGTGTCACGTCAATATGGAACCAGAGGGAAATGCAGTCCCGCGAGGCCATTTCACTGTCGCGCCAGGCCCCACATTTTCTAGTCCAAGGCCTAGGGTGTGAAGTAAATAATAGCGTGAAATTGGGTTGACTCAAGTATGGAATTGCACAGATAAAATGGTATAGAGAATTTCATAATTATACTATTGTACCAGCTTGTTATTTTGTAGGAAATTGTTTTTAGTAAGTATTTAATCAATTTACCACGCCTTAATATTTTCCGAAGGAGCAGGCCCGGCTAATATATAGGAGAACATAATATTTCATTTATTATTTTTGTCAAAAATTGCTAACTGAAAATTCACTAAGATTGACACTATCTTACTGTCACAAACTATAAAGTTTTATAACGTGCAAGTCATATTAAACCTATGGGTGATGCAGTTATAAGGTCAACAACGCAAAACAAAATCCTGCATCCGTATGATAAACTTGCTTAAACCTGCGGCTACGCCCGTGTGGAGTCTTACCGGTTCGTACTACCGTACTTATTATCGGACAAAAAGTACCGTATCTATACAGGGTGTAAGCAACCTCATTACGAAGCCGTCCACCAAGCATTCTGTAAATCAAACTAAGTAACTTCACGCAAAAAATATTGCTGGGAAACGACTTTGTTTTTAGGGTGAAAAATCATGTTTTGTGGTAGAACTCAATATTAAGCACTTAAAACATTGTGCTGATGTATGGATTGAATAGTACAGGGGTCGTCAAAATATTACAATAAAAACTTGTATTAAAAAAAAAAAGTTGTTACTTTGACCCCCCCATATCTCCGTAACTCGAAGGTTCCCAGGTATGGTGAAGAACAAAAAAAAAATATCGTAATGACGGGGAAAACAAATACCTTTCGGTTTCGTTAAGAGGTTTTTTACACCCTTTATGTCAATGCAGATCATACACTATGTGTGTGCCAAATTTCATCCAAACTCGCATTTATAATATTAGTAGGACACACAGGACTGACAAAGATAAAAAACAAAGAGGAAAATGATGGATGGATGTTTGTTTCTCTTTCACGCAAAAACTACTTACCGGATTTGGATTAAATTATCACACAGATAGTTTATAACCTGGATTAACACATTGGATACTTTTTATCCCAGTGGAAGAATCTCGTGGGAAATTAACCAACTCCACACGGGGCCCTGGCAGAAGCTAGTAATACTATAAAAATGCGAAAATTCTGGGGTTGGATGTTTTTTATTGTTACACGCGAAAACTACTGACCGGATTTTGATGAAATTTGGCACACCTATTATAAAACTTATGCAAACGGGTATTCTCTATGAGCAGCGGTGGCCCAGCGGTGGCGGCCCCGACTTACGATCAGTAAGTCGTGGGTTCGAACCCAGGCAGGCGCATTACTTTGTGTAATTTATTACATCACCGCTGCTCTCAAAACGGTGAAGGAAAACATCGTGAGGAAACGTCGTGTCCTAGAACCATAAATTCGAAGACATGTGACATCTACCAATCCGCACTGGGCCCGCGTGGTGGATTATATAGCCCATTCCCTCTCATAGAGAGGAGGCCTGTCCCAGCAGTGGGAACATTAATAGGCCGATGATGATGATGAAACGGGTATTTGTCGCGAACTTTACCTTTAATTTAAGCCCGACGTTAAACAGGATTGCACCAGCCGTGGTCGCGGGAAGACTGAAGTTTTGGAGGTACCGCCACAGCAAAGCGAATTCGTTTATTCAACTACCCTCACTTGATCTTCATAAATGTCCCTAATTAACATGTCGGGCTTAGATTAAAGGTAAAATTTGCGATAAATGCCCGTTTGCATAAGTTTTATAATGTGTTCTAATCGTGAAAGTTTAAAAAAAGACCACAGATAGACTTTTTATCCCGCTATTAGGATCCCGTGAGACATTAACGAACTCCACGTGTCAAAGCCGCAGGGATAAACTAGTACATAAATAAATATAAATAACATCTAGACATAAATTACATTTGGCTGTAGCCAAGCCCCTGTGGAATAAACATGCAGTGAAATTCCTATCTTTATGTTCACATTTTGTGCAAAATAATAACAAGTTGCTAACAATAATCTTTACTTTTAATAATAGCATAAATAAAGGCTACTTCTAACACGCGATTCAGTCACGCTACATATTTTTCTAACTTTACACGTAACTATAAAAATGAAAATGAAGTATTTTTAATTAAAATTAAAAAATATCACCTTGAAACTTCATAATAATTGTTGTGTTTACGTATTACTTGAGAGAACAGGCGAAGAAGGTTATTTCATTATGACTTTGGCCTCGAATTTTAGGGAAATAGGGCAATTCCAACCTAGAAAGTTGGGACTGGATTGTATTTTACTGTTACTGTTACTGTTAGCCTGTGTCATCCCACTGCTGGGCAAAGGCCTCTCCCCATGACTTCCAAATTTTTCGATCCAGGGCCAATGTGGGATTATATTTTAAGCGTAGCAATTTTTGCCGTTGTTTTACTTATCTATTCTATACTAATATAAAGCAGAAGAATTTGTTTGTTTGAACGCGCTAATCTCAGGAACTACCAATTGGAAAAAAAAAAATTGTGTTGGATTACTATGACAAATTATCGAGAATGGTAAAATTTATATAACATCACGCTACGACCAATAGGAGCGGAGCGTAAATGAAAAATAATGCGTGTGAGCTTTTTCTCTCTGTCATGTGAGTCAGCTAGTTTTAGCTAAAATCTGGTATCGTGCATTACTTGAGCATGCTTCCTTAAATATTAACCGTATACTATGTAATTAAAAACAACATACAAAAATGTACCAGAGGGGCCTGAAAATAAAGCACCTACTCGTACATTGAAATAGTGACATATAGGGTCTTCATTCTCTTGCACTTGCACGAATCTTTTGGGGTCGGCGCAGCATGTCTTCTTCATCCAAACATCTCTATTTTTATCTCATCAGACACTTCTTTAATACACTATTCACTTCTTGCCATATCGTTCTTATAACAGTCCTTCCGTCGTTTCTTTGGAAAGAAAGAATTATGGTTTTTGGGTTTGGAAAGAAAACATTTTAATTAATAGAATGCTCAATCGAGCTACTGAGAATTTGGAGAGCAGTACTCGAACAAACGATGTGTACAAGAGAAAAAATATTGTAGCATCTTGTAGAATATATGTATAGTAAATTAAAAAAAGAACATAATTTTTGTAGTCTTTAATAAAATTTGTTATTGCTTTGTTAAATTATATGCGCGCTTACGGGGCCGGCGGAGCATGCGTATTTCATACAAACGTAATACCAAAATTATTGGTAAACCGAATATCTATGTTCCCAAATATATTTTTTGAGAGGACAATGATACAAATACGAGATAATAATATGAGGAATTTAAAATATCTATAGAAAACTTATTTTTCTAATAACTCTTGTTAAAATCAGTGTCCAATCATAATATATATTTGGGAACCTAGATATTCTGTAATTCAATCGAAATAAATACACACTACTTTAGGAATACGTTTAATTTACAAATGATTTTGGTATTACGTTTGTATGAAAAACGCATGCTCCGCAGGCGTCTTACCTTCTTACAACAGTTTCAGTCTGTTTTAGTCTTCAAAATAATTCCATTTAATTTTAGGCATAGGCGAAACAAATTAATCATTTCAATTAAAACTGATGAAGCGAACAGACAATTTATGTTAACTGGATGTTATTAAAACAGGTACTATGAAAACGTATATTTGCTCAGTTCAACATTTGTATTATTATTTAATTTATTTTAATATGCATGGATTATATTTTTACGTAATATACAATATATTACGTAAAAATATAAACCCAGGAAATAATTTCTTTACAAAAAAAAACACTGAATAATAAAAAAACATTTAAAAATATAAAAAATAGTGGTCCGCTGGTATCGGGAGCAGGTTCCAAGCTTATTATTATTATTATTACCTGTAATAACACCAATCACTATTTGCTTAGCTGTTTCTCAACTATGTTGGGGTATTTAATAAAAATAACAAAATGCGTAATATTACAATCATCATCATCAACCTACTAATGTTCCCACTGCTGGGACACAGGCCTCCTCTCTCCTCTCCTCCTCCTATGAGAGGGATATAGCCCATTCCCTCCACCGACCGACCGTAGATGGTCACATGTTTTCGATTTTTTTGGTTCTAGGACATGCCGTTTTCCTCACAATGTTTTCTTTCATCGTTTTGAGAGCAGTGGTGATGAAATAAAGTACACATAGTAATGCGCCTAAGCTGTCTGGGTTGGAACCCAAAATTTACTGTTTGTAAGTAGGGGCCGCCAACTAACCATTCTTCTTTTATGCTGAACAAAGTTTCCACGAAAATATTAACCAATCAAATAACGTGAACTAAACAAAAGAAACCGCCGGTTTTCTTTTTTTTTTTATCAAGAGCATTAAAGTGATTACATGCACGCCACTTAGTACTTCTTACTAGCTACTCACCTACTTCAGCACTTTCAAGGCAAAACTTGGCTGAATAATATAACAGTATAGGAGCTCAGACTTTGTTTTGCGGCTTCTTTGACACCATCACCTTTGTCTTGGCTGTTCAATTCTAAATTATACAACGTCTTATGAAACTAATTTACAGATCTGCTAAATATTATGTTCGTCAGTACCCAACCTATGCACACTTCTAATATTGTTTAAACTGTAAATAAAGGGTGTAAAATTATCCTTTTCATCCCCCCATCTCGGAAAGAGTATTTTTGCTCTTCAATATCTGAGTGCAAAAGCCGTTTTTATCGTCTTCAGGGTAAAGTAAATTTGAATTTAGAACATCGTGTGCACTGAGTATGTGAATAAATTCAAAACATCATTAAACCTATTTACTTCTACCTCTATGGTGCCGAATTTATCATATTTTTTTTTTTAATTTGTTAGGAACTCAGACTCGGAACCTTCTTGGTGTACTTTTAACCGACTTCTAAAAAAGGAGGAGGTTCTCAATTCGGATGTTTCTATTTTTTTTTTTTTTTTCACGTCATATTGTTAACACCTTAGGTTAAAAACCAACTTGAAAACAAGTGAAAAACCTAAAATGATTAATCATTATCTAGCGACGAGGAAGTTTATTTGACGCCAACAGAATTAACTGAATTTGTTAATTATGCGCAATTTTTTTTGCGTTTATTCATTTCCTCGCTAAGGTGGGATGAAAAGTTACGTGTTGCACTCGAGTGCAAAGATTTTTCACCTCGAGCTCTTTTGAAATTGAGCACGCGGTTAAAAAACAACTTTGCACTCTTGTATAACAAATAACTATTACGAAGCCGAGAAGCACTCTTGTTCTTCCCGTCATTGCGATTGTTTTTTTTTTGTTCTCGGCCGTATCTGGGAACCTTCTAGTTACGGGGATATTAAAGAACAAGGTTCCAACTCCATATTTCACACGTTTTTTTGTATGTTCTTTTGTAGAATTGAATATTCTAAAAATCAAATCATTTATTCTTTGCAAACATGGATTATAGGTACATAATATGTGTTCTTTTATAACAAATTTCTCCACATTTTGCTGTCACATGGGCATGTAAATAATTGGTTTACAATAGAATTATAATTTAAAATAAGTGGCATGTCATTGGAATAGCATACAAAAAAAAATTGTCACCATGGTTAAAAAATTTAAAAAATGACAACATGGTCAAAGCAATAAATAGAAAAAAAAATAGTTAAATACCATCAATAATGTCAAACGGAAAAGGAGACAATTTTTTTTGGGCCCACCTGGTCGTTGCGTTTATTATTCACATCACACCAAAAAAAAATAACCATTTTACAATAGTATTTAAACGAAATAGAGAAACAAAAGGTAGGTATTTATAAAAAAAACAGTCAATAATAGTAAGTGTGTATCGTAAGAGTAAGTACATAATTATATATCAATCAGTCAGTGAATCATCATTTAGAAAGTCGTCAATTAAATAATAAGTTTTCATAATTAATAATTCGTTTAGAGACCTTTAAAATTTTTAGACAGTCAAGGTTTTTAAATTTACTTTAATTACTTCCACGACACCTTTACCTATTAACTTCCATCAGCTCAATGTATTGAGTGCGTTATAAAATAAAAAGTCGTTTCCCAGCAAAATATTTGCGCAGTGTTACTTAGTTGGATGTACGGAATGCTTGGTTGACAACTTCGTGCAGTGTCCTTTTTGTTTTTAATATTGTTACATCGGACCTACTAGAAAACATTCGAGAAAGCACGTGATTACAGTATGTGTACGATGGAATTTCGAGGGGTTTCCATTATTATTACTTTTAAAGTTAGGTAGGTACCTACAAATTCGCGACCTATTTATAAAAAGACATTAGAATTTCGACCGTACGCCTAATGCATACGGTTCAAATTTGTTTGTTTTCCACGACCTTATACCTACTACTTTTATTACCCACCTACCTACTCTTTTGTTAGTGTTTTTTATGACCCTCTAGAATATTCTTGGTTATTCTGGTGTGTCTGTTGGCGAGTATAAATAGACCGCTCAGGGCCGCGACGGTCACCTGGCTGGAGGCCTTAAATTCAAGGCATCCACAGGATTAGCCCGGTTAAGCAGAAGCCAGTCTTCGTAGACTGAACTGCGAGATGCCCTACACAAAAAAAAAAAAAAAAAAAAAAAAAAAAAAAAAAAAAAAAAAAAAACGCGACGGTCAGTCTTGTTTTGGCTACACAACGAAGCGAATCGAAGTGAACTTATAGTAGTGTATTATAGTGTAGGTACTTGTGATTAAGTTTAAATTGTTTTGTGATTAATAAAGTGATTGTGTTGTTTAATCGGTAGTAATTAATGTATCTCATACCCATCTCGTAACAATATGCTTTTTAAAATTAACGCATTTTATTTGTAATATATAGTTCACTAACGGTCTGCCACTGGTCATCCATTGCTCTTAGTAATAAAGTTGAAAAGTGGACGACCGTCAGTGAATTCGGTAGTACCTAATTAGAGACAAAAGGACCTTGACGATGTGACATTTTATCGAAGATAGCTAAATAAAACGTATGAATGAATGAATGAATGATACATTAATTTGCAAGATAATTCTGCGATATTAATTTGGGTTAATACTTTTATTGGAACAAAAGACTTAGCTCAATTGTTCATACAATAACTCGTATCCCGAGCCAACAGACTAATATTCTAGGTCAGTATTTTCAATCTAGATTTCAACAGACAAACGATAGGCATTCCACAAAGCCTTGATCAGAGTGTCAGTAACACTAAGACTACTCATCTTTCCGTCTCATCTAGGTATCTGAAACGAGGACGAACCGACGTGGCTCCATTTGTAGAGGCCATTGTCCATCAATGGACGGATATAAACAGTAGATATCGATTGATTGATGGATCACTTATCTTACAACACAACGCTTTGTTTACTAAATATTTCATCACTCAAATATCCACTTATACCGCAGATTACCCGAAATTAGAAGCAACTATAATATACAATGTTTTCTGAACATCTTCTTGAGAAGAATTATGGTTAGTGTTTTACGGCAGTAACGTGAACTTACGCGTTTACGTAAGAGCTTTTCATAATATTACGGAAAACGATGTTTTGTTGGGATCGCGTCCTGAATATTTTATATGATTTTGGGTAAGCAAATCAATGGTATAAAAGTTTGCTGCCGATATCGTGGATTTAGTAGGTAAAATGTTTGTATTTGTAGCAGTTTTGTGACAGACGACGGATTAAATACTGCTAAAGATGTTTTGGTGCTTGTGAACTTGGGGTTCAATTCATATGTGAAGGAAAATATTATGGGGTTGATCCCCCAGGAATTTAATAGAAGCACTCTCATCTGGATTTTTTATCAGTTAATAGTTTAATGACTACAGGTTCGCCGTCTATTGCAAGGGACTGAAACATAACTGGCGAAATGTATTTGAACTATAATTAAACTTATAGATTTAAGTTTTCATCAGACACAAGTGTTGATATTTTAAATACATCGGTGTATTATTAATTTCGATTAATTTATCTATGGGCCTTAGTTGCCTGACAATAAAGGAATGATTCAATATAATGTATACGTACAGTTTGACAAAATAGAGTATGGAAAAAATGAGGGCGTTACCGACTTTCTGGCAACGCTGAGCAGTTACAAGCCAATGACATTGACGAGTTTGACAGAAATCATGGCATTGCCAGTTAGAAAATATGTAGTTCCGCGTTTGGCCACAATTTTAAGTTTTTTGACGGGCTGTACACCAGCGCATAGACCCTTTAGGGATTCCAGGCGTTGTGTTGTGTTTTTTTTTTACATTTTCACTCCTGAGTGTGATTCGAATTTTGTATTCAAATGAAGTTGCGAATAATACTTTTGAGAATAAATAAGTACTGTGTTCTAAACAATAATGGAAAACATTATTTTGTATTCAAATATCAGGGTTGACCAGAATGCTAATTTTATTTCAAGTCTTAATACCCACTGATCCCTCAGGCGGATTTGTGTTTGTTTTGTTATTTTATTTAGGTCCCAGAGATTACATGAAAATGTTTGATCATTATGTTGCTCTATAAATAATAAAAGTTTGCATTAGTAATACAATAGGGCAAATTGGAAACTTGCTTTCTCACGAGCTGGCAAAAGACGTAAATCTTGTATTAAAATTTATCATAAAATAATGATACAACTTATTTTTTTTTTGACCGTGAAAGAAGCGAAGGAAGTAAGTATTTGCAGATGAAGATCAGCGCTTTGCACTTTTTTCTGCCAATCCACATAGGAAATAGGCATGATTTTACGAATGTTTGTAGATTCTATTTTTTTATTATGATTTTGGTGCGCCGTAAAGTAAAAAAAAAATCTCACTTTTGACCCCAAAGTGGGCGGTCTCCTTTGATTAGTATTGTATTTAAAAAAACATACATACTTGAAAAATAATCTTTTCTCTACCCTCACAGCGAGCTATTTCTCCACAGAGCAATAAAGCTAACTGTCGCACACGCTCTATGTAATCAACCTGTCAATACTTGGGTATTGCAATAACCCTCCCGTGCGTTACTGCTTGACCCGTTTCGACGCTCCTTGATTTGAGTGGCTCGTGGCTAGGAGTTCTAATTACTCTCGTAAGGGGAATCAACGAAAGCGATCTCGACCGTAATAAGTAACCTTTTTTATTGTGAAGCTCTCTTGTGTGGTAAATGAAAAATACTTACCTACGTAGCTTGATATAATCATTCATCAAGAATGAAATATTTTCATAAAAATTTTAAACCGTGTCAAAACAATCAAACAATGAGATTTTCACAGTTTAGACTAAGGGTTCTTTCAGACGAGCGGTAGGTTGCCAATGGCAGACCAACTGTAGCCGTCGCCACCTGCCAACGACTGCCGTCGACGGGTGGAACGCTTGCAGTTGTGGCGTGCCGCGAAAATCTATTGCAGTCGGGGTTCTGCAAGCGTCGACGGCTGTCGTCAACAGGGGGCGAGTGTGACGACGCGGCGACGGGTGCAGTTAAGTTAAGTGTAAGAACCCTAAGGCTTTTGAAAAGCGGAATAAGATTAGTAAATCGTCTGTCCTATCTAAAGTAAGCTTTTCTGATTAGTTGACGATACTCAAAACAGCCCTCGGGCTCGGTGGAGTGACGATCTTCGCAGGATGGCTGGTAGCAACTGGACGACAGTTGCTGAGAATCGAGTTGAGTGGCGTGCGATTGAGGAGGCCTATGTAAAGCAATAGACTTACAGCAGTCTATTGCTTTACATAGGCCTCCTCAATCTCTCAGCTGATGACTCAAAACAGCCAATCAATTTAAAGTTAAAAGTCTCAAAATTTACGATAGTGTAAATATGTTTTTAAAATAATCAGATATTATTTGCTAAGGTATATACACTCGTAGTTATTATAATAACAAAAAAGAATGTTACGAGACACAACTGTTTACAAGTACTTCTTTGATCGCAAGTTAATAAATTCCAAGCTCTTTGACTTATAAAAAAATAAAAATAGACTCCGAAACTTATTATTACTGAAGACTTACCTACAACGACGCTCACAAGAAAATGAACAATTTTCTCTTTATATTTCAGGAATTTATATGAGAGCCTGAATCATTTAGTTCAACCAGAAAAAAAGGTTTTGTTTCCAGGGAAACTAAATAATTGCCTGTTTAATAAAAGAAAAAATATCATAAGAAAAAAGAATGATACAAATATTAAACAAACAGTATACTTTTTTTAATCATTTGTGTCAGCGTTTTCTACTCTTTTTGTAATAAATTGGTTTGGAAGATTGTTTATGTTGTTTTCTTTCCAAACGATTTGTACTATTCATTGAATTTACAGAGGCCTATGTCCAGCAGTGGACGTCTTTCGGCTGCAATGATGATGAGATGATTGAATTTACACCACGCTCAGTCTCTGGTGGTCTTCGTCATCTGCCCAGCCTTTTGCCAACTATGTTGTCTTATGTCTAACCGAATGCAGCTGAATACTAGTATTTTACATAGTGACTGCGAGCGACCTCCACAACGGAGTTGGCAAGATTGGTTGTCAAACTTTTAGGCCACTGTAACTGTAATAAAGATAAAGTAGGGCAACACTAGTTCCGGCACAAATGACAGGAGCTAGGAGCTGCCAGAGACAGTGCGGGCATAGACACTTTACTTAGGGCCACGAGCTAATTAATACGTGTAAAACATTAAAATCACTATTATATTCTAATCGGTTTTTTATTTAAACATCTAAACATTACAGTAACAACTATCAAAGATGCACAATTGACAGCCGGGATTAACGGCTTAACGTGCTTTTCGAGTCACGAAGTAAACTCAGTATAAAGGGTGTAAAATACCTCTTCACGAAACCGAAAGGCACTTGTTCTCCCCATCATTGCGATCATTTTTTTGTTCTACACCATACCTGGGAACCTTCTAGTTACATTGGGGATCAAAGTTACAACTTTTTGACAAGTTTTTTTTCAAATACAAGTTTTTTTTGTAATATTTTAACTTTTAACACCTCCACGACCCCCGTACTATTCAATCCATCCACCAGCACAATGTTTTAAGTGCGTTACATTGAGTTCTACCACAAAACATGATGTATAACCTCAAAAAAAAAGTTGTTTCCCAGCAAAATTTTTTGCGTAAAGTTACTTAGTTTGATGTACAGAATGCTTGGTTAATGGCTTTGTGATGAGGTGGTTTTATACCCTGTATAAAACTCAGAATGTAATGGGTGGTCAGTGTGGTCGCTCATCCTCGGACTAACGTAGGCAAGCACCACTTAACATGAACATTGAAACGAGTAGCTGTTCACGGGTTCAATCTCTGGTGGTTTAAATTCACTAATTGTTTCAGAGCACAGTTCCTCATAGATCGAAGGCCTGTGTCCCAATTGTGCTGATGTTGCTTGTTTGTTGTTGACCTGAACTACCGCAATCCTGGCTATAGGTTGTGTTCCATTCTTTCCACTTCTATCAGAGATGTGTTCCGTTTCGTAAATTCATGAGAATTATGCTTATGTAATAGAACTTTCCCGAATATGTAAAGGAACTCATTTGCAATTTCGTCTAAAACAACTCACGTAGGTAATATTATGCTTTTCCACCAACCCAGCAGTTAAGTTGCAACTGCTTTTCCAAGAACTGCTTAATAGTTAAATATGCACTCATTACCAAACTTTGAAGTTGTTCCTTGCGCTAAAATGTGAATATTATTGTAATAGTGAAAAACTCTCAGTGAGGAGCTCGTGGCTTAATATTAAATGCCGCTCGGGTCGATCTTTACGCTAAGCCGTGGCCCATGCTTGCCTAGGTTGGTCTATGGATGGGTGACCACCCATTACATACCAAGTTTCTTCCTCGGAGAGCACGTTAAGCAGTTGGTCCCGACTGTCATTTGTCGATCTTTGACAGTCGTTATAAGTAGTCGGTGGCCTAAAAAGTCTGACAAGTCTTACCATGGGGTATCGTATTACCCAGTACTAAGAAGTTGTGGAGATCAGATAGACAGTTCATCCGGCATCCGGTTAGACTGGAAGCTGACCCCAACACAGTTAGGAAAATTTTAGGCAGATGATGAGTGAAAAAGCTTTAAGTGCGAAGCTTATATTTCTTGATAGTTATATTATATATTTCTATCTTTGAAACACAATCCAAATGTACTCTCCAAATAAATTGGTGCTAAGTGCAAACGGTGCACTTAGCTAAGAATAGATGGCTTACTATTTTATGCACCAACTAACTGTGTTTAGTTCATCTGCTTTGTATTTGCATAAAAATTTTCTCACTTAAGCACAATTGACAGAAGCGATTGTTGGAGCGTGATCATCAAATTACGTGTCACGTTGTTTGTGCGCGATGGACTCCTAAACTACTTAACCGATTTTAATCAAATTTGTACACGGTGTGCAGTTTGATTCAACTTGAAAGATAGGGTAGCTTACATCTCAATTTACGCAGACGAAGTTGCGCGGGTCAGCTAACAGTGCTATAAGTTTGTAAACACGTTCTCGAAAACGGCTCGAACGATTTCGATGAAAATTGCAAGAAAGCAGTTTTCGGGAACAAAAAATCGATCTGGAAGTAAAAACAAATATTCACTCTAAAGGGTGTATTCCCACTGACCTCACCGTTCGTCGTCCCACTGGTGGGGTCAGCGGGAAATGATAAAAATATTCCAAAACGATTCCCGTTGACCCGTGTATTGCAAAGCGCAGTCGCCCAGGTACTTGATAAAATATGTGATAAAAAAGTGCATAAACCGTAAACAATCGTTTACATCAGATGCTGATAACGCCCACTTATATTAAAACATACTTTTTTTCCTATTTTCCCCTGATCTAAGGTAGTAATCATGTCTCAAAGCTCCATGTGGCCGAACCATTCCTATTTATGAAATGAAAATTTATTCATAGAATTCCTAGAAATTCTAGACTGGGAATTCCCAAACGGAAAAACCTAACATCACTTTTATTAATAAAATCCTTTTATACACACACACTATACATTAATGACTTGTGAAGATTAATCAGACGCTGCTGAAATTGTCTATTTAGAACTTTTATTGCAAATCGTAAAACCAGAGACTTACGGAAATATAAATTACCATAAACAATTTTGGTGTTCGGATTACGACACGTTTTTTTTTACTATCACGTACCTACTACATCCACAATGTGTGAGGTAGGCCACATGTTATGTTTCGTTTTCACATCCTATAATGGGAACTCATTATATAATATGAAAAACGAAACATAACAATTACAGAATTATTTTGTCATATGCGAGATTTGGTAGAAGAAAGGGGACGTCTTTGCCCAGCAATGGGTCTTTCAAATAGGCAAAAATAAAAATACGTTTTTTTTTTTGTTTTAGTTTCAACGGAACATTATTTACCCCCGACGGGAAAACGACGGGTTGTTATAAGTTTGACGTGTCTTTGTGTGTGTATGTGTGTGTGTGTGTGTCTGTCTGTGGCATCGTAGCGCCCGCACGGATGAACCGATTTGGATTTTGTTTTTTTTGTTTGAAAGGTGAATTAGTCGGGAGTGTTATTAGCTATGTTTGATAAAATCGGTCTAAGACGGCTGCCGCCACAAAATGGCGGAGTACATATTTATTCAACAACTCCCTCAATATGGGTATCAAATAAAAGGGCTTGACTAGTAAAATACTGTACACTATGATAAATTGAAAATCCAAGATGGCCGCCACCACAAAATGGCGAATTAACAAATTATTTTCTATTTAACTTTTAGTGCATTGTGTCGGGGTTTTTTTTTTAATTTTAATTTGTTTTTACTTATTTAGGTACATGACTACGATTATCACATTTCATAGATTTTCATCAAATGAAAAATATTAATTTAGTTTTAGCAGCGGTAGCAGCGGTGGCCCAGTGGTGGCGGCCCCGACTTACGAACAGTAAGTCGTGGGTTCGAACCCAGACAGGCGCATTACTTTGTGTAATTTATTTCATCACCGCTGCTCTCAAAACGGTGAAGGAAAACATCGTGAGGAAACCGGCATGTCCTAGAACCAAAAAATTCGAAGACATGTGACATCTACCAATCCGCACTGGGCCCGCGAGGTAGATTATAGCCCATTCCCTCTCATTGAGAGGAGGCCGTGTCCCAGCAGTGGGAACATTATAGGCTGATGATGATGATGATGATGATGATGAATTTAGTTTTAGTTAACGAGATCCCACGAAAAGATAATTTGGTTTTTCATTGTGAATTTACTATTTTAATGTTAAGTGATTTTCGTTTTCAGGAGTCTGCTCGTTGGATCTGTTTGCGAACCCTCTATTGAATTGTTATATCAATAAACATGTTTCCAAATAATTACAAGTACACGATAGCAACCGAATATAGTTTGAAGTGCGGCCAAGACTCTTAGATACGGTTCCAAGACTTGCCTTGACCTTGCTGAATGTACTTGGCATAGCACATAACGATCAAGTTTGGTAATAGGCTTATATATTGAAGTCTTTCTTTCGTGTGTGGTGTGTGTGTGGAGTTATATCTTTTTATACGGGGTGTGAACAGACTCATCACGAAGCCATCAACCAAGCATTATGTACGGTCGAACAAGCTATTGGTTTACACTTTACAATGTAATTTGTTGGTTAAACTGTAAACCAATTAGCTTGTTCGACCGTACATCAAACTTAGTAACTTCACGCACAAATTATTGCTGGGAAACGACTTTTTTTTAGGAATGAAAAATCATGTTACTCAATGTAACGAACTCAAAACATTGTGCTGATGGATGAATTGAATATACTGGGGGTCATGGAGGTGTAAAGTAAAAATCTTACATTAAAACTTGTACCCATTTAGAAAAATACTTCTCAAAAAGTTGGAACTTTGACCCCCCATATCTCCGTAACTAGAAGGTTCCCAAGTATGGTGTAGAACAAATAAATGATCGCAATGACGGGGAGAACAAGTGCCTTTCGGTCTGGTTAAGAGGTTTTTCACATCCTTCTGATTTTATAGGTACTTACACCTTTTTTTTTTTTTTTTTAGGATGGGAAATCATCAAATGACTTCTCCCACTCTGGGCGGAGCGGGAGGGAGTGTCAGACTCTTACTGACTAAAACCCATCCATGTTCCTTCCTCGCCTTTTACGTTCCGGGGCCGCGGTATCTCTTTCGAACAGTCCCGCAACCCCGGCAGGCTTCGGCCCTTGCGGGCCCCTCTCTTCTGCTGACGACTCTTTGAGGCGCGCGTGGAACACGAACGCGCCGTCGACACGGCCTGTCGTCACTAGACGGACGGACGGCTAGCTAGCCCATAGCTAACCGTCCACAGGCCCGCATCTACGGTGGCCGGTAGCCACCACGTGGCCCCCGACGCCCGGTGCGTCTCCCGCGGCGGCCGGGAAGAGTGGCTCTCTCCCTCTCTCGTTCCGTCACCTCCTTCGCCAGCATGACTGTTTCGCAGAAGGAGGTGACGGCTTCCCATTCCGTCTCGCTCCGGACCATGGATTGAACCAGGGCCGGACGCGAGAGGTCGCCGCCGCCGATCGCCGCTACGAGGACACGGCGGTGCTCCGCCCACGCAGGGCAGACCTCCACCGTTTATAGGTACACCTGATTTCGGTCAGTTGAAGCAGTAGGTACCTACCTAGTATCGATGAGACGAAAACAGACTGCTTTTCGAAAGCGGTTCAAATTTGTTCTAATTTCCACCTAAAAAAGGGCATTTCCTTCATATGTTTAATACCATTATTAAGTCTGAATAACGTAAAAGTAATACGTCAAACATTACATGATTAATTTCACATTTTCAGTTCAGATAAAGAGGCAACACAAATGGATGCGGAATGAGTCGACGAATATTAAAGACTCTTTTCTGATACGATCAAAGTCCATATTTCAAAATAGAAGTGAATTAATATTTAAAGAAAAAAGTTATTTTTTTAAGACAGCAGCGACCTTTAGATGTCCATTTTCTATTTTTCTTTCATGCGTATCTTGAATCATGCTCTTTAAATCATTCAAACAGTTTTTTTTTTTTTTAGGATGGGAAATCATCAAATGACTTCTCCCACTCTGGGCGGAGCGGGAGGGAGTGTCAGACTCTTACTGACTAAAACCCATCCATGTTCCTTCCTCGCCCTTTACGTTCCGGGGCCGCGGTATCTCTTTCGAACAGTCCCGCAACCCCGGCAGGTCGCAACCCCGGCAGGAAACACAGTTCAGAACCACCATTTTCATATTATTGGGGCTTCCGCAAATAAAATGGCTATGCTTCATTTATAACAAGAGCTCACCCTTAAGAAAAAGAACAAATTGAACTGATCACATGAACAATGCGGGAAAATTCTCGAAAATTTCCCGACAGCAGTAAATCGGAGAACGTTAAGATTCTTGAGAGATTTAGTTACGAAAAAAGTAAAAGTAGAAACTATTACGGGACGAGAAGAGAATGTCGGGAAATCTAAGGCAGCTGTTAGGGTTGGCAAAATTATTGAAACATTCCGGATCTTTACTTTATTTTAAAGGGGAGAGAAAGCCTCCTATTTCATTCAAGGACCATAAAAGGAGGAAATTTGTAAGGTTTGTAACTATAAAACGAATTAATTAAGTATTATTGATTGCTTAGTGTGGCACTAGATGTGTGTAATGTTCAGCAATATTTATTTATTTATTATTATGTTCAGCAATGTAAACTAAGACCTAGTTTTTATGGTTCTTTGTAATAAACATGATAAGCAGTTTTTTTTAGTTTTTAAAGCAACATGTCCACTAAAATTATTAATAAATACTTATTATGTTTATTACTTGTATTGAGTTCCCGATGTAGTAATCATGGTGCTTGTGACAGAACCAAAATATCGGGAACTACAGTAAATGTCCCTTTTTAAGTATAAATGATAGTTTTTTTTAAATATTATGGAAGCTCGTGGCTCAATAATAACAGCCGCTTAGGCCGATCTTCAGGTTAAGCCGTGCTTGCCTAGGTTGGTCTGTGGATGGGTGACCGCCCTTACATACCGAGTTTCCTCCGTGCCTCGGAAAGCACGTTAAGCAGTTTGTCCCGGCTGTCATTTGTCCATCTTTGACAGTCGTTACAGGTAGTCAGTGGCCCAAAAAGTCTGGCAACTAGTCTTACCAAGTAGTTGTAGTACCCAGTATTAACTGGGCTGTGGAGGTCAGATAGGCAGTCGCTCCATGTAAAATACTGGTATTCAGCTGCATCCGGTGAGACTGGAAGCCGACCCCAACATAGTTGGGAAAATGATGATGAAAGTGTTTATTACATCCCGGGTATGTTCATCGGGTTGTTCATCATCTGCCTAGGATGACAGCTGGGACCAACAGCTTAACGTGCTTTCCAAGGCACGGAGAAAACTCGGTATGTAAGGGTGTTCACCCATCCACAGACCAACCTAGGCAAGCACGGCTTAACCTAAAGATCGGCCCGAGCGGCTGTTATTATTTAGCCATGAGCTCGTCCTGGTTAGGGTTGTTAAATATAAAAAAACTGAACGGAAAAACAAAAAAAAAAAAAAAAAAACAACAAAACTAAAAAAAAAAAATTCAAAACAAAAATTTTAAACGTCCTTCACTACGAACGAAACATAATTATTTTGTGTATAATAATATTATGGTTTTGGGCTTCTAACTACCTGTTACAACTGACGGAGATGTACTTATGACAACCGGAACAATACTAAGTTCCATGTGAAACGATAACGGTCTGATTATTTAATAACAGCTGTTTAAAACGCTACCCACCTCGTTTTGTGAAAACAGTTGATTATCGTGTTTAATCGGTTGATTTTCTTTGGTGACATATTATGACAATGGCCCTAAGACAGATGAGGACTCAATTGTCACTTGTTACCCATTAACGGATCCATTCTGCAAGCGTAGGTAGATGAATTTTCGAGCTACCAATGGCTGCTTTTATTCAACCATGAGTCCCCTCCCCTGTTCAATTACATTTATCGTCAAAATTATAATCTATACTTCTATACTAATATTATAAAGAGAAAATATTTGTATATTTGTATTTTTGTACATAACGAATAAACTTAAAAACTATTGTACCAATTTGAAAAATTCTTGCAGCATTGGCTACAGTCATTATCAGCGAGTAACATAGGCTAGGTATGTTTTATCCCTGTACTCGAACAGCAATTAAGCGGGTGAAACCGCGTGACATTCGCTATTAGTGTCAAATAACTTGAATATTTGTTGAAGTTTCCGTAAAACAATAAAAATATACGTAGATTTTATTAGTTATATATTAGTTAGGTAGGCCATGTTAGGCATTTTAGATATTTTGAAATTTCTTTATAATAATTTGAGAGCAGCGGCTGCGGTGGCCCAGTAGTGGCGGCCCCGACTTACGAACAGTAATAGTCGTGGGTTCGAACCCAGGCAGGTGCATTACTTTGTGTAATTTATTTCATCACGGTGAAGGAAAACATCGTGAGAAAACCAGCATGTCCTAGAACCAAAAATTCGAAGACATGTGACATCTACCAACCCGCACTGGGCCCGCGTGGTGGATTATAGCCCATACGCAAAATACGCGCTTTGACGTGGAGTTGCGGACATCAGCCCGTTGTACAATACAATACAATAAATAATTTTCATGACAAAGAAGTCCTAAAAGAAACCTTTATTTAGCAGACACTAATCATACAAATTATTAATTAACAACGTAATTGCAATTATTTCTGGATAATGCGGCGCGAAACCTGTTTAATACGTATTAAACAAAATAAGGAAGTACTTATTTTTAAGAAGGCAGAAATTTAAAATTAAATACCTACCTATCTGTGTTTTTAGTTCCATGTTTGGTTGTTCATATTTATTAGCTGATCAACTGCCTAAAATTATCCCTAACCATTATTTTCTCATATTGTGTTTTTTGACGTGTTTTTATTTTATCAAAGACAGGACAATCCCTTTTGTTGTTACTAGCCTATAAGGCTACTGATGATATTTTCTGATCCTTGCTTAACAGACAATTATCATTAGTAATATGAAATTAAACAATATTGATGAGTCCCAGGTGACGCGATAACTGCTAAACTAACAAGAAAAGAGGCGTGAAGATGTTAGAACAACCAAAATGTACGGTCGAACAAGCTATTTGGTTTACACTCTAACCCACAAATTACATTGTAAAATGTAAACCAAATAGCTTGTTCGGCCGTACGGTCTGCATTATAATATGTACATTAAAACGAGTTTTTCATTTGTTTCTTTCAGAAAGCACAATAATACAAAGTGTTAAAAATGCAATATCTTAACAAGATTCTGTTTTCTTCCTTGTACTTAGGACGTGCGAAAAATTAAGAATGTACCTAAATGCATCATTGTATGGACATAATCTAAAAATCACGAAGAAAAGACCATTCTAAGACGGCTGTATACGTCCCGGTACACCAAGACATCTCCGGGAGTGTTGTATCCCGGTCAATAAGTCAGTTGTCCCGGCTTTGTTGGTAGGCCTATCCGAATAAAATCGGGATATTTCACGCTCGATACGCTAACTTTAATGTTGGAGGCGCTTCTTCCGTATGTCTCGAGAAAATTTAAAACGTGGATGGTCTGCTAGTTAACTAACCCCAATCTGACACTATCCATCCTTTTCACCCTCAAATATTAGCTAAGAAGATATTAAAATTGAGTTTGCACATAAAACTGACGATTTAAAATCTTTTATTAAAACCTGGCGAGCTCTACGAGAAAATCTATTCATAAGCCAAGAAGCCTTCGAAATGTTGTGCCCACATCACTATCCATGGCTACTTTTATTACAAATGTCCCGGTCAGCGTTTCCGCATTTATTCAACCCTATTCTAAGTTTATATTCAATTAATCAGACAGCTGAAAACCTGTATAATAAAAATAAATATCAGCCAATGAAACAATTCGCTGATTAAAATACAAGAACAATTACCATTCCGTCCACGATATCAAACCAAACCTCAGTAAAATGGTTTCGTTGTACATCTACATAATTATGTATTATCTTTGTAAATTCATTTATAGTGCTGATTAAAAACGTAATGGTTCTAGTTTACCTAAAAACATCAAAATTAGATCTAAATCTAAGCTAATTTTATCTCATTTTGTTTCTGTTTGGTCTCATTGTTCAAAATTGGATGTTTTTTTGCCAATAATGATAACATATCGTAAATTAATCAACCCAACCCTTAATAAACAAGTATTCAACACCCCAACGCCAAAATTGAACAACCTTAACCACGAATTAACTTTCAGAAAACCTCGAAACAAAAGTAAATAATTAATCCAATTTAAAACTAGGTACGAACCTGATCAGCAACTTTGCGAAGCCACACAAATTGAAAAAGAAAAAAAAAACAACAGTCACCTAAAACACAACACTAGTAAGTCTTAAATATTTTTTTTCTTCAATAAATTAATAAACACACTGTACACGTAAAAATTTACACGGATAATAAATATTATAATTTCAGTACGCGATCGGGCGGTTTCGCAGCCGATGAGACGTAGCATCTGTGGTGAGGTCTACGGGGCACTGCTGCTCCGGCGAACGATACCTACGGTGATGCGAAGTGCGCAAGCTTAGGCTCGCTACAGATGGTGCGATTGGGTACGACCGTGCGTTTTCTCCTATGTCGAGAGTTTTGTTGAAAACGGGTAATCTTTTTTGGCGTTTCAATTTGTTGATATAATCTGGGTTATGAGAAGAATTTAGCGCTTTGTAAAAGCGATTTTTGACACTAAACGTTTACTGAAAATGGCTGTAAATTTTCTGTTAACGTTTTCCTAATCTTGAAAGATTTCAAACGTGTTTATAGTAGGTAACAAAATAAATTGCGAATCACATTAATAGTTTTAGGCCCCAGGTTGAAGTAATCCAGTATTTTGCAAAACTGAAAGAGAAAAGTATACCTGGGAAGTATGTAGAGTTAATTCGTGCTATGTACAGTCAATCTTGTACCTACGTCCGCTCAGCTGCTGGCAACACCGATGAGTTCAGTGTGGCTGTAGGTTTGCATCAAGGGTCGGCTTTAAGTCCTTACCTCTTCTTGTTGCTTCCCTCTTTTGACGCTTTGACGTCGGACATCCAAGAAGAGGCACCCTGGTGCATGCTGTTTGCCGATGACATTGTTCTTGTCGGTGAAAATGGACCTGAGATCCAGAGCAGACTGGAGAAATGGCAACAGAAACTGGAGAACGTTGGCTTGAAAATCAGCAGAAGTAAAACTGAATACATGTTTTGCGATTTTGGCGGTCTCTCCAGCTCTGGAGCCATAGCGCTAGATGGCGCGTCTCTTCCTGTCTGCTCCGACTTTCGGTATCTTGGTTCACTCATGCAAAGCGATGGCGAAATAGATCGTAGTGTAAAGCACAGAATTAACACGGGATGGATGAAATGGCGGCAGGTCACGGGAACGATCTGCGACTCCCGCGTTCCCCTAAAACTTAAGGGGAAGATTTATAAAACAATGATTAGACCTGCTGTGTTGTATGGATCAGAATGTTGGGCCACAAAAGGGATGAATGAAAGGCATCTGCATGTCGCGGAGATGAGAATGCTAAGGGGGATGTGTGGTGTTACGCGAATGGATAAAGTAAGGAATGAGTATATTAGAGGAAGTCTGAAAGTGGCGCCGGTGACTGAAAAGTTGTGTGGTACTCGGTTGTCGTGGTATGGGCATGTGATGCGGAGGAATGAGGAAAATGTCGTGAAAAAAGTTTTGGGTATGAATGTGGATGGGTATTTGAGTAGAGGAAGACCAAAGAAACGATGGATGGACTGTGTTAAGAAGGATATGGTAAGAAAAGAAGTGACTGATGAGATGACGAAAAATAGAGCAGTATGGAAGAAGAAGACATGCTGCGCCGACCCCAAATAGATTGGGATAAGGGCAGGAGAATGATGAGTAGTCTACGGATTGACTGAAATCCGTCCCCAACATGGTTGGGAAAACGGTAGGAAGCTTTTTCCGTTGTCATCATCTGCCAAGCCATTTCCCAACTATGTTGAGGTCGGCTTTCAGTCCAAACGGATGAAGCTGAATACCAGTATTTTACATGAAGCGTCTGCCTAACTTACCTCCACAATGCAGTTAGTATTTGTCAAAACAGTATTCCTTGGAAGGATTGGCTGTCAGGTTTTCGGGCCACTGCCTACCGGTACCTGTAACGACTGTCAAAGATCTATAATGATAGGCGGGACCAACGGCTTATCGTACTTTCCGAGGCATGGAGGAAACCTGGTATGTTTTGGTGGTCACCCACTAATAGCCCGACTTAGGCAAGTGCGGCTCAACTTTGAAGATCAACCTGTGTGGCTGATATTGTTCAGCCACGAATTCACTGAATTTCCGTACCAAAAACTTGAATAAAAATGTGACATCCTCCAATGGCCTACGTGGTGACTTACAACCCACGTATTGTGTAATTGCTGCCACCAAAGTGTGGTGAACAGTAGCCTAAAGGGTGTAAAAGCCTTTTCACCACTCCCGCACGAAAGCAGAGTGTCTTTCCTCTACTAAAACAGTGAGGAAAGTTGGTTTTTCCACACTGTTTGAACAGTGAGGAAAGTAATGATCCCGTTCAGAAACTTACATTGCCTGATTTAAAAAAAAAAAAATATGGTTAGAATAGAAATATTTATAAATTAAGATTAATTGTTTTTATACGAACTTTCCTCACATGTTGGATAAATAACTATTAACGAAGCAGAAATTTACTTGTTTACCCCGTCATTGCGATTACTTTTTTGTTCAACACAATGCCTGGGAATCTTCTAGTTACGGAGATATTGGGGGTCAAAGTTTCAACTTTTAGCATTTTTTTTAAGTGCCAGTTTTGACTGTAAGATTTTTACTTTAAACACTTCTACGACCCCCGTACATTTAATCCATCCATCAGCATAATGTTTTAGTGTGTTACATTGAGTCTGAGACTACCACAAAATAAGATTTTTCACCCAAAAAAAAAAACATTTCCCAGCAAAAATGTTTGCGTAAAGTAACCTAGTTTGATGTACAGAATGCTTGGTAGACGGTTTCGTGATGAGATTATTTACACGAACTAGATTTTAAGTTGCAAATACGTCCAACAAATACCATTTCTTTGCGTGACAATAAATAACTTCGTCACTATCCCTGTTCTTGGAAGTAATTATAGAAATTAATTCAAATTGACTACTTATAACTATGAGATAACATCTGAGTGACTTGCTAACAGGTTTAATAAATTAAATGAAAATAAAAAAAAACCTGTTTTTTTTTTCTACAATGACTAGGTAAATAGAACGATAGAAGAAAGAACATTTACATTTGTTTCTACTGAGAGCTGTGTCGAGCCAGTTTCCTGCCGCTGTCGCTCGATGTCGTCTTGCTATCTTAAGAGGCCTGCGGAGCATGAGAATTTCATACAAACGTAATACCAAAATAATTTGTAAATCGAACCTATTCTTAAGGTTGTGGTGTATTTATTTTGATTAGTTTACATAATAATATATAGGTTCCCAAACACATATTTTGAATGTACACCGATTTAAACAAGAGATGAGAAAAATAACTTTTCTACAGAAATTCCTCATATCTCGTCTTTATATCATTGTCCTTTTAAAATATTTATTTGTGAACATAGTTATATATTCATATCACTAATATCTGCATGATTCTCATGTGAATCGAGCAAGATTAAGTTTATCTGGACTTAAAAGATACCTTTTTTTTTATTTTTTAGGATGGGAAATCATCAAATGACTTCTCCCACTCTGGGCGGAGCGGGAGGGAGTGTCAGACTCTTACTGACTAAAACCCATTCATGTTCCTTCCTCGCCCTTTACGTTCCGGGGCCGCGGTATCTCTTTCGAACAGTCCCGCAACCCCGGCAGGCTTCGGCCCTTGCGGGCCCCTCTCTTATGCTGACATCTCTTTGAGGCGCGCGTGGAACACGAACGCGCCGTCGACACGGCCTGTCGTCGTTAGACGGACGGACGGCTAGCTAGCCCATAGCCAACCGTCCACAGGCCCGCGTCTACGGTGGCCGGTAGCCACCACGTGGCCCCCGACGCCCGGTGCGTCTCCCGCGGCGACCGGGAAGTGAGGATCTCTCCCTCTCTCGTTCCGCCACCTCCTTCGCTAGCATGACTGCTTCGCAGAAGGAGGTGACGGCTTCCCATTCCGTCTCGCTCCGGACCATGGATTGAACCAGGGCCGGACGCGAGAGGTCGCCGCCGCCGATCGCCGCTTCGAGGACACGGCGGTGCTCCGCCCACGCAGGGCAGACATCCACCGTGTGCTCCACCGTGTCCTCCGGTCGATCCTCGCAGTGGAGACACCCGGGCGTTTCCTCCCGCCCGATTCGGTGCAGGTACCTCCCGAAACATCCGTGTCCGGTGAGGACCTGCGTCAGGCGGAAGGTGAGGACGCCGTGGCGCCTCTCCAGCCACTCCTCAAAGAGGGGACTTACCGCCACTATCGTGGCGTGCCCTGCACGGGGTTGCGACAGTCGCTCTCTCCATGTCGCCATGAGATCGCGCCGGAGGTCTGTCCGCTGAGCGGCAATTTGCCGCGGCAGCGGGGTTTCCCCCCGGCGTAGTGCTTCCGCGCGCCAGTCGTGCCGGCGCGCGAGGACTATCGCCTCCAGATCCCATGGCGGCAATCCGGCAAGCAGGCCCGCCGCCTCGCGGGCGATCGCTGAGTTTGTTTCGGTTGTTTCTTCTGAGAATGGTCAGGTACGAAATACCGGCCCCATATACCTAGTTAAAAAAATAAAATGACGTGTGAAAGCGTTTGCGAAAACCTACTTACAAAATAACCATCAATTATCAACCCTGTCGCTTTCACCTTAACGTTGGTTTACCTATCCTTCGTGTTCCTTGTGTAGAGCACAAATTCAGACCCTGTGCTGCTACTAACTTTACAAATTCTTGATAGAAGATACCAATAACACTTTGCCCGGTCTGTAAATCAAACCTTAAACGTAAGTAAAAGTGAAAAAGTGTATTTCCTTTTAGCGATGAAACCACTGATTGTTGCGGCATAGTATTTGTTTACTTTTTCTGCTTTGTTTTCCTGTTGGTGTAAGATTATTTGCAGTGAAAACTTGTTCAGGCGCGTTGAGCACTTTTTGAGTGAACATAAATCATGGAACTCGCGTGACCGTTACGTACGTTCTTCGTAGCACTCGTAGCCGATGATCCGGATCGGCTACGAGTTTTCACTTCTACCGGCATTCCCCAAAGACTGCCCCGCATGTGTTTTTATTCTATCATTCTACTTTTTAGCGTTCCGTAGCTAAATGGCACAAACGGAATCCTTATAGAAACGTCTTGTCCGTCCGTATGTCACAGTAATTTTACTCCGTGACTGTTGGCACCACACAACATCACGCATGTAAACACCGAAGGGTTTTGGCAGAAGTGCAACTAAAATAAATAGTGCATTCACATTTTGCCAATTATGTTTAAAGACCTATTTATTTAATAGGAGGCGAACCCTTTGCACCGGATAATTGCGAGTACTTATTTAATTTAAATTAATTGTGGCTGTTTGTGAAAAATACCTGATGGAAAAACCCAATAACAAATTGCCCAGTCCGGCCCGAATCAAACCCAGGACTTCATGCTTAGCAATCCCGCTTGCGACCTCAAGACCAACGACGCAGCGTAAATATCTACAAGGATTTAACTTCAATTTCTTATTTCATAGTGGGTAGACATATAAAATGAAATATTCTATTCTAAAGGTTGACATTCCTTAAGACTTAATACCCGTATAATATTACAAAAATACACATACCCACGTGACATAAGGCTAGGCTCGGTTTCCACCAAAGCGGAGAGGAGCGGAAGATGTGCAAGATTCGACCAATCACATTGGTTAAAGTTAACCTCGCGTTTTATTTTTTTATTTTTCAAGGTCTCTATCACCATGTGTACTAAACGTATGGTTTGCAAACCATACGTTTAATACAGTTTACAAACGAGCTTATTCTATTTGTACACCAATCACGATTTATGTCGTTACACAGGCAGCTGTCGCCTTTACAAACATTAAAACATGTTTTTAACAATGACTGAACTTACTTATTACTAAATTATTAAAAAACATTTAATCTTCAGACTTCAGTTACTGATCATGGCGCTGTCCTATTTTGTCTCAAGCATGGGGGCTCAAAAAAACCTATAAATAGTAGAGAAGTCAGAAAGTTAGACTGGACCGGGATCATCACTGACTGCTCAAAATTAGATTTTAGTCAAGTTTATACTGAAAACGACTTAAACTTGGCAACCGATAAATTCATCGAATTATTATCTAATTTAACACTACAACATATGTCGATCATTAGGATGCCACGAAATAAAACTAATTTAAAACCCTGGATTACGCCAGGGCTACTAAAATGTATTAAAAAAATCCCTCCGGCAAGCCGCAGGAGGAGGTAGATTTCGTAGAAGGTGCTGGAGCGTCCGACTATTGAAAATTTGTATAAAGCGTTGTACTTATGTGTACAATCTACAAAAAAAAAATATGATTTCAAAGTCGTTGTCCTGCAATGGAAAGTTTACCCTTTTTGAATTCTGTCATAAGAGTTTAGCATGGAAACGCCCTCAAATGTTTAGTCATCAATTTTTATTTCGAAAACTATAAGTTTTATCGCTAAACTTTGAAGGTAACAATTGTAAAGTAAACAATTTGCTTTCAAAAAAAAATATTTGCGACGATCAAAATGTTTACTGTTTCGGAGATATGATTTTTTTTCGCAAAAAATTTGGAATTTTCAACCCCCTCCCCAATTTTGGGGTTGCATCAAAAAAGTTTAAATTTAAAGATGTCCGTATTCGTACTCAGAATGATAAAAATGAGAAACGGTTCAAAAATTTTCCATAGGAAAAAAGTTATGGCCAAAAAACTGATTTTAGAAAAACCGCCCCCCCGCCGCCCCCCATGGACGAATTCCGCCCATTCACGAACTTAGCCTAAGTTTTGACCGTTTCGAGTTTTTGGCCAAGTTTGAAAGCAATCGGTTCATAATTGCGACCTGTAGAGTGTGGCTAAATTTTGCTTGTCACCCATATACATACGTATTCATATATATCCCCGTAGGTGAGAGACCAATAGGTAGATTTTTTTTTTTCAAAAAAAGGAAATCTACCTAAATAGGGACAGTATGCATATTAAAACTAAAAAAGAACCAAGTAATGAAATACTAAATATAACATATAAACGATAATTATAGAAACTATTGCAACAATCTCCTTAAAAAATTAAAACGAGAGTATGAAGAAAAGCAACTGAAAATGGCTAAAGGTAACTCCAAATTGCTATGGGATGCTATTAAATCTATAACGAATTCTAATAAATGTCATAAACCTCCTGAAGAACTATTACACACACATCACAGCCCTCAATACTCTATCAATCATGTTAATACCTTCTTTTCTTCTGTTGGTAAGATATTGGCACAACGCATACCCTCGAGTGTTCCACGTTTCAATAACACTTCCGTAGTTAAAGATACCTCCCCTAGCAACTCATTCGCACTACTGAAAGTGGATAATGAAGAAGTTAAAACTGTAATCCTGAATTTAAAGAGAGAATGCTCACCTGGATGGGACACAATCACATCTATGCTACTACAACATGTTGTGGAGTTGGTAGCTCCTGTTATCACTTATCTCATAAATCGTTGCTTTGACACAGGTGTGTTTCCTAAAGCACTGAAAAAATCAATCGTTATCCCCATATATAAGGCTGGGGATACAGGCTGTGTCAACAACTATATGCCCATCTCTATTCTTTCTTCACTATCGAAAGTTTTCGAGCGTACTATTAATCAAAGGCTAATAAATTTCTTAGAATCAAATAAAATCCTAGCAGAAACACAATACGGTTTTCGAGCCCACAAGTCCAAGGATGAGGCCGTTCACACTTTTACTGACTTCGTAATAAGAAACATGGACAGTAACAAAAAATGCTTAACAATCTTTCTCGATCTTACCAAAGCTTTTGACACAGTCTCTATCCCCACCCTCATTCGGAAACTAGCTAACATGGGAATACGGAGGAATGAATTGAAATTAATGTCAAATTATTTGTCAGATCGTACACAGCGCGTTAAAATCGGGAACCATTTGAGTGATGAACTTCCTATTGAGCACGGCGTACCACAGGGCAGTATTCTTTGCCCTACTTTGTTTCTATGTTACATAAATGAGCTATGTTAACTTAAACTAAAAAATTGCAAAATAATATCATACGCAGACGATACAACTCTAACTTTCATTGGTGATTCTTGGGAGGAGGTATATTCACTAGCTCAATTGGGTCTAAATACGGTTTGCCACTGGCTCGCTGTAAACTCGCTCACACTTAATGCTGATAAAACTAAATATATTCCATTTTCAATCAGGAGCTTTAAAAACTTCTTCCAAAATAAACCCCCCCTAATTGTGCATCGGTGTTGCTTTCCTCCCTTGAATCAATGCAGCTGCCCAAATGTGCAGCCGACACAGAGTATTCGTTATCTGGGTATTGCCATTGATAGAAGATTATCTTTTGATGAACACATTCACAACTTATGTAAAAGAGTGCGGAAACTTACTCATATTTTCAAACAGCTTAGACAGGTTGCAAATGGTAAAACACTTAAAATGGTATACTTCTCACTTGTTCAATCCATATTGACATAATATTGTGTAACAACTTGGGGAGGTGCCGGTAAAACAAAAATGTTGGAAATAGAAAGAGCTCAAAGATTGATTCTGAAAGTAAGCCTCTCAAAACCACAACTCTTCCCCACTGCCGCATTGTATCAGGAAGCCGAGGTTTTAACAGTACGACAAATATACATCCTCTCCACTACTCTGAGACAACATTCGGATTCATCTTCTTTTGATCTCTCAAAATTAACAACGAGAAGGTATTATGCAATATGTAATACCATTAAAATGAAATCAGGTTTTGCCCAAAAAATTTATATTTACCGAGGCCCTGAACTGTACAATAAGTTAAACAAAGAAACAGGTATTTTTAATTACAGTAAATCTAAATGTAAGCGGGTACTAACAAACTGGCTACTAAAATTGAACTACACTAAAACAGAAGAGTTACTAGTCATAAAAGTTTAACAGGAAACAAAAAGAAATATCTTTCATATATCATACATTTAATTAGATAATGATCCCACTCACATTATACCCTCTCATCCTAACTATACTTTATCACACACACCAATACAGACAAACACACACACGCACACAGACATACAAACAAATACACCAGGCACACACACACACACCCACAGATACAGACAAACCTATTAAATGCACCTACATCCCACACGCACCTTATTCTCCACATCTTGTCTTCACTACACTTCACACAAATTTAAGGTTCTATTATTATTTTGTTATTAAATTATAATGTTTTGTTCTTTCCATCAAATATCCATATCTGTATACCTTTAATTACAACAACTAGACACCAGTATACCTAGTTATTTTAATAACCAATGAAGAATGTAATTTTGCCTGTAGGAGGGATTCCCTGGTGTCCTGAAATACAAGTTTAGGCTTAGTTTAGGCACCAGTCTCCCACAAATAAACATAGTGATCATTTTCAATCAATCTGCATGTGTTAGTTTATAAGTATTATTTGTGGAAGAAAAATAAACAATATTATTATTATTATTATTATATAAATATTCAAGTACGGGGTACATAAGGTTTAAGTGATTTTATTGAGTTTTCCTGTTATTGGTCGAATCTTGCACTTCTCCGCTCCGCTCCGCTCCTCTCCGCTTTGGTGGAAACCGAGCCTTATGTTACAAAAATACACATACGCACGTGGCAAGACTTACGGTTCGTCACATAATGAATACGTGGGTAAAAAGCATAAAAAGAGAGATTACACTCATTATGAAAGCTTGTGTAAATAGCGTCAATGATGTAGGTACGAGTACTTTGGAGCTAATGCTTTATTTTTAAAGCTGAAGGCCGATACAATTTTGAATGAAACATCTTTTTTATTGGACTGAATGGGATCGATGTAATGATACAACTTTAGTACAGAATCATGTACAGATTTCTAAGGAAAAATATGCGCTTCGGCAATCATCGTCTATCTTCGGAAAGACGAACGCGCGGTGATGAGGAAACATAGATTTATTAAAACCATGGGAGTACTAGTAGATTGTTTCGTATTACCATGAAAACAACATTTGGGTAAACAACTCTATGCAATTCCAAAATATTTTTCAAAACTATTTACAGTTAGAAGATGACCTTATTTTTCCGAGTTTAAAATCATCAAATGACCCGTCCCCCCACATTGGGTTGAGCGGAAGGGAGTGTCAGATTTGTACTGACCAAAACCAATCCATGTTCCTTTGTTTTCCAAAGCTGGGGTATCTCGTACAGCCCTGGCAGGCATCGACCCTTGAGGAACCCTTCCATTTTGCTGACATCTCTTTGAGGCGCGCGTGGAACACTAATGCGCCGTCGACACGGCACAGATGATGACCTTCGACCAGATTATGTAAACTGACAGCGATTTTCACGTTTTGTAAGCCCTACTGTAGATCGCGACGTACTACTTGGTTATTCCGAAAATTGACGATTATAGAAGCGCAAATAATTTCTGGTTTAACTGTATGTTAGTATCTACCTACGTGTACTGAATTTCATCATACTATGGTAGCAATGTGGAAATATTTTCGTTCTATTTTACTTCCTTGTGTTCGTAAATCCACCCACACAAAATCCGCCGTATCCCAGTCCTCATATGGATGAACTTTTGACAGTTTGAAAACAAAAGAGATTTATTAACTCGACAGTAGTTACTATTTTAACTAGAGAAACAGTTAAATCGGATTAGTTTTGGAGAAGTAATCACGGCCTATGAAAGGCTATTTTTGTGTACTTTTAATTGGTACTTTCTGCTGTTGTCTCTTTCGCGCTCTGCGCGCGGTCGTTTGAGCACTGCGGGACAGCAATACAAATTTTACAAATACCTATTTTTCTATTCTCTCGCCCTCAGTGTTTCCTCTTAAGCTCCGGTCCGCCGCCGGTGGCCTGTGTTGCTCTATGCTCTTAAGATCGAAATTCTGACCACAAAAACGCTTGTCTCCTACCTCCTTACTGCTATAATATTTGTAGCGTATTAAATATTTATCGTAATTGTTATTTGACTATAATTTATCGCCATTATAATAACCACAGTTACGTTGAGAATTTCTATTGAAATATTTAATATTGAAGGCGGCTTAATCCTTCCATGAGGAAAATGGCGCCCTCAGTATTGTGGGGAATATTTTCTTCTTTAGGTATCATTATTTGGTGATAAATTGTTACATTTTGAGCAAAAAAAATGAGGAGATTTTTGCGGGTTTTTTACGTTGTCTTTTATGACACTAAATTGCCTTGCGTTTGGCCACTACTTGTTTGATGTGAAGCCATGATGCAGCCTAGCGTAGAGTATGCTTGCCTAGAACAAACCGATTCACACGAACTTTGAAGAGATCCAGATTACAATAATATTGACACAGAAAAATATTTACTTGTATAGTTTCATAACCAGTATTTATTGAGGAGCTCGTGGCAAAATAACAACAGCCGCTCGGGTCGATCTTTAAGTTAAGCCGTGCTTGCCTAGGTTGGTCTGTGGATGGGTCCCCCTTACATACCGAGTTTCCTCCACGCCTCAGAAAGTACGTTAAGCAGTTGGTCCCGGCTGTCATTTGTCCATCTTTAACAGCCGTTTCAGGTAGTCTGTGGCCCAAAAAGTCTGACAACCAGTCTTTTTAAGTGGTATCGTATTTCTCAGTGTTAACTGGGTTGTAGAGGTCAGATAGGCAGTCGCTCCATGTAAAATACTGGTATTCAGTTGTGTTAGGTTAGGCTGGAAGCCGACCCCAACATAGTTGGGAAAAGGCTAGGCAGATGAAACAGTATTTTTAGACTACTTAGTCTTTAGCCTTTTTTTTTTTTTTTAGGATGGGATATCATCAAATGACTTCTCCCACTCTGGGCGGAGCGGGAGGGAGTGTCAGGCTCTTACTGACTAAAACCCATCCATGTTCCTTCCTCGCCCTTTACGTTCCGGGGCCGCGGTATCTCTTTCGAACAGTCCCGCAACCCCGGCAACTTAGTCTTTAGCCTGAATACGCATTTTTAGCTCGTTTTAGCATTAATACGACTCCGTAATCCCGAATCTCTGAAAGGGGTTTCCCTGAAATTCAGGTTTTCAAAGGCATGATAAGGTGAGTCAACGTCACGAAGTCACGAAGGTATTAGTAGGTTCACGTCAAACACTGTTTTTGGCTTTCACGGTTCATAACTATACTGCGTGCTCCATGATCGCGGGTGATTATGGCGCTTGCAACAGCGTCAAAATGTCGGGAGCTCAAGTAAACAATAATCACGGAAGAGATCCCGTAAGTGACATTCACGTCATTCTGGGCATTTAGTAGAAAGAAATATTTGCCTGTCTCGTTAGTCTCGTAGTCGCAAGTGCGACTGTTATGCTAAGAAATGGCCGATGGATTATTTCACAAACGAAAACGATGTTTTATGTTGACTATCCCAGCTGCTGTAAATGGTACTTTGAGATTATTGCCTTTGCTTTGTTCTGACTCATGCTTGAAATGGAGGGAAGTGGAAACGAAGATTTTTCTTAACTCCTCCGCTGTTCTTTTCAGATTGTTTGTTTTATTTCTGGTACTGGTCCAGATTCAGCCTTTCAGGTGGTCGTCCCTGAAGATGCTGTTTGCGGTCTTCATCATTATTTTATTTAAGTCACCCAAGGGCCAAGTTTGACTGGTAGAAATGTCTCTGGGCTGCGAATTGAAACCTGGCTCTGTACAATTGTGTGCTTAGAGAACTAAGGGAAGAGAATATAGTAAATAAACGGCTATAAAATTCATTACAGTGTTTCCTGTTACGTGATAGAAGTACAAAACTTTATATTGAAACAGTATAGAACTTTTGAACAACAATCTTGAAGCTGCAAACTAAAAATAAACCTAGTAGTTGGAACTTCCTCTTAAGAGAATTTTTAAAACAAATATATCCAGCGAGTTTTTTTAAGCTTAAGTCTTTTCTGAAAAAGAAATGCCTTCAGATTAAAAATTTTATGATATAAAGTTTTACCACTGAAAGCTGTAGTTTCTTAAACCTAACTGTAAAAATCTGTGCAAGTAGCCAAAGGAGGAAAGAATTACCTGGCTCATTACAGGACGTTAACACCATATTGCTGTCCACGGGCGAAATGGCCAGAAGGCTGACAAAATGGCTACGTTGGATGGCCAGCATGAGAAGAAGATATGGGTAATTTCTACCACATAATAAATTATGATATAATGGGTCAGCTTCATAAGGTAAAATGCAAATTCTTTGATAATTTTCTGTTTGAGGGCCCTATCTGATTTGAATTATCGTAACAATCATAAATCATTTATTTGAGGAATACACTCATGATTCAGAAAGAAAAAAATATCTTATCCGTAGAAAATGACGTCTAGAGTTCTTTTTTGTAAAAAACCTGTCATAAATTCGAAATCATTCCTCGGATTTGACATTCTTAAAATCAGCCGTAAGTACTAAAACGTTGTGTCGTATTTTATCTGTCAAAATATGCTTTTCATGATTTTCTAACACGGGTATCTACCAATAACATAAAATGACAGCATAAGTATCCGCTTAGCTTGTTAGTAAACTAACAGTAGCATTGCACATCTCTAAGACGAGAAAGTTAAACAGAGTTATTTACCTCGGGATGCGAAAGTTTGTGAGTATGTATGGATGGATGGATGTATGTATGTTTGTTACTCTTTCACGCAAAAACTACTGAACTGATTTGGATCAAATTTTGCACACAGATAGTTTATAACCTGGATTAACACATAGGATACTTTTCAAACTTCACGCAGGCGAAGCCGCTGGCAGAAGCTAGTATTCCATAAAACAGAATCTCGACGAGGAGTTCGTAGTTAAAAAATAACAGCCGCTATGGTCGATCTTTATGAAAATCCGCGCTTGCTTAGGTTGCTTCGTGGATGGGTGGTCACTCATTACATACCGAGTTTCCTCCGTGCTTCAGAAAGCACGTTAAGCCGTGGTCCCGGCAGTAAATTGTAGATCTTTAACAGTCGTTAAGTAGCCAGCGGCGCGAAAGTCTGACCACCAATCTTACCAAGGGGTATCGTATTACCCAGTACTAACTGGAGGTTAAATAGTAGTTAGACTGGAAGCCGACCCCAACATGGTTGGAAAAAGGTTAGGTAGGTGATGACTGCTGGGACACAGCTCTCGTCTCGGCGAAAAGAAATAGGCCGTAATACGCCACGTATTACGTTCCTATACGAATTGATGGGAGGTTCTAGAACAGGGGTTCCCAAACTTATTTTGTCGATTGCTCACTGTGAGAATAAATTATTTTTCACTCCTCTTGCTCGAAAAGACCGTCATAATAGCGTACCAGAGGGGCCGTAAAATTGCTCATTATAGCCCTAGGGAAAATAAGCTTTTTTTTTTTAAATTTCGTAGTCGGTGTTCGAAACCGCAAAGTCTTTACTATAATTCATGAAGAATTGACTTATTACTGTTCCATAAAAAAAAAAAAACATTTTATTTAAAAAATGGAACCAAACGCGCCGAACGCCGAACTCTTTGGCAGGATGTGTGCGTTGCATTCCAGCTACAGAAGAAACAAAAAAAGGCATGGGCGCGAAATTTTAAGATTTTTTCTGTATTATTTATTTGAATAAGTAGGATTCCTTTTTATCTCCTACGTTTACCCCACAGACGACACAATATTATATTCGTCTTCACAGAGAACTGAAATTATGTTGCCGGGAAAAAACATCTCATTAAATTTGAACAACAGCACAAATTGTACTTACACATTTAATTGTGAATAAAATAAACTATCATATTAAATATGGTTATTTTATTTTCTCGCAATCGTAGTGAAAAGTACGGTGTAACACACGGCGCTAAAATCCCATTATAACTCGGTTTCTATTTACTACCTCGCTAAAGCTCGGTAGTAAAACTTACCTCGTCTATAATGGGTCATTTTAGCCCCTTGTATCACAATGTACTATTTAAGCGCCACCATTTTTTCACCTACTATTAAAATAAAAAATCTATAAAAAAATCAAAAAAAATAAATAAATTATTAATCATTTAAATTAAAAATAATAATAACTACTAACAGCTAACAAGCTGCTAAAAACTAACAACTGTTATGTTAGCTTAGCTAGCTATTATAGTTTTTTTTTTTATAATATTAGTAATTTTATTGCTTAATAATACAGGACAGATATATGAACTACACGGAGAGAAATTTCGAACCGAGTTAGTTTGAGCAATCTCTTAATTAATATTAGTTGATTATCACAAGTTGCAGTCGAGAGCCGAGAGCTCAGTTGGTGTCTAAAATTTTTCATTTCATCTGGGAGGACTCCCAGATGAAATACAAATCGCCCCCTAAGCCTCTTCACAACGTCCCCATTTTTTTTTCTGGGTTTCTTACTGCCCCCTTTAGGCCTGCAGTGCCCTCAAGGGAGCGATATCGCCCACTTTGGGAAAGGCTGTTCTAGAACATGCCAGATTCCTCAGTATGTTTTCCATCACCGTTTTTGAGCAGGGGTTATTAAATAAATCAAGAAACAATGATGCTAGCAACATTACTCAATTGATATCCATTTACGAATCCCTAAAGTGTTTTATAAATAGATACAACGTGTCCTTGTGGCTAGCAGGTGAATTTAATGACGAAACATCTGCCGCAGCTATTTATACGAGTATGCATCAAATTCAATCAATCTAAATTCGTATTAGATCAAATAAGATACTGAATTCGTGTGCTATTTCTGGTTTCCACATCCTATTTACTTTTAGGAGTGGCTTCGTTTCCGTGACCTATGGCACAGAGGTCATGCATTTTATCGAGAGATAGACTAGAAAGAGCTATCGGCTAAATAATAATAGTTGCTCGGGTCGAGCTTCAGGTTAAGCTGTGCTTGCCTAGGTTGGTTCGTGGATGGGTGACCACCTTTACATACAGAGTTGCCTCCTGGGTGTCATTTGTCCATCTTTGACAGTCGTTACAGGTAGTCAGTGGCCCAAACATTCTGACAACCAGTCTTAGTTAGAATAGAATAGAACAGAACAGAATAGAATAATGATAGAGACCACAGCATCAGGTCTTGGGTTCAATTCCTGAATCAGGCAAAATGCTAGTGTCGCGGTTGTTCAGTGCGGCTTTTCAATCAGAAATTTTTCGTTTTAGATTCGTGCCCGGACTTGAACATAACTGGCGAAATGTGGGTTAACTACGAGATAAACCTCTGCTTTCCTCTTCGGGGATTGCGGGCGTAATGTTATGTACTGTCTATAGTCCCAGCCACGCGAAGCTATAAATTTTGTAAATACACAGATTCGGGTTCGCAACCTTTGGATCAAATTAAAAAATGACAGCGTCAGCGTGATCTTATTTCAAAATTCGGCCCAAATGTTTACATTCCATGATGTCAGATGCGTTCCAGTACCACAAAACATTAGACGACAGCGCTTCATATCGCCAAAATATAACCCGACTAAGTGAAATTGCTCGTTAGTTTCTTATTACACGTATGATAATTTGAGTTGATTGAATTTGGGAATATTTCTTGTTGATTCAATTGTCGCTACGTAACTTGGTAGAAATTCTTTGTTTTAAAAAAAATTATAGCTCCTCGTGGCGTGGACTATATACACAGTCACGTCAATCCGCTGCTCCGTAAATGTGTCAAAGAACAAAAACGCGTTTTTACAATGAATTGATTAATAATAGATGATGGGATAGTTCGGGATACGAATAGAGATATTATAATAATTTGGCTGAAATGGAGACAAATAATGTCACAAGGGATGCCAGTACAAAAAATATACACAATAAGGAAAATCGTTCGTGAATAAATGTCAAAGAATAAGTTACTTTCCAAAGTTGTCAGACTTGGAATCGATCTAAGCTTATCAATATGTACTTATTTGTTAAGTGTAACAAAGATGAATATTAAGAACAACATATTTATTCAGTGATGAAAAAAAAATAAGTACGTTGACATTACAAAAAAAAAACAGTTAGGTACGCCAAACCCTAACTGAGCTTAAATAAGAGGAAACCCGTTACAAAAAATGGAACGTAATTTAAAATGTTTGAAACCCGACAAAGAATCTTACAAAGCATGGATTATAACGCCAATCAAAATAAAAAAAGAATGCGCAATAAAACAATAACGCTACTAACTGAAATGATACAGAAGTAGCGCAGATTAATCTACCTAAGAGCTGATTAGATGTTATTGGGACAGTCGTTCGTTATTGAAAACTTCTTGTATATCTCCTCCACAACTATAGCAGAATGACCTAATGAACTAATCAAAATTATTGTGGAAACAGGAGATGAGCTGAGAGCCTCGTTTGTCTGGTCGCGATTGCTAAGGATTAGTTCCTGGGTTTGGTATCCAGTTCGAGCAAAATGTTATTAGGGTATTTCCATTATGATTTTTTTAGTAGCAGCCACGGAGTTGTCTGTAGTTGAGCCCGTTTTATGGCAATAGGCTCGGCAAACATTACTGACGAAGTATGGGTGTATAAGGCGACTATAAGAGCTAAACGCGAGTTTTATAATGCCTAACCTAATGCTTCACCAAAAAAAACCATACCTACTAAAATACATGCGATTATTCTGATTATTTGGCAAATAATTCTACAAGCAACATATTAGCATCGTAGTGTTTTTTTTTAGTCCAATCAATATATTTTTTGTAAATCGATCGAAACCACTCATTTTGGCCCGCAGTGACTGACGTAACAACCACTTTGTAGTGCAAGCTGATTTGAACTTTATTTTAACAGTATTTCAAATAAACCACCACAAATACTCGTAGAGTTGATAATTAAGAGCTCATGCAGTCGCCAAAGGTACACCTTTGCCCACCCCGTTGGTGATTACAAGCCATGTCATGTAAAAAGCCTACCCCAACACAATGTTACAGCGCAAAACCTTGGCCAAAAGAAAAATAATTACAAAAAGCGGCCAAGTGTGAGTCGGACTCGCCCATGAAGGGTTCCGTAACAGCAAGTAACAGTATAAAAGTTCTTGCAGTTCGTTGTAAATAAAAGGTAAATTGCGGTTTACGATTTATGACGTATTAAAAAAACTGCTTACTAGATCTCGTTCAAACCAATTTTCGGTGGTAGTTTACATGGTAATGTACATCATATAATTTTTACTAGTTTTATCATTCTCTTATTTTAGAAGTTACAGAAAACACAAAGTGGTAAAATGTATGTCCCCCCCACACACATTTTACCACTTTGAAAATGTCTCAAACTATTCAGTTTAGAAAAAAATGAAATTGGAAACCTCAATATCATTTTTGAAGACCTATCCTACCTTTGTCTGATGAAAAAAAAATTGAGCTTCAGTTCTATGTATGTGGAACCCCCTAAATTTATTGTTGTTTTCTATTTTTGTGTGAAAATCCTAATACGGTTCACAGGATACATCTACTTACCAAGTTTCAACAGCATAGTTCTTATAGTTTCGGAATAAAGTTGCTGTAACACACGGACGGACAGACAGACAGACAGACATGACGAATCTAATAAGGGTTCAGTTTTTTGCCATTTGGCAACGGAACGCTAAAAACTATACTTAGTAATTATTTCACTTTGAAACTAAGCACCCTAGTTCCAGGTGAATTCAACAATAAAGTATTACCGCAGTGTATTATACTAATTCAATGTCGAATGACGTCACAGTGTGAGTTTGCGACATAAGAATAATATTTGTTAATGTCTCCGGTTAATTTAGTAATGGACACGTATGTTCGGGGAGAAAACTGTTTACACGCATTTAGTTTCCGTCATTAGGGATACGTAAATGATTTGTTTTGTCTTTCGTGTTTTCATGTTTGCGATTGTGTTTTTATGTTGTTTTAGCCCCATTTTCAGATAAAAACAAAAATATGTTACTGGTACCTCGGGTGAAAATAGAGAAAACGATTTTTCCCAGAAATGAGACCTAGCTAGATCTAGAGATAGACTTTCGAAAGTCGATGACTTGTTTACTTTATTGCCTTTTTTGCCACCAACTTCCGAAAGCAAACTTATTTTCCACGTTTTTGTTTTTGGTTCACCACTAACGCAGAAATACACCATCATCTGGGGATGAGCACGGTGAAGGAAGAGAGTCATAACGCTACAGAGACATATAAAGGGAAGCTGGAAAGACACCCCAACAAATTGGCGACTAAGCTAACAACTAGAAGCTACAAAAAACGGCTAAAACGGAAAGACATATTGACCATATAATCCACTTCTATGGTCTACTGACGAGGAGATGACCTCACTGGAGGACACACTCAAACTGCCACATCCTACAACACATCTGCTTATAGCTAATGCTGATCGCAGATTATAAATGAAAAAACAAAAACATTTTGGTTTTTGGAAGTACGTTTTTTTGTTCGCAAAAAAAGTTGTTTCACTCTTCTTGTTGTATCATTTCACACAAATTCTTGTAATGTGTTCATTTTACATTGTTTCTAAAAAGATACATAAAACAGATCATCAAAATTGATGAAGAAGAAAATATACGTACTTATGTAGAAGCTTACTCATAGACTACCAAAACAAATTTAACAAAAAATTGTAAATCGAACCAATAATCAAAAGAAATCGCTGTAGACCAAACATTAAAAAAAGAAACAAATAAATCCTTTTTTAGAAATCAGTTACTAATAAACTCTTACCAAGCCACATAATCAATTTGTAATATTTGCGAACGGGGAGCACAAAGGAAACACAGCCGATTCGTAGCAAGATTTATTCCGGACTGCCTGTCACAACACTTTTGCCAACTACCATCATTATACTAATATTAACTAAATAAGTAGGTACCGACACTACATCCCTCCACACTTAATTAACAAGAATAACAATCATTTAAACTAGGTACATATTTTTAATAATCTTATTTTTACTATCGGTCGTCTTAGTTAGGCGACACTTACGAATCGGTCTCGACCGGGACGGTACAGGGGTTGTAGGAGGCGTAGAAAACTGTTCAGCAGCTGGTGCATCCGAAACTACGTCAGACGGAGACTGTGTCTTCGCCCGCTGACCGTCCGCGCCGCTCGACACCTCGGACTGCCCGGACTCAACCTCAGCAGGCTCGGCCGGCACACAGACAGGTGGATCTTGATGTGATAGCCTAGCATTTGTGGGGATTACAAGTGAACCTCTAGATCTACGCTTTAATTGGTCGATATGCCTATGAATCATGTTACCCTTGCTATCTAGAATCTTAAAATCATGAGCTCCCATCGATCCCGCCACTGATCCTGGTTGCCACTTCTCTGTTTTCAAGTACTGACGATACCAAACATCCTCCCCAATTTCTACCTTCCTATCTACTCCTCCCTTAGCCCTAATCTGCCTCTGTTGAGCTTCCCGAGCCCTTGTTTCCCTGTCCGGTTTCAAAACATCTAACTTCGTCCTCAAATGTCTACCCATTAATAACATAGATGGTCTCTCACCGGTCGAACAATGCTCTGTGTTACGATAATGTAACAAAAAATTATTTAAAGTTAATTCAATATTTTTATTTTCCGCTAATGCCTTTTTAACCACTTTTTTAAGAGTTTTTACTGCATTTTCTGCCGCCCCATTTGAAGCGGGATGATATGGCGCAGTAAAAATATGTTCAATACCATCGCTTCCTAGAAAAGTAGCAAATTCGCTACTCGTAAACGGTGGTCCGTTGTCAGTCACGACTTGTTTAGGAATTCCAAACCTACTCCATAACTCCCCTAGTCTAGAAATAGTGCTACGCGCTGCCGTACTGGGTACTAGAAAAACCTCTAACCATTTCGACGTGGCATCTATGACGACCAAAAATGTTTTCCCATCTATTGGTCCCATAAAATCCAAGTGTAGTCTAGTCCATGGCCTGAGGGGCCAAGGCCAGGGCCGTGGTGCAGCGCGCGGCGGCGCGTCCGCCAGCATAGCACAGGTGGCACATGCGCGGCACTCCCGCTCGACAGCCTCGTCGATGCCGGCCCACCACACATAACTACGAGCAATGGCTTTAGATTTAACGATCCCCATATGTGGCTCATGTATGAGTTTTAAAACCTTATCCCGGCAATACTCTGGAATCACTACCCGGTGACCCCACATCACACAACCCAGTTCCTCATACAACTCTAATCTCCTATTAAAATAAGGCTGCATACCTACTATTTCACATTTTTCCGGCCAACCGTCTCGCACATAAGTTAACACCTTACTTAAAATAGGATCTTTTAATGTTTGACTTCTAATTTGCTTGTGGTCTAACAACAAAGCATCCTGAGCAAAATGTAAATAAGTTTGTTCCGGAATCAAGTCCTTGGTCCGTTCGGTAGTAGAACTCGGTAACCGTGATAACCCGTCCGCACAGTTATCGTTGGTCTTAATGTATTCTATATCATAATCGTAGGCAGACAAAATCACTGCCCACCGCTGCATCCTACTAGCGGTCATAGTTGGTATACCTGCGTGTGGGCCTAATATGGACACTAATGGTTTATGATCGGTCCGCAAAGTAAACCTACGCCCATATAAGTACTGGTGGAATTTTTTCACGCAGAATATGATCGCTAAAGCTTCGCGGTGTATCTGCGAATAATTTTTCTCAGCGGCGGTCAGAGCACGTGACACGTATGCCACCGGCCGCTCGCCCTGGTGCATCCCCGGCTGTGCTAGCACGCCGCCGATACCCCGAGCGCTAGCGTCACAAGTTACTATTATGGGTTTCTTGGGGTTATAGTGAGCCAAAACTTCACTACTGACCAACGCCCGTTTAACCGCCTCAAAAGAACGTTTACAGTCACTATCCCATTGCCAGGGAACTTCCTTACGTAATAGTCTATGCAAAGGTACTAACAAGGAACTAAGATTCCTAACAAATTTCGCAAAGAAATTAACCATCCCTAAAAAAGATCGTAATTCCGAAACGTTTTCTGGGGGTTTAATTTTTAAAATGGCTTCAATTTTTGTTTTGTCTGCTTTAATCCCTTCCTTAGAGACTACATACCCTAAATACTTAACATTATCTACTAGGAATACACATTTACTCTTTTTAAGTTTTAACCCATAATCAGCTAACCGTTTTAAAACAGCCTGCAATGCTTCTAAATGCTCCGATCGTGTCTTACCCCCTATTATGACGTCATCCAAAAATCCCTGTACATGCGGAATGCCTTGCAGTAAATTTGTTATGATTCGTTGGAATATTCCTACGCTTGATGATAATCCATATACAAGTCTATTATAACGAAATAACCCTCGATGCGTGTTAATGATAGTGAATTTTTTTGAATCATCCAATTCGATCTGGTTGTAGGCATTAGATAAGTCAATCTTACTTAAGAATTGAGCCCCATTAAGTCCTACCAACACATCGTCAATTTTAGGAAGTGGGTAACGATCTACCAGTAGCACCGGGTTAAGTGTCGACTTGTAATCCGCACAAATACGTAGCGTACCGTCCGCCTTGTTCACAGGCACCAGTGGTGAAGCCCAGTCCGAACAGTCCACCGGCTCGATGACGCCAGCGCGCAGCATTGCATCTAGCTCGGCGTCGACGCGCTCGCGCAGCGCGTACGGCAGCGGGCGCGCGCGGTGGAACACGGGCGCCGCGCCCTCGCGAACACGCAGCGTCGCCTTGCCCCCCGTGTACCGTCCCAGCCCGCCGCTGAATACTTCCTTATACCTGTCAAGCAATTTACATATTTCGGTGTCTATATGAACTATGCCCTGTTTTATAAAATTACAATGGAAATTGGGTATTTCTATCTGTAATTCAGCTAGCCATTGCCGACCAATTAATGACGTAGTCCCTTTTTCCATAACAAATAATTCTAATTGTTTCTCTATACCCTTATAATTAACTACAGGCTTAATTATACCTAACGGCTTAATTTTCGAACCATCATAAAATTTCAAAATTGTGTTATCTATTTCAATCGGCAAATGGTCAAAATATAAATCGTAAACTATTTTATTTATACAAGAAATAGCTGTCCCTGTATCCAATTCCATGTTTATCACCATATTATCCACCAAAATAGGTAAACTCACCGCCTTATAACTGTTCAACGATAAAAGATTTAAATCCTCGATGTCCTCGTCTTCATCTGTATCTTCATTACCGAGATCACCGAAATGAAATTCCCGCCTCACTGCTCGATTCCGGTCATCTTTTTCCTGCGGCCTTTGGCCCTCACGCTCCGGGCACACCCGCCGCAGATGACCCACTCGTTGACATTTGCTGCACACGAAGTTCCGATAACGGCAATTAGCGTATTGGTGGTTCGTTGCTCCGCATGCCACACACACGTTCCCACTATCCGCCACCGTGGCCCGCGCCGATGTCTCCGCTCTTGCAGACCGCGCGCGGCCTGACGCTGCCGCTGCCGCCGGTCCCGCTCCGCCACCGCCGCCGCGTCGGCCACGCCCGCCCCCCGCGCGGCCCGTGCCCGACGTTAGTGCGTGTACTGGGCAAGCACTACTTGCTTCCGATGCTGTGGATCCCTCGACTACTGCTGCGTCTCTCTCCGCCGCCTCCAAAGAACACGCCAATTTAATCGCCTCCGCAAAGGTGATTGTATCCTCCTCTGCGAATAAGCGCTGCCGTATAATGTCGCTTCGTAGACCGCACACAAACTGATCGCGCAAGTTTTCACTTAGGTTAGAGTTAAATTTACAATTGCGCGATAGTTTTTTCAATTCAGCCACATAAGCAGCAACATCCTCCGAGGCACATTGTCGTTTCTGCCTGAACCGGTATCTCTCCGCTAGCGAAGATGGCGCTGGTTGTAGATGCTGACTCATGAGTTCGCCGGCTTCTTTGTACGACAAATCCGACGGCTTCTTGGGACTGGCGAGATTGACGAGCAATTCATATGCCTCGTCCCCCATGCTCGCAATCAAAGTCGGTAATTTTAAATCGTCCTCCACACCGTTCACTAAAAAGTACATGTCAAGCCTGTCCACGTATGACGACCACAGACCCGATCGCACATCAAATTCCCTTATCCGGCCTACTGACATCGTTTTTCTTTAATCACTGATTATTAAGCACACAACGATACTTATGTAATGTCCAGTTTAGCTCGTCGCCAATGTAATATTTGCGAACGGGGAGCACAAAGGAAACACAGCCGATTCGTAGCAAGATTTATTCCGAACTGCCTGTCACAACACTTTTGCCAACTACCATCATTATACTAATATTAACTAAATAAGTAGGTACCGACACTACACAATTCTAATGAAATATTTCAAAACAATTTTGTTCACGACGATCCTCTTGTTACACATTTTATTAATCAAATTATGTGTCGCTTCGTGTTATTTTCCACAACACTTACCTAGCTACATAGTAGTACGTAAGTACATAATTATGACAACATCTATTTCAGTAATATAGATGATTAAAGAATATAGACCGTGTGGTAACACGCTGAATTCATGGTTTCAATTGGAGTAAATACATTACAAGGCCTCAATGTATAGTGGTCAAAGTGATATTGGATTTTTCCATCAGAAATTTCTCAGTAGCTCTCAAGGAATCTGTATACAGGGTGTAAACCACCTCATCACGAAGCTGTCAACCAAGAATTCTGTACATCAAACTAAGTTTAATACGCAAAAATTATTGCTGGGAAACGACTTTTCTTTTGGGTGATTATGTTTTGTGTTAGAACTCAATGTATCGCACTTAAAACATTGTACTGATAGACGGATTGATAGTACGGGGGTCGTAGAGGTGTTAATAGTAAAAATCTTACAATAAAAAACTCCATTTAAAAAAAAACTTGTCGAATGTTGGAACTTTGACCCCCAATATCTCCGTATAGAAAGGTTCCCAGGTATGGTGTAGAACACCAAAATGATTGCAATGACGGGGAGAACAAGTGCCTTTCGGCTTCGTTAAGAGGTGTTAAACACCCTTTATTCTCACATGGTTATACACACACGCCAGCTAAGAGTACTACGCACATGACTCTTTTGAACATCACCAATTATGCCAATGATCGACCATCTAGGGCAAGGCATTTTACTTCCATCCACCCTATAAATAGATACCTACCTTTTGTTCCCTTCGTTTGAAATAAATAAGACCTAAACATGTTATAACCTCTTTCGTAAATCCCCAAGCATTAGTAACCTCTAAAACTGTCAATTGTAGCGTGCTAAATTAAATAAATTATAATCCCCTGAGGCCTAGGGAGGTGAAATGGCGCACAATGGTTTGGGAAAATGTGGCCTGAAATAATATTTAGGTATGTTCCTCTAGGGATCTTGCTAGAAGGATTTCAGGAAAAATACTATTTGGTTTTATCATAAAATACGTCCTTTACGAAGTATGAAATTACAATTTTATTCATTTTTACGGTTAATTACAAACCTATGGACTCAAATTGCAAATAGGCAGGGCCGGATATTTTTACACGAAAAGATTTCAAGTGAAAGAGCATTTGCTTTTGATCTGGAGCTGAAGTAGAAAAAGTAATTTGATTGCGTCGTTGTAACATATAATTTTGTGTTGAATAAGCACGTGACACAGTTTTGTTACCTGACATGTCAAAAGTTAAAAGTATCGTGTTGTGTCCTTGGCTCGAACACAGTCGGGGACTTTATTATCACCACTTCTCTTAGAAGCAGCAGAAGAAGAACATCTTGAGGAAATAGGCATATCTCAGATCTAGGATCTCGGAGTCATTGACATTAGCGTCCCCGTCGTGGGACTCATATCTTGGAAATCTGACCACTTCCACACACTCACACACACAGAGAAGAGAAGAGGATGATGAGTGAGTGAGCACTTTATAGGCTGACCATAATTATGCAATGACAAGAGTGTACGTCGCAAAAATTTCATCCTTCAAGGAAATCTACCAAGCTTAAGCTTAGGTATAGTTTAGACCTCTTGGGTTTCAACCGACTTCTAAAAGGAGGAGGTTCTCAATTCGTCTATATTTTTTTTTTTTTTTTTTTTTTTTGTGTTTGTTACCTCAGAACTTTCGACTGGGTCAACCGATTTTGATTATTCTTTTTTTATTTGAAAGCTGGTGCTTCCCGTTGGGTCCCATTTTAATTTGTTGAAGATCTGATGCTGATCTTCGGAGATATACAATGGAACTCTTCAAAAATAGACGGCAAATCTGCAGTGATTGCTGCATCCGCTTGTAGGTTCATTGTTTATACTACATCATGACGTAACATCACACCTGTATGCTCTGAGGGGGTACGCAGATGTGTACAATATACCCAGATTTCGACAATGTTTGTTACCTCAGAACTTTCGACTGGGTGAACCGATTTTGATGATTCTTCTTTTATTTGAAAGCTGGTGCTTCCCGTGTGGTTCCATGTCAATTTGGTTAAGATCGTACGCTGATCTTCGGAGATATAAATGGAAGTCTTAAAAAATACATGGCAAAGCTGCAGTAATTGCTGCAATCGCTTGGTTGTTTATTGTTTATACAACATCATGACGTAACATCACACCTGTATGCTCTGAGGGAGTACGCAGAAGTATACAATACCCCCAGATTTCGACAGTTAGACGTGTAAAGTTCCATTCAATGGGATCCCGGAGAAATAGAGGTAACTCCTTAACTTTATAGGCACACCAGAAGCGGTTTGGGTAGTTTTAGGCAGAGTACTTTCTCGGAGTGATCCCATTTCGATTTGATAAAGACTTCGGAAGATAGGCAACTGAACTCCTTAATAAATGATAGCAAATGTACTGGGATCGCTGAAGACTCACGTCTGTCTATTGTTTACACCAGTTCATAACAAAAAATCACACCGATACGCTGTGAAAGGGTAAGCACATGTGAACCACTAAAAAGTGAAAAATAAAAACTTTTTTGCAAAAAATATAACCGACTTCACACAAAAAAAGTGAAAAATAACTTTAGCTCCAGAAGTCGGTGACAAAAAAACTAAATCAATCAAACAAAGGTCACCGACTTCTGGAGCTAAAGTTATTTTTCACTTTTTTTGTGTGAAGTCGGTTATATTTTTTGCAAAAAAGTTTTTATTGGTTTAGAGCTTTTTGGTGACGTTGAATATGTTAGAGCCACATCATAAAAGAAGTATAGTCAGTTGACTCAGTTGAAAATACTAAAGTGTTTAATTTTCGCGAAAGATTCAACCAAATATACAAATAGCTAAGACATCAGCTGTTCACCGACATTTTTAACAAGAATATCTAACTCCCAAGAGATTGCATAAGATAGAAGTTTCCGTTATGCAAAGCAGGCTCCGAGAATGAGTCTAGAAAGTTTTCGATAGAAAAGGAAAAGAACAAAAATGTAGATCGATACTTTATGCAGAGATGCACTTACTAGGAATAATAAATTATGTTCGAAGTCTGGGTTAGCAAAATTTTCAAGTTTAAATACAGTAAGAAAAATGATGTCTTTAGTTTAAGATAACTTAATCAAAACCTACAAGCCTGTATTGCTAAAAGAGAAGGCAAGGTTACACATGTATATTTAATTCCAATGGAATAGGAAACATGCCGTCATTATTACTTAAGATTTCTGAAAAAAATATGATAAAATAAAACATAAAAAAATGACAAAACAAAATAATAACGTGATTATACTTATAGTCTTTTTTTTTTGGATGGGAAATTATCAAATGACTTCTCCCACTGTGGGCGGAGCGGGAGGGAGTGTCAGACTTTTACTGACTAAAGCCCATCCATGTTCCTTTCTCGCCATTTATGTTTCGGGGCCATGGTATCTCTCTCGAACAGTCCCGCAGCCCCGGCAGGCTTCGGCCCTTCATTATGCTGATTCATTTATTATAGCCTGAGTCTTCATTTTTATTTTAAACTCAGGGAATCATTTTAATACTTAATGTGAGCAGCCATACCAATCATAGGTTAGCAGGATTCCTCACAATATAATAAGTGTCAATCTGAGTTTCGACAAAACTTAAAATGTCACTTAGTTGTGAACCGTGATAGCTTAAAACAGTGTTTGAATTTCGACAGTTAATTATTTCGAATGTATATTTACTCATTGCTTCGACAGAACATACTTCGACAACACACTCCTTCGAAAAACACTACTTCAACAGATCTCTTCTACGATATGCACTCGTTCATGTTATACTAACACTACTCGATACCACAGAAAAAAGTAAAATCTTGTGACCCTGAGGCCTTGGACCAGGGCCCCGATTCTGCTATTGCAATAGTGTCACAATTGTCTATCATTGATTTCATAATTGTTCATTTTGACAAGTTTGGTGAACCATTAATAAATATAGACTTCTTTAATAAAGATAATAAACACTTGTAAGAAAATAAATCGAAACACCGGCCGCTAGAAATAAAAACAAACAAAACGTCAGTAAATAGTAATGTCACATTTGACTATGACAGCTAAACCGAGAAAATATAACGGAGTTGTATAGTTTCACATTTATCCGCGTTACACATAACTTAATGTTTTTTTGCTATTTACGAACTTCTTACTACTTCAGATTGCTTTTATCACAAATAAATAATATGTAAAAAATATTTAAATGAAATCTGGCATGAATAACTGTTTAAATTTAATAGTAAATTTTTCGAAAATCATTTCTATTAACAGGTTTTATAATAATGGCAATACAGCAATGTCATTCTAACACAATTGCGAGACCATTGATCGAACCACTATGATGAATTTAGCAGATTACGAACTTTTAGCAAAATGACAATGGAGATCCCATTGTCATTCATCAACAATTATGAAATCAATGATAGACCATTGTGACACTATTGTAATAGCAGAATTGGCGCCCAGCTTACACAACAAAAACAAGTAACTGTTAAATACCTATAGTATCACTAGAATATTTATTTCGTACAAAAACATCTAACACTACAATACGATACTCTGAGGCTTTCACCCGAACGCTCTTATCTGACATTCGATAAGTTTTATATTTCGCTTTTGCAAACCATATTTCATCGTTTATATTGAGTTATCACTCGTGAGTTACTGTGTTAGATAAATACTTGAATATCGTGTTGAGGGCTGGATAGTTATTTACAAACTAGCTGTTGCCCTCAATGTTACGTAAGCGAAAAATTGTTATAAAATATTACATCCTTTGATTTGGATTTTGCTAACTATTTCATGGTTTTTACTTTTTTTGCACGTAACCTTAATCAATTTTGGAAAATCAAAGCCTAAGTAACTCCTTACAATACCATTTATTTGCCGGTAAAAGTCCCGTCAAAGTCGGTCTAACCGTTTTGGAGATTAGTCTGAACAAACAGACAGCCTATAGACAGATTTTGTTATATGGATTCGTGTATACATTAAAACAATACAGTAAAAAGCTGTTATTTTGAAACTACAAACATACACTTCAATTTTATTTATTTGTATTGTATATCTCGGATCCTCAGGTCGGGTAACAATTTTTCTTTGTACTCTTTATATGGTTTTCTTATTTGTTGTGCTTAAGACACTAGACAGTAGGCAATAGAAAAAACCATCGAATAAGTACGTCAGATAGATTTCCAAAATATTTTGGATACATGTTTTTTCTTTTTTCACGTAAACAAAAATTGAAGACGATACAGTGCGTCGAAAACTCGTGTGACGTCACATATGGGTACATTGTTTACCATCAAATGACGTCACAAACCCCCATTCATGATCTTCGATGCGTTTTATTTATCTTCGTATTTTTTAAATTATTTTATAAATCGAAAAATACTTGTGTAAGTATCCAATGTTTTTCGATATAGCTAACTGACGAGCTAAATATTCTAATTGACGGACAAATTATGTTTTTGAGTCAGGAACATCAACTATCGGGGAGGATATTTAATATGTTTTATTTTTTCAATTACGTCTTTTCTAACATAAGTGTATAGTAACATGAACGCAACATCAAAATAAAATCAACCTTATTTCCAGACCGTAACAAATATTATTAGGTAATAACATAGATTGCTGTCTTATTGTTATACTCCTAATCAAACATTTATCACATAATAGCTCACAAAAGGAACTATAGATTTATCAACGAAAACAAAAATAAACTTTTAGCACTTGGTTGTAAAAACTTTTGGTAGTAACATTTTCTCTTGGTCAAAACAAAATGAATCAAATCAACCGAACAATGTTACTGTTCTTCCTAAGTATATTGAAAACGTGATCTTCGATCAATTAATTTGGTAAGTTTTCGAATCTATCACAATCATGATAGATTCGAAAACCCTTACCGTTTGTAAAAGGTAACATAGACATCTATGTTACCTTTTACAAAGGGTGAAAAAGAACCTCTAAGGCGGTTCTCACTATGTCGTGACGACAGATAACCGTGTAGTTTTAAGTGTCGTGGGTTGTGTATTTAAATGGAGGTGTCCACATTTAGGACGTCGCGAATACTGTCGTCCACGACTTTTGTCAAATAAAAACCAACGATAAAATAATCATCACGACAGTGGGAACGGGAACGAGGAGCTCGTGGCTAATTAATATCAGCCGCTCGGGTCTTTAGGTTAAGCCGTGCTTGCCTGGGTTGGTCTGTGGGTGACTAACCTTACATAGCGAGTTTCCTCCGTGCCTCGGAAAACACGGTAAGCTGTTGGTCCCGGCTGTCATTTATCCATCTTTGACAGTCGTTACAGGTAGTCAGTAGCCCAAGAAGTCTGACAACCAGTCTTACCAAGTGGTATCGTGTTATCCAGTATCAAGGGTTGTGGAGGTCAGATAGGCAGTCGCTCCATGTAGAATACTGGTATTCAGCTGCATCTGGTGTAATGTTTGTGTTTTTGTACCTACGTTTTTGACTATTGTAATCCAAAATATTATCATACGTTCTTTTCGAATAACTGCATAGCCTTTATGCGGAGGCTTAGCATGCATTTTCGCCCTTTAATTCGTATTATTTAAAGCTTTCTGTATATTTTAGTCTTTCAAATCTTTGTTTACTTTCGTGATGTCAGACAATGACAATGACACAGAACATCACAGAGACTCTAGCCTAGTTTTCTTTTTAATTTATTGCTGTAACTAAAAACTGTAGGTTGTATACGTTTGATGTTAGACCTTCTTTGTAACCATTTTATTTTTATTTTCTTCTATGTTCTAGAACATTATAAAAATTGATAACTGCATGATGACGTGAAGCCGAGCCTGAATATTCGGTCTGCGTTTGGTCCTCGAGCCGGCAACAAGCTGGAAATTACACTGAAATATTTGACATGGTCGCTAAGCCGGTGAGATCTAGTCCTGGCGTCATTTTAAAGTCCTGAAGTCATAAAAAGCTACAACTACTACTACTGCTGGTGCTGCTACTCCTACTACTGAGAACCTGGACACGGACAGCGGGTGAGCCTCGACCCTCGAACCCTCGCAAGATTGGCGTCTGCGAGCGAGCTTGTCACTGCGGTGAGCGGTTTCTGTCAGCTACGAGCTTTGGACCCTTACCTCGACCTGGACCCTTATCACGTTACCTCGGCTTCCCTAATTTAGTAAATTTCTATTCCCTTGCCATTTTTCTTTTAGCCTTACCCAATGCGACCTTACATTTTCCTATCCAGGAAAACGTAACGTTACCTACATCGGTCAGACTGGAAGCCAACCTCAACATAGTTGGGAAAAGGCTAGGTAGATGATGACAGTGGGAACGGGGCTTGCGAGGCCGAAAAGCACTGTTCTCCCTGTCATTGTGATATTTTTTTTAGTTCTTGAACCTGGCAACTTTTTAATTTTGGAGATACTGGAGGTCAAATTTCCAACGTTTTTACAAGTTTTCTTATTTAAGTATACAAGTTTTGTATGATATAACTTTAGGTACTAAATACCTTCAGGACCATGCATCAGCACAATGTTTCGAGTGTGTATCATTGAGTCTTACCCAAACCGTGATTATTTGCCCCAAAAAAAAACAATCGTTCCCCATAAAACTGGTCTCCCTCGTGGTCCTACTAGTAGGACAAAATAGTAGGCCCACGAGAAAACGGCGATATTTGTAAAGATGACTTTGACGACCCGAATGGCGCGGCGGTAGTGAGGCTGCCTTAAGTTCTTAGGGTCCCGGGTTCGTTATCCCGGTCGGAGCAAATCTTTGTGTGTTGCGCATGGACATGTCTTTCCAAGTCATGGATGTTTATAATGTAGAAATAATAATTAGTATGTATTTACAAACAAAAAGTATCTATGTAGTTAAACATCTATCTGAAAAATAAAGAAATAATTATTTTTACTTACATTGAAACAAAGAAAACATGCAGCTCCACAATAACATGCAACAACTACAACTGTGTACAACATTTTCATTTTCTTTTTCCTAGTAAAATTGAAACAGAACACGCTCACTTGGATACCCTACAGACGAGCAACACTGCACAAAGGGGCTTGAGATACATCAATTTACCTCGTTCTGTTGGATTAAAATCAGTTAAAACTGCCTCTGTTAGATTTACAGAGGGAGCAAATGTTCCTTTTGTGGCGCAAAAGAAAGTTCTCTATTTTCTGCAAGTTTGTTTTCTGAGGTGCGATGTTGCATTTGGTTTTTAGTTTTTAATTTAAAACTGGGACTTTCTTTTTAGTTCTCTTTTAAAGAGAAACTAGCATTGTGCGTCCAGATTTTTGATGAAACGTGACAGGAGTAACACTGCGCAAAGGGGCTTGAGGTACATCAATTTAGCTCGTTCTGTTGGATTAAAATCAGTTAAAACTGCTGTTAGTTTTTCAGAGGGAGCGAATGTTTCTTATGTGGAGCAAAGAAAATTCTTTATTTTTCGCAAGTTTAGTTTCTGAGGTGCGATGTTGCATTTGGTTTTTAGTTTGATTAAAACTGGGACTTTTTTTAGTTCTCTTTTAAAGAGAAACTAGCATTGTGCGTCCAGATTTTTGATGAAACGTGACAGGAGTAAGTAACACTGCGCAAAGGGGCTGTAGATACATCAATTTAGCTCGTTCTGTTGGATTAAAATCAGTTAAAACTGCCCAGGGAGTGAATGTTACTTTTGTGGAGCAAAGAAAAATTCGTTATTTTCTGCAAGTTTATTTTCTGAGGTGCGATATTGCATTTGGTTTTTAGTTTGTATAAAGCTGGGAGTTTTTTGGGTCCCCTTAAAAAACAAACTAGCACTTTGCGACTAGAATTATAATGCACGACAGCTGCATTAGGTCCTGGGTTGGATTCCCAGGTCGGGCAAAATACTATTGATATTTTTCTTCAAGAAATACTCAGTAGAACCCACGGAGTCTAGACTTTTACGCAATTTGGATATGACAATATACTTGCCCCTTATTATATGAGACTTAAATATAACTGGCGAAATGTGGGCGTGGGTGAAATCTAAATAACTTTGCCCGACACGGAAGTCGAACTCAGGGCTTCAGGCTTAGGGCACGCCACGATAGTGGCGGTAAGTCCCCTCTTTGAGGAGTGGCTTGAGAGGCGCCACGGTGCCCTCACCTTCCGCCTGACGCAGGTCCTCACCGGACACGGATGTTTCGGGAGGTACCTGCACCGAATCGGGCGGGAGGAAACGCCCGGGTGTTTCCACTGTGAGGATCGACAGGAGGACACGGTGGAGCACACGGTGCAAGTCTGCCCTGCGTGGGCGGAGCACCGCCGTGTCCTCGTAGCGGCGATCGGCGGCGGCGACCTCTCGCGTCCGGCCCTGGTTCAATCCATGGTCCGGAGCGAGACGGAATGGGAAGCCGTCACCTCCTTCTGCGAAGCAGTCATGCTGGCGAAGGAGGAGGCGGAACAAGAGAGGGAGAGAGCCTCTCTTCCCGGCCGCCGCGGGAGACGCACCGGGCGTCGGGGGCCACGTGGTGGCTACCGGCCACCGTAGATGAGGGCCTGTGGACGGTTAGCTATGGGCTAGCTAGCCGTCCGTCCGTCTAGTGACGACAGGCCGTGTCGACGGCGCGTTCGTGTTCCACGCGCGCCTCAAAGAGATGTCAGCAGAAGAGAGGGGCCCGCAAGGGCCGAAGCCTGCCGGGGTTGCGGGACTGTTCGAAAGAGATACCGCGGCCCCGGAACGTAAAGGGCGAGGAAGGAACATGGATGGGTTTTAGTCAGTAAGAGTCTGACACTCCCTCCCGCTCCGCCCAGAGTGGGAGAAGTCATTTGATGATTTCGCATCCTAAAAAAAAAAAAGGGCTTCAGGCTTAGCAGTAGCATTTGCCTTCCCTAGACCAACGAGGCATTGTAGTAACTAGTTACGAGTACTATTAAGACTTACAACAGTACTTGGCCCGAATGCGCGTCTACATTTTATTGAAATCTCCCGCAGACTGGTCGACACTTCACGTGACCAGAGGGCTGGCTCTTTCTTTGGCTAGAGAATGAGCATTTCCATTAAACGTGGAAATGCTGCCAGCCTTCTGTGCACCTTCCCGGATGACAGCGATGCGGAGGAGTAGTTTGACATCTAAGTGTCTTAATGTCGTCATCGTAATTATGGTCTTAATTTTTCTATTATTTTAGTTCTATTTGTCATCTGTATATAGGTTGTAAACAATCTCATCACAAAGCCGTCAACCAAGCGTGTGTATATCAAAGTAAATTTACGAAAAATTATTGCTGCGAAGACTTTTTTTTTGGGGTGGAAAATCATGTTTTGTGGTAGAACTCGGCGTAACGCACTCACAACATTGTGCTAATGGATTAATTGAATAGTACAGGGGTAAAAATCGTACTTACAGCAAAAACTTGTATTTAAAAATAAAACTTGTTAATCTTTGACCCCCAATATCTCCGTAACTGTTACCACCACCATACTGGATACCTATGGTGTAGGACAAAAATATCTTAATGACGCGGCCGGGGAGAACAAGTGCCTTACGGCTTTGTTAAGAGGTTTTCTACACTTACTCATACTGTAGATTTCATTATCATTTCAGCCAAAAGACGTCCACTGCTGGACATAGGCCTCCCCCAAGTGTCGCCACATTGACCAGTCCGTGCGATTCGCATCCAGTGGATTCCCGCAGCCCTCATCGTCATCTGTCCACCTGGTGGGAGGTCTTCCAAAACAACGTCTTCCGGTCCGCAGTCGCCACTCCAGAACTTTTCGGCCCCATCGGCCATGCGTTCTGCGAACAATGTGCCCTGCCCATTACCACTTAAGTTTGGCAATTCTTCGGGCTACGTCGGTGACCTTGGTTCTCTTGCTCTTTGTCTTCATTTCTGATTCGATCACGCAAGGGAACTCCGAGCATAGCACTCTCCATTGCCTTTTTTGTACATAATGACCTAACCTATATGTATAACCTAGCTTCTATAAACTCAATGAATTCTAGAACAAAAAACTTCTGAAAACATAGTCCTATATTATCAGTCGCGTCAAACAAAGTTTATCAGTTTACTAGCCAGGTTCCAATCAATCATTGAGTCGCTGAGTCAGCCAAACTGGATCGTGTCGACACCCGGTGATTCAGTTACTCAGTTATTTTATGGGGAAACATTGGATACTTTCGTTTGTCATCGTTCGTGATAGGTGAAAGTTGGGTGAGGTTAATAGAATCAAGGATAAAGTAAAGGGATGAATTTTCGGAATGGCGTATCTGTTTACGGAGAATGACCAAAAAATTTAGGTTTCTGGTCAAAAAAAATATCTACTGCCCCAAGGGTTGACTCTATTGTGGGTTGATTTATACTGTTGGACTTACCATGAGTGGAAATGTGCATCAAATTCTATTTCACACTAATTACAGACTAATTCAATGATATTGAATAATGCAACTATACACTATCTATTGCTTGCATTTGTTTTAGTTTATCTTTTTTCTATTAATTAAAAAAAAAGCGTTGGCCTTGTCTTGTTTTTTTTTTTTAACTGCCCGCTGTAAGAAAAGGTTGTCAAGCGAATGTGAAACTTTTTGTCAAGTTCACGTTCTAGCTAATATTCATGAATCTGTGGGACAGATTTAATCATGTCAACAGAAGAAAATGTTGCGTTTGAAACCGTATTTCAAATTAGCAACACATATACCTAGTAAATCTGGAGGCACATCTTATTTTTTTTTTAATTATTTTTTGGACCAATTTGGTCATTCTACTTTGTTTAAACATGCCAACTGAATATTATATTAATTTTTCGATGCAAATGGCAGAAACAAGACGATGCCAAAATATACAATAACACGCCTATAATCCCTGCAGTGTTAGACAGAGGTGTATCTGATAGGACACACCAGTTGTTTAAGTCCCATGTGATAGGCGAGCCTATTGCCGTCTACCGGGCACAAATCTAGGCTCCGATTCCTAATGTAAAAATCTCATAACGCTTTTCATCACCTGAGAATCGAACCCAGGACCTCATGATCAGCAGTCGCGCTTGCAATCACTAGACCAACAAGTCAGTCGAGTTTCACAATATAACTTTGAACAGAAACATTTCCGCCCTGATTTCATCAAACAATGTTAGTAGTAGTAGTAATTATAGTTCGTTTAAAATAAGCCAACCAATAACAGTGCCAAGCCTTCTCGAACAAACTATTGCCTTCAAGAGCATTTTCTCATATTTCTACATAAAGAGCCACTACTATAGAGAAAAATTAAAACATTCTACTCTACACAGAAAAATAAAACTTAACTTCAAAAAAATTAAGTTCAAATTACAGTAACACCGTTGTTCAGTTGCACCCTTTTTGCATAACCAAAGTTCCGCTATAACAATTTGTATTGTCACATCGAACGGAAATCTTTTACGGTTGAGTAGCGAATTTGAACTTGGTTCCTTATGCAATTAAGTTGCTTGTTACGTGGCAGAGTGGTTCACCAAACAGCTCTGATAGGCTTGATGCAGAAATAGCACACCTTGTCATGTAAAATCATGTTTCAAAGTCTTTTTGGTTGGTTTTTGAAGTGAAAACTTCTTTAGGTGCGCTTACTTATCATACTTTATGGACTGATTGGTGGTAAAACTAAATATAAATAAAGGAACACACACCAAATTAAAACAACGGGTGTCGTAGAGGTGTTAAAAGATGCTTTAAAAAAAGAACAAACAAAATGGAAAAATTAGAACTTTGACCCCAATATCTTCGTAACTTAAAGATTCCTAGGCATTTGCCTTTCGGCCTCGTTAAGATTCTTCTTACACGCTTTATAATTCATTAGGGCATACTTTTCAACCGACTTCCAAAAAGAGGAGGTTCTCAATTCGACAGTTTTTTTTTTGTGTTTGTTACCTCAGAACTTTCAGCTGGGTAAACCGATTTTGATGGCTGGATGGTGATTAGTTAAGATCTAACGCTGATCTTCGGAGATATGAATGGAACTCTTCAAAAATAGACGGCAAAACTGCAGTGATTGCTGCAATCGCTTGGCTGTTTATTGTTTATACAACGTCATGACTTAACATAATGCCTGTATGCTCTGAGGGGGTACGCAGAAGTGTACGGTCGAACAAGCTATTTGGTTTACAGTTTAACCCACAAATTACATTGTAAAGTATAAACCAAATAGCTTGTTCGACCATACAATACACCCAGATTTCGACAGTTAGATGTGTTTAGTTCCATTTATTGGGGATAAGCCTATTACCGTAACATGTGTTGTTTTTATTATTTTATTGGAAAGGATGGACTTCAAGGGATCAGAATCAGAAGTAATCAGAACCTACCCAACCAAATATGATGAGAATTTGGTTGGGTAGGTTCTGATTACTTCTGATTCTGGGATCCATGACAAAGGAACGGAACTTTTAAATTCTTAGGAGCAAATTAACGATACTCAGCCGAATCTTTTATAGGCTATCCGGATATTTGACTCACCTACCATAACGCCGTTATTAACCGACTTCAAAAAGGAGGAGGTTTTCAATTCAATGTTCCTCGATAACTCGAAGATGGCTGGACCGAGACAGTAGATCCCATTTCAATTTGGTGAAGGACTGCAGAAAAACTTCGGAGATAGGCAACGGAACTCCTCAATAAATGATAACAAATGTACTAAGATTGCTGAAATCTCATGTCTGTCTATTGTTTACACCAGTTCATAACAGCAAGATACGATGTGAAGGGGTAAGCAAATCTGAACCACAAACAAGTGAAAAATAAAGACTTTTTATAAAAGTTTTTATCTTACCCTAATTCATTGCCTGTTGGCTCGGGCGTTTCGTAGCCCATTTACGTATCACCACAACCAAATAATAACACATATCAGTAAACAAAAGGTACTACCACACAAAACACAAAGTAATTGAATACAGCGGCAAACGGTCCGCGCTCCCCGCTATTAACACTAGCACTTATCTAATTTCACGCCTCGACTGTACTTGCTGTCAGAGTCGTCAATGCAGACATGATATTGGTTTGATTTTCATTTATTAGTGTAGTTTCCCGCACACAATAAGTGGACGAGTATTTATGGCGATTTCGTAAAGGAAATTTTCTAGAGGCAACATGAACACTATAGTAGACGCGTTTAACACTACGTTAATCTTACTATCTATAGGTACTATGTAGCTCATCATAATCTGCCTAGCTAGCCTTTTCCCAACTATGTTGGGTTTGGCTTCCAATCTAACCGAATGCAGCTGAATACCAGTATTTTACATGGAGCGACTGCCTATCTGACCTCCACAACCCAGTTAGTGCTGGGTAGTACGACACCACATGTTATGACTTGTTGTCAGACTTTTTGGGCCACTGACTACCTGTAACAACTATCAAAGATCTACAAATGACAGCCGGGACCAACTGCTTAATGTGCTTTGCGAGGCACGGAGGAAACTCGGTATGTAATGGGTGGTCACCCATCCACACAAGCAAGCACGGCTTAACCTAAAGATCGACCCGAGTGACAGTTATTATTTAGCCATGGGCTCCTTATAGTATGTTAGTGTGTTTATAATTTTATTGTCTTTAAATGATTTAAAATGTTCACCTAGACTATTAAACTCTCGTCACAACGTTTAGTATTAAAACAGATGGTACCTTTTCGGTCACCACTTTTATATTCTGAAATTCAGTATTCACGTTCATATTTCTATTCTCGACTGCATAGTGTTTGCTAAGAGACAACGAACTGACAGAAAACCTGTGGTCGAGTGAAATGTTTGGATCCAAAATGTTACTGCAATAATATTATGTGTTTCTTTTTTATCCTCGGCCCGCCCTCTGGTAGCAAGCAGCCTTACCGTCAGAGATTGGCGTCTGCCAGTGAGCCCGACACAGCGGCGAGCGGTTTCTGCCAGCTGCGAGCTTTGGACCTTGGAACTTATCACCACCTTGTCGGCCATCATTTTATCACCATTTTATCTAGGCTTCCCTAAAGAAATGTACTTCACATTTCATAATTTCATCCCTTCCCATTTTTCTTTCAAACTTAACCTAATGTTAAGTTTGAAAGAAAGAACATTTTCCAGGCTAGGAAAATGTAGGAAAATGTTAACGTAACCATGGAACAACATTTCAGCCGAAAGACGTCCAATACAGGACATAGGCCTCCCCCAAGTGTCGCCACATTGACCGGTCCCGGTCGCATCCAGTGGATTCCTGCAACCTTCACCAGGTCATCGGTCCACCAAGTAGGAGGTCTGCCAGAGCAACATATTCCAGTTCGCGGTCGCCACTCCAGAAATTTTCAGCCCCATCGGCCATCATTCTGTTCTGCGTGCAATGTGCCCTGCCCACTGTCACTTAAGTTTGGCCATTCTTCGAGCTACGTTGGTAAACTTGGGTTCTCTCGCGTATGTTTTCATATCTGATTCGATCACGTAAGGAAACTCCTAAATAATAGCCCTCTCCGTTGCCCTTTGGGTGACTTTATGCCTTCTGGTAAGGGTTATTGGGTATGCCAACGACCTCGCTATCCTCATTTCGGGGCAGTGACGGGGACAATCTGCGACCTCACTCAACAGGCTCTACGCATCGTTGAACGATGGTGCAGAGAGTTCGACCTCTCAGTGAACCCCACGAAGACTGAACTTGTCCTGTTTACCCTAAAACGAACACTATGCCCTTATAGCCTATCCAGACTCTTCGAGACGGAACCCCAGTTAGCCGATGAGGTCAAGTATCTGGGAGTTATTCTAGACAGTAAGTTAAACTGGAGTAGCCACCTTGACAATAAAATAAACAGGGCCTGCTTTACCTTCTGGCAATGTAGGAGGATGATAGGTAAGAAGTGGGGCCTATCCCCTAAAATTATACTTTGGTGATACTGCGCGGTGATCCGACCTATGATTACCTATGGGGCTATGGTCTGGTGGCCCCGCACTAAACTAACTACAGCATCCATCAAACTACAATACCTGCAAAGGCTTGCCTGGCGATCACGGGCTGCATGAGGACAACTGCGACTGCGGCTCTCGAGGTCATGTTGGGGCTCCCACCGCTCCATCTGTTCATACATCAGGAAGCGATGATAACGGCTGTACGCTTGAATGAAAACACTTCAACTCTGAGGTAAGAAAGAAATACAGTACAATGCGGTACTGGAGGGATTCCATAGCGAGTTCCCCATTTTTTTTGGGATGGGAAATCATCAAATGACCCCTCCCACTCTGGGCGGAGCGGGAGGGAGTGTCAGCCTTTTAGTGACTAAAAACCATCCATGTTCCTTCCTCGCCCTTTACGTTCCGGGGTCGCGGTATCTCTTTCGAGCAGTCCCGCAGTCCCGGCAGGCTTCGGCCCTTGCGGGCCCCTCCCTTTATGGTGACAGCGAGTTCCCCCTGGCGAAATCAATAAACGATCGGATACCAAAACAATTCGTATTCGATAAGAAATACAAAATCCAGCTTCACGAAGACCACCGCTGCGAGGGATTAAACCCCGCGGAACTACGGATCTTCACAGATGGATCTAAAACAGGTACTGGCACTGGGGCTGGAGTCTTCTCGGAAGAACTCAACATCCACATAGCCAAACCTCTGGGGGCCCACAATACGGTATTTCTTTTAAATACATGTTTTTTATGTAAGAATTTTCTTTTAACGCCTCCATGCCCTCCGTACTATTCGGTCTATCCATGGACCAGCAATAATTTTTGCGTAGGGTTACTTAGTTTGATGTACAGAATGCTTGGTTAAAGGCTTCGTGAAGAGTCTGTTTACACTCTGTATTTTTAGTTTGTTCCAAAAGGCCTGAATTGCCCTTTTATCAAAAAATATGGCACCCCTGAACGGTATCAATAATCAGACCATCCAGATTAAAATAAATCGATTTCCAATGTAGTTATTGCCATTGATATTGAAAGCTAATATCGAATTACCGATTCTAGCTTACAGATATCAATTATCACTGATATTTTAATTAATAAATAAATTATTCAGGTAAATGAAAATGTGTTTTATTGACGGTTTATCAGCTCATGTACTGTACTACACTATAATTAGGATGATCAATTTCATGAAATGGTAAATCTTTACAATCCAAGGATTGCAAAGCAAGAAAAGCACAAGTTTGTATTTAAATCTATCGAGCCTTTACCCAACTATTTTGGAGTCGGTTCCTAGTCTAACCGGGTGCAGCTGAATACCAGTATTTTACATGGAGCGACTGCCTATCTGACTTCCACAACCCAGTTAGTACAAAGTAATAAGTCTGACAGACTTTCGGGCCACTGACTACCTGTGACGGCTATCAACGGAGGAAACTCAGTATGACCAACGGTTTAATGTGCTTTCCGAGGCATGGAGGAAACTCGGTATGCAATGGGTGGTCACCCATCGACAAAGATCAAAGATCGACTTAGCGGTTTTTATTATTTAGCGAAGCATAGGAGCGAAGCAGCAATAAGAAATGTTGCAAGCGGGAAAAAAGCTTCCGTTGAGCAGGCGATGCGTGATAGGCGATATCAAAACTTCACGCGAATGAAGTCGCGGGCAGAAGCTAGTGATCTAAAAAATACTCAAACCGAAAAATGAACACATAATCTCATCCTAAAGTAAAATGTGTTGTGTGGTGAAACAAAACACAAAAGCAATATTCTATAACACAGCTTCCAATCTCAATCACAATGTAAGTCGAACTCGATATCTCGGCGAAGTTAGCTCATCGTGATTGCAAGTTCGATAGTTACGGAGATATACTCTCACAGACAGTTAGACGGGTAAACTTCGTAATATGTATTTGTCTTACCCGCATGAGATTGTTATCTTCAACTGAGGATGTTATGTGGTAATATACCTACACATGTATGTATACCGTTCTTATCTAAAGGGTGTAAAACACCTCTTCACGAAGCCGACAGGCACTTATTCTCCCCGTCATTGCGACCATTTTTTTGTTGTACGCCATACCTGGGAATCTTCTAGCTACGGAGATGTTGGGGGTCAAAGTTCCAACTTTTTGCCAACTTTTTTTTTAAATACAAGTTTTTATTGCAAGATTATTAAAATACCTCCACGAACCCCGTACTATTCAATTCATCAATTAGCACAATGTTTTGAGTGCGTTACATTGATTTATACGGCTTGTTTGACGGCTATTTTGGTATTTTGTGCTACCATAGGCATTATTATTTTGGTATTTTGTACTTTCCGTATTGCAATTAGCGGGCGCTATCAGTTGTGACTGGTCATCTCTCAGTTGTCATGGCTTATTTGAATGAATTATATTGTTTTTACTATGGACACTTTTAACGTGCACATCTTGCTACATTGTTCTCACATAATTTACCATCTTAACATGAATGATGTAACCAAGATTGTGTAACAATAATTTGATTTAAAAGAGTGTCCATGGAGTTTCTTGCCCGTTCTTCTCCATAGAGATCTACGCTATGGAATGGGCAACTAAAGTACTTTCACAGTTTTTATGTCTTGTGACTGGGACTGTAGCTACATTTAAATGTCATCTTTGTTTCGACAATTCAAAAGTGCCTGTAATTGGCCTACTTGAAATAAATGTTTTGATTTTGTTTTTGAATTATTGTATTGGTATAGTCAATGATATTATAAATTCAACTTTTTTACTTTTAACATCACTGGGTATTAGTAGTCGCAAGCGTGATTGCTGAGCATGAGATACTATAGGTTCGATTCCCGGGTTGGTCAGTGTTATTGGGTTTTTCCTCTGTTGTAGCTGCGGAAGGTGGATTTTTGCGTAACTGATGGCAATAGTTTCGCCCCCTATTATATGGGACATAAAAACCATATCTGGCGAAATGTGGCTGAACTCTTACCATATTTAAATTCTAATCATTTACAATATATACACGCTAACACTATAATAGAAATAAAAATATGTACGAATATCAAAAAGGGTTACAGGCATCGAAAAATTCGTCCACATCGTTGCCAACCGTAAAAGTGCCCAGAAGGCTGGCAGCATTGCCACGTTGGATGGCAATGCTGATTCTTTGGCCAAAAAATAGGCCCGCCCTCTGGTCACGTGAAGAGTCGACCAACCGTTTGGCGATTTCTCGGAATACTAAGTGGGCACTCGGACCCCATGGCCTAGTGTTTCAACCCCAAACGGCTCAAACACATAATTACCAATTAAATTATTGCATTTGCGCCGTTTGAGTTTTTCAATTCTTATCTAGTTTACATCTTATCGACCTTGTTTTAAGTTGAGTGGACCAATCGATAGCTCCTTGCTCCCTATATTTTTTAAGGGGAGAGCCCTTAAAAAATATAAGTAGTTAAGTAACCTTCTTTGCATTATCAAAGGAATCCTATTGAAGGGAAAAGGCACTTCAAATACTCAAAGACAAAACATAGGAGTTATTTTCCAGGAAATTTAAGCTTTATCAACAGTATTTTCTAAAGTCACTTGTTACTTCACGTCAAGTCTATCCCGCTAAGTGCGAGTTGGACCCGCACACCGAGGGATCCATTCAAACTTTTTAAAGGATAAACTTTTGTCGACGCCTCACATATGCGCGGACCACCGCGGTGAGGGCGCGTGGCTCGGGGTACTGAACCCGGCTACGCGAGCGCCGCTGCGCGCCCTATAGCTCACAGGCTCAAAGACTGAGCCACTCCGGGCATTTCTTTGTACGGTCTTCATAATTTGTTGTACATGTTAGTTGTGGTATTACACCAATTTTATACAGTCCACTACTTTTATTACAAAGTCCCAACCGAGTCTATTCACTTAACTTTGCTGTTCAATCCCCAGAAACGGCTATCGCACCATCCGCTATTAATAAGTTTGTTATAGTAAAATACCTTTTTTTGTTATTAAACTATATATTTACGGTTTTCAGATTTGTTCCTTTATAAATGTGCTGTAAGAACCTGCTTTTTGCCTAATTTAGTGATTCCAGGTCAACGGAAACTACCCTATAGGTTTTCGATTACACAGACAGACAGACAGACAAGAGCGTGATCATATAAGGGTTTTTTTGGAACGAAGTTCCTTATCGCGCGTTGTGAAAGGGGGCTAGACGGAAAAAATTCTTACGAAAAAGTTGTCACGACACTTTTTAAAAATAAATGAAGGTTGCAATGCGTTTGTTTCATTTCTATTTCGCATTGAACAGTGTGGTGTCGCGACGATTATTTTTGTTGAGTGAACATTATACTTGTTAATAATAAAAAAAATATTATAAATTAAAAAAAATAAAATTTTATTACAATTCCTTCACTAGTTAATCGAAAGAACTTCGTTCCATCCGGGTGTCCCTTGACACCTCTCAAGTTTTTTTTTTCGTTTTAACGTACGACACGCTAAAAAACCAGAAATTGTGCCAAAATAAATATTTTGATCGGGCTAGGCTACACTTTGTCCCTACAAAGGCGACTTGATTTCCCCACATCAGAAACCCTTTTACCACATCAAATCCTGGACCGATAACTCAACATGTAAACGGATACCTTGATTAAATATGTACGTGCTGTTAACATAAGGGCAGCATTACACGGTTCAACCCGATAATAATATTTCATTTATTTATTCTAAGCTTAGGGGCCCAATTCTGTAAAATAACCAACTTTTCAATAATGTATCGGTAGTGTGTCAGTAGTGTCTCAATAGGCTAATCATTGACATTTGGTATTCTACATTTTTTATGGTCATTGACTTACGACTGTAGTACCATCGAAACGCCATAGAAAGACTATTGCAATAATTGGTATTCTGCTCCACTATAATCTGTCAATGTCATCATGATGGCCAAAGTTACGGTAGTCTGTAAATATTTTAAGTGTATTTAACAGTTATGTTTATCGAACTGCCACACTATCGACACACTACTGAGACACCGCTGAAACGCCATTGAAGTTTTTGCAGAATACCAAATTTGCAACAGTGGCAACATTATGTCTGTAGTGTGTCGATAAAGTGTCAATGGCGTGTTGTTTAATGTTAAGTTACAGAATAGGCTTGTTAACTGAAAAAATCTAATTAGTCCGTCACTTAGATTATCAAAAAATATTTGACCCATATTTTTTCTTTTGTCACATAAACCAAAATTGGCGATGATACGACTCTTTTAAAATTCCCAATACGTCACGAGCTCCCCGAACTCCCGAGTTTTGATGCGTTTTATCTTTGTCAATATACATTGATTTACAAAAACAAAAAATACGTGTCCATTATTTTCCAATACTGACGGACTAAATAGACTTGCAATTTATTGATGGTGGAAACTAGCCTATTGGCACCCTGTTATATTGTAAAGATTTGTAAAGATCATTCTGCTGTCCTTATGCCAACTTATTAGGGCTCAATACTGCATGTCTTTTTCTTCCATACTCCTTTATTACTCGTCATCTCATCAGACACCTCCTTTCTAGCCATATCATCGTTCAGACAGTCCATCCCTACATTCATACTCAAGATTTGAATAGAATTGAAACCAGAAATTGAAAGTGTTTTTATAATATTACTCAGACATTTTATTATGTTAACAATTTTAAGAAATTCATGGTAAATGCTCACTGTTTAACAAGTTTTGCATATCCAGTCTACGACGAAAAGACCTTATTGTAACGCGTTTTAACACAAATAAACAATATTCTATTCTATAAAATTTGGTTGAAATAACCAACATTGAAAAGAGCAAGCAGAAGCATGCCTTTTTCCAATTTCTCTTGGGGTTGCTACGCTACGTGTTGGTAGTTGACACGTTCACTCCCTACCCATATTATCATCTGTTCACAGGGACTTAAAACACCTTCATAAAGGTTACAGAATTATAAGTGTTACATGTTGAATTGGTAACAGAATCAAATATGTGACACTTATAGATGTGTTTTCAATGTGTTAACCCTAAACACTTACAAAAGTGTAACCATAACATATCTGTAACATATATAAAAGGTTTCACAGTGTTAATAAGTGTTTAACATGTAAACTCAGCGTTGCCATTGGATAGCCGAAATCTAGTCGCAGTCTATTGTAAAACTGATTATTTCAGTTACACATAATTAACACTTATTAACTCATAAAAGGTTACAGTTTGATTCGGTAACATTATTGTATCTGTTACATCTAAAAGTGTTTTTCTGTTGAAACTGTTTTAAAAACAGTGTTAAAGACACATTATTACGGTAACAGTTTGAGTCCCTGTCTGTTCACACGGTCAACGTTGAATAACTCATTTTCACGTATGCACGGTTTCAATATTAGTTAACATAATCTATTAATCAGCCTTCCCAGGGCTAAACCAGACCTCTCTATAAGACGGAATCCACCGTGCGAGCCCAGTGACTGGTTGATTCATCGTAATCGAACCGTGGGACACCAGCATTATCATCGGCTCAGTAATATGCTTAGGTGTCAAGTGTCAATCGTCCCCTATTGTTTTAGAGGCCCAATATAAACACTGATTGACCGGTCCCTAATCAATGCTACCTGAAGGCTGACCTGATTGATATCGCTTGTATTATGCAGATTAATTTCGGGTGTGGCGTGTGTTAAGGTTTCACCTTTCAGGTCAGATTACCTGTGTAGTTTGAACAATTTTGGGTTTGGAAAGCATTGATGTTGTGATAAGTAAGGTTTTAACATTACTTAATTAAAATCAAGTTTTGACAGAGAAATAGAAAGAAGTTGTAAATTACGAGTTTCTGTCGTTTGATCAAGCTTAAGTCAGCTCCCGATTCTCTATTATTTTCTGTCTTAATTGAGACTGCCTAGAACTGAGCCACTAATTTGGCGCCTTCAGTAGCGTCCAACAGTTCCTTTAATGAACAAACAACAGGACACGCAGAACACAATATTGCCCATCCTTTGTCGAACAGCACCAGATTTACACTTCTGAGCGGAGTCATCAATGAATTTCCACTTGAGCAGGTTTTTTTCTTACGGCCAAAATTGATCCGGAGGTAGGTACCTATTGTAATTTTAATGTACCTGTTGAAAGAAAAAGTATTCATAATATTTGACTCGCGATAGTCGCAAAACAATAAAGCAAAATCTTTTATTTGCATTGAAATAAAATTCATTATGCAGGGTGTAAACAACCTCATCACGAAGCCGTCAACCAAGCATTCTGTACATCAAACTAAGTAACTTATTATATACTTGTTAAATTATTGCTGGGAAACGACGTTTTTCTTTGGGGGGAAAAATCTTGTTATGTGGTAGAACTCAATGTAACGCACTCAAAACGTTGTGCTGATGGATGGATTGCTAATAGTACGGGGGTCATGGAGGTGTTTCAAAATCTTACAATAAAAAATTATATTTAAAAAAAAATTGTTACAAAGTTGGAACCCCCAATATCTCCGTAACTAGAAGGTACTATGGTGTAGAACAAAAAATAATCACAATGACGGGGAGAACAAGTGCTTTTCGGCTTCGTTATGAGGTTTTTTACTACAACTAGAACTAAACTATTACTGAAATAAAAATAATAAAATGCTATCAATAGGACACTTAACACGTACACCTCCGCATCGCGTTGGTTCTGCACGTGTTCATCGTCTCATAAGTTAGAGTAACCAAACTTTCATTGGAGCCTTGGCCTATTTTCCTACATAAAAACTTCAACAATAAACTAGTTTTCAAAGACAATAATATTTCCTGAGTCGACTTCAAAAATATAGCAAGCTGTCTGTACATGTTGTGGCTTTGCCAAACTTTATATGAACGGCATTTTCCAATGTATTCATACAAGTAATAGTTTTTGACACTCCGACGGTAAGGCCCTGATATTTTTGGCATGCTTTTGTTTTGGCAAGGGGTTACAGCGTGGTTCCTTTCGTTGCCAGTTGCTATGCAATTCATTGCAGGCCTTCAGTGTTTCTGTTTATTGGTATTGCAGGCTGATGTTATAAAAGAAGAGGGTTTAGAAGGTTTGAAAAAAAGTGGGTGAAGATAGTAAATTATCTTATAATGTAGAAGCATCCGCAAGAGAACCAAGGTTATCGACGTAGCCCGAAGAATTGCGAATCTTAAGTAGGCGAAAAGTTCTGGAGTGGGGACCGCGAACCAGAAAACGTTGCGTTGCCTGCCACTAAGTGGGCCAATGACCTGGTGAAGGTTGCGGGAATCCGCTGCTTGCGAGTCACACGGGACCGGTCGATGTGGCGAAACTTGGGGGAGGCATATGTCCAACAATGGACGTCTTTCGGCTGATATGTTGATGATTTGCGAAATATATCCTAGTAATATTATGAACTAGCTTCTGCCAGCGGCTTCGCCCGCGTGAAGTTTGATTATTGTCCCATGGAATCTTACTGCCGGGATAAAAAGTATCCTATGTTTTAATCCAGGTTATAAACTATCTTTGTGCAAAATTTCATCCAAATCCGTTCAGTAGTTGTCGCGTGAAAGCGCAACAAACAAACTTACATTCACATTTATTCTCCGAACTGCTAAGCTATCGGGAGTTACACGTGTTATTGTGAGTCAACTATAAAAGATAGACATAATATGCTGTCTTGGGATATTTTTTATATAATTTTATGTGGAATATTTCCGTAATACATGATTTCTATGTAGCTTTAACCATTAAGGCTGCACACGCGACGGAAGCTAAAAAAACCAAGTAACTTCTCCCGTTTTCCCAACATTTCCTTTCACTGCTCTGCTCCTATTAATGGTAGCGTGATGAAAAGTATACTATTACCTGCTCAGGAGTATGTAGAATAATTGTACCAAGTTTCGTTAAAATCCGTCGAGTAGTTTTTTTTTCTATAAATAACATACAGACAGACAGACAGACAGACAGACAGAAAGACAGACAGACAGACAAAAATTTTACTGATTGCATTTTTGGCATCAGTATCGATCACTAATCACCCCCCGATAGTTATTTTGTAAATATATTTCATGTACAGAATTGACCTCTCTACAGATTTATTATAAGTATAGATAGATGTGAAAGTTTGTGAGAATGTATGGATGTTTGGATGTTTAAAACTCTTCACCAAAAAAACAGACTGGATTTGGATGAAATATGGCACACAGATAGTTTATTACCATGTATTAACACATAAAATACTTTTTATCTCGGTAGTACGATCTCGTGGGATAATTACCGTACTCCACGCGGGCAAAGCTGCGGTATAAGATAGTCTAATATAATTGATCCCTAGTTTATATTTATTTAACCCTCAACGCAAAAACGACTGTGTGAGTGTCTGTTTGTGGCATCGTAGCTCCCGATCGGATGAACCGATTTTGATTTTTTGTTGATAGAAAGGTGAATTAGTCGGAGGGAAGTGATCTTAGCTATGTTTGGTATAAATCAGTTTAAGATGACCGCCGCCACAAAATGGCGGATTACATGTTTATTTATTCAACAACTCTCTCAATATGGGTACCAAATGAAAGGGCTTGACTAATAGAATACTATACCTTATAATCAATTTCAAATCCAAGATGGCCGCCACCACCAAATAGGTATCAAACTCCCTCAATATAGGTATCAAATGAAAAGGCTTGTGAAATTATGACCCTACGTGTGTCGCGGTTGTTATTTATAATAGGCTCGCGTTTGACCATTGTCTCATCTGATGGTAAGCAAAGATGTAGTCAACGGTGAGGCACACCTGTCTAGAAATAACTATATTTATTTATTTAACACTTCAATCACAAAATTACAGAGGTGAACTTATTTTCTACCAGTAAACCTTTAAGAACTCTTTACCATAACGCATTATGCAAGTTTCTATCAACGGATCATTTTGAAAGTTAAAATTTGTAAGCCATGTTCTTAAAGCTCTCAAGCTTAGCAAAAAAGTAGTATGACTACACGGTCGAATAACAGGAGTAAAATATACCGGGCGCCTCCAAAAATAAAACATACAGCCACGATATGCGATGTAGCCGAACTTTAACAGTTTGAAATACCGACACATCAAAAATACGGGGTGTTCCAAATTCTAAACCATCTGGCAACACCATCTGTTGTTGTTATTTTCTCTTGTTGCCTAATGGCCTGTTGGCAGGCCAGGCCACAACTGACGGAGTCTTTTTATACAATGCTGTCACAATTTGTGGACGGGCGTGGAAAAATTGACTTGCATTTTGTACCCTTTGTTTTTCTACAAACTCGGAGTATGTTCGAAAAATATTTGCAGAGTAAAATGTTGGAGGAAATTCGATTATATGGGTCGATTGTTAGCAAGTCGTGAACTTAAAATGAATTAAAATAATAAAATAAATGTTGTTAGTTCGTTACTAAGTTTATTTGAATGTACTAATTACTAGCTGTACCTACTCCGGCATGCGTTGCAATGCATTTTTTCCTACCTGCATATCTACTACCTACCTACTACCACCACCTATCTATTACTACCTACCTACTACTACCACCACCTACCTATTACTACCTATATACTATTACCTACCTACTACTACCTACCTACTACTACCTATCTGCTACTACCTACCTACCTATTTCTCGCCTTTTAAACCTTCCCTGGACTTCCACAAATAATTCAAAACGAAAATGAGCCAATTCGGTCCAGCCGTTCTCGAATTTAAGCGAGACTAACGAACAGCAATTGATTTTTATGTATATAGATAGAAGATATATAATTATAAAGAGGGAGGAGTAATCATGATGACGTGACATTACAGGGTTTGACAGGGGAGAAAGGAAGAAACAAACGGTGTTGCGCCGACCCCAAATAGAATAGGACAAGGGAAGGGAGAAAAAGAAGAAGAATAGCTAGTGTAAAAACATTTGAATCTTTACTTACACAAAAAACTAAAAAGTTAAGCTAGGTTCTGCTTAAGTCACCCCGACGCCGGCCACCGGCTGACGCTCACCTTGCCATTGGTGGTGCGTCAATAGCGGTGCGGGCAAGCATGAGATACCTGGGCCTGGTTTTGGACCGGAGGTGGAACTTCGGCGAGCACTTTGCTCAGCTTGCGCCGAAGCTGATCGGCACGGCATCCGCCCTCAGCCGGCTGTTGCCGAACCTGGGGGGACCGAACGTCGTTTGCCGACGGCTTTACACGGGGGTGATCCGCTCGATGGCGCTCTACGGGGCCCCGGTGTGGGCGGGGTCCCTGTCTGCCCAAAATAAGGCTCTTCTGCGAAGACCGCAAAGAGTCATGGCAGTCAGGGTCGTACGTGGATACTGCACTGTATCTGCGGAAGCAGCGTGTGCCCTCGCGGGCACGCCCCCGTGGGATCTGGAGGCGCAGGTGCTCGCCGAGGTCTACTGGCGTGGCGCGGACCTGCAGGCGGAGAGTGGCAGACGCCCACCGCCTGAGCTGGTCACGAGGTGGCGTAGAGAGGCCCAAGCCCAAACCCTGCGGATTTGGAAGGTTAGGCTGGAGACGCCCAGTGCGGGTCACTGGACAGTGGGGGCTATCCAGCCGATCCTAGAGGAATGGGTGCGGAGGCGACACGGGACGTTGTCCTTCCGCCTGGTGCAGGTTTTGTCGGGGCATGGCTGCTTTGGCAAATACCTGCACAAAGTGGCTAGACGGGAGGCGACTCCCGTGTGTCACCAGTGCGGCTGCAGCGAGGATACGGCGCTTCACACCCTCGAGCATTGTCCTGCTTGGGAGGTGCAGCGCCGTGCTCTCGCAGCAGCAATCGGGGCAGAACTCTCCTTGCCAGCCGTGGCCAAGGCCATGATCGACAGCAGGGGGTCATGGGAGGCGGTGGCGTCCTTCTGCGAAGATGTCATCTCGCAGAAGGAAGCGGCGGAGCGCGTCAGGGAGGAAGACTCCCTCGCTGACGCGATTCGTCGCAGGAGGACAGGGCGGCGGAGAAGGCGCCATGGCGACCTGATACCGCCCTAGGAGGTGCCAGCGGGCGATAGATCGGGGAGTCTATCGTCGTCGCGTTGCACGGCCCTCACGAGTGAAGGCGATGTCTCAGGTGAGCCCGGACATCGCCGAAGGAGTTGGTGCCCGGAGACGGGCTGCGCTGGTTGGGTCGCGAACGTCATGCGTAGCAGTTCTCGCGGCCCATCCGCAAAGGCGACAGTAGGCTCTCCCCGGACGGTGCGGTATGCGTCAGGCATTTTTCACCGCTTATAAAAAAAAAAAAAAAAAAAAAAAGGTTCTGCTTAAGTAGACCCATTCCAAGTAACAACTAAACTAGTACGACAAAATAATTATTTCAAAACACGCTATACAATCAACTGGATTTCAGTGCTAACAATTTGACATTAACAGGGCCTTTGTGTCGTAACAATAAGGTCGATTTTCACGTTTCAATTTTTTTCGATAGCCACACATACGTTGTTTTCTTGGTCACAAATCACCATACAAATCAGATACCTTAGAACGAAGTAAACAGACATGGTCTTAAAAAACGTCACCTTAATTAAAAGTACACAGCATAAGGTCCGTACACACCAAGCTATACGTATAACCTGACCTTGCTTTGTACGAGCTTCTCATTCAATGAGAGATCAGCGTATACTGGTATAGCCAAGCTTGTCGTCGTGAGTACAAAGAAAAGATAGGGTCGAAGCAATTAAGTCATTTTTATTACAGCTCAGGTTTACGTGTGGGCTTTTTATGGCAAACTAATTATGAAGCCGAAGGTGAAATTGCAGAAAAGGGAAATTATTCAGCTGTTATCAGCCCTACGTTTTCTGAACCAGATTGCTTTTAGAAAATTACTTTAGAATTTAACATTATAGATATTTTTAGTTTGGAGGAAATTTTCACACATCATCAGCCTATAATGTTCCCACTGCTGGGACACTTCTCTCAATGAGAGGGAATGAGCTATAATCGGCTATAATCCACCACGCGGGCCCACTGCGGGTTGCTAGATGTCACATCATGTCTTCGAATCTAAGTGTGTTTGATATAAGTGGGGAAACTTTATTATTGCAGACGAGGCGGAATTCACACCCGAGCTGCAGGTAAGGTGGTTACGAAGCCGAAAACGGAGTAAGTACAGAACCTTATTGTCAGCAATCGTGCAATTCTGAACAATCTTGCTTGCGACCCATAGACCAACGATAAACCGAATCTAGATTTAGAGACGATGATTAAAACACCTAAACGAAATAGAATCTTGCTTTTACGAGTAGGTAGTACATAGGTACATAAAGACAAGCAATGAATATACATTCCGATAACTACGTTAATTCTATGACATCAGCATTCTACCAAACTACTTCCTTGTGTCCTCGCCCTTACGTAGTTGTCATTATTACATGACTGTTTGGGCGCCTTTGACTCGGCAAAGTTCTTTGTTCCTTTGTAAGAAAAACAATGTGATAGGCCTGTTATAGTATGAATGTGATATAGAGCGCTTATGAATAGTATTAGTTGATGACTTAAGGAATCAATGAGCCATGCTCATCGTAGCTGTATCACGTCCAATTCTCCAATAAAAAGTTTTCATAAACAATATAACTCACTGAATAGAATGCATTGAGATGTTTTCTTTTTGAGAATTAAAAAACATAGTTCCCAAGAACTATGTAGCTGGCGTTGAACTGACTACGTTACTAGGTGTCTCGCGTAACGCTTGAAAAAGAAACGTTGCGTCACGTCACATACGCTCGTTGACTGACACTGTCGTTTGCTTAAGCTTCCGAATATTAACCATTACATCCAAGTGAAATAATGTGACGTTCTGATCCTTGCAGTAACTTACCGAGATCAGCGAAATCCCTCATTAAAGAATCCTTGAAGTTTTGCATTAACAGAGTTGACACCACACATAGCTAACATGTCAACAAATTTGATTGTTTTGCTACGTATTTTGCCTATACATTGTCACAGTATCTATGTTTTTGTATCTCGAAAAAAATAATTAAAAATGTATACTTCTCGTACAAGTTTTAAATGCTCCACATAATCATGTATTTTGGATAAAAACACTGTGTTGTAACGGCAAAACCATGAGTGTTCGAGAGTAACAGTAGACAGGGACAATGGCTTTTCACATTTATGCTCTGACGTATTTTCAAAGTCCTCTATGAACAAGCGACATTTGGGTCAATGTTGCAATTATATTTCTTCTTAAATGCCAATAAAGCCAAGAGGCTTACTCAGCGTTTCTGAGAATGTAAGTCCCTAAAAGTGTTTATTTTATTTCAAACGCGAATATTATGTGGAAATATAAAGATGGTTCACAGTCTATTACAATAAATAATTGTTACAATATTTATTTATTGCCCAACAATATTTATTGTAAAATAAATATTGTTGGGCAATTGATCCCGTGGTCCACAGAAGTTCGCTATCTAGGAGTTACTATGGATAATAAGCTTAACTGGACAAAGCATGTCAATAAATTACGCGTTAAAGGAGCTCAAGCAATCGGTTGTCTCAGTCCTATACTTAACCGCAAAAGTAAGCTCAGTGCAAACACCAAACTTAGGTTATACACCACTCTAATTAGACCTTGCATCACCTACTCGTGTCCAGTATGGAGTAGCACCTGTCAATCTAATTATAATGTGTTACAAACCATTCAAAATAAAGCAGTTAAAATTGCCTATAATACTCCGTTCAAAACTAATCTTAAAACGCTACACACAAATATTAAGTTACCTAGCATTACAAAATTCATTTTAAAATTAACTCGTAAATTCTACAGTAAAAATAAGTGTCATCAAAATACATTGATTGCTAACATAGGTCAAATTAAATTGAAGGACTTGCGACATATCGATGGATACGGTACATATAAGCTTCCCCATCACTACGTATTGTTCGCGCACAATACTGATAACGCGTCGTAGCTGGGCCCGTACGATGCGCCAGCGCTTCCCCGCTCTCACCGTGTACAGGTGAGCGCGCGGGAGGTGCGGTAGCTCTTGCGCCGCTGGTGGCCACGCGCGATCACCTGAGCGGCCGTTTGCACCGGTCGCACTTACGCCGAGCGCGTAGGAAAGTTTTTGCTGCTACCCCCTCAATTATATAAATGAAGTTATTACAATAATTTCATATGAAAATGTTAAAGATTTAATGAATAAATACCTCATGTTGTGATAAGTTAATAAACATTACTATTATATACTTATAAAGGTGCTCTTAGCCTGTGAAAGTGTTTGTTAATAATATTAGTGTTACTGTTGCTTTTATTTTTAATTAAGTTCTACAGTTATGTTTATATTTCTGTTAAATAAAGAATTTTTCTAAACTAAAACTAAACTAACAATAAATAAAATAAATAAATAAATATCGCTGGACATTATCACACAGCGCCACCTAGTGCCACACTAAGCAAAGCTTATGTCGTGGACACTAGGTAGTTGATAAACTACATATAATATACTTTTTTGTTTGTAAATACATACTTATTATACATTTAAACATCCATAATTATGAATATACAATTCATTTTGTAATGCTTTGTGTTTTTGGTTAGTAAAAAGTCTGAAAGTAGTCAAAAAGTGTATTGTAATGTGTTGCTTTGGTATGGGCATGTGATGCGGAGGGACGAGGAAAATGTTGTGAGGAATATTTTGAGTATGAATGTCGATGACTTTTAGAGCGCGTATCCCAAAAAACTTTTTTGCAAAAAATAAAACCGACTTCAAAAAGAAAAAGTGAAAAATAACTTTAGCTTCTGAAGTCGGTGACGTTTGTATGATTGATTTAATTTTTTTGTCACCGACTTCAGAAGCTAAAGTTATTTTTCACTTTTTCTTTTTGAAGTCGGTTTTATTTTTTGCAAAAAAGTTTTTATTTTTCACTTTTTAGTGGTTCACATGGAAAGTGCATACCGTTACAATTACAACAAGCCCAAACACGACTAGGATACATTGTCTCATTATGGAGTTCCGTGACTCTTGGCTTCATCATCAGATCTGATAGTAGAATGGTTCTTATCAAACGCAAATGCTTCACTTGTTGTAGAAAATATAAAAATTGCTGTACGTTATCCTATAAAATTTGAAGAGTTCCCTCGATTTCGCCAAGATTCCATCATCAGATCCCGACTTGGCGACTATGGGACCAACTTGGAAGTATACCCTTTCAAACAAAAAAAGAATTTTTCAAATCGGTTTAGGCGTCTTCGAGTAATCGGGTAACATACATAAAAAAAAAAAAAAAAAAAAAAAAAAAATACATACAGTCGAATAGAGAACCTCCTCCTTTTTGGAAGTCGGTTAAAAACTTGGCAACGTCGCAAATAGCTGTCAAATATTTACATGTTTTAATTAATTTGGCAATTTTACTGTATGAAAATAAGAAATATGGCTCTGTAGTGCTCTAAAAAATTGAATATACGCTACATATAGATAAGCGCTCTTAAGAGTAGAGGAAGACAAAAGAAATGATTGATGAACTGTGTGATGGATGAGGCTGGAAAGGAGATGTCTGATGACATAACGAGTTATAGAGAAGTATATGGAAGAAGAAGACCTGCGCCGTCTCCAAAAAAAAATGGTATAAGAACAGTAGAATGATGAAATTCAGTTATTATCATGACTTAATGAGTTTCTATTGAAATGACGTAAAAACTAAGTATAAAATCACACATGTTTTTTTGAAAGTGGAAAGGAGGCGTATGGTAACATCCCAAATTTTTGCTATTAATGATGTTTCGTATTGTTAAAAGGTGCGACTTAAAATTGAACCTGTTTCGTGCCGTACGTGTATCGAAACGCAACTTGACGTTTGGACTGGCACTGACAGACTGTCATCGCTTGACGCTTGTCACTTGTTTTTTGCTTCCTTACGAGATTGCATCGAATTTTATTGGTCGATTGAAATAATTGATGAATCCTTGTGAATCCCTTTTGTTTGAAGATTTTGGTTGTGATTCAGTGTTGATTGGACGGAACGCCCCCAAGTGTGTGCCAAACCGGGCTTATTTGTTAATTGTCCGCGCCGATTTGAGGTTGTGCTTGGCCCCTCGTGCGAGGTGAAATTGAAGTGGATATTTGTGCCGTTTGAACTATTATTGTGCTTCATCCCGACCTGTAATACGCTGCTGGGGCAGCGTCTGTTGAAACATAGTCGGATCTGGCAACAACTACACGTACAGTACACTATTCACGTACACACACAGACATACAGTATCAGAGCCGGCTTGATCAAGGACGGGTCATCCCCTTCAGCCCACCGGCACCAGGTAAGTTGATTTACATTTATTGTATTGGAGACAGGGTAGATTTGGTAGGGCTCCGCGGACAGCGGACGGTTCGATCACCAGCCCCTGTCCTGGCGTAGAATCGAACAGAACCACGCGTGCTTATTATTGATCGTAGCATTGGAATAATTAAAATGTAATTCTATTAACCATTTTCTTTAGGCAGAATAAATCGGAAAATGTATTGGTTTAAAAAATTGGTTTGTAAAATATATATCCGTATTTTCCAGCATGTAACTCGGCCACAATAAAAGAGTTCCAGCAGTGCAGCGCAGTGCCAATAATTCGGAATTGAGCGTTCATTAATTATAAATGTAAAACGGGAAATTTTACACGGGTGAATATTATTGGCGATATTTTCACACAGATGTATTTAAAGGAACCGCATTGTGGTATGTTAATCAGCTTGTTCTTCGAACTCCTCAATATTAGGTATAATTGACGAAGCATGAATAAATGAGACTGAAGTATAACAGGTAAAGAGAGGTTGCAATTGTTTATTATATTTATTGTATGTGTTCATTATCTATTTCCCCCCTCCCCCTCCCGCTCACCACTGTCAGGCCCCACCCCAGTCGTAGCACTGCTACGAGTTGTGCCCCGCGCACGTCAATGTGGTGCTACGCCGTAGCGCATCGGCTACGAGTGCTACAAAAAGCGTACTAAAGAAGTTTTTACTTCAAAAACAGCTTTTATAAAATGCCGCAGGTCTGGCGTTCACGGGATCTCCGTCTATATCGTTTGAGCGTAAAGCGTAATGTGGTCACGTCTGCTACAGCAGGCAGCACTTCTGAAAAATCAATTTACTCTGCACGAGGGTGCCAAAAAAATCTGCATGTTCCGTTATGTAATCGCAATACATAGTTGTTACACGAGCGGGGTTGGAACCGCGCCAGTAGACCTAGGGTTGTCACGTGGAGAAATGTGTTAGGGGTTGAACTGTCTGTGGCGGTTATAAATAAATGTCGGCCAGAATTTGTACGAAGTGTTGGGCAAAGAAACTTGGAACAAATGAAGAACGATGATTTATGAAATACTATTCTTTCAGGTCTAGTGACCTCAAGCGTCGCTGCTGAGCACAAGGTCCTAGGTTCGATTCCCGGGTCAAGCAAATTGTTATTGGGATTTTCCATCAAGAATTTCTTGGTGGCAGCCACGGAGTCTGTATTTGTTTCCGGTTGATGGCAATAGGCTCGCTCCTTATTACACGAGACTTAAACATATCTGGCAAAATGTGGGTAGGTATTAGGTTTACATCTACCTATCCCTTCGGGGCCAACAAGCGTGATGCTATGTTGTGTTTTTGATTTCTTAAATCCTACTTATATTATAAATGCGAAAGTTTGTGAGTATGTATGGATGGATGGATGTTTGTTACTCTTTCACGCAAAAAGTACAGAACGGATTTGGATAAAAAAAAGCAGCTTTATGAATTATTTGACCGGGTATCGTAATTTATAGTGTTATATCTTTTGTGTCAAGCTCCTGAATATTGATTAGAATGCAAAACTACACCTTGTATAAATGAATACACGTATGTCGAAGACAACAAGACACTGGCTTAAGCAGTGAAGTTTATAATATTGCTAAATCTAAGCTTATTCAAACTTTACTATTTATATTAAAAATTCTAAAATTAAATTTACAAAAAATTGAATTATTAATAAATTAAATTAAAAAATAATAGCAAGTAACAAACTGCTAAAAACCAACAACTGTTATGTTAGCTTAGCTAGCTATTATAGCTTTAATTTAAATTATTAATTGAATGTATTTTTAAATTAATTTAATAATTTTGTTCCTTATTTAATTATTTTGCTTTTATTTATTCAATAATACAGGACAGATATATTATGAACTACACGGGGAGAAATATCGAACTGAGTTAGTTTGAGCAATCTCTTAATTAATATTAGTTGAAGTTGAAGTTGTAGTCGAGAATCGAGAGCTCAGTCGGTGTCTAAGAGTCCTCCCATATGAAATTACAAATCGCCCCCTAAGCCTCTACATAACGCCCCCATTTTTTTCTGGGTCTCTTACTGCCCCCCTTTAGGCCTGCAGCGCCCACAAGGGGGCGTTATCGCCCACTTTGGGAAACGTTGATCTAGAGCTAAGCTAATTCAAATATTTTAATTAATTAAATTTAGATTAAAACTTTAACTTTGAATCCCGTTTATGTAATGTTCAATAGCTATTTCTCCTATTATTTATTTTCTTTTCTATTATCGCCACAATAGTTGTTGACATACGACAGCCAATTTAAGAATTGTGATCAAAGCTTTCAATTGTGACGTCAACCATCAAAGAAGGTTTACCTTTTAATCTTTTTTTTATAATAAAAGAATTGTGTGGCCACACTCTTACAATATACTCAAAGCCATTGTGACTCACTAAAAGTGTAGTTATTCCAGTCATGATACGGAAATTCGTTCTTTTCTTATGGAATATTATATATTTTTCCTGGAAAGCTGCTTAGTCACTTTGTGCGAAAATCGGCAGGTCGATGCCTTAACACGTAGTTATATTGTTCCATGAATAATACAATATCTTCGTTTTATCAAGCTATGTTTTCTGAATGAATGTAGTTATTAACCCCCGACGCAAAAACGACGGGGTATTATAAGTTTTACGTGTCTGTGTGGGCGTGTGTGTCTGTCTGTACCATCATAGCGCCCAAACGGACGAACCGATTTTGATTTTATTTTGTTTTGTTTGAAATGTGAATTAATCGGGAGTGTTTTTAGCTATGTTTGATAAAAATCAGTCAAAGATGGCCGCCGACACAAAATGGCGGATTACATATTTATTCAACAACTCCCTCAATGTGGATATCAAATGAAAGGGCTTGACTAGTAAAATACTATACGCTTTATTAAATTTCAAATCCAACATGGCCGCCACCAGACCTTCGAGGCAGTACAGCAGTGCCGAGATTTTTATAAAACGAATTGCCATAAACACTGCAGATAAAAATAAAACGAACATAACCTGTAGATTAGCTTATCCGTAAGTTAAACTTATGGAAACTCACTTTTCCTAACCCATCAACGAGATTACATTTGAAATAAATAAACTGGATTCGTGAAATAGACCATAAACGTTGAATTAAAGACTTAATGAAAACTAGAAAAGAACACACACTCTTCATTTTCTACACATCCCTACAAAAAGGTACCCACGACTAAGTCGTTATAAAGATTGTCTATACTATACCAATGCGTCCACTGTGAAATTGCTATGGTTATCGCCTGTAGTTCGATCGTGAGCCACAACCTTTATTGAACCCCATTCGAGTGTGCCAGGGGTGCTATTGTGAGCAATACAATTCTAGAAATTGATACTTTGTAGGCTGTCGTGGTCAGAACATCAAAATAGATTGCGAATGTGGTGCGGAATGTGAGTTTTCTACACTTGTTTCTTTTATAACTGGCAGTAGAGAATTTTAGCTGTTTATTGACTTCAGTTTTGATGGTAAATAACCTCCCTGATATTAGAGCATATTTGAAATGAAAGTGCGGTTTGCAAAAAGAGAATTAGTGTAAAAGTTGAAAGGAAATCGTCTGTTTTGAGAAGGAGTGAAACGTCAGGGGATAGCAGACTGATGAATTCATGATGGAAGAAGAGCAATGTCAATTATAAGATGGATGAACTGCGTGGAAATGATTAAAAAAAACCTTCTGGGAGGACTCCACGTGACGTAGGAACATTATCATCATTTCAACCAAAAGACTTCCACTGCTGGACATAGGCCTTCCCCAACAGCCTCGACATTGAGCGGTCCCGTGCATCTTGTATCCATTGGATTCTCGCCACCTTCACCAGGTCATCGGTCTACCTAGTGGGAGGCCTTTCAACGTAACGTCACGTAGGATAGGCGGGAAAAATAATGATGATCAGCTCACAATAATAAATGATATATTATATGTTTAACTTTTATATGCAATTGAGATCAATCACTTAGATTTAGCTCCATAATAAACTTCACAGAAAAACTTTACAGAATAGCGCCACAGGACTGATTGTATGCCAATGGGTTACGCTATTAAAGATGGAGGAAATCTCGATCTCATAATAACAATGCGTACGATCGAGCTATCCACGCTATTGTTGGGCAGCATCGAAGAGTTAGAGAGAGAAATATACGAGGGGTATATCAAGGCCAATAACGATTTTTCATATTATTCTGGGTATAATAGAAATTTTTGAGCAGAAACTTAAAAAGTTGAAATGTTTTGCACTTGGTATCATGTGAAAACAATGGTGGGATTCCCATATTTCCGTCCATTTACAGCCCGAAGTTTCAGGGATCTGCTTCTGGAACATGAAGTTGTCCGTTATTTAGTCCAACTCTTAATTTCTTGATCACCCTAAGGTTTAACTATGTGTCGTTAAACATCAAAGTCTTATTTTTGTTTTATGACAAATGTCGACGCTTGACGATGACGGTTACATGGAACAGCATCCTGTATAACTATACCGATATCATTAGCATAGACGATAATGATAGTGACGATGAAAATCACATCTTAACTATTCTAGAGAACCTAGACAATAGAAAAAATTTAATGGCACACTGAGTAACTGTAGTGACAAGTGGCGTTTGCCCTACAGGTGAGTCCATGATAGAGAATAATGTTACACAATAACAAATACACAAAACAGATGACCAACACAGCGATGCCAAAATAAATTACCAATGCAGATCCATCTGGTCGCGAGTGGTTTGGTTAAGCCCGGCTTTTGTTTACATATGTGCATACAGTATGCCCAATTTGCATATACCGTGACTCGTGGATTGTCAGTGAGAGAAACCGGTGTTTGGGGTATTTTCTAACCTCGACGCAAAAAGGTTCTACGTAACTATTTTGAATGCAGGAGAATTTTAAGTCGGTTAGTTCGTGTAATATTTTTATTTGCCTCGAAAACTGTCGTGTACGGTTGATGGCTAAAGCCTGGTCCCCTATTACAACAACCATAACTGTCGAAATGTGGGTGTCATCATCATCATCATCATCATTTCAGCCGAAAGACGTCCACTGCTGGACATAGGCCTCCCCCAATAGTCGCCACATTGACCGGTCTCTTGCGACTCGCATCCAACGGTTCCAGCAACCTTCACCAGGTCATCGGTCCACCTAGTGGGAGGTCTTCCAACGCATCGTCTTTTGGGTGGCAAACGGTGGTAAATGTGGGGGTACTATTAGGTATACGTCTACTAAATCCTAAGGAGATCAGAGGTGTGATGTTCTGTTGTTTTAAGTTAAAAGTTACATTTTATACCACAAAGAACAGCATTCTGTACAAAAAAGTACAGCAAAATGAAAGCCTTAAGCCGTACATCAGGCGAGTTATAGTGGCTTGCGTTGCGTCGGCAACTTACAGCTTACCTTTGGCCACGACCTACGCGATCATGCGACACGCGTGTAGCAGAACGACTGCGCCAGCACATTAAAAAAAAACAGTCGCTTATAGCAAGCCATGAGTCGCCGCAACGCGATTTCACGCGAAGGAACGCAAGGTAGTGAACGGGGTCTCAAAATGATAGCCTTACGTCTTCGGGCGTGTTCTTGTGGGTTGCATTGCGTCTGTAACTCACGGTTTAGCGAGATTTATATGGTAGCCTGTCGCTACCACACGAATTATTATGGCAAACAACTAAATACAGGTACAAAACGAGTTATTTATTCATTTGATGCTGCTGATTTAAGGGTGCTTAACTTGGGCAGGGATTTAATTAATGTTTTTTGGAAAATCAAAACGCAGCAATTTTTAATATTATGCCTCGTGCTCCTTAGACATTTCAGATAAGCCCGCCATCTTACCGTATGATTGTAACGCACGCTATTCACAAAAACGATGTCACTTAGAATTCTGTCATTCTATGTATTTATTTTGTGAAAAATACACATGAGAACAGGGCCTCAAGTCCGCTATTACAATTGTGTCAGAATAGTCTATCATTGACTTCATAAATCATACACTCCATGAAAAGAAATGGCGTCGAATGGTAATCTCGTACATAATAACAAACGAATGAAGTACTGTTTACGAACTTCTTATTACTTCAGATTGCTTAAAACACTAATAAATAATATATTTAAATACATATACATGAAATCATACATATAATAATGACAATACGATAATGTCACTAAAACATAATTTTATTACGAGACCATTGAGCGATCAATGATCGAGCATTATGAATTTAGCAGATTACGATCTTTAACCAAAATGACAATGGGATCGGGTTGGAATAACGAATTTATAAAAATAGCAGACTAAGGCCCCAGAGAGTATTCATTGTGCGAACCACCTGTCTGTAGATTCCCCGATCATTATAACCTAGATCTCTTCAAGGTTCGAGTGCATCCGTTTCTTCTGGGCAAGACTTTTTCACCCTAGGTCACATAGTCAAGCGAATTACGAAGGTGACAGCCGGAGGACTTAAAAAAAACCGAAGTTTATTTAAAGAAACGTTTAATTACGTTTAAATTACAATATTTGACTTATGTTAAATCTTATGTCTAGACTTGGACGATGCTAGTTCCGAAGTGCCTAAAATAATTATTACAAAAATATAATTCTAAACGATTGCGAAATTGCGGATGCGCTGTCAGCAGAATAGAAGTAGGTGGCCGCCGGCTGCACGAGGCGTCGAGTCAGCAGAGTCGGCGTGTTGCAATTTTGCGTGGAAACATACGTTGTACGTAAATAGCTATCATGTCGCTATTCGGCCGATTTGGTGTAGGCAGGGCACGTAACACCTCCCCCCTCAGAACAGCAACTATTTGAGCAATTTCAGCGAGAATGTTGCTGGTACATCTTTCTTGATTTCTGGAGATTCTACGTCTTCGTGTTGATGATGTTCATCGCTTTCATTTGGTGATTTTGGCTTTCTGAGCTTTGTGCAAACATTATACCGACGTATGGTGAGGGTAACGATCAGTACAGTTGCACCAAATATAACGACATATAGTGGGATTGTCGTGTGGTAAATCGATTGTTCCAGATTCGTGCGATCGATTTGTACTGGTTGCTGCATTAAGATTTTATCTTCGATTTCATGTAGACTTTTCAGGTGTAGTGAATTTAACTTCAGGTGTGGGATAGATTCGTTGACAATGTTCAGGTTCATGGGTATTTCGGTGATTTTCATCGGTTGTCCTTTGATACGGTCATTCGTGTTGATGATAGTAAACTGTTCAGTGCGTAGTAAGCATTTTTGCGGAATGGTGGCGAGATAACTTCCGTGTAGAGAGATGAATTCTTGACGTTCGCATTGTAGCTCGGTTCGGGTTGGTTGTGGAAAGGTGAGTGTATAGCGTCTGTCGTCCAATTGTTCCATGGCTTCTTTGGTCAGCGTGAGTTTAGTGAGCATGCATGACTTCTGTAGAGATTGATTACAGATGAGCCCTTGGATGCAGTCTAGATGTCCTCTCGTTGGTTGATGGTTGACTTCCTCCTCGCAGAGATGGAGCTGGTTAAACTTCGGGCATTCAGCCTCTATGTACTTGAAAACTTTCCCGTTGGTTGCAATGAAAGGGTAAGGAGGAATAAGGGTGTACATAAATTTATTGGGAACTATTGCTAATCTATATAATTCGAACTTATCAGGGGAGATTATTGGGACTTTAAATATGATTACTATTTTTTTGTCTGTAAAATAATAACCAGGTTTTATAACTGTATAGTATTCTCTTAGATCTGCCTCTAGCAATTGGTCTGAACCGTATATTGATCTTAATCGTTTAGTCATATTACCTAAAGTTTCTATGCTTAAAGTACTATGGTGAGTGCTCGATGCACGTATAAAAGCTAAGGTATCTTCTATCCTAGTTATCTCTACAAATAAATCATCTGCGTTATCGCTAATGATAGCTAACAACTGAGCAAACTTTGCGAATCTTATAAGATCATTTTTAGCAGCGGCTTTCTCGTCTAAAAGTAATCCTAAAGTACTATTGATTCTCTCTTGATTACTTACAATTTTTGATAGTATCTCGCTGTATCTAGTCATCCAGACTTTATTAAGACTTATATGCTCATTTACCTCCGATAGTATCTTGTCATCATTATTTTCTAAAAGTTTAATGGCATTATTGTAAGTTTGGGCATCCGATTGATCTAAATTACCAGTTATGCTTTTTACAACTGAACCTAAACCATCTATGAGACCTCTTTTGCTACGACCGGGTTCTAACGTTTTTAACTGGGAATTAATTTTGTCCAATTTATTAGATAAATGGTTAATTTGAAGTTCATATAAAACAAAACTTTGGTTATCTAGTTTAGTTTTGAAATAGTCCAGTTGATTAATTACTGAGTTAAGTCTATGTTCAATGTCATTTAAATCTATGTATTGTAGAAAAGAATGATAGTGTGTTATGAGTCTGGATTGTCCAAGGTTGAAAGGTAAGAGTCCGGGTCCTTCGTCTAAGCTCTCAAGTTTTATCTCGAGCGCCAGTGTTGTGTGAACGGTCATCGCCAGTAGTATCCTGTAACAAATTTGAGGTCTTAGGGGTACGCTTGAGTCGGGACTTTGCTACGGGACCTTTTTTCTTAGATGTGTAGATGTGAATTGGAAGGTCAGCTAGCACAGTGTCATGAGTATAACGTGGAGCTAATTTTTGTCGACTAGCTAATGGGTCACTAATGAAAACTTGCTGTTCTGGTTGGTATTCTATTTCGGGCTCTCTGTCCTTATTCCTATTTTGTATGATATTCGTTCGGTCAGTAAGTGTGAAGTCGTTGATAAGGTCATATACCGTTTTCATCTGGTCTCGGTGATTTAAGATGTACTGTTGCATAAGATGTTCGGTCATGTTAATGTCAAGTGGGTCTCGAGGGTCAAAATGTCCTCTAATTATGTCATGTGGTCTGCACTTTGTGAAACTATGAATTGTGCTATTATAAGCTAATATAGCGTAGGGCATGAGGTTGACCACAGGTTTATCTTTCTGACGTAGTCTTAGGATTCGTAGATGTTCTAGTAACGTAGAGTGAAATCGTTCAACAATTCCATTATCATTAGGGGAGTGAGCTAGTGTTCTGTGGTGGTTAATTTTATGCATTCTAGTAAATTCAGAAAATAGTTGATTTGTGAATTCAGTGCCGTTATCGGTTACGATAGTGAGTGGAAGACCGTGATGTGTACAGTAGTTTAGAACTGCCTGAAGTATACTAATTGCTGTGCCATCTCTTAAATGGTATGCTTGTCCGTATTTTGAGAAAACGTCTACCACCGTGAGATATTTTTCATTTTGGGCTGTGAAGAGATCCATATGTACTAATTCGAAAGGTTTGGTAGCCGGAGGCACTAAATTTAGTTGAGGTGTAATTGGATTCCTATCATATTTAGATTGACCGCAAATTATACATTCATTTATATACTTAGCTATCTCATCCTTCATCTTAGGCCAATAATATTTTCGGGAAAGAGCAAGATAACATTCGTTTATCCCTCTGTGATTGGTCTTGCCTTCATGATAGTTTTTTATGATCTGTTGCTGCCTTAAATATTCTTTTACATCTTCTAGTTCAGTTTTTGTTAGCACTAGATTCGTAGCTGAGCTTTTAAAGTTATTTTGGATAATAGGTATTATTGAATACATACCTAAGGGCGGAGTTATCTTTAAAGCGGTTTTAACTTTAGGTTTGACATGTTCTTTTATGGCGTATACTACGTCCTGTTCTAAGTTAGATTCTGAGACCTGGATATGTGTGCGAGTATGTGTGTCAAAAGGTTTAGTGGCTATCGCTCTTTTAATGTAGGGGACGTTACTGACTATAGTTATACATATTTGTCGGTGGAATTTGTTTAAAGGTTCGTCAGTGATAGGAACTTCTAAGATAGGGTTTTCAGTGCTAGTGTGGGCGGTGTCTGTCGTAGAACCTGTTTGAGAAGGTGGTCGCTCTGAAGGGTTGGCTAACATTGACTCTGTCTCCTCGTTATTAATTTCTACTCGGGATAATGCGTCTGCATTAGTGTTATACTTTCCCTTTTTATAGACTATAGTGTAATCGTATTCACTTAGTTTAAGTCTCCACCTAGTCAACCTTTGGTTGGGTTCCTTCAAGTTCATTACCCACTGTAAGGGCTTGTGGTCGGTGAATATTTTGAATTTGCGACCGAATAGGTAAGGTCTGAAATACCTTGTAGCCCAAACTATGGCTAGAAGCTCTTTTTCAATAGTGCTATAATTGGTTTCACTGTCATTCAAAGTTCTCGAGGCATAACAGATAGGTTTATCTGAGCCGATTGTTCCTTGCGAAAGTACCGCGCCTAAAGCTACGTTTGAAGCATCTGTTGTTAATATAAACTCTTTCGTGAAGTCGGGATACTGTAAAATTGGGTCGTTTGTCAGTAAGTTCTTACACTTGTTAAAACAGTCAATGTATTCAGAATCGAAAGTAATTTTATTAGTTTTTTTGAGGCATTTTGTCATAGGCTTAGTGATGCGAGCAAAGTCTGGGATAAATTTCCTATAGTATCCTAATAGTCCTAGGAATTGTTTTATTTCCTTAGGCGTCTTTGGTAATGGGTATTTTTCTATCGCTGCTATTTTATCTGGGTTTGGCTTAACACCTTCGCCACTGATTATATGTCCTAAAAACGCGGTTTCTAATTTCAAAAACTCGGACTTATCCATCTGGATTTTGAAGTTAGATTCCTGCAATCTTTTAAATACTTTCTCTAAGTTAACCATATGCTCTTGCAAAGATGTACTAAAGATGATGACGTCATCAAGATATACTAGACAGATCTCATTTTGCAAGCCTCTGAGCACATTGTCCATTACTCTTTGAAAAGTAGATGGAGAGTTCTTCAAACCCATGGGCATACGCAAGAACTCAAAGTGTCCATGCTCTACATTGAACGCTGTCTTAGGAATGTCGTCTGGATGCATCTCGCATTGATAAAAGCCTGATGCAAGGTCTAGCGTGCTAAAATACTGGCACTTACCAAGCTTGTCAAGTATGTCATTCATGTTAGGAATCGGGTATTTGTCGTCTATAGTCTTGTCATTCAGTTTGCGAAAGTCTACTACAATGCGCCACTTTTGTTTGCCTGATGCATCGGCTTTCTTAGGTACTACCCAAATAGGTGAGCTCCAGGCTGATTCCGAAGGTCGTATAATACCTTGGTCCAGCATTTTGGTTATCTGGTCTCTAACTTCTTGTCGATGCACAAAAGGGTAGCGGTAGCTTTTAGTGTACACGGGAAGTTCGTCAGTCGTTCTAATATGATGCTTGATTTTATTTGTAAAAGTTAAAGGCTCTCCCTCAACATAGAACACGTCAGCAAAACGGGCACACAATGTCTCTAAGTTAGTTTTTTCCTCAATATTTAAATGATCTGTACGTAATTTACATAAAACCTCTTTAACACGCATAGGGTCTTGTTCGGTGCTAATGCACTCAGTATTAAATATCTCGGCTTGTAAAGGTCGGTCAAACACAATAGTCAGGTCATCTTCCGTAGGGTTTTCAATTTCTACAATTCCAGTACAATCAGTAACGCGAGTAATACACTCGTGAATAATGCAATTACAATAAATTTGCTGATCTATCGAAACATCGCCGTCTGGACAATAGATAGGGATATTCACTAGTTTTGACGAGTTAGCGGGAATGGTTTCTTGACTATTTGATCTTTTACATTGATAAAAACGTATAGGAATGGTTGTAAAGTCCGTAATTAAATAATTATTTTTTAGATCAATCTGTGCTCCGTCAAGTAAATCTAATCCTAATAGACCATCAAAGAAGTTATGAAATCTATAGATAAAAAATTTTACATTCGTGGGATTATTAAATTCATCAAAGTTCGGAATCGTAATAGAATGTTCGTGCGTACTAGTCACACGAGCGTTCGTTACTTCGAAGGGGTCAAAGTTTAAAGGGATATGTGAAAAGTATTGTTCGACTGCCTCGGGACTAATAAAAGACTGATTAGCTCCGGTATCTACTAGTAGTTTAAGTGGTGGGTCTGATATCTGTATGTAACGTAATTCCCTTTTAGATTGAACATTTAATTCTATTTTAATCCTTTTTGATCCTTCTCCTTGCGAAAATCCTGATCTGCTTTAGAAGTAGCGGACGGCTGTGCTTCTAAGCGTTTTACTTTATTCAGTTGATCCACATTTAATTGATTTTCGGGGTTGGTCTGCTGATAGTCATAAAAGTCAGAATAGTCATAAGGCTCACAGACATAATAATAGTCAGAGTCAGGTAATTCGTAGTAATAGTCGGGGTAATTGTAAGCGTCATAATCGTCAGTCATCTCGCTAAAATTCATTTCGCGGGTTTTGAAGTAATTACTTGGTGGTGGATTTCCAAACCTACGCCAATCATTTACTGGCAGTGGTCTTGGTACAAAATGACTAACACCGCTCATCGGTTTCGGACCGGTATTCTGCGTTTGGGGGTTCCTATTTGGAAATCTAAATGCGTCAGTTTGGGGGTTGTAATTCGGCGGGGGCGCACGAAACATCTGTTGAGTACGGCTAAACATATTAGGGGCCCGTTGAGGTACCTGATTTTGCTGGAAGGGTGGTCTCCATTGCTGCTGCTGCTGTTGCGGCGGCATAGGCATAGGCTTATGCCAGCTGGGGCCTGGGCTAGGAAAGCTAAAAACTTTCGGTGTGGTCATAGGGACCGCGGAAGGCATTTTATGGGTTGACTGCATTTGCTGTGTCGGGTTACGCCGCTCGGGGATACTCTCATTGCGTTGCTGTAGGTACATGACATTCATTTCCTGTTGTACAAATTCCAGAGCCTTTTCAATAGTTTCGGGTCTCATACAACGGATACGGGACCCTAGAGGTTCCTTAAGACCTCTAACGTAAGATTGTAGAGTTAATTTTTTGTAAAGATCGCGCTTAGCTTCAATGGTCGTTGCTACGTTTTCGTGCAATGTGACATAAGTCATTATGGTGCTAAAAAGGGTCTGGCATTTGTCATAATACTCCTGCGGGGTGCTACTTCCTTGTGTCAGTAATGACATGTCATTATAAAGGGCGGTCTCATCCCTTTGGTCCGAAAAATTATTAACTAATGCGTCACGGATCCCTTGCCAATTGTCTGCTATGCCATTAGAATTAATAGTTGAAGCTGCTGGCCCGGTGATTTTATTCAGGATGCCGTTTATGAGACATAAATTTGTTAACTCGTAACTCGGGTCATTTCTAACATATTGTAATACGAGCTGATCACATATTTTAATAAATCGTGTTAGAACATTCGGATTGCCATCAAAATTTGGAACGGCGCGCAAAGCGTTGTAGATAGTATCGGGGTTCAGCGACATATTGTTACTATCAAATAATAAATCTAGGCCTAAATTATCGGATTCCGTAAACCTACTTAAATCTACTTCTCTGCTCCTATTTATCTGTCTGGAGGAGACAGATTTATTCCTAGTTTCCCTTGGGTGAAAAATTTTGAATTAATATTATAATATTTGGGTATAAGGAAGGACAAGGAAGCAACACTTAAAGAAAGTTTCAAGGACTTACATATACATGGTTTTTTTTTCGTTGTATCGATGGCTGGATACGTCCTCAGCTGCGTCTTCTTCTTATAAGTTCGGATTTTCGACGAGGTACTTGGAAATACCGACAGCGACTATCGGAGTCAGCAGATTAACGATTTTTGGAAATCTATACCGCGCCGCGCACTGCCTCGAAAATCCTACCGACTGCGCCAATTACGAAGGTGACAGCCGGAGGACTTAAAAAAAACCGAAGTTTATTTAAAGAAACGTTTAATTACGTTTAAATTACAATATTTGACTTATGTTAAATCTTATGTCTAGACTTGGACGATGCTAGTTCCGAAGTGCCTAAAATAATTATTACAAAAATATAATTCTAAACGATTGCGAAATTGCGGATGCGCTGTCAGCAGAATAGAAGTAGGTGGCCGCCGGCTGCACGAGGCGTCGAGTCAGCAGAGTCGGCGTGTTGCAATTTTGCGTGGAAACATACGTTGTACGTAAATAGCTATCATGTCGCTATTCGGCCGATTTGGTGTAGGCAGGGCACGTAACAAGCGAGTTGCGGCCAAATAAACATGAAAAAAGAAAACAAAAACATTCAACGAAAAAAAAACACAGCGGAGTTCTTTATTAAGACATTACAATGCCATCGCCCTCACTTTTTCCTTTTACAAAAACAATAGGCCAGGCAAAATAAATGAAATTTAATGGGCCAATAAAATTTCGCGGCCTAAATAGCTTATTTTACCCTACTTAGATTTGAATTAATTGTTTTCCCTATTGCCAGAAACGAGTTGGATTTCGTTTGTTGCCTTCTGTTTTACGAATTTCCGTGTCATTGTGTTTTTAGTGTTCCGGTTTTTTTTCTTGAATCTGGTATTATTATGAGACAGAAAAAGGACCATAAAGTTCTTAACACAAACTTAACTATTATCATCATTTACCTAACGTTTTCCAACTAGGATAGGGTGGCTTCCAGTCTAACCGTATGCACCTGAACACCAGTATTTTACATGGAGCGCATGGAGCGTTACTTTACATCAGTGGTTCCCAACCTATGGTCCGCGGACCACCGGTGGTCCGAAGGAGCTTACAATATGATCCGCAAAAGGTTAAAATGTTATTCGTACTTTTTAACTTGCATAGAAGATGCAAGCTCAACCCAATCTAATTGAAAACCTATCACAGTCGTGTTGTTAATATTTTTTGAGCTTGCTGCGCTCGCTCTTGCAATATTCGTAAGTAGTAGTAGTAGTATTCATAGGTAGGTATTTTTGCCAAATTCTACTAAATTATTCCTATTTTTTTCTCCTACTCTTGTATCTTTCACCATCTTAATTCATATAAATTTCCAATTTTTGCATTGTGTCAGTTAAAGATTTACCCGCCTAGATATATAATCCTGTCGGTGTCCATGTTTATCTAGAACCTTATGATCCTTGCTAACAATGAAGACACCAAAGTGGTCCCTAGTCCAAGAAAGGTTGGGAACCACTGCTTTACATAGACAGCCTATCTGACCTCCACAACCTAGCTACATAGCACTGGGTACTTTGATACTTCTTGGTCCTTCCCCTTCTCCTTATCGTGTGGTTAGTTGCTCGTGGTAAGATTAAACGACAACCATTGACTACCTGTTACGACTGTCAAAGATCTGCAAATGATGGCCAGGACCAACTGCTTAACACTTTCCGAGGTATGAAGGAAACTAGGTAGGTAATGGGCGATCCCTATCTCACGGACCAATCTAGGCAAGCACGATTTATCCTAAAGATCGACCCAAGCGACTGTTGTGTTTTAGCTACGAACTTCTCATTTCGTTAACTTTACCGTAATAACATTATATAAACAAACACCGACCAAGCTTCCTTGATCTTTAAAATTTCCATGCCACAGTTCTAAAACCATCAAAATGTAGATTAAACAAAAGGTACACGCTGCAACGTCGTTGAATAATCACCGACCATAACTCAGAGAAGGCTTTTTGAATTTATCTCCCTGACATTAGCATAGGAATCTAAATACCGCGGTTAGTACCAAAAACAGGGGAGGAGCAACGGGTTTTTGTTGATATTTTGAAGGAGTGTTTTCGTTCATTATGATAGCATAATAAACGAAAATAGTCCAGCTCCATATTTGAAGAGTTTTCTATAAAAAGAACCTGGATCAAAAATTGGTTTAGGGACTTAAAAAAAATGAATTGCTCTTCATCTGCTTAGGTTTTTTTACAACTAATTTGAGTGTCGGTTTCCAGTTTAGCCGGATGCAGTTGAATACCACTATTTTAGATGGAGGGACTAGAAAGTTGCTAGGTAGGACTTCCTTGATTGACAGGATGTCAAACTTTCGGGTAATTCCTTTTTTCTGGACTTACCTATTTTAAAGTTTGAAAACTTTAAAATAAGTCCAGAATAGATACTTACTAAAATATACTTAATAAAATAGATACTTACGAAAAAAGTCATCTATCATAATATTAAATTATTTCGTAGAAATAAGTCTAAGAACATGAATTTTGATGAAAAACACTTAGCGAAAATTTCAGTATTACTTCGTCGTAAATTATGTTTCAAGTTACTTAAAATAATTTCCCCAGAATTCTTAGTGATTTTTGTGAAGGTAAATGCCGATTGTGCAATTAACGCTGATGCTCCAAGGTAGCCTGCGAAATTCAAATTTTCTTACGTTTTTTGCAATTTGCGACTTTGACCGTGAAAAATTCGTTCCTCGACTCTTATGAACTTGGAGGGTTGATGATTCTGATGATTATAATTCTGTAACTACTAACATACGTCTAACAGCCGCGACCGATATTTTCATCAACTTACAACTTAGCACTGCCCTGCAAATTGCAAAAAACGTAAGAAAATTTGAATTTTGCAGGCCACCCTGACACTTTCACCTTAAATACAATATTGGTGAAATCCAAAGCGGAGTGCCAACAAGCAGCGGCACAAAGGAGAAGCCGAATCTACCTTTTTTTCTCTACTTTTCAATTACTTATTTTGAAATATTGTAGGTACTTATTCTTTCCAGATTTTTCCAGCCCTAAGAATGACTAATATTTTCAGAATTGGATATAAACAAAGGATTCTTTACAAAACATCCAACGCCATCTTAAATTTGACCGCTTGGAAAGTGACGTCACTGCAATTGCCTTAGAAGACGTCATTAGGCGTTAACAAACTTAGCACTTACATCTTTAAAACCCTTATGTTTTTAGACTAAGGTTGAAACCCGTGTGATTGATGGCAAAACTAAGTTGGTGCAGAAGGTGTCATTGACGAATCTGGCCCATTTCTCATCAAGTGTCATTACGAAATGTCACCATCGGGTGTCACGAGCTGTCATTTGCGTTGTAATACTCAAAATTACTACCTTTATAGTACGCGGGTAGGGTAATTTAAGCGGTTTACGTGATCAAAATGGAAGAGGTTTGTCTTTATTTCACCCGTTATGATATTAAGTAGTATTTAGTTGTATTTAGTGGTATTTTCATGTAAGATCAAACTTAGAACAATAAATTTCGTCTGTCTGTGGCATCGTAGCTCCCAAACGGATGAACCGATTTTGATTTTGTTTTGTTTTAATTGAAAAGTGAATTAGTCGGGAGTGTTTTTAGCTATGTTTGATGAAAATCGGTCTAAGATGGCTGCCGCCACAAAATGGCGGGTTACATATTTTTTCACAAATCTCTCAATATGGATATCACATGAAAGGGAATGAGGAATACTAACTAACGAAATTAGATGAGGAAAGTGGAGTGATGACTGGTATCTACCTAACGAATTATTTTTCATTTAATTTTTAGTAAATTATTTACTACATTAATGTGTCGCAGATTATTTAATTTTTTTATTTAATTTCACTTGTTTAATTGAATTTCCCCGACTTTACACTAACGCGCAGTTTCTTCACTGTTCTTCTACACGTAGTTCCGATAATTTTGGGCGAGATATATGTATAATATTTTCTGCCTGTATTTGTGCACCCCTGCAAGGAAACTTCAAGGAGCTTTAGTACAACTTAGGGGAGTAAGACTAATGTGTTACGTTTCCTTACACTGTCTTTTACTAATGAGTTTCATTAGTAACTGCCGTAGTGACGTTTGGGTACGTCCATCTCAGATTCCGGGAAAGTATGTTTGTGGATTTCTTGGTTTGTCCTTTTTTCACAAAATAATGGAACAGCTAGCTTACATTGTGAATTTTATCTACATTTTATTACGCCTGTAATATGCATGAGGACACTAAGAAAAAATTGTAAATCTATTTAGTCCGTCAGTTAGAGTATTGGAAAATAATGGACACGAATATTGACAAAGCCAAAACGCATCGAAACTCGGGAGTGGAGGCTCGTGACGTCCGAACTCGTAAAAAATTATACCAAGGCATGTATTGAAAATTTTAAAAGCGTCGTATCTTCGTCAATTTTGGTTTACGTAACAAAAGAAAAAATACGGGTCAAATATTTTTCTACACTAATATTATAAAGAGGAAAACTTTGTTTGTTTGTTTGTTTGGTTGTAATGAATAGGCTTAAAAACTACTGGACCGTTTTTAAAAATTCTTTCACCATTCGAAAGCTACATTATCCACGAGTAACATAGGATATATTTTATCCCCGTACTCCCACGGGAACGGGAACTATGCGGGTGAAACCGCGGGACGTCCGCTAGTTCGTGATAAAACTGACGGAATAATTCGTTTTATTTTGTCGTCTACCCAAAGGATACCTAAGACAGAAGTGTACCTAGTTGTAGTACACATATTTCACCAGTTAAATTAAAGTCCCATGTGACATGGGTTACCGGGAATAAATCCAGACTCCTAGCTGCTATTTAAAAAAATCTTGGTGGAAAAACCTAATAACACTGCACGACCCGGGAATCGAACCCAGCACTCCATTCTCAGAGGCCCTACTCCCTAACGCTTCGTCCGTATATTCGGATCTATTCTTCTCTCTCGCGCACGTCTGCAGATGAGTGCGAGTGAGAGAGGTGGATAGATCCGAATATACGGACGAAACGTTAGGGAGTACGCCCTCAGCAGTCGAGATCAATGAGGTAACTAGTCCGTCGGATTTTATCTATCGAGTTCCCTTGGCTCAAAACCTGACAATAGCCCGGTTTTATTACCAGAAACCGATACTTAAATGAATGGTGCGGTGTCCGATTTTCATCTTTTAGCTCAAAACTTAAGTAGTGTTGAGATTTCAATAGCGCGTATGATTTCGCCATTTTGTTTAGAATCTATCACAGCTTAGTTTGTATCCCGGGAATAATATCCTACCTACAGTTATAGATATAACCTAGATAGCGCAAGGAATGAAAACCAAGCGTGCCATTTTTTGCCTACCTACTAGACACCCATAGAAATAAGTAACTATCCAAAATAGACTACGTTTTTGTTCTTTAATTGTCTAGAATTAAGTTATTGAGCTGAAACATTGATTGTTTACACAAAATAATTAACTTGCTGCAACAGTAGGCACGATTAGCATGCCGCCGCGGGAGACGCAGCGGGCGTCGGGGGTCACGTGGTGGCCCCCGACCACCGTAGGCACGGCCTGTGGACCAGGGGGGTGAAACTTCCATACATTAGCTTCAAACAAAATTTTCATAGATAGTGCTGCCATCTGTGTGTTTAAGGACACCAACTTTTTTACTGTTTGACAGCTTACAACTGTCATAACGAGGACAGCTATTTTAGACAACTTGTCAGTGAAGTAAATGAACTAGCGGTGACAGCGGTTGCCTTGTGAATAATAGTTCCCAAGTTCATAATAACAAAATACTTAACCGGGCATACAAATTAAGTGCTCTTGCATTATCTAGGTATAACTATATCTATATATCTACTCCACACAAAATCTACAATTGAACAAACATTAACTACACAAAACATATGTAGTTAACTTTAATTTGGCCGATAATTATCATTAAACTCACCCGTTACGGTAAAGATTTCCGTATTGTAATTAACTTGCGCTGATGAAATTGGTTAATATTTGGTCCGACTGACAATAACTGCGTTTTCATTATAAGTTTTGGTTAAAAAAATCGTTTCATTGCATTTGTGAATTAATTGCAATTATTATGAACCGCTTGCGATTGTATACTTTGGGTTAATTTCGGAAATAATTTAGGATATTACGAATTTTGCTTAAAGGCAAAATGAAGTTGCTCGTATTTCATGAATTTTCGGAACTCGAAGTTTTGTTTAGCTTGTATTAGAAAATAGACATGTTTTAAACGGTTTAAACGAACCCTTTACGAACCCATCAACCAAGCGTTCAGTATACGAATCTTAGTCATCATCATCATCATCAGCCTATTAATGTTCCCACTGCTGGGACAGGCCTCCTCTCTATGAGAGGGAATAAGCTATAATCCACCACACGGGCCCAGTGCGGATTGGAAGATCATGTCTTCGATTTTTTTTGGTTTTAGGACATGCCGGTTACCTCACGATGTCTTCATTCACCGTTTTGAGAGCAGTGGCAGCATATTTACATCTTGTAAGAATAATTTATAAGCAATGCCAAAATACCATTAAAAAAGTAAACCATGGGCTATACTGTCCCACTGAGAAAATGGTCAAGACCTTTTCCCATAAACAAATATTAATCAACAACGCAAACTAATAAATACTAGAAACAGTACCTAAGCCTAATTATCATAAATTAAGATCTAGACTAAACCAACTCCTCCAATAATTAGGTTCAATATTTACTCCCAACAACAACGCCAGTCGGAGTCATAAAATTTCTGACTACCCTCATAAAGTGCCAATGTCAATTACTTTACAATGTGTGGTTGTAATATGCCCAGTTTGTCTTGGCAGGCGGAATAATGTTAATAACAGGTTAAAATAGTCCCAATGCATAGCAGATCTCTTTTAATACGGAGAAGAAACCATCTGCCTAGCCACTGTGTTGAGGTCGGCTTTCAGTCTAACCGGATGCACCTGAATACCAACATTTTACAAAGAGCGAGTGCTTGTCTGACCTGGGTAATACGATGATACCCTTTGGTAAGAGCGGGACCAACGGTTTAACGTGCTTTTCAAGGCACGGAGGAAACGAAAGGAAAGGTAGGTATGTAATGGTGGTCACCCATCCACAGACCAACCTAGGCAAGCGCGACTTAACCTGAAGATGGATTTGAGCGGCTGTTTTTATTTAGCCACGAGTTCCATACCTGACAGAAAAACAAAAAATTTGCATGTTTTTCTCAAGATATTTTCACCGTTTTTGTTTATTTACTCTTCACTGCTGATATCAAAAGAATTAAAATTGCATCATGGAATAGAATTGTCATACTTGCCAGATTTGAATACCCTGGACCTGGGAATCACGACACCTTCCATCATCTGCAGATGCAGCTGAATAGATACCTACCTATATTTACATTTTTTTGGCGTTACCATTCTTTTGCTTCTAGCCTAGGTACCTACTTTTTGTATTATGGTGAAACGAAGAAGGGAAGTAGCCACAGGAGCCATTCATCATTGGTTTTATATGACATATTTTTTATATTAATCCTTAAAATACGACATTTGCCCTCCACAGTCCTCGAAGTTTTATGAAGTTTCAACATACACTGGTCACCCAATAAAAATACTTCATAAGTAAGGTTAGGTAAACATTTTTTGGTCTCACCTCCTTGAAAGAAATGGAGTAACTTTGACAGTAAAATGATTTAATGGCTATTTCCTTGGCCTCGTCTTTATGGTTCACTTAACTTTTTAATTTATGTTCGTAATGCACCAACGGTGGCAGGTCCGGTAAGTTATAGTTGAAAAACAATAAAAAAACCGAGAAGTACCGTGTGAAACTGGCATGTTGAATTTATGAGGGTATCCAGTATAAAGTGGAAACGAGGAAAACCTTTTATGGCGCTGAAACGTCCTCAAATGCACTATAAAGTGTTCGACAGCATGCCAAAGATTTTCTGGTAGATATTGATTTTAGCGATAAGACTTCAGTCGTATCTTGAATCAGTAAATGAGCTTATGAATGATGAAACAAGTTACATTAAAATAATAATTTAAAAAAAAAACACACACACACATAGGGTCAGAATTTCAAGGTATTCCCGGTTTTTGGTGATGACCCTTTCATTTGATACCCATATTGAGGCAGTTGTGTAAAAATATGTGATTCACAATTTTTTGGTGGCGGCCTTCTTGAACTGATTTTTATTAAACCTAGCTAAGAACACTCCCCACTAATTTACCTTTCAAACAAAAGAAACAAAATTAAAATCGGTTTATCCGTTCGGGAGCTACGATGCCACAAACAACACACACATATACGCACACAGACACATCAAACTCATAACACCCCGTCGTTTTTGCGTTGGGGGTTAAAAATACTATATTGTAAATCTATACTTTTATTCTTCATTGATTCAATTCTAATAATGTTTACACTGATAGAATGCTACATTATTTGTGGGTGCTATAATTATATGTCACCGTAAAATTGTCAAATACGTTATATTACAATATAACGTGTTTCTCTCTAGCGATATTGTAAAGTCTCGAATTATTGTCAACTGAACATACGGAAGTAGTCTCTGCCCCCATAATCGGGACTTGGGGCACCCCCCCGTTAGGTTAGTTATATTAATCGGTATTTCTCAGGAATGGTACATTACCTTTTTATGAGAGTTGTACCACTGGGCAAGGGGGACCCCTCCTGCCCTCCACACAGCGTGAGTTGACTATCATCGCATGCATTTCACGAAAAATAATGCGTTTTGTTGTAAGCAGTATGTTCGTGTACCAATCCGCACTGGGCCCGCGTGGTGGATTTATAGCCCATACCCTCTCATAGAGAGGAGGCCTGTCCCAGCAGTGGGAACATTAATAGGCCGATGATGATGATGAGTATGTTCGTTTGACAATACTTCGAGATTTTACAATATCGCTAGAGATATTACAATATAACGTATTTGACAATTTTACGGTGACATGTAATAATATATTCTATCTTTTTATGTCATGCATTTTAGCATGATTTTAGCTAAGCTATCACCATTTTTGCAGACGAAGACGCGGGCGAAGTGCTAATTGTCTATATTTAAACGCACGTTCTCATCATCATCATCATCATCATCATCAGCCTTTAATGTTCCCACTGCTGGGACAGGCCTCTTCTCTATGAGAGGGAGCGCACGTTCTACACTCCTTTTATCCACCTAGGCAAGCAAGTGTATTAGAAATAAGTAATCATGAATCATTCAATATTTATTTTACCTAACAACTAAGCAAAGACCTCTTGTCTACTAAACAAAAATATCACAACAACGTTGATGGAAATATGTAATTAAAAACCTCACCCACCAACCCGAAGCTAATAAAGTAATAATTACTCACCGTATATTCACAAAACCACAAAAAACACTACAAACATATAACACGCTAAAATTACCCAAATGGATACAAATTAACGAGCTTCGGAACAAGAGAAACATATCAAAACAAACATGGCGGAGATCCCGCAACATGTTTTCTGAAAAGAAACATTAAATCGAATAAACACGTATATCGGAACAAGGATAAACATTAGGCATGCAGTCTGTTTCAGTTATTTTATCTTCGAAAGCTGCAATCAAACAACAACTTTATGGTGAAAAGAATAAAGATTACCTAGGTACTTATATTTTTACTCAACTTAACTTTTTTTTATTTTTACACGGGGTCGCAGCAGACCAGGAAGGAGATGGCGGGATGAACTGGAGACATCCAGACATCCTTGAGAATGGGAAAGAAATAGCACAGAATCGTGATCGTTGGATGGAATGGAGGGAGACCTGTGTCCAGCAGTGGGACAATACAGGCTAGCCATCATAATATATGTAATATAATAATATTTTTACAGGTTTGGCAGGCAGGGAACTCTCATCTGTACTGCTTGACAAGCCTATAACATGGACGGCTTTGATCATAAGTATATATGCAGCGTGTCTCCACAGGCCCATCTTCATCAGGTCCATCTTGTATCTTGAACTGCTTGCAGTGACACCCACGCACTTGACGATCTTAAGACTGCATCAGTGAGAATTTTCAGCTAAACATAAATTTGAAGTGAAAACTTCTTTAGGCGTGTTGAGCAATTTTTGGGTGACCAAAAATTATGGCACTCGCGTGACCGTCACCTAACCATTTGTTGCACAACTGGTGAAATATGGGTGTACTACTATGTACACCTCCGCCTAATTGTTCGAGGATTACATGCGCCATGTTATGTATGTAAGAAATATCTGTGAGTTTGACAGTGACACAGTCATGGTACCTAACTGTGAAAGGACTGTACCTAGTTATTTGTTCGGGAATGTAAGAGGTACTGACCGCTGTACATTTTGATCAACATTGCTATGACCAGAATTTATTAGCGAGCGATGAAGTTTGAAGCAGAAGTTTAAGTTTAATTGGAAAGTTTATACAGGGCGGAAGGGATTTCGATGAAAAAACGGTTAGGTACCACGTACTCAGTCCGATTTCGTAGCACGATGCCTACTTTCGCACTACGACTACTTTTTTGGACTTTTAAGTAACGGGTAACACATTGCCAACATTTTGAAAGCACCATACATTTGAATGTGTGACAATAATCGCGAATTGACAAAAAAATCTTATCACAGCATAAAATATAAGTACTTTCGATATTGTCAGTACTTTTCCTATATAAGTGGCCTACAGTATGTACAGTCAACAAAAAAAAACGTTTTATTTTGGGTGTTTCGTAAATATAATTCATTACAAACCCATAGATTTTCAAACTAAAAATTACTAATTAAAAATTCCTTTGTCTAGGGGAGTTATCGATTGTGCTACGATGTCCCTACTACGCTGAATTTCATCCATCAAACTACTCGTAGTTCTTAGACATAATGAGCCTTTGAGTTCTGAAAATAGATTTTCTAATTATATTACTATTCTTTACAATGAACTCTAATTCAACTTACTTTATAAATAATGTAATAATGGAAAATGGTTCTTTTTTCATAAAGGGTGTAAAAAACCTCATAACGAAACCGAAATACACTTTTGTTCTCCCCGTCATTGCGATAATTTTGTTGTTCCACACCATACCTGAGACCTTCTATTTGCGGAGGTATTGGGGGTCAAAGTTCCAAATTCTACACAAGGTTTAATTTTTAATACAACTTTTTAGTATAAGATATTCTATTCAATTCAACATAATGTTTTGAGTGCGTTACATTGAGAACATATGATTTTACACCCAAAAAAAAAACGATTTCCGACAACATTTTTCTCATAAAGTTACCCAGTTTGATGTACAGAATGCTGGGTTCACGGCTTCGTGATGAGGTTATTTACACTCTGTATGTCACACACAGAATTACACGAAAAGCAAATATGTAAATGGATATTTTACAAAGACTCTTCTACGGGGATCACGCTTGCTGGATAGCGACGGTCGGTGGCGATTGGTGATACCCGAAGGGTTGGCAGAAGAGATAAAAAATTGTACAAGACATTTCTCTCGTTAAGTCCCATGCAATAGCGAGCGAGCCTATTGCTATCAACCGGGCACAAATCCAGACTCTGTAGCTACTAAGACAAAAAACAAAAGACAAAAACAAAAGACAAATAATCACGGAAGATATCCCGTAAGTGACAATATAAGTTTACTAAGAAATTACTTAGGGAAAACCCCAATATCATACTGCCCTGGGAATCGATTCCAGGACCTCGTGATAAGTAGCTGCGTTTGCCAACATCGAGGGTTATTTTGTTCAATTAAAACTGCATTATAATATAGCAACGTGGCCCAGTGGTGGCGGCCCCGACTTACGAACAGTAAGTCGTGGGTTCGAACCCAGGCAGGCGCATTACTTTGTGTAATTTATTTCATCACTGCTGCTCTCAAAACGGTAAGTAAGTAAGTAAGTAAGTAAGTAAGTAAAAATTTATTTGTTTAAACATGGTGTACATGATACATTGCATGCAAGATAATAATGTTATACAGAAAAGTTCTAACATGTTCAGCCGCATATCGTGGCGTACAAATTGGTAGGAAGAGATGGTGCATAAACCGTGATAATATTATAAATCATCATTACATTATAGGAATTATTACATATTAAATCATCATTATTCATTAAGGATTAGGTATAATTACAATTCAAAAAGCATGTTTTTTAGATAAAATTAAATGTCAAAGTACTTGGTCATTAATAAAATAGTCAATAAAATATAAATACAATACAATAATATAATTAAAATTTCAATTCAAAATTGGTGAAGGAAAACATCGTGGAGGCATGTCTCAGAACCAAAAAATTTTGAAGACATAACTTTTCTTCCTATAACTATGGAGAACACATAAATTGAATAATACCTGATCTACTAAAATATGAAATCCAATATCTATGCTTACAGTTCCAATATTTTAAGCCCTGACCACTTTCCATACCTATACATTCCGGAAATTCGGGAACTTCGTCAGATGGCCCAATTCTGAATTGGCAGCGTTGCCAAATTGGATAACAATGCTAATCGCCGACTAACCTACTAAATTGAGTTTTGATGAAGTGAAAAATCGATGCTTCAGTGTATTGATACGTGCTTTACCTAAAATATGTATAAAGGGTGTAAAACACCTCTTAACGAAGCCGAAAGGCACTTGTTCTCCTCGTCATTGCGATATTTTTTTGTTCTACAGCATACCTGGGAACCTTCTAGTTACGGAGATATTGGGGGTCAAAGTTCCAACTTTTTGACCAGTTTTTATTTATTTATTTATATAAGTTTTTACTTTAAACACTTCTACGACCCCGTAATATTCTATCCGTCCATGAGTAAAATGTTTTAAGTGCGTTACATCGAGTTCTACCACAAAACATGATTTTACACCCCTAAAAAAAAGACATTACCCAGCAATATTTTTGCGTAAAGTTAAGTACTTAGTTAGATGTTCCGAATGGTTGACGGTTTCGTGATGAGGTGGTTTACACCCTATATTTTGTTGTCTTTAAATCAACTTGTCCATTATTAGATGTTTTAGAGAGGATGACGACCGTACATGATACAGTCGAAAGTAAATTCAAGGAAGCTTTTGTTTATTTTGAAATTATATGATTTTACCTAGATGGTGTGTTAAAGTTCGATCAAACTAGTATTCCTCTATAGTCATTACATCTTTTATTAGCCTGTAATAACCCACTACTGGGCAAAGACCTCCCCCAATTCCTTACATGAGTTATTTTCTCGTGCCATCTTGGATCAGCCCACGTGGTAAAAGAAATGAATAGAATAGCCATAAATGCACACAACAAGAATTAAAAATAGAGTATAAAAAAAACTTAAAGCTACACAATTAAATCAGACAGAATAAAGAGCTAATATTGTGTGTCTCATGGCTGCACCAAATAGTCCAAGTTTAGCAAACTGTCGAGTAGCCAGTGCCAGACGCTGGTTGTTAACTTTACGCGTCCCGAACTCCCGATCGTCTGTCCACCTCTTTCTGGCGGGGCGCCCCGCGCCATTCGTTTTCCGGTAACCATCATTTGCTTCTTACCGAACAGGGATCAATCATGGCTGCAGTATCTAAACACATCATGGTCTCAGTATCATTGACTCCCATTCCTGAAAGCTCTTCATCATAATCTTCGATATCAGTGGGGTGAAGATGTGTCACTGATAAGAGTCGTCGCCGCTTTAACAATTCTATTGACTTCAACTGTTCTTAATCAAACACCTGCAAATTACGTTACAAAAATATTTTCAAACAAAATGATACCAGAGGAGCAGAAAGAAGACGCGTGTTTGCCGTGGCTCCAAGTCTTACTGTTGCACGTGCTCAGTCGCCAATTCTTCCCACTCTGGCTGCGTTTAATGATCTCTTAGATTCTAATCTAGCAGACAATCTGTTTTGCGGATGGACGGACGAAGATTTTATTGGTATGTCAGAAGTATTGTGAGAGGAATTTATTATGAAAGTGTGAAAATTAACAGCAAAATTAAGCTAATGGCTTAATTTTGATTTTGCTTTACTTCGTTATTTTCTACGTTTTAATTTTATGTTGAACTCACCATGTTAACATTGTAATCGATTAAACAACCACTGTAAAATAAATCTACCAATCCCATTGGTTAAGCTAGAAACGATAAGGTAGCCTGGGAAAGAATTCTTGTATTTTATATGGCCTTCAATAACAAAAAAAACTTACCGATGGATTAGGCCATGACGGTAAAATAAAATGTGTAGCATCCACCTCTTTCAGGGTTCTCTGTATTTTGATAGGTTTCAGGGTTGGAGTATCCCTGACGGGTTCCGGCAATCTGATGAGAGCCAGATCATAACTTGGTCTCTGGTCATCGAAATTTGGATGCATTACAATGTATTTGACTGGCAGTATGGTTCCTCCTTTTCTGTAGTTTATACTGCCGAGTCTCACCCGGATTGTTCTTGTTGCTTCTCGTAATCTAACAAAGGAAAGACTGTGAGTTTGGTTTCGCGTTACCTGGTGGTAAGCACAGAATAGACAAGTCCATTCAAATTAGTGGGGCTTTTACCTCAAAGGACTATTTCAGACGCTAACCTGTATAGTTCTCCATTAATATGACCAAAGACAATGTCTCGACTTTAAAAAAGACTGATTTCTGAGCTGTTTCGGTGGTTCTACCCACAATAGGTGATTAGGAAACATCAAAACAGCATCAGCTGTTTGGGTAAGTTATCGGTATAACTGTTTGCAGTGATGGCCTAGTGGTGTGACTCTTGGCCTGTCAATTCATAGGTTTTGAGTTCGAACCCAAGGCACCTCTGAAATTTCAGGTTCATGTGTATTTGTACAAATATCAATTGCTTATTCGGTGAAGGAAAACATTGTGAGGAAATGAGCTTACCTGGGATATAATATATTTCTTGACGACATGTAAAGCCAATCCAGGAGCCCATGGGAGACATAAAACTCTGACACCACCACGAAGCCTGCCGGTTTAGCCTGGCAGCCTTCTTGCCAACGTCCACTTTGCCCGTTTTGGATCGAGGCGTGGTGTTTCGATCCCTTCTACCACTGTCATAAGATTAAAAAAAAACCGCTGTACATTAAACACAGCGCTATCTAGTGCCATACTAAGCAAGGCTTGTATTGCGGACACCAGATAGTTGATATACTACATAAATATACTTTTTATTTGTAAGTATATACTGTCATAAGATTCGATCGAAATAGAAAGTTTATTTATTTATTTATTTCAGGCCAACCAACAATTGTTTATACTGTTACATTTTAAAATAAGAATCTTAAATCAAAGGTTAGTATAACAATTTCTTACAGGTTAGCACCGCATGCCCCATAAAATAATAAATGTAACCAGATTAATTAAAGTTGAATCCAGATTAAGTTAAGTTAGTAATTAATTTTCTAAACAATGACACAGACTTGAATGAACATTCTTTACTTATTTCTTACTTTCATATAAAACTACTGTATTTAACATGTACGGTAACAAAACGAAAACGTAATAATTCGCAGCAACTGTCAGGATATACTCCTACACTCCGTTAGTCCCGGTGTTTCCAGAGACACGTCTAGTGTTCAAACCGACACTAAATTCTAACACTAAAAGTACACAGATTTCTCTGTGGTCGAATTTACGGTGAATTACGTTAATTAGTCTTAGCGGGAGATATTTTATGAGAAATTTCAGTGGTTTCATGTAATGTAGAAAGTGAATAAGTCCATTTAAGGAATTCATTGACCTTTTAAAACTGACACTGTCGACTTATTTTGTTTGAATTAATCTATTGTTTTATTTACTTTTTGTCCTTTATTGATTGTATTCAAAGTGATTGCTTATTAAAGTTCGCACCAGTGATTCGTGCAGTTAGAATACTTAACGATATCTCTCGGTATTTGGATATATTTTCTTGCTCTTTGATGGAATTCCAGAGGGTGTCACTTGGCATGTTATCTTCGGTATAAATTGTGTTTCTACCCAGACCCGTTAGTTGGGACTGGACAATTTGCTAAAATGAGTACTTTTGTTAGCTTGGGTTTTACCTGTTAAAACAAATGTACCTATGTGTTAATGAATAAAATAAATAAATGTAAAAGAAATAATTTAAGATACGATTAGTAACCTGTTGACGGTTCTTTCTTCGGTCTTGTTTTGTTAATTCTTGTCTATTGCATAAAATGGTTGCCTATGTACCTAATTTATTAAACTCAAGTAATTACTTTAACTTGACTATATAAGATTAGTATCTAGGCAAGTTGGAAACACATATTTTCTATACGATTCAACTTGATACCCCCAAATAGATTTAATATTACAAATACAAACATTAGGTGACATTTTAATAGATATTTTTGACGGAACATATAATTTTATTGTAAAACTTGTAGTTTTATTATTTGTTGTTGGGTATTTCTTTTTACGGTAGATAATAATCACGAATCGATAATTTAAAGGACTTCTATCGCCTTGTTTGTTTTTCTTATGACTAGAAATGTTCTTTGTTATTTGTGTCATATTGATAGTGAAATCGCCAGAAAATGTGTTGTGGATTGGTTTTCAATGTTAAGTTTGATTGAAGATAAAATACAGAAGAGATATTGCAACGGCAATGGAAATAGGCTCGCCGTCTTATATCGGACTTCATAACTGGTTAAATGTGGCTGTACTCTTTGGTACTCCTCGGCCTTACCTGTAGGGGAACGATATTATGATACAGAGGAGGCCATTTAGAGTACAATCTACATAGAACGTTACCAACGCTGGTACCCAGACCACCACTCTCTCAAGAGGTAGAGGAAGAAAATGCATTCTCGTAGGCGTTATAATAATAAAAATAAAGGTCGTAGCACACTTATCAACTCGGAAAGGGATCGTTATCGCCTCGCCTTTCCCCTTGGCGTCAAACAGGCGTCCACGTAAGCTAAGCAGATCAGAAGCTCCGGGATGTCACCGCGTCGACTTGGCTACAGCTTATAGGTGCCGCCGCCGAACTTACGGCTCGCCGACCGCTGGTTGACGGCTGGGTGGCACTAGTTCAATCGTTTTGAATCCGAATTTTAACGTAAGCTAGGGTACGGAGAGCCGTAAGCTAGGATACGGAGATCCGTAAGCTAGGGTACGGAGAATCGTAAGCGCGGGGACTGCAAGTCGACCACGCACCGCACCGCGGTTCGTGAGCTTGTCCCGAGGCGAGACGATTACGTTACGATTCCGATTAGTGTGCGTTGCAGTAGGGAGTTTCATACAAATAATACTGAACGGCTCAAGTTGATACGGTGACGATCCCTTTCCGATTTGATACGTGTGCTACGACCCTAATTCCGACGTTCTTCATTCGACTATTCTTTAGAACTGAATATTAAAAGGTATGCCAGTCTTTCTAAAAAACTATGGGATATAATTACGTGGCCAATGTTTCCTTTAGTTATTAACATACAAAACAAACAAACAAACAGAACATACATTCTACGATGTAATTATAACGTTATACTTAATTCCTCTTTTCAGACAAACCATTAAAGCCATACATCGTACGACACGACACGCTAAGCACCCACCATCTTGACGTACATCGATACAGAAACAAAAACCAACTCACATACCTACTGCCTCCATAAGCCGGGAAGCGGTAACTCAAAAAATCTATGTTACGAGAAAACAGGGAAATTAACAGAAAACCCCTGATATTGTGAATAATAATTATGTACTACTTAGTATGAAAATGATAAGGGTACGGTCGCAGTCTGAAGTGTAGTATCAATCTCACAAAGCTAAAGCATCAAAATTTGTTGCATTTACGACCTTCTTCAATAAAGACATATCACACAACCCGTCTATCGAACTCTTTCATCATGAGTTTGCTTGCGGTACGTTATGGTTGTGGCTTTTAATTTCGAAGGCATTATTATACAACGATCTGACTCACTAACCACTGCCCCTAACAACTGTTAGGGGCTGGGGTACGGAGAATCGTAAGCGCGGGGACTGCAAGTCGACCACGCACCGCACCGCGGTTCGTGAGCTTGTCCCGAGGCGAGACGATTACGTTACGATTCCGATTAGTGTGCGTTGCAGTAGGGAGTTTCATACAAATAATACTGAACGGCTCAAGTTGATACGGTGACGATCCCTTTCCGATTTGATACGTGTGCTACGACCCTAATTCCGACGTTCTTCATTCGACTATTCTTTAGAACTGAATATTAAAAGGTATGCCAGTCTTTCTAAAAAACTATGGGATATAATTACGTGGCCAATGTTTCCTTTAGTTATTAACATACAAAACAAACAAACAAACAGAACATACATTCTACGATGTAATTATAACGTTATACTTAATTCCTCTTTTCAGACAAACCATTAAAGCCATACATCGTACGACACGACACGCTAAGCACCCACCATCTTGACGTACATCGATACAGAAACAAAAACCAACTCACATACCTACTGCCTCCATAAGCCGGGAAGCGGTAACTCAAAAAATCTATGTTACGAGAAAACAGGGAAATTAACAGAAAACCCCTGATATTGTGAATAATAATTATGTACTACTTAGTATGAAAATGATAAGGGTACGGTCGCAGTCTGAAGTGTAGTATCAATCTCACAAAGCTAAAGCATCAAAATTTGTTGCATTTACGACCTTCTTCAATAAAGACATATCACACAACCCGTCTATCGAACTCTTTCATCATGAGTTTGCTTGCGGTACGTTATGGTTGTGGCTTTTAATTTCGAAGGCATTATTATACAACGATCTGACTCACTAACCACTGCCCCTAACAACTGTTAGGGGCTGGGAATCGAACTCTGGACCTCATGCTTTAAGCAGTAGCGCTTGCGACCACTAGACAGTTCCTAAACAACCAGATAAAAAAAAACTAAATTTATAATTTTTTGAGTTACCGCTTTTTAGCTTTCGACGACACGACACAAGATTTATTACGACAAAAAGTGGCCTTTAGAAATTGTCAGCTTATTTCGCAGTACGAATAAATAAGATATGAACTTGAAGTACGGGTATAATGAGTCGGAAAATGTCCACAAAAGTTGGCAAGGCTATAGAGTCGGCTTAAGTGCTAAACAATAGATTGATAGATTAATTCATTAATGGTAGACTTGTTCATTTTATTCGTTTCTTATTTATTGTCTGTCTCGTTAGTCTATTGGATGCAAATCTATTCTATTCGGGCACAGTGTTATTGGATTTATCCATCAGGAATTTCTCACACGCGGCACTCATATTATGGTTACCACGTGTTCAGTACATCGTTCTAGGGGTCTAAAAAGGCCACTTTAGCAGAATCAAAATTTGAATCACGTTAAAATTTAAAATTCTTAAAATGGACTTTATGCTCATGACAATAAGGTCCATTTCACCAATTCAATTTTTTTAAGATGATTCAAATTATGATTCTTCTAAAGCGGCCATTTTAGGCCAGCTGATCCACCCCATAGACTTTTTCACTTTCGAAACGCACTTGTTCGCCACGTCATTGCGATCATTGTTTTGTTCTGGGAGACGGGAGTGCTATAGACTGTCACGGGTTTTCACAACACTATAAAAAATAATAACTACTATAACGAGTAATTCACCAACTCGTCCCACATGCCCTCGGCCCTAGAAACCAAAGAAAATCACGGATATAATCCCTTTAAGTGACGGAAGTGCTAGTTTTTAAATTTATAAAATTACTTTAAATACATTCGTGAGCCTTATGTACAATGCGTCCATCAGCACAATGTTTTGAGTGCGTTACATTGTATTTCATCATAAAGGTAGACTTTCCACCCCAATAAAAAAAGTCGTTTCCCAGCAATAATTTTTTGTAGGGTTACTTAGTTTTATGTATAGATTGCTTGGTTGACGATTTCGTGACGTATCTGAGGCCCTACTCCCTAACGTTTCGTCCATACGGACGGATCTGTCCGCGTCTCTCACACGCACTCGTCTGCAGACGTGCGAGAGAGACGCGAATAGATCCGTCCGTATGGACGAAACGTTAGTTAGGGAGTAGGGCCTCGAAACGTTAGGGAGTAGGGCCTCTGTTTACACCCTATATATGTAAATAAGCCTTTCTTGTAGTTTTAAGACAAGAAGCACGTTCATTACAGTTAAGTTCCATATTCTACCGCATAGTAAGATCACCTAGTCTTTTTATTGTGTGTCGTAACCAGTTGGGACATAAATCTTACACAAAATGTCCTAAGAAATTGTCTGAATACGTACAATATTTAGTAGGTACCCTCTGTTTTAGAATATTATCTAAGAAGGCTGGTGTATTATACAGGTTTAGCAAAAAGGTTAATATTCAACGTTCAAGATATTCTAGGGTTACGTTTATGCTTTAGCCTGGTAACAGCGGGGATTGAGCTGGGTTGTATGAATTTGTTTTTATTATAAAGCATACCTAAATCATTTTAGTCAAGTAGTATTGTTGGTTATATTTTAAAGGTTTCTGGGGCCCTAGCATAAGCTAACGGTGTAAATGCAATCCATTATGTTAAAAAACAAACCGGCTAAGTGTGAGTTGGACTTTCGCAACGAGGGTTCCGGTATAAACTTGTAGGTATTAAACTTCATATTTAGGGTTTTCAGCTTTTTTTCTTTACATGTGCTGTTAGTCATTGCATCCTGCCAGTCATGATTCTAGATCAACAGGACCCTAATAGGTTTAGATTGCCTCGTGAAATCACAAAATGTGCGACATAAACGGTCATAAATCTTTAGATCGCGTTGACTTACATGTTTGTTCACTTGTTCACTGCTCTAAGGGGTAGCAAACCTAAGTATTTGTCATTAATTTTAGCTTGATACCTACGCGCGTTCTTGAGAAAAATTGCCTTGACAGACAAACAAAAAAGTGATCCTATAAGGGTTCCGTTTTTGCGGACCGAGGTAAGGAATCCTAAAAAAACTAAATATAAATGAAATACAGAAGTTGAATAAAACCATAAATCAACTAAAAACTTCTCCAAACGGAGACTGAAAAAGTATTTCAGTTAAGAAATTCTCAGAAATATAACCTGCAGCGATATCTACTCCAATGTACTCGTATTTGAAATTCAACTGTGACTGGGCGGCGGTATCTATGATTTATTGTAACCGTATTTCATAAATCGTACTACTTGGAGTACGATGATAAGTTTTTTTTTATTTAGAATCGCTCTTGGCTTCAAATAATTTTAAAATACTTAGTACATTGAAGGAAATTATTATGGCTTTATTCTGTTCATAGGGCAATAATTCTGTGAACGTGGTGCTTTACTACTGTGGCAAAAAATGGGAATAGAAACTGATACTCTTCCTGTAATTGAAATCGAAAACAAAATATATAATAATATATTAGGTATATATGTCGGAGGAAGAGGAAGTAAACGAAGAGTTGATTGTTGGTTGCTTACGATCAATCGATTGCTAATTTAAAATAACTTGTTAAATCCTAATTTAATGTGATTTGATTTACTACATTTTAATATTGTTTTTTTTTTTTTTTTTTTTTTGGATAGGGCATCTCGCAGTTCAGTCTACGAAGACTGGCTTCTGCTTAACCGGGCAAGTCCTGTGGATGCCTTGAATTTAAGGCCTCCAGCCAGGGCAAAAATGACTAAAAACTAAGCGACAGCGCTCTAAGGGCACCCCCTGTGGGGTACGGACCTCGGCTTAGGGCGTCGCTGGGGGCAGCAAGGGGACAGGCTGGATCTGATTGTCTTTATTTAGGGACTGTTTTATTGCTAAAGGCTCAGCATCGCGGGCTGGCTCAGGCAAGGGTCGGGGAGGGATTGAATTGGGATTACGCGCCGGACCTCGGCGGCGAGGTCGGAAGGTTTTCGGTTTGTATTTGTACAATCTACGAACTGTACTGGTATCTTTCCTACTCTCTTGCAAGATAGTGATCGGATCGTCGGGGGTGACTAAGGTGTGACGCGGACGTTGGACTGAGCTAATACGCGATGGGTCGTACCGGGCGGCCGATGCGATTAGGGGGTTCCTATGTTTGATGGCAGTGTCGAAGTAACGCTTGGACAGGCGTTTCATGAACTGCTTAACGGTAGGGATTCTAAGGTCTACGTGTAGACTGTCGTTACGGACGTACGGGGGGGCACCGGTGATCTTACGGAGGAATCGGTTCTGCAAGGTCTGCATCGTGTGGATATGACGCGGGTGGGCATGAGCGAATACGATACAAGCGTATGTCATGATGGGACGGATGACTGCGGTGTAAAGACGCAACTTGCACTTGAGTGACAACTTGCTCTTCCTAGTGATCATGAAATGGAGTCGGCCCATAGCAAAGGCAGCTCGGTCACGAGCTGCTTTGATATGAGCCTTGAATGACAGATGGTCGTCAAGAATAACTCCAAGATATTTGGCTTGCTTCTCCCAAGGGATAGGCTTGCCAAACATAGTGACGGGGGGACCTGGCGAACGCTTAAGGCGTGCCTTATAGTACAGAACTGCCTGGCTCTTGTCAGGGTTAACCTCAATCCTCCACTTACGGAACCAAGCGCCGAGCGAGTCGACAGCTGTTTGGAGGATGCGACGGATGTTAGTCATAGAACGGCCGGTGTAGTAAATTGCCGTGTCGTCGGCAAATAGGGCTAACTGAACCTTCTTGTTCTTGGGGATGTCACTAGTATACAACGTGAACGCGAGGGGAGAGATGACGGAGCCCTGAGGGACTCCGGCACGGATAGGATGGGGAGAGGATAGCGTCTTACCCACACGGTAGCGGAAGGTACGGTTTGACAGAAAGTCTCGTAAGATGAGCACGAGACGGTCAGGCACACCGAGTTGGTATAGCTTATATAATAAGCCATTGTGCCAGACCTTGTCAAAGGCTTTCGCTATATCGAAATACATCACGCCCGTCATCGCTCCGCGCTGGAAACCAGCGCTAACGTGTTCGACGATGCGGTGGACTTGATGTATGCAAGAATGTTCGGTCCTGAAGCCGAACTGTTCTTTAGGGATGAGGCCCTTTGTCTCGGCATAATCTCTGAGACGCTTATAAATAAGCCTTTCATAGATTTTGCCGAGAGCACTCAGGAGACTGATCGGCCTGTAGCTCGAAGGCTGGGCTTTCGGTTTCCCAGGTTTGGGAATACCTATAACAGTGGCCTCTTTCCACGCTTGGGGGAACATATTATTGCTCAGGGCGCCATTGAAGATGGCAGCCAAAAGGACTATGAGCCGGGCGGGGAGGGCTTTAAAAACTCTATTAGTGAAGCCATCGGCGCCTGGGGCTTTCCGAGGCTGTAACTTATCTATGATATCTTTGACCTCTTCCGGGGTGATGACGGGGAGAGGGTCATCGGGGTCTTCTACAGGGGGAAGCGATGCTCTACGTTCGACTTCTGCATCCACCTCATCAAGGTGCTGCTTGTCTACTGGTAGAGTGCTCGGTGAACATTGGGATTCCAAACTGTCGGCCAGACATTCTGCTTTTTCAGAGTCATCAAAAGCGACGCTCTTATCGGGACGGATGAGGGGTGGAGAAGAAACCTCTTCCGAGGTGCGCAACTTCCTCTGAAGCTGCCAGAAAGCTAGGTGAGTGGGCTCAAGTTCGCTGAGCGTTTTGTCCCATTGACTCGAACGAAACTCACTGGTGTGTTTCTTTACAGCACGCTGTAAGGAACGCATGTGAATCTTGTTCGCTTCGCAGGGCCAAGAGCTGTAGGCACGTATGGCCGCATTCTTCTCGTTTATCAGTTCACGAATGTCGTCGGGAAGTATCCAGCGTTGATCGCTCATCGCTGGTACTTCTCGAGAACAATCCTTCAGTATGGACTGAACGTGTTCTGTAAACGAGTTGATTGCGGCCTCGGTGTCTGCGACAGAGACAATATGGTCGGGAATACCATCAAGAAGCGGTGACGTTTCAGATTTCAGCATATCGCTTACTTTCCTCCAGTCAGTGGTGAGAGTGGTGGGAGGGGGTTGGCTGGGGTCAATGATACCCGAGCGAGGAATCAAGTGCATGAGCACTGGACGATGGTCGGAATGGAGCTCGTGTAACGTCTCAATCAAGTGTAACCGAAGGTTCACGTTCTTGAGCAGCGCTATATCGAGCACGTCAGGATGATAGCTGGGAGTGTCGGGATAATAGGTGTGCTCGATAGGAGCGATCGGGTCAAAGTTGAGAGACAGACCTAGATCGTAGAGGACTTTCCCTCTCGGGTTCGTCATTCTACTGTTCCAGGCTGGGTGTTTGGCATTAAGATCGCCCGCGATGATCACGGAGTCACTTAAGCCGAAAAGGAGGGTGAGATCATTAACCAGGAGGTTGTGATCTTCCGACGTGTTAGAAGGGGCCAAATAAGCAGACACTAAGTGGATCGGTTGATGACCGGTCATAGCTAGCCGACAGATTGAAACCTCAAGTAGGGACTTTAAAGGAGGGGGGTCGATAGGGATGCAGTGTAGTTCCTTGCGAAAGTAAATGAGAGTACCACCCTTGTGGCAACGTAACCTATCATTGCGAACTAAACGGTAGTTCGCAATCTTGGGGTCGCGGTGGCTGGGTTTAAGGAAGGTCTCCTGGATGAGGAGTACATCAACGTTGTGGTCACGGAGGAAAGAGGCGAGCTCGTCGCGTTGACCTCTCATGCCGTTGGCGTTAAAGTAACCTAATCTAAGGGACCGGGGTTGGGTGCAAGAGATACCGGGTGTAATATCCATTACGGCGCGAAACTAAGGTTGCTTAAGGCTGACTTGATGACCGGATAGGCATCAATGATATCAACTACTTGTTGAAGGTCCGTTGCAGCCCTGAGTTCGGCCACCATGCGGTCGGCCTCAGGGGTGCAAAGGGGCTGATACTTCATCAAGTATTTGAGGTTAGATTCCTGTGAAGCAGGAGCGCGGGTTGGAGCGACGGGAGCGCGGGTTTGAGTGACGGGAGCGCGGGTTTTAGGAAGAGCCTGAGGGGCGACCACCGGAGTGGGCGCTGGTACAGGGTTTTCCATTAGACCGGGCATGGGGGGGTTGGGTTGGGACTTCGCGAGGGCTGGGAACGCTTGCTGATGGTTCAGCATGTTCCATGGGGAGGGCCTCTGCGGGCTGAGACGCTCGGGGAGGACCTTGGAGGGGACTTGGAAGGAAGAGGGAGCTTCCCTCTGCTGGCGTTGGTTGGCGCGATTGGCCAACTTTCCAGCGGACTGTTTGGGGGCTTTGGGACAGCCCCTGTAGTTAGCCGGGTGGCCAGACTGACCGCACAGGACGCAACTAGGCGGCTCTGTGCAGAGATTCCTGTCCTTAGGACGGGTGCAGTCTGCCGTGGCATGATCGCCGAGGCACTTTACGCACCTATGCGGTGCGTAGCAGTGCTTTTGGCTGTGGCCATAAAGCTGGCAGCGATGACACTGCCCGACGACTTTAAGCTTTTTAGGCCTCTCAATGATGATGCCCGAGAGCGAGCATACTGACCGGACTTTGAAGATGGGGTGGTGCCCTTCAACTGGGTCACATATTACGAGTACCATGTCGTACTCGTCACCCCCTTGGGACCTATTCTTGTGAAGGCGGTGGACCGCCGAAACAGGGATACCCTGGGAGGTGAGATCCTCCAGGATATCTTGGGAGGGAATCTCCTTGGGGATCCGCTTGATGACCACACGGGTCGGCTTCTCCTCAGGGAGACTATACGTGTGAAAGGCGACGTTCCTTCCACGAAGCGCGTGTACGAGACTTCTAAAGTCCGTGGACGTGGGGGTCTTCACCTTGATACCCTGAAGGGTAGAGGTGGCGTTGGTGTAGTTGATCTTGCGATCAACACACATCTTGGAGATTTCTGTCCATCTGGATTTCTCCTGGATGTACAGAGCCGGGGGTTTTAACTGCTTCTTTGAAGAAGGAGCAGCAGAAGTGGGGGCTGGCTGAGAAGCAGCCATAGGGCTTGCAGGGCGGCTGACAGGAGCCGCACCTTGCGGTGAGGAAATAGCCATAGGGCTGGACGGGCGGCTGCCCTGGGAGGCAGCTGGGGGTGCAGTAACACCGGACGGGGGCGGGGAGGCTAGGGGAGCAAGGGGAGGCGCATTGAAGTCCGTGACGGCCTTCTTGGCCTTACCGGCCTTCGCTTGCCTTCCCTTCTTCCTCTTGCCCTTCTGCACCAACTGAAAGTCCTCAGATTCTGAGGACGAGGAGTTGGTGCCCGAGGTCTCCGGAGAGCTCTCAGGGGCTGGCTGGGACTCTACTATCTCCATGTCGGAGGATTGTGCTAACGGGTCGGGGGAGCGCGTGGGCGACCTAGAAGGAAATTCCTTCCTGAGGGCTCTATAACTATCCTTTTTAAAAGGAGTCAAGAGGTTCGCGTATTTTTCCTGGATATAGGGACTGTCATCAGCTAACAGTACCTGTATCAGGTCGTCGAAATGCGCGTTAAGTGGCACGTTGCGGTAAGCCATATTGGCAGGGGGAGCCTAACAGCCTAGTATCCTAATGGTGAGCTAACTAAGAGCTAACTACCTAGTCCCGAGGAGACACGTTAAACGTGAACTCCCCGGGCAGACAGTTCCCCGTAAAAACGAACCCACCCTTGTGTTTTTCCTAGTGTTACTGGCAAGAAGAAAAACACAAACAAACTTGCCAGCGACACGACTGTCTGAGAATTGCCTGAAGGGCCTATTCTGTTTGCCTATCTAGCGATACCAGTACCTAACTCCCCGGGTGGGATAACCCGGGGATGTGTTCTCTCCCTGTGGGTGACACAGGGAGGTGAGTACCTAAGGTGTGCCCTAAGCTTGTAAACCTGTCGCCAGTCTTATTGTGCGACAGGGCCCTATGGGTCTTGCGACCGATCCGGGCCGCTGGGGTAGAGACACCCAGACGTCCCGGGTGCAGCTGTGGACAAACGGGGGTTAGGTGCTACCAGACTGCGACTAGGAGATCCCCCAAGGCCGCAGTCAGAGCCCTTCCAACGGATTGCCTTCCCTTGAAGAGGGTTAGCGGGTGTGTCGGGTCAACACCCACTTGGGATCGTTAGCACCGTTAGGTATCCACCCAAGTACCACTAAACCGTGGATTTCCCTGAAGGGGCAAAATACGTTTTTGACGATGAAGGAAATTGTCTTGAAAAAGACAGTTTTACGCAGCGGACCAACTACTAAGAGCGCAAGCACTCGTCGTAGCTAGCTCGCTACGGCGCAACACACTATGGTTGTGAACGAGTCACAAACCGTAGTAGTGCTACGACTGAACGTAGACTCGGTGAGAACGCAGGGCTACGACGTAGCACTGCAGCTGACCGGAACGGGGGCGCGGGGGCGCGGAGAGACGACGGAGCGGAGCGTAGCGCACGTCTGCACGCTGCGGCGGCCGAGCGTCGAATGTTTTAATATTGTTCAAAATCCAACTTATTTCTTTAAAAGTCATTGCATTGTATAATGTCTAATCTGAGCAGAGGATAAAATATCTAGAGTGGGTTCGAGGCGCCATCTTTACTGTATTGATTGGCTTGACATGCGGTGACAGAGCAAGGATTGCTTGGAGAACGGTGGTGGATGGAGGATCCAGGGGGATTACTGGTGAAGAAGTTAGATTAGTGTCGCGAACCTGCTGCTCGAATATAATTGCTAAGCAAACTAGTTATTGTGAAATATTGCCATTAAATTGTGTGAATCAGTGAATACTTTGTTTTGTGCTCGCATTTCACACAAATGACGCCCACTAGACTCCGTGAACACTGATGATGTCGAGGAGGACGCTGCTTCTCCGACATATATATATAATTATATTATATATTATTATAATATTTGCATTTACCCAGTCATCATCTGCCTAGCCTTTTCCCAACATAGACGGCAGACGGCAACAGAGTGGCTGTTATTATTTAGTCACGAGCTCCCCAAAGCGCTTATTACTATGACTCATCATAATCTGCCTAGCATTTCCCAACTATGTTGGGTTCGGCTTCCAGTCTAACCGGATGCCGTTGTGTGTTGAATACCAGTTTTTTTTACTTGGAGTGACTGCCTATCTGACCTCCATAACCCAGTTAATACTGATTAATACGATGCACTTGCTAAGACTGGTTGTCAGACTTTTTGAGCCACTGTAACGACTGCCAAAGATGGACAAATGACAGCCGGGACCAACAACTTAACCCGATGCACGGAGGAAACTCGGTATGTAATTGTGATCACCCATCCACAGACCAACCTAGGCAAGGCTTACTACCATGACTCACAAAAAAAACAAAATTACAAATAACCACCAACTTGAAAAACCTCTGAAAATTAAGTAAAAACACATATCGTAGCATTACACAAAAGTTTCATACGATAATGCTCAAAGTCAACCCTCCCCTGAAAGTGAAAGCCGACGCATTTCTTTCATCAACTTTGGCTTAGAAAACTGTTGAAACGTGGAATCCCCTTTATAAGGCATGTTATTCACTTAGTATACTTTTAAAATGCTTGTAATATTTCTTGGAAGCTTTGAAATGCACCTTTGAAAAGAATGTTTGCAATTTTCTTGTTTAAGGTCGAGATTTGCAAAGTTAGCTGAATAGCAGTACTTTAAATAGAGTGACTGCCTATCTGACCTCCATAACCTACTTAGTACTGGTTGTTAAGATACCCCTTGGTAAGACTGGTTGTCAGACTTTCGGACCACTGACTACCTGTAACGATCTACAAATGTAGCCGGGACCAACTGCATAACGTGCTTTCAGAGGCCCGTAGGAAAATTGGTATGTAAAGATACACCCATCCACAGACTGACGTAGGCAAGCGCGTTATTATTTAGGGGGACGAGCTCTTCTCGACTCTGATCGGGATCTGTTTGTGAAAATGCAGGGTGATCAAGCGATGTAGTGCTTACACATGTAGGTATTAATTAAATAAGCCGTATGTCACTACAGGGATCCAGCAGAATATCAGCGTCAGGTGCACGCCTGACACATGCTGAGCTGGACTCCCATTTGGTGCAACCTTGAGACGCACATCGCACCTTGCATACCTGCTTATTATTTTATTTTTATTTGATGTATGTCACGGTGTTACTATACACATTTCGTAAATATGTTTTTCTTTTTGTATATTGGCACCTTGTTTTTTATAAGTGAACTTTATCATTTAATTGTACTTCTGTGTGTTGTGCTTTGTCTTTTGTGTGCACTAAATAAATTATTTATCTATATCTATCTATCAAAGCATAATACACAAACCACCGCTGCTGAGCTAATATGCACTAAATAATCCAGAAAAGAAAACAAATTTACCTTACTTCTGTAAAGAAATCTAATTCCTTGCCATCTTACAAGGAAATCAAATCATAAAAGAAGAAAAGTATTACAAAAGTCATATATTTTTCTTTGTCAACAGCAACTGTATAAGCACTTAACAGGAAAGTGACACTCTGCGTCTTATTTACACTTCGCGGGGCACCTGAAATATGTTTCCTGAAAAAAAATTACAGAACTTGCAAGATATTTTACATTACGTTTTAAAATAAATAAAATACTACACGGATCATACTACCGGCATAAAAAGTACATAAACTATCTGCGCAAAATTTTATCTAAATCCGTTCAGCAGTTTTTTCGTGAAGTAACAAACATCTGGCTGGATGTGTTTGTCCATCCATCCATTCACTCTCACAAACTTTCGAATTTATAATATTACTAAGAGTAAGAAGTAATATATTGTATTGATATTTTCGTCAGAAATTATTAAGCTCATTGTAATGGTAATAAGTCGTTGACTTCTCCATTACTTTGGTATACTTCGCGATCGATCTACGTTCTAAAAGCCACATAGACGAACTATGCGAACTCTAGTTCCCAGATCCCTCAGTTTCCAGCTGGACAAAATATTTTCAATTATTTTAAAAATATTTATTTTCTAGTTTAAGTCAGTGTCCGGGTGTCCAGTGTTGTGTGTTGTGAGACTGGTTGTCAGACTTTCGGGCCAGTGACTACCTGTAACGACTGTCAAAGATCTACAAACGATAGCCGGGACCAACGCGTTAACGTGCTTTCCGAGGCGCGGAGTAAACTTGGTATGATGTAATGGCTAGTCACCCATACACGGACCAACCTCAGCGAGCACGGTTTAACCTAAAGATCGACCCGAGTGGTTGTTATTACCACGAGCTCCTCAAAAGTCTTCCTAAGATTTCTGACACTTTGCTACTAAAACCAACACTATTTCCGAATATTTGTAACTTAAACTTAACAAAATAACCCCAACTAAAGTACCCATCTGTCTCCGAAAAAAAAACCCCAACACATAAGCCGAAACTGCTCCTATTAGAGGTCCCCAACAAGGGCAATATCGACACGAATTGCTCAAGTGAGAGATGTCCCGGGCAATTTCATTAGGGAGCTATTTTATAGCTGGTTTTACTGAGATACACCGGATCTTTCCAATCACGGCTAACTCGGGGGAAACATGTTTGGTATATAGGAATGGTGATTGAGAAGTCGAACTGCGTTGGATTAGATTGGAGCGTTATTTTGGAGCACAGCGGTGTATTTAGTAGTAGAATTAGTTTACCTGCTTGGATCGAACCATACTAACCTTATTTTACTTCTGATATTAAGGGGACTACAGGAGCTGAATTATAAATACTGTTAGAATAAAGTTCTAATCAGCTTGCACTGCAAAGTGATTGTTATGTCAGTCACTGCGGGCCGAATAGTGCGAAATGAGTGGTTTCGATCGATTTACAAAATATCTATTGATCAGACTAATAACAACTTTTTTGCAAAAAATATAACCGACTTCACACAAAAAAAGTGAAAAATAACTTTAGCTTCAGAAGTCGGTGACCTTTGTTTGATTGATTTAGTTTTTTTGTCACCGACTTCTGAAGCTAAAGTTATTTTTCACTTTTTTGTGTGAAGTCGGTTATATTTTTTGCAAAAAAGTTTTTATTTTTCACTTTTTAGTGGTTCCCATGTGCTTACCCTTTCACAGCGTATCGGTGTGATTTTTTGTTATGAACTTAAACAATAGACAGACGTGAGTCTTCAGCGATCCCAGTACATTTGCTATCATTTATTAAGGAGTTCAGTTGCCTATCTTCCGAAGTCACCAGATCTTTATCAAATCGAAATAGGATCACTCCGAGAAAGTACTCTGCCTAAAACTACCCAAACCGCTTCTGGTGTGCCTATAAAGTTAAGGTGGAGTTACCTCTATTTCTCCGGGATCCCATTGAATGGAACTTTACACGTCTAACTGTCGAAATCTGGGTGTATTGTATACTTCTGCGTACTCCCTCAGAGCACACAGGTGTGATGTTACGTCATGATGTTGTATAAACAAAAATCAACCAAGCGATTGCAGCAATTACTGCAGCTTTGCCGTGTATTTTTGAAGAGTTCCATTTATATCTCCGAAGATCAGCGTAAGATCTTAACCAAATTGACATGGAACCACACGGAAAGCACCAGCTTTCAAATAAAAGAAGAATCATCAAAATCGGTTCACCCAGTCGAAAGTTCTGAGGTAAAAAAGATTTTTGAAATCTGGGTATATTGTACACATCTGCGTACCCGCTCAGAGCATACAGGTGTGATGTTACGTCATGATGTAGTATAAACAATGAACCTACAAGCGGATGCAGCAATCACTGCAGATTTGCCGTCTATTTTTGAAGAGTTCCATTGTATATCTCCGAAGATCAGCATCAGATCTTCAACAAATTAAAATGGGACCCAACGGGAAGCACCAGCTTTCAAATAAAAAAAAAAATCATCAAAATCGGTTCACCCAGTCGAAAGTTCTGAGGTAACAAACACAAAAAAAAAAAAAAAAAAAAAAAAAAATACAGACGAATTGAGAACGGCCTCTTTTTAGAAGTCGGTTGAAAAATAAAACACTTGATGCTGATACGTTGCTTGTACAATTATTTGCTAAAAAATCTGAATGTTTGCATGTAGTTTAGTATCGTTTTTAACCGACTTCCAAAAAGGAGGAGGTTCTCTATTCGACTGTATGTATTTTTTTTTTTTTTTTTTTTATGTATGTTACCCGATTACTCGAAGACGCCTAAACCGATTTGAAAAATTCTTTTTATGTTTGAAAGGGTATACTTCCAAGTTGGTCCCATAGTCGCCAAGTCGGGATCTGATGATGGAATCTTGGCGAAATCGAGGGAACTCTTCAAATTTTATAGGATAACGTACAGCAATTTTTATATTTTCTACAACAAGTGAAGCATTTGCGTTTGATAAGAACCATTCTACCATCAGATCTGATGATGAAGCCAAGAGTCACGGAACTCCATAATGAGACAATGTATCCTAGTCGTGTTTGGGCTTGTTGTAATTGTAACGGTATGCACTTTCCATGTGAACCACTAAAAAGTGAAAAATAAAAACTTTTTTGCAAAAAATAAAACCGACTTCAAAAAGAAAAAGTGAAAAATAACTTTAGCTTCTGAAGTCGGTGACAAAAAAATTAAATCAATCATACAAACGTCACCGACTTCAGAAGCTAAAGTTATTTTTCACTTTTTCTTTTTGAAGTCGGTTTTATTTTTTGCAAAAAAGTTTTTACTCATTAAAATATTTTTTTAGAGATAAGTTCGTGATTTTTTTTCATAGAGTAAAATTAATTAGATATAATTAATTAATTATTAAATCACGGTTATAATCCCGTAAGTACATTAAGTGTAGTGAAAAAGCCGTGAAAGTCTAAATCATTGCATTATTGTATTATGTTTTCAAAACACTATCATACTAGCATATATCCTGAAGAATATCATATATATTTTTCTGGTTTTGTTTATTTCAGTGAATCATATACTTTTCAGGCATTATAAAACTCGCGTTTAGCGCTTGCCTTAATGAGAAAGTTTGTGAATTTATAAAACATTTGTATCGATGGGATACCTACTTCAGTGCGAAAGCCGTAACATCGAATTTTGTTTCGAAAACTTTTCTGCGACATCTCTATACTGCGAAGCCTTGTTAAATCGACGTCATTTTACTGCGATATTTCGTTACATCGAAAAACTATACTGCGAACGATTTTACTGCGAAAATATCATACTGCGAAGCCACACCCACGTTTCGCCAGGTACCATGTCATAGGGAACGAGCCTATTGTTTCGGGTTTATCTTAACCGATCGCGGATTGAATTATCCACGGATCATGGCGACTTATATCTACTGATATCGTTATCCGTTTCCTTCAAAAAATTAATTTAAGTTTTTACCCACTGCAGATCTACGGTATGTGTGGCTTTGGTGTGTGGTTCCTACACGTACTCTTAGGCCTGAATTCTTGTCGCGTACGAGTATACTCGTACACTGTGTTCTATATACTCCTTAGATAAAGTCAAGTCTGTCTTGCGTATGGCATTGTCGTAAAAGACTGTATTGATTGTTTTGTTTTAATTAGTACTTTATTGTATGTGCTTTACGATTGAGAATGTGTTGTATTTTTTGTATTTTCAATTTTGTTTTTTTCTTCTTTCTGGTTAGCACAACGACGTCAAACCAAAATGTATTATGTGGGTTTTCATATAAATTTGTATGCCAGATGTAAATCACAATTGGCTGTATTTATGTACCAATAGATTGGTATATAAATACAGTTAATATAGACACAAACAAAGAAAGACTCTTTTTGTATTTTGTTTTTCCTATGTTCAATGCATGCCGTGGCAGCCTTTAATTAAGGCTACACTATAGAATGTTATTCAAAATGAGCTTTTAAACATGTATTTTTGGTGTACGCTTTGTTGGTTGTCCTTAAATAAATAAATAAATATAGCACAATAGTGCGACGCTGACGTCAGCGGCGACCGACAACCTTATTTTGTTCTCGCTAATGTCACGACCGACCGTCAGCGCGACAGTAGTTAAACCCTTTTTTTTAGGATGGGAAATCATCAAATAACTTCTCCCACTCTGGGCGGAGCGGGAGGGAGTGTCAGACTTTTACTGACTAAAACCCATCCATGTTCCTTCCTCGCCCTTTATGTTCCGGGGCCGGGGTTCTCTTTCGAACAGGCCCGCAACCCCGACAGGCTTCGGCCCTTGCGGGCCCCTCCCTTTATGCTGACATCTCTTTGAGGCGCGTGGTACACGAACGCGCCGTCGACATGGCCTGTCGTCATTAGACGGACGGACGGCTAGCTAGCCCATAGCTAGCCGTCTACAGGCCCGAGTAATTCAATCCTTACAAAGACTAATGTTAATACGTGACAAGAACATAATGCAGTTCTTTTTCTTGATTATGTTTTTAAAACCTCGCAACATTTCGATATTAAGTCAGCCCGTATTTCTCACTGCACATCTTAATTTAACACAGAACAAAACAAAAAGATTAATCCTTATTATGTTCATCAGTATTCCGCGAAGACATTATAACCCGGCCTAATAAAACGCTATCTTGCACAACGGGGCACTCTTAGTTTCATGGACTTCTAAAGTTAGTCGGGTTATCTGCAAATTGTCGAGAGAACGGTGCAGTTATAGTTGGAGAGCTCGTGAAGGGAGACATTACAGCGTAGATATTTTCCTCAATGAACGGAACAGACGAAAATATTTTGATAGGGTTGAGGCTAACCTGATTGTTGAGAACTGTTTAGAACCTGGTTTTAAACATATGAAATACTACAAGGCCATGAAATGAAGTAGACTTCGTCCTTACTAATGACCTTCACTATAAATAAATAAATAATATCGCTAGACATTTACACACAGCGCCATCTAGTGCCATACTAAGCAAGGCTTGTGTCGTGGACACCAGATAGTTGATATACTACATTTATATACTTTTTGTTTGTAAATACATACATATTATACATATAAACATCCATGACTTTAGTTGGGTTAAAAAAATGATAACCGAAGCACTCATATTTCATAAACAAATACTCATAAACTATTGTTTCAAGAACATTTCAATCTGTAAAAAATAAGTAGGTACTTATCTATAATTCACTTTCAGTTTTGACTGGTGTTTGACATTATAAATATCGCTGAGATGAATTTTGTGTTTTTAATTGCGACTAGATTTTATACAATTTGAATTAGGTAATTAGAACTCAGATATTTATTCTCACTTTGCGATCTTCTTTTGGAAATCAAACTTTTCCCACGTTAAAACAAATGAAAGTTTTTTCAAGCGCTCTAGCTCCCAGTCTAGAAGGATTATCCAGTGTTGTGATAGCAGTTTATGTTGGATGTAGCCTGCAACGGATTATGATGGAAATGATACACGGAGCTCGGAGATACGGGCGTTATGTCTCACTTTGTGATTATGAAACAACATTCCTGTAAAGCTGTACGTGAGATTCAAGTCAGTTTGGCTGAAGCTTATATTATTAAGACAATCTGTTTATGTTTTGGTATTCGTGCTGCTTTGGTTAATGCACCGGTCAATCTTTCTGCTTTCAGAACGGTGAAGTAAAACATCGTGAGGCATACCCTAGTAAGTACCAAAAAGTCGAAGGCATGTGACATCTACCAACCCGCACTAGGCCCGTTTGCTGGATTGTAACCGTTTCCCTCACATAGAGAGGAGGTTTGTGTCGCAACAGTAGTATTCTAGGCTAATTATTTCCACGTGGGACCCTCTTTAGTGTGACCAGGGTTTATATCTAGGCAATAGGAATTGTCATTCGTAGTAAATATAATTCGTAGCAATAGCAATCAGCTTATCACACCCTACCGAATATAATCCTATGTAAGCTAATAGGATCATAACAGAAAAATAGAAAACCAAGTGAAAGTTTAATAACTTTCATTTCAAAACACACAATTTTCGTCAACAAACAAAGAACATTTCGAATTTATTGTTGAACAAACAAAATGGTTGACGCCAAACTTCTATATTCAAAAGTTAGTCGTATTAACCGAAACAAACTTTATTTGCTAAATTTTTCACCTGGTTTTTCGTTGGAAAGCGCTGTGTTTGTAAAATGCGTTTGGTGTTCGGTATTTTAATGTTTATTACAAGCTTAAATTTTAGTATTTTTTGCGCATGTCTGTAAATTACCGAGTCATTTACTATATTCAACATTACTATGTTGAATATAGAGGTATTTTACACCCTTTATACTTAAAGGGTGTAAAAAGCTCTTAATGAAGCCGAAAATCACTCGTTCTCCTTGTCATTGCGACAATTATTTTTTGATCTACACCATACCTGGGAACCTTCTAGATACTGAGATATTGGGGGGTCTAAGTTCCAACTTTTTGATAAGTTTTTTATAAACTAAACTTACGGGAAAAAAAATAACTTACGAGTATCTTCCGTGATTATTTATTGATTTGAGCTCCCGATACGATTTTTTTGTGTAGCGTCGAACGCTACACAAAAAAAAAACGTATTTCATCGCGTTCCTGTACTTGTTGTTAACGTTTTGAAATGATATCTACTGCATGATATAAAACAAGTATGCCATATCAACAATGTACTGGACAGTGCGCTATGTTACTACGCAATAAATCACTAATCTATATTGTAGTACGAAGTTGCCTACCCACAGATGTGATTTATGAAATCGCGCGCTTGGCTATCGCGGTGGTAGGCAGAATAGCCATAAAATATGACAGAGTAAAGATGTAATACAGCTTGCTGTACCTACCTCTATGTAGGTACTCATACAGGGCAAGTTTTTAATTACCAGCCAAGTTTTCAGATATGGTCCAGAATCGATAATACTTTCAATATGTGGAATACGCACAATATACGTACAATAATTAGTCAACACTCGCACACGACCACAAATCAAGTTCAAAATTAGTTTCACGAACTTTTGTGTATGACATAGAGCGAATGCCTATCTGACCTTCATAACCCAATTAGCACTGGATAATACGAAACCCCTTGGTAAGACTTATTGTCAGACTTTTTATCAGTAACGACTGTGAAAGATCTACAAAATTTGTATTTTGTTGTTTGCTTTTCGAGGCAGGGAGGAATCTCCGTTTGTAGTGGGTGACCCATCCATGGACCAACCTAGGCAAACGCTGCTTAACCTGAAGACCGACGTCATCATCATCATCCACAGCCCGAGCTCATCCAGTGCTGGGTATAGGCCTCTCCTTGTGACCGACGTAAGCGGCTGTTATTATTTAACCACACGCTCCTCATATTTTGTAACAAACAATCCATTGAATAAACAATTTGTGATGCAAGTAACAACCTTAACAGTTGAACGGATTTAGATAGAATTATGCAGACAGACTGACGTATGTATGACCTACATGACCAGGATTAGGTCACGGAATATTTTATACCAGTAGCACGTACCCTTGAGATAGTTTCCGACTTCCTGGAGGTCTAAGCCACAAACAAAAGGGGCAAGAAACTAATCAAGTTAATACTATAGTAGCTATTACATTTTCAATAATCATCATTTCAGCCGAAAGACGTCCACTGCTGGACATAGGCCTCCCCCAAGTGTCGCCACATTGACCGTTCCCATGCAACTTGCAAACACCCGCAAACTTCTCCATGTCACCGGTCCCCCTAGTGAGAGCCCTCCAAAGCTATAAAGTTGGTGGGTGATAATAATAGTGGATGTCGTAAAGGCGACTAAGGGACTTATCAGAGAATGGGCAGTAGCGTTCTCTGTGCTTTCGTGAAAACCGTACCGTACCTATCTCCAACTCGCCTGCCAACAAGTGTGATTGTGGCTAAAAAACCAATTAAAATGAGCGCAATACTTTCCATGATAGATTAAAATTGCCAGTTGTTTTCAAACTTCATACCTTGCAAAATAATTCCGCCAGTATACCCATTATATAGCCAGCATAGAGGAAAAATCGCATTATACTGGAAAATTTAATATGCACCCGCATCTAATAAATCTGGATAAAGGGATGTTTACAAATTTAGCTTCACCGCAGCCCCGCCACAATGTAGATGGGTGCAGAAGGTCGATTTCATACTAAGTACAGGCGTTAACGCATATGTACGAAGATTACACTATTTGGCTCCGGACACGAGGTCAGTTCAGTTCCCGAGAATGCGAGAACTTTGTGAGAGTTTTTGTTACTCACAAAAGCTAAAACTTGGTTCGTATCTCGAGCTTATGTATATCTGAAAAGATATGTATGTCGGATCCGGTCATGAGTACGGACAGGCGAATGATCGATTCAAGCGCGCCAGTGGTGATATCACGCGACCTACTTACCAGTCTACCCCCGCCATGGTGTGCTGATTACAGAGTCCTGACGTTAACAGCGAGGAGCGAGGAGGACAGGCTAGGTCTGATCGCAGTGGAGTTAAGACGTCTTGAAACTGTATCCGATTCATTGTGCCCAGTGTTGTAGTGTGAAAGTGTAATTTCAAGTAATTTGTTAGTTTACTCAGTGTAGATATGTTTGAAAAGAGTAACCATGGAGTTTCTTGCCGGTTCTTCTCCATGGAAACAACCAACGCGAACCGTGCACCTGACAATAAACAGTGTATCGCATCCAGTGAGTTTTCATAGCACGACACCCGTCTTCTGCCCACATAATGCTCGAGCCTAACGAAATAAATCCTGCCAAACCCGACATGTATTTTTTTACGTTGCCCCGCAATAGGAAGTAGGTCTGTTTAAAAAAATAACTCGCACACAAAAAAAACAGACCCGAATCAACTACCTGTCGCTCATACAAATATTTGCTCCGTGCGGGGCTCAAACCTGCAACACGCAGTGCAGCAGCCAATTACTCAGCCACTGCACCAACTATACCGTCGAAGGAAGTTCATATGCACTCATTAGTTGTTGTGTATTTATTGACGTTCCAGCATTTTCGATAATTCCAAGGAGGTGATTCAGCTGACCTTCTGTATACTCCTATTTTGTTACCCAGCTTTTACGTACATCTAATAGGGAGCTATCGATTCCTGATTGAAGCAAAGTGGTTCAAAACGTTCGTGAAACATAAAATATTAAGGGCTATATTAATAAGCCGCTCGATTTTGAGGTTTCTGTCATAATGATAGCCTTAAATATTCAAATTAGATTAAAGGATTATTATCAGCATTAAATTTTACCCCAATTTTGCTATATAATGAGATTCTAAGATGTGGTTTTGTTTACAAAAACACGTGTATCAATCAAGGAATCTTGTATAATGAGGCTTCAATTTTGACACGGTGTTTACTAGACCTTAAAATTATTAGTGTCATGTTCTAGGAAATGGTTTTAAGTGTTAAAACATAACATAACATCACGCCTATAATCCACGAAGGGTAAGCAGAGGTAATAGAACACTCACATTACGCGAATTATGTTTAAAGTCCCATGAAATAGTTGGCGAACCTATCAACCAGACACAAATCGGGACCGTGGCTACAACTGAGAAATTCCTGATCGAAAAACTCAATAACATTTTGCCGGACCCGGGAATCGAACGCAGGGACCAGTCGTAACATGGGCACAGGACGATAATAAAAAATATGTAGGGCAGTCTCTGGGACTACCGATAGAAGTGAAAACTAAGTAATCCAAAATAAACTTTATCTTAATTGTATAAGGTTGGTTTTGACTAACCGTTCTCCCTCCGTCTTACAAATTTTCAATCAGGTCACGTGTCCTGACGCGAGTTTAACATTTTTTTACCCATCCCAAAAAGTGCACAATGCCGCTAAAGAAGTGTTCACTTTAATAATGTTTAAATCATCACTTTTGTCAATTTAACAACTCAATAACAGCCCACACTTTATTCTCAAAATAAAAAGTGCGGGGACATGTTTTTAAATCCCGGAGTAATCCCGGGATTGACGTATGCCAGTTTACTGACGTTAACTCAAAGCAATTACACAAGTGCGCCCCCGGGAATAGGTAAGTGACGCGAGCTTATAAGGTGGCCGTATTGACATTTTGCAGAAGTTATGTCAGAAGAATCACTTCCATTTCATAAACATAACAGTAATCCCCGAGGAGCTCGTGACTTAATGACAGCCGCTCGGATCGATGTTTAGGTTAAGCCGTGCTTGCCTAGGTTGGTCTGTGAATGGTGACCACCCTTACACACTGAGTTTCTTCCGTGCCTCGGAAAGCACGTAACGCTGATGGTCCCGGCTGTCATTTGTACATCTTTGACAGTCATTAAAGGTAGTCAGTGACCCAAAAACTCTGACAACCAGTCTTACCAAGTGGTATCGTATTACCCAGTATTAAATGGGTCGTGGAGGTCAGATAGGCAGTCGCTCCATGCTAAATATTGGTATTTAGCTGCATCCGGTTAGACTGGAAGCCGACCCCAACATAGTTGGGAATAGGCTAAGCTGCAGATAATGACAACAGTAATCCCCGTATTGTGAGGCAGAGTTGTACCTATTATAACACACACATTTCACCAGTTATGGTCAACGCCCCTATAATTAGGGGCGAGCTTATTTCCATCAACCAGGCACAAAACCAGACTCCGTGACTAAATTCCTGATGGAAAAACCCAATAGTACTTTGCACGACCCGAGAATCGAACCCACAGGACCTAAGGTTCTGTAGTCGCACTTGCGACCAATGTCCAACAGTCAGTTCAAGCAGATAATAATAGAAAAAATAATTTATGTATTTCAGTATTTAAGTCGACAGATCAAAATAATAATAATTATGTCAAAGAATTCTGACTATCCTACTAATATTATGAATACGAAAGTTTGTGAGTGTAGATGTATGGATGTTTGTTACAGTTTAACGCAAGAACTACAGAACGGATTTGGATGAAATGCACACCGATAGTTAATAACCTGAATTAACACGTTACCAACACTCTTTATCCCGGTAATATACGATCTCGTGAGACAATTATCGAATTCCGCGCGGACGACGCCACGCATAAGCTTATAAGTCATAAAGTGTCGCTTATTGAAATGTTTGCAAATATGTAGGGACAAGAAGCAAAAATATATATTTCTGTTGAACCTAATTTTGTTTGACACGAATTCAAGAGCCAAGCTAATAAAACAGCAAATTTTATTCTTTAAGAAACGGTAAAGTGTTTTGCGCCAGATTATTAGAATAATCTCATTTATTTATTCTAAGTGGAAACACCTGAGACACCAATTATGTCTAGAATAGGTTTTTAATTCCACTAAAAAGCCTCCAGGCAGACCTGGCCAGCCTCACCCCGTATACATTGGAAATTAGGTTATAAGGTCACGTCTGAGTCTACCTAAAAATTTATCATTTTTCACTTTAAGGCTTTGGGACTTGACCTAGTTTAGTATAAACTCTATGTAACAGTTCCTTTCACATAAGAGAACTCCGAGATTTAGATTTGATGATCCTTTTGTTATTGAACATCGGTTTTGTTATCGCTTTTTACAAAAGGTTTTTGCTGATATTAAAGAACCTGTTGTTAGTGTGCGCTTGCGACCAATATATGAATGTTATGGTAATTGGACTATGGAAGTTTGTATGTGGTGGAATGATTATTTGAAGTCTGTTGGTTTGAAAAGAAAGCAGTTGTATTTGTATGGTCCTTCTAATGTTGGAAAATCTACCTATATTGAGAGTGTAATTGGTTGTGTTAATATGAAACATGTATTTTATCCGGGGGTGGGTAAATTTTTATGCAGAAAATAACCGTTGTTTTGTCTAGTAGCAAGTGTTGTAAAAAGTCTTGGCTTGAAACTCTCTCATTCATCTGCGTCTCATCATCATCTGCATAGCCTTTTCCCAACTATATTGTGATCGGCTTCCAGTCTAACCGAATGCAGCTGAATACCAGTATTTTACATGGAGCGACTGCCTATTTCACCTCCACAACCCTGTTAATACTGTGTAATACGATACTACTTGGTAAGACTGGTTGTCAGACTTATTGGGCCACTGACTATCTGTAACGACTGCCAAAGATGGACAAGTGACAGCCGGGACCAACAGCTTAACGTGCTTTCCGAGGCACGGAGGAAACTCGGTATGTGAGGGTGGACACCCATCCACCGATCAACCTAGTTAAGCAACCGATCGGCAGTTTTATTTAGGCACGAGCTCCTTTCTTTGTTGGCTGTTGAAAAGCTGACATTATAAAATTTAACGGTGTATCTAAACATAGTTTACGTACTTAATATGTAACTGTGTACTTAACTGTACTTAACTGTGTTGAGAGCCAATGACATAAACGCCTGTCTACATTCGCCTGTCTACATCAAAAATAAGTTTATTACACAATAGAAACAAAATATTTGTGTCATATATAATCGGTGAGCCACAAACTAAGCATCGCTAGTATCTTGTGGCTCGGAAATAAATAAATAAATAAATATCGCTAGACATTACACACGGCGCCATCTAGTGCCACACTAAGCAAGGCTTGTGTCGTGGTCACCAGACAGTTGATATACTATATATATACTTTTTGTTTGTAAATACATACTTATTATACCTACATAAGTATATACATCCATGACTCGGAAACAAATGTCCATGCTCATCACACAAACATTTGCTCGTACCGGGATTCGAACCCGGGACCCTAAGAACGTGAGGCAGCCTCACTACCGCTGCGCCATTCGGGTCGTAAACTCAGAAATCTAAGGTTATTTACGCCCCGGGATTAAAATAATTAAAAACGTATTATCCAACATGTTACAACTCAATCCACAATACGATATCCAATTAATGTTCCAATAATATCACTATATTCACTATATCACACGATTTAAGCTGTTGATCCCCCATAATATATTCCCGGGATCAATCCCAGTCTGCGGGCCACCTTAATTACCAAAGCGAGCAATAAAATAAATCCGATCATTCGATTCCCGGCCATCGTGTGGCACATCCCTGAATTTAATAAAATTAATAAACATTTTCTTCTTGATTGAAATATTAAATCTCATATTAATTGACAAAGTAAGTTTTAATTGACGAAATTAACAATTTGGCAGCCATTATAAAGGTGACGACGCTAACTTAAGCATAAAATGTGCCGTGACATTGATTTATGCTTAGAAATAAGGTAAATAAAATTTCGTGATGAATTTTATTTCTGAATATGATTATTCACATTAAAAATCTACGTACACAATGTAATACATACATAAAATATGACTAGTTCTCTGTCGGAATTAGAAAGAATTTATCAATGCGCTTGTATTCAAAGGCACTCGTTCTCCCCGTCATTGCGATATTTTTTTTGTTTTAGACCATACCTATATATTTTGAGTTAAAGTTCCAATTTTTTCTCATTTTCTTTTTAAGTACATGATGTTTGATCGATTTACTTAGTTTTTTTGTCACCGACTTCTGAAGCTCAAGTTATTTTTCACTTTTTTGTGTGAAGTCGGTTTTATTTTTTGTAAAAAAGTTTTTATTATTCACTTTTTAGTGGTTCACACGTGCATACCGTTTCACAGCGTACCGGCGTGATTTTTTGTTATGAACTGGTGTAAACAATAGACAGATATAAGATTTCAGCAATCCCAGTACATTTGCTATCATTTATTGAGGAGTTCCGTTGCCTATCTGCGAAGTTCTTCATCAGATCTTTACTCAATTGAAATGGGATCACTCCGAGAAAGTACTTTTTCTAAAACTACCCAAATCGCTTCTGGTGTGCCTATAAAATTTGAAGAGTTTCCCTCTATTTCTCCAGGATCCCATTATCAGGATCCTAACTTGATGATTATGGGACCTTCTGGGAAGTATACCGTTTCAAACAATTCAAAAACAAAATCGGTCCAGTCATCTTCGAGTAATCGGGGAACATTGAATTGAATTGACTCAAATATCCGTATAGCCTTTAAAAGATTTGGCCGAGTATCGTTAATTTGTTCCTAAGAATTGAAGAGTTCCGTTTCTTTGTCACGGACCCCATAGTCAGAACGTTACCAAATTCTCATCAAACTACCCTTGAAGTACATCCTTGCCAATAAAATAAAAAAACAATACATGTCACGGTAATAGGCTTATCGCCAATAAATGCAACTAACTGTCGAAATCTGGGAGTATTGTACACATCTGTGTACCCCTTCAGAGCATACAGGCGTGATGTTCTGTCATGATGTTGTATAAACAATACACATCCAAGCGATTGCAGCAATCACTGCAGATTTGCCGTGTATTATTGAAGAGTTCCATTGTATATCTCCGAAGATCCGCGTCAGATCTTCAGCAAATTAAAACATAACCACACGGAAAGTACCAACTTTTTCAAAAAGAATCATCGAAATCGGTTCACCCAGTCGAAAGTTCTGAGGTAACAAACACTGTAGAAATCTGGGTGCATTGTACACATCTGCGTACCCCCTCAGAGCATACAGGCGTGATGTTACGTCATGATGTTGTATAAACAATAAACCTACAAGCGACAACAGCAATCACTGCAGATTTGCCGTACATTTTTGAAGAGTTCCATTGTATATCTCCGAAGATCAGCATCAGATCTTCAGAAAATTAAAATGGGACCACATGGGAAGTACCAGCTTTCAAATAAAAAAGAATCATCAAAATCGGTTCACCCAGTCGAAAGTTCTGAGGTAACAAACACAAAAAAAAAAAAAATACAGTCGAATTGATGACCTCCTCTTTTTGGAAGTCGGTTGAAAAAAGAACGTTTCCCAGGTTACTTAGTTTGATGTATACTTAGTATGACTAAGGTTACACCCTGTATACTAATTGTCCTATGAAGTCCCCACTGTTGGGACACAAACCTCCTCACTGAGAAAAAGTTGACCAAAATCAACCTCGCGGTGTAGTACGATAGTGCTAGTACGATAGTGAATGTTACCGTATGTGAAGCGTAACCAACGGCTTAAAGTGCTTTCCGAGGTACGGAGGAAACTCCGAGGAACGAGGGAACTCAGAGGAGGTATGTAATGGATAGTCACCGATGATCCTCAGACCGACCTTGGCAAGAGTAACTTAACCTTGAAGATCGACCCGTGCGACTGTTATAATTTAGCCACGAGCTCCTCCAGAACAGTACTAATAAAACAAAAGTGCCTACCTGGGATCGACTCAACGATCTACGAGAAATAAGACGGGACGCGTCCACTAAGCCACCAGGGCTAACTCTAATCCAATCACTTCCAATAATTCCGACTCTCACTAAAGACTAAAGAGGTAATTACTATTTGATACCTCGTCCCTCAAACTTCTGAAGTCCACAAACAAAATGGCGGCCTGTGACGTAAAACTGAGCTCACGGCTAATTTTATGACACGAACTCTGATCAAGGCTTGTGAAGTTTTGGGAAGTTTGGTGACATTGAAGGAGCGTACCGGCACGGGTACGACGTTTTAAATGAGGTATATAACATTTGTTGTACATGTTGTGTAACCGTCTTCATTCATTGTTTACACACATAAAATTGTTGTAAAGATTGATTCTACATACCTACAATATTTGTAGAAAACTTGTAAAAAAAACAACAACCTATAAATCCCAGTAAATTGAAACAGTAAACTTTCAATTTATTATTATGAAAAGTAAGTAATAAAATAACAATGACGCCGACATTTTATGAGCTTAAAAGGACAATACTTCAATAAATAAAATAAAAAAATCAAATAAGAACAACGGTAGGTACACGTGCAAGGCTTGTATTTAAAAATATAATATTTTAAATTTGACTTCGAAATTCCATATTCAAACGCCACGTTCCGTTTCCACAGACATTTAAAATTCTATGGATGAAGCTTCCCGATTTAAATCGATTCCCATTCCAGTATCGGTACCTATCTAAATAGTTGCATACGCCGTTTATTAATACCGAAATTCAATCATTTTCGATAGACGTCGCTCGGCCTGATTCGAATCGACCTAGTAGTAACTTTACCGAGTCATCCGTGTCCAGTTAGATTGTTATACTATTGTATTGCTATATTAGAGATAGGGCAACTAATGTAAAACGCAGTCCTAATACCATCGTAGGATGGTGTCCTTTCCGCGGGAGACGCACCGAGCGTCGGGGGCCACGTGGTGGCACCCGGCCACCGTAGGGCGCGGTCCTGTGGACGGTCTTAGGACGACAGGCCGTGTCGACAGCGCGTTCGTGTTCCACGCGCGCCTCAAAGAGATGTCAGCCTAATGGAGGGGCCCGCTAGGGCCGAAGCCTGCCGGGGCTGCGGGACTGTTCGGATGCTCATGTTCATCCTCAGCTGTCGCATTTGTGACTTCTAAACCATCGGCAGTGACTTTCGACACAAACAATGACACATTAACATGACAATGATATAATAATGGTCTGTTGATGTATCTGTTGAGTACCGGAAACACAGCAATTATGTCTAATTAGAACGCTTATCTCTGGAGTTCGTGAGTTAAGCTGAACTATCTGAACGATTACTGTGGGTCAAATAGGGTCTTAAGGAATTTTGGCAAGCTATTATAGTTTAATGTGTCATAAAATGTTCTGGACGCGTCTTAAAATATGTTATAGCCTTCATACCGCTGTATCATGCTTTTTTTCTGTTCTTTGAATCAGAGACCACGTACTTAAGGCGACTACATGAGCTAAATTAGCAACTCTATTTGTGGTGGTTCAAACTTCGTTTGAAATTCTGTTAGAATAAAGTTCTAATCAACTCGCACTACAAAGTGGTTGTTACCTCAGTCACTGCGGGCCGAATAGTGCGAAATGAGTGGTTTCGATCGACTTACAAAAAATCTAATGATTAGACTAAAAACATGAAACACTATGATGCTAATATGTTGCTTGTAGAATTATTTTCCAAAAAATCAGAATGATCGCATGTATGGTTTAGATAAGTTCGTGTTTTTTTCTATCGAGTAAAATTACCAGTTATGCTATATACTGTAAAATGTCGGCTATTCTTTTTTTTCGTGTGGTTTGTGCCTCCTCCATGCCTCGGAAAGCACGTTAAGCTGTTGGTCCCGGCTGTAATTTGTCCTTCTTTGGCAGTCGTTACAGGTAGTCAGTGGTCCAAATAGTCTGACAACCAGTCTTACCAATTGGATATCGTATTACCCAGTATTAACTGTGTTGTGGAGGTCAGATAGGCAGTCGCTCCATGTATTATATCTGTACCGGTATTCAGCTGCATCCGGTTAGACTGGAAGCCGACCCCAACATAGTTGGGAAAAGGCTAGGCAGATGATGGTTAGTGCCTAACCTGGTGTCGGTGACTTGACTTTATATGATGTACCGTTAAATTCTTAGTTTTTTGCCATATACTTCATACCCACGACGAAAAAAAAAACGAACTAATTAATTAGTGTTAGATTTTCAACAAATATTTGACCCATATTTTTCTTTTCTTACATAATCCAAAATTTACGAAGATGCGACGCTTTTATAGGTAATTCTCAATACGTCACGCCTGGTATAATTTTAGTGCGTCCTGACGTCACGAGCCCGGCACTCACGAGTTTTGATGCGTTTTATCTTTGTCAATATTCATTGGTTTACATAAACAAAAAATACGTGTCCATTATTTTCCAATACTCTAACTGACGGACTCAATAGATTTGCAGTTTATTGATACAGCTGTCATATAATCTAATTGTACACTACTGCCTACTCCTTCGGACAATACAAGCGTGATTTTACCCCAAGAAGGAAATGGTGTTAAGCGTCGGAAATAGCGCTGGTGACAGCATATATCCGAACTTCTCCAGAGTTAGTTCAATATAATATACCAAGAGAGCTGGCAAAGAATAAGGGGCTTGCATTTAGATCCCTCTACTAGACAAAATAATAGGAAATGGAAAATCTCTTTTTGCTGGATTGCTGCATCTTGTCTACTGCCGCAACTAAGATATTTTCAAGTTTAATTTAGATATGAAGCCTAAATTAAAGTTAGTGAAAATAGGCCTATGAGGAAAAATAGTTCAAAACGTGTTTCCTTTCTTTAAATAAAATAAATAGTGTAAGTTTGGTTTTTTAAAACACCAATTACAATAAGTTACCAAAACAATGTTTATTTTATTACTACGTCAACAAAGAACAGATACAAATCCGTGGCAGAAAGTGCTCTTTATTACAACGACAAAATGGCTTCGTCAATCACAAATTGTTACTACTGACTTATGTGCATACAATGATGCACCCTGATGTGCAGTTAAATACAGGGTGTAAACCACCTCATCACAAAGCCGTTAACCAAGCATTCTGTACATCAAACTAAGTAACTTTACGCAAAAATTTTTGCTGGGAAACATCTTTTTTTATTGAGGTTATAAATCACGTTTTGTGGTAGAACTCAATGTAACGCACTTAAAACATTGTGCTGATGGATGGATTGAATAGTACGGGGGTCGTGGAGATGTTAAAAGTCAAAACCTTACAAAAAAAACTTGTCAAAAAGTTGTAACTTCGACCCCCCATATCTCCGTAACTAGAAGGTTCCCAGGTATGGTGTAGAACAAAAAAATGATCGCAATGATGGGGAGAACAAGTGCCTTTCGGCTTCGTGAAGAGGTGTTTTAGTTTTTTGGTGTACAAGTTATTTTCAGTCATTCAATACCATGTATATTTTTAGTCCTTATCTTCGAAATTTATTTCTCAGGTAAACATTTTTTTTAAAAGCAGCAAGTTGCCTGTATACCAAAACGTCGTCAGTTCGACTTTCCATACTCTCGCAATATCAACTTGCCGTGAGTACAGTGTAAACTGCAAACAATACCACCACTAACATACGTGAAGTTTCCGAGAAAATCTCGGGACTTTGAACTGCACTTTGCAGTATAAAATATTTTATTTGCTCAGCTCCACCGTAGAACAAAATAGTACAGAAGGTCGACTACATAAAACGAGCGAAAAACAGGCGCACAAAGGTTCACGGTGGTGGACGAAGCGACAGTCACTACTTACTAGTCTTTAGTAAACTCATCGCATACAGGCGGATCCCGAGGGATCAGTCGACGTAAGTCAAGTTTTGAATTGCGTGCGAAATTTGTTTCCTTCGCGTCACTATCGTCACTTTGCAAGGCACGTCACAGTGACTCGTGGCACGCAAATAAACATCATTCGTTGAAATCCGCATCGCGTCTCTTGTATCTCCTGTAATTGGTTGAATCTTGCATGTGTCGGCACCGCTCCGATCGTTTCCGTTTTGGTGTAGTAGGTAAGGGCCATAGAACGGTGACACGTGGCGGCTGGGGATCTGGGGTCTACCAACAAAGATTCGGTGCTCGTCTGAAAGTGGCTTGTAGTTTGAAATGAACCCTACTCCCTAATATTTTCGGATTCACGAGTTTCAAAAACACATCGGGAGTAAGGGCAGACGGACCAAACTTGTTGTTACTCATTTTGAGTTCGGGCCCGTAACGAATCTTTTGTCCTATCCGTAAGTGATATGGAGTAGCAAACTATCTTAACTTCGGCCGTAACTAAGGATTTCATCCTTAAGGTCGTGGCTCACCTGACAAGCACCGCACCAGCACGGCACCAGCACAGCTCCTGACCGGCGTCGCCTCGAATATAGGCTACGGCGCGCGGTCCGCGCACCGCAAGCTAGGTGTAAGCACGCGGTCGCCTCGCTTGCGGCGCGCGGGCCCCTCGCTTGCGGCGCGCGGGCCACGCGACGGCCACTCGCCGTCCGCAAGGCGCAAGCTCGTAGTCCGCACGCTGGTAGTAATAGTTTGGGAGGTAGCATTGTATTTCAGGTATTATCTCTAGTAATTATATTTTGTTAACGTGGATTCGTGGTTTAATTCACCTACCCCGCGAACACCCTTTCCATTACAGTTCTGAGATTTTTTTTAAGTTCAGTATATGTAAACTATTAACAAAAAAGTTTCAGCCGGTGTACTGTAACGATTGATTCAGTTATTGTAACATAAGATCAACCTTCGATTACAACAATATCAGTCGGTTTATTAGGGCTTTTTTATTTGCTTTTTATTTCTAACCGAACTAGGTTTAGTGTCGTGGGCTCTCTAACTAAATTTGTAACTGGCCATACATTAAACAAAGAGTACCCACGACGTGGAGAAGCATGACGGCGCAATTACATTGTTTCACGGGCCACTCGGCGTCCGCCCGCGGTCCCCTCGCTTGCGGCGCGCGGTCGGCGCGCCGTCCCCTCGCTTGCGGCGCGAGGCGAGTCGTATGGTAGCGGCAAGCGCGTTGACCACCCGCCGTAAGCTTTTTCATATGGACATTAAAAAATATGTTATGCGACACACGATTTAATGCTCTAATTTGAATGGCAAGTAAATTGCTGAGTTGGAGCGGTGCTGGTGCGGTGCTTGTCAAGTGAGCCACGACCTTTAGAGAGACCTCCTGAAACAAATGTCATTCGCGATTGTGCTTGCTCTCTCTTTTACTTTCTCTGTACGTGAAACGTATCTAAAACCCGACCCCTAATGTCTCGATCACCTTTGCCCTCTGACTCCTTTACTCCGCCGATGTGGCACTGACCTTCTGTGCCTTACTATTAGTTCCCCACAACTTTGTGTGGTATTCCTGGAACTAGCGCTTGTCATGCAGATGGAGTAAATAATGCATGTCTTGCTCATCACCAGTTCTTTGTTGCAGTACTTTTAGTTTTTATGTGGTGCAAGCTATTTTGTAGTGTTTTTGTGTGGTTGATAAATTAGCACAGTTCTGCCGAGAAACTATTTAATTTCAACGAGCTTTTAAATTCTACTAGAATATTAGAAAATGCCCGTGGTTACACCCACTTGGAGTTCAGTTATTGTCCCATAAGATCGTACCACCGATACAAAAATTGTCTCATGTGTTAATCCAGGTTATGAAATATCTGTGTGCCAAATTTCATTCAAATCTGTTCGCGATATTTTGCGTTTAAAGAGTAATAAAGCAACCATATACCCATATTCTCAGGAACTTTCGCATGTTTAATGGTAGTAAGAAGATGAAGAAATGTTTTCAAAGAAAGGCGAGATAGAAACCAGATTTACAACCGTTTGGTCTGATTCTCCGATTGGACAAAATTAACAGAAGTAAGTATGAATACAGATGCCATGAAAGGCATTCCTGACTTCATATTCACAAAGCTTCGATTCGATTTCGATTCGTAAACTCGTATGTCTATCTCGCTCGTTTTCGTTATGACAAAAAAGGATAGACATACGACTTGTCGATTCGAAATTCATTCCGAGCGTTTGTGAATACGGGGGCAGGAGGATTCGAGACAAACGCGTAACCTGATATCGCAAATGAGGAGGGTTAAGTGCTAATGAGGACTTAAGCTCTTTAAGCTCCAGGGCACAATTAATGACGTTCATCAATTATTAACAAGGTAACATGAGAATATATTATATAGTAATCTAGATTATTATTTCAACGAGTCATGACGGCTGTAGCTGGCAGGGAGATTACTGTATGCAGTAAGATGTTATAAATTCATGGACAGGACTGCAGATGGTCCATTGTGTGAATGCCTTGTGTATTCTCTATGTCTTGTCTTGGCGTGCGGAGATGTAATTAGCTGGACGGGTATACCACTGCCTGTCTGTCATTTTCGTGAAAAAAAAAAATGCGGGGCAGTCTTCGGGGATTGTCGATAGAAGTGAAAACTAAGCAATCCAAAATAAAATTTCTGTAAATTGCTTAATGTTGATTTTGACTAATCGTTCTATGAAATCGTTTGGTGACGATGACTGGAGTCCCAAAAAGTTCTAAGTAAAGAAGTTTTTACTTCAAAAACATTTTTGTTATTTATTGAGAAAACGCTATCTACAAAAAAATTGCGTATCTTTTCTTTTTACAGCTAGTCAGGCTCAGCTTATCTATACAGTTGTTGTTGTGGGTTCGAAGCCAAGTTTTTAAGATTATTTCTTCACAATAGCTCTCAAAATCATAACAAAAGCATCGATAGGAAACTGACACATAATAGAACCAAAAATTCAACCGCGAATCAGACACTGCTGGGTATTGGCCTCTCTTTTATTCTGCCACACTTTCCAGTTCTGTGGATCCCTTATCCAGGTGGTCTTTTTCTCAGCTCTCAGTGAGAATGAGGTATGAAAGCTGGATCGTTGGACTTCCGGCTGTAAAAACGAACAAAAAGAAAAAGTAACCATAGATTTCCTTTTCCAACTAACCAGGCTAGACTTGCCCTAAGAACCAAAGTACAATAACTTACATATAACCTCCTCAGCACAATTCCTAGACTGAACAGACAATAACGCCTAACTAACCTATGAATAATACGATACTTGAATATAATTTACAGCAATATTATTGCAACATGTGGTCATTAAATAGCCATTCTCACCACCCTAGCTTATGGTCGGGTAATTACAAACAAGAAGACATAACGTAATGTATGTACCTAACCGTAAGAACATGGAATAGATAGAACCAGAAGCTCGGCTTTGGCAAAGAGCAAAAACGTACGCAAACATAGACACGCTTTAAGAACAGCGAGTGGCAATCGTAATCGTATTTTTAACTTGCACTGTTCTTCAGTTGTCCGCTTTAGTAAACCATTTTTCGGCAACTTGTTGGTATCCACAGTTCGTACACACCTTTGGTTATGGTTATAACACAAGGAAACATATGACGCATGTGTTGCTCCACGCAAGTAGTTTCACCTGAATTTGTGAACAGGGCCTCACGTTCAGTGATCTGGCGACTGGCATTCCTTCAAGATAGTTTGAGACGGATACGGGAATGTAAGTATGCGTGCACCTGTGGTCTCTGTTTGTCCATACCCAGCTTTCTGTATACTATCTATTCTGTGGCAAGGATTACAAAACCATTTGTAGGGTTGGCTATTATTCGAAACCTTTTCGCATTAACCAGCAGTTATATCAACCGAACAAGTTCATGATTTATTTGGAGGCCTAGTTGGGATAAGGACTACATATGATTTAACAAAGATTTAGGTATGTTTGCTCTCTACATTAGTATTATTGAATTAAGGAAGGTTGCAGAGTTAGTGATTCTGGTTATATGAATCTTGATGAACTCTGTCTTGTCTGCTATTTTGTCTGGATCATATTGTGATGGTCTATTCAACCTGTGGACACCATATCAGGGTCCTCGCTACCACTGTTCGGGCGCTATCAACCACTCGGCAATCTTCGGCTGCTGTCGGATGACAGCGGACGACGCAGGCAATGGCGAGAGGTGCGGCGTGGAACGTGCGGGACGCGGGCCACCGGCCCACTTCACTACCTATCTCTGGAGACGACGCGCGCGCACATTTCTTACCTTCAACAACAGTATTATTGTGCCTATTTTGGGTTATACTATTTTAAATTACAGTCCACTACTTTTTGAGTTTAGTCCTTAGAACTTAGGTACCTAACAACCACTAATTAGCTCCTAACTCCACCCCGTTCACGGCCCCGGAGAATGTGATAAGCGTTTGTTTCCTTCACATCAAAACCATTACTCCGCGTGGCAAAAAAGCCAATTTAACAAACAAAGTCATTGATTTCAGGAAGTTGGGATCCAAGATATGTGAATTCTTTCTCGAACTTAGTTTAGCGTCTGTGTCTCGGCGCTTTTCCTCTGGTCGCGACTGTTGTTTATGGCTTTCAGGTATTACAGCAGTGGTTTGGAAATAGACAGTGTAGCGGCTTGCCGAGAGCTTGCCCAGGTTGGTCTGTGGATGGATGACCACACTCATTACATACTGAGTTTCCTCCGCGCCTCGAACTGTACGTTAAACAGTTGATCCCGGCTGTCATTTACAGAACTTTGACAGTCGCTACAGGTAGTCAGTGGCCTAAAAACTCTAACAACCAGTCTTACCAAGGGGTATCGTACTACCCAGTGCTAACTGGGTTGTGGACGTCACATAGGCAGTCGCTCCGTGTAAAGTACTGATATTTAGCTGCATCCGGTAAGACTGGAAGCCGACCCCAACATAGTTTGGAAAAGGCTAGGCAGATGATGATGAGCCTAGCAAGCATGATCAGCTTATTAAAGTTCCCACTGCTGGGAAGCCTACAGTCAGATGGAGTGGACCGTAATACACCACGCGGGGCCAGTGCGGATTTGCAGATGTCGCGTGTCTTCCAATTTTCGGTTTTAGGACATGCTGATATCGTAATTTTTTATTTTTTTTCACCGTTTTAAAGCAGTGTTGATAAAATAAAATAACTTTTAACCTAAATAAACGTTTTCCCCAGTTAATCAAATACAGATAATATAGAATTTTCCCCTATACTAAATCTCCCTAAGCGATTTATTACCTCGTGAAGTACGTATATAATGGCGCCTCTGCGTTTTGAATCCCCGAGGTATCTACAGAGAATGTTCCTGAATTAATGCTGATTTATGGTACTCAGTATGTTGAAGTACCCACAAATGGTTTAATTTTATCTAGAAAATAGTAGGTAAGAAATAATGCATGTTGAAGAATGAAAAAACATGTATTTTTCAATGTGTTTTTGTAGCTATAAAGTAAACGCCAAAAAAAATCTGCGTAAACATATATTCCACTCTGGATGGAGCGGGAGGGAGTGTCAGACTTTTACTCACTAAAACCCACCCATGTTCCTTCCACGCCCTTTATGTTCCGGGGACCACTGTATCTCTTTCGAACAGTCCCGCAGCCCCGGCAGGCTTCGGCCTTTGCTCGCTTCTTCCTTTTTGCTGACATCTCTTTGACGAACGCGTGGAACACGAACACGCCGTCGACACGGCCTGTCGTCATTAGACGGACGGACGGCAAGCTAGCTCATAGCTCACCGTCCACAGGTCCGCGCCTACGGTGGCCCCCGACGCCCGGTACGTCTCCCGTGGCGAGTGGGACGAGAGGGTATTTCCCTCTCGCGTTCCGTCACCTCCTTAGCTAGTTTGACTGCCTCATAAACATCACGCCTGATTTTAAAGTACACCCATATTTTGGTAGTTCGCCTTTTGCAATCAATGGAGCAGAAATTGAAAATTTACGGCCGTAGCTGTGTAATTAATCACAAATTACCTCATATTCGGAAGTAGCCCTTGAGACCCCTGGAACAATGAGGTAGTTTTCAAAATAAAAGTAGTACAAATATCATCTGCGTCATCATTTCAGTCGAAAGACGTCCGCTGCTCGACACAGGCACCAAGTGTCGCGACATTGACCGGTCCCGTACGACTCGCATCCAGCGGATTCCCGCAACCTTTACCGGGTCATCTCGGTCCAAAACAAGTACAAATTATGTTTTATTTAATGTACCCACCTATTGTTGAGTTGTTAAAATAATCTCTTCGAAGCGACCAAAGGCCGTTAATAAAGGATGTCCCAAAATTGAAATACTATAAAATAATATGTTTTCCCAAAATATTTCACATTTGACTCGCATTGTTTTTGTAAAACATACTTTATCACGTTTATATTCAAGTTGACATTAATATACCGGCCATATTTCACGCTATGGAACTTCATAATTTTAATTAAACGTTATATCACCCTCGTGTTTTGTAAATTTTAATACAAACATTATTTTAAAGGAGATGGGTAACCTTCTATGTTTTAAAAGATTAATTTTGCTCTGTAATTATATAATGTTTCACTACAAAAGATAATTATGGCATTTTCAACTCTTTGATCTTGAATGTTTATGAAAATAAATTATCTTTGAAGTTCTAACTCCACGTAAGTTATTTTAGGCAGCTTTGACCCGCCTGCTGGCCCTTGTCTTAAGTACAGCAGAGTTTCTATCGCCATATTCGCCATCGTGTCCGACTGCGATTTCTTACTAAACGATCGTTGCACAAAGACGCGAATGTCGCGTTCATTTTGTTCGGCGACATGAACGATTTTTCGAACAAAATGAGTTACATGAACGCGACAAATCGCTGTGATTAGGACGAGGGGGATTTGGGTAGACACCCTCGTTCTAGCTATATAGCCATGTTTTTTACGATCTACCTTAGGTGAACTTGTCGAGATAGATCTTGAAAAACATGATCAGAAACTTAAGACAATTCTAAAAGTGCTACAACTTAATTGAAAGCTAATTGCTCTCTCTCCATTAACACAAGAACAAAAAAGACAGAATTAAGCAAAGCGTACATAAATCCCGGGTTTTAGAACAACTTTACTTAATGCAAGCACAAAATAAAACATTCAAGCTACAGGCTACAGCTGTCCTTGTGTTAAAAGCTATTCCTTACTTAGCAGAACAAGCACCAAGTAGAGAGAACAAAATAAGAGCGCTCTAAGTTTAATCCTAAGAAGCCACTCTAACATTTGACACTTGGGAAGAGTTTTAAAACTACAGCCTGGATTTATAGACTGGGAATTATATTTTTATAAAGTTTTTACCTTCGGAAAATTGTATAGAGTTGGTTTTCAGTTCCTTTTCAAAGAGAAACTGTATTAGCTACCGGGTCCTAGGAATATTTATTTAGGGATATAAAGTATTAATTATTTACAATATATACACACTAAAATTACAATAGAAAGAAAAAATATGTACAAGTATCAAAAAGGGGTTACAGGGCATCGAAAAATTCGTCCACATCGCTGCCAACAGGAAAAGTGCCCAGAAGGCTGGCAGCATTGCCACGTTAGATGGCAATACTGATTCTTTGGCCAAAAAATAGTCCCGCACTCTGGTCACGTGAATAGTCGACCAACCGTTTGGCGATTTCCCGAAATACTAGGTGGGCACTCGGACCCCATGGCCCTAGTGTTTCGACCCCAAACGGCTCAAACACATAATTACCAATTAAATTATTGTATTTGCGCCGTTTGAGGTTTTCAGCACCTGCAGCAGCCGCCCCAGCGCAGCACACCGTACTAGGAAGATGAGATGGCGCAAGGGTGTCGACGCAAGTTGCGTTCCACACCAAAGGCCTACCCAACTTCCATGGCATTATGGTCATACCATCTGGTCTCTTGCCATCGACGCGATTTTCCTGGTTAGCTTTTCAGTGCTGTGGACAGAAGACAGGAACGCCGGTAAGATTATACTAGAAATTTTCCGGGTCCTTAAACTTTTTTGGTTTATACAAAATCAACAGCATTGAAATATGTAGTAAAGATAACATCAATAAAACATAGCATCATAGTTTACGACTATAATCGCCGTGGGGTAAGGTAGAGGTGTACCCATTAGTACAGTCAGCAAAACAGTTAGGTATGCAGGCCAGCAATCTTCATTATAAATGTAAAAGTCTGTAAAGATCGATTTTTGTTATTCATTCACACAGAAACTACTGAAAGGATTTGGATGAAATTGCAAACAGATTGATTATAACCCTTTTCCATTATAATAGTAGTAAGAAGATTGCTTGCCTGTAAACCTAATTGTTTTGCTGACTACTGGCGATATCTGGGTGTACAGTCACGCCTAATAATATGTAAACATCACACACAACAGCAACATTTTTTAAATTGTCTTTCTCCTAATGTACTGATTAAAATTTAATGTTATTACCTACATAGTATTCTGGAACTCATATTTTTATGAAAAAGATCCAATTTCCTAGTTACAATCATTATTTCTCGCGAAAATAGCTATAATATTAAGGAAAGTGTATACATATTATTAGGCGTGACTGTACACCCAGATATCGCGATATGAAAGGGTCGTATCTTCGTCAATTTTGGTTTACATAAAAAAAAGAAAAAATGTGTCTAATATTTGTTGATATATCTAACTGACGGAATAAATATTATTTTTAGTCCTCTACCCTATTCAACGCTAAAATTTCCATGAAAAATGTAACTAAGTGCTACAAATTTTTTATGAAGACAGCAACGTAAGTTACAAGACAACAGTATACAATTGTGCTGAAACTTGGGTTTTGCTCTACTTTCAGTACTGTGTCAGGTTTAGCTAGTTTTTATTTTATTGCATTTAATGTTAGTGAATAGAAGATGAGGTTACATTGTGGTAAATTGCTTAGTTTAACACAGCCGAAAGGCACTGTTTTTGCGAGACCATACCTGGGAACCTTCTAGTTACGGAGATATCGGGGTCTAAGTTCCAACTTTAAATTTTTTTTTTTTTGATGAAATGGCGGCAGGTCACGGGAACGATCTGCGACTCCCGCGTTCCCCTAAAACTTAAGGGGAAGATTTATAAAACAATGATTAGACCTGCTGTGTTGTATGGATCAGAAGGTTGGGCCACAAAAGGGATGAATGAAAGGCATCTGCATGTCGCGGAGATGAGAATGCAAAGGGGTATGTGTGGTGTTACGCGAATGGATAAAGTAAGGAATGAGTATATTAGAGGAAGTCTGAAAGTGGCGCCGGTGACTGAAAAGTTGTGTGGTACTCGGTTGTCGTGGTATGGGCATGTGATGCGGAGGAATGAGGAAAATGTCGTAAAAAAAGTTTTGGGTATGAATGTGGATGGGTATTTGAGTAGAGGAAGACCAAAGAAACGATGGATGGACTGTGTTAAGAAGGATATGGTAAGAAAAGAAGTGACTGATGAGATGACGAAAAATAGAGCAGTATGGAAGAGGAAGACATGTTGCGCCGACCCCAAATAGATTGGGATAAGGGCAGGAGAATGATGATGAGTCTTTTTTTTAATGTGTGTGTTGCCAGTGATATCATACGGGACCGAAACGTGGTCGCTCACAATGGGCCTTATCAAAAGACTTAAAGTCATCCAAAGGGCAATGGAAAAGGCTATGCTCGGAGTTTCCTAGCGTGATCAAATCAGAAATTAAGACATCCGCACGAGAACCAAGCGCACCAAAGAATTGCCATACTAAGTGGCAGTGGGCAGGGCACTTTACTCACAGAACGGATGGCCGATGGGGCCGAAAAGTTCTGGAGTGGCGATCGCGTAGCGGAAAACGATGCGTTGGAAGACCTCCTACTAGGTGGACCGATGACCTGGTGAAGGTTGCGCGAATCCGTTGGATGCGAGTCGCACGGGACCGGTCAATGTGGCGACACTTGGGGGAGGCATATGTCCAGCATTGGATGTCTTTCGGCTGAAATGATGATGATGATGCTTTTAACGTAAGAACATTACTGTAAACACCTCAACGCCCTTACACTATTCAATTCAATCACCAGCACAATGTTTTGAGCTCGTACATTGAATTTAACTGTAAAACGAGATTTTTTACCAAATTAAATCATTTCCCAGCAATTATTTTTGCGTAAGGTTACTTAGTTTGATGTACAGAATGCTAGGTTTACGGCTTCGTGAAGAGCCACTTTTGTAATAACAATAACAAAACAACAATAACATAACAACAAGAACAACATAACATGAATCAACAACAACATCAACATAACATTAATTCAATAATAATAACCAGGCCAAAAAAAATATGAAAATACTACTTACGAAATGTAGTAGTCGTAAATATCTAATTTACGTTCGAAAAACCTTTTAAACGTTCTCAAGGACCCTGAACTGTAGGCATTAGGAATCCATTAAATAAATAGGTATCTTGAAAACTTTTTAAAGCGGCTTTTTAGGGTTCCATGGCCAAATGCTAAATGGAACCCTTGTAGATTCGTCCTGTCCGTCCGTATGTAACAGCCATTTTACTCCGAAACTGTTGGCTTTACAACGTTCAGAAGAGCAGGTGTCTTCAACGGGGTTTCTATCGACAGCTCTTTAAAAATTATGTCGGGGTTCCTCAAATACTTTTCGCGAAACTGCAGCAGGAACTTTGTCATTAAAATTCAATGAAAAACAAATTAAGTTCAGTTAAAATTAACCTATTGATTACCGTTAAAAATATTGTTTGGTGTGGAACCCTCGTGTGTTAGTCCGACTCGCACTTGGCAGGTTTTTGAGTAAATTTTGGGCCGAGAGTAAAGATTATAAAAACGCATAGCATTTAAACGTTTATTCGACAAGAAAAAAATGTCCAGAACAATGGACTTAAATTAAATTAGTTGTTATCTTCCTTTTATAATTAATAAGTATTGGGAATCATATTGTAGTAAATTTATTTTAATTAACAAAAAGAAGACCTTTCACTTCTCCAAGTCATAAGCCAATTAAAATGTAAGTAGTTACGAAAGCCTTTTAAACAAGTCGCATGTGCAAGTGCAATGTTTTATACATAGAGTAGGTATAAATGGAGTGCCAGGCGACGATATTAACAATGCATAGATCACCTCGCTCCAACTCAGTCTTCATGCTACATGACGCTACAAAAGAGGTTTGAGGGATATTTTCTTTTTATTTCATTTTCTTTTTACTTTTTCAGACATTATGTTATACTCTATCACAATGTTTTCCCATTGAACCCAAATGTTGACTGGTAGAAAACGTCTTGTGGTAGTAAGTCCGCCTATGAAGCATTATTGTACATGAATTTTAACTAAATAAATAAATATTTTATGTGTGTTTAGCATTATTCAGCAGAAATGGTAATTCGGATTTATCTCATGGGTGTATTCATATTTCTACTATGAAAGGAATTTGAGTTTTAAAACACTGTTGTTTAATCAAAAAAATCATCAAAACATGAACACATTGAGAATAAACATGACACATTCAACTTAAACAGCTATCCTTACACTCTAGCTAGAGCCTATAATAATAACAGCGAATAAATGAACTAATGCTGTCTTGTGCGCATAAAATCATGCATCTGATCACTCCATTCTCAATACTCCATGTACATACCAGGGCTTATGTTAAATACAGTTACACTTACTTACCCATATAGTTGTATGCAGCCGGACTTACAAGTCCAGTTTACAACTAAACTAACATAGGTAACTTTAGTTGTACTGTACCCTTGTAAAGTGCTTTGTGTGGAACACAATTGCTACAAATTGTTGCAAGTTGTCGTTGTTCTGAACAGTTTACTCTGAAGAGGGTAGCTATAATAATGCAGTGCGGAGGTAAATTTACTCCTGTGTATAGCGTATTGTGGCGTATAGAGGTGTAATCGAATTAATTATATGGCTGGATGAAAAACGTACTACTAGTTTAGCTTACGTTTTAGTGCGTTTGCACTACTTTCTATTCATTAATTCATTTAGGATACCATGCAAATACATATACTGAGTGATTTTTAGCATGCAATCTAAAAAAAAACAAGCGAGGCACGCTTTTGGGACTCCCGATAGTGTATGACACTTATGGATATCCCGTGACGTTGCCGCATAGATCCCGTTTTTTTAACCGACTTCAAAAAAAGGAGGTTCTCAGTTCGACCCGTATGTATGTATGTATGTATGTATGTTTGTCCGCGATTATCTCGCGTTTGGCTGAACCGATTTTGATGCGGTTTTCATAAAAGTGTTGGTTACATTCTGGGGAAGGTTTAAGTGTATGACACTTATGGATATCCCGTGACGTTGCCGTATAGATCCCGTTTTGCTTTCTTGGATTGTAGATTTTGAAAGGCGATTGTATGTTTGTCCGCGATTATCTCGCGTTTGGCTGAACCGATTTTGATGCGGTTTTCAGAAAAGTGTTCGTTACACTCTGGGAAAAGTTTTAGTGTATGACACTTATGGATATCCCGTGACGTTGCCGCATAGATCCCGTTTTTCTTTCTTGGATTGTAGATTTTGAAAGACGATTGTATGTTTGTCCGCGATTATCTCGCGTTTGGCTGAACCGATTTTGATGCGGTTTTCAGAAAAATGTTTGTTACATTCTGGGAAAGGTTAAAGTGTATGACACTTATGGATATCCCGTGACGTTGCCGCATAGATCCCGTTTTTTTTTCTTTCTTGGATTGTAGATTTTGAAAGACGATTGTATGTTTGTCCGCGATTATCTCGCGTTTGGCTGAACCGATTTTGATGCGGTTTTCAGAAAAGTGTTTGTTACATTCTGGGAAAGGTTTTAGTGTATGACACTTATGGGTATCCCGTGACGTTGCCGCATAGATCCCGTTTTTAACCGACTTCAAAAAAAGGAGATTCTCAGTTCGACCCGTATGTATGTATGTTTGTCCGCGGTTATCTCGCGTTTGGCTAAACCGATTTTGATGCGGTTTTCAGAAAAGTGTTGGTTACATTCTGGGAAAGGTTTAAGTGTATGACACTTATGGATATCCCGTGACGTTGCCGCATAGATCCCGTTTTTTTCTTTCTTGGATTGTAGATTTTGAAAGACGATTGTATGTTTGTCCGCGATTATCTCGCGTTTGGCTGAACCGATTTTGATGCGGTTTTCAGAAAAGTGTTGGTTACATTCTGGGGAAGGTTTTAGTGTGTGACACTAATGGATATCCCGTGACGTTGCCGCATAGATCCCGTTTTGCTTTCTTGGATTGTAGATTTTGAAAAACTAAGTAGGTACATATAAACCCAGATAATTTTTAGATTTCTTATTATTAGTATTAATCTTTTTTGGACAAATTTGCTTTACGGGGTTGAAATAAAGACGGAATAGGGACTGAATTAGGATAGGAGTGAGGTGCATTCAATTTTTTTCAATTATTTTGTTCTTTTCAGTGGATTGGTTTTTTGAAGTCGGTTCTCTTTTTTTTTAAAAAGAAATCAGATCAAGTTATAATTTTTTTGTTAGTTTTGTTTTTTAATTCGAATTAGTCGTTTTTGTTTTGATTTTTATTTTTTGAATTTAGTATTAGGTATTTGATCAAGGTTATTGTAACGAATGCATGTTGATTTTCGTGCTTAAGATTTTTCTTCAAACACGAAAACTCACATGCGTTCGTGACATTAATTTAACATCATATACTAGATTATTCTAGTTTTAAATACAATGAAAGTATTTGAATGTTACGTGTAAACGTGTAATTTCAAACCATATGAGTTAAATTATTTTATTAAATTCTTTCTTCAAAATAATGGGTGCGATCTAATAAAAATTGTTTCATGACAGTTATAAGTTGAATACAAACGAACCCGAACTCACATCTTTTGAAATGTAACATATCATGCTGAAAATCAATCCGATTCCCTTTTTTCAAAATCCATTTATTAAAGGCCAGAGAAATGTTCATACTCGCTTCCTTTCCTTGCATTTTATCATCAAATAGGATCTATAATAGCTCTGGAGATTTAATTCGCGAGTCGTGACACAGATAAACAGGGTCAATTTTAGGTCGTTCTGGATCCGAAACCCATAAACTCAACAACTCAACTCGCCTAAACCAAAGCTTTTTTTGCTATGTAAAAAGACAGTCCCAATCGTTCCTAGTTCGATGATTGAGTTTATGGCTTTCGATTCCAGAACGACCTAAAAATAATGGTGTATGTATACGGAGATTTCAGATGATGGAGATTACACGATTTCCAGATGGCATTGTAAAATTCCACCCTGTATAGCACCATACTGCGACGCTGACGTCAGCGGCGCGTATTTACCACGGTTTTTCTCCCCGACGTTCGTGACCGACCGACAGCGTGACTGGAATTCAGGAGGAAGGCGCGGGTCATATACAAGTGGCGTATGGCGGCGGCGCGGCGCTGGCGAGGTGGTGGCGTGCCGCCACTTCTTTGATATTTCATACAATATGTATAGAAGAGGTGTGGCGCGACACATACTGAGATGGCGTGGCGCGGGCGTGGCACCGGTGCGGCGCGGGCGCCACTTCGTCGCCATCCGCGCACCCGCAGTTAGCAGTGGCATGCACAGGGCGGGAACAAGACAACGAAAATGCGTAACAATTTAGACTTTAAAGACTAGATTGCGCCCGCGCCACGCCATTCCGACGCCATTAGCGCGCCCGTTCTGCGCTGCGCCGGCGGCGGCGGCGCCACGCTATCACCTCACCAGCGCGCAGCGCCGCGCCACCGCCATACTCCATATGCCACTCGTGTTTGTCCCGCGCCTAAGGGTTCCGTTTTCAGCTGCTTGGCAACGGAATCCTAAAAATGGCCATATAATATACATACTTGTTTATGTAATAAAACAATTTGCTTACAATTCAAGATTAATGTGTCCTGACTCCACCCCATGGCAAGGAAAACGTTATATAAATGGATGTATAAGAGTTGTGGATATGTGAGTAATACCTATCACATAATGGGAACTTATATTAACATTGGGTACCTAAATCATTTCGTATATTAAATCTCGCCTATGACCGTGTATTTCTTCGATTTTGACTTAGATTGTCTCGTTGGTCTAGTGGTTGCAAGCGCGACTGCTCGGCATAAGGTCCTGGGTTCAGTTCCCCGGTCGGGCAGTGTTATTTGGTTTCGTCGAGTTCTCGGTAGCAAACCGGTGTCTGATTTTGATCGCGTGTAGGTAGGAATAGGGTTTTCAAAATCAAAATCAAAATCAAAGCATTTATTTCAAGTAGGCCGATAACAGTCACTTTTGAATTGTCGAAACAAAGATGAAAATTAAATGTAGCTACAGTCCCAGTCACAAGACATAAAAACTGTGAAAGTACTGTAGTTGCCCATTCCCTAACGTAGATCTTTATGGAGAAGAACCCTTCTGTTACATGGAACTTAATCATTGAGCGGCTGCCTAAATAAGTGTGTGATACTTAAATAACGCCTTCCTTTTTTATTTCTTTTTTTATTGGAAAAGCCCGCCACACTATTCCCAAACTACTTATCATCATCATCAGCCTTTTAACGTTCCCACTGCTGGGACACAAGCTTCCTCTCTATGAGAGGGAACCAAACTACTGCAACTCCTCAAAGCCAGAATGAACAGTAGTGTCCACCAGAAAAGCGCCGAAACATTGAAGTTAGACGAAGTCTCGGAGCAACAATTTAACTGTCTTGAATCCCGCAACGAAATTAATCAGAATAGTGGAGGAGTAGAAAACACATAATTTTCACATCCCTCCATATCAGCAGGAAACAAAACAAAACGAGGCCAATGGGCACAAAGGGACGTTTACAACTTGGGATAAGCCCAGTTGCCTAGCACCAGGAATAAATATTATCATTAATGGGTCCTTAGTTGTGATATCTCTAACCCATACATGTTCCTTCTAAGCCCTTTGTGTTCCAGGGCCGCGGTATCTCTTTCGAACAGTTCCGCAGCCCCGGCAGGCATCGGCCCCCTTCCTTTGCTCACATCTCTTTGAGGCGCGCGTGGAACACGAACGCGCCGTCGACACGGCCTGTCGTCATAAGACGGACTGACGGCGAGCTACCCCGTAGCTACCCCGTAGCTCGCCGTCTACAGCCCCGCACCTCTGCCTTACTCTTGAAGAAAGCTAGGCGTGATGTTATAATATTCACAAATTTACTACGTAGAAGCTTAGTTACCAGTTTCAAAGCAAGCTAGAGACTGATGAATTGATGATGTATTGAGTATTAGACAAAGGCTGTTATGTGCCAACTAATAAGTGACAACGCACAAAATTATGATGACGTCATAATCTCGACTGTTGCTACGACGTATCAGTGTGAGTTGTGATCTTAGTTGGGTCCTAAAGTCAGCGGAATTGGGGTTGGACTATATCGAATTTAATCGCCTAAAACTAATTTTGCTTAAAGTCAATTTGTCGATGTAAAAAAGGAAAAGGTTCTCATGTGACGTTTATTTTTTTTCATGCTTTCGGCCTATTTTTCTTAAAATGAAAAGTAATTATGAAACTTTTTTAAAGTAACATCCACTTTTAACAACTAGGTCTAACGATCAGACACGATCCTCCTTTCTTTGACCACAGAAAACATACTTGAAAAAAGATTTTCATAATCAAAATTCCCTTAGTAAGTAAGTAAGTCATCCTATTTTTCAAGCCTGTGACCTCGTGCCCCACAACCCCCGCGCCACGCCAGCGCGCAGCGTGAGGACGCGTGTAGACGCATCGCGCCAGCCGCTGGCGCTTGTCCGTATAGGAAAACTTGTGCAAACCTCAAGAATAATCCAGGAACGAAATAAATCCATTAGCCTCATCTAAACTCGTAGGCAGCGTATTTAAAACAAAATTAAGGCTCTTTAAAACAAAACAAGATTCGGTCAAAATTATCTTTCTGAATTTTAAGTTGTCGGTTAGATGATGAAGACATCATCGTCATCTCCCTACGCTTGTCACATGTCCGGGGTCGTTCCATTCTTCCGTTCTACTCTGTCAACTGTCACGCTATCATTCACTCCTTTTTCTTTCATATCATTTCTTACACATTCCATCCAACGTTTCTTTGGTCTTCCTCTCCCTCTCCATCTATCAACATTAATATTCATCAATCTTTTAGTCACATGGGATTCGTCCTTCCTAATTACCTGGTATTCATGTGTATATTGTATAAATTATAACTTGCTTTCGGTAAAGGAAAACATCGTGAGGAAACTGGCATACCTGAGAGATATTTCTTGACGGCATATAAAGCCAAGTCAGAGGCAATATAAAAACATTGAAAACTCTGACACCAGGTTAGGCACTAACCACACGATAAAGAAAGAAAGACCTGGTATTAGATGGCAAAGAAAGAATGAGGTATGAAACGTGTTAAGGGCCCACCACACGCCAACGATTTTGAGCGCATGGGAGGAGCTTAGCAATACTGTTTACTCGTGCGTGCGAGTGGTCAGCGATACACTGCCGCCCGTCGTCCAGAGCCGCAAGAGCATTTAGAGTACTTTTATTTAATCAATTAAAAAATAATAGGAGTTACTAAAAGAATAAAAAATAGTCATAGTTAAAGCAAATGTTGAAGAATATTTGTACAACTTCAGAGATATCGCAGCATGTTTCAAAGCCTTTTCGGTCGATAATTGAATTAGGTCCAGATTTTTTTTTTACATTACAGACATAAAACTAAAATTTTTGTATTGGTTTTACGACCTGAATAGCGCAGCGGTAGTGAGGCTGCCTTACGTTCTTAGGGTCCCGGGTTCGAATCCCGGTAGGAGCAAATGTTTGTGTGATGAGCATGAACATTTGTTTCCGAGTCATGGATGTATATATATAAAAAAGTATACATATATGTAGTATATCAACTGTCTGGTGTCCACGACACAAGTCTTGCTTAGTATACTAGTTGGCGCTGTGTGTAATGTCCAACGATATTTATTTATTTTATTTATTCTATGATTATTGAAGTATAAGATATATGTGATACGATAAAAAATATAGTGAAAGTCTGTATTCAACAGACTTTGCGAATTAGACCAGGTCTCCATGATTTTTTGCCAAAACATGCCTCGGGAGAATGAACTAAATAAATATAAAAAAATATCTAAAATTCTTTCTACGATTATTGTAGTAGAGATAACGATATATGTTAAACAAATAATTATTATTTCAGGCAACGAAACAAAAGCATACAATTTCAACGAGGCAACTTTGCAATTTCGCGTTTTCTGTTACAGGCGCCTGAGTTGTGATACGAGCGAGCCAAAAGCCAGTTGACGTTCCAATACGTAGAAATCTGATGTGATGATCACCAAAGGACATTTGTGACCAAAATCGCTGGCTCAAAGCCCGTTACTTAAGTGGGTACATGACGCTGTCGCTGCTCCCGACTTTGATGGATTAAAGATACGGGCTCACGCTCGTTACAAAGATATTATATACGGAACCAGCTGTTCGGTTGTTGCACTGTGCGTGGCGTGGCCTGAATTAATGTATGTAGCACATAATATCTGGTGTTGTTGTGTAATACGTGCTTGTCTGAAACTGCCTCAATGGAGAAGGTTGGAATTAAATTAAAAAAAAAACGAAATATCCATACTTTTTTTTTTACGGGAAGCTTTTCGACTGTGTGCTGTCTTTAATTGTTAAAATACAGTATTGCTAGATTATTTCACGAAAAAAAAAATTAATCTAAGTCGAACATGCCAAACTAGTAATCCTTTTAATTGGGTTTTTGATGGAACAAAAACAAGACACTGCAATAAACCAATTTAATATATTATTGCAAAACTCTTCCATTAAATCAGATGTCAACAACAAAATAAAAATAAAACTAAAGATACGAACACTAACTCGCCAAAAAACACTTTAAACAAATAAAATTGTTGTTCCAATCACAGTTTAAAAAAACGGTACCGCTTATCGATAAAATTACAGACTCTTTTTAAAAAAAGCGCGTTCTATTTCCAAATCAAATCAAATCATTTATTCTTTGCAAACATGGGTAATAGGTACATAGGTGTTCTTTTATAATAGAGTTCTCCACATTTTGCCGTCACATGGGCATGCAAATAATTGGTTTACAATTTAACAATTTAAAATAAGTGGCATGTCATACAATAAAAAAAAAATTAAAAAATGTCAACATGGTCAAAAAATTAAAAAAATAATGTCAACATGGTCAAAAATAAAAAAATAAAAAAATGTCAAAATGGTCAAAGCAATAAAAAGGGAAAAAAATTGTTAAATACCATCAATAATGTCAAACGGAAAATTTACATCAGCATGCCAATTAGAACAACAGTAATATGTCAATTAGAATAACAAAATGTAGGTATTTATAAAAAATCAGTCAATAACAGTAAGTGTGTACTGTGTATCGTAAGGGTAAGTACATAATTATATCAATTAGTCAGTGAATCATCATTTAGAAAGTCGTCAATTGAATAATAAGTTTTCATAATTAGTAATTCGATTAGGGACCTTTTGAACTTTAAGACGGTTAAGTTTTTTAAAACATTAGGTACTTTGTTATATATGCGTGGGGCAACACCAAAAAAATTAAAACAGACAGACAGACAGTTAAATTTTTCAAACAGCAAAACGAGCATGCCATAATCCAAATATGTAACTTGTATCAAAACAAAGGCATCCAGTTTGCCGTCGGGATATCATAGCAAAATAAATAAAAGTACCAAATCCCGGGAGATGGGGCTTCAGTGAGGCGCATTTCAGGCTGCAGTGCCCGGAGACGTGACATATAAGGATGGGATAGTAACGAATTATAGAAAAAAACTATCGATAAAATGTTTAAAGTTTTGTTAAACTATTGACTGTATATAAACGTACTTTGCAGTTGTAAGTATAATATTTTAATTTCAAATTAAGATAAGTATTAAGTAGCCTATTTGCATCTTTCTGTTGCAAAAAAATCCAAAACGAATGTAAAGGTCAAAAAATTACAAACATTTACAATATCTACTAAAAAGTAATTCCCGCGACCCTGCCAGGATTCGAACCTGGAATCTTCTGATCCGTAGTCAGACGCGTTATCCATTGCGCCACAGGGCCAGTTCCTGTCTTTATATAAAACCGTACTAACATACTGTTTGACATTGCCGTTCTTCTTTTTAGCAACGCTTTCTTGGCACGTAGCCAGACTTCCACTCTGCATTACAGTAGAGCTAATATCTTGCTGGTGCATTCACTAGTAAGTGTGCGGCTAATTTACTTAATGAAAACCATAAATTAATGCCTGGACTGTAGGGTTGATTTTGTAATTGTTCTGAAATAGGGTTGTGTGAATTCGTGATTTTGTTTTAGGCATGTTGAAAAATTTTCTGATAAGACCACATACTTGCAAATCCTTTCGCCTGCTGATATTGCCGTCTAAGCTAATAATTAAAAAATCTTTTTTTATAGAATGAACTTCAACATTTAATAAAATAATTAATAAAAGAAAAGTGAGTACACGAAAAAGAAAAATTTTACTATAGACTTTTCTGTGTTCTCCAAATAAAAACATTACAGTGTTTTGTAGCTGGTAATCTTTCGAATGTCCGTTTTTGCTAACATAAAGCATCACCTAAATGATTTCCTAAATAAATGATAGTCAACTTTTATTTAAGTGTCATGATTTATGAGTTAGGTACGCCATAGAATTAGTAAAAACTAACAAAAGAATAGAAATAAAACGGTTCAGCAGAACCAATTAACTCAATGATAGGTAAAATAAGAAAGTCCTACGTCAAAGCATTAAGCACCTATGCTTAAAGACGATTTCCAATCTCTTAATCAACACTTTTGTGCAATGGAGCATATTTTCCCTGATCACACAGTGGGGGCCTGATCGTCACCTTCATCAATTCTATTGATCATCCTCGTCCTTTGTTAGGGAGTCAGCAGAATTCAAAGGGCCGTATTGTTACGGTCTACAAGAGTAACGACGACAATTTGTACTGATTGTGCAAGAGCCTGCTTTGTTGTTGAAGATTTCTTTCAAGTAAATAAAGAAGGAAGTTTTTCCTTTAATGAATGTGAGTACTTTTCTACTCGTAGTTAAATTGAATTATAGTATATTTTATAACGAGGGACTAAACGAAGCCATAATATACCCGAGGTGGTTTGACTCTTGAGCTTGCGAGGGAGTCAATGAAAGCGAGGGTATATTAAATTGGCGTTTGGTCTCGAGGTGCAAACTGTGCTTTTCACTTCGAGTGCAAGAATAGTAGTCATTTAAAACCGAACAAAAAACTCGACAAAAATTCTGAACTGAGCGGTCAGTTTTTTTTTCAATCAGGTCAGTCACAGATTAACAATTTAAAACACAACACAAACTCTCAACATTTTCGCAGTGAAGATGATCCACACTCCATAGATAATTAGTACCTACATTACTGCAGCAGCTAGCAACAGAGGCATTGTACATTCTTTTCAAAATCAACGATACACACAAGCAACAATAATTTTTCTCGCGTTGAAGACTTCATTTGTTTTTTTTTTTCAATTAACCGCTTTCTATTTGCAAGCCAATTCGAAATTTAAATAAAACCTTTGATAAGTTACTCTTTTGTTACCATGTTTCAGAGTAAAAGATCGTTCCATTTTTAAATTATTTTTTAATGCCTAGGGAATAAATGGTCACTTTAATCCCACTTCGTAGGGCTATATTGGCGTACTTTTAGAGCATGAGAAGTGGAAAAGTTTTATTTTAGAGTGTCAATTTTGTGCATTGAATAACGACACAATTCACACAGTGGGTGCATGTTTTGCCAAAATAAATGACTCAACATATTTTATGTTTTTTTTTCACGTAACTTCCTTCCTTTACATTTTTGATCTTATCAACCTACCATAATTTCACCTTGATCTACAGGGTGAAATTGAATAGATGCGACAAATTTAAATATACAATAATACGTGTTGTCAAGAAAATGTATAAAATATCAAATGTAAAATTGTAATGAACGAAGGAAGGGTAGTGGGCGGCGCGCGGTCGCCGGGAAGGGATGTCAGCGCTGGCGCACATGCGAGGTTTGGCAACGTCGCGCGATACTTACATTAGAAACTAGGCTAAATTAGGTAAATGACCGCTATGAACGGGAATACCGATAATTCGTACTTAAATAAAGATAATAACATCAATGGACCTTTTGAAAACGATAATCGCGTAATTTTTTTTAACGATTTAGATGGTAGAAAAAACAGTTTATAATTACTATGTTACTGTAACTGAAGCTCCCATTTCATTTTGTCGCATTTATTCAAATTCACCCTGTATATTGATTTAGAGTCATCTGGTAATATTTTTGACATATATAGAATAGTACAGACAGAATATTTGGATAAATACGATTGAAAAAAATATTATTTCAGTATCTAGACCCTGCCCATTTTGCGTAATGACGTATATAGGTGTTTCCGGAGTCTATTCAAAATTAACATAAAAAAATATCTAACACAATGCTCAAAGTATCGACAAAACCAATTTGCATACAAAAACAAAACCATTTTATCGACCACACCCCATCCCTATGCGCTCGACAGACGCCGTGTGCAGCGGTGACCCCGCGAGATACCCGGAATTAGATTTGTAAGCTATCACAGCCCTACCGGGTCAGGCCCGGCTATTATACCCGGTTTAAAACAACGCCTCTAGATAACACCCGGGTATACAAATGTTTTTTAACACGTGTGCTTTTGTAGATAATCGAGAGGCGCGTTTGTGAATTTTAAAGAGCATTTTGATGTATCATTTATATTTAAACAATTATACACTAAAATACAAAATTTTTGTGTATAATTGTTTTTTTTTGGACATTGTTATTGGCAATAAGGAAACGTTAGACGCAACCAGTCTGTTTAGCTGTAGACTGATGATAATGATGTACATCACCAGAATAGACGCCATCGTCTTCTTTAGTTTATTCCTCATTAAAAAAAACAGCGATCACCATTTTTTAACCCCCAACACAAAAACGTCGGGGTGTTATAAGTTTGACGTGTCTATGTTTGATAAAAATCAGTCCAAGATGGCCGCCGCCACAAAATGGCGGATTACATACTTATTTAACAACTCCCTTAATATGGGTATCAAATAAAAGGGCTTAACTAGTACAACAATGTGGTACACTACACACATAATAATTATAATAATATACACACAGCATACGTCATTTCGTAACGTGACGATATCGATTAAATCGCCCTACCCGTAAGCCGAGTTAAGGAACTTCTTTCCAAAAAAAAATACCTTGAAATTATGACCCAAAGTGTCAGCGGTTTTTTAAATTATAATTTGATGTACGAGTAACTTGTTTGAATAATTATTGTGATTACTGAATTACTTCAATATAATCGTCCCTGACAGTTAGTGTAAAAGTCAAAATATTCTTAAAAATTATAAAAAAAACCTTCCCTGGTGCCTTCACCAATATAGTCAATAGGTATAGTCCAACATATAAACACAGGATTATAAATACTAGCTTTTGTTCACGGCCAGGTCGTAAATTAACCCACGGGATCGTAATACCGGGAAAAGTATACTATGTCTGAACCCTTAGTCATTCCGAGAACCAATCCGTATAAAAAAGTTGACAGACAGAGTACTTTAGCTTTAGAATATAAGTATAAATAGATCCGGTCGGATCCGAAAAGTTATCGTTTTTGGATCCAGACTGTCGGTACTCCCCAAAGCGACTAATAATAAGGCAGTCTTAAAAATTTAAAAAAAGAATTATCTTCATCTTTAAATATAACAACTTGTAAACATACGGAAACTTCGCCTTGAAAACTTCGTCGAACTTTGATGAAAAACGTTGTCCATATTTAACGAAAGTACGAATTTTACGTACTCAAGGGGCCTTTCCAATAAAACTTTTTTAATAACGTTTTCTCATTCTATCTCACTTATCCATCGATACGGTGGAGGTGAGATTAGTCACGACCTTTGTCAAAAATGTGGAGGGTACGACAAATTTTGTCACTCGTGACAGTGATTGGGATCGTCAATGATTTATTGGCTACGTGTTTCAACTGTGAGATGTCTCACTTTACCCTTTTTGCGTCTGTAGTGTAATATGGTCGAATGGATGACTGAATTGAGTGAAAAAATAAATGTAGGAGGAATTTAGGGATGCATCCGATACCGATATTTCGGCGATATCGCGAGTTTTGCTCCATATTAGAATCGGCGATAATAAAATTTCAGATACAGCGATACTTTTTAGGGTTCCGTAGCCAAATGGCAACAAAACCGCAGCTTTTTATAACTTTCTTTGAACCTTAACTGTCCGTATCGGTATCAGCAATACTTTTTTACAATTATTTTTATCGATATCATATTGGCTGAAGTGCGTATCGATACATCCCTAGTGGATTTTTTTGTGAAACACATGTGACATAATATATCATAAGACAAGCAGGTTATTCAGAAATCCTAACATTATGAAGATTAGTAGTGTGTAGCACTTGGTAAGACTGGTTGTCAGACTTTTTGGGCCACTGACTACCTGTAACGACTGTCAAAGATAGACAAATGACAGCCGAGATCATCAGATTAACGTGCTTTCCGAGGCTCGGAGGAAACTCGGTAACTACTCTATCAAGTTACTATTCTTGGTAACATACGGTCGAGTTAAAAACCAACCACTGTTGAAATCGATATTTATAAGGAAAGATCTGAAATTTAAGCCTACAAAGAACCAGGCCCTGTGGCGCAATGGATAACGCGTCTGACTACGGATCAGAAGATTCCAGGTTCGAATCCTGGCAGGGTCGCTTACTCATTTTGGTTTTCTTAAATTTTTACTGAATAAAACTGTAGGTAACTTACTGCAAATTTCGAAGTTAAATGGTCTATAATCTATGTAGAGAAGATTCTTTAAAGTACACGTGAACGGTACAAATGGCATTTCCTAACGATCATCTACATCTACACTATAATATTATAAAGAGGAAAACTTTGTTTGTTTGTTTGTTTGGTTGTAATGAATAGGCTTAAAAACTACTGGACCGTTTTTAAAAATTCTTTCACCATTCGAAAGCTACATTATCCACGAGTAACATAGGATATATTTTATCCCCGTACCCCCACGGGAACGGGAACTATGCGGGTGAAACCGCGGGACGTCCGCTAGTTTTCAATAATTTACTAGCCGGTTTCGGTACACATTTTGCGTACTGGACGGTAAGAAACAAAACGTCACAGAAAAGTTTTTTTTTATTTTTCTATGAATCAAGTGACAACTAGGTGACACGGATATGATATTCTTTGTTTATAGAAACACCAATAGCTACGGAAGATTATACGTAAGTAAGTTATAGAGAAAAGCCGAAAAAAACATTCAAAATAATACAGAACAGTATGTAATGTACAGATGGCATCAAGCTACTACAATTCTGTCAATAGACTTTCACCTTTACCGCTTAAAAATTAGGTTCAAGGTTGATTGGGGGACTGTTTGTTTGTTGGTAGTTTGCTGTGGCGTCTGTACTAACATTTCTAGTGTGCCATTTGCCAAATAGCTTAGCGTGCGACTATAAACGCATGACAGACGGTCCTAAAGGCGTTGGTATGGCAGATAGCATGGACTCACATACATGGAGACACATACCTATTATATTATCCAGTGCTCACTGGGATGTGGAAGTCAAGTCGCTCATGTCAGTATACTGGGTATTCCCCGGCATCCGGTTAGACTGAAAGCCGACTCCAACATAGTTTGGAAAAGTCTAGGCAGATGATACATAAATTCCAGGTACAGGACCAATTTTTTTTTTATTGTATTTCTAGGCAAAAGAAAAGAAAAGGCAGGTGATGATTTCTACTATTCTTTTTTCTTTTTTACTTGGATTGGAACGCGCTTATTACTTTACCGACCAGCAGTCCAAGTACGTAAGACGAGTTTTTATGGAGTTAAAAACTCATTTTATCGAGAATAACTGTAAAATTTATCTTATCGAGTCCTATCGAATCCTACGTACTTGCACTGCAGCTACGAAAGCCGTGCTTAAAACCATTAAAAAAACAAAAACACTTTTATTTTCTGTTGACCACATTTTTTTTTCTATTTTCAATTTTTCTTTTTTACATTTGAACGCGCCTACCTACTTTACCGGCCATCTACGAAAACCGTGCCTAAAACCATTTATTGAAAATAAAAACAAACACCACTGACTTTCCCACTTTTATTTTCTGTTGACACCATTTTTTTTTTCAATTTTTATTCTTTCTTTTTTATATTGGAACGCGCTTAATTTACCGGCCCAAAAACCGGGCTTCAAATCCATACTCCATACTAATATTATAAATGCGAAAGTAACTCTGTTTGTTTGTCTGTCTGCTACCTTTTCACAAATAAACGGCTGATCGGATCGTAATGAAATTTGGCGAGGAGATATATTTCAACCTGAAGCAGGACATAGGCTATATATTATCACGCTAATAAGTTACGGGTGTGAGCAACATTGCATTTTGTCTTTTTTTGCAAGACAAGATAAAGACAAGACAAGATAAAGAAGTTGCTCGACGCACCGAGAACGCCTGGAAGAGCTCCTGGTCGATGAAACATCCTATGAAGGGATCTCTCCCTCTCGCACTTAAGGGGCCGGCGGAGGATGCGAATTTCATACAAACGTAATACCAAAATTATTTGTAAATCAAACATATTCTTAAGGTAGTCTGTATTTATTTCGATTGAATTACAGAATATCTATGTTCCCAAATATGTTTTTTGAGAGAATAGTGATGCAAAGACGAGATATGAGGAATTTAAATTTTCTATAGAAAACTTATTTTTCTTATAACTCTTGTTAAAATCAGTGTCCAATCAAAATATGTATTTGGGAACCTAGATATTCTGTAATTCAATCGAAATAAATACACACTACCTTAGGAATATGTTTAATTTACAAATTATTTTGGTATTACGTTTGTTTGAAATACGCATGCTCCGCAGGCGTCTTAAGCGAAAGCTCATGGACATGTGCATTCTCCCCACCCTCAGACGTGGTCACTTACAAATCGTCAGAAGTCCGCACTTAGGGTCTGTCAACGAGCTATGGAGCGAAGCATACTGGGTGTCAAACTTACGGACCGTGTCAGAAACTCTATACAACGCTCCAAAACCCAAATAGCTGATGTTGGCATGACAGCTGCTAGGCTGAAGTGAAACTGGGCTGGTCACATCTGCCGCATGTCGGAGGAGCAATGGGCAAAAATTACCACTCAGTGGTTACCAAATAGCAGGAAACGACAACGCGGCAGGCCCAGAAGGAGATGGCGGGATGAGCTAGACTCTTTCGCAAAGGATTTGCCTACAATGGCACAAGATCGCGAAATGTGGAAGGAGGGAAGGGAGGCCTTTGCCCTGCAGTGGGACAATGTAGGCTTATAATAAATAATAATAAATATTGTTTGCATGTGACGCAGACGAAGTTGCAGTCATTTAATAAAAATAAACACTTTCCCACTTTTATTTTCTATTGACAGTATCTCTCTCAAAAACAAAAAAAAATACGTCCATAAACACGGTACAGAAGAAGAATTTCCGTGTCATAAAACGTCATCATATACCCATAATGTTGATACGAGAACTTTGCGTCAATCCGGGGGTAAGCACAGCAATAAAAACGAAACGACGCAGTACATGTTTCCGTATATCGCTATAAACGATTCTTTATATCGTACACATATTATAATATTAGAGAAAATGTAAATAGGCCACGTCCTTGGAGATAGGGACATGTATTCGGAAAATTCCAATGTTTACGTTGGAGGAGGAAATGCATGCAAGTTTTTGTTTGTGTTGTTGAAAATGTTCAACAAGAGTCTCTCATATCAATTAGGTATTTAAAAATAGGTCATTATGATTTCAACTGAAATTAAAATATAATAAGTACTTGTTAATTTAATATTTGTAATGTTATAGTGGATGGTTTGGTGTCATTAAGTATTTTTTTGGTTGGCTTTTTGGATTCCGTACCTCAAAAGGTAAAAAAGGAACTCTTATAAGATAACTTTCTTATCCGTCTGTCCGTCTGTCACCACCGATTTTCTCAGGAACGGGTAAACCTAGCAAGTTGAAATTTATACCAGATATTGAGGTCTATAGTACCTATTAAGTGCATAAAAATCAAGGTCCTGAGACACCACGATTAAATTATAGGTATGGGCAAATTTAGACTTTCACATAAACTTGTAAGTGCCAAAAACCATAATTTTCATTTTTTTTTTCGGAATTTCCCCTTTATTTGTGCTGTAAGACCTTGCTTTTAACCAAAATTGACAATTCTAGGTCAATCGAAAATACTCTTAGGTATAGGTTTTGGTTTGAAAACCCATAGGTATAATAGTTTCGTTGACCTAGAATCACGACATTTGGGGAGAAGCAATGTCTTACAGCACATGTAAAGGGAAAAATCTTTAAACCGTAAATATGTAGTTTAATAACAAAAAAAGTGATTTTACTATTACAAACTTATTTTTTGCGGTTGGTGCAACAGCTGTTTCATGGGATCGAACAGCAAAGTTAAGTTTGTCCTTTAAAAAGTTTATACGGAACTCTCGGTGCGCGAGTCCAACTCGCACTTGGCCGGTTTTTGAATAGGATGTATTGGTAGAATAGGAAACAGAGACAAGACAAAAAGAGAGATGTGTTGTAAACCAACAAGAGAATTACGTTGTTTACACTTCTCGGGTCCGTTTAGCAATAGTGGAAACGGTTGAAAAGAGTGGAGAGATGTCTCGTAATATAAATAAATAAATATCGCTGGACATTAACACACAGGGCCACCTAGTGCCACACTAAGCAAAGCTTGCGTCGTGGACACCAGGTAGTTGATACTCGTATCATCATCATCATCATCAGCCTATAATGTTCCCACTGCTGGGACACGGCCTCCTCTCAATGAGAGGGAATGGGCTATAATTTACCACGCGGGCCCAGTGCGAATTGGTAGATGTCACATGTCTTCGAATTTTTTGGTTCTAGGACATGCCGGTTTCCTCACGATGTTTTCCTTCACCGTTTTGAGTAGGTAGTTGATATACTACATATATATTTTTTGTTTGTAAATACATACTTATTATACATATAAACATCCATGACTCGGAAACAAATGTCCATGCTCATCACACAAACATTTGCTCCTACCGGGATTCGAACCCAGGACCCTAAGAACGTAAGGCAGCCTCACCACCACTACGCCATTCGGGTCGAATATGGTAGATAGCAAAAAAAAATTGTCCGTCAGTTAGATTACCAACAAATATTTGACCCATTTATGTTTTCTTTTGTTACATTATAAACCAAAATTGACGAAGATACTACGCTTTTAAAATTCTCAATACGTCACGCCTTGGTATAATTTTTAGCGTGTTTTGACGTCACGAGCCTCCACACCCGAGTTTTGAAGTGCTTTATCTTTATCAATATTCATTGATTTACAAAAACAAAATACGCGTTCGTTATTTTCCAATACTCTAACTGACGGACTAAATAGATTTGTATTTTTTTTATACTGTCGTCATGCCATTACCTACGTTGTTTACACTTTTCGTGTCCGCTTAGCTTTAGGGGAAACAGTTGAGCAGAGAAGAGAACTGTCTTGTAATTGTTTACGTTTAGATGTTATCGGCATAGGTACGGTAAGTGTTTGATTTGATTCGCGATTTTTGATTTGATTTGATATCTGAATGAAAGCCTAAATAACAGCTTGAAGCGGTGGCCCAGTGGTGGTGGCCCCGACTTACGAACAGTAAGTCTTTGGTTCGAAGCCTTGCAAGCCCATTACTTTGGGTAATTTATTTCATCACCACTGCTCTCAAAAACGGAGAAGGAAAACATCTTGAAGAAACCAGCATGTCCTAGAACCAAAAATTCGAATACATGTGACATCTACCAACCCGCACTGGGCCCGCGTGGTGGATTATAGCCCATACGCAAAATACGTGGAGTTGCGGACGCCAGCCCGTTATACAATACAATACAAATAATAGCTTTGGCGCAGCTTTTGTTTCAGAGTAATCTAGTAAGTGAAAACTGACACAATTCCCTATAAGAAAAACTTCCCAGTAGATTCCTACTTCACCGATAAGTCCGCCCCGAATCAAACGGAAAAAAAGACAAAAGCCAATCGAAGATTCCAATATATTTTTATTCCTTTCTCGAAAGGTAAGAAAAGTGATTACGGTAAGGCCACATTATTGTCAGGCCAATATACAGGGTCAAGGCCTCACAAAAAGAAGGACGCGTTATAAGGAAGGGGATGGGCAGCGGACTATAAATCAGTGTCTTTTAGTACGAAGAAATTGGACTGGGATCTTTGTTTTTTTGTCTCGCAAGCATTTTTGTGTGCTGACGGTTTGAAATTGCGTGGAGTTCAGATCAGATCTTAAGATCTAAACGCTCATCTGACTGAAACCCACACAATAACAACTTTTGTTATGAGATCTTTAGAATATGGCTCGGCTGTCACATACACGTTAACTGTATCTAAAGGGTGTAAAAAACCTCTTAACGAAGCCGAACGCACTGTTGTTCTTTCACGTCATTGCGATCACTTTATTGTTCTACACCATACCTGGTAACCATCTAGTTACGGAGATATTGGGGATCAAAGTTATAACTTCTTGACGTTTTTTTTTTTAAATACAAGTTTTTAATGTAAGATTTTTAAACACCTCCACGACCCCCGTACTATTCAATGCATCCCTCAGCACAATGTTTTAACTGCGTTACATCAATGGGTTCTACCACAAAACATGATTTGTCACCTCAAAAAAAAGTCGTTTCCCTGCAATAATTTTTGCATAAATGTACAGAATGCATGTTTGACGGTTTCGTGATGAGTTGGTTTTCACCCTGTATACTACTGTTCGAAATAAATAAATAAATATAAATGTCGCTGGACGTTACACACAGCGCCATCTAGTGCCACACTAAGCAAGGCTTGTGTCGTGGTCACCAGACCGTTGATATACTAGAAAGAAAGAAAGAAAGAAAAAGCATTTATTAGCCCGCACAGGACAAAACACATCAAAATTATCAGTATAAAATTTACTGATAAGACTTACTTACACAGAAAAAACAAACATATAAGTATTTAAAAATTAAAAGAAACGAAACTCGTCCTGTACGAGGCCAAAAGGCTCCTATCTCAGCATGGTGCTGTAACATTTAAAAAAAAAACGTCACAGCGCTGGTATTCTGATAGGGCCCAAAGTGAAGGTGATGCCACGGTCAGGTCAGATATGGATAAAAATAAAGATAAAGTGTAGACGAATAAACAATACAAATAAATTAGTGTGTGAAGTATAAATAAATATAAAGAAAATAATAATAAAACCTACACCCCACGTAATGACTACTGTTCGCCAATCTGTGCCATGCCTTTCACTGGCAACACTGACGAACATAGACAGACGCGGGCGCAGACATTCACTTCACATAATATTTGTTTTGTTATGTTTTGTGTATGTACTACATACATATACTTTTTTTGTTTGTAAATACATACTTATTATATATATAAACATCCATGACTCGGAAACACATGTCCATGCTCATCACACAAACATTAAAATTTGCTCCTACCGGGATTCGAACCCGGGACCCTAAGAATGTAAGGCAGCTTCACTACCGCTGCGCCATTCGGGTCGTCAGCTAGCGTTCTAGCTTGTTAAGTGTAGGGTAAATAACAAACATGGCATATTTTCACATGTCAAGTCTCAAAATCACATTATCAATTTACCTATGTAGTAAAACTCCGTTCACAATACTTAATATTTATTAATTGCACTTCCAACAAAATACAGCAAACTATTACAGGTAATATAAGTACACGTCCGTCCAGTACGGCTGCCAAGACCAGAATGCCCCCGCTCGCCGAGTGCCGTTACCGAGTTATTTTTCCAAATCGATCAAACCGTTATTCGGTTTTAAAATAAAATTATGTATATTCTAAATAAGTAAATACTAAGTATTTTTAAACATAGGTATTTAAATCATAAACCTTACACTCGTCCATCCTGACCTCGTGTATGTCCTCATACACGGACCAGGCAACGCCTAATAACCTTACACTCGGCGAACTGGGACACTCCTAACCTTATAATACATTCGTAACACAAGAGAAGAGAAGAAGAGAAAAAAAAATACAACTTCTTGTGATCGTTTATCAATTAATTGTTCTGTAAACCCATCCAATTCTCACAGAACCATTGAAAATGTTGTCTTTACCATAAACCCATCCAATTCTTACGGCAACGACAACGTTATTACTTTTGCGAACCCATCCAATTCTCGCAATTTAATCCAATACTTGCTAACCCATCCAATTCTAGCAAGATTGGCCACCGCTAAAATATAGTTCTTGCTAACCCATCCAATTCTAGCAAGAACTACTACTCTATACAATTGAATGTTACAATTTATGCCAACCCATCCAATTCTGGCAAAAATTGTATCATAACTCTTTCTCTTTTTAATTTATTTGAACAAAACAAATTCTCAAGCACAACAACAATCTAAAATACCACTAAAATAATTCCTGCTAATCCATCGAGTTTAGCAAAGAATTCTCCGACAATATCGAGTTCAAAATTACAATAATCTTTCACAAAAAAAATATAAAAACAACTAAATAAGCCTCCAGGCAACACAATCAGTACCTAATCATTATTATCCAGTAGAAATACATATTTTATTATAATAATTACCTTAATTAGATTTGTAATACTATACAATAATAAAATTGAAGAATAATCACAACATCATTCATCAATCTCAGAGGCAGAATAATTAACATCTTCATCATTGGAATCGCTATTAACCTCAAGAGCCGCCAAGTGAACCCAGGGTAACATTCGATCGGCGGCTACTGTCGTTTTGCGCTTACTCTTAGTGCCCGTCAACCCTGGAATTGCTGCTAGCTTATAACGGTCATTTCCTAGTACCTTCACAACTCTATACGGCCCTATGTATGACGGCAAAAGCTTTGTACTCTTTCCCTCGTTGTTATAAGCCACTTTGGTAATTTTAACTAATTCACCTACTTTGTATTTGCGAGCTGGTTTCCTACTTTTATCGTAATACTCCTTTTGTTTTATTTGCTGATCTTGTAACCTATCTTTGGCTTCCTCTCTTATTGTTATTATGTCGTTGTCTTCGCGTGTATTTCGCCTTATTTCATTAAGTTTAGGATCCAGCTCTGCATTCATGGACGTTCCAAACATCACTTCTGCAGGAGTCCTACCGGTAGTTTTCTGACTCGTATTGTTTAAACCCCATTGCACAATACCAATCTTCTCATCCCATGCCCTTTCGTCATCGTTTAGATTTTGAGCGGTTAATGAGTCCAAGATTGAGCGATTATAACGCTCAACCTGGCCATTTGAGCGCGGGCTGGATACCGCATTCAAAACGTGCTTGATCCCTTTGTCTAAACAAAATCTTTTAAAGGCATGGGATGTGAAGCAGGATCCACGGTCACTAATGATGCGATCTGGACATCGAAATGTATAAAATACGTCCTCTAATGCTCGCATAACGTTTTGTGTGTTCGTGTTTCGCACCGGTTTTATAAAGAGAAATTTAGTGAATGCCTCAACAATGACTAAGAGGTGAGTATTGCCGCGTTTGGACCTCACAAAGGGCCCGAGGTGGTCTATGTGGATGGTGTGGAAAGGAACTTCGATCTTTTCTATGGTATGTAAGTATCCTTCTTTGGTGTAAGCAGTTTTCTTCGCGTAAGCGCATTGGACACAAGCCTGAACGTACTTCTTTATAAACCTAGACATCTTTGGGAACCAATACGACTTCCTAATGCGTTCAACGGTCTTCTCCACACCAAAATGCCCAATATCGTCGTGGTTTAATCGGCATAATTGCCACCTCGCACCCTTCGGTACGACCCAGCGTACGTTGTTATCATTCCCGTCAATGATTTTGTACAGTTGGTTGTCTTTGATTTTGTAATTGTCGTTAATATATTTTAGGCCATCAGCGTCAATATCCGAAGAAACAATATCTTTGATTCTGCACAGTTCAGAGTCTCCTAATTGCAGTGTCCGGAGCCAATCATCAGTACCAATAGACATTATTGTCGGATATTGACCTAATGCATCAGTAGTTTCATCATCCGGAATAGGATTACGTGACAGTGCGTCGACGTGGGTCATTTTGGAGCCAGCCCTATATTCGATGGTACACTGAAACTCTTGCAGCAACAGCCACCACCGTGCTACTCGAGGTATTAAGTCGCGTTTCAGGAAAGTACTGCGTAGCGCACTGCAGTCTGTGACTATTTTGAAACTTTGCCCGAAAAGATAAACGCGAAACTTTTTCAGAGAGCAGATCACCGCCAGCGTTTCTAGTTCGTAAGCATGAAAATGCTTTTCTTCTGGGGTGGTCTGCCGACTGTAGAACGCGACAGGATGAAACGCGCATCCGGAAGGGGTTTTCTGCAACAGAATCCCACCAATGCCTAGTTTGCTGGCATCTGTATGGAGCTCTATTACAGCCGTTGGGTCATATATGGACAGAACAGGCCGTTTTATTAATCTCTCCTTAAGATCTTTAAACGCCTCCTCCTGTTCATCTGTCCAACACTATAGTGAATCCTTCTTTAATAATTTGTTAAGAGGATGGGCGACTTGCGCAAAATTTCTTATAAACTTGCGAAAGTATCCGACAAGACCCAAAAATTGTCGTACCGTGTGCTGGTTGGTCGGACGCGGAAAATCAATGACGCAGCTGATTTTCTTATCCCCTGGTCTTATACCAGCAGCACTGATTTCATAGCCCAAGTAATTCACTTTATCTGCTAAAAACTCGCACTTAGACAAGTTTAGCGTCAAATTGGCCTTATCTAACAATTGGAGGACGTTCTCAAATCGGTTCAGACACTCCTCCTTAACCTTCCCGTATATGAGCACGTCATCTATATATACAATAGCTTCAGTGTATCGTGCGGATCCCAACACCTTGTGCATCATCCGCTGAAACACAGCGGGGGCGTTTGCAAGGCCGAACGGCATACGGTTGAACTCGTATTGCCCGTCCGGCGTTACGAACGCTGTCAACGGTTTTGATGCTTCCGCTATCGGGACCTGGTAGTAACCCGATGCCAAATCGAGTGTGATGAAATACGCTTGACCAGATAATCGAGCAATTTCATCCTCAATAATTGGCATCGGGTATCGTTCCTTAACCGTTACCGCATTTAATAGCCTGTAGTCGACACACATTCTTAGCTTGCCGTCTTTTTTACGTACCAGAATTATCGGACTGGCGTATTCGGATACAGATTCCTTAATGATGCCGGCGTCCAGCATCTCACCTACCATAGTACGAACTTGTGCGCGCTCCTTATGTGACAATCGGTAAGGGCGATAAACGATGGGCTGCTTACTATTTGTCTCAATTGTCATCTCAGTTGCATTTGAACACCCTAACTCCTTAAGCGTAGAAGCAAAACACTGTTTATATTTATTCAAAATATCTAATAACTTTTGTCTATCATGTTCATTGACACTATCATCCATACGGACCATTCCGCCATCAATGACTCGAAAGTTTGGTTCTGAAACTTCCGCCTCTGGTGACACAATACGGTTCATTAGATGAATCTTTGTGGCGCGACATAGGGTAGTTCCCATTAGTAACTTTAACCGACATGTAATAGGGGCAATACTGATTCTTACCACACCGTTTGTCACCCGGTATACACCACCATAAATGATGTACTGATTCGTTGGTGGCCCTACTACCTTACTACTTATAATAATATAGCTATCTATCCGTGGTTCCGTGATAGCTGTTATAGTTACAGGACCGTGTATATCAATGCAAGAGAGCACCAAGACCTTGAGGTCTTGAGCGCTTTGCGCGTCTTGGTTGACATCACTGAAAGGCATCTCATTTTCAAAATTGTAAAACTTCAAATGCTCAAAGTTTTTATATACAATCACATGCGATTGTTCAGTGAATGACTGCCCAATAAGTACGGGCACTTCCAAATATTTATCATCAACTACATGAAAGCTCACATCGGCTTTAACTCCATCGATTTCTAAATTAGCTTTGACACTTCCAACCGTTTGGACAATTTCGTTTCCAAAGCCCTTCAATGGTGTCAAACCATGGTCATACTTTAGTCCTAATTTAGGTATAACAGATTTCGTTAAGAGAGAGACTTCGCTTCCAAAATCTATAAAGGCTTGAGCCTGTGATCCGTTTATTGCGACTACTTTTATATACTTAGAGTTAGATTTAGAAGCAGAAATGCACATTGTTTTCTGTGCTGTGTCACTTTTAGTAACGTTTTTATTATCCGGTTTAGACCTGCAGCCGTCAGATTTATGGCCAAATTTTTGGCAGGTTTGGCACTTTATTAAGGGTTTGGGGCACTTCATAAAAGGGTGCCCTTGCTCTTTGCAATTATAGCAAACCAAACCGGGATTAGCTGCTGTGGGGTTAGCTTTTTTAGTATCAGCATTACTATTATTAATATTTGGAGCTTTAGCATCGTGTACGAACCTACTTCTAAAGTTGTTACGATCATTGGGTGATACGGTTTGTAAATCTTTATTACTCATGAGAAACTGCAGGAGCTGTTCAGGTTGTGTACAACGCAACGCCAAAGCACTAGTTTTTGTCGTTTTATCGCTCAGTCCATGTATAACGCAATCAACAGCACGCTTGCCAACGATGTCACACCGGTTCAACAAGGCTATCTTTTCATAAAAGTATATCTCAATTGGCTCACTAACCTTACTCTTACGCCTCAGCATATCCTCCAGGGATTGACCATAATTGTCCTCGCAGGGAAAAGCCGTCAAAAGCTTTTCCTGCCACTCTGACCAACTAAAAAGAATAGAATTCAACCCCTCATACCAGGTTTTGGCCAATCCCTGGAGCTTTTGCATCGCGAAATGGATAACAGTTTTGTCATCCCACCCATAAACGGCGGCACACTCGTTCACTTTCCGTAACCAAATGTCAATTCTCTGATTTTTAGACGAAGGGTCGAATTCCGGTAATATATTTTTGTGATTTAATTTATGTGAACTGTGTGCCGCCGCTGACGGCTGAGATGGCTTAATCGAATTTAAAATATTAACTACATCCTTCGCAGAAAAAGTGGGACTTGCTGCCCTTCTGGAGATACGTGAAGTGGGTACCTTGCTATCCTGGTCACGGTAACGGCTACGTTTATCCCGGTCGTCCGCTCGAGACGACTGCTGCTCCAAATGCCGCGAAGTCGCGGCACTATTGGTGCCTGCGTTACGTCGTGCGCAGTCATTTTGTATTGAACTGGATCGCAACCGGCTCCGCTCCCGGTCAATTTCCTCTTCCAGGCGCCTGACTCTGTCTCGTTCACGCTCCAACTCCCGTTCCTTCTCCCGCATGCTCCTGCTGTGACGAGCCGAGCTACGGCTTCGATAGCGAGTACGGCTTCGGCGTGCTCCCTGCGTCTCGCTACGTAAGCGACTCCGACTACGTCTGCCTCCGTCACCATCACGTCTCGACCCAGTGCGTTCAGGTGTCTCTAGACGGTGGCTTGGACCGCTCCCATTGTGTTCCATTATCTATAACTCTAAAACGAAACAAGCAGTTTGAATTTGTTCACTAAAACAAAAAAAAACAGAAAACGTGATGTATCTCCGGAACGGTACGTCCTAGCGCAAAAATAGCCGAAAAAATGTTCCCTTTGCAAGCCCATAGCTATAACACTGGACATCATAATGTGACAACAAGGTGACCCTGACACTTGATTCCAGGGTCGTCCAATAAAAATGGGTAAAATAATATTTAATAAACAGGTTAAGCTTAATATCAATAAAGTGTGCCCTTTGCAACCGGAAATAACGTAGCACCCTTAATTATTGGACCTCATTATGTCCTCAGAAATAAATAAATCATTATCATTAATATCCTCGGATATAAATTAATTTGGAAATATCAAAATTATCGTATTTTGTTCCAAAATAATACCACATTTGAATCGGTCAACCAACCGTCATACCACATTTGAATTCGTCAACCAACCGTCAGTTTCAAATAATTATAAAATTTAAGTTTTACAAAATATGTGAGCATGTACTTACCACTTCTGATTTGTAGTAAAACTCCGTTCACAATACTTAATATTTATTAATTGCACTTCCAACAAAATACAGCAAACTATTACAGGTAATATAAGTACACGTCCGTCCAGTACGGCTGCCAAGACCAGAATGCCCCCGCTCGCCGAGTGCCGTTACCGAGTTATTTTTCCAAATCGATCAAACCGTTAGTCGGTTTTAAAATAAAATTATGTATATTCTAAATAAGTAAATACTAAGTATTTTTAAACATAGGTATTTAAATCATAAACCTTACACCTAGAACATTCTAAGACCACCTCTTCAGTCTCATTCCTAAAAAGCAGTGTCACGTTGTGATATAACCGTCGTACTGCCAGTCTCAAGTTCGAACCCAAGACACGCCCTTCTGATTTTTCGGATTCATATGCGTATTGTACTTGCTTCGGTCAACGAAAATATCGTGAGAGATATTTCTCGACGGACTGCGAAGCCAAGTCTACTAAAACTTTGACACCAGACCTCATTCCACACAATAAAGAATTATATGTTGAAAAAGTCTCGTTCGTTCATGAACTTACGACATAAAATCAAATAACAAATGCCAAAAAAAAAACAGTCGAAAAGTCAATATCATCCCGAATTCCAGATATCGGTTATCACAATTCATTAATAGTAATGCGCGGTGTACCCCACCCACCATCGCTATCTTATACTATTCCCCATAAATAACTTGAAGGAAATCTTTTTGTTTCCTCCTGTTATTGGTTCCATTGTCTCGGAAATTATTGGATTGTATCGTCGCCAGGTGCTTCTAAGGGTTATTAATGGTTTCAGCTGGAGCTGGATTGTTTTTCCTATTTTTTTTCCGGTAAAGAGATTTTACTTTATCATTCATTGGATTTAAAGAAGAACGGTCACGACCCGTAAATAATTTACACAGGCCCGACACAAATGGAACATATCTTTTTTTGTTCCTATAAATATACTTAGCAAAAATATAATTATATTTTTTACTAGCTGACCCGCGCAACTTCGTCTGCGACACATAAGTGAAAGACAGGGTTACAGAGAGTGGGTCGTAAGCACCTCTAATACAATTGTCAAAGAGCACATCACATCACACACATCATTCCGCATAATGAAAAGCGCGTCCGGTACATGATCATTATTTTGCTTCCGAGTTATTTAAAACGGTGTATCTCTGATATTCATTGAAATCAAATTACGTATCCAAGGGCAATTATGTTTAAAATTAAATACTTGTGATTAACAACGTATTTATTTTGATAAGGATAAATTACCATGTTTATAAAAATAGTTTAAAGGGCTTCTCTCGACGTCCTAACGTCTTCATCCTTAGACACTCGATGACATTCTCATACTCCAGCTAGGTCTGAAGTTCTCATTAACGTGTATGAAATGAGCCGCGACACGATATAGCTGCTGTAAACTGTTGCGGACCTCTTACAACTATAAGCCATTTCAAATTTCGAACTCTACGTGCCTATGAGGCCGTGTCCTAAAGTGCACAACCTCTTTAAAGCTTAGAAACCTTCAAATGCGGTGTTAATATAGTACGGTGACTATCGGGACATTCCAATTTTAAAGAGTATAAGCACCAAGTTTTTATGTGAGTCCAACCTTTTTTGAATAAAATAGGATTGAGTTTTCAAACATTTATCAAAATAACATGTATTTTAAATCAAAAGCACTAAGGTCCATGTTCACCAAAAACATGACGGTCTGATTATCTAAAAACAGCTGTTTAAAACACATTTTTGTATGGGAGCATGTCACAGGGACAGCGGTTTTTAGAAAATCAGACCGTTATCTCTTCGGTGAACATGGACCTAAGGAGTGTTGATATCAAATTCGAAACAAATCACCGCCAAAATAACTTTCTACCCCTTTTTTCATCAATTCAATTTCAATTAAACACGTCTTCCATCAATTCTGTTAAAATTTTGAAATAGATTGGACCAGTAGTTCGTTGTATTATTTTATTTGTAATATGTAATAAATAGGGTGGAAACGGTTAACGGGGCAGTAAAGGGAGCTACCTTAACCGTTGAGTATAAGAAACAGGATCGATTGGCATCAAAAAAATGTTGTGTAAAATACCAATTTTCTTGCTACCCGTAAGTTTTTTTTTTTTAATCTGTGAATGGGGATCAAAATTTCACGTAAAATTTCGGATGGTTTTCTAAGACCATTTTCATGTAGCTGCAGTGACTTTTTGAGTACTCTAACCTGGGTTGGTCTGGAAGAACTTTTTGATCAGTGTCAGAAAGAAGATCGATTGGCATCACAAAAATTGTTTTATTTTCTTGCTAACTGTACTTTACTTTTTTTTAAATCTATGAACAACATTTCTCGAAATGAGAACCTCCTCCTTTTTTAGAAGTCGGTTAAAAAATACGGGTTGTTTTCTAAGACCACTTTCGTGTAGCTGCAGCTCCCCTTACTTCCCCGTTTACCGTTTCCATCCTGTATTACCAACTACTTATACCGAGGAAAGCCGATTTTCTTGAGTTCCGCTATTTTGGGCGTATTCACTTCAAAAATCAAATTTCAAAAAAATTGAGAAATTGTATTTACCTGTATTAGATTTGAAGTATTTACAACCACTTTTAAAGGTTTACACTTCATTGGATTTTATTCTATAGGTGTACGAAGTTAGTTAATTTTAAACACAAAACCCTCTTTTTTACGTCTCTGGATGAGATTTTAAAAAAATGCTGAAACAGGTATTTCTTTATTTTTAATAATAAGTATTTACTCTGAGTTTTATGATTCTAGAACAATCTAAAATTTTTTTTTCATACAGACTTTACCCCCCCTTTTCACCCCCTTTTTCCAAAATTTTCCATAATTTCTATAGCCTAAATGTTATTCTGAGTTTATTTAAATAGAATAGTGAAGTTTTCATCAAAATCCGTCCCGCAGTTTTTACGTGATGCGCGTTCAAACAAACAAACAAACAAACAAACAAACAAAAATTTAAAAAATGGTTTTAATATGTTCAGTTACTTATTTTAAGTCACCCTGATCGGTTTTTTTTTTGAAATCTTCAATGTACAGATTTTTTGGTCTCAACGATTTTATTATATGTATAGATAATCGATTTCGATTATCGAAATGTTCAGGAGACATAAAAAAACATCGTAATTGTATGTTACTCACGATACAATAAATTGAAATTATCCAGGTGATCTAGTTATCCTACATTATGTAAGTATTATTTTTTTTTTTTTGTAATATTTGTTCTACGACGAAACTACGTCGTCGATGTCGATACGTTCTCACTGAAACTCGAACAGATTTTATAGAACAAATATAACAAAAAAAAATACACCGTGTTTCTTTACACATTTTAATAATTAACATTTTTAAATCGAACGGTTTTCCCGGACGGTGGCACACCCGACAAATGTCAACCGTGCCATCCTTCACAATGTATTTCCGGTATTTATTCGTAATCATAACTTCGTCCATTATTTCACAGACAAAACATTCGGTTTCCCCGAAAAGGTCACCAAGACGCAGCCAGGATACGGATGCTAAGAAGTCTCCATGGAATCGGGCCCATGTAGGGCCCCGTAAAAGCATAGTAGGTATAAAAAGTATACTATGGTTAAAGCGTCCGAGAAACTCCTTGGCTTACCATAGCTGCCTTTTTTTTGTTTTTTTTTTAGGATGGGAAATCATCAAATGACTTCTCCCACTCTGGGCGGAGCGGGAGGGAGTGTCAGACTCTTACTGACTAAAACCCATCCATGTTCCTTCCTCGCCCTTTACGTTCCGGGGCCGCGGTATCTCTTTCGAACAGTCCCGCAACCCCGGCAGGCTTCGGCCCTTGCGGGCCCCTCTCTTATGCTGACATCTCTTTGAGGCGCGCGTACGCACGAACGGACGGCTAGCTAGCCCATAGCCAACCGTCCACAGGCCCGCATCTACGGTGGCCGGTAGCCACCACGTGGCCCCCGACGCCCGGTGCGTCTCCCGCGGCGGCCGGGAAGTGAGGATCTCTCCCTCTCTCGTTCCGCCACCTCCTTCGCTAGCATGACTGCTTCGCAGAAGGAGGTGACGGCTTCCCATTCCGTCTCGCTCCGGACCATGGATTGAACTAGGGCCGGACGCGAGAGGTCGCCGCCGCAGATCGCCGCTACGAGGACACGGCGCCGGCGGTGCTCCGCCCACGCAGGGCAGACCTCCACCGTGTGCTCCACCGTGTCCTCCGGTCGATCCTCGCAGTGGATACCATAGCTGCCTGCGGTCATTGGTGTCTAATATTGTTAATGTTTGGTAAAACTGAAATTTAAATCACAGAAAAATAACAAAGTTTCAGATACCTAACCCGCGTGATATGTGAAGTTTAAAAATAAATAAAAATGAATAAATAACATTTACCGTTCTACTAAATGAACGATACGAATTTAAACGCCGCATTAAAAATACAACCAATAACTAACGACTAATACTGACCACAATCAGTAACAAACCATTCAGTTTTAACCACATCACGATACCAATTTATTTAACACGATAACTCCATTATTTTCACAATGGCATACTTATTAAAACAAACATTTCTTCTACCTATAATTATTCAGTTTTAACTAATGTTTACCTACCTTTCATTCAAAATGAACATTATTACTAGTCAACTAGAATTAACTGTCAATCAACGAACAAAACACAAACAAACATTTAATAAATAACGTTACTCAAACAGAATTGCTCAAACCATAATGACTCCAAGATATTATCGTTTTAATAACGTTTCATTATCGTTAGTTGCTCGGTAATCGTAATTACAGCATTCTGAACGAAATGTATGGTCTCTTTGCACGGCTACTTGCCTTTGTTCGAGTTACTTGACTCTCATTTGTTTGTGTCCCAGTGACTGATTATATTATTTATGTTGATTTTGAAGAATAATGACTGCCGTGCCTACTGCCCATTAATCAAGCAAGTCACTAAAATAGGATGTTGTTTAGTATAGGTACTTTATTTAAGTAGGTAGTGCTTTATTTATGCCATCATTATGAAACAAGACTTCAATGCCTTTTTCGGTTCAATACACAATTGATTTTTTGAGAGGAAAATTATTTTGCTATGACAATTTATATAGGCTGTAAACAGACCCGTATCAAAGCCATCAACCAAGCACTCTGTGCATCAAACTAAGTAACTCGGGGCAAAAATTTTTGCTGGGAGATGACTTTTTTGCTGTGGTAAAAAATCACATTTCACGGTAAAACTTAATGTAACGCGCTCAAAACATTGTGCATTAAGAAAATTATAGAAACGGGTTATGAAGGTTTTTAAAGTAAAGTTAAAAACTAGTATTTGAAAAAAAATTGTATTTTGTAAATTAATTGTAAAAATTGTAAAACGTGTATAAGTTGAAACTTTGACCTCCAATTCACACAAAATTATCACAAAAGCATGCTGGTTTCCTCACGATGTTTTCCTTCGCCAAAGCACTTGCTTTGATCACTTGATGTAATACAATACGCACATCGCAACCTTTAAGGTTCCCAGGTATGGTAAGAAATGAAAGAAAGAAAGAAATAATAGTACATTATGGTACAAGTGTGTAATGTTGGTGATTACCGCCGAGGCGCCATTGAGAACCGAGCCGTTAGGCGAGGTTCTTAAGAGAGCCGAGACGGTAATCATCAACACACACGTGTATCATACGACGTTTTTCAACACACTTGAGAATAAAATAATACTAAAAATAACTATAATTTCAACAGTGAAAACGAGTTGTGAATTTTTTTTCGCAATGGCGAGAATAATTCATCAGTTTTCCTATGCGCGCGCATCTAACAATGGCGATCGCCCATAGACTAAAAGAATGAGGTTCCTTTTTTTTTTTGGCTTTTCGCGGATAGCGTTTTAGCCACGTACGAAATGGGGAATTCGAAGTTTTATTATTAAAAAAAAAGTAAAAAAAAAAGAAAACAAAAGTTGCATTTGAGTGAAAGTTTTATTTATTAAAAACTTATAAGTTGAAATTATCTATACGAAGTTGTATGAAATGAGCAAGCAATAGGTACATTAATTTATTTGTATTATTGAACACGATCTTTTTTGTATCGAAACTTTTTTAAGAACAAAGCAATTCAACCAATAAAATAAAAAAGAAACCCTATAACTCACTTGTGAATAATAGCAATGAAAAAGTCACAGTTTGATTACAGGTGTCATTATGTGCCTAATTGCGGTGAAATTAGAGCCACTTTATGAGCGAGTGTGTTGAAAAAAGAATTTATTAGCCCGACAGGGCAAAATACAAAAAAAATGGTTAAATTATGATTATAACTAATAAAAAATAAACATAGTGAGAAAGGCAATAACATCATAAAAAAAAAACAAAGAAAAATTGACCCAAAATGACGGGGAGAAGAAGTGCCTTTCGGCTTCGTTAAGAGGTTTTTACACCCTGTAAGTATCCCAATAACATTTCTAAATAAAATAAGAAACATAAAATATTCATGAAAATAAACAAATCAGTCTATTTACACCCTTTAGGTAAGGATCAGGTAATTTAGGTTAATTAGGTATCAGTAATCCTTCAAAAGGCAGTGATAAACCATTGAAGTAGGTATTCTGAAAAATAAACAATACAGAATTAAAACAGATTTTTTATTGCAATGTGGGTGCACAAAATTAGATACACTTCGGCCTTACTTCGGAGAAATAAGGGTGTGATAATAAATAAAACATTTAAAAACAGATTATTTCTTTATTGTAACACAATTTTAGTTTAGGGATCACCATATTAGTTACTCCTGCAAGTCGCCTAGGCAATCTAGCTATCTACTATAAAACATAAAAGGCTTACTAAACGTAGCATGACTCGAAATCAGGCCAGTCATGTCTCGTAATGTGGTGAGTTGGAAAATGCACCGTAATGGTCAAAAACAAACAAGGTTATTGATTGTTTATTTAAGTTAATATGTACAATATTTACATACTACATCTAAAACTATATATAATTACAAAAATAAAACTAAACGTAAAACTAGTATCAATATATGTACAACAATGTCAAAAGGACACTTAGGCGTCAAAGTACTCCTCCGCATCGCTGTCATCGGGAAACGTGCCCAGAAGACTGGCAGCATTGCCACGTTGAATGGCAATGCTAATTCTTTGGCCAAAGAAAGAGCCAGCCCTCTGGTCGCGCGAAGTGTCGATCAGTCGGCGGGAGATTTCCTTAAAAAGGAGACGCGCACTCGGACCCCAAACAAGGTTATTTAAATAGTGCTCGAATGTACTCAGGGTTACTTGATATTCTTTGCATATCAGTTCATCATCTGCATAGCCTTTTCCCAAACACGTTGGTCAAACTAACCGGATGCAGCTGAACACCAGCATTTTACGAGTACATGGAGCGACTGGCTATCTGATCTCAACAACCCAGTTAGTACTGGGTACCCATTGGTAAGACTGGTTGTCAGACTTTTTGGGCCACTGACTGCCTGTAACGACTGTCAAAAATCATAACATTCGGGACCAACTGCTGAACGTGCTTTCCGAGGCACGGAGGAAACTCGATATGTGTCACCCATCCACAGACCAGCCTAGGCAAGCACGGCTTAACCTGAGATCGACCCGAGGAACTATTATAATTTAGGCACGAGCTCTTCTTGCATATCAATTATTCTTGGTAATAACCGTTCAAGTAAGGTGAACGAAAATTCAGGCTATTGATGTCGTTTTGTCTTTGACTGGTTTTCCACCTACCTTATAATCAAAATCTTATATTCCGTATAGCATTAGCATAATCAGCTTAATACAATGTTTCCAGGTTTCACCGTTTCGAAAGCATGTTGCACACAAAGTTTTTTCAACCGACTTCCACAAAGAGGAGGTTCTCAATTCGTCTGGTGTTTTTTTTTTGTGTTTGTTACCTCAGAACTTTCGAGTCGGTGAACCGATTTTGATGGTTCTTTTTACTAAAGTTTTTTACTAGATCGTATGGTACTGCTGGGCAAAAGCCTCCCTTTTCTCCTTCCATGCCTCTCTATATCCTGAGCGATCTCCGGCAATCAAACATGATCCGATGGTCTCGCCTTCACCGTGTTCGATCTCGCTAAGGTAAAACAATATATATTTAAAATCATAATAAAATCAACTTCTGCCTAGCCCTTTCTCAACTTTTTTGTGATCGGCTTCCAGTCTTACCGGATGACGCTGAATACCTGTATTTTACAAAATATATATAGTTTATATACAGGGTGTAAACCACCTCATCACAAAGCCGTTAACCAAGCATTCTGTACATCAAACTAAGTAACTTTACGCAAAAATTATTGCTGGGAAACAACTTTTTTTTTGAGGTTATAAATCATATTTTGTGGTAGAACTCAATGTAATGCACTTAAAACATTGTGCTGATGGATGAATTGAATAGTACGGGGGTCGTGAAGGTGTTAAATGTCAAAATCTTACAAAAAAAAACTTGTATTTAAAGAAAAACTTGTCAAAAAGTTGTGACTTTGACCCCCCATATCTCCGTAACTAGAAGGTTCCCAGGTATGGTGTAGAACAAAAACATGATTGCAATGATGGGGAGAACAAGTGCCTTTCGGCTTCGTGAAGAGGAGTTTTACACTCTTTATAATATTGTTGGTAAAGAAAGCGATTTATCGGTATTTTAGTAAAAAGATAATTTGTGAACGAATTGACAAGACCGATGTGATTCAAATTAAAATAATTATTGTCATTTACTCATACAAAAATGTTTTTTTTTTGTTATCAGATCAATTACGACATTAATTTTAATTTTTGGTTCTCCATTTATCTCATATTGGCTAACCAATATGACTTTACTAAGAATAGGATCGCGAATAGGTTATTTAAAACGGAATTATAAAATAACGAGACATCCTTTACCATAACTTCAGAAACAAAACAAACCTTTTTGAACCAGTTTAAAACTGTTCCAATAAAACGTATGAAAACCTTTTTTATACGAAAACAGCTTTAGGCCACGTCTAAAAATCGTTGCCCTCCATTATTAAGGGATTAAGGAGCAACCCCCAGAATCTCTTTTGAATGGTACACAAGATAAGCAGTAATTTATTAGCTCCTGAGCGTCAGGCGAATTAGGACGCCTGCAGACAGCCGACTTTCCATCATCTAACGTGGAATCAGTTAAATTCTTAATAAAATATGTGAACAGGTCTTTTAAGAGAAAACGATGTCTTTTTCAATGGCCGGATGGTAACCACCAGGGTAGTTTAAATGAGGTAGAAATCCCAATCCCGGTCTTATTCCCAAAGTCCCAAAGTCACGAAAAAAAATCAGCTGTTCAGTACCTACGTTGTATGTTTGCCTAACTGGTCAAAATGTACTGAACAGCTGAATTTTTTTTCGCGATTTTATTTTTGGTCCCATAGTAAAAGTTGTTTGTTACCAATACTAATTGACAGTCACCCTATAAAAAAATAATGTCTGTTCGTACATAGCTCTTTAACTACTCAAACAATATTAATGAAATGTTGCACAGTTGTTCTACATGTGCCAGTGAAGGTTTATGAAAAAAAAAACTGAAAAAAGGCATTGCAACGCATGGGCACAACTAGTTTATGAACAAAATATTTTTTTAAAGCAATAACTGACAGGCGAACGGTGTCGACAAAATGTTAAAATAATAAAATTAACTGAATTTTACCACTGATGCTAAAATTAACGTGGTCACATATTGGGTATAATAATTTATTCAAACCAAAGTATTGTATTGTATAACGGACAGGTGTCCGTAACTCCACGTCAAGGCGCGTATATTTTGCGTACGGGTGGGAAATTCAGTCGATCCACCCCAACTCCCCGAGGAAGGCCAGCAGCGCCCCGATGTTGCCGACAATTTCGCGGAGAGTACCTGGGTTACCGAAGTACTTTGCCCTGTATGTTGCAACCACTGGGCAGTGTAGAAGCACGTGGACTGCTGTCTCGTCTTCCTCCATGCATGCACGGCACAGGTCTGTGACTCCTATGACAAAGAGGTGTTTGTTAAAAGAGCCGTGTCCGGTGATGGCGGCTGTAACTGTGCGCAGCTGTGGCTTGGTTAGCCTTAGCACGCGTTTGGTGAAGCGGCCGTCGATGGCAGGAAATGCCTCCTTGGCCAGCCTACACTCGCAGTCGTCTAGCCACAGCTTCCACTAGTTCGTTTCCTTACCAGTGCGCTTGTCCATCCTCACCTGTCTAGTGGACTAGTATAAAATAATATTTTTCTAAGTGTTTTATCAGCTGTATACGAGTACAAGAGACATTCCTAGTGTAGGGCAAAGCTTTTTTTCACAAAGAAACAGAAAGAAATAAAGATTATGGGAGTTAACTGACGAAAAGTTCATTTACTTTTCACTCTGATTCGGGGTGTAAAGTACATAAACCCTCTTTGTGTTTTACAATTGGCTGTGTGTTTGGGGGGCCTTATATCCTGCCGCTGAGATGTTTGAGCTTTGAAGAACATTCGGTTCGCTGTCCGGAGAGTCGAAAGGTAACTTGAGGAAGCCAACTTTTGCAAAGTCTTCAGGGTAAGAAAGTTTGTTCTTATCAGATTTTTAGCCAAAGATTCGTAGCAACGGGTGTTGAACCGGTAGACTGCTTTGATAAATTGTGCAAGTTTCGTTTAAAAATTGATTCTAAACTCAATTCTAATTAATTTATGTTTATAAGTTTGTCCAATTAATTAAAATGGCTTGAAAAGGAAGATTCGGATTCAAGGATTTTATTTTACTGTCAAAATGCATTCAAAACATAAATTATTAATAAATTTTTTCTCCAAGATGCTTGAAATTATTTTGACAACCTTTTTCGAGATAAATTGAAATTGATGTACGGGCCAGATATTTGTGACCAGCGGCCGGAAAAATTTGTATGAAAATCCATATCTGTCGTGTTTAGCAGCCAAATAAATTACATTGTAAACTCATATCTGTCGTGTTATTTAATAAAAAAAAAATTAAACATGGCAATCAAGCAGGTAACTTATCAAAGGTTTTATTTAAATTTCGAATTGGCTTGCAAATAGAAAGCGGTGGTTTGTGTGCATCTGGTATTAATTTCCTCGCATTATTTTAGAAAAGTACTATACAAGCCTTGGCCACAGCTAGGCATTGATGGACTTACGGTGTGCCTCGGCTTCGCCTCAGCCTGGTGTTAAAAAATTAACTGCAAGAAATTTGAGTTGTTTGGAATCACAAATAAAAAATAATCACGAAAAAAAAATATATTATAAGTAACGATCCGTTTCAAAGATATGCAATATTTTCACTGCCCACAAAATGATTGAATATGCGCACTTGACTGTATTGTGACTGCACCGTGCAGGCGCCGCGCGCGTGGTCGCTCACCCCTGCGACAGCGCAAACGTAGACAGCTGATTATAACTTTTCCCGTCACATTTTGCAGACTTTGGACTGGCAATTTTTTTTATGCAAAAACTAAAAATGCTTGAAAAATTTTTTTTTTCGAATATGTTTGTTTTTTGATACCGAGTACGTACACGAAATTCTTGCAGTTAATTTTTTAACACCTTATATTTACAGGTTCGTCCATTAATGCCTCTTTTGCTGGCCACTGCAGCAATCTACTATTCCACTCGTAACAAAGATAGATCAGCCACCAAATCGCGCGTCCCCAAAACAAAATGCAGCATAAAACCATTTAATCAAGCCTCGGCAACCATCGGTAATGCTCGGCCATTTACGGGAATACTTTTTTTATCGTCGAGTCAAGGCGCAATTATCCATCAGTCCACCACATCCGTTTCTGGGTATAAATTCATCGCTATTTATGTTCCCAGTTTCATCTCGGCTTTACGACATCTGGCTGTTTGGTTTTTCGAACGAATTTTCCTTTGAAATCTACGATTTGCGTTTTTGAATTTTAAATTGGGAACGATTTCAATTCGGTGTTTTTTGTTTGTAGTTGTTTTTCTGACTGGCCGTTTTCCAGTTATCCGAAAAGCAGATACGATTTTTACTGAAAACGGGTGTAGTGAGTGAATTTAAATGATACTTGAAAACAGGATGAACAAATGTATGGAAATCGAGTTTTTTGCGATTTGTAAGTAACTATTCTAGAATAAAACATGCAAACTTAGTTGGTCGCATCGTTCATCACATAAACATAATAATTATAATAAAATTACGTAGCTGCTATGGGTGAACTGTATGTGATTATGTGCAATGCCTGAAATAAAATGATTTTATTTATTTTTTATATTTATTTATTGCTGCGTCGCAAAAATTCTCCCTGCATAAACAAATTGAAAGTAAAATTACCATTTGTGAAAAACAAATAGATAGGTAATGAAATCTATTACAATCAATATTTTAGAAAGCCTTGAACAAATAATATTTGGTAGTTAAGGCGCTTAGACGAGCTAAATTAGCAACTCTATTTGTGGTGGTTCAAACTTCGTTTGAAATGCTGTTAGAATAAAGTTCTAATCAGCTTGCGGTTAGGGTGAAAGTGGTTGTTACGTCAGCCGCTGCGGGCCAAATAGCGCGAAATGAGTAGTTTCGATCGATTTACAAAAAAACTATTGATTCGATTAAAAAACTAAAACAGTATCATGCTAATATATTGCTTGTAGAATTATTTGCCAAAAAATCAGAATGATCGCATGCATATTAGTATGTTTTTTATTGTTTGAAAGATATTTTTAGAGGTAAGTTAGTGATTTCTTTTTATCGAGCCAAATTAATTGTATTATGTTTTCAAAACAGTATAATGCTAGCATATATCCTGAAGAATATCATACATTTTTCTGGTCTTGTTTATAGCAGTGAATCATATACTTTTAGTAATTATAAAACTCGCGTTTAGCTCGTGTAATCGCCTTAAGAATATTCATTTTCATGTAAAAATGTCTTTGATTACATTTATCAATTTGCTTTTGAGGGAACGATGCGCGACGTTAATTAACTTGAAGTTTCCGAGAATTGTTTCTTTGATAGACAGCTATCTAAATTAAATCGAAAATAATTTTGTGTTGGCCTGTCTCATTTTTCACGAGCTTCCTCGTTACAAGGATATTTACAATAAATTATTTTGGTATGTAATTCTTATCACGCAACAATGTAGATGATGATGATGCATCTAAATATAAGAGTCTTCGGGCGTTGGCGCGGCGCGGGCGAGGTGATGGCGTGGCGCTGGGTTAAGCGCAAAACGGGCGCGCAAACGGTGTCGGAAAAGCGAGGCGCGGGCGCATTCTAGTCTTTAAAGTTTAAATTGTCACGCATTTTCGCCGTCTTGTTTTGTCCCTGTGCATGCCACTGCTAACTGCGGGTGCGCCGAGGGCGAGGAAGCGGCGCCAGCGCCACACCTCTTCTATACATTTTGTAGGAAACATTCCCGATTCCCGGGTCGGGCAAAGTGTTTTTGGGTTTTTCTATCAGGAACTTCCCAGTTGCAGCCACGGTTGTTTGGATTTGTGCCCGGTTGATGGCAACAAACATTCCCCCTTATTACATGAGACTAAAGTCCATGTTCACCGAAAAGATAACGATCTGATTATCTAAAAACAGCTAACACTGTGACATGTTCCCATACAAAAATGAGTTTTAAACAGCTGTTTTAGATAATCAGACTGTCATTGTTTTGGTGAACATCGACCTAAAAATATAACTGGCGAATTGTGTGTGTACTGTGTACCTACGTACTATCAGGTATACCTCTGACTATCCTTTCGGGGTTTACAGGCGTGATGTTTTGTAATATGACATGCCGGGTGCGACTATATATTTAATGTTTAATTTTATCTAGCTAGGCTCTACCCACTGTAAAACATCCCTAATCGCCTTCACAGCGTACATAATACATGAATTATCATCCCCGCCTGCTCTTGGCCTTAACACACAAACATCCAACTGTTCTTTATCCTCGCCGCTACCCTTATCACTCATTCCCTCACAAGCGGCCTTTACGTCATCGGGCCATATCGTGGAAACGCACTGATAAGTCCTACTAACTCGTCTTCTAGGGTTGGCGCGTCACAAGTATCTATTTATTTTATGGAACGTACTTGATAAAAGCAGTTTTGATATTCAATTAAATAATAACAAAAACGAAAAAAGAAAATTAAGTATATAAAATTATTTTTACATAACAAGTAAAATTTTCCATTATTGCAATCTATCAATCTTGCATTATATTCAGCAATATAAAGAAAGAAAAAAAACAGAAAGAAAAACCATTTATTAGCCCATATAGGACAAAACACATCAAAATTAACATAATTATACATTATTAATTTAGTTAATTTCATGTGTAAGATTTTATTTAATTTATGGGCTTGCACGAAAGCCGCCCAGTGACTGCTCCGTTTATTCTTGTGCTTCTCAGAGAAAGTCTTGAAGAATCTTTCTTTTTAGTCTACGAGCAACTGTTTGTGTATGGTCCCACATGATGAGATCCTCGTGAAAGCCGAGAAAGATAAACAAATCAAGTATCTTGACTTGGCTCGCAAGGTTGTCGACATATGGGAAGTGGACTCAGCGATTATTGTGCCGATAGTCGTGTCAGCGCATGGCTTAATTGTCAAGAGCCTCGATCAATACCTGAGGAGGCTCTTGTTAGGCAGCTGGATCCAGAGCTTGGTTCAGGAAACGGTACTCCTGGACACGGCTCGTATTGTTAAGAGGTTTCTCTCTCTGGAGCCCTGACCGCGCCGGTAGCTTAGACCCAGTTTCCAATACCGATGGGCTACATTTTTTTATATTTTAATTAAAGGTTTCTTATTGTTTTCTTTTTTAAGAAATATCTAAAAATGTAATTAATTTTAAAGAGGTAAAAAAGGAATAAAACGTATTCTTAGGTCATCATGAGCATTGTTAACTCTCTTGTTTTTCTATGTCTTGAAATTAGTGTTAATCTCATTTTATATCCATACTTTTTTACTACCCTAAATGCAAAAGTAACTAATTTAATACCTTTTCGCGACCAAACGACTGATCGTATCCCAATGAAATTTGGCAAGGAGATAGATTATATTCTGGGGAAAGTCATAGGCCACATTTTTTCTGAAAAACACATTCTTTGAAAGGGCGTGGACTAGAAATCATCAGCAACAAATTAAGTACAGTTAACTTGGTTACACGTCCAGTTTTGACCCCTAGTTAGTTAGTTAGACTTAATTTGCTGATACTGACCTCTAGTATAACCCCTTCCATGGAATTGGTCGAGTTCCCTTGTCACCCTGTATATGTTTGTACTCTTGACGGTCCCTCCCATCACAAATCAAAGGGAGCAGTCCACAGAGTACTTTTATATATATGGAAGAGCAGTCGTTTGTTGTGAACTAGACGTTTTTATTAAGGTAACTTGACAGTGGGTAGGTATTATTTATGTGAATAGATAGAAGAATCTCATTCTACCTTTTTTCATTAATGTGTCGTATAAGCAAGTGGAGGGTGCTTTTCTTTTTCGTGACGTTTGATGTATCTAAAAAACATTTATGATGAAAATTATGGTACAGCAAAAGAAAGGGAGACAAAAAAATACTTGAACTAAAATACTGTAATGTTGGGGTCCCTAAAGGGTGGTTTCAAGGAAACAACCACATCTGTTAAGTACTATTTAATGACTACATGAATAATTATAATATACATGCATATGAGGTATAGTGCTAACTCAGCGTACATGATACTGTTATAAAGGAGTGTACTTACTTACTAAAGTAAAGGAACATACATATTATATTCTTACACTTCACCTCCCGGGGCAAAGAAAAAAAAAATAGATTACACATGTTTTTTTTTTTTTTTTTTACATTTTTAAAGTCTTATTAGATACTTATCTAATATTTATGTATTTCTATTTATTCTTACTTATTTTAAGTACTAGCTTCTGCCCGCGACTTCGTACGCGGATCCTGTTGCTTTTGCCAGCGACACCGGGTTCGTCAAAATCGAAGATCTGAAACGTCGAATTCTAAGAGCCCGGGGACGGGAAAATAACGAATCTTTCCCACCTGAGCAACACATACCGTTTGGTTTGGTAAATGAACTCCGTTTCTTATCAACCCAACGAAGGCTATATCTTGAGACACCCGATTCTTCAGATGTTATCGACATTCTGTTCAGAGAATGTCGAAATCTTCGCGCTCTTTTTCTGTCTCTTCATGCCGTACTCCAGCAATTCTTTCTCTCTCACATTCTAACTGATTATGAATATTTTGTTGTGTGCGTGTTTGGGGCAATGTATGATAATCTCGAGCAGCAGTTAGTCGCGCATCACGTTCATCGCTCGTTTCAAAAGACCTGTTAGTAGATGTGCCAAACGCTGAGAACTCAAGCGCAATTCTCTATCCGTGAACGCAGTCAGGCATCTATTCTTCACTGGTCTCTTGAGACAGGTCTCAAGAGACCAGTGAAGAATAGATGCCTGACTGCAGATGATTTTGGGATGATTTTGGGGATGTAGATGCGTAAATTCGCTGAGAACGCAGGCGTGCTTCGCGATCGGAAGAGGTTTCCACGGAGCAAGTTGCAGCCTGATGTTCTCGAACAGCATCAAGTCTCTCCTGACGCTCTTCGGTAGATTCTTGGGATCTTATGATCCTTAATCTTTTAGCTCCTTTGGAACATTGGGAAAGGTTTGACCTCTTTCTAGGCATGGTTATAGTTTTGTTGTGAAGTTACCTGATCAATTAAAATCTAAGTGCCCTGCGTTACCGGGTAGGCTACCGAGTCACGAAGATAAATGGATAAGGAAATTAAACACTCATATAACATAAGCCCGAAGACATATTTATTCGATAAAATGAGTTTTGGTCATTTTCAATGATATACCATCGTCATTGAAAATAAGTCCTAAACTGTTACCGCCTTAACCGCGTAGAGGTACTCCCAGTTTATGTTATTTTATAATTTTATTATGCAGTGAAATTAGTGATAGCTTTGCAATAATTTTCACATCAGATGTTTCTGATCTTCGATTTTTTTTATGTCAACAGGAAATGCCCATCAGACCGAACAACTTTTGCTAAGACGTCATCATTCCTATATGTGTTATGGTGTAGGCTCTTGGAGTTCCACAACAGGTGTTCCAGATCTTCGATTTTTATAAATCAACAGAGAGTGCTCATCAAATTGAACAACTTTTGCTAAGACGTCATTCCTATATGTGTTATGGTGTAGCTGGGCTATTGGAGTTCCACGACAGGTGTCCCAGATCTTCGATTTTTATAAGTCAACAGAGAGTGCTCATCAGATTGAACAACTTTTTCTAAGACGTCATTCCTATATGTGTTATGGTGTAGCTGGGCTATTGGAGTTCCACGACAGGTGTCCCAGATCTTCGATTTTTGTAAGTCAACAGAGAGTTCTCATCAGATTGAACAACTTTTGCTAAGACGTCATTCCTATATGTATTATGGTTTAGCTGGGCTATTGGAGTTCCACGACAGATGTCCCAGATCTTCAAATTTATTCTCTCAGCAGAAAATGCTCATCACGTGGAACAATTTTTGCTATGGTGTCATTTTTGTATCTCTTATAGTTTAGCTGGTCTGTTGTGGTTCTACATCAGGTGTTCAGGTTTCCAGGATAAATTATAGCCTATATGTTGCCCAGACATAATATCTATACAACAAAAAAAAAATCATTCAAATCCGTCCCGTACTTCCGAAGATTAGCGTGTACAAACAAACAGACAAACAGACAAACAGACATACTTTTTTTTTTGGATTCGTACTCTATTACTGTTTCTAAACCCCCTTCAATTATTATTTTTTAAATATATTCAATGTACAGACACAGCTTTTTTACTCTTTTATTATATGTATATAGATTATATGTATAGATTAAGAGCTATCCTTATCATTATAGATTGCAATGTTTTCTAAATCTAATTCTTACAGTTTATCACATCTATTGATAAAAAGGCCTAGTCCTATTCTTATGTACTAATTGAATTTTATTATTTTTAATTATTTTAACATTACAACCTAAATCTTCCACAACTGTATAGGGACCTTCAAATAGCGCATCCAATTTACTACGCGTTTCATTTTTTAATATAACCAAATCATCTTTCTCATATAATGTTGAATTGACAGATTTATCATATGTTTCCTTACGTTTATGAACAAATTATTCTTTGCATCGGCATGAGCTAACTGTAACCTGTATTTTAATTGTAATGGATAATTATCTATATTGTACAATGGATCTACGGTATTGGTAATGCTATCAGGTATTCGACAAAGTTTACCAAAAACGAGTTCATATGGCGTATAATTTGTTTCAGAATGGACTGTGTTGTTAAAACTAAAGCACCAAAATGGTAACCAGTAGCTCCATGTATCGGTATGATTGCCACACTGGATCCTTAAAAATGCACCCATAGTTTTGTGAGCATTTTCAAGAGCTCCAATAGATTGATGGTGATAGGCTGTAGATGATAATTTTTCGATATTAAGAATTTTACAAACCTGTTCCATTGTTGCTGAAATAAATTCAGTTCCTCGATCTGTAGCTATTGTTTGCGGAATACCAAATCTTAATATGAACTCTCTGACAAATGCATCTGCAATGGACTTCGTTTCTTTGTTTTGCAAAGGAATTGCTTGAACCAATTTTGTTAACTCAAACTGCATAGTCAATATATAACAATTACCACTTTCGTCTCTATCTAAAGAACCCACAACATCTAAGAAAATCTTTTCAAATGCCGAGGAAGCCGTTGTGGTAATTTCCATCGGTTCTTTAATGTAACGAAAATATTTCGATTTTTGACATTTTGTACATTTTTTGACATATTCTTGGACATCCTTGTCGATACTTGGCCAATAGTATCGTCTTTTGATAGTGTTTACCATTCTGCGCACTCCAGCATGACCACTGGATGGCAGTAAATGATAGTCATTCATAATTATAGTTTTTTAATTGTCTTCTGATATTCTTTTTACACCTCGTAATATACATATTCGTGGTCCGGACCAATTAGTAAGTGTTGTTATCTCATCACAAACACTTTTAATAAATTCTATATTATCATTGTTTTTTATTATACAAACTTCATTGATACGTATCTTTTCACAACAAAAATAGCTTAATTTCTGCACAAATTCGGCTCGCGAGAAGTGCGCCTTGAAATCAAGATTAATGTATAGTGTCTTTTTATTCTCTACAAATGCGAAACATTCAAATTCTTTAGTTATCATATCATTATCTCGTAATCTTTTTAATTTATTGCCTTCAATCAAACACATTTCTACTGAATCACGCGGTTTTCTTAATATATCCACTACTCTTGGTTGATCAGTCCCGTTAATGGATTTATTAAGAACCTTCTTTTCTCCGTCTTTTTTACTCTTACTTAGTTCATTCATCTTTTTCGTTTGTGCCCTCGTCATTACAGCCATTACTTGCTCATTCATAGTTTTAAGTTCATCAGACGTTATACAAATTCTAGATAAGGCATCTGCCACAACATTATCTCTTCCTTTAACATAGACTATTTTAAATGGATCATGAGCATGGATCTTTCATACCAAAAAGATATATTAATGGTTTATGATCCGTCATTATGGTAAATTTGTTACCATATAAATAGGGTCTAAAATACTTAACAGACCACACTATTGCCAAAAGTTCTTTTTGAATGGTCGGATAGTTCTTTTCTGCTTTATTCAAGGGTCTGCTCGCGTATGCAATTGGTCTAAGATCTTTATTACATAATACTGAACCAATAGCAGTTCCCGAAGCATCTGTTTGCAAAATAAATTCATGATTCTCGGAAAAATCTGGATACTGTAGAATTGGTGACGTTATTAAAGCATTTTTTAAAAATTCAAAAGCGTGTTGGCATTCAATAGACCAAACAAATGGTTCATTTTTCCTACTTAACTTATTCAATGGCATCGCTATATCCGAAAAATTTCTTATAAATTTACGGTAATAGTTACAGAATGCTACAAAACGTTTTACTTCATCTGCATTTTTGGGAATAGGATAATTTTGTAATACTTTAGTTTTCTCTGGATCTGGTAAAACACCTTTATCTGAAACCAAATGTCCCAAATACAGAATTTCTTTCTTTAGAAATTCACATTTTTGAGGATTTAGTTTTAAATTTACTTTCCTCAATCTTTCCATTACATTTATTAAATTTCGATTATGGCTAGAGAGATTTCTTCCGAATACAATGAGATCGTCCTGATACACTAGACATTTATCGTAAGTTAAACCAGACATTGCTACAGACATCATACGGCTAAAAGCATTTGGACTGATCTTTAAACCCATTGGTAAACGTTTCATGCAGTATTGTCCAGTATTTGTAGTGAAAGCTGTTAATTTACGACTACTAGGCTCTAATGCTACCTGATAATAGCCTTGATAAAGGTCAAGGTGGGTAAAATAAATGGCTCCAGTAAGCGTATCTAAAATTTCATTAATATTTGGTAAAGGAAATTTATCGTCACAAATAACTTCATTCAATTTTCTATAATCCACAACTAAACGCCATTTTTTCTCTTCCCCTCTGCTACTTTTCTTGGGCACTAATAAAATTGGACTGGACCATTCACTATTTGACTCTTCTATAATATCGTTTTCTAACATATTATCAATTTGCTTAACTATTTCTGGTTTTAGTGCATGGGGTAACCTATACGGCTTGACGTAAACTGGATTTGAGCTTTGTTTTATGACTATAGATTGCTCATAAATATTTGTTGTTGTTAATTTATCTCCTTCTAAATGAAAAACGTCAGAATACTTTGCACATATTGCTTCAATTGATTGCTTCTCTTCTCCGTCTAAATACTTTAGATTTAATTCAGATAACAAAGTTTTAACCCTAGTAACGTTGTTATTGGTCTTATTAAATTGACAAATATTAAAGTCTTCCAATTTTATCAAGTCTGGTGTAAAAGATGGCAAATTTACTTCCTTTTCACTAACATTTAGTATCTTGACCGGAATTCTATTATTACTAACCTTTACTATTGCGTTTGCTATATACACATCCTTCGCTAACTCTCTACTACACACTACAACTTCTCTATTTTCATTTTCATTTACATAAATAGAATGAATTGATTCCGAACGTGCCGGAATAAATATAGAATTTTTCATCCTATCTCGTTCATCAACCAAATGTAGATAGTGTTGTTTATTATTGTTAAAAAGAATTAAATTATTTGTAGCTATATTAATATTTGCTCTAAATTTTTCTAAAAAGTCTAAGCCTATGATTACGTCAGCTCTTAATTTATTTATTTTATTTTATTTATTTGGGGCAAAAAGCAGTTACACGTTACAATATTAACAAATAGCTTAGGTCTAAAAAGTATACAAACGCATAACCCACACTATTGTCCACGGAATCATATCGATTTAAAAGAAATAAGGAAACGGACGTATACAGAAAGGTCCAATAAGAAAATAAAAAAAACCTGAAACTTCACACAAACCAACTCTAGACAGCGCTATCCGTCTAGGTTTAGTTCGTATGCACCAATCAGATCACAACATAACATCAACAAGAAACAGTGATCGTTAAGGATGACCAGAAAGTAATTCAGAAGCAATTTTTCTAAATTTGTTCTGATTAAGAGCAAAAATATCCAAATTTATAAAATGTGAGTTGTACGTTTCTAATAATCTGCGGAGTGGAGCTCTCTCCCTATGCTGAAACGTATCACCTTCGTGCTTCATTAGTAAGTTTACAGAACCTTGAGAACGTCGTTGACCACCTATTCCATTTATTAAAGTATCATCTCTATGAATAACGATATCTTTTGGTAACATTTCATTTTTAATAATTGACAACGTTGCACCCGTATCTATAAGCCAAAAGTATTTAATATTTTTAATATAAAAGGTTACATACTTCGCATTACCTCGAAATGACAATATGAAATGTTTAAGATCGAAAAAAACAGGTTTGTTGTACCTGCATTATCATCTTTTTCACATTGATGCGTGTCATCTACTTGATCTATTGAAAACGTATTTTGGCCTCGTCCATGGTTCCTAAAATACCTTGAACCTCTATTACCTCTCTGATTGTTGAATGATGAGCGATGGTTTGCCCTAAAATTTCCACGAGAACCTTGTCCTCGGTTGTAACTGGTGTTATATTGGTATCCTCGAGGGTAATTGTTACCATATTGACTACGGAAAGTACCTCTTTGATAACTTTGTGAGCGCCTTGTATTATGTGTCACTCGTCCATTTTTAGATACATGCAAAATATTACCTGATGGCTGGAAAGACGTGCATTCTTCGTCTTTCCCTGCTTGTATGGCATCTTTCAAGCTGCTGAAGCCGCGTGCCGAGACGATAGTGCTCAGCTTCGAGCTACGCAGGCCATCTGTAAACCGTTTTATAGCAAAAGTTTCATTGATCGGTTTTAAAATAGTAAATGATTCCGATTTTCCACCAGCCTGGGTAATGGTCAGCTCTGTAAATAACTTTTCTACCTCTGAACCATAATCCTCAATGGACCTCGAACCCTGTTGAATATTTTGAAGTTGCATCTGTATGGCCATAAATGATTTTTTGGGTAAAAGATATTTCCTCAAATCCTCAATTAAGTCCTGAATACTTGTGTATGAGCCTGATATTCTTAACTTTGCGTTCTCATTCAGCCTACTTTTTAATACGAAAATAATTAATAGTGCTTTACCTGGGCCGTCCAGCATGCCAGCATACATCTCCACGGAGTCTATTAAGCGCTTGGTGGTACCCTCAACACCGTCCATTACTGGAATCAAACTACACGCTACCTTAAGGTCAAAATCCATTTTTTCTGTATCTACTGTTACGGGAAAAATACACAATTTATCTATTTCCTCGTATTTTTGTTTAATTTTCTCATAAAGATCTATTGCTACTGCCAAATTAATATCTTTACTTTTTTCTAATAGTAAATATATTTTACAACATTTTTCGTAAGCGCTTTTTGCTTGATCTAACTTTGTTGAAACAACATTACCTTTGTATCTCGCTTGTCCCTTTTTTACTAAATAATTACGTATTTCTACTAATAAGACATAATTTTGTTCTAAAATATCAATCATATTCTTATTCTAATAATAGTTTTGCATAAAAGTACACATTCTACGTTAATACGTTGCAGCAAAAATGTCCGACGTTGCATTTTGTTTCCGTTTGGTGTCTTATGACTGAATGTCCGTGCATGATTCTAGCGCCTTTAAGTTGTTGCGTTATGAAATCTGATATCGCGTTACTAGTTCACTCACTGATTATTTTACGAAAAGATGAAAAACTACACAACACTTTCATTTTTCACTGGATTATAATTACTGATTTTCGGTACCTTCTGTGCGTCCTCTGATGGATGATCTAATTTTCTGCAAGGTACTCATTCCAATCTCCTGCTGAATCCATGTGCGATGGCAGTTCCTGTACATCCTCAGGCCAACATAAACTGCTACGATTCCAATAATGGCCAAAACAATGTAGGTCACAATGCTAAGCCGTTCCACGTGGCTTCCGATTTCCTTCAACGTGGCGTCATTGTTGCCTCCAGCTGCGTTTTGGCTGAGAAAAACCTCTTCTTTTTCCACAGTTGACCGACACATTTTTATTGTACTTTTGAGGTAATTATGCTGAAATAGTATGTTGGATAACCGAAACTCTGATCGAACTGTGTAGAATCCCCTTGGCCGAGTCCCATAGCAGGGTCGCCATGTAATGTTGGGGTCCCTAAAGGGTGGTTTCAAGGAAACAACCACATCTGTTAAGTACTATTTAATGACTACATGAATAATTATAATATACATGCATCTGAGGTATAGTGCTAACTCAGCGTACATGATACTGTTATAAAGGAGTGTACTTACTTACTAAAGTAAAGGAACATACATATTATATTCTTACACTTCAATACGATTCAAAATTAGATTGTACTTTGAAAAATAAATAAAATTCATTTACTTCAGGTAACAATGACAGCCATATTACATTAAAACAAAATAATATTAATAAAATAATGTAAATTAAATTACCAAAACAAAATAATATTAATAAAATAATGTAAATTAACAATTAAACTCCTGCTCTCTAAACCCCAAACTGCCCCCGCATGGTGGTTTTGGTACACTTCTTCTAAACGAGAGAAGGCTTTGTGTCCCAACAGTGTGAACCGTATAGCCTTATTAGATTAGTATGATTTCTTGTTGGTGTTTCTAAAAAGTCCTTTAACAGTGTTAGATGTATTATTAACATAACATCACGCCTATAATCCTTAAAGTGTTAGGCAGGGGTGTACCTATTAACTCACCCAGATTTTGCCAGTTATGTTCCAATCTAATTCTAACACTGTTTTAAGCTTTCACGGTTTAAAACTGTACTTACAATGTCACTTACGGGATATCTTAGGTGATTATTCATTATTTTGAGCTCACGATATTTCAACCGGCAATCATGGTGCTTGCAACAGCGTCGAAATATCGGGAGTTTAAATTAATTAATAATCACGGAAGGTATCCCGTAAGTGACAATATAAGTTTCGTTATTTTATAAGTACCATAAAGTAGGGAGCAAGCCTATTGCCGTTAACCGAGCACTAATCCAGGCTGCTACAGAGAAATTACTAAACAAACAACCCAATAACACATTCCCCGACCCGGGAATCTAATCCAGCACCTCATAATCAGCAGTCAAAGCCACTAGACCCACAACGAGGCAGATGGATTTTTTTAAATCATTATCTGCCGAGCTTTTTCCCAACTATGTTGGGGTCGGCTTCCAGTCTAACCGGATGCAGCTGAATACCAGTATTTTACATGGAGCGACTGCCTATTTGACCTCCACAACCCAGTTAATACTAGGTAATACGATACCACTTGGTAAGACTGGTTGTCAGACTTTTTGGGCCACTGACTACCTGTAACGACTGTCAAAGATGGACAAATGATAGCCGGGACCAACAGCTTAACGTGCTTTCCGAGGCACGGAGGAAACTCGGTATGTAAGGGTGGTCCCATCCACAGACCAACCTAGGCAAGCACGGCTTAACTTAAAGATTTGGCCCGAGTGGCTGTTATTATTTAGCCACGAGCTCCTCCTTTGTTTTTTTTAATATTTGTATAAATATATTGTTTTTAATATTTGTATAAATATATTGTTTGACAGCCCTGAGTATACTGCCTAAGGGACAGAACACAAAAGTTGTGAGGTTGCTGAGTGAAATACATGGCCACTGGTATTAAAATATATGGTTAAACTCGACATACGGCAGTCCCTTCACAAGCTTGTGTTATTGGATTTCGTTTAGAAACTATCCCTTTGTTGTTTCTTTATAAAACTTCTGAAACATCCGACTAATATTACAAATACGAAAGTTTCTTGGGATGGAAATGTTTGTTACTCCTTCACGCAAAAACTACTGAACGGATTTAGATAAAATTTGGCACACGGATAGTTTATAACCTGGATTAACATATAGCTCATTTAACTCATTATAAAACATATGAATACGGGTATTTATCGCGAATTTACCTTTAGCTTTTATTTGCCTTTTTTTAGCTCAATAACTGTTAACGAAGTAGACACAATAGTTAAACAATCGCATCAGACCGATTCGGTCAAGGTCCACAGATGAAGGGAAGATACTTTTTAACCCGGTTATACAATCTTGTGAGACCGTGTGATACCGAACTGGAGCTCGTAATAATACAGGGTGTAAACAGACTCATCATGAAACCGTCTCCCAAGCATTCTGTGCATCAAACTGAGTAACATTACGCAAAAGTTATACCTGGGAAACGACTTTTTGGGGTGAAAAATCATGTTTTGTGGTAGAACTCAATGAAACGCAGTCAACACATTGTGCTGATAGATGGATTGATTATCACGTGGGTCACTAAAATCACGTATTTAAAAAAAAAACTTGTCAAAAAGTTGGAACTTTGACCTCCAATATCTACGTAACTAAAAGGTTCCCAGGGCCTCGATTCTGCTATTACAATAGTGTCAGAGTATTCGATCATTGATTTCATAACGATCAAGTTCTGTCAAATTTTGACAACTTTGTTAATTCTACTATCATAAGGCGCCATTATGACTTCTCAATGAACAACCACTGACACTCCATTGAAAGAAATGTCATAGAATATTAATCTCGTACATGAAATCTGGCATGAATAAATGTTCGCATTTAGTAGTAGATTTCGAAAACCATTTGTACTAAGGGTTTTATAATGATGACAATACGACAATCCCATTAAAACACAATTTTATTACGAGACCATTGACCGACCATTGTGAATTTAAAAGATTACGAACTTTAAGCAAAATGACAATGGGATGAGAATGGAATCGTGTCGGAGTGACGAATTTATTAAAATAGCAGAATTAGGCCCCAGGTATGGTGTAGAACAAAAAAATGATTGCAATGACGGGGAGAAAAGTGCTTTGCGGTTCCGTTAGAGTCTTTTTACACCCTTCAAGATAGTGAAAAAATGTAGCAAACTTAAAGACGGTTTTTTTTCCTTTAGTTTTTCTATCATAAGAAAAACTAAAGCGAGGGTCAGCTAGTAATATTATAAAGCCGAAGAGTTTGTTAGTTTGTTTGAACGCGCTAATCTCAGGACCCACAAAAAAACTTTTTGCAAAAAATAAAACATATCTTTATTTTTTATTTTAAAATTTATTTTTTATTTTATTTTAAACATGTTATGATTTATTATTGTTATTTTTCACTTTTATGTGTTTTTGAAGTCGGTTTTATTTTTTGCAAAAACTTTTTATTTTTCACTTTTTAGTGGTTCACATAATATGCTTACCCCTTTACAGCGTACCGGCGAGATGTTATGTTATGAATTGGTGGACTTGAGATTTCAAAAATCCCAGTCAATTTGCTATCATTTATTGAGGAGTTCCGTTGCCTATCTCCGAAGTTCTTTATCAGATCTTCACCAAATTGAAATGGTACCACTCCGTTAGAGTACTCTTCCAAAAACTACCCAAATCGCTTTGAGTGTGCCTATAAAATTTGAAGAGTTCTCTCTGTTTTTCCAGGACTCCATCATCAGATCCTGACTTGACGAGTATGGGACCACCTGGAAAAAATACCCTTTCAAACAAAAAAAAAACCCAAATCCGTTCAGCCATCTTCGAGTAATCGGGAAACACACTTACATAACAAAAAAAGATTCCGACGAATTAAGAACCTCCTCCTTTTGGAAGTCGGTTAAAAAGAAGCTTATTTCCCTTAGAATTATATTCAGGCTCAGGTTAACGGTATTTGAAGGTGATACAACATTTACGGCACCCACTTTACGACAGATACGTATCGTAAACTGGAATTGCTATTTACGATTAGTTAAATATTTAGTTTATGGCATATTTTATGATTTAGGTACCTATCTTGTTGTTGAATTGGCTTAGTCTGCTCTTTTTATGGCTGTAGGTACGTTTTAGGTTAAAATTATCGTAATTTATGATATCGTACAGCGGAAATCGTATTTTAGTAGAATATTCATTCGTGAGACACTACCAGAACATCCGTTCTGCTCTGAATTTGTTTAATTTTCTCCTTTACAAAAATATTGATACATAGTTAGATATAGGTACATAAGGTATCTCATAATGTTCCCACAGCTGGGACACAGGACACGCCATAGTTTTTTGCCCCTTGCCTGACAATGACCGGCGTTTGAAAATCAAAAAAAAAAACTGTTTTTTTTTTTTTGGAAAGTTTTATATTTTGGTCTTAAGGAACAACAAAGAAGAGAACTTACTTTTAGCCACTATTTCACCTTTTATTTTCCATTTTCTCATCATCATCTAAATTATCATGACTAAATCAATAGTGTAGACAAAGGCTAATTCTACACAAAATTTAAATTCTTCCTCTTTTAATTCACCTAAAACGAAACAAATTAAATAAAACTCAACTCCATTCATTCCATAAATTGATTACCGTTAATTCAATTATAAAAGTTCTGTGAATAAAAATAGATAGATATCGTTAAACGAAACGGAACTAATCCCGAAATAATGAACTTCAAAATCTCGTTCGCGTTAAAAATAACTTTTCCAAAAGGTTTGCTCAAATTTGTTTGAATAATGCCGAATGGTCCAGCGAGGTTTAAATAACTTCATCGACGATTTTTCCAAAAAAATCTGTTATTGACTTGTTTCGATTTTGTACGATTGGGCGAATTTGACGTGAACATAGATAACAGAATGTGCGAATATCTGTAAGCCCATTTTCTTTCGCAATGCTGGGTAAAAGCTCAGGTTAGCTACCGCTAGCAGCTGTCTGGTAGTTTAGTACAATAAGCGACCTACCCAAATGTCCTTTCTTTGATATTGTTCGTCGTTTCGTTGAGCTCTTTGAGTTATAACTCGAGCTACACGATAACTGACAAATGCTTGCACTGACTGGACAGGCCCACTCAAATCTGTGTGGTTCTTTCTTCAAAATACCATCTCAGACACTAATCTGCATTCAAAAGAGACTATGACCTCTGAGTTTGTTTCGACTGTTTCTTCTCAGCGTAGTCAGGTACGAAACATCAGCCCTATATAGTTTTAAAAAAAATACGTGTAAAAGTAATTGAGAAAACCTACTGCTGAATTAATATAATAATATCAATTGTTACCTAAACATTTAGTGATACCAGTGATAGTGTAGTAAGAGTATTGTGAGTATTGTCCATGATCCGTCGGTCATCCCGAGCGGCAGTGTACCCACTTCTGTCAGACTGCCGCACAGGCATTTACCTCCATGCGTTAGTTTCGACATGAACGCCATTATGATAGCTGTTCGTATCTTGCTTAAACTTGCACAGAGTGTAGTAGAAAGAACAAGACAGACATTTTGCCTCAGTTCAACAACGAACGAGGCTTTTTACTGACCGTAACAGTACCCCCGCTCACGCGCCGACCGGTCGCCCTCCATTATTTATCACTTGCTTCGATGAAGGAAAACATTCTGAGATATTTCTTGACGGCATGTAAAGCCAATTCAGAGGCCCATGAGTTGTATAAAACTCTGATACCAGGTTAGGCACTAACCACACGATAAATCAGAAGATTTAGTTACTTTTAACCGACTTCCAAAAGGAGGAGGTTCTCAATTCGTCGGAAACTTTTTAAAGAAATCAAGACTGGGCCAATAATGAGTAATCATCATCTGCCTAGCCTTTTCCCAACTATGTTGGGGTCGGCTTCCAGTGTAACCGGATGCAGCTGAATACCAGTACCTATTTTACATGGAGCGTGTGCTTGACTAACACTGAGTAATAAATAATAAAATTGATAAAAATAGTTTCGTTATATTTATTTAAAAAAATCAATCAAACTTACACTGCAGTCTGTTAAAATTTACTAGAAGTTAACATTGTGTCTAGACTGTGGTTAATGTTACTTTCAGGTGGCGAACCCTCGCCACCTGAAACTTTTTATGATGTCGCCACTATACCCATCAGTGGCGACATCATAAAAAGTTTTAAAATATTCTCAAAAGTTGAAGAAACTTTTAAATTAAAATAGTTTTTCAGTTATATCTTAAAATATCTGACCTTACCTTTTCCGCACGTGACGTTTTTATTTCATGGTTAAAATCAGCAAATTACTAACGCAAAGCAAATTGTAAACTTCACCATCAGTAATCTGTCAGTAAAAGTGCCGTCAAAATCATTCCTGACGTTTCGGAGATTAGAACAAAAAGACAGACAGACGAAAGTATAATGTTTTTCTGTTATAACTACCGTATGTATACTTTCATGTTATGCATTCCACAAAAAGCAGTTATTGGAAATTACAAACAGAAACTAAAATTTTATTTATTTGTAGGTACAGATAAAGATGTCACGGAATGACAAAGAGAATTTTTACTTTTGTATTTCACTCGATAAATCATCAGTATTCCCAGAGTGATACAATTCCCTCATTCCATTCATCAAAAACAGTAAAAAAAAAAGCAACCCTGATAAATAAAATAAAATTTAAATCGGCAAAACTGTACGCATGACAACCACTCAAGAAATACAAAACCATTTTATGCAGATCTCTCATTTTACGGAAATCAGTACAAAGCGAGGCCATGTTATACTGTAAATGTGTGCAGGAAAAAGCGTCCGGAATCCACGGTCCATTCCGTCATCCCAAATAGAGCGAGGCCTTTTTTCTGACGAAACTAACTTCATTTTTCGAGTACTCAACCGTGAAAGGGGCGTTCACCCTTCGGTAAAAAGGAATCACCCCGTGTCGTTATTAGAATTTTGACAGTTTTCTTAGCACCACCGCCTTCTAGTATATTGGAAAAAAATACTGGTCACATTTGCGAGTCGGATTTTTGTACTAAGGGTTCCGTGCTAACGAAACTTTCTTGGTTTGTCTTTTTTCTATAATTTGTTGTTTAAATATAGAATATGCGCAGAAAATCCTTTGATGCTTATGAAATTTTCTTTCTGCTACGGCAGAAACTTTACCATAGGTACTAGTTTACGTCGTTGATACAATGCCTTTGTTTCACGTTGTCTTACTCTGAAATTAATAATGAATGTAACCTCCTAAAAAAAGAAATTGAAATTATTTTTGTTACTTTATTTAACTTCTATCTGCTGCCCGCGACCTTTTCCCGCGTGATATTATTTAAAAAAATACTATTTACCCTATTTTACATTGATGCTCCGCTCTTAGTGCTTGTAGCGTGCATCCTTCCTCAATAAATGGGCAAAGACTAAAAGAATTCTTCAATTCGACTCAGCAGTTCCTGAGATTAGCGTTTTCAACCAAACAAACTCTTCAGCTTTATAATATTAGTATAGGAATACCGCCCATCTACCGCTTCAGTAGATACGACACGCTGACTGACTAACATAATTATAAACAGTAGACTCCGTTAAAATAGAACCTCGTTGCCCTCGTTAAGGAACCCCAAAAACTAAAGTTTCCTCTCTTTGGCCCCTCAGATTGTTCAGAAAACAATTTCTTTGAGGCTTTGTCAACCACTCGATTTCTGCTCAAGTACTTGTAATAGAAAAGTGTAAACGTATTGTTTGATCGGTGAAGAGCTATTATTTTTTTATTTGCGAGATTTCTATTAAGATTTAGTTTAGCTATTTGAATTTGTTTCTTTTTTTACGTAATCATACCAAAATATGTAGACAAATCTCTTTACAAGTGGATAGTCATGACAAGTCCTGTATGGATTTATAATTTGTTTAACCTAGATTCATATTTTCATTTGGCTGGAAAAGTGCTAAAAATGCCACAAGCACTCTGAAATTTATATAAAAATCCAAGATTGAGAGAAGATGAGTACCCTGTACTCAGGGACTCAAAAACGTTCGAAGAAAAAGTATCCACAATTCCGAATACCTTTTCACTGCTAGTAACAGCAATGGGTACCACTACCACGACATAAAATAATAATTTGTCCATCAGTTAGATTATCAACAAACATTTGACCCGTACTTTTGTTACATAAATCAAAATTGAAGAAGATACGAGTACAACGCTTTTAAAACTCGTCACGCCACGGTATAATTTTAGCTAGTTCTGACGTCACTAGCCCCCGCTCCCGAGTTTTGATGCGTTTTATCTTTGTCAATATTCATTGATTTACAAAAACAAAAAAATACGTGTCCATTATTTTCCAATACTCTAACTGACGGACTGAATAGATTTGTGATTTTTTGATACTGTCGTCATGCCTGGGCCTCGATTCTGCTATTACAATAGTGTCAGAGTATTCGATCATTGATTTCATAATGATCAAGTTCTGTCAAATTTTGACAAGTTTGTTAATTCTACTATCATAATGGCGCCATTATGACTTCTCAATGAACAACCACTGACACTCCATTGAAAGAAATGTCATAGAATATTAATCTCGTACATGAAATATGGCATGAATAAATGTTCGCATTTAGTAGTAGATTTCGAAAACCATTTGTACTAAGGGTTTTGATAATAATGACAATACGAAAATGCCATTAAAACACAATTTTATTACGAGACCATTGACCGACCATTGTGAATTTAGCAGATTACGAACTTTAAGCAAAATGACAATGGGATGAGAATGGAATCGTGTTGGAGTGACGAATTTATTAAAATAGCAGAATTAGGCCCCTGTTGTGTTTTGGGTAGTTGAATTAGAAAAGTGACAACGTGCGTTACTCCCGTTTATATAACAACTTTATGTGGTCGGTGTAAGTTCGAACTTGTGTTTAGTCAATCAGAACTTGTGATTTTTGGTTTTATTTGTTTAGTTTGATTTATAGCTCCCGAACGGATGAACTGATTTTGATTTGGTTTTTTTGATTACATATTTATTCAACAACTCCCTCAATATGGGTATCAAATGAAAGGGCTTGTGAAATTATGACCCTATATGTGACGGGGGTTTTTAAAATTTTTAATTAAATGTAACTTAATTGAAAATTGTACCTGTGCAAAGCCGAGGTGGCTCGCTAGTGTAAAATAACAAAAATACCAACACTGTGACTCCGTAATGTGTACTTTAAAAAACCTAAAGTAGTAATTGTCTACCTGCCATATTTAATTTGTCTGTCAACAAACTACAAAACAAACAATATTATTTTCACAAATTAATGAACTTGCCAACATAAACAACTTCATACAATTTTCAAAACTCAGAGAACATTTTCTAAAATATACACAAATAAGGTGAAAAATATGACGTAGATTTCAAGCCCGCAAAATTTTCATTTTGATCTCTTCAGGTGGTAAATTAAGTGCTAGATGAAAGGAAGGAATTTTAGTCCTAAACTCGTGAAGGATTGTTTTTTGGACTTTAGGTGTGCATAATGATGTCCTGTGTAATATTGTTTGCCCTTTTTGTGGGTAACTTTGCCTAAAAATTTGGTGGAGGCATCCGAAAATTTTCTATTTGTTGTAGAATTTTATGAGGTCTTGAGAAGGAACATAATGAGTTTGTTTTATTTGTCACTATCTACCTACCTCTTGTAAACGAAGATGCAAACAACACAGTCAGTCATATCGGCTTCCAGGAAAAAAAAAACGGTTTGTAAGTAGATAAATTTGGCCGAGTAGCGCAAACGAAAATGGCGGCTGACATGCTAACATTTTTAGGTAGATTTCCTTTTTTTGAAAAAAAAAATCTACCTATTGGTCTCTCACCTACGGGGATATATATGAATACGTATGTATATGGGTGACAAGCAAAATTTAGCCACACTCTACAGGTCGCAATTATGAACCGATTGCTTTCAAACTTGGCCAAAAAATAGGAACGGTCAAAACTTAGGCTTAGTTCGTGAATGGGCGGAATTCGTCCATGGGGGGCGGCGGGGGGGCAGTTTTTCTAAAATCAGTTTTTTGGCCATAATTTTTGAACCGTTTCTCATTTTTTAACCGACTTCCAAAAAGGAGGAGGTTCTCTATTCGACTGTATGTTTTTTTTTTTTTTTTTTTTTTTTTTTTTTTTTTTTTTATGTATGTTACCCGATTACTCGAAGACGCCTAAACCGATTTGAAAAATTCTTTTTTTGTTTGAAAGGGTATACTTCCAAGTTGGTCCCATAGTCGCCAAGTCGGGATCTGATGATGGAATCTTGGCGAAATCGAGGGAACTCTTCAAATTTTATAGGATAACGTACAGCAATTTTTATATTTTCTACAACAAGTGAAGCATTTGCGTTTGATAAGAACCATTCTACCATCAGATCTGATGATGAAGCCAAGAGTCACGGAACTCCATAATGAGACAATGTATCCTAGTCGTGCTTGGGCTTGTTGTAATTGTAACGGAATGCACTTTCCATGTGAACCACTAAAAAGTGAAAAATAAAAACTTTTTTGCAAAAAATAAAACCGACTTCAAAAAGAAAAAGTGAAAAATAACTTTAGCTTCTGAAGTCGGTGACAAAAAAATTAAATCAATCATACAAACGTCACCGACTTCAGAAGCTAAAGTTATTTTTCACTTTTTCTTTTTGAAGTCGGTTTTATTTTTTGCAAAAAAGTTTTATCATTCTGAGTACAAATACGGACATCTTTAAATTAAAACATTTTTGTTGCAACCCCTAAATTGGGGAGGGTGTTGAAAATTCCAAATTTTTTGCGAAAAAAAATCATATCTCCGAAACAGTAAACATTTTGAGCGTCGCAAATATTTTTTTTTGAAAGCAAATTGTTTACTTTACAATTGTTACCTTCAAAGTTTAGCGATAAAACTTATAGTTTTCGAAATAAAAAATTATAACTAAACATTTGAAGGCGTTTCCATGCTAAACTCTTATGAGAGAATTTAAAAAGGGTAAACTTTCCATTACAGGACAACGATTTTGAAAGCACATTTCTTTTTGTAGATTGTACACATAAGTACAACTCTTTATACAAATTTTCAATAGTCGGACGCTCCAGCACCTTCTTCGAAATCAGCCTCCTCCTGCGGCTTGCCGGAGGGATTTTTTTTGTGTATTTTATGCGTTTGGATTTTTTCTGTAAGAACAAAAAAAACATAGTAAGAATTAATTAAAAAATTAAAAACATGGTCTTTGGAGACGGCCGATAGAAGTGAAAACGACGTAATCTCCACATGCTTATTGACATACCTGCACACTAATGTCTAATATAATTTTGTTTCATCCTCGCTGAATTTCAATTTCAAATTATTCAAATTTTGTAACAAGCATCTAATTTCTTAATACAATCATTATTTTAAAAATATATATTGTTTTGAATTCAATTATTGATCTAAATTTTAATGCTGATTTTATTCTAATTCTATTTTTAGTGCATATGTTATTAAATGTTTAATAATTATAAGTAATGAACTTAATTTTAAGTAATATAATTATTTCACCTTTTGCTGCATACAACATGTCCAATTGTAATTTAAATGGAAGAAGTCACTGGCTCCTGAAATACAGGTACTCTACTTAGCTCTGGAGCCAGGGTCTCACACTTATCTGTAACCTGTTTTTTATGCTAATAAAGAAATTTATATTTTATATTTCCTTTATTCATTTTATATTTTATTATTATAGTGTGTGTAAATTCTCAGTTTTGATGAAACCATAATCTATTTCTGTTATGGGTTGTGCCCCGCGTACACCTACTGTGGTGCTACAACGTAGCGGATTGGCAACGAGTGCAACGAAGCGTTAGGTGACGGTCACGCGAGTTCCATAATTTTTGTTCACCCAAAAAGTGTTCAAAACGATTAGAAAAAAATTCACTTAAAAAATCTCATTACTTCTTTCTATACCAACTGACGATAAAGAAAACCATCGTTTCTTTTTAATCCTTTGTAATCCAGCTCATAGTTCCTTCGAAGAGTACAGTAAAAGCAAGATTGTTATAACTTTACTGCAACACCCGTTGCATAAGCCGTAGCTGGGTTTTTCTTTGAAAAGTTTATTTTTTTCTTTTTTTTTACAGAATAGTTAAGCTTTGAAGAGAAAAACTGTTTAATAATTAAAATGCAAGCAAAAATCTTTACTTCAACGTCTTTCTCGGATGGTTTTAACTTTGTACCGAGAAAGATCTCATTTCTTCATGGCGTGTCGATAGAAAATAATAAAGAATTTGGTATATTTGGGTCAAAACTCAGATATGCAAACTTCTCTCTCTGATGCAGTCAAGTGGTAGGATCTTAAGAGGCCCGCGGAGCATGCGTAGTTCATACAAACTATTTTTGTTTTACCCAAAATAATTTGTAAATCAAACACATTCTTAAGGTAGTGTGTATTTATTTTAGATTGGATTACAGAATATCTACGAGTAGGTTCCTAAATACATATTTTGAATGTACATTTAAACAAGAGTTATGAAAAATAAGTTTTATATAGAAAATTTAAATTCTCGTCTTTATATCATTGTCCTTTCAAAATATATATTTGAGAACATAGATATTCTGTAATCCAATCGAATTAAATACACACTACCTTAAGAATATGTTTGATTAACAAATTATTTTGTATTACGTTTGTATGAACTACGCACGCTCCGCCGGCCCCTTAAGAGCCCTAAAATACAAGATTCATTACATACGCATTTAGCATCAGGCCTATTATCCCCGAACGTTCAGGCAGAAGTGCACCTTATGGTTCACCCACATTTCGGCAGAAGTTTAAGTCCCATGTAATCGGGAGCAATTCTATTGCCATCAACCGGGCACAAACCCACCCTCTGGCTATTACTGAAAAATCCCTCATCGAAAACCCAATAAGACTTTGCACGACGCGGGAACCGAAACCAGGACTTCATGTTTAGCAGTCGCACTTATAACCACTACCCCAACGTGGTAGTAGAATACAAGTTATTATTAGAAATATTATTGTCGCCAAAAAAAGTCTGAGTTTTCTTTGAGATGTATTACCAACAATTTCCTGCCCCAATAGAAACGACAATAAACCAACGCTTCTTCCAAAAAAAATACGGATAAAATAAATCCATTTCCGCCCAGAAATAGCACCATATCATAAAATATTGAACAACAAAAACTGCGCGGTTTACAAAATTCCTCGAGGAGGGCATTTATTTTCATTCGTTCATAGGTTCGGCCGAAACCATTACGCTAAAGCCGAAAATTCCCTATTCGGCACTCGGCCCAAATAAATGGCAGTGCAAATAATTTTGGGGACAAACAACGCCAAACTAAATTCTTATAGGCGTCTCTAAAGGTAGGAGCGTCGGCAAAATAATATTTAAAACAGAATAAAAAGTAACAAACGCGAAAAATGTGTAGACTGACATTACGTAGCTAATAGTTGATGATAGTCACGTGAATTAAATCAATGATTACTCACTAAAGGTTCACCAACAGTGAAATAACCGACTGTTTCCTAATCGGCCCGCCAAACATAAACAGTTGTTGAAACATGAGGCGGGTATTTTGGTGTTCACCACAACTTGTTATAATGTTGTTCTAGCTCAGTTAGGTAAACGAGCGTTCTAGGTATGAAAAACTGAATTATTATAATACAGTCAGAAAGGGTTGGACCGTACAAATGCGAAACATCTGAAAATGGTTGCATTATACCTGAGATGACACTGACACTGTCTAGAACTACAGAGAAAAAAAACAAAACTTCAAAAATACATACTATAATTATATCATACAGTTTCTAAATTAAATATAATTGGTGGTAAAAAGAAGCGCATTACTTATTTTTCGCATGTATGACGAAGAAGAAATTGTTACTAATTTAGTGTCAAAGCACCAAGGTTTTTGAGCTCACCAAATGGCGCCACTGGATAATCATCTGTCCACCTAGTAGGAGGCCTTCCAACGCAACTTCTTCCAATTCGCGGTCACCACTCCAGAACTTTTCGGGCCCATCGGCCATCTGTTCTGCGAGCAATGTGCCCAGCCCACTGCCACTTAAGTTTGGCAATTCTTCGGGCTACGTCGGTAACCTTGGTTCTCTTGCGAATTACTTCATTTCTGATTCGATCACGCAAGAAAACTCCGAGCATAGCCATGCCCTATTGGGGTTATCTAGCTTTAATCTTGTCTCACTCTTCATGTCAATAATGTTGGATCTCTCGTTCTTTTCCTACCAGTACAGGAAAGATATCAACACTACTACATTATTCAAGTTGTAGTGGCCATACCTTATATTGGGCAGCCGCGCTCATAGTTGGCCGTCCTGAATATTTTACCTGCCACCCGCGTTGTCAATTTTGCAGTAGCGAGCGACTAAATAAATAACGTTTTGCTGACAACATGCCTTGAATTTAGTTCACGATGTTTAGTGTTTTTTTAACATGCTTTTATTAGCTTCACCTGTAAATAACTAATTTGTTTTTATTGTTCTAGGTATTGATTATTGCAGGTTTTTTATTCGTGGTAATTATTTACCACTGCTGGTAAATAATTACCACTATTTACCAGCAGTGATCGGTAGCTAGTATAAATTCAGACAAATTGGTTGTTAGTTCCATCTTCTTTCTTATAGCAAACCTTCCGCTTGGACTTGCGGGTACCAATTAATTATTTGTTAAAATAAAAAACATTGGACACTCATTTGTGCTTATACAAAACCCAGGTCACGAACAGTAAATAACTACCAACAGCTTCAGACGATTTTTTTTGCACGAAAATCTATACTGTAAATATTTTTACATGAAACTTTCTCGCGTCCCTGAATCCCAAAAATCAAATCATCCAATCACTCGAATTATTTATCTAACAAATCAAATGGTTGAATAATTCATTTCTTAATACTTTGAAGTAACGTATTAAGGAATGAAGTAAAGTTATTCTTACGAAGTGGAGGATACAAAAGCCAAGAATTATTTCTGAAACGTCCAATTATTCATGAAGACGACGACCAAAGATTAAAATCATTAGATGTGCTCTCAAAATACTGACGCCAGCACATCTAGCTGCCACAATCTGTGAAATGTCTTAAATTATTTTCAACTTTACTGCAAAAGCATTACGTTCAAGGTTGATTGAAAAAAAAATCAGTTTCGAGTAGTTTGATCTGTACTTGAATAACGCGTTAAAAAAAAGTGTTATCACCCCCACCGTGTTTTAATTCCTTTAAATGCAATATGGTGAATCTAAAGATTTAAATCATTGACGAAGAGGGATTAATACGACTTAAGTCAGAATCAACAAAGATAGATTGTCGTTCATCATAAGGCTTTAATATTATTTATTTTATTGTAATATCGCCATTTGTTTTCACGATTCGTCTGTTTTATGTAGTAATGGAAGGAAAGGAATACAAAAGATGGTTCTTGTTTGTTTCGTCTGCTTCGTTTATATTAAATCGTAAGGTACTTGTTTTCTTGCCGGGAATTCAAATAGACAGTCATCTAATCCTACAGAAACATTAAAAAATGTTCTTTGTTTTCGTAACTGTCTAGCTAGAAAACCGTTGTTAAGTCATCAAAGTTTTTATAAGTCACTAGCGGACGTCACGCGGTTTCACCCGCGTAGTTCCCGTTACCGTGGGAGTACGGTGATAAAATGTAGCCTATGTTACTCAGGGTGAATGTAGCTTTCCAATGGTGAAAGATTTTTTTAAATCGGCACAGTGTATTTGAGTTTATTCATTACAATCATACACACATAACAACTTTTCCTCTATAAAATATTATTAATATTAATAATATAAATATAATAATAAATGTATTATTATACATATAAATAATTATAAATTATATAGTGTAGATGTGTGCCACCCAGTAAAGTGCCTATAGATGTCAACATAATGGCAACTAGAGTAAGCCCGTAAGATAAGCAGACCGGTCAGAAACCCTTAAACCTTGTGTCAAGTATCACGTTATAAGGGAGCTCATGACTAAACAATAACAGTCGCTCTGTTAAGCCGTGCTTGTCTAGGTTGGTCTGTGGATGGGTGACCACCCTTACTTACAGAGTTTTCTACGTGCCTCGGAAAGCACGTTAAGCAGTTGGTCCCGGCTGTCATTTGTTCATCTTTAGCAGTCGTTACAGGTGGTCCAATGTCCCAAAAAGTCTGACAACCAGTCTTACCAAGATCGAGTTATCCTATTACCCAGTTGTGGAGGTCAGATAGGTAGTCGCTCCATGTAAAATACAGATATTCAGCTGCATCTAAACTTTTAGCCTTGTGTCTGATAAGCTTGTGTAGAAAGTTTTTAGGAACTAGTGATAAAAAAATCAACACTAGTTCCATTATTTTCAGATTCTTTCAAAATGGAACTAGTGATTACAAAAACCAACAGTAGTTCCATCATGGAACTGTTATTCTTACTAGTGGAACTAGTGATTAAAAAAATCAACACTAGTTCCATTATATTCAAATTCTTTCAAAATGGAACTAGTGATTACAAAAAACAACACTAGTTCCATCATGGAACTGTTAGTGACAATGAAGCTAATTATCTAGCACCCACTAATAAAATATAAATAAAAAAAAAAGTCCTGGATTCGATCCCCAGCGGGCCTAAAATGGCCGCTTTAGAGGAATCATAATTTGAATCATCTTAAAAAATTAAAATTGGTAAAATGGACCTTATCGTCATAAACATAAAGTCCATTTTAAAAATTTTAAATTTTAACGTGATTCAAATTATGATTCTGCTAAAGTGGCCTTTTTAGACCCCCTGATCGGGCAGGGTTATTTGTCAGGAATTTATGAGTACAACAGACAGTCAACGGACTCTAGATTTGAGGCCGGTTGATGGCAATAGGCTCGCTCCCCATTTATTACATGGAACTAAAACATAACTAGCGAAATGTGGGTGTAAGTACACCTCTGACCTCTACCTAACACTTCTAGGATTACAGCATGATGTTAAGTTATAAAACTTTTTTTTTATTTATTTTATTCAAAAAATATTTTATCTTCCTGATGATTTTGTGATCGTAGATTCATCTCACAAATTATAGTAAGCGGCATATGTGGAACCTGTTCATCTTTAACTCCTCGTACCATATTTTACGTGAATAAAGATTATTCTATTCTATTTTATTCTCTCGTTCCGACATAATATAAAAACAAAACACAATTTTAATATGCCAAGGATAAAAGTTCACGAAATATAGGCCAAGCGACAAAGCCCAAAGAAATTGTTTTTTTTTATGAAAGTTTTTAAGTTAAATCAGCATATTTTGTTATTAATATTTTATCGGATACACACAAAGTTCTGTTTGAAAAGCTTTAGGTCCTATCTAAATATTCATAAATTATAAATCGGTATAAGGAAAGATACTTTTAAATATTCCATTTATTTGTAAGCTAAAGAATAACTAATAACTGAGTTTAGATTTGTTTTAAAGAAAATGTAATTTACTTATGTATTTTAATAAATATAACGAAAGTTAATAAATTGAGGATTTCATTATTTTATTTTATTTATTTACAAATACTCAAAAGTTTGTCTTGAGACTTAAGATAACACAATAGGTACAAGGTACATACTCAAAAGTTAAAGGCAATCACAGAAACACATTATTACTTTCACATTGAAAAAACATTTTTTTGACATATCAGTTTATTACACATAAAGTACTTACTTGATTCACGGAAATTATCCCGTAAGTACTTTAAATGTAGTCAAAAAACCGTGAAAGTTTAAAACAGTATATCACTTTCAACAACAGTATATCTGACTGCTACAAGACACCACGGCTGCGTTCCGTATTAGAAAATAATCGCTCACAGCGCTCACATTAATATTTTGTGTTCCGATTTAGATTTCACGATTATGACAGCTAAGAGCTGTCATCAGGTCATTTGACAGCGCTCCGGTGATATTTTATTTGGGGCATGGTCGGCGTAATCGCAAGATGGCGCATGTCATGACGTCATCTATGACGATTCAAGGGACATCGATGTCGCGCTCACGGTAATTCGGAACGGGTTTATGGACGCTCAAATCGTTTACAGCCTAATTCGGAACGCGGCTCACATGAGGTCATTTGTTCGACTCCCTAGTAAGGCAAAGACAGGTGTTATTGAGCTTTTCCATCAAGAATTTTTCAGTAGCAGCCACGGAGTCTGGATTTCTGCCTAGTTGATGGCATTAGGCTTGTTCTCTATTACAAAGGACTTAAACATAACTGGTGAAATGTGGGTGTACTATAAGGTACACGTCTGTCTAACTCTTCACGAATTGCAGGCGTGATGTTATATAATGATGCAAAAAATCACGACTATTGGCTTTGCCGTAGACGAGTAAAAAACCTGCAATATCAATTTTATGTATAGAAAACTTATTAAGAGGTCGGCGGAGCATGCGTATTTCATACAAACGTTATAGCAATATATTTTTTAAATCATATAATATATTCAGGTAGTGTGTATTTATTTCGTTTGGATTATGTAAAGGTTCCCAAATATATATTTTGAATGGACATTGATTTAAACAAGAGTTATGAGATAAATAAGTATTCTATAGAAATTTATGAGATAAATAAGTATTCTATAATATTTTAAATAACTCATATCTCGTCTTTATATCATTGTCCGTTCAAAATATATATTTGAGAACCTAGATAGTATGTAATCCAATCGAAATAAATACATACCTACTTCCTTAAGAATTTGTTTCATTTACAAATTATTTTGGTATTACGATTGTATCAACGACGCACGCTCCACCGGCCCCTTAACTAAAATACTCTAATTCCAAGACATTGAATAACGATCACATGTCTTCGCAATATTAATCTTTAAACCGAGATAGTTTCAGTAAAGCCATTCGCTTTACTTTCTCCTAGTTGATCCCTAATGGTAGTTTTTCTTCGACCTATTTCTCTATAAAATGCTTTCAACTGTAATCTATCTTTATCAAGACAACTGTCCATAATGGGATCAGTAGAGTCCCATAAATCTTTATTTGTAGTTCTTGTCTTATCCGTACCGACTTTTCAAGGTCATCTTTCAGAGTTATAGGTTTGGTATAGATATTAACAACTAAGGATAGTGTCATTTAATGATGTCAATTTTTGAGCAAAATACTCACGCAATCTTACCCTGGTAGATCATAACTTTTAGTAAGTACTTATGCAACCATTTGTATGCACTAGACAAAAATTTGATCGAAGTAAGAACCACCATAGAAAGCAAACCTAAGAATTATAACTTTTGACAGTTCTAACTTCAAGCAGTTACAAAACTGCAGAATATAAGTCTCATATTACACTTTACACTTTGCCTTGTTTAGATATGGTTAGATTGTGTTGATCTTTTGGTAACGATACAGCGGTGGGTATCAGATAAGTATGCGAGGTCTAATTTAGAGGACCAATAAATCAGCGGTATGCCCTCAGAGTATGGTAGTTTTTGAACTTTTGTATGGGCCAGCTGATTCTTTTGACGCTATCACGATACTGGAAAAAAAAGTTTGTTCACGCTTTGTAAGTGACCTAGATTTGTCAAACTCATCAAAATTTCAGATGTATAGGCAAAAGTCATTTATCTTTACTTTTTATTTCTGTCTCCTCGTTGGTATTGAAATACATTAATTTATTATTAATTATCAAGAAGATTTAGTTCCGGCATTTTTTATCGGCGTTCTCCAATTACCAAGTTACACGCCAAGGCGTGATGGTAATTGCATTTTTATAAAACAAAATAATACATCCAGAATTTCATTATTAAAAAATAATTTTTCACAAGTATCCAATTTAATTCATTCCGAGCCAATAAAAATAATTTCATCAGTAAAGTGGCTCGAAAACAAATTGAATACGAAATTGAAAACAAACGCTCTAATTGAAAAACAAAACTGTGCGACCAAATGTTGTTCCATAATGAAATGAAATAACATTGAACTATTTAGATGCAGGCTTCTACCAAAGTACTGAATAATAAATTTGGGGACTGACTATGAAAATGAAAAAGTAAGTAAGGTTTGCAAAAATGGAAGAGGGTTTTTCATAAAATTCTGTTTTAGTAAAAGGTACACACGACATGTGCCGACTCAGTGTAGGGTTGTTTCAATGTCTGGGTTGTTAGGCTTCAGGTAAGGCAATGTTTGTAAATATTTTAGTTCATTTTTGATGAATTTTTCACCACTTACTAACAGGGTAGTCTCATCTTGGGCAAACATTAAGCTAATCCAATGGCTTACATCAAAGTCTAGCATAAAACTTCGTGGATGATGAACTCGGAAAACTAATAACATAGGAATATAGTACCGGGATAAAAAGTATCTTATTTGTACACTTAATGGATTGACAGCGTTGATTTCACATTCAAATAATTGAGGACTATACTTATTGACTTCAGAACACTGCGCAGTGTTCGTGTTAATTGTGTGAACATTGTTATTTTATTCAAACATTCAGTGGTTTTTGTAGTATCCAGTCCAAAAAGTTCTGGTTCCTGAAACGTTTTCAGATTACATTGCAAGTTCAGATGAAATAGAGCAGTGCATTTTTTTTTTTTCATTAGTATCGATCTCAGGCCGTTTCCGATAAAGGTTTGAAGCGGAAAGAACAGTGTAAATTTTAAATCCCCATAGAAAAGGGCACTCCTCTATCCAGACGGGTGCCGGGTGTTGTGTCTAGTGGGTTAATTTTTGACGAGCTTTCCCATTATAGTAGAGGAGACGAGGAACAACGTCGTTCACCGATCTAATAACGATGTGTGTTAAAAACTATCAGCTGAGATAAAATTCATTAGTTTATCAAAAGAGTGAAGGCGATGAAAGCAAAATGATTAAAATTATTTCAATTGAAAATAGCTACGAACACTTTTCTATAGGCAAGTTAGGCTATGTTAGTTAATAAATTATATTTGATAAAATATGTCTCATCCAGTTATCAGATCGGTGAAGGTCGTTCTTCAACGGCTCTTAGGCTATTAGTCCCCAAAAGTCACGGATAACTTCAACAGCGCGATTCAGAATTAAATGTACGAGTAAGTTCATCCTTTGTGTCATAGATGTTAGTGTAGTACGTTTTGTACTGTCCGATATAAGCTTAAGTCCACTTGTCCAGCAGTTGATTAGTATAGGCTCAGTTAATTGGAACCTCCATAAACACTCCTACGCAAGGTAGCACCATAAAAAACAACGTTTTCATTTTCTGCCTTGTCATACCACGCAGCATCTAACCACTCAGTCGTACAAATGTTCAATTTGGTACAACACGCAGCCAAATTGAATTCTTTGTCGTTTACCATGTTCTGAGTACTGGCGGTGTTCGCACGCAACATTGAACGGCTTTCATTCACTTTTATTGTACTTACAGAAGACAGGAAAAAAAAATGCTGTTTAGAATATTCTGTTCAAGTGATTTATAAAGAAAGCAAAAGCATTTCTAAACTAGGACAAACACCAAAAAAACGGTTCAATTAGCAGTACTAAGGTCCATGTTCACCAAAAAGATGAGAGTTTGATTATCTAAAACAGCTGTTTAAAACACATTTTTGTATGGGAACATGTCACAGTGACAGCTGTTTTTAGATAATCAGACTGTTATCTTTTCGGTGAACATGGACCTTAAAAATCAAAAAATAAAACGAAATTGGTCGTGTACGAGGCCAAAAGGCTCCAATTAACCCTTAGTCCAAGTCAGTATTTTGTGTTGTGTTCCTACTCGTAGCTGCAGAGCGTTTAAAATGCATAAAAAGTAGAAACTGTAGGTGGTAGGTTAAACTACTATAGTCCCCGCCACGAGAAGAGCTATTGTTTTTATAAACACACATTCGGGTTCGCAACCTTCGGATCAAATAAAAAATTACAGCGTCAGCGTCTTATTTCAAAAAAGCGGCCCAAATGTTTGCATTCCATGATGTCAGATGTGTTCTAGTACCACAAAACATTAGACGACAGCGCTTTTTATCGCCAAAATACAACCCGACCAAGTGAAGTTGCTCGTAAGTTTCGTATTACATACATGTATGATAATTTGAGTTGATTGAATTTAGGAGTACCTATTTCTTGTTGATTGAATTGTCGCGACGTATTTTGGTAGAAATTTGTTTGGAAAAATTATAGCTTCTCGTAGCGCGGACTATAGTTGAAGAGACACACTATGAAACCTTATGGGTCAGTACGGACAGAACGGCAAAATGCGCAAGCAATTACTGGCTGCATCGCTTCCGCGTCTATATTCATACAATCTTCTATTTAAATTAATGGTTATACAGTCCTATTTTGAGTGCAGCCAGTAAATTGCACGACGCTATTCGCGCTCTGTCTGAATATGGTCTGAATTGACCATAGCCTAGGCAGGTTAAGGTGTAGGATACGTTTTATCCCGGTAATACTCCGCACGGGCGAAGCCACTTGCAAATACTAGTCTTCCAATATTATAAAGAGGTAACATTTTGTAAGTTTATATATAGGGGTAATGTCCCGAACTACTGATGCAATTCTAAAAAAAAACTTTCACTTCTAGAAACCTTAATTATTCGTGGGTGCTTTAAACTATAAATTATATTTATATCATGCCAATTGTGATAGCTCGATATCACAATTTTTGCGGATTTAGACGCGGTCGAAGCGCTAGTCCTACTAATATTATAAATGCGAAAGTTTGTGAGTATGTATGGATGTTTGTTACTCTTTCACGCAAAAACTACATAACGGATTTGGATGAAATTTTGCACACAGATAGTTTATAACCTGGATTAACACCTATAATACTTTTTATCCCGGTAGTAAGATCCCATAGGACAATTATCAAACTTCACGCGGGCGAAGCCGCTGGCAGAAGCTAGTCTACAATATGGCAAATTGTCCCTTAATCGAAATATCAGCCCACGGCTATAATCAGGTGAAAGGCCATGAAAATGGACAATAAAGATACGGCCAATAGACAAAAATCTCATTATAATCCGGACAAACGATATCCTCCTATCGAGTTATTAACTATTAATAATATGATCCACGTGTTTCTGGAGCTGTAACTTGTTTTGTATCTGCTTATTACGTCTTTCTGATATTTTCTTAGATGATATGATTTCAACTTCTTCTTCTTCTATTGCCGTGGTTTGTTTCATTGAATGTCAAGTGCGGATGCTAAACATTTTCAGAAATATTTTTTTTTATTACACTTGGGTCATTGTTATCGCAGATTACTGATTCAACTGTTCTGTAGAAATATTCATAGGTAATTTTCGTGTATGTACAGGTATGGGTATGATCAATATTCAATAGATTTCATCGTGTTTGCAATTATATTTTGAAAAAAAACTTACTTAATACTTAAGCCTCACCTACTTAAGCCTCATCTACTTAAACTATTATGCATTCTGTGCCGGTAGCCTTTTTTATAAAACTTCAAGCCCTAGTTGTTTTATTGTTACTTGGGCTCGAAGTGGCTTTGTAAACTGAAAACTTTGCAAAAACTAAAATAATTGCAAAAAATGATTCAAGACACTTTTATTTTCATTTCCTTACAAAATACCTCCTCATAAATCTGTAGCAAATAACTAAATACTAATAAACGCAAAAGGGTGGTTCCATCCAAACGCTCAGTACTCAGGGTTAACCCTCAACCCCTCAACTGAAGCGGCCGAAAACCGGACAGAATACAAATAGGCTGCTCAAAAAAACCGATACTTTTGTGCGGAAAATATGGCGTCCGGATTATGGAGGATAGAGCGCAGAGTAATGATTCATTGAGGCGATATTTGGGGCTATGGAATGTTAAACTATGGGTTATGTTTATACATAACACGACACACTTACACACAACACCAACACATTTATGTGTTATTGTGTATATGTGTTGTTTGTTTGGATTATGATCGCGCTAGCTAGATACGCTTTATTTTCACTGAGAGCAAATAAAATAAATAAAAAACCATTTATGCCTGCAGACTATACATTTTCCTAATAATTATGTTTCAGTATATAGTTTTAATGTAAGTGTAGCTTTATTGCCAACACTTAGATATTTGGTTTTCATAGAAAAGGCTAGGTAGTTTTACTTTTAACACGGGACGTTAACAAAAGTTCACAAATCAAAAGTAAAAAAAATATAAAAATAGGCATAACGACAGTATCAAAAAATTATAAATCAATTTAGTCCGCCAGTCTGATTATTGGAAAATAATGGACACGTAGTTTTTGTTTTTGTAAATCAATGAATATTGACAAAGATAAAACGCATCAAAATACGGAAGTGGGGGCTCGTGACGTCAGAACTCGCTAAAACTTATACTAAGGCGTGACGTATTGTAAATTTTAAAAGCGTCGTATCTTCGTCAATTTTTGTTTATGTAACATAAGAAAAAATACGGGTCAAATATTTTTTGATAATCTGACTGACGGACTAATTATTATTTTTGTCGTCTACCCTATTTATAAATGTATAGGTACTTTATAATTACAGATTAAAATTATAAATTCTCTCAATACATAATTTGTAAACTATAAACTACTTTAAACAAATGTCCAAACTAAATATTTACATATAAAGATTGAATTAAGACTAAAACTAAGTACGTAAATACAAAGACAACGTTAAGACACTTAGGCGTCAGAGTACTATAATTATATGAATATTTACAATTATTTGCAAATTGACTATTTCAAAACAGTAAGTATTTCATATACTCATATTGTCTTAAAAGCTTTGGCTATTGATAGGCCAGTGAGCGTCCTTACTCGGTCTGACCAACGGGTAGGTGAGCGACCGCGTGGTCTTTTCGCGTCTACTTGGCCAACTACCATAAGCTTCTCGAGGCTGTCAGGGTTTCCACGAGCGATATGTCCAAAATACTTAAGAATTCGCTGGAAGCAAACAGTGGATAGTCTTGTGGTTATTTGGAGCTCCTTATGAATGGACAACGACTAACGTGCAGTCCATGGAATTTGCAGCATCCGCCTCCAAACCCAAATTTCTAGAGCGTCAATTTTTGCCCTTTCCTTCTCTCTTATTGTCCAATATTCGGCGCCGTAAGAGAAATTGAAAATACCAGCGCAGGCACCATCCTCACTTTGGTTTTGCGGGATATATTGCGATCTTACACATATTGTAATACTATATTCATATTACAAAAACACTTTAATTTTACTAAGTTATTAGGTTGGAAAATATTGCAATTAAAACAAAAGCGCATGGAACCTCTGATCAAACACTGTAAAATAATATTTGCAAATTTTCATTAGAACTTATTAAAATACGCAATAAATAACAATAGCACTCAAAAACAAAGCGACCACGCTTCACTGAAAAAAAAATATTATCGCTGCCATATTTTTTTTGTTTACTGTTATCAAGTAAAATGTTCATATAGGGGAACATAAAGCTACTTGTTAGCTAGCAATAAAGCTAACTTTATCACTGATTTATACAAATATCATAGTGAAATTAAATAAGTCCATATTCGTGATGATCAGTGAAGTTATTTCATTCTAACAAAACATTTAGTACTTTTGATCATGTTGTTGATGATGATCAACAAGGATTATGATAGACTTAATAAGGACCTTTGTAAGATTAATAACTAAAAGTATTTTGCCGAAACAAATCACTTTGTTAGGCTAATCATGTGTCTTTATGAAATCTTATCAAGACGATATTTAAATTCACTTCTTTCAGTTTATGAAGTTAATCATGGTTATTTATGAAAGTTACTATGAACCATGTTTGATTTTAATATCTTGTCTAGTTAATCTTATAAAATTTCTTAGTATTTTTCATAAAGGTAGGTTATTCGGATCAATCAAATTGAATGTTTAGTCGAATGTATGAGATATTTGTTTTAATTAGTAACTTTGTTGATTTAGGGTTGGCATTAGAGGTAGGTAAACGAAAAACTAAAAATTAATAAAACCTTGCATTTTGTATTACTTAAGCCTTTTGTGAATAATTTATTAAGTTGCATATAATGTGTATAATAATTTATTTGTATTAGGGTGATACTACCCTTAATAAATTAATAATTTTTTAAGGGTAGTATCACCCTAATACTGCAACTTAATAGATTATTCACAAAAGGCTTAGGTAATACAAAATGCAAGGTATTTTTAATTTTTAGTTTTTCGTTTACCTATAATGCCAACCCTAGATATCAACAGTAATTTAAAATTACTTACAAATATATTATTAGTTTTTCGTTACAATCAATTTTTAGTATCAAAATTAATACCAATAGTTACCAATTACTAACCCTATTAAAAATACATTGGATTAAACATTGGGTAGTATCTATCTGTAAAATAAAAAAAATAGAGCAGTTCATATTTTAGAAAAATTTATTCCCAAACACATCCAATCAATCCACATCAAATCCCAATCATGTTCAAAATAATAACACTCACTGGCTCGATAAACAATATTATAATAGTTAGACCGCATGTAAGCATTGTGGACACAAGCAACAACTTAGTCAATTAGTGATAGATTCACATTATATTTTAGTTGAAATGTAATAAAATGTTTTGGAATCTATCTAGCAATGACTGACAAAGTTAGCGGTAGTTGACACTTCTACACTGTATAAATAATTACATCCTATTATAATCAACAATTACCTATTATAATTATTTTTATTAACTTATAGCCCACTAGGCAGTCTCTAGCCCCACTCCGGGCTTGACAACAATGTACTAGGTACAGTGTGGAAGCGTAGCGTCAACAGGCGATAATTTTGTCAATCAGAGATTGATGTCACATTATTTTAAGTGATGTAGTTAAATGTTCTAGAATCTAGCAATGGATGATAAAACTATCACCACTTAACACTTTAACATTTCCACACTATACAAATAATTAAATTATTATTAAAATCAACAGTATTATATTAATTATTATTTTGATTGTCTTATAGGTCAACTCTGGGCTTGATAACAATGTAAAAGGTACACAGTCTGGAAGCGTAGTGTCAACAGGTGGGAACTTTGTCAAGCAGTGATGGATGTCACTTGCCCGTCTGCACTAAACATTGATAGCTCCTAAGTTCATACTGAGAGACATAGTATCTCCTAAGTATTCTATCTCTTTCTAGATAGGTATTTAGAAAGAAATAGAATATTTAGGATAGACGTAAGTATGAACTTAGGAGCTGTCAATCTTTAGTGCAGATGGTCATTTATCCCATAATAGATGATGTAAGTACTTTAATGTATCGGAATCCAGCATTGATTGACCAACGCCAGTTGACACTTTGCACTTCCACTTCTATAATATTGTTGTTGAGCCCAGAATGGACATAAATCAATTGTTGATACACAAATTATACAGAATGCTAATTAACAAAAAGCGTTCCCTTTAAAAGGTCATTGTGCTCATCATTAAAAACAATTTTTCCTATGGGACCAACCATGAAATCGCGAATAAAAAATCAGCTGTTCCATGCATTTGCATGAATTGATAAAATGCATGGGCAGCTTTTTTTTTCGCGATTTTATTGTTGATCCTATATTAAGGTGTTCATAATGATGAGCAAAATGATGAAAATGACCCCTCAAAGGGAACGCCTTTCGTTAATTAACATACCTGCTGTATAATTTTTTAATACTTAAGTAAATTAAATAGGGCTACGCAAGGTAACATACATCTTGTTTAATACCATGCTCATGGTACATGGAATGGGTGATATCAAATCCCTGTGAAGTTTTATCACAGATTTTGAAACTTGAAGTTCACTTACCTCGTAAGCGAAGAAGTGTTCATTAAAATTTAAAGTTTTTAGTAAAACTCCTTTCAAAATAACATCACATTCATATAAGTATACCTCAATCAGCCTAAAAAATACGAGCAAGCCGTTATCAGGGTCGTATGAATAAGCTAGCACAGTGTTTTTAGCATACTGTGTAGAAGATATTTTAATCCAAGAAGCCTTTACGAGTTTATTTGTTGGATTTATTGGTAAATTATCACTAATGTATTTTCTTTCCAAAGAACTAATGGACAATTCAGGACCAGTTTTAATTGTAGGTTCTAATTGTCCTTTCAAAAACATTTCGTTCAATTTTAATTGATGTTTAATAGCTAAGGTCCATGTCAGATTTTTCCTATTACATGATGCCCTTGCTGCTATTTTAGAAATTCTGTGTTTTGCTTCGAAACGCATGGACCAAAATGAAATTATAGGACCAAATTTATGCAAAGCTGTGTGGTAATGCAATAGATTGTGAAATTTTGGCTTTAACGTGTCTTTGCATATAGAGAGATACATAGAATTAAGCTCCGTTATATTACTTTGTAACAGTTCTTCAGTGCCTTTACTAAAAGCAGTTGATGAAAGTAATTCTAGAATTGTTCGCAGCTTCAAGTATAGACTCCAATGTTCATTACCGGTCGGAATAAACTCCCCAATCAACAAACCGAAATAACGAATAAGTATTAACATTTCAGATGCTGATAAACGAACATTTCCTTGAGATAAATGATCAAGAGATAACAAACATGGGCGATTCCTTTCATCAGGGCCATAATTAAATCCTTCTAATTTGTAATTTAGTTGTTCCAGAGTAAAAAAATTAGCATTCCGAATAAAGTAAGGGATTAAGAAACTCATAATATATTTCGCAACGCCTTCTAAAACATCGTGCATACTGTCTACTCCCACTTGGTCGAACAGGTTGAAATTTTTAACACGAAGCCAGACGCATTTCTCCTTTATACCAGATTCAGATGGTTGGTTTTGCAAAAGATCCGATTCATAATTTTCATTATTACGCATTAAGGAGATATCTTCCTCCACCTGATATTTCATAACTTCCTTTCGAACTTTACATACACGACAAGGATAGTTAGCAGAAAAGCTTTCTAGGAACCCTGTCATAGAGTGGATCCCTAAGTTGTCTCCAAGGATTAAACCTAGCTCAAAGTATAGTGTTCCTTTAAAGTCAGGGATTTCAATATTTACGCCATGTTCACTAAGAAAATTTAACTCTTCAATGACACATTGAAATATGACATTATTACCGAAAAACGATCTGTCTGACGAATGGAACAGGAGAAGGAGAAAAATATTTGTTAGAACTGAAGAGCGACATGGTGGTAAGCATGGAACAGAAACATAAACAGCCCCTAACTTATGTTGTCCTGCTCGACTTCCTAAAACATTACCTGGCTCATAGTCGTCATAAAACAAAAACAACGGCATAACTATCTTATCACCAAAACGCCTCTGGACTGTTCTCCAATAGCTTCCTTGGATAAAATTCTCTATAGCAAAATTAGGTAATAACATATTGTTGTTTAAAGATTCTATGTATTTAAGGGTGTCTGATAGAACACCTTTGAGCGAGAAAAATTGTTTTAAAACTAATCTTAGACTGATAAAGGCTTGCTCACAGGTTACTGGTTTTAATTTTCTAACTCCTTCTTCTATGACTGTTTCTAATCTTTGACCTATGGTTATAGATTGAGGCTTAATAAAAAAATTGTGTGTCTCAAAATATTGAAATCTTTTATATTCAGTGCTAAACTTATCCCAAGTATCCGTTAACAATGGTGTGATACTATTTATAATAGTCTGTGTTAAAGAAGCCGGTATATTTTCATTTTGCGAAAGTTCTTCTAGATTTTTGTTTATTGCAGGAAGTAATGCACTAGACACACAATTTTTGAATCCGTCTACAATTGACTGAACCACATTTCTAGGTAAAAAATCATTTGCATATAAATTTGCTATAAATAAAGAAATAGCTTTATCAAAAATTTCCTGAGATGTAATTTGTTCATTGGAACTACGAGTATTATCTGGTAAATTGGCTGATGACAAAAGCTCGACATACGCTTCTTTGTTAGTATTGTCTAAAGGCACTATGTCAGCATTGCTACTGTTATGTTGTTCAATTTGTTTACTTATATTTAATGGACCTTCAGAATTATGTTGAGTTAGTATATGTCTTTTAAAAGAATTAAATAAATTAAATTTCCGGCCACAATTATCTTCAGCGCAAATAAAAGTGTTATAATCAACTTGATTGTGAAACAAGCTAAGATGTCCTTTAAACGCACTGAAATTAGTTAGTTCAATCTGGCATAAGAAACAAACCACCATTTTCAACCGACTTCCAAAAAGAGGAGGTTATCAATTCGTCTGTATGTTTTTTTTTTTTTTTTTTTTTTTTTTTTTTTGTGTTTGTTACCTCATAACTTTCGACTGCGTGAACCGATTTTGATGATTCTTTTTTTATTTGAAAGCTGGTGCTTCCCATGTGGTCCCATTTTAATTTGCTGAAGATCTGATGCTGGTCTTCGGAGATATACAATGGAACTCTTCAAAAATGTGCGGCAAATCTGCAGTGATTGCTATTATCGCTTGTAGGTTTATTGTTTATACAACATCATGACGTAATATCACGCCTGTATGCTCTGAGGGGGTACGCAGATGTGTACAATACACCCAGATTTCGACAGTGTTTGTTACCTCAGTACTTTCGACTGCGTGAACCGATTTTGATGATTCTTTTTTTATTTGAAAGCTGGTGCTTCCCATGTGGTCCCATTTTAATTTGCTGAAGATCTGATGCTGGTCTTCGGAGATATACAATGGAACTCTTCAAAAATGTACGGCAAATCTGCAGTGATTGCTATTATCGCTTGTAGGTTATTTGTTTATACAACATCATGACGTAATATCACGCCTGTATGCTCTGAGGGTGTACGCAGATGTGTACAATACACCCAGATTTCGACAGTGTTTGTTACCTCAGTACTTTCGACTGGGTGAACCGATTTTGATGATTCTTTTTTAATTTGTAAGCTGGTGCTTCCCGTGTGGTTATATTTTAATTTGCTGAAGATCTGATCCGGATCTTCGGAGATATACAATGGAACTCTTCAAATATACACGGCAAATCTGCAGTAACTGCTGCAATCGCTTCAATGTTTATTGTTTATACAACATCATGACGTAACATCACGCCTGTATGCTCTGAGGGGGTACGCAGATGTGTACAATATTCCCAGATTTCGACAGTTAGGTGTATTAAGTTCCATTTATTGGGGATAAGTTTTTTTTTATTTTATTGGCAAGGGCACTTCAAGGGTAGTTTGATGAGAATTTGGTTAGGTTCTGATTATGGGATCCATGACAAAGGAACGGAACTCTTCAATTCTTAGAAGCAAATTACCGATTCTCGGCCAAATCTTTTAAAGGTTATCCGGATATTTGAGTCACGTACCATAACGTCGTTATTAACCGACTTCAAAAAGGAGGAGGTTCTCAATTCAATGTTCCCCGATTACTCGCAGATGACTGGACCGAATTTGTTTTTTAATTGTTTGAAAGGGTATACTTCCCAGAAGGTCCCATAATCATCAAGTCAGGATCCTGATAATGGGATCCTGGAGAACTAGAGAGAACTCTTCAAATTTTATAGGCACACCAGAAGCGATTTGGATAGTTTTTGAAAGAGTAGTTTCTCGGAGTGATCCCATTTAAATTTGGTAAAGATCTGATGAAGAACTTCGGAGAAAGGCAACGGAACTCCTCATTAAATGTAGCAAATGTGTGTCTCTTACTGGGATTGCTGAAATCTCATGTCTGTCTATTGTTTACACCAGTTCATAACAAAAAATCACGCTGGTACGCTGTGAAAGGGTATGCACATATTGTGAACCACTAAAAAGTGAAAAATAAAAACTTTATTGCAAAAAATAAAACCGACTTCACACAAAAAAGTGAAAAATAACTTTAGCTTCTGAAGTCGGTGACAAAAAAATTAAATCAATCAAACAAAGGTCACCGACTTCAGAAGCTAAAGTTATTTTTCACTTTTTTGTGTGAAGTCGGTTTTATTTTTTGCAATAAAGTTTTTATTATCTCAACTATTACATACAGTCACAGTCAGTCAATAATGATTCCGCAGATGTGGAGCCTTTGTCATGAGTACTGGTGAGTTTGAAAAACGCCCTTTGAATGAAATACCACACTCCATAGCATTCAGCCGAATATTCTAAGTTAAGGGCCCAAATAGCTTTAAAGCATGAATCTACAGCGGACAAAATGTTGTTCCTACTGTAAAATACATCAGTATTTAAAACGACAAAGTAAGATTTTATATCTGACAATGTAAGGCCCACCAAAACAATATATGGCTGTGAAGTCAAACCTCTCTCTAAACAACTGGAGTGCCTTTTGTCGATGGTTAATCTTAAGTAGCTGTCGTCCCTTACATGCGAAATGAAGCTATCACGTGCTTCTACTTTTGTAGGTTTCCACTTTTTCTCCTTTTCGGTTTTTTTCTTTTTGTTTGAATGGCTAAGGACGTTTGTCGTGATCAGATGTGTTAAAGCCATAAATGCTGCAATGTTTGTAGTTTCTTCAACTGGGGCTGGAACAAAAAAAAATAATGTTAATGTTTGTAAAACAAAATAAACCACACAGAATCCGGTCGGAATTTTCATTAATACTGGGCAAAAATAACAAAAATTGGCCAATGTCAATAAATGGACAGATTGCACAATTATGGGTAATAAATACAAATCATTTAAAAAAATAGAATTTCCAACCCCTTGTGGCTGTAGGGGTTGGAAATTCAATTTTTTTATATATACATAGAAAGTGTATAACTATCAAATACTGAATGGTAAAATAATAATAAATAAATAATAAAAATCATAGTAAAGGTAAGTATAGGTACTTACAATCAGCCAATTTTACAAGTTCCTCATAGAAGGGGTCTTTTATTCTTTTGTTCTTTAGAAGTTGCAGCAGTTTAGGCTTTACAATTGGAAAATTTAAATGTAAATTGTTAGCTTGTCTTGGGTTTGCTGCATCAAAATCACTATGGAGCTGTAAAAAAATATCATAAATTAGAAATACCTAGTAGATGACCTCAAATGACTGACAGAAAGAAATATATCAAAGATGATGAAGATCAATTTATACGGAAGCTTTAACCATGTTCATAAAGAAGGCGAATTATTTTAATAATAATTACCAAAACTATTCCATGGGGTTTCTTCAATGCGGGGTACTCTGTTAAATATTGTTCTATGGGCATGTTTTTCAACTGTAGCAGCCGGTACTTCAGTGTTGTTTTCCATTTTTGCTCTACTATGGACCATGGATCGGAGCTGTTCTTTAGCCACTGTATTTCATCTTCAATTTCTACATCAGCAGCAGAATCATCACTATCTATGTGTAGACGTGTAGGTGTGGAGCTGCCCGGCGAAGCTGGACTGTCTTCATTCAGTCTTTTCTTTTTCACACTCAGTACACCAAGTTTTTGGTATTTGCGTCGGGTGTTCAAAACTTGACTGATTAATTTACCTCGAGCTTGATGTGTGATTCCACTTGCAGTAATACATGGTGGTATGTAGTATGTTGTTATCCGCTCTTTAGGAAAACATTTTTTAATCTCTCCACACCATCTATTGTAAATTAAGTTTGTGATTGGGGCATCTTTGTTAGTTTTTAATATTTCTTTTGCTATAATGGACGCCAGTAAGTTACGTGCTGGATCCCCTGGTAGGCATTCACCCACACTAGGCAACAAGGATGAAGCTTCCAGGTTTTCCTTTAATACTTTGATCAAAACCTGCAAAAAAAAATCATGATAATAAAACCACTGAACAGCCAAGTTTTTCTCGAGGTACCTACAATAACTTAGCTTGGTTTACTAAAAAAGTTCTGTTGTGGGATCTACCCTTTTTCTCATTCCATAACCAACATCTAGTTTCATTAAAATTATTGAAGGGTGGCAATGGCAACCCATGAGGCCTTGCTCAATTGGAATAGTGATATGATTAATAAAGTATTAGAGATAAATTAAAAAGAACTCATACATACACTATCTGAACTGGAACAATCAGATTCCAAATATTCTGTATCTTTGTTATTGTTCAATATGGGTATTTGCTGTGATGTTGGTTCAATTGTTTGTGACTGGATAATTGGCATCAATTCAATTTCCTAATTTAAAAAAAAATGTAAGTAGGTATTAATCTCTACAAATTAAATTAAGAACTTAACTGAAACAAGTATAATGCTTACACTCAGTGAAATATTGGATGTATCTAATATATTAATAGCAGAAGCACTTGTGAAATCTAACATCCAGGTTTTCCAGCAACGCATAAACAATGCACGTGGTCCTATTTGAGGGACCAATTCTTTAATTTCTTCAGGACTGAGTGATGCCAAAGCTTGAATGGTAATTACATTACCTACAAAAGGATAATGTTCATGAGATTTTTAAGCAACTATATAAAGAACCTACCAAGAACATAATATTGTTTTTTACAATTGCATTACCTTTTCATGCCTATGCTTTAAAAATTAAGATACACCCGACTTAACATCAGAATGGTAGGTGTTATTTTTTCAAAAAAAAATGTTAGCTGGTAGGTACCAAAAACACACACATCAACCTGTTGATTAAGTTCCTCAAAATAAAATTATTGTTTTGTTTAACTTTGTAAATAACTATTGAATTATAAAACTACATTTATATTTTTCTTAAGTATTTAGGCATGTAACACAACCCCCTTTCTTATAAACATTGATTAGACATTACATAAATATGTTATCATAGCTCTTAGTTCACTTGCCATCTCTATTCATTGAAATAGAAATTTCGAGGACAGGTGATATTTAATCGGTAGTTATGCAATTAATGTTAGCAGGTGTGTGTTGTAACAAGGTACATTTTTCGAAACAATAATTATTATCTAATCAAAAATTGATAGATACCTACTACACCACCATTCTGATGTGAATATGGCCAGTGTTTATAAATTAATTAAATAAAAAAAATATTTAAATACCTATCCAATATATAATTACTATCACATTTACCTATATAATAATATATAGAAACTTCTGAAATGAATGAATAGCGTCTCTGAGCTGAGAGACGACCCACTGACAGTGTTCTGTTATTAGGTGCTACCTAGAGTTAATTTAACTAATTGCAAGTAATACTAGACATTAAATTTATTTATCGCAAAGTACGGTCGGTGGGTCGTTCTGTAAATGCGCGGGAGCCCGCAGGGCGCCGGCGCCGGCCCAGCACCGGCGTACTTAACTACCTATATGTCTGTTACCTATAGTTTGCGCCTAAATAATGCACCTTAGCCTTTTTGCAGTGACCTTCCAGCTACATAACAAGGCTAGGCAGTCCATAAAACAGTGGCCGGCATGGCGATTGTATGGGGCATGGCATGGAGAACACTAGCTAGTTATAAGCATATAATATATAATGAGCTGCGATTACTTACTCCGGAACGTTGGGATAAGTTCTTGTAATTCCCAAGCTTTTAATAGGTCTTCAACTTCATCCATAGTTGAAAACGTAGGCACAGACACAAAAGTCAAAGAGCAAAACGGCGAACGACACACGAATACTCACGCAATACTTAAAGCACTCTTTGGTACTCATGCACGCTGTCACGCAAGCAAGTGAAATATTTCAAATCTTGAAAAAACAAAAACTTCGAGTCGACTTGCTTGTTGTACCGATGTTTTCGAGGGAAAAAGAAATAACCGGAAAGAACCTGTTGCAAATTAATCACACAGAAATAATGTTGCCATTTCAGTAATAAAATGTACCGTCATAAAATGGTAGAACACTTTATGGTTTGCTTTAAAAACCACCGCTTTTGATCTTAATAGATATTTACGAATGGAAAATATATAATAAAAATAATATTTCAGTCAAAAAAGGTTTTAATTTATTTGTATTCAGATTTTTATGTTTAATTCCGAGGTTTGAATTTCCACCCTTTCTACAAAATATTACTATTGGCAAGTACAAAATCAGCCAATGTTTAACAACAGCATTGTCAGACCAATAAAATCGTATGTTTCATAAAAACCCGGCTATAATTTATTTGATAATCGCATTTCTTGCCATAAATAAATGTTTTGATACATTTTATAAAGCGACTTTATACCTACAAACAAAACTTGTTTAAATACACAATGCCATACGGCCTCACAATGATACTTTATTGAATTTATAAGGGACGATTTCAAAATGACTGTCTCAAACAAGTTAAATATTAGCAAAAATAATGTGTGATGATTAATATTTTAATCATTTTGACTTTATCGCTAATAATCATGTGTGGTTCATTGGTTCTATAATTTTCTTGATAGGATTAAACATAAAATACTTAAACAAGTAAAATTCTCACTTGTATAACAATCAGTTTTTTCAGTGTTGCTAAGCAAAAGCATCTTCACTTTTACCACTTAATAGAAATCCTCAGAAGGTCAACCTCATAAAACGAACGAAAATGCACGCACAAATAGGCATCCTGAACAGCGAGTGCAAACGCTGAAATTCACATCACCGCCGTACGTACAATTTTTTTTTCATTGTTATATTTTATCGGAGGTTTTCTGCTCAAAGGATTAGAACATAACTTATTTTAAAGTAATCTACACTTAGAATATAAATTATCATTCTCTTAGTAAACCATCCAGGAGAATTGCTATCTCCGGAGAATCTATGTACCTACAGATTTTCCAAGTATGCGCTTCAGCTATCATTGACTCATTTTGCAATAAGAACACTTAATTTTGGGATTTAATACAGCTATATTATAACCATGAAAGACCGAACTTTTTATGCAACTCCAAAACACCTGTCCGACCAGAGTAAGTAATCCGACAAAGAGGAAACTTCACACAAAGGTTTAAAGATAGGTGTGGTGCATGTGGTACTTAAAAGTGTTTTCTCTGTTGGAGATTACTCGGTAGGACGTGCAACGTTAATAATTCGCCTTGTTTCTTTTGTATATCTTTGTATAATGTATTTTTGATTTGTTTAGATCGTTTACCTTATCTTTACTGTATGCACCTACCCATATTATAAGTGAATGATGTGGTCTCCTATAATTGGAAGCGCACACTTGTATTTGCCCCTAATCTATCTATATACTTTCATGTAATTGTGTAGTTTCTGTTGGAGATCCAATAAATAAATAAATAAATAAACGTTTCTGCTTTTTCGAAATCATAACAGCGGTGGCCCAGTAGTAGCGGCCCCGACTTACGAACAGTAAGTTGTTGTTAAGAACTCAGGCACGTGCATTACTTTGTGTCATTTATTTCATCAACACAACTGCCCTCAAAACGGCGAAGGAAAACATCGTGAGGATACCCGGCATGGCCTAGAACCAAAAATTCTAAGACAAGTGACATCCACTAACCCGCACTGGGCCTGCTTGGTGGATTCCATCCCCATTCACTCTCATAGAGACCAGGATTGTTTCCCAAGAGGGGGTCATAAGCTGATCATATTAAGCCAACCTTCTGGATTATTTAATGTTTTGGTAAAGGCGTCTCGTCTTCACTTTGACCGCTGACGCGCATCTAACACAATTTGCGCTCACGATGAGATGCACCGCTGAGCAGGCTCGTTTCCATTATTTATTGTAAGAAAAAGCAATATAGACCGTGAACAAATAAGGGAAATATTGCGCAGAGACATGATTGTTTGACAAGTAGGTAATTGAGTAGGGGTAGCAATTACAGCGGTTTCTTTTGTGAACGGGTGGCGAAAAAGTTGACTCATCAGGCTTTAGAGTTACTTTCTGCGGGTAAAACTTAATAACACAGACACCTCATCATAGAGTTTTCCGATATCTTGTCAATCTCAAACATGAAGTATTTTTGGCCCTTTTGACGTTCTGACAACGTTGACTGCTTACAATAAAACGCATTATTTTTCGTGAAATGCATGCGATGGTAGTCAACTCACGCGGTGTGGAGAGAAGGAGGGGTCCCCCTTGCCCAGTGGTACCACTCTCATGAAAAGATACTGTACCATTCCTGAGAAATATCGATTAATATAACCTAACCTTAAAACACTTCATATTCCCCTAAAAAGCGTAGTCGACGGAGCCCTGCTTCGCGGGGCCCCTATTTCCGGGTGCAGGGTTTAAAGGAACCTAACTAACCTAACGGGGGGTGCCCCAAGTCCCGATTATGGGGGCAGAGATACTTCCGTAATGTTCAGTTGACAATAATTCGAGATATTACAATATCGCTAGAGAGGAACACGTTATATTGTAATATAACGTGTTTGACAATTTTACGGTGACATATATATCCAAGGCATTTAATAACCACAGTATGTTGGCTAGAAAACACTTAACACACACTGCGAGACAATTATTCTTCAAAATGAGACAATCTATTCGTTTGTAACAATAAGATCACCGGGCAAAAGCAGGCATGTAATCTCTTTGCTTTATACTAACGATTTAAGTCTGGCACAAAACAAAAAATAATCAAATTATTACAACATGCAGTTATGTCAATAATAGGGTTACCAGCGTAGTAAAAGAGTAAACCCATATTTAAACTTCATTTAAAAACCTTTTCTATTCAGAAACCCCTAATAAAGTTATACTAACAGTATACGCAATGAAAACTAAACTAATAATAAATAAAGGTTAATTTCTAAGTTGCGGTAAATTACGAGTGTTACGTACATTTTAGGCCCAGTATGAGTTTATTTTCCCCTGTTCGGTTCTTTATTAATATTGTATGGCAACTTTAAGGGGTAAAAACACCCTTTAGCACCAGCAAACAACAGCAAAGAAATGCTCCTAAGAAGCAGACTAATTAAAGATTACGGAATATTGAAGCAGTTCTACTAAAAACAAAGCTCCCTCATTTTTGACTCTTTCGTAAATAGTCTTCCATTTCGCTCTAAAACACGAGAAAAGGATATCCTTTAGAAATACATAAAACCGAATAACAGAAGGAAAAACCTCGGATATTTCATTCCGTACCTTCGTATGAAGATAAGTATCATGCGAGCTAAAATGAGCCTTAAAGCTGAGCAAATAGAGGTTTTCCTAAGCTTACAAAGGTGTAATTTAGATAGGTTTGTACAATTCTGACGTTTGATCGCGATATGAAATAAAGTGAAGGTACTTTGAAATACGCACCTTAAATTATCACCCCTAAGGCTTTTTTAGATTAAGAAGGAAATTAATATTTATCATAATGTCGGGGTAAGAGAAAGCTTTCCATTTAGATTGATATTAGGTACTTCATAATAAGTTGCTGGTACCAAAATTAGCCTGAAAGATTCAATGAGGGAGAGGCACGCTAAAGGAAAGATGTATGGATTGTGTGAGAAATGTTAAGAAAGAGAAGCCGTGACGTCTGACAGAAAGAAAGAAAACACAGTGTTGGCCGATATCAAGTGGAATAGACCAAGGGTCGGAAGATTATGATGATGACAGACATCACCACCACACCAGTATCAAAATTTATACACCGTAAAGTTGTCAAACACGTTAGATTTTAAAATAATTAGAGAGATTGTAAACTCTCGAAATATGGTCAAACGAACATACTGCTTATAATAAAACGCATTATTTTTCGGTAAATTATAATCTATCGAAGTGCAACCGTAATATTGTGAAATGCATGCGATAGAAGTCAACTCGCGCGGTGTGGAGGAGAGGGAGGGAAGGAGGGGTCCCCCTTGTCCAATAGTACCACTCTCATGAAAAGATAATGTGAGAAATACCGATTAATATAACCTAACCTCAAAATACTTTAAATTCCCCGCGGGGCCCTATTTCTGAATGCAGGGTTTAAAAGAACCTAACTAACCCTGGGGTTGCCCCAAGTCCCGATTATGGGGGCAGAGATACTATCGCCGATGGAAATAATACGTTGTATTGTAAGCAGTATGTTCAGTTGACAATATTTCGAGAGTTTACAACCTCGCTAGAGAGATTACAATCTAACGTGTGTTTCTCTAGCGATATTGTAAACTCTCGAAATATTGTCAACTGAACATACGGAAGTATCTCTGCCCCCATAATCGGGACTTGGGGCACCCCCCCGTTAGGTTAGTTAGGTTCCTTTAAACCCTGCACTCGGAAATAGGGGCCCCGCGAAGCGGGGCTCCGTCGACTACACTTTTTAGGGGAATAAAAGTGTTTTAAGGTTAGGTTATATTAATCGGTATTTTTCTCAGGAATGGTACATTATCTTTTCATGAGAGTTGTACCACTGGGCAAGGGGGACCCCTCCTTCCCTTCACACCGCGTGAGTTGACTACCATCGCATGCATTTCACGAAAAATAATGCGTTTTGTTGTAAGCAGTATGTTCGTTTGACAATAATTCGAGATTTTACAATATCGCTAGAGATATTACAATATAACGTATTTGACAATTTTACGGTGACATATATATTTAGCTTATAACGTTTCTATTAGTCTGACACGTCTGCGATGAGAGGGAGTGATCCATAATCCAACCACACCATTCCAGTGCGTGTTGGTGCAACTGGCTAGTAATCTTTCTTTTCTTTTTACTTGGACAGTAATTATAATAACTTAGTATGAGTGTAGGTAGGTTATCAGTAACCCGAAAGTCTGTAAACCAGTCTTACCAAGAGGTGTCGTATTACCCAGTACATACTAACGGCTGGGTTGTCGAGGTCAGATAGGCAGTCGCTTCATGTAAAATACTGGTATTCATCGTGCATCCGGTTAGACTGGAAACCGACCCCAACATAGTTGAGAACACGCCTATGGTGACACACTTTAAAACTGGCTTCTTTTTTCCTAAATTAGATAGATAGGAACTATACACAGCACGTAGTTGCCTGAAGTTACTGTACCCATAACTCGCACTATTTCCGATCACAATGTAAGTAGGACCAGGCCAAAGGCCTAAATTACAATTCCAGAAAAAAAAAAAAAAAAATGAAATGAAATGAGTCTATTCTATTCTATTCTATTCCAGGTAAAGCACTCATTCTGAAACTGATCACGCTTGCAATCAGATACTCTATTGAAGCCACACATATTGCTACAGTGAATAGAGGTTGAAAAGGTAACCAACGCACAAATAATTTCCACGTATTCACTTTCAGTATAGCATTCTGAACCCTATAGAAACTTCCTATAGGTATTTTTTTTTAAATCGGCTGTTCCGTACATTTTCGTGTAGGTATAGCAGTTTTGTTCAGAATGATGTAATAAATGAATTCAATGTGTGGTGGGTAGGCTACCAGGCCAACTGTTAGGGAACACAACAAAAGGTAAGAAAATAAATAAAATACATTTATTTGGCACATGCCACAAGTGCGAAGGAGCTCGTGGCTAAATAATATCAGCCGCTCGGGTCGATCTTTAGGTTAAGCCATGCTTGCCTAGGTTGGTCTGTGGATGGGTGACCACCCTTACATACCGAGTTTCCTCCGTGCCTCGGAAAGCACGTTAAGCTGTTGGTCCCGGCTGTCATTTGTCCATCTTTGACAGTCGTTACAGGTAGTCAGTGGCCCCAAAAGTCTGATACCAGTCTTACCAAGTGGTATCGTATTTCCCAGTATTAACTGGGTTGTGGAGGTCAGATAGGCAGTCGCTCCATGTAAAATACTGGTATTCAGCTGCATTCGGTTAGACTGGAAGCCGACCTCAACATAGTTGGGAAAAGGCTAGGTAGATGATGATGAGAAGTGCACACAAACAAAAAATTAATGTATAATTAAGAAGATAAAAAAAAATCCAACAAAATGAACACTGTGTTGGTGTACCTTACGGCTATGCAAAATGAACACTGTGTTGGTGTACCTTACGGCTATGCAAAATGAACACTGTGTTGGTGTACCTTACGGCTATGCAAAATGAACACTGTGTTGGTGTACCTTACGGCTATGCAAAATAAGCCCAGCTCAGCAAGCTGGACAACTAGTCCCCGAAGCTGATAGGTTCTTCATCATCATCGGCCCAGCCTTTTCCCAACCATGTAGGGGTCGGCTTCCAGTCTAACCGGATGCAGCTCAATACCAGTATTTTACATGGAGCGACTGCCCATCTGACTTTCACAACCCAGTTAGTACTGGGTAGCACGATACCCCTTGGTAAGACTGGTTGTCAGATTTTTTGGGCCACTGACTACCTGTAACGACTGTCAAAGATCTACAAATGCAGCCGGCACCAACAGCTTAACGTGCTTTCCGAGGCACGGAGGAAACTGCGGAACACTAGTAGGTTCTTGTTGCTTTATTTTTATAATCCCAAAATTCATCTCTAGGAGAAAGAGCAGATACGAAAAAGAAAGACATAAAATTCTTCACTCAATCGGCGCAGGTGTGAAATTCAGAGCTTTTCATTCCAAATGTTGAATGAGATTGTTACGGACGACGTCGCTTCATAATAAATAATGATTGTATGAAATGTAAATAATGATGATTACATAAGTAAATTTTAAGTAGATATAAGGATGATTAAATAAAAACCATTTGAAAGTAGGGAAATCTTTATTGTAATTCGAATAAGGGTGTTTTATTATCCTATAGTAAGTAAGAGATCAAAAATATGACGATGTAAAGTGGACGCGAGCACGATCCGAGCAGGTTCGGACAAGTCGGAACCTGTTCGGAGGCCATCACTAGTGAACTCTGACAAAACGCGATATGATTGGTCGAAAGGAATATATTCTGTTATATTACGCTCGCCTCCACCCACTACTTGCACTATGCAAAAATAGAATATAAACAGGACGGTTTGTTGCGAAATTTGTAGTTCAGCAGCAGTGTTCTCTCAAGAAACTCCGAAGCAACAAGCCGATCCTGAAAAGTGCAAATTGTGAATCAAGACTTCAATGAAGATTCGAAGAAATATATCCAACTTACCAAGTCAGGCGTTTCATTCCTAGGGAAAAATACAGTCCACCTCGACAGTTTGGTCCTACGCTCGCCGGATTTATTTGGATCATCGCTAGCCCGACAAGTTGAAGACAAGAACCTAGTGCAGTGTTCCTGAAAAATGAAGACTAGAAGTGTTGCGGCCAAAGAAAGTGAGGCGGAATCGGGATACGACAGCCGACGTCCTCGAACATTCGAAGAGCCGCCAAGATCGCCTTCAACTATTGCGCCCGCGTTGCCGCGCACCCAATATGAAGTGCCCGCAAGTGGAATCGACAGTGCCGCGCCCGCCGCCGCCGCCGCGCCGCCGCGTCAGTGACCGCACCCCCCGCCACCACCGGGACGGGAAGAGTTGTGCCGCCGTTCGATGGTGCGTCCGCCGCGCTTACCGCACCCGCTCCACGCCGCGTACCGGCGAGTCGAGCAACCGCGATCGCGAGTGTAACAATGCGTGAAGAACAGCTCGCCACTCCAAGCACGTCGTTCCAGCCAAGAATACAGGACTCTGCCAGGACAATGACGGCAAATATGTCAGTGAGAGACACCGCAAGTACGATAAGATCAAGAAGATCTTACAGCAGTGATGTGGCAAGGGTTAAACTAGCAGAATACGAGGCACAGAGAAGAATTGCTGCAATTAGGAACGAGCAATTGGAAATTGAAAAGGCTCTAGTGAACAAACGGTTCGAATATGAAGTGTCGGCGATAGAAGCAGAGGCAGAGGCTCGTGAAGAGGGCTCCGGACATAGGAGTGAAGACAGGGTGGATGAGTGGCTGCAAAGTATTGACCAAGGCCACCCACCAGTCACCGAAGAGAGAACTCAGCCGCCGCACCCCGCCGCCCAACAAACCGCCGCAGAGCCGAACACTTGTGTCGACGCTATGACGCCTGCCATGCCACGTAGAAGACAACGTTCGACCTCACGTTCGCCCACAAGAGGGGAACGTCGAGTAGGAAGAGGCATCGAACAACTGGCCGACACGCTGGACAAAATGATGCGTGTACGCCCGCCGCCACGACAAGTGACAGAACTACCCTTGTTCACCGGAGCGGCTACGGAATGGTTGCCATTCAAGGCAGCTTATGAAGATTCATCGAGTGTCTACAAATTCACCGCGATGGAAAACTTAGCGAGACTGAGGAACTGCATCAGAGGTCCAGCAAAGGAAGCAGTCTCCGCGCTCTTGTACTCTGCGTCTGACCCACGGACAATTATGAAGACGCTAGAACAATATTATGGAAGGCCGGAGATATTAATGGACCATGTGATGGAAGACGTAAAGAAGCTGCCTCGGCTCACTAGTGTGGCAAGTGAACTAAACTCGTTCGCAGTGAAGCTACAGAACATAGTGTGTGTGCTATCCAATATGGACAACCGTGGATACCTGTGGAACCCGATGTTAGTGCGTGAAGTCGTGGACAAGCTGAGCCCGCACGTAAAATCAAGATGGTGCGACTACGCTTCTGAAGCAGTGGAAACGTCACGTGAGTCTGAAATTGTATTATTATCTCGGTTCCTGATGCGGGAGGCTGACCGTGCTATGAGGTACGCCTTCACAAACCCGACGCCCACGTCCGCACCAAAGAGGGAACAGAAAAATGTGGTGCAAGCAAGCGCAAAAAGAAAAGCGGGCAGAGAAGTAATTTACGCCACGACTGAAAAGGAAGAAGAAAAGAAACATGTATGTTTATGTTGTGCTGGTGACCATGAAGTGCCTAAGTGCGCCAAGTTTCTGAAGATGAGTGTCGACGACAGGTGGGAAAGGGCACGAACAGAGAAAGTGTGCTTCAAATGTGTCAATAATCGCCACCGACGAGAGCACTGCCGAGCCAAGCGATGCGGCAAAGAAAAGTGCACCCACCCGCATCACGCGCTGCTCCACAAAGAGATGTCGCAACAAGACATAAAAGAAAAGGCGACAGAGGTCGAACCGGCAGCAGAGTCCGTGATGGCTGTCTCAGCAAACAGTGACGCACCGCATCGCGTACTGCTTAAAATGTGCCCCGTCGTTTTAAAAGGACCAGGCGGTCAAGTGAGCACGTTCGCGCTAATGGATGAAGGGTCGACGACCTCACTCATCGACGAAGATATAACACGCCGTATCCAAGTGAGGGGACCAGTCTCTACACTCAAAATACAAGGAGTGACCTCACAGCCACACGAAGAAAGCAGTCAAGAGGTCAAATTACAAATTCGTGGTCAAAACGGCGACTTTCAAGAATTACGCGCACGAACGATGAAGGATCTACGACTTCGTGGTCAAATAGTGGATAGATCGATGTTAATAAAATATCCACACCTCCGAGACATGCAAAAGGACGCATTCTTTGACGAAGCCACACCGAAAGTATTGATAGGTGCGGACAATTGGCACCTGATTGTGACGCGAAAACTACGCATGGGAAAGAAGAACGAGCCTGCGGCCTCGTATACCCAACTAGGATGGGTAATTCATGGGACGGCGCCGCGCTCAGCGTTGACTCAAAAGGAGGGTCAACTAGTGCTTCACATCTACGATGTATCTGCGAACAAACAGACAGAAGATGTACGACACGTGGAAGAACTAGTGAAAGCACACTTCAGGATTGATGCCCTAGGAGTCTCCCTGGCGAAGAAAGTCAGACCGGAAGATCAAAAGGCAATCGACGTGGTCCAACGAACAATGAGGAAGGTTGGTGAACACTTCGAAGTGGGTCTGCCATGGCGAGACGAAGATGCTCCGATGCCCAATAATTATCACTGCGCCGTGAAGAGACTAAAAATGATAGAAAAGAAGATGGACTTCTCTTCGGACTTCGCTGCACAGTATCGCGCTCAAGTAAGAAACCTCCTCGATAAAGGTTATGCTCAAGAGTGCGATGGACAAGAGGAAGGAAACAAGAAAGTATGGTACCTGCCGCACTTCCCGGTCGTGAATCCTAACAAGCCGGGGAAGATGCGTCTGGTTTTCGACGCGGCACACCGATACAGCGGAGTGTGCCTCAATGATCACTTGCTGGAGGGACCTGACCTCCTGAGATCGCTACCAGGAATCCTATTCAGATTCAGAGAACGTCGAGTAGCTGTGACGGCAGACATTCAAGAGATGTTCCTCCAAGTGAAAATAAGACCACAAGACCAAGCAGCTCAAATGTTCCTCTGGCGAGATGAAGAGCGTGACAAGCCGCCGAAGAAGTACAAGATGGTTTCAATGATCTTCGGGGCCTCGTGCTCGCCGTTCATCGCGCACTCGGTGAGAGATGCCAACGCGAGACTGTACGCACAAGCATACCCTAACGCTGTGCAAGCCGTAACATCAAGCCACTACATGGACGACTACGTCGATAGCTTCGCGACAGAGGAAGAAGCTATAAGAACAGCACAAGAGGTCATGAAGATACATGAGAACGCACACTTCAACCTCCGTGGATGGTGCTCTAACAGGCCTAATGTGGTGGACAACGTGGCTAAAGAAAAGCAAGTGCTCAACGCCGAAGTGAAGCTTGGTCAGAGACAAGAAAACTCCGATAAGACGCTCGGCTTGCTCTGGCATACGGAACGAGACGAGCTAGGCTTCAACACAGGGCTTAGCCGTCTAGCACCCGAAGTGAGGATGAGAGACAGAGCGCCGACGAAAAGGGAAGCCCTCGGAGCAGTGATGGCCGTCTACGATCCCCTCGGTCTCATCAGCCATTTTACTATCACGGGGAAAGTCATACTTCAAAACCTGTGGAGACACGGAGTGGGATGGGATGAAGCGATTCCCGATGAAGACGCACAACACTTCGAAGAATGGCTCGGAAGTCTGAGCGTGGCCACGAAACTGCGGATCCCAAGGTGCTACGGGAAGAGCTCGGAAGACGAATTAGAGCTTCATGTCTTCTGTGACGCGAGTGAACAAGCATACGCGGCGACCGCCTACTGGAGGATCCTGAAACCAGATGGAAGAGTGACTGTGAGCCTGGTTGCGGCAAAAGCAAGGGTCGCACCATTAAAACCAGTAACCGTCCCTCGACTCGAACTCCAGGCGGCAGTGATCGGCGCACGATTGGCGGAAACAATCCTAAGAGAGCATCGAGACAAGCCCAAGAGCGTGACGTATTGGACGGACTCACAAACCGTCCTGCGTTGGATAGAAAAAGATGCCATCAAGTACACACCCTTCGTGGCACACCGCCTCGCGCCTGGGTGAAATAGCGGAACTGACCGACGCCAATCAATGGAGATGGGTGCCCACGGAACAAAACGTGGTAGACGACGCAACACGCCCTAATTATAGACTACAAATGAAGCTAGAAGACAGATGGTTCATGGGGCCTGAGTTTCTATACAACAACGAGGACCTCTGGCCGAAAGAGAAAGCCAAGAAAGAAGACCAAGAAGAAGAAGTGACCTATGTGGTCACAGAAAAGGAACGCGTTTCTCATCTGCCCGACATAAGCAGATTCTCCTCATATGAGAAGCTGACACGAACTACAGCGGTACTCTTTCTCTTCAAGGAAAAATGTAAAAATCGAGCCAGCCAGATGACAGTCGACCTAATAGAGAAGGCCGAGAAGACATGGGTGAAACAAGCGCAGCTCGATGACTATGCAGAAGAAATAAGACTGATGGAAAAAGGAAGACCAGTGCCCAAGTCCAGTAGCCTGTATAAACTGGACCCCTATTTGGAAGACCAGATTCTCAAAGTGAGAGGGAGGATCGGGCACGCTGCAGTTCCAGACACGAAGAAGATGCCGGTCATCTTGCACGGCAGGCACCCGTTTACCAGACTGCTGGTAGAAGACGCCCATCGAAGAGCCGGCCATGCAAATAACGAACGCGTGGTCAACGACCTGAGACAAAAATATTGGGTAATCAATCTGCGCCCTACCGTAAGAGCCATAGCGCAGCGATGCCAACTGCTGCGCCATGGCTCTGCCGCACAGTATACGATTTGAGAAATCTAGGTGGACAAAAATTAGGAATGCTGGTATTGCTTTTTGAATGATTGTAAATGATTGATCTACGGTATAATAGTAAAATTAAAAGCATACTTTATTTTTAAAACAACATTTATTGAGTTTTTAGCAAAAATTTTAAATCTTTATGGTTTTTATACACATTTTTGTGAGGCAGTTTTCTTAATAAAGCTATATATGGGTCTGAAGTCATTAACATATATTTTATTAAGTCATAATTAGTCCGATGACGTGAAGTTTTAAGAGTATGCTCCAATCGCACTCTTCTTATTCTCTACTTCTGGACGTTGAAAAAAGTTTCCGAGCTTGCTTATATGTAGTAGCACGTCTTGGTGAAGCCGTGGATATTTCCTGCATTAGGTCAGCAGCATCACGTCTTCCACTGGATCGAACACTCAATTGAGCAGCATATGATAACTGTTCTTGGCTATAACCAGTTAGTAAATGTTGGACTTTACGCTTTTTGGTCCTTTTGGAACTATTTTCAAACCTTGTTTGCGGTCTCCCACGAATGGAACTCGATTGTGAACACTCGGGGATCATAATGTAACACTATATCTTCGTTTAGCCACTCTTCGTAAGAACATAGAAACAAGTCCAACTTTCTTTGCTTGCGTTCCCATTTTTCACGTATTTTTTCACATTCATTCTTCATTACAGCACGCAAAAGCCGTTCAGCTTCTTCACTAAGAACTGGAGCACTTAATGTTGACTTAACAAAGTCAATAATTTGAGTTACTCGCCCTTTAGCCGAAATTGAACGCCAAAATTCAAACAACGATTTTCTTTGCAAACGGGGACCTATAACAAAAAAATATGAAAAAAGTTAATTTGCGCAAATAAACGCAAAATATAACAACTTGTACCTAATAATAGAATAAATAAGGAATCATTTAAAACTATTACCATCATTTTGCTGTATATTGCTAAGTACTTTATGTCTAATTACATTTTGAATTATAAGTTATGAAAACGAATTGAAAAGGGTATGTTTAGGATCATATTTTATCATCTTAAAAAGTAATTTGGTGTAATATTTTAACTAAATAAAACCATAATTACCTCTAGTAGAAGATTCCATCACTAAAAAGCACTTGGTATCGCACAAAACACTCAGAGACATGCAAACACGTTAACGTTAGCGGTCCCACTGAACGTGCTCTCGCTTACCTGCTATTGAAAGGGTATCTTTGCCTTTTGTTGTCGGAAGGGTCGCGGGGCCCAGGTAGGTTTGCTTTGTTTTGGGAGTTGCTAATGTTATTCAAGATTGAGATACAAGTGAAAAAATGCACCATTTCTATAATTTTGATTTTAGATTTTTGTCCACCTAGATTTGTGAAATCGTATACTGTGTGCCGCATCAGAAGAGCGACACCAGTGAAACCAGTCACGGGGGACCTACCGATGGAACGACTGATAGAGACGCAGCGACCCTTCACTCACTGCGGAGTCGATTATTTTGGGCCAATGACAGTGGTCATAGGAAGAAGACATGAGAAGCGCTGGGGAGCGCTGTTCACCTGCCTTGTGACAAGGGCAGTCCATTTGGAACTGGTGGCGAGTCTGTCCACTGACTCGGCTATAATGGCCATAAGAAGAATGGCAGCACGACGAGGTTGGCCCCGCATAATGTATTCCGACAACGGCACCAATTTCCGAGGGGCAGACACCGAACTACGCACAGCCTATGAAGAATGGGCCAAAGAATTCGTCCACTTCGGACTCTCACACCGAATGAAGTGGAAGTTCATACCACCAGGGGCGCCGCATATGGGGGGAGCGTGGGAACGCTTAGTACGCTCTGTCAAGACGGCGCTGGGGGCGACGCTGCATCAGCGGGCACTAAAAGAAGAAGTGCTGCTGACCCTGATGATAGAGGCCGAACACTCTATAAACTCTCGGCCTCTCACCCACGTTTCCGTCGATCCCAAGGATCCGGAGGCGTTGACTCCGAACCACTTCCTCATCGGGACCTCCTCAGGCCTTCCCCACACTGGGCCTTGCGAGGAGGCCAGCCGAAAACAATGGAGAGCTGCCCAAGCGCTCGCCGACCATTTCTGGCGGCGCTGGGTAAATGAATACCTGCCGACGCTGGTGCCCAGGGGGGCATCCGACGACCAACGACGACCTCTGCGCGTTGGCGACCTGGTTGTCGTCGTCGACCCTGCACTGCCACGAGGGACGTGGCCCCGAGGCGTCGTGGAGACTACGTACGTCGGTCCAGACGGCAAGGTGCGATCGGCCGACGTCAGAACTACAGCGGGCATCCTTCGGCGTCCTACGACGAAGCTCGCCGTCCTCTGCGTGGAAGATAAGGCTACGGTAACCCTGCGCCGGGGGGAGGATGTTACGGACGACGTCGCTTCATAATAAATAATGATTGTATGAAATGTAAATAATGATGATTACATAAGTAGATTTTAAGTAGATATAAGGATGATTAAATAAAAACCATTTGAAAGTAGGGAAATCTTTATTGTAATTCGAATAAGGGTGTTTTATTATCCTATAGTAAGTAAGAGATCAAAAATATGACGATGTAAAGTGGACGCGAGCACGATCCGAGCAGGTTCGGACAAGTCGGAACCTGTTCGGAGGCCATCACTAGTGAACTCTGACAAAACGCGATATGATTGGTCGAAAGGAATATATTCTGTTATATTACGCTCGCCTCCACCCACTACTTGCACTATGCAAAAATAGAATATAAACAGGACGGTTTGTTGCGAAATTTGTAGTTCAGCAGCAGTGTTCTCTCAAGAAACTCCGAAGCAACAAGCCGATCCTGAAAAGTGCAAATTGTGAATCAAGACTTCAATGAAGATTCGAAGAAATATATCCAACTTACCAAGTCAGGCGTTTCATTCCTAGGGAAAAATACAGTCCACCTCGACAGAGATTGTTTCATTCGTTTGAAGACTATGATACACCTGCTACCCGATGTCACAATTTTTACAAGCTTTTGTATCCGAATCAAAATTCAGGATCCCGTAACAAAAGACATAAATAATTAATATAAACTATTATACCCGGTCAATAATTAATAAAGCTGTTATTTTAAATTGTTTAAAGCCAGCATTTCAAAATGTCGCGAAATTAATAAACAGAATCACCCATCGCGCGATATGTCGCTGTGTGCGTTTATTTGTGCGTTTTTTTGCGCGGTCATAGAGCTACTCACAGATGGGCTGCGTTTAAATACGGAGGGTTTACACTTGCCGTAAATAAAAAAAAAACATTTTATCATTGAATCATGTTGAGATGTGAATAAAAGATTGGGTTTTTTGTAAAACACGTAAAATATAATCGGCCCTAGTTACCACAGTTGTTGATCGAAGTGACATGACATCTTTCTTTATAAAAGTATAAGCGTATCAAAAGAGTTTATGACTTCGGAGTAAATCCTCATTCAACAAATCATTAACATACTCCTTGAATTTGACCAGGTTGCAAAGTGAAACCTTGTAGAATAAGAAAACACTGAATACAACCTCCTTGGACTGCCTCGTGGGTCTAGTGGTAGCAAGCGCAACTGATGAACCTGAGGTCCTGGGTTCAGTTCCCGGGTTGTGCAGTGTTATTGGGTTTTTCCACCAGGAATTTCTCAGTAGCAGCCACGGAGTCTGGGTTTGTGCCCAGTTGATGGCAATAAAATCGCCCCCTTTCATAAATGGAAACTGGGACTTAAATATTACAGGCGATATGTGTGTGTAAAATAATTAGGTACACCTCGGCCCCTTTGGGGATCACGGGCGTGATGTTTTGTTAAGGGGACTACAGTAGCTAAATTAGCAACTCTATTTGTGGTCGTTCAAACTTCGTTTGAAATACTGTTAGAGTAAAGTTCTAATCAGCTTGCACTACAAAGTGGTTGTTACGTTAGTCACTGCGGGCCGAATAGTACGAAATGAGTGGTTTCGATCGATTTACAAAAAATCTATTGATTGGACTAAAAAAAACACTGTGATGCTAATATGTTGCTTGTAGAATTATTTGCTAAAAAAACGGAATGATCGCAAGTATTTTAGTTTGGTTTTTACACGACTGCCCAAACAAGGAGTGTTATGTTTTTTACTCGTTATAAGAAATTTTTAGAGATAAGTTTGTGATTTTTTTTTGAGTAAAATTATTTTTTTAAATACGTAATTAATTGTATTTTGCTTTCCAAACATTAAACCTACTAGCATTTATCCCGAAGAATATCACATATTTTTCTGGTTTTGTGTACTGCAGTGAATCATATACTTTCAGGTATTGCAAAACTCGCGTTTAGCTCCTGTTGTTGCCTTAAGTACAACTACAGTTTTTTTTTAAAGATAGATCCATATCACATTAATAACCAAGTTAAGATTTTTAGAGTGATCCGCAAAGGATCTTGACTATCTGTTTTAGTTAATGAAACTTAAAAGAACAAACTCATAATACTATTTTTGAACCATTATTTCATAAAGATATTTGGAAGAAAGTTTTAAGAACCATTATTTTCGTCTTAAATATCTTGACATACTCTTTCAACTAAACGAGTCAGTCAAAGTCTATGATCATACTGATTTAACTGGTACTAAGAAGCCACACAGAAGGCTGAGTAGAGACTCAGAGTCGCACAGAGATCCATGGAGCATTCCAAAATCTATTACACCGAGTTCCAAACGTCGAAATCCGCAAACTCGGAGGTCCTAACGATTACCACTGCTCTCAAAACAATAAACCAAATATAAAGACCCGAATGGCGCAGCGGTAGTGAGGCTGCCTTACGGAATCTAGGACCAAATGTTTGTGTGATGAGCATGGACATTTGGTTCCGATAAGTAGGTATGTATTTACAAACAAAAAGTATATATTATGTAGTATATCAACTGTCTGGTGACCACGACACGAGCCTTGCTTAGTGTGGCACTAGATGGCGCTGTGTGTAATGTCCATCGATATTTATTTACTATAAAGGGTAGTAAAATAAGGAGTCCACGTAGTGAATAAATCGCGCAATCCCTTTCACAGACTTGTGTCCCAACATTTGGAATATTTCAGTCTGAGTTTGGTAAACTTATGACATTCAAGAAAAGGCAAATAGACATCTTTACATTCATAGCAAATATTGAAACCAGTTTGTTTACATACATTTATTGACTTGTATAAGGTCGAACGAATACACACAATGTATTTGATGACTCTTTGCATCATAGATCACTGCTTACCCTACAACATTGCAGCTGTTTGATATTGATTTGATATTGTTCTTTTGATATATTGATATTGTGATATTGATATTGTTCTGGCGTTGTGCTTACAATGCATGAGATTTGCAGTGTTTATGTTTGCGCTCCACGTAGGTGAGTAGGTTCACTGACGTAGGATATATAAGATGGAATCACATTAATGGACCACGTGTCAAGTTCATTATACCAACCCAACACAGAAAAGTTACATGGGTTATTTAAAAAACAGCTGATATCCTACATAAGTGGAATATTTACATGGTCAAAATAAATTTTGCCTAGAAAATCACGAATCACGTTATGCCGGCCGTCATTTGTGGATCTTTTACAGTCCTTACAGGTAGTCACTGTCCAAAAAATCAATCAAAATCAAAGCATTTATTTCAAGTAAGCCAGTTACAGGTACTTCTGGATTGTCGAAAAAGTCTGGCAACCAGTCTTATCAAGCAGTACTTTGTTCACAAGTACTGGGTTGTGGAAGTCAGATAGGTAGTCGCTCCATGTGAAATACTGGTATTCAGCTGCATCCGGTCTGACTGTAAGCCGACCCTAACATGGTTGGGGGAAAGGCTAGGCATATTTTAAGCTTTTTTATCCCGTTGCAAGAAAAAGGCCTTTGCCTCTTCATTAAGCTGGTTTCAGACTACGCTATACTATTCTGCTATAATTATAGTATAGCAAATCAGGACCTAATGCTACATAGCATAGCGTTCACATTACGCGATGTTATCGCAAGCATTTATAGTTCATAGCAAGCTCAGATAGAGTTCAAATAAGTGGGAAAAACATTAACTTGCGGGACGGCCGGGGTGAGGGAGGAGGAAGAGGGCGGCGCGTGATATAGCATAGCATTAACTCAGCGTATCGCACCATTATATAGCATATAGTAAGCCAATAATATATACAGTGCCCAGTGCGCAGTGTACAGTGTGAACGTTTCCATAACAAATGAATGGTGAGCGATATTGTTGTGCTATGAGCTATATACTATAATTATGCTATTATATTATAGAGTAGTCTGAAAGCCGCTTTAATCTGTTTACATGCAAAATTGCTTTTCGTACTAAATATTTGAGAGAATTTAACATATTCCACTTCAAAATGGTCGAAATGTCAAGTCTATAAGTGAGTTTCCCGAATGGAATAATTAACTAAAATTATGTAAAGCCCGCAAACCAACGATATTTGAATTAAAATCAAACCAAATAGATGAATTACCCGACTCAATTTGCATTTTTGTTACATCAAATGTTTTGGTTAAAATTTCATTTTCAAAATGGAGATATTATTTCGTAGCCAGATGGAGATTAAAGATTCTGGTGCTCCCTGAATTGGAGAGCTAGGTTGTTACGAGTATAACTGGGTGGGGTTGGGTTTCTAACTATAATTCCAAGTGTACTTTCGTTTTTGCCTAACAGACTATATAAGTGCCTCAAATATATGTAAAAAATTGTACAGGTTCTAAACAACCTCATCACGAAGCCGTCAACCAAGCATTCTGTACATCAAACTAAGTAACTTTATGCAAATATTATTGCTCGCAAACGACTTTTTTTGGGTAAAAAATCACGTTTTGTGATAAAAATAAACGTAACGCACTCAATACATTGTGCTGATGGATAGATTGAATAGTACGGGAGTCGTGGAGGTGTTTAAAAAAATTGTACAATAAAAACTTGTATTACAAAAAATATATACAAATGTTAAAGTTGGAACTTTGACCCCCCATTATCTCCGTAACTAGAAGGTTCCCAGGTATGGTGTAGAACAAAAAAATGATCGCAATGACGAGGAGATCAAGTGCCTTCCGGCTTCGTGAAAAGGTTCTTTACAGCCTTTATATGGCCCAAACTGATAGTCCTAATAATTATGTGGTGCCGCGGTAGCACATAATACGGCTTTAAAATAATTTAGTAAACCTGTTTTCAAGAGATAACGTGGATTTGGTAACGGAAAATCATTATTCGCTAATAATGATAGTTTGATAGGAAAATTTTGTCTTTTCGTAACATAACATCACGCCTGTGTTCCCGGGGTCAGACAGCGGTGTAACTAATAGTACTTACACCCACATTTGGCCAGTTATGTTTAAAGTTCCATGTAATAGGGCGAGCCTATTGCCATCAACCAGGCACTAATCCAGACACCATAGCTGTTGCTGAAAAATTCCTAATTTAAAAACCCAATAACACTTCGCTCGACTCGGGAATCGAACCCAACACCACTCTTTGCAATCATGAAACATGATTTAAGATTGCAAGACTCGTTATTTTCTTAAATCCTTTATCACCCAACCCTCGGGTCCTTGCGCCTTTACCACAGATTTATGTTTACCTAGATACGGCAAATACAACGATCCGTTTCAGAACCGAAGGTGACTTTTTTTGCCACTTTTTTTTTTCAAATACACGGTAGCTTTTAGGTTTTCTGGAACCGAAATTCATAAAATTACGTTTTTTAGGGTTCCGTATCTCAAAAGGTAGAAAAAGAACCCTTTTAAATCACTTTCTTGTCAGTCTGTATGTCTGTCTGTCCGTCTGTTACCACCAATTTTACCGACGGAGCTCAAGAACAAGTGGACCTAGCAAGTTGAAATTTGTACAAGATACTTAGGTCTATATTCCCTATTAGGTGTATAAAAATCAAGGTACTAAGTCAACACCATAATTTCGCGAAAACTTGTTAGTACCAAAATTTACTTACCTTAATTTTTAACTTTTTTGGTTTTTCCGAATTTTCCCTATAGTTGAGCTGTACGACCTTGCTTTCAACCAAAATTGACAATTCTGGGTCAAGCAGAAGCTCCCTATAACTTTCTGGTCGAAAACCTATATGGTAGTTCCCGTTGACCTAGAATCACGAAATTAGTACAGGAAAAATGTGTAAAACCGTAAATAACAAAAAAAAAGCGATTTTACTATTCCAAACTTATCACTTGCGGTTGGTGCAATAAACGTTTCATGGGATCGAACAGCAAAGTTAAGTTTGTGCTTTAAAAAGTAGAGTAAAAGTAAAAGAACCCTCGGGGAGCGAGTCCGACTCGCTTTTTCTTATTTTTTTTTAAATAGTACCAGACCTCAAAATAACCGTGCATATGCACTATATAATGATCATACAAAATACACTGCGTTTTTTTTCTTTAGAGATTTCTTTAGAATTATATTTTTCTGGAATTATTATATTCCCGAAACAAAAATAACTCGACGGTGTTTTTTTGCAATGTTTACCTACTTGTTTAATACTGCTGTGCTGACAATTAGTATTAGCAAATAAGTGCTACAAACTGTTTTCCCTTTATATATGGTGACTGGTAAAGTGTACGAAACTTTAACACGTAATTGTGCTCATGATAACAAACAACTTTTAATGTGCCTAAAGAAGTTTTCATTTAAAAATATCGCAATGACTGGGAAAACAAGTACCTCTCGGCATCGTTAAGGATTTTTCTACACCCTTTATATCTGTGGTCCATCAAGTGCAACGATATCTGACAGGAGTTTGTGCCTCAAGGTGTAAAACGTTTAATGTCTACAATACAATTTGCACCGTCACTGTTGCTTATCCCAAGGCCTTTTGGGGATTCGAAAATTGTAAGGCAATTTCCGCTTGAATTATTTCGGATAAGATACATACATACCGAGTTTCCTCCGTGCCTCGGAAAGCACGTTAAGGCGCAGATACATGACTTTTAGTGATTTTAAATTGATCATCACGTCTTAACTTCTAGTCTAATTTATTTGTTATACTAGACCATTTCTTTCATAATTTGATATGTGAAAATGTGAAGAAACATTTTTATAACTTAGTGTAATTAATTTGTAAAGTAATGTCTAACGCGGCAAAAAAAACGATCATCACGCAAACACTATCAGGCGTATTTGCATGAAACTTAGATCATCTCAAAGACAATTTAATGCCCTTTATATTAATATACGGCTTTTATCCGAATTGTGTTTGATAAGTCAAGGTGGGTTGTTTTTTCGAATAATCTTGGTGCGCATTGAAGCGGGGCTCCTCGGGGCGACGGGTGGCAGTGTATCGCTGACCACTCTCACGCACGGGTATACGCTATTGCTAAACTTCTCCCACTCGCTCAAGGTCGTTGGCGTGAGGTAGCCCCTTAAGCCGTTGGTCCCGGCTGTCATTTGTCCATCTTTGACAGTCGTTACAGGTAGTCAGTAGCCCAAAAAGTCTGACACCAGTCTCACCAAGTGGTATCGTATTTCCCAGTATTAACTGGGTTGTGGGGGTCAGATAGGCAGTCGCTCCATGTAAAATACTAGTATTCAGCTGCATGCGGTTAGACTGGAAGCCGACCCCAACATAGTTGGGTAAAGGCTAGGCAGATGGTGATGAATTATTTTGGATAAGGTTTGATGATAAAATAAAATATAGGCTACTTAAAGGAATTACTTCTGCAACCATTTTCATGCAATAGACATGAATCAGAATGAAGTAAGAACCGTCAAAGAAACGGAAATTAAAAATTATAACATTTATTTGACAGTTCTAAATTCAAGCAATAACTAAACTAACTACAGAATAAAAATCGTCTCTTAACTCAAGTAATCACTTGTACTAGTACACAAGCGTACGTTTCAATATTATGCAAAATAACATAAATTCTACTAGACTTATAACAAAGGTTCTGCGGTTTGTGATCCAGTCAAGAATATTAGCCATATTCCATAGATCTAAGAGACCTGAACTGTTTGCACTGTGTTTTGACATGCCTAGTACAATTACTGCTAATTGAATAGAGCTTAAACAAGCAAAGCGAAACCACAAACAAATCTCAAACTGGGCACGTGTAAGTAAAGCTCCATTTCCTCAAAGAACATCACAGATGACCATGACCCTGAAGATAAGTCCATTATCCTTTAGCCCCGTCTCTAGCTACCCTCCTTTCTCGCATGTTTTTGTTTTCACCCCATCATTAATATTTTACCATAACACGGGGTCTGTTGGCATCAAACTTGCTTCCATGCTCATCCATCATCGGCTTTCAAAACATGCCTTCAACTAACCTTCTTATCTTAACCTCCTTAATTCGAGTCTCGAACTTAACGTCACAGATATAAGGGCTATATTTGTTTGGGGAACACAATATACATCGTATTACAATTTTATTATAGGGTAGTTTGTAAAGTGATTACAGCACATATTTTTGGTTGTTCTATGGCAAACAAACAGGTTATATGGCTGCTTTAATTTAGTGTGGAATAATACCAGTAAATAAGGTAGAAGCCCTTTTTTTTTTTTTTTTTTTTTTTAGGATGGGAAATCATCAAATGACTTCTCCCACTCTGGGCGGAGCGGGAGGGAGTGTCAGACTCTTACTGACTAAAACCCATCCATGTTCCTTCCTCGCCCTTTAGGTAGAAGCCCTGAGTTAAGGAAAAACTTCAAAGACGTTTTTGTTCAAATATTATTGACCTTTTACTCAATTAATGGAAGTGCGTAGGATGGGTCAGAGTAAATAAGGAAAAGATTTATTCAAGACATTTTTTGATGAAAAAATATACAGTAAGTACTAGATTTTTTTATACATCTCAGCGTAAATTCAAGACAATTTCAAGTAGGTATACACATACGTCAGCAAAATAATGGAGGATGACTGGCTGGTGGTAGGAAATACATATGGCTTCCTCACGATGTTTTCTTTCTCCGTTTTGAGAGCAGAGGTGAAGAAATTGAACCAAGTAATGCCTGGGTTCGAGCAACGGCCCACAACTAATTTTGCGTAATGTACGAAAAGAAGAAAAATCTGGTGATAGGAACCACACAGCACCTTTTTATGCCATAGTACCCAATTATATTCTTTCTCTGTTACCCAAACGGTAAGCTCTCCTAAATTTAAATAAAAGAAAAAGGAAAAATCTTATAAAATCCTCTGCGTTTATTGATGTCAATGTTCTATGATTGAGACGGATAAAATATAAAAGGTGAAAATATTTCCTGAAACTCGTGCACGCGGCAATTTCTTTTAGTCAAATACGTTACCTACTCCGGCGTGATGCGAGTGGTTTGAAGTATGCTATGAGCTTAAACAGGAAAGATTTCTTAAAGCGCCGCATAGACCAAGGTTACCAGTATGTGTTGAACTTTACTTATATCACGAAATATTTTAAAAACACAAACAGCTTACGCTTTTATTTTACGAGACAAGCCAAGGTGAGCTCACGGCAAAAAAAAACTTCTCAAAATAATAATAATATCACGCTTGTAATCCGCCAACCTTGTGGCAGAAGTGTACCTAGGTCCATGTTCACCAAAAAGATGACGCTCTGATTATCTAAAAACAGCTGTTTAAAACATATATTTTTGTATGGGAACATGTCACAGTGACAGCTGTTTTTAGATAATCAGACCGTTACCTTTTCGGTGAACATGGACACTAATAGGTCACCCAGATTTCGGCAGTAATCTTTAAATCCCTTGTAAGAGGCGTAGAGCCTATGAATCAACCGGGCACAAATCCAGACTACATGGATCCTACTGAAAAATTCCTGATAGAAACCCATTAACACCTAAGCCCGACCAGGATATCGAAACCAGGACCTCAGCAACCTCGATTGCGACCACTAGACAAACGAGGCAGTCGAAAAACTTTAGATCACGAAACCTCTTAAAAACACAAACAGCCTACGCTTTTAGTTTATAAGAGTTGAGTAAAGATGATCTCACGGCAAAAGATTTTCTGAAAAAATAATACCTTATGAAAAGTTCTAAACTCAGCCGCAGACAAACACTCTAAGTTTACAAGGTACGATTGCTTTAGATTAGATTAAAATGCAAAGAAATAACAAAAGTCTCATTTTTACAAACTTCAATTTGTTTTGGTTGAGCAATCTGCCTCCAGCCGGGAAGCCGAACAAATCACAGGTATATTATTCCGTACCAAAAAAACACTTTTCTAATCACGGGAACTAATGGTCCAATTCTAAAAAAAAAACGGGCAGAAATGCCAGGTTTTGTTTAATAATTGCATCCACCTTAATATTAGGGTTCTCTGATCTCAAACTCATTATTAGACATTCTACGTACGAATTATAACAAAAGTCTGAATTAATCCAATCCAATGTCAAAAAAACACAGTCCTTCTTAGCTTGTCGATGACAATTCAAATTGAGCCAGCTCACAAGTTGGCGATGAGTTTGGCACTCTCAGTAGCGTCCATCAGCTCCTGTGATTTGCAAACAACAGGAAAGGCCTGCCTTTATTGTTGCGATGGGACATTTGTAAGGTAACAAATGTCCCATCGTTTGTGATAAACACCACATTAACATTCCAGAACGGAGTCATCTAGTCATTATCGAATCTCCATCTAAACAGGTTTTCCTTGTTTCGGCCAACCTGCAGCCGGTGTAGTCCTAAGTTGTCCAAAATCTCATAGACTCTACTCAATTATGATGTATGGGTCCATACTTCGTACAATATAATGGCGACTGTGTAAGTTCAAGACTGTAAAACCTATGTATACCTAAATGCTGTACACAGTAGCTGTTGATGAAACTATATTATAAATCAATATATAGGGTGACTGGTAATTAGTGTACGAAATTTAAACACGTGGTTGTGCTCATGATAACAAACAACTTTTAGTATGGGACCAAAGCGGAAATCGCGAAAAAAATATCAGCTGTTCAGTACACTAGGCGAACATAATAATATATGTACTGAACAGCTGTTTTTTTTTTCGCGATTTCAGGTTTGGGCCCATAGTAAACGTTGTTTGTTATCATGAACACAATCACGTGTTAAAGTTTCGTACATTAATTACCAGTCACCCTATATACAACACGCAGCAACTGAAATCCAAGAGTATGCTAAACTTGTGCTCTAATTCGTAACTTGTATGAAGTTGATCTTCTGTTTCATCCCTCATATAAAAGAATCTCTTATGGATAAAATTGCAAAGACGTTCAGGTGACTATAAAATACAGAACATTGAACTAAGTGGTCATAATTTAAAAGAATTCTGTCGAGACTGCGCACTTAGCTCGATATGGTGCCGAATTTCAATTTTGTTTGATAGCAAACGCAATTTCACGTGAAAAGTTTTTATCCCTTCATCTGATGTGGAAGATGGAGATATTGTCTTCAATCAGGGTATTTTAGAACGTGGTGAAGGAAAAATATACTGTATAATATTTTAGCTTCGTACGCGTAAATCAAGTAGGACTTGAGTTATGGTTCTACAATCACATCATGCTTTATTAAGGGACATTGCTCAGCGCCCATACATTGTTCGCCCTCGAACCAAGAGCATCGGAAAATATGTGTTATATTGTTGATAATTAATAAACTCCTGCAAGATCTTATTTTTGTAGCAATCTAGCTGCAGAACAGATTATATGTATTTAAGAAATAATATCAGATTTTGAGGTTATAACCGAACCATAACCGCGATTATTACGTATAGTTTTTCATAGATCCGAGTCATTCTAAACGATATTATATAACCCCTAATAAAGATCATAATGAGTTTTAATCTTTTTAATTTTTTTTTTTTTTTTTAGTTTTTTTTAGTTTTATTTAAGATATATTTAAAAATGTAAATAATATGTTTTAGACTGAATAAACGAAATAATCATAATGAAATATGTGGGTTTTGTTCACTCCAGCATTGTTATAAATACCTATTTAAAATCGAGTACGACCTGATCCATAAGTAAGGTACCTAAGTAGGGTTTTTTAAATGATACTTTCAGGGAATAGTGATTGTATGTTTACATTGTAGCTTCTGTTTGCACTTAATTCGAAATAAATAAAAACGAGACTCGGATTAAAAAATATGCATCATTCATTCACAAGTTATAAAAATATTCAATCGATCGATTATTATCAATTGAGCATCCCTAATCTTTTTTGACATGACATCGATATGACGTTTGACCAAGATTGCGGAGGTTTTCGCGTTAAATACTTCATGCTCATTTTAACATGCAGTTAGAATAGTCCGTGTTACAAAAGTATTTGCAAATAATATAATAAAACAGACGATGAATTATCGTGCATGTCCGATACTTTAGTTGCACAGGGCGATTCTGGACATTGTCCTTTACCATATAAATGTCCATGTGATACCATATGGACATTTGAAAGCACTTACGTTCCTACCCGGAATACTGGGGTACCCAATAGGCTTGTTTCCACCATCAATAAATTGCAAATCTATTTAGTCCGTCAGTTAGAGAAATAGAAAATAATGGACACGTATTTTTTGTTTTTGTTTTTGTAAATCAACGAATATTGACAAAGATAAAACGCATCAAAACTCGGGAGTGGGGGCTCGTGGCGTCAGTACTCACTAAGAATGATACCGAACAGTGACGTATTGGGAATTTTAAAAGCGTCGTATCTTCGTCAATTTCGGTTTATGTGACAAAAGAAAAAATACGGGTCAAATATTTTTTGATAATCTAAGTGACGGACTAATTAGATTTTTTCAGTTAACAAGCCTATTGATGCAGCTCATCGTACAACCAGTCTTACCAAGGGGTATCGTATTACCCAGTACTAACTAGGATGTCGAGGCCAGATAGTCAGTCGCTCCATATAAAATATTGCTAATATGTTAAGCCGACCCCAACATTGTAGGGAAAACGCTAGGTAGACGATATCTAAAACCGGAGAGCTATTTAGAGTTCCAAAAATAAATGTTTCCCGATCTCATCTATTTCGATACGAGGTCTACGTCTACGCGAATGCTACGGCGTAGCTCTTGTTTTTGCTACGCTTACAACTATTTCGTAGCAGCAAACACCGCTATGGGCCGAAGTGACTTTCTTGTTTACATCTTCGGTAGGTACTTGTTATAATTTTCATCTTACTGACAGACACAAGCTTGTTTCAAAACGGGATAAATAACAATCAATAAAATCTGACACGAATAAATGCTCGCATTTAGTAGTAGGTAGAATTCGAAAACAATTTGTACTAAGGGTTTTATAATAATAGCAATAGCAATACGACAATGTCATTAAAATACAATTTTATTACAAGACCATTGACCGACCAATGATCGACCATTGTGAATTTAGCAGATTACGAACTTTAAGCAGAATGACAATGGGACGGGAATGGAATCGTGTCGGAGTGACGTATTTATTAAAATACTAGAATTAGGCCCCAGCATGTAAGACATGTTTCATTGTCACGATGTTAGGCCAAGTCCAAGAGGCCCATGGATGACTTATAAACTCTGACATGTAAGATAACCTGATCACTTTATCTCTTGTGATCCAAAGTATTGTATTTCCTTAGAAATGGCGACATTGTGAATACAAAGACATTGTTGCTTTGTGTACTACAGTAGCACAACTTGGCTTTGTACTCGTATGTTCCCGCGAACTCAGTCATTGAGCTATCTGACTTGCTTTGTCTATGTTAATTGGGTATTTGCTGACAACTTGTTAAGACAAAAGGACGCTACAGATGTCGCGAGGAGAATTTGTAAACAGTGAAGGTGACTGTTGACTCTTCGTTTGTCAAGTGGGCACATGCGCAAAGCTGTTCATGAGGTCCTGGTTTGATTCCCAAGTGATGTTGGTTTTCTTTCATAAAGACGGATGTCCTAGTACCAAAAACTCGAAGACATGTGACATCTACCAATCTGCACTGGGCCCGCGTGGTGGATTATAGCCTATTCCCTCAGAGGAGACCTGTGTCCCAGCAGTGGGAACATTAATAGGCTGATGATGATAAGGACGCAAGGACTCGAAGGTTGGATAATAAAGGATTTAAGAAAATTCCGTGACTTGAAATCATGTTCATGTTTGCAAAGAGGTCGTGGGTTTGATTCCCGGGTCGAGCAAAGTGTTCCATATTCTTTTTTGTGGCTGGCGACTCCCAATATTTTCCTATGCCGTTTTAAGAGCGGCGGTGATGAATTATAATTTGTTTATCTAAAGGGTGTAAAATACCTCTTAATGAAGCCGAAAAGCATTTGTTCTCCCCGTCATACCTGGGAACCTTCTAGTTACGGAGATACAACTTTTTAACAATTTTTTTTTTTTTTTATTACAAGTTTTTGTTGTAATGGTTTTACTTTAAACACCTTTGAGACCCCTGTACTATTCAATTCATCCATCAGCACAATGTTTTAAGTGCGTTACATTGAGTTCTACCACAAATCATGATTTTTCTCCCCAAAAAAAAGTCGTTTCCCAGCGATAACTTTTGCGTAAAGTTACTTAGTTTGATATACAGAATGCTTGGTTGACGACTTCGTGATGAGGCGGTTTACACCCTGTATACTATATAATATTATAAAGCTGAGGAGTTTGTTTGTTTGTTTGAACGCGCTAATCTCAGGAACTACTGATTGAAATTGAAAAAATCTTTTTGTTTTGGATAGTCCATTTATCGAGCACAGTTATAAGCTATATAACATCACGCTACAACCTATAGGAGCAGAGCATAAATGGAACATGTTGCAAAAGCGGGGAATTTTATTTTATTCCTTACTCCTTTCCCTATCGTGATGTATTTTTCGCATATAACCTTTCTCGATAAATGAACTAACCAACACAAAGAGATTTTTTTAATTTCAGTAGTTCCTGAGATTAGCGCGTTCAACCAAACAAATAAACTCTTCCTTTTTTTAGGGATGACCACTCGTAGTTGCAACTCGCTCAGGTCGCTTAACTACTTCACCGGACTATCCTGTGGTGGCCAAAAATTACTTTCAGGCCCCCAGCCAGGGCTTACAAACTAAAAAACACAATTACAGTCACTAAGGGAACCCCCTGTGGGGTTCGGGCCTCGACTTAGTGCGTCCTTGAGGGGAGGGCAGCAAGGGTCAGGCTGGGTCGGAATATGATTTGGGGAATTTAAAGCTACATGCTCAGCGTCGCGGGCTGGCTCGTCGAGCAAGGGTCGGGCAGTAGACAAACTCTTCAGCTTCATAATATGATATAAGTACAAGTATACAGGGTGTAAACCACCTCATCACAAAGCCGTTAACCAAGCATTCTGTCCATCAAACTTAGTAACTTTACGCAAAAAATATTGCTGGGAAACAACTTTTTTATTGAGGTTATAAATCATGTTTTGTGGTAGAACTCAATGTAACGCACTTAAAACATTGTGCTGATGGATGGATTGAATAGTAAGGGGGTCGTGAAGGTGTTAAAAGTTAAAATCTTACAAAAAAAAACTTGTATTTAAAAAAAATCTTGTCAAAAAGTAGTAACTTTTCTATACCATACCTGGAAACCTTCTAGTAGTTGTAGTTACGGAGATATGGGGTATCTCCGTAGAAGGTATGGTATAGAACAAAAAAAATGATCGCAATGATGGGGAGAACAAGTGCCTTTCGGCTTCGTGAAGAGGTGTTTTTCACCCTTTAGATTGCCCCAATTCACCTCGTATTCCATAGGTGTCATTAGACCAATACTAATGACCATAACACTGACGCTAAATTGAGCCATTCTCACCTGATTCCAGTACATACTAATTGAGTTGTCCGGGCTTAGCGCGTCATTAATCAGTAGTAATTGTTATGCGAGGTACGGACAACCTACGTGTTATATCGTCATATGCCTAACCATTTTCCAACTATGATAGGGTCGATTTCCAGTCTACCCTGCAGCAGCTGAATACCAATCCAAACTAACATTTTATAGAGCAAAGATCAGATTTTTTGTTTGTTTGTTACGATTGAACTCAAGAACTACTCAACCGATTAAAAAAATTCTTTCACCAGTAGAAAGCTACATCTTTACTGAGAACATAAGCTATAAACTACATTGATATCATGCAAATTAGCTGAGCTATCAGATTTTTTGCAGACGAAGACGACAACGCGACTGTATTTTATTTGGAGCATTGCCTACCTGATCTTTACGACCCAGTTAGTAGTGGATAATAGAATAACCCTTGGGAAGACTGGTTGTCAGACTTTTTGGGCCACTGATAACTGTAACGACTGTCAAAGATCTGCAAATTGCAGCCGGAACAGGTTTAGCGTGCTTTCTGAGGCACTCTGAGGAAACTCGTTATGCAATGGGTGGTCACCCATCCACAGACCAACCAAGCAAGTGCGGCTTAACCTGAAGATTGATCCGAGCGACTGTTATTATTTATCCTAACAAGAATATTAATTAAGATATCCTCTTACCTTTCCCATTGTTTTAGCTTCAAAATTAGTTACAGTATTACCTCGTTAAATCTTAGTTATCTCCAATTATACAGCTATTACGGTTAGTTTCAAACAACTTAGTTTAAACCAAGAGCACAGTTAACTTTGAAAGTTGATCAACTTGTCTGAAACTGACGTAATAATGCTTTGGTGCTGTTCATTTGAAACTAGAGGCTGTGTTTAATTAAAGCATCATGATATTTACATAGTCTACTTTATCAGCATATAAGTCATATTAAAAGAGCCTCTATAAGCATGCAATACGAATATCATTCTTCTGTATGTATGACACAAAGTCTCTTTTTGCATGTGTAGGTGTGACGATTTTCAAATTGCACTCTCTGTTATCAATAAGATATTTGTAAAGTATTTACTATCGCCTATTATATTGTCAGTCCTATTTTAATTCTTGATAGTTAAACTATCACTATTACCCTTTTGCTACATTGTTACCATATAGTTCGTAAGTAATGTGAATGTGAATGTGAATACTGTTACCTTGTAAATAAACTTATAGATACTAAATAAATATTACACTATCTGAACAATTTACAACCAATCTTAAGTAAGAAAGCAGCTCTTGATAAAATAAAGGGTGTCTCGAACCATGAAACTAAACAATATTTGATCAACGAATTAAAAAAAACAACATTTTACAATTCTCTGTATAATTGACGCGAAGTCATTTATTTTAAAGTCAAAATAGATGTCTTACTTTAATACCACACCCCATTTAAATGACGGCACCATTTTCTTTCATAAAAATATCCATCATGTACCTAGCCTTTTCCCAACTATGTTGGGGTCGGCTTTCAGTCTAACCGGATGCAGCTGAATACCAGTATTTTACATGGAGCGACTGCCTATCTGACCTCCACAACCCAGAAATACGATACCACTTGGTAAGACTGGTGCCAGACTTTTGGGACCACTGACTACCTGTAACGACTGTCAAAGATGGACAAATGACAGCCGGGACCAACGGCTTAACGTGCTTTCCGAGGCACGGAGGAAACTCGGTATGTAAGGGTGGTCACCCATCCACAGACCAACCTAGGCAAGCATGGCTTAACCTAAAGATCGACCCGAGCGGCTGTTATTATTTAGCTACGAGCTCCTCATATATCTTTCAAAAAAATGTTATATATCTTTCATTTAATAAAAATATGACAAGGTTAAATTAAAGACCAAATCTATTTTAAGCTATACACAGTTCACAACTACACTTAAAATGTCACTTACGGGATTAACTCTAGAGTAATCACGGATTACTCTGGGCCGTGGGCGTGTGGGACGAGTTGCTGAATTACTCGTGATTTTTATTTAAAATTGAGCTCGAAACAGCGAACAGCGTCGAAATTTCGAAATTTCAAGATATCCCGTAAGTGAGGTGTATTCCCGTTAACCCCACCATTCGTCGTCCCACTGGTGGGGTTAACGGGAAACGATTAAAATAGTTAAAATTGTTCCCGTTGACCCCACCAGTGGGACGACGAGCAGTGGGGTCAGCGGGAACTAATAAAATAAGTAAAAATTGTTCCCGTTGACCCCACCGTATTTTTAGTTTAAGACCAAATCCTTTTTTCATAGACATTAACAGTCGGCATAGTCTTTTATTTTTATTACTACAACTACTAGTTAAACCTACCCATCAAGCTACCTTGTACGGTATTTTTCCAGTAAATTGAACCTTACATGCACGTCTATCAATAATAATTATCGGCGGTAATCTAATAGAGCATAGGTAGGACCTTCGTCCAATATTGATTGTAAAGGTGAGTTTACACTTTTTGTCAAAAAACACAAGCCGGTAGCAACTGCTTATGAGATGCCGAAAATTGAATTGGATGGAGTGTTAGGACTATGCCCAGCAGTGGGCTACTATAGGATGCTGAGGACATCCTCTTCACTCTCACTCACCGTGCTTTCAGAAGATGGACGATGACGTAAAGTGACGCCACATATAAATAGGGTTCAATACGTTTCATGTGTCATGTTCATTAAACCTCTTTCTATTACTGAAAATACATAGATTGCAAAGACCGAAAGAATGCGTTAAAACTAAACGCGAGTTTTGTAATGCCTGAAAGTATGTGATTCACTACAGACCAGAAAAATATGTGATATTTTTCAGGATATATACTAGTACGATAGTGTTACAATTAATTTTAATCATTAAAAAAATAACGAACTTATCAAAAATTAAAAATCTTTTAACGAGTAAAACCGTACTAAAATACATGCAATCATTCTGATTTTTTGGCAAATAATTCTACAAGCAACATGTTAGCATCATAGTGTTTTAGTCCATTCAATAGATTTTTTGTAAATCGATCGAAACCACTCATTTTGCACTATTCGGCCCGCAGTGACGAACGTAACAACCACTTTGAAGTGCAAGCTGATTAGAACTTTACTCTAACAGTATTTCAAACGAAATTTGAACCACAACAAATAGAGTTGCTAATTTAGCTCCTGTAGTCCCCTAAAGAGGCTTTTTACAAATAACTTACGAAACCTGATTTCATGATTTGAGACCTCTAATTTGTAGATACTATTGAATATATAGGAGCAGCGGTGGCCCAGTGGTGGCGAAGAACAGTAAGTCGTGGGTTCGAACCCAGACAGGCGCATTACTTTGTGTAATTTATTTCATCACCGCTGCTCTCAAAACGGTGAAGGAAAACATCGTGAGGAAACCGGCATGTCCTAGAACCAAAAATTCGAAGACATGTGACATCTACCAATCCGCACTGGGCCCGCGTGGTAGATTATAGCCCATTCCTTCTCATTGAGAGGAGGCCGTGTCCCAGCAGTGGGAACATTATAGGCTGATGATGATGATGATGATTGAATATATAGACAATACAACTTTTTTTTTTTCATATCACTTATATCCTACAATACTTTCATAATTATAGAATACTTTTTCGTATAATGCCTTTTTATGTAAATTGAACAATTACCGTAACACCAATATGTAAAAGGGCTCTTAAATAATTTTAGTGATTTGTGGTGCAACTAGACCTAGAGCTTGGCACAAGCAAAGAGAGGCCTATTATACCCAGCAGTGGGTGAAGTCAGGGCTTATGATGACCACAGAATGATGACGACGATGATGATACTATTGGGCCTAGAGTAGAAAAATAATGATACAACAGTTTTTTCACAAAAAGCACAATACTGAGACAAACAAAACTCAATAAAAACCCATGATGAAGGTAAACGCATTACTCGAGTGATCGAGTCACTCATCGCGCGAGACGTAACAAACGATTCAAGCCGATCATTCCCGATCGTGCCCGAACCGACAATAGGACCATTGTCACCCTTGCCGGTCTCGGAGGTCATCCGGACACACATGGATGGAATTTGTTATTAACATACCTATGGATTTTGTGGGTGAATTCGAATGTAAATTGCATTTTGATAGGACTGGTAGTATTGTCGTGTGACAAAGGATGTGTGTTATAAGTGTCGAGTTATTCACTCAGTTGATGAAAATGATGACATTGTTTAACTGTTATCTAGGGCCACGGTTTTTGGAGCCGCACGGGTCGGACTCCAAGGTTAAGCAGTGCTCGCCTGGATTGGTCCGTAGATGGATGGATATCATTACATACCCAGTTTCCTCCGTGCCTCGGAAAGCACGTTGAGCCTTTGGTCCCGGCTGTCATTTTCAACCCCCGACGCAAAAACGACGGGGTGTTATAAGTTTGACGTGTTTGTGTGTGTGTGTGTGTGTGTGTGTGTGTGTCTCATGTGGCATCGTAGCGCCCGAACGGATGAACCGATTATGATTTTGTTTTTTTTTTTTTGTTTGAAAGGTGAATTTGTCGGGAGTGTTCTCATCTTGGACTGATTTTTATCAAACATAGCTTAACAAAATATAGTTTGATAAAAATCTGTCCAAGATGGCCGCCGCCACAAAATGGCGGATTACATAATATATTTATTCAATAACTCCCTCAATATGGGTATCAAATGAAAGCGCTTGACTAGTAGAATATGATATGATATATGGCTATGATTAATGGCCGCCACCACAAAATGGCGAATTAACAAATTATTTTCTATTTAACTTTTAGTACATTTTGTCGGGGTTTTTCTTAAATTTTTAATTTAATTTTACTTGTTGTATATCTTTGATAGACGTTATGACTAGTCAGTGACTTGAAAGTCTGACAACGAGTCTTATCAAGGGGCACTAGTGCCCTGGGTAGTGGGTTGTAGAGATCAGATAGGCAGTCCTTTCATATAAAATACTGATATTTACCTGCAACTACTCGTACTGGGTAATATGGTTCGCCTTGGTAAGACTGGCTATTAGTCTTTGAGCAACTGACTGTAACGACTGTCAAAGATCTACAAATGACAGCCGGCACCACCAGCCGTGGCTTAACGTGCTTGCTAAAGCATGTAGGAAATTCTGGATGTAATGATAACCACCCATACACAGACCAACCTGGGCAAGCCGGCATAACCTTGAAGATTGATATTATTCAGTCACGAGCTCCTCACATCATACCTTCCTTAAAATAATCCTAAATTTATCAACATCAACCAGTGTAAACGCAACCTAATCCTGTCAATAATTTCTATCGGAATACCTCTCCAATGAATGAAATTACGTGGAGCCCGGCACACTGGTGCAGTGGCACGACCGTGTGGTGAATTATAAGCACGTATGCGAATAATTACATGCATTATCGGAATACTAAATACTTAGCGGCTAAACTTGTTTGTCGAAGTAATGATGCAAGAGGTTTTTGACTATTATTCGGCTTCAGCGCTTTTACAAAGGGCGTTAAAAACTATAAAGAATAAAAAGTGACTATACATTGTTAATTGTGTCCTTCTGAAAAGGCTTTCAGGCATAGTTAGCCCTATTACTTTCAACAATCACGAAAGAGCTGCAATTATTAATTTTGTACAGCATTTCAGCTGGGTATTCTTAACTCCTATTTAGAATCCTTCCTACAATGGATGGATAAATGAAACCCCAAAGGAAAATAATTCCGGCATTGTGGCAGGTATCATTTCTGACTCAAAAATGTAAAACTCCACTGCAGTACTCTCAGATTCACCAGCAGCCACCTCCTTCTGCGAAGCAGTCATGCTAGCAAAGGAGGTGGCGAAACGCGAGAGGGAGAGAACCTCTCGCCCCAGCCGCCGCGGGAGACGCACCGGGCGTCGTCGGGGGCTACGTGGTGGCTACCAGCCACTGTAGATGCGGGCCTGTGGACGGTTAGCTATGGGCTAGCTCGCCGTCCGTCCGTCTTATGACTACAGGCCGTGTCGACGGCGTGTACGTGTTCCACACGCGCCTCAAAGAGATGTCAGCAAAGTGAAGGGGGCAGGGCTGAAGCCTGCCGGGGCTGCGGGACTGTTAGAAAGAGATACCGTGGCCCCAGAACATAAAGGGCGAGGAAGGAACAGGGATGGGTTTTAGTCAGTAAAAGTCTGACACTCCCTCCCGCTCCGCCCAGAGTGGGAGAAGTCATTTGATGAAATTTTCTAATCTAAGGTGGACGTTGCGGAATGCAAAGATAGTGAGTTTATACCTAATGATCCCGCTGCTGGGCCACAGGCCACCTCTCTATGAGAGGGAATGGGCTAATCTTCCACGCGGGCCCAGTGCGGGTTGGTAGATGTCACATATCTTTGAAGTTTGGTTTTAGGACATGCCAGTTTCCTCTCGATGTTTTCCTTCACCGTTTTGAGAGCAGTGGTGTTGAAACAAATTACACGAAGTAATGCGCCACCTGGGTGCGGATCGAGGACTTGCAGCTCTTTGTAGGCTATACAGGGTGTAAACCACCTCATCACAAACCCGTCAACCAAGCATTATGCACATCAAACCAAGTGACTTTACGCAAAAAATATTGCTAGAAAACAACTTTTTTTTCGAACTCAATGTAACGCACTCAAAACATTATGCTCATGGATGGATTGAATAGTACGGGGGTCGTGGAGGTGTTTAAAGTCAAAATCTGACATTAAAAAACTCTGAACCCCAATATCTCCGTAACTAGAAGGTATGTTGTAGATAAAAAAATATCGCAATGACGGGGAGAACATGTGTTTTCGGCTTCGTAAAGAGGTTTTTTACACCCTTTATTATCATATAAAAAAAAACCATGTTTTTAATGCGCATTAAAATATGTATACCTAAGTTATACATAGGTCAGGTCGAAATCTACATAAATAAAGACCATAAAAACCGCATCCAGTGCCGACCAATCTCAGGAGACGAGCAGAGAGATGGTTTCGTTGCACAAAGGAAACGGCGTAGTAATAAGCTGCCTCAGTAAAATATACGTTTTAGAATAAATGTAAATGTTCTGCATTTCCCTTGTTGATAAGTGCAGTTTGTGGGTTTATGGGCAGCATTGTTTGTTCTGATTTTCTTAAAAATGCAGAATGCATATAAAAAAGTTTGAGTGTCATAATATAGTGACAAACAATTCCGTCATACCGCATTTTTTTTAATTTTTTCACGCTAAAACTGTAAAGCAATAAGTATTGCAATTAGACGCTTATTGTATTTGCATTATATTGAAATTCTGACAGTAAAAATGTGACATTAAGAACATTCCAATTTTGATGATGTCTGGCTAGTAAAGTAAATGATTGAAGCGCAGTTGTTTAGTGTATAAATAACTACCCACTGACAGTTTTATTCATGCGACCGACCATCTACATATTCAGTAACGTTATTTCACTTTCCCAGCAACAAAACTAAAAACTAAAACACATAAATCTTCTCTCCTGGCATCCAGCCGAAACACATTCGACGTTTTAAGACCTTTTACGTCCTCTTTCATATGACGTAGCCGCTCCACGTAAAGCTTAAGTCACAGAGCAAGCGACTAACTACCGACTGTCTATTATATAGAAAACATTAGATCACGTCTTGTATACCAGCCCGCGTAGCATGACCACCGTAGACTCTGTCGTGTCTACGGTGGTCATGCTACACGAGCTCGTATATCGCTCGGAGCCGACAAATCTTTTGTTCATCTGTCATTTTGTCGATTCAACGACAGATGAACAAAAGATTTGTCGAGTCTCTGTCGTTTCTCCGGTGGTCATTCTAAGCGGGCAGAAGGGTTAGGCAACAACTGTGGGTGTACCAAACAGTACACCCAGTTTGCTAGTTATGATAAGGTCCCATGTTAATAGTGGAAGGAATGAAGGGAGGCCTTCATCCAGGAGTGGGACAGAGCAGTCTAGGAAAATAGGGAGCAAGCCTATTATTGCCATCAACTGAGTACAAATCCAGACTCCGTGACTGCTACTGAGAAATTTGTGATGGAAAAACCCAATAACACTTTGTTCGACCCTGGAATTGATCCCAAGACCTCATGCTCAGAAGTCGCGCTTGAAACCACTACACCATCGAAGCTGTCAAGTGTTTTCTTATTACATATATTTCTATCAATAAAAAAATACAGATATTATTTTATCTGTTAACGGTGATCGTTCGCACCACAAACAAAAACTCAGTCAATGACGCGTCGTTTGGCGGGTAGAACATTCACTGTAAGTCTCTCGCATGGTACATAAATGCCAGCTAGAGACTATGGCTGGCTTATGACTGGACTCGTGTAAACGACCGGCGCGGTCACAAGCTTGCTCATGTCCCAGGTACAAAACTATCCGAACTACACTCTGGTTGCATGGTACTCGTCAACTCGTTTCTAGTTCAACTCGCTTGTCGCTAATCGTCTGCGGTGGGCCCGGTCTCAACATGGGCGGACATAAAAGTAGGTCCCGACATTGGTACTTATTGGGGTTTTATTTTTCTGTCCTGAATGTGGGTAGAATGGAATAATAAAGCCAAATGTGGAACTGTACTATGATGTACGCGAAAAGTATAAAATTAATGTTTACGTGAAAATATATACTTATTGTTTTATTTTAGAGATGTGTAATAAATCTCTCAATATTCAAGACCTGCATTTTTAGCATGCAGGGATATACATGTCGGAGAAGCAGCATCCTCCTCGACATCATCAGTGTTCACGGAGTCTAGTGGGCGTCATTTGGGCGAAATGCGAGCACAAAACAAAGTATTCACTGCTTCACACAGTTTAATGGCAATATTTCACAATAACTAGTTTGCTTGGCAATTATATTCGAGCAGCAGGTCCACGACACCAATCTCACTTCATCACCAGCGATCCACTTGGATCCTCGATCCACCACCGTTCTCCAAACCATCTCCAAGCAATCCTTGCTCTGTCACCGCATGTGTCAAGACCATCAAGACAGTAAAGATGGCGCGCGACCCTACTCTGGATATTTTATCCTTTGCTCTAATTTGACATGATCCAATGCAATGACTTTTACAAAAATTAGTTAGATTTTACACAATATTAAAATGTGATAAATCAAATCACATTAAATTAGGATTTAACAAGTTATTTTAAATTAACAATCAATCTTATCAGTTGCTCATATGCAACGAACTATCAACTCTTCGTTTACTTCCTCTTCCTCCGACATACATAAAGGTGTAAAACACCTTTTAACGAATCTGAAAGGCACTTCTTCTCCCCATTGCGATCATTGTTTTGTTCTACACCATACCTGGGAACCTTCTAGTTACGGAGATATTGGGGGTCAAAGTTACACCTTTTTCAAATGTTTTTTTTTAATCCACGTTTTATTGTAATATTTTTACTTTAAATACATCCACGAACCCCGTACTATTCAATCCATCCATCAGTACAATGTTTTGAGTGCGTTACATTGAGTTATACCACAAATCGTGATTTGTCATCCCAAAAAAAAAGTTGTTTACCAGCAATAATTTTTGCGTAAAGTTACTGTTACAACTTTAGAGGATGTAATGGTGCCAATCAAAGTAATGAAAACTCCGAAAATTATCGAAATCAGTTTTTAATATACTAATTAGAAGTTACACGTACAACGATCGTGAGGTAAGTGAACGATGACATTGAATGTTATTAATACGTGCCGCAACGCCTATGAAAATTTTAATATTAAGTGTTTTTACAACTTTTTGCTATTTATTTGGAACAGGCGTTTGCGCCTGAACATATTCCGGGGCGTTGAAAGGTAGCTTTCAACTGTTTAATTCTTCGGCTGAGGGAAGTTTGCAGAGTCGCACAAAGGCGCGTCGCACGCAGCCCTTGGTGGTGAGGATGTCTGCTACTCTGGATATCCCGTCAGGTCCAGATATGAGGCGAAGTACGCGGCCCAGTTTCCAAGCGAGAGGGGGCGCGTTGTCGTCAGCTAGCAGCACCATATCTCCCACGTCTAGCTTTGACGTGTTTGTCCGCCATTTTGTCCTTTGTTGTAACTCAGAAAGGTATTCCTTCTGCCATCTTTTCCAGAAATGTTGCCTCAGCTTCTCAAGGCGCTCATATCGTCGCAATTGGCCTTCCTTCACGTCTTCCAGGTTTGGTGTTGGCAGAGCTATCAGCGGTCGGCCAATGATGAAATGTCCTGGGGAGAGGGAAAGGAGGTCGTTAGGATTGGATGAGAGAGGGCACAAGGGACGGCTGTTGAGGATTGCCTCCACTTGTGCGAATAAAGTAGAAAGTTCCTCGAACGTTAAATGACATTCGCCTAACACTCGTCGTAATAAATGTTTTGCCGACTTAACCCCGGCTTCCCATATGCCACCAAAATGAGGAGAATAAGCCGGAATGAATTTAAAATTGATAGATTGCTGACTTGCAAAGTCAACCAAAGGTTCATGGTTCTGTTTGATGAACGAGCCTATCTCTTTCGCGGCAGCTACAAAATTAGTACCATTGTCACTGAATATTTCAGTTGGCTTGCCACGACGAGATATAAATCGCTTTAATGACATTATAAATGCATCCTTGGTTAAGTCACTTACTGCTTCAAGGTGTATGCATTTGTAACGAAGGCAAACAAAAAGACATAAGTAACATTTTACAATGCGACAGCCGCGTCCTTTACGGTTTACTATGTAAAATGGGCCAGCAAAGTCAAGGCCAACGGATAAAAATGGATAGTTTGGCGTTATTCGTTGAGACGGTAAGTTACCCATTTTAGGTTGTAAAGTTGTACCCTTTAAACGCCTGCAGCGTACGCAGTTATTTACAGTGCGCCTCGCTAGTATCCTACCATTAATTGGCCATATCGTTTCTCTGACAGTAGCCAATAACATTTGAGGACCGGCATGCATGGTGTTAATGTGTTGTCTAATAAAATAAAGTTTTGTTAAAGTATGCGCTGCATGAAGTAATATCGGATGCTTCTTTTCGAATGAATAATTGGACGCATCGATTCGTCCACCAACGCGAATTAACTTGTATTCATCTAAGAAAGGCGATAATGCTAACAACTTACTATTTTTATTTAATTGTTTACCAGTTGCCAGCAGGTCGTATTCAATAGGAAACGATTGACCTTGGGAGATAATACAAAGCGAGCGGAATGACTCACGCAACTCATTAGCGGACAATGTGCCAACTCGTTTGTTATGTTTATTTTTTAAATTGAATAAGAATCTAAGAACGTAAGCAAATGACCGTTCTAACCTAGATAACGATGAATATTTTTCAAAATCGATAATGGGTGACTTTATGACTATCGGATGCGCCTTTAATTCGGGTACTATTTCTAAGTCCTTTAGGTTGGATTTAGGCCATTCGGTTTCGTTATAAATTAGAAAACAAGGCCCTGTCCACCAGAGTGATATCGACGTTAGTCGCTTAGCATGCACTCCCCTTGATAATAAATCAGCGGGGTTTAAATCTGTAGGTACATATCGCCACGCCGAGGATGAAGTTAATTCTTTGATTTCCGTGATACGATTAGCCACAAATATTTTTAATTTACTGACGTTACTGCGTATCCAGCACAACACTACGTTTGAATCACACCAGTGTATTAGTTTGTCTGGCTTGTACCTTAATGAATCTACCACTGATTTTACGAGTTGAGAAGCGAGTAAGGCGGCGCACAGTTCCAAACGTGGTATGGTAGTGCTTTTTAGTGGAGCTACTTTAGACTTTGCGCACAATAGTTTAACCGTGACGTCACCGTTAGCACTGATCGTTCGCATATAAATACATGCGCCATACGCATAACTTGATGCATCACTAAACGAGTGTAATTCGATGACCTTTGGTGAGTCACCTAACACTAACCTCGGTATGCGTAGATTGTGCAAGTATTTTATGCTTTCAGAGAAATCGATCCATTCTTCCTTTATATCTTGTGGGACAGGCTCGTCCCAGTCAAGTTTAAGTTGCCAAAGCCTTTGTAACATTATTTTTGGCCTTATTACAATGGGACCTAATATACCTAATGGGTCAAATATTTTGAACGCGTTTGACATAATAAATCGCTTAGATATAATATTATGATTAGTGTCGTGGGAAAATCCCTTTATAGGAAAGCTCAAGGTATCACTGGCAGGGGCCCAGCCCAAGCCTAGGGTGCTCGAAGACTCACTAAAGATGAGCTTGTCCTGCTCATTGATAGTAACATTATCAAATATGGACGGATGATTTGTTTTGTATTTTCTTAAATTAAAACATCCTGACCTTAATGCCTTAGAAAGAGCGTTTTGAATATATTTTAATTGCTGTGGATCATTTGATCCAGTAATTAAATCATCGACATAGAAATCTTTTTGAATGATGGTGCGAATTAGTTCATCATTCTGTTCTTGACCTACCTGCCACAAGCAACGTGTGCTAAGGTAGCTTGCACTCGCTGTACCGTAAGTTAAAGTGTTAAGTTGAAGTGTCTGAATCGGTTTAGACTCCTCGTCTCTCCACAGAATGAGCTGCAAATGCCTATCATCTTTGTGTACGAGCACATTTCGATAGAATTTTTCTATATCGCCCGTAAGTAGGTATTTGTATTGCCTGGAGCGTAACAAAATAGAAAAAAGAGTATCTTGTACAGTGGGGCCTACCATTAATATATCATTAAGGGAACAACCAGAGGAAGATGGAGCAGACCCATCAAACACTACACGAAGTTTTGTGGATTCACTTTCCTGCCTTAAAACTGCGTGATGGCATAAATAATAATTAGGAATTAATATTTCATTATTTAACAAAGATAAATGACCTAGTTCGGCGTATTCCTTAATAAATTTATTATATTCTATTTTTAACATATTATTACGTTTAAATCTCTTTTCTATATTTAGGAATCGCCGTTTAGCTAACTTGTAGGTATCACCTAAACAATCAACAGAATCCTTAAGGGGTAGTTTTACGCAAAATCTACCTGAGTTAGTTCTTGTGGTATGAGTAATGAAATGTTTTTCACAATAAATTTCACTTTCACTCATAATAGATTTTTTGGGTACTTCTTCTAATTCCCAAAATCTACCTAGCATTTTTTCAATACCCTGAGTACCATCGTTGTTTTTAGACACTACGCTATGGTTACAGTGGACGCTTTGATGCGGTGTTGTTAAATTAATGGGACCGGATACTATCCAACCTAATTGCGAGTTTCGTAGCTTAGGATTATTGGTTCCCAAAGAAATCTGTTCGTTCCCTAAAATATCCCAAAATATGTCGGCACCTATCAAAACATCTATATCGGCAGGCTGATTGAACATAGGATCAGCCAATTGAATATTTTCTGGTAATTTTAGGGCACTAATATCGACGGGAATTCTCGGTAAACGACCTGTCAGTTCCTTTAAAACGAGGCACGAACAATTTATATTAAAATTATTATTTAATGATTGCAATATAATGTTGCAGCTTTCAGTGACATTATTTGCTTGTGTGTTGCCTATACCAATGACCTTTAGCGAGTCAATATGATGGGACTTTAAGGATAACCTTATCCTTAGGGATTCGGTTACAAAAGAAGACTGACTGCCACAGTCTAACAACGCACGAACTTTGACCTTTTGCTGGTCAAATGGGTTCGATACCTCGACCATGGCAGTAGATAATAAAAGATAACTTGTGTTTTTATTGCAATAACTAGCTACTATCTCATCTGATTCCACAAAGTGTGCAGTCTGAGTTGTCAACGTTGGCGGACGGTGTAGCAAGCTGTTATGCCTTTCGTTGCATTCAGGCTCTTGACATGACCTAAAGCGACAGTTATTAACAGCATGACCTTGTCTGAGACAGTTAATGCACAGTTTATACCTTGTCACGTCTGACATTCGCTCATCAATGCCTTTAGCCTTGAAGGCTGGGCAATCGTAGATACGATGGCAGCCGTCACAAACAATACATGTGAAACCCTTTGGTTCCTTATGCTTAACATTACTACTAGTGCTTGCAAAAGACTTAACCGTATTACTTGGCGTCTTATTTTGACTATGTTTAGGTGTTTGGTTATTGTTGGGAATAGAACGCTGAGGCGTCTTAGAGCCCATAATATTATCAACATGATTATTATTTCGGTGTGCTGACTCGAGCACGTTAGCACGATCTGTGATGAATTTAAAGAAATGCTCGAATTTCGGTCTTCCGCTTACATTACTGGTACGATACTCTTCCCATTTTACTAGAGTGTGACCATCCAACCTTGCGGATAAAATGAATATAACCAAGACATCCCAATTATCCGTTGGCTGACCTAAACTAACCAACGCACGTAAATTCTTGGTGATGTGATCGACTAAGTACCTCAAAGAACGTTCTGACTCGCGTGGAAGCTGCTTTATATTCAATAAAGAATTGAGATGATGATTAATTAATAAGTCATTATTATCGTAACGATTGCAAAGCAACTTCCATGCTTCACTGTAATTCTTAGATGAGATCTCGAGATTAGAAAGGACTCGGGCTGCATCGCCTTGTAAATATGAGTTTAAATAATAATATTTATTAATATCTGGAATGCGATCATTATTGTGTATCAAACTTTCAAATGTATCTTTGAATTCAAGCCAGCGGAAATGATCACCATTAAATCGTTGAATTTGGATTTGAGGGAGCTTCAAACCTAAACTAGGATGATCTTCAGAACAGCATGTAGTATTATGAACGGAATGGCGTCTTAATTCGAGTTCAGCCTTTCTAGAAAACTTGGATATTAAATTCTTAGCAGTAGCTATATTAATCACTATATCCTGTTCAATATTGTCACGTTCGTCAATTTCAGCATCAATGTTATCAGGATCCAGAACCTCTATTTCACTCTGCAAGTCGTCAACCCTGACTGATAAAGCTTCAAACTTAGCAAGCTTTATGTTCAACTCTGTCAATTGAATTTCATTTAACTCGCTTTCGCTTGAGATACTACTGAGGTAATTTTTAAATTTTGTGATTTGTCCTTTGGCGGACGCCCTCTTCGTAAAAAGTTCTTTAAAACGCTTATTATCAGCCATTGCAAGTAAAGAAAACAAAATAAGATTGACTAATTAATGAAGGGAATGGGCTCACGTTCCTCGATTCGGTGTCACCTGGGAAGCAGAGAAGCTGGGCGAGCACGCTCAGCCGCTAACGCTGCTAGTGAGCTGCGGAGGACTTTGACCCCGTAACCGACCCACGCGGTCGGTGTTCTCGCACTCGTGGTTAGATCTGAAATAGTCGGCAAATCTCGCTTAACTTTGAGTAAAAAACTAATGCTGTTCTAATGTTCCTATTTTTTATTGTGAACGGAACGACAAAGATACAATAAATTAAAAGAATTTATGAATTTTATATATTTTTTTTGAGTTAAAGGGATAGATATTATTTGGAAACAGTAGCATATGAATTTTAGGTATTATTAGAATTGTTTTAATTGATCTGATGCAACTTTTATAAGATTTTATTTTTATTGACGGTACATGAAAAAAAAATAGTTCGGTATAATTTCGCAATTAACGGAATATTTAGAAAATTTGTAATACTTAATTTACTCGAATATACCTTGATTCTCACAAATGGAATGCAATAGTCAATATTTCAAATAGGTAAGTAATAGGAAGGATAGACAAAGGATGGACACTCAACTTTGGTACGACACGTTGACGCTCCACACGAGGTGATGCTTTAGCGGCACCACTGGCTCGGAGGCTGGCTTCTTCAATTGTCCAGACAGCAATTCCCCACACGCTGGACTCTGTGGATTTTCGATCTTCCACAGCAGGCTTCAAATCTTGAGGTTGCTGCCGCGCACGCGTTGTCGCGATGCCCCAATCCAAGTCGTTATTTCGCAGATTTATCATTAAATAGTCGCGATTTTTACTAGTTCCCCTCATGGGCCACCATGGTACAACTTTAGAGGATGTAATGGTGCCAATCAAAGTAATGAAAACTCCGAAAATTATCGAAATCAGTTTTTAATATACTAATTAGAAGTTACACGTACAACGATCGTGAGGTAAGTGAACGATGACATTGAATGTTATTAATACGTGCCGCAACGCCTATGAAAATTTTAATATTAAGTGTTTTTACAACTTTTTGCTATTTATTTGGAACAGGCGTTTGCGCCTGAACAGTTACTTAGTTTGATGTAAAGAATGTTTGGTTGACGGCTTCGTGATGAGGTGATTTATACCGTGTATAAAAATGTACAAACATTACTGACATGAATAAATGTGAATGGTAATAATTTTATTTATTCTTTTTTGTTTCTTTATTCTGCAAAAATTATTTGTAAGTATGTCATCATCATCATCATCAGCCTATAATGTTCCCACTGCTGGGACACGGCCTCCTCTCAATGAGAGGGAAAGTATGTGAAACTGCCAAATTAATTTTTATTTTAATTATAATGGCCTCAATTTGTTAACGATAATGTGCATGCTGTGGTCTCTTAAAAGTGAAGGAGTACACCTATCTAATACTTTGTGTATAATAATATATTTTGTTGGAGATCCTTTAATAAATAAAGAAACAAAAAATTAAATTAAAAACGACAAATAAGAAAATATACTGCTAGCTTTTTACGAGTGTTCTCGCGAACTTTAATTCAAAAGATAAACGCTTGTCATCCTGATTCAATTTTGGGGTGAAATGGCTTCTTTTTAACCGACTTCTAAAAAAGGAGGAGGTTCTCAATTCGGATGTTTCTATTTTTTTTTTTTTTTTTTTTTTTTTTATGTTTGTTCGGGCATAACTCCGTCGCTTGCCAACCGATTTGGAAAATTCTTTTTTTGTTGGAAAGGGTATTCTTTCCAAATGGTCCCATAGCCACCAAGTCGGGATCTGATGATGGAATCTTGGCGAAATCGAGGGAACTCTTCAAATTTTATATGAAAACGTGTTGCGATTTTGGTATTTTCTACAACAAGTGAAGCATTTTCGTTTGATAAGAACCATTCTACCATCAGATCTGATGATGAAGCCAAGAGTCACGGAACTCCGGGCCATAATGAGACAATGTACCCTAGTCGTGTTTGGGCTTGATGTAATTGTAACGGTATGCACTTTCCATGTATATCAAGCACATGAGAACCACTAAAAAGTGAAAAATAAAAACTTTTTTGCAAAAAATAAAACCGACTTCAAAAAAAACAAAAAAGTGAAAAATAACTTTAGCTTCTGAAGTCGGTGACAAAAAAACTAAATCAATCAAACAAAGGTCACCGACTTCAGAAGCTAAAGTTATTTTTCACTTTTTTGTTTTTTTTGAAGTCGGTTTTATTTTTTGCAAAAAAGTTTTTTTTAAAATACAAATGCTCGCTGCCTACAGAATGCATTTCTAGCACGGTTATGCATGAATTTCGATTTTTACTACATTAAAATTATGACTCTTGCATAATGTAGCTGCAATATATGAAAGCTATGTCGGCAAAAATACTGAAAGATATCGTTGTGTCGATGAGATACACGTAGCGGCGGCAAACGTCGGTGTGCAAACAGCAATTAATCAAAATATTAAGGAATACGACCGTATTCCTTATAACGTCAGTAATCTACACTATATAATATTATAAAGAGGAAAACTTTGTTTGTTTGTTTGTTTGGTTGTAATGAATAGGCTTAAAAACTACTGGACCGTTTTTAAAAATTCTTTCACCATTCGAAAGCTACATTATCCACGAGTAACATAGGATATATTTTATCCCCGTACTCCCACGGGAACGGGAACTATGCGGGTGAAACCGCGGGACGTCCGCTAGTGGTTAATATTTTGATTGCATCTGCAAGTCTTACTTAACAAAAAGACGCAGTAAGCAAAAAATCATTCCACATTCCCATGCCTAAAATGCAAATCTTTTACTAATGGCGGCACTACAGCAGTACCGACACCATTGTACTTAGATTGCTCCAAAGGAGCACCACAGAACATTCTTTTTTAGCTTTCTCTTAAAAAGTAAGTCTAAACAATGACTCGTGAAAATAGATAAAACTAGAGCAACCTTTTCTTGTTGTTCTTTTGCTGATTTTTGAGGTCGTACTTAAAGCCGAAGTAGTGCTAATCGTAGCCCATACAATACTGACTAAGTCACTATCATTAAAACGGAAAAAATCATTTCACAATTCACCGGAACGTTCAACAAAAACAACATTTAAAATATCTCCTCAGGCCCAAATTCTTAATTCAGTTCAACATTCCGTCCTCAATCCAAACATCCACCAAAACTTTTTCATTAAAATTCCCGGGAACATCTTGTAGGACTATGAAAATGTATAAAAACCGCAGTTGAGTCGTTAAGATAAAAGTTGACTCGATTTATGAGACATCGGGAGGGTCAAGAGCTTCACAAGAAAGGTTTAGGCGGAGAAGACGCGATAAAACCAGCTGTTCGCAGTTTTGAATGTTGAAAGACAATGGTTGAAAGCGGGGACAAGACTTCGATCTCTGTTGTAAAGTTAGGGACTGTGTAGATTGAGTTTTAGGACGAAAGTTTGGGAGAAAACTTTCTTGGGCATGAGAATTATAAAGAAAGGTCAAACCAGAAAATGTTGTTGCCCTTTTTTGAGGTCCCGGCGCATTCAGGTAAAGATGAAAAAACAGAGGTTAACATTTTCCAATGATATGCAAACTATACTTTCCGATTATTTATTTATTAATATAGGTTCACCAACAGCTTCTGTGCTTCGATAAAATGAGGAAGAATTTGTCCTTAAATGGTGTTACTAAAACAAAAGGATTGGTGGTGCTGTAACGATATTTGAGGGATGCTTATGTCAAATCTTTTGCAAAATATTTAGTGTCTGCCAGTTGTGGAGTTTCTCGACTAATATGATGATGATAATTGATAACTATGGATGATGGCCATGTACTATTCAATATATCCATCAGCACAATGTTTTGAGTTTTTAACATTGAGTCATACCGTAAAACGTGATTTTTCACACCAAAAATTGTCATTTTAGCACTATTTTTGCGTGTAGTTACTTTGATTTACAAAAATCTTGGTTGACGGCTTCCGTTTACACGTTGTATAACCCACGCCCCAAACAAAACTATACTGGCATAACATCCCACAAATGATCACTAACCCAACATACTATATACCTCTTTACACAAAAAACCGCTTTCGACACTACCGAAAAAAAACAACAAGGAAAAATATTCGAAAATAGAACGGCAACCTACCGCCTCCCCTAACTTGATCTCTAATCTTACATATCGGTCCACAATGAAAGTATATCGGGTAGAGGCTTTACTTCGTTCGATACAATCGGGATTCAATCCCGGGCCGTGCCTGTGAGGGTAGTCAGGAATTCAGTTGCGACTACGTGGTTAGAATGGAAACATTTTGCTAACGTATTTATGATTGGCAGTTGTGCAGGTTTTTGAGGGGAAGTAAACTTTGTTATGGTTGGGTTTGTGAGGTCAATTTACATTTTTTATGGGGTTTTTTCAAAATGGTTCGGGAAAAGTAGCGCGGTGGTGGTCGAACTTATGTATTGAACGTGTGGGTTTGAACTAAGGCTCTCGACCTGTACTTTGCCTAATTTGTTTCATCAAAATTGCTCCAGGAATGGTAACCACATCGTGAGGAAACCCGCATGTCGTAGATCAAATATTTTGAAGACTAACCCGACTGGGCCCGCGTGATGGATTACGCCCACTCTTCGTACAGATGGAAGGCCTGTGTCCCAACTCTGGGACCGTTAATTATGATAATTCTGTTTAATGCTGTCAAAACACTAGAATTCAAACACGTATTCGTTCGGCAGTAGAGCATGCCAGAAGGGGTTCACAAGCTAATTTTATCTGTATACATAAATGTGATAAATATAAAGAAAGAACAGAAATTTCACAAACGGCAGCGAGTACCTCATCGTAAACCTTTAATATAAAAAATATATTTAGTCTTCTTTGACAATTTTAAAACAGACCCTTTCTAAAGGATAGATTAAAAAAAATAAACAGAATTTGTACATAATTAACTGCCAGATAGATAAGTCACCCGGAAATTAACAGGATGTGTTGGAAAATGTCATAAATCTGTACGGATCAGTGATCTGCAAAACAAAATGTTACGAGTATTTTCAATTATCAGTTTGTTTATGTTTATGTTCATACTTGCGCAGCTTTGAGTGGTGTTAACGTTCCCGAAACGGTGACATCATTGTGAAAACGTAGCGTATATAATCCAAAACACCATGTTTTGATACTACAGACAGTGGTATAAGCCCTACACTATAGGGTTTAATTTACATTTGCAATGGTTAAATATCTTCGTTAGATAAGATACTTCATGCACTGTTTAAGACTTTCACAGTTTTTCACTATTAAAGTACCTACTTACGGGATTAATATCCGTGATTTTCTTTAGTTTCTATGAGCTCCCGATATTTCGACGCTGTTGCAAGCGTCATGATTGCGGAAAGCACCATACTTCGATGCTGACGTACGCGACCGACCGTCAGCGCGACAAGAATTCAGGCCTTACTTCATTTAATTCAGTTATAAATAGTTCTTTACATTTACTTCAGTTTTAGATAGCTTCTATTTAGCCATCCAGAGCCTTAAGATAAGGGTTAGATAACGATCAATACCTTGATTTACTTTTATATCTATACCATAAAATTCTTTATCATTAACTGGACAACAAATAAAGATATACCGTCCATTTATTAATTTACGACGCAATAAAACTGTTCGTTATCAAGAAACTACGTATATTCTACGTCTGGTCTAATGTTCTCGATATTGCACAGTTGGCAAAAGAGTTTGGCGCCTCGGGGAAAAACAAAATTATTTGCCCTACACTGGTTTATCAATCAAATTGAAGAAAGAAATAATCACACTTCTAGAACGAGCACAGTATGTTGCATACTACAATCCAAGCACTTACCTAGAAACTATAAAAAGTGAAAAAAGAAGTCGATGACGTCACATTTTTACATATTTTTAGCCACTTTCAGAGCAAAGGCAACGTTTCCAATCTTGATGAAACTACGAGTAGTCTAAATGTAGTGTGTATTTGCATCGAGTATAGATCTTTATGGGGCCGGCGGAGCATACGTAGTTCATACAAATAACGTAATACCAAAATAATTTGTTTCTTTAGGTAGTGTGTATTTATTTCGATTAGATTACAGAATATCTATGTTCCCAAATATATATTTTTAAAGGACAATGATACCAAAACGATACATATTATGTGAAAGTTAAAATTTCTGTAGAAAACTTATTTTTCCTCATAACTCTTGTTTACATCAGTGTCCATTCAAAACATATATTTGGGAACCTAGATATTCTGTTATCCAATTGATATTAATACACACTACCTTTATTTTTCACTAGCGGACGTCACGCGGTTTCACCCGCGTAGTTCCCGTTCCCGTGGGAGTACGGGGATGAAATGTAGCCTATGTTACTCGTGGATAATGTAGCTTTCGAATGGTGAAAGAATTTTTAAAAACGGTTCAGTAGTTTTTAAGTCTATTCATTACAACCAAACAAACAAAGTTTTCCTCTTTATAATATTGTTAGTGTAGATTTACAAATTATTTTGGAACATGTCCTAGAACTGGACATGTCTTCTTCTTCCATACGTCTATATTACTCGTCATCTTATCAGACACGTCCTTTCTTGTCATATCATCTTTTATACAGTCCGTTCATTTGTTTTTTGGTCTTCCTCTACTCTTATAGCCATCCACATTCAAAACTTTCCTGTTCTGCCAACTGTACATCATTATTCCCGCAGTTCAGTATTTTGTTCACGAAGGATTTGTGTAATCGGGTCAGATAGATAAAATAGCGATTCCTGCCTTAGGCCCTGTTTACATAAGAGTCGTGACCTCTCATCCAGTAACTAAATACTCGTATTTACTCAAATACAAGGTAAAATTTTCAGGTTTCAGTTGGTTCTTTGTTTCACGTGGGACTTAAAAGAGATTTCGTATCAGTTTTGACCTTTTGGTTAGACCTAGTAAATTAATTACCATTAAACTTTAGAAGAGCTCTAGAAAATGTTTGTGTCACTTTGAAATTAGAGGTGTAACTAAATGGAAATTTCATGCGCGGTTGCTACGCTGCTACGCTGCTAGAACTACGTTTGCTGCGGACATTGTTACGAACATCGCTACGAACATTGCTACGAACATTGCTACAAACATTGCTACGAACATTGCTACGAATATTGTTACGATCATTGTTACGAACATTGCTACGATCTGCCATGGTGGCCAACATTTCGTCGTATTGTAGAAAAGTATGCAAATGCCATCAAATATTCAAGCACCACTCAGAATTCAAAGAAAATCCCGACCGATTTTAATGAACGCAACTCGCAAACCCTCTCAGTTCTACCAACCTAATAAAAAAGCGAGCAACCCTATTGAAAACTGTGTACAAATCCTTACGTTATATCTCTACGCCCAAAATGAATTTTGTGCATGACGTATTCACTGTTTATACCAGTTTTATTCGCATGGAGATCCCAAATGGTTCGGCAATCTCCGGAAATCTTCGGGATTGTGTCGTTCGTTTGATTGATGTTTGTCATTCAGTGAGGATCGTCACACGATTGAGCACAAATTATTTGTTTTGACATATCGTGAGGCTGCGGATTCGGATCATGCTAAATGGTTTCCGATATTTATTTGGGGCGTAAGGTTTTATTTTGGGGAAACAAATTTGTAAGAAAAAATATCCTGCAGAAGAAAACATTCTTTCTTATTGAAAAGAATTTCTCCAATAAAAATTGGAGGTCTTTAGTAACACTAAGTTATTGCAAGGTTAGAATTTCAACTCTAGGCGGTGAACCGAGCGCTTTATTTAGTTAATCGTTTAAGAGCCATCATCATTTTCCTACTCTTACCCCAATTAATTTGTGGTCGGACGACGCCTCCTCAGACACCTCCTTCCTTGCCATATCAGCTTTTACAGAGTCCATCTATTCCTTGGTATTTCTCTACTCTAAGGTCCTTATCACACTAGCGAGTTGCGATCGAATTGAAAGCGGGGCGAGTGCGCAGTGAGCTCGCCACGAGTTCGCAACGTGTGCGCGGCGCGGCGAACACGCCGCGGGTGGGCAGCGAGTTCGCGGTCTGCGATCCGTGTTTTGTCCAATCATTAATTTTGTTTTTCTTCGCCGCGCACACGTTGCGAACTCGCGGCGAGCACACTCCGCAATCGCCCCGCTTTCAATTCGCTCGCAACTCGCTAGTGTGATAAGGCGAGAAAAGTTTTGAGTTTGAATTAATGGGTATAAGATACCCATAAATTCAAACTCAAAAATTTTGCTAACAACATTTTCCTCATTCCATGCCCAAACCGTCGTGGTTTGGGAATGTACAAATGTGTAAAAACCGAGACACTTTCAGAATTCTTTTTATGTACTCATTTATTTGTATTTTTGTTTAAACCAATGATAATCTCTGCTTACCCGGCCTATCGACGTCATGAAATTACCAGGTATTTTCAAAAATAATAAAAATATATAAATTCACTCAATGCACAAGATCCAATGGGTTATTGTTAGCTGGGGTTTACAATTACTTGTTCACACAGCATAATTGATTCACTGAAAAAGGGTAAAACCGCTTAAACACATAAATTCTACGTTTTTTTTGTAGGTTGAAAAGAGGAGGAAAATCATTTTTTCCCAGTATCACGCCTAAATCAACGGATTATTAATTACCCTGGTAACCTTTTTATACATCTTTAATTGATATTTTGATGCCTCCAGGGCATTAACCACGGCCTGCAGCTGACAGCTGTCAAAATATTTATAAATGTATTTTGGTGGTTGCTTAATCCTAAAATTAACAAAGTGAAGTTATATTAATAACAAGTGAAAGGATTCTTAAATCCCATAAATAGTAATAGATGAGGCTTCTCATCTATTCTTTTTTTTTTTGTCATCTTGTATTGCATTGATTTTCCTCACTAATATAAAAAAAATGATGATGGGATACTCAACATCTACTAACCTTTCCCTAACTTCGTTGGGGTAGGCCTACCGAATGCAGCTGAATACCAGTATTTAACATGCAGCGACTCGCGACTGTCTATCTGACCTCCACAACTCAGTAAGTACTAAATAATACGATACCCCTCGGTAAGACTGGTTTTCGGAGTTTTGGGCCTCTGACTACTCGACGACTGGCGCTATGAGTTCTTTCCGAGGCACAGAGGAAACTCGATATGTAACCTAGGCAAGCGCGGCAACCTAGCTAACCTGAAGATCATCCCGAAATGTGGGGTGACTACACCTATAACTCAGGTACACTTCTGCTTTTTTTTTCGGATGAAAAAGCATGAAATTACCCCTCCCACTCTGGGCGGAGCGGGAGGGAGTGTCAGACTTTTACTGACTAAAACTCATCCATTTTCCGTCTTCGCCCTTTTATGTTCCGGGGCCGCGGTATCTCTTTCGAACAGTCCCGCAGCCCCGGCAGGCTGGCTACACTTCTGCCTAAATCTTCGATGATTACTGTCGTAATGTGCATATCTAAATCTAACCTATGTAAACTGGTATTATAAAGAGGAAAGATTTGATTTTTTGTCTGTTTGTTACGATTTACCTCAAGAACTACTCAACCGATTTTAAAAATTCTTTCACCGTTAGAAAGCTACATCTTTACCGAGTAACATACCTATAAATTATATTGATATCGTAGAAATTGGCCGAGCTATCACAATTTTCGCGATCGAAGTCGTGGACGAAGTTCTAGGCTTGAATAAAATAAAATACAACATTAATTTAACCGAGGCTTTGAAGATGTAGTCGGTAATCTTCGTCTTTAATTCTTCCAACATTTGAATATACGCACCTGTGCGAGCCGTCTTTAACATAATAGGTACATGATGAGCAAAGTATATGCAGGTATGTTTATGTATACTTTAAGCTATCATTAGCGAATAAACGTATTGAATCTTTGATGAAGAGATGTGACCTTAGAAATGTAAAAAAGGGACCGTTTAGGCAACTGATATACTTACTTTAAAAGCCCTCTTATATTTCGGTGTTACACAAATTGTACAATTTACTTAAAAAGGCATTTAACAAAAATTAATCTACTATTATGAAAGGTTGTGAGTTAAAAAAAAGTATTGATGGTCACATCCGATATTAAAAAAACTTACATAAGTACGATTTCTAAAAACGTGTTGTTCCAAAATTAACAATACCAATAAAATAACGACACACAGAAGCAGATGGTACTAACTCAAAAAAGAAGAACCTTAAACTTTACAAAATAATCCATCAAAATTCCCAATACATTACCAAAACACCGTTCCACAAAAGTTTTTCCCTCAACTTTCAGTCTACGCATATGTAATACGACAGAAACTTGGGCGGTGCGCTGTTCATATGCTAATATGGGAGTGGACACGGCGAGTGCCAATTGTGAGATGCAGATTACAGCCTTTGTGGCACGTTGGGGACTGGCCGAAGACTATTATAAGATACTAGATGTTTCCTGTGGTTTCGATCGTTGGAATAAACGTTTTTGAATAGGTACCAGTTGTAACTACGGGAGATGCAAAACCTGATGGGTCCTAAAATCTTACTTTCTGCCCATGTAACCCTCACATTCTCAGGGAATGATGTAGCGGTACTTCAAAAAGCACAACAGCGCCATCCATGACATTGTATAAAGAACGAACATCAAATTCCTGAATCGCGCAGTGAATGTTCTTCTCAGAGTATAGAAAAACCGTTTATTTATTCGAATAGGTGTAAACGGTGATCACGATGTTTAAATAAAAGAATCTTATAATTTTGTCTTCTTTATTGCTTAATAAAATATTTTTCAACACACTTGCTCATAAAGTGGCTCTAATTTCACCGCAATTAGGCACATAATGACACCTGTAATCAAACTGTGACTTTTTCATTGCTATTATTCACAAGTGAGTTATAGGGTTTTTTTTTATTGGTTGAATTGCTTTGTTCTTAAAAAGTTTCGATACAAAAAATATCGTGTTCAATAGTAGGTACAAATAAATTAATGTACCTATTGCTTGCTCATTTTATGCAACTTCGTATCTACATAGATAATTTCAACAAAGTTTTTAATAAATAAAACTTTTAATCAAATGTAACTTTTGTTTTCTCTGTATTAAATAAAACTTTGAATTCCCCATTTCGTACGTGGCTAAAACGCTATCCGCGAAAAGCCAAAAAAAAGAAACATCATTCTTTTAGTCTATGGCCGATCGCCATTGTTAGATGCGCGCGCATAGGAAAACTGATTAATTATATTTCATCAATCATTATTAATATAGTTAGTTATAATCCTACTGATCCTATATTATATTCCAAATTCCGTTATATTTCGTTAATATTTGATAAATTCCAGTTTCCCTACCTTTAACTTTACCTTCCTAAACATGACATTGGCTAAATGCACAAACCGTACGAAGCCAGGAAAAAAAAAAAAAAAAAAACTGATTAATATTATTCCCGGCATTGCGAAAAAAAATTCACAACTCGTTTTCAACAAATTATAGTTATTTTTAGTATTATTTTATTCTCAAGTGTGTTGAAAAACGTCGTATGATACACGTGTGTGTTGATGATTACCGTCCTTGGCTCTCTTAAGAACCTCGCCTAACGGCTCGGGTCTCAATGGCGCCTCGGCGGTAATCACCAACATTACACACTTGTACCATAATGTACTAATAAAACCGCTTTAATTATTGCTTTCCTCGTGACATGGAGTCGCGATTCCTACATCGCGTTCACATATGAACAAAGCCTTCATATAGCAAATGGTGTTGACAAGACGTCCATTGAAGAACATTGCGCCGCACTCCTCACTCAGGTTTCCATCAGGCTGGTAGTTCTCGTACCATAAGTCAGCATCTACATTCATTGGTGCTCCTAGAAAAGAAAATGATTATTCAAACCAATGGTCCCTTGTTTCAATTTTTTCTACTGGTAAAGACACACACACTAAACACTAAATTACACTAAATTAGTAACACTTAGTTAAACTTAGTTACACTTAGTTACATTAGCTACAATCAGTTACACTAAATTTCTACCCGCAGATAACTTCACAGACACAGTCTAGTAGTGTGACCGTCGGAATGCCAAGTCATAAGATCTTGAGTCCGAAGCCAAGACACGCACCTCTGAGCGACTCTGATGTGCGTATTGTATAATTATCACTGGCTTCGGTGAAGGAAATTGTGCCCATGGGCGGCATGAAAACTTTTGCACCAGGTTAAGCACTCGATAAAGAAGAGTTCACAGATACAAAGCTCCGTGGCGAGCGTGCCTGTACCTATAGCACAGTGAAGTCATCTGATCTGGAGATAGAGGAGGAAATGGAGGGTGTCAGACTGCAACCACTGTAGTTTTGGCACGTCTGGTCAAACTACAAACACGTTTATTTAGTGATTCTACTTCAGTACTCTAAAAAGGAAAAAGAGAATTTTGGATTATTCAGAAGTTTAACGAACATTTACAAATAAATGCTATAAAAAGATGTATGGATGGTGTGAAGACTGATATGAAAGAGAAAAGAGTAAATGATGCCGTGACGTCTAACAGGGGAGAATGGAAGAAGAAAACGTGTTGCGCCGACCACAAATAAAATGGGTAAAGGGGAGGAAGTTGATGCTGATGGTGATTGAAAAAAATATTTTGATTAGATCAAGGTATCTCGTAAAAGGCTTATTCCACTAATCCCCCTTAAGAGAATCCCCTTAGGGGGGAAATCTGGACCCTAATATAAGACTAATCCAGAAAGTCTCCTTTTCATTTTGAGTTATTCCACTACTCCCCCCTGAGAGAATCTTCCTCAAAAACTTAACCGTAATGTAATAATATCCAAAAATATAAATGCTAATTACTTTCAAAAACTGAACCATAATGAAAAAAAAAACAAAAGTTTAATGCAAATTATTTTCAAAACTGAATTATAACGAAAAAAACACAAATGTTAAATCTAAAGCAGGGATACTGCTTTCTTGCGGAGAACCAGTATGGTTTCCGCAAGGGGCGCTCTACTGTGGACGCAGTCATGCGCGTGAGAGCCCTCACGACGGGGGATGCGATATCCCGGGGCGGGGTTGTCTTGGCGGTGTCTCTCGACATCGCCAACGCCTTCAACTCCCTGCCCTGGAGCTGCATCAGGGAGGCACTCCGGTATCACCGGGTACCGACCTACCTCCGTCGTGTGGTCGGGGACTACCTGACGGACAGGGCCGTCATCTACCCCAGTCGCTGCGGAGATTGGAACCGGCGAGAGATGTCGTGCGGTGTCCCACAGGGATCGGTTCTGGGACCGCCCCTGTGGAACATCGGTTACGACTGGGTGCTGCGCGCCGACCTCCCTAGTGGTGTCAGCGTCGTTTGCTACGCAGACGACACCCTGGTGCTGGCACAGGGGAGGTCGCACGAGGCGGCGGCCGAAGTGATGACACGCGGGGTTGCGATAGTCGTTGAGAGGATCCGGCAACTGGGTCTCGAGGTGGCATTGCACAAGTCCGAGGCCATGTGCTTTCATGGGCCTCGGAATGCGCCACCGTCGGGATCCACACTGACGGTAGGAGGGGTATCCATCGGCGTCGAGTCGACGTTGAAGTACCTAGGACTCGTCCTCGACAGCCGGTGGAACTTCGTGGAGCATTTCCGACGTTTGGCCCCCAGGCTGGAACGGACCGGGGCTGCCTTCAGGCGGCTCCTGCCCAACCTTGGGGGTCCAAACGCCTCCTGCCGCAGGCTCTACGCGGGGGTCGTGCGGTCCATGGCCCTTTACGGGGCCCCAGTGTGGGCGCGTTCTTTGAGGCGGCGAGCCGCCCACTATCTGAACGCGCCCCAGAAAGTGGTGGCCGTGAGAATGGTCCGTGGATACCGCACGATCGCCCGCGAGGCGGCGGGCCTGCTTGCCGGATTGCCGCCATGGGATCTGGATGCGATAGTCCTCGCGCGCCTACACGAATGGCGCGCGGAGGCACTACGCCGGGGGGAAACTCCGCTGCCGCGGCAAATTGCCGTTCAGCGGACAGACCTCCGGCGCGATCTCATGGCGACATGGAGAGAGCGACTGTCGCAACCCCGTGCAGGGCACGCCACGATAGTGGCGGTAAGTCCCCTCTTTGAGGAGTGGCTTGAGAGGCGCCACGGCGCCCTCACCTTCCGCCTGACGCAGGTCCTCACCGGACACGGATGTTTCGGGAGGTACCTGCACCGAATCGGGCGGGAGGAAACGCCCGGGTGTTTCCACTGTGAGGATCGACCGGAGGACACGGTGGAGCACACGGTGGAAGTCTGCCCTGCGTGGGCGGAGCACCGCCGTGTCCTCGTAGCGGCGATCGGCGGCGGCGACCTCTCGCGTCCGGCCCTGGTTCAATCCATGGTCCGGAGCGAGACGGAATGGGAAGCCGTCACCTCCTTCTGCGAAGCAGTCATGCTGGCGAAGGAGGTGGCGGAACAAGAGAGGGAGAGAGCCTCTCTTCCCGGCCGCCGCGGGAGACGCACCGGGCGTCGGGGGCCACGTGGTGGCTACCGGCCACCGTAGATGCGGGCCTGTGGACGGTTAGCTATGGGCTAGCTAGCCGTCCGTCCGTCTAGTGACGACAGGCCGTGTCGACGGCGCGTTCGTGTTCCACGCGCGCCTCAAAGAGATGTCAGCAGAAGAGAGGGGCCCGCAAGGGCCGAAGCCTGCCGGGGTTGCGGGACTGTTCGAAAGAGATACCGCGGCCCCGGAACGTAAAGGGCGAGGAAGGAACATGGATGGGTTTTAGTCAGTAAGAGTCTGACACTCCCTCCCGCTCCGCCCAGAGTGGGGGAAGTCATTTGATGATTTCCCATCCTAAAAAAAAAAAAAAAAAAAAAAAAGGGATACTGCTTTATTAATAGTAATTTTATTTAAGTTGAAAACTGGGAAAAACGACAACAAAAAACAAACATGCGGGGGGTTTGCCGATAGAAGTGAAGTGACAGTGAGTTACAGGTTACAGTTCTACAAAAAGCGTACGTGACGGTCACGCGAGTTCCATGATTTATGTTCACTCAAAAAGTGCTTCACTTCAAAAAGGCACATTCCATATCATCCTGGCTCAACCAAAAGTTAATGATGACGAAGAGTCTGTTATATATAGTTCATGGCCTAGATAAGAGTAATGTGTATTTAGGGTAAGATGGGACTGACATACGCATTGCGATTATAAAAATTTCCCTGATAAATAAAAAAAAACTTGAGAGGTGTCAAGGGACACCCGGATGGAACGAAGTTCTTTCGATTAACTGTGAAGTGAAGGAATTGTAATAAAATTTTATTTTTTTTAAGTTATAATAATATTTTTTTTATTATTAACAAATATAATGTTCACTCAACAAAAATAATCGTCGCGACACCACACTGTTCAATGCGAAATAGAAATGAAACAAACGCATTGCAACCTTCATTTATTTTTAAAAAGCAAAAAGTGTCGTGACAACTTTTTCGTAAGAATTTTTTCCGTCTAGCCCCCTTTCACAACGCGCGATAAGGAACTTCGTTCCAAAAAAGAAAGGTAATCGTTGCAGCGCGTACCTGAAACTGTCTGCCAGCCTGCGCCGAATCTGTTGTGAAAGCCCAGATGATATACTCCTCTTTCGTATTGCGTATTGAGCCGTAGTTTTGGCGTAGAACTTGCTAAATTCGCAAGGGCATCCCCTTCCATACGATTGCTGATCAAGGCCAAGGACGCATGCTCTGCTTGACACACTGCTTGTGCGTCGGTCCAGTCCAATGGAGTTGTGTGGACCTTGTAGCACTTGCTAGTGTTGTTATTGGAAGTGTTTTCTGAAATAATCCAACGTTTCTATAATTTATTTATACCTACCGATTTACGCGTTACACCTAACAAAATGTGTTTTGAAAAATAAAATTATTATGTGTGAACATTAGACAGATAAAAACATACAATGAGATTAGTATAAAATAAACTGTTTTTGCAGCAAAATTACTATTAATTATTTTACTGATTAAAACCCATTCATGTTCCTTCCTCGCCCTTTATGTTCCGGGGCCACGGTAAAAACGGAACCCTATAACTAAGAATCCACTGTCCGTCTGTCTGTCTGTCACCAGACTGTATCTCATGGACCTTGATAGCTAGACACTTGAAATTTTCACACAAGATATATATTACTGTAGCCGCTATAAACACAGAATTAAATAAACATATAAGAAACGTGTTTTTTTTAAATGGTACGGAACCCTTCGTTTTTTTTTCGTATTTTTTTTTTTAAAGTCGGTTAAAACATTGCGTCACCATACTTAAATTCAAATTCAAATTCATTTATTGTTTGTCACAGGTAAAGTATCAGTTCTTATGATTATTATAAAGGATTGCTGTAACATACCTGTATCGCGTACAATATTTAGTCTTGATTTAATATTTATTTAACATCATAATTCGTCCTAAGTCAACGTCCATCATTAGTCATGCATCAATAAAGTTGTTCATTCACAAGTCAGTTAATAAGTAAATAGGACATGGATTTCACAATAATTAGATTATCAATAGATTTCATTAGAATTAAAATTACTCATTGATGTACTGCAAATTAAATTATTCACTGATTCCATTAAAATTCAAAATATTCATTGATTTCATTACAATTAAAATTACTCGTTTATGGTGGCGATTCTGTTGTGCACAAACTAAACTTAATTTAGGCTATTGCTATCTTTTTCTCTCTAATAAAACGAGAAAGAGACGGACGTAATTTAGAGCTGTCAAATTTAATTGGAACTAATATTTCCATACAAATGAAGGGTGCATGTAAAAACATGTCGACTAAAAACACGGTGAAGCGCAAGGCATAAACTAGTTTGACATCTCTAACTTAGTTCATAGCTATAGCCGTCCTTTTCTCGCACTGCCTTTTAGTAAAAGATAGCAATAGCCTAAATTAAGTTTAGTTTGTGCACAACAGAATCGACACCATTGTCAAAGAAATTAAAGTATTCAGTAGTTTCATTACATTTAAGTTAGTCATTGTTGTCATACAAATTAAGTGTCATAGCTTATCCATAGGTGTCACCAGTATTTTTGTCATTAAAAAAGTCATTTATGGAATAGTAGGCTTTACCAATCAAAAATTATTTCAGCCTTTTTTTAAAACTATGCAAGGTTACACTGCTTTTTACGTCATTTGGTAGTTTGTTATAAATTTTTACTCCTATCCCAAACATACTCGTTTTAAATTTAACTGTCCTACACTTTATTCCGCTTAATACATTTCTATACTGTGAAATTTAAAGACATTGCAACATACCTAAATTAGGTAAATGGCAGTGGTAGTCCGTTGTATTGGTATTTTGCTGACGCTTCTTACAGATGAAGTGAGCGGGTATATCGCATCGGTAATCACTTAATAAACCCATTACATCCATGTGTACACAATCCTCAATACCGCGGTAATTGTCCGGTTCGAATATTTCCCATTTGTTGTACACCTCAGTGATTGGCCTTCCTGGAAATAGTAAATAAATATTTATTTAGTTCAAATTGGTTCATTGCATAATTAAAAAAAGCATTCACCTCTGACTATAGAGTCAGAGGTGAATGTTTTTTTTTTTAATTTCGGAAAAGCGATCTACGTCTTTCTTTATAACATTTTTTGAATATTCAAATTGTGTTTACAAATTCAAAATCGTAGATAAACATGATTATTTATATCTTATATTTACTTTTAAAAAACAAACCATTTATTTGTGTTCTAAATTTAAAAATAAAATATATTTAATAGATTACGCTGTTTAACGGCTTCATACATTTGCCTCTCCTTGAACCTGGCGAAAGCAAAGCGCGGAAAAAAATAAAATTTGAATCATAGTCTCGTGACATCCATGACACAAATATTTTACATTATTTTATTTTATTTCTTCAAAAGTGTATTGAAAAACGTCGTTTGATACACGTGGACATTTTTTATTGCAGTTCTCGGCTCAAAAACACCCTCGCCTTACGGCTCGTGTGTTAATACCGCCTTGAACTAAAATAACAAACTTTCTCCACTTGTATCAAAATGTACTATTCCGATGAGATGACGAAAAATAGAGGAGTATGGAAGAAGAAATTTCAATTAATTATTAATTTGAAAAATTGGGATAAGGCGCTTAGACGAGCTAAATTAGCAACTCTATTTGTGGTGGTTCAAACTTCGTTTGAAATGCTGTTAGAATAGTATGTTTTTTATTGTTTGAAAGATATTTTTAGAGGTAAGTTCGTGATTTCTTTTTATCGAGCCAAATTAATTGTATTATGTTTTCAAAACAGTATCATGCTAGCATATATCCTGAAGAATATCATATATTTTTCTGGTCTTGTATAAAGCAGTGAATCATATACTTTTAGTAATTATAAAACTCGCGTTTAGCTCGTGTAATCGCCATAAGTGAAAGAAAATGACGATGATCTACGAAAGCATGATTATGTTATGAAAACAAGTAATAGGTTCAATATTTTCCTATATTAGGTCATACTTAGGTTCATAGGTATGACCTAATATAGTAAGTAGTAATACTTGTAATGGAAACGTTGGAAATCTAGATGCCACACATTTGAAGTTAATTTTTTTCCAAAAATAAAAAAACATGTAAAACCTGCATAAAATAAGGTAAACCTAAAGTCGTTCCTAGAATGTATTCTTGCTCACTGCTATTTGATAAAGCTATTTGATAGTTCTTGGGCCGCAGTTTAAGTTCCTCAGAAAATGTTTTTGCTCAATGTTACTTGGTAAGATGAATTTTGGGGTTACAACCTATATTGAGTGTAAATGGACTCTTCATAAAGCCGTCAACCAAGCAAACTATATGTCACCGTAAAATTGTCAAACACGTTAGATTGTAAAATAACTAGAGAGATTGTAAACTCTCGAATTATTGTCAAACGAACATACTGCTTACAATGAAACGCATTACTTTTCGTGAAATGCATGTGATGGAAGTCAACTCACGCGGTGTGGAGGAGGGGGAGGGAAGGAGAGGTCCCTTGCCCCAAGGTACCACTCTCATGAAAAAAAATGTACCATCCTGAGAAATACCGATTAATATACCCTAACCTCAAAACAGTTTATATATTCCCCTAAAAAGCGTAGTCGACGGAGCTCCGCTACGCGGGGCCCCTATTTCTGTCTGCAGGGTTTAAAGGAACCTAACTAACCTAACGTGGGGGTGCCCCAAGTTCCGATTATGGGGGCAGAGATACTTCCGTCGCATGCATTTCACAATATTACGGTTTCGCTTCGATAGATCACAATCTATCGAAAAATAATGCGTTATATTGTAAGCAGTATGTTCAGTTGACAATATTTCGAGAGTTTACAATCTCGCTAGAGAGATTACAATCTAACGTGTTTGACAATTTTGCGGTGACATAAATATACATCTAACTAAGTAACTTTACGGAAAAATCATCGCTGGGAAACGATATTATTACTGGGGTGAAGAATCACGGTTTACAGTAAAACTTAATGTAACCTACTCAAAACATTGTGCTAATGGATGGATTGAATAGTACGAGGGTCGTGGAGGTGGTCAAAGTAAAAATCTTACATCGAAAAAGTTGGAAGTTGTCCACCAATGTCTCCGTCACTAGAAGGTTTCCAGGCATGGTGTAGATTCAAAACCATACCTGGGAACCTTCTGCGATCAATTTTTGGTTCTAGATTCTAGAACAAAAAAAATATCGCAATAACGGAGAGAACCATTACGTGCCTTTCGGCTCCATTAAGTATTTTTACGCCCTTTATACTCACCGTCGACGGTTTCAAAAACTCCTTCAGTTAATATGTCCGATAGTCCCACAAACACCGATACTATGTCATGGTGGTTTGTGAGCCAAAACGATATAGCAACGTTAACTTCATTTTCGTCTTCTGCATAGAACAAACTGGCTCCTTCGGTAGCACAGGTTTGCTTGGCACTAGCAAAAGTATCTTGTCTTGTGTGGAGCTTGTAGAAACTCTTTTCTGATTCTATATACGTGTAGTCTTGCCGGAAAAACGGTTTACAGTTTTGTCCATCTGAAAATTGAAAAATAGACGTTAATTTATCAGGTTTTCATATTTGTGACTTTTGTTAAAACAGATTTTTTTTTGGGAGAAAAATCACGTTTTACGGTAAGACTCAATGTAACTCTAAACATTGTGCTGGGGATGCATTTAATTGTACGGGGATTCAAGTATTTAAAGTTTTACTATTGACAACTTGTGATGAAGTTGGAAGTTTGATCTCCAATGTCTTCGTAACTAGAACGTTCCCAAGTATATTCTAGAACAAAATAAATACCACATCGACGGGGAGAGCAAGTGCCTTTCGGACTCGGTAAGCGTACTATCTTCACGCCCATTACGAGTATTTGTAACTTTTTCACTGAAATTAAAACTTAAACTAAAATGTTTATAAGCGATGGTCAAGTTGAAAAAACCTCTCTGACGATGAAATAGGAATACGAGTACCTACTTACATGAGAAACTCGATAGAAAGTTCAATAATAGAAATACAAACAAAGTTTTAAAAAACATTGTTGTATTGTAGCTCAACAAGATAAGTCTACTTCAAAAATCCAAATATTTATGATCGTTTGCAATACATGGCAGCTTATATGTAAAGCTTTATCGCAGTTGTTATTTGAATCTACAATAACAATGATAATGAAATAATTTTGAAAAAGTTCTGTGAGCCGCACGGACGCTCGCCCGTGCGTGTATGTGTAAGTTGTTTCAATACAGTACGCACACCACAGTCACAGAGTTCGCCTACTGTCGCATGTCGTCGTGTCACACTCCACGAAACAAAAAGAAACATATTACCGTCTCTTTTGATACACGCAGCAAACGCATGATCTTGCATTCGATAGCTAAAATTCGACCATGTTTACCAGGTGTTGATAGCTGTTTAGGGTAAGCAGTGGGTTCACGATCAACGTGTCTTGAGTTCAAATCCCGTTTACGTAAAGGGCTTTATGTAAGATTTGTATTTTATGCAAACTTGTTAGGATTTTTTTAAATGGGATCATGCTCATTATTTACTTCTTTACTAGCTTCTGCCCGCGACTTCGTACGCGGATCCTGTTGCTTATGCCAGCGACAACGGGGTCGTCGAAGATCTGAAACGTCTGATGTCGAATTCTAAGAACCCGGGGACGGGAAAATAACGGATCTTTCCCACCTGAGCAACACATACCATTTGTTTCTTTTTGCCATTTAACAGCTTCACAAAAAGTACAATTTTTAGCCATACCTCCGATGGCGGAATATGTGGCGTATTCAATCATAGGAGACGTAAATGCACTCCGTGTCTTATCAACCCAAGGAAGGTCGCCATGCCCTTTTTTTTAGGTTGGGAAATAATCAAATAACTTCTCCAACCCTGGGCGGAGCGGGAGGGAGTGTCAGATTTTTACTGACTAAAACCCATCCATGTTCCTTCCTCGCCCTTTACGTTCCAGGGCCACGGTATCTCTTTCGAACAGTCCCGCAGCCCCGGCAGGCTTCGACCTTTGCGGGCCCCTCCCTTTATGCTGACATCTCTTTGAGGCGCACGTGGAACACGAACGCGCCGTCGACACGGCAGGTCGCCATGCCCTACGGCTATATCTTGAGACACATCCGGTTTTTCAGATGATATCGACATTCTGTTCAGAGAATGTCGACGTCGATCAGAATTCAAACGTTCGTTCAATGAACTTGCATCGCGCATCACGCATCACGTTCATCACTCGTTTCAAAAGACCTGTTAGTAGATGTGCGAATACGCTGAAAACTCAAGCCTGATTCTGTATCGGTAAAAATTTCGGATTCGCTCACGATCAGCGGACAGTCGCGCATCACGTTCCGCACTTGTCTCTAAAGACCTAGAAGAAGCTATGCGTAGATACGCTGAGAACTCAAGCGCAATTCTCTATCCGTGAGATTCTCCGACTCGCGAGACAATGCGTGACGTTCACGATCAGCGGTCAGTCGCGCATCACGTTCCCTACTTGTCTCTAGAGATCTAGTAGTCGATGCGTAGATACGCTTGAAACTCAAGCGCAATTCTCTATCCGTGAACGGCTCCGATTCGCAAGACAATGCATGACGTTCACGATTAGCGGTCAGTCGCGCATCTGTTCTTCACTGGTCTCTAGAGACCTGGATGTAGAAATACGCTGAGAACGCAGGCGTGCTTCGCGATCCGAAGAGGTTTTCACGGAGCAAGTTGCAGCCTGATGTTCTCGAACAGCATCAAGTCTCTCCTGACGCTCTTCGATAGATTCTTGGGATCTAATGATCCTCAATCTTTTAGCTCCTTTGGAACATTGGGAAAGATTTGACCTCTTTCTAGGCATGGTTATAGTTTTGTTGTGAAGATACCTGATCAATTGAAATCTAAGTAACTGCTCCCCTGCGTTACCGGGTAGGCTACCGAGTCACGAAGATAACTGGAAAAGGAAATTAATTCTACAACAGGTGTCCGAGATCTTCGATTTTTATAAGTCAACAGAGAGTGCTCATCAGATTGAACAACTTTTGCTAAGACGTCATTCCTATATGTGTTATGGTGTAGCTGGGCTCTTGGAGTTCCACAACAGGTGTTCCAGATCTTCGATTTTTATAAACCAACAGAGAGTGCTCATAAAATTGAACAACTTTTGCTAAGACGTCATTCCTATATGTGTTATGGTGTAGCTGGGCTCTTGGAGTTCCACATCAGATGTTCCAGATCTTCAAACTTATACCCTCAGCAGAAAATGCTCATCATGTAGAACAATTTTTGCTATGGTGGCATTTTTGTATCTCTTATAGTTTAGCTGGTCTGTTGCGGTTCTGCATCAGGTGTTCAAGTTTCCAAGATAAATTATAGCCTCATAGCTTCTGCCCGCGACTTCGTTCGTGTGAAGTTTTGATATCGTAACGCATCGCCTACTCAACGGAAGTTTAAACTGCTTTGTTCCCGCTTGCAACATTTCTTATTGCTGCTCCGCTCCTATTGGTCATAGCGTGATGTTATATAGCCTATAGCCTTCCTCGATACATGGACTATCCAACGCAAAAATAATTTTTCAATTCGAGACAGTAGTTCCGGAGATTAGCGCGTTCAACCAAACAAACAAACAAACAAACTCTTCTGCTTTATAATATTAGTATAAGTATATAGTATATATATAGATAATAAACACAAACTTTTTAAGTTACATGATGATAAATTTAAAAAAACCAACGAATTAAGTAATCCATATGTCACCAAATAAACTAACAATTTATAATATACTTAAGTTTAAGTTACAATTCAAAATATAGTACTCACATTCAGTCCGGTTTCTTCAGATATTTGTGTTCTATTAAGGCCACTTTTATGCAGCGCGATAATAGTCGCCCTCGCTTCAATATTAATATTTGCCTGCATTTTGAGAATTATACTAACAACAATACCGCTATCTATTAAACCACACGTCACGTCACAAAGTTCATTCTGATCAAGTTAAAATAAATATTCATAAACTCATGTCTACCTCACAGAAATCTAAATTCTTGACTTATTTTTCTATCTACCTTCCTAACTTTACGAAATGTGTGAACAGAGCGAACAAGATAAGGAATATTATAACATTTCTGTCGAGTAAAAACTTACAAAAAGTCTAAAAGTAACTGCGCGAGATTTGAACTCACGGCCTACTGATTCACTCATAACTCTGGACGGCCTCAACCGCTAGGCCATCATATCTGATATTTCATGCTTGAAATTATGAACTACAACTAGTTGCAGACAACAATATTTAATTTCGTGAAAGTAGAAGGTCGTAAGTCAAACTAAACGTCAAGCTATTGCTTTGTGAGATTGCATATGGACTTTTGGTCGGCACTGTACACTGTACTTACAGAATGCTTGGTTGACCGCTTTGTAATGAGGTGGTTTACACCCTGTACAAGAGAGCATACTGCACACTGATATAGCTAAGTTCCTTATCTTGAAATTAAAATTGGTACCTACTACCTGAAAATGATGACATTAATATTGCCAAATAATTGTATGAAACTCACTATTATTGACATTTAATTTTGACATAACTATTATTTCTTTATTTAATTTTACAAAAGGCGTTACGGATAGAGACCAATTTATTATTAACTAGCTTCTGCCCGCGACTTCGTACGCGGATCCTATTGCTTTTGCCAGCGACACCGGGTTCGTCAAAGTCGAAGATCTGAAACGTCTAATTCTAAGAGCCCGGGGACGGGAAAATAATGGATCTTTCCCACATGAGCAACACATACCGTTTGTTTCTTTTTGCCATTTAACAGCTTCACAAAAAGTAAAATTTTGAACCATACCTCCGATGGCGGAATATGTGGCGTATTCAATCATAGGAGTATACGTAAATGAACTCCGTTTCTTATCAACCCAAGGAAGGTCATCATGCCCTACGGCTATATCTTGAGACACCCGATTCTTCAGATATTATCGATATTCTGTTCAGAGAATGTCGAAGTCTTCGCGCTCTTCTTCTGTCTCTTCATGCCGTACTCCAGCAATTCTTTCTCTCTCACTTTCTAACAGATTATGAATATTTTGTTGTGCGCGTGTTCGGCGCTCTTCTTCTGTCTCTTCATGCCAAAAACACTCAAATAACATAAGCTCGAAGACATATTTATTCGATAAAATAAAATAATAAATGGGAGTTTTGGCCAGTAGAGTCAAATTTTCAATGATATACCATAGTCATCGAAAATCGAAAATCAGTCCTAAACTGTTACCTCCTTAACCGCGTGGAGGTACTCCCAGTTTTTGTCATTTTATAATTATACAGTGAAATTAGTGATAGCTTTGCAATAATTTTCACATCAGATGTTTCTGATCTTGTATTTTCTATAAGTCAACAGGAAATGCCCATCAGACCGAACAACTTTTGCTAAGACGTCATTCCTAAATGTGTTATGGTGTAGCTGGGCTATTGGAGTTCCGCGACAGGTGTCCCAGATCTTCGATTTTTATAAGTCAACAGAGAGTGCTCATCAGATTGAACAACTTTTGCTAAGACGTCATTCCTATATGTGTTAAGGTGTAGCTGGGCTCTTGGAGTTCCACATCAGGTGTTCCAGATCTTCAAATTTATTCTCTCAGCAGAAAATGCTCATCACGTGAAACAATTTTTGCTATAGTGTCATATTTGTATCTCTTATAGTTTAGCTGGTCTATTGCGGTTCTACATTAGGTGTTCAGGTTTCCAAGATAAATTATAGCCTATATGTTGCCCAGACATAATACCTATACAACAAAAAAAAAATCATTCAAATCCATCCAGTACTTCCGAAGATTAGCGTGTACAAACAAACAGACAAACAGACAAACAGATAAACAGACAAACAGACAGACTTTTTTTTTTGGATTCGTGCTCTATTACTGTTTCTAAACCCGCTTCAATTATTATTTTTTAAATATATTCAATGTACAGACACAGCTTTTTTACTCTTTTATTATATGTATAGATATGTACAATATTTACATACTACATCTAAAACTATATATAATTACAAAAATAAAACTAAACGTAAAACTAGTATCAATATATATACAACAATGTCAAAAGGACACTTAGGCGTCAAAATATTTATTCACAATTCAATAATTTATTGATTTTTTTTCTATTTTTGTGTGAAAATCTTAATGCGGTTCACAGAATACATCTACTTACCAAGTTTCAACAGCATAGTTTTTATAGTTTCAGGTAAAAGCGGCTGTGACATACGGACGGACAGACAGACAGACATGGCGAATCTATAAGGGTTCCGTTTTTTGCTATTTGGCAACGGAACCCTAAAAATGGCGTCAAAAACCTCCTCAACGCTGTCAACTGGTAATGTGGTAAAGGTGGGTCACGGGAAGTGTCAACTAAGCGTTTAGAAACCTTGAAAAGGCTATGAGCACTCGGACCCCACGGTCCTAGAGTTTCAACCCCAAACGGCTCGAAAATATAGTTACCAATAAGGTTACTTACTATACTTACGTCGCTTGATGTTCTCCGCAGCCGCAACGACAGCCCCCGCACAGCACGATGAACTAGGAAGATGGGAAGCCGCAAGAGTATCAACAAAAATGTTGCGTCCCACACTAGAGGCCTACCCATCTTACATGGAAACAAAGACATGTAGTCAGCCTAGGTCTCTTGCCATATTCGCGGGCCAAGCCATTGGGTTCTAATTGGGAATCAAACGAGCTTACCTGTTAAGCGAAGTCTTGATTCTAATTTTATGAGTGGCAATCTGAAAAATAATTATTTAACATGGTAGTATTCCTTATATCTACATTAACACACCGCGAAATTTAGAGGATCAAAAAAAAGAATATTTTTTAGTCCTGCAATATTCGTATGTATACTTCCCCGTTTTGACACATGTCGGGCACGTCACTTATTTTAGAGATCACAATATTGGGAACAATCTCTGTGTACAGAGTAGTTCCAAATACCTAGATTCACTATGTTTTCCTGAAAGGTTAAAATTGAATTAGGTAGACTAATTATTGCAGCTTTGGGGCTATTAGCTATATTATAGTGGTGGGTGGGTAATTATTTTTCAGATTGCCACTCATAAAATTAGAATCAAGACTTCGCTTAACAGGTAAGCTCGTTTGATTCCCAATTTTACTTCGTGGCAATCTTTCAAATAATTATTTAACATGGTAGATGTTTAGAGCTGGCTGCAATAATTAATTATTTAACTGATTAAAATGCAAATAATCCTGAGTTGATTTATGAAAATAACTTATGAGCTTCTTCTATCTAAATAGGAGTGTAATAGCTTTAATACTATAATTTTAAGAATATGTAAAAGATAAGTATATTAAGTTTTTATATGGTAACTTGGGCAACTTATATAATATAATCAACATTATGTCTAGCTTAGTTGATGCCAGCTCTGGTTTGAGCTGTTGTTTGGGTTGTATTGTGAGGGGAACCAATTATGAAGTTTAAGTACCACTTTCACTGAAGTGTGGCAACCTTACAAATATTAGGGCTTGATATATCCTAATAACTGTTTTATAGTTCCAATGGGTTAAATTTAGAGCTAACAGAACAATAATGTCTTTGTTTTCAAAATTTTGCTCATACTACCAAGCTATGAGTTTAATGATACTTTCGATACATTCTATTGAGGCAATGATGGTCTCAGATTTCTTAGTAGTAATTTTCTTATTTGAAATTCAGTTACAGTGTTAGTATTTAATGGGTGTGTTTGCAAAAGGCTCTCAATTAATTAGTGTTGAATTGATAGTATGTACTTTCAAAGGAAGTTGCTGGCATTATGCTTATTTATTCATATAAGGGCCTTTTGTTAAAACACTTGCACCAGAAAAGTGCTACCAAGGTAAGTATAGAGCTCCATAGATGTACTGTCTCAAATGATAATTGCATAAATTAAAGAATATAATGCAGCAATTTGACTTAGATATACAATGTCCAACTATTGTTCAATAGTAGATAAGCTTGTCTATTTAAAACATTGTTTCCAATTAATGTTACCTTCAATTGATCAGAAAACAGTAATCTTTTCACTTCATTACTATAGAATTAAACTGATTTAATTAGTACCTAGTAGCTCTTACTATCAGTAAAGCTTAAAAATTGCTAAGGGTCGAGTCTTATGACTAAATGTAATGGATAAGTACTAAGGAGTAGCTCCTTACTGGTCGAACCGAATTCGAGATGTAGTCAATTGACTCGAAGAAGGATGAGTGAGCTATTTTTTCCCAAACTGTTTGTTTATTTAGGTTTTTAGAAACTGATTTCTGGCCAATGTCGTTCATCTGTACATTAACATTATTATGTTTTCCCAAGCACCTTGTAATGGAGCAACAATTTTTTCCGTTTCATATATGTATAAGAAAAAAGGTAATACTCTAATGTTGTTCATCTGTACATTAATGTTATTATGTTTTCCCAAGCACCTTGTAATGGAGCAACAATTTTTACCGTTTCATATTATATGTATAAGAAAAAATGTAATACTGAGAGGTCTTGGCTCAATTGTAAATATTTGCTATGTTGCAGTGGGTTTAGGCAGAGCTGGCTCCACCATCTTGAGTTGTCAGTATAATTTTCCCAAACTATTTCAAATCTTACCTACTTCTGTCAAAACCAGCAGTGATTCCCTGACAATGTCTTTCAAGGGTTTCTGCAGTCAAAAACCAAGTCATTGTTTGACAAGCTAAGAGCAAACTGAATTGAATGCTCCTGGTTTTCTAATCTTTATAAATAATAAAATCTTTGCAATTAGTGGATAGCTATGTATGTTGTCTGTATTCAAGCAGCATTATGGGTTTGGCTAAATTGCTGTAATGTACGGTCAATTGCTATGAATTTTAGTTGGATTTTATGAACTCTGCATGAAATGTATGGCATTTCCGTTTGTCTCAGCACTCCCATGTACCTCCCCCCTTGTTTCAGTTTAGTGGAAAGCTAATAAAGCCAATAGGTACTCTAATTGGCAGTGAAAATGAAAGAAATTTTTAGTTAAAATTCCTCTTTATGACATGATGATATAATGTAAATCTCACGATATGCCTACCCGTCTTTTCGAGTATTTTGGTTGTGAGTTTTTGTTCTGAGTTCTCAACAAGGTTCATTTCAGGTAACTACAGCTGATTATGGGGTCAACGCCCGGAACCAGTGAACAATGACATTATGTTTTAGTACGGTCTTGATAATAAGCAGTCAAAGTAAAGAGAACATTGTTTCTCTTAAGGTTTAAGTGATTTTCAAATCTAATGCAATGCAATGCAGAAAAAAGCTATCTGGTCCTGGAAATCTTTCCAAAAAATACTATTTGACTAACGGGGTATAAATGAATTACATAATTAGTAGACCCATGATTTATCATTGTACCTACAGATTGCTAGGTAAAGCAATGAGTTACTAAGGGAGATGTTATTTTAGATTGGATCTATAAGTAATCATCTTAAGATCATAAGAATATTTTCTTAGTTCTAAGACGAGGTTGGGGTTTAACAGTGGAAATAAATTTGCAATTTGTTTTGTAGCTAAACCAGGTTTAGTTCTTAATGTCATTTCTTAATGACATTGACAGGTTGTTAGAACTTCAAACTGTGTAAGTCTTTATCCCTTTTTCTCTCAATACTAATAGTTTTGAGTATTGGGATACCTAGATTTGATGACAAATGGTTCCTTGAACTATTGTACTTAAACCAAGTTACCCAGATCATTATTATATTATGGTGTATAATTTGGTTTATTCATTACGGTACCCTCCTTGATATGTGCTCTTTTGGAGCTACTGACTTAACACTCCAGTATCTATCTTAAAATGTTAAGTTTGTGGCATGACAACAGGGTGCTTTGATATAATCATACTTGATGTTGCAGCTTGCACACATAGTGTGAATATAACATGCTGTAAATATCTCGTATTTAGGCATGGAGATATAAATGTCCATGAAGTAGTTGCTGCAAGATTAAAATGGCAAGTCATAACTACATAGTTTACATTAGTTATATAAATAATAAAGATATGAATGTGGAACATTAATTTATAACCAATCTATATTATACTTGATGTAGAAGCTAAAATGCATTGTGGGCTTAACATACTGTAAGTATCTTGTACTTATTGTGTTCAGTGTTAAAAGATTCTTGTTATCAGGATATTTTTATTGGTGTTTTAATTGTGCTGGACACAAACAGGTTAATTGATCTTCTTCTTATTGTTGTTGGCACAACAATATATTTGACCCAAAACTTAGCTACTTCTTGGTGTTGTTGATGGTATGAATCTCTGGCTGTGCATGTATTAGTTATTTCGAAATATATGTAAATAAGCTATGAATACAACTACTGTCTTTAACCAGCTGGTGTATTTCTTGAAAGAAAGTGTTATTTTACTGAAGATCTTGTATAAAATATAATTTAATCAAAAAATTAATAATATTGATTTAATCCCGAGGTCGGCCAATGCAGTGTACTTCAAGCCATTCACCGTTCATAAGTGCCTTCTTTCCTTACATTATGATAGTGGTCAATGTTTTCCTTAAGATAACATTAACATTCTAATTTGTGTTTAAAACATCTCAATACTTTGGTTGAGTAGGTTCCCCGTAAGTTTAGTAGTGGAACAGGAATCTGTCATAGGTGTCTAAAACATTTCCCATCAACTGTTTTCCCATAGAACTCTGTGAACCGAGAGTCTCGCTCTATTATTTGTATGAAAAGTGTTGTGCTTAAATGTTAATATTACTTCATAGCTGAAAGATTAAAATATTAAGTTTGTGGCATGGCCACAGAATGCTTCTGTAACATCATACTTGATGTCGAAGTTTGCACACACAGTGTGAACATAACATGCTGTAAATATCTCGTATTTAGGCATGAAGATATAAATGCCCATTAAATAGTCGCTGCAAGATTAAAATGGCAAATCTGGCATAACTACCTACGTAGTTTACGTTAGTTATATGTATGTGGAGCATTAATTTATAACTAATTTTAATTATACTTGAGGTAGACTCAAAATCCATAATGTGGGCTTAACATTCTGTAAGTATCTCGTACTTATGGATGGATGTAAGTAGTCCTGACAAATGTATGTCAGCCAGCAACTTTACTCACTGATCCAGGTAGCAAAGAATGATCCCGGATTCACTGCGAGAGGCATGATGCATTTTCAAGGTTATAATGCACACAGGAAAAGCATGGTCGTCTCGCGACCTGCTTGTTTATAGGTAGATGAATAGCATAACTTTGCATGTACTTGACCAATATCATGAAAATGGGACTTACCATTGGCTGTTCGATAACTTTGACCACATGAGATGTTACTGGTCTTGAAAATAGGCCTTACCTGCCTATGGCTGCCATGCCAATTAGATTTTCAGTGTTAGAATTGTTCAGAAACAAGACTAAGAATATCTCGTATTTCGCACTGATATACCATCCAGTTAGTAACCTCAGATGAGATGTTACTGGAGTGTCGCGCACTCACTGGAGGAAAAAAGCTTTAACAAGCTTACGGCACACATTTTTAGTGTTTATGACCACCGTAGCACTTCGATGAGCGCTGTGGATATCGCGTATCCGGAGGTCAGTTAAAATCGGGCATTCTCACACCTAAAGGTTGTGGGGCCTCAAGGGTTACATGATCCAAATTGTTGTCAGGGGTACACGCTTATTCCAGCTTCGTCTCTGATGTTCTGTTGGTTGTTGTTGATTAATTTTACTCTAATCTTCTTCCAGTTCACTTAATGGTCGGCGATGAGCATAACTTGCTCGTGTTTCTGTGTCTCGGATTTACGATTTTCACTAACGATGCACCTAATACACTTACTGTTACGCGACATTTTGTTATTTTGGTAAAATGTTATGTAAAATTAGTTTTAAATGAGTAATTTGTCGAGGAAGAACTTTTTGCTGCGGTGATGTTAACGCGCGAAAAAGAAAAGTGACGTGCCCGACATGTGTCAAAACGGGGAAGTATACATACGAATATTGCAGGACTAAAAAATATTCTTTTTTTTGATCCTCTAAATTTCGCGGTGTGTTAATGTAGATATAAGGAATACTACCATGTTAAATAATTATTTGAAAGATTGCCACGAAGTAAAATAAAGCTAGAACGCCGACGGTGACTAGAGATCGACGGATGATATCATTCAAATTCACGTGCCGTGCAAAACGGCCCGCACTTCGGCTGCATGATAGGCCGTGGTGTCCGTGGCTGTTGACAACTTGACCACAGTGACAGCGGTGAGGAGAACAACATGACACCTATTTAATTGTACTAATTTAGAAGAACATCAATAAGTAATAGCAATGCTTCATAATTTAATATGAATAGTGCAGGCGAATGATAAATTGCAATGCTTGTCATAAGCACTAACTTATCATTGTACACTTAGTGCGCAATAAGTGTTTTGACTTTGACTCACAACTTCGCTCTCAAGATACGGCGCCGTTGGCCTAAAGGCTATCTACGCTGAGTTTATCTTATATTTAATGTTTCAGAAATTTACAAAACTTAAAAAACATTTGATTCTGCATCATCGCCAGCTTATTAAAAATATTGTTACATCGGACCTACTAGAACATTCGAGAAAGCACGTGATTACAGTATGTGTACGTTGGAGCAGGCTCGCCGGTTGGAAGAGCAGTTGCAGCGAGACAAAGAGGAGCAGGTCCGCCGCCAAGATGAGCAGATGCTCCTCATACAGGATCTGCATGCAACTTTCGGCAAGGACCTCAAGTTGATGAAATATCAGGTCCACCAGCATGAGAACCTCATCTCAGAGGCCGAAGTTAAGATTGCTGGGATGCAGAAGGCTTTGGGCGAACTGAAGACTGAAGGTGGAACTGTAGCTGCAGTGGTTGCTGCACCTTCTTCGCGTGGTTTTAAGGTTCCTCCATTTGACGGAACATCGTCGTGGTCGGCCTATAGAATCCAGTTTGAGGCCGTCATGAAGGCGAATGTATGGACCAAACCACAAGCCATGACCGCGCTCACCTTGGGCCTCCGAGACCAGGCCCTAACTATTTTCGAGACACTCGGCAAGGATGTAACCTACGAGCAGCTGCTGGAGGCGTTGGAGTCCAGATACGGCGACGCGTACCTGGAGCACGTATTCCGTGCTAAGTTGAAGGACCGTGTTGAGAAGCTGGTTCGAAAAGCATACCGGTCGGCCCCGGCACTGATCGATGGAAATCTGGTACAGGCGTTCGTTGATGGAATACGTGACTTAGAAGTTAGAGCCGCCGTGAGACTTGGGCATCATGAGACATTGAAGGACGCCTTAGCCCATGCCTTGGAAGTAGAGACAGTGAGGCAAGACCACCGAACACACTACCTCAGGGAGGTTGTGCCATCACCTGTACACGACCGCGCGCAAGGTTACAGCCCTTGGTGATACACATGTGGAGAAAGGGATCCTCTTCGGCCAAGTTGTCCAAAGCAAGTTGTGGCATCACCCGAACGCCAGCGTCCGCGACGGTACAGCCCTAGGTGTTACACTTGTGGAGAAAGGGGTCACCTTCGGTCGAACTGTAAAAAGCGAAGCGCACCTAGAGAAGATCAATCTCAGCAGAGAAAAGCGGCTGAGAAGACTGGTCAGCAACAGTGGAGAAAACACAGCAACACAGACGAACTGTCAAGAAGACTTTTGCCCGAAGATTGTAAGCACAGTTCCAGACAGGAGTCTAAGGAAGTGGTGCCTGTGAGGATGCTAAGAACGGATCTTAGCGATGAATGGAAGGTAACTATACAGCAGGCTCAGCACAATGACTCGGATATCAAACCGATCTTCGAGTGGATCAAAGCTGGTGTTCCTAAACCCAAGTGGAGTGATGTGGCTGCGGTGAGTTCCATCACGAAGAGTTATTGGGCGCAATGGAACAGCTTGGTAATCCAGGATGGAGTCTTTTGCCGTAAATGGGAAAACGCTAGAGGGGACAGCTGTCCCTAAAGCTAAGGTACCGGATGTTCTACGGCTCTACCATGATAGATGTTCAGGAAGACATATGAGGGTAAAAAGGACTCTACTAAAAATTCGAGACCGCTTTTACTGGATCCACTGTCGAGATGATGTGGAGGACTGGTGTCGCAAATGTACCAGTTGTGCGACCGTGAAAGGACCCCATACACGCAGCAGAGGTGCATTAAAAGTGTACAATGTTGGAGCCCCTTGGGAACGGATAGCACTTGACGTTGCGGGACCATTTCTAGTAAGTGAGAGTGGAAACAAGTACTTCCTGGTGGTCATGGATTACTTCACAAAGTGGCCAGAAGTCTTCGCCATTCCTAATCAAGAAGCTACAACTATCGCAGATAAATTGGTTCAGGAAGTCTTCTGTCGTTTTGGGGTACCCTTAGAAATACACAGCGATCAAGGAAGGAATTTTGAATCGCAAGTGTTTCAAAAGACTTGTCGATTGATGGGTACCTATAAAACCAGAACCTCCTCTTACCACCCACAATCTGATGGAATGGTGGAGCGATTTAACCAAACGTTGGAGAGGTATCTGGCGAAGGTCGTGGAAAGCAGGCAAAGGGATTGGGACAAGCACATACAGCCGCTTCTTCTGTCTTATCGAAGTGCAGTCCACGAAAGTACGACTGTGACACCAGCTTTCGCGAACTTTGGAAGGGAATTACGGTTACCTGCTGATTTAATCACTGGAACTCCCCCTGATGCTCCACGTAGTGTTACAAATTACGCGAATGACTTGCGTAATAAGTTGAACGATGTTTATGAGCATATCCGACAATACGGCCAACAGATGTCTGAGAAGATGAAGACCCGTTATGATCGAAAGGCAAACGGTAGGGGTTTCGACGAGGGTACACTGGTGTGGTTGCATAACCTAGTGCGGAGCAAGGGGAAGTCTCCGAAGTTACAAGCACAATGGGATGGACCATACCGAGTCGTGACTAGGATCAACGATGTCACCTACCGAATACCGAGGTGCGCCTAAGATTGTGCATGTAGACCGGTTGGCGCGATACTACGGGACTAATGATGCTCGGGACGAGCATGTCTAAGGAGGGGGCAGTGTTACATCGGACCTACTAGAACATTCGAGAAAGCACGTGATTACAGTATGTGTACGTTGAAATTTCGAGAGCTTTCTATTATTATTACTTTTAAAGTTAGGTAGGTACAAATTCGCGACCTATTTATAAAAAAGACATTAGAATTTCGACCGTACGCCTAGGTCATACGGTTCATATTTGTTTGTTTTGTACACGTAGCTTATACCTACTACTTTTATTACCTACCTAGCTACTTACCTACTGTTTTTTATGACCCTCTAGAATATTCGTGGTTATTCTGGTGTGTCTGTTGGCGAGTATAAATACACCGCTCAGGCCCGCGACAGTCAGTCTTGTTTTGGCTACACAGCGAAGCGAATCGAAGTGAACTTGAAGTGCGATATCTAAGCGAATAGTGAACAGTAGTGTAGTGTAGTGTACTTGTGATTAAGTTTAAATTGTTTTGTGATTAATAAAGTTATTGTGTTGTTTAATCGGTAGTAATTAATTTATCTCATACCCAGCTCGTAACAACATGTCATGATCACCTGCCTAGCTTTTTTTAACTTTGTTGGAGCCGGCAGTTGAACCCTCAGTATTTCATATGGAGCGACTGCCTATTTGACCTCCACAGTTAGTTACGGGTAATACGGTATTCCTCGATCAGACTGGTTGTCAGAGTTTCGGGCCACTACCTGTAACGGCTGTCAAAGATCTACAAATGACATCCGGGCCCAATGGCTTAAGGCGATTACATGAGCTAAACGCGAGTTTTATAATTACTAAAAGTATATGATTCACTACTATAAACAAGACCAGAAAAATATATTATATTTTTCAGGATACATGTTAGCATGATAGTGTTTTGAAAACATAATACAATTAATTAGACTCGGTAAAAAAAATTGCGAACTTATATCTAAAAATATCTTTCAAACAAAACAAAACATACTAATATGCATGCGATCATTCTGAATTTTTGGCAAATAATTCTACAAGCAGAATATTAGCATGATAGTGTTTCAGTTTTTTAATCCAATCTATAGTTTTTTTGTAAATCGATCGAAACCACTCATTTCGCGCTATTTGGCCCGCAGTGACTGACGTAACAACGACTTTGTAGTGCAAGCTGATTAGAACTTTATTCTAACAGCATTTCAAACGCAGTTTGAACCACCACAAATAGAGTTGCTAAGTTGAGTTGCCTTAACGAGACACGCAGAAAATTCGGTATGTAATGGGGGGTCATCCATCTATAAGCCCAACTTATACAAGCACGGCTTAGCCTAATAAAGATCGACCCGATCGGCCGGCGGCCGGTTTTTATTATTTAGTTATTTTAATAAAGTAGGCTTATACTGTTTTACATGAAAGCGAAAAACAAAAACAAACAAACTCTCTTTTCCTTATTTAGTTGGAATCGTAAAAGAATACGGAAAGTGTTTTAAAATAATATTCAAATAAAACTTTCAAAGAAATCCTGGAAAACTCACCGGAATGAAAAATTTAAATCCAGATACAAAGGTAATGGGCGTTCTAAGTTGTATAAAAGAGGCATTAATGTAGACAACGCCTTTGAGAAATAAAGAAAAGGAACAAGTTTTACCTCCATAAAATGTGAAGAATATTCTATCATTCTTTATTCGTAGTGGTAGGACGTATTACTCTTGAATTCCCGAAAAAATGCACGATTGATAAAATATTTCTCGGCGCATAATTTCCAAAACAAACACACGATGATGGGGTCATAAACAGTATCAGCTTGCATGGACGGCAAGTGTGACAAATGAAATGCTTCGGGTCTGTCAGGCGTATGCTGCCTCATACGGACTTGTGTATAATGTTAAGAAGTGTGAATACATTGTCTTTAAGGCAAAGGTGAATGCCCAGATTACCTGACATTACCCTAAACGGCTTGAACGTCAAAAGAGTGACAACATTCAAATATCTAGGGCATCTTCTCACTGACGACCTTAAGGACAATGTTGATATTGAAAGAGAGCGTAGGGCACTGGCGGTCCGAGGTAAGATGTTGGCCCGAAAATTCGCTCGGTGTAGCAGTTTAGTAAAAGTAACACTGTTTAAGGCATATTGCCAGTGTTTTTACACTGGGAATCTTTGGTTCAACTATACCAAAAGAACGTTGGATGACCTACGCGTACAATACAATAATATTTTTAGGATGCTGTTGGGGCTGCCGCGATGGTGCAGCGCTTCTGCTATGTTTGCGCAAAACCGAACTGACGGCTTCCACGCCGTCATTCGTAAGAAAACCGCGTCGCTTTTGTCAAGGTTGCGGGCTAGTGGCAACAGCATCTTTAAAACGATTGCGGAAAGTTTCGACTCTCCGATTATTAAAAGTTTTGTGAGAAGGACAATCACAGAACATTAATCTGGGGATGCCCTTTTCACAAAACTATTTACTCTGTCTTTTATAATGTACCTATCTCAGCTACTAACACTAGAAATAAATTATTTTGTATAGCTTACTAACACAATGGATTACTGTTGTCCGAAATAATAAAGAATATTATTATTATTATATACTAGAAATACTAAGTACCTATTGTGACATCTACCTAGCGGCTACTTTACTAAACGAAAGAACGAAATTTTTCTAAACGAAGCCAAAAGGCACTTGTTCTCCCCATCATTGCGATATTTTTTTGTTCTAGACCACCTGAAAACCTTCTAGTTAAAGACCAGTACTTTACCTGAAGGGACAGCCTATCTAACAAGCAAAACGATAAACGTGCTTTCCGAGGCACTGAAGAAACTTATTGGTCACCTGGACCACATCGACCTTGACAAGCACTACTTAACCTTGAAAATCGATCCGTGCAGATGTTATTCAAAAATCAAAAAAAATCAAAATCATTTATTTCAGGCTCATAACCCATATTACAAATAACATCACACACAAGTAAATACACCATCAACACACATACAAATAAAACAAATCAATAATTCTAATTCACATCAACACAGATACAAGACAATCGTAATTCAAAATAATTTAAATAATCAATTAATTACAGTAGTCTCTTACGTGCGACACTGTATGTAACTTGTCTGTCACAACAGTGCCGCACATAAGGACAGTCCAACCTGTTTGCTATCATACTCAGAACGGTATTAGAGCTGGCCCACACTCTGCGTACAAGAGGTGCGTGCCCATGCGATCATCCGGAAGCGCTGCAGTAGCGAGGCAGTCCCAAAACCGCTCTGAAAGCGTTGTTAAACTGAACGCGGAGGGTGCTGAAGCTCTTTTGCGTGTAATTCGCCCACAGGCTAAAAGGTGTACAGAGCAACGCGCGAACCTGCGAACCAGCATATTAGCTCTTTTGGATAAAGCCCTGCGCTCTCGTTCTAGGTCAGCATGATCCCTGAGGTCACCCGTGACTATATATGCCCTAGGTATTTAAACTGATAAACCCTATCTAAGGGCACACTATTAATACCTAAAGGAGGTACATAGTCCGGGCATCTAGCACCACCGGCCTCAAAGACCATGTACTGACTCTTCTTAATATTATAAACAAGTCCATGCTTAATAGCGTAATCCTCACATGTCGCCATCAACCTCCTTAGGACACAGATCGACGCACTCAGCAGCACCATGTCGTCTGCATGGCTTAAGTTATTGACACACACGTCGTCAACATGACAGCCGACATGCTGACTGCTCAGCGCGACGATCAGCGCGTCCATATAAAGGTTGAATAACATGGGTGAAGTCAGTCCGCCCTGTCTCACACCGAACTGCAATCGATATGGCTCCGACATTGCCCCCGCCCACCTGACACTGTTGACTTGGTGCGTATACCAATACTTGAGGATGTTCACAAGTTCTGATAACTTAACTGGTTATTACTTAGCTACAAACTCCTATTTTGTATTGCCAATTTTATTTGACCGCATTACCAGTTTATTTTGAACACGGATAGCAACTGCTCCACCAGAGCTCTGTTACGTTTTTTTTCCCATTTCGTCATATAATTAATGCATAAAGCAGCTTCGCTGCTACCATTACCCTGAACGTGACGAAGCGTAATGTTTTCACTGGAATTTCGTGTTCTAGGTTTCTTACCGAGACTATATTTATGTTACTAAGGCGATTACATGCGCTAAACGCGAGTTTTATAATTACTAAAAGTATATGATTCACTGTTATAGACAAGACCAGAAAAATATATGATATTCTTCAGAATATATGCTAGCATGATAGTGTTTTGAAAACATAATAAAATTAATTTGACTCGATAAAAAAAAGTCACGAACTTATCTCTAAAAATATCTTTCAAACAAAACAAAACATACTAATATGCATGCGATCATTCTGATTTTTTGGCAAATAATTCTACAAGCAATATATTAGCATAATAGTGTTTTAGTTTTTTAATGCAATCAATAGTTTTTTTGTAAATCGAACGAAACCACTCATTACGCGCTATTTGGCCCGCAGTGACTGACGTAACAACCACTTTGTAGTGCAAGCTGATTAGAACTTTATTCTAACAGCATTTCAAACGAAGTTTGAACCACCACAAATAGAGTTGCTAATTAAGATAATAATAATAATAATAATAATTACTATTATTATTATTAATTAAGATAAATTATTTTTGTTAGAATTTTACGCTATACTCTATATAACATAATAACACGCCTGTATTCCCCACAGGGTAATATAAATAGTACACCCACATTTCGCCAGTTATGTTTAAGTCCCTTGTTATAAAGGGCGAGCCTATTGCCATCAATCGGGCACAAATCCAAACTCCGTGGCTGTTACTGAGAAATTTCCGATGCAAATCCCAATAACACTTTCTCCCGACCCGGGAATCGAACCAAGAACCTCATGCTCAGCAGTTGCGCTTGCGACCATTAGACCAACGAGGCAGTCAAGTACGTTAGCTGCTTTTTACTCACGGCCATTTTCAATAACTTACTTACAGGTAACGGAAGGTTGCTGTCTCTATCTGTTTGTCATTTTTAATAACTTACTTACAGGTGACGGAAGGTTGCTATCTCTATCTGTTTGTCATTTTTAATAACTTACTTACAGGTAACGGAAGGTTGCTATCTCTATCTGTTTGTCATTTTTAATAACTTACTTACAGTTAACGGAAGGTTGCTATCTCTATCTGTTTGACATTTAGCTTATTGACCGTTAGAAACAAAACGTCACAGAAAAGTTTTCTTTGATTTTTCCATGAATCAAGTGACGGGTAGGTGACGCGGATAGGATATTTTAAGCTAATTTTGTTTATAGAAACATCGATGGCTACTAAACTTAGGCATATTAACTAACAGTTATACGTAAGTAAGTTATAGATAACGGAGAGATAACCAGTGTATAACGTTCCCACAGCTGGCCTAATCCACTACGCGGGCACAACACGGGATAGTGCATGTCATATCTAGGCCTACGATATTTTCAACCCCCGACGCCAAAACGACTTGGTGTTATAAGATTGACGTCTCTGTGTGTGTGTGTGCATGTGTCTGTCTGTGGCATCGTAGCTCCCGAACGGATGAACCAATTTAGATTTTGTGTTTTTTGTTTGGAATGATATAAGACAAAATAAAATGCCTCTCTGGAATTAAACTTACGGCCCACGACGCGAGCCGGTTCTTTTTTCTTTCTACCAGTCGAAGGAAAATGGACCACCAATAAAAATCAAGATATCCTTGAAGCTTCACTGGTTAATTTAGCCCTCTATAAAATGAATAACCCATCCTTTACCGATCCATACAATATTCCAGAAGTTGTTTGACTTAAATAGCGATCGACCCTAACCAATAAGGGATGAAAAGAGCCCACGTAGGTAGGTAGCTATTCCGAAAGGACCAAGATACTGGAAGCTACGTGAAAGCATTCGATATTGAGATCCCGACGGACGTACCGTACGTATCCTACAATAGTACCAACAATATCATTTTATACCGATGCCGTTTCGCATGATAAAACTATTTCTGGGTTTGGGTCATGACCATCTGGCTAGCCTTTTCTTAACTTGGTTCGGCTTCTAATCTAATCGAATGCAGCTGAATACCAGTATTTTACATGGAGCGACTGCCTATCTGACCTCCACAACGTATAGTTAATACGATACCCCTTTGTACGAATGGTTGTCAGACTTTTAGGTTTTGGGCCACTGAGTACCTGTCACGACTGTCAAAGGTTTACAAATGACAGTTGGGACCAATGGTTTAACATGCTTTCAGAGGCACCCATCCACGGACCAACCTAAGCACGCACAGCTGTCGATTCCCCCGGCTGTTTGCCTCGTGTAAAGCCCACGAGCTCTTCAAAAAATGCTGGCTTTGTTTCAAAATCACAGTTGTAACAAAATTTGGTCCTTCCTTTTGCTTCAAACGAAACCAATAAAATCACGATGATGAAAATTAAGGTTAACAAAATAAAATTGTTAACACCTCTAAAAGTGATTCTCGAAAGAGCCGCGAAAATTGAAAAAAGGGAAGATAACCAAGTCGCTAAATCTTGGGATAGTATCGAATATAAAATTCAATTTGAAACGTAAGACTCAACACGTAATTGGTTTATGAACCCTAAGAATAATGTAAAAGAAGGAACAAGGATTTTAGTAGGAAGTCAAACGTTCATTTTGAACGGTAACCTTATTTTTGTACTTAAGAGCTTCACCCATAAAGAAATGCATATTTTTAAAACTTTTCTTCTCTAAACTGTACGCACAGCGCCGAATTTAGCTCCAAACTTTTTTTTTTTTAATAAAAAAAAATACATTCTTTGTGTCCATGACCAGGTTCTTGGTCCGAGACATCACACGAGAGTTGTACGGTTAAGTTTATGTTACACCTTTGTAATCTTTGTATACATAATTTTTCGTCAGTTCCAAAAAAAAAATCCGCATCTACTTCTTGATTGCCCCCGAGAGGGGCCCGCAAGGGCCGAAGCCTGCCGGGGTTGCGGGACTGTTCGAAAGAGATACCGCGGCCCCGGAACGTAAAGGGCGAGGAAGGAACATGGATGGGTTTTAGTCAGTAACCGTCTGCCACTCCCTCCCGCTCCGCCCAGAGTGGGAGAAGTCATTTGATGATTTCCAATCCTAAAAAAAAAAAAAAAAAAGGGCCTCCATACCTTTTCCTTTCCTGTGTACGCATCATTTCTGGTATCTCCGCCACGATGTAAAAAATACTAAAATATTTGTGTCTGTCTTGCACACACATTCAAATTCTATCTAAAGTCAAATCGCTTTAAATAGCATAACACAAATGAATGTGAACTTGTACCAAAAACTCGATTTACTAAAGAGCCAAATTCGCAATTGTAAACGATATTTATAGCCACAATAACTTAAGCGTGTCAGGAAAATAATAAAGAGACCTGTGTATACCTAGTAGGTATAATAAGTACCCTAATAATTTCTTATCTTTTAAACGACTTCTTAATTGCAAATGCGTTTTTAATCATATGGAACTCAGGGGCATTTTAATTGTACAGCCAGTATTGTTTATAGTACAATTGGTTTGGTTAGCTAATTATTATAAAAAAATCCTCAGCTGTAATCACGGCGCGCGGCGTTGTAATACTGCTGTTGGTTGGTTATAAATCACCGACATGAGTATTAAATACATTAAACCATGCAATTAATATAGTTTAAAATAATTGCTTGTTTTCATTAATTGACAGTTTTTTTATAATAAATCATTACTCTTAACTACGTCAGAAGAGGTGTTCTGCTTTTTTACTGAAGTAGGTAATTACCTCTTGTCCATTGCACATACTCGTAAATTACATAAATTGATAAGCCCTTTTTACTGTAACACCCGTCAATAGAAAAGGTTGTATGGTAAGTTATATTCACTACAAGTTTAAAATTATTTTGCAGCTCAAAAATATGGCACCTACATCTCAAATCAATTTGTGTGAACAAATATTTCGCCACGCCTAAAGTATATCCATCTTTTCCATGTATAGTCATGTGTAAGTTCCAAGTAGTTGTGATGAAGCCTATTGTAAACAACCGGGCACAAATCTATACCAATATTGTAAAGTTTAAGAGTTTGTTTGTTTGAAACACGCTAATCTCAAGAGCTACTGATTGAAATTGAAAAAATATTTTTGGGTTGGATAGTTCATTTATCGAGGAAGGTAGGATATAACATGACGCTACAACCAATAGGAGCGGAGCATAAATCAAAATGGTTGCAAAAACGGGAATATTTATTCCTTGCGTGAGCCTTTTCTCTTTTTACCGACTTCAAAAAGTTCTCAATTCGTCGGAACCTTTTCTTTTTTGTTTGTATGTATGTTCCCCGATTACTCGAAGATGGCTAGACCGATTTGAATTATTATTCTTTTCTTTAAAAGGGTATACTTCCCAAGTGGTCCCATAATCATCAAGTCAGGATCTGATGATGGGATTTTGGAGAAATAGAGATAACTCTTCAAATTTTATAGGCACACTTCAGTAAGTGTCTTTTTAAAACTACTCAAATCGCATTCGATTTGAGTAGTTTTAAAAAGAGTACTTTCTTAACCTTTTGACCGCCACAGCATAAACGCTCGCGTGTGCCCTCCACGCCAAGCTACAATTTCATCTACTACTTTGTCACATATTTGTGACGTTTGGCGTACAGGACACGCGCTTGCTTGTCACGTATATGTGACAATGGCGTCCAAAATGTTAAAGTGGTCCCATTTCGATTTGGTGAAGATCTGATGAAGAACTTCGGAGATAGGCAACGGAACTCCTCAATAAATGATAGCAAATGGACTGGGATCGCTGAATTCTCATTTATGTCTATTGTTTATACCAGTTCATAACATATCATCACGCCGCGCCGGTACGCTGTGAACGGGTGAACTTTTTTGCAAAAAACACAAAAAAATTAAAATAACTTTAGCTTCAGAAGTCGTGACCTATGTTTGATTAATTTACTTACTTAGTTTGTTTGTCACCGACTTCTGAAGCTAGTTATTTTAACTTTTTTGTGTTTTTTGAAGTCGGTTTTATTGTTTGCAAAAAAGTTTTTATATGACGCAGACAAAGTTGCGTGGGTCAGCTAGTCTTGAGTACGGGTTGCTACTAAAGTATTTAGATAAAAATAGGCCCCTTTTGACATTTGTTAGCGTAATAGTAATAAAGTTCAATTTCCGAAAGCGGTGTCAATTTGCTATGGATTTGACGGCTGTCAAAACGGACTTCTTTTCGTCAACATTGATATAACATCAAGCCTGTAATACCCGAAGGATATGGCAGAGATGTAGGTATCTAATAGTGCCCCAACACTCTGCCAGTTAGGTTTTAGGTCCTAAGTAGTAGAGGCGAGCCCAATCCCATCAACCGGGCTCAAATCTAGACTCCGTGAAAAAACGCAATAGCACTTTACCCGACCCGGTAATCGAAGCCAGGACCTCAAGCTCAGCAGTCACTCTTGCGATCACTTAGACCAATGAGACAGACAAGACAACTAACATATTTTCTATGAAAAACTTTTTTGCAAAAAATAAAACCGACTTCACACAAAAAAGTGAAAAATAACTTTAGCTTCTGAAGTCGGTGACCTTTGTTTGATTGATTTAATTTTTTTGTCACCGACTTCAGAAGCTAAAGTTATTTTTCACTTTTTTGTGTGAAGTCGGTTTTATTTTTTGCAAAAAAGTTTTTATTTTTCACTTTTTAGTGGTTCACAATATGTGCATACCCTTTCAAAGCGTACCAGCGTGATTTTTTGTTATGAACTGGTGTAAACAATAGACAGACATGAGATTTCAGCAATCCCAGTAAGAGACACACATTTGCTACATTTAATGAGGAGTTCCGTTGCCTTTCTCCGAAGTTCTTCATCAGATCTTTACCAAATTTAAATGGGATCACTCCGAGAAACTACTCTTTCAAAAACTACCCAAATCGCTTCTGGTGTGTCTATAAAATTTGAAGAGTTCTCTCTATTTCTCCAGGATCCCATTATCAGGATCCTGACTTGATGATTATGGGACCTTCTGGGAAGTATACCCTTTCAAACAATTAAAAAACAAATTCGGTCCAGTCATCTTCGAGTAATCGGGGAACATTGAATTGAGAACCTCCTCCTTTTTGAAGTCGGTTAATAACGACGTTTTGGTACGTGACTCAAGTATCCGGATAGCCTTTAAAAGATTTGGCCGAGAATCGGTAATTTGCTTCTAAGAATTGAAGAGTTCCGTTCTTTTGTCATGGATCCCATAATCAGAACCTAACCAAATTCTCATCAAACTACCCTTGAAGTGCCCTTGCCAATAAAAATAAAATAAAACTTATCCCCAATAAATGGAACTTAATACACCTAAATCTGGGAATATTGTACACATCTGCGTACCCCCTCAGAGCATACAGGCGTGATGTTACGTCATGATGTTGTATAAACAATAAACATTCAAGCGATTGCAGCAGTTACTGCAGATTTGCCGTGTATATTTGAAGAGTTCCATTGTATATCTCCGAAGATCCGGATCAGATCTTCAGCAAATTAAAATATAACCACACGGGAAGCACCAGCTTTCAAATTAAAAAAGAATCATCAAAATCGGTTCACCCAGTCGAAAGTACTGAGGTAACAAACACTGTCGAAATCTGGGTGTATTGTACACATCTGCGTACCCCCTCAGAGCATACAGGCGTGATATTACGTCATGATGTTGTATAAACAATAAACCTACAAGCGATAATAGCAATCACTGCAGATTTGCCGTACATTTTTGAAGAGTTCCATTGTATATCTCCGAAGACCAGCATCAGATCTTCAGCAAATTAAAATGGGACCACCAACGGGAAGCACCAGCTTTCAAATAAAAAAAGAATCATCAAAATCGGTTCACGCAGTCGAAAGTTATGAGGTAACAAACACAAAAAAAAAGAAAAAAAAAAAAAAAACATACAGACGAATTGATAACCTCCTCTTTTTGGAAGTCGGTTGAAAACCCCAATAGAACTCTGCCCACTCTACCTCTACAACTACTACACAGACAAAGCAAATAATTTTCAGCCGACGATTTTTCGCTTTTCAGCTGGTCTTTTCGTCGGTTCAATTATTTTAAAAGTTATCATAAATAGATATTTACTAGCTTCTGCCCGCGACTTCGTACGCGGATCCTTTTGCTTATGCATGTGTCAGCGACAACGGGTTCGTCAAAATCGAAGATCTGAAACGTCTGATGTCGAATTCTAAGAGCCCGGGGAAAGGAAAATAACGGATCTTTCCCATCTGAGTAGTGTTGCCCAAATGCAAGACCAAGACGAGACCTTAGCCAGTCTTGGTCTTGGTCTTGCGTCAATACACCTGGTCTTGGTCTTGGTCTTGGTATTGCGCTCTCAGTCTTGGTCTTGGTCTTGGTCTTGCAGCAAGAGTCTCGCAAGTCTTGCGAGACTCTACTACTTAGACTAAACGGAAAACGGACGAAACGTCGGGATTATATTAAAGGTAACATTTGCGATAAATACCCGTTTACATATATTTTATAATGTAGACTAGACTACTTGCAAATACCTACTAGCCTATTGCTCTTTACATACATCTTCAAGGTTATTTAATTTTATCCTCTTGTGCCAACCCTACCAAAATAGGTAACAATTTTGTGTGCCTCTGTCCGTACTCTGTGGCGGCGGATGCAGCGCTCAAACAGTGTCAAATGCTGTGTGATACACGTGTTGCAGTCTTTGATACACCGCAGCGTCTTTGTCGGTAAATGATCAAATAAGTAGGTACATAATACACCGACCGACCAACGGTTTATTCGCGGAACGTCAAATTTTCCCAATCAATCATGCACCTTAATGCTTTAGCGATAAAGTTGAAAATCTGTTAAAGAAATTTGGCAGATTGTAGTAGCTTGATGTGCTGGCATCTGTTCCATAACATTGGCTGGCCTAAAACCTGTTACTAGACCTACTCGACTCGCTGTTAGTTTTAAATTTTGCTGAATAGAAGAATAACATAAACTTTGAAACATAAGTACCTACATAATGTTTACCAACCTACTAACTTTAGATCTGCACATTAGACAAGCATAATATAATGCTATAGGTAGATATACCTACAAGGTATGAAATGAACTTTGCCAGAAAATTATGTTAGGTAAGTACATTTTTATCACATGGGAACATAAATTTGTGAGTAACACGCTACCTAATTAATAAATAGTCAAAATATAATAATCAATACCATACCTTTTAGTGTTATGACGATACGGTTTTGATACTGGGGAACGTCTATCAAAATCGGGATTGAAACAAAATCCCTACATATTAACGCCCAAATCTCAGTTTGACTTAACTGCGAGACGCAAGAGTCTTGCAGGCTTAGTCTTGTCTTGCTCAGATCTTGCAGGGTTCAGTCTTGGTCTTGGTCTTGCTAAAATTCGTCGGTCTTGGTCTTGGTCTTGGTCTTGCAAAATGCAAGAACAAGACCAAGACTGCAAGACCAAGACCGATTTTGGGCAACACTACATCTGAGCAACACATACCGTTTGTTTCTTTTTGCCATTTAACAGCTTCACAAAAAGTACAATTTTGAACCATACCTCCGATGGCGGAATATGTGGCGTATACAATCATAGGAGTATACGTAAATGCACTCCGTTCCTTATCAACCCAAGGAAGGTCGCCATGCCCTACGGCTATATCTTGACACACATCCGATTCTTCAGATTATGGCGACATTCTGTTCAGACAATGTCGAAGTCGATCAGAATTCAAACGTTCGTTGCGCTCTTCTTCTGTCTCTTCATGCCGTACTCCAGTAATTCTTTCTCTCTCACTTTCTAACTGATTATGAACATTTTGTCGTGTGCGTGTTCGGGGCAATGTATGATAATCTCGAGCAGCAGTTAGTCGCGCATCACGTTCATCACTCGTTTCAAAAGACCTGCAGTTAGTAGATGTGCGAATACGCTGAGAACTCAAGCGCAATTCTCTATCCGTGAACGTCTCCGACTCGCGAGACAATGCATGACGTTCACGATCAGCAGTCAGTCGCGCATCTATTCTTCACTGGTCTCTATAGACCTGGATGTAGATGCGTAAATACGCTGAGAACGCAGGCGTGCTTCGCGATCCGAAGAGGTTTCCAAGGAGCAAGTTGCAGCCTGATGTTCTCGAACAGCATCAAGTCTCTCCTGACGCTCGATTCTTGGGATCTGATGATCCTTTGGAACATTGGGAAAGATTTGACCTCTTTCTAGGCATGGTTATAGTTTTGTTGTGAAGATACCTGATCAACTAAAATCTTAGTAACTGCTCCCCTGCGTTACCCGGTAGGCTACCGAGTCACGAAGATAAATGGAAAAGGAAATTAAACACTCAAATAACATAAAATAATAAATGGAAGTTTTGGCCAGTAGACTCAAATTTTCAATGATATACCATCGTCATATAATATTGAAAATCAGTCCTAAACTGTTACCGCCGCGTGGAGGAACTCCCAGGTTATGTTATTTTATGAAGTATAATTAGTGATAGATTTGCAATAATTTTCACATCAGATGTTTCTGATCTTCGATTTTTTATAAGTCAACTGGAAATGCCCATCAGACCGAACAGCTTTGCTAAGACGTCATACCTATATGTGTTATGGTGTAGCTGGGCTATTGGAGTTCCACAATAGGTGTCCCAGATCTTCAATATTTATAAGTCAACAGAGAGTGCTCATCAGATTGAACAACTTTTGCTGAGACGTCATTCCTATAATAATATGTGTTATGGTGTAGCTGGGCTCATGGAGTTCCACATCAGGTGTTCCACATCTTCAAATTTCTTCTCTCAGCAGAAAATGCTCATCACGTGGAACAATTTTTGCTATGGTGTCATATTTGTATCTCTTATAGTTTAGCTGGTCTGTTGCGGTTCTGCATCAGGTGTTCAAGTTTTCAAGATAAATTATAGCCTATAGCTGACCCACGTCACTTCGTCTGCGTCACATAAGAGAGAAAAACGAAAGGAAAAAAAAAATCCCCGTTTTTGCAAAATTTTTCATTCCTGCTCCGCTCCTAATGGTTGTAGCGTGATGTTATATAGCCTAAAGCCTTCCTCGATAAATGGACTATCCAACACAAAAAGAATTTTTCAATTTGAACCAGTAGTTCCTGAGATTAGCGCGTTCAACCAAACAAACAAACAAACAAACAAACTCTTCTGCTTTATAATATTAGTATAGATTTATAGGTGGTGTTTCTAAAATCATTCATCTCTAAAAACACGACTAAAAGCCTTCTAAACTAACCAACTACCCAACTACTATCATTTTAACAAAAGCGAAACAACATTTTCCCAGCACGATATAGCCTACAAAAATGGCCGCGTAAACAAATAAGGCTAAGCGCAACCAGGGCCACAGAAAAGGCCATAACTTCATTACCCTACTGTGCTTCGCTTATTACACACCGCTTATGAAGGAAAAAACGTTTCTCTCTACAAGGTATATTGCTAATTTTAAAATCTTATGAACAATTTTCTTGTTTCTTGGATTATTTTTTACCTTTTTACAGTGTTGGTTATTGAGGATATAACTTATTATTAAAAATCTAAAAACTTGGAGTTTTTAGAGTTGAAACTGCGCTGCTCTTGATAATATTTTAACCTACCAGAAAAGTACTAGGCTGGCATGAATTGAAGGGAATTGTCTAATGTTTTGGGTACAACACTGAATAAACAATAATTATTGAAATATCATCTTCAATTCTTACTAGCCCAGTACTTTTTCTAGATTTCTAAAGTTGCCACACAGAACTCTCGTCCAAAGAATTGCATATTATGACTTGACATTCTGCAACTTAAACGTTTTAGATGTAGAAATTTTGCAACTTAAGCGTTTCGAATCATGGCTATTTTTAGATATGAATGTTTTGCAACCGTATATAACATGAAACTTGTATATTTTAGACTAAACGATTTTATTGAATAGTGTGTAAATTAAGCATACACTATCTGATCTTAAGAGATCTAAAGTCATACAGCACAAAATACCCTCCCTTTACGAAAAAGTAACCTTAATAATAACGTATTCAATAAACCAAACCACTAACTTCCTTATGAAATAATCAAACTAACCTAGACGTTCAAAACAGAATAAATACATGGTTATATAACTGTCTATGAGCGCAGTAAAACCGCTCCGCTGGTTGGCTATAAATTTTCTAGCCTGTGGCCGATTTCTCGATCCCTGAGCGCTTTCGCTTTTCGCGTGGCACTGTATCAATGGTTCCCAACCTATGATCTGCGGACCACTACACTGGTCCACGAAAGGTTTAAATGTTATTCATACTTTTTATTTAACTTGTGCAGAAGATGCAAGCTCAACCCTATTGAAAACCTACCTAATTTTTTTGAACTTGCTCCGATCATCTTGCAAGATTTGTTAGTTGTTTGTAGTATTAGTATTTATAAGTTTCCTATTTCTGAATGAATGATTGTTAAAGTTTTCGAACTCACTACGATCGCTCTTGTGTCCTTCACTATCTTAATTCACCTCACTTTTCCATTTTTTGCATTGTGTCAGTTAAAGACCCCTAAATATAATCCTGTGGGTGTCCGTGTTAATCTAGAACCTTATGGTCCTTGCTAACAATGAATACCACCAAAGTAATTCCTGGTCAAGAAAGGTTGAGAACCACAGCATTATATGTATCAATCAAGTTTTTCACTCTGTGGTAAACAGTAACAAGCTATAAATTAAATGGAGCAGGGATTTATTTATGTTAGGATGTTTTGAGTGACTAGAATTTATGTTAGTTTATATTACATATTGTTTTTTTTTTGCTGATTTTGCAGCAATAACGTATGTTAGCAAGGATGATCATATTTATGATGATTGAATTATATTTGCGTTGTTTCGGCTGTCATTGTCCCGACTGACTGGCAACCAGTCTTACAAATGGATTATGTAACTGGGTTGTGGAGGTCAGATAGGCAGTCGCTCCATGTATAATACTAGTATTCAGCTGCATCCAGTTAGACTGGTAGCCGACCCTAACATAGTTGGAAAAAGGCTAGGCAGGTAGATGATGATCACTATGAAAACCGGTAGCTTGAACATTACGGAGATTCCTTAGATTAGTAGTTCCACCGATTCCTAAGTAAAGTATGATTTTATTCATGGCCAGCACACAACAGTCTGATAACTTAAAAATATTTCCTCCATCTAGACATTGAAGCTTCTACAATATTCTTGCCTGAATTTTTCATGTTCGTTCTGGCTGTGTTCCAAACTAGGCTACTGGAGAACCAACTTTCATTGCCATTCACAAATGTGCTGTCATAAAACTCTATACCTTAAGTTGGAGTAGTAAAATTGGTTTTTGTTTAAAGGTGTGTTAGGAACGGGAATTTATATTTTGGTAAAGGTGCGTTATAAGTTGTTGAAACTCCGCCCTGGATATTTTGCCAGTACACGTAGATGTCAAAGTTAGTAGACTTTGATCTGAAAAAATGATAAGTTGTCTATTGCTCATAAATACTTGAGATTGTTTGGATTGATCGCCGGTGAGATTTGATGGCTTTATTTATTGTTTTTGTTAGAAATCTATCTTTGGGAATGATTTGTTTTTGTATCTATTTGTATTGCCCATAAAGTGTTGTGCAGAGTTGTATGGAAAAGTTTTTAGTTTAGTAAAAATACCTAAAAACTATTAGGGATGTCATCATTTCCAAGTAGTGACGGTATACAGGTAAACCCCTATCTTAAGGCATAATGTACACAATACCATCCAACAATATACCTTTAACTATGGTTTTGGAACACCCGTCAATAAACTCTTACTAAATTCTAGAAAAAAACGGTTCATCAACATTTATCATCATGATTTATAGCCTTGTTTGTGTCAGTCAGTAACAGCCCTTCTCTTCTGTGCCATACTTGGCCGGGGCTGGTCGAGTCAAGTCATTCCCACCTGTTCGTTTACAAACATTTGAACTCGCATTAAAAACAGCCAGATACGGAACAACTACCTGTTTTTTTAAACTTTCACGATCAGAACATATTATTGAGATCAAGAAGTACCCTAATTTCAATCGCGAAGATGGCTTCAAACTCTCTTCAGCTTGGAATCCAGTGATCACTAAGTGTACCCGTCAAGTGAAATCGCCTCAATATACGGACACGGTTAGTGTAGTGTGCTGTCCTAGTGTGAACCGGCCCTAATTAACATTTATGAAGATCAAGCGAGGGTAGTTGAATAAACACCTTCACTTTGCTGTGGCGGTACCTCCACACTTCAGTCTCCCCGCGATCACGGCTGGTGCAATCCGGTCGAAACGTCGGGCTTAAATTAAAGGTAAATTCGCGATAAATACCAGTTTTCATATGTTTTAAAACTACCTGTTTGCTATACAAATCATCATCATTATTGCAGCCGAAAGACGTCCGCTGTTGGACATAGGCCTCCCCCAAGTGTCGCCACATTGACCGGTCCCGTGCGACTCGCATCCAATGGATTCCCGCAACCTTCACCAGGTCATCGATCCACCTAGTGGGAGGTCTTCCAACGCATCGTATTCCGGTTCGCGGTTGCCACTTTAGAACTTTTCGGTCCCATCGGCCATCCGTATTTGTTCCGTTCGGAAATCAGTCAGAATCAGCAGTCAATCGCTCAGCCATCGTCAAATATAACTGATCTTCTGTAGGTCACCCACCCATCCGTTTGTTGGTCTCCACTCTAAATACTGTTACCGATAACATCACCAAATCTAAACAAAAAGTAGCACATCTTAAAGAAAACATAAGAAAATTAATTTCGCTCTTAAAATAATTTCGATCACGACAAACTTTGCCCGAACTCAGTAACTTTGAAACAACTAAGTACAACAAAACTCATGATATTGTAAACGATCTCCAACAAATTTAATTAAAAGTAACTAAATTAATTATTGAACTGTACGGAACCTATACATGCATATGTACCTACAGAAGTAAAACTTGGAAGTATTAAAACTTTGAAAAATACATAACACGAAAATTGTTTGCTTCTGGTTTTAACGGAGCTTTATATACTTTGCAGCAGTGCCATAAAAGTTTCGAGACAATACTTTGCCTTTGCCTTTGTCCTAGTGTGAACCGGCCCTAATTAACATTTATGAAGATCAAGTGAGGGTAGTTGAATAAACACCTTCACTTTGCTGTGGCGGTTCCTCCACACTTCAGTCTCCCCGCGACCACGGCTGGTGCAATCCGGTCGAAACGGCTTAAATTAAAGGTAAATTCGCGATAAATACCCGTTTTTATATGTTTTATAATACTTTGTACAGCTTCACATTGATTCTTGACCATATTTTCGCTAGAACTAGACCATCGTCATCATCTGCCTATATTTGCCCAAATATGTTGATGTCGATTTCCAGTCTAACCGGATACAGCTAAGCTATTTTACATGGAGCGACTGCCTATCTGACCTCCACAACCCAGTTAGTACTGGGTAATACGATACCCCTTGGTAATATTGGTTGTCTGGCGTTCAGACCGCTGACTACCTGTAACAACAGCCAAAGATCAAAGACCTAACATGCTGTCCGACGCCGGAGAAAACTCGGTATGTAATGGGTGGTTGGTATAGTTGACCCATCCATGGATCAATCTAGGTAACCGGCTTAACTTTAAGATCGACCCCAAGTGGCTGTTTTTACTTAACCACGAGCTCCTCACATATGAGCATATTTTCACTAGGTCTAGGTAGTGAATCTAACCAATCAATCTGCCTAGCCTTTCCCCACTGTCTTGGGTTTGGCTTCTAATTTAACTGAGTGTAGCTAAATACCAGTATTATTATGAAGCGAGCAAGAACTTACCTGACCTCAATAACAAAGTTATAGTTCTATTCAAAAATGGTGGCTCGGAAGTTAGCTGCGAATGCGTCCTCTGCGCCCCGCTGATACATTTGACAAAATTGTGTTCTGCGCAGCTCCACGTTAGATGTACCGAATCGCCATAAAATTTGAACCGTTATACCTGCACAGACCGTCACTTGTAGCTAACTTCCGAGCCACCATAAAGTTTAAACCGTTATACCTGTGCAGACCGGCACTCGCAGCTAACTTCTGAGCCGCCATCAAGTTTGAACCGTTATACCTGCGCAGACCGTCACTCGCAGCTAACTTCCGAGCCGCCATAAAGTTTGAACCGTTATACCTGCGCAGACCGGCACTCGCAGCTAACTTCCGAGCCGCCATAAAGTTTGAACCGTTATACCTGCGCAGACCGGCACTCGCAGCTAACTTCCGAGCCGCCATAAAGTTTGAACCGTTATACCTGCGCAGACCGGCACTCGCAGCTAACTTCCGAGCCGCCATAAAGTTTGAACCGTTATACCTGCGCAGACCGGACTCGCAGCTAACTTCCGAGCCGCCATAAAGTTTAAACCGTTATACCTGCGCAGACCCGGCACTCACAGCTAACTTCCGAGCCGCCATAAAGTTTGAACCATTATACCTGCGCAGACCGTCACTCGCAGCTAACTTCCGAGCCGCCATAAGTTTGTACCGTTATATCTGCGCAGACCGTCACTCGCAGATAACTTCCGAGCTACCATAAAGTTTAAACAGAACTATAATAAGTAACACGATGCCCCCAAGGACTGTCAAAGAGCCTACACGAATCACATCACACATTTGCATAGCATTTTTCCAGAAATATTTAGGGCCGTAGGACTTGCTTCCTTTCAGTCTTACCAAATGTAGCTGAATACAAGTATTAACATCTAGTTGTTGATTGACTTCTATTTAATTTTTGTTTTGTTGATCTAATTGTTAATAGACGTCTGTGTTGTTTTATGTTGACATTGTTTTGATTTTATTAATACACTCGAGAGCAATGAATCCGGGTCACTTAAAGAATGTTAAAAATCTCGGAAACTAAAAATGATAGGTTAATGCAATAAATTGTATTTAATAGACAATGTAATACTCCTTAAATGAAAGTAAAAAAAATATGAGTCACCATACATTTTATTAACACAAAATTACATAAAGAAAAAAACTGCTGATCTCTCCTTAAAACAAAAATAGGAAACATGAAATTTTTGAACTTTATTACGATTTTCTTGAATTTTAATACTTCGTATTGCCTCCTCGTGCTTCCATTACTGCGTTTACGCGGTTTGGCATGCTGTACACCAAGTTCCTTATACGATTTTGGGGAATATTCTCCCATTCCTCTGTGAGAGCAATTTTGAGCTCACGAAGCGTGATTGGGGGAGGGTTTCGTTGTTTTACGCATCTGCCTAGCTCGTCCCAAGCATGCTCGATCGGGTTGATATCCGGGCTGCGCGCTGGCCACTCCATACGAGTAATGTTCATCTCTTGAAGGTAGTCATTCACAATCCTACCTGTATGAGGTCGGGCATTGTCATGCATAAATATAGCATCCTCACCTAAATTGACCATAAATGGACCAACGTGATCATTGAGGATTTCTTCCACATATCTTACGCTAGTTAAAGAGCCGTTTTCTATGATCACCAGCTCTGTGCGACTTTCAGAAGAAATTCCGGCCCACACAAGTACAGACCCACCACCGTAGGCTACTTTTTCTTCGATGCATGCTTGCTTGAATCTTTCCCCTGGTCTTCGATACACTCTGTGTCTTCCATCGTGCTTGTAGAGCATAAATTTTGATTCGTCGGAGAACATAACTTTTGACCAATCTTCAATACTCCAATTTACGTGGCTCTGGGCATATCTTAGTCTTGAAATACGATGCCCACGCTCCAGTTTAGGGCCGTTTGCAGGTCTAAGGGGTTTTAAGTTAGATTCAGCAAGACGACGTCTTACTGTCCATGCACTTGGGTTACTTCCTCCGAGGCGTCGAAACTGATTTGTGAGTTCAGTTCCTGTGAGAAAGCGATTTCGAAGCATGGTGTTCACCAAGTATCGGTCTTCTCGTGCTGTGGTACACCTGGTTCTGCCCGTTCCTGGTCTGCGTAGGTTAGAACCAGTTTCTTCGTAACGTCGGAGAACTCTTTGTACTGTTGACAGCGACACACCGACAGTCCTGGCTGTATCGCGCTGACTCCGGCCGGTTTCCAGCATTGTAAGTATTCTGGTGCATTCTTCAGGCGTAAGCGAAATAATTTCAGCTTGAATAATGAATATAGAGCACTATCAACATGGTTTATGTACCCACATAAATGACAGATCACAAACAAAAGCAAAACCAAATGCTGTAATTTCGTAGTTCCATCTTCGAAAGTGGCCCTTTTTCAAATTTGATTTTTTTATGATATAACTTTACAATAACTAAGAAGTTTTAATACCTTCATTTAAGGAGTATTACATTGTCTATTAAATACAATTTATTGCATTAACCTAGCATTTTTAGTTTCCGAGATTTTTAGGATTCTTTAAGTGACCCGGATTCATTGCTCTCGAGTGTATTTGAAGCCGATCTCATCAATTATGAACAACATCTTATACCTGTTCCTACATTCAAAGCAAATAAAGATCTGATTCTGATTCAGAATATGAAGCGATCAACACTAAAATGAAGTAAATCTGTCACAATCGAAAACATATCCCGTTTAATTGAATTCAATACGGGGTGTATTGAATTCAACCTCCATTCGTTAGTAAAACAATGAGCTTAGTATATGCAAATTTGGCATCAGATAGCAGACACAATTAGTATGCCCAATATCTCTGGCATAAAGTGAAGGACAATGGCCTTGTGATTAGGCTCGCTTACTCGACTTAATGCAATTACAGTAGATACTTGTTTGATACTTGGCGCTTTTTTCAGATTCAGTATATCTTGGTAGTGGTCGTGCTTTGATTTAAAGATGGAAGGAATAATTACTGATTGTGTTGACTTCAATAAAAGAATACTGATCAGTTAACGAACAATGAAGTTATAAAACCGTAGAACTTCTAAACCTAAATTCGTTTATAAGTTTCTTGCCTTTTTTACCTGTATGTTTGTTTAGGTTAACTTTTGCATTTTGTTTTTAACAGTTTCGATGACAATGCATGGTTAGCTAAGTGACGTCATTCTAATTCCAATAATGCGGACTCCGGACTAGTTATTTTTTATTCACTTCTGTGGTATGGGTATCAATTTAATGGGTCTGCAGAGAAGAATAGGTGTGCTAAAATTCATAACGTGACGCCTATATATAGAAAAATAATTTAGAAATATTTTATAAAAGCTATTTTAATGATATTGTTGAAAATACTTGGTTTGCTAAACTGCTTACACGTCCCTATTATACTTCGCACTCTCCAACTCAATCGATAATATTAATGATATTTCCTGGTATGAATTTCAAAGTAAGATTATTATATCTACCTTCGCGGAAATAACTTGGGTAGCACAAAATTATGTGAAGTTTCCTAGAAGGTGATAACCTTTTAACACCCATGGCGATTGTTATTACTACATGTACCTACATATTACGTGAGTATGCACAGTGGCTTAGCTGCCAGCTATCACGGTTGATTTGATGAATTTTGATAACTTTATTTTTAAATAGTTGACTTAACCTTTTACTCTGGGCACTCATAATGTGCACGTATTTTTACATCGTTCTCACAAATACACTGGCCTGCTAAACTAAGGATCCACCTCCACGAGCGAGAAAATCACGGCGATTTGACGTATTTACTTGTATACGAAAATTCGCTGCGATTCTCTCTGCGGTCGTGGAGAGGGCCCAAAAGATAGTGTTTAGAAAAAGGTGGCATGGACGATAATATCCTTTATTCGCATAATAAGATTCTCAAAATATTAGATTCGCTATCTATGTCTATGTTCTCTACAAAAATGAGGCTGTATCCGTACACTTTACTGATCAATCTGATCATATTTGTGTAATCCAAAGTAAAAAAAACGAAATCCGAACATTGTCTACGAAAATTTGTCATAATTGGTAAACTCATAACTGAATGACGCTACAATGATCGGATGAATGACTAACTGACGGATGATGGTTGCAAAAACGATTAATGAATACTAATAGGAATTCAAGAATCGCCTGTACCAGGCGTATTATATCAGAAAAATATCAGCTGTTCAGTACAATATGCGAACATAAATGTACTGAACAGCTGATTTTTTATTTCGCGATTTCAGGGTTGGTCTCGCAGTAAAAGTTGTTTGTTACCATGAGCACAATCACGTGTTTAAGTATCGTACACTAATTACCAGTCACCCTATATATATATATGCCACCGTAAAATTGTCAAACACGTTATAATACAATATAACGTGTTTCTCTCTAGCGATATTGTAAACTCTCGAAATATTGTCAACTGAACATACGGAAGTATCTCTGCCCCCATAATCGGGACTTGGGGCACCCCCCCGTTAGGTTAGTTAGGTTCCTTCAAACCCTGCACTCGGCAATAGGGGCCCCGCGAAGCGAGGCTCCGTCGACTACGCTTTTTAGGGGAATATAAAGTGTGTTAAGGTTAGGTTATATTAATCGGTATTTCTCAGGAATGGTACATTATCTTTTCATGAGAGTGGTACCACTGGGCAAGGGGGACCCCTCCTTCCCTCCAAACCGTGTGGGTTGACTACCATCGCATGCATTCACGAAATATAATGCGTTTTTTGTAAGCAGTATGTTCGTTTGACAATATTTCGAGAGTTTACAATATTGCTAGAGAGATTACAATATAACGTGTTTGTCAATTTTACGGTGACATATAGATAACAAAACCATCTTTGACAAGCCCTTTAAGTGTTTGTACTAATTAAAAATTAGTGGTGTATACCTAGTAAGTATTAGATAGAATATTCTGGATCTCCAGGTTAAAGCTATATTTAGGTTTCTTGGTGCGTAGGAAGGTGACAAATTGAGTGAACTTTTTATTTCTTTTGTTACTTCCATAATTATAATTTAGATTTCGCAAAGCTGAAATGTCAACTATAGCAATTTAATTTTGCATGGGTGGAAAACATTTATTATTTTTAATCAAAAGAGTTATTTAACTTGCCCAAAAATTTTTAAATATTTTCAGCTTAAATTCAAGCTGAAAATATTACTTAATTTTAAACCACAGACTAATTATTTACAATATAAGTATATATGTCACCGTAAATTTGTCAAATACGTTATATTGTAATATCACTAGCGATATTGTAAAGTCTCGAATTATTGTCAAATGAATATACTGCTTACAATAAAACGCATTATTTTTCGTGTAATGCATGCGATGGTAGTCAACTCACGCGGTGTGGAGAGAAAGAGGGGTCCTCCTTGCCCAGTGGTACCACTGTCAGGAAAAGATACTGTACCATTCCTGAGAAATATCGATTAATATAACCTAACCTTAAAACACTTCATATTCCCCTAAAAAGCGTAGTCGACGGAGCCCCGCTTCGCGGAGCCCCTATTTCCGAGTGCAGGGTTTAAAGGAACCTAACTAACCTAACGGGGGGGTGCCCCAAGTCCCGTTTATGGGGGCAAGGGATACTTCCGTATGTTCAGTTGACAATAATTCGAGACTACAATATCGCTAGAGAGATACACGTTATATTGTAATATAACGTATTTGACAATTTTACGGTGACATATACACACTAACTCTATACTAGAAATAAAAATATGTACAAGTATCAAAAAGGGTTACAGGGCATCGAAAAATTCGTCCACATCGCTGCCAACAGAAAAGGTGCCCAGAAGGCTGGCAGCATTGCCACGTTGGATGGCAATGCTGATTCTTTGCCCAAAAAATAGGCCCGCCCTCTGGTCACGTGAAGAGTCGACTAACCGTTTGGCGATTTCTCGAAATACTAAGTGGGCACTCGGACCCCATGGCCCTTGTGTTTCAACCCCAAACGGCTCAAACACATAATTACCAATTAAATTATTGTATTTGCGCCGATTGAGGTTTTCAGCACCTGCAGCAGCCGCCCCAGCGCAGGACACCGTGCTAGGAAGATGGGATGGTGCAAGGGTGTCGACGCAAGTTGCGTCCCACACCAAAGGCCTACCCAACTTCCATGGCATTATGGTCATACCATCTGGTCTCTTGCCATCGACGCGTACCAAACCCAGTAGGTTCTAATATAGCTGGCACCCCGGCGGTGGCAAGAGCACGACGGATGAGATCATTAATGCTGGCATGCCGCGCTATCCGACCTGCACTCTTAATGCACGAAAGTCCATGGTGTCCGAGGGAGTCGACTGCTTCACCACATTGACAGCGATGTGGGGCCCCACAAGGAGCGCCCAAACGCAAACATGTAGCGAGCCGGAAGGTTGTGTCACCTAACATAGTGCCTAAATTAGGTGACGAATGGGAGTCGGGCCTCTGGCTTCAGGCACTAGCCTGAAGCCAGAGGCCCGACTCCCATTCACCCACAGCCAGCAGTATTGGTAGACGTATTAATAAGTTTATTCCGTACCAACCTACAGAGCGGCTCATCCCACTGTCTCTGGGAAAACGGGTTCTCGGGCCGATCCGTGTCCGGGCAAGTCACTCTCCAGGCGTCCTCTGCTTCGGACAAGCACGGCACTTCCGAGTCAACCAGGGAATGACTTAAAATTTTCCTGGTTAGCTTTTCAGTGCCGTGGACAGAAGAAAGAAACTTACGCTAGAAATTTTGCGGACGCCGAGACCACCAAAACGAATTGGTAGGGTGGCTTGCAGCCACGCTCGGTCATCCAGGGCCACATTAAGTATGGATGTTAATGTCTTGTGAATAATTTGGTCAATTTTGTCCAAAAGTTGTGGTTTCTTCCAAAGAGGAGAACAACGGAGAAAATACATAAAATTTGGACCAAAACAGCAATATCTGATAATGGTGAATGCCGAATGTAAATTAATGTTGGAGAGTCTATCCGAAATATCATTGAAATGCATAATTTTGTCATCGATGAAAGATGAAAAACTGTCTTCTAAAATAGGGGAACCTAGGAGGTGAAGGGAACTTTTTTCTAAAATTTTGATTTCAGGAGTTAATGCATTAAATTTATCTATAGTCGATTGTGTGTCGGTAACGTCAGAGAGGTAAATTTCACACTTTGAGGGGTTAAGGTCAAGGCCAATAGATTTAAATTGATGTTTGAGAAGTTTTAGATCAGCCAAAACGGTATCAACATCACCTCCTAGCGTTCCACCATCCAAATACCAAACATTAAATTTAGAATTTAATTGTTGAATAATGGGATGAATAGCCAAACTGAAAATAACAGGCCCGAGAGGGTCACCTTGTTGGCAACCAACTGCAGATTCCAAAACGTTGTCCTTGTATAGTAATTTTGAAGGGTGTCTATAACATTGCCACAAAAAACCATAAATTTCGGGTAGTACTTTTTTAACTTCAGCCAACAAAGTGTCCCTATTCACGGAGTTGAAGGCATTTTTGACGTCAACCTTGAGGATGACCTCACCTTTCTTTGAGTGAAGAAAAGATGATAAGGCATGTACGGCTGCCTCACAGCCCCCTCTGGAACCAAAACCAAGTTGAAGGGGCTGGAACATAGTTGCAAGCGTCTCACTATTATAACTTGCAACATATTTTGGTAGCCATACGCCTGTAAGTGCAACCGACGGCAATCGGACGAATGCCGCCGTCCTTCTTGCGCAGGGCGCATAGGTTAGCCTCATACAAGACATCGATGACGGCATCGTTCACGCCGCCGGAGAGCATTAAGTTGATCAGAACCGCAAGCTCCTTCAAGAGTGACTCACCAGCTTCCCCGGCGCCTGAACTCAACAAATCTTTTAAAAGTTGTGGGGTCAGGCCGTCGAGGCCGCCAGCAGAACCACTCCGGAAGGAGCTCACGGCTGCGATCAACTGCGGGGCTGTAATTTTTAAAAAAGGTGCATCCTGAATGAGGGGGTCGGGGTGGAGGGGCGGGTCGGGGAAGGTGAGACCATCCGCAGGCGATGGATGTTTGCTCTCCAGGGCTGAAAGAGTATCTGGAGAGCAGGGTGCCACCACATCACTACTGAACAGAATTCTGGCTGCCCCTCTAATGTCACCGTCACTTAGCTTGGATTCCGCAAGATCACAAATGTCTTTTTGTTTGTTAAAAAAAGGTAATTTGGAATCCAAAATACGGGCCGAATTGTTGCAATTATCTTTAATTTGATTTGTTAAAGATTTTTGAGTAGCCAAATTTTTTTGGACATGCAGAATCCTGTAAGGGAAGGTAAGTAACTGCTCCCAAGCACGTGGCGAGTTCTCCTGAAAATATTTAAATAGAAACAAACTAAACGCTAGACTTGTTTACTCTTGAAAAGTGAAGCCATTTTGATACTAGCGCTTTCCAGAAATGTTTAAAAAATTAGAAACGAAATTTGTTTTGTTTTGTTATACTGATGCCTGAATCAATTTCTCAAACTTGATCGGGATGAAGCATCGGAGTAACTTTTTTTAATTTAAATTATACTATAATCCATAACATAACTTCACGCCTATAATCCACGAAGAGTAAGGCAGAGAGATTTGTACCTAAGAAAGTTATGTTGTTAAAGGGGTGAGACGATTGCCATCAAAAATTTTAAAATATCCTGACTCCATGACTGCTACTGAGAAATTTCCTGATGGAAAAACAAAAAAACACTTTTCCCGGCCTTTTTTTTTCGGATTGAAAATCATCAAATGACCCCTCCCGCTCTGGGCGGAGCGGAAGGGAGGGTCAAACTCATCCATATTTCTTCTTCGCCCTTTATGCCCGGGGCCACGGTATCTCTTTCGGACAGTCCCGCAGCCCCAGCAGGCATCGACCCATGCGGGCCTCTGCCTTTCTGCTGACATCACCTACGATGGCATGCTCAGCACGCTTGCAACAACTCGGCCAGTACTTACCTACTGTTATACAATCTGTTTAAATCCTACCATGAAATTCGCCAAGCTACGCTAACCTAAACTAATCTTCATATTATCCAACATTTAATAGGCACTTGAGGCACCTCCGACGGTTCCTGGAATACCCGTGTAGGATGTCTATTAAGCATGCTACATAATATAGGGTGTAAACAACCTCATCACGAAGCCGTCAACTAAGAATTCTGTACATCAAACTAAGTAACTCTTTATCTGGAAAACGACTTTTTTTGGGGTGAAAATTCCTGTTTTGTGGTAGAACTCAATGTAATGCACTTAAAACATTGTGCTGATGTATGGATTGAATATAACGGGGGTCGAAGAGGTGTTTAAAGTAAAAAAAATAAAATGATCGCAATCCCGGGAATTTAAAAGAGGTGTTACCCTGTATTTATGTACATACCTAGGTACGGTTAGATTGGCACACTGCCCGGATAGGTGCTTAGAAAGTTGTTTTATGAGATAAAACGAAAAAATAATGAGTTGTTTGTCAAATAATACGTTATTAAATAAAAGTTTATGTGATAATTATTTTGCGAAGTGAATTATTTGCTAAACTTGTTGTTGCATACTGATGAAATGACAAATAATGTGTTTTCTAATCGTTGCTTGTCAAGTAAAAGTTTGTGAATTAATGTTTGGTGATCTGACTGGTCACCCGTTGTAAATCCGCTTTTTTAGTGGTTGTCAGAAAACTTCATTTTCTGTTTAAGTATTTTGGATTTCGCAAAAGTATTTTAACAGATTTTTCGCATTTATTCCGGTTATTAAATGGTACAATTTCTGTGGGTGGCCTAATCTCCGAACAAAAAAAAAACAGTAGCTGTAAAATGTATTCCTGTTGCGCAGTGCCCGTACAACCGCGCACAAGACGCGAAAGAGTCAACTGCAGCTTGGACCGAAAATACCAATTAAAAAATACACAAAATCAACGTTTTGTAGTCCCCTGATTACTTCTCCAAAACTTGACCGATTTAACTACTTTTTTTCATTAAAAATTAAAGAAAGGTAAACCTAACAAAAACTAACATGCGTCTCCATTATAAAGAAAAATTAAAGAAAGGTTTTGGCTGTGTTCCCATGTTTTCTTTTTTTTACATAAACTAGTCAAATCAGAAAACAAATTCGACTAGTTTATGTACGAATAGATGTACAACGTTATTTTTTTGTCGTTTTAATACCTTTGAGGGCGGATAGTACTCATGAAAATGAAGAACTTTTACTATGGGACCGACTCTAAAATCTTGAAAAAAAAAATCTGTTGCTTCATAAATTATTGGTCGCGGAACTCGAAAAAATGTAGGCAGTAGTTGATTTTTTTTTTCGAGATTTCATAGTCTGTCCCATAGTAAAAGTTGTTCATTTTCATGAGTCCCTTAAATGGATTAAACGACTAAAAAATAATAATTCAATCAACTTGGCCATTCAATTTGGCCATTTTTTAGGTTTTTGAATGTTCATAATATCATCATCATCATCATTGTTCATATCTCTTTTAATAATTAATTTATGAAAAAATGGTAAACAAAGGCATGCCAAATGTGGCCACAGATTTTTTGGGAAAAAATATTGCTCAATTGACATTATCCAGGGTGGAAACAGGGTTATTTGTTTGTATGGAAAAACAGACGTAGTGTTTCCTCTTAATGTCATGTCTGACAATTGCAAAGTAACGCCCGATTCTATAACATATCCTAAATGTACTTTTATTGTATACCGCTAATAAACAGTCATGATTAAGTAATGATAAATGTACGAGTATAATCACATTTCAAATCTAACATCAACATTGTGAATTTGCATGCTCTCATTTATAAATGTCAGACTTAATTACCTGAATATTACGACTTGGTCCTTAAAAACTCATTAAAGTTTAATTTCGTCAACGTTTTTGACAGAACAATAAATTATAAGCAGCTAAGTACTTCATACTGCCACGAAAAGGGTAATAAAGAGTGTCTCTGCATCACCTAAAGGTTGACTAGTAGAAAATGCCTACGGCATTAAGTCCGCCTCTGTACTTTTGTGGTTGAAGTGTTAAATAAATAAATAAAAACCTCTTAACGAAGCCAAGAGGCACTTGTTCTCCCCGTCATTGCGATCATTTTTTTTGTTCTACACCATACTTACGGGAACCTTCTAGTTACGGAGATATTGGGGGTCAAAGTTCCAACTTTTTGACAACTTTTTATTTAAATACATGTTTTATTGTAATATGTTTACTTTAAACACCTCCACGAACCTCGTACTATTCAACCCAACCATCAGCACAATGTTTTGAGTGCGTTACATTTAGTTATACCACAAAACATGATTTTTCACCCCAAAAAAAGTCGCTTCCGAGCAATAATTTTTGCATAGAGTTAATTAAAGTTACTTAGTTCGATGTACAGAATGCTTGGTTGACGGCTTCATGATGAGGTTGTTTACAGCCTGTGTTTATTGAGGAGAAGCTAAAAAATTCGGCCAAATTAAAATTATCTTACGTATCTGCATTTTGCAGTAAGTATCATTATTATATTTGAAGTGTCAAAATAAAATTGTGGAGACCACCGCGTAGGCTTCCTCTATAAGATGAGAAAACGAAAAATCACATAAATCGGCCCAGTAATCACGTATATAATCGGGGTATAAATATGATAAAAATGATACCGGTGAAATACATAACCACCTCCTTTTTTAGAAGCGCTGACGCTGATGAGATGACTAGTAATAGACAAATATGGAAGAAGACATGATGTAAGATCTCAAATAAACTGCCTCATTGGTGCCTGAGCATCATCATATGCTGGGTTTTAGTCCCAGGGGCAAAGTATTCCCAACAGGAATTCCTCAGTGTTAACCAGGAGTGTAGACAGCGCCACGGAGGCCAACTCAGAAAGAGGTGTCGATCTGGACCGAGGAGGCACTGGAAAAGAGCAAATGGAAGGAATTAGGGGGGCCTTTAGTCAGCAGTGGGACAGTACAGGCTAACAAAAAAAAAGAAAATCCCGAAGTCTGAATTTGCACATGGTTGATAGCAATTAGGGCATGCTGTATGCGGGTAATCCCGGGACCGAAAATCCCGTAATTTTTTTTCTCGTAATGATACACATACTTTTATTTTAAATAGAATAATGTTTTTCAGCCCCAAATTTTGTTGAATTTTATAATTTTTTATTATTTTGATCTTGAATAATCATTTTAGTTTTTATGTGACGTAAAAGACTTTTTCTATAGTGGAAATAACAAAGTGACGAAAAAAGACATTTCTAATTCAAAATATTCCTCGAATTTAAATAAATAGATAGTGGTCACCAGATAGTTGATATACTACATGTATACTTTTTGTTTGTAAATACATACTTATTATACCTACATTTAAACATCCATGACTCGGAAACAAATGTCCATGCTTATCACACAATCATTTGCTCCTACCGGGACTCGAACCAAGGGACCCTAAGAACGTTGATTTATTTATTTTTACTCTGGACGCTCTTATTGTGCACGTCTTTCTACATCGTTCTCACATATAAGTATAATCTCAACATGAAAGATGTAACCAAGATTTTGTAACAACATTTTTGATTGAAAAGAGTGTCCATGGAGTTTCTTGCCCGTTCTTCTCCATAGAGATCTACGTTAGGGAATGGGCAACTACAGTACTTTCTCAAGTTATTATGCCTTGTGTCTGTGACTGTAGCTTCGCTTTATTTTTTGTTTTATCGACATTCAAAAGTGCCGTAATGGTCTAGTTGAAATAAATGATTTGAGTTTGAGTTTGAGTTTGAGTTTGAACGTAGAGCAGCCTCACTACCGCCGCGCCACACGGGTTGTCAAATAAAATTTACATTCTATTTGACAACCCTTTAGAATTTACATTTTTGTTTTATTTTTGTATTTAAGTATTTTTAATGAGTTCATTTTTCAACAGATATTTACTTAATTGTATGTTCTCTGCACGCACACGTGGCCTTCATACAATAGATTAGTAGCGACATTTGTACGGAAGTAGAAAGTACCGAAAGTACCGAATTTCCCGGGAAATCCCGGTTCCAAATCCAGTCCCGGTTCTTGAGAAAGGAGCCGGTACTGCATCCCCTAATAGCAATAGATTCGCCCCCAAGAACATAAACATAACTGTTAAAATGTGGTTTTATTATAAATACACCTTTGCTTAACTCCTCTAAGTTTACAGGCATGACGTGAATTCGTCCTTCTTAAAAAAAACCCCCGTCAAACAGCATCCTAATTTATCTCGTGCTCCCTACTAATTGCGAAATCCACCGCACTGCGTAACCTCTTCTTACTCTTATTTATTCCCTCAATTAACGTCATGAATAAACAAGGCCTTAGAGTAAATAGTATTAGCAAAGCCCATCGGCATACCACTTCAGTAAAATTAGTAGTGGAATGTTCACAACAGAACTTAATTTGGCGGATTCTTGGGACATAACAAATTGGGGTCATTCGTTCTTCGGGCTTTGCTTACTACCTACTCGAGAGAGGTTTCTGTGAGAGGGTAGGGTTTTCTTCCTTTTTATTTACGGGCGTGTGTTTGTTGGTTTAAACCACTTTCAAGGTGTTGCGTTTTTCTATTTATTTTCGGGTGCTAAGGTAATATTCATCAGCTTTCTCCTTCCTGCCCTTATCCCAATTTATTTGGAGTCGCCGCAGCATGTCTTCAGTTTCCTTACTTCTCTATATTGCTCGTAATCTCATCAGAAACCGGCTTGCCATAACATCCTTCACACACAGTCATTTCTAAGCCCGCATATTCTCGAATCATCATCATCCTAGCCTTTTCCCAACCGTGTTGGGGTCGGCTTCCAGTCTAACCGGATGCAGCTGAATACCAGTCTTTTACATGGAGCGACTGCCTATCTGACCTCCACAACCCATTTAGTACTGTGTAATAAATGGGATACGCCTTGGTAAGACTGGTTGTCAGACTTTTTGGGCCACTAGTGAAAACCTGTCACGACTGTCAAAAATCTATAAATGTAATGGGTGGTCAATCATCCACAGACCAACCTAGCCACGAGCTAGCTATTATGGAGCCTCGAGCTCCTCAACTTATTTGATTTCGAAAAATACAAACACAAAAATCTGCAGGTTTAATACTAATCTAGAATCGAATCTAAATACATAATTCAAAATCGATATTCATGGCCGCGTATCGTTCTAGAATATCACGGAAACGGAAATGAAATAAGTTTCCGTTTTAGTTAGATACCTGAACGCCTGAACGTATTTCTTTATTCGCCAGTAATGCGGTATTCAACTGTTGTGTAGATGATATAAAACCGTGAAAGCTGTAAAATCAAATTTGAAGAAGTAGGTCTTCTTCAAATTTGATTTTACAGCTTTTGCTCGCGTGGCCCGTGGGTTTAAATAATTATTTTACTAGAACCTACCTATTACTGGGATAAAAAAGGGCATGATATATTGTGTTTGCCGAATTAATCGAAACCAAATCGACTATCAAGGCATGAAAAGGTAAAAGATTTCTAAAATCAAAATCAAAGCATTTATTTCAAGTAGGCCAGTTACAGGCACTTTTGAATTGTCGAAACAAAAATGAACATTTAATGTAGCTACAGTCCCAGTCACAAGACATAAAAAACTGTGAAAGTACTGTAGTTGCCCATTCCCTAGCGTAGATCTCTATGGAGAAGAACGGGCAAGAAACTCCATGGACACTCTTTTAAATCAAAATATTGTTACAAAATCTTGGTTACATCATTCATGTTGAGATGGTATATTATGTGAGAACAATGTAGCAAGATGTGCACGTTATAATATATAATATTAGAATTAAATTTTTTTGTGAACGTAGATTTAAATATGTTTGACATAAAGTAAAGAATCAGGCGGCACTTTGAAGAAATCTAGTAAATTTAATATGAAAAATATTTAGTTTTAAGAATTTTACGAAAAACATTGACGGTTACACAACAGTTTGGTCAGTTTTTTAATGTATTTTTGATTTATCGTTATTTTCGCATAACAACAAAAAAAACACATGCAATTGGACAGTTTATAACTTGTTGAAATGGGCACCAAAACTAACAGCAGTTCTGAAAAAATAGTGACAAAACTCCACCGACACCTGAACACTCATGTCAACGATGATTGGAGCGTCAATCAAAACGATGGTTGTTGACTGAAATTGTACAGTTTTCAATATAAACCAAATGTAATTTATGGAATACTAGCTGATGCCCGCGGCTTAACTCGCCCGCTTGACAAATTACATACTTAAACCTTCCTTGCGAACCACTCTATCTATTGGTGAAAACAGCATTAAAATCGGTGCAAAAGTTATTGCGTTTATCGCGAACAGACAGACTGATGCGTAGGACTTTGCCGCTTGTTTTAAGCAAACTAATAAATTGTCGTTTATTATTGTAAGGATAGGTACAAAGGTGGCTGAACCCAGATAGATAGAAAAGTGTAGTTATGATGGCATTGTCTCCAAAAAAGAATATGGAAGTACATATATACCGCAGGCTGGATGGAAGATGGGGGAAGAAAGTGCTGTAGTGGAGCCCACGGACGGAATGGAGGAATGTGGGTAGAGACCGACTAGGTGGACAGCTGATCTCATTAAAGTGGCTGGATGACACTGAATAGCCTTGACACAAAACCGCTAAAGACGGAGGGATTTGGAAGAGACCTACACTCACCATTGGGTGGCTGAAGGTAAAAGCAGAAGAGAAGATTAAAAAATTAAACCACCGCACCATTCATTTAAACATCGAAATCTGTTAACTCGATAATCAACTAACGATCCAAAACAAGCTGACTTGCCAATTTTAGACGCTATTGCTTCCTGACAAACAAAATCGTGTTCCCGTGCAAAATACAGACGATTAAACAAACTGCCTGTTACAGAATGGTTCAGAAGGTTGCATCAACACAACCAGCGGAAACTGGTGTACGCACAATGCAAATATGAACGCATACGTAATACAATCTTCAGTAGATGTAGTCATCCCCAAGTAACAGACGACAGCGGGCTGCCATAACAATAGTGGATAGAAATAATGACATGACAGTACTACAGAAATAGCATGCCACAAGGAGGCGTGTTAAGCCCTACATTTTTCCTGTTGTTACGCTTATCACAGTTAAGCAAAAACATGTTTAATCTTGTTTTTTTTTAATTTTTTAAGTTCCGTTCTATTCTATTCAAACCGTTCCATTTTATAAAACGTAGAGCAACGACGGCCTAAAGGTGGCGGCCCTGCGTACGACCAGGGGGTGGGTTCGACCCAGGCTGGCGCATTACTTTGTCTAATTTATTTCATCACCACTGTCACAGTCCCGCAGCCCCGGCAGGCATCGGCCCTTGCGGACGCCTTCCTTTCTGCTGACATCTCTTTGAGGCGCGCGTGGAACACGAACGCGCCGTCGACACGGCCTGTATAAGACCGTGTGGATTATAGTCCATTCCCAATCATAAAAGGTGCTTAGTGTCCCAGCATGGCAGCAGTGAGAACATTATAGGCTGATTATGCTATTCAAACAAAGAAGGGAGTGTCTGTGTATGTTGTAACGTTATATTTTCCTCCTTTCCGCCTTTTTTCCTGGAGTGAAATGTAAAGTCACATTAGGTTACTGTTTAAAAGAAAAATAGCAAAGGGATGTGATGACATTATTTATTACGATAGGGAAGCCGAGGTAAGATAGAGGGTGATAAAATGCGCGTTCCGGGTCTAAAGCTCGCAGATTGTAGAGAAGCCGTCGTCTGTCAGAGTGTCAGGCTCGCTGTAAACGCCAACCTCGCCGGGTATGGTTGCTACCCGAGGGCTGAGGGTTACCCGCCGTCAGTGTCCAGGCTCGCAGTAGCAAAGGATCGTTTTATGCAAAGCCGTCAGCGTCAGTATCCAGGCTCGCAGCAGCAAAAGATGGTGTTTTATTCAAGGCCGTCAGGGCGTCAGTCTGACGTCAGGGCTAGACATCGCCGGCTTAGCGATCACATAATATGTTGAGAAGAGCGCCGTCAAGCTTCTTGCCGGCACGAGCACCAAAAGCAGACTGAATTTTAAGGCACGGCTTCCCGTCATCTCGCGATTACAAATTTTATATTGTTCTAGAGCATAGAAGAATAAAAATGATCTCGAAAAAGGTCTAACATCAAATCCTACAACTCCTAGCTCCAGCAATAAGTTAAAAAGAAACCTAGGCTTGTCATTGTCAATATCTAACATTACAAAAGTAAACAAATATTGAAAAGACAAAAATGTACAGGAAAGCTTTATACATATAATACGAATTAAAAGGTAAAAGGTATGCTGAGCCTCCACATAATGGCCATGCAGTTACTTGGAAAGAACGTATGTTAAAATTTTGGATTGTAACAGTCAAAAACGTAAGTATAAAAACACAAACATTACAATGTATGTGAGTGCGTGTATTCTTGACTGAAATTGATCTTCTGTATTTAAAACTATTGTATGACGCTGTTAAGATCCACACAAAAATATTCAACTACCCTACAAACAACACAAGTTTGCCAATTCAAAGACGTGATAACAATTTCTGAGAAAGAACTTGATTTTGCTTTTAAAGCTTCAACACTTTGTGTAAATATGTATATTAGTTTTTCTTTAGAGCTGTTTAGGGTAAGTGTTTGTGTGTTATATTGCGGATGATTACTTTTTTCGTGGATGTAACAATTTTGCGTGGTTATGAATTTACAAGAAGAACATAACTTTATCTTTTAAGGGGGTGATTTTTATAGGGGGGGGGGGATATAATGACCACCAAAAATAACTTTGTGACCACTAAGAAAAACACAAAAAACAAAAACACCAATTAATCACATCAATTGATCAGCTAACGAATTCTCCTTAGATGATATATTATTTAAAAAAAAAATGTACTTACCTATTTTCTACTTTCAGTTAGGTATTTTCGCCTTTTAATTAGGTATCATTGCTTGAAGATTTGCTTACTTAGTCAAACTATGTTATATTACTTGGTCATTTGAGTATTAGTAGGTACTAAAAGGACATTTTATTTATTTTCTTTTTTTAGTATCAAGTTTATCATGTATAAAAACTTTTTTGCAAAAAAATAGAACCGACTTCAAAAAAGTGAAAAATAACTTTAGCTTCAGAAGTCGGTGACCATTGTTTGATTGATTTATTAAGTTTTTTTGTCACCGACTTCTGAAGCTAAAGTTATTTTTCACTTTTTTGAAGTCGGTTCTATTTTTTTGCAAAAAAGTTTTTATTTTTCACTTTTTAGTGGTTCACTTGTACTTACCCCTTCACAGCGTACCTGTGCGGTGGCGTGATGTTATGTTATGAACTGGTGTAAACAATAGACAGACAATAGATTTCAGCAATCCCAGTCCATTTGCTATCATTTATTGAGGAGTTCCGTTCCATATCTCCGAAGTTCGTGATCAGATCATGACAATATTTCTATGGGACCAACTTGGAAGTATACCCTTTCAAACAAAAAAAGAATTTTTCAAATCGGTTCAGGCGCCTTCGAGTAATCGGTGAACATACATAAAAAAAAATAAAAAAAATACATACAGTCGAATAGAGAACCTCCTCCTTTTTGGAAGTTAATAATGGTCTTGATTAATCTTTTGACTTAGGCCCGAGCATGTTCGAGACATATCCGAACATAGGTTAGCTACTAGCTAGTTACTTTATGGTGTTGGCACTACGTTTTTGTGTGTGTTCCGATGTCGGTGTTGGTACTTAAAATGTGTCTATAACACTTTTATAATAAAGCTTGTTCTCATTTTACTTATGTTTCCCCTAACTCTGTGTGGAACATAAGTTTGGTATAATACAATATTGTATTGATGATGTTCAAAACACAGTACTAATGAAAGATAGAAAGAGAAATAATACAGTATCAATGAAAGTTAATAAATTTACAAAATAACAGTATTTAATTTAAACTAATTTCTCATACTTAGAGCTCTGTAGCTCCTCTCTAACTCCAAATAGAGAGAAGTCGCCATAATAAAAAAAAATCTTCTTAAAGATATTTATTGGTATACATCTTTAAAGCTATTGGATGCAAGGGCAATTCCACCCATTGCCCAAAGTAAATTGAGCACCAAGTTTTAATGAGGTGTTTGATGACAAATTAGTTTTGCCTAGGCCGACTTGGGGCTCCCCGACACGGATATATTAGGTTAGAAGGATCCCTAAACCATTCAGAAGTAGGAGCCCCACAAAGCCGCCAGCGGCACGGGAATGATGATGACGTAGATATTTTTATAAATTCAAATGACTCACATTTTTTACTATTCCGTGATCGTTACCCCTGATAGAATAACACGTTGTCTATGATTCAGGTCCTCAGACCAAATTATTGAGCAACCAACCAACCATAGCCTATCCTCAGAACACAGTTCGATCTGTCTTTGTTACACGCTTTGAAACTCAGACCACTTTAATTGTTTACCCCAACTACAAATACTTACCTTACCCTCAAATTCAAACAACCACTCCTACACACAAGAGTATCCTTTGCCAATTTCAATCGGATTAAAACCAAACACCAATCGCACAGACCCTTAACCAGAAGATCACATTTGTATGACAGCGGGTGACAGGAGGTGTATGAAGAGCTCTCGGATGAATAATAACAGCCGCTCGGGTCGATCTCTAGGTTAAGCCGTTCTTGCCGAGGTTGGTCTGTAGATGGGTGACCACCCATTACATATTGAGATACCGCGGCCCCGGAACATGAAGGGCGAGGAAGGAACATGGATGGGTTTTAGTCAGTAAAAGTCTGACACTCCCTCCCGCTCCGCCCAGAGTGGGAGAAGTCATTTGATGATTTTCCATCCAAAAAAAAAAAAAAAAAAAAGGGGTATCGTATTACTCGGTACTAACTGGGTTGTGGAGGTCAGATGGGCAGTCGCTCCATGTAAAATATTGGTATTTAGCTGCATCCGGTAAGACTGGAAGCCGACCCCAACATAGCTGGGAAAAGGCGTGGCAGATGATGGGTGTCAGGAGGTGTACCTGTACAATTGGATACCTTGTTTGTATTACGTAGAGGAGAGCTAATTTCTTTGGTGCGTATTTTAATGTTTTCAGCAGTAGATCTTTGGGAGTGAGGAAAGACCAGAGAGTAGACAGCAAAGCAGCATGCCGAATGAAATCTGTGAAATATATGAGACAATTTTATTTTCAAGACTTTAATGTACCGTATTTCATGCAAATAAAAAATGCAATAACTTTTCAAGATATTTTTTGAAGTGAATAAATACTTCTTAGGCGCGTTGAGCACTTTTTGGGTGAACAACATTCATGGAACTCGCGTGACCGTCACGTTAGCTTTTCGTAGCACTCGTAGCCGATCGGCTACGCCCCTCCTGTTGTACCATTTTAACGCTCAATCACTCATCTTCAACATTAGCTTACCTGTCACTTACTTAATATATTCCGTCTATGAAAGAGGGTACACAGATTTGTCTGCACCTAAAAATTTATTTATCATCAACACGCATTCTTCGGTCATCCCACATGCAACAGAGCGTCGAAATATCGGGAGCTTAAAATAACGAATAATCACGGAAGTAAATGACAGACCATGGAAGTTTAAAATGGAACAGAAACCATATACAAGAACTTTACTGTCAGTTTCGTCAGTTCGTCAGTTTTCCACATCCAATCAACAAGACGGTCACCCAACAACACCCAATTCAAACAACCACTGAAACCAAACACCAATCAAGCGAAGCCTTACAGTAGAAGATCACATTTGTATGCAAACGTGTGATAGGACGTGTACTTGGAACTATGTACAACCATGGAAACTTCATTTGTTGTTGGTTCGTGTGTGTTTCACTGTTTGGAGAAGTAAGTGTTTGCGAGAGCAATGAATTGCCTGAGTTCATTGATTATCATCATCATTTTCTTGTCCTTAACCGAATTTATTTGGGATCTGCGCAGCATGTCTTCTTTATCTACTTATACTTATCTAATAACTCTTCATGTCATCAGACATCTTGTATCTTGCCAAATCATACTTTACACAGTCCATCTTTTGTTTCTTTGGTCTTCCTCTACGCTTACATCCATCCACGTTCATACCCAAAATTCTCTCTCTCTCTTTCCTTATTCCTCCAAATCACAATTCCGTGAACAATGTTCACGGAATTTTGATGAAAACCGCATTAAAATACGTTACCTACTAATTTGAGGAGAAGAACACAATCACACCGAAAAGCGAGTTTGTGATTTGGAGGAATAAGGAAAGAGAGAGAGAGAATTTTGGGTATGAACGTGGATGGATGTAAGCGTAGAGGAAGACCAAAGAAACAAAAGATGGACTGTGTAAAGTATGATTTGGCAAGATACAAGATGTCTGATGACATGAAGAGTTATTAGATAAGTATAAGTAGATAAAGAAGACATGCTGCGCAGATCCCAAATAAATTCGGATAAGGACAAGAAAATGATGATGATAATCAATGAACTCAGGCAATTCATTGCTCTCGCAAACATGAACATTATGCTGGAAGAGAGTGTCATCCTGAACTTCGACAGTGAATTATTTCGATACGGTCTCAATTTCAAATAACAATAGTTCGACTACTCATTGCTTCGACAGAACATACTTCGACAACACACACCTTCGAAAACTACTTCGACAGATCCCTTTTCCGTTAAGCACTTGTTCAGCGGAGGATTTTGTTTCGAATACAAAAAATCCCTCCGGCAAGCCGCAGGAGGAGGTAGATTTCGTAGAAGGTGCTGGAGCGTCCGACTATTGAAAATTTGTACTTATAAAGAGTTGTACTTATGTGTACAATCTACAATAAAAAATATGATTTCAAAGTCGTTGTCCTGTAATGGAAAGTTTACCCTTTTTAAATTCTCTCATAAGAGTTTAGCATGGAAACGCCCTCAAATGTTTAGTTATAATTTTTTATTTCGAAAACTATAAGTTTTATCGCTAAACTTTGAAGGTAACAATTGTAAAGTAAACAATTTGCTTTCAAAAAAAAATATTTGCGACGGTCAAAATGTTTACAGTTTCGGAGATATGATTTTTTTTCGCAAAAAATTTGGAATTTTCAACCCCCTCCCCAATTTTGGGGTTGCATCAAAAAAGTTTAAATTTAAAGATGTCCGTATTCGTACTCAGAATGATAAAAATGAGAAACGGTTCAAAAATTTTCCATAGGAAAAAAGTTATGGCCAAAAAACTGATTTTAGAAAAACCGCCCCCCCGCCGCCCCCCATGGACGAATTCCGCCCATTCACGAACTTAGCCTAAGTTTTGACCGTTTCGATTTTTTGGCCAAGTTTGAAAGCAATCGGTTCATAATTGCGACCTGTAGAGTGTGGCTAAATTTTGCTTGTCACCCATATACATACGTATTCATATATATCCCCGTAGGTGAGAGACCAATAGGTAGATTTTTTTTTTTTCAAAAAAAGGAAATCTACCTAATAGTTTTGGTTACTGAATAAAACGTTATTTTTCAACAATGAATAAAATGATACTTAAAAACACTGCATTATTTCGCAATAGTAACTTAGGTACGGTCTACTTGTTTTATTCAGTACATGACCAAACGAAAACATTATCTTAAAATAATCCAGACCGCAGACAAAGCCTATTAGACAACAAACAGACATAATACATTTATCCTATCAAAACTTTCTATGAGACAAGGAAAATGAAGGCTGCGGTTTAGTCCGCAAAAAAGGTATATTCCATATTATCTGTTTTAACTAGGGATTATCTTCTGTATAGACAACTGGTTTTGTAATCCTATATTCTAGTTAAATTCAACCTGAAATTAAAGTAAACAAACCATTTTTTTTAGTATCGGTTGATAAAAGAATTAAATTATTTAGGCACACACTTTTTTTTACGTATTGTAAAGACAGCCACTAAATCATGAGTGATGCTGTGCTGTTCCAACCTCATAAAAGATAAGGAGAAATATTGGTAGTTTATGGCCAACTTTCAGTAATTGGATAGGCCCCATAGAAAGAAGAAGAAAGACTGAACAGGACCACATTGTTATTTTTAAGAAAATTAATTATCGTTAGGCAATGATTGGAATTCGGACGTAGCTAGTGGTGGTGAAATGGTAGAAGATGGTGGAGTTGTTACGGGTATTGCTTAATCCTATAAGAATATGAAGACCATTGTGTCAAGTGCTTCATCCTTGTCATGGGCAAAAATACAGATACAAATATAAAATATCGATATATTACATACAAATCATACAATTAACGATATATATCGTCGATATTTTCAATCGCGAAATATCGATATTTGATATTTATTCTAAAGCAGTGTTTTTCAACCTGTGGGTCGCGACCCATTGGGGGGTCGCGAAGGCTCATTAGGGGGGTCGCGAAGCTTCTATAGGGAAGTTGTAAAAGGTTGGGAAAGCTACTGCAGTAAAAAAAACGATAAAGCTTAAAAAGATTTATTAGAAAAAATGTTAACTAAAGGATATTAGATGGAATTATCTATTGGCGACGCATTCGATGTAAAAAATTGTGTTTTACGTACTTAATTTAACTTTATTTATCCGAAACCTAATAATGAAAATGAATAAATAGGTATGTTGGATTGAATATTAATTTGTCATAAAATAAAATACATGAAAAAAAGCAACGGGTAGGGGGGGTCGCGAAATATTTATTCATACTAAAGAGGCCGTGTCATGAAAAAGGTTGAAAAACACTGTTCTAAAGTATTGAATTTGTATCAATTTCGATCTTTTTAACGCAACTTTAGTTTCGTGTTTAATGTTATTAGATACTTGCCCGCCACAATCTTTAACCACTCAGAAGTGCCAACCACGTGACCTAGATTCGCCAAAACGTGCGCGCCTGCGTGAATGTTTGACATTTATTTGACCGTTTCCTACCTTTGCGATAAAAACACAGGCTATACTTCGAAAACAGACGATATATCGATATTTTTACTCGATAATTATCGATAAGTATTGTTTAAAAATATCGATACGATAATATCGATATATTTTGCTTCACTTGCCCATTCCTACATCATCCCCCAAGGAAAATAGAGGATCCTCCGGCCAGACGGATGTTTGTGCCTGGTGGGCTACAGCCCGACTGTTGATGTCTAGTTTTCAACCGACTTCCAAAAAGAGGAGGTTATCAATTCGTCTGTATGTTTTTTTTTTGTGTTTGTTACCTCATAACTTTCGACTGCGTGAACCGATTTTGATGATTCTTTTTTTATTTGAAAGCTGGTGCTTTCCATGTGGTCCCATTTTAATTTGCTGAAGATCTGATGCTGGTCTTCGGAGATATACAATGGAACTCTTCAAAAATGTACGGCAAATCTGCAGTGATTGCTATTATCGCTTGTAGGTTTATTGTTTACACAACATCATGACGTAATATCACGCCTGTATGCTCTGAGGGGGTACGCAGATGTGTACAATACACCCAGATTTCGACAGTGTTTGTTACCTCAGTACTTTCGACTGGGTGAACCGATTGTGATGATTCTTTTTTAATTTGAAAGCTGGTGCTTCCCGTGTGGTTATATTTTAATTTGCTGAAGATCTGATCCGGATCTTCGGAGATATACAATGGAACTCTTCAAATATACACGGCAAATCTGCAGTAACTGCTGCAATCGCTTGAATGTTTATTGTTTATACAACATCATGACGTAACATCACGCCTGTATGCTCTGAGGGGGTACGCAGATGTGTACAATATTCCCAGATTTCGACGGTTAGGTGTATTAAGTTCCATTTATTGGGGATAAGTTTTTTTTTTATTTTATTGGCAAGGGCACTTCAAGGGTAGTTTGATGAGAATTTGGTTAGGTTCTGATTATGGGATTCATGACAAAGGAACGGAACTCTTCAATTCTTAGAAGCAAATTACCGATTCTCGGCCAAATCTTTTAAAGGCTATCCGGATATTTGAGTCACGTACCATAACGTCGTTATTAACCGACTTCAAAAAGGAGGAGGTTCTCAATTCAATGTTCCCCGATTACTCGCAGATGACTGGACCGAATTTGTTTTTTAATTGTTTGAAAGGGTATACTTCCCAGAAGGTCCCATAATCATCAAGTCAGGATCCTGATAATGGGATCCTGGAGAAATAGCGAGAACTCTTCAAATTTTATAGGCACACCAGAAGCGATTTGGGTAGTTTTTGAAAGAGTAGTTTCTCGGAGTGATCCCATTTAAATTTGGTAAAGATCTGATGAAGAACTTCGGAGAAAGGCAACGGAACTCCTCATTAAATGTAGCAAATGTGTGTCTCTTACTGGGATTGCTGAAATCTCATGTCTGTCTATTGTTTACACCAGTTCATAACAAAAAAATCACGCTGGTACGCTGTGAAAGGGTATGCACATATTGTGAACCACTAAAAAGTGAAAAATAAAAACTTTTTTGCAAAAAATAAAACCGACTTCACACAAAAAAGTGAAAAATAACTTTAGCTTCTGAAGTCGGTGACAAAAAAATTAAATCAATCAAACAAAGGTCACCGACTTCAGAAGCTAAAGTTATTTTTCACTTTTTTGTGTGAAGTCGGTTTTATTTTTTGCAAAAAAGTTTTTATTCTATAATAATATGGTCTGATGTTTATATTAGGTCCTCTCTTGTGTCATAAATGGCGCTGTAGTTCTTTTTGTACTATGTTGCTTTAGAACTTTTTTGTAGTGCCGCTACAGGCCTTAGGACAACCAGTCTTACCAAGGGTAATCGTATTACCCAGTTACTGGATTGTGGATGTCAGATATGCAGTCGCTCCAGGATACATTCTGCCATTCGTCTGCATCCGGTTAGACTAGAAGCCTTCCCCGACATAGTTTGGAAAGTCTAGGTAGATGATGATGAGGGAGGGAACCTCTCGCCCCAGCCTCTGCGGGAAACGCACCCGGCGTCTGGGGCCACGTGGTGGACCCCGGCCACCGTAGTCGCGGACTGTGGCCGGTGAGCTATGGGCTAGCTCGCCGTCCGTCCGTCTTATGACGACAGGCCATGTCGACGGCGCGTTCGTGTTCCACGCGCGCCTCAAAGATATATCAGCATGATAGAGGGGCCCACAAGGGCCGAAGCCTGCCGGGGCTGCGGGACTGTTCGAAAGAGATACCGTAGCCCCGGAACATAAAGGGCGAGGAAGGAACATGGATGGGTTTTAGTCAGTAAAAGTCTGAAACTCCGTCCCGCTCCGCCCAGAGTGGGAGAAGTTATTTGATGATTTCCCATGCAAAAAACAAGGTAGATGATGATGTCCAGTGGTATTGGAGTCTGCCAGTACTAATGATGAAATGATGAAGAATGTTAACTTGTAAACTTCTAAATAGAATTCAATGTGGTCCCAGACTCGAAACGCGCAATCTCTAAAACCGGACCAATATGCTTTTAATCCTTCCCTAATCCCTGGGAATACCCGGTCCGGATAAGAGATATTCTTGCAGTAAATTCCGGTCCACTGACTCCGGATTATCCTGTTAAAATATAACCGGGTGTCAAGCGAACCGTGTAATGCGTAGCGGATTGAGTTTACTATGAATTTTATTTACGGAAGTAGTTTCATGGAAGTCTGCATATCACATTGAAGGGTTTTGAAGGATTTTAAGAAAATGGATATGATTTCGTCGGTTTTTGGTGTAAAAGTTCATTTCTGGCAATGAAAATGGAGTTAGTGGCCGAGTTTATTTCTCGAAATAAGTTAGATGTCAATTATATAAAATTTCACTATTATGAGCACATAAAATGGGATACTTAACATAACAAAACATTAAGCCTGTAATCTCCAAAATGTTAGGCAGAGGTGTCGGACAAAGGGTCATTGGGTTTTTAATTAGGAATTACTCAGTAGCAGCAACGGAGTCTGCCTTTTTTCCCGGTTGATGGCAGTTAGGCTCGCGCTATTACATGGGATTCAATAATAACTGGCAAAATGTGGTTGTACTATTATATACTAAAACGGCTATCGAGAATTCATAGAAATATCGCACGATCAGCCAAAATACTCTCCTAAGCTTTCAATTTATTTCTTGCTGAACACAAACATGAATGACTTTTGCACCGCAGTGCATTCCAAGATCGAAAAAATCTTGGCAGCGACTCTGCACTTGTATAAAGGAAACTAACTGACTATGTAGAACGTTAGGTATAATAGGGTTGACTACAAACAAAAAACCAAATTAGTCCGTCAGTTAGATTATCAAAAAATATTTGACCCGTATTTTTTCTTTTGTTGCGTAAACCAAAATTGACGACCATCTTCTTTTAAAATTCTCAATACGTCAGGCCTTGATATAATTTTTAGTGCGTTCTGACGTCACGAGCCCCCACTTCCGAGTTTTGGTGCATTTTATAAAGATAAAACAGATATTGATTGATTTACAAAAACAAAAAATATGACGTGTCCATTATTTTCCAATACCCTAACTGACGGACTAAAAAGATTTGCAATTTTTTTACACTATTGCCTATTTTCTCATTGTGAAACATTGAAAGTCGAATTTCGCGACATTGCTTCTGATATTGCTATAGACGGAATGAGTGTAGCGGCACTACAAATAAAGCACTACAGCAAAATAGGACAAAAAGTACTACAACGCCATTTACGATACAAATGACGAACTACCATCGAAATCCTATTTCGCGCAGCTAAAGTTGTTACATAGATATAGAAGAACCCAACCACTACTGTCGAGCAGTAACCCACCAGACATGACACCCGTCTGGTCGAAGGATCCTCCCTTTTCTATAGAGGGTGAAGAATTTACAGTCAGTCCTTCATACCTCCAAGTGGGTAATTCAGTTTTAAGAACCCTCACATTAAACTGTTGTATCTAGCTTAGCTTTTATAATATTAATTCTACGTCCATCAAATAACTGGAACTGGTTCATAACTTATAATCTGTCTAACTAATTAAAAAACAGACAAACAGGAAGAAATACCGCTTATAATTACTTTAAATATAATATAATCAGGAAGATAAATTCCCGCTAAACAAACTGAAACTTCGCCTGAACATCCAGCGAAAGATAATAACAAAAGCAAGACTCGAGAAACTTGCATGTAATCCTTGCTTCAGTATGAAGCTCACAACTTTGTTCATTAGAGATCTGTTATAAACCAAATAATAGAAATCAGAACTTCGGTATCCGTCTGTCTTGAGAACGTGACTGAACTTTCAGATCAGAAAATGTTTTGATTGGAAACTATACAGTGTGTTAGGAGTTGGTCCTAATGATAGGTCTTAGAAATGGAAAACGACAAGTAAAATTAACAGATGATTTTTACGCCATTATAAGAAAAAGGACCGCCTCCATACCGGCCGACTACGTACCGCCACCAATAAGAGAGTATTTAGATCGCTGGGACTCCTCTCTGCTGCGCCACTGGGTGAGGATCCATACAAATTGATATTTTATGTATATCTTATCTCCTTATTACTAACACTAGTTATTAAGATATTTTGTGCTACTAACACTATGGACCTCATGTATGAAATAAAGAATGTGAATTTGAATTTGAAAATCCAGCAAACATTTCGGGCTACGCCGCATAGCAAAAATCTACCAATGATATCACTATTGTGCAGTTAGATGGTCGCCCGAAGAACTTTTTTGCCCAGAAAAGTAGGTAAGTAGGCTTTATAGGACCTGAGTTATGGGATTATTCATCAGACCTTTGTATGCACACTAATCTATACCAATATTATAACGAGGAAATATTTGTATTTTTGTATGTAACGAACAAACTTAAAAACTACTGGACCGGATTTGAAAAACTCATTCAGCAATGGATAGCTACATATCTCCCACGTAGTACTCCCACGGGAACGGGAACTATGCGGGTGAAACCGTGTGACGTCCGCTAGTTAGAAATAAAGACAAAAAATGAAATAGCAAATCATCATCATCATCATTTCAGCCGAAAGACGTCCACTGCTGGACATAGGCCTCCCCCAAGTGTCGCCACATTGACTGGTCCCTTGCGACTCGCATCCAACGGATTCCCGCAACCTTCACCCGGTCATCTGTCCACCTAGTGCGAGGTCTTCCAACGCATCGTCTTCCGGTTCGCGGTCGCCACTCCAGAACTTTTCGGCCCCATCGGCCATCCATTCTGCGAGCAATGTGCCCTGCCCACTGCCATGCACTTAAGTTTGGCAATTCTTAAATAGCAAATGCGTTGGACCAAATAGCAAATCTTGAAAAGATCCTCCTAACCGATTGAGCTGATTTTGCACACACCTTTGGTTTTGGTGACAATATTTAGGATCAATCCTGCAGCCTGGATCGCCTCCTCACGAGAGAACTCCTCAACGTTTAATAGCACTGTTAAGAAACTTTGTATCCGCGTTCAATGTTGGTAGTAAAACCAAATTTTCTTCTTTTCGTTTCAATGAATGCTTGTTTCTGTGTGTACCAAACATTTTAAAATACACTAAAGGGTTTGGCGCTTCTGGATAGGAAACCGACTTACCAACCTTTTTACCACATCATAAACTATTTACGAACGTACCGTATTATACACACACACTCTAATCTGATCCAATCTACACGGCCGGACGTGACATGGTTATCAGCAATCTATTATTCAATCCTGTTATATTGCCCTCCATAGATTAGGTGTGAAATTGAGGGTCTATAACTTCGTCTATCTCCAAAGAATGATCTTAGAAACCATTGGACGGAATTTGATGGTGATTTTATCATTCCACAGTTTATTATAATCAGCTTTTGGGCTATAAAAATTCACTGTCTTCGGGGTATCACGATAAAGACAATGAGTTTTGGCGGTTTAGTGTCAAAGGCGAATAAAATTTTGGTGGTTCCTTGGTTTAAAGTTGTAAATTCTTGCGATTACAGAGGAATTTGAAGGACACAGTCAAGAAAGTCTATTAGTATGCTTATCAACCATGAATATTCAATTTCATAATGAGTTGGTTTTAAAAACTAGTTTTGGAGATGGTCCTGGGTTGGTGATGTGTTGGTGATGTATCTACTGATAAATTCTTGATGTAAAACCCAATAACACTTTGCTTGACCCGGAAATCGAACCCATGACCTGAGGTCAGCAGTTGCGCTTCCGACCACTAGGCCAACGAGGTAATATAATTATACCGCCATGGTCATGGCGCTTGCAACAGCGTCGAAATATCAGGAGAAACACTTAAGATTGAAAAACATGATTCTTACTTAATATTAAGTCATATACCTACGCTATGTCACACACTGATGTAAAAACGGTTGAACATACATTCTGTTAGTGGTTGAGATACAGTTCAACCTTCTAAAGAATCTAAAAAGAACGTTGAATTGTGTCTGCTGACCGGATACGTTCGTTTCCATCAGAAAAGCTCCACTGTTATTCATAGGCAAATATTTATATACAGGGTGTAAATAACCCTTCACGAAGCCGTCATACAAGCATTATGTACATTAAACTAAGTGACGAGGGAACCGACTCTTTGTTGGGGTGAAATCTCATTTTCCCGTAGAAGTCAATGTAATGTAAGTACTCAAAACATTGCGCTGATGTATGCAATGAATAGTACAGGGGTTCTCGAGATAATAAAAGATTATTAAAAACAAAAACACGTATTTAAAAAAAAACTTGTGAAAAAGTTGAAACTTTGACCCCTAATATCTTCGTAACTAGAAGGTTCCCAGGTATGGTATAGAAAAAGAAAATGATCGCAATGACGGGGAGAACAAGTGCCTTTCATTTTAGATAAAGATTTTTTTACAACCGGTATATGACTCATATACCGGTATACCCATATAATTTGAACCACTTCTCAAAAAACCCGTCTTGTACTCCCTACCTCCACTTTCCGCGTCAAATCCTCTAAATAGCAACACAAAAGCTAACATAATACAAAAAGAACCTTTTTCCACTAGCCTCACACCCTGAAAACACAATTTACACTATTTTTAAACGCGACTAGCGTTCAATGCACTGTCGGATATGACCCGGCTTGGCTATGTTGGACGGAAATTGGTCGTTAGCCCTGACCTATGTGGACGCGCCTTTTGTACTTAAACTAAGGCTAACTTCGTTTTTTTTTTAAAGATTTTAAAGGAATTTCCTGGTCAGTCTTTGTAGATTATTGTAGCGTGTTTTCGGCCCATTTTATATAATGTCCAGTTTTTTTGGTCATTCGAGCTTTACTTAATCGTTTAAATTGAACTAATAGACGCTATGTTACCGGAAAATATCGCACGAGATTATTACCCAGATAGCAAGACAGCTCGGAGTTCCCTTGCATGATCGAATCAGAAATGAAGACATCCGCAAGAGAACCAAAGTCACCGACGGCGACGTAGCCCGAAGAATTGACAAACTTAAGTGGCAGTGGGCAGGGCATATTGCCCGCAGAACGGATGGCCGATTGGACCGAAAAGTACTGGAGTGGCGACCGCGAACCGGAAGACGATGCGTTGGAAGACCTCCCACTAGGTGGACCGATGACCTGGTGCAGGTTGCGGGAATCCGTTGGATGCGAGTCGCACGGGACCGGTCAATGTGGCGACACTTGGGGGAGGCCTATGTCCAGCAGAGGACGTCTTTCGACTGAAATGATGATGATGATGATGAGCAAGACAGACATTGGTGACAACGTTACATACTTTTTAGGGTTCAATACCTAAAAGGTAACCAAAGGTCTGTCCGTCCGTCTGTCTGTCAGCGGGCTCTTTCTAAACCGTAATAGGTAGACAGTTGAAATTTTCACAGAATGTGTAATTGTGTAGCCGCTATAACAATAAATAATCAAATAAAGAGGGTATCGTAGTACCCCTACAACGATGCGGTACGGAACCCTTAATGAGCGAGTCCAACTCGCACTTGGCCGATTTTCTTACAAACTGCGAACACATATAAATTCCAGCCCACTTGGCCGCAATAAAATTAATAAACACAACAACTAAACTAATAAACTCAGTGGAAGCCAGCGAACCGTAATCAATTATTTAAAACTTCTCCAAACTATGGTAGTTGAGATATAAATAAATGTTTTAATTTTTATAACTCTTGTGTGAACTAACTTCGGTGCTGGAAGTTACCGCGACCACTTCATCGTGTTTCTCGGTTACCCGGTGCCGAACACAACTAGGTTTTCGACAGTTTTTTGATCTTCGAATATATGACACGTGTTTCAGGACCCTAGCTTGCACTGTATAGAGTTAGCGTTATGAGTTCTGACTGAAACCTCCCGCCACCATCGGCTGCCGTCGTTTTTGAAGTGAAAACTTTTTTAGGCGCGTTGAGCACTTTATAAGTGAACAAAAATCATGGAACTCGCGTGACCGTCAACTAACTCTTCGAAGCACTCGTAGCCGATCCGCTACGAATTATCGCTTCTATCGGGAGTCCCCAAAGATGTTTTTTTTAATCAGTGTTACTGGCAATTTTCGGCAAAGGCCTCCTCCATAGACTTCTAACTATCTCTGGCTCTTGCATTTCTGATCGATTCTGGACCAGGAACTCTTTTAAGATCATCTCCCCATAGTTTGATTTGTCGATCTTTACTTATTTTACTTTCTTTCCCGATATGCAGCAATCAGCCCAAACGTATCTTTGAATTTGTTATTTCTCTTCTTACAAAACGACGAACACACAAGCATTGTACGAGTATCAAGACATTCTCTATTCAGACCAATCAAATCGATATCCATTCAGCCATAAGTCTATAGTATCAAAAGCCATTACAGAACTAGTTCCATAACGGTACTGCGGCTCTTTGCTATGTAAATCTTGCGTCGAAGTGCATTCGGTATTCGATCCCGACGCCATCTTGGGTTACCCTGTTCTGTCAAAGGAGAACGAGCCGTCTTAGAATTTGAGTTGGTTGAAATAACAGAGGCGGCGTTGATCTGTGAGTCATTTTGAGACAGTCCGTCAGTAAGTAGCGGTGCTGGCTCTGAGTGGTTTCAATAATATACTGAACGTATATTTAAATAACAACAATACTGGAAACTATGAAAAGCAATGCATCCCAAGTACTTGTGTGTATTACACAAAAACTAGCCAAATGCAAATCGGACTCGCGTATGACGAGTTCCGTACCATCATAGTAGGGGGGAACTCCCCCTTTTTTGTTAAATTATTTTTATTATTAAGTATGTTATAGCGATAACAGAAATACACAATCTGTGAAAATTTCAACAATTTACCTATTACGGATCATGAGATTCGTTGGTTACCCTTCGTGTATGGAACCCTTATAACTAAATTACCAAACCGAATGAAATTATTTATTGCATTACACGTTTCTTTGGTCATAATGCTACATACAGTCCAAAACCATCCATAAACACTCCCAAACTAAGTTCGCAACTTAAAAACAGTTTCGCGGTGCCTCGCCCATTCAGACCTCCAGCTCATTAAATCCTGACGCGTCCTCGCAGACAATGATATACGCGCTGCACCTCCTGAAGCTTTTAACGGTATATTGCATTTGTGTGGGTGACACTGACTAATTTGACGCCATTTCAACAGAACCACGGCGGTAAATCTCGATGGTGCTGTAAAAAGTGTTCAGTTTTTTTTTAACGCTGCACTGGTTTGTGTAATATTGCGTTCGTTTACAATTTAAGGTTTTGTCCGGAATCGATGGATAGACTGTGTGAAGAATGATATGGCTTGAAATCAAATCAAATCAGATCAAATCACTTGAAAGAAGGTGACTGCTGAGATGATGAGTAATAGAGAAGTATAGAATAAGAAAACATGTGAAGTATGAAAGAGAATAATAATCTGCCTGGCATCTACAGTTGTAAGTAGTTTGCCAACCCTACGTGTATGTTATCTTAACACGTCAACAAGCGAAGTATAAAGCGTCACTTTATCCATAAATCACAATTAATATCACCAGGAACAATTAATTCACGAAGATAATTATGACACAAAGCAAAATCCATAATTTTAGCCGACGGCGACGCCTTAGAGAATGGGGCTAAAAACTCCAATTAGTGACGCGGCGCGGCGGCGGGGGCGAAACAATAGCTTTTGATGAAACGACTTCAAAGATGTGCACCGACTTCAATACGGGTCGACTTCAAAACGGGGCGAATTCAAAATGGGTCGAAAGGGAAGCGAAGAAATGGGGCTATATTGCCTAATGGTATGCAAGAATTGAGGATTTTGAAAGCTTATTACGGCTCAAATGGAATATTGATTATGGGTAATTGATGAGATAAAAGATCGCTCTTTTTTGAGGTTCACGGTCATTTATACATTTTGGTGGAGGTTTTTTGCAGTAGTACTTCGTCGGTTATAAATAGAATGATTAATGTTCTTTTAAACCACTTATGAAAGGTTGTTCTTGTTAGGTTTTGTAAACTTATTAAAGCTACGCACTTTACAGCAACCAGGAATACAGTTCCCATAGAAACAAAAACCACTTCTCTTTCATTCGTAATTATCAGAAAACATCAAAGAACCACTTTTTCTCAATTTAAAACATTAAAGCAAACTGCAAAATATTCAAAGACAATGTTTCTCTGAATTCCTTCGCGTTACTCCCGAATCCTGACTCCATTGAATAATTCATTTGGAACGTTTCAGGAGATGATGAAATTAAAAGTACCCGCACACTGACTTGGTCACAGAATAGATAGACGCAGAAGACCAGCTTGAAACGATAACCGTAAACGAGCGCACGCACACATGTATAGATGCTTTCTTACGGCGATCTCAAATAAAATGTCAGTCGCGAGTGCATGTGTTCGTATGTAGATACATGTCTACGTGTGTGTGGTTTAGCGCAGTTAATAGAGACGACCACAGAGCATAGAGAGTTGTAGAAGCATGTACGGCCACTACTAGGGTTGGCCTCTGTCAATACTTTCAGACAAACCTTCGTCTACACTTAGGTAAGTTACGACACTACGTCGTACTACACTGGCGTTGATTGGTATTGGCACGGCTTAAGTCGTTAGATTCTCCCTACAAAATCAATACATGATAACGTTCCAGCTTCGTTGTCATTTAAATAGTATTGTCTTGTTCGCTCATTCTGAAACTAGTAGTTATTTGTCGTTTCATGCGGGATGTGGGAGCTCACCATTCACGCATGACTACGGTAAAGGCATCTTAGACCTTCTCTGCGTTATCTATTCAGTGCTCCAGTTTTGAGGGTGGCAATATAATACGAGTAGATTAAATTTCTCTTTGACTAATTCGCGTTTTCCCATCCTATTAGCGTTTCTTCTCTGCTCTGTGAAATCTGTTAAGACTTGGACAATCTTTTTATGTTATTGTTTGTCTCTTTTTATGCTTCAAAGGAGATGTTAACAAGTTTTTATGCTGATCTTGTTGTCAACACGATTTTAATGGCTGTTGGGGAACACTGTGATTTTGTTTTGACTTCGTTTCGAATACAGTGCTACGGGGAACTTGACATTGGCAGGAGAGGCATGTTGGTAATTTATGTTGTGAAATTGTTATCTTTACACAGTATTTGTTTGCACGCTTAGGTCACGTACGAGATACATTGCGTTCTATAAAGGCTGTAAAACACTTCTTCACGAAGCCGAAAGGCACTTGTTCTGCCCATCACTGCGATCATTTTTTTGTTCTACACCTTACCTGGGAACCTTCTAGTTACGGAGATATGGGGGGTCAAAGTTACAACTTTTTGACAATTTTTTTTTTTAATACTAGTTTTTTTTGTAAGATTTTGACTTTTAACACCTCCACGACCCCCATACTATTCAATCCGTCCATCAGCATAATGTTTTAAGTGCGTTACATTGAGTTCTACCACAAAACATGATTTATAACCTCAAAAAAAAAAGTTGTTTCCCAGGAATAATTTTTGCATCAAGTTACTTAGTTTGATGTACAGAATGCTTGGTTAACGGCTTTGTGATGAGGTGGTTTACACCCTTTATAGCACCATACTGCGACGCTGACGTCAGCGGTGGCCGACAACCGTATTTTGTCCTCGCTGACGTCACGGCCGGTAGTAGGCGACCGACCATCAGCGCGACATGAATTCAGGCCTGATCTTTTGAACTACGCAACGGAATTAATACAGTTTTCAGTAACAGATCGAGTGATTCAAGAGGACAGTTTATATGTATATTGTATAATATGCAAAATTGCACCCGTGCGAATACGGGTCGGTCCGTTGGAATTTATTGAAAAAAAAGATAGACGTCACGGCACGCCCGGCAAATGTGAAACATCTACGAGTATGTTAATCAATAACACTGTTTTAAGATATCACGGTTTCCAACTAAACTTAAAATGTCATTTACGGGATTTCTTCCGTGATTCATATAATTAATAAAAATCTTTGACGAAATATGGAGTAAAATAAAGACAAAAGTGTTGTATACAAGGGCGTCGAGACCGGTGGCATAGAGCGCAAATGGCATACGCATCACGGAATGACAGCGTTATGCTATTTGCCGTCACGGCCATACGGATTTATTGCTAAGGCGCGCCAAATAATAATAATAATAATCGCCGCCGCCGGACCCCGGGTCACCTGTGTCACCGGTTGCGGCAGTTGCGTCGAGCTCCAGCGACGAATATTTCTCTTCGCCGACGTCGCCAACACCTGTACGTCGTGCGGGGAGAGGCCGGCCACCGAAGAGCTTGGGACTTAGGAGCCAACAGGCCCCGAGCCGGGTCCCCGCTACCGGTGGTTGTGTGCAGCGCATGAGATGGACTCAGTCTATGAACGAGAACGTCATGCGCGCATATTACGGGTCTACAGAGGGGGGAACTAACCTCACTGCGTACCGTGTTAGGATGCTGTCTGTGTTTCAGGATCTTGAGCCAACCGTCAACACCTCGGCCCAACGACTGTCGGATCAAGTGCGGGCCATCCATCGCAATCATCTGTTGGACGACGCCACGCTTGATAGGCTGCGCTCAGAGGTACTGAGCAACTGTATCATCTTAACTCCAGCACAAACCGCGGTACAAGCGTCAGCTATTGATGCAACCCCACCGCGGTCCATACCTGCTGTTGTAGAGGAGGATGATAGGGTTGCCACGGTAAGTAGCCAGTGCAACGACCGATTGAGGAGCGCTCTGGAGGATGCGCTTCGTGAATATCGGTCAACCCCTACCGAACTTAGGCCCCGATTACCACGGTTACCCATGCATAAGAAAAATAGGGCGTTGGTGTGTGCCTTGGACTCGCAACTCAAGAATATATTCGAGAGTAGCGAGGACCTCGTTGATACACATTCGATTCTGTTCTGTGGGGCTGTTGCGGCATGCCGAGTAGCTAATGTCAAGTTCCCAAATCGTGACGTAGTTACTCGACCAAAACCAGCCGTACCAGCCTGGCAGCACAGGATTGAGCGACGTATCGACGGGGCCAGGGTACTCATCGGCAAACTATACTGCTTCAGGGAGGGGAATACACGACCACGAGTGATGCGCTTTGTGAGGCGGGCATTCTCGGGGACTGACATCAGTCCTCAAGAATACATGTCCCGTGTCACAGAGCGCATCGACTTCCTGAAGCAGAAAGTTTATGCATGGGCGAACCGTATTCGGCGGTATAAGCGGCGGGTTGATCGGTACTCGCAGAATCGCATGTTCCAGAGCGATGAGAGGTGGGTTTACAGAGCTTGGGAGCGACCTGAGCAAAATGTGACCGACGTGTGCCGCCCAGATGATGCCGCCACGAGTTCTTTCTGGCGCAGCATATGGTCGGCACCCGTTTGTCATACTGAGGCTGACTGGATGCGTGTTGTCGAGCGAGTGTGTGAACCTATTCCAGAAATGGAGCCAATTGTTATTACGCCAATAGATATAGCCAAAGCAGTTCGTCCGTTACCAAACTGGAAGTCACCGGGGCCGGACGGACTGCACAACTTCTGGCTCAAATGGCTCAGTAGTTCGCACACTTGCCTGGCATCCCAATTCCAGTCATCCTTAGAGTCTGGGTCCCTACCGCAGTTTTTAACAACAGGCGTTACCCACCTGCTCCATAAGTCAGGTAGTCCCGCGGAACCCAAGAATTATAGACCAATCACGTGTTTGTCGACGGTTTATAAACTTCTTACATCCATTTTGAGAGTGAAAATTAATACTCATATTGACAAAAACTCTATTATGTCTGCCTCTCAAAATGGATGTAGGAATGGGTCCCGCGGTACTAAGGAGCTACTCCTCATCGACATGGCCATTAGCCAACAGGTCCGTCGATCCCGCAAGGATCTGTCAACATGTTGGATAGATTACAAGAAGGCCTACGACTCGGTGCCACATTCATGGCTCATGAGGGTGCTGGAGTTGTACAAAATAGATGCAACTCTACGCGCCTTCCTTGAGTCATGTATGGGGCAATGGAGGACGGTCCTTCGATATCCAGGATGTCGATGGATCCAGGGGAACGATGAACCTGTATGGATTAAACGGGGAATATTCCAGGGCGACAGTCTGAGTCCACTTTGGTTCTGTTTAGCCCTGAATCCTCTGTTGGCGCGTTTACGCCGTGTGCTCAATTATAGGAGCAGATAATAGAAAAGAAGAGAATAAATAAAATACAGTGGACTGAGTGATCTGGTGTAATCCAGGATACAAGAGGTTTATAAAGTAGTGTCTTCGTCGTGGTAAAATTGTGAAGTGAGGGCCCGGCGGTCGGCGCGCGCGTCCGCGCTCCCGCCCGCGCCGCCCGCGCGCCCTTCAGCCGCCGCTGTCGCCCGATGCTACTGCCGCCACCCGCGCGCCTCCTCAGCCGCCGCTGTCGCCCGATGCTGCTGCCGCCACCCGCGCGCCTCCTCAGCCACCGCGCGCCTCCAGGCGCGAGTAGGCATGCCGTGCGTAGACATGCTCCCCGGGTTGAAGTGGAAGCGGGCAGATATTGTTGAAGCCGCGCCGAATCGTCCCTCTCTTCGTCTTCAGATCTGCGACCCTCGTGATGCCGTCGCTGCCGGGGTACACCTGCACGACGCGTCCCAGCAACCAGCAGAGCGGTGGGAGCGCCTTGTCCTTTACAAGAACGAGTGAGCCCAACGCAATGTCACCGTTGGTAGAGGTCGGCCATTTTGTTTTTTGCTGAAGATTGGAAATGTACTCTAGATTAAATCTCTTCCAAAAGTGTTGTCTTATACACTCCACGCGTTGGTAGCGCTCCAAGCGATTGATGTTGGCATCGGTAACCTGTGGATTTGGAACCGACATTAGTGAGCGTCCAATAAGGAAGTGAGAAGGAGTAAGGGCAGAGAAGTCAAGAGGATTAGTGGAGAGAGGAGTAAGGGGTCTAGAATTTAATATTGGTGTCGATTCTGTTGTGCACAAACCAAACTTAATATCGACTATTGCTATCTTTTACTAAAAGACAGTGCGAGAAAAGGACGGCTATAGCTATGCACTAAGTTAGAAATGTCAAACTAGTTTATGCCTTGCGCTTCACCGTGTTTTTAGTCGACATGTTTTTACGTGCACCCTTCATTTGTATAGAAATATTAGTTCGAATTAAATTTGACAGCTCTAAATTACGTCCGTCTCTTTCTCGTTTTATTGGTGAGAAAAAGATAGTAAAAGCCTAAATTAAGTTTAGTTTGTGCACAACAGAATCGACACCATTGCCTCTATTTGAGTAAGGCACGTAGCCATTTCCTCGTAAGTGAAGTGAGTGAGCTGCAAGAGTCGTTTTAAGTGGAATTTGGTTGACCGAACCGCAGCCTCGGCAAGGCCGTTAAAATGTGGAGAATACGCCGGTGCAAACCTGAATTGTATTCCCTCCTGAGCTATTTCGCTTGCAACATCAGAGTCCTGTAAAAATTTAGTTAATTCGTTACATGCTCTGACAAAATTTGTTCCATTATCGGACAAGATAGTACGTGGCCTGCCGTGACGTGCGACAAAACGATTTAAAGCAGCCCTGTAGGCCTCTTTAGAGAGGTCCGTGACAAGCTCGAGATGCGCAGCCTTGGTAGCCATGCATACAAAAATGCACAGGTAGGACTTTATCAATCGAGATCCCCGACCTTTCCGGTCAGATATCAGTATAGGCCCGGCATAGTCGACGCTACTATTAATAAATGGAAACTCTAAAGTGCTTCTAGTGTCTGGTAATTGTCCCATGATTGGTTGCACATTTTGAGCTTTATATCTGAAACATTTCAGGCATTTGTTTACCGTTAACTTAGCAAGATTTCTGCCCCCCAAGGGCCAATAAGTTTGGCGAATAGTCGATAGAAGCGATTGTGGACCTGCATGTAGGAGGTTTTGATGTTGCATACGAAATAGTAATTTCGTGAAGTGATGCTTACTACAGAGTAGAATTGGATGTTTTACGTCGAATTCGTACGGCGAGTTATTTAGTCTGCCCCCTACACGAATAATATTGTCACAATCTAAAAAGGGAGTCAAAGAAATTAACCTATTTTTACGTGACAGTGACTTTCCAGTTTTAAGGACAGTGTACTCATCTGGGAACATTTCAGATTGAGCTACACGTAATATAAGGGATAAAGCTTTTTTAAGTTCATCAGCAGAAAGGGAACCCGTTATTTTAGAGTTATTACTGCCTACATTGTGAATAAATCTTAGAATGTAAGCTACGACGCGTTGTAAATAATTAAAATTTGAATATTTGTGAATTAAATAGTGTATGATTGAACTACATGTTAGGTTAGCACTAGAGTTACTGTTATGACTATCTACCAAGTTAGAAATTACTTCTGGTAGATCTTGTTTCACGCATTTATTTGGCTGTTGTGGCCACACACTTTCATTGTTTAATAAAAACCGAGGGCCTGACCACCAAAGCGCAGAACCGCTGATGAGATCAGCCTTCAGCCCACGAGAGACAAGATCCGCCGGATTATCCTTAGACGGCACGTATCTCCACTTAGTACCCGAGCTACTCTCTTGAATCTCGTTGACACGATTTCTAACGAAAGGTTTTAGTTGCTGGGCCGGTGTAGACAACCATCCTAGCACTATTGTGGAATCACACCAATAGTGAAACCGGTGTATTGGTAACGTGAGAGACTCTCTTACCTTTGTGCACAACCTGGAACCTAACAGAGCCCCACACAGTTCCAACCGTGGAGTAGTAGTAGGCCTGATTGGTGCCACACGGCTTTTGGAAGATAGCAGGTGAACAGTGACTGTACCTGAACTGGTTACAGAACGAATATATAGGCAGGCGCCATAAGCCCTTTCAGACGCATCCGTAAATACGTGAACCTCATGGGTTATCGAGTTATTGCATAAAATCCATCGTGGAATTTTTATGTTATTAAAACAAGGCAAGGTACTCGCAAATACTAGCCATGAGTCTGTAACCTCCTGCGACACTTCGTCGTCCCACTCACATTTATCTTTCCAGAGTCTCCGCATTAATATTTTTGCTTCGACAATGCAGGGACTGACTAAGCCTAGTGGGTCGAAAATCTGACTAATTACAGATAAAATATGTCGTTTTGTTATTTTGCTTTTGCAGCATTCGATATTAATAGAGAATCCTAACTTATCAGAATCGCATAACCAATGTACACCTAACGTTTTAGAAGGAGTATTGTTGTCTGTAAAGTCTAACATTACACTACTGGAGTCGCATGAACTACCTAATTGTTTTAAAATTTCTGGGCTATTGGATTGCCACTTTCTTAAATTAAATTTAGCAGACGCCATAATAGCTTGCGTCTCCTTACACAATTGTAGTGCACCTGTGATTGTGTCTGAACCACTCAGGTAATCATCTACATAAAAGTCGTGCTGAATAGAACGCTTGACTAAAGGATTTGATGCTTTATCAGCTAAGCTTACTAGACACTTTGTAGCCAAATATGGAGCTGACGCTGTACCGTAAGTAACCGTATTTAAAGTATATGTTTTTAACGGTTCTGTAGAATCTTTACGAAAAATGATTTGTTGTAGTGACCTTTGGATAGGATTTACTTCAATAGCCCGATACATTTTTTCGATATCTGCCGAGATCACGAATTTATGCTGTCGAAACCGTATTAAAATAGAAAGCAAATAGTCCTGAACGGTCGGCCCTACAAATTGCAAGTCATTGAGAGATATACCTGTTGTTGTTTTTGCAGATGCATCAAATACAGTGCGTAACTTAGTAGTAGCACTAGACTCGCGCAGGACCCCATGGTGTGGTAAAAAATATTTGACCTCACCTGCTGGCTTTGAAATGGAATCATTTTCTGTCATATGACCTAGACTCTCGTACTCTGACATAAAGTCTAAATACATTGACTTGAACTTAGGGTCACGTTGAAATCGTTTCTCTATTGATAAAAAACGGCGCTTTGCGATACCGTATGAATCTCCTAATACAGAAGGATCTGACTTAAACGGAATTGTGACCACAAAACGACCGTCGTCCCTACGTTCTGTGTTCTTATAAAAACTATTTTCGCAAGCCCTTTCTTCTAAAGAAAGGGAGTGCTTTTCAGACACTGTGTCCAGTTCCCAAAATTTTGATAAATCTGTACTGGGCTTAGTTTTGGCCAGATTACAGAAGTGTGAGTGGGACGTACGTGAGTGACAGCTTACGGAGCCTGAAACTAACCATCCTAGTCTACTCTCACATAACCTAGGTTGGTTCTTGCCAAGTTTTATATGGTTGGCTGATATGATACTCCAAAACACATCTACACCAACCAATATATCTATAGCGGATGGAATATTAAATGTCGGATCCGCCAGTTGTATGCCCACAGGTATGGTTATTTGATTTAAACTAATCGGAGCTGACGGTAAAAGATGCGTAATTTCTGGTAAAATTAAACAGTCAATGTTAACCGAATAGTCCCCGCAATTTGACTCGATTGTTAGGCTGCAAGATTGTGCACTAGTACTAGTTTGGTTGCCAATACCCGTTATAGTGGAGCCCGTGCCGCTTCGAGACAAACGCAGCTTACCACATAAGTTCTCGGTAATGAAATTAGCCGTGCTACCGCTGTCCAGTAGGATTCTTGCGTCACACTTCTCACCATTGGCACTCACTGCCTTCACCAGCGCTGTGGAAAGCAAAACACAAGAGCGAGTATATGGTTGCATATTGGCTGAAGCGTTAGCAGAAAGAGCAACATTTTCGGAAGTACTTGGCATCGGGTTTAGTGGGGGAGGGGTATCTGTGCGTTCCATGTGTAATAGGGTGTTATGCCTACCTGCACAGTACCTACAGTGGGTTATTCTGCACCTTTTTTCATTATGCCCCAACCTTAGGCAGTTTAAGCACACTTTAAGATCCTTGGCCTTTTTATTACGTTCTTCTATCGTTAACTTTTTGAAAGACTCACAAGTGTATAGAAAGTGATCGCCAGAACACATAGGACATTTTAACTTCTTCTTCTCTGAGCTAGAATTAGTGCCGTTATTAGCTTTATTTGTTAAATTCTGTGAGACAATTGCAAAACTTTTGGACTTATTGTTATTATTGCTTGCTTTATTACTGTGCTTGTTATTATCTTCCAGCGTTTCTAATAATTCAGCCTTGTTGTTAATGAATGTAATAAATTGAGCAAGTGTAAGAGGACCTGATATTGACTTTCGATATTCTTCCCAATATCTACTGGTATTTGAATCCAGTTTGCTTGACATCATGTGTATTATAATGGTATTCCAATACTCAGTAGGCTCGTCCAGTGACTTGAGTGCTCTTATATTTTTATTAGTTACACCTACAAGATGACGCAAAGCAACACTAGATTCAGTAGTGACTGGTTCAACATCGAATAAGGCCTGCAGATGTTTGTCTACAAGAAGACGACTGTTATTGTACCTTTCGCATAACAAGTCCCATGCTAATTGATAGTGATCCGCCTTAAAATCGATATTTTTAATCACTTCGGCTGCCTGGCCTTTCAAAGAAGCGCGTAAATAGTGGAACTTGTTTATGCTGTCGATAGAAGGACAATCGTGAATTAAAGATATAAAAGTGTCCCTAAACTCAAGCCAACACTGATAACTGCCATCAAAGCGTGGTAAATCTATTTTAGGTAATCTAACAAAATTTTGTTTAGTCCCACCTGGCATTGTTGTCTCTGACCCTGCCACGGAACCTGCGGAGTCACTACGGCGACGCTTGCCACCCGGTCCGGATAGCAAACTCCGCGCCAGCGCTAACAGCAAGTAGTACTGCTGCTCAAACTGGCCTCTCGCCGCGTAGGCCTCGTCCGGCGTGTCCGACGACACCTCGATGTCCGTCTGCAATACGTCAAACTCAGTGTACATGGCTTCAAATTTGTCGAAGCGGGTTTCTAGCTCGATTAATTGCAAGTTGGAAAGATTGTCGCAGCTTTTAAGCACATTTAAATAAGCAGCAAAGCTTGTAAGCTTGGCCTTCATAGAACTACGTTTCTTTACCAACTTGTCGGCCATTTTGTAAAAATTACTCAGAAAAAAAAATCAAATTTAAAATAACGGTTAAAAAAAAACCGGTAAAAATGCAACAAACGAAATAAGCTCGAAATAACTGTATAGAATCCAGCGCACTGAACAACGCACAAAGGGAACAGCTGTTGACTTGTTAATGAGTCAAGGTCACGCTATGCGTCGCACTAACTTGTACAACCGGTTTAGAAAGGCAGTTAAGCGAGCAAATATTTGGCATACGAAGATGAAAGATGCATTGATACTACAAAGTAAATGAAATACGCTATGAACCAACTCAATAGGGCAATGAATCGGTAACTAATAGAAAGTAGCGTTATAAAACTAAAAACTGGAAATAATGAATAGGAAATAGACAGATAAAAGGAATAATTGGAACGATCTCACGAATATCCGAGTCCTTATCCACGATCCCAGTTGCGACTTCAAATCTTCAACCGTAGGCGACGATGATTCTGCTTTTTTTCAAAAAAGCGACGCGGGGTCAATGTCCACCAACGTCTGAGTCTTGTATTCTTGCAAACGCCAAATCTTCACGCTGTGATGTTCAACTTGCGAAGGACCATATGTTGGCGCGTTTACGCCGTGTGCTCAATTATAGGAGCAGATAATAGAAAAGAAGAGAATAAATAAAATACAGTGGACTGAGTGATCTGGTGTAATCCAGGATACAAGAGGTTTATAAAGTAGTGTCTTCGTCGTGGTAAAATTGTGAAGTGAGGGCCCAAAGACTACAATATATATAATGAGACTAGCTGACCCGCGCAACTTCGTCTGCGTAAGACGAACCAACAGTTCCTAAAATTAGCGCGTTCAATCAACCAAACAAACATACTCCGCAGTTTTATAATATTAGTACAGATTCAAGTAAGTAACAATTTATTTTTTCCCGAATAGGTTTACATTAATCGCCAAATATTCTACTTATGTTTTTCCAAATAAGGGCTCTTGCCTTACGTTTCTGTCCTTGGGCACTCGACGATATCATACTCCAGCTAGGTCGAAAGTTCTCATCAAATGGCATGACTGAGCGGCGACACGTTAAAGCTGCTTCAAACTGTTGCGGACCTCTCGCATCTGCCTTCCTTCTCCAAAGACAGACCTTCGATGGTATTCATACTCCAGGCAGGTCAATACAACATGATGTAGATGCTGTAAACTCTTGAGAACCTATTGCAAATTCTTTTCGTCTCCAAGCCTCCATCATGAGACCTTCAATGACAGTCATACTCCAGCTATTTCTCAAGTTCTCATCAAGGTGCATTAAGTGAGCCCAATGACGATATAGCTGCTGTAAACTGTTGAGGATCCCTTGCAACTGCCTTCAGTCTCCATCGTTAGTCCATCGATGACAGTCTTACTCCAGCTAGGTTTAAAGTTCTCATCAAGGTGCACGAAATGAGCCTTAAACACGATAGAGCAGATTTGAAGTGTTGCGGACCTCTCGTGACTGCCTTTATTTCTACCGTTAGACCTTCGATGATACTCATACTCCAGCTAGGTCTAAGGTTATATCAAGGTGCATGAAATGAGCTGACACACGATATACCTGCTGTAAACTGTTTCGGACCTCTTGTGACTGTCTTCCGTCTCCATCGCTAGACCTTCGATCACAGTCAAACTTCAGCCAGGTCTAAAGTTGTCAAAAAGGTTTATGAAATAAGCCCCAACACAATCTTCTTCTTTATCGTGTGGTTAGTGCCTAACCTGGTGTCAGAGTTCTTATGCCGCCCAAGGTCCTCTGTCTTGGCTTTACATGCCGTCGAGAAATAACTCTCAGGCATGCTGTGGTTTTCTCACCCACTGCTGGGTACAGGCCTCTCTTTGTTTGTGCCAAGCTCTACGCTCTTGTGCCAGTCTGATCCAGGATATTCCCGCAATGGCAACAATATCGTCTGCTTATCTCTGGACGACCAAAACTTCTGTTTCAATTTCTAGAACGCCACTTGGTCACAACTTTACTCCACCTGACAGCACCGCGCCTTGCTAGGTGTCCTGCCCTACTCCATTTGAATTATCATCATTCATCATTATTTCAGCCGAAAGACGTCCACTGCTGGACATAGGCCTATCGAGTGTCGCCACATTGACCGGTCTCGTGGGACTCGCATCCAACGGAGTCTTGCAACTTTCATCAGGTCATTTGAGTATTGCTCACCTACATAAAGAAAACAGGCGTTGAATTGCGAACCTCTTCCAAAAAACCAAACATGAGCCATCTGACACGGGCGAATGTCAGTATCATTCTTTCACGGAAAATCATAACACCGCGATTCAGAAAATGGAGTCAAATCCATGCATGGAAAGCGGTCGAACAGAGGCACTACCGCCTATGTAGATTTTTAAAGCAGGGTCATGTTGACTACTCTCTTCTTCTCTATCGTGTGATTTTTATTCATTAGTACCATTTTGGTTCAATAGATGTCATTGCATGAATCCTTAAATCATGATGATAAGTTCTCCTTAAAAACTTTAAAGTCATATATATTTTGATGGAGAGGACCGATTACAAAGAAACGAAACCTTCTCTAAGTTTTTGATTTTATGCACAATATCAATTTGAGCATTGAATCAAACCATATTGGTTTTATAATTTACACGTGATGCTATAACAAAAGGGCTACGTAGAGACACACAGACACAGATGAAAATTTAAGAAATTATTTAACAACTTAAGCGCCATGTTTACAGATTTATTATTTGAAATAAATGATTCCCAAACTGTCGTTTAAGTGTTATAAAAAAAGTATGTATTTAACAATGATTTGGAAATCTTAATCTTAAAAAAAAAAACAAAAATACTTTGTCACAAAAAGTGAAAACCGGGTGGGTTTTGAACGTGCGAACCAAAGTTACTATCGGCAATTTCACAGAATTAAACAAAATCAAAAAGAATTCAATGGCTTTACTGAGGCTTGAACTTGCGACACAATGAACGAAAGGCGGTAGCCGTCACCGACGGGCTATTAGCTCTAATGACAATAAGTTTAAAATAGTTATTCTATAACAAAGCACGTTATGACAGTTGTCAGTTAAACAGTTGAAAAATATAGACGAAATGCAATATTGCTCACCGCCGTAAGTAATTAGCGTGATAATATATAGCCTATGTCCTTCCCTAGGTTGAAATAAATCTCCTTGCCAAATTTCTTTGCGATATCCGATCAGCCGTTTTGTTGTGAAAAGGTAGCAAACAGACAGACAAAAAGAGTTACTGTCGCATTTATAATATTGGTATGGACATCACACGTCTCCGAAATCATACATTACAATGAAGTTCTTGAGTGCATTGAGTTTCTGCTTGAATACTCGTGCTGTAATGTCGTGACGAAAGCTATTCATCATTGAGACTATTTCGTTTATCAAAATATCAGCAGGTAGTAATGCATCATACGCACGATGAGTTTCCCTGATACTCAGAATCAAATTATCGTAAGACTCTAAATTCTCGCCAGCGACCATAAATAATTGCAACTTCGTTCAACGTCAACAAAATGTGAAGATAAGCAAACTATATAAATGAAAAGTATGTATTTAAATACAAAATCCCTCCGGCAAGCCGCAGGAGGAGGTAGATTTCGTAGAAGGTGCTGGAGCGTCCGACTATTGAAAATTTGTATAAAGCGTTGTACTTATGTGTACAATCTACAAAAAAAAATATGATTTCAAAGTCGTTGTCCTGTAATGGAAAGTTTACCCTTTTTAAATTCTCTCATAAGAGTTTAGCATGGAAACGCCCTCAAATGTTTAGTCATAATTTTTTATTTCGAAAACTATAAGCTTTATCGCTAAACTTTGAAGGTAACAATTGTAAAGTAAACAATTTGCTTTCAAAAAAAAATATTTGCGACGTTCAAAATGTTTACTGTTTCGGAAATATGATTTTTTTTCGCAAAAAATTTGGAATTTTCAACCCCCTCCCCAATTTTGAGGTTGCATCAAAAAAGTTTAAATTTAAAGATGTCCGTATTCGTACTCAGAATGATAAAAATGAGAAACGGTTCAAAAATTTTCCATAGGAAAAAAGTTATGGCCAAAAAACTGATTTTAGAAAAACCGCCCCCCCGCCGCCCCCCATGGACGAATTCCGCCCATTCACGAACTTAGCCTAAGTTTTGACCGTTTCGATTTTTTGGCCAAGTTTGAAAGCAATCGGTTTATAATTGCGACCTGTAGAGTGTGGCTAAATTTGGCTTGTCACCCATATACATACGTATTCATATATATCCCCGTAGGTGAGAGACCAATAGGTAGATTTTTTTTTTTTCAAAAAAAGGAAATCTACCTAAAATGTTTAAAATCTTACAGCTATCAAAAAAATATATGGTTACAAACACTAAAAGTAAAAAGCGGTTGGGGATCGAATAAAATCTTAGACCAATAAAAAATCGAAATACATCACAAAAAGTAATCTAAAGGGGTCGGGGTTTGAACCTTCGCTCAGTGGGTCATAGGCGGCCTTGAATCTATTAGGATATCTGTTCCACTGACAGTTTGCCTAAAATAGCTATTGACATGCATGCGGTGAAACAATTGAAGACTTTGGACATGCTGGGTTAATTTCGTGTTTTTTTTTAAATATCATATTTTTTTTTTCATAAGAACCTTCTCCTGGCAATAACAGATACAACAAAAAAAGAATTAGTGAAATCGGTCCAGCCGTTCACGCGTGATGCCGTGACCAAGGGAAATAGGGATTCATTTTTATATATAGAGATATATATTTAAAAATGTAAATAATATGTTTTAGACTGAATAAACGAAATAATAATAATAATATCGCTGGACATTAACACACAGCGCCACCTAGTGCCACACTAAGCAAAGCTTGTGTCGTGGACACTAGATAGTTGATATACTACATATATACTTTTTGTTTGTAAATACATACTTATTATACATATAAACATCCATGACTCGGAAACAAATGTCCATGCTCATCACACAAACATTTGCTCCTACCGGGATTCGAACCCAGGACCCTAGAACGTAAGGCAGCGTCACTACCACTACGCCAATCGGAACAAATAAAATCGGATCAAAAACAAATATAATAAAGGCATTAATTCCATTTTTCAGGCTCTAAAAGTTCCTTTGACTACCATAACTACCTACTAACAGATACAGTTATTGAATTGAAAGCAGGGTCATTTACATTTTAGTTAGTAAATGTCGGAATATTCCACAACTTACTCCTTTCCCTTTTAATATCGTAAACAAAAACCAAATAACAAATGAACAACAAGTTGAACGTGGGTGGTTATAATATTTGTTTATGACAAGAAATTGCTTGTTTATATCTTTCTCGAAAAGGTCAAAAGGCGGATTACGAAGTCTCGTTAAATTAAGATTATAGTGGCTTATTTTCGAGGCACGATACCATTTCTTTTTTCGAAAGGCGGTCGTACCTAAAAAAACAATACCCATTTGGGCCGATCTTTAGGTTAAGCCTTGCTTGCCTAGGTTGTCTATGGATGGGTGACCACCCTTACATACCGAGTTTCCTCCGTGCCTCGGAAAGCACGTTAAGCTGTTGGTCCCGGCTGTCATTTGTCCATCTTTGGCAGTCGTTACAGGTAGTCAGTGGCCCAAAAAGTCTGACATCCAATCTTACCAAGGGGTGTCGTATTACCCAGTATTAACTGGGTTGTGGAGGTCAGATAGGCAGTCGCTTCATGTAAAATACTGGTATTCAGCTGCATCCGGTTAGACTGGAAGCCGACCTCAACATAGTTGGGAAAAGGCTAGGAAGATGATGACGATACCGTTTCTTTTTTAACCTACTAAAAAAAAGGAGGTACTGTATTCGAAAATTTTCAAACATATTTATGGCTGAGATAAATGTTATCTTTATGGGACTCTCAAGGTCTCGAGCTGGTTTTAAGGAAAACATCGTGAGGAAATCAAACCAGCATACCCTGAGCCTGAGAGATACTTCTCGACGGCATGTATAGCCTAATCGGAGGCCTATGGCTGGCATAAAACGACCCGAATGGCGCAGCGGTAGTGAGGCTGCCTTACGTTGTTAGGGTCCCGGGTTCGAATCCCGATAGGAGGATATGTACTTATATTAAGCATGTTTTTACCAAAAAAAAAAAAAGTATATATTGTTGATATACTACATATCAACTGTCTGGTGACCACGATACAAGCCTTGCTTAGTGTGGCACTAGATGGCGCTGTGTGAAATGTCCAGCGATATTTATTTATTTATTATTATTAAATCAAAATCAAAATCAATTTTATTTGTGTAACATAGGTAGTGAATACAGTTCTTAAATTAAAGAGAGGTCGCTATGTTATGCCAAGAGGCGTACAAATATATGGTTTCATGCTAAATAAAAAAAAATATATATATTAATCATGCGAGAGGTATACACAAATTATTTGATATGAAAATATGTCAAAATTTATAGAATTATGATAAAAAAAACAATAAAAACAAAAAATAAAAATAATCAAAATGTCACAATAGGAGCTAGTTTCTACAGTCAATGCTTAATTACTATTAAAGTGTCAATATTCAACTAGAAATTGTATTAAGTATTATAAAAACTCTAACACCAGGTTAGGTGCTAGCCACATGAAAAAGAAAAAAATCATACGGAGCAGTCTTTGGGGATTGCCGATAGAAGTGAAAACTAAGGTACTTATATAAATAAATAATAAAAATATATCTACTACGGGTTGTGCCCCGCGCACGCCTACAGTGCTACGCCGTAGCGGATCGGCTACGAGTGCTACAAAGCGTTAGGTGACGGTCACGCAAGTTCTATCATTTTTGTTCACCCAAAATCCCACTATAACACATAAAACATCCTATATACAACCAAGTCCATAAACCACAATGTATAAAAAATCCTCAATTTAAGTTAAGTTCGTCCATTTTAATATACAAGTATCGACAATAAAATATTAATAAAAATGTCTGTAGGTCGGAAGCGAACCCCACAAGGCCTCTTTGTCTTCCTAGCAAGTCCGATGCATAAAGGAATCCAGGCCATTGGAAAATAGGTAGATATTTTTTATAAAAAGATTGTTGAAGTCTGGAAATGAAGTAAGCGATTATTTTTCTCGTTGGTGTGTAAGTGGTTTCAGGGTCAATTCACACCGAGATCCGAAGTGACGCAACGCTTCGCGCACATTTTAAAGGAGCGACTCAAAATGTAACTTTGTTTACTACACGAAAATACATATTATACTGTTTTAAACTTTCACGGTTTGTCACTGCACTTAGGTCCATGTTCACCAAAAAGATGACAGTTTGATTATATAAAAACAGCTGTTTAAAACACAGTTTTGTATGGGGACATGTCACAGTGACAGCTGTTTTTAGATAATAAGACCGTCATCTTTTCGGTGAACATGGACTTTAAAGTACTTACGGGATTATATCCGTGATTTTCTTTTGTGTCTGTGAGCTCCCGATATTTCGACGCTGTTGCAGGCATCATGATCGCGGGAATACACAGAAACAAAAGAAAATCACGGATATAATCCCGTAAGTACTTGTGAAGACATATTATGTTTCATTGCTATGCGTCTCGCGGCGGCGGCGGCGGCGGCGGCGCGCGGCACAGCATGAAATCACTGAAATCAATCTCCAGAAACGTCGTGCCGCGTCGAGTCGCATCTCGTCTCGGTGTTAACTGATCGTAAGTACTGGAAATAGGAGTGGTTATGGATGCTGTAGTTGATGCATTGCGTTATCATCAATACTAAGTGGCATATTGCTAGCTATGGCCCGTGCAAATTCGCCACATTGACCGGTCCCGCGCGACTCGCATCCAACTGATTCCCGCAACCTTCACCAGGTCATCGGTCCACCTAGTGGGAGGTCTTCTTGCCAGTTATGTTTAAGTCACATTTAATAGGGGTCATGTAGCCGGGCACAGAGGCAGACTCCATGACTGCTACTAAGAAATTCCTAATGGAAAATGCCAATAATAGTTTGCTCGACCCGGGAATCGAACTAAGGACCACACCCTCCGCAGTCACGATTGCGACCACTAGACCACCGAGGCAGTCATCACTGTTTAAGTTATAGTCCAAAAATTATTCTTACTTTGCCTAAAAATAACGAGAGTACAGCGATCGTTTTAAATAATATTAATTAATCACAAATAATTCAATACTTCAGTTCAAGGAAACGTTGTCAAAGGTAAATAAGTTTTACTCTATTCTATTAATAGTTTCTCTTCAACTTAGTTCTTAGTTTTCTGTTCAATTGTGAGCTTGATATAATTTAATTAAAGTGCACCGAAGGCTTTGCCAGAGCATGAAATATTTCATTTTGTATTTTCTATTTGGTTCTATTTAAATGTACTGACAATCTACTTATTGACCGAAATTCTACAGTGCCCTACATGTTTAACAAACTTTATTTCGCAATCTGAAGGATTCTCACGGAAATTCCTTTCGGCAATCTTATCTCTTGATTCAGTCAGAAACGACAGTCTTTTTCCAGTCTTTCAAGTCCACTTTATTTATTACTATTAATGCACAAAATCACTACTTATGAAGCATTACTTGCTTTTTACGCCTGCGTTAAGTGTGGAGACGTGTTGTGTGTGTTGCGCTTTGCTATTTTAAAAAGCTAGGCGCCGCGCCGTGCATATTGAAATAGCATACGACAGTATCAACAAAAAATAAATCTGTTTAGTTCGTCAGTTAGAGTATTGGAAAATAATGAACAAGTATTTTTGTTTTTGTATATCAATGAATATTGACAAAGACGTTAGTTAGTACGCTCTAAAAACAATACCTAGGCGTGACGTATTGAGAATTTTAAAAGCGTCTTATCTTCGTCAATTTCGATTTACGTAACAAAGAAAAAAATGCGGGTCAATTTTTTTTTGATAATCTAAATGACGGACAATTTCTTTTAATTTTTGTCGTCTACCCAATAAATTTTAACTGTATACCTACATTTTACTTTATTGTATCCAAAATTGTCACCATCGCGGCAACCTCACGTTTTCCATATTAAACCACTACTACACCTTGATAAGGAAGTTACATTGTGACCATTGAAGCCCTAATACTTGCATTTGGGAAACATTCATCAGTCATGAAATGAAGTACCGTAGTACCGCGCCCGCGAGTCAACGTGAATGAGTACTAATGAGATCAATGATTTGAGGTATAGACGGCAGAGGTATTCCTCAGAGCGCACCTATTTCTAAGCGCAACCATCTAAGCGCAACTAAATCATTCCTCAGAGCGCAACCATACATAATAAAAAAATAGAGAGGGATATGATGAATTCACTCATTATATCGATATACAGTTTTAAATCAACTGTCCTAACTGCAGAAATCCACCGAAATATAACAAATAACGAAAGAAATCGAACGCTAAACGTTTAACAGTCAACTTTAACCCGAAGAGAATAAAACAGTAACTTGCAATGCAGCTCTTTTGCAAATTGTAGATATTTTAGTTTATTCCTAGCTCCAATGTTTTATTTATCTACCAGGGATCGGCTGGCAAGGTTGTACGGAAATATATTTCGAGTGATGGCTAGTGGCTACTTCCATATTATTGGTGGTTCCGACTTCGGGGTAAATGTATTGGCTTACGATTTATGTAAAGTGGGTGTATTAAGTTGGTTGTATGCTTTAGACGAAGATTTATGCTTGGCCGTGCCGAGTTCGTGACGTGAGCAGTAAAGCTGCGTTTAACTGGTCAAGGCATAGAATGAAATAGCCTGGGAACTATACTGTACTTTTTTGTTGGGTGTATTCATAGCCATGGCTTTTCAATAGAGCACTTCATCACTTGCCTTGCTTTATTTCCCATTCAAGTTGGTTTCGACTTCAAGTCCAACAGGACGTTACTGAGTACAAGTATTACATGGAGCGACTGCCTATCTATCCTCCTACTTCCTACGGAGTCTTGCATACATCTTAGAATTAATATCCAGAGTATTTAATGAGAAGCTTGTATGAAAACCGTTGGTGCTTTTACCGCCCGACCGCACGGACGAGTGGCGCTCACCGCCTCTCCGCGCGGCGCGGCCATTACGTTTGCTACGCCGCCGCCGCGCCCGCCGCCGCCACCTCCGCCATACCGCGCGGACGAGCGAGCGGTGTAATTCGCTTCCAATTAACATTGTAAGATCACGATCTCGGTAGATAAAGGTGCTACATATATAGGTACAGTGTCACCGCATCACCTAAAACAAGCAAGTTTTTCGTGTCCGGTTATAGCTTGGTTTGTTATTCGAAGAAAGTACTACCTGTAGGTACCTTCTTCATCATCTGCCTAACCTCTTCCAACTATGTTGGGGTCGGCTTCGAGTCTAACCGGATGCAGCTGAGTACCAGCATTTAACATGGAGCGACTGCCCATCTGACCTTCACAATTCAGTTAATCCCCTTGGCAAGACAGTTTGACAGAGTTTCGAACCTCTACCTACTTTATTCCGAAGCACGGAAAACTCTGTATTTAAGGGGCGGTCACCCATGTACGGGCCACCTAGGCTTAACCTGAAAATCGACCACGAGTTCCTCCCTACCTATCTGAAGTACCACAAAGACCAAAGCTACAGAATGAAAGAACAAAAAATAAAGCAAACACAAAAATACTTTCATTCATTAAAGTGCCTGCCTACGTCAGACCATAGCGTGGGTTGAATAGCACCTCATTTAATCAACACTTTCAATTCTTCCAGTACATAACATTCATGGGACTATCCATAGTGTCAATAGCCTAAACAAAGGGTCTGGCGCATCTTAAGAGGTTCCGAATAGAAATTGTCTCGTTGTTTGAAACGATTCCACCAAATGGATTGAGGTATTTTTCTTTCTTTCTTTCTTTATACCTGCTTTATCTTTTTTGTGCTATTCAGTGTTTACAGTACACCCACGCGTTTAATTCAGTTTTTTCCAGTTTCAGTTGGTCCATGGTGCAAGAGAGAAACTTTACTAGTGACATTGATGTTTATTTCTCTGCAAATTATCCCCCAAGGGTTAGGGTTGGGTTTGGGTTGCTATGTGACGGTGGGCGGGCTTAGTCCCATCAATCGATCACAAATCCAAACTTTTAAGCGGCCACTGAGAAATTCCTGCTGGATAAACCCAATAACGCTTTTGCCTGGCCGGGGAACCGTACCTAGGAGCATATTCAGCGTTCGTGGTTGCGATCACAAAACCAACGAGAATAATACTTTTATTTTTGAAAATTTTATTCAAACAGGAACAACCTTTTCGGAGAGAAGAAATTTCAATTTCGTGGGGAAATTTTGAGTACGAATCCTCTATCAATTGAATGAACATACACTGCCCTAATCCATTATAATGATCACTTGAAAAAGACAACATTGTGAGGAATCCAAACAGAGATATTTCTCGACAGCATGTAAAGACAAATCAGGGGCCCGTCACACTGCGGGACTGTTCGAAAGAGATACCGTGGCCCCAGAACATTAAGGGCGAGGAAGGAACATGGATGTTTAGTCAGTAAATGTCGTCTGACACTCCCCCCGCTCTGGGCGGAGCGGGAGGAGTCACTTCATGATTTCCAGAAACCGTCATTCAAGTATCTGGAATGTGTTGTTTGAACATCTTTTTAAAGCAGCACCGCGACGACCGAGGGTTCAAGATATGCTGGAGGGTTCAGTAGCCGTTCTTAGAATCTATTATAAGTATCAATGTTTTTAATCAGTCTTCAGAAACATTTTCATATCTTAAGGTCTATTTTTGGTAACCTTGTCTGAGATTAAACTTTTCTCATTAATTTCATATTTTCAGATGATTTTAATAGGTATGCTGGAGATAAAAATAAAACGTTTTTGTCAAACAAAATGCTTACAAAAGCAAAAGTTACTTGAATGAAGAAAACCAATTTCTACCTAGAAATAACTTTACTTAAGTATTTCAATGGGGGGTGATTTTGCCCAGCAGTGGACCAGAATAGGCTAAACAAAAAACAAAAAAAAAAGTATTTTAATTATGAAAACATCTTTACTGCCACAGTGGTCATCAGAAATTGAATCACAAAATGTTAGTAAAGGCAAATAAGTTATTTATTAACCTTACATTATCACAAAACTAATTCGGCACCCTACATCAAAAAGTTAGAAAGAACTCATACATAATTCCGTATCCGATCTATTTCTCTCCAAGAATTTTCCAGAATACTTCGTATATTGCTTTCCTGGGATTGAGAACTCGGAAAAAGGCGTCGAGGTAACTAATAAATAAGTTTCGATGTCAAAACTTTGTGGGAGAGCCATTAATGTGACCATTGCATTTTGGCAAATAGGGACTTGACCCAAAAGTATTGGCAGGGTTCGGATAAGGCTTGATTTATTACTTGTATCTACTTATTCTTTTGGAATTAGGGAGAGAATTATTCTTCAAATATTCGATGATACTGTGAAAAGAGTAAGACTGGTCTGGACTAGACAACTGGCTGCGGATCTGCCTAATATTTTCCCAGCTGAGTTTTTGCAGCTGAGTACCAGTATGTTACATATAGCGACTACATCTATCTGACCTCCACAACCCAGTTGCTACTGGGTGATACGATACCCCTTGGTAAGACTGGTTGTCAGACTTTCGGGCCACTGACTGCCTGACTACCTGTAAGGGTTGTCAAAGATCTACAAATGTCCGCCAAGACTAACGGCTTTACGTGATTTCCGAGGCACAGAGGAAACTCGGTATGTGTGTCAGCCATCGACTCGAGCGGCTTTTATTATTAAACCGGACACTGTAAGATACTTCAGTATATGTCCGAACCGGGTTCAGGGTTCAAATATATGACCCGGTTATTTTTACAGACTTAAGGGTCTACCTCACGCCAACGACCTTGAGCGAGTGGGAGCTTAGCAATAGCGTCTTCATTATGGTATAAATTGTATTGTTAAAAGTCTAAATGAAGTAATAATTAGACCATCGTGACTTGTCTTTGCGATTTATTTGGATTTGTTTAAATACCTTTCGTGCTTCCCTCATTTATGTCCTCACAACTAACAAAAATCTAGTGATTCCTTCCGTGATCTGGTGGGTCTCCTGGTAAGTATAAGGTTTAGCGTTCGACTCCTAGATCGGGCAGTGTTATTGGGTTTTTCCACTAGGAATTCAGCCAAACTTTCCCCCTATAACTTGCCCAGTTATTAAACAATACTGGCGAAATATGAGTGTAGTATTAAGTACACCTCTGTTTAACTTTTCTGGGATTATAGACGTAATTGTATGTTATGACACTTACTGCAAATATTACGTATTTGAATAGCGATGGACATCTTGACCCATTGTTAGAAGATGTTGGAGGAAATAGACAACTATTCCTTCTAACTTTGTCCATACTAAATCCTATTTGCCTGAATGCCTGGTCACCACTTCTCCAGTGTAAAGTTTAAAAGCCCCTTTGTCATCGTCCAGACTGTCCTGAATGATTGATTGTAATACTTGATTATCTTATTTTCTGTTACTTCGAGAACGTCCTGAGCCTTTTAGGTCACCCTGAAATGGAGTAAGCTGATTATGGAGCTAAATATAGATTTGGTAGAAATCCACGTTAATTTTTTATGTAGGTTTTGGGAGTTTGGTTCTGGGGCCCGTGTTCTAGGGAGATATTCGGTAAGGAATCTGGATTTGTAACTAGATTTGAAAGGAGATTATGCTTTGGTTGTGGTTTTATTGAAATCTGAGAGTTTTAAATTGGGATTACAATTAGCAACGTTTTAGGTTGACCTAAAACTTCCTAAAAGGAATATCAATTCGTAAAACAGGTATTATTCATAATATTGAAATGACTGCCTCATTTTGCTAGTGGTGTTGACTGCTTAGCATGAGGTCCTGGTTTTGATTCCCGGGTCGGGAAAATTTTCATAGAGTTTTTCCAATCCCAGTACATTTGCTATCATTTATTGAGGAGATCCGTTGCCTATCTCTGAAGTTCTTCATCAGATCTGTACCAAATTGAAACGGAATCACTCCGAAAATGTACTCTTCCTAAAACTACCCAAATCGCTGCTGGTGTGCCTATAAAATGTGAAGAGTTCTCTCTATTTCTCCAAGATTCCATCATCAGATCCTGATTTGATGATTATGGGACAACCTGGGAAGTATACCCTTTCAAACAATTAAAAAAAAACAAAATCAGTCCAGCCATCTTCGAGTAATCGGGGAACATTGAATGAGAACCTCCTTATTTATGAAGTCAGTTAATAACGACGTTATGGTAGGTGACTCAAATATCCGGATAGCCTATAAAAGATTTGGCCGAGTATCGTTAATTTGCTCTTGAGAATTTAAGAGTTCCGTTCCTTTGTCGTGGATCCCATAATCAGAAATAATCAGAACCTAACCAAATTCTCATCAATATACCCATGAAGTACATCCTTTCCAATAAAATAAAATAAAACAATACATGTCACGGTAATAGGGCTTATCCCCAATAATTGGAACTTAACACACCTTACTGTCAAAGCATACAGGCGTGATGTTACGGCATGATGTTGTATAAACAATAAACAACCAAGCGATTGCAGCAAATTAAAATAGGACCATACGGAAAGCACCAGGTTTCTAATGAAAAAGAACCATCAAAATAGGTTCACCCAGTCGAAAGTTCTGAGGTAACAAACCCAAAAAAGAAATAAAATAAAAACTTTTTTGCAAAAATATAACCGACTTCACACAAAAAAGTGAAAAATAACTTTAGCTTCAGAAGTCGGTGACCTTTGTTTGATTGATTTAGTTTTTTTATCACCGACTTCTTCGTCGGCCGGTTATATTTTCATCCGACTTTTAAAAAGAGGAGGTTCTCAATTCGTCTGTATTTTTCTTTTTTTGTGTTTGTTACCTCAGAACTTTCGACTGGGTGAACCGATTTTGATGATTATTTTTTTATTTGAAAGCTGGTGCTTCCCGTTGGGTCCCATTTTAATTTGTTGAAGATCTGATGCTGATCTTCGGAGATATACAATGGAACTCTTCAAAAGTAGACGGCAAATCTGCAGTGATTGCTGCATCCGCTTGTAGGTTCATTGTTTATACTACAGCATGACGTAACATCACGCCTGTATGCTCTGAGGGGGTACGCAGATGTGTACAATATACCCAGATTTCGACAGTGTTTGTTACGTCAAAACTTTCGACTGGGTGAACCGATTTTGATGATTCTTCTTTTATTTAAAATCTGGTGCTTTCCGTATGGTTCCATGTCAATTTGGTTAAGATCTTACGCTGATCTTCGGAGATATAAATGGAACTCTTCAAAAATACACGGCAAAGCTGCAGTAATTGCTGCAATCGCTTGGTTGTTTATTGTTTATGCAACATCATGACGTAACATCACACCTGTATGCTCTGAGGGAGTACGCAGAAGTATACAATACACCCAGATTTCGACAGTTACACGTGTAAAGTTCCATTCAATGGGATCCCGGAGAAATAGAGGTAACTCCTTAACTTTATAGTCACACCAGAAGCGGTTTGGGTAGTTTTAGGCAGAGTACAATCTCGGAGTGATCCCATTTCGATTTGATAAAGATCTGTATGCTTAGTGCGAGTTTCATACTAAAATTCGAGTAACGTCTGTATCGTGTAGATCGAGTTAACGTCGTCGATAGTGACAATCCAGTGCCTCTAAGAAAGTAAGGACCGTTTCGAGCACATGGCTAACATTTTCATGTATAACGCGAGTGCAAGTTACAATTTCGACAGTTTTGACAGCTTGAATACGAAACACAGTCACTTGCGAGCGCGAAAGTTGTCACTTAAGATTTTGTAGTGAGAGCATCGTGAGAGTGGTGATAATAACAAAGTAATTTAATTTAATTTCATATTGTGAATAAAACTTACAATGGAATCTCGTGTTATTTCGTTTGGAGAATGTTTGAGACCGCAAAAGCACAAGAATAGAATAGAATAGAATTTTATTTTGCAAATATGGGTAATACATAATAGTTCTTAAGATTACATTTAGCTCAGCCACATTTTACCAATCGGCATGCAAACATTTGAAATTATTAATGTCACTTATTTTGATCCATTTTAAATTTACTATTATAATATTTTAAAATCCTCAACTAAGCGCAATTAAGCGCGTATAAGCGTAATTTAACGCCACAAAAAAAAAACACGTAAACACGTTCACGTAAACACGTTCACGTAAACACGGTCACGTAAACAATGATAGAGTGCTCCACTACAAGCCACTCGGGCATTATTAGATCATTTGCTTAGATCTTCGTGCCCAAAAAGTAACAAACTTAGTTTTACAAACTTCACAGATGGATCAAGGTCACTCACACAGCGATACGCTGTGAAAGGGTAAGCACCTGTGAACCACTAAAAAGTGAAAAATAAAAACTTTTTTGCAAAAAATATAACCGACTTCACACAAAAAAGTGAAAAATAACTTTAGCTTCAGAAGTCGGTGACAAAAAAACTAAATCAATCAAACAAAGGTCACCGACCGACCGTGTGAAGTCGGTTATATTTTTTGCAAAAAAGTTTTTTGCAAAAAAGTTTTTATTTTTCACTTTTTAGTGGTTCACATGTGCTTACCCTTTCACAGCGTATCGGTGTGATTTTTTGTTATGAACTGGTGTAAACAATAGACAGACGTGAGTCTTCAGCGATCCCAGTACTTTGCTATCATTTATTAAGGAGTTCAGTTGCCTATCTTCTGCCTTGCCTATTTTTGGAGAGTTCCATTTATATCTCCGAAGATCAGCTTAAGATCTTAACCAAATTTACATGGAACCACACGGAAAGCACCAGCTTTCAAATAAAAGAAGAATCATCAAAATCGGTTCACGCAGTCGAAAGTTCTGAGGTAACAAACATTGTCGAAATCAGGGTATATTGTACACATCTGCGTACCCCCTCAGAGCATACAGGCGTGATGTTACGTCATGATGTAGTATAAACAATGAACCTACAAGCGGATGCAGCAATCACTGCAGATTTGCCGTCTACTTTTGAAGAGTTCCATTGTATATCTCCGAAGATCAGCATCAGATCTTCAACAAATTAAAATGGGACCCAACGGGAAGCACCAGCTTTCAAATAAAAAAAGAATTATCAAAATCGGTTCACCCAGTCGAAAGGTCTGAGGTAACAAACACAAAAAAACAAAAAAAATACAGACGAATTGAGAACCTCCTCTCTTTAGAAGTCGGTTGAAAATACAGTCTAATTGTGAAAACCTCTTATTTTTGGAAGTCGGTTGAAAAATAATTTACTCCACATACAATTATTATTATGAAAATTGGCGCTCAATAATGTTTGCCTTGCCAAAAGCCTAATTAAATAATTATGAAGTGTTTTAATGACCATTGAAAGTGCCCTGTACTGACACAAAAATATCACTGGAGATATTTTACCTAGTTTTAATCTCCACTCTACAATAAAATTTGAATTAATAACAGACCAAGAGACATCTGGTAAAACGTAATTATTCAAACACAGAGACACATTTGAAATTCAAGTCACAACTTATTAAAAATTTGATGAACTGTTTGAAGAGACTTCATAATTGCACATTTGTTAAAAAGGCAAAAAATATTCTACAAAAAAACTCGGGCCCTGAACACGTTCCTGAAATTCATCTGACCAGCGCAGACACAACCTAATGACTTTTACGTTATGGACCAAAATTAAGTGAGGCTTAAAAGCTGTATGGATCTGAGACACTATGGTGGACTGAAGAGCAGCATGGGTTGTATGTCGTGAGTTGGAACCCAGGCTGCCTGCCTTTGCCTTCATCTTCTCTTCTTATAGCTTCTTCTAAGCTAGCGTTAGGAAATCAGCATGTCTTAGAACCTAAAAAACCCATGAGGTGCAGTCTTTGGGGCGATAGAGGTCAAAACTAATTAATCTATATCTGCTACGGGTTGTGCCCCGCGCACGCTTACAGTGCTACGCCGTAGCGGAGCGGCTACGAGTGCTACGAAGCGTTAGGTGACGGTCACGCAAGTTTCATGATTTTTGTTCACCGAAACAGTGCTCAACGCACCTATAGAAGTTTTCACTTCAAAGCAGAGGCCAACAAACCCGAATTGGGATTGGGAACTATGGTGAAAAATAATAATTGGCTGCGCCACCAATCAGAAGCCTAGTAAGATACCCACCATACAACAAATAATAAGTAATGAGTCATATATTACTTTGTACGCTGTGCCCATTTTCTTGCGTCACTTTAGTCCCAGTGTAATATAGCTCTAAAAGTCATGTCTGTCCTCCTCACTGTCACGTGAATCACCAAGATAATAAATTACCCTTACCGTTTATAAATAAAACAAATAAAAGGGCCATTTTAGCGTTCCCAAGCCAAATAAATGGCGCCAAACGTAATTTGTTACGTCTCACTTATGCGACGCGAAAGTATAACAAGGATCTGCGTTACACAGCGTCCTAGATGAGATATTAAAGCGACATAATGCGATAATTGAAATGGTCAAAATGTACTTTGTCAGTGGTGTATAATTTTTAGTTAGGCCTATCTAGATAAGCGCTTGGACGTGAAGTAGCAGACACGGTCCGATATACAATGCAATTCAACATAAAAACAAATTGTGAGCGAAGTAGACACGTAGACCGAATCGGTCGGGTCCACAGACGAAGGTTTTAGTGCAGACAAAGAGCAGGTCAGGATGGTTTGGGATGCGACTCCACAGTAGCACTCAGCTAGCGCGAGCTAGAAGAAGACTACTATCTCGCAGAGAAGTTTACATCGCGTCGCCTTCGTCTCGCTTTCATACCTCACCTAGTAGGACAAATGAATACATAACTCAAGGCGTCACAGTTAATAACGCTACCCTCTCTCTCCCGTCTAGTCTTGTTACATATAATATTTATTCTAATACTATAAATGGGGTAATATGTCATTATGTCTCGGTATTGTCGAGGTTGGATGTGTCTAAGATATATGTATGCACTGATGTCTGTAGACCAAGGTCAGGCAGTCTGCTTAGATATCTAGTTTTAGGGCAAAAAGTTGTTAAGGAATTTATTTAATAGTAATGGCAGATAGATATTGCGAAGTATTATGATTTATGTGTGTATTGGACCTGAATTCTGGTCGCGCCGACGGTCGATCGTAACGTCAGCGAGAACAAAATACGGCTGTCGGTCGCCGCCGACGGCCGTGTCGCAGTATGGTGTATATTTTTAACAGACTTCAAAAAGGAGGAGGTTCTCAATTCGTCGGAACCTTTTCTTTTTTTTATGTATGTTCCCCGATTACTCGAAGATGGCTGGAGCGATTTGAATTATTCTTTTTTTGTTTGAAAGGGTATACTCGTACTTTCCAGATGGTCCCATAATCATCAAATCGGGATCTGATGATGCTGGAGAAATTTAGAGAAGTCTTCAAATTTTATAGGCACACTTGATGTGATTTGGGTAGTTTTTGGAAGAATACTTTCCTAAACTGATCCCATTTCAATTTGGTGAAGATCTGATTACGAACTTCCTTAATAAATGATAGCAAATGAACTGGGATTGCTGAAATCTCATGTCTGTCTATTGTTTACACCAGTTCATAACATAACATCACGCCGCTACGCTGTGAAGGGGTAAGCACAAGTGAACCACTAAAAAGTGAAACATAAAAAAGTTTTTGCAAAAAATAAAACCGACTCCAAAAAACACAAAAAACTGAAAAATAACTTTAGCTTCAGAAGCCGGTGACAAAAAACTGAGTAAATCAATCAAACAAAGGTCAAAAAAACATATATCTCGACGACACAATCACGAAAACAACACTAGGCGGCTATGGCGACGCGCGATCTGCCCGCTGGTTTCGAGAACGGGTCTGCGATGCACGCGCCGCTCCCGCGCCTCCGCCGCCGCCGCCCCGCTGCCCGCAAGATTCGAGGCCTAATAATTGTTGCGTAAACTTACCTAGTTTGATGTACAGAATGCTTGGTTGACGGTTTCTTGATGAGTTTGTTTACACCCTGTATAACAGAGCATACCCTTAAGGTGAAAGCGTTAGGCTGGCCCGCGAAATTCAAATTTTCTTACGTTTTTTGCAATTTCCAGAGCAGTGCTAAGTTGGACTTTGACCGTGAAAAATTCGTTCATCGACTCTTATGAACTTGGAGGGTTGTATTGATGATTTTGATTAGTATAATTCTGTAACTTAATACGTCTTACAGTCGCGACCGATATGTTTATCAACATACAACTTAGCACTGCCCTGGAAATTGCAAAAAACGTAAGAAAATTTGAATTTCGCGGGCTACCTTGGAGCATCCCCCTTAAATAGTGTTGCATACTACTTAGGCACGACGCCAAGTCCTGTATGTACATATGTACGTCTATGTAAAACGACATGTACGTTTTAAAAGCAGGATTAGGAACGGCGGCACGGCGATGCATATAAGTGGATTTCTTCGTACTAAGTGCTTTTGTTCTGATAGAGAGGTATTATTTTTACTACTAGTCTTTTCATCTGTTTACATGAATTTTATTATTTCAGCAGTGCAAGTACGTAGGACTCGATTGGCCCCGATTCATCCATTTAAACTCATTTTATCGAAAATATCTGTAAGATCCCATGGGACATTATCAGTAGACATTATCAGTAGATCCCATGGGACATTATTAGTAGGTACGTAGGACGCGATTGGACTCGATTAGATAAATTTGACAGTTTTTCCCGATAAAATTAGTTTTTGACTCCATTTAAACTCATTTTATCGAAAATATCTGTCAAATTTATCTAATCGAGTCCAATCGCGTCCTACGTACCTACTTGCACTGCTGGTTAGATATTACGTGAACGTAGTTTATTTAAACTGCTTTGTTAGTAGAGTGGTCGTAAGCGCGACTTTGAGCATGATGTCCTGAGTTTGTTTCCCGGGTTGGGCAAAGTGGTATTGGATTTTTACATCAGGAATTTCTCAGTAGCGGCCACGGAGTCTGGCCCAGCAGTCTCGACAGAGATAACGACAAAATCGCTAACTTTCGGTCGCTGATTACTAGCGAATAAATTCGGTTGCAATAATGATGCTTGCCAGTAATGAAAGTCTCTACATCCTAGATACGTTTCTCGTAAGCATAATTAGTGCAACCGAATTTATTCGTTAGTAATTAGCAACCGAAAGTTAACGATTTTGTCGTTATATCTGTCGAGACTGTCGGCCCTGGATTAGCGATGGGCGATGATGTTTTAACAATCGAAAGAATCGGAATCGTTAAAATAAACCATCGAGTCAATCATCGACTCGCTGTTCTACTAAATAATCGAGATGTTCTTCGATTGTTTCGAGTCAACGGAATCGACCGCTAGTTATCGATTGCCAGTGCTCGATATTTTTTAAATATTTTTGTGATTCCTTCCCCGTCGTGGTATTGATTATTTTCGATTGCTCTTGTTTGAAAGAATTAGTTTGGTTTCGCAATCACAACGCAAGTCAAAAACTCGCAAAACTCTAAACAATCGAGGAACAACTAACGAATGAACGCGCCATGCGCCAGTCGTAATAACAGACCGAGTCGGACTCGAGTCCAAGTCGAAACAATCGAGATGTTCAAACAATCGAAATAATCGAATAAAACCTCTCGCCATCGCGCATCGCTAGTCTGGATGTGTGCCCGGTTAAAGGTATGATAACATAAGATTGAAAAACATAACTGGCGAAAATGGGTGTACTGTTAGGTACACATCTGACTAACCCTCCCGGGATTACAAGCGTGATGTTATGTAATGTTTAAGTACGAAAGGAAGACTTGGATTTAAGTGTTTAAAAGTAACGTGCGTATACACAATATGAAAAAAAGTTTATAAGTTACTAGCTTCTGCCAGCGGCTTCGCCCGCGTGAAGTTTGATAATTGTCCCATTGGATCTTACTACCGGGATAAAAATTATCCTATGTGCTAATCCAGGTTATAAACTATCTGTGTGCAAAATTTCATCCAAACCCATTAGCTGGTTTTTGCGTGAAAGAGTAACAAAAATCCATACATCCATCCATACTCACAAACTTTCGCATTTATAATATTAGTAGGATTAGTAGGATGGAATCTCTCGATAAAACCGTAAGATATATAAGTGCCGGTAACCAAAAGATAGGTAGTCGAGGACTTTAATTGATAATCCACTTTCACTACTTTCCAATTTTCACAAGTACGAATATTATCGACGAAACCCGATTTGTATAACGGCTAAAATTCAAATAATGGCAAGTGGCTCATCATTTAAAGACCTCGACTGTCCACGATTTTCAAAACTTTTTATCGAAAGATTTGTGTCCCTATTTCAGAGCAATTCACGAAAACAACTAAAATCTTCAGCACAACTTAACAATTTCTACGTCTGTACAAAAACCTCCAACCGGTCATTGCCCTTTACACCGAAATGTCAACAAAACAAAAATAGTAAATGCAAAGCAAATTCATATTTCAATAGCAAAGCTATCCACACTCAACCGTATAATCGAATTGAAACATAGAATGGCGTCAAAATAAAAGTGTTTTCGATAAAATCGAGATAGTGATAGAACTGTAGGGTTGGTTGACATTTGACAACGTTAAAAACGTATCTCTTCACAAAATGTCCCTTCATTCGGCATTTGTCCGTTTTTTTATTTCCGGTTATTAAGGGTCACTTCTTTCCATGGTTTGAGGTGAAGGCTTCATGTCATCCTTTTTTTATTGGTCACCATGTACAAAAAGAGAGAATGTATTTGCTATCGGCAAACTATACGAGTATAACCCGATTTACCTTTGTAAATAATGTGGCTGCCTCGTTGGCCTAGTGGAATTTTTTTGTTAGGTTTTTCCATCAGGAATTTCTCAGCAGAAGCTACGGAGCCTGGTGTTTAAGTCGCATGCAATAGGCTCGCCTATTGCATGCGACTTAAAGATAACTGTCTATCAGGTACCTACATCTATCAACGTTCCTTACTATAGGGTAAACCTTATCCTTCGAGGATTACAGGCATGATGTTATATAGTCCCCGTTACGAGATAATATTTACCGCTACGTTATAAATTTTGTAAACACACATTCGGGTTCGCAACCTTTGGATCAAATTCAAAAATGACAGCGTCTGCGTAATCTAACTTCCGGCCCCAATGTTTACGTTCCATGATGTCAGATGCGTTCCAGTACCACTAAACATTAGACGACAGCACTTTATATCGTCAAAATATTACCCGACCAAGTAAAATTGCTCGTTAGTTTCATATTATTCGTATGATAATTTGAGTTGATTGAATTTAGGAGTATTTCTTGGTGGTTGAATTGTCGCTACGTATTTTGGTAGAAATTCTTTGTTAACAAAAATAATAGCTTCTCGTGGTGTGGACTATAGTACAATACTTTTACTGTTAGCCTGTAGATCGCACTACTGGGCATCTTCAAGAACATGAGCTAATGCTTTGTTCTCACGGTCAACTTTCTCATAAAATATGAGTTCCAGACTTCCTCAGATTCCATATTCGTAACAATACGAAATTTTAATCAGAAGCACAGCCAAAAAAAACCACACACTTACCCGTCGCACATTGCAGTTTATTAAAGTTCCACAATATAACACAAAGAGCAGTATGAGGCAGTTACTATAACAATTACGACAAAGGACGACGATTCCATAAAATTTGAGACGCCTGCAATAGACCGTAAACGTGTACTGAATTACACGAGGACGCAAATGCTGGTATAAACGATCGCAAGGGTAATGGCTATATACTCGGTGGAAGGGACATAGACGTACAAACGATTGTAACGTAAGTCATTTACTATTTTTACACTATCACTATACCTTTTTATACACGAAATCTCTTCAAGAAAAAAAATAAAAATAATCATGAATTATACCGATGTATCAGTCAGATCGTTCCATGTCAAGTACTGTATTCAGCTGCATTTGTTAAGACTGGAAGCCGACTGCAACAATAATATGGGTGGGAAAAAGGCTAGGCGTGATGATGAAGATGACATTTTCAGTTGCTACAATACTTTTCTCATTGCTATGAAAGCAAAGCCTAGCTAGACTGGCATTAACGCAATATAAGTATCGAATTGGGAACCTCCTTAAAACGAATTCTATCATTATTTTTTCAGGACAACCCTGCAAGTGGAAATCAAACGAGATCAAAGCGATACCTACACGATTATCTTTCCAGACATTGAAGCGAACGGATATTGCAATCGAGCGCTTGAAATTTTAAAAATCCTCGTTATTTTATACGTATTTGATCGAAGCATAATTTGCATTTCATTTCTTGTCTTTTGATCTGAAAAATCGTTTCCTTTGTGACTGATGTTTATTGTAATTTAAATGAGATATTTGTTATCATAAAAATGGCAGGTTATTTTTAATATGAGACATTTTCATACCAATTACTATAAGACAGATCAAAGGACTTGAAATCAAAGAGATGATGTGCTATTTAAGGGAGCATTAGCAGCTACATGTCAATATTATGAAGTAATAGAAAATTGAGAGGGAGTGTTTATTTCCTAAGTTCGTGTAATAGTCAAAACGAATTAAATTGACGGCACAGTGGGCGCACTGGCTGAACGATTGACTGCTGAGCTGTGTGTCGCGAGTTCGATTCCCGCACTGAACAGATATTTGTATGCCCTACAGAATAGTTCTTTTAACTTTTGGGTATGTATATGAGGTTAAATGTTTGTAAACGCACCCGCGCCCGCGATGCAAGAGAAATTCCTAAATTGGGTTAAAGTTACAAAAAAAAACATTTAGTCTTACCAAAGGTTAAAAAATACAAAAAAAAACATTTAGTCTTACCTATTACCCAGTTATTGTGATGTAGTGGTCAGATAGGCAGTCGCTCGTCGGACACTGACTTTAAACGTAAAAAACCGGCCAAGTGCGAATTGGACTAGCGTACCGAGGGTTCCGTACAAACTGTAGGAATTTAGTTATTCAACTACATATTCCGATTTTCAGATTTTTCCTTTACAATTGCAGTCAGACATTGCTTCTTGCCTTTCATGATTCTTGGTCAACCGAATAGGTTTTGCTTCCCTTGTGAAATCGAAAAATATGCGACATAAACGGTCATGTCTTTTGATCGCTTTGACAAGTTTGATCTTTTTTCTGCCCCAAGGGGTAGCGGGGAAAAAGACTCTTGAAAAACAGACGGACAACAAAGAGATCCTTTCCACTTTTGCCGACTTAGATGCGGAACCCTAAAAATGTAAAAAAACGACTTTAAGGCAATAACATGAGCTTAATTAGCAACTCTTACTCTAATCAGCTTGCACTACAAAGTGGTTGTTACGTCAGTCACTGCGGGCCGAATAGTGCGAAATGAGTGGTTTCGATCGATTTACAAACAATCTATTGATTGGAGTAAAAAAATGACACTATGATGCTAATATTTTGCTTGTTGACCTATTTGCCAAAAAATCAGGATGATCGCATGTATTTAATTATGGTTTTTACTCGTTAAAAGAAATTTTTAGAGATAAGTTCGTGATTTTTTTTTTTCCAGTAAAATTAATTGTATTATGTTTTCAAAACACTATCATACTAGCATTTATATCCTGAAGAATATCATACATGTTTGTGGTTTTGTTTATTGCAGTGAATCATTTACTTTCAGGCATTATAAAGCGTTCAGCTCCTGTAGTCGCCTTAAACTACATATGTATTTCGAACACAAAATTCAACAAACTTCTTCGCAAAACGAAGTAACCACACTAACTAAATAGCTTTCAACTCGGCGCAGTCAAGTTTTCGAATAGGTATCCCGTGATTGGAGTTCTTCTCAAGCTGTCGTTTCTTGCAGCTGCAGTTAGCGACTAACTGGTACTTTAAAATTTTGACTTTCAATTGGTCGTTACTGGTGTAATGGCGGCTTGACTTTCCGGAATTAGGGTTTGGCACGTTTAGATACATTCAAGTTAAACTTTTGGTTATAGGGAGAGATTTGGAGAGGAGCTCGTGACTAAATATAATAGCGTTAAGCCGCCTTTGCTTAGGTTGATCCATGGATGGCTGGTCACATACCTTGTTTCCCACGTGCATCGGAAGGCACGTAAAGGTTGTCAATTGTAGATCTTTGACAGTCGTTAATTAGTCACTGGCCCGAAAGTCGGCCAACCGATCTTCCCAGGGGTTTTCGTATTACCCTGTCACAGCAAATTGGCTCCGAACCTACTGGACCAAATCAGGTGAATATTGGTACAGGTCATACATTAAGGGCCGGCGCGGAGTATGCGTCGTTCTAACAAACGTAATACCAAAATAATTTGTAAATCAAACATATTCTTATTAAGATATTCTGTAATCCAATCGAAATAATTACACACTACGTGTATTTATTTCGATTGGATTACAGAATATCTAGGTTCCCAAATATTTATTTTGAATGGGCAAGAGTTATGTGAAAAATAAGTTTTCTATAGAAATTTTAAATTTAATTTTACCTTTCTTTGATTGATTTAGTTTTTTATCACCGACTTCTGAAGCTTAAGTTATTTTTCACTTTTTTGTGTGAAGTCGGTAATATTTTTTGCAAAAAAGTTTTTACTTTTTAGAAGGTTAACATGTGCTTACCCTTTCACAGCATATCGGGGTGATTTTTTGTTATGAACTGGTGTAAACAATAGACAGACATGAGATTTCAGCGATCCCAGTACATTTGCTATCATTTATTGAGAAGCTCCGTTGCCTATCTTCCGAAGTTCTTCATCAGATCTTTACCAAATTGAAATGGGATCACTCTTCCTAAAACTACCCAAATCGCTTCTGGTGTGCCGATAAAATTTAAGGAGTTCCCTCTATTTCTCCAGGATCCCATTAAATGGAACTTAACACATCTAATTGTCGAAATCTGGGTAGATTGTACACTTCTGCGTACTCCCTCAGGGCATATAGGCGTGATTTTATCATGATGTTGTAAACAATAAACAACCAAGCGATTGCAGCAATTACTGCAGCTTTGCCGTGTATTTTTGAAGATTTCCATTTATATCTCCGAAGATCAGCGTCAGATCTTAACCAAATTGAAATAGAATCACACAGGAAGCACCAGCTTTCAAATAAAAAAAGAATCATCCAAATCGGTTCACCCAGTCGAAAGTTCTGAGGTAACAAACACAAAAAAAAATACAGTCGAATTGAGAACCTTCTCTTTTTGGAAGTCGGTTGAAAAGGGCTAGTGAGGATCTTTCAGCCCCCTGATCTCAGAAACTACTGAGTCTAACATTATGAAAACATACAAAATATAGTTCATTGCCTTTTTTTGTAAATTACAGGAAAACCTATTAAAATTCTATCAATTGAAAATAAAATAGTAAACTCAATATAATGTTCACTTACGGAAAATTTGACTTTGGCATTGTATGGAACCCTCTCCACACGAGTTCAACTCGCGTTGGCCGTGTTTTTTTTCTAGTATCATGTGCTAAATTCATTCTAAACTGAGTATATTCCATCAAGCCAGTTAGTTATATCCTAAGGACGCAAGCAATTACTAAAACAATCACTCGGCCGCAAGCTGCCCATAGACACGTAGCAATGGCCAACCATAGCCATTGTGTGGTGGACGAATAGCCAGTGTGTGCGCTACAGTACATTACACTGGACATGTCGGCTGTCCAGCGGGTGTTGGGATGAATAAACACGAGAATAGTGGGCTCGAGGTCTATCATGGACTTAGTAAGTGTTTTGGTTTAGTCGGCCTCGTTATTTATTAACAGTTCTTCGGTGTACGACATAAAGGGTGTAAAAAACCTCTTAACGAAGCCGAAAAGCACTTTTCTCCGCGTCACTGCAATAATTTTTTTGTTCTACACCATACCGATATTAGGGGTCAAAGTTACACCTTTTTTTTATTGGTGAAATGTGTGTACAATTAGGTATACTTCTGCCTAACCTTTTGGTGTTTGCAGTGATGTTATGTTTTGTGTAATTAGCCCTTTCAGTCCCTTGGGCCCAAGAGTCAAAGTTAAATTATACAGAGGTTCACGTCAGTCAACTTATCTGTGCAGGTGGGAAAACACAAAACTAAAATAAATGTACCAAGTTTGACATACGAGCTAAGCGTTTTCAAATTTCCTTGAAAAGGCTGTGAGCACTCGAGCCCTACAGTCCTAGAGTTTCCGCCCCACAGGGCTCGAAAATATAGTTAACATTAAGGTTGCTATATTTACGTCGCTTGAAGTTCTCCGCAGCCGCAGCGGAGAACTGCAGCGGAGAAGCGACGTAAATATAGCGGCGTTCTGCCCCAGGACAGGCACGATGCGTCGATCGACACATGTTGCGTCCAAGACACGCCCAAAGGAACGTAATTAAAAAAAAAATAACAGATATACACGAAGAATGATATACTTAGGCTTCTTTTCACCTAGTGTAGTTTCCTGATAATGTAGCAATTGCTTTACCAAAACGAATGACCTGAAATATTTCTCGTCTAACATAAAATATTATTTTTCTGTAAAAATATTCCAATGTTTATGCTCCGTCCTTATTTTCTACACAACTTTATGAACCGGACAAAATATGTTAAAATAAAAGGACCAAATGACATTGAAGAAGGTCCCGTTATTTCCACAAATATCGTTTCATTTCCAAGGCCTTTTTTATTCAGATTTATAGGTACGTCAATATGGCCTGTAATTGCTTAGTCCCAGGCAAAGACATCCAAATATATTTTAAATTCCAAGTAGGTAGAAGGCAATTTACGTTTCCTATTGAACTTTGACTGTTAGAAACATAAAAGAAAATATTGGAACCTTATAATCATTAAAATGTGTGCGTTACCCTGACAAAATGTTGTGCATTTGAGAGGTGACACCATATTATCACATTGCCGTGCGATGCGCGCTCGAACATGGACGTGTTTCCACTGTGCACGACTCGAATTTTATTCGCGTGTTGCGCGGCCATAGACGCTGCCCGTATAACTATGAGTTCCAAACAACTTATACTAGATGAAGTGCTGGAATTCCTAGTCCATGCCATCGACTACATGGACGAGGTGAGCATCCTGCAGATATAATTTCAAGGAGGACGACATCAGCAGCGGAAAAATCTTGCTGTTCCAGTCCCTTGAAAACTGGACCAGATGGACCGGCGCAGAGATGGAACCGAGAAGAGTCTTCAGGACATTATCGATATGCTGAAGAAGACTGACCCGGACGACGTGCCAGATTTCGTGGCGAAGCAGCTAAGTAAACTGCCTCCCGTCACTTTCGATCACGTCCAGTCAGATCAGTCCACGTCAGTCCAGAATGGAGGAGTCGGAAAAAACCAATACCGAGCTACGTGCGAAAATAGCATTATTGCGCAACGTTCCAGACAAGGGGAAACATTGGCTCAACCTGCCCTGGCTGCGGTCCGTAGTTCCGTGCCAAGAACTAGCCAAGTTGATAAGGAGGGCTTCACGAAAGTGGAAAGAAGGAGAAAGAAGAAGCCCTGTTCTCACAACCTGTGCGGTACCGCACCGAGTAGACCCAACATGCTGCTGCGTCCTGCTGTGCCTACGACGCAGCTGTACATTTCGCGTCTGCATCACTCCACTACAACTGAGGAAGTGGTGCAGTATTTGAAAGTGAAGATCAACTTCATTCTGCGGGTCGAAAGGTTGGAATCGCGCCACAACATCAACTTCAAGTCATTCGTGGTACGAGTTCCAACCGACTATCTACAGACCTGCATGAAGGAGGACTTTTGGCCGATAGGTGTCGTGTATCGACGTTTCCATGGACGGTTACGCGACACCAAGCAGCGAAACACGACGCCGACAACGTTGCGTGTTTAATAATAGTTTTATAAGGTTTAAAATATGTATTAGTTTATTGTTATTGTTGTTATGTTATTTGTGTATTTTGTCTATGGGCCTTTTTTTTTTTTTTTTTTAGGATGGGAAATCATCAAATGACTTCTCCCACTCTGGGCGGAGCGGGAGGGAGTGTCAGACTCTTACTGACTAAAACCCATCCATGTTCCTTCCTCGCCCTTTACGTTCCGGGGCCGCGGTATCTCTTTCGAACAGTCCCGCAACCCGGGCAGGCTTCGGCCCTTGCTTGTCTATGGGCCTTAGTTAGAAAATCGGTTTTGCCAGGATAACGTTTCAAACGTTACTCCACCAAAATGTGTTTTTCTCAAATAACTTTAAATACAATTCACACCAATTTTGCTATTAGTAAGCAAATTGCTCTTCATGATACACTAATTATTTGTTATGGTGTCACCTCTCAAATGCACAACATTTTGCCAGGGTAACGCACACCATTAAAATCTGTCATTTTTTCACACGTAATTTTTCCATAGCCAGATAATTTATGTCCTGAAGACTAAATACGACGGCGTCAAAGCTTTTTTATAAAAACTAACCGCTATATTTATTCTTCAGACAAAAGTAACCCGACGCGCGACGGTTGAAAAATTGGCCTTAACTTCAGTTACTGCATCATCATCATCAACAGCCCGACTGCTGGGTATAGGCCTCTCTTTATTTGTGCTAAGCTCCACGTTCTTATGCCAACCTTATCCAGGATATTTCCGCGATGGCAACAATGTCATCTGCCCGTCTCGCCGCCGGACGACCAACCAATCTGTTTCAGTCCTTGGACACCATGTCATCACCGCGCCTTGCTAGGTTTTCTACCCAACTTCATTTGAGTACTTAACCTTTTGACCGCCACAGCATAAAAGCTCGCGCGAGCCCTCCACGCCAAGCCACAATTTCATGTACTATTTTGTCACATATTTGTGTCGTTTGGCGTACAGGGCACGCGCTTGCTTGTCACGTATATGTGACAATGGCGTCCAAAAGATACGCGATTTCCAATTTCGAAGACCTTTTTCGGATTTCGACGTTTGAACTCGTTCTTGTAGTTTTATGCCGAGCATAGGACGCTCCATGGCGGTCTGTGTAAGGGCCTCCACAAGCGAGAGAATCAAGGCGATATTATCGTCTTTGCCACGTTTTTCTGTACACTCTCTTTTGGGCCGTATCCACGAAAAACGTTGAATCGCTCGCTCATGGAACCCCTTACTCTGAGTCTGTACAATGTCAGTTACTTAGCTCGCCCGTAATCACAAAATTTCACGTCACTAATCTCACACTGTTAATTCAAACCCCTCTTCATTCCAAACTCACATTCCGTGTAACCTAAACCTACCAATTGAACGCCGATCATTTTCCGTATAAGAAAAGCTGGTACGAATACATTCACGCTCCGTAACTGTGAATAAGCGCTCCGCTCACTCACCTAGCTCCTAGCTTGATTACACCATCAAGATTTGATAGGCTGTTAGTTACTAGGTTTAATTGGGACTGAGATTGTCGAGACATGGGTTGGAAGTTCCACATAACATAAATACAGTATGTAAAGGGATATCATGATGTAGGTATACGCATGGGATCCTGAGTTCAATTTTCTGTTTTATTGGGTTTTACGGCTATATCTTGAGACACATCCGATTCTTCAGATGATATCGACATTCTGTTCTGAGAATGTCGAAGGCGATCAGAATTCAAACGTTCGTTGTCTTCTGTCTCTTCATGCCCTACTGCAGCAATTCTTTTTCTCACACTATCTAACTGATTATGAATATTTTCAACCGACTTCCAAAAAGAGGAGGTTCTCAATTCGTCTGTATTTTTTTTTTTTTTTTTGTGTTTGTTGCCTCAGAACTTTCGACTGGGTGAACTGATTTTGATGGTTCTTTTTTATTTGAAAGATGGTGCTTCCCGTTTGGTCCCATTTTAATTTGCTGAAGATCTAATGCTGATCTTCGGAGATATACAATAGAACTCTTCAAAAATAGATGGCAAATCTGCAGTGATTGCTGCATTCGCTTGCAGGTTCATTGTTTATACTACATTATGACGTAACATCACGCCTGTATGCTCTGAGGGGGTACGCAGATGTGTACAATGTACCCAGATTTCGACAATGTTTGTCACCTCAGAACTTTCGACTGGGTGAACCGATTTTGATGATTCTTCTTTTATTTGAAAGCTGATGCTTTCCGTGTGGTTCCATTTCAATTTGGTTAAGATCTGATGCTGATCTTCGGAGATATAAATGGAACTCTTCAAAAATACACGGCAAAGCTGCAGTAATTGCTGCAATCGCTTGGTTGTTTATTGTTTAGTAAGTAAGTAAGTAAAAATTTATTTGTTTAAACATGGTGTACATGATACATTGCATGCAAGATAATAATGTTATACAGAAAAGTTCTAACATGTTCAGCCGCATATCGTGGCGTACAAATTGGTAGGAAGAGATGGTGCATAAACCGTGACAATATTATAAATCATCATTACATTATAGGAATTATTACATATTAAATCATCATTATTCATTAAGGATTAGGTATAATTACAATTCAAAAAGCATGTTTTTTAGATAAAATTAAATGTCAAAGTACTTGGTCATTAATAAAATAGTCAATAAAATATAAATACAATACAATAATATAATTAAAATTTCAATTCAAAATTACATCCATTCCAAAATAAAGAGAGTAAAATCACAAGATTCCTATAACATGTCATAAATACAACATCGTCATCCTAAAAACGATCAAAATTGTCTTCTTTCATAAACTCTGCATACTGTAATATGCTCTTTTATTTAGAAAACTCTTCAATTTACTTTTAAAAGCAGATATACTTAATGTTCTCCATGATTTGGGCAATTTATTATAAATAGTCGGAGCCATGCAAAAGATGCTCTTACGCATAAGACTTGTTTTAGCGCCGTGAACACAGAGTTTGAAATTATCACGTCTATTCCTTGGGATAGCATCAGACAAAAGCTGAAATAAGTTAGCATTTGATTTAACGAACATTACTGTTTCCAGGATATATAATGAGGGCAATGTCAATATCTTACGTTCTATAAAATAAGATTTACAGCTGTCCGTTGTTTGCAGTCCAAACATCGATCGAATGCACCTTTTTTGTGCCCGAAACGCTATTTCATTGTCCGTACTATTCCCCCAAAAGATGACTCCATATCTAAGAATTGATTCGGCTAACCCATAATAAGCAGTAATTAGCGCATCTGTGTTGAGAACCACAGCAAGCTGTTTCAGAGCGTAGGCTGCACTACTCAATCTTTTACCAAGTGCCTCTATTTGAGGTTTCCAATTCAATTTAGAATCTATTATTAATCCTAGAAATTTAGTCGTGTCAGCTTCATTGATATTTATATCATTAAATTGAATTTTATGATTATTGATTGTTTGTGTACGTTGTCTAAAGTGCATTACGTTAGTCTTTTTTAAATTAATTATTAAATTATTATCATTTAACCAATTTATAATAGATATTAGTGAATCATTAATGTCATGTTCATATGTGTTTATGTCATTACAAGATATTGTCATAGTGCAATCGTCAGCAAAAAGGGTCATCGGTTGTTGAGTTACTTTAGGCAAGTCATTAATATACAGAGTAAACAACGGAGGTCCCAATACACTGCCTTGAGGTACTCCGTACATAACTTCGCGTTCCTCTGATCTTGAAGTTTCTTCACGTTTACTTTTTTTATTGATTGAGGTAATTTCTGTAACTTGTTTACGGTTATGAAGATAAGATTGAATTAATTTTAAAACGTTGCCTCTGATACCATAAGCTTCAAGTTTTTCTGCCAGTGCCTTATAATGGACGCAGTCAAAGGCCTGTGTCATGTCGCAGAATATGGCACAGACTGGTGTTCTCTTATCTACATTAAGCATGACGTTATATAAAAACTCATAAATAGCCAAATTTATACTTTTATTTTTACGAAACGAAACGAGTTTATACAACATCATGACGTAACATCACGCCTGTATGCTCTGAGGGAGTATGCAGAAGTGTACAATACACCCAGATTTCGACAGTTAGACGTGTAAAATTACATTTAATGGGATCCCGGAGAAATAGAGGTAACTCCTTAAATTTATAGGCACACCAGAAGCGGTTTGGGTAGTTTTAGGAAGAGTACTTTCTCGGAGTGATCCCATTTCAATTTGATAAAGATCTGGTGACTTCGGAAGATAGGCAACGGAACTCCTTAATAAATGATAGCAAATGTACTGGGATCGCTGAAATCTCACGTCTGTCTATTGTTTACAGTTCATAACAAAAAATCACACCGATACGCTGTGAAAGGGTAAGCACATGTGAACCACTAAAAAGTAAAAACTTTTTTGCAAAAAATACAGTATGTTAGTTTAAACGAGGGACTTATTCAAACCCGCAATAGTCCATGCTTACATGATACTAATAAACATATGAACAAAAAGAAAACTCTAATACATAACAGATAGATCCATACCAAAAACTTCGCCTAAGTTTCGCAACGTGTGCGCCATGCGCTTATCGCAGAACATGTGTGCGGGTCAATGACCTTTCTAGGTATAATCCATTTTCCCTTCATACTTTAAATCTGGCTTTGGACAGGCAAATATCTAGGTAACTAGGTACTGACCGAATGTTCGCAGTCGTTGATCGACACCTTGCATAATAATTAACGGTTCCTCGCACAATATCACTAGATAACACTTAAGCACGAACCACACTACCAATATTCTTCACTGTTATGACGATAAGACGTAATTTTTGGTTATTCAAGAATACGTTTACAGGACACTCTTAATGTCGCGAAGTAAGCGGGGTATGCGATACGCGGAAACGCAATATTAGACATGCGGAAGTAACGGCGCTCGCGCATACACTGAGGTCAGCGCGGGGTGGCGCGGGGATGTGCCCTGTCGGTGCATCGGGGACATTACAAAGGATAGGGGCGGAGTTTGCGCACGGAGCTCAGGACTGGCACGTGTTTTGCCGCGTGATACCTACTTGCGCGCTGTGTCCATGAGTAATGTATTTAATTAGACAATTTTGTCAAAAATTAAGGTTATAGGTTTTTTACATATTTGGATTGAGAATCGAATACTGAATACCTTCCCTCAATATGTCCCTCGTTTAACCTAGCAGGCTGTATAACCGACTTCACAAAAAAGGGAAAAATAACTTTAGCTTCTGAAGTCGGTGACAAAAAAACGAAATCAATCAAACAAAGGTCACCGACTTCAGAAGCTAAAGTTATTTTTCCCTTTTTTGTGAAGTCGGTTATATTTTTTGCAAAAAAGTTTTGTATTCCATCATATTGTCATCATCTAGAGTCTTATAAATTTTTCTGCATAATTTGTAATATAGTAAAACCATTATTATTTAAATTGTTTTCATATTCCAGGCATCTTCCGTCGTGTCATTCAACTCAATGTGCTATTACTTATACACTTAACTCAATGTCACTTGGATCGGGCCAATCGCATAATTCACTGTATTTCCACTGGATAAAAGATCACGAAACTCAAGTACAAGTTCAATATTTTCTTTTTTTTTTTTTAAACCTGTACCAGAGGCCAGAGGCTATTATAATTTTCTTGAATTTGAAGAAGATATATTGTGAAAATGTAGCGAAAGACGACGTGCATTGTATTGTAGAATGTAGGGTGACTATCATGACCAAGGGATTGGGGAAAGAATATTTTGATCAATCATTCTTGGTCCTATTCACGGATTTTATTATTGAGCCATATGCTCAATAACAATGGCTCCCAGGACGCTATCTATAGCAACTATAGTAAGGCGTTCGATAGAATCGATCATGACATCAGAAAGAAAGCTTAACATACAACAAATTTCATTTGTTTGTTTTTATTTCATTTGTTGTAGATGTAACTGCTACAGCAATAGGGTCTGAATTAAGTATTGCCATAAATCGTCATAAACCTACAATCTGAATGCTAGTGCAGGTGCAATCTACAATATGTCCTTCTCGAGAATAGAAACCAGAACCTTTACTCTTAGCGATACACTTTACTCACAAACACACTAAAAACCAGATTTTAATAAAAAATAGAAAGCGAATGCAGTTCTCTATGTAAAATATTCAGGAGTTATATTCCTACTTAAATCTACCTAAATAGCTTTTAAACTGAAATATTCAATTACAGTTTGAATTCCGAGCCGATTTTGCAAGAAAATTAAACGACCTCAAAGGTTCCTCACGGACCTCAAAACTTTTGTTTGAATTTTGTCCCTTGTCAGTGGAAATAACCGGTGTATAAAATTTTATCCCCTGCCCATGCTAGCCGGGCTGAACGTTTTTCTACAAGTTAATTAACTTTTTTAATTAAAAAAGACAAAAAATCGTGACAAATAGATTTGTACAGGAAGTACCAAATAGGCCTCTTTGGTTACGATGTAAATTGTTTTTTCAGAGGTTTTTTGCACTACAGAAAAAGATACCCAGTTGTTTTCATTATGTTGGAAATCTACAGTCATCAATTTTGCTAGAGGACCGTGCGCATACCGGTCCTAAGTCTCGGAAAGCTGCAATACCCTAATGCCAATTACTATTCTACATTTAAGGAAAAATAATTCTACTTAGACTATGGGCCATTTTGCAGTCACTCAAAGCGTCAATTAAACATAACATCACACCCGTAATCCCTGATGATATAGGCACAGGTGTAGTTAATAGCACACCCATATTTCGCCATTTATGTTAAATAAATAAATAAAATAAAATTCATTTCATTCAGATAACATGATCCATAAAGTGCAAAATTAAAATAAGCAAAGTTATTAATAATAAAATAAATTAACACTAGAATCAAGAAATTAAAATAAACTACCTTATACATTAAAAATTAACATTTTAAAATAAGATAATTAAAACATTCAAATGAAAATAAGATAAAATACAAATTAGACTAAAATCAAATTGAAATTAAAACATTAAAATATATTACCATCAAAATTAAAAAAATATAACATTCAAATTAAACTAAGATAAAATTAAAATAAAAACATTAAAAAGAGAGAGCCGAAGAGAGCCTGGGCAAGAATCGTGACTCCGTGGCGTGTACTGAGAAATACATGATGGAAAAACCCAATAACAATTTTTCGGACCCGAGAATCGAACACGGGACCAGCAGTGCGGCCACTTCATCATCATCACCATCATCAGCCTATATAATGATCCCCCACTGCTGGGACAAGGCCTCATGAGAGGGAATGGGCTATAATCTACCACGCGGGCCCAGTGCGGATTGGTAGATGTCACATGTCTTCGAATTCGGCCACTTACCAACGAGGATTATTGAACTGTTCGAATTCCAACCCTCGGAGACGAGTGCTGAAAATATAACAGAAATAAAAACTACAGAAGCAAAATCTAGTCACAATCTCATCTCAGCAACAAATGTATTTTTCGGTAATGAAAGTCACAAGAGAGAGATATTCTTATCAAACTAAAATTTTCGGAACACTCTAAAAAGCACAAGAATTTGTAGTTTGTTTGCTGCTTATCACCATGTCCCGTCCCTTATCGCCAATTATCTGGAGTCGGCGCAGCATGAAATCGGAGTTTGGCAGAGACCAAACCAATCTCACCTTTCCTCCTTTTATTTGCCCAGCTTTCCGGTTCTGTGCGAATCTTGTCTTCTGTGCGTTCTGAATCGTAAAAATCGCGGGAATCACCTGGATGAGAAATCAAGGTGTTTCCCACGAATCAATAATAATAATACTGCCGCCATAAGGAAAAAGGACGTTTCTACATGAAGTAAGAAACAGAGAAAAAAATTAAAATGTATTTAGTAAACTAAAAAATGCGCTGTGCTAAAGGAAATAAACCAAATAATAATATTGTGGTGCAAAAGTGTGTATTAAAGTTTGGTGTATCAGAAATTAAATTTAATTTTAATATAATAAATGTTATGTATTTCAATAAATAACATTTTCTTTTTCTTTTTAGTAAAAAAAATGCAAGAAAATACGTGATACTGCAATGAAAAGACGCTTCTGGCTAGAAACGTCCTTTCAACTTAGTATTTTTATAAACGTCTTTCCTACTTAGTGATCATTTGTTACCAGGTTCTAGTTAACTAAATAAAAAAGACGTTAATAGCCATTTGCTGCTTTTCAACTTAGTAATACTAATATTCTATTAACTTAAAAAAACGGGTACATTGTTAGATAGCTAAAAACCCTAAACCTTATTTAAACTAATGTACGTTTTAACATGATAATTATTTTGAATTAAATAAAACACAATCAAAAAAATAATAATATATACATTCTATTCTATTTTTTTTTAATTTAAATGAGAATCATACATTTTTTTTTTAAAGAACTAGCTTCTGCCCGCGACTTCGTACGCGGATCCTGTTGCTTATGCCAGTGACAACGGGGTCGTCAAAATCGAAAATCTGAAACGTCTGATGTCGAATTCTAAGAGCCCGGGGAAGGGAAAAAAACGGATCTTTCTCATCTGAGCAACACATACCGTTTGTTTCTTTTTGCCATTTAACAGCTTCACAAAAAGTACAATTTTGAACCATACCTCCGATGGCGGAATATGAATTCAATCATAGGAGTATACGTAAATGCACTCCGTTCCTTATTAACCCAAGGAAGGTCGCCATGCCCTACAGCTATATCTTGAGACACATCCGATTCTTCATAAATGATATCGACATTCTGTTCAGAGAATGTCGGAGTCTTCGCGCTCTTCTTCTGTCTCTTCATGCCGTACTCCAGCAATTCTTTCTCTCTCACTTTCTAAGTGATTATGAATATTTTGTTCTGTGCGTGTTCGGGGCTATGTATGATAATCTCGAGCAGCAGTTAGTCGCGCATCACGTTCATCACTCGTTTCAAAAGACCTGTTAGTAGATGTGCGAATACGCTGAGAACTCAAGCGCGATTCTGTATCGGTAAACGTTTCCGATTCGCGAGACAATGCATGTCGCTCACGATCAGCGGACGGTCGCACTTGTCTCTAGAGACCTAGAAGTCGATGCGTAGATACGCTTGGTACTCAAGCGCAATTCTCTATCCGTGAACGTTCACGATCAGCGGTCAGTCGCGCATCACATTCCCCACTTGTCTCTAGAGATCTAGAAGTCGATGCGTAGATACGCTTGGTACTCAAGCGCAATTCTCTATCCGTGAACATGTCCGACTCGCGAGACAATGCATGACGTTCACGATCAGCAGTCAGTCGCGCATCTATTCTTCACTGGTTCTTCTTCAGACCTGGATGTAGATGCGTAAATACGCTGAGAACGCAGGCGTACTTTGCGATCCGAAGGGGTTTCCACGGAGCAAGTTGCAACCTGATGTAATTCTCGAACAGCATCAAGTCTCTCCTGACGCTCTTCGGTAGATTCTTGGGATCTTATGATCCTCAATCTTTTAGCTCCTTTGGAACATTGGGAAAGATTTGACCTCTTTCTAGGCATGGTTCCTATAGTTTTGTTGTGAAGATATCAATTAAAATCTTAGTGGCTGCTCCCCTGCGTCACCGGGTAGGCTACCGAGTCACGAAGATACATGGAAAAGAAAATTAAAAACTCAAATAACATAAGCCCGAAGACATTTATTCGATAAAATAAAATAATAAATGGGAGTTTTGGCCAGTAGAGTCGAATTTTCAATGAAATATCGTCACCGCAAATCAGTCCTAAACTGTTACCACCTTCACCGCGTGGAGGTACTCCCAGCTTATGTTATTTCATACAGTGAAATTAGTGATAGCTTTGCAATAATTTTCACATCAGGTGTCCCAGATCTTCGATTTTTTTAAGTCAACAGAGAGTGCTCATCAGATTAAACGACTTTTGCTGAGACGTCATTCCTGTAATGATATGTGTTATGGTGTAGCTGGGCTCTTGGAGTTCCACATCAGGTGTTCCAGATCTTCAAATTTATTCTCTCATCAGAAAATGCTCATCACGTGGAACAATATTTGCTATGGTGTCATATTTGTATCTGTTATAGTTTAGTTGGTCTGTTGCATTTCTGCATCAGGTGTTCAAGTTTCCAAGATAAATTATAGCCTATAGCTATATTTTCCGTAGTTAAAGCTGAAAGAGACGGGTGCGCGTGTGGTCGCTCTGATTGCTGGACGCAACTGAAGTGCAGTATTCCAACCGCGAACCCCTCTTCACCCCGCACAACTAGCTATACTAAGTAGAAAAGGCGCTACTGCCAATTGCGCCTGCCTATTTTTCGTAATACTAAGTTAAAAAGGCACATCTACGCAGAACAGTCTTTTCTTCTTATGACCATGTAGAAGTGTCTTTTCATTTTATGATGAATAAAATGTTTTGTAAATAAATGAGACGCTTCTACTAAAATGCGTTTTTTCAACTTAGTGAACGTCAGAAATGCCTTTTCTATTTCGTAATAAATGATTCATATCGCAGATGCGTCTTATTTAACAGTAGGATTTATAGGGTTCCGTTTAATTTATGGGAAATATAAAAATATTGGGTGATGCCATTTTTTTTACTGATTTTGAATATGTATGTAACTCAATTTCGAAAAAAATGTTAGATACGTCTTTTTTCCTTATGACGGCAGAATAATAAATAAAAGTTTTTATTGATTCTCATACAATTGTTCTACAGCACAAAATTGAGGCAGCCCCGTTAAGTTATAGGGATACTTGTGATGGGGTTACCTCGCAACTTCCCATGGATTACAATTTACAATGTTGAGGCAGAATTAGAAAAGAAAAGAAAAACAATTTAGATTTAAGGATGTTACAAAGTTATTATATCAAGTTCAGGTATGTGTAGTGTTTGTGGGTGCGTGTGGTGCGTGAGGTGTGGTGTGTGAGTGTGCGTATGTGTGTGGAAGGTGGATGTGCGAGGTGTGTGGGTGTGAGTAGGTGTGTGTGTGTTAATGATTGATCGGTTGATGTATGTTAAGATTTGTTACATGCTGTACTTTAGCAAATTCTAGTTAGTAAAACTTCAATATCATCGTACGTTTGAGATTTCAACCATTCCAATAAAGTATTTTTGCGTTCATACCGCAACATGGGGTAAATATTCAATATGAGGTTCAGTTTATTATAAATATAAGTTGATTGACGAATAGGGATGATTCCTGACAAAGAAATGATTCTGTTTAGTCCGTCAGTTAGATTATCGAAGCATATTGGAAACGGGTTTTTTGTTTTATCAAATTAATACAAATTTACGAAGATAAAACGCATCAAAGATGAGAGGTGGCTTGTGACGTCACTTCCCGGTAAAAAATGTACTCAAATGTTAAGTCTTACGAGTTTTCGGTGCACTGCATCACTGCTTAATTTTTTGTTCACTTAAAAAAATATAAAATATGTGAACAATATTTTTTGGAAAACTTTCGGACGGTCTAATCAGTTTTTTTTTTTTGTCTTCTGAGTACCTTATTTCACGATATCGTCAACCAAAGCTTTTGGACGGCTCTGGTTTCTTTGGCATCAAAAATACTGTCGTAATACCCACTTCCTACACATGGCTCCCCTATCCCGGACAGGGTTGTTGATGCGAGAATATTGTAAGCACAGGAATGCCCGGTTCCCTGGGTTCTGCCGGACAATTGGCCGCGAGTTACATCATGTGAAGAACTAAATTTGTTTCTATTTAAAGCCCCTCGCAACAGGCACGTATCCAGGGGGGGGATATTTGGGATTTATCCCCCCCCCCCCCCCCCCCCCCCGAAATCTGACTTAAAACAAACGGAACCATAACCACTGCGAAGTACGTCAATTATAGTAAAGTTATTACAGCGATTTTTACACAGTTCACATGGTTGTTTCAATGTTTGTCCCCCCCGAACCAAAAGTCTGGATACGTGCTTGCCTCGCAAGCCGGTTGTTAAATCTTTATAAGTTATTTGACTTGACCAACACTTTTATAGAACCTACTAGAGTTACTCCATCTTCTACTACTTGTATAGATAATGTTTTCTGCGATTGTGATTACTTAAATAAAGCCATAGTTAATTGTCTGCCGCCTGAACTAGCGGACAAACTGTAATAATTTGGGTGTGATCACCACTGCAAAAAGTTCAGATAACTTCTAGCAGATTAAATAGGTATAATATTTACCTACAAAACACGTTAAGTGATAAGAGCCATGACGATATTAAATCAATTTTATGACCATTTCTTTTCAATAGTTCACGCTGAATTCAATTCATCATCTCATCATTTCACCCGAAAGACGTCCACTGCTGGACGTAGGCCTCCCCCAAGTGTCGCCACATTGACCGGTCCCTTGCGACTCGCATCCACCGGATTCCCGCAACCTTCACCAGGTCATCGGTCCACCTAGTGGGAGGTCTTCCAACGCATCGTCTTCCGGTTCGCGGTCGCCACCCCAGCACTTTTCGGTCCCAACGAACATCCGTTCTGCGAGCAATGTGCCCTGCCAACTGCCACTTAAGTTTAGCAATTCTTCGGGCTACGTCGGTGACCTTGGTTCTCTTGCGGATGTCTTCATTTCTGATTCGATCACGCAAGGAAACTCCGAGCACAGCATAGCCTGAATTTAATTAAACTTTTGAAAAGAAGACAAAAACTAATACTTAGTGATTGGGCGACTGGAGTTTACTGAAAAGTAGGTAAACACAATTAGAGCTTTATGGCCTTATTTAAACACTGAAACTTTTAACAAATATGTTGCAAAGTATTCAAACATTTTTAGAAATACATGCAAGATTGCCAAAGCATTGTTTATATTATTTGTCTCATAGGGGGAAAATGACGTGCATCTGTAATTTTACTGATAAACTACGTACGAGTTTACGACAATATTTGAATGCCACCCTCTTGTTATTAAGCTTTTACATAAAAAATACGAATTTTAAATCATAAACATACTTCCAGCTTCCTGAACCCGTGACCTTACGAGTAGGTACGAGATCCTTTTGAGCTTGTCCGTGTGCCATAAATGTGATGTTTTGTTTTTATTAAACTTATAAAACACCACGTCAGAAAACATGGGTTTATAAATCAGCACTGCTACGACGTCAGAGTCATACTTATTAGTTATTATGTATTAATACTCTGAGTTTTTGTGATAAAGTTGCTGGTTTTCCTTAATATAATAATTGAGCTTTGGTAAGACATAGTGCTCAACTAAACTTCATGAATAAGACCTTCATTATAATACCTGTGTTTCACAAATAAAAATAATTTGATTTGTTTTGATTGATTTGGAACAAAATAACTACTGAATTCATTGTCCATCACTTCACTACATTTTATAAAACAAGTCTCCCGCCGCAGCTGTCTGTCCATATGTATGCTTAGCCATATGCATCTTTTAAACTTCGCAACGGATTTTGATGCGGGTTTTTTTTTTATAGATAGCGTGATTCAAGAGGAAGGTTTTTGTATATAATTTTACGCGGGCGCAACTTTGCCCGCGTAAAAAAGGGCATCGGGTAGCATTTTAATAATTATCAATTTCTTCATCCTAAATACGTAAAATGCAGTAAAATGTATTTTGTACGGAACCATTTTCTATAATTGAGTAAGGACATGGCTAAATGGAAGTATGGGCGCGGCCCCCGTAATAAATAAACATGGAACCTTGCAATACCCTAGTAGCATTTTTTGTTGGCATTTAGTTGGGCCACATACCTCTGGTTAGTTGGCAAATGCATACAATTGGCGGGCAGTTTGCGGGTTGGGCCCAAAACTGATGCCCTACGTGGATTTGCCTACGAAGGCCCAACTTGCGATGGGGCCAACGTGGATTTGCCTACGAAGGCAACTACTACCAATGTTTACTACCGAGCTGGTAGTGTTGAACTAACAACCTTGTGTGAAGACTAATAGGGTTGAAATAAAACCAAATTGCTTTCTGATGGCGCGGGTCATATACCCGTACAAGTGGCGTATGGGTATGGCGGTGGCGCGGCGCTGGCGCGGGTGCGCGGGGGGCGAGGTAGTAGCGCCACTTGCTTGCAAGCTAGTAAGCAAGCTAGTAATTTATTTACTGAAATTCACTCGAACCCAACCAAATCGTGGTAACACAACGATAGCGACTTCTATTTGGACTACAACGCCATCTATCGAGGTTGGGGTACAACTTTTGAACCTTTACGATATTATCATTACGGTTTCGGCATGAACATACCGCCCACCAAGGACATTTAGTGACGGAATGTCCTTCTTAAATTATCCTTAATTTTCAATTTTGCACTTTGTTTACAGTATAAACCATAAATCTCAAATATAAACAAAAATATAAAAAACATGTTTCGTAAATCTAAGAGTTAAGAGAGTACTAGTAAGCTCATACTGGGTAATTATACCTGTACCAGTATATACGTATCATCCCTAACAGGCCCATTGAAAGGTTTAAGTTGGACCGATGTAAGTTGTTATCATAACTTAAATACCTACAAAAAACTCCCAACAGTAGGAATAGAAGCAGCAGGCCCGTCGTTAGTTGGCCCAATGTTGTTTTAGTAATTTAAATCCCTACAAAAATCTCCCAACAGTAGGAATAGATGCAGCAGGCCCGTCGTTAGTTGGCCCAATGTTGTTATAATAACTGAAATCCCCGCAAAAATCACCCAACAGTAGGAATAGTAACAGAAGGCCCCTTGTTGGCTATTCGTTGGGCAAATAGTGCATGTTTATGACAATGGGCCTATTTTAAGTTTAGGTTGGCGGAACAACTAACCGTCTGCCAATACGTTCCCAACTGTTGGCTTATGGAAGCCAACGGCAATTGCTACTAGGGTAAGTAATGCTGAATAGGTGAATATTAGTATTTCATATGAAAAAAGTGTCAGGAAGTTGTAATATCTTTACAATCCCGAAAATATATTCGGGTAACTCCTACGGCAACAGGTATAAAAAACTGCAAAAAAATGACATATTGCTATGAACTTTTTCCTAGGCGTTTGGATATTTCTGTTGAATGATTTACGATATTTTTGACTAGCGACACACCCCGATTTCGCACGGTGGTACTTGAGTATATACGAGTATCTACAAAGAGGTAATCACGGGCTTTTTACAATCCGCGCAAAAATCACTCCCGCCCGCCTGTATATACCTATGTATAATAATGTATCCTACCTAGCTGAATTGTATATCTATCTCAAATGCAAAAATCTATAGTTGTTTGGGTCAGTCTGTTAATATTACTCCCTATTTTCAAAAACTTTCTTCCTTCTCATTATCCTACACGAGTGTAGGTATGCCTAAACCTTCCGAAAGAACCAATCTAACTCAACCCCCTCACAATCTATTTGTTGATACATCCGTAGGCAGACAGACTCACAGACAAACGCGCCAGAGGGACTTAATTTAGTAAGTAGACACGTGGTGAAACTTAAATCTTGCATAAACTACGTTATCTAGTTTAGGCACTGAGTAACCAATCTGTCAGCTACCGAATGAAACCACCGTTTGGATGCTAGTTTATTACTGTCGTAGCAACACAACATCATAATAATGGTACATGCATGCACACATATATGCGCATACATACACATCAGTAACCAAGCACTTATTAGATATTGAAATAAAACAACAAAAATACGTTTTATTTATTTATTCATTATTCTGTTATTCTTACAAGAACATTATCTTAAAAGGAAGACGGAGGTGATAATGTGTTCTGGTGTCTCGCCAACCCCAGATACCAGATCACTGTCAGAACCTGATAGCAACAGCCCAGAGTAATTCTGTTTCTCACAATAGTAAGTAGAACAGCAGGCAATGAAGAAGTGATATGCCGCCGAAGCCACACCGCAGTTTATGCATCACATTATGAATTGATTGCAAGTCCGTAACGAGTAGTGACTCGGTAGATAGGTGATCACACACAATAAGTCCAATAAACAAGCGAGGGACACTTAACATCCAAAATAAAATAGCACAACTGTTGAGGATTGTTTATCTGTGGTATTAATTGTATTATCTGTGTTTGCTCACTCTTCCTAAAAACTATGATTCTGTGTTCTCTCTGGTCCGACTAGCTCTGCTGATTATAATGGTGCCCATATATTTTAGTGTTTTATTTACTAAATATAATAAAGAATTAATACGCTTCCACTGCGCTAAATGCGAAAAAGTTCGCTAAGTGCCGCCGATGAAAAATATCACTACGAAAGTTGATAAAGTAATAGAAAAGTTGAAAATTGTAAGAAGAAAAAATATGGCGGATGAAGCGGTGAGAAAAATGCTGCCGCAATTTACAGGCACGAATTTTAGTACATGGATATTTAGAATGAAATGCATTCTGGAGGAGAAAGAGTGTAAAGAAACTATAGAAGATAATATAAAGCCGGAGATAGCGAAAACTGTAGATTTCAGAAAAAGTGATGCGAAAGCGAGAAGCTTAATAGTATGCAGCCTAAGCGACAAGTACTTGGAATACGTGAGAGATGCAAAAAGTGCAAGGGAAATGATAGAAAACTTGAAGAAGGTATTTGAAAGGAAGAGTACACTATCTGCATTATACATAAGAAAGAAATTACTTACCTTAAAATGTGATGCCAAAACGGAATTGAGTGACCACTTCAACAACTTTGACACATTAATCAGACAATTAGAAGAAACTGGAGGTACAATGGGAGAGCAAGATAAGGTGTGTCATCTATTGTTAACCATGCCTGAAACCTATAATACGACGATTGCTGCTCTGGAAACAACTAATATGGAACTCACAACGGAATATGTCAAAAGTAAATTGTTGGATGCGGAGCTGAAAACTCAGAGTCACCCGGTAGTATCAGAAGATGCCCAAAGTTTTTTGACCTGCTTTAAATGTGGTAAAAATGGCCACAAAGCCTACCAATGTAAGAAACCAGAACATACAAACACAAGAGGACGAGGCTACTCAAGAGGCACGAGGAGCAGAGGTCGAGGCTTCAACTCAAGGTCAAATGGAAGGCCATCACAGGCAGTTAGAATGGCTCAGACTGAAGATGAAGACAAGGAAATGGTGTTTACAGCGTTCAGTGTAAGTGACTTTGATAATAAAATAGATGATTGTGTTCAATTAATTGTTGACTCAGGAGCTACTGAACATTTAATAATGTCTCAATACTTACCATATATGACTAATATAACTGATTTTGAAAAGGAAGTTAAAATCTTTGTGGCAAATGGTCAATATTTAAAAAGTAATAAAAGAGGTAAATTAAAATTGAAATATAATGATATTATAATAGAACTAGAAGGACTGATTGTTTCTGGATTGTCACATAACTTAGTATCAGTCAGAAAATTACTAGAGAAAGGGTTTAAAATACAATTTTATAATAATAGTGTATCTATTTACAATTCAAAATATAAGGTCATAGGGCAAAATAAAAGTAGATTATATGTTATAGACACAAAATTAATTGATGAAAAATGTTTAATCACAAAGGATATATGGCATCAGAGATTAGGTCATGCCAACAGGAAACAGCTAAAAATGATGAATCTTCCATTTAGCGACAAACCATGCGAGCCATGTATGAAAGGTAAGTCCACTAGATTACCATTTTATCACACTCCGAAACCACGTTCCCATTATATTGCGGAGTTGATACATACTGACATATCTGGACCGGTGAGCACTCCCACATCTAAAGGTGAGATATATTATCATACAATCATAGACGATTATACACATTTTTGTGAGGTATACTTACTGAAAAGGAAAAGTGAAGCAACTGATAGACTTATAGAATATGTCAATAGAATGGAACGACAAACAGGAAATAAAGTTAAGAAAATAAGAAGCGATAATGGTGGCGAGTTCAAAAATGAAAAGCTTTTTAAATTTTGCAGAGACAAAGGAATTATTCAGCAGTTCACTACACCATATAGTCCACAATCAAATGGGGTTGCTGAAAGGATGAATCGCAACATCTACAACAGAGCGAGAACATTATTGATTGAAACAGAATTACCAAAAACGCTATGGGGTGAAGCGGTAAAATGTGCTGTCTATCAAATTAACAGATGTCCATCTGTTGCCATCAATTTTCTAACACCAGCTGAAAAGATGCTTGGAAACAAAGACTTGACAAAGCTAAAGGTATTTGGATCAAAAGCTTGGGTACATATATTACCAAAACAGGACAAACTACTAGAAAGAGCAAAAGAGATGAGATTTGTAGGATATAGCTTAAACGGCTATCGTTTATGGGATTCTGAAACAAATGAGGTAATAATATCTAGAGATGTGAGATTTGATGAGACTCAAATAAAATACAAAGAAGAGTTGAAGAACAAAGATCATGGAGAATGGGAAGGACAACTTGAAGACGAGTTAGAGCAAGAAGATATGAAGAAGGACCAAGAAGATGATAACCTGAAAAAGAAAAAACATGATCAGAATGAAGAAAATATACAAAAGGATCAAATAAAAGGAAAAGAAAGCAGGGAAGAAATACAGAAGAATGAAGAAGAGAATGAGGAAACTGAACAAATAGATCAGGAAAGTGAAAAGGATGAGAATACAAAAGAAGTAAAATACTATACAACAAGATCAGGAAGAAATGTGCACAAACCAAAGAATATTGAAGAAGACTATGAGTTGTATACAGCTTACTGTCTATTGTCAGGAGATCCTCAAGAATATGAAGAAGCAGTTCAGGATAAAGATTGGGAAAATGCGATACAAAAAGAAATAAGCTCACAGAAAAAATTACAAACATGGGAAGAAGCTACATTACCTAGAGGAAGTAAAGCTATAGATACAAAGTGGATATTCAGAACAAAGCAAGATGGTACTAAGAAAGCAAGGCTGGTAGCTAAAGGTTTCCAACTACATAGTAATGATAATCATTATGCTCCAGTAGCCAAACTATCAACAATAAGATTGATGATGAGCTTAGCAGTCCAACGAGATTTAACACTTAAACAATTAGATGTGCCAACAGCATTTTTAAATGGTAATTTGAATAAAGAAATATATATAAAATGTCCTAAAGGAATGAACATAAAGGAAGGAAAGGTCTTAAAATTAAAAAAGGCCCTATATGGACTAAAAGAAGCACCCAAATGCTGGAATCAAAGATTTCATGACTTCATAACTAAGAAAGGATACATACAATCGAAGCATGATTCATGTTTATATGGAAATGGGAATACATGGATACTACTTTATGTTGATGATATTCTACATCTTGGTGATGACGTTGAGATGATAAAAGCTTTAGAAAAGGAATTTAAAGTAAAGAACTTGGGAGAAATACATCAATATTTAGGACTAGAAATTACAAGGAAAAAGGACACACTGGAAATAAGACAAAGTGAAATGATTAAAAGACTGTTAGAGAAATTTAATATGCAAGATTGCAAAGCATGTAAAACTCCAATGGAAGTCAACTTCAATGTAAATACTGGATCTGAAGTGATTGAAGTACCATTCAAGGAATTAATAGGTTCTTTATTGTACATTGCAATGAATAGCAGACCAGACATTACTTATACTGTAGCCTATTTGAGCAGATTTTTAGATAAGCCTACTCAGGAATTATGGTTGGCAGGTAAGAGAGTACTACGTTATCTCAAAGGAACAACCACACAGGGGCTGTTATATACAAAGACAGGTAATTTCATGAAACTTGTAGCATACTCAGATGCAGACTGGGCAGCTGACAAAACCGACCGCAAAAGTACCAGTGGTTGTGTTATATATCACGGTAACAATATAATATCATGGTTCTCTAGGAAGCAGACTTTTACTGCCCTGTCAACAGCTGAGGCCGAGTATGTAGCAGGAGCACATACAGTAAGTGAACTTATACACATTAAAGGCTTACTCTCTGATTTCATAGGTGATAAAAGTGTTTCAGCTCATTTGTTAATTGAAAATCAGAGCACAATTAAATTGATTCAGAACAAAATTAATACTAAAGCATCTAAACATATTGAAATAAAATATCATTTTATAAAAGATTTAATTTACAAGAAAGTTGTGTCTATTTCATATATACCTACAAATGAAAACATTTCAGACATCTTCACCAAATCATTACCTATTCAAAAACATAACTATTTTTGTATAAAGCTGAATTTGATTTAAGTTTATAGGTATTGTTATGCTGTGTATTTATTATTTTTGAAATATTGTTTAATTAAAAATAATTATTGTATTGCATAGATTTATGAGCAAAATAATTGTAAAATTACATAATTATATAGGAAACAAAATTTGAATTATTAATGTATAGAGAGAACATTGTCTAAGAATTGTAATAGAGTTATCAGTTATGTTCATAATTAATAAGCAATTTAAGAATGTTATTCAAACAGTTAAGCAATTATAAATTCTGTAAATTGAGGGGCTGTGTTGAGGATTGTTTATCTGTGGTATTAATTGTATTATCTGTGTTTGCTCACTCTTCCTAAAAACTATGATTCTGTGTTCTCTCTGGTCCGACTAGCTCTGCTGATTATAATGGTGCCCATATATTTTAGTGTTTTATTTACTAAATATAATAAAGAATTAATAACAACGAACAAGAAAACTGCTAGCAGAGCGTTGAAACGTCTCTGTCAAAGACAAAGACTACATGGTCTCTGACTCTCTGTCACAGAGCACAGATTAGATATTAGTATGTCTATTCTATTTTTGATAGAATAGACACAGAGCATCTTGGTATCTGTTGCACAGAGTATATAATCACTGTTGTCTGACATCTGACTATAGATAATACACTAGCATCTGACGTTTGTGAGAGAGGGGATTGAACTTCCAATGTAAAAGAATCAATAAAATAATCAAATAGGTTGAAAGAAAAAATAGAATAAGTTTTTATCGACTACTATTCAGTTCATGTATTTTTGACACAAGATACGAGTATGTAGGTAGTAAGATTAAACGAAGAAGCACAGCCCGAAGCTTTCAGTTATTTTTTATTTGATTTTGATTAGAATAAAGTGAAATTGAGTAAAGTCGATTGTCGCTTTAAAAAACAACCCCATTTTCCTAATCAAAACCCCATGAAAATCTAATAACAACCAACTAAACAGGACACTGAATTGAACGCCTATTTGATACCTACTCGTATTATCAAAAATCGATATAAGTACAGTTTCGTTTGACATTCTGGAAAAGTGATATGACCCCTCCCTAGCTTGCAGTATTGTTATTTCGTCTTGAACTTGTCAGGCAAATAAAAAACAATTATATACTTTTTTCAGTTCACAAAAGTTCAAGGAAATTATTAAATGCTAAATAATAAAATTCATGAATGATTTTTTAAATATTACGAGTAAATGTGAGATTCCTATTTATGCTTGGGGTATTCATTTAGCCATCTCCAAATGGGAATCTAAATGTCATTGTTGTAGGAGAGCGATAGAAATGCCTTTTCAAACCTAAATTATCATTTAAAAGCATTGCTAGCCTACATTTTTATACAGTAATTAAGTTTTAAAAGAGTAACACTAGGGCTGCTAGTAGTGCTAGTATTGCTGCAATGGAGCGTAGGTAATTATTTTAACTACTTTTTCCATACTGTCCACATTTATACAGTGCAACTGGCAGTTATCGCGAGCTGTAGCTGTGTTTATCACGAGCACGAGGTATGCATCAGTTCAAGACCTTCATTATGAATAGAGCACCCAAACTAAACAGATCCTTTTCCAAATTGGTTCAAAAAGGTTTAATTTACAAGTAGACTTTTTTCATTTTTAGACATTTGACATGTTAGCACGATCAAAGATACATCAAAATTATGAAACAATAGTTTTGAAGTTTATTTGCTCTAATATCAGTCCGGTTTTACTTAATTTCGAAAATAAAAAATTCATGGCTAGTTTACATGTAATATGTAATGAATTTATCTATCATAAACTATGTGTTCATCCCCTAGTACGTAAGGTTGCGAAGATTCTTATGAAAAATCAAAATGTAAGTTTTCGTATCCCTCAAAGATATTACGCGGCCAAGAAAAAGGATGCCGCACCAGCACCAGCACCTAAAAAGGCGGTCGACCCTCGAAGGGTGTTTAAAGTATATCGATTTGCAGGAATACAAGCGAAAGAAGAGCCAAAGATACAAAATTATGACCTCGATGTCTCCAAATGCGGGCCAATGGTTCTTGATGTGTTAATAAAACTAAAGGATATGGACCCAACCCTCACTTTTAGAAAATCTTGCAGAGAAGGTATCTGCGGCTCTTGCGCGGTTTGCCTTCAGGGAGCGAACTGCCTAGCCTGCATCACAGCGATCCCGCCGCAAAAGACCATCACGATCTATCCAATACCGCATATGTACGTCCTCAGAGACCTGGTCGTCGACATGACGCATTTCCTCTCGCAATACGACAGCATTCGACCATATCTTGTAAGAACAAGTGGACCAACTGTGATCGGCCAGAGGCAGTTGCTTATGAGTGATCCAGACTGGCAGGTGTTCGTGGGTCTTTACGAATGTGTGCTGTGCGCTTGCTGTGCCACCTCGTGCCCCAGCTACTGGTGGAACGGCCGCAGGTTCCTGGGACCTGCTTCATTGCTGCATGCCTACAGGTGGATCATGGACCCCCGAGATGAGGATCATGTAAATCGCATTAATGAGTTGCGTGACGACTTCAAGGCTTTCCGCTGCCACACCATTCTGAACTGTGTTTTAGCGTGCCCGAAATTGCTGAACCCGGGTCTAGCTATTGCCAAACTAAAACGATTAATTTCTGGTCTGGACAAGAAACCGACGCCTCAGTTGGATCCCATGGGAGGTAGTGGCGGCAGTGGCGCCAGCGGTAGCAGCTTGGAGGCCTGTATCGCTGCTTCCAAGAAAAAGTGATCGTTTTGTTTCTTTTGCTTGGTAATTAGTAAAATATTCTTTATTTATTTTGGTTTTTTTTTCAGCTAGATTGATTGCAGGTTTCGCTGCCAAGTACTAAAAACAAACCAGTGCATCTTTGTTTCAATTTACATTAGGGCACGACTAGCCCCAACTAAGACAATATTGTAGGTCGTGAAATAACCCAAGATGGTACGTACGTAATTTTGTGTAATTATTTTTATCACCACTGCTCTTAAAACGGTGACGGCAAAAAAACGTGATATGTCCTAGAACTGACGAAGACGTGTCATCTACCAACCCGAGAGAAGTACCCGCGTAGTAGATTAATATATAGCCTCCCTTTCATAGAGACAAGGCTTGCGTCCCAGCAGTCAGAAAATGTTATAAACTGGTGACGCATCATTATATAGTATCAGCCCATGGTTTTCCACTTCTGCGTGGCTTTCTGTAGTTTCCAGTCTTACATCTAACTGGCAAAGGTCTGGACTCCACTAACGCGCAGTCGTGTGGACATGTGCGACGCGTAGACGAGAGTAGATGCTTAGGAGCTAGGGTGTATCCAACAAAGCTGTGCGGAGATGCGTACTAGCTAGACCGGAGCAGAGATGTGTTGCCGCTCACAGCACGCTGTTCCCAACTAGCACAAATAGCTGGTTAAAGACTGGACACCAGAATTTTTGAACACTCGAGGCTGTTATTTTTGCTGTACAAGGGCTGGATAGCCTGCTACGCAGCCCTTGTAATTCTGAATTTGGCCCCAAATTAACCAGCTCTTAGCAATACAGTAGCTTTTTAGCAGCTCTTTAGAGCACTGGATGAGTTGGACAGTGGCTGTACAATAGCTGGACTAGCTATCATCCTAGCCACTGTCCAGCTCCATTAATTCTCTAAGACAGCCAGGAGATGGTTTATGGCTTACTAACGGCTATTGTTAAATCTACAAAGAAATATAGCAACAAAAAACTTTGACAAGTTCATGCAATGTTACGTACGTCAAAGTCTCTAAACTTTTTCTGTGCATGACATATGATAAATGTCTCATTTAAGGCGCTTAGACGAGCTAAATTAGCAACTCTATTTGTGGTGGTTCAAACTTCGTTTGAAATGCTGTTAGAGTAAAGTTCTAATCAGCTTGCACTACAAAGTGGTTGTTACGTCAGCCACTGCGGGCCAAATAGCGCGAAATGAGTGGTTTCGATCGATTTACAAAAAAACTATTGATTGGATTAAAAAACTAAAACAGTATCATGCTAATATATTGCTTGTAGAATTATTTGCCAAAAAATCAGAATGATCGCATGCATATTAGTATGTTTTTTATTGTTTGAAAGATATTTTTAGAGGTTAGTTCGTGATTTCTTTTTATCGAGCCGAATTAATTGTATTATGTTTTCAAAAGAGTATCATGCTAGCATATATCCTGAAGAATATCATAAAATTTTCTGGTCTTGTTTATAGCAGTGAATCATATACTTTTAGTAATTATAAAACTCGCGTTTAGCTCGTGTAATCGCCTTAAGTGAAGTTAAGTCACGTTGATTTTGTACCTCTATTGGTGTAAATTGCACTGCGGGTATTACTTTACTGCTAATATACGAGTATATAGGTGATATAGCAAATAATACACGTGCCTTCGAAATAATATGGTTTTACTAAAATATTATACAAATAAATACGTTTGAAAAAATTATTTATGGATTTTACATTTTTTTTTTTCAGGTTAATGAGCATGGTCGGTTAATGAGTATGGAGTCGTATTTGTAACAGTGAAATAAAGTGTTTTTATCTTAATAGTTCTCAAATATCATGAAAATTTAACAGATATCAGTGGTTTTTTAGGGTTCCGTAGTCAACTAAACCCTTATAGTTTCGCCATGTCTGTCTGTCCGTCCGTCCTCGCTTAATCTCTGTGACCGTTAGCACTAGAAAGCTGAAATTTGGTACCAATATGTGTATCAATCACGCCGACAAAGTGGTAAAATAAAAATTGTAGCTCAACACGCTTATCGCTTACCGTAAACGTTCGTACAGATGCCTTAAATATGTAGCTTTCTTATATTTTCTTGATATTTTTTTGGTTGGCAACAAGGGACCTTGACCTTGTACAAGGGCGAATGGAACATCTTATGGCTGGGAACCCATCAATCAGTCCTCAACACCATTAATCATACAAACTGATGTATTGCAAACTGATGTATTGATTCTATATGACACCACCAACTTTGAACAGGCAATATCATCAAATTCCGCGTTGGAATTTGAACTCTTTTGCAAAACAGACAGGGTTGGTTTATTTTAGCTGCCTCGGTGCAGTCGTTAAGACCTCCTTTACATAAAGATGTTTTTGCCAATATCAAGCCTGCGTCGCGTCGTGGCGATTTTGGGGACACCTTAAATAATTCTTAGGCTATTGTTATTGATAATTCTGGTCTACAGCATATTATATCGCGTTCGGGAAGAAACTCTCGTGGTTTAGCTACAAGATTCAGGCATGTATACTACGTACATAATGGTCTTACAAATAAAAATGTCACACACATATGTTGCTACCTCCATTCAGCTAAGAACAGCCTTCATAGCTTCAAACTGAAATACCTAATACTTAAATAATTTCCTCTCATAGAGAGGAGGTCTGTGTCCCAGCAGTGGGAACATTAATAGACTGATGATGATGATGACGTAATACATGTACTCGTCATTTAGATAGTTACAAAATGCTTAGATGAAAAAGAAAATATTCCGGTCTAGGACAATAGAATCCTGTCAGAATTTAAAACACTCGGATTATGAAAGTAAATACGGGACTTTATAACTAAAAAAAAAACATTTTTAAAGTTCTGCTTCTTTGTCGGTCTGTCTGTCTGTTTGTTCCAGCTGATCTCGGAAACGGTTTGACCGATTTTGACAAAACTTGTAATGGCAGATAGCTCATGTGAAGAGTCACTTAAGAAGCTTTTATTTTGAAAACGGGTCAAAATAACTACGCACTTATCTCAGGAACTACTGGTTCAAATTGAAAAATTAGTGTAGGATAGTCCATTTATCGCGGAAGGCTTTAGGCTATATAACATCACGCTACGACCATTAGGAGCGGAGCAGGAATGAAAAATGTTGCAAAAACGGGTTTGTTGTTCCTTTCGTTTTTCTCTCTTATGTGACGCAGACGAAGTTGCGTGGGTCAGCTAGTACACTATATTATAATACAAGATAGATGCGCAACTCTGGTTTTCGTTTTTAAAACTGTGTCCACTGATGTGTGATGACACTGTAAGCTGTTAGATGGCGCTGTTAATTTTTGTTCAACCAAATAAATACATGAAGTAATTCTTGACTGAACTCGAACTTGTGCACTATTATTCACAAGGCAACCACTGTCACCGCTAGGCTATCTACTTCACTCACAAGTAGTCTAAAATAACTTCTCGTTATGCCGGAAAGCTGTCAAACAGTGGAAAAGTTGATGTCCTTAAACACAGAGTGCAGCACTATCTATGAAAATTTTGTTTGAAGCCAATGTATGGAAGTTTCACCCCCCTGGTGTCACCACATTGACCGATCCCGTGCGACTCGAGATCCGGAAAACGTTGCATTAGAAGGCCTCCCTCTAGGTGGGCTGATAACCAGGTGAAGGTTGTGGAATTCCGCTGGATAAAAAGTATATTAATTACGTGTTAATCCATGTTATAAACTATCTGTGTACTAAAGGGCATGGACAAATCATGCCCCAAATAATAAAAACAGTATTACAAATAATTGTAATTAAAAAGTTAAGAATTTTGGATAATTATTAACGTACGATGCAAAAATTTTAATAGAACTCAAAGTAAAAAGTATTTTCAGTTTTGATTGAGTTTTGGCGCTGTCGTTGAATCTATGATAGTAAAGCTTGATCCAAATCTTCGTATTTAGGTTTCTTTAATTTTTTATAAGATTTTCCATCCTCCTCTGCTTGTAGTATTTTTCTTTATTTTTCCATATTATGGACAGTCACGTCTAATAATTTGTAAACACTTAAGAATTTTTTAAACTGTTTTTCTCCTAATGTACTGATTAAAATTTAATGTTATTACGTACGTATTCTGGAAGTCATATTTTTATGAAAAAGATCCAATTTCCTAGTTGCAATCGTTATTTCTCGCGAAAATAGCTATAATATTAAGGAAAGTGTATACATATTATTAAACGTGACTGGACACCGTAGAGCGACTCAATCCAAAGCGGCTACCAACATCAGTTATCTTCTCTCCCGCCTCTACTGCGCGTATCAGTAAAACTTTTTCGTCAATACACAGTGATTTTCTCTTACCTGCCATGTACTTTGAAAGTTTGTGAGCAACTACGATAACGTATAGAAAATCCATGACTCCTAATTGTTGTCGTTATTGAGAGTGGGTGTAATGCTATAAAGAGTGTATCCTTTTATAGAAGACAAGCTAAACCAACCAAAGCCGAGTGATTTCGACGCTTTAGGGAGTTTGTCGTTAAATCGAGTGACGTCACATGGAGTTTACATAATATAAAAAGTTAAGAATTTTGTAAAATGATTAACGTTAATAGAACTCAAAATAAAAGTATTTTCATTTCAGATTTACTCCCAAACGTTGCCATACAATATTAGAAAAGAACAGAACAGGGGAAAATAAACTCATACCGGGCCTAAAATTTAAAATATTCGTAACTTACCGTAACTTAAAATGTGATTAAATCATTTTTAGTTTCCAAACTGCATAATTGAGTATACTGTCAGTCTAACTTTGTAAGGGGTTTCTGCACAGAAAAAGTTTTCTAAAGTTTAAAATTTTAAATATGGGTACTTTTTATTGACATAACTGTATGTTGTTATAATTTGAAAGTGATTTGTTTTGTGCTAGACTTTAATCTGTTTGTGTAAAGCAAAGAAATTACATACCTGCTTATCCCCGGTGATCTTATTGTTACAAACTTAAAGATTGTCTCATTTTAAGAATAATAGGCTTGTTTCCACCATCAATAAATAGCAAATCTATTTAGTCCGTCAGTTAGAGTATTAGAAAATAATGGACACGTATTTTTTGTTTTTGTGAATCAACGAATATTGACAAAGATAAAACGCATCAAAACTCGGGAGTGGGGGCTCGTGACGTCAGTACTCACTAAGAATTATACCAAACAGTGACGTATAGGGAATTTTAAAAGCGTCGTATCTTCGTCAATTTTGTTTTATGTGACAAAAGAAAAAATACGGGTCAAATATTTTTTGATAATCTAAGTGACGGACTAATTAGATTTTTTCAGTTAACAAGCCTATTGTCTCCAAGTGTGTATTAATTGTTTTTTTAACAAATATACTGTCTAAATGCCTGGGACAGTTATTATACATAATATACACTAGACGTTTAGACGTAGTGACAAAAACAACTTCTTTAAACCTCTATAACTTTTGCCCAAAACTGCTGAGCAATAAGCACCTTTTATATTTTTGTTATAATATTTTTTTAACTATCAAATGACATAGATTTTATATCTGTTCATGCTGGGGTACAGGCTCATGGAAATTTTTGGGTAAGTGTTTTCATCCTAATACGTTCAGTAGTTTTTGCGTAAATGAGTACCGTCCATCCTTACATCTTCTCAAACTTTCGCATTCATAATATTAGTAGGAAGTAGGATTACATGTTTTCCTCCGATCCTTTTATTTTATAGTCTGTCAGAGGAACAAAGTTACTTTAATAAACCACAGTTAATATTAACTGATCTTTATTACTGTCTAACACGTAGACAGCCAGCTATCTCCAGGATTACGCACGTAACAGATTATAGGTGTACGTACAGACGTACACTAAACGAAATTGTGTGCCCCAGAGAATTCTCTAGCGTGCGACGTGCAAGACATTCTTGACACACCGTGAGCCCATCACAGTAAACAGTAATAGACAGAAGTTCAGAAGGTCAAGCCTGAATTACTGTCACGCTCACCGACCAGGGTGTATTCCCGCTGACCCCACTCGTCCGTCCCACTGGTGGGGTCAACGGGAAAAATCAAAACTGTCGTTTCGTTGACCCCACTAGCCTACCCTACTGGTGGGCTCATCGGAAAGTTTGCAATTTTGTTCCCGCTGACCCCACTGGTTCGTCCCACTGGTGGGGTCAACGGGAACAATTAATGAATGTTTTAATCATTTCCCGTTGACCCCACCAGGGGGACGACGACCGGTGGGGTCAGCGGGAATACACCACGGTCAGTCGCGTACTGTCGTCGGTCACGTACGAGTATACATTGTGCTCTATAATAGCACCATACTGTGACGCTGACGTCAGGGGTGACCGACACGACCAATCGTATGCGACCGACCGTCATCGTCAGCGCGACAAGAATTCAGGCCTAAAGGCCGGACTTCAGCAATAAAACTGATCGTGATCAGCATCTAAACTGCGTTTAAGAACTGTCACTGTCAATTTCCATAGCACACTAACGGGGCTTAAACACAGTTTAAATGTGAAGTTTGTTTAGAATTCTTATTTAAAATGGCACTAAAGTCCTGGCCACAGCTACCGGCTGCGCGATATTCGGCGCGATCTGTGGCGCGGGTAAAGCCAATTCGAGGTGTCGCCACCTCGAATTGGCTTTACCCGGGCAGCGCGACGCGCGATTGAAACAGATGTACTAGCGAGTATCGAGGCGGCCACAACTCAGTGGCACGCGCGGCGTCATCGGTGGACGACTCGGCATCGCGCGACAAAGACAAATAATTTTGTTTTTATCGCGCGTTGAGCTTATATAAATGGATACGGAACAAGTCTTCATGTATGCAGCCGAGTGTATAATCAAAAGATCTATGCTTGCCCTCGTGTTATTCAAAAAATGTATGGGAATATACGTAACAGCTGTGGCCAGGACGTAAGATTTCAAAGAAACTTCACTCGCCTTGTCCCGGGAGCGTTCGGTTAGGGTCTATGAAAAGTTTCCCAAATAAAAACGCGTATTTGCAGCATCCCTCCCTAGTCAGGTGTACAAGTGAGATTGTTGATTCCAATGCTAATAAAAAAAAAACCCATTTTATGAAATTCCGGACGTTTAACATCGCCCGCGTTCCGGACAGCGAGCTAAAGTTCCGGATTTGCTCGGTAAATTCCGGGCATTTTTACCAGTACTGCACCCACATCCCCCAGTTAGATTTAACTCCCACGTAAGCGGCCTGCCTATAACCATTTTTTTTTTTTTTTTTTTTTTTTTTTTTTTTTTTTTTTTTTTTTTTTTTTTTTTTTTTTTTTTTTTTAGGATGGGAAATCATCAAATGACTTCTCCCACTCTGGGCGGAGCAGGAGGGAGTGTCAGACTCTTACTGACTAAAACCCATCCATGTTCCTTCCTCGCCCTTTACGTTCCGGGGCCGCGGTATCTCGGCCGCGGTATCTCGCGGTATCGGCAGGCTTCGGCCCTTGCGGGCCCCTCTCTTCTGCTGACATCTCTTTGAGGCGCGCGTGGAACACGAACGCGCCGTCGACACGGCCTGTCGTCACTAGACGGACGGACGGCTAGCTAGCCCATAGCTAACCGTCCACAGGCCCGCATCTACGGTGGCCGGTAGCCACCACGTGGCCCCCGACGCCCGGTGCGTCTCCCGCGGCGGCCGGGAAGAGAGGCTCTCTCCCTCTCTCGTTCCGCCACCTCCTTCGCTAGCATGACTGCTTCGCAGAAGGAGGTGACGGCTTCCCATTCCGTCTCGCTCCGGACCATGGATTGAACTAGGGCCGGACGCGAGAGGTCGCCGCCGCCGATCGCCGCTACGAGGACACGGCGGTGCTCCGCCCACGCAGGGCAGACTTCCACCGTGTGCTCCACCGTGTCCTCCGGTCGATCCTCGCAGTGGAGGCACCCGGGCGTTTCCTCCCGCCCGATTCGGTGCAGGTACCTCCCGAAACATCCGTGTCCGGTGAGGACCTGCGTCAGGCGGAAGGTGAGGACGCCGTGGCGCCTCTCCAGCCACTCCTCAAAGAGGGGACTTACCGCCACTATCGTGGCGTGCCCTGCACGGGGTTGCGACAGTCGCTCTCTCCATGTCGCCATGAGATCGCGCCGGAGGTCTGTCCGCTGAGCGGCAATTTGCCGCGGCAGCGGAGTTTCCCCCCGGCGTAGTGCCTCCGCGCGCCAGTCGTGCAGGCGCGCGAGGACTATCGCCTCCAGATCCCATGGCGGCAATCCGGCAAGCAGGCCCGCCGCCTCGCATAACCATCAACCAGGCAGTAGCCCAGAATTCTTGGCTACTACTGAGATAAAAACGAGCATCAACCGAAGACTTCAGAAAAACATTCACAGAAATGAGCAACATGGATGAAATTGACCTCAACTACAATGCAATAGTACTTTGTCTAAGACCAGTGTCCTAATGGCCACCCTGTACTGTTTAGTGAAATGTCTCAAGATCCCACTCATAGATATTTTCACTAACATACGTAACCATCTGCCATATTGAAATATTGTAAATACATGTTCTGATATGATTGTGTTGTTTAATCATTTCTATTAGAGAAACAAAAATTCTTGGTGAAATAACCCAATAACACTTTGCTCGACTCGGAAATCGAACCCATGCTCAGTAGTGGCACTTGTGACAACTAGGCCAACGAAGCAGCCCATAAGGGTCAGCGCAGACAGAGAGGAATAATCCCCGCGCGGTTTCGGGCATTTTCTTTACGGATTGCGTATGCTCGACCTTATCTTCGAGGACGCGCGAGCATTTTTTGTCAGGTTCAAGCATTTATGCACTTTATTGTAATAATTTTTAAAGTTTATTTTCAAGTGCGTTAATAAACTCCTCTCCGCTACGCTCCATTCTGTCTGTGCTGAGCCTAAGAAGGTTGAATTAAAAACTTCTTTAAAGCAGGCAGTTTGCCTTCTGCAATCCATCTACCATCGTGCCCCTGAAACGACAAAGAAAAGCTCCTTTCAGTGATCGATGTCTTCGTTCACATCAGTCTTCGTGGGCTGCTATCGCCCACGCCAATTATTACTACAAAGATATTAATAGCCCGCTATTAGATTACCTTCGTAATGAATAGGATTGGGCCCTATTTATTAGGATAATGAGATCTATAATAAGGCTATGGATATTATGGATTAATACTGTGTAATTAGTTAGGTTTTAGTGATATGGTAATCCTTGAATAGTCATGTTTTAGATTATATTTTTAGGGTTCCATAGTACAAGAAACCCTCATAGTTTCGCCATGTCCATCTGTGTGTCCGTCCGTCCAAGGTTTTGCTAAGATACCATTAGTACTAAATTAAAAAGCTGTAATTTTGCATCAATAACGCCAAATAGTGGTAAAACAGTGGTGTTTTTTGTCGTCTATCTTGTGGGGTATCGTTAAATAGGTCAGGGGTAGTATTTTTCGATTTAAGTAATGCTCCATTTACGAAATATTAAACTGTTGGGTTTCCTCACGATGTTTTCCTTCACCGAAAACAGTAGGCTTTAGCCGAATATGATTTCAAATCAATAACAAAACAGTAAACGTCATTCCTATTCCCCAATTTTGTAATATAAATCACTATCCAAATGAAAAAAAAAACAGTAGTTAACCTTAATGTATTAAAGGAGCTACGGAACCACAAATTATGTGCGCACGCAGTCGGGTGAATGATTTATGAAATCTTGACGGGACCCTAATTTATCACCTGTTAACCTAAAACGAAAGGTGTTCCTTCCCTAAAGGTAATTAGGACAAGCCAGGGATATTAGTGGCCTGACCACCGACTTCAAAATTATTCACTCGGAATTAAATGGCCTCAAATAGTTGGTGGTTTAAGATTTAGGATGGATGAATGAATTCGTCAGCTTTGATGCTGAACAAGTTTTTCAGTGTTCATATTGCGAATAAAGACCTAAGAAACGATGGATGAACAGTGAAGGAAGATATGGCAAGTAAAGTGGTGGCTGAGGGGCTGCGGGACTGTTCGAAAGAGATACCGTGGCCCCGGAACATAAAGGGCGAGGAAGGAACATGGATGAGTTTTAGTCAGTATAAGTCTGGCACTCCCAGCTCCGCCCAGAGTGGGAGAAGTTATTTGATGATTTCTCATCCGTAAAAAAAAATAAAAAAATAGAAAAGGGGTGGCTGAGGAGATGACGAGTAATAGAGATGTATGGAAGAAGTAGAGATGCAGCGTCGACCGCAAATTAATTAAAAAAAAAAAAAAGAAGAAGAATGACGATGTTGATAATGGTCGTTTACGTTTAAAAAAAACAAAAGTCAAATCGTGGGAAATGAGAGGTTTTCTTTTTGAGAATTAAAAAAAAAACATAGTTTCCAAGAACTCTATAGATGGCGTTGAATTGACTACGTTACTAGGTGCCAAAGCCGAAACGCTTCAAAAAAAAACATTGCGCCGCGTCACATACGCTACATCTAGTGCCACACTAAGCAACGAGGCTTGTGTCGTGGATACCAGATAGTTGATATACTACATAGATACTTTTTATTTGTAAATACATACTTATTATACATAAAAACATCCATGACTCGGAAACAAATGTCCATGCTCATCACACAAACATTTGCTCCTACCGGGATTAGAACCCGGGATCCTAACGACGTACCTACGTACGTCTAACGTAAGGCAGCCTCACTACCGCCTGTGCCATTCGGGAAATATGTCACACAGAAGGCCAAGGCACATACGCAATTATCAACTTTATGCCACCAATAGAAAGACCATATTTATAATTACCGTAAAAATCCTAAGACAATTACAGTTTCAGTAGGCATAGACGCCAGCAGATCAAACTACCCGAAATTGTAAAATTTTCCAAATCAACCTTGAACCTAATGTTAGTAATTTTAAACGATAAAGTTGAAAATCTATTAAAGAAATTTAACAGATTGTAGTAGCTTGTTGTGTTGGCGTGTGTACACATGAATTTCTAAATTAAACCAAAAGCCCTCATAAAACGGCCAGATTGTGTATATTTTATTTAAGCTTCAGAAAATAAATTTCCTTCCTCAAAAAATCCGGAGCTCATTTCTTCACTGTGCCCCTTTTTCCTTATTGTCAATAAAAAACATTGCAAGTGCAATCTTTCACCCTCACCCCTCATCTCGACTGACTTTTATTACATTGCCTTGATGTTTTAATATTTAAGGGATTCTTTTTTTCTTAAAATATTTTGACAGTTAAGAGTCTGCAGCACGCGTTCACTCGCTAGAGTTTAGGCAAATTAGCTGCTATCCTATGTTAGTGTGCATTGTTCAATGCAGATACACGCACACAGCGGTTAATGATCTTTTAAACGATATTATTTTTAACTAAAATATGAGCCCGTATTATGTAGTTTTGGTGATATTGACCGATTTAGATCTCAGTATCTTTATGACCTAAGTGTTCGCTATTTGGACACCATTAAACTTGGACTTATAATCTTTAAATCTGTTGAAGCGAAAACACGATTTTAATTTTAATCAGAAAAGATTTACTCTGTAGAGTAAACATACTCGTAACATCACGCCTGTTATTATTTGAAGGTGGATTTTTTTCGGTTATTTCGTCATGGGTGTCGTTTTCATGGTTTTTGGGGTCGCTAATTACGAAAATGATGTCAAAATGAAAATCTAAGATGGCATCTAGATTTTTTTTGGTTTTTCAATCATGGGTGTAGTTTTCATGGTATTTGGGGTCACCAATTACGAAAATGATGTCAAAATGAAAATACCGAAGAAATACCTATTCCTCGGCTAACATAAAACACACATAGAACCTCAACTTTTTGCTACCGATCTTAATTTTTCCATTCATATCTTGTTGCCTGGACACATAGATATAAACACAATGCCTGGACAATACAAATTTCAAATTATCAACATGGTTTTGTTTCTGAAAGTAGTATACTCAGATTTTAGACATTTTCATAAATAACACTGATTGTACTTTTTGCACACAATTTAACTAAAATGCAAGTGTATGATCGATAAAAGTTACACTTATCCGCGCCGAAGGAATCGACCGCGCCGAAAGATTTTTTTCTCATCCGTATGACGTCATCTATTCGTCCGATTCGACGCGGATAAGTATGCGAGGTTCATACATACAAGTAATTCTAAAATTCGATTCTTTCGGCGCGGTCGATTCCTTCGGCGCGTGCGGTGCGGTGTGCGTGTCCACCTTTACGTTTACACGCGCCTCAAAAATCCTTACCAAAGCCAACTTGTTAGAGGTGTTAAAAACTGGCATGATTTCCTAATCTCAAAAAAAAAAAAAACTTGTCGAAAATGACTTTGATATCTGTTTCAAAACTTAATAGTTCCTTGTCAAATTAGAGTCATCTGGCTAATAACAGCCTCTCATTAAGATCTGCAATAATCGTGGAGTAGTGGCGACATCTGTTGATAACTTTGAATTACTTGTTGAATGACGATAATTATTCATAGTTTTGTTCTACGTAAGGTGAACGTAGACCTAGCCGCACCGCAGTCGCCGCATTTGAATTCCTCGTACTTATAAAGTTCTATGCAACCTGTGTCTGCAGGTATCCAATCTGTGTATATGTATCTGTGTGCTAGATTGCCTAAAAGAATTCGAATGCGGCGACTGCGGCGCGTGCAGTGCGACCAGCGGGCCTAAAATGGCCGCTTTAGCAGAACATAATTATGAATCACGTTAAAAATATTAAATTCTAAAAATGCACTTTACTTTCATGATCTTAAAGTCCATTTTAAGAATTTTAAATTTTTAACGTGATTCATATTATGTTCTGCAAAAGTGGCCATTTTAGACCCCCAGACCCCATATTCACAACGCTTCGATTCAATTTCGATTCGGGAAGTCGTATGTCTATCTCGCTCCTTTTCGTTATGCCAAAAAAGGATAGACATACGACTTGTCGAATCTAAATTCATTCCGAGCGTTTGTGAATACGGGGACTGCGTTCACCTTTAAGCTTGATTCACGCTAGACCGTGTCGAGCCCAAGCCGAGTGTCGACCGTGCAATTTGGTATTGACACACTCACGCTTCCGAGCCCCTACCGAGCAGCGGACAATGGATTGTGCTACGGCCAACACTCAACTCCGACCTAGCGCGCGTCATCCTTTAATCGGTCAACTTTGAGGGTATCCAATAAAAACTAAGGGCTGACAAATAGGTAGAAGTAGTATCATAACATCATGCCTGTAATCCCTGAAGGGTTGGGCAGAAGTGTACCATAGTACAGCCACATTTAGCCAGTTATGTTTAAGTCGAATGCGAGTATTGCCACGAAACGGGGACAAATCCAGACACCATGGCTGCTACTGAGAAATAACTTATGGAAAACCCAATAACACTTTGCCCGACCTGGAAATCGAACTGGGTACCTCAAGCTCAGTAGTCGCGCGCGACCACTAGACCAACGAGTCATGTTTATGTTACATTGTTTGTATTTAATGTAATTAAAGGAAAATAAAAATCTGTTTGAAAATTACTTGATTACAGATAAGAAAATATAGTTATGTTTATTACTCAGATTTAGAAATCGATTATTATCTTTACTATTTCAATAATTATAATTATTGTATTATTAATGTGGCAACACATATATCCAACCATAAAATGGCGACGCTTTTTGAACTCAATCGGCTTAAATATAATTATTAAAAAGACTTATTTTTACATTTACTTTCCTACGACGACAATATTAATATAATAAAAAATATTAATTTTAGTTTTAATTATATTTTTTCTTAACAATACTTGGTTTCGATCGATTTACAAAAAAACTATTGATTGGATTAAAAAACTAAAACAGTATCATGCTAATATATTGTTTGTAGAATTATTTGCCAAAAAATCAGAATGATCGCATGCATATTAGTATGTTTTTTATTGTTTGAAAGATATTTTTAGAGGTAAATTCGTGATTTCTTTTTATCGAGCCAAATTAATTGTGTAATGTTTTCAAAACAGTATCATGCTAGCATATATCCTGAAGAATATCATTTATTTTTCTGGTCTTATTTATAGCAGTGAATCATACACTTTTAGTAATCATAAAACTCGCGTTTAGCTCATGTAATCGCCTACGCGAATATGGGGATGTATTAGGATCTAAATGCACCCCCATATTCGCGTTCTCAAAACTTCCTAAGACTTTCCCAGTTATATTGCGTTCCCAATCCAAAATATAGGGCAAGAGTAATAAAGGCAGTACTAAATAACTGGTAAATGTCGTAAGTGCGCGCTCATGAATCGGAAAGCAATAAAATGCAATGAAGCGACTGCCGTCGTTCGTAACTTTTGTTTCAATAGACATCTTGCAGAGTGCCTGTAGTAAGTCGTATTTCAAACTTGTACGATATTACTGAACTGACGATAACTTCAGTCTTGATATTCTTTGACCTGAGCAGAAGCGTGGGTTTGTTTAGTGTTCATAGTTTGTTATGAGTACTTTGTTGCAGTTTTGCTTCGATATTTAACTGATACCTAGATTTTGTGTCAGGCATGGTGACTGGATTTGTGCCCAGTTGATGGCAATAGGCTCGTCCCCTATAACATAGGATTTAAACATAATTAGTGACATAATGGGTGTACTATTAGGTACACTTCTGCCTAACCCCTTCAGAGCATACAAGCGTGATTTTATATCATACTAGCTGACCCGCGTAACTTCGTCTGCGAGTGAGGGTTAGAGAAAGTGTGAGTCAACCTTAAAAAATAGACGTATGCTATCGCAGCCTTTTTTAATGCTAAGAGGTACAATTCCTTCGTACGCGATTGCTGTGTAACTTTGACTTGATGTAACTTTCAAAGAAAAAGGAATAAATCTTTGTTTTAGGGTTTTTTTTCATTGATGCTCCGCTCCTATTGGTGATGTTAGTCTTCCTTGACAAACGGGCTGTCCAACACTAAAATATGTTTTAACTTGAACCACCAGTTCCTGAAATTAGCGCATTCAACCAAACAAACAAACTCTTCAGCTTTATAATATTAGTGTAGATTCAAGTAGGTAACAATTTAATTCCTCGGAAATCTTTGCATTAATCGCTCATATATTCTACTTATGGTTTACCAAAAAAGGGCTTCCCTTGACAGCTTGCCCATGCTGGCTCACTGGATACGGCTGCACACATAGCTGTAAGTCGTATCTATTTTGTATATAGTGTGTTTCTTTACTAACAATTTTTTTTACTAACATTAGGTTAAGACTTATTAACAACATAAATGGATTGTTTTTGATCTGAAATGAAATTGATATTATTATCATTTAAGTTTGCTTTCTTAGATACTTGATGACAGTCATACTCCAGCTAGGTCGAAAGTTCTCATCAAGGTGCATGCAATAAGCCGGGGCACGATATAGCTGCTGTAAACCGTTGAGGACTTATTGCAACTGCCATTCGTCACCGTCGTTACACCATCAATGATAGTCATACTCCAGCCAGGTCTAAAGTTCTCATCGGAGTGCATGAAATGAGCCGAAACACGATATGGCTGCTGTAAAGTTTTGGGAACTTCTCGTTACTGTCTTCCAACTCCATCGTCAGATCATCGATGAAAGTCGTATTCTAGTTAGGTTAAAGATTCTCATCAAGTTGCATGAAATGATCCTAAACACGATATAGCTGTTGTAATCTCTTGCGGATCTGTTGCAAGGCCAACTGCCTTCCATCTTCATTGACATACCTTTGGTGACAATTTTGGTACCAAAATGTTTTAATCCTCCATTTCAAATTTCTAACTCTACGTCCCTATTAGGCCGTGTTTAACCTCTAAAGCTTTGAAACCTTCAAATATAATAAGGTGACTTTCGATAAATTCCAATTTTAGAATATTAGAACCAAGGTTTTTATGCGAGTTCAACCTTTTTTGAATAAAATTGGATTGAGTTTTCAAACATGTGTCAAAATAAATGTAGTCTAAATCAAAAGCTCTGAGTATTGATATCAGCTTCGAAGCAAATCAACGCCATGGCCAAAATAATTGTTTACCCTTATAACCCCGTTAGGGATTAATTTCAATAAAATACGAAACACGTCTTCCATCAATTCTGTTAAAAAGGTTTATGCAAAATTTCAAGTAGATTGGACCAAGGAATCACGTTGTCTCATACAAATTCGGAAAAATCTTTCATATTGGATGCCTACATCATGAAAAGAACACACCCGGCTTGTTTCAGGTCTCTTCGATCAGCCGTTTAGGCTGTGCGTTGGTCCATCAGTCACTAAAGCTAAGTCATCAGTCAATAAATCGCTATTTTGTGCGTATTCAATATTCACCTAAAAAATCAAACTTCGAGGAAATTGAGAAATTATATTTACCTGTATTAGATTTGAAGTATATGTAGCAACTTTTAAAGGTTTTCACTTCGTTGGATTTATTCTATATGTGTTTGAAGTTAATTAATTTTAAACACAAAACTTTTGCGTCTCTGGATGAGATTTTTAAAAAATGCTGAAACAGGTATTTCTTTATTTTTGATAATAAGTATATACTCTGAGTTTCATGATTATAGAACAATCTATTTTTTGTTCATACGAACTTTATCCCCCTTTTCACCCCCTTTTTCCAAAATTTTCCATAATTTCTATAGCCTAAATGTGTTACTCTGAATTTATTTAAATAGATTTGTGAACGCGCGGTCAAACCAACAAACAAAAATTTTAAAAATGGTTTTAAAATGTTCAGTTAAGTACTTATTTTTAGTCACCCTGGTCGGTTCTTTTTTATCTTCAATGTACAGATTTTTTGGTCTCAACGATTTTATTGTATGTATTTAGACATAGCATACATAGATGTTATAACAAAAGTTATTCAAGGAAGAGTTGTATTTCTTCGAAGACCATCATCAGATCTTTGCCAAACAACGGAACCACCGCGGAATAATATTCTTCCAAACAAATAAAGTGTTATGGATGAGGATTTACTCCGACGTCATAAACTGTTTTTATAGCCATGTATGACTCTATGTACAGATACTCTTTGAATCTAAAACTTTTGTATTTATTTTAAAAAGTAAAAAAGTCATCAAAGCCACGGACCCAACAATTGTACCTACTCTTTGCTTTCATGTCACTTTTTCAACATCAATGGTAACTAAAATAAATTAGCTCAACACATGTTTATTACAAAAGCAAATCTTTTATTCACACCTCAAAAAAAATAATCATCATACTCGGCTCACAATTGGCAAAGATATCGCTGAAAATACAAAAAAAAACAGACGTACTTATTCGAAAAGTTAATCCTTTTGCATGTCGGCTAAAAACTACATTCACATGTATATTCCTCTCTATTTACTTTATTAAACCATACGAAATAAGTACTAGCATGGGCCTATGAATAAAATAAACATTTATTCATACTTTTGTCTGTGAATATTACATAATATTCTTTGCATGTGGAGCAGAAATGCATTATATTAACCTACGAGGTTACCTGCTGAAGATCTTGACCTATTTATCTTTGTCTGTTGAGGTCTTACTAAGGCGTAATGTGGGTGATGAAACCCAACGGGATTTCGAAGGTCTAGTGTGGTTTATTATAATTAAATTAGGTGAGTAGGTCAGTTTTTCGCTAGGTGGTTCGTAGCAACTGAATGATAGTACCTATCTGTAGTATCCACTTGTAGCAGAGCTAGTAGGTACATAACACTATTTACTTACTACATTTAAATTTTCAACCCTATTTATAAGACCTTAAAGTACCATGTTCTACAACTATTTATTCTATTCATCACAGGCCTCAATCCAGGTTAAGTTTCACCTTCCAACTTCCCGCCATTTTTGATGACTGACAATTACTGACATCAACCTGACTACTTATGGCTGTGAGACAGTGTTTCCATACCTATCTATAAGGTCCCATTAAAATAGATGGACAAAAACAAAACGCAAAAAAACTATGACATGAATGTGCTTATGCATTAGGTAACCAACGCACCCATAACATACCGAGTTTGATCCAACCTGTCATTTGTAGTTCTTTGACAGTCATTACAGGTAGTCAGTGGCTCGAAAGTCGGACAACCGGTCTTACCAAGGAGTACTAATTGGGTTGTGGAGGTCAGATAGGCAGTCGCTTCATGTAATATACTGGTGTTCAACTGTATCCACTTAGACAAGAAGCCGACCCCAACATAGTTGGGGAAAGGCCAGGCAGATGATGATGGCGCTTTATCGTTACCTCAGTAACACTCATCACAATGTCTAAAGATACAGAAAACCTAAAAGAACCTTCATGTGAATCAATATCTTCTTCCTATTACCATACACGCGTCGTTTGTCCCGCTGTTCACTAAGAAACCTGTAACAGGCGACGGGCAACGTGCCGTATTTACCGAGAACCATACACTTTCGACTCACGTAGTCGGGTAATTTGTAGACTAGAACCTGTGGTGGATGTGAGAACACGCGATGGAGGTGGCATGTGGGAAACCAGATAGGGTTGGGCTAATAAAAGGATCAGCAGAGTCTTCTATCGTCAATAATCAAGCTGGATTTTACTTCGTGATGTGAAAAATAATGGACACGTATTTTTTGTTTTTGTAAAATAATGAATATTGACAAAAATAAAATGCATCGGAACTCGGGAGTGACTTAAGAACGCTCTAAAAATTATACCCCGGCGTGACGTATTGACAATAATAATAATATCGCTGGACATTACACACAGCGTAATCTAGTGCCACACTAAGCAAGGCTTGTGTCGTGGACACCAGGTAGTTGATATACTACATGTATACTTTTTGCTTGTAAATATATACTTAATACAGGGTGTTTGGCAGAACGTTGAACATACGAAAATGGTGGATAGGTGGGGTCATCTGCTACTTACTCAGCCTAATTTATTTGGCCCTGGACCACTGGGTATTTTTTTTTTTAATTTTTTTTTCTTGTTTCACCACTTTCTTAACTTCAAAGTGTAATATTTATTAAAAATGGGTAAAACAGGCAATATTTTGTTTTTTTTTTTAATCTTTGATGTTGGCAGATTCTTATAAAATTATTGCTTTGTTCAGATGTTAGCTAGAAAAAAGTCTTCGTCAATTTTGGTTTACGTAACGAAAGAAAATCAGGGGTCAAATATTTTTTGATAATCTAAGTAACGGACTAATTAGATTTTTTTTTTCATCTATCTTATTGCCAGCTTATGCAGCAGAGTTCGGCAATTTTTCTAAAGGAACGTACTACCGAGATAAAAAATTTCAAATCTGCTAATGCAGGTAATAAACTATGTGGTCTAAGTAAACACCGTGAAGACATCCAAATTTTTTACGTTAAAAATAGTACTCACAAAGCTGTTACGAGCAAACGTTGTACTCAATCATCATTATCATCTTAATGTCCTACAGATGGAAATATATTTCCTCTATCTAAGTAGGTATACCATTGGCGCATGTACGGTCGAACAAGCTATTTGGTTTACAGTTTAACCCACAAATCGCATTGTTAAGTGTAAACCAAATAGCTTGTTCGAACAAGCTATTTGGTTTACAGTTTAACCCACAAATCGCATTGTTAAGTGTAAACCAAATAGCTTGTTCGACCGTACTATCTCACTCACTTCGATCCCCCAAAGATTTCAGATTATACAAAAATATAGAGACAACTAACACTGCGCCTCCGACTTTGTCTACATGTATTACACGAACTTAAATCTCGACTTCAGCGCCACCTATCGGGTCCAAAACTATCCTAACTTTCAAGCTGGAACCAACCATCACATGCACAAAATTTCAATGAAATCCGTTTAGTGATTTTGTAGATCAGCGTGTACGAACTTGGTGACACGTGTTTATTTTTAACCCTCGACGCAAAAATGTGTGTTATAAGTTTAACGTGTCTGTCTGTGTGCCTGTCTGTGGCATTGTAGCTCCCGAACAGATCAACCGATTTTGATTTCGTTTTCTTTATTTGGAAGCTATATTAAGATGAAAATCGGTTCAAGATGGCCATTTTGTACATTATTTACTACATTATACCTTTTGATTTTTAATAAAAACGTTTAACTTAAAACAATTGATTTATGTGTCACAGGGGTATTTGTGGTTTAAGAACTTTATTTTTCTCATAAAGAATTTACAATAATTCACTTACTGAGAAAACATGTTTAAATACAAGAATAAAATGTGTAAGCGTATACATAGTAATAGACGTTTAAAACACTTGGGTACAAAAATAAGATACATTTGCAAAAACGAAAAATAAGCGGGTAAGCGATCATAATACACAAGGATCTAAAAAGTGATAATAACTAGATGTGGCATCTATGGCAAAGTAAGTAATTGTATGTATTTATGTTTTTTTTTTTTTTTTTTTTATTATTTTATAATTTTAATTGATGAGTCTTAAATAAATAGGTAAATGAAATTAAATTAAATGTTATTCGGTGACGTGACGTTTTAATAGTTTTTTAAAACTAGACGTACTTTTTGTTTCTCTTATCTCGACTGGAATTTTATTATACATGTTGACGCCTTCATATTCAATATTTTTTTTCCCGAAATTAACTGTTCTGGGGGGTCGCGTTACTAAGTAGCTAGGATTACGTAAGGTAATTTTGTGTTGTTTTTTAATGAAATTAATTGTTGTATGGATATCTTTTTGTAATATTTTGCGTATAAGTATACACGTGTAGTATTTATAAGTTTGGAAGATGTTCATTATTTTTGTGTCCTCGTATATTTTTTGAGTTGGTGTTCTAAATTTGTAGTTAAATAAAATTTTAATCAATCTGTTTTGTGCTGTTTGTAGTGGTTTTAGATTAGTTTTAGCTGCGGTCCCCCAGATTTCTATTAGGTAGTCAATGTGTGGTTTAACTAAAGAATTATAGATTATGTATCGCACTTTTTTGGGAAGACATTTGTTTATATTATGAAGAGCACCAGTAAGCGAAATTAGTTTACATCTAATTTTTTCAATGTGTGGTTGCCAACTCAGGTAGTTGTCTAAAATTAAACCTAGATATTTTTCCTTAGTTTTCCTTTGGATTATTTCGTTGTTAATTTTTAATTGAATATTGTCGCAGATTTTTTTGTTTTTTGGAGCAATTATCACATAGTTTGTTTTTGCAGTATTTATCGTGAGAAGGTTAGATCGGAACCAATCATTTAACAAGTTTAAATCATTTTGAATATGAGGTATCATAGCTTCGACTGAATTTCCAAAGTAAAAAAGACTTGTGTCATCTGCATAAAGCGAAATATCTCCCGTAAGACCGATTTTCGATATACTGTTTATATAAATTAGGAATAACAGCGGTCCCAAAATTGAGCCTTGAGGCACACCGAAAGTGACAGGACTAGAAGAGCTCTGATACTGACCTATTTTGACTACTTGCTTACGATTTTCTAAGTATGATCTAAAAATCTGTAGGGCATTTCCCACAATACCGATGCCAGACAATTTCTGCAGCAATAACTCCGGACTAATAGTATCAAAAGCTTTTTTGAGGTCGATAAAAATACCTAGTGCTGACTGTTTTTGATCGATTTTATTTTTAATTTTAGTAATGAGATCAATTGTTGCCGAAAGAGTATTTGAAAGTGGTCGAAATCCGTATTGTTTATGATATAAGAAGTTTTTTGACCTAAGAAAGCTTTCCAAACGATTGTATAGAATTTTCTCAAAAATTTTTGATATCACTGGTAGTACTGATATTGGACGGTAGTTACAGGGGTCGGACTTACTTCCAGATTTATAAATAGGGACTACTTTTGCAACCTTTAAACAATCAGGAAAGGTACCTTTTTCGAAACAGTAATTAATACATTCCGTTAGTTTTTTAGCTATTAATCCTTTAACAGATTTTAAACATTTCGTACTTATGCCATCAATGCCAGAACTAGTATTTGGATCCAGGTTGTCAATTATTTTGAGTACTTCATCTATGCTTGCTGGTCTTATGCAGTTGAGTTCGTCTGAGCCATTTGTTTCTGGGTTTGTTGTAACTTGGTCCCTCTTTAAACTGTCGGCGATCAAATTTGCTAGCGATGACCCTACAGTGGAAAAGTAAGAATTAAAGCATTCACATATTTCAGTTTGATCTGTAATTGTGCCAGCATCAATTTCGAGCTTCTCCGGTCCAGTCTTCCTTCTTATTTTATTTTTAGATAGATCATTTATTAGTTTCCACATTTTTCGAGGTTTGGTCATATTGTCCTTAAAACATTTATAGTAGTAAACGTTTTTAGTCTTTTGAATGTTATGGGTAACTGCAGCTTTTGATTTCTCATATTCAGTTTTTAATGTCAGGTCTGATGGGTTTGACTTATATTTTTGCCATAATTCGTTTCGGTTGTTGATTTCGTGTATTATGTCTTTTTTTATCCAATCCTGGCGTGGGGGATTCAAGACTTTAATTTTGGTTATTTTGCTCTTCAATAAAACAGACTGTAGTTTGTCGGCCAATCTCTCGTAAGTAGGTTCTTCATCATTTGGGGTAGTTATAATAAGGTCTTCAAAACATTTGTAAAGTTTTGGGTAATCCAAAGCAGTGTATTCTGTCTTTATGAGAGGGGGAGGTTGATACTGTTCAATTTCTAAGAATATTTGCTTATGGTCGGACATTGCAGATTCAATAATGGCCATGTGGAAGTTATTTTCATGTAGGTTTGAGGATATATGATCTAGTATTGTTTTAGTTGAGGATGTTTCACGGGTACAATATTTTCTATCAATTTTATTTAAAATCTTGAAGTTGCTTTCTTTTAGTGTGTTTCTGTAGTCACGAGTGGCTCGATCCGGGTTTAGTAAGTCTAAGTTATAATCACCAAATACTATTGCTCTCTTATTCTTTTGTAATTGTTGCAAATATATATCAAGGAAGTTGTTCATATTAGTCTTATCTGGTTTGTAGATCGCACCTATGCTCAAAGAGAATTTTTTCACGTAAACCCAGAGGTAATGAGTATCATCAATACAATGGTCTTCTATAAGATTGTGCTTCAGGTTGTTGTGGACAAATATTGAGACTCCGCCTCCTCTTTTATTATGTCTAAAGTTATAATAGTGCGTGTAGCATGGAATTTGAAGGCTGTTTGCCTCATCTTCGCTTCTGATCCACGTCTCCGAAAGTACTATAATGTGTGTGGTTTCTTGGAGTGAAGTTATTATACATTTGAGTTCATCAAATCTGCCTGGTTTAACAATGCTACGAGCATTGGCGTAAAAGCATTTCAGGGATTTTCTTGATGAGACTATGTCATTGTAATTGCTTGCAACTTGGTGTATTATTTTTGCTGGGGAAGAAATTAGTTTTTTGATGTTTGTGCTTGTGTGGGCGGGTGTTCATCGGTAGAAATAATTTTTGGTATTCCTTTAATATACCTTATGCTGAGATTAACTTCTCCGCTCGCAGTGCGTCTTTGTAGCTCGTCCTTTAAGGTCTGTATGTATTTTTGTTGTTTTGGTGTTTGATCGGAATAGATTTTTATTTTCTCGACACCTAGCTCATTTCTGTTCCGCAATATAGCCTGTGCTATTTTCTCAGATGAAAAACACACTTTAATTGATCGGGTAAATCCAGCTTTATATTTTCCAAGACGCATAATTTTCTCAGGTTCGGGACAGTCACTGTGTGCAAGATTTGTTATTTTCAAGATTTCTGCTTTATCGTATTCATGTCGTTCTTTTGCTGACTTGTTTGTCGGTTCAGGAATACCAGCAACTACAATATTTTTGCCTCGTGTATTTCGCTCTTGGATTTCGCTTACGATTTCTTCATAAGTCGCAGGCAATTGGACATGAGCTAATGGCGATATGCTTTTGAGGTTTTTGACGTCGGCTTCTAGGAGCATAACTTTTTTTTCTGTGTTTTCAGTAAGAGTTGTTAGGTTTGTTAGTTTGCCCTTGAGGTTTGCATTTTCTGTAATTATGTTTTCAATTGTACTACTAATATTCCCCACCTCATTCTTTATTGCAGTTACATCTTGACAAAGCTTAGTAATATTTTGTGCTTGATCATTTTTGGAAGTTGTTAAAAGTAACATCATTTCAGACATTTGTTTTCGCAATTCAGATAACTCGGTTCTTATTAAGTCGTTATCATCAGTTTGCTTTCGTTTGTTGCGAAGTGTAATGCGTGGTGAAGAGTCCGTGTGTATTTCAGATAGGTTTGGTTGTGAACCTCCAAGTTTTGTGTCGATGCCACCTCCATTTGGTGAGGTTAGTTGACTCATTGTATATCTATGTTCAGTGGCTACTCACGTGGATCGTACGCGCACTGCGAGGTGTGAAGGATACAAAAAATGATGAGCCCGTCCCTTTTACTCGAGGGGGTGAAGAGAGCAGCGCCGCGTCGTTGCTTCTGAACAGGGTCCAACACTTAGTAGAATATTAGTGTAACTCACTCACAGTCGATTATGTGAAAGATATTGTATTTCACTTCATTAAGATTCAGAATGGGTTGTTGAGTTATAATTTAATTTTTTAAATAATTTGGCACACGTCTACTCCTATGCTCGCGCTTAGCAGAAGATATTTTAAATTTTAAATTAACTTTTACTTGTTTCGTTCACATATTTTTCACAAACAACGCCAAACCCCTTTTCTATCTGCCTTCGTCTGGCACGTCTGCCCCAAATCCCATTTCAGTCATTGCATGCAAATCCCAAATTCCCATATCTGTTTTCAGAAACATCCCTTAGGAGTCTGTGCAAGGCTAAAAATACGGCTAGAAAATCTTGTTCGGACGGAGAGTTAAAAATTCAAACTGCTTTGCAAATAGGGAGGGGAACAAACAATTTAAGTTATGCACACCGGCATTTTAGAGGTCTTAATAACAGCGTATTTGCATTGTCCATGTTTCATGGAGCATTTTAAGAATGTGTCTAAATATAGATACTTCCTATAAACAGGGGGTGTATATAAGTTTTTGTATTTGTCTAAAAATACATAAAATGCAGTGCATGTAAAGCGCCACAACAATTTATGCCTTTAAATAATCATCGAAATGCATTTGTTTACGAAATTACGACTTTTGCCGAAGCCATATAAAATCCTTTTTTTTTATTGGCTCAATCAAGCATGTTTAATACATGTTTGTGAATCACTGGTGTCTGTGGTAGGTAGTGAAACACCTAATACAGGTCACCAGGTTTCCACTCGAAAACCACTTTACGGTTATCATGGTACGTAATTATTATTAAACGTAGGCGAGTAAATTAAAATAAGAAAAATTAAAAAGTTAGGTGACGGTCACGCGAGTTCCATAATTTTTGTTCACTCAAAAAGTGCTCAATTCGCCTACAAACGTTTTCACCTCAATAACAGGTAGTTTAAGTGCCCATGTTGTGACAGCTTAATGTCCAACCAAGCAGCTAGAGTTTCGGTAGACATAAGTGATGTATCAGTTCTCTCAAATTATACTTCGTAGCTCCTAAAATGTACACAAGCAACGTTGAAACAGTGTGCTTTTAGTTGATTACGATACCGAAACTTTATACACTCCATCTCAATACGTAATAGCGTTGCTTGGCTTTGTAAACAAACTTATGCAGAATACAAACTTAAGTTGATACTCAATTTTACATTTTCTTCATCGTGTTCTTTTTACAATCTTCCTTGTTACATATTTTATGTAGGAAAACTGTGTTGGAAGTTGGTTACGTTTTGAGTTTTTTTTTTTTTAGGAATTACTCAGTGACAGGAACTGATTTGTGTCCAATTGATGGCAATAGGGTCGCCCTTATCACACTTTGACAAAACTTGCGAAATGTGTGCCTCTACCTAATGCTTCGTAGAGTACAGAAAGCCTAAATTCCTGAAAGTGACCTTTTCAACAGACTTCCAAAACAAAAAGAGGAGGTTCTCAATTCGACTGTTTTTTTGCGCGTTGTGAAAGGGGGCTAGACGGAAAAATTTCTTACGAAAAAGTTGTCACGACACTTTTAAAAATAAATGAAGGTTGCAAAGCGTTTGTTTCATTTCTATTTCGCATTGAACAGTGTGGTGTCGCGACGATTATTTTTGTTGAGTGAACATTATATTTGTTAATAATAAAAAAAAATATTATTATAACTTAAAAAAAATAAAATTTTATTACAATTCCTTCACTAGTTAATCGAAAGAACTTCGTTCCATCCGGGTGTCCCTTGACACCTCTCAAGTTTTTTTTTTTTAGCTTGGTGGATCAAAAGTCATTTTTTGAAGACAGTTTCCTAAAGTTCTAGATACTGCTACATGTTTTTCACCAATTCCTCCATGCCTCGGAAAGCACGTCAAGCTGTTGGTCTCGGCTGTCATTTGTCCATCTTTGGCAGTCATTACAGGTAGTCAGTGGCCCAAAAAGTCTGACAACCAGTCATTCATTTTAGATAGAAAGTGCTGGAGCTTTTAATCAAAAGATCTCCAGAATAAGTTTTAGAACAAAAGGTCATAGTCTACTTTATAGTCCAGACATTTTAGTGGAATTAGGTGAATCTAATAATATAGTGCGAGGCAGCCTTTTGAGAAGAAGACCGCGACACGCCTACGAACTTACCCTGACCGCCTTTTCAGACGCCCACTGTAAAAGTGCAAATTATTCTTGTCAAGGATATTAGGATTATGAATAAGTAATACTCGTCCCCAAGGTATTACATGAGACTTCAAAATAACTGGAAAAATGAAGTTTGTACTACATAAAGGCACACACACGCTATAACGGTGCATGGCGCTTGCAACAGCGTCGAAATATCGGAAACTCAATAATAGGCTTGTTAACTGAAAAAATCTAATTAGTCCGTTAGATTATTAAAAAATATTTGACCCGTATTTTTTCTTTTGTCACATAAAACAAAATAGGCTAGTTTCCACCATCAATAAATTGCAAAACTAATTAGTCCGTCAGTTAGAGTATTGGAAAAATAATGGACACGTATTTTTTGTTTTTGTAAATCACTGAGTACTGACAAAGATAAAACGCATCAAACTCGGGAGTGGGGGCTCGTGACGTCACAACGCACTAAAAACTATAGCACGGCGCGGCGTGACGTATTGCGAATTTTAAAAGCGTCGTATCTTCGTCAATTTTGGTTTATGTAACAAAAGAAAAAATACGGGTCAAATATTTCTTTATAATCTAACTGACGGACTAATTAGATTTTTTTAGGACACAAGCCTATTGACGGAAATACGACTCTTTTAAAATTCCCAATACGTCACTGTTCGGTATGATTCTTAGTGAGTACGGACGTCACGAGCCCCCACTCCCGAGTTTTGATGCGTTTTATCTTTGTCAATATTCGTTGATTTACAAAAACAAAAAATACGTGTCCATTATTTTCTTTTTCTAATACTCTAACTGACAGACTAAATAGATTTGCAATTTATTGATGGTGTAAACAAGCCTTTAGGTTTACAGTTTACACACACTTCTGTCTTTTCTTTCAGAGATTATAGGTATTTTGTTAGGTTATTATTTTGCACATTTTAATATTTTAGTTTTTTTTTTCTTTTTTAGGTCCTGGGTTCCATTTCCAGGTCGCGCAAGGTGTTATTGGAATTTTTCATGAGTAATTTCTCAGTGCCAGCCAGTCTTGTTTTGTGCCCGGTTGATGGTAATAGGCTGCCCCCCTTAGTACATGGGATTTAAACATAACAGGCAAAAAAAATGTCGGAGTACGATACTGTACACCTCTTCCTAAACTCTGACGTTACAAGCATGTTTTAATATTTTTTTGTTATGTTTACTCTACTCTTCTAAAAACTTGAACATAATGGCGTTATGTGAGTGTACTCGTAGATACACCACTGTCTAACCTATTGGGGAACATCGGCGTTATATTTATTTTTACACCAATACAACAAAGTCGACGAGTGTGAACCCAAGACACCTGATTTTTACCCGACTCCGCGACGCAAAGGAGGGTAATGTGTTTATTACCCAACTGAACGACGCAAAGGAGGGTAATGTGTTTATCAGTCTATGTATGTATGTTTGTTTCTATGTGGCGTTCTAGAGACCAAATGCGTAGGCCGATTTTGACAATTCTTACGTCAATCGATTCGTCTCAACCTTGCGAGTGTCACTAAAGACATGACAGTAATCAAAATTCACCACAGCGACAACCAGACGCCATATTGCCAAAATGAAAATAAAAAAATTTAAGAAAAACAAAAAACCCGACTGCGTAAAAATTAATTTAAAAAATACGTGAAAAAATTAACTTAAACAATAAAATCTAAAAAGAAAGAAACAAGCCCAGTAGTTTAAAATTCTGTAAGTTAATTTTTTCACGTATTTTTTAAAATTAGTTCTTACGCAGTGGGGTTTTTTGTTTTTCTTTAAATTATGGGTTTTCATGTGCGTGTGCGTATTGTTTATCACTTACTTTCGGTGAGGGAAATGAGGTAACCAGCTTGCCTGGGAGATATTTCTCGACGGCATCTAAAGTCAACTCAGAGGCTGTCGTATTACTTATCCAAAAAAAAAAAAAAAAAGTAATCCAAACAATTAATTTAATTAAATAAAATTCAGTCCTATCACGCTTCACAGAAAAACAAAAAAGTTAGAGGAAGGTCACAATACTTGTTGGCTTGAGCAACCTCCTGGTCCAACTCTGTGAAAGCGAACAGCTTCTTGGTCAGCTTCAGGGCTTGTTTGTGAAGGCGAACAGCTTCCTATTCAGCTTCAGGGCTTGGACATGAAAATACTATAAGGCCCATGGACGGACTAAAAACTCGGACACTAGGATAGCTATTCACAAACGCTTCGATTTTGAAAGTCGTATGTCTGTCTCGCACGCTTTCGTAATCCCAAAAATATAGATATACGACTTGTCGAATCGTTATGTAGCTATGCTGTAAGACACTAACCACACGATAAATAAAGGTATTTGTTCAGACATCTTGTACATGAAACTTCATAGTACCTCTTTGATTTTTTATAAGCCAGGATAAAGGCTCTCTGTTTCCGAAAAACAGGGTGTAAACATATACTCTTCACGAAGCCGTTAACCAAGCATTCTGTACATCAAGTATCCAAGAATTTTTATTGAGAAATGCCTTTTTTTTCTCATGAAAAATCACGTTTTACGTTAAAACTCAATGTAACGCACTCGAAACATTGTGCTGGTGGATGGATTGGATAGTGTGGGGGTCGCGGCAGGGGCGGATTTCCCTATAGGCTGAGTAGGCCCGGGCCTAGGGCAGCTTTAGGGGGCGGCAAAATTGGATCGTTTTTTTTTTCTTTTAATCGTTGCCCACGCGCCTTCGTGCAAAAACTCTAAAACTCACAAATAGAAATGGTAAGTTTGGGAGGTATGAAGAACAGGGTGTAAAGGGAGGATCCTCCGACCAGACGGGTGTTATGTCTGGTGGGCTACTGCATGACGGTTATTGTCGGGATCTCGGTCGCGGAGAATGTTGCTTGCGCGATGTAGGAATTCTGACGTATTTCACTTGTTAGTTCGTCATCTTTCTCATAGATGGCGCTGAAGTAGTAGAATCAGTACCTGAAATACTGATTGAGATAGTTATATCATTTGCTGACTATCGTTCTTTTTTCCATTTTAATTTAATTTCTACAGTTTATTTAATTTTTCATGCTTTACAGCACATAGGGGGTCGGCAATCTTTCGTAGGTCTAAAGCAGCCAACGTATCAAATCCGCCCCTGGGCCGTGCATTTGTTTAAATAAAAAGTTAAAAACTTTGACCCCTAATATCTCCTTAACTAGAAGGTTCCCAGGTATGGTTTGGAACAAAAAAATGATCACAATGATGGGGAGAAGAAGTGCCTTTCGACTTCGTTAAGTTTTTTTACTCTCTTTATTTTCCTTTTAACGCATTTTCAGAAACTTTCAGCTGACCAACATTCAAAGTATAATATACACTAAAGGATCAGTTTGCACTTGATAAGGGTCGCAGTTTCACGGATGGACGGTCTGATCCGGATTTATTGATAGTAGCCTGTCAGATGGGATAAAGTCGGCCATGTTTGTCGATTACAAAGTGTGATAGTAGTTTTGTTATTGCGTTAGTTTGGTGTGTTGTGGTCTTTATGAAAGAGTTTATTTACACAGAGTGTAAATAGACTCATCACGTAGCCGTCAACCAAGCATTCTGCACATAAACCTAAGTAACTTTACGCAAAAATTATTGCTGGGAAACGACTTTTTTTGGGGTGAAAAATCATGTTTTGTGGTAGAACTCAATGTGGCACACTGAAAACATTGTGCTGATTGATGGATTGTAGTACCTACTGGGGTCGTAGAGGTGTTTGAAGTAACAATCTCATATCAAAAACTTGTATTTAAAAAAAAAACTTGTTGAAAAGTTGGAACTTTGACCCCCAATATCTCCGTAACTAGAAGGTTCACAGATATGGTGTAGAACAAAAACAAATGTTCGCAATGACGGGGAGAACAACTGCCTTTCGGCTTCTTTAAGAGTATTTTTACACCCTCTATACCAGCTGTTGCCCGCGACCTACATCTGCATGAAATTATCATAAAATGTTACTTCCCTATTTGAATCAGATTTAAGTTTTTTTGCACATGCGTTTTTTCTAAAATAAATGTAGTCTGAGTTACTCCCTAATAACATCTAATAATCAGGCCTTTAAAAACTTTTCGTCTGAAATGCTTATTTGAAAATGTTTTTGTGAAACTTAAATGTGTCTTTTTCTGATAATAAAATCATTATGATTATGTCCTTTATATTGTCGTCAATAAGCCTGACATAGTGGTGATAGACCGATCAGCGCGCCGCGTAATGATAATCGATGTTTACCATTCCGCATGACGAGAACATTCAAATAAAAATCATTAAGTATTATTAATTATTATTTTCAAATGCCGAAAACAATATAGGTACTTACTTAAATGACAAGATAAGAGAATTCAAGGTCTCTTCTCATGAATCCACCACAAGGCTAAATACCGCCCCGCTCCGAGCACCATTTTGTACAAGTCGCGGTTTCATTCTCTCGCGGAACAATACTGCTGAGGTTTGTGAACACATACATAGAACTGTGGTATTACATACTTCAATTAATCTTTAGTAGGTGTGTGATAAAAGGATATTCAAGTAATAATGAAACTATTCTAGAATTTAAATTTTCAAAAATATTTAGGTTTTAAAAATGCGCCTCTTTGCTGAGATTTAAAAAAAAGGCGTCTATAAGATTCATGCCCACGTTGGACGTGGAAATAAAATATTAGTAGAAAGTCATGAAAAAAAAAACAGGAGTGCGAAAAACAGTGGATACTGAACCTAATAGCAGTACGATAAGAGCCAGTGTTCGGGGAACTGTATTGTAAAGATTGAAATAGTAACCAACTGCCGACAAACTGTTTTGCAGTTTGGCAGACTTTTTATATGTTATATTTATACAGATTTTGAATAAATAAATAAAAAAAAAATAAAAAAAAAAAAAAAAAGTACATTTTGATACAAGTGGAGAAAGTTTGTTATTGTCGTTCGAGGCGGTATTAACACACGAGCCGTAGGCGAGGGTGTTTTTGATCCGAGAACTGCAATAACGACGTTTTTCAATACACTTTTGAAGAAATAAAATAATTGAATGTACAATATTTGTGTCCTGAATTATTACGAGTCCGATTTCAATTTTTTTTTTTCCGCGCATTCTTTCGCCAGGTTGAAGGAGAAGCAAAGGTATGAAGCCGTTATACAGCCTAATACAAAAAATAGTTTTCAATATATTTTTGAATTTAGAACACAATTATATGTTGTGTATAAAAGTAAATATTGGTTTTAAAAATCATGTTTTATTTATTGAATTTATAAAGTCAATTATAATATTCAAAAAATGTTTACGCTGTAAAGACGGAGATCGCTTTGCTGTAATTAAAAAAAAAAACATTCACCTCTGACTCTATAGTCAGAGGTGAATGTTTTTTTTTAATTATGCGTTAAACCAATTTGGACTAAGTATATATCTGTGGCAAATTTACTTTCTGCACATGTGTGGAAAAAATATCAAAAACGCACGTGTGTGAAATACACTGCATTTTGAAGAAATGCGAAAAGAACCAGTTTTCGAGGAAGTGTATTGAAAACATTTTAACCCTCCAGCCCTCCACTGCTCGTTTATAAAACTCCACGTCTAAAATTGGAATTGATGAAACCTACTCCGACAGTTGGCGAGTTAAGCCGATGGATACCGGGATATAGAAAAAAGACTGGTAACATGGTAGTGTACTGTATTTGATTTGCATTCGGGAGTGCTGGCTTAAATATTTGCTTGGTCTAAAAAGTGATTTTGACATTTCAATTTTGCGAGGATACCCAATACGAAGTCAGTCGTGTGAATCGAAATGTAAGGATTTTATTAAACAGAAACGGTTTTTTGTACATAATTGCGTTTTGTACGCGACACGTAACTTTAACTGTTATTCCTATTTTCTGTTATTGGATTTTCTGTTACCACTGTTGGGACACAGAATGGGCATCGTCGTCGGGCTTCGCGGGCATAGTGCGCAGTAGATGCCATTTATGATGTTATCGCATAGGTTGGTTGGTAGTTTGATTCTTTTTTTAGGGTTCCGTAGCCAAATGGCAAAAAACGGAACCCTTATAGTTTCGCCATGTCTGTCTGTCTGTCTGTCTGTCTGTCTGTCTGTCTGTCTGTCTGTCCGCGGATAATCTCAGTGACCGTTAGCACCAGAAAGCTGAAATTTGGTACCAATATGTATATCAATCATGCCGACAAAGTGCAAAAATAAAAATTTAAAAAAACATTTTTATTAGGGTACCTCCCCCAGACGTAAAGTGGGGAGCGATTTTTTTTTTAATTTTGACCCTGACGTGTGATATATTGTTGGATAGGTATTTAAAAATGAATAGGGGTTTTCTAAAATCATTTTTTGATAATATTAATATTTTAGGAAATAATCGCTCCGAAAGTCAAAAACAATGTGTCCCCCCCCCTCTAACTTTTGAACCATAAGTTTAAAAAATATGAAAAAAATCACAGAAGTAGACCTTTATATGAACTTTCTAGGAAAATTATTTTCAACTTGATGAGTTGAATAGTTTTTGAGTTATATAGCACTTTTTCAAAAAAACGCAAATGATAACTTTGTTTTTCATACAAATACTATGAAAAACAAAGTTATTTTTGCTGACGAAAAATGTTGGTATTTTTAATGGTCTGGGAAGCTACGGAACCCTACAGTGAGCGTGGCCCGACACGCTCTTGGCCGGTTTTTTCTCCTTTTTTTCCCAGAAGGAGATGCCAGGATGAGGTGGTCTCTTTCTCAAAGGATTGGCCTACAATCGCACAAGATCGGTGAAAGTGGAAGAAGGGAAAGAAGACCCTTGCCCTTCAATGGGACAATTCAGGTTTAAAATGACGACATGCCTACTTCCTCACGATGTTTTTCATCACCGTTTTGAGAGCAGTGTTGATGAAACAGTGGCAACAAACAGATGGCACAGTGTGAGATTTTTAGGAGTACCTACGAATCTTAATATGTAATCTGTACTAATATTATAAAGAGGTAAAGTTTGTTTGTAAGTTTGTATATAGGGGGTAATCTACGTAATTCGTGATACAAAAAAAAATTGCGTAATGTTACTTAGTTTGATGTACAGAATGCTTGGTTGACGGCATCGTGATGAGGTTGTATACACTCTGTATAAACGACTGAAACAAAGCCCAAAGACGATTTTTCTCCACACCCGTTTCAATTTTCACTTAGTGAACGTATCAAGGCCATAACTAACCTACCTACTTGCCATTCATTACCCAACGAATGGATACAAATGATGTAATGTGAGAATGGAAATTTATTAAGCTATGTTTCTAGTTTTCTAGGCTAATCGATTGATGGTTGCGCATGTGAGTTTGTATTTTGTAAATGCTGTTTGCGTGTATTGGTTGAAAAGGATAGCTTGTCGGAATTTAGGTAAAACTGTAGTTCTTGTAACATCGTCTAAGGGCCATCGATTTAGGGCACGCCACGATAGTGGCGGTAAGTCCCCTCGTTGAGGAGTGGCTTGAGAGGCGCCACGGCGCCCTTACCTTCCGCCTGACGCAGGTCCTCACCGGACACGGATGTTTCGGGAGGTACCTGCACCGAATCGGGCGGGAGGAAACGCCCGGGTGTTTCCACTGTGAGGATCGACCGGAGGACACGGTGGAGCACACGGTGCAAGTCTGCCCTGCGTGGGCGGAGCACCGCCGTGTCCTCGTAGCGGCGATCGGCGGCGGCGACCTCTCGCGTCCGGCCCTGGTTCAATCCATGGTCCGGAGCGAGACGGAATGGGAAGTCGTCACCTCCTTCTGCGAAGCAGTCATGCTAATAGCGACGGTGGTGGCGTAACGAGAGAGGGAGCCTCTCTTCCCAGCCGCCGCGGGAGACGCACCGGGCGTCGGGGGCCACGTGGTGGCTACCGGCCACCGTAGATGCGGGCCTGTGGACGGTTAGCTATGGGCTAGCTAGCCGTCCGTCCGTCTAATGACGACAGGCCGTGTCGACGGCGCGATCGTGTTCCACGCGCGCCTCAAAGAGATGGCATAAGGGGAGGGGCCCGCAAGGCACTTGTTTTCTTCATCATTGCGATAATTTTATAACCCCCGACGCAAAAACGATGGTGTTAAGTATAAGTTTGACGTGTCTGTGTGTGTGTCTCTGGCATCGTAGCTCCCGAACGGATGAACCGATTTTGATTTAGTTTTTTTGTTTGAAATGTGAATTAGTCGGGAGTGTTCTTAGCTATGTTTGATAAAAATCAGTCCAAGATGGCAGCCTCGTATTGCAATTCTCGGCTCAATAACAAACTCGCCTACGGCTCGTGTGTTAATTTGGCCTCGATTACAATTAAAAACTTTCCCCTCTTGTATAAAAATGTATTATTTCTGGACAATATCTAGTTACGGATATTGGGGGAGAAAGAAGCAACTTAAAAAAACTTTTTTGCAAAAAATAAAACCGACTTCACACAAAAAAGTGAAAAATAACTTTAGCTTCTGAAGTCGGTGACCTTTGTTTGATTGATTTAATTTTTGTGTCACCGACTTCAGAAGCTAAAGTTATTTTTCACTTTTTTGTGTGAAGTCGGTTTTATTTTTTGCAAAAAAGTTTTTATTTTTCACTTTTTAGTGGTTCACAATATGTGCATACCCTTTCACAGCGTACCAGCGTGATTTTTTGTTATGAACTGGTGTAAACAATAGACAGATATGAGATTTCAGCAATCCCAGTAAGAGACACATTTGCTACAATTAATGAGGAGTTCCGTTGCCTTTCTCCGAAGTTCTTCATCTAATCTTTACCAAATTTAAATGGGATCACTCCGAGAAAGTACTCTTTCAAAAACTACCCAAATCGCTTCTGGTGTGCCTATAAATTTGAAGAGTTCTCTCTATTTCTCCAGGATCCCATTAACAGGATCCTGACTTGATGATTATGGGACCTTCTGGGAAGTATACCCTTTCAAACAATTAAAAAACAAATTCGGTCCAGTCATCTTCGAGTAATCGGGGAACATTGAATTGAGAACCTCCTCCTTTTTGAAGTCGGTTAATAACGACGTTATGGGACGTGACTCAAATATCCGCATAGCCTTTAAAAGATTTGGCCGAGTATAGTTAATTTGCTTCTAATGATTGAAGAGTTCCGTTCCTTTTTCATGGATCCCATAATCAGAACCTAACCAAATTCTCATCAAACTACCCTTGAAGTAGGTACCCTTGCCAATAAAATAAAAAAAAAACAATACATGTCAAGGTAATAGGCTTATCCCCAATAAATGGAACTTAATACACCTAACTGTCGAAATCTGGGAATATTGTACACATCTGTGTACCCCCTCAGAGCATACAGGCGTAATGTTACGTCATGATGTTGTATAAACAATAAACATTCAAGCGATTGCAGCAGTTACTGCAGATTTGCCGTGTATATTTGAAGAGTTCCATTGTATATCTCCGAAGATCCGGATCAGATCTTCAGCAAATTAAAATAGAACCACACGGGAAGCACCAGCTTTCAAATTAAAAAAAGAATCATCAAAATCGGTTCACCCAGTCGAAAGTACTGAGGTAACAAACACTGTCGAAATCTGGGTGTATTGTACCATCTGCGTACCCCCTCAGAGCATACAGGCGTGATATTACGTCATGATGTTGTATAAACAATAAACCTACAAGCGATAACAGCAATCACTGCAGATTTGCCGTACATTTTTGAAGAGTTCCATTGTATATCTCCGAAGACCAGCATCAGATCTTCAGCAAATTAAAATGGGACCACATGGGAAGCACCAGCTTTCAAATAAAAAAAGAATCATCAAAATCGGTTCACTCAGTCGAAAGTTATGAGGTAACAAACACAAAAAAAAAAAAAAAAAAAAAAAACATACAGACGAATTGATAACCTCCTCTTTTTGGAAGTCGGTTGAACAAAACGGTTTTAAATGTTTTAACTTTACTTTAAATACCTCCACAGGGTAGCAGACAAATCTGTCTACCCTCTTTCTTAGTCTTTTCTACGCGCACTATTAGAACTCGACACAAAGTCACGACAAAACAACAATTGCTCTTGAAAACTTATACAGTGTTGCTGGCTCATCACTATGAATGGACTAGACGAGACACGCAATGCGGGCTTGTCCCATCCCTAGAGAAATCTGGGTCTGAACCGGGCCACATAAAGAAGACGTGACAGGTCAAACGTGGCAATGAAATAACGTTATACGTTGGTAACTGTTGAAGTTCAACGCATTGGGGCTTATGTCCATTACGTTGGAGGGTTCTTTTTTTTTCGGAAAACTTATTTTAAGTGAATGCTTGGTAGCTTTACGGCTGATAATTTAATGGAATTATAGGATTCTGAAACATAACTCCGACAAACGTTTCTCCGCCGTATGAGCCGCCGACAGAATGTTTCGTTTAAAGTTTTACAACGACAGTACCTTTCCGCTATGAACGTTTTGCAGACAGAACGATTAGTTCATAAGCGAATCGACGACAGAATCTTTCACCAAATAAAGAGTCGTCGACCACACTGATTTAAACTTTTAAATGAAACATTCTATCGGCGGATCATACGGCAGAGAAACGTTTGTCGGAGTTATGTTTCAGAATCAATTATAGAAGACGTTGCTTTGGAAGGCCACCGGCCACTATTTGGATCGATGATCTGGTGAAGGTTGCGGGGATCCTCTGGATGTGAGACGCAAAGAACCGGTCAATGTGGCGACACTTCGAGGACGCCTAAGTATGTCCAGCAGTGGGCGTCTTTTGCCTAAAATGACTACGAGTATTATGATATTTTGTTTGTTACTTAGTACCCTAGAGATCTTTATTAATTTATTAAGGCTGTGGTATCTGCTAAATTAGCAACTCTATTTGAGGTGGTTCAAACTTGGGCACGCCACGATAGTGGCGGTAAGTCCCCTCTTTGAGGAGTGGCTTGAGAGGCGCCACGGCGCCCTCACCTTCCGCCTGACGCAGGTCCTCACCGGACACGGATGTTTCGGGAGGTACCTGCACCGAATCGGGCGGGAGGAAACGCCCGGGTGTTTCCACTGTGAGGATCGACCGGAGGACACGGTGGAGCACACGGTGGAAGTCTGCCCTGCGTGGGCGGAGCACCGCCGTGTCCTCGTAGCGGCGATCGGCGGCGGCGACCTCTCGCGTCCGGCCCTGGTTCAATCCATGGTCCGGAGCGAGACGGAATGGGAAGCCGTCACCTCCTTCTGCGAAGCAGTCATGCTGGCGAAGGAGGTGGCGGAACGAGAGAGGGAGAGAGCCTCTCTTCCCGGCCGCCGCGGGAGACGCACCGGGCGTCGGGGGCGACGGTTAGCTATGGGCTAGCTAGCCGTCCGTCCGTCTAGTGACGACAGGCCGTGTCGACGGCGCGTTCGTGTTCCACGCGCGCCTCAAAGAGATGTCAGCAGTAGAGAGGGGCCCGCAAGGGCCGAAGCCTGCCGGGGTTGCGGGACTGTTCGAAAGAGATACCGCGGCCCCGGAACGTAAAGGGCGAGGAAGGAACATGGATGGGTTTTAGTCAGTACGAGTCTGACACTCCCTCCCGCTCCGCCCAGAGTGGGAGAAGTCATTTGATGATTTCCCATCCTAAAAAAAAAAAAAAAAAAAAAAAAAGGTGGTTCAAACTTCGTTTGAAATACTGTTAGAATATAAGTTCTAATCAGCTTGCACTACAAAGTGGTTGTTACGTAAGTCACAGCGGGCCGAATAGTGCGAAATCAGTGGTTTTTATTTAATTGTAGCCTAATAAATCATTAGATGAAAATTTCAATTGTACCTACACTTGTGAAGAAAATAGCGACAAATCTTTGTGTGTAAAAAAAAACTAAAACTTAATGCCGTTCAAAAGTAGTTACGAAATTTCAAAGAAAAATGCTTTATTTTGAACATTTTTTTCGTATAGTAATAATAAAGTTAGAATTATTTCAGTTGTTGAAATTAAAGTTTAAAGTCTAATAACCAACATATATTTTTTCATTACTCATACTCGGAAAGTAGGTCTGAAGTTGCCTGAGGAGCGGGCTGAAAGTAACACTTTTCAGCCCTAGGGAGAATCGCTTTCAACTGACAGCTGTCACATTATTTAAAAAAAAATCTAGTTCTATTTTCACATTTCTATTGAACCATGTTCCGACTTCTATACAGCCTGTAAATTACAGCGTGATGTAAAATTTAAATAACATACAATTCAGTATTAATAAAAGAATATAATTTTTTTAAATAACTTAGTTATAATTTAGTTACAAATATTTCTTTAAAATAACAAAGATTTGGTAAATTATTTACTATTTTTTCAGTGACCATAGTGAAAATAAAGGCTGAATAGCCGGCCACAGAAAAAAAAAAACAAAATAGGCGGGAAAGCGGCAATCCGATCTTCATTTTTTTTCGAGTGGTTTCGTGTTTTAGTTTTTATTTTCCTTGTATTCGTAATGAAAAGCACAGTGTTTACCTCGGGTTAAAGACTTATTTAGTCCCTCGAGCTATTAGCGCCCGCGCTACGCTTGGGCGCCAAACCCCGTCTCGGGACTAAATAAGTTACTTTCACCCCTAGGATAACAATGTACTATTTTTGCACATTTATATTCACTCATCAAAGAGGAGTTACATGGTACATGGAGAAAACCTCTCGTTAACAGATACCACCCCCTTAATCTCTATCTAAACCAAATGGTACAGATAAGTACCCTTTTAATTGATATAGAATATTGAAATCATTATAATTGGTTAAAAAACGTAAGTTGTCCCCTTGAGCCCTTGAGCACGCAGTTCTATAATCCTGCCTTTGAAAATATTAGTTTGTAAACTAATATTAAGTAGGGCCTTCAGAGATATTGCACGCAATTTTGATTAGTAACTTTAATCCGTGCGTGGGCTTAAAACACGTGTAGTCCTCGAAGAATCTAAACATAGACTGATGATACGTGGAAGTACTTAAAATAAAATAGTTCATTTTGATAAAAGTGTACAAACTTTGTCGTTGCAGCCGACGCGGAATTCACACCCGAGCCGAAGGCGAGAGTGTTATGGAGGACTGCAGTGACTATGAAACGACTTTTTTAATCACATAGGTACATTGTTATTAATCACAAGAAAGGGCTTGGAACATTAGTGTATGAAGCGTAGCCGGATTTTTTCCGCCATTTTGTTTTTTTTTCTTTCAAAGTAGTGGCTACGCATAAGATCTATACGAATCGATACGTGGTATCAATACAAACAGTTTTGTGAAAGTCAAAATGCTAGGTATAAAGTGTCACGTTTCCGAGAAACGACCTATTTCACTGATGGAATCTTCACCACAACTTTGATTTGATCAAACACACATATAAAACGTGTATCAATCGCTAGCTGGCTTCAATACAAACTAGTTTTGTGTGTGACAAAATGTTCTAAAGCGTCACGTTTCCGAGATACAGGCTATCAAAGTTAAAATCAATTTCCTGATGCCATCTTCAGCACAACTTTGATTTGATCAGACACGCATAAATCATGGTCAATCTATAGCTAACATCAATACAAACAAGTTTTGTCTGAGACAATATTATGTTAAAATCTTTATATTCGTTTTATGCGTGTCTGATCAAATCAAAGTTGTGCTGAAGATGCTATCCAGTGAATGGATTTTTAACTGACTTCTAAAAAAGGAGGAGGCTCTCAATTTTTCTTTCGCGTATCTCCGTCGTTTGCCATCCGATTTGATATACAATTGATATACCCTTTCCAAATGGTCCCACAGCCACCAAGTCGGGATCTGATGATAGAATCTTGGCGAAATCGAGGGAACTCTTCAAATTTTATAGGATAACGTACAGCGATTTTGGTATTTTCTGCAACAAGTGAAGCATTTGCGTTTGATAAGAACCATTCTACTATCAGATCTGATGATGAAGCCAAGAGTCACAGAACTCCATAATGAGACAATGCATCCTAGTCTTGTTTGGGCTTGTTTTAATAGTAACGGTTTTCACTTTCCGTGTGTACCAAGCACATGTGAACCACTAAAAAGTGAAAAATAAGAACTTTTTTGCAAAAAATAAAACCGACGCGTGAAGTCATAAAAACAAAAAAATGAAAAATAACTTTAGCTTCTGAAGTCGGTGACAAAAAAATTAAATCAATGAAACAAAGGTCACCGACTTCAGAAGCTTAAGTTATTTTTCATTTTTTTTTTTTAAGTTGGTTTTATTTTTTGCAAAAAAGTTTTTTAACTTTGATTGCTCATACGAGATTGCTCGTATCTCGTATCTCAGAAACGTGACACTTTAGAACGTTTTGTTTCATACAAAACTTGTTGGTATTGGTACCAGCTATCAATAAATATGAGTCTTAAGCGTATATACTCGTATAATAAGTTTTTAATGAGACGATACCAGCGATACCAGATATCGATTAATATAAGTCATATGCTGTTTATTGTCCCATAATAAATAAAATACCTATGTCCAGCAGTGGACGTCTTTCGGCTGAAATGATGATGAAATAATAGTACATTATGGTACAAGTGTGTAATGTTGGTGATTACCGCCGAGGCGCCATTGAGAACCGAGCCGCTAGGCGAGGTTCTTAAGAGAGCCGAGGATTGTAATCATCAACACACACGTGTATCATACGACGTTTTTCAACACACTTGAGAATAAAATAACACTAAAAATAACTATAATTTCAACAGTGAAAACGAGTTGTGAATTTTTTTTCGCAATGACGGGAATAATTCATCAGTTTTCCTATGCGCGCGCATCTAACAATGGCGATCGCCCATAGACTAAAAAAATGAGGTTTCTTTTTTTTGGCTTTTCGCGGATATAGCGTTTTAGCAACGTAGGTACGAAATGGGTTGTTGGAAATTCAAAGTTTTATTATTAAAAAAAAAAGTAAAAAAAAAAAGAAAACAAAAGTTGCATTTGAGTGAAAGTTTTATTTATTAAAAACTTATAAGTTGAAATTATCTATGTAGATACGAAGTTGTATGAAATGAGCAAGCAATAGGTACATTAATTTATTTGTACTATTGAACACGATCTTTTTTGTATCGAAACTTTTTTAAGAACAAAGCAATTCAACCAATAAAAAAAAAACCCTATAACTCACTTGTGAATAATAGCAATGAAAAAGTCACAGTTTGATTACATGTGTCATTATGTGCCTAATTGCGGTGAAATTAGAGCCACTTTATGAGCAAGTGTGTTGAAAAATAAAATATGCGTGGGCGCTACTTAAAAAAAAATCAAAATGGTGAATGGAAATCCGGTCAAAAAATTCAAACCCCTTTGATAAATTTCCTTTTTTTTCGCGCGTTGCCTTTGCTGGCTAAAGGAAAAGCAAAGTAAGTAAATGCAAATGCAATTAAATATTAACTGAATGTAATCATAATCAGATTATGCCTATGGTTATGATTTGATGTTATGGATGTTATGTATTAATTGTGTAAGTAACAACATTTATTTGTTTATGATATTCTGTTTATAAACACAAATTAAATATTCATAAAATATTTTGAATAATAATAATTACTTGTCTCTTTGCTGAGATTATAAAAAAAAAAACATTTACCGACGACTATTATACTCGTACGAGTATAAGTACTTAGGAATTGAACCACGTTGGATTTAATTTATATTTATCTGTAGAAATGAAACACTAGTGGTTATATATTTTTAAAATGTGTTCTGAACCTATTTGTAGTTCAATAAGACCCAGTTTTAAAGGACAAGTATTGAAAAATTGTTATATTTATTCGAGTGGGCCGAACGAGGCCCACTCGAATAAATATAATTTTATACAGATTAATAAGAGCTGGCAACAATTGTGGCCCATTTCATCTTTATTTCATTCATTTCATTTTACGGATGGGCCAGCAGATTTGTTTGTTGAAATCAGAATTAAGATCTGGATCTGCTCTTAAATTGGTGGCAATTAAGCCTTCCATAGGCATGGACAATGACAGAAATACTGTGATCAGTGAGTGAGAACGATTTGTTCCACTGCGGGGTAATTTCGTAACACAATAACAACGGCAATGCCTTTCTTAAGGACAATTCAACAACACTGATTGTTCGAAAATATGATTAGTACTTTTTCAACACACTTGCTCATAAAGTGGCTCTAATTTCACTGCAATTAGGCACATAATGACACCTGTAATCAAACTGTGACTTTTTCATTGCTATTATTCACAAGTGAGTTATAGGTTTTTTTTTTATTGGTTGAATGGCTTTGTTCTTAAAAACGTTTCGATACAAAAAAGATCGTGTTCAATAGTACAAATAAATTAATGTACCTATTGCTTGCTCATTTCATACAACTTCGTATCTACATAGATAATTTCAACTTATAAGTTTTTAATAAATAAAACTTTCACTCAAATGCAACTTTTGTTTTCTTTTTTTTTAATAATAAAACTTTGAATTCCCCATTTCGTACGTTGCTAAAACGCTATCCGCGAAAAGCAAAAAAAAAGAAACCTCATTCTTTTAGTCTATGGGCGATCGCCATTGTTAGATGCGCGCGCATAGGAAAACTGATGTATTATTCCCGCCATTGCGAAAAAAATTCACAACTCGTTTTCACTGTTGAAATTATAGTTATTTTTAGTGTTATTTTATTCTCAAGTGTGTTGAAAAACGTCGTATGATACACGTGTGTGTTGATAATTACAATCCTCGGCTCTCTTAAGAACCTCGCCTAACAGCTCGGTTCTCAATGGCGCCTCGGCGGTAATCACCAACATTACACACTTGTACCATAATGTACTATTACAAGTTAAAATCAAAAAACTTACTTCATATCCCGGCGCTGAGCAGACAATGACACGATTTTTTTGCAACAACCAATGTATAAAAAAATAACGCAGCAATTAATGGACAAGAATCATTTCATCGTTAATTTTTGTCCAGCAATCAAATTAATACATCGTTTGATAAGCGCCTAAAACACAAACGAATCTGCGAGTTTCCGAAAAATATCTACCATCTTTGAAATCGATCAATATTTTTTTACCAAACAAGATTATCCAATCTATATCTACCAAATCTTCAGAGTTGCCATCCTTTCAAAATCCTCACACCTTCCGCCTCTTATTTCGGTGGTGTTGTGTCAATATTTTTTCAACTAAAACGTTCGAGTTCGCTTGCCCAAGCATCGAATTGGGTCAAATATACTCAACTCGGTATAATACGAGCGCAATGTAAATAATTGTTGAATATCACTTTTAAGTGTAGTTGCGCTTGTGTGGAAAACTGGGTACCTATTAATATTCTGTATGGTTAGGTTCAATGAAAGGTTGGTACTTCGGCCATTCTCCGATTAGCAAGTTTTACGTGTCCGGGCTTGCATAATTCGTAATATTATCATATTCAATCATGCAATTGTTTTATAAATGTTAGATAGCATCCGTATCTAGCTGTAAACGAAAACATTGGCTACGATTTTAAGTAGTTAAGACTGAATTAATTTATCTATTATATTATTATTTATATTACTAGCTGCTGCCCGCGACGTCGTCTGCGTGAAGGCTCTACAGCACCAAAAATACCTAAGATGCCAGTGTTGCTATAGCATTATAAGTAAACAACTTTTAAAATAGCATTAAAACATGATAAGTTTTTTTTTTGCAAGCGAAGCCAATGAAGAGAGTTATTAAAGGCATGTATTTAATGCGGCAGCTAAGTAAAATGAATATAGGTTTTAAAAAAAAATAGAGTGGGTACCATATATAATGGGTTGGCAGCTAATAAGGAGTATCGTAATAAGTAATAGGTAGCATATTAATATATCAGTAATAAGCTCCGTTTTAATTTAAACTAGCATCAAGTTTTTCTTTTGGGAACTGAATTAATATCTAAGCGGAAACTTAATGGCGAAAATAAAATAGAAAATGGGCATTCATTACTTCTGGGTGGTTTAAAAAAAATAACCACGAAGGGGATGGCGGGGTCTGAAAGACCCCGCCATCCCCTTCCCCTTCCCCTTCCCTAACCTAACCTGTCCGTGTCGGGGTGCCCCAAGTCCCGAGCTCGCTTCGCTCGCTCTTGCATCCTTAGTCAAATAGATAAATAAATAGTTGGTAATATATTGTCTTTGCCACCCTACTAACATTATTAGTCGCCAAGTCATTATTTATAGCTCCTCGCCTAATATTTTATTTGACTGGTATAGTTTATTTGCTACCTAAACGCAGCTGCTAGTTTTTAGTTTTATAACACCTTTAATTTTGAACCTTACATAATATAATAGTCGCGGAAATATTTAATCGCTGGCAAGTTGTTTTATTAGTTGCAAACATTTAGTTGACTTTTAAGTTATTAGTCACTCGGAAAATAATAAGCTGTTATTAAATATGGGAATCCTGCTGAGTTCAGTCATAATATGTGACTGAAGGAAATAGAGAAAATAATGAAAATCATCACAATTTTGATGATTTGAAAATGATTTTGACCAACTGATTGCCCCTTGAAACGAATCTGAAAAAAAAATTGTTCCAAGTCTCTTATCTTCCGAGATCCGCCTAAAGGGGGGAGAAGGGGGGAAAGTGAGGCAACTTTGAAAATGCTTTTTACTTTTCAAGCCTCCTCTATACAAATCCGAAAAATATCAGAGCACTCATCTCTTTGTTTCCGAGATACGATAGGGATCGTATAGGGATCGTAGAGGGAGGAAGGGGGGCGAAAAGGGGTTGTTTGGCACTTTTCCCATACTCGCGAGAGTTACTTGTTTACGAATCTGTCAAAATATACCCACCTTCCCCTTCACCATCTGAGAGAACAATTATGTCAGTGAGTCCAGTCAGTCAGTGGTAATCGAATCTTTATATAGTATAAAATCTATGTTTTATATTAGGCTGTAGCTTCATACCTTTGCTTCTCCTTCAACCTGGCGAAAGCATAGCGCGGAAAAAAAATCATAGTCTCGTAATAATTATTTTATTTCTTCAAAAGTGTATTGAAAAACGTGGACATTTGTTATTGCAGTTCTCGGTTCAAAAACCGCCTTGAACTACAATAACAAACTTTCTACACTTGTATCAAATGTACTATTTTCACCCCAAAAAAGAAGATTTTTCCAGCAATAATTTTTGCATTTTAATGTTACTAAGTTTGATGTACAGAATGCTTGATTGACAGCTTCATGATGAGATTATTAATGGCAACTTTGATCACAGTCTATAATCCTCTCAGTTGAAACTAGAAAGTGGCACAGAGGAGTAATGGAATGCTAATGTATGAGAGATGGCGCGATTGAGAGCTTTCATGTTTCGAATTATTTCTAGCATGTTTACGATACTAATATTTTCGGGGGTTGCGCTTGTTATCTCCGAAGGGTTAGGCAGAGAAAGATAGCCAACTATTGTGCCTATAGTACCCCCACATCTCTTGCGTTAGGGGAGAGACTTACTGAATAATTCGAGATAAGAAAACCCAAATAACAAACTAAAAGCATATGATTTTATGTGCTTCATTTTAAAGTCAGTCGTGAAACGCACATTCAAATGAAAGCCATTGGGCACGCACGTTGTCCACTTAGCACTCCATTTTGTGCAGCAACGAAAAGTAAGTATATCTAAAATACATCGGCTGCAATTCTCGCCAGCTTAGCGATGCCATTTAAGGCGCAGATACATGACTTTTAGTGATTTTAAATTGATCATCACGTCTTAACTTCTAGTCTAATTTATTTGAAAAAAATATATGTTATACTAGACCATTTCTTTCATAATTTGATATGTGAAAATGTGAAGAAATATTTTTATAACTTAGTGTAATTAATTTGTAAAGTAATGTCTAACGCGGCAAAAAAAACGATCATCACGCAAAAACTATCGGGCGTATTTGCATGAAACTTAGATCATCTCAAAGACAATTTAATGCCCTTTATATTCGTATACGGCTTTTATCCGTATTGTGTTTGATAAATCAAGGTGGGTTGTTTTTTCGAATAATCTTGGTGCGCATTGAAGCGGGACTCCTCGGGGCGACGGGCGGCAATGTATCGCTGACCACTCTCACGCACGGGTATACGCTATTGCTAAACTTCTCCCACTCGCTCAAGGTCGTTGGCGCGAGGTAGCCCCTTAAATGTACTCTCTCGCTCTGTCAGGGCTACCTAGAGGATTAAGTTCCTTTGCCATGCTAACTGTGAATAGCTGAAAGCAGCTTGGAGTATTGTGTAGATTGTTTTCTTAAGATTTAAGTGGATAATAGTTTTATCAGTGTCAACCATTAAAACCAGAAACTATTGAGGTGTAGGAATACACTGAAGACAGGACCGGTCAATGAGGAGCCGCGGCGACTCTTTCTATTCTATTCCAGCAGAGGACGTGTTTCATCAGAAGTGCCGATGAAGATGATTAATCATCACAAACGTAATGTTAGGTACTCTAAAACCACCAACACAGTTCTTTTTAAATATCTCTAATTAAAGCGTTTGTGACAGATTGGCCGGAGAAAACCGCACAGAGAGAAGAGTGAAAGGCTATAGGGGAGACCTAGCTTTGCCCGATTTCACTATTTCAACATTGCACGTACCTAAGTACATAGTTAGATACTTTATTACATACTTATAAGTAGGTGCTTAAAGTAGGTACTGCCGTACCGAGCCGCCCCTAAGGCCGCCATCCCACTGGCGTTTTACAAGCGACGGCGTTTCTCCAACGTCGTAAAATATAGTCGCACAGCGAAAACGCTGCTCAGCCGCGACGTTGACGTCGCGAGTCTCTAGTGGCAAATGCAGACGTTGGAGAAACGCCGCCGCTTGTAAAACGCCAGTGGGATAGCGGCCTAAGACGATGCTTGACGAAGACGATGCATGCTCATACATAACAAACAAAGACAATTAATTGCACATTTTTTTTGTAGGTTGCTGTTTAAACTGTGAGGTAGAGAAGTTATACCTACTATTTTTTTTAATAATTACACATTAAAGTACCTACAAGACTTACGTTTCTAATTTTCCTTTCCAACAACCAGTGACACCCCTAGCAATTGAAATTTCTAGCCCCAACGGGAATTTGATATCTTCATTTTAATATCTGGGTTTCAAATGAGAAATGGCGGTAACTTGACGCATCAAAATTTCATGTGAAACCCCTGTTGCGGTTTATATATCAAGTGAGAATTTAATATCTACTAGGTCAAAAACTTTCATACCTAATTGCAATTAAAAACTATGTGTTTAGAAATTCAAACGACTGAATGACGTACGACTAGGGCAGGCAGCGCCGCAACTCGTCAAATTCATAATAAGTAGCTTCGAAGAGATGTTCAAAGATTACAGTACCAAGTAAGTAGGTACATGGTAGGTACCTACCAACATTTGCAGACTATAAACGGGCCTAGTTTTTTTATGACCAATTTCAATGGGTGATGCGGCTGTAACGGCTTTGAAGTCTATCGTAATTCAGTCCATTAAAACTAAGCACCACTAGGCACTAAGCTAGTTTATTATTCACCTACGTTTGTTATTCCATTCTTTTCAGTCTTAAATCGGCAACTAGTGACATCTATGTACTCGTATCGCGTGAATTAACTACATACTATGCTCTGAAAAGAACGCCATCTTTGATGCAGACGTTGAACTATTATAATTACATCCTCGCTAAATTGGGACGGACAAGCGACTCTTTACTGATTGGAATCTTGAAAATCTGAGGGTTTTATAAAAAGAACTAGGTGTAATTACTATTATTTCGTTCGCCTTTTTTTATTTACATAAGAATAATGTTTTAATTTCAACTGGAACTCATGATTAGTTTTGATACGTCAGCCAGCCAGTTACAAAGGTTTTTTTTTTTGCAGGGCTGGCAACTCTGGCTAGTTTTGTACGGCTATCGATTTTGAAACATCGATTTATTCTCCGATTACTAAAATATTTTATTGTTTCATATAATATTTTATAAGAAAAAAAACTTCAGAAAGTTCACAATGAGAGGTTTTCTTTTTGAGAATCAAAAAAAATAAAAAGTTTCCAAGAACTAGCTACGTTACCAGGTGACAAAGCCAAAACGCTTGAAATTACACACGTCACCTTCTGACAGACTTTGACTGACACTTTCGTTTGCTTATGCTTCCGAATATTATAACCATTAGGTCCATGTGAATTTATATGACGTTCTTCGTTGTAGTAACGTACCGAGATCAGCGCCATCTATCCAGCGACTAGCAAAGAGTTGCAAAAGAAAATCCCTCCGAAATAGTCGTCAAATAATGTTAAATGAGAGGGTCGTAGAAAGAAAGAAGAAGAAGAAGAAGGTCAGTGTCAGGTGCTTTCTCGTTAATATTTTTGTACAGCGTGTTGATTGAATATTTATGACAGCTGATCATAATATTGTATTTGAAAATAAAATAGTGGCAAATTTCACCATCTATCAGGATAATTATACTGGGGATGCTGCACGAACAAAGTGGATTTGACAAATATTTTCTTTTCTCGCAAACAATCAAATCTAGTATCTATTCAGGACTACCAACAACTAAACTAGTAAAATAAGCGTATTATTTTTTGCAATGATGCCATAGATAATGTTGAAAAAAATATTTTCTGATATAAAATACTGTCTCTAATGCATCGATAGATGACATCCACAGTCAAACCAATGCAATGCAACACTACCTACCTTTGCAACAGCGGCTGCGTTGGTTTATTGATTTGCAGGTAAACACCTCTCAATACGTGCAGTCTCATTGCCGTTGACCGAGTGAGGTCGTCTGATGCAAGTAGCCCAAAACATAGAAATGCGTAAGTTTTCTTAGCAATTTACTGTTTTTAGATTAGTTATTTATGTACTTAATTTGAACAGAGTTGTCTGTTCTCTAAAGTTTTTCGAGAGGAAATGGGGTCTGCTGTGGTGGATTCTGCAAGAGCAATCATCCACGTGGTCACCTCATCAGAAACACAACTGAAGGAAAACCCAACCTTTTCAGATAAAGTGCGTAGTGTTTTTTTATAATTATTTCTATAAGGCAATTAATATGTAGGTGATATATTTGTTTCGTGTGGAATAAGTCACTTAATACATATAATATAAATATAAATACGAAATTGTATAAGTGTGGATGGATATTTGTTACTCTTTGATACAAAAACTACTGGACTGATTTTAATGAAACTTGACAGTATTATAGCTTACACAGAATTAAATATAGGCTGTACTTATTTTTATATAGATATAGATATTGGGTAACAAAAAACACAAACTGAGGGCGGAAGCTAATTTTTAAAATACATATATCACGGTATTTCAGAACAACCAACTTGATAAGTGCATGAAAATTCTTCATGAAGAAAAGATCACAACACCATCGAGGTATTAATTTAGCCAGGAAATTATCGTTTGTATGACGGTAAGAAGGTAAGTTAGTAATTATGGACTTTAAAAGTGGGAGCCTTCAGTGTTCATAAGTTAAGTATTACTTTTACTAGAACAAGTGCTTATTGCATAATTTTGTATGTTTGCAATTTCGTATTCGTGCATTGTGCTTTGTAATACTTGTAAGATTCCTGAGAGGTGTTGTGTGTAATTTAATCAACATTTTAGTTATTTGAATGGTCGGTAAATGTCTTAAATAGAGTACCTAAACCATAGCGTATCTTTTCTTGCCATAAGTTGCATCTCATTCATCTTGGGTAGTTAGATCATAGATATTAAGTTAGTCTTTATGTTCGAACAACAATATATATGGCAATATAAATTGCTGTTCGAAAGCTTACTTCAATCAACAATTTAATATGTTTATGGAAATATAAATTGCTGATCGAAGACTTTAGATGCTGCAATCCCTGAAAGATGTTGTGTGTAGAATGTTTTTAGTACTCGTAATAGATTTATAACACTTTTAATGAATTGTCATCATGGATATATTTTTCGGTAAACCTATTATATTAATAAAAGTCATAATCTTCATTGTTATAATAGGTTTGTGTTGAACTAGCATTGTCAGCGTAGGGCCGTGCGTAGGTAGGAAATCTGACATAGTCTAATCAATATTGAAAATGTTATCAATGATACAATTTGACTAAAAGTAGGTACATTAATCACATGAAACGTTCCTAAACATTTTTGTTTGTATAAATGTTGTAGTTTTGAAGCTAACCTGTTTAATAAAACATTTATGCATTAATTGGTAAGAGTTAAATCTGTTCACGTTACTTTTTAATAATAAAAGCACGAGTTGTGATCTGATTAATATTTTAATATAATCTACAAGTAGACTAGTGGACTAGGCCTACAGGGGATACCACTATAAAAAAAACGCATCTTGTGCTTTACCGCAATGGTGATGTGGAAAATAGCAGTGAAATCATAACAGTCTTTCCGTATTATAATATCTATCCGTATTTGTTCGAGACATTATTTTTACTGTAATCGACACAATAGTATCGACACTTTTTAAACAATTTGATTAAAGCACAACACTAAATAATTCAAATGTAGAACTTTGGAACACACACTGACATAAGACATTTGTCAATTTTGTTTGTCATGTCGTGTGACCACTCATTCATTACAATTTATCCGTCCGTCATCATTTTCTCAACGGCTGCGCTGGCATCTGGATGATCGTTCATCGCGGTGTCTCAGTCTTCGGAGAAATTAAGACTTGTAAGTATTTCTTATTCAATCCATAATATTGTTGTGCTAGTGTGATTTTACGAGTATATATGTTCTGTGGATTTTACTCATTTCTGTTTTAACCTTTCGTATCTTTCAAGGTTATCAAGAAACAATGGAGGCATGCGAGTCGAAGCTTCTAGAAAACCATGATGCAACTCGAAGAGGCGCGGTTACCTAAAGGCGAAGATGATCCTGAGTTCCTGGACAGGCTACAAACAAAGATATGATGACTAGAGAAACAAATGCCCAGATAAGGGTATAAGGTATAATCTAGGTTCAATAGAACGAAGTGTAACTGACACGTTTCAGTTTAGCTTTGTTCACCCTGTTTTACAAATTCTATGCATTCCAATCGTCCAGTGTAGGTCTCTTAATTTCACTTGAAATTAAGGTTAGGATACCAGAAATGCTTATTAATATTCCTACAAAAAAGTGACCTACCTACTAATTGCGTTTCAGCCATCATTGAAGTTCTGGACTTTTGCAATGCATACCGAGCAGAACGAAAGTTCTGCTTTGAATCACAAATATTCTTAAGTGTAGGGATATGTAGGGCTACAATGAGTAGCATTTCACGATTTAAAGTCATCCTTGTGTGTGTATAAATGCAACAATGTGGAGGGTTCGAAGCCGCCATGCCCAGGTAAAGTGATTGTTGCGAGTGGATTAGGCCTACTGGGGACACCACTATAAAAAAACGCACCTTGTGCTCTACCTCTAGGGTGGTGTGGAAACGGGCACTATTATTTTAACAGCAGCTGTTGATCAAGACTTCTTTGTAACATGTGGATTCTTAAGGGAGGTAAGTAAAAGTAAGTATTGTCTTATTTCCTTTTCTACCCCCCCATTTCTTAGTGCTTTGTGTGCAGTATTTGGGGAATGCACAATCATTATTAAATTTACAATGCATGAGATCATCATTGCCTCTGCTATGAGCTGTTCATGATTATTTCCATGAAATTCCATACTGTCACAACACCTTTGATAAAAATTTCCTGTTGAAAAAAAAATAAGGTGTAATTCTGATCACGTGTTATAGTTTTATTTAAAGTAATAATGACCTTTGACTTAACATTAGCCTCATCCATCTCTATTAGCCATCAATACTTATAATTTCAACTGCTGATTACTAGTGGTCAGTGGGTCGTCTTAGGGGCGGATTTTTGGAAATAGAAGTTAGGTATGCGAGTGATGGTGATACAAGATGTTTGAAGTACTTTAAAGAAAGGAAATATTCTCTCCTAAAATCGAAGTCATGTGGAATCTACAAACATGCACTGTGGGCCTGCATGGCAAATTATCACCCCCTCTTGCTCGAGGAGGCTTAGGACATGTTCAGTCTGATCATGCTAAGTTTGCTTGATATGGGCATGTGATGCGGAGGAATGAGAAGTTGTATGATGGTTGGGGTATAAACGAGTTGAAAGACCAAAGAAGCAATGGATGGACTGTACTATAGGATGATATGGAAGAACGGGGTCTGATGAGATAGGAAAGCATGGAAGAAGCAGGGCTGGCAGTCTCGACAGATAACGACAAAATCGTTTAACTTTCGGTTGCTGTCTGTGTCAATAATGATGCTTGCGAATAATGAAAGACATCCTAGATGAGTTTCTCGTAACCATAATAATTATTGTTGTCTAATTGATTCGTTAGTAATCAGCGATCTAAAGTTAGCGATTTTGTCGTTATCTTTGTCAAGACTGCCAGGCCAGGTGAATTAAGATGAGGTGCATCCCTCAACTTGCTTATTGGAAGATTATGTAGAAGAGTTGATAATAGTTTTATGCTGTACCTAGGTAGGTTGATAATAAACATCGCATTTATTACGAGACACATATTTGTGTCTGCGTACATGGCACGCACTTGCTTGTACGGTATGTGTGACAATGGCGTTCAAAAGGTTATGTCAAGTGATATCATGGAAAGAACAGTCTACAATTCCAGGCTCGTCTAAAATTCTACAATGGAAGGAAGCTGAAGGTCAATTCACTGCCATTTAAATGTTGGATTATGAGACTTCAACAGATGAGTGACCTTCAGATTGACCTTGCGTGACCTTTAACCCTAAGTTCCATCATGGAACTGTTAATGTTACTAGTGGAACTACTGATAATAAAACAACATTCAAAATTGAACTAGTGATAAAAAAAAACCGGCCAAGTGCGAGTCAGACTCGCGCACCGAGGGTTCCGTACAAACCTGTAGGTATATAAGTAAAAGTTATGGTAATTTAAGATTTTCGGAATTTTTCCTATATGTGTACTATAAAACGTTGCTTCATGCCAAATTTCAAGATTCCAGGTCGTCTGGAAGTATCCTTTAGGTTTTGATTCCCTTGCGAGTAGTTGCGAGTTTCAAAATATGCGGCTTTAATTGCTGTATCTTTTGATTGCGTTGACGTAGAAGTTTGATTTTGTTACAGCTTAAAGATATTATAGACTTGAGTATTTGTTAAGAATTTCAATATAATACTACTACGCGTTCATGAGTAAAGGGGTAATAAGTTTAAAATTATTAAAAATATTTTTATTATATGATGTAACTAAAAATTTATGCTTTTCGCAATTTTTCCTTTATCTGTGTTACCTATAAGACGTTGCTTCGTACCAAATTTCAAGATTCTGAGTTCACGGGAAGTACCCTGTAGGTTTTGATTCCCTTGCGAGTGTCGAAAATTTGCGGCATAAACGGGAGTATCTTTTGATCGCGTTGACTTAGAAGTTTGATTTTTTCACAGCTCCAAGAGACCTAGACTTGAGTATTTGATATGAATTTCAGCTTGATACCTCCACGCGTTCCTGAGAAAAAAGGTCTTGACAGACAGACAGACAGACGGACAACAAAGTGATCCTATAAGGGTTCCGTTTTTACCTTTTGAGGTACGGAACCCTAAAAAACAACTAGTTCCATCAAGGAACTTGATAGTGGTATTATTGACAATGAAGTAAGTAATTTATTTGTTTTATTCATGAAGCCTTGCTAACATTTGTTTGGAGTTCATTCCCAAGTTGCGTTCTAAAGGTGGACGCACACTTATCCGCGCCGAAAGATGTTTTTCTCATTCGTCTGATGTCATGTATTCGTCCGATTCGAGGCGGACAAGCGTGCGAGATTTTGTCACCGTCAGGATGGCTGGTTGTCTGCATCAGTCCGCGTCATGGTGGTGACCAAAAATTGCTACCTATTTGCTACCTATAGTCAATTAATTGCTACCTAACTTGGAAAAGAATTAAAGAGACTTTAAAATGACCAGCCATTCTGATGTCAGGATGGCTGGTCAACTCTCCGTGTGAGTAAACTATTCAAATTCATGTTATTATTTTAACTTGAGTAATTGCTACCTGATTGCTACCCTCACGTATTTCAATGTCCACCTTGTAGCTTTAAAAAGTAAAAAGTTATGATCGTTTGAAACTTTTACAGGGACTGGATTTAGGTTATTGAATAAAGTAATATTTTAAACTATTAAAAAAACGTCCCTTTTCATTGAAAAACACTGACTATAGTAATTAACTAGTTGACCCACGCAATTTCGTCTGCGTCACAAGAGAGAAAAAGCTTACAAAAGGAATATTTTTTTTCCGTTTTTGCAACATTTTTCATTTATGCTCCGCTCCCAGTGGTCGTAGCGTGATTTTATATGACCTATAAACTTTCTCGATAAATGGTCTAACCAACACAAAAATATATTTTCAATTCCAAGTAGTTCCTGAGAATAGTAAATATTATTTTATTCAATAACCTAAATCCACCTTGTGTCTCATAAGGACAGATTTCCCTGTAAAAGTTTCAAACGATCATAACTTTTTACTTGGTAAAGCTACAAGGTGGACATTGAAATACGTGAGGGTAGCAATCAGGTAGCAATTACTCAAGTTAAAATAATAACATGAATTTGAATAGTTTACTCACACGGAGAGTTGACCAGCCATCCTGACATCAGAATGGCTGGTCATTTAAAAGTCTCTTTAATTCTTTTCCAAGATAGGTAGCAATTAGTTGACTATAATAGGTAGCAATGGGTAGCAATTTTTGGTCACCAACATGACGCGGACTGATGCAGACAACCAGCCATCCTGACGGTGACGAGATTTTATATGATTTCATACAAGTAATTCTAAAAAATTCGATTCTTTCGGTGCGTCCACCTGAAATTGGATAACTGGGAATTTATTTCTGAAAGGTCAATTAAATTTGTGATTCAAACTTAGCACGGTTTTGATGATACACGCCCATACTACAGAAGCTTGGTAAGAATTCTTCTTTTGTTTTTAGGACTCGAGTCGTGTTTAGATTTCTATAATTCGTTTTGATTTGCCTATTGCTCTGTTGTGATACGGCGGGGACACCACACCACACGACAATTATTTATTTATAGATATGCGATTATACACCATCTTTAGCAAATTAGTTAATGTATGAGAGAGGGTAATCGTTTGAATAAAACTCAGTAAATTTTCTATAAATTATTTATTTTCCGTTGCACTTACATCGATTCACTGTTCTCATTGTTAAATTATTTTCAACCATTCACGCGGACTTGGAAAAATAATACTTATCATCCAATAATCACCTATTTTTAAACTATTAAAGTTAGATCTAAACAGTAGGTAATGTACATTTGAGATATTTTTACAAAAAAAAAGTGAAAGTACAAAAACGGTTTCTAAGAAACCTCATCTTATTAATAATCAAAAAAAATAGCTATCAGAATTTTAACCTTCAAAGTCCAAAAAAATTGTTTCGATAGTGGTATTACCAAATATACAATAAGTCTAACAGATGCAGCGACATTAAGCAGTAGCCTGTCAACTGTCTAGGAGCAATGTAAATCCGGTCTTAGCGCCTGATGCATTTTACCGCGACTCTGCTATTGCAATGCTACTGATTTGCGATTCGCCTTAAGTTTTAGGCACATTTTGGGCCCTGAATTCTAGAATCTTCCATTCAAATAAGGGCGCCATTATATTATTACTTTTTTTTTAGTACGTGAATGCGCAAGTCAATTAAAACAATGATACCTTTAATAATGCAAATTATAAGTACTTAGAGAAAGTTATTTTGATTAGTATTAGTTCGTGAATGCGCAAACCAATTAAAACAATGTTTATCTTCCAAAAAATACCTTCAATAATGCAAATTATAAGTACTTCAAAGAATCTATAGATAAATGTTTTACTTTAATAATTCGAAGTACAAAAGTTACATACTTATGCTAACAATGCGAGTTATACTGGTACCTGTTACAAAATAATGGCTCTTTATACAGAGGCTCAAGCCAATTTACTAAGGAACTTTCTGTCATAAAACAATAATGCAGCAAGTCTTGATAACAGTAATAAAGGCTCAATTGCATGGAAGCGAAATAATGCAGCAAGTCTTGATAACAGTAATAAAGGCTCAATTGCATGGAAGCGATTCCGCTTCCATGCAATCGGGCTTTATCGTCCAAAGCATGACATACGATTCTGGATTTTTACAATGTTAAAATGTTCATACTTTTTTCATTTGCCTGTGTCATCGCACTGCTGGGCAAGGGCCCATAATTTCCAAATTACCCGATCCAGGGCCAATGTGAACCACTGGTCGTTGGTTTCATATTTTACAAAATTATAGTGCCTTGAGTCATCAAAGAAGTTACTTCTACATAATTATAATAACAATAGATGTAAGATATTGGCTCGTTCGGCGATACCTTAATGTATGCCTATATAAAACAGTTGTTTCGTCAACCAACGGCTCAGCCTAAATTCCAACAACGCAATCGTATTTGGCATCTACGTAGGTTTCGGCTAGTGTATATGAAAACTGGTATTCTACGAGTAGTTTCAACTAATCAAATGGCTTGAATCTAGTTTTTTAAGTATCCTTAAAACGTTAAAAAGCTGTCATCAGTATTTTAACTAATTCTAAATATTAGTGAAAGGTTAATTTGCACACATTTCTTTCTTATAGTATTGAATTAATTTTAATCATCGGTTCCGTTTTATTTTAAATTCAGATCATTACTAACAGAAAAAGATAGACAAAACAAACAATTGCACCTTGTTTCGTTAACGTCCTAGGAAATGCACTTACTTACGAGTTACGAATCACATACAAAACTACATATTTCTGTTCACTTTGTCACTGTCTTAGAAAGTATTTCACTTTTTAATAATTATCACTTTTTGAAGTCCTTACACACTGTCTTTGATAGAAAGAAACCAGGTATTCTCTTTCCTATAACATTCGTGTTTATATGGCCAATCGCCATAGACATGTTTTAACCAATATGGATGTTGACACTTCTCTAAAAAAAACATTATTTTAGGCCTTAGAACCCAATGAAATTAGATTTTTTTGTTGCTTTGATATCGAGAAACAGTCGAGTCAATCAGTTGGCAAATTAGTGAAAATTGAAAACAAAACATACAAATTGCACTAATCAAAAAACACTTAGGTACAATAAAATCCAGTTTCAATAGCGAGATTAATCTAAAATCTCTGGGAGAATCGCGTTTTGATAGCTGATAAAATCTCAAGTATTCAAAAAAATAAAAGGCCCGTTTTGACATTAATTGTTGTTAGCGTAATAGTAATAAAGTTCAATTTGCGATAGCGGTGTCAATTTACAATGGACTTGACGGCTGTCAAAACGGCGGCAACGAATGTCAACTGATTGGTGTCAAACTTTTTTACTATTGGTTCTATGCTAGAAAGAGAAAACCTCGACTTATTCAACGTACATGCCATCCCTGTCTATCTGATTACAGTGGGCGGTATGTATCGTAAACGCTAGTCTTGAGCCTCCTGCCCATTGAGTGAGTCTCAAATGTTGTTCATGTCGAAGAGAACTTGCGCGATTGTTCGCGAAGCTTCCACGCTGCTCAGCGCGATCGTTGATAGGTGAGCCTCGTAGGACCGGAGTTGTCTGTAATGGAAAAGTTATTTTTAATAAATCACATACGTACAAAAAGAAAAGGGATGCCAAAACTAAAGTGAAAACTTCTTTAGGCGCGTTGAGCACTTTTTGAGTGAACAAAAATCAAAGAACTAGCGTGACCATCACGTACGCTTTTCGTAGCACTCGTATCGGATCGTCTACTAGTTTTTAGTTTTTACATCTATCGGCAGTCCCCAAACACTGCCCCGCATGTTTTTTATTTCGTGTTATAGTGCACCGAATTTTTTGTCATATATTTGTGTCGTATGACGTGCAGGGCATGCGCTTTTTTGTCACGTATATGTGACAATGGCGTTCAAAAGGGTAAAATACTTTTTTTTTCGCCAGATATAACTGAAACAGAGTGTCGACATTCTGGAAAGTCAGTGAACTGTTATTTGCAAAACTTTAAGACGTAATGTTATCCAAATTGAGCGTTTCTTACCTACGTCCAGTATTGGAGTAAATAACAATATTTCTCAATATAAGCGCTGCTGTCAATCGTATGCTTTTCGTAACTGGACCCTCGTTCTCATCCTGTCAAACAGACAACATTGTAATCAATAAAAGTTTCTACCAAAATATGTACAGGCAGACTATTCAGCTAAAGCAATCAGTACGCGTCATATTTACTCCCTCTCTTTCTAGCATGGCGTTTTAGGTACATATTGTTGTCTCACTCTTTTGGTCCTAATAGCTAAATAGTCGACCTGCACCCCTTTATATGAATGCACATACGAAACGGTTTTTTAAAGTGAATTTCTAATGGCATTGAAGCGTAACCATACGTGGAAAAATGGCATGCATTGAAATATGTAAAACATTAACACAATCACAACAATACGAACAAAAAAAAAGTAATTAATGGTGCTTTTCAAATAACGAAACCATGCAAATACTTATAAGATACTGTATAGTCTCCGCCACGAGAATCTATAATTTTTTTAAACAAACATTCAGGGGTTCGCAACCTTTTTCTTGATCCAAAGATCAAGTAAAAAAACAGTTTTGTAATGATTTTTATTTTTATATAATAGGCTTGTGTCCTATAAAAACTAATTAGTCCGTCAGTAAGATTATAAAAATATATTTGACACGTATTTTTTCTTTTGTTACGTAAACCAAAATTGACGAAGACGACGAATCGACGCTTTTAAAATTCGCAATACGTCACGCCGTGCTATAGTTTTTAGTGCGTTGTGACGTCATGAGCCCCCACTCCTGAGTTTTGATACGTTTTATCTTTGTCAGTATTCATTGATTTACAAAAACAAAAAATACGTGTCCATTACTTTCCAATACTCTAACTGACTGACTAATTAGATTGGTAATTTATCGATGGTGGAAACTAGCCTATTATGTTAGCACACACAGCTAATTACTAAGGAGCTCGTGACAAAATAATAACAGCCGCTCGGGTTGATCTTTAGGTTAAGCGGTGCTTGCCTAGGTTAGTCGACCACCCTTACGCACCGAGTTTCCTCCGTGCGTGTGAAAGCATGTTAAGCTGTTGGTCCCGGCTGTCATTTGTCCATCTTTGACCGTCGTTAAGGCCGCTGTACACATTGGGCCAAGGCAGTGGGCCAGCGTGTAAAGACCTACTTGGCGGTATGTTGCTAGTTGGCGGCAATATTGGCCGGCCAACCGAATGTTGTCGGTTGTACACCAATCAAAGGATCTTGGCGTGCTTCGAAAACAGTGTTCACACGTTGGCGTCTTATTCAGTTTATTGTTATTCGTCAGCAAACACAGTCGTGTCGCGTGAGTGTACGTTTCCAATTTAAGATGGCCTGGCCAAGTAATGAAACTTTACAATGTATAGAAATGTACCGAAATGAACCGAAATGAAAATATGGAATCCAAACCATGCACAGCATAAAAAAAAAAAACAAAATAATTTACTAAGCTAGTTATATAGAACATATTCATATTACTTTGATTTATTTAATGTTGTGTGATAGTCCTTTCATGAACACTATACATATAGAGAACATACAGTTGAATGTTAATTCTTTTTATCTTTGTCCACTAATTTTATATAGGTATATATTACTTATTAATTACGTAAGGAAGTCGAATCTTAACGTAATAATTAAACGCACTGTATAAATAAATTGTCGCGGCTGCAAGAGATTCCACTTCCATCTTTATCAATGCCGATTTGCCGAATGATCAGTACACCAATGTGTAAACAGTGACATTTGGAATTCATTATTTTGGCCCAATATGCTGGCCCACTACCTTGGCCCAATGTGTACAGCGGCCTTTACAGGTAGTCAGTGGCCCAAAAAGTCTGACAACCAGTCTTCCAAGTAGTATCGAATTTCTCAGTATAAACTGGTTTGTGGAGGGTATTATTATAGAGAGTAAAAAAATAACAGTAATACAATAATTAACAAAACCAACAATTTTCTAGAAAATAATATCCAAATAAACAAATCAAAAACAATAATCCGTGAAAACAGCACACACATACTGAATTACTGAGACGCATTCGAAACTCAAATTCGAATTTCGAATTCAAAATGTTTAGGTTCAATGAGTCTTACGCGTTCCTGCCAAAAAACATAAAACGACAGTGCTTTCTATCGCAAAAATATAACCCGACCAAGTGAAATTGCTCATTAGTTTTACACGTATGATAATACGAGTATTAGAGTTGATTGAATTTGGTAGAAATTCTTTGTTTACAAAAAATATAGCTTCTCATGGCCTGTAGTATAGTTCATTTAAATTTTCTACATTATCTACTGTTTTAACGGGCGCAACCAGACCCGATCCCCGACAATCTGACATATTTTGGGCCAATATGACGCTAAGTGGTGACATATTTTGAGTCAATATGATTCTAATATTTGGATGCGACGATCAATCGTTGTCTGGTTGCACCATAACACAAATTGAGTGAACTGATAAAACATTGAACGACGACAAAATACACCAAATAACGCACACATTGACATTCAAGATATATAACAACTGTCTTCAACATAAATTGTCCGAAATGGCTCTCTATGAACACGGCGAATAATTTTTTGAGTAACAAACGCGCAACATTCTTTCCACCAACATTAGATCTTGCCATGTTCTTAATTTAAATACGGTCGGGCAAAGACCTATTGGGCTTTTCCAACTTTTTTTTAATATTGCCCGGAATATCCGGTAATAGGCTCGTCTAAATAGGAGAATGACCTCTTTTAACAGTTTGTGGAACACAGGCGTGACTTGATGTTATTTTTCTTCTATTTTGGTTCCTTTCGATGTAGTATATCAACTATCTGGTATCCACGACACAAGCCTCGTTGCTTAGTGTGGCACTAGATGGCGCTGTGTGTAATGCCCAGCGATATTTATTTAATCTATGATAATATAGCTTCGCTACGTTCATTGAGAGCCAAATCGAAGTGCAGTACTAAACAACAAAACACAGTGACACACACAAGCTACAACGTGTTAGGGGTGGGTCTCACCAGTTGTTCCGGCGTGCGACTCAGTTCGGCCCTGTGCTGCGCGTGCACAAACACATAGACACGTTAGTGACGTCACACGCAGCGTGACTATGAGTGATGGGACTAGGCCAGGGTAAGGGACTCAAATTGGGAGGACTATGTGTTTTTTGGGTCTAAAGCAAGCTTAGATTGCAGCTTCAAAATTGATGTCTTTAATTAAAATACATGAGGTATCTCGTCAGTTGATTCCCTTACGCAAGAGTAACTAGACAATAATATAACCTATTATTTTTATAATTTCTGCTGTTTTTTGACAAGATAGGTACGCAAAATGTAGCTCTCCATTTTCCTTCCTCTAAAATTAATGGGTACAATTATTTTTGAATGAACTTTTGTTTTTGAACATAAGCAAGACTATAGCCAGATGTAATGAAATAGATTAGCTAGCGAAATTCGACTTCGCAAATTAGAACTTTTGCAAGTAAAATGAATATTTAAGCATAATGACGTATGATAAGCTCTCCTTTACGAAATATCAGTCGAAACAAACATAAGCAAGTTTATGAATGAAAATCTCATGATCGTGACAACTTACTACTACAGTAGTAACAAGGGCATAATCCGTAATACATCTGGTAGTAGGATTGGTAGAAACACAGGTCACCGATTCTTATTATTATTTGTCAAATTACAAATCAACCTAGTTTCCCTCTGCATGATTTTAAAATAACGTTTATTTCACTGTTTTAGACTTTCAATGGTTTTCAGTACACTTAATCACTTAATTTCGGGAGCTCATAAATTCAAAAGAAAATCACGGATATAATCCCGTAAGTACTTTAAGTGTAACGTTTATTTCATCTATCTTGTTAAACGAATGGGGAAATGAAAACTTGTCTTTGATCCTCGTAGAAGTGTTTGCTATTTTCCTTCAGCAGCCATGGAGTTGCTTGCTTTTACATCGCGTTTATCTGTCACACTTAGGCCCTGTTCTCAGTATGTCGTGACGATAAATTTGTCGTCCGACGACTATCATCTCTAGCTGTTCCCATTATAACGACTATTTGTCGTCAACATTTATTACCGTCGGATGCCTGTCCTGCTAGCTGTTCCCATTGGATCGCGACGACATTTTACGGCAGTCGCTATGTCGTGACAATTTTTTATCGTTTTACAACTGTAGTGCTAGCCGTTTCCACTGCTAAGACAATCTGTTGTCACCGCAAAAACAAAATGTAGTGTTGATCGTGTTGTCCTATATAGGGTGTAAACTACCTCATCACGAAGCCGTCAACTAAGCATCCTGTACATCAAGCGAAGTAACTTTATGCAAAAAATATTGCTGGGAAACAACTTTCTTTTTGGGTGAAAAGGTACATTTTGTGGTATAACTCAATGTTACGCACTTAACACATTGTGCTGATGGATGAATTGACTAGAACGGGGGCCGTAGAGGCGTTAGAAGTAAAAATATTACATTAAAAACATGTGTTTAAAAAAAACTTGACGAAAAGTTGGAACTTTGACCCCCAATATCTCCGTAACTAGAAGGTTCCCAGGTATGGTGTAGAACAAAAAAATGATCGCAATCACGAGGAGAACAAGCTTCGTTAAGAGGTGTTTTACACCCTTTATGTGTACCTTCATTTAGATACACAAGCCACGACACTTAAAACTACACGTTTATCTGTCGTCACGACACATTGGGAACGGGGCCTTGCGAACTAAAAGGAAGAAATACATGACATCCTTACCATAAGCTCCCTCGGGTTGAACATGTCAGCGGCATGTTTGTTGAGGGCGGCGAGCGCAGCGTTCGGTGGATAGCCCAACGTTACCGGCTTACCGTCTGCGCCTTCTGCGGCTGCGTGACGACGGGAATTGTAGATAGCTTTTAATGCCTGAAATGTTCAGAAAGGGCAAATAGTAGGTCCATTAAATTATATTCATTGTGTTATTAAAGCAGGCAAACATGAAGCAACTAGCACTTCTTCCGCCAAAATTGTGATGGCCTTTTATAGCACTCAGAAATAATGTAGCTTTCTGCCAGTGACAGAATTAACGGAATAAATAAAATAAATAAATATATTGAGATGCAGATTATACTACACAGGGTGTAAACAACCTCATCACGAAGCATTCTGTACAAACGCTTTTTCATTTCATTTTTCATTTCATTCATTTCACTCAATGTAACGCACTTAAAACATTGTGCTGATTGATGGATTGAATAGTACGGGGGTCGTAGAGGTGTTTAAAGTACAAATCCTACAACAAAAACATGTATTTATAAAATAGTCAATAAGTTGGAACTTTGACCCCCAATATCTCCGTAACTAGAAGGTTCCCAGGAACAGCGTAGACCAAAAAAAAATATCGCAATGACGAGGAGAACAAGTGCCTTTCGACTTCGTGAAGAGGTTTTTTACACCCTATGTAGAAACTGAATGCGTTTCGTACACTTAAAGGCCTATTAGATTATACGATTTCTCGGGTCCTGTCTATCGTGTAGGGCAGGGAAACAGGGCGGTTGGAACCACTCGATTACCCTGTTTAGGGACCCTGACTCCCTGTTTCTTTTTACAATTCCCTGTCCCTGCGGGCAGGGCCCTCCAAATCGAGTATTGTAATAGGCTCTTTAGCCATAAATGTCCACATCTTGGTCGAACGAAGCATGCTCCTCGCTGTACAGAGGTCTCTCGATCAGTTTTTCCACCGCTACATTACCATATCAGTTCACTTACCTGCGGAGTACAATGTTTGTCAGTAAGATGGTTGAGTAGCGCGAAGGTCTTCCGGGGCACTCGGTCGCAGTCGAGCCACATGCAGGGAGCTTCGCCACCGGCGGAAGGCGGGCAGTGCGTACGAGCTGCGTGCGTGAATACGTCCGCTGCGTTGGTGAATGATCTGAAAACAGAAAAGCGATAATGATAATCGGCTGCGATCTCCCATTGGCAAAACATTCAGATTTAAACATGATATCTGATGTCTCGACAAGAATTCGTAAGAGATACCCATCATAGCGCAACTAAAAAGGCTAAAAAAAACCTCTTTGCAAAAAAATAACCGACTTTTAAAAACAAGTGGTTATTTTTTTTTTAAAGTTGGTTGTAATTTTTTCAACAAAGTGTTTTTTATGCTAGAAGTAACACGGATTAATTTCCAGTTACTTCTACTTAAAAAATATGACGGCTGAAAAGTGAATGAACTACGACTATGTTTTGCCGACGCAAATGCTCTACACAGTTTTGTCACACTGACATATACAATTGATTGTCGTGTTACAACAAACAGATTTTCCCGTATCAATCTTGCAATTTTAGTTTGTCAATTTTTATTCTTACCTCAACAAGTATTAAATATGTAACATTCATTTGTCAATCTGAGCCTCTCGTCTTGACCACTTATTATATATACCATTTATTATACAGGGTGGAATTTTACAATGCCACCTGGACGGAAAGTACTCTAAATATTAGAGATAGCAACTTTGACTCAAAGGAGACATTCCTTTATTTTTAAAAAGAAACAAATCCGCATTCACAGTTTTTCGAAAATGATTTTGCCACACTCGGACATCGAAAGCGGGATGGATTGACTTAAGTTCGAAAAAATAAGAATAACATTCTGTACCTTTTTTGTCATCAATCGATAAGGTCAATCATATGGATCAAATCTCTCTAACAAACATGATAAATTAAATGAAAGGAAAACCATAAATCGATAGGACCAACCTCTATCGATTTATGTCAAAAAAGGACAGGATGTTATTTTTTCGAACTTTAGTCGGTTCGATTCCCGAGTGTGGTCAGCGAATTTTTGAAACTCGATTAATGCAGATTTATTTCTTTTAAAAATAAAATGAATGTTTTCTTTGAGTAAATATGTTATCTACAGTATTTCGAGTACTGTCCCTCCAGGTGGCATTGATAAATTCCACCCTGTATAAGCCATATTCCAAGGACACCCATATTTAATATGGGTAAGATGTATCCTTGCAACGCAAAACGCGAAATGTTAACAAATCCTATTTCGTCTATAATAATAATAATAATAATAACTGGCAACCCAGAGTCAACAAGTCGTTGTCATATAAGAATATATATATTTTTTTGCATTTTAACAATTTACAGATATTATTTGAACAAACCAAATACCAGCTCGGTTTTTATAAACACAATAGTTTTAAATTCTATATAGACAACAAAATGAAGTCCTACATCAAGATCCGTAAAAAAATCTGTGACCGAAATGACATATGTCACTGAATGAAATATTCACGACCGAATAAACGAAATAATAAAATAAAATGAAACAACGACAATGTTGACCAGAGCTGCAGCTCGTCGCGCACGTCTACCGCCTCCGGACCCGTCGCTCAGCTCCGCCTCGCCGCTGCCGGAATCCAGCCCCATCGTGAGTGCTGTGACACCGGCCGTGGCAGTTGCGTCGAGTTCGAGCGACGAGTATTTCTCTCCGCCCACGACGCCACCACCTGCTCGTCGACGGGGAGGACGCCGGCCGCCGGACGGCTTAGGACCTCGAGGCCCACCGGCTTCTGATAGGGTCCCAGCTCCCGGCGGAAGTGTGCAGCGCATGCGATGGACGTCATCGAACAATGAAAACGTCATGCGCGCATACTATGGGGCTACAGAGGGGGGAAACAACCTGACCGCGTACCGTGTTAGGATGCTCTCTCTGTTTCAGGTGCTTGAGCCAGCTGTCAACGTGTCGGCACAACGACTGTCGGATCAGGTGCGAGTAATCCAGCGTAATCGTATGTTGGATGACACCGTACTTGATCGCTTGCGAACTGAAATGCAGAGTAGCCATGTCATTGCCACGCCGCCGTCGCAGGCTGTGGTTTCACCACAGTCTACCACAATACCAAATCGCGATGGCGATGTGAGTAGTGACATGGTTACTAATGTAAGTACCCAGTGCAATGAGGATATGAGGAGTGCTTTGGAGGGTGCGATTGGAGAATATCGGTTCATGACACCCGAACTTAGACCACGCTTACCTCGTTTGCCTATGCATAACAAAAATAAAATGCTGGTGGCTGTTCTGGATTCGCAGTTGTCAAATTATTTTGATAACTGCGAAGACCTCACCGATGTTCACTCGATCCTGTATTGTGCGGCCGTAGCGGCATGTCGTGTAGCTCATGTCAAATTTTCTGATGACAGAGCTACACGACCAAAACCAGCCGTACCGGCATGGCAGTACAGGATTGAAAAACGTATTGGTGGGGCCAGAGCACTCATCGGCAAATTGATCTGCTTCAGGGAGGGCAATACTCGCCCTAGGGTGATGCGTTTTGTGAGGCGAGCGTTCTCGGGGACTGGTATCAGTCCTCGAGACTACATATCCCGTGTCACAGAGCGCATCGACTTCCTGAAGCAGAAAGTGTATGCATGGGCAAGCCGTATTCGTAGGTATAAGCGGCGGGTGGACCGATACACTCAGAATCGCACATTTCAAAGAGATGAAAGGTGGGTTTATAGGGCTTGGGAGCGACCGGACCAAGGTGTGGCTGACACGCGCCTGCCGGATGATGATGCAATGTGTTCGTTCTGGCGCAGCATCTGGTCGGTGCCTGTCAGCCATGCTGAAGGTGAATGGACTCGGGTGGTTGAGCGAGCCTGCGATCCAGTACTAGAAATGGGGGCAATTACTATTAGCCCCCAAGACGTAGCTTGTGCAGTCCGTCCGTTGCCTAATTGGAAATCTCCAGGGCCGGATGGGCTGCACAACTTCTGGATTAAATGGTTTACAAGGTCGCATGCTCGCTTGGCGACCCTATTCCAGTCAGCCTTAGAGTCGGGGTCGCTACCAGAGTTCCTGACAACAGGTATAACCCACCTGCTCCATAAATCGGGTAGTACTACGGAACCCAAAAATTATAGACCGATCACGTGTCTCCCGACAGTCTATAAAGTTCTTACATCCATTTTGAGAACTAAAATTAGCAAACATATAGATGACAATTCTATAATGTCTGCTTCCCAAAATGGATGTAGGAATGGGTCCCGTGGTACTAAGGAGCTACTCCTCATTGATATGGCCATTAGTCAACAGGTTCGTCGTTCCCGAAAGGATTTGTCGACATGTTGGATAGACTATAAGAAGGCCTATGACTCGGTGCCACATACATGGCTCATGAAGGTGCTAGAGTTGTATAAAGTTGATGCAACTCTGCGCACTTTCCTGATGTCGTGTATGGGGCAATGGAGGACAGTCCTTCGCTATCCAGGATGTCGGCAAATTCAGAGGAATAGCGAGCCGATAAGGATAGAGCGAGGTATATTTCAGGGCGATAGTTTGAGTCCACTTTGGTTCTGCTTAGCCTTGAATCCTCTGAGCACGCTGCTAGAGGATTCAGGTCTAGGCTATCGGTTGCGGACAGATGGTCGGGTTATATCTCACCTCCTTTACATGGATGATTTGAAACTCTTTGCCCCCAACGATTTGCAACTAATGGAGCTACTGGAGGTAACTGAAACCTTCAGTAGCGCCATCAGGATGGAATTTGGTGTGGACAAATGTGCGGTCATGCATGTAAAGCGAGGGGAGATTGTGGAATCTGTGGGAACCCAGCTCTCAGATTCCATAAATCTTAGATCCCTCTCAGCAACCGAAACTTATAAGTATTTGGGTATGTCGGAAGCGTTGGGCATCAATGTTGCTGACATGAAGCAATCGTTGAAGGAGCGCTTCTTTGGCCGCCTGAAAAAAGTATTTAATAGTCTTTTATCGGGCGGAAATAAGGTGCGTGCCTTCAATGGTTGGGTCATGCCGGTTTTGATGTACTCTTTCGGCATACTCAAATGGACTCAAACAGAACTAGACGCCCTGGATACGAAGGTCCGTAAATTGTTGACGGCATATCGAATGCATCACCCGCGTTCTTCGGTAATGAGACTGTATATCCCGCGGAAGTGTGGGGGTCGCGGCTTTTTAAACGCTAAGACTCTCCACAATCGTGAGATATGCAGTCTCAGGGAATATTTCCTAGCAGCCGACGTGGGGATGCATCGAGATGTGGTCGCGATGGACAAGGGCCTCACCCCGCTCTCCTTGGCTAAAGAGAACTGGCGCAAACCTGTAGTACTTACTACTGATGACCGCAGGAAAGAATGGCAGAGCAAGGAGCTTCACGGGCGCTTTTACCGGGCTCTTCATGGGCCCGATGTAGATTTTCTAGCGTCCGTGTCCTGGCTACGATCCGGGGACCTCTTCGGAGAAACCGAAGGTTTTGTCTGTGCAATTATGGATGAAGTTATGATGACGAATAACTACCGGAGATTTATTGTGAAGGACGGTACGGTTGACATATGTCGGGCATGCCACCGTCCAGGCGAATCAATCCGTCACATTATCTCCGGGTGTTCTCGTCTAGCTAACGGAGAATACTTGCACAGACACAACCTTGTAGCCAGGATTATCCATCAGCAACTTGCTCTAAAATACAATCTTGTGGAATCGGAAGTGCCCTACTATAGGTATGTGCCCGACCCAGTTCTCGATAATGGCAGTATCACACTGTACTGGGATCAATCCATCATCACTGACAGGACTGTTATAGCCAATAGGCCTGATATAGTGGTGATGGATCGATCAGAGCGGCGTGCAATGATTGTTGACATAACGGTCCCGCATGATGAGAACCTCGTGAAAGCCGAGAAAGATAAACAAATCAAGTATCTTGACTTGGCTCGCGAGGTTGTCGACATGTGGGAAGTGGACTCGGCAATCATTGTACCGATAGTCGTGTCGGCCCATGGCTTAATTGCCAAGAGCCTCGACCAATACCTGAGGAGGCTCTCGTTAGGCAGCTGGATCAAGGGCTTGATTCAGAAAGCGGTACTCCTGGACACGGCTCGTATTGTTAGGAGGTTCCTCTCTCTGGAGCCCTGACCGCCGGTAGCTTGGACCCTGTTCCCGATACCGGTGGGCTACAATTTTTTATATTTTTAAATGTTTTTTATATATTTTTTATATTAATATTTAAAAATGTAAAGAGTTTGTTTAAAATTGAATAAAGGGAATAATAATAATTTATTTATTCAAGTAGCTTAGACTCATTCAAATTTTGTTAGTATAACTTAAAACTATGTTAGTAAAACAGTGACATTATTGTAACAAACACAAAAACATTAAAAGCTGATACGACTAGATCATTCCGCACCGTGACTCACCCCGGTGTCATTCCGTAAGAAATAGCACCGCAGCGATTCACGTATGTGCAATCCAGCCGGCTTGCAATCATATTTAGAATACTGTTGGAGCTACCCCGCACCCTCCACACCAGTGATGCACACCTTTTGCGCATAGTTGTGTAAAAACAATTTACATGTGCATCGGCGAACATCCCTGATGCGCTACAGAAACGGGGCAGCCCCACCAGCACCCGAAATGCGTTGTTATATTGAACACGGAGGGCGCTGTACGATCGCTGCGTATATCTGGCCCACAAGCTGCACGTGTAGAAGGTAGTGCAATAAGCTCTAAAGAGAGTAATTTTTACTTTTAAAGAACAACGTGCAAACCTGCGAGCCAACATATTCGATCTTACCGACAACGCCCTCCGCTCACGCTCAATATCAGAGTCATCATCGAGAGCAGGTGTTAATAAATGACCGAGATATTTGAAAATGGAAACACGTTTTAGCGGCGTTCCATTTAGCCGCACTAGTGGCATATTTTGCACGTTTCTACGACCTGCTTCGAATACCATGACCTCTGACTTCTTACAATTATACATCAACCCGTGTCTTTGAGCATAATCCTCACAGATATTGACCAGCCTTCTAAGGCCACAGATTGATGCGCTCAGCAGCACCATGTCGTCTGCATAACTAATGTTATTGACGCAGATCCTGTCAATGTGACACCCAACTCTGGTGCTACTGAGCTCACCAATCAATTCGTTTACATATAAGTTGAAAAGCGTTGGTGAGCACAACCCTCCCTGCCTCACCCCACATTCCAACTCATATGGACGAGAAAAGCCTCCAGCCCATCGTACAGAGTTTGACTGGTTACTGTACCAGAACTTAAGGATGTTGATGAGACCTATTGGTAGTTTCTCATCTTCTAGCTTCTTCCAGAGCAAATCATAAGTAACCAGGTCAAAAGCCTTTGATAGGTCGAGAAAGCAGGCGTAAACCGGAGTATCACGCTGTGTGTAGTAATTGACAGCATGCTTAAGGCACAGCACTGCACTTTCTGTCGATAAACCAGGTCGGAAACCGAACTGATTATCGTGAATCTTTATATTACTGTTTAAGTGTACATTGAGCATGCTGTCAAACACCTTTGCTATTACAGTAGCTAGCGATATGGGCCGATAGTTACTGATGTCAGCGAGGTCGCCAGTCTTGTTTTTAACAATGGGCACCACTACAGTACGCATCATATCACTTGGCAGGTAACTGTGGCTCACACAGAAGCTGTACAGCATTGCCAGAACACGAGCCAGGTGTGGGCCACTATATTGCAGATGTTCGATGCTCAGCCCGTCATGGCCAGGGGATTTACCCTTTGACATTGATGAAATTGTCCTGGCAACCATTTTGGCATTAAATTTAATTCCTATTTCCATACCGGGTACAGCATCGAGCACCGAACTAGAGGGTCCCAGAGGCGACTTTACAAAGAAATGCTGCATAAATAGATTAGCAACCTCTTCCGGTTCTGTTTTTCCACCCACACTCACAGGGACACCAGATCTGATTTGCAACTTCTTAGTATGCTTCCAGAATCCGCGAAAGTCACTTTTATTATGATGAGAGGCGAGAATATCCATTTTAACTTGGTCTTCATGGTCTTGGCACCATTTCAACCGTGACTTGAAAACTCGCCTAGCCTCACACATTTCCTCATAGACTAGCCCGGACTCCGGTCTACCATACGACACCCAAGATAAAAATTTTTGCTTGGCCTCCCTGTGAGAGTCAGCTACATGCTTGTTCCACCCTACAACCACTCTTTTAGAGCGCCGACACCTACCTTCTCGACCCAAAACAGCTGATTGACCCAAAGCCTGTACAATGTCTGCATACAACTTATCTATAACAACATTGTGACTCGGGTCGTTACACAAGGTATCACAACATTTATCCAGTTTGCGTGGAAAGTCAATTAGTCGCAGTCTCTCATTGCATTGTTTTTGATAAAGCTCAATTTGACTTCGACTTCTTTCCCCCCACACAACCTTATTTGAGGCCACATTAATGGCACAAGACTTTGGCACAATTGCATTAAGGCTACATTCTACCACCATAGGAAAATGGTCGGACCATAACACATCATACAACACATATACACTTCTAATACAGTTAGCGGCTGCCTCTGTTACCAAACAATGGTCTAGCCACCGTTTAGACCCATGAGCTTCACTAAGAAAAGTATATGTGTCCGACTGTATACCCAGTACTTCTGTATCAATACACTTCCATTTTTGTTCACTACAAAACCCAGTTAGTTCGTTATAGAATTGTTCGGACGGGTGGGCGTTAAAGTCTCCCAATACTAATACAAAATCTATATTATAATTATCGATAATCGCACTCACCGAACCCAAGACGTCAGTAAAATCCGTTAGGTTGGCCACAGTGTCCGTTGGCATGTACACACTGAGCACTAAAAACGCTTTATTTTCTAACGCAATTTTAACCGCACAAATACGTGGATTACCGCACTGAATAATCGTCACATCACGGAAAAGGCATTTTCTCCACATGAGGGCTACTCCCCCATATGGCCTGCCACGAAGCATGCCCGCCGAGGTGTCCACCGCCGATACTCCCGTACAGCTGAACTCATCACTTATGCTGTCAAGGAATGAGATTTCTTCTGGCAGCAACCACGTTTCTTGAAGAGCAATCACATCAGCTTGTTTACATAGGTCGCGAATACTTTGGACAGAGCGCTTGACATTTTTACAATTAAAGGTAATAAACTTGTATACGTTTTCACTCATTATTAACGAGCTCATTGCCGGCAACTAGTGTTGATGTTTCATTTTTACGCTTCATTTTATAGTTTACGAAACGTCGGAATATAATACCCTGTGGCCACAACTTTTCGTCAAGGTACATTGGGAGTACAGATTGAGACACAAAAAATTTGTACGCGTTGTGTTCACATTGCCGTTTAATGTTAATTTTTTCAAGATTAACTTTTTCGCCAGTTTTTTTCATTATATAGTTAGATATATCCAACTCTAACGTATTCTTGTGCACATTTGTAATAAACATGGGTATTTTCCGTTCAGCCGCTTTAAATTTATCTTCGGACTCGACTGAACCCGTACCCAAGTTACCATTAAACCTATTATTAGGTCTACGCTTCTTTTGAACCAACGTAAAACCATCGTTCGTTAAATCTTCAGACGTTACAACATTTGCATACGATTTACTAGGTGTGTGTATCGCCTTATCTATCAGCTGCTCATTAGACTTGTTTCTAACGATAACAGGTTGACGCGATGACGTAGACGCCGTGCCTCCGTCACTCGCATTGCGGCTCGATCTCGCTTCATCATTTCGGATAGCGGTTATAATTTGTTTTGTCGCCCTACCTTCAAGTTCAATTATAGTGTTCGAATTTTGATCACTTAAATTTGAACTCATTTCTTTTGTTAGAGTATGATCGACGACACTATTATGTTCCTTTTCCTGATAATAATTGTAATCACCGATAACGTTCTCATCGCAATTAGCACCTCGCTTCGTGTTTACATTCACCGTACTGCTCACAAATAACAAATGTTTTTCCTCACACTCCTTTTTCAGTATTTCTAGTGCATCTTGGGTTACGTATGAGGACTTGATGGTCCTAATTTCCTCCTGTACTAGTACCAGATCCTTGAGTAGCTGTGAGACATCCAGGTGGTCGAATGTGATGGGTGGTAATTTGTTTAGATCACGAGCCACAAACACGGGCAGTAACTCCGGATCTGTTGCCTTAAAAATGCCAATTATATCGTTCAGCACACGATTTTCTTTGCCTTTGCCTTTGCGAACTGTACTCCGCACTTCGGAAGACAGCGATTCCAATAATAACGTTTTTGCGTTTTGAATCTGCTCACTAGAAAAAGCGGACGCACATATTTTAACAAGACTCGCCTCGTCTGCGAGCGACACTTTGTTTTGAATGTACGCTAATAGTTCATCTATGACAATATTACACGAAACACACTTTAATGCACTCGTCATTTTGTTAATTACGCACGGCGGCGCAATGACCGATAACACGAGCGCAGTCAATGACCGCGCGCGCGCAACCCGTCTATGTGTGCTAACTGTAACTTACTTGCCACACCCCCTCCAGTGACAAATCCACGGTGTCTCGTCTTGTGGGCTGACGGCTTGTACCAGTGTGGGTGGCGTCGGCATCAGGGGAGGTGGGGTCGCGGACGGCTTCGGAGTAGGTGGCTTTGGTGGCTAAAACAAAATATTTATAAACTTTGAACCCCTTTTGACGAAAATTGCGCGGACGGAGGAGTATTAAATTTCGCACACTTAGGTCCATGTTCACTAAATTGAACTATCTGATTATCTAAAATCAGCAGTTTAAAACACATTATTGTATTGGAACACGTCACAGTGACAGCTGTTTTTAGATAATCAGACGGTTATCTTTTCGGTGAACATGGACCTTATAAATTAAATAGAGGACGACTGCAGAATGAATTTTTTTTTTACACACTACCGTAATGCATTTGACACCGTGCATATGTGCGGACGTTTCGTATATTAAAAGACTTGATAGTCATGGCAACGACTTTGTTTACGTTTGACAATTTATTAATACGTGAACCAAAAACTTTGTACCTTTAATTAAATTAATCATGGTCGAGTGTCGACTACTGGCGACCACTAGTTTGATTAGTTCGCCAAAGATCTAGAGGCCCTAAAGTTCAGAAAAATGCCGGACAACTAGTGCCCGACGTTGGTTTTCAACATAAAATAAAAAAAAAATAAAAAAAAAAATAAAAAGGTTTATTGCAGAAACTTGTACAACTTTTACAGTAAATCTTACATGGAGACCTCCTTTTAAGTAAAAGATATACCTGTGCTAGGAGATCCCGCTCTTCAATGACAAATTTTGTAATGGTAAAAGTAGTGTACAAAAATAAAACAGAATTCAAAACAAAAAAAATAAATAAAAATAAAATGACAAAATAAATTACTACTAAGATCTAAAACTAAGCAACAAAGAAAAATAAACTTAAAGATATATTCAAAACAGTTTAAGTGAGTATGTGTGTGTGAGAGTGTATGTGCCTTTGAGTGTGTGTGTAAGTGTGTGTGTGTAAGTGTGTGTGCGTGCGTGTATGTGTGTATGTGTGCGTATGTGTGTATGTTTGCCTCTCTTTGATCACGGTGATCAACATACATTGTAGGGAATTAGGTAAGACGATAATAAAGAAGAAATAACAAGACAATACATTTCATATTTACCTCAGGAACAGGCTGGTTAACGACGAGCTCTTTATCACCGATCTTTGTGTTGCCCACCATCACTGGCTGACGGGTGATCACTTGTCTCATTACCGGCTGTGTAGCGGCTTTCTGTAAACATGACGACATATTAATTATTTGATCATAAAGCCAAGTTAATAAGTAACCTGTTAATCAGAAGGATGCTAAGCGAGGTATGGATTTGTCAAACGGCGTAAAAAGACCCACCCTCAAAGAAGCGGAGAGCCACGTATTTCTTCCGTCATTGTGATATTTTTTTACCATATTTGAGAACTTCTCTTCATTCTAGTTGCGGAGATGTTTAAGGTAAAATTTCCAACTTATTCCCACGTTTTTTAAACACATGTTTGAATGTTTATCTTTAATTTAAATACCTCCCCATGCAATGCATTTAAATATCAGCACAATGTTTTGAGTGTGTTCTCTACCGTACCTCCTACCGTAAACCGTGATTTATATCTTTCTTTCTTTCAATATTTTTTGCGTAGAATTGAAGGGTCTGTTTACACTCTATATTTACACTAATATTATAAAAAGGAAAAAAATATTAGTGTGTGTGTGTGTTTGTAATGAATAAACTCAAAAACTACTGTGCCGATTTCAAAAATTCTTTCACCATTGGAAAGCTACATTCACCCTGAGTAACATAGGCTACATTTTATCCCCGTACTTCCACAGGAGCGGGAACTACGTGGGTGAAACCGTATAGCGTCCGCTAGTGTATAATAAATATAAAACTTACCGGACAACTCTGTATAACACTGGTCTTCACCTCACTAACGACAGAAACCTGGTTGCTCTGCACGGTAGTAACCACTGGACTCCGTTGTGGTTGTTGGGCAACCCTGTGCACGTTGCTTTTCATTGGAGCGTTCATTAAGACCGGCTGGTTGTTAGATACGGTTATTATTTGCTGGTTACCTTGGAGAAGTTGTTGGTTTCCTTGAAAAAAGAACATAGATAGATCATAAATAACAAATGATATTTTGTGCCTGTAAATAAATCGACGCAACCTCGTTTTTCCACTCCCGGGAAAATGCCTACCCCATCCCTTCCCTTTTCTGATGGTACGCTTCTTCTCGCGAAGAGCCACTCAATGCGCACCGCCATCTCCTTGATGAAGACTTTACATGTTAATGTTATTTTTAAGAACTAGATGAAGTCGTTGTTTTTTTTTTCAGACATTATTTTATTCAAATATTGTGGGGACCATTAATAGATGTTACATATTATTCCTGTATCAATGCGAACAACACCTCCATGGTAGCACGGCTGGCGCAGTGGCTAAGCGATTGACTGCAGCGCTGCGTGCGTTACAAATATTTTTATGGCTTACAGATAGTTGTTCCGGGTCTGGCTGTATGTGTATAGTCACCGTAAAATTGTCAAAAACGTTAGATTGTAATCTCTCTAGCGATATTGTAAACTATCGAAATATTGTCAACTGAACATACGGAAGTATCTCTGCCGCCATAATCGGGACTTGGGGCACCCCCCCGTTAGGTTAGTTAAAGTATATCTAAAGAGGAACACATAAAGCCTATATTTGAATTGTATTCTTTTTGTTGGGTGGGAGCGGAGTCGTTTATGTGGGCTAAGAGCTTAAATGTTTTTAAACGCACCCACGATAGAGGAGAAGGTCCTGGTGGGAAGCAACGTTATACTGTTTAAACACCCAAAACAAACTTTCATACATTAATGATATTTCTACTAATAAAAAAGTAAAAATAAATCTCAGAAATCATTTTCACTGAACCAAAAACTTTGCCAGAATTAAATGCATTTGATGACATTGGTCACGCCAACAATAATTAGGTCCTGAAGAGTATCAGAACCAACCTTCGATACACGCGGACGTGTTTATTACAGTGAATCGGCAGTGACGAAAGTCGAGGCGGAAAAGAGAGGAAGAGAAAGGACATGCAGCACTCACCTGGGGCAGGCCGGCGGGATCCAATCTCCTTCGACTATCACACAGCAGAGTATCACTACGCGGGTCGCGCGACCAATTTGAATTAGGTTTTAGTTCTTATTACACTGGGTAATCAAACACAAGGGCGCGTTTGGCGGAGCGGGAGTGTACTAAATATTGCAGAGAAAGGCTCGAGATGATCCTCGTCTCTTCGCGGGTGATCAGACGAAAGGGCTCGTAATGCGGTGCGGGTGGTTCAAGAGATCCGTTACACACGTGCGACCATGTGCAATTTCTTCATTGAACTGACAGCTGTCAGTCCTCGTTCTCTCGTTCTCATGTTCACTTCTTGAATGATGCTAAAGAGCTGCATGTGTAGTTTGGGAAAAGGTGCGGGAAATACAAACTGCCTCATATTATAAAGGTGAATATATCTAATCAGTGTTGGCGTTACCAGACATAAAATTTTACAACGGTTAAAACGGTTCAAAATTAGCTTTTGAGATAAGTTTGTAAAAATGTATTTGTGCTAAAGAAATCTTTAACTTACCTTGTATAAGTTGCGCAGTACTGGTCACAATCTGACTACTGGACGAAGTGCTTATAAGAGCGGGTGGTTGTTTCTGAGTAACCATGATCTGTTGCGGTTGCTGTTGGTTCATGATCTGAGCCTTATGCGGCTGTGGTTGGTTGGTTATTATCGGTTGCTGGCTTGGCGTAATTTGAGGGGCGTTCTGTGGATGTTTTTAATCGATATTTTAGAAGCTTTTTCGGTTAATATACATCGATGAGCTACATAGATAAATAATAATTAAAAATACTCAATATTAAAGGAAATGAACACTACACAAACAACAAAACTATATGATGAAAGATATACATATGTAGTTACATGATGCTACAACGTTTAAAATAAAACTATGTATAAGGAAAAGGTACGAGTGTGTAATACAAAGAATAGAACATGCTTGCTTCTAGCCAAACACGCTTCTTGATATCAAACAGACCAGGTGGCGTACCATGACGTCTTAAAGCAGGATTGTTTCAATCTTATTCCAGAGTGAGAAAGAGATGGCGCTAGTCGTTCTCTTTACCTCCGTCTCTTTCCCACACTGGAATGACATTAAAACAATCCTGGTTTAAGACGTCATGGTAACCCCCGTAAACAAAATATTGAATCTCTTTTTGGTTGTTTTAAAAGTATTTATTCTAGTTTGCATGGATATGTTACTGCAAATGCCCGTATATTAAGAAATCTTTGGTTTTACTAGTAAATCGTCAAGTCGTCATGGTAGTCGATAAGTAAAAATATGAAACGACATGCACACACACGTGTGCACTTGCGCACGAACGTGCGTGTGCGATGTATCGTAAGTTTTACAAAGTCTAGACGCTCTTTCGAGCACTCGAGCAGATCTTAGTTTTTACCGGAAATCTTAGAATTTACCGTATTTCGGGCTTTTACAGAAACAGATACACCGATTTACATACATCAATTACTTTGCCAAAAATCAATTACATTGCAAAACAATGATGCATACCAAAAGCGCAACAATAGCCCATATCCAAAGAATGAAACGTAAGAGGACCAAAATAACATAACACATTTGAAATTGTATAAATAAACACGACCACCAAGCTGCCACGATGACTCTTACTTCTCTATGGCTCAATAACGTATATACGATAACAGTATTTTACGCTTTCTAAACATTAACATAAAGCCACAGAGTCTAAAATTAAACAACATGTCATGCTAGCATAGAGCATTCTAAATATAGAAGGAATAATACTTGGTATATAACATCTTTTCTCGAATAATATTTGACTAAATGAGTTTTATTCTACAATATAATAAGTACTGTATGATACTCAAAGTACTCATGCACATGGACAATTACAACAACCTACGAAGAACAGGTTTTAAGGTATAACTGACGGCCTAAGTCTAAATGCGAATATGAAGCCATATTCTGTATACAAATCGTTTGAAACTAGAATTTTTATTACGTTACTACTGATAGACTATTTTTTGGGACAAGCCTGCCACACTATTCCCAAACCACTGTAACTCCTGAAAGCCAGAATCAACAGTGGCGACCACCAGAAAAGCGCCGAGACAATGAAGCTCGGCGAAGTCCCAGAGAATGAATTTAACTGTCTTGGATCCCGCAACGAAATTAATCAGAAAGTATAGCGGAGGAGCTCCATATCAGCAGGAGACAGAAACAAGGCCAATAGGCACAAAGGGACGTTTACAACTGGGATAGGCCCAGTACTACTGATAGGCTGGGAAATATCGCAACTGGCCTCATAAAGTTGTCTTATAAATTGTAAAATATGACCAATCAATTAATAAGTAGTTGTCAAGCCATGCTTAGTGTGGCACTAGATGGCGCTGTGTGTTAATGTCCAACGAATATTTATTTATTTATTCATTGGTCTCAACACGGAACGTATTCATACAGCTTAGCATCACTCATATGAACTTAGACAGTTTTATTGATGAATTTAACAATAAGCTATTTTCCACCATCAATAAATTGCAAATCTATTAAGTTCGTCAGTGAGAGTATTAGAAAATAATGTACACGTATTTTTTGTTTTTGCACCTCTATGAATATTGACAAAGATAAAACGCATCAAAACTCAGGAGTGGGGGCTCGTGACGTCAGGACGCACAAAAATTATATCACGGCGTGACGTCATCTTCGACAATTTTGGTTTACGCAACAAAAGAAAAAATACAGGTCAAATATTTTCTGATATTCTATCTGACGGACTAATTCGATTTTTTTGGTCATCTCCCCTTTTATTATTACTCTGTAAAGTCATATTTTTAAGTTAGTGAATCATATTTTAATCAACTTACAAACTGACAATAACCTGCAAATTGCAAAGAACGTACAAACATTTGAATTTCGCGGGCTACCTTAGCGGATGCTCCTTAACCTTTTGAACGCCATTGTCACATATACGTGACAAGCAAGCGCGTGCCCTGCACGTCATACGACACAAATATGTGACAAAATGGTAGGTGACATTGTGGCTTGGTGTAGAGAGCACGATCGTGCGTTTATGCTCTGGCGTTCAAAAGGCCTGTAAACGTTTCGAAACGCCCTAAAACCTGTCCCACAAGCTAAATTCTAAAATATTCTGTGCAAGGAACCTGAGCGAGGGCATTCTTCACCATCGTGATGGCCTGCGAAGTACTCACTAATGTTGGCTGAGACAACACCCTCTGGGTAGACTGTATCACACCTGAGTTCTGCGATAACCAATTTTATTTCAACAATGTTAAGTTTCAATTCTTATTGCTACACGTTCTATGTGCTGTATGTATAGGAATTTGTATTGGGTGTTCATGCACTGCGGGCCATCCGATTATCTTGACACCGACGCTTCGGTGTAAAGACTTAATACGTGATAACCCTTAAGCGTCGCGACGCTTAAGGGTTATCACGTATTAAGTACATCACTTTAAACCCCCACCTAAATTATAAAATAAACAGTTATAAAATGAAAACAGTTTTTTTCTACAAAACTCCATTACCTACACGGTCAAAATGTATGGAACAGTTGATTTCTTTGGCGGGCCGCTATTTGTTTTACTGTATTCAGTTTTTTATTCGGAATAGGCGCAGTGCATATGCACCATTAAATTTATTGTAGTTAAACATATTTCAAATTTGTCATTTTTATGTGTGAGTACTGGCCAGCATGAAAAGAAAACCTTTTGTTTTACTTTCGAAACTTAGAGGGCCTTTATTAGTGTGCATCTCACGTGGTTACATATCTGGTACTTTTGTGCTCACTAATAAACATGACTTAACTTACCAAAGTGATCAATTAACATATAGTCTTGTCACCGCCGTTGATATAAATAAACATCAATGATTTATAACCCTTAAGTTAGTAAAGCGACAATTGTTATATTATGAGATTAAATGAGCCGAATTATACACGCAACATAATAAAAAACGTGCATTCCCCATAAATTTTGAAAAATATTTTATCAGAATTGATAATTTTGAATCAATCAATCAATATCTCCATATATTTTTTTAGGGTTTCGTTTGGAAACCCATGTATTTTAGAACAGGCTTTAATTATCTTGCTAAAATGTATTCGTCAGAGTGATGATGTCTTTTATTAACCGCTAGGCCTTTATAGCTGTTGCAATGTGCTCATCGACAGCAATAAAGACCCAGTTGGATCTGTACAACAACACGACAAAATATTCCGTTACTGTAGTATGTCGTTTCTGGGCCTTTATTGCTATAGCAGAGCATAATCTTCGACAGCAATAAAGACCCTATACGACATAGTTGAACACTTAATTTGCTTAAAATACACAATAAAGGTAGACGACACATTTTGATAGTATAAAGAACCCTGATAAAACTGGAGAACCCACTTTACCTGTAGAAGTTTGTTAGACACAAAGAAGCAAAACAGAAAGGAAATGATCGTTATTTTTATGAGAACCCAAAAGTTGCTATAAGGCATTATTCGGAACTATTAGTATGAGTTGAAGCAAAGATTATCAGCACAGTATAACAAATCTACTCCATATAGTCATTCACAGCTGATTTTCTACTAAACAGTGCAGCCTTTATTCTTTGTGCACAGTTAAAATTAGTTATAATTTTCACGTTTGGTCAAAAAAACGCAAGAGCGAGACGACATGAGACGACAGGAAACTCAGTATTTCCTTCCTGCTCGCACGTTTTATGACCGCGACTGCACTTAGATCTTTGACATCATAGTCTAGTATCGTCTAATATGTCATGAGACAAATAAAGACTATTCAAAAGGTCAATTTTATTAAAAAAAGTGCTATAAATTAGTCATCCCTAGTTACAGTACAGTGTGACAAGGACTCGTTGATGCTCGAGGGCGCAGTTAGTAAGCATCTACAAAATGTGTAGCATTAGTTCCGATTATGCCCACGCGCCAAAATATCCTTGTACATTTATAACATAACTTGGGACGTAATTACCCTCCACTTCCTCCCTTTGCATTGACCGACTATATGGAGTGAGATATAAAACTGTGGGTGTTAGCTACTTGATTTGAGTGTAACCTGTATAATTTGCTGTTGGGTTATCGCCTCTGTTGCTTGCGAAATAAGGCTGTTTAGCGTCGCCTCGTCCAGGCCCCCTGGGTTGTTCACCTTTTTGTCATAACACTTATGTTTTAATAACATTTTTGTTTTTGTTCTTGTATTATTATTTTTCTTTTTTTGAAATATTGTAGTTCAACTGAAAGTCGCTAGTACTTTGCGTGGGATTGTTAAAATCTACAACGACAGGTAAGTATCGTATTCATGGCAAACAAGTCTTGCGCAATATTGTTTTGTTACAGCAACATGATTTTATGTTGCTGGAAACATGTCACACACACAATGTAACATTGTCCGCATCATGTTATTAACAACACAAGAAAAATTTTGTCTACCACTAAGTCGAGGCTTTAGCGCCTTTAAAAATTACAGTCTGGCAAAATAGAGTACGGAAAAAATGAGGTCGTTGTTAGCGACATTCTGGCAACCCTGAGCAGTGACAAGCCGAGTTTGACAGAAACCGTGGTATTGCCGGGTAGAAATTATGTAGTTCCGCATTTCGCCACCATTTTAAATTTAGGAAGTACAAACATACATACAAAATTGCAGTTGCAGTCAACTGCTGAATCGAATCGTCACTTTGTTGCTCGCTATACTTTTTGAACTATAAAATAACTCATTAAAAGATATGAGGGATACATACCGTCAAAGTTAGAGGTCCCCCGCCGCTGGGTCCTTGGACTATTATAATAGTTTTCTGCATCATGCTTCCTGGTATATTTTGGGCGATGTAACTTATGCCACCTGTAATGTTCAATTTAGTTTATTGTCCACAAGAACCAAAACACTAATAGAAGCATTTGTAAAGCTTTAAGGCCTACGCAGACTGGGACGGCATGGGAAGGGATTTTTTTTTTGCCAATGGACATTCAAACAATATATTGATATAGAAATACTACATAAATTGCTATGCTTTAAAATGATGCCGTAGCATGCCGTGGCATCTAAATGGATTTGCATTGAAATACGGGCCATGGTCGTATTCCTATACCAATACGTTTGAATGTCCATTGGCAAAAAAAACCCTTGCCTTGCCGTCCTGGTCTGCGTAGGCCTTTAATTGATTGTACAGTTTCTAATTATATGGTACTAGCTGATTAACATCTGTCATTTATGGGAAATTCCTAAATAGAATAATACCATACCTTGGGCATTACTGGGTGTGGCTATGATTTGCATCGGTTGTTGCATATACTGTGTGGGTTGAGTTTGTATTGTTTTCTCTGCAAACATAAGATACAAAGAGGTTTTTGCAATTTACAGACCAGTGTCAAGTTGCATGTTGATTAAAATACTATAGTAACTTGTATATTTACAGAAAGGTATTCATTACAATCGTCAATACAACCATCATAGTTCTTTTAAACTCATTGAATGACTTTTTCATGAAAAAGACAGTCCTATTTCGTGCAACATAAAGCGTCAATTTTAACAATACCTTGTAGAATAAGCTGTCCGGCCTGCGAAGCAATGATATTCTGAACATCCATGGGCTGCACTTGCAGCATTGGTTGTTGCATCTGTAACGTCTGCTAATGAACAGACATAGAAAAGTATTAAAAGGTACATAATTACATAAAACACTCTACTATACTTAAAAACCGAATCTTAATAGAGCTCTGAAAAATCAGTCATTTGCCTACCTTTTGCCAACTGTATAGCGTTAACGCTAACTTTAACCCGGCGTCATGGGGGTGGAAAAGTGTTACACGGACGTTGGGGTGGGTCTCACCGACCCGTTTTTAATGTCAAAATTATTCCAATACTGTACAAATAATAAAGTTAATATTATTCATTTTAGTTTTTTAGGTATCTAAGTAAATAAATGAAACACAAAATTAAATATCATATTATATTTATGTTTTAATTAAATTAAATGAACCTTTAAAAAAAGAACGACAAATGTCAACAAAAAAAAATTCTTCTATTTAAATATAATTATATTATTAAAAAACAATCAGCCTTAATGTTTTATTGGCACTTTTATTTAGGAAACTAAATTAACTCAAGAAAAAAAAATCACTTCGTGTCTTTGGTACAGTCAGCACAAAAAGGTACTATATGTTCTACACAGATACATAAATAAAATTCATTTAACTATATATCAGTAAATACAATTGTAAACAACAACAAACAATCAAATATAAAAGGATAAAAACACAGATAATAAGTAAAACAATATCTATACAAAATGGCGTGAAATTGTTACACTGACTGCGGGGATGGGTCTCACATACCTTATTCAATTTTGTGCACCTTTAACTCCCACTGCGGCTGTGCCACGACTACGATGTTGCTTGAGACGCATAGAACAACTCAACAGTTCCAGCTATTGAGAAGAACGGCAATTTTGCACGCATAGTAACCGAACTAGAAGCGCAATAAAATGTGATGGGTCGCACAGACCCAACCCCCATGACGCCGGGTTAAGCCGTTGGTCCCGGTTGTCATCTTTGACTTAGTCGTTACAGGTAGTCAGTGGTCCAAAAGTCTGACAACCAGTCTTACCAAAAGGCATTAACCAGTACTTAGAGGATTGTGGAGGTCAGATAGGCAGTCGCTCCATGTAAAATACTGGTATTCAGCTGCATCCGGTTAGATTGGAAGCCGAAACATTGGGTCCGGCTTCCAATCTAATCGGATGCAGCTAATCAGCAAATAATCAGCTGTTTCATACATTTGGTCGAGTAGGTATTCGAATTTTGTATAGGGCCGTTGGACGATGTTGGTCCCTGGAGAAAGTTGTTCAGTATTATGGTGTGTAGCACACCCTTGAATTTGACTAGGATGCAAAGCAATTTGTAGAAAAGGCTTGGCACATGATAAGTCATCATCCGATGATGACTGTAAAGTCCGCGTCACGAAAAGCAATATTTTTTGTTAACAAAGAATTTCTACCCACATTCATAGCGACAATTCAATCAACAACAACACTCCAATATTCAATCAACTCCAATTATCATACGTGTAATACGAAACTAACGAGCAATTTCACTTGGTCGGGTTATATTTTGGCGATATAAAGCGCTGTCGTCTAATGTTTTGTGGTACTGGAACGCATCTGACATCATGGAACGTAAACATTTGGGCCGCCTTTTTGAAGTAAGTTCACGCTGACGCTGTCATTTTTTAATTAACCGACTTCTAAAAAAGGAGGAGGTTCTTTGATCCAAAGGTTGCGAACTCGAATGTGTGTTTACAAAATTTATAACTTTTCGTGGCGGGGACTATAGTCAAGTATTACCTGCATCGTAGACCCCTGGACTTGTAACGTAGGTTGCTGCACCTGTAGCGTTGGTTGTTGCACTTGCATTGTAGGCTGTTGCACCGACAACGTCGGTTGTTGAACCTGGGTTACAAAAACCCTTGTTATCATACGGTTGAGTTGAAGGCCTTATTCCTTTTGTAATAGGGTGTAGTTTCGTTACTAAGCCGAGTCTGAAGGCTTCTGAATTTAAACTAATAATTGGTTTTCATTTTGCTAGCGTAGTTAAGTTGATGCTAAGATTACTTCGCAATGCATGACAAAGCTTCCTACAAGCAGAGAACGTATATTTTTTTTACGAATTTTATAAAAATTACACTTTATAGTGCAACTTTAATAAAATTCGGTTTTATCTTTCATAAAAATCGGCCAGTGATGTTGAGTTTTTCCTTGAGAAAATTCTCGGTAGCAGCGGACTCTAAATTTTAAGCCGTTTGATGGCAATAGGGTTGCCCTCTGTAACACGGGACTTAAACATAACTGGCGAATGAGGCGGTACTATTAACACCTCTGCCTTCAGGGATTCAGGCGTAATGTAATGCTATATTATGGTTATAGTATTTTTAAATAAACTTTCAAGTATTACCTGTAGAAAAGGTTCTTGTATGATGACGGAATTGTCACCAGCTGCCATCAAAACTGGTGTTTGAATCATTTCAACAGTCTCTTGTTTCGGTGGCAACTGGTTACAGCAAAAATATATTAGTATTTCGTCAAAATTAATTAAATTATCTAGAAAGGTTATACTACACTACTTCTAAGACATGAATTGTACAGAAAACAGCACGTCTACGATAACTAGAGATGCGATATTCGAATGCATATTTACCTACAGTTTGTTACTCACGTTGTTCACTTTATTTTTTCATTTTATTAACTCCAATGAATTATGCCCAGTCGTACACACTGTTCCTAAATTCAAAGGAAACGATGGATGGATTGATTTAGGAATGATATGGAGAAAAAATGTATAAATGGATTGCGTGACGGTTGTCGGGAGAATGGAAGAAAAAGTCGTGTTGCGGCGACCACAAGTAATATAGGACAAGGGCTTTTTTTTCGGATGGGAAATCATCAAATAACTTCTCCCACTCTGGGCGGAGCGGGAGGGAGTGTCAGACTTTTACTGTCTAAAACCCATCCATGTTCCTTCCTCGCCCTTTACGTTCCGGGGTCGCGGTATCTCTTTCGAACAGTCCCGCTGCCCCGGCAGGCTTTCTTAAATAACCCTAGGCTGATAAAATTGACGGTTTTCCTAAACCATATTAATACGAGTATATCAGTGTTAAGGTCGGTTTCCCCTATTTACCATTTTTTATTTTGTTTTTTTTTTTCTTTGAAAGGTGCATTAGTCGGGAGTGTTCTTAGCTATCTATACTAATATTATAAAGCAGAAGAGTTTGTTTGTTTGTTTGTTTGTTTGTTTGTTTGTTTGTTTGGTTGAACGCGCTAATCTCCGGAACTACTGGCTCGAATTGAAAAATTCTTTTTGCGTTGGATAGTCCATGTATCGAGGAAGGCTATAGGCTATATAACATCACGCTATGACCATTAGGAGCGGAGCAGCAATAAGAAATGTTGCAAGCGGGAACAAAGCAGTTTAAACTTCCGTTGAGTAGGCGATGCGTTGCGATATCAAAACTTCACGCGAACGAAGTCGCGGGCAGAAGCTATGAGGCTATAATTTATCTTGGAAACTTGAACACCTGATGCAGAACCGCAACAGACCAGCTAAACTATAAGAGATACAAAAATGCCACCATAGCAAAAATTGTTCTACATGATGAGCATTTTCTGCTGAGAGTATAAGTTTGAAGATCTGGAACATCTGATGTGGAACTCCAAGAGCCCAGCTACACCATAACACATATAGGAATGACGTCTTAGCAAAAGTTGTTCAATTTTATGAGCACTCTCTGTTGGTTTATAAAAATCGAAGATCTGGAACACCTGTTGTGGAACTCCAAGAGCCCAGCTACACCATAACACATATAGGAATGACGTCTTAGCAAAAGTTGTTCAATCTGATGAGCACTCTCTATTGACTTATAAAAATCGAAGATCTCGGACACCTGTTGTAGAATTAATTTCCTTTTCCAGTTATCTTCGTGACTCGGTAGCCTACCCGGTAACGCAGGGGAGCAGTTACTTAGATTTCAATTGATCAGGTATCTTCACAACAAAACTATAACCATGCCTAGAAAGTGGTCAAATCTTTCCCAATGTTCCAAAGGAGCTAAAAGATTGAGGATCATAAGATCCCAAGAATCTATCGAAGAGCGTCAGGAGAGACTTGATGCTGTTCGAGAACATCAGGCTGCAACTTGCTCCGTGGAAACCTCTTCGGATCGCGAAGCACGCCTGCGTTCTCAGCGTATTTCTACATCCAGGTCTCTAGAGACCAGTGAAGAATAGATGCGCGACTGACCGCTAATCGTGAACGTCATGCATTGTCTTGCGAGTCGGAGCCGTTCACGGATAGAGAATTGCGCTTGAGTTTCAAGCGTATCTACGCATCGACTACTAGATCTCTAGAGACAAGTAGGGAACGTGATGCGCGACTGACCGCTGATCGTGAACGTCACGCATTGTCTCGCGAGTCGGAGACGTTCACGGATAGAGAATTGCGCTTGAGTTCTCAGCGTATCTACGCATAGCTCCTTCTAGGTCTTTAGAGACAAGTGCGGAACGTGATGCGCGACTGTCCGCTGATCGTGAGCGAATCCGAAATTTTTACCGATACAGAATCAGGCTTGAGTTTTCAGCGTATTCGCACATCTACTAACAGGTCTTTTGAAACGAGTGATGAACGTGATGCGTGATGCGCGATGCACGTTCATTGAACGAACGTTTGAATTCTGATCGACGTCGACATTCTCTGAACAGAATGTCGATATCATCTGAAAAACCGGATGTGTCTCAAGATATAGCCGTAGGGCATGGCGACCTGCCGTGTCGACGGCGCGTTCGTGTTCCACGTGCGCCTCAAAGAGATGTCAGCATAAAGGGAGGGGCCCGCAAAGGTCGAAGCCTGCCGGGGCTGCGGGACTGTTCGAAAGAGATACCGTGGCCCTGGAACGTAAAGGGCGAGAAAGGAACATGGATGGGTTTTAGTCAGTAAAAATCTGACACTCCCTCCCGCTCCGCCCAGAGTTGGAGAAGTTATTTGATTATTTCCCAACCGAAAAAAAAGGGCATGGCGACCTTCCTTGGGTTGATAAGGCACGGAGTGCATTTACGTCTCCTATGATTGAATACGCCACATATTCCGCCATCGGAGGCATGGCTAAAAATTGTACTTTTTGTGAAGCTGTTAAATGGCAAAAAGAAACAAATGGTATGTGTTGCTCAGGTGGGAAAGATCCGTTATTTTCCCGTCCCCGGGTTCTTAGAATTCGACATCAGACGTTTCAGATCTTCGACGACCCCGTTGTCGCTGGCATAAGCAACAGGATCCGCGTACGAAGTCGCGGGCAGAAGCTAGTGTTTGATAAAAATCGGTCCAAGATGGCCGCCGCCACAAAATGGCGGATTAAATTTTTTCACAACCCCCTCAATAAGGATACCAAATGAAAAAAAAAACCCTTGAAATTATGACCCCAATGTGTCCGGGTATTTTTAAATTTTTAATTTAATGTAACTTATACCTTAATCGATATTTCAGCTGCATGAATTCAAATTGTCATAGTATTTTTTACTTGTTATTTCAATAAACTTTGCTATGTTTGAAATAGATTATAAATATTCATTATGCTTTTGAGTACCACACACACTAAAGAATTATGAAATTCCGCGATCCTGGGATTAAAAAAATGTTAAGAAGCCGCTTCCATACCTTAGACCCTTTGCCGGGAAAAACGATGCATCCGAATAATCGATCCCTAGTGATCACTTTAATCATGAGCTGGCCTAAAGAAGTACAGAGTTTCCAGAGAATACAGTGCCAACATATACTGGATTTGTGGCCATTGACGTGCGATCCACTGTATGTAAGTACACTAAAACTATCTACTACTATATTTTAAAATAAATACAACAGTTTTTAGTAAAGGGTGAACTAATGGAAAAACGAGAACTAGAACTAAGAAACGAGATATTATTACATGACTAGTAACATAAACGAAAACTTGCTAAATAGAAAGGCTAGTTTGAAGTTTCCTTAATACTTAGTAGGCTACTTTTATTCTACTAAATAAACTACCTTACAGCTACAGATCATACCTGATCATTTCTAAACAACAAAACAAAAAAAAAAAAAACTCAGTCGACTCACGCAAACAGAAATGCTCTTTAAACGAACGTTACTAAGGTTAATATTTATGAAAGTTATGTGGGGTGATTCAAATGATCTGCTTTGTATAGATGGCTGTGATATCTCTTCTCTGTTAGAAATCTGTACATACGATAAAATATAAAACGTTAGTATCTAGACCTTGGCTCGTAGTGCTCCTAAAAGCAATCCGTGGGGGCGCTGTACGCCATAATGTACAGACATGAAAAAAAGAGGTCACATTTGACTTAGTAAAGTTATTGATTGATCTTGTGGAAATAATAACAGCCGCTCCGGTCAATTTTCAGGATAAACCGCGCTTGCCTGCTGGGCCCGTGGTAATGGACCACCCATTACATACAGAGTTTTTCCGTGCCTCGGAAAACACGTTAAGCCGTTGGTCCCGGCTGTCAATGGGGAAGACCGTTAAAAGCTAATTGTAGATGGCGCCACCATAGCTGGTCTCAATCTGACCAATGAGGTCAAGGTATTTTTAAATATGAAATGACGTTCCTTGAATTTCAACCAATGACGATGCTTGGAACCAGCTATGCTAGCGCCATTAGTTCCACAGTGTGCATCCCCATTGTAGATTTCCGAGTCGTTACAGGTAGTCAGTGAACCGAAAGTATGACAACCAGTACCAAGGGGAATCGGGTTTGCATAACTCAGTACTACCCTAACTGGGTTGTGGACCTCGAGCGGTTGTTATTATTTGTAATTATGGGTATTAAATTATTATTATCAAATTATACACAAGCTCTGCGGAACTAACACACCATTTAGTTTGTAAATAATACTGTGCAACACACAGTTAGATGATAGAGTAAGATATGAATCGCATTCGAAATTTAGTTAAGTTGTTTTGAGATAAGAAAGCTAAGTATCTGCACATAAAGTTCAGTTTCTGCTTCAACTTTTTTTAAACGTTTCCGATAGGACACGTTATTCTAAAATGAACTTAACTTACATAGTTGATATTAGTTTAAGTGGAAAGAATTATTGCAATAGACTTGAATAAGACGTCCATGATAGGGATACTATAATATATAACAAAATCACAGATATTTAGCAGAATGATGAGGTTAGAGACAATATTATCGTATGTAACTATAAAATTATATTTACCAAATCCTCTTCGTCTTCCAATGCTGAGGCTGCAAGTGCTGCATACAGATTCGCTGCTGTTTTTGATACGCTTTCTTGTGGCTGAAAAACATTTTAGGAATATATATGATGAATAATATCTAGGAATCTAGGTATGTATAAAGTATGATAAATAAGTATGAAATGTTATCATAGGCTTATGATGCATTTAATCATTCACAAGGACCATTATTTGAGTCCTTTATTAACCTAAAACATATTTTTTTAAGATCTGTTCCTCTTGTTGTGCGAATTGAAAGAGTTGGAACTTTGATTTCCAATATATCCGAAACCAAAAGTCTCATCATCATCATTTCAGCCGAAAGAAGTCCACTACTGGACATTGGTCTTCCCCAAGTGTCGCCACATTGACCGATCCCGTGCGTCTCACATCCAGCGGATGCAACCTTCACCAGGTCATCGGTCCACCTAGTGAGAGGTCTTCCAACGCAACGTCTTCCGGTTCGCGGTCGCCACTCTAGAACTTTTCGGCCACATCCGCCATCCGTTCTGCGAGTAATATGTGAAAAATACCTACATATTGCTCGCGAACTAAAAAATGATCACAATGATGGAGAGAACAATTGCTTTTCGGGTTCGTTAAGCGTAGCCACCCATTACAAATAGGGTAGACGTCAAAAAAATCTAATTAGTCCGTCAGATAGATTATTAAAAAATATTTGAACCGTATTTTTCTTTTGTTACGTAAATCAAAATTGACGAAGATACGACGCTTTTAAAATTCCCAATACGGCACGCCTAGGTATAATTTTTAGCTAGTTCTGACGTCACGAGCCCCCCACTCCCGAGTTTTGATACGTTTTATCTTTGTCAATATTCATCCATCATCTTCCTGCCCTTGTCCCATTTTATTTGGGGTCGGCGCAACACGTTTTCTTCTTCAATTCTCCCCTGTTAGACGTCACGGCCTCATTTACTCCTTTCTCTTTCATATCAGTCTTTACACAATCCATCCATCTTTTCTTTGGCCTTCCTCTCCCTCTCCATCCATCAATACTAATGTCCATCACTCTTTTAGTCACATGCGCTTCATCCCTCCTCATTACATGTCCATACCAAGCCAAACGACTTCCTTTCAATTTTTCAGTAACGGGTGCCACTTTCAAACTTCCTCTAATATATTCATTCCTTACTTTATCTATTCTTGTCACTCCACACATCCATCTCAACATTCTCATCTCCGCTACATGCAATCGTTTTTCATCCATCTTCTTCACAGCCCAGCATTCTGATCCATACAATACGACAGGTCTAATCACGGACTTGTATATTTTCCCCTTTAACTTGAGGGGCATCCGTGGGTCGCAAGTTGTTCCAGTGACCTGTCGCTATTTCATCCATCCTGAGTTGATCCGGTGCGTTACGTCCCGGTCAACTTCGCCATTTCCCTGAATAAGCGACAAAAAAGTCTTGACGAAAAGTCACGACTTTGTCAATATTCATTGATTTACAAAAACAAAAAATAAGTATCCATTATTTTTCAATAATCTAATTGACGGACTAAATAGATTTTTAATTTTTTGATACTGTCGTCATGCCTATTCTTACAACAAAAACCCATGCATTTTAAATAAATAAATAAGTAAAAACTAACCTTTTCTTCAATCTTAATTTTCTTAGAAGGCGGCTCAGTGTACGGATGATCAACCACCGTAGTCTCAGTTCCATCCTTCTCCGTCTTGACCTGAATTTGACCTTCAGACTTGACCTGAACCAACTGACCTTGCTCGTTCGTGTACTGAAGAATTGGCGCTTTTAATTGGTCACTCTTCAACTGAATTATTTGACCTTTAAAAATAGTAAAAATATTATTTCTCCAAAAATCACAATTACATTTTGAAAACAGGAGTTAAACTAAATTAGTGGTCCAGAGTAGAAAAAAAAACCCTGACTTCAAAACCAAGTTTATGTCCATGAAGAATAAATTGTTCATTGAAGATAAATATAAATTGTTTAATGTAGTAAATTGATGGGTTTGATTTAAAGTTAACTTTCTACTTTTAGAGCATTTAAATGAAAGCTAAATATTTATTTTACTACATATTAATTTATTTATCAGTTTTTAGATTTTGCTGGTGCTGTGTTCTTCTCAGAAAACCCTATTTATTGATATGCAAAAAGTTATGTTAGCTCAATCGGTTAGGGATAAGTTTCAAAATTCAATTACAAGAGTTGACCTAAACAAACATACACATAAACATTACAGGTTAAATAAAAAGGTTATAAAAAAAAATACTGTTAGAACACCAGCGGCATGTGTTAATAGGGTAGACGCCAAAAAAGTCTAATTAGTCCGTCAGGTAGATAATATTAAAAAATATTTGACCCGTATTTTTTCTTTTGTTACGTAAATCAAAATAATACGACGCTTTTGAAATTCCCAATACGTCACGCCTAGGTATAATTTTTAGCTAGTTCTGAAGTCACGAGCCCCCACTCCCGACTTTTGATGCGTTTTATCTTTGTAAATATTCATTGATTTACAAAAACAAAAAATACGTGTCCATTATAATTCAATAATCTAACTGACGGACTAAATAGATTAGTACTCGTATTTTTTTGATAGTGTCGTCATGCGTATTGTCGTTAGACGTACCTTGTTCGTTCTTTATCTGAATGAGTTGACCCTGTTCATTTTTTATTTGAAAGTATTGGTTCCCTTGGGATACTAGGCCAGAGTCGTTAAATTGAATGACTGGTGTCGGGTCGGACTTGACCTGAACGATTTGACCTGTTTCTGTAATTTGGATGGTAGGGGCATTGATCTGAGGACCCATTTGTACGACTTGCAGTGGAGGGTTGGAGTTTTTCTTTAGTAAGTCTGCTAGCATCTTGTTTTGGGCTGATTTCTGTAAAGGTAAGACGAATTTAAGTTTCTTTTTTGTTAAATGCGTTTAATTTTCCACAAGGTCAAATTAAATAAAGTAGCTATACTCCAAAAACGTGATGCGTATGTAAACAAAAATCGGTTGTTTCGTGAACAACTTTCATTACTTTTATTAAACGTTTCGAGATATAAATCTCGCAAAGTAAAGTCAAATTGTCTTAAATCGCACTTCTGATATAACTCTAGTTCATTGCAAATAGACAGACATTTATACAAATTCATATCAAAATGTTTTGATCGATTTTATTGATCAACTATCGCATTCGTTTAGATACTTGAAAGATCAATTTGATCATGTTTATTTATCGATTTATCACGTCTACAGACTTTCGTCAGCCAATTTATTTTGATCATGTATGTATTTTGCAGTGGCTATGGGAAATACTCACAATAGTCAATTGTGTTTGCTCATCTATCTGAATTTGCACTGGTTCCTCTTTCGGTACTGAAAATTTTAAAAATAAAGGTATACCACGAGGTTGTAAAGATAAGTGATCATTAAATATTATCGAATTAAAAACTTTGAATATTTACCAACTAATTCCTCTTGTTGATTGATGTGGACCTGTAAATAACAGAATAGTACTGTGAATTCTAATGCCAATACATAGTTTTAAACTGCGTTTATTTCCAAACGTGCCAACTGATTTGGTTTTTGGAAAAACCACTTTAAAAATCTTACGTAAAGTTTAATTTGCTATACAACATCAAACATTCGTATGACTTTTTCAATAAAACTAGTCATACTGATATCAACCTTAATCACAGGGTCATTAAGTTGATATTATTTAAGCGTAACATCAATTGGAAATAAGGATTTCAACGGATCTTAGGGTGGGGATGCTTTTGTCGGTTTGTAGGGAAAATTGACCCTTTAACATGTATTTATTTACCTTATCAGATGGCGTACTACTAGCAACACCGCCGGGAGTTATTGTTGTACACTTGATCAATGCTTCGGGATCAACGTCCATAACCTGTATGGGTTTAATATTGTTTTATTACATTGCCCTGGAGACTATTTCATGATACCTATGACAATGAATGATTGAAAATGGCAACACCGGAATCAGTGTGGCTGTAGGCTTGCATCAAGGTTCGGCTTTGAATAGTTTCCCCTTCCTGTTGATTATGGACGCTATGACGTCGGACATACAGGAAGAGGCACCCTGGTGCATTTTGTTAGCCGACGACATTGTTCCTGTCGGTGAAGATGGACCTGAGATCCACAGCAGATTGGAGAAATGGCAACAGAAGCTGGAGAATGTTGGCTTGAAAATCAGCAGAACTAAAACTGAATACATGTTCTGAGATTTCGCCGGTCCCTCCAGTTCTGGAGGCAAAGCGCTATATGGTACGTTTCCCACGGATTGACACTGGATGGATGAAATGGCAGATAATGATTGAATGATTGAGATGATGATGGTTAGACCTGCTGTGTTGTAAGGATCAGAATGTGGCAGTACAAAAATGATGAATGAAAGGCATTTACATAGTTATGTCTGAGATGAGAATGCTTAAAGGTAAGTTATGTGTGTTGTTACGCGAATGGATAAGAAATTAGTATAAAGTTATGTGGTATGGTAATCGGTGGTCTTGGTTGGGCATGTGATGCGGAGGAATGAGGAAACGGACATGAGGAAGAGTAGAGGAAGACCAAATAAACAATGGATAGACTGTGTGAAGGATGTTATGGCTAGAAAGGCAATGTCTGATAAGATGGCGAGTAATAGATAAGTACGGAGAAGAACACATCCTGATAATATTGTTTTATAACATTTGGGTACAGACTCAAATGTTATCTGTCAGACAACTTTCTGATCAAAATAAACACATCATATTACCGATATAAGAGGGGCATTTAGGGAATGGCAACGTGGGAAAATGACACTTTTGAGCGGTTTTTTCCCCAGTTGCGCCCCGTTTTGCTTACGGTAGTAGTCAAATTACAGCAAAAGACATAAAACTTGTGTAACACTATAAATAAAATAATGCAAGCTTACCTGAGGATTTTGCACCACAACTGAACTCTGAGCAGCAGGTCCTCTTTGCTGACTTTGTTGTCTTTGAGCGACCTATATTTTTAATACATGTTTAATTAAATTGTTCCAGAGTTGTGTACGTCCCTGATCCTACGTTTAAAATAAATAATAAATAATAGAATGAATTAGGAAATGAATTTGAAAAAAAAAGTTTGAAAAGATTGGAATTGATAGAAATTTCAGTGAGTTTATACACGGTATTAAATTGTAAACGAACCGGTTTTAATGATAGATAGTATCGCGTCTTTGGGCTTTATGCGTATGTGAAAAATAATGATTTCAAAATGAGTGTCTTCTCGAAGTAGTTGCAAATAAAGCTTTCAACAGAAGTGTTACCATAATACAAAAATATTCAAGTTTTTTCCTTAGGTCCTAAAAATAACAACAATAATAAATCCATGCTCAACAAAAGCTAGCGTAATACTCATGCCGTTTAAAACCAGTTATTTTATTATGTTAGTTTATTAACTAGTGATACTTGGCATGCCTTTCTACGTCGCTTTTAACTGCCACTACTCGGCAATGTTGCCATATGCAAAATTTGATCTAATATTTTATTCAGGCAACTCTATGCCTGTATATTTTCGGCCTGGATTACAGAGATTCTCTCTTGTTTTTCTTTTAATTAAGCCTTACTTTAAGACTTTCAAGCGTTTAGTCCAAAAATACTTTGATACAATACATGCTAGAGCCGATAGTTCAAAATAGAACTATCAAATCTTTGTTATAACGTTCAAAAACTCAAAATAACATGCAATGTGTTAATTTTTCACTATATTTTCGTTTTTTATACCTTTCTTCGTGATATGCACGTCACCTGCTTTTGTCTATGTTTAGAAGTAAATTGAGAAATTATAACAGAAAATAAAGTCGAACAGAATGATAAAAATAAAGTCAAACTGAATAATGAAAAAATATGGGTCAATAAATCAACAAGATGATCAATATTATTTATGTACTACCGCGTTCATAGACGGTAGACCACTTTTCAAACTTTAATACTCAGGGCAAAAAAAAAAGAATACATTATCATTCTTATTGTAAATACCAAAGATTTTCAGTTATTGCGACTATCATTTATTTAATTGCAGATAAAATTTGTTCTAAACAAAACTATTTCACTTCATACACTCAACCACACATTGACAACGAATCAACTCAGAACTCCTTTGTACCTTAAGAACTACTTCACTCTATCCCCCACTCTGTCAACTAGAGACCGACCAAAAGTCTACTTTTTAACTGTGCTATAAGCTACCTGACATTAAGGTGAAAGCGTCAGGGTAGCCCGCGAAATTCAAATTTTCTTACGTCTTTTGCTATTTGCAGGCCAGTGCTAGGCTGTATGTTAATTAAACAAAAACAAAACAAAACCATCAATACAACCCTGAAGTTCATAAAGGTTTTTCAAGGTCAAAAGTCTAGGAACTGTTTTTCAAGGTCAAAATCGTTCCTTGACCTTTATGAACTTAAGAAGGTTGTATTGATGATTTTGATAATAATAATTCTGTAACTACATACGTCTTACAGTCGCGAACGATATTTTAATCAACATACAACCTCACACTGGCCTGCAAATAGCAAAAAACGTAAGAAAATTTGAATTTCGCGGGCTGCCTTGGAGCATCAGCCTTAAATGCAAAAAATAGTCCATTTTTATATGAATGGGGAAACTTTGTTATTGCAACCAAGGCAGAATTCACACCCAAGCCGCAGGCGAGGTTGTTATGGAGCCGAGAATTGGAATAACAAAGTTTCCCTACATAACACGTACTATATTTTCTGCATTTTCTCAGTAAATGGTTGTGCTTTTACTAATTTAACATAAAAATATTTTTTTATATTTGAGACTTTATTAATTCAATGTAATTTAAAAATGAAAACGGCTTATCACTCCCAAAAATGAAATTCGGTCAGAGGCTAGTTTTAAACTCCACTCCCTACCCCCCTCTACCACCCACTCATGACACTCACACGTCCCTAAAACAGTGGTACGAGTAAACAGTTAGTAGTGTTAGTATAACTTACTTGCGCTGTCGGTAGTGCGGGGCTTACTTTGTGCGCTAACAAGTGCTTGATGAGCGTTGTGTTGGACGGGCTGGACTCTAGGGCTTGCGAGAGGTGCGGGTGCGGGGCGGGGGGCTGTTGTTGGCTCTGGGGATATATTTGCTATTTGTAATTTCGATGGATTGAGAACAAAAGAAAAGCATAAAGAAAGTACGCTGTCAGGGAGCCTAAAATGGTCGGATTAGCAAACTCTTAAGAGGCCTGCATTTTTTTCTACAGAATGTATTGTATTGTAATCTCTCTAGCGATATTGTAAACTCTCGAATTATTGTCAAACGAACATCCTGCTTACAATAAAATGCATTATTTTTCGTGAAATGCATGCGATTGTAGTCAACTCACGCGGTGTGGAGGGAAGGAGGTACCACTCACACAATCACAATCACAATGGTACAGTATCACTCTCATGAAAAGATACTGTACCATTCCTGAGAAATATCGATTAATATAACCCAACCTTAAAACACTTTATATTCCCCAAAAAAGCGTAGTCGACGGAGCCCCGCTTCGCGGCCCATATTTCCGAGTGCAGGGTTTGAAGGAACCTAACTAACCTAACGGGGGGTGCCCTAAGTCCCGATTATGGGGGCAGAGGTACTTCCGTATGTTCAGTTGACAATATTTCGAGAGTTTACAATATCGCTAGAGAGAAACACGTTATATTGTAATATAACGTGTTTGACAATTTTACGGTGACGTATATAAAAGATTTGATTCCTAAAGGTTTACGAGTACATACACACATCCATGCTTTATTCCCATGGGGGTAGGGTGGAGGCCACAGAACGCCTGCTAAGATCCTTACATACTCCTTTTGCCTCGTTCACATTCATATATCTGGTCATACACGCACACCGGTTGCGAGTAATACATTAATATTTCACTTAAATACAGTGTGAGGAAACCGGCATGTCCTCGAACCAAAAATTCCAAGACATCTACCAATCCGCACTGGGCCCACGTGGTGGCGTGGATTTGCGGACACTAGCCCGTTATACAATACAATACATAAATACAGTGTGGCGATCAGGTTATCTGTATCTTTCAAGGAAGTGATTCTACCTATAGAAAAGTGTGTATACCTATTTGTGGCATAAAAATGATTGTTTTATGTTACCTGTACTTGTGGTTGAGATACTACGGGCTTCGCTTCTGCTGCTGCCTTGTTCGTTAGCTGCGCTTTCAGTATCGGCGATGATGGTCCTATACAAAAAGGTATACACCTTGAAATATACAAGCCCTAATAAAGGTTGACAAGTCACCTTATATTTTTAATATTAAAAATGCGAATGTTAATGACAGCGGATGTTTGATACTCTTTTACGCAAAAACCACAGAACGAATTTTGATGAAATCTGGCAAGCTTATAACCTTCTTTTTTTTTTCAGATGGAAAATCATCAAAAGACTCCTCCTGCTCATGGCGCTGCGGGAGGGAGTGACAGACTTTTACTGACTAAAACCCAACCATGTTCCTTCCTCGCCCTTTATGTTTCGGAGCCACGGTACCTCTTTCGAACAGTCCCACAGCCCCGGCAGGCTTCGGCCCTTGCGGAGCCCTTCCTTATGCTGACATCTCTTGCTCGGCGCTCGTGGAACACTCTGGCACCTTCGACACGCCCTGTCGTCATAAGACGGACGGACGGCGAGCTAGCCCATAGTGAGCCGTCCACAGGCCCGCGACACCCGGTGCGTCTCTACCTCTCTCGTTCCGCCACCTCCTTCGCTAGCATGACTGCTTCGCAGAAGGAGGTGACGGCTTCCCATTCAGTCTGGCTCCGGACCATGGATTGAACCAGGGCCGGACGCGAGAGGTCGCCGCCGCCGATCGCCGCTACGAGGACACGGCGGTGCTCCGCCCACGCGGGGCAGACTTCCACCGTGTGCTCCACCGTGTCCTCCGGTCGATCCTCGCAGTGGAGACACCCGGGCGTTTCCTCCCGCCCGATTCGGTGCAGGTACCTCCCGAAACATCCGTGTCCGGTGAGGACCTGCGTCAGGCGGAAGGTGAGGATGCCGTGGCGTCTCTCGAGCCACTCCTCAAAGAGGGGACTTATCGCCAATATCGTGGCGTGCCCTGCACGGGGTTGCGACAGTCGCTCTCTTCATGTCGCCATGAGATCGCGCCGGAGGTCTGTCCGCTGAGCGACAGTTTGCCGCGGCAGCGGAGTTTCCCCCCGGCGTAGTGCCTCCGCACGCCATTCATGCAGGCGCGCGAGAACTATCGCCTCCAGATCCCATGGCGGCAGTCCAGCAAGGAGGCTCGCCGAGTCGCCGGAGATCGTGCAGTTCCCACGGCCACCTTTTGGGGCGCGTTCAGGTAATGGGCGGCTCGCCGCCTCAAGGAACGCGCCCACACTGGGGCCCCGTAGAGGGCCATGGATCGCACGACCCCCGCATAGAGCCTGCGACAGGAGGCGTTTGGCCACCCAAGGTTGGGCAGGAGCCGCCTGAAAGCAGCCCCGGTCCGTTCTAGTTAGGGGGCCAAACTTCAGAAGCGAAGAAACGTGGAGCACTACACGAAGTTCCACCGGCTGTCGAGGACGAGTCAGCGTTGCAAACTACGCTGACACCGCTAGGGAGGTCGGCGCGCAGCACCCAGTCGTAACCGATGTTCCACAGGGGCGGCCCCAGGACCGATCCCTGTGGGACACCGCACGACATCTCTCGCCGGTTCCACTCTCCAATCTTAATGTCCTTCGCAACACAATTACAATTTTAATAATACGAACCTGCTGTCGGATTACTCCTATTCTGCATAGTCCTCGATCTGATACCAATATACGCCTGTTGTGTCTCCCCCGACGATAATGTCACTGTATTAGGTCCCACTGTGCCGCCGAAAACCGTCCTATGAAGAGATTTTTTTTAAAATTAAGGTGTCAGCCAGTGGTGTGCCTAAAGACCAACAAGAAGGCAACGTCTTGTTGGCCCTTAGACACGCAGACAGTTAAAGCTTATTTCCCCATCCCCATTCTATCAAGGGTCTAGAAGAGGAACGGCGAAACGTCACCACGAAACGTGTTATTTAGGGTGACTGACAATTAATGTAAAAAAAAACTGCTGTTCGGTACATCTTGACCAGTGCCCTTGTGGGCGCTGCAGGCATAAAGGGGGGCAGTAAGAGTCCCGGGAAAAAAATGGGCGTTGTGTAGAACCTTAGGGGGCGACTTGTAATTTCATCTAGGAGGACTCTTAGACACCGACTGAGCTCTCGACTCTCGACTACAACTTGTGAACATCAACTAATATTAGTATCATATTATTAATATACTTTACTCTGTCTAAATACCATAAAGTTGAGTTTCAATAATCATTCTCATTGGCAGGTGTAGCCCGTAAGAGTTATTCATATTCATTTATTTGCGTTCCACAAGGTAAACATGATGTTAACAAAAAAGGCTTAGAGCTAAGAGCTGTTGTAGACCCTGTCAGGGCACAGCAAATAGTTAACTTGACACCTGAGCGCCGTTGTGTACTACCTATTGCGCTCAAGTTAACTCTTGCGGGTTATAGTAAAAATCTCGTTTAGAGTGAATGTTTAATCTCCGCGAACCGGAAGACGATGTGTTGGAAGACCTCCCACTAGGTGGACCGATGACCTGGTGAAGGTTGCGGGGATCCGGGGGAGGCCTATGTCCAGCAGTGGACGCCTTTAGGCTGAAATGATGATGATGAATCTTCGCTAGTATAGCTAAAAATAATTCGTTTAATTTGAAGTTACAGTAGTTTTTATGTAGGTGAAAAAATTGGGGCGCTAAAAATATTTTTTTCTCAAAATGGGCAGTAGACAAAATATGTTTGGGAACCCCTGAGTTAGGCGAACATAAATGTACTGAACAGCAGATTTTGTTTTCGTGATTTCAGATTTTCGCATGGGAAATCATCAAATAACTTCTCCCACTCTGGGCGGAGCGGGAGGGAGTGTCAGACTTTTACTGACTAAAACCCATCCATGTTCCTTATGTTCCGGCGCCACGGTATCTCTTTCGAACAGTCCCACAGCCCCGGAGAAAGCTGACCCAAACCGGTATTAAAATTATATTATCTGCGCCCCAATACAGTTGGGAAAAGGCTGTGCCGATGATGATGACTTACCTGACTAGCCTAGGGAAGTGTGCGGGCGCGATGACTCCCTTCCTGGACAGCTTGGTGCAGCAGGCCACGTACTGGCGGTACATGTCGTTGGCGTCGCACGCGCTGTTGTCGTTCGCTGGCAACACTTCATAGGTTGAGCGGAGCCATGCTTGAGCGAAGTGTTCGTTTTCCTGTTGGATGATGATGTTGATGGAGGTTTTTTTTGTTTAGAATATTTTTTATAATTTAGAATGTTTTTACCGCTTACAGCTCTTAACCCACATAAACGACTACGCTCCCACCCAACAAAAAGAATACAATTCAATTATGGGCTATATGTATTCCTCTTTAGATATACTTCACATTGGCATTGACGGTGGTAAGCCCGCTGACAGCGAGCTGTCTGCTAATTTATGTTGCCAATGTAAATTATAACTTAAAGATGAATACATAAAGCCCATTTTTGAATTATGTTCTTTTTGCCGGGTGGGAGCGGAGTCGTGTAACTAAGGCTAATGCTCCAGGGTAGCCCGCGAAAATCAATTTTTCTTACGTTTTTTGCAGTTTGCAGGCCAGTGCTAGGTTGTATGTTGATTAAAATATTGTTCGCGACTGTAAGACGTGTGTAGTTACAGAATTATAATCATCAATACAACCCCTCCAAGTTCATAAAGGTCGAGGAACTACTTTTTCAAGGTCAACATTTGAATTTCGCGGGCTACTCTGACGCTTTCACCTTAATTTGTACTGCGTGTATCAGTAATTGTGGTTGGAGAAAGCTGTTACGTTTGATGGTCTATACCACATACTTATGAGGCCTGCGGAGCATGCGTTTTTCATACAAACGTAATACCAAAATAATTTGTAAATCAAACATATTCTTAAGGTAGTGAGTATTTATTTTGATTGGATTACAGAATATATAGATTCCCAAACACAAATTGTGAATGGACACTGATTTAAACAAGAGTTATGAGAAAAATAAATGTTCTATAGAAATTTTTAATTCCTCATATCTCGTCTTTATATCATTGTCCTTTCAAAATATTTATTTGGGAACATTTATAGGGTGACTGGTACTTAGTGTACGAAATTTAAACACGTGATTGTGCTCATGATAACAAACAATCGCGAAAAAAAATCAGCTGTTCAGTACATTTATGTTCGCCTGATGTACTGAACAGCTTTTTTTTTTTTTCGCGATTTCAGGTTTGGTCCCCTAGTAAAAGTTGTTTGTTATCATGAGCACAATCACGTGTTAACGTTTCGTACACTAATTACCAGTCACCCTATATATTCATTTTCATCTCGTTACATCAAGGCCCAGGAATGTATGTAACTATTTCCGTCTCCTTTACCCTTCGCTACTGCTGCCTACCTCATAGGAAAAAGGCGAGAGTTTATGTAAATACGCTTAAGCTTCTACATTTTAGTTTATCAAGCATAACTATAATATTGGTACAGAAAAGAAACATCTAACTAAAGATAGCAAAGTTGTGGAACTTTCTCGAAGGATCAGCAGTCAGTCTTATTTATGTGATACATCGAAGCAAATCCAAGAGTACTACAAGTAATAATAACATAAATAGTAAAAATCTTTATTTCCAGCTTACAATTCCAATTATCACTACATTCTTCTACAATATAATTGTTATTTAAGTTGAGAATTGTACTTAAGGCGCTTAGACGAGCTAAATTAGCAACTCTATTTGTGGTGGTTCAAACTTCGTTTGAAATGCTGTTAGAATAAAGTTCTAATCAGCTTGCACTACAAAGTGGTTGTTACGTCAGCCACTGAGGGCCAAATAGCGCGAAATGAGTGGTTTCGATCGATTTACAAAAAAACTATTGATTGGATTAAAAAACTAAAACAGTATCATGCTAATATATTGCTTGTAGAATTATTTGCCAAAAAATCAGAATGATCGCATGCATATTAGTATGTTTTTTATTGTTTGAAAGATATTTTTAGAGGTAAGTTCGTGATTTATTTTTATCGAGCCAAATTAATTGTATTATGTTTTCAAAACAGTATCATGCTAGCATATATCCTGAAGAATATCATATATTTTTCTGGTCTTGTTTATAGCAGTGAATCATATACTTTTAGTAATTATAAAACTCGCGTTTAGCTCGTGTAATCGCCTTAACACAGACTGAATACACCCCTGACACCCAAGCTAAGATTGAACTTGTATTCTGTTTGGAGTGTCAGGGCTCTCTTAGCTCACTAGTGCAACATATATGTGATGTTTTTTTGAAATGAAATGAAATGAAATTTATTTATTTGCCAGAATATAGGTGCTTAGAATACATGGTAAAATAATTTTAGTCACACTATATTCGACTTATCAGTCGTGCAAATATTTCTAGCAGGTACATGCAATAATTGGTCATACACATCATAGTCATAATAGAATTTACAATCTTGCTTCGTTAATATTAATTAGGAACATTAAAATCAATATATTAATTAGATTTATGAAAAATGTCTACAATTTTAATTTAAATAAGTCATCACTAATTTATACATCAAGTCTGCTTAAAATTCAAATAATCATCTATTGAATAAAAACATCTGTTACACAGCCAACTGGATAAATTTCTATTAAATTCTAAGTTATCTAGTTTTCTAATTTTTGCAGGTAGTTTATTATAAATTTTCACCGCCATGGTGTAGCAGTTTCTGTCACATAACTTTAATCTGTTTCGAGGTACTACCGGAGGTTTTTGTACTATTTTCCTTTTAAATTGTGCTTTCTCATCTTGCTCAAAAAGGGAAAGGTGGTTTCTAACGAATTTACTCATTTCAAAAACGTATAGGGATGGAAGTGTAAGTAGACATTCATCAGTGAAAACTGGCCGGCACGAATCGGACCATTTGAGACCATAGATTGACCTTATGCATTTTTCTGGGCTATAAAAGCTCTCTGGGCGTCTGTTGAGTTTCCCCATATGATTAACCCATACCTCAATACTGAACATACATGACTGTGATAAACCATTAAAGCTGTTTCTTTATTAGTATTTTTTTTAATTTTACGAAGTGCGTAAACGAATTTGTGTATTTTTTTACAAACAAGGTCTACATGAGATTTCCAGTTGCAAAAATTATCAATATTTATTCCTAGAAATTTTATTTCATTTACCTCTTCAATTATGTTATTATTATATTTTATTTGCAACTTTAAATGTGTCTTTTTTGTTTCTTTTGTTATTATATGTCAGGTATCTCATGAATTTAGTTTTCTCGGTATTTTTGGTTTCGGGTTTTGCAATTAATATAGATATTTGGCGTCTAAAAAGCAGCGTTTTAATTAATCCCATACCCAACTCGTAACACTTATCACCTATTTATCGCGTAAATAACTAAGCCAACAGATTAAATATTCAAAAGAAAAGTACTAGTAATGCGTCCCTCACCTTGCTATCACTAACCTGCACGGTTCGCTGCTGCAGATGAGACTGCTGTATGGTGGAGACAGGCGCCAGGGACGATACTGCAGACGTCGTGGCGGTGGTCGGGGTCAGCTGTGGGGGCTCCTGGACTGCTTTCGTGGGGGTCGTTGTGGTCTGTGGGGGGAATGGTCATCTGTAGCTGTAGTTGAACCATTTGGTCGTCATAACTGATCTTTGTAGTTTAAGGCTGATGCTCAAAGGTAGCCCGCGAAATTCAAATTTTCGTACGTTTTTTTGCAATTTGAAGAGCAGAGCTAAGTTGTATGTTGATGAAAATATCGGTCGCGGCTGTAAGACGTATGTACTCGTAGTTACAGAATTATAATCATCAGATTCATCAATACAACCCTCCAAGTTCATAAGAGTCGAGGAACGATTTTTTCACAAAGTCGTTCCTCGACTTTTATGAACCTGGAGGGTTCGAACGACTTTGACCGTGAAGAATTCGTTCCTCCGTCATTTAGATTATCAAAAAATATTTGACCCTTTTAACCAAAGTTGACGAAAATACGACGCTTTTAAAATTCTCAATACGTCACGCCTTGGTATAATTTTTAAGTGAGTTCTCACGTCACGAGCCCCCACTCCCGAGTTTTGATGCGTTTTATCTTTGTCAATATTCATTGATTTCCAAAAACAAAAAATAACGACTGACGGACTAAACAGATTTGTAATTTTTTGATACTGTCGTCATGCCTCATCATCTGCTTAGCCTTTCGAAAACGAATTATACAAGAAGTAGAGAAGGATTTTATTTAGATTTTATGAAGGAAATTAATTAGCATGCAATCCTGGATTACCTAGTAGGTGCATCATCTGCCTAGCCTTTTCCAACTGTGTTGTGGTCGGCTTCCATTCTAACCGGATGCAGCTGAATACCAGTACTTTACATGGAGCGACTGCCTATCTGACCTCCACAACCCAGTAAATACTGGGTAATACGATACCCCTTGGTAAGACTGGTTGTCAGACTATTTGGACCACTGACTACCTGTAACGACTGCCAAAGATGGACAAATGACAGCCAGGACCAACAGCTTAACATGCTTTCCGAGGCACGGAGGAGTCTCGGTATGTAAGGGTGGTCACCCATCCACAGACCAACCTAGGCAAGCATGACTTAACCTAAAGATCGACCCGAGCGGCTGTTATTATTTAGCCACGAGCTCCTCAACTCCTATACTGTTGCCATGCCTATTGGTAAGTAAATTAGAAATCCAATATTTGTACTTTTATCGACAATAATGTAATATGTATGTACTGTTGGTACACCTAATTTATAAAATAAAAAATTTGCCTAGTCTTCTCCAACTATATAGGGTCGGCCTCCAGTGCTACCGGGTTCAGCTGAATACCAGTATTTTACATGGAGCGACTGTTTATCTGACCTCCACTATCCAGTTACTACTGGGAAATATGATACCCTTTGGTAAGACTGGTTGTCAGACTTTTTGGGCCACTGACTACCTGTAACGACTGTCAAAGTTATACAAATGACAGCCGGGACCCAAGTAATCCAGGCGCGAAGGAAACTCGGTATGTAATGGGTGCTTACCCAACCTAGGCGAACGCGGCTTAACCTAAAGATCAACCCAAGCAGTCATTATTTAGCCACAAACTGCTCCCTCCTAGAGTTCTCTCAATGACTGAATCAATTTAAAGATTTTAATTTATACTACTAATTCGACATTATCAATCTTTTTAAATCTACTGATCCAGACGTGATTCCAATCTTCGTAGCAAAAGATCTAGATAAATTACCTCCAGTCACGTTTGACCATCTAGACTGCACGAAACTGCTCAAAGATATGGTGTTGTTGAGAAGCGAAATCGATTGCATTAAGTCATCCTATGTAACACATGATGATGTAAACGATCTAAAGAGAGAAATATGTCTTTTGAAGACTGATTCTTTGCCGCCTAGTTCAGCTTTTAAAGTAAACACAAAACGCGGCGCGTGGCTTGATAGTGGACCCATGGGGATGTCGCACGATTGTCACACGTCAGTTTTCAATGAATCTCAAATGGTACCCAATCATATATCTGTTGACGCCATATCGCCCTCACCAACTTATAGAGAAATGAGGGTAGATGTTTGTGTACATGAACCCGCGTCGCCTAAATCAAGTGAGCTCCGACAGCCGGCAACGAGCGACGTGGGCCGCGCGGGCGCTAGCGGGGGCTGCGGCGCGAGAGGAGAGCGCCTGCCTGCTGTTGCGCGTCGCGCGCCGAGTGTTCGAACCGGTTCCACGGCGAGCGGTGAGACAGCCGCGGTGACGTCACGACAGAGCTCAGGGCAAACGATAGCACAAGTGACTCAGCCAGCCGATAAAGTTCGCAACACACCGGCGGCAGACCGACGCCGGCGTGAGGGCGAACCACAGCGACAAGTGTCTACAATGTCTCCTACTAGTAGTACCGAGGGTTGGCAGTATGTGCAACGGAAAAAACAACCAAAATATCGGTTTAACGGGAAGTCGGGTGTAGCTCGAGACTTGGAATGTAATTTTAAGGCTGCTGACAAGAAAATTCCGATTTTTATCACGAACGTCCATCTCGACACGAATGAGTGTGACATAATCGATTATATTCGCAATAAAACCAAAGAAGTGGTTGTTTTAGAAAAAATTAATATGAAGACGCAAAAGGGGCACAAAGCATATAAATTTTTAACGGCAGAATGCAATGTATCGTTATATTTGGACGAACAACTATGGCCCGCGGGTATAATATTTAGGCGCTTTGTTAATTTTAAATATAAAAGAACGAACAGTCCCCGGGCTGTTACCGGCCTAAATGAGTTACGGAATGAATAGCGGTCCGTATCGTTTCGCTTCCTATAACTGCAAGAATGTGAAGCGTTCCATCGATGACGTCAGGAGTCTATGCCGTACGTGCGATATTGTGTGTCTGCAAGAAACCTGGTTGTTACCACACGACATATCATTTATTAGCACTATAGATAGCGGTTTTGGATATACTGGGAAGTCAGCTGTGAATACCTCGGCGGGCATACTGCGCGGGCGCCCTTATGGCGGAGTGGCAATTCTGTGGCGGCATGGTGTGTTTCCGAATGTATCCGTGGTGCAGTGTGAAAATCCGCGTATTTGTGCCGTTAAAATTGTGACGTGTGACCGGGTATTGCTAGTGATAAGTATTTATATGCCGACAAATTCCACTGATAATCTCGATCTATTTAAAGACTGTTTAAGTGAACTATGTGCTTTAGTACTTACGCGCGGCATTGAGTCGGTTTTTATTTTAGGTGATTTTAATGCGGACCCTCATGAATTGTTTTTTAAAGAGTTAATTAATTATTGTGATGAGCAGTTTTTGACATGTGTTGATGTAGATGTACTAGGGATAGACTCGGATAATTATTCGTACATTAGTCAAGTTTATGGTACATGTAGCTGGCTGGATCACTGTGTAGTGACTCAAGCGGCCAAGCAATGTGTCACTAATGTGCAAATAAAATATGATTCTATGGTTTCTGATCATTTACCGCTAATAATCGAGTGTAACTTAAATGTGTTGACACCTAAGGTAGCTCAAACGATGAAATCTGACAAAAATGTAATTTGGGGTCAACGGAGTAACGAGCAGATAGCGAAATATAAGAATGAGTGTAATAAATTATTAAAATTAATAGATTTCCCAGCAGAATTCACTTGTTGTGCTGGTTATTATTGTAATGATTCTGGTCACGGGCGTATTCTGGATAGGCTGTACTCTGACATCATCACAGCTCTTCGCACCGCGGCAACGGTATCCATGGAAGAGGGCCGAGGAGGGGCCAGGCGGCGTGCTGGAGGCTCACGCGTAATTGGGTGGAACAAACATGTCGCCGGGGCTCATAGGAACGCCAGGTCTAAGTTTATGGAATGGGACTTGTGCGGTAGGCCTAAGTCCGGCTCTGTCTATAGTGATATGTGTGATAGCAGAAGGGTATTCAAATCAAGATTGAAGTGGTGTCAAGATCACCAAGATCAGATTAGAATGGATGCCCTTGCCGATAAACACCGTGAAGGCGATTTCCGTGGCTTCTGGCAGAGCACTGCTAAAATCAACGCCCGACCTGGACTTCCTGCGAGCGTCGGTGGGGTGAGTGATCCTAAGAGCATTGCTAACGTTTTTAAACAGCATTTTACAGTTAAATCACTGCGAGGTTCAGGGGGTGAGGTGCTCAATGCTGACAGGAGTGGTCATACTGTTGAAACGAGATTTAGTGCGAAAGAGGTAGCTAGCGTCATCAGGCTCATGACTAGAGGAAAATCTCCAGGTCACGATGGACTCAGTATTGAGCACTTCCTGCATGCTGGACCTCACATTCCGCGGGTGTTAGCAATGTTTTACTCTCTGTGTGTGTGCCACAGTTATTTGCCGGATGATTTTATGAAAACTGTGGTAGTGCCGGTAGTTAAAAATAAGACGGGTGACTTAGCCGATACCAATAATTACAGGCCTATCTCTCTAGCTACCACTGCTGCCAAAATATTTGATGGTCTGCTTAATGTACAGCTCAACAATTACGTAACTCTCCATGACAACCAGTTTGGTTTTCGTCCGCAGCTATCAACGGAGAGCGCGATACTGTGCCTTAAGCACACCATCAACTATTATACAAAGAGAAATACGCCGGTTTATGCATGCTTCTTGGACCTCTCCAAGGCTTTCGATTTAGTCCAATATGATGTCCTGTGGAACAAGCTAGACCAGATTAATTTACCGAATGATATTACCAGCCTATTTCGGTTCTGGTACGGGCATCAAAAGAATTGTGTGCGATGGGAGGGGGTGATGTCAGAGCAATATACACTTGAATGTGGTGTCAGACAGGGTGGGTTGACATCTCCTACGCTATTCAACGTGTACATAAATGACCTGATCGTCGCGCTCAGCAACTGCCATGTCGGCTGCCATATTGATGGAGTGTCTGTAAATAATCTCAGTTATGCAGACGATATGGTGTTGCTGAGTGCGTCGGTATGTGGTCTGAGGAGATTATTACATGTATGTGAAGAGTATGCTCGTGATCATGGTTTGCGATATAATGTTGCTAAAAGCCAGTACATGGTTTTTGGGGTTGGCGCAGTAAGTGCCCAGAATGTTCCGTCTGTGAGATTGAACGGGACTCCTTTGGAGAGGGTGAATAAATTTAAATATTTGGGACATATTCTTACGCCTGACCTAAATGATAATGAAGATATTGAGAGAGAGCGGAGGGCGCTTTCGATACGAGCCAACATGATAGCTCGCAGGTTTGCTAGGTGTTCGAGGGGGGTAAAAGTGACACTTTTTAGAGCTTATTGTACATCTCTGTACACCTGCAGCCTGTGGGTTCGCTACACAAAGAAGTGTTATAGCGACCTCCGTGTTCTCTACAATAACGCGTTTAGGATTGTGCTGGGGCTGCCTCGTTTCTGCAGCGCCTCGGGCATGTTTGCAGAGGAGCGTACTGCCTGTTTTCACACGACTATGCGCAGGCGGAGCATCTCTCTGGTGCGCAGAGTACGGGCCAGCTCCAACGCAGTCCTAGCGATGATTGCTGATAGACTGGACTGCCCCTACATGCTGCATTGCTGCAGCAGACATGTTCAGGCTAAGCCGTTTAGTAGGCGGTATTAATAATCTTAGTGTATTTATTTTAATTATTGTGATTTTATTATTTGAATTTTATATTATTTTATTTTGAATTGTATAATTGTAATTTGTTCTGCATGTATTTTGAATGTTTGACATTTATCTATATATTATGAATTTGTTTTATTTTATATTATAATATGTCATTGTGAAATGTTTTGTAACTATCTTCTATGGGCCTAGTTGCCTGAAATAAATGAATTTTATTTTTTATTTTTATTTTAATTCAAGAAAATACAATTTTTTTTTAGTCCTCTTGCTCAAAAAGACAGTCCTAATAGCGTAAAATTGCATTTATTGCCCTAGGTGAAAAAGTTTTTTTTTTAATTTTCGTTGTCTGTGTTCGAAAACGCATAAGTCTTTATTCATAATTCATAAAGAATCGACTTATTTCTGTTCTGATAAAAAAAAAAAAACATTTTATTTTAAAAATGAACCAAACGCGCCGAACGCCGAACTCTTTGGCAGAATGTGTGCGTTGCAATCCAGCTACAGAAGAAATAAAAAAAGGCACTGGCGCGAAATTTTATGATTTTTTCTGTATTATTTATTTGAATTTAAGTAGGATTCCTTTTTATCTTCTACGTTTACCCCACAGATGACATAATATTATCTTCACAGAAAACTGAAATTATGTTGACGGGAAAAATCATCTCATTAAATTTGAACAACAGTACAAATTCTACATTTAATTGTTAATAAAATAAACTATCATATAAAATATGGTTATTATATGCCTACCAGAAAGACACAGCGTTAGTATGAAGAAGCAGTCTATGATTCTGGTTTCTAGGAGCATAGATATTGTAAAACATACCTGATTCTCTTTGGATTTACGTTGTTACCTCTCATTTCCGGCAGGGGTCGCCATCTCTGGTTCCGGTGACCGGCCGTTTAGGTTTTCATAGCGTTTATGATTTTTGTCGTGTAAGGAGCAAAAGTTTTTCAAAGTTTAAAAAACCGACAAAAATACTATCAGATTCCAATAATTCATTGTTTTCGGTCTGAAAATAGTGTTAGAGTGATTGTACACTAATAGTAAACACGTATTCAGTGTTTTAGACAGTGTTCAGTGTTGCGTCATTGACGGCGATTCGGTAAGTACCTACCCACCATTATGAACTCGGAGGATTCCGTTCCCGAACCTGTAGCTCAAGTCGCTGCTCCGGATGGAGAGCGAAGAGCTGTGAGCTCGAGCTCATCGCAAAGCAGTTCTTCGTCTTCGGAAGACGAAGAAGGTTTTGCCTCGCCGCCACCTAATAAAAGGTCTAAGCGACGCAGGTTCAAACAAGTGGGAACTTGTTCGGATCCTCGCATGGACACTATTATTAATCAAGTTACATATTTAACAAACTGTGTAGCTCAAATGCCGCAGATTTTCACGGCTATTAATACGAATTTCAACAATAATAAAGAAAATGTCGGCAGCCATTTGAATTCCGTGAATTCTACGAATACGAATGATCAATTTCTAAACAAACCACAAGTTTTAAGTAAAGCAACTAATAATAATATGTGTTTGGGGGAGTTGAAAATAAGTTATGACGAATCTAAGATTGTACCTGTTGCCGATCCCGTTAAACTAGCAGAGTTAAATAGTCTTCAGCAATTTAACTCACAGGCCTGGAAGGGCATTCGGTATAAAAAGGACTTGCAGACACTTATAGCAACACCAGGTTTTATAGGCTTAAAATTAAATGAGGAATTATGTCACCTTAATAAAGGAACAGATTATTTGGCTAGTACGGAGCAATTGTTAGCGGGATTGTCAAATGCTGTTCTGGAAAATAGGCAACTTTTGAAAAATGGTTTGCAGGAGGTTTTAAATTGGGCTGCTAGTTCTGACACAGAGCTCAATGCAAGCACTCTCTGTGATAAGTTATCTGAAAATTTTGGTCCAGCGTCACCTTCATATAAAAATATGGAAACTTGTATGCAAGTCATATGTGGCAAGCGAGCTGAATGTATTGAGGTTAGACGTGACCGCATTCTAAAAGAAGTTAATAACGTTAATCTTAAATTAGCGTTACAAAATATTCCACCTAGCGCTGAGTATCTCTTCAACAGAGAAGCGCTCATCCCACTGGTAGATTCTTTAGGAGGCTCGCAGGTATGGCTTAACATGCCAAGTTATTTAAAAGATATAAAGAAAGTCAATAATACCAATCAGGTTAACAATAAAAGTTTCAAGCCATCTTATAAAACTAATTTCAATAAGAAAACTAAGTTTAACTCGGACAAAAAATCAAGAAATAATAATTATAAAAAACATTCCTTTCGTCGTACAGGCACTCAAGATACCTCCAACGTTAAAGATAAGTGACAATCAAAGCAGTGTATTCAAAGGCGGTTGCCTAAAATCCCATGTTCAGGCATGGGAACAGTTAGGGGCCAGTCAATATATTCAAAAAATAATAGCAGAGAGTCGCATACCATTTTCAACGAAACCTCCTTTACATTACCCTTACAAAAGAATATTGAACAAGTTTGCAACAAAGTCATCCAAGAAGATGACAGAAATCATACAACAGTTAAAAGATGCAAACATTTTAGAAAAACCAAAAAACATAACACCCGGCTTTCACTCCAAAATGTTTTTAGTCCGGAAACCAGATGGGGGGATAGCCTAAATTTACATGTCTCGACTCGACATTTCCAACTACTTTCTCGACAGGATGTAATTCAGTTCCTACAGGACAGGGACTGGATGACAAAAATAGACCTCCATCAGGCATATTTTCACCTAAACATAAAGGAAAGCCACAGGCGCTTTCTGCGCATAATATATGGAGGCGAAATATTACAGTTAACGGCCTTACCTTTCGGTCTCTCATCAGCTCCTCAAACCTTCGCCTCAGTGACCAATTGGATTGCGGAAATCCTTCGGAAACAAGGCATAAGAATAGTAGTTTACTTGGACGATTTTTTAATAGCCAGTCAAAATCAGACACAACTCATAGAACACACCAAGGTAACCATACAAACTCTGGAAAAGTTGGGATGGCATGTAAACTTCAAAAAATCACTTCTCACCCCAACCCAAGAAATAGAATATTTAGGCATTATATGGAATACAAAAACAAAACTAATTTCACTTCCTGTAAAAAAAGTAGAAAAAATTCTAGAACTATTAACAAGCTTATTACAGAAGAAAGAGTCGTGTCTCCGAGTGATGCAAAAATTGCTGGGTATGTTAAATTTTGCGAATTTAGCAACCCCAAACGGCCGCCTCCATTGTCGCCGTACTCAGATTTTTCTAAAATCATTCAGAGGAGCCAGACCAAGGCAAAAGAGGGAGTTACCACCTCTAGTGACTCAAGAGTTACAATGGTGGGTAAGAAACGTAGGGAAAAGTGCAAGACCAATGCACACGCCCAAGATTACCCACTTTCTCACCACAGACGCGGCGGACGCGGGCTGGGGAGCACACCTGAACAACATCATGTTGTCGGGCAAATGGAATTGTCGCCAGCAAAAGTGGCATTCCAATGTGAAGGAAATGTTTGCTGTGTATGCAGCCTTAGTAAGACAAGGTGCACACATGAAGGACGCACATGTTCTAGTGCAGTCGGACAATCGAACTCTCATAGCCTACTTAAGGAACGAGGGGGGAACCCGGTCCTTAGCCCTGTTGGGCCTAACAAGCAAACTCCTTCACCTAACCGAGCAGCACAACATAACGCTGTCGGCATCAAACCTCCCGGGGAGGTTAAACGGGATTGCAGACCGCCTCTCAAGAGGAAAATCGGTCCCCGAATGGCAGCTACAACCCCAAGCCAAGAATGTAATATTCCAAAAATGGGGCGTCCCAGACGTAGACCTGTTCGCTTCAAAAGAAACAGCAGTGGTCCCCCAATACGTAACTTGGGGCTCAACAGATGGGTCAGCAATTTTTTGCGACGCCTTCAGTCGAGTTTGGGACTTTCAGCTGGGCTGGGTATTCCCTCCACCCAACTTGATCCCTCGGGTGCTCCATCATCTGAACGGGGCCATAGGGACATACATAGTAATAGCACCACAGTGGGATCAGTGCTTTTGGCTGGCCGATCTACAAGCCAGGGCCCTGTCAGACCCAATATCGATAACAGATCTGCGGAAGAACCTGATAGATCGATCGACGGGGCTCTGTCCCCCACAAGTGGACAAGTTGTCCTTCCAGGCATGGAAAATTGGGGGTGGTCAGATCAGGTAGCAAACTGGAGTAGGGAGGAAATTGAATTACTAAGCAATAGTTGGCGCAAAAGCACTCTAAATACTTACAAAGCCCCTATTAAAAGGTGGCTATCATTTTGTGCCACAAATAATATTAATAAAAGAAATCCTGACGGCAAAGACGTTGCAAGATTTTTAGCAGATTTGCATTTAAAAAGAAATTTTTCAGTGAATACAATTTTATTACATAAATCAGCTATTTCTACCTTCTGTGCTTCAAATGCAGACAATATAACAAAAAATTTCTTTGTTCAACAAGTTTTAAAAGCCATAGCACTATCAAAACCTCCACCTACAAAAACCCCTATTTGGGACACAAAAATAATTTTCAATTGGCTGAAAACAGTTCCAAGCACAAATTCCCTTTTTGATATCTCAAGAAGAACTGCAATTATTTTATTGTTAGCATCAGGCAGAAGGATACATGACCTTACCTTGTTGGATATTTCTCAAAGCAACTTCATAGAAGAAGAAGAAAAAATTATACTATGGCCAAAATTTGGATCAAAAACAGACTCAAGCAAATATAGACAGTCTGGCTGGTCTTTATTAAAACACCCAGATGCAAATATATGTCCCTTGAGACATATTTCACAATTGATTCAGATTTCACAGGAAAGAAGACTTAATCGTAATGTTACAAGTCTATTTGTTTCATTAAAAGGCCAAATAAAACCAGCCACAAGGACTATTATAGCAGGTTGGATTAAATCTATATTTAAAGATTTAAATTTAAAAGCTACTCCAGGAAGCGTCAGAGCAGCTGTAGCATCCAAAGGCTGGTGGGAGAATGTTCCTGTAGATGATATATTGGCTAGAGGGAACTGGAAAAGTGATAAGACTTTCAGAAAGTTTTACTGTAGAGAGATTATTAAAAATACAAATAATGAAGAGGAAGATTTGTTACGATTAAATTTCTCAAGTTTTAATTAGAATTATTAAGTTTTATGTGCCAAAGTTGATTGTTTAAGTTGAAGTACCTAACAAATTGTTCATTTTAATTTCAAATGATTATAATTAATTATCAGTAATATAACCTTACTGATTATGATAATTGATAATAAATGTTTAATCTGAAATGAATTTCTTTCATTCTTTAACACATTTATTTATTTCACATAGCGTTTATTATGTTACCTTCACCAGCAGATATCAAACAAGTCTTCATACTAACGCTGTGTCTTTCTGGTAGGCATATAATAGGACTGTTTTACACTAAAATAAAACAGTTATTATGTGCCGAAAGAAAGACACAGCGTTAGCTCAAGGTCCTTGCTGGTATGAAGACACTATGAAAACCTAAACGGCCGGTCACCGGAACCAGAGATGGCGACCCCTGCCGGAAATGAGAGGTAACAACGTAAATCCAAAGAGAATCAGGTATGTTTTACAATATCTATGCTCCTAGAAACCAGAATCATAGACTGCTTCTTCATACTAACGCTGTGTCTTTCTTTCGGCACATAATAACTGTTTTATTTTAGTGTAAAACAGTCCTATTTTATTTTCTCGCATTCGTAGTGAAAAGTACGGTGTAACACACGGCGCTATAAAATCCCATTATAAATCGGTTTCTATTTACTACCTCGCTCATTTTAGCCCCTTGTATTACAATGTACTATTACATCCTTGAGAATCGGTAAGAGACCGTAGAATATGTAAAGGCAAGACAAACAAAAAAAAAATTCTTACCGATTGTGATAATGGTTGAGTTTGCCTCTCCTGTGCATCACGTTCAGCCTGAGCGGCGATGGCGCTAGGACCGCTCACAGTCTCCACCACCCGCATGAGTATGCAAGCGCGGGGACCGTAGCTTTGAGCCTGCAAAACAAAAACTATGTTGTAGCCATAATATGATATTAAAACCATCATTCTCCTACCATAAATTGGGGTAACCCAATTTACTTGGGGTTGTCGCAGACTCGCAGCATGTCTTCAACTTCCATCTCATGAGGCACCTTTCTTGCCATATCATCATCCTTCAATCAGCCCATACGGCTTATGTACGAAACGGCTAGACCAATTTTGACGGGACGTTTACTGGCTGATGTTATAAGGAATAACTTTTTTGTTTTTTTTAATGAATAAGGGTTCCGTGCAAAAAAAAACGCTTGAAATTGTTTTACAATAATTTCACGCAGACGTAGGTTGCGGGCAACAACTCATCATCATCATTTCAGCCGAAAGACGTCTACTCCTGGACATAGGCCTCCCGTGTCGCCACATTGACCGGTCCCATGCGTCTCGCATCTATCAGATTTCCGCAACCTTCACCAGGTCATCGGTCCACCTAGTGGGAGGTCTTCTAAAGCAACGTCTTCCGGTTCGCGGTCGCACTCCAGAACTTTTCGGCCCCATCGACCATCCGTCTAAAGTTTGGTAATTCTTCAGGCCACGTCGGTAATCTTGGTTCTCTTGCGGATATCCTCGTTCCCGATTCGATCACGCAAGAAAACTCCGAGCATAGCCCTCTCTACTGCCCTTTGGGTGACTTTAAGCCTTCTGATAAGGTGACAACTAGTTTTACTATAAATACCTCGACAGTGACGAGCGACACAAGCGTGTGTATAAGTCCGGGCACCCTAGCGACGGACTCGCTGGCGCGGTCGCCCAGTGACGTCAGCGCGTACACGCACTCCAGCGTGCACACTAGCACCATTATGTCGCGGAGAGTCAGCAGAGCGCACACGTCGTGGTACAACTGGAACAAAGTCATACACGGTGTAAGCAGAATCATCACAAAGCCGTCAACCAAGCATTCTGTACATCAAATTAAGTAACTTTACACAAAAATTATTAATGCGAAACGACTTTTTTTGGGTGAAAAATCATGTTTTGTGGTAGAACTCAATGTAACGCACTCAAAACATTGTGCTTTTGGATGGTTGAATAGTACGGGAGTCGTGGAAGTGTAGAAAAAATAAAAATCTTACGGTAAAAACTTGTATTTAAACAAAAACCTTGTCATAAAGTTGGAACTTTGACCACCAATCTTTCCGTAACGAGGACAAGTGCTTTTCGGTTTCATTAAGTCTTTTCAACCGACTTCTAAAAAGAGGAGGTTCTCAATTCGTCTGTATTTTTTTTTATACCCTTTATTCTTTACCAAGCTTTTTAACCTCAAACAGAATTAATACGGAGTGGCGATATTGTCATTTGCATTTGTCAAGGGGTTGATTCTAACCGTCAGACTTTCGCTATGAAACTCCGATCCGCAAACAAAGAAAAACTAAGTATTAGAAAATAGCAGGAAAGAATTAATCAGTAAGATGTGTGATTGAATCGCCACTCGGTATAAATATATTGCATACAAAACCGAAGATATTGTTCGCAATATGCGGTTATCACTTATCAGCGAAACATCAACTTTACAACTGTTGAAATAAATTCGAAAATATAACTAAACCAACTCGCTGAGATCAAGATAGGCTAGCTATTTTCAGTACATACCTTAGATTCCAACGCTTTAAGTAGCGCATCTTCGTTGATCTCATTCTGAGCAAGTTTATTCAGCAGCTCAAGCGCTGCAAGGACCCTAGCTCGATCCTCAGATACTAATGCTGCTTGAATTGTAGACAACACATGTCGGGATATCAAACATGTTGCAGGGTCCTATAACAAGACAAAATGTTATGGTGTATAGCTGATGCCAGTTAAGATCGCAAAAGCGGTCGACCCACCTACATTTATTAAAGTTCTTAACTTTGAAATCCAAAAATAATAAGCCAAATTTTTTTCTAATCACAAACAATACATGGTCCATTTGTTTTGGTTCGTACGAAGAGATTTTAGGAAAAGGGCAATGACCGCTATTGCGATCTTAACTGGTATTAGCAACTCGAGAACAATATTGATGTCTTGTGTGGTATTAACAACTCTATCACAACAATATGGTGTGTTTTGAAAGGTATTAACAACTCCATAGATGTCTTACATTCAGAAAAGAAGAGAATGTAAAAATATCTTTACCTTGACTATAAGTTCAGTAGATACATTGCCGAGTGTGTCGAGACCTGACTGCCGTAGTGTGCCTACCCAAGAGTTTGCACACAGCAATAGAAACCTGAAAAATAAACAAATTTAACATAACCATGTCTTCACTAAGGCAAAATTCGACACAAGAGTCTCATCATTTTCATTCCAGTCGAAATTCGTCCACTACTGGACATTGGCCTCCCCCAAGTGTCGCAACATTGATCGGTCCTGTGCGACTTGCATCCAGCGGATTCCCACAAACTTCACCAGGCCATCGGTCCACCCAGTGGGAGGTCTTCATACGCAACGTCTTGTGGTTCGTGGTCGCCACTCTAGAACTTTTTGAATGTCTTTCCTACGGCTGATAGCCTCCTCTGAGGAGATCCTCAGATGGGGCTTTATGGACGACTCAGATCTTAAATGTGTCTCCACAGACAATGACCCATCTCCCATCTTGCGCCGCATGCCCTGACACCTGCTTACTTGACGATCTTATAACTGCATCAGAGAGCGGAGTTTGCATAGCTGAATTTTGGGCCAAACATATTTAATAAATATTTGCCACCGACACGCTAAGAAGAAGAAGATGCCAATGATATAGCATAAAGCAGGTAACTACATACTAGTCACATATTTTTTTTGTTGTAAAATCGATAAGCAAATACAAAAATTTGCCCATATCTTTTATAGTGTTGACTCAGAACCTTGATTTTATACACCTGATAGGGACTATAGACTTTGATATAAACAACTTCCTAGGTCAACCTGTTCCTGAGAAAATCGGTGGTGACAGACGGACAGACAGACGAGAAAGTGATCGTTTAAGGGTTCCTTTTTTACCTTTTGAGGTATGGAACCCTAAAAAGAGCAACTTACCTGATAAGCGTAGTATTCTTAGCTAAATGCTGCACGTTTTCATCGTGGAAGGACAGCGAGCGTACGATGGAGGCTATCTGTAGCACTCGCTGCGAGTAAACACAGGAGGCGCCTCCTGGTAGCTCCGGCGCGAAGAGTTGGGTCTCCTCTGATGGGTCTGACATCCAGTCTTCTACTGTGTCCTGGGAAAGAAGAATACTTGAAATCATGTCAGATTAATACCAGGTTTTTCAGATTCATGTGCGTATTGTATAATTATCACTTGCTTCGGTAAAGGAAACATCATGAGGAAACCAGCATGACTGAGAGATATATCTCGACGGCATGTTAAGCCAAGTCATTGGTGCTCTAACACCAGGTTAGGCAACTAAACACACGATAAAGAAGAAGAATACAAGATGTAAGGGAACCTTTCATGAAGCCAATAACCAAGCATTCTGTACATCAAACTAAGTAACTCTACGCAAAAATGTTTGCTTTTTCCGTTTAGAAACGACAAATAATAAGTGCCTTCTAAAATCGCTAAATATCGATATATGTATCACCTTAGTGGAATTTCGGTAGCTAATTTAATTGCATCCTGTATTATTTCAGATTTTAAGAAAAAGAAGTGATGATAAAATTTCATAAATGATTTTAAGCAAAGGTGTCCGATTCAAAAATTGTGTGCCTGTTACCTTAACAAAAATTATTGACAGGTTTAACCGACTCTACTTAACATTTCCATGCTTTTTTAACAAATAATAATTTAACAGGGCAAATTCCTGTCATGTAAAGTCACTCAAAATTTTCATCAGCAAGTCTCGTTAACTCAAACGTCCCTCACCTACGACCACTCGAATAACAACCAAAAATCAAAAGATAAAACTCACATCCTCATAAACCTTCTCCACCACCACTTCTTCTTCCTCAGCTGGATTCAGCAGACAATCAGTCAGCGTATTATACGCCGCCCTCGCTTGTACTATTAAGTCCGGCTGTTCGACCCCTGGCTGCATGAACTTGGTCTCGTCGGCTAACTCCTTGACCCCGCCCCCTCCCGCCCGAAGGCTCCAGAAGTCGTCGGGGTAACGACCGCGCGCTTCGTAGTACGAACGGCCGATTGTGTCGCGGAGACTCGCTGTGGGTGGGAAGATGGTTAATTGTGTTTAGGTATGTAAATTTGTATAATCTATGTGTTAAGTGATCTGTGGATGTATTTGAACAGGAGAGCTGTATATCTACATTTTATAAACTGGATTGACATCTACTACTAATAGAAGTTGTTTTAGAAGTACAAGTTGTATTATCAGAAATTTCTTTCAGTTTTAAGTGTGATGATCTATCAATCAAGACAATTATGTTTTATCCACAGTTCCTGAAAGCTGACTCGTTAACCTTTTGGACGCCATTGTCACATATACGTGACAAGCAAGCGCGTGCCTTGTACGCCAAACGACACAAATATGTGACAAAATAGTAGATGAAATTGTGGCTTGGCGTGGAGGGCACGCGCGTGCGTTTATGCTGTGGCGGTCAAAAGGTTCCCGAGTAAGACAAAGTGTTTTTTGGGTTTATCCATTATGAATTTCTCAGTAGTAGGCGTTTCTCAGAGTGTGGATTTGTTGATGTTATATTCCTAAAAGCCAATTCGATTTGCCTGATGTCAAATCAACAAAGCCAGGTTATTTGATTGGGTTTTGTTTTCTTGATCAAATTACAGATAAGACATTTTAACTGGCTTTTAGGAACCAAGAATTATATCATTAAAATATGCTCAGTAAAATTCACTCACAATGATTATAAACACCAGCATGCGCCAGCAAGAAATCCAATATATGCGGTGTAGTACTCAACGGCAATCGGTTCGAATGGTCGGCTGCAAGTACGGTGCACACGTTGACGGCGAAGTCCTGTTCGTTCGGCATCGGCGATAGGAGCGAGAGCGCCAGTCGCTCCGATGCTGCTGCCACGCCGGGGCGCTTGTTGAGCGTCTCACCTGATGCTTAGATGTCGATAAATAATATTGCCTTACGACTGGGAAATTGGTGAAGGCCTACAAACACCAATATGTATGTATTATATTATTAACACTGAAATCTTTAAAAACTTGAAGTGTCTGTTTATAACTTCAAATAACAGCTTTTTACTGAATGCATATGAAAGTAAAAAAACACGGTATTTATACCAAAACACTTTGTTTTAATTTTTGTCTATCTGTTTGTTCTGGCTAATCTCCGAAACGGGTGGACCGACTTTGACGGGACTTTTGCTGGCATATACATATTAGTGCTTTCGACTGTATCCGTTTGTAGTGGAGGTGACGGTTAATAGCAGAAAAGGTTATTGCTACTAAAGTATGAGTTTCGTGTTGAAATAAACTTTTCTTTTATATTATTTCTGAAGAAGACGATACACATAGGTACTAGCTTCTCAATTTTAATGAATATATAATTATACTGTATAGCTTTTACAGGTAAATTAATCAAACATTCGGCTTTGGTGTTAAAATAATAAACAAACAGAAATGGCAAAGAAAACTAAACACTATTAGTATTTAGAAAAAGGTAAATCAATCGTAAAAAAAAAACAAAATTTTGAAGGTTTTTGTATCCATTAAGATTCAATAACCTGGGTGATAATGGACATATAAAAAATAAGAGAAGAATAAGCACAGATATCAATATGTTTCTAGTCGAAACATACCTGATATGTACGTACCCCCTCCAAAGGATATGCGCGGCATGGCACCGCGCCCGCGCCGCGGGTCTTCATCCATGTCATTGTCATCGTCCCTGCCTGGTGGACCTTTTGCTCGCTCATACCTGGTAAATGTTGAAGTTGTTAATAACATAGCTGACCCACGCAACTTCGTCTGCGTCACATGAGAGAGATATAGCTCACAAAAGTAATTAATTTTCCCCGATTTTGCAACATTTTTCATTTACGCTCCTATTGGTCGTAGGTAGCGTGATATTATATAGCCTATAACTCTTTGATAAATGGACTATCCAACACAAAAACTTTTTCAATTCCAACCAATAGTTCCTGAGATTATAATACTCTTCAGCTTTATAATATTAGTATAGATTTCTATGTTTTGAGTCAGATTCTGAAAGTTGTTAGCAGAAAACAGGTAGGGTCTACAATGACCATTAGTATGGCAGTCGCAAGATATCCAGTCCACCTGCTCATGTATCAGCTCAGAATATCTGGTTAGAAATTACCACATTAACCGGGGAATAGGCTTCAGCTTCATCAAGAATCACATAATTTCAAAAAAATACAGCTGTTTCCTACAAAACTGCAATACCTACACAGTCTAAATAAGTAATATATATGGAACGTATATTAAATGGAATGTATATGGAACGGCCAACTTTTTCTAAATAACCTTAAATTAATTTAGTTACATCAAATATGTGCCATCTTACTTCTCTAAATATGATCCATATATTCTTCTGAGTAATGTAGATCCATTGATACATGGATGTGGCAGCCTCAACGGTCGCAGGAATGACTCCCATGTGTCATTCTGATTTACCTGTAAATTAATATTTGTGATAACCACAGCTCATCCAAATCATAATAATGTGATGCTAGTGATGGAAGACACCTCTAATAAACAGGGGCGGATTTAATACGTTGGCTGCCCTAGGCCTACGAAAGATTGCCGCCCCCCTATGTGCTGTAAAGCATGACAAATTAAATAAACTACAGAAATTAAATTAAAATGGAAATAAACGATAGTCAGTAAATGATTTAATTATCTCAATCAGTATTTCAGATACTGGGTCTTACCATTTCTATTTGTGAGTTTTTGAATTTTTGCACGTAGGCATGTGGGCAACTACTAAAAAAAAAACGACCTAATTTTGCTGCCATAGGCCCGGACCTACTCGGCCTATAGGGAAATCCACCCCTGTATATAAATCGAATATTTTTACAATAACAAAACAAAAATTTTACAATTAGAACTCTAATCATCATCATCGTCATATCAGCCTATTAATGATCCCACTGCTGGAACACAGGACTCCTCTATGAGAGGGAATGGGCTATAATCTACCACACGGGCCCCGTGTGGATTGGTAGATGTCTAGCAAGAAACTTGGTGAACTCTAATAAGAAATCAATATTTGAATTTTATGTCTTCCCATGATGGCTGGTAGCAGCTGTATGAGATTTACTGAGAATTAAGTACCTGTATGGCATGCAATTGGAAAGGCCTATGTCCAGCAGTGGACTGCTATAGGCTGAAGACCGATGACGATGATGTCAGGAAAGATTTATTGGGTTATCAACTTTAATTTACAAAACTTATTAATGTGTACATCAATTTCTTAATATCTTATTAGAAGTTTTTAAAATACTAGGAGATACTATTCTATATGACATACCTTTCCGAGTCCTCCTCGTTGTTGCACTAATGTGTAGAACAAATACAGATCTATTTCTATGCCATTTACAATTGGCACTTTTGTAGGTAGGCTGAAAAAAATAACATTTATAAAAAATACAAATTTAATAAATTTTCGAAAAACCTTGTTTTTTTTATGAAATAGTATTCTGATTATGAAAGTCAAGTGAATGATTATTAAACTTCAGAAGTTTTTAGGTTAGCTGCAGTTATGTCTAAAAACGGTTTTCAGTGGGCAGCTTGTAGGGAATTTATTAGGTGCACTTTAGCTGTGAAAATTGTATGAATTTAGTAAGTATATCTCATAACAGTTTCACAAAAACAACAAGCTTATTAGATAATACGGCCTAAATGGCATAGTTGACGATACGCATACCGACATATAAGTACCCAACTAAGTACGGTAAATATATGCCTAATAAAGGTAGCGTTAAATCCATGTACTCACTTTTTACTCTCGTTAAACTGCTTCAACTCCTTGATAAAATTTTCCCGGTCCATAATATAGTTGCTGGATTTCGTATTTATTTGTGCTTTTGCCATTATAACTGTGCCTCCCAACGGTGATCAACACACGCTTAGAACACGAAATACCGACACTTATGGATGTTGTCACGCGATGGTAGTGTTTATAAAAGAACATACATGTGACATAATTAGCTAATTGATGTATTTTATCTCATAATTATTAAAGAAAAGCCAATTTTTCAATATTGTGAACAGTTTGCTTGGTTTTCTTTGACATTGACAGCAAGCCGGACCGAACGACGCTTCTGCTGTGTGTACACAAGATATTCTCGGTCGCTGTGCTCATTTTGCCACAGACAAACATCAGCATGTGAAGATCGCATCTGGCCTGAGCTGGCATCTTGTACATAGGAGACTTTCCTGGTTATTTTGCTGTACAACTACTAACGAACAGTATGTGTGTCATAAAAGTTTCAATAACAATCTCCGTCATTCATAACATTAATCTCAGCCTTACCGTAAGTCATCTAACATTGGTCAATGATTTTTACATACTGGTAGTGCTAACCTTAACCAGTGATTTCCCGCATCTTATTCTTCATCATTGACTACGATATGTTCGTAAACTCTGAGTTTACGAACATATAGAACCCGTGCCTTACCCGTTGGGTCGGTTAGGGTTTAATAGACGTATAAAGAGTAGCTCTCACATGACATGGAAGCACTCGTAAAAAAACAAAAAGGCAGTGAGGTTTAGCCACATATTACTATATTAGTAGCTAGGTCTTAGCGGACCATTGAGGTCGGAAAACTAAAGTCAGTGTAGCGGACATTTAAATAATACAGCATTCTCCGTAAATGCAAGAACATGAGCAATATTTTGACATTGACAATGACAGCTGGTAATAAACATGCTCAAGCCGTGTGATTATTTGTCATTTTAGATTTTAGGTTATAAACAAAGAGTAAAGTAACTATTATAGGGTTATAAAGTGTCGCAAATCTTATATTGTTGTTTCTTGTATTTGTGAAATAAGCTAAAAAAATGGTGAAAAAGAAAATAGATAACCGGATTAGGGTAATGATAGAGAATGGTGTTAAGTTGGGACATCGTACTATGGTCCTCCTTGTGGGGGACAAGAGTAGAGATCAAGTAAGCACATTGTATTATTTGTTTTTATATTTTGGGAAATTATTTTATTCAACCTCGATCGTCTCATAAGTTGATCTATAAATAAAAAAGATGCCCTATGCCCTGATTTCGAAGATACAGATTTACTTCTAGAAGCAAAACTTAAGCGCATGGCAAAAAATTCGCAGTTTTTGAAGAATAACTGGATCAGTGGTTTGTATTAGGAGGGGCTGGAATCCTTAACAAACTGTTTCATTGTAACTAGATATCGGGTTATATTCATTTGCATTTTGGCATATGCAAATGCATAAATCACTTAGGGCTCTTAGGTCTACGGGTGGCATAAAACTGGCACCAGGTTAAACACTAACCACACAATAAAGAAGAAAGATTGTTAACTACAATGTTCTGCTTTTATTTCAGGTTCCCATTTTATATGATATGCTAGTTAAATCTACTGTAAAAGCTAGGCCTACAGTCCTATGGTGCTATAAGAATAAAGATGAAGCTATAAGCAAGTAAGTTTAAATAATTTTTTTCATAGCTTATGTAATGTAGATTTTCTCCTCACTAGGAATGTCTCCTGTATTGTGGGCTTAAAACATACATTTAAATAGAAGCAGAAAAAATACACAAACAGACCTGGATTTACTACCTGTAGTACATAATAATATTTTTTCTATCTCTTATAAATAAAGTACACTATTAGCAACTGACAAAATTTAAGTTCAACTACTGCTTGTAACTCAAAAATAATATTAAACTCCTGCAATTTCTACAACAGTTCAAACAACCATGACTGTCGTGGCCATGATGTGACGTCATTTACCTCAATCTGTCTTGTTTACATCTCGTTTTTTGGCCATAATGAAGCAATTTTACTAATTCAAGCACAAATTGCGATAGCATTAGTATAATAAAATCTTAGTAAAACTTAACTACATTTGAAATAAAAGTATTTTTTTGACGAGTACAACGTCTTTTGAGAGTGCATTCAGTTTTACCAAAACATGATACAAAAAAATTGTTTTTTTTTTTAAACACAATGTTCTTAAGCGCCAATACAAGGCATTTTTAACAAATAAAAATAGGTTTGTATTTTTTGCATATTATTCCGTATTGCTCAGGAACTGCACTAACCGTGTTGTACAAATGGTTGCTTCTTGACACCTACAGGCAGGATTGATCCTCACTAGAGCTCCAAATAGATAAGATTCAAAAGGAGATTGTTACCCTTTATTAATAAGGATTTATTGCAAATGCCACAGCACTATCCTGGGTTGAAAGCTTTTTTGGTTTTACCTATAATATCTTTTATCAAAAGGAATTTCTGATTTTTGCAAGCTCACTATAAATTATTTTAGTTTTTTTCCATTTGTATGTATGTAAAAAAATTTAATCTGGTTAATATAAAAAATAATGTTTTCTTTTAGTCATGGCCGTAAAAGAGCGAAGAAGATAGCAGCGGGCAAGTTGGAAGTGTCAGAGGAATCTCTATTTGATGCCTTTAGAGTAGCAACTACAATACATGGACGGTATTACTCTGAGAGTCACACTATGCTGGGTCAGACATATGGCATGTGTGTATTACAGGTATGTAGCTTTTAAAGTACTGAGTGTAAACAAACTCTTCACAAATCCGTTAACTGTCAACTGCTGTCAACTGTCAACACGCATAGTCATGCTGTTGAGAGTTAAAGTGATCTAGTGCATAAAACTTCGAGTTTGTGTTTATAAACATTACCAAAGTGAACTTTAAAAAGTGATTATCATATACAATTATTAGTGGCTAAAAGCAATAAGTGATTCATAACAAAAACAGTGATTAAAATACAACAGTGACATTACAAATTTCAACTTTTCTTCGTCCACCCACATAGCATAGAAAAGTTTAAAAACAATTAACGTCAAATGTCAAAATGTCATTTGACATTTGGGAAAGTGTTGCCATTGTAAGAAAATAATTACCACCATGAGTTGCAAAAATGTTGCCAATGTGACTCGAGTGGGAAATCAGGCTCAAAGTCAAACCAACGATACTGATGAAAATCTAAAGAACAAAACCTCGCCGAAGAAATTTGTTCAACAAGTCTTTCACCCAAGCCTCTTCAATAGACAGAGATCTAACTCAATGAGTGAAATTTCATCCAAGCAATCGGGTTCTTCCAACAATCCCATTCTGCTCACCTGCGAGAATGAATTGGATCAGGCAATAGAACAAGTGCCAGCTGTACGGCTTTCAACAGCTGATGTAGCACAACCTCCACAGTGGCAACGAGTTCCCACATCTAAGAAAAGGAAAATATGCGACAACTCACCACCACCAGTTGAGTCCGTAAACCGATTTTCCAATCTGCCGGTTGACCTAACGGAAGATACATTAACTGAGCCTAAACCACCAAATAAGCCCCCTCCTATAGTTTTGTATGGGATTGAGGATCTAAACGAGCTCACCAAACTCATTGAGTCCGTCATTCGTCCGGAAGAATTTCGGTATAAAATAATAAATAAAAACCTATTACGCGTGATGGTAAGCACAGTCGACGATTACAAGCATGTCATTGATCTGATACGACAAAAAGGACTAATCGGACACACTTTCTCTCGTAAAGACACGAAATGTTACAGAATAGTAATAAAAGACCTCCATCATACTACTCCTCACGATGCTATCGTGGAAGAATTGGAAAAATCGGGTAACAAGGTTAGGGGAGAAATCATCAACCACCGCTATGGAGCAGAGAAAATTCCTACCTCTACATTTTTCGTAAATTTGGAACCCAGCCCAAACAATAAACTGGTTAAAAATATCCAGTATATCCATCACCAACGCATCAAAATCGAAGACCCACGCAAAACAAAGACTATAGTACAATGTCAAAGATGCCAACAATATGGCCACTGTAAAAACAACTGCATGAGGCCATACAGATGTGTCAAATGTGGGGAGGGCCACAAAACCTCAGAGTGTCCCAAAAAAGATAGAAATACACCCGCCAAATGTGCCCTCTGCTCCTGCGACCACCCTGCTAATTACAAAGGTTGTCAAGTTTACAAAGAAATACTATCTAGAAAAATGAAACCAAGAAGTTTTCCAACCGGAAAACTTCCTACTGACATACCTCGCAACGACACAACCCGAGAAATCTCCACCCTACCCCAACGAAACACCCATCGCAAATCAGAACAAAGCTACTCTGATACAGTCGCTGGACGTACCAACGATCGCCCACGAGGCAACGCCACTACATCTCGTCACATAGACAACCCTCAACAAAACGTATCCGTTATGGAACAACTCTTGATCAAACAAAATGAAAAAATCGACCTACTTCTACAACAAATAAGTACCCTAATGGGTCTTTTAACGGCTGTTATTACAAAACTAGCATCATAAATGACTCCTTTAAGAATTGCAACCTGGAACATCAATGGATTGGCTCCCAATATCCAAGAACTGGAGACTTTAATAAAAGCAAACAAACTAGACGTGGTACTAATTTCAGAATCACATAGCACGTCTCGAAGCTCGTTCCGCATTAAGGGCTTCAACATTTACCATACTCCCCATCCCGACGGTAGTGCGCACGCTGGCTCAGCGCTGGCCATTCGAGGAAACCTGAGACATTCGCAGATAGAACCGTATTCTACAGTGCATCTACAAGCAACTTCTGTTAGATTGGAGGACCGAGCAGGCACTATTATACTCTCCTCAATCTACTGCCCACCCAGGCACAAAATCACTTCAGAGATGTTTAAAACCTATTTCAACACTCTTGGCCACAGGTTCATTGCAGGTGGTGACTGGAATGCCAAACATACATTTTGGGGATCCCGCTGTAACAGCACTCGTGGACGCGATCTAAAACGTTGTGTTGATGAAAATCATCTAAAACCGATATCTACCGGTGAAGCCACCTACTGGCCTAGCGACCCAAAGAAACTACCGGATCTCCTGGACTTCTTCATAAGTAAGGGCATAGACAGTTTACACACTACAATAGAATCGAACCTAGACGGATCATCGGATCACACACCGGCGATCCTCACTATTAGCACTAGTGAGCTCACTCGAGAAATGACAGAGTCTCTGACAAATAGCCGAACTGACTGGGACGGTTTCAAGAATTACCTCATTGACAACTTTACTTCTACTTTACCTTTAATGGATAAAAATGACGTAGATAACGCCTGCCGATATCTCACAAATGCCATTCAAATAGCTGCCTGGATTAACACACCCTCTCGATCCAGAGGTTCGACCAACCACTCTCATCCGCCGGATATCATGCAAAGAATCCTAGAAAAACGTAGACTTAGAAGAATTTGGCATCAGTCCCGTCATCCGCTTGATAAACTCCACTATAACAAGGCAGCTAAAGAATTAAAGTCTATAGTCCAGGAATCTATTAATTCAACGGTGGCAACAAACCTACAGATGATGTCACCTACGGGAGTTGGTGCACACTCGCTCTGGAAGGCAACCAAAAACCTAGATAAACCTCAAGAGTCTTATCCCCCAATTAGGTCACAAGCTTCCTGGGCAAGAACTGACTTGGAAAAAGCCGAAGTATTTGCAATGCATTTGAATTCTGTATTCAAACCTAACGAGAGCATTGCAGATGAGCGACATATTGATGCAATATTAGAACAAGATCTGCAGATGTGTCTGCCCATTAAGCCAACAACACCTAAAGAAATTGCGAAGGAAATCAGACAGCTCAACTCGAAAAAAGCCCCCGGATTTGACCTGATCACACCTTCAATACTTAAAAATCTTCCCAGAAAATGCATTGCCTTCTTGGCTAGTCTGTTCAACGCAATCTTTCGAACATCTCACTTTCCTGATCTTTGGAAAATCTCTGAAGTTGTCATGATCCACAAATTGGGCAAACCAGAACATGAAGCGTCGTCGTATCGGCCGATAAGCTTAACTCCTGTACTGTCCAAACTGTGGGAGAGGATATTCCTTAACCGACTAAAACCATGTATGGACATCAATGATGTTGTTCCACCTCATCAGTTTGGCTTTCGGAAATCCCATTCAACAATAGAACAGGTTCACCGAGTTTACCAAACAGGAAGACAGGCCTTTGAACGCAAAAAGTACTGCTCAGCGGCATTTCTGGATGTACAACAAGCTTTTGACCGAGTCTGGCACAAAGGATTACTGGCAAAAGTGAAGACAAAACTTCCGCACTCAATGTTCCTGCTCATCCGGTCGTACTTATCCGAACGCTGCTTCCGAGTTAAACAGGGCGAAGCACGATCAAGATTGTTTGAAGTGGAAGCTGGAGTACCACAGGGTTCTGTTCTTGGCCCTGTGTTGTATAACATTTTTACATCAGATTTACCCACATTAGACGACATAACAGTTGCAACATATGCTGACGACATAGCCTACTTATCAGTTGACGACAACCCAGAAATGGCCAGCAACAAACTGCAAAATCAGTTAGACGAGACACATAAATGGCTCTGTAAGTGGCGGATACGCGCCAGTGCATCCAAGTCTAACCATATCACCTTCACACTCAGGCAGGGAAACACCCCTCCTGTTAGACTTGGACCTGATACCTTACCACACACAGATTGTGTTAAATATCTTGGCTTCCATTTAGATAGGCGCCTAACATGGAAGCATCACATTAAGCAGAAAAGGGAGGAGATAAACCATAAATTCCGCAACCTTTATTGGCTCATGGGAAGAAACTCTGTACTCTCTGTAGACAACAAGCTACTCATCTACAACTCGGTCCTTAAACCAATATGGACGTACGGAATCCAATTGTGGGGCGTAGCCAGCAAATCTAACATTCTCTGCCTGCAAAGGGTTCAAAACGGAATACTAAGAGCCATAGTAAATGCACCTTGGTTTGCTCGGAATAGCGAAATTCACGACTTCCTGCAGGTGCCGCTCGTAAACTCTGAAATCGAGCGGTACAAATCTCAACACAAGGTTCGCCTAACCATGCACCCAAACCCACTAGTGACTGAACTGCTAAACCCGACAGCGGTGGTGAAAAGGCTGAAGAGGAACCACCTTCTATAAGTGGGAGGCGCAGCACTGGCTGCTCCACCACAACGCCATGTAGCTTGTAACAAATTCGCTTATGGTCTGACGACCGATCGCAAATATAATATAATAATAAAAAAAAAAAAAAAAAAAAAAAAAAAAAATCCGTTAACCAATCATTGTGTACATCAAACTAAGTAACCCTATACAAAAATTATTGGTGAGAAATGACTTATTTTGGGGAGATAAATCATGTTTTACGGTTAAACTCAATGTAACACACTCAAATCGTTGTATTGTATTGTATAACGGGCTGGTGTCCGCAATTCCACGTCACGGCGCGTTTTTTGCGTACGGGTGGGAACTTCACTCGATCCATCCCAACTCCCCAAGGAAGGCCAGCAGCGCCCCGATGTTGCTGGCAGTCTCGCGGAGAGTACCTGGATGGCCGAAGTACTTTGCCCTGTATGTTGCAACCACTGAGCACTGTAGAAGCACGTGGGCCGCTGTCTCGTCCTCCCTCCACCATGCATGCGCGGCACAGGGGGCTGCTGTCTGTGACTCCTATGACAAAGAGGTGTTTGTTAAAAGAGCCGTGTCCGGTGATGGCGGCTGTAATTGTGCGCAGCTGTGGCTTGGTAAGCCTAAGCGCGCGTTTAGTGAAGCGGCCGTCGATGGCAGGAAGTGCCTCCTTGGCTTGCCTACACTCGCCGTGGTCAAGCCACAGCTTGTGGTGTAATTCACTAGTTCGTTTCCTTACCAGTGTGCGTAGGTATCCGAAAGGGAGTGGTGTGATGGGTTCTTTCTGGTCCCACCGCTGCCATGCTCGATCCCCTTCTAGCGAGTTCATCCGCCGCGTCGTTGCCGCGGGAATCGCTGTGTCCTTTGATCCATTGGATGGTTATGTTATTGAGATCACCAACCTGGTTCAAGCGTTGATGACACTCGTGTATTAATCCGGAGTTCACTGTGTGGCTGTTTAGAGCCAGCAGTACCGCCATGCTGCCCGACAGTATACGAATTGAGTGGCCCACAACCCCCCTGGCTATGATGGCCGAAACCGCCAGGGAAATGCCCATGCATTCTGCCTGAAAAACCGTGTTGTGGGCCCCTAGAGGTATGGCTATGTGGATGTTGAGGTCTTCCGAGAAGACTCCAGCCCCAGTGCCAGTACCTGTTTTAGAACCATCTGTGAAGATCCGTAGTTCCGCGGGGTTTAATCCCTCGCAGCGGTGGTCCTCATGAAGCTGGATTTTGTATTTCTTATCGAATACAAATTGTTTCGGTATCCGATCATTTATTGCCTTCGCCAGCGGGAACTCGTCATGGAATTCCTTCAACACCGCATTGTGCTGTGTTTCTTTCTTACCCCAGAGTTGAAGTCTTTTAAGGCGTACAGCCGACATCGTCGCTTCCTGCTGTATGAACAGATGGAGCGGTGGAAGCCCCAACATGGCCTCGAGAGCCGCAGTCGGAGTTGTCCTCATGCAGCCCGTGATCGCCATGCAGGCAAGCCTTTGCAGGCGTTGCAGTTTGATGGATGCTGTAGTTAGTTTAGTGCGGGGCCACCAGACCACGGCCCCATAGGTAATCATGGGTCGGATCACCGCGCAGTATAACCAGAGTATAATTTTAGGGGATAGGCTCCAGTTCTTACCTATCATCCTCTTGCATTGCCAGAAAGTTATGCAGGCCCTGTTTATTTTATTGTATAGGTGACTACTCCAGTTTAACTTACTGTCTAGGAAAACTCCCAGATACTTGACCTCATCGGCTAACTGGAGTTCCGTCTCGAAGAGTTTGGGTAGGCGATAGGGGCCTAGTGTTCGTTTAAGGGTAAACAGGATGAGTTCAGTTTTCGTTGGGTTTACTGAGAGGTCGAACTCTCTGCACCATCGTTCAACGATACGTAGAGCTCGTTGAGTGAGGTCGAAGATTGTCCCCATCACTTTCCCCGAAATGAGGATAGCGAGGTCGTCGGCATACCCAATTGTGTATAAATGGTTCTCGTTGAGTTTCGTGATGAGGTAATTAATCACCAGATTCCAGAGGAGCGGGGATAGTACTCCTCCTTGGGGGCAGCCCCTGGCTATCATGGCCATTTGCTGTTGCCCTTCAAGTCGAACCACTCGTTTGCTCAGCATGTTAGTTATCCAGTCTATCAGTACCTGTTCTACTCCATGGCGAGAGAGCGCGGTGTTGATGCTGGAGAAGTTTGTTCTATCGAAGGCTCCCTCGATGTCTATGAACGTGCACAGGCAGCCGCCCTTCTGGTGAATCGCCTCTTCTATCCGGCTGATACACCATATGGAGGGCGGATTCCGTGGACTTACCCGAGCTATATGCATGTTGGTTAGTATGGAGTGGGATAGTTTGCAAAGCGCCGTCCCTCAGCTCTCTCTCGCACATTTTCTCCATGGTTTTAAGTAGGAAAGACGTCAAGCTGATAGCTCGGTGGGATTTGGCGTCAGTATAGTCACTCTTACCTGGTTTTGGAATGAATATGACCTTCACTTCCCTCCATCCCTTTGGAACGTATCTGAAGGCCAGACACGTTCTCAGTATCGGTACCAGTCTGCGGGCGACAGAGATCCCACCCCACTGCAGTAAGGCCTTGGATCGCCCACTGGATTTTCTCCAACGTTACGACTTTATGTGCATATCGCCAGTCATTTTCTGACGGTGTTTGGGTTACCTCTGTCCAGTCGATAGCCTCTGTGAATGCGCACCCTGGGAAGTGAGTTTCGGTGAGGACGCGCATCGCTTCTTCTGGTGAGGTGGTAAGTGTCTTGTCGGGTTTGCGGAGAACAGCAGGCCCAGTCGGATTCTGCTGTAATATCTTCCTTACCCTGTTTGCTTGTTGGCAGGATTCGATGCTGCTGCAGTATTTACGCCATCCAGTGGAGCTCCTGTATCTGATGCATTTTTTATAGCATTTCTTGCCCGCGTAGTACGCGTCCCAGTCCCTATCAGCACAGGTGTTCATGGCTCTGTTTAACCTCTGTTCCCGCGCTTACGTTCCAGCTCCGGTCCCCACCATGGTTGATTCCCTGGTGTTGCGGGCGGAGTGGTCTCCGGGCAGGTTGAGTGGTAGCTGTCTAGCATAGATTTCGTGAGATGACTTACACGCTCCTCGATCTGCGTCGTGTCCTCGTAGGCCATCTCGTAGTTTTTTGACGAAAGTTTGGTTTCGAGGGTGCGTATATAGGCAGCACGGTCGGTATTCCGTGGGTTACGCCGTGGCTGTATTGGTGTCACACAGACCTGAATATCGAACCGAAAAAAAAACAACAAGTCCTTTCGGCTTCGTTAAAAGTTTTTTTACGCCCTTTATATTAGACATTCATATTTGAGGAGTAACAGATCAAAGTGTATTAACTCCGTCAATGTAACTTTTGAGATAAACTCAATAATCCATAGTACTTTAAAGAGAGCACACGTACACAAACCTGGATTTAATATTGTTTGAAACGATGTGCACTTTTGGTTCTTTTATAATAAAACACAATACAATAAAACATTAGTTGCAAGGTTTGAAATAGATAAAAAATCCGTTTTTACTATTTTTATTGTGGTGGGTGGAGTTAATACACTTTGATCTGTTACTCCTCATTTCTGGTAATTAGAACAAGACACGGTAAGCGCAGCAGCTGAGCGATTGGCTGCGGCACTGCATGTTGCAGGTTCGATCCTCGCACAGAACAAATATTTGTATGACCACGACTTACGAACAGTAAGTCGTGGGTTCGAACCCAGGCAGGCGCATTACTTTGTGTAATTTATTTCACCATCACTGCTCTCAAAAACGGTGAAGGAAAACATCGTGAGGAAACCGGCATGTTCTAGAACCAAAAATTTGAAGACATGTGACATCTACCAACCCGCACTGGGCCCGTGTGGTGGATTATAGCCCATACGCAAAATACGCGCTTTATGGAGTGGAGTTGCGGACACCAGCCCGTTGTCCAATACAATACAAATTATCATCATGAACCACAAATTGAGGAACATAAAAAACTTCATGGTTTACACTTTTATTCAGGATTTTGAAGCCCTTACGCCGAACTTGATGGCACGGACAGTAGAGACAGTGGAAGGTGGTGGCTTGATTGTGTTCCTGCTCAAATCCATGGACTCCTTGAGGCAGTTACATTCCATCACAATGGATGTTCACTCCAGGTATGGTTTGATTCATTATAGTTTTGAAAATTTAAAAAAAAACAGCTCTTTCAAGCATTTGCTTGTTGACCATTAGTGCTGGCGTTACGGGGGGGCGAGTTCTGGAGTTGGCATGGCAAATGTTACGTTATACACTCACATTGGTTGATGATTTCCTTAAATGGACGGCACCAGTAAGACCAGTACTGCTGACTGTGGTATTTAATTTTTGTATGCAACAGTTGATTTTTTCTTTGTCATAGGACTAATGGTCAATGTAGATCCAAAAATTTACTTAAATTAATATATTATTTGCAGATTCAAGACAGAAGCTTACGACACAGTAGTGAATCGTTTCAATGAGAGGTTCCTCCTGTCATTAGCTGACAACCCTCGTTGCCTGGTGCTGGACGACTCACTCACTGTACTGCCAATATCGTCCAAGACTGCTCAAGTAGAGCCCGTTGATGTAGCTCCTGAGGTTAGCCTAAGTTCTACTTATAAATAATAATAATTTATTTATTTCGGAAAATCTCCATATAAGTTAAATTAATAATAAAACACAAAACGTAAACATAAAATGCTAGTGTGTTAGTAACACTAAAATGTACCTAGAAATATGTTAGTATTTTTTTAGTACTTATATCTAACTTATGCCTATGGCTGTCCTTACCCCACTGATTCTGGAAAGGCTGTTGCTGCTGCTTCGTAGACGGTGGAACAAGGAGTTTGCCTTCTTGCGCATGATGGCTTGAAAACCATCCGTACGTGCTTCAGCAAACACACCAGACGCGCTGCAGCGCCACGGCAGTCCCAACAGCATCATAACATCAGCTATCTGCCCAAAAGTCTCGTCAAAATCGGTCTAGCCATTTTGCTACAAACGGACAGACAGACAATTTTTTTTTATGTTCCCTTTATATATATTTTCATATTCAGTAAAAAGCTAATATTTTAAAATTATAATTAGACACTTTAATTTTATTTATTTTATGTATAAGTAAATGGGTATTAATCAACCAGTCACAACAGCATCTCAGAATTCTACAACTAATGAGAGCTGACCAACCATAGAAAAAATATGGGAGCAGAGTCGTCATAAAGTCAAAATTAATTGTGTAGATGTGAAAGCGATTAACTAAATTCTTCTTTCAGCGTGTCAACCCAAAACTGACAGAACTGATATCATCTCTATCGGATTCACCGCCAGCGGGACCATTGGTCGCGTTGTGTCGCACGTACGACCAAGCGAGCGCGCTTGTTGCGCTCATCAACACGCTTGCTGATAAACAGTCGAGGTGAGTTACTAAATTCAAATTGCTTTCTAGGCAAACCAATTCAATATGAATTTGTAAACTAACAATGAGGGATTTTCTTTTTAAACTCTTCCTAGTCGCTGGATAGATGGCGCTGAAATTGGTAAGTTACTGCAAGGAACGGAACGTCACATCATTTCACTTGGATGTAATGGTTATATTCGGAAGCTTAAGCAAACGAAAGTGTCAGTCAACGAGCGTGTGTGACGTGACGCAATGTTTTTTTTTCAAGCGTTTTGGCTCTGGCACCTAGCAACGTAGTCAGTTTAACGCCATCTACAGAACGCTGTAGATGAAAAAAAAAAAAAAAAACATAGTTTCGAGGAACTCCTCGAAACTATGTTTTTTTTTTTTTAATTTTGGGGTTTTTGTCCAATAAGGATATGTCAACCCCATCATACCTTATTAACAATATAAACTCAACAAAACAAACCTTAATTAATTAAGGTTTGTTTTGTTGAGTACCTAAAATAAACTAAAAATAAAATAAAATGCTACTCACTGCTGAACAACTAATATTAAACTACATAATTTTTTAGCTGCCTCCGATTTTGGGGTTGCTAAAATACTTTGAATTAGACATGTTTTTTTTTTAAATACTCAAAAAGAAAACCTCTCATTGCAAACTTTTATCAACAAATTTATCGCTATATCGCGATATGCGTGCGATACGGCGTGAGGGATAAGGGACTAGTGCTTCTCGCTTACCCACACAACTTTGAGCGAGACAGCAGGTGTTTTAGCTACGCCCAAGAAATTGTTCGAGACGTCGATTAGCGCAGCTTTAAAACGCCAATGTATTAGATTAGTGCGAATTACAGAAAAGTGTCAAGCAAAGCCATGAATGTGTCATGAGTCTTCATCGCCTAAGGGTCATATTTAGGTATCTAATATCTATACTATAGCTTTTTCTATATGCTGCCATGTCAAATAAAAACCTGATTCTTCAAAGATTTTCAACAAAATCCTTCTTCCTCAGACCACCTCACTGCCTGACAGCGGCCCGAGGTCGCGGCAAGTCTGCCACCCTGGGCCTATCAATCGCCGCAGCCGTAGCCCTGGGCTACGTGAACATATACGTCACTTCCCCCCACCCGGAGAACTTGATCACATTGTTCGAATTCCTGCTCAAAGGATTGGACGCTTGCTTGTATCAAGAACACACTGACTACAATATCGTGAGGTCGACGAATCCGGACTTTAAGAAGGCGATCGTAAGGGTCAATATTGCGAGGAATTCGAGGCAGACTGTGCAGGTGAATAATGTATAAATGTTACCGTAAAATTGTAAAACCCGTTAGATTGTAATCTATCTAGCGAGATTGTAAACTCTCGATAGATTGTCAACCGAGCATACTGCTTACAATTTAACATATTATTTTTCGGTAGATTGTAATAATATATCGAAGTGTAATCGTAAAATTGTGAAATGTTTGCGACGAAATTCAACTTGCGTGCTGTGGAGGGGCGAGGAGGGAGGGGAGGTCCCTCTTGCCCTCTGGTACCACTCCCATGAAAAGATACCTAGTGCACCATTCCTGAGAAAAACCGATTAATGTAACCTAACCTCGAAACACTTTATATTCCCCTAAAAAGCGTAGTCGACGGAGCCCCGTTTGTGTGTCTTGGTTTTCTAAAAAGGATACAATACGAAAACTCGGTAAACAAATATTAAACCTTCACATCCCAAACTTCGCCTTATTAATGCAACGAAAATATTATAATAAACAGTTTTAAGGTTATTTAATTCTGCCTCGTTGGTCTAACGCAGTGTTTCCCAACCTTTCTTGGACCAGGGACCACTTTGGTGTCTTTATTGTTCATAAGGTCTTAGATAAAGTCATATGTAATTCATGGAATCGCCGATACATTGTGCTCTATATACAACAGTTATTTCAGGCTACAATGGCCCATAGATGTACATATACCATAAAAAAAAACATATTAATATAAAGTAAAAACGATACTTGTGTAAATAAATAAGACTTAAAACTATGTTAGTAGCACTTCACTTGTGTTGGCTGACCAGTGGAACTTGTCCACGGAAGCGATGGACAAGTTCCACTAACCAAGCCTATACCAGTTACTAACGTTACACATGACCTCTTTACATTCCCAAGCAACTCTCTTTCAGTACATAACCCCAGACGACCACTCCCTCCTGTCGGCGGCGGACCTGGTGCTGGTGGACGAAGCCGCCGCCATTCCGCTGGTGCACGTGTCGGCGGCCGCACAGCGAGCTCCGCTAGCTCTGCTGTCCTCCACGGTGTCGGGGTATGAAGGTACCGGGAGAGCTCTGTCACTGAAGCTGTTCGCTCAGCTGCAGACGCAGCACAATGCTCCTCCTCCGGTGAGTAATCTATAAAACATGTAAATATGTGAAGAAAGAATTTTATAACCCTTTTTATTAAATGTACAATAAGCTGGTATAAAGTTGAAAAGTTTATTGACCAATATAATTACGTAATATAAATACCTGTGTAGGTTATGCGGTTGTTTGATCTTGATGCACACTGACCTCCGTACTAGTGAAAACTGTATTACGGCAGATCCGTCTTCCTTGTTCACAAACATTCACACACTTTCACAATAATACAGATAACTTGCATTTCACTGCTAAATAAACATAGATTTATGAGTTTGGAGATTAATACTGATACAGTGGGTATTTGAGCATTTGGTATGGGATCCTTCTGAGCAAAAATATAAACTTATGATAGTTCGATCATTGTAAAAATAAGTCATGTTGAAGTCGACTAACACAAAGTTGCGAAGCGTTTTTTTAGGTATTTTTATGTGTTATTCGCAACATTCCATTCAGTTTGAGTGGGAAACATGTTGCTCCCAACAAAAGCTTTTTATTGGAACAATGTTTTACAACCTTATCTAATATTTCTTTTATTACCTTTTGATACAGAGCTATATACAACAGCGTCCAAAAAAACAAATAGAATTATTTCTTCCTTTTTCACAGATAAAACTAGAAGAGCCAATCCGTTACCGTTCCGGCGACCCTGTGGAGTCCTGGCTGAACGGTCTGCTGTGCCTGGAGGCGCCGCCCCCGGGCGCGGGCGCGGGCGCTCCGCCCCCCGGCGCCTGCGAGCTGTACCGCGTCAACAGGGACGCCTTGTTCTGTTACCATAAAGCGGCGGAGGCTTTCCTGCACAGACTGGTGGCTATTTATGTGGCTAGCCATTATAAGGTGATTTATGAACCTGTACCTTGTTTCCTCTTGTCATGTCTTTGTAGGTTGAACGTTCGCGGCGCACTGCATCCAATCTGAATCTGATTTCAAATGTTCTAAGTTCTCATTCCACTAGATTCGAATTTAAAACAGACAAACTTGGCTAAGTCAGATTGGCTTCAGACGGTACGGGTATTGTGGCGCGTCTTGAGAGAACTGCAACTGGCTGAGTTGATTGAGCAATCCAAAGTACTACTACGGCTACTAGCGCGCTGGTACAACCTTTTATTGTAGTATCGATGTGCAAATCCTCAATGGATGTCCTCCACCCTGGGGAGAGCGGAGAGGTCTGTGAGACTCGTACTGACTAAAACCACACCAGTGTTCCCTTACAAACTTGCGTAGGGGGGCAGCGGGATCTGATGCGACTTCCGCTACCCCATACTAGCGCCGGCACGCTTGACCGGCTTGCTGGTCCAACCTAACCTAAACATTAGAATTAAGAACGGGATATTTACCATGTTTATTGTTTGTTTTGAGTTTCCGATATTTCGGCACTGTTACAAGCGCCAGTTGTTCTTTAATTGATTGGTGTTCAAAAGTACATTAAACTTCCTCACTGCATGATAACTGAAATATACTGTTCTCCCACAGAACAGTCCAAACGACATCCAGCTCCTAGCGGACGCGCCTGCACACTGCCTGTTCGTGCTACTGGCGCCGACGCCGCCCAACAGTACGGCCATGCCGGAGATACTGTGCGTCATACAACTGTGTCTAGAAGGCAACATATCTGACAAGTAAGCATGTACAATATTGTAGCTTGTTTTAGGGCCGGTTTTTCAATAGCCAGTTAAATTTTATCCGACGAATAACTTGGACATTTTGACAGTTTTTGTATGGAAACTCGGCCAAGAAGTCAGATTTATTCTTTAGATACTCGTAAAAGTAATCTAATGATTGAAAAATCAGCCCTTAGTGGTGGGTTAAACTTCACTTTGCTATAGTATTTCCATATTGCCTGCCGGTCTCAGCACATGTTCGTTCACGCCGACGGTTTTGGGGGAAAAATGAGGAGCGACCGCGCTTTTCCACAGATTATCTTAATAAATGCAAAACCTTAGGTACTTTTGACACAGACTAAAATTTATCAATGTCTCGGACAAAGCATTTGTTTTATTTTGAAGTGAACACTTCTTTAGGCGCGTTGAGCACTTTTTGAGTGAACAAAAATCATGAAACTGGCGTGACCGTCACCTAACGCTTCGTAGCACTCATAGGCAATCCGCTACGGCGTAGCACCACTTGCGCGTGCGCATGGCACAACCAGATATAGATTACTTAGTTTTCACGCATGTTTTTTCATATCAGTGGGACTAATCCTCTACAAGTTGCTTGTGGAATTCCACTACCATTCCGAATGATGACATCCTAGTCGCAAAGCAACATCCACAAGTGGATAAAGGCTTTCACATAACATAACACCACGTCTGTAAACCCCGAAGAGTTAGACAGAGGTGTACCTAATAGTACACCCACATTTCACCAGTTATGGTAAAATTCTCTGTGATAGGGGGCTATCCTTTTGTCAATTGTCATCAACCGGGCACAAATCCAGACTCAATGGCTGACTATAAAATTAGAAGTAGCAAAAGTAAGCTTGTATCAATAAGCACCTATGCGGAACTGCCGCTCGGGTGGATACGTGCGCGTTTGTTAAAGCTTAAGACACTAAAAATGACGTTTATTTTTCAATAAACGGACAGTATCACAGTCTTTTAACTTAAATCTTCGGTTGCTGACAATAGCTCGCCAAAAACTCGGCATTAGCTCGCCCACTATTACTCTAGGACAAAACAAAACATTGGTTAGTTGGTATGTTACAAATAGGCACACTTCTGGCCCTCACGCTTTGGAAAACCACAGGCGTAATGTAATGTCCTTCGGAAAATATTTTCTAGCCAGTTTTCTACATTAAAAGCAATGTATTTCCGCAGGTCAGTCCGCGACAGTCTAGGCCGTGGTCGTAAGGCAGCCGGCGACCTCATCCCCTGGAACATCTGCGAACAGTTCGGTGATAAAGACTTCCCCAAACTGTCGGGGGCTAGAGTCGTGAGGATAGCTACGCATCCTTCTTATCAAAGGGTAAGTGTTTTCAGGAATTTAAGTACTACAAAAGGGCTACTAATGATATGAAGTATTTTCCTGTATCCCACGCTGTGCTATCGTCAATAAAAGGTACTTACTAGTCACATGTTCGACTCGGCTAGAGTCGCCTCACATCTGGTTGTTAGGTAAAAATAAAATGCTATGGCCTGTCGTGCCGGTCGGCCTTAATTCTCTAGCGTTGTGTTGAAAGCTGGATTTGATTCTTGAAATAATTAAACTCATTAAAGTATCCTGTAATGTGAATTAGAGACAAATGTAAATTAAATAAGTTTCTGCTTGACCCTGCAAACTCCATTCGCAAGTTATTAAGGTTTGAACCTCATCTAGCCGAGCGTGCAGAGCCTATCGTCGATGCTCCCGCTTGCGATAGCACTCTCACTTTGTTTCTCGCTCTAGCAAATGACGTTTATTAGCGATATAAAACGATAGAAACACGGAAGATTTCGATTCCGTGCTGCCAGATGAGGTTCAATCCTAAATGTGTCTTTAAATACACGATGATAAGGGCCATTTTCGCCCAACAGATGGGTTACGGCAAACGTGCCTTGCAGCAGCTAGCGGCGTACTACTCGGGCGACGTGCCGTGCCTAGACGAGGATCACTCCGACGATGATGACGCCGGCGCCAACGGTAACAGTAATACGCTGCAGACGGAATCTATCGTGCCCAGGTAAGAACTTAATTACGTGTCAACTAATTTTGTTGAGGAGTTTAGTTGTTTGTATGGCTTTATGTTTGTAGCAGGCGATCTCTGAAATTACTTAACCGATTACAAAAGTATTACATTATTACATTGTAGGACTAAGAAATCGATGGTTCCTAGGGAAGTGTTATTCCTATTGAGATTAGGCTGATAAATAAGACTTCTTGAATTTAAATTAAATAAATCATTTTTTGAAACACAAACTACGCAGAAATTATCACATGACAGACAGATAAAAAATATGGCACCGTCAAGTGTAACAATAGATAAATAAATAGGCAAACAGTCATAGCATACAGTCTAATTTAATCCTTTTGGATTAAATTTTTATTCCGTACTTATAGATGAGGTTCAACCCTTAGTTTTCCTAGGAACCTTGCATTTGCTAGATGAGGCGCAACCTTAACCGGAAGGACTGTCAAAGTTTTACAAACGACAGAGCTCAACGTACTTTTCACGGGGTCAGGGTTTAAACCAGGGTCTCGATGTAATGCGTATGGTTACCCATCTAAGGATAGACCCCACCAAGCCTAGAAAATTGACACTTGCGGCTGTTATTATTGAGCCAGTTCAACTTGCGATATTTTAACCTTTTGGACGCCATTGTCACATATACGTGACAAGCAAGCGCGTGCCCTGTACGCCAAACGACACAAATATGTGACAAAATAGTAGATGAAATTGTGGCTTGGCGTGGAGGGCACGCGCGTGCGTTTATGCTGTGGCGGTCAAAAGGTTAAAGCTGTCTGAATACATCTTTGAATCTTCTACAGGCTTCTATTTCTAACCAGTTACGAAACTCATTTGTACTATTTTGTATAAACTGTCAGAGCCAAACCACCAACTCTACTGAAGCGTCTAACCGAAGTGCGCGCAGAACACCTGGACTACCTCGGCACTAGCTTCGGTCTCACGGAGGAACTGCTCAAGTTCTGGAAGTCGCAGAAATACGTGCCTGTATATCTTAGGTAAGTTCTTGTAATTAATTTGGAGTGAAAATGAACTTAACTGAAATTGAAGCTTTTTTATCCGATTGTGAGTCCAGAGATCCAAGGTGAGGTATTTAAGAAAATATAAATATTTTTCAACACGCTGGCTGTGTTCAGTTAAACAGTGTATTGACAAAACATCGTTTGACTCACGTAAGCACTTTTCACGGCAGTCCTCGGCTCCATAACACCCTCACCTACGGCTCGGGTTAGAATTCCGCCTCGGCTGCAATGATAAAGTTTCCCCACTTGTACCGAAATGTACTATTAGTCTTTTTCAACCGACTTCTAAAAAGAGGAGGTTCTCAATTAGTCTGTATTTTTTTTTTTTATACTTTAGCTTTAGGAGGATAGGATACAACTATGATTAGTTTCATGTTCTACATAATCTATAATCAATCAGCTTGCTCATACCTTTTCATTTCTCATACTCGGAAAGTAGTGTTTGTTTGATCCGAGTAGCGGGTGGAACGTGCTACTTACCACCTTTGGGTGGGAAAGACTCATAGTAATTGTTTCCCTCTCTAGGGTGGGAATAAATTTAAAAAATAGAACTAAAAGTCAGGCAATCGGCTGCAGAAAATCTATCATAATTTAAAAAAAAAATGCTGCGGTCTTGTGAGTGTGTAAACAGCCAGTGTGAATTAAAAACAAAAACTAAGCGGCCCCACTGACCCTCGACCCTCGTGTAACAATCTACTATTCTTCTTCGTCAAGACATAATAAAACCTGAAACATTTCTATTTTCAACAGTCAAAAAGCGAACGAGTTGACAGGCGAGCACTCGTGCATCATGCTTCGTTCACTTCGGGACAGTGCATGGCTGAGTGCATACAGCGCCGACTTCCGGCGTCGCCTGTCCCGTCTGCTGGGCCGAGCGCTCAGGAAGATGCCTGCCTCGCTCGCTCTGACTACCCTTGTCAATGATAGCGTGAAGGTGGACAAACCTGGTGAGTTAAGTTGCTAAATACAACGTCACGATTATTGAAACCAATTAATGTCGTAAAGCGAGACACTAGTAGAACCTAAACCGGTTAAGTGCGAGTCGAACTCGCGCACTTCTTTAGTATTTTTGTTGTTATAGCAAAAACAAAAATACATCATCTGTGAAAATTTCAACTGTCTAGATATCACGGTTCATGAGATACAGCCTGGTGACAGACAAACAGACGGACGGACAGTGGAGTCAGTCAGATGATCAAAAAATATTTGACCTGTATTTTTTCTTTTGTTACGTAAATAAAAATTGGCGAAGATACGACGGTTTAAAATTGTCAATACGTCACGCCTAGGTACAATTTATAGCGAGTTCTGACGTCACGAGGGACTCCCGAGTTTTGATGCGTTTTATTTTTGTATTCATTGATTTACAACAACAAAAAATACGTGTCCATTATTTTCCAATACTCTACTGACGGACTAAATAGATTTGTAGTTTTTTGATACTGTCGTCATGCAAATTCAAATTCAAATATTTATTGCTCAACACAGTACATTTATACATTTCCAGATGTCAAGTGAATGCGCAGTCCACTGTATTACCACTGTAGTACCAATTCATACATTTCATAAAATCCAATTAATACCTCGAACAGAGTCGAAAAGAAAATAAAATGGAATTAATACCTATTGCGAGTCAGATTCGCGCAAAAAAAGTTCGAAGTGATGCGTACGATGCACGGCACTTCACACACTACGCGTCGCATCGGTTCACGACGCCGAAACGAACCACGATGTGATATCGTATGATGTGTATGTGTTTTGGCCCTTACGTGGGAATCTACGACATCGCAACGTGTCACGATTTCGTCGTGTGGTCGGTCGCAGTAAATTTAAAAAGTGGACCGCACCAGACGTGTTCTCCAATAGTTTCAATGACGTACCGTGCATCGTGTCACGTCATATCGTGGCTATGTGTATACGCCGTTAGGTATACAGACCCACCTATGCGATTCGCATCCAACACACCAGCATCGTCTTCTCTTAACACCATACCTGAAGTTTTTTTAATACAAGTCCTTATTGTAAGATTGTTACTTTAAATACCTCTACGAACCCTTTACTATTCAATCAATCCATCAGCATAATGTTTTGAGTGCGTAACATTGAGTTATACCACAAAAAGTGATTTTTCACCCCAAAAAAGAAGTTGTTTCCCAGCAATAATTTTTGTGTAAAGTAACTTAGTTTGATGTACAGAATGCTTGGTTGACGGCTTCGTGATGAGGTGGTTTACACCCTGAATACTCCTTTCGCTCGCGTTCACAGATCTTGTCTTACATGTAACACGCCTTCTTCTCGACAGTCTTATCAAGGCAGCTGATAGAACAGTACCTGTCCGGCCACGACCTCGCGCGTCTGGAGGCGTACTGCCGCCAGCAAGCAGACTACAGACTGATTACGGACCTGTTGGCGCCGCTAGCTAACCTCGTGTTCCATGCCAAGACGACGGCCAAGTTAGATGCCATACAACAAGTAAGTAGCTTCATGTTGTGGACTTTTTCTTTTGATTTCTGTTAGAGGTTTATAGTTATTGACAACAAAAACCTAGCTTTTACTATGATACTTATTCTTCTTTTGTTAGTTAGTTTTGTATTGGTCAAATCTTGCAACTGAATTTCAAAACAGTGACCCCCAAGTGATTGAGTTGAAATTTTGCACACTGTTTCTGGTGACAATCAATTTTTGGAACAGACATGACTTGATCCTCCAGCCAGAATCGCCTCAACAAGAGAACTCCTCAACAGTTAATCACATCGACATGAAACTTTGCATACGCATCTATTGTTTGATATTAAGAATACCGTATATATTTTTTTTTCTTGTAAAAATATTTCTTCTATCTCGGCTTATCTGTGTATTTATTTATTGTTACCAGTATAACTTTCTAACACAATGAAATACTTAACATTTTCTTCATAAGTACGAACTCGTACATACGTACATTTCATTAATTTACCCTACAACTATTTATTGTATAACCAGTTATTTATACGAGTATATTAGGTTTGAAACTGTTCTCTGATAACCTGATCTCTCCCTCCACAGGTGCTATTCATAGCAATGGGCTTCCAAATGAAAGACGTAGACGACATAGCCTCCGAACTAGGCCTACCAGGCTCCCAGATCCTGGCAAAGTTCTTCGAAGCCTGCAAGAAGATTAACGCATCCCTTAACGCCGTTCTAGAAGACTCCGTAGCTAAAGAAATTGGTATAGAAGATAAGAACACTAGTGATGTCAGCATGGGTCCTGTGAAACAGAGCTTGTCAGATGAATTGTCGAAGGCAGCTAAGGTAATTTCTTTAAGTGTTGTTGTTTTAAGTATTGTTTTGTGGTTTAGAAATAAATGATTGTAGTATTCTGTAGTTGTTGGGTGTTTTATTTAGTTTTGAGCAGTTCCTGGTAGGTACCTAGTCAATACTCAATCATTTATTTTATTACTTTGCACATTTTGAACTAGTTGTTAGCTTAAAATATAAGCAACACACAAGCGACACAGCAAAACAGTTGAAGAGAGGAAAAACTACTTTCAGTAGTTTAGAGATGGTTGGCACAGTGGCTGCGTTTGACTACGTGTCGGTGTCGCGGACTCGACCCCGGCAATGAACAAATATTTGTTTGTGACCAGTTATGGGGTTTAGGTTTCCGTACTAGGGTTTAAGTTTCCGTTTCCCTAGAGTGGACCATTATGTGTTAAATATTTGAATGGGCTTACAAGTAGTTTTGATTTGTCTAGCTGTTTTTGTATGCGAGTTTCAACGTTAGACGCAGGGACTTAAAAACACCTTCATAAAGGTTACAGAATTATAATTGTTACATGTTGAATTGGTAACAGAATCAAATATGTAACACTTATAAATGTGTTTTCAATGTGTTAACCCAAAACACTTACAAAAGTGTAACCGTAACATATCTGTAACAGATTTATAAGGTTTAACAGTGTTAATAAGTGTTTAACAGGTAAACTCAGCGTTGCCATTGGATAGCCGAAATCTAGTCGCAGTCTGTTGTAAAACTGATTATTTCAGTTACACATATTAACACATATAAAAGGTTACAGTTTGATTCGGTAACATTATTGTATCTGTTACATCTAAAAGTGTTTTTCTGTTGAAACTGTTTTAAAAACAGTGTTAAAAACACATTATTACGGTTACAGTTTGAGTCCCTGGTTAGACGAGTAAAAACAGTGCTTAAATTTTTAAATTGTAAACTGTTTGGTTTCGGCTTTACGTTTGATTGAGAATTGTTTGAGAAGCAATTTTTATTCGACGTAATTTTTATTGGATTGTGTTTCTCATATAATTTAAAAATTTCAAAGGTCTTAGAATTAAATCTTTTTTTTTTAATAACCTCGGGTTGGGTTAAAAACAGTTTATTTCCAAATTCGAAACAAAGCTATCCTTAAAACTAAGGTATATCATCGAAAGTTTCAATCAACGATTTCATAATTTTCAGGACTTGGAACGCAAACAACGTAAAGAGCTATCTCGTCTGATGGGCGAGGACCTCGCGCAGTATCGCATCAAGGGAAGCGACCTCGACTGGGGCCAAGCGCTCACAGGCACCAAGCAGAAACAGCTGGTGTCTGTCAAGAGGTATGTATGATTTCTGTTATTTTTTCTCTAGTAGAAACGGGTTTTCTCGAGGGAAGAATCGTCAAAATGATAGATCAACAAAATACATCTGACATTGCGTACTGTTAGGATGGCGCTCCGTGGGTTCCTTTTAATTGAAACACTTTGTTTCTGCTACACTGAATTTATTTTTACTTGCACGCCAAAATTACAATAAGTCCAAAAAATGTTTATTGAATGAATTTTGTAGGTTAACTGCACTGCGTGCATGGCGAGCAATTTTATATAATACATGAATTCTCAAATCAGCAATTTTAAAGTACTGGATTTGGAATTTATTTATAACAGTACGTTAGAATCACCCGACTTTGCCAAAGTTTAACCATGGAAATGGGGTGGATACCAGAAAGGGTTCGATGGTTCTATCAATAGGGTCTTCTACTAGCTAAATCATGAAAGGTGTTAAGGCTGTATCTTTTCAATGTTTGTACTCATACGGTTATGACGTTAGCCTACTTATTAGCCAGTTTTAGTGTCCGCAATAAGTTCAAACATGGCGGTGTATGAGAGAGTTTAAGACGCCTGCGGAGCATGCGTATTTCATACAAACGTAATACCAATATAATTTGTAAATTAAACATATTCCTAAGGTAGTGTGTATTTATTTCGATTGAATTACAGAATATCTAGGTTCCCAAATATATATTTTGATTGGACACTGATTTTAACAAGAGTTATAAGAAAAATAAGTTTTCTATGGAAATTTTAAATTCCTCATATCTCGTCTTTGTACCATTGTCCTCTCAAAAAATATATTTGGAAAAATAGATATTCTGTAATCCAATCAAAATAAATACACACTACCTTAAGAATATGTTTGATTTACAAATTATTTTGGTATTACGTTTGTATGAAATACGCATGCTCCGCCGGCCCCTTAAGGAGAAGCAATTTCCCACTATGTCGTGACGATTAATTTATCGTTGGTTTTTTAGTTGGCAAAAGTCATAAACAACAGTTATCGTGTCGTCCTATATGTGAACACCTCCATTTAAATAAACAAGCCACGACACTTAAAACTATACGATTATCTTTTGTCACGACAAAATGGGAACTGGGCCTTACTTGCGGCCAGCTAATTTATTACTTAGTCGCGTCTCCGTAAAGACCGTAAATTAGCCTTCAGCGTTGTTAGTAACTTATTTCCTTATTACCTTTCATTTCCAGCGGCGAGAAGCGTCTCGGTGACGACAGCAAAGAGATCGATGACCTCATAGAAGCTCATTCGCAGAAAAAGAAGAAGAAAAAGAAGCATGTACGGAATCAAGAGTAATAAATATTGTTGAAATTGTAATATGTGCGTTTTATTTGTTGTAGCACAACACGACGCCATTTTTACCGATAGGGTTAGGCAGAGATGACCTGAATATCCTCGATCAGGGAAAATCCAAATTTTACAGAGATGTTTTTCCAATATATCTTTCAAACTACTTGGGGCTCCGTGATCATGGTGCTTGCGCCAAAATATCGGAAACTTCGAATTGTTATAATCACTGTACTATACTTTACGTACTTCGCAGTGGTAATGATCCCGTTTATTTTCAGTCAGTTTCGGCTACCTTCACTTAAACTTCAAAGCGAAACATGTGAACCAGAGGTTTGGATACAGTTTTCACTTACAAACCTAGACAACTTACTTACATAGGTGATCCATTGTTTTTTGTTTGTGCGCCCTGCTTGACTCGATGCATTTATGTATGATTGATCGTATGGTCGATACATACTACGTTGGTAGTTGAAAAATAACACAAGGAGAGATGAAAAAAACAACAGGTTCAATAATAATTTCTATAATTATTGTAATATAAAAAAGTGTTGGTAGTTATTCAACCCTTGGAATAGACAATAGATATTTCCTCTTAAACATAACAAATATGAGTGCGTGCGATGCGACAGGGGCGGAGTTGCCGCGCTCGTAAAAAAATATCATTTTTTAATCCGACCGTGCGCGCGCGTCGCCGCCCCTGACGCGTCGCCGCACACATACTTCTATACCATTTTATTACAATATAATGTGATCTAAGAAAAATAATATTTCGTCTAACGCCCGATACGGGGCGTCTGGTAAACAATTTTATACTATAATTTGTTTGTCCCTTATTTTAATACACGCGTTCTACTCGTTACAAATGTTCGTAACATCGGCTCGTGCCGCTAGGTGTGTTACAGCGAAGGCCCGACGTTGGTCTGTGCTCGGGCTGCAGTAATACAAGTGTCAGGTGGCACCTCGCACGGCACGGCCTCCCCGGCGGACTCACACATCGACACACATCGCATCTCTCCCGCGAGAGGCCGCCACTTACATTTGCTCTAATATTTGTTAACATACGAAGACCACCTCCGTACTTTACGCTATCATATCGACAATAAAAACATCCACTACAAAACATAATTTAGAATATCATTAACATTAGCTGCTATAGTATCGTTAAGTTAAACGTTATGGGTTTCGTTAATTTATACACTATTATTTTTCTCACTTTGACTTGCGGGACACTTTCAAAGGTAGAGGGAAGTGACAGAAGGAAGAAACAATGGAAGGAGGAGAAACAATACAAACATAACAGACAAGTATAACGGTTTGTAGATACACACAATCTTGCTAAAGCTAGGACGCTTAAATTAGAATGTTCTTATATTAATATTGGTGTTTATGATTAGAAGTATCCCGTAGTAGATAACTTTGGCTAAGCGAGACGACACCGCGGCGTGCGCGTGAGGCTATCAGACGTAGATACATAGGTACAGAGTAATTGAGAAGGAATTGCACTTAGGAAAGGATTCGCGACTCTTGGCACTTTCACTTACGCTAATAATTTGTCTCGGACATGTAGAGTAACTGAAGAGATAGGACAGTGAGGAAACGTGCGATGGGAAGCGATAGACTTGAGGAAGTTCGTTATTATGAACACACTGAACACTGTATGCGTGGTGCGTAGTGCGTAGTGCGCGCGGCTCAGGAACATAACGTGAACATTGACCAAACACACAATACTGGATACATTCGATTCACTACGTAACTAATTACTTTCACTTGAGATAATATATTATAAAATATAAATATACTTTTAAAACGTCAAGAATTTAAACTTATTGTACGTACATGATGATGTAAGCAGTGTACAGCGCCGGCTCGACTAGTCGCCACTGGGTACTCTATACATACAGATGTTTGATTTATTTACTCGAGAGACACAAAAGCAAATGCACTAGACCTTATTGCCACACTTAAAGTTATTGCTACGACATATACATACCGCTCTACGTATCATATATAATTGTAAATATAATCAATCACAACATCCAATAAAACAAAAATATTGTTTAAATATTATTGCATTAATTAGTTCAAGTATAACTCGGAAGGGGTTCACAGTTGAACCACTGTATAATCTCTTTACATTTAGTGCGAGTAGTGTACAGTGCAGTGAATACCAGAAATACTGCGAAGTTAATACTTCAAACCGACATCGAGGAAAATAACGTTACACATCTCTTAACCACGTTTCAAGATCGAGAGATTCCAAACGAAATTGGAGCTAAACGATTTGTCACTAAGGCACAATTTAAATTTCCCATTTGAACTTTATTTAACTCTAAAATAAACGAATTCAATTCCCCTTCTCACACCAAAGGCTGTGTAGACGCGTGGCGTGGCCGTCGCTAGCCACCGTGGGCCACTGTGAGCCACTCGGTACCACATCTATACAGATCAACGCGTATCAAAATCACTGCAAAAATATTCAATGTGCGTACGACTTATTCATTGACTACATACGACATTCAGTTTAGAATTCCGTCGATAGTTTAGAATATACAACGTTAATGTTTTAATGGTTTGCTTACTGGTAACTTATAATATAATTGGTTGGTGTATAAAATTCTGGCTTTGTCGCAGTTTCGTCAATATCTTAATGTAACAATTATAATCCCTTTGCGTTGGTACAGCAAATGAAAGATGACAACAAACTTTTATTTAAGTTAAGCAAAGTTATAACAGTACAATAATGTGATTTTATTAACAGGCATAACTTTAAATATTTGACTAAGTAAATGAGTTGACTGTGTTTGAAGCTCATCAAATCTAAGTACAGAACCACTACTTGAGTATAAAACTGTTTAAAGTTAAGTTTAATGTTAATATTTGTGTTCTAAATGAGGGGCGCTAGTTTCGATATAAAAATATAATTTCTTCCAAAGCAACGTTTGGACTTCAAAGGGTCTAACTAAGGGTAGGAAGTGGCAAAATTTTGTCTTAAACCTATATCTATAGTTGAGCTTAGGTACCGAATCGTTGAGAGAGAAACTAGAAGATTTCATACGAAAAATGAAAGGTTCTAACATTTAACGAGCTGGGGCCCGAAATGGCCGCTTTAGCAGAATCATAATAGGATAATAACATGATATGAATTGCGTTAAAATTCTTAAAATTGTCACAGACCACTGCGAATTGTGACGTAATTCATATTATTATAAGTACTATTATAATGCTGGCAGCCATTTTAGACCCTCAAGAATCATAGGTGTGCTACGACTTATACCGACATTAATCTGGAGTTTTCTCGACTCATGAGTGGCTTGCATAACATAGTTCATATTATTATACCTAATCATCACAAGCAATCTTTCGATCGTCATAATTATCTTCATAAAGTTGCGACGTGTGAATGCTGCCTTAGTAACGATGTGGCGCTGTGCTCATCCGAGTCTCATGACGAGTATTATGGGGTGTAACAAGAACACGAATGAAAGAGAGATGACAAAAGACGCATGATGCGCCGACACTCGTGTTACGTTACATGGCAAACATACAATAACGTATCCAGGTACTCAGACAAGCACAGCACCTTAGTAATCCTATGCTTATCTAATAACGTCAACTATAAATATAAGTGCAAGTGAATGATCTCTATAAATAGTATCTAATTTATCAATATATCGATCGCTGCGTAAACATATTTATCGCAAAACTATTATTATCTATCGTATACAAAAGCGCGTTGCGTGAGCCGGCACGCGCCGCCGTGCGCGGCCCACAGCTTGGGGAGCTTGCAGCGGTCCGACACGAATCTAACGACGACACACAGACAACTAGAATTATAAATATACGAGCTTCATACAGAGCTTTTATAATTGATATAATCTTTGCATACTGGTGTTTGTTATACTGTGGACTCGGTACAATGGCGATAGTCGTAGGCAGTTTAACATAACATTTAGGCATTCCCTTATAACTCCCATTGTTTGTCTCATTCCGTTGACGCTTACTTAGTGATGTGGAAGTGTATGCTAGCGCATATCCCCGGTATTTAATTATCTGGAAGCGATAACGTCATGCAGTGTCTGCCGCTCCCAGTTCAACAGACTAAAGTAATATTGCTTTCATTTACTATTTCAGTAACTACATACCATTGTACTTTTGTATCCTTTATCCTAATCTAACATCAATATTATGTATTAAAATCTTATTAATAAATGCATACAATCAGTTAACAACCGTTAAACATAACACTGATCGTTGTTTTCAAATATTCTGTGAAAGCAGAGATAAATATAACGATATTATTGATCTATTTTATAATTATTTCTGCAATAAGTAGGTATTTGTTTTGTTTCGAATGGTGTTTTATACAGGTACATCGTTTTAAAGTAATGTATCCTACTTATGTACAGCTGAACACAGAGCTATAAGCTACTCTATACTAATGTAAAGCGTGTCCCGTCTCACGTAGATTGACTGATACTCGAGCCACTGCACCGAGTCCGCAGCGACTATACTGTATATAAGTGCTTCAAAATTACTCTAAAATCGGCAGCTGAAAAAGACACTTGCTTAAGGCATTACTGACGACCGCAACTGCGCTGAACGACAATATTATTGCGACGATAGCCTGTACGTGTCTCCAAATGGCAAAATTGACGAAAGGCATTTTGTATTACACTATCACTTATCTAAAGCGTCCGTATCATATAAAACGCGATCCAATCTCACGACACAAGCTTCCTTCCATTCACTATCCGTAATATTGTGAAAGATTCGAATTGACTCTAAATGTCCAACGTCTGCTAGCCACACACACCCCTCGTAAAACAAAAAGGAAAAGGAAAATAAAGAAACAAATATAAATCCATACATAAAAATTAATGTATTCTATTATCAATAACATAAGGTATAGTTACACAAAATAATAAAATTAGAGGAAAACAAATTTATACATAATCTTAACGCGAATAAAAAAACAAATTATACATGCTATCAACACAAGATGCTATTAAAAAAAAGAAAACAGTATTTTACAATTTCCTAAAACAATCGCCTAATGCTTTCTAACCAGCGCTCACTTGTTCATCAACTTAGCTTAATATTTGTCAATTTGGTTTCAATTTTAGGGCTCATTTCATTGAGATTTAGGATTCACCTCAAAATGGTCAGAACATACTTCACATGTGCGAGGAAAGAATTTATGTAATTAAGTAACCTTTTGACATGGTAGTGAGGAAGAGTAACATTTTATAGCTAAATGCGAACCAGAACAGGGACTTAGAGAAATAATTTAATTAGTAAAGCCAGACGGCTGATTGTGTACTTTATATTAGTAAGTTAGATATTGTATTGGATAAATTCAACAATAAATTGAAAGGGTTCTTCATTAAGTAATTTCATAATAGATTAATTAATTTGTTGATTCGTAAGTAATAACTCGATCACAGTTCTTTTGTCAATGCTAATTTTGTGATACTTTTAATAATAAGGCCAAAATAATAGCTTAATCACAAAAAAAATAAGCAACAAAACAAAAAATAATAATTGTATTATAACTCAATATGAACTAGAACGATAACAAAAACCAAGTACATAGACGCGAGTTCCCAAACGAGATGCATTTAATGATTGTAGATTAGTTTAAATAATAATAAATTAAAAATGTTCGTAAACGGGTCAAAACGATTAACTAACGCCAATTGTTTGCAAGACTCAATAATGCCAGATCTTTGATAGAATGCCTCGCAATAACTTCTACAATTTAAGTAAACTTCGCTTCATGTGCAATAAAATTAAAAGTAATACAATGCCACAATAATAAATAAAAAATAACTAAATTTTAAAATAAAACATTTGTGCGGATATAGTAAGTACCTATGGTGACGAGATTAATGTCAAAACGTTGCTGCGAATATATCCAATTAGGACCAACAAAATTAACGTAACTTTAAATAAAAAATCTGTACGTTCAGACGTCCGTTGTAGGTACGAGTTTTCTTAATGATTGTTGTGTGTTTGGACTTTTTATCTTCGCGATTCTTACACAACAGTATTCGACCGGATACAGTACTATCCATTAGCATCTTAAGACTTGTCCCACCTTTTAAAACAGGCGACACCTTAACTAACTTACAAATTTTAACGCACTCGCCAAACCAGTACTTCGCCACAGCGAATGCTAACATTCTCAAAAACTACAGTTTGACAAGTGCATACAATATTACAACTATAAAACTAATTTATATATAACTTTTATATTTCTAATTGGAATATATTCCCGGCACTATTAATGTGATGTTTTTTACTAGACTTTGAACGTGTGAAATGTAAGGATAGTACTGTAACGGGAGTCTGGTATGTAGGTCGGTGCTGATAAGTTTTCTATTATTGCTTAGCACCGATAGTCTACGATACCTGTGGAACACTGCGGTGTACGACTGAACGTACGGATCAACAAATAAAGATATTAAGTAGAGCAGGTATGCGCTGGCTCGTGCGACTCAACAGCGGGTAACTAGCGTCGGGTAAATAACGGTACCGCGAGAGATTGCTTCAGGGGACCGAACGCGTTAACATCTAAACTATAATATACTAATAACTGAACGCTGCAAGCTCATCTACAAACATTTACAATAACCACTTCATTTAAAAATAAACAAACGGTGTGTTATTGTAGGGATCCCGTGAACTTGCACTGTCACGCCAGGCCTCACACATCCGAACACGCACCATTAAACAAACATTATTATGTTAATTTCTCCTTGTCCGCTTAGCTATAAATATAGTTTACATAATATAAATTAAAATATAGAGTGAAAACTACACATTTCTTACAATATACTATGTACAAGGCATCTCTTGTCGCTCCTTATTAACAACTCGTGACCGCGGCGCGGCCCTGCGCCTCCGCCCACCGCTCACCTCGCTTACTATAAACGTTCATACAAAAACCTATCTGGCACTAACATGTATATTCATTACAAAATGTATAATATAATAATATTATGTATATACAATCACAACATAAATTTGATAAACAACCGAGAGAAATAGATAGTATATTGGTGTTACGGACACTTTGTTGCAGAGTCAAATCTGTTCATGTCAAGCATTACATTGTACTCTTTAAAAGTATTCATTAAAAAATATTTGAACTTTTTTTATTATTACACGAAAGGAATTATTTATTTTGATTTGTTCAGAATTGCGTTTCAATCTCGAAACGATTGTTTAGTGATTTTTATCCTCCATTGCGTTTCGAAGGGCAGTGTGGAATTTACATATAAACGAATCTAGCTCCCCTAACAGAGTATTTATTGTCACTCCAAAAAAATTTAATAATGCGATGATCAGAGATTAAAGACTGTCTTGATCGCGTACTTTAATCATTTCTAAGCGTACAAAATTATATAGATCGCCATTGATTACATTGGTAATGAAACTACCTGATTTGTCCCCAAATTATTTGATATGTATACGAAATAATGTTCTTTTTATATTAAGACATGACAATAAACAGGGTTTTGCTCAATCATTGTTCTGTATTCAGTTATCTAAAGGGTGTAAAACACCTCTTCACGAAGCCGAAAAGCACATGTTCTCCCCATCATTGCGATCATTTTTTTGTTCTACACCATACCTGGGAACCTTCTAGTTACGGAGATATGGGGGATCAAAGTTACTACTTTTTGATTTTTTTTAAATACATTTTTTTTTTATAGATTTTGACTTTTAACACCTCCACGACCCCCTTACTATTCAATCCATCCATCAGCACAATGTTTTAAGTGCGTTACCTCAAAAAAAAGTTGTTTCCCAGCAATAATTTTTGCGTAAAGTTACTTAGTTTGATGTACAGAATGCTTGGTTAACGGATTTGTGATGAGGTGGTTTACACCCTGTATATGATGTAGGAACACTTTTCCTTGAGTTGTTCGCTAAACGCTGTTATTTTGCGCGGCGCGAGACGAGGCGGGCGGTACAGTCCTACTATATCAATTTAAACTTAAGTTCTTATTCAAAATGGAGTTATCATATTTCAAAATTCACGCTTGAACTATATTAGGCATGGATCTTTACATGTATTCTAGCCTTAATGGAAGATTGCATTTAAGTCTATGAAGGCCGTACATGAACTGCGCCTAACATTATTTAAGCAAAGAAACTTGTCGAAGCAACAATGACTTTTATCCAATAAAAACAGCCCATTTGTTTAAGTATTTGGCTTATTACTAAAGACCGCTTAAGGCGCGATTCCATTAGACAAGTCTTGCATGCAAGTATGACATCACATTTGTACAAGTTGCTTTGTAAACATGGAAAGGAAGTTGCATTGGAAACATGTTTTCAAGAGTGTGCAAATTACATGCAGGTTTTACTTGCATACAAGTGGAGATGTTTAACAATTGAGTAGGACACGTCACTCATTCGCAATTCGCAAAACGTGCAACTATCGTTTGCGCGATCAATTTCACTCATCACTTGAACAAAAAATGTACAATGTCAAAATACGTCAAACAAGTTGCAGCTTGTGTTCAATTTGTATGCAATTTACAACTTGCTTACAAGTAACTTGCTTAGTGGAATCGCGCCTTTAAGGTAAGCGTCTACGATTCCAGTGTATGGTCTTAAGAAACCTCCCCACAAGTCACTGCTCTATGCCAAACCGTATGGAAGTATAAAGTGCGGAAGTATTTCTGCGTTAAGTATCAACTCTATGTTAAGTAGCGACCTTAACGTTTCATGAGGTAGATGAAATATCACGTCATTTCATAGTCACAGTCAATTTTGATGAAATATACAGCCGGTGTCACTACACCGATTTGTGATGTACCTTAAATCTTTTTGCCATTAAGTAATTATTAATAATTATCTAAACTAATTGGTGTTGTATTTTGTGTTCGATTAACTTTTGCCCGTCTTGTCTCGCCGACGCACAATTTTATATTTATTAAAATTGATATATTTGATTATTAGGATTCAGTTTGTTGGATCGCCCCGTTACATCGTCGAGTGATTACTTTTCGTCGCCGTTGCACTATAATTATACATCTAAGCTAAATTATAAATCAAATTACACGTAATTCACTCGCGTAAATCAACATAGCGAAAGTATAAATCTGTAAATTATTGCGAAGACCTACAAGTGATCCCATACATGTTGAGATATTAATAATATACTCGATTGGCCCACATGCGATCAAAATATTATTTTTGTCGTATAACTCCCTTTACACTAAGAAACGAGCAATTCGTATATGTGTTCCCGACAGTAAAACATTTCCATTGATAGGGAAGTAAAACTACAACGAAAAACACTTAAGATATGAATAGTCTATCACTTATATAATACAGAGTCGGTAATCAAATCGGACTCGACGCCACCCGTTGCTACGCAACGATGCCTTATTTACAATTTTCTTACAAATTTTTACACTTTGCTTTTTGGTCATCGATTTGGGAAGAGAACGAAATGAGAAGACGTTGAGTTGGCGATATCGCGGAAGTATCTCTGGGACCGGATGTACTAACATAGAAGCTACCTTCGTACAGACAACTCTCGCGTTCTTCTGTTGCTCACGTTTGATTGTGTTTACACTCGGTTCGTGGTTTGCGCATCGTTTTCTGTCATTTGTAGGACAATGCGAGGTAACCAATGCATCAAAACCGTACGATTGTAATCTTGGGATAACTTCTAAAGTGTTGCGGGGACAACGTTGTGCCTACATACCTTCTCTTCGTTCAATATCGCTGAGTTTTAAAACTGATATCAGAAGACGACCAAACTGGTGCCATCTTCTAATAAATGCGAACACCAAGCCACGTTACACTAATCATAGCGACTGGAGCATGCATACTATTTCCATTGAACGACATGAGTGATTATCGTTCTCATTCGTTCAATGAAACTATAACTACATATTTGCACAGTCAAATCGCTACAACCATTATACAGTATGTGACGAATTAGGAGTTTAGATTTTTGACCCGTTTTAATAAATCGCTTTCGAAATATTGCTGTCAAAATATCAACCGTCAACTTTACATACACGTATCAACTTAGGATATGTTCATTAATCAAATCATTTATTTTGCCATTCAAGATTAAAAACCAAACTTGAAAGCGGTTTATTAATACTTGCCAAAAATATTGATTTACACACAGAAAACGTAGCGAATTATAGTCCTCCTTGAGTACTTAATCAAACATAAGCAAACTCTTTTTAGACAAACATTAAAATTCAATTAACCCTTCTTCCTAAAAAGCGCTCATTTAACATTTAGTTAAACACTCAAAAAACAACACCCTCTAGAGCCCAAATGATCACATACTGTAGACACGATTACGTCACAGTCGCTTGTCACTTGTCACGTGTCACTCGTCACTGACGTCACTAGTGGTCGCTGAAGCAGCGGCGGATGAAGTCCCAGTGCGTGGCGCGCCGTCACTCGCGCGGTGCGTTCTTCAGCAGAGAGATGGCGTGTCGCACGTACTGCACCAGGTGACGGAACGTGGACGATAGCGACAGCGGCCCGCACTTGCGGTCCACTGCTATGAACAGATCTGGAAAATTAAAAGACGATATTAGGTAGGTGGTTAGCTTTATCAAATGTTTCTAAGTGTGAGCGGTCACGTTTAGTCTATGGAGTTATGGACTTTGCATTATCACTGTTGAGAATCAAAACATTTTATTCCATCTTCCATCTTGCGCTGTATGCTCTAACACTTGACGATCATATATGAATTTTGGGCCAAACATATTTTAATAATAATTTGCCACCGACTCGATAACAAGAAAATTTCACGAAGGCCTACATGGGCACTTATAAAACGTCGAGAAGAGGTTAACAGTACTGTTTGGTCGTTTCTTATAGAGAAGACCGGCAAGAACTCTATAGTAAGTCTTTCAGGCATCTTGAGAGGCATCTAAACTACGTTTGACAATGTAAAGAGAAGGTTATTTATTGTTTGTCCGTCTTCAAACTGAAACAGCAAAACTGCTTGGCGGCAATATATTATAGGTATGGTGGTACGTTTTCCCGACGAGCTCCATGACTTTTAGCTGTCATATTTCGTTTCTGGATTTTCCCCTCACCCTCCAGCCCTTAACTCAATGCATTTGGATTTCGCCAAATGTCCCAAACATCTTTATAACAAGAATTTGACTTCAAAATAAGGCTAGAACTTCTTATAACAAAAAAAAACGAAGAAAACAACAATAAGATAATGGAGCATACCTCTATTAGCTCTAAGCCTGCACAAGGAGTCTGCCTGCTCCCACAGGTCATGCGCGACGTAGAGGAAGGCGTAGTACTTGTTGAGCAGTAGCAGCGCCTGGTGCGCGTGCGCAGGCACCGAGTGCGCCAGCGAGCAGTACCCTGACGACGCCGACCCCGACCCCACCGACCCGACCGACCCCGCCGGGGACGGCGTCGGGGACAGCGGCGACACCGACTCCGCCAGGGCCGGCTGCAACAACCAGAGAGGGGACCTTGTACTAACAGAACTAGGGGGAGGTACTTAAACTATCCGTTTTTGCTTTCAGGTGAAAATATTGCAACTTTTGAAATTGATATATGGATACAGCATTTTAAAATAATCAGCCTCTGTGAGAGGAAATTCATTTTTGAAGTAATCTTGATCAAGTTTAAGTCGATTTACGGCGAATGTCACCATCGTCATACTCCTACCCTTATTCTAAACTAAATTCGATCAGCATACAAACTGCGATCAAGAACTGTCCATTTCAATACTCCACAATAATTATGACAGTTCTTGAACTCGGTAAATATGCTGATGGCGTTTAGGTACTTTTCATTGGCAAAAACCGCCTTTAATTTCGTTAGGGTGCTTGCATATCGAAGCGGGTTTTAGACCCTGTATTGAGTAGATTGTTGCTGATTATTTTACAGATATCAAAATATTGATCAATTATAAAAATCAATTATTTCTTTATTATTGTATCTGTGGTTTAGCGGTACATTTATAACATTGATTTATTTTCTATACCGACTACCAGTAATCGCTAGCAAAGATCAAACCATTTCAATAAGGGAGTCGAACCCTATTTAAAAACATGACTATTTACTACTGATTCATCACTTATATAAAAAGCAAAAATTTACTATCAACTACAAAAAGTGAGCAACAAAAAGGTATATAAGTGTAAAAATCATAGACATATTATTGCATACATGGCAATGGCAAGATGAAAACAAATATGGCGTAAATATGCAAGCTTTTGCATATTGCCCTTTTACATGGGACTTTGGGATAAAGCGTGATGTTATGGTTTGTTTCAGAGCCTTTGCGAGTTTTCTGATTATTTGCTCTCTTCATATCGCTATTAAAAAAACTGAAAATAACATACTTAGATCGAAAACTTATTGTTATTCGCATTGCCAATCTATGTAATAATATATCTAAAGTGTATTTTTCTTTTCTTGTCTAATATTGGTATACAAATATGAAGCATAAAGACATCCAATTAAAAGATTCTCTTTAATATTTAAATGCTTAATTTCAAACAGATTTTAATATTATAGAGTAGACGACATAAAAAATCTAATCAGTCCGTCAGTTTATCAAAAAATATTTGAGACCCGTTTTTTTTCTTTTGTTACGTAAACCAAAATTGACGAACATACGACGCTTTTAAAATTCTCAATACGTCACGCCTTGGTATAATTTTTTGTGCGTTCTGACGTCACGAGCCCCCACTCCCGAGTTTAAATGCGTTTTAGCTTTGTGAATATTCATTGATTTACAAAAACAAATAATACGCGTCCATTATTTTCCAATATTCTAACTGACGGACTATATAGATTTGCAATTTTTTGATACAGTCGTATCTACTATTTACATTGATTACATTTCTTGTTCGTTAGATCAAGACATTTGCACTTTTCTCGCAAAAATGATTGTTTACCATGTATATGACAGACAAGTGAAGAAATACACACAGTAGGATAAAAATAAAAGACAAATTGATACAGACATCAGAACGTACCTTCTGTTGGTACTCGTGAACGATCTTGTTGTACTCCTTGACTTCGCGGTTGTACATCTTGAACATGCGCAGGTATAGAAGCGCTTGGACTCTTAGGCTGGAAATATAGCAGGCATATGTTACTAACTTAGATATTACATCAACGAAATGAATTAATGATGATAAAGTATATTGGTAAACGGCTACGTAGGCAAACTGCCCGCGTAAGGAAGAAGCGATAAAATAACAGATGAACAAAAGAAATCTGTCATTTTTTCGATTCTTTCATAGAATATATGCGATGGTCATGCTAACGGGCTTGACGGATTTATAATGCCAAAGGCCATTTTCTAAGTCAAAGGTTCATTAATATTCGATATCGAAATCGATTACGAATAAATCGAATATACCAATTGGTTTGGAGTAAAAGTCGGTCGATAAGAATCGAACTCATCATCTCATCACGTTAAACGATCTAATTTAGAACGAATTTCATCAAAGAAACTGAACCCGCTCAGCTTATCGAGAATGCGTTCAAGGGCCGTCAGTGTCAATATTTCACAATAATGATGTCAGAGCCCTGTTCTTGAACGTAGTTTAGATTTAGTGACGAAATACGCCTTTAAATCTTTGATTTCAGAGACGAGACAGCAGAAAGATTATCTATGAAACTCAATCTCTATGTAAAATGAAATCTATCAAAATATAACAGGCATGTTAATATACGATAGACACATACTTACTTGAGTACAACCCATTTAGCATGATAGTAATGAAAAAGACTTGAATTTTTGGAAATGACAAAGACGGCATAACAAAAATCAATTACCTGAGTATATCAAGCTTATTGAAAGTATCATGCGGCGACGCCCTAAACCTCTGCGGCATCGAGTGTATACTCTTTATATACTCGATAGTTTCCCGGTAGATGGTAAAGGCGCCTTTAGTATCGAGTTCTAGCTCCAGTACTCGGCCGGTGAGAACGAAGCACAGTACAGATTCGAGATACAACATGACACGGGGTAGTGGTTCTTGTTCCTTCTCAGCGGCCGTGCGCAGCCGCGTCGCCTCCTCGAGGTAGTATCTGTCGAGTGAAATGTTTGCGTTACGGCTTGTAACAACAATCAAGGGATTAGTATGATGGAAATGTGTGTGAAATTGATGGCAGGTTCTTTATTGTTTATCGGAGTTAGTTTTTTTTGTTTGACCTCCGTGTCTTTTGAGGTAAGGTGCTTAAAAAGCAACATACCAGTGCACAACAATCACTAAAACTGTCTGCGTAGCATACTGTAGTCAAATTGGTAGGGGTAATAACTTCATAGTAGTGCCATTTTGAACTGCTCACGGTTTAAAATTGATTGAAAATTCGCACTAAACTCTCTCCCAAATCATGCCCTTTGTCAATTATTAATGCCGCATGATCTACATGTGCAGATTTTTGGCTAGATGCGATAATTGTATGGTTATGAGAACATGGTATTTATGAAGACAACTTGATATTGATAATGACAGCCTGATAATAACGACCACTTTATGTTAATCATGATAGCCTAATATTGAACTGAATGATGACATGACATTGACAACCTCACATTGATAATTACAACATACCTAATATTAATACTGACAACATGATATTGATCATGACAAAATTATATTGGCAGTGACATCATGATATTGACAATTTCAACATGTTGTTGGCAATGAAAACATTATATTGACAATGAGAGCAGCGGTGGCCCAGTGGTGGCGGCCCCGACTTACGAACAGTAAGTCGTGGGGTCGTGGTGGCCAGACAGGCGTATTACTTTGTGTAATTTATTTCATCACCACTGCTCTCAAAAACGGTGAAGGAAAACCTCGTGAGGAAATCGGCATGTCCTAGAACCAAAAAATCGAAGACATGTGACATCTACCAACCCGCACTGGGCCCGCGTGGTGCCCATACGCAAAATACGCGCTTTGACGTGGAGTTGCGGACACCAGCCTGTTCTACAATACAATATATTTACAATGACAACATGATATTGACAGTGACAACATGATATTGGCAATGACAACATGATATTGGCAATGACAGCATGATATTGACAGTGACAACATGATATTGGCAATGACAACATGATATTGACAGCACGATAATGAAACTCACTTGTGATCCCTCTCCTCGTCGGAGAGCACGTCTGCGGGCAGTCGCTCGAAGTAGGAGAAGTAGATGGGCGTCTGACCCGCGTATGTGTCCGTCCGCTCGTGGTTTGTCGCTGCTACCTCACCGCCCTAAAGTAGAATTCAGATTAGTTTTGTGCTTTTTTTAATTAAGTAGATAATTTAGGGATGCTTGTACCAAAAATCATTCCATTTTTGAAGACTGTTTTAAGATAACACAGACAGAATGACGTTTTAAACATGTTACATTAAGGTCCATGTTGACCGAAAAGATAACAGTCTGGTTATCCAAAACCAGCTGTCACTGTGACATGTTCCCATACAAAAATGTGTCTTAAACAGCTGTTTTTAGATAATCAAACCGTCATATTTTTGGTGAACATGGACCTAAGTCGTCACCATCTATCCCTTTTTTTGCAAAATGAGTAAATAAATTAGTTAGTATGATGGACAAATCGTCGATGTCTTAATGCTAGTTTAATTTAACAGTTGTCAGCGCTTCGATTCGATTTCGATTCGGGAAGTCGTATATTTATCTCGCTCGTTTTCGTTATGCCAAAAAAGGATAGACACACGACTTGTCGAATTGAAATTCATTCCAAGCGTTTGTGAATACGGGGGATGGTGTATAAGGTCCCGATCTCATAAATGTGACATGTGACATAATAAGGGGCAGTAGTGTGTTACCTGCTCAGGATGCGGCGTGTGCGGCCGCTTGGGTACGTTCCGTCTCACGGGACGCTGCAGCGCGCGCACTGTGTCGGCGCGCAGACGCGACAGCGACACGCGCACCACCAGGCGTGCGCGCGCACGTGGGACTACTGCCAGACAACGAAGGAAACGGTCAGAAAATCAGGTCATTTCCATTTCAGGTTACAATCAGCACAAAATTTCATAACCGACTTCCATGACTGTCCCCCAAAGTCCAGCGAATTTGCGAAATAACTCCCCAGAAACATCTGTCTGTTTAAGTATTTATACAGATAAATCCATTAAATTCATAAACGTAAGACTCAGTTCCTATGATAGAAGGACCCAAAGCACTCCAGCAGAAGCGCAGTTCTTAGTCGGCAGAGCAAGAGGTTCCGAGCGACTCCGCTCGCAGCCAAAATCAATTGAGGAGAAGTCGCGTCTCGATCTCTATAATGAATATTTGGGCAAACCTTTTTCAACCGTTAGGTTTTGATTAAATTGCTATCATCTCACACGTTTCGAATCTTTTACGTACGTTGAAGCAGCGCGAATTGTATGAACTGTACGGTCGAACAAGCTATTTGGTTTTATACAACGTAATTTGTGGGTTAAACTGTAAACCAAATAGTTTGTTCAACCGAACATCATGAAGTCTCTCGAGGTCGTTTACGTTGTCATTTTGATTAAAACTTTAAAAACACAGATCTCAGAAATAAAGGGTGTGAAACACCACTTAATGAAGCCGAAAGGCACGCACTTGTTCTCCTCGTCATTGCAATCTTTTTTTTGTTCTACGCCATACCTTCTAGTTACGGAGATATGGGGGTTAGTTACAACTTTTTGACGAGTTTTTTTTATGAATACAAGTTTTTATTGTAAGTTTTTTACTTTAAAGACCAACACGACACTCTTTCTATTCAATCCATCCACCAGGACAATGTTCTGAGTGCGTTAATTACATTGAGTTCTACCACAAAACAAGATTTTTCACCCCAAAAAAAAGTTGTTTCTCAGCAATAATTTTTGCGTAAACTTAGTTTGATGTAGGTACAAAATGCTTGGTTGACGGCGTCGTGATGAGGTGGTTTACACCCAGTATGAATACAAGCAAAGTAGAGTCTGAACACTCACCATTGGAAGACGCTTCCTCGAGTCTCTCAGATCCGCGGCCGGACTTGAGCCCCGAGCCCACGTCGGCCTCGGCGCGCACGTACCGCTCCGTCGCGATACGTTCCACGCGCTCCACGGGCTTTTCCAGCACCTGATCATGATAAAATATCGTTTATTTATTAAAAGAGGCACATACATTTACATCGTCTGATGGCTTCCAATCTAACCAGATGCAGCTATATACCAGTATTTTACATGAAGCAACTGCCTATCTGAACTCCACAACCCAGTTAGTACTAGGTAATACGATACCCCTTGGCCACTGACTACCTGTAACGACTGTCAAAGATCTACAAATGACAGCTGGGACCAACTGCTTAACGTGCTTTCCGAGGCACGGAGAAAACTCGGTATGTAATGGGCGGTCACCCATCCTAGACCAAACTAGGCCAGCATGGCTTAACCTAAAGATCCACCCGAGCGGCACCGTCAAGATAATCCGTAACAAATGTATTTTTTCTAAACTAGGTTGAACCTGTGCTTCAAACCAAAAAGCCAATAACACCTAAAATTAAAACTTGGATAAAAGTAAGAATATAATACCTTGGTCTCAAGCCTGTCGTGCGACAACTTGCTGTCGGACAACCGCGGCTTTATTTCCGGAAGACGTTCGTGAGCTAACTTCTCCGCTATCCGCTCATTCCGCTCATTCCGCTCGTTCCGCTCGTTCCGCTCCCCTGATAGTCGATCGTGAGATCTTTCTCTCGGCAACCGATCTATCGACATCTTCTCGCTCGGTACCCGTTCAGTAGACCGCCGGTCGTTGAGCCGATCTGAGGAGAGACCCCCCGATAGCCTGTCAACCGAAAGCCGGTCGCTGGCCGAAGAAGACCGGTCCGACGTGGACGTACGCTCCGTCGATATCCGATCGACGGGGCGGTCGGGTATCCGGTCGTTGGAGGTACGTTCGGTCGGTATCCGGTCGTTGACGATCCGATCGGAGGGTATTCTCTCGTAGGAAGTCCGTTCGGGTATCCGATCGCTGGGGGGTCGTTCGATGGGCAGTCGGTCGTTGCTGAGTCGGTCGGCGGAGCGGCGACGGTCGGATCGGTCGGATCTTCGGTCGGGCTCGTGCGGGGAGAGTCGGGCCATGGCCTCCTCGTTGCGTCGCTCGGCGGAGCGCTCCCGATGTCTCCTCTCCTCCTCGTCGGCTTCGGGCGCCGTGACCTCGATGATGGTCACCTGGCCTTTGCCTTTGCCTCCTTTCCCTTTGCCGCCTTTACCTCCCTTGCCACCGCACTCGTCGCTTTTCTTCGGTGTAAAAACCTGAGAGAAAAAGTTATATTATATTTACTTTCCTCTGGAAATCGGAAATGGTGATGATGTTATGCGGATGAACGAGAAACATTTCGGAAGTGAAGTTGGTATGAAGGCGGGATGGTGATTATAACACTAGAAATATGATATGACTCCAGAGATGACGGCTAATAAAGAGAATAGACAAAGATATGAAGACCCCGAACTAATTGAGTCAGATAATGAAGATCTTTCCGATACTAACCTTACGGAAGATATGCGTCTTGGTTTCTTGAAGGGCATTGTGGTGTGCCGGCGGGTCAGGCTCCACGTCACTGTCCACCAGCGGCGCGGGGGGTGCGAGGGGGGCGTGTGTGGGCGCGGGGGGCGAGGGGAGGCGCGGCTTGGGGGGGCGGCCGCGCTTCTTCTTGACGGGGCGCTCCTCCGAGGGCCGCGCCTTGGGGGGCCGCCCACGCTTCACCGCTCCCGCCGGCGCCGAGGGAACCACTCGGGGTGATGCCTGAAGATAAAATATTCCAATTAAAGCCAGCATTTATCAAAATTCGGCAAACAATATATCGACCCGGATAGTAACTAGTCTCTAAGTGCAAGACGCCTACATTACCAGAAGCATCGCATTGTGTTGCTATCGCAAATACAAAACAAAAACGTCTTACGCGCCTGTAATTATATCGACATCCATAACGTTTAACGTTCACTGCTAGGTACAGTACTGTCTTTATGGGGCCGCGTGACCCTAATCAGAACTACGCCATCTTGTTTTTTAACACAATAGGGAAGACTGGTCAAAGCTGATTGTAGATGGCGTGTCCATAGCTTAGTCGCAATCTGACCAATGAGGTAAAGCTATTTTGACATATAAAATGAGTTTAACAGATTTTCAACCAATGACGATGCTAGGTCTCAACTTGTGACCTAGCACCTAGACCTAGACCTAGCTTGTGACTCACAAGCTATGCTGGCGCCATTAGATTTAAAGTTGCCTTCCTCATTTCATTCAAGCGCCTAAAAAACCATGCTAAATTGTATAGTATAGAACACTTGTATGTGTCACCGTAAAAATGTCAAACACGTTAAATTGTAAGCTCTCTAGCGAGGTTGTAAACTCTCTAAATATTGTCAACTGAACATTCGGAAGTATCTCTGCCCCCATAATCGGGACTTGGGGCACCCCCACGTTAGGTTAGTTAGGTTCCTTTAAACCCTGCACTAGGAAATAGGCCTCGCGTAGCGGAGCTCCGTCGACTAAACATTTTAGGGGAATATAAAGTGTTTTAAGGTTAGGTTATTTTAATCGGTATTTCTCAGGAATGGTACTTTTCATGAGAGTTGTATCATTGGGCAAGGGAGACCCTTCCTTCCCTCTACACCGCGTGAGTTGACTACCATCGCATGCATTTCACGAAAAATGGTGCGTTTTATTGTAAGCAGTATGTTCGTTTGACAATATTTCGAGAGTTTACAATCTCTCTAGTTATTTTACAATCTAACGTGTTTGACAATTTTATGGTGACATATGCACTTCTAGTAGTACCTATCTACACATATATTTACCGTATGCCTCGACGTGTCCTCATCACTAGAGGCCGACGGTCGGCGGGTGGGTATGGATCGTCTCCGCCGCACGACGCCCGGAGACGGCGACGACGCCTCCGAATCCGACATCTCCGAGATCGGACTCTGCAACAAAATGATAGACATACGTTAGTGAAGCACTTTGATAAATTTCTTCTTGGTACAAATACAAAATCGTTAAGCCATTGGACTGTTTCTTCATACTTCAGTCTTCTATCCACAATTACTGTCTACAAGATTTCAATCAACTCAGTAAATACAGTACAGCTGGGCACATGCCTCTCCCAGATTGCGCCACCAAACTTTGTCTTCCACTTTCCGCGTGTAGTCTGATACAGCCTTTTTACCAGTTTGTTTCCTCTCGAATGCCTTGATATGATCATCGTTATCTTAGTCAGAAGATGTCAAGTACTGCCATAGTATGTCCACCAGTACATTGCCATGGTTACCAGCCCTGCGCAGCCCACATTCAGTTGATCCCAGTACAACTTTCCACACGCGTTAAAAAAATCTAAAACTGGTTTATTTTTGGTTTCACTTTTACCTGAATAATACTAGGCACAGTCGTAGACGCAATATTCCCATGAATCGCCCCCACAGCTTGCCACAACAAATCCTTCAACCTAAGGTACTGGTACCAAATCCTCTCTCGATCTTCAAACGGCACGTCACTGATACTGTTCTCAAAGTTCATCAGTCCGTAACGAAGGGAACTCTTTAGTATGGAAAGCTGGATCCATTTTTGAGTGACGTCTTCTTCGCTCACAGCCATTATGTGATGAAGTAAGTTGTAGTATATTCCGAAGTAAACATCCATTTTTTGTGCTAATTTTGTATCTTGGTGTTAATTTCTGTCAGTGACTTTTTTACGCGGTCATCATAATCAAGTGTTGACGATTTTTTTGTTTTGGCAACTACACGATTATTTTACAGTTTTATTAACTTATACGCCTTTCTTTTAGCCATGAAGTTGAAGATTTATTTTTAAATCGTTCGAACAATGTTTCGCAAAACGATTCAATTACAAAACGTCTTGTAACTCAAAACACAAGTGGTGTGAACTCAATGCGATCCCAGAATCAACCGCGAGCTTACGACTCAGATTGTAACAAACGCTTACTAAGTATTCTTATTAAGAAACGTGTGGCCAGTTTGTTTCCGAGAACTGTTTATCTTTAGGAACATAACACCTGGGAAAGGGTCGCTTAATATAGTCGGGATACTGTTGCATTGCGGGCTAAACACGGAAAGTGCTGGGTAGGTCATTCTTAAGCGTGAGAGGTAGATGTACCTACAGTCAGGAATTCATAATAGAATAGAATATTAGTTTTTAGACTGACATGGTCACTAACACAAACATTAGAATTAAGAACGGGATATTTACCATGTTTATTGTTTGTTTTGAGTTTCCGATATTTCGGCACTGTTACAAGCGCCATGGTCACGGATGAACTGAAGTTATTGCGGGTGGATGTTTATGAGCAGACGAAACGGTCTACCCTCTTTCTTATCCGGAAAAGTGCCGGAAGATGTTCACGAACGGACACAGTGAGTTTTGTGTGTCGGGAACGGAATCGTGTTGTGAGTGAATTATGTGACAATGGTAGCGGTGTCGTGCGCGAAAAACGAATAAGAAAGAGGGTAGACCGTTTCGTCTGCTCATAAACATCCACCCGCAATAACTTCAGTTCATCCGTGACCATGGCGCTTGTAACAGTGCCGAAATATCGGAAACTCAAAACAAACAATAAACATGGTAAATATCCCGTTCTTAATTCTAATGTTTGTGTTAGAATAGAATATTCTTTATTATGTACACCATACAAATAACATTGGTAGGGTGACAATAGGCGGTCTTATCGCTAAAAGCGATCTTTTCAAGTCAACCTTTAGATAGCTTTCAGCATCCGTTTATGGCCTTTATTACGGTGAAAGAAAATATCGTGAGGAAACCGAAATATAGTAGAACTAAAAATTATATGACATACCCTCGCTGTTCCCATGTAGTGGGTCTCACCAATAGGAACGTTTGACGCTCATAATGCTTAGTGGAGGTACTTTCCTACAAGTCTTAAAAGCTTGGCTTGTCCTTAAAACCTACTACTCTTCAAGTCTTCATGGTGTTTGGGTTTCTGAACAGTGTGCTTGCCTTATGCGCTTGCCGTATTGTTGGCCCCTAATAGGCACGCCACTTATGCTTATGCAAGTGTACTTAACAAGTTGTATGGTCCACCCGAGTCTTAGTTCGTTGGCAGTTTCTGTCAACACCTGCAGAATTTTCAGTATTTAAGACATGTGACAAGTTGACGACAGCTTCGAGAAATACCGACTTGTCATCCGATCCTAACACGTTCGTTTGCTAAATAGGGCAGCTGTTTATACTTAGAAATCTTTAAATGGTATCGTCACAAGCTGTTTAGTATTGGAAGTGTAAATTACATGAAAGATCGATTAATTATTCTTGTTGTACTGTTTTTCCATTGGATATTAAGTCCCATCTAATCATTATTCCCTGCTAGTGGTATATTAATATTGGCATTGTCATGGTTATCCTCCAGCTAGATGGACTGATTGAAGGTGGTGACGTCAAAAGAAGACTGAGACGAACTGGAGTCGGCAGGCGATAAACGGGCATTCTTTTTCTTTTCGAATCGATGGTACAATACGGCCGATGTATCTTGGCGAGTCCGAACTTCGCGCAGATGGTTGCGCAATAATTGTTTTTAGGAACTAAATGGTGGCATGAGGCGACGTGCGGGGGCGGTGGTCTAGGCTAGAGATTGACCCTACGTAAACACAATCGACCCTTTATTCGATCAAATATCACAATCGATTATTTTCATTTTCGAATTTAATGTTTTTTGTTTAAATAGATATTAAACTAAATAGATTTATAAATGTAGTGAATTTTGTCGTTAATAAACGAGATTTCGAATTAAATAAAAAGTAAACTACCAAAAATATAATATTCTCGTTTGAAAGACCTAATTTACTTTAATATTGACAGTTATCTTTTAACGACTACTTGAGTAACGACTATTTGAGAAAATTTAACACCTTAAAAAAAATTAAATTAAATATATTTTATGACTTAATTTCAATCGATTTGAATAAAAATCGATTAAATAACACCCTCAGGCATGCGTATTGGACATCCCTTTTTGGTTCCTTCGTCAAGCTTCGTGCTTATTCGGGATTGCTCGGTACACGGTAATATGTCTCAGTCACACGTAAGCATTGGTGTCGTTTTCGTGTCGCTATCTCTGTCTTGAGCACAGTCGGTTACAAAAGTTTTCGTTGTTATTGTTGTTGATTTGTTATTATAATTCTTAAGTTTTTTTTGTTTCGTGTTGTTTTTTGTTTCGTGTTAAGTTTTTTGTTTTGTGAATAAGTTTTTTTTGTTAGTGTTATTTAAGTGTCAGTTAGCACTTACATAATTCTCCAAATATGCCACCAAAGCATAATAGTGTTTTAAATCGCCAGGCGAGAAAAATTATTTATGACATAACGCAATATATGAAAAAAGAAAAAGAAGATGGCGTAAAAGATGTGGACAAAGTTTTTTTAAGAGTTGCTAACGCAACGGGTGTGTCCCAACGCACAATACAGCGGATCGCAACTGAAGGCAATGTTTCGGGTTTACTTTCGGTATTCCGCACGCCTGGTAAAAAAAGGTCTAGATCAAAACCTATTACGGACATTGATAATTTTGACCAAGGTGTCATAAAAAGATGCATACATAACTTTCACAAAACCGAGAAAGAAATGCCGACCATAAATAAATTACTGGCGAAACTGAAGCGGGACATAAATTTTCAAGGGGCTAAAACGAGCTTAAAAACAATTGTAAATAAATTGGGTTTCAAATGGCGAAAGACCGAAACCAATAGAATGGTACTTATTGAGAAGACTGACATTCGTCTAAAAAGGATCCTATACTTAAAAGCAATAAAAAAGTACAGGGATGAAGGGCGACCAATTGTGTTTACTGACGAGTCGTATGCCCACTCGTCACATACAAAAGGCAAGGCGTGGTCTGATGGTTCCGCTCAAGGACTAAAGCGCCCTATATCAAAAGGTCAGCGAATAGTTATGGTGCACGCTGGGTCAGAAGCAGGATTTGTTCCAAACGCCTTATTGATGTTTAAATCTGGAAGCAAAACCGGAGACTACCATGACGACATGAATTTCACAAACTATGAGAAATGGATACGGACCCAACTTATACCAAATTTGAGCCCTAACTCGGTGGTGGTTATTGATAATGCTCCGTACCACAACAAATTATTGAATCCTGCTCCTACCTCTAATGATAGGAAGGCAAAAATGGAATCGTGGTTAGTTGAAAAGGGTATACCATATGAAAATGACATGCGTAAACCACAACTTTACGACCTCATAAAAAAAAACAAAGACGTGCACAAAACATATGTAATGGACGAAATATTTAAGAGAAACAACCACGATGTCCTTCGTTTACCCCCATACCATCCCGATTTAAACCCCATCGAGATGGCGTGGGCTGCCATTAAAGGGCACGTAGCCGCTAAAAACGTCGACTGGAACGTAACCCGGACAATGGAGCTAATTGAAGAAAAAGTAAATTTAATGGGTCAGGAAGAATGGAGTGCTCTATGCAGAAAAGTTCAAGAGGTCGAAGATGAATACAGGAAGAGCGACCATATTATTGATGAAATGACGGAACAATTCATCATTAATACTGCTTCAGATTCGGAAAGTGAGTGTGAAAGTGAGAGCGACAATTTCGAGGACGAACCTATGCCAAGTACCTCACATGGTACGCAAGAGGCCGACGAGTTTATGGTAGGGATTTCCGCCCTCAGCGACAGTGATTAATCACTGCATGCATATGTAGTAATAATAAGTGTAAATATAAAGTGTCAATAATATTGTGTGTTTAAACTTAATGAAAATCAGCCACTATCGAAAGGATCGAAACTGTTTTTTTTTAAGAAGGTATTTTTTTAGCTTTCTTTTTCAGTGTTTTGATATTTATTTTATGTTTACTTGTAAATAAAAGAAATTTTATTCGTACGTTAGTTTAAAAAAAATATATTGGCAATAACAATTTTCTTCACGAGTGTACATGCGCTAAAGTTCGCAGAGCCTATGTTCAGACTCGCCAAGATACATCGGCCGTATTTGTACTCTTCAGACTAGGCGGACCCAGTTGGTCACGCTAATAGCAACGGCTGGTGTTAAAACGAATGTCATGGCGTAAATTGGCAAAAGCCTATGTCTGTCAGTTAACTGGGCTAGGTAGAGCTGAATGATTGAAGGCTGTCCCACACGTCAATGACCGTTGAGTAAACCACAAAAAAAAACACTGAAATAATTTATTTAGAACGAACTCAGTTAATAACCTATTGAAGACGCTGCAAGAAAATTACTCTTAGATATCATTCAAACTCACCGGCTTCCCCTTAATATCAGCAAGAGCATGTCTGACATCTTTTCCCGACTCATATGTCTGGTCAGGCGGGTGTGCGGGCGGGGGCGCGAAGTTCGACAGGCTCCAGGAGGGGCGCTGTGCGGGGGGCGGGGCGGGGGCGGCGGGGGCGGCGGCGGCCGGCGCGGGCGCAGCCGCTGCTGCAGCCGGCGCCGGCGCAGGAGCCGTGGACTCCGCCGATGAGGATTCTGACTCGGAATCCTCGGAGGGTGATGAACTGCCTGAGGTCGGACTGCCTGACCCGATTGGTGATATAGGCCTGTAAATTAAAATTATATTCAAACATTAATTTATATAACGTGATTCATATTATGTTCTGCTAAAGCGGCCATTTTAGGCCCGCAGGTTTTCTTTGTTAGTGGGCTTAATTGTGCTGAAAATGGACTGGCGCCTTCTGATGTCAAAAATCAGTGATACGATTTTTCGATACAAATTGAAGTTTACTTGAACTTTAATGCGATTGATTACTTTGGTTTGTCCGCGACAAAAACAAGCACTGAAGCAATGCAATAAGTTTCACATGTTTATTGAGAATTGCTGTACCTACAATCATAATGCATTACTCAAAATATTTCGGAAACAAGAATTATTTTATTTTATGTAAAATGTCGCATTGAAAAATTAAACGACAAAAATCGTAATTCACAAAACTGCAACCCTTTCAAATCAAACGAGAAAGCTCCGGTTCGCTTGGCTCTTGGACTTGTTGAAATTAATTCAATTTTAGTCGCGTACTTAAAACTTACGAGTTTCCACTCGAGATAAAAATCAATTAAAAACTTAGCGCTTACAAAGGGAAGTGCAGACGTGGAGTAATTTAGTTAGCACGGGAATGAACCTGCGTCGTTAGTTTAGTGGTTGCAAGTACTACTGCTAAACACAAGATCCTCGATTCGATTCCCGGGTCGGGAGAAGTATAATCATAATAATCATCATTATTCATTTGCTACAACGAAGACCAAATACTGCCAAATAGGGGAAATAACTCGTGTAAAAGCACCTTTTGGCATAGTTGAAGGGAATGGTGTCTGAAGCAACATACTCAAAGTACTGATGGATGGGGGTGTAGCTAAGGGGTGGGGGGGCGTTAAGGTCCCCTTTTAAAGTGTTTCTTATACATATATCTTGTAAACGGTGGCTCATAGCAAAAAAAAATTACTCAAGCAATCTACATAAAGTTCTCTACAAAAAAGGTCCTGTACACTTTTTCGTTGGGATCAAAGGAGACCTTCACGCACCCCCCACCCGTTCGCTACACCCCCATCCATCAGTACTTTGAGTATGTTGCTTCAGACACCATTTCCTACAACTATACCAAAAATCGCTTTTGCACGAGTTATTTCCCCTATTTTTGCTTTTTTGAGTGAGCTATGTTATTAATTTATGTATTCATGTATTATTGAGATTTTCTACCAGGGATTTTTCTGTAGTAGCCAGAGTATGAATCTACGTCCGATTCATGACAAAAGGCGCGAGCCTATAGTAACACAGTATACTGCCAGTCCCATGTCATTGGATTGGCAGTACTGTGTGTATAGGGTACGGTCGAACAAGCTATTTGGTTTACATTTTACACTGTAATTTGTGTGTTAAATAGCTTGTTACACCCCTGTCTAACCCTCCGGGGTTTAGGCGTTATTTTATGGGACGTGTTGCCTATTACATAGGGACTGCTAAAATGCAGGTGTGTACTGTAGAAGGTACATCGCTGCCTATACCTTATCAGATTACAGGCATGACGTTACGGGAATGAACTTACGGTCCAATCGCGTGTGTGTTGGCGACCTCGTCATCGCTCGCATCCGATAAGCCGAGGTCCTTGTTCACCACATCACTGGAAACAGAAATAAACATACTATTAACAAAAAAAAAGTAAGCTTCCTTATCATGAGCCCTTGTCCATTTTAACAGTTATGAAGGAACAAATTAATGCCTGGTTTATTCAATAGCAATATCGATTGCAGCTTTGAGGTAAGCCCTACTATTTCATAATAGTCATCATCATCAGCCTATTAAAGTTCCCACTGCTGGGATCCTCTGTTTGAGAGGGATTGGGCTATAATTCACCACATGGGCCCACTGTGGATTGTGGACTTCTAGGACATGCCGGATTCCTCACGATGTTATAATAGCACAGATCGCAAAATACTATGCTCAGTATAATAGGCTAGTTTCCACCATCAATAAATTGCAAAACTAATTAGTCCGTCAGTTAGAGTATTGGAAAATAATGGACACGTATTTTTTGTTTTTGTAAATCACTGAGTGCTGACAAAGATAAAACGCATCAAAACTCGGGAGTGGGGGCTCGTGACGTCACAACGCACTAAAAACTATAGCACGGCGTGACGTATTGCGAATTTTAAAAGCGTCGTATCTTCGTCAATTTTGGTTTATGTAACAAAAGAAAAAATACGGATCAAATATTTTTTTATAATCTAACTGACGGACTAATTAGATTTTTTTAGGACACAAGCCTATTATGCTCGTTACAACATCAATTTTCCAATCAACGCAGTAGGAGAAAATCACTTTTAAAGTTGCGACTTTTATACGTATTGGTGCTCGTGAATGTATTGTATGTACGAGTATGTACTACTACAGAGTTTACCGACGGTTGACCACTTTCAACCTTATTACTTAGAGCATAAGGTGGAAGGCCGTCAGTGAATTCAGTAGTACAAGCCAGTCATTCGTGTGCGTAGCCCCATCGTATATAGCCAAAAGACCTTTCATTTGCATGCAGGAGTGGGACGTCTGTTTACAGGACGGCCCACCGAAACTGACGGAGTGAATTGTTCGGTAGTCACTATGTCGGTTTTTCTACGCTCTAAAACATGTGTGGAGGCACTGACTTGACGTGTGATGGGGTTAAGGAGAATTATTGTAACTAAAAGTCTAAATATCTAGGTCTAATTTAGCTAGGAAACGTATGCTACTTATGTTTGCTAGAAGAAAGGATTCAAAACAGTTTTTTGCTCTAATAAAGCTTCACATTCAATCAAGATGAGTTGTAAGTTGTAACTCTAACAATTGTTTAGATATTCATGTCTTGATATACCAAGTTTGTCTATTGCTACGGATACATGTGGCGTAATTAACGCCTTTCGGCTGACAAGCATGGAAATAGGCGGGTGTTGTATGTTTATTCTATTAAATAGAGCACAGGGCTCTAATAGGTAGTCTATGTTTAGAAAACACCATAAAACAATATAACGATATCTCTTTATCGATCCCACAATTTGTAAGTAAGGCAGCTGCTCCACAGCTACACTCAATGTTTATCTATTACTTTGAAATTTACGAGTAACCCTTTTAAAATGAGATAGATACTCACGGCGACACTGAAGTCCTTGAGTTCGATATCCGGTTGTCCAAACCTGTAACAACAAACAAAAACATATATTTATAAAGGCTTCAAAACTTCAAACATCGTAAAATACTCGTAAAGTTACCAACTATGTAAATCGTCTCCGTTCATTTGAGTTTAACACAAAATTTAATAACTATTAGACCTTATTCAAAACGACCGGACTAATGTAGCTGGCTGTGACACATTCAATGCATGTGTTACCTTTTATTTTTCAATGACGAATGGGCGCGAAGTTAATGATGCGTCTGAATAGGATGTTATATTGTAACAATCTACAGCTAACCTCGAGTCTGGCCATTAATATGTATTTAAATGCTTGTATAAAATCATGATTGGTCATGCATAACATCAAATTATCTTTTTTTTTCATGGAACACTAGTTTACAAATGCAGAAATACAACCTCTGCTATTATACAAAGGTTGCATTCAAAAGCCACACCATTTAATCGTATTAAAGGTTGCTTTATTAAGCCATTCCTATTGACCAATGGTGCATTAAAGCCAATCGGCAATAAAAACCGAGAAAACACTGAATGAAATCCCCTTCGTCCACTGCAGTGCAGATAATAATTAGCTAAAGAGTCCAATTGTGTGGTTTGACTGCAGCACATACACGGTGTATAAGTGCATCGCGTCGAGAGCGGCCGGTGTTTACTTAAGCGTAGAGAAATGTAAACATGTCGGCCGACTCGCTGGTAGCGGGTTCGGTACCAGGCCGATACCCTACCGACTTTAAACAACCTATAAAAGTGCCTTGAACTCTACGGTGCACATAATTATGTTTAGTGTAAACATTACACTTCTCACAATTCTCACGGAGCCTTCGACTAAATACTTGGAGTGATTTGAACTTCCAGCTGTATTTCAAAGAGTAAAGCGTGAAATGAAACTTGTTTCACGTAGGTAGGTACGTTTCTAGACTGATCTATTAACATTCATACATAATCTATAAAAAAGCCAGACAGCTAAAGTACAATCAATCTAACGAAATATGAACACTCATGAACAGCATAAAAACGAGATTGAAACTACGCATTTATTTTCCACGTAAACACCTGTAAATACCATCAATAATGTCAATGGATGCCGTCGATCAAAATCATTCACTCACTCATTCGCGGCTTATCCCGCCATCGAGATCGAGAACAGAGGGAATACATATTGGGAGAAGTGAATACTATAATTTACCCCGAGACCGATGACGTAAGCCGAGGACTATGACCGACAGTCCTTCAGGGTCAACGACCTCTAGGGTTGCGGTGACTTGCCGATGTCAGACAGACGACGGCCGAACCTACGGCCCATTCGGCTACGAAACTAAGCCTATATAGGCCGTTTTTACTTCAATATAGGTATTGCTACGCCCCTTGAACTTGTATGAACCCGTGAACTTGAAAATGAATGCCTAGTTCTTTTTAGATTTTGTATACAGTAAGTAATGGCTTTGTGTAATGTAATTTTAGGAGTGGAACATGCTCAATGCAATGTCAAAGTCAAATGTCGTAATAAACGTCCTAGTATTGGAGAGAGCAACTTCCCATTCATACAACCCACGCTCAACTGTGAGCAACTAAAAACACACCTATCAAACTTTGTGCGCTATAAATAGGTTAAACTAGCGTTGTAACGTTGTTTGTAGCGTCACAGCGCGGAGCGGCGAGTGACGTCGTTGTACTGCACTGCTTTACGGATACAAGACACGGAGAACAACACTAATGGAGTGACAATGCATCAACTACGTAACCTGTCTGAACTGTCGCCGGTGTATGACGCTAGTGTTCGATTAATTACTGACGTTTCTGACTCCAACATTTGAGTTGACTTCGTAAATATTCGTGTGTACTCTTCTGTTATTTGTACTCTTTGGTACGGAAGCTAGAGTACTGCGCTGCCGAGTGCGACATGCGCTAACTTGCGTAATGAATGACCACCCACGTTACTTGCACATTGATGCGGCTCGAAGGTTCGAACTCAATACTCAATACTCAAATCTTTATTGCATTCCATATACAGTATTACATAGATGGTGTTATAAAATAATATAAAATCAATATGGACCCTGTCGGGCACAGCAACATTAGGAGAGAGGAAGAGGGCTAAGTAGCAATTCAATAATATTACTATAAGTTATAAGATGTATTTAAATTATGGATAATTATGTATATTATACATTATATTTAAATTATTAGGTCCGTGTATTAGGAATAATAAATTATCTAAATAATTGAAATTATGTATATCGATTAGAATAAGATAGATAATTATTATGCAATTATTGGAATTATGTTTTCTTTTTATTAAATTATATTATTATTTATGTATTTATATTTGGTTTCCTACATTTAACGCGAGCGAGTAATTTTATTTTGCAATCGATTTGGCATCTATAAATTCCTTGACTCGAATACACGTTCGTGTGCGCGCTTATGTGAGGGATTTCAAATTGAGCGATGTTTTATAAACAAGAGATAAAACATGAAGGAAATCGATAGCTAGGCGTAATCTTTTGAAATCGAATCAGACGATTACTTAAAAACTTCGACGATACGATTTGTTTATCTAACTGAATTGATGATAAAGATGCGAGGCTAAGCAATACTCCTTAGCAACAAAAAAGCTCAAAACAAACATTGCTTTTTACTGATTAACAAAAAGTCTAAGTACATCAATACACTCTAATAAATTCAAAAGCTAACTAATTACGTGAAGCAATAAAATAATTTTGTTTATTTTCCTCAGGGCGGGCCAGTGGGCGTTATTTCACGACGGCCTTATTACACACCTTGTATACGCGTCGTATAAGGCAAGCCGCGTGTGTGCCCGATAGTTTTTCTTGTGACGTATACAAGTTACCGTTGCGAATCCATCATGGAAATTATGGCGAATTGTTTAATACTTGTTTTGATGTTACAAATGCGTGTAGAAGAACGTGACATAGTGATGTAATGAAAGGTTTTTGCTCGATGTTTTGAAACGTGGTGAAGTAAACTCGGTTATGTTGGCAACATTTATTGTACTTTGTAGGGCTTCGGAGAAGTTTTCAGCCGGAATGAAACGTTTCTTCGTATATTTTACGAACTGCTCTTTATGTAAGTATTGTTTAGAAGCTAAATTTTTTGTAGTTAATTTTGTAGCTATTATAGAAGCGCAACCCTTTCGACTTCTATAGAAGTTCCTACAACTTTCTTATTTCTCTGAGATTCTTAACGAGAACACAAAGATCACAATTTTATTCCACCTATACTGAATCCAGTACAATCGAAACAAAAATAGTAAACAAATCAATATCCATTGTTATAGTTGGTGTTATGCTGTTCTTACGACAACATCCGGCTCGTTGGGCAAACCACTTAATATCGAGTAGGTTTTAGCACTTAGCACACTACATAAAACCGCTAACGAATTTATGCGTGTATTACTTCACAGTTTGAGTGCAATAAAAGGCTAGTTTGTTAAAGGTTTACGGTTAATATTGATTCTACTTTCAATCAGTTTTTTCTGTGCCTGTATCTATAGTACCTAACTACCTACCTATTTCATACCTTGTATTCCAGTCGTAAAGCGCTTTTATCGTGACATCACGTCTTCTCAAAAAGTTATTACCTACGTCTAAGTACTTACGTCACAGTAGGTACTTTAAGAGTCTAAAAATATGTATCGAAGTCTAATGCGAGTAGGTATAGGCGCTATGGAAAATTAATGTTCATTTATATACCTACATCCTCAAATCTGTGTCAACGGTAGGTACCTAAATGTTTTGTACTTAGATGGTTCCTTTTTGTACACAATTGCGTAACTTGACGAATTTGTCGTATTAGATAAAAATACTTGTGCCTTTATGTTTAATTATCAATGGTGAGAGTGTGACGTCACTGAATTTCAGCACCGGGAAACGAGAATCTAATATTTGTAGTGAGCTAGTAATATAGTACCTCTATCGGTTTTTCCTTTGTAATTTATATACCTACATCCTCAAATCTGTGTCAACGGTAGGTACCTAAATGTTTTGTACTTAGATGGTTCCTTTTTGTACACAATTGCGTAACTTGACGAATTTGTCGTATTAGATAAAAATACTTGTGCCTTTATGTTTAATTATCAATGGTGAGAGTGTGACGTCACTGAATTTCAGCACCGGGAAACGAGAATCTAATATTTGTAGTGAGCTAGTAATATAGTACCTCTATCGGTTTTTCCTTTGTAGTTGGATGTGGAACAGCACTCATCTGCTTTTTCTCAACAGAAAAGCCCTTCAACTCAAAGCTAAGTTGGAATACCACTAGCCTTGTAGAGACTACTCTAAAAACTTTAAAATGTACCGTAGACAAATAATTACATATCACTTAGCACGTAAATCGAACAAGCGCTTCTTGTACAATAATATTATACAGAGGAACGATTTGTAATGAATAAACTCAAGATGAGAGGACCGATTTCAAAAATTATTTCACCATTAGAAGGCTACATTATCACTGACTAACATAGGCTATATTTATTACTAGTAAAAATAGAGGAAAATAAATGTCCACCCGCACGAAACCGAGACGATCCGCTAGTCAGTTATAAGTGCACTATGGGGTACGTATCATAATCCCGAATTTTAAAAGACCGAATTTTAAAATACCGATGGACGAAATCCCGAAAATTGAAACGCCGAATGGTTGTTTGACCGAAAGTTTAAAATCCCGAAAGTACATTTGCCCGAAAGTTTAAAATCCCGAAGTTTATAAACCCTAAGTTTAGAATCCCGAAGTTTAAAATCCCGTAGTTCAAATACCCGAAAGTTCATTTGCCCGACAGTTTAAAATCCCGAAGTTCGAAATCCCGAAAGTTCATTTGCCCGAAATTTAAAATCCCGAAGTTCAAAATTCCGAAATTGTCACCGTTTCCGAGAAAAACGATTTTTTGTAAACCTAACGTAAAAACACTTAAAAGTTGCCTAGCAAGAAGCACGCATGCAGCAGGCATGGTTTCTGTCACGGCTCCGGCGCTGCGGGGCTCCGGCGGTCACACGCAAGCTTATCGTCGCAGAGGGTTTTAACACTCACCACCGCAGCTTCAAGCTAAAAAGATAGAAAGAAGAGAAAGCTTAAAGCCACCTGCTCCTCCGCTCGCGGCCCGCCTCGCCCCTCCGCGCCTACGCGGGCTTAAATTACACTCTAGGGGTAGGGCAGAAAAGACTACGTGGAGTCGGTTCTGCAGCGATTCATTTCTGTCACAAAATTTGTGCTTCTATATGTCACCGTAAAATTGTCAAACACGTTATATTACAATATAACGTGTTACTCTCTAGCGATATTGTAAACTCTCGAATTATTGTCAACTGAACATACGGAAGTATCTCTGCCCCCATAATCGGGACTTGGGGCACCCCCCCGTTAGGTTAGTTAGGTTCCCTTTAAACCCTGCACTCGGAAATAAGGGCCCCGCGAAGCGGGGCTCCGTCGACTACGCTTTTTAGGGGCATATAATACGGCTATTAAATAAAAGTTTTCGTCCATTCGGGATTTCGTCCATTCGGGATTTCATCCATCGGTATTTCGTTCATTCGGGATTTCGTCGATTCGGGATTTCATCCATCGGTATTTCATCCATCGATATTTCGTCCATTCGGGATTTCGTCCATTCGGTATTTCGTTCATTAGGGATTTCGTCCTTTCGGGCATTTGAACATCGGTATTTTGTGTTTCGATATAACGACTATCGGTATTTAAAACTTTCGGTATTTTGAATTTCGATGTTTTGGACGTCGGTATTTCAATCATAGGTATTATGAACTTTCGGGATTATGATACGTACCCGCACTATGAGACAAAGAGGCGACTTGACTGACTAGTACCTAGGACAAGAAATAGGTAGGTGTATTTTGTTTCTGTTACTCGTTTTTACTGTTGATTTGTAAGAGGTCCTATGTTGAGGTTAGATAATAATAATGTTCCGTTGAATCAGCTAAGTATGGACTTTTGGTACGATCAACGTCGATTAGTCGTAGTTCTACTGACAAAGTGCGTAGCTGTCCTCACCATCGAGATATCTATGCAGCGTCACGAATCGAACAAACGACACGCTTGGCCGCGCCTCCATCGACCACCGACCACCGCGCCGCGCCGGTCAACAACCACTAAATATTTGTTTACATCGCGCCCACTTTCATGTTTATGGCTTGATTCAACAACTGTGAAACGGAATGTATGAGAGGGCAATGGATTTTATGCAGCCATTGTCCCATATTTTCTGGCTGAAATTGGGATATTGTTTACGCATATTCTGTAGTTTACGTTTTTTAGCGCTATTTACATGGTTAATGTATTGAAAATTCAAAAGTCTCTATAAATGGTTTAATTGAAATAAATACTTTTAGTTTGAAAACTAAATAATTTATTGATGCGAGTCAATAGTAAGCTATTAATGGACCTTTAGAATCAGAAGATGCCCTAATCTGAAAACTGAATCAACATCAAAAGATGATGACATTCATGTCATTTGATTTTAATTAAATTTTATATCCATTCAATCTGTGATACTAAAAGTACAATGTTTTAATCAAATCCGTAGACAATTTATTTAGCATAACTCTACTTTGTGTTTAATAATTAAGAATCTACAAGCAAAGAAGAAGATGCAAGGACGCATACATAAATCATGTCTGAGAGTGCAGTTCGCGAGTGCGACAAGCCGCGAATAAGAGCAGCGGGTAGTAAGACAAATATGCTAAACATGGCATCTGTTGCTGTCTGCTGAGTTTTCTCAAGTCCGCAACTCCGCACCAACGATCGCGCATTTGTTGTTGTTTTTAAGCTTACATTTTCGTAGTTTTAGAGATATCATCATTTGCGTAGCCTTTTCCCAACTATGTTGGGGCGGTATCCAGTATGACCTGATGCAGCCGAATACCAATATTTTACATTGAGGGACTGCCTATCTGAGCTCCACAAACCAGTTGTGGGTGGATGGATTGAATAGTACGAGGGTCATAGAGGTCTTTATAGTAAAAATCATACAACAAAAACTTGTAGGTACCTATTAAAAAAAAACACTTGTCAAAAAGTTGGAATTTCGACCCCCAATATCTCCATAACTAGAAGGTTCCCCAGGAATGGTGTAGAAAAATGATCGCAATGGCGGGGAGAACAAGTGCCTTTCGGTTTCTTTAAGAGGTGTTTTAAACCCTATATAAGTTCACCGGCGTCGGTAAATATATTATGTAGGTAGTTCAAGTTAATAAATCTCTTACTTATAAGTAACATTCTCGATACACGAGCTATTTTTAACTGCGGGCTTGAAGTGGGTGAGAGGGCGTTAGTGCTCTTTAATAAAGTTATCCCACAGCAACATAGTATAAACCAGAAACCCACTTTGTGTGTTACCTATTTAGCATCATCATGCCTGTAATCCTTCGGGTATTTGGCAGACGTGTCCCTAATAGTACAGCCAGATTTCGTCCGTTATGTTTCAAGTCCCGTGTTATATTGGGTGATCCTTTATCACCGACCGGACGCAAATCCAGACTCTGTGGTTGCTACTATGGGATTCGAACCTAGGACCTCATACTCAGCAGCAGGGATTGAAAACCGGTACCAATTTCGGTTTTAGTTCTTCATAAAGGTTTTTATAAAGGTCTCTTTTCGGTTCTTTTAGTTCGCGTTCGTTCGTAGTATTACCACACCTCAAAAAAACCAATTTGGACTCGCTTTGCCTAAGAACCGGTAAAATAAAGGTTCCAATTTAGGTTCTGGTTCCTGTTCCGGTATTAGTACCAGAACCCCTAAATACCGGTATTTTGGAACCGTTTTCAATCCCTGCTCAGCAGTCGTTGTGACCACTTGACCAACGAGGCAGTCTCACATTTTAACTATGTTCTAAAAAGTATTAATCGGTACCCTCATTTATATTTTCTAAAACGCTCTTCAAGTTTAATAAGCCTTATGTATGCTACCCACTTAATTATTTATACCTCGTAATCTGACTTAAGTACGTTACCTACTTAAGTGATTGAATAACCTGTCGTCTGTTAGAATTAAAGGTCAAAGAAAAGCCTGAAAATCTCCTTCTATTTCCAATTTAATAAAGGCGGGAATCAAGTACGAAAAGCGCTTTTAACAGAACATTACAGACACGATGTTATGTAAGTACGTTGCTCTTTTAATTACCGAAACGAGTTAGAAATATTATTAAAAGGATATTACAGACAGAATTCCGATGTCAATGCAAACAATTTTAATTGTGAATGTATCTTTTATGTTTCTTGGTCTTTTGAGTGAGAACCATGTTTCGTTATTTTATTTGATTGCGGTGAGATGACGGGTGGTAGTTAAGTTTTTATTAGGTCACAAATTATCTCTAGTCTCGTCAAAATCGATCTAACCGCGTCGGAGATTTGGCGGAACAAATAGAAAGACAGACAAAAAATAAAAATTATTATAGGTTGCAACCGTATTTACTTTCATTCAGTAAAAAGCTGTTATTTTGAAATTATGAACATACAGTTCAATTTTATTTATATGTATAGATGAAGTCGGGCAAAAGGTTCTTCCATAATTTAAGATAACACACGATTTCAATATGCAGGTGAATCATGTAGGTACTGAATCAAAGATTAAATTTTGTGTTTTTTTTTCAGAATATTTACAGTTATCCGTATTAGCATGTATCAAGCTGACCGTGAATGACTTATTTCACAATGTTATTCAATGTCGTGTTTATTTATTCAGTTGTTATATTACCTACTTCAGTGTACCAAAGCACATTATGCTGGAATTATTCACATTGCCTTTTCTTTTAAACAACCGAAGTAAAGGATACCGTGCAAAATCAGAACAGTGTGTTTAAAGAGAAAAGAATAAATGAAATCCTGAATGAATAAACACTGGGTATTTGTAAAAACAAAAAGAGGAACATAAACATTTTGACAAAAAAAACAGCAAAGAAATATGTCGTCTTTAGAAATTGGATGGAATTTGGACTTAGTTGCGCAAAAAAGGGTGAAATATTAACAGGGACGGCCCCTTTGGGTCTCTTTGTTTACTGCAACCAATTAGTTACGAAATGCGAGCCCAAAATAATACTGTCCTTGAAATATACGAGTATCTTTTTCATATTCAAACAGTTCAATATTTGTGACTAGCTGCGCTGCGTCTTCGCAAGGCGGAACATATTAATTGGATACAAATATACAACGTATATAAAGGTACACATATAATTTATAAAGTATAACTATAGGATACGAAGTATTAGTTCGCATACAAAGTCTAAATGATGTCTTAACCCACGTCATGGTTTCTTAATCCGTTTAGCCGATAATGCATGTCGATTGACAGCGTTTTACAGATTCGAATAAAATTTTGAGGAATCTCGATAGAAAACCTCTTATATAAACTTAATTGTGAAGTAAATATTACGTGTCCAATCCAAATATGTAGCCTCTTAATTACCTACAAATAATTAAAAACAGAGAGATAGACAAAGTTACTTTCGCATTTATAGAATTACTAGGGATGGTATTCAATTTAAAAATGCAGCCAGTCCACATGAAATAAGGATCGTTTCCATTACTTAATTTGTATAGCCGAATTCACAGCATAAATCGCTACACTGCCCTGTCCAATATTTCAATCACCTCAACATGGAATAATAAAAGTCGGTACCTTTAAATTGTGTCCGCTAAACGGAAGAACTGTCACTCACATATAAATACTGAAAAAGCCGCACTTCGTGAAATGTTGCTACATTGATTTAATTTAAATTGTTTCCGGGAGAAGCGATACAAACTGTTTGTCGCTTTGTACTGGCAATACTGTTGACAGTGCTGCCACTTTATTATATTCGTTTTACAAACGCTGTTCACTCGAATAGGGCTAATGAGTGATATTGAATTGCAAGCTTCAATGCAGTCACAAAAGTATCACTTCGATTGATCTTAGGCACTTTATTGACATTTTTTTATGTACTTATTGTAATTTAGAACTTCCCCCATCTCTTTATTTATTGTATGTTAAACACATATCTGATAACCACGAGACGAGGCTGCGGCAGATCACGGGAAGATGACGGGAAGACTTGGAAGTAGACAGGCTAGCTATAATAACAAGACAGTACTGTTCACAATATCTTTTTGCTATAGGCAAACATTTGACACAATCATGTAGTCAAGATATAACTTCCAAGACAAAACATAAAAGGCCGGGTGAACGAGCAGGGGAGGGTGGGGTATAATTAACCCACCCCACACTGTATATTGTAGGTGCCCGGCCAGACAGGTGGCTATTGTCCGATTCACAATGAAAAAATAATATTTCCAAGTCAGTGATACAGGTGGGAATATCACAATCGCCTTATTTCAATCAGACTTCTTTTCAAAACCTGCCCTATTTAAAGGTGCAGCCAAACCGACCTGATCTGACTTCGGACATCGGACTTTGACAGATAATGAGATAATGTACTGAAATATGGCCAGTCTTCTTTGTTTTTCGTGTGGTTACGGCCTAACCTAGTGTCAGATTGTTTATGCCGCTCATGGGTCTCTGATTTGGCTTTACTTGTCGTTAAGAAATACGTCTCGGGCATGTTGGATGCCTCACGATGTTTCCTTCACCGAAGTAAGTGATAATAGGCTAGTTTCCACCATCAATAAATGCAAAACTAATTAGTCCGTCAGTTAGAGTATTGGAAAAAAATGGACACGTATTTTTTGTTTTTGTAAATCACTGAGTACTGACAAAAGTGACAAAGATAAAACGCATCAAAACTCGGGAGTGGGGGCTCGTGACGTCACAACGCACTAAAAACTATAGCACGGCGTGACGTATTGCGAATTTTAAAAGCGTCGTATCTTCGTCAATTTTGGTTTATGTAACAACAGAAAAAATACGGGTTAAATATTTTTTTATAATCTAACTGACGGACTATTTAGATTTTCTTAGGACACAAGCCTATTATACAATACGCACATGAATTCGAAAAATCAGGTCTGATAGTCACGTCATTAGGATATCAGTGATCATCAGTGTCCGCAGTCTGTCCGTACTGGTTTGTCCAAACCTTTGACCGTCCGTATAATAATTTTATTTAGATACAAATGTCATCAGGGGGTCTAAAATCGCCGCTTTAGCAGAATCGTAAATGAATCACGTTACAAAAATTAAACTCTTAAAACGTTCTTTGTAACCTTTACCATAAAGTCCATTTTAAGAATTTTAAAATTTTGTTCAATAAATTGAATCACGAAAATTAAAAAATCTTAAAATGGACTTTATGGCAATGGTTACAAAGACCATTTTAAGAATTTAATTTTTTTAACGTGATTCATTTACGATTCTGCTAAAGCGGCCATTTTAGACCCCTATAGCTATAAAAGGCACACACAACAATTATTACAAACACATGTGCAATTTACAAACGGCAAAAACTGTTAACTATTAATTGCGGGGTGTTTCGTTAATAAATCTCAATTTATTTTTGCATTTACGACTATAATACTTAATAAAAGGATGTACGCGTGCGTGGTAGTATTTTATTTATTGATTTTTATTGACTTGTTCTAATTTCGTTGCATATAATATGTATGTACTAACTATGTATTAAGTGTAGGTAACTATTCTGATAAATTGCTAGCATTATCACACTTATTATTAGTGATATATTTATGTGGAAACAATAGATAGGAAATTACCTTATAACACGTTTTCCTAAGACGACACGTGGAGGAAGTCGTAACCTTTCCAATAAGTCGTAATCAATGTCGATTTCCCTAAATAACAGAAATTACCAATTTTGTGTCCTCCCTAGAAACATTCGAGATTTTTCTAAATTCAATTACATATTGAGGAAAGTTAATTTTAACGATAAAAAATATTGAATATCAAATAAATCTTCTAAAATGGAAGTTAATTAAAGCAGAAAGGCAATATGTGGGGACAATGCGACGATAAATAATGAATTGATACGATCGACGCGACGCGTGCGCAGTGCGCCCGTCAAACGGTGTGTGTGCCGCATTATTTTCGCAGTTCCACTTCTGCATATAGCTATGAGACGATTCTTAGTATTATACATATACGTCGTTTTATTGGCTTAAGCTGCAAATACACAATCATGCCAGTAACTAGCACAAAACTATGCAAGAAGCTTGCAATCTTGCATACCATTGGGCTCGATGGAGTTTCTTGCCCATTCTTCTCCATACCTTTGCGAATGGGTAACTAGAATCAATTCTATTTCTAATTGAAATCAATTATTTGACTTTGAGACATACCTAACTTCTGTTTGGTAAATGTTGCAATGGCAAATCTGCTACTTGCATAGCTCTGTGCAAGTTACTGACACGTGTGTCTTTATAGTCGTTTTTGCCTTATAGTAAGTATCACCTAATAAGTATTACTTGAAGACCTGACGTAGACCTATCCTCATGGTTGATTCATCATCATCATCAGCCTATTAATGTTCCCACTGCTGGGACACAGGCCTCCTCTCTATGAGGGGGAATGGGCTATAATCCATCACGCGGGCTCAGTGCGGGTTGGTAAAATGGTTGATTAAAGATCCACTATGGTTTCATTTAACACTTCTTGAGGCTATTTTAACTACTGCAAATAACATATTTTACTACTTAATGCCATTCTTGGATAATTCGTTACTTGGTTTATTTCTAGTCATTTAGGAAATGTAATTGTTTCTAGAAAATAATTAAATTAAGTACCTACTAGTAAGGTTCGGTTTATAATGAAAACATAAAAGCGTAGACTAATGGAATGTTTAATTTAAAACTTATTAGGTTCGTAACACAGAAAAACTTGTAATATCAAGCAATTCATTTCACCTCATGCTGTAGAAAAACAACATTATTTACCATGTTGATGGTGTAAAGACGTCATTTACTGCAGTTACAATAAAAACATAAATATTAGTCATGTCAATATGTTTACATTAGTTAATAATACACCTACACAAACAAACACGCTTCTATTTGAAGGGTATTTAAGGTTAATCGACACTAAGGCCCAGCGCACACCGCTGGAGGCGCAGCGGAGCGCAATTGAAGATAACAATTTAATATAAACCTTAACTACCTTGACATACGGTCAATATAAGAACAAACTCGCACGCGGTGCTCGGAGCGCCCTCAAGCTACTACAAGAGCATGCGCGCGACTGCTCTAGTCGCCGCTGCGCTGCTCTGCGCTCCGCCGCACTACCCCGCGCCCGGCTGGCTGGCGGTCACATGCCTGGCGAGTTTTAACTAGCGTGGTTGTGTGCTGATCAGCACTAAAACGACATGAGCGCGCTCGGAGTAGCTGCGCGCCGCCGCGCGTCTCTCTGCTCGAGGGCTCTCAAGGGCTCTTGGCGCCGCTCGAATCCGCCAGCGCTGTTCAAGGAAATGCGCTCCGCTGCGCCTCCAGCGGTGTGCGCTGGGCCTAACCCTATTGCAAGAAAAAAAAAAAATTTCAACCATCCTTTGATTACTTGAATGATGACAAAAGTGAGCTTTCAATCTGTTCTTGTTACTTCAATAACTTCTGATAAAGAAACTGAATGAAGTGCTTATTTCACCATGATAATTTATTGATTACCCCTATAAATAAACAAAGAGGAACGGCCAGCAAGCCACTTCATTTGATAAATAAATAACACAGTGATAAAGTAAATCAGACGAATCATTATCGTTTTAAATTGCTATGTAAACGTCAAATAATGTGGTTTACAGGCGATGACATCATCACATGTCACAATAAACAAGAAAAACATACAATAAACTAGCTCCCTGCCTATAAACAATAAACATACCGTAAACTAGCTCCGTGCCTAAGAGTACATCTCCGCACTCAATAAGCTGCTGCAGCAGAGTTAAGCGGTTCTGGTAACCAAAATCCGAGGTAAGCAATCCCAGCATTGTCACATTTTCCTTTTACAAGCACAGCCATAAAAAACTCGGTACACACTTCTCAAGGTACTATTGCTCACTAACTCACAACATACTTTATTCACTGTTCATTGTTTTAAATGTACTATCACAAACACATGTTCTTTTGGCGCGAAAGCAAGACAGATGCGCTTGCGGCGCGCGCCGGTTGCGACTGCGTTGCGTCTTCCGAAAGCTATTACAGCCAGCGGACAGGTGGTGACAAAGGAGTCCCTACTTCCCCTCTTCACTAAGTAAGCTCTGCAACTAGTCGGCCGATTGATCGCGCTGTTAGTCGCAGGGCTAAAGTTACGTTTGATTATAATATCTAAGTTAGAAATTAATTAACAAAAATATAGTGGGTTGTTGAACAAAAACGGTAATTATTGAGGTTTTACCTAGTTACCTACCTTTTCTTAATTTTTATTGATTTTTAACAGATTGAAACAAGAAACTCAATTAGTAAAATTGTTTTCTTTTAGAAACTAATTAATGAAAAGGAAACTATTTTTTGCGTTTCCATGTTCATTTAGCAAAATAAGCCCTCTCATTAAGGTGAATCCGCGCCAAAAAACGAAACGACACAGTTTCCAATATTTTTGATGTATGAAACTTCCGGATCAATGGGAATACCGAATAACCCAATTGGAATTGGCTAAGTGCATGCATGCAGGGCGTACGTGAGCGGGTGCACGACCCACCCGCGCCCCTTCGCTATTATTACTCGCATCGTACGGACGAGGGTGGTTGAATCGGGGTTTGATTATTCGCACATCAACATGTTTGCATTTCATCGATTTCGTCTGAGAACAAGCCGACAGGGCACTTCGGACCAAAAAATAATCTTCTGTCTTGTTTACTCTTCACACGGTCGGTAATTACTTGTGGCTTTATAATCGTTGAAGAATATTAGATGGTAGACATTAGTGAGATAAGGCTACCGGTGTATAGGGAGGCGGATGAAGCACGCGTCGCGTTTATTTATTTTTGTCTGCGCGGCACGTGGGTACCGTCGCGCTCCGAACGCTTCGGGTACGTCGCGACGCACCGACGCACGCGAGTGTACTGACCGCGCGGGTTTCGGACGCGCGTCATTCGTTGCACTATTGTGCATAGAGCGTTAGAATAGTAAGGACATGGGCCGTTAATTAACAGAATTAACTTTATGGGTGATTGTGATGACATGGAAGAACATTAATTTCGTTGATTAATTATTTGATTAGGTGTCGTTAATATGCAAATTGAGGAGATAATCAATTTTATTGAGTGCACTTGGAATTTAAGGTGTAGTTTTAACTGTTAAATTGTAACTTTATGACTGACTAAGAGAGCAGCTTACGGTTTTATTTATACAGATGAATTAAAATTAACCTATCATTCATTACATTACCCTTTCATGAAGACAAGGAGACAGACGACTGGGAATCTCGACAGTGAGAGGTGATAATGTGGCTCGTGTCGCGACGGGCGATATAAATATTTCATCCAGAGAAAAGGCGTTTAACGCATCGACAGCGGTCGCACATGACATACATACATACACATGTAGTACACGTTTGTACGGACATGTATACGTGCATGGATTCACAGACAAACCCCATCTATTTCCGTACCCGACAAGCATTTAAGCTATTCTACTTGCTCACCGACTAGCGCAAGTACTTAACTAGTGAAATAAACTTATTAAAAGGTTGTTCATTTGATGTTTGTGAGAAAAATCTTAGTAGAATATACAAAATGTATGGTGTTTTGCTGTGATACGAGTATATATTTTCATATTTCTTGGGTTAAACTGTCTTTATTAGTTAGATTATATTTTACCTGGTTAATTTAAATATTTTCCTGTATATCTTTGTCAACCGCAACTTCAATGACGATAAGGATGAAGTTTACCTAATTAATTTAAATTATATGGGTTTTTTATAACTACAAGGAAGAACAGTAATATTTCCAACTGTACGTGCTTGAAACATTGTTTGTCACAAAAGATATAGGTACCTACCTAATTCAATCTGTATTTTATCATACGCCCAGATATCCTAACTTCTAAAATAATTGTGAAACAAGTAACAAAGTATTAAAAACAATGAAATTTCACTGTCAAAGTGTTGCATAATTAGAGAAAGGGCCGTTTTTATTATAGCGCAGCCTCTGAACCTGCCACAATACAAAGTGAGGGAGCGGACTCCCAAAGGAAGACAAAAGATTCACGAGCCCTCACGAACAAGGCCAACGGACGCTTTCAAATATCCTATTTGGTATTCCTAATTCCACAATGTCGCCTCAGTCGTGAGAATTCTTTATTTTACTTTTATAGGCATTGACGTGTAAAACATTATCTTGGAAAAAACATCACGGTGACGCAATGTGTACCTAACACATATTCAAAATGCTACGTTTGTTTGCGTTTACCTTATTTTTCGATACAGATTTTCCCGTACGTCACACGATGTAAAGCTGATGTTTATGGTAAAGAAATGGTTTGCAATCCAACCTTCTAGCTCATTCCAATGACAAATGAAACATATCTTCAAGGGGATGATATGAAAATCTCGAGCAGTTAGCAGGAAACCCTCTAACGTAAATAAATATCTAAATACGGATCAGATTAAGTCTAAAATTTTCCATAATACCGGATAACCGGGCACGAGGTCGACAGGGTGAAAACTTTTGTTGCGGAGCAAAATTACTGCTCCTACTTCTGGATTTGACGCTCAACGTTATTTGATTGAACGTTTTCATAATTAATCACGAAAAATTTTAGACTTGTTATCGAGTTAAGGCACTCAAGTATAGATGAAGTAATCAATTAAAGCTAAAGCAAACTAGTGAGCGAGTGTGGCGCGCAATTATTTTAAGATTCGGATGTCTCGTACTCGTATAATCCATGCTGCATTCATTTAATTGGCAGGCTTGTTACTAGCCTAACCATTGGACCGTGTGACATCATTTTCGTTGATAAATTGAGTATGATGGTTCACATTATAGTCCCCATAACGCTCAGCGCAAAACCACAGTGACAGCGCAGTACATTAAAATGGCGAACTTTGTATGTATAACACAAAACAAACACCACAGCTCACAGCCGAGAGCCGAGCTCTCACCTGATAAATTATTACAACAATTTAATAACAAAGTGATCCACATTATCATCAACGTTCATCTACAATAGAGGGGTTGTTCTCGCATGAATACAGCGGCAAAATCACTACCCTAAAATTAATATAACGCTGGAAAATTAAACGGACCGCTTCGACCAAGCGTCGGGCTCTAATTCATATGCATATCTAACTTTGCCACATTGGCACTGACCCTCCCACAAACTCTGCAAAATAAGATAACAGGAGTTCGCCACGACCTCGCTACACTTTAGTGTGCCACTCAAATCGGTCGGCTAATACTATTCTCCTTCAATAGTTTAATGGTGTAACACGAACAAGTAAAGATGTTAATTGTTTATACGCATCACCTACTCGTATGTGTTGCGTCGTGCAGTTGATACTATTGTGTTAGCGTACAAATTCACCTTGCGCCCCTCATCCGGTGTTTAACAGGGGATGGTGCAAGGCCGCTACAAACTTGGTCCTTCCCCGCCCTACAGCACAAATTATATAATTTATAACTGCTTTTAATAGCGAGCTCGTCGGACGGTTTAACGTGAGAAAAGGGTTAAGAGACGACGTCGGACATCGATCAGGATTAAACTTGGGAGATGACTTCCAAACTCTGTAAATAGGGCACGTGTTAATTTAAATAAGGCCTCTCTCTACCCGAAAATTCCTTTTAAAAACTTGAAACAAAACCCTTATTGGAGGATCCCTCACTAGAATCAAGCGGCAATAAATCACGGGAACAATCAATACAAGACACGGTTTGATCCCAGCGAGGCGTGAACAATAGCGCGTTTTGTTTACGTAAAGACTTCGTAAAACTGTGATTCAAATGTGGAAATAAATATGTGTCATGGTCATGATAGTGGCATTCCTGCACTGTTAGTTCAATTATATCATACTATCAGCCTACTAACATTCCTGTACCAATGTTTACAATAAACAGAATTTCAAATCACACCATGTATGCATAAATCGGTGTGTGATGTGAACAACATTTTAAAAATCCATCTGTGGAAAGTTCTAAGCCGCAACCGTTTAAAGACGCGACAGAAATCGCCTAAAAAGCGGAGCAGTGACAAACTCGAAGAAAAAAAAATTAGCTCTCGACCGGGAAGCGGAAAGTGCGACGCCTCGCCTTCAGCTTTCAGACGCCATTATTTCATCCGGTATTAAGTCGGGAAATATTTCGCAACAGCCACCATCTTTTTAATGTGGAATATAACTTGATGACGATACTGTAGAGTTCAATTTTCATCGGGATCACATTGTTTTTAAAGGGTCTTGTTCTGCGGAGTTTGATGAGTCCCTTCTGGTTGAAGACAATAGGGTGGTATATTGATTCCTAGATAAATGTGTAGTTGAGACCTTTTATTTCGCGGTGGAGTAGATACTCGTCCTTGTGGATGCGATTCGTCTTTCGTATTGGGGCTTACAGAGATTTTGCAGAATGCACGCCACGAGATTGTTTATAGTTTTGATTGTAGTGAATTTTCCATGAGGTCGTTGGTGGGCTGCACAGTGCGAGGCTTGCTCGCTCCACCTAATTCTTTGTTGACGTTATTATTGAATGCACGGAAGTGGTTTGAAACGGTCTTTAAACATTGATGGAACTGTAGAATTTGAGCAAATGCTCTGTAGTCTTTAAGTCAACGTTTACAAATAAGAGGAAAACTGTTTTCATAAAAACACAAAGTAAATAAGAAGCAGTAATAAAACCTTTTTTACACCGTGGCTTATGAATGTCCGAGAACCTAAAATTAAAAAATAACTGGAAAGTGCATCGCCAACGAAGCGAGCGGCCTCAAATTAGAGCGCTATAAAACAGTAGCCTGAGAAAAATTATATGTAGATAAAATCTATGAGTATTTGTGTGTGTGTGGACATTGCGTAACAGAATGATGGCTGTAGTTCGTGGAGCTGAGGAAGTGTATGGGTAGGGGCAGAGCATACGCGCGCTGCATTTTAATGCCGTGTCCCGTATCCAGCGGTGCCCCTACGATTGCAATACGATTACACGTACATCTCATATCTCTTTGTTTTAAATGTCTTCTAGTCGGATGTGTGTCAGCTGTTTATCATAAAATTGCTGGGCTAGGCTAGAATACCAATCGATGTGGCTGAGTATTATAAATCTAGGTTTCTTTTGTGATAGATTTATTTTACATCTGTATGACTTACAGTATATTTCAGCCTACTTTTAAGGTGTTGGTTTAATTCAGGTAGGTCCTGTAGTTTCTAACCTAGATCTAGTTACTGCAGTAAGATTTAAGAAAACAATGCCTGCCCTACAAATCCATTTCCATTTCAAAGTTCTACTAATACCAGTCAAAACTCAGCATTAATTCTATTTCTGACACAAAATGATTGTTGTTACCGTTAGAAAACGGGAATACGGGTCACAATCGGACCGTCCTAGTTTCTTTATTTATTTATATGCCAGTGTTTAAGACGTGCTCAGTGTAATATAAATAATGTGTATCATCGTCTAATAAATAAAATAAACTTCAGGAATAACGACGACGACCGCGCTCGGACTTCCTAATCCAGTTTTGTTCGAATAAAAGTCGGTCGGTCGCATTCAGTCGCATCTCTACGACGTATATCAGTATTTCTGTGGGAGTATATGGCTGTACTAGATACTTTAAAGTTCCCATGATAATGCACTTCAATGTACGCCAGCACATCTCTACAAGAAACTGTAACCTTTTTACATTAAGCCTTAAACTTAATGCTTGATAGCAATAAAGTTGAAAATCTTTTGAAGGAATTTGACAGACTTGTGCTGGCGTCTGTACATCTTTACCAAAATAATATAAAATTCAAGAACGTGTTAAAATCTCGAGAACCCGTGGTTGTGAGTCCCCACCCACATCACGATAGGCGTTTTATCACCAAGTCACCCGCCTATAAAACATAACATTGTACTGTGGCGTATACCTTCCGGAATTCACCTCTTCAATCCCTTTGTTCCCAAGATTCGGTGAAATGAGTCACACGAAGGGCGTTCGTTTCCATCTTATTTATTAAAGAGTTCGTTTGGAACGCGTAAACCTTACCACTTTATTTTCATAGTACTTCGGCCCTCTCCATAACGATAAACAAACAGATAAATTGCGAATTCAGGACAGAACATCACTTATCCTTAATACCCTTTATCTGATAAATAAACCACTTCAAATAGAATAAAAAACCTAATTGACTTTAATTCAAGTCTAGCGGAGAATTAAATGAGGTCTACAAGGTTTAAACTGTTCATAAACGGCTTTGACAGAAGCAAGGGGCAGCCTTCAATTAGAGTTGCAAATTATCGTTTATTTGCGGAAGGATTAAGGTATATTGTTACAAATCTACCGTTTACGAGCAAGAGTAGAGCGTAACTTTGAATGAGAAGGGAGTCGTTAGTCGGCATTGCGCCACCCACTTTAAATATTCTCTATTTCCCATTGACCGGTGCGGTGGATGCTGTAGCGGCCAATATTATCTAAATCGGTGCACATCAATACACCTAGTAGTAAACTAGTGTCTGCTCTCGAAATAGCTGTAGCTACGTTCTCGTATAACGTAGTATGCGTAGTATGGGCGTCACGGCCGAGTCCGGGGTGGGCCCCCTCGCCCCGCCACCGGCCCCTGCCACCCCGCCGACCTACCTATGACGACGATAGATGGCGCCCCGAGATTAAATTGGCATATCGGATACACGATTTATTTCGCTCACCGATCGAAATGAAACATTACTCCTTCGAGTGAAATAAAAAAATCAAGTCTCCACATCTCATCTTATAACGCTTATCGTCGAGTAATAGATTCTGTTTCGAGATAGCGGAATCCTTCAATTTCCCGTCGTTCGGCGCGTCGCGATACTCGCGATACGGAGTTGCTGAAATGAGTGTATCGGCTGAAATCGGCTCAGTTTGAAAACCCCTACGTTTCTTTAACTTCTCAATTCTCCGCAAGTCAGGATTTGCGCGGTGAGAACTATTCGCAACGGCGCTAATCTTTTATTTATTCGAAAATGGTGGCTTCTGTTTGCATCTCTGTCAAATTTTTCAACGAAATAAAATTCGGTGCACGTGCGAAACGCAATGGGACGTCACAATATTTTCTACTACTTGCAGAGTCATTTTTTAAAACAAATAGTCGTTTCAAGCTGCTTAACCATGCAAACAGCGTTGCAGATGTTAAGTCAAGCCGGCGCGAATATAAAATTAAGTAGGTATAACCGTGGAATTTTTATTTAATTGCGCTATCGTAAGCACAAGTATCAATAATAATAACGTCCCCATAAACTAGTACTTAAGTAAGAAGTTCCAAGCTGCGGCCACAAACTGTACGCGTTAATTAAAAGTTACAGAAGATAAGACAACTTTGTTATTGAATAAATAAAACGTCTGTTTAAATGTCTGCGGAGGGAAATGAACGAATTCACGTTGGTGTGGATTGGCGCCTTTTTACCAGGAGAAGCTCGGGAGATGAAAAGTTCGTTATACTCGCCCGTCCGCGCCCGTACCGCGGCTGTGCTCCTTTTCAAACTTATCGCTCAGATTAATAATTGAATCCGACTAGAACTTAGATCGAATAAACAAAGATAAAGAAGATAGCAATATTGTTGTGTTAGGATATTTATTGATAGACATCAAATCTTTAACTTATAGACCACTTCAAACGCGAATCTTCTCAGAATTATTGGATACGCATGTTAAAGCAACAACTGCTACAATTTCAATATCATTGCAATAAATTATGGGATCCACGTGAATCATACCTCATATGTTACCTATATGAAAGCTACAAATTGTATTCGTATCTCGTCATATCTAGATCTGGGGCACGGAAGCAGATAGCGAAGTAAATCCCTGTTCTAGAATCCGACAGATATTGGTAAACAGCCGCCATTGCCGCCTATGAAATCCCACAGACTGAGCGGGGTACAACGAAACTAAATTGTTTCGTCGACCCGTCTGTCACTCCTTTTTTTTATTTCCATTTATCAGTCTATTTCAAAAGTAATGCTGTATTTTTTACCCGACTACAGCAAATCAAAAGGAAAGGCTTATTGAAATCTATTTGGTTTTAAAAACTGAGGGTAATCTTGTTATAGAGCGTATCGTTAACTGGTTTAAAAAGATAGTTGGACAAGATAACCACATTTAAGAAAAGGTTCCAGCAAAGAACAAGAATTTTTCCCGGAGTAAGAAAGGAACTCTTCCCAAAAGTGTCATGACACGCGAATAAAGGATAACGTCAAGACATCCATTTGTCAAACATGGTAATTTTAGTATGTATGCTATATTCCCTTACGACGTTTTATCTTCAGTGGATAAAGATACCCCATTCCACCAATGTTCTTTTTATCAAGAGAAATCCCTAGGGAATCTTATTGTGCTGCAGTACACATTTTTGTTACAGACAATTAATTGATATCATCAATTGAAAAGGGAAGGTATGTGTATTACATATCAAGTGCTGATTATTAATATGATGATAGCGAATAGATTACAGATATGGGCTATCTACATGCTTGAGACGTCACGTACAACGATGAGTCCTTATACGACATGTGAAAGTAAATCCCTGTCCACGATAAACAATCTGAAGTATTTATTGGTACAAAATCAAGTGGGAATGATTCAGATTCAGCTAGTTTTAAAGTTAGAAGCTTTTACGAAGCTACTACTTCAAGTTGCGCCACAGAATTCAATATCCTTGCTGAACAATAGTTTGCAAATCAAAAATTCTAACTTTTAACAGTTATACAGCGGGTTCTTGCATTGTTGGCGGGGAATGGCTGGTAGTCACGAAGACTCCTTGTTGTTCTTTGTTGACAGCCAGGGTTTGTTAATCACCGGTGATCGACGTCACAACTTGGCAATGTCCTTTATGGACATACAACTTCTATACATTCAACTTCCACAAATGGCTAGAATACAATTAGTGTATGTTTCTTCAAGAAGCTTTCCTTACTAATTGTACATCTATGTATTCTGCCTAATATGGAGGAAGGCGGGGGAGGGATGCAATGCAAGGAACCAGGAAATATGGTATGCCCTGCAGTGTATGATTCCAAGATAATATATGCTGACGGTCAAAGAAGGAACACGTAGAGTGACTAACTATAGTCCATTTATTATCTTCCTAGCCGTTTCTTAAAAATTGTGGTCGGCTTCCAGCCTTACCGGATGCAGCGGAATACCAGTATTTTACATGGAGCAAGTTATTAGTTATTTTTACAAAATTCGTTCTAACAGAGCACCGTTTTTAATATTCAAGTGCAATAAAATATCGATAAAGCAATTGAAAATTCTTCACTTCGACACTGCTCCGCGGGTCGCGAGCCGAGTGCAGTAACTTGTGGAGTTTCCAACTTTACATAATAAAACTTGGGGAGAATAATCTAACACTAGTTGATTGGTTCCGTAAGACGACAAAAACTTACTGAACCCGTAATTGGAAAAGTCTTGGTGCATATTGCAAACTATGGCTCTAAAATACACTACCACCGCAAGTATATGGAATATTACAAGGTAATCGTAAAAAAGTCTTAGGAATTTAAACACAATAAAAAGAGGGAATGAAAATTCCGTACAGAGTCGTAAGTTATGATTTTATCAGTCAAGCTTGGCTGTCATCGCGTACGAAACGCATTCCTGACATAACAGCATGTGGCAACATTATGTAACTTAATGACTGCAAAAACTCCTTTAGATATTGTTCGAGTTAATATTTAGTTACGCTCATATTGGCAAGACACCTTAATTTTATATTATAAACTTATCGACGCGCCGACCAGAAAGAGCTTTATGTCCATGCAGTAAAAGTGCATAGTCAGACACATTGTCGAACCGCGACTGATGACTTTTCCATTTATTGTAATGAAATAAAGTTCATTCTGACCAGATCCAGCCGATTCTTTGTCGATAAGTGTGGTAACTCCCTAAACTGCCAGTACTTTTTATTTGTTTATTTTAGGATGTCCAACAAAATATATTAAAAAAACATTATTAGATACAACTACAACCGACTCAGGAGGTCCCTCAGATCTCTCTGTATGCTCTTCACTATTTTGACCGATCCTTGTGCTCCTGAGTATCTAAAAGAATATTTCAAAGTGTTGGGCAGTTCACATAGTCGTAACCTTAGAGCTTCCAAAAACCTACTCCTTGAAATTCCCTCACATCGCACTGGTTTTATGTCCGCTTCTTATGCTGTCTCAACTATAAAGCTATGGAACGCGCTACCCCTTGGCATTAAAAAAACTGAAAGCAAAATGGCTTTCAAACGAACAGTTCGGAAGTACTATTTGAAGTCAGACCAAATTACTCACAAGGTAGTCGTAGTTATTATTATGAGGTTTCTCGTATTTTGAACTATTTGTATGTATTTTAATATGTATTAGTTTATTTCATCTTATCTGTAATATACGTGTATTAGTATGTATACTATTTATGTACTTAATTCGATTTGTTAACAAAATGGCATTGTTCTCATTGATTTTTGTACTCTACCACAATGCTGTCATATTTGACCCAATGGTTGACTGGTAGAGAATGCCTTGTGGCATTAAGTCCGCCTATGTACCACTCTTGTACATGAAGTTTAAATAAATAATAAATAAATAAATAAACATGAAATATTAGGTAGGTGTACTCCGGTATGCTCATTGTACGCCATTTTACAATGCCTGTGTCCAGCTAAGGAAACATAAATGCTCAACTTAGATATTCAGGCATATTAAAAGTCTTTTGTTGGATTTCCATTTTCCTCCATTGTCGCCCATACCAAACGTTTTGTAACGGGCTCTATGGTAATCGGAACGACATCGGCACTCATGAAGACTAATGTTACTTAATGAACGTGTTAAATTATGCGCGCAACAAAGTAAATAAGAATAAATACATTACAATTTACAAATGGACAGAGAAGTGGAGTTAGTACGAAATGGAGTACAAAGGTCATATTCATATTGTCTTGTTCTCTACAAGACGATGCCGTTACATAGTATAATATTATAGAAGTTTGTGAGTTTGGATGTAGAAGGATATCTCTGAAACTAATCATCTGATTTAATAAATCTATCGCTGATGGCAAGCTACATCTTTACCAAGTAGTACCTTGAATGTGTTTCCACGCAGGCCTATGAAAACAAGAAGAGTTATTATTACTTCGAAAAGCTGAAGCCCTACGCTTTAGCTTTTCGTAAGTATAGCTTTTTGTCAAACATCAATCCCCTATTAGCTTTTCTCAAGACTATCTTCAATAACAGTCGCTAATATAATACAGAATTCATAACCCTACGACGATCGCACACAATGGTCACTCCATTCGCTCCATACTCCATGTGTATTGTTGCACATGGCGGGTCGCTTATGCAACATCTCGTACGTAGGTGATATTAATTCTAATATTGATGACATTTAGTTTACGACTGCTACGTTCTACGGCGAGGATGAAAGGAAAGCTGTGTTCACCACTTGAAGTAATGGCGGTTTGCATCATATTTTATAGAATAACTAGCTGTTGCCCGCGACTTCGTCGGCGTAAACCACCCTTGTCACATAGGGGTATAAAAGTAGCCTTCGACTTGTTCTCTAAACTACCAAATATACACAAAAAAAAATGTTAAATCGGTGAAGTCGTTTCGGAGAACTTCGATAGCAAATAATGTGACACGAGATTTTTATGTATTAGATAGCTTTGTCTGCGGCTTTGCTCGCGTTGAATTCGGAGTAATTGTAATTAAAAAATGAGAGAATTTCATTGCGCAAAACCAAGAGTAAGTAAAATTCAAGATCCAGCACACTTTTAAAGATAAACATATCTGGGTTGCTCATAAATTAGTTGGTTTCAAAGCAGAACAGAGGAACTTTGCAGAAGTATTGTGTAAAATCTTAAATTATTGTCTAGGATGGAATTACTATGGCCGGTAAATTACATAACGATACGTAGCTACGAAAACAAACAAGTTAAAGAAAAATTAGATTTGTGTTCAGTGAAAACCATGAAAACGACGCCCACGAAGGAAAAACGAAAAAATCCTAGGTGCCTTCTTGGATTTTCATTATGACCTCATTTTTGTTATCAACGACTCCGAAAACCACGCAAACGACACCCATGACGGAAATATTAAAAAAAAACCCTAGACGGCATCTTGGATTTTCATTTTGACCTCATTTTCGATATCAGCGACCCCAAAAAACATGAAAATGACACACATGACGAAAACTTTACTTCAACGCCATTTCGATTTACATTTCGATCTCATTTTTGTAATCAGCGACCTCGAAAACCATGTAAACGACACCCGAGATGGAAAAACAAATACTTTTCCTGGGCGCCATCTTGTATTTATCAATAGGAGTACTCTTGTGAGGTTTCGAATGAAATAGTCTTACCAATCTTGTTTCCCCTTACAAACATTAGAGGCCCGTTTCACCCCTTGGAGGGTAAATTTAGAAAAATTATTTCTTAGTGCACCCCTAGACTACATAAGGAACCTACTTGCCAAATTTGGAATCAGTAGACCCAGCGGTTTGGGCTGTGCGTTGATTTTTAGAATTTGTCACCCCATTTACCCCTCTTAGGGGTTGAATTTTGAAAAACCTGAAACCCGTTTCTACTCATTTATCAATAAGAGTACTCTTGTGAAGTTTCGAATGAAATAGTCTAACTTATCTTGTTTCCCCATTCAAACTTTGGAGGCCCGTTTCACCCCTCTTAGGGGTTGAATTTTGAAAAAACCTGATACCTGTTTCTACTCATTTATCAATAGGAGTACTCTTGTGAAGTTTCGAATGAAATAGTCTAACTTATCTTGTTTCCCCATACAAACTTTGGAGGCCCGTTTCACCCCCTTAGAGGGTGAATTTTGAAAATTTATTTCTTAATGCACTCCTAAACTACATAAGGAACCTACTTGCCGAATTAAAAATCTGTAGACCCAGCGGTTTGGGCTGTGCGTTGATTTTTAGACTTTGTCACCTCATTTACCCCTCTTCGGGGTTGAATTTTGAAAAAACCTGAAACCCATTTCTACTCATTTATCAATAGGAGTACTCTTGTGAAGTTTCGAATGAAATAGTCTAACTAATCTTGTTTCCCCATACAAACTTTGGGGGCCCGTTTCACCCCCTTAGAGGGTGAATTTTGAAAAAAAATATCTTAGTGCACCCCTACACCACATTAGGAACTTTCATGCCAAATTTGGAATCTGTAGACCTAGCGGTTTGGGCTGTGCGTTGATATATCACCCAGTCAGTCAGTCAGTCAGTTTACTATTTTATATATATAGAAGATATTTTTATCTGTCATTTAGTTGGGGGGCATAAACCTAATTTGTTTAGTTTTGCCATTTCAATTTATTCGTATTTAAGGAGGTTGAATGAAAATTCTGTTACAAAATTATGGAAAAAAAAAACACAAAATAAAAAAGGAATTTTCTTCATTATCAAAATAATTAACCACACTTGTAATGGATGTTGTTTAAAAACGATAGCTGAACACTACTACAACTATAAGGAATTTCCTAATCAACACAATGAATTCCGTATCGAAATGTACTACTGGAAGCCTAATAACAATAAACCACATTAAGACCCAAACTAGTCAATGAAATTCACTCGGTAGCGGCATAAACTTACCGATTAATTACTTTGAATCGATTATTCGGTACGTATTGCGCGTATCGATTAATATTTAATTAGTCGTCTCGTTCATTAACGCTGCGTCTAACTTCGGTCGCGAAACTACATGAAAACTCTTATTTACCGAACATTTTAGTAGTTTACTCGAACATATTGAACAGCCCTTGTTTAGCCCTTCATGTCGGTATTTCATGTATCCAGTTATAATGGCTGGAAAAATTGCATGCTTCACAAGTCCACATTGAGTACACTGTTTTGATTGCCGCGTGAGATTATTACTCAACAATATTGAGGAAAGAAGCAATTATTTTTCGATTTTATAAGAAATACGTGAAGATTCTTCGATAAGATATTAGTAAACCAGGCTGATTATTTCAAGCCGGATGGGGATATTAGATTTTTCAACGTCTCCACAAATTCAGGTGTCGCCAATCTTTCGTGTTCATCTATTATTCAGTTTGACTGCTCGCGCCGTGAGTGTCGATACGTACAATGATATTATTCATTCACGAATACTCATTACATTAAGAGAAAAGAATTATAAGTAGGTAACTGTCTTTCTCGATCTTCGGAGAAGAGGCAATTGATATTCAAGGTGAGCTTATTGACTTCATTAAAGCGTGAGTTCAAATCTAAATTATTTGAGACTTTGTAACTTTGTACAACAACAAATCAGTTGCTAAATCTTTACATGTTCCTTATGACATAAACTGGTAATTGAAATAAGTGTACTTACAAAACTCATGTAGCTGTATAATAATAAATTAAAATGAAAACTTCTTTGGATTATCAAACAGACTGCAGTGGTTGAAAAACAATAAAATAAACAAAGCAAGAAGTAATGGACTTAAACACATAATATAACGAGATAATCACCGCCATTGTCATTTTAAAGGCGGCCGAGTTTAATCACATAATGGTCCGTTATTTATTGCAGAGCACACGTAGGTATACATCGTCCAATAAAAGCTACACCTTTTCAATGACCTAAATACTGATTTATTTATCAGCACTGAACCCTCCACATAACTCATAGGGGGTAAGGGAGGAACGCGAAGATGCGAACGGCAACGGTTTTACGATTCGACAATCGTAAAACTTGGAAACAATTCTCTTGAATACGTTATATTAGAAGGTAAAGCTATCTATATTTTTTCAGAACGTTTTATTTTCCTTGTTTTATTGGAAATTGTTATGTTAATTAAATCAAATCTATGTTTATATCGGTAGCGGTACTTACAGCTGAAAAATCACTGCAATAAAACAAAAGTTATTATGTTTTAAAACGTGAAGAGTTATCTCCGAACAAAGAAGATTAAAAAGCTTTTCCTTTAAATACAGTTTTGTAAAAATATTCATAAATTCGCATTCACTGTTCATTCACCGACTAGAAAAGGTTTGAGCACTGGGATTCGAAGAAAATTCGTACCTCCACATTTTCTACGAAAACCAGTTTTATTTAGCAATTTTCTATATGACTTGGACTGAGCCACTCCTAAATAGAGGTTGGATATTGAGCAGAAAAACTATTTCATAAAGGAGGGACATCAAAGCTTAGTCCTGAGATAATGTCAGGTTTTGGAAGATCCGTAATTCCGTAGTGTCCGAGGAAAGAAATAAATAACGCTGCGTGGTCGTAAAACCATCGTCAACAGCTCATATTAGTTGCTCGATACGGATTACCTAAGATGGTTCAGAAGGAACGTTTATAAATAAATGTTAATTATGCTAACAGTCAGAGGTTTCGCAATGTTGATTTCTATCAAGGATATTACGGTTTGACGCAAACCGATCTGTGCCTTCTCGCGGACGCCATAGTGGGCGGGCTCGTGGACTTTTACCTGTAGTCCTCTAATTTTATTTTGTTCCCTTAATTACTCGAGTTTCAGTTATTAAATTTGAATTTTCAACGAGGAAAAAGGAATAATCGGTTCGCAAATTGGTGCTTTTTACATCAATTATAGCATATAAATCAAGCACTGTTACATATAATAAAGAGATAAATAAACAAACTAATCTAAATTGATTTGCAGACGATTTATTGAAAGAAATTGACCTATTTTCAGAATAATGAAGCATTAAGAAAAATCCGCACTCCAAAAGGAAATAATTCAAAAAAATAAAATATGCTATCGGCACCCAGATGTGTCGAGGATATGGGGGAAATTGGAGGAAGGTTCCCGTAGAGATTGAAATACGAACAAAAGGTCCCCCACCCATGTGATATACAGCCTCTATAGCACACAGGAAAAAGTTATTAGCCCAATAAATGCATAGGAATAGGGACATAATAGGGTCGGTCACGTGTTGTCTTAAAAGGTTGTGCGGTATCCCAGGCGACGCTCAATAAGGTAAGCTAATACCGTTTGGTTACAAACAAGTGTTAACGTATGGAAGGTATAAACATTCAGATATTTAACTAGTGCATCGTTATGGCGGCCCTTAAGGGTTCCGTTCTCAATTAGCTTTAGAGATAAGTAAGTGATACTCCCTTTTATCCTAGTGTATGGATTTCATTGAGCACCTACCAGTAAGCGTCCTTAACTCCTTACTAGCTTATACAGTGTTACAAGAATCTTATGACGCTCGAATTATGTTAAAGAAGCGCTATTGTATACTTCTATGTATACTACAAATAAAGAGGTAAAATTTGTTTGTGAGTCTGTGTGTAGGGGGTAATCTTCGGAACTAATGACCCAATTCTAAAATGTTTTCACTGATAGAAAAATACATTATCCGTAGGTGCTATAAATTATATTTATATCATGCATAGCGCATCTATCACAATTTTTGAGGACGAAGTCGCGGGCGAAATGATATTATTTAATATTCAGGGTGTAACAGGATATGTGCTAGTTATTTTATACAATCAACAATGTATTGAAACAATAAGCACTAAAGGATATTTGTGTATCTAGTTATTTAAAATACCATTTAGTGCGTTAACTTGAATCGATAAACGCATCAGAACGGCAAAAAGGCAGACAAAAGAATCGCTCGTTTGCGATGATAAAAACTCTATTTTGAAGCGGTTCAATTTACAGACAGAAAAGGAAGGTTTAGTCAGTTTTCATTGGATAAAAAAGAGGAATCTAATCCGCGAAACTGACTCCCATGTTCGTGTCACAGGCAGGGACGCTGATTCCGTTCGCTGTAACAATCTAAACGATTCAACTATCAATAGACGAGCCCATAGGCTCGGGGACATTTAGCAAAACGAATTCACAATACGAGAATGCGATTCACAATTGAATAAACTGAAAACTGGATTCTAAAAACAACGTTTTTCGTTAAAAAAAACGTTTTTCAACATTTTCAGGTACCTAGCAATTACATTTTTAGAGGGACAAGCGAGACTTTATGAATAGTGTATAACTGTAAAAAGCTCTGTTATTGTCTGCAGAGTAACTTTATGAACAAATCCTATTTAAGTGAACATTACCGTAGCACAGTTCTAGACACTTTTTGTGGGCAATTGTTAAGGGAATATACTCGTAAACAGGAACTACAAAAGAATGCGAGTTGAATTAATTTCTGTGTTGCGGAAACCAAAAGCGAATGTTAAATGAGTATTACAAGCAAACGAATTACTTGAACGATAAGCGGCTGTAATAGTTAAAAATGTATTAAACACGTAATGTTGTTATTAAAAAAAGAAAAAAAAAACTATGCTGTTATTCTGAAAACGTTTGTTATCGTTGCGAATACAAACGTACCAACAATCTACAAACCGTACGATTTTAATCTGCACTTCGCACAGTTTTTATTTTACTTTTCGTACTCTATTCGCGAGTCGCGAACGCTCACCAGTCACCGTTGGCACTGGCAGGTGATGCATACGTACTTACTGTACCCATACCCAGTACGTGCACGAATATATAAAACCTGCGACGATTTAACGAGACCTCAACTTTAAGCCATTATAATAGGAATGCCGACAGTAAAAATAGCATTTCGAGAATACAACACGTTTAGTTAGTGGTTAGCTAAGCTAGTTTTTGCTCCTTTTGGACAATAAACGTGCGTTATAGAAAAAAAACGGGGTTTTTCAACTTCATGGTGGAAAAAAGGAAGATATTCGTGATTATCGCGTGCACGTAATGATACAAGAATGGAGTGTTATAGCATATCGTAAAAATGAAAATGCGAATGAGCACAATTTACTTTCTAAATAACATTTCTGTTAACGCAATAGTAACATTTTGAAATGCAGACGCGATAATGAAAGCCACGATTATTGTCATAAACCTGTAATTATAAAGCCACTAATTTCGTAGTCAAGACATCAAATATTAATAACGTGTATAATAGCAATAGCAAACGAATTACACAAAGCAGTAGAAATTACATTGAAGCGATTCCGGTTACGTCCGGTTCGGTCATATTCATTACTATTCAGTTAGCAAGCGCAAATATTTTCGCTTGCAGTCTTGTTTTATGAGCGCCGGGTATGTGTGTGGAGACGCGGCCATGTGTGCAGTTTGCACGTTTACGTTTTGTGCTTTTTTTCACAATTTATTTATTCACGTCGCCGACAGGTGGCGCTGCCGGGCGATCTGTGCCCGCGATACGTGTAAACTGGCTGTTAATATTTCATTCCACATTTTATTTAGGCGCAGTCAACTTTAAAGCGCGCAAGCTGTACGATGTATGACCTTATTGTTTGTGGTAGAAATTGAATTGAATACATCACCCGAGGATCGATTGCAGTGCACTTAGCAGTATCGCAGCCACTCCATTTACCGACGAGCCATGTTTGACTTGTACATTATTCATATAATTAACAGGCAACACTCGAGTCAGACCGAATCTTTTCTTAAGAGTTCTTATTTACACAACAAATGCCGATGCTTGGAATTTACTTTTTCCGAGTGGTTTTTCATTGGTCGTTGAGTGAGTCGGTGAAGTTATGAGCCAATTAGCGGGCTGCTAGGATAAAATAGGGTTTTTATAGTGCGTTTGAGGAGCGACATTTTAGGCATTGCGGTGGGCGGACGTGGAACAAGTCTGCGGAGTTTATCGTCACTATAAACTACTTCACATCGTGCCTTCACACGCCGTCCTTTATCGCTAATAGAACCTTTTTGTACCCACAATCATTTATACGCCGAGCCATCCCACTTATCCGTGACTTCTCGGATCGATTACTGTTTGTCTCATATCTCATTCAATTGATCACCCATTATAATCTAGAGTTAATTCCATTAATAAACCCTATAATTAATATCTAGTAATTATTTTCTAAACATCCAACAGGATATCCGTTCGTTTGATGTGTGGCATTAATGCATTTATCGCGTATGTTTATCATAACATTCCGTATCAGTAATCGATTGAAAATAATGAGAATATCAGAGAGCATTCACTGAATACAACGAACGTAAATATTTATGAAAGAAAATTGACGATTAACTGAAGGTTTTAGGTTTGACGTCACGACCACACAGCTTGATGGAAAAAAAAGAAAAATAAAGACGGAACCGAATGCCGGAAGGGCAATGAATTAAATATGCATGTAATTTAAAGGCGAAACAGGAAAACGCGCGAAACGGTTGGATAACCCCAAGCTTGTGAATAACCGATAATCCACATAATTGACCGCAGGGGGTATCTAGTTAGTGACAAAAAAAGAGTATTGTGTTTAGGGTTGCCAAATCTATGTTCACGATAAATAACGTGAACTTTTTAGAAATCCTTATCTTTGGTTTTGTTTTGCTTTTATTGTCTATTGTTAATTAAATAAACACTTAATCTTTCTCCCCTCTAAAGAATAACAGTGCTCAATCATTTTGAGAAATCATTTATTTGAAAATCGAATAAGTACATCTCAGTTTTTTTTAGATCTGGCAACCCTATCCTTAAAGTTGTATTCACACTTACCGGGCTTGGGTAGGGGTGCTTTGAGATCGTTGGCGGCCAACTGAGGGTTCTCTTGGACCTGAAAAATTGTTATTTGTTAACACTGTGTAAGCATATTTAGTAAACAGTATGTTAGTATTTTTTTTTATTTATTCCGTCATTGCATAGTATCCTTTACAATATTGATGCGCATGTCGAATAAAGTTTATTCTTAGAAAGATTTACGAGTGGCCATAGCGTATAAAAATATTGGGAATATGCGTTTTTTCTGCGTTACGTCAATGTTTACCATTACCTAGATTCTGAGTCTAGATTTAAAACCAGATGTTCTAAGAAAACTCTATCGATTCCACAAAAGTTACTATTAGTGTACGTAAATATTTCAGAACATTTTCCAAGCTTTTGAAAAACGGCGGTAGATGGCGCCACTAGTCTTATTCTTATAATTGTTTCTCACAGCAACAACGTAAACAAAAACCTTAGTATGTTCCCCATAATTACATACTAATTCAAGTTAACGTAACACAAACCTTATCTAAAAGTGATATGATACAGAGTTGATCACGTTTATTTGACAATATGCCGAAAAACGTCAAATTCTATCGAGACAATTCATCGTACGACTCTTGGATCTGTTACTTAAGAGTTCTTTCAGTTTGAAGGTTTGAGTGGTATGTTACGGCCTTTCTCCCTGAATAAAATTAATATTTTTTATCGACATGATAAGGATTACACATTCATTTTGGCAGTATTGCCGTCCGTAATATAATCCATAAGCCTACCTATTTAGGATATAAATTTTTTCGTTACGACTTTTGCATAAATAGGGACATCTGTTAAACATAGAGATGCATAAAAGGGAAACCCGTGTACCTACTCTTTAGTTAGTAGTAGTTCAGTTAAAAACAATAGTCAAATGTTGAGCTCAGACAAAGGAAAATGAAAAAAAAGTAACTAAAAAAAAGACGCGTGGCACTCGGGGACTGCGGCGGTAAAGCTATTGCATAGCATTTTTTATCAACTTATGCAATTATAATTATTTATTTATAATTGTATTTACACAGACACGTCAAGCTTTAGGGTTAAAATTCATAATTTCATTGTGATGGGAAGCCCAGCCTGAACATTCAGTCTGCGTTTGGTCCTCGAGCCCGACCAAGCGGAAAAATAAAATACATAAATAATTATAATATTGCATAAGTTGATAAAAAATGGTTACAAAGAAGGTCTAACATCAAATGTATACTCGTACAACCTACAACTCCTAGTTACGGCAATATATTAAAAAGAAAACTAGCTTGTCATTGTCTGACATGGGGTGTTATAGGTTTACATACTCTTTGGTGTTAGGTTATTTTCGTTACGGAATTTCTGGATCCGGTCTCCACGCTCAAGGCCCGCGATAGAAGCTATGCAATAGCTTAAAAACGACTGTCCATTGAAGTTTCTCTTTTTCATAAAAGAAAAATATTTCATTAGTTTCTGAATGTTTGTTGAGAAAAATGATAACAATCTATTATCGTAAACCTTCTAGTGGCACTTTACCGTTGCTACGCGGCTACTCCAATAAAATGTCCAAGCCTACGCAAAACGCATCCAATCATATATTTCGTAGAACTAGCGTACCGTCAAAACTGTTTCCTAAATGGTATAAAATGTAATAACATTTATTCAGTTAGCAACGTAAGGAATATTCTCGAGATATTTCCGACGATATCAGAGCGTGGCATCAATTGTCTTTTGTCACCATAAATCATGGCCGCTTGCGCGTATTTTTCGCGCGTTTGTCGTGGCACGACCTTGCGCGGTAAGCATACAAACGTACACACACGTTTTTAGCGTAGTCATGAACTTGAAATTTGCATTTATAATTGTTTTCATATTTTCCGAGTGCTGTGCGAATTTTTTATTTAGTAGTTTTTAATTAATTTAGTCGGCATAGCTTTATTGCGACTTCCCTACGATTACGCAAGCGATTGTTGCGAGAGAATGTGCAATTTACTCTTATGTCATTTTTTATCGAATCAGGGTCAAGGTTGTTGTCCCAGTTTTCGCAGTAAAGGCCATGTTCCGACGAATATTGTACATATGACTATGGTGGTTCGATTCCACGAGCCTCTTTTGTGAACAACCTGTATATGAACCTAGTGAGCTGAGCCTTGTAGAAATAGGGGTAAATTACTGAAACTTCTGTCTTACCTTATTTGTGTAAGGATTGAAGATGAATTTGTTCTCCGATTCTTTCCTCGGCGTCGCAGCTATCACTGACAACGGCGTCGGTAGAGACTTCATCTCCTACAATAACAAACAATGTTACATTTCACATTGCTTAAACCACATTGACACAAGGAATTCTTGTCTTGAGTGGATACGCACCTTTAAAATACTTTCTATTGGCGGTTGACTGCTATCGATAGCATTCTGTAAAAGAAACAACAAAGTGATTATTTGGAGTTAATAATTGTGAAAGTGTTGGATTAAAATAGTACCGATAACATCGATTTTGAACTGCAGTGCTGTCAGAAACAGATAAAAGCATTTAAATGTTTTCCGGATACCGTACAACATTTAAATCTACGGCAGAACCGCACACCCACGGGGAAATGTGTGCACGTGACCGGACGAAATATTGTGACATTACAACTACCCGGTTAACGTTTTACGCTTTATAATTTACCGTGGGTGAAAAACAGAGGGTAGCTAGAGCTACATAGTCAGCACGATACATAGTCATACGCATAACGAGATAAGCCGCGTTGCTCACATAAAAGATTGGACAAATTTGCACTGGCAAGAATAAAACTACTTTTACGAGAATACATTATGCCTCCTTAGCGAAGCGGGGCGATTAAATTTAGGGCCCGTTTACGGTCGGCTATGCTTGTATGATTTACGAGTTTACGGCAATAAATGTATTGTATTGTTGCTGTTGACTGAATCTACCGGGGACCTTAAATATTGAATTCGAAGAACTTATTCCGTCTCTTTACAACATAGCGGCAAATCAATTGGAGGAAGAGAGATACAAAGTTTATTGGATGGTGTTATATGTTTCTGAAGAACTGTGTATTGTCTCTGGACTGTTATAGTAGATAGAAAGGTTAAATAGTCTTTTTTACGTACACAGTATCGAAGATAAATAATTGTCTTCTGCGAAGAACGTCGGTACAACAAACTACAAAGGGACTGAAGAAGCTTTTGTATTAAAAAACTCTCATAATATTACATTGTCACAAAAATTCCAGTTTCATTTCCGCTCAAACAAAACAACACTGATATGATACTCGTATCTTAAAAATAATACTGAAGATAATAAAGGTCAAATCGCATGATGAAGTAAAAAAAAATGCAGTGAGTATAAGTAAGTATGGTATTACAGCTAAGTTTTGGAGCTCGCCCAAATAGGGTTTCCTAATAAAACGGGTCGTTCATTCAAAACTGTCGACCTACGACAACAGTAGCCGTGCCGTAATCGCAACATTTTCATTTATTTGATCTCCAATTCGAGTCACGCAAGAACCCCTTATTTTGTAACCAATACCATGTCCCTGTTTACACCTCACCAAGAAATAATTAAACACCATAAACGCTTTATAAATATAAAACACATAACATCACGCCTGCATTACTCGGGAGGGTTAGGCAGAGGTGCACCTCTGTGGCATACTTTGGGGCCAACAAAACGGGAAACCCATAAAGGAAGAAGACAGTTCAGAAACCAAACTCAAACTCTTTATTGCATTCATGTGTACATTCAGTTCAGTTCAGTTCAGTTCATAAGGATGTAAGTAAGTTCCAACATGAAACCCGGTTAGGGCACGGCAACATAATAGATTGGACAAAACAAGCATCCTTAACATCATAAAGAATCGTGGGTTATAAGGGCAAGCCAATTGTATGAAAGTATCGCCACTATTGCACCTATAGGTACACCCACATTTCGCCAGTTACATTTAGCTCCAAAGAAATAAGGAGCCTTTTGCCATCAATCGTTCCCAAATGCAGATTCCGGGCTGCTACTGAGAAAATTTCCTGGGAATCGATTACAAGACATCCTAAGATATAAAAATGTTCTGCTAAAGCGGGTATAAACCCCTAATGCCAAGCAGTAGCGTTTGCGATCACTAATAGAACAACATGGCTTCAGTCATGGCATAAATTTAGTTAAGATATAAAAGCCTTTTTAACAGTGTAGTAGTAACACCCACTTGTTGACCTATCTTATGTTGGAGGCGCGAACAATACCTGCGGCGAACGTGTGGGCCGTGGGTGTGAACTACAAAGTTCAACATGTTCAACATTACAGGGAATTAGGGACATGCTTCTGAACTGACTGACTGTATTTGTGGCCATCTAATCCAATAATCGTTAACGTACTATAACATTGGACCAATCGGATTAGGTCGTTGTCCCCCCAAACTTAAGTACTGATTCTGTTACATAATAATATTGTAATACTAAATGATTTGAAAAGAGTAACCATGGAATGGAGTCTCTTGCCGGTTCTTCTCCATGGAAACGACCAACGCGAGCCGTGCATCTTTTTAGACGTTTTATAAGTGCCCATCTAGCTCTATGTGAAATAAAATACTTTGGTTTTGATTTTGTCAGTCGATGTAGCCCTATAATACCAAGGCAAGTTTAGAATTCTACTGCCTTTAACAAGGGCGCTACTATGATTTTTTCGCTGGGAATATGACTTTATTAAAGAAGGCTTACCCTTTTACTAATTAATAGAATGTTAGTATGCCTCCCAGCTACCACTTTTTACACACAACTGCATAGTACGGATTAATAAGGGACTGCATACTGAAATTCCTCAGAAGTTCTCATAATAAATTATGAAGCAAATAAAAACTGCTTGGACAAAAACCGTTGGTGATCGCTTAATTATTGACAACGTTGACTTTAGCCAGGGGACCGAATAGGCACGCGACGGTAGTTAAACCAACCCTAGTATTTATATTTACAAATACTTTACAAATGAAAAATTTACTCTTGTGCAATATTGGCGCTTTCAGGTTGACTACATTTCATTGGCCGGAGACTGTTGTATGGATGTCGTGAGCACGATTTTTGGTCTAATTGACAGTTTTGTCGACATCAGTCAGGCGAAGTAATGGATACCAGGTACTTTATTGATTTGAACTTAAATCAATGTATCAAAAGATCAATGATCATGAAGGAATAGTGTAGAACAAGATGAAGATGATAATGATCAGGAAAGGGCTGTCAGGAGACCGTTTGTCGAAGCAATGAATGAGAGATGTTAATATGAATGAAGCAATGAATATTTCCGGGGGTGAGCTAAGGACTCCTCATCAAACTGACCTGTGACTGGATACCGTTGGGTATCCTGATTGGAGGCGGTCTGTGCGGGGCTCCCGTTGAACCGGAACCGTCGCTCTGCACCAAAAAATATACATTAATATTCTACTCACCTCCCCTCTTAATAGAATTACGTTTTGGGATTTCTTAAACGACGTCTCTGAATTGGGTTTGTTTCGTTTTGTGGACGAAATCTGGGCTCGTTACTCGTCTAAATTGTGCTTAGTTTGAGGATCTTATACTATATAGGTGTAGGTTCTGATTTCGATTGTACGTTTTCTTTGAAAGGTAACAATACCCACATACGATTTCCTAACATAGCAGTTCTCTGTATCAAATGTATTCTGCCATTCATCAACGTATGTACATGTAGCAAGTTTCCCCGAGTGATCGAAGTTGCTGGCGCCGTTTTGGAGTTAACCACATTAAACTTAATTACAATGTACGCCTGATGAATAATTCAGCCAGGAATTAACTAGTCCAAGATGTGGCTGTGTTACGGCATGAGAAGTTTCAAATGAGACGTGAAAAGGCCGGTCACGCATCGTATGACCCCCTTCATTAGCCCTACGAATGCGACCATAAAGTATTAATGTGACTCCTAACACGCTCTTGGTTCCGTTCTAAATCTAAACAAAAGCTTAGATAAAGCACCATAATAATAAAACGAGTTCTTAAAGAGTTAAACCAGGAAAAAGTTGTATTGTCGTTAAGCATATTTCAGGGAAGCAAAGCGATCCAGCACAAAAGATGGTGGCGCCCGAAGCGACGGAGTTTGGTGGAGAATTTAAAAAGTTTCATGATAACACAACATTTTCCTGGTTGATATTGCTTTGTAAAGCGTACAGCTTGACAATAAACACCATTGTGTACCGATAAGCAGTTGTAACGAATTTTTTCTCGATTCTCGCAAGGAGCGCAATAACGAGTGTATCTGGCACGTTTGAACGCCAGACACGTGTCGCTTTTCATTTATCATAACCTTATAGAACATTATTGTGTTCTAGATTTTTCCACATGTGTAAGAGGAAGGCTTAAACTGGATATTTATAACAATTTCAGTAGTAATTCACATATATAGAGATTCATACTATATAGATAGATTACTATCATACTATTCTCGCTTCCTTGCATGAGCTGCTCAATTTATTTTTTATCAGCTAAGCTACCACGCTTAGGGTTGATTCTCATCTGGCAGCACGGAATCGGACTTTTCCATGCTCCTATTCTCTTCTGTCGCTCAGAACGGTCATTTGCTAGAAATCTAGAATGAAAAACCAAGCGGGAATGCTATGGCACGCGGTAGGACCGAAGATGCTGTCGGCAGAACGGCCTGTTTCTCGCTCTAGCAAATAACGACTGCTAGATATAGCGCAACCGTTAGCACTCTATAAACAGATTCCACTCCATTAAGACAGTAACTTCATTCGGGTCGCATAACACCTAGAGGGCAGCATATAAAATCCCGTCGCGCCGCATATAAAACATTGGCAGATTGCAGGGTGGCTGTGGCTTTAAAGCATATTTAAGTTGGAAGTGTTTACCTTGTTGTGTTGAATATGGGGGCGGTGATGGCGGACGCCGTTCTGCGGCGCGTGAGACGGCTTCTTGAACTCGCTCTCTCGTCGGGATGGTGGGCCTAAAGACAAAGGAAATATATTGATTAGCAACCTTATTAGTAACACTAACAATACCAACAAAGTCTACTGTGGTACACAGCTAAAAAAAATGGCCCAACGCCCATACAAAAAAAGGTAATTCCCTAAGTAAGATATCAACGTTGTTTAATTTACCTCAACAGCTTATTCTGTTTCGTCCAAACATCAATCTTCAAGAGACTAAGTAATTATTGTTTGGTGTCAACGTTTACGGCTTCCCGAGATTTTTATGGATTAATAAAAGACCGACATCACCTCAGTGAGGAAAGTCTCGAAATCATAAGGCACTTTAACTCCCGTATAACTAAAAGAAGGGGGTGGAGCTCCCCGTCCCCCTCTGCCACCCCCGGGACTCGTGCGGGGAATCTCGGGCTAGGTGTTTAGCTGGTTTATGGAGATTGCGATCAGGACAAAGGAGTCCAAGTTACGACGCCTAGATTGCGCACTGATCCATATAGTCCCCTCTAAATAGATAGCTACCTCACCTTTTTTCTATCAGAAAGTTATAGAATGAGTTTTATAGTGTTGGTATTATGTGTGGCGAATAATGGAGTTCTTTGTGTTCTACGGGTATTATTGGGATGGATATCGTTAACTTAATCCCGGTATAATAGGAGGTTAATGGAGGAATGTGACCCTACCATCGTAATATAATAATTTGGGTTACTTTACTGCCTATACATTAATCTACTGTACAACTGAATACATAAATATTCAAACTTCATAATGGAATGTATTAATCATAACAGTACCCAAACCATATCAAATATTCCCAAGTATTTTCTAATGAATGCATGGGAAAGAATCTCATGCTCTTCACAACGTAATTGGATTAGAGCAACATTCAATAAATAAGATGATTCGGTTATTTTGAGGCCACCTCTTAACAGAGTGCGCGCGAGTGCAGAATGTGTTCAATTACTTGCACGCACGTAATGCTTACATATGATTGGTCAATTTACTATTTCCCATTACCCTACCCGCTACCAGTTTACAACCGCTAATGCGATTCACTAACAAGAGCTGGGGGTCTAAAATGGCCGCTTTAGCGGAATCGTAAATGAATCACGTTAAAAAAAATTAATTCTTAAAATGGTCTTTGTTACCATTACCATAAAGTCCATTTTAAGAATTTTTAATTTTCGTGATTCATTTTAATGAACAAAATTTAAATTTCTTAAAATGGACTTTATGGAAATGGTTACAAAGACCATTTCAAGAATTTAAATTTTTTAACGTGATTCATTTACGATTCTGCTAAAGCGACCGTTTTAGACCGATCATAACATTCATAACCAAACCTCATTTAGCGATAAAACGATGCGTAAGGGAAACGCACGGTGAAGTTAACACTAAATACTGTGTTTTACGGGAATATTGCTTTTGAGATACGACTAATGGTTGATGGCAATAGGCTCGCCTGTATTACATGGGACTTAAACAAAGCAAGGGAAATGTGGGTGTCCTATTAGGAACACCTCTGTCTAACCCTGCGGGATTACAAACGAGATGTTATGTTGCTTTATTCTGTTGTGAGATACGACTTTTTAACTAGATTTGTTACTAAACAGATCAAGAAAAACTTAAATCTTACTACGTCACTTACATTGACGATATACTTATTGGAATTGCGATAAAAACAAAATACAGAGCCATCATAAAATTGTTGGATATTTCTATCTTCCCCAGGAAGTTTCAATATCAATCAACATCGTATCTTCACAGTACGTCACTACGCTGTTTCCTGGGATACACCGCTTCAAAAACTCTCAGGCTCGATACACGTATCGGTGCAATCCTACCACCTTATTGGATTAAAAGCAAAAATACCGCACGATAATCTTCTCGGCAATAACTCGAGTATTTTTTCGGTAGCTGATATTAAAACTGGATATTTTATTTTTATGGGAACGGATACCGTGAGAAAGAATCGCTGCTTGGGTACTTTATTTGAGATTTTTTTAAACTAGATGCGGCATGCTTGCTGCTCTAGACATGTGGAAAACCCTTAAAGTATGTAAGTAAGTAAGTTGTAAGTAGTGTTTTTTGTTACTCTAACATACATTTATGTATAATCATAATAAGGATCAGATCCGTTCAGAAAACGTCTAAAAAGAAAACATTTTGACCGTTTTCCGAATGCATTTCATGCAAAACGATTCCTGCATTTATACCGTGCCTATAATTTGTATTCCCGAACTAAGATTAAGCAGAGATTACACGTGCTTGCATCGTAACTTTATTCACAGCTCTCAAACTTATGTGCGAGTATCAGAAACTTAGACGCTTCTAAACAAAGAGCGAACTTCAGCATCGCACCATTCTGCGGAGAGCAACAAATTCAGTTATCAGCTTAACTCTCGACCTATATCCTCAATATTCAAGTAAGAATGGAAGCATTGGTAAACTGAATATTGAGAAGTAGACCCTCGACAAAATAAGACGGGCACACAATGCAACTCGGGAGCGCCCAAGATCGGCGCGCGTGTCGAATTCACCTAACAAATACACCGTTACTTTATTGTAGCCATTGTTGATTCAAATCCGACACATCACATCACCTTTATAGGATCTTGTGAGGAATCAAATCAATTTATGATTCCATTCAAAGAAAAATAGATACTCCTAATGATGTCAATTTCTATGTTGACATACTTCTAAAATTTCCGGATACGAAATCCGCTTATGAAGAAAACGCTTTATGTCTATACAACCTTTCATCAGCTGCACCATGATTTATGTATTCGCATTTAGCTTTATTATTAGTGTCATAAAATTGATTAGTCGCTAACGATCCCCCTTCATCGCTACGGAGGGAAATTGTTAGTGATGCCCACAAATCGTTGGCTGTCAACTCGCCACTTGCCACTACAATGTGCAATTTGATCACCTCCTAACCTGTCATTATTTCCGCTACGATGTTCAAGTCCTTTGGCACTGTCATTACTTAACCCGTCATCATGTTTAGTGCTAAAAGAACAAATAAATCATTTTACTTTATCTACCTTTTTGTCATTTACTAAAGGAAGCTCATTAGGAGGAGTTTATTGCAGGTCAAAGACCGCAAACGTCAGTAACAATTTGTAATCATAATCTTAATCATTGCATCCTTCTGACGAGCAAAAATTTGTGGTTATTTTTAGTGTGGAGTGCTTTTTGCAGTAGATTAGCTAGCCACGCCCTCTATGTATTCAATGCTAATAAGTTTTTCTACTATCATTGGCTCCGGTGTTCGTTATACACCTGTGCGAATAAATACATAGCTAATCGTTAATACATGGTCGTCTTTTATACATGGCCGATTATTAAAATAAATAATTTAATTTCATGGTTAACAAATAAAAGACACCAGGTGGCGTACGGTGTAGCTCCACATCCTGTGTGAACAACCTTTTATTTCTTTGCGACCGAAGTTGAGTAAAGGAAAAAAAGATTAAGATTCGATCAGCTGCCATCGGTGGCAGCCCTGATTGCTTCTAGGGTAGTTTTATATGAGCGGGTAGGTGGGGTGCGGGGGGAGGAGGCGCAGTGAGAACAATGGCCAGTGCTGGCCAATGACGCGAGCACCTGCGGCCGTTGACACGTGCGCACGCGTTCGCAGGCGACTCGCACTGCTTTGTTGTTAATTACATGAATTGTTTTTGCGCAAACAATTAAATTAGTATCATACTGGAAAGTCTGGTTTTGGAGAGGATTTCGCAAAACAGACGGTTTCTTAAGTTTGTTTGAAGTTAGATGAACTTAATCAATTCGGTCAGGATAATCCTTAGTCCTAACACCCACGCGGCTTGAAAGAAGACCTGATACAAGCTACTATTGTAACTAAATATTTTCGTATAAATAATTTCAAACTTAATACAATTTCCGAACCACTATTTTTCGCTTCCCTCGGGCATTATCTCACTAAGAGGAATAACAGATTATGTTTATACCTCGTTCCGCTCTTTGAGCGTAATTGAATATTAAAAACGGTAATACGCAGTGTAATTCATAGCTATGTTTTGCATATTTTTATTGGAATCGAATGGAACAGAAACTGTCACTTAAACACGCAGGTTGCGAAGCGTATTTTTAGCCTTGACAATGAAGCTTTGATACTTGTGAAGGCGGAAGGACACATCAAAGACTGATCAGAGATGGGATTGATCATTGTCTTAACTTTTCGATATGTCACGTACTCCATTCATCGATTAACCCAACTCCAAAACAACAATAAACAACTCAGCGCTGTAAAATCTGTAGTATTGACTCTGGATCCCGAGAATTCGATTACTTTTCCGCTTTTAACGTCAATCTCATTCGTCAACAAACATTTCTTTGACTTCAGCATACATTAATGGCTGAGGAGAGCGAATTCATCAACAAGTATTGAAAGGTGGATTATTGTCATAGAAGATTTGGATGTATGGATGACTACAAATGTTGTTGTTGAGGTCCTTGTGAAGCGGAATGCGGGACACGTCGTATTTGTTCAATCCGAGGTCGCAGTTCACCGCAAAACGTAACGTAAGCGGGTCAATGCGGTCTGCGACGACAGCTCTCGAGGCCTTTCCTTCCACTATAAGGAAGTTAATACGATTTATGCACAACAACGACACTCGTTCGTGGCACAATTTATAACACAACTCAGATTCTTAGACACACGGCGCATCACTTGCTTCCGTCTCCGACGACCTTTGACAGAGAAAAACTGTTTTCTATCACTTTCTAAATTGGATAACACTTAAATTATCATGATTGCTGCTGCCTATAGAATTTACTTGGCATTTGTTTGGTAACCATGTCCAATTGCTGTTTGGACATAACAAAATATGGTTACGAAACCATAGTAGATAGACCCTAATGCCAAACCATAAGAAAGCTACAAAACCTCTTGCACTTAAAAAGGCTACTGTAAAAACGCACTAAATTCCGCGCAAAGTGATCAACAGGCGAATTGCATTCTCCCTTTACGACTAAATGTACAAAGCCAATCATTGAAGAACACCAACCATTTGCTAAACAAAGGGATTTACTTTGAGGAGTTATTTTTATTTGTTTTCTATCACAGTACATCGGTTATGCCTCGGTGGCGAACGACGGTTGTGTTTTGTATGCAGACGAGCGACTGCATAAACAGAGAACACACTAACACAATCAATGGAGTACCTCAGATACAAAGAGGGATGTGGGTTATTGGACATTTGTACGACGGAAAACATAGTTTCAGTTTGGGAGACAGAAAATTACTAAAGGGACAAAGAAAACAGTGTTTACACACAAATCAATAGCGTAACGGAAGTTGCAATATCACAAGAAGAAGAGACTTCGGAAAGAACGTAAGTTATCATTATAGACGGAGTAGAAGAAAAACTGATCAAGACACAAAAAAAAACTTGCCGCGACCACATAAAACAGCGAGTAAAACCAATCATAAGGGGTGATGTATATCTATTGCGGTTCGCAAACGGATTAAATGAGTTAGAAAAGAACATTTTCGTAGCAACTTCTGTAATCTTGAGGTAATTCGCAATACCTTAGCCCCTCACAGTTTCCCCGTCAATAAATAACTAAGTTTATTTCACGTTGATCCTAGCAGCACTAACATATTTCATTCCGTCGAGAAATCTTTTCTTACAACTCTTGCAACTCTTGTCATAAAAAGAAGATAACTTGTCATAATTTCATTGGAGAAACGTTTTTGGGTTGTGTCCTAAATGAATATTAGTAACGAGCACCGAGGTTATTACATATTGCTCGGCGGTTGCGGTACAACCACGATTTAGACTCCCTCCGAGCAATAATCCTGTCCGAGAATAATTTACCATATTACAACAATGGAGAGAGCCGAATGCGAACCTCTCTAGGTTAACCTCTACGTGGACGAGGTAGTAAAGTTTTTTAGGTTGGCATTCAGTTTATGTAAGCTAACAAATAATCTTAATAAACATCCGAGAAAAAGGCTGTTTGGGGGAAAGAGGGGAGTACTAAAAAGTTCCTATAAGTAGCTATCTGTAGTATCGTGCGTTACTGTTCGCTATTAGGTTTTGTTACCAAATCAGTAAGTGATTCGTCATAAGCTTTTACGGACTTTTGCAGATAATGCACGAACTTGCGGTTAATATCTGCGGTAATAGCCCTCGCAGAAGGCCTAACAAGTCATGTTTAATTTTCGTCTGTAATCAAAATTTTGTGGTTTTGTTACTGAAGGTCACGAGTATTATATTATACAAATATTAGAAGATGGAACTTATTTAATTACGTAGGAAGGTATTGTGATTTTGTAATAGTTAGAGAGGAAATTAATAAAATTGAAGCTGACTCGTGTTCAATTGTTGACATTTAACAATCGTTGGTTACAAAATATGCGTTTAATAGTGTGGTAACTATTGACACTACGATTATACAATATACAACGAGATAAATAAATGTTTGACGCCGTGGTTCAACGAGACAGCCGCCTTACAACATCGTGCAGGAGTATGTTACATCAAAAATGGCATCGCCGCACAAAATACGAGTAATTCTTGAAATTTACATATAATCAACGTCTATTCGAGGTCTGGCGGGGCACGTTCGACGTCTGCCGACAACACTCAGCCCATTTGTATGCACATCACACACTGGCGGATTTCAGACGACTCGCTAACAAGCGTATGTTTATAAGTATTACTTCTTATTTCCAAAAAAACTCTGCGATTCAGGTATCAGTTGCATTTTCCCTTCAGGCGGATAAACAAAGCCCTCGACCCGACGCCAGGCTGTGTGTATATAACACACGGCTGGAGTTGTATGTGGCAAGTTGCAGTCGTGCCACGATATCGCTTTCATAAACACAAGCCATTTTATAGAAACAATTTCGTAACAATTATTGTAGCTGTAAAGAAAATACAATGTTTACTGAATCAAACGTTAAACAAGCTGAGTGTTAAGGAAGTCAAATGTCGGGCTTTGATATTTGTATCAAAGGGTGGGCGAATATTTTCCGAATAAGAGACACGTTGAAGATTACAGAAAATTCGCAAACAGAAGCGGCGCACACCCCAAGACCCCAAACCCACCCGTCCGCCGGTGCGGCGGCGTCCCCCAACTCGCACAATGAAAATAGATTATAAGTGGGTAACTGGCGAAGATAGGAGTAGCGAGACGCATGACACGAGTCCAGTGTCAAACGGCCATAAATTGTCCAGTCGCCGACCACCGACCTACACGCTACTTTATGAACGCCTCAACCGCACATCCTAACCCGATACACACAATATATATTTTGTATGTTGTTCATTTTTCTCGGCTGGCGTCGGAATCAATTCCCAGCTGTCCCTCGGGGGCAATACCTCATATCGGTGTCCTGAGAGCTGTGCCTCGTGCCAATATACTTTGTAAGTAGACAGTACGCACACCAACAAACCACCCATGTTGTTTGTTATACGCGTTATAATCCACAAATAAACATGTTGTTATGTCGCTGTAATTTCCACGACTATTATAAGAATTTTCTGCGGCGCGCGTTAAGGGTTAAACCGCCTGTGGGTGAGAATAAGAATGAAGAACTAATGAGGCTCAATCCTCTAACAGCCGTAGGTAATAAGTGCATAATGATGTGGCTAGAAAGCGGGAATGGCTAACGACTGCAGGCAGTGAAGAATAAACTCCATTGGCTCACACAGCTTCCTGTACATTTATCATATTTCCATGCATGCATATTTCACAGCGACCGCACAAAGAGGTGAGCGAAATAAAAGAGTGAACTAACAGAAATAATAAGAGTAATTCAGCATTCACGTCGGCTTTACCACCTCCCAAGAATTACCCTCATAAATCTTTCATTCGCGCGCCAGTTCAGCTACTCACTTATTAAAATAATCCTGAACTGTATACGCGACGGTTTACCGTCGTTATTTCGTAAATCCCGATATTACCCCAAAATCCGTATCCCATTTAAACAATACGTACATTGTAATCTCGATTACAAATGTAAATTATATTTGCGAGGGCCGTGTTACCGTGTAATAAGGCCGGGGAGCCTGAATGAATGTCAAGGGTGAACACACCACGGCTTACAATAAAACATCCGCGTTTATGGATGTGTAAATGATGACTGATAGACGAGTCGGATCAGAGGCCAGCGCTTGCCACATAGTGCTGATTTGCGAAATGTTACGTAATTTGCATTCTCTAATGAAAATAACAAGTTGATAAGGAAACGTGCGAAAGTTACATTTATCACAGCGTAGGTCGGAGAAAATGCGGTGAAATAATGCTCCCCATTTAATTTGTTTCTTTTATACTATAAAGCGTACAAGTACTATTTCATTATCTACTTGCTATGCATGCAGTATCCCATTGTAAGTTGCTATAAATTCTAATTATAGTTAAAGTAATTACGACAATGAGTCTGTTAACCGGAGGAAATCTTCCTCTAGAGAGCAACAGATTTGCATAACATTTCTATATACTTAGTTTACCATCTCTGTCTGTCTATAAACCACGTTATTACTCCAACGTTGCACTAAAAGCGAGAATTAGCGAACATTTTGTGGAGTACAAAGTGCAACATGCAAAAATGACTGCGAAAAGTTGAGTAATATACAAAGCCAAATGAAACTGAGGCGTAATATGAAAAGTACGTTCATGAGCCGCGGCGTGTGGTTTTGGGGAGGCGATGGCCAAAAGAAGGGGGACTTTTATTTTATTAGGATATAGTACCGCTAGCGGTAAAACACGCACGTCGGTGGTACTCGAGGCGTAAAGCAACAACGTTTAGGTTTTAAAGAAACCCACATAAGCGAAGATAGTTTGTCTCTGTTACCTTTTTACCTCCTCCGCAACTTGGTGGTGGAACGACAGAGCTTATCTATCCGTTTATAATGATCTTTATACATAATATTCCACTGATGACAGTTTAATTTATTCCTGTCTAGACATTAGACAATAAACCGAAAGTTCGACCTTCAATATATTAGCTAGCTGCCAATCAAATATAAGCTAACTGTGGGCGTTGTGACATCTCTGCCTACACATTACCTTTAACAGGTGTGAGTCACTGTTCAAAGAAACTAGGAGTATGCTAACGAAGTTATCTTTAAAATGTCTCTAATTTTCTTCAAGCTATAATACTACATGATGTCACAATAGGTTAAATAATTCAACGCCCATACAAAAGTTCTGATGTTTCACAGGACAAAATATTTGAAGAAACTACAGCAACTATTACTGTGGCCGACGCCCCCAATAAAATTAATTTGATTTTCTTTTGTTTTTATGCTTTTTCAGCTAGTACAGCAAATGAGAAAATCGTTTCACCATAATTATTATCTCCTTTATTCATTTCAACATGTTATCATATACATTTAAAAAAATATAAACTAGTCGTAAATATGAAAAGTAGTGGTCCGCCGGTGTCTGCAGCAGGGACCAAGCTACCGGTGGTTAGGGTTAGAGAGACAGGAACCACCTCACAATGTGAGCCACAAAATATCTCGACTTGACTTGCCTTCGGGCAGCACTCCTCGATACGCCTAAAGAGAGCCTCGATAGATGTTCGTCGAGGCTCTTGGCCATCAGTCAAGTCAAGTTGAGATATTTTACTTGTTTCTCTTTCTCCGCTTTCACGAGGTTCTCGTCATGCGGGATGGTAACATCGATTATCATTACGCGACGCGCTAATCGGTCTACCACCACGACAATAGTCCTGTCAGTAATGATAGACTGATCCCAGTACAGCGTGACATGGTCTTTCTCGAGAACTGGGTCGGGCACATTCTTGTAGTACCTCCGATTCTACGAGTTTATATTTCAAGTCAAGTCGCTGGTGAATAATCCTGGATACTTGGTTGTGCCTGTGCAAGTACTCGCCGTTAGCCAGACGAGAAATACCAGAAGTAATATGACTGATGGACTCGCCCGGAAAGTGGCATGCCCGACACACGTCAACCGTCCCGTCTTTCATAATATATTTCCGGTAGAATATGTTCGTCAACTTAACTTCGTCCATAATCGCACAGCCAAAACCATCCGTTTCCCAGAAGAGGTCGCCGAAACGTAACCAGGACGCGGACGATAGAAAATCTACATCGGACCCGTGAAGGGCCCGGTAGAAGCGCCCGTGAAGCCTTACCGTACTTCCTTGCGGTCATCGGCGGTAAGTATTTCAGGTTTGCGTCAGTTCTCTTTAGCCATGGACAGCGAAGTGAGTCCTTTGTACACTACGACCATATAAATGATTTATCTATCTATCTATATCTTGGTGCATATCCAACTCGGCTTTTAAAAAATATTTTCTGTGCTTACAATTTCACATAGAGTAAAAAAATTATTACTGTACGATTACATTTGTTTTTAAAGCCTGATTAATTTATGTTATTGCTATTGAAACTGGCTGTTATAATTAGGTAAAATTATTCTCGTTTGTTTAAGTGTTATTGTTACAAAGATAAAAAAAGAACATTTCACTGTGTAAAAGTTAGTGGCTTTGCAGTTATTTCCCGATTATTTAAAATCACTATTAATCTTATTTTATTACATTTGTGACTGATTATTTTAATTAAGTTAAATGCTTCTCTTGATTTTTTTTATTGATAGGTGATGAAGACTGTGACTGTATACGATTTTTTTTTCTATATTTCTTATTCTTATTCATTATTTTTGTAAAACATTTTTGTGCCTGACAGCAGATTTGATCAATTTTTTTTTTTTATTAAATAAACCGAATCGGGGGCGTCGGCCACAGGTGCCTCAACCACTGGCGGCCTAAGCCACGGACCCAACAGTTCGTGCAAGGCGACACTATTTGCCCACTCTGACCATAAGACAATTAAAATCACAACAGTTCCCGTAAACCATCGGTAGACGTCTAGGCGGCCATTAGTAATGAATGGTGAGAACAATAGTGGACCACTACGGGCCACACCACCTTCCACGGCCGTGATTGGTAAATTGAACCTTGACTCCGCAACTGGGTCGTATACATCTTGTACTATTCATGACTATGAAGTTACTGTGCAGTATGCCCACTGTAGAAAACATGGTCTGGTAGATCTTATTAGAATCTTATATGTCAACTTGGTATTTACTTCTGGGAAATTTTGACTTCAGTTTTTTAATAGTAAGTCTTTCATATACGTTTAGGTCTTGATTATAGGCTTGACGTCGTATTAGTATTCCCGAAACACTGCAAATGCAGGTTACACTAAATTCAGCGTCAATCTCAGCATCTTTAATAGAAGCCAGAGCTTCTATTCACGCTTCATCAAAAGTGAACCCTCTGTGTACTGTACATTATATTCAATGTCATCCGTTGAAGTGAGTCTTTTGTTTTTCTGGTGAAAAGCCACTGAGTCATCTTGGACCTTCACATTTAGTTAGAATCTGTGACGTATCTTAAATGCTTCCCACGCTTTCACTTTCTGCTGGTCTTACCTCAATGATTAACGCACGTAATTTTTCGTTTAGGAATGCAGTGTATTTTAAAAACCATTATTTTTCGCCCAGTTCGCCCTTAATGGCTTTAGAAAGGAAAGCAATAGACAAGAAAACAACAGAATAGCAATAAGGTGAGAAAGAAACAAAGTGCCGTAGGGCAGACACCGACTTTTGATGACATAGACAAAATATTTTATACGAAACAGGGGGACATGATTTGCCAAAGTTGTTGTATCAAATGTCACATCAAATAAGTTATGAAAAAAGTTCTTTGCGGGTTTATTTATATGTAGGATCAACGCATACAAAATCAGCGTTTTTTATAACATTGAATCAACTTATTCACAAATAAACTCGAACGCTTATTCGTTATTGGAATCATTTCCAGACTACACCACCCACTAAGTGTACCCCCGAACCCTTAATTTCTCGCGGCCCGCGTTCTGCCAACACGTTATACGAGTAAATAAAACAAGCAGCTTCTGAAACGCTTCATAACTACCTCACTTTTTATTACCAGACTTATTGTTGCATTGCACTACTTTTGAAAGCTTTCGAATAAGCTTTTAAAGATTTTTATTTTTTCCTCTTTACAGCTTATTTCGTATTATGTGGTTTTCATTTAGTAGATAGTGTTTTTAGTAGTTAACCGCTTAACGTGTTTCAAGGTGAAATAAGTTAATAACATAATTAATCAGCTAATAGCCGTCACAATTAAAATAAGCTTCGCATATTATTACGTGCCCTGTTATTAATGCGGTTATTAAAAACAAAACATGCCTGCTGCGTCACTTGCAGCGATAATACTGCAAGTGGGGTACCGCTCAATCATTATTTATACCTTATGGAAAAATTGCATGCCCGTATGTGCGTCATTAAGCAATTTCTCCTTACGGTATAACAGTACCTTTCTCATGCATAAAGTATGCTTGTAAGCCTTGCATAAATTCAAGTAACAATATCATAAAGGCCAGGATATTTACTGGTGACAGCTGTAAGAAAGTCCTTTCTACCACATTAAATAACACCAGAGAGGGGTTTGGCAGAGATGGACCTAATAGTACATCTACATTTCGACGTTATTCTTAAGGCGATTACACGAGCTAAACGCGAGTTTTATAATTACTAAAAGTATATGATTCACTGCTATAAAAAAGACTAGAAAAATATATGATATTCTTCAGGATATATGCTAGCATGATACTGTTTTGAAAACATAATACAATTAATTTGGCTCGATAAAAAGAAATCACGAACTTACCTCTAAAAATATCTTTCAAACAATAGAAAACATACTAATATGCATGCGATCATTCTGATTTTTTGGCAAATAATTCTACAAACAATATATTAGCATGATACTGTTTTAGTTTTTTAATCCAATCAATAGTTTTTTTGTAAATCGATCGAAACCACTCATTTCGCGCTATTTGGCCCGCAGTGGCTGACGTAACAACCACTTTGTAGTGCAAGCTGATTAGAACTTTATTATAACAGCATTTCAAACGAAGTTTGAACCACCACAAATAGAGTTGCTAATTTAGCTCGTCTAAGCGCCTTAAGTCCCGTGTAATATGGGGTGAGCCTATTGCCGTCAACCTTGCACAAATCCAGCATCCGAGCTGCTACTGAGAAATTCCTGATGGAAAGTTGGAAAACCCCAATAACACTTTGCCCGACACGTAGATCGAACCCATGCTCAACTGTCGCGCTTACAACCACTCGACCAACGAGGCAGTAATTCTTAAATTCATTTAAAATATTAAACGTTAGAAGGAACAATCAGGAACATCTCTCCCCAATCCGTTTGAATGTCCCCCTCGGGACCCCGTTAAGAGGTATCTTGTCAAATACAACATGCCACCGGTTAAAATTTAACGAAAGTCACGGCTTTAAATTAAACTTATTTCGACTGAAGAGATGGCGTGTCGACATATTGAAACTGTCTGTCCTAATTAGGAGAGGAATATTATAAAAATGCTCTATTAACCATTAATTTGTAACTTGTGGAGCTACTTACAATTTGCAAAAAATAAGTCAGGGTACTTATTACAGTATGTTTGAGAATAACACGACAAAATGTTATAGAATTGAGTATTGCGGTTATTATAATGAGCGTCTGTACAACCCTCAGGGTACAAGGGGCTGGGAATGGTTGATATATCAAAGGAAACACGCCCTATTGTACATTAAAAAAACCGGAAGTGTCACACGGTTTACCTTGTCTTGTCGCCGAACATCGGAGCTTTATCGATACCGATACCTCTGAGAATATTGCTCAAAAATGTTCACCTTCACAAAAGCAAATGTGCCTTAATAAATTCCATTCATTTCGATTTCTCATTACGCTCTTTGCAACTTCGAAAACAGATTCTTCATCCAATGGTTGATTGAGATATTTTTCTCGATCAAGATATTCAGAGAGCTTACTCAATTACAATCACATTACATGAAGGTACGCATAAATGCGCAAGCTGAAGCAAACGATCTATATATAACGACTTTTTTATTACCCGTAGCTGACCTACCTCTTATTTATCAGTCCGTCAGTTTTCCTAGCTCGTTTACAGACCTCTTTCACGATAATGTGATCATAACCCAATATTTAGAAGAGTCTTTTAGCGTTATTTTCGCCGAGATACCGAAAGCCTTTCAACTTTAATAAATTACGGCTTCAAAATGTTCGTGGAGTCTACTGCAATAATTATGAGAACTTAAGGTTATTGAATTACCGTTTGGAACGTTGTAAGTATCCTTCTTTGGAAGGATTAGACTTTGAATGGATGTCTTTATATGTTTCTCGTTGGTCCGAGTATCTTAATCTCTTACATGTTTCTCCTGAAGATCTTGTCTACTAGCCTGTGTCGTTAGTTGTGAGCTTCGTACAACCTTGCAAGATAAATTCGAACTAGTACAATATCTAATTATTAGAGTCTTAGAATTACCCTTTGTCCTCTTAGCAAACAGAACACGTATTTAACACATCCGAAGCCGACAGGCGTCGACATCGCAAATGAGCGTTCCATCGTGAAGCGACCGCTCATACATCGTCATCTGAACCTGACTACATTTCCATAAGCCGAGGAGACTGCTGTGCAGTTCACAGCAGGATATTAAGGCCACAATAATGCAGTGACAAGTCAATTTGCGAGCATGCGTCGCCGAGGCGTACCGTCCGCGGTTGTCAACGCTGACCGATGTCCATCATTTATCATGACCGCTCATCAAATCATCATCGGAATGTAATGGACACAGAACATGTTGTGACGAGATAAGTCGTTAACGGAATTAAACCAATGCACGTCCAATCGTACGCTCTTGTTGCTGTTGCCCGCAATGTCAATATAATCACGTTCAGTTAAATAATGGCTCCGGCAAATTACCCTTTACGTGGAATACTCCACCTCCTTCGAAGAGAATAGCTTTATTTTGCTTCGTAGAAACTTTTGTTCCATTTCCTTTGTCTCTTCGATAGGCTAGGAATTTATTTTCAGTTATACGACTATCTAAAATTCCTATCTTGTAAAATCTGAGCCAGCATTTTTATTCTCTGTGATTACGATCCATATAAAATCCGAAGCATTCTACACGCCAATTTGATTTAAGATTTTATACGGCGTATTCAATGTAAATCTAGTCGACCTCAATAATCTGTGGAATATTCTTAGAATGAGAAATCCAAGCGATACGCGCCTGCAACTCAATAACTCATTGGGTAGTCAAGCAACAGCTAACTCGGCAGTTCAGTACGTCGCCGTTCGTAAGTTATGAGACGCATGCATCAGAGAAATGTGTTTTCTTACACCAAGCAGACTTCTGTGTGTAGACGACTACACGAGAATGTTTCGACACTGTTGTCGATATCAAGGCGCGGTTAACAAAAACTGCTGGATGTCATTATTATACGTCACTAGGTACAAATAAGGCTTGTCGCGTGACAAAGTGTACGAGCCAATAAACCATCGGTTTACGTGATAAGGCGGTCGACCGAGTTAGTTACGGTTTGACTGTGGCGTTACAATGGGAATTATGTTTTAATGACTTTGCTCATTGTTCTTCGGACATTAATTGTTTACACACGTATTGCATGCAGAAAGTACGAGTGACGTCATCGATCATATTACTCAACCTAAATAAGATTTTTTAATTAAAATTCCCATGCAAACTTGCGTCGCTTTCGTGGCGATAAAGTGATCATTCAACTAGTTATTTAAAGCGAATAAGCGAGTATCGTAAAATACAAAACATATTTCTAACCTATAAATTATACGGTAAAGAACGACGTGTGTTTATTATTACGCGCTAATTATTGCATGTGCTGGGTTTTTTCTTAGTCACTGGGAGTATACTACAGACGCCGTTGAGGCGGATTGAGAGTAAATAATAGAATTAGGAAATTAGATAATTGTTTGGAACTTTCCCAGAGGAAATAGTGAAAGGCGTTGATGACAAACAAGTGCTTTGTTTCAGTCATTAGGCGTAGTGGTAGTGAGTGGGGAAGCGGTGCGATGTCGCGTCTGCGGGCGACAGCGAACGCGTCGCATCACACGACACGAATGTTTGTCACGCGACACGGGCGTCGCTTGCGATTTTTGAATCATTTATCAACCGCTTGTTTACTCTGCTTTACGCTACTGCGACCGGTTTCGACGGCCGCGCAAAAACTGGGTCATTCTTCATTACAGCCACAAACGCGCAAGTCAATTCATTGATTTCCACAATCGCTTGTAATACATTTTTACGTTTAATTTGTCTCGCGTGACAGGACACTATTCCATTACGATATTGACAAGGGTCAATAAAGATCGAGTATTAAAGAGATAACAATCATATAAAGTGACATTAAGTTGGTAACTAATCACGTTGCAAGAGAGCGCGTTTTATACAGGCACATATAGTCAAAGAACTAACTAGTCGCAATGGAGAGTGACTTTCACAATGCACTCGTCGCATGCAAGTAAGCAAGTAAATGTCTATAATGTGCAGTGGCAGAATGGGGCTTCTCGCATAAATATAACACGTATGCAGGAGCGTTCGCAAGTAATCTTGCTACATATTTATCTCTGAACTTTTCCGCAATCTGTTTGGCGTATGTGTTTTGCATGTATAATTTATAGGACATCAAAGGTCTGGAATAAGGTTAGGTACATTGTTCCAACCGGTTTAATTAAGAGCTGCCGACTCTACCGAGAGTATCCGAATGATCGTAAAACGCGACGATAGTTGGCTCGGCTTTATGCGATGTCTTACAATTATTTCCTTCTGGAGGAATATCATTATTATATATTACTTCTTTTTATGGGGGTGACGTTTTATAGCGGTTCATTCTTTTGGATAAATCCCGGAGTTTTGAATAAAATTGCTCAGGGAGTGTGTAATGATATTAGTTACCCTATTTTGGGAGGATCAGTTTTGTAAGCATGTAATAAAAAGTTTATTTCATATGCTATACTTTGCATTTCCTTGTTTACAGTACAAAAAAACTGATCCATGCTAAATTACTACTCTTGTTTGATTTGATATCATTACATTTAATTTCACAGCAATTTGCAAATAAAAACTTTAACAATACTTTATATAAAAGAGTCGATAAAGCGAGGCGAACAAAAAGTACTGTTAATAAGTTAAAACAAGATCGTCAACGTACGCATGCTTGGATTTCCTACAACAATGCTGTATAAGCTCAAGACTTGACAGCATTTATCGCTTAATAGACCTATTAGTAAGCTCATAGAGTGCATGTGAATGCACCAGCAATCTTTCGTCACGTCGTTCGTGCCGTGACGCGTCACACGTCACGCTGTCACGGCGCCGCCATGACGTCATCGTGACAGAGTGACCGGCCGGCCGAAACCCGAGGACACCACTGAATCATTTATTATCAGACTACGGAAACCGTCGATCGTAAACAACCCATTATAATATTTATAACACCCCACCATTTTGTGCCGTACCGTGCAATCTTAAAATTTTCTCGCCTCACCACCGCACTAATAGAAATTATGAAATTAATTTCATAATGGTTGGTAATTTTCACAATTTATTTAATGGACGCATCAAGGATGTTGTGTCACGTTTGCTTAATCAAACTCACGTCGACAATTTTAAAGTTAAGTATTCTTTGTGAAATATTTTGTAAGCAAGATCCGTTTTTGAATGATTTTATCTGTTGCATCCTACGAATAATGTTGCATCTTAAACTAATTACTAACTCATGATTATATTGATCACAGAGAAATGAAGTTCCAAAAAGTATTTCATTCAGCCATAGCACGAACATGGGGCGGGGATACAAATTGGTCCAAATTAACGGTTATGCATTATCCATTTGAACGGGAAAAAAATATCGGATAACCACTCAGGTTCACCTGAAAAATTGTGGTTTCTGTAAAGTAGGGAGAAACGGCACATCCTCGTATCAAATAACTTTATCCTCTTTTGTTATGGTAATGTCCACCCCCGAAATTATCCCAACTGGGTATAATCTTGAGAGGAATAAAAACTTTTTGCTTCGTTTATAAGGAGTTTGTTTTCCTTATTGTTTGGTAACTTGACCAATTCTGATTGAAACAATATTGCGATTAATGTTAATATGATTACAATTTTGTAGTTGCGCAATGTTAATTTAGCAGATACTATACAATATTTAGCAAGGTAAACATTATTGTTGAACATATTTGAAATCAAAGTGGAAGTGGGCGAGCAATATTCTACGTTTTGTAAATATTTTGATACGGTAAATATTTCTAGTTACCAGCGAGTGTCTCGCTCGCACTTCATCCTAAGTTGTAGATGATAGTAACTCCATTAAATTTATATATCTAGAAAAGAATTTGTAGAGGCAACGAAAAATTACGAAATTTTGAAGTCTATACTGTTACTGCTCAACCAACTCCAGTTAACAACCATGAAAATCCTATTATCCACGAAATAGAAGTAGGTACAAAAATATTTTCATTCTAAAGAAACGTCATCGGATCGGAGCCAAGACGAAATCTATACGAAATTAAATGGAATTTCCACACCAATGGTTTGCGGATCTCCGAAGCCTTTTCCGGAGGCACGGCAACGAGCTGTGATCAAACGGTACGGCCTGCGTCACGATTCTATGGATACTCGAATAATTTGGTCGAGAGAATGTTGATGGAATAGACCCTAGCTCTTTGACTAAAGTTCGTTTAAAATTGCGTGTCATAAGGTTTAGGGCACAAGTTCATTGATAGAAGATGTCTAGGTCGACAAGTGGTTATCAATCTAATGTTACGGGAGGGAGCTAAAGGAAACAGATGAATTAGCTTTATTAGATAGATCTCAATATGTCTCAACGATCTCAGTGAGATCATTCTAGAATGATTATCATTAAAGACCAATATTAAATACCAACACTGAGAATTAAACGTAAAAGAAGTCCGAGATCTCAATTCATCCTCATTAGTCGATTTAAAAGCCTCCACCACAGCAAAATTATGAAAACTAGGTTGGTAATGTTAAATCTTTCAAAGTTATTAAGTAATAACGAGCTGGAAGCACTTGAAACTCAAACTACTATCCTCAAGGACTTTCTGAAGTAGTCTAAGCTAGATACGTATGACGTCCTAGTTAATTTCTTCAAAGTTATTTTGACTGAAATTCATTGCAAGCATTTGTTTTATGAAGTTCATGGTGAAAATACTTTTCTTGTCATGGTCTTAAAGTCTTGACATACATTTTGTATGTTGTTGGTAAGCTCTGTGTACTTGAGAATATAGGTCCAATATAAGAATCATTTTGGCCATACTGCTCCCGATTAATCCCGCAAAATTAAGAAAACAGGTATAACTTCAAGAGTAAACTTTTTAATTCCTATGTAATCATTATTCACATTTTTTGTACACCATCTTTGCTTTCAGATACTTCTAAAACATTTTAGTACACACACTGCAATATTTAACGCTCAACCTGCCGCCTAGTTCAAACTTCAAAGATCGATGATATCAAACAAGCACTCAATCAGTATGCATTCGACACTCCCTGTCCTACCAACACGAGACAAACCCGTCACCAAATTACGATCGGACTTAATCAGAATCCTTTACCTACATACATAATACCACGATTCTCATCTCCAAAGGGCTCAAATTGTACTGAAGGACTATGAAACCAGGTTTGATAAACATAGGAGCTTAGGAGTTGATAACAATGTAGTGGCAGGTTGCCAGCCTCTGGTCTATCTACAAAAGTATAGGTACAGAACGTATACATGACCCGGATTGACTTTCCGAGTTGCACGAGATGGTAATGCAGTGGATATTTTTGCTGTATCCATTTCAGCTGCTTTGTATTCTGACAATAATAATTCAACTACTCAAATCAGCAAAATTGACAATTCCCTCCCGCTGCGGGTGACTATAATAGGAAAGCCTAAATTCAGAAGTACACCACAACAGATAGGTTTCTAAACAATGCACGATAACGTTATATACGCAATGAAACATGGTGCTTAAGTGCAATCTGCAATACTATTATAAGCTGTTCAAACTGAAGAATTGCACAATACACCATTCATTACATTGCATATTGCTAGGGCTCCTTGTGATAATGTTAGTACTTACATGGTGCAGGACTTGGTGGCTCAGCGCAGATCCCAATGGATTTGCTGGGGTCATCGATGAACCACTGCGCGAGATGGTAGTCGCCGAGCTTGGTCTGGATCTGCTGACTCACGCGATCCTGCCTGCCTGACACCTGTCAAAGAAAACAAGCTATTAGTTCTACAGTCTTCAATAACGTAAATGTGGGTCAAAAGAACTCCGCCTACAAAGTAGGTCAAGTTCATTAAGTGGATGTCGTTACAAACGATTAAGATATTACAGCACAAGGCAGCGACGTCCTTTTATAAATTAACAGCATCCTTTTTCTTTCGAGGAAATTAAAATAAATCTCGGGAATGAAGTTGCACGGATAATAAAGTAAGGATCTATTTGGTCTGGAAAGAACTTTGAAGATAAAAACGGGGATAGAAATGAAAGAGAATTAATAGCATCAGGAAGTGAAAGTAAGTAAGTATACGTATAAATGTAAATAAGTAGTATTTCTGTCTGTGTTTTGTATATTTTAGTACCAAGAAATGATAAGATAGTAGAGATATTTACAAGCAAGGCCAATAAAATAGTTGACAAAGCTCAGTTTGCTTCAAAGGTCTAAACCTATCCCCTCACGTTTACTAGCACGCCAAATTTTTGACCTCGTTCTATAACCTAGTTTCCCAGCCTTGAAAATGTCTAGGCATATGTCTCTATACAGTGCCAGTGGTTATACATATAGTAACTTGAAGCTTTAATTGAATTGACTTTAACTTGTTCGCAATTAATGTGGATCAACAGCTGTGAGCATTTGTTAAACCCAAACATATCAATATAAAATACGGTCTCTTCATCAATTTCAACTTCGGGTTGGTTAAAGCTTTGTCTAAAAACACCGAAACCTGTTTTATCCGTAATATTTTTTTTATTGTTATTAATTACAATCTCATGTAAGCTATCAATGATGTCATCATCATTTTAAATACCCTTTAAATGTTTATATGAAAAAGTTTTAATCTCGCTCGTCTGATGGTGTATGATTAGGTTGTCCATTTATCGTGTGATACATCGTTTAGATTGTTTGTTTATGTTATACTCAACTCCATCTGTCATTTTGTAGTCTAGCTGATTTAATATTTAGCGTTGGCAATGGATCTCATGTTATTACTCGGATGTCTCTGATGTTACGAATGATTGGTGACTTATTTATATCGTTGTTTACACCATTGTGAGAAAAACGTTCAACATCATTGTTAATAATGATCTTAAATTTTGTTTTAAGATCTTCGACAATGTATTTAAAGATCTTGTAGCTACTGTTATGCAACTTTTGGTTCCGCGCTTTAGTAGATTTTATATTCTTACTCAAACACTTAAGAATAGCCGGTTAAAGAAAAGCTTGACGCCGTATTAACTCAAGCTCAGACACGTGCCCTTTGTATTGAATGCCCATACTTCAATTGAAAAAGAAGCAAAATTCATACATCGTATAGAACGAGAACTGGTAAGTTTATAAATGGTAATACAATCGTAAATAGCGTATGTATCATCGCGAGGCCGCGGTCGTGTGGCCGGCATGTGTCGTCTCGGCCTAAATAAACCGGCTCACTGTCCACCAACGTGATTCACAGCATCACCGCGCACGATCATTGGGGATACATGCAAATAATACCACTATTCTTGTCATAATCTCCCGTTATTGAGCGTTTCGGCAGATCAGGCTTTTATGGTTTTATTATAGGGTTCAGCCCCTACCGCTAAGTGCTTTCAAGACTTATGGGGTGACACGTGATGAATTTCAAAACTGCTAGGTATTATGCAGAAAGTCATGGCAAATTGTTGGCTCGTAATTTCTCCTGTCTCGTTTAATTTCAAATATTTTCGGGTATACAACATTTTGGTTTGAATGGAATTCACCGAATGCGGTTCGATATTAATATAGCCTGAAATATATCAAACCAATTTCGTTGCGACGATTTATTGATTGAAAATCGGAGCGGCTAATTGATAACGCCAGTTTTGTTACTATAACAAGAAATGATTAATTAAAACGCTCCACCGAATGGGCCGACCGGAACCACTCGCAATGATTGTTTAAGCTTTATTTAATAATCGGACTCTAGACTCTGTTGATTTAAATATTATTGCGAGGAAAGGGGACTTTGATTAGATGCAATAATCAAAAGAGGGCGCTCATTTGGGACAAGGTCGGACGATACCAATTTCTAGATTGAAATTGTAGATTCATAGATTCTTTGCATCATATAGGGTGACTGGCAATTAGTGTACGATACTTAGGTCCATGTTCACCAAAAAGATGACGGTCTGATTATCTAAAACAGCTGTTTAAAACACATTTTTGTATGGGAACATATCACAGTGACAGCTGTTTTTAGATAATCAGACCGTTATCTTTTCGGTGAACATGGACCTTAAACACATGATTGTGCTCATGATAACAAACAACCTTTACTATGGGACCGAACCAGAAATTGCGAAAAAAAAATCTGCTGTTCAGTAGGTACATTTATGTTCGCTTATCTCGACAAATTCCACTGAACTACGCACTAATTGCCAGTCGCACTATTACATACACATGTTCTATTGAAAGAATTCATAATGATGTTAATATTTCTGAGCGAGTATCTAGAAATAGTAGAAGTTATCTAGTACCTTAAAAATAAACAAAACCACAGCTTCCGTGAAGCTCTACCACTTCCACAACTGACCACACAAATTGTTCGATCTTCACAAACGAGTTCACATCAAAATAATCTGAGCATCTGATTCAATTTCAGAGCACACCGGTATAAAAAAACCAAATCCATATAGTTTTTAACACAATGGGAACCGAGTTCGAAATGGAATAATGTAAACGTATTCGAGTTTGCCGTTGAATGTGCAGAGATTTGATTGAAACGGCAAATCATCGGGGTATTTTCCGCACGGCTATTTACTAAAGTACCTTTTACATCCCTTTTATTTACTTATGTATTGTATTCACATAATCCTGCAGTGTACCGTCGAAGACTAATCTTTGTTTTAGCTGTACGTTTCCACATTTCACTCGTATTGTATTTGTAAGGAATGATTCGATTTCGTATCTAATATAATCTCCGATAAAAGTCTTTGGAATTCAGTACGCGTATGTTTCGCTTTCTTCCTAAAGTGACCTTTTTTCGAGTAGAAATTCTAAGGGTCAGGGTTCAGGGTATAAATAAAATGCTTCATATTGTTGATAACATCGATGGTCTTGATATTATGATCATTAACGACAACGGTGTGTCTGTTACTACCAGACATAGTTTAAAGGTTGCCATTTTACGCTTGAATGTAAAATTCCAGCGGAGAGTGATCTAGGGAGGAGTAATGTATTGACACACTACACAAGTCACATTAAATTAAAAATTAAAAAAAAAAACTCCGACATATAAGGTCTTTACCCAATAGTGTACATTATTCTATTAGTCAAGCCCTTTCATTAGACACCCAGTTACCCATATTGAGGGAGTTGTGAACAAAAAGTAATTTATCATTTTGTGGTGGCGACCATCTTGGATTTGAAATTTATCATAGCGTATACTATTCTACTAGTCAAGCCCTTTCATTTGATACCATATTGTGGGAGTTGTTGAGTAAATATGTAATCCGTCATTTTGTGAGGCCGGCCAACTTGGACTGATTTTTATCAAACATAGCTAAGAACACTCCCGACTAATTTACCGTTCAAACAAAAAAAGAAAATCAAAATCGGTTCATCAGTTCGGGAGGTACGGTACGAGTGATGCCACAGACAGACACACACACACAGACACGTCAAACTTATAACACCCCGTCGTTTTTGCGTCGGGGGTTAAAAAAGGACTACAGGAAAAAAGTACTAAAAGTTCTTCAACCCCCTTTTAAAGGGAGGATTCTCCGACCAGACGGGTGGTGTGTCTGGTGAGCTACTGCCCCACATTTATCGTTTTTCTATATGTAATAATATGTATAGTCTTAAGTCGCGGATAACTTCTACTGCGCGACTTAAGATTTTAATATTAGTACTTCATTTGCGTCATAGATGGCGCTGTAGTACTTTTTGTACCCTGTTGCTATAGTCCTTTTTGTGGTGTCGCTACAGATAAAATTATGATCATGGAAATGTAAGGCTTTAGGCAAACATGCACGAAGTTTTAATTAAATATTTTCACTATTTGCTTACGAAATTCAAGTAAACATGGAATGTGTTCTCAAACGTAGAAGTCAACATTTTCCAAACACGTTCGGCACCGATATCACGAACTCCAAATATGTACAACTGGCTAATACGTCTGTGTTTAAATTCATAAAACTGTTTACTCTCTCGTTTCGTACGATGTTCACAGATGAAGTGAGATGTAGGTCAATAGGCACATAAAAACAATCATTCGGACAACTACGGAAATACATACGTAGGTATGTGTTGCGGCTGCAAATGTGAAATAAGAGTAAAGATCTGTTTGAAAATAATGGAAGCAAACGTAATTTTAGGTTAGCTACATTCTTGCCGATATGGCTTCTAATTTGAAGCTCAATAACCCTTTTGAATAACAATACAGTGCAAAGGAGTTTAAAATTGAGTAAACATAGCTCTAAGATATCTGCTATCTTCCGACGCCAAATCTAAATGGCCCGGAGCAACAAGTCGAGCCGTCTCGCACACTCCTTCCGATAGCACATCAGAGTGCGGAATTAACAATCTAGAACGCCTCACACCTCATCATATAAATCTTCCCATTAAGGTGAACAAGTGAATTTCACCACGTGTTATTCGTATCTGTGACTATCATAAATCCCGTGGTACACGGGTGGTATTGCGGAGTCAACGCCCGACTGCTGTGGGGCGCCCGGCGCCGCCCGGCGCCGCCCGCGCCCGCCCGGTCGAAAGGACGTACTTCAGGGGCCGGTTACATCAAGTAACCACGAGTGAGCCATGCCTCTGAATAAGTTTGGCTGTCTTTGGTTTTGACTATCTATTCTTGGGACAAGATAACGACACAAAAACATGGTGGGTGTTATAATGAGAACAGGAAGATTTTAATAAGATTTGAGAGACTGCACTTGTCATTTAGGTTTTCAGCTAGTAACACATGTCACTCCACGAGTTCACAAAAGCGAATTAGCGATTATCGGAACATTTATCTCCTTTTTCAATCTAGAACGACGAATTTAATTGCGAAATAACTAGATATCTTTGGAAATTTCGACCATGATATGACATAAATTAGTATGTCAATACCGAAAAGGCAACACAACCGGATTGACATCAATAGAGATATTAATCTTATTAAGGATAGTGGTAATAATCATGCAGTTTGCATTCTCGGATGTTTCCTGCACCTTGAATTTCCGAGCAAACCTCGATTATTTCCTCGAGGAAAGATGACGCACGCATATATTTCATTTGGCATCCACTGTGAGGAAAATACCAACACGACGTCAACATAATAGGAAGGCACTTTTTTCTCTCTTTATTGCTCTCTTGCATATTATTGGATTTGCATAAAAAAATAAGAATGTGTCTAATATTAAACTATTAATATTCCGAACACCAGAATAAATAATACAACAGAAATAGAAGACACAGATACAATTAAACTGAGTACTGAAACAATTTACAAAATTACAAATAAGTAAATAAGAATTTCATTAAATAAATTCTTAGAAGTAAAAGAGGAATCATTACAGGTAACAACAATTGTAGATACTCAAAGATTTTACGACACAATAAAGAAAAATATTCGGGGAGTCAACGGCCTAGAGTTCACAAGAAGGGTGCAAAATAAGTACAAAAAGGACGCGCGCAGAGGGGTCGGGGTTTTATTACTTACATTAGTACAAGATGGGGTAGGCATAGGCAATAGCTGACATACAAATATGTACCACCTGGTTTGACAGGATCCTAGTGAATAATGGCCGAAACCGTGTTACTATGACAAGTCATCGACCCAAATCGAGTCAACGACATTATCTGGTATAACCGCGCCTAATTTATCCAAAACTGTAAGATGTTAGGCCTCCCGAACTACGAACAATTCTTCTGAACTTGGAACGAGTTTCCATATCTTTCTCACGTTACGCAGCCAGGATCAACGGGGGATAATCTGTTTACCAGATTTATGGATATTCAAGCGGATAAATGTTGGTTTTATTACGTGGTTTAGTGAAAATGCGTGTTTCTGTATGATTAAAAAGGCATATTTTCATTAGATATTTGTGGGGTGGGATGGGGTGCGCCCCGGAGATGGGCGGCGCGGCGGGTTGTAATGAGGCCGTCTAGACGCTCGGCAATACTACATTGTATTTGTACCGAGCTCTTCCATTGTATTGTGCTCCACAGCATCGTACACTACCACTTAACTTTTCGTTTACATTAATGAATAATGAGACACCGAATTTAGTCCAGTCACAGGTGTAATTCTGGCTTTCTTCGTCGAGTTCGTTAATATTACTTCAATAAGTACGGATTGTTTATTCATAGTCGAGATGTGTCCGAACTCCGAACGGTCGTCGACTTGTCCTAATTGAACTGTGGTTCGCCGATGATTAACTACGTTTACATTGTCAAGCGAACGTTATTGAAACGAAACCTGTTAGTTTAATGATTTATTGTGTTTTAGAGGCTTGAGGATTGAAGGCGAATTCTATGTTATTGATTGCTCGCGTTTTAATTTAAACGTGACTTCTTTTAATATTTCTTTCAATATAAAGACCTATGCTACTTGCAAATGATCTCTAACATTTCTTTGATGAGAACCAAGATTGAATACGAGTTTCCTCTATCAATCTACTTTAAACGGTCTGATAGATTGATTGATCTTTAAAATTAACATTCAATTTTGCATTTCCTACAGCTTCTTTGATATTTCATAAAATAGCCCACTTATCTGCACTCACAATTTCAGTGAAGCTTTTAAAACTTGAAACAGAACCCCTGTAACGTAGAACATCTCGTGTTAATGCATGTGCTGATGATAAATGAGTTTCCACATGTGTGCGCTGTTGACAGGCTGTTCGAACGTCACGTTGGACCTTAACCACCGGGCGCCGTACAACGTGACTTCAGCGAACGAGCCCCGATCGACACTAAAGCTCCATTGATTTTACTGAAGGAGAAATGTGTTCAAAACAGGATAAATTCACGTTTTTCTATTTTAAATACTGGCTTGTACCCGTGATTTCGTCTACGTAACCTTTCGGGTCAACATAACTAATGACATACTCTTGGATACAGCAATTGCGTAGCTTCCATCAGAGAAAGATTTTTTTAAATCGGATGAGTAGTTTCGGAGATTACCTCCTACATTCAAACTCTACATCGTCATACTATTAGTATCCATAGATTCCGAGATTTATTTATTGTGGGTTTAACCACATACGTATGTATACAAATTGTCTTGTGGTTGCCGAAAGGTGACCTCAAGGCTTACGGAGAATTGGCAGGTACGTTTTCCTTTGTTCAACAGACATGATAAGTACCTAGGTATTGGATTTCCCGACCTACCCGACAATGAAAATTATTAGAGAACAACGCCAAGGACTGTTCATTGTGGCGGTTCACGTTGGAGGTTTAAAATTTTAAATACAAAAAGTCTACACGCGCTAGAAATATTCGCGGGTAAATATTCTAATGATGATAAACAACTCACCGAACTAATCAATTAAATTGCAACAACAAAAGAGCAAAAGACTGGTAAGAAATCAAACGAAGAAACTGGCAATAACAATGAAAGCATATTTCGGCGAAAAGGAAACAAATCACATTAACATCCTCAACGTAATATAACAAACTTTACACACAAAGAAATGAGAATATCCACGAACGTATAAAAATAAGGAGGTACGGAAATAGATGTTACTTCGAAAGTAACCTCTATCTCGCGCGTTTACAGTTGGAGTGGGACGAGTTATGGAGAAATGTGGTATCATACAGTCACGTTCAGCACCTCGCAATTTATATTTACATTTGCGGCCTTGACAATGCGACATCAAACTTATTTACGGAATAAATTATAGAAACTGTTAGTATATTTACAGTTTAAGCAAACTTGCGAACACGTTGATTTATTTTTGAAATTCCTGACCTGTTTCCAAGGTTTGCTTTAAGGATCTGGTTGCTGCGCTCATTACCGACCACGATCAGCGGAGAGTCAATCAAATTATTCTCATTAAAACTTCCCCGATTGAATTTACTACGAGCAAAGTAAACATGCCGATAGAAATAATGATGTAAACAAAAAAACAAATTTATAAACACGACGCTACGAAAGTGAAATTAAAATAAGTCAGCATTGCCAATAACAATAATGACGTCGGCATTGAATAATCTGTTCATTCCGCAAGTATTATCGCGTGTAAACATATAAGACAGCGATATATATGGCTATGTGAGTTAGTCCCACATGTCCAGAAACACGGGTGCCTAGCGTCGTCCCCCTATCGGCTCCATTTTCTAGGGTGAGCGGGAGGCGAGGGAGGTTTAATTACAGTTGTATTTGTGTTTATGCACATATGTGCGGCTGTATGTCATAAAGTGGGTCGAGCGAGTGCACCCGCCGGCTCAGATAAGCCGACCGCTTTTAAAAAGTTATTATAACTCTACTTCGTTTTGGCGCTGTTTCGACGGCACTTGTGACACATGTCAGACTCTTAACCATGATCAAGGTGTTATTGGGAACTGCGCAAACTTTAAAATCAAGAAAAAGATTTACGTTCCGCTACAGTATCGAGCCCCAGGTGCGATAGAAGATGGTTAAACAGCACCTCGAATCGGGCGTCAAGTTATTAAGTGAAATCGATATATACGATTGAGAACCGCAGCCAAGAGAAGTATTAAAGAAAATCCTGAAAAGGAAATGTATTTTCTGAGCGTATTTCATGAAGTAGATATGATCAGTCTGTATTTTCACAATGCTATTTCAAATCACTTTAGAATTGCTACAAATGCTTCAGGACTATCCACTACGTTAGCTTCATAGCGCTCTGTTTGTTTTACAACGACCGACACGACTATTTCAGACATAGTTTACAGTTCGTTCATTCTGCATTCCAGGAAAACTACTTCTCAAGTCAAATATATCCTCCTTCATTAGTTCCTTACGTAATCTTTCTTGAACCAGATTTCGTAATCGCTGAAACACAATTGAGCAACAATATGCAAAAAGTTAGGAAGTTCAAACATTCAAACACAAATTACGTGTCCAACCGAACTTCTTACCAACTTTAAGCAAATAAACATAAGTCTTATAGGCGAACAACGGCCATTATCTTAATTTTGTTGTTCCATTTGAGCACTTTAAAATCATTTTGGCAGCAATTTACATAGCTCCAACAGAACGTATCAACATAATTACCGAAGTCGACACGTAAACAGCGGACGACCTCGAACCCGCTTGACACTGGTGGGTGGCGCGTCCAAACACACTTGATCTCCCTCGACCCGTTGCCCATTTGACACCACTAATAAGTGACGAGGGGTGTTTGTGCGTTATCAGGGGCCTGCTTGAAGTGGTCGAGAGCCGGCTATCAGTTTAAGGTAGGTAGTCACTAGTCAGTACCGAGTATCTACGACGCCGACGACTAGATCCGAACACGGCACGTGCGGGCGGCAATAAAACCACATACTTCACTTTTACTGCGGCCGATCACGCGATCTGTGGAGACACCCATATCGCAAGAAGTAGATAGGCTTCGTGGAAACTGTTATTTGTGCCACCGCTTTGAGTATTTAAAGTTACGTGTCTCCAGTTTGCATGCGTGGCGTGCATTATCTCTGTTCACTCCAGTGATCTAACGCTCAGACGTTAAAACGACGGTAAGTTTAAAGTGATAACTTTTGTTTGCGGTATCGACAGTATCGTCGTGACTGGCCGCGTCTGCTCAGACTACACTTATTCCCTTTTCCCTGCCAGCTTCGTATAAATGGCAGCGTCTGTACTATGTGCCTGTCTGATCAAACTAGTTTGGCAACTGATCTAGATTTAAGACTGCACTATTTGAGTATTTCAAATCGAGACTATAAAATTCACGCCAAGATTTGTACGAACATTGATCTGGAAAGTTTACTTACGTATAGGGTTTCCCAGATCTATGTTTTTTTCAAGAGAAAATTTCGTACTTTTGAGAAAAAAATCAGACTTTTATCTTTTAAATTAAATAAATCAATATCGCTGGACATTAACACACAGCGCCACCTAGTGCCACACTAAGCAAAGCTTGTGTCGTGGACACTAGATAGTTGATATACTTTTTTGTTTGTAAATACATAAGTACTTATTATACATATAAACATCCATGACTCGGAAACAAATGTCCATGCTCATCACACAAACGTTTGCTCCTACCGGGATTCGAACCCAGGACCCTAAGAACGTAAGGCAGCGTCACTACCACTACGCCATTCGGGTCGTCAATAAATTGTGCATTCAATGTAACTTATAATAATACTGTTTATTTCCGGACACTAAGCTAAAATCTTCTATATCCTAGGTGGATGAAGAAAGTCGCCGAGTTTGATAGTCTCTGTAAATCAATTAACTACAGACGATGCTCCGAGTCTATCATAACACCTAATTACATTTAAATTGATCACACAAGTACCGACTAACGTTTAACTTTTCACCGACATACTTGAATCTGTGGAATTTTCGTGCTATAACATTGCAATGTGACACGCGCAGGCACAGTATCGACACGTGATTGCGGCGCGCATGCTTCTACGAGAACAAAGGAATGCACTAACCAGACACACTATGGTTTAGACGCGACCACCTCAATATTTATGCACATGCATTTACTATATCCGAATAACAATCATCAGATTAACATTGAACGTTTTTCCGGAAAGTTCTGCTTTGTGAATGGAAATGAGCTCTTTAGCATTGATAAACTTCTAATCGCATTTTGAAGAAACGAAAAAATGAGACAGTTTGTGAATGAAATCTTCTGGTTTGTTATAAAACACCGTTATGCTTGTTACATTTACAGAAGAAGTTCGGCCATATTTGTTTCGCATCAGGAATGGTGTGTAACATTTGAATACAAACATTACACACGATTCGCAGAAGCAAACATCGCCTCAACTTCTTAATGTAAATAAAACAAACATAACTTTGTTTAATCGCAAACGTGCGTTTTTGGGTCTTTACAACACATCCTTTCCGAGTAACTTTCCCAATGTAATCAGTATTGGATTTATGTGGCTTATTTGGCATATTGCGATTTCTATATCGGTGAATGGAGTTGCTAAACCCTCGAATACATTTTTCAGCGGCCGTGATTCGCAGAACGCAGAGCGATTCGGGACACTCAATTTAAATGTATTTCTGTATACATTTGACGACGTAGCTGAATACTAATGCCGGGAAAAATTCCAAATTCGTTGTATTCAAGGCTGGTATATAAAGTAATTGTCGTTTAATGAATAAACCCTAATTAGAATCAGTCTCAGTTCTGCGAATTAAGTTCCCGCTGAGAATTGTTACGGTATGACTTTAAATTTTCTCTTTCAGTGAATAAAGAAGGTACCTACGTGTACGTCATGAATTCTGTTCTCTTTTGCTTTATTTACTTTAGACTTAGAGTACACTGGAGTGGGAGCGGTAGGTAGTGATATGATATTACTTTGTGTGCAATAGTGTACAAACATTGAAGGTTTCGCGTGGGTTGTGTCCTTCGCGCTTCGAAATACATATCCTTCGGACGACTCTTCACAAATGGAACAAAATGAATGAAAATAAAAACATATAATCATTTTGATGGCCTTGTCAAGTTGTTATTCAACATTAATAAGCAAAATGGACTTGAAGGATTTTCCTTCAATCGTGTGCATGTTCTCAGGGTATTCGTTTTGTGTGACTTATAAAGTTCGCACGGAAATTAAAATATCAAGATGTTATGTTACAGGATGTTCCCTTTCCACCTAATTTAACCCAAGTCACCTCACACGCAAGAGGCTCCAATGTACAGACAGCACTAATTTTATTTTTGGTAAATTTCATAAACGAACCTAATTTCATAAATCATTTGCTTAATTAAGGCGACTACACGAGCTAAACGCGAGTTTTATAATTACTAAAAGTATATGATTCACTGCTATAAACAAGACCAGAAAAATATATGATATTCTTCTAAACAGTATCATGCTAGCATATATCCTGATATATGCTAGCATGATACTGTTTTGAAAACATAATACAATTAATTTGGCTCGATAAAAAGAAATCACGAACTTACCTCTAAAAATATCTTTCAAACAATAGAAAACATACTAATGTGCATGCGATCATTCTGATTTTTTGGCAAATAATTCTACAAGCAATATATTAGCATGATACTGTTTTAGTTTTTTAATCCAATCAATAGTTTTTTTGTAAATCGATCGAAACCACTCATTTCGCGCTATTTGGCCCGCAGTGGCTGACGTAACAACCACTTGTAGTGCAAGCTGATTAGAACTTTATTCTAACAGCATTTCAAACGAAGTTTGCACCACCACAAATAGAGTTGCTAATTTTGCTCGTATAGGCGCCTTAAGTACAAAAAAATAGTTCTCAATAATTATGAACTTAAATTAGTAATTAATTAGCATTGAATGACGATTATAAAGACTGGTAGAGAATGCCTATGGCATTAAGTCCGCCTCTGTACTATGTGCTTGAAGTGTTAAATAAATAAATAAATAATAAATAAATATAAAGGACAATTTAATGAAAATTTTACGTTCAGATCTGGTGCGAACCAATTTGCACTAATATTAAGTTGATTTAAGTAATTGGTATTTTTATTAAAAAACAATATTTTTCGTTATTATCATAATTTTAAACATAAGTACTGTGGCAATATTTTTATCCCCATGGATATCTTCGGCAGATTTTCATTGTATTTATAGTACCGAGAAGTGCCACTATTTCTAATAAAAACACATTTACTATCCTGTGCTAAGGTTGGCACAAACTAAACAAAGCGACGCTTGCAAATATGGGCCAGGGAACGTTTTCCTGCACTTTATATGGGTTGCACAGAAAAATACAAAAGGGTACTAGGATCTGGTCAGGGGATTTGTATTCTATCAGATACAGTCTACTGTTGATCTTCTTTAAACTTGTTACTCTAGGAAGTATTCACAAACATTAACATAAAACAACAATATCTGTTGTACAAACAGTCAGATTTTGAAGCAATATCTGTATGCCATCAAACCGCTAATCTGTTATCAACATACAAAAACATAAAATCAAAAACGTAATCAGAATAATTGGGTTTCCGTAATCAGATAAAGCCCCCGATATATGTTCTGGTGAAATACCAACAACATACGAAAATGTGGGCAAATTCGATCCGAAAATCGTACGTAGATAGCAAGAACTCATCCTAAGACCTAAGCACAAAGGGCCGACTTTAGGAATGCTCCATTAGCAAGGAAGATTCTTTCACGTGTGCCTGGCCTTACGTGTGAACGTGGTCATGTATTACTTCAAAGTGAATGCTTATGTGAGTGTGTGTTTGTGTGACTGTATGTGCAAACGTCAGTTTGTCGGGGTACTCAGAATACAGATCAAACCAGAATCCATAGAGTTGATGAAATAGAAAAGTACTATTTAGAGCTGTTTGACATAAGTTTCTGTGTGTGATAAATTGTGATGATGACAGAAAGTAGAAATCAGATTAACGGTAAAGTTTTCTGAGTAGAAAGAGATGCAAACCATAATACTCGTAAACCATGCGTGACTGTGTGAAAGAAAGTATGTGAATTCTAAATTGATGGTACCTAAATATAAGTTGTATGAAGCAAAAACGCCCAAATAAACTAAAAAAGGATAAGGGCGAGAAAGAGCATGAAAGATACGTAGGTATGATACATAGAAGAAAGACAGGAAGGTGGGCAGGTACACTAGTTTTGATTTTAAATACAGTGCGCGTCATGGAATTATGACAGATCCTTCTGGTCTTATTTGTGTCGTAGACTTCTGGTTTGTTATGTATTCTGTATGTACCTATGTAGTATGTACTAACCCTGAACGGCGCCGGGAAGAGCGACGATGCGTCGGGTTCGGCGGCGTGCGCCTGCGACATCTGGTGCGCGCGCGCCTGCCGCTCGCGCTCGCGGTCGCGTTCGCGGTCGCGGCCGGCCCACGCGCCTGACCCGCCGCCCCCGCCGCCACTCCCCCCGCCCCTGTCCCGGTCCCACTTGTCGTACCTGAAACAATTGAATAGAACATTAGCCACAAATACAAAATACTTCATCATCTACACTATTATTATCTATAAGTATCGATTTACTTTTTCCCTTCATCATTAAAGCAGGAAGACATATTTTAATCTCTTTCTAAGCGGCTTAAGCCGATTCCATGTCGACAGTGTAGTTACTTCTATAGAAATTCGAGAACTACATAATATGCTGACGCCTTTCCATGAGGCGCCACAATGTCACTTAAAAAACACAGCAGCTAATTTAAATATCTGCGTGAACGCAGCTGTAGTCTATCCTAAAAAGTGTACTGCTGCGAAATTAATCTAAACCGACATGTAACCCCGCGCCTGACACAATTACAGAATTACTCACACTTGTAACGTCGAGCTGAGAGAAATTTATATTAAACCACGTACAAACGTAACTCTTGACACAAAAGCTATACACGTTCAGGTTTATCCCCTAAGGATTCCTACAAAGGTACGAGTATTTTTCACAAATCTACTTGATCAATAGCGATATCAGGATATTTCACGTACTGTCCAAAATAAAGAACGAGGTAACTATTCACGTAACGCTTTTTAATCTCTGGCTTGATCTACGCAGATCGCAAAGCCTTGCAACTAACAGAAAAATCAGAATAGTATTGCACAATGCAGGGTTGGCAACCCCATCGCTAGCAACAGAGGCAGTGAACCTTTCCCTCGGTCCAATTTTACAACCTGTAATGTACAAAAAGATCAACAGCTGACACACTGTTTTTCTTATATTCCCATACGTGTTTGAAAACAATTGCTTATTATTACGAATAGCCCATTGTGAGTCGAAGGCGGTGAACAAACTTCTACTATCGTTGAACTTGCTCTCTGAGAAATGTTTTCGCATTCTAGAAAAGACTTCTACGGGTTCAGAAGACTAAGAAATTCTAACACTAACAATCAAAACAAAGCCATGTTTAATTGGAAATAAGTTTGTTATTACCGTGAACAATGAAAAAGCTGAAGTGTGAATTGCTGTATCGAATGAATGAAGAATTCCAGAAAGCTATGAGCTGATGATTCATGATGGAGGAACAAGAAATACTTTATAAAATTGAATGTCGATTAAAAATGAATGTTCTGGAAAACAAGGTGACTAATCCGGACTGTTATTACATGCAAAACACGTGTACATTAAGGAAAAACCTGTGATGAAATAATAAAATATTCAGATAAGAAAATAAATACTCTCTTAAGAATATAAACATAACATCAACATCACGGCTGTTATCCCCGAAGGGTTAAGCAGATGTTTACGTAATAGTCACTCACATTTCGCCAGTTACGATTAAGCCCAACTTAATAGGGAGCGAGCCTATTGCCATCAACCGCGAACAAATGTAGATTCCTCTTTTTAGGAATATATGGTTCAGAACTACAGATTCAAATCGTTTGATACCTACATATGTACAGGGTGTAAACAACCTCAGCACGAAGCTGTCAAGCAAGTTAGTACATCGAACTAAGAAACTTTACGCAAAAACTTTTTTTTTGGGGTTAAAAATCATGTTTTGTGGTAGAACTCAATGTAACGCACTCAAATCTTTGTGCTGATGGATGGATTTTTAATAGTAAGGGGGCCGTGAAGGTGTTTAAAGTAAAAACCTTACAATAAAATAAAAAAAAACACTTGTCAAAAAGTTGAAACTTTGACCCCCAATATCTCCGTAACTAGAAGGTTCCCAGAGGTATGGTGTAGAACAAAAAAATGATCACGATGACGGCGAGAATGAGTGCCTTTCGGCTTCGTTAAGAGGTGTTTTACGCCCTTTATTAGTCTTGTATCGGTCACTCATACCGCAAATCGTTTTCAGACTTATTACTTACTACGAGTATTGGTATAGAAAAGCCTATTTAAGACTACCAACAATAAATATTAAAATAATTAGAACAGCAAATTCATTTTCCTCTTTTTATCGAGCAGTCGTTGACAGAGTGCTCAAAATGTTTATTTACGAAACACTAGTTTAGATAACGTAGTTTGTTTATCGATTCAGTTCTGTGAATCGTTATCTGTTACATTACGGTTAGTTTAACAATAAAACAATAGTGATCGGCTAAGTGGCATAATGTCGTTAGCAACTATAATGATTGTGATGATTCGCCGGGTGAGACTTGCTTATGAATTGTAGTAGTGAACTAGTTATTGCAGTTTTTTTTTTAAAAACCCGGTGACGATTTACCCCCGAATACTGAAACGTCACACGTCAAATTTTTGTATGGTTAAACGTCAATTTTGAGTACATATCTGTTAAATATAAGTGCTACTTAAATTTTGAGTGAAAATATAACGCCAATCAGATAAATTTGATACAATGTAATATGACTATTTCCCAGGAATCGAATATGGCTTTCATGAAAAAGTTCTTGAGTATGACGTGCCGGTTAGAATCACCCCCCTAATTATTGCAGGTGACTACATCATAAAACAGCAAGCAGCAGCCACCAGCCATTAGCAGGTGACTAATTCGCAACCCTGTATAAAGTGCAATGGACCGGGCCAGTACGGCTCTCGGTGACCGCGTCACCACAAACACGCGTCAGCAATAAGATCCCCGTGGCCATTATAATGGAACATACGCCCGCCCTATTATGTATGTGACCGACTTGTTTGTGCGTCTCAAGACCGTCCTTGACGGATGCCTGTACTACGAAACGAGTTTTCACATCGATGTATTATGACACCGATCGACAGGGGTCGCTAGATCAAGTTATTAAATTTTCCCCATGTTCTTTTAATTTTGTTTCCAATATTTCGTTCTGTTTTAAAAAAATGGAGAGGCGTAAAGTTATGTTCATTCACAAAAGGTACCGACACTACCATCATCTGCCTAGCCTTTTCCCAACTATGGGGTCGGCTTCCAGTCTAACCGGATGCAGCTGAATACCAGTATTTTACATGGAGCGACTGCCTATCTGACCTCCACAAACCAGTTAATACTGGGTAATATGATACCACTTGGTAAGACTGGTTGTCAGACTTTTTGGGCCACTGACTACCTGTAACGACTGCCAAAGATGGATAAATGACAGCCGGGACCAACAATTTAACGTGTTTTCCGAGGCACGGAGGAAACTCGGTATGTAAGGGTAAAAGGTACCGACTACCGTTAGATACTAAATTTTGTATGCATTGCTCATCTTTCGCTCACAGCACGAAGCTAGTATTAGGGTTGAGCCAGATCTATCAGCACGGGCATCGCATTTTCCTTGATCCCATCCCTTTCCGTCGCTCAGAACAGTCATTTGCTAGAACGAGAAACAGAACGGGAGCGCTTTCGCAAATCGCAAGCATCAGCATCGGCGATGCGCTTGGCCCTTCTAAGGTAGTTAATATTACGAATGAATAATTTGGCTGTTAAATGTCTATTGATTTTTTAAAGTTGTTTTATCTATCCCAGAAATGTCTCAAAGGATTGCATTTCTTCAAATTTTATTTCCCGACAAAAAAACCCAATCTACCAAGATTGCCGCGGCGATCGAGTGCAATGAGTGTGCGAGCGGCTGCCATTGTTCATATATAAATAGTATTAAACATTGTTCTGAAACCGGTTACATATACTTAAATATGCCGATAAGTGTCCTGCACTTACGTAACCGTGATCGACGTGACACCGACACGTAAATAGGTCTCTGAATACTGAATACTAAGCTTCATTTGGATAGATAAACCCGTCATTATTATGCAAAAGGAAAATGGCTTCTGTTTCTATTTAATTTAGGTTTGTTTTGCCGTTTAACAGTAAATAACGCCTTTAAGTACCTATTAGCAGTTAAACTGAAAAGATAAATGTAGTAACACGTAATTATAGACAGTTATGAAAACCGTAAAAAAAGTTTATACGCTGTATAATTTATGAAATAGAACAAGTGAACAATTTCACTTTCGCCGTGTTCCCGGTGTCAGTAGTTAGTTGAAAGATTTATTACCGCGGCCTCGATTTAGCCTGAGGCGTCAATTAATATGTTCACTCAAATAAAAACAGAATATACGCTTACTTAGTCGTAATTAAGTGCATGCATGCAAAGCTAGATATTTACACTGTACGATCAGATCTATTATTACACATTTCTGTTACATAGTCAGAGAGTTTTTTATTAAGAAAAGTTAAGTAAAAATAACATGAGAAAAAAGAAAATTATGTCAAAGACGCTTATTGCGTAAGCTCTAACGAAATATTCTGAGAAACTCTCGGACAAGGTTGAGTGTTGAGAGTTCCGATTAAGTTATCCTTTTTGCTTCAGAACCGAATAAAAGATCAAAACCATTATAAAATTCAGATATTCAATGATTTTGAAAATATTTTTAACATCCAACCTTTATACAATTATTGATACAGAACGTAGAATTTTCAGTTCACACGAAATTCATTTATAATGACGTTGACGATAATGTAATGACTATGACTACAATGAGGGATATTCGCCACATTATAAATATTACGGATGACAATGAATAAATCAGGATGACACATCGGACGTCCGTGCCGGAACACGATGAATAATTGAAAAACGCTCTTTAAGAGACATTACAATATTTAATTACGGGACAAGTTGGGATTTATAATTGTACAATTATCTGTAACATACACGATCGTGCTGATATAATCGATTAACCTTTTGGACGCCATTGTCACATATACGTGACAAGCAAGCGCGTGCCCTGTACGCCAGACGACACAAATATGTGACAAAATAGTAGATGAAATTGTGGCTTGGCGTGGAGGGCACGCACGAGCGTTTATGCTGTGGCGGTCAAAAGGTTAAGGAAGTGACCGTGCGCTGGTGAATGAATTAATTACTTAATGAGTTCATACAATAGTTAGGCATAGCGGAAAACCTGTGTACGTAAAGAAAATGTTAAACTTTACTGATAAAATAAGCTTTTAGTTTTTCCAAGGAACGAGCGTGATTACGGCTACTCTTAATTACAATATAGTATCTACTAGTCACTTACTCCCAAAATAGGGACCTGCTACAAAACCATTACACGAAACAATGACAAAACTAGTACTAAGTACAAATAAAACCTTTAATGCCTCAGCAGATTACCGCTCAAAAACAATTAGAGACAAATAAATTGAGCACTCACGCACTCAACATTCGGACACATGTGAAAAACAAAAGACAAACGGCCCGTCTACTTATGAATGAAGCCGAGGTGTCATACGACCACCCGGAATAGGCAACGAGGTGGCTCAACAATGCTCAATACGAACTAGCAAACATTTCGTTGAGTTTGTCTCTGTACACACTTTAGTAGACCATGGTCTCTTTGACAGCGAAAAGCGGAGACCTAGAAGAGGACGAGACTAGCAAGAAGCTAGCCATATTGTGAATATGAAAGAATACCAAGACAAAACTAAGACGAATGGCGGGCGTGAAAACGGACAAAAAAGCTTGGAATAGAATATTCTTTATAATAAACACCATACAAGTAACATTCATAAAACAAAAACAATTTCACAATACGATGAATTAAAGACAACCTTTGGATGAATTACAGGAAGAGAGAGCGAGACAATACTGCAGGTAGTCTATGGTGTACTGATTACATATACAAATCCTACACGCATAAAGCATACATATTATATAACATTCATGTAAAGGAAGAGTTAATTAAAACAACTCCAACAAAATGTTTGTTATATTTCCCGTCTGATCGTATTAAAGCTTAAAAAACAACGAAAACATGAACGAAAATACCTTTTCACATTTCAATAAATACTTTCCATCCCCACTCAGCTCTTTTGTAAATCGGCCTCGCAACGTAGGTAACCGTAAATATCATAAAATTTCCAATATGCATTAAAACAAGAAGCGTTTTTCGTTGAGTTTTCGCAGTACTGGCTTATCAAGGTGAATGACCGATTTATCGGACGTGTCGCTTCCATGAGTGCTGTGTAATCTAGGGTTGTAAAAGGTCTTTTTGTTAGATTGACTTTCTGCATAATTTCATGCATCACATTACACAATTTGTTTGAACTTGAGCTTGCGAATCAGACCAAATTCTCAGAATTAAAACCTCATTTTGATAGAGCCGCTTCCAAGGCGAACTACCCAAAAACCTCTGAATATTAATATCCTTTTAATCCGACAACCCTGTATAATACAATAGACCCGCTACCCGCGCACTGTGTAACCACCGGAGCGTCATTTAGTCGCCTTCCACCAAGATAAGAAGAACAAACAGTACATCAGAGCCAGTGCTTTTACCAGCCGACATTCTTGCATATGTAATGGGAAAAGTCAACGTTGCACAAGCCTTACAGATTATTTAGAAAATATCTCTGAACAAAGACGCTAACTTAGTAACTTATCATCTCAAACAAAAGCGGAAAACCATATAAAACATCGCACGAGTTATTTCTGTGTTAACTAATAACTTAATAAGTAATAACCGGTTTTCAATTATATTAATCGATCTGCAAAATCTATTTGCGTCGATTAATTAACTTAAGTAACTATTAAGTTCTAACTGTTATATTAAAGTCTAAATAACGCAGGACCTTATTTAGATTACGTAACCCACACCTTGAGCCCTGATGACTAAACTTGGTTTAAAATAGCCCACGTCATAGGAAAGGACGAACTATTTTTATCCCGACAGGACAGGTAGTTCCCTTGGGTTACATAACGAATTATTACTTCCCTTTGTTGTCCAATCTGTCCCTAGAGAGAGACCAATATTGCTTAATAAAAATCTACCGTAGAAACGCATTATATAAAACCGGTTAATAATAAGTTAAACACGGAAACGATCTGCATATTACACCTCGTTAATTCGATGATTGACGTCATAAAGATTTAACAGTTCACTTTTCGCTGAACATAAAAACCTTATTACATATTAAAAAGACGAAAAAGTAAGTCTACAAAAATCCCTTTTACCTTTCGGTAAAAAGATAATTCGATTAGTTAAAACAAACTGGTGCCACGCCTATCGCGAGCGACTTCGTGTCATAGGTTGCGAGGTTGCTGGGTCGTTGACACGATTATTTTTCAGACGACATTTTTATCAATGCACGATAAGTACTGACGCCATTGTTATTCTGATAAACCTCAAAGATATGATTAGCAACAAAACACGTAAATTGTGAGTAAACTAGCTCACCGGCCCACGCGGACACTAGCGCGAATTGAAATTCTCACAATAGAAAAATTCAGTGTTGCTATTCGTGGGCGTCATCCAGACATTGTAGCGTTACTGAATGGGATCCCGCCCTTGTACACCCGCCATAGTAATTATAAAACCATTTGTATAGACTAGCCGATTGAAGTAGAGTGCGTTCGTTTCGCAAATTGATGTACCTATGATGAATTGTATTTTCCGAATGTTCTAGACGTTTTATTTTTAGATGAACTCTGAATGAGGGTGAAGAATTAATATTGTATATAGATTTGAAGATAATTAGGACGGCTATGAATAGACTTGGTGAGGCTTCCTACAAATGATTGGTTGTGTTCATTATTATGAATAAAAGCTACAAATAAAGGTCAAGTTGGCACAGAAAGTTGAGCGTTTGAGACATTATACCTTTTTAGTAAGCATTACAATCTTGTACTGCGAAACCTTGCAGTAAGTCAGTCACGTGCGCCGTGTATAAAAAAAACAATGCATTTGTGGTGTACCCCGGGGATCGTAGAAAAAATATGTCAATCAAAAACATGCGTCTATTCATCCATAACAACACATTGATAAAACCGAAGGGAGAACAAGCTTTGGAAAATTCTCACGGACTTTCTACAGAAAAATACTGTTACCATTACATGTAAGCATTACATCATTAAGATTAAAGATAAGAGGCATTCAGATGCGGATTTATGAAAAATACGAGGAAGCAACTAACCTCGATACTCAAAAGTATTTTTAGTTTCGCCGTTTGTAAGCTCAGAGACGTTGAAACTTATGACCTAAGTCTGAGAACGTACTCTTAAAACTTGCGGCGAACAATTCTAAACATACTAACACTGGCACATTTTGTTTTAGTGTTTCTTTAAATTTTTGACGAATGAAGAAAACTGTTGAAGAATAATAAGACATGCTTCGTTGTGGAGCAATATAATAAAAAATTAAGATGTTTTGGAACTTCACCACCTTGCTACCTGCCTGCAAATTCATAGAGCGCGGTCTTTTTCATTAGAAATGGAATCTACGATTGTATAAAGCCGGGTTTTACCAAGGATTCATGACTTACTAAGAATTTTGTCAACAAATGTGTTGTACGTTTGATGGAAGTAAGCAATGATTGCCAAATTGTTGAGCTTGTGATAAATGAATAGGCTTGTGTCCTAAAAAAATCTAATTAGTCCGTCAGTTAGATTATAAAAAAATATTTGACCCGTATTTTTTCTTTTGTTACATAAACCAAAATTGACGAAGATACGATGCTTTTAAAATTCGCAATACGTCACGGCGTGCTATAGTTTTTAGTGCGTTGTGACGTCACGAGCCCCCACTCCCGAGTTTTGATGCGTTTTATCTTTGTCAGTACTCAGTGATTTACAAAAACAAAAAATACGTGTCCTTATTTTCCAATACTCTAACTGACGGACTAATTAGTTTTGCAATTTATTGATGGTGGAAACTAGCCTATTGTTCGGTATTAGTAACAAAAGTTCAACAGGAAAGTTTTGAGTACAATGAATGAGGACTGTGGATGGGTGTTTGAGAGAAGAGAATTACCAAAAACACGATGGATGGACTGTGTGAAGGATGTTATGGCTAGAAAGGAGATGACAAGTAATAGAGAAGTATAGACATGCTGCGCCGACTTCAAATGAATTGGAATAAGGGCAAGAGAAAGAGGATAAATAATTAAATACACAATTATTAAACAAAACTAGCCGTCATTTATCCCGAAATCGTTTCTATACATATAAAAGAAAAAGAGATTAAACAAATTAGAAAAGGCAATTTATAAACGGTGAATTTCCACGAAGCCACGAAAGTGCCTGCAGGTAAATAGTTAAACACATTGGAGCTTCAGGTTTCCACCATTTATCAACAAAGAAAAATGGAAAAGCAAATTGTACTGTAACTTTATCATCATTCGTTACTTTTTGTGATAGAGTTTAACAACTTGCTTACTGTCACTCACGGTTTAATGTTCATTCATTGACTGAACTATACTTTCAAGTAAATATCTTTATGGTCCGGAATAATCTCCGGTTTTATTACCCTTTAACTTTTGAGACTAATGCACCGACCCGATCGTCTGCTACAGAAGGTGGGCGTCTAACTACTTCACAAGAGCAACTTTAATAAAGACACGCCATTTTATATCTGACAGTACTAAAGAAGAGGAAGACCAAAGAATCGGGGGATGAACTGTGTGAAGGATGTTATGGCTAGAAAGGCTGTGTCTAATAAGATGACGAGTAATAGATATGGAAGAAGAAGCCATGCTGTGTCGACAAATGAATTAGGATAGTGGCAAGACAATGATGAGTACAAATAAAACGGTCAATGTTAAAGAGAAAATTCAGCTCAAAGAAGCGCAACCTCACAAACGTTAGCTGTTCCTCGCTTCAACATCGCAAATGAGCATTGCTAAGCATAGCTACATTTGTCAACAGCATAGTTAAGTGTTCGCTGGCAAATAATTAACGGCTGGTTGTAGCGTTGCGTAATAACCTGACAACTAAGTACCCGAGACAGCAGTAAACGAAGTAACAAGCACCGAATATACGAATACAGTGCTTTCGAAGCTATTCTACCTTTAACATAACCCTTATGTTGATGAAAATAAAGGTCACTATATTGAAAAATCAAAGGTAAAATAATAATGTAAGGACCGTATACGCGAGCTCGTGTGAGTACGACATCCTATAATGTATGTATACAGGATGCATTAATTGTGCTCATTTCACAATCTGTTTAGCGATTTTATTGGAAAAGTTGGTCACGTGTTGTGGCCTAGGCTAGGAGTCGACATTACATACCCTATTAATACAGATAACCTGAGTTAATGCCACATTCGGAACGGATAAAACAGCGCAAAATAAGATACTTGCATTTAAATGTGGAAATAAACGCGAAATGTTTAATGTAGAAAATCTGTCGCGTGTTATTGATTGTGACTGAAGCTTAGTTACATGTCTGTTTCGACTTGTTGTTTATTCAAAACATTTTACTGAAACCTGCTTACCTCGCGTTAAACTTATCTTCTATCATAATGTTATTAAGTTTGATAAAAATATACTTGTATCAAATCCTATAATGCGTCTCCTAACCTCTAAGAAGCTTTTTAACCTCGTGTGACATACTGACAAAAAGATAAACTTTCTCAACAGACTCATTTGGGTTCAGAAACAGTTACATAATCATCTAATTCAAGCGTACAAGCACTTGTGTAGCAATCTCACAGTAGAGAATTATTACGTGAAACATTCATTCAGAGCTGTGAACACAAACATCGGATTTGGAATTCCTCGCTTTGTTATTACGAAAAATTGTGTGCTGATCACATAAGTAGATGAAACATGAACGTTGGCTCCTATTCTACGAAGGTTTGTGTGTGTAAGTACACTTACTGAACAATGGTCCTAAGGTAAGGTACTGCTCTAAAAAGTTGTTCCCACTGATTCCGTTTCCCTTTTTCGTCATGAATATTGGAGTAGTCTTCAAAAATTTATTAAACGAAATGTTCCCCAGTTTCTTTGAACGTAAAATTTAATTTGCCAAGGTAGAGGAACCTTATTGGTCTAAATATTTTGTTTTGGGGAACGAGTTTGGGCAAATGGAAAGAGTGGAATAAACATTGTGACAGATGTCGATTTGTTAGAACGTTACGAGGACAAAAAGTTGTAAATTATGAATTCAGCATAAATATAATTACCACACAAGTAATGTAGGAAAGAGTATGGTAATTATGTAGCGGTTATGTGACTCTGACAAACAAAATATTTAACCCTACATTTTGTTTACGTCAGAAGTAAAATATACGAGCTTTGTTGTAACAATTTCTCTGTTCCGCAGTGCTCGTCAATTCTCAGGAATAAATTCATGTTATAGTCGATATATACACTAGCAGTTACTGTGTGATGATGTCGTCTGCCGAGCTTATTCAACATGCTAAATAGTTAAATTGCCTCCTCTGTGCCACAGATGATATTCAGAAAGATTTGCATAAATTAACTCTACACAATCGATTTATAATGGCAGGTTTATAAGAGATCCCAGTCTTGAAACTATAAATTATAATTCAAGTGCTCTTGATGAGCCCAGACTATTTTAACAGTGTTTAACATAACTAACTTGACGGGTTAAGAAGGATTAAATTTATGTTTATTCAGACTAATTAGTTCATCGTTCTGGTTGAACTGAACTACATTTGGCTTGTTACGAACTGAATGCGTCTTTCAGCAGATGACTAAATCATCAATACTTTCATAGTGTTCACCAGTATCAGTATCAGTGTGTGTATCTTATGATATTGCATCAAATGATGGAATACTATGTATAGAAGTCTTAGTAGAAGCACCAAAACTCTCAAAAGCCTTGAATTTAATTGTTCCATTAATCTATTTCCTGTTTGTTCATCACGTAGCACTAACTAGCGTCAGTGCCACAATTGTTGGTATAGAGTTCCTAGCATCGAGTTACAGCGTATTCATATAGAACTAAGAAGGTTAATTCCAACCACTTCCAATTCAACTTATTGGATTATTGCGAGCTTACCGTCGCGTGTATACGGTACTGTTCGAGAACAAAGCCGGTGAATGCAGGCGGTTTTAAAACTAAATACTGCACTCTGTATTGAAAACAGACATAATAAAAACTTGTTTTATAAAGATAAGGAACTAATTGAGAATAATAATGATAAATAATTACTTGAAGTAATAAAAATACAGATAGAAAATGTTATAATTACAACAAAAAGCGAAGTATCTCGTCCGGTGGCTATCGCACGGCGATTAAGAGATAACATCGGATGAACGAGCAGCACCATAAACTTGGCCGCTGATAATATCAGATTTCAAGAAAAATGGCCGGTCGCAATGCGTAACAGTAATGATCGAGTTAATTGATTCTTACAACCAGCCAAGTAAGATGAACGAGAACATAGCACACACACTTGATTCACTTAAATAATTTACTCCCAGCTTTGAAAAAAATACAAAAGCCACTCCAACCAAGCAGACAGTAGATAGGCCACAAATGCTACGCTCGTGCTCATGCTAATCAGTTTGTAATTGATATCACAAGCCACTAACCTACATGGCAGTCGGTGGCAGTCCCGAGAAACGCGAATAGGATGTTGTGTAAGGTGATACGAGAGACAACTAGGTATCTATCGGGGCTGTACGTGATCGAAACATGTGAAGAAAATATAGAAAGCGAACACCTAGGCAGCGATACAGAAGCTATCCTAGAACTAAATGAGAAAGCAGACACTGATATATTGCTGGAACAAACAGAAGTGAAACATCTTGCCAATCAACCACAACCTATCCCAACAGAAATAATAATGAACTTCTAAATTGCGTACAAACAAAACGAAGTTCCGAGGAAAACATTATTTATCAACACGAGCTAAAGAAAAGTTAGTCAAACAGTACTTAGCGAGCGGCAAATAAATAAATACATGCAACACAAACTAAGTATGTATGTTAATCAATTTGTCGGCAGTACGGCGGCGTCTAGGTTGCGCCCTGTTTGCACTAGTCGCCACTGTTGACAGTGAACACCGAACGTCGTATTATGACTTATGACTAATATTCACGCTAATATCCAAGCCAAACGTTTAGACTACGTGACATTAACAACAAGAACATATAAATAATTGGCTGGAATCAACTCTACATAATGTTGGAACATTTTTCATTTGTTACCCTGTTACAACAAACGTAATAAATAGAAGGTAAAGCAATGGAAAATTCTGTCCGAAAAATAATTGGAGTGTAGGTGTGAAACCACGAGGTGATAAATAGGTGTGATTGACATTCGGTGAAATCTAAATAAAGTAAAGGTAACTTAGAACGTAGAAGAACATCTTTTCTCGAGTTCGAAAGATAAAGTTGGCGTAGGAGGCGTTAAACCGGAAATATCCGAAGATGTGAACAGTTTTACCTAGATAGAGAAATTGCAAGAATATGCGAACGAGCAGAGAAAACAGGATGTGAGCGAACATTCTACACCCAAAAACGAACTGAGGAACTTTAAAAAAGAGAAAAGAAATATACAGAAAGAGTATTCAGGACCGCCATCATAAAATCATATTCTACCTTACAAGTCGCTGATTACATCGTTAACATTCCAGGCACAGTTTCTTCGAACCTAAACATCAAAATTCATATTAATATCCATCCTCATTGAACTAAAGGTCATATCGTTACGATATACCAACCTCTGTTGATGCTACCAGCAAAAAGTAATTTAACTTCACATACCTACGCCTGGCTGAGCAAAAGCTAGCCTATTTGAATTTCGCTTAATTGATTCTGTGTTACTTATCGCATGATACAGGTATATAACTCGGATCTAAGTTAATGCGTTGGGAACATGCATTGTTTCTTCTAGTAGCTTCGCTACACGTATATTATCTGGACAATTATTAGTATTACTTAACATTTATAGTTGTACATTATTGATAACAGTTACTTAATATTCATTAGTGTTTTCTATACAATTAATTGCTTCAATAATAAATATGACTAAGTACTTAATTTCTTTTAATTCTTCTAAGGTAGAAAAGAAAGATTGTCGTGGTGGCGCTGGAGAAGTGTACCTAAAAGGATATGGGGGAGACCTTTGCCCAACAGTGGGACATACAAGGCTACTAAAAATCTTCTTGGAGCAATCCAAGTCAAAATCTACACACACTAATTTGTTTTAGCATAAAATTTCAGCAGGGATTGCTGTGTATTTAAAAATCCTCATTAGTAATTTACCGTACTAATATGCTGTTCGTCACCGAATTTACAAATTCTGTTTCAGGGTTTTCATAAACACGTTCAAAATTGACTCGTACAAGTTAATCTCTTTTCATTTATAGCTGTAAACAAAGTCGTTTTGTTAATGCACTTGTTTCAGACAGTAATCCAGAAGTGAAGGCGTCTTAATTTTGTAAAAGGGTTGCTTTTGCTATTAAAATTTACATTTGTCCCGCCATAAAAGTGAATAAAGTCAACTCGCGGTCGACTGTCTTGGTCTCGTTTAAATTATGTGCATAGTTTGTTGTGAGGATTGGTTACTTTTTAACAAACTATCACTACATTTAAAACAAAATTCCTGGCTGATTTGTCTTATGTAAAAAATACTGAATTAATTTAAGCGTTTTAAACAACTCTTCACGCAAAATAAATTTACAGCTTACACTTAACGAGATTATGATTCTCGACGATATTCAGTACGAACAAAACTAAATGGCTATACTGCAAGCAAGTTTAACCAAAATACGTTGTGTAAAATATAACTGGCGCATAAGCGCAGCCAGGGTGGTTTCCTAGCAAGTAATAAATAACGAAAACACGACGAGTTCGCAGGAAATTAAAAAAATACAAAATGGTCGACCGTTGTGACCCACCAGTATGTTGCCGTTTATTATGTTAAACTGTGGACATTAGCTTTTCTGTATGAACACCCTGATTATAGAATCCTTTCATACCGCCTTTAGCAAAATTTGTGGCTATCCACAATTTCTTGGATGATGAAAAATAAGCTTACCCAACACTTCCGTTCAGGGCGGTGACAGGTGGCCGCTCATAGCACATATGCATACCAGCAATGTCTGCTGCACTATTATCAATACTGATTGTATTTATATCACTGTTTCACAATACACTACACGTTACCAATTAGTCCACTCCACGAGCGAACATTTTTGATTGAAAGTTTCATCCATCAATTCACACGATAGTTTAGCTACTGCAAAACAAGTATTAGTTACGCTGAATGTAGATCTGAACAGGTCCGTAAATCGAAACATGACATGTAACACTCGATTGCCGTAATCGATTGATATTTACTACAAATTAATAATTGCTGGAAACTCTATGAACGATTGCTGACGTTGGCAACTATTTGACAAGTCAATCTACAGGCAGTACAAATAAAGAGCTAAGTCGGGACGAAATATCTTAATATTCAAGTATTCATTGCCGTCTAGTAAGTTATGGCGTTAAGGAAAATGTTGTGTGAAAAGGAAAACTATGTACGTTACCACTACGTCACGTTATTTAGCTGACGTAGTTTAATAAAATACACATGAAATGACTATACAGCTTACACGTAACCTTGTCAAAGCTTATATGACCTTGCAGAAACTGCTAATTACAAAACTAATAAGATACATGAAAAGTCGTAATATTTCGTACCTGTTATGGAATTGGAGAATAATGAAAGATTACTTATTGCGACAGGCCAATGAAAAATAGCTTATAGCCTTCAAGGGTGCCGAAGAGTCTACTAATTTATACAAAGTGAGACAGCTATCGTCTGTCAAAAGTGCGATATTAAGCGATAATGGATTACATTTTGCGGGACGTCCGGATAATCTTAATTTAAAGAAACGGTGATTACGGGAATTGCGTCCTGGTCAGATGATTAATTGGGAGGCAGCGTGGCGGATACTTTTTGCCTTATTTAGCGAACATCGGGTAAATAGAATGTGGCTGGTATTTTTTCGCCGAGGGTCATGAGGAGCCATTACGCGGGTGTTTTCTCGTGTGATTGATCTGCGTCCCGCCGCTCTAAACACACTGGAGCAGTGAAGCCCCCACCCTACTCCGGGAAACGGCGTGTTTATGGATAACGGTATCCACACCAATAAACTCGTATCTACACGAGCATAAGGCCTTTCCTCATCTGTGAGAAGATAGGTTATTCTATTGAAGCTTCGCGTCACTTCAATGGCTTTGATACTCTATAATTTTAACGACATTATTATGCGACTGTTACAAAATTTACATTTTACTTAATAGATTCTCGTTCAAACGACCCTTCCTCGGACAGGGCGTGGGAAATGCTAGTACGTCATTTGTGATGTAGTTTTTTAATGTAGAAACGTAGATTTAACTTGATTTGAATGACAATAGAACAGATGGTCAAATGCTGACAATAACAGGTAATGCCGGAGCTACGAACATGCGGGTGCATAACAATATTATACACGATAGTATGAATGTCTGTCAAGGTCGTGACAGCAAATATTTCGGCGGTTAACTAGTTAATTTTCAATACGAGGCAAATAGTGAGTGTCCTAGATCTGACAAACATTAACCTAGTTTAAAGTCGAGGTCATAGTGTGGTCACTACGTCACTGGGATTCGCTACCGAAACAATCTAGCGAGCAGACAATGAGGTGACAAAGTATTCGCTCATCAAATTCTAGCCACCAAAATTTTGTGATATCGTTAAAAGTTGGGGGCAAAATATACAATTCCTTTTATCTTTATCCGTTGGCCGTAATGCGGTGAAATAAGCGCCCCGAAAAGGGATAAATAATGTTGTAGAGCTGACACATTCGGCTGGATAGTTATTCAGCTTTTACAAGAGTATTCAAGATAACCCCTGAGACGTTAGAACCCTCTTCGAGTCCCCGTGGGAAGACCTCTGTTTATCTAAAGATAAGTGTCTCGCACACTGACCACCGGACTCATTTAGATTACACCCAATTAATATTCAGTCCTTGCCAAGTAAAGGATCTTAAATTGTATTAAAAGCAATGAATAATTAATACCAGCAAATTGATATTCATTTAAGACTGTTTTGATTCTGTTTTGGTGAAATGACTAAAGTTGAAAGCAATAGTTCTGGAATCTTCTGTTTGCAAATTGAAGACATGTAGTAAATAATTCACAATATTTATTGTATTTAAAGGCAATTGGTATGCAATATTTTGCTCTTTAAGATATTGTACGTAGCTTAATATTTATCATGAATATACAGGTACTTAATTTGAAATGTAAAGTCATTGTGTATATGCGCGTGTCTCTCGATCGTGAGAAGACAATATAATATTTTAATCAATCGTTCTTTTTAACTAGTTATACAATAATAAGCAGGAAAATATGTATTAAATATACAATAGGAGGAAAGAGCGCTGTTTATTCTGAGTTTCTGACTTAACCATCGCCAATATTTTTCTGACGCTTTAGCAATATCAAAAAATATACTGTTTTTTCTTTAAATTTCGTCTAGGTTGTATAGCCAAAAGATTAAAGTAATTAATCCAAGGGGGGTTTATTCATGTCTTAGTGAGGATGAATTATGTCGTAAAGCGACATCGTGGCTAAATGTGGAACTAAAGTGGATAATAATGGGCGCTGAATCTACCCACATACCTAATTGTACCTGAATTAACAAATGAATAAAGTGTAAGTAAATAAAATGTTAAACATTGGTTTTTCATAATGTTTATTAGGATGAAATTATGAGTAAATTACAAGCGCAATATGAGTAAATTGAGTACTTTATGAGATCATTTTGCTTTTATAAACAAGTGCAAATTTAATTTCAATGGATGTAGCACCTATTAAAAATACAGGTACTTAACAAGGAAAATTTAGGTATTTCAGTAGGATGTCTGGTAGATGATTTCAGGGACTACGACTTACTAAAAGACATAAAATACAACAATGCAAAAGATTTGACTTTACGACTGTACTTAAATTAAAATTCATACAGTTTTAACCTTGTCATTGGCTTCAAGAGCGTGATTGTAATAAAAATACAAAGACAATTTAATTTGAACGTTAAGTTGAACGCCAACATAAACAAAGCACTTTCCAACATCGTATGGACAACAGTTTCTAATTCATAATTGGTTACAGTTTTGAAAAGGTATCGTAAATCATAAATTCCCAGTTCCAGCAATCAAGTGCGTCATGCATGAGTCAACATCATGGACATAACATCCGTCGGAGCAGTTCATTTCTTACAAAAAGCTGATGCGGTTGCGTCGTCAAAGTCAATCCTAAGATCCAACACTGCAATCCAAGTGATCACTGGTGGTCCTCGCCACAGATTTCACTGTGACGGCGCACAAACACACAGAGAGGCGGAGCGCGCTGACAACACGCACGCATTCCGTGTCCGAATGCAAAGCGCATCACGATCACCGCTCACGTCCGTGCGAAAACCCGCCAAAAGCGAGTTCCCCGAGTACCTGCTATGAGGTATCTGAGCAATAGGCATGCGCTGTACAACGCGTACACGACCAAACGGCAGGCGAGGACGCGCGCGACTGCCGCCGTTCGACGCGGGGCGGGACCGACCGACGACGCTCGCAGGTTATCGTGAGTCGACTACACAGATAATGATGTCAAAAGTGGATCGGACTAATGCTCTCTATTATATTGTAAACGCTCCGAATACCCAAACCCGCTGCCCCCCTGCCGAATGTTGCATACGTCTGATTCCATAAGATCTCCTTCTACCAATTCTGTGTTTATCGCTCTGATTTTTATATTATCTCTCTCTCGCTTTGCTGTGATCACTATTGTTATGTTAATGATCGGATCAATTATGTTTACTTCCTATCAATTATTATCAAGACCATTTTCAAGTTTGATTAACCGAGTATCAGTCCGGTTATTGTCCAAATAGTTTTGAATCGCTTTCTTGTTTCATTAGCTTTTGGTCCTTTGAGTCAACCGCTCCGAACGTTCTAGTATTTTGTGACGGATAGGATAAGTTTTCGGTCTGCAAAATTGATAACTATATTTCTAGCTATTAAGTAAATAAACATTGTGCGTTGTGTGCATTTCTGAAAAATCTTGCCACGCCTCTGAAAAACACCAACAAAGAAGAAGTATTAGCGGAGAATATCACTCATCGAAGTGAGCGCGCGCCCGGCGCAAAACACCGGTCGTAATTTTTATTGTCCCACGCTGCCCGTCTCGTTAAACTAATCTGATTCTTGTCTCAAAACAACAAGACAAAAATTCGCTTAACACCACCACATGCCCGCAAAGTATTAGTCAAATCGAATAATGTTGATATTTTAAATATCCGAATGTGTACCGTAACGTGACTATATTGGAGTCTCTATCGGAATGCTCACATTATAGATATGACACATTTTGTATTACTGGATTTTATCGGTTTACACTTTACTTTTAAATCTAGCCGTATTGTTTGGGGTGATAAGGTCGGTTTCGAATCGGACAGAAGGTGACCGCCACTTTTTCATGTAGCAGTGTTACTCTGTATTTTGGTCCTACTTCGTTTGATGGATGTTTTAGGGAGTTGGTGTTTTTGCAGTGGATTTCATGAAAGAGCTGTGACGTCGAGAACGGAAAATTTCTTCGAACTTGAGTGTAACGGTAAACCCTCCTCGATGTTGAGACATTTAAAATGAACATAATCAATATGACTTTAACTCCTACACAACCAATTTCGTTCGAATCGACATCAAAGCTTCTAATTAACGCGGCATTTGCTACGTAGGTACTCTTACCATTTATTACTACAGTACTGCAAGTTTATACAAAAATAAACACTGACACCAATTAGCACATACTAGTACGGTCTCCAGCGAAACTATTCCATCGCGACCAATTATTAGTCAAGTTCAAATAGCAGGGAGCGAGCTATGTGGTAACTGAAAATAGTAGTATATTGACCATTAAGTGAATTGCACACGGATAACTAATTCGTTGTGACCCAATTTGGAGTGACAAGCGGAGCGCGCCTGCGACGGCCCTGGCGGAACTGAGCGGATCATCCCGGGGGAGGGGAGAGAAAATTTTAGGGCTGCGGAGGGAACATATCCGTGGATCGCCTACCACTTTCCACTCTTACTTAGGTTTCTTTAGCAAGTGTTTGCCAATTGCCAAGCCCAGCTACGAAAGAGACGGAGGCTAATTGCTTGAGATTGATTCGAAACGGTTAATTCTGCGGTTATTAAACATTAAGACTTCAGTCACTTTATTAAGAAACATTTGCATAACAAAGCTGCCGGCTGTGTCTAGTTTAAGGCTGTGTTTCCACCAGAGATGAGCGAGGATGCGTAGCGAGGAATGTGTGTGAAACTTACCAATAATATAGCTTCTTTTTCACAGCTTGAGGTATTCTAGCTCTGTGATTGGTTAGTACCACACACATTCCTCGCTACGCCTCCTCATCTCTGGTGGAAACGCAGCTTAAACGTAGTGATAGAATATTGAAAGAACTAACGTTTAAAGCTTCTCTTAATATGTGTCACCTGCGACAGTCGTTTAGTGTTTTATTGTCAACGTACGGTCGACCCACTTCTTGTGTCACTGTGATATTTATAACAGGAGAATTCTCAAGAGCTTTGTAATAACAAAGATAAACACAAAGAGCTTTATGTTAAGATATATGTTTAACATTAATATTACCCTTTACAGCACTTACGCAAATTATCCTTTAGCACTCAATTTTAAATACTCTTTGTTTTATTCTACTTTTTGGTCTTGCTGTCTGTAAAATGTAGGTCTTCTCTCATCCGGAGTAAAGGACCAACGAAGGACCAAGAAGGTTTGCGATTGCGATACTTCCAGCAATCACGACCATTATACGAAACTAAATGAGAGTAAAACCTCAACCCCAAACCCTACAACGCCCATAGTAGGTACACAAAGAGCTTTTGACAGGTCAAATTCGAGATTGTTCCAAACGCCGGTATGAAAGCCAGAGGTGGGTTTCACCCGCCGATACTGGTTAAATATGCACGTAAACGACCAACCGCTTCGGAAATTGGCACTTTAGTAAAGAACGATACTGAATGTAGTTTTCCTTAATGTAATTATATCGAGTACCAACATGTGGAGTTGTCTATTTACACTGAATACATAAACAACGGCTAGTTGGAAATCAAATGGCGTTTAAGTAAGACCGGTGGCACGCAGACTGTTAAAGATTTTGTAGGTAAAGAGGGGGGGGGGGGGGGCTGTGGTGGAGATACAAGGACATTGTCATTTGTTTTCACCTTTACTAAAAGCAACGGCAATGTGATTACCTACTGATACTGAAACACGCGGGACTTAAAGAAAAATAATCTTATAATCCCATTCCCAGCTACACGACTTTTTCCACCAAAAATGTTGGTCTAAAACACGGCTGCAACAAAGAAAAAATATTTCTCGACTATGGATGATGCTGAAGAGCACATCTCCGAACATTCGATAACATGAACGCCTAAGGCAGCTAAATTCCTTGGAGCATAAATTCTGACTGCTCGTTTATTGAGAATTTGCATTAAATTTTCAGATTGAATGGCAGGCTGTATTTGAAATCGTCGATATTGACTGCAATAGCGTTCCGTGTGTTCCTATCTTTAGTCTAACAAGAGGGGTACTGTAGATTGATCGTAGAAAGTCTTTAAAACCGCGTTATAATTCCAATAAGTTTATAAGTACGAAACTCGTTTAACTACTCCTCCAAGGCTGAAGGAAATGCACCTTTCTTGTTATAAAGTGTACAATATAATGAGAATGAAATCTCTGTTGCCTCGTGTCTATAAAACTGTGTACTTTTAGACAAACTTACAAAACAAAAACCCTGTTTTCTGCAACACTGGTCTTTCAGTTTAATTTAAAAATATATTCCCCGCGGAAATAAAGGTGTTAATAAACACTATTCGCTTGAAGATGTAGACTTTCGCTGTGTTTTTTCGGGAGCGAACCTAACTCAACAGCTGTTGTCGAAACGATATCGTTAAGAGCTTTTAAGGACCTCGAGATCAAAAGGATCTCGAACAAATTTCACGTGAGGTAATGCTTTAGACTTCACATCACACCAAAGAATGACCTTTCTATACCAAAGGAAATAAATGTACTTACATGTAAAATTAAACGAAATCCAAGGAGATTGAATTCAAATTATTGGCCGTCCCCAAAACGCGCAGTAAGCGCAAAAGAATATACATAATCAATTGTTGGTGTAAAATTCGCAATATCATTAGCGGTTGGCGACTCCCAAACATTCGTCGACCCTTATCGCTGTGCTCGTTATCTTGCCGACTCGCGACGTTTAAACGAAACGTTTCCGAATGTATTAACGCGAATTTCAAGGCAATGTCTCGCTCTGTTTATAAACTTGCTTTATTTCAGACATGGTGTGTTTCAATGGCCGGAGTAGTTTATTTATATGACATGTGGTTCGGTAAAAATATCTGTTGTTCGGCCAATGTTTTGTTGGTTTAACGTCTCATATATTGGGGTTTTATATGGACGTTTTCGGGCCGTCCACCTGATCTAATCCCTGTCGTCGCTTGCACCAACCTCTGAAAGGGGTTGCCTACGCTAACGCTCCAAACGCCAATAAATGGAAATGCAACGAAAAATAGACCGTTATGACAGCTGACTATTAATTTTTACCCTATTTCGCAGAATGATATAAAATGAATAGGAAATAAAACAAGCGATATCTATTACCACACACAAATCGACACGCTATAAATCTATGTAGCATATACTGATAATACTTATCTGTTTTATCACGTCGATATTGGCAATCTTGTAGATAAGCATTATTGTTTCCGATAATACTTAGCTACGTGTATATTGCTAATTAAATTAATATCTATGTATACGTACGGTGGTCACGCCCAGATTCAATGTCAAATGAAGCTTCACGAAACCCTCAATCTATGGCAGAATGTGCCCTAGTAAACAAAGTCCCCGAAACAAATTAAGTTGGGCGGTCAACCGGTCCAATACACTCAATATATGAAATTGATCCTGCTGAACTAGTCAATCACTTATTCCACAACACTATTCATTGAGTATGGTTATGTTGTCGTCGTGTTTGTTACATAAGGTTGATTTTAGCACGCACTGCAATATTCATGACGGAATAAAAATTGCGTTCCGTTCCGTCGTACCCTCAAGTAACAGACAGATGGATAGATATCAATGTTATAATGTACCCGCGATATAGAACAAGAACAAAGACGTATCAGGGTTTGCATTTATCGAGAGAGCGAAGGAAAAAAATACTTTTTCAACCCCATCTAGCCAGACGGAAAAATACGTCGTTGCCGATTGTTTCCCTGTCCGGAACGCGAAATGCAAAGTATGAAATAATTATGGCGGTGAGAGTGCGCGACATGTCGGTACCCCTCCCCCGGCCCGCGTCCTCCAGCCCCCTCAACCCATCAGCCGATCGTCCTCGTCTCCAATCTCCGACCCCCTAGACTAGAAGGTGGCGAGGCGTCGACAAAACGTCGCCACAAATGCGGTAAAAAGGGACTTGTTGCTTTATCAGTGTCAGGTTTTCGCGTGAAAATTTGTTGAATAAGTAATGTTGCGTTACACGACCTATATTCTACAATGTAGAACAGTTGCGACACTCATCCAGAATTTTCGGGGCTATCATTGTGTGTAAAATGGTTTAGCACTTGAAGCTTTGGAATTGAAGGAGTTAACTTCATTTCTCGCTAGCTGTCTCCAATTGTCGGCATTGCATAGCGATCGGGACTAGGGAAGTGAAGCGCACATTCAGTCGAGTAGTTTACGCCGATGCATGACTAGGGTGACAAGGGAGAGATTCGAAAGAGGAATGTCCCGCAATCGATTCTTTAGAGCGCGTGGCTGGCCTGGCATCGCGTCCGACAGAACGCCGGATAATTGAAATACCTGACGGCAGTCACAGGAGACAGGATTGGGTTCGGAAGCGCCGCACAACTACCAACGTAAACATTTTGATTAAATGTTTGTCATGATTTAACGGTTTTCTTTAACAACCACTAGGTTTCCTGCTCTGTGACGTGTGTGGTTTATTTTATGACAGCCAATTCACAACTTGTTATTTTAATAAATTTTGTGCAAATCACTTCCGCTTACGGTGACTTTGTGTAACCTTTTGCTGATCTTACAATATTGTATACGAAAATGTTTCTTACTTGTAAACGTTAATTTTAAATGGTTATACCCAGAAAACATTGCCTACCATGTCTAGCGGTATAGATTAGCGGGTTTAATGAGCTTTTCATAATTCATTTTCTCTGTTAACGTGAAATTTACAGAAATCAAAACAAATTTAAAAGCAAAAGTTTACTTCCATTCATGTCCACGCAGTAACAGATGACAAAATAAATACAGTTGACACATGACAATCAAAACCGATTAACTTATTTGCCTTGTGTAGTGGTATAATTCACAAATCACAATACAAATGGTTGGACGACGGCTACAGCTATATGAACGCTCCACTTTAACCGCATTAGCTTCTATGACCCTACTACTACTACTAGTTACTATATCAACCGCTTTATGGTTATAGAACCTGATCTTCATCAACCTTCTCTTGCCCTTATCCCAATTATTCATTTAGAGTCGGCGCAGCATGTCTTCTTCCAACCTTCTCTGCTTCTTCTTTTCTTGCCATATCATATCATTTATAACACAGTCTATCCATCGTTTCTTTGGTCTTCCTCTACTCATATACTCATCCACCTTCAAACTCAAAACTTTCCTCACATTTTTCTCAATTTGTTGCATCACATGCCCATACCACGACAACCGATATAGAACCTGATCATTGATCATAATTCGCGTCTTTTAGCAATTCAATACTAAACTACTGCCCTTTGTCCGTATTGTGACAGGACGAAGAACGAGATGATATTTCATATGAGACGACTTTACAAACACTCGTTGTTTTTATTCCCCGTTCTATTCAACGCGGTTCAGAGCCAACGCTGCCGGAGCACGTATTGTACATAATATTGTACTGTAATTCGATATTGCCGCTATGATAATACACGGAGTTATGTTTATACTAAGGAATGTCACGTAATACTGGACGGAATTCATTCAGTTCGGTTTAATTGGACGCAAATGACACGCAGTAGGAATGATTTTTTATCATTAACATCTTTATTAAGCACGTTTGTGAGATGCATTTCTGCTTTTAGAATTAGTATTACCAACTAAACTAAGCATTTCAAACAAAGAAAAGATTTCGAACTAAAGGACCAAATTTTGAACAAAACACAGACGCCGCCGATGATAAAACTTGCATTAATTCGTCTACAGAACCCTAAAACGTTCTTGAAAGTTTATACTAAATTCAAGCTCTCTACAGTCTCTACTTAAATGGCGAAAATAAAACAAGCTGTTTTAATAACGTTGCAATGAATACAAGTCTAGACTAGACACATGTACAGCTGTTCAGCTCAATTCAACGTAAACATGAGCTATTAGACGAACACATCTCTATTACAGGCGAGGCAACGGTGTTATAGCTACGGCGAGGTCTAGATTAATCAACCACTGTCTACTGCTATATGCTGACGTAAACCTCTAATGTAAACCTGTTGATTCCTTAATGCTGTCCTATGTTACACTGAATAACGAAACATCAGATTAATTATTGAAGATGCAAAAGGTCGTGATAACTTTGAAGATGTAATTGTAAATAAGACCGGTATTAAATATGGAAGGAATGAAGAAATTAAGGATACTATTGAACACTGAAATGGAATTGATGACGAAATTAAATGAAGCGCTGAGTATGCGCTTTCATACCGCAAATTATAAGGTTTCAAGGCCTTTTTATTGCAGATGATTTAATCATTCAAAAACGTCTAATTACAGCTTACAAGCTCTTGAGGATATTCATGATATCAGTAATAGCAGAAAAGAATTTAAGGATAACAAATAAATATACAAACGATTAAGCTAGCCAAACCAAATAAAACTAATTCAGGATAAAACCATTGCTACGGAAAATAATTTCCCTATTGACCCGACGCGCGACGCGGCTAAAGCGAAATAGGAAAGAGTAAAAGGAGTTTTATTTCAGCCGAACGATTTTAAAATCTCATAGCTGGGCAAAACAGAGTGTAGCCACTAGCTAAGCGGGTTACGATATACACCGGCAAAGGTTATAAATACTGGATATTTTTTTGTTGTTTTTTTATGGGTTCACCGCGTCATGAAGTGGAAAAGGGGTGTATCGGATGGATTGGCAGATACATCAAGTTGTGATGAAAATCTTTGGTGATTATTTTTTTTGTATTTATTTATTTATTTGCACCTTATAAATATAATATGTTGACAATGTTTAAATGCAGTTAGAATTTAGCACAAATTATAAGTATTGAGCAACTGCGCCTGAGCTAAGCTGAGCCTGTATTTCAGGTCACAGTTCTCTTCCCAGAGTTATGAGCAGTATTAACAAAGGTTAAGGTTCATTTCAGTTAATCGCTTTTTTATATATAGAAATAACAAATCAAATCAATAGAAATAACAAATCGAATCAAAATTAAATCAAAATTATTTTATAAGTAATGAAGTTTCAAAAAGTTGGTTTGATGTGTGTTGTGTTTGTGAATGTATTTTGAGTTGATTGTGAGTGTCCTGTTGAGAGTGTGGGTGTTGTGGGTGTGTGTGTTGTATTGCGTGTGTAGTGTTTGTATGGACGGGAGTTGGGTTTTTTATCTTAAAATTTTAAGAAGATTCTCAGTAGTTTGGTAATCACATGTAAGCAGAAAATCCAATAGTTTTTCTTTGCATTCTTGTTTGTTTAGTGTGTAGATGCTGAGAATGGAATTGAGTTTGTTGTAAAGGAAAGGACCGCAGAAACAGAAAAACCTCCGTGTAAATATGTGCTTAAACTGATTGGATCTTGGGGCTACGGCATCGTGACGTCGTTTAAGCACAATACTCCTGTCTAAAGGTGTGAGAGTATGCTGTTTGAGGATCGTAGTTATGATAAAAAGTTGTCGGACGGTAGGTAGTTTCCAGGACTGATATAATAGATTTGTAGGATAATGTATGGGTCGAAAGGAGCTAACTTTAAGGATTGCCCGTTGTGCTACTTCTAGCGGAAGAAGAGTGGTTTTCGAAGCACCACCCCAACATGTAATGCAATAGGTTAGAACCGATTGGCATAGTGCCTTATAAACTTTTTTTAATAACATTATGTCGGCCACATGTCGTAAGTTTTTAAAGACATATATCAGTTTTCTTAGTCTAGACTGAAGCAATGATACATGTGCGTTGAAGTTCAGAGATGCGTCCAGAATAATGCCCAAGTATTTCACCTCAGATTTCCTGATCAAAGAAGGACAATCACAATTACAGGCACTACACTACAGTTTGTTGGATGAATATCAGCGGAGTGTGATTTTAAATTTAGTTGTGTGGGTGGTTTATTAGGATTTCTGATGTAGAATGGCATGTACATAGTTTTATCTGTGTTTAGGGTGAGAGTATTTTGTTTTAGCCAGTCACACACCTTATCGAAGCCACTCTGTGCCAGAGTGAAGGTTTTATCCCACGTATCAGCAGAGAATAGCAAGACCGTATCATCAGCGTAAGATATTATAGTGCCCTGGTCCAATTTTAAGCCACAAAGGTCATTTAAATAAATTAAGAAAAGTGTGGGCCCCAGTACTGATCCTTGTGGGACACCAAAAGAGATAGGAAGATCCGTGCTAATGTAAGAGTCCACTTTCAGGCACTGTTTACGACCACTCAGGTAATCCTGAAACAGTCTGAGCTGCAAACCTCTTATGCCCAGGCGTTCCAACTTAGCCAGAAGACGCGGGACAGACACCGTGTCAAACGCCTTAGCTAGGTCTAAGAAGATGCCAAGTGCTTTATTGCCGTTATCAAGTTTCCTAATAACATAGTCAGTAAGTTTATGCACTGCATCCTCTGTTGACTTACCAGAACGGAAACCAAACTGAGAAGAAGAGATCAAACTATTGCCTTCAAGATACCTAACAAGTCTGCTATTCATTATTCTTTCTAATATCTTAGAGAGAGCTGGTAGTATTGCAATAGGCCTGTAGTTACAGACATTGTGTTTATCACCTGATTTGAAAATAGGAACAACAACGGCTTTTTTAAGTACATCCGGGAAGACACCCTGCCCAAGGCAAACATTGAATATATGACAAAGTGGCTGAACAATTATATCTTTAATGGCTTTAAGTAGGCTGTTAGATATTTTATCATGTCCGACAGCGCTTGTAAGTTTTAGTCCATTAATAAGTGTCAGAATCTCATGTTCATCTGTATCTAATAATACAAACGAGGCATTATTAGTGTGATTTGATACAGGAAAGTCACTTTGATTTTGAACTACTGTTGAGTTAAGAAACCTATTTGCCAGGGAACTACCAACATTGGCAAAGTAATCATTTGCCTGGTTCACACTTGTTTGAGGAGAATCACCGAGAAGATCGGAGGAGCTAGATTTAGTTTTATTTGTATTTGTTATGGTTTTGATAACTTCCCAAAGCTTTTTATTGTTGTTGCTATTTATCTATATAAGTTGCTATTGTTGTTGTATCATCATCACTTGTAAGCTTAATTACAATTTTGTCATTATCATCATCCGAATGACTTGTAAAATCATAAAAACATTAAGTACTATTATTATTTTATTGTATCGTCTCGAAGTAGCAATCCTTACTAAATTAAACTTCTGACCTTAAAGAAATACATACAATATTGCAATATTAAATTCATCCAATACATTCAAGCGGTGGTTTATAAGAAGCCATTCTACAGTTAATTAAATTGTGTATGTTCTGTTATCCAACATATCGATTCTGTTGAAGATTTATGCTGCAATAAGACGGATTTATAGGGTATCATCATGTACTTCTTCTTCTTTATCGTGTGTTTAGTGTGCCTAAAACCTGGTGTCACAGTTTTTATTCCGCTCTTTGGCCTCCGACTTGGCTTTACATGCCGTGAAGAAATATCTTATCAGTATCATGTACTAATCCATGTACTTAATCGTAATTGGATTAGTTATTTGAAACACTTTATTAGAGAGCTTTCCACCAGTCCCAGAATTACCTCCGTTCAAGAGAGTTACATCTTGGACCTTCAAATCACAGCTTTCTTTCTGATTGTTAGTATACAGATACCTCGATCAGAGAAAATAATAAATTTTATCATATCGTATGCTTCGAAATTCGTAGCATATATTCGTAGCTCACATTACCTGTCATATCAACTGAACTTGTAGTTGACCTAGAGCTTCAGTTAAAGTCACCTTGTAAAAAGAACTAGAAGGTTATGAACTCAACACCACCTAATGACTAAGACCACAACGATCGACGATAATATATCCTATCAATACAATGATATTAGTACATAGCTATACGTATGTAATTATGTATGTATAAGAGAGTGAATTCGGCGCGCAATGCATAGTTAATGCGCACGCGATGCCACTGGACATACAATATTTACTTAAGACAACAGACAGACAATGACATCATCGGTTAAACGTACTGGATCATGTTTGCGTACATAATGCTCTAATTTGTATCAGCATGAACGCTTCATACATTTAGGTGTGACAGACACACACTTGAGCAAAATTGTATGTCTTTTACGAAACGTTTGTCTAGACTTTTCATTAGAGGTGGTATTTTTCTATTCTTTTAGCAAACAAGCAACAGTTTCTTTGATATTGGTTCAAATTTGTTGTCACAATATAAACTCTACATTAAGGATTGTTGTGTTAAAATATTAGCTCAAGAATTTCCAAATGATACGAGTAATATTGATAGCAATATCGAGTACACAATAATAACGTAACGCGCAGAAAAGTCCCGCTATCAATATTGTTATGAAAGGAATAGACACATCAGAAATATAGAATTGTTTTCCGTATCTAATAAAGAATCTAGCAACAAGATAAAAGAAAAAGGTTATTGTCACATCGAGATAAACGTGATGCGACCAGAGATGGCATATAATGCAAGCACCGCATTCCTAATTTATTTATATGAGACTCATTAGTTCATTACGTGTTTTCGAATTGCAAATTGATGACGTGTCCAGTAAATCCAGTATTATAGACGCATTTATCCTTGCGCGTCATCCTTTGAAAGGAATGCCGCAAGGGACTATCTTCGGCCCGCTTTTAATTGTAAATAAGAAGTTTATGTGCTTGTCCTGGTAAATCTTTGTTTATTGTCATAAAGTCCGCTTATGAGATAAAAAGGTAAAGGCAAATAAAAGAGGGTGTTAACGACAACGGTTCAATATTTATACTTCTTGCATTGAAGGACAGTGCAGAGGAAAATCCTGTAACATTTATGAGTTTTGCGTTGTTTATATCTTTAGTGATGATGGTTCCAAGAAAATTAAACACAAACTCAGCTAGAAAATGAAATCATTTCCTTGTCAGTGTAAAAATGTCAAATACAATTCTCCAATGTCAAAGAAAACAGGTATAGAATTTTGATTCCAGTTCAACTTGACCTTAGACACTACAAACTCCGTAAATATGCTATATTGCTACATTATTCACTTGAGAAAAAATTCAAGAACTGTCTGCTACAAAAAAAGACTACTTTTGTATTTGGAGAAAAAAAACCCATAGATTTCTCACCTTGAAGTGTGGATATGCATATCATTGTGATCAACATTTACTTGAAAACCGGTTATGGTATATACTTGAGCATAGGTACAATAACATCAAGCATTAACTAAAATAAAAATCACGACTATCGATATCTTTCAGGCGAATACATCAGAGATTACAGAGGTTCATACATTTTAATCAGTTTGCATGAGACACGTGCATTCGAAGCTAGATAAATGTGAAATGTATAGGAAAATAATCGAACTTTTTATCGCACGTGTTTTTTTACATGAGACGAGGTACCGTATCGCGTTGTCTAATTTACATACTGTTTGATTTGAATCGGATATGTTACCATCTGAAATACAGCTAAGTAAACAGCTTTGTATGCGTTCGTTTTACCAGTATAACCGATTATTTTAGCATCAATAATAATAGAATTGAGTTTGGTATAATAGTTTTCGTCATTAACTCGTATTGGACTATATTCTGTTAATGATATGCCAAGTTTCCGTACTTAGCGGAACTACTATTGCACCTCCGCAACCCCAAGTGGAACCAGGTCAACTATAATGACCTCTTATTTCTTAAACAACATAATGATTCGTTTTCCTCAAATGTCTTCGACTCAGAGACAAGCTGCTAACACACTCTACATTTCTCCATTATTTCTACACGACCATGAGTCAGCAAAAACATATCTTAATGGTATTCCTTAGTCCAAAATGAAATTGTCATCGTATTTAATAAGCCATGAAACGTCCCCAGTGAACTATTCCAAGCAGCCTTTCAGACAATAACCTAATACTTATGTCATCACAGCGTGGACGTCACGAATACATTAGTAAGTGAAAGCGTTGAAATATTATTAAATTTTTCGTCAACATGGCGTATCTAAATGTCGGCGTGCAATGTAAACGTATTGAGACCATTGTTTAAGCCAACAGCTCAATACCAAATGGAAAGTTGTTTAGGATAACTATTGTTCCTTCTATGCCTCTTGGTCACAACAAAAAATAAATTCGCTTAAGGGGATTGTCTAAACATATTAGGCCCAAATGAATGTTTAAAGAGGTCGGTGTGTAGTCAACGGTCGCGCGATGTAAGCGTTATCGATGGGGCTTTATCAACAAACGTGATTTATCTAATTAGTTAAACAATTTGATGAGCGACCGGTTCATTTGGCTGAGTCTTCTTAGCTGTGTTATGTGAATCCAGGAATCGATGATTACCACTTTGATTTACAACTGTTGATTTCATGGTGTTTAATGGTTTAGTTAGTTTAGTATTTAGATTAGAAATCAGAACGGATGCGACACAAGGATAAAGACTTAATCTAAATAAAACAGACAAAACACACAAAATAAAAGGTGGAAGAACAGTAGAAGTAGAAAACGAGAAACTATATGATGTGCTCGGACGTGCAAATGAGGGCAATTTCATTAAAGGCGAAGTAACCGTAAATCACGCCTGTTCGCTTTCTTAGACCAGGTACATAGTGCTATCAGAGAAAAAAAATGTATCAACGGTGATTTAGTGCGATTTACTCACGTCACCACCATCTTGGGAAAACTCCGAATAAAAATATGAAGACACTCCCGAGTTGCGGAGTATCATTTGTTAAATGTCTGACGTGAGATGTGACACACCATGTCGTTCTATTAAAATCATTAGTAATGTGGGGCGATCACGATTTCCTTAACGCATTACGTAGTATTAACTGTGATGCCATGCTCGCGCTTGTCGTTTCAATTACCGTTCATAATAAACTTCGTGATCAACCCTCCCATCGATTACACTAATAAGAGGAATCAATATTGATTGTGCTATGTTATAGAAACACGGTCCCCAAATTATACACGTTGGTTCTCGCACCAGATGATAAATAAACAACAAGTCCTTGTGTTGGTTTTTATACTTTGAATTATTCATTACATAACAGAAAATATACGTTAAGTCTAGGCATCAGGAACGAGACTAGAAAACTATAAAACGAATTTGGTTACATAAACCTAGATCCACATAATAAGAAATGAGATTAGAATATTGCCAGCTCAGCTGAGAGGCTAAACCGTACAAAAATTCCTTCTCACGGCACAACGGTACTAACGCACGCGCACGTTGCTAAGGTCATTGCGACAAAATCGTTGTCTCTTTCCGTCTTTTCGTTTTTGTTAAAAGTGCAAGCGAGACAAACGTCAATGCAAATGAGCCGCCGGAAAAAACGACCATTTGACTCACTGTGGCGACTCGCAGTGATTGATTAGATGCACCTTCTTCTTCTGGAATCGGCGTTTACTTGGAATCGGACGAGTCTGCTCGCCTCCATTGTTTGTCCGTTTCGACATGGCTATTACAATGGTTCTCCTTTTGCTGGACGATGGAGCAATAAATACATCGTAAACTTAGTGCGCGCACATAAATTCTTGTACCGGACTCATAATGCGAGTATTTGATGATAGCGCGCTGTCTGGATGATACACCAGAAATTCTCAAGAAACTTGCCCTGTATGAACTACCTATGTTATTCATAATTTATGTTTGTGGTCAAAGTTAAACAGATCTATCTAAATGATAATTTACTTTAAGTACAATTTTATTATAATGGCAATAAGTTGAAAACTCATTAGCACTAAAACAAACGTCTACACGTGGCTTCATCTATCGCCTTCACAGAGCACTTATTATGTTTACAGTTGTTTGGCAATGACCATTTACGAGAGCGATATCAATGGTAGAAAAAATTACGAATTCTAATGCAACACGTGACGTGTATTTAGTTACATAAACAAGTAAAGGAGAAATAAAAGAATATAGCTGTAAATAAATTAAACTCTATAATGCCCTGTGTTTACTTTCACAGTTCACGGCCGCAATCAGTATCGGTACGCACGTACTCGCGTCGTCTCCTTCTTGCTTGTTACGATTTCCATTTAGGACTTGCTACTCTGTCTCTGTCTAGTGGTGATTTATAGTGACTGAAGCTTTACATAACCGCGGCGGCTACTTACTACATGTTGTGCTAGTGCCAGTCCGTTTATCATGATTATGACGCTATAAAATAATTATTTTATCTCGTTTGCATGGCTTATCGTGGACGAGTTTTCAAACTTTGCTTATTTAGTCAAATGTACGGGTTAATGAGCATATAATATGCCGTAATCTAATTGACTTTGAAGAGGACGGAATAATTTGTAGTGAAGCTACTTTAAAATTTTAGTTTTCTTTAGACACTAGTAAGCTTCAAATAAACAGCTAAACAATACAGGAACTACAAGGAAAAATGTCAAAGAAAATACGAGTACGATAACATATTACCAACAATATGGATTAATTGGATTCTCTCTGCATATCGTAGATAGCGAAAGCTTCGTTTATCACCAAAAAAATTAAAAAAATGTAATGAATTAGCCTACATGCAAACAGTATAACACGAGCCCCACAAATCAGACCGAAGTATTAATTGCAAATGATCTAGTAAAGGCATTGCACGGTCGTACATCGCAATATAATTAGAAATTAGAAAACGCGCAACTTTCACGTAATTGATGCTCCTATAGTACGCACCTGTGTCGGTGAGTGAATAAGCGAAACTAATTATGAGCCGACAACTGCACCAATACACGGACAAACTACAAAGAAATCTTTTCTGCACCGTTCAATGATCGATACATAAAACAATCTTGATGACACTTTTAAAAGAATCGACCAATTTAAAGGGACGTCAACCAAATTACCTAGACGAGACAAATCGCCTTTAAGGGTTAATAAAATAAGAAAAGTTGTTAAGCATTTTCCAATAGTTTGACGGGTCAACAGCCACAGAAAAACGGACAAATGTGCCAATGAAACGTGTTTTAATAATGTAACGCTAATAGATGTGAACGAATTACGTTAAACAGATATTGGTGGCGGAGTTGACTTACCGGCTCGACTCGAGCATCATTTTGTGTGGTCTGTAAACAGAAAAAATAAACACTTTAGCAAAAGGAGACAATTACCAACTAAATTACACACACATTTGTATGTAACTATTGAGAATATGCACACTTGAATGCGTAACCGTATCGGAACGAGAGCACTAAGACTGTGTGCGATAACAATAGATCATTAACAAAAGTAAATCATGTTTTATGAAAACTTTAGTACGACGACCTAGCGATCGGTAATAATCTGGAAAAGGTTGCAGACGTTTAACCATCAGGTATTAAGCGATCACCTCGGGCAGAATATTTATTACATTTTGTATAACCCAAAGTGTATTTTATAGAGGCAATCTTTCAGATGGATTATTTTATGATGGCATATCTTATTTTGAAAGTGCGTTTGCTTTGTGAGGTGTTTCAGTTTCTCAGAATCGTGTTTAGCAAATCATCTTCGTGGTAGGGTGAAGGCTGAATTCCCTGGTACGCTAATTATGTGGTTAGTCCAAGGTTGATGCGATATGAACTAAGCGGTACGCTATGAAAACCTCGTTTCAACGTCTTCACTAAAGCTGTCGACCTAAATAATACTTTGTTTTTATACAATTACTTCAAGGTTTGCCAGTAACAGTTACTTTATTAATTTTCGCTTGAACTATTTTGTTGTTTATCAAGAAACCTAAAACCAAGACCACGAGATCACGCTAATGAAAGTAAACATGCTCTAAATAAGCTATTAAATACAATGTTTATGGGCTCTACAAAAAATGAAAAACCAAGACACCTTCAAAGAATTACATCTACTTACTCGTATAACGTACTGTCTAAGTCAGTAACAAACAAAATACTATCCAATAACAACACTACAATAGATAAAGACCCACTGGAAAGAAATAATCCATAAATAGTAACAATTAATATGAGAAAGCAGACACTGCGGGAACCTAACACGCATATCTGACAATCACGTCACGCGAGGGATATTCCACTCGCCATGTATAACCTCGCGAACATCGTCAAGGTCGCGAAGGTCATTGCATTGTTGACTCCAATGGCAACGCCTGTCCCGTTCCATACACGGCCTTATCTTTTATCAATCGCCGATAATTTTGGAGGCTCTGCAGCTGATATAATAATATATATTATCTTGTGTGAGATATTACATGATGCTTTTCTTCCAGTTCCGAATTGCTTTGTGCCACATTCTTTGTTATGGCAACGAGAATAGTAGTTTTAACATAAATAAATAATAGTATTGCGGTGATATTTTTTTTATTATTGCTTCCTTCGAAAGCGATGTGTTAAACGTCGAGGCTTTTATTTAATAAACAATGTTAATAGGTGCTGTGTGTGATATTGATTGCTCCAAGCCGGGTCACAGGCGTAAATTCTTAAATGGAAAGTCCGTAAAACCACTGCGAGAAATATGAATGACAGCACAGGAACAATTGGTCACAGGGAACTGGGAACCAATCCCTACCGTCACAGCACCTATCGCTTTTAACCGCATCCTGTCATCCAGTTGTGCGGTCGAGTCTACGCCACACGAAATATTCACTTTCAAATCACAGAAGTCATCTCAACTTCCAACATTTTTCACTCAACGGCTGCCGCCGGTTATAAAACCGCATATGAGCCATAAAACTGAAATAAAATGTACGAATGAAACACAATTGGGCAGTTTTGGTTTGAAAATAACTAATATTTGTAGCATTATTCGTAGTAGTAGATTTGCGAATCTATTTTGCATGAAGTTAACGTCCAAAAAGTTATGTTTCATAAGTTTCATCAAATGACCATACAAGAAACTAAGCACACAATCATACCATTTACTAATTGCACAGAACTGCCCAACAATAAATCAGTTGGCAATAGAAAACACAACAATCGCCGGGTCCATCGGTGGCTATCTGACATCCTGTTAGGCGTAGAGCAGGTAAAATTGCAATTGCCTGAACTCTCTTCGGACAAGTTGCGCCAAAAAGGTTCAAGCAATTTTGGACCTTCTCAGTACCGCAATAACTTAGCATTGCCCATCTGAAAACATACAGTGGCCAAGCTAATCTGCACTATATAACCCAAAACGATAAAGTGTGTAGTGAATTGGTAGCTGTCCGGCTTATGAATGAGGATGTCGGTATTCCACAAAGAGCAGTTGAGGGAAAAAACTGTTTGAAAGGCAAAACTTCGGATCTGCAAAAAATCTTAACCATCATCGAGAAATTATTGTTTTGAAAATGAATGTTTAATATTGTACAGAACTATAAAACTGCGTCTGTTACGGAAAGAAAAACTGTTCTCATAAAAAAGGTTCTCCATTGTTTCGTTCTATTGTCAAGTTATAAAAAAATTAAAGCGCCAAGGCTGTTGCAGAAGGTGCAATTGAATTAACATTCGCATATGAATTACAAACTAGTGACTCCCTAGTGGTGTCAGCGTCGTTTGCTACGCAGACGACACCCTGGTGCTGGCACAGGGGAGGTCGCACGAGGCGGCGGCCGAAGTGATGACACGCGGGGTTGCGATAGTCGTTGAGAGGATCCGGCAACTGGGTCTCGAGGTGGCATTGCACAAGTCCGAGGCCATGTGCTTTCATGGGCCTCGGAACGCGCCACCGTCGGGATCCACACTGACGGTAGGAGGGGTATCCATCGGCGTCGAGTCGACGTTGAAGTACCTAGGACTCGTCCTCGACAGCCGGTGGAACTTCGTGGAGCATTTCCGACGTTTGGCCCCCAGGCTGGAACGGACCGGGGCTGCCTTCAGGCGGCTCCTGCCCAACCTTGGGGGGCCAAACGCCTCCTGCCGCAGGCTCTATGCGGGGGTCGTGCGGTCCATGGCCCTCTACGGGGCCCCAGTGTGGGCGCGTTCCTTGAAGCGGCGTGCCGCTCATTATCTGAACGCGCCCCAAAAAGTGGTGGCCGTAAGGATGGTCCGTGGGTACCGCACGATCTCCCGCGAGGCGGCGGGCCTGCTTGCCGGATTGCCGCCATGGGATCTGGAGGCGATAGTCCTCGCGCGCCTACACGAATGGCGCGCGGAGGTACTACGCCGGGGGGAAACTCCGCTGCCGCGGCAAATTGCCGCTCAGCGGACTGACCTCCGGCGCGATCTCATGGCGACATGGAGAGAGCGACTGTCGCAACCCCGTGCAGGGCACGCCACGATAGTGGCGGTAAGTCCCCTCTTTGAGGAGTGGCTAGAGAGGCGCCACGGCGTCCTCACCTTCCGCCTGACGCAGGTCCTCACCGGACACGGATGTTTCGGGAGGTACCTGCACCGAATCGGGCGGGAGGAAACGCCCGGGTGTCTCCACTGCGAGGATCGACCGGAGGACACGGTGGAGCACACGGTGGAGGTCTGCCCCGCGTGGGCGGAGCACCGCCGTGTCCTCGAAGCGGCGATCGGCGGCGGCGACCTCTCGCGTCCGGCCCTGGTTCAATCCATGGTCCGGAGCGAGACGGAATGGGAAGCCGTCACCTCCTTCTGCGAAGCAGTCATGCTAGCGAAGGAGGTGGCGGAACGAGAGAGGGAGAGATCCTCACTTCCCGGCCGCCGCGGGAGACGCACCGGGCGTCGGGGGCCACGTGGTGGCTACCGGCCACCGTAGATGCGGGCCTGTGGACGGTTGGCTATGGGCTAGCTAGCCGTTCGTCCGTCTAACGACGACAGGCCGTGTCGACGGCGCGTTCGTGTTCCACGCGCGCCTCAAAGAGATGTCAGCATAAGAGAGGGGCCCGCAAGGGCCGAAGCCTGCCGGGGTTGCGGGACTGTTCGAAAGAGATACCGCGGCCCCGGAAAGTAAAGGGCGAGGAAGGAACATGGATGGGTTTTAGTCAGTAAGAGTCTGACACTCCCTCCCGCTCCGCCCAGAGTGGGAGAAGTCATTTGATGATTTCATCCTAAAAAAAAAAAAAAAAAAAAAAAAAAAAGGCTGTTGCAGAAGGTGCAATTGAATTAACATTCGCATATGAATTACAAATGAACGATTTACAACGTACTAATTAAAACACACTGAATTCAGCCGTTTAATAAACTGAAATATACAGGTGAACAGGTGAATGAAAACGCGTAGTATAATGCAACTATGCAAGTAACAAAGAGTTTAAATAAACTGAGTGTGAATTGTTTTCACTATGATGAAATGTTTGACAATAATTTCACGTGACCAAAGCCACAAAATCGATTTTGCCTTCCGTAAAAACTTTTTTTGAGGAAGCGCTACCTCGATGTTATGATTCAACAGGCATTCCGCAATGCTTATACATACTCGTAGTTATTTAATTCAAGATTGGTCGTGTTTACATCGCGTGCTTTCAATTATTTAAAAAATCCTTGATTTTCCTCCGAATTATCTCAATTCACCATTCCCATTTTACTCAAGTTAAGAGCCTTTTTACATCGCCAGTCGGCTCAATGGTCTGTAATTTTGTGTTGATGAATTAGCCAAACGACGGGATACTAATAATTGAGGATGGACAGTCAACGCCGAAACCGTTCGAGCTTCGAGCCTTCCAATTTATAGCGGATGTATCGAAAGCTTTTTGCAAATAAAAATATGGAATTTTCGGAAGAGGAGTTCAACGCTCGCTTGATCGCGTTACCGACCTTGACGTTTAGATGTCGAAGAACTGGGTATAAGACAATAATGGACTTTCTTCCGAAAGTTTTCAAGACATACTACTCACTATAGCTACCAGGAATTCTTCACTCAACTTTTTATTAGACTTTTATTGCATTGCTTTGTGTTTCTCGCAGTTCTTCTAGTTATGTGGATAGAACAAGAACGCATTATCAGGAACGAATGGTCACCGTAAAAAGACTTTTTGAAATGTTTCTCGTGCAATTCAAACCTTTTACAACGGGATGGAAGAAAATAAGCAAAATGAACACTGCAATTAAAAATGAGGTCAATGACAAGAGAATAAAAAATGCAGTTGTGAATGTGGTATGGTCGACGTCGGCGCGATAGTAACCCTCTCAGATGGCAGTGGAAAGAATATCTCTAGGGTCTCATTAGCAAAGCGAGCGAAGCATGCTGCGGTTAGTGAGACAGTCGCACCGAACAGCACTTCTCGTAAGAAGGGTCTTATTAGTAAGCGGATGAGTGTTTTGTCTATTTGTTGGAGTAGTCTGTGTTACAAAACTACCTTCATCACGGATTAAATGACAGCTCTTTGTTCAAGTTACAAAAGGCAATTCTAAGGTTGTCAATAACATTTTACTCAACAAACTAAGAGAGACAGACGAAGTCCTCCTGTACCTGACCATGTAATAAAATCAACGTAGAGCTGTTGAAAAGAAACCGGGCAAACTTTTGAACATGAACGCACCGTCTTAGAACAAATAGCACGGAGACGGAGACCCCACTGGATTCTAAACAAGTAAGCTTTTACCCAACATTGCATTGAATGCGGAAAGCAGTTGTGTACAGATAATCATAATAATTATTCTGTAATTGTGTATTTGTGTGTGTGTGTGTTGTTCAGCGTAGCGTATCAAAGTGATGCCTGCACGCGTCGAAGGAGCAGGGGGGTTGTACACTGTCGGGCTCGGCACAATTTATGACAAACTTCGCTAATTCCATATCCGAGTGGAGTAGTATAATTAGAGTGTGTGCGGGCAACCGATCGGTCGCAAACATAACCCGGCTTCAGACACACAGCCGTCATGTAAATCAAAGAGCAAACAGTAATGACTCGACGAGATTACCAGTTGGATGCGTGCGCTCAGGCTTTAATGTGTGCTAACGTGTGAAGCCGTCCTAGATAACAATGTACTTGTCACTACACTAGCTCTAGATAAACTAGTTTCCTATTGTGTATTTTGTCTAAAAGAAGGTGAGTTTAAAGTTTGTTTTGAAGTATTGAAACGGGTGTACGAGGACATGTTTATAGCTCATTTTGCGCAAGCTGCTGCGTCAAATTGAAAAATAAGAATAGTTACATAGGACGATAACTTTTTCGCGGAACCGGTATATGATAAACTCTAAACCATCTAGTATTAAAAACGCGATGAATAAGAAAACACGCACATCATTATGAATGAAACTAGATATAGTGAGAAAATCACAACAATATTTAAATGTTAATTAATCAGTATGGACGGGCGCGTGCAAGCGTTGCTGGAACTGGTAGCGAGCGACCACCCGGTCCGACCAGACTGGTTGCCTTCGTCGACCTTGCAGCTTTCGATTCTGCACACTATCGATTAACTACCATTATACATTTTGCTACCAATTCGCTTTTATGCTAAATCAACTTTCGCTGGACGTCAGCTGATGTGTATTAGTCTGTTGGATTTGATCAGTCGAATGACGATTTCCTAAAAGGTCTCAAAAAAGGCTGGTATATTAAGCACTAACGAGAGAATAATTGCCATCACTATTGCGATTTGCAAACAGATTGAATTTGTCGACCGCATTCAGTTGTTATGCGACTTCAAGAGGATGCTCAGATGCATTACTTTCATTAATTACATTATTAACTTCAATCTTTTACCTACCTCTATTGTGTTCAGTATCAAAATTTCCCATATCGTTTACAATTTTAATATCATAATGTAATACAATTCTGAAACATCAAACGGCGCAATTACGCTGTGATTGAATTCCATTATGAACGCGATTATATTTGAAATAACTTAAACCAATGATGATTACATTTGTTGTAATAATATGAAAATTGTAGGAATATACGATTACGAAAAGTAGTTTTGATTAGGCTCTGAGAAATTAAGGATTTTGTGCGCCACTAACACGCAAAGGTTTTTGACCTAAATAAAATACTGTTCTTTTCTTGCCAGGCTTTAGTCTTAATTGTGTTCATTTAGTTAAGTACTAAATGATTTTTTCAATGGTTTGGTGAGTTCAATGCAATGCCTATTATTACCACTCTTAGCGGAATGCAGTCTCATCTTGCAAGTGTTTTATTTAAATTAGCACATTATGCATACGGCATAGCGATACAAGTAGAGAATTCTTTGTTTCTCAGTATTGGGCAACTAATAATAAATCCAGCGACAAAACTAGTATATGGAGTATGTTTATCCAGTCAGTCCCGAGCGCATCCTCAGACATTACATTTAAAAGCAATTCCAGAAATAAGATCCAATGGATTTACGATCGATTAAAGTGTTCATTTACATAACTATGGCGTTTCGATTTGTTTTTATTAAGCGAAATACTTTTAACTTTAATAAATAATGTGTGTCTGCGAGCCGGTGAAATACTGCTCAGAGTTAATACGAGCTGCTTAACACTTGCATTGCTTATTTACTTGTATTTTGTAATGGAATGTAAGTAAAGCTGATGAATGGTGCAGCGATATTGATATACTTAGAACAAATGATAAATGAGCGTTGACCATTAAATACAACAGATGAATCTGAAAGACAAGAAGACAAAGGAAATGGCCCTGAATTTAGAGACGGATAATTTGTAACAAGCGTTGATCCAATGTCGGCAACAGTCAAGAGAAGTGATGAAACAACACATAATTAAGGAAGGGATAAGGATGACAAGTTGAGCGAGGCATCAGGCACGTCATTGTTACCAAGTCACATTACACCTTTTGTGCGCAAAGCTATCGATTCCCTACTTCGTTACCGTGTCCCAACTGTGAATTAACTTTTCCCGAACTACCACACGAGCACAATCGAGGAGCAGATTCATAGAATTTCCAATCAAAATGTAAATTTCAAACCAACTATTTTACATTCATCCATTTATTTGTCGGCAGAAACTCTGAATGAGGTGAAACGTATTGTATCGGTCTCTGCATTACAATATTTCTTTATTGCAGGGTAGGCGACAATCGCGACTACTCTGTATACGGACATTTTTTACTCGGTAAGTAAGTTCTGAAACAGTTATTGCCATAACAGAGGCAATTTGTCAAATTTATTGCGCTTCCGCACTCACAACAGTAAGTTACTACCTATTTAATAGCCTGTTTTATATATCGTTTTTGCAATCAGATTTTTGAGTCTAAAACTTTACAAAATGATTGGGAAAAGGCAAGGCAGATGAAAACTTTACAAAATGAGTAGGAAAGGTCGAGGATAATCTTTCAACTGAAATTGATATTTTATTGCCTTAATTATTAAAGGAAGATGATGAAGGGTCATGTGGCTAGAAAGGAGGTGACGGCTCAGATGACGAGTAATGGAGAAGTATGGAAGAGAAGAAGACATGCTGCGCCGACCACAAATAAATTGGGATTAAGGGCAAAAGTAATAATTTAATAATTTAATTTAATAATGAATGTAAATTTTAATTTTTTGTATTATAATTCTAATTGATAATAATAATTTGGTAATAATTTTTGTAATCCTTCAAATAATTATCTCTCAAATTGTCATTGTTGTGTCGCATGTCGTGTCATTGTCGTTGTTATGGGTACATGCCTGAAATAAAATACTATTTATTTATTTTAAAAGAATGATGATGATAAATTATTGAATTAAGAATCATTGAAGCTTACTTTGGGTACTGCTATAATTTTAAAAGTACTATTTACAAATTTAAATAACGATAACTGTGTGTCACTCGGCTGTCATTCTCATTCATAATGACTAGGAAGTTCCAACGATATGTTTGTTTGAAAAATTACGTGTAAATTACAAGTTAAACTAGCCGTAATATCAACTCATACACCCATGACACATCACACGCAATCATAGCGTAAATCTGCGTCGAGCGACGTCCACTTGTCATCGGCGCAGACGACATACTCCTTCCTTTATTATCATATCATTTGTGCCCACTACCATAAATACTGTACAAACTGACACAAATTACTCAGTTAACAAAACCACAGAGCAAAAATATCTCTATTGATTTTTCGAAGTCCAATTATAATTTTTACTCTAGTGATCGATCATAGACCATTTATTATGATTATTTGCAGTTCAGCGGTCGTTGAACTGCAAAGCTTATGCAGTATGTGTCTTTGAGCAGTGCCAATGTACTTACGAATAGTGTTGGCACGGCTTGAAGCTCTGATGACACAGGAAGAGATAAGAACTTGACGATTCTTCCCGCTTTTATAGTATTTTCTACTTTAATATTTTCTTCTTAGGATCCGTCTTGAAGTGATGATGTTGAAATTGAATTGAATCCGTCAGCTGTTCATTAGTCTGTGGTGGTCTGTGGCATCATAGATACGAGACGACCGCGAATTCGATTTATCGTCAACAGCATTTGTTTGAAATCAGGTCAACCGTTTCAAAATCCGCATCAGCTTTCAGGTATCGAAATTATATTTAGAATCTCGTAACGCTTTAAAACGAACAAAATGGTTATCTACATTTAAATAAAATTGGGTTATTCAAAGCTGTTGTACTTATTGACAGCCAATATGTAAATTCTTGTGCACACAAGGCAAATATAATATAGGTCGATGACGAATAAAATGGCATAAAAGTTCATGTGACATTTTTATGGCATTATAAATCTAAATTCCAAGGCTGGAGGCCTGGTGAGGTTATCGTATGGCAGAATATTTGTCTTGTAACGAAAATAGCAATTATCTTGAGCATAACGATTGAAGCGTGAAGTCCATCAATCATGGCGATCGGAGGCCATGACAATAATGGACTTTATTAAACATGTAGCAAATTTGCAACGCTTTCAAATTTCGTGGAGACCGCGTCTCGTAGGCCGCTCAGGGCGCCCTGGACGTGAGCCAACAACTCTACCTACTTCAATCTTTAATGTATTTCAACTATTTAAGACTATTTTATTGTAGCAATGTACACAAACACGCAATATCAACTCATTCCTCGATTAACTGACATGATAAGGTGTCATTTGACGCTACGTTATGTCGGCTATAAAAACGCGATATTGAGCAAACCTGTGGCGAAACTTTCATAATTAGTTTTAATAATCTTGTTCAAAGCTACCTGTGTATTTGTAAATATATTTGTACGTACAATGGTTACTTGTACGCCTTATATCGGTAACCAGCGATGATGTCACCTCGATACTACAGCGAATCAAGCGTGCACTATAAAAGCCAGTGTTGCCATAAAGCCAACACAAAAGCGACCGCTAAATATGGTATTTTAATAATTATCATTCAGACTTAGGTTATTATTGTCAGTTTGTACGGCCCGGCTGCGTTCCCACTAAAACGTTACGCAACTGCCGCAGTAAAATAACTTGCTCGAGATTGGCAGAATTAATACCACTCCTTAGGTGGACGTGAAATTAAAAGATTTATTGTTATAATTAAAATTTGTCATAAAAACGGTGTGGCATTCGTTGATGGTTAAATAAAATTAATGGTTGTAAACGCTAACAATTTTCCACGAGCGGCGGCGGGTCTGTCGCGACTCGTGCTGTCAGCGGCGATATTTCAAGATAAGCTACTTGGCCGTACGCTTCGCTCCTGTGTTCCGTTCCCACGCGGCCACGCAACAAATAACAACACACAACGTTACCGAATCATTTATAAAATGAGCCACTTCAAATTGAGAGACGTGCGCGTGAATTTATTGTACATTAAACTACTACGAAGTAAACAGTGTAACGCAATGGACCGACTTGTCCATTCCATCAAAGTTGACCTACAAACATTGATTAAGTGATTTAACAGTTTGTTCAGAACGGTAGAACACTCGTTAATCTTTATCAGAATCGTATCGTACAACGTAGCTATTGATTGAATTACTTTAGTGAGGCAAGGCTATAATTTCAAATTGTAGGTACCTACCAGGATAATATCGTAGTGAGGAGTAACGGAACCCAGTGTGAGTGGCGGGCGGCGCGGCGCGGTCCTCGACCCGCGCCAGCGGCGGCGGTGACGGCGACGGCGCAAACCGCCTTGACCTGCGAACTCTTGCTGGCTTCCTATTGCCCACTGCAAGCCTAGTACTCGAACCCGATTATAAACGAACAAAGCCGATTTAATACGAAGTGGCCTTCTCGCAACTCATACGTCTTCGAAGGCGCACTTATCGTTTGGAGGGAGACTACCATTTAGTGCCGTCAATAGCTAGTGTGTGCAGTTTTATTAAGGCCATTTTAGCCATCAATCACAATATTACTCTACTAAATTCAATCGTATGTTCGTGGTTCAGAAGTGATAACTATAAAAGCAAATCGATTAATATTTTGAGTGTTCGTTAAATGAGGCCCAAGTCCATGTATATTAGCATCATAATTGATGTTTATTAACGCGTGTGAGAATCGTGAGCCACATTTAATGAGTCGATCGGTCACTAAGCTACTTGATACATGATTGCGCACGGACATTGCTTGCGAAACAATAGTCTCACTACCGCTTTTGAACTACGAGTCTCGACAGCGAATGATAAACAGATGTCGAAACAAATTGTGAATTCATGACGGCGGAGACGAATTGTTAACTACCACTTACTATTTTGTTTTATAATTGAAATATTCCACTTAGGTAAATGTGCCAAGATTTTAGTAACTATAAATTCGATCCAAGTGCTTTGGAGTGCTGAATTAAACTTAGTAGCAAATTAGCAACACTCATTTAAGAATTGAGGAAAATAATAAGAAAATTGTCAAATAGCAGACAAACATAAATTAAAGCCTTCACCATATCAATGGTCGCGTTTGTTTTCTTGCAGGACGCGTAGTACTACAAAGCAAGCTCACGGCAGTGAGGCAGTTCTCACCGCTTGGAGCCAATTACAGCACACGCTGGGTTCAAAAACCGCATTAGTACTCAAGTAACATCAACTCGCTACTCGCCTACGACCACCATAGTAACCTATTTTATAGTCAGTCACATTTGCGCGGGACGATAATCAGCTGATCGAGGACATCCTGTTTTTTTCTCATAGCGACACAATTATATTGTAGTTACAACAAAATTAAAGGGATCGTGGAGCGTGTCCACAAGGGGAAGAGTGTTCCTAGCTGTGGGACATCGTCGGCATCGATAAGATTAGATTCGTAACCCAGTTACCACCACAAGCGGGTTTACTGATACTAAGTACAACTTGAATTGGTAGATAACGATTGTCGACCATATAAGGTATGACAATCGGACAAAGATGGATGCGGAAGGCCAAAAATGGCAACTCCTGACATGCTTTTGATCAGACCTTGATACAAAGTTGGATTAGTTTGAAGAGATAAAGATAAGATATCAATGGTATTATGCTTAACCTAGTTGTGAACCCCAATGATTATAAGTATAAAAGCATTCCCGATCAGGAAAGAGGAAAATACATTCCTACCGGGCCCGCCTTCTTCAATTTCTCAAGCATCAAGACGGTTATTCAGTTCCTAGAACCACGCTCATAATATACCCAGGTTATGAAAAGTCATAACCCCATTTCTAGGCTCAAAAAAGTCATCCAAACAAAAACAAGAAGCCCCAACTCCAAGCATTAGCCTACAATCGCTACACAACGTTGCGTACACGCAACCGCATAACGGTACGCGTGCATCGCCGGATACGGTGCGCTCGCGACGTGCGCGTCATCCGGCCTCCTACGGACCCGTACGTCACATTCACGACAACATCAATCATCGCGGCCAATTGCGAAGCGTGCCGATGCTGAATGATCTCATTCTTCCTGGACAATACTGATTTTCTGACACGAGTTTCCTTAAAGATGCTCTCTATCCCTTCTCGTTTTTCGTTTTTGCCAACTGCAGTTCTAGACTCAGTTGTGTTTAAAGTGCTTTCCTCTGACACACAATTGTCTTCTATCATGCCATCATTTTCATATTTTTTTTGGTCTCCCTCTCCATCTACAATGGTCTACACTGTGTGTTCAATCTTGAAGTCACGTGTGTTCAATCCCTACTAAGCATTTCATCATAATAATAAAATCATCAATCCAGGTCTACAACTCAGTTTTTGATAGGAAGGAGACGTTTACTATGTTTTTTTTATTTCATTTTTTCTTTGATAATAAAATTATTAATCAGTTAATTCGCATTCGCCGTAAGTGCTGTTCAGTTCCGTTCGTCTTCCGGCACAGATACTGTAAACAGTGTGTTTTTTGTAGAACCGGAATCGATGAATGAAAGTAGTATGTCAGCTGTTTTCGGGTCACTAACCGGTCTTGCTCGTGGTTATTACATATTTTTTTAAACAAAACTGGAATATTTTTACAATTCTAGTGATGATCTACGAAAGAAAACATTTGAGCAATCCCAATATGGCGGCTCTACGGAACGTGATGATTAGAACAACAAACCTCCGTTAGATGTCATTATCAAGGAAGATAGTTTTATAGTTCCGTGTCGATCTATGAATGTAAGCAAGTCATTAAAGTTTGTGGGATCACAAACCGGTCTTGAGCATGGCGATTATGGCAACATTCTTATTATATGAAGAAGTTCTTCGTTCAAACGTGACTCCACTTTCTTTTGCCTGGCACGATAGTGATAATCAGCTGTTTTTGATCAGTCGCAAGTTGTTAGTGATTGTGGTAGATTAGTTTCTTTGCACGACTATGTGACTGGATATTCAGTTTTTAATGCAAATGCAATGTAAGAAAAGTATCATTTCCAATCCTCCCTATGGTATATAAGAGAAATCAATATACTGGAATTTTGTGGAACAGGTCAATCAGATTATCACAATCGTTCCCAGGTTGTTAGATATGCATCGCTAGAGCTCTATCCTGAGATTCCAACCTGGACCAGTCGCCACAGTATTCATTTCCGTTTCTAGGTTCCTTTAGAAATGGAAATGCTGCGGTCGAATAGCAAGGCAAACTTCAGAACTCAGATAATATTGTTTACACTGACCGGCTAGGTTGATCGTTAGAGCATTTAACGAGTAAGTGTTCAAGTTAGTCCTCAGCTTTGTCATGACGCCAACGTTCACCTACGTCATAAATTCTAGTCGTAAAAACTTGAGTTTGATGAAGCTCCTCCACGCAAGTTACGTAACATTTATTCCAGGATTTTCTGTGTCGAGTGGTAAAAATAAGTATGGTGGCCATCCAATGCCACATACTTACACATTGTGCTAGGATAAAGGCCGCTTTCGAGTACCGACGCTGACCCATATCTCACGTGAAGCAAGATGTGCCGATACGCTCTATTTTACTTCCATTCTTCAGATTAACATGAGACGTCATCATTGAATAGTTGGGTTCATAGAAATAGTAACTTTGAAGCTCGCTCAATGAATTTCTCATTCTAAATATAAAAGGAAAAACTACATTTGTATTGCAGATTTTTCCACGAAAATGGGACCATTATAAACAGAATCGCTAACCAATGTTATGTAAGCCAAGATGTACGTCAGAAATGATCTCGTCATGATTGTGGACAAAGAACATTATACTGGCGTAGTAAAGGTAACCAATAAAACAAATGATTACGACCGATATAAAGCTACCGACAGACAGGCGTTTATTGACACAAGTCTGCTAGACAATGTGTGTCTAATGTGTTTCCGGCGTTTTTACAATTCACGTCACAATGCGAGCTTTCGTTATTCATTTTGGAAGCGACTCCAACGTTATTAGAACAAGACAAATGCTTATTTTTAATCAGCTTTATTTCACCAGAACCAGTTTTGTAGTTAAAAAGGGATAAAACCATCCCGAAGATATAAAAGTAGTAATTTATCAATCCCGAATAAAGTTGTTGAATAGACGACAAAGTAATCTTCATATTTACTTAACGACCGCTGAGTATTTCCCGAAAATTGAGTAGAAGAATAAGTTGAGACATTAAATAAGACAGACACGCGACACCATCTAACGTATTTCTCAAGAACTAAACAAGTTTCCGAGTCGGTGCTCGCGACAAGTCGTGGAATGAAATCCGAGAGAGCACCTCAATAAATGGGCAAACATTTATCTTTGGTTGAGCAGTTAATACTAGACTGGGCGTCGCCTACATCTGCATTACTTATCTGAATATCTCCACTAATTACTAAAAACGAAAGCCTGTGTGCTTAGCCCACTTTTTGAACATATGCAGCACATTTCTATGTTAATGAATCCAGTTTTTTAGTATAAATGTAAATATGCAATCGGTGTCTGTCAAATGTTGACATAGCATAAAGTTATGATCAAGTTCTTATGACATCGGAGACCGAGGAACGTAACGTAACTATGTCGTGACATCCTCAGGTTTGCTCCCAGAATTAAGTGTAGTTGCGGATGTGGTAATTTGTAACAGCGTTTGTAATAGTTATTCGATCGACTGAGGATCCTTCCGGTGCAAAAGTTTGATCAGTAAAAGTAAATACAAATGCTTCTTTATCTATTTAAGCTTATAGAAGAAGAAAGAGTTGTGTATTCAAAGGAGTCGTTATTTATACGCTCGTGTATTTATCGTGTGTCGACAAGGTTTACTCAGAACTCATAATGTGGCCGATGCTTCGAATGAGCCCGAGATCCCGCGATATATCGCCGAGCGAGATTCTAACACAGAAGTTAACCCTTTCCAAGAAACTTGCCAGACTGAGGGCATTCTTTCATTAAACACATTTTCACATACCGTACTTTTATGTTAGCGTTATGTACTGTTTAGAATTGTAAAGTGGGTTTTAATTCACTTTATGGCTATGAATGACTCTTGTATTTGGGAACTGTCTTGTAATCGGGTTGTGTTATCAGTTCAGATTTATGTGTCACACTTACCCTAGACTAAACGGTAACAACATGTGAAAATGAATTTGCTTTCTTTTAAAAGAAACTTAAGATCTCTTTCAAAAGCTTTAGCGTACCTCTTCTTGAAAACAATGTTACAGACTCCATCTCAAATGTTGCAATAAATCATGAAATATCTTTTACTGAAGTGTTCTTGGGATAAATTCTTAGTTCATTAATATTTCTTTATGTAAATGTTTAGCTAATATTCTCCATGTTCATAATTCATATCAATACTAGGAGTCTAAGCAGACACATCGCAAATCTTACACACGCTCGTGGGCGCGACGCGTGGGAGATTGGTAGCAATTGGATATTAAAACATATGAGAATATCCTATTATTACCTTCAATAAATGTTTACTTAATCCGTTAAATCGTCTCTTAATATTGCATTACAGGAGCAATTATCTGCTGAGGTTTCGGCGATAATTGTAATGTGTTGTTTCTAAGATACGTTCTACCTAGTATGTTCCGTCTTGTTTGTTAAAAACACTTGCAAGGGGAAGATTGGTGGAAAGCTTTCTTCTTTTTTTCGACTACTATTACTACTTTTCAAGCATGTTCGTTCTTGTTTGTTAAAGACACTTGGAAGGGGAGAATTTGGTACTAGCTTTTCTTCTTTTTCTACTACTATTACCTACTACTTCTTCATGTATTTTATCAACGTTTCCCTCCTCATCAATTGCATCACTTTTCATGTGTGCATCTACATTTTATGAACAACAAAGCGATATTGTGCCCACATTTCAAAAAGTTTGTACAAGTAAAACACCCATATCCAAGGGCTTTATTATTCGAAAATCCCCCATCAGAGTTCCGGCCGCAAATTCCTCAATAAGCTTAAAATTCCCCGCAGTTTGTGGAATTCCCCACAGACCGGCAAAGCGGTCACTGCAGTTGATAACTTGGACACCTTAAATTACTGAAAGATTATCCAATAACACCAAATATTTGTGTTGCTTGATGAATGAATGAGTTTCAATACAAATTTTGTTTTGGATAAGACCGTAATAAAATTAATGTAGTGTAGATGTTGACAAATTATATCTTTTGGTCGGCTGTAAAACATTTTAGAATCCTTTAGAACAAAGAGAAATAAGTAAAAAAATTAATTAAAAGCAATCATCTCCAACTTATTGAGAGGCAGATTGACAAGTTGATGATTTAAGTAAATTGAAAGGTCCACCTTCTAATCAATCAGTCAGACCCATTCACTTATTTATAGCTTCATCTCCTAAATGAAGGTGGCTTACTTCCGGAGACCACACAAGGGGCAGCGAGATCTAAATCTCTTTAATCTTCAAGTCTAATACCGTTCAAGACGATCTATTTATCATAATCGAAAGTTTTAGAGTTCTGTTGGTCTAGACTAAATAAATTCCCACAAACCTTTTTTGCAAATATACTCTCGCGTAACTTATTTTCTCTGTAAAGTTTAGAGAAATCCTTCAAGTTTTATTAAAGTCCATTCAGAGCTCTCAGACACGTTTAATAGATTTAGTTTTGACAGCAATTTGATGATGTCATCATATTTTCAGTCTGTTTACAAAATATTTATACCATCTGTATTTGTTGATCGATTAAACAGAGTTTTGGTTTTTTACACCCTCTTTTTGCGCTCGGTTTGCAGATGTACAGAATGTCAACTTTTTGCTCTGCTAGTTTGATATTATGATACTTTTCATCAATTTCTACGTCGACCTTAAAACACTTTTTGGTTAATACCGTGGTAAGGAATTTTGAACTGTATAAAAAACGGCCACAGGAAACAATGGACAGCTTTCAAAGAAGTGTATCTTATCTGAACGAAAAGTAAACATGTTTTTCTTCTTACTACACGAGGTTTACGAGATAGTGTGATTATGCCAACAAAGCGCACGGATTTCTAAACAATTTCTTATCTAGTAATCTAACGATAATATTTTACAGCACTAAAGCTGACGATTGAAATATGTGCGGACGGTCTGTTAAAGCTCAGGCATTCATGATGGACGTAGTCTAAATGGAATTCATACCTTTGGCTCTACTAATTTGCCATTCACCCTAGTAAAATCCACTCACAGTATTAAGACACGATTAAGATAATAATCTGCTTTAGACATTGAACCCCTGAATAAATTGTCAACAAATTCTGCAGACGCCAAGTCTAGCCGATCTCAAAAATATCAAGAGGACAAAAAGTCGATTTTATTTTTCTCTTGCTTTAATACCTGCATACTGATTTATTTATCCAACTATGAAAATGCACTTGTGCACGAAACTTGGTCTCGACACAGTATGCATTCAACGATCCAGCCTACACGGAGAGATATTAAAGTGAGGGGGTGGAATGGGAGCTTGCAATCTGAACACCCTCGCCACCCCTCCCGGCGACTAATTTCCGACAGACTAGTATACTCCTTCAGTATATTCTGTTTTACACTAATTCATATTTTATTGGCTACGGAATAAGACAGTACGACAGCCACAACTGGCGTTAATACTCCTACAAACACTGCCAGACGTAAATTTGTGTACTTTTTTATTTCTCTGATGATACTGTTCTTTCTGCAACGTTTACATACCTGTAACAAAAAGAAAAACCATTTAATATTTCAATCGAATCATAATCACGCATAACCCCTAAATGGAAAACCAAATATCCACCGCCCGTTCCCAATTTAAAACGGTAATAATTTTAGACCAAAAGCTGACGTTTTATCGCAATTTCATCGTCTTCACTTCGTACCAAGCGGCGATAAGTTCCTTTCCAACGGCCTTGCCTGTTTGACCTTTTTGTTTTAACTCACAATACCTATACACTGCACTACTGTTACAGAGTTCATTAAGCATTATTATTTCTATCATGTGAAGAGTGATATCTTTTAGCACGTTTTGAATATCTTTGGATTGCTTAAGATATTCATCTAGTGTTGTAACTTACTAGTCTAGTCACAAACAAAGCATTATGAATAAGACGTACATAGTTGTTATAAGTATTCATATCATGACCCAAATTAAGCTTTCCTCTGGAGAAATAAAGTTCAGTTTCGTAGAGCAGCCGCAGCTTCCTAAGCAATAAATCCATTGGAACTAATATCGACACATAGATGCCAAGCCAGTGCTTGCCAATTCGTCTGCAGTATCTGGTTCCCAAGACAACAACTAGCTGGTATAATCGGCAAGTTATAACATTTCCTGACTATTGTTTGGAGTTTCGGCCTTTGATTTGTGTAAAGAGCTTGTATCTACTACGTGATGTATCAGATGTATGTACTTATCTGTGTCATCTGTCAGAGGTTCCATATGTTATGGGTTATCAAAATGCTTATCCACAATTTCTGTGAAAATTTCTAGCTGGAATAAAAAGCAAACGTGGATCCGCGACGCAAATCGTTAAGTTGAAAAAGGGTTACAATGGCTCACATACACGAGGTCCTAGCAACACGTTATTACATGGTGCACTATTGCTATGTTTTATGTGCTCGAACATTTTCCTGGACTGGCAACAGGAAATCCTGGCTTAACGCTTTTATGGAAATATTATTGTTATTCTGCTTGTTTCAATTGCTACCCGAGATCTGTTCTGTTATCAGAACTGTTATTGTGCTGAGCTTATCTGGCGCGCGCACATTTAAATGCTCATCGGGTGTAGTTTTCATATTACATATTGCGAACATTGGTGTATTCTACATTTCTACTGACACAAATGTGGATAGGGGAGTCGGTATGCCACTTATTTCATGTAGTAAATAAATGCTTGGAACGTACAAGGCACTTCTCCGCGGCATTGTAGGATTACTGATAAAGCGAGATGCGACTGGAGATTGTAATTATTTGTAAAACAGTACTTACTTTGTTTGCTAGTACGCTAATGTTAATTTTGAACGTTTAGGAGTTAAAACAGTGCCAATGTGTTTACAGCACATTATAGTGACGCTTTTAAAAGCCGTAACATTGTAACTCTACTCAACACTGTAAACCATTGCCAAAGAGTTCTAAAGTATCTCGTTTATGTCAACATGCTTCTAAAATCTTCTGGACAATTAACAAAAGCGGTGATACCAATGGATTAAAGTTCTCATTCGTGCTTATCTTATCTTCTACATGATAACTGATAAGCCTATACATATTATCATGAAGAAGATTTAAGTACCATTTGTAACACACAACCTCATGATCTCCGAATGTGGTTTTAATGTAAGATCTCTCTTCGTAAGAAGCCGCTTGTCGGCTCCGGCTTATAATAATTTTATCCTGTTTGTGTTTCATTTGGGTCATGCACGAGCATTGCAAGAGCTACGAGTGGGATACTGTTTTTCCAAATACAATCATTTATTTGCACGAGTGTGAGCATTCAAGGTATTTTAAGACTTGACATTTCACAAAAACGTAAACAGTGTATTTCTAAAAAGCGGTGTATGTTCTTATTGATCATCCATACCAAAGAGAAAACGAATTAGGTACTTATAATGCAGAGCGGACGTTGGGAATTTATGTCATACAAAAATGTTGATCCCGAACATTTTCGATTTTGACACACGTATGCCACCACACAAACAGAACGATTTGTTACTAAGTAGTAACAAGTATGTATTTAGATTACGATTTCCTTGTCCCGTCTATCGCTAGTAAATACTTATTTGAATGTCTTTGATCCATAGATCCAGACACATAGTTTTATACGTATGAACAAGTACACAGACCGCACCGGTGAAAAGCGATCTATCGATGCAGCCCTAATCTGTTTACTAACGTGATGATTGCATAACTACTCCACGATAAATTAATTAAACGTTCAGCGCCAGCCAATCACTGCGATGATAACTTTCTAGTTCAATTTACACGAGTGTAAAGCTTTAAGTTTTTATTAAGGGTACTTAATTAAAGTGGGGAATTACTGGTTAATTTACATAGAAACTAACCTGATGGGTAAGAATCCGGGGTGTCGTAAGAGGCGATGGAGAGATTAGATCAGGTGAATGAGCAGCAGCATCCATCCGTGATAATTAATACTACATGCATGTGTGAACTAACATTATGTATAATGAAAGTGTTGAACAACCGGCCAAGGAACAAAGACTGGCCAGAAAGATAAGATTAGACTTATCATCAGTTGCAAAAACTCCCAAGGAGATGAAAAGACAATTTCTGCAAAGTTTTCTTAAATATTTTTGCAGCTTTTGTAGCAATGATGTTGGCACATTACATAAATAAAATAATTGAGTGTTGATACCAGTATTTCGACTCAACAAAAGTAATAAGCTTAAGAGCTTTCCGGCTAAAGTACTTATTCGAAAATGCATGAACTTATATGTATTACACATTGGTACAGGTGCTCCAGATATTAGAATGTTTCTCGTGGTGTTTTGCGATGTAAAATTTTTAACTAAACCATGTGTTAAAAATGAGGACATGGGGATATTTGAGTCACGTAGATTTTACAAGCAGACAGAATAATAACATGTCATGATACACTTTGTATGTATACCCAATTATTTTTGAAAGACATACATAACATAACACCCTGTAATCCCCAAAGATTACGCAGAGGTGTACCTAGTGTAGTACACCAACATTTCGCCAGTTATCGGCGAGCCTATTGCCATCAACTAGGCACTATTTCAGACTCTGTGGATGCTACTGAGAAATTTCTAATGGCATAAACCCAATAACGCTTTGCACGACCTGTGAATCAAACCCAGGACCACACCCAGCAGTCGCGCTTGTGCCCACTACACCAACAAGGCAGTCTTTCTTCTAGTTTTCTACTAAGAACTCATGCATGATGAAATTTTCTCCACGTATTTTTTGGTTGGACAGTGGACACGCACACATTCTTTGTTGCCCTATCACCAATTTGAGCATTTGTCTAGAGGTTGCTGGTACAGAATGATTAATGAACACCTCAATATTATTATTTTACGTTGACAAATGTTAGAAATTAAGGCGTTCAAAATTTGACGTTTCTTGTGATTTCGTTCCCAAGCGCCTCGTTGAGAATGCTTCCTTATTAAAAGGAATTGTGATAAAAATGATACAATTGTCGCCGGGGCAGCTCCTCAGTTTTTAATAACCATATCTTTTGATTTTGAAACACAATAATTCCGCAAAGGAATCTTCGCTGCTATGGATCCCAAAAATAGAGTGAGTCGTTTGCGAGCTTTCAGCTGAGTCATAGTATTTTTTCCTCCTTTGTAAATAATGTAGGGAAGTGTATTAATTTACTTTAAAAAGTAAGGTTTCACCTTTAAAGGGCAGTTTATATCTCACTGAGGCGTTACGTGGGTGTTTCTCTTAAATGTTCATCTATCTCTGCATGCTGATCATGTGGTCCTTGGTTCAATTTTCAGGTCGGGCAGAGTGTTATTGAGTTTTTACATCAGGAATTAGTCAGTAGCAGCCACGGATTCTGAATTTGCACCAGGTTGATGGCATGGAATAGCCTTGCCCCTATTAAGTACATGGGACTTAAACACCTGTCTAACCCTTCCGGGATTATATATGCGTGATTTGATGTTATGTTATGTTCATCAATCTCCTGAAAAAAGTTGTCTGCAATCGACTAAACTACGAAAGCTACACCTTTAATAACTATTCATTCTTTAGTCTCGCCTGTATTTACTTGTAGACTTCTATGGAAGATGAAATTAACTGGAAATGGGGTAATGAATAGTATTAACTATTTCTCGCGGCTACGTCTGAGTAGTAAAAGTAGTACAGACGTACATTCTCGGAATAAAAGTAGGCTAGGCTGTGTCCTTAACCCATTTTCTGTTATATTTATTACTACGATACGTTATTTTTAACTTTTTATTCAGTTAAGAATAGAATTAGACTTTTGTAGAAGTATTTCTAGGGAATCTTATTATTCTTACCAGACTACGGCAAGGAAGGGTTTGTTTGATTATAGCAGTCTATGTATGTATGTTTGTATTTACGTATATTCCTCCGTAGCGCCTAAACTATTCATCAGATTTTGATGAATAAGGTGTCAATCGATTCGTTAATATGGGCTCGGGTAACATAGGTTACATTTTAACCGACTTCAATCATAGGAGGGGTCGATTTTACCTTGTAAACCCCAAATTTAATAATATAGCGTGATTTTTACCTGACTGCGCGACGCAAAGGAGGGTAATGTGTTTATCAGTCTATGTGTGTATTTAAGTTTGTTTCTATGTGGCGTTCTAGGGACCAAATGCGTAGGCCGAATTTGATCATTCTTACGTCAATCGATTTGTCTTAACCTTGCGAGTGTCACTAAAGAGACAGTATTAAAAAAATCCCTCCGGCAAGCCGCAGGAGGAGGTAGATTTCGAAGAAGGTGCTGGAGCGTCCGACTATTGAAAATTTGTATAAAGAGTTGTACCTACTTATGTGTACAATCTACAAAAAAATATATGATTTCAAAATCGTTGTCCTGTAATGGAAAGTTTACCCTTTTTAAATTCTCTCATAAGAGTTTAGCATGGAAACGCCCTCACATGTTTAGTTATAATTTTTTATTTCGAAAACTATAAGTTTTATCGCTAAACTTTGAAGGTAACAATTGTAAAGTAAACAATTTGCTTTCAAAAAAAAATATTTGCGATGCTCAAAATGTTTACTGTTTCGGAGGTACTTATGATTTTTTTTCGCAAAAAATTTGGAATTTTCAACCCCCTCCCCAATTTAGGGGTTGCATCAAAAAAGTTTTATTTTAACGATGTCCGTATTCGTAGAAACGGTTCAAAAATTTTCCATTGGAAAAAAGTTATGGCCAAAAAACTGATTTTAGAAAAACCGCCCCCCCGCCGCCCCCCATGGACGAATTCCGCCCATTCACGAACTTAGCCTAAGTATTGACCGTTTCGATTTTTTGGCCAAGTTTGAAAGCAATCGGTTCATAATTGCGTCTGAGTGTGGCGAAATTTTGCTTGTCACCCATATACATACGTGCAGTGCGATGCGCGCTCGTACACGGACGTGTTTCCACTGTGCACGACTCGAATTTTATTCGCGTGTTGCGCGGCCATAGCCGCTGCCCGTATAACTATGAGTTCCAAACCACTTATAGTAAATGAATTGCTGGCATTCCTAGTCCATGCCATCGATTACATGGACGAGGTGAGCATCCTGCAGATATGCCGGTCCAATTTCAAGGAGGACGACATCAGCAGCGGAAAACTCTTGCTGTTCCAGTCCCTTGGAAAACTGGACCAGATGCCCTCTCGGCGCAGAGATGGAACCGAGAAGAGTCTTCAGGACATTATTGATATGCTGAAGAAGACTGACCCGGACGACGTGCCAGATTTCGTGGCGAAGCAGCTAAGTAAACTGCCTCCCGTCACTTTCGATCACGTCGACGTTACTCGGCTGCTATAGGACATCACTTCCTTGAAAATGGAGATGACCAAGTTGCAGTCAAGAATGGAGGTGTCGGAAAAAACCAATACCGAGCTACGTGCGGAAATAGCTCTATTGCGCAACGTTGGTTCGGAAATTGGGTCACCTGAGGCCTCAAAGGTGAACACGCGTCGAGGGGCACAAAATGCAGCCATCGGCAGTTTTGAATCGGCGAACACAAGTGTGGCGTCACCAGCTGCCGATAACGCTGAGCTAGCGCCGCCCGCCGCCGTCGTCGCCCGCGCCACAACACCGGCTGCAGATACGTCACGCGTAGGTACGTCGACCCCTAAACGTGCCTACGCTGCTATTGTCACTAGCGGAAGATCTGATGCGTCGCAGCCTAAGCGACAAACCAGAAAAGGGGAAAAATTGGCTCAACCTGCCCTGGCTGCGGTCCGTAGCTCTGTGCCAAGAACTAGCCAAGTTGATGAGGAGGGCTTCACGAAGGTGGAAAGGAGGAGGAAGAAGAAGCCCTGTTCTCGCAACCTGTGTGGTACCGCACCGAGTGGACCCAACATGCTGCTGCGTCCTGCTGTGCCTACGACGCAGCTGTACATTTCGCGTCTGCATCACTCCACTACAACTGAGGAAGTGGTGCAGTATTTGAAAGTGAAGATCAACTTCATTCTGCGGGTCGAAAGGTTGGAATCGCGCCACAACATCAACTTCAAATCATTCGTGGTGCGAGTTCCAACCGACCATCTACAGACCTGCATGAAGGAGGACTTTTGGCCGATGGGTGTCGTGTATCGACGTTTCCGTGGACGGTTACGCGACACCACGCAGCGAAACACGACGCCGACAACGTTACGTGTCTAAAAATAGTTTTATGTTAGAATATGTATTAGTTTATTGTTTTTGTTGTTTTGTTATTTGTGTATTGTATCTATGGGCCTTAGTTGCCTGACAATAAAATGATTATTATTATTATTATATCCCCGTAGGTGAGAGACCAATAGGTAGATTTTTATTTTTTCAAAAAAAGGGAATCTACATAAAAAAATCCCTCCGGCAAGCCGCAGGAGGAGGTAGATTTCGAAGAAGGTGCTGGAGCGTCCGACTATTGAAAATTTGTATAAAGAGTTGTACTTATAATGTACAATCTACAAAAAAAAAATATGATTTCAAAATCGTTGTCCTGTAATGGAAATTTTACCCTTTTATAATTCTCTCATGAGAGTTTAGCATGGAAACGCCCTCAAATGTTTAGTTATAATTTTTTATTTCGAAAACTATAAGTTTTATCGCTAAACTTTGAAGGTAACAATTGTAAAGTAAACAATTTGCTTTCAAAAAAAAATATTTGCGACGTTCAAAATGTTTACTGTTTCGGAGATATGATTTTTTTTCGCAAAAAATTTGGAATTTTCAACCTCCTCCCCAATTTAGGGGTTGCATCAAAAAAGTTTTAATTTAACGATGTCCGTATTCGTACTAAGAATGATAAAAATGAGAAACGGTTCAAAAATTTTCCATAGGAAAAAAGTTATGGCCAAAAAACTGATTTTAGAAAAACCGCCCCCCCGCCGCCCCCCATGGACGAATTCCGCCCATTCACGAACTTAGCCTAAGTTTTGACCGTTTCGATTTTTTGGCCAAGTTTGAAAGCAATCGGTTCATAATTGCGACCTGTAGAGTGTGGCTAAATTTTGCTTGTCACCCATATACATACGTATTCATATATATCCCCGTAGGTGAGAGACCAATAGGTAGATTTTTTTTTTTTCAAAAAAAAAGAAATCTACCTAAAATCTGACGCTGAGAATGTTTACTGTTTCGGAGATATGATTTTTTTTTGCAAAAATTTTGGAAATTTCAACCCCCTCCCCAATTTAGGGGTTGCATCAAAAAAGTTTTAATATAAAGTTGTTCGTATACTTACTCAAAATGATAAAAATGAAAAACGGTTCAAAAATTTTCCATAGGAATAAAGTTATGGCCAAAAAACTGATTTTAGAAAAACCGCCCCCCCGCCGCCCCCCATGGACGAATTCCGCCCATTCACGAACTTAGCCTAAGTTTTGACCTTTTCGATTTTTTGGCCAAGTTTGAAAGCAATCGGTTCATAATTGCGACCTGTAGAGTGTGGCTAAATTTTGCTTGTCACCCATATACATACGTATACATATTATATCTCCGTAGGTGAGAGACCAATAGGTAGATTTAAAAAAAAAAAAAGGAAATCTACCTAATTCACCACAGCGACAACCAGACGCCATATTGTCAAAATGAAAAAAAAAAATCGATGAACTATGTCAAGTGGGGTGTCGTTGAATAGGTATTTTAAAATCATCTTTAGGTTCCTATCATTTTTCATTTTAAATAATAGTTTAGGATATATAACGATTTAAAGTTGTTTCACAAAACAATCATTCTCGCTAATTTTCTTACTTATTGATTTAAGTTTTTATTCGTAACTAAAAAGTATAAAATAAATAATAATAATTTAAAGAAAAACAGAAAAGCCGACTGCGTAAAAACTAATTTTAAAAAATACGTGAAAAAATTAACTTAAATAAAAACTAGAAAGAAAGAAACAAGCCCAGTAGTTTAGAATTCTGTAACAAATCATAAATTCTAACGCAGAAAATTCAAATTTTACCAATCAAATCTTCATAAGGGGTCCCGACTGTGAGTCGTTCTGTTCTGCATTAGAATTTATGATTTGTTACAGAATTCTAAACTACTGGGCTTGTTTCTTTCTTTTTAGTTTTTATTTAAGTTAATTTTTTCACGTATTTTTTAAATTAGTTTTTACGCAGTCGGGTTTTTTGTTTTTCTTTAATTTTTTTTTTTATTCAGTAAGCAGTTAGGTTTTTTTGTTGTATACGGAATACCACACATGTGTGGTAATCGGTTGTCGTGGTATAAACATGTTATGTGGAGGAATGAGGAAAATGTCGTGAAGAAGGAGGAGTGTATATGAGTAGAGAAAGATCAATGAAACGATGGATGGACTGTGTTAAGAAGGATATGGTAAGAAAAGAAGTGTCTGATGAGATGAAGTATGGCAGAAGAATACATGCTGAGCCGACCCCAAATGAATTGATATAAGGGTAGGGCATGCAGAACTGGGTCCCGATTTAGTTTTTGCTACCCGGGTATACAGGGTGTAAACCACCTCATCACAAAGCCGTTAACCAAGCATTCTGTACATCAAACTAAGTAACTTTACGCAAAAATTATTGCTGGGAAACAACTTTTGAGGTTATAAATCATGTTTTGTGGTAGAACTCAATGAAACGCACTTAAAACATTGTACTGATGGATGAATTGAACAGTACGGGGGTCGTGGAGGTGTTAAAAATCAAAATCTTACAAAAAAAAACTTGTAAGCATAAAAAATAAAAGTTGTCAAATAGTTGTAACTTTGACCCCCCATATCTCCGTAACTAGAAGGAAGGTATGGTGTAGAACAAAAAAATGATCGCAATGATGGTGAGAACAAGTGCCTTTCGGCTTCGTGAAGGTGTTTTACACCCTTTATGTATTGCAGAACCGGCTGGAACCGGGTGCATGCCCTAGATAAGGCACACAAATTCTTATTTGTTAACTGTTGTTGCATCTTATTTGAACCACAGCAAGTTCCCCTGCTCTCCGAGGAACTTTATTTATGAATTAGCCCAAAGTTTCACCTTTGAACTGTGGGACAGTTCATGACAAGCAGGATGCTCACTGTCTGCCGTCCTCAAGTAATTACTTAACTCGGCTAGTATTCACTTTGTATGTAGATCGGTCTGCAGCTTTTAAATAACGGAAGCTACGATTTCCATAACAAAACATTCATAATATTTATCCGCATTCGGTAAAAAAATCCTAATGCATCCGAAATGTACCGGAATATGTCTGAGCCAGAGTGACTTGAATAAAAATGAGGTCAAATTGGATCAGTGTAAGAAAAAATCTATGGGAGAGGCGTATATGTGGGGCCATGGGACTTTGTTTTTGTCGCTCGATGGTAAAAAAATATCTGCATACGGTATAAGGTAAGTAGGGATACCATCTCTATGATTGAGCCAAGAGATAATAACTAACAATTAAAGTGTAGTTAGCTTTACGCAACTTCCACTAATAACAGCGTCAAGCTAACTAACATCCAGGTAGCGATTAAGTAATTTCCAAGCTTATTATTAAGTGTCAAGTATTTATTTCATTATCTACGCTTATCACAAACAATCACACCTTCACACTGATCTCTCGAAGCAAGAAGATGACTTGTAACATCTCCCTGTTTAATCAAATTACTTGTTGTTCATCCATCAATCTCCACCTCACGCACACATCCAGATCAGAATCAAACGAACAATGTTATCTCCAAGCGCCATCGACATCGTCTAATTAGAAGACAGGCGGCCATTCCACCTATGATGCGAGCCTAAAATAATAGTGCACTAAATGTCTGTCAGTCTGCGAATCCAAAGTCAAGGCAACAAAAAAATAATCACCGATTCCGAAGTATGGCAGAAATTTGTGCCGACACGCACGCCCAAGTGAGCGGCCCCTTTATTTGACAGCAAATTAATAATCACACGGGAGACCGGAACGCCTTAACTGACACCCGCAACGATTCAACATCGACTTTATAATGTAAGCAATAAAGTCTAAGGTAAACATTTAACATCAAATAAATGTTCTTATGCAATTTCAATCCTTACGGTGTGAGACATTAAAGCTTAAATCGAGCACCGGAACGAAGTTAATAGGATGTAATTTATCCGGGTTGAAGCGCGTGGTTGCCGCTCCGGGTGCGGTGCGAGGGAGACGGGCGGCGGCCGGTCGCGGGGCCCGACGAAGACGGAGATGTTTTTGTTGTTGCGCGCAGTAGTCATTAGTCGCCGGGCAGGCAGCTCGCGGCCGCGCCACCGTCGCCGTATTGTGGAAACGAGGTGCGAGCACTAAACGTCGTAAGCGGCATTCTCATTAATTTTCAGGAAGACGTGAAATTCCCTCTCATTGCTCCCTTCGTTAAGAGTCCGTGCAGAAAATTCACTCGCTAGAGTTTAGGCAAATTCGTTGCAATTCTATGTTTGTGTGCATTGTTCATGCAGATACACGCACACACGGGTGAAGATCGGGCGTAGTGATCGCTTAAACAATTTTGATCCTATAGACGATATTATTTTAAATACATAATTATAAAGGCTTAGAAATAAAAGTCAGGAATGTGTGCGTACAGTATACTTATAACAATCAAAATAAAAATGGTTTAATTTTGTATTTTAGAACCCAATTTCGCGTTTATTTTCGCGAAAGCCGAAACCTTTGGAACCCAATACTTACCTTCCTTATTCATTAAAATAAACCTCACAATATGTACATTTTTACAAAGGTTATTGCACCTATTTTCACTTATTAAAACAATCATAATGCACCTTACATTAAATATAAAAATGTCATAGAATAAGTGTGACATTTACGATGTACGCAATGTTTACTTTCTATTTTGCTTTATATTTTCTAAACGACTGAACCGATTTACATGATTCTTGCGTGAATAATGGTTTTAAGTCAAGGCCAGCGTTTAGACACTAATTTAAACGTTATACCTTAACAAACAAAAAAATATCATTTCGAGTTACGTAATTATATGACACAAAAATTTTAATTTACGTGTTCTCCTTTCTCCATGAACAGCTTTTTGATTTTGTTTATTGCTGTAAGATTTCCGATAGTAACTTTGGTTCGCACGTTCTAAACCCACCCGGTTTTCACTTTTTGTATCAAAATATTTTTTTTAAAGCTTTATAATTTCCAAATCATTGTTTTATAGATACTTTTTTTTAACACTTTAACGACAGTTTGAGAATCATTTATTTCAAAACCACCATCAATCTTTTCAGGCACCAGGTTACGATCTCATAACAGATAAATGCAATAGGGAACTACCGGACAATGCTATATCCTTTTTAACCCAGCTGTATAATGCTATGCTGAGAAGAAGTTACTTCCCACCACAGTGGAAGGTGGCCTCAATAATAATGATCCCTAAACCTGGGAAACCTCAAGAAGAAGTAACCTCATATAGACCTATAAGTCTCCTGCCAATTCTTTCAAAACTGTTTGAGAAACTGTTTTTACACAGGCTGCTACCCATTCTTGAGGAAAGAAAAATAATACCAGAACATCAATTTGGGTTCCGCGCAAAGCACTCCACAGTGTAGCAAGTGCACAGACTGGTTGAAAAAATACACAACACTCTTGAAGCTAAGCAGTACTGCTCTGCTGTATTCCTGGACGTAACTCAGGCATTTGACAGAGTATGGCATGAGGGCCTCCTGTATAAGGTAAAGACTCAATTACCGACCAGTTATTACACCCTAATAAAATCATACTTGGCAGACAGGCATTTCCTAGTAAAGCAGGGAAGTGAAGTAAGTGACCTGAACCCTATATTGTCAGGGGTACCACAAGGAAGTGTGCTTGGTCCTATCTTGTACCTGATATTTACGGCAGACCTATCAGTATCGAGCAGGACGACCACAACAATGGCGACCTATGCAGATGACACTGCAATAATGACATGCCACGAGGACCCATCAAAAGCGTCTGAACTCCCACAAGAAGACCTAAAACTTGTTGAACAATGGACAAAATTATGGCGTATTAAAATAAACGAATCAAAATCGGCACACGTAACATTTACGCTTCGTCGGGGAGTTTGTCCACCTGTAACATTGAATGGCACTCAAATACCACAAACTGATGATACAAAATATCTGGGTATGCATATTGACAAAAGATTGACCTGGAGGAAACACATTTTTACCAAAAGAAAACAGCTTGGCCTACTATTAAGACAGCTATACCCACTGCTAAGATACAAATCAAAACTAAATCTAGAGAACAAGCTGCTAATCTACAAATGTATACTTCAGCCAGTATGGACCTACGGCATACAACTTTGGGGGACTGCCTCAAAATCAAACTTGGGAATTCTCCAAAGGTTCCAGTCCAAAGTCTTGAGGCTAATTACAAAGGCCCCCTGGTACGTTACAAACAATATCCTGCACAGAGATCTCCAAGTCACTACAATCGAAGAAGAGGCGTTTAGGCAAACCAAAAGATATCAGTACAGACTAACCAAGCATCCTAACAACCTAGCAAGACTGCTTATGTCCAGGAAACCTCATGTGAGGCGACTGAAGAAAAGGATACCACAGGACACAATAACCTCAAGTTGAGCCTAAGAGAGGGTGCATCACTGGATGCATACCCGGCAAGTCTAACTGCGAGATATCCAAAGTACAGCTGATTGTCCTCAAACTGGGACAGATTGCAGTAAAAAAGGGGTTTATAAAAAAAAAAAAAAAAAAAATATTTCAAAAAAACTTTTTTGCAAAAAATAAAACCGACTTCAAAAAGAAAAAGTGAAAAATAAACTTTAGCTTCTGAAGTCGGTGACGTTTGTATGATTGATTTAATTTTTTTGTCACCGACTTCAGAAGCTAAAGTTTATTTTTCACTTTTTCTTTTTGAAGTCGGTTTTATTTTTTGCAAAAAAGTTTTTATTTTTCACTTTTTAGTGGTTGACATGGAAAGTGCATACCGTTACAATTACAACAAGCCCAAACACGACTAGGATACATTGTCTCATTATGGAGTTCCGTGACTCTTGGCTTCATCATCAGATCTGATGGTAGAATGGTTCTTATCAAACGCAAATGCTTCACTTGTTGTAGAAAATACCAAAATTGCTGTACGTTATCCTATAAAATTTGAAGAGTTCCCTCGATTTCGCCAAGATTCCATCATCAGATCCCGACTTGGCGACTATGGGACCAACTTGGAAGTATACCCTTTCAAACAAAAAAAGAATTTTTCAAATCGGTGTAGGCGTCTTCGAGTAATCGGTGAACATACATAAAAAAAAAAAAAATACATACAGTCGAATAGAGAACCTCCTCCTTTTTGGAAGTCGGTTAATAATAAATCTGTAAACATGGCGCTTGAGCTGTTAAAGAATCACACACAGAACCCTTTTTCTACTATTTCTTAAATTTATCGTCTGTGTTTGTGTGTCTCGACATAGCCCTTTTGTTATAGCATCACGTGGAAATTATAAAACCAATGTGGTTTGATTCAAACCACAAATTAGTATTGTGCATAACTCAGAGGTTTTGATTTTTGTTTCTTTGTAATCGGTGCTCTCAATCAAAAGATATATGACTAAAGTTTTTAAGGAGAACTCATCGTCATGATCTAAGGATACATGCAATGACGCCTACTGAACAAAAATGGTACTAATGAATAAAAATCACAAGATAGAGAAGAAGAGAATAGTCAACATGACCCTGCTTTAAAAATCTACATAGCCGGTAGAGTGTCTGTTCGACCGCTTTCCATGCATATGTTTTAGCAGCTTAACTTGCAGGACACCTAGCAAGGCGCGGTGATGTCAGGTTGAGTAAAGCTGTGACCAAGTGGCGTTCTAGAAATGGAAATAGAAGTTTTGGTCGTGCAGCGAGCGGTGAGATAAGCAGACGATAAGATAAGTTTTTCCAGAGAAGTCCGATTTTCATGATTATTTTTTATTGAAAAGCGTGTTTCGCAAAGTTTGTCCCATTTTATTAACCGACTTCCAAAAAGGAGGAGGTTCTCTTATTGAAAATAGTCGTGTTCGAATCAAAGTCACGCACTTTTGATTTTTCGGATTCATATGCGTATTGTACAATCATCTCTTGCTGAAACATTGTGAGGAAACCAGCATGCCTGAGAGTTATTTCTCGACGGCATGTAAAGCCAAGACAGAGGACCTTGGGGAAAAGAGATAAAAACTCTGACACCAGGTTAGGCACTAACCACACGATAAAGAAGAAGATCGTGTTGGGGCTTATTTCATAAACCTTTTTGACAACTTTAGACCTGGCTGAAGTTTGACTGTGATCGAAGGTCGAGCGATGGAGACGGAAGACAGTCACAAGAGGTCCGAAACAGTTTACAGCAGCTATATCGTGTGTCGGCTCATTTCATGGACCTTGATATAAACTTTAGACCTAGCTGGAGTATGAGTATCATCGAAGGTCTAACGATGGAGACGAAAGGCAGTCACAAGAGGTCCGCAACACTTCAAATCTGCTCTATCGTGTTTAAGGCTTATTTCATGCACCTTGATGAGAACTTCAAACCTAGCTGGAGTATGACTGTCATCGATGGTCTAACGATGGAGACTGAAGGCAGTTGCAATAGATCCTCTATAGTTTACAGCAGCTATATCGTCATTGGGCTCACTTAATGCACCTTGATGAGAACTTTAGAAATAGCTGGAGTATTACTGTCATCGAAGGTCTCATGATGGAGACGAAAAGAACTTGCAATAGGTTTTCAACAGTTTACAGCATATAAATCGTGTTGTGTTGACCTGCCTGGAGTATGACTACCATCGAATGTCTGACTTTGGAGAAGGAAGGCAGATGCGAGAGGTCCGCAACAGTTTAAAGCAGCTTTAACGTGTCGCGGCTCATGTCATGCCACTTGATGGAACTTTCGACCTAGCTGGAGTATGACATCGTCGAGTGTCCAAGGATAGAAACGCAAGGCAGTCGAGGGAAGAGCCCTTATTTGGAAAACCATTAGTAGAATATTTTGGCGATTATTATAAACCTATTCGAGAAAAAATTAATTGTTACTTACTTGAATCTGTACAAATACTATAAAGCTGTAGAGTTTGTTTGTTTGGTTGGTTGGACGCGCTAATTTTAGGAACTGTTGGTTCGTCTTACGCAGACGAAGTTGCGCGGGTCAGCGCAGCTAGTTATATCTACAATTTAATATCACTCAAACACTAAATCAACTGAACGACTCACGTTCTACTCTAAGTATGGCCACTATTTGCACCCTGGTGTGGAGATAGGGTCTCGTCGCCGTCGTTAGAATAATTTAGATATATTAACATTTTATAAAACAGTAAATATAAAAAAAACATATATTCATCAATGTCAAGTGTATTGTCAATTCGACGTACACCTCAGAATAGTTACTAAAAAAAGGAAAACAAAACAAAAAAATGAATTGGAGTAATTCCATTCCAAGCCGTTTTGGCTACACTAAATTATAAAATTTGTATGTTACAAACATACTTCGCGGGCGGAGTGCTAGTTTTAAATATAGGTCTTTAACAGTAGGTACTCACCTATACGTAAAAAGTTTTTGGCATAGTTTAAGTTATATAAACGATTTGAATTTATTAGAGCTGACATTTTAAATGCGGGTTGGAAGTTTATTATAAAAGCGTACATAGACATCTAAACAAGCCACCTGTTTTTTTGAGCAGTGTTCTAAGTACAAAAAAGAATGTGCTTCCTTATAGTATTATGTTGCCGTATTTTAAACGAATTGTTGGCTTCCAAGATTTACCAATAATTTAACAAAACATTTACACGAAATGTCACGGCGATATAGTAAAACAAACCACTGAATACAGTATGCAAAACGGTATTGGAAAACGGTATTCCCATCCACACTGTCATAACTGACTGCTGTTGGTTGATCGAAAAGTCCGTACAAAACTAACTATTTTGCATTGTCGGGCGTGGTAACAATATTGGATACAAAAACTTGACGTGATAAAAACATTAATTGACATTCACTTTAGTTATTAGAAGGTCACAAAACAAATCAAACAGGTCAGAACCTGTTCCTGAACCTGAACCTTAGGAACAAAGAAAAAGAAATTTGTACAGGTATATGGTAGTTAGTGCATTATCTATGGTGCTAGTGTTCTCAACAAGTATGGAGCAAAGCGTCATAGTCGAAGATTTTTTAAGACTTCAACTGCTGCCAAACGTGTTACGAGGCACGTTGATAGCAGTTGGTGATGCACGTTTAAAATATATTTAAAAAATGGTTCAAACTGTACAGCTCGTTATTCAATCTTTAGTATACAAATTTTATTTTATAAAATGATAAAATGGTATTTTATTTAGATAAAATGGTTTCAAGGATACTGAATTTGTATTTTCATTTATTTATATTTTCGTTATCAGCGACTTCAAAAACCATGAAAACGACACCCATGACTGAAAAACCAAAAAAATTCCTGGGCGTCATCTTGGATTTTCTTTTTGACCTCATTTTCGTAATCAGTGAGCCCAAATACCACGAAAACGACACCCATGAAAGAAAAACCTAAAAATTTCCTGGGCGCCATTTTGGATTTTCATTTTGACCTTATTTTCATAATCAGCGACTCCAAAAACCATGGAAACGACACCTATGACCCCTATGACGGAAAAACTTAAAAGTTTCCTGGGCGCCATCTTGGATTTTCATTTCGTCTGCATTTTCGTAATCAGCGACCCCAAAATCCATGGAAACGACACGTATGACGAAAAAACTTAAAATTTTCCTAGGCGCCATGTTGGATTTTCATTTCGTCTTCATTTTCGTAATCAGCGACCCCAAAATCCATGAAAACGACAGCCATGACGGCGAAACCTAAAACAATCTTGGGCGCCATCTTGGATTTTCATTTTGACCTCATTTTCGTAATCAACGACCCCAAAAACCATGAGAACGACACGCATGACGGGAAAACCTTAAATTTTCCTGGGCGCCATCTTGGATTTTCATTTTGACATCATTTTCGTAATCAGCGACCCCAAAAACCATGAAAACGACACCCATGTTGGAAAAACTTTAATTTTCGGAATCAGATCAGCAGTTCCAACATATATGATGTACAAACAAAGAATCTTACCTCTACATAATATTAATAATGAAGACGAAATAAATCTTTAAAATCTTAAGAAACAACCAATGTCAAAAAATAATAATATAAAAAAAATACTACTACTAATAATAATACATCAAAATGTGGTAGTCGGCGTATATCTGGGAAATATATTTACGTATAACTTGCGAGCGCTTGCGAACCAAAGTGATACGTGCTCACGCTGGGAGAGCCCGGTCGTTACTGACGGGATCGGGATCAGTGTGACCAGATTAAATTTTACGAAAATACCGAGGCACCTCAAAAAAATACTGAAATATACCGACTTACATAGGACAGATATACCAATAAAAATACTGATTTTCATAACACGTTTTATTTATTCATACTCACAATAAATGTTAGAGTTATATTTTAACATCCTTTTCGAAGGATTAAAATTTACACAACCTCCTTCATCCTTAACACCTTGCTTTGTTTTTAAAATAGCTGACACATTTTTGTTTATAAACCTGTTTCTTTGGTCCGTTTTTATTAAATTTATCTGTGAAAATATGCGCTCGCATGCAGCATTCGACACCGGTATACATAGAAGAGATATTAATAAAACTAGTTATATTTTTTTATATTTAACGAATTTGAATGTATGCAATCTGGAAATTACGCTCTATCTAATAGTGCAAACCGCATTAAAATCGGCCCAGCAGTTGTAAAGTTTTAGGCGAACATACATTCTGCAAGTCTGATTAATACTATGTATTGATTGATAATTGTATATGTAGTATTACAATACTACAACGCCGGCACTGGCCGTCTTTCTTGTCATATCTGTAACTTACTCATCTTTGCTCATAGATAACATGTAGGTATAAGTATAAACTAAATCCGGGAAAGTCCCCAATGTTCGCGATTCGGGGAATTCCGCAAACATTGTCGCAAAGACGATCACTCACTACGGTGTTGCCATAACTTCAACCAAAATATACCCAAAAATACTGACTGCCAGCAATATACCTGAAAATATACTGATGTTCGGAAAAATCGCTGAAATATACTGAAAAAGTATTAAAATACTGAATCTGGTCACACTGATCGGGATTGCGCGGTCGACAATATAGCTCACTTTGCCCTTCATTTACGAAATGAAGTTATTGTTTATTTATAAATTAAAATTCAGATTCTATTAAAGGGCTACCTTGAGATTAATGAGTAATTTTTAAATTTTCTTTAAAGTGTTTCTAAGGTATAGAAAAAAATACTTATTTGTCCCGAAGTTTTCCGTAAATTACGTTTTTTCAACGTCTTTTTTCTGCTATATTTCGTACTGAAATCAATAATGTTTTCAACTAGTTTACGAGTAGACCATATAATGATGCCATTCATATTTTTTAATGTTCAGAATATTTTGTAGTTCTTTGTTCAGCGAACCCCAAACATCACTCGCTCGTTACTTTTGCGGAAAAGGGGTTTTGAATATGGGTGATTGCCATTAATGTATACATTATATTAAAAAAATAATCAAGCGGTCGACAAGAATAAGAACCTGACTCTTATAATAACAACAAAGAAGGTTCATATTCTTCTTACCTTTCCCACAAGTAGTGATCAAAAATGTTCAAAATGAGTTAATTTCGTGCACGGACTCTTAAATAGCTTCCAGCCTGTTTCACGCTTTCGAACGCTGCACGTCCGATTCAATGATATTTAATTCGACGTTTCACGATTAATTATGCTGATTTCCGGAGCTTGTGTTATAATTAATTTACTAAAACAACAATTTAAACAAACCTTGTATACTAAACTAGGTAAATAATATTAGTAGATCTTAATCACAAATAACCGAACTAAAACGCAAATAAAATTCATTTAAACACGGACGCTTTTAATGAGATGATAATATAATTTCAAACAAACAGCAAAAAAGAAAACACGGGCAAAAAGCTGTTCAACGATCTTACACAACCTGCACAATTTAAAAAACCGTATGAATATTCATAAAGTGTCTCTAATAGCGTACTAAATATTAACGTCAACGCGAAAAAAAAAGTTTGGGGCAAAGGCGATAACCCCCGACGCGGGACTGAGGTCACTGGAAGATTTACATTCAGCCAATAGACCGCAGCTTACAATTAATTTATGTTATAACTGACGGGTTAGCCTATGACATAGATGTATGTTAGTTATGTATCTGTTAATCTACGCCGTGTCTGCGAGGCACCTAATATGAATGTTAAGTAGCCAGCCGAGGAACCTAAATGTTATTACAGAACAATTGATTATATTATAGTGACATATTAACAGTATTAAGTAATGAAACGTATTCGTTTCAAAAAGATAATGATTTCCGTAAATCATGCTGAAGTTACCATGCTATGGAAAATTTCTATAATGTGATTCCAATCACATAGTTCCACTATAACTCATTTATCAGTGCGTTGTATGGTCGTAAACAATGGCATAACCTTGCGGACTCGGTTCATCTGTCCGTCCATTCGTCCGTGACAACTGTTGCTAAGGGTCTACGCTTATCACTATACTTATCTACCTTACACTAGCTTGCCATAAAAAGCATTCCTAACACCAGTCACAATACTCGAGCCAATATTGACAAGTTCACTTTTAACTTCAATAAAATGCAGACGGGATTCCCAAAGATTCAATCTTTGGTTGTTGAAAAGGTTACTCACCAGCTTTTCTCAGTAAAATTAACGTTCCGAACTGGCTGTTACGGCAATTACAATTTGTAATTGCCATAAAAGCTTCTTGAAAGCCGAAATGAATAAAACTATTCTGAATGTTACGTTGAAGCATAATCGAATGGGTCTGCGGTGCGGTGGGTCTGGGTAAACCCAGCTTTACTAATATCTTCACGTCATGCCGGTCAAACGTTATGATGATTTGAGGTCGCAATACAAGTCTACTGTACCGAAATTAATAACTATGCAAAGAGTTCGTCGAATTGAAGCAAGTTTTTATTTACCTTCCATTTCAAAGAAGCGAATTTTAGACTCAAAATATTAACAATTTCCAATAAAAACACTGCAGTCTTGAGACATTTTAATATTAAAAAGCTTATGCCTTTGTCATTTTACTCCAGTAAATCTTTAAGATAATCGCGGCTTACGCCTACTATACATATCTGTAATTCTGTATAGCCAGTGTCAACAAACGCACGTGGTGATCTCGTTCAAAACTCTGCATGAACCCGGGATGGTCCATTCCACTTCCGACAACCGAGGTCCTGCACCCACGCTTTGGGACGACGCCAGTGTGAGATATTAAGATATACATGTCTTGTCACACAGAAATAATGTTCAAATGCCACTTTAGAGCAGGAAATGTATTTAAATGCAAGCGATATCCTGTCGCACCCGCTTTGCGCCTCACGAAATTAGAATACATCGTCTCTTGAAATCAGTTGCAGTTCCTGATAAGATATTGTAAAGAATGTATTCAATTTGTTATCGGTAATATCAGTATCGCATTTGATTACACAATCTCATAGATAAACAGGTAAACGGACGAGAAAGATATCATAAATCTACGTGACATTAAAAGATGCAATTGTGAAGTTAATGCGTGCTAATCTGCTAACCCATGGCATTCAAAAATACTACTTAGGTCGACTTTTCGCCCACTCACTAGCATTAAAGAAAATCTTTCTTCTCTTAATTTGTATAAAACGGACTGCACTTGTAATACAAGGACTCTTTAAAGTGAATCAAAAGTTTTATTAAAATGCAGCAGAAAAGCCGTCGTCACACGAGGCAGTCACGTTTGCATTTCGCATTCACAATGGCGCTCTGGGCGGGATGCGCCCAGCCACTTCCGACAACGGGGGCCAGCCCACGCACTCCCTGATACCCAACGCTGTTCCATTCAGTAAATAACATCACAACTACTCCAAAAACGTCTAATAAAAACTAGGTCAAAGATTTATGCCGGAACACTACGGACTTTAGTTTTCCAATGGCTTTCTTTGGAATGCAATCGGACTTTAATGTTGATCTGAAGATCGAAGAAAAGTTGTCGTTTCATGCAGACTTACAGCGTCCAAAGTGGTGATTAATCAGAATGGTGACCGCCTGGCCGTTAGCAAGCTGTTTGACGGTGCAATAGGTCAAGCTTAGTTACAAGCTTTTGAATAGTCGCAACCTTTCATACCACAATGTAGCTGATATGTGATTCCAAAACCGCAATTATTATATGTTTCGAGGCCTGTGTTCTCAAACGATTCTGAAGCAGAGGCAAGCAGGTTTTAAGGTAATCAGACCTGTCTTAAGTTTTTCTCATTTGACAATAATATGAAGATTTATCAACTAAAATAGTGATGGATATAACTGTTGATGGATGGAGAGGAGGAGAGGAAGGCCAAAGAAAAGGTGGCTGGATCACGTGAAGAATTATATGAAAGAGTAAGGAGTAAATGATGCCGTGACGTATGACAGGGGAGAATGGAAAAAGATGATCAACATTCATACTAACATTAAGATTATTACTGTCTTTTGATAACGTCTTAAGAAGTTATTGGGATCGCTTCTACAACATCTTCGACTATATTCTGCTTGAAAATGTATCGCTTTGAAAGAACATATAATTCGATATACCATACTCTATTATCTGAGGCATCTTCATTCATATGCCTTTGTCTTGGCTAAAACCAAAACACATTAAATACGTGTTGTAAGCACATGAAAGTCCCGGATATTAATAGGGCGGCACCTAGTCTCTTCTAGTGGGAGTTGTGATAGGCGATTAAGGCATTCTATCAGGTGAATGAATACCAGCATCCACCTACATACTGCGAATTAATACCAGCATCCACCTACATATTGCGAATTTAAAGGTTATTCGAAGGCAGTAAATGACAGGTCGAATACCAGTATTTTACATGAGTTGACTGCCTATGTAACCTCCACAACCCAGTCAGTACTGGGTAAAAACACAAAAAAGTGAAAAATAACTTTCAAAAATATAAGCTGCAGAAGTCGGTGACCTTTATTTGATTGATTTTTTTTTTGTCACCGACTCCATAGTCCATAGAATCCCATCATCAGATCCTGACTTGATGACTATGGGTATGGGACCACCTGTGGGAAGTATACCCTTTCAAACAAAACAAAAAAAAATCCGAATCGGTCCAGCCATCTATGAGTAATCGGGGAACATACATAAAAAAAAAAGGTTCTGACGAATTGAGAACCTCCTCCTTTTTGAAGTCGGTTAAAAACGATACCCGTTGGTAAGTATGGTTTTCAGATTTTCGGGATTTTTTTTACAAATGAATGACAGCCGGGACCAGCGGCTAAACGTGCTTTGCGAGGCACGGAGGAAATTCGTTATGTAATGGGTGGTGAGTGTGACACTGGTCACCTATCCACAGACCAACCTAAGCAAGCACGGCCTAACCTGAATATTGATCCGAGGGGCTGTTATTATGTAGCCACGAGCTGCTCGGTTAATGTAGTCCAAAAATCTAGACAAATGATCAAAGCCTCAGCAAACAAAAGCTTTGGACTAGTTTTATTGCAAAATGGACCGCAGCAGCAGCAACAGTTCCGCTTATATTAAGATTAGTAGGTGGTGTTTATAAATATGAAACAATAAAAGAAAACAACGATAACTCAAACGTTTCTATGGTTCTGTTGCTGTAGAATAAATTAACACTCTTTATGATTACGCAAGTGTACAGAGTACAATGGGGTAATTATTTAGTTATTATACATATATGGGAAATGATTGGTTTCACTTATAGCTTACTCTTTGTTACTGCTCTTGTTCCAAGTTTTATGTAACTGTTAAGTACGAGTAGCAATATCGCAAGTTGAGAGAACTTGTAGTTTTGACGTCTTTCATGAAGTATCAAGGTAACCAACTGTCGAAAGAGGTTTTAAACCACTATTGTATAATTTTGTGGAGCTTAACTTAGAACTTAAATATACTTCTTCTAACTTTATATAGTTTAATATCTTTAACAAAATACAGTTCATTTATAGGCGGTGCTTTAGATTCTATAATAATATCATCAGCATAGACAGACAACTTAAAGAAAACCAGAGGACACAGCTCAAATTTAGATTTGCCACAGCTCAAAGTTTAGACTTTGTCATAATTATAATTCTTACTTTAAAAATTGTAAGAATGTATTCATGTATTTCAATGTATTTTGACGACCCGAATGGCGTAGTGGTAGTGTCTAATGTCCAGCGAATATTTATCTTATTTATTTATTTATATGTAAGTATAGATAAGTATAGACGACACTGATGTGATGATCCTTGTTGTAACCAATCAAAGTAAAATGCAATATGTAGAATAATTCGTATTTGCGATTCAAAAGTCGACGTATTACGCTACGTACGTTTACGTATCGTGCTAAGACCTCTAGATCTAGATAAGTAAACACAAAATACAAAACAATGGGGCCAATACGTGTGAAAATTTTCCCATGGGTATGCAACCCTTGTCGATAATAATGCGGGTCAAACTACAATCCACTCATAACCCTTTCTTTTATTGCTATTGCCTAATGCTGCAAGGACTGTGTGACGTTAGCAATAATACCCATAGAATAATGGTAATGCGATATACAGAACCGGTGTAATGATATCATGCGATAAACAATAGCAACTAAGTACAGTAGATATTATTACCGATGCTACGGAACTCAATAGAAGAGTAATGAACAGAACAGTAGTATGGACATAATAGGTTCTTCTAAGTGATTCTTTTGTGGGTAATGTAGGAGTTCTAGCCAGTAATTGGTAGCGTGCCACGTAGTTATAGAGTCACCGTGGGAAAATCTCCAGCGATACGGAAAAGCATGGGAAACTTATCGAGTCAGACTGCGGAACATTCAAATCGATAAATCCAATGGATCTCAGATTATTTGTCCTTGCAGTGAATAGTTGTGCATGTTTCAGTGTGAACGTTCTTGATGATAATTATTTTAAGGTAGAAAGAAGCGCCAGAGAATCCTGCGACTTTATTTCTTACGTTTAACGTAATTCAATGGGATTAAATTAACATAATGGTCCCCGCGGCCCCGGCCTAAACTAAACTAAACAAAATAGAATCACAAAAGTCCCATTTCGTAACAATTTTGACCCTCATAGGTACCTTGAATCCCATTTCGTAACTATTTTGATCTTCATACATTGAATCCTATTTGGTAAACTTTTTGTTCGGCAAGTACCTACAGTTAGCACCTAGATCTACAAAAAAAAATACAAGTACAGTTCGGTATTATTTATTTCTTTTTAAATTATAATAAATACAAAAGCAATGTATGCATTTGTATGTGCACAAAAATAAACCTTCCTGCTATGAGAAAAAAAGTAAATAAACTTATAACTAAGAAAACAAATACTTCCAATAATACTGAATGAATAGAACTACACTTTCGTATAGAAAAAAAAATTACATTGAAATAAATAAAAACTAACAAATCGTAACAAAAAAGTCTTTTTGGTGAGTACTCAACCAAAAGTGCTAGGCTCGCATCAATATAAGGATTTTTTTTTTTTTTACTAACAGTTCCGTCTGTTCACACAGGGCAGAACCTACTTACAATGAAAGTACTAGGCTTCATAATAGGATTTCTGCTAGTAGACTGGTTGTATCGTAAACGGCGGGACTAACATCTTCTTCTCGATTCTGTTCTTCTAGTACTTATTGTTCGGTAACCTAAAAAGACGATTTCAGCAGCATCAACATCTCCTTGATTCTGTTCTCCTAGTTCTTTCTGTTCAAATTCAAAATTGAGTTATCTCGTAATAATGTTTGTTGATGTTGCTATTTTTTGTCTTTGCTAAGGTTTAGTTTGCCAGAGAGAGACAAAAAATAGCAACATCAACAAATGGGTTCCTTGTAACTTTGGGAGTTGCATGTACTGTACAAAAAACAGATGAAATTTATGGTTGACGAAATGGGATTCAACATAATTAGTTACGAGTTGGCACAATTTTTTCACTTGTTTTGCACGTCTTTTGTTTAGTTGTTGAAATGGGAAAGTTACGAGATGGGCCGGAGCCGTCCCCGCTACGAGAAGCAATAAATTTTGTAAACACACATTCGGGTTCGCAACCTTTGGATCAAAATCAAAATGACAGCGTCAGCGTGATCTTACTTCAAAATGGCGGCCCAAATGTTTACGTTCAGATGCGTTCCAGTACCACAACGACAAAACATTAAACGACAGCGCTTTACATCGCCAAAATATAACCCGACCAAGTGAAATTGCTCGTTAGTTTCGTATTACACGTATGATAATTTGAGTTGATTGAATTTGGTAGTACCTATTTCTTGTTGATTGAATTGTCGCTACGTATCTTGATAGAAATTCTTTGTTTACAATTGTATTGCTGTATTGATAATAAACATAGACCCTGACACTGACATGGAATTTGCAAAATAACTTGAGCAAATTTGGATTTCGCGGACTACTCTGGCGCATCCCCTATTGCTTAGAATCTAGTTAAACTCTGAGACTAGATCAAGTTCAATAAAGGCAAGTCGAAATCTTTTCCTCGGTAATTACTGCTACTTCTAAATGATAAGTTGGTTTTGTTTATCGCTCATCAATCAAAAATACATTCCTAATAAAAAAGCAATATTGAAGAGCTATAATACAACCCCAACGTCGTATCTATTCTGTGACATTACTTAAGATGTTAACAGAGTAACAGCAAAGAAAGTACCTATAATATTACTGCTTTGGAACGCTTTACAATTAAACACCTTAGCCGTTTAAGGATTTAGAATTTATTGTTTATCTGGCGGCATCCGATTCAGCAACAATCTCAATTAAAGAGTCGAGACAGTATCCGAACGTCTGATCATCTTGGTTTAATGATCTTTCTTGAGTTAAAGACAGACGACTCTTTTCACCGTCTCAATTTCAAAAATTGATTATGAAAGGAATAGTTAGTATCGGTAGAATAAGTGAAACCAAAGTCTCCGTAAAGATATTTTAATTAATTTACCTTGCCATACTTTGTGATCCAAAAATAAAGGAGTTATTTACTACCGCAGCAAATATAATCAAGTTCGTCTTGAAATGCGGTGTGAGTGCACGAACGTATTAAATTAAAACAGTGACCAGTAATGTCTGCACAATAAGGTGCTAATTCGGAAGTGGCAAGTTAACGTTTAAACACAGTTCATTAACATGGGTCTGGAAGCAAGGTCATTCAGTACATATAAGCGAAGTTATTTCATGTCGTAATGACGTGCACAATTTGCTAATTGTCAATCTTCCTTAAAAGTCTTACTGTGTTGGAACTTAATTCATTTGTGAATTCTAAAACGTTAACTATTGCGTTTCAGTTTCGAGTTAGGAACTACGTAATTACGTATATTGGTTAGATTTCTAGGGCGAATTTTGCTTGCTGTAGTGCAAATATTTGTAAGCTCGAACATTGACATAAGTGGTACCAATTGAAGCAGCGTAAAGTGTTTAACGTATTCAAGTGTATTATTATGTTTGGCAATTCTCCAAGTTTAATTTTAGCCTTATTCCATTTAAAATTAATGGTAGAATAACATTGGTAGTTTGTGTAAAAGTTTTCAATACATGTTAGGCTTCGACGTTCAAGTTTCTCATCAATATTGTAGAAGGCGATGAGAAGACCATCTGTTGTGTTGTTGACGTGACTTAGTTTGTGGGACAGCGGGCAGGTGGCGCTGTATCGCGTAACCATAACCGCCCAAATACGGGGAGACTAAAGCCGGAAACACACTTACCACGTATGTATGTAGTTGCAGAATTATAAATGACTTTTTCATGGAAAGGTCATTCGATGGAGTTGCATGAAGTTAGAGGTTGTATTGATGATTTGAACGCTTTTAATTCTGTAACTACATCCGTGTTACAGCCGCGAATCATATTTTCATCAACATACAACCTAGCACTGCCACTGGCCTGCAAATTGCAAAAAAACAAAATTTGAATTTCGCGGGCTATCCTAGAACTTCCCCCTTAAACAGATTCATAAAGTTCACACAAAACGCTACAAGTAAAATATAGCAAGTTACACTAATTAATATAGAACACAAAAGTGTATTGTGTTACAGCGATAACAATAAATAAATGGGTCGATATATAACAACTGTTTTTATGCGTTAATCTACATACGACCGTACGTAGCGCATGCAAGATCATTATTTGAAATAGCAACACATGATATGATAAGATACAGCTATAATACTATACTGATTGAAGGCTAGTAGTGTTTTGTACCTATTTGCAATTTTTAAACATATCTCTTTGATAACACGTCTGTCGTCTTGCTATCGAGCTTGTGAGTAAAGGTTTAAGGTGCAAATTTGTGTAGCACGGAAGGAGAATCTCTACAAGGTCAATTGAATTGGTAATTATCAAGTTTTATGATAATTACTTTAAAAGTCTGAACGACCTCCGCTGAACCGCAAGATTGTCTGGAAATGTGTTTTTTCGCTTTTTGACGGATTTTGAAAAGATATTTTTGGATGATATTCAAAAGCAATTCTAGTTGTTATTAGATAAAGCCGAGGAGCTGTTTCAATTATTTTTTACTTCATCGGAACTGTAGTACTTTAATTTATTTATTGGTTATGTTTTTAAACGAATATACCTAAATGAGCCATAGCAACACAAGTTTCGCTACAATTTTAGTTACGCAAGCTATTGTAATCCTTATAAGCTTACAATATTTAAAATTGTGTAACAGAGCAAGTATGACTAATAGTGTTATCTCTCATTATTTCTAAGATTAGCTAGAAATACTAAAATACGGACAAGGAAAAAACTTCGTTATCAAAAAATACTGACTTCTGAACTTTTTTCCTTTAGAATTTAGATGGTCATCAAAAGTCTTCTAAATCATGGCTAAACATTTCAACTTAATTTAAATTAGGTAAGTAGGTGCACTGTTAACAGAAAAACCCATGACCTGTTTTTGGTTTCCTACTTTTTCCGTTAAAAGCTTTGACGTCTCAAGGAATACCAAATAAACTTGCTTAGCTTGTGAAAAATATGGTGAATAAGGAAATATCACTTTTGGAAACACGTCATATCAAAATAAAGTCCTTGCTATCCAATCAATAATTATAGCCTTATTTGTAAAAACCACAAAAGACGCACGATTAGCGATACGACAGTAATTAATTTATAAAAGCAAAACTTTATGAGAATGTATGAATGTTTGTTCGTCTTTTAGGCAAAAAAGATTGATCGGATGTGGGTACAGGAGTTTGAATTTTTTGGCTGGATTAATTTCCGCCATTTTGTTTTTTTTTTAAGTAGCGGCCACGGATAATAATTATATTAATCGATAGCTGTTATCAATACAACCCCCGACGCAAAAACGATGGGGCGTTATAAGATTGACGTGTGTGTGTCTGTCTGTGGCATCGTAGCTCCCGAACGGATGAACCGATTTTGTTCTTTTTGTTTGATAAAAATCCAGTACAAGATGGCCGCCGCCATAAATTGGCGGATTACACAATATTTATTCAAAAACTTTTTTATTTTTTTAACAGTTCCCTCAATATAGGTATCAAATGAAAGCCACACCAAAAACCGGGAATAACTAGAAATTCCATTGGGTCCTAATTTCAAGTTATTCAATACACACTACCTTAAGGCGATTACACGAGCTAAACGCCAGTTTTATAATTACTAACAGCCTTACAAATAAACGTGTTATAAAAGTTATACTCGAGAATAAATTTAGAATAAGCAAAATCGCTACAAATAAACAAGTAATAGCTTATATCAAGTATAAATTTGACAGTTGGATTCGAACAACCGCTATATCGAAGTTATGCGCGCCTGCACCCTTGTTTAAAGCTAGTATAACCTTAAAAATACCACGGTTTGTGTTTGTTAACGGGCATTTAAGTATTTTACGTTCGTTTTGATTATGGAATTAAATGCAAGAGAAGAAGTAGAACAAGTAAATAACATTCTAAATCTAATGCAGGTTCAAAGATAAGCTAAAATATAAAAAAAGAGAAAATTCTTTTGATTTATATACCGATGAGCAGTTTCGGTTTATAATATCGATTTTCTAAAGGTGGTATAACGTTTTTAGACCAATTTATTAGTAGATCTCTTGATATGGACATGCGTGGAGGTGGATTATCTTCTCTTTTGCAAATAGCGATTGCTTTGAGATACTGGGGACGTAATCAGGTAAGAACTTTCACCTACTCATTCAAGTAATTTTCTATAGGTACTTTGTATCAGTTCTGCTCTGTTAAACTAGTTTCTTATCCATCTCTTTCAGATACAAGATGATGCTGCAGACATTCACGGTTTGACTCAGCAGTCTATTACGGCGGTATGTCGTCGTGTTGCCCGGGCAATTTTAGAGAGAAAAGCAGATGACATTAGTATGCCAGTTACTTTAAAAATGAACAGCTTCGTGTTATGGAAGATTTTGAAGCCATAGCAAGATTTATAAATGTCGTGGGTGCGATAGACTGCACCCATGTTATAGTGCCCAAAGTTAATGTTGATTGATCGCTCTCTCTTAGCCATTTTAATAATAACTTTTTAATTATATTTCTCTATCCGCAAAAATAAACTTTAATTACAACTTGACTCAGTACCGTACGCGCGCAAAGAACAAAATAAACAAAACGGTCGAGATCGAGAAACGTCAAGTTATTTATTATTTATTTATTTATTTACACCAATTATAACATCCTTTCAGACTATTCCAATACGATGCTATAAGACGTACATTATTAAACACATTTTTGAACACATATAATAGAAAAACACACAATATAAAATAAGTAAAATAAGTAAAACTACCCAGTAAAAATAAAAACACCAAAATTAATACAACATGACAATGTTCAAAGTTGCACACAGTACAGTACAGTTGACAAAGGGATACAGTTTTCATAGACAAACTGCTTTTTTTTAGAAGTTTCTCTTTGGTCGCGCTGTTGCCAAATCGTGCATTTTGATATAACGGAGGCGTTGTTATACCAAAGATATACCTGTTTTATTTGTAAAAAAATATTCTCGACTTATCATTAAGTTATAACTGATATAACTATACCTAATATAAGAATAGAATAGATGCGATATAACAGATTTTTATTTGTAAGGCTGTAAAAGTATATGATTCACTGCTATAAACAAGACCAGAAAAATATATGATATTCTTCAGGATATATGCTAGCATGATACTGTTTTGAAAACATAATACAATTAATTTGGCTCGATAAAAAGAAATCACGAACTTACCTCTAAAAATATCTTTCAAACAATAAAAAACATACTAATATGCATGCGATCATTCTGATTTTTTTGGCAAATAATTCTACAAGCAATATATTAGCATGATACTGTTTTAGTTTTTTAATCCAATCAATAGTTTTTTTGTAAATCGATCGAAACCACTCATTTCGCGCTATTTGGCCCGCAGTGGCTGACGTAACAACCACTTTGTAGTGCAAGCTGATTAGAACTTTATTCTAACAGCATTTCAAACGAAGTTTGAACCACCACAATTTTTTTGTCAATAAAGATTTATTATTGTCACAAATAGAGTTGCTAATTTAGCTCGTCTAAGCGCCTTAAGAATATGTTTGATTTTCATATTATTTTATTACGTTTGTATGAAAAACGCATACTCCACCGGGTCCCTTAACTTATTTCATGAAAAACGGCAATTTCATAAGTAAAGACCTAATACTTTGTAACCTGTAATAATAATTATTTAAAGGATACTTTTTGGGCGTGGGGCAACTTAGCGAACTCGGCGTGGTCGCAAGACCACGCCGAGTTCGCTAAGCCAATAAACCCCAGTAATTAAATAAACCGAATTTCTTATGACATCTTAGTACCTGAATAGTACACGGACCGTAGGTTCAGGTCGGTCATATCATCAATGTATGTAGGTGACAGTTCTTATTCATCCAAGTCAATTTTATTCATTGAGGTTACGTAAGCAAGTAGGTCAAAATAATACATTTTGTAGTATTTTAGTACCTATGTCTTTTCTTCGTTGTTTATTTTCGTGAAGAGCCTGTTTTAAATCACAAGCCTGTTAATTTTCTTCGAATTTCGTGTCATCGTTTTCGTGTCATTTGATTTAAATCCAGGGTTCGAGGATATATATCAATGGATATAAAGGGTGTTGATCCGTGGCTAACGTGATCAGATACTGTGATCGGTGGAGACAAACCCTGTAAAGCACCTCTTCACGAAGCCGAAAGGCACTTGTTCTCCCCATCATTACGATCATTTTTTTGTTTTACACCATACCTGGGAACCTTCTAGTTACGGAGATATGGGGGTCAAAGTTACAACTTTTAGTTTTAAGTTTTTTTTTTAAATAAGTACAAGTTTTTTTTTGTAAGATTTTGACTTTTAACACCTCCACGATCCCCGCACTATTCATCAATCCATCCATCAGCACAATGTTTTAAGTGCGTTACATTGAGTTCTACCACAAAACATGATTTCTAAACTCAAAAAATAAAAAAAAATCCCAGCAATAATTTTTGCGTAAAGTTACTTAGTTTGATGTACAGAATGCTTGGTTAACGGCTTTGTGATGAGGTGGTTTACACCCTGTATATCATGAAACATATCCGATATTATCAAACGATTTTTTATGATATATCAATCAATACAAAAATGGTTTAAAAAATAACATATTAAGTAATTTTTGGCATTTCTTACTGTATTTCTACTTTCCAAATGTAGATAGCGTTGGAGTAGAGTTAAAACATAGTCTTATCCATAAATGGTAGATTCATGGAGTCAGTCGTGATTCTAAGTACCTACGTAGTCTGATTTTAAATAAATAAAACATTTCAGTTTTCTTTATAATGTTTATGTAGCACATATGCAAATAGTTTAGGACATAAATAATACAATAAAATAATAATATGGCTTTCATACAAAATGGATATATGTATCAAACTTGATATACACTTGTATATCGGATATGTCACCGTAAAATTGTCAAACACGTTATATTACAATATAACGTGTTTCTCTCTAGCGATATTGTAAACTCTCGAAATATTGTCAACTGAACATACGGAAGTATCTCTGCCCCCAAAATCGGGACTTGGAGCACCCCCCCCCCGTTGGGTTAGTTAGGTTCCTTTAAACCCTGCACTTGGAAATAGAGGCCCCGCGAAGCGGGGCTCTGTTGACTACGCTTTTTAGGGGAATATAAAGTGTTTTAAGGTTAGGTTATTACGGTGACATATATATCTGTCACCTTAAAATTGTCAAACACGTTATATTGTAATCTCTTTAGCGATATTGTAAAGTCTCGAATTATTGTCAAATGAACATACTGATTACAATAAAACGCATTATTTTTCGTGTAATGCATGCGATGGTAGTCAACTCACGCGGTGTGGAGAGAAGGAGGGGTCCTCCTTGCCCAGTGGTACCACTCTCAGGAAAAGATATTGTACCATTCCTGAGAAATATCGATTAATATAACCTAACCTTAAAACACTTCATATTCCCCTAAAAAGCGTAGTCGACGGAGCCCCGCTTCGCGGGGCCCCTATTTCCGAGTGCAGGGTTTAAAGGAATCTAACTAACCTAACGGGGGGGTGCCCCAAGTCCCGTTTATGGGGGCAAGGGATACTTCCGTATGTTCAGTTGACAATAATTCGAGACTTTACAATATCGCTAGAGAGATACACGTTATATTGTAATATAACGTATTTGACAATTTTACGGTGACATATACATCATAAATATCCGATATTTTGATATTTATAATAATTAATATCGGATATTTTCCCCATTTTTGAACCCTGTTTAAATCGGAACTTGATGAAATCGCTCCATTTCTCGCTCTAGCAAATGACGGTCCTGACAACAGAAAACGAAAGGAGCATTGAAAAGTGCTATTCCGTGCTGGTAGATGAGGTTCCAATACTGTTTAAATCCCAGCACAAATACGCTCAGGTAATTAAATAAGTGCTGGAATGGACAGGAGCCTCCGCCTGCTCTAAAAATGTGATCATCTTGATACTTCAGCTAATCATGGTGATAGTTCACTAATTGATTACATGAGCAGCACTCTTCTCTTTATCAGAAGAAGAATGGCCCCCGGACTTAATAGATATGATGCTTATCATCATGACAGTGTTTGATATAAATAAAATGAATCTAATAAGCCGTTTAACAAAAATCATTTTTGGGTAATTCAAATCCACGTAAGACGCAAATATAAAAACATTACCTCGTCGTATACTATCAGCATAACCGGAATATGCCAATGAAATAATTATATTATATAATAATTTTAACATAATATTCGACAAAATTGTTTTCGTACTTCGGAGTGTTATCTACAACTAGATATACAATGAAATAATGTAGCAATTCGAATATTATTAAAGGATTGGTCATTCAATAGCTACGTCACGACAATACATTACTTTGCCAGTGTGCCCAGTTGGATAAAATAATATATTATTGCAGCATGCGGCCTCAAACAGGGTTGCCAACCGTTTTTATGCACGAGGGCATCAGCGATCACTCTCGTTCAGTCTTACGGATTGCAGGAATCATACAATGACAAAAAACCAAATACATAGGTAATCATAGTCTTTATTTTTCTCTACGGGTAAACATTATGCACAATCTTAGATAGAGAAAGGTATCTGATGTAGGAAGGTCCTGTGGTACAGATAGATAAAGCATTTTTATAATTTAGCACAAAATTTAGTCAAGAATTAAAAAAATCCCTCCGGCAAGCCGCAGGAGGAGGTAGATTTCGAAGAAGGTGCTGGAGCGTCCGACTATTGAAAATTTGTATAAAGAGTTGTACTTATGTGTACAATCTACAAAAAAAAATATTGATTTCAAAATCGTTGTCCTGTAATGGAAAGTATACCCTTTTTAAATTATCTCATAAGAGTTTAGCATGGAAACGCCCTCAAAAGTTTAGTTATAATTTTTTATTTCGAAAACTATAAGTTTTATCGCTAAACTTTGAAGGTAACAATTGAAAAGTAAACAATTTGCTTTTAAAAAAAAATATTTGCGACGCTCAAAATGTTTACTGTTTCGGAGATATGATTTTTTTTCGCAAATAATTTGGAATTTTCAACCACCTCCCCAATTTAGGGGTTGCATCAAAAAAGTTTTAATTTAAAGATGTCCGTATTCGTACTCAGAGTGATAAAAATGAGAAACGGTTCAAAAATTTTCCATAGGAAAAAAGTTATGGCCAAAAAACTGATTTTAGAAAAACCGCCCCCCCGCCGCCCCCCATGGACGAATTCCGCCCATTCACGAACTTAGCCTAAGTTTTGACCGTTTCGATTTTTTGGCCAAGTTTGAAAGCAATCGGTTCATAATTGCGACCTGTAGAGTGTGGCTAAATTTTGCTTGTCACCCATATACATACGTATTCATATATATATCCCCGTAGGTGAGAGACCAATAGGTAGATTTTTTTTTTTTCAAAAAAAGGAAATCTACCTAATTAAAAAGTTTGAGTGTTACGTGTTTGATAAGACACAGGTTTTAGTAAATTTTCTGTGGAAGCGTAGTCAAGACTTGATAGCCAGGTGCACAATTTTCTTTATATAGTAGCTTAAGTATTGTGTAAATAAATATTTTATTATTAAGTATTACCTAAATTATAAAGAAAAGTCTCAAGAACGGCAATTTTTTTTGGGAAAAATAAGTGGTAAAACAGATGATTAGACAAACATTAGCTGATCTCTGATTCTCTGATCAATAATATTAATCCTTTTATAAGAAAAACTACAATTGCTTTTTTTTGCAACTGGCAACCTTAGTCGCAGAACACGCGTCGATACCGCGAGTCGGCGCGTACGCATAATGTAGTTAGGGGATTATTTTTTTAATCCAATTACAAAGTAAGATCTCAAAATAAATGGCAGTAGCCATAAATACGTCGTGACCGACAAATAGTGGCCTTCATCACTAGGTAGGATAGAGATAAAACTAGACGGGTTTATTGAGAAGGATAATATCTATCTGCTATTACTGAATATCTTCAGGCTATATTTTATGATACACCTGCAAAAGGGTAGGACAGTATGTGGTATTAAAGGTGTTCTATGAGACACCGTACGGAAATATACATCAGCGGCACGTTTTTGAGACACGTTTGGACACATTATTGTAATGAGGAGGAATGGGAAAAATGCTACAAGAGTTTGGGAAAACCAAAGAAACGATGGATGGACCATTGAGATGACGAGTAGTAGTGAAGACTAGAAGAACACAACGTTGCATCGACAGTGTCGACACCAAACTAATTGGGAAAATGCTGGAGAATTATGACGGCACCTTTTGGAGACCATAATTCTGTCTCCAAGACGCAAGACGGATGTTCAGCCACCGTACGAAGTTAACCTTCAGCACTGTAAGTGTAATTCTGACACGTCCATAAAGCCCAATAAAGATCACAAGCACTGATTACTGGGAAGACTGACTCATTTCAATATTGTTGACTCATTCAATACATCACGCGCGAAATAAACCCGATATGATCCACATCTTTGATAGTCGCAATCGTAATGAATTTATTAATATTCATGAAGAGGAAAGTTTTTGTTTGTTACATCAACTGGACTATGTGAATGAGTATACTTAACCTTAGGTAATCAAGAACTTCCTAGGACACTGTAAGGACGGCTACTTGAAAATATATTTACAGCCAACTGGATATACGAACAGGCTATTATTCAGCAAAATAATTCAGGACTTACATCGTTTAGAGAAAGTGCAAGCTTTGCAGAAGACACAGGTCATTTGGTACTCGGATGTTTTATAGAAGGAGGCAAAAACCAAATAAACAATGGATCAAGTGTGTGAAAGATGATATGGCTATATATTGACTTCTTAGATGAAGATTAATAATAGATAAACATGGAGTGGAAGAAGAGAAGCTACCGACCCTTGGAGAAATTGGGATAGGGGAGGAAAATTATACAATTCGAACAACGTTATCATTGTAGGAACGACGATAGATGTCGATCCTACACCACTACTAGACTTAAGAAGAAGCTTTTTATCTGCACTTACACTGACTGGCCGAAGAAAGAGGAGCTCTATACGCAGTACCGGTTGAAATAATGAATGATGATGTCCTAAATGCTCAGAACATCGAAACAAACTGCAGATTCGGCAATGTTTAATATTAGCATTAGACAAAACGTCCTAACTCGAGTCCTCATACTCCTTATTAATAATTATGAATTCAGCATCAATTCTATGCAATCCGCATTACCAAGCTAATCCGATAACTCACCGTTTGCGAGACAACCATTCATAGTCAACAGGGTCTATTGTTTGTCTATTACGATCGCTACTTGATCGGTTACTAACACCACACTGGTCGCTTTGTTCATTTTCTACTGCATTACTGGGCTCATTTGTACAAGAATTGACTTTTTCATTGTTATAAAGTAAACGTTACTAGATATTAATACTGACGAAGTCATATTTTGGGAATATTGGGGGAAATTACTTCAACTTTTGTTTTTTCTGGGCATCGGAATTTTTTTTTTAATCATAGGTAATCGGTTACCTCGATTGGTGCAGTTTTGAATTGAAAGGCATTGTCATTACAAGTATTTAAGGCACCGGGCTGATGGATATAATGCAATACTAAGGAGTCAAAGTAAGTATCCTATTTCTTGCTACATGTCATTTTGAACAAAACTATTCTCTCTACATTTTTTTATTAAAAACACAAGATTGTTCCCAGTAACGTCACAATAATTTATGAAGAGGCAACCAAGTTTAATAAGCTCAAAAGAAAAAGTTCATTACATCGGATATTAATTTAGGTAATATCCAATTTGGACCAAATATTCTTTAGAAAATGATGTTTGGCAGCCAAACCGAATCTGAAAGTGCTCATCTCTATTCACGAACTTATAACTACTTATTTTAACTCTGATGAAAAATGTAAGTAATTTGAAAGCTTTTAATAAGATGAGGAACAAATGTTATCAAGAAACACGGCCACATAAGAAACCGTAAGACAATCTTCTGGCATTCCATAAGCGCCTGACAGCGCAACGCTAGTAATAGCTAATGAATGACACGCAAGAAATAACTCGGATAAATTAAATACACCACGTATTTTTATAGATGATCACCAATAATTGGGTACACATAAAATAGTCGTATAACACATCACGGTCGGGGGAACGAGTGCGACCTTTCACTTTCTCTAGAGAAGTATGCGACCGCTCAGGTTTTTGCAATGCCAAAATATGCAATAAAAAAATGATCGTAAAATTTCCGTTAGCAACAGATACCTGGAATGAAATAAAATATTTGATAGGTACTTATTTCAATGACACGAATTCGAAACTTCAATATGATATAGAGGAAGATGCCATGAAAACAGGAAATAATAAAGATCAACTAACTAATATGGCATAATAAAGAGATGACCATGTTTACACAATGCATGGATTTGAATGAATTAATAAAGTTGTATCGATAAAAAACACATGTTAAATATTTATTATTAATCAGTTCCTATCAGCATAATAATAAAACTGCACACGCGATACTGTAAAAAAATACGATGGCGTCTAACAGCTAGCTCACACTCACAAAGAACGATTCCATTCCATCTCAAACGATTAATTTACTTCTCTTCCTGCCCCGATAGTTGACAGGACTTCACATGGCATACAATAACGCATGTATAATTAGAAGGAAAGTAGCGGTAAATAATTAACCATTCCTACTACAGTGACATCCTTTGTTATTTGAAACACGTCGCGACGACATGAAGGCAATATCGAATAATTGAGTGAAATAATCGGTTAATTCTTAAGTGCTTTTCATCGTAACGTGGGATTTAAGAGTTAGGTTTGAAAGGGAATTAGGACGCATCGTATAATACTGTCCCAAAACACACATATGGGGAGACAAATTCCTGGTTTGTTTATTTTAAGACGGGTCTGTCACTAAACGCGTGTCAAAGAACCGTCCCTCAGTTCCACGCTCGTCGACATCCTGAAACTATTAATTCAACCTTCCACCGATAAATCAGCGGCGACGAGCGATGAATATAATTTATTCCCAACTAACCAGTAATTTATAGGGCGTAAAGTGTTAACAGCTTCTTTAATATTTTCACATTTCTAGTTACTAAGCAATGCAGGTAAGTTTAAGTGCTATCATAATAATAGCTTCCGGCATTATTCACTCAAGGATTAAGATACAACCCTCATCTCGGTTTTAAATAAACGCAGATTAAAAAGTAGGTTGGCTTTTATTTAAGAAATGATCAATTCTCTTATTTTCCGTACCTTTGTGATGTTTAATTATTTTTACGTAGATCATACGTTCTGTAGCATACAAGTTTTTCTTACAATTAAGAGTCAGTACAAAGTCGTGACAAGACTTAATTGCAAGTTACGTTTATGTGCGTCAATAGAAAAGTGAAATCGAAGGCGCTTAGACGTGTAAAGTACAAAATAGAGCACTTTGTTTCCCAACATAAGTTATCAAACACAATAGGGTTACATAATGACGCTTCAACTAAGGGCAAAGGGTAGAGACCAGACAGTATTGTATTAAAATAAGGTCGTTATTAAAACTAAAACATGTGCTTTGATACAGGCATCTATTAACGTAACCTTCATTAAAACAATACTCGCAATTAGTGAACGTAAACTATGTATGAACCCTATTATAAAAATAGCACACTCATTCGTAGTAGCAAAGACCTAACATCGTTAAAAAACCTAATGATTGTGATGGAAACGAACTGGTTTAACAACAAACCAGTGAACAAAGGTCAATACATTGTGTTATAGTGTTAGACTCAATCGAGCACTAGAAAAACATACAACCGGACGCACGGTACGAGACGACCGGCTCTAAAGCCCAGTACAGATTACACTAGTTTATTATTCGAGTGGCGGATACTCTAGCAACTAAACCCCGGACCGACTACAATGTGCCGGAAATAGTACGAAAGAAAATGCATAGCACTTTCTATTGTAACATCCGACACTTTTAAGGTGGGATCTTATTTCTATTCAAGGAACATCTTGGGGACGGTTTCGGGTTTCCTCGGTGGCCATTCAACATGCAAGACTAACTAAATAAAATATTAGCTGGAGTATTTCGTTCCGTTCTGTACTAGGCTTTAATCCTTCGGTGGAAACGGATGCGAGTTAAAGAATTTTACTTTCACTGAGGTGTTAAAGAGTCGTCGCGCGGTCGCGGATCCATAATCCACTGAGGTAACAAAGCAACAGGGGGCTTAACACTGCGCTTGATCCGTCTTGCGGGGCCTGACCTAGATCAGAGGACCACGAAAACCTCAAAGTTTACCTTTGACAAAGATTTTAATAAGATCTATTTAAACCAATAGCAGAATGCAGAGACTGTGACCACTATTATACGTCAAGAAAAGGAAAATGGCAAAAGGGGGCCATTGGAAATACATACAAAACTCATTGAGGTAGGCCGAAACTACAGAAAGCCACTACTACTACTGCTACGATCCTTGCATACTCATTTCGCTTCGTCCACGTTCATACATTTGGTCATACACTCACGCGAGTTGTGAGTTCAACGCACCTGAACTTTCTGAAGACTTTGGAAATGGAAGAGAGTCAACTAGAGGGGTAAAAATTACGTTACACACTCGCATTTCCAATGCATTTTGACAATTCAGCAATTTTCATTGCGTTATTTATGTTCTCGAGTAGATGAATACTTTAAACATAGTAAGCAGTGGATTACGAATTGTGTTAGGCAATTGGGGTGCAAGATAACCAAACAAGCTGTGAAATGAGTTTACAATGAGAGTTTACTTTTGCAAATTGGTGTTTATTTTAACTTAGATGAAAATGTCTGTGACTCTAAAGGGTGTAAAAAACCTCGTTATCTCGTCATAGCGATCTTGTTTTTTTCTTCACCATACCTGAGAACTTTCTTGTTACAGAGATATTGGGGGTCATAATATCGAACTTACTATTTTATAAAAACAATTCAATTTCTAATAATAATTATATTCAATCATGCTTATGAGTACTAGCCGAGCTAGCACAGTTTTTAACCCCCGCTGCAAAAACGACGGGGTGTTATAAGTTCGACGTGTCTGTGTGTGGCTGTCTGTGGCATCGTAGCTCCCGAACGTATTCAAACCGATTTTAATTGGGTGAAGGAGTGTTCTTAGCTATGTTTGATAAAAAACATTCCAAGATGGCGGTCACCACAAAATGGTGGATTAAATATTTATTCAACAACTCCCTCAAAATGGGTATCAAATGAAAGGACTTGACTGGTAGAATACTATACGCTATAATAAATTTCAAATTAAACATGGCCGCCACCACAAAATGGTGAATTAATTTTTTTTTCACAACTCCCTTCAATAGGGTATCAATTTATCAAATGAAAGGGTTTTACTAGTAGAATAATGTACACTATATTGAAAGGGAATGAGGAATATTATATTATTATACTACACACACACAGCATACGTCATTTCGTTACGTGACGATTTCTACTAAATCGCACTACCCGTAAGACGCGTTAAAAAAAATAATACCTTGAAATTATGATCCTTAGGTTTTTTTTTTAATTTTTAATTTGATGTAACTTGTTGCAGATGAAGTCGCGGGCGTAGTGCTAGTAAACAATATGTGCTCAAGGCTGATGTTCCAGGGTAGTCCGCGAAATTCAAATTTTCTTACGTTTTTTGCAATTTGCAGGCCAGTTCTAGGTGGTATGTTGTGATTCCGATTTTGACCTTGAAAAAACAGTTCCTCGACCTATAAGAACTTGGAAGGTTGTATTGATGATTATAATTCTGTAAAGAACTACATACCTATGTCTTACAGTCGCGAACGATATTTTAATCAACATACAACCTCCCACTGGCTTGCAAATTGCAAAAAACGTAAGAAAATTTGAATTTCGCGATACCCTGACACTTTCAACTTAAGGCGATTACACTCGCGAGCTAAACGCGAGTTTTATAATTACTAAAAGTATATGATTCACTGCTATAAACAAGACCAGAAAAAGATATGATATTCTTCAGGATATATGCTAGCATGATACTGTTTTGTAAACATAATACAATTAATTTGGCTCGATAAAAATAAATCACGAACTTACCTCTAAAAATATTTTTCAAACAATAAAAAACATACTAATATGCATGCGATCATTCTGATTTTTTGGCAAATAATTCTACAAACAATATATTAGCATGATACTGTTTTAGTTTTTTAATCCAATCAATAGTTTTTTTGTAAATCGATCGAAACCACTCATTTCGCGCTATTTGGCCTGCAGTGGCTGACGTAACAACCACTTTGTAGTGCAAGCTGATTAGAACTTTATTCTAACAGCATTTCAAACGAAGTTTGAACCACCACAAATAGAGTTGCTAATTTAGCTCGTCTAAGCGCCCTACGTGCTTGTTTCTGTGCTCAAAACATTATAACGTAAGTTGAGTTCAAGGTTAATTCGCAAGCAAAATAAATTAACTGGATACAATATTCATAAGTAGCAACGGTAATTTTAACATCTAATTGGTACAAGGAATCACTGCGAATACACACGTTTGAATTAAGCTACTATTGAAAATTAACTTACTATTTAAATAACAATCTATCTATTCACGATTCCAAGTTTACTGAAATAGGTATATTTAAGTCTTTAGAATGTTCCAGGAATATTGCTAGTAACGTACTAATGATATAAAAATAAAATTGTTCAGTTTATGACTTAATAAAAGGCAATTTATCATGACTGTTAACGAGAAAGGTGTTACCGAACAAAGTAAAACTCATATTTTTAACCGTATAATAAAAATAAAAAATCCAAAAATAACTGTTTTGAAAAACAATTAGAGTTCCTGCTATTTTGGGGGGGGGGGGGGGGGGGGTATTGTCCTAGTTCGAATGAATTTAGAAGCATTGTTTAATTGTATAACAAAGGCAAATCAAGTTCAGTTGTTTTATAATGTTGCGAAGTTAAAAAGGGGTGCATTAAAATAGACTTCACGTGTGTAAGCCACGCTACTACCTACTTAGCCGACTTGCTAACAAGATTAACATTGATCCAGTAGCTCTGGAATCCAGTAACACTAAATCGGTTTTTAGCTATAACATTTTATAATCCAACCCAGCATCTAGGATTCAGCGCTGGATTTCAATGGAGCAGACACTAATAATAATTTAGGTTTGCCACAGTGTTCTCAAAACGGTGAAGGATCAACCAAACATCTTGATGAAAATAACATGTTGTAGAACAAGAAATCTGAGAACATGTATGTGACATTTACACACCCGTGGCGAGAAACAGAACGGTATTGCTACACGCGGCAGGAGGCTCCGTTTCTTGCTCTAGCACTGACGGTCCTGAGCGACAGAGTAGGATGATCATCGTCATCATCAGCCTATTAATGTTCCCACTGCCGGGACACAGGCCTCCTCTTTATGAGAGGGAATGGGCTACTATAATCCACCACGCGAGCCCAGTGCGGGTTGGTAGATGTCAAATGTCTACGATTTTTTTGTTCTAGGACATGCCGGTTTCCTCACGATGGTTTCCTTCACCGTTTTGAGAGCAGTGGTGATGAAATAAATTACACAAATTAAAGCGCCTACGCGCCTGTCTAGGTTCGAACCCACGACTTACTATTCGTAAGTCGGGGCCGTCACCACTGGGCCACCGCTGCTCCACAAAAAAGGATAGGAGCATGGGAAAGTGCGATTTCGTGGCGCCAGATGAGGTTTATATCTAACAGCCTTCTGATAAGAGGCGGCTTGCGTTTCTACTCTGCATGCAGCAGTGGGAACACTATAAGTAGGCCGATTTTTCTATGATCATGACCGATACAGCGATTAAAGCTCTATCTATACCCATTGTTCACGTAACATCAAGCCTGTAATCCCCGCAGAGGTGTACTGCAGAAATGTGGGTGTACTACTAGGTACAGTCAGCAAAACAGTTAAGTTTGCAGGCTAGCAATCTTCTTACGACTATTATAAATGTAAAAGTCTGTTAAGATCGATTTTTGTTATTCTTTCACGCAGAAACTACTGAAAGGATTATGATGAAATTGCAAACAGATTGATTATAACCCTTTTCCACTTAGTAGTAGTAAGAAGATTGCTAGCTTGTAAACCTAACTGTTTTGCTGACTGTACATCTCTGCGTTTCCCTACGGAGATAACAGGCGAGATCATTAATAGAGGACGAGCCTATTGCCGAGAGCAACTAGATGGCAAAACCCAATAGTCTTTTGCCTGGCCCGGGCATCGAACCCAGGACCTCATGCTCAGCAGTCGCGCTTGCGACCACTCAACCAATGAGGCAGTCTTTCAGTTTATACATTCCGAGAAAAAGGGGAACTGGAGCAGCAGGCAATACTTAATGTAAATAATGAAATGAAAAAAGTCTCAAGTTATTAGAATTGTCGTAGCATTATCAGCCTACAATGCCCACTGTTGGGACACAAACTCGCTCTGTCAATGGGAACAATGTTGTTCGGGAACACAGAAATAATTGAAGTTCTTTCCAATTCCAAATGGGTCTTTGTTCTCGGCGCGGCGGTAACTTACTTAGTTTATTAATTAAGTAGTTCACGATCTGGACTGCTTGCTTCTCTATTTAACTCAAGTTTACCTTGCTAGGTTTTCGTATCTATTTATTTTAGCTAACTTAGTTGTATAGTCTGATATTGTAATTAATATTGTATTTGAGTTATGTAACAATTTATGAATTGTCCTTCCTGTTGTCGAATATTGCTTGTCGACGACATGTGTTATTATTAAATCTTCAGTCTACAAACGAACTGTTTTGAGTAGCTTGTTAATTTTTTTTGCCTATAATGAGCCAACTTCTAATAAACATACTCATAGACTATAAATGACAGACACACGACAACTAACGGTCTACAAAGACCCATTTTTTGAGCCATAAAGATACCGTAATAATGTCTTGACACTGCCGATATTTCACTTGAGCTTGACAAAATCACTTCCTTTTAAACAGACGAACAAATGTCAACTTTACAATCTTAGGGGTGAGAAAACCGAGGGGTTCATCCAACCCTGCTGCGGCGATTCTTGCATTCAAAAATAACAAATAAAATATACCGTCAAACAATTAATGGCCCGAAATAGAATGCAATTTTGGTTGAAAGACAAAAATAGGGATTCAGTTAGGTTACCGAGGGTGAAAATAGCTGCACTCGTTAGTAAAAAGATTTTAAAAATAAAACAAGACTTAAAAGGAAGAGATAACTTAATACGAGTATCTTGTTAGCAAGTATCGTTTAGGGAAATTTTGTTTATTAAAAAATGTTGGCATTTTAACCAAGTAATTTAACAGCGGCTATTTAATATCCCTATTTAATGCAGCAAGAAAACTGTTAAACTGCGTCCAATATTTAAAACTCATCTTTTAACTGCATTCAGGAACTATCCTCCAAAACTTAAAAGTGACAAATATGGCCGCATTATTTAAATTCATAGTAATAAAATGAAGTTGGTACAAAGTGGGTCGTCATTCCCTGATTATAAGGAGGGTAACACCACAATCAATAGGGATGGATAGATAGAATATTGATTAATAATATTGGTGCTGTTAAAATTTTATAGCACCACTTACCGTTAAATAAGTGGAATGGGTCTATTTGAACTGGAATTTACTTTAGGGTGCTGATACAACATTCGATAGTTTGCTAGTATGTTAGTTGTGTTGTTTTGTAATAGTGTACCGTGTAGTCAACAGTTTATTGTTGCATTTTGTACCGAAAAATTGACCTATATTTTTAATACTCATAGGCTCGATTGAAAACATTAATAATTTCTCAAGTAATAGACGAGTACAGAAGAAGCAGACATGCTGCGCAGACCCTAATACGGATAAGTACGAGTAAGTATAATTATAATATATAAGAGAATCATGAATGATGAGGCTTGGTTGAAAACATTAGTCAGATGGTAGAGATGTGGACATATCAATTCTCATCTTTTACATTACACCAAGCAAGTAAAGTAATGAAGTCAGTATCTATTAAAATAATGATAAAAACGAATCCCCCCAAAACTCATCTTATAAGATTTATGTAGGTAAATTAGGAACTACGTCGGTATACCTTCGAGTGTATATTTGACGAAATAAAAGATAAACAGAGTCCGGTTAAATTAACACGCTTTTTGTGGATAGTTTAAAACTCTCGTGATTTTAAATAAATAAGGATAAAAAGTGAGAAAAATCATTACCAACACATATCTCATACATTCAGTCAAAAAAGTATCAGGAATGGATGATTTGTTTATGGTTCCAAATTCAAATATTTGTTTTTTTGTTGTTGTTGTTAGATTGGCACAACTGTTTTTCATTTTGGAGCGGAGTTTGAGTTGCATCTGTTATTTATATTAAATATATACAGTGCTGTTTTAGTTATATCATCTAGTGTGAATAGTGAATTTCATTATGGACAAAAACATCGAACATAGAGTTTGTCTTAAATTTCATCAACATCATCGCCAATGGAATTTCGTGTTCAAGAGTCACTGAAAGTGTTACAGAAGGCCTACGGTGAATCGACTTCATCAAAAACACGTGTTTATGAGTGGTACAAAGCGTTCAAAAGCGATCGAGATGTGATGGAAGATCTGCCTCACTCTGGTAAGCCATCAACGTCTGCAACTGAAGTTAACATCGCAAAAGTGAAGTACTTAAATAGTGACTAAAAATCCTCATTCAACTTTGAGAAAGATAGCCGCCAAACTTTCTGTATCTCACGAGTCGATCCGTACCATTTTAACTATTCATTTGGGTATGAAACATGTTACCGCTCGGCTAGTCCCAAAATACCTGAATTTTTTCCAAAAACTCAATCGCCCGAGAGCCGCTGAGGACATGCTAGAACGCGTCAATTCCGACCCAACATTCATGAAACGCATTGACGACCGCGGTAGTGACGCTGCCTTACGTTCTTAGGGTCCTGGGTTCGAATCCCGGTAGGATCAAATGTTTGTGTGATGAGCATGGACATTGGTTTCCGAGTCATGGATGTTTATATGTATAATAAGTATGTATTTACAAACAAAAAGTATATATGTAGTATATCAACTATCTAGTGTCCACGACACAAGCTTTGCTTAGTGTGGCACTAGGTGGCGCTGTCCAGCGATATTTATTTATTTATTTTTACTGGTGACGAGACGTGGGTTTACGTGTTTGCCATGCAAACTAGTCAACAAGCTTCGGAGAGGTGCCTTCCAATTGAACCGAAACCGAAAAAACCACGTCAAAGTCGATCAAAACTCAAAGTCATGTTGAGTGTTTTCTTTGACTTAAGGCGATTAGACGAGCTAAATTAGCAACTCTATTTGTTGTGGTTCAAACTTCGTTTGAAATGCTGTTAGAATACAGTTCTAATCAGCTTGCACTACAAAGTGGTTGTTACGTCAGTCACTGCGGGCCAAATAGCGCGAAATAAGTGGTTTCGATCGATTTACGAAAAAACTATTGATTGGATTAAAAAACTAAAACACTATCATGCTAGTATATTGCTTGTAGAATTATATCCCAAAAAATCAGAATGATCGCATGCATATTAGTATGTTTTTTTTTGTTTGAAAGATATTTTTAGAGATAAGTTAGTGATTTTTTTTTATCGAGTCAAATTAATTGTATTATGTTTTCAGAACACTATCATGCTAGCATATATCCTGAAGAATATCAGATATTGTTCTGGTCTTGTTTATAGCGGTGAATCATATACTATTAGTAATTATAAAACTCGCGTTTAGCTCATGTAATCGCCTTAAATAATATTATTTGAGCGTTATGCGGCATTTAAGAGAGCAAATTCGACGAAAAGGGCCAGATTTGTGGAAAGAAAATTCTTGGATTTTGCACCACGAAAATGCGCCTTCGCACAAGGCCATCACTGTGAACGAATTTTTGACCAAACACTCAACAAATACCATCGAGCAACCATCATATTCACCAGATACGGCTCCAGCCGACTTTTTTCTTTTTCCTAAACTCAAATTACTACTTCGTGGCACCCGTTTTCAATCGGTAGAAGACATAAAGGAGAAGCGGCGAGAACTGAACTCAATTCCGAAAACAGTGTTTAAAAATGTTTTGATGAGTCGATTATTCGTCAGCGTAAGTGTATCGTTTCTGAAGGAGCATACTTTGAAGTTGATAAAGTAAATTTGGATGATTATCAAACATTTTGTGTATTATTGATCTTTTCCCGTTACTTTCTTGACAGAGCAGTACACCCATGTTTCGATGATTATATTTTTAATACACATGTAATAAGGGGCGAGCCTATTGCCCGCAACCGAGCACAACTATTGCCCGCAACCGAGCACAATTATTGCCCGTAACCGAGCATAACTCCAGAGTACGTGGCTGCTACTGAGAAATTCCTAATGCAACAACCCAATAACACATTGCCCAACCTTGGAATCAAACCCAGGACCACATGCTCAACAGTCGCGCTTGCCACCACTCGACCAACGAGTGAAAACTTACGAAACATCATAATAAGGTATTTTAAAGAAGTTGGGCTCGTTAGGGATCAAACAAAGGAACTTATTTGGAAAATAAACCGTTTTCCTTTCACGTGTTTAACTCAACAACACCTGTACATTAACGTGACAGCAGTAAAGTTCAAATGTCAACACATTTTTCTGCTATTTTCGCTGAAACGTGTCTGCTTTATTTCCCCTTACAAAATGGGGCGCTCAAATACAAGAACTTTATCAAATACGTGTAAATTCGCGCTAAAATCCATTTTATTTGTATTGTTATAGGCCTCGTTTTTACCTGGTTTAAACACGAACTGACCAGAGAAGCATGGCACAAGAGGGACTTAGCAGTGGGTAGAACCAGGCGGTTGATGATCAAGATGAAGGCAAAGGTCAAAGAGTCCTCATCCTGATATCTGTCTCTCGTTCTACTAAAGACCGTAGACCAGTCTTTTTTGAAGTGATAACTTCTTTAGGCGCGTTGAACACTTTTTGGGTGAATAAAAATCATGAAACTCGCGTGACCGTTACTTTATGCTTCGTAGCACTCGTAGACGATCCGCTACAGCGTAGCACCACCTGCACCACTAGGCGTGCTCGAGGCACAACGCGTAGCTGATATAGATAAGTTACTTAGTTTTCACTCCTATCGGCATACCCAAATACTGCCTTGCATGTTTTTTTAGAAGTAATCATTCTGTAATACCAATCTAATAAAAGCTTCAATTCACCTGGGCGCCTGTACAAACAATGTGACATCTTACGCAAGCCACTGGTTCTAAAAATACTCCAAGCAATGGGGTGGACTAGACCTCACATTTCATTGTGACATTTCATAATAATCCCAATCGCATGGCGACTGCTTTCTTAGAAAAAATACCCTTTAGATTCAAATGTTTTCTTGAGTTTTGTTGTTCGTGGCTTAATAATAACAGCCGCTTGTGTCGATCTTAAAGATAAGCCGTGCTTACATAGGTTGGTTTGGGGGTGACCACCCATTACATACCGAGTTTCCTCTGTGTCTCAGGAAGCACGAGAAGCCGTTGGTCACGGCTGTCATTTGTAGATAGATGAGAGTCGTTACAATGACCCGAAATTCTGACAAGCCGGCTTACCAAGGGATATCGTACTACCTAGTACTAACTAGGTTGTGGAGGTCAGATAGGCAGACGCTCTATGTAAAATACTGGTATTCAGGTACCTACTTAGGCAGATGATGATGATTATTCAAATGTTTTTAGCTGTGCTTTGATCGAGTGGTTTCCTTACTAGTCGATGGCTTTTTTACTTTTAGTTTTTAAATCAGTCAGGACCAATAAATGGCTATTAGTGGCTTAATATATTCATCATCATAACAATTTATGGGAATTATTATAAGACGTCCACTGCTGGCCCAAGTGTCGCCAATATTAATATTATTTACAATTGTATTAAGCTTCCGAGCAACCATTGGCAGTTTGTATTCGTTGCTCAGTATATTATTAGCCTATTAAATTTATTAAATCTATTAAATTTATTATATGAGTATTATATGTTTTTTCTTAATAATATTTAAATCACAGCAAATATTACGACGTACTTACCTTTATATATAATTATTCAATTTTTTTTTGAATTGGCGATTTCTGACGTAGAGACAAAAACGATAACAAGCAAATGAAAATTTAATGGTATTAGTACTTTATACTTGTGTGTCTTTAGGGCTGATAAAAACATTGTTCTTAAGCAAATTCATACTACGTGGCTGAGTTATAGTCATTACAGCATAATACAACTGTCAAAGATATTGAGTTGAGTCGAAAGTTGGTCGGTGGTCAAATATATGCAGTCCACTGACTGACTGTCTGACCACTCATCACGAAATCTCGGAAACTACTGGGCCGTGAGGACTAAAATTTGGCACAAGCACTCTCTATGGGGAGCAGGCGCGCACTAAGAATGGATTTTTTAAATTCGCACCCCAAGGGGTTGAAAAGGGGTGTCAAAGTTTGTATGAAAGTCCTATGTTTTTAAAGTTAGAGACATGAATGTGGGCCTGAATGTTCCTTTTGGCTTCTAGGTGCTTATTAAGAAAAGGTTTTACGAAATTCGGCCATAAGAGCTAAACGCGAGTTTTATAATGACTAAAACTATATGATTCACTGCTATAAACAAAACCAGAAAAATATATGATATTCTTCACGATATATGCTAGTATGATAGTGTTTTGAAAACATAATACAATTAATTTGACTCGATAAAAAAAATCACTAACTTATCTCTAAAAATTTCTTTCAACCAAAAAAAAAACATACTAAAATACTTGCGATCATTCTGATTTTTGGGCAAATAATTCTCAAAAACAAGGAATATTTAGCATTATTATAGTGTTTTAGTCCAATCAATAGATTTTTTGTAAATCGATCGAAACCACTCATTTCGCACTATTTGGCCCGCAGTGACTGACGTAACAACCACTTTGTAGTGCAAGCTGAATAGAACTTTATTGTAACATTCAAACGAAGTTTGAACCACCACAAATAGAATTGCTAATTTAGCTCATCTAGTCGCCCGGGTATAAATAAGGGTGTTTAAAGTTTGTATGGAAAAAGTTCATGATTCAAATTGAATCTTACGTCAACGCGTTATTGCATACTTTACATTGAAATTAAAATTCGGAAGCTGATAAAGATCTAAATTGAATTTTACGACAACGCATTAATATATATTTTGAAATAAGAATTTGGAAGTTCATTGGAGTTAATCATATGTTTTCATGCGAATATTTAGGTGGCCAGTAATATGCAGGCGACTGCTGAAAGGTAATGAAATGAGGTTCTATAACGTTCCAAAGTTTTTATGCCAATTTCTAGGTGGCCAGTATTTTTCAGTATGCATAATTCTCATAGGTGTAATTATACTAAACTAACGAGCAGTTTCACTTGGTCGGGTTATATTTTTGCGATAGAAAGCACTGTCTTTTTATGTTTTGTGGAATGCGTAAGACTCATAGAACCTAAACATTTTGAATTCAAAATTCGAATTTGAATTTCGAATGTGTCTCAGTGTGTGTGCTGTTTTCACGGATTGTTGTTTTTGTTTTGTTTATTTTCAATTTGATATTATTTTCTGGAAAATTGTTGGTTTTGTTAATATTTGTATTATTGTTTTTTTTTACTACCTATAATAATGGATCTACGACTCAGTACGTCCAAGAAAATTAATTAATAATACACACATAGGACAAATGACAGCCGGGATCAACAGCTTAACGTGCTTTCCGAGGCTCGGAGGAAACTCGGTATGTAAGGGTGGTCACCCATGACACCCATCCAAAGACCAACTTAGGCAAGCATGGCTTTAAAACCTAAAGATCGACCCGAGCGGCTGTTATTATTTTGCCACGAACTCTTCAGAAATTAGCTGTGTGTGATGACATAATTATATCCTTGTATAAAAATAAAAATCATTACAAAACTGTTTGATTTACTTGATCTTTGGATCAAGAAAAAGGTTGCGAATCCCTGAATGTTTGTTTACAAAATGTATAGCTTCTCGTGGCGGAGACTAGAATAGTGTAAAACGTGTACACGTTCAAGCTCATTTCTGTGCTGCGATATTTGCTATTACTACTTATTTGCTTCGAAATGCTTGTCATCATCGTTGTTTGGTTTGTCTTTGTTTTGGTTTGTTTCACTCCCTAATTTTAAATTGGGAAGATAATTTTTAATTTCTTCGCGAATTGTGCATAACTTATTGAAGGTTTTCATTTTTGTTTCTTTGTAATCGGCAGGGACTCAAACTGTAACCGTAATAATGTGTTTTAGGTAGATTTCCTTTTTTTGAAAAAAAAAAATCTACCTATTGGTCTCTCACCTACGGGGATATATATGAATACGTATGTATATGGGTGACAAGCAAAATTTAGCCACACTCTACAGGTCGCAATTATGAACCGATTGCTTTCAAACTTGGCCAAAAAATCGAAACGGTCAAAACTTAGGCTAAGTTCGTGAATGGGCGGAATTCGTCAATGGGGGGCGGCGGGGGGGCGGTTTTTCCAAAATCAGTTTTTTGGCCATAATTTTTTGCCTATGGAAAATTTTTGAACCGTTTCTCATTTTTATCATTCTGAGTACGAATACGGACATCGTTAAATTAAAACTTTTTTGATGCAACCCCTAAATTGGGGAGGGGGTTGAAAATTCCAAATTTTTTGCGAAAAAAAATCATATCTCCGAAACAGTAAACATTTTGAACGTCGCAAATATTTTTTTTTTAAATCAAATTGTTTACTTTACAATTGTTACCTTCAAAGTTTAGCGATAACACTTATAGTTTTCGAAATAAAAAAATATAACTAAACATTTGAGGGTGTTTCCATGCTAAACTCTTATGAGAGAATTTAAAAAGGGTAAACTTTCCATTACAGGACAACGATTTTGAAATCATGCTTTTTTTTGTAGATTGTACACATAAGTACAACTCTTTATACAAATTTTCAATAGTCGGACGCTCCAGCACCTTCTTCGAAATCTACCTCCTCCTGCGGCTTGCCGGAGGGATTTTTTAACACTGTTCTTAAAACAGTTTCAACAGAAAAACACTTCTAGATGTAACAGATACAATAATGTTACTGAATCAAACTGTAACCTTTTACATGTGCTAATAAGTGTTAATATGTGTAACTGAAATACTTAATCAGTTATAAAACAGACCGCGACTAGATTTCGGCTATCCAATGGCAACGCTGAGTTTACCTGTTAAACACTTATTAACACTGTGAAACCTTTTATATCTGTTACAGATATGTTACGGTTACACTTTTGTAAGTGTTTTGGGTTAACACATTGAAAACACATTTATGAGTGTTACATATTTGATTCTGTTACCAATTCAACATGTAACACTTATAATTCTGTAACCTTTATGAAGGTGTTTTTATCTCCCTGGTAATCGGTGCTCTCCATCAAAAGATATATGAATTTAAAGTGTTTATGGAGAACTGATCATCATGATGTAGGGATACATGCAATGACATCTATTGAACCAAAATGGTACTAATGAATATAAATGTGCTCACAAGATAACTTTTAATTCGATTGACCGACTTTTTTTTTGTATGTAGTAAAGCTGTGACCTGTGACCGAGTGGCGTTCTAGAAAAGGAAAGAGAAGTTTTGGTCGTCCGGCGGCGAGATAAGCAGGCGATATTGTTGCCAATACGGGCATATCCTGGATGAGGCTGGCACAAGAGCGTGGAGCTTGGCACAAACAAAGAGAGGCCTATACCAGCAGTGAGTGAAGTGGGTGATGATGATGATGACGCATAACTTTTTCCAGAGAACTCCGATTTGCATGATTATTTTTAGTGAAAAGCGGATATTCTCAAAGTTTCAAAGTTAAGTCGAACCCAAACCACGCACTTCTGATTTTTCGTATAATCATCACTTGCTTCGGTATAAAGGAAAACATCGTGAGGAAACCAGCATGCCTGAGAGATATTTCTCGACGGCATGTAAAGCCAAATCAGAGGCCCTTGGGCGGCATAAAACTCTGACACCAGGTTAGGCACTAACCACACGATAAAGTAGAATATCGTGTTGTCATTTCATAAACCTTTATGACAACTTTAGACCTGGCTGAAGTATGACTGTCATCGAAAATCTAGAGACGGAAGACAGTCACAAGAGGTCCTTAACATTTTCCAGCAGCTATATCGTGTGTCGGCTCATTTCATGCACATTGATATAAACTTTAGACATAGCTGGAGTATGACTATCATCGAAGGGCTAACAATGGAGACGAAAGGCAGTTGCAAGTGATCCTCAACAGTTTACAGCAGCTATATCGTTATTGGGCTCACTTCATGCACCTTTATGAAAACTTTAGACATAGCTGGAGTATGGCTGTCATCAAAGGTCTGATGATGGAGACTTGGAGACGAAAGGCAGTTGCAAGAGGTTCTCAAGAGTTTGCAGCATCTACATTATGGTGTTTGGACTCATTTCACGAAGCATGATAGGAACTTTAGATCTGCCTGGAGTACGACTATCATCGAAGGTCTGACGTTGGAGAAGGAAGGCAGTTGCGAGAGGTCCGCAACAGTTTAAAGCAGCTTTATCGTGTCGCGGCTCATGTCATACATCTTGAGAACTTTCGACCTAGTTGGAGTATGATATCGTCGAGTAACGTAAGGCTGTCGAGGGAAGCCTCTACTTGGAAAACGTTACGCAACAATTTTGTATGGCGGTATTATTCCTATTATTTTTTTGTTTTAAAAGTCATCGATAGCATATTTATGTCGATCTCTTAAGCTTGATTCACACTCTCTCTAACCCTCTCTCTCTCTTATGTGACGCAGACGAAGTTGCGCGGGTCAGCTAGTTCAAACTAACAGAAAACTTTAATTTAGTCACTATTCGGTTTGACAGGATTCAGGTTCCAATCAAAACCAAACCGCGTTCAACGTCTCGTTTAGTGTCATTTGTGGTGACATCATTGTTATGGGTTATTGAGACAGTTCTTGAACGTGTTTTAAATTAGCTGATCGCGTTCTGTTTCGCAAATCGTAATACATTTAATTCCTAAGTAACATTATGAGGCATGGTGTAATTAAATTATTTATCAAGTGCTTCTCCTAACAAGGCGCTTGGGATAATTACAACGAATTCAACAACGCAGCGATGCCTGGCTGACTGCAAAGTGCAAACCATTAAAAGCATAACATTACTTACATTTTATGAGATTAATTAACTAAATCTTACTGCTATTATAAACGTGAAAGTTTGTGAGTATGGATGGATGAAACTTACTCTTAAACTACTAAACGGATTTTGTAATTTCGTCGAAATCTCCAAAGCTAAGTTTTACCAAGAAATCCACCCTCAAAAACGGAAGGCTCCCAGGGCGTGCCCCCTGCAAAGGTTAATGAATTGGTTTCCCTTTTCTATTATTAGTTTTAGTTACTCGTTTAAGAAGACGAGACTAATATAAGGGAAGTAATGAATGTCGTTGCAGCGTTCATTGACATATCCGTTGCAATCTGTGAGCCCGATACTTTCGCTAGACGAAGGATCGATTCTACAGAGAAGAGATTAGACACGATCCGAAGCTTCGGTCAATTTAATTTGTCTGCAAACGAATTACTGCTTATTCGTGTTGGACAAACTAAATATTTTGCACATGACTAAGACAGTGATAAATCGTTTGCGTTGCTCATCCAAAAACACAACAAATTCTTGTTATGTTGGGATTGAAAAGCGAAAACAACTATCGAATTTATAATTACGCTATGCAAATTCGATATTTCCTAATTCACGAAAAAGGTTATCGCAATCAGGCGACCTAAAAAGGAACGCGCTTAAAAATTCTAATAGCATTTAAACGAGTTGAAGATATTTACATACTTAGTTCGATTATAATCAGTTCAGAGAATTGTCAATAATGACAGGGCTCGGTAACCCCTCAGGTTAAATTTTGTTCCTCAATCGAAAGCTTTCCAGGTAGGTACGATCCCGTTCGGGAAATTCGTAGAAACTCTCGCGAGTTTTATAATTACTAAAAGTATATGATTCACTGCTATAAACAAGACCAGAAAAATATATGATATTCTTCAGGATATATGCTAGCATGATACTGTTTTGAAAACATAATACAATTAATTTGGCTCGATAAAAAGAAATCACGAACTTACCTCTAAAAATATCTTTCAAACAATAAAAAACATACTAATATGCATGCGATCATTCTGATTTTTTGGCAAATAATGCTACAAGCAATATATTAGCATGATACTGTTTTAGTTTTTTAATCCAATCAATAATTTTTTTGTAAATCGATCGAAACCACTCATTTCGCGCTATTTGGCCCGCAGTGGCTGACGTAACAACCACTTTGTAGTGCAAGCTGATTAGAACTTTATTCTAACAGCATTTCAAACGAAGTTTGAACCACCACAAATAGTGTTGCTAATTTAGCTCGTCTAAGCGCCTTAAGTTGGTGTTAACTACCTAAATATTTTACTGTACTGACGGTTCAGTACAGTGCTTTAAATCTGTTCAAATTTCATCTCTGACACTCTTTTTGCGACATTAATTAACCGACGTCGTTTATAAGTAGAGTTAGGCATTAACGGAGCTGTTGTTGGGCGTCGTGCCAGCAATCTTAGACTGAAGATCTTACTCCATGTTCGCTATTTATTGCAATTATTTGCGAATATCTAGAATCTTCTCTCCCCTCTGAACTTGAATGGACTGCTACAATAATTCTGTCAAACCTCCGCTCAATGTGTCTCGGCTTGATCGTTTGCCTTCAACCGAATTATCAAGCGAGATTAGTTGTAATACGCTACGACATTAGTTTGAACGACTTCAAATTGAGAGCAGCAAATATAGGATTAAATTAATTAGAACAGCTACTATTCGTATGTAAATAATTATCTGTGTTAGTAATTACATTAACGCCACAAACATAACAATTTTGGCGTGTTTGATAGTAAATTAAATTACATACCTACATCCTGTATTCAATGGAGCACTAAGAAGTTATTGAGTTCAAGTTTTTTTAATTATAGTACAAGAACATCATTATTCACGTTAGCCTAATTGCTTTTCAAGTCAGTTAGGCACAAGTGAACGGTGGAGCTGCCTTAATTAGCACCAGAGCTCATACTTTTTTTGCAATTTATAACAATAATGTAAAGAACTTTATGATAGTTGACAATTGACACGAAGAGGATAAAAAATACCAGCAAAAAAAAACTGAAAAGTTTAACGACCTCAAACGTTAAAAAGGTCGACTAAAAAGTATTTCACCCTGAAGTGGATAGTTTTAAAGTGTCAGTTACAACGACTGATATATGTTGAGACGTGGCGGATGATCGATGTCCCCCTCTGGTGGCTGCGATGGCGAAGGGATCGGGGCGGTGTGGAAGATCTTTTAATACAGTTAGTTAGACGGTAACAAAAACAAACAAAGCTGGGTGGTCCAATGTCCGCTGCCGACTAGTTATGCTTACGTAAGAGTAGAGTATTTCCCTCATTGTTCACGACTAACTTCGTGGATTAAGTACGTTAATGGTAGTTTGTGATATCCAATTTTCATGTCCACTTAGGCAGCGCATTTATATCTCTTTGTAGGCACTATTTACTTGAAAACTATTAGCAGTCTTGTCTGTATTTATATTCAACAAAGGTTTTGTTGAGTCATATTATTCAAATCCACGTGCTAGGTAAACACAAGTGTCCCTTACAGTTTGCAACGTAAAATAATATGCTAAACAACACCAGTTTGTATTACAAGAATCCCTTTATATGGTTGACCTATGAATTCTATGATAGTACATAGTTTTATCTCGACTAGTAGAAACAAACATCAGTACGTTGTTTTAGGAGTAGGAATTAAGAGTCCACCAATCGTAAAAGTCCGATAACGAGGTTGTTACAAGATCGACGCGTGCGCAACTGCGATTAATATAATTGCCGCCATTATTGACTATCGGAGTATCGACAGCGAAATGTTACTCAATAGTTACTCTGACTTTAAACACATGTTTAACAATACCAGGAAATATTTAGTACACATTTGTTGTAAAGAAAGTTTGTAATGATAATTTCCTGGGTTTTTTCAGTAATTTATGTACTTAAGGGGCCGGCGGAGCATGCGTTTTTCATACAAACGTAATACCAAAATAATATGAAAATTAAACATATTCTTAAGGTAGTGTGTATATGTCACCGTAAAATTGTCAAATACGTTATATTGTAATATCTCTAGCGATATTGTAAAATCTCGAAATATTGTCAAATGAACATGCGGAAGTATCTCTGCCCCCATAATCGGGACTTGGGGCACCCCCCCGCGCCCCGTTAGGTTAGTTAGATTCCTTTAAACCCTGCACCCGGAAATAGGGGCCCCGCGAAGCGGGGCTCCGTCGACTACGCCTTTTAGGGGAATATAAAGTGTTTTAAGGTTGTGTTATAATAATCGGTATTTCTCAGGAATGGTACAATATCTTTTCATGAGAGTTGTACCACTGGGCAAGGGGGACCCCTCTTTCCCTCCACACCGCGTGAGTTGACTAAGATCGCATGCATTTCACGAAAAATAATGCGTTTTGTTGTAAGCAGTATGTTCATTTGACAATATTTCGAGATTTTACAATATCGCTAGAGATATTACAATGTAACGTATTTGACAATTTTACGGTGACATAAAATAAATTATATAATTTCGATTGGATTACAGAATATCTGTTCCCAAATAAATATTTTGAAACGATACCTAATGATTTGGAGACGAGATATGAGGAATTTAAAATTTCTATAGAAAACTTGTTTTTCTCATAACTCTTGTTTAAATCAGTGTACATTCAAAATATGTGTTTGGGAACCTATTTATTCTGTAATCCAATCGAAATAAATACACACTACCTTAAGAATATGTTTGATTTACTTACAAATTATTTTGGTATTACGTTTGTATGAACTTCACATGCTCCACAGGCCTCTTAAAGAGAAACATGAAAGAAGATTGTGGTAACTCTTTTGATGCCAGTCCTTTTATTTAAAGCTACATTTAAAAGCTTAAATATTATTGCACTGTTGGAATTTAAGTTTTTGGTGCATTGGAAACCCTCAGTCTGTTCCCTCAAAGAACTTTGATTAGCATTCACCTATGTGTCACTGCTTTTAATATGAGAGGTAGGTTTAAGGCATTGTTAGGTTTGAAGACTAACAGGAAATAGTAAACTGAAATGTAGTATTGCCTAGGTACATGTATGTACAGTCAGCAAAACTGGTTTACAGGATAGCAATCTTCTTAGTACTATTATAAATGAAAAATAGTTAACATCAATCTGATTGCAATTTCATCCAAATCCTTTCAGTAGTTTCTGCGTGAAAGTATAACAAAAATCGATCTTTACAGACTTTTACATTTATAATTATAGTCGTAAGAAGATTGCTAGCCTGCATACCTAACTGTTTTGCTGACTGTACATGACGTTTACTGTATAATTTTACTTACTATATGTATAAAAATTTAGAGATTATTGGACTGTTTATTTGTCATTATCAGAATAAAAATAATTAATTAATACACAATTTATCTTCAGAAACAATTCTGTTGTGCACAAACTAAACTTAATTTAGACACTTGCTATCTTCTTCTCTCAAATAAAACGAGAAAGAGACGGACGTAATTTAGGGCTGTCAGATTTAATTGGAACTAATATTTCCATACAAATGAAGGGTGCACGTAAAACATGTCGACTAAAAACACGGTGAAGCGCAAGGCACAAACTAGTTTGACACATTTAACTTAGTTCATAGCTATAGCCGTCCTTTTCTCGCACTGCCTTTTAGTAAAGCAATAGCCTAAATTAAGTTTAGTTTGTGCACAACAGGATCGACACCAATGTCTCTTAACAAATATTAAAATTATGACTAAGTACTTCAGTAGTAACTGATTTGACTAAATGTGATTCCTTCAAAGTTTGGAAAAAGTAGTATGCATTTAAGTTTTAATTTTTTTTTTCAAATAGGGTTAGACTTAAGTCTGAAACTGGAAATTTGCATTTCAATTTGGTTAATAAACAGATAATTTTGAAAAAAAAAAAATGAGAATTGAAATAAATTGATCAGATAATTAGTTAAGTTAGTAAGTAATGTAACTCAGAATCAGTTCTAACTTTAAAAGTTAAATCATTCACACTAACATTATCAAACAAGTTACAACAGTAACAAAAAAAAATAACTTGGCATTGGCAACAAAAAAAAAATAAAGCACCTTGCAAAAATAAGAAACCAGAAATCTATAGGAAATAATAACGCCATACTTCAAACCAGTTGGTATATACAAAAAGACAAGTCTTTCCCCTAAAGGAAGCGGTTGGCCCTTGACACAGTGCCACTTGTGGGGGTCAAGGCAACCCACTTGTCCAAATTGTTCATACTGGCCTCACTGAACTTCAATACAGCATGGAATTTCTATAGAGCAAGGAAATCTGGGGAATACTAGTTACTCAATACATTATTTTTGTACTGAGTTTACCTTGTAACTTTACAAGTTGCAATGCACTTTTTATATGACGATGATACATTTATTATGACAAGTCTTTAGCCATACTAATATGAATTTGTATTTGGGGCTGTTATCAGGTTTCTAGAAATATTTTTTGTACTGTTGTTTGTATAATATTGAGGAAAAAAACATGGAAAACAAAGGCCTATTCAATTGGTAATTTTTTACATGGAATTTTAATGTGAACAGCAAAAATATGGATAGGTAATACAGATTGAGGATATTAGAATCAGGACTAAAGTTAGTGCTAGATTTTAGCTGGCTTAACAATAATTATTCATCTATTATGGTCATGGACCAGTGCATGACTAAATAAATTAATATGGCTGGACATTACACACAACGCCATCTAGTGGCACACTAAGCAATGAGGCTTGTGTTGTGTACACCAGATAATTGATATGCCTAAAAAAATATTTTTTTGTTGTTGTTACAACAACAACATACATACTAAATGAACTTTAATTAAATATTAATACTGTATTTAAGTGTGTCAAATACCTACATAAACACTAAAAGAGGATAATGATGAATGGATCTATTATTAAAAATAATAAACTCCTTTCGGGACAGACAAGTACCCCATAATCCATGGTCCTAACAAATATACTATTATGTATACAAGTATTGTTTTATTTTTTTAGAATTTATTACTTAAATCATAAATAAGTGTATTTAGTAGCTGTGAAAATCAAGTCTTCCAAATAGGTAAATATTAAATATCAGATAAGATTCAACACCTCTATTCAAGATAATGTCCTTTGTTTTAATAATTGCAAATATTATTACTTTATCAATAAATAGTCTAATGATAGTCTGATAAGATATTTTATATTAAATTGTGTTGATAAGCTTTTAAAATTCTGAGTTTCTTAGCTTTTTTATTTTAATCATCAGGCAAACTTTTTAAATTGATTGATTCGGAGTTTTGTGACAAGTAAATTAGCAGATCAAAAAAAAATATCATCACGCTATTCAGTCTTACATTTAAAGTAGTAATAAAAGTGTGAAAACCAAAAAAAATATCAAGAAAATAGCCAGTTCCATCCAATTTGATGAACAATGATCATGATTTATTGGAAATCATGATCATTGTTCACCAATTTGTCTGCAAAGTGCGATGATTATAACAATTAAGATATTATTTTCCCTTAATTGTTCATTGCTAAGCCATTATTTTCAGGGTTACCTTTGAAATGAGACAAGAGCAAGGCAACTTAGTAAGAAGTTACCAGTTACAAAAAAAAACTTTGCTCGATCAACATTGTATTACCTCCTAATTTATACAGCAAAAAGTTTGTTGTTTTTATTTTCCTACATAATAATACATAGTCAATGTCAAAGATTGAATACAACATGTGTGTTCAAGGTACTTTTAATGGGATAACAAGTTATTATTAGTAATTAATTAGGATCATAAATCTTATAATAGCATGCAGGTGATATTGACAACTGCTTTCAAAGTGTGCGAGGGATTTAATGATGTCGTAATTAATATTGTGTTGGAAACTAAGAGATAAATGCCAAGCTAGTTGTAAGATGGTGAAGAATTGAATAAAAACTTGGTTAAGAAAAACATGTAGTGCCTATTATTCTGTCAGAAGCAATTAAGCAATATTCTCTTTAATATGAAAAGTTCTAGGAAACTGGTGTCAAACTCAAACTCAAACTCAAATCATTTATTTCAACTAGACCATTACGGCACTTTTGAATGTCGATAAAACGAAAAATAAAGCGAAGCTACAGTCACAGACACAAGGCATAATAACTTGAGAAAGTACTGTAGTTGCCCATTCCCTAACGTAGATCTCTATGGAGAAGAACGGGCAAGAAACTCCATGGACACTCTTTTCAATCAAAAATGTTGTTACAAAATCTTGGTTACATCTTTCATGTTGAGATTATACATATATGTGAGAACGATGTAGAAAGACGTGCACAATAAGAGCGTCCAGAGTAAAAATAAATAAATCAACAATTAAAAATAAAGCAATTCAAATGATCCACGGCAGCTAAGAGATGACCAGTCCCGACTGACAGCGCCCGTTCACGAACATGACGCATGAATCAGCGCCATTCAATTCAACCATATTGTAGGGAACTAAATGACCCGACCCACCCGCCACCATCAGCAAGACATTTAAGCGAGCATGACATTCTCTCAGCCACCAAGGCATATTCAAGTCAATGAAACATAACTAAATGCAAATGGTAGCTTTACGGTACATGGTACTCACACATGTGTTATGCAATTATACAATACTAAGAGATGGAATCTATACAATGCAAGAATATTTTTACAATCTTCTGCAGCTACCACAATAATTGTCCAATAAGTTTGCATCTAAGGTTGCGGAGCAGGACCAGCATTTAGCCAAGCATTTTTATCCTCAATGTAATCCCCCAGCTTATAATATGCTTGCCTACATAGTGTGCGTTTTACACAAGATTTAAATTTCGTCTCATTCAGTTGTAGAATGTGGGGAGGTATTTTATTGTAACATTTTAAACAGTACCCCATGAAAGATGAATCTACTTTAGCAAGCCTGAAACCTGGCTGAACTAGTTGGTCCCTATTTCTAGTATTATAGTGGTGTCTGTCACCTCTTTTACTGAATAAATGCAGATTTTTCCTAACGTACATGATGTTTTCATAGATGTATTGACAAGGGAGTTTTTTTTATGAGGCAACACTGATTGAGTGACATGTCAAAATTTCGCTCCGTAATTTAAAATTAGTTTTAATTAATTTTTAAGTGTAAAAAACATGTATTATTGTAATTAAAATACTACTAAGTGTATAAATACCCAGGATTATTGTTTTCACGGAAAAATACGCCATAAAACAGTGTTTGGTTGCCCACCTCAACCCGGCAACCTATAACACAATCAGCTGTTGTTCCTGTGGATCAATCTGGGGAGTATCATTGTTTCCTTTTATTGTTTAAATAGCTCAAATTAGTTAATTAATAGCTTTCATGGAACACTAAAATCATTATTCTGATCAATCTGGCACTTTTTTTGTAGTTGAACTTAGGTTCAGTGTCAGGTATCACTTGATATATAAGTATTTGTGTAGTTTGTAATAAGTTAATATAATAACTATCTATTTAATCAACTAAGTACAAAACAATAGAGAACATTGCTTATTCTTTATACATTTTTAGCAGTTTTTAGTCAGCTAGGTCCAGTAATTTTATTTCAAGAGTCCTACCCACTTTAGGAAAAAAAGTAAAAGACATAAATAAGTGTAATTTCAACTTCATTTAATCATCTTATTGAAATATTTTTGTAAGACACATAAGCCTACCTCATTTACCAGTTTAATAATCACATATTCCAGTCTATTCTCATTTTCTCCTTTCATTTCTAGCTTTTCTAATTTTGTCCATCCAATTAGTTCTCACCATTCTTTGTACTTCTACTTTCAGTTCTATTCTCTGAAACCATGCCTGTGATGACCCGTAAAGCTACTACCCAGGAGTTGCAAGCTAAGTTGAGAACGGCCCTTGATGAACTTAAGGAATCAAACAGCAAATGTCAGCAGCTGTTATTGGATAGAGAGGAACATGAGGTTGAAATCGAGAAAGTCGTTCACAAAAACACTAGCTTGAAACGGGAACTCGTGGAGCTGCACCAACAATACACGGAGGTTGTCGATGAACGGGACAAACTGCGGGTGGTCACAGATGGTTTCAACGACTGCAGTAATTATTATGAAACAGCTTTATGTAAGGTTAGGGACTTAGAAGATGAACTGCTCAATGCCAATAAACAAATAATTGACTTTCAGAAACAAAGAGAATGTACTCAGATTAGGGAAACTGATCATCTATATAATCAATTATTAAATTCCAATTGCAACCCACATTCTTTAACAACAATAGATCTTACTGAAGATTCTATTCTGAAATATAATTGTAGCAGTTATAAAGTTAGCCAAAATAAAATAAAAAAATATGCAAAACTTAATAGAATAATAAAGAAATGCAGGAAATTTAAAAAACAACAAAAACATAGTTCTAACAATAATAAACTAAGAAAAGAACGTGTTTTTCTCATTAAAAAGTTAAATAACTATCAAATTAAATTAGAGGATAGTAAACATTTTTATGAAATAGACACTCAAAACTTACAGTCTGAGATTCAAACATTAGAGCATCAACTTCAATCATGTTATTCCATGTATGTGAAATCTCAAAAACAAATAAAGGAACATATCCTTGCTACAAACGAATTAGTCAATAAGGATAATAGTAATGCAGACTGTGAAGACATGATGACCTTCAATAACACCCAATGTACATCACAAAGGGAATCCAGCCCGGATACTCTCCTGCCTGAGGTAACGGAGGACTCGACCCGGTTGGGCAGTGTTCCGGGTTGTATCCCCATTATAGATTCACCACACATTGTCCAAGGTTCATCACTGGTAGGTCAAACAGAATGTAGTTCTCCCCCTTGTTGTAGTACACATTGTGGTTGCTTTATTATGTTTTCTGATAGTTTAGGGAAAGGCTTGGGAAAATTGATTAGTAACAATCTGAGTCATTCTACTCAAAATTATTGTACACCTCAGGCTTCATACAACCGGATAATGGCATCCATAACTCGGAAGGAATTCGATCCTAATGATATTGTAACTATATTTGTTGGTAATAGTTTGAACGTAAAAATTGATGAAATCACTGACAATGTCACTCAACTGTTGAAACTAAATTGTAAGAAAATCATTCTGTGTGCCTTTCCATACTTTGAAAAGTTGTCAAGCAGGCAAAATCATTATATTCATAGTCTCAATAATCACATGTGTTTACTAGTAAGTCACTATTGTGACAAGTTGACGTTTTTCGACACTAACAGTTTCGTCCAGAAATTGAAGTCAACGAGGAATAATGCGTACCTGCCTATTAGTTTTAGACGTCAAATAGCTCGGCTATTAGCTTTTAATTTAAACTCAGACATATGTGGTATGTCGCAGTCTGTTGTAAATAGTTCCACGGAAATTAGTAATTATACTAATTGTAATTATACACATTTTAGCTTAGATTTAAACTAGTCAGTAAGACAATGGAAGGTACGAGTGATAATTTAGGTAAACTTATCAACTCTAAGGTATCTTCTAGCTCTCAGTTAATCAATTGTCAAAAAGGGGTTAAGCAGAATTCCTTTACATTATTTCATCAGAATATTCAGGGTTTTTCTTCCAAACAATTAGAAATCGAACTATTTTTAGAAAAAACCAAGTTTGATATTATCTGTCTATCTGAACATTGGATGAGGGATTACGAAATGCAATTTAATTACGAGAATTATAGTGTGGGCAGTTGCTTTAACCGGAAGTCTAAGATGCGTGGGGGTTCATTAATCTTAGTTAAAAATTGTGTTAAATTTAAGCCTCGTAATGATATTGTCGATCTTTCGGTTGAACATAGCATAGAATTGTCTTGTGTTGAGCTAGATATGCATGTAATAGTGTGCGTTTACAGACCCCCTAATTACCTGAACTACTCTATCTTTGAGTCAGTAATGGAAGATGCTTTGGCAAAACTTGTGACTGGTAGTAAACTAATAATTATCTGTGGTGACTTTAATATCAACATTTTAGAGAATAATGTAAACAGCAGTAGATTTTTAAATCTCTTTAAATCATTTAATTTGTCAAATGTTTTTTCAGAACCAACCCGAATTACTACAAATACTGCTACTTGTATTGATAATGTTTTTTGTTGCTGCGACTACTTAGATAAATCCATCGTAAATTACCTTCCTTCAGATCACAGCGGACAGACTGTTTCTTTCGCGTCTAATAAACAATTACAAAGAATTCAGATTCAAACTAGAAAAATAACTCCCAGCAATTTAGAAAAGTTTAATAATAATTTAATTAGTAAGTTAAATATAGCAGGCCATATTGGAAACAATGTAAATGAATTGTATGAAGAATTCTTTTCGGTAGTGCACACCGAGTTCAATAATACTTTAAAACAGAAAACTAAGACTATTGGCCCAAAGTTTATTTTCAGTGACTGGGCAACACAGGGTATTAGGAAAAGTAGGGAACGATTGTTTGAGTTGTACGGCCTTAAGCCTTATATCAACACAGAAACTTTTAGTAAATATGTGGCTACTTACTCGAAAATTTTTAAAAACTCTTGCAAGATAGCCAAGTCTCTTTTCATTAGCAACAAGATAAAATCAGCCGATAACAAAATAAAGACGGTTTGGAAAATTATCAACAGTGAGACTAATAGATCTAAAAAACCAAGTAATGACATAACACTAGAGACCTCACATGGTCTCGTGAGTTCTAATAATGAAGTCGCTCAAGAATTTGTAAATTTCTTTACCAGTATCCCACTTAAAACTACTGAAACCTTAAATTCCTCTCCCTTGCTCTCTATGGATTTATTGAAGGCGAACGTTTCAGCCTGCTCAAATGAATTTAAATTTCAGCATGTAAACCCCATGACAATCATAAAAGCTTTTAAGCAAATCAAGATCAAATTAACCGAAGATCTATGGGGTATGTCTATCAAAGCTTGTACCTCAATTGTTGAGACTGTAGCGCCGTATTTAGCCTCAATATTTAATTTATGCGTGGATCAAGGGGTCTTCCCGGATCTAATGAAATTCAGTAAGGTAATACCGCTTTTTAAATCCGGGGACAGTAAAGACACCAACAATTATAGGCCCGTATCCGTGTTGCCGGTTTTCAGCAAGGTGTTTGAAAAGATAATGCTCGATCAAATGCTTAACCATTTTAACACCAATAAAATCTTACACGAACAGCAGTATGGTTTCACCAAAGGACGTTGTACGACTGACGCCGGTGTCACTTTATTAAAACATATTTTTACTGCGTGGGAAGAGGCACAAGATGCCATAGGAATCTTCTGTGACCTCTCGAAGGCATTTGATTGCGTAAATCACGAAACCCTGATTTTGAAGCTTGAGCATTACGGTTTAGGTAAACTTGCGCTCAGTTTAGTAAAATCATATCTGAATGATAGACAGCAGCATGTACAAGTAAAGGGTGTAAATTCGATGGGTTTAAAAGTAAAAATGGGTGTACCACAAGGTTCGATATTGGGTCCCTTCCTCTTTTTAGTATACATTAATGACCTACCCCATTTATTTAACAACCATCCGCAAATGGTGTTGTTTGCTGATGATACTTCTTTAATATTTAGGATAAACAGACGTGCCACAAATCTTGACGACGTAAATAGCGCCCTACTGCAGGTTCATAATTGGTTTACCGCTAATAATTTAGTACTAAATGGGAAAAAAACTAAGTGCATAAGATTTGCTTTACCAAATGTCAAAAGTAGTGATTGTGACATAGTATTGAATCAAGAGAAACTTGAATTTGTCAATAAAACGGTTTTCTTGGGAATTACGCTTGACCACAGGCTACAATGGGGTCCTCATTTAACATCTCTTGCAGGCCGGCTGAGCTCAGCAGCGTATGCTGTTAGAAAAATCCGTCAATTTACTGATGTTGATACGGCGAGGATAGTCTATTTTAGTTATTTTCATAGTATTATGTCATACGGTATTTTACTATGGGGACGTGCTGCAGACATCGAGTCTATTTTTATTCTGCAGAAAAGAGCCATCAGAGCCATATATGAATTACGTAGACGCGATTCTCTAAGAGAACTGTTTAAGGAAATTAATATCATGACAGTACCTTGTCAATACATCTATGAAAACATCATGTACGTTAGGAAAAATCTGCATTTATTCAGTAAAAGAGGTGACAGACACCACTATAATACTAGAAATAGGGACCAACTAGTTCAGCCAGGTTTCAGGCTTGCTAAAGTAGATTCATCTTTCATGGGGTACTGTTTAAAATGTTACAATAAAATACCTCCCCACATTCTACAACTGAATGAGACGAAATTTAAATCTTGTGTAAAACGCACACTATGTAGGCAAGCATATTATAAGCTGGGGGATTACATGGAGGATAAAAATGCTTGGCTAAATGCTGGTCCTGCTCCGCAACCTTAGATGCAAACTTATTGGACAATTATTGTGGTAGCTGCAGAAGATTGTAAAAATATTCTTGCATTGTATAGATTCCATCTCTTAGTATTGTATAATTGCATAACACATGTGTGAGTACCATGTACCGTAAAGCTACCATTTGCATTTAGTTATGTTTCATTGACTTGAATATGCCTTGGTGGCTGAGAGAATGTCATGCTCGCTTAAATGTCTTGCTGATGGTGGCGGGTGGGTCGGGTCATTTAGTTCCCTACAATATGGTTGAATTGAATGGCGCTGATTCATGCGTCATGTTCGTGAACGGGCGCTGTCAGTCGGGACTGGTCATCTCTTAGCTGCCGTGGATTATTTGAATTGCTTTATTTTTAATTGTTGATTTATTTATTTTTACTCTGGACGCTCTTATTGTGCACGTCTTTCTACATCGTTCTCACATATATGTATAATCTCAACATGAAAGATGTAACCAAGATTTTGTAAAAACATTTTTGATTGAAAAGAGTGTCCATGGAGTTTCTTGCCCGTTCTTCTCCATAGAGATCTACGTTAGGGAATGGGCAACTACAGTACTTTCTCAAGTTATTATGCCTTGTGTCTGTGACTGTAGCTTCGCTTTATTTTTCGTTTTATCGACATTCAAAAGTGCCGTAATGGTCTAGTTGAAATAAATGATTTGAGTTTGAGTTTGAGAGTTTGAAAGGTACTGTCATGATATTAATTTCCTTAAACAGTTCTCTTAGAGAATCGCGTCTACGTAATTCATATATGGCTCTGATGGCTCTTTTCTGCAGAATAAAAATAGACTCGATGTCTGCAGCACGTCCCCATAGTAAAATACCGTATGACATAATACTATGAAAATAACTAAAATAGACTATCCTCGCCGTATCAACATCAGTAAATTGACGGATTTTTCTAACAGCATACGCTGCTGAGCTCAGCCGGCCTGCAAGAGATGTTAAATGAGGACCCCATTGTAGCCTGTGGTCAAGCGTAATTCCCAAGAAAACCGTTTTATTGACAAATTCAAGTTTCTCTTGATTCAATACTATGTCACAATCACTACTTTTGACATTTGGTAAAGCAAATCTTATGCACTTAGTTTTTTTCCCATTTAGTACTAAATTATTAGCGGTAAACCAATTATGAACCTGCAGTAGGGCGCTATTTACGTCGTCAAGATTTGTGGCACGTCTGTTAATCCTAAATATTAAAGAAGTATCATCAGCAAACAACACCATTTGCGGATGGTTGTTAAATAAATGGGGTAGGTCATTTATGTATACTAAAAAGAGGAAGGGACCCAATATCGAACCTTGTGGTACACCCATTTTTACTTTTAAACCCATCGAATTTACACCCTTTACTTGTACATGCTGCTGTCTATCATTCAGATATGATTTTACTAAACTGAGCGCAAGTTTACCTAAACCGTAATGCTCAAGCTTCAAAATCAGGGTTTCGTGATTTACGCAATCAAATGCCTTCGAGAGGTCACAGAAGATTCCTATGGCATCTTGTGCCTCTTCCCACGCAGTAAAAATATGTTTTAATAAAGTGACACCGGCGTCAGTCGTACAACGTCCTTTGGTGAAACCATACTGCTGTTCGTGTAAGATTTTATTGGTGTTAAAATGGTTAAGCATTTGATCGAGCATTATCTTTTCAAACACCTTGCTGAAAACCGGCAACACGGATACGGGCCTATAATTGTTGGTGTCTTTACTGTCCCCGGATTTAAAACAATATGAATAGCAATTATTTGAATATTTTTTTAATGTTCTACAAAGTCTTATACATTTTTATAGAGAACTAGGTAGCATTTTGCCAGTGACTTTGTCTGCAAAAAATCTGGAAACTCAGCTAATATGCATGATATAAAACATAATTTACAGTCTATAGCAGCCACGATAATGAAGCTTTCAGTCAATGAAAGATTTTGTAGAATTGGATCATTAGTTCCAAAGATTACCCCCTACATACAATGGTACCAAAATTATAAACTTTTACATCTCTACAAGTATAGATTACCTTCTTTATATGCTATACTTCTAACGGATCTAACCAGGCATAACAAGCGTCTGAGTGTTGGGGTTGCCATTAAAAAGTTAGTGCTCAAATTTCTCTTTGTGTGCCTATGACTCCCTAGTATGTATTTTGATAAATAAGGAACTATCAATGTTTACCTTGATATTGTGGTAACAGTGTTTAATGATAATATGGTAAATTAAACTTAAATAGATATTGAAGTAACTTCATAACTGATAGATTCTTATAAATACCAGTCTGATACTGTCGAACAGCAGGGAAAAAGCCTTTTCTCATACAAAAGAGAAGGAATAATTAAGTCCAGGTTAGCTCACAATTAGTCTCTTGCTCAAAAACAATATGACTTTTTTTTTGGCTACTAATGATTTTATTTTATTTATTTTAACTTTTCTCACACACAAAGTGGACTTAATGCCATATTATGTATTCTCTACTAGTCAATCAGGGTTGGTGGAAAGATGAAACAGAGTGATAAATTACCAATAGTTACTCAAGTAAATTACAAAAAGTCTGAATTATACCTTACCATGTGTGTCACAATACACATTTTCCTATGAGTGATATAATGATGACAAAGGTTTTCAATTTGAATGCAGCGAAGTATTCCGCAAACATATAATCAAGTGTTCAACATGTTATTAGAGGAAGAATGACTGAGTTTAATGGCTTGATGTGATCTTTCAGCACGGGTGTGGAGTTTCAATTGAATGATTTTGATTATCATGTAGTGTGAAGTTTGACAAATGGAGAATTTAATAGTGATAATGACTGTTGTTTGAGTAGCTGTTTTGTCTAGTTATATGTAGACTTGTTTTGTAATCCTTGAGTATTTTAAAGTATGGCTATAATAATACATTGCCTCACTGTAGGGTAAATGACTCTTCTTCTAAGTATTAGAAGAGTATTATGCATCAAGTAGCAGAAATACATTCATTTTCTAGAAGGTTTGCAAGCTGGATAAGCTTGTGCTTAAACTATAATGTAGTATTGTAATCCTTGTTTTTTTTGTGGAGATCCAAGGCAGTACCCAAATCAATAGAACAAAATTACTTGCACTTGCAAACAGAAAGGGATGCAAAATCTCAAATTTAACTAAAACTTTGGCAGCTTTAAATATAGATTTAAATGATGATTTGAGTGTTGCATGGCATTAAAGTTAATTAGTACTTCACTTAAATGGCTAAATTGTATCCTGTTTCTTATGTTAAATTGTTTCTAAAAACTTTTATCAGTAAGTTCAGTAAGTACTTGCTTGTATTGTTATAATTTGATAATGTGAAGCAAGCTACATAATATTATTAATAAGTTTTCAGTGTTATTTTTATCCTAGCTTTTATCAGTTCTGCTAATAGAGTCTCCAAACCACAATACCACAGTGGACTAAATAAATATAGGTACCCCAATACAGTTGATAAATAAATGTAAGATGTTGCCAGTGTAAATAATGGCAATCATACTCGCATTTGTACTGGTGCAATTATTTATTTATAAATATTAAGTAGTGTCAATAATAAATTCATGTCATTACTTAGGTATGTAGTTAGTACAGCTGCTTATGCAGTAATCATGAATTATTTTGATATGTTGCATGCAAGTTTGAGTTAGTTGCAGATGTAAACATTGCCTCTGGACAACACTATCTAATGTCTGTTTAAGTGTGATGATCATAAGAACTAAGATATTTTTTTTCCTTTATTATTTTTTGTCCTGTTTTATCTGCATTTTGATATTTTGTATGTAAATAAGTACAAAAAGTAAGTGGCTAATGCAAATATAGTTCAGAGGATCTAGGATAAGTATGATTAGCCTATAATGTTCCCACTACTGGGTCACTCACCTCCTCTCTATGAGAAGGAGGATCTTCAGGTCATTTATCAGTTATTCTGCTGTTAAATTATAATGCTTGTTCTTGTGATGATTTTGGGTTGATCAAACAGTGAATTAGTAGACATACATGTCTGTGGTACGTTGATTTATTTGAATTGTTTTCTTGTGACAAAGAGTTAGTAACTCTTCATCATAGCAGGACTTTGCAGGAGCCAGGAGGAAGCTGTAAATTATTGTGTGAAAAAGTTTGAATAGACCATCAATCAGGTGTGTGAAGACGATTTACCAGAATGAATAATACTCAAACTAGTATATAATTATGAAGACAGAAATATTCATAAACTATAAGAATTGTATAATAAATTATACATGTTGCTGCAACTTTGTAATGCAAGATTATTGCAATATGACTTTTGAATTAGTTGTAATCTATAAGATCTAATATTAAGTTATACCAAAACATTGTCATGTAATGCTATGCTGGGTCTAACACAGTGGTAATGAAATGACAAATTCTCGTTGACAATAACACTAACTGTACCCGTTTTATGAGATAGTAAATCAGCAATTTAAATATATCTAGATGATTATGCTAAGACATGACCAGACACATGCCTGTAATACCCATTTTGTATTCAATTGCAACATTTAAAGCATTTTGTAACATTTTACCATATTAATGAGTAATAGTATTTTTAAAAATAAAGTAAAACAGCAAAAGTAAACTTTTCATGTTACTATTGGATATCTAAACATGGCCATACAACTTGCTCTGTAGAGCGTTGTCTCTCTCACACGCCGCATACCGGCTATATCTCTGTCTCTCTCACTCCCTTCACTCCATGGATAAGAGAAAGTAACAAAAGAAAAATAACACATCCCAGCCTCAATACATAGTAGTAACTGCATCCGCATTTATGGTAACTAACTTACACGTTAGAAATCACCACCAAAACAAATTATATAATTAAAGGTCTGTGAGTCAACAAACAACTACTGTACCCTATAACCTATATCCCACAAATAAGTATACATCCAGCTTTCGCAACGATGCCGTAATTAAGATATTAATAGACGTTACATGTATAATCACAGATGTGTACGATATATAAAGTAAACATAAACAGGTAAACTAACCCTTTCTTCATGAGCCACCTCTGTTGGCCCCAGTTGATAAAAGAACGTTCCAATGAAGAAGACACTCATCCATTTTACGATCACTCATCTATTTACAAGATTTATGTAATTTATGTTTGCACTACTTGTCACAATCAAACTAAAATTCCACTTTTTGCTGCGCTAAACGCAGACGTCATTGACAAACAACCGAAGTGACGAGTTATTGCACGGGATCACATAGTAGATGAAAACACTGCGTATTTTAAGAGCCATTGCATCGATATATCACAAATCTTATCACTTGAGGTTATTACATTACTAATCACTTCGTCTACATCGGTTATTTATAAAAATAAAAAGGTAAAAAGCAAAAATTACTCGTAGACAGCACTCACGACGTCGCACACTCACATAACGTAACGTGCGATTTCGTTCACACACACACACAACTAAAGTCAAGGTGACAGTTGGGCGCTAGCGTCGTAAAAGTCGGTCCGAATCCGACTCTATTCTATTTAGCTATTGCAACACTGAGCATAGTTTCCGTATTGTACCGGACTTCTTAGTGGGCTTCGGACCGATATAGTTCATTTCTATTTCTCATTCCCAAAATAATAAAAAATGGGTTTGAATAAAACTTTTAGTTTAATTATACCCTGATTTGGTTTACAAAGTTTACCTTACCGGACCGGATAGACAAACTTGTTTTTCAGCGACCACAACGTAGAAATATGTTGGACATAAACGAGATTCCATGATTTCGTGGGAACTTTAAGAATAGCAGAACTTGCATTAGCTCTGGTGACCCAATCTTAGTTTCTGCGTTTCTCTTCTTTTTGATTGGGAAGGCAGGTGATAATGCTGTCTGTCTGATAGTTTTATATTTATTTTTTAGTTATAAACTTTGATCCTTTCCTTCATATAATCAACTTGTAACTGAGTTTAAACAAACCAGCCCATGAAATGAATTTGGATTCACAAACGCTCGTAATTTAATTTCAATTCGACAAGTCGTTTGTCTATCTTTTTTTGGCATGACGAACGAGCGAGATAGACATACGACTTCCCGAATCGAAATCGAATCGAAGCGTTGTAAATACGGGGTCAGGTGGGCAAACTTTCCCTTGACGTGACCGCTTTGACGGAGAGGTAGCATGGTAAACCTGGGTTTAGACAGGTCTTGATTATGGGGGAGGGTTGGAGAAGGAGGAAGAGGGGTGGGGAAGTCCCAATTGAGCAAAATCAGGCGGTGGTACTTCCGCAAAGGAACGGGTAGGTGGGTATGTTCCACTGCTATCTCCTTTTTTACGGTACGCCCATCCCACCTCCAATTTCATGAAGCATATACCCATACCATACCTCTAATTTCATGAAGTCCTCAAAAGTGTCGTAAACTTAGGTACATAATAACTTACGCACTACGAATTAAACCACTACAAGGCTGTATAGTCATTGATCGTACCACACAGGCCGCACGGGTAATGAGGCCCTGCACAATGGAACTATTGTGACAATATATAAACAAAGCAGTAAAATGGTTCTCCAAGATGAACCTCTAGATTTCCACATGTTTTTGCGGAATCGCAACTTTTGCAAATAATTACCCAAACGAAATATAATTTATAAGTTCCTTCCGAGGGGAGTGTTATTGCGTCTTTCCATCAGTTATTTCTCAGCCACGGAGTCTGCCCAGTTGTTGGCAACCGGGGAAACGTGAGTTGTATTATTAGGAACACCTCTGCCTTATCCTTCTGGGATAACAGGCGGAGGTACAAACTGAATCAACTGTCGAAGGTCGTAGTAATAGGCAGCTTAAAGCCACTATAATATACTGATAAAAGTTATTAGCAATTATGTAGGTACTAGGCTCAATTTTTTCTTCAGGCTTGGCGTCAATCCGTAGTACTTACATGGCTAGGTACATAGAATGGATATGTTGCGGAAGTCATTTTCGATTCGTGACAGTAGTTTCATTAATATCCATCATAGCTCCATTAGTTGGGGCATTGGAGAACGTAGAGACGTCGAATCGTTAGGGCCGAGTCACAACGGTGGCGACGCCAGTGAGCCCCACCGTCGGCCTCGCGCTACCTCCAGACCCCCGCGCCTAGTCTCATCTTGACTATTTTAGTTTCTACATTCGGCTGGCAGCGGCCTCGCGTCGCCGCGGGCAGACCACCGACAAGACGCGCGTGGCGTGCGGTCGCTGGCGTCACCGCGGGTCTCTCGCGACCTTTTCAAGCGTTACTGGTCTTTTAAGTATGTAGATAATACTTAAAATTATTTCACATAGAAAGTGCTCACCGCGTCGCTGCCATTCCGGTGTGACTTGGCCCTTAGTGATAGGCATGACGCGACGGACTGTTGAAAATAATGCAAGTGTCTCCCGGGCTTTCGACTCGTTGTATAGGAGTAAGAGTCGGGACTTGCCCTCCGTGCTCCTCAGAAGAAGTGTATCAATGGGGATTTCCCCCTAAGGGTCGTAGCACACGTATCAACTCGGAAAGTGATCGTCACCGCCTCACCTTTTCCCTTGGTGTCAAACAGGCGTGCACGTAACGGTAACCACGTAACGTAAGCGGATCAGAAGTTCCGGCACGTCGACTCGGCTACAGCTAGGCGACGCTGCGCTTACGGCTCGCCGACCGCTGGTTGACGGCTAGGCGGCACTAGTTCAATCATTTTGAATCCGAACGTTAAGTGTAGCGCACGGCGTGGACGAAGAGACGTAAGCTAGGGTACGGAGAGCCGTAAGCTAGGGTACGGAGAGACGTAAGCTAGGGTACGGAGAGCCGTAAGCTAGAGTACGGAGAGCCGTAAGCTAGAGTATGGAGAGCCGTAAGCTAGGGTACGGAGAGCCGTAAGCTAGGGTACGGAGAACCGTAAGCGCGGGAACTGCAAGTCGACCACGCACCGCACCGCGGTTCGTGAGCTTGTCCCGAAGCGAGGCGATTACGTTACGATTCCGATTAGTGTGCGTTGCAGTAGGGACTTTCGTACAAATAATACTGAACGGCTCCAGTTGATACGGTGACGATACCTTTCAGAGTTGGTACGTGTGCTACGACCTTAAAAGAACAGTTTCGTTACAGGCATCTCTATGGCTTTTGTTTCGGATTAAAATAAATAAAACAACCCAATTCATTAAATACATAGGTTTTATTAGAAAATGAAAACAAAATCCCTTACACTACCTAAATAAGGCACGACGTGTTCAAACGAATCGTGTGCCCACAGGCGCACTCAGCGAGGTTCACTGGTCGCTTCGCCACACGATAGGGGGAACAGAGATTAGCACACATATGCACATAAGACTTCCACATAAATCAAACAACCCTGTACATACATAATGCTGTTTACAAAATATACAATTATAATGCCACTGCGCGCAACTATTTATTGCTGATTACACGAAACTCGCTTACAATACTGTAATTTGGCCGGAAAACATCCACATAAAAACTAACATTTCTTTAACAGCAACACATTTATAGCATTTTAAACATGGACGAAGTACTACCACACTCGGTCAACCATTTTTCACCCTCATGACCAGAGTAATAAGGTTGATAACTGGTCGACCATTAGTGACCGCGGTAGTACGTCGGTTATACAATTTATACAAGTCTCTTAACGTCGATATGTTATTGTTTATATATTTATTTGATTGATGTAGGTACAAATGGTAGGAAGCAGAAGATTGATAACATTAATTATGAAGCTTTACAAGAACAGTAACACTGAAATTTACACAATGTACAACAGAATATTTATAAATATACATAAAATTTGTGCTATCAATGTGAAGGTGAGATATAAAAATGGCGCAAAATTTTGATATATTTTGTAAGTTTACTATTTTTTTAAATATGTGTCAAATGTGCCGTGTACACAACTTTCTATTTTACAATAAGTTAGTATACAAAGGAGCGTAATATTAATAATCGTTTAATAATTTTATATCTAAAGCGTGATTAAATTACATGTCCTCTATGAATACAATCTCTAAGTTGAAACAAAATGCAAAATTCTTACTATGAAATAAATTACTAAACCAACATTTGATACACTACTCACTAAATTTGTAAATAATAATATAGGAATAATATCTTAATTTGTATGTCTTTGTACCAAATCATGATTTAGATAGAATTTTTTACAATTTTGAGCTTCATTGACATGAGAATGGTGCGAGAGAGCATTGATGAGAGATACATACAGTTCACAACAGCTAGAGGTAGAAAATGTCCAACTTTTCATCGTCTGAAAAGGTAATTTCGCACCCCTTTTGAAAGACATTAGCAAAATTTTCACGAGAAAAATTTTGTATGCCGAAAATTAAATACAAAATTTTATAAATTAATATGAACGCAGACATCACAACATTCAAAAATGAAATGATTATGAAAACGAGTGAAATTGAAATGACGAATAACTTACAGAATCTCAGATATCTCAATGTCTAAAAAGTTTAACAAATTATTGTCTCCGCATTACTGATACATGCCCAAATTGTTCGTTCTCCGAATTGGTCAATACTATATTAATGTTAGGGTTACCAGTGTCTAATACTTAGGTAAAATATTACCAAATAAATGGTTAAAAACTTTTTTTAGTAAAAGCCAAAAATTTATTTATTGGATTTTCTACATTTTCTAGGCAGTACAAAAATTTGAAAGACACCGTGTTTATAGTCCATCAGTCATGTTACGTGTGTACTAAAATTTAGTTAGTGCTAGGGTCTCCGCCCCAGCAGGTTGGCACAACAGGCTAAATGTCAGTAGTGGTCGATGTCGGCCGTCGGCGCGACTGAGTATACTGACGGTGGTCTGCGGAAGAAAAATTGTTGTTACTACAGTTAGTAAGTTATACTAAGACCTATTACGTGAATAAATTAAAACAAATAATGTGTAATGTGTGTGTGTGTGTATGTGTAGTTTTATTGGCATGTTAATTAATTAGAAGTTAGATTGTTCCCATTCAAATGTATCCCTTGTGGTATTAAACTTGTTAGTTTAATTTTCTAAACACCAAATTGATTTTTGGATTAGCAACATTTTTATTTTTCAACGACGTCGATTGACTATTCAGAGCTGTTTTCACCAATGAAACTTAACGGGATTAGCATATATAAACGGCGTTCAAGAGCTGTCAGTGTTCCTTGGTGAAATTCGTCCTCAGTCAGATTAAAGGACCTCGCGCCACGACCAATACTTTTGGCCCCAGAAGCTTCTACCAAGAAGAAAGCTTTGCCGCATGACCGGGCGCCCGACCCATTTTGTTAAAGATAGCGGCCGGTTATGCGACAAGCTATGGTCGCGCCGGGTACGCGACGTCATGTTGTATAGTGTTATGTTTACCGCAGCGCACGTCTTGGCGCGGGGAGGCGGGAGGGGCGCGGTAACGCAGACACGCGCGTGTCGATGCCTGACGCTGGACGTGGCTGGTTGTCCACTACTGGGGCTGAAAAGATAATAATGTTTTATTAGAGGTTAGTGAGGAAGCTTCTTCTTCTTGTTCGTGTGGATGATTCCCATTGTTATTGATTTAAAATCAATAACAATGGGAATCATAAGTGGCTGAGTTCTGGTCGATCTGTACTCAACCACGTCGACGGCGTTGGTGGTGGCTTTGGACAGGTCCCTTAGAGTGTAGTTGGCGTTACACAAAGAGCATGTCAGTAGGTAGGCCATAGTTAGTGTGAAAGCTGCGAGGAAAACACAGTATCTTGAGTTTAAAGTTTACTCGACTGTGTTTTCAGTTATTTGTGTAAAATTACTATAGTTGTTGCCAGTCAGGTTGATAATAGCGATCATTTATTAAAGTTCTTAAGGGCGCGTTTGCATATCAGGCAAAATTATGCTGTTTTTCGGTACATTTTATAGCATAATAAAACAAAATTCAATATAACCAATAACTACATCGTATAGATTGGTTCTTCATCTTCAAATTAACGGTACTTTATTATTGAAAATTTTACTTTTTTACAATGTAAAATCGATCTTTCGTTGCCATTTTCCACAAATTTAACGATACCGGGTTGAGTTTAGGTACATTTTTTGTGCTATTATTATCATATTTGACTACTTTTAAAAATACTATATGTAGGCTAACATATTCAATGTTTAATGTTAGTTTTTTTTTTTCATCTAAATGCTTTAAATAGTCGCAGAAAAAATGAAAACCGAAACTTATTTTTTCACATATTTTGCTATTCTGGATGAATCTTAATCGATTGCATTAAGGGTTATTTTATTTCTATACCCGTCTTGATTTATTGCACAAGCACTTGGAATGAAAATTTAGTCCGAGCGCGGCCCCCGTCGAGAGTGGACATGTATCGCCTGTTTAGAGCGGCTCGAGTTGAAAAAGATCGCTGTAAAAACACAAAATATTCGACAAACCGAATTTGATACTTGACAAGGTACTCGTAAGATTTTCATTCTATTTCATTTTGCTGTAAAAAAGTATGTAAGTAGGGTTTATAATTATATGCCTAATCGTCCTGGACTCGATGGAGCGACCTGATGAAGGTGTACTTCGGTGACTGCTACTGGAACTCCTAGACGTGTTGGACTAGATGAGCCGAGTTTGGGCTTGTTTTGTTAGTTATGATGAGACCTTACCTCCGGACTTGATGGAGCGACCTGAAGGTGTACTTCGGTGACTGCTACTGGAACTCCTAGACGTGTTGGACTAGATGAGCCGAGTTTGGGCTTGTTTTGTTAGTTATGATGAGACCTTACCTCCGGACTTGATGGAGCGACCTGAAGGTGTACTTCGGTGACTGCTACTGGAACTCCTAGACGTGTTGGACTAGATGAGCCGAGTTTGGGCTTGTTTTGTTAGTTATGATGAGACCTTACCTCCGGATTTCATGGAGCGACCTGAAGGTGTACTTCGGGAACTGCTACTGGAACTCCTCGACGTGTTGGACCAGATGAGCCGAGTTGGGGCTTGTTTTGTTAGTTATGATGAGACCTTACCTCCGGACTTGATGGAGCGACCTGAAGGTGTACTTCGGTGACTGCTACTGGAACTCCTAGACGTATTGGACTACATGAGCATAACTAACAAAACAAGTCCAAACTCGGCTCACCTAGTCCAAACGTCGAGGAGTTCCAGTAGCAGTTCCCGAAGTACACCTTCAGGTCACTCCATCAAGTCCGGAGGTAAGGTCTCATCGTAACTAACAAAACAAGCCCAAACTCGGCTCACCTAGTCCAACACGTCTAGGAGTTCCAGTAGCAGTTCCCGAAGTACACCTTCAGGTCGCTCCATCAAGTCCGGAGGTAAGGTCTCATCATAACTAGCAAAACAAGCCCAAACTCGGCTCACCTAGTCCAACACGTCTAGGAGTTACAGTAGCAGTTCCCGAAGTACACCTTCAGGTCGCTCCATCAAGTCCGGAGGTAAGGTCTCATCATAACTAACAAAACAAGCCCAAACTCGGCTCACCTAGTCCAACACGTCTAGGAGTTCCAGTAGCAGTTCCCGAAGTACACCTTCAGGTCGCTCCATCAAGTCCGGAGGTAAGGTCTCATCATAACTAACAAAACAAGCCCAAACTCAGCTCACCTAGTCCAACACGTCTAGGAGTTCCAGTAGCAGTTCCCGAAGTACACCTTCAGGTCGCTCCATCAAGTGCGGAGGTAAGGTCTCATCATAACTAACAAAACAAGTCCAAACTCGGCTCACCTAGTCCAACACGTCTAGGAGTTCCAGTAGCAGTTCCCGAAGTACACCTTCAGGTCGCTCCATCAAGTCCGGAGGTAAGGTCTCATCATAACTAACAAAACAAGCCCAAACTCGGCTCACCTAGTCCAACACGTCTAGGGAGTTCCAGTAGCTGTTCCCGAAGTACACCTTCAGGTCGCTCCATCAAGTCCGGAGGTAAGGTCTCATCATAACTAACAAAACAAGCCCAAACTCGGCTCACCTAGTCCAACACGTCTAGGGAGTTCCAGTAGCAGTTCCCGAAGTACACCTTCAGGTCGCTCCATCAAGTGCGGAGGTAAGGTCTCATCATAACTAACAAAACAAGCACAAACTCGGCTCACCTAGTCCAACTCGTCTAGGAGTTCCAGTAGCAGTTCCCGAAGTACACCTTCAGGTCGCTCCATCAAGTCCGGAGGTAAGGTCTCATCATAACTAACAAAACAAGCCCAAACTCAGCTCACCTAGTCCAACACGTCTAGGAGTTCCAGTAGCAGTTCCCGAAGTACACCTTCAGGTCGCTCCATCAAGTCCGGAGGTAAGGTCTCATCATAACTAACAAAACAAGCCCAAACTCGGCTCACCTAGTCCAACACGTCTAGGGAGTCCCAGTAGCAGTTCCCGAAGTACACCTTCAGGTCGCTCCATCAAGTCCGGAGGTAAGGTCTCATCATAACTAACAAAACAAGCCCAAACTCGGCTCACCTAGTCCAACACGTCGAAGAGTTCCAGTAGCAGTCACCGAAGTACACCTTCAGGTCGTTCCATCAAGTCCGAGGTAAAACGTAAAAATATAAAACGTAAATATTTATGTTGGTGCCATAATTTTATTCCAAATAAATACGTAAAAAAATGAATCTTTCTAAGTATCAAAATGAGTTCACTTGAATCAATCGAACCACTACATTGACACGAGTCAATACACACAAGTTTACTTTTCTCGGTAGCGAGAATAGTAGTCGTGCACTACACTTGTGTGTATGAGCCGTGTCAATGTAGTAGTTCGATTCTGTACCTATCAATTTTGCGAACGCGTCCTTAACTTTGAAAACCAAAAAATAAGCCTGTTCAAGTCTTGTATCGTCATCTATCATGATCTTCAACATTTTTTTATTCTAATGAAAAAGGATACATGCTTCATTAGTTTTGGTTCGTACGAAGCGATATTAGAGAAAGGGCAATGACCGTTATTATCATCTTAACTAGCAGCAACTATACACATTTAATCATTTCAAAAAATCACCCTGTAAACATCGGCAGGGTTCTTTTTTTAAAGGGGCAAGACAATGTTGTTATGATCCGCACTCGGCAGTCAAGTGGTCAAAAAAATCAATTTGGATAAAGTTGGAACCGATTTTTTATATTACTGCCAAAGATATTAATATAATTGTTTTGCTCGAAATGAATTATGTTCAATTCGAGGCTCGGCTAATGTTTTTAAATATGGCATGAAAATAATACCCTATTGGGCATGACAATGTTTGAAAAAACATGCAATAAATCGTGAACTACTGCAGAAGAACGGGAAGACTATACCGGGTGATTCCAGGCTGGAATGATGTAGAATTTACTCACGTTGTGGCTTACTCTGGGGACCGGAGGCAGGCCTCGTCATAGTGTTGGTTCGCTGAAGCTGCGAAGGCGCCGCTATCGAGTACGGCCGTGTCGTGGGCGGCTGCAACACGTCACACTAACATATACACGGTGAACAATTTAGTAAGGGACATTGAACCTTCGGCTCGTGACCGAAAGATAGAAATTCAACAACAAGCTCAATGTCTCTTATGATACTCTATATGGGTAAAAAGTTTGTTAAGAGTTAGCCTTATACCACACATGTTTTTAGTTACTTGAACCACTTAGTTAGACATAGATATTGATGGTCATCATCAAATCTTTTTTGGTAGGTTGAATGTGAAAATATGAAGATTAAATCCGAAATAATGTTAGACAAGAAGAGGAGGTTTGGGAGGGAAAACTGCATAAAGCAACAAGTCAAGAATATAACAAAATGCAAGTTGCTTGAATAGGTAAGGAGTTTTTTTATAGTCAGGAAACATTTTCTTTGCAGGTAAATTAATTTTCAAGTAAAATAAGAAGAAAAGCTTTGCTACACCTATTATTATCACCCAGCACTAAAATCTCGAGTCAATTTCAAAATTACTTTGAAAATGCCTTTAGATAAAACAAATAAGCAGGATACACTGATGCCGAATATAAGTTATTTGGTCTTTGAAGTTGCCTGAGGAGCGGGTTGAAAGTAATACTTTTCAGCCCTAGAGAGGATCACTTTCAACTGACAGCTGTCAAATTATTAAAAAATAATCTAGTTCTATTTTCACATTTCTATTGATCCATGTTCCAACTTTCGATACAGCCACTCAATTACAGCGCGATGTAAAATTGAAATAACATTAAGTTAAGTATTAATTTAAGAATATATATTTTTTAATATAACTTCACTACAATTTAGTTTCAACTATTTCTTTAAAATAACATAGATTTGGGCATAATAATTATTGACTATTTTTTCAATGATGAATACGAAAAATAATAGCTAGCCGGCTACAGAAAGAAAAACAAGAGAGGCGGGAAAGCGCCAATTCGATCTTTAATTATTTTTTCACTCCTCTTGCTCAAAAAGGCCGTCATAATAGCGTACGGGCGTAAAATTGCATTTATTGCCCTAGTGGAAAAAAGTACTTTATTTTTAATTTTGTCGTCGGTGTTCGAAAACACATAAGTCTTTATTCATAATTCATAAAGAATCGACTTATTACTGTTCCATTAAAAAAAAAAAACATTTTATTTAAAAAATGGAACCAAACGCGCCGAACGCCGAACTCTTTGGCAGAATGTGTGCGTTGCATTCCAGCTATAGAAGAAATAAAAAAAGGCATTGGCGCGAAATTTTATGATTTTTTCTGTATTATTTATTTGAATTATGAGTAGGATTCCGTTTTATCTCTTCTACGGTTACCCCACAGACGACACTATATTATATTCGTCTTCACAGAGAACTGAAACTATGTTGCCGGGAAAAACATCTCATTAAATTTGAACAAAAGTACAAATTGTACAGTTAATAAAATAAACTATCATATAAAATATGGTTATTTTATTTTCTCGCAATCGTTATGAAAAGTACGGTGTAACACACGGTGCTAAAATCCCATAACTCGGTTTCTATTTACTACCTCGTATATAATAATAATAAATCTTTATTGACAAATTATTACACAAACATCAGTGTAGCCCTGGCTCTTGTACTAGGAGTTCCTGTATCACAAATAATGGGTCATATTAGCCCCTTGTATTACAATGTACTATTTCGATTGATTCATGTTTATATTTTTATTTTCCTTGTATTTGTAATGAAAAGCACAGTGTTTCTCTCTGGTTAAAGACTTATTTAGTCCCTCGAACTATTAGCGAACCCTGTCTCGGGACCAAATAAGTTACTTTCACCTCTAGGGTGAAAATGTACTATTGTAGTATTATTTATCTACAAACATAACTGATAGCTCTAGTGACTCCTATTTGTGTAAGAAGAAAAAAAAACAGCTTTTCCATTTTTACGTGTAGGTATTGTACCTTGATAGCAAAAGTTTTGCTATCAACTCATAACTTCACAAAATAATATCATGCCGATTTCATTTCCATTTCAAGAATCGGTGGAAGAACTGGTAGCCAACCATGACGTCTTAAAGCGGTACTGTTTTAATCTTACACCAGAGTGTGATAGAGATGGTGCTGGACGTCCTCTATAGCTTCGTCTCTTTCCCACACTGGAGTGACATTAATCTTTCAACAATACTGCTTTAAGACGTCATTGTAACCCCCCATGGCAAAGCGAAAACGCATTTCATAAAGCGGTGGCATGAAGAAGCTTTTTCACAAACGTTCAAAGCGCATTCGCATGTGTACCTATTCGGCATCAGTTAACCATGTTACATACAATGTTGTATCTCTTGTACACAATGGCCAATTTTTAAGCATTAATAAAGTATGCTACTTCAACATGCAGAAATTAGGAATCGAGAAAAATAAAATCTTCTGGCACGAGATCGTTCATATGATCATGATAATATGGCAGCATCTTTAGGTCCTTTTCATACGCTCCGGACTTGCGCAAAAGGGCAGACAATTGGGTACTTGACACCACCAATCAATCAACTTTTCTGAGCTTCCAGAACGCGATTCCCTAAAGACTTTGTACTGCAATAGGAATCTGTGACGTCACTAGTTCGGCAACTCAATGACACTACTATCTGATTTTTAAGGAAATTAATTGGGCTTTTAGGCCTAAACTATGGTGTTTAAATTTTGAAGGTGGTTGTGTCTTGGAATTATTGGTTTAAGGTGTCAACTACCCAACCGACCCATTCATTCCTTCTACCACTGGGTAACTGGATGGTCGGAGCATGTGAAAAGCGACTTATATCCCAACGTTGGCCACTGTGTACACGAGTGTGAAATAAACAGTGGACACTCACAGGTAAGTGATGGCTTCGCATGGAGACGGGCACGCCGCAGGGCGCCGCGCGGAGCTGTGCCGTGAGTTAGTCAGTTAGGCGGCCGTTAGTGGGACTGCGGTCCCACTGTTACACGTTCAAAGTGGACCCGCGGTTGGGTTATGGTGTGACAGGTGTTAGGCAACCAATACTGCATTTTTTAGCAGGTTAAAATGTGGAGATCATTGGTGTATTGCTCCAGATTTAGCGGACTTTTTTAATTTTATTGTGTTATCAAATTTTCTATCAATGAATTTGAAATTTCGAGATACATATCACTTTGAGAAAGTGGGGTTATAAAGCCTAGTATCCACACCAGAGAGATATTTATATAGTCATGGACAATTTGGAGAAGTGCTAGTGAGATAGCAGAAGAAATTGATAAATTAATAATTAAGTATATTTAACGTATCGATATTTACTTGAAGACATGTGAATATGTGAAATATTATCATGGAAGTCAAGAACACAGGCCCGCATTGAACGAGTTAACAATATTTTTAAATGCATGATTATTAGTTTATTCACGTTTAATAAATGTATGAATTATACCATTACGGACACATTTTAGACACAATAGAAATGACAAACATTTAGTTAACATTAGAACAAAATATTATTATAGCTGTTTTACCAACACCAATTATTAGACATGTAAACAAAAAAGAATATTTTAGCTTGGTTGAATAAATAAATAAAAACTTTGGACTCATTGTTATAAATAAACATAATCATGTACTTTTCTTGTCTCTTCGAATGGCCATAGTAGTCCATTTTTTAGAAAAAATAAATTGAAGAATATTACTTTTACTGTTACATTCAAAATATAATTTCATAAGTAACTGCCCCAAGTCTCAAAAATAAAACATTCGTAAAAACCACTCCAAAATTTCAATATCATTTAAGCCCAAAAACAAAATAAAACCCTGTCACATTTCACTTTAAAAAAAGCACAGTGATACCATTTAATTATCAATTAAACTTAAAGCATATTTTTCCGAAAAAAACTTTTTTACAAAAAATAAAACCGACTTCAAAAAAAAAACAAAAAAGTGAAAAATAACTTTAGCTTCTGAAGTCGGTGACCGATTTGATCGATTTAATTTTTTTGTCACCGACTTCAGAAGCTAAAGTTATTTTTCACTTTTTTGTTTTTTTTTTGAAGTCGGTTTTATTTTTTGTAAAAAAGTTTTTATTTTACACTTTTTAGTGGTTTACATGTGCTTGGTACACATGGAAAGTGCATACCGTTACAATTACAACAAGCCCAAACACGACTAGGGTACATTGTCTCATTATGGAGTTCTGTGAGTCTTAGCTTCATCATCAGATCTGATGGTAGAATGGTTCTTATCAAACGCAAATGCTTCACTTGTTGTAGAAAATACCAAAATCGCAACACGTTTTCATATAAAATTTGAAGAGTTCCCTCGATTTCGCCAAGATTCCATCATCAGATCCCGACTTGGTGGCTATGGGACCATTTGGAAAGAATACCCTTTCAAACAAAAAAAGAATTTTCCAAATCGGTTGGCAAGCGACGGAGTTATGCCCGAACAAACATAAAAAAAAAAAAAAAAAAAAAAATAGAAACATCCGAATTCAGAACCTCCTCCTTTTTTAGAAGTCGGTTAAAAATATAATTTCGTAAAAACTAAAAACAGTGATAGCAGTACAATCTTGTTTAAGCATGTTGGAAATACAGGGCGGAATCCCATACCGACGCACCAACGTCCACCATTCCGAACCCCCCGCATAAAATACAGAATAACCCCATGAAATTTGCAAAACAAAACCTACATGGTTAAAATGTATGGAACATCGGGTTTAATTACTTTTGTTTTTTTTTTATGAGTCAGTGTTCGGAATGATATACTGATGATGATGTGGTAATCATTTTGTGCGTCGATGTTCCTTCAGCGCTGTATGATTTAACGAAATCATCACCCATTCCTTATCCAGCGAGGAGCTTTGAGTCCCAGCATTGGAAACGCAAAAGGCTGATTATGCATGTACTTACATCTCTAGGTGCAACCAGTTGGCTCTGTGGTCGCGGCCTTAGAGTCTCTGTGCCTTGTCGGACTAACGCTGGCGTGGGGGGAATCTCAGCTTTTGAGGCTTTGTCTTCAACTTTCTGAAATGTTACATGTGAAGATGTGATAGGATAATGCAGACATTCAGCATGTCATGCGTTGCATGCTTGAAAATAACAAGATTTGCGCAAACGGGGCAGATTGACGCAGAAGGGGCGCGAGGCATACGCAGAAGGTTGAAGGAGGTCATGGAAGTCATGCTTTGAGAAGAATCTTTCCTACGAAATGCGGCAACTAGTAACTGACGTGAGTAAAATATATTCATATTAAAATTTGTATATATATGTCACTGTGAAATTTTAAAAACTGTTAGATTGTAATCTGTCTAGCGAGATTGTTAACTTTTCAAATATTGTCAATTGAACATACTGCTTACAATATGACGCATTATTTTTCGGTAGATTATACGTAATCTATCGAAGTGAAACCATAAAATTGTGAAATGCATGCGATTAAATTATCTCTCGGGACTTGGGGCACCCCGACGCTAGGTTAGTTCGGATAGGAGCCCCGCGTAGCGTCAACTACGCTTTTAAGGCGAATATAAAGTGATTTGAGGTTACGTTACATTAATCGGTTTTTCTTAGGAATGGTGCAATATCTTTTCAAGGGAGCGGTACCAGGGGGCAAGCCCCCCCCTCCGGCTTGACCACAGCACGAGGTGAGTTCCGTCGCATACATTTCACAATTTTACGTTTTCACTTCGACAGATTATAATCTTCCGAAAAATAATGCGTCATTTAAAAATAATGCATATTGTAAGCAGTCTGTTCAGTTGACAATATTTCGACAGTTTACAATCTCGCTAGATAGATTACAGTGTAACAGTTTTTACAATGTGACGCTGATATATAGGGTGACTGGTAACTAGTGTACGAAAATTAAACACGTGATAGTACTCATGATAACAAACAACTTTTACCAAAGCTGAAATCGCGAAAAAAAAATCAGCTGTTCAGTACATTAGGCGAACATAAATGTACTGAACAGCTGATTATTTTTCGCGGTTTCAGGTATGTTCCCATAGTAAAAGTTGTTTCGTTATTATGAGCATAATCACGTGTTTAAGTTTCGTACACTAATTACCAGTCACCCTATATACAGTCGCTGCATCGCAGCACTATTTATGCTGACTTAGTTTCTATAGTAATCCCCATTTACTGGGGCACTCTGGTTCTTCTGGTTTTCAGCCAACGAAATAAAATATCAGCCGCAGAGACTGGATGTGGAGCGCGGTAAGAATGCGTCTTGAGAGATATATCATTGTGTGGAAATCGTGGCGCACGAAACGCACACTTTGACCTCGCACGGGCTATTTTTTACCGTGACAGTTTACCATCGCTCATTGGACGCAATGCTGAGCGTCCAAGTTGACAATTCCACAAAGCGTTGGGTGCACTCTGTTGGATTGCGAACGTAAGATAAACCTTGCGTTTTGGCGCAACGTTAGGCCACGTTCGTCAGCGGTGAACTGCAATAGTTCGTCAGTGAGGCTGTACCTGATGTCCAACGGCGATGATGTAAGATTCGGTGGAGACGGGCGGTACGGGCGGCGCGCTGGCGGTGGGACTGAGCGCGGGGTTGGACGCGTACACGCCGCGCCGCACCATCGTGCGGGCGCCCGCAGGGAGGCCGCGCGGGGCCGCTCCTGTTGCGACCGGCGTGCCTGGAATGTTACAACCCTTATAGTCGGAATGTCACTAAATCCTTTGTAAAATGTGATTTTCAGTAACCTACCATTGCTAGTTTCTGCATAACTTAAAGGTTGACTGGTAGAAAATGCCTATGGCATTAAGACGCCTGCGGAGCATGCGTATTTCATACAAACGTAATACCAAAATAATTTGTAAATTAAACATATTCCTAAGGTAGTGTGTATTTATTTCGATTGAATTACAGAACACCTAGGTTCCCAAATATATATTTTGATTGGACACTGATTTTAACAATAGTTATGAGAAAAATAAGTTTTCTATAGAAATTTTAAATTCCTCAAATCTCGTCTTTGTATCATTGTCCTCTCAAAATATATATTTGGGAACATAGATATTCTGTAATCCAATCGAAATAAATACACACTACCTTAAGAATATGTTTGATTTACAAATTATTTTGGTATTACGTTTGTATGAAATACGCATGCTCCGCAGGCCCCTTAAGTCCGCCTCTTTACTTATGTGCTTGAAGTGTTAAATTAATAAATAAGGCCTGAATTCTTGTCGCGCTGACGGCCAGTCGCGCACGGTCGCCGGTCGGTCGCGTACGAGTATAATAGTGTTCTATTTAGCACCATACTGCGACGCTGACGTCAACGGCGACCGACAGCCATATTTGTTTTCGATGATGTCACGACCGTCGACCGTCCGTCAGCGCGACAAGAATTCAGGCCTAAAGCTCGGGCTGAACTGCACGCAGAAATTCCCTCCTCATTGTTAGATAAATAATTGCACTAATATATACACATTGAATGCACCGGTCCTCACAATAAAAAAACTCTGTGGTTAATCCGGATTGTATAACAGCTTAATACATCGATTGAAATTATTAGATGTACTACTGAGAGTGAGAACAGTAAGGTAACGTACATCAGCGATAGAATGATATACAGAGTGGAAAGAAAACAAATCTGTTTTTCCCTACAAAAGTGTAATAATATTCACATGGTCAAAATTACCGATGAAAAATTGGGGGGCTTGATTGATTAGATTGAATGATTGTATTGAATATGTGGTAATAGTTTGTGCGCGACGTCCCATCCACCTTTATTTTTCGCAAGGGAAATCATCAACTGGCCCCGCTTTGACCGGAGCGAAAGTCAGTTGATGACATGTCAGACTTTTACTGACTAAAACCCATCCACGTTCCTTCTTAGCCCTTTATGTTCCGGGGCGACGGTATCTCTTTCGAACAGTCTCGCAGCCCCGGCAGGCTTCGGCCCTCCATTATGCTGACATCTTTAACTCGGCGCTGGTGGAACACTCTGGCGCCGTCGACACGGCCTGGCGTCATAATACGGCATAGCGAGCTAGCACATAGTGAGCCGTCCACAGACCCGCGACAAGGTGGCCGGCCGACGTCCCACCCACCTTGTATACGATTTTCAGCATGATTGGGCGAGACAAATACTGTAATTATTTATTAAATGAAACTTATAATTTAAATCTCACGAACAAAATAATAATGATATAAAAAGCATGTTCAACTTACCACCAGGTATCCTGCTTAGTTCCCTATGTGAACTGTATTGCCTAAGTTTTGACGTCGGCAAACTCGTTTTCCTTGGAACTGCCGCCGGAGGGACCATATTAGTGTATGATGCTAAAATAAAATAAAAATATGGAGAAAACTAAATAAATGTTTATGAATGTTGACCAAATAAATCGCGACAAATGATTAAATGGAATGGATAAAATACAAGATCGAAATTGTTTTATGATACTTTTGTAAGATACCGAAATAAATAGCTCTTTCCGTACGCAAAATACGCGCCTTGACGTGGAGTTGCGGACACCAGCCCGTTATACAATACAATACAAATAGCTCTTTGCTATTTTAATTTCATAGAATAAAAAATACTGTTGTAGAAATGAAAATGGGCGTCCCAAAACTGTACGCTTACTCGCTGTCGTTATTTAGTTATCGCTGGCATAATTTATCAATCGACGAATCGGTTCACGGTCAAAAGTCATAGAATTGTTTTTTATACGATGATGGCTTGCGTCTTGATTTTTGATCGTGAATTGCTAATATTCGTTCTTGGCGATTAACTGCAAGACGACTGCTTTATGTTGCATTCGTGCGATGACAAAAGGACAGCGCTTAATAAATCAGTACTTATTAATCACCTGTGCCCGACAGGGTCCATAATTGTTACTATATTTTTATTTACCACCATTTACCACATTATGGTTAAAGCAATAAATGATTTTGATTTGATTTGATTAATTCCATGGCACTATTATTTACAGACTTCGTGCTCAGTAGCTTGTACTTGGTTTTCAGTACAGCGCGTTTTTTACTTCCGATCGTAAAATACGTTCAACCAATCAAGATTGCATCCGAACCGTGTAAGTAATCAAAGCCATACATACCTCAAGTAATCAAACCCATACATACCTCCAGAACTCGGAGTAATAATCCTAGTCGGCTTCGGCACAACACTAGGCGCAAACATCTTCTTCTCCGGGCTAGCTTTCCCCGCCATTATATCCCTCTTCACCGCTGACTTCTTAACCATCGTCGCACTATTGATAACCGTTGTATTGTGCATATCGTAAGTCCGTTCCATACCCGAAGAGTTGGCTTTAGTGATGGCAGCGACAGTGTAAGACTTATCGTCGATCATGTCGTAAATTGGGGATATCGTATTGTGCAAGTTTAGCAGGTCGTGTTTATTTCCTTTCCGTAGTGACATAAGCGGTGTTGAGGCGACTTGTGGGCCTGCAATGTGACATTTTGTGGGTTTGAACGCACAACCACCAATTAAGCTATGCCAAACCAATTTAACCTGATCTCTTATTGTATGGGAAGCTTATACAAAGCGAGATCAGGTTATAATGGGTATGTATATCTTGATGTGTCGCCGTGTGTATGTGTCTCTTTTCCAAGCGTTTGAAAGCATAGATTAACTCCAATATTATGCAAAGATTCTTTTATCAGCATTACGCATAAAGTTGCTCTGAGTATATCTCCGACTGGGGAGATCGGAGGGCATGTCGGAATCCTAACAACTCTAAAACCTCACGGTTCCTACCACTATCTAAGGATGTACTCCTCAATTCACATGAGTCAATTGACTCTATGAATCCGCTGTTTATTAAACATATTTGGTGACATAGTGAGTTCCATAATCCCCAAAACACGTTGTAGACCATCATCGGGATATCTGGAACATTTCCACCTCCCTCCAAAAACCAATAGTTTCCCGTGACCTTAGCAGTGCGTTTAACAGAATCTTGAACCCCCTTATGACTATTTTCCATACCAACGACCATACAGCCTCTAGACTCCTATTATCAGGCGACCGATGTCTGTCAACACATAAGGGGTATAAATCTTATAGCCGTCGTCACTCACCGAGTTCGAATTAGTTTCGACCACTCCTGTGAGCCGCAAACACTTCCGCATTACTCCTTTAAAAAATCGAGAAAATAGACATAATATGGCCCCGTGTATAATACGTTGGTGTGATAAAGAAAGCCGGACTTCAAGTTTCCTGAAAGACGTTATCACATGTCATCGGTAATTTAAAAGTTCTATAATCTAAATTAGATTAAATGTCTGACAATATTTATCGGAGTTCATCTTATATTGGTCATACTTGATGTCTTTTATGATTGCGTCCCTTTCTTTTGAAAGTGTTTTTTTCTCTATCTCTTTTCCTCAGTGTTACGTTAACATAATTAGTGATGTTCCAAATCGTACGACCGCCTCTGTTGTCGATAAAGCAAAAAATAAAACCTATAACTATTTTTTTATGCAAAAAATTATATATTTTTAATAATAAAAAATTACAACATTTATTTATTTATTAATATGTTCACGTCATTTTACCGAAGATTGTTTTATCCCTATGAAAAACCGTCGCCGCCTACTAAGTTCATATAAGTTCAGATATTTTACCTACATGATTCAATCGTAATTAGAATAAAGAAGGTAATTTAATGCAATTAAAGTATGTAAAACATATTTTATTATGCCTACAGTTAAAAAATATCGATACTTTCTTGTTTGATTTAAAACTGTCCCATCCCTAGTGAAATGCAATGACCTTGAATTGACCAATCAGAACGCAGTACCCCGTCCCCGTCGCGTACCTCGTACCTCAGCGAGTTGACAGAATAGTTTTCGTGCGTTAGATCGTGTATTAGGCGTCTATAGGCTGTATGGTCGTTGTTCCATACCCTTGTGACCTTTAACCAAATAATCATGATTGTGTTTGTATAATTATGTATCTGCAATTAATAACTCTTATAAAAACACGTCCCCTCTCCCATTTGAACAACCCTTCCCTCATCTTTCCCTAGACCTTGAACCATGTGTGAGTGTATTTAAGAACAATGAGTGTAGTTACGTGTATCATGCGCGGGCGCACTGTCAGGCACACTGTCGGGCGGACTGGAAGAACTGAAGGTGCCTGTGTCCGTGCTCTCGCTTGAACCTACCATCGCTCGCTCTTGTGAGCCCCAATCCTGCAAATAAAGGTGATATTTTTGTATGAGAGATTTGTTGAACATAACATTACATCACGCCTAGATATACGCATCACGTAGCATAGATTTGTTGAAGCGTCCAGAAATTATCAAGTTTTGGAACATAAAACACAGTGATGACATTGTGTTTGATGTTCCAAAACTTGGCCACGTACGAATGTGGCCAAGTTGAAATGCTCTATAATACATGTGATTGTGGAGTACGATTAAAATGTCAGCTGCCAAACTAAACTAAAGGGATAAGTAGCTTTGGTCATACCGAAATAAATAATTACAACTGCATAATTATGTAAATGGGTATTTAAATTAAACTATAAAAAACAGTTTCAAAAGTTAACTTTTAAGAACAATAAGCGATGCAATGTATACTATCTGAGATTACGAATTCAGGACAAAATTGTGAATCTTCTAATGTTATTTCTGATATTATATTTGTTTAACTAAAAAAAAGGAATAATTACATACCCGATGGTCCTGCTGTAGCGTCCTCTCCCCAACATCAATTAAATTAAGCGTAGCCGAATTAATATCTATAGTCTGATTATCATCTGCCTTCATATAAACTACGGTTGTGTCCATAGCGCTCGCTTTGGGCGAAAGCTTCTTAAACGTAGCGTTTCTTTTAGGAGTTTCTCTAGTGGGTGGTTCGTCTTGTCTGTCAAAAGCGTTGCCGTTTAGCACTCTCCGTCTTGACAGCAGTTCTGAGGCGTTCTCCATACTTTGTCGCGGTACTGTGATGACCGTTTGATTCGGCAACTGGATTGTTTTTATAGGAGATGTGTCTACAGGCGGTGGTATTGATTTCTCCGGTTCAGTTGGTAGTGCTTTCCTAGCTAATGACAGCTTCTGTCGAGCTTGAATAATTTCGTTCAATTCTTGCTTCCCTAAAGTGACGTTTAAGCTGTTCCTACCCACGTCTTCAGGCTTTGGTAACCCCATATCCTTGTAGAACGTATCGTCAGTTTCGAAATTTTCTTTTTCAGCGTCATTATCTCTTCGACTAAACCTATTATTAGAGTAGTGTAAGGTGATCGGTTCAACTGAATCAGCTGCTGCTTGGTTACGTGGAACGATTTTCGGCGAATCTTTCTTATTTTCTTGTAGAATTTTCGCTGTGTCGATTTGGCATGCTTCTTCACGAGATTTAGTGTAGGACTCTGAGTTACGTATGGCGGAATCTCGTCTCGTATAGCTGTTGTATAGTTGACACCTTGGTCTTGAGGAGAGTAGTTTTTCTGATGTTTCTAAATGAGTGAAGGTTGCCGAGGAGAATATGTTGGAGTCCGTGCTTTCTTTCTGAGGTTTGGATGTGTTAGAGATGACGTAAGATGAGTTGACAGAGCTGACAAGAGATGGCGGTAGGGAGTCCATGAGGCTGTCGTTGTCAGGGTACGTTGTTTGGGAGAGGAAACTAGTACTCATGTCTTTCTCGTCGAGGATACTGAGCGTCATGCTCGTCATCATCGGGTCGATACTATCACGACCTGACATTGGAAGACCTGGAAAAATATTATAATAATTAGGTTACAGCTTACGAGTTATTGAGAGAGAAAGCGATTATGGAGGAGTTTCTATTCCTGTTTTAAGAAAGCTAATTTAAACAAAACAATAGTTTTAGTGGCCCGCTTTCAAAGTTGGAAATAGTATTTTTCTACATTGCATGAACTTATAGAAAACATTAGTCATCATCATCATCATCATCGGCCTATTAATGTTCCCACTGCTGGGACAGGCCTCCTCTCTATGAGAGGGAATGGGCTATATAATCCACCACGCGGGCCCAGTGCGGATTGATAGATGTCACATGTCTTCGAATTTATGGTTCTAGGACATGCCGGTTTCCTCACGATGTTTTCCTTCACCGTTTTGAGAGCAGCGGTGATGTAATAAATTACACAAAGTAATGCGCCTGCCTGGGTTCGAACCCACGACTTACTGAACGTAAGTCGGGGCCGCCACCACTGGGCCACCGCTGCTCTCCCGCTGCTGAAAATATTAGTCCTAATAGAAAAAACGTTATTAGGTGCTGTCAAAATACTAATACACTGAAAAAAAAAATTGTTCATTCAATTCTAGTATTAAAACAGATGGAGGACGGCAATAGAAGATGCTCAATGATGTCCAATTTAGTATAAGAAGTACTGTATTAAACAACACCGACAGAGCACTTCCCTATCCGGACAGGTTATGTGAGTAGGTATTGTATGCAGTGAGGCGGTTACTTGACGGATGCTTGCGTAACGCAGCCCTGAATGCATAACATAATGTAAAGTAGAGGATGACTGCAATCCTTGCTACGTTACATAACATCACGACTATAATCTTGGTAGGGTGAGGTAGAAAGTGTACCGAGTAGTACACCCACATTTTGCCAGTTTTGTTTAAGTCCCATGTAATACGGACGACCCGAATGGCGCAGCGGTAGTGAGGCTGCCTCACGTGCTTAGGATCCCGGGTTCGAATCCCGGTAGTAGCAAATGTTTGCGTGATGAGCGTGGACATTTGTTTCCGAGTCATGGATGTTAACTAATATGTATAATAATAAGTATGTATTTACAAACAATAAAGTATCTATGTAGTATGTCAACTATCTGGTGCCCACAACACAAGCCTCGTTGCTTAGTGTGGCACTAGATGGCGCTGTGTGTCATGTCTAGCGATATATATTTTTATTTGTATTTATACGGGGAAATCCTATTACCATTAACTGGGCAGGAATCGACTCTGCGAGACTCTCTCTTAGAAATTCCTGATGGAAAACCCATTAGCACTTTGCCTGATCCGGGAATCGAAACCGGGACTTCATGCTCAGTAGTTGCAATTGCGACCACAACACCAACGAGGCAGGCGAGGCTCAGAAACGTTACCTAGTAAATCTAGGTGATTGATAGTTAAGGGCTACACTTCGAACGTTTATTGATCTATCACTTTAGAAGTGGTACTTCCAATAAAAGTGTTGCTAGTGAAATCCATAACCTCCTCCGTTCATAGAAGTCGTTTAAAATATTCAGATACATCGGTATGCAATCATCTTACACGTGCCATCCATCGTTTCCCTGTTCTTCGCCCAAACAAACTCTGACTCCGCTGACCCCCACTCTTTGGTTGAGTACTCTTTCTTAAAAGCGCTTTCTTAGTGCACCTCAAAGTAGAGGAGCTCCAAGAAAGCGCTTTTCTAAGAAACATTTATCTATAGTATACTATTATTATACAAAGAGGAGCAGTTTTTCCAAAAATAGTTCCCAATATCAACCAAACCACCATTCAACACTTCAATCCCACAAACCCATTGAACCATACATTCCCGCAACTATTTACCTTTGACTACTATTAGGAAAACTGATACATTATGCTGATGGATGGATTGAATAGTACGGGGTTCGTAGAGGTGTTTAAATACATCGGTATGCATCCATACCAGTCCAAATGAATTGGAATAAGGATCCCAATTCATTTGAGGTCGGCGCAGCATATCTTCATCTTCTCTATTTTTTGTCATCTCATCAGACACTTATTTTCTTGCCATACAAGAGAATAATATTTTCTTTACCTGAATCCCTATGTGAAGGCATAGACTTCCTGCTTTCAATGGACTCGGCGTTGAACGTTCCAGAACTTTCCATTAGCAATGAAGACACGAGGCTGGGCGGCGACATGCGCATGAGTGACTCGCCGCTCTGGTACATGTTCAGACTTGGACGCTCGTTCATGATGTTTGAAATGCCCCTGGAAATATACGTACACTTATTAGTTCTAGGTTTAATTACGATTAAGTAGACCATATTTTGCTATTGTGAATACATAAAATTGATGACATTTTAAAAGTCTGAAGCCGGATCTATATTTGAGGTTAATTAAGACGCTTTAGAAGTCAGAAAAAATAAAAAGATATGACCAACTTAAAATACAGGTTATAAATCAAGAGAATAGAACAATATAAATTCAAGTCGAATGACAGCTATTAAGATTTTCTGCTTGACATAACAGCGGCTAAATTTAAAACGTCAAGGGTAAAACTAAAGCAAAAAAAATGTAGGACCATTTAAGCACCCTCAAATAAGATACCAGCTCCATAAAAAAAAGCGAGAGAGCACACCCTAAGCCAATAACATCCCAAAGCTTAGAAGCAACATGAGCACAAAAACCGAACGCTCCCGACATTAGAAAGCATATAATATAACCTAAAACAGTGCAGCGCCAGATTCTGCGCGGACGCAACACCGTAACACCTCCTTTGTATGAGCGCCAGGTTGAGGTATAAACCGAATATCCACCTGAGTAAACATCATGCAAATCTGTCAATAAGACTAGCCAGTTGGTACTTAGCAGTAGCGAGGGGTCAATTTTTGTAAGGTAATGTAAGCGGGAATACATATCTTGAATGTGCTTATATTATATGTTAATAGCAAAGGTCTCTATCAAAAGGTCTACACGATGGTTGCCGGAAGACGGACGGCACCGCCGAGGCAGAAAAAGGTGGCGAGACGATTAGGAGGCGTACCGCGAAGATCGGTCCGAGGTGGTACAGGTAAGAGCACATGGAAGGAATTGGGGAGGCTTTTTCCCCGCAGTGGGACAGTACAGAATAACAAAAAGAAATAGCATACTGACTGCCATTTTCAAAGAGAATCCGCTAGGAATCGAATTGTATGGATCCTTCGCCACTGGTACTTAGCTAGTAATCATTATAGCATGCAAAACAAATACTAATAGCATTTTTAGTACTACTACGAGTTTCTGGGTAGCATGCATGAGGCTGTGTTTCCACCAGGATGCGTAGCGAGGGATGTGTGTGTGGAACAAACCAACCACATAGCTAGAATACCTCAAGCTGTGAAAAAGAAGCGATATTATTGGTTAGTTTCACACACATCCCTCGTTACGAATGTTCGCTAAAACAGAGCCGTATCTGGGTTTTCCTGATCCCAGATATAGAACAAAGATACCCAAGCAGGAAAGACGTGTATTGGTATTACACTAATTCGGTTAAAAGTTTCCGGCTAAGCAGTCGACAACCTTTTAGGTTCACCTGTGAGATGCCAATGACAAAAAAAAAAAACCGCCGCCTTAGGGTCAGCGCAGACAGAGAGGAATAATCCCTGCGCGGTCTCGGGCATTTCTTTACGGATCGCGTATCCTCGAGCGTATCTTCGAGGACGCGCGAGCATTTTTTGTTAGGTTCATGCATTTATGCACTTTATTGTATTAACTGTAAAGTTTATTTTCAAGTGCGTTAATAAAATCCTCTCCACTGCACTCCGTTCTATCTGCGCTGAGCCTTAGTCCCGACCCGTTTTACGCGCGTTGTTGCACTTGCATTTAACTATCAAGTTTAGAGCACAATACTTCATCAAGTCGATTGTCATAACATCAAAAGTAAAAGTAACGTGTCATTAGCCTCGCAGTTCTATAGCAACAAAAACTAAAAGATTCGCGCTTTCTTTCTAAACGCCTTTTCCTACTTTCCCTTTCGCGATGTACTGGAATCAACGCTTATGCTTTGTCATGCACGGTGATTAATTAAAAGGAGTTGAGCTTTTGTTTTTGTCTCTTTTGGCTGTTGATTTTATGATCTTTGCCTTATTCGAATGTGATTTATATTCTCTGCCTTGTTCGATAGTGTATTCGATTTTTTGGTTTCTGTTATTGATTGGTGAAATGAAATTAGCCTACTTTCTTATTATGTTTTGTTCTACTAAACTTGACAGCGAAGCTTTATTACATTTCGCAAGTATTTACTTCTAAATGAAAATGTAAGTATTAGTGATGATTTATGTAGATTACTTTGAACGAAAAGATTATCTTCTAAAATGCAGACATTTATAAAGAGAGAAAGTAATATTTCAAAGCTCGAACAATCTAGATCTTCAAAGACTTTCATAATAAAAACAAAACTTTAACTGATAAAAGATGAACACCAGCCAAAACAATAATAAAGCCACACTCTCAATAGTGATGTATGTAACACATTTAGCGTTCCTGTTGCCACTCATTATTTTTAGATCTCTACTCGAGTAGTATTAGTATCGGCCAGAGTCGCTTGTTTAAATAGTATCATTATCTCACTTTTAATTAATCAAGCACGTCTTATTCAGAGCGAGAAGCAATCTCGCAGTTGTAAACTAATATTGATTGAACCCTTTGAATAAACGTTTATAAAGGCATCATATAGAGTCGCTTTTGATCTCAAGAACTATTGTTAAAAGCTTAAACAAGATGTAAACGCATTCAAAACAGTGTGCTAATGGATGCACTGAATTGTAAAGGGGCATGGAAGTATGTATAGTAAAGCTATAACATCAAAAATAAGTATTAAAAAAAAACACTTGAGCAAAAGTTGGAGCTTAGACCTCCGATATGTCTCTATCAGGTATGGTCCAAAAAATATCGTAATAACAAGGAGAACAATGAGAGGTTTGCTTTTAGAGAATGAAAAATGAAAAATATTTTCCATGAACTTGATAGATGGCGTTGATCAGACTACGTTACTAGGTGCCAAAACCAAAACGCTTGAAAAAACACACTTCACATACGCTCGCTGACTGACCCTTTCGTTTGGATAAGCTTCCGAAGATAAAAATTAGGTCCAATTGAAATTATGTGACGTTCTGTTTGTTGCAGTAACGTACAGAGATCGGCGCCATCTATCCAGTAAATAGGGAAGATTTGAAAAAGAAAATCCCTCATTGCCTTTTGACTTCGTTATGAATGTATTATCACCCTTTATGTTGTATTGGTAGTAGACACGTGCAGCGCAGTTAGGAAGCCGTAAAAGCTTTAGATTAGATTAAACGCAGTTTGCGCAGCTGAGCTCTTTAACCCGTCATCACCTGGCACTGACCTTAGATAATATTTAGACGTATTGTCATTACATTATCTATGAGCTTTTTAACTGACAGATTAAATAAATAAAATAAAATAAATAAATATCTATAGATTTGATTATATATAGATTAAGTGGTGTTATTGGGTTAAAAACCAGATTAAGTAGGTCTAGTAACGTCGGAGTTGGCGGAATGAGCTGGACTCTAATAAAGATTGGTCCTTGTCAGCACTGGACAGAGACAGTTGGCAAGTCGAAGGTCTTTGCCCAGCAGTACAACGCTATACGGGCTAGTAATAAAAAAATACGTCTGTTTTGACCTTAAAACAGGTGATAAACTAGATTAACAGGGTGTAAACGGACGGTTCACGAAGCCGCCAATCAAGCATTTTGTACATCAAACTAATGTTTTTTGGGGTAAAGATCCCGTTTTACTGTAGGGTTCTAAAAAGCACAACAAATTGTGTTGATGGATGCACTGAATGGATCAGGGTCCATAGACGTATTTAGAGTGAAGTCATAACATTTGAATCTTGTGAAAAAATTGGAACTTTGTCCTAGAACTAGACGGTCCTCAGGTATGGTATGGTCCATAACAAAAAAAATAACGGCAATGACGCGGAGAACTGCCGCTCGGTTTCATTAAAGGTGTTTTTACATCCATTATTAATTTATTTTAGACCATAAAGTAAATAACGAGCTTATTTATAAATGAATCCATGCTGCAAAACAATTTGCATGCTTTAAAAATCAATGCACGCGGATAAATTTCATCAACCTTTGGCTTAAGGAAAGCAAAACAAATAAATAGGTTGGTACATAATATACTAACTTGTTGAAGGTGTTGTGAAGATTGTGTGCGGGCTGCGACAGATCGATGTTGATCGGCTTGGAAGGTGCGTGGTCCATCGACGAGCGCCCTGATACCTCCGATGCAAGCGTCAGGTCCAAGTCTTCCAGCTGTAAGTTGACAAGATAGTATAATTTAACACAGGGTTTCACGATAGTTTGTGTTAGCTTCACGAGTTTCAAGTTCGTAGGGAGCTTTTACTGGAGGTAATAACTAGCCTGGCTAGTTTTTCAGACTAGAATAGTAAGCGAGTGCAGCTAAAGTGGGCTAATAAGTCTGGCTTCGTGTAATTTATGGGAGTTCTGTATACACGCTTGTAGCTATAGCGGGGCACATAGCTATTTTGCTAGCCCATCCAGCTTATTAAGCTATGCTAAGTATTCCGAAAATGCGATATTCGAGCGGAGATAGTTTAATGAATCTAAGACGATCATGTTTGTAAACCAGAGTCTATAATATTTAAGTTATCCTGTCGCGCAAAACAATATGCTTCCTATAATATTACAAATGGATCCACCCGATATTTAGCAACAGGCCAGAAAATAGCAATGACGAATATGCGACAACCTCAACAATTCTAATAGTTCACTTCAACTTTAGTTTATTTACATTTTTTATCCTAATTGTTTGTAGTACTACGAAGAAGGCAAAAAAGCCTTGACAACGAGTAAACACAAATAATAGTCTCAATTTGTTTGTGATCTGTTTCACACCTATGCTTACGTAATACACTTCCCGCCATAAGATATTTTGAGTGTAGGACATCAACAATGGTAAAAACTCCAAATGTGATAAGGGACATTGTGAGTGCTGTCGGATTTTCCACTTTCAGCGCCACGCTTAACGCTGCAAATCCTAAAGCACGGTCACTGTCCCATACAGCATTTCAATTTCCACAGTCGATATTTTAGCAGACACGCCAGGCGGCGCGTCACCGGATTGCGTCACGAGAATGCACTTTATTTTATAAATGTTGGAATCTCCCCTGCTTTCTATGTTTAGATACGAGGATTACGATATTGAAGGTCTTCTCTTCGATGTACTGTTGATAGCGTTACTAGCTTTCTAGACTTCTGAAGATAATGGAAAAAATATGGTGCAAATAATAATTGCCGCCCACAAGACGGACCGACGATGGCATGGTAAAGGCCACAGGAATCCGCTGATTGCGAGCAATACAGGACCGCTCCACGTGGCGACACTAGGTTGATCTTATGTCCAGTGGTAGTCTTTTGGCAGAACGTCTAAGATTAGAAGTTCGAGGCCAAAATCATAAACACGAAACCAGTTTTATCAATTTGGTTTCATAGCAATTCTCCAACGCGAAAAATTTGCAATGGAACGTTGCGTGACCCATGAAACAGCACAACTAACAAGCCAAGCCTAAATACTCTTTAAGTAATAACAATTATAATTATGAAAGTGCCTATAATACCTATGAAAAACAAGGTCACGTTATAAGTTTACAAAGAAACTATTTCAAGCCAATCACGAATATAGAAGTACCGTTAGAGCAACATCAAACATGGTCAAAAGTAATAAATGTGAGTTTCATTAGACATTTTAGCTTAGGTAGTCCGTTACTGTAACTTTCGTTTTAGCTCTAGTGGATATTTTACACTGAACTGGGCGATCAAGTTCGCAGGTGTGCGGATGTCATAGCAGAAAGCCGTTTTCGATCCGGACGATGCACGTAGCTTTTAAACTATCTATAACATAAATAACTATCGTTGATAAAAATAGTTGTAATGCATTCAATTTAGTTGCGTTATCATAGGCTAAAGATGTGTGTGTCCCTTCGAAGTTAATCGAGACTACATACAAAGCAGGTTTTATAGAAGGACTTGGTATTGGCATTAATTATGGTGAAAGGATTACATAAGGTGCGCCGGACATACAGTGGCTCAGTAGATACGTTTTCCGGAGGGGCTCCTTTCATGTTCATGCCAGGTTACTGAAAATGCCAAACTAGAGGCCAAAAATTTTGGGCTAAACTAAATCAATTGAGATTTTCATCGACACGCTTAGAAGAATCTAATGTGTCCTTATTGACCGTTATTAAGGAAGTTCTGGACAGTAAAGACCATTATCTCCATGCTTGGATGCGCTTGCTGATCGGAAACGTTTGATGCGAAGAACACCTTGGCTGATTTTAGACCTAATACGTTTGATACCAATTCATTATTTATTTAGCTTACAGCTACTAGTTTAACTGTTATAGACGCTAGTGCTATGGCTTTATCAAACTAAAACCTCCTACCGCCCGCTTTTAGTCCAAAAGTAATTGCTATGTCTTGCTTGTTATACAAGCATGCGGCTACGCTAGTGCTATGGCTTTATCAAACTAAAACCTCCTACCGCCCGCTTTTAGTCCAAAAGTAATTGCTATGTCTTGCTTGTTATACAAGCATGCGGCTTCCGGACACAAGTCAGTGTGTAGTATCGATAAAGCAGGTCGTATGTAGGCCGCACAGACTAAACCTAGCTACTTCAAATATATAGCGGCTATCGGTCACAAAATAAAAGCCTGTGTAGGATTAACATACTTAATGGGTATTGTAGGACGTGTAACATAAACATTGAACAGGCGATTGACGTCATGGTTTTCTTAACGATTTTTTGCGATGTGTTTAAAGCTATACGTATCTCATTTTCTTAGAGCGGGGAAAGAGTTGAAAGAAGTAATAAGAGAACGAGAGACGTGTTTTTAGTTCGTCTCCACTCAGTGATTCAGAATCTATGAGACAGCTGTTTACTCACAACTCATTAAGCACTCAGTCACTGCTTTTCAAAGCCCTGTCAAGGTCGCGCCGCTGGTAAACGAGCTTTACAACTTCGCATACACAGTAGCCGTAATTTATGTTAATACTGTCAGGACTGACTTAATGCCAGTCTAGTTTAGTACCCAATTGAATGGGATTACCCTCATTAGTGTTGCACGAGCACGACATGAAAGGCTATTGGCTAGTGTGAGATAATTTCTTTCTTTGAGTTTGCTTAGGTCTCTGTACTACATTGTACATACGTAAAATTATGTAAAAAAGAAAGCCGGAGCTTTCTTCTAAACGAGTATGAAGGAACTACAGATTTCTACCAGCTACGATCCTTAAAATCTCTTTTTGCTTCGTGCACGTTTATAGGTGATCACAATCGGCGGCATGTATATCATGGAAGAATACTAAAAGAAGACCTGGCAAGTAGGACTTCAAAACCCAATTTGATAAGGGTTAACTTAGCCAGAGATCTTACAAGCTATAGAGGTTTAGAGGTATAGAAGTATAGGAGAAAAGGGAAGGGAGGCCTTTTCCTAGCAGTGGGACAAAACGTAGTCTACTAAAACACAAAAATAATATTTTGACGAAATAATTCTATTGCTAGTCGTAATAAATTCAAAGTCCAAGCAATTCCTGAAAACATCAACAAGATGAAACGTTTCTGCCACCGCAAACGTCCAATACTCTCTAGAGAAATTATTATAGCAGTTACGACCTTTCTACCCATTGTTATGTTCTATTATAAAACTTTTTCATCACGTACGCTACCATAACATACTGTTGTATTTGTGCAGCTGTGCCCGAGCTTATTATTTATACAGTGAGTCAATATACTACCACTTGCTATAGTTTCTAGTTTCAGTAGTCTCGTTGCAACATCGATATCGCCCTGTATATCTTGGGAGTTTATCGCTGCTGCCTTGTTGGGGGCAAATGTCGAGAATGTGTCCAAATTTAGTAGTTTTGGACTTTAGTGTTCAAACTTGTCGGATACCGTCTAATGACATTATGGGAAGAAAGTTCTCCAGCCTTAATTGTTTTGTGAAGCGAATTTTTTTGGGTCCATATGTTATGGTCTATTTCTAACATGTTTGCAGTTACCAGTAGACCAGACTTTAGAAGCCGTCTGACTTGTAACGAAAAATTTTAAAAGAGCTTTTGCAATTTTGTTGTATTTACTAAATTTGTTAGCGTTTCCACTGTTTTCATTCTCGAAGTGGTTAGGTTTCCAGTCCTACAAAAAATACACCCAATGTCGTATTTCACTGTATCTATGCCATGACAACTTTTGCTAGGTGCAGCAACAATACGTGCTAGACCCAGTCAGTTTTGCAAGCGATGCTGCGGGCACTCGACTGTATCGAACAGTTTCCTTTATGCTTTTAGTTGCAATTTGATAAAGGCTACATTTAATCGATTTAAAATTGTTATCTGCGTGATAGGTTGAGGGGATTTAAAATGTCTTTTAGATCTTAATCATCATAATCATCAGTATATTAATGTTCCCACTGCTGGGATATAGGCCTCCTCTGTATGAGAGGGAATGGGCTATAATCCACCAAGCGGGTCATTGCGAAATGGTAGATGCCACATGTCTTCGAATTTTTGGTTCTAGGAGCTAGGACATGCAGGCTTTCTCATGATGTTTTCCTTCACCGTTTTGAAAGCAGTGGTGATGAAATAAGTTACACAAAGTAATGGGTTCGAATCCACGACTTACTGTGCGTATGGTCTTAAATGCCTTACTGCAACAAAAATATATTTGGTAGCTAGTTATCGATTGCTATTTTGGGTCAAGAAAAATGGAGGATTTTACTTTCCCTTCACTACATCGAATAAAAATTGAAAGATGCATCATTGTCCAGGAATGCCTTGGAAACCAAACTGAAACACAATGATTCACCGGGTCGAAGACTATTCAAAACTAAATCGTCTTAGTTCATTTGAAGACACTTAGTTATCAATCTAGCTTTAATTTGATTCGCCAAGCTAAAACCGATTAGGCTTCAAGAACTGACATTTAACTCCGAAACCGTTTAATGATTTTGTACTATTTTTGGGCTGAGGGTTATTGAGCGAAGTTACCTACTCTTAATCAGCCGTGAAACAGGTACCTATGGTATTAAGCATGGTCATCAATTTTGAGGCATATACGTCAGATTTTTTAGGGGTTTTTATGGGTTATGCATGAAAGAATAGGTACTTATATCAGATGATATACAGAAGAAAGGTACTATCGGATTGACCCCTTTCTGAATACTTGATCAATTCAATAAATCTGCTGTCCCAGTTCGGGTGATTAAATTAATGGACCAAAAGCAAAATATCAAGAACCAATCACACCTTTTGAAATAACATCCAACATTCAAAACACACACTGAAAAATCAACGCCTTAAATTTTTCGAATATAGATCCCCTAGATTGTAGGGGATCTATATTCAAATTACAAGCGCGGGAATCCATTTGAAAATAACGCACGACATCCATACATGATTTACAATTCAATCTCATCCAAGGACGTATTCTGCGTGCGTCGCTTATTCCATGAATAAAGAGGGAACGAGACACGCCTGCATTTTTAAAACTGTGTCGTTAAGTGTACACGATGATTTTAAACCAGCCGTGATCTCATTTATTATGCAAGTTCAGTGTCATGGTCGCCAATCGAGGTTGTCAACTGATGAAGATTCGGAAAAATACCGTTATAAAAAGTCAGTCGCGTAATTAAAAGCTTAGGCACCTTTGATCAGTTTTTATCCTGCACTGTAACCTACTTAAACCGAAGCCAATGTCTAGAAGGGAACAGAGATGAGCATGAGAGTTTCCTTTTTCCATCTACGAAAGTGTTATATCACCAACATTAGTCACGAAAATGACAGCTCGAATGTCATTCTCTCCTTTCTCTGATGTATTTGGGGTCGTCGCTTCAGACTACTCATTTAGGCATCATCTCAATCATCAATTAGGCATATCTCTTATGCAATGCACAAAAATATTAAATCGTTTTGTTCAGCAAGTGTACGTAAATATAGACTACAAATACGAGTTTAGTGAATGAAGTCGACCGTAAATGAGACTCCATTGTGTTACATTGTGTGCGTTTAGATTGGAAGCAGACGTAAATAAACAAGGCATTCGAAACACATAAAACAGAATCAGATTTTAATATCTACTATGTTACACCCATTTTCTTTGTTTTATTTCAGGGGCATTAACATTTTTCAAGTGCATCTTAACTTTATGGGTTAACTTTAATGTTGTTGGTTGCTTTAGAGCCAAACTTCAAACGCAAGGAAACCACAAATTACCTACATTTTATTATGTTTCTTTTTCTTCCAAGTTAGACTGCCATTAAGAATACCACCTGTTTTACATTCAGAGCTATTAAAACGAGGTGCTAACTTGCATAACAGAATAAGATATGACTGAGCAACGCACGCAAACACACGCACATCTCATGGTCTTATAATTATGCTCGTCGTTGTTATGAGATTCCGCTTTGCTTACAAGAATTGATCAACAATCTTCAGCAACGGATATACTACGAGTATCTATCACAAATAATCACAATATGGTTAGCATTATGCTTTGTAATCGAACGACCCCCATTTAGAATGTTTTGACCTATCATCTATAACGTAGTTCAATGTAGGCCAGTAGAGCTGCATGCTTTAGTAAATATTCTAGCATCTACAAGTAAGTGCATACTTCAGTATACTTTAGTGCACCCGCATACCTCAACCGACTTTAGTGCACCTTGTAGCCTAGTTTACGTGTTCTGGAATTCTTGACTACTTTCTTAGAGGTATCAGAGTAATTTTGTACCGCTACTACGCTAAAGCTACTACTTTGAGAGATACCGTCTAAATACTAATGAGAAAGGGCAGTCAATCAGGGACAAAATTGCAGATGCGAATCCAGACATGGGCCATCTTTATACAAATACTTACTGAAGTATACACAGTGCTCAGTGTCCGCAATTTTTCCGTACCAGTTGGCTGTTCCGTAAGTTTACCATAGCTTTAATTCAGACTCACCTGCGGATCATCATCCTGGACCAAACTCCTCCTCTTCATCGCGTACTCCTTGACCGCATGACTGTTGTCAGAGTTCACATCCACATTGAACGTCTTCAGCCTCAACATCGGACTGATTGCACCCAACGGGTTATTGTATTTGTTATACGTCAGGAACTTGTTCGCGGACTGGTTGCCCAAGTTGGCCGACATGTGGCCCAAGTTGGACGTCAAATGGGCCGACATGTGGCCCAAGTTGGACGTCAAATTGGCCGACATGTGGCCCATGTTTGCCGACATATGGGCCATGTTGGGAGACTGGTGGATTGTGGCGAGCGGCGGTATTGACGACATTGAAGGAGGATTGGACCCTTCCACTATGTTTTGTATGCTCGGCCTGTGCGTCCGTTTCTTTGGCTTCACGTATGTTCTAGAATCGAACTTGTGTTTGTCTGGCATTGAGAGGATTTCATCTGGAAGAGAAATGGTCATTTAGAAATAAAGCTGATGGCAATGGGGATGCCTAGCTTACCCTCTACTTCCAATGGAGTTCCTCGTTGAAAACTTCGCCACGAGATGGCGCTTGGTGTTTTATGAGACAGTTTTGGACGACTCCATTTGGTATCATTTAAATTTATTTAGCACTGATATTCATAAATTCCTAACGTTATCGATACCAATATCGGTTGTAATTCTCATATCAAGATACTGCCCATTCATAACAAGCGTGGGGAAAAAAACAATAGGTTACGAAGATAGTAGTACAATACACTGTATTCACTATTCAGGCTTGCATTCATACACCAAACCATTATAGTTAGTCAACTTTTATCAAGATTTTGGAGGCCAAAGAAGAATGAAGATTGGCATAGGGTATAGCTTGTCCAAAAAGAATTGGAATGTCTCCAGTTCAATCGGATTTAGGTTCTAATTTATCAATAGATCAGGTAAACGCGGAAGATACCAGTAGGAAGTTCAACAAACCCATTATAAATCGCATCTCAAAGCTTAGTATTCGTTAAGGTCTCCCAAATCACACAATTATAAACCTTACACCTGCACATTAAGGTATACTCTCGCCTGAAATGTGTGTAGCGTTAAGTGGTAACAAAATAAAAGCGTCGAAATTCAGTTCGCAACGCACTCCGCGTCGTAGAAACGTAGTTTAATTGGCACCAAAATTGGTGGACAATTTGCATTCGGTGTGCTAGGAGGGACGTGGTCAGGAAATGGCGCTGACAGCTGTTCTAATGTTATGATAGGAATGCGTGAGGCGACTGCGAATGGCAACGCTTCTTTGAATTGAAGCCGTGAAAGGGCTGGTGGAAGAAAGCTATAGGAATAGGACATATCCTGTTACTGTTACTTGGCGTGTGTGTTGGCAGATGATAGGCTTGTCGAATATGGGATTTTTGCAGTACAGAAGATAGGTAAAAATGTCCAGAAAATGGCATGTGTAAATGAAGAAGATCAACCTGCAAACTAAATAATTCTAGAAAGTGTAGAGAATAGACCTGTGTCCGATAAGAAGGAACGGCTGATTGATTCTGCTCCTCCCTTTTTTATCTTCGATGGCTAGCAACAACACAAAATCAAGATTTGCTCTATAAATATTACTATTCATAAATTAAATATGTAAGACAAAACCAGTCCATAGCAGTGAAAAAGAGTGAGTGTGTTCGCAAACACGAGCCGATACTAATTGAATGCGCTCAAGCAGATGCGAATAAGTGTGTTGACAAACACAATATTGACACACTGACGCGAGCCTGACCTCAAGTGGAGATGACGTATCGAAAACGAGCAAGAAGATCGTATGATACTGTTGATAAGACAGTGTTCTGCTGGAAACAGCTGTTACAATTTGTTGCTGGGGAGTCTGTTTCGCCGGGTTTCTCGTTAAACACAGCAATGAAGAGTGAGCGTTTTGAAGAACTAACTTCATATAACTTTTCGCCTGGTGCTGATTCTGGTCTAATTTCGATAAGCGACTTTTGATTTGGTTTAAACCTTCTTACGGTGGAATGGAAAAACCATGTTTCATGTTCAATTAAACACAAACTGTTAGCTAGTAGGCATTTGTATCTGATCAAACTCATCGCCCATTTACAAACGAAAATGTTATGTTATAAACGCTTTCCCCTATCGTAACACTGACTGACAGGATGGCATCAAGTTGTTTCCTTAACTTATCAATGCGGAAGAAATAAAACAATTCCATTACATAAACCCCACCCACACAACCGACCATTAGTTCCAAGTTACAATCGATTTAATCGTTCAGAAGATTGTATCCGAGAAGAATAAATCTAAAGTCAGTTTCGTTACAGACAAAAACATCCCAGTTACGTCTAACAAGAGTTATTAAATGTTCGCTAATCTATTAATTCATCTTGATCCAGCATATGCGTAGAAAGTGAAACTTTTATTGTAGTTTCGAATGATAATTGTCGTGTGGGCTGCAATGCCATTGCTATATGGACTGTGTTAGTTACATTACTGACTGGGGATTGAGTGTATGTAAATGTGCTTCTGACTAGCATAGCAGGGTACTAAAGTTGTTGGAAATATTATGCCCATTTTGGACTAGACGGCCTCCTTACTCTGTTGTACATTCAGTATTCTATTTTAGACCTATTTCTTGGCTGTCTACTTGTTTCGAGCTCGTGTTTCGCTGACGATTAAGTCAACAATCGTTTAAGCGTGGGAAGATCGCAAAATCGCGCAAATCAGTTTACAATATGCGGCATCCCGGCGGCGCTCAGACAGACTCAATTCCAGGAGTTTACTCGCAGACTTACAGCAGTGAACAGTAACAACTCTAGATTCGTTAAATTCTCTGATCACATGGAAAACCGGAAAAAACAGAGTAGATCGGAGGATATGGATTCTCGACGAGCTATTATGCGTTTTGCACACCTTGGGTTGTCTCCCCTCTATTATTGTTCTGTTAGACGGAACGAAACCTCAATCGATACAGCACAACACTACATGAGGACGCTATCTGGAACATCACAAATTCTACTTGACATTTGTAAGATTTCGCGGCAAAAGTGTTTCCAGTGATTTTATTTTGTAAAACTGCGTTTATAAAAAGTCTTTTAATTACTAATAGTTCTTAGCTATGAAGGATAGAAAGCCTCATCTGAAACTGAGATGATATATGAGATAGAAAAGGTTGTTGGTAACTTAATAAATAGCCTATAGTACAGGCGACTGCAAGTCGGTGATAAATGTGAAATAGAAACTACAAATTCAGAAGCTATGACCCGTGCACTTAGACATTATCTAGAAAAACACATTGGTAAATTATAAAGTCTAGCTATTTATCTCTGCCCACAGACGTTGCAAGATAACCGAGGCAGGGAATGCTCGCATGTAAGGACGCAACTAATATGGGAAATCATTCGCAGAGCCGGTTCTAAGGCCCATTTCAGAGTGAAGTTGACGCGGTCGCGTGCGATGCAGCGATGAAGACCAGTCGTAAGTGTCGTAACATAGTTATACAGTGTTCCGTGTGCACGCGCGTGCTCTTGTTGTTTACACTCCTAGAAATGAGACTGAGATTTCGTAGAGACGTAACTTAGCACTTACTGGGTGCTTAGCGATATTCTTGTCAAAGTCGTACAGAAGTCAAATTGCAAGTTCAAGATAGAGACAGGAACATGTTTAAGTCAAATCGAGAGCTAAGTAAGCTTTATAGATCACGGCTTGTCTACACGCGGCCGGTACACGTCTCGTTCTGAACGTTTCCTAAGCCTTTAGTGCGTGTGGTGCACGATGAACAGTGAACGCTATCATACAAGTCTATGGGTATCGGAACGCGCGGCCGGCACCCGCCGGTTACGTGCACCAGTCTCAGTCTGAAAAAGGCCTTAGTGTTCCTATGCGTTATTACTTCCTGCGGTATCAATTTATCAATAAACTCGGAATCTCGCTTTTGCGTCGCCTCTCTACTTTTATAGGAAATTGGCAATAGAAATCTTTTTTGTTTCCGTTCTGTGAAGATTTCTCTGGTTAATGTGGAGGATTAGTCATGGACTAGGTTTTGCTTTGATACACAACTCAATTTGGACTCTTTTTTTTGCAGCCGGGAGACAAAAGCAGATTTTTTGAGGATATAGTTTTTAAAAAAATTGCAAAGAATAAGGAAAGTGCGCTATACTTTTGCACTAACGGAAAATCTGGTACTGTTGTGTTAAGAACATAACGCCCACTTATGATTTCGTTGACTCGTTTGAAGGAGGCTGTAGCTTGAGCGCTAGCAACTCTTTTTTAGTTGCTTTGCAAACATTTCGCGAAATTCTTGCACTTTATGGAGGTTTGAAATAGCTTTCCTGAAACCCACATTCTTTGGCTGTTATTCGTGTACTTTTATTTTCAGGAAAGACTTAGTGAGGAAAAGAACAAAATAGAGGAGAATTTCTGGATGAATGAGTAGATGGAAGTTTTCGAGATATTTTTTCCAGAACACAAAACAACAACAGATTTTTCGCCGAAATTGATCTGCAACCGATTTCGAATGATTCATTTCTGGGTTAGCTGATGCAACTCATGTGCCAAGGTTTCCGGGTTCATGATGTCGTGGACCTTTTCTCTTGTTTATTATTAAGTGCATTTTAATTGAGTATCAGACCGAAGACGGATACTTCTAACAGTCCTAGGATAACTGGAAAAAGGAACGGGTCAGGGAAGGAAGCGTCCATATAAGGAGGTTTCCAAATCCCAAAACGTATGTCAAATCTCATGTCAGTATTGAAATTCTCAAATCTTCTGCTAGTAATCCTGTTTTGGACAAATTACATTTTGCATACTGCGTTGTCACTGTTTAATGTCAATACATAAAGTTATGTTTCCGACAGTATTTTCCTGTGCAAAATCTATTTAGAGCATCCTATTTGAAAACTGACTTTAGTTCGAGGATACAGAGTGCAGATTTCTATAGCAGATTTAAAGAACGAAGTGATCTCAATATAATTGGATGATTGGTTTAGTGACATTGAACGGTACTGGAATTATCTAAGTGGGTAAGTGTACTAGTATACCAAATACGAAATGGTATTGTATACCGTTTAAAAAATACTTGCCGTCTCATGTTGTTGCCAATGACTTGTGATTTTGATTGACAGTAAAACAAACAGATTTAGCTCAAGAAACCACCATATAACTAATATTCATCATCTGCTTAGGCTTTTGCAGATGCAAAATGCTGATGATGGCTTCCAGTCTAACCGGATGGAGCTGAATTCCTGTATTTTACATGTATCGAACTATCGACTGGCTGTCTGACCTCTACAACCGAGTGTGTACCTAATGGGTGGTCACCTATCCACCGACCAACCTACCTACGAGCTCCTCCAATCATTACTAAAATTGGTAATGTTGTAGATTTGGATGTAGGGGGTAATTTACAAAACTGTTCGACCCATTTAAAAAAAAATCACACTGATGGAAGGTTACAATTCGACGGGGACGAAGTCGCAGGCAGAAGCTAAAGCTTTCTCATCTTGTAAAGGGGTAAAGTTTGGATGTAGGGGCAATCTCCAAAACTTCATCCGAAAGATTGAAAGCTGAACTAAAACTACCAAGTTTCATAGGATAATAATTATGTTTCCACGACATGGACAAACCCGTGGAAAGAAATTAGTTTTTAAAATATGGAGAGTTGTTACATGTATCTAATTGCAACACAGCAGCATAAATCTTCAAATGCTAGTATCACATATTAAGAAATAGACTCTGTTGGTCAATTTGGTCCTATTAGCGCGTTATTTGGGAGTTAAAGGAAGCTTGAATGTACTTATAATGTAGATTCTAGCGTGGTCAGAGGTCAGGGGTGAACGACACTTGGTTCATTTCCGAGGCCACGGCTTACAAAACATTTGGACTAGACACTAATGCGCTATAGAGTTCAAAATTGTTCTTCACTAAACTTTTTGCTATACTGACCTCGTTACTGAAAAATTTTACTAAATATCAAGCTACTTAAATCTGTCAGATTTCTTTAATGGATTTTCAACTTTATTGCTAAAGCATTAGGTTAAGGTTGATTGGGAATATTTGATAGTTTCGGGAAGCTTGATGCTGTGCTGGCGTCGGTAACTCTGACTTCTGAAGCTACAGTTACTTTTCGCTTTTTTTTGTGTTTTCTGAAGTTGCTTTTATTTTTTGTAAAAAAAGTTTTTATTTTTCACTTTTTAGTGGTTCACATGTGCTTACCCCTTACAGCGTACCGGCGAAATTTTCTGTTATGAACTGGTGTAAACCAATAGACAGACATGAAATTTCAGCAATCCCAGTACATTTGCTATCATTTTTAACCGACTTCAAAAAAGGAGGAGGTTCTCTATTCGACTGTATGTATTTTTTTTTTTTTTTATGTATGTTCACCGATTACTCGAAGACGCCTAAACCGATTTGAAAAATTATTTTTTTGTTTGAAAGGGTATACTTCCAAGTTGGTCCCATAGTCGCCAAGTCGGGATCTGATGATGGAATCTTGGCGAAATCGAGGGAACTCTTCAAATTTTATAGGATAACGTACAGCAATTTTGATATTTTCTACAACAAGTGAAGCATTTTTTGATTGATTTTGAAATTTCTTTATTTTAACATAAACACAACAGATAAATGACATTCAGATCTTATTCTAAAAGCATTATACATTAAGATTGGTGTTTTGTGCAGACTATGGCGCCTATATAAAACATTTACGCATACAAATAAAATTGAAGCATTTGCGTTTGATAAGAACCATTCTACCATCAGATCTGATGATGAAGCCAAGAGTCACGGAACTCCATAATGAGACAATGAACCACTAAAAAGTGAAAAATAAAAACTTTTTTGCAAAAAATAAAACCGACTTCAAAAAGAAAAAGTGAAAAATAACTTTAGCTTCTGAAGTCGGTGACAAAAAAATTAAATCAATCATACAAACGTCACCGACTTCAGAAGCTAAAGTTATTTTTCACTTTTTCTTTTTTATTGAGGAGTTCCGTTGCCTATCTTCGAAGTTCTTCCTCAGATCTTCATCAAATTGAAATGGGATCAGTTCAAAAAAGTACGCTTCCGAAAACTACCCACGGTTCTGGTGTGCCTATAAAATTTGATGAGTTCTCTCTTTTACTCCAGGATCCCATCATCAGATCCTGACTTGATGATTATGAGACAATTTAAACACAAAAAAAAAAAACAAAATTGGTCCAACCATCATCGAGTAATCGGGGAACATTGAATTGAGACCCTCCCCCATTTTCACGACGGTATGGTAGAGGAGTCAAATATCTAGATAGCCTATATAAGATTCAACCGAGTATCGTTAATCTGCTCCTAAGAATTTAAGAGTTCCGTTCCTTTGTCATGGATCCCATTATCAGAAGTAAGCAGAACCTAACCAAATTCTCATCAAACTACCCTTGAAATTCAACCTTTCCAATAAAAAAAAAAAACAATACATGTCACGGTAATAGGCTTATCCCCAATAAATGGAACTTAACACACCTAACTGTCAAAATCTGGGTGTATTGTACACATCTGCGTACCCCCTTAGAGCATACAGGCGTGATGTTAAGTCATGATGTAGTATAAACATTGAACCTACAAGCGATTGCAGCTATCACTGCAGATTTGCCGTCTATTTTTGAAGAGTTCCATTTATATCTCCGAAGGATCAGCGACCAAAAAATCTCCAACCGGATCCAATCTGGATCTTAACCAAAGAATGGGTGTGGTCCCATTTTTTGGTTAAGATCCAGATTGGATCCATCAGCTTTCAAATAAAAAAAGAACCATCAAAATCGGTTCACCCAGTCACCAAATTCTGAAGTAACAAACATCAAAAATATACAGTCGAATTGAGAAGCTCCTCTTTTTGGAAGTCGGTTGAAAATGCGAAAGTAACACTGTCTTTCTTGTGTCTTTAAAAAGGTCACAACCTTTTCACGTCTTATGAGCGTTTACGTTTAGCGCGGAAGCCGCGACGTCAAGTTTATGGCTTTTAACGGATTTTGAAGAAATTTGGCGGAAAAAAATACGCAGGATACCAACCCCTAAGCAGGCGAAGCCGTGAGCAACAGCTAGCTTTAATTAATAAAGTAAATCTCAGTTCTTACTGACGAAGCATTCGATGTAATTGACGCACGCGAAGTCCGAATGCGAAATTTGACACTGATCTTACATGACTGTAATATAAACTTGATATTATATTACTGCCATCGTCGTTGAGGGTTTATACTTGCAATTCTACGTCAGCAGGGTTGACCAAAAAGTATAATCAAGCAATTAGCAGCCCACGCAAAGGTAGAATTCGCAGTAACGAAGTTTGGCCAATATACGGAAGTTTTGAGCCTTAAAATTGGTTCAAACTTTAGCAATTTAAACGCCCACAGCCTGCATACCATAGCCCTGTTTTATCTAGACATTTAATACAACTTAGATGTATGTATAGCCAGTTACAGCCATAATTACACAATACTTTTGCTGATATCGTAAATCTGAAATTGTTCAAAGCTGCCTGTATATCATTCCAATCGGTAGTATTATTTGGTCTAGCTTCAAATTAAACTAGGCTGTTAACTGTAACTACTGTAAGAGTTACACAACTATAATAACCATTTATGGTTTTTAGAATGCGCAAGGCGTTCAAACGCCGTCGATCAATGTGTCGTGACCCTTAGTAGGGTTTCAGCAGCATCAAGTAATAAGTGGAACGCAAAGGAGAAGAATAAAGCAAGAAATCTACTCAAATATAAAGAATTGGCTCCAGACAGTATTACCAAAGATCAACAAGGTATGCTGCAAGAACTAGGCATATGGAAGCACTGGGAAAGTTCGGCCTTTTGACTCACCTTTGAGATGAAATACAACAAAAAGAATAACGTCCTTCTTGTACTAACTACCCAATGTACAGACCCTGATGGCATATCTCGATATGAGATCTTTGTCCTGAACCCATGAGCCGTGTCGAATGTCATTAGATCAGCTACCAATTGTTCATGATCATATCCTTTGTTTAACGACTGGCCGACGAAAATCATTGCATAGCTCTTAATTTAATTGCCATTTTGTCTTTAGAGGTGTGACGAAATGATGTTTTATCCTTCATTAAGTTTTGTGTTATTGTAAAGAAGAGAGAGGAAGGTGTCCAAAATATTTTGAGCAGCCATAAACAAAATGTCAGTTTTAGGTATGACTGTGGATGGGTTTAAATAAGTAATATCTATAAATAGGCTAGTTTCCACCATCAATAAATTATAAATCTATTTAGTCCGTCAGTTAGAGTATTGGAAAATAATGGACACGTATTTTTTGTTTTTGTAAATCAACGAATATTGACAAAGACAAAACGCATCAAAACACGGGAGTGGGGGCTCGTGACGTCAGAACTCACTAAGAATGATACCAAACAGTGACGTATTGGGAATTTTAAAAGCGTCGTATCTTCGTCAATTTTGGTTTATGTGACAAAAGAAAAAATACGGGTCTAATTCGATTTTTTCAGTTAACAAGCCTATTACCGACGCTGCTGTAAGTGTGATCCGGAAAAAAAGATCATATGAATTGATAACCTCTTCCTTTTGAAAGTCGGTCAAAAAGAGCTCTTTGCCCATGCAATAAAAGCGAAATAGACGTTCGTCTCGCTTTGGTTCGTAATAGACATCTATACTAATATTACACGCGCGCTATTCTCAGGAACTATTGGTTCAAATTGAAAAAATATTTTTGTGTTGGATAGTCCATTTATTGAGGAAGGATTTAGGTTATATAACATCACGCTACGACCTTTAGGAGCGGAGCAGGAATGAAAAATGTTGCAAAAACGGGGATTTCTTTTTGTTTTCGGTTTTCTCTCTTAGGTGTCGCAGACGAAGTTGCGCGGGTCAACTAGTCATCGATAATATGATCGGCTCATGCTAATTCCAGTAAGTGTGGTCAGTTTCTATGGCGCCACTATTTCCAGCAAGATGTCATTTCGTAGTATACAAAATAAAATATATAAACAGTTTTAAGTAGTTTATAAATAAATAGGTTCAGTTTAAATATGATAATTATGCAGCTGATTAGAGCACTTCCTACTTATCTTGAATGATACATAACATAATGTATGACTGTGTAGTGTGTGTACTAAGTAAATATGGTCTGAGATGAGTAAGAAGTTGTTCCAAATTGTCCTGAAGACTTCGCCAGAGACAGAATAAAACTTAAATGTATAATAACTTTTAGAATTTGACCTGATGTGGACTTTGCAAGAACTGTCAACTTAGACTGGTACATAATTATGTGTTATACAATAACATACTTTTATGAGTTGTAATAAAGTCGTTATGTCTGTAATGCGGTAGGATTATTATAAGGTAACAAACTTGCTGTGCCAATTTCTGGCCAAGTTCGGCCCGTTTGTCCAGTATACGAAATCAGATAGTCACACCACCTCCGCCGCGGTCTATTATCTGATCTCCACACTTCAGATGGCCAGACATTGCACAGGACAGAAAGGTTTGGAAAGAGAAAGGAGAGGCTTTTCCCCAGCAGTAAGACACTCAAATAGGCTACCAAAAAAAAATGGTCTTCTCATTGCTATGAAGTTTAAATCTGCACATTCCAGGTGCTAGTAGGACTAATGATGAGTTCTTATGTCCGAGAATTGTAATGATGTTTTAACATTAATTGATGACCCAACCTGTGATGGACATCTTTATAAATGATCTTCACAATAAAGTGGGTCATATGGACAAGGACACAGGTATCATAATTCCTTAAAACATTTGAGATAAAAAAGTAAAGATCAGTGTACCGTAAAGTACTTTGTAGTTGAATTATTCACCTTAAATTTGCAGAGGAATGTGTATACAACTTACATAACTTCGTGTATATGCAATACTTGTAACTATTACAAAAATGACTTCAAAATGCAGGCAATTAAACAGGTGTTTCATAATTATTAGATCATAATAAGAGATATATACTTATATCACAGAAACTGCAGTCTTTTCATGATAATAGGCTTGTTAACTGAAAAAATCTAATTAGTTCGTCACTTAGATTATCAAAAATATTTGACCCGTATTTTTTCTTTTGTCACATAAACCAAAATTGCCGAACATACGACGCTTTTAAAATTCCCAATACGACACTGTTTGGTATCATTCTTAGTGAGTTCTGACGTCGCGAGCCCCCACTCCCGAGTTTTGATGCGTTTTATTTTTGTCAATATTCGTTGATTTACAAAAACAAAAAATACGTGTCTATTATTTTCTAATACTCTAACTGACGGACTAAATAGATTTGCAATTTATTGATGGTGGAAACTAGCCTATTTTGATAGTGTATTTTTCTTAATTATCAAATCAAATATATTTATTTTAAGACAACTAGGTCCAAGGGTTAGTTATACACAAACTTAGGAAACTATTGTTAGTACTTAAATACAGTTACAAAGAACAATGACATCAGAATAATTAAAAATAAAATAAATTAAAATACCCCCGTGCTGGGACACCTCGCCCCGTCAAGATAACCAATAGGGAGATACCTCCCTAGTAATCACCAGCCGAACGAAATGCCTCAACACAGGTGCACGAACATCTTCAGCTACTTAGTTTTGCTGTTATGTATTAATTATGTAGGTACCTAAATGTAAATGATAAGAATTTTACAAGAACTTTGATGTTTTTATCTAAAAACCAAAATACTTCTTGAAAGATATACCTATCTCATTAAATTAACATTTAGAAGTTTGTTTGTATAAAATTACATAATTGTCAATTTGCATAATTTCATGTATTTAGACAAGATAACATAAATTACTTTGCAAGCAAGCCTATACAATACTAGCTATTTTTTTTAAGTAGGGAAAATTCTAAAAAACTGGGTTTTACCTTCTACAACCTTCACCTTTTTACCTTCTACAAAGGTAAAAAGAACTTTCAGGGAAAAATGGTATAAATAGATATTTCGTTTCGATTTTTTCGTGAAACTGCAGCGGTAACTTTGTTCATCATGAAGTAACATCCTATGAAAAACTAAATATTTAGTTTTGCTGTTATGTATTAATTGACATATGAATGAGATTTAATTTTGTTTAGTGTTATTTATTATGCGTAGCATAGTATTGTTTGGTGCTACGGATTTCTTTGTCCGCGAGTCCAATTCGCACTTGGCTGGTTTTAATATTAGCATGGATAACAACTGGCATAACATTAAATAGGTGAGGAATATAGACAAAATATAGCTAGATGCCAACATTTATGAGAAGACTGTATCGAGGAAAAAACATTGACCCCTTACACAGGTCAATATTTAAATAATGCACACACATTATACAAGTTTGAACATGTTGTCTTATCTTACTTGTTCTAATTTAGTTAATGATGTAATAGATACTTTAAATCAAAAGTAGTTACCATTTGTAACATCACCGCTAATACTCCAATGAATGTTTTAAGATACTGACACTATTCTTCAGCTGTAATACCTAGTATTCATCTGTTGTTTCAAACGAAATAAGGCTTTATCACCTAAACATGAAAAGAAAAGTTTATGCTGAACAAAAGTTAGTTTACAGCGCATCACTGTGTGTTGATATAATTCTTTGCCAAGGAGTTTGTTGGGAAGGATTACCACTGCTACTTGTTGGCACAGTGGCAACTTGCTTAGACAAGCTGTTGACCTATTTGCCTGCCCATGTTTAAGAGGGCTATCTCAACTTTTCTTGTATTTGAGTGTTTGAAGAGTTCATCAAAACTCTCAGTTTAAATGTGTGATTATGGTTTAGATATGGCCACAAAATTTAAAAAAAGGCCCAAGAAAGTTTGATTATTTCTCTCGGGAGTGTTCTAAATACTCAAATTCAAGAAAAATTGTGATATCCCTCTTAATATTATTAAGAACTTACTTTTAAGTATATCGTCAAGTACTGTGTAGAGGGTCTTCTCCAGCTTAAGGTAATCATTGTCTTCTTTGATGGGCCAGTCACAGGATAAGTTCCAGTCCACTATATCAACTCTCCTTCCCGAGTCTTCGGGAACTTTGTACAGCCTGGGTGAAAAAAAAAACAAAATATTAAAAATATTCTGGGAAAATTAAATTACACTAATAAATATAAAGGGAAAATTAAATTAGAAAAAAAATTGACCCCTAAAAATTGTTTTATTTTGTTTGGATATCAATATTCAATATGAAGTTTTGCTGGTTGATTTGACCTAGTAAACTTTTTACGTAGTATGTAGGCTGTGTTGTCCTACTGAAACCCGATTGCCTGTCTCTACTTTATCATGATTGTATAATTTTAAATGAAAAAGGCACAAACATGCACTTTAGTTGAGCATGGAATTTAATAAAGTGTACAGCGGGTGAATCTATAACCATTCATGGGGTGCAAGTGGACCTTGCGGAACCGGGTTTCGGTCCCATAGTTTTTACCTGGTTTAACTTTGGGACCAAAACCAAGTTTTGTATGGCTTAGGTGCAAGTGTAACAAACCTACATATCACCAATCACTACCAGCCCCAAATTTGGGAAACCACAAATTCTGACTTTAGATGATGAAGACGTTTATTACAGAACATTTGATGATTCATTTTCTAGTAAGATTTTATTGGAGAAAACGGGTTTGCATGCAGGTAATTGTATATTGGAGGATTAATGCATTTTGTTCAGAAGTTATTCAGAGGATTACACCGGTTTCGGTAAGTTAAGTAGTCACCATCACCTAGGCATACAGGCCCCTGAGATGACCCCACTGATCTTGCAGCTGCAATACAGTAATTTCTAGTATTGCCTACATGCTGATTATAGTTGTGAACCTCAATATTATGGAATAATACAAAACAATTTATTGAAGTCTTGAAGTACAATTTATTGTAGACTAGTTTGATTTGTTACTTTAATGAAATAATGCTAAGCTTGGGTTTTATGTAGCTTTGCATTGCATAGCTCACTAACACAAGTTACCAACAAGTTATAAGTCCTTTAATAAAGTATTTGATGCTCTCATTTACTGGTTTAGGAATCAAATTGACGATTTCACATTTGGCAATCATGCTGCAGACCATTAACCAGATGACATCTTTCGAGTCTAAATAAACATGATGTAAACCCATGATTGAGCCCTTGCCTGATACATTTGTTGACATTTATAGTTTTATAACAAAAAAAACATAGCATCACAGAATCAAATAATAATATAACATACACTTAAAGCCCTATCACTATCAATACCTATAATCAAGCAGAATTTATTCATTTATATGTACTTAATAGGTTTTATTTTATCACAAAACTTATCACAATAATAGAAGTGCAATTCATGTCAAATGGATCTAGACAATAAAAGCAATCTAATCAGATTGATAATTTGCTAGTAAGTTCTACAAAACACTAATTAAGACTAAAAACAAGAAAATGTATGTGAAAGATATCTTTACTGTTTATTAAAACATGTTTTTCAATTTGTCATTTTTGTCATTTAGATGTGGTTGGGGGTAGATTTATAAAACTTGCAATTTCATATTTAGAGCACTAAAATTTACTCATAGTAAAATACTGTTTGTTTTGTTTAGACCCAAATATTATCATTGCCACTATAAAGCTTTGTGGAAGTTACAGGCTATTACTAATACAAGTCATCAATATCTGAAGCAGTGTAGGTGTGGTGAACACATCACAGTCAAGTGGGCTGGAAACTTGTGTAAATAAGCATTCCTGTATAGTATCTTCTACTCAATTCATGATAACTATGAAAGTCCTCTACTTTCAGCTTTCGCAAAGAACTGTAAGTTCATTCAAAAAAACAAAATAAAAACACCTGAGTGAAGGTGAATCATCTCATTTAGCAAAAACATAGATAGTCCCTGTGCAAGGTGGCTATGTTAAAATACTGGTTATAGTGGTTAGACTGGAAATAAATAACTCAACGATTAATTGCAACGAGCTAAATAACCATCGAGAGTCGACAGATAGACTGACGTTACGACCGGACACAAGACATGCATGACCCCGTAATTACTTGCCACCACTTACTGCGACATATTCTTTTACTTACATACTCTTCAAAGTACTCACCACGTCTGATTATCGGAATAATCCAAAGATTCCACGTCGATCAGATCAGAATCAAACATATCTTTGTTTATATTTTGATCAACCTGATTCATGATACCAATAATAACGAGACATCAATTTGGCACTTAATGCAATTCACATATAAATTTCACGCAAGAACTACATTTACTATAAGGAATACTGTAAATATAATAAAGAAAAAAGATATAATAAGAACCAACACGAATTGTCCCAGACAAGTTTTAGTTTGGAATTTGACATATCACCATAAGCAAAATGCCAAAAAAAGGATGAAGAAAATGAAAGAAGTCAACGGTAAAATTCATAGAGAATAGTGGGAAGATGGAAGACTGAATGTGAGAAACTTAATATTTTCATTAAATAAAATGATCGTGACGGTAAACATGTATTTTTAAGCTTTTTGGTCAACGAACGAATATGCGTAATATTATAAATTCAAAAGGCCTACAGAGGTTCGGACGTTTTCAAACCGTCTCTGGTTTAGTCTTAGTGTGGCCAAATAAAAGCTTGAAAAAATGGAAATGGGTAAAAAGATCGTCGTTATAGATTTCATATTTTTTAATAATTTCAGAAACTCTTGTTGTGTTGTACGGTTAACATTATTTTTAATATAATATACTAAATATTTGAAATGAAGCAATGCATTTTTTTCATGTAAATGGGAGTTAAAAATACCTATCTACATGGAAATGCGCAAAACACATTAATTGGGGTACAGGCGAGAAATAAAATAATTAATAAAGAACTTAAAAATGTCAATTTTTTATAAACTGGTTGATTTATTTTCAACCTTTTACTAATAAAATAATTAACAAAATACTAAAAAAAGGGCAATTAAAATTAAAGTTGATTTGTTATAAACCTTTAATTATTATTGATACTTTTAAGTATTTTGTTAATGAGAGGTTTTCTTATTGAGAATTAAAAAAAAAATAGTTTCCATGAACTCGATAGATGGCGTTGATCCGACTACGTTACTATTACTAGGTGCCAAAGCCAAAACGCTTGCAAAATCACACGTCACATACGCTCGTTGACTGACACTTTCGTTTGCATAAGCTTCCGGATATACTCATTAGGTCCAAGTGAAATTATGTGACGTTCTGTTCCTTGCAGTACCGTAGTCAGACCAACGCCATCTATGCGGCGACTAGGAAAGATTTGAAAAAGAAAATCCCTCTATTTTTATTTCGTCTAAACCCCATTTAATGGGAAATGAGGGTATTGTCGTTCAGATCAATGGCAACATAAACTTTGACAGCAAGGCATTGACATTAGCGAAAGCATAGACAAACTTCTTCCTTCTTTTTGTCTACGGACACGTTGTGAGCACGTTGTATTTGGTGTAGTTTTTAGAATAAAACTGCAAAAATGTCGTCTCATCTTAACTGGATGATCATCCGCAACAACAACGCCTTCCTGGTGAAGAAGCGCAACATAAGGAAGCCGTTCAGCAAGGAGCCGAACAATGTGACTAACCTCAACTCGTACAGATACAATGGCCTGATCCAGAAGAAGGCTGTCGGCGTCGTTGAGAATCCTGACAGGAAAGGTTTCACAGTTGTGTACAAGAAGGCTAAGGCGACAAACAAGCCCGCCAAGAACGCAGTGCGCCGCCAGTTCAAATCCGGCGCCAGAAGATCGCTGTTCAAGGTAAAGAGGTTGCTGAAAGCCAATCACTACCGCACTGACCTGTCCAAGGCTACCCTCCGCCGTGCATCAGCCATCCTCCGCTCTCAGAGGCCCATCAAGGCGAAGAAGCCTAAAGCAGCGGCCGCTAAGACCGAATAAACTTTGTATGTAAGCTGACAATAAAAAAAAACTATAAAACCCTACTTAATCTTGTTATTTCATAAATTTTACCCGCCTTTCGCAACAAATTTCCTTAAAATATGCCAGTTTTAAACTCCATTTTGCAATGTTGACAGTATTTCTTGTTGACAGGCCTGTGCTACCAAGAGAATTTGCAGCTTGCATGCTAGTCACATTGCCAGTAACAAGTCCAATAGTAATTAAATTATCATTTCAGACATTCAAAGAAGTTTCAAAGTTCGCAAACAAATGATCTAGTAAAACTTGGACTGTGCTCGGAGCTCTCGGAGGAAATAATCTGCTGCTCATTCACACATTTTTGTGGAACTGCTTATTGTTCTACTGGTAAATGTTTACCAGTACAAAAAAAACAGGCTGGTTGCTTTGAAGCCCAATGGTTCCTCAGTGTCCTCAGAAGTACTACTTCCTGACTCAAGCCCTTGATCTTACTGCCTCACAAGAGCTTCCTCAGATATTGGTTGATGCTCTTTGCAATTAAGCCATTAGCTGTCACAACTATCACCAGAATATTGTAATCACCGAGTCCACATCACATACGTATAGACAAGCTCGTGAGCAAAGTCAAGTACCTAATAGTATAAATTTATCATTATGAAAGGAGGATTAACAACTTCGCCTGTAATTCCCGTAGGGTAAGCAGAAGCATCATCATCATCATGGGGGTTTAGGTTTCTGCACTTAGTCCTTGAAGTGGACCATTGTGCATGCAAACAGAAGCGTTTGTGAGTACCTGCCAGAGTACAGCTACATAAGGAAAGAAATATGTGAAAGTAGGGCTAGGGAATGGGGTTAGCTTAGTGATGGGGCGAGTAGGAAAATAAAAGATAAGTATTACTTTGTTGCACCAATACCATTTATTGATAACAAAAACATGATTTTTGTATCACAAACAAGGAATATTGAACAATTCACTGGATAATAATATGTTGTGATCTAAGTTACACATGATCTTTTATGAGAACCAAAAAAATATATCAAAGACAGCTAAGTTAACTTTTTGTGATAATTTTAACGGACATTTAATGCAGTGCTTCACTAGTAACACAAAACATTGCTTATGAATAATTGTGTTCAATATTTCAGTTACTATTTACAATAGATATCACAAATATTTTATACATCAAAAACTAAAGAATAATTTACATTATTATGTCAAATTCATATTTTTAAATATTTTAGAGTCATGATCGGGTGTTATCTAAAAGAATAATGTCAAATAAAATGGCCTAGATAAACTCTTGTCAAAAAAAAATGGCAAAATAATTGGCATTTTCTACCATTATAGGTCACATGAGTAAGTAATTATAGGGTCAGAGATCTGGAATATTTTTTGTAAGCAGTTTTTAAGATATTTTAGAACATTTAACTATACACATACTGCACAATTACTATGAGCAAAAATGTACACAAATTCACAAGTCTATTAAATGGACATTCTCATGAATTTTTACAAAGACTATTAGTTTAATTAATTTACACAATTTCAATTATTTTACGAAACATTCATTCACTACTACAACTATTTTAGTCTAAAGACAGCTTTGCTTACAAAAGTTGTCCTAAATAAATAATCTAACATCTTCAAGGTGTAAAAAGCGTTTTGTCAGCTAGTAAAGGGGGGTTTTGTGCCTACGAAAAGCTCCAGGTACAAAATACATAGTAAACATGAAAATAAAAGGCACAAACATTTAACCTATCGTTACCAAAGGCACAATACACCAAAATTCATACTTTAGTATTTACAATTCTACCAAATTAAATTGTCATTTTATGTGTAAATGCCTAACTAAACAAATGGGACTTGTTTACTTGCTGCACTGCCCACCTCCATGTAAGTAGGTACGAATTGATTTACGATATACATACCAGGAAATCCCTTGGATATTCTCTGGTACTATAGAAAACATTCCTGCGCCACATTTTTATCCATTTGTAAAAACTACAAACATGACATGATTGGCAAAATTAGTAAAATCCACAAAACGTTTGACAAAGCCAACTACGAATTCGATTGCAGGCTGATAATTTTCAAGTAACATTTTGGGGATTAAGAAAATTGAAATGCAACTAAACGAATTTACTCAACTTTGTCATATTCCGGCAGTGTTAAGAGAGTCAATGCAGATTTTTGCCTTTGAAGTTGAGATCATAACGTTTTAAGCCATATTCCAATATGGCTTCCTCCTCCTTCAAATCAAAGTAGGTTCAGTTTAAGCAGCACAATACAAGTGCTTTTTTAAGATACAAATTCGTATAGACTGCAGAGGCCCTACTCCCTAACGCTTCGTCTGTATATTCGGATCTATCCGTCTCTCTTGCGCACGTCTGCAGATGAGTGCGAGTGAGAGAGGCGGATAGATCCGAATATACGGACGAAACGTTAGGGAGTGGACCCTCAGAAGAGACTAGAGAGTGAAGAATCCAGACAATTGATAAAGGGATGCAATTTAAAGATAAACTTTCTTGTTTTATAGAACTTATTGTAATCTACGATTGATTACCACAAAGCGCGAAATTGCCGCGGCGTCTAGCAGTACTAAAAATTATTGGCGCTGAGGCGCTTCCGTGCTCTGTGGTCTGAAGTGACAGTGATAATACTAGAAGAATCCATCACACACGATTTACTACAAGAAGCTCGTCACATTATTACATAGACGCATTGACATTTATCATTTTAATATTTTACAAATTTCATTTAAGTTTTTTTTACCATTTAGCTATCTAAACACGTAACCTAATAATAGGCACATTTATTTATTCTAATAGTCAATTTTATAAACATTTGTTTGATAGAAACCAATGTATTTTTTTACTCAAAATCATGAGGGAGAAGGCAGTGGATACAATGTACAATATTATTGTCAGGTCTATAAATAAATGGTTTAAATAAATTAATATTAATACTGGTGTGGTATTACTGGCTAAAATAGACATAACATAATTATTAATTGGGGGGTTAAAGTTTAATAAATCGATATACATTCTTAGGGTGTGCTACGCAAATATTTGTGTTGGTATATTTTGCCACAGCGAGGCGGCAAAATGAGATGTGTTCAGGAAAAATCCGCTCGGCTCATCCTACTAATAATAACAAATGCGAAAGTTTGTTAGTATGGATGTATGTTACTCTTTCACGCAAAAGCTACTGAACGGATTTGGCTGGAATTTTGAACACAGATTGCTTATAACCTGGATTAAAATATAGAGAATACTTTTTATCCCGGTAGTAAAATCCCATGGCACAATTTTCAAATCTCACGCGGGCGGCCGAGCCTTACTTATGTAATATTCAGTGACGGTACATAACACACAAACCCAGATGTCTGTGGGTTGTAAAAGCTTTTTTTTTTAATACTCCGCCAATTAGATGTCAAACGAGTGTGTAGCCATCCCTAAAGATGTTTTATCAAATTAAGTACATTTCAGTAAGGACTTAGAAAAATCATTGTTCAATGGTGATGAGACGCAAAATAATGTGAGAAGCTTTTACAAAAAAAAAAAAAACAATTAATGTATCACAACAGCTGAATCTAAACATTTATACATTCGTTTATGACACCAAATTATTAAAGTACAGACATAATTCCTTAAATTAATTTGTGCATTCAAATTATGAATATTTAGTGCTAAATTATAATAAACTAAAAGCTAGTTGACTAGGATACAAAACTAACGCTATGTGATGCTTAAGAATAGTTTGTACATATAATTGTTGATTGGTTACGAATATTATGGCAATAGATTTTATTCGCCATGCAAAGATATGACGTCATGTTATGTAGAGATAGTCCAAGAGCTGGTTAAGAATTTTGAGAATGTTTGACAAGTACTTTGTCAAAAGCCATTTTAGTATATAATATAGGCAAACAGCTAGTCAATCTTTTTTGTCTATTATAGTTGAACAAAGCAAGATGTTTCAGTGTTTGTATTGTATTGTATAACGGTGTCCGCAACTTCACGTCCAAGAGTGTATTTTGCGTGCGGGTGGGAAATTCATTCGATCCACATGTTTCAGTGTTTAAAAATACTTTCCAAAATTCATTACTAGCTCTTCGACTAAAAGCTTTAAGAATAACCAAGAATACTGAGCAAAAAGTGAGCTTGAATTCACATAAATAATTATGAGCAAACAAGTTGACTGATTCCTATACTGTTTTGACTACATAACACATAACTTAGGTACTTACAGATACCTAATTACATAAGACATGTGCAAGCATGTGCGTATTGAGATACTGAAGGAACATTATTTACCCCGTTATTCATAAAATCATACACAGTTGTGAAACAACACATACTATCAAATAAGCGTCGACTTTCCCGCTTGAAATCATAGATATTTGAATAACTACCATGTTTTTTAATGACAACATTCAATATTCTGAAGATTTTTATATAAATACGTTTTATATACATTATTTTAATATATTTACTTTGTTACAAAAGCGAAATAAGTACGTAATCGCAGCTACAGTAAAGAGAGTATGTAGTTATAAAATAAATTCCCTCATTGCGTATTTTCTACTTGAAACAGATATGAAAGTACATGCATATGTGCAATTCTCCTTGGATTTATACCTTGGACCACAGATATATAAATTACACTTAATTTTATGTTTAAGAAATATGACCAAGCTTTTCAGACTATCTGAGCAAGAATGGCCAAATAATCTCTTATTTTTGAAGTTTGTTTGAGGATGAAATTCAATAGCTCGAAGTAAAATAATGGTAGGAAATAAATAATTAGATTCACAGTTCCTTCCGAACGAGAATAAAGCAATTTTTTCTTAATGTGAAATCATTGCTATTTTATTTTCGAAGGCGTCTTAATTTTTTTTTAATTCTTTCGACCCCATTGTTTCATAAATGGTCAAAATATTACTTCATGCCATTTTCACTCTAAAAGACAGGGAAAAATAGGTCATATATCTTAGACATAGCCTTCTTAGGCTCTATAAACACATCTACGCTACAGACTTCGTTCAAACACCGTCGATGAAAGTCGAAACACGGAACAACACAACCTACGTCACAATAAGCACCGAAAACGTAAATTATGTGCGTTTGGTTACAAAAATAACACAATACTTTTTGCATCATGGGGCTACAAGACCTTATTAACCGACCAAGAAAGCAGAAAATTGGTTAGTGTGATGTTTTCCGCAATTAAATCAGCTACGTAGCTTAATAAATGCCCAAATGTCTGGCGAGGTCATAAAACGTAGGAGCGAGACGACACTATAGGATATCAGCTTTACTTCTGGGACTCGGGTCGGGCCTCCTGTCTGTGGGACGGAGTCGGCCGTAATTTACCAAGCGGGTCCAGTGTAGGTTGGTGTACGCGGATGGTAGTATAATTTATGAAAATTCCGTAGATGTATGTATGCACCGTCTTTTCTCCCGCGTTATATGACCGTGACAGCAGCTTTAAATGGGCTATGGTGACATTCGAAAGGTATAAACACCTTTCTATGATCATTAACAGCCCTAGTCGGTTCATATAGACCAAGATTTATGATGATAATGCTGTATAGTCTTATAATTCCATTTACGTATCATAAATGAGACGTACTTTAATAAAGCTGTTTTTAAATTAATTATAATATAGCCTCATGATTAAAAAAAAAACTCAATAAATGCGACAACCACAATGGAATGTAAAACTAACAAAAAAAAAGGAGATCATTCACAAGCCAGCTTGCTGTCAAATGAACTGAGCGCGATACCAAACGCTTGTAGCGCACAAAGCGGGTACCGATAATCCATTGTAAACACGTCTTCAGAAATCCTTCCAAATTGCATGACCACGTATTCTGGTTCAGAGTCATGTACAATTTGGAAGTTCTTCACACTTGCCTGGGTAACCCTTCCATGAAAATTCAGGACGTAAGACTGTGTCTCGTCGTTCCAAACCGGGGTTTTGTTGTGTAGAACGACTATGTCGTCTAAACTTTGGCTCTTGAGTCGTTCTAGGAGTGTTTCGCTGTCATCTTGGGGGGCGATCGTGACTCGCTGGCGGTCCGGCGTCATTCCCGGGAGGATTACTGTCATTTTTCTTGGACCTTTGAAGCCTAGGACGTTGGTGTCCTGTAACAGGAAAATAATTATTTCTGATTAGTACTGATAGAAGTTCTGGAGTGATTTAGAATTCATATGCTAATGGGATTGGACACATTGCGACCGCTGAGCAAAGATCTTAACGCGATGAGGGCCTGAGGATTGACGGCACCGCGAGGTCGGCCTAAAAAGAGATGGCGCAATGATCCAGACGCTCATAAAAAGAGGAAGTGCCTGGAAGGATACGGGAGAGGTCTTTACCCAGCAGTGAGCTGTGGGACACACAAGGCAATTGGAAAAAACAACTATGATTTATTTTCCAAGACACTTAAATCGCGCTTTCAGTTTTGATAAAAATCGAATTTATGTTTCTTTTCACCACTTTGTTTAACTGTCTAGAGCTGAAGATTTGATCTTGAAATTCTCATGTTAAAACTTGCACTGTTTAAATTGTGCCTTTGCCAGAAAGGTCATGGCCAATTGCGTCTTAAGCCAACTTTGTGATATCAAAAAGAAACATTATTATGTTTCTTTTGTCGATGACGACGACTGTCTTTACGACTTACTCTATTTTTATTTATTTTTTCGGATGGGAAATCATCAAATGACTCCTCCCACTCTGGGCGGAGCGGGAGGGAATGTCAGACTTTTACTGACTAAAAACCATCCATGTTCCTTCCTCGCCCTTTACGTTCCAGGCCCGCGGTATCTCTTTCGAACAGTCCCGCAGCCCTTACTACTTACCCTGATTGGTACATTTCACAAAGGTCATAAACATTAGTCGAAACATTAGAAACGTGGGCGTATTATAAGAAGACAGTCTGCCTAACCAATCGGGAATTACTGGCGTGATGTTATGTTACTTAACTGACTCGTTGGTCAAGTGGTCGCAAGCATGACTGCTGAGAAAGCGGTCCTGGATTTGATTCCCAGATTGGGCATTGTAATGGGTTTTTCAATAAGGAATTTCGCGGTAACAGCCACGGAGTCCAGATCTGTTCATCACTTTAACATAGTTAGCAAAAAAACCAAACGGTGTGCGTATGTGAGTGACAAAAAGGCCAAACCAACCATAACATGTCGTTTACTCTATAGTAAACGACCATATCTATAGTAAACCATTACAGGCACAATATAATGGATGAATTTAATTGCATTAGTTAAGTCGCACTATAAAACTATGTATTATTGCATCCTGTGGACGTGATTCGAGTTCTTATTATACATTAGAATTATACACAGTGGATTTATCTTTAGTTCTAGCGGAACCTTAAGCACTTATTACACTACACGATTTATCGGGCCCTGCCTGCAGGGAAAGGGAAGTGTACTATGAAATCGGGTGGTCAAGTGGTCCCGACCGCCCTACTTCCCTGCCGCACTGCCGATCGGGCCCTGCAAAATCGTGTAGTGTAATAAGCCCTTTAGCTAAATGACGCAGTATAGGTGGTCTGACGAGGTAATGAGTTTTATAAAGCGAGACCTATTGTATTGTATAACGGGCTGGTGTCCGCAACTCCACGTCAAAGCGCGTATTTAGCGTATGGTACCTAATAATCTATACTAATATTAGATAGAGGAAAGTTTTCTTTTTTTTGTTTGTGGGTTTGTTACAATTAAAAGCTACATCTTTACCGAGTAACATAGGCTATAAATTATGTTGATATCATGCAAACTAGCTGAGCTATCTCAATTTTCGCGGACAAAGTGCTAGTGCTACTTTATTCAAAATCAAAATCAAAGCATTTATTTCAAGTAGGCCAATTACAGGCACTTTTGAATTGTCGAAACAAATATGAAAATTAAATGTAGCTTCAGTCCCAGTCACAAGACATAAAAACTGTGAAAGTACTGTAGTTGCCCATTCCCTAACGTAGATCTCTATGGAGAAGAACGGGCAAGAAACTCCATGGACACTCTTTTAAATCAAATTATTGTTACAAAATCTTGCTTACATCATTCATGTTGAGATGGTAAATTAATATTCGACTCGTAGTATTATAATAGTCCATACCCATTCAAATTAAAATAATTAAGAATACAATATAACAAATGGCCAAATAAAAACGAAAATCCAATTAGTATTAATAGAACAAAGACATCTATTTTCCTAAAAATAATGCAATAAAATAAAATAAAAAATTATGTAAGAAAGATTAATTAACATGTCGTCTAATTTACTGTGAATAATCAATAATAATAATAGAATGTCAAATATAAATAAACACAAATTCTTATAAAAAGGTCCGTAATAATATGTCATCTGATTGTAGAAATAAAATGTCAGATATAAAATTTATAATTAAGTACTTAAACAAATACTAGAGATAATATAATTATAATGATGTCATATAATAATCTATGAGTAACACAATAATAATACAAAATGACACTATAAAAGGAAAAAAAACAATACTATGTATAAAAGAAATATTAAAATAATAACATTTACACACAGGGCACGGCACGGCAGTCGGCAGGGCATTTCTTTTACCCAACTTGTCAAAATATCATTTTGAAATGTGTAAAGCGTATCTTCCGTGCATGGCCTCTTCTGTCATGCTCTCAAGAATTCGCAATAGTTCGTTAACTGTCAGCGTTTGCAGAAAACTTCGGCATATTTTGGCCGAAGTTGAAGGTGGTTTTTGGCCGAAGCCGAAGCTCCGATCGGACACTACCTTCCGAAGAATAATAATTATAATTATATTGATTTCAGGTAATGGAAATATAAAACAGACTCCATAACCAATTTCCATGAAATTGCTATCAAAATTACCTGACGGTGAATCATACACACACGCTTTTTCCCTATGGGCAGTAGCAGGCAGAAATCATAAACTTCCACCATTTCTTGATAACTTTCATACACGCAAGCTGGTCGGGTACGAAGCGAGGTGACTCATTTAAATATTAAAAACAGGCTATTTCTTTTCCTTGACCACAATGTCCCATAAAATATTAATTCATGGCATTTCAATGCGTCAAAGGTAAGGCAATGTTTATACAACGAGCATTCATGAACAATACACCTTATTTTGATCCAATACATTAAAAGAACATTGTATAAAGTTACACAACATAACATTAACGCCAGTGCTCCCCGAGAGGTGTAGGTAGAGGAATTACCGTTTTCTTTAATATTTTGCAGCCCTAAAGTAATGCTAAAATCGAGCTGAACTTGGATTTTCAACTTTTAACACTGAACTGAGCGTTGATTTTCAATAGCTCTATTAAATTTAGGCACCGCGCTTTAATTTGGGCATTCATCGAGCGTTGCTGTATTCGTTAAAACATGTTTAAAGTGTCACGTAATGAGATTCCAGCTTATTCCATCAACTGGGTAAAAATCTTACTCAGGTCTTCCCGATACTTGGATCCACTCGAACTTGAGCAATGAGGCTGTGTTTCTTTATACACAGCCTTCCGTTCACACCAAATTCACTTCCTATTAAAATTTTCAGTTTAGCTTTGTCTGGACACTCTTATAATATTGGTCCGGGTAGGAGGTAAACGCGCGCAAGGCAGAGCGCCGGTAAGATGGTCAGACACGATCACGAAGGCTGTTGGAGGCAGCCTATACCAAACGGTTCACACTGCAAGAGACCGCGTGGCTTGGAGACGTGTGGTCGAGATCCTCAGCAGTGAGGTAACAACGACGGAGAAGATTTATATCTACTCGTATGATACTAATATTATAAACCTGAAGAGTTTGTTTCTTTGGTTGAACTCGGAAATGTCAGGAACGTTGTTTGGTTGGTATTGAAACATAATTTTTGTGCTGGATAGTCCCTTTTTTTAAAAAGGCTATATGTATAACATCATGCTACGGCCAAAAGACACTACGACAACAATTTTGCAAAAACGGGGAACATTTATTCCTTTTGTGAGCTTTTTCTGTCTTATGTGACGCAAACGAAGTTGCGTGGGTCAGCTATTTAAAAAATACGTATGCACGTATGGATGTGTCCTAAGATCTCTCAAAGCACTGACGTCACCCATCTGAATAATTAAGAGGAAAACGTTGCGTACCTAACCGCAGAGAAGCCCAGTAAACAACACAACGTGACAATATGTACATTTGTAAAGTTTCCCAACTAAATGAATTGTTTGTTCCATTCAAACTATGTATTCCCAGTTACCTACCTTGGTTTGTTGTACGACTATTTCTGAAAACTAGGATAATCATTGTTCTGAGCCCTACAAGTTATGTAGAAACAGTGGTTCTTCTCAAATTCTTCTGATCTTCTCAATTAATTCGTACTGCATACAAGATATTACAACAACTGGTAATACAACACATTGATGAGTTGTTATCCACTTCTTCAATATGTCGAAAACGTAAATTAATCTGTGACATGTATCGTAGCGGAAAATGAAATGTCTACTGCAGCAGAAGCACTAACAGTACCTTCGATTAGTCAGAGCATAGAGACACCCCTTCATCAGCCTACAGCAGTCCACTTCTACTCGATTCTCGGCATCTGCTACCAGCCACCTTGCGTACCACAACATGGCCGATCCATTGCCACCTGCTTATTCTACGAGCTATGCGACTAATTTGGTTCAACTGCCGGATCACCTCTTTCGAGGATTCCCAGAAGGTCCCAGAATGTGCTTAAAGAGACACGTAACCTATACTAATATAATAAAGCTGAAGAGTTTGTTTGTTTGGTTGAACGCGCTAACGTCAGGAACTACTGGTTCGAATTGAAAAATTCTCAGTTTTGGATAGCCTTTTTATCGAGGAAGGCTATAGGTTATAGATATAACATCACGCTACGACCAACAGGAGCGGAGCATCAATGAAAAATGTTGAAAAAACTGGGAAAATGTATTCTTTTTGTGAGCTTTTGACGCAGAGAAAGTTTCGCGGGTCAGCTAATACTTACATAAACAACAGCTGCCAACTCGTGTCTGGTGTGAGCATGGTCATGTTTCCTCCACGCCTTGCCGTTATCATAGACAGTGAACGCAGTCCCCAGGAGATTGGAGCGCAGCTTGCCGGCGAAGCTGTCTGCTGTGCGGGTTAGCTCGGTGGGATCCGTCGATATTAGGTAGTTTGATGTGGCGGATTTCTTGCGTTTGCGGGCTGTAAGGGGAAACTTTTGTTAATTTTGTACCGTTCAGAAAAGTTGGACAGGCCTGGCGTCACATGAGTAAGTAAACGGATCAGAGTATAAGCTTCATACAACCGCGCGAATCGGTTGCACCACGAGCGTGACCACTGACCGCTTGTCGCGTACGCGGCGGGAGTGGTCAAAACGGGTTTACGCTGTCACAACCAGTTGACAATCTCAGGGTTGTCAGGGCAACACACATTGTTTGTTTTGTGACAAGTTTGAATATTTTAATGTAAAAACGTGGTATTTATTAATACTGGTTGTTTATTGTACTGTGTGTATGAATAATACTAGAAAAAAAAAATATAATACTTTACCTTAGTACAATAGGTAAGTAAATATTTGTTTAATTTGTCTTTACCTATTGTGACAACCCTACCAAAATAGGTAACAGTTTTGCACGTTTTTAAAAAGCTTATACTCTGTTCCGTTTACTTACTCATGTGCTGGCGTAAGTTTTTGAATATGAAGGGGGGAGGTGGTTACAGATAAGAGGGGTTTTATCAAATATGTATTATTTATGGCTATAAAGGTGGTGATGTATTGTATACTGAGTTGACAGCTGAAGATTGGATGAATTGGATCTTCCATCATCCGTCATCTCTCATGACATTCGTCATGTAACTATGTGATGCTATTCGGCCTCATCTAAGCGGTTTCCTGGAAAGTGACGCAACGCAATCGGGCAAAGTCTAGGCAGAAAAATGAGCAAATAGAAGCTTAGTCATAATAGCAGGAGATATAGAGCCCGGTTGGTTAGTATAATAGGACATTTTGTCACTTATACGTTTATGTACAAATTTCTCTATAATACATAATTGACTAATTTTGGTGTCCAGTATTATTAATTTGTATCTAAACATAACATCACGCCTGTAATTTTCGAAGGGTTAGGTAGAAGTGTACCCATTAGTACACCCACATTTCGCACTGTTCCATGTAGGTAATTGGGGGCGAGCTTATTGCCATCAACCGAGCACGAATCCAGACTCCATGGCTACTACTGAGAAATTCCTGATGGAAAAACCCAATAACACTTTGGCCGACCTGGTAATCGAACCCAGGACCACATACTCAGCAGTCGCAGCTGCGACCACTCGACCAACGAGGCAATCATTAATTTGTAGTTAGTGACTGTAAGACGTAGGTATGTAGTTACAGAATTATCATCATCAAAAACATCAATTCAACCCTCCAAGTTCATAAAGGTCGAGGAACTGCTTTTTCAAGGTCAAAATCGTTCGTTCATTCATTCTGCAAAACTGCACATGTCTTACAGTCGCGAACAATATTTTTGAATTAACTTAAAAGCTAGCACTGGCCTGCAAATTGCAAAAAACGTAAGAAAATTTGAATTTCGCGGCTACCCAGGAACATCAGCTTTAAGTTTATTGTCCTTAGAGGTATTATTAATTTGTAATAGTCCATTTTAATCAAACCAAGTACTTACATCAAATCAATTAATCAAAGTATAGCCGTTTTCGAGGCATATTTACATTTGTGGGACATGCGTAAACTCAACGCGCTCACCGCCGACCTGCAAGCATCAAACGACCGCGCGCGAGGAGCGCGCAGCCCACACTGAGTAAGCCACGGCGGCGGCGGCGCCTCCGCGGCCGGACTACGGCGGGCGCGCGCGCCGCGCGACATGCTCGTATCGAAGCTGATGAGAAACTAATCGCCGCACAGCGGCGCTGCACGTATTTATAGTCGGCGCACTCTGAACGCCAGGGCCCAGAAAACCAAGAACCAAACGTCTAATTGGCTGATCGATTTTGAGTTTCGAGTCCAACCAGCTACTACATTCACATTCCATTTTGTAATATAGGAACTAGGATTTTGACAATAAATATTCTCATTTTGAACCTCGATCGTTTGTTTCATTTCAAAGAATACGCGACTAAAGTGTGGAAAAACCCCACAATTGGTGACCCCGAGGAAAAAATGACGCAAGAGGAGACCACAAGTGAAGGAAGCAAACCCATGAAGATGGACTCCGACTTAGCTGCCATATCGGTTCAGTCCAGATTATTACCATTCTGGCGGGAGATCCCACGAGCCTGGTTCATCCAATTTGAAGCTGTCGTGGATCCCCTGAAGACTTCGGACGACCAGAAGTACCGCTACGTGTTACAACAACTGCAAAACACCGATCTTCAACAGCTCACTGATATTTTATACAATCCACCCTCCACGGGTAAATATAATGCTGTGAAGAATCGACTGCTCACCGTGTACGACCAGTCTGACGTAAAGAACTTCCAGAAGCTGATCAGTGGCCTAGAGTTGGGTGATCAAAAACCCACACAACTGCTACGCAAGATGAGAGAACTAGGAAGCGGCATGATCACAGATGAGGGATTAAAAATCGAGTGGCTAAATCACCTACCCACACAGATGCGTGTTGTGCTGTCGATCAACACAGAAGCAACACTAGATACCCTCGCCGCAATGGCCGATAAGATGGCAGAATACTCCGAACCACCAACGGTTGCCGCAGTGTCCACAACCACGCAAGATACCGTGACGTCAACACAACTAGAAATACTTTCGAAGCAAATGGAGAAACTATGCCTGGAAGTGGCTGAGCTACGCGGACGTTCAAGGGAGCGCTATAGACCCCGTTTCACACCGTTCAAATCACGGTCACGGTCACGGTCACAGTCACGCCGGCATAACAACAAGCCATCAGTCAAACCCGGCGATCCAACATGGGAGTGTAGATACCATTTCCGTTTCGGAGACAAGGCGAAACGATGCGAGTCACCGTGTTGTAGAAGAAACAAGAATCACACTACGACGTTAAACTAGCTACGACATCGACCGCGGCGGATGTCGATGTCCCCAGTATCACCAACCGCCTATGTGTCTTCGATCGCGACACTCGACAGCGTTTCCTCGTAGACACCGGCGCCGAAATATCCGTGTTAGCCGCAACAAACAAAAGGAAAACGAAGACATCAAGCGCCTACACATTATACGCCGCAAATAATACTCCAATCAACACTTACGGAGAACAAACGCTAAGGCTAAATCTTGGCTTTCGGCGCAGTTTTCTATGGACATTCATCATAGCTGACGTGAAAACATCGATCATAGGGGCTGATTTCCTACGACACTTTAAGCTCCTGGTCGACCTCCACAAGAAGAAGCTCGTCGATAGTGTAACCGACATATCAGTCGACGCCATTGAAGTTACAACAAAGGAAGAAACCATACATGTCATTAGCACCGACCAAGAATACTATGACATTTTGAAGTTATACCCAGAGGTACTGCGACCTATGTCCTTGAAGGAGCCAGCGAAGCATGATGTAGTGCACCACATCGAGACGACGGGCGCTCCAGTCTTCGCACGAGCCCGTCCCTTGCCCCCTGACAAATATAAGGCTGCTAAAGAGGAGTTCGACCACATGCTGGAACTCGGCATATGCAGGCCATCCAAGAGCCCGTGGGCAAGCCCGCTGCATATTGTCACGAAGAAGGATGGAGGCCTAAGGGTATGCGGCGACTACCGACGATTAAATTCAGTAACACGACCAGACCGCTATCCAATACCACGAATACAAGACTTCACGTACCAGCTGCACAACATGAAGATATTCTCGAAGCTGGACCTCAAAATGGCCTACTATTGGATTCCAATAGCAAAGGAAGACGCCCAGAAAACAGCCATTATCACACCTTTCGGGCTGTTTGAGTTCACATGCATGACGTTCGGCTTGCGCAACGCTAGTCAGACGTTTCAAAGGTTCATGCATCAAGTACTGCGAGGCATAGACAACTGCTTCTGTTACGTCGACGACATACTGCTGTATTCAAAAAACGAAGAGAGCCACAGACAACTTCTACGGCAAGTACTAGACCGCCTTAAGACTTACGGCGTCATGTTAAAGGTGGAGAAATGTGAATTCGGCAAGGACAAGATTGATTTTCTCGGCTACGAAGTATCAGGCAACGGGATCAGGCCCACTGAAGAGAGAACCAAAGCAATATCAAGTTACCCCAAACCCAAGACAATAGCTGATTTACGACGTTTTCTGGGTATGATAAACTTTTATCGCAGCTGCTTACCCCGTCAAGCCGAACAACAGAATGAGCTAAATAAATATCTACACAATCAAAAACGCAATGATAAAACGCCCATCGAGTGGACAACACAGGCAGAATTGGCTTTTGAAAAGTGCCGCCAAAGCATTTTGGAAGCCACACAGCTGATCCACCCATTACCAGGAAGCCCCCTTGCCTTGATGACCGACGCTTCAGATTACAGCCTTGGCGCTGTTTTACAACAGAGAATAAACAACGTTTGGAAACCTCTCGCTTACTACTCAAAAGCGATGAGTATGACTCAGCAACGCTACAGCGTGTACGACCGCGAATTGCTGGCGATTTATACAGCTGTCAAGCACTTCAGGAGTCTGATTGAAGGAGGCGATGTCACAGTGTATACGGACCACAAGCCACTAGTGAATGCACTAACACGTCCACCGAGCAGCAGCGACACTCCGCGTCGAGAACGGCAATTACAATTCATCAGCCAATTTTGTACCAGCATCAAGTACGTACAAGGCGAATATAACTCGGCGGCAGACGCATTATCACGCATAGAAGACATACAATGCCCTTCCATCATCGACTACGCAGCTTTAGTCAGCGAACAAGACAAAGATCCAGTATTGAAACAGCTCAGAAATCAACCAAACCTAAAGTTTACCAACGTCACAATGCCAGGGATTAACCAGCCAATCACGTGCGAGACATCTACCGGAACGCCCCGACCATACTTGCCGACAACGTATCGTTTTGAGGCATTCAAAGCTCAACACGATTTGTGTCATCCCGGCGTAAAATCCACCAGGAAACAGATGTGCTCAAAATTTTTCTGGCCCAACATGAACAAGGAAATAAACAACTGGACCAGAGCATGTATAAGCTGTCAGCGAGCGAAGATTCACCGTCACGTCGTAACCCCACTGAGTGAGTTCCCCCCGTCGGCACGTTTTGAACACATACACGTGGACATAGTGGGGCCACTGCGACTATCTAATGAACGACGATACTGTGTGACAATTATCGACCGTTGCACCCGTTGGCCAGAAGCCGTTCCAGTAACAGAGATCACCGCAGAGGAAGTCGCAAAAGCCCTCTACGAAAATTGGATTGCCAGATTTGGTTGCCCACTAAGAATATCAACCGATCAAGGACGGCAATTCGAATCATCATTGTTCCGGTCACTAATGAAAAAGTTTGGGATAACACGAATACGGACCACGGCGTATCATCCCCAATCCAATGGTATGATCGAGCGGTGGCACAGGACATTGAAGGCAGCACTTATGGCGCGAGGCACCACACAATGGACAGAAGACCTTCCCACTGTACTGTTAGGATTACGCACGGCGTTGCGACTCAACAACGGTTTAAGCCCAGCAATGATGACGTATGGCACTACGCTCCGCTTACCATCGGATTTCATCATGCCAACCAAGTCCAACATTGATGAGAACGACTATACACGCCGCCTTACAGAAACCATGGCATCGTTAAGAAGTGCGCCGCGATCAAGCAACAGTCGATCAGCGCCATTCATACATCACGATCTCACTACGTGCACACACGTTTTCGTGCGCAACGACACAGTTCGTTCCCCGTTAACACCGCCGTACGAAGGCCCCTACGAGATAATCAAGCGCTATGACAAGTGTTACAAAATAAAGCTGCCGCTACGCACATCGGTAATATCAATGGATAGGCTCAAGCCAGCCTATATATTCATCGAGTCTGAAGATGAGGATCATCGCACCCCTGATCAAGCAATCCAGCCATACATCACAAGATCTGGAAGAACCGTCAAGCCCGTTGTTCGCTTCGCTTAAGGGGGAGTGATGTGGGACATGCGTAAACTCAACGCGCTCACCGCCGACCTGCAAGCATCAAACGACCGCGCGCGAGGAGCGCGCAGCCCACACTGAGTAAGCCACGGCGGCGGCGGCGCCTCCGCGGCCGGACTACGGCGGGCGCGCGCGCCGCGCGACATGCTCGTATCGAAGCTGATGAGAAACTAATCGCCGCACAGCGGCGCTGCACGTATTTATAGTCGGCGCACTCTGAACGCCAGGGCCCAGAAAACCAAGAACCAAACGTCTGATTGGCTGATCGATTTTGAGTTTCGAGTCCAACCAGCTACTACATTCACATTCCATTTTGTAATATAGGAACTAGGATTTTGACAATAAATATTCTCATTTTGAACCTCGATCGTTTGTTTCATTTCAAAGAATACGCGACTAAAGTGTGGAAAAACCCCACACATTCAATAATTTGGATAATGGAAATCGATCAGTGAGTATTTAATTAAGGGAACCAATTAATATGAATGGAAAGTGAGAAACAGGGTACGTACGATGTTGGGGTTTAATGATTGATAAACAAACATTGACCTTCTACTGTAATGTTTTTATTTGTACTGCAAACAGCGAAAGGGCGTTAGTGGCCATCAATCACTTGGCGTTTTAGGTTTAGACGGCAAACCGACACGATAGGTTCTAATAGTGTTATAGTTTGTTTGTTTTAGGAATTAACTTTGTTCACATTTGTACATTTGATGTTGTTTTCACCGTTATATGGTACAAGAAACATATTTAAAGAAGAATTAGCCGAAGAAACAGCCGTCGCTCGACAATAATTTACTGTCTGACCTCGTTCCCATTATGTCGTGACGATTAATTTGTCGTTGGTTTTAGTTGGCAAAAGTCGTAGACAACAGTAAACGTGTCGTCCTATATGTGGACACTTCCATTTAAATATACAAGCCACGACACATAAAACTACACGATTATCTATCGTCACGACATAGTGGTAAAGGGGGTCTCACCGTCTCACACAGTAAATATCCGTTTAAATATCGATCCCAAGGCATCGCAAGAGATTTCCCTTCGAGGCAGTGAACACTAGAATCTGTAGCGTATTGCCACCAGCTACGTATGAATTTACGTTGGGAAAGATAAAATTGTTTGCCCCGTCGTCCCTGAAGGGCGCTAGCCAAATAGTTTTCTTTCACGTGCTAGTCTTGTTTTCAGAAGGCCCTCCATGCATACGAATATGACCATTATAATCATCATCATCATCTACCTAGCCTTTTCCCAACTATGTTGAGGGTCGGCTTCCAATCTAACCCGATGCAGCTGAATACCAGTATTTTACATAGAGTGACTGCCTATCTGACCTCCACAACCTAGTTATTACTGGGTAGTATGATATCCCTTATTAAGACTGGTTGTAAGACTTTTTGGGCCACTACCTGTAACAACTGTCAAAGATCTACAAATGACAGCCGGGACCAACGGTTTAACGTGCTTTCTGAGGGACGGAGGAAACTCGGTATGTAATGGGTGGTCACCCATCTACAGACCAACTTAGGCAAGTACGGCTCAGCCTAAGGATCGAACCGAGCGGCTGTTTTTATCTTGCCGTGAGATCTTCATACATACGACCAATGCTTTAAAAAAAAACTCACCAGCCAGCAAAAACACTTTCTTCCCATAGTCCTTTTCTAGATGCAAGAAGTACGTAGGATAAAGGCCCCGGTCCATTCCTTTACGATCGCGAGCTATGCGACATTTGTACAGCGTGCCGTGTTTCGCTGGAGTCACCACAAACGTTTCGACTGCACCTTCCACTGAGCCTTCTATTTCTGCTGTCTGTTGAAGGTAAAAATATGTCAGATCATCATCATATACCTGCCTAGCTTTTTTTTTGGGCTTCTGACCCCCGTAATAACTGTCAACTATTTAAAAATGATAGCTGGGACCAACGGCTAAAGCTTGACTCACGCTTGACCGTGCCGGGTTCCACTTTTGATGGCCTCACGCTTCCGAGCCGCTACCGAGCGACGGAGCATTTGATTGGCATACAAAATTGCACAGACGACACTCGGCTCGGCATCGCACCGTCAAGGATGACTCCTATAGCGTGTTTTTGAGGCACGGAGAGAACTCGGAATGCAATGGACAGTCACCCATCTATGGACCTATTTCGGCAAGCACTGCTTAACCTTGAAGATCGACTTATACGGCTGTTATTATTTGGAAGCGAGTCCCTGTATGTTGGTTATAAAATCAATTGGAACTTGAACAAAAGTGTGTCCAAGACTGCTTTAGGAGCTTAAAAAAAAGTACCCGAGGGGTAATTGTATAACACAGACACAATCCCATTGCTATTCATTTTCACAGTTCAACCATATTCATTGTTTCAAGTTGTCGAGCAGGCGAATTTGGCAAACACACTTATGAGAAAAAATCTCGATTGTGATAGAAAAATGTGTTACGCAATTTGCAAGCTGATTATATTATTTGTATTTCAGTTGCGTACACTTTCTATGGCTGACAGATTTAAGTTGCTATCAGAAAACGGGTATTAATTCCCGTCTAGTTGAAGTTTATGCTTAGACTGTAATAAAATAACAAGTCGTAAAGTTCCGTAGGGCGGGAGCAAGTCAATTAAGGCAATAAACAGTGGTACTTTACAATAATTAAAATATTAGAATGGAAGCTACTGTCAGATTGGGGTCCAGATTACTGTCAGGATGGGGTCTACTCTCAGGAATGTTTTCAAAACTCACCTGACTAGGCGAGCTATCTCTCCTCGGTTGATCATGCAGCGGTGCTACAGCGGCATCAGCACAAACATCATCAGTACTTGCATCCCTCCCCACACTGCAGACCGGAACGCTTTCGTCGTCTTCTTCCCCACTCCCATCCCCCTCGCCCACAGTCAGCACTTCTATCTGATTGCCTAGCTCTGTAAGGCGTTAGGAAAAACTTTGATCATTAAAACATACCTTTTTAAAATGTACTGTCAACCGGAGGTCAAAGTGACACGAAAACCGCTTTTACTGATACTCAATAAAGGCGCTGTCACAGTAACGTTGCTATTAGGAAGTGCAGTTGACTGTGCTTGAGTTGTGAAGTTGTTGTTTCCGCTATGTCCAAAGCCTTTGCTCACGAGAGACTCAAGTGATATTACATAACACCGATATTGACGGTGCCAAGGAAGAAATACGCTACTTTATCCATATATTACGAGTATGTATCTACATTCACACAACGTCAAGGCCTTCCGAGTTTGCAGTCAGGGTCATCAAAACCACCCCTAAGACGACCCACTGACCTAACATTAGGAAAAATTATTTGTGCTTGTTCACACTAGGTTGATTTAAATTAGGTAGCGAAGGTTATACATGTAGTGTGAAAAATTTGGTTTTCTATTCATTCTTCAAGTAACAATGCTACTTGAGGTCGGTGGCCCCAAAAAATCACATCGTTAGTATGTTTGTTTTATTGTTTAGATTAATTTGTCACATCTGAGGCGTTTCGCTAACTAACTTATTGTATTGTACAACGGGCTGGTGTCCGCAACTCCACTTCAAAGCGCGTATTTTGCGTGCCAACTAACTTAATTTGAATATGTATATTCCCGATTCTGAGATTCGGGCTTAGTGTTCAACCCGGTATTGTTTATGTGGATGGATTCACACTATTTCCAGTGTAGTAACAATATGATCTGACGGGTACGACACTTGTTCGGCATATCTGGGCGTCAAAATTCAAAATGATTCAGCGATGGTCGATGCCGAAAGGCGATTATCGAACGGAGATCGCCGATCGGCATGACCCGAATGAAAGTCTGTAGTATTAGGCTAAGGAATTAAGGATATACCGAACCGGCAACGACTACCGACCCAAAACTCTAAATATTCCTGAAATTGCTACTATTTTGAGGGGCATTCATTAGTCAATTTAGTTGCAATACCAACCATGATAAAATCCCAAGTGTGGGTTTATGTGAAGAAGAGTAGAATTTGAGCTTCAGATTCTGAAGTGTTTACATGACAATGTGTCTATTGAATAGCTTTATTAGTAACTATTGTTATCTACCCTTGTGCCATTATTTAATCTCCACAGTCCACACAAGTCAAGTTTTGATATTTTGATGATTCAATTATGTATTTTCGACCTTATTTCAACTGAATATCATTGTAATCGATTTATTTTGGCATTTGGTGAATCTGTGGTATGATGAATCGGTTAGAAAACATTCCCGAAATATTTGTTTTTGTCTTGTATTTTATCACCGCAACTAAGATCCCTCATCTTTACCCATTGATTTACAGATTTTACAGCAATGGTAAAGTTGCATAGTAGCAGTAATGTTTTATACAAATCCATTTGCTATAATAACTGTTCCAATATTGACTCTGTTCAACAGTGTTGGAACTACACCATCAACATAAATTACTCAGTTTTATTACTGTACAACATAATTATTTAAAGTGTTATGTGGGACTGCTAGAAGTTAAATAAAATGAAATGGATTGTGGTTTCTATTTTCAGTAAACATAATTACATATTTCAATGTTTTATTTTGATAGAACATGTCAGTATAATGAAAGTCATTGTTTTCATTTTAAACCATTATACTTGGCCTTTTAGGCATGAGTTGTATTGGAATACAATCCATTCAAATTATATTGTACTAGTGGACGTCATGCGGTTTCACCCGCCTGTAGCCTATGTTACTTAGGGTGAATGTAGCTTTCCAATCGTGAAATATTTTTTGAAATCGGTACAGTAGTTTTTGAGTTTATTTATTACAAACATAAAAATACAAATTTTTCCTCTTTATAATATTAGTGTAAGTGTATATGTATATTGTACTAGCTAGCTTTTGTTCATGGCTTCGCTCCTATTATGTTCACAAATAATAACCAACAGGAATATTATAAATGTAGCCTATGATATAAATAACTCATAACTTAAAATCTCCCCTGTAATCTAGAAGGGTTGGGCAGAGGTGTACTTCATCATAGTACAGTCAGCAAAACAATTAGGTATGCAGGCTAGCAATCTTCCTTCTACTATTATAAGTGGAAAAGGGTTATATTATAATCAATCTGTTTGCAATTTCATCCAAATCCTTTCAGCAGTTTCTGCCTGAAAGAATAACAAAAATCGATCTTTACAGTCTTTAACATTTATAATAGTCATAAGAAGATTGCTAGCCTGCATACCTAACTGTTTTGCTGACTGTACATCCACATTTCACCAGCTATGTTTAAGTCCTCTGCGGTTGCTACTGAGAAATTTCTGATGGAAAAATCTAATAACACTTTGTCCGATCTGGGAATCAAAACCCTGGACCTCATGCTTAGCAGTCGCGCTTACGACTACTAGACCAACGAGGCAGTAGCCTATGACACCCGGGGATAATGTAGCTTCCTATTCGAGAAAGAATTTTCGAAATCGGACCAGTAGTTCTGAAGATTACTTCCTAAATATAAACTTACAAACAAATACCTCTTTATAATATTAGTATGAAAAAGCTGTAAAGTCCATTTCTCTACAAGACAATTTATTGAATTCTATTTATTTCTGTTTGTATGTATATCTAAAATATTTAATGAATATTTTGGAGCAACTGAACATTATATCTCAAACTACAAACTATTTATTTCCAAGAAGTTCCTTATAATTTCTTGCATATCAAAATTAAGTTCTTGCTGCACACACAATGGCAGTATTTCATAGTAAAAGCAGTTAAATATTTAACAAGTCATGAATGAATAATATGTTTTTGTGTTCTCTAATAACAGACTTATTCATTCCCAATATTATGATTCACCGTATCGATAGAATCAATAGACCAAGGTCGGATTGTACTATACAATAGTAGATCCTCCAAATTTGCATTTGAAAAAAAAATATTTGTAATGTTTCTGAATATTTTATGTAAAGATAGTGTCAAAAGTTTAATTTAAACATGAAATTATAATTCTGTTGATAGAAAGTGTGTCATTCCTACAAATCATTTGTTTTTTCATACTGTTGAATTTCCCACTTTTAAAACTGGGTACAAATGAGACTTCAGTCATGTATGCGTACTGGCCATCCAATGTTTAGAGACTCATTCTGATCCGCGTCCATTTAGTTTTTGAAAGACGCACAGGTAGAATGTACCTTTGTACATCAGCGGCACAATTTGTAAAAATACTGAAGTATCTCTAAAATATTATGTTTAAGTAATTGAGTACATAAAACACAGTCACCAAATCATGCTAATGTAAAATAATGTACACAGAAAAGCGTAAGTATAATGTTTTGTAAGAAAAGTAAGCGTAGCGTTCCTACTTACCATCATATGTTGATATTCTATTTGTTTGGAGGGGTATTACTTGGTCCGGATTGACTGGCGACATAAGAAATTGCATCGGGCCATCATAGCCTGTTATGAAAGGAAAAGAAAATGCGCATAACGAAAATATACATCAAAAAACCATGCATGAGTCAACTAAACATTGAGAATTTTTTGTTAATATGAATATTATGTGGAAAAACACTTACCATGTAGCTCGCGGGAACGGCTGCCCGATATTGGACGTTTTGCAGACCCTACCCTTAGATCATTTGCTTGAACCATACCAGAATTTTGGCGTTTCTGTTTCATTTTCTGTTCCATCAGTTGGCGCTAAAATTACAAGTAAAATTAAATGACAACGCATCATGCAATAAAGTACTTAGCACATATTGATAAAACCACTTCATAAAATACGCAAATGTTCAAGATATGTGTGACTTTAATAAAATTAATTTTAAAACCACTTACTTGCTGTTCGATTTTTTGATCCCGCATTGAAGCCATGGTTGTTTGCGTTATTTACTTTGTATTAAACTTTAACTACAGCGTTCTACAGTTTAGTTGTAAAGGTATTAACTTTTATCTCAAAATTCAATACAATAATTGGCATTTTGTAAGCTCATTTTTTGTTTATAAATCATCTTGCCTACCGTTGCCCAGGAAAATAGTGTTACCAACGTATAGAAATTTTTCCTTCTCCTAAATAGTAGTTTTTCAGAAAAACTCAAACGATTGAATGAATGCTGCTTATAGAGTTTGGCCAACGAAAGCTGTCCACGAATTTTTTTAGAAGTTTTAATATGGCAATAATTTAAGACTGTCAAAATTGACACGTTTCGTTTTTGAGTCATCTTGATCTTGTGTTTACGTGTATCATATTTAAATGGGTTTTGTTTAAAATAATGCCGAAAACAATCAAAAGTTCAACGAGGAAACTTCTATTTACTATGATTGACAAATAAAAACATAAAAAAGGAATTTGAATCAGAATGAGTGTGAAATTTGCGATGTACTCAATGTTTACTAATTACGTTGCCTTAAACTACTGGACCGATTTACATGAAAAATGGTTTTAAGCCAAGTCCAGCGTTTTGGCACTAATTTGTACGTTATATCGCAACAAATAAAAATCATCATTTCGAGTTACGTAATTAAATGACACAAAAACTTTAATCCGCGTTTTTTTCCTTATTGGACTTTTAATACTATGATGATGCCAAGTTAACATAAAAACCAACAAGATTCTAGTGAGATTATATAAAAAAAAACACTTAATTACATATCTAAGTTAATATCACAAGTTTTTAACCGACTTCCAAAAAGGAGGAAGTTCGCTCTATTCGACTGTATGTATTTTTTTTTATGTGTGTTCACCGATTACTCGAAGACGCCTGAACCGATTTGAAAAATGTTTGAAAGGGTATACTTCCAAGTTGGTCCCATAGAAATATTGTCATGATCTGATCACAAACTTCGGAGATATGGAACGGAACTCTTCAATAATAGACAGCAAATCTGTCGTGATTGCTGCAATCGCTTGGATGTTTATTGTTTACACAACATCATAACATAACATCACGCCTGTATGCTCTGAGGGGGTACGCAGATGTGTACAGTTTACCCATATTTCGACAGTTAGGTATGTTATATAGGATAACGTACAACAATTTTGGTATTTTCTACAACAAGTGAAGCATTTGCATTTGATAAGAACCATTCTACCATCAGATCTGATGATGAAGCCAAGAATCACGGAACTCCATAATGAGACAATGTATCCTAGTCGTGTTTGGGCTTGTTGTAATTGTAACGGTATGCACTTTCCATGTGTACCAAGCACATATGTGAACCACTAAAAAGTGAAAAATAAAAACTTTTTTGCAAAAAATAAAACCGTTGACGTTTGTTTGATTGATTTAATTTTTTTGTCACTGACTTCAGAAGCTAAAGTTATTTTTCACGTTTTTGGTTTTTTTTTGAAGTCGTGTTTTCAAATAATAATTCAACTGATCGACTCACATTATACTCTATGTATGGCCACTACTTGCACCCTGGTGTGGAGATAGAGTCTCGTCACCGACAATAATACACTCGAAAGTTACAGGTCATAAAACATAAAAAAGTTATTTACTTCCTGAGTATTAAATAGTATAACACTGTTTAAGCAGAATATAGTAAGGGAATTCTCACCTTTTTAGGGTTCCGTAGTCAACTAGGAACCCTTACAGTTTCGCCATGTCTGTCTGTCCGTCCGTCTGACCGTCCTCGCTTAATCTCTGTGGCCGTTAGCACTAGAAAGCTGAAATTTGGTACCAATATGTGTATCAATCACGCCGACAAAGTGGTAAAATAAAAATTGGAAAAAAATGTTTTATTAGGGTAGCCCCCCTATGTGTAAAGTGGGAAGTGTTTTTTTTTTAATTTCAACCCTAACGTGTGATATATTGTTGGGAAGGTATTTAAAAATGAATAGAAAATCATTTTTTGATAATGTCAATCATTTCGAAAATAATCGCTCCAAAAGTAAAAAACAATGTGTGTCCCCCCCCCCCTCTAACTTTTGAACCATAAGTTTAGAAAATATGAAAAAAATCTGAAAAGTAGAACTTTATAAGGACTTTCTAGGAAAATCATTTTGAACTTGGATGGAAACAACAGTTTTTGTACAAAAAAGACAAAAAGTTGTACAAAATAATTTCTGGACTAAGTTTGTAGTATAATCGTATATGCAAGCATTTTTTTAACTTCGTTTACATATTTTATTACCCTGAACGTATCTTTTTTCAAACAAAAAAAGAATTATTAAAATCGGATTGGGTTGAACACTTATTGTGACGGACGGGAAACTACGGAACTCTACACTGAGCGTGGCCCGACACGCTCTTGGCCGGTTTTTTTCTTGGACATCTTTCGCTGGCCAAACATGTCGGTAGCGGTATCTAAATAATTTATAAACCCACAAAACTTTGTTTTTCTTTCTAAATTCTCACAAAATATAGTACTAGCAAAAATAAAACAGCAAGTCAAAGTTTAGTACCCCACTAAACTTTGACTTGCTGTTTTATTTTTTTTGTTTAAAATTTATTATTGGCAATTATTGCTACAAAATATTTTATATATTCAAATTATCTAATCAATCAGGCATTGCATTGGCGTACCATTGACGTTATACACCAAAGATGAAAAGGAATTTAATTTCGCGTGCTAGTATTATGTTCTGTATAAATAGTCAAAGAAAACCTATCGTATTCGAGATGGGTGCTCAAATGTTTACGTCCCACATTCTTTCACTTTTTAAACATTTGTGCATAATTATAAGACAAACAATATAATTATCATCAGTGGTTCTCGAGCTTGTTTGCTATGCAATCTTCATTATTAGCATTCTCTACCAGACCACTTTTCGGTCAAATAGGACAGCATTGTGATAGAAAAAAATATAATTTCGTTAACATAAATTGATTCACATCTGATTTGAGTTACTCAGTCATTATGTATGTGTCACAAATAAACATAATTAGACTCTGGCAAATGAAAGTAGACACTCGAATTGTTTGCAAACTTTTCATACGGCAATGTTTAGTCAATCACAATTTGTCAAATTAGGTGACGTGTTGTTGTTGATTTATTGGGACCTCTAGAGAGCATTTTTTCGAATTAAACATGAATAAAACGATTAAAAGTGGAGCGCGGGGGATGTTGTTTCGCATGATTTCGAAGTATGAAGAAAAACAACAGGAGAAAGATGTTTACGCGTGGTGTTGGATTTCATACATCAAAGCGTCATACTACGCTTTGATGTTGATACTTTGTTTGTATGTCGTAATTATAAAAATACTAAGGAATATTGTTGTTTTTCAGACAATATTGTGATATTGTCTGAATTATCATGATTTTCGAATTGTCACGCACGAAACGCCTCTTTGGTTTTAATCATAATGGGTAGACATGCTTTACATCTCGAAACTTCAGTTTGCTTCCTCTGATTAAAGGTGGACGCACACTTATCCGCGCCAAAAGATTTTTTCTCATCCGTATAACGTCATCGATTCGTCCGATTCGACGCGGATAAGTGTGCGAGGTTTTATAGGATTTGATACAAGTTATTCTAAAATTCGATTTTTTCGGCTCTTTCGGCTCTGTGTGCGTTCACCTTAAAATACGACTTTCCATACAAAAAGTACCATGGGTTCCCATTTTTAGACCAACTATAACTGTAAAGTATCAAGTCAGGTTATTGCGGGTACTTCATACAGATTTTAGGGTTACTAGGCTCAGATATTTTAAATTTGCCGCGCTTTTTCAGTCTCTACTTTCGTTTGCCAGACTCTATCTATCTGAATTCAGTTTTTCGGTTGACTGGGTAAGGTAACTTATTCTATTTTTTTGTTGTGGAAACATTGATTTAATCTTTCAAAATTCTTCATCTGATGAGATTTCTGTCGTTAGGTATAATCATAGGGTATGGTATACTATAATATACATGCTCTGTGGTCGTCCGTCTGCACTGACTTAGAATGTCAGTCTGCCTTGCCATCCACTGCCCACTGCTGTCATTAAATTTTTCAAGATGGCTCCAAAACGGAGTGTTTTAGGATTTTTAAACCCAAAAACTATTAGTACAGTTTTCAACAATAGTATTGTAAAAATTCCTTATCGTTATGTGCATGGGTGTAATAGTTGTAATAATTTTTTAGGCGGACATCCAGTATCTATTGCTTCATTAGCACGTAAAAATTGTAAGTTTTACATGCTTTTATTACATCACCGGTTTCGATATATTTAATGAAGGACGTATTTAACGAGTAGAATGCATTATTAACTAGGCCTTCCGCATAATATGTACTCTTTAAGTTATCAATTGCCAAAAAACTTTGACATTTCATTAAACATAACCTAACTTTCGCACATATTTCGTCTCTCAGATAATGTTGGTGCCAGACATCGATTTATTCACACGACGAACATCTTGAGTGCTCGAGCAGACTATTATAAAGTTCTCGGGGTCGCTAAGAACTCGTCAAGCAAAGACATCAAAAAGGCGTACTATCAGCTGGCCAAAAAGTACCACCCTGATGCAAACAAGTCTGATCCAGAAGCTTCTATGAAGTTCCAGGAAGTGTCAGAAGCCTATGAGGTATTTAAGTTTACTAGAAAATGTTCTGTCTTGATCTACAATAATTGAAAACATTGTGAACAACAAATCTTTGTTGTTCACAATGTTAAAACAGCAACTTAAAACAGCTGACCTATTGGAATACAAATAAATTGATTTTAGTAGTAAATTTTTGTTTTAGTGAACAAAACTTTCAAACAGAAATTGTAGTTTTCTTTTTTTTGTCTTTTTTAGATCCTGTCTGATGAAAACAAGCGCAAGCAGTATGACACATACGGCACCACTGCAGAGGATATGGGCATGGGAGGTGGGCCATCAGGAACTGACGGTTTCACTCACCAATGGCAGTACAAGTCCACCATAGACCCTGAGGAGCTGTTTCGGAAGATATTTGGAGAAGCAGGCTTCAAGAGTGATGCTTTCAGTGACTTTGCGGAGTCCAAGTTTGGGTTTGGGGCAGCTCAAGAGGTAAAGTAATAATGTTATGGTATTTTTGAATTCATAAGAACTTTATAGATCATAAAAGATTAATTAACAGACAAGATACATTTCACAATGTAAATCATCTACTTAAATGGAAGGAAATAATTAATTTCCAGAGGAATCTTTTGGCAACTCCACTATTCGATTACAATAACTTGTCAATTTTATTATGTTATTGTCATAGTTCTACTGCCATTTATAACATACTTTATTAGACCATTGAATTTTAAACCTGCAACTTTTTGAATATCCTCATCACAGAGTAACAATATCCAACAACATTTATTTCTAAGATCATTAATTCATATTCCTCTAATCACTTTCCAGGTGCTAGTCAATCTCAAGTTTACAGAAGCAGCACGTGGTGTCAACAAGGAGATAAACATTAACGTGATAGACACATGCCCCAAGTGTAATGGATCTCGTTGTGAGCCCGGTACCAAGTCCATCAAGTGTACTTACTGCAATGGAACAGGCATGGAGACTTTCTCCCGAGGTATGATTGGTAATCAATTTGTATTTAGAGTGTTGTGAGTAAGCTACTGAATAAGCATAATTTTAATTCTTAATTGTAAAAACGACGGTACTTTCAAACCATTACAAACAAAACAACATTAAAACCTCTTCTGTATGAAAAAATACAATGTTTGTTACTAAATAGAACCTTAGGGGTGCCTTCAATTTAGATGTTTTGTGTCGGACCGCTGCGGTGCCGAAGTGGTGCGTTTGCCATGAACCGTCGGGTGCTTTCAAATTAGAGGGTTGATGTTGGACTGCTGCTGCACGTTTGTTTTGTATGAAAAATCACAACCGCACATACACAGTGCGACAAACGCACTGCAGCGGTCCGACACAAAACATCTAAATTGAAAACACCCTACAACTATGTTACTTAAGTTCTGTGTTATCATTTATAAAGTCATATTGTTTTGGCATTTCCATGCCTGAAACTTTGTTATTCTTATTAAATTCTTAATTAATTTTCCAGGTCCATTTGTGATGCGTTCCACCTGCCGACACTGCCATGGTTCTCGAATGCTCATCAAGTTCCCCTGCATCGAGTGTGAGGGCAAAGGACAGTCAGTAAGTATCTAAAGACAGAAAATGGTGGAAAACATTCTTAAACCTTTGAACTGAATAGAAGCTCTATGGTCAATAAAGTCTAATCTAAGTCTAGTGGATTCTATAGTTCACCTAGCATTTTTGATTTATTTACTAAATTTATTAATGTATAATTCCTCAATTTTTGATGACCAGACAATATTTGGCTAAAACTTTGGACGCTGTCCAATCTTTCCCAGTATTGTAAATTAGTTCTAAAGACTTCTTAATACCAAAATAATGTCTATCAACAGGTGCAACGCAAAAAGGTGACAGTACCAGTACCAGCGGGTGTAGAAGACGGTCAGACGGTCCGCATGGCTGTGGGTGCCAACAATGAGATATTCATCACTTTCAAAGTGGAGAAGTCCAATTACTTCAAGAGAGATGGACCTGATGTGCATACTGATTGTGTTGTAAGTTTAGAGTTTTACTAGCTTGGTTGGTGTTACATAGTCTGATCAATGCCATCTATCGAGTTCATGGAAACTATTTTTTTTTTAATTCTCAAAAAGATAACTTCTTAGTTAATTGGCTTATTTTCACGTTTGTTTATGGATTGTATTCACTTGGTTTAAAAAAAAGGTTTCAAAAAGGGTTACTGATGGTTTTGTTTCCAGATTTCCGTGTCACAAGCATTACTGGGTGGCACCGTCAGGATACAAGGGCTATATGAAGATCATACTTTGCAGGTTAGTTTCTGTGCAAGATTTGTGGCTGCAAAGGGAAAGTCATAAGTACTAGCTGCATTCAATCTTGATGAAGCTTGAACATGATTAATGTAACTTTTCAAATTCAGATACATCTATCATGGGGTTTAGGTTTCTGCAGTAGTCCTTGAAGTGGACCATTGTGCGTGATTCAGATACATAATTATGCAAAAGCAAATAAGTACGTTATATTCTTCGAAAAACCCGTTCAAATGATTACGACGCTCACATATTCACTCAACAAAAGCGTATTCGCTCAACGATCCCGTATTAGGTCAACGACCGCGTCTGCCCTCAACAATCACGTACCTATTCGCTTATCGAGCACGTGTTGGGTCAACAACCGCCTATTCGCGTATTCGCTTAAAGGTGGATACAGATTTTGCGAGGAATGCGCCACGAACGGGGCACAACGAATGCCTCTGCTTGAGGTGTGCGTGTTGAAAAATTATACCAACATATGCTCGGGTCGCGCCATCGCGTGCGAAGCAAATGCCTCGTTTGTCTGTCTTCATGTTTGTTGCGAGGCATGTGCTACAACAGATGCGCGCTTGCAAGGCGCGTGCGTGCGGCGAGCGTGTCGACCGGCTCATTGCGAGCAGTGCAACGCACTGTGATTTTCGCGCAATGTGGACGAGAAAGAAATTTTACTTTAAAGTAGTTGCATTATGGGATCCAAAACATCATTTTTATTACAATAAAAATAACCAACCAACGACGACGACTGTTTTTTTTCCTTTTTTTTCAATAATTGAATTAATAATTATAAAAGCACGCGCACGCGATGTAAAGGTGCCACCTTGACTGCTTGACTACTGCTGGCTGTGTTGGTTGGATCAACTTGGATCAGTCCGAGCATGCGCTGCGCGCTGTTTGGCTCGAGCAGACTCATTTTCATTTTCTTAGTCGAGGCGTGCGTGGAAATCGTACGCGGCGCACACCTCGAACGTGCATACTGCGCGACTACGTCCACAACTAATGTAATGCTCGCACTGAGGCATTTTGATCTTGAATCATTTGCCGACATACGTTGGCTCGCCCTCGCACGTGCGGAGCACATGCCTCGCCACGAATACAAACCTTGCTAGGCGTTCGCTGTGCGCCGTTCGCGGCGCAACAGTCGCAAAGTCTGTATACGGCTCAACGATCGCGTATTGGGTCATTAACCATGTATGCGCTCATCAATCGCGTATTAGCTCAACGATTGCGTACTCGTTCAACAACCGCGTATGCGCTCAACTATCGCGTAGTCGCTCTATCTACAATCCCGTATCAGGTCAACGACCGCGTATGCGCTCATTTTGGCTCAACGAGCGCGTATTCGCTCAACGAGCGCGTATTCGCTCAACGATCGCTTTCTATTTGAACTCTTTCAGACTATTTAAGCAACACACAGACAGCAAAAGGGTTTAGTACGAAGCCTCAAACCTTAGTTTTGCTTCAAATACAAAAGTAATACATTTGTTACAGATAATGCCCTGCACGTCATCACACAGCATCATCCGACTGTCGCGGAAAGGCATGAAGAGGCTCAGCCAGCACGGGTACGGGGATCACTATGTGCATATTAAAATACAGGTCTGTACCATACTCTGATTTAACTTGTTCAGGTTTTAGCGGAGATATACAAATAAACTTAAACACATAATGTGTGTTGTAAAGTGGGTATTGCAGGAATAAATAATAATAAATATCGCAGGACACTACACAAAGCGCCATCTACTGCGACGAGGCTTGTGTCGTGGACACCAGACAGTTGATACACTACATATATATACTTTTATACTTACAACTTAATTTCAATAACAACATAACATTCATTGATAAAGGATTTTTTTTCTATGTATTTTCCATTTTTCGTAAAATGAAATGGAAACTAGCGTTTTATTTGTGTATGAGCTTGAATTGTATGTGAATAAAAGCAAACAAAGCAAAGCCAAGTTCAAATGCTTTCTTTGAATCGCGATTTGAGGAATTAGTCTAATATACTCGAATTTGCTTATTTCCTCAGTCCCCATTATCAAATAAACTGACTTCGACTAGTTATCAAATCAGAATGATGAAACTATCATAAAATAATACTGTCACAAAATATAGACTCAATATAGTCTCGTTATTATTACAGGTGGCCCAAAAAGTCTGACAACCAGTCTTTTCAAGGGGTATCGTATTTCCCAGTACTAACTGGGTTGTAGAGGTCAGATAGGCAGTCGCTCCATGTAAAATACTGGTATTCAGCTGCATCCGGTTAGACTGGAAGCCGACTCCAATATAGTTGGGAAAAGGCTAGGCTAATGATGATAGTCTTGTTATTATTAGGTGAAAAATCGTCCACAGTAACGTGACCGTAAGAGCCTTATCACACTAGCGAGTTGCGAGCGAGTGGAAAGCCGGGCGAGTGCACAGCGAGCTAGCCGCGAGTTCGCAAAATGTGCGCGGCGAAATTCGCTAGTGTGATAAGGCCCTAAGTCGTGACAAATTAACGAACCATCTCACTATTTTGGAAATAGGCTCGCCCCAGGCACACCTGCATAAACCTTCGTTCATTGCAGGCGTGATGTAATGTTAAATCTCTAAATAATAAATTTCTCCCGCAGTTACCAAAAACGTTGACGGACAAGCAGAAAGCGCTGGTGTACGCCTACGCCGAACACGAAGAGGATACTCCCGGACAGATCCACGGCGTCACCCTCGACAGAGATGGTAAGAAATGACCAAGAAGCTTACGTAGACAACCAGGTTACTTTACTAGATGAAGCTTACTAAACTGACAGCAATATCAGAAGATTATCCTCGATAATGTTTAAGTTTGTACCAAAATCAGGTTAGAAAATATAGGCTATGTAAATGTCTGTTTTAGCGCTTCAAACGTCACGGTAAAAGGTCTCGTCAAATTAGAAATGTATAGAAAAACATTTATTTTACAGAGAAAGCAAAAGCTAGCAGTGATACGGACAGTAAAACAGAAACAGGTACGGGGTCTAAGTCTAAGGATAAGATACACGACGCGAACCGCGATCATGACGATGTCAAAAGGCATAGGGCGAAAGCGTGGACATTTTTTGACAGCATGGCCGAGACTTTTCAGACCAACAAAGTGTATTTCGTGACTGGGTTCTGTATGGCTGTCTTTATGTGTTTGATTGCTATGACGAATGATCCGTATGATCGATTTGGTGCGATTGAGTATATCAAAGAGCTAGAGGATAGACCAGGAAGGGAGATTGATAAGTCTTTTGGGTATGAAAGAGCACTACAGCGGGATAAGGAATTACACCCAGAGTTGTATAAGGATACTGATTGACATTTTAGTTGTCTTTGGTATAACAGTGACTTAAGTGGGCTATAAATATGTATGTTTTGTAAGGGGATGGGTTCAACTACCATTCCTTATATACTCTGCGCAATTTTAGGATGAACGGCACTTTATTGCTTGGGTAAAGTAAAATATGTTGTATATTTATGGATTAGCATATGAATTTTGTTATTTATTGTTTAAAAATTTAATTAGGCTAATTCCTGATCCATAATTTTCCTAATATGTGATACAAAATTCTTTTAGCTATTTTCTTTCAATAGTTTCCATATTAACGTTTTAATATAATATTGAATGTAAATAAGTCATGTATAAATATTTAATAGTGAGAGAGCATTTATGAAAGTGTTGCGAAAGTTGAGAGAATAGTTTTATAATGATTATAGTATGATGGTCATACATTATAGTTTCAAAAATATTGTAAATATTTAATTTAGTCTGTTTCATGAATACACGAAATTTAATTTAAATGTTGTTTCATTTATAACCTCTTATTATCCTACACCATCATGCTATAATCCAGATATATAAACATCCGAGGGCATAGCACAAACATTCTGCAATAAAATGTTAGTCTAACATTTCTAAACAAAGGATCTTGGACAAAATGTGCGAATATGTCTCAAGTCCAACAGAATTGTCTGAATATGTCTCAAATCATAGCTTCCAATAATTTTTCCAATTTATAATATTGCGACAAATACCAATGTCGCCGGAGACCGAACTTACAGCTAATTGAAAATGTTACAATACCCGATAATTTGTCTACAAAAGTCATTGGTTTTTAAAATAGATCATGGTAAAAACTGATGTCAGACTAAGTACACAGTTTCATCATAAAAATGTAAAAAAATAGTTGCCTACCGGGAACAGGAATAGGTTCTAAGTTACCGGAGGTTAGGGCTCCAGAGAAAGGAACCTAACAATATGAGCCTGTCCAGGAGTACTGCTTTCTGAATCAAGCCCTTGATCTAGCTGCCTAAAGAGAGCCTGCTCAGGTATTAGTCGAGGCTCTTGTCAAATAAGCCATAGGCTGATAGGACTGTCTATAGGAACAGTGATCGCTGAATCCACATCCCACATGTCGACAACCCCGCGAGCTAAGTCAAAACATATACTTTTTACTTATCTTTCTTGGCTTTCACGAGGTTCACGTCGTACGGGACCGTTATGTCAACAATCATTGCACGCCGCTGAAATCGATTCACCACCACTATAAGTCAGGCTTATTGGCTACTAATAGTCCTGCCAGTGATGAAGGGTTGATCCCAGTACAATGTGATATTGCCATTTTTGAGAACTGGGTCAGGCACATACCTATAGAACGGCACTTCTGATTCCACAAGGCTGTATTTTAGAGCATGTTGCTGATAGATAATCCTGGCTAGTTTGATATTAAAATAGGTCAAAATACAGAAAAATAGTTTCTGATCTCCGACGACTTAGGTACTTGTTGTTTTAGAATGAAGTAATGTCCTAATGGTAAGCTACTATTTGAGAATTTCAATTTTGTTGGTCCAGAGTTCATAGAAATGCTCATGGCCCTTTAGGCCAAGGATAGTGTTGAATCCTTCAAAAACCTTTGGAAAACAAACTGATTTACTTTTGTTTAGAAGGTGTAGAAGAGATTTTATTGCGTGCAGCGCGCTCGATGGACTTACTGACAATTCAAAAGTGCCTGTAACTGTGCCTGTGCCTGTATCTGCAAGTTCTTTGTGTTTGAATTTAAACAGAGATACACTATTGCTATATGTAAGAGATTCTGAAAGTATTATTCAAGCAATATAACCTACAAAATGAAAAAGTAGGATCAAAAGTAGGAAATATTGTAATTTGATTATTCATTGATTTCCAGGAGCAATACGAAAGAAATAACGATCAAACTTAATAAGCCTTACTTCTTGTAGGTAAAATAAAATTGTAAGTTGACACCGTACCTACTTGCCGATTTTTCCATAGATTAGAATATTTTATTTGCATTGAAACTATGAGTTTGAATATGTTCCCTTGTGTACCTAAACCGTTTGGAGTTTTAGAAGTACCGTAAAACAGGGCTATTTGGGTTTTGGGGCTATTTGGGATGACCCAGAATTTCGAACAAAAATATCGATAAGTAGAAGTTATTTTACAATGTATAGGGTAGAATTTTTCAATGCCACCAAAGTACTCTAAATACTAGAGATAGAAAATTCTATTTTTTGGAAAATTCTCTTTGGAAATTTTATTTTTAAAAAGAAACAAATCTGCATTCACAGATTTTCGAAAATTCGCTTGCCACACTCGGGAATCAAACCCGGGATGGATCGACTAAAGTTCGAAAAAATTACATTCTGTACCTTTTTGACATCATAAAAATTCCACCCTGTATACAACGTGTAACGTTAAATGCGCAAAACCTGACACCCCACATGATTTTAAATTGAATTGACCTAATTCTAAGAGAAAAAAAAACATAAAAAAAAATTTCAAGGTTTTATGTGATGTTTTAGTTTTACTGGCATGAACTAAACTAACCGCGTATGAGAAAATTTAAATTCGATGACAACCATTTGTATTTGTTTGTTAACCTATTTTGGCGGGTTTGCGCACGTGACGGCTTGACCTATTAATAAATAGACAGGGCAACATTTTATTGAAGTTTTTTAATTATTTTGCCGTTAACCAAGCATTCTTTACATCAAACTAAAGTCCATGTTCACTGAAAAGATAAGTCTGATTATTTAAAAACAGCTGTCACTATGACATGTTCCCATACAAAACTGTGTTTTAAACAGCTGTTTTTAGATAATCAAACTGTCATCTTTTTGGTGAACATGGACATTAGTAACTTTACCCAAATATTATTGCTGGGAAACAACTTTTTTTTTTGGGGTGATATATCACGTTTTGTGGTATAACTAAATGTAACGCACTCAAAACATTGTGCTGATGGATGGATGGAACAGTACGGGGATCGTAGAGGTGGTTAAAGTTAAAATCTTACAATAAAAGCTTGTATAAAAAAAAAGTCTTGTCAAAAAGTTGTAACTTTGACCCCCAATATCTCTGTAACTAGAAGGTTCCCAGGTATGGTGTAGAACAAAAAAATGATCGGAATGACGAGGAGAACAAGTGCTTTTCGACTTTGTTAAGAGGTGTTTTACACCCTTTATTAAAAAGTGGTTCAATTTATTCTGTTCGTGATTCTGATCAAACTATTTTCAGATTTTGCGTATTTAACTTTACACGTTGTACAGAAACACTTTGATTGGCTGCTACTGAAAAATTCCTGATGGATAATAACCGAATAACATTTTGGTTTATATGGAACCAAGTAGTCCCCCAAAAACCCAAATAGCCCCGTTTTCTGTACTTACGTAATAATCACTAGTCACAATTTGACATGGAAAGTATTGTACAGAGTTGCTAGCGTTTGAAATAAATTTCACCTTGCATCGGTAGTTTATGGTGATGATGATCATTTGGTGTTGCCATTTCGTCATTGTATGCTGTATATATAGATATTATGTATGTACTAGATTCCCGTATCAGCCTTAAAACGCAGACAGGATCGATAATTTTACTATCGATTACAACCAAAGATGAAATCAAGCGTCGCAAAACGAAATCTCTTGCACGCTATTTCAAACTCTATTTCATTTTGATTTCGTTCGAAAATACCTGCTCGAGCAATTTTTTGCCTTGTCTGCTTGCTGGCCTCTTTTAAAATGCCAATTCAGGGCATGATATATTTACTCAATCCTCATAATTATCCTTAAAACTTCTGCAAAATCATTATAATTAATGATCATATATCCTCACAATTTCAGGTAAGAAAGTGTCAATATCCGAGCTTGAAATGGTGGACGCCATCAAAGAAGCCTTGAAAGAGAAAAAGTCTATTGAGGGACCGGCCACCGAAGAAGAAGTGCTCGAGGAATCGAAGAGGAGCAAGGCGTAGATAGTGAATATTATACCTATGTATATTGTTATAAGGTTTGAAGCGTTTTGTGTTGGATGGGGATCTCCCGAATGCCGGACCCAGTGCATTGCTTCTACGTGAGCAATGAGTTTAAAATAAATATAGGGAGTAGTTAGTAAATGGAAAACTCGGGCGCATGTTGATTACTTCTGTCGAACATACAGCATGGACCAGAGTCCAGAGGTGTGGTCATATTTAAGGGTGTGCCACGACGTGCGAAAAGACCAAAAATGTACGGGGCAACTTGTTTTTGCGATTACTGTGTAGGTCTTATTGAGAAAGTTGTTCAGTTTTATGATACACACTACACCCTCCTTGCCTGATACAGTGCACGCTAATTGGGATGCTCGATTGTTATGAGGAAATAAGTGTTTTTCGCGTTTGTTAAACCATTTGGTTACTACTCTCTAAAATAAAAAAAAACGACATTAATAAAATACGTTGAACTCATAAAATTCAAATGACTTTGAAATTAGCAAATTTTTTTATGTAATCTATGCAAGGGACCGTAATGATACTTTTATTAATTTAAATTAATTTGTCACCAAAGCGCTTGCCATTGTTAAATGTTCCGAAGAATTAGGATAAAAATTCTCGTTTCTCTTTAGAACAAATGTTTCATATTGTTTTGAATATACCAAAAAAAATTATTAAGGTATTCTTTCACCCATTTGTATGATTTACTTTACAATTCTGTGATACGAGAAGAGTGGTGTAAATGTTTCTGTAAAAACCCGAATTACAGTAAATTTTAAGATTTCCTAGTAAAACCTAAAATTACCGATATTCGGGCTCTTACAGTAACATAAACATTTCGTTTTAGATTTGCGAATAAAATATTATAATTGCTGTTGTCTGAATATTCTTAATTTAAAAGACACTTCACAAAGTAATTATAATCATGGACGCTGTACATAGCCGTTGACTAGTGTGTAGGAAATGGTAGATAAATAAAAAAACAAATTACATAAAGTTATGTTTTATTTTTTACTTGTATGCTTAAAACTGTGGCAGTGGAAGTGATTTGAATTAAGTTAACTAATATGGGCAAATTACTGGCTGCAATGAAAATAAGACCGTATTACCATTGTTTAAGACGCCTGCGGAGCATGCGTATTTCATACAAACGTAATACCAAAATAATTTGTAAATGTAACATATTCCTAAGGTAGTGTGTATTTATTTCGATTGAATTACAGAATATCTAGGTTCCCAAATATATATTTTGATTAGACACTGATTTTAACAAGAGTTATAAGAAAAATAAGTTTTCTATAGAAATTTTAAATTCCCCATATCTCGTCTTTGTATCATTGTCCTCTCAAAAAATACATTTGGGAACATAGATATTCTGTAATCCAATCGAAATAAATACACACAACCTTAAGAATATGTTTGATTTTCATATTATTTTGGTATTACGTTTGTATGAAAAACGAATGCTCCGCCGGCCCCTTAAAGGCGTGCAATCGAGTCGCGAGCGTTCGTGCCGCGATAATTTACTTCCGCTGCGATATTCATACAATTTTTTTATATTATAAAATATGTTAGTTTAAACGAGGGTCATATTCAAACCCGCAATAGTCCATGCTTACATGATATTAATAAACATATGAACAAAAAGAAAACACTAATAAATAACAGATAGACCCATACCAAAAAATTCGCCTAAGCCTCGCAACGTGTGCGCCATGCGCTTATCGCAGAACATGTGTGCGGGTCAATGACTTTTCTAGGTATAATCCATTTTCCCTTCATACTTTAAATCTGGCTTTGGACAGGCAAATATCTACGTATTATTACTACTAGATACTGACCAAATGTTCGCAGTCGTTGATTGCCACCTTGCATAATAATTAACGGTTCCTCGCACACTCACTAGATAACACTTAAGCACGAACCATAATCCCAATATTATTCACTGGAATTAACGTAATTTTTGGTACCAAGAACACGTTTACAGGACACTCTGAATATCGCAAAGTAAGCGGGGTTTTTTGTTTATGCGATACGCAGAAACGCAAACATTAGACATGTGGAAGTGGCGGCGCTCGCGCATACACTGAGGCAGTGAGTATAATAATATATATGGCACTGTGGTCAGCGCGGGGTGGCGCGGGGGTGTGCCCTGTCGGTGTATCGGGGACAACACAAAGGAAAGGGGCGGAGTTTGCGCACGGAGCTAAGGACCGGCACGTGTCTTGCTGCGTGACACCTACTTGCGCGCTCAGTGTCCATGAGTAATGTATTTAATTAGACAATTATGTCAAAAATTAAGGTTATAGGTCTTTTACATATTATTTGGGTTGAGAATCGAATACTGAATACCTTCCCTCAATATGTCCCTCGTTTAACCTAACACGCTGTATAGATGCTCTGTGATTTTCTACTTTAAACAATGGTAACACTGTCTTGTTTATAATGCAGTCAGTCAGTCAGTTTAGCCGTTACACATACTAAACATACCTACAGGGCGGAAGGCATCAAGACAAACGTTAGTAAATATTTTTTGTAGATTTCCCAGGCTGATGTCTTTCGAGTCCACCCACTTTTACATCCCACCCCGCCATTCAAATTGCTAGTAGTGCAACTGGAAGGGTCACTGGCACTACGTTTGTGCAAAAGTTGAAACATGGCGGGTCCCTGGCATCGTAAGAGTGACTTGAGTGAACCTTTCAAGTTAGTTCCCGACACTGAAAGTCTACAAATGCATATACCTACAGTGCATATACAGGGTGTGAACAGATTCATCATGGTCTAGAACAAAAAATGATTGTAATGACGGGGAGAATAAGTGCCTTTCGTCTTCGTTAAGAGGCTTTTTACACCCTTTATAGCGTAATTTCTTCAGCACCTAAATCTTCCCACTTCATTGGTCGCTCTCAAACAGTCTGTACTTCTCCGACATGTAGCTGATGGCGGGGGCGCTGTGTAGACGCAACGTTGCCAGTGCGCATGACAACAGCATCATTGCGCCCTCTAGGTAGAAGCCGTAGGTACAGGATTCGGACGTGGCCTTTTATCTGTGAATAAAATGGATTTGAAGTCTGACGACGAATATAATTATATCAGTAGATACTAAAGCAGAATTAAGACAATCAAATCGTCCTAAGGTCTGAATTCTTATCGCGCTGACGGTCGGTCGTGACGTCAGCGAGAACAAAATACAGCTGTCGATCGCCGCTGACGTCAGCGTCTCAGTACGCGACCGTCAGTGCGACAAGAATTCAGGGTCGACGATATCGTAAAAGTCGCAGGAAACACTTGGATAAGGGACGCACAGAACCGGGATGCGCGCTACAAAAAGGGGAGGCCTATACCCAGCAGTGGGTGATTCCGGGTAACGGGCTTGATATGATTATTATGAAAGCGGAAGTCGAAGCCTAGCAGAATAAACGTTCGACATCTTTTGCAGAGAAGCAGTTCTGGAGATCGCCATAAACGACATTCAATGAATGTATATGGGGTGCTTTTCAGCTAGCTAGATGGTCAGACGTCCACTAATCGGGATTTACTGAAGGCATGGATTACTATGATGGAAAATCATAATGAATTGGTTTGCTTTTAGCAGAACCACATCTATGAACATGGAAACGGAATTTTCTATGCTCCAATCCATTTATTTTGCTCAGAATTGTGAGAAATCTTGAAAGAGCGAGAAACGGTGGGAAAGCGATAGTCTTTCCACCGTTTCTCGCTCACCGAAAGGCTTAGGTATGTCAATCCTGTTCCTTGTAAGTAGTCGAAAGTGAACGTGTCTGGTGTGATTATCACTGATGTGTCGGTATACAGTAGCCTCAAGTAGGTAAACCTTCTGGTTAGAAACCGTACTGTTCTAGCCTATAGATTCAGGGAGTAGGTGAGTACGGTCCCGTTTCATGACAATATCATTACGACACCCACGCCATTCTATTTATTGTGTTGTAACGTATCGCCTCTAATGGAATACACATTTAGACTCGCGCATCAAGTGTGTCAAGTCAAATGAGAACAGAATAATGAAAGCGTGGGAGTCATAGTCAACTTCTTATTTAAATAGTGAAACTAATGGCATTTGAAATAAGTGTTGTAAATGGTGTAAAACCCTTCTTAACGAAGCCGATGGCAGTTGTTCTAGGACGTCATTGTGATTTTTTTGTTTTACACAATACCTGGGAACCTTCTATTTACGGAGATATTGAGGGTCAAAGCCAGCCCCGGATCTTGAATTTTTTCGAGGCGGGGCAAAAACTAAAAAACGATGTCCCCGCCCGTCTACATTTTTACTTTTGTCATCATCATTATTTTAGGCATCAGACGCCGATGGACATAGGCCTCGCGGATAGAACTCCACAAGGACTTACATAGCGCAGCTTTTTCTGTGTTTACTCTATTTATTTACAAATATACATACATGGACATGTAGGACATTGTTGTTAGGAAAGCACAGGATAGGGTCTGAAATAAAACCGCTTCTTCGTCATGGGTCTTATCACCGTAAAAAGTGTGCACTGCGTTTCGTAGCGCGAGCCTCTCATTCCAGCACTATAACCTAGGGGAACACAGCCCTGTACACCTCGACATAATAGCGACGCATCAGGTGCTCTCTCTGTAGGAAAGGAAGGACTATAACCTCAAGATCTCATGGTGGTGATCCGGTCAAAAAACTCGTCACGTTGAAGGAGACCGTATGATTTATTTTCATCACCCTGATGGCTATCGCTGTCTGGGTTCATCGCTGAATTACGGTATTTAGGTCGTCAGGTTGTCCGCCCATACTAGCACTCCGTAGAGAGCTATGGACAGTAAGACCCCCATACAGAATCTTCTGCAGGAGTAATTGAAACCCCCACATTGAAATTGAGTTCGTGGTACCAATAAAAAAAAAAAGGTAAGGAGTGCCTCTCAATTTTTTTTTCTTAAGGTAGAAATCCTCAGCCCTGGGTAGAACCAAGGATTCTGCGCATCTAAGCGGGTCTGCCAAATCCTCAGTGGCCAGGTGCTGAACTAGGCGGTCTACAGTTTAGCTCTCAAAGCGTGTGTCTACCTCATCCAAATCGATGGGCCGGTATGCAGATGGGGAGTCTGCAGGGCGCTCCTTCTTCAACAGGAACAGTTTTCCACTCTTCCATAGAAATCAATGAATCGTGTCGTTACAACTCATCATTAACGCAACTTACGTTTGCAAAGCTTGAATTTGCCGCTCGGGGCATGGCCTTGGCTTGCCCCCCCCATAGTTTCGGGGCTGGTCAAAGCTCCAATTTTTTAATTTTTTTGGCAAGTTTTTTTTTTTAAATGCAAGTTTTTATATAAGTTTTTTTTTTAAATTTCTAAACGCTTAATTGACACTTCCCGTGACCCTAGGGCTGGCTTTTACCTTGGCCAAAGGCTTAGCGTTGCCATACAGCGCGGTAACGCCGCCAGTCTCCTGGGGACTTTACCAGTTGACAGCGTTGAGGAGGAGTTTTTTGACGCCATTTTTTAAGTTTATAGTTTAAGTTAGTTTAGTTTATTTTAATTTATAATTATATATGTTTTAAGTTTTTAATAAATTAGTTTTTATTGTGAGATTTTAACGACTAACCAAGCACAATGCTTTAAGTGCGTTACATTGAGTTCTACCACAACCACAAAACAAGGATTTTTCACTCCAAAAAAAATGTCGTTTCCCATCAATAATTTTTGCGTAGGTAAACTTACTTTGTTTGATGTACAGAATGCTTGGTTGACTGCTTCGTGATGAGGTTGTTTTGTGTGGTTTTTGTTTTCGGATGTCAAAGCTGTACTTTGGACCTAGTGATGATAAATATACTCACGCCATCCAATCCCCCACTAGGGGTGAACTCGATCGGGAACATAGCAGTGTCGAGAGTAGTGTTCCCGCGCGCTAGGCCAAAAACAACCGCACCGCACACGTAGTCTATAACGGCCATGAGAGGCACGTAGTTCATCATCATCATCGGCCTATTTTAATGTTCCCACTGCTGGGACAGGCCTCCTCTCTATGAGAGAGAATAGGCTATATAATCCTCCACGCGGGCCCAGTGCGGATTGGTAGATGTCACATGTCTTCGAATTTATGGTTCTAGGACATGCCGGTTTCCTCACGATGTTTTCCTTCACCGTTTTGAGAGCAGCGGTGATGTAATAAATTACACAAAGTAATGCGCCTGCCTGGGTTTGAACCCACGACTTACTGAACGTAAGTCGGGGCCGCCACCACTCTGGCCACCGCTGCCGCTGCGCACGTAGTTAAACGCGTCTAATGCGCTGAGAAAACGCTGAAAGAAGAAGTAATAAATCTTCATGATTTAGCACAGGACTCGTACTTATAAGCTTGGCTTTAATTTAAGAGATGGAGATTCCGATCCAGCCTGTCCAGCCAGCCTCTCCGAGCGACCTAAGCTGTCGTAACCCACAGGTGTGCCCTTAGTATGTAGTCGCTTAGTTTTTTGTCTGGGTGGAGGCCTTAAAGTCGATGCACTCACAGGATAGTGCGGTTAAGCATTGTGGGTATTCACACCGACTAAAATATACTATCTGGCCCTCAAGTTAAGAATCACTTAAGTATCTTCTAAACCTATAGTGACCCAACTGTGCAACAGCCTACCTTTATATGGTAAAGCAGAAGTTGCGAAAACAATTTCAGCGAGTCAACGTCGCGAGTTTTAACTTATTTAAGTATTTATATTCTGCCGCTCAGATATGACTATATCAAAAAGATCCCTACCATTATTTTGTAGCCAATACCGTTTCTGTTGGGAGGCTTCAGACTCTTGAGCATCGACTGCAGTTAGAACTTTCTGGAACAAAACACATTATTATCAAGCCGACCTAATCAATTTTGTGGCAGAAAAAAGGGGAGGTCCAATACCCAGCAGTATGTGATTCCGGGCTGATATAATGATGATGAATTATATTTTATCGACAGCTTTTTACATACGAGAAATGGGGCTCATGAGCGTCTCAATAGTTGATAAGGAGTATCATCTGACCGTACCAGCAGTCACCTCTTTTCTAGCCATATGATCCTTCACACCGTCCACCCATCGCTTCTTTGGTCTTCCTCTACTCTTATAACCAATTGAGCTTTAATTCCGCATGCACCTACTAGGTAGATCCAGGATTGCATGTTAATTCATTTTCTATTTTTTAAATCAACGTCCTTCTCTACCTTTTTGTATAATTCGTTTTATCTAGCCCTGCAAACCAGACGATAGGCGCTGTTAATTCGGTTAATGCCGCATAATCTCCGCTGGTCCACGCTCACCACGTTCAGTACACAATGTTGTTAAAGGGTTAGGTATGCCATTAGAGTTAACCGTTCATAAAAGAATAGGACGGTAGTTTGAAAACTTAACAGAATCACGGCTGCGTGTAAACTGCCATTACGAGTTTCGCGTTAGTCTGGAAATTTCATTTTGTCAAAACTGTAAAACAAAATAATAGTCCTCCGGACTGTTTTCGGTTACGGCGCGCGTTTTAAGAGGCGAGCCTAGTGCCATCTACCGGGTACAAATCTAGAAAATCCATGGCTGCTACTGAGAATTTTTAATGAAAAATATCAAAAGCAAGTTTTGCCCAATCCAGGAGTCGAACCCAGGGCTGCGGGACTGTTCGAAAGAGATACCGCGGCCCCGGAACGTAGGTAAAGGGCGAGGAAGGAACATGGATGGGTTTTAGTCAGTAAAAGTCTGACACTCCCTCCCGCTCCGCCCAGAGTGGGAGAAGTCATTTGATGATTTCCCATCCCAAAAAAAAAGGAGTCGAACCCAGGACCCCAGTCGTGCTTGCGACCACGAATACCTTCAAAATATTGTTACATTAAATAAATATAGGTAGACACAAGATGATAAGACACGGCACACCCGAAAGCGCCTCTGTAGTGATTTTGAACTGATCTAGCGTAACAAGTTTCAAAGAATATAAGGCCATATTACTTATACTGGATTTGATGCCATTGACACTATGCAAAAACGAAGCTACGTGCTTTCGAATTTGCTAATTTTGGTAAATAGATGTAGTCTAGGCTAGTAGTTTCCAAATAAACTTAAATGTATGTAATTTGCCTCAGAAAACAGCTGTAATTTATCAGTCAGTGGGTAAGTGGTGCGCAGGCTGTGAAAAGCAGGGGTAATTCACTTAATGCTTTGTTTAATTATCACTCAACCGCTGCTCCGCGTTGCATTAAAGCGATATTGTTAAGAGGAACGAGAAGGGCTCAGCAAACTAAAATTGGTTTTAAATTAAATCAAATACTGAACTGAATTGCATAGTAAAAGTAAAACCTTTTAACATAAAAGCTCGTAAAATATGTTCAGCTATTTTTAGCATAATTTCTTCATATAGGATGTGAAAAGACTCATACTGAAAGACCTGTATATGCATGCATCTGTGAATTTATTGTTGAGCAGTGGGGACGCACACTGTGGAACTAATGGCGCCAGCATAGCTGGTTCCAAGCATCGTCATTAGTTGAAAATCAAGGAATGTCATTTCATATTTTTTCACTTCTCATGCTCTAAAAGTACGCCAATATAGCGCTACGAAGCGGGATTAAAGTGACCATTTATTCCCTAGGGAGTAAAAAGTAATTTAAAAATGGAACGATCTTTTACTCTGAAACATTGTAACAAAAGAGTAACTTATCAAAGGTTTTATTTAAATTTCGAATTGGCTTGCAAATAGAAAGCGGTTTATTGAAAAAAAAACCAATGAACTCTTCAACGCGAGAAAAATTATTGTTGTTTGTGTGCATCGTTGATTTTGAAAAGTATGTGCAATGCCTCTGTTACTAGCCGCTGCAATAATGTAGGTACTAATTATCTGTGGAGTGTGAGTTTGTGTTGTGTTTAAATTGATAATCTGTGACTGAAAAAACTGACCGCTCAGTTCAGAATTTTTGTCGAGTGAAAATTTGTTCGGTTTTAAATGACTATTTTTCTCGCACTCGAAGTGAAAAGTAAAGTTTGCACATCGAGACTAAACGCCAACTTAATATACCCTCGCTTTCATCGACTCCCTCGCAAGCTCGGGAGTCAAACCACCTCGGGTATATAATGGCTTCGGTTAGTCCCTCGTTATAAAATATACAATAAAATACCTTGACCTCATTGGTCAGAACGAGACCAGCTATGGTGGCGCCATCTACAATTAGCTTTTAACGGTCTTTCCCATTGGGGGTTACTGCGGTTTAACTCCGGTATCTTCATTGAGACACTTACACAATTTAACACAGTTTGAGACATCATCATCATCTTTGTCCCATTCTACTTTTCGGGGACGGAGCAACTCGTTTTCTTGTTCCATTCTCCCCATCAGTCGTCACGGCATCATTTACTCCTTTCTCTGTCATCATTCTGCACACAATCCATCCATCTTTTCTTTGACCTCCTTCTCCCTCTCTATCCATCAACATCACATGTTAGTAAGACTTTCAGACAGTGAATTTTTTACAAAAAAGTTCAACACATTCGCGTTAATAATAAATCAGTCAACCAAACAGAGCAAGCGACCAATAATCAAACAGTTGCGAGGCACAGATGATTCAATATTTACCGACCAGCCGATGTTCGGCCACATTCCCGAACGTTCAGCAGCCGTATATGTGCTTGTAATGAGAATATTTTCAATGGATTGTGTGTGCGGGAACTGATATGGGTCCAATGTACAATGGTCCATGTGTCCGAAGTTTTGTTCAATTTGATCCAGCCTATACCTACGCGGACCTACAGAGGTTCGTTTGAACCGATACGTAGAAAATGCGGAGGTGGCTCCAGACACCGTCTATGTGCTCAATACAAACACTTAAGGTACAGGACCTGGTTTTGCCAGTATTGACCAATTGCAGAAACAGCTCCGATCACAGACAGAAAATGTAGATACTGAGGTTGTTCTCTCCGGTGTCCACAGCTGATCTGCAATTTGCCTGTAGAGTTTTCAATTCAAAGTATCCTAATCGTATCTATATTTTAGTGGTTACTATAAGCTAAGAAGGCATGTTGGATCTATGCATCTCAACTGGCTCAGTATACAGTTACAAGTTACTGTTTTCGGGTACGAGGGTAGGTTTTTATTAAAGGACTTTATAGGTTCGACACGGAAGCCAAGTTGCCATAAAATCGTCATATGCCTAGTCTTTTCGGTCGGCTTCCTGTCTAACCGTATTATTCCATTGCAAACAACCATTTTCAAAGATTAATTTGCAGGTTTTCACATTAAGACGCTACAGAAGTCTTAATTAAGTTCCCAACTGTCTGATATCAAGGGCATAGGACGACATCTTATTGTTTGGAGTAGTATGACATATCATTAAATCATTTTGTAATATTATAACTGTCCATGCGCCCAACGGGCCATGATTCACAGCATCTGATATCGTTTGATGAATTGTTTGCTGGTTTATACGTACCGACTGTTTAAATACACGAGCAATGTATGGTACAGAAGGTTAATAATAATCTCTCCTTTGCAAGCTTATATGTATCTTACTTATCAAAATCTTTCGCTGGTCGACCAACCTGTATTAGGGAAAGGAAAAGGGTCAATAAGACCACAGCCAAAAGACGATTGCTGCAGAAGACAGAGATGCTGGGTCTCCCAAAAGAATTGCTTTAATTGTTAAGAGGATTCCTGCGTTGCCTGCATCTAGCGAATTCTTGCAACCTTAGAAGGTCGTGTTATTTATGGAAATAGGCTGGCCCCCAACTACATCAAAGAACTGGCGAAATGTGGGTGTACTATTCCGAACACCTGCTGATGCGTGATGTTATGTTATTAATACGCTAGCTGCGGCAAAAAAAAAACAAACTCGTCTCGTGCGGTGGCGGTCGGAACGTGCATGCATCGACCTATTCGACAGTGCGTATCGGTCGATTTTGAACTGACACCACTAGACTCATAAATAATCGTTCCGCACCAGCGAGAAGATAGTTAGTATTGTATAATAAAGGGTGTAAAACAGCTCTTAACGAAGCCGAAAGGCACTTGTTCTCCCCGTCAGTCATTGCGATATTTGTAATGGACCATACCTGGGAACCTTCTAGTTATGGAAATATTGGAGGTCAAAGTGCCGACTTTTTGACCACTTTTTTTTTTAAATACAAGTTTTTATTATAAGATTTTTGCTTTAAACATCTCCACGACCCTCGCACTATTAAATAAAAACTTGTCAAAAAGTTGGAACTTTGACCCCCAACATCGGAAAGACTTTGGCTTTCAAAAATCGTTCCTCGACTTATATGAACTTGATGATTTTGTTGATTATAATTCTGTAACTACATACGTTTTGCAGTCGCGAACGATATTTTTAACTTCATGCAACCTACCACTGAAATTTGAATTTTCCGGACTACCCTGACGCTTTCACCTTAATAAAATAGTAAATCGAGCTTCTGTACGTATTTCTGTTTCATACTTTTCAGTGTGAACAGACTCACAGCCACATAATTCAAACTGTCCTGTTTGAGGCGTCCTGCATAGCTTTATTGTCACCCAACGTAATTATAACATTCTGTTAGTTCTACGAGTACATCTAGTTGTAACGGGTTTGTTTGCTTCGCTGGCGCTGTGATTTTAATTAATTTTGTTAGTTAAACACACAAACATATATGTTTGGAAATAATAATGTTGGATTGCGATCGTAGAATTTCTGCAGCAGAACCTAATTTCGTTGTTTTGTACAGAATTGTTTGTAAACATGTTGGTAATCCATCATTTAGTTTTGAATGAAATATATTTAATTTTGTGACTATAATAAAACATCACGCTTGTAATCTGATTGGTTGGGCAGGGGTGTACCTAATAGTACACGTACATTACACCAGTTATGTTAAAGTTCCTGATTCTGAAATTAATAATAAAATTTGAATTATAATTAAAAAATAATAAAATAATTTGTTATTCTTGGTCCTGAAAGAGTTATAAAAAATTTGAGATATATAATTTTATTTATATTATGGTAAATAGCTCCGTACTTGTGAAAATAAGAAGAACCCTTCCAATAAAAGGAGGCGAGCCTATTGCTATGTACCGAGCACACATCCAGTCTTCGTGGCTACTGCTGAGAAATTCCTGGTGGAAAAACCCAACAACACTTTGCCCGATCCGGGAATCGAACACAGGACCGTATGCTTGCACTCGATCAAAGAGGCAATCCAACGAGGTATTTGAGACCTAGTTGTCACTTCAGGTAAAATGAGTTTGAACTCGTCCACGTTCGAGCTGTTTACTGTATTTTACGCCCGTCGAGTTCTTCTTAAGTCAGTTTTCGTTTTTCTAATGAGGTGGTGTGTCTTTACCTCCATTTTGAGGCGTAGTTCTCCCTAAGACGAAAGGCCGATTATCCGGGAGGCTGCATTTTAGCCGATGGAGGTAAGCTTCCACCCGCAAAACTAAAAACTTGCTTGCGTGTAACACTGAAACAATATACAGCATAAATTAATTATTCTCTTAAAAATTTTTGAGCTAGAAATTAGTAAGTGATCAGTTTTAGCCATATACAGGGTGTAAACCACCTCATCACAAAGCCACCTCACCACCAAGCATTCTGTACATCAAACTAAGTAACTTTACGCAAAAAATATTGTTGGGAAAAAACTTTTTTTTTTGAGGTTATACATCATGTTTTGTGGTAGAACTCAATGTAACGCACTTAAAACATTGTGCTGATATATGAATTGAATAGTACGGGGTTCGTGGAGGTGTCAAAAGTTAAAATCTTACAAAAAAAACTAGTATTTAAAAAAAAAACTTGTCAAAAGGTTGTAACTTTGACCCCCCATATCTCCGTAACTAGAAGGTTCCCAGGTATGGTGTAGAACAAAAAAATGATCGCAATGATGGGGAGAACAAGTGTCTTTCGGCTTCGTTAAGAGGTGTTTTACACCCTTTATTATACATTTTAAATACTTTTAAAACAAAAGCATATTATAAAAACATTTAAAATATAAAATGGTAGCCATTGGCATCGGGGACAAGGAATAAAATAATTGATTACTAAAATTAACATTTAAATTAAAACTTAAGAGGCCTGCGAAGCATGCGAGTTTCATACAAACGTAATACCAAAATAATTTGTAAATCAAACATATTATCAAGGTAGTGTGTATTTATTTTGATTGGATTACATAATATCTAGGTTCCCAAATAAATATTTTGTATGGAAATTGATTTAAACAAGAGTTATGAGAAAAATAAGTTTTCTATAGAAATTTTAAATTCCTCATATCTCGTCTAAATAGCACTGTCCTTTCAAAATATTTATTTGGGAACCTAGATATTATGTAATCCAATCGAAATAAATACACACTTCCTTAAGAAAATGTTTGGTTTACGAATAATTTTGGTATTACGTTTGTATGAACGACGCACGCTCCGCCGGCACCTTAAGGTGGCTTAAAATTTAACCCAAGAAATCAAATTGGCGGCCAATTTGCTAAACAATTAATTTCTTTGACTTCTCATAGGCTTCACACTTAAACAAAGTTGGTGAAAATGTGATAAAAATAAGAAATATACAACCTGTACTTCAGTTTTTCCTTTACTAACAGAATGAAGGAAAGCTTACTTAGATAAATATGTGTCGGCACAGCGAAGATGGCGTAAATTGCCGCCGAGGTTCTTCCCCACACTGTCTGAGGTACGCTAGCACCGCACCCTGAGAACGATATTAGCATATTTTATTATTTGAATAATCAAGTACGTGTTTAGAGAACAGCTTTGTAGTATCTTGTTCTACGAGCTAGCGAAGGTTTGTTGTTTGAAGTTAATTAACTGTAGTGCAGTTTATATTCTAGTCTGACTATGAAACTAATCAGCACTAAGAACCGTCAGACAAATAGGTACTTATTATAGCGATCTAGTCATTCAAGTAGCGTCCTCATTTTTATCATGAGTATAGTGCTTATTATTAGATATGACGGCATGACTGGCATAACGACAGTATCAAAAAATAACAAATATTTAGTCCGTCAGAGTATTGGAAAATAATGGACACGTATTTTTTGTTTTTGTAAATCAATGAATATTGACAAAGATAAAACGCACCAAAACTCGGGAGGGGGGCTCATGACGTCAGTACGCTCTAAAAATGATACGCGTGACGTATTGAGAATTTTAAAAGCGTCGTAAAAAGAAAAAATACGGGTCAAATACTTTTTGATAATCTAACTGACAGACTAATGAGATTTTTTTGTCGTCTACCCTATTGAAGTATTTTGGTACAGATGGGCCTTCAGTCCTAGGGGCTAGGAAGAGTCTGCCCTGGAGTGTAAATGTGGTGCTGTTCCACAAACGATGGAACACTTAATATCGTGTCCTACGTGTTCTGTTGTTTCTCCACTACAATGGACGCTAATGAAAGCGCTAAACTAGAAGCTCAGTTCTGGACCGACACAATTTAGATTGCCACCATGACGCGCTAAGTTTTTCTCAATCAAAACCGAAGCCTTCAAAGCTAAAACAACATACCTAAAGCTGTTATGACATAGACAGTAAAGAGGAAAGTTCCAAACAAGTCCCAGTACTGTCCCGGATGTACTCGAGCGCCGCGACTGACTGCTTCCATGGTCAGCGGTCTCTACTCCTGTATCCGTCGCTCTATTTCACTCCTCCACTTCGGAGATAGAGGAGTTATCTGGAAAAAGGAAATTTCGTACAATAGTTTTCTTTTATTTCAGAGGAGGAACTCGTGGCTAAATGATAACAGCCACTCGGGTCGATCTTTGGGTTAAGCGGTGCTTGCCTAGGTTGGTCTGTGGATGGGTGACCACCCTTACATACCGAGTTTTCTCCGTGCCTCGGTAAGCACGTTAAGCTGTTGGTCCCACCTGCCATTTGTAGATCTATGACAGTCGCTACAGGTAGTCAGTGGCCCAAAAACGGTAACGTATTACCCAGAACTAACTGGGTGATGGAGGTCAGATAGGCAGTCGCTCCAATACAGGTAAATAATATATGTAAAATACTGCATCCGGTTAGACTGGAAGCCGACGCCAACATAGTTGGGAAAAGGCTAGGCAGATGATGATTTTGAGAATGAATATGGATGGGTACAACAGTAAAGGCCAAAGAAACGATGGATGGACTGCGTGAAGAATAAAAATATGGCAAAGAAAGGAGGTGTCCATTGAGATGACGAGTAATAGAGAAGTATGGAATAAGAAGACATACTTTGCCAACTACAAATAAATTGGGAAAAGGGCAAGAGAATAATGATCAGTTTTTTCACATTAGGAGTAAGCGCAAGAATTCAAGATCTTCGTGGTTTTTAAATCAGGGTCACCCTATTTGGTCATTTTCTTTTAGGTCACCGAGGTAAGCGTTCAATACTGAGATCTAACATCTGATTCGATTGATTGATATTCTCATGAAATTTTTTTTTAATGGGATCTTCATCGTCTAATCCACAGCCTGAAGTCATCCATTGCTGGGTATAGACCGGTCTCCAGGAAGATTTTTTGAAGGGTATTAGGGAATATATATTTGCAATTGTCATCAGAACGTTATAACTTTTCAACCTTGCGACTAAAGTCAGCAATAGTAGTTACATTGTCCTACATGAAGATAGATTCTAGATCAATAATATCTTGCCAACTAATCTAAATAAATTAACCATTACAAAACTGCCAAAGAAACTTTAACCTCAAGAAAAACTCGCACAGCTACCAGCAAACCACTTACAATTTTATTACAATAAAGACTAATTTGCAACAACACGGATATACACAGTGTGACGGAAAAAGGATAAAATACATAAATCCGATCCCGGTCGGGGTATAATGGGAGGAGGTTCTGATTAATCGCCCACCCCGCCATGTTGCGGCGAACAAATTTAATTCAAGTAAGTACGACCGGTTTTCTGCACCATTAGGTGAACTCATTACCCTATTAGGTAAGTTAGAGCGATTTTCTATGACGCTGCGTGCCGTATGAGCTACACTTCAGGCCATGATAAAGTGGACACTTTTTATAAGATCATATTGTATGATTTCCGTATTGTTGAATACATATTTTTGCCAGTAGCGAGTGTGTTATTCGGATGTTAAGCCGTTTTAGTGTGAATTTTACCTCCACCTATATAAAGTTATTTCAGCGACTCCTTCAGGAGTAACAAACATATATGCACACAAACACAAACTTTCTCATTTAAAATAGGAGTGTGATGTTTTAACTTATTATAATAATAGAGACTTCCATAATATCAACGGACAGATTGTTATTGCGATCGACAGAAGAATAAAAGTTATTACATTTTTCATAAACTACTGAGAAAAACTGAGTGAATTTAGAAAAAGTTGTGTTTAGGATGAGACTTGGCTTAGCATGTCGTAAATTGTTTCTTTTTCATTCTTCAATTAAGTTGCTTGTTCATAGAAGCAGGCCACTAAGAAGATAAAAAACAATTTGAAGAAATATCTATTTAAGAAATTGTTTACTCACTTCAAAAGAAATTCTTATTCCATAAAAAATTCATCAGTAATAGTGGAATTTTTCTACTTTATGTTATAGTTTGGGAGCTAGAGTATAAGTGTTTTTAACGATCTTACAAAGTGAAGATGCGTGTGTATTTTGTGTATGAAAGGATTATTCCTGACAAAGCAAGATTGTAACCAAGGCAAGTTTTCATCAGTTGTTCGCGTTATCAGTGTCATCATCATCATTACAGCCGAAAGGCGTCCACTGCTGGACATAGGCCTCCCCCGAGTGTCGCCACATTGACAGGTCCCGTGCGATTCGCATCCAGCGGATTCCCGCAACCTTCACCAGGTCAGTGTACCTATTCATAAATCATGATAATAACATGTATAGGTAATTATTCTATTAGTATGTATTGTGAGAATAGCTTATAAGCTGATACTAGCTAATCAGCAAGGAGTTAGAGGGGTTAATTGCCCAGGGTATGCCGGGCGTACATTTAAGTGCCAGCATCAGTTGAGTTTACAGATCATTATGCATTTCGCGTCGTCAGCTCCTCTCCCACTACTCGAGGTTTTAAATTTGCAGACAACGAGTACTAGATATTTGTTTTCTTTTGGTTGCACGAACAATGTTGACGTAGACGGATCGTCCCACTAATTGGAACTCTATTATGATAAAACCTAATTGCATTACTTACGAATTCTTTGATATAACGCAAATTGTTTGAAAGACTTGAAGGTCAGAAAAGCTCTTAAGTTGTGAAGGTTAGAACATAAAAATCAGGCCTTTTCAGAGCCTGTAAAGGTCATAAAAATTACTTTTACGAGCTTTCAATGAAACTAAGGGTAAGTGAGGAGATTTAAGCGAAATAAAACTTGTTCTAATGTTGTATTTAAGAGCAAAGTTTTATTGGCTCGTCCATATAATACAGTTACTTTGGAAAGTTTTATCTGCTCGTCAATATTGTTACTTTGGATCACTATCAATCTTACTCAGTTTTAATTTGTTGTACCTAATCGGAATTAAACTGAATGTTTTCTATTGACCCATAACTATAATATTATAATGCAAATGAGACAAGTAAAATTAAATTAAAACTTTAAAAACCCCCTACACAACGTATTAAAAGTTAAATAGAAAATAATTCGTTAATTGGCCATTTTGTGGTGGCGGCCATCTTGGATTTTTTACTTATCATAGTGTATAGTATTCTACTAGTCAAGCCCTTTCATTTGAAACCCATGTTGAGGGAGTTGTTGAATAAATATACATATAATTCGCCATTTTGTGGCGGCGCGTAACGTAGCTGCCCAAGTGCCCATGCATAACCTAAACCAGCCTATCATGGTCCCACAGCTGGGACAAAGACCGTTTCTCTTTGAGAGGGAGTTGACTGTAATCCACCAAGCGGGCCCACTTCAGATTGGTGGAGGTCACATGTATTTGTTTCTAGGTGTTGCCGGTTTCTGCACGATGTTTTCCTTCACCGTTTTGAGAGCAGCGGTGATGAAAAAAATTACACAAAGTAATGCGCCTGTCTGGGTTCGAACCCACGACTTACTGTTCGTAAGTCGGGGCCCCCACCACTGGGCCACTGCTGCTCTCCCGACCGACGTCAGCTCGACAGGAATTCAGGCCTTATGATCACCACTCCAGAGGCATCAGGCAATCTATCTTTTACCGATCAAAGAGCAGATTCTAGAGGTGAAATGCACAAAAATGCACTTGATTAACGTGACTTGATTAACTATCCACCAACTAAGTATACTTACTTACTAGTGACTAGACTTTTCAACACGAAGCTGATTCAATAGAGTTGACTGTTCATTGAAGAATACCTCGTTGATAGTTGGAAGTTTGACTGCTGAGGATAAAGTCCTGGGTTCGATTCCCAGGTCGGCAAAGTGTTATTGGGTTTTTCTATCAGGAATTCTTAGTAGTAGCCACGGTGTCCGGCCCCGGACGTGTGCCTGCCCGCGTAGCATGACCACCGTAGACACGAAAGAGAGTCGACAAATCTTTTGTTCATCTGTCATTGAATCGACAAAATGATGAACTAAATGTAACAAATATAAAGGGTGCAGAAAACCTCTTAACGAAGCCGAAAAGCACTTGTTCTTCCCGTCATTCCGATATTTTTTTTGTTCTACACCATACCTGGGATCCCTGTAGTTACGGAGATATTGGTGTCAAAGTTCCAACTTTTTGACAAGTTTTTTTTTCTAAATACAAGGTTTAAATGTAAGATTTTTCTTTTAACACCTCCACTACCCCGTACTATTCAATCCATCCATTAGCACAATGTTTTGAGTGCATTACATTGAGTTCTACAACAAAACATAATTTTTCACCCCAAAAAAAGTCGTATCCCAGCAATAATTTTTGCGTAAAGTTACTTAATTTGATGTACAGAATGCTTGGTTAACGGCTTCGTGATGAGGTTGTTTACACCCTGTATAGTGATGCTGCATAGTCGTATGAATCTGATTCTACGTCGTTTTTACGTACTTTAGATAGATAGCTTATATGGTTTGTTATTAATAACAATAAACCAGTTTGATTAATCTCCGTATTGGGAAATGATAAATGTAGTATTGTTTGATGTTATTTATTGGTTTGGGTCAAGTTTTTCTGATTTACAGTTTTCCGATTTTATCGTAGGTAAGTATAATGTATTGTTGAAACAAATTGAAATATTGATATGGTATATTGTGTAAATCATTTTCACCGTAATTTATTTTGTACTTGGCTTTCGCACAACCCAGTACCATAACTGGGATTTGCGATACCTACCCCTTGGTTAGACTGATTGTCAGACGCTCGGGACACTGACTACCTACAACGAATGTCAAACATCTACAAATGACAGCCGAGACCAACGGTTTTACGTTTTTTCCGAGGCACGAAAAACAGCCTGTATATAAGGGTTGAAAGTTTTTAAACAATTTTGTTTTGATGAAATATTTCATTCCTTCCATTACAAGAAGAGCAGTAGGTAATTGATTCTTTCAGGCAAGACTCACAAGTTACTTTCTTGGCATCCGTACACAGACCCGCCTCCAGAATGCAATTAGAAAATGTAATTATTTTCCGTCTGCTGTAAACCTTTTGTAAATTGAATCAAACATTTCTTCCCCTCTTTTTATTTTCTCATCATTATTAGATTTTGTTCCTTTGGAGATGCATAAGAAAATTTCTAAGGATGTTTTTTTTGTGAGTGTATTTTAGAAGAAGCGGGCATGCTTTTACATGATTACATATTATTTTACTGGCTGTTGCTTGCGACCTTAGTCCCCATAAAATTATAAATATTTCTTAATAAATATTTTTTTCTACTTCCCTATTTGAATCCCATTTTGTTAACAATATCAAGGGTTTTAATTTTATTGAACGGAACTCTAATGGTTGATAAGCCGGAACAGACAAACAGACAGATTGAAAAAACGAAATTTAAAGATACTGTTTATACTCGTACTTTCTTTCATACTCAATACTCAAACTTTATTTGCATTCTACAATGTGTAATTTATTACCTAAATAAATTAAAAAATGAGATCATTATGGACCCTGTCGGGAGCAGAAAAAGACAAAGATATAAAAGGAAGCTGCCGAATTTTTGACATATTTATGCATTGAGTAAAAAGCTGTTATTTTGAAATTACAGACACTTCAATTTTATTTATTTGTAACTATAGATGAATAGATTGTATAATACTTTTTTGACCGTAAAGCCCGGAAGGCTAAAAAATAATGTCAAAATGTGTAATTTACAAGATGTGAGTGGAAAAGCCGTAAAAAGACGCCCTAGGAGGACAAACTGACCTTATTGGTGATGTTCTCCAGAAAGGTCAAGTGCGTAGTACTCGCAAACTGCGTGAGTGTACGACTAGACGTATGAATGTGGACGAGGCGTTAGAAATTTGCAGGATGTTTGGTGAATCGTTTGCGAAATTGGACAGGCCGAAAGGGGGATCATTTGCTGTCTCTTCAGCTAAAAAACTCATCCTTTCGGATACAGATTTTTTATATTTTGAAGAATCGAATAGATTTCGTACTAATTATTTTCGCAGCACGCTCCATGGCAGATTATATTTAACGTATATGTTTTTTATAAAGTCGCATTTAATGTTTGTCTACTTATTATTTATTTCAACATGAATTCATAAAATAACTCACAATTTTTAAATGTGTCCCGTTGTTTTTCTAAACTATGCTCCGGATTCTGGTGCGGTCACCATCAATAAGGGTATTTTGTAGGCTATAAAATTACTTAATATAGCCACACAGAAATCTCGATGTTTAATTAAGTTGTAAAAACGCGTGCAGTAGAGGCGGTTCGCTAATTTAAATTGAAGTTTGACCCAATATCTTTGAACGGCAGTGTACTAAATGCCTAGTTCAAGAGCCGAGTCATTAGGTAGATGTTGTCAAGTGCAGTACTATATGCTATCGTCGTGGGTGTGAGCACGGGTTGCGTCTTCACAGTCACCACACTACACGGGTGGGTAGGCAGTGAATTATGTGTGTTGACGGGATATACAGCATGTACCACACCTGTCCAAAGCTCCTACGTGTGCCATGAGCTTATAATGAATATAGAAGTAGTTAGTGAATCGATAACTCAGGCGCATAATGTGTATTGATTACTTTGTCGAACATGCAACATGTATGGTCATATTTAGCGTTTGTGGTAATAACCATTAAACTGAACATATTTATCAATTTAAACCAAGATCGTTAGACCGAAATTAAAATCGTTAACTACATTACAGAACGAGGTATAGCTTATAAATTTAAATGAGATCGAATCAGTACAACGTCGAATTCAAAATTTATCTTTCCTAATTTACATACATAAGTAACATGTATTGTAGGGTGCATCCCTAACATAAGTAATGTCAATGCAGATGTAAATGTCAAACTTAAACTTAAATGCAGAAAATGTCAGTGAATGCTCAACGGGATGAATCTAAATGAAAATGCAAGTTGTCCGACTCAAACCACGTCTAATTGAACACTAAAATGTAATATACATACAATGCATAAAGCAATGCAATATGTCAGTGTCAATGCACTGCCAAATGTAGGTTGCGTCCAAAGTACAAATACGCGAGCCTACTGGCTAACTTATCTATCGTAATAAATATATTTTAAAACTCATGTACGTGCACCGTACATATTGCCACAACACAGAAAGAGAATAACTAAATAAAAAAATAAAACAATCCCAAAATATGTAAAATAATAAAATCAGAATGTTAAAAATAATGTAAAAATGCAAGACTCTAATGTAAATAATTATGATTGATCTACGACTACTATGAAGAAATATATCTAAAGTCTATAAATAGAATGTCACCATAATAATAAATTAGCACACTTCACTATGTTTTTCAGTGTCAAATTTCACTTCACTTGTAGTAGGGTTAGCACACGACACTTTATTCACTTTTGAGTCCCGTTTGTCGATCTTGCTGTTCCTGTCGTTGATGTCATTATCTTCTTCTCGTCTGCTTCTGCTTCTTACGTCTTGCGGACCCTCCCCCTGTCTTTGGGTGGCCATCTTTCGCCAAAAGTACACCGATGTTACAAACAGTGCAATGCTAATCGCAACAACCACATAGATTGCAATGTAGTGATGAACGTCGTGAGAGGATAAGGTGTCTAGCTTAGACTGTTCTTCTATAGAGCGTAGTTGCGTGTCAATTTTCTTGAACGTCTCTTCGTGCGTTTCAATGTGCAAAGATGAGTTACGAATCGAGGTATTGATTATATTGTTGATTGGAGAGATCGTGGGCACGATCATCGCATATGGTTCATTGACTAAAATGTCACTTGTATGTTCCATATATGCGTGCAGTGTGAATGAGTCGCCTTGCAAGTTGCATCCTTGTTTCAGCGTTATCAGACCCGAGTGACGTAACGTCTCCGATGTCATTTGAGTGCCGCACACTAATTGTACTTCGCACGTGTCACAACAATAATAGAACCAGGTGTTTTGTTTATGTAATTTGACCCATTTGTCGGTGCATATTTTTATTTCCGTATGGCAATAAACGCTGTGTTCTTCGTTGTCTCGAATCAGCTGTACATCGCAAATAGATTTGTGACGATCGCCGGTGTTGTATATAGGGTGATTTAGTTTGCACAGTAGAGATTGGTCATGTAATTTTTGGCATTCATTAATGTCATGCTGTTCTAGGGGTATAAATGAGTATTGGTTGGCGTTAAATGCTATCAATGCAGAGTTGGGAATAACGTACATTACCCGATTTATGTCAATACGTTGAGGAATGCTGATAAGTCTGTTAAGTTCGTATAGGGCATCACTCAAGATCGGTACTTTTATTTCCATCAACAGGTAATGCTGTGTTATGCGCGCATGTATTCTGAACAGTCTGTAGATGTCTCTTATGTCATTACGAACTTCAGGTAGTGTAGAATCGCGAGGTAGCAGTCGAGCTACTCTATCTAGTTCGCTTTGCATTTGGGTTGGTGATAATAGATGTACGTCCATATGTCCTTGGTACATATTTGTCAGGGTGTTGATGAGTGATTCTTGAATATCTTTTAAGTTTTGGACCATTCTTTCTGCAGCTATGGCCGATGTAATGATGTAGAATGCATGTGAACTATCAAGTTTATCTTTGAGCGTCTTGTTCTCTAGGGACGTGAGGTGATCGTTGATTAAAGTGAACTGCTTCACCATTGTTGCTTCGTTACGCTGTACAATGTTATTCTCGGTTTCCAGAACACTTGTCTGATTTTTAAGCAATTGAAGTAGGTGATTTTCATTATGTTGGATTGTGACGATATCCTGTTCATATTGTTCTGCAAAATGTTGATCTAACACTCCAAATAACGAATTTGCAACATATCCTACTCCGTCGATTAATCCTCTTTTGAATCTGTGTTGAATTATCCTCTGGGACCTCAGTAATTCGTTGTAATAATTTAGTTCACTCGTGCTTTGTTCAAGTTGGTTAACCAGAACATGAAATTGCATCATCCACTCCTCGCAACGAGCTTGCTTTATATGGGATACGAATACTTGCAAGGTGTCCACATTGCGCCAATAATTTGTCATATTGTAATAGAATACCAGTTTCCATTCATCTCTAATTTCTTGTAGGTCTGCAACCTTGTCAAAGTATAGTGTTTGATTTTTTGTCAATTGTGTAAGTTTCATATCTTGCTGGACAGTAGGTGTTATCAATGTCATAACTAGCATCAGCATATAACATACCAAGCTGTTCCAGCTAAGCCCTTTAGCTTGGTTTCGTCTGTTTTTGGGTAGTTTGTCAGTGTCAGGGTTGTTTTGTTCCTTAGCCTCCACTAGTGGTACCAGTTTTGTAATAGGTCGTTTAGTTTCGCCTTTTGCAGTTTGTAATGTCACAACTCTAGTGTGGCCGTCCTTTCCAGGGTGTAATTCCGCTACACGACCCAGTGCCCATTTTCCTGCAGGTAACCTTTCATCTTTAATGCATACGATGTCATTTTTCTTTATGTCAGTATTCTGTCGTTTCCACTTTAGTCTTGCTTGTAGTTGTTGGAGGTACTCTTGCGACCACTTCTTCCAGAAATCCTTGCTAAGTTGTTGTACAATTTGCCATCTCGTGTTTAAACGGTAAGTCTTGTCCATGTCGGGTTCTGGAATTGTCATGAGTGATGTGCCGGTTAAGAAATGTCCTGGAGTTAAACAGTTTATCTCTTCGGCGCTCTCTGAAACGGTGCATAGTGGTCGTGAGTTTAAGCAAGCTTCTATCTGACATAGCAGAGTGGTAAATTCTTCATATGTCAGACGTTGGTCACCAATGACCCGCTTGAGATGATATTTCATGCTCTTCACAGCGGCTTCCCACAGTCCACCTGCGCTTGGCCAGACCGGGGCATTGAAGTGCCATTGAACTCCCATCTCTGATATTTTGCCCAAGAAGAAATTGTCAATGTTTTCGCATTTGTATTGTTGCAGTAGGATCCGATTTGCACCCACAAAATTCGTGCCATTGTCGCTGTACATATCCCGTGGTGTACCTCGACGTGCACAGAAGCGCTTGAAAGCCGATAGGAATGCTGCACTGGATAGTTCTGATACCAGTTCTAGATGAATGGCTTTTGTTGCTAGACAAACAAATACTGCAACGTACGCCAGCAATGTTCTGACGCCTCGGCCTTTACTTGCCTTGATTTCAATGTGTCCAGTAAAATCGACACCTGTGTGTGTAAACGGGCGAGATACTGTCACTCTCGGCTCTGGTAGATCAGCCATAATCTGGTTTGTTTGTTTAGCATTAAATCGGCGACATGTTACGCATTTGTGTAAGACCTTTTTGACGGCGCGATGTCCTCCTACGATCCAAACTCTTTGTCGTAGATGTGTCAGGGTTAACTTAGGACCTCCGTGTAATGTTCTTCTGTGAGCTTGCCAAATAAATAACTCTGTCAGTTTACTGTAATGTGGTAGTAGAATTGGATGTTTAGTGCCTTCGGGTAAGTTTGAGTTACGTAACCTTCCACCTACTCGCAGAATGTCATGTTTGTCAAGGAATGGATTTAAACTCAAAAGGTTACTTTTTGTGCTCAAACCTCTGTTTTCCTTCAATCTCATAATCTCGTCATTGAAGGCGTGCAATTGAGTATGTTTCATTATTAGGTTTTCAGCGCTTTGTAGTTCTGTAGATGTCAAATAAGTAGTAGTACGATAAGTGTTGGTGCTCGAACAGCTGTTTATGAAACGTTTCATCCAGGCAATGACCCTTGTAATACGAGTCAAGTCGCTGTGTCTGTCTAATAACTCAATTACTATTGAAGACGGTTCACATTTCACAACATACGTTTGCATTTGTTTTTGTTTTGATTCGCATGTTGTCGGTGTAATTGTGATTTTGTCAGAAGTATCTTCACTGTAATTTTTCATCCAGTAGGGACCTTGCCACCACAAAGAATGTTGCAATAGTTGAGAACAACTGATTCCGCGTGATGCACAATCTGCAGCATTTTCCTCGGACTTGACATAACTCCAGTGCTGTTTTGGAATTACGTCATGCACTTGCTGTACTCTGTTGCTGACGAACGACTTCCATTTTGTGACGTCCCCATGCAGCCAGCCTAATACAATCATAGAGTCCGTCCAGGCGTATGTATTTTTGTGCACATTGTCCCATTTGAAGGCTGTCAGAACCTTTTTCATGAGCCGTGAAAGTAGTAGCGCTCCACATAATTCAAGTCGCGGTAGGGTCAATTTTTTGTTGATTGGCGATAACCTCGATTTTGCAGCGATAAGTCTAGTCACAGGCTCGTTTTTGTCATTTGTTGTCAGCAGGTATATAACGCATGCGTAGGCCTTTTCGGACGCATCGCAGAACCCATGTACTTGGAATAGTTTCGACATATCTCCCAGCCACCTTGGTATTTGGTATTCGGTTATGTTGTGTAAATCGCTAGTAAACTGCTTCCATTCTTCTTGCACGCTGTCAGGTAAGGTTTCATCCCACTCGCATCCCGATAGCCAGACGCTTTGGAACAGCAGTTTTGCTTTTACTGTCAAAGGTGTCAGCCAGCCCAGTGGGTCGAAAATTTTCGAGATTTCCGATAGTAGCTTTCTTTTTGTCAACTGGTTTTTATTGTCAAATTGTATTTTGTTTGTAAACGAAAATGTGTCAGTTGTAGGATTCCACTGGACCCCCAGGGCTTTTGTCATTCCATCGTTTGTAAAATGCATTGTCGTTTGGTTAAGATCTGAAGAAGACAAGCTTTCAATCAAGGTCTGGTCGTTGCTTGACCACTTCCGTAGTGTAAGGCCAGCTCCACTCAGCATGTCGATGAGTTGCTTTTGAATTTCTTGTGCTCGTTCGATGGAGTTGCTGCCACTTAGGACATCATCAACGTACATTTCGTTAGCAATGACATCCGCTGCCAACGGATATTTCTGAGCATCATCGCCTGCAAGCTGTTTCAGCGTTCGAAGAGCTAGAAATGGTGCTGCCTTGGTGCCATACGTTACTGTGCACAACTGGAACTCCTTTAAAGGACCTCGGTTGGATTCCCTCCACAGGATCTTTTGCAAGTGTTGGTCTTCTTCATGGACAAGGATCATGCGGTACATCTTCTCACAATCTGCAGTAAAGACGTACTTGTATAGCCTCCATCCTAATAATAATGTCAATAGATCTTGATGAAGCTTAGGGCCACACTCCATCAAGTCATTCAGGCTGTAACCTGTGTCAGTTTTCTGGGAGGCGTTAAAAACCACCCTCAATTTTGATGTTACTGAGTCCTGTTTTAGGACTCCATGATGAGGTAAGTAGCATCCCGTGTTGCAGCCAGGTTTGCTCTCTTTCATATGTCCCATTTCCAGGTACTCTTGCATAAATTTGGTGTACATATCTGATAATTTGTCATCCCTGCCTAATCTCCTTTCTAATTGCATAAACTGTGCTACAGCTCGTGGCTTTGACTTGCCCAGCAGCTGATTAAAATTAGGCTTCATTGGCAAACGAACTGCATATCTGCCATCACCTAATCGCTTGGTTGTTGCAGTGTAGAACTCCTCACAATATCGTTCCTCTGACGTCATAGAATTGCATGCATCTCCATTGATGTCTTCCACTTCCCAGTATTTTGACAAGTCATTAACTTCATTAACTACGACGTTGCAATTAAATGTTTTGGTGACGTTGCCTGAAAATATCCACCCCAACCGTGTTTGTTGAGCCATGGGTTCATTAACCTCCCCTTTGACTAAGCCATTCATGAGTATTTCGGAAAATACGTGTGCATCCAGAAGTATGTCAATGGGCCTAGATAAGTTGTAATCTGGGTCGGCTAGTGTGATGTCTGTCACATGAGCCCAAGGTTTCTTTGCAAATGTAACATTAGGCAGACTGTTTACTACCCGTGTCATGATTAAAGCTTCCGTTGTAAACTGGAATTCGTTATATAAGGACTTGCAGGATAGACGGACCTTTCCTTTACTCCTGTTGGATAAAGTACCGATGCCGCTTATGTTTGCACTCAGCTGTTGACGCTTTATGCCCAATCTTTGAGCTGCATTCTCCGTTATCAACGTAATTTGTGAACCTTGATCAACTAGAGCCCTTAGTGTAATGTAGTCACCTTCAGCTGTGGCTACTTGCAATAATGCTGTTGGTAATAATATTTCATCCTCATTATTTGATGCGAAGTTGTTTTGCAGATTTTTATTTGACCTAGTTGAAGTTGATGACGATGGTTTAGGTGCTGTCTGTGTTGCTGAGGGCGTTTGCACTGATTTCACAATATCGCTGTGCAGAAGTGTGTTATGTTGTTCGTTGCAATCTCTGCATCTTTTCTGTGATGCACAGTAACCCTTAGTATGCACATATAAACAATTTTTGCATATTTTATTGTTTTCTATAAATGCCATTTTTTCCGTACTCAGCATGTCAGCGAAATTAGAACATTGAAATAATGCATGATTCATATTGCACAATGGACAGGTAATCTTGCTGAATTGTCCAGCGTTTGACGCATGGAAATTGCGAGAGTAGTTTGCTGAACTTTTATTGGGTTGTGACTTGGAATTTTTTCCGAACGGATGTGGCGTCTTAAAATGTGGTTTTAATGCAGGTTTATCACCGTTTTCTGACTTTTTCCTGTGCAATGGTTCTAATGCCATAAACTTGTTTTCGACGAAATCCATAAAATGATTGTATGTTGGTATCTCGCGCGGATCCGACCTGGACTGCATGTATTCCGAATACGTTTCGGAGTCTAATTTTTCACACAACACGTAAACTAGCATCGGGTCCCATGAGCTTGTATCAATGCCCAGGTTGTGTATAGCGTTTATTGTTTCGTTGGTAGTGTCATATAACCGCTTGAGGTCGAACGCAGATTGTTTTTGCAAATTAGGTTGACGCATAAATACTTGGAAATTTCTGGTAAATAACAGAAACTTATTATTATATCTATGATTCAAAATTTCCCAACACGTGTCATAATTTTCTGGTGCTATGTGTAAATGCTGCACAAGCTTTTCCGCTTCGCCGCGAAGTCTACCCTTTAGATGCTGCATTTTCTGAGTTTTTGCAATCGCTGAGTTATTATGAATCGCTTCTACGTAGAGATCCATAAAAGTAGGCCATAAGGTATAGTTGCCGTTAAAGATAGGTATGTCAATTTTGGGCAATGTTTGCTGTTGATGTATAGAAGCGTTTAATTTCGTGTTCAGCGCCCGTTTAATATTTGTAAATGCATCTTCGTGACGACAGAACTCGTCATAATAATCTTGTGAATTCCCCTCTAATATGCCATCAATTTGTAAATGTAATTTGTCAATCGCAGTCCACCGAAGATCTACAGTCTTAAGCATATCCTCAATTTCCCATTTCTCCTTAACCTTGTCTAGGCTTCGATTTACTAACCTAGTGAATGCACGGAAGTTAGCTTGTTGCAACTGCTGTAACTCGAGTAGCTTGTCCTCTGCTCCTACAGATGTCTCGAACAGGGTTTTGTCAAACTCAATGTTTAGCTTACTATGGCCGGCGTTACTGGGTCCAGCAAGAGTCTTCACCTCGAACGCTGCAATCTCCTGACGCGTTCCATGGTACCAGCTTTTAATGACTTCGTAAATGTTACCGGTGAAATATTGATGATCTTTCTCCTCTACTGCACTCAGCTCCCGGTTCTTCTCTTCACATTCCTTCCATAGTACATCTAACCTCTCAAGCCTTTTATGAATGTAATCGGTGGTCTTCCTGCTCGCTGAATCCTTCTTAAAATTAGAATGGATTCTCTTCACTTCCTCGAGGATCTCCGCTTGACGCCCGATGAAACCCTCCATTGTAAAGTCGTAAGATAAATAATGAACGATCTTACTTGAAATTCAGGAACTCTCCCTGTATGCAAATGCAATGCAATGTGACGCTCTGGAACCTGGACGGCTGCTACCTCCCCGAATGCTCCTGCACGGCAACACACGTGGCACGGTATCACACGACACGACACAGATCCCGCGCGGCGTCTTATTGACCGACGTATCGGACGGTATAGTACTTGCAATAGTTACGAAGGACCAAAAAAACTATGTAGGGTGCATCCCTAACATAAGTAATGTCAATGCAGATGTAAATGTCAAACTTAAACTTAAATGCAGAAAATGTCAGTGAATGCTCAACGGGATGAATCTAAATGAAAATGCAAGTTGTCCGACTCAAACCACGTCTAATTGAACACTAAAATGTAATATACATACAATGCATAAAGCAATGCAATATGTCAGTGTCAATGCACTGCCAAATGTAGGTTGCGTCCAAAGTACAAATACGCGAGCCTACTGGCTAACTTATCTATCGTAATAAATATATTTTAAAACTCATGTACGTGCACCGTACATGTATGTTTTCTCATACAATGTGAACAACCTTACGTTCCTAACTTCTAATAAAATAGTCTGTGCAAGCGTTCGTATGAAAGCTAATGATAGTTGTAACATATTGGTTTAAACCTCAGTTCTGTATGAACTGTGAAAGGTGGCAACCACGGAAACTCATTTCCAGTTGTTGACTTTGACAACTCGATGTACAACGTGTGAGGATGAGGAAGTGTTGGCACGTAGTTCGTTGGTATGTGCTAAAGTTAATCACGCTACTAGAACAGTGTGATGAAACTGTGTCAACGTTATATTAAAAACGGTTACGTATCAAAATACCTAAGTTTGTTTTAGCTATTTTCATTATGACTACGGTTGATTCACATATGTTCATAAAGCATATTGGACGACTCACCTATTGTTTAACTTACCTAATTTTGATTCAACTAAAATCAATCGCACTAACGAACGATTAATCTAATGGTTTTTTAAGATATTGGCTATGACATTAATTGGAAGTGACGCGCGTTCGCTACGCTCGCATTTTGCATTACACACCCACTTTCTGTCACAAATGTCGTCGTCGCTCCGCCGGCCTTTGGGCTACGCTCCTCACACCAGCTAGCAAGTCCTAATGCAGAAAAGCACTAAGCAATACTGAGTTTAGGTGAGTCAACCGAAGATGAATAGTTCTTTATGGATTTCGATAAGTAATAGTTATAACAAAAATCTGTGAAACGATCTTTAGGTATTTTAAACAGTAGGTCTTTGGACGGTAGTTATATCGAAAATAGTTAGGATAATCTAAAGAACGTATACGTGTTTTACGTACCCATTAAAAACACGTACTTTTAACTCCGCGTCAACTAAATCGAATGGTCGTGTGATTACGCGTTCGTTGTGTTCAAATTAGGGGGAGCAGCCACGATTAGGTAGCGTAAAAAAATTAAAGGTGCACTTTTTTCTTGTTATGTTATGGAATGGAATGCAAAAAATTTCGAGTACTGTCGCAACCACTTGCTTCCACAAAATAAAATAAAAGTTGTGAGGGAGATTTTTAATAAATTGCTTTGAATTGTTTGTTCTGCCTAACTTCCGCCATTTTATTTTCGGAATGGCGCCACTCATAATACCTCCACTGGTTTCCAGCACTGGCTCCAATACTAACTTGCAGCTCTGGCTCATTAGGGGAAAGTAGAAGGCGACATACGACACTTAAGTCAGTGTCAATAGGCTTAAAACTGGACCGCCACGCTCTCTCGCGTTCTGTGTGGTTTTAGTGTATACTGAATTTAGTAAGTTCTATAATAGGTATAATTATCACGAAAGGCAGCTGCCGCTTTTCACTGTGCAACTACAGTCGTAATTATGGTACATGATTAGGTATAACATAACATAGCGCCTATATTTCTTCGAGGCGTTTTTTTTCGGTTGGGAAATCATCAAATGACTTCTCCCACTCTGGGCGGAGCGGGAGGGAGTCAGACTTTTACTGAATAAAACCCATCCATGTTCCTTCCTCGCCCTTTACGTTCCGGGGCCACAATATCTCTTTCGAACAGTTCCGCAGCCCCGGCAGCGTTAAGTGGAGCCTGAGGCAGAGGTTTATCACGGCGGCGAGCCTTTTGCCATATTTATTTATTTATATAATTCATGGAAGACTTACAGCTAATAAATACAGGAAATAAAAAGGAAACCATAGTCACTAGAAAGCCAATTACAAGTCCTCACGTTTAGACGTATTATAGTTATTTATGGTGTAAGCACAAAAACACAAACACATAGCTTTAATATACAGTGAGAAAAAAAATAAAAAAAAGTTATAAAAACCAAAACAAACCATAAAACCTACGGCTACTTGAAAATTTTGAGGCTTAGGCACCTTCTGGCCGAATTCACACTAAGTGTAAATGGATCAAAGTCATATTCCTTGCATATGTCGTTGAAGTCTCTGCTTACCCGCACAATATAACTGTTCTGCCTATAATTCGAAGATGAATGAGGTACACGTATGGGTGGATTAAAACGAAATGTCTTACTTGGGACATTGAAATAAAATTTTGACAATAACTCAGGGTTATCAATATTGTTATTAAGGATCTTTAACAAAAACAAACAGTCGCCTATTTCTACGCCGATCTACCAGTGTGCAGTGGTAGCAAATGATACTTCCTACAGAGTAACCGGACATTTATCTCGACTTCATGCTACTACTAAGAAATTCCTGAAAGTAAAACTCAATAACACTTCGCCCGACCTGGAATTCAAACCCTTATGTTCACCACAACTGATTGCGACAATTAAACCTACGAAGCATGATGAAAACTCGTACGTGATGATTTTAACTTCAAACTACTTTCCCTACTGAAATTTCCTTCCGTATCAACAGAGTTGCGTAAACTGTTGATACCGGTCACCTTTCAAGGTTGTCACAATCCCAAAAGGTGACATATTGATATTCAATATTGCTGAATGTGACGAGGGTCGAACATTTTTGAGATAGGGTCGCCCTAGGAGCCGATTATTATAATAAGATGCCGAATTCGTTTATAACGTTCGGGTTCCTAGGGCCTAGGGACCGGTATTTCTAGTCATGAAGTTTGGGGTTTTGTCAGAAAGTAATGTGATAACGACTTCCTTATTTGTTATCTGTGACGAAGGATGCGCATTTTGAGGGCTGACCTTTGTAAATATTGATTCTCAGTTTGCTTTGCTTGGTTTATTTTCGTCATGTCATCACATCAGACAAGCCATTTCGTGTCATATCATCCTTTACACAGTCAATCCATCGTCTCGCGGCTGATTCCATCATCATATAAAGGGTGTAAAAACCTCTTAACGAAGCCATAAGGCACTTGTTGTTCCCGTCATTGTACGTCATTCTACACCATACCTGGAAACCTTCTATTTACGGAGATATTGGGGGTCAAAATTCCAACTTTTTCCCAAGTTTTGTTTTAAATACAAGTTTTTATTGTAAGATTTTTACTTTAAACACCTCTACGACCTGTACTATTCAATCCATCCATCAGCACAATGTTTTAAGTGCGTTACATAATATTTTTTGCATATAGTTACTTAGTTTGATATACAGAATGCTTGGTTGACGGCTTCGTTATGAAGTGGTTTTCACCCAGTGTTTTAGATTTTAAAGACAAAATAGTATCATAATGTTTAATAAAAATATTACATATTTTCAAAATTGCAAGCACTCAGACACCCTTGTTCACCAACGCCCAGTATCATTGATTGTACCCAGATCACTGAATCAGATAATAGATTTGTCTCGTTGTTTGAACTTTGTGTAATTTGATTGAATAAGTGTCATGGTCTAGTGATTTTGAACAGAGAGACAGATCAGTCGGGTATCTGATTGTTGTTTGATCTGAGAAATGATCGCTGTTGTGAAGGACGAATTTTGATTACTTTTTAACTATTTGATCAAATACTTATAACTCAATTGGATGTCAATTTCGCTCTGATCTTTTGTCTTCTTAATTAATATGCAAGATGAGTAAATCTTCTATGCCAATAAATCTTTACAAATAAATAAAATTGGAAGATCTGTTTGTAACGTCAAAATAACAACTTTTTGCTGAATGTACTACTCTGTGTAAAAAGTATCGGGAATATGTCAATAAAAAGACCCGCGTAAAAGAGGTCGTTCTAATTTTTTTACTGCATGTTGGTAGCACTGTACTGATTAAGCGCGCAAAATTTGAGCGGGATCTGTCATTTAATTTGTTTTAAACTACACTTTTTGTTGGTGATAGTTTTGAGTCCTCGGCGATTTTTACAATGGAAAATATTGTTGAACAAAGAGTGTGCCTTAAATTTTGTGTTTCGAATGATATTTCATGTGGTGAATCACTAAAAATGTTGCGAAATACCTACGGCGAATCGTGTATATCGAAAACAAGGGCTTATGAATGGTATAAGGCTTTTAAAGAAGGCCGAGAAGTAGTAGTAGACTTGCCTCGTTCTGGTAGACCTTCAACCGCTACGACCAAAGAAAACATCGACAGAATCAAGAAGCTAGTGCTCAAAAATCGACGTATGAGTCTGAGAGAGTTGCCTAGTGAGGTGAACATATCTTTTAAGTCTGTCCACAACATTCTCATTGACAATTTAGGCATGAAACGCGTCGCCGCTCGACTAGTTCCAAAAGAGCTTAATTTTGTCCAAAAAGCGCAGCGAAAGCATGTCGCTAAAGACATGGTTTCCCGAGCTTCTACGGATCCGACCTTTATGAAACGTATAATAACTGGCGACGAGACATGGGTTTATGAGTACGACGTGCAAACAAGCCAACAGTCTTCAGAATGGCGTCTCGAAAACGAGCCGAAACCAAAAAAACCGCGGCAAAGTCGCTCCAAAGTCAAGGTGATGCTGACAGTTTTTTTTGACTACCGTGGTGTGGTTCACTCCGAATTCCTTCCAGAGGGAGAAACAGTGAATAAAGAATATTATTTAGGCGTCATGAAGCGTTTGCGTGAGAGTATCCGTCGAAAACGTCCAGATTTGTGGCAACACAACTCATGGATGCTGCACCATGATAATGCACCATCACACACAGCCATTATAGTGAAAGAGTTTTTAGCGAAAAATTCAACAAAAGTTCTCGACCAAGCACCGTATTCACCTGATATGGCTCCGTCTGACTTTTTTTTATTTCCCAAGTTAAAATTACCACTTCGAGGAAAACGCTTTGAGTCGATAGAAGCCATAAAAGAAAATTCGCTGAATGAGCTAAAGGCCATACCACAAATAGCCTTTGAAAAATGTATGGAAGACTGGGTGAAGCGGTGGAGATGTTGTATTGCAAGCGATGGGGCCTACTTTGAAGGCGATAAAATAAATTTAGATGAATAATTTGTATTTTTTGTTTTATTGATAAATTCCCGATACTTAGTACACTGAATGTATGTGAAAGTATATACGATACAACAATAGTATGATAACAAAAAACGTTTCATTTGATTATTGTCAGTCTGTCTGTCTGTTTGTTCTGGCTAATCTCCGAAACGGCTGTACCGGATTTTCGAAATATGACGGGACGTTTACTGGCAGTATATGATTCTAAACGAGAAGGAATCTTTTCTTCAAATTATTTCATGTGAGGTCACTCACGGCCATTAAGTAATTAATGTAAGTCTGAAATCGCCAACCAACTTGAGCAGAGAGAGAAGAGCTTACTTTTTGCGTATGACCAGACGAGAGGCTTTTGCCCAACAGTGGGACAGTAATAAGATGGTAACATATCTAAGAAATTCTATCATACCATTATTTCACTGCAATGTGGGTATGAATTGCGAAATACGTAGAATTTTTAGCTCTCCAGAATCTGAATTTAAATGTTCGTAATTTACATTTTATTTTAATTACTTTGATAAAATGCGTCATTACGGACAAAAGATGGTTGGTTACCGAGATTATGCGAACATTTTTTGTATTCTTTACACTCAGTATACCCCTTGAATAATCACATGACCTATTAAAATAATATGCTGGTGAATTCTGAACGGTTGGCCGCCCAAAATAAATTGTTTACCTTAAAATTAAGTACAATGCCATAAAAAAAACAAAACTTGTAAAGAAAACAAGTCTCGCAGCTCAGTTCTTCTACCGTAAAAAGTTTTGAAATCCATGTAATACCAAGTCATAAAAAGATTTCCATGGAAACTCAACGTATCTCAGAAATAATACATATTATATTAAATTAGATTCTATAGTGCGATTGCCAAGCTAATCTATTTAGCGTCTTGCTAATTATAGCCTCTGGCCAAGGTACGCTAGCCCTTGGGTCACTGGAACTTCCAACTAAGTGTTTCTTCGTTTATCAAATTATTCATTGCCTACCTTGCAAGAGAAGAGAGTTTCGCGAGTGTAAGGTGAGAGATTTTTGCCCCAGGGCAAAGGAAAGAGTTCAAGACAGAGCAGGGTGTAAAAAAAAATCAAGTGCGAGTCGGACTCGTCCATGAAGGATTTCGTATCAAAATTGTGTAAATTGCGGTTTAGGATATATGACGTAGGTATTAAAAAAAAACTACTTACTAGATCTCTGTCAAGCCAGTTTTCGCTGGAAGTTTACATGGTAATGTATATCATATTTTTTTAGTTTAAGCATTCTCTTATTCTAGAAGTTACGGGGGACACACACACATTTTACCACTTTGGAAGTGTCTCTCCTGAAAAAAATGATATTAGAAACCTCAATATAATTTGAGTTATAATTTGAAGACCTATCCATAGATACCCCATACGTATGGGTTTGGTGAAAATCATAATGCGGTTCACAGAATACATCTACTTACCAAGTTTCAACAGCATAGTTCTTATACTTTCGGAAAAAAGTGGCTGTGACATACGGACGGACAGACAGACAGACATGACGAATCTATAAGGGTTTCGTTTTTTGCCATTTGGCAACGGAACCCTAATTAAACATCAGGCAAACTATTTCCAACTGCACATGCATAATTGATTAGCCACATTATCCCTGGATCGAGAGAGTTGGAAGTCATGGGGCTTTCAGGCCCGGCAGTACACACAGTTGGATGACTCAGGCTATCAGTAAGTTACCTTACGTGTTAGCTACTTACCAGACGAGGTTTGTCGCAAGTAAACCGTCACTACGCTGGGGTGATTGTGGAGATTTGCAATTACGAGTATGTCTGGACCCCAGAGTGACAAGGAGGAAGATCGTGTGGTTTTAGTGTAGGAGTCTGATAGACTAACATCCATTAAAGATATCGACACGTAAAAAGACTACCAGTAACAATTGTATTGATGCAAAATATTGGTACAAACTACCAGGGAGGAAACAGCGATAATGCCACATGTAATAAAAATCCATTTTCAACCGACTTCCAAAAAGAGGAGGTTATCAATTCGTCTGTATGTTTTTTTTTTTTTTTTTTTTTTTTTGTGTTTGTTACCTCATAACTTTCGACTGAGTGAACCGATTTTGATGATTCTTTTTTTATTTGAAAGCTGGTTCTTCCCATGTGGTCCCATTTTAATTTGCGGAAGATCTGATCCGGATCTTCGGAGATATACAATGGAACTCTTCAAATATACACGGCAAATCTGCAGTAACTGCTGCAATCGCTTGAATGTTTATTGTTTATACAACATCATGACGTAACATTACGCCTGTATGCTCTGAGGGGGTACACAGATGTGTACAATATTCCCAGATTTCGACAGTTAGGTGTATTAAGTTCCATTTATTGGGGATAAGCCTATTACCTTGACATGTATTGTTTTTTTTTTTTTTTTATTGGCAAGGGTACTTCAAGGGTAGTTTGATGAGAATTTGGTTAGGTTCTGATTATGGGATCCATGACAAAGGAACGGAACTCTTCAATTATTAGAAGCAATTTAACGATACTCGGCCAAATCTTTTAAAGGCTATCCGGATTTTTGAGTCACGTCCCATAACGTCGTTATTAACCGACTTCAAAAAGGAGGAGGTTCTCAATTCAATGTTCCCCGATTACTCGAAGATGACTGGACCGAATTTGTTTTTTAAATTGTTTGAAAGGGTATACTTCCCAGAAGGTCCCATAATCATCAAGTCAGGATCCTGATAATGGGATCCTGGAGAAATAGAGAGAACTCTTCAAATTTATAGGCACACCAGAAGCGATTTGGGTAGTTTTTGAAAGAGTACCTTCTCGGAGTGATCCCATTTAAATTTGGTAAAGATCTGATGAAGAACTTCGGAGAAAGGCAACGGAACTCCTCATTAAATGTAGCAAATGTGTGTCTCTTACTGGGATTGCTGAAATCTCATGTCTGTCTATTGTTTACACCAGTTCATAACAAAAAATCACGCTGGTTCGCTGTGAAAGGGTATGCACATATTGTGAACCACTAAAAAGTGAAAAATAAAAACTTTTTTGCAAAAAATAAAACCGACTTCACACAAAAAAGTGAAAAATAACTTTAGCTTCTGAAGTCGGTGACACAAAAATTAAATCAATCAAACAAAGGTCACCGACTTCAGAAGCTAAAGTTATTTTTCACTTTTTTGTGTGAAGTCGGTTTTATTTTTTGCAAAAAAGTTTTTATTATTTTACATGTAAAACTACACAACATATTTCACATGTTTTTTTTTCTGTATTTACAAATCCTATCTATGCAAAGACATACATTACATTTTATTTATCAATATTCACACAAGAACATCCATAGCTAATTCAATATGGCGGATAACTATTCCATATTCGAATTAAGGTACCTAGGGCAGGAAACATTATACGGGGTAAACATCCGGTCTGTTATTGCCTATGGCCACTTCCTAAGTACCTATTTACATAATGATGGAAGTATGTAATGGATATAATGTTCATTATATAATAAAAGTCTAGTTTCGTGTGTTTACATGCTACAAACAATTGGTATTCGGATTTTATATAGCGACTATCACTTTGCCCGCGACTTTGTCCGCTAAAATTGTGATAACTCGCCTAATTTTCATGATATCAATGTAATTTATAGGTTTTAGCACCCATGAATAATGTAGCTCTCCATAGCGGAACAATTTTTAGAATTGGATCATTAGTTCTGAAGATACGAGTACATACAAACTAACAGCCACTTTTACCTCTGTACAAAATTAGTATTGATTTTTTTCGCAGTATAGAGTATTCTCAGGCATCAATGGATTTCATTCAAGTCAACGCGAACGTGAGATCCACTTCATCGTCCGACCGAGTGGACGAGCGGTGTCGTGTAAGAATCACCTCAATTAACACAGTGACTTCCTTTTTATCAGGAATTTCTCAAAAGCAAAAGTCGCCTCGGTTACATGGGCTATGCAAGAGAACCAAGGTCACCGACGTAGCCCGAAGAATTGCCAAACAAGTGGCAGTGGGTAGGGCACATTGCTCGCAGAACGAATGGCCGATGGGGCTGAAAAGTTCTGGAGTGGCGACCGCGGACCGGAAGACGATGCGTTAGAAGACCACCCACTAGGTGGACTGGTGACCTGCCTGAATCCGTGTCGCGCGTGATTTTTCTTTATCGAGTAAAATAAATTGTATATATGTTTTCAAAACACTACTAGCATACGTCCTAAAGAATATCATTTATTTTACTGGTATTATTTATAATTTTTTACATACTTTCAGGCATTATAAAACTCGCGTTTAGCTCCTGTAGTCGCCTTAACAATATGAAGAAAAAACCACTCAACACGTGTTGTAAGTAATGTCCGTAGCACCGTAGCTCGTAGCCGCGTAACGTCGTAGCCCGGCTACGTCGTAGCGCGTACCATTTTTAACCGACTTCCAAAAAGGAGGAGGTTCTCTATTCGACTGTATGTATTTTTTTTTTTTTTTTTTTTTTTTATGTATGTTACCCGATTACTCGAAGACGCCTAAACCGATTTGAAAAATTCTTTTTTTGTTTGAAAGGGTATACTTCCAAGTTGGTCCCATAGTCGCCAAGTCGGGATCTGATGATGGAATCTTGGCGAAATCGAGGGAACTCTTCAAATTTTATAGGATAACGTACAGCAATTTTTATATTTTCTACAACAAGTGAAGCATTTGCGTTTGATAAGAACCATTCTACCATCAGATCTGATGATGAAGCCAAGAGTCACGGAACTCCATAATGAGACAATGTATCCTAGTCGTGTTTGGGCTTGTTGTAATTGTAACGGTATGCACTTTCCATGTGAACCACTAAAAAGTGAAAAATAAAAACTTTTTTGCAAAAAATAAAACCGACTTCAAAAAGAAAAAGTGAAAAATAACTTTAGCTTCTGAAGTCGGTGACAAAAAAATTAAATCAATCATACAAACGTCACCGACTTCAGAAGCTAAAGTTATTTTTCACTTTTTCTTTTTGAAGTCGGTTTTATTTTTTGCAAAAAAGTTTTCCTTGTTTCATTTACCTATAAGCTTGCTTATTAAGTTTTGTATGATCTAAGGTAGTGTAAGATGCAAGAAATGACTGTAGAGTGTTGTCGTGTCTGTGTTTTCTCAAGCGTGAGAAATTACGTAGTTTGTGGATGGTTTTTTCCATTGTTTTCTTAATAACGAGTTCAAGGAGCTTAAAAGTTGGTTAAAATATTAATTAATAAAACTATTTTATATGGTACACCTCTGCCCTATCCCTTCGGGTATTAAATTGCATAACTAAGCTGAATAGTCAATACGATTAAACCCATAAAATAAAATGCAGTTAAATTATTCATTGTTTCTGCGTTTCTGCATAAAAAATACGTCAATCAATGTGTATTTACATCGGAAACACGCAATCAATTTCCAATTATTTCCGCACCAAACGACACGACATTCAACATAAAACATTTCACCCATAACAGCACGAAATATGGGCAAAAACACGCAACACCATTTGCACATATTGTTGCATAAATAACACTTCAGAATTTTTCAGTTGAAAAGCTGAAAATACGAAATTGTTGGCGAACATTTTTCATCTGGTGCTATTTAAATTGAGATTTCGGGAATCTGAACCAGGGGCCGTCAACCCTCGGTAGTATTTTTAGTTTTGATGTGGGGAAATTGGAATTTCTTTTGAGGTCACCCGTTGGCTTGCGGTTTCGACTGGTCTCGACTGTCACCGAATAAAAATAGAAAATTGATTTGTTGAAGACATTCAAATTTGAACTTGGTCGAAATGGGCACACGTCGTTTGCGAGTGAAAGGTCAATTTATGGGTCTGTTATGATCGAAATATGTTTTGTTTTTGATTGGGACAAAACTTAGTTGCTCTACAACTGAATTTCCTCTCTATTCTGTCGTATTAAATAGTTACGCTGTCTTGTTGGTCGAGTGGTCGCAATGATGACTGCTGAGGTCCTGGGTTCCATTCCCGGGTTGAGCAAACTGCTATAGCTAGGTTTTCTCCATCAGGAATTTCTCAGTAGCACCCTCGAAGTCTGGATTTGTGCCCGGTTGATGGCAATAGGCTCGCCCTCTCGAACATGGGACTTAAACATAACTGGTGAAATATAGGGGTACAAATAGGTACACCTCTGCCTAACTCTTCTGAGTTTACAGGCGTGATGTTATGTTATGTTACAAGTATAGCTACAGATTATCTAAAGTGACGAACGATTTTGTAGTCTTGCGAACGATGAATGAACATTGAAAGTCACATGAGAACCACTTTAGGCAATGTACGCGACCGTTTGATCCTAACTTTAAATTGGCAATCATTGAAATTGCTTTTAGCTTTGACAATTTGAATGTTAATGTGATTAATTCCAGTACAAAATCAAATACTAACCGATTTTTTTTCTTTATATCCTTGAACATTTCACCATCAGAAAATGTATTCTGGAAGGATGTCCTTATGTGTATTGGTACAGAAATAATTATAGGAGTATGAAAAACAGGGTGTAAACTTCTTCATCCCCTATAGAAAAGAGAGGATCTTTCGACCAGCGTTGTGTTTGTGGCTACAAACAAAAATAAATCTCAATGTTTTGTCAAGTCATAAAAACCGTGCGGATCAGAGTCGGGTCGCTAGTTTCATTATAAAACCACGAGAATCTCAAAGCCAACCCACCCGCCGTTCCATGGCAACCGTTACCATTCGCCAAGCGACGGCACGCCTGAATTCTTAACATGAAATCAAAGGCGGGAATCCCCTAAGGAATTCCCAAAGAATTCGAGACACGCGACGCTGGCAACCCTGTCCTACCATTATCATGAAACACATAACAATATTACCAAAGAGATTTTAGCTCAAAAAGTTTTAACTCACACATGAATGGAGTTCATTTACGGATACGAACATGTTTTTAAAATTTTTGGATGTCGAATTAATTTTAGAGCGCTGAGAGAGGCGGGTAAACTAAATATGTGCCTTGTTTGTTTATTTAAGTTCTGTTTGAGTTCGGTATTTGTTTATTTGCGGAAACTTGTCAAAGGGCTTTGACAGTTAAATAAATAGTTAGTTTATTTTATGTTGGTCTGGCAAAGTGGAAGTATTAACTTGAAACAACGAATTGCTATTCGTTGGTAAACTAGCAACTGAAGAGAATTTGATGAAATGTTGTGTCGGTACACATTAATTATGTAGGTACTTTACAAATTTAGAAGTATATTTTCTATTTCAGGCGAGTAGGAAATAATAATTAGCGTTCATTTATTAATTAATTCCTTTACTTATTAAATAAATGTTTCAGTCAACAAGAAATAACCAATGTTGCTGGAAATATAAGTAATATTTATTTATATATGTTTTTTTCTCAGTTGTGTGGGCGTTGTATTTAACACTGGAAAAAGTATTACCTAGTCTAATATCATGCCTGCCTGCATGCCTCAAAGGTTTAGGCAGAGATATAAAGTACAACCAACATTTATTTTATTCTTCTCGTGGTAAAAGAGGACGGGTTATACCTATATGTCACCGTAAAATTGTCAAACACGTTATATTACAATATAACGTGTTTCTCTCTAGCGATATGGTAAACTCTCGAATTATTGTCAACTGAATATACGGAAGTACTTATCTCTGCCCCCATAATCGGGACTTGGGACACCCCCCCCCCCGTTAGGTTAGTTAGGTTCCTTAAACCCTGCACTCGGAAATAGGGGCCCCGTGAAGCGAGGCTCCGTCGACTACGCTTTTTAGGGGAATATAAAGTGTTTTAAGGTTAGGTTATATTAATTGGTATTTCTCAGAAATGGTACAGTATCGTTTTATGAGAGTGGTACCACTGGGCAAGAGGAACCCCTCCTTCCCCTCCACACCGCGTGAGTTGACTACCATCGCATGCATTTCACGAAAAATAATGCGTTTTATTGTAAGCAGTATGTTCGTTTGACAATAATTCGAGAGTTTACAATATCGCTAGAGATATTACAATATAACGTATTTGACAGTTTTACGGTGACATATACATAGTTCTCAAATCCAATAACGGTTTATTCGGGACTTTAAATGACGTATAGAGTAGCGTGATATTTAACGATGCCATTGATAAAAAATCCATAACTAAAATACTCGCATGTACCTATTTGGAATGAAATATGGTAAAAAATCGAGTGATCCCGTGCCGGGGCACATGACCGACGGTTTAACGTAAAACGTCTATGTTTGCGAGTCGTTTTTAGTGTAATAGATTGAAATGAAAACAAGACTGAGGCTTTTCTAAAAAATTTAACATCAAATATACGCTGAATAAAGCATAAAACATTTGTTTTTTTTTTTTTTCAGAAACTCTTACTACTAACTTTATTATTACAATACTATAACTAAATTGCTAATTACAAGCCCCCACAGATAAAATATTCGACTACGATTTTGTTTAACATTATTATGTAGACATATAATTATTATGTGCTCGTGGAGTGTTAGTTACTTTTTATTTTAGCGTATAAATATTTTCCATATTACATTTTTTCACTTACATCAATAAGTCTAGATAAACTCTATACACACACGCACAAATTACTGCTATGCTATGACATTTGACTCGTGAGCTATATAGGAGCAAGAGTGCCCGTTTCGGTCATTTTGTGAGGTGCCTCTTTTCTGCCAACCCCTGGCCCGTCAGTCAGTTAAGTAAAATTATAAGCTAAATAATGACACTTGATTTATATCTTAAGCCTGAAATCTTGTCGCGCTGGCTGTCAGTCGCACACGGTCAGTCGCGTAAAGGTCGTGGCACACTTGACAAGCACCGCACCAGCACAGCTGTTGGCCAGCGTTGTCTTGAATTTAAGGTCGTGGCTCACTTGACAAGCACCGCACCAGCACCGCTCCAACCCAGCAATTTACTTGCCATTCAAATTAGAGCATTAAACCGTGTGTCGCATAACATATTTTTTAATGTCCATATGAAAAAGCTTACGGCGGGTGGTCAACGCGCTTGCCGCTACCATACGACACGCCTCGCGGGCGGCTCGGCGTCCGCGCGCGGTCCGCGCGCCGTAAGCGAGGGGTCCGCGCGCGGTCCGCGCGCCGTAAGCGAGGGGTCCGCGCGCCGCAAGCGAGGGGTCCGCGCGCCGCAAGCTCGGGGACCGCGCGCGGACGCCGAGTGGCCCGCGAAACAACGTCATTGCGCCGTCGTGCTTCTCCACGTCGTGGGTACTCTTTGTTTAATTTATGGCCAGTTACAAATTTAGTTAGAGAGCCCACGACACTAAACCTAGTTCGGTTAGAAATAAAAACCGGCCAAGTGCGAGTCAGACTCGCGCACCGAGGGTTCCGTACAAACCTGTAGGTATATAAGTAAAAGTTATGGTAATTTAAGATTTTCGGAATTTTTCCTATATGTGTACTTTATAACGTTGCTTCATGCCAAATTTCAAGATTCCAGGTCGTCTGGAAGTATCCTTTAGGTTTTGATTCCCTTGCGAGTAGTTGCGAGTTTCAAAATATGCGGCTTTAATTGCTGTATCTTTTGATTGCGTTGACGTAGAAGTTTGATTTTGTTACAGCTTAAAGATATTATAGACTTGAGTATTTGTTAAGAATTTCAATATAATACCACTACGCGTTCATGAGTAAAGGGGTAATAAGTTTAAAATTATTAAAAATATTTTTATTATATGATGTAACTAAAAATTTATGCTTTTCGCAATTTTTCCTTTATCTGTGTTATAAGACGTTGCTTCGTACCAAATTTCAAGATTCTGAGTTCACGGGAAGTACCCTGTAGGTTTTGATTCCCTTGCGAGTGTCGAAAATTTGCGGCATAAACGGGAGTATCTTTTGATCGCGTTGACTTAGAAGTTTGATTTTTTCACAGCTCCAAGAGACCATAGACTTGAGTATTTGATATGAATTTCAGCTTGATACCTCCACGCGTTCCTGAGAAAAAAGGTCTTGACAGACAGACAGACAGACAGACAGACAGACGGACAACAAAGTGATCCTATAAGGGTTCCGTTTTTACCTTTTGAGGTACGGAACCCTAAAAAGCAATTAAAAAAGCCCTAATAAACCGACTGATATTGTTGTAATCGAAGGTTGATCTTATGTTACAATAACTGAATCAATCGTTACAGTACACCGGCTGTAACTTTTTTATAAATAGTTTACATACAACTTAACTTAAAAAAATCTCAGAACTGAAGGTAATGGAAAGGGTGTTCGCGGGGTAGGTGAATTAAACCACGAATCCACGTTAACAAAATATAATTACTAGAGATAATACCTAAAATACAATGCTACCTCCCGGACTATTACTACCAGCATGCGGACTGCGAGCTTGCGCCTTGCGGACGGCGAGTGGACCGCGCGCCGCAAGCGAGGGGTCCGCGAGGGGTCCGCGCGCGGCCCGCGCGCCGCAAGCGAGGGGACCGCGTGCTTACACCTCGCTTGCGGCGCGCGGACCGCGCGCCGTAGCCTATATTCGAGGCGACGCCGGTCAGGAGCTGTGCTGGTGCGGTGCTTGTCAAGTGAGCCACGACCTTAAGGCTACGGCGCGCTTGCCACGCGTCGTCAGCGAGGCGTAAGCACGCGGTCAGAGCGCGGGCGGCGCGGCGTCCACGCGCGGGCGGTGCGGCGTCCACGCCATAGCCTAAATACTGCCTTATTTTTCCTATTAAACGTGCTACAGCTACTAATAAGAGTATTATACATTATCTTGAAAACTTTGTATTTTTAGTTCATGGTGTACCACAAACCATTATCATGGTGCATCATCATCATCTCAGCCGAAAGACGCCCACTGCTGGACATAGACCTCCTCCAAGTGTCGCCACATTGACCGGTCCCTTGCGACTCACATCCACCGGATCTCCGCAACCTTCACCAGGTCATCGGTCCACCTAGTGGGAGGTCTTCCAACACATCGTCTTCCGGTTCGCGGTCGCCACTCCAGAACTTTTCGGCCCCAACGGCCATCCGTTCTGCGAGCCCTGCCCACTGCCACTTAAGTATAACGGATAACGGTTCACAATCAAAAAACAGTCTAATGAGTTTCAACATTTTTAAATAATTATAAAGTTCCCTTTATATTCTATTCAAATTAATCCAACTGAACGTTATAATAGAAAAATTATCACGGCACTATCGCAGTTAGTCGGAGATGATCACTGTTCATGGGGCATTCCGTTACAATAATTATTTATCACCACACTGCGACGCTGACGTCAGCGGTGACCGACTGGCGTATTTTGTTCTCGCTGACGTCACGACAGACCATACGCGACCAACCATCAGCGCGACAAATTAAATAAGATAATGGAATATGACATGTATAATGCATACCAGAAATACAATATTCTCGACGGGATACATTTTTTGTTGCATTCTATTTTTAGATGCATGCGAGTAATTTAGAGTATCTGCCTCGTTTCGGTATTTCGATTTCGCTTTGATATGAATATTCAAATATTCTGCTAATACTTTGTGCACAAAAGAGAAGTATTTTTAATTTTGTAGTATTTTTTTTTAAATTTTGTTTTGTAACAAATATGTTTTTGTTTTAAGTAGGTATAGATATTTTTGGTAGAATGTTTTAGCTTAAATTCAAACAGAGTTAGTTTGCACCATATATATAGTATATCAGTGGCTTTATAGTCTTTGGTTTGCACTGACTGTTCAACATAAAACAAAAATGTAAATGTACGAGCCAATAATGCTCATACAGCAAAAGTACGTTTCTGCGCACGTAATGAATTACGCTAAACGTACTTTATTAATTATATTAAAACATAAATTCAGTCGTCACTAAAACTCAGCCACAAGCGGGTCGATCAATAATAATACTGCATCAAGTGCGGCTCAGATAACTAAACATACGTAAGTCGTAACTTAAACGTAATTAAACTAATGAACAGAACAGTGATTTGATGTGAATTAACTACCTTCCTACAACAACTACCGGGGTATCTGTCAACGACTAGAAAACCCCAACAGTAAAAAAAGACATTAAAGTATCTCTACAAATGAAAAAGTTGTGAGGAGATTATGGGGTCAATAACTTTTTCTTAAGTCTTTTTCTGAAGTATTTTCTTAAATACAAGTTTTTAATGTTACAACTTATATTAAATGTCTGTGTCCTTGACCCCCGAATTATTCAATGCAACAGCACAATGCTTTGAGTGCATTACATTGAGTCCTACAGTAAAACGTAATTTAACATTAAAAAAGTATTTTCCCATCAATAATTCCTGCGTGGAGTTCCTTAGTTTGATGTACTTACAGAATGATTGGTTGACGGGTTCGGGAAGGGTCCGTTTACACTTCGTATTTGAATTCCATTTAGATAAATACAGTGTTATCAACATTATAAAAGTTTGCCATTGTGTAGATATCTATCAACCACAATCGCACAAGGTAATAATAGAGCTTTGTCTCAATCTTGAACAACAGACACCTACTGATTACAGACTTGTAGGCGTTGTGGAATTTAGATATTGTAATTTAACGCTTTGAGTGGTAGTTAGGCATCTAGGCTTTAAATCATTCTTGATTGGCGTCCCTGAGCTTTGATTGTGTCTATGTTATTCATGTTTTCTGTACGAAAACATTGTTATTATCATTGGCGAGAATTAAACCTATTTTATGTGTGAGGGTGGAACTTTGTGTTTATAATTCATTGAGTATGAATGTGACTATAAGAGTAGAAGAAAGTCAAAGAAACTATGGATGGACTGTGTGAAGGATGATATTCCTAGATCATAGGTGCTGATGAGGTGACGAGTAATAGAGTACTATGGAAGTTGAAGACTTGCTGCACCAAAACCAAATAATTGGGAAGAGGGCAAGGAAATTATGATCATCATCATCAACGCATTCTTAAGAATCGTTAAAAAATCTGCTTGTTATTAAATTCTGTACATGTGTCTTTTAACACATGTACAGAATTTAATGACAAGCAGATTTTTAACGATTCTTAAGAATGTGTTAGCGCTAATTAATTTAAAAGAATATTTGATTTAGTATATATTTTATTTAATAATGTGTTAGCGCTTATTAAAATGATACTATTTCTTACTTAAATGAAAGTAAAATCGCTTTTTTTTCATCATGTAAGCATTTATAATGTAAGAATATATTTAAGTTGCTTATATCTCGAAAATGTTCTATCGCAAATATAATGAAAAATTGGCCCCCTTAATGACCACCCTGAAAAAAAAGAATATAATTTACTAATGTGAATATGGGTGAATCCTTCTTCGAATTCTACCTCCTCCTGCGGCTTGCCGAAGGGATTCTTTTTTCAGTTGATTATGCCGAGTTCCGATCGCTAGTTTAATATGATCCTGTGAATAATTTCTAGGCGTATCTAAATATATTTTTCACGCTCAAGGTTTCAACCTCCCATGACATAATACGACAACTTTCAACGTAGCTGACATGATAAATCGTCTAGAGACGTTCTTTTTTGCAACAACCCTCACGGCGCGTCTGAGTGGAAAGCGACGCGTGTCACGTCAAAGCATCTTCCAATACATTACGTAGTACGGAGTAAAATCTTGATGCCGTTTTCTACTCAAAAGCATTGCAATTTATCAAAGAACCTACTTATGTATTTTATGTGCAAGAATTCACACAATTTCGGTAGCGTGATACGGGTTAAGAAGGGGGTGTGTCATGCGTTTGAGATTAGGTTACGTTATTACAAATAGGCTTTTTTGGCGCTCCATATTTTAAAACTAAACGTATAAAATCACGTAACAGGTGCATCTAATACGAGTATTACACCCATTCGCCAGTTATGTTTATGTCACCGTAAAATTGTCAACTGTTAACTGTACATACTGCTCACAATATAACGCATTGTTTTTCGGTAGATTGTAATCTATCGAAGGGAAACCGTAATATTGTAAAAGTTTACGTTCGTTTTTATGTTCGTTTGACAATATTTCGAGAGTTTACAATCTCTCTACTTATTTTACAATCTAACGCGTTTGACAATTTTACGGTGACATTTATATGTAATAGAGCGACCCTATTGCTATCAACCGGGCGTAAATCCAGACTCCATGGCTGCTACTGAGAAATTCCTGATGGAAAAACCCAATAACACTTTGCCCAAGCTGGGAATCGAGCCCAGGAACTCATGCTCAGAAGTCCCACTTGCGACCACTACACCAACGGCGACGACCAAAACTACTCTAGGAAATATTATGCCAGTGTAGAAAACCACACCAAGGGTTTTCTGTTTTAGCCTATAGTAGTATCGCCACGAGCTATATTTCGAAACTATCATGTGGTGAACTACCATAAAGGATTTGGATAATGTAACATTCGTACCGTCTCATGGACGCTTTTAAAATAAAATATATACTATATTTGAAATACAGTTTTCATTGAAATATACTGCACTAGCTTCTGCCAACGGCTTCGCCCGCGTGATGTTTGATCTGTCCCATGGGATCTTACTACCGAGATAAAAAGTATCCTTAGTTTTAATCCAGGCTATAAACTATCTGTGCGGAAAATTTCATCCAAATCCGTTAATAAGTTTTTGCGTGAAAGTGTAATAAACATATATATGTCACCGTAAAATTGTCAAATACGTTATCTATACATATAATAAAATCGTTGAGACCAAAAAATCTGTACATTGAAGATTAAAAAAAAATAATCGCCCAGGGTGACTTAAAATAAGTAACTGAACATATTAAAACCATTTTTAAAATTTTTGTTTGTTTGTTTGAACGCGCATCACGTAAAAACTGCTGGACGGATTTTGATGAAAACTTCACTAATCTATTTAGATAAACCCAGAATAACATTTAGGCTATAGAAATGATGGAAAATTTTGGAAAAAGGGGGTGAAAAGGGGGGGTAAAGTTTGTATGAAAAAAAAATTTTAGATTGTTCTAGAATCATGAAACTCAGAGTAAATACTTATTATTAAAAATAAAGAAATACCTGTTTCAGCATTTTTTAAAAATTTCATCCAGAGACGTAAAAAAGAGGGTTTTGTGTTTAAAATTAATAAACTTCATACACCTATAGAACAAAATCCAAATAAGTGTAAACCTTTAAAAGTTGCTGTGAATACTTCAAATCTAATACAGGTAAATATAATTTCTCAATTTTCTTGAAATTTGATTTTTGAAGTGAATACGCCCAAAATAGCGGAACTCAAGAAAATCGGCTTTCCTCGGTATAAGTAGTTGGTAATACAGGGTGGAAACGGTAAACGGGACAGTAAGGGGAACTGCAGCTACACGAAAAAGGTCTTAGAAACAATCCATAATGTTTTCGCTAAATTTTGATCCCCATTCACAGATTTAATTAAAAAATAAAGTGCAGTCAGCAAGAAAATTGCCATTTTACATAAAACAATTTTTTTGATGCCAATAATGATAAACCATAACCGTTGCAGCTACATGAAAATGGTCTTAGGAAACCATCCGTAATTTTTCGTGAAATTTTGATCCCCATTCACAGATTAAAAAAAGTACAGCTAGCAAGAAAATTGCTATTTTACATAAAACATTTTTTGATGCCAATCGATCCTGTTTCTAATACTCAACGGTTAAGGAAGCTCCCCTTTCTGCCCGGTTAATCATTTCCACCCTGTATTTACAAATAAAATAATACTACGCAGAAAATGTAGACTATACGAATGTACATCAGACATAAAACCCGAAAAGTTACAAATACAAACGAGTTGAAATCCTACTATCTACAAATAATAAAAATGCTTTGTCCTGAAGGACTGTGATGGATAAACGCACAGCCTTTACCGCAGATTGTAGAAACCTGAAGCTTGGAGTGTGTATTTTTTGTATAATAATTTCAGAAAATCATTTCTTATCGTATGCCTATGATACGATAAGAAAGAATTTTCTGAAATTATACCCCTAAGGGGTTGAAAAGATGGGGGGCAAAGTTTGTATGCGAAAATGTGATTCCTTGGTCCAATCTACTTTAAATTTTGCTATCAACAATATTAACAGAATTGATGGACGCGTTTCGTATTGCACGTAAATTGATTTCAATGCATATCTTAGGAGATACACCGTTTTAAATAACTCCGCAGCAAAATAATGATCATGTACCGGGCGCGCATTTTCATTATGCGGAAGGATGTGTATGATGTGCTCTTTGAAAATTGTATTATAGGTGCTTACGACCCAATCTCTGTAACCCTCTCTTTCTCTTATGTGACGCAGACGAAGTTGCGCGGGTCAGCTAGTACTACAATATAACGTGTATCTCTCTAGCGATATTGTAAAGTCTCGAATTATTGTCAACTGAACATACGGAAGTATCTCTTGCCCCCATAAACGGGACTTGGGGCACCCCCCCGTTAGGTTAGTTAGGTTCCTTTAAACCATGCACTCCGAAATAGGGGCCCGCGAAGCGGGGCTCCGTCGACTACGCTTTTTAGGGGAATATAAAGTGTTTAAAGGTTAGGTTATAATAATCGACATTTCTCAGGAATGGTACAATATCTTTTCATGAGAGTTGTACCACTGGGAAAGGGATACCCCTCCTTCCCTTCACACCGCGTAAGTTGACTACCATCGCATGCATATCACGAAAAATAAGCAGTATGTTCATTTGACAATATTTCGAGATTTTAATAATAATAATAATAAAATTTATTTCAGACCATCGAGTCCATATTTGAAACATCATTTTTTTTATCGTTCATACATAAAACACATACACGAAAGAACACAAAAAATACATAAAATGAAAAGATACAAACATACATTACATAAAGAGAATTTCATTTTAAATATCTAAATGACGTACGATGAGTGGTCATCCAGTGCCACATCATTGGACTGTCCATTCTGTTGGCCATGATAGCCACCAAGCTGTTTTACAATATCGCTAGAGATATTACAATATAACGTATTTGACAATTTTACGGTGACATATACATCCATACTCACAAACTTTCGCATTTATAATATTAAGTAGGAAGTAGAATTGTGGTTGGAGCTCGTGGTTACATAATAACAGACGTTCAGGTCGATCCTTAGGTTAAGCCGTTGCTTGCCTAGGTTGGTTTGTGGATTGGTGACCACCCTTACATACCTAATTTTCCTCCGTGACTCGGAAAGCACGTTAAGCTGTTGATCCCGGCTGCCATTTGTACATCTTTGGCAGTCGTTACAGGTAGTCAGTGGCCCAAAAAGTCTGACAACCAGTATTACCAAGGAGTATCATTTTACCACGTACTAACTGGGTTGTGGAGGTCAGATAGGCAGTCGCTCCATCCGGTTTGACTGGAAGCCGACCCGAACATAGTTGGCTAGGCAGATGATGAGTAGGAAGTAGGATTGCGCTATTGCATTGAAACATAACACTGTACTTTGATAGTGAAATTTAGCTCCGTATTGAGTCAAACGGAAGGCTGAATAAAAATGATAAGAGAAATTGGTATATTTACGTTTTATTACCACATACCGCAGCCACAAGCTGGAAGATACGGCGCAGTGTGTCTGTGCGTGACATGGCGGTAAGCGTGAACCTGACTACATCGGCCAGGAAGCACCGCGCCGCTCATATTGTGGTGATGATTCAACCACTATTAACACTGATGACACTTTCAGATACCGGTGCTGACGCGGTGACATTTAGGCCCGGTCTCCACTTAGTGGAAACGTTTGAGCTGACAGGAGAAGAGATGTCGGGTAATTATTTAGGCCAGTGGATACGAGAAGAGACGACGACGACATCTTCTAGAGGGAGAGGAGTTGGGTGAAGTGGACCTGTGCGCTTCACACATATCTTCTCCCTTTCTACGTGCCTCGTCTCAGCTTTAGTGCAGTCCGAGCATTAAGGCACCGTTCACCGACCTTGCTTCAAGTGACATGAGAGACATGACATGTGAGTGTTTCAACAACGTAATCTTATAACGGCTGGAATAAAAATTGATATATTTTTATGAAGTTAGAACTGCACAGTTGCCTAACTATTTTTAATTACTACTACATATTTATTGCAATAACGGCAAAAGAAGGTAACCTTTACGATGAACTGACAGATGTCAAATGTGGCCGATTAAGGTCCATGCTCACCGAAAAGATAACGGTCTGATTATCTAAAAACAGCTTTCACTGTAACATGTTCCCATACAAAAATGTGTTTTAAACAGGTGTTTTTATTAAATGCTATGAAAAATATGTATTTAGTTTTAATACCGCTACCGTGTCTACCGTGTTAGCGGTATTAAAACTAAATATTTTTCATAGCATTTAATGCCATGGATTTCCGCAAAGTAACGCCTGATTCCATAACTTATCAGGTGTTTTTAGATAATCAGGCCGTTATCTTTTCGGTGAACATGGACCTAAATTGGCTCTACTATACAGCATGTAGCTCGTGGCCATGCAGCATTAATCATGTAATTGTCATAAACTGTTGTTGACTATGAGACATTTTTAAATAATGTTGGCGTACATTCGGTTGTAAAAAATAATATTCACAAAGAGCAGAATATAATATACGTTTCTCGAAAATAATTTTTCAGCTGTTGAAATTCCGACTGCAAAATAGTTATCTGCGTATGTAATTAAGTGCGTACCGCGTAAATTAATACGATTTCATTGACACTTTTTGGGACATTTGCACCTTTTTTTGTTTGCTAAAAAAACACAATATAAAACTAGTTTATTTTTGAAAGCTGATCAAGCTTAGGCACGCGGCTTCGCCCTCATGGAGTTTAGTAATTGACACACGGGATCATACTACCGATTTAAAAAATATCCCATGTGTTAATCCAAGTTATAAACTACCTGTGTGCTAAGTTTCATCCAAATCCATTCAGTAGTTTTGCGTGAAAGAGTAAAATACATCCATCAATACATCCTCATTTTCGCATTTAAAATATTAGTAAGATAGAATTAGATATGAAGAATCTTTCCATTATACAGTGTTACTTACTGCAAACTAGGTAGTCCCAAAACTGGCTCAAATTCAACGTGCACAGGATTACAAGATTTTCCATCGAAATAAACAACAATAAACGATGGTGCCTAGCCCCGCGGGGTGCGAATATAAACACAATAAATTAATTTACAAGGGGTTTATTAGAGCAGATTCCATTAAAGGTGGGAGCAAAGGTGAATCGTACCGACATAATTAACCGACATGTGATGTGGTGAAAGGGAGGTTCAGATTACAAAATAGTAGTAGGGTTGGCAGTTGTTTGACAAGGAGTTATGAGGTTCTGTAATGATGAGGATAGTAAAACTTGGGCCCTCTATTTTGATGGATATTATGAAGGTAACCCCTTAGAACTCAATGTAATGCATTCAAAACATTGTGCTGATGGATGGATTGAATAGTACGGGGGTCGTGGAGGTGTTTAAAGCCAAAATCCCTTTATAGGGTGATATGGTAATATGACAGTAGAATGAAGACGCCTATCGTGAGCCAGACTTCGGGCAGTGATTTCGGGCTGGATTGATGCCGATTTTGTATTGTGATGGTGCTTATAAAGGCTACATAATATCAGCCGCTCGGGTTGATCGATTTAGGTTAAGCCATGCTTGCCTCTGTTGGTCTGTGGATGGGTGACCACCCTTACATACCGAGTTTCCTCCGTGCCTCGGAAAGCACGTTAAGCTGTTGGTCCCGGCTGTCATTTGTCCATCTTTGACAGTCGTTACAGGTAGTTAGTGGCCCAAAAAGTCTAACACCAGTCTTACCAAGTGGTATCGTATTTCCCAATATTAACTGGGTTGTGGAGGTCAGATAGGCAGTCGCTCCATGTAAAATACTGGTATTCAGCTGCATTCGGTTAGACTGGAAGCCGACCCCAACATAGTTGGGAAAAGGCTAGGCAGATGATGATGATGGTGCTTATAAAGGCATATTTTTTCTACATTTTTAACCTTTTGACCACTACAGTCGTGTATAGACGACAAACCAAAATGAGCCTAGCACGTCACCAACTTTAAACGTAAATAAATGCCATGAAACAGCATTGTTTTGTTTATTTCCCTTGTTAATTGTTTACCTTGACTCTTCTTAATTTATTTGCAGTGAATTGCTTCTGTTCGAATTTATCTTTAGTAACGTAAAATGACAAAAAAGAAAACCAGTCATAAAGTTCGAAAAACACAGTGCCCTCAACGCCACAGTCACCATAACAGGACACGTAGTGATGTAGGTAGCAGTTCAATATAACAAGAATATCGACCTCGACGTCAACCTACGTTAAATTTAATTTACTCTGAATTTTGCAATAGTAAATGAATAAAACATTTGCTATTGAACTTTTATGTTTGAGAAATCAAGAAAATTTTATAATACTGAACTATGCGGTCTATAAAAGTCGAGTGTTAGTCGATTATCGATTAATTGTAATGACTGTAATGCCCATCTCTATCACACTGTTGTATTGTCTGTGTCGGGGACGCCGCAGTCGTCTATATTTGACAGTCCCATGACGCCAAACGCGTTTTTTTTAAAATAGAGTAGTTCTTTTACTGTTATTAATGGATGCCGTCATCCAATATTAACCTTTTACTTAATCGCTTAGGTCAGATTAATCCGAGAAATATTTTCGGGTCCATAACGATTTCGTCAGGGTCGTATATTTACGATCAAAATGCCACAGTTAGAGCTTAGAGCATTTTCCTCTTAGAATACTAACCGGAAAATGTCAGCGATGCACAATATGAGCAGTAAAATAAAAAAGGTCTGACACTCGTCTTATGTGCCAAAAATGCAAACTTTATCTGTGCGTAGATCCATGTTTTTGCGTTTAGTCTATTATGTCTATGGTCTGCTAGACGTTGTCTTGTCGAAATCCAAAAATATACCTGCATACATAAGAACGACGACAGTAACGAGCACAGAGTACTTTATATATTGACGAGTATTAGTGGTAGTTGGTGGCACGACGAGTGTAAAATAAGGTAAACATTTCACAATTTTTAAGATCTAAATGGGGTCTAAAAGTACGTGGTCTTCGAAACGTATTGCATCTAATGTATTACGTAAGTGGTGATATTATTATAATTATAAAAACTCATGTCTGATTTATCGTTTAGGTAAGTTTGAAGTTAAATCAAAATACATATTATTATTTCGATATTATTAATAAATATCGGTTGCGCACCTCTAGTGCAGAGGCGAGAAAATTAAAAAACTCGTGCCAGCAACGCCACTGTCGTCTTCAGGTGACAAGAAAGTACGTCATGATTGAACATAGTGCTGTGATGGTATTGACTTGGTTTTATCGATTGTTGTTTTGAATAGTGGATTTAACGCCGAAACTGTGACACATATCATTAGTATATCCGTTTTAAAGGACAAAGCGGGATCAAATAAAAATCCTGTATTATATTGTTCCGGTATAGACCTTTTATTAAAAACACACTAGGTTAAAAAGTAATAGTTAGTGCTCTATCGATATAATTTCGAACTCACTATTATTTTGTAGGTATTAAAGGATGAATTCATAGCTTGGCGCCGAGGGCACGCTTTTTCGTTTTTGACGTGGCGGTCAAAAGGTTAAGCGAACTCATAAAATGAGCAAAGCTATGAGCAAAAGCTAGTACTGTATAAACCATCACACGATACGGCCCGCTAGGCAGATTTTTGTAATGGAATGCGTTGCGGACCGCCCAGATGCGACTGTAAGGCCTGAATCTCTGTCGCGCTGACGTCGGTCGCGTACGGTCGGTCGTGACATCAGCGGGAACAAAATTTTGCTGTCGGTCGCCGCCTTGCCGCTGACGTCAGGGTCACAGAATGGTGCTATATAGACCACAATGTGTACTCGTACGCAACCGACCGACAGCGCGACAAGAATTCAGGCCTTTTTTTATGATGGTAAGTCATCAAATAACTTCTCCCACTCTGGGCGGACTCTAGGCCTAAGGCTGCTTTTCCACCAGAGCTGTGCGAGGATGCTAAGCGAGGGATGTGTTTGTTAAGAACCACTCTCTCTCTTCAACATGCCATAATAACAATAAAATACTTTTTTTTTAAAAGTGAAGAAGAAAATTAGTTTTGTCTATCAACATTGAACGCGTCTACAAAGTTTCGTGTCTGTGCTATTAACCGTTGAGTTTCTCTCGTGAGGAGGTGTTCTTGGCAGCAGAATCAAGTCATGTCTGTCATAAAAATGTATTGTTACCAGAACCAAAGGTCTGTGCAAAATTTCAGCTCTATCGGTTGGGGGGAACTGGTTTGAAATTCAGTTGCAAGATTTGACAAATACATTCTAACCAACTAACAAAGCAAGCTAAATAAAAGTTTATGAAATCACAACGCTACTACTAAAATCAACAAAGCAAATGGTCCACGGGTAGGGAAGCACCCACTGGTTTTCCATTAACTCCTGAAATGTTGAGTAAACTTGACACATTTTATGTTAGAATATGTTGACACTTGGGACCTTATTATAAGACTTCTCAAAAAAAGAGACGCGGGCTGCCCACGCATGTGTGCAGGCGACAAGTGGGATTATTCACTTTGAATGTAACATGAAAATGAGCCTCAAATTCTATTAAAAATATATATTCATGAAAAGGAAGCACCGTACAAAAAGAAAATGGCGTAAGTATTCCATTCAGAAAGTATTCCGTCTCACCGCAGACCATTGATCCACGCGTAATATCTCAGATTACAAATTTATTCAGATTCCGCGATATTCCAGGATATTCCTTTGATCATTTTCCTTTGCTTCTGTAGCTGTACTGTAACGGAAACTACTTTTTTCTTCTGGCTTTATTTTTGTTCGAACGATCAAAGAGGTAACATAACCCCAATGGCATGGCAAGGTAGACTCACCGTTTTGTTATTTATGCGAAGGTTAATAATCAATAATGTAAAGAAGGTTTTGTTGTCACTTACTAGCAAACCAATGCAGAAAAAAAAACGGGCCATCCTTGGGGAATGCCGATAGAAGTGCAGAAAACAAAAATTACGCAGGCCCCGCCCCAGTCGTAGTACTGCTACGAGTTGTGTCCCACGCACGCCACCGTGCTACGCCGTAGCGGATCGGCTATGAGTACTACGAAGCGTACGGTCGAACAAGCTAATTGGTTTACAGTTAAACCCACAAATTAGATTGTAAAGTGTAAACCAAATAGCTTGTTTGACCTTACGTGACGGTCACGCGAGTTTCATGATTTTTTCTCAGCCAAAACATTGTCAACGCGCGTAAAGAAGTTTTCACTTCAAAAATGGCATAGATCCTTATCTATACTATTATCATCATCGTTCTCTTGCTTCTTTTTCCATACTTCTCGGTTACTCGTCATCACAGCTGTCACAATCTTTCTAGCCATATCATCTATATCCATACTATATTATTTAAATTATGGATTCATCCCAGGGTCGCACAAAGTGTTATTGAAATGTTGTACTTGGAATTTCTCAGTAGCAACCCGCCGGAGTTCAGATTTGTACTCGCTTGATGACGTAGGTTCGATCCCTTATGTGGGTATACCAACTAACCCCTATGGGATTATTAACTGACACTGCCTCCCGCTCCGTCCAGAGTGTGAGGGGTCATTTGACGATTTCCCATCCACAAAAAAAAAGGGGATTACTAATGCAATTTTTTAAGAGAAACTTGGACGCAGAAGACAACAGAGAATAGTTTATTGCAAATACTGTTCCATAACACAGTAGCTTTTTGGTTTACCACTCTCCAAAACTACAGGCTAAACTATTCACTATTGTCCCGTTTCGAGACAGAATACCAATCCTGGAATGGACAGAACTATCCAGCGGAGTGGTTTTGTCAGTCATTCCAAAAATCCTGCTTGTTCCAGTAGCTTACGAGTCTAAGCTGCTGAACCTAATACCGACCGGCGGTTCTACGGAACTATTCCAGAGGTCACTGACCGATGGACGGTATTAGGAATTTCGAATTCCGGTATCGTTGTTTACGAAGATTTTGATTTGAATATTTAGCTGGAGGTATGTCGGCTCGTTTCAAAACTTGGGGTTGGTAATATTTTGATTACTTTTTAGGGTTCCGTAGCCAAATGGCAAAAACGGAACCCTTGTAGATTCGTCATGTCTGTCTGTCATGTCTGTCTGTCTGTCTGTCTGTCTGCCTGTCTGTCCGTCCGTATGTCACAGCCACTTTTCTCCCAAACTATAAGAACTATGCTACTGAAATTTGGTAAGAAGATGTATTCTGTGAACCGCATTAATATTTTCATACAAACATACTTAGAACTGAAACTCATTTTTTTTTCATCGGACCCATACGTGTGGGTATCTATAGATAGCTCTTCAAAAATGATATTGAGGTTTCTAAAATCATTTTTTACTAAACTGAATAGTTTGAGCGAGAGACCCTTCCAAAGTGGAAAAAAGTGTGTGACAGAGGGGGGTCCTGTAACTTCTAAAACACGAGAATGATAAAACTAAAAAAAATATATGATGTACATTACCATGTAAACTCCCACTGAAAATTGGTTTGAACGAGATCTAGTGAGTAGTTTTTTTAATACGTCATAAATCGTAAACAGCAATTTACCTCTCATTCAATCTGCTACGGAGCCTTTCATGGGCGAGTCCGACTCGCACTTGGCCGCTTTTTTCAGTTAATTTAATATTTATCGATGAGGTGCATAAGTTATTATATGTTTTTATTTAGTTTTTAATATTTTTATAATTTTGCCGAATACAGTGTTGTTTTTATTGAATATAAACAATATACTATCTTTATTTACCTGTTTACGTATTAAGATTATTATGAAAGGTTTGGATATGTTTTAGCAATGTCTATTTTACTATAAACTTGCTTCTGAGCGTGACTATGCTCACGTAAAGTTTTATATTATAAAATAAGATACTCGGCAAGAGCTTTCTATCAAAAAAGTTTCTGATATCAGGTAAGTGGTTTCGGATACCTCTACATATATACTTTCTATAAACTTACAAACATGTTTTTTATTTTCTTAAGATAAAATAATAGTTTGTATGTGGTTCACTCAACTCATTCATCCCTGCAGACTTAAACACTTCATTCCGCATTCCAAGTAACATCCCAAGAGCATTAACACTAGATTCCCCCAACTTTACTATTCAGACTCCTAACACAAACAAGTGGAATTCCGATTTCCGTTTCCTGAATTCCCACTTTGCCTACAAACAAACCTTCCTGCTAATAAAACTATAGAGTCGACACGTGTTATCTATCTGCTGTTAGGAGCACGAAATGTCTTAAAATTTTACACCGATGTCATAGAGTAATTAGTTATAGAAGCTCCACCAAATGAGTGACATAGACATCCATCTACGTAAGTGAGTGCAAGCCCTATTCACAACTACAGGCTCTCCTGAAAGCCAGAATAAACAGTGGCTGAGACAATGAGGTCCAATGAACCCTGAAGAAATGATCCAACTTTCTTGGAGTGTAACATAACACATAGTTTCAATTTCCTTCATATCAAGCAGGATACTTGATCGGATTATTGAGGAAGCAGATTTACCGGTACCGATACAGTTTTTTTAAAATACAAGTTTTAAATAGTATTATTTTACTTTGAATACCTGCGTAGCCCCTGTATAACTATTTAAGGCGCGTCCCCAAGCAAAAGCCGTTTTTTGTGCTTTTTTTGGAGCCAACTACTCTATAACCAAAATAAATACCAAGTAATAACAAATACATTCAATTTCTACATATTCTTTCTTGACTGCAAAACGGTAGTGTTTTTTTTTAAGTCTTATAATATTTAATAAATCCATCCCCTCACAATGAAACGACAAAAATGAGAAAAAATATTTATAACATGCTTCTTCTCGTAAAGTTAACATTATTTTGATTTCCTTCTTATACTAATGGATAGGCAACTTAATAATGAACATAATGCTAGTTTTCTTTTTTCTTAAAGACGGAAATTTGATTTTATAAGGAATAAAAACCACTAATTTCGCACTATTCGACCCGCAGTGACAGTATTGTAACAGTGATTCAAACGAAGTTTGAATCACCACAAATAGAGTTGCTAATTTCGCTCAGGGAAGCGCCTTAATGCATCCATGAGCACAGCGTTTTGACTGCATTACATTGAGCGCTGTCATAAGCCGTGCGCATTGTTACCTAGTTTAATGTACAGAATGCTTAGTTGACGGTTTTGTGAAGGGTCTGTTACACTTCATAGTATCAAATTGAAAATCTTTCTCCAAAGTTTCGACATCGGAATCCTGAAAAAAAGCAGCTGCCCCATACATTTCGGTCGAATAGGTATTGTGAAACATACTGTATGTGTGTGCGTCGGTTTTGCTCGATGTGTGGAGCGGGCCTTCTGTGTAATATCTATTCTGTGGTTGCTGCTATATTTGGAAGGGAGCCAGGTTTGACTACATGCAAAGCGGCGAATTATAAGTGTTATTGCAGGACGTAGATAAGCACCCTGGAGAGTCTATGGATTTTTTTGTGCTCGTATGTTTTAGGCTTTAGCGTTTTATGTAATTTTTTATGACCCATTCGGAAATGCATTTTTTGAATCAATATTTTTGAGACATTGTTATTGTTAATGTTTCTCATGTTACATACGCGAAGATACGGGTTACGTTTAGCAAAGAATGTTCTTTGCACTGTTTATTATGTTTTTCTTTCTTTCAGAAAACGAGACAGGAAACCCAAAAAGTGGTGTTTCAAATCCAGAAAATGCCTTGTCTTTTAGAGTCCGTGAATGGGGTATTTTCTTTGTAGTAATTAAACAGTATTACTTAATTAGAAAATTTTCTTTTCCTATTGAATTATTCTATAAATTTGCTTCGTTAAGTAGCAATCACAAAATTGTCAATCTCCCTTGCCGTGCTTGTGATCACAGAAGGATTATATGCGGTTAATATTGTCGTCTCAGACGAATCATAATGGGGATAATCCCATAGGTGATGCTGAGCTAATCCCCAGCGACATCTGCCGAGCATTACCAACACTAACCTATGTATAGCTGAATTAATAGCCCTTTGGCAATCGAGAGAGGTCTCATCAAATAATTTGTGGTTGAATTGAAACAGATTATACTACAAATAGGCGAGAATTGTTAAATACTAATAACAGTCACCGGTTCTATATATTGCAGGAACTTGTTCTTGCTGCGTTAAACACGATGAAAGGTCGATGAAATTTTAATTGAACATCGTCGTCGTTTTTTCGTCGGGGGCGACGCAAAAACGACAGCGGATGAACCGATTTTGATTTTGTTTTTGTTTTTTTGTGTGAAAGGTGAATTAGTCGGGAGTGGTCTTAGCTATGTTTGATGAAAATCGGTCCAAGTAGTAGAATACTATTTTTTTTTGATTATTTGAGCCTTTAATTTCCCAAAAAATACATTTTTAAAATTCGTTACATAATTACGTAAAATAAAAACTTAATTGTAATATGAATTTGGTTCTTAAAACTAATAAAGTACACGACGATCAATATAAAATCTAAGATGGCCGCCACCACAAAATGGCGAATTACATTGTTTTTTTCACAAATCCTTCAATATGGGATATGGGTAACAAATGAAAGGGACTACGGAAGATATCCCATAAGTGACAGTTTTTGCTTAGTTTTAAATCGTAAAGCTTAAAAAAGTGAATGTATACTATATTGAAAGAGAATAAGGAATAGTAACTAATCGGAATGAGGTGAGGAAAGTGGATCGATGACTGATACCTACGACCTAACGATCACTTGTAGTACGTTGTGAGCCAAGGGGTTTTTAATTTTTAATTTAATTTTACTTGTTGAGTGTGAATGTGGATGGGGGTGTGGATATAAGAGTAGAGGAAGACCAAAGAAACGTATAGAGATGGACTGTGAGTGATGATATGGCAAGAAAGGAGGTATTTGAAAAGATGACGAGTTAATAGAGAAGAACGGAAGAAGAAGACATGCTGTGCCGACCTGTAAATTGCGAAAGGGCAGTTAATGATGATGATACAATATTATTATTAGAAAACCATTCGGATTGTGATGAAAAGTCAAATCAAATGCCCAAGGGAGGCTAAACAATCTGACTAAGTTAGGCACTCACCACATGATAAAGAAGAAAGAGCAGGTAATGTTTTTATAAACGTGCATACACAGTATAGGTACTTAAACAACTCGGCCTGTAAGCAATATAATCACAAAGCAACGCATTAACCTTCTTGATTCAATTTACTTTAACATTAGACGACGTGAAGTAAATATGGCGTCCATATACAGCATACATCTAATAAGCAGGGTACATTTATATTCTGGTTCACGGATTACGTATTAGGGTCTCGGTAAATAATCTTCGTTCACACAATATGGAAGCAATTTATGAAATAAGACGTACTGCCTACAAACCAGGATGTGTGTGGTCGTGGAGGTGGCAGATGACGTTTTAAACCTTCATCTGTTAAAGTGTTAATGAAGTTAAACAATGGCGTCTGACCGATTCGGTCGTGGTTCACAGACAAAGGGCTCCTTTTACATTTTGGTGTTATGCTAATTGTACAATTTACTTAAAAAGGCAGATAACGAAAAAGTATTTTTAGTATTAGGAAAGTAAAGGATATCTGTGAGATGAAAAAAATATTGATTGTCTAAATTTTTAATAGAATCTACAAATTAGAGGTCCCCAATCATGAAATCAGGTTTCCGTGAGTTTTTGCTTAAATATGCATCGGGAGATTGATTTACTATATAAACAATAGGTTATATATTTCTTCTATTATTATTGAAGTAGAGGAATCGAACTATTTGTTACAAGTAATTGTTATTTCAAGCAACGAACGGAAAACATATAATTTCAACGAGTAAAACTTACAATATCGCGTTTTTTTTTGTAGCAGGCCTCATAAGTACCGAGTACATTACAATTATTGGAAAATCTTTCTCGGGGTGGTTATCATAGGTGGAATAGGCTGTCAATCATCATGACGGACTGACCTAGTCCAACTCAGAAACGTTGTTACAAAAACTCTGATGACCATTTTGTTATAGATTCGACCAGGGAGCTAATTCTCATTTTATGCGATATTTGAGTGATATGATAAATATCTAGTCACGTAAATATCGCATGTGATAAGTGTCATGTCTATTAAAAAAATATCGATCCCGTGCTAAAATCCGTATTCTCGTGGGCAATAGATATATTGGCAATCGTGATAATATTATCTTTACGTTCATTCAAGTCTTTTGCACAGATTATATCGTTTTTGTCGCTGCCAAGGATCGTTCAACACGTTCCGTTTTTCATCGACTGGCGAGTTGATAATCGATACCTTTATTTTGTCTTCAAATTAACGCTGATAATTTGGATTGATAGAATGTTTTTAGTGTTCGTTTTATATTAAGTGGTTAATGTAAAATGAATTTGACTAGTTAAAAATAATTTTCATGTAAAAAGTTAATCTTAACATTACATGCGCATACTTTTTGTGGAACGGAGTGTCAATAACAGCCGTCAACTCCGTCAAGAGCTGCCAAAAGTTTTAAGGTGGACGCACACCTATCCGCGCCGAAGGAATCGACCGCGCCGAAAGAATCGAATTTTAGAATGACTTGTATGAAATCCTACTAAACCTCGCACACTTATCCGCGTCGAATCGGACGAATAGATGACGTCATACGTATGAGAAAAAATTCTTTCGGCGCGGTCGATTCCTTCGGCGCGGATAAGTGTGCGTCCACCTTTAAAGTTAAGTTTTAGTTTGAGTTAATTTATTGCTCTGATGGCAAAAGTGAAGAATCGAACAAAAGTAAATATTGAAAAAATGCAGACCCAGAACTTCGTGGGGCGAAGTTCTCTGCCTCCTTCACAATGAAAGAGTCCACAGCCCGATGGACCAAGATTGGTGACGAGCTTAATTCTATTCCCGGCGGAAAAAAAACTGGCAAGAATGGCGTAAAGTAGTTTTTTTTTAACAAAGCATCACTTAGGTCCCATGGATCCATTCTCCATTGGGCTCGTCGTCGTGGCGGTGCTGCCTCTGCTATTCCAGCCTCCTCGATTAGATCTACTACAAAAGCCGCAGCAAATTCGTCCACAGACATTTTCACCGTTTTAAGTTTTAACAAAAGCAACCTCAATACTCAACTCAATAATTTATTTCAGTTCGTATTTTGTTCTAAAATGTCAATCGATATGTCACTATCGAGTGCTCCTGATCACTCGATGCATGTCTAACGCTTTGCCATCGATATTTATCTATAGTGACTTCTCGAGAATAGGGAAATTTGCATTCAACGATATTTTGACAGTTTTTGCGATATTTATCGAATGTGATATTATATCTACTGCTCGAGAATCGCCCCCCTGGCCGTCTGTATGTCTGTTAGTCTGCTACATCACTCAACTGGCCAAACCCATCATCATTTTGTTTATATTCAAAAGGCCTACTATACCTTGTGTGGTCAAAATCAGAAGTAACGCCGCCATTTTCAACCGACTTCTAAAAAGAGGAGGAGGTTCTCAATTCGTCTGTATTTTTTTTTTTTGTGTTTGTTACCTCAGAACTTTCGACTGGGTGAACCGATTTTGATGATTCTTTTTTTATTTGAAAGCTGGTGCTTCCCGTTGGGTCCCATTTTAATTTGTTGAAGATCTGATGCTGATCTTCGGAGATATACAATGGAACTCTTCAAATATAGACGGTAAATCTGCAGTGATTGCTGCATCCGCTTGTAGGTTCATTGTTTATACTACATCATGACGTAACATCACGCCTGTATGCTCTGAGGGGGTACACAGATGTGTACAATATACCCAGTTTTCGACAATGTTTGTTACCTCAGAACTTTCGACTGGGTGAACCGATTTTGATGATTCTTCTTTTATTTGAAAGCTGGTGCTTTCCGTGTGGTTCCATGTCAATTTGGTTAAGATCTTACGCTGATCTTCGGAGATATAAATGGAACTCTTCAAAAATACACGGCAAAGCTGCAGTAATTGCTGCAATAGGCTTGTTTCCACCATCAATCAATTGCAAATCTATTTAGTCCGTCAATTAGAGTATTGGAAAATAATGGACACGTATTTTTTGTTTTTGTAAATCAACGAATATTGACAAAGATAAAACGCATCAAAACTCGGAGTGGGGGCTCGTGACGTCACTGTTCGGTATCAACTCACTAAGAATGATACCGAAAAGTGACGTATTGGGAATTTTAAAAGCGTCGTATCTTCGTCAATTTTGGTTTATGTGACAAAAGAAAAAATACGGGTCAAATATTTTTTGATAATCTAAGTGACGGACTAATTGGATTTTTTCAGTTAACAAGCCTATCGCTTGGTTGTTTATTGTTTATACAACATCATGACGTAACATCACACCTGTATGCTCTGAGGGAGTACGCAGAAGTATACAATACACCCAGATTTCGACAGTTAGACGTGTAAAGTTCCATTCAATGGGATCCCGGAGAAATAGAGGTAACTCCTTAACTTTATAGGCACACCAGAAGCGGTTTGGGTAGTTTTAGGCAGAGTACTTTCTCGGAGTGATCCCATTTCGATTTGATAAAGATCTGGTGACTTCGGAAGATAGGCAACTGAACTCCTTAATAAATGATAGCAAATGTACTGATCGCTGTAGACTCACGCCTGTCTATTGTTCATAACAAAAAATCACACCGATACGCTGTGAACGGGTAAACACATGTGAACCACTAAAAAGTGAAAAATAAAAAGTTTTTTGCAAAAAATATAACCGACTTCACACAAAAAAGTGAAAAATAACTTTAGCTTCAGAAGTCGGTGACAAAAAAACTAAATCAATCAAACAAAGGTCACCGACTTCTGAAGATAAAGTTATTTTTCACTTTTTTGTGTGAAGTCGGTTATATTTTTTGCAAAAAAGTTTTTGTATTTTCAAAACCATTTCATCTGTAAACATAAATGTCTCTGTGTCTGGTAAGCGCCTTCCTAAATTAATAAATGTACAGATTTTCATTCTTTCCTTCTCCTGGTAACGTCATATGCGCAAAAGATCTTTGTAGCATTGTACATTCGTTGTTAACATCAACATTTTACGTTTCATTTTACTCACCTGTCGTGTCAGCTGTGAATAAAAATGGCCGCGATCCATCGTCGTATATAAGCGTTGATACAGTTAACGTGACAAGTCTTATTATGGTTGTAATTTACTATATAATGTCTTCCTGAGCTTTCCTTGTGACTATCAAGGAGTTATGTTACTGTTTTTGTGTGTATTGTTACGGGGCATTTTATATGTTTCTCTGAGGAGATAAATTATATAAATAAGACATTGTTAGAGACAGGTCCAACTTCTGTAAAAATAATAAATACAATATTTTCACTTCCAAATCCACCGTTAATCTAAAGTTGGCAGTTTAACAAGGGGTAGACGAGGAACAGAGTTTGTGTTCTGTTAACAATGCCATTAAATGTCAAATTAATTTCTCCAAGGACATTTTTATTAATGAGAAGTATTCACGGATATAGATTTACCTAGATAACGCAAGTATCACAATCCGTATGAAAACTAAGCGTGCCATTTTTGACTAAGTGCCCACTATGTCGTCATATGCACTATTTAGTTACTGTACAAAATAGACAACGTTCTTGTTTTTTTATGTCAAGAAACAATTTCTTGTGTCGTAAAGTTGTTGTTTAAAACAAATTAGCTTGCTGCGGCAGTAGCCACGTTAAGCATAAAATGCTTAAGCCGAGCACGCGAAGCATTATGTTATATAGGTGATAGGATATATATAACTAGGGCACGCAGGTCCTCACCGGACACGGATGTTTCGGGAGGTACCTGCACCGAATCGGGCGGGAGGAAACGCCCGGGTGTTTCCGACCAGAGGACACGGTGGAGCACACGGTGGAAGTCTGCCCCGCGTGGGCGGAGCACCGCCGTGTCCTCGTAGCGGCGATAGGCAGCGGCGACTTCTCGCGTCCGGATCTGGTTCAATCCATGGTCCGGAGCGAGACGGAATGGAAAGCCGTCACCTCTTTCTGCGAAGCTGTCATGCTAGCGAAGGAGGTGGCCAGTTCCACACGCGCCTCAAAGAGATGTCAGCATAATGGAGGGGCCGGGATGCGTGGAGGTATTTAAAGTAAAAATCTTCCAATAAAAACTTGTATTTAAAAAAAATCTTGTCAAAAAGTTGTAACTTTGACCCCCCTATCTCCGTAACTAGAAGGTTCCCAGGTATGGTGTAAAATTCGACACGTTTTTCGGGTAGTTGGCAACATCTGACGGGTTCGAGTTGTACCAAGCGGTTGAGTGTTTTGTTGAGTACTGTTGCCTGGATGCAAGGGCCGAAGCCTGCCGGGGCTGCGGGACTGTTTGAAAGAGATACCCTGGCCCCGGAACATAAAGGGCGAGGAAGGAACATAGATGGGTTTTAGTCAGTAAAACTCTGACACTCCCTACCGCTCCGCCCAGAGTGGGAGAAGTTATTTGATGATTTCCTATCCGAAAAAAAGGATATCTATATTTATTCTATGGTTGTGGTTTCGTCATTTTGTATTTATCCACATCCCTGCATTTTCAAGAAAACCACGTACAAGTTTGAGATAACAATTGCTTTGTTTCCTCTAACTAAATGTTATAATTTAGTAATTAATGCCGTGTACAAACATAAAAACCTTGTTTTTGAACCAGTTTCGTACCAAATAATAAAAAAAAATACATATGTTTCTGGTTTTGAAAATATTATACAATAAAATCTATTGGTACGACGTATTTTGTAAGGCAAACATATATTTTTTCAAATATTACTAAACATTTCATCCAGGTTAAGCTACTACATTAGAACCAGTATGGCGCATTAAAATAATCAATTTAGAAAATACGTAGTTTGGTACATTTTGGAAGGACTGAACAAAAGACAAATGTAGCTCATTCTGCAGTTTAAATAAATAAATATCGCTGGACATTACACAGCGCCATTTAGTGCCACACTAAGCAAGGCTTGTGTCGTGGACACTATGCTGCATAATTACATACTTTTTGTTTGTAAATACATACTTATTATACATATCTATGACTCGGAAACCAATGTCCCTGCTCATCACACAAACATTTGCTCCTACCGGGATTCGAAGCCGGGACCCTAAGAATGTAAGGCAGCCTTACTACCGCTGCGCCATTCGGGTCGTCAAGTTTCTGCAGTACACGACTAGTCGTTCCACCACTTGTGTCCAATCTAATGTTACTGGCAACCCTATTCGCTAATGACGCCTAGTCGTTGGTAGCAGCCCTATTTGCTAATGAGGTTCCAAGAATAGCAAGTGGACTGCAGGATTTCCGTTTGAATTAGGAACAATTAGGGGCACGAATGATGCAAATAACTGGTAATTGTGGCGAGTTTTCAGAGAGACCTGTTTATGAATGATGACTATGATACTTGGAACGAATTCATTTTTTTTTTGATAATTCGTTATTTGTTTTCAAACAAAGTATTACATTACTTCACACCTGTAATCGCCGAAGGCCTAGGCAGAGATGTCGTGCGGTGTCCCACAGGGATCGGTTCTGGGACCGCCACTTTGGAACATCGGTTACGTCTGGGTGCTGCGCGCCGACCTCCCTAGTGGTGTCAGCGTCGTTTGATGTGCCGTCACCGATGTGATGACACGCGGGGTTGCGATAGTTGTTGAGAGGATCCGGCAACTGGGTCTCGAGGTGGCATTGCACAAGTCCGAGGCCATGTGCTTTCATGGGCCTCGGAATGCGCCACCATCGGGATCCACACTGACGGTGGGAGGGGTATCCATCGGCGTCGAGTCGACATTGAAGTACCTAGGACTCGTCCTTGACAGCCGGTGGTACTTCGTGGAGCACTTCCGACGTTTGGCCCCCAGGCTGGAACGGACCGGGGCTGCCTTCAGGCGGCTCCTGCCCAACCTTGGGGGGCCAAACGCCTCCTGCCGCAGGCTCTATGGGGGGGTTGTGCGGTCCATGGCCCTTTACGGGGCCCCAGTGTGGGCGCGTTCCTTGAGGCGGCGAGCCGCCCATTACCTGAACGCGCCCCAGAAAGTGGTGGCCGTAAAAATGGTCCGTGGGTACCGCACGATCTCCCGCGAGGCGGCGGACCTGCTTGCCGGATTTCCGCCATGGGATCTGGAGGCGATAGTCCTCGCGCGCCTACACGAATGGCGCGCGGAGGCACTACGCCGGGGGGAAACTCCGCTGCCGCGGCAAATCGCCGCTCAGCGGACAGACCTCCGGCGCGATTTCATGGCGACATGGAGAGAGCGACTGTCGCAACCCCGTGCAGGGCACGCCACGATAGTGGCGGTAAGTCCCCTCTTTGACTTGAGAGGCGCCACGGCGTCCTCACCTTCCGCCTGACGCAGGTCCTCACCGGACACGGATGTTTCGGGAGGTACCTGCACCGAATCGGGCGGGAGGAAACGCCCGGGTGTTTCCACTGCGAGGATCGACCGGAGGACACGGCGGAGCACCGCTGTGTCCTCGTATCGGCGATCGGCGGCGGCGACCTCTCGCGTTCGGCCCTGGTTCAATCCATGGTCCGGAGCGAGACGGAATGGGAAGCCGTCAACTCCTTCTGCGAAGCAATCATGCTAGCGAAGGAGGTGGCGGAACGAGAGAGGGAGAGAGCCTCTCTTCCCAGCCGCCGCGGGAGACGCAAAGGGCGTCGGGGGCCACGTGGTCCTGGTTTCGATTCCCGTGTCGGGCAGAGTGTTATTGGGTTATTCCATCAGGAAATCTTCGATAGCAGCCACGGTGTCTGGACCTGTACTCGTTTGGTGAGAATAGGCTCGCAATAACATGGGATTAAACATAACTGGCGAAACGTGGGTGGTACTATTAAGGATTTTCCATTCGAAGAATTTCTCAGTAGTAGCGAATTTGGATTTGTGTTCGGTTCATTGGAGCAGTTTCGCCTCCTTTAACATAAGAGAGTGCAGTAAAATGTGGGCGTATTATAGTTACGGTCGAACAAGCTATTTGGTTTACAGTATTACCCACAAATTACATTTGTAAGATGAGTTTTGATTATTGGGCTATTGAAAGAGTTCACACACATTAACTAGTAAAAGTAGGGTTACCAGTAAAAACACAGGACTTGGAAAAACAAAGAAAACAGGAATAAACAGTAAAACTTGTAGAAAATAAACGAGCGTATCGCGAATGCTTTTAAAACGCGCGCGAAAAGCGTCCTCTACTGCCTTGTTGGTTGGCTTAGCGGGTCGCGGAGTCGTGGGCGGTATTGCCAGCTCATAAAAAAATGTTTTAGAGGCAGTGTTACACACTGTAAAATGTAAACGAAATATCTTGTTCAACCGTACACCTCTGCCTTACTCTTCAAGGAAATACAGGCTATATGTACATTTACATGTGCTGCTGAATAACCTGTCAGCAGAACATACATCACCACGCCACCACCATCTTGTCCAAAAATACTACTTTCTTTTTATTTTTTATTTAGCCTGTACTGTCCCACTGCTGGGCAAAGGCCTCCCCCAAAAATACTACTAACTTATTTAATTATAAACACTGTTTTAAGCTTCCTCGGTTTTAAACTAAAATACCTGTACTGACATTTACGGGATATCTTCTGAGATTATAAAAAAAAAGTTTTTTTTTTTTCTCAGCCTGATCTGTCCCACTGCTGGGCAAAGGCCTCCCCCATGGCTTTCCAATCCTGCTTGCAATATGCCCTTTCTGACCAATCCGTCAAGAACGAGTCCAGATATTTTAATATCGGCAGTTTGTTTACTTGACTTCGCTAGTCAAATTTTCACACCCACTCTATGATTTTAATGAAATTCCATAAGATTATTTCGGGAGACCTCTGGGACTTAACTCGGAACTCATAAGTATTTGACGGGTACAGTCCAAATTGCCTACGAATCACGATAGGGGGTGTCGGGGGTGGGTGGTATATTTTAAGATATTCGTGACGCACCACCGATCCCCTACTATCGGTATTATTTATTTTACCTTTATACCTGTAATGTTTGAAAAGTATTGGAGAAATATTTTTCTTTGTGCCTTTGGGATTTGAAGTATTGCTTTCCATTTTGTGATTTTTTATAGATTTCTTGTTATGAAACTTTGCCATAATCGATACTATGTACATATTTCCCGGCAAAATACGCTTTGGCAATCATCGCGGTACAAAACTCAAAAGCATTGTTTTTGTGGGGGGTTATTCTGAGGCGTATCGTTCGCGATCATTCAGAAAAACGAAGTTTGCCGAAGTGCATTCATTTTCTGGTTTAACTGTAGGTAGTTTACTGAGAGGCTATTTTTTTAACACGGCTAAGCATATTGACGTGGAACTCTCGGTCACCTCAACCAAATTATCTGTGCAGACGGGAAAATAAAATAAATAAAAAATAAAATTAAAAACTTGTATTTAAAAAAAAACTTGTCAAACAGACCCAATATATCCGTAACTAGCAGGTTCCCAGGTATGATGTAGAACAAAAAAATAATCGCAATGACGGGGAGAACAAGTGCTTTCGGATTCGTAAAGAGGTTTTTTACATCCTTTATATCCGAGTAACATTGGCATTGTTAAACTCTCACAAACTTCAGGAATGACTTGAGTGTTATTTTTGTGAAAAAATACCTCTGTACATTTGATTCCATGCAATTAGAACCCAAGACCAAAAACCCCAGACCAACGTTATTTTTAAATGCAAATGTAGTATGTTGATGAAGGCATTCTACTAACATTTGGCCTCAAAGCGACCATGTGAGCCCGTTTTATATTAAGGTCGTGATGATAATGGCACGCTGCCAGTAGTACACTGAAATTTGTTGTGCGGTTTAATGAAAATTTACTTTTATGAAATTTTTGGTTAGCCAAGGGAAAAAATTGGTTTAAGGGTTCATTTTTAGTTTTGAGTGCTTACGCAATATTATGCCTGTTGTCACTGAAGGGTTAGGCAGCAATGTACCTAATAGTGCGACAATATTTTGCCAGTTATGTTTAAGAGGCCTACGGAGCAAGCGTATTTCATACAAACGTAATACCAAAATAATTTGTAAAACAAACATATTCTTAAGCTAGTGCGTATTTATTTCGATTGGATTACAGAATATCTAGGTTCCCAAATGTATATTTTGAATGGAATTACTAGAAAAATAAGATTCCTATAGAAAATTTAAATCCGTCATATCTCGTCTCTACGTCATTGTTCTTTTAAAATATATGTTTGGGAACATAGATATTCTGTAATACAATCGAAATAAATACACACTACCTTAAGAATACTTATGTTTGATTTACAAATTATTTTGGTGTTACGTTTGTTTGAACTACGCATGCTCCACAGGCCTCTTAAGTTTTATATAATGGAGTGAGCGAGTCCCTGGTCCTGGTTAATAACTAAGTAACTTTTGCAGTAAGTTGGATTTTATGTGAATTGCTTGTAAGTTTTGTTTAACCAATTAATGTGAAAGATCACAAGATACTTCTATTAAAATAGAGGTCGGTTTTTCAAATGTCGGTTTTTTATTTTATTTTTAGTCATAGAAATTGCGGTTAGATAGGTTTTGTATAGAGAATACGTCATCCTCTCCTATTGATTCTTCAGTTTAATGTAGAACAATCGTAGATGGAGTAGGTAGGTAGTAGGTATCGCAGATAATGTAGCAGTAATTTATTCTTATTGAATATAAACGTTAGTGGACATTTTGAGTGTATTGACACTACACATAATTCCAAGAATCACAAAACCTATAGTACATATCTGGCTTTAACATTGATTCTTAGAATTCATATTCCCGGAGTACCACTCAATATGCCCGAGTAAGATATTCCCCCGATTTGATTCTCCTAAGTAATATTGCTGCTAACACACATGTTGATCTTCCGCCCCAGACCTTCGGTACTAATATATTAGCATAACGAGATTATTCTCAACTTCAATCGTACAGTCAGCAACGAAACTCGGTTAAAACTGACTTCAATTATTATTTACTTTAGACGCTCTTCATGGACACGTCTTTCTACAGCATTGTCACATATTATGTAGTATTTGTAATCTCAAAATCAGTGTTGAATACGAGATCTTGTAAAAATATTTAAAATAAAAGAGTATCCATGGAGTTTATTGCCTCTTCTTCTCCATAGAGAGAGATGTACGTTTTGATAAATAATTTTAAAGTTATTACGCCTTGTGACTGGACCTAGTTTTATCTTTTTTTTACATTCAAAAGTGCCTTTAACCTTCACCACTACTCAGCCGAAAGACGTCCACTGCTGGACATAGGTCTCCCCCAAGTGTCGCCACAAAGGTCGGTCCCGTGCGACTCGCATTTAGAGGATCCCCGAAACCTTCGGTCATCTTTACCGTCTAGTTGAAATTGCATAACATATTTTTCTAACAATCTTAAAGATTTTGAAGAAAACAATAACCGCCATAAATAATATCGCATTATTTTATGTCAATTTAAAACAAAACAAACTACAGAACAGTGTTTAACCGACTTTCGATACTGACCGTACCATGGTAAGGGATGTACCGCCTTTATTTGATTTGACATCTGGATTTAGCTCATCACAAAGTTTTTATTAAACTCTGTAAGTTTGATTTATAGCTTTACAAGGAATTTTTGCTTTTTCATTTCCGACTAATTTTATAGGAAAGCCGAGATTTATGGCGCTGACCGGTCTTAGAAAGTTCTTTTTTACGAGTTTATTATGTTATGAACTTTTTAATTATTTTCTCATAATTGTGTAGGTACTGCAAGAGATTTAGCAATGTTTTTCATTTAAAAAACTATCTTACCTTTGAAACCGTTCAGTGGCTTTGAAGTTGTTGATTTAGACATTTTCTCCAGGACAATCGAGAGGCTTAGTATTGGCATAATCGGCCTATAGTGTCTTCACTGCTGGGACACCGGACTTGTAACTATGAGTGGGCCTAGTGCGCGTTGGTGGTTACTATATCGAATTGTGGTTCTAGGACTCAAAATGTTTTCTTTCTCTGTTTGAGAGCGTAAAGACAACATCATGATCAAAATAGGCCAAATACACACCACATTAAACACTTAATCATGTAATACTCTGCAATCAATTGAGAGGCACCGACATACAAACGCAATTGCACCCAAGTCAATATTTATTCGCGCGGAACAACAGACCGAGGGGTGATTAAATGGTGTTTATCTGTTTATACCAGCTTATTAACTACCAGTTTGTTTAGGGAAATAGGCTGTTGGTAGTTTCAGTTTAGTTTTGTAGAGATATTTGAATGAGATCGATGTTGGTGTCAAAATTCTTAAATTCACTACAAAATCATCATATTTCAGCCTTTGCCCCATGTTACTTGGGGTCGGCGCAACAAGTATTTATTTCATTCTCGCCTTCCAACCGTATGGCTGTCATTTACTCCTTACTGATGGTTTCAGTACCATTTTACGTCAGAAGACTGGTTCTATAATGCGCAGAGTGCGGGGGAGCGGCAATGACATTCTGAAGGTCATTAGTATTAAGCCGTGCCGTGCTGCACCAGCATTATGGCGCATTGGGTATGTGTACATGCATATGCCCGGTGCGTCTGGTGAGTGCAGCAGATATATGAATTAATAATTTTTTTTCGTTATGGATCAAGGTCTGAAATAAAGTATTTTTTTTTAATGTTTTATATCATTCCCCACACAATCCATCCATCGTTTCCTTTCCATCCATCCACCATCATGTTGATGGATGGAGAGGGATCTCCTTCATGCAACATTTATATTGATCACTCTTTTAGTCATATGCGATTTTATTTAACTGGCACAACTTTCGAACTTCCTGTAATATAGGTACTAAATTCTTACTTTATCCATTCTTGTCACACTACATATTCAACATTCTCATCCCCGGTACATCTAATCGTTTTGACTGCAGGACAAACGAAAAAATAAATTGAAACAACAGACACACGACAGGATGTAGTTGTTTTACTGTTACTGTTAAGCCTGTCACCCTATCGCTGGGCAAAGGCTTCTCCCCATGACTTATAAATTCTTCGATCCAGAGTCGATGTGGGTCACTAGTCGTTGGTTTGGTGCAGCTCGTCCCGCGTATACAAAACGATGACATTATAAACTTAAAAATTAACCCCAAAACGCAGGGGGAGGAAACCACAGCATTGCATACACGTGTCGTAAAATCAATCTATTAATACTTCCGTCGAATATGTAGGGCAACCTCTCCCGCGGGACGCCACAGCATCCAGTCATATAAGTAGGTACCTGTATCCCGTTGACAATATTCAAATTTCATTTCCAACGAGATGTGCAAATTGGTGGGTAACATACACCTACCTATTTTTTTCCCCATATTCCCAAGATGGAGGATATCGAAATGAATATGTCATGAGGCGTGGCTAAAGATATTTGAGACAGAAATAAGACCCGCATGGAAATCAGTATGATGGATAAATGCATCTTTCCATATTCCTCATTATAGACACTTAATTAGCTGTGTGTGTGGGTTTACATAACATCACGCTTGTAATCCTTCAAGGGTTGGGTAGAAGTGTACTTAATAGTACACTCACATTTCGCCATTTATTGTAATAGGGGGCGAGCCTATTGCCATCAACCGAGCACAGATCCAGACTCCGAGGCTTCTACTGAGAAATTCCTGATGGAAAAACCCAAGCAAACTTTGCCCGAGATCGAACCCAGGAAGGACCTCATCCTTAGCCGTCAGCAGGTTTAATGTAGACAAACCGTGAAAATGGTTTTGTGGGTATAAGCTCTTAGCCACGAGCAAGAAGACTATGAAAATTAAAGAAGTTCACTTAAAGTACTTACGGGATTATATCCGTGATTTTCTTGTGTTTTTACGAGCACCCGATATTTCGACGCTGTTGCAAGCATCATGATCACGGGAATACTGAAGAGGTATGCGAGTGGGACGAAAATTATTAATTACTAGCTGACCCACGCAACTTCGTCTGCGTCACATAAGAGGGAAAAAGCTACCTACTACTACCTACCTAATAATACCTACCTGCTACTACCTACCTACTACTACCTACCTACTACTACCTACCTACCTACCTACCTACCTACTACTACCTACCTACTACTACCTACTAGTACCTACCTACCTACTACATTTTTTTTTCATAAGAACCTTCTCCTGACAATAACAAACACAACAAAAAAAGAATTAGTGAAACGGTCCAGGCGTTGTTGAGTTATGCGCTTACCAACACATTTTGCGATTCATTTTTATATCATATAGAAGATGAGCAGACAAATCTGTCTACCCTCTTCCTTAGTCTTTTATTGCGCGCACTACTGGAACTCGATTGTAACTCACGACAGAACGCACTCACAGTATCACTCGGTTTTTCTTTGTAATGGAGACGCATGTTAGTTTTTATTAGGTTTATCACTGGAAACTGGTTAAGATAATCCCGTAAGTACTTAAAGTGTATTGAAAAACCGTGAAAGTCTAAAGAGCATTAAAGAAGTTGTGTTTAGTGTTTTGAGCATGCCCAAAAATCACTAAAATACGACATGTGGCCCTAACACGAAGAAAATAGGTTTACGCAAGTACTCGTAGCAACGTTTGAGGCCGTGATCTCAGCCTTAGATGTAAATATTTTACATAAAAATAAAATAATACTTATAACACACTACTCCAAGAAAATATCAAAGTTACTCAATAAAGCTCCTGTTAAGTATTACGTAGGTATTGCAATCTGTGGGTGTGCAGACGTAGTACGTGTCTTCAGAAGTTGGAAACTTTCAACGAGCGCTGAATTTCCAAGATTTCCAGACATTTTAGAAGTGGTTGGCATCTAGGAAGGTATGGCTTTTGTGCCATCACAGCTATTCCTGGAATTGCAAAAGCATCTGTGTTCCATTTTCTTAAGTCAGTATTTAAATGTAGGCAAGAAACATAATTTTCTCTTGCAGTACAATTTACAGTATTGAACCTACTCAAGTTTTCAGACAAGGTTCCAATGTATTGACAAAAATACACGCGCTAGATACCTTTATTCGGATTATTTACAGTATATTTGATAAAACCCCTAAAGGCGCAGACCATAGATAGAAAAATAAAAACCGACCAAGTGCGAGTCGGACTCGCCCATGAAGGATTCTGTACCATCGTAGTAGGAGAGTCACCTTTAATTTAGTTTTATTATTTCTTGTTGTAGTCATCACAGGTAGTCGAAGGCCCAAAAAAATCTGACAACCAGTCTTACCAAGGGGTTTCGTATTACCCAGTATTAACTGGGCTGTGAAGGTTAGATAGGCAGTAAAGGTATTCAGCTGCATCCGGTTAGACTGGAAGCCAACCAACATACTTGGGAAAAGACTACGCAGTTGAGGTTTTTTTGTAATAGTAGCAACAGAAATACACATCCTGTGACGTATACACCGTGACTTTTTAGTCTCCTTACAAAAGCGGTCCACTCAACGTACCCGACATAAAATACCTCTAGGCGCAATTATTATTTTTTTATCATTTAGTAATTAAGATAATAGGTACGAAGAAAAATAAATAATACATTAGAAATATGAAACACCCTGTCAAAAATGTTTACGTATCAAACTGTAGAGTATGCCTACCTAGCGCACGAGTCGAGCAGATCATTCCATCACCATTTTCAACGAGACAAAACTACGCCTTGCGTCATAATAATGAATAAAAAAAATATTTTTAAAATTATTCAAATCTCATAAATACCTATTTTTTTATTAGGTACGTTTACTAGTCATTGGATACATGAACTGGACTGCCTTTGTAAGACGACTAAAAAGTCACGGTTTATATTATGTATCATGAGAAACAGCCCGCTAACAGACGAACGGTCAGGGCTTAGTAATAGGGTCGCGTTGGTTACCCTACGGGTACCGACTACCGTACCCTAAAAATGGCCTACTTTGGTGTAATGCAACTCGGTTGTACATACATAGAGTATCAATGCAACAAGAGAGCATTCCAATTGCCAAGGAAATGCAACTGTTGTAGTCCGCTGTGCTCATTGGTTAACGTAAATTGACGTCGTGGATTGTATTGCTCGGAGCTTGTTGACTTTGCAAAGTGAACTAGTTGCTAGTGTTAACGCAGTTGAGTACATTTTCTTTTGCCGCCTTTTTTTTTCTTTCTTTTTTTTTGCTTTTGGTCCGAGAAAACTGATGAGTTTTTAATTAGAACAATACTAAGTTTTAAGAGGCCTGCGGAGCATGCGAATTTCATACAAACGTAATACCAAAATAATTTGTAAATCAAACGTATTCTTAAGGTAGTGTGTATTTATTTTGACTTACTTTACTTGATTGGATTACAGAATAATAATATATATATAGGTTCCCAAACACATATTTTGAATGTACACTGATTTAAACAAGAGTTATGAGAAAAAGCAATAAATTCCTCATATCTCGTCTTTATATCATTGTCCTTTCAATTTTTTTATTTGGGAACGTAGATATTCTATAATGCAATCGAAATATATACACACTACCTTAAGAATATGTTTGATTTTCATATTATTTTGGTATTACGTTTGTATGAAAAACGCATGCTCCGCCGCGGCGCCGGCCCGATTGCAACGGGAGAAGCGGCAATCACTCGTGTATTTTTATAAAACAACTGACGTTTGATCATCATAATCTTTTCCCAGCTATGTTGGGGTCGGCTTCTAGTCTAACCGGATGCAGCTGAAAAACCAGTATTTTACATGGAGCGACTGCCTATCTGACCTCCAAAATCCAGTTACTACTGGATAATACGGTACCCCTTGGTAAGACTGGCTGTCAGACTTTCGAGACACGTTATGAATGTCAAAAGTCTACAATGTCCTGAAAATAAAAGCGAAAAATAAGTCATACTCCCCGTTTCAGTGATGATGACGCAACTAACACCACATCACGTCGGACTTAGCACTTTAAATGCAAGCAATCACTGTTCTTTCCGACCTGGCGGATTACCATGACGTCTTAAAGCAGTATTATTGTAATCTTATTCAATAGTGGGAAAGGGTCGGCGCCAGATGTCCTCTATTGCGCCGTCTCTTTTACACATTGGAGTGACATTAAAACAGTACTGTAAGGCCTGAATTCTTGTCACGCTGACGGTCAGTCGCGAACTCCCCGAACCACTTCCTCGGTCTTCTTCTCTTTCAGTACTATAATAATAATAATAATATCATTTAATTCGGGTAACAAAAGACCCATATCACATGTACCATACAGACTAACATACATATTTAATAAAACCACAAAAACATAAACAAAACTACTGAACACGAAGAGACGGCGTCATGTTGCGCTGCGTGGTGTCGCGTAGCCTTCCGCGGAAACGCCGATACACGACACCTTTCGGCCAAAACTCTTCCTTGAGGAAGGTCTCAATATCATGAGTCGGAACTCGCACCACGAACGATTTAAAATTCGTGTTGTGGCGCGACTCCAACTTCTCGACCCTCACTGTCCAGTTGGTCTTCGCTCGGATGTACTCCACGATCTCCTCTACCTTCGTGGTGTCATCATCATCATCATCATCATCATCATCAGCCTATAATGTTCCCACTGCTGAGACACGGCCTCCTCTCATAGAGAGGGTTTTACATGCCGTCAAGAAATATCTCTCAGGCATGCTGCTTTCCTTACAATTATTCACTAAAGCATGTGATAATTACACAATATACTTACGCACATGTATCCGAAAGGTCGGTATGAAAGTTATTTAACTTTACTTGAACTTTACAACCCGTATACTGAGACTTTAAATGAGAGGTTTTATGCAACTTTCTTTATCTCTCCCGACTCGGCGTTGCATGAAATTAACTAGCAGCCATTCTGAGAATTCTTGCTGCCATTCAACTATTCGCATGTAAAATGCTTAACTGCAGAAGAACTATTCTTGGTGAACTACGGATAGGGAGTTACATTTAAACCTTAGTTCTAACCCAACGGTTGTTGAACAATGTCTTCGAAATATAACTAAATAGCTTTAGTACCACCACCACACCACCATTTGTTAGCTCTTTCCATTTCATCATCATTACCATCTCAGCCGAATAACTGCTGGACACACGATCGCCATAACCATTGCGTGTCCGCCATCTTTACTTTCTCGCTGTCGGAGTAAATAATAGCGTGACTGACTGACAGAAGAGAATGGAAACAAAACCCGTGTTCCTCCGGCCCCAAATACAATGGGACATGGGCAGGAAAATGATGACGGGAAATCTCGGAAGAGCCACACCCGGAAGGTGCATAATACGTATGCGATAATGTCATCAAATAGTGGTCATCAAACTAGATATGATTTTGATTACGATGGACTACGAATATTTGTTTGACACCTTTTCTCGAAATTGATTAAACCGTTCTTGGTATCAAGTTTTTCGAATGTTGTAACTTCGTAAAACATGTTTTGGACCTTCTGTTTCCAGATATTGTACGTAAACTTAGCGAATACCTGCCTCGATTATTTAATTTCTAGAAAGAGCAGCTAATAGTTGGCATAACTCGGCCCTGTACAAATTATGTTACTTTACTCGCGGGCGGTATTCGCAGAACTGGCTCGCTTTTACGTAACAACTTTACATAATAAGCTCTATGTGGGAAGCGTAGTTCGTTTAGAAAATAATGTTTAATGATTTATCTGTGTTGTTTGAAAAACGGGATTGTTTAGCGAATAATTTTCTGCTCTCTTCTTTCTGTTCTAATAATGTTATGTTCAGTTTTATAAAACCTTTGTGATACGTAAGGAATTTCTCAGTTCATCTGTTATTGTGAGCGAGTTTTGCGCGTCGTTGTTTTTTTGTTTTTAGTAACTGTGTTTATTATTGTTTAACTCATATTGTGGAATTCTTTTAATTGAATTTACCTTTATCGTGATTAACTTCTATCTTAAGTACCAAAACGACATTCTTTTGGTTGAAATATGGTTGTCAATGTTTGAAGATTGTCTATCAGAACCACACACGCATTAGAACCATATTTTTTTTATCCAAAAAAAGGCGTTTCCGCTAGTAATAACTTGTTATGTAGAATTACATAGTTTCATGTGCCAAACACAAGGACAAGGAGGGACAAGGGAGATGTTGGTGTACAGAATGTTTGGTTAACGGGTTCGTGAAGGGTTTGTTTACACTTTGTATACCATTGTCAGTTCTAGAGCTGTTTGTAAACAATTAAACATTTGTGAAATTTACTTACGAGTAGTTCTATGGGATATTGTATTCATAGGACAAGGTGGCGACGTGCGTTCAAACTGTCAACACGCGCCAGAAGAAACTTATAGGATGAAAGGTAAAAAAAAAACTTAAAGTTACGACTTACCTGTCTCAGTTCAGTGGCGAGGTCAATCACCAGAAGATTCTGCTTCTTATCGAAGTCTGAAGATACTTCTATTTCATAGGGACCTGAAATTGGAGGACAATAATGTAATCTTTTTAATTCACAATAAAACATAGGTACGCTTTATTTATAAACTTATTGTGTCCTTGTTGTTACAAAAATATATCAGACTAGCTGTGCCCACGACTTCGTTCACGTGGAAATTTCGATGTGCATATGAATAAACAAAAAAGAAAGAGGCTACTCTTTCTTTTTTTTCCTATGTGCTATTTTATATTATAATCCTAATCTCGTATCTCTAACCTAGCCGTTCTAGCGTGATTGAGTAACAGACATCCATCCATCCAAACTTTCGCATCTATAGTAAGATTATCTGTAGTAGGGCCATTTTAATAGATTTTTTTTTGTGATTTTTACAATAAATATGTTTTCGTTATTGAAAAATGTTAAGCAATTGTGCAGTTCTAACTTCTAAAAAATAAATGATATTTAATACCAGCCGTTACAAGGTTACGTTGTTGTATTTTGATGAAATATCAAATGTGATCTATTATCTTGGCCCTACTGCACCTCATATGGTCGGGGTCTCAACACCACTAAAGCACGCACTATTAGAACGCAGTTATTTTTTGGCGGGACCGGGTTTAACGCCGCCATTTTGTCTCTATACAAATGTAATAAATATATGCTCCCCTATCAGCGTCTTTGATCTCCAAAAGACCCATGTAGCATTTCGAACATACTATTTCCTTTCGAAAAAACAAAAAGTTTTTACCTTCAAAGTAGTGAATAATGAAGACCCAAATAGCGGTCCATAATATGAGGATACAGCACAGTCCAAGTTGGCAGAGAAAGCATCTAATGATGACGGAGCAGACAGGTTCCCCTGCGGGTCTGGGGAGCGGGTACAATCTCAGCCATGTGTTCGTAATCTAGACAATGGAGGATTTAATAGGAATTGTTCTGTGAGATCCAAAGCTGTTTCAATGTTGTTCTGGAATTAGGAAACTTGTCGAGATTAAATTGGACAGGGCAACACGACGTGTTTGTGGCGTAGCCGTGTGAATATGGGTGTTAATTTTGTTGTTACGTTGTGTTAAAGAAAAATATACGTGTAACTAAACTTTGGTGCACTTTAACAAACTTTGGGTGCACTGGCACCCAAGGTTTCATGTTGTAATATAGTTTTTTTTATAAAACACCCGTTATTTTTAATAACTGACAAATTTAATCGCTGGTGGATTTCCAAACACGTGCTGAATTCATGGCTACACCGTTTACGAATATGTTACATACTACAGTATGTTTACAGTGTTTTTGTTATATCTTTTTAGGGATCGGTAGTCGAAGGTTAACCAACGGGACACTATTACTAAGCCTCCGCTGTCCGTCTGTCTGTCAGCGGGCTATATCTCATGACCCGTAATAGATAGACAGTTAAAAATTTTCGCTGTATGTGTTTAATGTGTTCTTTTGCCGCAATAGCAACATAATTAAAAATAAATTACAGAACCCTTTATGCGCAAGTCCAATTCGCACTTGACCGGATATTCGAGATCACAGTGTTTTTTTTCTTGTGGCCACTTTCCCTAAGGCACATGAGTAAGTAAACGGAACAGAGTATAAGCTTCTTGACATCGTGCAACATTGTTACCTATTTTGGTAGGGTTGTCACAATAGGTGAAGACAAATTAATCAAATATTTACTTACCTATTGTACTCCTTGGGATAGTCAAAGTATGATATATTTTTTTTTTTTCTAGCATTATTCATACACACAGTACATTAAACAACCATTATGAATAAATACCAAGTTTTTACATTAAAATATTCTAACTTGTCACAAAACAAACAACGTGTGTTGCCCTGAGGTCTGTCAACTGGCTGTGACAGCGTAAACCGGTTTTTTCCACTTACGCGACAAGCGGTCGGTGGTCACGCACGTGGTGCAACCGATTGCGAGGTTGTATGAAGCTTATACTCTGTTCCGTTTACTTACTCATGTACCTAAGGTGTGTTTCTGCTTTCTGCCAGAAGTAAAATAGCTGAGAAACGGCTGTATTAAGTTTTGTATAAATACCAACTTATTTAAACTTTCTTGATTCTCTAGCGAGTAAACCACAAAGATAAAGAAAAATGAGCGTAAATATGTAAGACTTGTACAGTGTTTCAAGGAACTTTGTATGAATATAATTACAGAACAGCGAAGCAAGGCGCTACAAGAACTTATATTACTTTTCAGTATTTATTTTTGTACTTCCTTTCTCACAAAACACAATTATATCGTCAGGTAGAACCAATTTATTAATATTTTCTTCAATTCTGTCCATTTCACCATTAGCCATTTTATTTTGTTTTGTACTTAACTTATAATTATCTTTTAATAAACTATTACGTATGTCTGTTCCATTATCTTTATCCGAAAAATCTTTCTTATTCTTATTATCTCGAGATCCACACACAGATATTCTGTTTTCTTTTCTGATTTTATGTCGAGTTAATGTACCACTGTTGATGTTTACTATGTTTCTTTTGACACTTATTTCAATGCCATGTAAATTGTACCGACGGTCAATGAGTAGTTTGGGCTTAATTTTGTTACCGTTCTTCAACTTTCTGTACAAAGGTATCACTAAAAGGTTGTTTCTAAATTTTTCTGCCAGTTCGTTTTTCTTGTTCTCCAGTCTTGAACTGAGCATTGGAACAAGAATTGTTCCCAAAACTGTATAGCGTGTTTTGTAATCCTCAATCTGGTAACTTCTCATTAAAAGTTGAATGCAATTACACGGCGAACTTACGACGAATTTTGCCAGCGATCTTTGTTGGAGGGTATAATTAAAATCTATTACCTACCCTCGTTCTTTCACTGTTAACTTTTTTTAAAGAAAAAATACTGATTCCTTAATTGTTTCTTTATTCCAATTGCTATGTTCAACAGTGTTTTTTATTTTCAGAATTGTTGAGGCGTCTCTGTATGTTGAAAGCGAATAGCTTCCAATCCTTTCTTCATTTTATTTACGCTCAGGAAGATATTTGAAGTTTATACAATCAAGGAAAGTAATTTAGGAACTTATTTTGGCAGTTAAGTTCAAATCAGCGGAAATATAATTTCGTTCCCGTCAAGGAGCGCATCAAATTCATATTTTGGGTATCGAAGAGTTTCTTCTGTTGACGAAAGGATGGTATGGATATTTGTTATTAGCACAGATGAATAATATATTTGCGAATTTGTTAGATGTAAATTGGTGGCTATATACGTGAGGCTCGTTCCCTATTACATGGCAAAATGTAAAAGCCCTTTGGCGGTCATGTTTGCATCATTATGAATAACATTTATGATTGGATAATAACAACCAAACTTAATATCGCAAAAAAATCGGCTACTCGTTACCTTTTTGTTTAAAAGCACGAAAAAATGTAGGAAGGAGCAGTTTTTTTAAATCAAGTGTCGGAAATTTTCAGAACGTAACTAACTGACCTAGCTGCAGTTAAATCAACATTTAGAAGCAGCACTGCAACAGACCTCTAACACAAAGTTTTCACTGCATATATTCAAATGTATTTAACTATTCAAATAACCACGTCCATATTACTATAGCGTGAGAACACGGAAAGAAACAAAGTTAGATTGAGTTCATGTCGTGTGGTCTGTTACTCAGGCAGTCGTAAAGTGGAGGTGTGGGTTACTGGAACAGTGAGTATTACTTATTGGCTTCGAGTTTATTTATTTATTTAGGAAAAACAAACAGTAACATATTACAGATTTAAAATAAGACTTACACGCTTAAGTGACAACCGTCTTGCGAGCCGCATCTGGCGACTCGCGTCTTGCGACCCACGTCTTGCGACTTGCGTCTTGCAACCTGCGTCTCGCGACCTGCGTCTTGCGACCTGCGTGTTGCGACCTGCGTCTTGTGACCCGCGTCTTGGGAATTCCGTCTTGTGACCCGCTTCTTGGGCATCCCGTCTTTCGACCCAGTTCTTGCGACCCGCGTCTTGCGACTAGCTAGAAAACAAATAAAAGAAGTGGTTTAGAGTAGAGATGCCACGAATATTCAGCTAGTGTTCGGTCCAATACACTCTGATAATTTTTGACGTAACAATCAACAAACAGTGATTTTGACACGATCTATCCGGAAATGACTGCACGCGCGTCAATGAGACAGGTGTAGCTATGTGTAGGTACCTGTCGCTCGCAAAATAATCACATATCTTCATACCGTTCTCAGCTTAAATGGCTGCCTATCCGACTCAGGAGGTCCCTCAGATATCTCTGTATGTTACTATTTTGACCGATGCTAGGGCTCCCGATTACTTAAAAGAATATCAAATGTTGGGTAGTTCACATAGTCGTAACCTTAAAGCTTCTAAAAACCTGCTGCTTGAAATTCCCTCACATCGTACTGGTTTTATGTTCACTTCTTACGCGCTATCCCTTGGCATTAAAAAAAGCTAAAAGCAAAATGGCTTTCAAAAGATCAGTTCGGAAGTACTATTTAAAGTCAGACTAAATTACTTACAAGCTAGTCATAGTAATTATCATGAGGTTTCTCGTATTTTGGACCATTTGTATGTACTCGTATTTCAATATGTATTAGTTTATTTCATCTTATCTGTAATATATTATTATGTGTATTAATATGTACCGATTTTTGTATATCGATTTAAGTTAACAAAATGGTATTTTTCTCATTATTTTTTTTGTACTCTATCACAGGGCTGTCCTATTTGACCCAAAGGTCGACTGGTAGAGAATGCCTTGTGGTATTAAGTCCGCCTATGTACATGAACTTAAAATAAATAAATGAAATGGTATTACCTATACTTTGCCATACTTTGCCGAATGTTCGGCTGAGAGTGTGGGCGAATAATATGCTGTATTCGACAAAATCCCAATAAGTGAATGCTATTTACTGATATTCCTGATAAATGATGTTTATTTAGCAAGTAGGTTTTTACAAACACTTATACACGTCATTTTTTTAAAACTAGATAGAACTGAAAGAAACTGAGTAAAAACCGAATAACGACTTAATAATTAGAGACGGCATTAAAATATTGATAAAAATCGATAGTCAAAACATGGATTTGGTACATTTATTTTGTCATACAATTGTTTTTTTGATTTGGAGAAACACTAACAATTTTTGCCGAATACCCAACAAAAAGTACCTATCACGCTTGCATTTAATCAAGGTTTCATTTAAGTAAAAGATCAATTTAAATCAAATTGATGAAAAACCTATTTCAATATGCTTCGTCGACTTACACTTACTGCAGTCTTCGGGTCCATACAACCCTCGCCTGCAGCTCAGACGTGAATACTGCCTCGGTTGCAATAGCAAAGTTACCCCACTAATATCAAAATGTACGATTTCTTATACAAACGACCTCTTAAACCCTTCGCATGTAAGTATGTCATAGAAAAACTTCGCGGTCTCAGTCTGTGGTAATCTAAAAATACATTATGTAAATACATATATTGATTTAATAACATAACATGTATGCGATTGCTGGAATAGAGATTGAAGGGGAAATGACACACAAACATGAACTAGTAACTCTTTGAAGCTAAGTTCTTTCTCTATTTCACACATTGGAATACTTTTTTCAAGTCATGGATGCTATGATGTAAGGAGGCTAAGAAAATGGTCATGATGTCCTACAAATATTATAAATGCGAAAGATTGTGGGGATGGTTAGATCTATGGATGTTTGTTACTCTTTAACGCAAAAACTACTGAGCGCATTTGGATGAAATTTGGGACACAGGTAGTTTATAACTTGGATTAACACATAGGATACTTTTGATCCCATGGGATATTACCGAACTCTACGCGGGCGAAGCCACTGGCATGAACTAGTTCAATACTACGAGTATGGAAGATCTATTAAAATTATTACTTTGTTTAGTTACTTTATTATTTTCACCCGCGTAAAGTGAGAAGTTATCCTAGTCCGGGTAAATATATCTTTAATTGTAGTAGTAGTAGTTGGCTATTTCACATCAATACTGTGTGCTAAGCTAAAATTGGTCAATTTCCACGCAGTATACCTAAATATTATCAGAATAATAAGTATACGTGACTCTATAAACTTTTCTATCTTTTGGTCAAAGTCCCATAAAAAATGTTATACAGCGTCGAAGATTCCTTAGGCAAGCAAAAATACAGACAGACAAAAATGTTGTGCAGATTTGTTTTGGATACTGCGGTCTAGTTTAAATAGTTACCTATTTGAGAAAACCAGAGGTATTCAGTAAACACAAAATGAAACACTTAAAAAAATATATTTTAAAACATGATGAGAAAAATACATAGTTCTAACGGTTTCAAATTTTGTAATCGAAAACGAACTTGTAGTAGCGTAGCCGGCTGGCGGGAATATTGATTTCTCAGTTGCGCAGAATGTCAGAAACGGCGCGCGCAGCAACTGTCAAAATAGACGTTATACGTTGAGGAAATGTCGCAAATTCATGTGAAAATAACATTATTTTTATAATCTCGCGAAACTAAACCAACTAATGAAATAGTTCTTTAGTGAATCAGTTTTTATCAGCAATGTGTGAACAGTATAATTATGGACTATAGTTTGAGTGCAGAAACAAAATTCCCGTACGACTTTTCGCTCGACCGTGTGCCGTGTTGTTTACAAAAATTCGGGGTTCATAAAATCATAACATACGAATAAATTACAAAATGAATATGGTGCTTTTGTGTTTAGTTCCTTCGGGGTAAGAAGCATGTTTACTGGAAGAGCATCATAAATAAAAACGATGAAAGATAAAGATGTCGAGATGCCTGCGGATATTCGGAGCTTACTCCTTCAGGTTGACAAGGAAGCATTCGACCATACTCCTTTCAGCCGCCTTCATCCTCACTCTTACCATGGTCCTGCAGCTATACGCCTCCAGGCATCACGAGCACCCACACCCACAACGCAGTGTCGGTGACTTTGACTACAAACCAGGCTCCTTCCTCAAAGGTCGACAGCCCGGGAACATAAGTTATTGTATGTTTAACTATGGCCTTCCAAATAGTCTCAATTGGGGTACATTCCAAGTACTTCCGTCCCCAGAAACTGGAAGTAGAAGTCACTATGGAGTTATTTACAATGCTATTCGAGGGGTGGCGTTCGCGAATATCACGAAATTTGACGCAGTGACGTATGCCACTCAAGCGACGCCTGAATTCCTGTACCATATAGTGGAAATAGCGAAGTACTGGGATGGTCCCATTAGCCTGGCAGTATTCGTACCTAGTCACGACTTAGATATTGCTATGCAAATATTCAAACAGCTGTGCCATTGCTATCCAAATATGGCGCAAGTGTCAGTCCATTTATATTTTCCATTGAAACAGAAGCCCAAAATAAGAACGTTGGAAGAGAGAAGAAAGTATTTTACGACTCTGCCCACGCCAACAGCTGTTGCGTCTAACACAACAATAGACCCAAGAGAATTGATGAAACAGAAATTAGAGAATTATCGCAATTTGAATAACAAAACTAGGGCTGAATACGTTCAGAGGGCGAGGCAGAATAAAATAAAACGTATGATGATAAAGATTCCAGAATCGGGATTCTTAGCGCCTAATTTAAAGTTCGAAGATTGTTCTGGTCTTGATTCAGAAGTACTGACATATAGAAAATCGACAGCAATGTTGTATCCAATAAACGTTGGTAGAAATGTTGCAAGGAACGCATCAACGACCAATTATTTCTTAATGTCTGATATAGAAATGGTGCCGAGTTATGGTTTGGCGCCGAAATTCCTGAAAATGATTAGAAAGCTAATGGGCGACGAGAAAAGGGACTCTGGTTGTGTTTTCGCTAAGACAGTGTTCGTGGTGCCTCTGTTTGAAGTGGACAGAGGAGAGAAAATCCCTCACGACAAAGAAACGTAAGTAGATAAATAGTCTTTTAGATGCAATACAAAGGAATGCAGAAAAGCGTACTTAGTGCTTACAAACCTTTTGTTGCCATTGTTGTGATATTGTGTAGAAGGTCGCTCTTTTCTTGTCACTGAATAGTTCTATCCTTTGAGTAGTCTCTAAGAAATAGAGTACACGTTTTAGTGAAGCCCTTTCTATTGTACAAGGATTTTGCAGACTCTCTGCAGGTATTTATCTACTTTAATACATCGTTCCACATTCGGATTTATTCTGCATTGTGGGTAAGTTTTAAAACACTTATATTTTTTAAATATTACAACTTTTATGCGTAGAAGAAATGGGGCTTTACATACACATTTTTAAATTATCATGACCACTAACAAGGACCATGATCGCGGATTGATCATCTATAACAAAATGTTTATCTGTGATCATGGTGCTTGAGCTCAAAAGAAATAGTAAACATGGTAAAGAATGAAGTTTCTTGCAAGAAAACACCCTACCAATCTATTCAGGAGATACTCGTATCTGAAAGTTTACAGCTATAATTATCTTTTCTACAAGATTTCTCTTCTAAATGTAGGACACATAATATCATCTAGCTCATACAGCTGACATTTCCTTACAATATTGTTCTAATACCTTGCTATCATAATTCTTTATTTCTTATGTCGCGTACGTGAGCCGACTTGAGAGATCGTCTTTAGATATTTAAAGCAACTAAAAATGAATTGTAGATATGATTACAATTGTGTTCTTTCTAAGAATGCAGATTTTGTGGTTTTGTTTGTTTTAATGATTTCTTTTGTATTTTAAAATGTTTCGCAGCACAATTTTGGTGTTGGGTTCAAGATAATGTGGTAAGCACAGGACCGGTCATTTTGCTGACGCTTGTATAAGGTATATGTCCAGCAGTGGATGGACTTTTGATTAAAAAGTAAGCAAGTGAATATACAGCAAGTCCATATAGTCTGGAAGCCGACCGACCCCGACATATTTAGTTGGGAGGGCTAGACAGGTGGTGATGACCCCAAAAATACAAGAACTGCACTATGTCCTTTTTACGGGAACACCCAAATACTCCGAAATATTTTATTCCGAATTTCAATGTTCCGATTTTGAAAAGTCCGAATTTCATAATACCTAAGAATTATAATGTCTAGACGATGCGTTGGAAGACCTCCCACTAGGTGGACCGATGACCTGGTGAAGGTTGCGGGAATCCGTTGGATGCGAGTCCCAAGGGACCGGTCAATGTGGCGACACTTGGGGGAGGCCTATGTCCAGCAGTGGACGTCTTTCGGCTGAAATGATGATGATGATGATGATGATAATGTCTATTATTAAAAATCACGAAATTTATTTTACCGAAAGTAGTATGTACGATTTATTTGTTAGTTTTCCGATTTTCATACGGTTGAAGAATCAAATGCTCGAAGGGTTCTCGGTCCGAAAAACGACACTCCGATTTTCAATTCTTCGAATAAACTAAAAGTCAACATGGTGTGCTACAAAATTTAGTGACAGACACAAATCGCTGCAAAACCGACTTCACGCAGTGTTGCCTGCCCTACCCTAGAGTGTAATTTAAGCTCGCGTGGGCGTGGAGGGGTAGGGCGGCCCGCGAGCTGTGGAGTAGGTGGATTGAAGGCCCCCCGCCATGGCTGAGGCTGGCCGGCGAACGGCCAGCAAGCCGAAGCTGCGGTGGTGAGCATTAAAACCATCTGCGACAATAAGCTCGCGTGAGGCCGCCCTACCCGTCCACGCCTACGCGAGCTTAAATTACACTCTAGGGTAGGGCAGGCAACACTGCGTGAAGTCGGTTTTGCAACGAAGTTTGATTGATACATTTGGAATTTTGAACCATTCGGAAATATGAAAATCGGTATTTTGAAATTCGGATTTGTGACTATTGGAATAAAGTTTTTCGCATTAATGTAGTGTACCCCTTTTTACCTCTGGGTCAAAGGAAAGCATTTGACCGTCTTCATGTTGATTTTCATTAGAACTAATAATTTGACCAATAACTAAAAAGGATTTTGGAAATTTCCAACTTGGCCTCATTTTAATTACATGTATGTCGAACATGTAGATTTTTTGTAATATTCATTGCCCCCATTCAGGACACGTTTTCAATGCCGCCGTGAGCCACGAGTATGTTTCGTCATTACTCGTCTGGTTTTCAAATAAATTAAGTAATTTCTTGCTTTGCTTGTTAAAGTTGCCTACATACATACCTAGAACCTACCTGGTCATGCCGTCTCGCGACATAGACCTCTATTTTACTGTACTAAGTTGTTTTTCGCCACAAACAAAAATACATGTTATTTTTGTTGTACTATAAAATTGCGTTTATAATAATTTTGCAGTAGATGTTCCTAGAATTTATGCGCCAGTCGTGCCATCTTTAAGACATACTTTATATCAATTTTATCGAGTTCCCCTGCGGAACGTACCCTACAGCATGCAGCTGTAAAATGATGTAAAATTTTATTGAGAAGAATATTTTTATTGCTCTCCATTTTATGCATACTTATCGGTACCTAGTCATGGAAAATACGTGGGTTGGATGTAAATGGAGTACATCAAATTGTATAAAAGTACTGTTTGTTTAATATTATAGTTTTTAAGTCGAGTTTACGGGTCAAAATTGATTGTTGTGGGAAAAATAGGCAAAAGGAAAAGAAAACTTCGATTGAGTTTCTGGACTATTCATATACATCAGCATTTTAGCAGAAACATGACTGTTATTGGACAGTGGCCGCCTCATCAGTTTAAAGGTCGTGGCTCACTTGACAAGCACCGCACCAGCACCGCTCCAACCCAGCAATTTACTTGCCATTCAAATTAGAGCATTAAATCGTGTGTCGCATAACATATTTTTTAATGTCCATATGAAAAAGCTTACGGGGGGTGGTCAACGCGCTTGCCGCTACCATACGACTCGCCTCGCGGGTGGCTCGGCGTCCGCGCGCGGTCCGCGCGCCGCAAGCGAGGGGACGGCGCGCCGACCGCGCGCCGCAAGCGAGGGGTCCGCGCGCCGCAAGCGAGGGGACCGCGCGCGGACGCCGAGTGGCCCGCGAAACAATGTCATTGCGCCGTTATGCTTCTCCACGTCGTGGGTACTCTTTGTTTAATGTATGGCCAGTTACAAATTTAGTTAGAGAGCCCACGACACTAAACCTAGTTCGGTTAGAAATAAAAAGCAAATAAAAAAGCCCTAATAAACCGACTGATATTGTTGTAATCGAAGGTTGATCTTATGTTACAATAACTGAATCAATCGTTACAGTACACCGGCTGAAACTTTTTTGTAAATAGTTTACATATACTGAACTTAAAAAAATCTCAGAACTGTAATGGAAAGGGTGTTCGCGGGGTAGGTGAATTAAACCACGAATCCACGTTAACAAAATATAATTACTAGAGATAATACCTGAAATACAATGCTACCTCCCGGACTATTACTACCAGCGTGCGGACTACGAGCTTGCGCCTTGCGGACGGCGAGTGGCCGTCGCGTGGCCCGCGCGCCGCAAGCGAGGGGCCCGCGCGCCGCAAGCGAGGGGACCGCGCGCGGCCCGCGCGCCGCAAGCGAGGCGACCGCGCGCTTACACCTAGCTTGCGGCGCGCGCCGTAGCCTATATTCGAGGCGACGCCGGTCAGGAGCTGTGCTGGTGCGGTGCTTGTCAAGTGAGCCACGACCTTTACTGTGATTAAAACATTGATATTCCGATATTCGTTTTAGTTCGTTGCAAGGTCTTACAAATATTCTTGATAAAACGATTGCGTAAACATAGACGGAACTTATACCGCGATTTTGTTTTTGCTATACAGTTCCCATGGGCCATTTCATAAATCTTTACACTTAGCTCAATGCTTCAATCAACTTATCTGTGCAGGCGGGAAAACACAGAAATAAAACAAATGTGCCAAGTTTGACATATCGTTGAAAATTTTCATGACAAGCAACGCCACTTTAAGCTGCACACTTAAGGTGCCTTTCAGAGACTGGCTGCAGACCACAAACTGCAAGGTCTGCAGCCCGTCTCGGAAAGGCAGTCGCCTAAAAATATTATGAAAACGCAAAAACCATGAGGCCAATTATGTAAGCTGGAGCCGGAGGATGAAAAAAAAAATCCTTTAAACTAATGTATTGAAATTAATTCTTAATTCGGTTGTCAATGTTAGCGATGGTGAATTCTGTGGTTTTAATCAAACAATCTTGCAGTATCGTAGCTAAGTAACTTCCTTGAAGTGTTCTGATCTGTTCTTGTCCGCAGGACATCTGTACTTTTGCCGGGATCGGGAACCTTAGTGTGTAGTGTTTTTCGTCGAGTTGTTCTAGAGCTTGCTTGTGAAGAACGACTGGTGTTAATGTACGGGAGTTGAGATGCTGTTGAGTGATGAGTTGTTGTACGCAATCTGGTTTGTCTGTAATTTTGTAGCCAATTTTCTCTTCGCAGAGGTACCATGAGGTTAACTTCGGACATTCTGTCTCTATGTACATAGAATATGGTCCCTGAATGTAAGGTGAGGTAGGGATAAGGGCCATATTATTTTTGTGAGGAATAGGCTTGTTAACTGAAAAAAATAATTAGTCCGTCACTTAGATTATCAAAAAATATTTGACCCGTATTTTTTCTTTTGTTACATAAACCAAAATTGACGAAGATACGACGCTTTTAAAATTCTCAATACGTCACTGATTGGTATCATTTTTAGTGAGTTCTGACGTCACGAGCCCCCACTCTCGAGTTTTGATGCGTTTTATCTTTGTCAATATTCGTTGATTTACAAAAACAAAAAATACGTGTCCATTATTTTCCAATACTCTCGACTAATTAGATTTGCAATTTATTGATTGTGGAAACTAGCCTATTATGGACAACTTGTATAGGGTATAGGTTCTTGGTAAGGCAATCGGCAATTTTATGATTATAACTATTTTTTTATCAAAATAATATGATCCTAACTTTAATAGTATATTTTATAACGAGGGACTAAACGAAGCCATTATATACCCGAGCTGGTTTGACTCCCGAGCTTGCGAGGGAGTCATTAAAAAGTGAGGGTATATTAAGTTGGCGTTTAGTCTCGAGGTGCAAACTGTACTTTTCACTTCGAGTGCGAGAAAAATAGTCATTTAAAACCGAAAAAATTTACACTCGACAAAAATTCTCATGAGCTGAGCGGTCAGTTTTTTCTTCTATCAGGTCAGTCACAGATTAACAATTTAAAACACAACACAAACTCTCAACATTGTCGCAATGAAGATGATCCACACTCCACAGATAATATTAGTACCTACATTACTGCAGCGGCTTGCAACAGAGGCATTGCACATACTTTTCAAAATCAACGATGCACACAAACAACAACTCGCGTTGTAGAGTTCATTTGTTTTTTTTCTTTTTTCAATAAACCGCTTTCTATCTGCAAGCCAATTCGAAATTTAAATAATACGAGTACCTTTGATCCATTAAAAAAAAAAAAAAAAGTTACTGTTTTGTGACCATGTTTCAGAGTAAAAGATCGTTCCATTTTTAAATTACTTTTTACTCCCTAGGGAATAAACGGTCCCTTTAATCCCGCTTCGTAGGGCTATAATGGCGTACTTTTAGAGCATGAGAAGTGAAAAATATTATAGAACTCCCGAAGATCGATATCAATGATTTCGTGTGTATGTTTTGCCACCAGGTTGATCCAGATGATAGTCAACAACCGTGCCACGTACTTCCATCAGAAGGTGTGTGCTCACTGCCAACGGTTTCCAGGGCTGCAGACTTGGCTCATGCGACCGTCCCGCAACGTCTTAGAGGTAAGATTACATATCTACTTATACTATGTATCAACTTTCCTTTTTTAAACCCTGTACTAACCATCGACGCAAAAGATGTATAGTACTGAAGTATCCACCCTTGTACCACGTTACTTGGGGTTGGCGCAACACGTTTTTTTCTTCCATTCCCCTCAATCAAACGTCCCGCTATCATTTATTCCTTTTTCTTTCATATTATTATACTCACAATCCATTCATCATTTCCTTAATCTTTGTATCCCTCTCCATCCAAAAACATTTATACTTATCACTCTTTAAGTCGCATGCGATTCGTCCCTCTTCATAACATGACCATACCTACACGCGTAGCATGACCACCGTAGACACGACAGAGAGTCGACAAATCTTTTGTTCGTCTGTCATTTTGTCGATTCAATGACAGATGAACAACAAGGTTTGTCGAGTCTCTCTCGTTTCTCCGGTGTTTATGTTAGGCTGTCTAGTAATTTTTGAGTTATCGTGAGAAACAAACACATTAACAAACAAAAAAACTAATCTTTTCTCTTTATTATATTAGTTTAGATATACTCGTATCAATGCACGACGCCCACTTTTGCAAACTTTACGAACCTTATCAAACGTAAAAGGTATAGCGATAGAAATTAATTCCGACGTACGTGTAATATCAACGAAGCGAAAATAATCGTGGATTGGCGTAAAGAATTGCATCGGATCGCTAACGATTGGCATTGGATTTAGCAGCTGCAAACAAATTGCATCCTTATTGGTAGCTCTGATTGAATTCATATATGGTAATAAATAGTTAAAAGTTCTTGAGTTAGTATTCTTGTTTGCAGATGAGGTTAGGACCTGATTCTTTTATCGGAGTATAATGTTTATGTCTTTCATTTATTGTAGCCCCAGCGTTTACACCGTCTTCACATCTAATATTACTAGTGGTCGCCAGTGGTCGAAATTCGACCATAATTATCTTAATAGGGGTACAAAGTGTTTGCTTCACGTATTAATAAATTGTCAAACGTCAACAAAGTCGTTGCCGTGACGGCCAAGTCTTTTAATGTACGTATATTATGCGAATATCGAATATCGTATGCGTGTTTGTCAAATCCATGGCAGTGTTTTATTTGTTGTTTTAGTGTATTTGTTATGCATAATTTTTATAAAAATATTAGCATTCTGCACTCGTCCTCTATATAAACCCCTAACCCATAAGTGTGCAAAATTTCACCCTGTGTAAAAATGTGTTTTGAACAGCTGTTTTTAGATAATCAGACTGTCATATTTTTGGTGAACATGGACCTTATTATAAAGTAGCCTTAGTAAATGAATTCTCTTCGAAACATTGGCGTCAGATTAGTCATCTAGAATCGGATTTAGTCATAGCTAAGTCTAAGTCAGGCACTAGTGAGATAAGGCGATCACAATTAATGTCAAATGTCAGAACCTAACCCTTACCCAAGTTTAGAAGGATTGACTTTGCAAGCAATTAGCAACATAAAGTCTTGAGTTTAAGCCAATTATGTTTTAGGGTAGTCTAGTCTACACTTTCATACTACAAATGCGTCAATGATTCTGCCTGTCTGTTACCTGTTCACGCATTAACGGCTGAACAGATTTTGCTTAAATTTTGTATATATGAAGACCAATTTTGGCTCTTGTCATGCAGGAACTCCTAGTACAAAAGCCAAGTTAGAGCAGTTTATGTATCAACTAGCTGTACCCGCGCGGTTTCACTCGCGTGTTTCATACGTTGGTGTTTAAAACAGCAATAAAATACCATCCTGAAACACCTCAAACTCAAATGGGAATAGTTCTCCCGCTGCCATGACTTCACAGGCGGTTCCGTAGGTGCCATGGCAAGACATTTCAGTAACGTATTTACGCATCGAACAATAAACAGCTCTTGACCGCTCCTGGGTGAAAGGTTGAAACCTTTCCCAGTTGTAAGACACGTGGCGCACATTGCTGGCTCGAACACGTGGCCCAGACAGGCGCATTACTTTGTGTAATTTATTTCATCACCACTGCTCTCAAAACGGTGAAGGAAAACATCGTGAGGAAACGAAAGGAAAGGAAAGGCATGTCTTAGAACCAAAAATTCGAAGACATAATGTGACATCTGCCAAACCACACTGGGCCCGCGTGGTGGATTTGCCCATACGCAAAATATGCGCTTTGAAATTTAAATTGGCCAACGGAATCAAAACATCAAAATGACCTTCACTGAAGTTTCATGAGAATCGGATTATTTTATTTTTACTCCCTGTTCGTCCCTTGAAACACCTGGAACTCAAATGGCAATAATTCTCCCGCTGCCATGAGTGATGCACCAAATATGATAGAGATGAAAATAAGCATGCGCCATCGCCAGGATTATTTACTATTTGGCTAAGAATTTGCACTCCATTAGAAGTGATAACCAATATTTTGATTATCCATTTAATTAAACAATGCTTACGACCAGTAAGTACCGTAAAAAACATTATTTGGAACGTAATTTTCTTTATAGCTATTCTTTTGCAACACCAGCCTAAACCAAAGATACAACTTTAAAATTAAAATACGATCGTAGGTATTCAAGGACACCTTTTCTAGTAAGAACGACTAATACTAAAAGACCTACTATTATAGTACTTAATACCAAAGTGTGAAATACACAATATGTAATTCGCGAAGCAATAGACATAACAAAATTCCAACCAGGTAATAGGTAAGAACACAATAAAATGATTATCCTCCAATTTAAAATTACTAATGCTACGGCCAGACTTGTAGGCGAAGATTCGAACGCACGCACGAACTTTGTCGCGACAAAACCCTTTGATGTGCGGCAATTTACCGACAGCGGCGGGAAGGGCGTTCGTATTCGCGAAGATGATTCGCGATAGGACGAATTCTTTGGCCAGACGTGTCGCGACCACGCAAATCTTCGCGTTATCGCGATAGTGTAGCCCCAGCATAAGTGAAACATACCGAAACGAAGACAACCCAAACAACGATGATGTCAAATATTTCAAATCAAATTAGTAGTAACAGCAAAATATCGCAGAACAGAAATGAGCTTGAGCTTGAGCGTGTTTCGCTTAAGTTCGTTTTTTGAAACGTTTTTTTTTTACCCTTCAACAGACGCCTGCGTACTGAAAAATACTGGCCACCTAGAAATTGGCATAAAACTTTAAAACGTTATAGAAACTCATTTCAATACCTTTCAGCACACGCCTGCATATCACTGAAACATACTGGCCACCTAGAAATTACGCCCTCAATGAACTTCCAAATTCTTATTTCAAAATATGCATTAACGCGTTGTCGTAAAATTCAATTTGGATCCATATCGGTTTCCGAATTCTCATTTCAATGTAAAGTATGCAATAACGCGTTGACGTAAGATTCAATTTGGATGTTTAACTTTTTTCATACAAACATTAAAAACCCTTTTTTGTACCCTTATGGGCCGAATTTCGTAAAACATTTTCTTAGTGAGCACCTAGAAGCCAAAAGGAACATTCAGGCTTTACGTTCATATCTCTAACTTTAAAAACATAGGACTTTCATACAAACTTTGACACCCCTTTTCAACCCCTTGGGGTGCGAATTTTAAAAAATCCTTTCTTAGTACGCGCCTGCACCCCCTAGAGAGTGCTTGTGCCAAATTTGAGTCCTTACGGCCCAGTAGTTTCCGAGATTTCGTGATGAGTGGTCAGTGAGTGGACTTCTCCTTTATATATATAGATAAAGATATTTATTATAAACATTTTTTTAAATTTTTTTTTTTTTTTTTGAATATTGCACACTAGCAACATGCATTACGGGAACGTGAATGAATAAATCTTCTTTTTAGCGTCATTATCATCGAATCTGCCTCGCCTTTTCCCAACTGTGTTGGGGTCGGCTTCCAGTCTAACCGAAAGCAGCTGAGTACCAGTATTTTACATGGAGCGACTGCCAGTCTTCTTCTTAAGGGGTCGGCGGAGGATGCGTATTTCATACAAACGTAATACCAAAATTATTTGTAAATCAAACATATTGTTAAGGTAGTCTGTATTTATTTCGATTGAATTACAGAATATCTATGTTCCCAAATATGTTTTTTGAGAGAATAGTGATGCAAAGACGAGATATGAGGAATTTAAATTTTCTATAGAAAACTTATTTTTCTTATAACTCTTGTTAAAATCAGTGTCCAATCAAAATATATATTTGCGAACCTAGATATTCTGTAATTCAATCGAAATAAATACACACTACCTTAGGAATATGTTTAATTTACAAATTATTTTGGTATTACGTTTGTATGAAATACGCATGCTCCGCAGGCGCCTTAACGTATTTATTAAAAATTTCCAAAGGCCCATGTTTGAAATACTACTTAGTTGGTCTAATGATTTGCAAGCGCGACTGCTGAGCGGTCCTGGGTTTTATTGCAGGTCGGGTATAGTTACTGTCGGGTTTTTCCGTCAGGAATTTCTTAGTACCAACCACAGAGTCTGAATTTGTGTCCGGTTGATGGCAATAGGTTCACTCCCTATTGCATGGAACTTAACATAACTGACGAAATGTAGGCGTACTATTAGACACCCCTTTGTCTAATTCTTTGGGAGTAACAGGCGTGATGTTTGAAATATTGTAACCTATGTTAGAATATGTGTCAAAATATTACAAAGTAATATGTTTTATCCTGTCAAAAATCCATTTGCTTACCTGGCATTGATGGAGGAACATGATGAATGCTGTATAAAGTAGACAGAAATATATTAACTCTGTGAAAATATTAATATTGTGAAGTGAACGATATTTGTTGGTTAAATATTTGGAAAACAGAAGTACTTACCCACGTTTGTAGTGCCTGCCTACGCAAATAATTATTTTACCGTATTTGTTCTAGAGAAACTCCAGTGCTACATTTCTCACACTTTGGACAAAAAACGTTATTGATTCAGTGACCGAGGGGCTTTGCAAAATACCTACATGTTTCGCTTTAGTTATAAGTAATAAAATTGCAAAGCACTTTTTTGTGTTAGGCTGTTTATCGGCTTCATTCCATTGCCTTTTCTTCAATCTGGCGAAAGCACGGAAAAAAGCACTTGATATTATAGTATCCTAATAACTCATGACAAGAATACTTTAGGTTATAATAAGTTATTTCTTCGAAAGTGTGTTGAAAAAAGTTGTTTGATTCACGTGGGCATTTGTTACTGCAGTTCTCGGGTCGACAGCAACCTCACCTGCGACTCGTATGTGAATTCCGCCTCGACTGCAATAACAAAGTTTCCATTGTAAAGACCTGCGAAGTAGTACATTTGAAATAAGTAGTTAAGTATATCAAAATATACTATTTCGCATGTATTTACAATGTGGAATAAGTATAAAATCACTTGATCGATGGCTGTATTTAAAATGGGGAACCCATTTTATCATCTATCTGGCAGAATCTTGTTGCTCCGAAATTCATTTAGCATAACACACTTGGCATAATTTTCTTTATACGAATATACTAAAGGCATATTTTTTTTTAAATATACTTATTGTTTGGCTGAATGTTTGTATGTCCGAATTTGGAATGGCATACTTTTAGATGGCAGAATTTTTTTTGACATAATTACCTTTGGCAGTGTTCAAATATCGCTGGCCGGCTTCAGCCGGCCAGCAAGCCGAAGCTGCGGTGGTGAGCGTTAAGCCCATCTGCGACGATCCGCTCGCGTGGGCCCGCCGTAGCCCCGCAGCGCCGGAGCCGTGACAGAAACCATGCCTGCTGCATGTTGCATACTGCATGCTTGCTTGCATGCTGCATGATTGCCGCATGCTTGTTTGCATGCTTCATGCTTGCTGCATGCTTGTTTGCATGCTGCATGCTTGCTGCATGTATTCTGTATGCTTGTTTGCATGCTTGCTGTATGCATGGTATATGCTTGTTCAGATGTTTGCATGCCTGCTGCATGCATGGTGCACGCATGCTTGTATGCTGCGTGCTGCATGCTTGCTTGCATGCTGCATGCTTGCTTACATGCTTCATCCTTGCTTGCATATTGCATGCTTGCTACATGCACGATATATGCTTGTGTGCATGTTTGCGTGCTTCTTACAGAGAAAAAAAACCAAGTGATCAAAATCAACTGACTTTATGAATTTTCTGTGATTTGATAGATGAATCTTTCCATTATTATGCATATGAAATGTATGCCAAAAGATAATTCTGACTGTAAACTTTCTGAGATATGATAGTTCTGCTTTTAAAAACTATCGATTTGAAAATTATGCCAAAAGATGATTCTGACTGTGAACTTTCTGCGATAAGATGGTTCTACTTTTAAATCTTATGCATATGAAATTTATGCCTAAAGATGATTCTGGCTTACAAAATTATGAGTTTGAACGTATGATAAATGAGTATCTGCCAAACAATTTTCTGCCAAATGAAGTTTATGCTATCAGCTGGTATGCAAAATAATATTATGACATAAAAAGTTCTGCTATAAAGGGTGGACCCATTAAAAATACCTCAAGGTCAGGTATTTAAAATGCCAATTATAATTAAATTTTTGAAGATATACGTATTTGGAAAACTTAAACGTATCTCAATTACAAGAAATTCAAATACTACCAGTCTTGCAGAAATCTGACTAAAAGCAAGCTTTATTCCACGAAAAGAAGCTTCAAAAAATAGAATCCATAAAAACAGTGTCATCTTTAACATAAAACAAAGATATTTTAAACAAAAGTGTCCGTTGCAGGGACGAAATCTCGCAAAACCCTTCGCTTGTCGCATTATGGACATTATTATTTCCTCTTAAAAACAATCTTGTGTATGACTTTGACAAACGGATGGCGTTTGTTGCCAACATTTTGTGGAAATCAACGATACTTGGTCTGGATGTCTCGTATTCATTGAAAAACGATACTTAGAAAGAAGAATACCTTTAGTTACCACCCAACAATATTCTGCACACAAAGAACACAAAAAAGTGTACCTACATAAAATTTATTTTCTCAACATGTTGCGCATGTTGTGGGATAAAAAGTTGTGCAACTATAAAGTTATAATAAATAAATAAGGAACATTGACAGGTTAATAATTATTAACACTTTAAAAATTGTTGCAGAAACTTATATCGTCACTTACGGGATATCTTCCGTGATTATTCGTTATTTTGAGCTCCCGATATTTCGACGCTGTTGCAAGCGCCATGATCACGGGTTGACCCGTGATCATGGCGCTTGTAACAGAAGATATCCCGTAAGGGACAATATAAGTTTAGTTTTAAATCGTGAAAGCTTAAAAAAATGTTGCAGAAACATTTCTGCGTCAAATGAAAAAAACCTACCTAAAATCAACTTCTGAGAGCTTAAAGATTGGTTCAAGTCACCACCACTGGGCCTCCGCTGCTCTATATAAATCGATAGCTGGTATCAATACTAACAAGTTTTGTATGAGGAAAATGTTCAGAAGGGTCACGTTTCCGAGATTATGAGCTATCAAAGTCCATTCACTGATGGCATCTTCAGCACAACTTTGATTTGATCAGACACGCATAAAACATGTTTAACGATGATTTTTCAACATTTTCAATATTTTCAAACATGCGGTTCGTTTTTGGCTACCAAAAATCCCTTGCTCTATAAAATAAATAATCATTTTGCCTTTATCCGTGAGTAGGATAGAGCAGGCTAGAAAAAGAACTAAATCTACACGGTACTGTTTTCCTTCTCAACATCCCAAATAACATGAAAATAATGATACACCGAAACCTATAATAATAATAATATGTATAATCGATCAAATTCCTACTTGCAAACCCTCTCTGGACATCAATCAACGCGACATGAATCTCAATTCATACAGAAACTGTCAGACCGCAGTCACCAGTCAATCAGATCCCTCTTCCAATGGGATTGCAACTAATTCTACCCTCCAAATCTGGTTCAATCATAGCGGTTCAATCTTGTCGAGTGACAGGCATAGGAGTAAATAGATAAGGACAGAAGGCTTGATCTGTATGACGAGTGAAAGGGTACGCACACACACAAACATTGCAGCGACATCTAAAGGGTGTAAAGAATCTCTTAACGAGGCCTAAAGGCACTTGTTCTCCCTATCATTGCGTTATTTTTTTCTACACCATACCTGGGAACTTCTAGTTAGATATTTATTTATTTATTTAAACTTCATGTACAAGAGTGGTACATAGGCGGACTTAATGCCACAAAGCATTCTCTACCAGTCAACCTTTGGGGCAAATAAGACAGTATTGTGTGTGATAGAATACAATAAAAATAAAAATACCGTTTTTAAGCATAAAATTAAAACACATAAATGGGTATTTATACTAATACATATATATGCAAATAAAATAAACTAATATATATTAAAAAAATATACAAATACACCGAAAAACGAGAAACCTTATAATAATAAGTGTATGATCTCTTGCTAGACCAGACATTACTTTTAGATGATAGGTGAAGGGAATAAAAGAAAGTAAAGTACTGAAACACTACTGTATTGTCCCAAAGGTACTTAAAGTAAAATGAGCTTAATGAACTGTTTGTGCGGAAATGAAGTGAGTGACGCGGCCCTTGTTGGCTGTAACGAGAACGCCTGGCTGACTTGATAGCTCAACGCGAACTGAACTAATTATTACTTTTATGTTGAAATGAATGTGGCGTAAACTGCTGAATTGCAGAATGTGCGGTTGCACCGTACATGCTCCCGAGCGGGAAGATGAATATGAGATGAACATGAAAAGATGAGTAACAAGGTGATGCCAATTGGTCCTTATACTAGATGATTGACAAGGTGATGCCAATTGATCCTTATTCCAGATGATTAGAGTCTCTATTTGAACTCCGTTTTACGAGGCATAGGCACTGTACACTTGTCTAACTTATGCACTTTTGGAATTTCACTGTAATCTGATACACACGGAATCTCACACTGATTACGCGCACTAACACTATATTGAACTGCTGACGATGATGTAGAGGCCCCTGCCTCTGCCCGTGCCGGTGTCACGTGCTGTGTGGTCTGTAGACTCGCCGATGCGGCCCTTGCCACCTCGAGAGATGCGGTTCGCCTATTACGCATCCGTCGTACCATAAAGCCTGCTCCAATCACCAACACAACTCCGATCACCACGTAAAATGCTGTGTAGTGATGGATATCGTGGAAAGAAAGTTGATTTGGCAAAATTTCGCTTGCCTTAAGAATGCGGAGTTGCTTCTTGATTTCGTCGAGCTCCATGTTGCTCGAGAGGAGTGTATAGTTTTGTATTAGTGGAGTTGGGATGCCAACGTCTATGATATGATTGATTGGTTCTATCTCAGGTAGCTTGAATGATGGTTTTATGTCTAAAGTGCTAAAACCTTCATTGCGTGAGTAAACCGTAAAACTTTCGGTTTTAATAAGACAGTCGTGTTCGACTCCCAAAATGCCTGCTTTTACTAACTGCCCCGGCGACACATTATTATCGCATAAAACTCTTATTTGACACTGATTACAGCAGAAAAATGCATAATTGTTTATTTTGCTAAGAGCTGTCCATTGATTCGAACAAGTCGTAATGCTGACCTTGCATTTGTTGGAATCAGGTTCTACTTCACATAATTTTTCATCATTCTTGAGATGATAAATCGGCTTCTCTATATGACATAGATAATTATCGACGTTGTCACGTAGACATGTTTGGACGTCGTTTACAGACATCGGCAAATACGAGTCCTTCTTCAAATTGATTGCAACATGTTCAGCAATCGGAGTCAAAGTGGCTGCGCTTGAGTTACCTACAAGTTGTGGTATTGGAATAATTTTCATGATTGAAAATGTATCTCTAGACACCAGAGGCAATTTTAATTCGAAGATTAAAAATTCTTCCGTCATTCTTGCTTTGACTGTCAATAAATGATAAATATTTCTGAAGTTATTTTGTAAGTTATTTATCGGTAACGTAAGATCCTTTGAAAGATGACTCGATATTGTATTCAGAGTGTCTTTCAGTTGTTCTGGTGACAATAAATGAAAATTGAGTCTCCCGTGATAAACATCTGTTATGGTATCTAATAAACTTGTTTGGATTGTTTTTAGTTGTCTTAATACATTGCTTGTAGCGATTGCTCCCGTACTGAAATCGTTCATGGCTCGATTTCTCTCTGATTCGTTCAATAAAACGTTCTCCATCTTATCTAACTTGATTGATAGTGAATTAAGCATCTTGTGTTGCTTATTAATTGCTTCCCTGTTCCTCTTCAAAACGTTGTATTCTGCTTCAATTACTGTTGTTTGTTGTTTCAAGAGCGAGAGCAAATGATTATCATTGTCATGTATTGATTGAATATCTTGTTTATATTGTTCTGCGAATCTCTCATCAAGTACACCGAATAAGCTGTTCGCAAGATACCCTATACCGTTGATAAGGCCTCGCTTGCGGCGCCGCAGGACACGTGCGCGACGCGTGCTATAATGCTGACTCAGCAACAGGTGGTTATAGTACTCGAGTTCTGAGAATTCTTGCTGCATTAATTGAACTTGTATGACGGCACAATGTGACGTTTCTTTAAACTTGTTGCATAACTGATCCAAGTAGCTAAGGTATTTATTACATGCTTCTGTACCTTGCCAAAATGAATTCATGTCATAATATGTGACTATCTTCCATTCATCTCTGATCAATTGCATGTTTGCAATTTTGTCAAAATAAAGACCTTGATTGTCTTTTAATTGTGTTATATTGTATGAACAGTGAGCTGTGGTCAAAATGCTCATGAAAGACAAAAGTAACATTACCAGCGATGAGAAGCTGTAGTTTACTTTTTTGTTTTGATGTGGCTTGCCATCTTTCACTTCCTTAGAATGCAACTCTTGTTTGTCGATTCTATCATTCACAGGGAGAATAGACAGCTTGAGAATAGGCCTCTTGATAAGCCCATTCTTTGTTTTCAATGTGACCACCCTGATGTGGCCATCGGCACCGGGATGCAGCTGGACGACGCGGCCAACTGCCCACTTTCCAGGAGGTAAGTTAGCATCGTTAATTGTAACAATGTCATTTAGTTGAATGTCTGGTTGAGAATGTCTCCACTTGCTTCTTGCTGACAGCTGAGTGAGATATTCTGTATGCCAACGTTTCCAAATATCTTGTACTATTTTTTGAGTTAAATGCCATCTCGTCCGCATATCTGTTTCTGTTTCTAATATAGTCATGTCTTGATTTAGATTGACAAAACTTGACGGAGAGAGGAAATCCAAGTCATTGGGATCTTCAGTCAGAGGACACAGTGGCCTCGAGTTAAGTACTGCTTCTAACTGGGCCAGAACTGTGCTGAACTCTTCAAAGGTGAGCTTCTGCTCTCCAACGACTCTTCTTAAATGGTATTTTAAACTTTTGACCGCAGCCTCCCACAGCCCTCCTGCTGTAGGCCATGAGGGCGCATTAAAATGCCATTCGATCTCCCAAAATCTTTGTACTTCGTCCACTTGATTCTGGACTACGTTACAATGGAAAGTTTTGAAATTTCCGCATAAGATCCATCCCAGTCGTGTTTGTTGCGCGACCGGTAATGATAGATCCGCCCTGATAATGCCTTCTAAAATGATATAGGAATACACATCGGCTCCCAATAAGATGTCGATAGGACGGCTGACATTGTATTCTGGATCGGCTAGTTGCACGCCAGCCAGGTGTGCCCATGTTGGCTTGATAAATGTACATCTTGGTAATTGATTAATGAGCGTATCCATGATTACGACATCTGTGTTAAATGTGAAGTCATTAAAATGCGAACAACATGTTATGTTCGTGACACCCTTGCTACTGCTCTCTTTCTCTCCTATCCCGCAGATGACGGCCCTGCAGTACTTTCTTGATAAAGCTAGCTGTTGTGTCGCTCTAGCTGAGATAAGGGACGCTTGAGAGCCTTGATCTATTAGCGCACGCATTTTGTGGTATGATCCGTCACTTGCTTGAACCTTGATCATTGCAGTTGCTAATAATGTTTCGATCACGTTGTTGCCTTGTTGCGAAACTTGATTTTCTTGTGATTCTTGATTTTGCGTTCTAGTTGCAAGAACTGCTGGAGTGTCATTTTCCGTAATTGTGTTACATGATGACTTATTGTAAAACGCTTCATGTAAAAGTGTATTATGTTTGCCGCGACATTCGCGGCAGCGTCTTTCTGACGTACATTCTTTATCCCCATGCGAATAAAGACAATTTTTGCACAAATGCAATCGTGTTATAGCATGTCGCTTTGAACTTGGTGTCATGTTTAAAAACTTATTGCAATAGTATATTCCGTGTGACTCTTTACACAACGGACATGTTAATTCGATATTATTCACCGAAGTCTTACTTGCTGAATATTTATTCTTGATATTTGACGATGATGATTTATTTTGTTTGCTTGTTGATGGTTTGGAATTTTCGTTTTTCTTGCGCGAAGATTCCAATGCGGTAAATCTGCTCTCTAAGAAGCTTAGAAATTCCGTCAATTTTGGCAGTTCTCTGGGTTTCTTCAGAGATTCCAAATAATGGTCATGCGTTTCCGCGTCTAATTTCAGCAATAAAATACGCACGATGAACGGATCCCAGCTGTCTATATTAACGCCTAGGTTCCTTATTGAGTTTAAACACTCTAGTGTAGTATCGTGAATTTTCTTGATCTGAGGGACGTTTGCTTGTTGAACTACTGGAAGATTTAGTACGAGATCGATGTGAGATGTAAAAATCAACCATGTGTTATTGTACCTATTGTTCAATATCTCCCAGCAAACAGTGTAGTTGTCAGAACTGATTTGTAAATGCTGTATTAAACGTTCAGCTTCTCCCCGCACCTTGCTTTTAAGAAACTGCATCTTGTGGGCGTTTGATAAGGAGATGTTACTGTGGATAGCTTCAACAAACAAGTCCTTAAAAGACACCCAATTTTGATAATTGCCATTGAAGAACGGGATGTCAATTTTTGGTGTCCAATTCTCCTTGTTAACAACGGACCCTAGTTTTCTATTAATTGCATTTTTTAATTCATTGTAAATAGTTTCTTGCTTCGTATAAGATATCTCATATTCTTGATTCGTACCTTCCAATTCGCTGTCTAATTCCCAATGTAAGGAATCTATGATAGACCATCGAGACTGTAGGCTACGTAAGGCATCTTTCAACTCCCACTTTTCTGACATAAAATCTAAATTTATTAATGTCACAGTGCGCTGCAGCGCCCTGAAGTTGCTTGCTTGTTTTTTCAATAGTTCATCAAGCTTGCTAGATGAACCTCTAGAGCATACCTCGACGGGCGGCAATTGACGTGCCACCGGGTCTGCTTGCTCAGACGGCGCAGGACATTGTTCCTCCTGTGCAGAACCTGATGTTGAGCTTCTTTCATTTTTATCAACAAAACTTGATATTGTTGATTGATGAATGCCTTGGTCGAGATGTATAGCTCTTTTGTTTTTTCATATGCATGGTCACTAAAATACGGATGAGACTTGCTTTCCTCCGTAAGAAGACGATCGTGATTGTACTGGTAATCGGACCAATACTGATTTAAGTGTTCTAAACGTCGCTTGAAGTAGTCGGCAGTCTTACGATCTGCCGAGTCCTTTTTGATATTTGTAGCCAACTTTAGGATGGCTGTGTAAAGTTCGTCCTGATTTGCATGTATGGCCTCCATGACGAGGACTTAATTGAAGTAAGAAATAAATGGAAAGATCTTACTTGAATGTTCTTGATAACTGCTTACGGATCCTTGGTGATCCCCTGAGACACCTGCTAGCCTCAGGTCTTGATGATAAACCACTCCCTGGGACACCTGGTTGTCCCGAAGTCTAAAATTCCTGCACTGAACTGCTGATAGTTCACAGATCCTTGACGATCCTTGAGACACTTGTTAGTCTCTAAGTCTGAAATCCCCACACTTAGCACCTGATAGTTTACGGATCCTTGTTGACCCTTGAGACACTTGTTAGTCTCTAAGTCTGAAATCCTCACACTTAGCACCTGATAGTTTACGGATCCTTGTTGACCCTGGGTCACTTGTTAGTCCCAAAGTTTTGTAGTCACTCAACACAGTACACACTTGAGTCACTGGATAGCTGCCCGCTACACTGTCCACGCGCGCGAAATGAACTATGTAGCGTCCGATGTTGACAGTCGAAGGACCAAAAAGAATGTATGATCTCTTGCTAGACCAGACATTACTTTTAGATGATAGGTGAAGGGAATAAAAGAAAGTAAAGTACTGAAACACTACTGTATTGTCCCAAAGGTACTTAAAGTAAAATGAGCTTAATGAACTGTTTGTGCGGAAATGAAGTGAGTGACGCGGCCCTTGTTGGCTGTAACGAGAACGCCTGGCTGACTTGATAGCTCAACGCGAACTGAACTAATTATTACTTTTATGTTGAAATGAATGTGGCGTAAACTGCTGAATTGCAGAATGTGCGGTTGCACCGTACAATAAGAATGACTCTAGTAAAGACTGATAGATATTGGGGGTCAAAGTTCCAACTTTTTGACAATTTATTACCTTGAACACCTCCACGACCCTCACGCTATTCCATCCAACCACCAGCACAATGTTTTGAGTGCGTTACATTGAGTTTTCCACAAAACATGATTTTTTCACTTAAAAAGAAACCCGTTTCCTAGCAATAATTGTTGCGTAAACTTACTTAGTTTGATGTACAGAGTTATTGGTTGACGGCTTCGTGATGAGGTTGTTTATACCCTTTATAGTTACACAACAACCGGAGAAGCTCGTGGCTACATCGTAACAGCCGCTCGGGTCAATCTTTAGGTTCAGCCGTGCTTTCCTAGGTTGGTCTGTGGAGGGGTGACCACTCATCAGATACCGAATTTCCCCCGTGCCTAGGAAAGCACGTTAAGCTGCAGCCGTTAAGTAGTCAGAGGCCCGAAAGTCTGACAACGAGTCTTACCAAGGGGTATCGTATTACCCAGTACAACCAACTGAGTTGTGGAGGTCAGATAAGCAGTTGCTCCATTTAAAATATTGGTATTCAGCTGCATCCGGTTAGACTGGAAGCTGACCCCAACATACTTGGGAAAAAGCTAGGCTGTTGGTAAAATGAATAAGACAAGAACGTCGGGCAGTAGCCCAGCAGACAGAACACCCGTCTGGTCCGAGGATCCTTCTCTTTTAACCGACTTCCAAAAAAGGAGTCGTTCGTCGGAATCTTTTTTTTTTTATGCATGTTCCCCGATTACTCGAAGATGGCTGCACCAATTTGGATTTTTTTATTTTGTTTGAAAGGGTATACTTCACAGGTGGTCCCATAATCTTCAAGTCAGGATGTGAATATGGAATCTTGGAGACATATAGAGAACTCTTCAAATTTTATAGGCACACATGAAGCGATTTGGGTAGTTTTCGGAAAAGTGTTTTCTCGGAGTGGTCCCACTTCAATTTGGTAAAGATCTGATGAAGAACTTCGGAGATAGGCAACGGAACTCCGCAACAAATGATAGCAAATGGACTGGGATTGCTGAAATCTCATGTCTGTCTATTGTTTACATCAGTTCATAACATAACATCACGCCAGCTGTACGCTGTGAAGGGGTAATTGCATGTGAACCACTAAAAAGTGAAAAATAAAAACTCGGTCGGTTTTATTTTTTGCAAAAAAGTTTTCTATGTAGCATTTGCATTGATTACAGTATCAGTGCGTATGCGGCGTCTCCCACTTTCTATCTTGTGTTGCGTGCCCTAATAACGCCTGCGCAATTGACGACGATCTGACTGCATCAGTGAGCGGTGTTCGCGAGCATTCTGGGCCAAGCATACTTGAACTTTTTACCATCGGTTGCTAAGAAAAAGTACCAGGCTGTAAGTTTAATACATGGGAATTTTAGAAAAGTTTGTTTCGGTTTTTTGCAGCGTTGTCTCTGTCACTCATATATATTGATCAAGTACTACATTTCCATTATCAATGACCTACATTATGGCAAGCTATGGCCTGCCACGAGTCTTTGAGTCCGTACGTTTTTGTGCCCATTGACATTCTGGCCTTCTGTATCCATCTATTCTGTGGGTATAGTCCTAACACACTTATCCCCTCGCCGCACCCCTTGCCCGTCTCATGGCGTCCCGTACTAATTGCCAACTAATTATCGAGAGCTCCGCGACCTAACTGCTCCACTTTAGCGTATTAGAAAGCTAACAGCCGGCTGTTACTGGTTAGGTCCTAATTTTGGACTTTCTGTTATTGGGATAGTTGTGTCTGGAAGTCGTTCTCAACTTGTGTTGTAATGGGCTGGTTAACTGTTTCTTTGATGGCTTATTGTTATTCTTTCAAATGAGAAAGTTACTACTAGTCGGTGCTTTGTCGTCGAGCGTATATTTTGAACATCCGAACTGAAATAATGAAAACATTTAAAGAAGTTACTGCAATAAATATGTAACAAGGTTTGATAGCTCTCTAGTGAGATTTTACACATTGTATCATCAAGCTGCGCACTGTAATGCTCGGTTCTCTTCCCTCAATGTAATGCTCGATACAGATTCGGCATTATAGGTTGCGCACCGTAATCAGGGGCGGATTTCCCTATATGCCGAGTAGGCCCGGGCCTAGGGCGACAAAATTTAGGGGGCGGCAAAATTTTGTCCCGCTTTTTTGTTTTAGTAGTTACCTACGCGCCTACGTGTAAAAACCCAAAAATGTGTCCTATAGCATCCCGCAAAAAATGTTATTAGAAGTGTTGCTTATCCAACTGAATCTTTGCTTACTAGTTTATTCCAAGGTTAATTTAATTTCTATAGTTTATTTAATTTTTCATGCTTTCCAGCACATAGGGGGGCGGCAATCTTTCGTAGGCCTAGGGCAGGTATCAAATCCGCCCCTGACTGTTATGCTCGGTTCTCTTCCCTCAATGTAATACTCGAATCTGTAACATTATAGGTTGCGCTCTGTAATGCTCGGTTAATTTTAATTAGTGGTTAAGGAAATATTAAATTAACAACTGTAAAGCCTAAAAGGAAAAAAATCAAAAAAATTGGATAGACTCACGTAGATCTTAAGTTACTAATAATAAGCTTAGTTTAATGTAACGTGTCAAATGATTTTTTTCCAATTCATCTTGGTTTACTTTAAGAAAAGAGGAAGTTACTGAAATATCCCAGAGTTCATTTAGCTAAGCTTCCTCTGAGCGTCGTCTTTTACTCAATAACACCGCAAAAGCCATCTGTCTTTTAGAAAACTAATGTAAAAACGTAGCTCTTGTTTTTTTTTGAACGCGACGACAAACTCGTTGCATTTCAGTAACTTGTAGGAGTAGTGAAGAAAGAAGTGGAAGTCAAATTAAGATTCGAGAGTAGTATGGATGTGGGATGAAAGAAGCAAGTATAATATTACATCACGCCCGTATTACAAGAAGAACTAGACAGGCTTATGTCGTTATCATCATTCTCTTGCTCTTTATCCCAATTTATTTCTAGTCGACGCAGGATGTCTCCTTCTTCCATACTCCTCTATTTTTCGTCATCTCATCAGACACTTCTTTTCTTACCATATCCTTCTTAAAACAGTCCATCCATCGTTTCTTTGCTCTTCCTCTACTCAAGTACCCATCCACATTCATACTCAAAACTTTTTTCACGACATTTTCCTCATTCCTCCGCATCACATGCCCATACCACGACAACCGATTACCACACAACTTTTCAGTCACCGGCGCCACTTTCAGACTTACTCTTATATACTCATTCCATACTTTATCCATTCGCGTAACACCACACATCCCCCTTAGCATTCTCATCTCCGCGACATGCAGATGCCTTTCATTCATCCCTTTTGTGGCCCAACATTCTGATCCATACAAGACAGCTGGTCTAACTATTGCTTATGTCGTTAGTTATGTTGAAAAAATCTTGATGAAAAACCTTAATAACATTGCCCTTATTTGTAAACCGATCCCAAAACCTCGTGCAGTTTCTGACATTGTAATAGTTCACATAACATCACGCTTGTAATCCCTGAATAGTTAGGCAGTGGTGTACCTAAATAGTACACCCATATTCCGCCAATTATGATTAAGTCCCATGCAATAGAGGGCGAGCCTATTGCCATCAACCAAGCGTGAATCAAAAAAAAAAAAAAAGAAACAAACGTTAAAAAAACAAATACAAATATTTCTTTCCCCTTATTTTCTACCTTCAAAATGGAAGGAACACATCATTTTACTATGGTAAAACGTCGTTTATATGTTCACGACACCTGCAAACTGACAGGGGTAAACACGACACGTACCAATTTTACAAATTGACAGTTGTCGGAGGTCAGAGCAATCGTTTGCGACACATTGTGAAACCTTCGGAATACATTGGATTCACACATTTCGATTGTATTTATTCGTGGTACGTTCAAGATATGAATTCGTTTAGAAATATGTAGATACTTTATTTAACACGATATTTAACGTAAGTAGGCTTGAAGAAGGGATTAAAATGTATTGGTAGGTGTTTCACGAATGCGTTAATAACTTGTTACGGGTTCGTTTACTTATTACTGATTTTTGAATGTATTTTTTTAAACCTATAATTTGTGAATGTGTGAACATTGTAGGCTTTGTAGATTCCCAGATTCTTGTTAACTTTTGTTAAATATTTATCTTGTTTTACGTTTTTTGTATAGTAAGCGACGACCTATTGTCGGGCCTACGCTGTCCTCTCCATACTTAAGTACTAATGGTATTAACATAATGATATTGTTAGACCAAATGGTTTGAAAAGATTAACCATGGAATTCTTCCACATGCAAACGACCAACCCGAACCGTGCACCTTTTCCGACGTTTTATATGTGCCCATCTAGGCCTATGTGAAATAAAATATTTTTATTTTTGATTTGGTCTTAAAGTGGCGTGGTACACAGCTATTAGTACTTGTTCACGTAGGCACGCGCGGGTGCGGGCGCGGAGACGTGCCGAGTTCGTGTTCACATTGGCCGCCAGGCGTTTGCGCGAGACCGTTTCTTGCGACAAGTTCATACTGGTTGAACTTACCTGACGTCGCGAGTGAATCGCGCGCTCCGCCGCTAGTTCGACGTGAACACACACAAACATCTCACGCGTTTGATATTGCCGCGAGCCCGCCGCACACGCCATTCGCTAGCTTGCCCGCTACTTAGACCGCACGTGCGTTGTGTACGTGAACACTTGGATATTACGCCATATGTTTGATATTTCGTGACCGCGCCCGCCACCGCTCCCGCGAGTCAACGTGAATGAGTACTTAGCCTAACAATAATCTCAAAGATCTCAAAGTTCTACACAAAATCGAGCTTTAAAACTATTCATTATTAACATAACATAACGTCTGTAATCCGCAAATGCAAGTCATTATAAACAGTATACAAATAGTTCACTCTCATTTAGCCAGTTATGTTTAAGTCATAAAATAGGGGGCGAATATAATACAATCAACCGAGCTCAAGAGAAATTTCTGATAGATAAATAGATATTATAGATAGTAATAAGTTACTTTTTACTATCTATAATAGTAGTAGTCGTAGCAACAGTAACTGGAAAACCTGCCTGCCTAGTCCTTTCCCAAATATGTTAGGGTCGGCTATCCTGTCGAACCAAATGCAGCTGAATACCAGTATTTTACATGGAGCGACTGCCTATCTGACCTCCACAACCTAGTTACTCGTAGTTCTGGGTGGCCACTGATGACCTGTTTCGACTGTCAAAGATCTACAAATGACAGTTGGGACCAACTGCTTAAAGTGCTTTCCGAGGCAGGTATGTAATGGGTGGCCACCCATCGACAGATCAACCTAGGCCAGCATGGCTTAATCTAAAGATCAACCCGAGCGGCTGTTATTATTTAGCCATGAAATCCTCAGCAGCAGTCTAGAAAGCCAGACGGTTATGATCGTATGAAGGTAAACGGTAGATGGTGCGACGCCTGAACGAACTCAGCGTTTGACTTTTGAGGGTTCCGTACTCAATGGGGGACAACGGAACCCTTATTTCTGTTCAAATTTGATGTCGGCTCGTCATTTTCTGCGAGTGACGGTCTCCGCATTACTCAGTCAAGACGATGCGTCCTATGCGCCTTGCTGATACCTAAATTGTGTTCTGCGTATCTTTAAGTTAGGTGTTCAGAGCTGACATAATGTTTAAACCGTTATACCTGCGAACACCATCATTCGTAGCTAACAACCTAGCCGCCATATACTATGAACAGAACTATTAAAAGAAAGAAAAACCATTTATAAGCCAAAATAATAAAATAATAGTGAAATTCCTAGTACAAATTATAAAAAATAAATATAGATTAAAAAAAAAAAATAAAAGAAACTAAACTGGTCCTGTACAAGGCCAAAAGGCCCCTATCTCATCATGGTGCTGCAACATTAAAAAAATGTCACAGCGCTGGTATTCTGATAGGGCCCAAAGTGAAAGTGATACCACGGTCAGATACGGACATGATTTAAAAAAAAAGTAGACGAATAAACAATACTTAATTAGTATCTACTAGACTCCGCTGTGTGTCCGTCCGTCTGTCACAAAGGCTGTATCTTTTGAACCTTAAGGTTCAAAAGGCAAGGATCGAAGGAATACCTAATAATTATTAGATATTCCTTTGATCCTTGTCTGTCATTATCACATACATATTTTTTATTAAAATAAATCTGAATAAATTACTTTCGAAATAAAAAGTGCTTTGTAGGTAAATCAAAACTCAAAGGTACAAAAGTTTAGAAGGATTAAATAAAAGTCTATATTAAGATTGATACCGAGTGAAGCCTGTTATTCGCTTTATTGTCTAGAGTTACAACATCTTTATTAATAAATTAAAATGTTTTCTATTAAACAAAAGCTACTATAATGTGAACGAATACTTGAATGATAGATTTTAATTAAATATATAAATAATTAAATAGGTACAAATTTATCGCCAAGACTATTTAATTAAACCAAAGGAATTAGCTACCTGCCTACTAAATAATAGAAATATATGTTTGTTAATTGTATGTTTTGTTTTGTGAGTTTTAAATAATTATTTTGTTTTTTATGTATAATTTAATTTTAATTTTTGGCTGTGTTACTGTGTACGACTGACATTTTAACTTCTAACTTTAAGAATTTTGACATTTATATTTCTTGATTTTTATTTCTAATTTTTCTTGTTTTGTTTATCTAATTATTCGGTTTCATTTATATTTTAATTTTTAGCATGTAAGAATTAGATTTTGCTATGCCCTGACAGGGTCTAACAACGGTTCTTAGCTCTAAGCCTTTTGTTAACACCATGTTTTACCTTGTGGAATGCAAATAAATGAATATGAATATGACTAGTCAGAACAATGTACGTAGACAAAAAAAAAGGAAAAATTGTGAAATGTTTTATAAAAGAAATGTAGATGAGATCACAAAAGGCTGAATTTTCTACATAATGTATAAATGAGAAATGATCTTTATTTTGCAAGTAGGTTTTTACAAACTTTTTACACGTCACTTTTTGACACTAGATGGGGCCGGTGTTTCGTACCTAACTACTCTGAGAAGAAACAGCCGAAACAAACTCACTACTACTACTACTACTTGATATACTTAATTTTCATTACTTATATCATGCCTACTTAAGGGGCCGGCGGAGCATGCGTCGTTCATACAATCGTAATACCAAAATAATTTGTAAATTAAACATATTCTTAAGGTATTGTGTGTTTATTTCGATTGAATTACACAATATCTAGGTTCCCAAATATATATTTTGAATGGACACTGATTTAAACAAGAGTTATTGGAAAAATAAATTTTCTATGGGATTAGGAAAATGATATGAATCATTATCCTTTCAAAATATGTATTTGGGAACATAGATATTCTGTAACTCAATCGAAATAAATACACACTACCTTAAGAATATGTTTAATTTACAAATTATTTTGGTATTACGTTTGTATGAAAGACGCATGCTCCGCCGGCCCCTTAAACTCTCTTAAATTCTAGTATTCATGTAAATCCATATTATAACTTTAAGGCTGGACTGGGGTAGGTTAATAATTTAAACCGCCAAGCATTTGAGTGTGCTTTAAAACTTAAAATAATCCCACATCAGATGGAGGTTTTTTTTTGTTTTTCAGTACAATAAGTCATCACCTTCCTACCCTTGTTGTTGTTATGTTATGTTACTTGTGATCGGCGCAACACGTATTTTAAACCCCCGACGCAAAAACGACGGGGTGTTATAAGTTTGACGTGACTCTGTGTGTGTGTCTGTCTGTGGCATCGTAGCGCCCGAACGGATGAACCGATTTTGATTTTGTTTTTTTTTCTGTTTGAAAGGTGAATTAGTTGAGAGTGTTCTTAGCTATGTTTGATAAAAATCAGTCCAAGATTGCCTCCGCCACAAAATGGCGGATTACATATTTATTCAACAACTCCCTCAATATGGGTATCAATTGAAAGGGCTTGACTAGTAGAATACAATACACGTTACATTTAATTAAAAATCCAAGATGGCCGCCACCACAAAAAGGCGAATTAACGAATTGTTTTCTATTTAACTTTTAGTACATTGTGTAGGGGGTTTTTGAAATCTTTTATTTAATTTTACTCCTTTTCCATTCTAGTCTGTCAACCGTCAAGCTATCATTTACTCCTTTATCTTTCATATCATTCCTCACACAATCCAACCATCGTTTCTTTTTCCTTTTTTTTTCATTACAGTAAGTCATAGTGAAATAATTTATTGTATTCTTTTCACGTCATTTTGGTATCAAATCTCATAATATGGTGATTATGTTATGAGAATGACAATTCTCATGATCCCATTCATAAGGAATGATATGAAAGAGAGAGGAATAAATGATGCCGTGATGTCTAACGGGGAAGAATAGAAGAAGAAAACGTTTTGCGCCGATCCAAAGTAGAATGGGAGCGCAAGAAGATGATGATTAATAAAAATCTTCAAACTAACATGAGTAAAGAGCCTAATCAAATAAATTGTTTCAGCCAATGATAATAGCAAAACGGGAGTACCCTTATCACCGATGGGAGCCACTGTACTTCGGCACCAACAAGGAACCCTGGTACAGTGAAACGCTGTACTGGGAAGGACTTCAGGACAAAATGACACAGGTAACTTAACACACCATAGACTTTCGGCCCAGAAGCTTTTTGTTCAAGATTTCTTTTGGCCAAGAAGCTTTTTGGGCAAGTAGCCTTTTGACCACACGTTTTGCCAACAGATATACGATCAAGAAACAGTGACCGTGGGGAAAACAATTTAAAGAAGCATGCCATGAGTGACGGCAACTCAAGTTACGGAGCGATGACACTCATGACGAAAACAAATGCAACACGCTCGCGCGTTCCTTATCCCAAGTCGCATCACCCTTGAAAGAGTCCGCAGTCATGTGGGACACAGAAGCTAAACCTGTAAGGGTGCTTGCATAAAGATACAGGTTCCCTATACGGACACGCTGGTCGGATACTAATAAAATAGTTCAAAATCTTTGTATTTCGATTTGGACATCTTTATACAAGCACCCAAGGTCTAGCTGGTCTGAACCTTTTTTTATTTCGGATCATCAAATGACTGAACGGATGGGAGTATCAGACTTTTACTGACTAAAACCCATCCAAGTTACTTCTTAGCCCTTTGTGTTTCAGGGCCGCGGTATCTCATCCGAACAGTCCCGCAGCCCCGGCAGACATCGGCCTATGCGGTCCTCTGTCGGTCTCAACCTTGATTGGTTAATTCATTTGCTGTATCTTTGTTTTCCTTTAGATGTTGGAGATGTGTCTGCAAGAATACCGGATGGTGGTCCTCGACGGAGGCTTCCTTTCTCACGCGGCCAGTAACAAACCCAAGCATCGTCTGAAAAGAGCCGAGGAAATGAACACGAATAACTATTTAAAGATCATCAAATGGTTCCGAGAGAAGTATGAAGAAAGACAGGAGTGTAGAATGCTTTGGGGCTTATATTTATATTTCAAATAGACAAAAGGAATGCAACCGATTGCAAAAATGCTCAAAAAGTGGAACGAAGTTTATAGGGGTCGGATGTCATGGGACTTTTATTGAGTTCTATTGAGAGAGAGAGGTGAGGAGTAGAAATGAAAGAAATGAGGTATCTTTGGGGACTGTCGATAGAAGTGAAAAATAAGAAATCCAAAATAAACTTTATCTTAATTGTAAAAGGTTTATTTTGACTAACCGTTCTATGAAAGCCTTTGGTGACGATAGCGCGAGTGCCATGATTTTTTTTGACCCAAAAAGTGTTCAACGCGCCTAAAGAAGTTTTCACCTCAAAAAATTCGCCACTTGCGAGATTTCTTTAATTTCCTTCGGTAATTTTTTTTCGCTTATGATGATATTTATGTCTATAGATACCTATTAAACGCCAATTTGGTCTATTTATTTTGTTCTTTGTCGTCGATGAAAGGCGTACTTCAGGGTTTTTGAAAATTTTCAATTTAGGTTTAAAGATATTTATTCTCAAAAAAGACACAAAGTTACTTACATGAGAACAATGCTTAAAATAAATTATAATTAAAGTTCGTCACAGACGTTATAGTAGCAATTATGAAATTAAGACTACAATATTCATCTATTATAACTACGACCTAAAAATGCCTAATTTTTAGACTAAGATTTCTTTTGAGATTGTTAACTGATACTCCCAGATAACTGGACAAGAAATTTTTTTAGGAAAACCACATTCTTGAGTGAAGTGATTCAAAACCCATTCGCAAATATCAGAAAATACCTATTAAGTTCCAACAACTATAAACTTCGTTCAACCTTAATGATCTTATTGCACTAGACTAATTTAATGAGAAATGATGAAATGTATGAGATGATTTTAAGATGCAAGTGTTTGAGTTCCCCAAGGAGTTATGTTAGGCCTTTAGTTAAACATGAATAATTTACGGAAATTTTATAAAACTACTGATTCAGTGATCACTGAAACTCACGTTAATTATGACCGCTTAGTATGCAATTAGAATTTCTTATCAAATTAATTGCACGTTAATCAATTAATTTACGATGTTTTACAGTGCACAGTTTTATAATGCAATGCGAATAATCAAGATATTAAAAAGATGTTTTTATTCAAATATTACTAACTTTTTCCTTTTTTTTGTTAAAATGTTATGTTAACATTTATACCTTTTGAAGTGTACCTTTTCGAAGAAAGAAAATAAAGATTTATAGTATTTTTATTTCGTTTTTGTTTGAATACATTATTAACTCATTGGTAAAGTAGATCCAGAAGTACAAAGAGTACCACGCGTTTTCACAGGCCATATTTTGACCATATTTTCACGTCTTATACGGAATACGACGAATTCTATTTTACCTTGATACGTAGATGGAATTGAAAGTTAAGAACGGCTCCTGAATAATAAAATCAAAGCGACTATGCACCATCACATCCTAAAGTTACTTATAGAAATGATGATACAAAGTATACTATAATAATTAGAATCGTACCAGTTTGTGAAACATTAATAACGTAGGTATGCAATGTAAAATAGGGATGACGACTACGAAAAACATATAATTCTGTTTAGTCCGTCAGTTAGATTATCAAGAAATATTGGATTCGTTACGGTTAAATTTTTGTTTTATCATATTGAGTAAAAAAATACGAAGATATTAAATATAAATATTCGCTGGACATTAACACGCAGCGCCATCTAGTGCTACACTAAGCAAGGCTTGTGTCGTGGACACCAGATAGTTGATATACTACTTATATACTTTAAAGATAAAACGCATCAATGATCATGAGTGGGGGCTTGCGACGTCACTTTCCGGTAAATAATGTACTGAAATGTGACAACACATGAGTTTAAACTCATGCGTTGCTCAGTGCGTCAATTCCGACGCACTGTATCAAACACACTGTGAAAAAAGATAAAATATTTGTCCAATATGTTTTGGAAATCTATTAGACGGACAATTTTTTTTGTCGTCTTCCCTATTATGATAAAGCAAGCGTGGTTATGATTTTCCTATAATATAATAACCGACATCAAATTTTCTCCCATTTCCCGGAGAAACTGTCTGACTCGGTGCCTGTCTGACGACTGCTTCGTGGATCCAGTGCCCGCAAGCTCGATTTCTGAGACCTGGGTTCGATTCCCGGGCCGGGCAAAGTGTTATTGGGTTTATCCATTAAAATTTTTCCAGTAGCAGCCACGGAGACGGGGTTTGTGACCGATTGATGGCAAAAGGCTAGCTCACTATAACATGGGACTTAAAACATTACTGGCGAAATGTGGCTGTACTATTGGGTGCAATTCGGCCTAATCCTTTAGGGATTATAGGCGTGATGTTATGTTATGAGTTACTATTGATCCCACTGCTGGGCCTTTACCCAAATTATGGGGAGAGGCCTTTGCCTCTTCTGATTTCCAGATGCATCTTATGAGTATTGTTCTTTAAATACGTTTCAGTTATGTGGGTAACCCCGTGTTTGAAGCCATGTGTTAAGTTTCATCACAGTTTTTTTAAATTATGTTAAAAACTTTTGAATACCTAATTAAAACGTTAAATAGGCTAGAAATAGGCGTTACCGTCGAGCCGTCGTCGTCGTAGATGCGCTACATTTGACTGCACGACTAATTTACTGGTGTAATTTTATGCTGTTTCGTTGTGAGATTTAGCTCAGGTTTTATCAAATTTACTATACAAATATTACAGCTAAGATACTGTCATATTAGTTGAGAATTGCCTTGTTCGATTTGACTAATAATATTCAAGGTCATTGCAAAGGAGTGTTGCTTCTTCTTACTAGCTATTGTCTCAAGAAAATTTAATCATTCAAAGATTAAGAATAGATCTAGTGGTGTTTGTGAATGGAATTGCAATGCAAATGAAGGTACACATTCGTAAATAATTTTGATCAACAGTTTTTTCAATACAAATACACAAAATATTGTCGTTTTAAGATACAAATGTCGCCTAAATGTACCTTGTAAAGCACATTACGTTCCTACACTTATTACTGTTATCAAAGATGATTATAAACATTCCGTTTTTATCTTCAGCATATAGAATTTAAACTATTTATTAGCGATTTTTATGTAAAATACGGCTTGTTGCTAGAAAATAATAAGAATCTTGTGATAAAAGGTTTTACTCCCCTGGAATTGTTTGTATTTTGCAGGCTTGTATACATATTTTATTCATGTTCGATACAGATTATGATAATTTATATAGTTGTCGCTATTTTTTAATTGTTTTTAAATAAAACTCCGCCGTAGTGTTATGACGGACCCCTAGATTATTCTGTATATCGAGGTCTTCTTATGTCGAATGTTTCGTCCTAATAAAGATTTTAATATATTAGAGGCATTTTTTGTGTTATTTGCTCTGAAACCTTGCCTTTTGTGCCCAATTACGACGAAGCTGAAAGGAGAGTAATGTCATTAAGGCGAGTGTAAGTATGTTGGCGTACCTACTTATATCTGGAATTGCGACCGTTGGAAATTGAATTATCTTGACCTAATGTTGCTTGAGTCTTACTCCGACTGAAATTGTTCGTAAATCCAGTTATTTTAAGAGGTTCCCCGCGACCTAACCAAAAACGGTCTGTCGTCAGCGCAATCTTGCGTTAGGGCCAGTTCAGACGGAACGGAAATATTCTCGTGCATGCTCGAGCCTTCTCCGGTTACTATTCACACTAAGCGAGACAAAGTGCTGTCTCGCGAGTCCTCGCGCGTCATCTTGATCTTACGCGAACGCAACCAAAGAGCTATTAAAAGCTCCCATTTTTAACAGCTTTTTTGGTTAAAAAAGCAGTCGTTCCATTAAAATACTGGTATAACGCTGCATCCGGGAAAACTGGAAGCCGACCCCAACTTAGCAACTTAGTCTTTTGCCTTATACGTTATCATTTTTAGCGATAATTTGTATGACTTTATTTATTACTTAAAATGGCTCTCTAGTTTATATCAATTAGTAAATGAGAGAAATAAAATGGATGGAATGGAAGCACAGAAATAATAAAGAAAATCAAAGACGTTTTTTCCTCTTAAGAGCCATATGTGAGTAATATTAAGAGGTCGTCAAGTATGTGATCATTGTGGCCACTCAAGAGGGCCGAGTGGTCTCCTCTTTGTTTGTCTTATCAAGTATTATTACAAGGAGGACACTTAATTGCTCATCGGATACAATATTGACCATTTTTGGATGTAGTGTGTGGATTTATATGCAGCCTTTAGGGATGGCAAGAGCGATTTTTATGGTTTCAGTGATTTTATATTAAAAACCATAAAATGCTCACATAGTAGGCTGTGTACAGACCCGTCGAAATCCGGAGACGTACAAAGGTCTTTGATATTAGAATAATGAGTTATGGACCTCAAATGAAGTTGGACAGGATACCTAGTAAGGCGCGGTCATGGCAGGTGGAGTAATGCAGTGATCGAGTGGCGTCCAAGGATCCATCGGTTCCTTTGCGTTTCTGAAGCGAGACAAAGCTTTAAACAAATCGACGCTTCTAAGTTAAAAACGTAGGTATTTGTTGTTTACAAAGATTTTTGCAAGATTAATCGTGTATACAAAATATTTGTTTTTAAGATGTGTTACAAAAATCTGAAGAAACATATATCATACGTCTTTTAAGACGTATTGTGAAAATTTGAAACACATATGAACACGAATTCGACCTCTTTTTTCAACCGACTTCCAAAAAGAGGAGGTTCTCAATTCGTCTGTATTTTTTTTTCTTTTTTTTTAACATCTGTCTTGAAACATCCTCGTTTCCCATCAAGACGTGTCTACTGATATAATGGACGCTAAATGATCGATGGATCACTTTTTTCATGTTTCTGAGTAACAACTAACGAGCTTTATGCAGCTACTGTAAATTCTAATGAATATTAGAAAGAAGTAAAGGTTGTAAGTTTATAAGTTTGGATGTAGAGGGTAAACTTCGGAAGTACCTGATCCGATTCCGAATATTCTATGTCATGTCCTAGAACCAAAAATTCGAAGACATGTGACATCTACCAATCCGCACTGGGCCCGCGTGGTAGATTATAGCCCATTCCCTCTCATTGAGAGGAGGCCGTGTCTCAGCAGTGGGAACATTTTAGGCTGATGATGATGATGATGATGATGAATGGGAAGCTACATTGTCTCCGAGTATCATCTTACTCCTATTGTAAATGTGAAAGGAAATGTGGAGGGAAGGTTGGACGTTTGCTAACTGAATGGTAGACAAATTCAGCCGTTTTGGTGATGAAATTCGGCAGAAAGATAGATTATAGTCTGGAACTACACGCGGGCAAAGTCGCGGGCATAAGCTAGTATCGTTGGATAATTTCGTGGCTAAAAGCAAGAGTGTAATAAAAAACAGATGAAAAAATCTTCCCACCCGGACTGTGCAAACATAATTCCATAGAACTAAAGGAATCCTCAGAATTTTGTTTATTTTCTTTCATCTGGTGGCCATGTTTACTCTCCACGAACTCCAATAACTTGCGATTGTTTGATCTCGCCTCCTTATAGCCTTTTTATAGATATTTACTTTGGACGGCAGCTAATAAGATACTGTCTACAGACAATCGTTTTTCGGAAACTACTTACGGGTCATATTTGCTTTTTGTCTTATCCGTTATATGCCTGCGGGAAACTTTCCGGCTTTCCGATAGTCACTGCCTACGTATTAAAGATATTTTGGCAATGATATATGTATTATACAGTCTAGTACTTACTAGAGTAAAAAATCTGTGAATATAATTATCTCATACATACGGAGAGGCAACTCCAGAACGCCACCTCTCACGTACCTTGTGGTGGTACCTTCTTACGAGCCTTAAAGCTTGGCTGGCTCTTTTTACCTACTACTATTCATTATGTTAAGGTTTCTGAACGTACAACTATCGCATATATCGGTGAAGTGGTTCTAAGTTGCTTATAGCACACTCATACACAGCAGACAGAGATATATGTATTAAATCATAATCAGACAATAATAAATAAAAAAGTGTTCCCAATGCTGGAATGCAGGCCTTCTCTCTATTATACGAGGGAATGGACTGTAATCCACCACGTGGGCCCAGTGCGCGATGATAGATGTCACACATGTCTAAGAATTTTTGTTTCTATATCAATTGATGTTTCCTTACGGCGTGCATGTACTATACAATGTAAACGTGACCGACATTTGCTTTAAAAATGATAGATTGTTCTAAACATGAACATCATTTCGTTTGCAACAATACCCACCATAGGTAATTTATCAACTAATAAAGCCACAACACCACCGAAAATGCTAATTAGCTAAAGTGGTTTCACTCCCATTAATATTTCGAGCACACGTTGGTGGCACACAATGCTGTTTTTGTTTGCGTTTGGGGTAGTGCGATAACAAATGGGCACATGACACTGTTCAACTGCGGAATATTTAAGTACAGAAAGCTGACTCCCGCACAACAAGGTACCCCGAAGAGTTTAGAGCCTTATCACACTAGCGAGTTGCGAGTGAGTTGAAAGCGGGGCGAGTGCGCAGCGAGCTCGCCGCGAGTTCGCAACGTGTGCGCGGCGAACACGCCGCTAAGAAAAACAAACAGTGCGTTCCGAGATAGGCTGTAAACGCTATGAGCATCCGTAAACCCGTTCCGAGTTTACTGTGAGCGTGATCACAAGCGCGATATCGATGTTCCTTGAGTCGTCATAGATGACGTCATGACACGCGCCATCTTGCGATTACACCGACCATGCCCCAAAGAAATATCACCGTGAGCGCTGTCAAATGACCTAATGACAGATCTTAGCTGTCATAATCGTGAAAACTAAAACGGGACGCAAAATATTGCTGTGAGCGCTGTGAGTGATTATATCGTAACTCGGAATGCACCCAAAATTAATGATTGGACAAAACACGGATCGCACACCGCGAACTCGCTGCCCACGTTGCGAACTCGCGGCGAGTTCGCTGCGCACTCGCACCGCTTTCAATTCGCTAGCAACTCGCCAGTGTGTTCTGGCCGTCAGGGAGAGTTGTACCTAATAGTACACGCACATTACGCCAGTTATGTTTAAGTCTCATGTTATGGTAGAAGAGTTTATTGTTTTGACATGAACTGGGCATAAATCCGGACGCCGTGGTTCCTACTAAGAAATTCTTGGTAGAAAATCCATTAATACTTTGGCCGATCTAGGAATCGATCCCAAAACCTGATCCTGAGCAGTCGCACGCACTTGCCACCCACAAGACCGACGAGGCAGACTCCATATCATGAAAACGTGAGCACGAAAACCTGTGACGTACTCAAATAAATGCCAGTCGAAAGTTCGCTTGCACTCCCTATACAAGAAGCGTGTCTGCAGGGTGTAAGCGGACTCCACAGGCATTTTGTGTACCAAGATAATTAACTCTAAAAAAATTACGTTTTACGGTAGGAATTAATGAAACTCACCCAAAATATTATGCTGATGGACGCATTGGATAGTGTGGGGGTTGTGGAGGCATAAAGTAAAGCTTAGAACGTTCGAAATTTGTATTAAAAAAAATGTTCGTGAAAATGTTGGTACTTTGACCCCAATATCTCCGTAACTAGACGGTTCCCAGATATGGTGCAGAACAAAAAAGTATCGTAAAGATGGGGAGAACAAGTACCTTTCGGCTTTGATAAAGGTCCTTTTACATCCTAAATGTGAGCGCGTTTTCGTTCGTTGTATAAAGCTGAACTTCTGTACCTATCTACTCTGTGGTAAATCCTTCTACGTAGGCAGCCACAAAGAACGGCTCTGAGGCCCTACTCCCTAAAGTTTCGTCCATACGGACGGATCTATCCGCGTCTCTCTCGCACGTCTGCAGACGAGCGCGTGTGAGAGACGCGGATAGATCCGTCCGTATGCACGAAACGTTAGGTAGTAGGGCCTCTGCTCCTGCATACGATTACTTTCGGACGGACGTGTGGGGGTGTAAGCACTAAGATAACAAGAGCTTGGTTCCCGGTAAACATCCACTTCTGAGAACGTACGGAACTGTGTGTACTTAGTACATTAGACTAGACGCTGAGTATATTTGAACTTCGTCGTTCCAAACTTTTTGGGACTGAATTGATAGTAAAATTGCTTTTGGAGAATAATGCGCGCGTACCTACTTAAAAAAAAACGACCAAATGCGAATTGGATTCGCGCATAAATCGTAGTATCAGCCCCCTATAATAGGTATTTGATTTGTTTTTTTTTTTTTATTTATTTGTAATAGCGGCAACAGATATACAAATTCTGTGAAAATTCCAATAGGCATGACGACAGTATCAAAAAATTGAAATATAATGGACACGTATTTTTGTTATTGTAAATCAATGAATATTGACATAGATGTAACGCCTCAAAACTCGGGAGTTCCGCTCGTGATGTCAGAACTAGCTAAAATGCGAAAACAAAGACGCGAGGCGAGACGTATTGAGAATTTTAAAAGCGTCGTATCTTCATCAATTTTGATTTACGTAACAAGAGAAAAAATACGGGTCAAATATTTTTTAATTATCTACTTGACGGACGTTGTGTTGGAAGACCTCCTACTAGGTGGACAGATGATCTGGTGATGGCTGCGGGAATGCGCTGGATGCGAGTCGCACGGGACCGGTCAATGTGGCTACACTTGGGGGAGGCCTATGTCCAGCAGTGGACGTCTTTCGGCTGAAATGATGATTATGTTTGGGATTCCGTACCGCAGTCGACAAAAATGGAACCCACATAGGATCATTGTGTTGTTCGTCTGTCAAGGGACTGAAATTAATATCAAATACTCAAGTCTGCTACCCCTTAGAGCAGTGAAAAACTCATACTTGTTAGTCAACCAAAAGATATGACCGTTTATGTCGCATATTTTGCGATTTCACAAAGGGAATCCAAACCTATAGAGTACTTCCCGATGACCTAGAATCATGAAAGTTGGCAAGAAGCAATGTCTTACAGCACGTCTAAAGTAAAACTCTGAAAACCGTAAATATGTGGTCTAATAAAAAAACCTAGGTACAAGTTTATGCGGAACTTTCGGTGCGCGAGTCCAACTCGCACTTGACCAGTTTTTTTCTTTTTACATTTTTATTATATCAACCCATAGGCAAAAAAATCAAACACAGATATCTTGTAGATGGACGCAATTCCCAGAGAAAAACATTTTAAAGGAGAAACTATTTTGATAACAATCTTTTCTCTTGTATAATACAATGGGTGTATAAATATTATTCTATATTGGTTTTATTATGTGTACCAGAAATTTCCCTAGAGGCGGGAATATCTTGGAAAACGGGGGAAGCGTTGAGTGGCAAAAAATTGAGAAGTTATAAGGAAAGTCTCAATAAGTAGCGTTGCTTTGAAAAATCACCATCGCGGTTATATTCATTTAGAAAATGTTATGAGCGGAGGTAATATGTTCTAGGAACTTTTGTGCCTTTTTCCACTATTACATTTTTTGTCAAGATTAAAATACAAAAGTGAGTGGCATTTGAATATTTTTTTAAAATTACTTACCTTAAAACAAATTTTCATTAGAGCATATTGTTGAGCAAGTCGTGCCTTTGTTGATTTTCCTTGAATTAACTCTTCTTTTTAATGCTTTTGTTTCATAGTTTATAAACTTACTGTCCACTGTGTAAAATTATGTGGCAATGGGCAGGGCACATAGCTCGCAGAACGGATGGCTGTTAGGGCCGAAAAGTTCTGGAGTGGCGACCGCCAACCAGAAGACGTTGCGTTGGAAGGCCTCCCACTAGGTAGACAGATGACCTGGTGAAGGCTGCAGGAACAGGAATCCGCTGGATGCGCAATGTGGCGACACTTGGGGGAGGCCTATGTCCAGCTGAGAAACTGTCCAGTGGCGAATCTGTCCAGTCGTAGCAGGTGGCGTTCAGTTGTTTCTGCTTAAAAAGGCGTGTTTGGGTATACGTATGTACGAGGCCAGTTCCAGAAATAGCCAGCCAACTAAGAAAACACGGAAAGTCCAAGTTTTTTGTCATTTGTTCATCTACTTAGTCCCCTTTTAACTCGAAATATATTTTCAAAAACTTGATTTTATTGCCTTGAATTGTTGCCTTACACTGGACTTCTTCTTTATCTTGTGGTTCTAACCTGGTGTCAGAGTTTTTATGCAGCCCAGTCTCTGACTTGGCTTTACATGCAGTCGAGAAATATCTCTCAGGCATGCTGGTTTCCTCACGATGTTTTCCTTCACCGAATACTGGACTTCTTTACTGTGCGGTCAAATTTTTGGTATTTCTGAAATACCTACCTTAACTGCTAGTTCGCGCATTTTTTAATCGACGGCCATCCAATATATTTTTTTTCTTTTTTGGGTAGGGCATCTCGCAGTTCCGTCTAGGAAGATTGGCTTCTGCTTAACCGGGCAAGTCCTGTGGATGCCTTGAATTTAAGGCCTCCAGCCAGGGCAACAATAACTATAAACTAAGCGACCACGCACCTTCACGCACATAAGGGCACCCCCCCCCCCGGGGTACGAACCTCGGCTTAGGGTGTCGCTGGGAGGGTTGCGGGCCTATTCGAAAGAGATACCGCGGCCCCGGAACATAAAGGGCGAGGAAGGAACATGGATGGGTTTTAGTTCGTAAGAGTCTGACACTCCCTCCCGCTCAGCCCCGCCCAGAGTGGGAGAAGTCATTTGATGATTTCCCATCCTAAAAAAAAAAAAAAAGGGTGTCGCTGGGAGCAGCAAAGGGACAGGCTGGATCTCTGGTTGTCATTAATTAGGGACTGATTTACTACTACTGGCTCAGCTTCGCGGGCTGGCTCGAGCAAGGGTGGGGGGGGGGGGGATTGAACTAGGTTACGCGCCGTACCATGGCGAGGTCGGAACGTTTTCAGTTTCTATCTGTATTATCTACTCTCTTGGAAGATAGTGATAGGGTCATTGGGGGTGACTAAGGTGTGACGTGGACGTCGAACTGAACTAATACCCCTAGTAGCAATTGCCGTTGGCTTCCTTATGCCAACAGTTGGGAATGTATTGGCAGACGGTTAGTTGTTCCGCCAACCTAAACTTAAAATAGGCCCATTGTCATAAACATGCACTATTTGCCCAACGAATAGCCAACAAAGGGCCTTCTGTTACTATTCCTACTGTTGGGTGATTTTTGCAGGAATTTCAGTTATTATAACAACATCGGGCCAACTAACGACGGGCCTGCTGCATCTATTCCTACTGTTGGGAGATTTTTGTAAGGATTTGAATTACTAAAACAACATTGGGCCAACTAACGACGGGCCTGCTGCTTCTATTCCTACTGTTGGGAGTTTTTGTAGGGATTTAAGTTATGATAACAACTTACATCGGTCCAACTTAAACCTTTCAATGGGCCTGTTAGGGATGATACGTATATACTAGTACACAATGTTTTTCTAATAAAACATCATTGCTAGTACAGTATGAGCAGACCCAGTATGAGTTTACTAGTACTCTCTTAACTCTTAGTAACTCTTAGATTTAAGAAACATATTTTTTATATTTTTGTTTATATTTGAGATTTATGGTTTATACTGTAAAAAAAGTGCAAAATTGAAAATTAAGGATAATTTAAGAAGGACATTCCGTCACTAAACGTCCTTGGTGGGCGGTATGTTCAAGTTCATGCCGAAACCGTAATGATAATATCGTAAAGGTTCAAAAGTTGTACCCCAACCTCGATAGACGGCGTTGTAGTCCAATTAGAAGTCGCTATCGTTGTGTTACCACGATTTGGTTGGGTTCGAGTGAATTTTAGTAAATATATCACCAGCCGCGGGACATACACGAGTGGCGTATGGCGGTGGCGCGGGTGCGCGGGAGGGCAAGTAAGTGGTGCCACTACCTCGCCCCCCGCGCACCTGCGCACCCGCGCACACGCGCCAGCGCCGCGCCACCGCCATACGCCACTTGTATATGACCCGCGCCTTAGATCAGAAAGCAATTTGGTTTTATTTCAACCCTATTAGTGTTCACACAAGGTTGTTAGTTCAACACTACTAGCTCGGTAGTAAACATTGGTAGTAGTTAACGTAGGCAAATCCACGTTGGCCCCATCGCAAGTTGGGCCTTCGTAGGCAAATCCACGTAGGGCATCAGTTTTGGGCCCAACCCGCAAACTGCCCGCCAATTGTATGCATTTTCCAACTAACCAGAGGTATGTGGTCCAACTAAATGCCAACAAAAAATGCTACTAGGGACGCGATGGGTCGTACCGGGCAGCCGATGCGATCAGGGGGTTCCTATGCTTGATAGCAGTGTCAAAATAACGCTTCGAAAGGCGTTTCATGAACTGCTGGACGGTAGGGTTCCCAATTTCTGGTGTTATTTACGTATTAGTAGACAGTGCACACTAACGTACTTTTAAATTTTCAAGGATTCTCTTTAAAATCTTAATCACATGTTGCAAAAAATCGATTCAGAGACACCAATATCGCAAACGCAAGTCATCTTATTGTATATTCCACGGCAACATTTAGATCATCTCACTACAACACGTGTTTGAAAATATTGCAATATTGAATTCATATCTATTCTGTTACGAATTCAATTTCGCATCCTTTCACATTATTATTGGTTAGACTGCCACGTTCACTGCAACGGGATTCTTTGTACCTACCAACTGAATATTATTCGAAGTTGTCACTCAAAGAAGAATAAAGTGATTTATTGGATGTTAATATCCGATTTCTTAAATAAAAATGGGGTACTTTTGAAGTGAAAACTTCTTTGAGCACTTTTTGAGAGAACAAAAATCATGGAACTGGCGTGACCGTCACGTACGCTTTTCGATGCTACGATTGCTACGAACTGGTAGCTACTCTACTATGTGGTTTCCTAGTAAGTAGCTAGTCTACTAGTTTTCACATCAATCGTCTGTCTCCAAAGACTGCCTGGCATGCTTATTTTTTCATGTTTATTCACCGTGATACAGGTAGAGGTATACCTAACAAGTACAACCACATTTCGCCAGTTATGTTTAAGTCCCACGTAATAGGCACGAGCCTATTGCCATCAACAGGGCATCAGACTCCGTAGCTGCTACTGAGAAATGACTGTGGAAAAACTCATTAACACTTTGCCCGACCCAGGAAACCCACTAGACCAACGAGTCAGTCCATTCTTCATGATTACTGGTGCAATTCACGTGATTCTTAATTATTAGTTTATTATGTGAACTTCCATGATACTTCTATTTATATCAGAGTAGGCCAGGAAAAATAACAGAGTTGACCGTGAGACGAGAAACTGACGCGATGCTGACGACCCTATGCAGTGCTTATAAGGATGGGTGGACCTTAAAATATACGCATCAAATGCCGATGGGACCCAAGTTCTTATGAAAACAAAATCTTGACCTACTTCTAAACTCTTTGTTTTACATGCAAACTTCCTTAAAGTTGTCTAACATCGTGATCCCTTTACTGTATTCTTACGATTGTTTGATTTATGTTAGTAAAGTTACTGTTCGTATTCACAGATATATGTAGATAAATCTAGATATCGCAAGTATCACGATTTGTATGAAAACCATGCGTGCCATCTTTTGATTAAATACTGTGACGCCATAAGAGCTATTTAATTACTATACAAACAAGTTACTTTACAAAATAGACTACGTTTTTGTTCATTAAATGCCTAGAATTAAGTTCTTGAGTTGTCTCGTTGTTACTTTAAACATAAACATAATAACCGCACGTGCTTGCCCTTCACACCAAGTCATAATTTCATCGCAAATATCTACAAATAAAGAGCTCTAGAAGGGATTTCGGGATTTACAGCAGCACGGCAGATTAAAATACGGGGGGATACCTTGCACCTTGATAAGTACCTCTACCGTATATGAGCCCCATATGTATGTTCGCGCGCCTAGGATAAAGGATCAGAATAATAAAAAAAATGATCCCAAGACATTCTCGAGCGCGTCAGATTAAGGTAGGGTGAGTTAATTACATGCTAAAAAGTACTTTTCAATAATCTGACGATTTCAGTGTGACGTAAGAAATTCAGAGCGTTAAGGTAAAGGTTCTTCCCTTACTGTCCTGTTTACCGCATACATCCTGTGTTGTCAGATTAATAAAACTCCTCCAAGTAATCGTCAGATTATGAGTCAGCACGTCCAGGACGTGCACGTCCTTAAATTAAGATGAAACGTATATATACGAGTATATCTTAATCTGACACACTCGAGTATTTCAAAATTACTTTTATTTTTCTTCATATTTCTATAATCGCCGTGAGTTTGCGTTACGTCCAAATCGTCAGAATATAAAATGAGATTTTTTTTTGGGTATACTTAACATGGGGATGTTAAGTATTACAAAAATCTGACACCCTTCATCACGATCAAATCTTTTTTTTTCTATTTTCAGACCTTACGCACAGCCACCCCCACCATGCAAACCATCAGATTAACATACCTGTATTACTGTAGATACGTGGGGCATTTAAGCTATCAATATCTGACGCGCTCGGACGTGTCCATATCAGTTTTTTTTTTTACATTTTTGATAATCCATAGACGCTCACCCCACCGCTGGACGAGTAAACATTAACATTTTTTTCCTATTATCGTTAATCTTCGAAATCCAATAGGTCTCCACGACGCTCTAGTAAATCCACATTTAGCATCATGGCCTCCCTAACTATAGAGGGATTCCAAAACTATTTCACTGTTTATTTCGTGTTATAGTGTACCGCACATTTTTCGCCGTTGGCGTACAGGGCACGCACTTGCTTTTCACTTATATGTGACCAATGATATCATAAATAAAAAAGGTGTACATAGGTTATAAGCGCTCAGCAAGCGGTACATTAAAATGTGGCTAATTAGCGAGACTTGACCTCAGTGTCGCTTTGACGGCGTTACCTATAGGGTGACTGGTAATTAAATAAAAAAATAAAACCTGAAATCGCGAAAAAAGAATCAGCTGTTCAGTACATTAATGTTCGCCTAATGTACTGAACAGCTGGTTTTTTTTTCGAGATTTCAGCTTTGGTCCCATAGTAAAAGTTGTTTTCAATACACTTCCTCGAAAACTGGGTCTTTTCGCACTACTATTAGGATCAAAATGCAGTGTATTTCAAACAGGTGCATTTTTCATGATTTTTCTACACATGTGCAGAAAGTAAAATTGCCACAGATAACTATGCATAATAAAAAATTAAAAAATGCATAATTAAAAAAAACATTCACACCTGACTATAGAGTCAGAGGTGAATGTTTTTTTTTTTTAATTTCGGATATGCGATCTGCGTCTTTACGGCGGCGTAATCATTTTTTGAAAATTCAAATTTTGTTTATAAATTCATTATCACAGATAAACATGATTCTAAAACTAATATTTTCTTTTATAAACAAATTAACATTTATTTGTGTTCTAAATTCAAAAATATATAAAAAAAAACTATTTTTTATATTAGGCTGCATAATAACTTCATACCTTTGATTTCTACCTACCTTCCTACCTTTGAACTACAATAACAAACTTTCTCCACTTGTATCAAAATGTACTATTGTTATCAGTAGCGAAGGGTACATTTTTGAAAGAGGTAAGGCGGAGTTCAATCTTAACTGTTGTTAGCGACTAGATAATTAAAACCGCTGGTTCAGGATATGAGTGCATGTAATAATTTTTACAATGACAAGACCACCCTTCAAACATAAAAACAAAACATAATAGAAAAATATAAAAAGTATAAAAGAGGTGCGTTGCGCACATTTCTAAAAATGCAATGGAATGGCAGGAACGATATCCAGACGCGGCTCGAGCCATCATTGTCGACCATTATATGGACGATTGTATCGTAAGCTTAGACTCTGTCGATGAAGCTGCTAAACTTGCAGCCGAAATTCACGCTATTCATCGACATGCTGGCTTCGACATGCGCGCATGGGCTTCAAGCGATCTCTCAGCACTCTCTCTGTTGCCGCAAGAGAGCTTGCTTGAAGTGCCTGTAGCTAGCAAAGATGTAGACGTCAATTTAGGTCACAGCACTACGCCCGTACGTACGCTTGGGCTAATTTGGCAACCTATCGCTGATACGATCAGCTTTAATACAGGCTTAAAAGGTCAAGAAGCGTTGTCAAATAAGCTCACTAAACGGGAAGTGTTGGCGCACGTCATGCGTGTCTTCGACCCACTCGGTATTTTAGCGCCAATTGTTGTTAGAGGCCGTATTATGTTCCAGAACGCATGGCGCAAAGGTCTCGACTGGGACGAGGAACTTTCGCAGAGTGACAGTGCGGCGTGGAGACTTTGGTTTGAAAATTTATTCGCGGTCTCCCATTTGCAGATCCCACGCTGCTACTGTCCAGGCGAGCTCAAAGTAGACAAGTGCGAACTTCACATTTTTTGTGATGCAAGCGAAGCCGCTTTCGCCGCGGTTGCATATTGGCGATTTACTTTAGAGAATGGTGATGTGAAGTTGGCACTGATTTGTAGCAAAGTTCGAGTAGCCCCTCTAAAGCCAGTTTCCATCAATCGTTTAGAGCTCCAAGGAGCTTTGATCGCAGCTCGCCTCGCTGCAACAATTTCTCAAGCGCACAGACGTCAGCCTGTCAAACGCATATTTTGGTGCGATTCTATGACGGTCATAGGATGGCTGCGCAGCGAGGCCCGCTCTTTCAAACCATTTGTCTCACATAGAATAGGTGAGATTTTGGAGATAACGGATGTCAAAGAATGGCGCTGGTTGCCAAGTCATTTAAATGTCGCGGATGATGCGACTCGCATCAAAGGTACAACGTTATCCCCAGAGTCACGCTGGATATCCGGCCCTGAATTTTTACTCTCCTCCGAGTGGCCCAACGAGCCCAGTGGTTCCGAATACCCAGGCATAGAAAAAGAGAGCAAACGCGTCGTGCGATCTGACTTAGTTCATCTCATTAGTGATGTTGAAAAGCATGAGCCAGTTTCAGCTGATCCCAAGCGTTTTAGTTCCTGGCTGAGACTGGTGCGTGCGACTGCAAATGCGCATAAGTACTTGACATTGCTGCGAATGCGTAGTCTTTATAAAAGGGGTTTGTGCGTAGACAATCTCGTTCGTTTTGAAGGGGGGCTGTGTACCTTTATGTTCCAGCCTACAGACCAGTTATCCGCATTGGGTATCTCACGTCCTTCGCGTGGGTCTACCAGAGAGTTGACTGCAGCTGGCATACGTCTAGCAGAGACGCACATTTTGCGACAAGCACAGCTAGATTTATTCCCTGACGAAATTAAACGTCTGGCCAGCCATCTAGACCAACCCTTGCCACGCACCAGCCGATTGTCAAAATTATCTGTTTTTATGAGCGATGATGGATTGATGCGCTTGTCTGGCCGCATATCAGCCGCATTACAAGTAAGAGCAGAAACGAAAAGCCCCATCGTTCTTGACGGAAGACACCCAGCCGTGCATCTACTTGTACACCACCATCATCGAAGGGCTGCACATGCGAACACAGAGACAGTTGTTAACGAGTTGCGCCAAGACTACTACCTACTTAGTTTAAGAAATACAGTCCGCACAGTCGCCTTTAACTGTCAGTTCTGCCGAATTCGAAGAGCTGTGAACTTTCAGCCCCCGCAAGGAGATTTACCAGAGGCACGTCTGGCACACCATAGACGAGCGTTCACGTTTTCGGGACTGGATTATTTCGGGCCAATTCAAGTTGCTGTCGGCCGAAGAAGAGAGAAGAGGTATGTCGCTCTTTACACGTGTCTCGTGTCCCGCGCCGTCCACTTAGACGTTGTACACTCGTTATCTGCAGATTCTGCCATTATGAGCCTCCGCCGCTTTGTAGGCTTACGGGGAGCGCCAACAGAAATTTGGTCAGATAATGGAACCGCCTTTGTAGGCGCCAACAGAGAACTTCGGGCCTTTTATGATGCTGCTGTACCCCGTTATGCAGCGATAGAGAAGATTAACTGGCGTTTCATACCTCCCGGAGCTCCCTTCATGGGCGGGGCGTGGGAAAGGCTGATCAAATCTGTGAAGGTGGCGCTCAGAGTCACCCTTACAGAACGAGCTCCTACGGATGAGGTACTGCGCACACTCCTCGCAGAAGTGGAGGCGTTAGTGAACACGCGCCCGTTGACGCATGTTCCAGTAGAGCCCGGCAGCGAGGAAGCATTGACGCCGATGCACTTCATATTGAACTCGTCTTCAGGCCGCCCAATACCAGCGACTTTGTCAGACTCAGACCTGTCTTCGAGAAGTGGCTGGCGCAGAGCAGTTCGTTTAGCCGACCATTTTTGGCGACGGTGGGTGCTCGAATATCTACCGACCCTCATTCCACGGCGCGGGCGAGGAGAAGTACCAGATGTTGCAGTCGGAGATCTTGTTCTGATTGTTGATAGCAATATGCCAAGAGGCGCATGGCCTAGAGGGCGCATCACTGCGACTTTCCCAGGACGCGATGGCATTGTGCGGGTGGCTGATGTAATGACTTCGACTGGTGTCTTACGGCGACCCCTCAAGAAGCTGGTCAAGCTGTCTTAAGAAAAAAAGGGAGGAAATGTGCGCAACGCACCTCTTTTATACTTTTTATATTTTTCTATTATGTTTTGTTTTTATGTTTGAAGGGTGGTCTTGTCATTGTAAAAAATATTACATGCACTCATATCCTGAACCAGCGGTTTTAATTATCTAGTCGCTAACAACTGTGTTTTTATTATTTGTCTATAGATAGAATACCGACTGTGTCATTTTACGAAGGGAATCCGGTAGGAATCGAGTTGTATGGAATCTTCGCCACTGATTGTTATCATGAGCATAATCACGTGTTTAAGTATCGTACACTAATTACCAGTCACCCTATATAGACTGTGTTTGAATCGGTGTGAGTTTTCGTATCGGTTCTAGTATTAAGGTTGGAGTTGAAAAGTTCTGGTTTCGCTCTATTTCAGCTGCAAAGAGTTTTCCGTTTGATGCGACTTGTTTTTCGAGCAGTTACCAGCGAGTCGAATTTGTTTCTAGTTTTCGATACTAGAGCAAACTGTAATTAGGTTGAACTGGGGTGTAATACTGAAAGACCTCTTTGTATACTTCGAATCTGAATTCGCTGTGAGTTTTTTATTTGGCATTGTAAAAACACGGTTGATAATTCGAATTTACACTAGCGCCACCCTGCGAGCGTGTCAGCAAGTTGAACTAAATTGACAGGGAGCTTTTGACAGATAAAGTACGAGATGACATAAAAAGTGGCATTCTGTAAGGTAATTCCCCCATCACTTCGACGCTCACTTCGCACTCGAACCCGATTCAAAGTGTCAAAGAACCTTAAATCGGAATGAAAATAATAATGCTTCAAAGTATTTGGGTGTGCCCCTACCCATGTCAGGATACGGACAGACGAAGTAAGTAAAGCAATATTCTCTGAAAGAATTTCATTTTTATTTAAAGTGCATTTAAAGAATTTTAAATACAATTCCCGGGCATGTTTATAACACTTAACACCACTTTCACACACAAAACACCACATTACACAGCACTATGCAATTTATTTTGTGGTCAAAAAGTAAAATAAGGCTACAGTTTCCTGAAACAAATTCCCCTTATCTGAATGAGTCTGTATAATTGAACATTTTTGACTTTATCTTTTTGTCGCCACCTTTTTGACTTTGACTTTTTTAACTTCTACTCTGACTTTCAGCAACTGCCGATGCCGTAGCTATCACAGAAAGTACCTTTATTTGTGCCTGTTAAGATTTATCAGATAAATAAAAACGAAATTCTGTCAGAGAATATTGCTTCACATACTTCGTCTGTCCGTATCCTGACATGGGCAGGGGCACACCCAAATACTTCGAAGCACTATTTTCATTACGCTATAAGGTTCTTTTTATTAGACACGTTGAATCGGGTTCGAGTGCGATGTGAGCGTCAACGTGATGTGGGAAATTCCCTTACAGAATGCCACTTCTTACTTCATCTCATACTTTATCATCTCAGGACTTTATGTTCATTTTATGAATTTTCAAATAATTTTTTTTTTACGTGATTCATATTATGATTCTGCTAAAGCGGCCATTTAACCATTTCCCCCCTGGGGTCGATTCCTATTTCGGGCTAAATGTCATTAGGTTTTTCCATCAGGAATTTCAAAGAAACAGCCACGGAGTCGGGATTTGTATGAATTGAGGGAACTATTTAAATTAAAGCATTGTGTGTTCTCGTAGCTGGACGTGTACCTAAATATGATTTGTATTGCAACGTTGGTAGGTTTAAAGTAGGTAAATGTTACTATTGTGTGGGTGTGGCGTGGGCGCCCCGTCCCACTGTGTGTGCACACAGTATTGGCATGACAGATATAAATTGATGACCTGTTTGCCTGCTTTAATTCGATTTTCACTTGAAATTGGTTTTTTAATGTTATACCACATCTATCAGGGACTGCGCGATAAGCAAAGCAATTTGTCAGTCATTATGAGTGTTGGGGTCGGCTTCCAGTGTCACCAAATGCAGCAGATTGCCAGTATTTTACATAGAGCGACTGCCTATCTAACCTCCACAACCCAGTTCAACCTCAATTATTTAATAATCCTGGACATTTTTTTTTTAATTTTTATGCAAAATCTTGTTGTTGACAAGCGCTTACCTCATAACTACCTCCTTTTCCTTCGTCTATTTTCACTTTCACTTTCGCTTCAATATGCTTCAATGACCTATTAACTAGTCACACCAATCTACTGTTAGGGAAAAATGTTTCCGTTTGATTTAATTAGTCCACCGCGCTCGGCGGCATGCAGCATATTGTGACCGAAATGCAATAAATTATTATTAACACTGAGCGTAAAAAAGTCATAGTGCAAAACAGGTTATTTTATCATGCGACCGTCCCATTTATGTATCTGCCTGCTTTTCTTATACGAGTATGTATATTTCTGATTTGTTTTTCACTTTCGTTTGGTCACTCTAATTTATTTATTATTTGTTTATTACATTTTTTTTTTCTAGACATATAGGTCATATATATAATATATTTTTCATCCCATCTATTCGAAAAAGACGACTTGGTTCGCCTTTAAGTGCACCCAAAGGTGGTGTTTTCTATAAGAAACTTTTAGCGGGCAGTAATGAGTTTTTAATCCTCTTTATAAGTGCGCCGCAATTATCTTTGCCGCGCACTTTTTGAATTTGGAACATCTTGTGTTCAGCGCCCAAGAAATCGAACGCAAATATTGTTTGAATAAAGACTGGCTGGTGCGACGGCCCATGGTAGCGCCGCGCGCCGGCTGAATACAAAAAAAAAGAAATAAAATTAAAAACGCGCGAACTATAGCCCGCGTTTTCGTCAATTTTCACGGATTGATAGAAATTCATGATTTTGTTTTGAAAAATGAGTTCTTCAAGTGACAGTGAAAGTATAGAATTAACTCCTGATAGTATTAGAACTGACGCAAGAAATGTGATGGATAATCTACTACCTGCAAAATCCCGGGAGAAATATATGAAAGCTTATGGTAATTTTATTGAATGGAGAAATTCAAGAGGCGCCAAGAATTTTTCAGAATCTGTGTTTTTGGCCTACTTCCAGTACTTAGCCAAAACTAAACAACCTTCCACACTTTGGAGTACCTACTCAATGCTAAAATCAACAGTCAGTTCTAATAACGACGTAAAACTGGACACATATTCGAAATTAATAGCGTATCTGAAGAGGATGTCTGATGGATTTAAACCTAAAAAATCCAAAGTGTTCTCAGTCAAAAACGTGGAGACTTTCCTTAATGAGGCACCCGACAACATCTTTCTTGCCGTAAAAGTAAGTAACTATGTATGTATATATGGTGGATTAGTAAAGTATAACCAGTGTTTTAAAATGCGCATTTTATTGTAACCTGTACTTCGATAGATAGGTACTTGTCTTATTCACATTCGGTTTTGTTACAGGTGGCTTTAATTTTCGGAGTACATGGAGCTTGTCGTGGCAATGAACTTTTAAAAATAACTGTTGATGATGTCGAAAATCACTCGGATAATTTACTGTTAGTAAAGCTGACAGACACAAAAACAAAAATTGACCGATCCTTCGTAATCCGAGGAGAATACAAAACTATTGTACAGAAATACCTGGACCTGCGTCCTGCTGATATAAAGACCAATCGGTTTTTCATCCGTTATCAAAATGGCAAGTGCTTCAAACAAGTTATGGGAAAAAATAAAATTTCTTACATGCCACAAGAAATCGCTACTTATTTGAAGTTACCAGATATCAAGCTATATACAGGACATTGTTTTCGTCGCACTTCTGCTACCCTGTTGGCAGATTCTGGAGCGGACTTAACTGTTCTCAAGCGACATGGAGGATGGAAGTCGAGTGCTGTAGCAGAAGGATATATAGAAGATTCCATTGAGAACAAGGCGAAAACATGTGAACGCATCGTGGAAAACATTAAATTGCAACCTTCAGTTAATCCATCCATGCCACTGTCGCCGCGCCCATCTACATCCAAACAAAGAGATTCACCGTCACATTTTCCTCAAAATGAGCCACATTCTGACATTATTTCAAACACGCAGAATAAAATTAAATCTACAACAATCTCTATTCCTAATAAAACTGTAACAATTAATTTTCAAAATTGTGAAAATGTCTCAAATGTAAATATAAGTTTTTAGTTGTTTTATTATTAGATACTACTTAATTTCAATTTAGTTGTTACTCTGTTTCATTAAATATCAATATTACAATAAAATATGAGGCGCCTTTTATTTTCTCATAGTGGGTGATGAAAAGTAGAGTGTATCACTCGGGCGCAAAATATATTTTTGGCTCGGGCGACGTACTTTGAATCCCTCGCTACGTTCAGGATTCTACTAAAGAATCCCTCACTTCGCTCTGGATTCAAAAAAGCGCCCTCGCCGTAAAAATATTATTTTGCTCCCTTATGATACAATCTACTATAAGCACCTACTCACCACCACCATTGACACACAATATAAAGCTGCTTCACATCCGTAACCTCACTAATCCAGGTCCAGTTGAAAACCAGCGTCGGGCACTAGTTGTCCGGCATTTTGCTGAACTGGGCCTATTTGGCGCAGCCGTGAGGCACACAGTGTCACATTATACCTACTTTTTTGTTTTTTTGTTTAAGTAGATTTAAGTTTTTTTTTTTTTTACAAGTAAGGTTTCTATAATAATTTAGTTTTTTTTTTTTTCTCTTTATTGTTTTTTTTTTTTTATACTGTGTGCACTTGTGGCGTGAGCCAAATAAATGTTTTTTCTTTCTTTCTTTCTTTCTTTCAGTTAGTACTGGATAATACGATACCCATTGGTAAGACTGGTTGTCATACTTTCGGGCCACTGACTACCAACGACTGTTAAAGATCAACAAATGACCGCCCGGAACAACGCCTCGGAAAGCACGTTATGCTTTCCGAGGCACGGGGGAAACTCAGTGTGTTATGGACCGTCCACGGACTAACCTAGACTAGCTGACGCAAGCCGATCTTCAAGGTTAAGCATAGTTTAACCTTTAATATCACTTGTACGGCTGTTACTATTCAGCCACGAGCTCTTTATTATTATACGAACCCAAATTCTTGGAACATTATACGGACCAGACTAAACACACACATCAGATTACAAATAAACACGCAACTTTCCCAAGCCTGCCACATTCCCAGAACAACACAACTTCGCAAATAGCCTTTTGCCTCATTAGCCCCATTATTATTATATTTGGTCCCGTTTGTCCCCCACAAACAGTGTTATTTGCCCTCTTCGGGGACGGATTAGCAAGCCTGTCACGGAGGTAGGAGGCATCCAATCAGACGAGGATTATTTAATCTCCGTATGAGCCTCCTCATGCCATGTACGGGATGATTTGTAGGTAATATAAATGGAGAAGATTTCTTGCCATTTCATAATGTTTTTGACACAGTTAGGAGATAATCAGTCTGCGTTACTTAAGTTTTATGAAGTACTGATCTGTAGTTCAAGATCAGTAAACTATGTTTTCATAAAGAAAGGGTGTAAAAAAGGTAAAAAACCGGAAAGGAACTTGTTCTCCCCATATTTTTTTTGTTTTCCACCATGGAACCTTCTAGTTACGGAGAGGCAAGTTTTTTTAAAATACAAGTTTTTAATGATAGAGTTTTACTTTAAACACCTCCACGACCCTCGTACTATTCAATCCATCCATCAGCACAATGTTTTGAGTACGTTACATTGAGTTCTACCACAAAACATGATTTTTCATCCAAAAAAAAAGTCGTTTCCCAGCAATATTTTTCGTAAACTTACTTAGTTTGATGTACAGTATGCTTGGTTGACGGCTTCGTGATGATTCTGCTTACACCCTGCATTATTTTTTTAAGTTATTAGTTTGAATGACAGTTTTTTATCGTGTTTTAGTTGGTATTTGTGTAAAATGTTTGTATTTGTTTTCGAGCGTATGGCACTCGTGGGTTGCACCTGAAATCAGCTGAAAGTTCGGGTCACTGACTAATTGTAACGACTACCAAAAATCTACAAATGACAGCCGGGACTTCCGAGACACGGAGAAAACTCAGTATGTAATGGGTGGTCACCCATCCACAGACCAACCTAGGTAAGCACGGCTTAACCTAAAAATCGACCCGAGCGGCTGTTTTTATCTAGCCACGAGCTCTTCATAATAATCCAAAGCTGATATGAAAATAAAAGCTTTGGAAACCGCGAGCACTTTGAGGCTTTCATATTGTTGTTTATAAGGTTTAAATTACAATGATAAGTGTGCTCTAGTTTAATGACAGAAAAGGTTCCTGTATGGGACAAACCTAATAATAGGGATTTGTATGTAGTCGTAAACTTAACTTACAATGACACTTTTAGTGGCAGAAATGGTTTGTTTTGCCCCTTTTGGGGCAAACGGATGAAGATAAATAACGGAATATCGTCCATATGGGTCGTTTCAGCTCTGGTAAAATAGGGTAGTCGACAAAAAATCTAATTAGTTCGTCATTTAGATCATCAAAAAATATTTGACTCGTATTTTTTCTTTCGTTGCGTAAACCAAAATTGACGAAGATACAACGCTTTTAAAATTCTCAATACGTCTCGTCGTGGTATAATTTTTAGTGAGTTCTGACGTCACGTACCCCCACCCCCGAGTTTTGATGCGTTTTATCTATGTCAATATTCATTGATTTACAAAAACAAAAATACGTGTCAATTATTTTACAATACTCGGACTAAATAGATTTGCAATTTTTTGATACGGGCGTCATCCCTATTGAGGCGAAACCGCGAAACCCACGCGGATGCAAGGTGAAATTTATTTTCGCCGATTACATCTACTTATTTGAATCGAGTGTTCAAACCAAACTGGCGCAAATAGTTGCTTTTCTTCATCGATGCAGAATAGTCTCGAACGGGATTCACCTCGTTTTGACCAGAGTTTTATCTATATTCCATCATCATCTGCCTAGCCTTTTTCCAAATGTAATAGAATCGGCTTCCAGTCTTACCGGGTGTAGCTGAATGCCAGTATTTTATAAGGATCGAATGCTTATCTGACCTCCAAAACCCAGTTAGTAATATGGTACCTGGTAGTAATATGGTACCACTTGGGAAGACTGGGAAGACGGGTTGTCAGACTTTCGGGCCACTGAATAACTTTAACGACTGTCGAACAGTGTCAGAGATTTACAAATGACAGCTGGGAGTAACGGCTTACCGTACTTTTTTGCTTTCCAGGGCACGGATGATACTCAGTATGTAATGATGGTCACCCGTCCCTAGACTGACTTTAGCAAGCACGGCTTAACCCTGAAGATCGACCCGTGCGGCTGTTAATTTCTAAAAGCTCCTACGTATCTGTTCTATACTACTATCGATTTGTCCTATTTTAGAGGGCATTCGGGGAGCGTCCGAGCGGGGCTTCATTTGGAGACCGGGTTTGAACATTTCTTTTTTAAAGTCTTTGTTTTTTTTTTTTTTACGGATGGGAAATCATCAAATGACTTCTCCCACTCTGGGCTGAGCGGGAGGGAGTGTCAGACTTTTCTGACTAAAACCCATCCATGGTCCTTCCTCGCCCTTTATGTTCCGGAGCCACGGTATCTCTTGCGAACAGCCCCGGCAGGCTTTTTAGGGTTCCGTTGCCAAATGGCAAAAAACGGAACCCAGATTCGTCATGTCTGTCTGTCTGTCTGTCTGTCCGTCCGTATGTCACAGCCACTTTTTTCCGAAACTATAAGAACTATGCTGTTGAAACTTGGTAAGTAGATGTATTCTGTGAACCGCATAAAGATTTTCACAGAAAAATAGAAAAAAAAAACAATAAACTTAGGGGGTGCCCCATACATAGAACTGAAACTCAATTTTTTTGTTTTCATCAAACCCATGCGTGTGGGGTATCTATGGATAGGTCTTCAAAAATGATATTGAGGTTTCTAAAAACATTTTTTCCTAAACTGAATAGTTTGCGCGAGAGACACTTCCAAAGTGGAAAAATGTGTGTCCCCCTCCTGTAACTTCTAAAATAAGAGAATGATAAAACTAAAAAAAAATATATGATGTACACTACCATGTAAACTACCACCGAAAATTGGTTTGAACGAGATCTAGTAAGTAGTTTTTTTTTAATACGTCATAAATCGTAAACCGCAATTTACCTTTCATTTACAACGAACTGCAAGAACTTTATACTATGTTACTTGCTGTTACGGAACCCTTCATGGGCGAGTCCGACTCGCACTTGGCCGCTTTGTTTTTTAAAGTCTTGGGCTGCCCGCGACAAACGCACTGTGCCCGCACGCTGCCGCGCCGTATCAACCGACGCACCGCCTCACTAAATTCACCGTCAGTTACATTTAATATGATGATAAAAGATGACTGAATTTAGTTTAAAAATAAATTCGGTCTGGAAATAAATAAAAAGGTGATTTATGACATTTTCAACTGTTTTTTATTACACTCACATGTTTAAAAAAACCTGTTGCCATGACCAGGTTCTGGGCTCTAAAATCCGGGGTTTTCACACGTCTTGTCCTGGTTGGCAAATTTTAGAGATGGCAATCCTATGTGTAGCAAATATTTTCAAGGCTCAATCAGCTTAGTAGGTATTGACAAAAACAATGCAAAAGTAATTAAGTAATAAACCGTTTATTACAAATGAAAGAATACAAAATTTTTAAATTCCTGATACTTATAGTTACTTATATTTAGAATAAATTAATATTGACTGGGCCTTACTTCGTGGGGCAAACTGTAACAATAGAGAAATAATGTTAGTACATAAGTATTGTATTTATCTACACTCAAATATTTGTGAAGATAATCCTTTGGAGTGACAGAAAATGAATCAAAAAGCATTTTGGTTGAAGATCGTTTGGCGGTGTTTAGAAAGAAAGAAAAACTATTTATTAGTCCGCATGCACTGGGCCCGCGTGGTACGAGTAGATTATAGCCCATTCCCTCTCATTGAGAAGAGGCCGTGTCCCAGCAGTGGGAACATTATAGGCTGATGATGATGATGATGATTTCCTGTGCGACAAAACAAAAAAAAATGCTTAAATTAACGGGCGCTTTCATTTTTAACCGACTTCCAAAAGGAGGAGGTTCTCAATTCGTTGGAAACTTTTTTTTTTTTTACATTTCGTGTCGCGCCACTGCGGTGCCGTAGCAGTGTGTTTGTCGTACTCCGTACGGACGACCGAACCGTGCGGCGCCGGTATCGCAGCGCATTTCGACGCCGCACAGTTGCCGTACCGCGCGCTTTATATGAAAACAAACGAACGTCCGTACGCAGTACGACAAACGCACTGCTTCGGCGCCGCAGCGGCGCGATACGAAACGTCTAAATTGAAAGCGCCCTAAAACAAAATTATAAAGGGTGTAAAACACCTCTTAACGAAGCCGAAAGGCACTTGTTCTCCCCATCATTGCGATATTTTTTTTGTTCTACACCATACCTGGGAACCTTCTAGTTACGGAGATATGGGGGGTCAAAGTTACAACTTTTTGGCAATTTTTTTTTTAAATACAAGTTTTTTTTTAAGATTTTGACTTTTAAAACCTCCACGACCCCCGTACTACTCAATCCATCCATCAGCACAATGTTTTAAGTGAGTTACATTGAGTTCTACCACAAAACGCGATTTATACCCTCAAAAAAAAAAAAAAAATTAAGTAAATTTTTTTGCGTAAACTTACTTAGTTTGATGTACAGAATGCTTGGTTAACGGCTTTGTGATGAGGTGGTTTACACCCTGTCTAGAGAGTGAACGTGAGAAAAAAATACCGAAATTGGTCCTGTACGAGACATGGGACGAAGACGGGAACATGTTCCCGTCTGTTAGGTATTATTTTTACCGGCATTCAGTTTGCTTACAGTGGTTTACGGTGCGTAGACTAAACTTGAGCTTAAATGGCCTAGTAGGTATAGATAAACTATTAAAAAGCCGTCGAGGTTTCAAAACAAGCTAGGCTCGAATACGCTAAGTCAAAAAAGCCAAACTAAAAATTTTAGTCAGGCACAATTTTTCAATCACGTCAAAAGTCTCATTTAAAAAATCTACATAATACTTTTATAGGCATCCCTAACTAAGTCAGGTGGATAAAATATTCTGAAATCAATCTGCATACTGATTATATAGATTCAGAAAGTCCTTAATCAAATCTTGTCAACGCTTGAACTTTGAGGACTCGTTTAATCCAATTTGGAAAGTCGTGGAATCTCTGCAGCCGACAGTAAAAGACGCCAAAACTCGGAATGTATTAAAATGTGTGTTTAATACACACATTTTGGAAGTTTTGAAACACTCGTACGCGTTTATGATCGGGTTTGGTTGCCCAAACCCGATCATAAACGCGTACGCTTGTACTTTCTGAATCCCAGCGTTTTCTTCATGAATGTCTAAATTTTGTAGTGTCGTTGGAATTTTGACTCTTGGCTCTTGGCGGATCGTTGAAAATTTAACAAAGAGCATTTATTAAGGCATCCTTTTTAAGCTAAGCTTACTGTTAGTGAAAATGACCATACATGTGTTAGTAGGCACCTTGTTTAGGCATGTATTGACTCTTTGTAAGGTTTTCGACTGAGTCTGATGAAACATCGAATGTTTGATGATAGTAAAAGGTTCCGAATTTACCCTCGTTTTGTCTTTTTAGGATTAAAATGAAAATTATTTGTGAGAAAAGCGTTTGTCCCTAGTTATGAAGGCCTTACCTTCTGCCGGATGAATTCATTTGGAACTTGCTCAAGATGGAGTGGAATCACGATTCTCCTGGATGGGGAGGATTCATTTTGCTTATACAATTAACTCGCTTTTATGGGGACCTAGACGAGTACGCGTCTGCAAAAATGTCTTGCAGCTGATGCACAGGAATAAGTTCGTAAATACCATTTTGGATGGGAATAAAAGTAGTGTAACCAAAGAAACGATGGATGGATTGTTTGAAAGATTATATGGGTAAAAGAGAAAGTTGTTTTGATGAAGAAGGCACTAAAGCACTAATAATTGGGATAACGGCAGAAGGAAGAAAAAATAATTACCTTGAGTATTTCATCGGCTCACCTGGCGGTAGATTTCAGTACGGTAGTGTTGTTTTCGTGGCAAGTATATAAGAGAATGGCAACCTGAAAATAAAACAAGAAGAATTAATCTTCGTGAATCATTTTCAAGATTCCAGGAGACTTTAAATGTTTTTTTTCGGATTAACAACAGACAGACTGGTTTTTGATAAGAAGACGACAACAATCTAATATACTTGCCAGGGTAGCAGATGAATTAGGCATTGATAGAAAAAAAGCGAATTAGTATGATCCCTAGCTTTTCAAAGGTTAAAAATAAAGGGTGTAAAACACCTCTTCACGAAGCCGAAAGGCACTTGTTCTCCCCATCATTGCGATCATTTCTTTGTTCTTCACCATACCTGGGAACCTTGTAGTTACGGAGATATGGGGGGTCAAAGTTACAACTTTTTGACAAGTTTTTTTTTAATACAAGTTTTTTTTGTAAGATTTTAACTTTTAACACCTTCACGACCCCCGTACTATTCAATCCATCCATCAGCACAATGTATTAAGTGCGTTACATTGAGTTCTAGCACAAAACATGATTTATAACCTCAAAAAAAAAAGTTGTTTCCCTGCAATATTTTTTACGTAAAGTTACTTAGTTTGATGTACAGAATGCTTGGTTAACGGCTTTGTGATGAGGTGGTTTACACCCTGTATTGTTACTTACTACTACTGGGTACAAGAACCTGGTCGCTGCGAATTAATACGACTCAAAATTGCTCTTATGACGAAAAGTACAAGCTTCATGAATATCCAAAAACTGCATATTTTACACTGGACACCGGTTCAATAGCATGTGATGGGCAGAATATAATGATAAAAGAAATGCCCATGAGTCTAACAAAAGTTATCAAGAGGAGTTGTAACAGATCATGATTCGAGGTACGAGAATTTCTTAAATTACGAATGGGTGAGCAATAACGAAGATAATAGGGATGACTAAAAAAAAACGATTCTGTTTAGTCCGTCAGTTAAATTTTCGAAAATTATTGAATACTTACGTGTTTTTTGTTTTATCAAATTAATAAAAAATTACGAAGATAAAATGCATCAAAGATGGACTTGTGACGTCACTTTCCGGTAAAAAATGTACCGAAATGTGACGTCACACGAGTTTTCGACACACTATCTGTGTCTTAATTTTTTGTTTACGTGCAAAAAAAAAATGCAATATTGTTTGGATATCTGACGGACTAAATAGATTTTTTGTCGTCTACACCATTTGGAAATTCCACCCCTAAAGAGTTTAAAAATATAGGATGACCAAGTGTCTGGCACTTACTTTGGTTGTATTAAATGGAAAGGCATCTTTCGAACAGCTTCTTCAGCAATATCGAGAGGGAAGGCGAACTCGATCATGTTTTCATTCAGACAGTCGTTGTAGGTGGAGGCGAGCTGACATCTGTCAGACATGCCTTCGATGCTGTCCAGGCAGAGTCGGGAGACAGCGTTGAGCTTGCGGACGACGCGGGAGTTCTTGCCGTTTACTAAGCTGGCGAGGTGGACTAAGAGTTCTCTGTTCACCTGGGGAAAATGGAATTGTATGAGGGTTAGAGGAAAATACGCCTTAGTACGTCGGCGCTTTGTTGAGATTTGCTTGGAATGTAATCACAAGGTGAGATCGTGCATGTAAGGCCAGCATGCAACCGAAATTTGGACCGCTTAATTATTTTATGGAGTGATTGTTTATGTTACCTCCACAAACCAGTTACCGGGTATTTCTTGCTAAGATGGGCTCTCATACTGTCGAGCTTCTGATTGTAGCGACTGCAAAATGTCTGCTCACAAAATACAGATCAAACCACAAGTTTTATGCATACGGAATTTATGGATCGACCAAATATTATTAGGATGGTATTTAAAAGTACTTCAATTTATTCCCATTTCATTTACCTAATTTTGCCTGTGTTCCACCAAATAATATTTGGTGGAACACAGGCAAAATTAGGTATATTATACTGAATGTGCACCAAAATATGTTAATTAAAATATGTCATAACGAGCATCTATTTAACAATTAAACACTGTACATTCTCCTTAAAGCGTAGTCGACGGAGCCCCGCTTCGCAGGGCCCCTATTTCCGAGTGCAGGGTTTAAAGGAACCTAACTAACCTAACGGGGGGGGTGCCCTAAGTCCCGATTATGGGGGCAGAGATACTTTAATATTTGGTGCACGATCAGTATTATTTGGTGCACGATCAGTATTTTTCGGGGAAGAAAAGATTTTTGGTGAACACAAAAATATTATCCATATTATTAGTACTTCGCCACCGACTGCGTCCGCGAAAATTATGATAGGTCGTCTAATTTGCATGATATATCAATCTAAAAATCAAAGGAAATAAAAATTTTTGTTCGGAGATTAGGCCACCCACATAAATTGCAGCATTTAATAATGAAACGGTGTAATAAAATGGTTACTTTAAAAAAAAATATTAAATGCAAACAACAGGTGGGCCCAAAAAAAATTGTCTCCTTTATATAGCTTATGTTACTCGGTAAAGGTGTAGCTTTCTAATGGTGAAAGAATTTTGAAATCGGTCGAGAAGTTTTAGAGTTACTTAGTGGTTCTTTATGTAAATTAGTTTAGATATTTGCCTCGTTGGTATAGCGGCCGCAAGCAAGACTGCTGTGCATGCAGTCTGGAATTGTGCCTTGTTGATGGCAATAGGCTCACTCCCTATTACACGGGACTGAAACATAACTGACGAAATGTGGGGTACTATTAGTTATACCTCTGCCTAACCCTTCCGGGATTACAGGCGTGATGTTATGCTATGTATTGTATACCAGGCTAGTGTCCACAATCCGTGACGTCACAGACAATCGATGAATCCGTCTATTAGCTACAAGCTAACACCTACCGTGACAATCAAAGAATACAGCTCTATTTACCTTTCCATGATTAATGACGTCACTTTGCTCCAACATGCAGGCGGCGAAACACTGACCAGATCTGGACACCGGTGAGGTGTTCGTAAAGTATGCTCTGACGTCCTTAGGAGTCGCTCGCACTTTGATGACGCAGGATTGGGCCATTCGGACTAGAGCATCCAAGTGCCCTTGGACCTGAAAGACGGAGAGATAGGGTACTTTACTTGCTGTAAGGCTTTAATAAATCATCATCATCATCTTTCCCTATGTTGGGGTCACCTTCCAGATTGCAGCGCAAATACCATTATTTTGCATGGAACGACTGGGTAGTTAGTACTGGGTAATGCGAAACTCCTATGTAAGACTGGTTGTAAGCCTTCAACAAATTGTCAAAATATTATGTTAGAAAGATGTAGCTTGGATAAAATACGTTACTTCGTCCAAATCTTAAGTTTTTTTTTCGGATGGGTAATCATCAAATGACTTCTCCCACTCTGGGCGGAGCGAGAGGGAGTGTCAGACTTTTACTGACTAAAACCCATCCATATTCCTTCCTCGCCCTTTACCTCGCTCCGGTGTCGCTCCATTTCGCTAGTAGAGGTAACTCAAAACATACCTTAGGGTCTGCAAAATCGACTAAGGTTCCTGAAGACCGTTGTGTTTTCATCTCCACGATGAACGGCATCAGACAGGCAAGGAGTTTGATAAGCTGCATTTTTCTGGAAACATTAAAGACTTCTTTAAAAAAAAACATGCGGACAGTCTTTCGAGACCTCTGATATAAGTGAAAACTAAATAATCTATATCTGCTACGGGTAGTGACCCGCGCACGCCTAAGTGATGCTACGCCGTAGCGGATCGGCTACGAGTGCTACAAAGCGTTAGGTGACAGTCACGCAAGTCCCATGATTTTTGTTCACCTAAACAGTGCTCAACGCGCCTAAAGAAGAATTTACTTTAAAAAAATCCTTTTGAGTGAGATTCAAACGTTTTTTTAGGAATGTATAGTAACATAGACTTTTATAGTATAGTATGACCATTTAAAGTGTGCAGTTCAAGGTGGCCCCTTCTTGTCAAGACAAAATGCATTGATGTGTCGAACTTGGTTATTTTTTTTTTGTTCTGTGGTTTCCCGCCTCCACAGAAAAGTTGGTTGAAGTTAGATAAACCATTGGTCTATGAGAAGTATTTACTTAGTTACTCGTTATGTTGCACAAGAAAAAAATATTAAAAAGTATTTTGATATGTTCATCTCTCAAATACAGTCTAGTTACTTAAACGTTACAGAAAAGAAAAATAAATAAACATTAATAGGACTTCAAAGAAAGTGCCTCCACTTTCTTTGAAACTTCACATTTTGGAGCGTAATTTTCACCTAGATATTGCAGACCACGAAACATTTTAATCTTTCTTTATACCTCGTGAACATTTTGAATGTGGCAAGTACTGTCTCACTAGACTAATGTAATAATAGAGACTGCCAACTGAGCTAAAATATACTGCAAATGGTAATAAACAGAACGGAAGTACATGGAACGGAGTTTACAACGAAGTATTTCATCCTTGTGTCTTTTCTCGTGAATTAATTTTAGTGAGTACAAAACAAAAGAAAGAAAGTAAACTTCATACAATTTGAACAGTCAACAAAAGAAAGCATCATCTGGTTTTTGAGTTGTGGAGTCGAGAAAACTTAAGTAGGTGTAAAAAATTTCGCAACGCTAAAGTAAAATAAAAAAAACTGTTGGGGTCGGCTTCCAATCTAACCGGACACCAGCTGTATTCCAGTATTATTATTATTATTATTGCCGATCTCACCTCTATAACCCAGTTAATACTATACCCCATGGTAAGACTGGTTGTCAGATTTTCGGCCCACGGTATACTGTAACGACTGTCAAAGATCTACAAATGACAGTCGAGACCAACGGTTAACATGATTTCCGAGGCACGGAGGAAACTCGATATGTGATGGGTGATCCATGGACCAACCTAGGCAAAAAGGTCGACCTCGAGCGGTTGTTATTATTAAGCCACAAGTCCCTCAGCTAGAGACAATCACAGTAAATAATAAAAACACTACACACTACAATAAACCAATTCACTGTTTGTTTTAGAAAAAAAAAACAAAATGTCAAATATCTTCCGTTGTACGAAACGACATGTATTTCAACAACAAATACAAAATATATGGAATAAATAAACATACATAACTTCGAGATGAATGAGCTGTCACAAAATTGTACTCGCATGAGCACAGATATCGAAAGAAAAGTGTATTTGGAATTATGACAGGATTTGAGAAAGGAAAAGATAACCAATCATGTTATTTGAAGAAGTATTGGGGCGGAATCAGGTACTGATAAATGGAATTAGGGATCTACCAATTACTCAAGGAAACAAGCAAAGGACATGTATTTATCCTATCCTATACTAAATGAGCAATCTTTGAATATGTCACCGTAATGTTGTAAAACCCGTTAGATTGTAATCTATCTAGCGAGATTGTAAACTCTCGAAAGATTGTCAAACGAACATACTGCTTACAATATAACACATTATTTTTCGGTAGATTATAATCTATTCGTTTCAGCTCAGTCGCCCAGGTGTTTTAATTAGTACCGTAAGAAAGACAACAACTGTGGCAACATAGATATTTCCTTAACCATCCTACTTGTTGCACCAGTTGAAAATCTCCGACCGGACATGAGTTGCCTTGTCCAATTTGGAAATCTCTAAATAGACTCCGACAACATTTTGGTCGAAACAAGGCCTACCTGTTCAGGTGGAGTCTTACAGACCATAGCAACGGCAGCCTTGAGTCAAGATGTGGTTCTTCCCCAAATGATGGAAAAGATTTAGTCGTTAGACTTGTACGCCACAGCAAATTATGAATAGTGGATAGAGCCAAAGTCGTGGCACAGTTCTGGGCCGACTCAAATTGCCATTGACAAACTAAGAAAAAAGAACTAGTGTAATTCTGATACAGTAAATGACTTACCAAGTATTCAGTACGCCTTCAGTAAGTCTAATGCATTCTGAAAGAGGTGACAAGCTGAACTTATAAAACGTTTGAAAGAAAAAAAATGATTGTGATAGAACAATGAGGATTGTTGCGAAACAAATTTCTTTTATTTTAGTTCTCGACAGGTGGCCATAGTAGCCGTATGGAATGTTATCGTTGAAGCATTGTTCGATTCGTCAAGGCGTGTGTCCATCTTGTTTTGGTATTATGAAAGCCAGCGAGATAGATAATTAGACATACGACTTTTCAATCGAAATCGAATAGAAGCATTTGTGAATACGGGGTCTGGTCTTTTATTTTTAGATCGGTAAGTTAGTCTTTGATGATTTTGCACTAGCACATGTGTATGTCAAGTTAAAGTTGAGAATCGAGTTTTAAAATGTTCTTAAATTGTGGATTTAATAAGCGGTGCAGGAACATGTGGTTCCTACTTAGGTGGTGGTTCGCATTTTAATCTTAAGTAATATTGTGATTAATATTAAAATAATTCGTTTAGTCTTAATTATGTTTCGTCGAAGCGAATTAAGCAGGACATTATAGAAGCTAGTTTAAAACATATTAGGATAGTTTTAAAAAGCAATCATGGCCTAATGGTATGACCGTCAAAAGGCCAAATTATAGGCCACAAATTCGAACCCAAACTCAAACTCAAAGCATTTATTTCAATTAAACCATTACGGCACTTTTGAATGTCAAAAATATAAAGAAAAATCAAAGCTAAATAACTTGAGAAAGTACTGTAGTTGCCCATTCCTTAGCGTTCTATCCAAGACTCGCACCTCTGATTTTTCAGATTCATGTGCGTATTGTATAATTATCACTTGCTTCTGTGAAGGAAAACATCGTGAGGAAACCTGCATGTTATAAAACCCGCATACCACATGCATGCCTGCATGTCTGAGACATATTTCTGGACGGCATGTAAAGCCAAGTCAAAGGTCCATGGTCGGCATAAAAACTCTGACACACCAGGTTAGACACTAACCACATGATAAAGAAAGAGGTACATTTTTTTGGTTGTGAGGGGGGAGATTATCTCTGGAAGTTCTGTGGGATTACAAAAAATCTTTCACTTTTTCCGGGTGCCATAGGATGTTTTTCGGGTTCCGTAGCCAAATGGCAAAAAACGGAACGGGGCCGAACCAAAATTTGTCATGTCTGTCTGTGTCTGTCTGTCTGTCCGTCCGTATGTCACAGCCACTTTTTTCCGAAACCATAAGAACTATGATGTTGAAACTTGGTAAGTAGATGTATTCTGTGAACCGCATTAAGTTTTTTACACAAAAATAGAAAGAAAACAAAAAATTTTAGGGGTTCCCCGTACTTAGAACTGAAACTCAATATTTTTTTTTTATCAAACCCATACGTGTACCCCACACGTATGGGTTTGATAAAAAAAAATATATGTATGGATAGGTCTTCAAAAATGATATTGAGGTTTCTAATATTATTTTTCTAAACTGAATAGTTTGCGCAAGTAACACTTACAAAGTGGTAAAATGTGTCCCCACCCGCCGTAACTTCTAAATTAAGAGACTGATGAAACTAAAAAAAATATATGATGTACATTACCATGTAAACTTTCACCGAAAATTGGTTTGAACGAGATCTAGTTAGTAGTTTTTTTAATACGTCATAAATCGTAAATCGCAATTTACACAATTTTGATACGGAACCCTTACTCGCACTTGGCCGCTTTTTTTCTAATTAGACGAACTCGCGACAAAAAGCTACTCATAGATACTAATGTGAGAGGTACTTAAGCCACGAATAGATTCAGTGTATCTGAAATACATTCGAGGCACATAGAAGCCATAAATTCGCCTCTGGTCGCATACCTACACATATATGTGAGCTGAATGGAATGACTCATATTATGATCCCAAGAGCGTTCCTCACAAACCAGATGAGGGGAGCTTTAATTACGTTCTAAATTGATTGATTCACTGTTTACCTTTTTTTTCTGATGGGAAATCATCAAATGACTTCTCCCACTCTGGGCGGAGCGGGAGGGAGTGTCAGACTTTTACTGACTAAAACCCATTCATGTTCCTTCCTCGCCCTTTACGTTCCAGGGCCACGGTATCTCTTTCGAACAGTCCCGCAACCCCGAGCCTGAGGCCTTTTCTTTTTTTTTTTAGGATGGGAAATCATCAAATAACTTCTCCCGCTCTGGGCGGAGCGGGAGGGAGTGTCAGAGAGATACTGTGGCCCTGGAACGTAAAGGACGTTCCAGGGCCACGGTATCTCTTTTGAACAGTCCCGCAGCAAATTCACTGTTTATCTGGCGATTGATCAGTCATCACTATAAATATATAGGAATCTATATATATAAAATGGTAAACTGACTGACTGACTGACTGACTGACTGGGTGATATATCAACGCACAGCCCAAACCGCTGGGTCTACAGATTCCAAATTTGGCAAGAAGGTTCCTTATATGGTCTAGGGGTGCACTAAGAAAGGATTTTTCAAAATTCACCCTCTAAGGGGGTGAAACGGGCCCCCAAAGTTTGTATGGGAAAACAAAATTAGTTAGACTATTTCATTCAAAACTTCACAAGAGTACTCCTATTGATAAATGAGAAGAAACGGGTTTCAGTTTTTTTCAAAATTCAACCCTTAAGAGGGGTAAATGGGGTGACAAAGTCTGAAAATCAACGCACAGCCCAAACCATTGGGTCCACAGATTCGAAATTTGGCAAGTAGGTTCCTTATGTGGTCTAGGGGTGCACTAAGAAAGGATTTTTCAAAAATCACCCTCTAAGGGGGTGATTCGGGCCCCCAAAGTTTGTATGGGGAAACAAGATTAGTTAGACTATTTCATAAGAAACTTCACAAGAGTACTCCTATTGATAAATCAGTAGAAATGGGTTTCAGGTTTTTTCAAAATTCAACCCCTAAGAGGGGTTAATGGGGTGACAAAGTCTAAAAATCAACGCACAGCCCCAACCGCTGAGTCTACAGATTCCAAATTTGGCAAGTTGTAAGGATGATTTTTCCTTACTCACCGGCTAAGTGTCTCTGCGGCAAAGATAATGTGACTATGTGGGGTTGGCTTGAGAGGTCATGGAATGAAAATTCAGAGAGCGGTCATACATAACTTTTAATAATAATATAGGAACGACGACACATACAGTTCCAGCTTGCTGTTGAGGTTGAAAACACAATATGATGTTGAAGACTTACTTTTGGGTGAGGTTAATATATTACCCAGACACGTTTCGCAACCAGTTTCAAAGCTTGTGGTGGATCCAGGCTCAATCGAACATCAATGACTCCAGAAGAAAGCGATGTGATCCGGAACCAGTTAACGAGGTGTTGCTTTGTCGAACGTCATCAATCCCAGTTGATGCAGACCGCAGTTTTTTTATTTTAGGGTTTTAGCATAATTATGTAAATAAAGCCGACTATGTCATATTTTGTTGTTTGGAGCCCTGTACAGACAATAAACACGAAATTGAAATCTCTTTCACTTGTTAAGTAAGAACGTGGCACAATGAAATTACATTTCAATACTCACAGCGTTGCCAATAGTCGTTGATTCACTTGGAAACCACACTGGCTCCGTTATTTATTAGTTTGCATGGTGTACGGTCAGCAACCGCACATTGTACTTTAGTTAGCCTAGTTAAAATACTGCAATTTTGTTATTCTATAAAAATGTAGTATCGTTACGTACGCAAGTACGTCAGTCTTCGGTTTAATATCGAGCTCGCGCAACATATAACATTTTTGTGACTTTTTCTAACATTTTTTATTATTTTCTTATAACATTATTTTAGTGCAATTTCGGATTAAATACCTTTGACCATTAACATTTATTTTATTAACATTTAACATTAAGTGTAAAGGCTCATGCCCTTACATTTTGGTCCTTCGAGCCGTTAAGAGTAAAATCAGTGCCGTGGTACGGTTTCACTCGCGGGAACAGTTGAACATTAAACTCGGACATTAAACAGAACATTCAACAGAACATTAAAAACAGTGTGAAAAGTGATATTGAGTGAGAATTACGCAGATCGAGGTGCAGCGTAAGCAGCGAATCCGGTGAGCACGTTCCATATTACCTATACTTTTCGGAAATTTTTGATTTTTTGTCTGCACTAAGCACCGGATAACAACAATGACTTCTTACGATGCTTTACTTAACTCTCAATCTACAAATCTTGAGGCTATCAAACGAATAAACGAAAACTTTAAGAAAGATAGTTCTACACGTAAAAACACTCTTGAGTATCATGATGACAGACTTCTAAAGCTGGAAGAGTATTGGAGTGAGTTTAAAAAGAACGACATCCAATTAGCTTTGTTTGAAGGCAATAAGTCTGGACCTTACTATGAGAATCGCATTTACGAGCGTTTGGAACAAATATACGAGGAAACGAAGTGTATGATAAACAAGTCGAAACAAAGAGTACTGGCTAAAGTCGAAGACGAAAAATTTACTTCGTTTAGTCAGTTGCAACAAAAGGAAGAAAGACCGTGTGTTCCAGAGGAACGGGAGAGCGATGAGATCGCGGATGATGTGAAGAACACGTCAAATGAAGAGTTGGTCGTGGACCAGCGGACTAAAGATATGATGAATGAGCAGCGTTCGAACATCAAGGCTTTTGAGAGAACAGTACGGAACATGGACATTGAAAATTTAAAAGAAAAGTGGCAACTTGAAGACAAGTTGAGGACAGTTACGCAACGTTGGGAAAAGGTCGATAGCACTTATTGGAAGCTCGATAACATGTTGGTCAACACGCAAGCATTTGAAAGTGATTATAATAGATTAGAAAGGCTGTATGAATTCAGCAAAGAACAAATTAACAAGAGGATTTGGGATAACAAACACCAGGAAAAATCCACGCCAAAAATTGAACTGCCAATTTTCAGTGGTAGCTATGCACAGTGGACAACATTTAAGGATTTGTTCGTGGAAATCGTGCATCGTAACACTTTTATCTCTAATGCTCAAAAAATGCAACATTTGAAGGCGAAATTAAAGGGAGAGCCAGAGCGATTAATACAGCACATGAACATTAGTGCTGACAACTACGAAGCTAGTTGGCAGATACTTCAACAGAGGTACGATAATAAGAGATTATTATTCACCTACCAAGCAAACATTTTACTGAGTCTACCCAATATACAAACTCCAACGACATCTCTCCTGAAAAGGATGCATGATACGACCATTGAGTGCCTTCAAGCTATTAAGAATCTGCAATACGATACTTCTAGTTGGGACCCCTTAGTGGTTCACATTTTAATGCAAAAGCTGGACGCAGACACACGCCAGGCCTTCAAAGAATCCATGGAAAATCCAAGGGAAATGCCGCCTCTAAACGAGTTCCTGAAATTCATTGAAACCAAGTTCATGTCAATGGAATCGGGTACAAACCCGAACCGCCCACGAAACTTTAACAGTCAACAGCAAAACATTCAGCCGAAAACGGTTCATAATGCAACGTACAGCAAGCCTAAGTTTCAGCATCAGACCGTTCAAGGTGGTGGTACTAAGAACATGCCAAGAACATTTCATAACAAGCAAACATTTTACAATTCCATTATAACTTGTCCTAAATGTAATAACCAACATGGGCTCTATAATTGCAGAGAATTTTTAAGTATGTCACCTGAAGAAAGGTTAAAGACCGCTAACAACCTACATGTATGTCTAAATTGCCTGTTTAGTCACAACGGCGAAAAATGCACGTCGGAAAAAAAGTGCAAGCACTGCGATGAGCCGCATAGCAGCATTTTGCATGACGCGATTGGAGTTGCAAAATCAAGAACCGGCAGGGCTAATGTAGGTCAACAATTGAACACGCATTTAGCACATGACAACTCAAATGAGGTACTGCTAGCCACGGCCCAGGTCAAAACAATAGCCAATGATGGAACTACGATCGTTTTACGCGCTTTATTAGACCAGGGATCTCAAGTTAGCCTAATAACAGAAAATGCTGCACAAAAATTGCAGTTAAAACGAAACAGGCTGAACGCGGTGGTGTCAGGCGTTGGTGCTTCAGCCACCACCAAGTGTAAAGGAGTACTCCATCTTACATGCCAAGCGATACACAATGACTTCAACATTAACATTAAAGCATTTATTATGAAGAAAATAACGAACAAACTGCCAAGTAAAACAGTAAATAAAGGTAGTTTTGAACATATACAACATTTACAACTCGCTGACCCAGAATTTAACATATCTCAGGATATAGACTTACTATTGGGAGCCGATGTATATTCCGAAATATTGTTAGAGGGGTTAATAAAAATAAACACGTCGTCCATCATAGCACAACAAACGCATTTAGGCTGGGTAGTATGTGGTAATTACAAAACATTAAATTGCCATGTAATTGTCAACAACATTCAGGATCTAACCCAATTCTGGGAACAGGAGTCTTTGCAAGAAAACATAGAAGATGTGGACCCTGACAACAGGTGCGAACAGCTGTACAAAGAGACAACAACACGACTTCCTGATGGGCGATATCAAGTTCGTCTCCCACTCAAGGATAATTTTATTGAACACTTAGGAACATCAAAACCACAGGCCATCGCTCAATTTCAACAACTAGAGCGAAAGATGGCAAAAAATAATGCGTTTGCAAACGATTATAAAGCTTTTATAAACGAATATGAAGAAATGGGTCACATGGAGCAAGTCGAAATCAACACTAGGAACAAAAACATTGAATATTTTCTCCCGCATCACGGAGTAGTGCGACCAGGTGCTATCACAACGAAACTTAGAGTTGTGTTCAACGCTTCGGCAAAAACTAGTTCAAAACACAGTCTTAATGACTTAATGGAGGCTGGACCGAATCTACAAAAAGATATCCTTAGCATTCTGCTGAAATGGAGACAATACAAATATGTCTTATCATCAGACATTGAGAAAATGTACCGATTTATAGTGGTACATCCAGAACATCAACCCTTACAGAAAATAGTGTGGAGAGATTGTCCACGGCAACTGCTAAGAGAATATCAACTATGTACAGTCACCTATGGTACTAAGGCCGCTCCATTCTTAGCACTCCGAACACTTCAACAGCTAGCGATGGACGAAGGTGACAAGTACCCGGAAGCTAAAAACATCTTACTCAACCAATTTTTTGTAGATGATGCGTTATTCGGAAAGGATACCATGGACGAGGCGCGAAATACAAGAGATCAACTTATACAGCTATTAAAAGAAGGAGGGTTTAACCTTAGAAAGTGGTCGAGTAACGAGCAACAACTGCTAGAAGATCTGCCAGAACATATGATTAGCCCAGTCAACTTGAGTTTTACAGAAGCATCAGCTTCCAAAGCATTAGGCTTGGCATGGGATCCGAAACAAGATGAATTCATATTTTCAACAACATTAAAAAACAAAAACAACATTGACCTTAACAAAAATTCGTCAAAACGGCAAATCTTAAGCGACATTTCAACAATTTTTGATCCTTTGGGATGGCTATCCCCAATAACAATCAAGGCAAAAATTTTATGCCAACAAATCTGGAATTACAAAATCGAATGGGATGACACTGTTCCGGATGGAATAGAAAAGGAATGGAGAATATTAAAATCTGAATTAACAAATATGCAACCCTTCAAAATTAACCGATGGCTTGGGTTACAAGCAAACAAGGATTGGGAATTACACGCATTCTGTGACGCATCGGAAAAAGCGTTTTCGTGCGTGGTGTACAGTAAAGTTAAAGAAGGGAAACAGCAACAAATTGCATTGGTTGCGGCAAAAACAAAGGTCGCTCCAATCCAAAAACAACAAACACTTCCCAGACTTGAGTTATGCGGTGCTCAGCTGTTATCTCAACTGGTCAAGAAAATAAAACATTGCCTCGATAAACCTAACATTAAAGTAACAGCTTGGACGGATTCAATGATCGTGCTTGGCTGGCTAAAGGGCGATGTCTCGCGATGGAAGGCCTATGTCGGACACAGAGTTCAGGAGATAACATCTGTAGTGCCCGCCGGGTGTTGGAAGCACGTAAGATCGGAGCAAAATCCGGCCGACTGCGCGTCGCGTGGACTGCTACCTTCTCAATTACACAACTTTCCTCTGTGGTTTGACGGACCCGAATGGCTTAACAGAGAAAACATTCCGGAAACATGTGACACGATTAAGACACCAGAAATAGAAGCTAAAAAGGTGCATGCAGTTACGTCACAAACTACCGAAAACAAAAACATAAACATTGTAACTGAACTCCTTACCAAGAACAGCTGTATTATAAGTATAATACGCATCGTAGCCTGGGTCTCACGTTTCATAACAAACACGTCACAAAATAATCGTCACAGGGAAGACGCAGCTATGAATCATACAAACATGAATGGGCCGCCTGCGTCAAAACAATGTAATTTAACACTCGCTGATATTCGACGCGCTACTAACATAATTATAAAACATGTACAAAATGAACATTACGGACAAGAAATCCAAGATTTAAAAACAAAGGGAAGGATAAGCAACAATAGAGGACTTCAGAAACTTTACCCTTACCTAGATGAAAATAACATACTACGCGTCGGAGGGAGATTACAGAATTCAAACTTACCTGAAGAAACAAAACACCCTGCTATCATCCCGAAAAACAGCAAGCTGGCATATCTTCTCATTGCTCGTGCGCATGTTACAACACTACACGGTGGAGCGAGGCTAACTATGGCAACATTAAGACAAAAATATTGGATAACAGGAGGAAATAACACAGTTAAAAAATACCTACAAGACTGTGTAAAATGTTGTCGCTTCAAACCATCGAAACAATACCAATTAATGGCCGATCTACCCAGCGAAAGGATAACGCAATCACCACCATTCTATCACACAGGGGTGGACTTCACAGGGTTTGTTAGTGTTAAACTAAACAAGGGCCGAGGCGTCAGAACGAGTAAAGGCTATGTCGTTGTTTTCGTATGCATGGTAACAAAGGCCGTGCATTTAGAACTTGCATCAGATTTATCATCACAAACATTTTTACTGGCTCTCAACCGCATGATTGGGCGACGAGGTTGTCCGAAACATATTTACTCCGACAACGGAACAAACTTTGTTGGAGCCGAAAGGGAGTTAGCCAAACAACTGCATATCTCACAAACATTTAATAACGACACCTTATCGAGAAGGAAAACCGAGATGGGGATAGAGTGGCACTTCAACGCCCCAAGCTGGCCGACTGCGGGAGGACTTTGGGAGGCTGCAGTTAAGTCAATGAAATATCACCTAAAGCGTGTCCTAGGAGAGCAAAAGTTGACATACGAAGAGTTTTTAACACTGCTTACTCAAATCGAAGCCTGTATGAACTCAAGACCACTTTGCCCTTTAACGGAAGACGTGGACGATATTGACTACCTTACTCCTGCACATTTTTTAATTGGACGACCAGTAACATTTCTACCAACGGAAAATATCGAAAGCCGAAACATCAACATTCGACATAGGTGGCAGTTACTAAACAAAATGAAACAAGGGTTTTGGACCCGATGGTCGTCAGAATACCTGCAACAACTTCAAGTTCGTAGTAAATGGCTGAATAAAACAAATAACTTATCGATAGGGGATGTTGTCTTAATCAAAGAAGACAACCTTCCTCCTGCAAAATGGGCACTTGGCAGAATACAGGAAGCTCACCCGGGGAAAGACAATCTAGTCAGAGTTGTGACTATGAAAACAAAATCAGGGGTACTAACAAGACCAATAACAAAATTAGTTAAACTCCCTATACCAGAATCTCATATAAAAATACCTGACACCACCACATCCAATGACAAAACCTGCACTGAGAAACAAAAATGTACATTAAACACAAATAGATACCAACGACTTAAATCAAGGAATATGAGTTCTAGCCTGCTATGTATACTCTTAACATTACTAACGATATTTCAGCCCACAAAGCAAAGCAGTGACGCTATAAATATCACACCATTTGAACCGAATAGACCAGTGTACTTTGACAAAATTGGTAACTTGCAAAGCGTACACGATGACTGGAAGATTGTTACCTACTATAACATGACATCATACTGGCAAGGCATGGAAAACATACATAGAGTTGTGAAACACCTGAGAGAAAGGTGTGAGCAATTTGCATACCAAACGATGTGCAAAACCATTATGACCGAATTCGAACAGGAACTTAACGAACTTGATCATAACAATTACATGTTGGAAACACATCATGGGCAGACAAGAGGGCGCGTTTCCCGAGGTCTTGTCAATGGAATAGGTTATCTTGCAAACAGCCTATTCGGCGTTCTAGATGAAAGGTTCGCAATACAATATAAAAAGGACATAGAAACATTGCAGAACAACAGAGACCATTTATTGAACCTGATCAAAGGTCAAACATCAATTATAGAAGCACATAATAACATTCTAAAGAGAAATGAAGAGACGATGAACACTCAGTTCAATCTCTTAAACCAACATCTTAACGCTACAGAGAACTATTTACAGAAATTGGGTAAGGAGGTTGAACAAGAGGAAGCTTTGAACTACTTTAACATTATGGCTCTGGCTAGTTCAACAATTCTGTCTAAACTGCGCCACATCCAACACATGCTTTTAGACACAGCCATCAACATCCACCATGGTCATGTAGACACCAGACTTTTACCGCAGAACCAGCTCTTTCAGGAGCTCAACATTATATCTGGACAGTTGCCACAGCAATTATCGTTACCCGTTGACAATATTCAAAACCAATTAGCTGACATATACAAACTACTAGAGGTGAAATCAAGATTGTTCGATAAATATTTTATCATCGAAATTACATTACCATTAACAGGCGACACTCCATTCACCATGTATAAAACAGTTCCTATACCGATGATAAAAAATACCAAACATTCACTTACAATGAAAACAAATTCAGAATATATTGCAGTCAATATACGAAGAGAGACATATATGCAGCTCTCAGACAGTGACCTGGAACATTGCATCAAAATTGAACCAAGTACATTTGTATGTTCACTAAACAAACCAACACGTAACATGAGAAATCATCAGATTCCATGCGAAATCGGCGCAATAACAAACATTACATTATCAAAATGTATCTACACATCCGAATCCTGCAACAATAAATGGACACCATTACAAAAACCTAACACCTGGCTCTATGTCTGCTGCACAGATTGTCAACTGCAAATAATATGTGAAGGTCGTATGACTACTATGGCAATACATTCGACGGGAATTTTAGAAGCCAAAGAAGGATGTATAATTAGAAACAACGAAGAAACATATTACACACAAGTTTACTACACAAACAATATTTATGTTAGCCCTGAAATACCACTGATAGATCTGGATGACATCAACAATTTAACATCGGTCCAGCCGCTTGAATTATCAACTGGACAACAGAACACGCAATTTGTGAGAAACGATTATGAAAAGCTTCATAATTCATTGAAAGAATTGGAAGACCAAACAAAACAAGCTGAAATGTCGCAACACGATGTGCACCAATACATCGTTTCATACTCGACGATGGGACTTCTGATCTTGTCAATAGTCGTCGCGGGAGGAGCCTACGTGTACTGCAAACGTAGCGGCAAGGTCACCGTCAGTGACACCGGCGTGTCTACCAGATTACCGCCACGGAAGCCACCAAGAGCTGCAGCATCCACTGAAAACATAGAACTTACCTATGCGACACCTCATTCTTTTAACATTTGACTTATAATCATTTTAATTCACATTGTTTTCATTTCATGATTTGTATTCACATTGGTAAAATAGTCTTTAATAAGTTATCTTATTTTTTGGCCCCGCCAAGATGTACGGTCAGCAACCGCACATTGTACTTTAGTTAGCCTAGTTAAAATACTGCAATTTTGTTATTCTATAAAAATGTAGTATCGTTACGTACGCAAGTACGTCAGTCTTCGGTTTAATATCGAGCTCGCGCAACATATAACATTTTTGTGACTTTTTCTAACATTTTTTATTATTTTCTTATTACATTATTTTAGTGCTATTTCGGATTAAATACCTTTGAACATTAACATTTATTTTATTAACATTTAACATTAAGTGTAAAGGCTCATGCCCTTACACATGGTGTTGCGTGGTTATCTTTTAAGAATCTTAAGATAGCGTGCCCAGTCAAAGGTTATTTTAATTTTTGCTTCTGTTCCGTCGTGAGCTTGCTTGTAAAAAAGGAAGCTCCCAGAAGCCCTCTCATTGCCATACCCTACACCGATTTATTGAGTGCATTTATTGGTATGGCCACATTGATATTATAAACGTAAATTATCAACCAAGGAGTCTTTCTTTCCTTAATCTTCCTTTAATTATTCATCAACATTATTTGTATTATTTATTTATGTTTTAATGTTGATAAAAAGATAAAATTAATCCAATCAGTCATCTTGATTTCAGCGCCATCTATTGATCACCAGGCAAATCGGGAGCTTTCAAGGAACTAGATGCCGCTACCTACTTCAAACGGACTCATTAGATTTTTAATTGTTACAAAGTAAGTTTCTTATGTAGTCTAGGGGTGCACTAAGAAAGGATTTTTCAAAATTCACCCTCTAATGAGGTGAAACGGGTCCCCAAAGTTTGTATGGGGAAAAAAGATTAGTTAGACTATTTTATTCGAAACTTCACAAGAGTACTCCTATTGATAAATCCAAGATAGCGCCGAGGAAAAGTATTTTTTTTTCATCTCGGGTGTCGTTTACATGGTTTTCGAGGTCGCTGATTACAAAAATGAGATCGAAATGAAAATCGAAATGGCGTTGAAGTAAAGTTTTCGTCATGTGTGTCGTTTTCATGGTTTTTGGGGTCGCTGATATCGAAAATGAGGTCAAAATAAAAATCCAAAAACGCACCTATGATTTTTTTTTTCCTTTTTCCTTTAAATTTCCTCTGTTCTGCTTTGAAACCAACTAATTTATGAGCAACCCAGATATGTATATCTTTAAAATACTGCTCGATCTTGAATTTTACTTACTCTTTGTTTTGCGCAATGAAATTCCCTCATTAGGGTTCCGTAGTCAACTGGGAACCCTTATAGTTTCGCCATGTCTGTCTGTCTGTCCATCCGTCCTCGCTTAATCTCTGTGACCGTTAAGCTGAAATTTTGGTACCAATATGTGTATCAATCACGCCGACAAAGTGGTAAAATAAAAATTGAAAAAAAAAAAATTATTAGGGTAGCCCCCCTTTATGTAAAGTGGGAAGTGATTTTTTTTTTATTCCAACCCTAACGTGTGATATATTGTTGGAAAGTTATTTAAAAATGAGTTTAAAAATGGGTTTACTGAAGTCATTTTTTGATAATGTCAATAATTTCGCAAATAATCGCTCCAAAAGTAAAAAACAATGTGTCCCCCCCTCTAACTTTTGGACCATAAGTTTAGAAAATATGAAAAAAATCTGAAAAGTAGAACTTTATAAGGACTTTCTAGGACAATTATTTTGAACTTGGATGGAAACAAGTTTTTGTACAAAAAAGACAAAAAGTTGTACAAAATAATCTCTGGACTAAGTTCGTAGTATAATCGTATATGAAGGCATTTTTTTTATCTTCGTTAACATATTTTATTATCCTGAACGTATCTTTTTTCAAACAATAAAATAATTATTAAAATCGGATTGGATTGAACACTTATTGTGACAGACGGGAAACTACGGAACCCTACACTGAGCGTGGCCCGACACGCTCTTGGCCGGTTTTTTTGAATTAAAATTACCCCAAATGCAACGCGAGCAAAGCCGCAGACAAAGCTATCTAATACATAAAAATATCGTGTCACATTGTTTGTTACCGATTTTTTTTTTGTGTATTTTTGGTAGGTCAGAGAACAAGTTGAAGGCTACTTTTACACCTCTAGGTGACAAGGGTGGTTTACGCGGACGAAGTCGCGGGCAACAGCTAGTTGTTATCAATAAAATATGGTAGGATGGGAAATCATCAAATGACTTCTCCCACTCTGGGCGGAGCGGGAGGGAGTGTCAGACTTTTACTGACTAAAACCCATCCATGTTCCTTCCGGGGCCGCGGTATCTCTTTCGAATAGGCCCGCAATTTTTTAGTAATACCTTCCTGCGGTATATCTTTCTGCCCTTGTCCCATTTGTGGTCGGCGCAACACATTTTCTTCTTCCATACTCCCCTGTTAGACGTCACGGCATCATTTACTCTTTTCTCTTTCATATCAGTCTTCACACAATCCATCCATCTTTTCTTTGGCCTTCCTCTCCCTCTCCATCCATCCACATTCATGTCCATCACTCTTTTAGTCACATGCGTTTCATCCCTCCTCATTACATGCCCATACCAAGACAAACGACTTCCTTTCAATTTTTCAATAACAGAATGTAGTAATAAATCATTTTATACAAAATAATTATGAGTCAATAGTAAATTAGCCATAAGCTTTTCCGATCTAAATATACAAGTCTAACCTTCTTTACCTAACCTTTCCGGGTTTACATGCAGGCGTGGTGGTACGTGTTATTTATCTCATATGCTCCAATAAAGCCACCTTTCAAAGTATTAAACGTGTTTATTTCTACTTGTAGCTAATGGTACTTGTGGCTACATTTCAAGATTCTTTTATACATTCTCTGAATCATAATAATTATCATTTCAAATATATTCATTATGAAAAAAAAATATATATTCTTCAAGCGGGCTCGTGATCTCTTTGAACTGTAGCTACGAGTATTTCTCTACATTCATTGAATAACATAATGTAATTTTCAGGAAAAAATATTAAAGACCCATTCAATGCTTTGAATACACCCACATAATGTTCCATTACGGAGACATAACTCAAATATCTCATATCAAATAGATCAAATATCTCTAAAAAAGTTCGGGATATTTGATATAATTCTTTTCAAGATATTGTAAGACTCAGTTCTATCTATCGATTTGCAAAGTCGTCCAATTTGCCCATTATTCTGGGACACTGACCACGTTGGTCTAGTGGTCGCAAGTGCTAGACTGGACTGTTGAGTATGAGATCCTGGGTTCGATTCCCAGGTCGGGGAAAGTGTTATTGCGTTTACCATCAGAAATATCTTAGTAGCAGCCACGGAGTCTCGATTTGTACTCGGTTAATGGCAATGACACGCCCCCTACTTATTATAAGGTGAAAGCGTCAGGTTCGCCCGCGAAATTCAGATTTCTTTCACGTTTTTAGCAATCTCCAGGCCAGTGCTTGGTTGTATGTTGATTAAAATATCGTTCGCGACTGTGAGACCTATGTAGTTGGAGAATTATAATCATCTATCAATCAATCATCATATGTCAACATCGTTCCTAGACCTTTATGGACTTGGAGGATTGTATTGATGATTTTGATGATTATAATTCTGTTACTACATACGTCTTACCGTCGCGAACGATTTGAATTTGGCGAGCTCCCTAGAGCATAAGACCAACGACGTTGATGTATGTGTCCCGACTGCATCACTCCACGAAGGTTGAGGAGATTGTTGAGTACATGAAGGTGAAGACTAGCTGGACTCGCTAGTCCAGCTAGTCTTCACGTCAAGTTGGTGTTGTGACGCTTCACAACACCAACTTCAAGTCATTTGTGGTGCGAGTTCCGACACAATATCTCGACATGTTTCTCAAGGAAAAGTTTTGGCCGAAGGGTGTAGTCTACCGAAGTTTTCGCGGCAGGCTACATGACACCGCACAGCGTAACACGACGCCGCCACTTCGTGTGTGATAGTTCATAGCTTATAAGTTAGATTTTTTGTGTTAGTATATTTTTATGTTGTTATTTTGTGTGTTTTATCTATGGGCCTTAAGATGCCTGATAATAAAATTATTGATTGACTAGCTGTTGCCCGCGACTTCGTCCGCGTAAACCACCCTTGTCACCTAGAGGTGTAAAAGTAGCCTTCAACTTGTTCTCTGACCTACCAAAAATACACAAAAAAAAAATCGGTAACAAACAATGTGACACGATATTTTTATGTATTAGATAGCTTTGTCTGCGGCTTTGCTCGCGTTGCATTTGGGGTAATTTTAATTCAAAAAAACCGGCCAAGAGCGTGTCGGGCCACGCTCAGTGTAGGGTTCCGTAGTTTCCCGTCTGTCACAATAAGTGTTCAATCCAATCCGATTTTAATAATTATTTTATTGTTTGAAAAAAGATACGTTCAGGATAATAAAATATGTTAACGAAGATAAAAAAAATGCCTTCATATACGATTATACTACGAACTTAGTCCAGAGATTATTTTGTACAACTTTTTGTCTTTTTTGTACAAAAACTTGTTTCCATCCAAGTTCAAAATAATTGTCCTAGAAAGTCCTTATAAAGTTCTACTTTTCAGATTTTTTTCATATTTTCTAAACTTATGGTCCAAAAGTTAGAGGGGGGGACACATTGTTTTTTACTTTTGGAGCGATTATTTGCGAAATTATTGACATTATCAAAAAATGACTTCAGTAAACCCATTTTTAAACTCATTTTTAAATAACTTTCCAACAATATATCACACGTTAGGGTTGGAATAAAAAAAAAATCACTTCCCACTTTACATAAAGGGGGGCTACCCTAATAATTTTTTTTTTTCAATTTTTATTTTACCACTTTGTCGGCGTGATTGATACACATATTGGTACCAAAATTTCAGCTTAACGGTCACAGAGATTAAGCGAGGACGGATGGACAGACAGACAGACATGGCGAAACTATAAGGGTTCCCAGTTGACTACGGAACCCTAATGAGGGAATTTCATTGCGCAAAACAAAGAGTAAGTAAAATTCAAGATCGAGCAGTATTTTAAAGATATACATATCTGGGTTGCTCATAAATTAGTTGGTTTCAAAGCAGAACAGAGGAAATTTAAAGGAAAAAGGAAAAAAAAAATCATAGGTGCGTTTTTGGATTTTTATTTTGACCTCATTTTCGATATCAGCGACCCCAAAAACCATGAAAACGACACACATGACGAAAACTTTACTTCAACGCCATTTCGATTTTCATTTCGATCTCATTTTTGTAATCAGCGACCTCGAAAACCATGTAAACGACACCCGAGATGAAAAAAAAAATACTTTTCCTCGGCGCTATCTTGGATTTATCAATAGGAGTACTCTTGTGAAGTTTCGAATAAAATAGTCTAACTAATCTTTTTTCCCCATACAAACTTTGGGGACCCGTTTCACCTCATTAGAGGGTGAATTTTGAAAAATCCTTTCTTAGTGCACCCCTAGACTACATAAGAAACTTACTTTGTAACAATTAAAAATCTAATGAGTCCGTTTGAAGTAGGTAGCGGCATCTAGTTCCTTGAAAGCTCCCGATTTGCCTGGTGATCAATAGATGGCGCTGAAATCAAGATGACTGATTGGATTAATTTTATCTTTTTATCAACATTAAAACATAAATAAATAATACAAATAATGTTGATGAATAATTAAAGGAAGATTAAGGAAAGAAAGACTCCTTGGTTGATAATTTACGTTTATAATATCAATGTGGCCATACCAATAAATGCACTCAATAAATCGGTGTAGGGTATGGCAATGAGAGGGCTTCTGGGAGCTTCCTTTTTTACAAGCAAGCTCACGACGGAACAGAAGCAAAAATTAAAATAACCTTTGACTGGGCACGCTATCTTAAGATTCTTAAAAGATAACCACGCAACACCATGCAAACTAATAAATAACGGAGCCAGTGTGGTTTCCAAGTGAATCAACGACTATTGGCAACGCTGTGAGTATTGAAATGTAATTTCATTGTGCCACGTTCTTACTTAACAAGTGAAAGAGATTTCAATTTCGTGTTTATTGTCTGTACAGGGCTCCAAACAACAAAATATGACATAGTCGGCTTTATTTACATAATTATGCTAAAACCCTAAAATAAAAAAACTGCGGTCTGCATCAACTGGGATTGATGACGTTCGACAAAGCAACACCTCGTTAACTGGTTCCGGATCACATCGCTTTCTTCTGGAGTCATTGATGTTCGATTGAGCCTGGATCCACCACAAGCTTTGAAACTGGTTGCGAAACGTGTCTGGGTAATATATTAACCTCACCCAAAAGTAAGTCTTCAACATCATATTGTGTTTTCAACCTCAACAGCAAGCTGGAACTGTATGTGTCGTCGTTCCTATATTATTATTAAAAGTTATGTATGACCGCTCTCTGAATTTTCATTCCATGACCTCTCAAGCCAACCCCACATAGTCACATTATCTTTGCCGCAGAGACACTTAGCCGGTGAGTAAGGAAAAATCATCCTTACAACTTGCCAAATTTGGAATCTGTAGACTCAGCGGTTGGGGCTGTGCGTTGATTTTTAGACTTTGTCACCCCATTAACCCCTCTTAGGGGTTGAATTTTGAAAAAACCTGAAACCCATTTCTACTGATTTATCAATAGGAGTACTCTTGTGAAGTTTCTTATGAAATAGTCTAACTAATCTTGTTTCCCCATACAAACTTTGGGGGCCCGAATCACCCCCTTAGAGGGTGATTTTTGAAAAATCCTTTCTTAGTGCACCCCTAGACCACATAAGGAACCTACTTGCCAAATTTCGAATCTGTGGACCCAATGGTTTGGGCTGTGCGTTGATTTTCAGACTTTGTCACCCCATTTACCCCTCTTAAGGGTTGAATTTTGAAAAAAACTGAAACCCGTTTCTTCTCATTTATCAATAGGAGTACTCTTGTGAAGTTTTGAATGAAATAGTCTAACTAATTTTGTTTTCCCATACAAACTTTGGGGGCCCGTTTCACCCCCTTAGAGGGTGAATTTTGAAAAATCCTTTCTTAGTGCACCCCTAGACCATATAAGGAACCTTCTTGCCAAATTTGGAATCTGTAGACCCAGCGGTTTGGGCTGTGCGTTGATATATCACCCAGTCAGTCAGTCAGTCAGTCAGTCAGTCAGTCAGTCAGTTTACCATTTTATATATATAGAAGATTGATTGATAACTGACGAACTGTGGGTGTACTAATGCACCTCTGCCTAATACTTCAAAGATTATAGACGTGACGTTATGTTATGTTACGTAGCCCATTATTCAAAACTTTCGGTCATAATTTTATTCTCACCATCCTCCCTAGAGCCTTCAAACTAAATTAAAACATGACTGCAACGCGACCATTCAAGATTTTTGAAGTTACTGCGAATGACCAACTTTGCCTGCTCTGAGAACCCAACCGAGCGATCCATGTTCCACTAAATCAATCAAGACTTAACTTGGATTAAAACATCTGCAACTACAAGGAAAATAGTTTCCAGGTCACGTTTATTTCCGTTAATAGAACGATCAGAATTTATATTTATATCTTCATACATATTTTTAAATGAAGGCGCTTTGTGTGTCCGTGCGTCTAACCGCTTTATACTTCAAGAATCTTTAGTACCTTATATGTAATTATGATGCGTAAATAATCCTACTAATATTATAAATGCGAAAGTTTGTAAGTATGGATGTATGATGGATGTTTGTTACTCTTTCACGCCAAAACGACTGTATGGATTTGGATGAAATTTAGCACACAGATAGTTTATAACCTGGATATACATATGATACTTTTTATCCCGGTAGTTAGATCCCATGGGACAATTATCGAACTTCACGCGGGCGAAGCCGCTGGCAGAAGCTATAGTTATAGTAGATATTACTTCTTCTCGCTGATTCGCGAGGAACCCATCCAAGGTGTCCCGCCATCTTCTTCTCGGTCTGCCGCGACTCTGTTTCAGGGCTCCAGTCTGGCGATTTTCGGGAACAAAGCTGTGCTAGCGAAAAGAAACACAGCATCGTGAGAAAAAGAAAGAATAGGGGGAGGCCTTTGTCCAAGAGTGGGACAATTCGAGTTAACTAAAAAAATGCGGGGCAGTCTTTGGGGACAGTCGATAGAAGTGAAAACCGAAACCGTAGCGGATCGTAGCGTAGGGAACGCTACGAGTGCTACGAAAATCGTACGTGACGGTCACGCGAGTTCCATGATTTTTGTTCTCTCAAAAAGTGCTCAACGCGCCTGGAGAAGTTTTCACTTTTGAAACTGTGCGAAGCTGGGTCCAAGCTACATAATACAATAGAGTAATTTTGTCTTACTGTTATATTTTCATGCTGCAGTTGTCTTGAATTAGAACATCAGATTTTTACCCCGGCAGTATACACCCGCGTAAAGACCGGCGAAGCCGCAGGAAAATGCTTGTATTTTATAAAACCTATTCGAGTTTTAAAAATCACATACCTAATACAATACACGTGGACGCCTCTTTCTGTTATGTCTACTTGTGTAACCTCACTGCGAAAATATCAAAGTATTGTTTCCAGTAGTTCACAGGATAATCTTTGAACACGTTTCCGATGAATGGAAGTCTAAAAATATCGTCAATGAGAATGTATTGTTGTTAATAGAACTCCCGTAAGCAATCGGGAATAGATTTCTTTAAATAGACCTTTGTGATTAATGAATAGCTTATTGTTACAGGAATCTAAATATAAGATTCACACAGACAGACAGGAATCTAGATATGATTGTACAACTATCTTTGCATTGTATAGATTCAATCTCTTTAGTATTATATGTATAAACGCATAGCCGATATTGTGGGAGTACTATGTACTAGAAAGCTATCATTCACTCGAAACCTACTTTAGTTTTTGACTTGAATGTGCCCTGGCGGTTGAGAGTATGTCATGCTCACTCAAAGGTCTTGCTGATGATGGCGCGTGTGTCGGACCATTTAGTTCCCTTCAAAATGGTTGAGCTGAATGGTGCTGATCCATGCGTCATGTTTGTGAACGGGCGCTGTCAGTTGTGACTGGTCATCTCTTAGTTGCCATGTGTTACGGAGGCACGATCGCGTTCACGTAAACTTAGTTGATAAGCGTTAGTGATAAGATTTTTTAGGACGTAATGTTAAGTCCAACCTGTGATTAAATCTTTCTAGCGTTCCCGGGCCCCCGACCTATCTCTATGTACAGCACTGTGACGTAAGAGTGTAGGCCACACCTACCTGATGACGCGCGGACAAGTCTACTTTTTGGAAATTCATTACCAAATATGGTGACGGAGCAGTGCTGTGCAATGCTATTGGTCAAGATCGGGAGCTCGTGAAGTACAATTGTGGCCAGCGCCGCGTCCCGCGAAGGTTCGTGAAGTAAATTCGTCGCCAACGCCGTGTCACGCGGGGGTGAAGGGCATGAGTGGGGGTGCGGATCGATGTCATAGGTCGATATGGGAATGCACCCGCTCCCTCGCCTCATGTCCCTCTCACCAGTTTAATTAAAAGCCCTGGACACGAGGGATAGAAAGTCTTGTTCCCGCAAAACTTAGCCCGCTTTAGTGGTCGTAATGTCTGGCCAGCGCGTCGCGTAAAACAATTGTATATTTCTGTATTAAGTGTGATATTCTTGTTAAATTAGCTTAGTTACATCAGTCAGATTGACATAGAAAAGTACGTAGTGTAAAGTAAATAAAGTTTAAAGGTTCACGTAATATTGTTAACTCTGGCTCCGATATGTGTGATAATTATGTGTTAGCGTCATAGTAATATTCAAGAATACAAGTGTGTTTATGTGGAATCTGCGTATAATTTCACCTCCTCCTGACTCAACACCCCCGGCACGTACTCTGCACAAACTTCTGTGTTATAAACGCACCTCGCACCTCAAATCTCTAAGAAGCACTCACCACCAGCCGCGTTATCAAAGGCATATTGCTACAAACAAAATAAAATACAGTCCACACAACATAGCTCTGAAGCTTCGAAGAAGGGTGCGCTAACTGCCCACCATAGGGAGGTTACCGTCAGAGGTTTCCCTACACCATGGCTTATTTGAATGAATTATTTTGTTTTTACTATGGCCACTTTTAACGTGCACATCTTGCTACATTGTTCTCACATAATTTACCATCTCAACATGAATGATGTAACCAAGATTTTGTAACAATAATTTGATTTAAAGTAAAAGAGTGTCCATGGAGTTTCTTGCCCGTTCTTCTCCATAGAGATCTACGTTAGGGAATGGGCAACTACAGTACTTTCACAGTTTTTATGTCTTGTGACTGAGACTGTAGCTACATTTAATTTTCATCTTTGTTACGACAATTCAAAAGTGCCTGTAATTAGCCTACTTGAAATAAATGCTTTGATTTTGATTTTGATAAGCTTTTCTTTCTAAGGCCTGAATTCTTGTCACGCTGACCGTCAGCGAGAACAAACTACGGCTATCGGTCACCACTGACGTCAGCGTCGCAGATAGTGGACCGACCAACAGCGCGACAAGAATTTAGGCCTTAAATTGGTCATGTCTACTGGAGGTAGGTACTAGGCATGACGACAGTATCAAAAAAATACAAATCTATTTAGTCCGTCAGTTAGATTATTGAAAAAGAATGGATAGGTATTTTTTGTTTTTGTAAATCAATAAATAGTGACGAAGATAAAACGCATCAAAACTCGGGAGTGGGTGCTCGTGACGCCAAAACTAGCTAAAAATTATACCTAGGCGTGACGTATTGGGAATTTTAAAAGCGTCGTAATTCTTCGTCAATTTTGATTTGCGTTACAAAATAAAAAATACGGGTCAAATATTTTTTAATAATCTACCTGACGAACTAATTAGATTTTTTTGTCGTCTACCCTACCTATTGCTGCAATGGTAAAATAAGTGGCTGATCTTAAATCCCTCCTAGATTAAAGATACTACTGTTTAGAACCGATTGATGGCAATAGGCTCGGCCCTTATTACATAGAACTTAAAACATAACTGACGAAATATGGTTGTACTCTTGGATGCGCCTCTGCCTAGCCCTTCGAGTATTACCGGCGTGAAGTTATGTTTGTGTGTAAGCATACCATTATTGTCAGGAACAGATACGTATCATATCAATTTAAATTGAGTTAGCTCAGAATTTGTGTACGTATGTAACACGAGTTTATCACCAGTCACTTTGGTCTTTGGCGACTGATGACTGTGATACACAATGGTACAATAAACTACAAGTAAGTAATTAAACTATAAAATATCACAAAAAAAGAAAAATACATTATAATTTAACTAGAATATAAAATGAATCTCTGAGGAGCATATGGCTAAATAATAATAGCTTCTCAGGTCGATCTTTAGCTTAAACCGTGCTTGCCTAGGTTGGTCTGTGGATGGGTTACCACCCGGTACATACCGAGTTTCCTTCCAGCCTTGAAAAGCACGTTAAGCAACTGCTAACGCTAGTCACTTTGGACTATGGCGACTGACGACTGTGACTTGGAGTCTTACACAATGGTATATATTTCGAGCAAGTACCTAAAGTATAAAATATCATAGAAAAAATCATCATAATTTAGCTAGAATATAAAATAAATCTCCAATTACAATCTGAATACGAAGAAAACTTTTAAATCCCCGTAGAAGACGCCTCAAATACAAAATTACATGCTAATGTAATAAGTTAAGGGGAGTCAGGCAGTAATCAAAGTGCAATTTCATCGTATTAGAACTTTGACATCCTACAGAGGGACTGCTTGGCAGACATTCCTTTTGAGCTCCGTTTAATTTAAGTTATTCTGCTTCTAGTAAAGGCATCTAATTATGAGCTTTTTTATTTAGCTTGCCTTGTTATTAGTTAGTTACAGGTTCGTTCTTATGTTGTATGTGCGTGAGGTACAAAGTTACAATCATTATACTTTCATAGTTAATATTACTGATATTTGTTTTTTTTTTTTTAATGTAATTTTGACAATAAAACTAATAACGTTTCCAACATTTGGTGTTGTTTTATTGACTGGTCAGTTATGTACATACGGTCGAACAAGCTATTTGGTTTACAGTTTAACCCACAAATTACATTGCAAAATGTAAACCAAATAACTTGTTCGACCGTACATCATACATTTTCATTTATGCCGTTTAATTTAGTTTTTCGTATTGATCTGTATTCTTTGTCCGCGAGTGTATGGATCTGTTTCACCTAGCGCCTTCTTTTCGCACTTTTGGTCATTTCTGCCACACAATTTACAATTAGGTAGATTTCTTTTAAAAAAAAAAAAAAAAATCTACCTATTGGTCTCTCACCTACGGGGATATATATGAATACGTATGTATATGGGTGACAAGCAAAATTTAGCCACACTCTACAGGTCGCAATTATGAACCGATTGCTTTCAAACTTGGCCAAAAAATCGATACGGTCAAAACTTAGGCTAAGTTCATGAATGGGCGGAATTCGTCCATGGGGGGCGGCGGGGGGGCGGTTTTTCTAAAATCAGTTTTTTGGCCATAACTTTTTTCCTATGGAAAATTTTTGAACCGTTTCTCATTTTTATCATTCTTAGTACGAATACGGACATCGTTAAATTAAAACTTTTTTGATGCAACCCCTAAATTGGGGAGGAGGTTGAAAATTCCAAATTTTTTGCGAAAAAAAATCATATCTCCGAAACAGTAAACATTTTGAGCGTCGCAAATATTTTTTTTTGAAAGCAAATTGTTTACTTTACAATTGTTACCTTCAAAGTTTATCGATAAAACTTATAGTTTTCGAAATAAAAAATTATAACTAAACATTTGAGGGCGTTTCCATGCTAAACTCTTATGAGAGAATTTAAAAAGGGTAAAATTTCCATTACAGGACAACGATTTTGAAATCATATTTTTTTTGTAGATTGTACACATAAGTACAACTCTTTATACAAATTTTCAATAGTCGGACGCTCCAGCACCTTCTTCGAAATCTACCTCCTCCTGCGGCTTGCCGGAGGGATTTTTTTTTTAATTGTTTTCAGTAATACAACGCTCAGCTCCCCACATAAAAACAATAACACAGTCCATTTCGCAGAAACGTGAGAAAATCCTTAAATAATAAAAAACCCACTAAAACTTCTGTTACACTGTTACATCGCAAATTGTTCTCGGATGCGATAATTTCTCCCCAGTTTAGTTAGACTTGTGTACCTGTCCATTACTCACGATGTTCAGTTGTTTTTGAGCGAAGAAGGGGAATATACCGGTCTTGTTACACTGGTCGGGATTTGTAACGGGAGTTTATTAGATTCTGTCACAACATAAATGGGTGCAGAAAGTCAACTCCCCTCTTACTTGGCGCAAGCTACATAGGCATTTGTTGGAGTGATTGTGGAATGTTCATGTGTGCAGTGACACAGCCAGAAATGACGAGAAGGAACAGTCAGTAGCAGTCTGACAGACTCCTTCGCGGCCCCACGGCGGAGGACATTCATTGAGGATTTACACACATTACAAAAAAAAGGTACACTATAGGTGGTTGTATTGTATTGTTGTATTGTATAACGGGCTGGTGTCCGCAACTCCACGTCAAAGCGCGTATTTTGCGTATGGGCTATAATCTGCCACGCGGGCCCAGTGCGGGTAAAAAATTCGAAGATATGTGACATCTACCATGTCACATATCTTCGAATTTTTGGTTCTAGGACATGCCGGTTTCCTCACGATGTTTTCCTTCACCGTTTTTGAGAGCAGTGGTGATGATTAAATTACACAAAGTAATGCGCCTGCCTGGGTTCGAACCCACGACTTACTGTTCGTAAGTCGGGGCCGCCACCACTGGGCCACCGCTGCTCTCAGAGACTATAGGTGGTTAACCCGTAGTTAATTAACAGTCTCAAGCATCAGTCAAAACAGGATGGTTCTGTCCTTATCGGTTTAAGAGACCAGAGATTCCCCAAAGATTGAATGTATTTACGGGCAATAGAAGTGACAAGATGAATAAAATCGTAATCAAAATACTTGTTGACATTATTCCCAATGTCTGCTCTATGACTAATTCTTTTAAATCTCTTTGGATTCTTCAGATGCATTTCAGTGACGAGTGCGCTTTCACCGTTCGTGTAGCGTGTCTGTGTGCATGAATTTCTGTATGTTGAACTGAGTTGACCTTCTATAAGGTATCAGTGCGTGGTCGACGATTCAGATATGACAAGAACAAATTTTTATTTAAGACACTGGAATTATCCCTTTGTATTCGTTACAACGTGGTCGTTGTTTTTGCGTTGTGGGACTAATTGACGCTCCGAGATCGCCACTGAGGGGTTGAAGGACGAAAAAACAATTGTATAAAAGAAGTGGTGGAACAAATTGCTTTTATCGATTTATTTGTTAAATGGTTTCATCGGTGGATTGGTTTCTGTGATATTGAATTGTTTATAGTTCTGTTGGAGGTGTTTAGTTTTGACAATTAGTGTAAAACACAGTACCTGGGCGACCGGGCTCTGCTCGGGTAAAACAACAAATAATAAAAATGAATTAAAAATAAAAGGTGGCTCACCTACCATGTTGGTACGGAACCCTTGCGGCCTTGATGCGCGAGTATGACTTGCATTTGGCCGGTTTTTAGGCTGAATTCTTCTCAATTGTTCTGGTATTCGTTTATCCAGAAAAAAACTTAGCCATGACCTTGTACACTACAATTACGTAAAAGTTTATCCGATATAATATAATCATTTCCCCTCATAATAATCACTTCGAAACATATTACATACTCCTAATGCTCTCATCCTAATACACATCTGTTTTCCGTTTGTAATCGAAATTACAGTTCATAACTCATTTGATGAGAGTCTATACAAAACCAAACAGATGACTATCGGAGTAGATGGCAATCTAAATTATAGGTTGGTTTCAAAACAACTGAGCATCGACCATTATGTTCCAAAAACTGTAGTCAACACATACATGTTGAATATATAGAACAAAATAAAGAAAGGAAAAAAAAACACAGAAAAACTTATAAAGAAAGTGAAAAAAAATGTTGTCGAAGAAGGTTTTTTTGGTGGTAGTCTATCTGGCGATTCTGGTGACCTTTGCGGTATGTCAGGAGGAAACAACCATGGCTGCAACCACGAAGGGTGAAGAAGAAGAAGAGGAAGAACCAGCGAAGAAGGGATGTTCCATCTGGTGCTGGATACAGAAGATAGCTATGTTTGTCATATCGCAACTGCTGAGCGGTAACTGAACACGTTTTGATTTTTTCTTGATTAAATTCTTTAAAAAAAATGTGCGGTTTTCTTTTTGCGAGTAAGTTACCATAAACTCAACAACATCACGGTTTCTTCCCCGAAGGGTAAAGCAGAGCATTATCTACTTTTCACCAAAATTTTGCCAGTTATGTTTCAGCCCCATGAAAATGAAATACAAATAGTAACAATAGTATAAACTTTTCTACTTCCATCATCTGCCTAGCCTTTTCCCAACTATGTCGGGGTCGGCTTCCAGTCTAACCGGATGCAGCTGAATACCGGTATTTTACATGGAGCGACTGCAAATCTGACCTCCACAACCCAGTTAGTACTGGGTAATACAATACCACTTGGTAATACTGGTTGTTAGACTTATTGGGCCACTGACTACCTGTAACGACTGACAAAGATCTACAAATGGCAGCCGGGACCAACAGCTTAAAGTGCTATCCGAGGCATGGAGGAAACCCGGTATGTAAGGGTGGTCACCTATCCGTGGACCAGCCTAGGCAAGCTCAACTTGCTTATAGAAAACATTTCTTCTTTCAACTTCTATAAATAAATGTGTGCTTCTCATTTTGCGTTAGTTAGTACGAAGTACGAACACATTCGAAAAAGAAATTGTTCAATCAGGAATATCCTTGATAAAAAACTGGCCCAAAGGAAAAAGTATTTTGTAAAATCCTGCCGAAAATTTGTTAAATACATTTTTTACTTCGTAGTACACCAGTTTCCAATCCCGCGGACAAAAAAGTACAGGCCCCTGTGATTAAAATTGTATACAGCAAACAGTTTTGGAAAAATTCCGAATTGCATTTTTTAAGTCCCAAACACAGAAGCATGAAATTTATTCTGAAAGCTACTTTAATGCTTTATGCATTAGGTGTATTCCGAATTTAGTTAGTAAATATAAATGTAAATACGGTGTACAGAAATACAATAAAAGCATTTAAGTGATTCAGGCATTTTCAAAGCCGTGTATACATTGCCTAAATAAGAAAAAAAAAACCGCATTTTTAAGTTAAAAGCATTGTAATTTAAAAATCGTTCTAGATTGCCTTCAAAGGATTCCAAATTTGAATTTCAAATGGCTTTTCAAATTTTGTTAAGCTTATTTTCATGAAGCATTTCAATTAAGTGTTCTTCATGTGGAATTTTTAGATATTCTTAAAGATAAAAAGTTTGTATTAACTGCAAAAATAGTAGCTTTCATTCATGCAGAATTAATTATTTGAAAATTGTACACAATGTATTTAGAACGCAGGTTAAAATCAGTACCTACTAGTAAAAATGGCCGCGCGCAGGACCATTTTACTTTGGAGCGTAGCTATTTTTTGTCACTTGGCGAAGTGGTGAAATAAAAGCAATGGATTGCAGTTATTAAAGGCGAAATAAATTCCAGCATATTTTAGAATTCATCACAGGAATTTTTCAGGACCCAATGGGAGAAGTCATTTCGCATTTCATGATTTCCCACCCTAAAAAAAAAAAGGGCTTTAATTTTATAAGATACGCGAGAACTATGTATATTTTTTCTCTGTGTAATCCTCTAGTGAGTTACTTAATCAAATGACAAATTAAAGTACATAAAAAACTAGCCTAATAGCTTGGGACAGGCCACTTAACAAAAGGTATATTGGTCTATAAATACAAATTAATTAGGAGCTATCCCCATGTCGGCTGTTGAATGAAATCCCCTACCTATTTAGACTCAAGTAATTGAACAAGATTTATTCCTTTTACAGGAACCTGTATTCATTCCGTGGGTGTGTTTTTGGAATTAAAGATAATTAAATTGACTGTTGTAGTCTGTTGAAAAACGGTCGTAAATAAATTAGATTAAAAGGTTTATAATGTTATTGATGAACAAATCAGGGTAGCAATTGGCATTAAAAACCACTAATACAATTATCTACTTTTAATTATAATTATGGTAAACTACGAAATTCAGGCAAAAATTAATGGCATTATACTTAATTGACATTATATAAAGTTGACTTTCTGTTAATCAATTTGCCTGGCAAACAAACAAGTTGCCAAGTGACTGTTGCCAAAATGAAACAAAAACTAAGTAAGTTCCAATAAATGACACACTAACGTTACGACACACTGAATTTCCTTTTCTTAAAAAAAAATATGCATCTTCTTCTAAGCGTGTCGATGACAATAGAGAAAATGACAAAAAAAAATTGTCTGTCAGATATATTTTCAAAAAATATTGGACACGTATTTTTTTTTTTCACGTTAACAAAAAATGAGAAATACAGTGTGTCGAGAACTCGTGTGACGTCACATTTGTGTACCTACATATTTCACCGGAGAGTGACGTCACAAGCCCCCAGTGAAATACCATTTTCATTAATTTGATAAAACAAAAAAAAAAGCGGCCAAGTGAGAGTCGGACTTGTCCATGAAGGGTTCCGTAGCAGCAAGTAACATAATATAAAATATGACGTATTAAAATAGATCTCGTTCAAACCAATTTTCGGTGGAAGTTTACACGGTAATGTACCTACATGATATATTTTTTTTAGTTTTATCATTCCCTTATTTTAGAAGTTACAGGGGTCACACATTTTACCACTTTAGAAGTGTCTCTCGTGCAAACTATTCAGTTTAGAAAAAAATGGTATCAGAAACCTCATTAACATTTTTGAAGACCTATCCATAGTTAAGAGCAGCGGTGGCCCAGTGGTGGCGGCCCCGACTTACGAACAGTAAGTCGTGGGTTCGAACCCAGACAGGCGCATTACTTTGTGTAATTTATTTCATCACCGCTGCTCTCAAAACGGTGAAGGAAAACATCGTGAGGAAACCGGTATGTCCTAGAACCAAAAATTCGAAGACATGTGACATCTACCAATCCGCACTGGGCCCGCGTGGTAGATTAATAGCCCATTCCCTCTCATTGAGAGGAGGCCGTGTCCCAGCAGTGGGAACATTATAGGCTGATGATGATGATGATGATGATGATCCATAGATATCCCAGACGCATGGGTTTAGTGAAAAAAAAAATTGAGTTTCAGTTCTATGTACCCCCAAAATTTATAGTTTTTTTTTTTCAATTTTTTATGAAAATCTTAATGCAGTTTACTAAATACCAAACTACCAAGTTTCAACAGCATAGTTCTTATAGTTTTGGAAAAAAGTGGCTGTGACATACGGACGGACAGACAGAGATACAGACAGACAGACATGACGAATCCATAAGGGTTTCGTTTTTTGCCATTTGGCTACGGAACCCTAAAAACAACTTTTTTTTTTGGCATTCGTCATCGCTATTCAAATTGCTTCAGCCCGAAATTTGGCGACGAGTTTGGCACCTTCAGTAGCGTCCATCAGGTCCTGTGATGTACAAATAATAGGACAACCAGGACACGATATTAAAAATAGTAAAAACTTTATTGACAATTGATGTCAAAGTGACCCATTGCATCGGTGGTCGAATGTGGTGTCGCATTGACACTCCAGGGCAGAGTCATCTATGAACCTGAACAGGTTTTCCTTAGAATTAAGCATTAACACGTATCATGAGTAAAGCTTGTTTCCATGGAAACTCAAGGGATCTCATTTAATTTGTTTCGTACGGATTAGAAGCAGTTGCGGATCGGTTTATACTCTTTTGACAGGCCAATGTGAAACCGTTCGTGTGGAAATTCCAATTCAATTCCTGTGACATGTTCAAAAAGGTTGCTTTTAACTTGTTACTTGTTTGTTCAACGAATTTAACAGTTCGTGTGGTAAATGGAAAAATAAAACTCGTATTTACGCCTTGTCATATAAAATATTTTTAATTGGAGTAAAGATTTTACAGAAAATGACGACGCAGATTTATAATTATCAACGAAACTTTGGATCAAGTGAATTAGGCCAACGTCTAATCTACCACATTTTTTGCTTGTGGCGTCAAAGAAATGGACCACAGTCTAATTAATTAAAGGTAACAAAATCTCGAAAAGAAAAGTAAATGCTTCCTTTTCCTGAAGAAATGTGAATGATGGATTCATTAGATATTGATAAAGTTACTTTAGTAAGATTCTATAAAGATGTGTGCAGTCGTTGAAGACTTTGGCTTTTCTGCAAACATCTTGTTTGTGTTGAGTCGCTTCAGCGCTTTCTATACAGGTGCCGCCGTATTCCGCTATGCCGTTTCTTTGATCTAGTTGGTTTGCGGCTTTGACTCGTTTTCTGCAATAAGAAACATAATATTATCATCATCATTTCAACCGAAAGACGTCCACTGATGGGCATAAGCCTCCACCAAGTGTCACCACATTGACCGGTTCCCTGCGACTCGCATCCAGCGGATTCGCGCAATCTTCACCAGGTCATCGGTTCACCTAGTGGGAGGTCTTCCAACGCAACGTCTTTCGGTTCGCGTACGCCACTCCAGAACTTTTCGGCCCGGCTCGCAGGTAAAAAAAACATGTTTGAAAATATTTCTACTTATAATTTGGAACAAAGATTCGGTTATAAATGGTGGAGACGCGACTCTGGACTAGACGAAGACACGGGTAGGTTACAGTACTGAAGTATATGCAGTCTGTGTCCGGTGTCCGCAGACGGTCCGTGATTATACAAAAGGACAAATGGAGTTTTTTGTGGGATTACATAACATCATGGCTGTAATCCCCGAAAGGTGTGGCAGAAGTGTACACATTGCATTGTCACATTCACCAGTTACGTACGTTACGGAGTGTGAATTTGTATAGTCTACATTGGACTTAAATGTAGACTATACAAATATAGACTACGTGGCTGCTACAGAGAAATTCCTGATTGTAAAACCCAATACACTTTGGCCGACCTGGGAACCGAACTCAGGACCTCATGCCCAGCAGTTGTTATTTAAGACCACTAGATTAACGATACAGTGTTGTGTACTCAGTTGGAATTCATTTAATCATTTTCAACGTGTATTCTAGAATACGTCAAAACAATTGAATCCGTAAAATAAATACATTTGTGTGTGTGGACAGACCGTAACTTTTTCGCAACGACCTCATAAAGGATTATTTCCTTCAGAATCTGGATTAAGTTACTGACATCGTCGGAGCAACAGTTCTTTTTATAATTTATCTAGATTTTGGTTTGACATGTTGTTGCTTGGATAACTTGCTGGCAGTTGTTGGACGGAAACGATTTATATAGGAGGGTTATGCGGAAGAAAACACGTTTTTTATACATTTAGAGGTTTGAGACAGAATAAAAGTTAGGTGTGGAATGCGTGGATGTAGGCTTTTTGGTTTTAGGACGTGAGTCTATCAGCCGTATTAAAAATCTTGCGCAAAAAAATCAAATCCGATTCTTAAAACACAAATTCTAAATTGCCCCAAAACTGGCAATGATCAACGATATCTATCGCCATATCTCACGCGTATCATAATTTAGTGACAGTTGCATAGGTACCTACAGCTATCGTTTACAATAGCGAGTTTTTGGTACAAGTTCACATTCAATTGTTTTTCCAGCTTAAAAAGATTCTACTATGGCATACGCATAGTCAGGCTATGAACTTCCCACTGCTGGGATACAGGCGTCTTCATCATGAGAAGGAGTGGGCCGAAACCACTGGGACCAATGTGGCCTTGTGATCTTGGCCCCAGGCCATGACGGCTTCCCTCAAAATGTTTTGTTTTGAGAGCAGTGTTGAAGTTTAAGTTACTTACTTATAAATATCCAAGTTAATGACACCAGTGGTGCTCATGATACCAAACTTCTTGAGCACACAGAAGATAATGCAAGGCTCATCTGATTCCTGTATCTCTATGTGCCTGTTTTTGGGGTACATCTCGCTCAAGCATTGCTCAGCCACCATGTCGCTTAGCTTATCGTGAGCATACATGACTGAGATGCGAGCATGCGCGAACCCGGTGAGCACCAGAACCGTGAAGAGCACAAGGTCTGGAATGAAAGGAAGTGGTAAATGTTAAAAAGTGATAATCGTACGTAAGATGGCTACCACATTCTATGAGATGGCGATATACCTACTGGCTTTGGTAAAATGAGATATTTTGTACAAGTACGGTCGAACAAGCTATTTAGTTTACACTTTACAATGTAATTTGTGAGTTAAACTGTAAACCAATTAGCTTGTTCGACCGTACAAAGATACTTTAAGGCAGGTAAGCGGTGGTAGGTACAACGTTTAGTATGAGATGGGGAATTCTGTGAAAATGAATCATCTGCAAATATAGGTACATAATAGTAAGTATCTGAATGGGCGACGGAGCTCTGCAAGGGTGAAAACATAGAATACGAATTTTCCCAGAAATGAGACCTAACTAAATCGTTTTTCATCCCCGTAAATGCTTGTCAACTGAATTTAACGCGTTTTTCGGTAGATTATAATCCATCGAAGAGAAACCGTAAAATTGTGAAAAATTGAGCAAACATTTGAAAATGCGTGAAATTGTAAGCAGTGTGTTCGCGTGATTGTAAAATCTCGCTAAGATAGATTACAATCTAACGGGTTTTACAATTTTACGTTGACATATAGGGTGTAAAACTCCTCTTAACGAAGCCGAAAGGCACTTGTTCTCCCCGTCATTGTGATAATTTTTTTTTGTTTTACACCATACCTGGGAACCTTCTAGTTACGGAGATATTGGGGGTCAAAGTTACAACTCTTTGAAAAGTTTTTTTTTTTTTTAATACAAATTTTTATGGATGGTATTTAAAAGTACTTCAATTTATTCCCATTTCATTTACCTAATTTTGCCTGTGTTCCACCAAATATACTGAATGTGCACCAAAATATGTTAATTAAAATATGTCATAACGAGCATCTATTTAACAATTTTAAACACTGTATATTCTCCTTAAAGCGTAGTCGACGGAGCCCCGCTTCGCGGGGCCCCTATTTCCGAGTGCAGGGTTTAAAGGAACCTAACTAACCTAACGGGGGGGTGCCCTAAGTCCCGATTATGGGAGCAGAGATACTTTAATATTTATGGAATATATGGAAGCATCAGCACAATGTTTTGAGTGCGTTACATTGAGTTATACCCCAAAACGTGATTATTGACCCCAAAAAAAAAGTAGTTTCCCAGTAATATAAATAATTTTTTTTCTCAGTTTGATGTAAATTTTTGCGTAAAGTTACTTAGTTTGCTTGGTTGAGGGCTTCGTGATGAGGTGGTTGGTTTACACCCTGTATACAGTACATTATACACCTCTTAAAAGATGATTTGGTTCACTGATTTCCTCCTACTTTATGGCTGCTACCTATGAAGGCTTTAATTTTATCCTATAGAATACAGCATTTTGGAATCCAGAATTACAAAAAGGCTACTATTATCTTAAAGTAGCAACCAAGGCAAACACGTTTTTACCGAGTGTGTGTGGGCGTAGCGTCAGGTACACCCACATTTCGCCAGTTATGTTTAATTCCCATGTTACAGGGGTGAGCCTATTGCCATCAACCGGACGCAAATCCAGACTTCGTGGCTGCCATTGAGAAATTCCTGATGGAAAAACTTAATAACACTTCGCTCGACCTGGGAATCAATCCCAGGACTTCATGCTCATTCTAATAGTAAAGTAAAGTAATTTGAACGGGAAAAATCAGGTCATGTAGGTAACAGTTGTTGACAAAAATTACTTCCACAAGCCTTCGTTTCATTCCCATCAATATTACGTTAAGAATGATTACTTTTATCAAATTCTCATGCTCGATTGCTATCGTAAATCATTTCGATAACTTCGTCGATATCAAAGAACAGTCTTGGAACTTGGTGAATTTGATTTGCTTCCGGAATTTTCAAAGGATAAATTAGAAATTGCTATTTGATACGATTGGTGAGCAAACTGTTGAAGTCCAAGGAATCGGGGATTATGTTAAAACCTTTCATTTTAAACGGAAATTGGAACAAAAATCAGTTTAAGCTGTCGAAGAGAAAAGTGCCTAGAAGGCTGGCTAGTGGCAGCATTGCCACGTTAGATGGCAATGCTGATTCTTTGGCCAAAAAAGAGGACAGGCCTACTACTACGACGAGATAGGCACTCGGACCTTGATGGCCCATGGCTAGGAATGAATGGCGCACACACCAAAGGCTATCAAAGTTTTTCATAGAAAAAAAAAAACAAAGTGGATCCGATCGAACAGAATAAGACTTGTTCTAATTTCAAAGCGATGTTGACAGAAACAGCCATTTTTAGGAATGTTCCTGTATGTAATTTAGACTATTTAAATCTAAAGGATAAAATATATAAGCCAGACATAGGTACTCATGTTTTTATTCGACCTCAAACAATTTCAGGTGTTATCTAAACTATTTATCATTGTTATGTTATCATTTCAGTGAAAACCATTTGTTTTGAAACTAAAATTGAGGTTTAAATTAATGATACGTCATAAGTGTATATTTTGTCTCATGTGATTATTGTTATTTTGGCATTATGACAGGTTTTATGAAGAGTAGATACTGGTATGTAAATGTTCTTGCATATCCTTGAAAGTTCCAGGGTTAGATGTGGTTAACTTTTCGTATATATCCATGTCAATCTTTCTGACTTAAAAAATCATCATGCCAGGCAAGCGCGGTGTAGCCTGAAGATTGATTCGAGTGGCTGTTATTATTTAGCCAAGAGCTTCGCCTTCTGCGATTTAGAAACTAATATGCATGTATATTACTTTAGTACCTAAAACCAAATTACAGGGAACTCCAATATCTTACAGATCCAGATCTATTTTCTTTTTTACATGTTTTTTTACATGGCCGGAAATCGCACAAGACAGAGAGGTATGGAAGAAGAAAGGGGAGGCCTTTGCCCAGCAGTGGGACACTGTGTAAGCTAGCAACACATGTTGTTTTTGGCAAATCTGTCAAAACATGGTCGAGAAACTACTGAATTATTTGTAAGTTCGTGGAGTCCTTACATCTTATGTGCTTTTCACCGTGAACCCAGTAACGCCTGGTGTCTTGCTGAAGAAAGTCATAGCACTGTTAAACCCACGATGGTTTGTGTGGTATGTTTACGTGTTGTATAATAAATGTGAACAGTGTATTTTGAATAATAAAAGTTAAAAAAGGTAATTCCACGAGCAATACTAACAAAGAAATGTATTTTGTAAACTAGTCGGGCAGCCTTGATTAAATGCACTTGATCCAAGGCTCACATGTTCGAAATCATAATGAAGTTTACATCATAAATGTTTTTTTTAAATACTCTTAGGTACAACGGCGACACAACCTGTAATCGTGGATTTCGTCATGTTTTAAGAGTTCAATTTTCTTGGTTGTCGGCTTCGTGAGGGTTCGTTTAGACCTTGTATAGTTTAGCAAACGGCAGACAAACTCATCAGACAAGTTCTGATGAATATTATTCTAAATTCATTTCTCTGTGGCTTTTGCACGTATGTACAGAAGAAAAGAAAGTTTAAAGCAAATTTCTAAGACTAAATAAAAACTCTGGGCAGCTTGTATACGGTCTAATGAAACCTCTCAGGCTTTGATATGCAGAGAGAGTACTTCTAAATTATGCAGGAATGTTGTAATCAAAAGCCCTCAATGAAAACGGGTCACCAAAACGTAAAGAAAGAAATATGTTTTAATTTACATCGAATTGACGTAAAAATGCAAAAAAGATTTGATCTTTAGGGGTTACCCCAGTAATAAAAGCAGCGGTAGAGATTATTGTTTTATTAACAAGTATATAAATATAAAAAAGAGTACATCTACTTTTAGTTTTACTTCAGGAATTCGTCAGGATCTCGGTATGACACAGCGTACAGCTGCGTACAGTCGTTAAACACTTTCGCTTTTTTGCACACATCGTGGTCCAGGTTCATTCCATTAATATTTTGAGCGCATGTGTCTCCGACGTCCGATATTAAGATTCTCGGATCGTACCTATGGATCGACTGTACTCTCTTGTAGTAATTCTTTATGTTTATATAACCATCGTTCGTCATTATACCGAATTTTTTGAGCACACAATGTATTATACAAGGGATGTCGTTTCTATCGATACGGAGAGGATATTTATACAAATTTCGTGGATACATTTCTGTTAAACAATCATTTGTTACTTTGTCACTTTTCTGGTCACGCGCATACAGGATTGAAATCGGAGGTTCCGACTCCAAGCTTTGTGAGAAATACTTTGTTTTATAGCTGTTCACTGTCACAGCTATTGAGAGTAAAGTCGACAAGATGAATATTTCTGAAAGTATTCCAACATAGTTACATACTAAAGTTGTGACGATACACACTGGGAAATGCGGCTGTTGTGATCTGAAGACGTCGGGCAAAACTTTCAACAATGTCAGCGGTTCACAGGGCAGAAATGAAAATGTAATATGATTTCGCTCAAACAAAGTTGTGAAGAAACTTTTGCAAGACGAACATTACACAAATGGAATTTCAGCAGCTATTAAAAGAATCTCTGTTCTATTTCAAAAGAATTAAAGTTTAATTCTTTTGCAGATAGATTTTTCTCATCTCATCTTGCGCTATACGTTCATGAAATTACGCAAACCTGGGATTGAAAAATTAACTTGTTTTGTAACAATAGATTAAAAATAACTTACTTTCCATTGCAGCAATATTTTTTTTGCAATACAAAAATCACATTTACGTCACACGCAACGATCGGACACCATTACTCAAGTCCAAAAAATTACTGAAAGCTGAAACAGAAGAAATCGGATATTTTTCTTTCGTAACGTCAGGAAGTGTATTGTTTCTTAATTTGCTGGTAAATGTTTTATATACTAGATGAAATTCTGCAAAACAAAAGGCTATTGTTCTGAGGACTTTGATAAGAGTGTAAAACGTTGGAAAGGCGACGTAACGTAAAAAATGACCAACGACGCCAGGTGTGTCGCTCATAAAAACGTTTCTTTTTATATTTCGTTAAGTACCCCGAACATAATTGTGAACGCACGCATTACATTTTAAAGGCTTCCCAATTGGCAACTCTGTTCAGAATTTGATTATATTTGAGGGTGAACAATACATTTTTATTTCTTTACAAATTCCTCAAACTTCTCGTCTTTGGATGATATTATAATATATTCTCCACTGGTTACTAAGGTTACGCTTCATAGAATTTCTTTTCAGTTCTTCTACTTCTTTGAATTGTAACAAAAGGGGAATTTCCAACGAAATGGAGTATTCTTTTTGCAGTCCCATTACGATTGGTTAATGATCTAGTGCCTTTGGGGACAATTAAAAATTAAGGCTAACGTTTCCTGGCTCCGGGAAATTATTTGATTTTTCTTTTCCCTTGGATTCGTCTGTGTTGAAGTATTCTTTTCTCTGTACAACGGTTCGGTTTTGTAATGGCGTAATTCGTTCATTATGTTTTTATAGTCCACCAATTGATGGGATTTTTGCTGTTAGAAATTAATAAACATTAACGTGAATGTTAAGGTCCGAACAATCACAAATAATTGATCCAAGTCATAAAGTAATGTTATCCTGTCTATACTAACTACATATACTAATATTAAAGAGAAAATATTTGTATTTTTGTATGTAACGAATAACCTTAAAAACTACTGGATCGATTTGAAAAATTCTTTCAGCAATGGATAGCTAGATTATCAGCGAGTAACATAGGCTATATTTTATTCACGTACTCCCACAGGAACGGGAACTAGGCGGGTGGCACCACGTGACATCCGCTAGTAACTAATAAAGGAAACATTTTGTGAGTATGGATGTATGCATAAATGGATGGATGGATGTTTGTTACTCTTTCTTCGCAACTACTGAACAGATTTGGATGAGAATTGGTACACAAATAGTTCATCCCCTGGATTAACGCATAAGGTTGATTATTAACCATGTATTACGATCCCGAGGGACAGTATTTTACATCTGTCAGCACACCTTGCTCCACAGCAATCTAGTTGTAACATCAATAGATATCAAATTAATTTTGACAGTGATGTGAAATCAAAGGTATAATGTACTGTAGTTAACAAGTCATAGCACAGTGCACAAAGATATTGGTAGACCATCAAAGCTCAAGAAAATGTAGTAGTAATTTGGCGGTGATTTGGAATAAACCCGAAAAGCATCTGTTTTCAAAGTACACAAGCTGTCTTCAGACTTTAGATAGGGCCAGAAGGCTATTAGACTGCTTGACTGCACTGCTTTACTTTTTCAATCTACAACAAGTTACTGGACTAGGCCCTTGTACTAGCGTGGAACTAACATCGTGTGAACGAGGCTTTGAATTTAGAATCATTGTTATTTTATGATTGGTTTTACTTCGAATTGAGTAGATAATTAGAATTATTTTACAGGTTTCTTTATTGTTGGAAAGTAATTGGTTGAGGCTGTTAGTGGCAAATGTCAATGACATTACAAATGCCCTCCAATACCCTTGATAATGTCAAGGTCGAAGTAAGGGTATAAAGGATGTAAACCACCTCATCAGGGAGCCGTCAACAACCAAGCATTCTGTACATCAAACTAAGTAACTTTACTCATAAATTATTGCTGGGAAACAACTTTTTTTTGGGATCAAAATAACGTTTTGTGGTATAACTCAATGTAACGCACTCAAAACATTGTGCTGATGAATAGATTGAATTATACGGGGTTTGTGGAAGTATTTAAAGTAAAAAAGAAAGTAAGTTGTAAAGTAAAAATCTTGAATAAAAACTTGTGTAAAAAAAGAACTTGTCAAAAAGTTGTAACTTGAACCCCCTCTATCTCCGTAACTAGAAGGTTCCCAGGTATGGTGTAGACAAAAAAAAATTATCGCAATGACGAGGAGAACAAGTGCCTTTCGGCTTCGTGTTTTACACCCATACTCTTTCCATTTTGACATTGGTATCCTCGGGTTTGTACGGATCAAATTGTGTTATTGAAAATTGTAGAAACTGTAATTCCTTTTCTCATTTTTCTTGGTTATATTGTCCGTTTGAGCAAATAGACAACATTTTATTTGTAATTTGCTGTATATTATGTTTCATTGTACTGTATAGATATAAACTATCTGCACTCATGGGAGTAAAAAGTTGTTTTTACGGGAACATTTGTATGTGTTTGTATCAAACTTATAATAAAAGTTATATCTTTTCTTCATTCGAAACGTGACTGATTTATTTGCTTAACTTTGTTGCTACTTTTTTGTATACTTATAAATAACATTGTGCTTATATTTTATCCTGATTCTGATTTTCTGTTATACAAGATAGGAGTGTAAACGGCGTCAAGTTGTGTGTGATTTCTTAAAAAAAAAAGTGAGTTCACGTTCTCGTAATGTTCAGCCCGTTTTGTGAGGTTTGTGATGTATTTTACAGCATACTTTGCACCCATTTTGGTCAGGTTGACATGGTAAAATATTTTAAAAAGCGGATTTCATATTGAGGACCATCATGATCTGCCGAGCCATTCCCCAACTATGTATGTTGGCGTGAACTTTCAGTCTAACCGGATGCAGATGAATATCAGTGTTTTACATGGAGCAAATCCTATCTGATCTCCAAAACCCAGTTACTACTGAGTGTAGGTAGGACTTACAATAATGCCGGCGAGACAAATTGTAATCTCTCCCGCGCACGTATAGTTCGGCGGCCAGTCGATAATTCCACGCCGCCGCGCTGTGGCAATAACGTGTGTTCGGATAACTAATGTAAGAGACGTCAGTACTTGCTTTTGGATAACAGTTAAATAGACTTAATTTACGGACTCCGGGATTTCATTTACTCTCCCTTCTACCACCACTCACTGGGGGAAATACGATACCCCTTGGTAAGACTGGTTCTCAGACTTTCGGGCCACTTACTGCCTGTAACGATTGTCCAATATCTACAAATTCCATCCATATCATATTTTATTCGAAGATATTGTAGTGAATTTTCGACTATTTTGTCAAATATAGCTAGTATCTATCAATTGTAACATATTACGGCTGCGCGTTAAAATAAAATCGCTTGCATTTTATTTAAAGCCAATCCTTGTCCAATTACAAAAAACCTCCATTAATTTCGAGCAATCAGTGTTGCCACACGAAAAATATATTCGTAGTGTTGGCTTTATCTCGTTTCAAACAAATCCATTTAAAAGGATTCTCTGTGTTGCAAGATACCTCTTAATTTACTGCGTTAAGATAAAGCAAATACATTTAATGTTTTCGGCTGGCAACTCGTTTGCCTAGCGTTCCCGGAACAACAATTAACACTGATTTATCTCAAGGATTGCGGGACCGAGGTTGTATTACTTTAAAATATCTTCTAGAGACGTTGCCATTTTGATTAAAATTATTTATGCTGCATACTAAGATTCTCTGTAATGAGGGCCGTGTTATTGTTTAGATAAGAAACAAAAGACGATGTTACGAGTTTGAGAGGTTTACATACATGGTAGAAGAATGTAGGTAGTGATGTGCTTTGCTTGTTTCGGGTTGAAGAGTATGACTGCTAAGAGAACCATACGATGTTTTGCTTTATTTCCTGGAATTCGCTTTTACGTTTTAACGGAATCTTAGTAGGATAATAATGAGAATCACGTTAAAATCTTAAAATGTATGTTTTGTGAACGTAAATAAATAAATATCGCTGGACTTTACACACAGCGCCATCTAGTGCCACACAAAGCAACAAGGCTTGTGTTGTGGACACCAGATAGTTGATATACTATACGAGTACATAGATACTTTTTGTTTGTAAATACATACGTTTCGGAAACAAATGCCCATGCTCATCACACAAACATAAGCCATAAAGCTTCGTTCTGCCGAAATGTTATTGTGTAAAAAAATAATAAGTTATTAGGGTCTACAACAACCAAGTTATAATCAACGACACAACGATCGCACATTCGATTAACACCTAGAATATTGAGTACTTATCTATGTATTAATATTCCTTAGGTAATCTACGGTGACTCCTTGAACCCCTTCCAAAGCAGATTATTACCAGAACTAATTTCAGGTTAAGGAGCAGAATCATGTAGAATCCAATTTCTACTCGATCATATGAGGTCGCCCTTCAAACATCGAGTGATTGCTTGACAACGATATATTAGAAGGTATTTCCCGTGTCGTGTGGAACTCCCTCTTTAATTTATAGTGATTCTTTTTTAATGTCGTGGAAACCCGATTGTTAGACCTCAGATTGATGTGAAGAAAGTTATTCAGACCATACATTTTAAATTTTTCGTCTGTTTCGAACTTTTGACGACCCGAATGGCGTAGTGGTAGTGACGCTGCCTTACGTTCTTAGGGTCCCGGGTTCGAATCCCGGTAGGAGCAAATGTTTGTGTGATGAGCATGGACATTTGTTTCCGAGTCATGGATGTTTATATGTATAATAAGTATGTATTTACAAACAAAAAAGTATATATGTAGTATATCAACTATCTAGTATCCACGACACAAGCTTTGCTTAGTGTGGCACTAGGTGGCGCTGTGTGTTAATGTCCAGCGATATTATTTGTTCCGTGTTTAAACAAAAGTTCTTAGCCAATTTATCTAAATATACCTACTTTAAAATAATAAAAGAGACTTTTGAATAGATTTACGTTAGTCATTAGTCTCATCCCAATTTATTTGTGGATAACGAAACATCTCGTCTTCTTCTTCCATATTTCTCTATTACTCGTCATCTCGACAGACACCTCCTTCCCTGTCATATTAACGTAATTATCAACATCATCATCATTTTAGTCAAAAGAAGAAAGGGAAAAGGGAGGGTTTTCCTAAGTACTTTAGGAATGCCAGCTGATTTTTTGACGAAAAGTTTCTGTAAAATGAAACACTAATTTCATGCAAAAATAGGTAAGTATTGTAAAATTATATTAGGATTTATTGTTTTTAGATTATTTCAAGAGGAGATATTGGTTTATATATTAATACTACCTACCTACTCCTACCTACCTTCTACTACCTACCTACTCCTACCTACCTACTACTACCTACCTACTCCTACCTACCTTCTACTACCTACCTACTACTACCTACCTACTACTACCTACCTACTACTACCTACCTACTACTACCTACCTACTACTACCTACCTACTACTACCTACCTACTACTACCTACCTACTACTACCTACCTACTACTACCTACCTACTACTACCTACCTACTACTACTACCTACCTACCTACTACTACCTACCTACCTACTACCTACCTACTACTACCTACCTACCTACCTACTACTACTACCTACCTACTACTACCTACCTACCTACTACTACCTACCTACCAGCTTTCTACTACTACCTACCTACTACTACTACCTACCTACCAGCTACCTACTACTACGTACCTACTACTACCTACCCACTACTATTTTTTTTCATAAGAACCTTCTCCTGACAATAACAAACACAACAAAAAATGAATTAGTGAAATCGGTCCAGCCGTTCACGCGTGATGCCGTGACCAAAGGAAATGGGGATTTATTTTTATATATTAAGATGTTTAAAACAATACAGGTGCCATTTAATTTCGTTATGTGCAATTTACCGTCTGTGTAAAAATTTAAAATAAACTGCAAGTCTGTTGAAGCTACTAATGTGTTTTAATAATAATCGCCACGCTTGGCAGGCGGGTTGGCGATCGCAGTACGATGGTTACAAAAGCAAAGAGAACGCTGCTGCCCGTTCTCTGGTAAGTACCTTAGTCGCCACTTACGACACCCTTATGGTAATACCAGTGTAGTTAAATGTATAATTTAGAGATTTTGTTGAATATTCACCAAGTTAGGCCAAAAGAGAATAATCTTAAATCAACACTTGGTGAACCCACAAGTTAGGAAACACTTGACCTAACTTAAACATGGGTTGAGTTGGATTAAGAAAGGGGTTCAACTTTAGGAATTAAGACTTTCCGGTTGAGTTACTCCAAAACATTGTTAGAGAAGAAATTGTTGCTTGCGAACTTTAGAACCTTGGAACTCCCTCATGATGGCAGCGTTCAGCTAGCACGTGCCAACAAAACCTCTATCTTCCTACTACAATATTAATATTATAAATGGGAAAGTCTGTGTGGATGGATGGATGTTTGTTACTATTTCACGCAAAAGCTACTGAGCGGATGGATGAAATTTGGCACATGGATCTTCTAACCTTTTTTTTGGATTCTTCTTCAAATGACTTTTCCCACTCTGGGCGGAGCTGAAGGGAGTGTCAGACCTTTACTGACTAAAACCTATCCATTTTTCTTCCTCACCCTTTATGTTTCGGGGCCACGGTATCTCTTGCGAACAGTCCCGCAGCCCCGGCAGGCTTCGGCCCTTGCGAGCTCCTTCATTTTGCTGACATCTCTTGCTCGGCGCGCGTGGAACACGTACGCGCCGTCAACACGGTCTGTCGTCATAAGACGGACAGACGGCAAGCTAGCCCACAGCACCGTCCACAGGCCCGCAGATAGCTTATAGCCTGGCTTGACATATAGGATACTTTTTAAACCAGTAGTACGATCCTATGGAACAATAATCGAACTCTACACAGGCAAAACCGCGGCCGTAAGCTATTACTTTATTTACCGTATAACGTGTTAACAGTTGGGACATAGGCCTCCTCTCTGTGGGAGGCCGTGGACCGCGGATCACCACCGGGGTCTTGTGCGGGTTGGTGAATGCTGAATATGATGATGCCGTAATCGTACCGTATAACGTACCTACTATTCACAGCTGGGACATAGGCCTCCTTCCTGTGGGAGGCAGTGGTCCGCGGACCACCACGCGGATCTAGTGCGAGTTAGTGAATGCTGCTGATGATGATGATATCTACCCAATTGCCACCCTAGACCTTTGTCAATGTAACTATGTTGGGGTCGGCTTCCAGTCTAACTGGATGCAGCTGAATGCCAGTATTTTACATTGAGCGACTACTTATTTGACCTTTAAAACCCAGTTAGTTCTGGGTAATAGGCTACATTTTGGTAAGACTAGTTGTTAGACTTGTGCGACACTGACTACTTGTACCGACTGTCAAAGTGACAAGTGACAGCCGGTACCAACGGCCTAACGAGCTTTTCGATGCACGAAGGAAACTCTGTAGGTATGTATTGGGTGGTCACCCATCCACAAACCAACCCGGGCGGCTGTGATTAGCTCCTCAACTTTTTAATTTTTTTTATTAGATTTTGTGTTCAACTTCTGGGCAAAGGCCTTCCCCAATTCATTTTGTACCTCCTCGAACAAGCCCTTGTGGTACGCGTCCAGATCATCTCACGACCTATTCTGTGCTATAACCGGTAGCGCCGTCCGTCTTCCGGCAATCGCGTGGAAAACAAAAAACAAATGAATAATCAAAAACATTTATTCCTAACTACGTATTATCAGCAAGTAACTGCTGCACTATAAAAAGCCCCACTCTTCGAAGCCAGCACCATATATTACAAGTTCTTCTATTAGTTGTATCATCAGCGACCGGTGCAGTAGTAGATAGGTAACCAGGTAGAGTAGTGATGTTCATGATGTGCGTATCATTGCTGTAGTACCCAGGATAGTCTTCAAAATCGTAGTCAGTTGGATAGAAACTTGGGTAGAAATAGTAGCCCATGAATTGCGGTGGATAATAGTAATAGCATGCCCATGTTGGGTAGATTATGAAGAGTAGTATTAATGCTGCATGGATTCTTATGTTTTGGCTCATACTTTGTTCTGAATGGACCAGTCTTGCTCTTTTGGTTTGTGTTTTTGCTTCTAAGACCTCTGACGTGTCCTCCAAGATTTTTCAATGTTATTGTATTCATCTGTTTATTTACAATATATCTCCTAGAACATTTTTAGGCACTCATTTCACAGCAGATTTGTTTAGTCAGTACAAACATTGTTTTTAAATAATATCTGAAGTGTCTCTCTTACTTCAACACTAAAACAGCTTGCGATTTGTTCCTGGAAAGGTAAGCGGTCTTAAACTTTCATAGTTCATTCATTTGCTTTTTGACAAAAAGGTCTACATCCGAACGGACCACTGTCAATTCATTTTGGTCCATTCAGACTAAACACCTACTTTTTTTGGTGGTCCCTCAAAAAAAAAACCTAGGCAAGCGAGGCTTAACCTAAAGATCGACCCGAGCGGTAGTTATTCTTAGCTACGAACTCCTCTCAACTCCCACAGAGTAAACTTCTATTATTGCTAGTTGATCCTTCGACCAATCGAAACGTAATGAAATAAACAAACGACAAACACCAAATAAAATTCAATCACATTTTTCAATCGATTATAAACCGCAAAGCAATTTGTCTCATGCCGCTTGAAAACATACTAGTTCCAGACCTTCAGTGAACTCGGTATTACTTTCAAAGCTATCAGGTTTTACAATAAAATGTCTATCGAAGACACTTTACTTACCTCGTGATTTTATTGGCTTCCCTTTGAAACTGCGTGTCCACAGCAGTTAGTTTCTCCGGAAACTCTATTTGGTCAGAATCTCCACTGATCTTATTCAATTTGTGAAGTTCAGGTGTGTAGTACTTGCAACCGCCCGTGTATGACCCGATGTATGAACGTAGACAAGATCAAAGGACTACTGAAAGGTCGTAGCAGGTGGCCTTCTGTGATTTCTGTCTGCCCCTATGGGAAACAGGCGTGAATTAATGTATGTCTACTAGCTCTTTGTCAATGCTCCAATTCAGTTCTGCAAGTCTAAAATGACATTACGGAGGTTAAATTGTTCATATCCGACCCAGTTTGCGCAATATTCTGTTCTATTTGAATGGTAATATGGTCGCAGATTGTGATCTTGTTTTGTAATCGGGTATTGTTGTTGGACAGTACTTATTGATTTGATAATAATGGGCGTATGTAACCTTCATTTAGCATATATTTCAGTAGGTGTTGTGAAATTGTAACACAATATCCCACCCATCTATACTAATATTATAAAGCTGAAGAGTTTGTTTGTTTGAACGCGCTAATCTCAGGAACTACTGGTTAAAATGGAAAAAATATTTTTGTGTTGGATAGTCCATTTATCAAGGAAGGCTTTAGGCTATTTAACATCACGCTACGACCAATTATATAGGAGCGGAGCATAAACGAAAAATGTTGCAAAAACTGGGGAAATTGTATTCCCTTTGTGAGCTTTTTCTCTCTTATGTGACGCAGACGAAGTTTCGTGGGTCAGCTAGTAAATAAATAAGAGTATACCTGATAGTACACCCACATTTTGCCAGTTATGTTTTGAGTCCCAAGTAATAGGGGGAGAGCCTATTGCCATCAACCGGGCACAAATTCAGACTCCGTGGTTATTACTGAGAAATTCCTTCTGGAAAAACCCAATAACACTTTGCTCGATCTGGGAATCAAACCAGGACGTCAAAACCATCAGTACTTATTTATCTATACTAATATTATAAAGCAGAAGAGTTTGTTTGTTTGTTTGTTTGTTTGTTTGTTTGTTTGTTTGTTTGTTTGTTGTTGAACGCGCTAATCTCCGAAACTACTGGCTCGAATTGAAAAATTCTTTTTGCGTTGGATAGTTCATGTATCGAGGAAGGCTATAGGCTATATAACATCACGCTATGACCAATAGGAGCGGAGCAGCAATAACAAATGTTGCAAGCGGGAACAAAGCAGTTTAAACTTCCGTTGAGTAGGCGATGCGTTGCGATATCAAAACTTCACGCGAATGAAGTCGCGGGCAAAAGCTATGAGGCTATAATTTATCTTGGAAACTTGAACACCTGATGCAGAACCGCAACAGACCAGCTAAATTATAAGAGATACAAAAATGCCACCATAGCAAAAATTATTCTACATGATGAGCATTTTCTGCTGAGAGTATAAGTTTGAAGATCTGGAACACCTGTTGTGGAACTCCAAGAGCCCAGCTACACCATAACACATATACAGGGTGTAAACCACCTCATCACAAAGCCGTTAACCAAGCATTCTGTACATCAAACTAAGTAACTTTACGCAAAAAATATTGCTGGGAAACAACTTTTTTTTTTGAGGTTATAAATCATGTTTTGTGGTAGAACTCAATGTAACGCACTTAAAACATTGTGCTGATGGATGGATTGAATAGTGTGGGGGCCGTGGAGGTGTTAAAAGTCAAAACCTTACAAAAATAACTTGTATTTCAAAAAAAACTTGTCAAAAAGTTGTAACTTTGACCCCCCATATCTCCGTAACTAGAAGGTTCCCAGGTATGGTGTAGAACAAAAAAATAATCGCAATGATGGGGAGAACAAGTGCTTTTCGGCTTCGTGAAGAGGTGTTTTACACCCTTTATAAATGACGTCTTAGCAAAAGTTGTTCAATCTGATGAGCACTCTCTGTTGACTTATAAAAATCGAAGATCTCGGACACCTGTTGTAGAATTAATTTCCTTTTCCAGTTTTCTTCGTGACTCGGTAGCCTACCCGGTAACGCAGGGGAGCAGTTACTTAGATTTCAATTTATCAGGTATCTTCACAACAAAACTATAACCATGCCTAGAAAGAGGTCAAATCTTTCCCAATGTTCCAAAGGAGCTAAAAGACGGAGGATCATAAGATCCCAAGAATCTATCGAAGAGCGTCAGGAGAGACTTGATGCTGTTCGAGAACATCAGGCTGCAACTTGCTCCGTGGAAACCTCTTCGGATCGCGAAGCACGCCTGCGTTCTCAGCGTATTTCTACATCCAGGTCTCTAGAGACCAGTGAAGAATAGATGCGCGACTGACCGCTAATCGTGAACGTCATGCATTGTCTTGCGAGTCGGAGCCGTTCACGGATAGAGAATTGCGCTTGAGTTTCAAGCGTATCTACGCATCGACTACTAGATCTCTAGAGACAAGTAGGGAACGTGACGCGCGACTGACCGCTGATCGTGAACGTCACGCATTGTCTCGCGAGTCGGAGACGTTCACGGATAGAGAATTGCGCTTGAGTTCTCAGCGTATCTACGCATAGCTTCTTCTAGGTCTTTAGAGACAAGTGCGGAACGTGATGCGCGACTGTCCGCTGATCGTGAGCGAATCCGAAATGTTTGCCGATACAGAATCAGGCTTGAGTTTTCAGCGTATTCGCACATCTACTAACAGGTCTTTTGAAACGAGTGATGAACGTGATGCGTGATGCGCGATGCACGTTCATTGAACGAACGTTTGAATTCTGATCGACGTCGACATTCTCTGAACAGAATGTCGATATCATCTGAAAAATCGGATGTGTCTCAAGATATAGCCGTAGGGCATGGCGACCTGCCGTGTCGACGGCGCGTTCGTGTTCCACGTGCGCCTCAAGAGATGTCAGCATAAAGGGAGGGGCCCGAAAAGGTCGAAGCCTGCCGGGCCTGCGGGACTGTTCGAAAGAGATACCGTGGCCCTGGAACGTAAAGGGCGAGGAAGGAACATGGATGGGTTTTAGTCAGTAAAAATCTGACACTCCCTCCCGCTCCGCCCAGAGTTGGAGAAGTTATTTGATTATTTCCCAACCGAAAAAAAGGGCATGGCGACCTTCCTTGGGTTGATAAGGCACGGAGTGCATTTACGTCTCCTATGATTGAATACGCCACATCTTCCGCCATCGGAGGTATGGCTAAAAATTGTACTTTTTGTGAAGCTGTTAAATGGCAAAAGAAACAAATGGTATCTGTTGCTCAGGTGGGAAAGATCTGTTATTTTCCCGTCCCGGGTTCTTAGAATTCGACATCAGACGTTTCAGATCTTCGACGACCCCGTTGTCGCTGGCATATGCAACAGGATCCGCGTACGAAGTCGCGGGCAGAAGCTAGTTAAATATAATGTATATGTCACCGTTAAATTGTCAAACACGTTAGATTGTAATCTCTCTAGCGAGGTTGTAAACTCTCGAAATATTGTCAACTGAACATACGGAAGTATCTCTGCCCCCATAATCGGGACTTGGGGCACCCCCACGTTAGGTTAGTTAGGTTCCTTTAAACCCTGCACTCGGAAATACCCCCGTCAACTATTAAGTGTTTTGAGGTTAAGTTATATTAATCGCCCTCCACACCGCGTGAGTTGACTACCATCACATGCATTTCACGAAAAATATGCGTTTTATTGTAAGCAGTATGTTCGTTTGACAATATTTCGAGAGTTTACAATCTCTCTAGTTATTTTACAATCTAACTTGTTTGACTATTTTACGGTGACATAATTATACAAACCACAAGAGAAATTATGATTCGCAATTCATATTGTAGCACAAAAGCCATTAAAACACCTAATTTACCAAAATAAAGTTAAGTCTTTAGCGCATTATGAAATACCGATAAACTTTTGAATATAGATAAGTAGCTAATTACACGGCTCCTTAGACAAGTTACTAACTGAACGTAACGAAGACGGAGCCACGAGAAGAGCGGTATTTTTTAATATCTAAGCACTTTTGTTTAGGTAGAAGGTAAACACGTTTAAGTCAGGGAACTGACAAGATGGTCAGACGCGATCAAGAAGGCTATTTCAGGCACCCTGTACCAAGCGATGCACATTGCAGAAGACCACATAGGTTGGAGTTTGATGTGGTTGCGATCTTCAGCATTCAGAGAACGTCAAAAAAGAAATGAAAAAAAATACATATCTTTATGGTCAAGAAAAGATAAGAAGGACAGAACAGTTTTGCTACTGGGATACACTTTACTACATAATAAAATAAAATTATGATATATTACATCACGCCAATAATTATCAAAAAGTTAGGCACAGGTGTATACAGAATGTATCAGAAGCGTCTGGTCAGGGTGTGTTAAGTACGGTCGAACAAGCTATTTGGTTTACATTTTACAATGTAATTTTTAGTTTAAACTGTAAACCAAATACAAACCCTTACATTAAAACACATTTTTCTTGATACTCTGTATAATGTGCATACATAAACAGTTTCATCAACGAAGTCTTTACTCCAAAACTCCATAATTCCGCGTTTACGATCTTCTAATCTATAGAGTGTCGCCTCGTTCGAGGCCACGGTTAGAAGATAAATAGCCTGGGGCTGAAGAAACAATTAAAAACTTGTTTCATTTAGTTAATTAAGCCCGTCGAAGGCGACCCAGTTACAGGCTTTCCATACAAATTAGCACTGCGACTAGCAACTTAGACTTATTGCTTCAAGCATGCTTGAATAATAAGTTAGTACTTGGGTGTTAAATGGTGTTCTGTTTTTTTTTTTTGTTGAAGTCAGCTTTATGAGCGGCCTAAGAGCCGGACGCCAATAAAAGGAAATGTGCAAAGCTGAGAGGAATCTTTTTAGAACTTGGTTGTATCAACAAACCAAAACAATTCCCTTTAAAATATTTTAAATCCCAATTACATAAATGGCTTATTGCCTTTTTTTATAGTTTAAAAGAATTTCTTGAAAAAAAAAGTAAATAATCCGATGGCTACTGATTTGGCTACTAATTTAAGTTGTTATTTTTTTAGCTTTTTCATTAATTACAAGATTCTATTACTATTAAGATTTCGAATACATTTGAATCCTGAGTAAGAAGAAAGTTGTAAGTGCTATTTTTATTATCTATATAGACGTAATATTAATGTATGTTCTAATTGATGTTGTGTTAAAATTTTAAAATGTTCTAATATTTCTATGCCATACTATGGCGAAACATATAAGTTCATAACCCTATTTATAAGACCTTAATGTACCATGTTTTTACACAATAAAATTATTTCACACTATTCAATTCTATTCTATTCAACTGCACTGCACACTACAACTCACAGCACGCCACTCACCGCACGCCGCTCTCCGCACGCCACTCACCGCACGCAGCTCACCGCACGCAGCTCACCGCACGCCGCTCACCGCACGCCACTCACCGCACGCAGCTCACCGCACGCAGCTCATCGCACGTCGTTCACAGCATACCGCCTACCACACACTGCACACATCTCTTCTCATATCCACTGTCTCAAACAATTGCGAGATATTTCCTGTTCTCTCTGCTCAGTCGTTTCCACTAAAGCTAAGCGGAAACGAAAAGTCTAAACAAGGAAATTATTTTGGTTGTTCACAACACATCGCCTCTCCTCTCGTTTCTTCTCCACTTCGGAGAAGTCCGGCCGGACCGTTCCGGATTTCTTGTGTCATAAAATAATCTCTAATGTAAGTAATGATTATCACAGCTTCTGTACGTGCATTTTTTGAGTACTAAGGGCTGTGTTGTTTTTTTTGCATCCATGCCTGGATCTAATTGTTGACGAAATTAAAACTACATCTTGTTAATACATACATTACAGGGTTTAAACGGACTCTGTACATCAAACTAAGTAACCCTACGCTAAAAATTTGCTGGGATATTTTACGTTAAAACTCAATGTAACGCACTCAAAACATTCGTCGTGGAGGTGTTTAAAGTTTAAAGTAAAGTGAAAACTTGTGAAAAAGTTGGAACTTGGACCCCCAATATCGCAATGATGGGGAGAACAAGTGCCTTTCGGCTTTCTTAAGAGTCTTTTATACTCTTTTTTGTTTACTATCTCAAATGTATAAAAATCCTGACCAGTATAAACCTTCTGCGGACCTGAAAACATTTCCTGTCTGAAGGAATCGACGCTATACCACAGGTAAATATTATTTCAAACGGAAGTTTGTCTTCTTAACTTCGTTTTTACTTTTGTTGACTTCAGGTGAGTTTATGAAGAAACCAACAATCTTTAATTAAAATTCGTTTCTTCGTAAAACCTTTCCAGAAAATTATGATTTACCTTGAGTTTATAAAACAACAATAAACTAACCTTAAACCGTCTTGTAAATAAATGTATAAACTTATAATTACAAATCTTATTGTAATCCTTAGAACAGACCCGGCTTAATTAATGAAATTGCTCTAATTACATTTGAGTAACAATCAGTCGAAGTAAACTTAGGGTTATCAAATCTAATTCTCTAAGTAATCCAGTTTTAGACAAGTTTAGGACTAGGCGTATGTGGAGACATATTTCTTAGTTCATTTGATAAAGGCTAAATGTCTAAAGGTCTGAATACACGTAGTGACTTACAAGCAGATAGTGCAGAATTTTGGGGACTGCCGATACGCTCCGAAAAGCTTAGTGACGGTCATGCGAGTTCCATGAATTTTGTTCACTAAAAAGTGCTCAACGCGCCTTAAGTAGTTTCTCTTCAAAAATGTGTAACGCTTGCACAACATGCACACAAGGAAGATACGGCATTTTACCTTCTCAACTGTACATAGCTTTCTAGTTCTTTTTTCAATGGGAAGTATTTAATTGATACTCGAAAAACCGTCTCGGACATTGGATTTGTGCCTGGTTGATGGCAAAAGCCTCACCCCCCTTATTGCATGGAATTTAACATAACTTTTATTCTCTGTTATTCTCCCCAGGCCTTCGGAGATTGCAAAATCTCATGATTTTCTAATTATGGTCGCCTTTTTTTAAATCCTGTCAACTTTTTGGTGTTTCTGTAATGTCTTTTATTAAGTTGGACGCAGTTCTCAGTTATTTGGCTAGACCTCATCAAAAAAAGATGATTTAGTAGGTATATTGGTGTGTAGGTGGGCCTTTAGTCTGGGTCTAGATTCAAGGGCGAAGTACTTGAGTGACTATTTGCTAGGGACTCGTAAATTCTTGTTGAAATAACACAAATAGCTATGTAGTGTCTGTCTGACAATATGCTTTATTAAATTTCGTTTAGGCTTACACTTTATTTTTATTTATTTGTATTAGAAAAGTATTGCTCTTTTATTAAACAGCTTTACACGAGCTGCCTACGAGACTATGATAAAGTGGGACTAAGTATAATAAAATGGCTTCAAACATTTCCGTCTTTTGTCGGCGTAGTCAATGCCCACGCATATTCTTAATACTGAACTAGGCTTCCGTTTTTACATAATTTTTTTTATGGTAATATGTCTTAGTTTCAGGTTGGAAACATACGGGGCTGCGGGACTGTTCGAAAGAGATATCGTGGCCCCGGAACATAAAGGGCGAGGAAGGAAAATGGATGGGTTTTAGTCAGTAAAAGTCTGACACCCCCTCCCGCTCCGCTCAGAGTGGGAGAAGTTATTTGATGATTTGCCATCCGAAAAAAAAAACAGAACCAGTACCAGAACCAGTAGTCCAGAACCTAGAAGTGTGGTAGAAAAAAGAAGAGGTCCATACCAGCAGTGTGTGATTCTGGGCTGATATGATGATGATGATGATGATGATGATTCAGGTTGGAGGCGGGCCAGTTACCATCGGAACATCTAAAATCCAGAGGCTTCATAGTATACACACACAGATAGTGTATTTATTGTCAAGGTAGGTTCGTACTTACGTCCCAACATAATTAAGAAAACATGAAACATTTGTTCAAAAACAATTTACAAAATTGTTATTCAAGATATCGGCTGGCTTCTTTCGAGTTTTTAATAAAATGACAAAAAAACTTTCTAGTTACGAAACCCTTTACTGAAATAAGTAAAATCTTTCAAAAGAATATAACAAGCAAAGTTAGTTAGTTAAGTTATTCTGAGAACACGAAATAGAATACAATATTATTTTCGAGGAATTAATGTTACCATAACAACTATAACTTAATATCGCGCCTGTTCCTTCGAAGGTATAGGCAGAGGCATCAAGTAAGAACTGTTTTTTTTTTCAAATGATTGATGAAGTTTCTCGATCTAGGGGGGTTCTGATTTTTGTTCTGAATACGTGTACTTAAATCGTTTTTCAGCGTGCCTTCCACCCTGTGTTTTTTTATATAATTTCATACGGATCATAAAAGACACTTGCTCTCAATACAACTGTGTGGACCCAACAGTCTCGGGGTAAAATGATGGACATAAGGACGGACCGACAGACGAAAAGGATGTGAATCTATTAGGGTTCCATTTTTGCCATTAGGCAACGGAACCCTTACAACTACATTTTCAATTACTTCAAAGAGACACGCAATTCTCGAGAACTTCTCATAGTATTTTGAGACAAAAAGCTATCTGGGACATGTGCTCGTTTATCTATCAATTTAAGTCTTGATCCACAGAATTCTCTCAAAGACAATTTTGCCGAGAAACTTGGCCTTCTCAATTCTAAAACCGCTTTCATTAAACTTGAACAATTCACTAAAGTTATTATTTATTCATTAGTTTAAAGGTTAGAACTAACGCGGAGACAGATTTCGCTTTTACTTGCAGAAAATCGGCTTTACCGAACGTTTTACTAAGCTCGCGTCCTAATGACCAACAAGATAGTCGCGATTATCGCGTTCTTTTGTTCGGCGAACCTAAACACGTGGATATTTATTTTATTTATTAAAACTTTGGCATGTGATGAAGAGGAACTGAAATGTTGATGAATGTAGGGGTAGAGGAAGACCAAAGTAACGATGGATCGATTGTGTGAGGAATGATATGAAAGATAAATGAGTAAATGATAGCGTAACGGTTGACAGAGTAGAATGGAAGAAAGAAACGTGTTGCGCCGACCCAAAGTAACACACCAGGAAGATGATTCAAACTTTATGCATTTACTGTACAAAGGCGGACTTAATGCCTTGGGCATTTTCTACCAGTCTACCTTTTATGACAGGGAGTGCCTTCGGACTATATACAAATTTAAGCCAGAACAAGAAAATGCAACTGTTAGTTTCAGTTAGGTTACAGGGAACGTGAGCAAGGTCACGTCTCGACGTCGCTTTGTCAACGTGATGTGCCGTGTCAAACCGGTCTTTGTAAATTCTGCGATTTACCACTAAACGCCTACATAAACGTCTTCATGCAAAGGTCTTATTAAACATGCATAGTTCAATCAACGTAGCCTTCAGGAATACAGTAGATCTGTATGTTAAATTACGCCCCTGCTTGGCGTAACCTGTTTGTCGCAAATTTAATGCTTCAAGCATATTTCCTTTTTAGTTTTTAGAAAATTCTTTAAAAGGGGAACGAAGTTTATAGTGGTCGGATTTTCATGGGACTTTTTCGTCGAATTTCTAAAGTAAAAAAAAGAAAGTGAAAAACAAAAAATATTGTAATTCTACGAATTTATGTTGTGACGTAATAGTGTAACCATGTGTATAAATTAATAATTTAATAGTATCAAAAGTAAGCAGCTCGTGGCCTAGCGCTTAAAGAAATGTTAGATGAGGACTTTTACTAAGAAAACTAAATGAATAAGCAATCGTATTCCCTCTGCAAGACGTACAGTTCAAAAGTAAGTTAGAGAAAGCCCGTGAGAATTATCTGGGTTAAAGTTCGACATAACCTTTTGGAATTTACGGAAGAAATAACCTAAGAATTATGCCAAGAAAATAACATTAGATTGTTGTTTTGTAACAAATTAGATCATAAATAAAATCGCAATACTTCGTTTTGGTTTTGCCGTATAGTCGGTTAAAAAACGATTAATACCGATCTTATCGACAAAAAACGACTCAATACCTAAGTCGTTTCTCTAACTAAATTGTGTATTTTGTATTGTGTATTTAATTTATGTTGTGCATTGTATATTGTGTTTTTAATGTTCAGAAAATTAATTATCTCAATGTGTGTGTGCAATGTGTGTGTCAATTGTTTATGATTTTTTGGCAATAAAAGCTGCTACAAGTCGTCCTGCGATCGCTAACCTGAAGGTATACCTGAATAATTTACGGCAATTTAAATATTTCAACAAAATAAAAAGTCAGACTAAAACATAAACCAATAAACAAACCTAACAAAGAAAATAAACTTAAAACTTATTCGAATAAGTAACTCTTTTACGATTAACTGAAGTAGAACTAAAATGTTGCTTAAATCCAGGTACCTAATTTAGTAATTTAGCCTATTTTATTAACTTTAGGTAGTTGAAATAAGAAAATTTGATTTCGCGAAGCTTCCTAACGATTTTCCATTTTCTGAGAGAATAGGCTGAAAACCAAGACATACAGAATCTAGAAGGAGTTTCAGACGGCATTGGTTAAATTTTTGCGGTACCCTCATGACAGTTGGCTTGTCCGTGTTCTAACACCTGTATAAACAAGTCAAAGTAAGAACAAGGGTCAATGGTCAAGGTAAGATATCGGCGGCGGCGACCTCTCGCGTCCGGCCCTGGTTCAATCCATGGTCCGGAGCGAGACGGAATGGGAAGCCGTCACCTCCTTCTGCGAAGCAGTCATGCTAGCGAAGGAGGTGGCGGAACGAGAGAGGGAGATATCCTCTCTTCCCGGCCGCCGCGGGAGACGCACCGGGCGTCGGGGGCCACGTGGTGGCTACCGGCCACCGTAGACGCGGGCCTGTGGACGGTTGGCTATGGGCTAGCTAGCCGTCCGGCCGTCTAACGACGACAGGCCGTGTCGACGGCGCGTTCGTGTTCCACGCGCGCCTCAAAGAGATGTCAGCATAAGAGAGGGGCCCGCAAGGGCCGAAGCCTGCCGGGGTTGCGGGCCTGTTCGAAAGAGATACCGCGGCCCCGGAACATAAAGGGCGAGGAAGGAACATGGATGGGTTTTAGTCAGTAAGAGTCTGACACTCCCTCCCGCTCCGCCCAGAGTGGGAGAAGTCATTTGATGATTTCCCATCCTAAAAAAAAAAAAAAAGGGTCAAGGTAAGATTCGTTTTTTTATTCTGTAGTTTAATAATTGCTTGAATATAGTAAGAACTGTCAAAGGAGATGTTCCAGAAATGTATGAAGCCTGGGCCAGCACTATGTACATTAAATGTTAATATCGCTGTATAATACAGTAGGGGAGGCCGGGGCTTCAATTAACAGAGGTAAGTATTAACAAGCGAATTTCTAATAAACTATAAACAGCACGTCACTAGTGATTCCTAAAATTCGTCCCTGTGAACTGTCACTTACCTCTGTTAATTGAAGCTCCGGCCTCCCGTAACCGTTTTTATTGTTAATTTTCTTTAATTTCACTACGTTTCAATGGATATTAAAATTAACTTGGTCAAGGAGAGCAACACAACATACAATTAAACATGATGAATCAGAGCAGCAGTATACGAACAATGTCATTTTGACAATGACTTTTGATTGAATACTTTCAATCCAAACTTAAAGCAAAGACAACTCAAAGACTTAAAACTGTCTAAGTCGTCAAACGTCATGTCACACAACTATCAAGGCTGCCCTAAAAATAGTGTCTAATTAAAAAACTTACCCTTCTTTTAATTAATTTGTTTGTATTTTATGAAATTTCCCAATTTTTTTTTCTATTCATCTATGTAGCGTACATAGTGGTGGCCCAAAATAAAACATCTCCTTTTAATTATTTTTGCTATTCGTTCAATTCTTAAATAGTTAAAAAAATGGTTGCATAAGTAATTACTTTAACATGACAATAGACTACTTTGTGTCCGTATGGAAGTTAGTCCCGTGTGTGTATTTTTTTTATTTTATTTTATTTATTTATTTAGGTAACCAACAGCGATACATAAAATGATTTACAAAATATGCGTGTGGCAGTGAATATGGCCATTATAGGTTTCCCTGTTTAACTAGGATATATGTACATATATACATGCGAACGGACTAATGACTAACGACTAGATATTTCCAAATAAACAACAAAATAAAATTACAATACTAAATTACTTTTAAGTTAGGTTTAGATTAAATTTTTAAAATTTTACAATTTTGAAAAATTAAAATTAAAAAGGTTGAATGATCACAGATGAAGAAGAAGATTGGTTGCTTTTTATTTTATTATGTTTTTTTTTTTTATGTTATGTATATTTTTACTCACGTATTGGAAAAGTTCTAAACTTAATCTTCAGACTGCATAAATAATGTCTGTCACTGAACGGTAAAAAACACAGGTAAAATTTTGATTACAATATTGTAAAGCCACTTCTAGGTGTAATTATTCTTTGACCAAAGTTTGTGTTTTAATTACTGTTCTAGTTGGCTTCATTTGGGATTTGGTATTCGTTTATACCCATTTTGTTTGGTGTTAATTGTATTTTGTATTAGTTTATTTTGTTTTAGATATTGTGGAATGCTATGAACACAACATCGTTTTAAGAGTGAATGGCCTAAGACTGCCCACATAATCACCGTGTTTTGTATTTATGAAAGTGTGAACCTTTACTTTGTTATTTTGTATATTTTAAATTTTAATATTATGTTATAACTCTTTTTGTCCTACTTTCAATTACTGCAATTGGTTAACAATCGTTGTAATGAAATAAATACTGTCTGGCTGTAAACAACCTCATCACGAAGCGGTCAACCAAGCATTCTGTACATCAATCTATGTAACTTTACGCAGAAATTATTGCTGGGAAACGACTTTTTTTTGGGGTGACCAAACATGTTTTGTGGTAGATCTCTATGTAACGCACTCAAAACATTGTGTTGATGGATTGTATGTTACGGGTGTCGTGGAGGTGTTTAATTAAAGTAAAAATCTTCCAATAGTAACTTGTATTTATAAAAAAACTTTTCAAAAAGTTGGACTTTGGCCCCCAATATCTCCGTAACTAGAAGGTTCCCAGGTATGGTGCAGAACAAAACTTGATATAATTGCGATCAAATTTTTGGAGACAGGGAGAACAAGTGCCTTTCGCCTTCGTTAAGAGGTTTTTTACAACTTATATAAAACCAGCTGTTGCCCGCGACTTCGTCCGCGTAAACCACCCTTGTCACCTAGAGGTATAAAAGTAGCCTTCAACTTGTTCTCTGACCTACCAAAAATACACAAAAAAAAATCGGTGAAGTCGTTTCGGAGGACTTCGATAACAAACAATGTGACACGATATTTTTATGTATTAAATAGCTTTGTCTGCGGCTTTGCTCGCGTTGAATTTGGGGTAATTTTAATTCAAAAAAACCGGCTAAGAGCGTGTCGGGCCACGCTCAGTGTAGGGTTCCGTAGTTTCCCGTCTGTCACAATAAGTGTTCAATCCAATCCGATTTTAATAATTATTTTTTTGTTTGAAAAAAGATACGTTCAGGATAATAAAATATGTTAACGAAGTTAAAAAAAATGCCTTCATATACGATTATTCTACGAACTTAGTCCAGAGATTATTTTGTACAACTTTTTGTCTATACAATATAAGCATCACTGAACCTAAGGAAATAGCTAACTTTTTTAACAACTTTTTTGCATCCATTGGCAGCACCAAAACACCTCGCAATGAGCCCGCAGGCACCCCAGTACTCAACCCTACTGAAAACACCATGTTTCTCAGCCCAGTGGACCCCGGCGAAATAAACACACTATTAAAAAACCTAAAAAACAAAAAAAGCCATGGAATAGATGAGTTACCACCAATCTTAATTCGACAATGCGCAAACGAACTTACGTTGCCGTTTTACTTGCTAATACAACAATCTTTCGAAGAAGCCACTTTTCCGGATTTCCTAAAAAAAGCACTAATAAAACCAATCCACAAAAAAAACTCGAAAACGGATCCGAGCAATTACCGACCAATAGCTCTTTTACCAACCGCCGCTAAAATTTTTGAGAAAGCGATGTGCAATCGTGTGTACTCCTTTTGCGAAAAATTCAATATATTCAATGAATGCCAAAACGGCTTTCGCAGAAACCGATCCACTATTTTAGCAATTTACACATACATACAGGAAGTTTTAAATATAATAAATGACAAAAAATACGCCGTAGGTTTACTGCTAGACATGACCAAGGCTTACGATAAAGTACAATACGACATCTTACTGAATAAATTACATGGTATAGGGATCCGCGGAAAAGCTCACGAATGGTTTAAATCATATTTAACAAATAGGAAACACCAGGTTGAAATAAAATTTTATAACGAAAATACCAAAGAAATACAAAATATTCGGTCTGACTGTAACACAATTAACGCCTCTATACCGCAAGGGAGTGTAGTTGGAGGCCTCCTATTTCTAATTTACATAAACGACCTTCCGAAAACCATAGAAGGGCCATGCGTCTTGTTTGCTGACGATATTTCACTCCTAACCTCATGCCGAACCAATGTTGGCTTGAGCGAGGACCTAACCACTACACTAAATAAAATAATGACTTGGCTGAATAACCATAACCTCGAAATTAATTTCTCTAAAACTAAAATAATGTCCTTCCACCCCCGTCAAAAAACTCCACTAGAAATAAACTTCACCTACAACAAAACTACAATAGAAGTCGTACAAGAATTTACTCTACTTGGCCTATCCATAGATACGAATATTAATTGGAAATCTCATATTAAAAAGATCAGATCTAAACTATCCACATTTGCATATGCCCTTCGTGAAGTTAAAAAGACTACCAACTTTAAAACCGCACTAGTTACCTACTATGCCTATGCACACGCGTGGCTCAGTTACGGCGTGATATTGTGGGGAAACAGCACTGACGCACCGACACTTTTCACACTACAAAAAAGACTAATAAGAATATTAGTAAATATAGAAGACACCGACAGCTGTAAACCTCATTTCCAGGAACATAAAATATTGACCCTCCCCTGCTTATACATTCTAGAAATTTGCAAATTTGTTCGAAAGTACCCACACTTTTACACTACGCGAGAAAACATACAATCAAGATACACATTACGTCATAAAAATAGACTGAACCTACCAAGCTCTAAGCTAAAAATGCACTCAACAAGTACTCTAGTGATGTCAATGAAAGTTTATAATAAATTGCCAGAAATAATTAAAAAGGAACAAAAATTTAATTCATTCATAAATAAATTACAAAATTTCTTATTATATAAATGCTATTATACAATTAATGAATATCTAAATGACAAAGTTTAAGTAAGACACATATTTTTATTGTTTATTTTGGGTATTGTGATTTGTATTATCAATGAAGAAAAACAAATTAAAGCCCTCTTTCTCTCTCTTACCTTGCTGTGCCCTTACAGGGTCCATATTTATGTACCTAGGTTTAAGCCCTCTGTAACATCTTATATACAATATTATGGAATGCAAAATGGATGAATATGAATATGAATCATAAGAAAACGTGGAAGAACATAGTGCACCGAGTGATATAAAGGAAATAGCTACCTGCCTACTAATAATAGAAACATAAATGTTTGCTAATGGTATGTTATTGTTTTGTGAGTTTTAAATAATTATTTTGTTTTTTGTGGTGTATTAATTTAATTTTAATTTTTGGCTATGTTTCTATGTACGACTGACATTGTAATTTCTAAATTTAAGTATTTTGACATTTATATTTCTTTGCTTTTTCTTGTTTTTGTTTATCTAATTATTCGGTTTCGTGTATATTTCAATTGTTAGCATGTAAGAATTAGATTTTGCTGTGCCCTGACAGGGTCTACAACGGTTCTTAGCTCTAAGCTTTTTGTTAACACCATGTTTTACCTTGTGGAATGCAAATAAATGAATATGAATATGAATATGTCTTTTTAGTACAAAAACTTGTTTCCATCCAAGTTCAAAATAATTTTCCTAGAAAGTCCTTATAAAGTTCTACTTTTCAGATTTTTTTCATATTTTCTAAACTTATGGTTCAAAAGTTAGAGGGCCCCCCCCCCCCTTACACATTGTTTTTTACTTTTGGAGCGATTATTTGCGAAATTATTGACATTATCAAAAAATTACTTCAGTAAACCCCTATTCATTTTTAAATACCTTTCCAACAATATATCACACGTTAGGGTTGGAATAAAAAAAAAAATCACTTCCCACTTTACATATTTTACCACTTTGTCGGCGTGATTGATACACATATTGGTACCAAATTTCAGCTTTCTAGTGCTAACGGTCACAGAGATTAAGCGAGGATGGATGGACAGACAGACATGGCGAAACTATAAGGGTTCCTAGTTGACTACGGAACCCTAATGAGGGGTCCCCATACAAACGTTGGAGGCCCGTTTCACCCCCTTAGAGGGTGAATTTTGAAAAATCCTTTCTTAATGCACCCCTAGACCACATAAGGAACCTTCACGCCAAATTTGGAATCTGTAGACCCAGCGGTTTGGGCTGTGCGTTGATATATCACCAAGTCAGTCAGTCAGTTTACCATTATATATATATATAGATTTTTCTTAGTGCACCCCTAGACTACATAAGGAACCTACTTGCCAAATTTGAAATCTGTAGACCCAGCGGTTTGGGCTGTGCGTTGATTTTTAGACTTGGCACCCCATTTACCCCTCTTAGGGGTTGAATTTTGAAAAAAAAATGAAACCTGTTTCTTCTCATTTATCAATAGGAGTACTCTTGTGAAGTTTCGAATAAAATAGTCTAACCAATATTGTTTCCCCATACAAACTTTGGGGGCCCGTTTTACCCCCTTAGAGGGTGAATTTTGAAAAATCCTTTCTTAGTGCACCCCTAGACCACATAAGGAACCTTCATGCCAAATTTGGAATCTGTAGACCCAGCGGTTTGGGCTGTGTTTTATTTTTAGACTTGGCACCCCATTTACCCCTCTTAGGGGTTGAATTTTGAAAAAAAAATGAAACCTGTTTCTTCTCATTTATCAATAGGAGTACTCTTGTTAAGTTTCGAATAAAATAGTCTAACAAATCCTGTTTCCCCATACAAACTTTGGGGGCCCGTTTTACCCCCTTAGAGGGTACATTTTGAAAAATCCTTTCTTAGTGCACCCCTAGACCACATATTAATAAGGAACCTTCATGCCAAATTTGGAATCTGTAGACCCAGCGGTTTGGGCTGTGCGTTGATATATCACCAAGTCAGTCAGTCAGTTTACCATTATATATATATATAGATTTTTCTTAGTGCACCCCTAGACTACATAAGGAACCTACTTGCCAAATTTGAAATCTGTAGACCCAGCGGTTTGGGCTGTGCGTTGATTTTTAGACTTGGCACCCCATTTACCCCTCTTAGGGGTTGAATTTTGAAAAAAAATGAAACCTGTTTCTTCTCATTTATCAATAGGAGTACTCTTGTGAAGTTTCGAATAAAATAGTCTAACCAATATTGTTTCCCCATTCAAACTTTGGGGGCCCGTTTTACCCCCTTAGAGGGTGCATTTTGAAAAATCCTTTCTTAGTGCACCCCTAGACCACATATTAATAAGGAACCTTCATGCCAAATTTGGAATCTGTAGACCCAGCGGTTTGGGCTGCGCGTTGATTTTTAGACTTGGCACCCCATTTAACCCTCTTAGGGGTTGAATTTTGAAAAAAAATGAAACCTGTTTCTTCCCATTTATCAATAGGAGTACTCTTGTGAAGTTTCGAATAAAATAGTCTAACCAATATTGTTTCCCCATACAAACTTTGGGGGCCCGTTTTACCCCCTTAGAGGGTGAATTTTGAAAAATCCTTTCTTAGTGCACCCCTAGACCACATAAGGAACCTTCATGCCAAATTTGGAATCTGTAGACCCAGCGGTTTGGGCTGTGTTTTATTTTTAGACTTGGCACCCCATTTACCCCTCTTAGGGGTTGAATTTTGAAAAAAAAATGAAACCTGTTTCTTCTCATTTATCAATAGGAGTACTCTTGTGAAGTTTCGAATAAAATAGTCTAACAAATCCTGTTTCCCCATACAAACTTTGGGGGCCCGTTTTACCCCCTTAGAGGGTGAATTTTGAAAAATCCTTTCTTAGTGCACCCCTAGACCACATAAGGAACCTTCATGCCAAATTTGGAATCTGTAGACCCAGCGGTTTGGGCTGTGCTTTGATTTTTAGACTTGGCACCCCATTTACCCCTCTTAGGGGTTGAATTTTGAAAAAAAAATGAAACCCGTTTCTTCTCATTTATCAATAGGAGTACTCTTGTGAAGTTTCGAATAAAATAGTCTAACAAATCCTGTTTCGCCATACAAACTTTGGGGGCCGTTTTACCCCCTTAGAGGGTGAATTTTGAAAAATCCTTTCTTAGTGCACCCCTAGACCACATAAGGAACCTTCATGCCAAATTTGGAATCTGTAGACCCAGCGGTTTGGGCTGTGCGTTGATGGTCAGTGAGTGAGTCAGTCACTTTCTTCTTTTATATATATATAGATAGAAGATAGATGAAAAAAATAAATGTACTTAATGATAATAATCGCTATCATCATCATCATCATCATTTCAGCCGAAAGACGTCCACTGCTGGACATAGGCCTCCCCCAAGTGTCGACACATTGACCGGTCCCGGGCGACTCGCATCCAACGGATTCCCGCAACCTTCACCAGGTCATCGGTCCACCTAGTGGAAGGTCTTCCAACGCATCGTCTTCCGGTTCACGGTCGCCACTCCAGAACGTTTCGGCCCCATCGGCCATCCGTTCTGGAGCAATGTGACCTGCCCACTGCCACATAAGTTTGGCAATTCTTCGGGCTACGTCGGTGACCTTGGTTTTCTTGCGGATGTCTTCATTTCTGATTCGATCACGCAAGGAAACTCCGAGCATAGCCCTCTCCATTGCCCTTTGGGTGACTTAATCGCTATACAAGGTGTAAATAGATTCTTCATGAAGCCGGCAATCAAGCATTCTGTACATCAGACTAAGTAACTCTTCTCAAAAAATATTGCTAGAAATGGACTTTTTTATTAGGTGAAAAATAACGTATTACGGTAGGACTCTTTCTATATTAAATATTCCCTCTATATGGTTAAAATTATCAATCTTGTCCGCAAACTCGATCTTGCAGCGTGTCTGGTACTTACGTACTTCAGTTTGAAAGGCCCTCGGAGTTCCGTTGAAGTTGCGGCGAACCCATTTGCAACTCTGCATGTTTAACCAAGTTGAAAGTGGACTGACTGTTTAGCTACATATTTTGATGGGTTGTTGGTGACGCTTATAAGTTGGTGAAATGCCATTTTCTGTCTTATTGAGGATCTCATAGTTGTTTGAAAAGAAGATAGTAAGGGAATGTAATGCATACGTAAGTGTATCCTCTTTTGCAAACCTCGCTTTCAAAATAAATTTTGCTGTAAGAAAACCCAACTCTGGGTTCAACTTGCCTTTGTCCATAAGCTATATTATTGCAATTAATATGTATATTTGTTGTTTTATGTAAAAAAAAATAAAGAATTAGAATGTTAGCGATACAATTAATTTGGCCTGTTGTTACATTCATGTAAAAGTTGAAAATAATCTTAACTTACTTAATAAGTAGTTGGTTATTACAATAAAACGCAGAAGAATAGTTGATTTGAAAACCATAGATGGGTACAGTGTTATTGCGTTTTTGCATCAGGAATTTCTTAGTAGCAAGAAGAAGAAGAAGAAGTTGGATTTCCCGGTTGATGGCAATAGGCTCGCCCTATTACGTGGAATGTAGAACATAAATGGGAAATGTGGGTGTACTATAATATACACCTCTGTCTAACTCTTCGGGGATTATAGGCGTGATGTAAATTGACAATAATGATTGACGAGTCCTACTACAGAAATAACTGAATATCGCCTTAAATATGTCATTAGGAGTTAGGAATACATATCAGTATCAAATACCTAAGCTTTACAAACGATAAATCAAGCCTAATCCGACACATCGTCAGACAGTTTAGCTCAGACCGCAGAATGTAGGTCAGAACCTATATCTTGTAGCAAACCTTAACGGTAAGACCTGAATTCTTGTCACGCTGACGGTTGGGCGCGTACGATCCGTCGTGACGTCCGCGGCAACAAAATACGGCTGTCAGTCGCCGCTAACGTCAGTGTCGCAGTATGGTGCCATAAAGAACACAATGTATACTCTTACGCGACCGACCGTGCGCGACCGACTGTCAGCGCGACAATAATTCAGGCCTTGCGGTTTAAGAAATTTAATTCGCTTAAAAATAATACAATTATTCACTTCTTTGAGGAGACCTTAGTAAATACATTTTTGGCCTAGAAATGAAGAACATAATGTAAACTTTGGTTTTGCTGTTATAATAATAACAATAATAAAATTTATTTCAGACCATCGAGTCCATATTTAAAACAATACAAATTTTATCGTTCAGACATAAAAAACCGACGATTTTCCCACGAAGTCGAAGTGAGGGTCTATGCTGCTCAGAAAAGGAATGTCGTGAGGCAACAACCAGGTTTCCTGCAATGCTATTATATCAGATGTTATGCAGGGTGAATTTATTTTTGCAGTCGTGGAAGGCCAAACCCGAAACTTTGAGGAATAGCGCAAAATACTCAAAGTAGTTTCGGGCCCGATTTTGATGAAAACTGCTTCATTGGATTTTAGATTTTTTTCTATATTCGTAGCCAGAAATCGAACCCGTTGATTTTGGAAAAGAAAAGACATACTATTTATTATAACACCAGTCGATAGTGTCGCTAATAAGGATCAAATTCAGGGAAGCAATGACAATCACTGCCCAGAATTTGATCCTCATTAACGCCAAACCTAAGGAAAATGTTCATTTATAGTACTTTCCTTTAGTTTGCCGAATTCATCATTGTGTTTTTCGCAATTCCTTTAAGAGTCCGATTTGATTATCGAAACCCCCACGATAAATTGTCCCTGTATTTATGTAATACATGAAAGGTTGTATATATATATACTGGAAATCTGGAACGTTGAATCTTTTTTTCGTAAATCTAATCTGAGGCCATACGAGCTTAATTTTGTGAGTCGCGTACCTAATTTCGGTTTCATACACAGTTGGGCGCATTTTACGTCGTGCCGACGCGACGGCGTAAAATATGTGTGAAACCGAAATTACGCGACACACTGTGAGTAAACTCACGCGGGCGGACGCCACGCCGCACGAGATTTGCGACATAATTCGGTTGCGCCAATTTAATTAACTAATTTGATTTGTTAAAAGTAATGCGAATTGTCAGGTCACTTCTCAGTCTTTAAAGCAATTCTTCTTCAAATTGTGTCGATGCCAATCTAAATTATGTAGGCCCAGAACTGAGCTACTATTTGGCGCTTGCAGTAGTGTTCATCAGTTCCTGTAGTGCAACAACAGACACGAAACAACAGGACACGCAGGGCACGATATTACGTGCCCCATCGTTTGTGAAACAGCACGACCTACTCCGGGACAGAGGCCCTACTCTCTAACGCTTCGTCCGTATATTCGGATCCATCCGTCTCTCTCACTCGCACTCATCGGCAGACGTGCGCGATAGAGACGGATAGATCCGAATAAACGGACGAAGCATTAGGGAGTAGGGCCTCAGAGTCAACCGACCAACCTGGGTCCGGAGTCTATTTAAAGACTTCCAGGTCAGCCATGGCAAGTAAAACAACCCAGTTACAGGGTAATACAACACCCCTTGGCAAGGCTGGCTGGTGGTAGATTTTGTGGGGTATAAAGATACAAAGTAAATACGTCTGGTATTACACATTGATTGACTAAACTCGAAACAATATGTAAATATGAACAAATATGCTTCCAGAACTTAAAAATTACCGTAAAACGGGGCTATTTGGGACGACCCAGAATTTCGTACAAAAATATTGATAACTGTCGGTTGGTATATGGGCGAAGTTTTTATTTTACAAACTCTAGCAACACTGATTGGCTGCTACTGAGAAATGCCTGATGGAAAAACCCAATAACATTTTGGTACCAAATAGCCCCCAAAACTTCGTTTTACACTACCGATTTGGACGACCTGATTGGCGTAATGGTAGTGACGCTGCCTTACGTTCTTAGGGTCCTGGGTTCGAATCCCGGTAGGAGCAAATGCTTGTGTGATGAGCACGGACATTTGTTTCCGAGTCATGGTTTATATGTATACTAAGTATGTATTTACAAACAAAAAAGTATATATGTAGTATATCAACTATCTAGTGTCCACGACACAAGCTCTGCTTAGTGTGGCACTAGGTGGCGCTGTGTGTTAATGTCCAGCGATATTTATTTATTTATTCTCATACACAAAGTTTTATTCTTCCCCTTACTTGACTTATAAAAACAGCTGTTACCGATGTATTTAACACAGTATAATTTATGTAATCGACTTAGTCTATTGCGCCCACTGTTAGGGGAAGCCTAATTTATGTAAACCTTATGGTAATCAAGCTATCTACATCCTTAACTTGTTTGAAGAGGCGGTACAGGCGCTATTAAGTGGGTAAAAAAGCATTAAATGACTCGTCCTAATAACCTGTGGGAATAAATGGGTGTTTCACTGCAGAATGTTTTGGGATGTCCACTACAATAATAATAAATAAATTGTTAATTGGACTCCGTAAAATATAGCCCAATACAATGACATCCATTAGGGGTTGCACAAAAAAGGCTGCAAAATACTAAATGGACGTCTGACTTCCAAACTAGGTATAGAACCTGTATCTTGAAAAAAAAACAGTACACATCCATGGACAAATAGATAAGTTACGTAAAAATAGACGACAATTCGAATTCAATTTTGGATATTAAACATAATACAATAATTATATTAAAACTGACTTAGAAATGAAGAAAATAAAAATCGTGAAATGATAAAACAAGGAATAATGTGAGTTGTGTGTATTATGTGCGTAACTTTCGACTTATATTAGGACATTACAATAGCATAATGAGCTTTATTGTTCCCATAGCTGGGACACAGGCTTCCCACTATAAGTGGAAAAAGGCGAAACAACCATGTGTGCCCAGAGAGGATTGGTACATGTCACATTCAATCCCTCTCATAGAGAGGAGGCCTGTCCCAGCAGTGGGAACATTAATAGGCCGATAATGATGAATGATGATGACATTCAATGCCTGGGTTGGGCAAATTGTTATTGGGTTTTTTGATTAGGAATTTTTAAGTAGCAGCCATATTGTCTGGATTTATGTCTGGTTGATGGCAATAGGCTCGCCCTCCATTATATGGGACTTAAACATAACTGGTGACTGGTTTTTCTATTAGAGACACCTCTGCTTAACCCTTTGTGGATTACAGGTGTGATGTTATGTTAAGAGGCCTGCGGAGCATGCGTTTTTCATACAAACGTAATACCAAAATAATTGGTTAATCATACATATTCTTAAGGTGTAGTTATTTCGATTGGATTGCAAATTATATAGGTTTCCAAACACATATTTTGAATGGACACTGATTTAAACAAGAGTTATGAGAAAAATAAAATTTCTATAGACATTTTAAATTCCTCATATCTCGTCTTTATATCACTGTCCTTTCAAAATATATATTTGGGAACCAAGATATTCTGTAATCCAATCGAAATAAATACCTACACACTACCTTAAGAATATATTTGATTTACAAATTATTTTGGTATTACGTTTGTATGATCGACGCATGCTCCGCCGGCCCCTTAATGAGTTTGGCGATTTTAACACGGTTTTAAAACAGACCTGATATTACCTAAATCATCATCATCATCTGCCTAGCATTTGCCCAACAATGTTGGGGTCGGCTTCCTGTGTAACCGGATGCAGCACAAAACCAAAATAATAATGTTTCCATATTTCTTTCAAAAATATTCCATCCTTCAAGTCTTTATTCGATGTTGTTTCCTCAACGTTTATACGACTAACAAGGTCTGGGCGTAAAAGCCAAGTTTTTGTTTGGCATACAATGACTGATGAACAATAGGCCTTGTACAGTCGCCGACACTTCAATTGATAAGAGAATTTATGAGCCTGCCAGAGACGTGATGAAGTCTTGAAGTAAGAGGCGTTTGTTCATTACGATAAGAGTAAAAAGTGCTTTAAAAATGTAAGGTGAAACGTCAAGTAATAATTCAAGGTTTTTCGTCGTCTCGGAGAGTTTTTATAAAAGTTCTTTGAAGAAATTGTAACAAAAAAATCTGGACTACTCCTCGTCATTATCCACAGTCCGACTTCACCCACTGCTGATAGGCCTCTCTATGTTCGTGTCAAGCTCCACATTATTGTGCCAACCTCATCCAGGATATTCCTGCAATGGCAACAATGTTGTTTGCCCAATGCCCATCTTGCCGCCGCCGATGACCATTTCTTGGACACCACTCAGACTACTGGTTTTTATTTATAAAAAAAAACCCGGCCAAAAGCGAGTCGGACTCGCACACCGAGGTTCCGTACAAACTTTTAAAAGGACAAACTTAAGTTTGCTGTTTGATCTTATGATACGGCTATTGCACCAACCGCAAATAATAAGTTTATAATAGTAAAATCGCTTTTTTTTTTGTTAATAAACTACATATTTACGGTTTTCAGATTTTTCCATTTACATGTGCTGTAAGATATTGCTTCTCGCCAAATTTCGTTATTCTAGGTCAACGGGAACTACCATATTGGTTTTCGACCCAAAACCTATAGAGTACGAAAATATGCTTTACCTAGAAGTCGCATAAACACACCCATCATACGAAAAGCAATATGCTCTAACAAATTCTAATACAAATAAAAAGATTATTACCCACTTTTCGGGCCATCAAATTAGTCACGCTCAAGGCCAAACCCTCAATGTAAGTAAATAATAACCCCTAATATTACGTAGAAGGGTTTAGTACAAAGCTTGATAAGTACTTATTGAGCGTCAACATCTTGGAAATATCGGCAGATATGGGCTTTCGTAAAGCCTTCGAATGCCAATATAATCACGCAGCTATTGCCTGGTGAACGCGCTTGTACCATCGGAGCACCCCATTTAATCCTTCTTTGAGGTTTTGACATATTTACAGTGTAAGCTGTGCGCGATGGTACATTAAAATTTAATTTCAACGGTGACAGTACAGTTATGTGGATAAATATGTTTAGAAAATTCACGTTTCTCGAAAAGTATCAGTGAAAATGTTAAAATGTGAAGTACGCATCCGAGGACTCTCTTTGCAGGAGATGATACAATTCCGCAGATGACAGCATTGTCGCTTATCGTCATAGTGATAGTAAAAAGTTCAGTCGCTGCGGTCTGTGATACTGATTGGGGTCTTTGCCGCTGCGGTTTGCGGTTATTTCAATTAATTCTTACGTAGGAATCAAATGGGCCAAGAATTACGGTAGAAAAAAAATTGCGACTGCGGGTTGGCGCGTTCTAACTTTTTCACAAGTTTCTATTTTTTTATAACTTAACTTTTAGTACCTCCTTAACCCCATAGTAAGCAAAACATCAATCAGCACGATGTTTTGAGTGCGTTACATGAAGTCGTAAAACGCTATTTTTCATCTACTTAAAAAAAAGTCGTTTCCCAGCAAATCATTTTTTGCGTAGAGTTAATGTACAGAATGGTTGGTTGACCGCTTCGTGAAGAGTTTGTTTACACTTTATATTGTCTTCTTTTACTATTAATGTTAACAGAATCGAGATTCACTCTTGGTGAAAATTGTTGTTGAATAATTGAAATGTACAGATATTTTTTCAGATGATATTACCACGTTGTGTTTCTGGTAAATAAAGTATTTTAATTGAGCGCCATTATGGAGAATTGTGTCGTAATTAAGTTCAGTAATTTTATTAACCTCGTGGTTTGGCTGTAATCAACAATTAAGGAGGAGTTGCCCTTTCCCTCCTAGTCGTAATCTGGGATTTTAATGAAGGCTTTCAGTTGAAGTATTTTCTGGTACTTTAGAAAATTACTCTGCGATCATTTACCTCCAAGTGCTAGATTCTTAAACAGGTAGGTACCTACTCGTAAGTGCTTATACTTTGACAGGTAGGTACCTAATGCGGATAGGATATTCCAAGCTAATTTTGTTTATGGAAACACCGATAGCTACGAGAGATAGGCATGTTAACTAACCGTTAAAAGTAAGTAAGTTATTGAAAACGGCCGTAAGACAATAACTTCTTTAAGACGTTATGGTAACCCCCCTGATCTAAAGCAATAGTGGTATTAGTTTGTTTCAAACTTTTTTAAACGTGGGTGGACTTTAAGCACAGCTCTGCATCTAACTTCAGGGAATAGGTGGGCGTTATGCAATCTGTGCTGAAAATTTCCAGCAACTTTATAAGGTCAGATGGTAATTAAAATAGCCAACTGTAATTAATAATGATGACGATGTAGTACCGACAATGTTAATAAAAGAACATAGAAACGCATTTTTATTCTCTGACTGACAATCCGGTTGTCAATCGTTCAACCACGGTTGGCGCAGTGGCTAAGCGACTGACTGCCGCGATGCGTATCGCGGGTTCGATCCCCACACGGAACTAATATTTGAATGGCTTTCAGGTAGTTGCTCCGGGTCTGGCTGTTTGTGTATGTGAGTTTTTAAACGCACCTACGATGCAGGAGAAAGTCCAAGGCAGCGTTTTTTTATAAAACAAAATAACTAACCCAACCAACTTGAGAATATAAAGGGTGTAAAACACCTCTTCATGAAGTCGAAAGGCACTTGTTCTCCCCATCATTGCGATATTTTTTTTGTTCTACACCATACCTGGGAACCTTCTAGTTACGGAGGTATGGGGGGTGAAAGTTACAACTTATTGACAAGTTTTTTTTTAAATACAAGTTTTTTGTAAGATTTTGACTTTTAACACCTTCACGACCCCCGTACTATTCAATCCATGCATCAGCACAATTTTTTAAGTGCGTTACATTGAGTTCTACCACAAAACATGATTTATCACCTCAAAAAAAAAGTTGTTTCCCAGCAATAATCTTTGCGTGAAGTTACTTAGTTTGATGTACAGAATGCTTGGTTAACGGCTTTGTGATGAGGTGGTTTACACTCTGTATATGAATCGGCGCAAGTTGGCGTGGTCATCATTTTGCGAAGCCAAAATCAGAGTAGAAACGTGGACAATTCTGGCCCGAGAGACAAAGGATTGATGCATTCGAGATGTGGTGCTGGAGACGCATGCTGAGAGTACTTCGGACAGCGAAACGCACTAATGCATCCATCTTAGCCTAGCTCCAAATTAAAACTCACTTGTTCACCATATGCCAACAAGGCATCCTTTCATCCGTATAAGGCGAGACGGTGCTTAGAGGCGACGAAAGTTCGGAAAATTGGTAACGGTAAGATTTGTTATCAGAAGACACCCGCCACAGTCACCAACCAGTGTCACTCTTATCCGACCTTGTTTCCTCAAACATTCATCATCATCAGCCGAAAGACGTCCACTGCTGGACATAGGCCTGCCCCAAGTATCGCCACATTGACCGGTCCCTTGCGACTCGCATCCGACGGATTCCCGCAACCTTTAGGTCATCGGTCCACCTAGTGGGAGGTCTTCCAACGCAAACATTACAGAATTCTTAAACATCTAAAACCCGTTCAATAAACCTTTAACTGTTATCTGCCAACGGCTTTTATTATTCGGACATAAAATGTAAATCTTCGTTTATCGCGCCCCTACTTTTATATTCGCCAACATTTGATACACAATAAGAAATCCTTTAAGTTTCTTTTATATTAGGAGAGATTCTCGCCGACTAGCAAGTGTCATGCGAGTTTTGTAAGCGATAAGTCTCGCTAATAGGCTATGAGTGTGTTAACACTCAAGTGAGACCCAAAATGTCATCCGTGATTCATCATCTGCCTAGATTTTTCCCAAGTCTGTTGTCTGCGGTCGGCTTCCAGTCTAACCGGATGCAGCTGAATACCAGTATTTTACATGGAGCAACTGCCTACCTGACCTCCACAACCCAGTTAGTACTGGGTAATACGATACCACTTGGTAAGACTGGTTGTCAGACTTTTTGGGCCACTGACTGTAACGACTGTCAAAGATTTACAAATGACTGCCGGGACTAACACCTTAACATGCTTTCCGATGCACGGAGGAAACTAGGTATGTAAGGGTGGTCACCCATCCATAGACCAACCTAGGCAAGCACGGCTTAACCTTAAGATTGACCCGAGTGGCGAGCGCCTCAAAGTCATCCGTGATTACGTCATATAAAAGACTTTTCAGGTAATCTTCGCGAATACTACACATACCTATATCGTGTAAACGAACCTTTCTCGAAGTATAGATAAGTACCTTCTTCTTTTAAATAAAATAAACCACTTAAATACAGTAACAAAATTAGGTATTAAAATATGGGCGAATGAATTGTCCCTTTTGGCTTATTTTCCATTGACAAAGGCCTTTGCTCTTCAGCGGTACGATTAAGGATTTCTATTATTGAAAGGTCAGCGACTAATCTGGATTAGAACAAAGATTGCTTGATCTATATTATGTTATGGATGTAGGCAGAGCTTTCGCAGATTGCCAATTTTAGTATTAAATCCCCTACGCCCCTGCTCGCAGTGATACTTCCCTATATATTTGAGGATCATGGTAGCAACTAGCACTACCTATTGTACTATGAAGGTAGTGCAACCAAATTTTGCCAGTTATGTTAAAAATCTTAAGTTATTGTGAGCAACACTATTGCCATCAATCACAAACACAAACCTGTTATTATAAAGTTTGAATTCCCTTCAGAACTTTGAGAGTCTAAGAACAACATTTAAAAGTACAAATAGGCTAGTTTCCACCATCAATAAATTGCAAATCTAATTAGTCCGTCAATTAGAGTATTTTTAGTTATATCAAAACTCGGGAGTGGGGGCTCGTGACGTCAGAACTCACTAAGAATGATTCCAAACAGTGACGTATTGGGAATTTAAAAAGCGTCGTCGTATCTTCGTCAATTTTGGTTTATGTGACAAAAGAAAAAAATACGGGTCAAATATTTTTTGATAATCTAAGAGACGGACTAATTAGATTTTTTCAGTTAACAAGCCTATTGGTGTCGAAGTAACGGAACATCACGTTCGCAATCCCTGGAAGGTTAGGCATGTGTGTACCTTATACAACACCCACATATCGCCAGTTAGGTCTCCCATGTAATATGATGATGGTTGCAGATTTTTTTTTTTTTTTTTTTGGATAGGGCATCTCGCAGTTCAGTCTACGAAGACTGGCTTCTGCTTAACCGGGCAAGTCCTGTGGATGCCTTGAATTTAAGGCCTCCAGCCAGGGCAAAAATGACTAAAAACTAAGCGACAGCGCTCTAAGGGCACCCCCTGTGGGGTACGGACCTCGGCTTAGGGCGTCGCTGGGGGCAGCAAAGGGACAGGCTGGATCTGATTGTCATTATTTAGGGACTGTTTTATTACTAAAGGCTCAGCATCGCGGGCTGGCTCGAGCAAGGGTCGGGGAGGGATTGACATGGGATTACGCGCCGGACCTCGGCGGCGAGGTCGGAATGTCTTCGGTTTGTATTTGTACATTCTACGAACTGTACTGGTATCATTCCTACTCTCTTGCAAGATAGTGATCGGATCGTCGGGGGTGACTAAAGTGTGACGCGGACGTTGGACTGAGCTAATACGCGATGGGTCGTACCGGGCGGCCGATGCGATTAGGGGGTTCCTATGCTTGATAGCAGTGTCGAAGTAACGCTTGGAAAGGCGTTTCATGAACTGCTTAACGGTAGGGATTCTAAGGTGTAGACTGTCATTACGGACGTACGGGGGGGCACCGGTGATTTTACGGAGGAATCGGTTCTGCAAGGTCTGCATCGTGTGGATATGACGCGGGTGGGCATGAGCGAATACGATACAAGCGTATGTCATGATGGGACGGATGACTGCGGTGTAAAGACGCAACTTGCACTTAAGTGACAACTTGCTCTTCCTAGTTGTAAAGACGCTAAAGTCTAAACTCTCATTATTACCAAGAAAAAACATAATAAAATACGTATTTGCAATGCAAACCAAAAGAATATTTATTTATAGTTCTGTCAGATAACTTCACAAAAAAAATCAAATAATTATCATAGACAAACCTATGAAAAGGTTGAATACTAACACATTTCTAACACTGCCCCTTACTCGAGCAATCATAACAACACAGTGTGAGAGTACAAAATAATAAAATATAGGTTAAAGTTTTGTTCAAAAAAAAAAAACTTTGAACTAAACTAAACAATTAATTATAAAGTTAAATTATAACTAATTTAAACCTAAACAGTTAACAAAGAAATTATGTTTAATTTTGGGTAAAGCTTTTGTAAAAATATCAGCTTCAAGTTCAGAAGAAGGTTTATAAGCTAAACATATTTCTTTGCTTTCAACACACTCTTGAATAAAATGATGATGGACATCAATGTGTTTCGTTCTGCGGAAACATTCATTCTCAACCATTTTGAGTGTGCTACGATTATCATTGTAGATAGTAATTGGTTCTTTAAGTTGTGACCTGTTAAGCTCTAATAATTTTTTTTTAATAAATTTCGCTTCTTTAACGGCACTCCCAAGAGCGTAATATTCCGCCTCAGTGCTGGAACACGCAACATTTTGTTGCTTATGGCTATGCCAATTGATAGCACAATGTCCAAACTTGGTTATAAAACCTGAATATGACTTTCTGTCAGTTATGTTCCCCGCCCAATCTGCGTCGGATGAAATTTCTATTTTATCACTACCTCTCCTAAAATTGAGACCGTAGCAAATTGTACCTGATAAATATCTCAGTACGCGTTTAGCTGCAACCCAGTGCCATTCATTATAACAAGTGTTAAATTGACTGAGTTTACTGCATGCAAATGCAATATCCGGACGAGTACAAACAGCAAGATACAGTAAACCTCCAATTAGTTCCTGGTAAGGAAACCTTTGGTCGATTTTATCTGCTTTTGGCAAATTGAAATTTACCTCCATAGGAGTATCTGTCTTATGATAATCTTCCATGCCAAATTTTTTAAGCAAATTTTTAACATATTCTGACTGTGTCAACTTTAGTGTCCCTTGCTTTCTGTCCCTATCAACTTTCATGCCTAGTGCTTGTTTTACAGGTCCAAGAACTTTTATTTTAAAGTTGAAACTGAGCAACTTATACAGCGCCAGCTTTTGCTGTTCATTGGAACTAAATACGAAAAAGTCATCTACATAAAGTGCTGTAATAACGTTATCGTTATTAGACACATTTTTCAGTCTTCAATTGTTTATATCCATTACTGACTAAAACTTTATGTACTTTTTCATTCCATGCTCTACTGGCTTGTTTGAGTCCATACAAACTCTTTTTAAGTAAGCAAACTTTATTCTGCCCCTCAATAGCAAATACAGTAGGTTGTTCCATGTAAATACGTTCATTTAGATCTCCATTAAGAAATGCCGTATTAACATCAATATGTTCAATTTCCATATCATTTTCAATGCCAATTGCAAATAATAAACGTAAAGTGCAATGTCTGACAACAGGTGCAAAAACTTCTTTGAAGTCAACTCCATATTTTTGAGTAAAACCTTTTGCAACTAGACGAGCTTTAAACTTCTCAAAATTTCCACTTGGATCGATTTTCTCTTTGAAAACCCATTTACATTTAATAATGTTTCCATATTTAGGTCGATCAACAAGTTCCCAGACATCATGCGCTAAAAGTGAATTAAATTCATCTTGCATGGCTTCTAACCAATATTTTGCTTTGTCACATTTAATAGCTTCATTAAACGTTTTAGGTTCTTTTTGTGTTGTTAACGCTAGTTCAGTTAAATAATTAACTTCATAATCTTTTAACCAAATTGGAGGATGCCGGTCTCGCACAGGCCTAGAATGAACAGTCATTTCAGAATTTGTTGAATTCTCTTCAATGCCATGTTGAATATTATTCAACTGAGAATCAGCTTCTTCCTGTTCATCAGATGTAACTACATCTTGAACATGAGGTTCGTCAACAATACTATCTTGAACTTCAGAATTGGTAGATAATGCATCTGGTGTAGAATATTCGTCATTGTCAGATTCATCGACATTTACTCCGATCATATTATTTCGATCAGAAATGTTCACAGAAACTTCAACAGTATTTGTGAAATCTTTCAAACTATCATTAGCCTTTGCATTTTTAAATTGAATACCTCTAACAGTTTCAATAAATTCAACAGAACGAGCTTTAATCACTTTAGTGCCATCTGCTGGATTACCAAGTCTGTATCCTTTCGTATGATCACAGTATAATAAAAATAATATCGCAAAATTCCACAGACCGTGGTCTATCAGTAATAATTTCATTTGAAATTTCCACGTACCATAATTGCGAACACCTTCTAATTTTTCAATAACTATGTTTGAACTCGTACTTACAATAACATCACTTGAACTTTTTTCTGTCATGATGAAAAATTTTCACAATTAAAATATTTCACTTTTTATATTTATTTAGTAATTATATTACTTTATTTATAGGTAACAATAAGTTATAATGTAATGCCCATAACCAATGTAAAGACGCTAAAGTCTAAACTCTCATTATTACCAAGAAAAAACATAATAAAATACGTATTTGCAATGCAAACCAAAAGAATATTTATTTATAGTTCTGTCAGATAACTTCACAAAAAAAATCAAATAATTATCATAGACAAACCTATGAAAAGGTTTAATACTAACACATTTCTAACACTAGTGATCATGAAATGGAGTCGGCCCATAGCAAAGGCAGCTCGGTCACGAGCTGCTTTGATGTGAGCCTTGAATGACAGATGGTCGTCAAGAATAACTCCAAGATATTTGACTTGCTTCTCCCAAGGGATAGGCTTGCCAAACATAGTGACGGGGGGACCTGGCGAACGCTTAAGGCGTGCCTTATAATACAGAACTGCCTGGCTCTTTTCAGGGTTGACCTCAATCCTCCACTTACGGAACCAAGCGCCGAGCGAGTCGACAGCTGTTTGGAGGATGCGACGGATGTTAGTCTGAGAACGGCCGGTGTAGTAAATTGCCGTGTCGTCGGCAAATAGGGCTAACTGAACCTTCTTGTTCTTGGGGATTGTAATGTTTGTGTTTTTGTACTTACGTTTTTGACTACTGTAATCCAAAATTTTATCATACGTCCTTTCTGAATAACTGTATGGCCTTTATGCGGAGGCTTAGCATGCCTTTTCCGCCTTTTAATTAGTATTATTTATAGCATTTCTGTACATTTTAGTGTTTTAAATCTTTGTTTACTTTTGCGATGTCAGATAATGACAATGACAATAACAAGCCTAGTTTTCTTTTTAATTTATTCCTGTAACTAAGAATTGTAGGTTGTATACGTTTGATGTTAGACCCTTTCTTTGTTAACCATTTTATTCTTCTATGTTCTAGAACCAACATTATGAAATTCATAATTTCATCATGACGGGAAGCCGAGCCTGAAATATTCAGTCTGCGTTTGGTCCTGGAGCCAGCAACAAGCTGGGAATTACTCTAAAATTTTTGACGTGGTCACTAAGCCGGCGAAATCTAGTCCTGGCGTCGTCATGAAAAGCTACAACTATTACCGCAATTACCACTATTGAGAGCCCCTGGACGCTGTCTGCCTTGAAAACTTACTGCTGCTACTACTGCGGCTGCTACAACTGCTGCTACTCCTACTATTCCTACTTCTGAGAACCTGGACACGGACAGCGGGTGAGCTTCAACCCTCGAATCATCGGAGATTGGCGACTGCGAGTGAGCCTATCACTCGTAGCGGTTTCTGCCAGCTGCGAGCTTTGGACCCTTACCTCGACCTGGACCCTGATCACGTTACCTCGTCTTCCCTAACTTAGTAAATTTCTATTCCCTTGTATTATTAAATCATCATATTTTCTCTTGCCATTTTTCTTTAAACTTTACACAAAGCAACCTTACATTTTCCTGACCAGGAAACTGTAACGTTACAGGATGTCACTAGTGTACAACGGGAACGCGAGGGGAGAGATAACGGAGCCCTGAGGGACTCCGGCACGGATAGGATGGGGAGAGGATAACGTCTTACCCACACGGTAGCGGAAGGTGCGGTTTGACAGAAAGTCTCGTAAGATGAGCACGAGACGGTCAGGCACACCGAGTTGGTATAGCTTGTATAATAAGCCATTGTGCCAGACCTTGTCAAAGGCTTTCGCTATATCGAAATACATCACCCCCGCCATCGCTCCGCGCTGGAAACCAGCGCTAACGTGTTCGACGATGCGGTGGACTTGATGTATGCAAGAATGTTCGGTCCTGAAGCCGAACTGTTCTTTAGGGATGAGGCCCTTTGTCTCGGCATAATCTCTGAGACGCTTATAAATAAGCCTTTCATAGATTTTGCCGCGAGCACTCAGGAGACTGATCGGCCTGTAGCTCGAAGGCTGGGCTTTCTATTTCCCAGGTTTGGGAATACCTATAACAGTGGCCTCTTTCCACGCTTGGGGGAACATATTGTTGCTCAGAGCGCCATTGAAGATGGCAGCCAAAAGGACTATGAGCCGGGCGGGGAGGGCTTTAAAAACTCTATTATTGAAGCCGTCGGCGCCTGGGGCTTTCCGAGGCTGTAACTTATCTATAATATCTTTGACCTCTTCCGGGGTGATGACGGGGAGAGGGTCATCGGGGTCTTCTACAGGGGGAAGCGATGCTCTACGTTCAACTTCTGCATCCACCTCATTAAGGTGCTGCTTGTCTACTGGTAGAGTGCTCGGGGAACATTGGGATTCCAAACTGTCGGTCAGACATTCTGCTTTTTCAGAGTCGTCAAAAGCGACGCTCTTGTCGGGACGGATGAGGGGTAGAGAAGAAACCTCTTCCGAGGTTCGCAACTTCCTCTGAAGCTGCCAGAAAGCTAGGTGAGTGGGCTCGAGTTCGCTGAGCGTTTTGTCCCATTGATTCGAACGAAACTCACTAGTGCGTTTCTTTACAGCACGCTGTAAGGAACGCATGTGAATCTTGTTCGCTTCGCAGGGCCAAGAGCTGTAGGCACGTATGGCCGCATTCTTCTCGTTTATCAGTTCACGGATGTCGTCGGGAAGTATCCAGCGTTGATCGCTCATCGCTGGTACTTCTCGAGAACAATCCTTCAGTACGGATTGTACGTGTTCTGTAAACGAGTTGATTGCGGCCTTGGTGTCTGCGACAGAGACAATATGGTCGGGAATACCATCAAGAAGCGGTGACGTTTCAGATTTCAGCATATCGCTTACTTTCCTCCAGTCAGTGGTGAGAGTGGTGGGAGGGGGTTGGCTGGGGTCAATGATACCCGAGCGAGGAATTAAGTGCATGAGCACTGGACGATGGTCAGAATGGAGCTCGTGTAACGTCTCAATCAAGTGTAACCGAAGGTTCACGTTCTTGAGCAGCGCTATATCGAGCACGTCAGGATGATAGCTGGGAGTGTCGGGATAATAGGTGTGCTCGATAGGAGCGATCGGGTCAAATGGTTGCAGAAATATCGTACTTATAATTTTATAGTAAAATTTACAAATATAAAGCAAGCGCCTACTAAAATCATGCTCAATTAGTTGGCATATGTGTAACGTTCTTACGAGCCCAGATTGTTACTTCACACATGAGGCGTTTAGTAAATCCATGTGACTTAGTACGTCATTATGGGGGCAGCAAACCAGCGCATTGAATATAAAACAGAACTACCTACACGTTAGACTGCAAATCGTCTAAAACTAAGTTATGCCGGAAACACACTTACGTGGCATGGTGTGGCGTGGCGCGCCAGGAGCATATCGGTTTCATACATTTAGTATGGTAAGGGACATATTTGGAGGTCGCGGGGGCGCGTTCTGGCGTGGCGCTGACTGCTCACCACCGATTGGCCAGAGCGGTGGTGGGGTTATGGCGCGACACGCCACACCACGTAAGTGTGTTTCCGGCTTTAGTAAAAAATAGCAACTTTACAGGTGAGTGCAAAAACAGCACAATATAATAAGCATGTATTTTTTCTTCACTTAAATCAATAAATACACTATTATCAACCCCCGAAAAGTATTAAAAGTTAATTTCAACTACTGCTTGTCGCTTAAAAATAATATGAAACTCCTGCAATTTTCCATGGCAGTTCAAACGTCCGTGTTTGTTGCGGCCATAATGTGACGTCATTTATCACAATCTACCTAGTTAATAAAGTAATTTTACCAATTGTATGTGCTTTATTCAATCAAAAATTGCGATAACGATATTATAAATAAAATCGCAGTGAAACTTTACCTATATTTCAAATAACAGTTTCAAACATTTTTTGAAAATTTTACTGACGGACTAATTACATTATTTCAAGACACAAGCCTATTCCAGGCTCCGTGGCAGCTACTGAGAAATTCCTGAAATTCCTGATGGAAAAATCTTATAAAAGAAAGAAAGAAAGAAAGATAAATATTTATTTGACGTCAGTTAATAAAACACACACACAATAATAAAAAAAGATACAAAACAATGAGCAGGACATAGTAGAAATGTACTGTGTGCCTCACGGCTGCGCCAAAAAGGTCCATTTCAGCATTCATGCCAGACAGGTGATGAAGCTGTCTGACGCTGGTCTTCCAATGAACCTTGAGAGGGTACGTTACCGAATAAACGGTTTCAAACAATATATAAACAAACTAGCTTCTGCCCGCGATTTCGTTCGAGTGAATTTCCCGCTTGCAACATTTCTTATTGCTGCTCCGCTCCTATTGGTTACAGCGTGATGTTATATAGCCTACATCCTTCCTCAATAAATGGACTATCCAACGCAAAAATAATTTTTCAATTCGAACTGGTAGTTCCTGAGATTAGCGCGTTCAATCAAAAAAACTCTTCTGCTTTATAATATTAGTATAGATTTGCTCAACCTGGGAATCGATCCCAGGACAGACCTACATTTGTTCTAATATTGATCATAACCCATGATTTTGTAATGTCACGAACTAACCTTTAGCACGTAACAATAGCTACTAAATAGAAGCTCTTTTCATCACAAGAATACGTAAACAACACGAACATTTCCATTTAAATAACGACCCTACATCGCGGCAAACAATTGAAGCACAAGCTCTTAACAAATAAAACACCAATAAAACAAAGGACAACACTCAAATTGAATAATAAAATGAACGGCGACCTCAATCCTTGAAGACATAACAATAGTTAAACAGTATGGCATTAAAGAGACTCGATTCGAGACAATTAAGTTCATTGTAATTGAGAGAAAAGGGTAATTAATACAACGCAAATCTAACAATTCAATTAACAATTGTTAGGCAAATAGAGGGCGCCCGTGAGCACCGAGGTTGGTTTCATCGCTTTCGTCATTTCAAAACTCAGTGAGCGGAATGATTGGCTTGCTTCGTGGCCCCAACTGAAGAAACTTGTCAAGCATTAAGTTAACAACGTTTAGGATGAGGAAAAATAGAAAAACAACGGCGAAGAACATTCTTCTTCATAAGGGATAATGTGAAGCTATATGTTGGAGAATATTTGCGGCGGTTTAGCTCGTTAAACGGCTTCTGGTGTTGGTTATTTTTAGTGACGTAATGAGGGTACCTTGTTCTTTTATAAGGCGGGTGTTGTGAGAACCAGGCGATATGTTGATTTGCATTTTGTCTAATTTGCAAAACAAAAATGCATTTTTTTGTGCTAAACCTAACAAGCAAAGAAAAAGAAAAGTTAACACAAAAAGAACAATTAACGACGTAACATCACGCATGTAAGCTTCAAAAGGCAGAAGCCAGAAGGCAGAAGTGTATCTAATAGGGGAACACCCAAATACTCCGAAATATTTTATTCCGAATTTCGATGTTCCGATTTTCAAAAGTCCGAATTTCATAACACCTAAGAATTATAATGTCTATTATAAAATAAAATAAATAAATAAAATTAAAATTCGTTTAATTCAGATAACAGTGATCCATATTTTGTTAGTATTACACACATCTTACATACTAGTGTTAGTAACATTAAAAATCACGAAATTTATTTTACCGAAAGTCTTAAATGCGATTGGTCAGTTTTCCGATTTTCATACATTCGAAGAATCAAATGCTCGAAGGAATCTCGGTCCGAAAAACGAAATTCCGATTTTCAATACTTCGAATAAACTAAAAGTCAACGTGTTGTGCTACAAAATTTAGTGCCAGAAACGAATCGCTGCAAAACCGACTTCACGCAGTCTTGTCTGCCCTACCCTAGAGTGTAACTTAAGCCCACGTAGGCGCGCAGGGGTGTGGCGGCCCGCGAGCTGAGGAGCAGGTTGTTTGAAGGCCCACCGCCGCGACTGGGGCTGGCCGGCTTCGTGGTGAGCGTTAAACCATCTGCGACGATAAGCTCGCGTGGGGCCGCCCAAACCCCGCAGCGCCGGAGCCGTGACAGAAACAATGATTGCTTCATGATGCATGCTTGTTTGCTTGCTTCTTGCCTGCTTGCAGGCTGTATGCCTGCTTGCATGCTGCATGCCAGCTTGCATGTTGAATGCCTGCTTGCATGTTGCACGCTGCACGCAATCATGTGTTTATTTGTTTTGCTATACAGTTTTACAAGGCGATTTTTTTCGGAATTGTATTAATTGTTATTTTAATAATCGGAATTTGTAATTTTGTTTAGGAATGATGAAAACAGTGTGAAACATGAGTTGAAATATTCGGGATTTTGATGAAAATCGGTATTTTGAAATTCGGGTTTGTGACTTTCGGAATAAAGTTTTTCGTATTTATGTAGTGTACCCATCTAATAGAATAGTACACCCTTAATGGGGGCAAGCCCATTGTCATCAATCGGGCATACATCCAGGCTCCGTTACTGCTACTGAGACAGACTGAGGACAGACCCAATAACATTGCTTGACCCAAGAATCGAACCCAGGACCTCATGCTCACCGGGGCTGCCTTCAGGCGGCTCCTGCCCAACCTTGGGGGGCCAAACGCCTCCTGCCGCAGGCTCTATGCGGGGGTCGTGCGGTCCATGGCCCTCTACGGGGCCCCAGTGTGGGCGCGTTCCTTGAAGCGGCGTGCCGCTCATTATCTGAACGCGCCCCAAAAAGTGGTGGCCGTAAGGATGGTCCGTGGGTACCGCACGATCTCCCGCGAGGCGGCGGGCCTGCTTGCCGGATTGCCGCCATGGGATCTGGAGGCGATAGTCCTCGCGCGCCTACACGAATGGCGCGTGGAGGTACTACGCCGGGGGGAAACTCCGCTGCCGCGGCAAATTGCCGCTCAGCGGACTGACCTCCGGCGCGATCTCATGGAGACATGGAGAGAGCGACTGTCGCCCCCGACTGTGACCCCGCGCAGGGCACGCCACGATAGTGGCGGTAAGTCCCCTCTTTGAGGAGTGGCTAGAGAGGCGCCACGGCATCCTCACCTTCCGCCTGACGCAGGTCCTCACCGGACACGGATGTTTCGGGAGGTACCTGCACCGAATCGGGCGGGAGGAAACGCCCGGGTGTCTCCACTGCGAGGATCGACCGGAGGACACGGTGGAGCACACGGTGGAGGTCTGCCCTGCGTGGGCGGAGCACCGCCGTGTCCTCGAATCGCGGCGATCGGCGGCGGCGACCTCTCGCGTCCGGCCCTGGTTCAATCCATGGTCCGGAGCGAGACGGAATGGGAAGCCGTCACCTCCTTCTGCGAAGCAGTCATGCTAGCGAAGGAGGTGGCGGAACGAGAGAGGGAGAGAGCCTCTCTTCCCGGCCGCCGCGGGAGACGCACCGGGCGTCGGGGGCCACGTGGTGGCTACCGGCCACCGTAGATGCGGGCCTGTGGACGGTTAGCTGTGGGCTAGCTAGCCGTCCGTCCGTCTAATGACGACAGGCCGTGTCGACGGCGCGTTCGTGTTCCACGCGCGCCTCAAAGAGATGTCAGCAGAAGAGAGGGGCCCGCAAGGGCCGAAGCCTGCCGGGGTTGCGGGACTGTTCGAAAGAGATACCGCGGCCCCGGAACATAAAGGGCGAGGAAGGAACATGGATGGGTTTTAGTCAGTAAGAGTCTGACACTCCCTCCCGCACATTCAGGGAAAATATGACGTCACATCTAGGCAAAACGGCCATCGCTCGCAGCACAGATTTTTTTGCGACAGTCGGCGTTGACGTCATGACACCAATCATCAAAACAATACTTACATTATATTTTACTACTAGCTGACCCGCGCAACTTCGTCTGCGACACATAAGTAAAAGACAGGGTTACAGAGAGTGGGTCGTAAGCACCTCTAATACAATTGTCAAAGAGCACATCACATCACACACATCATTCCGCATAATGAAAAGCGCGTCCGGTACATGATCATTATTTTGCTGCTGAGTTATTTAAAACGGTGTATCTCTGATATTCATTGAAATCAAATTACGTATCCAAGGGCAATTATGTTTAAAATTAAATACTTGTGATTAACAACGTATTTATTTTGATAAGGATAAATTACCATGTTTATAAAAACAGTATAAAGGGCTTCTCTCGACGTCCTAACGTCTTCATCCTTAGACACTCGATGACAGTCTTATACTCCAGCTAGGTCTGAAGTTCTCATCAACGTGTATGAAATGAGCCGCGACACGATATAGCTGCTGTAAACTGTTGCGGACCCTATAAGCCATTTCAATTTCGAACTCTACGTGCCTATGAGGCCGTGACCTAAAGTGCACAACCTCTTTAAAGCTTAGAAACCTTCAAATGCGGTGTTAATATAGTACGGTGACTATCGGGACATTCCAATTTTAAAGAGTATTAGCACCAAGTTTTTATGTGAGTCCAACCTTTTTTGAATAAAATAGGATTGAGTTTTCAAACATTTATCAAAATAACATGTAGTTTAAATCAAAAGCACTAAGGTCCATGTTCACCAAAAACATGACGGTCTGGTTATCTAAAAACAGCTGTTTAAAACACATTTTTGTATGGGAGCATGTCACAGGGACAGCGGTTTTTAGAAAATCAGACCGTTATCTCTTCGGTGAACATGGACCTAAGGAGTGTTGATATCAAATTCGAAACAAATCACCGCCAAAATAACTTTCTACCCCTTTTTTCATCAATTCAATTTCAATTAAACACGTCTTCCACCAATTCTGTTAAAAATTTGAAATAGATAGAAGAAAGAAAGAAAGAAAGAAAAAGCATTTATTGGCCCGTACAGGACAAAACACATAAAAATAACATTATTTACGAATATTGAAAACTAAACATAGATAAAAAATAAATAAAAAAATAAAAAGAAATGAAAGGTCCTGAACAAGGCCAAAAGGCCCCTATCTCAGCATGGTGCTGTAACATTAAAAAATGCCACAGCGCTGGTATTCTGATAGGGCCCAAAGTGAGAGTGATGCCACGGTCAGATACGGATAAGATTAAAATAATTAATAAAAAATAAAGTGTAGACGAATAAACAATACATAAATGTGTAGTATAATAAAATACGGGGAAAAAACTAGTAGGTACACCTACGCCCCACGGAACCAAATTATTCACCAAACTGTGCCATGACTTCACTGGCAACACTGACGAACATAGACGCGGGCGCAGACATCTCTGTAATATCTAATCTGTGATCTCTGTTTTGTTTTGATTGGAGAACATCATACTAATATCTAATCTGTGGAGAACATTACGTAATTATGTCAGATAACGAATAAACGAAGTAAAATCAAACAAACAATAATACCGTGATCATAATCAAAACGGAAAGTGTGCACTTGTGCAGTGATAGTGTAACACGCTCGCATCAAACTGGGTCTGTCCACAGAGTTCAAACAAGAAACAATCAATACATATTATATATTATAAGTATAATAAGTGAGTTAGCGAAGAAGGAAAAGAGTGACTAAAAATTAACGGCAACGAAGTGCATCTCGATGTCGAGGTGACGGGAATTCTCAAATAGACACTAGAAAAATTTATATAGATTGGACCAGTAGTTCGTTGTATTATTTTATTTGTAATAATATGTAATAAACAGGGTGGAAACGGTTAACGGGGCAGTAAAGGGAGCTACCTTAACCGTTGAGTATAAGAAACAGGATCGATTGGCATCACAAAATGTTGTGTAAAATAGCAATTTTCTTGCTACCCGTACGTTTTTTTTTTAATCTGTGAATGGGGATCAAACTTTCACGAAAAATTTCGGATGGCTTTCTAAGACCATTTTCATGTAGCTGCAGTGTCTTTTTGTGTACTCTAACCTGGGTTGGTCTGGAAGAACTTTTTGATCAGTGTCGGAAAGAAGATCGATTGGCATCAAAAAAATTGTTTTATGTAAAATGGCAATTTTCTTGCTAACTGTACTTTACTTTTTTATTAAATCTGTGAACAACATTTCTCGAAAAAAAATACGGGTTGTTTTCTAAGACCATTTTCGTGTAGCTGCAGCTCCCCTTACTTCCCCGTTTACCGTTTCCATCCTGTATTACCAACTACTTATACCGAGGAAAGCCGATTTTCTTGAGTTCCGCTATTTTGGGCGTATTCACTTCAAAAATCAAATTTCAAAAAAATTGAGAAATCTTATTTACCTGTATTAGATTTGAAGTATTTACAACAACTTTTAAAGGTTTACACTTCATTGGATTTTATTCTATAGGTGTATGAAGTTAGTTAATTTTAAACACAAAACCCTCTTTTTTACGTCTCTGGATGAGATTTAAAAAAAATGCTGAAACAGGTATTTCTTTATTTTTAATAATAAGTATTTAATCTGAGTTTTATGATTCTAGAACAATCTAAAATTTTTTTTTCATACAAACTTTACCCCCCCTTTTCACCCCCTTTTTCCAAAATTTTCCATAATTTCTATAGCCTAAATGTTATTCTGAGTTTATTTAAATAGAATAGTGAAGTTTTCATCAAAGTCCATCCAGCAGTTTTTACGTGATGCGCGTTCAAACAAACAAACAAACAAACAAACAAACAAACAAAAATTTTAAAAATGGTTTTAATATGTTCAGTTACTTATTTTAAGTCACCCTGATTGGTTTTTTTTTTGAAATCTTCAATGTACAGATTTTTTGGTCTCAACGATTTTATTATATGTATAGATGTGGGCCGATGACCTGGTGATGGTTGCGGGGATCCGCTGGGTGCGAGTCGCAAGGGACCGATCAATGTGGCGACACTTGGGGGAGGCCTGTCCAGCAGTGGACGTCTTTCGGCTGAAACGATGATGATGATGAATACATTATTTTTGCTCGTTTAACTGCAATTTAAATTACCATCGAAACAACACCTGAACAATTTCAAAAGAATATATTTACCTGCAGGTTTTTTATCCAATATCGTTGCCAAAATGATAAATTTATCACCATGAAAACCATAATAATTATGATTGTCTGGCAGAAACATTTATTTAAATCATAACATACATATTTTCAGTATTTACTGAAAAGGTGAAACCACAGTTATAAATAATTCATATTGTTTATTTTGAAACGAAATTCCCCGTAGCTGTTTATTTGTGGCATCATGAATAATTAATGTAATATTTTGTACTGTGCCAATTATATAGTGATTATAAATTATAATATTCCAATGAAAGCTCGGTGCTCCCGATCTTTTAATTACGATCCCAAACAATTCGTGGTAAGTGAGCTTACCAGTCATTGAAAATTTTCCGAAATAATTTAACGAAATATTCTACTTTAAAATGGTTGAATGCTTGTGTTTATTCTACATTTTCACATTACTAGGAATTAATGGAATTGTAGGGCTAGTTCGACATTAATTTGCCGATATTCAGTGGACTTTTTAAAATTCTCCAAAATTGTAGCATAAAAATCATAGGGCGAATGAATATTACGTTACACGACGCCGACGTACAGATTATAAAATAAAGAAAATTATGATGATTTTATATAATATCTACGTTTTTTGCTTCTTTTTCGAACTCTTCATTGATTATATTCTTCTGCCCTTATGCCATTTTTTTTGGAATTGGCTCTCTGAGAGATCGCATCCGGAACGTGGTGATCCGACAGAGAACCAGAGTTACACTCTCACATTAGAGTTGCTGAGAATCGAGTAGAGTGGCGTGCGATTCAAGAGGTCTATGCCCAGTGGAGTGCTGTAGGCTGATGAGGATGATATGGGGTCGGCTTAGCATGTCGCCTTACTCCATACTTCTCTTTAGTCATCCCAGGAGGCTATAGAAAAGAGAAGACCCCTTTCTATCTATATTATATTTCACAGTTTATCATCGTTTCTTTATTCTTCATCTACTCTTATAGCCATCCACATTCATACTCAAAACTTGCCTTTTTCTTGTCATCGTAAAATTGTTAAACCCGTTAGATTGTAATCTATCTAGCGAGATTGTAAACTCTCGATAGATTGTCAACCGAACATACTGCTTACAATTTAACGCATCTATCGAAATGAAACCGCAAAATTGTGAAATGCGTCGGAAGTGTTTCTGACCCCATAATTGGGACTTGAAGCACCCCGATGTTAGGTTAGTTAGGTTCCTTTAAACCTTGCAGACAGAAATAGGCGAATGTAAAGTGTTTTGAGGTTAGGTCAGATTAATTGTTTTTTCTCAGGAATGGTGCACTACATGGCAGTGGTACCCACCCCTCCACGGATAGATAGATATAATCTACCGAAAAATAATGCACTAAAATTGTAAGCAGTATTTCGGTTGACAATCTTTTGAGAGTTTACAATTTTGCTTGGTGTATTAAAATCTAACGGGTTTTGAAAGACAATTAAGTAACTTGATGTGCTTGTGTCTGTACAACATACATCGATATTCAAATTTGATCTTTATGTAGTCGTGATTACTGATCTATTCACAACGGGCATAAGATACTGTCCATTGATACGATTGCTCCAATAATCAAAGGGTTTTGTTCTAAAGAGGGTTACCAATTCAATTAATTAACTAAATCCGGATTCCGAATTCATTGGAGTGATTGAATATCCCCCGAAAAAGGGACATTTTTTATAAAATGAAATCCGGAACTAATTTCAGGAAAATGAATAAAATATTATACAAAAATGGAAGAGAATTTCCATATTCAATCTAATGTAATTGTTTATTACTCTCTTCTGAATACAAAATTTAGTAAATTTATATGTAACGAGATCTTCTTTAAAAACATACCTATTCAACCCAGGAGTAAAAATAGCAGCACCTTACAAAATAAACAGGAAAGATTTGGAAAACGCTGGCAAACTCACGGAAGTAATACGACATGATAATGATCTTTGCTTTTAAAGGAAACTTGATAATCGAGGAGAGTAAACTCTTATAATTTGACCTCGGAAAGGAGAAAAAGGTCGCAAAGTATTCCCGCTCAAGTGGGATTAAGTGGAATGAAAAGGTGCCGAGTGAAATCAGCAAGTGAATTAAAATAATTTTACATCCTTTTGACGGTGATGAGTACCGATTATTTTGTAAAATGTGGGTGTACTATGATGACTTTTGACTATGCTATTCTAGAGCGAGAGTCAAAATATCTCAAGGCATGTTACCTTAGCAGCAACCATCACGAAAATAAAATCAGCTTTTCCATACATTTTGTCGAGTTAAGAGGCATGCGGAGCATGCGTTTTTCATACAAACGTAATACCAAAATAATTTGTAAATCAAACATATTCTCAAGGTAGTGTGTATTTATTTCGATTGTATTAGAGAATATATAGGTTCCCAAACACATATTTTGAATGGATACTGATTTAAACAAGAGTTATGGGAAGAATATTTTTTCTATGGAAACTTTAAATTCCTCATATCTCGCTTTTATATCATTGTCCCTTCAAAATATTTGTTTGGGAACATAGATATTCTGTAATCTAATCGAAATAAATACACACTACCTTAAGAATATATTTGATTTTCATATTATTTTGGTATTACGTTTGTATGAAAAACGCATGCTCCGCCGGCCCCTTAATGCGAACATAATTGTAGGGAATAGCGAATTTTCGCGATTCAGTCCCATAGTAAAAGTTGTTCATAATGATGAGTACAATGACCAGTCGAAGTTTATGGATATCGTCCGGAAACACAGTGTATAAAATATGTATAGACTGCAAGTAGAACTAAACTCATTTGAAAAAAAAACATGCTTATGCCTGCGGGTTCACTCGCTTCGAGTTCGATAGTTGTCCCTCGGGATCACACTATTGGGATAAAAAGTATTCTATGTGTTAATCCAGGTTTAAAACTATCTGTGTCCTAATTTCATCCAAATTTCAATTTCAGTAGTTTCTGCGTGGAAGAGTACCAAACATACACATCCAACTTTCGCATTTATTAACCGACTTCTAAAACGAGGAGGTTCTCAATTCGTCGGACCTTTTTTATATATGTTCCCCGATTACTCGAAGATAGCTGGACCGATTTGGATTTTTTATTTTTTTAAAGAAAAGGTATACTTCCCAGGTGGTCTCATGATTATCAAGTCAGGTGATGATGACATCTGATGATGGTATCCTGGAGAAATAGAGAGAACTCTTTAAATTTTATAGGCACACTTGGAGCGATTTGGGTAGTTTTTGAAAGAATACTTTCTCGGAGTGATCCCATTTCAATTCGGTGAATATCTGATGAAGAACTTCAGAGATGGGCAACGGAACTCCTAAATAAATGATAGCAAACGGACTGGGATTGCTGAAATTTCATGTCCGTCTATTGTTTACATCAGTTCATAACATAACATCACGCCGGTACGCTGTGAAGGGGTAAGCACATGTGCACCTCTAAAAAGTGAAAAATAGAAACTTTTTTGTTCACAAGTCGGTGACAAAAAACTAAATCAATCAAACAAAGGTCACCGACTTCCGAAGCAGAAAGTTATTTTTAACTTTTTGTTTTTTTTTTGTTTGATGTCGGTTTTATTTTAGGTAAAACAGTTTTTTAATATTAGGATTTTTTTAGTGATTAAGATTTAAAGTATGTACCTATATACATATTTACAACGATGACAATTGGCCATTTAGACGTAAAAGTTCTCTAAATCGCTGACATCCGGAAACGTGCCCAGCATTCACGTTTAATAGCAGTTCTAATTCTTTTGTCTTAAAAAGAGTCAGCTCTAAGTTTTAATTAATATGTCTTCTCTTATCTTCAAAATTTGATAAAATTCTCAAACATGTTTATGTCACCGTAAAATTGTCAAACACGTTAGATTGTAATAGAACTAGAGAGATTGTAAACTTTCGAAAGATTGTCAAACGAACATACTGCTTACAATATAGCGCATTCTTTTTCGGTAGATTGTAAACTGTCGAAGTGAAACCGTAATATTGTGAAATGTATACACATAATAAAAAGGAAGACTCTTGATTGTTTTGTCGTGTTGGTAATCCTCATCGATCCTTCCTCCATTTGTATTTCCTAAAATAACTAAGTAAGAGAGTGTTAGTCGAACATTCATTTATCGGGAAACCCATATCACACATTGACAATCCCCGTTGCTTTCGCAGCACTTTAGTACAAATCCTCCATCCATCTTAATTTACGTTGACGTCATCTGAATAAACATGAAACCTCTTTGTTTTACGCCTAACTACATTAACAGTTTGTAAATAATAAAAGGGAGCATTAATGTATTACGAACAGATTCTATATACATTTTGTTTTAATTGTACAAGCATGGTAAACAAAAATAGAAGTAGAAGAATTGTAAAAGTTGGGTTTCAGATGCTATCATAATTCATCATCTGCCCAGACTTTTCCCAACTATGTTGGGGTCGGCTTCCAGTCTAACCGGATGCAGCTGAATACCTATATTTTACATGGAGCGACTGCCTGTCTGACCTCCACAACCCAGCTTAGTACTGGCTAAAACGATACCCCTTGGTAAGACTAGTTGACAGACTTGTTGGGCGACTGACTAACTGTAACGACTGCCAAAGATCTACAAATGACTGGGACTGCTTTTCGAGGCTCGGAGGGAACTCGGTATGTAAGGGCCACCCATCTACAGACCAACTTATCCAAGCACAGCTTAACCTAATGATCGACCCGAGCGGCTGTTAAAGCCAAGAGCTCCTTCTTAATAAAAAAAGAAACACTAATAAAACACATGCTCCATTTTTGTAACCTTGTGCATACCATAATTGCCTATTAAGACCTCTGTCTGGGTAGGCAGAGGCTGAAATAAATTAGGATGGATCGGTGTCGATTCTGCGTCAATCCAAAAGAAGTGTGCCAATCCAAAGGCGAAAAAAGAATTCTCTGTGTAAAAAGTTATAACATATTTTAAACATAATTGTTTAAATCCCATTGAGTTGCACTGTAGCTCAATCCACTTCCTCTTTACCGCGTATGCTTACGATGGTTACGAATATTAAGATGCTCAATGCACTCGTGGATACCAACCCTTTTTTTTCGGATGGGAAATCATCACATGACTCCTCCCGCTCCGGGCGGAGCTGGAGAGAGTATCAGACTTTAATGGCTAAAACCCATCCATGTTTCTTCCTCGCCCTTTATGAGCCCTTGCGGACCCTTTCGTTGTGCTGACATCTTTTTGCTCGGCGCGCGTGGAACACGATCGCGCCGACACGGCCTGTCGTCATAAGATGGTCGGACGGCGCGCTAGCCCATTGCTCACCGTCCACAGGCCCACGCCTACGGCGGAGGCCACTGTGTGGCCCTCGACGTGGATACCAACCCTGGAATAGACTTGTTTGCTAATTGAATAGAAGAGGATAATGTTTAAATGTTTGTGATTCTGTGAGAAGACTATGTAAAAGGATTATGTAAATAACAGCTTAGATATAAGATATTATAAACGTAGAAAATAAGCCTTCATTGTAAAATCTTACGTTAGTTATTTAAGTTTATTCCTTTGTCCCATATTTTAATTGTCTCCATACTTACGTGTTTATCACAAAGAAACTGTGCATTATGACTGCTAGGCACATTATGTATGTAGTTTTAAGTTATATAATAAGATTAAACCCTGTAAATTGATCTTCAATAAATCAACTGCATACACACATAGAAATCCACGCACACACATGCTCTCATACGTGTGCGAGTCTCTGATTGGCTAACCAGAAAATGGCGACCGCCTGCCGCCTACCGGCGCCAGCGCTAACTGTCGCCGGCTATAAATAAAGCGCGCAGGGAGGCATTTTTTATTCAAACCGACTTCCCTTAGGATAGGGACCTTTAACGCCGAGAGCCTAAATGGCCAACGTGATGAGATCGCCACATTCCTCCGCGACCATCGCCTAGATATCCTTTTAGTTCAAGAGACGTTCTTGAAACCCTACAACCGAGACCCGAAAATTGCCAACTACCGGTTAGTTCGTAATGACAGGACTCGTTGTCACAGAGGAGGTACTCTGATTTATTACAAATCTAGTTTGTACTGCATCCCCTTAGACCCCCCTGCTCTTTCCAAGATAGAAGTCTCCGTATGTCGGCTGGGCATGACGGGACACCAACCCCTCACGATCGTCTCGGCCTACATCCCGCCCTCAGGAGCCGGCTCCTCGGTCGCGAATAACGAGATGAGCGATGACCTCAAAGTTCTTTTCGATCTAAGTGACTCCGTCCTTCTGGCGGGAGATCTTAATGCTAAACACCCCGCGTGGAATAGCCATCTATCAAACAGCAGGGGTAATGCCCTATATAATCTCTGCTGTTCTCTCAACTTCGATGTCATCGCTCCGATGAGTCCCACGCATTACCCTAATAACCCGGATCACAGACCCGACGTGCTAGATGTCGCGCTTCTAAAGAACGTAAACTTGCGATTACATTCTATAGAGACGATCGACGAGCTTAATTCGGACCACAGACCCGTGATAATAGAGTTTTCCCCGAGAAACGGTCATTCGGGCCCTTCTCAGCCCCCTCCCACCAAAGTGATCACGGATTGGAAGAAAGTAAGCGAATTGCTGAAATCCACCGAATCCCCTCACTTGGATAAAATCCCCGACAACATCGCGACTGTAGCTGACACGGAGGCCGCGATCGACTCGTTCACAGAGCACGTACAGTCAGTCCTGAACGTTTGTTCAAGGGAAGTTCCAGCGGATGACCACCGCTGGAAACTCCCGGACGATGTACGTGAACTGTTGACCGAGAAGAACGCGGCCGTCCGTGCTTATACTTCTTTTCCCTGTGCGAGTAACAAAGTTTTTATGCGCCGTTTACAACGCAAAGTAAGCAGATGCATCAAAAAGCTTCGTGACGAGCAGTGGGACAAGACGCTCAGCGAACTCGAACCGACCCACCAGGCCTTTTGGGAACTTCAGAGGAAACTACAATCCTCTCAAGTTGCCTCCATGCCTCCCCTCACGCGCCCAGATAATACCGTCGCCTTCGACGACGACGACAAAGCCGAATGCCTGGCAGCTAGCTTAGAAGCGCAATGTTCCCCCAGTACCCAGCCAGTAGACCCAGCTCACCTCGCTGAGGTGGATGCTGAAGTCGAACGCCGGACCTCACTACCCCCCGTAGAAGACCCTGATAATCCCCTACCCTCAGTCACCCCTGAAGAGGTGGAGGATATAATCAAGGGCCTTAAGCATAGGAAAGCCCCTGGCTCAGACGGAATCACCAATAGGGTATTCAAACTCTTCTCCCCAGCCCTTATAGTGCTAATGACCGCTATCTTCAATAGCGCCATGGCCAATAACGTGTTCCCTCAAGCGTGGAAACAGGCCACCGTAATAGGTATTCCCAAACCGGGTAAGCCCAAGTCCTCGCCGAGTAGTTACCGGCCCATTAGTTTGCTCAATGTGTTTGGTAAAATCTATGAGAGACTTATTTACAAGCGACTCAAAGATTTCGCCGAAGCAAAGAGCTTAATTCCGACAGAGCAGTTTGGTTTTAGACCTCAACACTCCTGCGTCCAACAGGTGCACCGCATAGTCGAGCACATCAGTGCCCGCTTCCAGCGAGGACTGATGACCGGTGCCTTGTTCTTCGATATCGCGAAGGCTTTCGACAAGGTCTGGCACAACGGGCTGATATACAAGCTATACCAGCTCGGTGTGCCGGATCGACTCGTACTGATACTACGAGACTTCTTGTCGAACCGCACATTCCAATACCGTATTGATGGTGCGCTCTCATCCCCTCATCCGATACGTGCAGGCGTCCCGCAGGGATCGGTGTTATCCCCTCTAGCCTTCACGCTTTACACCAGCGATATACCTAAGAGTAGAGCAGCCCAGTTAGCCTTGTTCGCTGACGACACGGCCATCTACTACTCTGGTAAGAGTATATCCAACATTTGCCGTATTCTCCAAAACTCCGCAAGAGCCTTAGGCGATTGGTTCCGGAAATGGAGAATCGAGGTCAACCCCGATAAGAGTCAGGCAGTACTTTTCTCTAGCCCCCGCGTAAGATTTCCCCCGTCCCCCAGTCCGATTACCATGTTCGGCAAGCCGATCCCCTGGGAGAAGCAAGCTAGATACTTAGGAGTCATTCTCGATAGGCGGTTAAGATTCGGTGAGCACATCAAGACGGTACGTTCGCGTGCCGCCTTCGCTCTAGGTAGGCTCCACTGCTTGCTGAATGCACGTAGCAAATTGTCACTCAAGTGCAAATTGCGTATTTACATCGCGTGTATTCGGCCTATCATGACATACGCGTGCCCCGTGTTCGCGCATGCCAAACCCCATCTCCTTCATAGGATGCAGACCCTCCAAAACCGATTTTTACGTAAGGCCACGGGAGCCCCATGGTACGTTAGGAATGAGCAACTACATGTTGACCTCAGGATCCCCACCATCCAGCAGTGCATGAAGCGACTCACTAAGGGTTTTTTCGATAGGGCCGAAAAACACCCTAACCAGTTAGTCGTTTCATCAGCTAGCTATGTTCCCTCCGCGATATCTAGGATTCGTCACCCAAGGTCCACCCTCCTCCAGCCCGATGACCCCATCACCCTCTTGCAGGAAAGCCGTAGGGAAACCAGCACTCTTAGAAAGCACACAAGACGACACAAATACAAACCGCGAATCCGGTCTCGCCGCCGAGGCACGCCGCGACGTCCCAGTAATATCATTACTCCCCGACCCTTGCTCGACGAGCCAGCCCGCGACGCTGAGCATGTAACGTTAAATTCCCCAAATAATATTCCGACCCAGCCTGTCCCTTGCTGCCCTCCCGACAATGACGCACTAAGTCGAGGCCCGAACCCCACAGGGGGTGCCCTTAGTGATCGTCATTTAAATGTAAATATTTTTAGTTTGTAAGCCCTGGCTGGGGGCCTTAAAGTAATTTTTGGCCACCCACAGGATCGTTCGGTTAAGTAGTCAAGCAACCTTAGAGTGTTGCAACTACGAGTGGTCATACCTAAAAAAGTAAAAAAAAGTAAAAAGGCATTTTTTATTATTCTAACAACAGTCGCCCATATAAGACGTCGCGCTGCTTCCCATCACCGCCTCCACTCCGCTACATGCAGTTGTTTCTACAAAGTATTCTTTTATTTACCCCATTGGCCCTGAATAACGATTCAAAACTCAAACAAATACAGTCCACAAAGGAAAAGTTAGGGAATCGAGGTTCTGCTGAAACACCTGCCCCTTTCAACTGGTCCTTCTGTCGCCGGATCGCTGTTCCAGTTTCAAGCCTACATCCAAGAAGAAGTCGTGGCCCTTTCAAGCAGCCGGGTTCCAGTCTCCGCAAAGAAGCTAAGAAGAAAGAAACAAGTACGCGCGAGTGTTGGCGGTTGGTTTGCTTGCCACCGTCAATTACTTGGAAGCAAGCATCACTACGTACGTGGCCACCTAACGGTGATAAACGGCCCCTGCAACACGTACGGAAGCACAGTGGACGAACTGACGACTCCACGCACCTACTCTTGGTGTAACAGTCAGACCCCGCCGGTACGGTGCGGTAGCGCTATAGGACCACAAGTTGGTACGCAACGACGAGTGCGGACATTCCCCCCGCATTCTGATGCACCTGTGAGCGCCCGTACCCTCTGCCGGGAGGTTCCTACCTTCCCTTCCTCATTCGTTCCCATTCCTGGTCCGGCATCACCGCGTTAGGAGTCCGGCCAGGCTGCTAGGCAAGGTAGGTTCGTGAAGAAGATACTAAAAGTGCAAGTGAACCAGTGATAAAGTGTTAATTTTAAGTAAATTGTTAGGAATAGGGCCCCCCTCGTGCGTAATGGATAACGCGCGTGTGTTGCGCTCAGGCAAAACCACGCCAAGCACAGACGCCACAGCGGCGTCCGGTCCGACTACGTCGACCGAAACAAATACGTGGAGTAAGGGCACCGGCACAGAGGACACGACCGGTGAAAGCAGCACGCGTACTATCGATAGAATAATCGAAGACAGGTCCGCGCAAGTCGAAGACACGAACGCGCAGGTCAGGAGTGCGCCGGGCACGGTAGTCAACGTCCCCGTGGACAGAGCAAGTAGTAGGCTATCAATGTTAAAGGCCGAGTTAGAATTACATAATTCCGAACTAACACGGGCAAGGGCTGCGACCGCAGCTGCCATGAGTCGATTAGAAATAGCCAGGATCGAACTGGAAGATTCCAACGACGCAGAGCCGCAACCCACTGTCGAAAAGTCGCGTGTAGAGGGATGGATATCGGAACAACACGTAAAAAATAGGCTAACGTTAACAGATAGAGCTCAAAACCCGGGACAAGACACCCGGCCACCCGACACAGCTAGGAACGAACCACGCGCTAGCAATGACGTGCCGCTGAATAAAAATAGCAGCAGCGACATGGCTATGCTGGCTAGCGCGATAGTACAGGCGGTAAATTCCGGTAGGACAGACAACGCGGCACCTAAGTTCATCCACGAACTGCCCCACTTTGACGGGGCTATTGCCGAATGGATGGCATTCAGGTCGGTATTTAACGACACCTCAGAAATGTTCACAAACATACAGAACGTAGCACGATTAAGAAAAGCGCTACGAGGCGCAGCTCGCGAGACAGTTAGGGCGTTATTATTTACTGTTTCAGATCCGTACGAAATAATCGATACGTTAGAAAGGCGGTACGATAGACCAGAGCTACTCATTCTCTCTGAACTAGAAACAATTAAACGCATGCCCCGCATGACGGAAGACGGGCGCAATATAGGTAGTTTCGCGAGCAAAATATCGAATACAGTAGCGGCAATAAAATCACTCAATCAACCGCAATACCTGTATTCGCCTGAGTTAGTTAGCCGAATCGTAGAAAAACTCAGTGTCATTCTAAAATATAAATGGTACGAATTCAAAGCCGAGCGCACCGGGGCGCCAGAGCTAGAGTTACTAGCTAGATTCCTAAACGTCATGGCAGACCAATGCGGAGCGATGTTTGCCTACGAAACCGCGCGAGACGATAGGAAAAATAGAACAAAACCACGCGCGGTAAACACAGCCCGCCACAGAGGCCGGCAACCATCACGCTCGCGCGACAACGGTACCGACAGCTCGAGCGATCGGTCGGATACCGAAAATAACGCGTCCCGTCGTAAAACCGTAGCCGCCGCGAACAAGCCACCAGCCAAAAAAGGGTCTAGCAAACAAAAGCCACACCCATCACGCTCAGACACAGAGGCGTCGGCAGAGCCTAACAGTAAAAAATGTTCCGTGTGCGCCGGTTCACATAAAGCCACTGAGTGTGCGGATTTTAACAAACTCTCCGTATCAGATAGATGGAATACGGCTAAACAAAACAAGTTATGTTTTAGGTGTTTAAATAGCGCGCACGGGCGTCCGTTTAGATGTAAATATGTACCGTGCGGAGTAAACGGGTGCGAAGCATCACACCATAAGTTCTTACACGGACACGGCAGCGAAAGCACGTCTCTGCCTACCCGTGGAAATGTAACCTCGATAAATCACATACGCGAGTCTAACACTTACCTAAAAATAGTACCGGTCGAATTAAGCGGACCTGTGGGCACCACCACTGCCTACGCCTTACTTGATGAAGGTTCAACCATGACGCTTGTTGAACGAGATGTGGCAGACAGTGTGGTACCCAGGGGTCGCAGCCAGCTCTTAATGTTAGAAGGGGTAGGTGGTAGCAGAATAGACGACGCGGAATCATATCGCGTTACATTATCCATACGCGGTTCATGCAATAGGAACATAGAAACGATGAGTGCAAGCACCATAGGAACGTTAAACCTGTCCCCGCAGGAGGTAAGCAGGGACCTAGTGCGTCAGTGCAGCCACTTAGTAGATTTAGAGGACGAGCTTTGCTATGAACGAGCAAAACCGACCGTTCTCATAGGCCAGGACAACTGGCACTTAATTACGTCACGAGAATTACGCGTCGGTGCTAAAAATCAACCCGTAGCGTCGTTAACTAAGTTAGGGTGGGTACTACACGGTCAAAACGCGCGGCCACGAAACAACGTAGCCATAGTAAACCACGTGCGACCAACCCAACACGAGGACCCCGCGCTACAATTAATCAGGGAATATTTTAGCATTGAATCGCTAGGTATAGAGCCACGTAGGCCAAAGTCTGACCCGGATCAGCGCGCCTTAGCGATCTTAGAAAAAACCTGTAATAAGATTAGCAGTAACAGGTACGAAGCTGGCCTGTTATGGCGAACGGACGCTGAGATAATGCCAAACAACAAAAAACAGGCTCTCAGCCGTCTAAACAATTTAGAAAATAAGCTAGATAAAAACATTAATCTAAAAACCGAGTATACCAAGCAAATAGACCATCTCATTAAGGCTAATTACGCAGAGCGGGTCGACGCCCCGGCCACGTCACCACGCACGTGGTACTTACCCCATTTCTCGGTGGTTCATCCCCAGAAGGGAAAAGTGCGATTGGTTTTCGATGCAGCGGCCAAGTACGGGGGCAAAAGCCTAAACGACGCCCTCCTAGCAGGTCCAGATTTGCTCCAGTCGTTATTCGGTGTTTTAATTAGATTCAGAGAAGGTCGGATAGCAGTAGTAGCCGACATTAAAGAAATGTTTTTACAAATAAAAATAATCGACTCGGACCGCGATAGCTTGCGATTCTTATGGAGGGGCGAAGACAGGGAGGGACCCCCTCAGGAATATAGGATGACGTCATTGATATTCGGAGCGGCGTCGTCGCCCTGCACCGCCATATACGTTAAAAACAAAAACGCAGAAGATTACGGTCTGGAACACCCAGAGGTCGCCAAAGCCACGGTTCGCAACTATTACATGGACGATTATCTAGGTTCGTTCGACGACGCTAACAAGGCGAAACAAGTAATAAACGCCATGCACAAAGTCCATTTGAACGCGTCTTTCGAATTACGCGGCTGGGCATCGAACGTACCCGAGGTGATAAGTGACGTCACTGATAAGCGTAGTAGCGACGCGACCACACTAGGGAAAAGCGATACAGAAAGAACATTAGGTCTTATGTGGAACCACGCACGTGATACGTTGGGTTTCAATGTCAACCTCCGAAGCACGCCCGCGAGCGTCATTATAGGCGAAGCTCTGCCTACCAAGCGACAGGTAACCAGCGCGGTTATGTCTGTTTTTGACCCGTTAGGTTTAGTCTCACCGATTACAATGATAGGCAAGTGTCTCATACAGGAGATATGGCGCAGCTTCATAGGATGGGACGATCCCATCACGAAAGAGCATCACGTGACATGGCTCTCCTTCATAAAAAATGTACAACTATTAAGAGACCTAGAAATAGATAGATACGTACCTGCCGAGCCCCCTGGCGAGGGAGATTTACACATTTTCTGCGACGCAAGTGAAAAAGTATATTCAGCCTCGGTGTATTTCGTAAGCTCGGATACAGACGGAAATAAAACGTCAACATTAATAGCCGGTAAAGCAAAGGTAGCTCCGTTGAAACCTATATCCATACCTCGCCTAGAACTTCAAGCCGCAGTATTAGGATGCCGGCTGGCCGAATCAGTCAAGCGCGAGTCGGATTATAAAATAATAAAAAGCCATTATTGGTCGGACTCTAAGACCGTATTAGCTTGGATAAAATCGGATCCGCGAACTTTTAAGTCTTTCGTCGCGCATAGACTAGCCGAAATAGAAAGTACGACCACTCCGGCCAACTGGCGATGGGTGCCCAGTGCTGAAAACGTAGCGGACGACGCTACAAAGGGTATACCCGCCAACTTTAATTCAAAGCATAGATGGTTCACGGGACCGAGCTTTATTAGGGACGACCCCGGGACATGGCCTCGGGAAAAGCAGGTCGCGGCTCCGTCACCCCCTTCAGGGGAAGAAAGGGTTTTGAAGCAAGTTCACGTGACAGTTAGGCATGATATTAGCGATTACCTACCTGAAGTAGAACGATTCTCGAAGTACACTCGATTAGTACGCGTTGCTGCCACCGTTCTGCTCGCCGCTGAGGTATTCAAAGCCAAACTACTCAAAAGAAACACAAGTAAAGAACTAGCACCAAATCATATAAAACTAGCGGAGCTATTGCTCGCTAGGAGAAGCCAGCACAACTCGTTTGTCGAAGACATCACCACGATAGAGGCTGGGCGGCGCCCTCCGAAAAAGTCACCACTCCACAAACTCTCAGTCAAGATCGACCGCAACGGAATCCTGTGCCTAGACAGCAGGGTAAAAGAAAAATGCCACCTGCCAGTCCTACACGCCAAAGAAGGCTTCACCCAGCTGTTGGTGCATCACACGCACGCAGCCTTCAACCATGGCAACCATCAAACTGTCATGAATGAGCTGAGACAAAGATATCACATAATAGGACTGCGCAATGTTCTACGATACATAAGCAACAAATGCATTGGCATTTGTGTGGTGTCGGACCTATAGGGGAACCCCCTCCAAAATCCCCTTAGGCGACCTACCTCCAGAAAGGCTGGCCCAAGGTCAACCGCCCTTCACAGCTACAGCGGTGGACTATTTTGGGCCCATACAGGTCACAGTCGGAAGAAGGCTAGAAAAAAGGTGGGGCGCATTATACACATGCCTCACCACGCGCGCAGTACACCTGGAGGTGGCCACATCTCTCACGGCCTCCTCCGTGATTATGAGCCTGCGAAGAATGATGGCGCGTCGCGGCACGCCGACTGTGATATATAGCGATAATGGAACAAACTTCGTGGGTGCTGAAAGAGAAGTCACCGATGCCATACAAAGCAACGAAGAAAGCATGAAAGCCTTTGCATCCGAGAAGCTGATCACCTGGAAGAGAATACCTCCCGGTGCCCCAAACATGGGTGGCGCCTGGGAGCGTCTGGTCAGATCGGTGAAAACCGCGTTAAGAGTCACCCTCAAAGAGAAGTTCCCCCATGATGAAGCGCTGCACACGTTGTTACTTGAAGCCGAACACGTGATCAACTCGAGGCCATTGACCCCGGTGAATCCCAACCTGGATGAGGAAGCGCTGACACCCAATCATTTTCTCATTGGGCGCTCAAGTGGGATGACACCTTTCGGCTCATTCAAAGACGTGCCAATTGACTCACATTCCTGGAAGGCCGTTCAAGCATTAGCTGACACATTCTGGTCACGCTGGTCGGCGGAATACAAACCTCTGCTGATGCCCCGACTAGGCAACATCCAGCACAAAAATGTGAAAGTCGGCGATGTTGTCATTATATGCGACGGCACGATGCCCAGAGGAGTGTGGCCTCGAGGTGAAGTGATGAAAGTATACCCAGGCCCGGACGGACGAGTACGAGTCACTGAGATCCGAACAGCAGCCGGATTAATTCGCCGCCCGGCCTCTCGCCTCATCGTGATCACAACTGCGGAATAAAACGTCAAGGTGCTTACGCACGAGGGGGAGATTGTAAATAACAGCTTAGATATAAGATATTATAAACGTAGAAAATAAGCCTTCATTGTAAAATCTTACGTTAGTTATTTAAGTTTATTCCTTTGTCCCATATTTTAATTGTCTCCATACTTACGTGTTTATCACAAAGAAACTGTGCATTATGACTGCTAGGCACATTATGTATGTAGTTTTAAGTTATATAATAAGATTAAACCCTGTAAATTGATCTTCAAAAAATCAACTGCATACACACATAGAAATCCACGCACACACATGCTCTCATACGTGTGCGAGTCTCTGATTGGCTAACCAGAAAATGGCGACCGCCTGCCGCCTACCGGCGCCAGCGCTACTATCGCCGGCTATAAATAAAGCGCGCAGGGAGGCATTTTTTATTATTCTAACAACAGTCGCCCATATAAGACGTCGCGCTGCTTCCCATCACCGCCTCCACTCCGCTACATGCAGTTGTTTCTACAAAGTATTCTTTTATTTACCCCATTGGCCCTGAATAACGATTAAAAACTCAAACAAATACAGTCCACAAAGGAAAAGTTAGGGAATCGAGGTTCTGCTGAAACACCTGCCCCTTTCAGATTATTTAGTTTAGTGTTAATGTTTTTTTGCTGTACTAAATAAATAAATATTTACTAATTCTGTGGCATCAGGTAGAAAAAGTTTTACCTTTATAAAATCCCGAGCCGCTAAGGGGGAAACGTTTACGGTCAGTAAACCTACTCCTAAGCATTTAGTACAAGAGGAAAACTTTCTAGTATCATATAAAGAACACCAAAATTGCAAGTCCTATTTTTTTTTCTCAAAACTAAAGAGAAGCTATTATTTCTTATCTTTTGAAAACAAGATATCTATGCTTTCGTGTGAAATGTTAGTAACATTTTTTTTACAGGTGCACGCTTCATACATTTACTACGAATGACACGCAATAAGATATCTTTCCTAACTCACTTGCTGTGGAAGTGCATGCACTTTAATAATTTTTCATGTCACAGTGCGAGTTGAGAAAATTACTTACTTGTCATCTCTTACAACTTGTTCCAGGAACCGTATAGGTCCTATATGTTGTATGTTGCACTCAATGATAAAAATGTCTCATATTTGATTTATTTTTCAAGGAGCTCGTGGCTAAATAAAAACAGCAGCTCGGGTCGATCTTCAGGTTAAGCTGTTCTTGGATAAGTTGGTCTGTAGATGGGTGGCCACCCTTACATACCGAGGTCCCTCCGTGCAGTGTTGTAGATCTTTGGCAGTCGTTACAGGTGGCAGTGGCCCGAAAAGTCTGCGACAACCAGTCTTATCAAGGGGTTTCGTACTACCCAATACTAACTGGGTTGTGGAGGTTAGATAGACAGTCGCTCCATGCAAAAATACTGGTACACAGCCGCATCCGGTTATATAGGAAGCCGACGCCAACATAGTTGGGAAAAGGCTAGGCAGATGATGATTGAGGTCCTGTGGTCAATAGGCTTGTTAACTGAAAAAATCTAATTAGTCCGTCACTTAGATTATCAAAAAATATTTGACCCGTATTTTATAAACCAAAATTGACGAATGTTTCCTCAGTAGCAGCTACGGAGTCTGGTATCATGCCCGGTTGGTGGCAATATTCTCGCCCTTTTTTTTCGATATGGTATCTCACAGTTCAATAATAATAATAATAGTTTATTTAATTCGGAGAATCTTCATATAAGTAACATTATTAAGAGAGAGAGAGATCAATAGAGAGGTTATCGTTTGCTTAACCGGAAGTATTCTTGCCCTCTAGTGCATGGAACTTAGATATAACTGGCGAAATGTGAGTGTCTGTACACCTCTGCTTAACCCTGCGGGGGTTACAAGCGTGATGTTACCCTCACACACTCAACCTAAGCACGTCAATGCTTTTCTTAAATCATATTAGTTAGAGAGTCCATGACAGTAAACTTAGTTCGATAAGACTCCCAGATGATAATACATATAGGGTGTCTGGCATTCAGACACATGGCTGTGCTCATGGTAACAAACAACTTGCTCTACTCACGTGTTTAACCTTTTGACCGCCACAGCATATACGTCGCGCGTGCCCTCCACGCCAAGCCACAATTTCATCTACTATTTTGTCACGTATTTGTGTCGTTTGGCGTACAGGGCACGCGCTTGCTTGTCACGTATATGTGACAATGGCGTCCAAAAGGTTAAGTATCGTACACTAATTACCAGTCACCCTATGCAATTGGCTTCGGTATTAATGGGGGAACACAAAATGGCGATGCTGCAGTGCAAACCACCTGGCGGCGCTATTAAGAAATAAGAGGTTTTTAGGTATCTAGTATGATCGACCTCCTGAAAAAAACGTCATCTGCGCATCTGAAAGATCACCAATTTCTGTGTAAGAAAAACCACTGCTGAATCTTCCAAACAGTGGAGAAAGTGGTTGCTGCAGCGATTGAAAGTCACCCACCGGGCATTTTGTCAGCAATCACCCGGTTCCTTTCAATCTGTACTGATTGAATACACGTGCTACGGTCACGTACGAATAATTTAACGAACTTGGGGAGTCTTATCGTACTAGAAATCGCATTTTTTTTTAAATAGCTCCTCCATGTTTTTTACATTGCAGCATCGCCATGCCGTTTACCCTCATTAATAACGAGGCTAATAAATTATATGTGTATATTATATCATCTGGGAGTCTTATCAAACAATGTTTAGTGCACTTTGCTCACCTTACACACAAGACACGTTTTTAGAAAATTGTAGTACTTTTCTCTCTCCAACTTTTGCGGCAGCTCATATCATTTCTCGCACCGCAAAATCTATCTCATTACTCGCTCAGCTTTCAGCCACGTTCCCAGCAGAGTGCACGTCGAACGGAATCAATATCTATGTTTATCGAGAAAAGTTGTAAGTGCTAACAATTTGTTGTTCGCTGCACCCTTCTAATGCACCGATCGATGGCAATGATAGCTTGTTCGACACGAATTAGCTAGGATTGTTGAGAATTGGGTAGCAATTGGCTGGATATTGTTGTTTGCAGAACGATTATAGTTTGGCTTCGATATACTGTAAATGGTAACTTGCATATTAACTTAAACAAATTAAAAAAATAAATAGAATATTGATAATGGAATTAGGAAATGGGACTGCTTCGCAATCGCGACTGGAGAGCATAAGGTCCTGGGCTACATTTCCGAGTCGGGCAAAATTAATTAATCGGTGAAATGTACTAATAGGTACACAGGTATGTACTTGTATGTTAAATTGGATATTTAATGTCTTTCGTCAAAATTTGTAAACTTATTAATTGTAATTGCATGCTTTCCTAGTCCTTTTGTCCTTTTGTTCTATGCTTCCTGTATAAATCAGGGTCTTGCCAGCGATCTTCTGATGTATATATGTCACCGTAAAATTGTCAAATACGTTATATTGTAATATCTCTAGCGATATTGTAAGGTCTCGAATTATTGTCAAATGAACATACTGCTTACAATAAAACGCATTATTTTTCGTGAAATGCATGCGATGGTAGTCAACTCACGCGGTGTGGAGAGAAGGAGGGGTCCCCCTTGCCCAGTGGTACCACTCTCATGAAAAGATACTGTATCATTCCTGAGAAATATCGATTAATATAACCTAACCTTAAAACACTTTATATTCCCCTAAACAGCGTAGTCGACGGAGCCCCGCTTCGCGGGGCCCCTATTTCCGGGTGCAGGGTTTGAAGGAACCTAACTAACCTAACGGGGGGGTGCCCCAAGTCCCGATTATGGGGGCAGAGATACTTCCGTATGTTCAGTTGACAATAATTCGAGATATTACAATATCGCTAGAGAGAAACACGTTATATAACGTGTTTGACAATTTTACGGTGACATATATATGTAAATTGGTCTGCTAACATATTTTTCCTCCTTTCCTAGTCATGTGAACGAAAAACCTACTCTTGGGAAAAGTACGAAGCAATGTGTTTGTTTGGTTTCTTAAATCATCTCTAGCAATTTGTGATGCTTTGCTCAGGCGGACCGTTTGTTTGATTTATTCAGTACGCGAATGCTGGTGGATCTCTTGGGGCAAGCATGCAGCCCGACTTTGTTAGATGAACTCTAAAACGGAGCAGAAGATGAAGCTAGTTACTTCGTCATAATTAGCCTAGCCTTTTCCCTAATATATTGGGATCACCTTCCAGTCTTACAGGATGCAGCTGAAGAACAGTGTTCTACAAGTAGCGACTGCCTAATCAACCTCCTTATCTCAGTTAGTACTGGGATAAGACGATACCCCTAGGTACGACTGGTTATCAGACTTACAGACTTCTGCTAGTAACGACGGACGAAAGACCTACTAATGAAGGCCAGATCGCTTCTACACCGTACTTAATAGAATTAATAAAAAAAACTCATTCAATCATTAACACTAAAAACGCGATGCTATTTATTTTGATTTTTCCATATTTCGGCGCTGTTGCAAGCACGGATAAACCGAAATTATTACGGGTGGGTGTTTATGAGCAGACAAATCGATCTACCCCATTCCTTGTGCATTTTAGGCGCTCGATAACGCTTCCTCTCTGACTCAACACACTCGATTCTGTTTTTGACACACGAAACTCACTGTGTCCGCTCATGACCTTTATTAGGATTTAACACAGTTGGAAAAGTTTCAAAAGCCAGTTAAATTGAATATCATAATCGTATCAGTAACTTTAATACGAGTATTCTACATTTTTGTGATAAAATAAATACGCATTTACCTTTCAGTTTTAAAAGCAAAATAAACAACTCGTCCGGTAAACGTTATTTATTTAGAATATATGTGTTCATGTAAACATTTTCTTTGCTATTTATGTTTATATAACACGGATATGATATAAGGTAGGTAAATATTTTGTCTGTTATGATTATTTTTATGAGATTTATATCTAGATTAGTTCAGTGTGTTTGTGGATATAAGCGTTTATACTCGAAGTTTCTCGATATGGAAAGGGTAAACCAAGGTATAATAATAAACCATGTGTTATTATTGTTAACACTTAAACACATTTTAAAGAATACTTTTGTATGAAACATGTATAAAATAAAACAAAAGTATTTTCGGGATAATATCCGTTATTTTCTTTTGATGGGTTTAAAACAGCACTACCTCTATTAAACATGGTTTTTATTAATCTTTTATAAGATGTGTTGAATCATGTAAAAGTGTTAATATGAGGTAAACTTAAAATTACATTAAATGTTCATTCTTCTGATAGAACGTCTTTCAAGAACTGATTACTACATTCAACAAACAAAAAGTATTGAATCGAGGCGACAAGACTAGCAAGAATTTGTCATTTAAGTAGCTTCGTAACTTTTACATGCTAAAACATTGAAAAATATTAGAAACAATTGTACAGGATTTCGGTAAATAAAACAAATGGGAATTTGAAGTAAAAATGCAATACAGGGAATTCCTGAAATAGTCGATCTGACTTTGGAATCCAATCTGAGGGCAATTGAAACTAAGACTACGTTCACACATGATGAAGCGAAAACTTTAGTGAAATCGTAAGCGATCGATCTGCGTCGTAAGATTTGTTATGACTGTTGAAATCAGTTCTTATACGGAGAAAATAAAAAATAATTTAAGAAATAATTTAATTTGATTGAAAACGGAGGTTACACATATTTCTTTCTTCAAATATAAAAAAAAAACTTGTGACACAGTGTTTGTTAACGAATTCCGTCGAAACGGTTGGTAGGTCTAAAAATAGATCGTAGGCTATTTTTCATACCGTAATTTATATGGCAAAACAACGTTTACAGGGTCAGCTAGTTATCATATAAATTGCAGAACAAGATAACAACATAGTTCTAGAGCATTTTACTTATCAATCTATTCTACTCTATGAACACGAGTTATCAACTTTTACAACTATCAGAACTAAATCCTAAGGTTAAATTTCTATCTCCACTTTACCTTTGCTCACGTACAAGAGTTCCTTTAGTCTTTGGCAGTAACCCGTATGCCTTTGCGTCCAATATCATTGGAAAAAACTTTACTGGAAACCTGAGATTGTCTATGTGCTGTTCTGAAAGTCGAATGGTCCAGACACGACCTCACGAAATGCAACTAACGTCAAACAAAGGCAGAAACGCATTAGGCCGCGTATGACCATTTTTTTTTTGGATGGGAAATCATCAAATGACTCCTCCCGCTCTGGGCGGAGCGGGAAGGAGTGTCAGACTTTTACTGACTAAAATCCATCCTTGTTCCTTCCTCGCCCTTTATGGCGCGTATATAACCAGATGTATGGATGTGGACGAGGCGATAAGAGTAGGTATGTAAGGATCTGAGCACATCGCGTTCGTTGGTTAACCCTATGCGAAATAAAAAGCGGCCAAGTGCGAGTCGGACTCGCCCATGAAGGGTTCCGTAACAGCAAGTAACATAGTAAGATAAAAGTTCTTGCAGTTCGTTGTAAATGAAAGGTAAATTTCGGTTTACGATTTATGACGTATTAAAAAAAAACTACATAGATCTCGTTCAAACCAATTTTCGGTGGTACGACTAGTTTACATGGTAATGTAGGTACATCATACATTTTTTTTAGTTTTATCATTCTCTTATTTTAGAAGTTACAGGGGGGGAGGACACACATTTTACCACTTTGGAAGTGTCTCTCGCGCAAACTATTCAGTTTAGAAAAAAATAATATTAGAAACCTCAATATCATTTTTGAAGACCTATCCATAGATACCCCACACGTATGGGTTTGATGAAAAAAAAAATTGAGTTTCAGTTCTATGTAAGTATGGGGAACCCCCTAAATTTATTGTTGTTTTTTTTCTATTTTTTGTGTGAAAATCTTAATGCGGTTCACAGAATACATCTACTTACCAAGTTTCAACAGCATAGTTCTTATAGTTTCGGAAAAAAGTGGCTGTATACGGACGGACAGACGGACAGACAGACAGACAGACATCTCTATGTATCATAGACATCTCTAAATACGCGTGATGTTTATGTATGTATGCTTATAAAGCTTTAAATTATACCATAACATCACGCATGTGATCCCTTTAGGGTAAGACAGAGGTGTACCTAATTGTTCACCCACTTTTCATTATTTTTTTGTTAAACTCTCATGTAATGTAAGCTTAACACAAGGCCACAAATCAAGTTTTCTAAAAGGTGTCTTAATGGAATCATTTAACGAAAATAGCGTCAGATAAATCACAATTAAGTGCAGTATTTACATAAGTGCCTCCACACAAATAGCAGTTATTAATAAACAAAGTAATAAGTTCAATAACTCAATGTGCCTTTGTTAACTTTCGTAAACTAACATTTTACATTAAGAGTACCTACTTCACAGCCCTTATTCCCCAAACTTTTAACGACATCACATAACTTATAGGTTGTGACCACCATGACGACCCCATTTACTAAATTGATTTATGTGGTGCTAAGGCTCAATTTACATTGCCGCAGGATGGAATGGATCTTTGTAACGAAAACTTAGAAATCTTAGAAAGCATAATAAACTTCAAATGTATAATATTAAGAAAAGAGCTGCTAGAAAAAAACTGCGAGAATTTTCATTCTCCGAAAGACGCGCGATTTGAAATAAATTTTACATTACTCCACTTAAAGTACTTACGGGATTATATCACGGATATAATCCCGTAAGTACTTTAAGTGTAGTAAAAAACCGTGAAAGTCTAAAACAGTGCAAATTTTACATTGTAACTAGAAGTTATGATGTGATCTAATTCATAAACAACTCAAGCTTAGCAAATAAAATTTACATGGGACTCTTTCTTCACCAAAAAAAAAAAACACAATATAAATCACGTAAATCGGCCCAGGAATCTCGGAGAAATCGGAGAACATGTATGAAAAAAAAACAATGCTGGCCAAATACTTAAACTCGAAAATTTTTCGAAGTCTGTTAAAAATAGGCTTAATCTTTACAAGAACTTTACACGACATAAAGGCAGCAGACTATTAAACATTTACTTATACAGCTATGAAAAGAATGAGAAGTCATTTGTGAACCTAAAGGGAGAAATTTCGCAAAAATAACTTTTGAATGTGACGTGAGGGGCATGACCTCGACTTGTGTGACCTCTCGTAGCCTTTAAATTGACGTCATAAGGAAAATCGTCAGAGGGGTCCTTGTATAGAAAAGATGTGGTTCAGCGAAGACATTTTTATTTATTTATTCGTGATCACCAGCATCATAATTGACTTGCCATTCAAACATTTCCAGTGGTCCTTCGAGCCGGATCTTTTCAATGCGATCGAAGCGATGTAGCTGCTGGATCTTGTAGGGTTCCTGAGGTCGAGGAATTGACGTGAGAGGTCGTCCAAAGCGTGAAAGGGAAAGGTACATAAGAGGTTTGGTGGATAGACGTGTCAGGGTTTTGGAGTTTAAAATGGCCTCTTTCTGAATCAGACAAGTACGAACAAAAATCATCATCTACCTAGCCTTTACCTCCTCCTCAACTATACCTATTGGTCGACTGCAAGTAAAACTGAATGCAGCTGCACACAGTTTTTTATGGTATTTAAAAAAAAACATACTAATGTATGGAACAATTGCTTTTTAGGGTTCCGTTGCCAAATGGCAAAAAACGGAACCCTTATAGATTCGTCATGTCTGTCTGTCTGTCTGTCTGTCCGTCCGCATGTCACAGCCACTTTTTTCCGAAACTATAAAAACTATGCTGTTGAAACTTGGCTGTAGTAACATCTACTTAGATGTATTCTGTGAACAGCATTAAGATTTTCACAGAAAAATAGAAAAAAAAATCAATAAATTTACATAGAACTGAAACTCAATTTTTTTTTCATCAAACCCATACTTGTGGGGTATCTATGGATAGGTCTTCAAAAATGATATTGAGGTTTCTAATATATATTTTTTTCTAAACTGAAAAGTTTGCGCGAGAGACACTTCCAAAGTGGTACAATGTGTCTCCCCCCCTGTAACTTCTAAAATAAGAGAATGATAAAACTAAAAAAATTATATGATGTACATTACCATGTAAACTACCACCGAAAATTGGTTTGAACGAAATCTAGTCAGTAGTTTTTTTTTAATACGTCATATATCGTAAACCGCAATTTACCTTTCATTTACAACGAACTGCAAGAACTTTTATACTATGTTACTTGCTGTTACGGAACCCTTCATGGGCGAGTCCGACTCGCACTTGGCCGTTTTTTTTGTTCTGAGCCAAACCTAAACGAAAACGAAGTACTGAATACGTGGCAACCTTTTTTAAATGAGTTTAACATTTTTTATGAAACAAATAATAACAATAATAAGATTTTGCTTACTATTCCAATCGTCGAATAATATATTCCCGCTCACATCCCTATTTACATCCACCGTATAAATTAGGCTCTGCAAAAAATCTCGCTTCGCAAATATGCGCGTATAAAAATATTATACGGCATACTAGCATGAATACATAGTAGTTTAGGTAAAGGAACCTGTTGAAGGTAGATGGGAAAAGTTTTACAGATTCCTACGGACATAATAGATAGATAAACAGAAGGTCAGTTTCAAACAACGAGCCTAAATGCACGCACACATAGACATGCTTCACGTACAGCAGTTAGTGCAAGCGCACTCACGAACACGACTGGCATTTGTTTAAAATCCTCTATAAGTGAAGTTAGTTTTGTGTGAGTGCACCTGTTTTCCTTCGTTTTATGTACCGGTATCTATCGACGTACAAACTAGCTACTAAAAGCAAAACATTACATTATTATTTAGCCTATACTGGGCAAGGCCATCATAACCTAGTATAACTTAGTAATGTGACGCGCGCCAGGTCTTTTGGCACTAATTTTGTAATTTCCCGCGCGCCGGAGAGCGTCGCGTCGCCAAGCGCGGCGGCACTCGACGAATCCGAAGGCCGCCAGATATTTAGAATAAGGAACAAATTGTCTTTGAATATACTCGATGCTTGTACTACGTGACTAAAACTTGTAACTAACTTGATTGAAATTTGAACTTGAATTAATAGACTTTCATATATGAAACGGTGTTTCATTGGTGTTAACATTCAAGTAATTTATTCATTGAAACAGATTGTAGATTTAATTTTTTCACATTAACAACAGGTTACACATAATTGTATTCTACAATACGGTGGGTGAAGCTCTGTCCTTCTAGCTAAGCTACAAAATAGCATGTGTTTTGGAGACACAGTTTCAATCCCTAGGTACTAATTGTCTGGGCTGCGGGACTGTCCGAAAAAGATACCGCGGCCCCGGAACGTAAAGGGCGAGGAAGGAACATGGATGGTGTTTAGTCAGTAAAAGTCTGACACTCCTTCTCGCTCCGCCCAGAGTGGGAGGGGTCATTTGATGATTTCCCATCCGAAAAAAAAAAGGTACTAATTGTCTCTGGTACTAATGGAATTCGAAGCACTGAAACTGCACTGAGTGTTGTCCGTTTGACTTAACTGTAACCGGACTACTGAGACTACACCAAATACATTTGTGTTATAGCCCTTATGACCAAATCAGTGCGACCACGAGCGACTGCATTACGTTGACTGATGGCCCCACCAAACAGTGGGACCACGAGCCCATTAAATCGACACACTGTCCCACCAGTGGGTCAAATTAGTGGGACCACGAGTCGCGACTCGTAAGTCTTTTGTTACGGACTACCTTCATTCAGGGTATGCTTGGTTTGTATTTCTACACCATGTGTCACCTTACAAGTTGTGTTACAGACCATCGAAGTGAACAATTTTTGAAGTCAAAACTTCTTTAGGCGCGTTGAGCACTTTTTGAGTGAACAAAATTCATGCAACTGGCGTGATTTAACGCTTCGTAGCACTCGTAGCCGATCCGCTACGGGTACAACGTAGCGGATAGGACGAGTTTTCACTTCTATAGGCAGTTCCCAAAGACTGCCCGCATGTTTTTTTACACAGGACCAATATCGTCATCGTGGAAAAATAAATAACAGATAACGTATACGTTTCAGTCGAAAAGGTAGATATTGAAGTCAGTTTGTTATTTTTTCAGGCGCCTTTCACTTTCCATGGTTTACAATGTTGTCTTCTAGCAGCGACTAAGCTGTCCACGTGCTCTGCGGGCCTTCTGTGCTTATATATTTTGCGCTTAGTAGCTGTTCTCAATGTATTCATGACACCTGATAAAGCTGATCGACGGTAGTTATTGGCTTCAGAACTTTGATTATAGTTGCGAAGTTGATGCCTCGTTTTAACTACTTTGTCTAGCTTGCGAGCTTGAAGGAAGCTCTGGGGAAAAATGAGTTAAGGGGAATGATTTGTTGACTGGTTTATGTATGGAGTTATATCTAAGATAGGATAGCATAACATCACTCCTGCAATCCCCAATGGGTAAGATAGAGGTGTGCCCAATTAAGGTACTGACAAATTTCGCCAGTTATGTTAAAGTTTCATGTAATAGAGAGCCTATTGCCATCAACCGGGCACACAGTCAAGCTTCGGGGCTGTTACTGAGAAATTCTTAATGGAAAACTCCAATAATAATTCGCCTGACCTAGGAATTGAAACCAGGACTTCAGCAGTCGCACTTGTCGATTTGTATTAGTGTTTACTCTGGAAATGTATCCTTTCTCTTTGTAAAACCTAACAAGACTTCATTCTCTAAAGATCAAAGAGTTTCTCTCGGAAGAGAGGAAGAGTTATCAAAAATCAAGAAGACCAAGGAAACGATGGATGTGTGTGAAATGATATGAAAGAAAACCGGCCAAGTACGAGTCGGACTCGCTCGCGAACGGTTTCGTACCATTATCTATACAACATTAGACAAATCGGTAAAAAACACATTTGTTGTACTGGAGAGCCCTATTAAATATTTTTTTTAAAGTGTTTTTTTTTTAATATAACTAAGTATTCTGTTTACGCCATTATCCTGATTTCTTAAATTCGCGCTCTTTAAGTGGAATCTGCTGTTCCTTCCTATCCTTCTCCCACTCACACGCATCACCAAACGCCGAGCGAGAAAAGGACAGAGAGCTCGCCGTCAACGTGCGACTGCAGCGCCAACGACGCGCATTTGAAATAGAAAAGAAAACTACTTAGTGCAAGGCTTGTCATGGCGGTGTGCGCGGCGTCGTACACAAAATTATTAAAAACTCTAAAACTTGCTGGTTCTGAGTGCTTCAGTGATAATAAAGCCGGCCGGCAGTTAATTCAACCCAAACCCAAGTGCGAAAAACGTTGTGCATCCGAGGGCCGCTCGTGTTCCCGCCCGCGCCGCTGATGCTGGAGAAGCAGTTCTCCTAGAGCTGGCTTCAGAAGACTGGTGAGTCCTTGACCAAAATATCTTCCTCCCGCTCCACCCGCTCCGCAGATAATACAGTCCACTAATTCCGCTAGGCCAGATACATTTTCTGATCATATTCTGTGAATATTATAATCGTTACCTCTTGCCGTTATTAATATCGAGCTCAAAACACAAAAAATACACGTTGGTTGTGTTAAATATTTATTTTATTCTGTTTTTAGTATTTGCTGTTATAGTAGCAACAGGAATACACATTCTGTGGAAGTTTCAACTGTCTAGCTATTTTTGTTCATGAGATACAGCCTGGTGGTTTAGACGGACGGACGGACGGACGGGCGGACGGACGGACACTGGAGTCTTAGTAATAGGGTAACGTTTTTACCCTTTAGGTAAAGAACCCTAAAAAGGAATAAATGATAGTGCGCTGGTGACAGAGAAGAATGGAAAACAAAAATCACCCCAAGTAACATCGGACAAAGATACCTTTTGTTTTAAATCTCATATCCCCAAGTACATAATTATGTAAAGCAGTATTCAACCAGCCCTATTTCCTTTCCGACTAATTAATTCCCTTAAGTAGTTAACTAATTTCCTTTTGCGGTGAAGTGACTTCCTCCTACAACCCACGACCATCAAGATTAAGATTTAGTTAATTCAGGGTGATCTGTAAATGTTTATTTTGAGGTAACTCATGTGTTAAGAATCGAATTGAATGAAAATTTTATTTTATTATATTAATTTATAAAAAGGAGAACCAACAGCTAAAATTATCTCATGGATAGTTTGTAACAAATTGGTGAAAATATACTACTTTTAATCACGAATTCGCTGCAGGCGTTTTCAACATTCGATACCAACCAAATCACCATGAAAATAACCGGCCATTTTCACAACAGAGTTATTTAAGAAATTACAATGAAATCCCAATAGAAACGCACAATTATCATTGCGAGCCGGTTTCCCGCTAAACTTGAATAGGTAAAGGAAAGAAAATTATCATATAAAGTGAAAATCCTCGAGCACATGTAATCTGGAGCTCTACGCATAATATAATGGGGACCGCGTAAATACCGGCTAAATATTGGATTTGCGAGAGCTATGATCCTATTTCAGTATTATATTAAAACTTTAATAAACAGATTATTCGTAAATATATTAAACTAGCTTTTCCCGCGGCTTTGCTGACGTTAATTTACAAAAAAACACAATACTCAAAGGAGTAAAGGAGACAATGTTTTTTTGGGCCCACCTAGTCGTTGCATTTATTATTCACATTACACCCAAAAAAGAAACCATTTTACAATAGTATTTAAACGAAATATTACATAAAAATGAAACCGGAATCTTAAAATCACAATAAATAAACTATGTTATGATATTTATTTGCGAGTCAAATCATTCCTGTTGTGGTCAATGTCATTTGACAGAAAATACTTACGTGTGAGCGTCTTTTTCCGTTTACTAAAAAAAGTACGGTACCTACCCATTGGTAATCATATCTGCTATAATTATAGAATCAGAACAGAATATAAAAATAAATATTACTAAACTGTAAGCATTTTAAATGCTATTTTTAAAGGTTTAGACTAAAATCGCATAGGTAGATGGTTTAAACAATGAACGTGGCATGGAACGTTATAAATCCACTTTTTTAGTGGTTGACGGACAACTTCATTATTTTGACTTTTTCTGTTTATTTTGGTTTTCGTAAGTGTTTTTGCCGATTTTTCGCATTTATTCCGGTTAGACATGGCTTAGCTAATTTAGCCACTGTAATCTACAGGTTATAAGGAAGAATCAATGTACGTTTCATTATTAAATGCTATAATTTATGTGGGTTGCCTAATCTCCGAACAAAAAAAAAACATCTCCTTTCTGTATCAATATAATTCAATCATGATTCGATAGATACGTGGCGCCCTATATTATCGTAAGAACGTTATTGTTGTTTTCTCCGGGGACAGTACCTTTTTTCGGGATGATAGGTACCCTATGTCCATTTCTGTACACCTGACAACGCAAATGCAAATTTTCAGGATGATCGGTTCAGTGGTTTAGGTGAAAAAGGTGATAAACAAACAAACTTACTTTCGCATTTATAATATTGGGAATCTTTATTAAATTTTGATAAACAGTACTTTTTTGAAGGTCCAAGGGAGAGTATAAGGTTGCGCCTTTTTAAAAGTACAATGTTATTTTAGCCCTCTTTTCTTCAGGGGTTTACTTTGATGCCTAAGTGCCTTTTGTTTAGTTTCAATTTTGTATTACACTGAAGTCTTCGGTAAAGAAAAATATAGTTAAAGAACTCTAGATATTCATCTGAAATAGGTTATTGAACTCCTATCTTAGTATAGGCGAAAATAATAGTTTGTGGATTACAATGTTAAACTATTAACGATGCAATGTTAACAATTAAGAACCTCGCAGAAGTTGATGGCTTAACCATCAACTTCTGCGAGGTTCTTAATTGGTAAAATATGACTGTAGACAGGTACATATAGCAACGGTATCATGCATGTCTTTTTTATTATTTTCGTTGCGCCACCTTATACCGCCCATCGCAGTGCGCGTCCAGGTTATCTCGCCACCTCTTTCGTGGTCTCGGTGGCTATATCCATCAGGCGTCCATTGCGTGAAGACTTACGTAACCCGCCCAATTCCTTTTGAGCCTGGCAGCCTTTTTGGCTACGTTATTTACGTTTACGTTAATTATAATCAGTCGTTTTGGAGTGCAACGTGGTGTTCCGAATTCTATCTTTCTAATATTAAATGGGTCTTCTCTTGACATCAATCTAGTCCAGACAGAGATGAGGTTGAACGAGCTAACCCAAAAGAAGCCTATTAACTCGCGACTGAAAGATTTTATGAACTTGGGAACATTGCAGGCAGGGAATCTGATCTTTAGCTAAAAAATGTTTTACATGCGACATCTACTAAACTGAACTGTGCCCTCATCGTTGATTATTCTCTTACAATAGAAGCCTGTTTTAATATTTCAACTGTGGGAATGGTAAAGACTCATTAAGCTTGTGCTCGCAGTTTCTTTATGCTTGCCAATAACACTAACAGCGACCTCCACTTCATTTAAACTAAATTAGGTACCTATTCATAACTTACATTTGTATGTCTGTAACCTGTTTAAGTACGATTTTCAGTCTGTAGCCCCGTACCTCAGAAAGCAGGTTAAGCCTTTGGTCCCAGCTGCCACGTGTAGATCTTTGACAGTCGTTACAGGTAGTCAGTGGCCTGAAAGTCTGACACAGATCTGACCAGTCTTACCATTGGGTATCGCATTACCCAGTCCTAACTAGGGTCATAGTTTTAAATACTGATAATTTGGATGTTTTTTGTCCTGTGCGGGCTAATAAATGCTTTTCCTTTCCTTCTTTCTTTCTAACTGGGTTGTGGAGGTAAGATAGGTTGTCGACCCATGTAAAATACTGGTATTCAACAGTATCCGGATAGAATGGAAGCCAACCCTAACATACTCGTCGTTGGAAAAAGGCTAGGCAGATGAGAATGATGATATTCAGACTGAAGGTACAATTAGGATTTCAAAAGTTACCATGGGTATCCTGAAAAAAAATGCTTAGGCTTTTGCGAGAATTGGTAGGGTTACTACCTGTCTAAATAGATATAAGTACTTACAATTACCATAACTTAAGAAACCAAACCTTTCACGCACACAGACATACTACACTCACACACTCAGCACACATCTATACAGTCCACTAATTTAATCTAATGTCATTGTTATGTCAGTACAAAATAAAAATTCAAAGAGCCCACACGTTGCAAGAGTTTTCATTTCGCCAAACAAAGAATACTAGACCCTATTGCCCTGAACATATGGTCCAACGAACCGGATTTACTGAGAGTTACATCGGGCGATCGTCGGTCACCACGAGCCGTGCCACGAGGCGAGAAAAAACTATTACCGAGTGGATTACCGGATTATCTTTGCTAACATCGAGCAAAAACTATTCATTGGCGAAAATAATCAGTAAAAACAAGTAGGTATCTATTTGTTTGGCTAGCGAGTTTCAACAATATCAGCGTCACACACGTTTGGACAAAATGGAGGTGCTCATTACATATCAAAAGGAGACTGGAAAACTTAAAGAAAGCAGAGCGAAATTACAAAAAAACCCCCAAGGAGCGAATTAAAAAACCATATTTAGAAACCAGATTAGACAATTTAGAGGAGCTGTGGAAAATATTCAAAGATGGACATAAAGCAATTATCGGCAAGGTGCAGCGCCAACAGGAGAAGGAAGACTCATATTTTACGCAAGATATGTACGAGGAGTTCGAGGAATTGTATGTAGCATACAAGACTCAACTAAAGGAAGCCCTGCAGCCCTACTTCGCGTCACCAAATTCATCGATTTCATCGAAACAAAATACAAGTGCTGGACACGTTGTTAGTGAATGTGAGGTTAAGTTACCGCGCATACAGTTACCGACGTTTAGCGGTAAATATAGTGAGTGGCAAACGTTCTACGATATATTTAAAACGCTTATTCATTCTAACAAGAATTTATCTCCAGTGCAAAAACTACATTATCTAAAAGGTAACTTGTCAGGTGAACCGGAATGTTTGTTACGCAATTTCTCAACCACCGATGCGAACTATGAAGACGCGTGGAAACAATTAGTTAAGCGATACGATAATAAGCGTTATAATTGTAATGCAATTTTAAGATCATTGTTTACGCAAAAACCAATTATGGGTGAGTCTGCCAGTGCCATTAAGCTTTTATTAGATACAACAACTTCTTGTTTACAAACTTTGCGCAATATGAACATTGATACTAATAACAGCGATGTGTTTGTTACTTATTTAGTGGTTTCTAAATTAGATACTGAATCCATAAAGCAGTGGGAATACCAACTTGGCCTAATGAATGATGAGATACCGTCATGGTCACAATTATCTGAGTTTTTAGAGTCAAGATTTAGGTCATTAGAGATGATAGATACCAACAAGGTACCTACACAATCAAAGTCTACCAACTCAAAAACCAAATCTTTTCATGGGTCTACTGACAGTAAAAAGAGTAATTCTAATGTTCCTTCCAAGTGTTTTTTGTGTAAAGGTGAACATAATTTATACCACTGTAAAGAGTTTAGTCAACTTAGTGTTAAAGATAGGCAAGATTATATTCAAAAAAATAACTTATGTTTTAATTGTTTTTCTCCATCCCATCCAGTTATGAAATGTCGGAATTCAGTGAGTTGTAGGCGTTGTGGGAGGAGGCATCATTCATTATTGCATTTTGAGAAGGAGTCTAGCAGCACAGCAAAGCCTGATGATGTTTCTATGCAGAGTGAGTCAGACAAAACCGTGAGTACAACTATTTCAACTAATTTCTCGAGTAGAGGATTAGAACCGAGTCGTGTTTTGTTAGCTACAGTGTCCGTTTGGGCATACAATGAGCACGGTTATAAACAACAATTGAGAGGATTATTAGATCAAGGATCGCAAGCGTCTTTTATTAGCGAGTCGGTTGTACAATTACTTGGACTTCCCCGTAAACGGGTCAATGGAACGGTGTCCGGTATAGGTGGTGGTGGTCATACCAGTATTAAGCATATGGTTTCTCTTGTGCTGCAATCCCGGCATAGTCCTGATTCCTCGATCCAAGTAAACGCTTATGTCTTGCGAACTGTTACATCATTACTTCCATCAACCAAGTTAAGCACACCTGATTGGCTTTCTTTGAGTAAAATTCCACTAGCCGATCCAGGTTATGCCACACCAGGAAAAATTGATATTCTTCTGGGAGCTGAAGTCTATAGTGAGATTTTATTGGATGGTATTATACGTCACAATGAAATGTTGGCACAAAACACTACCTTAGGTTGGGTATTATCAGGGAGGGTGTCAAGAGATTCAACTTCAGCTTTGGGCCGAGTAATCAACATGCATTTACATTTAACTACAGATGAGATACTAAAAAAATTCTGGGAGATTGAAGATGAACCTAACTTGGTACAGAAAAGGATGACAAAGACTGAAGAAAGATGTGAAGAATTTTATAATAGGACAACTACACGCGATGAAGAAGGGAGGTTCGTGGTTAAATTACCTTTTGACAAGGAAGATCCTGAATGTCAATATGGAAAATCAGTAGTTATAGCTACAAGAAGATGGGATTTCCTAGAGAAGAGATTAGAGAAGAATCCTATTTTAAAAGAAGAGTACAATGAAGTTTTACAGGAATACATTGAAATGAATCACATGACACCGGTGAAGGAAGCGGATGTAGACAATCCAAAGGCAGTTTATCTCCCTCACCATGCGGTAGTGAGGGAAGATAAAGACACCACAAAGGTGAGAGTAGTTTTCGATGGTTCATGTAAAGGTCTTAATGACTTTTCACTTAATGATAATCTATTGGTGGGTCCTAAGTTACAACAGGACTTAAGACATATCTTAATGAGGTGGCGACGTCACAAGATTTGTATAGTAGCAGATATAGTCAAAATGTTCAGGATGATTAAAGTAAATTCTGAGGACACAGACTTCCAAAGAATTGTATGGAGATCACAGGTGGACGAGCCACTACAACATTATAAATTATTACGAGTGACCTTTGGTACTGCTTGCGCGCCATATTTGGCGGTTAAATCACTTCAAAAGTTAGCTGATGAAGAATGTGCAAGTTTTCCTGTGGCTTCATCAATAACCAAAAGCGATTTTTACATGGATGACCTTCTCACAGGTTGTGACTCCATACAGGATGCTTTACACATTTATAGTGACATCAACAAATTAATGAGTTGTGGTGGCTTCGAACTGCAAAAGTGGAGTAGCAACAATCAGGAATTATTGACACGCATACAAGGGGACAACCGCAGAGACAGTGAGTCGTTGAGAATCAAAACCTCGACCTTGATGAAGGTACTTGGATTGGTATGGCATAGAGAGATGGACGCTTTTCAGTATACAATTAATTTGCCGGACATAAAGGAGCCCATAACTAAAAGGCAAGTTTTATCAGATGTAGCTCGGCTATATGACCCGTTAGGTTGGATTGCTCCTGTAGTAGTTGTTGCAAAAATATTTATTCAAAGGCTATGGAAGTCTAAGCTTGATTGGGACGATGCGCTGACTCCTGATTTGAGACATGATTGGCTACAGTTTAGAAAAAGTTTGATACATTTGAAAGAGATAAACATACCACGATGGTACTATTTCAGTTCAAGGTCAAAGATTGAATTACATGCATTTGCTGATGCTTCTAAGTTAGCATACGGCGCAGCAATATTCGTGTTGTCAATGAGGAAGGCAATATTTATGTGAGTTTGGTATCAGCAAAGAGCAAGGTTGCTCCTATAGAGAAAGAGGTATCTATACCACGACTGGAACTTTGCGGTGCCGTCCTAGCAGCAAAATTAATTTTTGAGATATCGCAAATAATGCAAATACCGAAAGAGAATGTGTATGCATGGTCGGATTCTACAATAGTTTTGGCTTGGCTGAGAGGAGGGTCCAGTCGTTGGACTACCTTTGTAAGCAATCGTGTGTCGCAAATTCTTAATATTTTAGACTACGAACAATGGAGACATGTTAGCACTGACATGAACCCCTCTGATTGTGTTTCTAGAGGGTTACCTGCGCAAGATTTACTTGAACATTCGCTATGGTGGGCGGGACCGACTTGGCTTTCACAATCAATTATACAATTTGATTACCCCGAAATCCTCCAGGATACTCATGAAGAAGAAAGATCTACATCTTTGACTGCTGTACCCGTATTAAAAAATGAATTTATTTGGACTATGTTTTCATCATTAGCTAAAACCTTAAAAACAATGTCTTACTGGAGAAGATTTATACACAATCTGAAATTACCAAAGGAGAAACGTATTCAATATTCAAACTTAATTACACCTTCAGAAATGAATGAGAGTTTAATAATATGCATCAAACAGGTTCAAGAAGAGAATTTCAGTGAAGAACTAAATTGGTTAAAGAAGAAGGAATTCGTCCCCAAGAAAAGTAAACTCCGCACTCTTTGTCCCATTTTTGATAGAAATGGGTTGCTAAGGGTTGGAGGTCGTATAGATGAGTCAGAAGTAACATACGATACAAAACATCCGATAGTTATGCCCGCTAAGAGTCATCTCACCGAGCTTATAATTAAGGATGCACATCTTAGAACTTTTCATGGTGGACCACAAGCAATGCTGTGCTACTTAAAAACTAAATATTGGATATTGCGAGCAAAAGAAAGGGTAAAAAGTCATTACAGAGCATGTATTAAGTGTTTAAGATATTCTAAGACAAAGAGTAACCAATTGATGGGTCAAATCCCGGAAATTAGATTAAAGCCAACCAGACCTTTTAAGTCATCAGGCTGTGATTACATGGGGCCTATTAATGTGAGATTCTCACCTGGAAGAGGAGCAAAATCCTACAAGGGATATGTTTGTTTATTTGTTTGCATGGTCACCCGAGCCATCCACTTAGAGGTTGTAACTGACTTGACTGCAAAGGCTTTCATTGCAGCGTTTAAGCGATTTACAGCACGAAGAGGTCACTGTCAAGATTTATTTAGTGACAATGGCACAAACTTTGTTGGAGCCAACAAACAACTCCGCCAAATGTTTGATCAAGCTAAGTCAACAGTGCCATGTGAAATTAAGGAATTATTGAATTTAGAGCATACAACATGGCATTTCATACCTCCACATGCACCTAATTTCGGAGGTCTGTGGGAGGCCGGTGTTCGCAGTGTTAAAACACATCTGTACAAGGTAATCGGAGACAGCACTCTTACTTATGAAGAGTTGTCTACTGTTTTGGTGCAGGTCGAGGCCTGTCTTAATTCTCGTCCAATCACTGTAATGAGTGATGACCCTAATGAGCCTCAGGCTTTGACACCCGGTCATTTTCTTATAGGTGAACCGTTGATAAGCATTCCTGATGAAGACTACACCGAAAGTAACGTGGTAGGTTTAGACAGGTGGAGATTGACACAAAAAATGGTACAAAACTTCTGGAAACGGTGGTATAAAGAATATTTAGTTAACCTTAATCAACGGTATAAATGGAATACTAAAAAATCTGAGCCAGAAGTAGGTGATGTAGTCATTTTAAAAGATGATAATATTCCCCCTGCTAAATGGATTCTAGGAAGAATAACTAATAAATATTTAGGGCCTGATAATGTAGCACGTGTTGTATCTATTAAATGTAAGAATGGAGAATTTAAACGACCCATTAGTAAGATATGTGTTCTACCTAAATAAATTTATTCATATGTTCATTACTGTGTAACTTTAAATGCTACTTACTCATTAAGATTGAAGTTGTTATGTACAGTTATCTAATACTTGTGTTGTGTAACTAATTTTATCTAAGTTAGTGCTGATTATGTTTTGAGTTATTGTTATAGTTGATAGGATTATAATTACATGTTTATATAGTAAGAAAAAAAAGGTGTTTGTCAGATTAGAATCAACATTTATTTGTGTTACAAATTACTTATTATATCTAACTATAGCCCTTTTAGTCCTAGGTAGTTATAGTTTTCTGAGATGTTCTTACTTTTACATAGTTTATAAAAATAAAAACTTGTAATTAATTGTTAAGTTACCTAGTATCACGGTGGGCGGTTCAAGTTAGCGCATTACTGTATTCGAATTAGTATTAATTTAGTAATAGTATATTAATTAGTATTAATTTTGGTTTTAAGAATATGAGATGTTGTTTAAGAAGACATGTACCATGTACTTACTTTATAACATTGCTGTGAAAAAGAAATACATACAGTAACACTTGAACAGTGACACTTATTCATAATTTTAAGTTTACTCTAATTGTTTATCAAATTGCAAAAGTTTTGTTTTATATACTATTTGTAGAGGTTGAGTTAGTTCTGAAATTTTACATGTTTTGAAAGTACGTTAATGCACTACGTTGGGCGGTTTGGTGGGCGGTATGTCTAAATAGATATAAGTACTTACAATTACCATAACTTAAGAAACCAAACCTTTCACGCACACAGACATACTACACTCACACACTCAGCACACATCTATACAGTCCACTAATTTAATCTAATGTCATTGTTATGTCAGTACAAAATAAAAATTCAAAGAGCCCACACGTTGCAAGAGTTTTCATTTCGCCAAACAAAGAATACTAGACCCTATTGCCCTGAACACTACCCTCGCAAAGGCCTCGGCATTTTTCCCGAGTTAGAAACAAAAGTGTGATTGGGGTATCCGTGAGAAAAACCAATCGGGACTCTTGATTGGAAACTTGGAACAATGCCCGATGAAGCTTTGAAACCGAGCCTAACTCGGTTTCGACAAGCCACGGTACTATTGTTACATTTCCTGTGGTTCTTTTTGCCTTCTGTGTTTGAGATTCATCCGGCAGAATGTGATGTGACTAGTACAATAGACGCTGCGGGGAGATATGTGAGGAAAACTTGATCATTTTAATTAGGGCAGTAAGCTGATTGATTTGTGGCGCAGTAGCCAAGCAATTCGATGCTGACAATTAATACTAGCGTGCGTGTATGATCAGACGTATTGTATGAACGCGTGCATGGCAAAAAAGTGTGTAAGGATCGCAGAAGTTGCCGTTCTACGTTTTCTGCCTACCCTCACGGGAAATAGACGTGAGTATATTTATAAAGTTCTGGAGTGGCGACAGCGAACCGGAAGACGATGCGTTGGAAGACCTCCCACTAGGTGGACCGGTTGAGGTTGCGGGAATCCGTTGGATGCGAGTCGCAAAGGACTGGTCAATGTGGCGACACTTGGGGGAAGCCTATGTCCAGCAGGGGACGTCTTTCGACTGAAATGATGATGATGATATGTATATGTCACCGTTAAATTGTAAAACCCGTTAGATTGTAGTCTATCTAGCGAGATTGTAAACTCTCGAAAGATTGTCAATCGAACTGCCTACAATATAACGCATTATTTTTCTGTAGATTATAATCTATCGAAGTGAAACCGTAAAATTGTGAAATGCATGCGACGGAAGTATAGATACTTCCGTCGCATGCATTTTACAATTTTCTCTGTCCGCATAATCGGGACTTGAAGCACCCCGACGTTAGGTTAGTTAGGTTCCTTTAAACCCTGAAGACAGAAATAGGAGCCCTATACGCGGGGCGAATTGAAAGTGTTTTGAGGTTAGATTTCATTATTTTTTCTCAGGAATGGTGGGTTACCTTTTCATGGGAGTAGTACCAGGGGGCAAAGAGGACCGCCCCTCCCTCCTCAGCGCGCGAGTTGAGTTCCGTCGCATACATTTCACAATTTTACGGTTACACTTCGATATATTACAATCTACCGAAAAATAATGCGTTAAATTGTAAGCAGTATGTTCGGTTGACAATCTATCGAGAGTTTATAATCTCGTTAGATAGATTTCAATCTAACGGCTTTTTCAATTTTACGGTAACATAGATATGTAACTAAATATCTTCATGCCCTATAGAAAGTAAGTTCGTCGGCCTGTTTGTATTTGTATTTTTTACACTGTCAGATAGTGACGATGTTACCAATACTATAGACAACTGAGACAAAAACGAAGATATTGCAAAATCAACCAAATCCACGGAACTATAAAATAGTACCTATTGAGGTAAATGCTCTACAAACATCTCTTATCGGTATACATTTATTTTAACAGCCTATTTACATAGTTATCCCAGGCGGTGTGTTGGCGGCATTACGGGAGGTGCGGCAGAACTAAATGATAGTATATAAAATCTTATTACTGTTTGTAGAGGATATTATATTGTATAACATCACGCCTGTAATTCTCGAAGGGGTAAGCAGAAGTGTAACTAATAGTCCACCCAGATTTCGCCAGTTATGTTTTAAGTTCCATGTTATATATTAATAATCTACCTTTTTCTTTTGTTGTGTATTTTAGTTTCGAGTGTTTGAATTGTTAAAATGCGACTTGTAAATTACTTATAAACACGTATTGTTTGGGAACGTTGTTTATATAAGTTTCCCGGATAGCATAAAATAAATAAATAAATTAAAAATAAACTAAAATAAATAATAAAATAAAATAATAAGGGTAATAAATAATTAAAAATATAATAATAAATAAAAAAATAAATATCGCTGGACATTACACACAGCACCATCTACTGCCACACTAAGCAAGGCTTGTGTCGTGGTCACCAGACAGTTGATATACTACATAGATACTTTTTGTTTGTAAATACATACTTATTATACATATAAACATCCATGACTCGGAAACAAATGTCCATTGCTCATCACACAAACATTCGCTCCTACCGGGATTCGAACCCGGGACCCTAACAACGTAAGGCAGCCTCACTACCGCTGCGCCATTCGGGTCGTCAATAACTAGTTAAATAAAATAATAAGGGTAATAAATAATTAAAAATATAATAACTACTTAAATAAAATAATAAGGGCCGAGCCTATTGCCATGAACCCGGAACAAATTCAGACTTTGTAATTGCAACTGAGATGACCTGATGGAAAAACACATTAGCACTTTGCCCGGCCCGGGAATCAAACCCTGGAGCTCGACACGAGCGGCTGTTATTATTTAGTTACGAGTTCCTCGTTTGTATGTATAAGCTACCGAAAAGCCTTCGTCCATCTTGTTGAAAGTTGTTGAAGAAATCTTTTAAAGCGACCACTTGCTTGGGTTCCTTGGTCGATAAAATCCCCGGAAAGAGAGAGTTTTTTATTAGTAAGTACTACTTTCACTCCCACATGAATCTGTACCTTTTAGGCTACTCTCAAAGATATAATTCGCCTTAATATTCTCTCAGCACTGATTTACTTAGAAAAGCGGCAAACTATGTGTAAATATAACACAGTGCTAAACACGACAAATTGATAGAAATTTAAACGAACGCATCCCAGGGCTACCAGACGTCTTGGCACTAATACTAGACATTAGTTCTGGTCTAAAGAACTCTTAGTGCTGGAGTAAATCACATAGTTTACATTAAGTGATGGGGACGTATTTTTAGTGCTGGACTGCAGCAGGCATCTATCAATTGTGGTTAACGCAAAGAGGGATTCTTTGCAGTATAGAAAGGTTGTATTTTTTCATTTTATTATTCACTTTTAATTGCACTTAATTGTATTCTACACGTATCATTTGCTTCGGTATATTTCTCGACGGCATGTAAACCAAGCCAAGTCAGAGACCCAAGTGGCATAAAAACTATGACACCTGCAATGCAAGTATGTAGGACTCATTTTATCGAGAATAACTTTCAAATTTATCTAATCGAGTCCAATCGATTCCTACGTACTTGCACTGCAGCATGTTAGACACAAAACACACCTAACAAAAATAAAGAAAACAGAAAACTTGAATAGCTGATGAAAATGATTGAATACATTCTTAACAAATTATGAAAATTCGGAGGCTTTATAGAAATAATAAGATGAAGTTGTAGACGTCTGTTGCCTGAAAAATACTTATTACTTACTACTATTTTAGATAGAATCTTTAACACACATACAAACAATTATGCCCTAGTAAACCCACATTTCACCAGTTTTCACATGTGATGGAGGACGAGCCTATTTCCTTCAATAAATCCAGGCTCCTTGGCTGTTACTGAGAAAATCCTGAAATAAAACCCAAAAACACCTGACCTGGATATCAAACCGAAAACCCCATTCGCAGCAGTCATGCTTGAGACCACTAGTCTAACGAGGCAGTTATAAGTCTTATTAGAGGTTAAGTATGTGACACGCCAAGGGAATACAAAAGATGAAGAATGAAATAGATCTTTGTACATGTATATTGTATTTTATGTATATTTCAGAATCTATCTTTCAATATACCTAAATGCTGTACACAGAAGCTGTTGGTGAACTTATTTTAATAAATTGATAACGACCTTAACCTTATAAGACTTTGTCCAACGAAGTGTATGATGAGTAAATGGCGAATGAAACTGCGGCTTGAAATATAGATTCTTATATTAAAAATTTCTCAACACTTCAGAATGCTTAATACGGTCACGAATAAGTTAAGACGATGGTGAATAAATTACTTAATATGGACAAGAACTAAGAGAGATTATAATAAAAGCATCAAACACGACAAGTGATTTGAGCATCCTAGAATCAACAAAACTTCTTGGACCAGAGTCTATAGAACTCTGCTCTATATATTTCAATACCTACCACTTTTAACAAAACGACAAGACGTAAATACACAGTTAGCTCAAACATCCCACCAGCTTTTACAGGTGAGCTTTATCCGACAAAATCACAATTAGCAATTCTCAACCCCAAACAGCGTCAACGCTTTCAAACGCTAAACCCGTCATTACCGCAAATTGTCGTGCAAGCGACATCCGGAAGAGACAACCCTCGACCACCTAACATCCGAATACATAATTCAAAAACCGTACCTATTGCTTGTTTCTCCTAAATTGTGCGCTAGACTCAAAGGATGCCAACATTTTATTTCAAATTCCGAAACCCGTTGAATTATTAGTCCTAAGCACCATCGAGTTTATATCAAAAGCACTGACATTTTCTAGACATTCGTGCCTATGATCTCTTACGAATGCTCTCATTTTAGATTAGGATTCGGAACGTGAATTATTCATGAGTTCGCTGTACAAAGGTGGGAATTATCCGGAATATCGAGCATGCATAATCATCAGGTCTTATGAAACTGATAATGTAGAATAAAAAATAATACTTTAGCTCTCAAAGGAGATAAATTCCGTTCGTTAAGCACAAAGCATTTTCTTTTTTAAAGTTAGTTAGTTGCTACGGGATAAAATTGCATTAGTTACCTAGTTATTTTTATGGTGCAATTTATTAAAAATGGGAGTTTTACGCAATACAGGGGATGCAAAAGGTAACCAGTTGAAAAAACCAATTGCTTCGTTTATTATTCTGTTTAAAAAGACTAACGAGGCACTTAAACCAAATACAAATAATAATATTAATAAAGTTATATTTTAAAAGAGGATTTATTTTAACTTATCCACTACAAGCTACATATTTTTGTACCTATATAAATAGAATTCTCATAAATACACCACTTTTATTTCCCCGCTAATTAATTCCTGGCTGCATAATATTCCCATCATTTTCTAAGAAAAAAATCTAATTAAAGCAACTGCTTTTTTAAGCCTTCGTCCCACGCCAAAGGTTTTATAACTGCTCTATAAAAGCCCTACATCAAAGTTATTTAAAGAATGTTCCAGCAATTTTATTAGCATCTAATTAAAACCTGCTTCAAAGAAGCTTGCTTTTTAACTATTTATAGTTCCAACGAGCTAGCCTGCTCTGGAACACGACGGAAATAGTAACGATCGATATTTAGGGTGCTTGCATATAGATGCAGGTTTTCCGTCGCTGTTTTGAACCGGAAAACTGATATCTTTCTGACCAAATTTTTGGTATCTAGAGGAGTTCGTTAGATAACAAGAACTGCACGTGTCGATCTTCAAGATTAAGCAAAATTTGCTTGGTCCGTGGATGGATGACCATTGATCCATTACAGACCAAGATCCCTACGTGACTCGGAGAGCATGTTTAGCTGTTATTTGCAGATCTTTAACAATCGTTACGGGCCGTCAATCCCCGAAAGTCTGACATCCAGGCTTACGAACGGGCTATCGTAATTATTAAACATTACTAACTCGGTTGTAGAGGTCAGATAGGCCGTTGCTCTTTGCAAAATTATGGTATTCAGCGGCATACAGTTAGACTGGAAGCCGAGCGCTACATAGTTGGGAAAAGACTAGGCGTATAATTGTACACTGTATTTCTGATCTGTTTCTTTATGTGCGATCGCACACATACTGTATGAAACAATTGAACTATTACCGAACAGTACCGGTCCGTTCCAACTTGTCTATCTGAGAACCTACAAGCACCTTAAGACTAGACGGAATATTTAGTAACAGATTTGACTTGTAATATATGGTGGAGAGAAAATGATATCTTGTAGCTTAAGTATGCTAGAACGTGGCTTACGTTCCTGATTTAAAAATAGATTTGAGTCGATTGGTCTGAATTCTCATAGCTTTGAAACCATGATCAGAGCCAGATCTATCTCATCTACATACATAGATCTATATCATCTATATATATCGATCCGTGGAATTTCTTTTGCTTTCTTATGAGCCGCTTTAGGATGGGCATTAATTGATGTGTGATTTGACTGTAATTACCTAGTTTTATTCATAAAATATGAAATGATTTTAAATTTAGATATTAGCAATTATGTGTCCTCATCATACAGCTACAGGTACAGTAGCAAAATGACGGCAGTGGATAAAACAGTGTTTGTTGTAACATTAAGCAATTGTAATAATTTATTCCTTCACATGACACGTATTTTGGTGTATGCCCATTGACCAACACTGGTAAGGTCAGTGGGAATGGATTAAAATAATAATTAAAATTGCTCCCGTTGACCTCACCTTTTATTTATTTATTTATTTATTTATTTTGGATTACCAACGAGCAACATTACAATTTTTTTATATAAAATTAAAACTATTGCATAATAAGTGGTCTCGTAACGCACACTCAATTACAGGTAACCACAGCTTACACATTATCGAGCAGGCACACATGCTCCAAAAACACAATTGAATAGGAATAAAAATAAAAATTACATACAATTAAACGATCATGCTATTAAACAAAAAATGATTCAAATTCAAATTTAATTACATGGTAATGTCATGACAAATTAATAGTGGTTGGAATTGAGATTAAAAATAGAAACATAAATACAGATTAAATTAAATAAAAATTAAATAAAAATACAAATGAAATTAAAATATAAATTAAATTAAAATTGTGTCGATAGTTACATTATTATTAATTGGAATGATAATTCAAATGTCCTCCAATTGAAAGTGATTATATAATTTCCTTTTAAATAACTTCAGACTGTCATGATTTATGTCGAGTTCAGCTTTTCGCCATATAGCGTTATACAATTTGGTTGCTCTTGTAAGGGGAGAGTTGTCACCTAAATTGGTTTTGTGCTAGAACCTGCTAGGAACATTGATCGATATTTTTGACAGAAGATCAGTATTTATTTTAGATGTCATTAATTTATGAAGGAAACATAAGTCCAGTACTTTTCTGCGATTGTTTAGACTTTGAAGTTTACTCACCTTATTTTAAAGTTATAAAATATTACTAAAATATTGCATGAGATCGATTTGTGTTAGTACAGAGTGGTGCTAGTTATATGCAGTAGGTAACCTTACGTACAGTACTAGGTGAGCATGATTCCAACAAGGTATTAATTACTAGAAGACCGTACCTTGTAACTAAACATTTACCCGGGAAAATGTAAGGTCTTGAGAAAGGAAAGCACGGCTTAAATGAAAAAAATGGCAAGGGAACGAGATAAGAGATGTTTTTTATTAAAACAACCTAACTTATAGAGTTTACCTATCCAGGGCTGGAGCTACCCGACCCTATATAGGTCATGGAAGCCGCTGTATGGAACTGAAGATGTAATGGAGAGAGCCCCGCCGTGTCCTCGTAGCGGCGATCGGCGGCGGCGACCTCTCGCGTCCGGCCCTGGTTCAATCCACGGTCCGGAGCGAGACGGAATGAGAAGCCGTCACCTCCTTCTGCGAAGCAGTTATGCTAGCGAAGGAGGTGGCGAAACGCGAGAGGGAGAGAGCCTCTCGCCCCAGCTGCCGCGGGAGACGCACCGGGCGTCGGGGGCCACGTGGTGGCTACCGGCCACCGTAGACGCGGGCCTGTGGACGGTTAGCTATGGGCTAGCTAGCCGTCCGTCCGTCTAATGACGACAGGCCGTGTCGACGGCGAGTTCGTGTTCCACGCGCGCCTCAAAGAGATGTCAGCATAAAAGGAGGGGCCCGCAAGGGCCGAAGCCTGCCGGGGTTGCGGGACTGTTCGAAAGAGATACCGCGGCCCCGGAACGTAAAGGGTGAGGAAGGAACATGGATGGGTCTTAGTCAGTAAAAGTCTGACTCTCCCTCCCGATCCGCTCCGAGTGGGAGAAGTCATTTGATGATTTCCCATCCGAAAAAAAAAAACTTTTTCAAAAAAGGAACACTTATTTGACAGACGTCAAAAGTTACGCAAACGTAATACAACGAGCATAACTTTCAAATACCGACTTTACCTATCCATCCTAAGTAATGTCACTATGTTTGTAAACGATAAACAAAACAACGAATAAACCTGATTATAAATTCAAAATGTTCAGTTCTAAATCGACATTACTTTTGCTTAAAACCACTTAAATATTAAAGACCGCTTGATTTCAGTAATTGACTTTCTAAAGACTTTAATTTGATTTCACAACACGGTTAGAACGTTACATACTTGGTACCGAAATATCTCGCAACTTTTGTTCTGCCAAAATCTTTTCTATACAAGCAAATAAATGAAATTCAAGTGTCTGTTTGGTTTCAAAATAACAGCTTTTTACTGGATGCATATGAAAGTACGGTCGAACAAGCTATTTGGTTTACAGTTTAACCCACAAATTACATTGTAAAGTGTAAACCAACTAGCTTGTTCGACCGTACATACGGTAACAAAAATAAATTAAATTAATCATTTTTGTCTATCTGTCCGTTTGTTCCGGCTAATCTACGGAACGGCTCGATCAATTTTACTGGGAGATTGCTGATGTTATAAGAAGTTATTTAGGCTTCACATTTATTTTAGAAAAAAAATTAGGGTTATGTCAATGTTAAGTATTATAATCCGATTTAAATAGGGAAGTGAAAGGAGATGGAAAACGGTGGGCCAAAATGTAATAAGTTGAGATATGGTCTAAAAAAATTCCTTCGGCAAGCCGCAGGAGGAGGTAGATTTCGAAAAAAGGATTCACCCATTTTTGCATTTGTAAAATATTACTTTTATATTCTAATTTTCAGGGTGGTCATTAAGGGGGGAAGCTTTTCATTATTTTTGCGATAGAACGCACCGTTTTCGAGATATAAGCAAATTTAGAATTAGAACCAGCTACGACTCCATGAAGCGCGCTCGCTACGCTCTCATTTTACATTACACATCCACTTTCTGTCACAAATGTCGTCACTTCGCCGGCCTTCGGCCTACGCTCCTCGTGCCAGCTAGCAAGACTTTTATTACAACTTGTTTTCAAATAACTGCAGTCCGCAAGGCAACATCCGATGATTAACGCTGACGGCTGACATACAAATGGCTTGTCGCGCTTTTTGGTGTCGCTTCACGTTCCGATAAACAAATACAAAAAAAATATATTTATGTAAAAACATGTATAATATACACATCTATCATCTACAACTTTGACGTCTACCATGGCAAATGGCGTAATTTTTTCCTTTCAATTTGTATAGAAACTTTAAACAGTTAAATCTCGTAAACCGTGGGCTTCCGACTATTGAAAATTTGTATAAAGAGTTGTACACAGGTGTACAGTCAGCAAAACCGTTAGGTTTATAGGCTAGCAATCTTCTTACTACTATTATAAATGGAAAAGGGTTATAATCAATCTGTTTGCAATTTAATCCAAATCCTTTTAGTAGTTTCTGAGTGATAGAATAACAAAAATCGATCTTTACAGACTTTTACATTTATAATAGTCGTAAGAAGATTGCTAGCCTGCATAACCTATCTGTTTTGCTGACTGTACTATCTGCAGTCCTCAGTCCTCAGTCCTCAGTCTCCAGTCTCAGGCCTCAGTCTCAGTCCCCAGTCTCAGTCTCAGTCCTCAGTCCTCTTTGTTGATATACAGGGTGATTGGTAATTGGGTGCAGGCCTTAAAATCGGTGATATTTGACCTTACTAGCAACAATCGGGATATGATTTTTTTTCGCAAATAATTTGGAAATTTCAACCCCCTCCCCAATTCTGGGTTTGCATTTAAAAAAATTTAACTTAAAAGTTATCCGTATTTTTACCTACTCGAAATGATAAAATGTAAAATGGTTCAAAAATTTTCCATAGGAAAAAAGTTAAGGCCAAAAAACTGTTTTTACAAAAACCGACCCATGGACGAATTCCAAGTTTTGACCTTTTCGATTTTTTTTTTGGTGAAAGCAATCGGTGCATAATTGCGACCTGTAGAGTGTGGCTAAATTTTGCTTGTCGTCCACACACATACGTACCTATACAGATTATATCCTTGTCTTTAGGTGCAAAACCAATAGGTAGATTTTTTTTTCTGAGGAAATCTACCTAAAATTAGTCATACGAGTATTTTCTCTTTCAAAATATGAAAAATCAGTTTAATTCTCAATCTGCCCGGCTAGCATGGGCAGGGGATAAAATTTTTATCCACCGGTTATTTCCACTTTTGTATGAATTTTGTCCCTTGTCAGTGGAAATAACCGGTGGATAAAATTTTATCCCCTGCCCATGCTAGCCGGGCTGGAAGGAGAGAAAAATGGGAACGATAGTTTTCATAACATTATTGATTGAATTAATCGATTACAGAAATTACAAAACGAAAAGCTTTGCATTATGTTGCTTTAACTCAAAGTATTTAAATGCACTTTGCCTACCTTGTACGACACTTGCTTCCATACTTGACACACCGAAAATCGCTCACACGTTGTACTTGGAATTATTGAAAATATGGATCGCTGTGTGAATACGCTCTGTGGGGTTGCAACTAATCACTGTAATAACCTATGCCGAAGTCCCTCGGACGTGAAACAATTCCGTCAGTCATTCGGCAGTGGCTTTCACCTAACTCTGAAAGCAAGTATTACTTAGCTGGGCTAGGTACCAAGATCATATTGTTCCACCTGCACAATTTATAGACGACATTTTAATAATAATGTAAAATGAATAAACTGTGTACTGCATTAAAATGTGTTTTTAGGGTTCCGTAGCCGTGCCGCTGAGGTGCAGGCGCACCAACGCGGCATTCGTTGTCTCTCCTCTAGGAGCATTCCTGGGAGAGACAACTTTCGGCGGGTTCGCTGAGCCGGGTTGGCCGGACAGCGAACGGAGGCATGTCTAATGCCGCCGTCGGGGGCTTGGCTTAACTGCCTGGCCCAGAGGAAGGCTACCTCTAAGATAAAAAACCACCCAACCCTAAGTTTCGAGGCGCGGCGAGAGGATGAATGGCTGGAGGGTGTCCAGTCGTTAGCGCCTCCCCTGTAGGGCACCGGCCACACCCTACAGTATTGGGCTTACCCAGGTACAAGGCTCTGCCTGGGTGGACGAAACTTTCCTTTATTACTCGTGGGAACAAATATGGATAAAAATTTAAAACAAACAAACAAACAAACCGCCGGCAACGGCACAGAAGAGGTGAGGAGGAATGTGGCGTCGGAGTCCGACGCCACATTGAGTGAGATGAGCGCTGCGGGAGGCTCAGTGAGCTCCCGCTGCGAGAAGGCCGGGACTGCTGCGGAGAACAGCAAGTTCTTCCGCAAGCGGCCCAGGAAGGATGGCGAGTCGTCGTCCTCAGAAGAGGAGCAGATAGCCTCTGCTCCCAAGATCCCCACCAGCAAGCGCGGGGGGATCCGAGGCAAGAGAGGGGGGCTCTCTGCCTCAGAGAAATCGGCACGGTTGGCCGAAGAGGGGCGCCACCCGGGCTTGACAGCTCGCGGGTCTGGCGACGAGGCGGTTGCACCTGGCAGCTCCGAGGAGGAGCGTAAGGCCAGGTTCACAAAAGAGGTGGAAGCCGCGTTAAGGAGTGTGGCCGTAAAAGTTAAAGTTTCTTCGAAACTCAGGGCCATACCTGCGGCTTCCGCCTCCATCATGGCGGCAGCGGACAACTTTAGGGGGACCCCCCCTCCTCCGTCACAAGGGGACGAGGTGGCCAAGCTGCGGGCGGACGTGGCCCGCCTGACGGCCGCTATGGAGCTTCTCCAGAAGGAGAATGCCAAGCTCCAACCGGACTTGGCCAGCCTGAGAGAGCCTGGCCCCCGCGTGGCGCCTCAAAGTGGGGGGGCTCAAGCACAGAGGGGGAGCCAGCCTGTGCCGGTGGAGAACCAGGTCCTGGACCTGGTTCAAAAGGAGTTGGCTTCCTTCCAGGCGCGGTTCTCCGTCCTGGAGGGAATTGTTCTGCGTCCTCCCCTGGGCGCGAACAAGGCGGTCGCGGGCTCAAACAGAGCCTCGTATGCGGCTGCTGCATCCACTCCGGGGCCGTCCAGTCGGCCCCCCGGCGGGGCTGCGTTGACTACCCCGCCCCCTGTAAAGCCGACTCCGGCCAAACAGGCGGCGGCACCGGCTGGGCAGAAGAAGAAGGCGGCCCGAAAAAGAAAGGGCAAGGCAGCGGCACAGGTGGCGACTGTGACAGCGCCAGCGCCAGTGGCGGGTGGGCCCGCGCCTGCGGCACGTCGGCCGCCGCCGCCGCCACCGCCCCCCCAGGCCCCTACACCTCCTGCACCTCCCACGGCTGAAGCCGGATGGCAGCTGGTCGGGGAGAAGCAGAGGGGGCGAAAGGCGGCCAAAAAGGCCCGTAAAAAGGAGCGGCAGCGCCAAAATAGGGCCCGAAAGGTCGCGGCTAGGCTTCGCGCCCCGAAGACCGCAGCTGTAGTGATCACACTACAGCCGGAGGCGGAAAAGAGGGGCGTGTCCTACCGCGACCTGCTGGCGAAGGCAAAGGAGACGGTGAATCTCGGTGAGCTCGGGATCACCGGGGGCCTCCGGCTCAAAGTCACTGCGACGGGAGCGCGGATGTTGGAGATCCCCGGAGAAACCAGCGGCTCAACCGCTGACGCTCTCGCTGAAAAGCTGAGAGCGTCCCTAAACGCGGACGAGGCCCGAGTGTCCAGACCCGTCAGGTGCGCGGACCTGCGCATCATGGGTCTGGACGACTCGGTCACCGAGGAGGAGGTAATGGCCGCCGTCGCTAGGTCCGGGGGGTGCTCAGCCGAGCAGATCAAGGCAGGCACCCTACGCCCGGACCCCACGGGAATGCGAACCGTCACGGTGTGCTGCCCCGTGACGGCGGCGAAAGCCATAGTGGAGGGCCGAAGGCTTCTGGTGGGCTGGGTCTCAGCGCAGGTTAAACTGCTTGAGCCCAGACCTCTGAGGTGCTATCGCTGCCACGTGGGACACCACGTGTCAGTGCAGTGCGCCTCGGAGGTTGACCGCAGCGGCCTCTGTTTCCGCTGCGGTCAGCCCGGCCATGTGTCGGTGACCTGCAGCGCTGCGCCGCACTGCCCCGCATGTGCGGCGGCTCGCAAGCCGGCTGATCACCGGGCTGGGAGCAAGGCCTGCGCTGCTCCCGCCAAGCCCAGAGGCAAAAGAGGCAAAGGAAGGCCCTCCGCCGCCTCCGCCAACGCCACCGTCGCCACCGCCGCTGCCGCGGCCGCCGCAGCCATTGCCGCTGCTGCCACCGCCGCCGCTGCCCAGAGCACGGCAAGTTCGCCTGCGGAGGGGCCCCCGCAAGGGGCCCGTGTGGAGGAAGCGGTAATGGAATGTCAATAACGGCGCCATTACGCTTCCTCCAGGCGAACATCAACCACTGCGCCTGTGCTCAGGATCTGTTGCTCCAGAGCATGGCGCAGTGGTTGATTAACATCGCTGTGGTCGCTGAGCCGTACTTTGTCCTGCCCAGGGAAGACTGGGTGGCGGACCTTGACGGCTCGGTGACCATAGTGTCATCGGCCGCCGCCGGTACCCCGACCCTTGAAAATGTCAGGAGGGGTCGGGGGTGCGTAGCGGCACGGTTCGGGGAGATCGTCGTGGTGGGAGTCTACTTCTCCCCGAGCCGAACTCTCGCCGAGTTTCACAACTCTCTCGCAGAGTTGAGTGTCGTCGTCGGAAGCCATTCCCTCCCCGTGCTTGTTCTCGGGGACTTCAATGCCAAGAACTTGGCTTGGGGTTCTCGTTGCACAGATGTGCGGGAAGGATGGTGGAGGACTGGGCCCTGGAGAAGGGCCTGGACGTCCTTAATCGGGGTTCTGTTCCCACGTGTGTGCGGATGCGGGGCGAGTCGGTGGTGGACATTTCGTTCGCTAGCCCCGCTCTGTCGCCGCGTGTCGTTGACTGGCGTGTCATGGAGGGGGTGGAGACATATTCCGACCACCGGTACATCCGGTTTGACGTCTCCACCCAGTCCTCAAGCGCGCCAGTCCAACAGGCCCCGAGTGGTCCGCGTTGGGCGCTGAAGCAGCTGGACCGGGAGCTCCTCCTGGAAGCCTCGATCGTGCAGGCCTGGGTGACATCACCGGACAGGCCTGCCGACGTTAACAGTGAGGCAGAGTGGTTCCGGGAGGCCATGTCCGACATATGCGACGTGGCAATGCCCCGAGTCCGGCCAGGAAGCGCCCGACGTCAGGTGTACTGGTGGTCGCGCGAAATAACGTCTCTGCGCGAGGCGTGTGTTGATGCGCGGCGCCTGTACGCCAGGCATCGCAGGCTCCGCATCCGCCCGCCGGATGCGGCAGCCATTGAGGCGGAGCTGTACGAGGGATACAGAGCGGCGAAGACCGCCCTCCGGGAGGCGGTCCTGCGGGCCAGGGAACTGGCCCGCTTGGAGATGCTGGAGACTCTCGACAGAGATCCGTGGGGGCGCCCTTACAAGATGGTGCGGAATAAACTCCGCACCTGGGCCCCCCCGCTGACGCAGAGTCTCCGGCCTGACCTCGTGGAGGACGTGGTGAGCGCTCTGTTCCCCTCGCGGGGGGAACATCCGCCCCCGCCTATGGCTCCGCCACCTGCGGTGCCGGAAGAGGACCCAAGCGACGACGACGACACTCCGGAAGTGACTGGGGTAGACCTGAGAGTGGCGGTAGGGAGGCTCAAGGCCAAAAATACCGCCCCGGGACCCGATGGCTTGCCTGGCAAAGCCTGGGTCCTGGCCTCGGATGCAGAGGCTCTCGGGCCCCGACTGAAAGGGCTCTTAAGCGCGTGCTTGGAGAGAGGCCAGTTCCCGCTTCGTTGGAAGACGGGGAAACTGGTCCTCATCCAGAAGCCGGGGCGCCCTGCGGACTCTCCGTCCGCATTTCGGCCCATTGTGCTGCTCGACGAGGTGGGCAAGCTCTTTGAGAGAGTGATTGCAAACCGCCTCGCCGAGCACCTTGATGGGATGGGGCCGAATCTTGCGGAGAATCAGTTTGGTTTCCGCAAGGGGCGCTCCACAGTGGACGCCATCATGCGCGTGAGAGCCCTCACGACGGGGGATGCGATATCCCGGGGCGGAGTCGTCTTGGCGGTGTCTCTCGACATCGCCAACGCCTTTAACTCCCTGCCCTGGAGCTGCATCAGGGAGGCACTCCGGTATCACCGGGTGCCGACCTACCTCCGTCGTGTGGTCGGGGACTACCTGACGGACAGGGCCGTCATCTACCCCAGTCGCTGCGGAGATTGGAACCGGCGAGAGATGTCGTGCGGTGTCCCACAGGGATCGGTTCTGGGACCGCCCCTGTGGAACATCGGTTACGACTGGGTGCTGCGCGCCGACCTCCCTAGTGGTGTCAGCGTCGTTTGCTACGCAGACGACACCCTGGTGCTGGCACAGGGGAGGTCGCACGAGGCGGCGGCCGACAATATGACACGCGGGGTTGCGATAGTCGTAGAGAGGATCCGGCAACTGGGTCTCGAGGTGGCACTGCACAAGTCCGAGGCCATGTGCTTTCATGGGCCGGAATGCGCCACCGTCGAGATCCACACTGACGATGGGAGGGGTATCCATCGGCGTCGAGTCGACGTTGAAGTACCTAGGACTCGTCCTCGACAGCCGGTGGAACTTCGTGGAGCACTTCCGACGTTTGGCCCCCAGGCTGGAACGGACCGGGGCTGCCTTCAGGCGGCTCCTGCCCAACCTTGGGGGGCCAAACGCCTCCTGCCGCAGGCTCTACGCGGGGGTCGTGCGGTCCATGGCCCTTTACGGGGCCCCAGTGTGGGCGCGTTCCTTGAAGCGGCGTGCCGCTCATTATCTGAACGCGCCCCAAAAAGTGGTGGCCGTAAGGATGGTCCGTGGGTACCGCACGATCTCCCGCGAGGCAGCGGGCCTGCTTGCCGGATTGCCGCCATGGGATCTGGAGGCGATAGTCCTCGCGCGCCTACACGAATGGCGCGCGGAGGTACTACGCCGGGGGGAAATTGACCTCCGGCGCGATCTCATGGCGACATGGAGAGAGCGACTGTCGCAACCCCGTGCAGGGCACGCCACGATAGTGGCGGTAAGTCCCCTCTTTGAGGAGTGGCTAGAGAGGCGCCACGGCGTCCTCACCTTCCGCCTGACGCAGGTCCTCACCGGACACGGATGTTTCGGGAGGTACCTGCACCGAATCGGGCGGGAGGAAACGCCCGGGTGTCTCCACTGCGAGGATCGGCCGGAGGACACGGTGGAGCACACGGTGGAGGTCTGCCCTGCGTGGGCGGAGCACCGCCGTGTCCTCGTAGCGGCGATCGGCGGCGGCGACCTCTCGCGTCCGGCCCTGGTTCAATCCATGGTCCGGAGCGAGACGGAATGGGAAGCCGTCACCTCCTTCTGCGAAGCAGTCATGCTGGCGAAGGAGGTGGCGGAACGAGAGAGGGAGAGAGCCTCTCTTCCCGGCCGCCGCGGGAGACGCACCGGGCGTCGGGGGCCACGTGGTGGCTACCGGCCACCGTAGATGCAGGCCTGTGGACGGTTAGCTATGGGCTAGCTAGCCGTCCGTCCGTCTAGTGACGACAGGCCGTGTCGACGGCGCGTTCGTGTTCCACGCGCGCCTCAAAGAGATGTCAGCAGCAGAGAGGGGCCCGCAAGGGCCGAAGCCTGCCGGGGTTGCGGGACTGTTCGAAAGAGATACCGCGGCCCCGGAACGTAAAGGGCGAGGAAGGAACATGGATGGGTTTTAGTCAGTAAGAGTCTGACACTCCCTCCCGCTCCGCCCAGAGTGGGAGAAGTCATTTGATGATTTCCCATCCCAAAAAAAAAAAAAAAAAGGGTTCCGTAGCCAAATGGCAAAAACGGAAACCTTATAGATTCGTCATGTCATTCTGTCTGTCTGTCCGTCCGTATGTCACTTTTTTCCCTCTTAAACTATAAGCACTATGCTGTTGAAACTTGGTAAGTAGATGTATTCTGTGAACAGCATTAAGATTTTCACTCAAAAATTGAAAAAAAAAACCGTAAATTTTGGGGATTCCCCATACTTAGAACTGAAACTCAAAAATTTTTTTTCGTCAATCCCATACGTGTACCCACACGTATGGGATTGACGAAAAAGATTTTTTTGGGTCTATGGATAGGTCTTCAAAATGATATTGAGGTTTCTGACATAATTTTTTTCGAAATTGAATAGTTTGCGCTAGAGACACTTCCAAAGTGGAAAAATGTGTCCCCCCCCCTGTAACTTCTAAAATACGAGAGTCATAAAACTAAAAAAAATATGTGATGTACATTACCATGTAAACTTCCACCGAAAATTGGTTTGAACGAGATCTAGTAAGCAGTTTTTTTTTAATACGTCATAAATCGTAAACAGCAATTTACTTTTCATTAAATCTGCTACGGAACCCTTCATGGGCGAGTCCGACTCGCACTTGGCTGCTTTTTTTATTTATCCTGGGCGCCTTTCCGATAAATCCATTTATGTTATCTATTAATGGCTTCAAGTCATTTATATTCAATCAAAATATGACTTTTCAAACATTTTCCACTAAATATAACACACGTTAGTGCTTAAAGAACTCGATAAGTAATCAGCTTTTTTGTAGAGATCTTAGCATAACCTCACTTTCACTAAACCTCAATTATCTCAGCTCTCACATTGTCAAAACTTACTGATTTTTCAGTAAAGGACTGAATCTGTTGATTCATACTATTTTCATCTCGTTACATCCAGGCCCAAAAATGTATGTAATCGTTTCCGTCTCCTTTTATTATAATTTCTATCGTCGAAGGTTGCGGACAACAGCTAGTTGGAAATATAAATATTTTCCTTGTTGTTTAAGTCGAGTTGCCTTTGGTACAGCTTCGTTTTCTGACGCATTATCTTTTAATAATCATTTTTGCTTTAAGATTGCTGTTAAAGCAAAGTTTATTTTATAACAAAAAGCATCAAAATAACACCCGTTTGAAGTTATGGGGTAGGTTCGCCGATTTTTTGTGTGAGATGTCATATTTTGACTGGGTCGAGGGTGTAGTGGTCAGCAGTGCTGTGACGGTCAATTCCAGGATGAAAGCATTTCTTTTTTAAAGTTAAATTAGCTCGCACCTAATACATGACATGCAGTGCAAGTACGTAAAATTCGATAAGACTTGTGTTGATAAATTTGACAGTTACTCTCGATAAAATGAGGTTTTATCGAGTCAAAAACTCATTTTATCGAGAATAACTGTCAAATTTATCTAATCGAGTCCTATCGAATCCTACGTACATGCACTGATGGAACTTAATCATGACTGTCACATGAAATGTGCGTGTACTATGTCTACACTAGTCCACTACGATACGATAAAACTAGGTGTGATGATATGTGTGTCTATGCATGTTATCTTTTGACTGCTTGCTATTTCATGTACCTCTGACTCTCTATACTTTTGTGTTTTTTTTTAGTCGCTTACTACGATATCAATTAGTTAAAATTGAAATATTTTCGTTTAGATATTACTAATTACTAATAAACTATAAAGCAGTAAAGCTAAAACCCAAAACAAATATCGCTCGCCGAAATAAGGATCAGTTTCCTTTACCAGCAGTTTTTTTGCTCAGACCATGAGCAGCTTACGATGAGGAAAAACATCGTGAGGAAATCTGGACTTAATAGTCTTAAATCGCCAGCATGCATAAAGCTGGCTGGATGATCAATGTACGTTCGTTCTCTGGCTTAAATAGCTCATATATTATTTGAAAAGTCCTGCTTCTTTTCAACGCTATTTGGTACTCAATAACAGCACCAACAGATGAGTCCAATCTATACTAATAATATTATAAAGCAGAAGAGTTTGTTTGTTTGGTTGAACGCGCTAATCTCAACAACTACTGGTTCAAATTGAAACATTCTGTTTGTGTTGGATAGTTCATCTACCGAGGAATATAACATCACGGCTATATAACATCACGCTACGACCATTAGGAGCGGAGCAGGAATAAAAAATGTTGCAAAAATATCAAAACATCAAACATCTTTTTTCCTTTCGTTTTTCTCTCGTATGTGACGCAGACGAAGTTGCGTGGGTCAGCTAGTTTATAATAATTTAGTATGCTTCAAAAGCACGCAAAGCGACTACCCCGGTAGTCCAGTGCGCAGTGGTCGCAATCCCGACTGCTTTACATGAAGTCCTGGGTTCGATTACCAGGTCGGGCAAAGTGTTATTGGGTTTTTTCATCAGGAATTTCCCAGTAACATCCACAGAGTATGGATTTGTGCCCGATGCATAGCAATGGGCTCGCCCATTACATGTGACTTAAACATACTGGCGTGTTGTGGATGTACTGTTAGGTACACCTCTGCCTAACCCTTCGGGGATTGCAGGCTTGATGTTATGTCATGTACGTACACGCGTAATAGAACGAAAAAAAGAAAGAAAAAGCATTTATTAGCGCGTATAGGACAAAACACATAAAAAATAATATTATTTACAATTAAAATGTTTTGAAAACTAAACATAGATAAAAAAATAAAAAGAAACGAAAGGTCCTGAACGAGGCCAAAAGGAAACTAACACCTAATACCTAAATACCTAAAACCCGAACCCGAACCAGAATACCTATTTTGACTTCTCTTTTTTCGTTTCGATGGTACGACAACTTTTTTATACCTTTTTTTATGGCCCTAGTATGTTACCACGTTAATCGCAGCGTTGGAGGAGTTTTAAGGTCCTCTAAAGTGCAGGGGTTGGGACGCTTTGGAGACTCCAGCAAGTGGTACGCTCGAACAAGCTATTTGGTTTACAGTTTAACTCAAAATTACATTGTAAAATGTAAACCAAATAGCTTGTTCGACCGTACATCATCATCGGCCAGAAGTATCTTTAATACCCCTTTTTGCCATATTATGTTTACAGCCGCCTACTTTTGTGTCAATCAGATATGTGCTTTCCATACAGGACGCAGCAGATTACTTCTAAATTGGCGGTTATGGACAAAAGTGGCGCTTTGATGCGGTCTGGCTTTGATATGTTATTAACTATAATGCTGAGTTGAATTTATTATTGGTTACAATCAATATTAAATGGATATTTAGCGTGCTGAAAAGGCTGTAAGCACATGCAATACAAAATAATAATAAAAAAAAACAAAATCCGAGTTTTTTTTTGTGTTAGATGACGAATGGAGCTCACACTTACTTTTTCATACAGAAATGTCATACTTTACTTTCGGAAGTCGGTGATTTGTTTGTGTCATCGACTTCCGAAAGTAAAGTTATTTCCAACTTTTTAGTATTTATTTGAAAGTTTTAGTTTAAGCATTTCACATAATTTTTTGTTATATGTTCATTTTATGTTTGACTAGACGAAGAACAAGAAAATCGTATTATAGGAGCTAACACAAACTACCCAAGCAAAGATAATACAACTTATCTGGGACCACCACGCAAGCTTCTTCAACGAAATGAAAAAAAAAAAAATTGTTGTCTGTAAAGTCGGTTTACGGACGAAAGTGACAACGTCATAACGAAATGATTACATACATATGCTCCAATAGTAACGTTACAATGAGCGTAACGGGACAGCGTAACGGGACACTTTTTCGTGCGTGCAGCCGGCGTTCATCGATTTATTAGACGTTGTCACGTCAAAAAACGGGTATAACAATGAACACACATAAAGAAAAATACAGCCGAACATAGAACCTCCTCCTTTTTTTTTAAGTCGTTTACTAAAGTGAATGAACTGTGAAATGTCCAATAGAACATTCTCTTGAATGCAGTACCGAAACAATTTATATTGAACACAGACTCTCCTACCAATTTACAATGCGGCCGACATGACTCGCCTTGGCAAGCTACGAGGAGCTACGAAGTAGCAGGAACGTAGCGTCTTGGTGCTACGCCGTAGTAAATTGCTACGCTTCTGTTTTCTGGTCCCTGGATATTGTTTGAATCTTGAGCGTTTTATTAAACTTTATTTTTAAACCTCCGACGCAAAAACGACGGGGTGTTATAAGTGGGACGTGTCTTTGTATATGTGTGTGCGTGTGCGTGCGCGTGTGTGTGTGTCTGTGGCATCCTAGCTCCCGAACGGATGAACCGATCTCGATTTTGTTTTGTTTGAAAGGTGATTTAGTCGAGAGTGTTCTTAGCAATGTTTGATGAAAATCGGTCAAAGATGGCTGCCGCCACAAAATGGCGGATTACATATTTATACAACAACTGAAAGTTGTTGAAACAATATGGGTATCAAATGAAAGGGCTTGACTAGTACAATAATGTTTACTATATTGAATACTAACTAACGAAACGAGATGAAGAAAGTGGAGTGATGACTGGTACGTAGGACCTAACGATTAACGAATTATTTTCTATTTAACTATTAGTACATTATGTGTCGGGGGTCAAAGTTTTGTAATGCTGTTTATTTGCACAACTCATCATTACCATTATTCTGCCCTTATCCCAATTTATTTGGGGTCGACGCTCATGCAGCGTCATGACTCCAACTTCCTTACTTCTATAATACTCGTTACCTCTTAGTTACACATATTATAAATGTTACCGTACCCGTACTGGCGAGATTGTAAATTCTCGAAAGATTGTGAACCGAACATACTCCTTATTTTTCGGTAGATTATAATCGATCTAATCTTTCGAGAGTCTAAGAATTACAGTTACAGTTAAAGTTTACAATCTCGCGGGATAGATATAATCTAACGGGTTTTACAATTTTACGGTGACATAAACATGCAAATAAACAATTGAAGAGACATTGAATTGAAGAATTGAAGAGTATTTTACTGAATGCATAAGATATGAAAGTATACATGGTAAATAAAACCAAAAGAAACCTTTATTTTTGTCTGTCAGTCTGTTTCTTCTAGCTTATCTCAGAAACGGCAGGACTGATTTTGACGGGACTGGCAGATAGTTGATATTATGAAAAGTAAATATGGATACCATTCTTCAAAAATAAATTGGGTTCCATGCAAAAAAATGTCAACCCTTGAAATTGTAAACAAAATCCGATTCAATTAGGGAAATAATATTTTATTAATAATTTCACGCTTCGGCAACAGCTAGTTTTTAAATAATGTCTTACGAGTAAAACACAAAAATATATGTTGAGGAAAAAAATAAATTATGACCTTTGACTTAAAGATCGCGAAAATCAATATGTGCGAAGCCCTCGTGTTTCCATAGACAATTTAATTAGTTACGTTTTCCAAAAGCTCGCTTTATATCGTAAACATATTTCATATATAGAAGAAATAAAATAATAACCTCCAAAAATCTACATAATTATTTTTCATACAACATTTCCGCGGAATCGCGGGCATTCCTTTTCAATGAGAAAACTCAAACGAGATAAAAAGGAAATTCTTCTAATTTCTTTTCAAAACACTTGAAGGAATTACATTTTATTGAGGCAAGAATTTCAACAAATCGTACTCATTTATGAAGGGCCATCGACGTAATTGTTTGAAGGTTTTCGTAATTAAAATAAATGGAAAGTCGTCGTTATTTGAACGTTTGATTAGTATATTTTCATAGGAGGTAAGTCGAGAGGAATGCAAATAGAAACACGATTGTATAATACCGAATTAATTCTTGAAGTCAATAAGTGAAACCTAGTGCTAGAAAACACAATGTCCGCGAGAAATAAAAACTTGGTGAATATTGGAACATAAGACGATAAGACGTTACCAAAAAGAGCAAAGAAACGATGCACGATTACAAATACACATACAAGTTCAAATAAAATAATCAAATTAAACGAAGTTGTTTAAAGAATGATGACAACGATAAGACTAAATTGCCTATTATCCCTTGATCTGTGAAGCCTGACCGAATCGGTCTGACGCCATTGTTTAATTATTGTGTCTACTTCGCTGACAGTTAATGAATTATAAAAAATATGAAAACGTGTATATAAATACACGTTTTACCTTTAGTTTAAGCCCGAAGTTTCGTACGGATTGCACCAGCCGTGGTCGCGGGGTGGTGGGGGGGGGGAGGTATATTGGCTATTGCCGAATTTTAATTTGCCTTGGTTGGAATGAAACATACCGAATTTCCTTCGTTCCTCGGAAAGCACGTTAAGCGGTTCACGCGCGGATCGTAACAGATCTTTGAGATTCGTTGTTTATTAACGACGCCTCATCCCATTGTTTGCTGTTATTATTCATAAAAATGTCTCATTAATAGATTCAAAAAATTGCCTCATTCAAGACTGAAATCACACCCAAAGAAACTGAAAAAATATCGATCAAATGACAACGCGAGTAGGAAGCTTATATTAATGTGTCAAGGGCGCATCACCTTTAGTGTATGGGATGATTAACAATATTCCGTAGGATATGGTAACTTGAGTAACGTCTCAAAACACGTAAATAACCCTTAGTGTCAAACACTAGGTACTGCCACGTTCAGTTACTACAGGGTTGGCAGTTTCTTGAAATAAGGTTTTGATAAAACATTATTAATTTTTGAAGTGGAAACTGCTTTAAGCGCGTTGTGCACTTTTTGAGTGAACGAAAATCATGGAACTCGCGTGACCGTCACCTAAATATTCGTAGCACTCGTAGCCGATCCGCTACGGCTACGTCGTAGCAGATCCGCTACGGCTACGTCGTAGCAGATCCGCTACGTCTACGTCGTAGCAGATCGGCTACGAGTTTTCACTTCTATCTGTTGTAGTCCCCAAAGACTGCCCTGCTTGTTTTTTTATTGTTATTTCAACATGTGAACCTTTACAACTATCGATTGGGGTCTCCTTTTAAGCAAGTAAGCCTGTGTTAGGTTAGGAGACTCTGAAATATTCTTCTTTTTCAACCTTTGGCCATCTAATGCCAAGTGTAGGTCTCTTCCAAATCTTTTCATATTTGGTGGTTTTGTGTCATGGATAATCCAGTTGCTTCCAACCACTTTAACAAAAGGGAGTCAGCCCGGAAGACTGTCAGGCATTCACGAAATAAAAAAACTGTGCAGACGCGGGACACATCGGAGTTGAGAAAAAAAACGGTAACGACACCCATGAAGAAAAAACTGAAAATTGTATACCCTTCTTGTCTTCTTCTACACACATAGCATACGGCATTTCGTTACGTGACGCGTAACGTTTTCTACTAAATCGCACCACCCGTAAGCCGCGTTAAGGAACTACGTTCCAAAAAGAAAGTTTTTCTCGGACAATTATCTGAATTTCAAATCTGAAACGCCTTTCATGTAGTAGCAAAATCCATATACAAATAAACAACTCGAATATTATAACTTCATCATTCATCCTATGCAATTCCCATTAACAAACACTACACGAGCCAACATAAATTGCATCCTCAGTACACCAACATACAAATATTAACTCCCAACTTAGCGAGAGTCAAAACAGTACCAACCTTGTGTCGGAAGGCAGGCAATAAATACGTGTCTGTTCCAACGTAAACGTCACAGGTTGTTGGTTAGGTGGTAAATTAATGAGTATTATAATGTTACAAGTATGACAGGTCTTGTGAAGGAATATTTTGGTGGAATTTGTGGGGATCCGGTCGTGGAGGATGGTTTGTGATGGCCTGGGTGTAGTGGTAGACGGTGATTTGTATCTCTTGAGTCTATTGAGCCTAAAGGAACTAAAGATGGCTTTTAATGAGGTTGTACACACTTTTGAAGTCTGGTAAAAGTTAGTACGGCTTTTTGAAAAAAGGTTACAATTAAAAAGGTTACAATTTGAAAGAAGTTATAGGGGCAACACAAGCTTTCAGGCTTGTATGAAATTACCGCCACTACTCAGATCGAATAAATCTGCGTGGTTTGTGAGTTCTTAACACACAATAACTACTCGTATCAGCAGGCTGAAAGCGATAAGCAATCGAAAATTATTTTCCAAATAAAACTAATTTTAAATATTGTCTCCTCGCGTTGTCATGAACCTACATGAAACAATTATTCGACAAAAAATTAAATTTATTTACTGTGTTGTTAAAATGTTGAGAAGTATGGAAAAAGAACATGCTGTGCTGACCCCAAATAAATTGGGATGTTTTTAAAATGTTATAAGTTTGACGTGAAACTTCAGGATTTCGAGAATACGAGTACATAAATAGATCAGTGGCAACAGGAAACATAGTCCAGTAACCCCGTGACCCCTTGTAAACATTTGACGCCGAAATCCAAGCGTCCAAGTGTCTTAAGCGGTCCGTAACCGCAGGTTCCGGGTAGCTAGCATTTCGGTAGGCATCTGATAACAAGCAATATGTGTACCGAAAACCGCTATACGGTTATTAATCCATAAGTTAATAGTATTCAAAGATTTAAAAATTAGATTTTGAAATCTCTATAATTTTTTTTTTCGTTTTTAAACAGAAAAAAAAATTCGGACACGAAAAAGTACTTTCATGCACTGTAACATTTATTAACATTATGAGACACATTGGTAAATTGTTAATGCATTAAAATACCAAAGGATTACATGAGATAAATCGTAGGCACACTGTCATCCGTTCTCACAAACACCATGCTTTGCTAAATAAAAGCACAATGTTGGATTTTCAGCGCCGAAAATTGACGTTCCAGCCGTGTAATAATGTTAACGCATTCATTTAGGTGTCGCTCACCAACACATCATTCTGAATTCTAACACGACTACTCACAAAACAGTTAATGACCCACCTTTAATGTAGTGGCTGATAGTACAGTCATAGATCGTATTGACAAGACTCGCATCTTAGAACTTAGAACTCGAATTTTAGTATTTGCGGCGCAACACAGCGCCGCAAATACTAAAATTGAAACCATCCTAAGAACACATACTTTACGAAGTCAGGTCACGCGAATAGCATTATTCTTCCCAAGGCGTATCGTTAAGGCGAAATTCTTAAATGTAACGCACAAATGAGTTCTTTTAAGAAAACGTGACTGCTTATCATGCAAAGTAATATTGCACACAATATTGTTTTAGTGCCGAATATTCTCGCGAAGAATTCTCTTCTGTATTTTTAATAAAAATAGGTTAAGTTTCCTCACATATATCACGTCTCTGAGAAATTAAATTAGACTACGTTTACTCAATAATGTTTCTGAAAAGTTTGAAGAGAAAATTAGATTTGTACACATATTATTCAACTGTGCACGTAGTCTGATACAATTTACTATCGTGAAATTCGGTAAATCATATTACTAAAGCACTTATTAGTTTATTTTTAAATTCCGTGTATGTTCTCACTTTTTCATCATTTTTAGTCATTTCATGTGTATTTCTGTACCTCAGAGGTATACAACATTATGTCACAAAACGAAAATTTTACAGGAGAGGCCAAAATGGGCGGAGTGAAACTTTCAATGCAATTTTGACATAGTTGCTATACATATATTGGAACAAAGTCAACAGTATTTTTTATTATTATTAGATGGAATTATTATGTTTTACACATTATTACAATAAAGGTCATTCTTATCTGATTTTGTGGACTTGAGACTATTTATCTTGTAACATAAATTAACTTGGGTGCTTTAAGAAAGCATTATGATATCATACTATTGTTTACCTCTAAATAAAACTTGTGGATGTTATTGGAATTCAGCACGTAGAAACATTATGTCTCTTGCCAGTATGTATCATTATGGAAATACTAGTATTTAAGAATTTGGGAAGGGTTTACTAATAAAATGAAACAAAAGTTACTTCACAAAACTGAAAATCAAACAAAATATTTATTTTTAACCAAAACTGCTACTCGCATGCTTCAGGTAAGTCAGGGACATCTGCACATGGAAGATTTTTATAATAATCGTGGAACATAGATGGAATCCACTGCAACGATTTTTGTAAGTCGTTGTATTTCAGTCTCGAAATGGGCTTTTGAGTTTCTCGAATTGGTTTCGGCGTGGGCACAGAAAATCCTCTCCGTTGATTTCTGATGAAACTAACTTCTTCAAAAGTTTCCTGATCAAATGATGTTTTGTAAAACATTGAACCTGTTTTATTCTTGCGGAATTGCATCCATACTATAGCAGAATATGGTACAGACTCTCCTGCGATAGATTTTTTTCTGTGAACAAAAGGAGCTGATGATCCGTTGAAAAAGGCAGAAAAATCCATGAAATGATCAGTTTCCATGTTTACCACTTTAATTTTTGAGTTTCTTGAACAGCTCTTTATAAACTGTTGCCAGTCCCAAGGAGTCACGATGGGAAACTCCTGGATTTTTTTCTTTTCTCTCTCTATTATTGAGTGGACTACATCCACTTCCATGTGAGTATGACCTTTTAATAAATATTTGTGGTTTATTATCTCCACATTTTCTTTTTGAGACAATATCCACAAATACGCCATCATTACATAAATATTTTTATTCTGCCCCGCACAGTTGTCGCTCCATACTGTTACTTCTTTTAATGCGCTATCATGAAGCTGCTCAAAAAACTTAATTATTCCAGAAGCCATTTCATTACCGCCTCGACCTGCCACGGTCTCATCCCACATAAAACACCAACTTTCTTTGGGTACCGAATCCATAATTGTAAAGTTAAAAGTCCACAACTTTCTGTAATAGAAACTCTGTCCATTAGTTAAATAGGGTGTCGGTAAACATTTTTGAAGGTCTACTGTCAGCATTTTCTTGGCACCGTGGCTTTCAATAGCTGCAACTTTATCAAATCCTTTCAAACTGTATCGTAGACTGCTTTCTTCAAGATGTTTGTTATGTAGAACTTTCATATTATTCTTTTCAGTTTCATCTGTGGCGTTTTTGTATTTGATAACAAACATATCACAATCATCACAAGTGTCATTAGCAGGAGGACTGAAACCGAGATTGAACTCTGTATTAAAAATATGTCTGTATAGCCACGCCTTTGCCGTATATCCTCTTCAGAACAGAACTCTACATACAAGGAATACAATTTATCAATATTTAGGTGGCATCCAAGATACTGTCTTTCTGTTCTGTTTCGACTATAATGGCTCTCATATCTCGGTATCATGCCAATGTGTTTTCGTATGGTATCTTTAACTACATCTGCTGTTTTGTTAGGCGGTGGATGTCTTCCTCGTCTATCTGCTTGCACAAATCCTTGTGTAGATTTTTTTATCGCGTTTCTCACAACAGTTTCTGATATAGCCAAGGTATTCAGAAAAAACTTTTTGCAAACCTTTTCGACTTTTCCGTCATTTAAAAACGTGTAATTTAATGTGTATGCTCTTTTAGGTGGTTGGTCAGGATCACGGCGTCTGGATCTAGCAGTTTGAACTTCTGAAACTCTAGATATAATAAATTGCCTTTTTAAATCCCACGTCATCTCTTCCGCGTAATACTTCTGATAAATAAATTGTCTAACATTTTCGTCTATACGTTCACTACATTTCAATCTGCAAGCACATACTGGTTTCATCTTCTTTTCTGGAACAACTTTTCCTTTCTTAGAAGTATAAGATTTTCCTGTGATTGCGCCTTGTTTTCTTAAATTGCATTGCCATTTTAACTTATTTAAAGTTCTTTTACGACTCTTCTTTACAGTAATTTGAGGTGATAGCTCGAGCTGAATATCTGAGGGAGAATTATTCAGCGATTGAGTCGTTCCGTTTTCTCTAAAATTTTCTAGAACATCGATGGACGAACTGTCTGATTCTGGTATAGTTACCTGTCTTCGTTTTTCAATTTCGCAATCTGTAGAGTCTTCATCAGTGTTTGGAATATACTCTTCGTCTGATGGTGAAAAATTTTCCTCAGAACTCATACCATCTTCTGTTCTCATGCGGTGAAAGTTAGTTGATGGCACGAGATTATTTGAAATGTCAGTGAGCAAAGCAGAGGTTGACGGTTGTGCATCATCAACAGTAGCATCTTCGACGGTATGCATTACTTCGTATAGTGCCGGAACCGCGTCAATATCTGGCATGGCCTTGAAAATGAACCTTCGTGCCTTTCCAGGACAAGCTGTTCTTCTCTGGAATTCTAAAACAAAGTTTCTATCTTAGCTACGTACTTATCCGACTTAACTTTCGATCGCTGATTACTAACGAATAAATTCGGTTGCAATAATGATGCTTGCGAATAATGAAAGTCTCTACATCCTAGACGCATTTCTCGTAAGCATAAATATTGCAACCCAATTTATGCGTTAGTAATCAGCGATCGAAAGTTAGCGATTTTGTCGTTATCTCTGTCGAGACTGCCAGCCCAGAATGTACCTACTAGGTAGTAGATAACAGGATATGGCGAAAAGGTAATCTTTAAAACATACAAAGTATTGTCGAGCAGTCATTGTCACCTGCCTGCTGGTGTACGTACCTTTGTTGAAGTCTTCTCGATATTTTCCATCAGAAATATCAGTGAACAAAGAAGAGGTTGACGGTTGTGCTTCATAATCAATAGTACCGCTGATGTTATGTATCTCGGAGGGAGCTACAAGCATGTCCTTGTCCAGGTCTTGACAAAATTTTGATGATAAAACTTGGTGAGAACGGTCCCAGTCTTGGAAATGGTGATCTTCTCTCTGAGATCCTAAAAATAAAAAAATATACTGTCATAAATTAATATTTTCTATTGAAACGTTATTTTTGTGCATTTTCGGAGCAGAATTTAATTAGTAAACTAATTAATCGCGAGCATCATCATAAAACCTACTTTAAACATTTTGTACCTCATACCCGCTGTGTTTATGCCACTGAAAAATAGACCTTAACACCCAGTAATCTAGATCTAGTAATATAGTTTATCCGCGGAGAATTTGAGTACCAACAATATTTTGTTAAAAACTAATATAAAAGTACTACTTATCACGAAACCCTAATTAGCGTAAATATGGATTCCACAAGAAACATAAGAAAGTCTAATATGCACAATATTATGAACATCTAACAATTTATGACATTGAAAAAAGTATCTTAATACCATGAAATAAAGATTAATGGCATAAAACGTATACAGGAGATACTATTGTTTACCTCTCGGTACGTTTTGGCTAAACCATTTTTATAAAACTAATTAAAACATTACTTACCATATTCTGAAGTCGTATCATGTTGATCTCCGATATTCACTAGGCCACACAGTAATTTTCCGCGTGAAAACATTAATTATTATAATTTTAAACACTTTTTAACAATAATGCGTATAGTTTTGCACGCACAGTAGGTACAACGACGGCGCATGCACTGACGCTAGCGAGCGACGACGTTCATACGGAAAACAGCGCGCTGCGCGCGACTATTCGTTCAGAGGCAAAGAACATTAACTCCAATGAACAACATTAAGTTCGCGCAAAGCTTAGAGGTAAACAATCTTATCATCATTTGAGGTCCTATACCCATTGAACGTTTGTGGATTTAATGTCATATACGATTGGATATTTCCTTTCTTATATGTCATTGGACTTAATGTCTTAAACCATTATGTAGAACTGGTTCTTACGATTTTAATGGTGCAAAAAACATATTTTCAAAAAAAGTGGAGTTACTATTGTATACCTCTGAGGTACAGATTTTATTAAGTGTTACGAAAATTATCAACCAACCCATACAGGGCCCGCGTAGTGGATGATGGCCCATACCCTCGAACAAAGAGTATTAGTCCCAGGCAGTAGGAAAGTAATTATTGTTCAGCTCGTACCGATATCTTCTACGAGATCTGCTGCGACGCCTTCTGACGGTAATTATCTAAGTCAGGAAAATGACAGTCCTCAATCTTTTTTTCTATCGTAGATTTTATCCATTTCATTTACATGAGTACACAAGAGGAAGTCTGAAAGTGTCGCTGGTGACTGAAAAGTTGTGTGGTAAACGATTGTCTTAGTATGGGTATGTGATGCGGTAGAATAAGGAAAATAACGTGATGAAGGTTTTGAGTATGAATATGGATGGGTTTAAGAGTAGAAGAAGACCAAAAAAACGATGGATGGATTGTGAGGTTGATAATTATGACAAGATGGGCGGTGTCTGATGAGATGACCAGAAATAAAAATAAAACAATAGAAAATGCTTTTTATTCTGACTTTTAAGTCCATTTGCTTAGTACAACACACAACTTAGAAACTAGTATTAGTACTTATATCTACCCGAAGAACAAAACGAAACAGAAACGAAACAAAACAATTATTAGTTATGCGCCACAGTGGCATGTAGGCCCATCCAATGACCCTGTATGGGACTGTCCCACCTGTCAGCTAAAGTTGACAGGATGCTGTTGGGGCTGACGCGTACCCTGCGCATGATGGGGGCGCATCGCTTGCGCATGATGGCGTGAAAACCATCAATGCCCGCTTCTGCGAACATGAAGCACTGCAGTATCGCGGCAACCCCATCAACACCCTGAATGCATTGTTGTATTGTACGCGCAGAGTGCTGTGTGCCCTCTGCATGTAGTTGAGTGTAGCCTTTACTTCAGTCGAGCATTTCGCAATAGAGAGGTATGGAAGAAAAAGATACCTGCGCCGACACCGATAAACTGAGATAAGTGCAGGAGAATGTGATGATCTTAGAATTTAATTCAATCTTTCAAGATCTACATACTTGAGTTTTATTACAATTGTTTGAAAAAAAAAAGCGAGACAAGTCAAGTACCTACTTGTATATGTTTCGGGTGTCTAAACAGCGTGGATATCTCCTTGCAAGGGGGACTGGCACGTCTTTTAAATTCCTTTATTAGATTCCGAGCAACGTTCTTGTGTCACCGGGCGGCCGATCTGTTTACATGTTCGGAATTTACTGGTATGTTTGTAGGGGAAGAAAAAATAATCTGAATATTTCATTTCGTTGGCGTTAGAGTTTTGAACGCCATTGTAACATACAGGGTGTAAACAACCTCATCACGAAGCCGTCAACCAAGCATTCTGTATATGAAACTAAGTAATTTTACGCAATAGTTATTGCTGAGGAACAACTTTTTTTTTTTGGGGGTTAAAAATCAAGTCGACATTGACAGTGTGCTGATGGATGGATTGAATAGTACGGGAGTCGTGGAGGTGTTTAAAGTAAAAATCTGTGTTAAAAACTTATATTTAAAAAAAGCTTGGGAAGTTTGGCCCCCAATATCTCCGTAACTAGAAGGTTCCCAGGTATGGTATAGAACAAAAAAAATATCGCAACGACGGGGAAAACAAGTGCCTTTCAGCTTCGTTAAGAAGTTTTTTAACCCTTCAAAGTTCATACGCGTCAAGTAAACGCATGCCCCCGTAAGCCAACGACCCAAATATTTGTCAAAAATGCGGTGCACTAATACAAACACGAAATAAACTATTAAATACATAGTTTTGGTATCCCTATTTTTTTTGTAAATATTTGCGGTGAACTTGTATTTTGGTGTGGAGAGCACGCGCGTGCACTTATGCTCAGTAGTTTGTAAGGTTGGACAATAAGCTTGGCCCCATTTTTCATGGGAATTATACATATCTTGTGAAATGTGGCAATATAAGCCAGCGAGGCAGTGTGAATTCGCTTGCGGAATTTTACCAATTAACCAGTGTCTAACATACAAGATATCTCACAAACTCTATTTTTACTGTTTGTTGCAATAAATAAAACATTATAAGTAAATGGTAACTTTCCATCCATTTTGAAAATGCAATACTTACGTAAGTTCGTTCGACTACAGTCAGGTATTAAAATTGTTTTCCGGAAAGCATTTTGTAACTTTCTGTTGTATGCACTCGGATGTTCAATAAACGCTCCTCTTGTTTTTGTTTTAGGGGGCCCAGGTCAATAAACGCTAGGGCTGCTTCACCCATACAGAATATATCAGAAAGGTGTTTTGTACGAAAAAATATTCAGCTGTTCATTATCTGCCTAGACTTTTCCCAACTATGTTGAGATCGGCTTCCAGTCTAACCGGATGCACCTGGATATCAGTATTTTACATGGAGCGACTGCCTATCTGACCTCCACAGTCCAGTTAGTACTATGTAATACGATACTCCCTGGTGAGATTGGCTGTCAGACTTTTTGGGCCACTACCTACCTATAACGACTGTCAAAGATCTACGAATGACAGCCGGGACCAAAAGCTTAACTTGTTTTCCGAGGCACGGAGGAAACTCAAAAAAAAAAAAATTCGCTGTTTGAAACAAAATTTCACCGAAATGGAGGGGAAGCCCTAAAAGACAGACACTGGCCGTATTGGTGAGGTTGTTTAGAAAGGCCAGGTCCGTAGTACTCACAGCGTGCGTGCGTGCATGATCAGATGTATGAAATAAATGCTTTGATTTGATTTGAACGTGGACGAGTATGTAAGTATTGGTATTGCCTACTGCTATGTAAAAAAGGCGTGAGTTTTACATTATGGGATGCTGTATAGCTGTTTTTTTTTACGGAAGGTGGGAAAGTGGTTCAGTTTAAAAGTTTATACCACTTTCTTTAATATGACCACTACGGGGAGAACAAGTGCTTTTCAGTTGCGTTAAGGGTCACTTCATACCCATTATATTATTACACATATAGGTATGTTGATATACAGGTTATATGTAGGTTCGTATAAAGCCGCGTGGGTGACGTCGGATTGTGCCGAATAGACCCGAACAAGATCCAGTGATGGTAGGTGCCGAACGGAGTTTCAGCCAGAGGCGAATAGCTGGCCCTAACAATTGTGTGGCATCCATCGCAAAAGTAAAAAAAAACACTTAAAAAGCAATTAATAAATTGCCGTTAAAAGTTCTGCAATTTTGTCGACGAAATTGATAAAGTCGTTTAATTCTTAATTGGTTAAATGTATCGCCATGTTAACAGGGTCAAACGGTTTACAGCACTTTTTTACGGCCGTTTAATAACTGGACTGCCGAATGAATGATTAGGATTAATATTTTAAAATTTGAAACTAAAAAGACTGACGCAGATATGGACATTCCGCGTCGCATTTCAAAATTCCTTCTACAATACTTTCGTGCCCCATAAATGCAATGCTTACATAAGGATCTGGCATATACTTCAGTACCTGCCAGATCAGTTTTTTTTTTTCGTTTACGATCATGACCTCTGCATCGGTGCAGTGTCCGGAGTTCGGAACCGTGTCCGCAGTTCAGTGTGACAGAATTTTTAATGTTACTGCCGTACATTTCCAGATAAAATAAAAACTAAGCTACTTAACAGCAGAAGTAGCAAATAATGACCATCACCACATCACGACTGTATTCCTCGAGGCTAACAGAGGTGTACGTAATAGTGCACTAACATTTCGCCAGTTAGTGAGTCCCGTGTTATAGGGGGCGAGATTATTGCCATCAATTGGACACAAATCCAGGCTCTGCGGCTGTCACTGAGAAATTCCTGATAGAAAAACCGAAGGACACTTTTCCCGACCTGGGAATCGAACCCATGACTTCATACTCAATAATAGCGCTTGCGAACACTTCCCAACAGCGCTTTGTAGGAATTTCTCAGAAGAAATAATAATAATAATATCGCTGGACATTAACACACAGCGCCATCTAGTGCCACACTAAGCAAAGCTTGTGTCGTGGTCACCAGACAGTCGATATACTACATATATACTTTTTGTTTGTAAATACATGCTTATTATACATATAAACATCCATGACTCGGAAACAAATGTACATGCTCATCACACAAACATTTGCTCCTACCGGGATTCGAACCCAGGACCCTAAGAACGTAAGGCAGCCTCACTACCGCTGCGCCATGTTCGGGTCGTCAAATATAACTTTGTCACTACGACCAGTCGTTGTGAACGTATCAGTGTTCCTCAAAACTGATATTCAAAAGACATAAACCTGATAACTACGCAATGCGGAAATAACCCTCTTTCCATAATTCGATAATATTGTTTGTGTTGAACAAGGAGTTCTGGTAAAATCCTTCGCCAAAACTCTGATAACGTGTCAGCCGTCCTTTCTCTTTGCTTCAACAAACTATAGAACCTTCTTGAAAGCATTTGATAGTAAACTTTGTGAGTAAGACGTTAAATTTGAATTTAGCTTGTTGACTGATTGGTGGTGTGTGTGTTTGGATTCGCATGTCTTGTAAAGTTTCGTCAGGGAGTCGAATTTTAAGTGTGTGATGGTAATGTTTTTGGTTTTGCTGTGTTTTTTATTTGGCAGGTGTATACATAAATAAATAACTGAAAATCAAAAACACGAAGTCATTTAATGACATGACGAGTTAACCATACTCAATACAGTGGGGCTTGGATGTCCGAAAACTACATTTTTTTATTATTTTTAGCCTCAGCCAGCACTGTCGACATAGTTGGGATGACCATGGATATTTATAAGGGTAAATTAAGAAACTTGCGCGATAAATACAGAAGTTTTAACGGCGTTGACATATGAACTTTTTATCCAACTTCCTTAATTAACGCCCACTCATAGTAAAAAAGTAGTTCAAGTAGTTATAATCAGAAAATTAAATATTTACATCCAAAAAAGAATAAATAAATAATGAGGATGACGTGACTTAAATGCCCTTTTCAGGGCCGAGGAGGGCCAGGAGGAGGAGGTGGAGGTTTGTATCTTGAGTATTTTTTAACCCCCGACGCAAAAACGACGGGGTGTTATAAGTTTGACGTGTCTGCGTGTGTGTATATGTGTGTGTATCTGTCTGTGGCATCGTAGCTGCCAAACGGATGAACCGATTTTGATTCTGTTTTTTTTTTGTTTGAAAGATGAAAGTCGGGAGTGCAGTTCTTAGCTATGTTTTACAAAAATCAGTACTAGATGGCCGCCGCCACAAAATGGCGTATTACATATGTATTTATTCAACAACTACTTCAATATGGGTATCAAAAAAGGACTTGACTAGTAAAATACTATGTGCTATAGTAAATTTTAAATCCAAGATGGCCGCCACCACAAAATGGTGGATACCATTTCTTTTTCCCAACTTCCTCAATATGTGTATCAAATGAAAGGGCTTGACACCCGTAAGTTACGTTAACTTCGTTCCAAAAAAAAAATTCCATAAAATTATGACACTCACATTAGTGTCATAATTTTATGGGGTAATCAAGGGATTTTTAAATGTTTATTAAAATGTTACTTGTTCAGTAAATCATTGTAACCGATCTACTCATACAAATATATTTTACTTGTTTCAAGATCGAGGACTTTATTTCAATTACTTAAAATAACCAAAATTCGCTTCCAAAATACTTTTTTTTGTTTTTATTTCAATAGATTAAAGAAGTATGGTCATGTTTTAATGTAGAAGTTAATAAAATTCATTCAATTTAACAAAAAGTTACACAAAATATTATTTACAAAAAGTTACAAAAAAAAACAAAGTTACAAAAAGTTATAAACAAAAAGTTACACAAAATATATTTTTTAAACGAAATAGAAACACAATCAAAATAAAAGCAAATGATATTTTTATAGCAATGCAGGCTTTCAATATCTTGTAGACTATTATAATGCAAAGACAATATGAAGTCAACGAAGTGAATGTTTGAAAAAGTAATGAAGTTTGCGCGTCGGAACGGGGCGAAGGAACAATTGTATGAAATGAACAAGTTTGTATAGTGACAATGTTCAGTAGGAAACAAAAGAAGATACGAGTAAGAATTCGGACAACTACAACTACTCGTACTTTTGAAGACGTATGCCACATTGGGCACCTGCTTTGGGTTGGGGGTCTTTTGGGATCGGGTCCGCTGTCCCGGATTCCCCCCAAAATATTTTTGAGTGAAATTTTGGGACTACAAAAAAAAGTTAAAGTACAGTTTATGTGGCCAAGTCTTTGACATCGCTCGTCTGAATGTGTCTTTGTTTCACTTATATTAGGCTAACAATAAATGATCGGAGGGGCTCGTGGAAATAATAACTATAAAATAATAACGTTCGGGTCGATATTCAGTTTAAGCCGCACTTGTCTACGTTGGTCCGTGGATGGGTGACCTGACCGCCAATTAAATACCGAGTTTTCTCCGTGCCTCGCAAAGCACGTTAAGGCGACTGTCATTTGTAGATCATTGACAGTCGTTACAGGTAGTGTCCCGAAAGTCTGACATCCAGTCTTCCCAAGGGGTACTATTTACCCAGTACTAATTGGGTTCTGGAGGTCGATTCATATTTTAATCATTATACAACCCGATACTGAGCTGAAAATTGCAAAAAACGTGAGAAAATTTGAATTTCTGCTTTTTGCTCCCTACATCCTGCACATTCACTATAAAACTTTAAAAAAAACTTGTGCCCAGTGGCGACAATAGGCGGGCATCCAGCACCCTAACTTTCTGTACTTGATTCTTTACAGCCAGCTCAAGTTCTTATGTTTTAGGGTTCCGTAGCCAAATGGCAAAAAACGGAGCCCTTATGGATGCGTCATGTCTGTCTGTCTGCCTTTCTGTCTGTCCGTATGTCACAGCCACTTTTTTCCGAAACTATAAGAACTATGCTGTTTTAACTTGGTAAGTAGATGTATTCTGTAAAACGCATTAAGATTTTCACACAAAGATAGAAAAAAAAAACAATAAATTTTGGGTGTTCCCCATTCTTAGAACTGAAACTCAATATTTTTGTTTTTCATCAAACCTCCTAATACGTGGTACCTATAGGTCTTCAAAAATGAAAAATGATATTGAGGTTTCTAAAATCATTTTTTTCTAAACTGAATAGTTTGCGCGAGAGACACTTCCAAAGTGGTAAAATGTCCCCCCCCCCCCCTGTAACTTCTAAAATAAGAGAATGATAAAACTAAAAAAAAATATTTGATGTACATTACCATGTAAACTTCCACCGAAAATTGGTTTGAACAAGATCTAGTAAGTAGTTTTTTTTTAATACGTCATAAATCGTAAACCGCAATTTACCATAATAATAAATGTAACTTGTTGCTACGGAACCCTTCATGGGCGAGTCCGACTCGAACTTAGCCGCTTTTTTCCCAAGTGTAATTACTAAGTAAGAATTAAGGGTCGTTTCAGAGACCTAAAATATTCCAGATGCTGTCATTAATTTCAGCAAACGACATGTTCCTGGTAGTTAACTTCTTAGGTAATTCTATTAGTGATGATAAATATTGGCAAAAGTAGAACTTAAACTTATTAAGTACGGTCACGAGCAATTGGTTCGGGTAATATGGTTAGAAACTTACATCATCTACCTATCCTTTTCCCAACTATGTTGGGGTCGACTTCCAGTCCAACCACATGCAGCTTAATACCAGGATTTTACTTGGAGCGACTGCCTATCTGACCTCCACAGCCCAGTTAGAACTGGGTAATACGATACCATTTACCACTAAGACTGGTAGTTAGACTTTTTGGGCCACTGACTACCTGTAACGACTGTAAAAGATCTACAAATGACAGGAACCAACTGCTTAACGTGTTTTCCGACACACGGAGAAAACTCGTATGTAAGGTTGTTCACCCATCCATAGACCAACCCGGTCCGAGTGGCTATTTTTATTGAGACACGAGCTCCTCTTTGAAACTTACAGAAGAAGAAGAAGAAGAAAAAAGAAGAAGATAAGCGACAAGTGACATTAAAAGTGTAGTTTTAAACCGTGAAAGCCTAAAACAGAGTTCAGATCTATTTCACGATAGTAGGGGGATATCGTTGGTTTTGCTCATCCAAAGTTCGTCTGGAAGACATCGCTATAAGAAACAAAACCGCCAGTATAATCTCTATGTAAAAATGTTCAAAGAATCATGATCCTTCTGCCCTTTTCCTAATTTATTCGTGGTCAGTGCAGGATGTCTTCTTCTTCCATACATCTCTATTACTCGTCATCTTCAGCAGTCACATGATTTCTAGCCATATCATTCTTTACACAGTCTATCCATTGTTTCTTTGGCCTTCTTCTACTCTTATAGCCGACATTCATACTAACCATCTATCCATCCACCATCCAACCATCACCACCACCACCACCACCACCACCACCAAACCACCAAACCACCACACCACCACCACTATCACCATCTCGTCACCACAAACCGTTGATAGTTAACGCTGACTTTGTCGAAGTTCATAAACTCATTGAGAAACCTAGCACAAAATACATATTTCATCGGGGCGATTACACTGCAATTACGTCTGCACTAGATCTTGTGGACTGGAATACGTTGTTGTCCGCTGGATCCCTGGACCAAGCCCTGAACCTTTTCTATACCAAGCTATACGAGCTCAGAGACTTGTACATTCCCGTTAAACCTTTAAAAAAATCAACACACCCCCCCTGGTACACCAGTGCTTTAATTAAAATATTAAAAGAAAAACACAAATACCACAACAAATACAAAAATTACGGCAACTTATCCGATTATAACTCTTTTTCTCTCTTGCGAAACCGAGCTAAGGAATTAGAGGTTGTTTGTTTTGATGCCTATATGGAAAAAATAGAATCCTCAATCGCCAAAAATCCTAAATGTTTCTGGTCGTATATCAAAAGCAAAAGAAGTGGTAATACGTTACCCAACGTGTTACACTACATGGACTCGTCCGCAGACACCGGCGAGGGTATCACTGAGCTTTTTTCTTCCTACTTTCAGTCTACCTTCCAAGAACCTGACTCAGAATCTGACGATCTGGATTTTAATAACGATACTCATCCAGCTAGCTCGGTGAACCTGAGTACAGTTAGCGTGTGTCCGGAGACGGTACACAAGCTACTCATAGGCTTGGACCCATCTAAATCTGGTGGGCCAGATTTGATACCTCCCATTTTCATAATTAATTGTGCAAAGAGCCTGGTGGCACCAGTCTGTGTGCTGTTTGAGCGGTCGTTAAGGGAAGGTATTGTCCCAAAGATGTGGAAATCGGCATTTATTACACCAATTTTTAAAAAGGGGGATAAATCTAAAATAGAAAACTACCGTCCCATTTCTAAATTATGTATTTTCTCTAAAGTTCTTGAACGAATAGTACATACGGAAGTTTACTCAGTTATGCAACGTCATTTCGGCGACGAACAACATGGTTTCCTCAGAAAACGGTCAACTGCCTCCAACCTGATACTATCCAATGAAATTATAACCACTGGGATGGACGACCGATGCCAGGTCGACGCGATATACACAGACTACAGCAAATGCTTTGACCGTATAGATCATCGCGTGCTTCTTCAGAAGCTAATATCTGCAGGAATACACGGTGATCTATATCGGTGGTTTTCTTCATACATAGAAAACCGTACACAAGCTGTGGTTCTGCGTGGATACACGTCTGGATGGAAATCCGTCCCATCAGGAGTGCCCCAAGGCTCAATCTTAGGGCCGTTATTGTTTACAATATTTATTTTAGACATTAAAAAATGCTTTAGAAACTCACATATCCTATTATACGCAGATGACATGAAGGTCCTAAAGTCCATACGCACATTATCTGACACAGAGCTACTTCAGTCAGACCTTGACAGATTCGTCCAATATTGCAAAATTAACAAATTACAATTAAATGTATCCAAATGTTTTCACGTAGTATTCACTCGCCAGAAATCTATTATTGGCCCAGGGTATAAACTAGATGGTGCTTACATAAGTAAAGAAACCAGTATCAGGGATCTTGGTGTCGTACACGACAGCAAGCTGCTTTTTGATAATCATATTGAAGCAGTCGTCAACAAGGCGTTCAAAGCCTTAGGCTTCATTACTAGAGCTTGTTCTAGTTTTCGTTCCCTAAAACCATTAAAGGTTCTTTATTGTTCTCTAGTGCGTAGCAATCTTGAGTACGTTTCTCAAGTATGGAATCCTCAATATGAGATTTACAAAACTCGTATTGAGTCTGTTCAGAGGAAATTTTTGCGTTACTTGGACTTCAAGGCTGGGCAATTCTCAGTCGACTATGAACACCGCTGTAAGCGATATCATTTCTTACCATTGGAAGTAAGACGTAATATCAGTGATATCTGTTTTTTAGTGAACATCGCAAACGGCTCGGTTGATTGTCCTGAACTACTCAGCAAAATACTACTTCGCACTAATCTTAACAATTTAAGAAAACGGCCTCTTCTCCAAGTACCATTCGCATCGACAAAGTACAGGCGCAATGCCTTCTGCATACGTAGTGTTATAGCTCTAAATAGTTTACCGTCACACCTGGAAATCGATCTGTTTTGCACCAGCGCACACAAAATTAGAAAGATTTTGAACAAGGAGTATTTTGGTGACAGCCATAAATAGCTTTAGTTTTTTTTTTTTTATTTTGATATTGCACGACTTGACATACCTCATACCACATAACTCATATTATTATCTCGACATATTTACCAATATTATATTCTGTTTATTGTGTGTTTTGTTTTGTAATCGCTGTAATTGGTCAACGCATGTAACTCATTACTATTTAGATATATATATGTGAAAGCTTGTAATTAGCAATCGTAACTACTTATACATGTTTTTTTTTATTATTGTTATTAGTCTGTAAGCTTTCTTTAAAATTAAATAAATAAATAAATAAATCTATCCATTCCATTTCCTAACCAACTAACGTCATTCCAAAATAAAGTATATTTTATCCATTCATTTTAAAAGTTGCTACATATAAGTACTGTAGAGGTTCAATTGTAATACATCATCCTGGCCAGTAATGAATGCTGGCAGCTTGATTATTTAAAAAATTAAAAAAATTAAATAAAGAACATAGAATAGACAATTAAAAATGATGTGTTGTCAGGGAGACAGACTTCAGATACGAAATGACATGTTTACTGTGATTGTACCAAGGATTGTACTTAGATATGGGAAATACAGAATGTAGAATGAAATGGAACATGTAATAATAATGAGAATGTGTAAATAAATGAAAATGAAACATTCGGAATATCTAAAAATAAGAATTCGGAAAAATAAGAATATGAAGGAATAAGAAATTGGACAATTTAGACTTCGGAAAGCAACGCCGACGGTATTATGTATTGAAATTTATGAAATAATATACCTATACATAATATCCTAAAGAGGATTGTAATTTAGTAGAATAATTTAGTAGAATAATACGTTCCCTACGCTACAGTACACTCGACTTACTACATTTTGATGTGTACCTATATACGCCTTCTTTCTATTCCATGAAGTGTTGATGAGATTCTCATTTTTCTAAATTAAGCTCAAGCTTACCTTTGTGCAAACAAGAATAAATTAAACAAAGTTGCTAAACCAGACCTTTTGTCAGTCGGTGCAGTTCAAAACTTTGACCAACAGTTAAGTCTGAACGTTGAGGTCCTGTTGATGACAGAAACGTAATAACTGTTTCTATTTAAATGTTACAGCTGCGGAAGTTAGAACAACAATTGTGAAACTTATAACAATGGTAGAAGGTTTAAAATGGCGCAACGTGTGAACAACCTGCACTGATTGCATGTTCGAATGAGGAGGCATGTTTTAGTGAAATGTACGCGATGAAATAATAGCCGAATGGGGCATTTTCACAATCATTAGGCGACACCTAAAAGTAAAAACATGTATTGTATTGTACAAAGGGCTGGTGTCCGCAACTCCATGTCAAAGCGCGTATTTTGCGTAAGGGCTGTTTTCTACCACGCGGGCCCAGTGCGGGTTGGTAGATGTCACATGTCTTCGATTTTTTGGTTCTAGGACATGCCGGTTTCCTCACGATGTTTTCCTTCACCGTTTATTGTATTTTAAAAACTATGTAGAGGCACACTGTTGGATTTTTTCATCACCCAACTCAGTGCTGAGAGACGAAATTCAAACAGCAATATACATACAGGGAGGAAAGAAAGGTTTTTTTTTTTTTTAATCTGCTGCTTCCTGCTATAAACAAATACCTAGTAACAGGGCGATAGTACAAAATGCTTGAATTATGTGAATTCTGCCTTGCGTGTGTTTCCTTCCGTAAGAGCTACATTATAATACCGACTTTATCTATAGTGACCAGTTTGAATACTTTGTAGATTATACGCCTTAGTACACAGAATAATGTACTAGCAAGAGCGTGCGATGGAAACGTATTGTAAATAGGTGGGTTTTTTAATCAAAAATACAATTATTCTACAGCATTTTAGTTACATTGTTTGCACAATCAGTATAATAGGGATGACGACTCACTAAAAAAATGGGCTTTTCGATAAAAATGTACATAAATGTGACGTTACACGAGTTTTTGACAAAAAATGCAAACGATACAGAGCTGCATCGTCTTCATTTTTATTAACCTGAAAAAAGAAGAAATACGTGTCCAATATTTTTTGGAAATCTATATGACGGACCTATAAACGGTAGGCACTTGGCCCGCCGCACAGTACATGCCTGTGTCAAATGTAGACATATACAAGGTAAAACATTGAATCCCATGATGGGAAACTTACCTGCACAGCGCATCACACCTGACTTTCCATTTCGTGCTGTTGGCGTTGACTTCGCTGGTCCGTTCCTCACGGTAAATAAGAAGGGTCGAGGTGCACGATTGACAAAAACCTATTTATGCTTGTTTGTATGTTTCCGCTATAAATGTGTGCACCTGGAAGCCGTCACTGATTTGTCTAAAAACGCGTTCATCATGACGTTACGCAGGTTCATATCGCGCAGGGGCAAGCCAGCGGAGATATTTTGTGATAATGGCCGCAACTTTGTTGCAGCAGCTAAAGAGATAGGCAATTTTCTTAAAACTCATCATGAACCTGTAGTTGATTTTGCTACCAATGAAGGCATAAAGTTTGTGTTCTCTCCCACGTATGCTCCACATTTTGGCGGCATCTGGGAAGCCGGCGTAAAGTCTGCGAAATACCATTTAAGGCGCGTTATGGGGAACAATCATTTGACGTTTGAGAAGATATGTACTCTCTTCACACAGGTGGAGGCTGTGCTTAATAGTCGACCTTTATGCCCACTCTCTCCTTCCCCTCACGATTACCACTTCCTGACTCCCGGTCATTTTCTGATTGGGCGTGCTCTAAATGCATTGCCTGGTCCATCTCTAGAGCACGAGAACCAGAACAACCTTCAACGCCACATGAAGCTTGAACAAATTTACCAACATTTTTGGCAGCGTTCGCAAAGAGAATATGTAGCAGAGCTACAGCAGCGCTACAAATGGCGTACGAATTCAACATCCCTGCAAGTTGGAGATTTAGTTCTTCTCCAGGAAGATAACGTCCCACCACTCAGCTGGCGAATGGGACGAGTCAGCCGCCTGTTCCCCGGGACCGACGGCGTCACCCGAGTCGCAGACGTGGAAACTACCAGAGGCTGCTTCAGGAGGCCTCTCACTCGGATCTGCCCCCTGCCTACCTCTTCACCAAATGACGACTGAAGAAGTTGAAAGGAGTCTTTCAACGGGGGGGAAGATGTGTGCGCCAAATCTACGCCTGATGCTTTTCCAATAGCATCAAGTTGCACAAGCGAGTTGTGCCATAGTGTTTTTATCAGTGGTTTGTGATTTTTACACACACCCGCACATTCTGATTTTATTTTCTCTTTTATGTTTTGTATGTACTTGTCTACGTCGAGATCTAAATTGTGTGTGGAAGCAATCCTTTGTACTTATTCTCAATATTCAATATAAAGACTTTAAGAAGAAACTGAGGTTTTAATTATAAAACTTCCAAATGTCCCACTACTGGACATAATTTGTGTCTTCCCTTTTCAGTGATATGAATAAATTATGAAAATATTATCAAATGAGGAACGAGTATTTTTAATTTTAAAGTCGACGTATTTACTTTACGTTTACAGCACATGCTCGTGCATGGGCCTCTGATATTCTGTTATACTTGACAGTTGTATCAAAAGGCTACAACAAGTAAAATTGACGTTAAACTCAATTTGTTCCAAAATTCGTTTTCCAGACTGGTCATTGCACTGTAGGTACTGTAAATCTATATGCATTTAATTCATTATCGAATGCAAATCCTTTGATCTGGTGTGTGACAGAAAAGCATGTTAATCTGTATAGTGGATTCTGCTTAAACGCGCTACACTCAACGTCAGAGGGATTATTTACAAAAAAAAATTAATAAAACGTGTACAATTTTCATTTGTCTGTGCATAGTTCAAATAAAACCGAATCATAGTGTATCGATATCATTTTCATGTGAAAACATTGATGTGGAAAACACGAGTTTCCAGTTATTTGATATATAGAAAGGTATTTTTTAGTTAATCCAAACACAGCTCGCACTAAATTGAATATTTGATCAATTTATATCAAACATATTTCATAGATACATAGAATATTCTTCACTTATATAAATATTTTACCAGTATGTAATCTTGATTCCAATTAATAAACCAATTTGAATGTTATATTTTGTTACTTTCTGCCTTGTTAGTCACAAGCGCGACTGTAAAGCGTCCTCGATTCGATTAAAATTGAGTTTTTCTATTAGTTTTTTTTTCAATAGCAGCCACGTAGTCTATGCCTAGTTGATGGTAACATTTTCGTCCCCCTTTTACATAGCACTTAAACATAACTGGCGAAATGTACCCACTATTGAAAAAAATCTAATAGAAAAACTCAATTTTAATCGAATCGAGGACGCTTAACAGTCGCGCTTGTGACCAACAAGACAGAAAGTAACAAAATATAACATTCAAATTGGTGCACCCGCACTGTATTTCTCTCCCTTATCCTTCGGGAATTGCAGACGTGATGTTTTATTACTTAAAGATTACCTGTGATATTTAAGAGGCTTGCGGAGCATGCGTTTTTCATACAAACGTAATACCAAAATAATTTGTAAATCAAACATATTCTTAAGGTAGTGTGTATTTATTTCGATTGAATTACAGAATATATAGGTTCCCAAACACATATTTTGAACGGACACGGATATCACTGAAATCTTAAATTCCTCATATCTCGCCTTTATATTGTTACATCGGATGATCGGACCTACTAGAACATTCGAGAAAGCACGTGATTACAGTATGTGTACGTTGGAATTTCGAGAGATTTCTATTATTATTACTTTCAATATCATTGTCCTTTCAAAATATTTATTTGGGAACATACATATTCTGTAATCCAATCGAAATATATACACACTACCTTAAGAATATGTTTTGTTTTCATATTATTTTGGTATTACGTTTGTATGAAAAACGCATGCTCCGCCGGCCCCTTAATAATAATATTAATAGGGCTTGCTACAGAAAGCAGTACTTCTTGACACGGCACGTATTGTTAGTAGGCTCGGACCCTGTTCCCAGCGCTAGTTTGCTACTGTTTTTTTTTTTATTTTTTAAATATTTTTTTATTTAGTTTTATTAATAAATATTAAAAAATGTAATTTATGTGTAAGAAATGAATAAAGGATATTAATAGTAATATTTAATAATATTTCGTTTCTTACTTTATGTCTGGTAAAAGATAACATCGAAGGGAACTTATAACCTTTAATATGAAAATGAGCTCCCGAACTTTGTACTGCGAGTTTAAGCCATCAATAAATCTTTTTTTTTTTTTTTTGTGCTTTATTACTAAGAACAAAATTCTTAATAATTAATTACGATCTAGCCTAAAAGACTAATAAGTAATTTAACTCTAACTTAATATGTTACGTGATAGAATATGTTAAAACTAAGAATAGTGTTCATTTGCACTTTTACACAAGTCCGTAGCACTTTCTTAGAGTCTAATATAATTTATAAAACACTATGTTCATGTGTTATTATGTATAGCACAACATTGTTACTATTACTCATTCACTTTGTACACTACACTAATTCAAAAGGTTTAGTTCTTTTTAGCCTACGCACTAAGTCTGTGTTGTCTAGCAGCTGGATTGCCTCAACATTCACGTGTCGATGGAGTCTGTGTTCGTGGGCTTCAGCAAATTTTTGGATAATGGTGGTGACGAATTCCATTTTAAGGTCACGATGAAGGTTGTCATTTCTTATGTACCAGGGTGCATTGACAGCATCCCTAAGTACTTTATTTTGGAATTGCTGGATTATTTTGACGTTGCTTTGTTTAGTACAGCCCCAAAGTTGGATGCCATACGTCCAGATTGGCATAAGAATATGCTTGTATAGGGTTATTTTATTATGTATTGATAGACAAGATTTCCTTCCGAGTAACCAATACATACTTTTATATCGTATATCGAGTTCCTGTCTTTTCTTTTTGACATGAGCTTTCCAACGCAACTTGGCGTCGAGAGTAATGCCAAGGTATTTGGCTGTATTAGCATAAGGTACTTGCGAACCATTTATGTAGATTGGGTGATAGTCCAAGTGTTTGTTTGTAAAGTCAATGTGAATTGATTTTGACTCATTCAGTTTGATCTTCCATTTTTGTGTCCAGTCATAAACTTTGTTCACAGCTAGTTGAACTTTTTCTACTGCTTCTCTGTGGCTTGATCCGGTAGCCATAATTGCAGTATCATCTGCAAAGGTCGCAATGGTGTTGTTTTCCAGTTCTGGGATGTCACATGTGTATAACAAGTACAAAATTGGGCCTAGCACACTTCCTTGAGGTACACCAGCTTTTATAGCTTTTAGCTCGGAATATGCGTCCTCCTGCCGTATTCTAAACATTCTGTTAGTAATGTATGACTCTAGGATATCTGCGAATTCTGGTAGCATGCGTCTGAGCTTGAATATTAGACCCTTATGCCAAACTTTGTCAAATGCTTGCGCGACATCTAAAAACACGGTGGCGCAGACTTCCTTGTTTTCAAGCGTTTTTTCAATGATGTTAGTTATTCTATGTACCTGATCTATTGTTGAGTGTTTTTCCCTGAAGCCAAATTGATGATTTGGAATAAGGTCTTTATCTTCTATTATTGGTTTTAACCGTTTCAATAACAGTTTTTCAAATAGTTTTGATAACCAATATCAATAAATCTGTAACGACAAATTGATATTACCTTGAGCTGTTTAATGGTTAAAGTTGTTATCCAAAGTTTTATTATACATATTTTGTATGGAATTCACAAAGAAAAAACTTTGCAATGCTGTGATATCGACGATTGTAGGGCTGCTGCTAATGAAACTAAAGCTCCATTGAACTTGGTGATATAGTTTTAGTGGCAACTTGCTTTATAATTCTTAAAGTTCGTTAAAACAATAGGGTAGACGAAAAAAAAAAACAAATTAGTCCGTCACTTAGATTTTCAAAAAATATTTATTAAAAATAATAATTGATCCCTATTTTTTCTTTTGTTACGTAAACCAACATTGACGAAGATACGACGCTTTTAAAATTATCTTTACGTCACGCCTAGGTATAATTTTCAGGTAGTTCTGTATGCTTAGTGCGAGTTTCATACTAAAATTCGAGTAACGTCGTGTATCGCGTAGATCGAGTTGACGTCGTCGATAGTGACAATCCAGTGCCTCTAAGAAAGTAAGGACCGTTTCGAGCACATTGCTAACATTTTCATGTTGATCGCGAGTGCAAGTTACAATTTCGACAGTTTTGACAGCTTGAATACGAAACACAGTCACTTGCGAGCGCGAAAGTTGTCACTTAAGATTTTGTGGTGAGAGCATCGTGAGAGTGGTCATAATAACAAAGTAATTTAATTTAATTTCATCTTGTGAATAAAACTTACAGTGGAATCTCGTATTATTTCGTTTGGAGAATGTTTGAGACCGCAAAAGCACAAGATAAGCGTAATAATTATAACGCCACTAAACAAAACACGTAAACACGTTCACGTAAGCACGGTCACGTAAACAATGATAAAGTGCTTCACTACAAGCCACTCGGGCATTATTAGATCATTTGCTTAGATCTCCGTGCCTAAAAAGTAACAAACTTAGTTTTACAAACTTCACAGATGGATCAAGGTCACTCACTATACACCAAAAGATATAAATTACACTAACTGCTCCGTTTATGTTACCAACATTTAAAATTGGGACGGGCTAGTCTTTATTTTTAACAATAATATTCAAAACTGTATGCAAATCACAACACAAACTTTCGTAAACACAAACAAAACTAATGACCATTGACCACAGATAAATAATATCGTCTAACTTCATTGTGTAACCACAACTAGTTGAATAGGCAGTCGCTTCTGTTATGAACACAACATACGACTGTCAATTTATTTTGGCCGGTTACTAATGTACGCGCCGCTTCTCGCAGTGAATTAACAAGAAACGAACGATCGTATTCTAGACACTCACACTCGCAAGTTAACAATTGTCGAGGCGTTTAGAATTAGCACTTACAATATGTAGTTCTCCCGTATTACGCTAGATGGCGCTTACTCAGCGCCATACAAATTTGCGTGAACGCTGACACGGTCGATACGTACAAAAAACTCGCACTAAGCATACTGACGTCACTATCGAGTTTTGATGCGTTTTATCTTTGTCAATGTTCATTGATTTCCAAAATCAAAAAATGCGTATCCATTATTTTCCAATACTCTAAGTGACGGATTAAATAGATTTACAATTTTTTGATACTGTCGTCATGCCTATTGCATGTCATGTGGCAAAGCTAAGTGGAGGGATGAAATTTAATTATATAGGCAACCGGCTCATGCATAGGTTTAATTTCATCCAAACTTTGTAATGAATAAACATCGTAGCACCGTGTGCTAGTTAAAATAATTTATGTAACCATTTTTTAAGTTTTAATTTCTTTGAAACTTAGAAATCTTTAACAGTCAGAAACTTGATTTAACTCTTGCTAACATTTAGAAAGTAATGTCCCTCCTCATCTTTTAACTTGATTGAGCTAAAATTTTGCATGCAAAAAAAATGTTTACTTTGTATGACAATACGTGGTTAGCTCGATGACGTCATTCTAAATCCAAAATGGTGGACTCCCAACGATGGCGGACTAGTTAGTGCTAGTGGGTATCAAACGAAAGGGTTTACTAAGACGAATTTGAGAAATAAAATGATGTCGTAACAGCCACATATTTTCACTTCAATTTCTCACAAAACATTGTCATTACCAGTTAAAATATCGAAATAGTTTCTACTCTTTGGCTCATTTACACAAGGAGAGTTAATCATCCATCTTTCGGAGACTAAAGGGTCCATTACGAATCTCGTGGATGAGGCCAAAAGTGAGTGGGCAAGATCTTTTTAAACGGTGATTAAAAAATTAGAACGTTTTATGGTTAAAAAGAGACGATTCCTTTTAAACTTCCGTAAAAAAAAAATGATCCTTTTACTAAGCCTCCACTTTCTGTTATAGGTGGACAATTGAAATTTTCACTTAATATGTATTTCTGTTGCAGCTATAACCACAAATTATGAAAATAAATTTAAAATTAAACTGGGTTCCCCTACTACGATTCGACGGAACCTTTCATGCGCGAGCCCGACTCGCACTTGGCCGGTTTTTTCAAAAGCGAAGTGATTTTCGTTATATTTACTCGAAGCTAGATACTTTCTTCGTCTAAAAGAGCCTTTTTATAACTAAGGTCGAACGACGGGTAGTGAATAGGTTTTTCCAAATACCTACATGTATTTTCAGGGTATTTTTAATGTACGGCTTATTTACGGCTTGCTAGCTAGAAGCGGCTCGGCAAAGAGGTTTTCTTGGATTAAGTTACACTTTGATTTTTTCTTTGGAGTAAGGATTAAATTTTAACTGTCTGGGTTATAATTGGACCATTTATAAAGATATAAAAGGACATCCTCTGAACCTTGTTCAATATAAGTTGTTTAAATAATGAAGGCAGCAGCAATGAATATTTCCCATGGTCATCGCATAATGTTAATGTTTTGCACAAAAGAGAATACCATTTTCTAAATTTTTGATTATCTTCGTATTCGTAAAGACTGAAAGAAATAAGAAATGATTATAGGATAAATAGTTGCATTTGTTTTACAGTTTTTCGTTGAGGGTGATGGTGAAACACTTTTCTCATTTACTGCACTAAGTGAAAAAGCTCAAAAAAAAAAGATATTTCATAAATCGAATCGGGGGCGTCGGCCACGGGTGCCTCGACCACTGTCTGCCTAAGCCACGGACCCGTCGCGGTATACCTAGTAACTGAGTTGAGGTGGTCAGATCGGTCGCCCCAACTAAAATACTGGTAATAGCTGTGGCCATGGACTGGACGCCAGCCGTGACCTACTTTTCAGATGGTGACTGAGATCATATGTTTAATCATAACTGACATTTTTGAAAATTGTCGTCACGAACTTTCTTTAAAGCTGTTGTTAAATCAAAAAAACTCATGATAATACAAGTTGCCAAATCGTTTGTATGTATTCATAAACAATTGTTTCAATAGCCATTACCGAGTTGAAAGTTGAGTCGTTCGTAGTGAAGTTGTATTGAAAACTAGGACGTGTCCGCAATCCTAACTTTGCTAACATTCAGCAATTATTTGTTTAGTGTTATTGTTACTAGTTATTACGACTCAGATTTTATGTTATTTACTGTAAGTTGTCATAACAAAAATAATAACTTCGTAATTAAGTAACAACCGCGCCACAGCTGGCGTGGTAAATACTACGAGGTTCTTTACTACGGCGTAGCAATTACTACGAGCTTCTTTGCTACGGCGTAGCAAATACTATGGGCTTCTTTGCTACGGCGTAGCAACCGCGTAGATCTTTCGAGACTAATTTATTTGGGGACGAAATTTTTGATACCCAACTAATGTGATCTACTCATTAAAAAAAAAACTCAAAAACATTATTAAAAATTATTTTAATTTATGTATAATAATTGTAAAAAACTGTGTTGTATGTGTTTGGTGTGTGTGTGTGTTGTAATTGTATTAAAATACATTATGTTAATCATACATGTAACCATACATTTTATAGTTACATGTATTATTAACGTTGACTGACACTAAAAAAGAAAATTTCGTATTAAAAATAACCTATTGTTTATAAATGTCTCGTTACATCGCAGCGACTGGCATTTCAGGCGATGACACGCCCACACGAGGTCCATGAGTTCACAAGTGAAAAGGTCATTCGAACGATACGAAGGAAAGTTCAAACATATTCTCGACACGTCAAGAAGCCTACTAAGATACACATTTTGTTTACTTTGTATTATTCTTTAAATGTTTGGTGAGACAAGTCGAATTCTTATTTTAGAATTATTGTGGAGCAATATATTATTGTAAGTAGGTTATTCGATTACTTATCGATTGTTCGGCTGAATTAATAATTTTATGGAGGAGTAATGGGGCAATATTTTAACTATTATGTACTCATAAATGAAAGACGAACGTTTCTGATTTTTATTTATTAATTTGTTTTAGATGAGTGTGTGAAAATTGTACCAAAATGTAGCTGTAGAACATGAACATCGTAAACTACAAAATAAAGTGCCTACATTGGTCCGTGGATAGGTAACCTATTACGTATCTTGTTTTTTCTATGCTTTGGAAAGCACGTTGAGCCCTTGGTCCCAACTGTCAATCGTAGATCTCTGGCAGCTTTTACAGGTGGTCAGTGGCCCAAAAGTCTAACAACCAGTCTAACCAAGAAGCATCATATAACCCAGTACTAACTGGGTTGTGGAGGTCAGATAGGCAGTCGTTTCATGTAAATACTGGTATTCAGCTGTATCCAGTTAGACTGGAAGCCGACCCCAACATAGTTGTAAAAAAGCTAGCTAGAATTATGACCAGGTTTTAGCGCACTTGTAAATTTAAAATTTACACTTCTATACAAAACACGTAACATGCACTTTAAGTTGAAAATGTATTTAATACTCATGTCATGGTTTAATTTGTATTGCAAAACCTTGAGAAAAACCGTCAATGACACACATTTCCATCTCATAATCCACTTAATGTAAGTAAAAATAAAAAATAAAATCTCATATTACATTTATGAGATACTTAAACTATGTAATAACTCGACTCAATTTCGAGTTAACCACGAAGGAATGCAATAAACCCACATTTTATAATGTTGCTTCTATAATCCAGGTTTAATGAAAAGCTTTTTCAGATTCTTATTAATTCTATCTGTTCCAAAATTTTTGAAAGTTTATGAGAGAGTTACTTAGAATGTTTATGAGATAGCAATTTAACGAGAATTTTACCTCCAAGTGTTATCAGCGAGAATATTACTATGTTCGTTGTATTAATAAATGAAGTGAGACCTGGAATAAACTGTACGTCTTACCACCCTTCGTCTGTGAAGCCCGACCGAATCGGTCTGACTCCATAGATAAATATCGCTGGACATTACCACACAGCGCCATCTAGTGCCACACTAACCAAGTTTGTGTCGTGGACACCAAATAGTTGATATACTACATATATATATATATATATGTTTTTGTTTGTAAATACATGTAAACATCCATGACTCGGAAACAAATGTCCATGCTCATCACACAAACATTTCTCCTACTGGGATTCGAACCCAGGATCCTAAGAACGTAAGGCAGCCTTCACTACCACTACGCCATTCAGGTCGTCATTGTTCGCCATTGTCGACATTGTTTAACTATTGTGTCTACTTCGCTAACTCAATGTATATCCTCTAAAATAACAAAATCCATCCACCAGTGGACTTGATCATCATCATTATTCTTCTGCCCTTTTCCCAATTTATTTGAGGTTGCCGCATCATGTTTTCTTCTTCCATATTTCTCTATTACTCGTCATCTCATCAGACACCTCCTTTCTAGCCATATCATTCTTCACACAGTCCATCCATCGTTTTTTGGTCTTCTTCTTCTCGTATAGCCAGTGAACTTATCAGAATCATTAATCCGTTATCATCAACATCTGCCTAGCCTTTTTCGAACTGTACACCGTGTTATTGAGGTTATACATTAACTTCGGCATGTTATTCAGACCATTAAATTAACCATGTTTTACAATTTTTTTTTTGTTACCATTTTTTTTTTTACTTTTTTTTTACCATTTTTTTTTACTTTTTTTTACCATTTTTTTCACTTTCAGTGGCAATAAGTAAAACATATCGTGTTGAGCTTAGATTACAAAGTCATTTTATCACAACACAACACAAAATGCTTCTAACTTCAAAAAAAAAAAAATACAAAAATCAGTTTCAGTCTTCTAAATTCAGTTTGATAGTTTTGGTTGCACAAAGTGGCAACATCTCACAAATAAAGACTCTTTCTCACAGCATAACATAATTAAATTGTTTAAACTTAAATTACCAATAACTTAAAAACTATGCCATTTAAACTACTACTTCCTTTGTACGATATGTTTAACAAGAGCTATAGAAGTATTATTCAAAATTAATGTATATCCTCAGGAACACGGTGTATTGGTGTCGGCTTCCACTTTAACCAGGTACAGCTGAATATCAGTATTTTACATGGAGCGACTGCCTTTCTGACCTCCACAACCCATTTAGTACTGGGTAATACGATACCACTTGGTAAGACTGTTTGTCAGACTTTTTGGGCCTCAGACTGCCTTTGACGACTGTCAAAGATGTACAAATGACAAAATCAAAATCAAAGCATTTATTTCAAGTAGGCCTATTACAGGCTCTTTTGAACTGTCGAAACAAAGATGAAAATTAAATGTAGCTACAGTCCCAGGCACAAGACATAAAACTGTGAAAGTACTGTAGTTGCCCATTCCCTAGCGTAGATCTCTGTGGAGAAGAACGGGCAAGAAACTCCATGGACACTCTTTTAAATCAAATTCTTGTTACAAAATCTTGGTAGCATCATTCATTTTGAGATGGTATATTATGTGAGAACAATGTAGCAAGATGTGCTCTTAAAAATGTCCTTAGTAAAAACAAAATAATTTATTGAAATAAGCCATGGCAACTAAGAGATGACCAGTCACAACTGACAGCGCCCGTTCACGAACATGACGCATGGATCAGCACCATTCAGCTCAAGCATTTTGAAGGGAACTAAATGGTCCGACACACGCGAGCGATTTGAGTGAGCATGACATACTCTCAACCGCCAGGGCACATTCAAGTCAAGAAAATACGTAGGTTTCCAGTGAATGATAGCTTTCTAGTACATAGTACTCACACAATATGGGTTGTGGATTATACTAAAGATATTGAATTTATACAATGCAAAGATAGTTGTACTATCTTCAGCAGCTCCAACAATACCATTTAATGCTATCAATTTATGCGCCCCTGTCCTTGTGGAGCAGGACCAGCATTGAGCCAAGCATTTTTATCAGCGATATAATCGCTCAACTTGTAAAATGCTTGCTTACATAGTGTGCGTTTAATGCATGTTTTAAATTTCGTCTCATTCTGTTCAAGAATACTGCTACTACTACTACTGTTACTTTGTGGGTATTTTATTATAGCATCTATCATACAGCCGGGACCAAAAGCTTAACGTGCTTTCCGAGGCACGGAGGAAACTCGGTATGTTGGTCACCCACCCACAGAGCAACCTAGGAAAGCACGGCTTAACCTAAAGATCGGCCCGAGCGGCAGTTATTATTTGGCCACAAGCTAAGCAAGCTATCATCGCACCGTTATCAAAACACCTTACAAATACCGTTTGATTTTCCTGTTTGCCAACAATAATTCACTTAAACGTTGTTTACACTTCCAATCTCGCCGCTTGCTTGAAAGTTAACCTATAGTTTTCTACTCAGCCACTTGAGAATTTTTCCAGTTAGGCGGCTGTCGCAGATGACGACTAATAACATTTTGTTGACAACCCGCCACCGTGCGACAGGGATGGCACTCTGCGGTGTGTGTATAGAGAGGATGATACCGAATTGTATTTTAATTTTTCTTTTTCAGGGATTATTGAAAGAGGTCGTGTGATTGTTATAAATAATGAACGTTTGAACAGGTATTTTTAAAACGTGCTTGTCTTTGGTTTAAGTAGAAAGCTTTCATCTATAACATGCAGAGAAACCAGAATGTGTTGGATATTTTTGTATTAGACTTCACTTGCCTTAGTCATTACAATTAAAATCCTTGAACATTTTAATTGTAATGACTAATCCTTGAACAGCTTGAGTAAACGGACAGTCAAATATTACAATAAGTCGATACTTAATCATAATAATTTTATTTGCAATAAGTAGGTATGTTACATTATGGTCTTAAAGTCAGTTGAAGTTCATAATAAATAGTCAGCAAAGCACTTATCGTGTAAAGATAAGTTATCTTTTACCTAATCACGAAATAAGTCATCTAGTTTTTAACAATTCTTAGAAATCCTTTTTCCCGTTTCAACAGAAAGGATTTCCTTTCGTAAAATACTGAGCAACATAATTAAAAGGAAATAGAAAATGTTCAAAAACAACTCTGTACATTCCCCGCCCACCGCCATCACGTTTGGGGTTGAGAGCGTCGGTATAAGGGCTCGCGCGGCGCCGCAACTCTCACTCGCGTCCCCAGCCGCGACCCGACCAGTCGGGCGCTGTCCGAACTACGGCCAATACTGCGACCGCGCGCGTATGTATCTTCAAAGTTCCTTGTCAGAAAATCATCATCAATATTCTATCTTCCAAGTTTAAATTCAAAAGTTTAAATATCTGCTTTTTTAAATTCAACGGTTTTTTTTCAACGGACGTTTCCAAGTTTGAATTGTATTTTTTTTTCTATCTCCGCGGAGGTGCGTAAGTGTTCGTGTGTTGTGTGTGGCGAATTCGGTGAGTCGAAGTTTGAGTTTCGAATTGGTGGACGTCGGCTATTGGTGGTGACTGGGTTTGTTTCTATTTCGGCTTTTACTGGATGCTCAATTGTTATTTAAGGCTCTGAAATGTAATTTTTATTTTATCCAGGTCAATTCGTTAAACTGATAAGTGTTGATATTTATGGTTATTGAGTTGAGCCGATATTGCCAAACAAATTCAGGCAAAAAACCGTTACATCAATATTGTCGTTCCATAATCGAATTTCGGGCGATGTTTGCCTGAATTTCTTTTAATTTCCATCGCCAGGCCTGAAATTCAAATAAGAGTAAAATTCAAATTGAGCATTCAGATCCAAATTCATGCATTTGAATGAGTTTGGTCGTTTTGTGGGCTTCAGTTGGGTCGTTAATCGTTTTTTCAGGATTATTTATATAAGCCTTTTCGATGAAACGTTTTAAGCTAATTATTTGGTGACCTAATTAAGGGAATGGACTTAAGTTTTTATAGTCTGGACGTTATTAATTCCCTGTCTGTCCTTCGTCGGAACAAATCGATTTTAATGCTATTTTTCTGGCATTTTACGAGTTACTTTGTATTTACACGTTGTAGGATTGAAAATAAAGTATACAGGAAACTGAAAACGACTATTCTTGGCACCAGATCTGTTTAACCTTTTTGGCATAGACGGAGTAGGTAATTTTACATTTTTGGCAGCAGTTTTGTTTGGCCAACAAATACGACTTTGTTCGGATTTAATCTTTTAATTGATCGGAAAGTATTTTGATCAGAAAACCAATGTAAATTGGCAGTAAATCCGCAGTAAATTAAGGGGACTGTTGGTAACAGTAACTACCAAATAAATCAGCTGTTTAATTACTTGTTAAATGAGACCAGTTGTTTGTTACGACTCTTTGTGAATGAAGTACTTCGAAACGTCCACGAACACATAGTCACTTAGAGACAAAAACAGCAGTTCTTTAATCTAGGTATATGTTAATGATCAAACAAGATAAGATTTTTTTTTATAGAAAATAATGTAAATCCCACATACAAGTTACTTAAGGAATTTTACTACAAAAATGTCGACTAGACCACCTCGCTGCTGCTTGATAGAGAGGATTATACAAAACTTAATTGAGACTTTTAAGTAAAATTTGATTAAGAGAATTTCAGTTTTTTATTTAAAAAAAAAAACAAACACTTAACAGCAACAAAAAATTAACCGTGCTCTCGTCATTGCCACCCTTAAATTATGTCAAACATAAATCTCAAACAATTTTGATAACTCTTTAGTTATTCAGGATTTCGCTTTATTCTCCATACACTTGTTGTTAATTGGGGATGCCAGCCCAATGCAACCCCATTGATCCCCCTGATCAATAGTACAGAGACAGACTAATCCTATCAAATACACAGGGTTATAGCCCGTCACCCATTCGACACAGATATATTGAATTACGATTAAACCCGTTTGCAGGATACACCATTCAGTCTAGATGTGTCACCAATAATTATATGTGTATGGTTTATCCTATGTTCTTCATGGATTCTCCGTAATTGTAAACGATGGGCGGATGGGGTGGTTTATAGGGTGTTTTAAGGGTGAGAATGGAAGCCTGTTACTAGGCTTTTAGGCACGATGTCTGGGTGTTTGGCTTTTAAAGGGTTTATCTCAGAAACAGCGCATGGGAATGTTTGCACTCATTGGGTTTAATACGGTGAAATGGTCAGTTAGTTACATTGTTTTGGTACGAATCTTTTGGTGAACACGGTCGTTTTGTGGAAGTGTCTCTTGTAAACCGTCTTTTAAAAAGTGCTGATTTTCAGGTTTATTTTAATAAATGACTTTATCATTCTTAATTCTTATTTGAATTCAGTTAATACGAGTACATACAAACTACAAATTAAAGATCTAAAATAATAATAAAATATGTAAAATGATCGAAATGAAAGAAAATAATTACAGGGCGTCAAATATTCATTCATATCGACATTTACGAAAACCATGGAAGTTTCATCATGCATGATAATAATTTGGTCGTTTTCGTATTGTAGTAAGGCTACAAGTGGTTTCAAATATTTAATGCCTGCTTTTATATCGGTAGCGTAATAAAAATAGAAACAGATTATTTTTACCTATCTAAAAAACAACATTTCGGTAAAATTGATCGAATTTGCGACGTAGACATTGTGAATGAATCTTTTGAAATAAAAATACGCATTTTTTTGAATAACTTTCATGAATTTCTTTACTTTGTGTGTAAGTTAAGAAATTCACAAATGGTTTATCACCTGATACGACAAAATAGCCCCAAGGATTAACCTGGAACATTGGAATTCAGGCTCAATACAAGATTTATAGCAGACGTTCTATTCCAGCTAAGTACCGCGGTAACGTAATTTATGTATTTCGACGAATAGACACACTTAATCCCGGTACAACTTTACATTAATCACGACAGGAAGAATAAGACTTTACGAATTCAGGATCAAGGTAACTTAATCTTGTGCTGAAGAGAGAATCAGATGCGAGAGGCTATGTGGTTTTTATTCTAACTTTATGCCCAAGGAGAAATGGCCAAAAGACTGACAACCATTCTTACCAAGGGGTATCGTATTACTCAGTACTAACTGTGTTCCCTCTCATAGAGAGGAGGCCTGTGTCCCAGCAGTGGGAACATTAATAGGCTGATGATGATGATGATGATGATGATGATGAACTGTGTTGTGGAGGTCAGATAGGCAGTCGCTCCATGTAAAATACTGGTATTCCGCTGCATCCGGTTAAACTGGAAGCCAACCCCAAAAAAGTTAGGAAAAGGATAGGCAGATACTACTGGCGGTTAACTAAAGACAGATTCAACGATCGACAAGATTTAAAACTATTTTAATTGATAAAATTTGTTTAACACTTTAAGCACAAAGCACAGAGGCGGACTTAGTGCCATAAGCACATAAGGATATTTTGGCACATTAGGTTTTCAGATACCGCGGCCCCGGAACGTAAAGGGAGAGGAAGGAACATGGATGGTTTTTAGTCAGTAATAGTCTGACACTCCCTCCCGCTCCGCCCAGAATGGAATGATTTCCCATCCGAAAAACAAAAAAAAAAGGTTTTCAGAAAAGAAAAAACAGTACAGAGTTAGATACTTATCCCCCCACAACCGAACTAAAAACGCAGTATTGTAACATTTGTCACCATTAATTCCAATGCTCAGCCAATACGGTTCCAATGCACCACGTAGCTAAATACCACCTGGACTTGGCTAATCCACTTAGCACCGTGCGACGGGTCGAGTTTATATTGGCTCAACGACCCCTCGGTCAAGTGACGGACTTTAATTTGACTTACCTTAACCTACCCTATCGACGTTAATCCAAACAGGGATAGACTAATTTGCAGCTAGAAATTAACGTGAAAAGAAACACAAAATGTTATGAAGGTTACTCAATTTAAAATAATATATAAAGGCAAAAGATTTGATTTTTTGTTTGTTTGTTTGTTACGATTTAATTCAAGAACTCCACAACCGATTTTGCACCATTACAAAAGCTACATCTTTACCGAGCCTATGCTGGCTATACATTATATTAATATCATGCAAATTAGTCGTACCATCACAATTTTCGCGGAGAAGTGTTAGTATATAATACATTAAATAGGTATATGTTGACTTCGCATCTATCTGTTTTTATGAAGTCGGTGTTTGCCATAATAAAATTAAGCAAATCCAACTGATTAACGTTACACAACGACACCTGTATCAAACACTGTTTTAGGCTTTCACGGTTTAAAACTTATATTTTCACTTACGGGATATCTTCCGTGATTATTTATTGTTTTGAGCTCCCGATATTTCGACGCTGTTGCAAGCGCCGAAACCGCGCGCAGTCAACCCGCGATCATGGCGCTTGCAACAGCGTCGAAATATCGGGAGCTCAAAACAATGACGACACCTGTATCCCTCAAATGGTACTTAGAAGTTGTTGAAATAATCCAAAAAGCAACCAGTCTGACCTGAAAATCGCACCTTTCGCTCTTGCTCATCAGCGGTGCTTGCGACAATTTAAACAACACAGACGAACTATTTACTTAAACAGTAATTAAACTGTAAAGTCGGATAATAGTCCTCTAAAGGGTGTAAACAACCTTATCACGAAGCCGTCAACCAAGCATTCTGTACATCAAACTAAGTAACTTTACGCAAAAGTTATTGCTAGAAAACTACTTTTTTTTCTGGGGTGATAAATCATGTTTTGTGGTAGAACTCAATGTAATGCACTTAAAATATTGAGCTAATGGATGGATTGAATAGTAGGTACGGAGGTCGTACAGGTGTTTAAAGTAAAAATCTTACAATAAAAACCTGTATTTGAAAAAAGCCTTGGCAAAAGGTTGGAATTTTGACCCCTAGTATAAGTAGACGGTTCCTAGGTACGGTGTAGAAGAAAAAAATGATCGCAATGACGGTGAGAACAAGTGCCTTTTGGCTTCGATAAGAGGCTTTTTACACCCTTTATACCCCTGAAAATGCCGAAGGTGTGTTGTAATACAGGGGCCCAATTCTGTAAAATAACCAACTTGTCACTTCCCCAATAAACGTTCCTATCCACACAAAAGAATAAACATTCGAAGGAAAAATCAATCAACTTAATTCAGTTTTGACTAACAGATGGCTGTCTTTTTTAGAATAAATCAAATTCCCACTACAACTTGAAATATTTTATTCACTAATGCGTTCCTATTTTCGAAGGGGAGCCTGGATTTCTATTCTAAAGCGACGAACGAAAGCGCTGTAACCTTGACATTCCAAATAAAATGTACATTTAGGTTGAGAGCCGCGGTGAAAGTAGGCCCTTACTTTTTATTTCCAGTCTAACACAATCATTTCTTTTCAAGTTTGCTCAGTAAACTTTTACGAGATATCTGGTTACATATAGCGCTTAAGGGCAGGTGTATTGTACATTTATTGAATGTCTGAACAACTTCATCTGCCTAGCCTTTTCCCTGCTCTGTTGGGGTCAGCTTCCAGTCTAACCGGATGCAGCTGAATACCAGTATTTTACATGGAGCGACTGCCTATCTAACCTCCACAACCCAGTTATTACTGTGATACGATACCCCCTGGTTGTCAGACTTTTTGGGCCACTGACTACCTGTAACGACTGTCAAAGATCTACAAATGATAGCCGGGACCAACAGCTTGACTCGTGCCATTGAATGTCTGTACATTTCATACAGTATTTTGATTGCCTCGTTGCTCTAATGGTTTTCGAGCGCGATTGCTGAGGTCCTAGTTTCGATTCCCGGGTCAAGGAAAGTGTAATTGGATTTTTCCAAAAGGGATCTCTCAGTAGACAGCCACGGAGTCTAGATTAGTGCCCGAATGATGGCAATAGAATCGCTCTTTACTTGCGAAATGTGTGTGTATTAGATTGTACTATTATTACCTCTGCCTAACCATTAGGGGATTATAGTGGTGATTGATGTCAGCTTGTCTGACCGCGATGTTGTATACACGAAGTTTGGTCCGTTTTGTGACGTCATATAAAATTTACAATGGAAGTTTGAGTTCTAAGAAAGAAATTTTCTCGTCGTTAACACAGGAAGGGCGGATCGCTTGTACGTGTATAAGCGCAAAGATATTTGTAAACAAACTTATCAGCTGAAATCGATATTTGTTTATCAAAGCGGTCTTGCAAAGCGAGGAGAATTTCAACACGTGAAACCACAAAAGCACACAGACTATGTAACTTGTTCCAGTGGTATTAAAGTTCAAAATTGAGGAGCAGTGTCACATCTTGCTTGCTCATCGCGGAAGCCTGAAGAATAACAATAAGAGTAATCCATTTTCCTATGTTGACTTTTACAGGGTTTAGAAAACGGAAACGACGGTCGACGGTCGCCGCCGGTGGCATTAGCCGGTTCCTTGAGCCGACGGTTTTTGAGACACGTTGCTATGCAAGATCTTAAGCTTTAGAGCGTGACTGCGTGACCTTTAAGATAGATTTTGATTGAACGTGACATTTTAAAGTGCGTCCTTGATGGTTAAAACAGATTTGTGTCAATTTGTTTATTACTTACCTATTTATTAGACACCTTTGTGCCATCCCATCTTCCTAGCACAATGGGCAGGTGCTGAAAACCTCAAACGGTGCAAAATTGAGTCGTTTGGGGTTATAACACTAGGGCCGGGTCCGAGTGCCCACATAGTATTTCAGGATATCACCAAGCGGTTAGTCGACTCTTCGCTGTCCTTTTTCTGACAAAAGAATCAAGTTGTATGACAATCATCCAACTTGGCATTGCTGCCAGCCTACTGGGCAGTTTTCCTATTGACACGAATATGATTTGGAAAATTTTTGACGCACTTTAATTTGTTTCCCACTTTATTTTGAACACTTTATTGTACACCACATAAAACAAAAAGGAAAAAATGTACTAAGGGCAGTCTAATCGTAGTAGGCGATCTCTTACAAACAAGATTTGGATGGACTGAAAGACACAACAGAAATTTTAGTTTGACCATTTCTAAATCACTCGCCTAAAAGGATAAACCCCGAGTCACTGTCTACGGCACACAAAAATTGCAAGCCAGGCTGACCGTCGCTAAGTCGACGGGGTAATCCGGGCTTCACACATGGAAGGCGCAGCCAATAGATCCTCCGAACGACAGACAGCCATATTATTTTATCCCAGCATGGAGATACGGTGGCAATCGAAACTTTTATCACGAAACCTTTTATCGCATCAATATTTGCAAACATTTCGTTCGTAGGATTTAGATTCGAATGGTTTCTCAGCGAGTTTTTCGTGTTACTTCAATCGTACACCGAGATAACGTAGAGAGTTTTAAGATGGGAAGAGTTACACCAGCTTTTTGTTGATAAAATCGCGTTTTACAGAATATAGCTGCTTTATTCGTGTTTCCATTTTAGAGAGTTTCAAAGAGAATAGCAGTGGAAATGGTTCATAAAGTTTCGATGAAAAACGAAACAAATAACCTCGATAGGTACGTATTATTATTATTACAAATTTGTATACTGTGGTATACAAGGCTGTATTTTTTTCTTTTATTACAAACATAACATAAAATCACGCCTGTAATCCCTGAACAGTTAGGCAGAGGTATATCTATTAAACACCCACATTTCTTCGCCAGTAATGTGTCTTTAAGGCGCTTAGACTTTAGACGAGCTAAATTAGCATTTCTATTTGTGGTGGTTCAAACTTCATTTGAAATGCTGTTAGAATAAAGTTCTAATCAGCTTGCACTACAAAGTGGTTGTTACGTCAGCCACTGCAGGCCAAATAGCGCAAAATGAGTGGTTTCGATCGATTTACAAAAAAACTATTGATTGGATTAAAAAACTAAAACAGTATCATGCTAATATATTGCTTGTAGAATTATTTGCCAAAAAATCAGAATGATTGCATGCATATTAGTATGTTTTTTATTGTTTGAAAGATATTTTTAGAGGTAAGTTCGTGATTTATTTTTATCGAGCCAAATTAATTGTATTATGTTTTCAAAACAGTATCATGCTAGCATATATCCTGAAGAATATCATATATTTTTCTGGTTTTGTTTATAGCAGTGAATCATATACTTTTAGTAATTATAAAACTCGCGTTTAGCTCGTGTAATCGCCTTAAATCCCTTAGATACGGGGGTGAGCCATTTGCCATCAATCGGGCACAAATCCAAACCCCAAGGCTGCTAATGAAGAAACCCAATAATACTTTGCAATTACCTAGAAAACGAGCCCAAGACCTCGTGTTTAATCGCGCTTGCGATCACTAGACCAAAGAGAATATTAATAGAATTGATATGCCAGTGGCCCTGCCCAACAGACAGCAAATTAGCTACTATTACATAATTACATCATACGCAACTCCTACGAACCAACAAACAAGGTAGAACTACCACAAACCGAATGTTTGTCAATATTTAGACGATAATAATTAAGTTTAGTTATACTCCTAAATGAGATTATATCGCCGGTCGTATCCGGGATTACGTTGAAATACACAAACATATCTGTCTTTGATTTAGGGTCATGTTCACCAATAATCCTGCCGGTTCTGCTGTTAAATTACCGACTGTTTCGTTATCGGCCCGCTAAACGTAAACAGTTGTTTTAACTTGAACTTGTTCTAGCTCGGTTAGGTAAACGAGCGTTTTAGGAATGAAAGACCGAATGACTATATTACAGCCAAATAGGGTGGGTAATTTTACACGTAAAAACCCGCATAATACCTGATATGACAGTTCTTTATAGCCACCAAATTATCGGTGGTGTATGGACTTTTGAAGTTTTGCTTGTTAGAAATAGTTTAAATTAAATATAATGGTAGTAAAATAATCGCATTACTAATTTTACGCATGCATGACGAAAAAGAAATTGTCACTAATTTAGAGCATCAAGGAGTTCTACGAGAACGAGAACAGTACGAGTTTTTGTTTTAAAACAACTATTAGAAGCACCGACTACCGTTGACAATTCCCAATACAAACATAACCAATATCCAGCCAACAAGTTGGACAAACATTTGCTCCAACTTTAGTTCGAACTTTTGCTAGCGACATCGAGGCCGGCTAATTAACATGAAAATGAGCCGGCTTTGTCTATAACTCGTTAGAATAACAGAAGGCTCTCAGCGCTGTTTTACTAAAGACCAAGTTTATCTCGAACAGTTTGTAATTGCCAAGTAATGGGTATTTGACTTTGATTTTAGGGACAATGCATAATGTATTTGTGATCCCTCTTGAATTTTGCACAGAAATTTGATCTATTCCCATCCAATACCAAGACATAATACCATTTGGTATTAGTTTATTTCCGAATTTATTTTCTATTCCCAACGAGTACCACATTTTTTTAAATAAAAAATCTATTACTAACGAATACCAAAACGTGAATTTTTGTACACTCAGTTACACAAAGTTGTATTTCATTTTCTATTATTTACATACTATACTATCGTAATTGAATGATAATAGTCTAAAACTTTCCAAACTAACAAATAAGTAGTTCTAATGAATCATTTCTCTTTACCTGCGAAAAAGGGTCGATTTTTGTCTATTGTTTTGAAATTCGAAGCAACCAATCAGAGTTGAGTGCAAAATAAGTCTTGTTCTCAGACAGACAACTCAGTTCAGTACATTTCCCTGCCTGCGGCGGGTAGTCTTCGATCAATAATAGTACCGTAAAACGGGGCTATTTGAGTTTTGGGGGTTATTTGGGAAGACCCAGAATTTCGAACAAAATCGAAAACTGTCGGTTGGTGTGTGGTTGAAGTTATTTTACAATGTCTAGAAACACTTTGATTGGCTGCTACTGAAAAATTCTTAATGGGTATTCCCAATAAAATTTTGGTTTATATGGGACAAAATAGCCCCCAAAAACCCAAATAACCCCGTTTTACTGTACTAGATTCCCGATCAGCGCTTCAAAAACGGCCCGATAAATAAGACCACAAATACTTTTGTGGTCTTATTTCAAATTAGTATGGTCCAAGCATAGCCAACATAAAGACGTCAAAATGCCGCGGCCGCAGCGCGCGTTCAAAAACTGTGTAAATAACCACCGTAACACCAAGGTTTTGGAAGAATTCTTTTTTTTCCGGTAAATTTATATCATTATGTATTTTTCATAAAATAAAAACAGTTAAATAGTAAATAAATTCAAATAGCTAATATTTTAATTGTTTGGCCAATGTTTGCTACAACGCACCAACCATTGTATCAAACATCGACAGTTCTTGAACAGGGAACGCATGGAGTAGTGTAGTTAATTTTGTTTATAGTTTTTCTAGTGACCCATTTCGCTGTGCAGAATGGATATCTAATATCGCGAAAGAAAGAGGGAAGAAATATGCGACCCTTATAATGTTACTAATTAACATACCTACATTACTATTTCAGATACTTTTGTATAAAGAATCCGCCGAAAACACGTTTCTTTGTTCCCTTTATTTTTTTAACTTTTTTTTCTTTTTTATTACCTATTTTTTTATTATTTGTGATATTTTATAATTTTGTTAGATTATCAGTACTTTAACTATTCATATTCGATTTTTTGCCAAATTTTTACGTGATTTATTACTAAGATACGCAATTATATCATCACCATATAAAAAATGACAAAAGAAAAAAAAAACAATATTTATATTCAAACCCTTATCTTGATTAAACATTACTTAAAATCACTCGAAGCATTTTAATTTTACTGAACCTGACTGTACCTAATTTCTTCAAACTTGTTTTGGTATTGGTTTTAAAATGTGGTACTCGTTGGGAATAGAAAATAAATTCGGAAAAAAACTAATACCAAATGGTATTAGCTCTTGGTATTGGATGGGAATAGATCAGAAATTTAAAGGTTAAATAGGTATCAACATTAATGTAGCACTCGTTTTTAGAATTTAGATTTCTATACGATAAAATCGTTATGTAAGTCAGTCGTATCCGAAATTAACGTAGAAACACTATGTTCCATTGATGTTTTTGTGACCACAACGTTAGGACAGTTATCTCTATCTATCAAATTTTTTATCTTAAAATCCAGATTTACACACACATAAATTTTTATAAAAAAAAAACTTTGACTTTCCAGTTGAAAAAGCACCGAGTTTAGAACTCACATCCTTAACCTTTAAAAGCAGTCTCCTTACCCACCGATCACTCCCGTCACAATCTTGCAAATCAGCGCTTTCGTCCAGCCAACAGAGCGGGCGCACGAACATTATACACATAACAAATTCAATAACCATACAAATTGGACCTTTGTTTTTGTCCATGTGTGTCTATAAATAGAGGCAACATTACTTGGACTTATTATGGAAATGTCTTATGTAATGTCAGTGAAAGAAACTTGTCGCTTTTGATAACCAGACGAGGGTAGGTAGAAAGTTGGGTTATGACGTCAGATGTGACGTCAACAAGTATGGATAAGGACTTCACAGTGAACGAGCTATTTCAGTTCAGTTATGTTTGAATGGAGTCTAAGTTTAGGGTTCCTAGATTTTGGGTAGTAGGACTTAAGTACCTACATGTGTCTAACAAAATATCTCGCTTATAATGCCCAAAGGGTTATGCAGAAGAGTACTAATAGGACATTAGGACCGAACATTTCGTTTTCAAATCCATATGTTTGAGTCCCATGTTATAAGGGGCAAGCCAACAATAAATAATGAGGTGTACTTTAGAAGTAGAATATTATAGAAGTTTACAGCAGAGTCAAATGTAGATCTGAGCAGTTCTTTTCTTTTACAACTTTTTTTAAGATAATTGCAATTTTTTCTAATAATAACTTATCAATGTGTATTACAATACATATTCAAAGCGGATTTAACAAAACTGTAACAAAAGTAAGACAGTATTCAAGTGTAGCAATAAATTATTGAAGGCATATTAAGTGCAGGAACGTAATATGCATGGAATGCATGAAATTACTGAGAAACCGCATCTTCCCAAGTTCTAATCTTATACTACTCACAGACGGGGAACCAGGGAATGTCTTTGATATAAGTACATGCATATTCGGGTTATGTTGTTGAAATATATGTTTAAGGTTGAGAGGAAAATGCAAGGTAAATAAATACAATAGCGAAATTCCACGCATGTCGGGGATAAATCCACGTCATTTGTGGAATTTCGCTATTACGACTTTGTAATTTATGTGTCTTTAAAACCAATTAATGTATTTAAAAACAACACTGTTATTTTATTGATTACCTACGTTATAATTGTTTCTCACAAATATAAACAGTTTTTCAACCCACTAAATACATTTTCAAATATAACGTACTTTGAAAAACTGCACCAAATTGATTGGAGTAGGAATACATTTCAATTAAAACTGTAGTTTCATAAAAAAAACGAATAGCGTTCGAAATACAAAAGCCAATCAAATGTGCGCAAATAGAATTTTAAGAATTCAAAATTCAAATATTTTGCCGCATAGAAAAATAGAATAACTGCATATTTCAGTATAGAACTTTTTAGTCGGACCTCGATGGTCAATTCATTCAAGCATGCACCTCACTAGATCATCACGGCTGACCTGGTCCGCCTATGCTGATACTATTCAGCATGTCTGCCCCATTTTGTAGCTCGGGTTTGATAAATGGTGTTTTGTGCATTTTACTGCGGCGGACATAACTGATGGCCCATCCTATCTAATCGAATTTCGCATCCTTATAATAAATGGTCATATTTTCCTTACGACAAAATGTTCATACAACGTTCGTCGCTTTAAAAAGGGGCGGTAAAGAAAACTAGTAAACCAACTTTTATATCGCGTGCTGGTTACCAACTAAACCATAGGTTTTATTGCACTAAAACGAACCTACTTGTATAGATGTGTCACCCCGACTCTCTCATGGATAACCTGTTGTTACCTGAGACATGCTTACCACTGAAATATAAAACGTGTAAAACACCTCTTAACGAAGCTGAAAGGCGCTTGTTCTCCCCGTCATTGCAATAATTTTTTTGTTCTACACCATACCTGGGAACCCTCTAGTCTATCTCGTAGTGGGAGATATTGGGGGTCAAAGTTCCAACTTTTTGACAAGTTTTTTTTTAAATACAAGTTTCTACAGTAAGATTTTTACTTGAACTATCTACCTCTGCGACTCCCGTACTATTCAATCTATCCATCAGCACAATGTTTTAAGTGCGTTACATTAAGTTTTACCACAAAACATGATTTTTCACCCAAAAAAAAAAAATCCCAGCAATAATTTCTGCGTAAAGTTACTTAGTTTGATGTACAGAATGTTAGTTGACGGCTTCGTGATGAGGTGGTTTACACCCTGTATTTATTAAAGCTTTGTATGTAATATGAAGCTCGTGGCTATCTAATAACAGAGCTGCTCGGGTCGATCTTTAGGTAAAGCTTCTCTTGTCAAGGTTGGTTCGTGGAAGGGTGACCATCCATTATATATCGAGTTACTTCCGTGCCTCGGAAAGCACGCTAAAGCGGTTGTTCCAGGCTGTCATTTGTAGATCTTTGACAGTCGTTGCAGGTTGTCGGCAGCCCGAAAATCTGACAACCAGGGTAATACGACGGGACTGACTGGGTTGTGGAGGTCAGATAGGCAGTCACTCCATGTACTCGTAAAATACTGGTATTCAGCTGCATTCGGTTAGACTGGAAGCCGACCCCAACGTCCGACCATTTGTTCCTAGTTGAATTAATGTACGGCAATAATTAGTCTAATTGGCTGTGGCTGAATTGAACATTAAAAAACCTCATTAATTATATTAACTTTCAAAAGAGTCTTCGTTCAGTTTATTTCTTTGAAAATTGTCACCACCAATCTCGTATCTTTTGCCCCTTCCGGATTTTCAGCTTAATTGGTGACAGAGGGTTTAACTTGAACCATTAAACACCATATTTAATTACTTATTACTTTGGGAGAGCCTCAAAATTGTAGGGATTTAACTTCGCCGTGCATTCCCTTATGAGTTGTAGGAAGTTTGTCGTAAAATTTCATTTTATGGCGGTGTAATGAACGTCTTTGAGATAATGTTTCCTGCCTGACAATTTCATTAAAGACTGCGGTTTTGAATTTGGTATTCTCTGACTGTTTAAGTGCTAAAACGGTGTTTATACTCAGTATAAACTGTACAATTAAACTACTTAATTAACGTATGTATTTATGTATGTTAGACCGCCTTGATGGTCTAGTAGTTGCAGGCGTGACTGCCGAGTATAAGGTGCGATTGCCGGGTCGTCCAAAGTGTTATTCAGTTTTTCCATCAAGAACTTCTCAGTAATAGCCAAAGAGTTGCGTTTATGCCCGGTTGATGGCAATGGGCTTGTCCCCTGTTAGTTACACCCACATTTAGCTAGCTATGGTTAAGTCACATGTTAAAGGGGGCGAGGCCATCAACAGAGTAATTTAAGTACTTTGTTATGGATTAAAAAGAACCATTTTGTACCCGTTATGAGAAAATCATTGTCCAAATTACCGGTACATAAGAAAATTTAGAGGAATATTAAAATAAGTTTCAGGAATCTACAGAATACGTTTGGATGAAAACTTTTAAATAACTAGATGTATCAACGTCACATGTTTTTGTTTTCTCTTTTTAATAACGTATACGTTAATAAGAACAAACTTTATTACTTTCAGTTTTCACATAAATTACGTTCTCTTGAGTGCGTGGATGAACAAGAAACAAGACCTTCGTAGTATGTACAAAATATATTATTTTCATTCCTTTCAAGTACCATAATAACCTGTAAAAATATTACAGTTATAATTCCAGGAACTTCGTTATGCTTTTATCTTATTTATACATTTTTCTTTTCGCAACAAGAATCAGAAAAAAAACCACTCATTTCAAAATACCGCGAAAGAATTCTCTCTTTTATAAACTGTAACAAAAGAATGCGAGAAATCTCTCTTATAAAAATTCTTCTATTGTGCTTTCATTTGGAGCCGCCATATTTTTACGATGTCCCTTTATTAAGTACTCACAGCCTCCTAAAGATACGCTCACACGGGCATTTATTTAGAAACTAACTAATGCCCGCGGCTTCACCCGCGTCCAGTTTGATAATTGTCCCACGGCATCTTGCTACTGGGATATGAAGTATAGTTATACATATACTACTACGTATGAATCCAAATTATAAACTATCTGTCAGCTTAATTTCATCAAGCATACACGCATTTGACGACCCGAATGACGTAGTGTTAGTGAGGCTGCCTTACGTTCTTAGGGTCCTGGGTTAAAAATCCCGGTAGGAAAAAAAATGTCCATGCTCATCACACCAACATTTGCTATGTTGGTGTGATGAGCATGGACATTTTTTTTCGAGTCATGGATGTTTATATGTATAATACGTATGTATTTACAAACAAAAAGTATAATTATATGTAGTATATCAACTATCTGGTGTACACGACACAAGCCTTGCTTACTGTGGCACTAGATGGCGCTGTGTGTAATGTCCAGCGATATTATTATTATTATTTATAACATTAGTGTGGTGGTTCATCTTCTATCAGGCAACAGCGTAACAACCAGTTTTATTAAGGGGTATCGTATTACCCAGTACTAACTGAATTATGAAGGTTACTCGTAGAAATGCAGTCGGTACATGTAAAAAAGTGGTGTCCAGCTGCCTCCGGTTAGACTGAAAGCCGACCCTTACAAAGTTGGGAAAAGGTTAGGCAGATCTTTTACCGGGTCTTTTTTTAATTACAAAAGTGTGTACGGCTCTGGAGGCAACTGATTACCAGTGTTTTACATGTGGTGTTTGCCTATCTATGCTCCACAACTCAGTTACGAGGTACAGATACCCCCTAGTAAAGTTGTCAGGTTTTCTGGCTTCAGACTACCCGTTGCGACTGTCAGAGATCTATGACTGACAGCCGGGACTTTTACTATTTGCAACATGCTCAGAGTTTGTATTTATTGCCATGCCTAGGAAGGCATGGCAATAAATACAAACTGTCTCTAATTGCAAACCATCACATTAAAACACATTTAGTTGCTCTCCATGGAGTCAACATAGAGTGGTGATATCTCTAGCAACTATAACTAAAGTTGGCATTGCAGTAAATTACTACATTATAATGCTATCCTATTTTCCAATATAGCCATAATTGAGCAATTTAATCGGCAAGTGTAACGGGAGCTTTACAGAGAATTCATCTGAGGAATATTAGCTGTAACTCAGCGGTGCCTTTACGACTCCTTTTCGTAATTATGGGACTGATAATGCCTTTATCCGGCTATCCGGGTTTAGTGACTGGTTTTATAGACTCGACCTTGATATAGGATTCATATACTTGGTGATACTTGGTTCTGTTACGGTAAATTTATGTTTAGTTTGGAAGATAAGTTATTTTGGTGTAAGAATAATTGGCATTGGCATTTACAGAAATAAGACTAAGCAAACCCAGTCCCTTTTAATTAACTCAAATGTTACTCTTAATTTACATTTAGTGTGACTTAGGCCACAAAAAGTTCCACCCAGTTCAGCAGATATCATCAAAGCATAGTTTCAAAACTTAACTCTATTTTTATAACTACAAAAATATTGCAGGTATACCTAAGTTACAAAAATTCAAGTTTCTAAAACAATATTGCTAAAAGCGCCATAAAATAAAGAAGTGTCGTTTAAAGTTTGTAATGGCGCACAAGTATAATGTTGCTGACAAACCGGTTACCAACTGCACGGCAATTCATTTTACTTACAAGTTACAATTTAGAGCAAGTTAAACTACCAACACTAACGTCAGCAGTTAAGTAATTGCTTAACTAAGTTTACCTGTATTTTGAACTTTCGTTTTACCTTTATACACAAGTATAATTAAAAAGCTTTCTACTACCTACTTAGTTTTTTTTCTCACTATTTATGTGCTTGACTGTACAAGAATTGAATTTCTATTATCAATCAAATCGAATTTATTTCTTTGCAAACATGGGTAATCGGTACATAGACGTTTTTTTTTAAATATAATATAGTCCTCCATTTTCCACCGTCGCATAGGCATGCAAATAATATTCAATCCCAAAATCAAAGAATTGTATTGATACCGAATAAAGGAGACAGAAACGATTAACATACATTCTTAATAGATTTAGATTTATCAGTCCTTCGCTGAAAATTCTGTAATTTTGAAAACCTGAGAGTCGAGTTATTTGAAGTTTAGTAAAAGTGGGGTTATGTTACAATCTCTATAAAAAGCTGATAATTTATAAGTTCTTAAAGCACTAATGTATATTATATTCAGTGGAGAATGTTTGAATAGTCATATTATGATTGAATATCAATGACTTGTAGCCATAGAAAACAGGAATGGATTTATCAAAAAGGCGTCCAAAATAAATAAAAAACACATTTTAATGAAGTACATTGTTTATTCATCTTATATTAATAATAAAATGTCGTCTAGAAATTTTGCAGGTGGAACAATATTATGATCTTGGTACACGCAAGCCACTGCCGAATCACTGGCGGAAACAGTTTCACGCCCGGTGTTCGTCGGCCTAGATATCGCAGTGATTAGTTGCAATCTCACAATTATTCACACAGTGATCCATATTTTCAACAATATCCAAACTTTGTGTCCTGGTAGTAAGATCCCATGGGATAATTATCAAACTTGACGCGAGAGAAGCTGCTGGTAGAAGCTAGTTAATATATTTAGGGACCCTTTTTGAAATAAAACACGGTTGTTCCTGCGTCACATCGGACCACGCCCGTCGTGGTAATATTTATTATTTGTGCCGTCGTGGCACCATATAATCTGCATTTTTTATTATCTGTGTAAGCGCACTCTGCGCGCCACTCTCTCACCGACGCCCTTTGACGTGTGCGCATATCGGCAATTTTTGTAACCTACAACCTATTTTATCAATACAGTCCTGTAAATCGTAGCAAGTAGTTTTACTTCATGTCTTCAATACTATAGTCAAGACCATCAGCATCACAACTGGAGCTTGATACTCAACAGGGTAGATATACAATCATCCCCTCGTCTCATCAAAATGCCCTAAATTGATGCAAGTAAAATATGTGGAAGATTTTAAAGGCATGCACATACAATAGCATCTACCAACGCGTGACCTAGACATGTGATACTCGTACAATTACATGAACCGAAACAATGCCAACCACGCGAGGAATTCCATTAATTGGACAGCAACGAGCATTCAGACCTTCACAGAAAATTTCATCTATACATGGACATACGTACAAGTAAATACAATTGAAGTGTCTGTTCGTAAATTCAATTTAACAGTTTTTTTTTACTGAATGCATATAATTATGATCATCGTTGTCTGCTAAGCCTTTTCCCAACTATATTGGGGTCGGCTTCCAGTCGAACCGGATGCAGCTAAATACCAGTATTTTACATGGAGCGACTGCCTATCTCCACAACCCAGTTAGTACTGGGCGACAGCCCTTGGTAAGACTGGTTGTCAGACTTTTTGGGCCACTGACGACCTGTAACGACTGTCAAAGATCTATAAATAACAGACGGGACGAACACCTTAACGTGCTTTCTGAGGCACGGAGGAAACTTGGTAGTGAGGGTCTGTGGATGGGTCAACTTAGGCAAGCACGGCTTAACCTAGATACCGACCTGAACAGCTGTTATCATTAGCCACGAGCTCCTCCATATAAAAGTATACACCGTACTTAACACAAAAATTATGTCTGTCTGTGTATTTGTTCCAGCTTATCTCCGAAAACAAAACTTTAACTGGCAGGTATAATTATGATGTTATAAAAAGTAAACTAAGCTACTTTATTTTAGAAAAAAGATTAGGGTACCGTGTAAAAAACTTATAACCCAGGGAATTGTTAACGAAATCCGATTTAAATACGGAAGTAACAATAGGAAAATACGGTGGTCAACATGTTTCTAGACGAAATTAAAGGTAGATATCGTCTATCATAGTGAGCAAGGTGAGCAAAGCTTTCGCTGAATTGTATAAGTCTTTACATTGCATTAGAACAGTCTAACTAAAAGCCAATTTTTTCTCGTGTTTTATAATCGAAACGGTCTGATTTTTAGCATAATCCTTTAAACAATTGACAGTAGACCTTCAGGCGTTTATTTTTCGACTCTGCCTGTTTTTATAAATAATATCAACCGATAGCTTCGGGCAAGGTAAACAATACGTAGGAATCGTTAGACCCTAAGATCAACATAAAAGTTATGGAAGAAAATATATTTCCGTCGCAAATGCTCGGGGTCAGAAGAACAAAAGATTTGCTCAACCATAAACGATAAAAGTTTCAGGAGTATATTATGTACGCGTAATTTCTGAAGTAGCTTTGCCAAATACCTTCTTTGGGGCAAAAACTAGAGGACTAAACAAACAATTTGGTACTTTATTTTGAAATAAACTAAGGGTCTAAAACTCATTGTTTGAGATGGCCGTTTTTGTAAGCTGAGACGTTTTTACGGCACTTTGAGGACTTTCGAGGATTATGAACGGTTAAGTTACTCGTATTTGAAAGGTGAATTAATATAAAGTCTCTTTTTTAATCTGTCACGAACAAAAGAGCTTTTAATTTTACATCTTTAACTGTTTGTAGAAAAATTGTGTTAGAAAGAAATCTTCAACTATATTAGAAAATAAATTGTAGAACTAATGAACCTTTCTAACGATGCCTAATGTGACAGTGGCGCACGTGACCATTTGCACCCTTTTTACTCATTACAAAACGACTTTCTTACTTTCCACACATATAACTATAGATTTTCCAATAACTATCGTACTTGACCTGAAAATCTACAAACATTTACGCAAAAAGTCTTTACTATTCTGAAGGAACTCCACAATTTCTCACTCGACGCAGTACTAAAGACGGGGCGAACAGCCTTGCAATCATAGTGCCTCAATAGACTAGGCTAGGAACTAGACATTCAGTTTTAGAGTAAATGATAAATGATAAATGATATTTATTTTGCAAATTGGTTTTCACAAACACTTTTACACGTCCTTATTTTTTAAACTAGATGGGGCCGGTGTTTCGTACCTGACTACTCTGAGAAGAAACAGCCGAAACAAACTCAGAGGTCATAGTCTCTTTTAAAGTCCAGACAATCTTGTTCAACTCACATGAGAACCATGCAGATTAGTGTCTGAGATGGTCTTTTGAAGAAAGAACCATACAGATTTGAGTGGACCCGTCCAGTCAGTGCAAGCATTTGTCAGTTATCGTGTAGCTCGACTTTTAACTCAAGGAGCTCAACGAAACGACGAACAATACCAAAGAAAGGACATTTGGGTAGGTCGCTTAAAGTACTCAAACTGCCAGACAGTCGTGAAGAAAAAGAAAACACAAAATGTGACCCACATGGTCCTCACATTCACAATAATTAAATAAAATTAATAATAATTTACAAAACGAATGTCAATAAAAATACGATATTATGTCAAATACACACATACAATAAACAAAAAACCAAGTACCACTACATTGTAGTGCAGCGAAAGCGGATCACTTGCAGCTGTGAATTTGATATGCGTAGGGTCTTAGGATTTGTGTGTATCCAAGTAAATATTCTCCTACATTTGAAAATAGAGCGTTAAGATGTATACAGCAGGATTTGAAAGTGAAGCTCGGTCGAGTAGTTCGATTCTTCAAAAGTTGAAATACGATACAATCTATTTTGTTTGACGGTACAAGGTATACATAGAACTATATTTTTTTATAATATCTTATAAATATTTAATAAATCTGATTCACAGTAAGGCTTCCTGTAAGATAACCTAATTTTAGGTAGGTAAATCTTGTCTTAGTATCGTAGAATGAAGAACAAGAAAATCCTTGTTGAATTTCAGTAATATACCTCACGTCAGTAGCCTCCAAAGGGCTAGGTTGTAGGATATGGTGTACCTATAGTACAGATAGGATACAAAATTTGTGGTTAAATGTGTCTTATAAATAGGGTAACGAACAATAACTAACAGCATATTTATTCCTCGCGGAAACAAAACCGGATCCAACAGAATCCTATCTCAGTAAAAAAACACTTTATTTGCTCTTAACTTGACGTTATATAAAAGTAACATGAAATTAGAGCCACCATTTTTGTTTCTACAAAGAAAAACACACGTTATTTGACACATTTCATCGTCAAAAAACACTTAGGAAGGTCGTGTGAACTAGCAAATACTTCATACAAATCTCCAACGTAGCAATATTATCTTATAATGATAAAATATTTCTTTCTTTTTAACATTTATCTTTTTTACTGACAATGCTACCGAGGTGTTTTATGATGAACGTAATGCATTGCAGAGTAGGAACACTTTACTGCTTCAAGAATTGTACGAACCATTTCGTTGAAATTAAACTTAAATATGCAAAATGGACTGTTTTAGATGAAATTTTGCATTTTATGCTCATTTTAGTGCTTGTTTTGTGTTACTTACGCTCTTATTTTCTGGAAATTATTTCCTTACGTTTTAAATAAAATATATTTACCGAAATTCTAACAAGTCTCTTGGACATGGACCACATTCATTTAAAATGCAAATGATTTGTGTAATTACCCAGTCATATTATTCATAGAAAATCTCCTTTGAATAAATACCATTTAAACATTAACTTATAAACGAACATCAATTTTATATAAGCTTTAATTTTATTCAAAACCAACGAAGTAAAAATTTGCATATTATTATGATGAAAAGATAGCCGACCAAAGTTTTATTGGAAAAAGGACTCACAAAAAAACAAATAAAATAAAATAACGGTTACTGGTTTGTTTTATTACTGGACCTTAATAACGGGTATAAACGGGTGTAAGAAATCGTAAAGAGACCGTACTAGATATATTGCGAAGAAATGGCCTGTGGACATTAATATCAAATGGCGTCCTGATCCTAGACATAGAAACAAGATAGAATCGTGTTTACAGCTTGAATAATTTAGAACCTAATTTAATACTCCTAAAAGGTATAAAATTAGGTTACTAAATAAAAAAAAAAGCCATCCTAAAAATGGTGATAAAGCAGAGCATATGTTTTTATTGGTTTAAGTATCATAAGTTAAGGTTGAACGTTGTTATTTATTGTGTTTTAGTGAATTATATTAACACAGGTTAAGGAATACCAATTTTATCGGTAATCTACCTGAATTAAAGGAAAATAAAGCCCAACATACGAAGTTTTTAATTTTGACTAAGCCAAACTAAATAAAGATTTGATAGATAAAATCACTTTCTTACATCGATTGAAGTTTGGTCTTCTCTCCACAAGGACCAATCGGCTACAAAGGATCAAACGGGTGAAGCTTAACCCTAAATATTACAGCAAGTCGTTGATAACCTATAAAGACTGGAATAAATTACGGACAGACTAATACTTACCCTCCGGGTACAAATTGTACGTTAAGCGAAAATCGGAGGGCCGACGGATCATTCGTTCAGGGGCCCGTAACTTGACGCCTCAACGCCCAAACTTTGGACCCTCAACGAAATTCTGTATGAAAGTTTTATACGGAACCAGAGAAGCGTATTCTAAACCGGGTCTTTATGACCCCTGACAGCGAAACCGGGTAGCGTTGATTTGATTTGTTTAAAATAAATTTGGGTTTCAATGATTTAATTTAGAGCCTTTGAATGGAAAATTACGTTATTTTTAGATCGTGATTAAAAATGGAATAAATGGGAATACAAGCCATGGCTTGAGATTTTGTTAAGACATGATGCAATGTGATATTTTCACTAATATTTTACCTTACATATCCTGAATACGATTTAACCTGCAGTCATATCCAACTACGCTTAGCATAGTTTCAAGCCTCGAATTGTGATCCAGTATGCAAATGCATTCCCAACCACACCATGTTTGAATACAGTCTTGAAGGATATACAGGAGATGACACCAGATTAATATACAGTCTAGATACCTTACAAACAATACATTAACTCAAACTCAACTCAACTCAAAGCATTTATTTCAATTAGACTATTACGGCACTTTTGAATGTCAAAAATACAAAGAAAAATCAAAGCTACAGTCACAGACACAAGGCATAATAACTTGAGAAAGTACTGTAGTTGCCCATTCCCTAGCGTAGATCTCTATGGAGAAGAACGGGCAAGAAACTCCATGGACACTCTTTTAAATCAAAATATTGTTACAAAATCTTGGTTACATCATTCATGTTGTGATTAAACATATATGTGAGAACGATGTACAAAGACGTGCACATTAAGAGCATTACAATTAAAAAGCGATTATTTTCGAAAATATGCATGCTTATAGCATTTTTGAAACCATGTGTGATGGAATAGATCTGCTCAAAGTTGCAATGTTGCTTTTGTATTTAAATTACGAAAAAGAAAAACAACGACATCATGTTATCCACGAATTCTAGAACAATCCTTCCTGGGTTGTTGACATTATAACAGGAGCAGTTGACACAAATTGTTATTTTATGTGTTGTTCCCTTTTCCCTAAAGGACGAAAACGCTGGTATTTTTCCTGTAGGTAATAATAGTATTAGCTTCCTTGTTATCGGGGTCCGTATAAGCAATTTTATGTAATATTTTTTGACAGCATAAGTGGCATTGTTTGTGGAAAGTGGAATTTGCACTTTGTGTTGAAAGTGGAATTTGCACGTGGTTCGTGCTCACTATCTTAACTTCATTGATAAAAAAGGCACAACCGAAACCGATGTGACTAGAAGCATACAATTTTTGATGCGAGTCTTCTTTGAGGTACTCTTTTATTGCGAAAGTGAGCTTAAGCTAAGTACATTTTTATCAAAGTTCGAACCCTTATAGGATGAAAGTATGTATGAAAGTTCGTCATTCAATCGTTGTGCTTGATGGTATTTCCAATCGGCAAAAATCATAATTAAACAAAATTTTATTTTTAAATTATTTCCGTAGTTAATTGTTCATACTTCCAAGCTTGAGTAGGCAAAGCTCCTTACCTCAATTGATTTGTTATTGTGGGGCATAAGATCTTTCACTCAAGGAGACATTTCATGTGTTGCTATTTTATTTATTTAGTAAAACTTTCATCACCATCATCATCACAGCCTATTAATATTCCCACTGCTAGGACACAGGACTCCTCTATATGAGAGGGAATGGGCTATAATCCACCACGCGGGCCCAGTGCGGATTGGTAGATGTCACATGTCTTCGAATTTTTTGGTTCTAGGACATGTCGGTTTCCTCACAATGTAAAACTTTATGCACAAGAAAAATAACATACAGTACAAAGGCGGGCTTTTTGTCTTGACTTTCTTCTAGTCCACCTTATATGAAGATCGTCTTTCACCCGAAAGTATTTTATTTCTCACCTAGTCATTTCCACAAGTCAAAAACCGTCAGAATGTCACCAAAAATATAACTGAGTCCATTACAACCCCATCCAGTTTAAAGCTCCCCACTCTAATTTACATTGACACAGTTTTTCAAGCTATTCTTGAGTTGACGTTTGAAATAAGTGGGGATGCCTTTGTCAGCGAGGACTAGATGGGAGGATGGGCCGGATGCTCCAGTTTCCATGTGTCATGGCAGTCGGGAGGCTGTTGTTCTCTAGACGATTATGCGTGGTTTAAAAGAGTAGTTACTGTTGGAATTGCACGGTTAAGTCGTATTGTTTCAAAGTACCTTTTTTTTCTGTGTCTGTTTGGATGTTCGATTTGTGTTACATTCTTTTATGTTTTCAAGGCAATTATTATAATTATTATTCAATCTTTAAACGTTTGTGCTCTTGCCGGGTATGGCTATGATTATAAAAGTAAAAAAAAAAAAAATCTTGAATGAAAGATTTGTTAAACACGACATAATTTTTTACACTATCAAAAAGAGTAATGATTAAGTGAAAATATCTACAACATTATCTATTACGTCATTTCTCCTACTTTGCCTATTTAATTCACAAGACAATAATAAAATTAATAACTATCAATTAGTGCTACCGTTATCTACCGTCTATTCTACCAAAACGATTTGTTTGGCGCCATAGTGCCGGGTCACGAAGCGCCATGAAGCGCCACAGAGCATCATGGACCGAAACGGAGGATTATTCCACTTTGGACTAACCATTTGACCCGCCAGCGTGGGATAAAGTGGAATGTTTAGTCAAGTTGGTGTAATATCTTATGCGATGGCAAGTCGTGTCGAATTTATGAGGATTTTTTAATAATCCTGCGTATTAGAAATCCGAAATAAAAAAGAAAATCCGATTCAGCCAAAACTGGCATTATTTTTTTTAACCAAGTTTTTGTTACTTATTCTCTTAAATTACAACACCAGGAACAAATCGTTTAGTGACACGAAAAATGCAAACATTCCACTTGATATTTATTAGTTCTAGGTGTTTATTTTTTTTTGTTTGCACCTCCAGTGCAGGTCCTCAAATTTAATGTTTTTCTTTTTTTGTCCACCGGCCACAACTGGAACAAATTGATGGGGCATAGTGAAACAGAACTCCACGAGCCCACGAAGCGCCACTTATCTCAAGTATTGCTGGGTCATTCAGTTTATTACTGCGAATGCTCGGTCTACCACGTGATTCACAGTGATAGAACTGTTTGCTGCTTCAAACTCTATTAGCACTGCTTGACTTATTTTGATTTATTAATAACAATATCATGCAGGATAAGGCTGTGAGAAATTGTTTGCAATCATTTATTATTATTTATGTAAACACCAAACTCATATACAGGAAATACAGATGATGGAGCACAAAGGTACCGTTTATGTCATAACCGACTTCTAAAAAAGGAGGAGGGTCTCAATTCGGATGTTCCGATTTTTTTTTTATGTTTGTTCGCGCATAACTCCGTCGCTTGCCATCCGATTTGAAAAAATCTTTTTTTTTATTGGAAAGGGTATACTTTTAAAATGGTCCCACAGCCACCAATTCGGGATCTGATGATGGAATCTTGCAACTCTTCAAATTTTATAGGATAACGTACAACGATTTTGGTATTTTCTACAACAAGTGAAGCATTTGCGTTTGATAAGAATCGTTCTACTATCAGATCGGATGATGAAGCCAAGAGTCACGGAACTCCATAATGAAACAATGCATCCTAGTCGTGTTTGGGCTTGTTGTAATTGTAATGGTTTGCACTTTCTATGTGTACCAAGCACATACGAACGAATTAAAAAAACAAATTGAAAAATAACTTTAGCTTCTCAAGTCGGTGACCTTTGTTTTATTGATTTAATTTTTTTGTCACCGACTTCAGAAGCTAAAGTCATTTTTCACTTTTTTTGAAGTCGGTTTTATTTTTTTAGAAATCTCTTCCAGCGGACCTGCGACTGGATAGATAGACAAAAAATCGTAGACACCGTGTCATTATTGTGACAGGTGCTGTTCAAATGTTATTTAACTTAACTAATGCGTTTATAAGTCAGTCTAGCCTTTTCGACTCCCGATTTGGCTTCAACAACCCACTTACTGTATAAAAGTCACAACTAGTCTAACCAAGAGGTTGATACCTCTTGGTTAGACTAGTTGTCTGACTTTCAAGTTTCGCTTGATAAACAGTTCATCAAAGAAGCCATTTTTAACTTTTTTTAAATTTTTGAGATTGATTGATTGATTGAGATAAATAACATCTATTTAAAAAAAATGCAAGAGCAAACTGTTTTAATTCTTAAGAAGCAAACTTAGATTACTCTAAATACACCAAGGACTCCTTGCACTTATATAAAAACTGTTTTCGTGAATCCTTAATGGATACAATCTCGTTTACGTCCTCGATTTCTACCATTTAATGAATACGCTAGGGTACTCAAAACATGCACCCAGTAATTAATTTCTAGTTTCACAGATTCTGTATAACCGCCACATTGCCCACACAACTAATATAATCCCTTAACTACCCTCCACGACACCTTTGGGATGAATTGAAACAACTCAAGACCCATTAATAAGTTTAACATCACTTCGAATAACATCAAAACATGACGCGGTTTTGGTCAAATCTTTCCCAAAAGAACACAACTTTGGTCATTAGAACTTCGTTCAATTTGACTTTGAATAGCCACGATAGGGTAAACTACATTCATATATACATAAACTCGCTACTTTATCCCACGGGGGTAAGCTAAATCTACAAAACGCCGCACCTAAGATACTCGTATTAACTCCTTTAACTCCCATTATCTATATTTAAACGACTGAAAGAGACAACTTCCACAAATTAAATGAAATCAAAAATAATATGTATTATTCTTTTGTAATATTGCATGAAAATGATAATTTACATTTTTTTATTCAATAAAGAATTTAAAATTTAAATTCAACGTTACTAAATATATTTGTTCATCATCTGCCTAGCCTTTTCCCAACTATGTTGGGGTCGGCTTCCAGTCTAACCGGATGCAGCTGAATACCAGTATTTTACATGGAGCGACTGCATATCTGACCTCCACAACCCAGTTAGTTTACTGGGTAATACGATACCCCGTGGTAAGACTGGTTGTCAGGCTTTTTGGGCCACTGACTACCTGCAACGACTGTCAAAGATCAACAAATCACAGCCGGGACCAACAGCTTAACGTGCTTTCCGAGGCACGGAGGAAACTCGGCATGTAAGGGTGGTCACCCATCCACAGACCAACCTAAGAAAGCTCCGCTTAAACTAACGATGGACCCGAGTTGCTGTTATTATTTAGCCAGGAACGCCTCTACTAAATATTTCTATTAATTGTGATTATTTAATAGTTTTGTTTTAATAATTGTTAATTTGTGGTAGAGCAAAGGATATTTTTATTTTATTTTATTTATTTATATTTACACAAATTTCAACATCATGCAAGTGTAAAATAACTTTATTTTAGAATGAAAGTGTATCTATCTATTGGATATGGGTGTATTTTGAAGTAGTCGCGCAGTGTCAGTAGATGCAGCTAAGTGTTCCAAACTTAATGGGGATGCTCCAAGGTAGCCCGCGAAATTCAAATTTTCTAACGTTTTTGCAATTTCCATTTTTTGTATATTGATAAACATATCGGTCGCGACTGTAAGACGTATTAAGTTACAGAATAACAATCATCAAAATCATCACTACAACCCTCCAAGTTCTTCTACTACTTCGCCCTTATGAACTTGGAAGAAGGACTTTGACCGTGAAAAAATCGTTCATCGACTCTTATGAACTTGGAGAGTTGTATTGATGATTTTGATGATTATAATTCTGTTACTTAATAAGTCTTACAGTCGCGACCGATATGTTTATCAACATACAACTTAGCACTGCCCTGGAAATTGCAAAAAAACGTAAGAAAATTTGAATTTCGCGGGCCACCCTGACGCATTCACCTTAAATGCAAAAGCAGTAGAGCACTTCTAAAAGTTGAGTATGACTAACAAAAGTAAGTTCATGATTATATCAATTTGTCAAATAATAACAAAAATGACAGCGCAAAACTTGAGCAAAGTAACACTACTCCATGCGACTTCACGGCGCCAAACTTTTGCCCGAAGCACAATAAATCCGAATTATATTGGTAAACACAGACTTGCATGAAGTAGTGACTTTTATGAAAATAATGTCGTTCCAAAAGATTAACGAACAGGTCAAACGTAAGCCTTTTACGAACGAAATGAACCATGCCAGCAGACGTAAATTGTTGGCATTTATCTCGGGAACCGCTAAATCAATTTAAGTGCAGCTCCTTCGCTATCGTACCGTATCCATGCTTTAAGACTCAAAGGCAATTTTGAGCCAAAATTTTTGAAACTTATGTCTTTAAATGCACAAAAAAGTAGGAATGAGGTTTTAATCAGATTATGCTTTAACTCAGGTATTTAAGCGAGACAAAGAGGTTTTTATTTCAGTAATTTTTTAGACATTTTCAGGTAATAAATATCGCTTAATAGAAAGATCGCGGACAATTAGATGGTAGTATGTTAATAAATTAAGCCTGAAAATTACGGCTTTCGTGTTGTAATTTGGTCTGTCTGCTGAGCCCTAATTAAGTTTTAACTACGTTCCTGATTACCGTGGTGCGGACTCCATTTTTAATTTGATTTTAGTAAAGCAGGTTTTATTAAAAGCGTTTTAAGGATTTTCACTTAGAAATTTGGAAATAATAAGAGATTTATAAATGACTAATATTAATACATTGTGTTTCAAATGGTTTGTATAAAAATGGTGCATAAGAAAAACGTTTTTATTTCATTCATTCGGTCTTATTGCTGAGCATTCTAATACTGATTTACGGTTATTAGCATTAGTTTTCTTTTGTTTTAAGTGAACTGTTTCATTTAATTGTATATCTGTGTGTTATGCTTTGTCTTTTGTGTGCACTAAAATCTAAATCTAAAGTGAACTGTTTCATTTAATTGTATATCTGTGTGTTATGCTTTGTCTTTTGTGTGCACTAAAATCTATCTATCTAATACAAACAAGGAAAAAGGCTTCACAGTAGCAATACAGATTGCCAATACATATATGTAGATATGTTGTTCAAATAAACTAAGTAGTCCCAAACTAATTAAATAATATTGTATTATAATTTCCCCCTTTGTGTTATTTGTAATTAATGTGAAAATATTAATTAAGCATTACATTTGAATACATAATTAATATTGTGCATTCCTTACAATGAATAATTTAACAGGAAATAACACAAAAACAATTAGTCAAACTACGCATAACAAAACCGGAAACATATTAATTAATGTTAATAAAAGACATACCCACACTAATGTAGTTCCCTCAAAGAGCTCCCTTTTACATGGCGAGGGAACCGTGCCCTAATCACTTTTATAACATGCCTAATTCAAACAGAATTCGTTTTCTTTTGAATCACGTCGACGAACTGGTCACGGAATAAATAGATACAGAATGTCTATTTCACACAAACGTGAAAAGGCGCATGCACAACTAAACCATATACTCGGAAATAAATAAATCTTATCTTATCTTATCTTAAAGAGCCATCTATGTACACGCAGACTACGAGGAGCTGGCTTAATAACAACAGCTGCTCGGGTCGATCATTAGGTTAAGTCGTACTTGCTTAGTTTGGTCCGTGGATGGGTGACCACCCATTACATACCAAGTTTTCTCCGTGCAGCTGTCAATTTTGGATCTTTGACAGATGTTATGGGTAGTCAGTGGAACGAAAGTCTGAAAACCTGTCTTACCAAGGGGTCTCGTATTATTAACTGGGTTCTCGCATTCACTCTATGAAAAAGGTCTGGTGATGGTGTTTCTCAGTAGCAGCTACGGAGTTTGGATTTGTGCCCGGTTGATGGCAATAGGCTCGCCACAAACATAGTAAGAGAAGATTGGTTGTATTTACACCTCTACCTAATCTTTCGGCGATTAAAAGATGTTAGATATGAATGTATATTCTATCTTTCTCACAATTTTAGAAAATTTAAATAAAATCTGTGCACATAGTGTAAAGCGTATGTTCAGCGTTCATGTTTGCTTGGCCACTCTCGTTCGATGTACAAGGTGTCGATTGTCGACCCGAACTGATAATAAAATGGACAGGTTTTTTTTCTTCAATAGCGATAAGTATAAACCACACATATTTAAACGCAGCCCGTCTGTAACTAGCCCTAAAACCGCGCCTTCACATACAGAAATAAACGCAAACAGCGACATATCGCGCGATGGGTGATTCTATTTACTACTTTCTGAAATAGGTACTATCAAAAAACACTTTATAAATAGCAGTTTCATTAATTATTGACCGGGTATCGTAATTTATGTTGATTATTTATGTCTTTTGTGACAAGCTCCTGAGTTTTGCCTGGAATGCAAAACTTCACCTTGTATTTAGTAAACATTCTGCACCTATTTTTATTCTGTGACTGAAGGTTGTCAACGGCGCAATTTCCGACCGGACTTTAAAGTAATTTGTCGGGGTTCGTTCTCGCAGATGCAGCGGACGCTACATATTCGATTAACTCGCTTTAATGAAAATGTAAATTCAATATGGTAAATAAGCTCATGTGCTCATAAAATTTATGTTAAGTAACATGATAATATTTACGGAGTAAGTTTTTCTAGATGTAAAGGTTTTTCATCCATATTACATTTAAATAGATAGAAAACTAATGAGACTGCATGTGGTATATTGTTTTGTTTTTTTAAAAACCGTAGTCTGTAGTAGTCAACTAAGTAGGTATTGTCATTTTCAGTGTTGGTAGCCTTTGTACATGGCATGTAAGATAATTATACTGACATTTATTGGTGGCGAAGATTCTCCACTAACTTTTAAGTAAAAGTTAAGTGAAGCAAAAAAATACATATACAAATCCGCTCAATCAGCTTAACCTAAGTAAGCCTAAAGTCAACCGAGCGCCGCGCCGCACAGAAAGTTGGCAACACAACTTGGCGTAAGAACTAAAGCATCGAGACAGGTTTTCTTAAGCCGATATCAGACGCTTCACTATTTGTTCATTTTGGATTAAAACTTGAAACGTCTGACATTAAAGTCTGTCTGACAAGAAAATCAAAAGTGGAACCTGAATTCATTTATGAACCAATCTAACAATGTTATATTTCTTTCATTCGCCTATCGAATGAGTTGAACATTAAATTAAAGGAGTAAGTAGATAAATGTAATTTTGTCAATGTTTTAGATAGATGAAATTAAACAAAAAAGTCATGTGTGACAACACGAATGAACCGTTCTTTCGAAGGCACCTGATATCAGATTCACGAAATTCAGCTCAGCAACTTAGTCCAAAAGAATATATATGTCACCGTAAAATTGTCAAATACGTTATATTGTAATATCTCTAGCGATATTGTAAAATCTCGAAATATTGTCAAATGAACATACTGCTTACAACAAAACGCATTATTTTTCGTGAAATGCATGCGATGGTAGTCAACTCACGCGGCGTGGAGGGAAGGAGGGGTCCCCCTTGCCCAGTGGTACAACTCTCATGAAAAGATATTGTACCATTCCTGAGAAATACTGATTATTACAACCTAACCTTAAAACACTTTATATTCCCCTAAAACGCGTAGTCGACGGAGCCCCGCTTCGCGGGGCCCCTATTTCCGAGTGCAGGGTTTAAAGGAACCTAACTAACCTAACGGGGGGTGCCCCAAGTCCCGATTATGGGGGCAGAGATACTTCCGTATGTTCAGTTGACAATAATTCGAGAGTTTACAATATCGCTAGAGAGAAACACGTTATATTGTAATATTACGAGTTTGACAATTTTACGGTGACATAAATACTAACAAGGCATCTAAACTTCAGGAGTCCAGCTTATGAGATTCGACGGTATGGAAGGCACAAGTTTGATCTGCAATCTGAAATGGAAATGTGAACATTTTACTCCCACCGTGCGCGTTTCGTTCGATTTTTTTTTGCGATGGTGACAACTCTTTGATTCTAATTGAATTTTTGAAGGTTTTGGTTTTAAATACTATAAATAAAATTTACTTGTGTCTTTTGCAAAAATTGTATGAACGTCTTAAATTCATGGTCCATATTTCATCATCATCATACAAATACAAAATACAAAAATGTTTTATTTCGTTATTACACGTTATACATTATACAGTTGGTGGCGTCTCCTTTTAAGCATAGGAGGCGCCGCTCCTTTATATCTTACTATTAGTGTAACATGTTATTAAACAAAAGTTTACGTTAAAAGTTTGTTTGTTTATTTTATTTTTATTTAGTCTGTTGGTGTGTGAATATGTGTGCGTGCGGGCGTGTTTATGTGTGTGTGTATGTGTGTTTGTGTGTGTATGTGTGTCATCTGTCTAGACTTTTCCGCTTCCAATCTAGCCGGATGCAACTGAATATCAGTATTTTACATGGTATCTTCGTGGTCCTTTAACAATCCTGGCTGAAAATAAACAAATTTATTAATGTTCCAGTGTCATTCCTAAATATCCACAATTTTAAAATTATTCTAAAATCCTCTCATAACATAATAATATTTTAAGATAATCTTAAACAAAATAAGAACAAGTCCAATAACTCAACTTTAGAGTTAAATCGGTATGACTCGAGTTCTCAAACGTCGAATAAAATCGATTTGGATTAACATTAAAGTAATAGGGTTAGTTTACCGAACGAGGCCTTGACACTCTGCCAAGACTTTAAAACTATCTGTTTTGTTATGATGTTATTTTATACTCTCTTTATTTGTTCGGACTGTTTGGTATCTACTGTTTACAATAATCAACTTAACGTTCCCACTGAAAGAAAAGAAAGAAAGAAAAAGTATTTTAGTTAAAAAAAGGTGTTCAGTTTTTGAAATATTAAATGAACCGTAAAAAAATCAACAAAAAGATGAAAGTAATCGAATTGGTCTTGTACGAGACCTAAAGCCGCAGCATGGTGCTGTAACATTTAACAAAAAAAGTCTCAGCACACTGCACAGTGGTCACTGCTAGAATCACTCTGCAGTGCTGCCTCCTAGGCATTCAACCTTTGGTATGGACCCGCGAACTAAACTGATATATTAAAAAAAAAAAACACGAGACGTCGCTTCGCTGTGGAACTGCATTCCGCCAGTATAACGTAATTGCGCGGATCCACGTTCCGCTATTCCAAAGATTAAGAAGGAGCCAGCCGTAATCCATAACACGAGCCTAGTGTGGATTTAGTGAACGACAATAGGATTTGGATAAAACACAAGTGAATAAAAGAGTGGTGGACATTAATGTTGGTTTATGGAGAAGGAGAGGAAGGCCAAAGAAAAGATAGATTGAATTGGGTGAGGAATGATATGAAAGAAAAAGGAGTAAATGATGCGGTGACGTTTGACAGTGACGAATCGAAGAACAAATCGTGTTGCGCCGACCCCAAATAGAATAGAACAAAACTAAGAAGATGATGATTTGGTTCTAGGATTTAAAGGGTGTAAAAAACCTCTTAACGAAGCCAAAAGACACTTGTTCTCCCCATCATTGAGATCATTTTTTTTGTTCTACACCATACCTGGGAACCCTCGAGTTACGGAGATATTAGGCGTCAATGTTCCAACTTTTTCACAAGATTTTTGAAAAATACAAGTTTTTCATGTTAAACTTTTACTTCAAGCATCTCCAAGACCCCCGTACTGTTCAATCCATCCATTACCACAATGTATTGAATGCGTTACATTGAGTTCTACAACAAAACATGATTTTTCACCCCAAAAATAAAGTCCTGTCAGTTTGATGTACAGAATGATTGGTTGACAGCTTTGTAATGAGTCTGTGAACACCCTGTATGCAGGTTTCCTCATCATGTTTACGTTCAACATTTTAAGAGCAGTACTGACCAGTATTGCATCATAAACTTCAGTTATTTTATCTGCAGTTGTGTTATGTTAGTTGTGCCAATAAATTGTCGATATTTGCTGGCAATCGAGAGGTCGTAAAATTTTAGCGACGCGAACTATGTATTGATTTGAACCCAGTGGAACGAGTACTTAGTGAACGGGTTAATAGGATATCGTACCAATATTTTTAACTTTTATGAGGAATTTAAGCATTTTGTACGCTTGATTGTGTTTAGTGTAGATACTCAACATTAATTGTTATGTCACATACCGCGTAAAAAGTTTCCATGATAAAATAAAGCTATAAATTTGTGTTCCTAATTCATGTCGGCCATAAATCGGCAAAGACAGAGAAATAGAAATATACCCCGTCGGTTTATTTCTGATCGGTATACTCCGTACCGATGGCCGGTGAGGTAGACGTGTTCTCCGTTCGACGTCTAGCATTGGCATGCTAGATTTCGACCAGAGTATGCCAATCAGCACAAGCCAAATGAAATCCGTATTTTTGTAGAGATTGTTTTAGACGGCATTTTAGTTCAATAATGTGCCGACCCAAAATAGTGTGTAGCAGGCCTAACTTTTTTTACAAACGACTCCTTGAAAATAAAATTACCATACCTCCTTTTTGCTAAACCACGCGTAACAACAAATTACCTACTTACAACTTTTGAACAAACTTCTCGGCCCCCGTCAACCCCACAATTACGTCATAAAAACAAAGGGGCATCACTCAACTACCCACATGTAAGTACACCCCCTCCCCCTCACCCCCGCAGCGGTAATCCTTCACTGTCTGTGAGAATTCAGTTAGGAGTTCCCGTGAGCCTCCTTTGGCCGACTCAGACTTGGTCCTGAGGGGCCTCATGTGAATATGTGATGTTTCGCGATTGTCTTAATGGCGACTATAAAGCCTTTGAGTTAATTCTGGTTCATTTTGACAGAAGCACCAGCGGAAATTACTACCAGGAAATTTTGGTAATTGGATAAATGTACGGGTTAGACACAGATTTTTGTATTTTGACTGAAATTAGTTATTGTATTTTCTTGGGCCTATTCTTCTTCGAATCGCACTGATAATTAATTCAACATTTTGTTTCTTTACTTTCGATAAGGTCATTCAACAAATTAGAGTTCGTACCTACGCCTTCTATTATTAGGTATAATTTTAAGGTCAAGTTCGAACACAAGATTCCACGCACCTCTGTTTTTTAGGATTCATGTGCGTATTGAATAATTATCAATTGCTCCGGTGAAGAAAAACGTGAGGAAAACAACATCAAATAGAGTTATTTCTTGACGACTTGTAAACCAATTCAGAGGCTAATAGGCGGCATTAAAACGATGGCACCAGGTTAGGCACAACTATAGACACGCGAAAAAGTATAATTTTTAATTTTTTTTCAAATAAAGTTTATGTAAACACGAAACACTTTTAGTTTACTAGTTAATACATGATACCACTCCGTCATGTATTAAATAATAAACAAAAAGTGTGTGGCCTCATTTTAGTTAACATAATTAATAACTTTTGTTGTATAACTCCAAAAATATGATCAACACCAATTCAATTAAACACCCCTGAAAATAACTTACTTATGTCATAAAGTAACAACACTGTCATAAATTATAATAGCCTTGTGTATGTAATATCGCGGTTAATTTATTTTATGTACGCCCCAGACTTGCTCGTATAAAAGGACCAGAAATTTCTAGAAAAAAATACGTAAACGTGTCCTTGAAAGAAAAACCGGCTCGCAACTCGTATCGAATTTAATCACAAGATATACAATACAAGTAGTAAGGGCTCATTTCTGGAGACGCGGCGCGTCGGGCGGCGCGTTGCGCGGCGCGTCACGCGGCGCGTCGAGCGGTTTTTCCGTTTACGGAGAGGCGGCGCGTGCAGCGGCCTCAGTACAATATTGTATAGGGAGACGCGGGGCGTGCTGCGACGCGTTGCCCGCGGCGTCGCACGCCACGTCCGACGCGGCGGTGCACGCGGCGTTGTGTCATCATGGCACGTCACGGATGTCAAACAGACATAAGCTCTTTGTGTTTTTCTTCTCGCGAATAAATAAAAATAACAGTCTAATTCGCCTAAGTTTAGTGAATAAATACTTCTGCCAGTGCAACTTACGTCTAGTGTTCACGTGCTGTTTAAATATTAAAAAAAAAAAAAACAATAAATAACTATAAGTGAACCCCATCAATACACAAGTGCCCGAAACCCACAGTTTATTGAAGATAATTATTCGGGGAACGGAAAACCAACTTGTGGCTTAACGTCGGTATGTGCGGTCCTGTACTCCGTTGCTGTGCTCAACCTATGGTGTTTGTCTGAACTTCTGAAGCTAGAACAATAGAATGAGTAACTTGGAGTTGGATAGTTATTATGGAGACCAAACTGGCTCAACCCGAAGTGTCGCAATCGTCGAATGTGGATCTTACAAATCAGTTGAGCGACATAAACGACCGTGACCAGGATTTGCTCGCAAATGATATCCTTAGATCTAATATTCCAGAGATAAGTGGAGAAAACACCACCTACACTGCCATGTTGGTGGCCGCTAAGATTGGCGTCAAAATTAAAGCGCGCGATTTCGTGAGCCCCAAGCATGGAGCAAGGAGGCTGGCGCTTCAACGCAACGCAGGCGACGGCGGGCGCCGGTGGAGACCCGCCCCCGCTTCCTCGTCGTGCGGCTCGCGCGTCGCGACCTACGGGACGAGCTGGCCGGGGGGAGCGCGAGTGCGTCGAGGCATGATAACAGCGGATCTCGCTCGATCTGCCGGGCTCTGCAAATAGAAGCGCGCTACATCTACGAGTGCTTAACTAAACTAGGCCTATTTGGCGCAGCCGTGAGACGCACAATAATTATTTCTTTCCATTTTTTGTCTGTGTAGTTTTAAGTTTTTTAATTGTGTAATTAAGTTTTTATTTTTTTCTGTTCTTGTTGTGTGCACTTATGGCATAATTATGCCAAATAAATATGTTTTCTTTATTTCTACCTTTCATCCTATCTTACTCGGTCATAACAAGCATTAGATTAGAATAGAACGACTATTTTATACCAATTATCACTGGGGCGAAGTAGCCCAACGGTTTAGTGGCCTCTTTATAAACCTAGGGTCTCAGGTTTGAATTCCAGACAGGTACTCATTTTTTGTCTAAAATAATCACGTTTCGCGAGCAATTTTATACAACTGCTACCTGATAAGTTTCAAAGGAACCGTGATCAAAATTAGGGACATACACAGACAAACTTTTCGGTTTTATAAAATAGCGATGGGCTGATCGTCACGGCTCTTCCTCTATTACGCCGCGCTGTTTACCACGGATCTTGTAGCGTGTGAGTGTTGCCTGCAGTCGACAACGCTGCGGCGCACGCGTCGTTGCAGTAGGAGGGAAGGAATACGTGCTGCACATCCACACGAGAAGCATGTCGATTTATTTTAATAATCGATCTCTGATTCGATAAAATCAAGTTGGAATTATCCACATCATCTATGCAAACTCTTTTGATGTTGTGGAAGTCTCAGTATTGTCAATTGTCTGTAAAAAAAATACAGCACAGAGCATCAAGTAGTTTTTGGTCCCAATGCCAACTCGAGAGCTTTTTAGGGTTCCGTAGCCAAATGGCAAAAAACGGAACACATGGATTAGTCATGTCTGTCTCTGTGTCTGTCCGTCCGTATGTCACAGCCACTATTTTCCAAGAACTATGCTGTTGAAACTTGGTAAGTAGAGGTATTCTGTGAACCGCATTAAGATTTTCACACAAAAACTAGAAAAAAAAACAATAAATGATGTGCATTACCATGTAAACTTCCACCAAAGTGGTTGTTTGAACGAGATGTAGTAAGTAGTTTTTTTTTTAATACGTCATAAATCATAAACCGCAATTTACCTTTCATTCAATCAACTCAAATATAAAAATAAAAAAAGCGTTATGTTACTTGCTGCTACGGAATCCTTCATGGGCGAGTCCGACTCGCACTTGGCCGCTTTTTTTAGTAACTTCAAACAAAATCTTTGTGATAGACGGCCCCACAACGTTTGTTTTCTCTAAACAGCTAGTTTGTTCTCTATTATCATCACGAAGTTATGATTGGGTAGGTTGTGAACGCTCGTCTCTAATTGGCTAAGCAACGCATAGTAACAATGGCATCATTGGCGCTGGCAATGTGACATTTGACGGGCAGCAAGAATTGTCAAAGTAGACGATTTATGTGAAAAAGAGCAATGAAAGATTTGAATATTTTTGATTATGTATATTTATTTCTTTTGCGTGTGATGTAAATGCATAACAACAAAAAATTGTGCGGTCAACCGTTTTTTCTTTAATATCGAACGTAATTCTTATTTTAAAACTAAACAATATTCACGTATGATCTAACACAAATAACAAATGCGTTTTCTCAAAATTTTCACGTGTCTGTACAACCCTGTTATGAGGTTATAATTATGATAGTCAATTTAAAAAAAAGGTTGCACTGCGAGAGTGGGGTGCATTTTTTATAATTTGGAATGGTTAGGGAATAATTTTGCACGAATTGCTTTAATTACCAGTATAAAAGTTCTATAATTTATGTGGTTTAGTAAAATATTCATTTATTGCGCTATCGTACACAAATATGACAATTTATATTAACTACTGTAGTGTTTAATAAAAATGAGTTATGCATTCTGTGGTGGGGGATGCATGTTGGAGGGAGCGCGGGGCGATGCGCCGCGTTCAGTCTAGTCCGAGCAGCCTTAGCGACAGCACGCCTAACCCAGGAATATTGGAAACAGTGTTTTATTGTACAACCCTGAACAAAGACACCACAGTAATATACGGTGGTTTTACTCTAAACCCTAAATAGTGTACGAGTGAACACCACATCTACCTACATTATGAATCTCCGTCTTACGAATTTTCGATCAGGTCACGTGTCCAGACGAGAGTTTAACATTTTTTACCCATCCCAAAAAGTGCACAACGTCGCTAAAGAAGTTTTCACTTCCAAATTATTTATGAATACCTATGACAGAAGCAGAGAAAGATCACAGAAACTTTGGATAGAGAAACATTAAGAGTTAAATCAAAAATGATTTGAAAGTTAAACCCCTCGCTCGATAGATGGTATTGTAGTCGGATTAGAAGTACGTAAAACGCATTTAACGAAACCATAGCGGTTTCGTTACCTAGGCAAGATGGTATTTTACTCGATATGAGCTTACAGCAAATATAAATGTTTCATGTCAATGTTAACAGTTTCAAGTGTTGTATTATATTCTTTGCCATTATAGGGACGGACCCTCGTTCAGTGTTTTACGTGGTAGTATACAGCAGGCCGCATACAGCATTTCATAACGTGACGATTTCTACTAAATCGCACTATCTGTAAGACGCGTTAAGAAATTTTGTTCCAAAAAGTACACGTTTATAATTACAAAACATGGCTCATACGACTATGTATAAAACAAATCTGCGACTAAATTTTGAAGGAATTATGTTTTTTCATTTTTTTAATAAATTCGTGATTTATAGCTATGCAATATACAAATAATGCTATATGAACTACGACTGCCTCAAGCAATACGGTTGGATTTATTTTTTCTAGCAGTTCCAAGCGAAAACCATATTATGTTTTTATCTAGTTTAAATCTGTCAAAGTAGAAGAGTATTTTTTTAATGTAGCAAAAGGAAACACAAACATATTTTACTTCATACTGTTATCATTCAAAACTAATTTACTTAGTCCATTGGGCATAACATCATCCTCCAAAAACTGGCAGAAGTCTCCATGACATAACGCCGCGTTGCACGCCGCGGGGGACGCCGCGTGCACCGCCGCGTCCGACGCGGCGTCCGACGCAACATCTCGAGCAAACGCGCGTAAAAACGCTTCTCCGTAAACGCTCTCATACATTGACATATGTTTGAATTTGAAGCGGCCCGCGCCGCCCGACGCGCCGCCCGACGCGCCGCCCGACGCGCCGCGTCTCCAGAAATGAGCCCTAAGATACATTGTACATGTTTATTTAGGTACACATAAAAGAGGTTTTCCTTAACATTGTTTGTTGTTCTGGTGATACTTCTGTATAAGTCTGTTTGTTGTTAGAGTATGTATATGTCACCGTAAAATTGTAAAACCCTTTAGATTGTAATCTATCTAGCGAGATTGTAAACTCCCGATATATTATGTATGTTTGTATTTACGAATGTTCTTACGAGGCGTCTAAACGTCGTGTGGCATCCGATTTACATGAATAAGGTGTCGATCTATTCGTTATTATAGCGCAGGTAACGAAGGCCACGTTTTAATAGACTTCAACTATAATAATAGGAGGTAGTATATTACCTTACAATGGAGTGATTTTTCAGTAGCCGGGTTTTTAAATGTATACCACACATGTTCTTGTTGATTAAAGATACGACACATTAGAACCATGCTTATTATGTTAATAGGTAGTCGTACTTTCTGTTCAGTGGGTCAAATATTCGTGTTGAATGAAACCTTCTTTGTATAGTCACTGATTCTATACTACTGTCGTAGTGTTTTTGAATAGAGAATGACTTTTTCTGATTCGTCAATGTGACTGATTCATGGCTGCACTGGGCTGCACTTATGTGTTTTATGAATAACATTTATTTTACAATTTATCGTATGTACAAGTTCCATCTTTGATTGCATCCACGACAAAACCCTCTAACAATTCGAATGAGCAAAACTTGTATATTTTTTTAGAATTCGTACTCCTGGCTAATATGCTAGCTGTGAGAATGTGTGAATCTCAAAATTGTTTTGAAAAGTAGTCACCGAAAGCACATAAAAGAAGGTAGATGTATCTCAAACACCCACCTAAAATGTAGTATTAATAAACTTAAAACTCAACCAGAATTCAAAAGCTTTCAACTTGATACTTTTTGTCCCTTGTAGCTATTCCGTTTTTTGTAGATGGTAAAAGTTTGTTTAGTTTTCTCGAAATAAGTCGTACCTAAACCAGAATTAGTATTCCTACCAGTGTCCTTTAAAGATAGGTAAAAACATCTATTAAATTGGTGAAGACATCTTTTTCTTAAGCTTTTAGAATAAATCCAACATAAAAATAGGTGCTATGTATTCCCACGATTCCTTCGATCGATGTTACGGCTCGCGACGAACTTTTTTAAGAAGAAATGAATTTCATAAAAAAAGGTGTCTGGATGTCAAGTCTGTGACTAAACTGGAATAAATGGGTTTGTCCTTGTTTTGATAAATAAAGGTTCTGATAATATATTCGTAGACTGAAGGTAACCTAATTTGCGCGACGGTTTTCGCTAGAATAAACTTAATATAACCCTTCAGAAATCCAGCGTTATGATATATTTTCTTTGCTATGTAGTTGAATTTTATGTACACACAATATAGGTACGGAATCCTTCATGGGCGAGTCCGACTCGTACTTCGACGGCTTTTTTATATTATTTTCTTTATCAAATAAGGACTCATAATACTTTTGAGTGGAAGGAATGCGGGGAGGCCTTTACTTAGGATTGGGAAAATACGGGCTAAAAAACCTAAAAAAACTACGCCACTGAGCAAACTGTACATAACACCATGAGCATATGACACTATTTTCAATAGGTAACTACATACTATAGGTAAGTTTATAAAGGGTGTAAGACACCTCTTAACGAAGCCGAAAGGTACTTTTTCTCCCCGTCATTGCGATAATTTTTTTGTTCTGCACCATACCTGGGAACCTTCTAGTTACGGAGATATTGGGGCAAAAGTTTTTTTTTTAATACAAGTTTTTCTTGTAAGATTTTCACTTTAAACTCCTCCACGACCCCCGTACTATTCAATCCATCCATCAGCACATTGTTTTAAGTGCGTTACATTGAGTTCTATCACAAAATATGGTTTTTCACCCAAAAAAAAAGTCGTTTCCCAGCAATAATGTTTGCGCAAAATTACTTAGTTTGATGGACAGACTGCTTGGTTGACGGCTTCGTGATTAGGTTGTTTACACCCTGTATACACAATCGTTCTCTACGTGGGATCTTTGCATCCCGTACCATTAACAGCCGATGGTGTGCGGCGATGCGTAAAAGAAAATAAATAGAAGGGACCGCGCGCAAAGTGTTTTAGTTCGCACATCTTCGAGCAACTTCGCGGTTCATTTGCGCGCAGCTGGCAAAAATAATGGTCTTGAATTTGTTAGTAAATCAACAGCAATTTGTACCGTCAACCTGGAGGCGAGGCAGTTTGCGTACCTGATTCTTGCTTGACAACAATATTTTGTTACTTACGAGTACTTGAGGGCAGCGGTGTCCCAGTAGTGCCGGCCCCGACTTACGAACAGTAAGCCTGGGCTCAAACCCAGGCAGGCGCATTATTTTGTTTAATTTATTTCATCACCACTGCTCTCAAAACGGTAAAGGAAAACATCGCGAGGAAAACGGCATGTCCTTGAACCAAAAAAATTGGACATGTGATATTTACCAATCCGCACTTTCAAAAAAGAACGAACTTCAAAGATGCTCAATTGTTTTTTTTGTTTCCTAGCTAAAACAAAACAACATTGTGCATTATTACAACATTGTGCTCAAAAACACGTGAAATAGTCGCTGAACCTATACGATCATTTAGCTAGGCAGTATAAACAAAGGCTGCAGCACCGGCTAATCTAGGTGATAATGTACAAATCAGAACAGCGGCGGTGCAATCACAGCGTTTTGGTAACGCGTTCGTGTGTACGCACCAATCATGTCGAGTCCCATTCAGTGTCGGGCTTAGAATCATGCTCGTTTTGAAATCAAAATGAAAATTCGGGTTTTTGCTATTTGGGGCAATTGGATCTTAGTTCGTAGGTTGGATAACCAAGCTACGAACAAAAGTTGTTATAGTCAATTTCAGCCAGCTTTTAAATTGTTTGTTTTTGTTTACATATTCATTACTACTGATCGCTAGACAAAACTCGTAGATGCCATCATGACATTTCCAACATGACATGACGGCTCACCCACCCTTACGCGCTCACAGAGTGATGTTTCAGAAGTTGGAATACAATAGGCTGGCTGTCTAAACGCATTACTTCCTTAGTTAATAATTCTTGATTTAATTGTTTCCGAATCGTGATATTATCATATCATTTTACTTTTCCTCAACTGCCTAGTACTAATGCTCTTATTATAACGTCCTTCTTTTTTAATCTTCTATATATTATTATTATATATATAAAATGGTAAACTGACTGACTGACTGACTGACTGACTGACTGACTGGGTGATATATCAACGCACAGCCCAAACCGCTGGGTCTACAGATTCCAAATTTGGCATGAAGGTTCCTTATGTGGTCTAGGGGTGCACTAAGAAAGGATTTTTCAAAATTCACCCTCTAAAGGGGTGAAACGGGCCCCCAAAGTTTGTATGGGGAAACATGATTAGTTAGACTATTTTATTCGAAACTTCACAAGAGTACTCCTATTGATAAATGAGTAGAAACGGGTTTCAGGTTTTTTTTAAATTCAACCCCTAAGAGGGGTAAATGGGGTGACAAAGTCTAAAACTCAACGCACAGCCCAAACTGCTGGGTCTACAGATTCCAAATTTGGCATGAAGGTTCCTTATGTGGTTTAGGGGTGCACTAAGAAAGGATTTTTCAAAATTCACCCTCTAAGGGGGTGAAACGGGCCCCCAAAGTTTGTATGGGGAAACAAGATAAGTTAGACTATTTTATTCGAAACTTCACAAGAGTACTCCTATTGATAAATGAGTAGAAACGGGTTTCAGGTTTTTTCAACATTCAACCCCTAAGAGGGGTAAACGGGGTGACAAAGTCTAAAAATCACCGCACAGCCCAAACCGCTGGGTCTACAGATTCCAAATTTGGCAAGTACGTTCCTTATGTAGTCTAGGGGTGCACTAAGAAATAATTTTTCAAAATTCACCCTTCAAGGGGTGAAACGGGCCTCAAAAGTTTGTAAGGGGACACAAGATTGGTAAGACTATTTCATTCGAAACCTCACAAGAGTACTCCTATTGATAAATACAAGATAGCGCCGAGGAAAAGTATTTGTTTTTCCATCTCGGGTGTCGTTTACATGGTTTTCGAGGTCACTGATTACAAAAATGAGATCGAAATGAAAATCGAAATGACGTTGAAGTAAATTTTTCGTCATGTGTGTCGTTTTCATGTTTTTGGGGTCGCTGATATCGAAAATGAGGTCAAAATGAAAATCCTAGATGCCGTCTAAGGTTTTTTTTTAATATTTCCTTCATGGGTGTCGTTTTCATGGTTTTCACTGAACACAAATCAAATTTTTCTTTAATTTTTGTTTGTCTTCGTAGCTACGTATCGTTCTGTAATTTACCGGTCATAGTAATTCCATCCTAGACAATAATTTAAGATTTTACACAATACTTCTGCAAAGTTCCTCTGTTCTGCTTTGAAACCAACGAATTTATGAGCAACCCAGATAAGTATATCTGTCACCGTAAAATTGTCAAACACGTAATATTGCAATATCTCTAGCGATATTGTAAACTCTCGAAATATTGTCAAACGAACACACTGCTTACAATAAAACGCATTATTTTTCGCGAAATGCATGCGATGGTAGTCAACTCACGCGGTGTGGAGGGAAGGAGGGGTCCCCCTTGCCCAATGGTACCAGTCTCATGAAAAGAAAATGTACCATTCCTGAGAAATACAGATTAATATAACCTAACCTTAAAACACTTTATATTCCCCAAAAAAGCGTAGTCGACGGAGCCCCGCTTCGCGGGGCCCCTATTTCCGAGTGCAGGGTTTAAAGGGAACCTAACTAACCTAACGGGGGGGTGCCCCAAGTCCCGATTATGGGGGCAGAGATACTTCCGTATGTTCAGTTGACAATATTTCGAGAGTTTACAATATCGCTAGAGAGAAACACGTTATATAGTAATATAACGTGTTTGACAATTTTACGGTGACATATCTTTAAAAGTCTGCTGGATCTTGAATTTTACTTACTCTTTGATTTGCGCAATGAAATTCTCTCATTTTCTAATTAAAATTACCCCGAATTCAACGCGAGCAAAGCCGCAGACAAATCCATCCATCCATCCCATCTAATACAAAAAAATCTCGTGTCACATTGTTTGTTATCGGACTCCTCCGAAACGACTTCACCGATTTAATATATTTTTTTTTGTGTATAGGTAGGTCAAAGAACAAGTCGAAGGCTACTTTTATACCCCTATGTGACAAGGGTGGTTTACGCGGACGAAGTCGCGGGCAACAGCTAGTCTCTTATATATATATATCTATATATATAAAGGAGAAGTCCACTCACTGACCACTCATCACGAAATCTCGGAAACTACTGGGCCGTAAGGACTCAAATTTGGCACAAGCACTCTCTAGGGGGTGCAGGCGCGTACTAAGAAAGGATTTTTTAAAATTCGCACCCCAAGGGGTTGAAAAGGGGTGTCAAAGTTTGTATGAAAGTCCTATGTTTTTAAAGTTAGAGATATGAATGTAAAGCCTGAATGTTCCTTTTGGCTTCTAGGTGCTCACTAAGAAAAGGTTTTACGAAATTCGGCCCTTAAGGGTACAAAAAAGGGTTTTTAATGTTTGTATGAAAAAAGTTAAACATCCAAATTGACTCTTACGTCAACGCGTTATTGCATACTTTACATTGAAATTAGAATTCGGAAACCGATATAGATCCAAAAGTTGCATTTTACGACAACGCGTTGAAATAAGAATTTGGAAGTTCCTTGAGGTTTATCTTCAGTTTTTAAGCGGAATTTCTAGGTGGCCAGTACCTATGTTTCAGTGATATGCAGGCGTCTGCTGAAAGGTATTGAAATAAAGTTCTATAACGTTTTAAAGTTTTTATTCCAATTTCTAGGTGGCCAGTTTTTTTCAGTATGCAGGCGTCTGCGGAAAGGTAAGAAAAAAACGTTTCAAAAAACGAACTCAAGCGATACAAGATCAAGCTCATTTCTGTTCTGCGATATTTTGCTGTTACTAATTTGACATCATCGTTGTTTGGTTTGTCTTCGTTTTGGTATGTTTCACTTAGTAATTTTAAATTGGAGGATAATCATTTTATTGTGTTCTTACCTATTGCCTGGTTGGAATTTTGTTATGTCTATTTCTTCGCGAATCACATATTGTGAATTTCACACTTTGGTATTACTTTATTAGGTCTTTTAGTATTAGTCGTTCTTCCTAGAAAAGGTGTCCTTGAATACCTACGTTCGTATTTTAATTTTAGTGTTGTATCTTTGGTTTAGGCTGGTGTTGCAAAAGAATAGCTATAAAAAATTACATTCCCAATTTATTTGTTACTAATAGGTTTTGAGCATTGTTTAATTAAAATGGATAATCAAATTATTATCACTACTAATGGGGTGCAAATTCTTAGCCAAATAGTAAATATTCCTGGCGATGGCGCATGCTTATTTTCATCTCTATCCTATTTGATGCATCACTCATGGCAGCGGGAGAATTATTTCCATTTGAGTTCCAGGTGTTTCAAACCTTCAAGGGACAAACAGGGAGTAAAAATAATCCGATCCTCAGGAAACTTCAATGAAGGTCATTTTGATGTTTTAATTCCGTTGGCCAATTTGAATGTGAAAGCGCTTTTTTTGCGTATGGGCAAATACACCACGCGGACCCCAGTGCGGTTTGGCAGATGTCACATGTCTTCGAATTTTTGGTTCTAGGACATGCCGGTTTCCTCACGATGTTTTCCTTCACCGTTTTGAGAGCAGTGGTGATGAAATAAATTACACAAAGTAATGCGCCTGTCTGGGCCACGTGTTCGAGCCAGCAATGTGCGCCACGTGTCTTACAACTGGGAAAGGTTTCAACCTTTCACCCAGGAGCGGTCAAGAGCTGTTTATTGTTCGATGCGTAAATACGTTACTGAAATGTCTTGCCATGGCACCTACGGAACCGCCTGTGAAGTCATGGCAGCGGGAGAACTATTCCCATTTGAGTTTGAGGTGTTTCAGGATGGTATTTTATTGCTGTTTTAAACACCAACGTATGAAACACGCGAGTGAAACCGCGCGGGTACAGCTAATATCTATATATATAAAGGAGAAGTCCACTCACTGACCACTCATCACGAAATCTCGGAAACTACTGGGCCGTAAGGACTCAAATTTGGCACAAGCACTCTCTAGGGGGTGCAGGCGCGTACTAAGAAAGGATTTTTTAAAATTCGCACCCCAAGGGGTTGAAAAGGGGTGTCAAAGTTTGTATGAAAGTCCTATGTTTTTAAAGTTAGAGATATGAATGTAAAGCCTGAATGTTCCTTTTGGCTTCTAGGTGCTCACTAAGAAAAGGTTTTACGAAATTCGGCCCTTAAGGGTACAAAAAAGGGTTTTTAATGTTTGTATGAAAAAAGTTAAACATCCAAATTGACTCTTACGTCAACGCGTTATTGCATACTTTACATTGAAATTAGAATTCGGAAACCGATATAGATCCAAAAGTTGCATTTTACGACAACGCGTTGAAATAAGAATTTGGAAGTTCCTTGAGGTTTATCTTCAGTTTTTAAGCGGAATTTCTAGGTGGCCAGTACCTATGTTTCAGTGATATGCAGGCGTCTGCTGAAAGGTATTGAAATAAAGTTCTATAACGTTTTAAAGTTTTTATTCCAATTTCTAGGTGGCCAGTTTTTTTCAGTATGCAGGCGTCTGCGGAAAGGTAAGAAAAAAACGTTTCAAAAAACGAACTCAAGCGATACAAGATCAAGCTCATTTCTGTTCTGCGATATTTTGCTGTTACTAATTTGACATCATCGTTGTTTGGTTTGTCTTCGTTTTGGTATGTTTCACTTAGTAATTTTAAATTGGAGGATAATCATTTTATTGTGTTCTTACCTATTGCCTGGTTGGAATTTTGTTATGTCTATTTCTTCGCGAATCACATATTGTGAATTTCACACTTTGGTATTACTTTATTAGGTCTTTTAGTATTAGTCGTTCTTCCTAGAAAAGGTGTCCTTGAATACCTACGTTCGTATTTTAATTTTAGTGTTGTATCTTTGGTTTAGGCTGGTGTTGCAAAAGAATAGCTATAAAAAATTACATTCCCAATTTATTTGTTACTAATAGGTTTTGAGCATTGTTTAATTAAAATGGATAATCAAATTATTATCACTACTAATGGGGTGCAAATTCTTAGCCAAATAGTAAATATTCCTGGCGATGGCGCATGCTTATTTTCATCTCTATCCTATTTGATGCATCACTCATGGCAGCGGGAGAATTATTTCCATTTGAGTTCCAGGTGTTTCAAACCTTCAAGGGACAAACAGGGAGTAAAAATAATCCGATCCTCAGGAAACTTCAATGAAGGTCATTTTGATGTTTTAATTCCGTTGGCCAATTTGAATGTGAAAGCGCTTTTTTTGCGTATGGGCAAATACACCACGCGGACCCCAGTGCGGTTTGGCAGATGTCACATGTCTTCGAATTTTTGGTTCTAGGACATGCCGGTTTCCTCACGATGTTTTCCTTCACCGTTTTGAGAGCAGTGGTGATGAAATAAATTACACAAAGTAATGCGCCTGTCTGGGCCACGTGTTCGAGCCAGCAATGTGCGCCACGTGTCTTACAACTGGGAAAGGTTTCAACCTTTCACCCAGGAGCGGTCAAGAGCTGTTTATTGTTCGATGCGTAAATACGTTACTGAAATGTCTTGCCATGGCACCTACGGAACCGCCTGTGAAGTCATGGCAGCGGGAGAACTATTCCCATTTGAGTTTGAGGTGTTTCAGGATGGTATTTTATTGCTGTTTTAAACACCAACGTATGAAACACGCGAGTGAAACCGCGCGGGTACAGCTAATCTATATATATAAAGGAGAAGTCCACTCACTGACCACTCATCACGAAATCTCGGAAACTACTGGGCCGTAAGAACTCAAATTTGGCACAAGCACTCTCTAGGGGGTGCAGGCGCGTACTAAGAAAGGATTTTTTTAAATTCGCACCCCAAGGGGTTGAAAAGGGGTGTCAAAGTTTGTATGAAAGTCCTATGTTTTTAAAGTTAGAGATATGAATGTAAAGCCTGAATGTTCCTTTTGGCTTCTAGGTGCTCACTAAGAAAAGGTTTTACGAAATTCGGCCCTTAAGGGTACAAAAAAGGGTTTTTAATGTTTGTATGGAAAAAGTTAATCCACTCATCACGAAATCTCGGAAACTACTGTTCCGTAAGGACTCAAATTTGGCACAAGCACTCTCTAGGGGGTGCAGGCGCGTACTAAGAAAGGATTTTTTAAAATTCGCACCCCAAGGGGTTGAAAAGGGGTGTCAAAGTTTGTATGAAAGTCCTATGTTTTTAAAGTTAGAGATATGAATGTAAAGCCTGAATGTTCCTTTTGGCTTCTAGGTGCTCACTAAGAAAAGGTTTTACGAAATTCGGCCCTTAAGGGTACAAAAAGGGTTTTTAATGTTTGTATGAAAAAAGTTAAACATCCAAATTGAATCTTACGTCAACGCGTTATTGCATACTTTACATTGAAATGAGAATTCGGAAACCGATATGGATCCAAATTGAATTTTACGACAACGCGTTAATGCATATTTTGAAATAAGAATTTGGAAGTTCATTGAGGGCGTAATTTCTAGGTGGCCAGTATGTTTCAGTGATATGCAGGCGTGTGCTGAAATGTATTGAAATGAGTTTCTATAACGTTTTAAAGTTTTATGCCAATTTCTAGGTGGCCAGTATTTTTCAGTACGCAGGCGTCTGTTTAAGGGTAAGAAAAAAACGTTTCAAAAAACGAACTTAAGCGAAACACGCTCAAGCTCAAGCTCATTTCTGTTCTGCGATATTTTTTGCTGTTACGACTAATTTGATTTGAAATATTTGACATCATCTTTGTTTGGGTTGTCTTCGTTTCGGTATGTTTCACTTATGCTGGGGCTACACTATCGCGATAACGCGAAGATTTGCGTTGTCGCGACACGTCTGGCCAAAGAATTCGTCCTATCGCGAATCATCTTCGCGAATACGAACGCCCTTCCCGCCGCTGTCGGTAAATTGCCGCACATTAAAGGGTTTTTTCGCGACAAAGTTCGTGCGTGCGTTCGAATCTTCGCCTACAAGTCTGGCCGTAGCATTAGTAATTTTAAATTGGAGGATAATCATTTTATTGTGTTCTTACCTATTGCCTGGTTGGAGTTTTGTTGTCTATTGCTTCGCGAATTACATATTGTGTACACTTTGGTATTAAGTACTATAATAGTAGGTCTTTTAGTATTAGTCGTTCTTACTGGAAAAGGTGTCCTTGAATACCTACGATCGTATTTTAATTTTAAAGTTGTATCTTTGGTTTAGGCTGATGTTGCAAAAGAATAGCTATAAAGAAAATTACGTTCCAAATAATGTTTTTTACGGTACTTACTGGTCGTAAGCATTGTTTAATTAAATGGATAATCAAAATATTATCACTTCTAATGGAGTGCAAATTCTTAGCCAAATAGTAAATATTCCTAGCGATGGCGCATGCTTATTTTCATCTCTATCATATTTGGTGCATCACTCATGGCAGCGGGAGAATTATTGCCATTTGAGTTCCAGGTGTTTCAAGGGACGAACAGGGAGTAAAAATAATCCGATTCTCATGAAACTTCAATGAAGGTCATTTTGATGTTTTGATTCCGTTGGCCAATTTAAATTTCAAAGCGCATATTTTGCGTATGGGCAAATCCACCACGCGGGCCCAGTGTGGTTTGGCAGATGTCACATGTCTTCGAATTTTTAGTTCTAAGACATGCTTTTCCTTTCCTTTCGTTTCCTCACGATGTTTTCCTTCACCGTTTTGAGAGCAGTGGTGATGAAATAAATTACACAAAGTAATGCGCCTGTCTGGGCCACGTGTTCGAGCCAGCAATGTGCGCCACGTGTCTTACAACTGGGAAAGGTTTCAACCTTTCACCCAGGAGCGGTCAAGAGCTGTTTATTGTTCGATGCGTAAATACGTTACTGAAATGTCTTGCCATGGCACCTACGGAACCGCCTGTGAAGTCTTGGCAGCGGGAGAACTATTCCCATTTGAGTTTGAGGTGTTTCAGGATGGTATTTTATTGCTGTTTTAAACACCAACGTATGAAACACGCGAGTGAAACCGCACGGGTACAGCTAGTATCTATATATATAAAGGAGAAGTCCACTCACTGACCACTCATCACGAAATCTCGGAAACTACTGGGCCGTAAGGACTCAAATTTGGCACAAGCACTCTCTAGGGGGTGCAGGCGCGTACTAAGAAAGGATTTTTTAAAATTCGCACCCCAAGGGGTTGAAAAGGGGTGTCAAAGTTTGTATGAAAGTCCTATGTTTTTAAAGTAAGAGATATGAATGTAAAGCCTGAATGTTCCTTTTGGCTTCTAGGTGCTCACTAAGAAAAGGTTTTACGAAATTCGGCCCTTAAGGGTACAAAAAAGGGTTTTTAATGTTTGTATGAAAAAAGTTAAACATCCAAATTGAATCCTACGTCAACGCGTTATTGCATACTTTACATTGAAATGAGAATTCGGAAACCGATATGGATTCAAATTGAATTTTACGACAACGCGTTATCTATATATATAAAGGAGAAGTCCACTCACTGACCACTCATCACGAAATCTCGGAAACTACTGGGCCATAAGGACTCAAATTTGGCACAAGTACTCTCTAGGGGGTGCAGGCGCGTACTAAGAAAGGATTTTTTTAAATTCGCACCCCAAGGGGTTGAAAAGGGGTGTCAAAGTTTGTATGAAAGTCCTATGTTTTTAAAGTTAGAGATATGAATGTAAAGCCTGAATGTTCCTTTTGGCTTCTAGGTGCTTACTAAGAAAAGGTTTTACGAAATTCGGCCCTTAAGGGTACAAAAAAGGGTTTTTAATGTTTGTATGAAAAAAGTTAAACATCCAAATTGAATCTTACGTCAACGCGTTATTGCATACTTTACATTGAAATGAGAATTCGGAAACCGATATGGATCCAAATTGAATTTTACGACAATGCGTTAATGCATATTTTGAAATAAGAATTTGGAAGTTCATTGAGGGCGTAATTTCTAGGTGGCCAGTATGTTTCAGTGATATGCAGGCGTGTGCTGAAAGGTATTGAAATGAGTTTCTATAACGTTTTAAAGTTTTATGCCAATTTCTAGGTGGCCAGTATTTTTCAGTACGCAGGCGTCTGTTGAAGGGTAAGAAAAAAACGTTTCAAAAAACGAACTTAAGCGAAACACGCTCAAGCTCAAGCTCATTTCTGTTCTGCGATATTTTGCTGTTACTACTAATTTGATTTGAAATATTTGACATCATCGTTGTTTGGGTTGTCTTCGTTTCGGTATGTTTCACTTATGCTGGGGCTACACTATCGCGATAACGCGAAGATTTGCGTTGTCGCGACACGTCTGGCCAAAGAATTCGTCCTATCGCGAATCATCTTCGCGAATACGAACGCCCTTCCCGCCGCTGTCGGTAAATTGCCGCACATCAAAGGGTTCTGTCGCGACAAAGTTCGTGCGTGCGTTCGAATCTTCGCCTACAAGTCTGGCCGTAGCATTAGTAATTTTAAATTGGAGGATAATCATTTTATTGTGTTCTTACCTATTGCCTGGTTGGAATTTTGTTATGTCTATTGCTTCGCGAATTACATATTGTGTATTTCACACTTTGGTATTAAGTACTATAATAGTAGGTCTTTTAGTATTAGTCGTTCTTACTAGAAAAGGTGTCCTTGAATACCTACGATCGTATTTTAATTTAACGTTGTATCTTTGGTTTAGGCTGGTGTTGCAAAAGAATAGCTATAAAGAAAATTACGTTACAAATAATGTTTTTTACGGTACTTACTGGTCGTAAGCATTGTTTAATTAAATTGATAATCAAAATATTATCACTTCTAATGGAGTGCAAATTCTTAGCCAAATAGTAAATATTCCTGGCGATGGCGCATGCTTATTTTCATCTCTATCATATTTGGTGCATCACTCATGGCAGCGGGAGAATTATTGCCATTTGAGTTCCAGGTGTTTCAAGGGACGAACAGGGAGTAAAAATAATCCGATTCTCATGAAACTTCAATGAAGGTCATTTAGATGTTTTGATTCCGTTGGCCAATTTAAATTTCAAAGCGCATATTTTGCGTATGGGCAAATCCACCACGCGGGCCCAGTGTGGTTTGGCAGATGTCACATGTCTTCGAATTTTTGGTTCTAAGACATGCCTTTCCTTTCCTTTCGTTTCCTCACGATGTTTTCCTTCACCGTTTTGAGAGCAGTGGTGATGAAATAAATTACACAAAGTAATGCGCCTGTCTGGGCCACGTGTTCGAGCCAGCAATGTGCGCCACGTGTCTTACAACTGGGAAAGGTTTCAACCTTTCACCCAGGAGCGGTCAAGAGCTGTTTATTGTTCGATGTGTAAATACGTTACTGAAATGTCTTGCCATGGCACCTACGGAACCGCCTGTGAAGTCATGGCAGCGGGAGAACTATTCCCATTTGAGTTTGAGGTGTTTCAGGATGGTATTTTATTGCTGTTTTAAACACCAACGTATGAAACACGCGAGTGAAACCGCGCGGGTACAGCTAGTATATATATATATATTATATATATATAACTCAAAGGTGACTGACTGACATAGTGATCTATCAACGCACAGCCCAAACCACTGGACGGATCGGGCTGAAATTTGGCATGCAGGTAGATGTTATGACGTAGGCATCCGCTAAGAAAGGATTTTGATCAATTCTACCCCCAAGGGAATAAAATAGGGGATGGAAGTTTATATGAAAGTCCGTCAGTTTTAAAGTTAGGATCTTCTAATTTTGTGTGTAGGCTGACGATTGAAAATTAATTTATACGTGTTTCAGCGTTTTTGATAATTCCACCCCGAAGGCTTAAAAAGGGGATGAAATTGTGTGTGAAAAATCTTTAATTTTCGACGTAAAAAGTACAAAATTTGTTATCTGGGCTTATGATTGGAAGCTAACGCAACGGCTTTATTAGAATTTCAACCCTTGTATATATATATAACTCAAAGGTGACTGACTGACATAGTGATCTATCAACGCACAGCCCAAACCACTGGACGGATCGGGCTGAAATTTGGCATGCAGGTAGATGTTATGACGTAGGCATCCGCTAAGAAAGGATTTTGATCAATTCTACCCCCAAGGGAATAAAATAGGGGATGGAAGTTTATATGAAAGTCCGTCAGTTTTAAAGTTAGGATCTTCTAATTTTGTGTGTAGGCTGACGATTGAAAATTAATTTATACGTGTTTCAGCGTTTTTGATAATTCCACCCCGAAGGCTTAAAAAGGGGATGAAATTGTGTGTGAAAAATCTTTAATTTTCGACGTAAAAAGTACAAAATTTGTTATCTGGGCTTATGATTGGAAGCTAACGCAACGGCTTTATTAGAATTTCAACCCTTGAGGGGTGAAAAAAGACCATCATTTTGTTTTTAATTAAAGTATTTATTTTTGAGTTACTAAATAGTATCAAAGTTAGTAAGTCGTTGGTTTTTTTTTTATTTCAACCCACAAAGGGAAAAGGGGATGAAGTTTTGCATTGTATTTGTTCATTCGTTCACCAATAACGGCAGCAGGAGAGACCTTTTGCAGCAGTGCAAGTTAATAGTATAGGCCGTACACAAGTTAATAGTACAGGTAGGTACCAATCGTATGGACGCGCACACGTGACTTCGCGGCTGGCAGTACTTAGCGTTTTGTAGGGACCTAGGTAAGCCGAAGATTATGGAGTTACGGCAGGGGCAGAAAAAGAAAGTATGTATAGTAGAACAAGATAGAATTAGTAATTGTCGATGTCGTATTTGATACCAACTAGATTTTTTAGGGTTCCGTAGCCAAATGGCAAAAAACGGAACCCTTATAGTTTCGCCATGTCTGTCTGTCTGTCTGTCTGTCTGTCCGCGGATAATCTCAGTGACCGTTAGCACCAGAAAGCTGAAATTTGGTACCAATATGTATATCAATCATGCCGACAAAGTGCAAAAATAAAAATTAAAAAAAAACATTTTTATTAGGGTACCTCCCCCAGACGTAAAGTGGGGAGCGATTTTTTTTTTAATTTTGACCCTGACGTGTGATATATTGTTGGATAGGTATTTAAAAATGAATAGGGGTTTTCTAAAATCATTTTTTGATAATATTAATATTTTAGGAAATAATCGCTCCGAAAGTCAAAAACAATGTGTCCCCCCCCCCTCTAACTTTTGAACCATAAGTTTAAAAAATATGAAAAAAATCACAGAAGTAGACCTTTATATGAACTTTCTAGGAAAATTATTTTCAACTTGATGAGTTGAATAGTTTTTGAGTTATATAGCACTTTTTCAAAAAAACGCAAATGATAACTTTGTTTTTCATACAAATACTATGAAAAACAAAGTTATTTTTGCTGACGAAAAATGTTGGTATTTTTAATGGTCTGGGAAGCTACGGAACCCTACAGTGAGCGTGGCCCGACACGCTCTTGGCCGGTTTTTTTTATTTTGTTGGTTTCTGTTTTTAGGTAGATTTCCTTTTTTTTTTTAAAAAAAAATCTACCTATTGGTCTCTCACTTAGGGAGATTTATATGTATACGTATGTTTAAGGGTGACAAGCAAAATTTAGCCACACTCTACAGGTCGCAATTATGAACCGAGTGCTGTCAAACTTGGCCAAAAAATCGAAAAAGTCAAAACTTAGGCTATGTTCGTGAATGGGCGGAATTCGTCCATGGGGGGCGGCGGGGGAGCGATTTTTCTAAAATCAGTTTTTTGGCCATAACTTTATCCTATGAAAAATTTTTGTACCGTTTTTCATTTTTGTCATTCTGAGTAAAAGTACGGACAACTTTAAAATAAAACTTTTTTGATGCAACGCCTAAATTGGGGAGGGGGTTGAAATTTCCAAAATTTTTGCGAAAAAAAATCATATCTCCGAAACAGTAAACATTTGGAGCGTCGCAAATATTTTTTTTTTGAAAGAAAATTGTTTACTCTACAATTGTTACCTTTGAAGTTTAGCGATAAAACTTATAGTTTTCGAAATAAAAAATCATAACTAAAAATTTGAGGGCGTTTCCATGCTAAACTCTTATGAGAGGATTTAAAAAGGGTAAATTTCCATTACAGGACAACGATTTGGAAATCATATTTTTTTTTTTGTAGATTGTACACATAAGTACAACTCTTTATACAAATTTTCAATAGTCGGACGCTCCAGCACCTTCTCCGAAATCTACCTCCTCCTGCGGCTTGCCGGAGGGATTTTTTTCTAACTCTTCTGCATTTCTGGTCTTACTTTTGATGAATGAAGATAAAAATCCAAAATGGCGGCGACGAATATTTTTGGATTTTCCATCATGGTGTCGTTTCCGTGGTTTTTGGTGTCGCTGATAATGAAAATCAGTTCAAAATTAACATGGTAAAAAAAGTTAACAGAAGCAAAAAAAAAACAGTTCTCTTTTTTTTTCTTCGGCTTCCCCTGACACTATTTTCACCCTTCGCTGTTAGGTAGAGGTGTATCTAATCCTACACCCACATTTCGCACATTTAGCTAATTTCCATCAACCGGGCCCAAAAATACAATAACACTTTGCCCGTCCCGGAAATCGAACCCAGGATCTCATGCTCAGTAGCGCTTGCGACAACTTTCAAGCAGTCTCACACATGACCCATCAATATTTTCACGCGAACGAAGTCGCGGGCAACAGCTAGTAGCTTATATAATAACAAAGTTACTGTACGGATATGACAAATCAAAATCTAAAAACTGTTGCCTGAAAACCCAGAAGCTCCAGGAGACCAAGCTTTAATTTCATCGTGACGCAATGCTGTCATCATTACGAAACCAGCTATTACCACTCAACAGAAAACTCCTGTCCATTTCCTCGACATAATCCCTTAGACATTTTCTTCATTAAAGTTCGCAAACTGTACCAATTAAAGGCCAAGGGCAATTAAAGTTCTGATCATAATCTAATTGAGTCTAGAGCTGCGTCAACATAATCTAACTTGTTGGATGTCAGCCTTATGTGTAGTGACGTCAATGCTCAGTGCTTACGTCTCTTGCTTGTCCAGTAGCGCTAATTGCTTGCCAACTTAAATTGGCTTAGAAGTTGTTGATTAGTTCGTTTGATGATATTTGCGGGAAGAGGCAGTTAGGTGGTGAAGAAGATCTCACGTCACCTCGTAAGTCTGTTTACAGCCTGTAAATGTAGAACATCTAGAAAATATAACCTTCTGTCTGTGACTAAAATTTCTCCAGCAATTATAGACCCACGTTTAATTTTGTGCTCACTCTGCATAATCATGAGCACATGAAAGTTACGTAACATGTACCTAACGTGCGAATTTTGCTCGTTGCTCGGATCTCAGCTTTGGAATAGTTCGGTTTAAATCACACACAAAGGCAAAATTCTCGAGGAAATCACTCGCGTTTTTGGAATTTATGGGACCTCATGTAATGTGAATGTTATGTGGGAGAAAATATTTGCTGTGTTGAATGGTTTGTTTCTAGGGTTCCGTATCGGAAGGGTAACAACGGAACCTTTAACTAATACTCCGCTTTCCGTCCGTCCGTACTAATGGCACGGACCCCTTCATGCACTATTTCGACTCGCACTTGGTCGATTATTTTTTTGTGTTTTTTCATGTCCTATCGAAATATGAAATTCCTGTTTCACTACATACTCGTATTATAAAACAGAGTCTCCCGCCGCGTCTGTCTGTCCCTATGCATGCTTAGATCTTTAAAACTACGCAACGGATTTTGATGCAGGTTTTTTTAATAGATAGAGTGATTCAAGAGGAAGGTTTTTGTATATAATTTTACGCGGGCGAAGCCGCGGGCATCGGCTAGTTTATTTATAAAAAGATTTTTACCACACTTGACGACCCGAATGGCGTAGTGGTAGTGAGGCTGCCTTACGTTCTTAGGGTCCTGGGTTCGAATCCCGGTAGGAGCAAATGTTTGTGTGATGAGCACATTTGTTTCCGAGTCATGGATGTTTATATGTATAATAAGTATGTATTTACAAACAAATAAAAAAGTATAAATGTAGTATATCAACTATCTAGTGTCCACGACACAAGCTTTGCTTAGTGTGGCACTGGGTGCGCTGTGTGTTAATGTCCAGCGATATTTATTATTTATTATTATTTATTACCACAAGGGTTGAAAGATTGTATGTGTCTTTTTTAGTTCGCTGTCTACAGAAAGCACAGAGCCCTTCATCATCAGCCTACAGCATTCCTCTTTGATGACACTTACCTCAACTATCGGTAACTCTCATCTAGTTGCTACCAGCCAACGACTGGCATTGACAACAACAGATAGACGTATCGTTGAACATAACCTGAGTTTTGTCCAAGTTAAGTCTGAGATCACTTAGAGTCCTTACACCTAAACCTAATCAAACTTCTTATCACAAGAATGATTACGCCTGCACGTTAAATACATCAATGATTGATTTATTTTATCAAAGAACTTGGTTTACGTTCTTTATTTTATAAACACCTATTTACAAAATCTTTAAACAACACCAGTAAATTATATTTTATAACTTGCTTTAACATACCGATACCAAAGTTCGAGCATAAGTTGTTCCTTTGAGCATGCCTGGCTACACGTTCAACTTCGAAAAACTTTCTAAAAATATGTTTTTCTTTTAAGCATATACAGTCCAAGCATGACTTAAGTTAATATTGGTTGGGTATAACGTGGAAAGTTGAGTCCTAACAATAGGCTGGTACGTGAATCTTTTATTAAGTGTTGTTGTACTTTCTGCTACAGATTCTTAGCGAGATTGTTTCGCCTTTGTCTCGTTAGTAAGAAGTTTCCATGTTAACGAAGTTTGTATGGTAAGAAACTGAAGCTTTAGGCTACATTTTCATCTAGGGTGTAAAAATATTCATTTTTAATCTTTATTTCTAAACAAGTTTGGTGTGGATGTTCGGGCCTGTGTTTTCGAAAACATGGTAAACCGAGAAAACATACATCAAACTTCCTTCTACTAAGTTGTTATTCGATATCTTCGTAGTTGTGAAATATGAAGACTTTTGGTAGTCTCTCGCTAACAGTAGTATCAGATTTTCCGGCTCTCTATATTCTAACAATGAATATTAAGATATGGATCAAGCATAACCGAATTCTGCAGCAATCACTGCAGATTTGGTGTCTATTTTTGAAGAGTTCTATTGTATATCTCCGAAGATCAGCACCAGATCTTCAGGAAATAAAGAACCGCTAAAATCGGTTCACCCAGTCGAAAGTTCTGAGGTAACAAACGCAAAAAAAAATACAGACGAATTGAGAACCTCCTCTTTTTGGAAGTCGGTTGAAAATCATTATGGAACAAAAAAGGATGGTTTCTAGGTCATTGACCACAGGTGATCTTGTTACTTAAGACTATCACCATTTTTCTTGAAAAGATAGAATTGTGATATTTATTTAGAACAAACTGAAAACTGAGAATTTAGATGTGTGATTACGGCTTAGAAACGGCCACAAAATTAAAAAAAAAAATGCCTAAGAAAGCTTTACTATTTCTCTCTGGAGTGTTTTAAATAAATATCTCCATTTTTCTTTATTAGTGTTAGACTCTTAAAACACTCTAATACAAGAAAAATTGTGATAACTATCTTATGCCCGCGGTTATGCCCGCTTGTAGTTCGATATTTGTAATACGGTATAGTACTACGAAGATAACAAATATCCTATGTGTTAAACCAGGTTATAAACTATCTGTGTGCTATTTCATCCAATTCCGTTCAGAAGTTTTTGCGTGAAAGTAGAACAAACATCCATCCATACTCACAAACTTTCGCATTTATAATATTATAGTAGGATTATTGAGTGAGATAAGATAATCTCACAGTCTCCACCCATGTCGTTTATAACGACACTCACTTTATCAAGATCCGGTGACATTTCTAAACAGCATCACGTACCTTCGAATTCGTCACGTGCGTCTCAAGATAAATGAATTATATGAATTGTTAGTCTGTTAAAATTAATTCAATCGCTCGAGTTACATTGTATTGTTTTCTGGTTCTTGTATGTCAAGGATTCACTTTATGTACTCGTACGTAAAGGATGTAAAAAACCTCTTAACGAATCCGAAAGACTCTTGGTTTCCCGTTTTTGCGATCATTTTTTGTTCTACACCATATACCTGGGAACCTTCTGGTGACGGAAATATTGTGGGTATATCCATTAGCACAATGTTTTAAGTACGTAACATTGAGTTCTACAACAAAATATGATTTTTCGCCCCAAAAATAAAGTCGCTTCCCAGCAATAATTTTTGCGTGTTAACTTAGTTTGATGTATAGAATGCTTGGTTGACGGCTTCGTGATGAGGTTGTTTACATCTTGTATATTATATACGCATGAATGAATTGAATAAAACATCACTATTGAGTTGAATAAAAGCGTAAGTACCTCAAAAAATGCAACAAGGTAAAAATAAATGTGATTAAGCAATTACGTCTGTTAAGAGTGTTTTAATATGGTTTGCACTTACACCCACATGATAAAGGTGTGAATATTAGTACTACTTATTTTTCACACATATCGTCTGACTGACCAGATAGGCAAGATTTTCTGTTGTTATATTGTTTCTACTTTTATTCGCCTGTAATAATGTTCTATTGTTTCACTACTGGGCAAATAAAAAACTCTTCTCTCCATGCGGTTTTTGCTGGCCAGACCGGCTGGCTTCCTAGATGTCTCTCAGCGACGATGCTTGTCTCGATGTCTGTCTTGTCGTGCAATTCCGTTAAGGCGCTACCCCAGGCAAAATTAGCAACTCTATTTGTGGTGATTCAAACTTCGTTTGAAATACTATTAGAATAAAGTTCTAATCAGCTTGCACTACAAAGTGGTTTTTACGTCAGTCACTGCGGGTCGAATAGTGCGAAATTAGTGATTTTTATTCTTTATAAAATCAAATTTCCGTCTTTTGAAAAAAAAAAAACTAGCATTATGTTCATTATTAAATTGTCTATCCATTAGTATAAGAAGCAAATCAAAATAATGTTAACTTTACGAGAAGAAGCATGTTATAAATATTTTTTTCTCATTTTTGTGGTTTCATTGTGAGGGGATTTATTACACATTATGAGACTTAAAATAAAAAATAAAACTACCACTTTGCAGTCTAAGAATATGTAGAAATTTAATGTATTTTTATTACTTGGTATTTCTTTTGGATAAAGAGGAGTTGGCTCCAAAAAACTGCACAAAAAACGGCTTTTGCTTGGGGTAGCGCCTTAAGGCTATCGCTCATCGGTCTTGATGCATTCTACAGACATGGCCTGCCCAACTTTCACGAACCTCCTCCTTCCCTCCCTTCCTTCCAATCCAGCAGTCATATTGCCCACATCAGCAATTCCAGTACTACACTTATATATGACCACACATGCTCTTGAACAATTACCATTGACTTTCTCGAACCCACCTCTTGTGAAATAACTCTCAATGCAGTCACGTTTCGTACTTTATTGCTTCGAGTTGTCGCTACTTAATTACTTTCAGTAAGATTGCAGTTTCTTTCAGTTCATGTTTGCAGACCTTCGCAATGCAATGTTCCTTGAGGAAATTGGATTTGTTTTTTTTTTATACGATCTCGTATAAAAAGTCGGTCAGAGTGGGTTTTATTTGAAATTGGAACAGTTGTTGATGTTGTGTTGTTTTTTCATTACGTTGCACTTTTGTTTTCGAATTACCGTTCTTTTAAAAAAAAAAAACGGTGGCGTAATAATGTACACAAGTGGTCACCAAAGAATCAAAACCTTTAACAAAAAAAAAAAAACGATTTTATAGAACATACAATTAAGCCACTGGCTTTTTGTTTGTAAGCCAGCTTGCAGCATGCCCGCTTACTCCCCCCGACAGCAAACGTTTTACTCGAGTGAATGTTCATTTTGGTTTCATTTCACGTTCATTTTAGATCAAACATCCATCCATAAGTAACCATAAGTAAACATACATCCATCATTAATTTTAGTTCAAACATCCATCCATACTCACAAACTTTCGCATTTATAATATTATAGTAGGATTATTGAGTGAGATAAGATAATCTCACAGTCTCCACCCATGTCGTTTATAACGACACTCACTTTATCAAGATCCGGTGACATTTCTAAACAGCATCACGTACCTTCGAATTCGTCACGTGCGTCTCAAGATAAATTAATTATATGAATTGTTAGTCTGTTAAAATTAATTCAATCGCTCGAGTTACATTGTATTGTTTTCTGGTTCTTGTATGTCAAGGATTCACTTTATGTACTCGTACGTAAAGGATGTAAAAAACCTCTTAACGAATCCGAAAGACTCTTGGTTTCCCGTTTTTGCGATCATTTTTTGTTCTACACCATATACCTGGGAACCTTCTGGTGACGGAAATATTGTGGGTATATCCATTAGCACAATGTTTTAAGTACGTAACATTGAGTTCTACAACAAAATATGATTTTTCGCCCCAAAAATAAAGTCGCTTCCCAGCAATAATTTTTGCGTGTTAACTTAGTTTGATGTATAGAATGCTTGGTTGACGGCTTCGTGATGAGGTTGTTTACATCTTGTATATTATATACGCATGAATGAATTGAATAAAACATCACTATTGAGTTGAATAAAAGCGTAAGTACCTCAAAAAATGCAACAAGGTAAAAATAAATGTGATTAAGCAATTACGTCTGTTAAGAGTGTTTTAATATGGTTTGCACTTACACCCACATGATAAAGGTGTGAATATTAGTACTACTTATTTTTCACACATATCGTCTGACTGACCAGATAGGCAAGATTTTCTGTTGTTATATTGTTTCTACTTTTATTCGCCTGTAATAATGTTCTATTGTTTCACTACTGGGCAAATAAAAAACTCTTCTCTCCATGCGGTTTTTGCTGGCCAGACCGGCTGGCTTCCTAGATGTCTCTCAGCGACGATGCTTGTCTCGATGTCTGTCTTGTCGTGCAATTCCGTTAAGGCGCTACCCCAGGCAAAATTAGCAACTCTATTTGTGGTGATTCAAACTTCGTTTGAAATACTATTAGAATAAAGTTCTAATCAGCTTGCACTACAAAGTGGTTTTTACGTCAGTCACTGCGGGTCGAATAGTGCGAAATTAGTGATTTTTATTCTTTATAAAATCAAATTTCCGTCTTTTGAAAAAAAAAAAACTAGCATTATGTTCATTATTAAATTGTCTATCCATTAGTATAAGAAGCAAATCAAAATAATGTTAACTTTACGAGAAGAAGCATGTTATAAATATTTTTTTCTCATTTTTGTGGTTTCATTGTGAGGGGATTTATTACACATTATGAGACTTAAAATAAAAAATAAAACTACCACTTTGCAGTCTAAGAATATGTAGAAATTTAATGTATTTTTATTACTTGGTATTTCTTTTGGATAAAGAGGAGTTGGCTCCAAAAAACTGCACAAAAAACGGCTTTTGCTTGGGGTAGCGCCTTAAGGCTATCGCTCATCGGTCTTGATGCATTCTACAGACATGGCCTGCCCAACTTTCACGAACCTCCTCCTTCCCTCCCTTCCTTCCAATCCAGCAGTCATATTGCCCACATCAGCAATTCCAGTACTACACTTATATATGACCACACATGCTCTTGAACAATTACCATTGACTTTCTCGAACCCACCTCTTGTGAAATAACTCTCAATGCAGTCACGTTTCGTACTTTATTGCTTCGAGTTGTCGCTACTTAATTACTTTCAGTAAGATTGCAGTTTCTTTCAGTTCATGTTTGCAGACCTTCGCAATGCAATGTTCCTTGAGGAAATTGGATTTGTTTTTTTTTTATACGATCTCGTATAAAAAGTCGGTCAGAGTGGGTTTTATTTGAAATTGGAACAGTTGTTGATGTTGTGTTGTTTTTTCATTACGTTGCACTTTTGTTTTCGAATTTCCGTTCTTTTAAAAAAAAAAAACGGTGGCGTAATAATGTACACAAGTGGTCACCAAAGAATCAAAACCTTTAACAAAAAAAAAAAAACGATTTTATAGAACATACAATTAAGCCACTGGCTTTTTGTTTGTAAGCCAGCTTGCAGCATGCCCGCTTACTCCCCCCGACAGCAAACGTTTTACTCGAGTGAATGTTCATTTTGGTTTCATTTCACGTTCATTTTAGATTCATTTTATGTTCAGACGTTTCATTTATAGTTGAAAACAAAAAAATTACAAAAACAGAAGCGTCGGATTGCGGCTTTATTAAACTTAAAAATTGTGGTAAAGCCATTGATATATATGTCACCGTAAAATTGTAAAACCCGTTAGATTGTAATCTATCTAGCGAGATTGTAAACCCTCGAAAGATTGTCAAACGAACGTACTGCTTACAATATAACGCTTTATTTTTCGGTAGGTTGTAATATATCGAAGTGAAACCGTAATATTGTGAACTGAATGATTGTAATATAACTAGAGAGTTATATTACAATCTAACGGTTTTTACAATGTTACGCTGACATATACATCAATGGGTAAAGCTAAAAATATTAATAGGTATACGTCTCATATTTCTCAAAGGACTCTACTAATTGTAATGAAATATACAGACATACATTAAACAGGGCCCAATTCTTAATAAGGCAATATTGCCTCAGTTGGAATCAGAGAAGCGCTGCGTATAAATTGATTAGTACAATTTTATCAACTTTTATCTCTCCCCTGAAACATTCGAAAGGAAAATAAAAGGTAACAAAATGCCGCAGTCTTGAATTTGCGTTACAAGAATAATTCGAACTGAGAAAAAGGATCTTACTTTGTATTTAAATCTAGGTTAACGGTACGTCAGTAACCTGGACATGAAAGAAAGCAACGAATCTTTCTTTAAGTTTGTGCAACTATTCTTAATTATTTTTAAGTAAAAACATACACTGATTCATGGTAGGTAAATAAATGAAAAAATCGTAGAAAAAAAAACACGCAAATTACGGTATCTAAATATTAAAGTACGTTTTGTTGCGCTAGCGTATAAGCCTTCATATTCATAATATTTCTGCTTTAATTACATGACAATGAAATTCAGTGGATGCCAATATTATCACATTCATAAGATAACCTTAGATTGAATTAAGGTTGCCAACTTAACCCACCTTAATTCTGTCAAGTTGGTGGCTATTTTTAGCACAGGCAGCACCGAATGGTTTGGCACCGTGCCATCTATTTGAGACTGGCCTAAATAGACTGAAGCTAGCGAATTACATATAAAACGTAGAAATAACTGCTTAGTTTGATAATTGTCACCGAAACTGTCATATAAAGTTTTAAAGCAGTTGTTTATATAAAAAAGAACCAAATGTTTCTACATAGCTCCTATCTTCCGGTCAACGTAGACACAATTTTTATTAGCAGCCACGGATTGTGCCTATTTGATGCCAATAGGCTCGCCCCCTATTACGTGTCACTTAAACATAACTGTCGAAATGAGGGTAAACTAGATACATTTCTGCCTAATCCTTCGAGCATTACAGCATTTTTCATTCATTATTCACGCAGAGTTTTGTGTTACACCTTTCAGTCTGTTATTTCACGAAACTCGTAGCTTCTACGCTTTGCTTACATTACTTTAAGGGACCGGCGGAGCATGCGTCATTCATACAAACGTAATACCAAAATAATTTGTAAATCAAACATATTCCTAAGGTAGTGTGTATTTATTTCGATTGGATTACTGGAATATCTAGGTTCCCAAATATACATTTTGAATGGACACTGATTTAAACTACAGATATAAATTTAAAATTTCTATAGAATATTTATTTTTCTCATAACTCTTGTTTACATCAGTTTCCATTCAAAATATATATTTGGGAACCTAGATATTCTGTAATACAATCGAAATAAATACATACTACGGTGTGAATATGTTTTATTTACAAATTATTTTGGTATTACGTTTGTATGAAAGACGCATGCTCCGCCGGCCCCTTAAGACAACATTTACTGGGATAGACGAGGGTTTAAGTTAATTATTCCAAATTTCGTTTCAAAAAAAGAAATAACGCAGAATTTATGCTAACTAGAGCTAGACCTAAATTGCCGATTTTTAACGAGCGATTTGCTGTCATGCTTGTTCTAGGAAAATAACTGAGAATAATACTAGATTTTTGTGATAAAAGCGATCAAATAACTGAATACTTAAAAGAAAATTAGCTTTAGCTCCTAAAATTTATCGATCTTGAAGCAAAACGTCACTTTCGCACAATGTCATCATGAAAAATTTGGTCACTTTCGCAAAACGTCATTTTTGCACAGCGTCTTTTTCTGGATAAGGAAAAGAAAATGATGATTATTAAAAACATTTCATGTTTTACAAGATTCTAAAGCTAAAGGGACAGTTAGCAAGACCAATAAAAATGTTATTTCATTCTTTCATGGTTTGTTTAGCAGAAATTATTACTTTAAACAGATTTGCTTTTACGTAAGTAAAAACAAGTCTTTGAAAAAATAGTCAATTTAGAGATGAAACGTTTTTTCGCTATACGCTGAATGTCATTTGTTTTTAGTTTAGGGTGAGAATTTAGGCTTGACGATAAGACCGAGGAATTCAAGAAAATACTATGGAACCATCATTACATCATTAAACATTACCTAAAGAAAACACGTAAAGCAGCTCTTCACCAATTGTAAAAAAAAAATTAAGAGCGAATCTCTTAATCTTGAAGCTTTTAGAGTTTCACCTCAAACGTGAGTGCGAAAGTCGTCTTAAGATAAAGGGAGAAATAAAAGAGCGGTAGGAATTCGCTGATCGAACGATTGGCGATCGGTCAATGAAGTTCTTAGCTAATAAAAAAGGTCTATAACTAAATCAACAGAGGTCATCGATCATTGCCAAAGTTCAAGCAACTTGTTTTTCGTTCATCGTTTGTTTTCAATTAAGCTGTGAGAACGATAGTGGAACATCCTTTGTAATTGATGATTCTATCTTGAAACGAATTGTTTTTTCTTTGCTTCTTATCTAACATACAATGTTATAATTAGTTGGTGTGTATAGAGCACCTTCCCTTGGACGATTTTAGTGTAGCAGTTATCGGCTACGGTGGCATAGTTCTTTATATTTTATCTGCTACACGGAGTCGTAGCTTCGTGGCATTTATCTGCTACGGTGGTGTAGCTCTGTAGCATTTATCTGCCACAGGGGCGTAGGTTCGTAGCATTTATCTCCTACGTCGGGTGAAGCTCGCCTAGCAGGAGTGGTAGCAGGGCTATTATCGCGTTAGCTACGCCGTAGCAATTAATCAATATTTTTTTATGTCCCTCAGGTTGACGATTTTACGCATTTTTCTTCTTTCTCCATCGATTTCACTGCCCTTTTCCAAATTTGTATGAGGGTCGGCGCAACATATCGTCTTCTCTTTTACTCATAATTCTTTCTTAATATCAAGTGGTTTTAAAAACGAAAGACCTTACTTACACCTATTTGCACTGCTATAAAGGAAAATGTAATTTGAACATTGACTTAAACAAAATATTTATCCCAAATACAATGAGATTTGAAACACTTTCATTTTCCCTATTTCCCCTTAAGGTAAATGTTTATTTTTTACCATTTACAGATCCACACAGCTTCGGCCGGCTATTTTCACTGGCCGTTAATTTGTCGGGTCGTTTTTATTAACTCTGGGAGCGTGTGTTTTTGTATGAGGGTTTTTACGAAAGTCGACCGTATTGGGTCTGATTAAATACGTTATTAGATTTTCGGGCCCTTATTCACTCGACGTTTCGGGGTTTTGAAAGCAACGCTCTTCAATCAATATTGTCTGTTCCTCGAAATTTCTTGGAGTTTCTTAACCCTCTTGAGATAGTTTGTTCCGTACCTACTTGTGTTTGTCGGAATAAATTAAACTGTGTTAGTGAACAAAACAGTTGTTTCAACTGCTTTCGAATTTGTAATGACTTAAAATCCTATTCTACTAAGTTGTTGTATATTCGAAACTTTGTGACGATGGACAAATGTGTGTTATTATTTCACGCAAAAAGTACTGAAAGGATTTAGATGAATGTGACAAAAAAAATCTTTAATTCGTCAGGTAGATTATTAAAAAATATTTGACCCGTATTTTTTCTTTTGTTACGTAAATCAAAATTGACGAAGATACGACGCTTTTACAGTTCTCAATACGTCACGCTAAGGTATAATTTTTAGCCAATTCTGACGTCACAAGTTTTGATGCGTTTTAACTTTGTCAATATTCATTGATTTACAAAAACAAAAAATACGTGTCCATTATTCTTCAATACTCTAACTTACGGACTAAAAAGATTTGTATTTTTTGATACTGTCGTCATGCTTACTAACATATAGGCCCTGTATTAGTAAATCATATAAATTATGTTTAAAATGGAAACTGAAATTTATTAAAAGCAATTACAAAAGTTCCACCATCGAAACACATTAAGGAAAATTTATTGCTCAGCGTAGTTTTCTTTCTGTACCCGTTACTAGTTTTAAATTTATTGCTGTAAATAAGAACACATAAACAAACAGTTTTGATCTCTGATGCTTTTCAAATAGTCTTATAAAAACAAAGATGAGTTTAGATACGTACAACTGCGCAAATTAAAAAAAAATGCTCTGAATATCCGATCACACGTCTCTCTTTGTGATAAATATTCTGATGCTGAATAAATTAATACAGATTTGCATGCAACTACTTATCACCAGCCTACAGCACTCCACTGCCGGACATAGGCCTCTCGCGAAGATTGTTGTTTCACCAAATCTGGGGGCGTCCCCCACCTTACGCTAACGGATTCGCGGTTCAAGAACACGGCTACCCCACCGGTCATCGGTTCTATCTTTCTACGGCTGAAATGGCCTTGGCCGGCCCGTTGCCACTTCAGCTTACTTATTCTGTGAGCTATGTCAACAATTATGAAAAAAAAATCCCGTTAAAGAATCCAGGTAACCAAAGCCATGGCACGCCATGGTAGTGGCGATAAGTCCCCTCTTTGAGGAGTGGCTTGAGAGACGCCACGGCGTCCTCACCTTCTGCCTGACGCAGGTCCTCACCGGACACGGTTGTTTCGGGAGGTTCCTGCACCGAATCGGGCGGGAGGAAACGCCCGGGTGTTTCTATTGCAAAGATCGACCGGAGGACATGGTGTTTCAATCCCAGCCGCCGCGGGAGACGCACCGGGTGTCGGGGGCCACGTGGTGGCCCGAGAGATACCGTGGCCCCGGGAATATAAGGGGCGAGGAAGGAACATGGATGGGTTTTAGTCAGTAAAAGTCTGACACTCCCTTCCGCCAGTGGGAGAAGTTATTTGAAGATTTCCCATCCGAAAAAAAAAGGTAACCAAAGCCTTCCAAATGAAAGCTGACCGATTGTTCTCATCTTCCCACGCAAAGTCCATTAAAAGAAATGACTGCTTAACGATCTACACAGGTAGTAATTTGTGAGCAATTACTGAATCATTATAATATAATTGTCACCTCATTAGTAAAAAGAGCTCTGAAAGCTGAGGCTTTTGATTACGAAACTACGCAAAATACTTTGGATTTTGTGACCTTACTTGTCTGGCCTGATTTGCTAAAACTGGAGTTAAGAGATTGATACTTGACTCTTTATTGTTCGCAATAAACGTTATCAGCGTATAATGTTCCCACTGGTGGGTCGCAGGTTCTTCTCTGGGACACGTAGGCCATAATACACCACGCCGGCCCAATGCGGTCGATCACATTTTACATCGTAGCCAATTTACAAATAGGAACTTTTTTTAAATTTCTATAAGACATAAACGTACATTATATCACGCCTCTAATACCTGAAGGGATAGGCAAAGTTGTACCTAAATACTTGCCCGACATTTCACCAGCTGTTATGTTTTATCGTCATGTAATAGGGAACGTTCGATGATAAGGTCGTCGCTAAATAATAACAGCCGCTAGGGCCGATCTTCAGGTTAAGCCGTGCTTTTCTAGGTTGGTCCGTGGATGGGTGACCGTTACGTACCGAGTTTCCTCCGTGCCTCGGAAAGCACGTTAAGCTGTCTCGGCTGTCATTTGCCCATCTTTGGCAGTCGTTACAGGTAGTCAGTGGCCCAATAAGTCTGACGACCAGTCTTTCCAATTGGTATCGTATTACCCAGTATTACTAGACTGGAAGCCGACCCCAACATAGTTGGTAAAAGGCTAGGCAGATGATGTAATAAGGGACGATCCTATTGCCATCAACCGAACCCAATAACACTTTGACCGACCAAAATCGAACGCAGATTCACAGTCATGCACAGCAGTAGCGATAGTGACCACTAGAACAACGAGGTGTCTATACTCGTATGACTGTATAGAAATAGACAACATAACATTAGGCAACAGCTGATTTTTTTTCCAAGATTTCATAGTCGGTCCCATAGTAAAAGTTGGTCATTTTCTAAAAAACGACTAAAAATATCGTTGTATACACAAAATTTAAAAAAAAAAATAATAAAAAAAAAATATATAAAAAGATAATATAAATAAACAAATAATTATTAATTATTAAATTACCTATTAAACACCCACATTTCACCAATATGTCAGTTAGACAAATGTGAATGCGGCTTGGTCATTGAAATAACATAAAAGTTATAAATTATCACAACGAAAATAAGCATAAACTATGTAAACGTAATTTTCCCGCCACAAAAGAGAAATATTGTCACATCCAGTCGTCCACGTTTCGCTCATATTTCATAATTACGGCCCCCGAGTCATTAAATTCAGGACATTACGCTGAAATTTATTATGGACATGTCCATACTTTCTTAATTTAACAATTAAAAAGTAGAAGTATGGCGTTCTGATGAAGAATGTTATATTTTGAGTACTTTGTGAGACACTGGTATGAAACTTGTTTGTGTCTTTCAAAATCAAATATTTTAATGCACATAGGCCTAAATGGGCACTTTCAAAACGTCGAGAAAATGTGCACAGTTGGAGTTGGTCGTTTCCTATGGAAAAATAGAACCTCTCCCTTTTTTTAAGTCGGTTAAAAGCCAGTGAATCTCCGAACTTCTTTATTTCAATCTAGGAAAGAAAACTCGAAAACAAAATTATTTACAAATCATTTCGGCGAGGAGGTTATTGAAAACAATTGAACACGTATTTTTTTTTACGAACTAATTCAATTCGGAGTTTTCTATCCGACTACTTTGAGAAGAAAAACCGAATTAGGTCACACGTGACTCCACAAATCAGCACCCGCGTGGTCGAATACGGCCCACTCTCCATCACAGTCAGGAGGCAGAGCCCTAGAAACAGGAAGTCGTAGCACTGACCATGCTATGCATAAGCTATGTGGTCTCATTACATAACAAAGTAAAGAAAACAACAATTAATTAACTTATTATTACCACAGGGGAAAACCAACATACTTTCCCAACAATGCTACAGGAAAATGCGAAAACTAGAAACGTATTTACTTCCTGTTTAATTATGAAAGTGCTCAAACAATAATCACTCTTATAACATAAGTTATAAGACCTTTAAAAAGGTCACAATTGTACTAAAATGTGCCTATGTACTTATGTAACTTTTTTGACAGCCTATCATTAAGTTTGTCCTGACATAACATAGGTAATATAAAGATAAAGAAAAGGTACAAATAATTTAGACTTTATGTCGTAATCCGTGGTGGTTCTGCTGCGGTGCATGTCACAAGCGTGTCAGGGAATCCCGCGAAATTAAAATTTTCTTAGGTTTTTTGCAATTTGAAAATATCTTTCGCGACGTTTTACAATCGTATTTTAGTAGTTACAGAATTATAATCATCAAAATCATCAATACAACCCTCTAAGTTCATATATTATGTAGGTCGAGGAACAATTTTTTCAAGGTCAAAGTCGTTCCTAGACTTTTGTGAGCTTGGAGCATTGTATTGATGATTTCGATGATCATAATTACGTAACTACATATGTCTTACAGTCGCAAATGTAATATTTAAAATATTTTCATCAACATACCACCTAGTACTGGCCTGCAAATTGCAAAAAACGTAAGAAAATTTGAATTTCGCGGGCTACCCGAGACTGCCTCGTTTATCCAGGATCATTCCCACTAGTTCTACAACACAGTTCAAAGGTAGAAGTAGTCCAGTGGTCGCAAGTTCAACTGCGGAGCAAGAGATCCTGGGTTCGTTTCCCGGGTCGGCCAAACTGTTACTGGGTTTTTCCATCAGGAATTTCTCAGTAGTCACGTAGTCTGGGTCAGTGTCCGGTTGATGGCAATAAACTTGCCCCCTTCTACAGGGGACTTTAACACAACTGGTGAAATGTGGGTGTTCTATTAAGTACGGTTGAACAAGCTATTTGGTTTACAGTTTAACCCACAAATTACATTGTAAAATGTAAACCAAATAGCTTGTTCGACCGTACACCTCTGCCTAATCCTTCCGGGATTATAGGCGTGGTGTTATGTCTCTACATATAAGGTTTAAAATAGATGTACTTTTAACACAGCGTTCAGTATGTCTAACAGTCAAAGATATCCAAACAAAAAAAATACAATGAGATAACAAAGACATAGATTTTTTACCATTGTCCTCATTTTGGTGGCCAGAATGTTTCTTCAAAGTTTGTCCATCTATTTTAATGGGACCATATATGTATAAAAAGTATACACCACATAGTATCTTTCCTACAGAGGTCACCTGCTTCAACAACATATATCCAAAAATAACCTGAACAAACGAAGCGAATGATTTGTTCAACATCGCAAACACTTAGCCGTGGATCAAGTTACCATACAGTTGCTTAACGTTTCGCCTTGAACGAACAGACGTCATACAGTCTATGTGTGGTTACAGAGAAGTGTAATCGATTTCTATTTTTGCACAGGTATCAGAAGTGACAAGTAGGTGTATTTGCGGGTAGGTATTTAATTATGTGATACCCACAGATGTGTATGTAATAAAGGGTGTAAAAAACCTCATAACGAAGCCGAAAGGCATTTGTTCTCCCCGTCATTGCAATACTTTTTTTGTTCTAACCCATACCTGGGAACCCTCTAGTTACGGAGATATTAAGGGGAATTGGCTTCTTAGGTGACGTCTCTGGTACCTAGGTAGTTGCAAAAAAACCTCTGAAAATTTATTTTCTCCAAGTGTAAAAAATGTTTGTCTGCATAGATAACCAATTCTTTTCTTGATTATACAATTATTTTAGTCCATTTTAAAATAAATTCTGATGTTACGTTGTTTAGTAGAGGCTTGACATACTCTTATTAATGTTAAAGAAACACACACATTGTAACAGTATTTTTCAAAATTAAAAACTTTTAGCATTTTGAACTTACTTGATGTTGAAAGTGGATCAGTTTTACGACGTGGTAGGTATTGCTACTAAACTAACTCAAGCATAGCATAATAAGCTAACTTTTATAATGCACTAAACTACACACAAAGTGCAAACTTTAGTTAGGCGAAGCAAAAAATAAAAAGGTTTTCTGAAGGTTTTTATTTACATTAGACTTCTTTTCTTTAACCAATATGCTTGTTTTGTTATCATTGTAAAACTTCATCTATATGGACCTCGTGGCTAAATAATAACAGCTGGTCGGGCCGATCTTTAGGTTAAGCCGTGCTTGCCTAGGTTGGTCTGTGGATGGGTGACCACCCTAACATACCGAGTTTCCTCCGTGCCTCGGAAATTACTTTAAGCTGTTGGTCCCGGTTGTCATTTGTCCATCTTTGGCAGTCGTAACAGGTAGTCAGTGGCCCAAATAGCCTGATATTCAGTCTTGCCAAGAGTATCGTATTACCCAGTTTTAAATGGGTTGTTAAGGTCAAGTAGGCAGTCGCTCCATGTAAAATACTGGTATTCCGCTGCATCCGGTTAGACTGGAAGCCGACCCCAACACAGCAGGGAAAAGGCTAGGTCGGGGGGAGGAGGCGTTAATGGAATGCCAATAACGGCGCCATTACGCTTCCTCCAGGCGAACATCAACCACTGCGCCTGTGCTCAGGATCTGTTGCTCCAGAGCATGGTGCAGTGGTCGATACACATCGCTGTGGTCGCTGAGCCGTACTTTGTCCTGCCCAGGGAAGACTGGGTGGCGGACCTTGACGGCTCACTGACCATAGTGTCATCGGCCGCCGCCGGCACTCCGACCCTTGAAAATGTCAGGAGGGGTCGGGGGTGCGTAGCAGCCCGGTTTGGGGAGATTGTCGTGGTGGGAGTCTACTTCTCCCCGAACCGAACTCTCGCCGAGTTCCACAACTCTCTCGCAGAGTTGAGTGTCGTCGTCGGAAACCATTCCCTCCCCGTGCTTGTCCTCGGGGACTTCAATGCCAAGAACTTGGCTTGGGGTTCTCGTCACACAGATGTGCGGGGAAGGATGGTGGAGGACTGGGCCCTGGAGAAGGGTCTGGACGTCCTTAATCGGGGTTCTGTTCCCACGTGTGTGCGGATGCGGGGCGAGTCGGTGGTGGACATTTCGTTCGCTAGCCCCGCTCTGTCGCCGCGTGTCGTTGACTGGCGTGTCGTGGAGGGGGTGGAGACATATTCCGACCACCGGTACATCCGGTTTGACGTCTCCGCCCAGTCCTCAAGCGCGCCAGTCCAACAGGCCCCGAGTGGTCCGCGTTGGGCGCTGAAGCAGCTGGACCGGGAGCTCCTCCTGGAAGCCTCGATCGTGCAGGCCTGGGTGACATCACCGGACAGGCCTGCCGACGTTAATAGTGAGGCAGAGTGGTTCCGGGAGGCCATGTCCGACATTTGTGACGTGGCAATGCCCCGAGTCCGGCCAGGAAGCGCCCGACGCCAGGTGTACTGGTGGTCGTGCGAAATAACGTCTCTTCGTGAGGCGTGTGTTGCTGCGCGGCGCCCGTACGCCAGGCATCGCAGGCTCCGCATTCGCCCGCCGGATGCGGCAGCCATTGAGGCGGAGCTGTACGAGGGATACAGAGCGGTGAAGACCGCCCTCCGGGAGGCTATCCTGCGGGCCAGGGAACTGGCCCGCTTGGAGATGCTGGAGACTCTCGACAGAGACCCGTGGGGGCGCCCTTACAAGATGGTGCGGAATAAACTCCGCACCTGGGCCCCCCCGCTGACGCAGTCTCCGGCCAGAGCTCGTGGAGGACGTGGTGAGCGCTCTGTTCCCCTCGCGGGGGGAACATCCGCCCCCGCCTATGGCTCCGCCACCTGCGGTGCCAGAAGAGGACCCAAGCGACGACGATGACACTCCGGAAGTGACTGGGGTAGACCTGAGAGTGGCGGTAGGTAGGCTTAAGGCCAAAAATACCGCCCCGGGACCCGATGGCTTGCCTGGCAAAGCCTGGGTCCTGGCCTCGGATGCGGAGGCTCTCGGGCCCCGACTGAAGGGGCTCTTAAGCGCATGTTTGGAGAGAGGCCAGTTCCCGCTTCGTTGGAAGACGGGGAAACTGGTCCTCATCCAAAAGCCGGGGCGCCCTGCGGACTCCCCGTCCGCATTTCGGCCCATTGTGCTGCTCGACGAGGTGGGCAAGCTCTTTGAGAGAGTGATTGCAAACCGCCTCGCCGAGCACCTTGAGGGGATGGGGCCGAATCTTGCGGAGAACCAGTTTGGTTTTCGCAAGGGGCGCTCTACCGTGGATGCAATCATGCGCGTGAGAGCCCTCACGACGGGGGATGCGATATCCCGGGGCGGGGTTGTCTTGGCGGTGTCTCTCGACATCGCCAACGCCTTCAACTCCCTGCCCTGGAGCTGCATCAGGGAGGCACTCCGGTATCACCGGGTGCCGACCTACCTCCGTCGTGTGATCGGGGACTACCTGACGGACAGGGCCGTCATCTACCCCAGTCGCTGCGGAGATTGGAACCGGCGAGAGATGTCGTGCGGTGTCCCACAGGGATCGGTTCTGGGACCGCCCCTGTGGAACATCGGTTACGACTGGGTGCTGCGCGCCGACCTCCCTAGTGGTGTCAGCGTTGTCTGCTACGCACGACACCCTGTTGCTGGCACAGGGGAGGTCGCACGAGGCGGCGGCCGAAGTGATGACACGCGGGGTTGCGATAGTCGTTGAGAGGATCCGGCAACTGGGTCTCGAGGTGGCATTGCACAAGTCCGAGGCCATGTGCTTTCATGGGCCTCGGAACGCGCCACCGTCGGGATCCACACTGACGGTAGGAGGGGTATCCATCGGCGTCGAGTCGACGTTGAAGTACCTAGGACTCGTCCTCGACAGCCGGTGGAACTTCGTGGAGCATTTCCGACGTTTGGCCCCCAGGCTGGAACGGACCGGGGCTGCCTTCAGGCGGCTCCTGCCCAACCTTGGGGGGCCAAACGCCTCCTGCCGCAGGCTCTATGCAGGGGTCGTGCGGTCCATGGCCCTTTACGGGGCCCCAGTGTGGGCGCGTTCCTTGAAGCGGCGTGCCGCTCATTATCTGAACGCGCCCCAAAAAGTGGTGGCCGTAAGGATGGTCCGTGGGTACCGCACGATCTCCCGCGAGGCGGCGGGCCTGCTTGCCGGATTGCCGCCATGGGATCTGGAGGCGATAGTCCTCGCGCGCCTACACGAATGGCGCGCGGAGGTACTACGCCGGGGGGAAACTCCGCTGCCGCGGCAAATTGCCGTCCAGCGGACTGACCTCCGGCGCGATCTCATGGCGACATGGAGAGAGCGACTGTCGCAACCCCGTGCAGGGCACGCCACGATAGTGGCGGTAAGTCCCCTCTTTGAGGAGTGGCTAGAGAGGCGCCACGGCGTCCTCACCTTCCGCCTGACGCAGGTCCTCACCGGACACGGATGTTTCGGGAGGTACCTGCACCGAATCGGGCGGGAGGAAACGCCCGGGTGTCTTCACTGCGAGGATCGACCGGAGGACACGGTGGAGCACACGGTGGAGGTCTGCCCTGCGTGGGCGGAGCACCGCCGTGTCCTCGTAGCGGCGATCGGCGGCGGCGACCTCTCGCGTCCGGCCCTGGTTCAATCCATGGTCCGGAGCGAGACGGAATGGGAAGCCGTCACCTCCTTCTGCGAAGCAGTCATGCTGGCGAAGGAGGTGGCGGAACGAGAGAGGGAGAGAGCCTCTCTTCCCGGCCGCCGCGGGAGACGCACCGGGCGTCGGGGGCCACGTGGTGGCTACCGGCCACCGTAGATGCGGGCCTGTGGACGGTTAGCTATGGGCTAGCTAGCCGTCCGTCCGTCTAGTGACGACAGGCCGTGTCGACGGCGCGTTCGTGTTCCACGCGCGCCTCAAAGAGATGTCAGCAGCAGAGAGGGGCTCGCAAGGGCCGAAGCCTGCCGGGGTTGCGGGACTGTTCGAAAGAGATACCGCGGCCCCGGAACGTAAAGGGCGAGGAAGGAACATGGATGGGTTTTAGTCAGTAAGAGTCTGACACTCCCTCCCGCTTCGCCCAGAGTGGGAGAAGTCATTTGATGATTTCCCATCCCAAAAAAAAAAAAAAAAAAAAAAAAAAAGGGAAAAGGCTAGGTAGATGATGATGTAAAACTTCATCTATATATTTTTTCCATTACTCATATACACTCTTTTCCTAATAAAAACCTAACTCATTACCCCTTACTAAACACTCTTCACCCGCATCGATTAATCTCACCGACACTCAGCACGTCCCCCATTTCACACATTACCCCGTAACTGAAAAGGCCTCCACTTTTCGCTGACGGCGAACTTCGGAGGCCTCAATCAAAAAGGCCATACAAACGAAGACCAATCAGGGAACAACACGTGGTCCTCTCACGTGTTAAATTGCTTGTCTTATTTAACGATTTTACCTTTTATTGCGCCCCGATTGTAAACGTAATGTCTTTTAAGATTTCTGCCCCTATTTCAATGTTCCCAATTGGGGTTGGGAAGTATTTTAGGAAGCAATAAAAGTGAGGAGTAAGTTTTTTTCCTGTTTGTGAGACCGGAGTTGGTTGTGAAATACGGGTGAGCATTTTGTATTTCAACGTATTTTTTAAGGTCGCGATCGTGCGTTACGTTTAAATAAAATGATTAACTTGGTATTTATATCAAGGGCTTGTTATTTTGCAAGGGTCACGTTAACGCGCAAGAGTATTTTATTTACAATTCTGCTGGTATTTTAATTCATTTCAATCATAATTAAACGAACACATATCAAACTCAGTTTTTTATCTTTTGATAGGCGATAATAATTATAATGACAATATTACAAGTATTAAAATTTATATGCATTTTTTTTTTGTAGTTTATAAGTGAACAGATGTTAATACTCGTATTAATAAAATAAACTGAGTATGTCTTCCGTCAACGGCATACAAATGTTCTAATGTTAATTAAAAAGTGGTTACAATAATTTAAAAAGGCATACAATTAACGAACCACCAGATTTAGCAATATGTGACGGCAAAAAAGTCACTTTTGATTGGCAAAATTAGTAAATAAGCACCAAAATTAATCCCCATTTTATCGTCAAATTAGAACCGAAAATTTTTTTTAGTAATGACCACCAGAAATTGAGCTGTTACGCTCTTGCATCCGAGTCAAGGGAGACCTGGTCGACGCGGGGCTAATACTTCTGAATGGTAAAAAATAACTACGAAGTCCTTCTAACCTAATCTATCCCTGTCAGGGTGCCCCAAGTCGGCCTAGGCAAAACTACATAGTTTGTCACCAAACACCTCATTAAAATTTGGTGCTCAATTATCTAAATTTGGTGATCAATTGATATTTTAGGTGATAGATGTTAGTGGTCACGAAGTTATTTTAGGTGGTCATTATATTTTCCCCCATTGAAAAACAACATACTCGTAAAAACAACTGTTAGTGTTTCCTTTCCTATAACTATATCTATTACAACACTCATTTTGGTTTGAGACTCTCTCACAAAGACGCTTTAACCTATCGCAAACAACTCAAAACTACTCTTTAAGTACTTGCCTGTATACTTCGAGTCGCAACCGAGCAACGACAGAAAAATGGAAAAACTTGTCGACATAAATTCTGTGTGTGATCAGAAAATTTTGTGGAGAACTGGTAATATCATTCTGACTTTGGAAAAACATTAGGTAAGTATGTGAATTTGAAGAACTTTTTGAAATTGCTAATAAGACTTAGACGTAGATAATCATCATCATCATTCTCTTGCTCTTTTCCCAATAGGGTAGACTACAAAAAAAACTAATAAGTCCATCATTTAGACTATCAAAAAATATTCGACCCGTATTTTGTCTTTCGTTACGTAAACCAAAATTGACGAAGATACGGCGCTTTTAAAATTCTCAATATGTCACGCCTTGGTATAATTTTTAGTGAGTTCTGACGTCACGAGCCCCTACTCCCGAGAGTCCCGAGTATTGATGCGTTTTATTTAGGCCAATATTCATTGATTTACGAAAACAAAAAATACGTGTCCATTGTATTCCAATACTCTAACTGACGGACTAAAGATTTGCAATTTTTTGATACTGTCGTCATGTGATCATGTCCTATTCATTTGTGTACGGTGGAGCATGTCTTCTTCTTCCTTCTCTTCCTTCTTCTCTATTACCTACTCGTCATCTCATCAGACTTTTCCTTTCTTGTCATTTCGACCTTTACATAGTCAGACGTAAGAAATAAATCTGACAAAGTGACAGTCATATTTTCTGCGTCTGACATGATCAGGGGTTGTGGTCCAAACTTAATACTCCGTAGATGTTTGGTTGTACCTACAAAATCATAGCTTACTAATTATACAGTTAATTCTAGTTCAATTATTAAAGAGTATCTTTGTCATTCGTATTTTAAACGTTAACTGTAATTAAATCTAATTTCATTTTGTGCTAATAATAGACGTGAACTCCTAGATAATAATTATAGATGTAGGTAGTTCAATATGTTATTAAAAAAATAACGAAGAAGTTATAAAAATAGAAGTAACTGAAATATCATTCGAATTTTATAATTTATCCAAGATTCGACAATACCTCTTTCACCTTTAAGGTACATAATTATGTCACACATGGATGTGTGGACATATGTCTCTAAGTAATCTAAAATTCAATTATTATTTAAAAGATAAATAAATAACATAAGAAAAAGATTCAATTAATCATGATTTGCTGTAATAAATCATTGAATTACAGACTAAATACCTTATTGACATTACTTAAAAGTAAAGCAGTAAAGTTATGACTAATAAGTTGATATGACAAGCGTTATTAGTGTACTTAAATATATGATAATAGTGCAAGTAAATAATATTATGAGGGGGAACATTATGGAAAACAATTATAATACAAATTATTTTATGGAAAACAAGACCATACCGGGGCGCAACCCGTACCTTCAGAGGTTTTATTGTTGTGGTCACTGTAGGAACGTACTTTAATTTAAAAAAAAGGGATTAGGTTCAGTAAAACAAATGTTTTCATGAATTTTCTAGAAATATTTAAAGTTCTAAATGAGTTTGTTTTAATATTGTTACTGTTATTTCATTTTCATTGTGTTTGAAGCTTTCCTAAACAAGTCAAAATAATTATGTTGTGCACAAGACTAGTTTATCTAAAGTTTCTAAGTATATTTTGCTTTGACCAAACTACCCACCTACTAACTCTTGACTTCAAATTAAATTACTTTTGTTTCATCAGCCGCGTAGACAAAAATTTAAATAGTATATTATTATTTGTTTTTACTTTGCCCACGAAAGTAGCAATACTGAGATAAGTGAGCTTGTGATTAATTAAATATACCAATGTGGACTAATTATATACGACACCTTGGTAAAATTCGAGGTATTCCTCAGAGCGCACCCATTTCTGAGCGCAACTAAATCATTCTTCGGAGCGCAACCATGATTACAAATAGTTGGTTCATTCATTATTATCGATAGTTATTTTGCTCATCCGGTGATCCGTATTTTTAACCGACTTCCAAAAAGGAGGAGGTTCTCTATTCGACTGTATGTATTTTTTTTTTTTTTTTTTATGTATGTTCACCGATTACTCGAAGACGCCTGAACCGATTTGAAAAATTCTTTTTTTGTTTGAAAGGGTATACTTCCAAGTTGGTCCCATAGAAATATTGTCATGATCTGATCACAAACTTCGGAGATATGGAACGGAACTCCTCAATAACTCCTCTCTACCACAACGCTGTCATATTTGACCCAATGGTTGACTGGTAGAGAATGCCTTGTGGCATTAAGTCCGCCTATGTACCACTCTTGTACATGAAGTTTAAATAAATAAATAAATAAATAAATAAATAAATAAATGATAGCAAATGGACTGGGATTGCTGAAATCTATTGTCTGTCTATTGTTTACACCAGTTCATAACATAACATCACGCCACCGCACCGGTACGCTGTGAAGGGGTAAGCACAAGTGAACCACTAAAAAGTGAAAAAATAAAAACTTTTTTGCAAAAAAATAGAACCGACTTCAAAAAATTGAAAAGTAACTTTAGCTTCAGAAGTCGGTGACAAAAAAACTTAATAAATCAATCAAACAATGGTCACCGACTTCTGAAGCTAAAGTTATTTTTCAATTTTTTGAAGTCGGTTCTATTTTAAATAATACATTGATAGCCCATCAAAATGTACTAGGCTAGCAGAAGTTCAAGGAGCAGTTTTTTTATATATTTTTTTATATTCCGGGTATATAGGTACGTAGAGGTACTTACTGTTTAATATTATCTCAGATCAAACGTGATTGAAATACCATCTTCAATTCCTGATAGCCTAGTACTTCTGTACATTACTGACCAAAAGTTGCTTGAACACTTAGTTCCAGTAATATCTGTGTGCCTGGAAGACCGTTTTAAAATACAAACAGTAAGGACAGTTGATTTAAAACTGTTTATCGATGTAATGAATGAATTCATCATACCCCTCTCAATTTTTTTATCATGTATGGTTGCGCTCTGAGGAATGATTTAGTTGCGCTTAGATGGTTGCGCTTAGAAATAGGTGCGCTCTGAGGAATACCCCCTAATTATGACGTTTTCATTGTTTTATGCGACATTGTGTGTCTAATCAAAACAAAATAGAAACGCGTTTTTTTTTGACGCCGCGGCAGGGCAACCTTTTCGTATATATTTACAGATTTTAATAACAAAATACCTACAAGTTTACACGAAACCTTTGGTGCGCGAGGTCAAGTCGCACTTGGCAGTCTTTTTTTTTAAAGTACCGGTGGAAAATTTCTGCATGGGCGTGGTTCAGAACGATGTTCTGAATCCCTAGTAGCCGTTTTAGCCTCGAAATCCTTTCCACCCTGATTTTGGCTAAAATTTTCTATCATCCCTCATCAATTTCAAAATCATTCCCATGCAGATGACATGTCATTGTCGAAAAACAACAAAAATAAATTAGAAGTTTCAGACAAAACCCCGTTTGTTTGTAAATGTCGCCATCCACTGCTCAAAGCACTCGACCACTTAAATCATCAATCACGCAGCCGTTTGACATCCGATACATGGAAAAAATATTTTCAATTAACAATCAAAACTGCCTTAGTAATATAACAAGCCTATGTAAATTGTTTTAGGAATACTGCCTCACTCAATAGTGCCATCGCGCGTGATTTTTGCTTAGTCCACTTGAGTAAATATAGGTTATTCGACCTATGTATTTTTTATTTTAATCCACACTTAGTTGGCCTTGGTTGATCCGTGGATGCTTAATCAGTCATTACATAACTGTATATGGGCCTTGGAAAGCTCACTAAGACGTTGGTCCCCGCTGTCAACTTTAGATCTTTGACAGTCGTTAAGTAGTCAGTGCCCCGAAAGTCTGACAACCAATCTTACCAAATGGTATCGTATTACTCAGTGCTGTGTTGTGGCGGTCAGATAGGCAGTCGCTCTATGTAAAATATTGGTATTCAGCTGCATCCAGTTAGACTGGAAGCTAACACCAACATAGTTGAGAAAAGGCTATGCAGATGATGATGGTGAATTATTTTTGAGAATAATACGCTACTTCTCAAAGTTCAAGCAAAGATTTTATCAAGAGTTTTAGGCATGTACATTTTCATACTAGCTCAAGTTATTCTGCACTGCTGTTTCCCAGCGGGTGTTTTCCATTCGATTTGGTGTCTGAACAGACTAAATCGAATGGACCGCGGTCCGTTCAAACGTAGACAAAAAATGTTTACGTCCGAATGAATCGGTGTTAAAAAAAAACAAATGAATAAACTTCATCGTGGGGGTGAAAGTACAGACAGTTAGCATGTTTTTTTTTTCCTATAGGGTCTGCAATGCATCAGCATATGGTTTGCATACGCGTTTCCCATAATTTAGTATCTTGTTTGACAATTTTAAAAACAACCATGAAAGTTAGTATTTGCAAAACCCCGAGCGCAAATCCCATTCACGCAAGCAAAATTCCTCTCCACACAGAGGGCGAATCTCATTGCCAATGTAAAGCAATTGAGTGCTGTTCAAATGAAGCTATCATACTGCCTACCTACACTCTCATCTGGCCTACCACGTGTGAACACAGCTTAATTGAAACGCCCTATTTAAGGCTCCTCACAGATTGCTAGGGAATAATGTATCCTATGTAGGTACTCGTATTTAGCTATGCCTGTTCTGACAGGCTCGTAGATTGTGATAGGTCGTGATTTTGTGCAAAACTTCCACCTATTTAAATATTTATTGTTGTAACCATGATCTGGGTGTCTTGCTGTTATAGATCCCGGGACTAGCGCCTGACTACTATTAGGACAATTCCTGCCAACAGCGCTCGACCGCTATGAACACTTAAAACTTTTTCTTCCTTGGTCTTTTTTTTTTGTTTTTAATCCTATAGCTCGAAAAGGGTGGCCAAACATTTGTTATCATTAACAGAGCCTGAGTTTTTTTTTAACAAAATACTAATTTAACAAAATCGTCTTTTTTGTTTTTTTTTTTGTATTATTATTGGTCCGAACAAAAAAGGTGGTAATCAAACGTGGTTATCATTTGTTATAAAAATGAGCAGACGTAGCTTTCGCCTATGGAACTTTAATTCTAAGACTAGGTATAGCGGTTGTCTATGATAGCATCCGTCTTTCTACCACGGAACGTCTTCAAAACCGTAATAGTAGTCCATCAATCAATACGTTACCCCCAGTACCCTAAGCACGTGTCCTAAAAGACAAAGTAGGTCAATATTCGTATACACGCCGCGCCCGTTTGTTTATTGTCTAGCGTAAGTATTACTAGTAAAGTAGTATATATGATATGGTATCTGCGAAGCCAAAATGCTGAATTAAGATATTTCGTAAATACCTCAATAAAGCACAGTTATACACCATCATTTGCCTGGCCTACTTTTAACTATTTTTTATATTATACTAACTGAATATTAGTGTAAATGTGCATTACAGAAAATGTTAATTAAACCATATAAAATTAGGTAAACTGTCGTTATACTAAAAAAAAGCGGACAAGTGCGAGTCGGACTCGCCCATTAAGGGTTCCGTAGCAGCAAGTAACATTATATAAATGTTGAGTTGATTGATTGAATGAAAGGTGAATTGCAGTCTATGATTTCTGACGTATTAAAAAAAAACTACTAACTAGACCTTGTTCAAACCAATTTGTAATGTACATAATATATAATTTTTTAGTTTTATCATTCTCTTATTTTAGAAATTACGGGGGGGGGGGGGTACACATTTTACCACTTTAAGTGTCTCTCGCGCAAACTATTCCGTTTAGAAAAAAATATATTTAAACACCTCTATATCATTTTTGAAGACCTATCCATAGACCATCCATTACCCCCATAGGTATGCCTTGTTGAAAAAAAAAATGAGTTTCAGTTCTAAGTATACCCCAAAATGTAGTTTTTAAAAAGAATACCTTATTTTGTAGAAAGTATTGAAAACATCGTCAATAAAATTGTCTTGTGCTCTCCATAAATGCGTACCTACTCGTATAATTATGGTCTTTTGCGGCTGAAATAACACATAGTAACAGAAATAAAGCACGTTTATATGAATGTAACTGAATTAGATCTCCCTATTTTAGGAAACACACTGATTGCCTGTGAATATTGCTGATTTCGCGTACGTAGGTGGGCAGATATTTGGTTAACGTATACGAGATTTGTGAAAGGCCGTATGATTTGATGAATGATAACCATATATAGAAAATGGAAATGTTATTACGTTTTGAGCAACGTTTTGTGAGGCAAGACATGTTTTGTATAACTTTTATTTATGGCTGGTAGAAAAAATCCTTTTATAGGGTTCTGGACCCGAAGGGTAACTAATTGGACTCTGTTAATAAGCCTCCACTGTATATCGGTCTGTCCGTCTGTCTGTCAGCGGGCTTCTATCTCATGGTCCGTAATAGTGTACCTGTTGCCGCTATTACAAAAATAATTTAAAAAAAAAACATGCTGTGCAGTCTTTGGGACTACCGATAGAAGTGCAAACTAAGTAATCCAAAATAAACTATATCTTAAGGTGAAAGCGTCAGGGTAGCCCGCAAAATTCAAATTTTCTAACGTTTTTTGCAATTGGCCAGTAGAAGGTTGTATTTATGAAGCTGTAAAGATTGTCCGCGACTGTAAAATATATGTAGTTACAGAATTAACACCATCAAAATCATCAGTCCAACCCTCTAAGTTCATTTAAGTCGATGAACGATTTTTGCAAGGTCAAAGTCGTTCCTATACTTATGTGAGCTTGGAGGGTTGTATTGATGATTTCGATGATCATAATTCTGTAACTACATACGTCTTACAGTCGCGAACGATATTTTCAACTTCATACAACCTGCCACTGGCCTGCAAATTGCAAAAAACGTTAGAAAATTTGAATTTCGTAAGCTACCCTGACGCTTCCCCTTAACTGTATATGGTTGGTTTTGACTAACCGTTCTCAAGCCGTCTTACGAATTTTCGATCAGGTCACATGTCTTGACGCGAGTTTAACATTTTTTACCCATCCCAAAAAGAGCACAAAGCCGCTAAAGAAGTTTTCACTTCAAAAATATATTAAAGAGGCTCCCATACTATGATGGTACGAAACTCTTTATGTACGAGTCCGAATCGCACTTGGCTGATTTTGTTTCATGTTCCTCTTTTCATTTTTGTTTCATTCGTTTGCCTTTATTTCTGAAATTTTGTTCAAATCGACAAGAAAAATCACAAAGTATAAAAAACGACATGAAAAAACTATCTACAAAGTTGACTTTAGGCATGTAAAAATAAAACGTTACAAAGTAAAGCTATGGTCTCGACTATGTGCCTTAATGTTGGCCCATCCATCACATTGACATTTATTACTCAGACACTGCCTTTTTAGGGCGGGTAACGACTCTTAGATCTTTTTATACAGCCTTAAAAGATACACTAGTGCTTACGGCGATGGGTAGCCAAATTTTCACCCAAAAATCTACTGTAATTCCGAAACATTAACCAAAGATCTGGTAGGTACACCTAGGGCGTGTCCACAGTTTGTCGATTATTATTTTTTATTTTATGATAATGAAAATAATTACAAATTGTGCAAAAAGAGTTTATTCTTCCAACAGCAGGGGTTAAATGTAATCAGAGTCAACTAATCTCTGCCGAGAGCGATCCGCCATTTTGTTTAGCCGTGGGATTTTATAGTAGTTGATGATATTACGACGTATTTCGTATCTTTAAGTTTTTCGCCGCTTATGCTATTTCTGGATTTCTCAATGTTGTAAGCGAAATTTTATGCGACAAACCCAACCGCAATACTTACACGTATAAACATGAAAATAGGAACAACACAAAATAGTTTATTGCCACAATAAATATAATCATTACATTTAGACGTTACTGGAAGATTGTTCAGAGACCGCGCTGACTGGGAGTTATAAACTAGCTGATGCCCGCAACTTCGCCCGCGTACAAATTATATACTAAAACCTTCCTCGAGAACCACTCTATCCATTGAAGAAAACAGTATGAAAATCGTTGCAGTATTTTTTGAGTTTATCGCGAACAGACAGACAGATGCAGCGGAGGACTTTGTTTTATAGTAGGTAGTGTACCACCCGTTAGCAATGGAATTGCTTAAGGCGCTTAGACGAGCTAAATTAGCAACTCCATTTGTGGTGGTTCAAACTTCGTTTGAAATGCTGTTAGAATAAAGTTCTAATCAGCTTGCACTACGAAGTGGTTGTTACGTCAGCCACTGCGGGCCAAATAGCGCGAAATGAGTGGTTTCGATCGATTTAGAAAAAAAACTATTGATTGGATTAAAAAACTAAAACAGTATCATGCTAATATATTGCTTGTAGAATTATTTGCCAAAAAATTAGAATGATCGCATGCATATTAGTATGTTTTTTATTGTTTGAAAGATATTTTTAGAGGTGAGTTCGTGATTTATTTTTATCGAGCCAAATTAATTGTATTATGTTTTCAAAACAGTATCATGCTAGCATATATCCTGAAGAATATCATATATTTTTCTGGTCTTGTTTATAGCAGTGAATCATATACTTTTAGTAATTACAAAACTCGCGTTTAGCTCGTGTAATCGCCTTAAAGTGACACATCATCATCTTCCTGCCTTTCTTCCTTATTACTTCGGGTTTTTTGCTTTTCCTTTCGCCATTCTCCTCTTAAAGTTACACATAAATATAAAAAATGTCGCTTGGGAATAATCCTTTGAGTTTTTGCTATTAAGAAAGGCCTATTAACGGGCGACTGCGTTGAAAGATAAGGCTGTTGTTAATATTGGTGGGTAAACTGCGTTAATTACAAAGACCTTACTCCTAAATGAGTTTGGAGACCCCGGGCTATCTTATTTCTATGGACGCTAATATTTAGCTAATTTTCTAAAAGCGTCTATAGAAACGTTACCAATAGTTTTCTCTTTAAAAACGCTATCGGTTTGAGTAACCGTTTTTATCTGATCAGAAAAGCACGTAAATCAAATCCTATTTCTTCTCGTGCATATCCTAGAAGATGACATATGCGAGGGAAACCATCGACCTATATAGAAGAAAACGCTTACGTACCTATCGATATTTTATTCGTAATTGTCTCATCATCATCATCTGCATTTTCCCATCTATATTAGGGTCGGCTTCCAGTCTAACCGGATGCAGCTGAATACCAGTATTTTACATAGAGCGACTGCCTATCTGACCTCCACAACCCAGCTAGTACTGGATAATACGATACGCGTAGGTAAGACTGGTTGTCAAACCAATCTTATTTGCAACAATTGGAGCAACATTTCGTAAATTCTTGACATCGCCAGGGAGCGTCACACAAGATCCTTGTTCTCATATCTTATCAAACCTCAATTGTTCTAAAGTTCTCGAACACATTATTAAGTAGTACACAGTTAAACGTGTTCCATTTCTCGCATTGTAGCGAGACTTGTAACTTAATTGCTGGATGACTGTTAAAACTTTGTCCCTGAGTTGCCGTCGTTTCAGGAAAATCATATTGTAAACTTACTAATGGTTTTTTTTTTAATCACTGACTGACGGATAAATAAAACTATCAACAGTGAGATTGAATACAAACCTGGGGCGTTACCACAACGACATCTTAAAATCTATTATTCAACAAAAACATTGCTCTTTCCTGAAATGTTTTTTTTTTATTATTTCTTATTTAGTTACCATGGTAGAAAATACTCGCATCTCATAATATATACTCGGTCTTCACGAAACCGTTAACCAAGCATTCTGATGTAGGTACATCAAACCAATAAGTATAAGGTATTTAAGTAGTGTAGTAGTAGTGTAAGCTATTTAAGTAACCCTTCGCAAAAATAATTGCTGGAAAATGACTATTTTTGGGGTGAAAAATCATTTTTTACGATAAAACTCAATGTAACGCACTCAAAACATTGTGCTGGTAGATGGATTGAATGAAAAACATGTATTTAAAACTAAACTTGTGAAAAAGTTGGATTTTTGATCCCCAATATGATATAATATTGGGGATATATATAATACAAAAAATGATCGCAATGATGGGGAAAACAAGTGCCCTTCGGCATCTTTAAGTGTTTTTTTATACCCTTTAAAGGTAAAAAATAAAGCATAAACGTGTAAGCGTGTATAGCAAAATAAAATCATTACTCTTTTAAAATTACGATAATTCTATGGTTACTGACAGCGGTATTTTTGAGACAACCTTTGGTTGGACTGAACGAAATTAAAATAGAAAGGAAAATAAAAGAGAGTAAAGGAGAATAGTCAATGGTCGAATAATTCGTGAAGCGTAAAACCTTTTGGTATAAGTACACAATGTAGTTACAGTCGCTACAGAACACTGTTCTCCCAAGAGGGTTAGCCCAAACTAGCTATAGAACGGCACGTGCATCGATCTTGCTTCTACTCGTAGTTTTGTTTACTTAGTTTTTGTGACAAACTGCCGTCGTGATTCTAGAAACCGGACATAGACAGACATTCTATTATATTGTCCGCAGGTCCGCAGCTAGTCTGCTGCACCTTGGCCTTGCCGGTTTGATTATTGCTTGTTGTTAGGCCACAAAAATATTGTCCATTGACAAAGTTATTTGCGTCGATCTTTATTCTGATAATAAGACGTTTATTCAACTACGGAAGCCTAAAAGTCTTTGTAAAATGTTATCGATGTCTTTCAACCTATTTCGTTTACAATTTTTTTCAGTAAAATTATCTTTTTGGCAAAAATGAAATAAAATTAAGTTAATGCCAAAAAATACTAAGTATCTCTTTGTCCTGTTTACTTATCAAGTTAAAAATATCAAAAGTATGATTGCATCTATTACACCATTAAATAAATAAAAAAACGTAAGGCAGCCTCACTACATACCCAGTGACTACAATCATAAAAGTAATTGTTTGTCTCAACGAAATCCCTTGTATAACCAAAATTCAGAAGGTGTTAGTTAGTATTACCAATAATAGTAGTTACTTATAACTTGATTAATAAGCATTTCACGAATATATTATCATAATTAAAACTTATTTACTTAAACTGTGCATAGGGAATGAACACAAACTTGGAAGACGTTATCTAGACTAATATCTTTGTTATGTTAATTTGTTAAGAGACTTTCTTCTCAGGTAAGTTTTAGTTTCAAGGCTAGACATACACTAGAATAACAAATTAATATTCTAAAATTAGCCTGAGATGTTACAGAATGAAAGCATGATGCCTGAATATGTGGGAGTAAATGTTTCCTTCCAGAATAATGTTTAAAATTACACAAATTTTGAGAATTATTGTGGTGTGTTGGGTCCTAAAATATGTACCTCCAGAAATATTCAGCAGTTTCAAATTCTTTGATGAAATGAAATTTCTACCAGACGTGCAGAAAATGTTTTTTTTCCTAATTTTATAAGCGTACGAGTATTCTAGACTAGTACATTAATGTTCAAAGGATTGACCATATTAAAAGTAATGGATATTTGAAATTGTGTTAAAATTGGGAATCCTAAATCAATATTAAAACGTACTTTATCTTCAGAACTTCGATTGCTAGGTTGTTATCTTCGGCACTACAAACTTTACGTTAAATACTTCCATGACCCGTTTACTACTCAATGGATACATCAGCACAATGTGTTGAATTCGATACATTCAGTTATACCGTAAAATGTGATTTATCACCCCATACAAATTGTAGTTTCCCAACAAAAAATCCTCAGACTTACTCAGTTTGATGTACAGAATGCTTGGTTGACGGCTTCGTGAAGAGTCCATTTACACCCTGTATTTTTGCGCCAAAAACTAGTGAAAATTCACCTAAAATTGAGTTGAAATTCGCATGCTCCGGAAGCCTCTTAACAGAGTTATACCTTTGTCGACTCATCATAACTCGTCTACAGTCATATGATTCACGGACATCAAAGCATTTTAAGCCTTGCGGTTAAACCAAAATAGTAAACACGAACACATACAGGGTGTAAACAACCTCATCACGGAGCCGTCAACCAAGCATTCTGTACATCAAACTAAGTAACTTTACGCAAAAATTATTGCTAGGAATTTTTTTTTTTTTGGGTGAAAAATCACATTTTGTGGTAGAACTCAATGTAACTGCACTTAAAACATTGGATGATGGTCGTAGAGGTGTTTAAAATAAAAATCTTACAATAAAAACTTGTACTTAAAAAAAAAAACTTGTCAAAAAGCTGGAACTTTGACCCTCAATATCTCCGTAACTTGAAGCTTCCCAGGTATGGTGTAGAACGAAAAAATGATCGCAATGGCGGGGAGAACAACTGCCTTTCGGCTTCGTTAAGAGGTGTTTTACACCCTTTATAGTTCAACGCCTGGTTTTCAAAGACAATAAACGTATAATAGTTTCATCACTACGTGTTATGTCTTTGTTAAATCAAGCGAAGTAATAGGGTTAGAGGAGCTGTCAGGTAGGAACTTGCCACTGTTAATAATGTGTTTAATAATATCATTTACTGTAGTGTTCGTTATTAGATTGGTCGTTTCGAGAATCTAATAAAAGATAGTGTTGACGTTAATGTGTAGTTAATTTAATATCAATCTGCAATTTAGTCGAGTGTCAGATTGTATTGTTTTGTTCAATAAATTAATCTTAAAAAGCTAAATATAGTTGTCGATGGACTTACTGTACAAATTTGCTCCTTATCTAAAAAAAAATCTGGTTCACTTTTGTATTTAAATAAATATATGAAGAAAGAAAGAAAGAAAGAAGAAGAAAGAAGTCGGCCTCCAGTCTAACCGGATGCAGTATTTCGGGCCAATGACTACCTGTAACAACTGTCAAAGACCAACAATTGACAGCCGGGACCAACGGCTTAACGTGCTTACCAAAATTCGGAGGAATCTAGGTATGTAATGGGGTCACCCATCTACAGACCAACCTAGGCAAGCGCGGCTGAACCTAAAGATTGATCCGAACGGCTGTTATTACTTAGCCTCAAACTTTAAATGATATGATATAGATATAATTAGGACAATTGATGCGGTAAAAAAAATAGTAAGTCAAAAGTCAACTTTTAGTAAGTACTTAATATCATTTAAGAAATTCTACTCTAAGTCAGAAAGTAACGTACGGTTTGCGGTCTAATCGATCCAGACGTCTAAGGTTCACCGAAAAGATAACAGTCTGATTATATAAAATCAGCTGTCACTGTGACATGTTCCCATACAAAACTGTGGTTTAAACAGCTGTTTTTAGATTATCAGACCGTCATCTTTTTGGTGAACATGGACCTAAGTCAAAGTCTCAATATTCCGATTTGCCTCCTATACCGAGACAGAAGAATATCCAATCCATATAATATTCATTCAAATGGATACACTTAGCACTCTCACCGGAGACCGACAAAGGATACGATATGTCGACCTTTACAAGGAGAAATCGTTTTGTTTTATTATTCATTGAAGCGAGACAATACGAAGATTTCACGGTACGTTTCAACGACTTTGTTTTGAAAATATAATAAAAGTAGCTTTTGCCCATGACTACACTTGCGTTGATAGCGGAAATTATCACACGGAAACGTAGCACCGGGATAAGAGTATTCTATGTACTAAGTAAGGTCCATGTTCACCGAAAAGATAACAGTCTGATTAGCTAAAAACAGCTGTCACTGTGACATATTGCCATACAAAAATGTGTTTTAAACAGCTGTTTTAGATAATCATACTGTCATCTTTTTGGTGAACATGGACCTAAGGCGACTACAAGAGCTAAACGCAAGTTTTATAATGCCTGAAAGTATATGATTCACTGCAATAAACAAAACCAGACAAAATCTGTAATATTCTTTAGGATATATGCTAGTATGATAGTGTTTTGTAAACATCATACAATTAATTTTTATCACTAGCAATATTTGCCCGGAAAACCCATCTTAACCGCACCAGCAAATTCATGGATTTCGATTTGAAAACCGATTCAGAAAAATCGTACTTCGTATTACAATTGCAAAATAAATAGTCCAAAATAACGGAAGCAACATGCATATAACCAGACTTTGGCCACAACAATTGGAGCCAACATTTGGGGACCAATGTTAAACATCAGAACGACTGAATCAGGCCAATATTGGGATCAACTTTGGCTCAGACTGGGGTATTTTGAAATCGGATTGACAAAAGATACGGAAAGCTAAATAGCAAATCGGCTTCCAGCAAATAGAGTTCCATTTCCAAATACAATTTTTTTTTTTTCAAATGAATTTCATAACTGATTATACATGATAGCACACACTTCACAGCTTCCATATTATTATAAATAAAATAAATAATAATAAAATAGAGAACGCCTGGAAGAGCTACTGGTCCATGAAGTCGCTGATGAAGGGTGATCTACCTTTATCCCTGAAGCGCAAACTCATCGACATGTGCATTCTGCCCATCCTAACCTACGGTGCTCAAACTTGGTCCCTGACTGAGTCACAAAAGTCCAAACTCAAGGTTTGCCAAAGGGCGATGGAGCGTAGTGTATTGGGTATCAAGCTCAGTGACCGAATTCGCAATACCACAATACGCTCAAAAACGGGAATCGCTGATGTGGGCAGTAGGACTGCTGGGTTGAAGTGGGATTGGGCGGGCCATGTCTGTAGAATGCATCAGGACCGATGGGCCAAAGTCGCCACTCAGTGGGTGCCAGAAGACGGGCAGCGTCGCCGAGGGAGGCCTAGAAAACGCTGGCGTGACGACTTAGAAGCGTTTGCGATAGATTGGCCTGAGAGAGCCGCACGTAGAGAGGAGTGGAAGACTATGGGGGAGGCCTTTGCCCAGCAGTGGGACAATACAGGCTAATAAAAAAAAAAAAAAACTATTTATTTCAGATTCACGGAATCCATAGAATGTTAGTAAAATAAGAAAAAAAAAAAACTTAAACAACTAGTATTAGTATAGTATAGTTTGTCCTCGATACATGAGATCGAACATTCTAAAGAAGAACTTTATATATTCTGCAGACAGAAGCAATAAACAGATTTATTGGACCGTATAACTTGAGTTCCGTAGTTTTGATGTTAAAGCCGGTGGTATTACAAAACTTATGCTTTGTACATTTGTATAATGGATTGCTAGGCTAATGTTGTCTAAGTATGAGTTAGTTTATCGCTGGGTTTATCAGGCTTTGGATAAAAAATATTATATCTACCTTTAATTGATCTGGTACTTACCGCTTGCAAAGCTGCATAAAACTCTGAAACTAGGTCAAGACACTTATAACCACACGATTGAGAAATTTGATTTAGGTCCATGTTCACCAAAAAAATTACGGTCTGATTATTTAAAAACGGCTGTTTAAAACACATTTTTCTAGGAGAACATGTCCTTTAAACAGCTGATTTTAGATAATGAGACCGTTATCGTTTCGGTGAACATGGACCTTAGTGTACTGTACTGTAAACTGTAGTAGTCAAACGCGAGGTTTTGTGTTCTTCAGTTCTTTCCTTCACATTTGTTTAGGCCATTATAAATCAATCAAAGATAATACCTATATTATACATATTTAAGTCGTAAGCAGACCTATTGAGAGGACCATTTTCCAGTCTAGTCACACCACGTACGAATACAATACGTTCAGAGAACACAATAAATTCGAAAAGTGTGTCAGTGAAGGACTTAATAATAGTATATTCGCAAAATATTTGTATGCGAGGCGGTTTTATACGCAATCGTTATTCTCTGAAAGTGTGCTAAAATGAACGCCACACACAGAGAATAAATTTTATTTCAAAGCCATGTTTAGTGCATGAATTAACAAAATAGCCCGTCCTACATAATTATGTAAACTGTGGACCTCTGTTACGAAATATGAGACGTAGATAGTTTAATTAAGAGGGATGCTCCAAGGTAGCCCGCGAAATTTGCAGGGCAGTGCTAAGTTGTATGTCGATAAACGTATCGGTCTCGACTGTAAGACATATTAAGTTACAGAATTATAATCATCAAAATCATCAATACAACCCTCCAAGTTCATAAGAGTCGATGAACGAATTTTTCACGCTCAAAGTCCTTCTTCTCGGAAATTGCAAAAAACGTGAGAAAGTTTGAATTTCGCGGGCCACCCTGTCGCTTTCACCTTAAGTGATGATTATTCCAGATAATTGTAGGTAGATGGTGCCAGTTAAGAAAACAAAAGCGGACATTGCCCTTTCCCAATCTTCGTATGAACCAAAACAAATGAACCGTGAATCTTTTTTCATTAGAAAAAAATGTTGAAAATCACGATAGATGTCCATTCAAGACTTGAACAGGCTTATTTTTGGTTTTCATAATTTACGAGTAGAACTTTAATAAATGTACGTGGGTCAATGACCGCTATTGAAATTTTACTTGGCAGCAACTAATAACGTCATTGCTAACGTTGTCTGTATAAAAGTAACTTAAGTCATTATAAAAACATCACTCAAACATAAAGGTGTCCATTAATCAACTATACAAAAACCTTTTACCGTCCTATAGTCTATGCGTCCTACAGAGCTGTCGAACGCCACATCAAGCCTTTCAATATGGCCGAACAAAAGGCCTTCAAAACGTGAACGAGGTCTGGCTCCCCACAGCCACTTAATTAAACACTTCGGCTAACGAAAGGACGTATACACTATACGTATCAATTTTGCTACAACCTGATATAAGGATAAAACCTTTTACGTCAAGGCGTCAAGTTAAACCTTCTTGCGTCCTTGATAAAGGTTTTTGTAAAAAGAGGTTGGTATTTGGCTTCTTTAATACTATTTTTAGGTCTTGTAGCAAACGAGACATTTTACGTAACGAAAAAGGTAACATTTTCATTTGAAACCCTTCTTGAGCTTAATTTAATCATTCAAGAAACCAAAAAAATGAAGATAAAAGCCAAGTAGAAACGTTTACAATAAATAAGTCTAGATAGAAGCAAACAAAAACGTTGAATTAAAATCGGTGTCCAGATGTTATTGAAAAGCTAGAGCAGGTGTAGCTTTCACAAATGTAGGGTCCTTTTTTTTGTTTTCGGATGGGAAATCATCAAATGACTTCTCCCACTCTGAACGGAGCTAGGGAGTGTCACTCTTTTACTGACTAAAACCCATCCATGTTCCTTCCTCGCCCTTTATGTTCCGGGGCCACGGTATCTCTTTCGAACAGTCCCGCAGCCCCGGCAGGCTTCGGCCCTTGCCCAGTCGTATTTTTAATCAAATGAAGCAAACTGAAGTTTCAAGATGTAGGGTCCTATTGTAACATTTTTCTCTTGGTAAAATCACAAACTACCTACAAATTGAATTCAAACTAAAATAGCAGCACATTCATCCACAACAATTGGAATACATACAAGTACTTTCAAATAAAATACTCTTTTCAAGAAACAAGTTTCTTTCAGAAATTTTGTCTACGTTTTTGCTTATAAATTGCGGCAAAACTTTATCCTGTAGCACGTTGCATTTTGTTTGCTTCATGGCAATGAAGTTAGTTATTGCTTTTACCAGCTGAAAGCTGCAGTTGACATAACGTTGATTTCAAAGGAACTCGGTGACCTATGTATTGCAGTTCGGTGCCTTGGATATGACGTCACTGAGTTTTACTTCTTTTTCTAGAGAGGTGTTTGAAATGGGTTAGCCCCTTCGTACACAAGGCTACTCAAATCTTAGATACTCAACGATTTTAGTCTTCAAGCGACTGCCGCTATACAAATGCGAGTCGATGGACGAATGTCGGCGACGCGACTCGTGTACGAACTTCAATGGATCTGTATGGCGGCAGTCGCTTGAAGACTAAAATCTTCGAGTATCTAAGATTTGAGTAGCCTTGTGTACGAAGTGGCTTAGAGTGATTTCATTTTTACCGTGATGGTTTGACATAATCTACCCTATTTGGGAAGAAAAAATAACTGTTTTATAACATTGAGAAATGGGAATCGATTATCTTTTTTATTTCGAGGAGCTCGTGCCTAAATAATAACAGCAGTTAAGCGGCGACTGTCTAGGTTGGCGTGCGAATGGACGACCGCCCATTACATACCGAGTTTCCTACGCGTTTCGAAGAGCACGTAAAGCCGTAGGTCCCGACTGTCATTTGTAGATCTTTGATAGTCGTAACAGGTAGGTAGGCTGAAAGTCAACCAGTCTAACAGGTATCGTATTACCCAGTACTAAGTGGGTTGTGGAGGTCAGATAGGCATCAGTCGTTTCGTAAAAAACACTGGTATTTAGCTGCATCTGTTGACACTAAAAGCCGACCACAACATACTCGTAGTTGGTAAAAAGCTAGGCAGAATCAGATTATGATATCTTTTTAGGCCGAATTATTTCTGCAGGAGGCGATAATTCCTGAAACTTGTCTTTACCCATTGACTACGTTATAAGCGGAAAGACGTTTCTGCAGAAAATATTTTGAAGTGCAAATTGTACTAATACTTCGTTTTAATTTCCCCCTTTCCGAATTCAGTGGTTAACGTATCTTCATTTTATTTTAGTTTAAATAAAGTGGAACTGAGTACCTATTCCCATTTTCTTGAAATTGTTCTTAGCAGAGTTAGTTCAATGGCAAAATGGTACCTGTAAAACTTTGTGTTTTTATTCAAGTGCGCGATAGAACCGCTTCTGAATCTTCGGAAGTTAGTTAGGAACGATTTTCCTTTTAAGATAAGGTTAAGAAACTTGGATTACTTTGAGTGGGAAGGTGGTTTAGGATCCGTAATGAGGTTGGATTAAACTTGATTCTTTTTTGTTTGCAGAGGAGCTTGTGGCTAGTTAATAACAGCTGCTCGGGGTGGTCTCCAGGTTAGGCTGCGCTTGCCAAGGTGGGGGTCCGTAGTTGGGACACCAACCATTAGCTATACCCGAATTTCCTCCGTGCCTCGGAAAGCACAGGATTTAGAGCCCTAGACCCAGACAGAAAGCTCGCCCCAATCAAGTTGGGAAAAGCCTAAGCAGATGATGGTATTTATTTCGCACCAATAAATCAATACTTTGCGAAGATTGTCTGGACTTTAAAAAAGACTATGACCTCTGAGTTTGTTTCAGCTGTTTCTTCTCAGAGTAGTCAGGTACGAAACACCGGCCCCATCTAGTTCTAAAAATAGGGACGTGTAAAAGTGTTTGTGAAAACCAATTTGCAAAATAAATATCATTTATCATTTATTTAAGGATCTTCTATTCTTGACACAGCTTTCCTACAACAGCATAGGTTCTAAATGTTAGCTAAAATACGAATTTTCGTTTGTTTTTACTTAATCTCACTAAATTTTCTTCTAAAATTTCTCACTACATAATTTATTTATAAATAATAATAAATACTATTTAAATTATAAATAATTTCACTTCATCATCATTCTTTGTTCGTGGCGTGTCTTCTTCTCCCATATTTTACTTAATTCATTTAAAGATAATTTCAAAAGCTGTTTTAACAATATAAAGTAACACCACGTACCTAACACCCGCTCTGTAATAGAATTCAATTATTATCTTCTATTAAATAACGGTACTAATGACCGGCGTCTGATATAAACAGCTCATTTGCCGTTTTATTGCGGAATCATAAATTATTTATTAGATATAACAGCTTCTGATATTTATCCCTCACGTTATTGATAAAGGTTGGGTTATTAGAAGGTATCTAGTATCTAGTGATAATAAATGTTTTATTTAACAAAAAAGTATTTTTCTTTTGAATATTTTGTAGTTGTAAGTTCATCATAATTTTCCTGCCCCTATCTCAACTTATTTTGGGTCGGGGCAGTTCATACTCAAACTTTTTCTGACGGCATTTTCCTCATTCCTGCACATCACATGCCTATACCAAGCCAACCACAGCCACACAACTTTTCAGTTGTAAGATCTTTAGATCGGTTGTCGTCCAATTTAAAATTTCTCATACGCGGGATAATAATAGTTCTTGCCAGTAAATCTAATTGCCAGTAAAACTAAGTCAAACTAAATCAGCACATAAAACTTTCAAATTTTTTGACGTGACAACGTCTAATAAATCGATGAACGCCGGCTGCACGTACGAAAAAGTGTCCCGTTACGCTCTGTCCCAACTTTTCAGTTAGCTAAAAAGATTAAGATTCCCATTTAGGGGTTTGCACCTTTTTGGATTCCCAGCTGAAAGGGTTTAACCATTCTTAATAGGTTACCCCAACCGAGTGTTAACTAAGTTAAATACGTAATAGGATAAGGGGCTTCCTTAATATTGCACTGTTTAAATTAATTTAAAGCTATTCAGAGTAGGTATAGATTTGTTTTTGAACTATTTAGAACTTCACTTCAACTTCTCATTTAACTCCAAATAAGAAAACAAATGACTTGCCTTGATGATCTAGTGGTCGCAAACGTGACTGAGTCTGTGTTCGATTCCTGTGTCGGGAAAAGTGTTATTTGGTTTTTCCATCAGAAACTTCTCAGCCACGGAGTCTGGAAGTCCGAAGTCACATGGGACTTAAACATAACTGGTGAAATGTGGGTTTACTAACTATTAATTTGCTTCTTTTTATAACCGTTTTGAACACTTAATTCCAATTATTATTTACTTTTTACACACACTTCGTCTGCGTGACGTAAGAGAGAAAAAGCTCACAAAAAGAATATGTCACGTATGAGAGAAAAAACAGAATATATTTTCACCTTTTTTAACACTTTTCATTTACAGCTCCTATCCGTCGTAGCATGATGTTATATAACCTTCCTCGTTAAATGGACTATAACCAGTCAATTCTGAGATATGCGCGTGCAATCAATTAAACAAACTCTTCAACTTTATAATACTATTTAAAAGAAGAATAATAAATAATAAAAATAAATAATAAATGAATAATAAAATAATAATACTTCTGAAGTCCCAGTTTGATTATGTTATCCCCTCGTATCTAATTTGTACACATTTACTTAATTTAATTTTAATGTTTAATGTTTTTGGACCAGTTTGATTTTTGTTATTGTTGTTATTAGATTTATTTTATTTTGAAACTTTTACTATCCTAATTAAACTATGCAATGTAATAAAGTGATGGCCTGAAACACAGGTTTAAATAAACCTAAATCAGGTAGGTCGCTAACTAACATTTGAATTCTTAATTTTCGTTACTTGCAACTGTTCAATATATTGTAGTTATAGTTTACCTAAAAGGACTAACTATACAATTGTTTAAAAATAACACTACTGCACCTAAATGTACACTTTTGTAATATCTACTTTTTGAAATAAATTATTCTTATTCTTTATTTATTCAGTTATTTACATATTCATTTACATTTTTAAATATTTTTATATTAAAAAGCATTTAAAAATATTAAAAGTAGTAGTCCACCAGCGCCGGGAACTGGGTCCGAGCTGCCGGTGGTCAGGGCTCTTGAGAAAAGAACCTCCTAACAATACGCGCCGTGTCCAGAAGTACTGCTTTCTGGTTCTTATTCTTATAGTTAGTATAGATATCACGTTCTGCAAAACCAAATTCATCCCTTCGAAATAGTCGACCTATAAAATTACTGATTAACAACGATCCGTATTTAATACAGGAACCCGTTATCAATGAACCGTTATCAAGTTTATCTAAGGTAGGAAGCGGTTCCGTACCCGAAGATATATAGCCGTCCTTCCCACTTTATCATCATCAGGCTATATTAGGCCACTTTGACGTTAAAACACAACCCTTACCTCGGAACGTTCCCTGCTTTAAACCGTACAAGGGAAGATGGACTTTAGTTTAAAGGGTACGGTTTTACCGTTCTACATCGGTTTAAACATTTTAGTATGATAGTGGGTGGCAATTTAGTTTCATTCATGATTAACGTGGGAAGCTGTCAATAGCTTTGTGTTTAACTACATTGAGATTTGTGTCAAAAGTAATAGTTTTCGATGATAGCTGTAGTGTATGTAATATCTTCTTCTATCGCATTGATGATATGACTTTTTAAACTTTCACGACGCGACATTCTGCTGCAGATAGACAGAAGGAAAAGAAAGAAACATTGTTTATTTTTTATCTATTTCTTAATATTCCTATTTCTTGTTTTTTGACGCCATTTTTTAAGTTTATAATTTAAATTAGTTTAGTTTTTTTTTTAATTTATAACTATTTAAGTAAAAGTTAGCGAATAAATATTTTATTGTAATTGTTGGTAGGAAAGCAAATTGTTTCTTAATTAGTTATTGGTCCTAGTACATACGTGGTCACGTTATTTACAGTTTTTTGTAGCGCTGTTTGCGCAGGTGAATATAAGTTATAAAACGTGTAACGTTAAATGCACAAAACCTGAAAATTGTTTGATCACGAGCAGAATCAATTGAACCACTTTTCAATACAGTTCACATTTTTCAAAAAATCTTTATTAAAAATTTTGCCCTGTCATTAATAAGTAAACAAACAAACACAAATGGCTGTCGTCCAATTTAAATTGTCTCATACGCGGGATAATAATAGTTCTTGCCAGTAAATCTAATTGCCAGTAAAACTAAATCAGCACATAATACCTTTCATTTTTTTTAAATGTTTTTTCGCTCTCAGAATATTAGGTCAATTGTTTAAAAAATAATTTGAGGTGTCTGAGGTTTTGGGCATTTAACGTTACACGTTGTATAAGTTTAAATGTTATTTATACTTTTACCGCGCGGAGGTGGAATATTTTCCCAGTGAAACGTACTTTCGGGATTAAAATTATGATATGAACTTACATAAATGGCTTAGAGCTCATACCTACTAGATAGTTTATCTTCAGGATTCTTAAAGCAAATAACGAGGTAAAAACATAACAGATATTACGCTCAAATATTTAAGTCCACAAAACTTTAAAACAACCGGCAATTGGCTAGCAAACAGCATAATGAACGAGAAACTGATTATTTTTTTAATTGAGTAAACAAATTAATTACTAAAGCTCCTAAATAGATACCAAAGCCAGGAGTTGCAATTAATCACGCTTAACCATGCTCATCGTAAATCTGCCATCAGCATCGCCTGACAGATATTTTGGGGTACATTTCTACACCAGCATTGTTTCAACGCAATTTGATTTATAACGTTATAATTTGATAATAATAATGAAATATAGCTCGAAATAAAATTAAAAGGGAGGTTGAATAAACAGAAGTTAGTACTGAATTAAAAGGAATGGAACGTTTTCAATTATATCAAAAGGTCTCGTAAACTGAGTAAAAGATGGTCCCTTGTTGGTATTCTAAACGCAACTCGCAGGAGGGGCTTTTTTGTCTGATAAGAAAACGATCTTCTATTACTAATCTATCAGCCGAGCGGTATTTTCATACAATAAATAAAAATTTAGGCCTTTACCAGTTATGTAAGAAGTGGTCGTTCGAACTTGAGTTACAATGATACTAGATGTCTAGATGTGAATGATAGAGAGGTGTACTTGTAAGAAAGTGTCTACTTGTTGTACACACTTCTCAAAGGATTCGCAGCAACGCTTTCTCACTGACCACCACAAAGATTTTCCAAATTCATTCAGTAACTGACAAACAAAACCCAGCGTTCGGTCTGTTATCATATCTTACGCAGGAGTTCCTTATGATGATGTATTACTAGCTGATGCCCGCATACAAATTATATACTAAAACCTTCCTCGAGAACCACTCTATACATTGGTGAAAACAGCATGAATATCAGTGCAGCAGTTTTTCCGATTTTCGCGAACAGACAGACAGACGCGGCGGATGACTTTGTTATATAACAAATGTAGATAAATAAAAGTGCACTAAGATAAGGGGTTTGACAATTTGTTAGAAAATGTTTGCCATTACACACACACACACACACACTTCCAAATATTTTTTTCTTTTTAATTATTTTTTTTGTACTTTAATAGTTTTTAATTTGTTAACTCTAAATTTTTCTGTTTACTTTGTCATTCGTTCAGCTAAAGCTAACATGTTACATTTACTTGGGAAGAGACTGGACCCCACGACACAGGGTATCCTAGTGTGGAGTCCAGGGAATTTGTAAAAACTTAGCGCTTAAGGATCATTGTCTTCTATACTAGTTTTTAATATTGTACCTTGTTATGCGAACTGAATAAATTTTATTTATTATTATTATTATTATTTAAATCATTTAGGACACACGAGTTGTTTCATCAAAATTCGGTATTTTTGGTAGTTAGTGCCTAACCTGGTGTCAGAGTTTTTTGCCGCCCACGGGCCTCTGAATTGGCGTTATATGCCGTCGAGAAATATCTCTCAAGCATGCTGGTTTAGTTTTCTCCCGATATTCACCGAAGCAAGTGATAATTCAATAAATAAAATAATCCCACTGGACATTACACACAGCGCTATCTAGTGCTACACTAAGCAACGAGGCTTGTGTCATGAACACCAGATGGTTGATATACTACATTTATAAACTTTTTTGTTTGTAAATAAATACTTATTATACATTTAAACATACATGACTCGGAAACAAATGTCCACGCTCATCAGACAAAATTTGTTCCTAGCAGGATTCGAACCCGGGACGCGACGCAATAGGCAACGCTATATTTTAGCTGACCGCAACATTTATCGGCAAAAAGAGTGGTCATTCATGTTTCGAATAAATTAACCTAAATTCTTACTCGACATTCTGTTCCATTTTGTCCAAACTTGCTTGTCTTACTTTAAAAAGAAAATGACAAAGACATATTGAGATTTATTGACCGTTTGTAAACGTCAAGTTTTTATGAAAAAGAGGGTGGACTATCATCCTAGACTGTTTATCATTGTAGTCAAGCTATAAGTCTCTTTTGAAAAGAAAAGGGTTGTTTTCGTTGTATCGGAGATGATAACAATTTATCTTTTGTTGAATAGAGTTGGAAGAATATTTTAAGAAAAAGATTTTGTTGATTTTCTTTATTACTTTGACTTTGACAGGGTGCGATTGGCTTTTGTTAGACACGTAGTGAATACAATACAACACGGGCTGCCCATATTTTTATAACTTACTGTTAAGATTTAGGGGTCCATGTATGGAAATAAAAGCGGTTTATACACAATAAAAGTTGTTTTATTTAGCAGAGCTAATACACAGCGGACATGAAAAAAACAAGTTCTAAAATCGACTGATGACACTGACTTTTACAGAAAAAGTAAACATATTATTATAAAGAAATAGAGGAGGGCGTATTTAAACCTCAACACTTACAGATATATGTTATTTTGAGTCGCTCGGGTCGATCTTTAGGTTAAACCGTGCTAGCATAAGTTGGTCTGTGGATGGGTGACCACCCTTACATACCGAGTTTCCTCCGTGCCTCGGAAAGCACGTTAAGCAGTTGGTCCCGGCTGTCATTTGTCCATCTTTGGCAGTCGTTACAGGAAGTCAGTGACACAAAAAGTCTGACAACCAGTCTTACCAAGGGGTATCGTATTACCTAGTATTAACTGGGTTGTGGAGGTCTGATAGGCAGTCGCTCCATGTAAAATACTGGTATTCAGCTGCATCCGGTTAGACTGGAAGCCGACCCCAACATAGTTGGGAAAAGGCTAGGTAGATGATGTCAGATAGATGTTATTATAAGATTATATGTACCTATGTGTAAGTGTAAATTAATAGACATACAAAAAAAATCATGCATCTGGGCCAGAGTCGTCACGCAGTGGGTGCCAGAAGACGGGCGTCATCGCCGAGGGAGGCCTAGAAAATGCTGGCGTAAAGATTCGTTTGTGCGAGATTGGCCGGAAAAAACTGCGCAGAGAGAAGACTGGAAGGCAATACGGGAAGCCTTTGCCCAGTAGTGGGACAATATAGGCTAAGGAAAAAAAAATACACAAGCATAGTGCGAAGTGGGCAAAGTGTTCTTAAGTGGACTTTGACATCCACGCCGCGAACAACTGTCAAATTCGCGCCCTTAATTTTGCCGCGAAGTCTTTGCGAAAAACAATGTCTCTCCACATTCGCTATCGTTCAATTTAGTTCGCGCGCTCGTCGAGAATGGACACCGAATAAGGTAGCGCTATGCGCTTTGGCTCACTATAAATACGTGTATTTTAAGAATCTTTCACCTTTTTTTTGTAAGTCCTGTAACTGGATTCGATTTTCTTTTATTTTTAAATTCAGTTATTTTTATAGCTGTATTCATAAGTTCCTGCATTCAAATCCATGTATCATGTACCTTCGTTTTTCTCCATGTTCTTTGTGTTTAGGATCCCATAAAATGGGTTCTGAATTCACACGCGAGTGTCGATGCGCTTGCGTTCACGGGAGGTTCGCGCTTCGTAAACCCTTTGAAGCGGGCGCAAATACCGACATTAAACGGAGAACAAGGTGCGAACAGGCGCGAAGCCCGTGAACGGGTGCGAAAGCCATCCACGTTCACGGTTCGCGGATTTCACGGGTGTTGGCGGCGCGAATGTGGAGCCCGCTTTAGTTTTTTTCCATCAGGAAATCTTAGTAGTAGCCACGCAGTATAGATTTGTGTCCGTTTGTTGGCAATAGGGTGGTCTGCCAGCCTAATTCGTAGAACTTAAAACATAACTGGGAAAGTATTCCGGCGATCATGATACTTGCAACAGCGTTGAAATATCGGGAGCTCATAGAAACAAAGGAAAATCACGGATATAATCCCGTAAGTACTTTAAGTATAACTGGGAAATGTGGGCAATAATACTAAATTAGGTACACCACTGCCTAACCCTTCGGAAATAACAGGCGCGATGTTATGTTATGTGTATAACGCCAGTAGATTTTTAATACAACGAAATGTTTAAATAAAACTTAAGATAAACCCGTCATACTAACCTTTGTTCTCAAAAGATTAATGTTGTAGTCAGAAAATAATGTTGAGTGTTGGATCTTTTTAAGTTAAAAACAACGAAGGTGTGCTGTATCATGAAAATAAATGACTACAAATGTACTTTTTTGCTCACACTTATTACTAGAATAAAACAAAGAGTAACTTCCATTCGTTTGTGTGAATGAACTTACGTTTCACCAAATGGGATACACAGAACGACAGCTTACTAATACTTATTAATTTTAAATATTCTTGGGTTTTGTATTAAAAAAATATTCAGTAGCAGCCACGGAGGTTTTTTTTATTTTATTTTATTTATTCGGGAAAATAAACAGTTATACATTAAAATCTTAAACTAAGTTATAAATATACAAGGTTTATAAATGTATAACCTACGACATTTTCCACAACATATTAATAGTTATATCTAACAGTGCGCTATTCTAAGATTTTAACGGAAAAAGACAGTTATAACTGAACTTAAACATAGATAGTCATGCAAACGACAGAGAGAGAGAGAAAGAGAGAGAGAGAAAGAGAGAGAGAGAGAACGAGAAATTATAAAATTAACTAATTAAACTAACTAATAAATTCTAAAATTATTTTGTTGATGAGATTTCTAAATTTTTTTTTTGGTTAATCAATAGGCTCTTCTCTTCTTCTACATGCGACTCAAACATAACACTCGAAATATCGATATTCTTTAGACACACATCTGCCTACACCTTTACGGTAAAAGAGGCTTGATGATGATGCAGTATGTTTTGTGTTGAGTATAAGCAGTGGCAATTCATCTTACAAGAAAATAATAAATTTGAATATGCGAGTGTGTTCAATTTTATTTATTTGTATGGATAAAACACACGACTTCACATTGATAAAGCCGGGGATATTTCCCTAAAGGAAAATGATATCCCATTCTAGATTAAAACTACACAACCCAGATAAACTTCTAAGCTAAACCCACGACAAAATTAGTCTTTTGCCACAAATAGTTTGCCAATTAAGGAATGGCAGAGATCCACGATTTCACGCACCAATATACCCAATCAAAGGGCACAGAAGTAATCAAAGTTGGCCCAACTATTCTCTTTGAAGGCGGTTTGACAATAGTTTGTAACTGGATTGCTGTTGGTGACATGTCGATACTGGCTGTTGGTAAACAAATGGTTGATGAATGGTAGCTTTGTTGCAAATGAAATGAACAGTAAATGACAAACAAATATATGTATAACAAATGATCAATCGTTGGCAAGTGTAAGGACGGCTTTAAACTAGTTGCGGTTACGATTTCGGCAGGGTGGCTGGTAGCAACTGGATAATATTTGCCGAGACTCCAGCAAAGTGGTGTGCGATTGAGGAGGCCTATGTCCAGCAGTGGACTGCTGTAGGCTGATGATGATGACCGATAGTGTTTTTTTTTAACTTAACAATATATGTTTGGGTGTGAGTAACTCTTTGTAAACATTTTTGTAATGCTTAGAATAAAGAACCTTAGTTTAACACATCTTAATTAACAAAAATGCATGATTTCTCCATAAAAATAACATTAAGGCTTACTCCTATACCTCTTAAAGCACAAACCTGCAAAAGTTAAGGGTTCTATACTGTTTTTAAACATAAATGCATAATTCCATAGGTACACATCACAAACAACCATACATTGCCAACATTCCAAAACGAATTTCTCCGATCCAAAAGCTTCACCCACATTGATCGGCGGAACGCCCGCCATTTTTATTTTATACGGTATTGTTTCTCGAACCGTATCGTGTCAAATGACATGTAACATTATTGTTATGAATACTTAAACACATGTCACTGGAAACGCCGCCTGACAAACTGACAAAATTCTATTAAATATTTGTTTTGAAATTGGGTTCTCGAAATTTCGAAATTTAATTGTTTTTTCTTTTGTTTTTCTGTACTGTTTTCTTTCTTAGCTGACAATAAACTTTTTGACGTATGCCACATTGGGCATCCGCTTTAACGGCACCTGACTATATGGCACCTGAGATATTCCACATATGGCACCTATCAATATTTTTCGTAGGTGCCATTAGTGGAATGGTTTATTATTTTAACTTTTATTTCACAATCGGCACCTCCAAACCAGTGTACTAGTATTGGGACGTTTCTTTTATAATTTTGTTTTGCTATGCTACATAGACTCTAGACTCTACATAGCCACTAATGGCACCTGCGAAAAACATTGATAGGTGCCGTATGTGGAATACCTTAGGTGCCATTACCTCAGGTGCCTTTAAAGCAGGTGCCCAATGTGGCATACGTCAACTTTTTAAATGCTTGGAGGAGCTCTTGGCTAAATAATAACAGCCACTCGGGTCGATCTTCGGGTTGAGCAGAGTTCGCCTAGGTTGGTCCGTGGATGAGTGGTTACATACTGAGTTTCCTCCGTGCCTCCAAAAGCACGATAGAATACTTCTTCTGACCCCATATTCACAACGCTTCGATTCGGTAAGTCTAATGTCTATCTCGCTTGTTTTCGTTATGCCAAAAAAGGATAGACATACAACTTGTCGAATCGAAATTCATTCCGAGCGTGAATACGGGGGCTGGTGATACACGCACGCCGGTTGCGAGTACTACGAACCGGGTATGTAAAATATGCAAAAATGATCTGTTATTTACTCTTAATCAATACAAAAAACGAAATTTAAATATTATTCTTACGTGCATTTTAAACCATCAAATATGGTTTCATTGATTAGTAGAGATACGAGTATTTGAAGCTGTGATATGCCAAAAAACATAACTTTTGAGATACCACTTACCAGTAAAAATTACGTCGAAACGACGACGGTCAGCATGGTCGTATAATCTATTAATTATTGTAATCTACAATTAATCCGTCTGCTTAGCATGGTGACTCGGTTTCTTTAATTATTATTCTAATCCTAATATATCATTTTGACGACCCGGATGGCGCAGCGGTAGTGAGGCTGCCTTACGTTCTTAGGATCCTGGGTTCGAATCCCGGTAGGAGCAAATGTTTGTGTGATGAGCATGGACATTTGTTTCCGAGTCATGGATGTATAATACATGTAGTGTATACATGTAGTGTATCAACTGTCTGGTGACCACGACACAAGCCTTGCTTAGTGTGGCACTAGATGGTGCTGTGTGTAATGTCCAGCAATATTTATTTATTTAATTTATTTATTTATCTGTAATTATGATTTGTGTGGTGGTTGCTATGAGGGTGGTTATTAAGATATCAATATGTAACAATAGAACAACAGATATTTGACTGATATTTCGATATTGGATCATTTTGATATACATAAGCCAGGATAATTAAGAACATAGTTACGTTATTAATCGAACATCAATAATATAATCCTATCTTAAATCACCACGTAAATTAATATCAAGAAACTTTTCTACTTGACTATACAAATCATACTTAAAATTGGTCAACGGGATCAGTTGACCAATTCAAAAATTCATTAGGTCGATTGATCCCGATTAAGAGCCTGTATTATACGTGTATTTAAGCAAAACAATTCAATCAAACAGATTTTCATTTATCTATGTAGCATATATGTAACTATCTGGTTTCCGTGACAGAAACCTCATTGCTTAGTGTGGCACTAAATGCCGCTGTGTGTATTGGCCAGAGATATTTTTTGATTTATTTTTATGTATTTGTTAATCAGTGTAATCTAATGATGTCCCGAAACTCAATCATAATCAAAGGTCGGAGAAGGTAGATTGAATGGGGGTCATTGATCCGAAACGTCCGATTAATATGGACATTCCTCTGGAATTGGTTGATTATTTTTTGTTTAAGTGCAACAATTTATAAAAAGTTGTGGCCATAAAAAGGCTAAAAATTAAACAAAAATATTAATTTTTCGATCGGAATTCGATTGTTTTTATTATTATTCAACAGGTAAATAATAAATTAATTAAGTTTTCATACCTTCCTTTAAATTTTGAATTGAGTAGTAATAATATCACTACCAACATCAACAATATTTAATTGAATCCGGAAATACCGGAATTACTTTCCAGAAAAATGGCTTATCCATGTTAATCTTTCTGTGTGCATTTATGATACAAGTACCAAAAATCAATCTACCTACTCCGACCTATGATCATAATAAAAACTGAGAAGCTTGCAGCTAAATTAAAACAGCTGAACGAGTCGACTTTTAAAGGTTAAGCTGCGCTTGCCAAGGTATATCCGTAGAGGGTTACCGCCCAATACATTCAGAGCTTCCTCCGTGCCTCGGCAAGCACGTTAAGCTGTTGGTCCCGATTGGCATTTAGAAATCTTTGACGGTCATTACAATTATACTTTCGGGCCACTGAAGTCAGTGGACTTTCGGGCCACTGACTTCAGTGGCCGGAAAGTCTGACGACCGGTCTTACCAAGGAATATCGTATAATCCAGTACTAACTGGGTTGTGAAGGTCAGATAGGCGGTCGTAAAATACTGGATATTCAGCTGAATCCGTTTAAATTGGAAGCTGACCATGACAAACACTATAGAAACTTATGACAAACTCGGCAACTTGTTTAGAAACATACTATACCCACATTCCTACGTATCTGTAACTAATGCCCGAAAAAACGACAACAACCATGGGTCAGAGATAAAAGCCAAGTTTCCACTCGAAATCACCAAAACGGCGACCTGACAATTTATAAGTTTCTTACGCTCCATATCCAAAGATATTATCAAGACTCACAGACAATAAAGCTGGACCGCTTGTCTTACGTTGCCATGGTTACGAGTTAACAGGCTGGGGGTCGGAAATCCGACCAGCAATGGCGCGAAACGGCTGTAATCACCTCGTAGCTCGTAGCAGTCTAAAAGCGTAGCGATGTAGCAAGTTGCTACGATTTTTTCGTAGCGGGTCTACGAAGTTGTATATTATGAATTCTCCCCAAATTTTCATAGTACTTATTAATTAAAGGCTCGAGAATTATTAGAAAAAAAACCAATGTTGCGACGGTTTAAAATAAATTATGATAAGCGCAAGAGATTGACGAAAATTATGAATTACGTATCACTAATTTGATTTATTGCAGAACTCAATATTAAAATATTGTTTTGTATGTTTAAAATTAAAATGAAACATGAATGTTTATGATAGTTGTCTTTATACGGGGATTTAATTGAAATAAATGTGGTTTCTTTCACGCTTCATTAATTATGCAGTAATTTTAATGTAATAAACAATTTAATTAGTATCAGATACTAATTAATTTGTGAGAGCAATATCAACATTGATTTGTGCGAATTGTAAAATGAGCTGTGTCGCTAATTACCGGTTTTGCAAACGATTATTATATTCATGAATCCCACAAAAATTGTTTATCTGCTGTTTAAAAACTTAATGATGATAAAATCATTTTACTGTCCGCAAATTGGTTATTAGAAAAAACCCTTTTACATATTACAATAAATTATGTTTTATAACTACCTGAAGTCAATGTATGGTATCCGAATACCCTCAGAAGAAACAAACTTCTAGGTCTAACTAGGCACTAACTCTTTCCAAGTCCAGTGATAATTTCGGTTAGGTCATATGAAGACCATGCAGGAGAAACTAGGCAGATTTGACTTTACCCGTTCAGTAATCAGAGTTGTTCAATAATTTGAAGAAAAAGAACAAAGAAAGAACATTAGGAAATTAAATTTTATTATGTTGGTATGAGAGAGCAGCGATGACTCAGTGGTGGCGGCCCCGACTTACATACAGCGAGTCGTGGTTTCGAACCCAGGCAGGCACATTACTTTGTGTAATTCTTTTCATCACCACTGCTCTCAAAACGGTGAAGGAAATATCGTGAGGAAACCGGCATATCTAGAGTCAAAACTTCGAAGACATGTGACATCTATCAATCCGCACTGGGCCCGCGTGGTGGGGGGTCTCATAGAGAGGAGGCCTGTGACCCAGCAGAGGGAACATTAATAGGCTGATGTTGATGATGTTGGTATCGTTTCTAAAATAATTTGGCTAGAAAAGAAATGTTTGATCAGATGACGAAAAATTTATAAGTATGGCAGAAGAAGACATGCTGCGACAACCCCCAATGAATTGGGTTACGGGGAAGAGAATGATTATGATGATGTTGGTATCTTTGCTCCGGGCTATGGCTTTAATAAACGTCATCGCTAGGCATAGGTATTTTTGGTGTTCATCATTTCAGCCGAAAGACGTCCACTGCTGGACATAGGCCTCCCACAAGTGTCGCCACATTGACCGGTCCCGTGAGACTCGCATCCAACGGATTCCAGCAACCTTCACCAGGTCATCGGTCTTCCAACGCATCGTCTTCCGGTTCGCCGTCGCCTCTCCAGAACTTTTCGGCCCCATTGGCCATCCGTTCTGCGAGCAATGTGCCCTGCCCACTGTTACTTAAGTTTGGCAATTCTTCGGGCTACGTCGGTGACCTTGGTTCTCTTGCGGATGTCTTCATTTCTGATTCGATCACGCAAGGAAACTCCGAGCATAGTCCTCTCCATTGCCCTTTGGGTGACTTTAAGCCTTTTGATAAGGCCCATTGTGACTGATTTTTGGTGTTATCAAATTGTTATTTTGTCTCTTGATTCCATTGGTATTTGCTATTGTTATTTGGGTGTTAGTCTTTTTTCCATTGATCAACTGTCGCATCAATAGGTTTTCAAGAACACTATAATGTTTTAAAGGAAACGCCACACACAACACGCAACTTTTCAGGACTTTCCACTTCTTCTTTTAATTTTTTTTCAAACTATTGACCGCCAGATTAAACATGAAATACTGAAAAAAATAGTTTGAATATCAATACCAAATTGTACAAAATCTATACTAATATTATAAAGCAGAAGAGTTTGTTTGTTTGTTTGTTTGTTTGTTTGTTTGGTTGAACGCGCTAATCTCAGGAACTACTGGTTCAAATTGAAAAATTCTTTTTGTGTTGGATAGTCCATTTATCGAGGAAGGCTTTAGTCTATAAAACATCACGCTATGACCATTAGGAGCGGAGCAGGAATGAAAAATGTTGCAAAAACGGGGATTTTTTCCCTCTCTTATGTGACGCAGACGGAGTTGCGTGGGTCAGCTAGTCAATGATAAAAAAATATCTTCAAGACTTAGCTTGACTATTTTTTTAAAGAAGCTTTGTTCTTTAACTTTTTTTTAATCCTAGCTTTTATTTCCAATAAACTATCACTGGCGGTCAAATCCTCATCCCCAAAGGCACGACCACACTAACGAGCCATTACATTACAGACAATCAGCGGTAGTCGCGTGGGCAGAATGCCGCGCGCCGGCGCACTCCTGCTGGCGATAGCGGCTGTCCTACTCGCCGCTGAGTGGGCTCATGCCTCATACATCGATCCTGGTAACGTATACTAGTTGTATACAGCTACATGTCTTTTTTAATATTATTTTTATTCATGAACACGTACATTTGTAACCTCTTTGGCCCCGCCATAGCAAATTTGCATATAGAGGAGCCCCTCTATATGCAAATTTGCTATGGGGGCCATTCGCTATCGATTTCTTACAGTTTTTTTTTAAATCTTATTTTCGTATTTTTTAACCCTGGTTTGAGGGAAGTTCCGAGCTATTTTAATCAACAAAGTTTATCACTACCAACAAATAATGAAAACAAAAACTATTAAAGTAATGCAAAAAAAACTCAATAAAGTAAAAAAAAATCATATCTCCCAGTAATAGTTAGTAATTTACCTCTTCTATCTTTAAGCGAATTTTCTATGGCTGGTCCAGATCCAGTCACCCTGTATAGTAAGTGTAAAAAGCCGTTAAAAGACTTGTCCTGTACGTTATTTGTTCTAGACCTGGAAACAATACAGCGTATGTAAAAGACAGACAGTCTGAGTTAGTTACGCATATAAAATATAAGTACGAGTTTTTATTAAACTGAAATCCATATTCAGTCCGAAACAAGTCAGATTTCATAAATCTCTTTGAGGCTCATTTCCTAATAAAAGCTAAAGGGGTGCGTGCCATTTGATATAATAACAGAAGGTCATTTTATATACTTTTTGTTTAGTATAACGATGAAATGATATAATGAATTATTGATATAATTTCAGTTTATCTAATTTTATATAGCTTAATTAACATTTCCTATAATGCACTTTTAAACTAATATTAATTTAGTATAATACATATTAAGTTAGTATAATATTTAGTTAGTATAATATTCAAAATCTATAATAACGGTAATTATAACTTTAAACTTCTACTTTTTTGAATATTTTTTGATTGGACTAGAAACGCCTGCTACTTTCATGTTCCCCCCCGACTCCCTCGAGTGCCAGATCCGATCAGATTGTTGGAGAATCATCTGGGTTAGGTTAGGTTAGAACAGTGACCATTAGCGCGCGAAGGCGAGCGAGCGGAGCGAGCGTGCCGCGGTAGCGGCCGCCGAGTGCCATATCCTCTCAATTGTTGGTTAACCATATGGGTTAGGTTAGGTTAGAACAGTGACCATTAGCGCGCATTACTTATTCATTACAGAATTTTGGTTGAAAATGAGTAAATATGAAAATTAGGTCAAATGAAAGTTAGGTCAACTAAACGCTATATTAAAACAGCATTATACAAATTGAAAATTATTTGAAATGAACGTTGTACTAAATGATATTAGAGTAAAAGAAGTTTATATTACATGTAACATTAGATCACATGAAATTAGGTTATTTGTTTTTATAGCATATGAAAATTATATGATGTGAACGTTATTTCAAGTGAAAATATACTATCTGTTATTATTACACACCCAAGCTAAAGCTACTCGTAATTAAAACCTCTCTGTCCCAAAAATGGTAGGCCGACAAAATATTAATAAAGATAAAAATCCAACACCTTTTCGGTTTGTACAACACCGTATTTGTATGTTTCTTGGCAAATAATAAATCTGTTGTTCTTTAAGAAGATTCTATTTATCGTAATTTGCCACCCGTGAAACACAAAAAAAAAACGAATGAAAATATCTTATTTTAGAAGCAAAATTTACTTTACGTAAATTACGGACTTGCAAATCACCCACTTTTATATTTCTGACAGCGTTACGGAAACACTTGAAAGGAGGCATGAAAAGAATTCACGGAAAAATATCACTGAGATGGAAAAATAAACTTAGTTATCCTGTTGAATGCCAAACATGATTAAAGGACCCCACAATGGAGACAATTTTTCGTCCCAATGAACATTTTGTGATGAGTTATTTTGAAATGAAGGCTCACATAGAATGTCTAGATTAGGCCTAGTGACATAACATAACACCATACCTGCAATTCCCAAAGGGTAGGAAGGCAGAGTTGTACGGTCGAACAAGCTGTTTGGTATACAGTTTAACCCACAAATTACATTGTAAAGTGTAAACCAAATAGCTTGTTCGACCGTACCTAATGGTACACCCACATTTCGCTGGTTATGTATAAGTCCCATGTTATAAGGGGTGAGCCTATTGCCGTCAGTCGGGCACAAATCCAAAGTCCATGGCTGCTACTTAGAAAAAACCCAATGACGCTTTGCCCGACCCGGGAATCAATCCCAGGACCCCATGCTAAGAATACATTATTTTATTATAAATCAGCCTTTAACTACTGAGGCACATACCTCCTCTCCAGTCTCTGAAAGGAACTCTTTTATGCTAAGACACTATCTTATAGTCAAAAAACAAATTCTAGTCAGGAATTTTTACTTTTCTTTAATGAAACTGCGAGCCATGAACATCTAAGTACTTAAGTGGCTACCGGAAACTCCAGTATTTGTGTTTAAGCTAAATGTTTCATAAAAGTATAACTAAAACAAAGCGTTTTGTCAACAGGAGACGACGACGTCGAAGTAAACCTGTCTGATTACGGAGAAGACCCTGCTGATCTCCAACTGCTGCAGGATGTTGGAAAGTGAGTTTAATACTGCTAAAGATAGGGATCAGAGTTGAATAGTTAAAGTGCCAAGTCAAACAAGGTGAATCTTGGGAAGGGTTAACGAAGCAAGTCTTCGAGATTTTAGAGTTTGAGTTATGAAGATCAACTTTATTGATAATATTCCAATCAATTAGTTTACGAGTACATTGAAGTTTACTTAAAATAAATCAATAAGCATGTTTTGCAACATAACTAGATGTACTTACTTTTATTTTATTCTTATATCAGAAGTTGCTTTTGATTTCTCATAATGGATAAAAGCGGAATGCACTTCCAAACTAAAGTAAAGAGCAATGAAGCGAATGCATGCGTCAGCGCATAGCATTATCACGGACACAAACTTAGGTTAGCGTTCACTGATGTCTTTTCAGACGATCGTCGCTGATCTACGTTTTCAGGCGCGCCTGTGTGAAGCGAGGGGGCAACTGCGACCACCGGCCTGGGGACTGCTGCCACTCCTCCTCCTGCAGGTGCAACCTCTGGGGCTCCAACTGCCGCTGCCAGCGCATGGGGCTCTTCCAGAAGTGGGGGTAGGCCACCGCCCCACTCTCCGACTCCCCTGAAGCGGCGACCAGCTCCCACCAGCCGACTTGACCGCCGCTCCATCGGACGACAACATTTGCATTTTCAAACGGACCCGTTGCTTTATTTACCATATTTCATTGCTCTCTGTTCCCCTCTCTAGCACTACCTTCACTTATCGCTTAGGGAGATTCGAATTGAAAACAGGGACCTAGATTTTAGTTCGGAAATATTTTTGGACCTTTTATGATATACAACATTTATAAATGGTATTGGTTCTCTTTTAGACTTCAGTCCCTTGGATTAGTTCTCTTAGTTTTTTGTTATCTGATTCTCCGAGTGTCCGCTTACGTGGTTGGGCAATCACCCAGCCTTATTGTCCAATCACGTACGCCCCGACGCTAAGCTCGGCCAATCAGACCCCGGCAACTGCCTCTGGCGACGCGTCCTCATGCGTCCCGTTTCGTTTGAAGTTTTGGTTTGGACAAACCGACCCGTCGCCTCGATGGCAGTTCACCTATTCTATTACAATGTATGTATGTAGAGTTAAGTAAGCTAATGGTAGAAGAATAAAGCAGTAGCTGCTAAATTGATGGTAAACTTATGTCAATAGGAAGTAGCGATCACTACAAAATAGAAAAAAAAAATATAAATGTACTTTTAAACTAAATGTTCTAGTCTTATAAGAGAGTATCGGTAATGGAAAACTTGGTGAAAGACGCTATTATAAGCCTTTATATATAACAACGCCATTTGTATTTGCGATTGGCACCTTAGATTTTTAAAATATCTATTATTAATGTGTCAATACATAATTCATATAATATTAATAAAACGAATCTTAATGTATTGTATGCGACTCTCGGACAGGAGTATATATGGTATTGCAGCCAAGTAGATTCTCTGTATGTATGTAGCTTCTTATGTATGTTCCTGATTGTGGAATATGGTAATTGTATTAATATTGGAATATGGAAAATGATAAAAATATATTAATAAATGTTTATGGACGATATTCGTGTTGTTATTTATCTCCTTTTAGAATAACTTTTTTTTAAACCACCTCACTAGGAATTTCTCAAACACAAACAGCCAGACTCGGAGCAACTACCTGTACGCCATATAAATATTTGTGACGTGCGGGAACTGAACCCGCGACACGCAGCGCAGCATCCAATCGCTCAGTCACTGCCCTCAAAACTTACAACTTTTTTTATTTTATTTTATTTATTGGGGAAAACAAACAGTGACACATTACATTAATATAAAAAACAATAATAACAAGTATGAGTAAATGTGTTACCAACAACATTTTCCACGGAATACATTTAAAAATACAAGCTTAACCTAGCATGCAAGTTTAGATCTACAATTAATAATAATAATTTACAATTTAAAGCTGTTTTAGTAGGTAGTGTAGTTTTAGGTTTTAGGGTATGCCCAATCAAGGCCTAGTGTTTTCAAAATATTTTTTTTTTTTATTTTTTTTTTTTTTTTTTACTTCGAGTTAGTTCCATAATTTAAATTAACCCGTATAGTACTGCAAGAATAAATACTGTGCATCGGCAAACATCGGCAACAATCATAACATTAGAAAAAAAATATTGACAAAAGAGTTAAAAAGAGGTAAAAAATAACAAGTAACACTCAATTTTAACTTTTCAATGATTTTATTTGTGTGTACTTTATGATTTGCCATGTTCAACATTTATCCAGAACTACACTTGACACTGGATAACATTAAAAGATACAAAACTTATATTGTCACTATCTTCCGTGATTATCTATTGTTTTAAGCTCCCGATAATTCGACGCTGTTGCAAGCGCCATATGATCGCGGGTTGACTGAGTCGATGACAATATAAGTTTAGTTTTAAACCGTGAAAGCTTAAAACAGTAATTAAAAGATACTGAAATCTATCTTGAAAGCAACAACATAAATCCACACTAAAGTACGCAACAACCACTTTAACACGACCACCACGCGTGGAAAACATATTAGGGACTGCAGTTTGCACTGCAGTATGGTATCTATCAAGATGTCTTGAATAATCCCCGTGAGATCATTACGAAGAGATTATGTAGGACACACATTGATGAGCCAGAAAGCATGTGACATCGTGTACTACAATCGACAAACAGAAGCAGCCGCAGTAAGCGTTAAAAGAAATAAAAGTAAGTATGTAAGAGCCTATATACACCACTTAACTATACCGAATGTACTCGTACTAAACATTTACCAAACAAGAATCCTATTATTGATTGTTCTAAGGATTTGATAAGAAAAACTTGTGAAATTCTTACCCCCAATATCTCCGTAACTAGAAGGTTCTAGGTATGGTCCATGAAAATGATCGGGACGTGGAGAACAAGTGCCTTTCGGCTTATACTTAAGAGGCCCTTGGAGTATGCGTATTTCATACAAACCTAATACCAAAATAATTCGTAAATTATACATATTTTTAAGGTAGTGTGTATTTATTTCGATTGAGTTAATATCTAGGTTCCCAAATATATATTTTGAATGTACACTGATTTAAACAAGAGTTATGAGAAAAATAAGTTTTCAATAGAAATTTTAAATTCCTCATATCTCGTCTTTATATCGTTGTCCTTTCAAAATATATATTTGGAAACCTAGATATTATGTAATCCAATCGAAATAAATAAACACTTTCGTAAGAATGCGTTTGATTTACAGATTATTTTGGTATTACGTTTGTATGAACGACGCACGCTCCGCCGGCCCCTTAAGGGGTTATGTCCTCTTTATAAATGGTACTTCTAACAAAAACGCCAATTTTTATTTGTTTTTCTCTCTGACTTTAAATTGTGTAACGTTACGTTTTCCTGGATAGGAAAATGTAAGGTCGCATTGGGTAAAGTGAAAAAGAAAAATGGCAAGAGATGAAGTGATGAGGTTAGTTTATTAAGACTAGGAAAACCGATACGAAGCTACAGTGCAAGTACGTAGGAATCGATAGGACTCGATTAGATAAATTTGACAGTTATTCTCGATAAAATGAGTTTTTATGGAGTGTAAAACTCATTGTATCGAGAATAACTATCAAATTTATCTAATCGAGTCCTATCGAATCCTACGTACTTGCACTGCTGCGATAATGATCAAGGTCCAAAGCTTGCAGCTGGCAGAAGCCGCTCGCCGATGTGTCAGACTCGCTCGCAGACGCCAATCTCCCAGGGTAAAGATGCTACCCGAGGGCTGAGGGTTCGATAGACGAGGGTCACTCGCTGTCAGTGTCCAGGTTCTCAGTAGTAATAGTAAATGCCTTTTCAAGGCCGACAGCGTCCAGGCTCTCAGTCGTAGAAGCAGGAGCAGCAGTGGTAGTAGTAGTTGTAGCAGTTTTTCAAGGATGTCAGGGCTTCAATATGACGCCAGGGCTAGATCTCGCTGGCTTAGCAACCACATCAAATGGTTCAGAGCACCGATAAGCTTCCTACCAGACTCGAGCACCAAGGATAGACTGAATTTTCAGGCTCAGCTTCCCGTCATCATGAAATTATGAATTTTTATATTGTTCTAGAACATAGAAGAATATAATGGTTACAAAGAAGGTCTAACATCAAATGTATACAACCTACAACTCCTAGTTACAGCAATAAATTTAAAGAAAACTAGCTTGTCATTGTCATTATCTGACATCACAAAAGTAAACAAAGATTGAAAAGACTAACATATACAGAAAGCTTTAAATAATACGAATTCAAAGGCGAAAAGGCATGCTTAGCCTCCGCATAAAGGTTATGCAGTTATTCGGAAAGAACGTCTGATAAAATTACGGATTTGGATTACTCGTACAATATTCAAAAACGTAAATACAAAAACACAAACATTTATACAATTGGTAACAAAATCCGATAAATAGGAAAGCAATATTTTTAAAATAATTTCCAATTTCGAGGGAGGCCTATAGAGAGTGAATTGTGAGCTTAAAAATTGGTAGAATCTTCAAAGTTCAGACAATTGTACTTGTAAAATGGTACTAATTCGAAATCCAGCCTCTTTTGTCACTAAAAACCTGTCTGAGGCCGCTTTTTCGTTGCGAATTAACTTTGTGGCGAATGTACAATAACCCCGCTATTTGTCAAATGTTAACAAAAGAAAACAGAACACAATGCCATAGTACACAAAATTGGATGTCAGCAACTTCATTATTAGTAAAGTTCAAAACAACTTTTTTACTCATTTCATCAATCAGTCCTTCTACCCATCGCTTCGAACGAACCCATCCCCTTTTTGAGACAAAATTAATTATTTCACTGTTCAAATTGTTTTACTGTGTAAGCAAAAATGGCCGTTTTGGGACTTTCTATTACATTATTCACTAGCTTGTTCCATTTTCGTCACAAAAGGATCCGTGATTATGCCGTGACGGTTCGTTTTAACACCAGCTATGAATGCTCTGAAGTTGGATCAGTTTTATGATGAACAGATTATCTGTTGCTGCGGGGTAAAAACAAAAGAAAGGCAAAAAAATAGAAAGCCTTATAAATGAACATTTCCCGTCCTTTCCATTATACTTTCAAAGCGCATTGTAATAATACAACAATGGCTTACAAGCAAACGGTTAGTTAGATCTTTTTTTCTTTGAAAAGGAAACTGTCGTGATAAAATAAATAAAAACGTACTTAGGTCCATGTTCACCAAAAAGATGACGGTTTGATTATCTAAAAACAGCTGTTTAAAACACATTTTTGTATGGGAACATGTCACATTGACAGCTGTTTTTAGATAATGAAACTGTTATCTTCTCGGTGAACATGGACCTTAGCATACAGGGTGTAAACCACCTCATCACGAAGCCATTAACCAAGCATTCTGTACATCAAACTAAGTAACTTTACGCAAAAAATATTGCTGGGAAACAACATTTTTTTTTTGAGGTTATAAATCATGTTTTGTAGTAGAACTCAATGTAACGCACTTAAAACATTATGCTGATGGATGGATTGAATAGTACGGGGGTCGTGGAGGTGTTAAAAGTTAAAAACTTACAAAAAAAACTTGTGTTTAAAAAAAACAAGTTGTAACTTTGACCCCCCATATCTCCGTAACTAGAAGGTTCTGGAAACCTTCTAGTTACGGTATGGTGTAGAACAAAAAAATAATCGCAATGATGGGCAGAACAAGTGCCTTTCGGCTTCGTGAAGAGGTGTTTTACACCCTTTATTACAATACAAGGCTTTATTTATACTGCAATATCAATAGGTGTTTGTTTTGTATGTAGGGGGTAATGGTCGGAACTAAAGATCCGATTCCGAATAAATCATCATGTTATGTGCAATTTGTAAAAAAAAATAGGGGTACGTAATAATACATGTAGCTGAGGTTGGAAAATAAAATATTTCTAGGTATGTTACTATGCGGGGTTTCTATCAAGCTCTAAAAATGCTGAGTCGTTAAAATTGTTAATTTTTAAAGTAAGAGAAGGAAAGTTCAGAAATAAAATTGAGTCTGTAGAACACAAAAAAAAAAATTCTACGCAGTGTTTTGAATATCATTTGATGACTTTTTGAGATATTGGAACTTTTTATAAAGCCGCAGTATTCAACTTGTTTTTCGTTAACATGCTATGAAAGACCAATTTAATTTTGTAGTATAGTGTAAATTGGCCTTTAAATAAGCGTTCCCAATATTGTTAAAACATCGTTTGAAGTCTGACTTTTACTTTCCCGATTATACAATAATCCCTTTCTGCCAAGAGCACACCAGATCAAATCTTAAGACCGACCCCTGAACAAAGAATAATAACCCCAGAAAGACCCAAACATCTCGGGTTATAATCGAAAAAAGAGAACATCAAAATAAAAGTGCACTTACCGCTCTTGTTTTCACCCTAAACCCGCCGAAAAAGGGACATTACTATAGAAAAATGTATAAGTATAACCAACAAAAGGAAAATCCCTCATCTATTGTGCGTCCTAATGTAAAAACTCCGGACGAAAATGTGAGAAGAATTCTCATTGTCACGTATGGGACTATATTAATTCAGTTTGGACCGCATTTGTTGGTATAACTTAGTAATAAACAGTCTTCCTGATCGGAATCCGATCACGGTAGCTGCGGTTTTGTATACAAATGCTGCAAACGCAACAACTTATTTTTCTCTTTCGTTTTAATATCAATTTAAGCCAAGCCAGAGGCCCACGGGCGATATAAAAACTCTGACACCAGGTTAGGCAACTAACCACACGATAAAGAAAGATAACAATGTTTAATATTGTTATTTCAAGTTAGTTGAAAAATTGCTTAGGAACTTACGCGAACACTGCGGACTAGCTTCCAACCTATTCTATCTTAGTTATGATCGGTAAATCTAATATACTTCTAAACTTGTAATCTGTGTGTGTTAACATCCAATCATCTAAATCATAATACTTACTTACTTGCCACGTCTAACTTTACTGCAAATGTAAGATGCCAACTACTGCGAGACCTTACAGTGGCCAATCTATCATCCGGAGACTAAACATCATCATCTGCCTAGCCTAATGACTTAAGACTAAATAGGTCATGTATAATATATTTGTTCTCAAAAGATTAATGTTCTAGTCCAGCAGAAAATAATGTTGAGTGTTGGATATTTAAAGATGCGAAAAATAAGTAACGAAGGTTAGCTCTTTATGCAAGCCAACATTCCCAATTATAATACGAAATTAAGTAAAATATATTTTTCTGCTAAAATTTTTACAAAAACTACTTCTATAACCTGATGCATCATCATTTGCTTAGCTGCAAAACTAAAAAAAAGAGCAACTTCTATTAACTTATGCATCATTATCTGCCTAGCCTTTTCCCAACTATGTAGGGTTCAACATCCAACCTAACTGGATGCCCCAGTAATTTACATGATACGACTATCTAAATTTACATGATACGACTATCTAAATTTACATGATACGACTATCTAAATTTACATGATACGACTATCTAAATTTACATGATACGACTATCTAAATTTCACAACCCAGTAACTGGGTATTCCGATACTCTTTAGTAAGACCACTAACGTCCAAACCGACTGTGACTGCTACTGAGAAATTACTATTTGAAAAACCTAATAAACATTTTGCTCGACATAGGACTCCAAGTGCTCAGCAGTTGCAAACACGGGACCAAATGGACTTAACCTAGCTTAATAATGGACTTTACTTGGACTATTCATAAAAAGCTAACTGAGCAATCGTAAGTCCCAATGCTCACCAAACTGGCTCCCGATAAGGTAAAGATTGGTAGAGAATCTTATTAATGTTTCAAAAGATTCGGGTGTCGGGTTGAGGCGCGCGATAATATTTATTGTGTGTGCGACCGTAGATATTTGATTGTGATAGCCTATTGCTTGAAGAGGGTTAGGGATCTACAAAAGCTGATTCCGTTTTACGTGCTAGATTTTTTTCTTCGTAAAGCCATTTTGTCAGGCTTTTGCAAATAGACGTAGGACATGGCTTACGCTTGTAAATAATAATAGACATACCTGGAATACAAACACAGAACATTGATTGTATTTCGTGATTAGTATAGATCGTATCATAGTTTCTGTTACTTACATAACATAAGGTCACTGACGTAGCCCGAAGAATTGCCAAACTTAAGTGGCAGTGGGCAGGGCACATTGCTCGCAGAACGGATGGCCGATGGGGCCAAAAAGTTCTGGACGATGCGTTGGAAGACCTTCCACTAGGTGGACCGATGACCTGGTAAAGGTTGCGGGAATTCATTGGAAACGAGTCGCACGGTACCGGTCAATGTGGTGACACTTGGGGGAGGCCTATGTCCAGCAGTGGACGTCTTTCGGCTGAAACGATGATGATGATAATGAACAGCAAGTCTGTAATCCCCGAAGAGCTAGGCAGAGGTGTGCCGAAGTACACCCTCACTTTGTCAGTTATGTTTAAGTCCTATGTAGTACTGCAACCTGGCACAAACCCAGATTCCGAGGGTACTACTGATAAAAAATCATGATGGAAAAACCTATATCACTTTGTCCGACCCAGGAATCGAAACGAGAACCTAGCGCTCAGCAGACTCGACCAACGAGGCAGTCAACCCTTGTGTTTCCTCTTATTTAAATTAATAATTAATTAGCCCATACCTAGCAGTGATAATTAGCAAATTCTAGGCACACTTTGTGTTACAATGAATTATCATCTAACTTTTTCCCAACTATGTTGGGGTCGACTTCCAGTGTAACCGGATGCAGCTGAATACCAGTATTTTACATGGAGCGACTGCCTATCTGACCATATGAATCCACAACCCAGTTAGTATACCGGGTAATACGATACCCCGTGGTAAAACTGGTTGTCAGACTTTTTGGGCCACTGACTACCTGGAACGACTGTCAAAGATCTACAAATGTCCGCCGAGACCAACAGCTTAACGTGCTTTCTAAGGCACGGAGACAACTCGGTATGCAAGGGTTGGTCACCCATCCACAGACCAACCTAGGCAAGCACGGCTTAACCTAAAGGTCGACCCGAGCGTCTGTTATTACTTAGTCACGAGCTCCTCCTTCGTTACATTAAATGAATTTGCTAATATTCATCTATCGTAAACGCTTGAATCAGCCGTGGCCAAGTGAGAGCAGCGGTGACCAAGTGAGAGCAGCGGTGACCGAGTGAGAGCAGCAGTAGCCCAGTGGTGGCGGACACGACTTACGTACGTAACAGCAGGTCGTGGGTTCGAACGCAGATAGGCGCATTACTTTGTGTTATTTGTTTCATTATCACTGCTCTCAAAACGGTGAAGGAAAACATCGTGAGGAAACCGGCATGCCCTAGAACCAAAAAATTCGTAGACAAACAGCCCATTTCCTCTCGTAGAGAGGGGGCCTGTGACTCAGCTGTGTAACATTAATAGGCTGATGATGATGATGAGGATGCAACGAATGGAAAGAGAGAGACAGAGTAATTGATTTTCATAACTTTCTCGTTTCGGATGACAAGAACTTTTATTGTACTCGTTAAAAGATTCTCCTACGACCATTCACTAATAAAAAGTAAACAGCTACAATATCGGTTGCTGTAGTTTTTTGCTGTGTTAGTGCAAAATAATCGATGTTATTGATTAGGGAAATATAGGTTACCGAGAGGGTGAGTGATGGAATGGTCACGTAGGCACCATGTTGTTCTAATATACACTCTGGTATAACTTGTTTACATTTTAGCGGTTTGGTTACGGTATCGAATAGCTGTATGGGCTAAATACTGTTTAAGGGGCCGGCGGAGCATGCGTCTTTCATACAAACGTAATACCAAAACAATTTGTAAATCAAACATATTTTTAAGGTAGTGTGTATTTATTTTGATTGGATTACAGAATATCTAGGTTCCCAAATATATATTTTGAAAGGACAATGATATAAATACGAGCTATGAGGAATTTAAAATTTGTATAGAAAACTTATTTTTCTCATAACTCTTGTTTGAATCAGTGTCCATTTAAAACGTATAAATGTATAAACGTAACTACGCATGCTCCGCAGGCCTCTTAAGAGGCCTGCGGAGCATGCGAATTTCATACAAACGTAATACCGAAATAATTTGTAAATCAAACACATTTTTAAAGTAGTGTGCGTATTTATTTTGATTGGATTACAGAATTTATAGGTTCCCAGACACATATTTTGAATCATAAAACATATAAAAACGGGTATTTATCGCGAATTTAAAGGAAAATAAGGAAAAGGTAAATTCGCGATAAATACCCGTTTTTATATGTTTTATGATGTGTTCTGATCGTGAAACTTTAAAAAATACATATTTTGAATGTACACCGATTTAAACAAGAGTTATGAGAAAAATAAATTTTCTATAGTTTTAAATTCCTCTTATCTCGTCTTTATATCATTGTCCTTTCAAAATATGTCTTTATTTGGGAACATAATATTCTGTAATTCAATGGAAATATATAGGGTGACTGGTAATAAGTGTACGAAACTTTAACACGTGATTGTGCTCAAGATAACAAACAACTTTTACTATGGGACCAACCCTGAAATCGCGAGAAAAAAAAATCAGCTGTTCAGTAAATTAGGAGGGCCGAGGGAGCATGTGTATTTCATACAAACGTAATAAGATAGAATACTTATTGTTCTCATAACTCTTGTTTAAATCAGTGTCCATTCAAAATATTTATTTGGGAACCTAGATATTCTGTAATCCAATCGCAATAAATACATACTTCCATAAGAATATGTTTGATTTACAAATTATTTTGGTATTACGTTTGTATGAACAACGCATGCTCCGCAGGCCTCTTAACAGCAAATACTGTCAACCCTAGGCAGTTATTACTATCTAGAGTCATACTTCTGCTTCACAATCAGGATGCTGTGAAACTAGGGGTATCATCAAAATAGCCACATCCGGTATAACACCTAGATGTTGTAATTGTTTTTTAACACTTTCTTATTCTGAACCGTACACATTAACAAAACAATGTAGACGGTGAAGGCAAACATCGTGAGGAAACCGCCGACAAGAACCGGTGACCGCTGCAGATATTCGAAGACATATGACATCTACCAACCCGCACTGGGCTCGCGTGGTGGATTATAGCCCATTCCCTCCAATTGAGAGGAGGTCTGTCTCAGCAGTGGGAACATTATAGGCTGATGTCAAAATCAAAATCAAAGCATTTATTTCAAGTAGGCCAGTTACAGGCACTTTTGAATTGTCGAAACAAAAATGAACATTTAATGTAGCTACAGTCCCAGTCACAAGACATAAAAACTGTGAAAGTACTGTAGTTGCCCATTCCCTAGCGTAGATCTCTATGGAGAAGAACGGGCAAGAAACTCCATGGACACTCTTTTAAATCAAAATATTGTTACAAAATCTTGGTTACATCATTCATGTTGAGATGGTATATTATGTGAGAACAATGTAGCACTTAAAGATGAGCACGTTAAAAGTGTCCATAGCAAAACCAAAACAAAAAACAAAATAATTAATTCAAATAAACCATGGCGACTAAGAGATGACCAGTCACAACTGACAGCGCCCGTTCACGCACATGACGCATGGATCAGCACCATTCAGCTCAACCATTTTGAAGGGAACTAAATGGTCCGACACACGCGCCACCATCAGCGAGACATTTGAGTGAGCATGACATACTCTCAACCGCCAGGGCACATTCAAGTCAAGAACTGCCGTAGGTTTCCAGTGAATGATAGCTTACTAGTACATAGTACTCACACAATATGAGCTATGCGATTATATAATACTAACATTGAATCTATACAATGCAAAGATAGTTAAGTACAATCTTCAGCAGCTCCAACTATATCATTTAATGCTATCAATTTTTGCGCCCCTGTCCATGTGGAGCAGGACCAGCATTAAGCCAAGCATTTTTATCAGCGATATAATCGCTCAACTTGTGATATGCTTTTTTACATAGTGTGCGTTTAATGCATGTTTTAAATTTCGCCTCATTCAGTTCAAGAATACTTTGTGGAATTTTATTATAGCATCTCAAACAGTACCCCATGAAAGATGAGTCTACTTTAGCGAGTCTAAAGCCTGGCTGAACTAATTGGTCCCTATTTCTAGTACTGTAATTATGTCTGTCACCTCTTTTACCAAAAAGATGCAAATTTTTTCTAACGTACATTATGTTTTCGTAAATGTATTGACAATGTACCGTCATAATGCCAATATCCTTAAACAGTTCCCTTAGAGAATCGCGCCTACGAAGATTATATATGGCTCTGATGGCTCTTTTCTGCAGAATAAATATAGACTCAATATCTGCAGCCCGTCCCCATAGCAAAATACCGTAAGACATTATACTATGGAAGTAACTAAAATAGACCAGTCTAGCGGTATCTACATCAGTAAATTGACGGATTTTTCTAATGGCATATGCTGCTGAAGTTAGCCGCCCCGCAAGAGATGTTAAATGAGAACCCCATTGTAGCCTTGAATCAAGCGTAAGCCCCAGGAAAACCGTTTTATCTACGAATTCAAGTTTCTCATTATTCAATAATACATACAATCACTACCCTTAAAATTCGGTAAAGCAAATCTTATGCATTTGGTTTTTTTTTCATTTAATATCAAATTGTTTGCTGTGAACCAATTTTGGACCTGAAGTAGGGCATTATTCACGTCATCTAAATTTTGTGCCCGTCTGTTTATCTTAAAAATTAAGGAAGTGTCATCAGCAAATAACACCATATTTTGATGATGATGATTATGTCAAGGACAGTTTTACGTTTAGGACGAGCTCAACCCAGAATTACTCCTGGGATCCTCCAATCCTCGAGCCACAGATGCTGGCTGTAAAACTCTAACAAAATAAAGTTGATTTTTCAAAACAGCTACATAAAATATACGTATATATGTATAATAGCCTCATTCGATTACCAAATAGCATTTGTGCAATCGCATGAGTATTTACTAACAAACAAAACCAGTGATACATGTACTACGTACATAAATCGTAGGTATATGAGACGGAGTGTTGCCATTCAAACTGAAGAGGATTACAAAGCACTGAAGTGTAGCACACAGACTAGACGCATCGATTTATAATAGGTACAGTTTCAAGCACTAAGATACACTTATCAAAATTCAAACACGATATTTTCATAGAATAATATATTGTATTATATACCTGGGAACCTTCTAGTTACGGAGATATTGGCGGTCAAAGTTCCAACTTTTTGAAAAGTTTTTTTTTAAATACAACTTTTTTTGAAAGATTTTTACTTTAAACACATCCAGGACCCCTCTACTATTGAATCCTCATTAGCACAATGTTTTGAGTCCGCTGCATTGAGTTTACCACAAAACGATCTTCTAGCGATTTTCTGCGGGTGTTCCTCAGGGTGGTGTCCTTTCTCCTCTTCTTTTCTCCGTGTTCATTAACGCTGTCACCACGGTATTGACGTCACATTATCATCTCTATGCAGACGACCTGCAGCTTTATCGCCATTTTAAACTTGAAGAGCTTCCTGGAGCTATCGATGCCATCAATAATGATCTTCAAAATATCAAAGAGTGGGCTAAAAGCTATGGACTGTTAGTTAACCCAACAAAATCACAAGCTCTCATTATTGGTGGCAGATACTTCGTCAATTTACTGAATCATCAGCCCCTCCCTCCTGTTGTGTACGATGGTATCGCCATAGCCTACTCCAAGAAAGTAAAGGATCTAGGTGTATTCTTGGACTGCAACCTATCTTGGCATGGTCACATTGCTGAAGTAAGCAGGAGAAGTTTTTGTTCGTATCGGTCTCTTAAGCGTCTTCAGAAATTCCTGCCATTTCAAACTAAAATTACTCTTGCCCAGTCTCTTCTTCTACCTCTTCTAGACTATGCTGATATCTGTTTTCTTGATGCGATTGAGGAACTTCTGAATAAGCTCGAACGTCTGCAGAATCTGTGTATCCGCTTCATTTTCGGGCTTCGTAAGTACGACCATGTGCCGGAATTTCGGAAGCAGCTGAAGTGGCTACCTATTCGGCAGCGTCGAGATTGTCACATTCTTTCTTTTCTCTTTTCCATGCTTCATAACTCTAAGGCTCCTTCCTATCTTCGTGAACGCTTTGAGTATCTCGTTCCTAGAGGTAAACCTTGTCGCTCATCATCATCTCTTCTCCTTCGTTTCCCTCCTCACTCCTCAAGTCGGTATGATGGATCATTCACTGTTCGTGCCGTGCGCCTTTGGAATTCACTTCCACACTCCTTGCGGAATAGCCCTTCGTTAGAGCTATTCAAGAAGGGAATAAAGGACCATTTCCTGTCAACATGATAAATATGTATGTATGTATATAAATATAGGATTTTATAGGTATGTATAGGTAATATATATATATATCACCGTAAAATTGCCAAACACGTTATATTGTAATCTCTCTAGCGATATTGTAAACTCTCGAATTATTGTCAAATGAACAATTTCTTACAATAAAACGCATTATTTTTCGTGAAATGCATGCGATGGTAGTCAACTCACGCGGTGTGGAGGGAAGGAGGGATCCTTCTTGCCCAGTGGTACCACTCTCATGAAAAGATACTGTACCATTCCTGAGAAATATCGATTAATATAACCTAACCTTAAAACACTTTATATTCCCCTAAAAAGCATAGTCGACGGAGCCCCGCTTCGCGGGCCCCTATTTCCGAGTGCAGGGTTTAAAGGAACCTAACTAACCTAACGGGGGGGTGCCCCAAGTCCCGATTATGGGGGCAGAGATACTTCCGTATATTCAGTTGACAATAATTCGAGAGTTTCAATATCGCTAGAGAGAAACACGTTATATTGTAATATAACGTGTTTGACAATTTTACGGTCACATAATATAAGCTGTATGTATTACGTATATTTTATTGTACACATGTAGTTTTTTTTTTTTTTTTAAGATAAATTAGTTTAAGATGTAATGTAAATGCACATACGTAAGTATATCCTCTTTTGCAAATCTCGCTTTCAAAATTAGGTTTGCTGTAAGAAAACCCAACTCTGGGTTAAGCTCGCCTTTTTACATAAGCTATATTATTGCAATTAATATGTATTTTTGTTTTTTTTTGTGTGTAATAAAGAATAAAGAAACATGATTTTTCACCCGTTGCATTATTTTTCATGCGTTTCCCAGCAATAATTTTTGTGTAAAGTTACTTACTTAATTTGATGTACAGATTGCTTGGCTTCGCGACAAGGTTGTTTACACCCTAAATACTTTATTGTACACCAACATTTTAACACAACCTTTTCTGTTGATGATTCTATAAAATAACGATTGTAGGTTTAAGGTAAGATATGTTGTTCTGTTTTAGGCTATCACGGTGATCGCGGGTTGACAGTCAACCCGCGATCATGGCGCTTGCAACAGCGTCGAAATATCGGGAGCTCAAAACAATAAATAATCACGGAAGATATTCCGTAAGTCACAATATAAGTTTAGATATGTTGTTGTAGATAAAATATGTTTATGGTTCACACAATACTATGTTCGTACTAACATAGAATAGACCAGACGGCCCAGTGGTGGCGGTCTCAACTTACGAATAGTAGGTCGTGGGTTCGAACCCAGGCAAGCGCATTATTTTTTGTAATTTATAAATAAAAAAATATCGTGAGGAAACCGGCATGTCCTAGAACCAAAAAATCGAAGACATGTGACATCTACCAACCCGCACTGGGCTCGCGTGGTGTATTACAGCCCATACGCAAAATACGGCTTTGACGTGAAGTTGCAGACACCAGCCCGTTATACAATACAACAATATAAAACTTTAAATAATATAATAGGAGAGGATCACTTTTAAATATTGCTAATGGTATAAATGTCACTGCTCGTGACTGTACCTACGTACGAACTGTGTTATCGTTTCCCATTTGTAATTAAAACTTAGAACCGACGATCAAAATGTCAATTAACGATGGTATAATTGGAGGATGCAGACAGAGGACCGATATACCTATAAGTGAACCTATTTGATTGAATTTCAGGTGACTGACAAATTGCAATCAAAATCTATGCGGTTGTGGTGGTTGTGCATATTTTCCTTGAAATACAAGTAATTAAAGTTAATCGTGAAATGAAACATTAAACTCATTAGAATGGAACATTGATAAGTGAATGAGAGGTGATTGCAAAACTAGACATTTTTGTAAAATTTTATGTTAAGGACAGTCTGATTATCTAAAAACAAACACATTTTTGTAGGGGTACATGTCCATTAAACAGCTGTTTTTAAACCAGACCGTTATCCTTTCGCTGAACATGGACTTAAATAAGCCAATATAAACGAATATATCGAGTAAAAGTGTTTCTCTTATCACGTAGTTCCTAACCAAAAAATGCATCTGAGTTATATATAATAATCAACTGTTACCATTCTATTCTACTACGCTTTCGAGTGGGAAAATAAAGTATTCACAAGTTATTATGCCTTGTGACTGGGACTGTAGCTTCGTTCTCTTGTTTTTCTGACATTCAAAATTGCCTGTAATCGTAATAATGGAACAAATTCTTTGAGTATGAAAAGGAAAGATCGATAATTTAGTTTGGCACAATATTTTACGTAGGTATCCATATTTATGCGACACGAAAATACACTGAAATGTTAAATCCCACTCTCATAGTAATCGGCTTTCAAAAATCGAATTGTCAGAGCTTACCAGTGAAAAAAATCGTAAGAGGTTTATTTTATGTTAGGATAACATCCAATTTCTATCTATGTTCATGAAAATTCGGCTCAAAAGGCACCCTTTTAGATGTAGCCGAACTACTAAAATTCATTGAGTCGGTCATAATCTAGGTAGTATTTACTAGTAAGCTACGCTTTGCGCTTCAAAGGCCTCTTCCATAAATAGGTTCAGTGTAAGTTTTTACGCCACTTTACTGTTTATTATGTAAATAGGATTATTGTTATTACAGCTGCCTGCAATTTAAGTACTTTTAAGCTTGTAGCCTAGTCTGTATAATGAATAAAACATCACATGTTGCAGTTTAAACACCTACTGTGTAATTAGCCCATATGAGTAAAAACCATATAGCGAAAAAAAAATGCGTTTTGGGCACATAAATTAAATACGCTGGTTATGGATGAAAACATGAAGTAAGCACTCGAAAATCAATCACAATATCTACTCAATTAATGAACTATTGGAACCTCAATTTACCAGTTAATTACAAGAGAATTCAAAGGTACAAACGAGCAATTAAGACGTTATAAGGTAGGCAGATATAACTTGCGACTTGTTGCCGGGGGAGCCGCGAAAATCTTTCCAAAGCCAGTCTTTTATGATGTCACCGAGGCTTTATCACGTCATTGTAGCCTGTGGCACAACATAGATAAATACAGAAGGTCGGGTCCATACATCATCTGCCTAGATTTTGATGATTAATGATGTGGGAAAGACCTGATGAAACTGTACAACTATCTCCATGGGACCAAGATCATAAAGCCGTAAAATTATTCAGCGGTTCATACAAGTTCTACATAATGCTGCAAGATGTTTCTCAACAACTGTCTACTTTTTTGTTCCGTCTTGCTTGTTGTACTTATTTATTAATATTTGTTGTGTTTTACGGTTGATGGCAATAGGCTCGTCCCCTATTAGATGGGACTATGCCTAACCCTTCGGGGATTACAAGCGTTAACACAACGCGTTTATACAACGTGTAACTGAAAGGGTGGAGTAGTCATATGGAAGGGTGGGACCACCATCGTAATCATAAAAAAATAATCAGCTGCCTCATATATTTGGTCGAGTAGGTATTGGAATTCTGTATGGGGCCGTTGATTATTTTTTTCGCGATTACGTTGGTGGTCCCTTGGAGAAAGATGTTCAGTTTAATGGTCTGTAGCACACCCTTTCGTTTGACTATACCCTTTCTGTTATACGTTGTATAATAAAGGGTGTGAAACACCTCTTATCGAAGCCAAAAGGCACTTGTTCTCCCCATCATTGCGATTATTTTTTTGTTCTACACCATACCTGTGAACCTTCTAGTTACGGAGATATTGGGGGTCAAACTTCCTACTTTTCGACAAGTTTTTTTTTTTTTAATATACGTTTTTAGTGTAAGATTTTAATCAATCCATCCATCAGCACAATGTTTTAAGTACGTCACATTGAGTTCTATCGCAAAACAAAATTGTTCATCTCAAAAAAAAAAGTTGTTTCCCAGCAATAATTTTTGCGTAAAGTTACTTAGTTTGATGTACAGAATGCTTGGTTGACGGCTTCGTGATGAGGTGGTTTACATCATAATAATTAATTGTTTTCAAACGAGGTGGGCTTGATATCTCGGATAGACACGCGTTCACTTACACCGAATGCAAGAGTACTTGCGTCTGATATTTGTTTGCCATGATTGGTGCTAAACAAGGCATGCTGCGCCGACCCCAATTGAATTGGGATAAAGACAAGAGAACAGTGATGATGATGATGATGGGCGCCTTTGTTTTCGCTCTTTGTTTAAAGCTGAACTTCTGTCCAATTTATATTCTGTACCTTGGTATCGAGCCTCATATCCACACTGTATTAAAACATGTAATTAGATTTTGTAAGTACAGCTTTGCTATATTAAAAGGGAATGTTTTATATGATATTAATTAAAATGGTGTAATAAAAGGGTTTATTTAGTCGTGTATCAAATTAATGACTGTCAAAGGGTTTTTGATGTAATTAATATTTGGGGAATAAATGTTTTTAACGTAGGTACAGAGAAATATTATTTATTTTAATTAAGGATGTCGTAGTAATGGGCTCATTAAAAATTAAAATATCTGAGTAATGTCGACAATAACACATTTACTTTTTATAATAAATTCTAACTAAACTAGCTAACCGACCAGGCATTTAATTTTAATATGAAGTATGTAGTAGTGCTAGCACATTGTAGTAGTTTTAGGTAATTGTTGGAATTATTATTTATTCGTTTCTATTATTCTATTAGTCTATTGTGTGTTCTCAAGTATTTCTTTTTTCTATGTATGATGTTTTTTTTTTCAAAAGCTGAAATGTAATTTTTGATTTTATTAATAAATGAACTAAACGAAAGCACATTGTGTTGAATAAAAGAAATAGATACATGGGAACACCAAACCGTCTACAAAGCGCTATTACAAAATTCCACCAGAATTGTCTGCATCGCTAGTACCTAGTTTCAGTTTCCGAAGCGCATCAAGAACTTTTAGTTCAAACTAAACCATTCAAATAAGGAGGTCATATACTTGCGCCAGTCGGGATATTCAATACCCCTCGAACCCTCTAGGGGTACACGTCACATTTACCCTTACATCTTCTCCATGACCAAAAATAACTCCCTTACCTACTTTCAGCCACAATCTATAAATACATGATTTATAACTCGTTCGTGTATTTCAATACGTCCCTACGGATCCTCAGGGAATCTTACGTCGAGTGCCTCTCATTATATACGAGTATCAAGGAAAGCTGCTGAGATTTTATCCTTGTACGTATTTAGGTACATTGAAGGGAAAGTTATTTGCGTGCCAATTAAAATAATCACGAGTGTTTTTATTTCAAGATTGCAGTTAGTCATGTTGGTTGTACTTGCATATACACCGTGACTTATTAGTCGTCTGACAACTGAATCTTAATTAATACGAAATGATAAGTATTTATGAGATTTGTATTATTTTAAAATAAAAATATAATATTGATTCGTTTATTCATTTCTTTACATATTATTAACATCTTTAATTTAAAACAAAACAAAAATAGTAGCCCACCAGCGCCGGGTACTGGGTCCACTCTTGAGAGGAACCTTCTAACAATACGTGCCGTGTCAAGAAGTACTGCTTTCTGAATCAAGCCCTTGATCCAGCTGCCAAGCGAGAGCCTCCTAAGATGTTGACACTTTCAACGTGCACATCTTGCTACATTGTTCTCACATAATATACCATCTCAACATGAATGATGTAACCAAGATTTTGTAACAATATTTTGATTTAAAAGAGTGTCAATGGAGTTTCTTGACCGTTCTTCTCCACAGAGATCTACGCTAGGGAATGGGCAACTACAGTACTTTCACAGTTTTCATGTCTTGTGACTGGGACTGTAGCTACATTTAATGTTCATTTTTGTTTCGACAATTCAAAAGTGCCTGTAACTGGCCTACTTGAAATAAATGCTTTGAATTTTTTTTTTTTTATTCTGCCAGCTTGCATGATATTGTAAGAAACATCCTATTGTGACCGCGGTCCGTATCTATTTTTCTTTAATTCTTCTTCTTCTATTTTCCTATTAATTAATGGTGAAAAAAAATATCGGATAGGTACATAGTGCGGACGTTGTCGTTTCCAAGCAATAACAAGCATAGAGTTATTTAATTTGATGTACAGAATGCTTGGGTGACGATGTCGTGCAAGGTCCGTTTACTATACTTTCTTTTATTTTTCCCGCTTTCGCTTCTGCGTTTCGATGTTTTCATCTTGTATTTATAAACATAATGTTACGACATCATAGTCGTGATAAGCCTTGCCAATAGAAACTATTTATATCTTTTTTATAGCTCCGGGGCAGTTAAGGCTTCTTATCTTGTTGTTTATTTGCTCCCAAATGAGCAAATAAATCCGAATGGACTTGTTCTTCATTGTTAGAAAAGGGCAAAACAAAACTCATAATGATAATAACGTCATTCATCTGTCTAGCCTTTTCTCAACTATATTGGAGTCGGCTTCCAGTCTAACCGGATACAGCTAAATACCAGTATTTTACATGGAGTAACTGCCTATCTGACGTCCTCAACCCAGTTAGTACTGGGTAATACGATACCCCTGGGCGAGACAGACTAATGATGATTCAGATGTTCACCAAAAAATGACGGTCTGATTATCTAAAAACAGCTGTTTAAATCACATTTTTGTATGGGAACATGTCACTGTGACAGCTGTTTTAAGATAATCGGACCGTTATCTTTTCGGTGAACATGGACCTTAGAGCCACAGACTAACTGTAACGACTGTCAAAGATCTACAAATGACAGCCGGGACCAACTGTTTAACGTGCTTTCCGATGCACAGAGGAAACTCAGTACGTAATGGCTGGTCACCCATCTTTAGACAAACCTAGGCAAGCGCGGCTTAACCTAAAGATTGACCCGAGCGGCTGTTATTATTTAACCACGAGCTCCTCGAGATGATAATAATGTAGATGTTTATTATTTAGCCTTTTTTTTTCTTTGTAATGTTAGAAATAAATTTGTTAACAAAGGATTTTCCGTTTTTTAAGTGTTTAATAACATAGTTTATCAGTGGCCTTAGACCAAGTAACATTGTATAGGCGATAACTCTGACGAAATATCAAAATTGTTTGAGACTGACGTCATTCTAGATATACGAAACGGTTTAAAAACGATTTCAATTTATGTTTTCCCTCAATATACACATACACGCACTTTTTGCACTCATGTTAAAGTTAATCTTAAATCACGTTAAAGTTATTACTATTATTTAATTACAAAATACCAAAGTAATTAGTTATATCTACACTAATATTATAAAGAGGAAAACTTTGTTTGTTTGTTTGTTTGGTTGTAATGAATAGGCTTAAAAACTACTGGACCGTTTTTAGGGTTCCGTAGCCAAATGGCAAAAAACGGAACCCTTATAGTTTTGCCATGTCTGTCTGTCTGTCTGTCCGCGGATAATCTCAGTGACCGTTAGCACCAGAAAGCTGAAATTTGGTACCAATATGTATATCAATCATGCCGACAAAGTGCAAAAATAAAAATTTAAAAAAACATTTTTATTAGGGTACCTCCCCCAGACGTAAAGTGGGGAGCGATTTTTTTTTTAATTTTGACCCTGACGTGTGATATATTGTTGGATAGGTATTTAAAAATGAATAGGGGTTTTCTAAAATCATTTTTTGATAATATTAATATTTTAGGAAATAATCGCTCCGAAAGTCAAAAACAATGTGTCCCCCCCCCCTCTAACTTTTGAACCATAAGTTTAAAAAATATGAAAAAAATCACAGAAGTAGACCTTTATATGAACTTTCTAGGAAAATTATTTTCAACTTGATGAGTTGAATAGTTTTTGAGTTATATAGCACTTTTTCAAAAAAACGCAAATGATAACTTTGTTTTTCATACAAATACTATGAAAAACAAAGTTATTTTTGCTGACGAAAAATGTTGGTATTTTTAAGGGTCTGGGAAGCTACGGAACCCTACAGTGAGCGTGGCCCGACACGCTCTTGGCCGGTTTTAAAAATTATTTCACCATTCGAAAGCTACATTATCCACGAGTAACATAGGATATATTTTATCCCCGTACTCCCACGGGAACGGGAACTATGCGGGTGAAACCGCGGGACGTCCGCTAGTGTTATTATAAAAACAAATTTTAAGCATAGATAAAATAAAAAATTAAACGATGTATGAACTGCCAAAGAAAGCAAAACTCAGAATTACAACTTTAGACAATAGGCTAGTTTCCACCATCAATAAATTGCAAATCTATTTAGTCCGTCAGTTAGAGTATTGGAAAATAATGGACACCTATTTTTGTTTTTGTAAATCAACGAATATTGACAAAGATAAACCGCATCAAACCTCGGGAGTGGGGGCTCGTGACGTCAGTACTCACCAAGAATGATACCAAACAGTGACGTATTGGAAATTTTAAAAGCGTCGTATCTTCGTCAATTTTAGTTTATATGACAAAAGAAAAAATACGGGTCAAATATTTTTTGATAATCTAAGTGACGGACTAATTAGATTTTTTCAGTTAACACGCCTATTCTAACTTCAAGAATTTACTAAAATACTAAAAAAAAGTATTAAATATATACAGTGATTACTTGAACTCAAGTTATCACTTCACTAAAAACGGGTGTTAATGTTTTCCTCCGGGTTTTTCTTCTTTCTCTGTTCAAGAAGACACTTTCGCTCTACAGTTGCGCAGTTTCAGGCTCTTTTTGTTTACATAATCGAAACTTTTTTGTTTGTTTGTAAGAAGCAATCTCTGGAAGTATGTCTGCAATGTTAATTTCCGGATGAAGACGAGGAAGAAAACGCTTGTGCATTGTATTCTAAAAAAGCCGTTACTGCTATCCCATCCCATAACACTACAATTTTCATTGCAGACGCAACTTCTCTGAAAAATACGATTTTGCTAACAAGTCGAACGTCTTTCAACTCAACAAGAGGCTCACTTTATAGAACTACGACGCTACGTAAGGGATAAAAATGTCTACCAAAGTATGGAAACAATTTATTTAGAAACTTTATACTGTTCGAGGTCGAATCCAATAGCATTGCAACCTTCAAAGGTTGACAAGTTATTATGCATTATTATTGCACATGAGATTAGAAGATTTACAATCGCAAACACAATATAGTTACAAAGTTAATTAAACAAACAAAGTCACGGAGTTCCGAAAAAAAAAACATGTTTTGTGGTTAAAACTACATTAAACTGCTGGTTGCTGACTACGGGACCCTAAAAACTGTTGCGACACATTTAATTTTTGGGATTCCCGGACTAGAATACAAAAAAAAAATAAGCAGAACTCTCACTATCACCGGGTCACTCTTATCAATGGCACATGATACCTATTCATTAAAATTTCGTATTGCTGAAGCATTTAAATATCACTGTTCACTGAAGCAATAGCATCAGTGTCGACCATGGCGTCCTACGGGTTGTGTGTTCTTGTTATTGTACTAATTGTACAAACATGTTCAGTTTACATACAAGGAGAAATTATAAAAAGCAGTTTAACTTTTGTTGTCGACGAAACTGGATCAATGTCGGAAGAAATACGTCAATTGAAGGAGGGAGTCGACACAATATTTGAGAAAATATCAAGTTCCAAGGCATCACAGATAAAAAATTTCGTTGTAGTCACATTTAACGACCCGGGTGAGTGCCAATGTTGAATACTTTATCACGTTTTTTGGATAAATGTCTATAAAGTTTTGATATGATTGTGGATGGGTATAAGAGTAGAGGAATTCCAAAGAAACGATAGATAGACATGTCAAACGATGATTTGGCAAGAATTCAGATGTTTGATGAGATGTCGAGTAATAGAGAAGCATGGAAGATGAAGACATAGAAGATGTGGAATAAGAGCAAGAGCATGATGATGATGATCTGTTTAGGTATGTCTATGTAATCATATAATAGGCTTGTTAACTGAAAAAATCTAATTAGTCCGTCACTTAGATTATCAAAAAATATTTGACCCGTATTTTTTCTTTTGTCACATAAACCAAAATTGACGAAAATACGACGCTTTTAAAATTCCCAATACGTCACTGTTTGTTATAATTCTTAGTGAGTTATGACGTCACGAGCCCCCACTCCCGAGTTTTGATGCGTTTTATATTTTTCAATATTCGTTGATTTACAAAAACAAAAAATACGTGTCCATTATTTTCCAATATTCTAACTGACGGACTAAATAGATTTGCAATTTATTGATGGTGGAAACTAGCCTAGGGCCCGTAAGTCTGACATTCAGTCTTACGAACGGGTATCGTATTACCCAGTACTAACTGGGTTGTGGAGGTCAGATAGACGGTTGCTCTATGTAAAATAGGAGTACCTATTCCGCTCCATCCGATAAGAATGGAAGCCGACCCCAACATAGACAAAAAGCTAGGTAGGTCTCCACCCATTCATCTGCCGGTAGGTAACTCTGCCTGTATCTACAGACAGAGTTACCTACCAGTAACCGTGTGCAGGTTCGCTTTTCGGCTTTCTTTCTTTGCTTAGCAATACGTCTTATCATCATTGACCTATGAGCAAACCCTCTAAGCAATTAACGATATCACAATTGTTATTATCTAATACATATTTTTTTTGTATATTTCCTTCAATACACGTTCAATAATATTATGAATTAGGTACACTTTTTTATCTTTGAGTTTTATCAAAGATTTGTTATTTTCGAGTATTAGGTTTTTTTGTAAACGTGTATCTACTCACTTTATCACCACTGTTTCTAGTTTTTTGCGTAGATATATACTTACAAATACCATCTTATTGCTCAATAATTAGTGGAGATCAGAATAGATGCGATTAATATGCCTAAAGTTCAAAGAATTATCTAACATGTTTATGAACACCTACCTATAAAATCCCGAGATGAACTTTAAGTTCCGAAATTAAAGCTGCATCTACATGTTTGAATTAAACTGTATCTACATGTTACGAACTTCTTTAATTCAAGTTTAGGAAAATAAAGTCAACGTATTCCGATTTCCAATAAAATTTATTTGTAACAACAAATTAAACTCAAAACTAAATATTAATATATTTAAACACTGTTTTAAGCTTTCACGGTTTATAACTAAACTTAAACTACGTCACACTCTCGCAGGAGATGGCGGGATGAGCTGGACAAAACCAACGACCAGTGGCCCTGGATCGAAGAATTTGGAAGTCATGGGGAGTGGCCTTTGCCCAGCAGTGGGATGACACAGGCTAACAGTAACAGTAACACGGAAGATATCTCTTATGTGACAGTAATTTTACTAATATTTTCCTTTCAGACGCCGAATTACGAACCATCACTTCAGGTAAAAACAACTTCAAAAGAGCTTTAGAAGACATCCGTGTCCATGGTGGCGGTGACTGTCCCGAGTACGCCATGACAGGCATCCAGGTGGCTCTCGACAACAGCTTGCCGCTTTCTTATTTGTATGTGTTCACTGATGCTTCTGCTAAGGACTACAGCATGTTTGAACAAGTCAAGAGTATTGCGCAGAAGAAACAGAGTCAGGTAAATTATTTTTATTATTTTTTTATCTAAACTAAATAGGCTAGACGACAAAAAAAAGTCTAATTAGTCCTTCAGTAAGATTATCAATAAATATTTGACCCGTATTTTTTCTTTTGTTACGTAAACCAAAATTGACGAAGAAATAGCGGTTTTAAAATTCTCAATACGTCACGCTAAGGAACTTTTAGCTAGTTCTGACATCACGAGCCCCCACTCCCGAGTTTTGATGCGTTTTATCTTTGTCAATATTCATTGATTTACAAAAACAAAAAATACGTGTCCATTATTTTTTACTGACGGACTAAATACATTTGCAATTTTTTGATACTGTCGTCATGCCTATTGCTACTACGCCTAGTTGACGCTTCCTGTGATCCAAGGGGGCTGGTTTTTACCTTGGCCAGAGGTTAAGTGTTGCCATACAACGTGACAACGCCGCCAGTCTCTAGAAAAAAATACCAGCTGACAGCGTTGAGGAGTTTTTTAACGCCATTCTTAATGTTCCGTACCGAAGGTAAAAACGTGACGTAATAAGACTCCACTGTCCGTCTGTCTGTCTGTCACCAGGCTGTATCTCATGAACCGTGATAGATAGACAGTTTTTTCACAGATGATGTATCTCTGTTGCTGCTTTACCAACAAATGCTTTCAGCTTTAACAACTAAGAAAATAAAAACAGAATAAAATAAATTTATTATATTTTAAGTGAGTGTGTCCCATACAAAAACCGGATTTTTTGCTAATGATACGGAACCTTTGAACCCATGAACTTGGCCGATTTTTTAGTTTGTTGTGAATTCGTCGCGCGTCGGTTTAGTTGATCGGAGAGGAAAACGAGGTAGTAAGGTATATTGTAGTTAGTTTTAAATATATTAATTACAAGAACTTGCAAATGAATTAAAGATTTCCATGTTATTTGATACTTATATTTTCAGGTAGTTTTTATACTGACTGGCACATGTGGATCAACTAGTGATGCTCAATATCAAGTGTACCACCAGCTGGCACAGGCTACGGGTGGACAAGTTTTCCAGATAATGAAAGACGACGTCAAAGACGTAAGATTACTTGTATTTCTAGCTATTTCAGTCAAGTGGATCGTTATCAGATCTAAAGATTTTGTACACTAACATTATATTTAAAGAAGTTGAGGTTGTCAGTTTATACATTTGGATGTATGGGGTAATCTTCAGAACTGCTGATCTGATTCCAGAAATGATTTCACGGTTGGAAAGCTGCTTTACACCAGTATTGTATACTAAATTTAAATGGTTTCCGTGTGATAATTTCATACCATACTGCAAGCGAAGTCGCGGGCAAAATCTAGTCATAAATAAAATTAACAAGACCTGCACAGTTATTCACAAACGGTCGATTCGATTTCGATTCGGAAAGTCGTATGTCTATCTCGCTCGCTTTTGTAATACCAAAAAAGACAGACATACGACTTGTCGAATCGGAATCGAATCAACCATTTAACTGTGCTGATCCGCTTTGGATATGTAGAGGCTCAAAAGTAACGTGCCATATAGGTCATGCGTCCAAACCTAGTTAGGCATTACAGTTTGTGTATTAATTCATGTCATCACCAGTGCTCTCAAAGGGGTGAAGGAAAACTTTGTGAAGAAACCGGCATGTCCTAGAACCGAAATCTCGGAGATTCGTGGCGTTCACCAACCCCCACTGGGTCTTTGATCCGGATTGCAGCCCAAGTTCTTTTACAAAAAGGGGGCCTGTCTTGTGTACCAGCAGTGGAAACACCATAGGATCACCTCATCACCCCTGATATAACTGCACCGATTCTCATATTAATTTCAAAGAATTTCTGAATTACTTATTACTTTACTTTGTCAACAGATCTTAAAGTATGTTGAGGAGTCTATTACGGGCAGAGGAGTTCAGGTCATCAACAGCAAGTACCCAGCCGGCGCCCACAAAGCTAAAGTTAGTACCAACGCGGTTTTACACGGACAAAAGTTTAGTTTTTGAAGTGAAAAGTTCTTTAGGCGTGTTGAGCAATTTTTGAGTGAACAAAAATAACAGAACTCGTGTGACCATCACGTACGCTTTTCGTAGCACTCGTTGCCGCGTCTACTAGTTCTCGTTTCTATCGGCAATCCTCAAAGACTGCCCCACGTGTTTTTTTCTACGCACAGGTTTCTTTCACTTTTTTTTTGTTTTCAGTTTAGTATCCATGCCCATACTGAAAACGTGCTGATTTCTCTAAGTGGACTGGGTTCCAGGATCGGTGAAATAACAGGTCAAGATGGAAGCAAACCATCCACGGAACCTATTGTCTCCGGCAAACATAAAATAGCGGTGCGTACCTACCTGTATCTTAATTTAATTTTTAACCAACTTCCAAAAAGAGTTTTTTTTTTGTGTGTAGGTATGTTCTGCGACATCTGTGTCAATTGTGAACCGATTTTGATGTTTTTTTTTTTGTTTTTAAGAATATTATTCCGCGGTAGTTCCGTTTAAGTTTGGTGAAGATCTGATGCTGATCTTCGCAGATATACAAGAGAACTCATCAATAATAGACAGCAAATCGATCGATTGATTTGATTTGATAAACGTAACATCACACTTTTATACTCTAAGGGGGTACGCAGATGTGTACAGTGCAACCAGATTTTCGGTTTTATGGTTGTTCGATATTCAAATTTTTTAACGTTGACATTTTACCCGACTTTATTTTAATGTTCGACATTCAAATATGTGCCCGCCAACTACCCTATTTTCAACCGACTTCCAAAAAGAGGAGGTTATCAATTCGTCTGTATGTTTTTTTTTTTTTTTTTTTTTTTTTTTTTTTTTGTGTTTGTTACCTCATAACTTTCGACTGAGTCAACCGATTTTGATGATTCTTTTTTTATTTGAAAGCTGGTGCTTCCCATGTGGTCCCATTTTAATTTGCTGAAGATCTGATGCTGGTCTTCGGAGATATACAATGGAACTCTTCAAAAATGTACGGCAAATCTGCAGTGATTGCTGTTATCGCTTGTAGGTTTATTGTTTATACAACATCATGACGTAATATCACGCTTGTATGCTCTGAGGGGGTACGCAGATGTGTACAATACACCCAGATTTCGAAAGTGTTTGTTACCTCAGTACTTTCGACTGGGTGAACCGATTTTGATGATTCTTTTTTAATTTGAAAGCTGGTGCTTTCCGTGTGGTTATGTTTTAATTTGCTGAAGATCTGATCCGGATCTTCGGAGATATACAATGGAACTCTTCAAATATACACGGCAAATCTGCAGTAACTGCTGCAATCGCTTGAATGTTTATTGTTTATACAACATCATGACGTAACATTACGCCTGTATGCTCTGAGGGGGTACGCAGATGTGTACAATATTCCCAGATTTCGACAGTTAGGTGTATTAAGTTCCATTTATTGGGGATGAGCCTCATCTTAGCCTAACCTTGACATGTATTGTTTTTTTTTATTTTATTGGCAAGGGTACTTCAAGGGTAGTTTGATGAGAATTTGGTTAGGTTCTGATTATGGGATCCATGACAAAGGAACGGAACTCTTCAATTCTTAGAAGCAAATTAACGATACTCGGCCAAATCTTTTAAAGGCTATCCGGATATTTGAGTCACGTACCATAACGTCGTTATTAACCGACTTCAAAAAGGAGGAGGTTCTCAATTCAATGTTCCCCGATTACTCGAAGATGACTGGACCGAATTTGTTTTTTAATTGTTTGAAAGGGTATACTTCCCAGAAGGTCCCATAATCATCAAGTCAGGATCCTGATAATGGGATCCTGGAGAAATAGAGAGAACTCTTCAAATTTTATAGGCACACCAGAAGCGATTTGGGTAGTTTTTGAAAGAGTACTTTCTCGGAGTGATCCCATTTAAATTTGGTAAAGATCTGATGAAGAACTTCGGAGAAAGGCAACGGAACTCATCATTAAATGTAGCAAATGTGTGTCTCTTACTGGGATTGCTGAAATCTCATGTCTGTCTATTGTTTACACCAGTTCATAACAAAAAATCACGCTGGTACGCTGTGAAAGGGTATGCACATATTGTGAACCACTAAAAAGTGAAAAATAAAAACTTTTTTGCAAAAAATAAAACCGACTTCACACAAAAAAGTGAAAAATAACTTTAGCTTCTGAAGTCGGTGACAAAAAAATTAAATCAATCAAACCAAGGTCACCGACTTCAGAAGCTAAAGTTATTTTTCACTTTTTTGTGTGAAGTCGGTTTTATTTTTTGCAAAAAAGTTTTTATTTGATAAATATTTGTGTCGACAGGTCAAGAAAGCCAGTATTTTAACGCCCGGAGACTATGAGGTGGAAATCGAAGGCATGGAGGAAGTTCACATAATCGTCAGCACAACTTAGAAGTGGAAATTGAAAGAAAACCATATCTTGGTTATTTTATAACTTTTTAGAAGCACATACTTTAAGACAAACCTACTTTAAAATCCATTTTAAATGTTAAATCATAATCACAAGTTTATTAAATAAAGGCATGTATTTAAATCGATATCTGTATATTCCCTTTTTTCGATCAAAATATTTCAAAGTTAAACCAAAAATACTGACTTGCACTCAAATTATGCACACTAAATAAATCAAATTCGATATACTGTTTAATGGTATTTGCAGAACTGTTTTACTGAACGAATAACTATTATCAAAATAGTATATCTAACAATTCTATAATTCAACAAACATATTAAACCTTTTTTAAGGAAAACCATCACCTAATTTACTTTTAGGAACATCTATATGTCACCGTAAAATTGTCAAATTCGTTATATTGTAATATCTCTAGCGATATTGTAAAATCTCGAAATATTGTCAAATGAACATACTGCTTACAACACTTTATATTCCCCTAAAAAGAGTAGTCGACGGAGCCCCGCTTCGCGGGGCCCCTATTTCCGAGTGCAGGGTTTAAAGGGAACCTAACTAACCTAACGGGGGGGTGCCCCAAGTCCCGATTATGGGGGCAGAGATACTTCCGTATGTTCAGTTGACAATAATTCGAGATATTACAATATCGCTAGAGAGACACACGTTATATTGTAATATAACGTGTTTGACAAGTAAAATTTAGAGTGCAAGTTAGTATTTTTGATAAGCAATTCGTATTTTTGTTTTTTATATCATATATCCGATATACGAACCACATTTTTGGTGTGAATTCGATAAAAAAGGTCATCTCGTTTTGTGTTATTTTTTAGTTTTTTTTGCAGTACTTGTTTAGTTAATCAATTGGTTTTTTTGCACAGCATTCATTTTTCTGGTATGCATTCAGTTAATTAGTGGAGTTACCTAGTGTGCTGAAAAAATATACAGATGTGCATTTAAAAATATCCCTTAAATAAATACATCGTTTTCAATGTTATACCTTTACTTCAAATACCCCCATGTCCTCTTTACTATTTAATGCATTCATCAGCACAATGTTTTAAGTGCCACCAAAAAGGAAAAGTCATTTCCCAGCAACAATTTTTGCGCAGAGTTACTTTATTTGATTTACAGAATGTTTGATTAACGGCTTCCTAAAGGGCGCGTTTACACCTCTCAGACAGAAACGTAGAAAAAATCTGTCGATTTTCAAAGTTAGATTCACAGATAAGTAACAAAAACGGTGACTAAAAATGAATAAACATCGATGTATGTTTTCGGGTTTTGAAAACGCGATGAAGTTGGGTAGATGACTATCCCAGTTTTCACTGAAATGTAGCCAGGCTACAATCGGTACAGGCCACGAGGTTTACATCAGGCCCATAAAGGGGCCAGAAAAAGCCCCGACTATTATAGAAAGAAAGAAAAAACATTTATTCGTCGCAAAGTCATGACATGATCAAAACTCCGTGGCTGCTACTAAAAAAATCCTTATAAACAAAGCAAGGTGCCTCGTTGCTTTTTTAACCGACTTCCAAAAAGGAGGAGGTTCTCTCTTCGACTGTATGTTTTTTTTTTTTTTTTTTTTTTTTTTTTATGTATGTTACCCGATTACTCGAAGACGCCTAAACCGATTTGAAAAATTCTTTTTTTGTTTGAAAGGGTATACTTCCAAGTTGGTCCCATAGTCGCCAAGTCGGGATCTGATGATGGAATCTTGGCGAAATCGAGGGAACTCTTCAAATTTTATAGGATAACGTACAGCAATTTTTATATTTTCTACAACAAGTGAAGCATTTGCGTTTGATAAGAACCATTCTACCATCAGATCTGATGATGAAGCCAAGAGTCACGGAACTCCATAATGAGACAATGTATCCTAGTCGTGTTTGGGCTTGTTGTAATTGTAACGGTATGCACTTTCCATGTGAACCACTAAAAAGTGAAAAATAAAAACTTTTTTGCAAAAAGTAAAACCGACTTCAAAAAGAAAAAGTGAAAAATAACTTTAGCTTCTGAAGTCGGTGACAAAAAAATTAAATCAATCATACAAACGTCACCGACTTCAGAAGCTAAAGTTATTTTTCACTTTTTCTTTTTGAAGTCGGTTTTATTTTTTTATTTAAGATTTTATTTTAGATTTAAGACCGCCTTTATACAATTTTTACTTGTGCGTTAAGTTTTAATAAATAAATAAGAACCCAGTGTTTGGCCGAACCGAGAATTGAACTAAGGACCTCTTGCTCATAAGTCGCGGTTGCGGCCACTAGACCAACGATGCATTCCAAGGCAGTTAGTATTACTTGCTTGATGCCATAAAAGAATTAGATTTTACACAATTTAAGAAAAAAATGAAATTGTTCTTAATTGATAAATGCTATTATACTGTTGACGAATATTTAAATGACGAATTAATTTAGAATTACAAATATTGAGGTTTAACAAATTGAGACTAATTGACATATTGACAGTAAATTACTTTGACATGTATTATTCAGCCATAGATTTTTTTGACATTTTAATAATTCCTCATTTAGATCTGATACTAATTAATATGTACCTATTCAATTTATTTTTTAATTTAATACCATAATGGTGTCGATTCTGTTGTGCACAAACTAAAATTTAGGCTATTGCTATCTTTTACTAAAAGACAGTGTTAGAAAAGGACGGCTATAGCTATGAACTAATTTAGAGATGTCAAACTAGTTTATGCCTTGCGCTTCACCGTGTTTTTAGTCGACATGTTTTTACGTGCACCCTTCATTTGTATGGAAATATTAGTTCCAATTAAATTTGACAGGTCTAAATTACGTCTGTCTCTTTCTCATTTTATTAGGGAGAAAAAGACAGCAATAGCCTAAATTAAGTTTACTTTGTGCACAACAGAATCGACACCATTGCATGATGTTCGTATATTATAGTGATAATTCTAATCCTCAGCTAATTAGCACAACATATTTGTACGCCTCCTGGCATAACATGGCGCTCTTTTCATCAAACATAAGATCTGTACATTTTTTACCTATGTTAACAAATAAATTATGATTTGATTTGATTAAGATATCTAAACTTTTCAAAAAATATTTACATATCTGACCTCTACTTTAACTAAGTAAACATAGACTGAGAACTGCACCACATTTCCACATCATACGACTTTATCACCGTCTCCATTCCCCAGGGCAATGTAAATCGTATTATATTGAAAGGTCGGACGTCTCGGGTAGGATCGGATCGAGACAATAACTACTCTACCAGCAACATGTGCCCTGATTTTCAAAAGAGACCCGTGATATGAATTCATAAAGCCGTTTTGATTACCGACGTACACATATATTAGACATTTTATATTTTGTCTTTACGCCTGGTTCGCGGTAAATCGTGATGAGAATTTTTACTTGTTACAATGCCATGATAAAAGTTGTTTTAGCTCTTTAAACATTATGCTAATTAAGGTCCATGTTCACGAAAACGATGACGGCCTGATTATCTAAAAACAGCTGTTTAAAATACATTTCTGTATGGGAACATGTCACAGTGACAGCTGTTTTCAGATAATCAGACCGTTATCTTTTCGGTGAAGATGGACCTAAGTATGTAATTTGAACACATAATAAACATAACATCACGCCGGTAATCCCCCAAAAGTAAGGTAGAGGTGTGCTTAATACTAGTAGTACATCCACAATTCGCCAGTTTTCTTTTAATCAGATCAACAAACTGGACAACATTGCTTTAGAAAAATGGGTAAAAAAAAGTATCTTGTAAATACCAATTACTTCTGCGTATTGCTCTTATTTTTAACACCCTGTAGAAAGATGTATGAGGTGGAAAAATACAGAGTACCAGAGACACGTCCACAGCTGGACATAGGCTTCGCCCAAGTTTCGCCAACATTGACCAATCCCGTGCGACTTTCATCCGGCGGCGGCTAAATTTGTGCGACTGGATAAAGGCATTATCTACAACACTAAAATGTTCTGTACCTATTTTCATTTCAAAGCTAATCTTGAAAACATTTACACAAATGTTAGAATGTTTTCTCAACTTCATGTTTCAATCTTGTTAGTTTTTCTAACATTAATAACCGGAGTGGCAAGCAACCGTTACGCCACTCATTAACTAATGAAGATACTATGTATATATCCACGTATGCACATTTATTATGTACATACCGCTAACATCATTTATCAAAGTAACGATAATAAGATGGGGCGAGGTTATTTTCCTTATGTTTTCTCCATCTTTTCTTATCTAACCTTTCGGATGAAATTAACTCTTATCATGAAAAATGATGTAGCCTCAGCTGTCTTTCACGAATCGGTATTGATGTTCATATTTAGCTATTTAATACAATGTTTTTCAGAGCTTTTTATACAACGATTGAAAATATTCCGTGTATCTTAAAAGCTAAAGTTCAAGTTTTTATCTAGCTCCCTAGTGCAAATTTTCTAGGTTTTTAATGTAATGGTAGAAGCAGCCTGAATGAGTTATCGTTTAACTGGTTGACTGAGTTATAATTTTTTTAATAAATCCAAATAACGAAGCACCCACTTCGTTGTTGGTTGTTGTTATTATTTTAATTTTGCAACTACCTGGTAGTAAATTAGCTGTTGACTGGGTAGTCAACAAAAATGACTAGTTTATTTATTTTTAGTTGTGGTGCATTACAACCAATGGCGAAAAAAAAAACATTCAAACGAATTGATAACCTCCTTCTTTTAGAAGTCGGTTAATATTTTTGAAGCTAATTTACTACCAGGTAGTTGCAAAATTAAAATAATAACAACAACCAACTAAAGGATGACGCACGCTAGACCGTGACGGGTCCGAGCAGAGTGTCGACCGTGCAATTTTGTATGGACACAATCACGCTTCCGAGCCGCTCAACGGACAATGGATTGTGCTACGGCCGACACTTGGGTCGGTCGGACCCGGCACGGTCTAGCGTGCGTCATACTTGCTAAATAAAGGGTGTAAGCCGAAAGGTTTTTGTTTTGCCATATTTTTTTTGTTCTAGACCATACCTTGGAACCTTCTACTTACGGAGATAATGGGGGTCAAAGTTACAACTTTTAGACTAGTTTTTTTTTTCAATAAAGTTTTATTTGTACAAGTCCCCTGTACTATTCAATCCATCCATCAGCACAATGTTTTGAGTGCGTTACATTGAGTTCTACCACAAAACATGAGTTTTCACCACAAAAAAAGAATACTTTTCCCAGCAATATTTTTTGCATAAAGTTACTTAGTTTGATGTACAGAACGCTTGGTTGATGGCTTCGTGATGGGGTTGTTTACACACTGTACATTAAAAAGGTATATATAACAAGAAGCTTTAAAAGATATTACAGCTGATAATACCTTATCTTCATAATTACCAACTTATGGTAGATCACTGAGTAACTGATAAGAAAACACCGAGTACTAATATTCAAACACATTATGACGTCATCAGAATTATCTCCACCCTCTTTGACCCCAAAATATAAATATCGCTCATCACATGGATGTGTCTCCTTTGACAGAGGTAGGTATGCAACTAGCCATTAGCATGTAATATAACATCACACCTCTACTTCTCAAAAGGTTAGACAGAGGTGATTGTAATAGTACACCCACATATTGCCAGTAATGTTCTAGTACCATTTTATAGAGGGCGAGCCTATTAACATCAGTCGGACCCAATACCAGACACCGTGGCTACTGCTGAGAAAAAGGAAGCAGGCGAGGTATTCATTTTTCTTATGAATACAACAAATGAACGAGAAACACGTGCAGTGTGCACCACTCGACCAAAAATATACTAAAGCCTGAATTCTTGTCGCGCTGATGGTCGCTCGCGTACGGTCAGTCGTGACGTCAGCGAGAACAAAATACAGCCGTCGGTTGCCGCTGACGTCAGCGTCGCAAAATGGTGGTATATAGAATACAATGTGTAGGTACATGTATATGTACGCGACCGACCGTCAGCGCGACAAGAATTCAGGCCTATGTATACAGTTGGAAGGGACACCGACGCACAAAATGTTCATCAAAAATTAAAAAAAACTATTATTTCCTACAAAAGTTCAATATCTACCTATACGGTCTAAATGTATGAAACAGCTGTTTTTTTTTTTAATATAACGCTGTAGAAATTCATCAGTGGCGACCGACAGCTGTAATATTTTGTTCTCGCTGACGTCACGACCGACCGTACGCGAGCGACCGTCAGCACGATAAGAATTCAGGCCTAAGTAGTGAATCGGTACGCGATGTAATTGACTTCACAGATTAGTATTTACAGATGCCTAGTTTTGTGTAACTAACTTGAAAGGTATCTATAGTAAGTTGCGTAAAACAAAGTCAAAGTCAAAGTAATTTATATGTTAAACATATGTAATATGGTACATGGTATAAAAAAAAATGTGTTGTATCACTATGTTTTGCCTTGCAAGGCGTACAAATTAGGCGTAAAACTACAAGCTAAATAAGTCTATTTCAAACAAGTAAAGTCATAATTAAGATAGAATAAGTGGATCGGACATTTTTATTTTATGCTTCTATCATCTATAAACTCATTGATCGAGTAGTAAGCCTTTTCAATTAGGAATTTCTTAAGGTATGATTTAAAATGGTTTAAGTTGGTCATGCTTTTTAAAGGTTTTGGTAATTTATTATAAATCTTTGGACCCATGCCTAGACAGCTCTTTGAGAAACACCCACAACATCAGCTTTTTCGGCGTCATGTTTAACCGGTTGCAGCTGAATACCAGTATTTAACATGGAAGTCAGAAAGGTTGTCGTAACTTTCTGACTTCCACAACCCAGGTAGAATGGTTGTCGTACTTTCGGGTTCTAACTACTCGTATTGACTGTCAAATTTCTAGAAATTCCAGAAACATAAGCGGTACCTATCAACAGCCTAAGGTGCTTTTGAAAACACTTTTATCCACCGGCTGTCCTAGGCAAGCGTACCGTAACCTTTAATCAACCCGTGCGGCTGTTACTTTTTAGACATAGATTAGTAAATACACAATATCGACAACAAAAACGCTCAGTGAGTATTTACCGAACTCGCCAAGAAAAAAAGTACACAAATCAAAGAAAAACCAATTTTCTTGGATAAACACAATTTGAATGCTCTGTCCGTGTTGGTTTTTGCTCTACTCTACACTCTCCAGCATTCGACGCCACTTCTGTTAGCATTTTTTGTGATGCAACTGAAACGTGTACGGAATTGTAAAATGGAGGAAATAAATGCATGGACGCAGACAACATCTGTCTCTATTTGTGTTTGTGTTTCATGTTTGTCAATTTAGTTTCGAGTGTTCGTAAAATTGTTGACAATGTACGAGTTCGGAGTTGTGAGACGGTTTTTGAAGGTAGTTTTTTGTTGGTTTGTTTCATTTGGATTTTGGTCTGTCTGTTTTTGTACGGTTTTTGGTTTTTATGTGGATTCTTGTGATGCATGACATGTAACCTAACGTCATAGATGGACTTATTCTGTTCTATGGGTGGATAATTCACAAAGAATTTTTAATTGTAAGTTATAGATTTTAAGTATCATTCTCAATTAATTTAGGATTGCATTGGATTATCCTTAATTGGCAGATTTAAGTAGATAAATAAATAAATGAATGTTCTTGGTTTTAAAAATGGTTTTTAACGTAACAATTAGTTTTGTTTTAAATCGACTGAAGTCCAATGTTTCGTATCAGACTACTCGGAGATTAAACACCGAAACTAATTCAGAGGTCACTATCTGTTTTCAAGTCGAGACATAATCCGAGCAATATTATCATTCTAGTAAGCTCCATTTTAACTTATTTACGAGTGTAGGTTTACTGTAGAGATATAAAATCTCGGGTTATTCATTAAGTTTCTGGCAGATGTTTTTATGAAGATACAAACTTCTTTTTATAAAAGATGTAAGGCTGAAAGCCGACAAGAAGTAAAATTAGCGGAACACACACAGCACACCTCTGCATAAGCGTTCGACGAAAACAGTCGTGATGTTATCTTAAATAGTTCCACTTCTTAGGTGACAGATTTGATGGAGTCTGTTAATCGGGTGATCGACCACTTTTTTTTTTGGATGGGAAATCATCAATTTACTTCTCCCACTCTGGGCGGAGCGGGAAGGAGTGTCAGACTTTTACTTACTAAAACCCATTCATGTTCCTTCCTCGCCGTTTATGTTCCGGGGCCATCTCCGGGGGTATCTAGAACAGACCCGCAGCCCCGGCAGGCTTTGACCCTTGGGGGCCCCCTCCGTTATGCTGACATCTCTTTGAGGCGCGCGTGGAACACGAACGCGCATTTATACGCGCATTTGAACGCGCGTTCATAAGATGAACGGACGGCGAGCTAGCCTAGCCTAGCTAGCTTGCTCACTGTCCACAAGCCCGCGCCAACGGTCGGCCACCGAAGGACGGGGCCGAAGGACGCATCTTTCTCGCTTGGAGGCAGGGTAAGTGTACACCGAGCCCGCCCTCACTACTCTGCTGTGCCCTCTAGGAACCCACCATTGGTCCAAATTGGACCCCCCCGCTCATGATGCCAGACTCACTGGCCACGGCAATGCCAATGCCAAGGCATGAGAATTTCTTCTCATTCCTAAAGGAAGGACACTGCTCCGGGGTGCACCGGCCCAGCAGTAGCTTTTTCCTCCAGACGTATCGAGAGGAACCAGCAGCTGCCAGGCACACGTGGAGGACTTCTGGCATCGCACCCCATTCGACTCTGACCTGGATTACCAAACGCTCCATGGAATCATTGTTGCGTGAAACGTGTCCAAAGAATCTGAGGGTTCATAATTGCACAAGCGACGACAGTCCGTTATTCCGATGAGCGGTAAATTCTTTGCAAGTACCTAGATTAAAAGGTTATCTTGGTTACAGTTATCAAAATTAATACTTTTTTCCCCTTTTTTATTATTAGGGACTGGTGATAAGTGGGGATAGCGGTTACTCGAAGGACTAATGACGCGTGATGATAATTTTGGCGCGGGAAAACAATTTAAGCGGAATTGTATCTTGCCAACACTTATATGAGTGTAACGGGAAAGAGGGTCTTCTTGAAGGTGAGGATGATCGCCTGGACAGATGATCGATGCGATTGGAGTGCGCCGGGTTGAGATCCAGCACGTGGTCCGGAGATTTCTTCTGCACTACACTAATTTTAATTGTCCCACTTGTGTTGGCCAACACGTATTTGATGGTTTAGAGTCTTGTGCGGTAAAATAGAAAGCGATGCGGTGTGGTACTGCATATATTGCTATTTTAGCGGATTTAGTGGGGCGGTCGATTCTTCGCGTTTGGTGGCTGTCACGGATCGAAACGAACAGTCAAGATCCACCATAGTGTCCTTCTGTCAAAAACACGGCGGAAGTATGGCGGAGCTCCTTCTCTTTCCGTTGCATGGGAGCGTAGTAGTAAGGAAGGAGATGGGTGATTCAAATAAGTGTTGACAACATAAAAAATATACGTGTTTTGGGAACATAACAATGAGATGTACCACGTTCGGATTTACTTGCGTGAGCAGGGACTCCCATCGGAGAAATCGATACTTAATTACACATTCACACAATAAATATTTTCGTTCCCCTCAATCGCTCGATAAACATTCAAATAATAATTATCTTCAACTCTGTAATGCTAATAGAATAGGTTAAAATAATGAAAGACATTTCTCTATACCTGAATCAGTTATTCCATTCATCCCGAAATAATGGGCGCTAGAATCTGGCAATCCAAATAGAATGGATGTCTATCCTAACAATAGTTTATGCCGAAATAGATTAATCCACTAAAATCTGTCTAGAACACGTAGGCTATATTAGTTCTAGCTAATAGGCTTGTTTCCACCATCAATAAATTGCAAATCTACTTAGTCCGTCAATTAGAGTATTGGAAAATAATGGACACATATTTTTTGTTTTTGTAAATCATCGAATATTGACAAAGATAAAACGCATCAAAACTCGGGAGTGGGGGCTCGTGACGTCACTGTTCGGTATCAACTCACTAAGAATGATACCGAACAGTGACGTATTGGGAATTTTAAAAGCGTCGTATCTTCGTCAATTTTGGTTTATGTGACAAAAGATACGGGTCAAATATTTTTTGATAATCTAAGTGACGGACTAATTAGATTTTTTCAGTTAACAAGCCTATTTAGCTCTGAGGTAGTTTTAATCAGATATTAGGACGAATACAGTATGACAGACTATAGCTTACGCCAGCGGCATCGGTAGCGCGGAGTTCAATAATTGTCCCACGAGATCATGCTACGGAGATAAAAAGTATTATTAAGTGTTAATCCAGGTCATAAACTATGTGTGTGTCAAATTTCATCTAAATCTGTTCAGTAGTTTTTGCGTGAGAGAGTTACAAACATACAAACTTTCGCCGTTGTAATATTATTATTAGTGTGATAATAATTTTGAAATATTACGGCAGTTTGGGAATGAAATCTACATCAAATTAAATTATGAGTATGAAGGGGTAAAAGTTCGAAATTTTGGATGTAGGTAATCTTCGCCAAGCAAAATTATCCAGGCTTGCAGTTACATATATTATGTGTATTTAATGGAGGTCGGTTTTGCTAGCACGTTTAAAACTGTTCTGCATATGATAGCCTATCGTCTATGGCCGGCTTACTCGAATTTCTCAATAATGTTTCATCAATATTCAGAATATTAATCACTAGTTTGAAAAAACAACAAAGTACAATATACTCACAACTATATCGTTTTGCGTGAAACAGCAAAAATGTGAATATAAAGGTAGTCATACACGATAGGTTGTGCACGACAGTTTTAAATATGCATGCAAAATCTTCATAAGATAGGTACAGTTATCTCCGAAACGTTCATGCCTGCTTGTGCAGATTGGCTGAATCCCTTTGCACCCTGTTGGGAAAGAAAATACATAGAAAAGATTTAGATTCAGACAAATCCGAGGCGGAAATCAAAAATTTTCGAGCTTGCTTCGCTTGCTCGTACTTATGTTCTTGTATGTTTGTACGAGCAGAAAAAACCTAATCTATCCGAGCATATCCTAAAATATTTTAGTTTGTTTCGCTCGCTGAGACATCTTTTGTCCTTTGGGTGCTTAAGCTTTTCTTTATAAACAGGCAGAATATAAATAGTAGGTTTTTTCTATTGATAGGCTTTTCTGTTTAAATTGAAAAGCAAAAAAGTAATATATTTTGGATGGAGCTAGTGAGTAAGAAAATTCAAGCTGTTTTTGTGGAAATATTCCTGCCAGCGCCCATGACTGGATAGGCTATCACGGCACATGCAAAACCTATCGTCTATAAACCCTACCCTACCCTAGGCTTTACTAACCCTCTGTCTGCTGCAGATTCAACAAACACAAACTTTATATTTTTCCCTTTCGCTCTACACTGACGGACCCATCAAAAGCCAAAGCATGGAATGAATGGCGCACAAAGGCCGCTTCGCCCCCAAAGGATAGTTAATTGGGTTGCACACTCTAAAATTTTGTTTGCCCGTGCCGTTTTAGCGCTTTGTCGAGACACGCTTCTGTCAAAGACTGGCAATACTGGCTATGTTTTTTTTTGGTGTCTTTAGCTACAAAATTACGATGTTTGGTTTATCGGTAGGTTTGCACGTTTAGTCGTAAACTGTTATGTATTGTGGATTTAGAGGTTAAAACTGCGTTTAAGCTTTTTCGTGAGTTGTTGCTACCGATGAAGTAGGTATCTAACTCTGGTTTATAAACGTCGTTCCGTTATGATATATATAAATTATAACAAAACACATACTTATGTAGGTTTAATGGAGTTTTCCTCATGACGATAGGCTAAAGTAATAATAAATAAAATAAATAAATAAATATCGCTGGACATTAACACACAGCGCCACCTAGTGCCACACTAAGCAAAGCTTGTGTCGTGGACACTAGATAGTTGATATACTACATATAATAATATACTTTTTTGTTTGTAAATACATACTTATAAACATCCATGACTCGGAAACAAATGTCCGTGCTCATCACACAAGCATTTGCTCCTACCGGGATTCGAACCCAGGACCCTAAGAACGTAAGGCAGCGTCACTACCATTACGCCAATCAGATCGTCAATATAGGCGCATCGTTTTTTTTTAGTACTACCTATTAGTTTCTATTTGATGAAATACACCTCGCTGTACTTTGAACAATTAACTTTAATTTTTACATGACAATATGCGAAGATGTGTATATAAAAATACCAAAACAAATCTAATTACTCAGCAATCTACCGCACGTACGTTAGTCAACCAAGAAAAATGAATTTCCAAAGCACTTTGTCAGCGCTTGAAAACCGTCGCCACTTATGCACTTTCAATCTTTTAGAGCAGCAACATATTACAAAACGTGACTTTGAACACTGCCAACAAAAATCTACGATGAGTATATCGATTGTCTTTCTAACCATATAGGAAAATACAGCGGCTGCACTAGCATTATTTTTACAGCTTGCACTTAAACTGTTCAATCTGCGCAAAATTGATGCATAAATTGTTGCATAAACTTGTTTACTGCATCGCCGGTGATGGAGGGTTGGTCCCTAGTGGTATCCAACCTTTTTGCATTAAGGTGGAAGCGATATTGTAATTGGTAGAACGAGTTGTAATTTGCATGTTAGTGTCGAGCCTTTTCCAAACTATGTTGGGGTCGGCTTCCAGTCTAACCGGGTGCAGCTGAATACCAGTATTTTACATGGAGCGACTGCCTATCTGTCCTCCACAACCGTAATACGATACCACCTGGTAAAACTGGTTGTCAGACTTTTTGGGCCACTGTAACGGCTGCCAAAGATGGACAAATGACAGCCGGGTTTTTTTGTTTTTTTTTTGTCTTTTGGGCTTTACAGTTGTTGCAACACGTATGAATTTATAGACTAAATAACATTACAAAAATCATTAGTACAACGTTACCCTTTCAGACTTTTTCAAAAACTAGTGAAAGAAGCATAAAGTACAAAAAACAATATTTGAATATGAAGTCGCATTTGAGACTGTTTTTACAATATCATTACTCCATTTTTTTAATGCCTATCTATACTAGATTCTCTCAGTTCTGGGCCGACACAATTTAGATTACCATCCTCACACTAAGAAGACGAATACAAGATGAGAAAAAAGAAACTACATCCCCTTACAAAACTGGCAAAGTGTTGAAGGAGCGCTTTTTTCTATCCCAAAGCATTAGTATGCAGTCAGGATGATCAAATTATGCCGTCCAAACTACCCTACACTTGCGGTAAACTGCGACATGTGTACCGGGCTTTAGGTAGGCTCGTTCAGAGTGACTTGGGATTGTATTAACCGTAGGTATGCCCTTGGGTCCTTAATCTACTGAACGGGAAGGACGCTCGCGACTCGGGACGATTTATGGCTATCTATTTATCTGTTAACCCCTCAATAAGCGGCGGATTTTTATTGCGATTTGGGTCAGCGTGACCGCGGGTGATAAGGGTTATATTTTTGGTTGTTAGCGTTGTGGCTGAAAGATTCTTATTTATGGGTTGCTGGATTCTAGAAAGATTTATCAAAAGCTTTCGAAATTGTTCTTCACGTTTGTCTAAAACACAGCGTCATGCGCCATCTTTCTTTTTTTAAATCAGTAATGAATCAATTCAAATTTCGTTAATTTTTTTGCACTGAAAAAAAGAGGAGCCAGTGTGTTTCAAAAAAGAATCTTACAGTAACCGTATAAAGCTCAATACACCGGTACATACAAATTATAACACCCGTTCTTCTTTCCTTCACAAATACCAAAATGATCGCTCCCAGGCACCTTCACATTGACTATTCGTCCAAAAACTTAACCCCGACTAGTATCGACACTTTTTCCCACATAAGCTCCGATTCAGCCTATCGACGGACATGAATAACGGGAGAGCAGTCGCAAAGCTCAGCGGATTACCTACACGGCAACACTTTGGTAGAATGCGCCACAAAAAGGTAGGGGCAGAAGGTTCAGTGTACACAACAAGCGAAAACGCACGCACACATTGACACGCTACAGCGAGTGCAAGCGCATAAGCGAGTGGCATTTGTTTTAGGTTTTTAGTGCAATATCGTCGTTCTTTGTAGACAAAGAATAACAGGCGACAAGTAACTAAATTATGATACCTAACAATGATCCAAGGACACATTTATTAGATACAACAGTAAATAAACGAGTCAAAAATATGTTTTTCTTACTAGAGCCCAAAGGCTACTGTACGATTTCTACAGAAAATATTACCAAACTAAATTGGATTGTACCACATTATAATATTGTCCAAGACAAGACTATCACTGTGTCAAAAGAGGTTCCTTTAGCTGTTAGCGTATCTAGGCATTCTCCATGAACGTCTGTCTGTGTGCGTGCGTCTTTTTCCAATTATTTTAATATGTAGTCAACCTTCTTTTCTTGTCTATTTTGTGATTTTACGCTCCGTGGCTCACAAAATTGAGTCGACAGTCCGTCGGCGCTTCTTGGGGAATTTTAACTAAACTTTACGGTATACTGAAGCATATTTTAATAGGGTGATGTGAAAGGAGTTAAAATATTTTTGTTGTTCCATATTTAAATGGTATGAAGCCTATGGTGTCTGTCACTGGCCAGTTACTTTTTAACCCGGAATAGTGGTCCTTTAAATATTATGCAGAATAAGTGGTATAATTGTTTCTACAGTAAACTCAAACTTAAAGCATTTATTTCAATTAGACCATACGGCACTTTTGAATGTCAAAAATACAAAAAAGCAAAGCCACAGTCATAGTCACAAGGCATAAAACTTGAGAAAGTACTGTAGTTGTCCATGCAAGCATAAATCAGAAAGGCGTAATTATGGTTATAGATCATCAAACTGAACATCTTTCTTCATGAGACCATCATTATAATCGCAAACAAATATTCAGCTGTCCCACTGACTTGACAGATATTCAGTAAAGAAAATCACGGATATAATCCCGTAAGTACTTTAAGTGTAGATATTCAGTTTCATAGTCTGTGCCGCCTGTATAACGACTACTGCACTATAGTCTCCACGCAATGGGTGCTAGGCATCTAGCTAGGGATGGACGTCGCCTCCGAAGCTAGCCCAGAAAGAAGTGGCGACATGACCTTGACACTCACTGCGATGGCTGGTTCGAGAAGGCGACCGAAAAGAGTACCTGGAAAGGCATAGGAGGAGGCCTCTGTCCATTAGTGGGACGTTAACAGCTAAAAACACTCCCAAAATATCACGACATAGTTACCATCCAAAAGTAAAGTAGTTTACAATTTGTTGGTGGGGCGCAAGCCCGACATCCAGTACTTGATCTTTTTTGTTTAAATATGTAGTATTTTTTGGTACAAGTGAAATCTTACGTGGCAGGTCAAGAAACTATGAAGGTCGCTGATCCATTGGAGTGAGTAGGTAATGTTTTCATGGGTGCTCGTTATGTATAGGCTTATGTTCTTGGCCTAAATCGAAAGGACATTGGACAAACTTTACGCGAGCGTTGTGTTTTTTGATCAGGTCAAATAGAGAACTTGTCAATATTTATAAGTAGCGACCCTCCCTGCTTTTACTTTGAGTTTTTTTTTATAGTAAGGCACAGAATCAGAAACATTGTTTTTTTTTTATTTCTTTCGTTAGCGCTAACCATAGGGTATAGGCCACTGACTTGACTTTACACGCCACCGAGAAATTTCTCTATATTCTAAAGCGACTTTCAGACTACGCTATAATAAAATAGCATGTAGTATATAGCTCATGAAGAAGTTCGTGTAGTAAATACCTTTTAGTCGCCTTTCACTGGCGACGCGAACGCGTGATGTCGATTTGTCGAGCATTTGTTAGTAAAATAGGATGGCGCAGATCCACGTTCCACAGAACCAGAGGTTAATAGTTCACAACTCTTCTTGATTCAATTATGAAGTTATTCCGTGCCAAAATACTGTTTAAAACCCTATTGTTTAACAGTATCTTTTATCTTAAATTCCTTGTAGCAAAAATCACTGATCTGTATCAACAAGCGAACTTTCTCAGTCAGTAAACAAAATGGTTATTAATGGTAAGTAATAAAGTTAACTATGGCCTTTTAGCTAAATTTAATTTAAGTCGGTTGCTAGAGAATAATTTAATAAGCCCCAAAATGTTTAAGCTTAATAATCGTAACGTTAAATTTGAATACCACTTAAATTATTAAATAGTTATTAGAGTAGCTACACTTCACTACTTGGTTTCGTTCTCACAAGTTCATTTATAAATGGTGTAAAATAACTCTTAACGAAGCCGAAAGGCACTTCTTCTCCCTGTCTTTGCAATCAGTTTTTTGTTGTAGATCATACCTGGGAACCTTCTAGTTACGGAGATTTCGGGGGTCATAGTTCCGAATTTCCACAAGTATTTTTTTAATATATGTTTACCCCGTACTATTAAATTCATCCACCAGTACATTGAGTTTTACCCTAAAACGTGATTTTTCAGTCCAAAAAAAAATCGTTTCCCAGCAAGTGTTTAGAATCATTCAACACTAAAAAAATGGTAATTCCATGAATAAAATATTTTCTGCTTCCATGTGACGACTAATAAGCGTTTGTAAAAGATTGGCCGAAGAAAACTGCACAAAAAGAAGAATAGAAGCTATGGGGGAAGCCTTTGCCCAGCAGTGAGACAATACAGTACATTTTCTTATTCTTTATTGCACACAAAAAATTATAAAGAAAAATATACACAAAATTACAAAAAATAGCTTATGTACAACGGCGAGCTTAACCTTTTTTGTGTTGTTTGTGAGTTTCAATTATGACATTATTATGTAATTTGTGATGTTTTTTCGATTATTTTGTTTTTGTTATTATGCGTGTTTGTTTCATGATTATGTTATGATGTCAATATTTTCAAATTTAATTCTATGGACTTCAACGTCTGCAAATAAATGTTATTATTATTATTATTAACCCAGAATTGGGTTTTCTTACAGCAAACCATACTTGTGCTGAGAGATTTGCATTTTTTTTTCTGACGGAAACTTTTATTAAATCTTTATTAAAGCCTAAAAATGCGAAAGTTTGTGTGTAAGGATGAATGTTTGTGTTGTGATGTACGACTTGAATGAAATTTGGCACACAGATAGTTTCTAACCTGGATTACAACAAGGATACTTTTACTTGGATTACAACAGAGGATACTTTTTATCCTGATAGTAAGATCCTATGAGATGATTGTCAAAGTTCACGCGGGCGAAGCCGCTGGCATAGGCTAGTGATCCTTAAAATAACAATTTTATAACAAGAAACTATTCTGCCTTTTACAAAAACATCCAGAAATCCTCATCAACAAAACCTCTACCCAAAATTCACATTAAAAAGTTTCAAGCTTCATCATAAAGTGCAAGAAAAGAACCTCTTCACACTTCAGATAGTGTTGCTAGCGTGAAAAAAATTGCCGCCACACCAACTCTTCAAAGAGATTATCTGGCTCTTGGCGCCGCGCCAACGGATCTACATTTTCTTTCTGAATAAACTTTCTTCATTGGACAATGTGTTACTTGTTGGTTTAACTTTTGAACAAAAGACTGACGTCGGTGTGAAAAGGAAGATTTTATTTTTTATTTTATAGGTGGTCTGGTTCCTTGAGGAAATCAAGCCTTGGCAAAGGAACTAACTCTGTAAAGAAAGTTTGAAACGAAATATTTTATTTTTTGACCATCCAACCTCGCTATCACAATATTAATACGTGAAGAGAAAACTTTGTACCCCTATTTACAAAAAATGCGCGGACGGAGGAGTATGAAAGTTCGCATACCTACTTTACATACCCAACTAGCACACAAGCTGCTTCAATCAACGGCTATTGTAGAACATTCAGGTTGTACAGAAGGTACAACCTGAATGTTCTACAATAGCCGTTCAAGGGGTTTACTATACTACTTAAGTGGTACAGTAGCGTATTCTATCGCTCTTTAACAGGCAGGTGGTACAATAGCCGTACAACAGGGCTATAATAGTTAAAAGTGTTTAAATGGAGTTACAAGCTTCCTTTAAAGCGCTTTAGGTGGTATATTGCATATTTTTAACTCTATATCTACAGCAGAGAAACAGGTTGTACAACGGAGTTTCAATAATCCGTTGTACCACCTTAGACTCTTAAAAAGATGTATTAATTACCGATATAGACCTAGAAGAGTACAATAGAGCGTCAATATCACCATCATAGAACTGGAAGGTCTACAATGGTCGATATTAGCGGCTTAACCGGTAGAACGGTTCTAGTAAACTCTGAAGGCTGTTGTAACCGAGACGCCATTAGAGTTTTTAATAAAAACAATTCTCATATTTTTTTATAATTTATTTACATCATAAACATGTATAAAAACCTAATTCACGTCACTCTTTCTCACCCAGGATTCTAAAAAAACTACCTAGAAAACTAAACTGTCTTAAATAAACTAAATTAAAAATTCAAAACCTCTAATTAAATGTACTTTTTATCCAAAAAACTGCATAAATAGCAGGCGCGTGAAAATTTTAGCTAAAACATATGTATAATTATTCACAATACAGTGGCACTCGCACTGGTATTTTGCATACATAAAAGGAAAAATCAACACTACTGTTGTTTATTTTCAAATTCCTCCATCAATCACTCATAAGTTAAAATTTCAATTAGTTTTGTTCACTTCAGAGATACAGTCGCGTTTAAATACGGTTCAAGCTCTACAGTCGCGCTACAAGAACTTATTTTAGATCCCGAGGCACACTGTACCGCTCGCATAGCACCTTTGTAGATCCAAGGGTGCTACAAAGGGTGCGAGCGGTAGAGCGCGCCTTACTAACACCTCTGTACAACCACTGTAGACACATTGTAGAGCCTTAGGCGGTACTACGTGGGCCTCTTTCGGGAGTACAGCGGCGCTATAGCCGCTTGTACATCTACTGTAGATCTTATTTGTAGAGCCTATTATAAACCTCTAACCGGCCGCTGTACGGCTTGTTGTAGAGCTTGTGAGCTAGTTGGGAGGAGGAGTGCAGAATGCTAATGTTTTTTTTTTTTAATCTATACTAATATTATAAAGCAGAAGAGTTTGTTTGTTTGTTTGATTGAACGCACTAATCTCAGGAACTACTGGTTCAAATTGAAAAATTGTTGGATAGTCCATTTATTGAGGAAGGCTTTAGGCTATATAACACCACGCTACGACCATTAGGAGCGGAGCAGGAATGTAAAATGTTGCAAAAACGGGGTTTTTTTTTCCTTTCGTTTTTCTCTCTTATGTGACGCAGACGAAGTTGCGTGGGTCTTCTAGTTATGCATAAAAATATATCATCTGCCTACTCAAAAAACTGGACTACAAATTATATTATTTACCTATATTATACAGGCTGAATTTATGGAGTGGGCGTGGATCGTGGACGGCCAAATCTGAAACTCTCTAGTCTCGAGCCCGATTTTGATGAAAACTAAAACTGTGCCATTGAATTTTGAATATCAATATCCCTATCCAGGAAATGAACCCGTAGATAATACAAAAAATAAAAACTTGAGAGGTGTCAAGGGACACCCGGATGGCACGAAGTTCTGGCTTGCTATAAGAGAGAGAGAGACAGACAGAGAAACATGCGACGCCGCACAGCTTACAATAGCTTACTATAGCAAAAAGTGTCGTGCCAACTTTTCGTAAGAATTTTTTCCGTCTAGCCCCCTTTCACAACGCGCGGTAAGGAACTTCAATATTTCATCGGCGCCATCTTGGATTTTCATTTTGACCTCATTTTCATCATCAGCGACCCCAAAAACCACGAAAACGACACCCATGAAGAGAAAACCGAAATTTTTCGTCGGCGACATATTTGATTTTCATTTTGACCTCTTTTTTATTATCAGCGACCCCTATAACCACGAAAACGACACCCATGACGAAAAAAATGAAATTTTTCATCGCCGCCATCTTGGATTATCATTTTGACCTCATTTTCATCATCAGCGACCCCAAAAACCACGAAAACGACACCCATGAAGAGAAAACCGAAATTTTTCGTCGGCGCCATATTTGATTTTCATTTTGACCTCTTTTTTATTATCAGCGACCCCTATAACCACGAAAACGACACCCATGACAAAAAAAATGAAATTTTTCATCGGCGCCATCTTGGATTATCATTTTGACCTCATTTTCAGTATCAGCGACCCCAAAAACCACGAAAACGACACCCATGAAGAGAAAACCGAAATTTTTCGTCGGTGCCATCTTTGATTTTTATTTTGACCTCTTTTTTATTATCAGCGACCCCAAAAAACACGAAAACGGCACCCATGACGAAAAAACTGAAATTTTTCATCGGCGCCATCTTGGATTTTCATTTTGACCTCATTTTCATTATCAGCGACCCCAAAAACCACGAAAACGACACCCATGAAGAAAAAACCGAAATTTTTCGTCGGCGCCATCTTTGATTTTCATTTTGACCTCTTTTTTATTATCAGCGACCCCTAAAACCACGAAAACGACACCCATGACGAAAAAACTGAATTTTTTCATCGGTGCCAACATAATTTCATCGTGATGGGAAGCCCAGCCTGAACATTCAGTCTGCGTTTGGTCCTCGAGCCGACAACAAGCGGAAAAATAAAATACATAAATAATTATAATGGGGATGCACACTGTGGAACTAATGGCGCTAGCATAGCTGGTTCCAAGCATCGTCATTGGTTAAAAACCAAGGAATGTCATTTCATATTTTAAAATACCTTAACCTCATTGGTCAGATTGAGACCAGCTATGGTGGCGCCATCTACAATTAGCTTTTAACGTTCCTCCCCATTGCATAAGTTGATAAAAAATGGTTACAAAGAAGGTCTAACATCAAATGTATACAACCTACAACTCCTAGTTACTGTAATATATTAAAAAGAAAACTAGCTTGTCAAAAAGTGTGGTGACAACTTTTCGTAAGAATTTTTTCCGTCTGGCCCCCTTTCACAACGCGCGATAAGGAACTTCGTTCCAAAAACACACAGTCTATTATAACACCATTTCATAGCGTCTCTATTAAGGATCAAATTCTGAGAAGAAATGACATACCGCAGACTAAAGGAACCAATTCGTTTTTCATAAAATACGTAAACGTAACAGTATGCAAATCTTCTTCTTTACGTCTCGATGAACTCAAATTGTGTTAGACCAGTATGTAACCACCTGCACAGCTCTAACATTACCTTCGATTAGTTCTTGATAGGTGCAAGTGGTTGTGCAGGATGGGCACGACAGGAGGAGGAGCATATCCTTCAGAGGGGCTCCACACTGGCAATCTGTTTGGGATGGATCGAGGATACCCTATTCAGCCAGATTATATTTACAGCGGCCTACCTGGGCTCGCAATCGGTTAAGGGACTTCCAGATTGGCCACTGCAGTTTCTGTCCGGGTGGCAGGTGTTCCGGGTTAATGAAATGTGGAGGGATGGGATGTTCGCATTTCTCGTTTGACTCACCGTCTTCTAAGAAGGTCGTACATCTTAAAAAGCTTTTTTTCCCTTTTCTACGCGACTTGCTATTTTGCGGCGTACATCTACTGGAAAATACCTGATCACAGGAACAACATTGCAAGTGGGGTAAGTCTTAGTACCCCGTGAGGTTTCATTAAGTGCTTTGCAAGCTATTTAGCGTGGGCGGATCAATGCAACACTGAGCATGCAAACTCCCAGCATAAAAGGAAATAGAGTGAATACCAGGTGACGAAGAATGTTATTCCTTGTTCCAAATTTCTAAGTGGTCTTTAACAGGGGTAAGGCGATTAAAAGTTTTTCAACTTTTTTGAATGAGTGGTTAAGGACTTTTAGGGTCTTTCGGGTATTTTCCTGGCTCAAAAAGAGCAATCACTTTAGCACGCCTCCAGAATTTCGGAATTTTGTTATCTTTAATACAGGAAAAGAGATAACATCCAGCATACTGCTATTCTTCTACTCGATAGATTTGGTTGAAAAAAAATATATTACGGCTCACAATTTAGCGCCAAAAATTCACCGCCATTTTCGTTAACACCCCTCTAGACAAATCTAATGATACCTTAATCGTCGAAATCGATCCAACCATTTGGAAGATACGAGGTGACAAAGAAATTTACATAAAACATACAAGTTGCGCGAAAAACATTACACTTGCATGGCAGTCGTGTAAAAAAACCTTCAACAGACTTAAGTTCAAAACCGTAATAAATATTAAAACTAATTAGCGAAATTGGCGTGGCGAGCGACCATTCAACACCCTTTATGATTATTTGATTAAATAAAATGGAGGTGAAATGAATTTATTATTACCGTTATTATATTATAACAGTAAAGCTTCCGGGTGTCAACAGTTAATAATAGTAGTGTTAATTTTGTATATTATCTCTAGCAGCGAATGGGGAATAGGGTGTAAACGAACCCTTTACGAAGCCACCAATTTAGCATTTAGGCTGGTGCTCCAGGGTAGCCCGCGAAGTCAAATTTTCTTAAGTTTTTTTGCAATTTGCAGTCCAGTGTTAAGTTGTATGTTGATCAAAATGTCGTTCGCGACAGTAAGACGTATGTAGTTAAAGAATTTTAATCATCAGTATCATCAAGTCAACCCGCCAAGTTCATAAAGGTCGAGGAACGATTTTGACCTTGGAAAAACACTTCCTAGACCTTTATGAACTTGGAGAGTTGACTTGAAGATACTGTCGCGAACGATATTTTAATCAACATACAATCTAGTACTGGCCTGCAAATTGTAAAAAACGTAAGATAATTAGAATTTCGCGGGCTACCCTGACGCTTTCAACTTAAATAATTTTATGCAAAAATTATTGCTGTGATAGTACCTACGTTTTTTTTTTTTTGAAAATCACGTTTTACGGTAAGACAAAAACACTGGTGGATGTCGTAGAGGTGTTTTAAGCGAACGTATAACATTAAAAAAAATATATTTAAAAAAAAACTTGTGAAAAATTTGAACCTTCATCACCCATATCTTCGTAACTAGAAGGTTCCCAGATATGGTCTAAAAAATGGTCACAATAATGGGAAGAATAAGTGCCTTTCCGCTTTTGCACCCTATATATCCGGTTTCCAACTGCAGAATTGCTAGTTCTACCACAAAGTATGGAAATAGTAAGTACGTATACTTATAGGTGCTTATAGTTAACAAGCCGCGTGCTCGTTCGGATTTCAAACTACGAACTTGCATACAAACTTTCATCAACTACTTAACCGTCTCATGGCAAGACTTATTGAAACAACATAACATCGGGTAGGGTAGGACAGAGGCGTATCTACGAGTACCTTACCTACAGTGAACCAAGTTATGTTTATGTCCCACGTAACTCATTACATAGGCAAGCGTATTGACATCAACTGGGCACCAATTCTCCGAATCCGCTGCTGAGAAGTTCCTAATGGAAGCTCCTAAAAACACTGCCCGACCTGGGAATGGATCCCAGGACAGCGATGAATGCGATCACTAGAACAACGAGGCAGTGAGGTTAATTGGATATTTTCCTCAATGTTTATCTTCAATATACGGTATATTAAGAACTGAAGGACAACATTTCAAGCGATTTAGGGTGTGTGTCGCCTATCAGTATTTTTTTTTTTTGTAATAAGATGATTGCTTTTGATATGTTTTGTTAGCCTGTTTGAGTGTACCACTGAAAGAAAGAAAGAAAAAGCATGTATTAGACAGGACAAAACATACAAAAATAAAAATAAATGTTAAATTATGATTATACGAGTAACTAATATAGCTAACTATTGTCTACATTTCTTTTTTCATTTCTCCTTTTGCAGGTCTGCTGGCAGAAATTTCTTAAGAAATAAGCAGTACCTTTGTACTCATATTTTATAATGTGTTTTCCTGTGTTGTCTACTGTGTGTACATAAATAGTTAAATAAATAAATACATAAATAAATAAAAGTAAACAGAGTGAGAAAAATAGTAAAATCATAAAAAAAAACCAAATACAAACAGAATTTATCCTGGAGGAGCTCGTGGCTAAATAATAACAACCACTCGGGCCAATTTGTGGATGGGTGACCACCCTTACATACCGAGTTTCCATCGTGCCTCGGAAAGCACGTTAAGCTGTTGGTACCGGCTGTCATTTGTCAATTTTTGGCAGTCGTTACAGGTAGTCAGTGGCCCTAATAGTCTGACAACCAGTCTTGCCAAGGGGTATCTTATTACCCAGTATTAACTGGGTTGTGGAGGTCAGATAGGCAGTCGCTCCATGTAAAATACTGGTATTCAGCTGCATCCGGTTAGACTGGAAGCCGACCCCAATATAGTTGGGAAAAGGCTAGGGAGGTGATGATGACAAACAGAATTTGTCCTGTACGAGACCAAAAGCAGCGGAGCAGCGGTGGCGGCCCCGACTTACGTTCAGTAAGTCGTGGGTTCGAACCCAGGCAGGCGCATTACTTTGTGTAATTTATTACATCACCGCTGCTCTCAAAACGGTGAAGGAAAACATCGTGAGGAAACCGGCATGTCCTAGAACCATAAATTCGAAGACATGTGACATCTACCAATCCGCACTGGGCCCGCGTGGTGGATTATATAGCCCATTCCCTCTCATAGAGAGGAAGCCTGTCCCAGCAGTGGGAACATTAATAGGCCGATGATGAGACCAAAAGGCTCCTATCTCTGCATGGTGCTGTAACATTTAAAAAAAACACTGCTGGGCAAAGGCCTCGAATCGCCTTTCTCCTTCAAACCTCTCTGTCCGGTGCGATATCTGGACACCACCTTCTTCGTGATATAAAAAAAATCTTTAAGTATTAAAACTTAAGGGTTTCCCTACAATTTTACCAAGACCAACCTACTAACCTTTTAAAATTGAAAACTTATGACTCCAGAATACTGTATTATTTATAAATCCAGCTAAGCTATAAAATTGCCTTGACAAAGTAAGCTTAGGTACAAATTATTGGCACGGATTACTCTGCTCGTATAATCCCTGCATAAAAATGTCAATAGTTTAGAACCCCTGTTTCTCTTCGTTATTAAGTTACCCGAGAGTTGCTCGGTCAAGGAAAAAACACTGCTGTTTTTTTATTACTTTTCAAACTAGCTGTTGCCCGTGAATTTCGTTCGCGTGAAACTATTTTTACCAAAAATATTACTTTCATTTTTCAATCGAATTTGTTACCCTAATTATTTTTCTAAAATAAAAATAGGCTATATTATACCTTATAACATAGTATCGGCTAGTAAAAGTCCTAGCAAATCAATCTGTTCACGCCCACGCTGGCGCCATCTAGCGCCAGGGAGCGTTACGCGGTGCGCCACTGCGCCATCAGCGGCATCTGTCACCGAGAGGACACATCGCTGCGAGCTCTGCCACTCCTCCGGTCTCCTGCTCACTCCATACGTTCACAACTTCATTCAGGGCGCCTATAAAAGGCTTGCATTGTATAAAATCATTCCCTTTTCACCTTCTCGACCACCTACTCATAGCGGAAACCAAAAACTACTGTAATACCAAATTATTTTCAATACAAGTAATGTAACCACGCAAGTCGCTTCATTCAAAACAATAACCCACGGGAACAGAACCTCATCCTGCACATATTTTGGTCATTCGAGCCATATTTTGATCCTGCGAGCCGTAAAATCTTGGACCAGCCGGAAGAAGACTCCACGCCAACCACGTGGCGACAATTTGGAGCTTCAATTGGACCAGGAGCCGGGTGCTGAAGACACGACGCTGACCGAGAGCAGCGGCGATCCCAGACAACCGGCAGCCATTTTACGAGGTTTATCGGAAAAATCTCGAGACGGAAGGCGTACACGTAAGAAACGGCGGTCAGGTCTCCGTTCCCGTCCCATCCGTTAATATTGTTTCGATTTGTGTTAAAGCTGTGTTTTATACGTTACAGACGCGAGTGCCAGCCACGTGGTCCCGGTGATTCTTGCATGCGGTGAGTCAATCCCACACTACCACACAACACTCATTCAGTTCGCCAAAATGTCGGTGAAAGCTGTAGACGAAGTCCTTTCCGAATTAAAAAAACGTAGGGGTAATATCAAGGGTCGTTTAACCCAATTCAAAAATCATGTAGATTCATTCGCGGGAGCTAACTTAACCCCCTTACAAGTAGCTGAATTAAATTTACGCGTACAAGCCGCGAACGAAATCTATGACAAATTCGATAATATTGAAAATGAAATAGAATTACTCCTGCCCGAATCGGATACAGCAGCGAATTTACAATACGTTGAAACATTAGATGCAATATATTTTACGGCAGTAGCAAGTGCTAAGTGCTTGATAAAAAACGCGGAAATTAGCGGACTTCCGGGTGCATCAGCTGGACGAACGGAATGTGCTCAACCACGTGTCAATATAAAATTACCGGACATAAAGTTACCTGCCTTTGATGGATCATATGATCAATGGCTGGAATTCAAACATTCATACACCACGATGATTCATAACCGTTCCGATTTAGATGAAATACAAAAATTCCATTATTTACGGTCAGCTCTGGGTGGAAGCGCGTTGCAAGTGATAGGTGCATTGGAGTTCAGTCCTGCCAACTATACTCACGCGTGGGAGTTATTAGAAAACCGTTATCACAACGAAAGGTTGCTAATAAACAATCACGTAAAAGCATTGCATAATATTCCAACAATAAAACAGGAATCACCAACGCAGATAAGGAAACTAATTGATACAATATTACGTAATCTTCGTGCCTTAAGCTCATTACACGAACCCACAGTCAATTGGGATACCTTAATCATCTACTTAGTGGTAACGAAGCTAGACTCGTCTACGGAACGCGAATGGGAAAATCACATAGGAACCACGTGCTTAGGGTCACGCGAGAAGGTCAAACTTGGCGATTTAATAACATTTCTTCGAAGCCGTGCGGACACGTTAGAAATGATCGGCGCGAATCACGTTAAATCATCGCCTCAGATTGATAAAATACAAGCTACAAGCGAGAAGCGAAGTTCACATCGCGTACATAGCTATACATCTGTCAAGGCGACACGCCATCATAATAACCGCGGTGATATCAGTTACAGGGGGGATTTACCCAAGTGTGTTCTATGCGATCGAGAACATTCTTTATACACATGTATAACCTTCCTTAACATGTCCGTGAGAGATAGAATCAAAGTAGTGAACGAAAACAAGGCGTGCGCGAATTGCCTGCGAACGGGTCACACAATAGACCAGTGTAGATTCGGGTCATGTAAGCAATGCCAAAGAAAACATAACAGCTTGCTACACTTAGACGAAAAAAGTAACAGTGCCTGTGTGCACGTCCAGTCGCACGGGGAGGCCGGCCACGCACACAGCCGAACAACCACGTTGCATTCAAACAATAATTCAAATACAACTGTTGTGTGTGACGCAGGCACAACCGAATTTAAGTTAATAAATACAGTGCTACTCTCTACGGCGTTAATAGAAATAGCGGATGATAAAAACGTCTACCATACGGCTCGTGCGCTATTGGACAACGGAAGTCAAAATTGTTTCATAACAGAAAAGTTATCAAAACAAATAAATGCGTTATACCTACAGTCCACTGTTCAAATCTCGGGTGTGGGACAGACAGTCTCACAATCTCGTCATTCATGCGATGTCACGATACGTTCCAAAACAAGCGATTTTAATACAAAGCTTCGATGTATTATATTACCGTGCATAACATCCAGTTTGCCTACAATGAACATCGAAGTTGGTCACATACATATACCTGAGTTTTTGCAATTGGCAGATCCGACGTTCAATGTTAGCTCAGACATTGATCTGTTGATTGGCGCGGATAGATTTTGGGATCTACTGGAAACCGATAAAATTCGTTTAGCTAGTGGTCCATTCCTACAAAATTCAAAGTTAGGATGGCTGTTATCCGGTCCAGTGTTCGTAAAGAACCCAAAACAAACTCACGTTCATTGCCACTTCAGTCAGGAAATTGACAAACAATTACGACTGTCTTGGGAAATCGATAATATTCCTTCATCATCATGCGTACCCCTAAAAGATGATGAACGCACTTGCGAGGAATTATTTAATAACACCAAACGCGTTAAGAAGCGGTAGATTTTCGGTTCGTACATCGCTAAGAGAAGCTGCACCAGACACGCTGGGCGATTCTTATACATTAGCGAACAACCGACTTCTAACCTTAGAACGTAAACTCGAATGTTTATCAAATAATTTATACGTTTAACACTTACTCTATGCGAATACATAACGGCCTAGGTCACTTGTCCAAGTTAGTGTTTCCCAATTCATTCATCATCATGCGTTCCCTTAATAGGTGATGAATGAACTTATGCGTTTTTTGCACTAACTTTATGCGAAAACATGATGACTTAGGTCACATGTCCGAGTAAGTGATTAGTAGTCATTCAAACTGCTATCTTCTGCACTACGGTGTCGTTATAGAATTTAGCAGGACTATAATGCGTTGTCTTCAATGCTAGTGCCGTCACTAGTTAGAATAAATCATTTACATATTTCGTTATTCAGTAGCCGGGACCCGCCTTACAAAACGATATTTTTTCGATTTTGATGCGAATCAGACAATATTAGTACGTAGTTGTGCAGACGTGGAGAAAACATTTCGTCAAGTTCTTCTCCAGCCATACCAAAGGTCACTACAATTAATATTGTGGCGGGATAACCCTTCAGATACGTTAAACAAATATCAACTGAATACAGTTACTTATGGAACTGCGTCAGCTCCATATTTAACCATGCGTTATATATTATATTATAATACATAGTTACTCGTAGCATTAGAATGCGATAATGACGTTGTCGCTCATGTCATCACATAATACGTTTACGTAGCAAATAGTTTTATCTTCTACTTAAGATAAACTTTAAAAATAAATACGTTTCATTTTAATACATTTAATACGAATACAATAAATAAATAATTAATTAATTTAATTCTATACGAAAAAATTGTTTATCTTATTTACATAACCGTTTACACTGTTTTAATCAAGTTAGATGCGACAACTCCGATGCATGCAGCTTACCAGATGTAAAACACAAACAAACCTGCTTACCATCTTTTCAATACGAAAGCGTAATCAACTTCGAGAAATATGCGTCATTCACTAAAATCATACGAATAGGTGCCTACGTACTTAGATTCATTAATAACTCACGCCTCACCTCAGCTGATCGAAGCGGCCGACAAACCGGTTTGTTATCAGTTAGTGAGCTGAGCTCCTCGCAAAAAATGCTAATTAGACTTGCACAAAGGCATTCCTTTCCGGACATTTTAAAAAACTTAGTAGATAATATTCCTCTTCGACGAAGTTGTAAACAATATAATAAAGTTTCTAGTCTTAATATTTTTGTAGATGAACATAAGATAATTCGGGTTGGCGGGAGATTAAATAATGCGTCTAGTTTCGCCTACGACAAAAAACATCCGGTTTTGTTGTGTAGTCGGCATCCATTCACTATTAGTTTATTTAGATTCGAACATGTACGTTTATTACATGCTGGGCCTCAACTTTTATTAGCTACCGTGCGTGAGTGTTGGTGGCCATTGAACGCTAGAAATCTAGCTCGAAAGATAGTGCACGAATGTGTGACGTGCACACGTATCCGGGGTAAGACGTTAGCACCTATCATGGGCAACTTACCTCCTGAGCGTTTGGACCCGGGCTACCCGTTTATGCGAACTGGTGTAGACTATGCTGGGCCAGTCTTCATATTATCTAGAAAGGGCAGAGGTTCTAGATTGACTAAAGCCTATATCTGTCTTTTCATTTGATTCGCGACTCGAGCAATGCACTTGGAACTCGTAACTAGTCTATCTACAGATGACTACATACTAGCATTAAAACGTTTTATTAGTAGGCGAGGTAAGCCTTGCACTATCTTTTCCGATAACGGCAGGAATTTCGTCGGCGCGGAAAAGGAATTTCCTGTATTCCTGGAACAGGGATCGGAACATATCATCGATTATGCTTCCGATAACAGCATCGAATTCCGATTCATTCCTCCTTATTCACCACACTTTGGCGGCCTGTGGGAAAGTGGGGTACGGTCATGCAAGCATCACCTGAGACGCATAGTAGGAAACGCACGATTAACTTACGAGGAATTTTCCACAGCTTTGACACAGATCGAAGCTGTTCTAAATTCCCGTCCAATCTCACCTCTCTCCTCAGACCCTTCGGACCTTACTCCTCTCACCCCCTCTCATTTCCTCATTGGCCGACCGATGACGTCGCCACCTCTGAGAGATGTTACAGACCAGCCACCTTCAAGATTGACACGCTACGAACGCGTTGAGCAGCTGCGGCAACACTTCTGGCGGCGCTGGTCCACTGAGTACGTGTCGGAGATGCAGCTGCGAACTAAGTGGAAGACCAGGCAGGAGGACATCAAGTTGGGAAGCCTAGTTCTCATTAAGGACGACCAGTTGCCACCGTTAAAGTGGCGGCTAGGTCGCATTCTACATATATTTCCAGGGAGAGATGGCGTGGCTCGAGTGGCTGACATCAGAACAGCTGCCGGGACGATCAGGCGGGCCTTCTCAAAGATCTGCCCGCTGCCACCACAGCCTGCGGGTGGCGACGCCTGACTTCTGGTGGGCATCATCTTGGAAGCAATTCTCCCAAGGCCGGGGGGATGTTCACGCCCACGCTGGCGCCATCTAGCGCCAGGGAGCGTTACGCGGTGCGCCACTGCGCCATCAGCGGCATCTGTCACCGAGAGGACACATCGCTGCGAGCTCTGCCACTCCTCCGGTCTCCTGCTCACTCCATACGTTCACAACTTCATTCAGGGCGCCTATAAAAGGCTTGCATTGTATAAAATCATTCCCTTTTCACCTTCTCGACCACCTACTCATAGCGGAAACCAAAAACTACTGTAATACCAAATTATTTTCAATACAAGTAATGTAACCACGCAAGTCGCTTCATTCAAAACAATAACCCACGGGAACAGAACCTCATCCTGCACACAATCCATCCAGTCGTTTCGGAGATTAGCCGGAACAAACAGCCAAAATTGGGGAAAAATGAATTTTTGCTATATGTATTTATGTATTTTCTGCTGATGATGACGATGATGCTATCATCGTCACCATCAGCATATTAATGTTCCCACTGCTGGGACACAGTCCTCCTCTCAATGAGAGGGATATTTTCATATGTACATAGTAAAAGCTGTTATTTTGATATACTGACAAACAGACACTAATATATTTATTTGTGTAGATAAAATAAACTGGCTAAAATAAGATCTATAATCTATTTAGAACTTGGAACTACCCACAACCAAGTTATCGTTGGAAAAAAATGGCGTCGGTTTTTATAGCCCTTGTTAGAGATTGAAAATAAAAACCATGTCGCAAGCCTGGCTTGTAAGTAACAAGAGGAAAGCGAGTGATTCAGAGGAGAAAACAACATAAAATATAACATCAACGGTTGAGGTAGAGATGTACCTAATTGTGCCGGACGGGCGTGATCGCTAGACGCGGGGGTGTATGTGTGCCTACCTGACGTTCTGCCTATACTCTACCAGACGTACTGCCTATACTATCTCTGTGCACACATACTCTTCGCACCTAGACGGCGCTGACGTTCTACACCTGTAGGTTACAGATACCTCAGTCGTTTACTATCAGGGGAAAAGGGTTACTGAGAACACTGATAAACTTTCATAACTTTTCAGGAAGCGATTCGATATTTCTTCATGACTTTCGCGCACTACTTACCTATACTGCTTGATTTACTCACTTTATAATAATATATTTGCCGTACGTGATGACTACAATTCTAGTAAAATCTAATTTTACTAACGTACTATGGAACTTTACTGTAACGTGGACCGCGAATCGCTTCCTGTTTTTTGGAATACTTTATTATATATTTTCATTTGAATATTTACAGGTTTTCTGTGTTATTACAGTTCTGAACTTATATCTAATTACATTTTAGATGTAACATGGTTTGTACATAGTGTTATCTATTTACTAACACGAAAAATACACAGTTCTTTATTGAAATTAAAGAAATAAAGCTAAATTAGTACAGAACTTTCCAAAACGTGGTTGGTTAAAGGATCTTTCAGGATACATTACACGGAAACTGGCATTGGTACTGTAAGTATATAGAGTGCCATATACAAGGAGGTTGTATGGCCTATCTAATATTTACTTTTACGTGTCTACATTATCCAGCCTGTAACGATCCTTCAACTGTCGGTATGTTAGGCCAAATTTACATGCTATGAACACAGATAGATGCGTTAGACCGTCATATCCTCGACAAGTGGCTTTCCTAAAGGGCTAAGTTAACACAAAATAACTATATCCAGGCCTAGGTCGCAACCTAGGCTACCTGGATCTCAACAAATTACTAAATTATAGTATATAAAATGCCACTTTCGAGCCGATATGAGTGTAACGCTTACTGTTCGGTTTATTTACTAAATCAAATCACTGACGCACTTGTTTATTCGTCACTGTTATTGCCCATGTATCACTGACTCTACACTATCGATGCAAAGAAACTATTTACACTTATTTTGGTGACGTTCGTCGCGAACACTAATCTAATAGGACACCCCCAAATAAAGTGAAAACGCTTTATAGAGGGCGCAACTGGCCACATAATACGTCTTTTATATTATACAGCCGTGCTTGCCTAGGTTGGTGTGTGGATGGGTGACCACCCATATACCGAGTTTCCTCCGTGCCTGGGAAAGCACGTTAAGCTGTTGGTCCCGGCTGCCATTTGTAGATCTTTGACAGTCGTTACAGGTATTCAGTGGCCCAAAAAGTCTGACAACCAGTCTTACCAAGGGGTATCGTATTACCCAGTACTAACTGGGTTGTGGAGGTCAGATAGGCACTAAGCAGTTGCTCTATATAAAATACTAGTATTCAGCTGCATGCGGTTAGACTGGAAGCCGACCCCAACATAGTTGGGAAAAGGCTACGCAGATGATGATGATATTATACAGCTATTTGTTAATTATGTCATTTCTGTTGACAGTAGCCCTAAAGTCTGACAAAGTATCGTATTCATCATCATCATCATTTCAGCCGAAAGACGTCCACTGCTGGACAAAGGCCTCCCCAAAGTTCTGGAGTGGCGACCGACGATGCGTTGGAAGACCTTCCACTAGGTGGACCGATGACCTGGTGAAGTTGCGCGAATCCATTGGATGCGAGTCGCACGGGACCGGTCAATGTGGCGACACTTGGGGGAGGCCTATGTCCAGTATCGTATTACCCAGTACTAACTGGGTTGTGGAGTTCAGATAGGCTTAAAAATGGGATAGGATGTAGAATACTGGTATTTAGCTGCATCCGTTTAGACTGGAAGCCGACCCCAATGTAGTTGGCTAAGGCTATCAAATGCTGCTGATGATGATTTTGTACAAATCAAGATAACAACGAGAATTTCGATTCCACACAAAATAAAATTTCCATTTCTATGCATGCATTATGATGGTGGACGGCTATTTGAGTAGAGGAAGACCAAAGAAACGATGGATGGCCTGTGTTAAGAAGGATATGGTAAGAAAAGAAGTGTCTGACGAGATGACGAAAAATTGAGGAGTATGGAAGAAGAAGACGTGCAAGAGAACGATGATGCATGCATTATGAGAATATCTAAATAATGTATGAGTTTTAATGCTCGAACGTATAAAATATAACTTGCGTTAAACATTACGTCATTCTAACATAAGAGTGATTGATGTACACCGAAGCGAAACATTCGATCGATACACGTGGATGAATGTATTACATTTAGGTATGATGTAGTTACAAAACAATAGCATTTATGTAAAGGTAAATAAGTGGCAATATTGTTTGTAAATCCAAAGACCAAAGATAGGATGGATGGAGTGTGTGCTAAATGGGGGTGACTCAAGAGATGACGAGTAATAAAGAAGAAAGAGACAATGCTTGATTCCAAATAAATTGGTATAGGTGCAGAAGAATTATGATTGTTGATGGCAGCTTTCAATACGCATCGTTTATATCAGTCCTATTCATTTCTAGCGTTTCCATCACGTTGTCGAAGAAGAAAGAATAATATAGAAGTACCATTTTATTTTCCAATAGCCTTATATGTCCCTCTGTTGCGCAAAGGTCTCCCCATATCCTTCCAGGTACTCTTCTCCTACGCTACCTCGAGGTAAGTACCATATTATTCTAAAATAGGCTGCGTGTTGTACGTGACTAACAAAAGATTTGTCTTTCTTCATTAAAAAAATTTTTTATTTTGATAATGTAATCTTGGTAAAAGGTTTCACGATGTCCATTTCAATGACATAAAACAAAAAATAAAAGTTATTAAGACAGCTTTCCTTAGAACAACCGATTTTCCTATTTTGTTTCTTTTAACTTGCACAAGATCATCAATCATAAAGATGACAAACAAAATCAATTCATGATATTTATCGATGACGGGCACTTTGCAAGGCTCTACCCTTCTCTGGTCTATCTGTGTTTTAAAAAGGTCTGAACAGTTGTTAAGGTCAAACTAGCTCTATCATCATGATGATTTCCTGATTTAAAAGCAAGTTGATTTGATTTATTGAACCTTCCTGGAACATGGAAATAAAACCTTTGAACATACTTGATTTTATTTTGGAACTCTTTTATTTATTTATTTGGTACACCAACAGTAGTTCAAACTAAGAATTAATATCAATCAATAAAACTAACATAAAAGTGCTGGTATATGTGCCTAATTATAGACAATCATAACTCTTATTTACGAAAGAGTTAAGATTGTCTATATATTGGCGTTCCCTATGTACCTATGCGCTCAAGCCGATACATATCGCAGGATGAAAGACAGGTTTTGCGCTACACATGATAAAACTATAAAACACAAATAAGTTGGGGGTACCCACTTCCAATGAGTACGCGTAACACTGGTCAGTTTCCCCTCACTCTTAATTTAATTCGAAACAAAGTAACGAGTGAGGTAAAATACAGGGCGCTAATCTGGAAGGGTTCCGAATGACCCTTTTTGCCTTACACAATAAAGTTTGAAATCCTATGGACTTACTACACTAACCGTAGTATCGATATACTCCTACATTTATGAATCGGGATTATACAAACATAGATTTTAATCATGGGTTCATTGCCTGTGGACTATATTTCAGCTTGGACCACGTTCAGGACTCCACAGTCCCCGGGGTCTATAAATCAGGCTGCAAACGTAACTGGAGCCTATGGTGCTAATTTACGAGTAAAACGAGGATTTACAACATTCTATCTTTTTGTATTAAAATATCCAAAAAGTTGGCAACGTCGCAAACAGCTGTCAACTATTTACCTATTTTAATGAATTTGGCAATATAACTGAATGGAATAAGAAATATGGGTAACTAGTGAACAAGAATATTATTTACTAATATTAAATTAAAACACTGAATTTTATGTTGTAACCGTTTTAGGTGTAAAAAGGAACTTGAAAAGTTTCCAAATAGATGTTTTCGTCTCGAACTGATTATTTGGTGAAACGATTTTTATTATTGCATTTCATAATCAATATTTTAGTTCTCTAGTTAGCCATATTTCTTTTTTCCATGCAGTAATATTGTGAAATTACTGCCGCGACCTACGGGACGAGCTGCTGGAGGGCGCGCGTGTGCGTCGCGGTATGACCACTGACCACAGCGGATCTCGATCTGCCAGGCCCAGCGACGCGCTTCTATGTAAACGAGCGCCTTACAAAGGTGAACCGCGAGTTGTTTCGGAGCGCGCGCGAGGCGGGCAGTCGCCTCGGTTGGCAGTTCGTGTGGTCAAAGCGTGGACGTATCCTCGCCCGCTACAAACCCGGTGATGCCACTTGCCACATCCGCTGTGAAGCTGACATTCTGCGTATATTCGGCCCGCCCGCGCCACCGGCTACTAGTGCATAAGCACTTAAGAGAAGCTCTCTTGTTTGTTTTTGTTTGGTTTGTTTGTCCAGTTTTATATAGTTTTTTTCTGGTTAAGGTTTATATTACTTATACATTCTTGTGGACTTTAGAAGTAAGGTTATTAAAAGTAATTGACAACCTGTCAGAAGTAACATTAATTTCTCTGTTTTCACATTTTATGCTTTGTTTTGTATTGACAGGTGTGTGTCTCGCGGCGCGCCTCAGTAAGCTGGGTGTAAACCAGTTTAATAATAACACTACACATATTTACCTTCACCTATTTATCACGGAACTTCGATTCCATTTCACAAACCCTATGATTAATTTAATATTCTACGCTGTCTACATATTTATAATTCGACTTAGACTACTACTACACCAAATTACGATTGAATGTGCACTGATAATATTTATTTTGCTAATGACGGTATTTATTTTAAACTATTATAATGACGACTAAAGGAGAAAAGTATTTTAAAGTTGGGTTTCTGAATGCTGGATCATTGGGTACAGGTCACGATGACTTGATTGGTGCACTTGACAGGCATTGCTTTGACATTATGGCCATTAACGAAACTTGGCTTCGGCCGGGCGAGGACGGGCGCGCTCCGGTAGTGCCCGGCTATCGTCTGCGTCACACGCCGCGACCAGCAAGTGTGCGCGCTGGCCGTGGTGGGGGTGTTGGTTTTTATGTGCGGCGGGGACTGAGCGTGCGTACTTGGACTAGCGCGGTTGATCCCAGGTTCGAATCGGTTGAGCAAATGTGGTTAACAATCTCATTGAATGGCAGGAAGATTGCTATAGGAACAGCGTACCGACCGCCATGGTTAAATCTTCTCCTCTTCCTTGATGCCATAACGGACTCTATTAGTTCTCTGGGTAACTGTGATCACTACATTCTACTGGGCGACTTCAATGTAGATATGAAGGATACAAGTGGGGTAAAAACGAAAAATGTCAATGAATTTCTTAATTCGGTTAATCTTACGCAGCTGGTCACAAGCTCTACTCACTACACAGCGTCCAGTGAAACACTTATCGATCTCATATGTACGGACTTGAGGGCAAGATACACTGCGGTAGAATCTTTAGGTTCACTAAACGGTCATTCTATTGTAGTAAGTGAATTTAATATTAAGCGTGATAAATTTAAACCGTTCGTGGTGAAATATCGCCCTCTTAAAAATGTATGCACCGAAACATTTAACGTAGACTTGTTGTCATTAAACATTGGTACTATTTCAACGCTCGACAACGTTAATGATATGGTACATGTATATAACACCCTTATAACTTCCTTGTTTGATGTTCACGCTCCTATCAAATCATGTATAGTAAAAGAAAAATCGTATCCGTGGATTACAGACACAATCAAACTTATGATGCGTTTGCGTGACGAAGCACTAAATGCTTTTAGGAAAACAAAGTCAGAATCCAAAAAGAAATACTACAAAGACTTGAAGCATTTGGTGACAAATTCTCTGCACAACGAAAAGACCGCGTATTTCAAACATAATATTAACACTAAATTAAAAAATCCCAAATTGCTCTGGAAAAATCTGAAATCCACCTTATTACCCTTTAAATCTAGACAAGACCTTCCGTCGCATTTTACAGATCCTGACCTAATTAATAGAAATTTCCTGATTGTTCCCGGCAACCCCGTGGCAAGCGCATCGCTTATGGACTACTATGACAATCATAGCCACGGTGAGGCAATTTTTACAATCGCTCCAGTGGACGAGAACAATGTGTCACGCACTATCGCCAGCCTCAAAAGTAACGCTGAAGGCTGCGACAACATTAACCTGGACATGATTAATATGACTTTGCCGCACACGTTGAAAGTTTTAACAGACATAATCAACAGCTCCATCGAAACGTCAACATTCCCTGACCAATGGAAAATTGCTTCCATTAGGCCCTTGCCAAAAAATTCAAACCCAATAACCTTGAAAGATTTACGCCCTATTAGTGTATTACCATGTGTATCCAAAATATTAGAGAAAATCGTCAGCCGCCAACTTACGCTGTTTCTGGAACAAAATAACATTTTACCTGATTTACAATCAGGGTTTAGGAAGCAGCGCAGTACATCTACTGCTTTACTAGATGTCACTGACAACATATTATCTGCCCAGGATAAGGGAATGTGCACAATACTGGTTTTATTAGATTTTTCCAGGGCATTTGACGCTATAAATATCTCATTGTTGTTGTCGAAGTTAAAATATTACGGTTTCGACAAAGAAGCTATACAATGGTTCCGTAGCTATTTAACTAATAGGCAACAATTAGTAGACCTGCGTTTAAGTGACGGCACTGCTCTTAGATCGGCACCTGTTTCCGTAGAGAGAGGAGTTCCGCAGGGTTCCATTTTGGGTCCCATTCTCTTCATTTTGTACTGCGCAGACATAATAAGGTGCCTCCGGAGATGCAAGTACCACATATATGCCGACGATGTACAACTGTACATATCCTTCAAACCAGACGAGTATGACAGCGCCATTAAAGATCTTAACGAGGATCTTCAACGCATCGCCGTTTGGTCTGAGGAAAATTGCCTGTCGCTAAACCCTTCCAAAACAAAATATATTGTATTTGGCACAAGACAACAGCTGGCTAAACTGCCTTTGACTTTTACCTTGGAACTAATGGGTGAACCAATTGAGAGAGTGTACGAGGCGCGAAATCTAGGTCTTGTGATGGATAAATCCCTTCGTTTTGAGAACCACATAGCAAACTCAGTCAGAAACTGTTTTTATCGCTTGAAGGTTCTATATAAGATGAGGTCTTTCTTATCGGAATCTCTACGGGAACAACTTGTGGAAACATTGGTACTTTGTAGGTTGAACTACGCCGACACAGTGTACGGCCCTCGCCTACTAGCTCGTACAGACCGACTCATTCAAAGAGTACAGAACGCTTGCGCGCGGTTTTGCTACAATATTCCTCGGCGAGGACACGTAACACCTTTTTTAAACAAGCATAAGTCGTTAAAAATGAAGTCCCGACGTAAACTACACTTGGCATGCCTCCTGTTCGGTGTGGTTAAATGCAAAAAACCGGACTACTTATACAACAAACTGAGTTGGTTAACTAGTAGACGCGAATGTGGGAGAAGACAATGCTCGCAACAACTCTCGTCTCAGCATCATAAAACAGCAGCGTTCAGGGGTAGTTTTCGTTATGCGGCTTCCAAAGTGTGGAATAACCTGCCACCACCAATCAGAATTATCAGCTCAATAGACACATTCAGAAGACGTTTACGGCAGTATCTAATTGAATCACAACGGAAATTAGATATGGTCGCACAGAATGACTCAATTATATGACGTACAAATCATCCTACCTACCTATCTAATTATCTTGAACACTTTTGATATTTATTCACATTTGATTTATTTATTTGTATTGTCTCCCAATTTTTATTAACATGTAGTTTTATTTGTTTATTATTTTGCACACCAATTTATTTTATTTAAGCATCTATAAATATATACATTACATGCACAATTACACATACCTAGTAACGGTAACACAAAGTAGGTACAAAACTGTTTTATATCTCACTACTGTTTTATATCCGTAACGTCACCATGACAGGTCCAGTTGAAAACCAGCGTCGGGCACTAGCTGTCCGGCATTTTGCTGAACTGGGCCTATTTGGCGCAGCCGTGAGACACACAATATTTTCTTTTTTTTTTAGTTTTTTTAGTTTTACAGTATTAATTTAAGTTTTTCATTTTGTTTTCACTTACTTTATTTTTTTTTATTTGTTGTGTGCACTTATGGCATGTGCCGAATAAATATGTTTTCTTTCTTTCTTTCTTCTTTCAAATTAATTAAAACAGGCAAATGTTTGACAGATATTTGCGAGGTTGCCAACTTTCTGCATGCGCCCTCTTAACGCTATGATCGTGAATGATCAATATGCTATGCTTGTGGGTAAATTACAGCTGCACGGTATGAACGATAGTTAAGCTACGCTTTCTGAGGCCGGTCTGTGGATGGGTGCCCATTATTTTCGTATCGAGACTTCAACGGGGGCCGGAAAGAATGTTAAGCCGTTGGTAAGCCGCTGTAATTTTTAGATATTTGACGTCATTTCGTCGTTTGTAGTAAGTGTTTTATAATAATGGAAATACGACAATGTCATTAAAACACAATTTTATTACGAGACCATTGATCGATCATTGTGAATTTAGCAATTACGAACTTAAGCAAAATGACAATGGGATGGGAATGGAATCGTGTTGGAGTGACGAATTTATAAAAATAGCAGAATTGGGCCCGTGGTTAGAGGCCTGAAAATCTGACAATTCCATCCATTCCGATAAATCTTTGTTTATTTTAGACAAAATATCTGATTGTAAACCGTTGATCAAAACCTGTGGTTTTGTTGTTTTTTATTGAATGCTCTATGTCCACACCAGCTTCTGTAAGCGGCTTCGCCCACTTGAAGTTTGATAACTGTTCCATGGAATCTTACTACCGGGATAAAAGTATCCTATGTTTTAATCCAGGTTATAAACTATCTTTGTGCAAAATTACATCCAAACCGTTCAGTAGTTTTTGCGTGAAAGAGTAACAGACATGTATCCATACATACATCCATCCATCAATACACACAAACTTTCGCATTGATAATACTAGTATAATACTTGCTTTAAGCATGCAAATAATAAAGATAATGAAGTCAAAGTAATGTTCATCCAAACCGCCAAGTGGAGAGATTTGAATGATACCGACACTGAAAATAACCAAAATAATATCCCTGAAAATATAACACTCCTTTGTTTGGGCAGATCCCTACTAATATTGTTACATCGGCCCTACTAGAACATCCGAGAAAGCACGTGATTACAGTATGTGTACGTTGGAATTTCGAGAGATTTCTATTATTATTAGTTTTAAAGTTAAGTAGGTACAAACTCGCGACCTCTTGATAAAAAGATATTAGAATTTCGACCGTACGCCTACGGCATACGGTTCATATTTGTGTGTTTTGTACAAGTAGCTAGTAATAATAATTACCTACTACTTTTATTACTTACCTACTGTTCTATTGTTAGTGTTTTTATGACCCTCTAGAATATTCGTGGTTATTCTGGTGTGTCTGTTGGCGAATATAAATACATCGCTCAGGCCCGCGACCGTCAGTCTTGTTTTGGCTACACAGCGAAGCGAATCGAAGTGAACTTGAAGGCGCTTAGACGAGCTAAATTAGCAACTCTATTTGTGGTGGTTCAAACTTCGTTTAAAATGCTGTTAGAATAAAGTTCTAATCAGCTTGTACTACAATGTGGTTGTTACGTCAGCCACTGCGGGCCAAATAGCGCGAAATGAGTGGTTTCGATCGATTTACAAAAAAACTATTGATTGGATTAAAAAACTAGAACAGTATCATGCTAATATATTGCTTGTAGAATTATTTGCAAAAAAAAAACAGAATGATCGCATGCATGTTTTTATTGTTTGAAAGATATTTTTGAGGTAAGTTCGTGATTTCTTTTTATCGAGCCAAATTAATTGTATTATGTTTTCAAAACAGTATCATGCTAGCATATATCCTGAAGAATATCATATATTTTTCTGGTCTTGCTTATAGCAGTGAATCATATACTTTTAGTAATTATAAAACTCGCGTTTAGCTCATGTAATCGCCTGAAGTGCGATATCTAAGCGAAGTGAACTGTAGTGTATTTGTGATTAAGTTTAAATTGTTTTGTGATTAATAAAGTTATTGTGTTCTTTAATCGGTAGTAACTAATTTATCTCGTACCCAGCTCGTAACAATATTATAAACTAGCTGACCCGTGCCCACTTCGTTGGGCGGTGCGATGTTGCAATGTTTTCACTCTTTGGTTAGCGAGCCGCTGCGAGCGCTCAGCGCTAGTCTCCCTATCCCTTGTTGCTGAGACATGCTGCGCACGTTCAGCGCTAGATTCTCGAGCACGGGCCTGCGATGTTCTCGCGATTTGGCTAGTATTATAAATGTGAATGTAAGTTTGTTTGTTACGCTTTCACGCGAAAACTACGGAACGGATTTGGATGAATTCTGCACACAGATAGTTTATAACCTGGATTAAAACAAAGGATACTTTTTATCCCGGTAGTAAGATCCCATGGGACAATAATCAAACTTCACGCGGGCGAAGCCGCTGGCAGAAGCTAGTAATAAATAAGTCTTGCGGTTTGCAGGTGCGGTCAGGTTCAGAGGAATTATAGAAACTTAATATTTTTCATAATGGACGCTTATCAAAAAATGTCCGCTATTTCCATTTTTATCAGATTCATAACATATTTTAGAGAAGATTGCACTGTCTGAGTATCCTACACTCGAAAGTACTTTCGCATCACCGTTTCTGGGAACCAAAATATTCCTTAGGACCATACTAACTCCTCTTTACACCTTAAAAGGCGACCAAAGAAAAAAAAAAGCGAAACGACTTTTTTCAGACGACCTTCAAGGCTTTTACGCGAAAATGTAAACGAAATATACACACAGTAGGACGTACAAACTATTGAGATAAATAAGTTAGTCGTAAGTTTACGAGGGTAGGAACAGGCAACAGAGTAAACAAGATGGAGTGCAAACGGCATTACAGAGTTCGTGGCTAAACGGATAAGTGCAATGCTATGCTTGCCACGAGGCCACCATGTTGGCGAGCTAGTGATGCGCTCGTGAATAATTAGGTAGTGCTACTAATTATGCTTCTCCGTATCGATAAATAGCTGGAATAAAGTATTTGACGTTTTAGTCCCCGCCACGAGAAGCTATAAATTTTGTAAACACACATTCTGGTTAGCAACCTTTGGATTAAATTAAAAAACGACAGCGTCATAGTGATCTTACTTCAAAATGGCGCCGCGGCCCAAATGTTTACGTTCCATGATGTCAGATGCGATCAAGTACACAAAGCATTAGACGACAGCTTTTTATATCGCCGAAATATAACCCGACCATGTGAAATTGATCGTTGGTTTCGTATAACTCGTATGATAATTTGAGTTGATTGAATTTGGGAGTATTTCTTGTTGATTGAATTGTCGCTACGTCGAAAAGTCTTGGTAGAAATTCTTTGTTTACATAAATTATAGCTTCTCGTGGCGCGGACTATAGAATACTAGCTTCTGTGAGCGGCTTCGCTCGCGTGAAGTTTGATTATTTGGGGCTTTTGGGGGCTTTCGGGACCAGGACCGCGGTCCCGGATTCCTCCTAAATATTTCGTAGTGGTATTTTGGGACCACAAGAAAAAAAAAACAAAGTTATATTTTGAGAAAGTACGGTCAACCAAACAATTTAGATGTGATACAAATAATAGTATTTTATAAAATATTAAATTGTACTCGTGGCTCTCGTAGACCCTTGTAACGGCACTAAAATGCCCGTGGTCTCTTTTTCAGATATACTAAATTAAGAAGGCGATCAGACAACTATCAGAGTCAGAGGGCCAGAATCATGGAGGAAGTATTGTATTGTATAGCGGGCTGACATATATAAGAAAACAATGATATTTGTGGAAAAGCACATACTGTTCTAAAAAACCAACAAAATACTGTCAAAAAAAACCAAGTACTAAAACATTTAACTGTCCACCAGTACTTTTATAACGACAGTGACGCAACCAATTATGGGATAAGTTCTATGTCTACCATTCATTGATGACGTAATGAGGTACCAACGCATCTCCAATATACTCGATGACACGCTCTGCAACGTGTCATTTATTGATGAGGGGAACCAATTGGTGTGTCCAAGTAGACGACGAAACCACGGCGCGATCTAATTCAAATCATAAAAATGTTCAAAGTTGCCGACGTGCTCGATAGATGGCGTTGACGTCGAGTTAGATCGCGCTATGGTTTCGTTACCACGGATAGTATAAGTAGCTTTGGAGTTTTTTTGGTACGTGTGATTCTTTGCGATTCTTTATAGAATATACGCCCTATTGGAAACATAAAGTGAGTTTCATTAGGTGTTCTCGCCTTCGGACCTTGAAATTAAGTACATGGTCCTTCGAAGTCGGATTGGCGTGAAGGTGTTTTTTGGATAGTCATCGGTGGTGGTGGTGATTATCGCCCCACAACGTCAGTACTGGGCAGTGGATCGCTGTTCAGAGCTTCCCTACAGCGAGGCGTCAGCGGTGACGTCATCGAAGCAGAGGATCCGGCTGGGTGCCGGAGGAGTGACGTTGCGTGGAGGAGCCAGGCAGAGAAGTTCGCGGAGTGGCCACCAGAGGTCGCCACAACACAAGTGCGGCGTGTGACGTCGAGTATCAGTGTCAGTGAGTGCATAGTGGAGAAATCGTGAGTACATTCTCGACCTTATTACTAAGAAGAAATTAACTTCTACAATTCAAGAAAGTGCATTGAAACTTGAACCTTAAATTCACTAGCTAATTAACTTAACCGTTGCCGTTGGTAATAGTAGTTTGGACTTGTACTAATTTTAAGCAAAAGTGGTTGAGACGGGGAACCTATGCCCGATTTTACTCAAGAATACAAGTCCAAAACACTTGTAGAATTTTAAACATTATCTGGGACTTAGAAAATATTTCGAAGTGCTTCAAAGAAACTTTTATGGTGTTATTGAACGTGTTTATTGGACAATAAGTTATAGTGTTAGTTATTTATAGTTTTATGGGTATTCAGTAGTTGCTAGAAAATTGTGTATTTTATATTTGTGACCTAACCTACTTGTGTTTTTAATTCAAAATGGAGTCGCTTAACGATATTCAAGAAGATATTAAAGCTAAAATGCTTAAGTCAAAATCTAACTTTAAAAAATCTCCTAAAGAGCGTCTAACTGTTTGTTATATAGAAACTAGGATTGAAAACTTAGAACAGCAATGGCAACTATTCCACACAACACATGTAAAAATAATTAGTGAAATAAAAAAGCCTGATTTAATTAGTTCAAATTATCATAAGAATGGCTTGTATGATGAGGTCGAAGAGTTTTTTATACAGTTTAAAAGCGAGCTGAAAGAACAATTAAACAATATGAAAATGTCTAGTGAAACGTATAATGTTAGTCCAGGAGCTAGTTGTAGTATAGGAGTTAGAAACTTTAAGTTACCTGAGGTTAAGATACCTGTGTTCTCTGGAAATTATAGTGAGTGGCAGACATTTAGGGATTTATTTATGGGGTTAATCCACAACAATAATACTCTAGACGATGCACAGAAATTATATTATCTTAAAGGGTACTTAACCGGAGATGCAGAGCCACTATTAAGAAATATTAATGTAACATCGGATAATTATAAGGCTAGTTGGGCCAAATTAGAAGCAATGTACAACAATAAAAGATTTATAGCAAATGGAATTTTAAAACGTTTGTTTAATCAAAAGAGTTTAACAGTAGAATCGGCCGCTGAAATAAAAAGATTACTTAGCACCACATCTGATTGCTTGGGTTCAATAAAAAATCTAGGGGTAGATGTTTCTTCTTGGGACATCCTAATAATATACATGGTTAGTGCCAAATTGGATAAGGACACCAGGAAGGCCTGGGAATTAAAGACAGCTTCAGATTCAACAGACGATTTGACTACCTTTACTCAATTTACTGAGTTTTTAACTGGCCGATTTCGAGGTTTAGAAAACTTAGAAAATAAAGCTCAGGTTCAAAAGAGTTCACAATCGTTCCATGTGGTTGGCAAAGAAAAGGCTGAGTTATCTTGCCCTTTTTGTTCGGCCTCTCATAAGGTAACTGCTTGTAAAGGTTTTTCTAAAGAAAGTAACGATACTCGACGTGATTTCATACAAAAAAAGGGGCTTTGTTTCATTTGTTTGGGTAGTAACCACTCTGCCAGATTTTGTAGAAACACCGTCAAATGCCATATATGTAAAAGACGCCACCATACTTTAGTCCACCCTAGCGGTGGTTCTGGGTCTGTTGGTGAGGTCACGGGCGTTGATCAGAAGGAAGCAGCGTCAGTTGCTGCTAGGAATAGTACCTCAATGGGGGAGTCTCAAAAGGCCGCTGTACAAGCGGAGGGATCTACTAAGCCAATAGTTTCATGCCTTTCGACAGGAAATTGTAAGGATACGGTTTTAATACCTACGGCTTTAGTAAAGGCCATGTCGAAAGATGGAAACTATCGTGTGGTTCGGGCATTAGTAGATCAAGGATCCCAGGGATCTTTTATCACTGAGTCAATGGCTCAATATTTAGGGTTAAAGAAAACTTTAACAAAACACCGTGTAACAGGTGTAGGCGGTAATAAAACAGTGATGTCTAATTCTTCAGTAGTTGTTAATCTACGTTCTCGAGTGAATCCAGATTACAACGTTCAAGTGAATGCATACGTTTTGAAGTCCATCACGTCCCTTCTCCCAGTTGTAACAGCAACCAGGGTAGAATGGGTAAAGTTGAGTGAAACCGATTTGGCAGATCCTGAGTATCACAGGCCTAATAAAATTGACATTTTGTTGGGTGCTGAAATATTCAGCCAAATTATTCAAGATGGAATTAAAAAGAGTACTAGTGGATCACTCGTAGCACAACAAACAGAATTCGGCTGGATTCTTTCGGGTGTTGTCGGTACAGAAAATTTGGAGGATATCAATTCATATCCTTGTATAACTGTCATGCATTCCAATGTTCAGACTGATGACTTCTTACGTAAGTTCTGGGAGCTAGAAGCAGAGCCATCAGGAACTGAAAAAATACTGAGTAAGGAAGAAACGGAATGTGAGAATATTTTTACAAATACCACAAAGCGAGATGAAACCGGACGTTATATTGTAAGATTGCCGTTCCGAGATGGTAACCAAAGTTGCAAGGATGGTGAATCTAGGTTCATAGCTGAAAAAAGGTTAAAGAGTTTAGAGTTCAAACTTTCAAAGAATGACAAATTAAAGGCGGATTACACAGCGGTGATGCAGGAGTATATAGAACTTAACCATATGGTAAAGGTATCTCCAGAAGAAAAGAACAAAGGGTTGTACTTACCTCATCACGCAGTAGTCCGGGCAGATAAGCAGACGACTAAGGTACGCGTGGTATTTGACGCTTCCTGCAAGGGAATAAATGGGGTATCGCTAAACAATGATTTGATGGTTGGCCCGACATTGCAAGCAGAATTACGACATACAGTTATGCGTTGGAGAATACATCCAATTTGTATAGGTGCTGATATAATTAAAATGTATAGACAGGTTTTGGTCAATAGAGATGATACAATGTTTCAGAGGGTTCTTTGGAGGGACAGTCCTGAAAAAGAAATTGAAGAATTTGAGTTAGTGACGGTTACATTTGGTACTTCATCGGCGCCATTTCTAGCAGTGCGGTCTTTACATCAGGTTGCTTATGATGAAGGGAAGGATTATCCATTAGCAGCAAAAAATATTCTTAATAATTTCTACATGGATGATCTAATGACAGGGGCGGAAAGCGTAGATGAAGGATATAAAATTCATAAAGAAATAAAAAATATTTTAGCTAAAGGGGGATTTCAATTGCAAAAATGGATAAGTAACAGTGAAGAATTACTACATAAGATAAGAGAAAGCAAAAGGGATAAAGCTGAGGAAGTAAAAATAAACCTAGATAAAATAGATAATATTACAAAAATACTCGGACTTACCTGGGATCCTCGCGCTGATGTTTTCCAGTACTCCGTAGAACTGCCTCTCCCGACGGAACCTGTAAGTAAAAGGAAAATTATATCGGATATATCTAGGCTTTTCGACCCGTTAGGTTGGTTGTCACCTAGTATCATTTTAGCCAAAATGTTGATACAGAAGCTATGGTTAGCAGGTGTAGGTTGGGACGAAGAAGTTCCCAACAGTTTATTAAAGGAATGGATTACTTACCGTAAGGACTTATCTTCTTTAGTGAATGTTAAAATCCCACGTTGGCTTAACACTAAATCCAGCAATGTAAAGACAGAGCTACACGGTTTTTCGGATGCCTCAAAAACGGCCTACGCTGCAGTGGTATACGTCAGAGTTATAGATGCAGAGGGTAACATACATGTTGCGTTAGTTACCTCGAAAACTAAAGTGTCTCCCATCAAACAGGTGTCGATACCTAGGTTGGAACTATGTGGAGCCGTTCTATTAGCTAAGTTGATGGTGGACGTAGCTAAAACTCTGGATGTAAATATATCAGATGTACACGCTTGGACGGATTCCGAAGTTGTTCTCGCATGGCTTAGTGGTCATCCAAGCCGTTGGAAAACATTTGTGGCCAATCGCGTTGCAGAGATCTTAACCAAATTGGATACACAATATTGGTCATACGTTCCATCCAAACAAAATCCAGCGGATTGTGCCTCTCGCGGCGTGGCTCCAGGGGAACTCGGCAATACGGCAATATGGTTCAATGGACCAGAGTTCTTAAGGCAATCAGTGATAGAATATAGAAAACCTAAACACTTGATTACTAAATTGGAGGAAGTGAAGGTCCATTCGGGTATCCTTGACATTTCTTTTTGGGAAAGATTTTCATCGCTTTCAAGGATGATCAGAGTAGTAGCCTACTGTAGGAAGTTCTTACTCTTAAGGAGTAATTGTGCTAACAAGGAGAGAAATAAACAGTTGTCTACGACAGAACTTGGGGAGGCGATGGAAATATGCATTAGAAAGGGTCAAGAAGAAGGGCTACAAGAAGAAATAGAAGAACTTAAGAAGACAGGATCTTTAGGAAAAAGGGGAAGAAAGTATAAATCGTTAAATTTATTTTTTGATTTAAAGAGAGTAATTAGAGTGGGCGGTCGATTAGAGATGTCTCAGTTGAGCTATGATCGCAAACATCCAATACTTATACCTAAAGATTCGTTCCTCACGAAGCTTCTCATAAGCGAGGCGCATCAAAAAACGATGCATGGAGGGCCTCAAGCTATGATCGCTTACTTAAGATCTCAGTATTGGGTTGTAGGAGTCAAACCTTTAGTAAAGGCTTTTTTTAGAAAATGCGTTACTTGCATTCGATTTTCAAATAAAACCAGAAGCCAACTAATGGGACAGCTACCATCTCCTCGGGTTACACCAAATAAAGCTTTTCTGTACAGTGGCGTCGATTACGCTGGCCCGATAAATGTCAGAATGTCTAAAGGGCGTGGTAATAAATCGTACAAAGGGTACATCGCGCTTTTCATCTGTCTGTCGACGCGGGCGATTCATATCGAAGCAGTCAGTGACATGACGTCCAAAGGTTTCTTGGCCGCTTTTAAGAGGTTCGTGGCCAGACGTGGACACTGTGCAGAACTACACAGTGACAACGGCACAAATTTCGTTGGCGCTGCGCGAGAGCTTCAGGAATTATTCAATGAAGAAAAATCAAAATTCATTCCTGAATTGGTTGAGTGCTTGGCAAATAATGGTACAAAGTGGAACTTTATTCCTCCTCACGCTCCAAATTTCGGCGGACTATGGGAGGCAGGAATAAAGTCTACTAAATACCATCTTAGAAGGGTTATAGGGAACTCTACTCTAACGTTTGAGGAACTTACGACGGTGTTGGCGCAAATTGAGGCGTGCCTCAACTCGAGACCGCTTTACGGTGTGGATGAAAATGAGTTAACAGTGTTAACTCCGGGACATTTTTTGGTTGGGGAACCACTCGTCCTTGTTCCTGATTCGAATTTCGAAAAGGCTAACATTTCTAGTCTTAGACGGTGGCAACTTACCCAAAGAATGTTACAGGACTATTGGCGGCAGTGGTCGCAAGATTATTTGAATCAATTTTTACAACGCCATAAGTGGGCTCACCAAAATCCAGAACCAGCCGTAGGTGGCATAGTTCTGATAAAGGAGGACGATTTACCTCCTGGCAAGTGGTTGCTGGGAAAGATTGAGTTAAAACATCCTGGGCCCGACGGAATCACTCGAGTCGTTACCGTTAGAACTAAAGGTTCTCTGATAAAGAGACCTATAACAAAATTGGCTATTCTTCCTGTAGCATCTTAACCTTGTTTGTGAGGTATAATTTAAGAATAATATGTATGGTTCTTCTAGTTTGTAAGTTTTTTTTATTTTCTTTTGGTTTTGTATACCTTCAAAAATTATATAGTTATATTAAGGTTTGTACTTGCGTACCCCGCACGGTGGGCGGTTTAGATTAAGAGAAGGACATTCTGCAACATGTCCTTGGTGGGCGGTATGTCCAAGTAGACGACGAAACCACGGCGCGATCTAATTCAAATCATAAAAATGTTCAAAGTTGCCGACGTGCTCGATAGATGGCGTTGACGTCGAGTTAGATCGCGCTATGGTTTCGTTACCACGGATAGTATAAGTAGCTTTGGAGTTTTTTTGGTACGTGTGATTCTTTGCGATTCTTTATAGAATATACGCCCTATTGGAAACATAAAGTGAGTTTCATTAGGTGTTCTCGCCTTCGGACCTTGAAATTAAGTACAGGTGTGTTGCTTTAGTTATGGTCTTTTACGGTGTCAATTTGGGTTTTAACACCATAATAGGGACCTGAGTAGTTTATTCACAAACGCTCGAGATCGATTTCGATTCGGAAAGTCGTATGTCTATCTTGACGACCCGAATGGCGCAGCGGTAGTGAGGCTGCCTTACGTTCTTAGGGTCCTGGGTTCGAATCCCGGTAGGAGCAAATGTTTGTGTGATGAGCATGGACATTTGTTTCCGAGTCATGGATGTTTATATGTATAATTATCCTCCAATTTAAAATTACTAAGTGAAACATACCAAAACGAAGACAAACCAAACAGCGATGATGTCAAATTAGTAACAGCAAAATATCGCAGAACAGAAATGAGCTTGATCTTGTATCGCTTGAGTTCGTTTTTTGAAACGTTTTTTTCTTACCTTTCCGCAGACGCCTGCATACTGAAAAATACTGGCCACCTATAAATTGGAATAAAAACTTTAAAACGTTATAGAACCTCATTTCAATACCTTTCAGCAGACGCCTGCATATCACTGAAACATACTGGCCACCTAGAAATTCCGCTTAAAAACTGAAGATAAACCTCAAGGAACTTCCAAATTCTTATTTCTATGCGTTGTCGTAAAATGCAATTTTTGGATCTATATCGGTTTCCGAATTCTAATTTCAATGTAAAGTATGCAATAACGCGTTGACGTAAGATTCAATTTGGATGTTTAACTTTTTTCATACAAACATTAAAAACCCTTTTTTGTACCCTTAAGGGCCGAATTTCGTAAAACCTTTTCTTAGTGAGCACCTAGAAGCCAAAAAGAACATTCAGGCTTTACATTCATATCTCTAACTTTTAAAACATAGGACTTTCATACAAACTTTGACGCCCCTTTTCAACCCCTTGGGGTGCGAATTTAAAAAAATCCTTTCTTAGTACGCGCCTGCACCCACTAGAGAGTGCTTGTGCCAAATTTGAGTCCTTACGGCCCAGTAGTTTCCGAGATTTCGTGATGAGTGGTCAGTGAGTGGACTTCTCCTTTATATATATAGATTGTGTCATGCCTAGACAAAAGATGACGTTGGGTAAAAGTTCTCAAACTCCTGAAATAGACAACCTGTCAATTTTGGTAATAAGTTTCATTTTCATTGGTGAGACAAGTGAAAAAGTAAAGAAAAAAATACGCTTAATTGCGTAAAAAACACGACGCATGATATTAAAAAAAACCGTCCAAGTACGAATCTGACTCGCGCACAAAGCCCGTAGCCAAAATAATATAAAACCTAACAATATTACTTTTTTATTGCCCATTCATATGTCAATCGACATTCATCAGAAAACTTAACTTGTTACTCATAGTATGTTAATGAACAACAAAGTTATTGCTAAAGTTTCACAAAAAAAAAATACATTTTACGCAGCTATCACTCCAAAACAGTTTTATAGAACTGAATTTCAACCTATAATTATATTCTGCTCATGGGAAATTACAGTGACAAGCAAATAAGAAAATCGGTAAGGTATCTATCTACATTTACACTAATATTGAATAATCTACATTACTAGCGACCGTCCTCGGGGATTTGCTTGAGCAAACTAAAAACGAGGCCACTCGGAACTTCCATCATGTTCCGAAATGCGTTTGAAATTGGAATAAGAATGTACTAAAATTGAATTTCAAACGCTCACTCGGGCAATACTCGGTATATTGCGAGTAGACTCGAATAGTACTCGATCCTTATTGGTTTTCAAGGAGAAGCATACAGTGGGAATACTTGTATGGGTTAGAAAAGTTCCAATACCCGAGTGTCCGCCGAGTATACTCGGCTTATGATCTTCGCAATGAAATATGAAAATCTGGACCGTATTACGTTTAGCTTTTGTTTCTACTTGTACCGAAGTAGCCAGTAGACATCCATTTAGATTACTGCCTTGTTGGTTCAGTAGTCGCTGAGCAAGAGGTCCTGGGTTCGAAAGCCGCGTCGCGTCGGGCAGTTTTATTGGGTTCCTCCATCAGGTTTCTCAGGAGCAGCCACGGAGTTTAGATTTGTGCTCGGTTGATGGCAATAGGCTCGCCCTAGAGTACATGGGACTTTAACATAACAGGTGAATTGTTAGGTACACCTCTGCCTGATCCTTCGAGGATTCAGGCGTTTTGTTATGTTCTTTTATGTCATTTAGGTTCATGTTCACCGAAAAGATAAAGGTCTGATTATCGAAAAACAGCTGTCACTGTGACATGTTCCTATACAAAAATGTGTTTTAAACAGCTGTTTTTAGATAATCAGACCGTCATCTTTTTGGTGAACATGGACCTAAGATGTATGTCTAACAGAGGAACAATAATGCTATTTATGCTCTAACATGTTGACTAAATTCGTCTTTTTGGTGACCAAAAGTACTAGGCTAGCATAAATAGTATGTGAAAAGTATATCAACTTACACATGAATTCAGAATGAAAGGTGTTTGTTCCTTTCAGAGCGAGCTTTTGAGGTCTCTGTGAAATGTTTTGTTTTAAAAGAGAAACAGTTGGCTTTCAGTGTAAGTGCTGAGTAAAGGTGAAATGTTTTAACTTTTAAAATATAGCGTGGGACGAACAAACAGACAAACAGTAGGGAAGCACATGTGAGAAAATGGTATCTTGTGCCCGGATTTGAAGCCAAAATCTCGTTTCTTGTGAGGCGCATCTGCGTAGCCTTGTCCCAACTAGATATGTTGGGGTCGGCTTCCAGTCTAACCAGATGCAGCTGAATACCAGTATTTTACATGGACCGACTATCTATCAGACCTACACAACCCAGTTAGTACTAGGCTATACGATACCCTTTGGTACGCCTGGTTGACAGGCTTTCGGGCCATTGACTATCTGTAACGACTGTCACAGATCTACAAATGACTTCCGGGACCAACAGCTTAACTTACCTGCAGTGCAAGTACGTAAAATTCGATAAGACTCGATTTGATCAATTTGACTGTTATTCTCGATAAAATGAGGTTTTATCGAGTCAAAAACTCATTTTATCGAGAATAACTGTCAAATTTATCTTATCGAGTCCTATCGTCTGGTGTCCTAAAATACAGACCTCCACTTAGTTTACGCGCCAGTCTTACACATAGAACGCTTTTGTTCTTGTACACAGATTGGAATTTTTCAATGCCGCCTGGTGGAAAAGTACTCGAAAAAGGAAAACAATGATATCTAAAGAACAGTTATGAATTCAATGGGATAAAATCAACAAGATAAAGCACTTTTATTCATGGCTTTCCTTTCATTTAATTTATCATGTTTGTTAGAGAGATTTGATTCATATGATTGACCCTATCGATTGATGTCAAAAAGGTTGAAAAACTGTGAATGCAGATTTGTTTCTCTTCAAAAATTAAGGAATGTCTCCTTTGAGTAAAAGCTATCTCCAGTATTTAGAGTCCCTCCAGGTGGCATTGTAAAATTTCACCCTGTAAATGTTGAAACAGAAGGACTGTATGTTCTTTATATGTGGAAGAGAAATAAACAATTTTTTATTATTTTTTTATACTTTCCGAGGCACGGAGGAAACTCGGTGTGTAATAGGTCACCCATCCACAGACCAACCTAGGTAAGCACAGCTTAACCTAAAGATCGACCCGAGCTTAAGCTTTATAAGGTGAAGTCAATAAATAATCCCAAGTGCACAAACCGTGTCTTAAACAATATGGCGTTTTAATCACCATTATAACACCCATAATAAAGTTAACACGTACTTTTTCCACGTCGTAAAACTAAAAGCCCACTCCTCCCCTATTTGGGGGAGAAGGGCGTAAAAGTAAATAAAATGTACCACTAGTCCCAAAGTGGTTACGTGTAGTGTATCATAAAAATGTTACTTATAGCTGTAGATAGGCTTTCAGGGGATATTGGTTATCATAATAGATTTGGATTGAAAGTGCGTGTCAGGTCAGAGGAAGTTTTAAAATTACTTTGAGTTCGTAGACTGTAAGCATCTTTTACTTTAAACTTAAAGTAGAAGCTTCTATTTAATTAGCTTCTACTTTACTTTACATGACAACCGTATCAAAAACTTGCAAATCTATTTAGTCCAGTGGTTCCCAACCTGTGGTCCGCGGACCACCGATGGTCCGCGAAAGGTTAAAATGTTATTCATTCTTTTTAACTTGCACAGAAGATGCAAGCTCAACCCAACCTAAGTGAACCTGTCAGAGGCGAGGTGTATATTTTTTTTTGAGAATCTACTAACTTATACCTATTTCCGTATGAATGATTGCTAAATTTTTCGACCTCTTTTCTATCGCTTTTGTATCCTTCACTATCTTTATTCTGAAAGAAGAAAGAAAGAAGAAAGAAAAACCGTTTATTTTGCACAGACTACAAACGCGCATTAATAAAACGCAACCCTACAAATACAAAAGCTAATAATAAAAAAAAAAAAAAAAAAAAAAAATCTAATATTTCCTTTCTTTCCTTCTTTTTCCTTCTTTCTGAAGGTTTTCATCACATTTCCCAATACATATTTACATTGTGTGGGATAAAGATCACCCCCCTAGATATAATCCTCTCGGTGTCCATGTTTATCTAGGACCTTATGGTCCCTCTAACAATAAAGACATCAAATTGGTCCCTGGTCCAAGAAAGGTTGGAAACCACTGATTTAGCCCGTCAGTTAGAGTATTGGAAAATAATGGACACATGTTTATTGTTTTTGTAAATCAATGAATATTGACAAAAATAAAACGCATCAAAACTCGGGAGTGGGGGCTCATGACGTCAGAACTCACTAAAAAATATTCCATGGCGTGACGTACTGACAATTTTGAAAGCGTTGTATTGTCGTCAATTTTGGTTTACTTATAAAATTAAAAATACGGGTCAAATATTTATTGATAATTTTAATGACGGACTAATTAGATTTTTTTGTCGTTTACCAGTGTTATTAGGTTTTCCATGAGCAATTTTAACGTGACAACGTCTAATAAATCCATGAACGCCGGCTGCATGCACGAAAAAGTGTCCCGTTACGCTCTGTCCCGTTACGCTCATTGTAACGTTACGATCGGAGTGTATGTACGCAATCATTTCATCAATGTTTTGTTATGACGTTGTCACGTTAAACTATCGTCCGTAAACCGATTTTACAGACAACTAATTATTTTTTCAGTAGAAACTACGGAGTCTAGATTCTTGCCCGGTTGATGGCAAATCATGGCAAAAGACTCGCTCCCTATTACTTGGGACTTAAACATAACTGGCGAAAATTGGGTGTACTTAGGTCCATGTCCACCAAAAAGAGGACGGTCTGATTATCTAAATACAGCTGTTTAAAACACATTTTTGTATGGGAACATGTCACAGTGACAGCTGTTTTTAGATAATCAGACCGTTATCTTTTAGGAGAACCTGGGCCTTAGTTAGTTTAGTTTAGTTAGTTACACATCTGCTTAACCCTTCGGGAATAACAGCCGTGATGTTATGTTGAAGCTAATTTTCATAAATAAAAATGTATGCAAACAAACCATTATGCATTATGCCGACGAAAAGAGCGCTATAGTTTAAGGCTAACCAACCCAAAAGAAACAAAAACATAATGTATTTTAAGTACCTACTTTCTAAATGAAATTTTACCGTTGTTTATAAAATTACCCAAACCACATAATAATCAATTACACGTAAAATAATATCGGTCGGCACAACAGAAACCACAGTGTTGCACTAAATTATTAAGGGCCATGTTCAGCAACAGTAAAATAACCGACTATTTCGTAATCGGCCCGCTAAAATGTGTTTTAAACAGCTCTTTTTTTTTTAGAATCAGACCGTCATCTTTTTGGTGAACATGGACCATAATCAGCCATTGAAATCTACGAGTACATCTACACTAATATTATAAAAGCGGAAAGGTTTGATTTTTGTTTGTAACGATTTAAGTCAAGAACTACACAACCTATTAAAAAAATATTTCACTATTAGAAAGCTACATCTATACCGAGTAACATATTACCTACAGGTTATAGGCTTTTTCGTCAATTGGCGACTGTGAATCTCGCAAGTGCTCGATCTTCCGTTTTTTTTTTGCTTTCGTCATCTCGCGTGGCCTTGTAAATCTGGCATATAATACGTCAAATGTACAGTCACCTACGTAAACTTCTTACAAAATGTATGTATTTAATAATAAAATAACAAAAAACTTTTTTTTTTAATTCTAAGATATTGTTTTTAATCCGTTTTCATTTCACTAAATTATAACGTGCGTGCGAGTTGACGACATAAAAAATAAAAAATTGGAAGGTGCCAACTCGCGAGCTCTCGCGAGATTGACAGTCGCCAGTTAGCGAATAAGCCAGGCTATAAATTACATTGAAATCATGCAAATTAGCCGAGCTATCACAATTTTTGTGGACGAAGTGCTAGTAAGTAGTAGATAAATTAGTTTTAAACTCATGAGATTCTTCGCTTGCAATTGCATGTTCAAGTTCAATTGCATCTTTTCACGTTCCCAATGCACAGGGATCATCTGCCTGGCCTTTTTTTCCAATTATGTTGAGGTCGGCTTCCAGTATAACCAGAAGCAGCTGAATACCAGTATTTGACATGGAGCGACTGCCTATCTGACCTCCATAACCCAGTTAGTACTGGGTAATACGATACTTCTTCTTAACCTTTTGACCGCCACATCATAAACGCACGCGCGTGCCGTCCACGCCAAGCCACGATTTCATCTACTATTTTGTCGCATATTTGTGTCGTTTGGCGTACAGGGCACGCGCTTGCTTGTCACGTATATGTGACAATGGCGTCCAAAAGGTTAAGACTGGTTGTCAGACTTTCTGGGTAATGCGATACCCTTGGTAAAACTGATTATCACACTTTTGAGCAACTGACTACCTGTTATGACTGCCAAAGATCCACAAATTACAGCCAGAACCAACGTGATTTTCGAGGCACGGAGGAAACTCGGTAGGTAATTGGTAGTCACCCATCCACGGACTAACCTAAGCAAGGGCGGCTTAACCTAAAGATCGACCCGAGCGGCTGTTATTATTTAGTCACGAGCTCCTGTCAAGCTTAACCACATCACATTAAAAAAGTTGGCAAGCTAAAATTAAATAACTCACACTGCCCTTCTAAACTGTCAAACTTCCACTCGTATTAAAAAGTTTATTTTATTAGGTAAAAACGTGTTGTACGTAGTCTTGAATTAGGCAGAGTAATGTTTTTAGATTTATTACTTTGTGCTTCTTGAATTTTAAGTGGCCAAGTTGGAGACTTTTTTGTTTAAGTACCTTTTTCCTTGTACTTGTGGCGCTGGTTATTATACAGGTGGTTTAAATTGATGTTACAAAACGAGGACTGAATTGAATGTTCATATTTTGATTTAAAAAAATGCGGGGCGTCTTTGGGGACTGCCGAAAGACGTGAAAAAAAAGGCGTTACGTGACGGTAACGCGACTTCCATGATTTTTGTTCACTGAAAAAGTGCTCAACGCGCCTAAAGAAGTTATCACACTATCTGGATTCTCCTTGATTTCTATGAAATACGGACCATCTAGTCATCTAGTGTATATGTACGTTTATAATAAAATATCGCTGGACATTAACATACAGCGCCATCTAGTGCCACACTAAGCAAGACTTGTGTCGTGGACACCAGATAGTTGATATTCTACATACATTACTTTTTTGTTTGTAAATACATACTTATTATACTTACATATAAACATCCATGACTCGGAAACAAATGTCCATGCTCATCACACAAACAGTCGCTCCTACCGGGATTCAAACCCAGAACCGTTCGTTACGTTCTTAGCGTAAGGCAGCCTTACTACCGCTACGCCATTCGGGTCGTCAAATTCATTATCACAAGCTATCATTGTCCGAAGCCGAAAAGCACTTGTTCTTCCCATCATTGCGGTCATTTTTTTGTTCTAGACCATACCTGGGAACCTTCTAGTTACGGAGATACTGGGTCACAGTTCCAACTTTTTCACAGGTTTTTTTTAAACATGTTTTGAATGTAACAACTTTAAACACCCCCACACTATTCAATCCATCCACCAGCACATTGTATTGAGTGCGTTACATTGAGTTTTACTGTAAAACGTGAAATTTCACCTAAAAAAAAGTCTTGCCCCAGCAATAATTTTTGCAAAAGGTTACTTAGTTTGATGTACAGAATGCTTGGTTAACGGCTTCTTGAAGAGTCTGTTTACACCCTGTATACACAAAAATCGACGTGTTTATGATACGTTTATACCGCGTGCTCGTTCTAAGGCTTCGCACGAGATCATAAAATCAGTTGTAAACGAGATTCAAGTATGTCTTTAAACTTTAATTAAGATTTGACCGAGTAGAAAGATACTTGACAAAAGATATAGCATTTCTAATCAGCGATATGAATCATAACTTTTATGTACAATTTTATATTAAAACTTCCAATTTAACGTCTTCTTTCCCAAACGCTTAAATCTTTCAAAGAAAGATACTAAAAATAAAACCAAAACTTGATCTCAAGTAACAAAAGGAATTGAAAAGCAAAAACTTCATAATATATTCCATTGAGAGTACTTTAAAAGATCCGAGCTTTTGATTCGTGCGAACAGAAATTACCAATTCACGTTATTAAGGTGAAGACTTCAGGAAAGTCGGAGCTTCCTAAGAATATACAACTTAATTTGGAAGTCGGCAGCAGCACGTAGAAAACTGTACTGGGAACATTCGGGCTAGGAAAAGAAAGAAAAGTTTAACTTCACTCCATATTCGCTTTGGCGACTGATCGTATTATAGATGAGGGCAACTTGGTCGTAGTTTGCCGGTGCAATAATAAGTGGCTACTCATTTGGGTGATTACAGTTCAGGTTTTTTTTAAACAAGTAACATTAAATTAAAAATTAAAAAAAACCCCAGACACACATAGGGTCATAATTTCACAAGCCCTTTAATTTGATACCAATATTGAGGGAGTTGTTGAATAAATATGTAATCCGCCATTTTGTGGCGGCGGCCATCTTGATTTTTATCAAACATAAGAACACTCCCGACTAATTCACCTTTCAAACAAAAAAAAACAAAATCAAAATCGGTTCATCCGTTCGGGAGCTCTGACGCCACAGACAGACACACACATACACACAGACACGTCAAACTTATAACACCCCATCGTTTTTGCGTCGGGGGCTAAAAAGCAGTTGGAGAAATAATGAGGAAACTCGAGAGCTTTGAGTAGGTGAAAGTCTACCAGATCAGCAATAACGGTCGTGGAAAGTGTATGAGAGTGACCTTAGCTACCCAAAATGATGTAATATCCCGCTTGTTATCACCGAAGAGTTATGCAGAGGTAATTGAACAGAAAAGGGAAAGGAAAGGTAGGAAACCTTGGGTTTTAGGAATCATTCTGCAAGAGTCATTACAATGACCTACTTATATAGTTGATGTGGAAGGTCAAAAATGGAAGCGTCATGTTAACCAAATAGACATTTTGCCAGTGCCAAGTAAACGGGGGTGAGTAGATTGACATCAACCGGACACAACTCCAAACTCCATGGCTACTACTTGTAATGATCACAATAACAGTTTGCCTTAACCGGGAATCGAACCCAAGACACTATGTTCAGCATCCCGTCACAATCGGTCCAGCTATTTTAGAGATTAGCCGAAATAAAAGACGGATACAACAAAAAAAAAATTGTTATAAGTACCGTATGGTACCTACTTTCAATTGCATTCAGTAAAAAAATGTTAGGGTAAACTTGCCTATGCGATGATTGCCGAGAACTGGCGAAGACCATCCATCGAATTTGTTAAGAATTCCTACTTGTTTTAATCACACATTGTTTTTTTTTTTGCGCTGGCAACACTAGCGACAGGTCGTGAAAAAACGGCCTCGTAGTTAATTTATTTTAAAATTATTGATTTACTATGTTTAGTTTGTTTTAAATCTACTCTGTATAGTAGAATTAATGTATAAAGTGATACACGTAGTGTTTGTGACCTGTTTATTTTGTGATAACTCGCAACAATCGATAATTCGATAAATCAAGTACCGGCTGTCAACTACTGGACTGTGGATTTGAACTCTTCGAACCGGGGGAGTATTCCGTTTTGATTTACCTATTATTTGTGTATTATTTACATACTAAACATCACTTAAACACTGCTCAGAGCTCTGAGCAACATCCCGTACACACACCGGCTACGTTTATGTCTCATTTTGCTTGACAATTGTGGAAGCAAAATCGAGGACGAAAACACTTGCCCAGACAAAAACATTTACTACAAACCCTAACTTCACACATAATATATTATGTCCTTATTACCTATGCACACAATCGTCCCTCTCAGAATATAACACGTCCACTACAATTCTAAAATAGTTATTTTTGCCAATTTGAAACCAAGTTTTGGCTCTAAATTGTTTTGTTGATAAATGTCATTTCGTAAAAAGTAAACTTGTAACGATTTATTCATGGTGTACTTACATCAATCTTTTTAATATAAGCATAATATGTTCATTACAATTAAATTATTAACTACTTATAGTAATATTTTAAAAATCATAAGTTTTTAGTCTAATCAATCTACCCACGTTAGGAAAAAGTAAAATCATAAGATAGTAAACTTATTATTAATGCTATTAAATTGAGAATTCAGTCGGTAAATATCAATCCTGTTAAGCTATCCAGCAGCCTACCTCATTTCTTTTAATAAAGCAAACTTTTTTTTTCCTGTTTTTCTCCCTTTCATCTCTAAATTTTTTTAATTGGTCTATCCTATTAGTTCTCACCGTTTCCTTATTTCCAATTTTCAGAAACCAATCCGGAAACCATGCCTGTGATGACCCGTAAGGCTACTGCTCAGGATATGGAGCTAAAATTGAGAACGGCCCTCCAAGAACTAAAGGACTCAAAACTCCAATGCCAACAGCTATTGCAGGAGAGAGAAGACAGTGAGGAGGAGGTCATTAATATTAACAGCAAAAACTCCAGCTTAAAACGGGAGCTAGTAGACCTTCATCAGGATTACCTGAATGTTGTCAGTGAACGGGATCAACTAAGGGTGGTCACGGATGGGTTCCACAGCTGCAGCAACTTATATGAGGAGGCTTTGTGTAAAATTAGGGACCTAGAGGAGGAATTAGTCCATGCTAATGTTAAACTTTTAAATTTAAAAAAGGAACAGGATCATACTCAGGCTATGGAAACTGAACATTTGTACAGGGAATTAGTAAATTCAAATTGTAACCCTCATTCCATTACAACAATAGACCTTACAGAGGACTCCTTACTACAGCATAACTACGGCCATAAAATAAGCCAGAATAAAATTAAGAAATATGCACGATTAAATAAAATCATTAAAAAATGTAATAAATACAAGAAACAACAGAAACACCATTCCAAAAATATTCAATTAAGGAAGGAACGTGTTTCTCTAGTTAATAAATTAAATAACTATCAGATTAAATTGGAAGATAGTATAAATATTTATGAAATTGACACTCAGCGCTTGCAATCAGAAATACAGGCTCTTAATAAGTCACTAAAATCTTTATATAACAAATATGAACGCTCACAAAATCAAATTAAAGAGCATATTCTTGCTACAAATGCATTGGTAGACAAAGTGGACTCACTGACTCTCAACAACATTCAGTGTACTTGTCAGGGGGAATCCAGGAATGATGTTCAGCCTGAGGCAACGGAGGACCCGTGCCAAGCTGTGAAAACTCAGGACTGTGTTTCCAGCCAAGATACAATACCTGACTTAGGTAATTTTGTCTCACCTAATTGTCTAGATTCTAATCTTTCAGTTATGTTCTCTGATAGTATAGGTAGAGGGCTTGGGAAATTGATCAGTAATAGCCTGAGTTATTGTACTCAAAATTATTGTATGCCAGGGTCGACCTACAAACAGGTTATGGCATCTGCAACAAAAACTGTTTGTAATCCTAATACCACCATAACTATATGTATGGGTAATAGTTCTAAGATTAAAAAGGAAGATATCACTGAATGTGTATCAGAGTTGTTAAAGCTAAACTGTAGTAAAATCATATTGTGTGCTTTTCCCTATTTTGAAAAATTGGGTAATAGAAAAAACAATTATATACATATGTTAAATAACCATGTACATTTTCTGGCAGGTCACTATAGTGACAGACTTGTATATCTAGATATCAACACTATTGTTGGTAAACTTAAGTCGACACGGGGTAAGGTGTATCTACCTATTAGATGTAGACACAAAATAGCTTCGCTATTAGCTTTTAATATTCACACAGACATAAATAGTATGTCTAAGTTTAGTTCCATTATTAACACTGCGACTATTAGTAATTCTACTAATGTACAGGTGACTTTAAATGAATATAGCAGTAGTGCTATAAATGTTTACAAATATTGCAATGAGGAGGATCCATCTGTCACCATGGTGAATCCTCAATTAGGGTCTATTACAGATAGGGTCTTGTTGTCTGAGGATGGCACGGGAGTCTCCGGCCTCACTCCGAATATTAATATAAATTTAAACTAGAAAGTGAGACAACAGAAGGTACTATTAATTCTTGCACTCAATTAGTTAATAAAAAAGGGCCTCAGCAGAACACCTTAAAATTATTCCACCAAAATATCCAAGGAATGTCTTGCAAATTATTAGAAATTGAATTGTTTTTAGAAAAAAGTAAGTTTGACATCATTTGTTTTACTGAACATTGGCTAAAAGATTACCAAATGCTTATTAATTATGAGAACTATATGGTGGGTAGCTGCTTTAACCGTAAAACTATGCTTCGTGGAGGTTCCCTAATATTAATTAAAAATAGTTTTAAATATAAGCAACGTAATGACATAGTAGGTCTCTCGGTTGAACATTGCGTCGAACTGTCCTGTGTTGAGCTAGATAAGCATGTAATTGTGTGTGTGTACAGACCCCCAAACTATCAAAACTTTTCCATATTTGAATCAATAATGGAAGATGTCCTGGCAAAACTTGCAGCCAGTAATAAATCTACAATAATTTGTGGTGATTTCAATATCAATATTTTAGAAGAACATTCAAATAGTGGTCGGTTATTAAATCTTTTTAAGTCATTTGACCTGACTAACGTTTTTATTGAACCTACTAGAATCACAACATCTTCTGCTACTTGTATAGATAATGTTTTCTGCGATTGTGATTACTTAGATAAAGCCATAGTAAATTGTTTGCCGTCTGACCATAGCGGACAAACTGTAACTTATAGTTGTAATACACCATTGCAAAAAGTACAGATTAAATTTAGACCTATAACTTCTAGCAAATTAAATAGGTTTGATATTTCCCTACAGAACAAGTTAAGTGTTATGAGCCATGACGATATTGATATAAATCAATTTTATAATCGTTTCTTTTCAATAGTTCATACGGAATTCAACAAAACTTTTGAAAAGAAGAAAAAAAGTATTTGCCCTAAATTCATATTTAGCGATTGGGCAACTAGAGGCATCAGAAAAAGTAGGGAAAGACTATTTGAGCTTTATGGCCTTAAGCCTTTTATTAACACTGAAACTTTTAACAAGTATGTTGCTAAGTATTCAAAAATTTTTAGAAATACATGCAAGGTTGCTAAAGCCCTGCACATTAGCAACAAGATCAAAACAGCAGAAAATAAAATAAAGACAGTGTGGAAAGTCATAAATAACGAGACTAACAGGAAGAAAATACGTAACACTAGCTACATATTAGATACAGCAAGTGGTCCTAAAAGCTCTAATCAGGAAGTAGCTCAAGAATTTGTAAATTTCTTTACAGAAATACCATTAAAAACTACGGAGGCTCTAAATTCCTCTCCTGAAGTCTCAATGGGTTTATTAAAGACGAATGTGTCTGGCTGCCTGGCTGAATTTAAATTTAAACACATTAACCCTATGGTAGTTATTAAAGCTTTCCGGCAAATAAAAATTAAACTGACCGAAGATCTATGGGGAATGTCTATCAAAGTTTGCACATCCATACTTGAGACAATAGCCCCATACTTAGCTTTAATTTTTAATCTATGTGTAGACCAAGGAGTTTTCCCTGATTTAATGAAATACAGTAAAGTCATACCTCTTTTCAAATCCGGGGACAGTAAAGATACTAACAATTATAGACCTGTATCCGTGTTGCCAGTTTTTAGCAAGGTTTTTGAAAAAGTAATGCTTGATCAAATGCTCTATCATTTTAACACTAACAGAATCTTACATGATCAACAGTATGGTTTCACCAAGGGACGTTGTACAACTGACGCCGGTGTAACCTTATTAAAGCACATATTTACTGCGTGGGAAGAGTCCCAAGATGCCATAGGAATTTTTTGTGACCTCTCCAAAGCGTTTGATTGCGTAAATCACGACACATTACTTTTGAAACTTGAGCATTACGGACTGGGTAAACTTGCACTTAGTTTGGTAAGATCATATTTGAATGATAGACAACAACATGTTCAGATAAATGGTGTTAATTCACAGGGTTTAAAAATAAAAATGGGGGTTCCACAAGGCTCAATATTGGGTCCTTTCCTCTTTCTAGTATATATAAATGATCTACCCTATTTATTGAAAAACCAACCTCAAAATATGGTGTTATTTGCTGATGACACTTCCTTAATTTTTAAGATAAACAGACGGGCACAAAATTTAGATGACGTGAATAATGCCCTACTTCAGGTCCAAAATTGGTTCACAGCAAACAATTTGGTATTAAATGAAAAAAAAACCAAATGCATAAGATTTTCATTACCGAATGTTAAGGGTAGTGATTGTGATATATTATTGAATAATGAGAAACTTGAATTCGTAGATAAAACGGTTTTCCTGGGGCTTACGCTTGATTCAAGGCTACAATGGGGTTCTCATTTAACATCTCTTGCGGGGCGGCTAAGTTCAGCAGCATATGCCATTAGAAAAATCCGTCAATTTACTGATGTAGATACCGCTAGACTGGTCTATTTTAGTTACTTCCATAGTATAATGTCTTACGGTATTTTGCTATGGGGACGGGCTGCAGATATTGAGTCTATATTTATTCTGCAGAAAAGAGCCATCAGAGCTATATATAATCTTCGTAGGCGCGATTCTCTAAGGGAACTGTTTAAGGATATTGGCATTATGACGGTACATTGTCAATACATTTACGAAAACATAATGTACGTTAGAAAAAATTTGCATCTTTTTGGTAAAAGAGGTGACAGACACAATTACAGTACTAGAAACAGGGACCAATTAGTTCAGCCAGGCTTTAGACTCGCTAAAGTAGACTCATCTTTCATGGGGTACTGTTTGAGATGCTATAATAAAATTCCACAAAGTATTCTTGAACTGAATGAGACGAAATTTAAAACATGCATTAAACGCACACTATGTAAAAAAGCATATTACAAGTTGAGCGATTATATCGCTGATAAAAATGCTTGGCTTAATGCTGGTCCTGCTCCACATGGACAGGGGCGCAAAAATTGATAGCATTAAATGATATAGTTGGAGCTGCTGAAGATTGTACTTAACTATCTTTGCATTGTATAGATTCAATGTTAGTATTGTATAATCGCATAGCCCATATTGTGTGAGTACTATGTACTAGTAAGCTATCATTCACTGGAAACCTACGGCAGTTCTTGACTTGAATGTGCCCTGGCGGTTGAGAGTATGTCATGCTCACTCAAATGTCTCGCTGATGGTGGCGCGTGTGTCGGACCATTTAGTTCCCTTCAAAATGGTTGAGCTGAATGGTGCTGATCCATGCGTCATGTGCGTGAACGGGCGCTGTCAGTTGTGACTGGTCATCTCTTAGTCGCCATGGTTTATTTGAATTAATTATTTTGTTTTTGAGTTGTATTTTGTTTTGCTATGGACACTTTTAACGTGCACATCTTGCTACATTGTTCTCACATAATATACCATCTCAACATGAATGATGTAACCAAGATTTTGTAACAATTTTTTGATTTAAAAGAGTGTCCATGGAGTTTCTTGCCCGTTCTTCTCCATAGAGATCTACGCTAGGGAATGGGCAACTACAGTACTTTCACAGTTTTTATGTCTTGTGACTGGGACTGTAGCTACATTATATGTTCATTTTTGTTTCGACAATTCAAAAGTGCCTGTAACTGGCCTACTTGAAATAAATGCTTTGATTTTGATTTTGATTTTGATTTTGATTTTTGTTGATTATGATGTTGATTCTCAATACTGTGTACCAATAAATAGATCTCAAAGTACGAATTAAGGATATAGCAGTACGATTTGGGATGAATGGTCTTAAATCGTACTTTTTTAGTTTTTTTTTAGAAGTTTATAAGGTTTATGTTTTTGATTATAGAAACAATAAAGCATTTAGCAAACAAAAATTACTTTTAATTAAAACTAATTTGTTTTTCCTAATTTTCAAAATATCGAATGACGCAAGTTTACCCTATATTAAAAGTACGAGCAGTCACTACAATTTTAATTATTTTCATATATAATCCAGATAAAATGATCCCTAATCTTAATCCATAGCATAACAAAAAAAAAAGTTTGCGTTTTTTTTAAGCATTACGGATAAGCACAACTAACTCATGAACTGTCAAAATGAATGTCAAATCGAATGTTCGAGTGTATTACGCCGCAGAAGTTATTCTCATCGCATTCACTTCTGCATGTCATCATTCTGTCTTGGCAACACCGGACTTACTCGTTCTTTCGCAGCCTTGTAAGAGCTTTTTAACCTGGATCTACTTGAGGAAAGTATCTCAAGGCAAGGAATAGCACTTTATTGAAATGTATTTATCGGAACTTCGACTGCAGTGCGACAGTGAGATGTACGGTTGAGCTTTCAGCTCCCAAGTGACTTGTATGCTTGGCAACTAGCATATACAGGATTATTTGTAAAATACCAACAACCTCGCAAGAGTAATATATATATAAATGATATTTATTTTGCAACTTGGTTTTCACAAAACTTTTACACGTCCTTATTTTTAAAACTAGATGGGGCCGGTGTTTCGTACCTGACTACTCTGAGAAGAAACAGCCGAAACAAACTCAGAGGTCATAGTCTCTTTTAAAGTCCAGACAATCTTGTTCAACTCACATGAGAACTATGCAGATTCGTGTCTGAGATGGTCTTTTGAAGAAAGAACCATACAGATTTAGTAGATTACTAATATCATAAACAACAACACTTGTTCTACGACTTTTCATACAAAACTTGATCAGCTGTTCGGACATACTCGTATGTATGGAGAGTTGAATTGTTTTTGTCTGTTTTCGGAAAAGCCGTAGAAAAATTTGGTTACTTATGATGTTAGTAATCTACTCATGCGAGGTTGTTGGTGTTTTACATATAACCCTGTATATACCCGGTTTTGCCCACGTGGAGTACGGTAATCGTCCCATGGGATCACACTACCGGGATAAAAAGTATCTTATGTGTTATTTCAGGTTATAAACTATCTAAGTGCCATATTTCATCAAAATCCGTTAAGTTATAGTTTTTGCAAGAAAGTGTAGCAAACATCTATTCACCCAACTTTCGCAATTATAAGTAAGATAAAATAAGAATAATTTTTCACTACTTATAGCTTGGTAGAAATAGATGATGTTATCTGCACACCGTAAAAGTAGACAAAAGCGATGAAATGGACGATTAAACCTAAATTACATTTTATTTGTTTCCATTCATTTGACAGTAGTTCTTTATCATTACGAGTATTAGGAACTTGAACATTAAAATTAAAGTAGTCGGTACCTTTTTTTTTTTTTAGGATTCTCCCACTCTGGGCGGAGCGGGAGGGAGTGTCAGACTTTTACTGACTAAAACCCATCCATGTTCCTTCCTCGCCCTTTATGTTCCGGGGCCGCGGTATCTCTTTCGAATAGGCCCGCAACCCCGGCAGGCTTCGGCCCTTGCGGGCCCCTCCCCAAGTAGTCGATACCTGCCAATACATGTAACTCATGTTAACCTACACCTTTCCACTTTAAAATCGAAGTGCACTTTAAACTAAAAATGCTTTATATATCCTTGTGCGTCATATCAGCAAGCGAATTCCAAAATCAACAGGATTTGACATCGGGTAAACATTTTCAAACTTTTAAGCACTTAAAAGCATTTAAGAGAGATAGCATGTTGTTTTAACGTCAAGCGCTTTTAGCACTAAAGTACCTCAAAACGTGCTTCACTTAGCTGCAAAACATCTTTGCGTTGCACTCAAAACCTCGGTAAGTTTGTACTTACTTAAAGGTGCGCTCATACGGGCAACTGTAGCGCAACTCTAGGCAATATTGGACAAATAATTAGTCTGGCAGATACAATTTACCCAGAGTCACCAATTACTTTGGTGACAGAACCCTAAAAAATGAATTCCATATCTATTGAACACTTTGCCGGCAGACACAAAGAGTGCAAAAAAACAAAATAGCTTTAGAAGCTTTAAAAGACATTCTTCAGAAATTTGTTAAGTGTAAATTTTAGTTTGTGATGTATGACACTCGGGGTCGGTGAGTGTCATACATCGTACTTAAATTAAACTTTACACTTAAGGGGCCGGCGGAGCATGCGTCTTTCATACAAACGTAATACCAAAATAATTTGTAAATCAAACATATTCATACGGTAGTGTGTATTTATTTTGATTGAATTACAGAATATCTAGGTTTCCAAATATATATTTTGAATGGAAACTGATTTAAACAAGAGATATGAGAAAAATAAGTTTTCTATAGAAATTTTAAATTCCTTATAACTCTTGTCTTAATCAGTGTCCATTCAAAATGTATATTTGGGAACCTAGATATTCTGCAATCCAATCGAAATAAATACACACTACCTTAAGAATATGTTTGATTTACAAATTATTTTGGTATTACGTTTGTATGAAAGACGCATGCTCCGCTGGCCCCTTAACAAATTTCTGAAGAATGTCTTTTAAAGCTTCTAAAGCTATTTTTCTTAACAGTCAAACCATTACAACGGTTTTGTGGGGCTTAGTACATAAGTTTATTTAGCATTTTGGATAGGCTATTTTTATACCCGTAGGTGACAAGGGTGGTTAAATATTATATTTACGATAACCTCGCTCTTTAGGTTATTCTGTACCTCGGAGAAGTATTTCCGAGGAACAGACACCAGGAAGATCACGTCTAGTAAGATAACTCCTACAAGAGGCTTTAAGGTTGGTTGACGAGGGATTACAGGCTAGCAATCTTCTTACTACTATTATATGGAATATAAATGGAAAAGGGTTTTAATCAATCTGTTTGCAATTTCATCCAAATCCTTTCAGTAGTTTCTGAGTGAAAGTATAACAAAAATCGATCTTTACAGACTTTTACATTTATATAATAGTCTTAAAAAGGTTGCTGGCCTGCATACCTAACTGTTTTGCTGACTGTACATAGAATAGAGCAGCACAGCAAGAAAAAGAAGACACCACATGAATACAAACAGTGTAAATAGTTTTAAGCATTTCTCCAGGAATTGTTCCTCTACATCCGGCAACTGTTGCCGGCCAACAATTGCTGGAAAAATTGCCCGTGTAAACGTGCCAAAAATAGTTCGTGTAGGTGACGTTGTTAATGGAAGTTTTCAAAGAAGTGTTAACAAGTATCAGAGAGAAAATTTTCAGAAGGTTTATTTTAGGAATTGATGTCAAAAGATTTGGTGTTTCCAGACAAGGTATAAAAAATTGATATTGTTTTTCTCTTTCGTCTTGTCCTGACGATGACCTTCGGTAGCTTCATTCAGATCGTTCAAGGTAAAGGTGGACTTGCACAAAGGTAGGTAGGGTACAGTAGGTAGGGAATCGGTGTTGGTGAAGTATCCGCAGTCACACTTCCCGCCTCCTCTGAATACTCTTAATGCATGATGATCTATGATGATCATTTGATGATTTGATTTCATGATCCTTTTAGACAAAAAAAAATGACTAATTGCGAGTGCAAAGCGCACATACATTACCTACTCTGTCATCATCATCATCTGCCTAGCCTTTTCCCAACTATGTTGGGGTCGGCTTCCAGTCTAACCAGATGCAGCTGAATACCAGTATTTTACATGGAGCGACTGCCTATCTGACCTCCACAACCCAGTTAGTACTGGGTAATACGATACCACTTCTTGAGACTGGTTGTCAGACTTTTTGGGCCACTGACTACCTGTAACAATGATGCATGAATGAATGCCAAAGATGCAACATGACATGCTGATTAAATTAAAATGCAGTCCAGTGACTAACGGACTGACAGCGGACAGACAGCCTTAGTTATCGGGTCCCGTTGGCACCTTTTCGGTACGCAACCCTAAAAAGCGTTATAAACATGATTTATATCAAGCCTCATTTTCACTCAGCACAATTTCAATAAACATTATCATTTGGGTAATTTAAACCACCAACTTATCAAAATAAATGGACGATAATTACGTTCCATCAAAATTTCAATTAAATTATGAACATATTTGCCGTTTAAGTGATTCAAATTAATGGCTGAATTGCACCCATTCAACTCGTCGAGTATACAAAACGTTTACCTACTATAGAAGTACTTTACTGTTATTATTTTGTTTCACTGAAAACCAAATTTCGTTTCAAATAATTTGGTTAAATTATATCCACAGCAAAATTACTTTGTCAACATAATGTTGTTACTTTGTCAACAGACATTTCATGAAGGCCATTTATTTTAAATTCAGACAGCACTTTAGCATTCATTTATCATTAACAGTCTGAGATAGAACGTTATCATAACATCACGCTTACAATCCCTGAAAGGCTAGCTATACTGGGTTGAATTTTTGAATGGCACCTGGAAGGAAAGTACTCTAAATACTGGAGATAGCAAATACTCAAAGGAAACATTCCTTTATTTTAAGAAGAAACAGTAAGTAATAAGTACAGGAACAGTTATGTTTTCGAACTTTAGTCGGTTTGATTCCCGAGTGTGGCAAACGAATTTTCGAAAATCAGTGAATGCAGATTTGTTTCTTTTTAAAAATAAAGGAATGTTTCCTTTGAGTAAAAATTTACTATCTCCAGTATTTCGAATACTTTCCCTCCAGGTGGCATTCAAAAATTCCAGCCTGTATGTATAGGTGTACATAATAGTACACCTACATTTCGCCAGTTATGTTTAAGTTATAGACTGCGAGCCTATTGCCATCAACTGAGCACGAATCCAGACTCTGAGGCTGTTACTGGGAAATTTCTAATTAAAAACCCAATAACACTCTGCCCGACCTGGGAATCGAACTCAGCAGTTAGCTCAACCACTAGACCGTCCATGAGGCAGCCAAACTAACTATCATTTAAAATAATATGACCACATTATGTTGACAATGGATGAACTATAAGCATGCAGGGTGTTCAGCCTATTTATTTATAATAAATACGAGTACGTATTTACAAACAATAAAAAAGTATTTATGTAGTATGTATTTGGTGTCCACGACACAAGCCGTGTCGTTGCTTAGGGTGGCACTAGCTAGCGGTGTGTGTAATGTCCAGCGACATTTATTCTTTTATTAGGGATCCGTAGCCAAATGGCAAAAAATCGAACCCTTATGGATTCGTCATGTCCGTCTGTCTGTCTGTCCGTCCGTATGTCACAGCCACTTTTTCCGAAACTATAAGAACTATGCTGTTGAAACTTGGTCAGTAGATGTATTCTGTAAACCGCAATAAGATTTTCACACAAAAATAGAAAAACAATACATTTTGGGGGTTCTCCATACTTAGAACTGAAACTTATTTTTTTTTTTCATCATACTCATACGTGTGGGGTATCTATGGATAGGTCTTCAAAAATGATATTGAGGTTTCTAATGTCATTTTTTTTTCTAAACTGCAGTGCAAGTACGTAAAATTCGATAAGACTCGTGTTGATAAATTTGACAGTTATTCTCGATAAAACGAGGTTTTATCGAGTCAAAAACTCATTTTATCGAGAATAACTGTCAAATTTATCTAATCGAGTCCTATCGAATTTTACGTACTTGCACTGCTGAAAAGTTTGCGCGAGAGACACTTCCAAAGTGGTAAAATGTGTCGTCCCCCTGTAACTTCTAAAATAAGAGAATGATAAAACAAAAAAAAATATATGATTACATTACCATGTAAACTTCCACCGAAAATTGGTTTGAACGAGATCAAGTAAGTAGTTTTTTTTAATACTTCATAAATAGTAAACCGCAATTTGAAAAAATACACTATTATTAAAACATCGATCAAAGTTACAACGAACTACAAGAACTTTTATATTATGTTACTTGTGCTACGGAACCCTTCATGGGCGAGTCCGACTCTTTTTATTTATACTCGTAAAGCACTTTCACATTAATTTATCATCATCAGCCTGAAATAGAAATGGTGGTGCAATTAGGAACTTGTTAACTAATGGATTGAATAATTATTGATGAATGCGTCATTCAATCAGCTCTATAAATTGATCAATTATGCTAACACTAATTAATCTCTTGGGCACCATTAACGATATCAACTTTTACTTAGTGGGAACCCTAATAATTATAAGATCTCAACTATAGTTTTACAAAACAACTTTCTAAGAGTTTTGAAGTGAAACTTTCTTATGCGCGTTGAGCACTTTTTGGGTGAACAAAAATCATGGAACTCGCGTGACCGTCACGTTATGCTTTGTAGCACTCGAAGCCGATCCGTTACGGCGTAGCACTACTTGCGCGGCATGCGCGGGGCACCACTCCTAGCAGAAGGCGAAAGGCACTTGTCCTTTCCGTCATTGCCAACATTTTTTTGTTCTACACCATACCTGGGGCCTAATTCTGCTATTTAAATAAATTCGTCATTCCAACACGATTCCATTCCCATCCCATTGTCATTTTGCTTAAAGTTCGTAACCTGCTAAATTCACAATGATCGATCATTGGTCGGTCAATGGTCTCGTAAAAAAATGTATTTTAGTGGCATAGTCGTATTGCCATTGTTATAAAACCCTTAGTACAAATGGTTTTTAAAATCTACTACTAAATGCGAACATTTATTCATGCCAGATTTCACTTGTAATATAAAGGGTGTAAAACACCTCTTCACGAAGCCGAAAGGCACTTGTTCTCCCCATCATTGCGATAATTTTTTTGTTCTACACCATACCTGGGAACCTTCTAGTTACGGAGATATGGGGGGTCAAAGTTACAACTTTTTGACAAGTTTTTCTTTAAATACAAGTTTTTTTTGTAAGATTTTAACTTTTAACACCTCCACGATCTCCCCGTACTATTCAATCCATCCATCAGCACAATGTTTTAAGTGCGTTACATTGAGTTCTACCAAAAAACATGATTTATAACCTCAAAAAAGAAAAAAGTAAAGTTATTTAGTTTGATGTACAGAATGCTTGGTTAACGGCTTTGCGATGAGGTGGTTTACACCCTGTATTTTTACAAATTTGTCGATATGTACGAGATTACCATTCTATGACATTTCATTCAATGGAGTGTCAGTGGTTGACCATTGGAAAGTCATAATGGCGCCATTACATATTAGTAGATTCCCAAACTTGTCAAATCTTGACAGAACTTGACCATTATGAAATCAATGATCGACTATTCTGACACTATTGCAATAGCAGATTTGAGGCTCTGGGAACCTTCTAGTTATTGAGATAACGTAACGGGGGTCAAAATTCCAACTCTGTAACAAGTTATTTTTAAATACAAGTTTTTAATGTAAGATTTTTACTTCAACACATTCACTATTCAATCCATCCATCAAAACAATGTTTTGAGCACAGGTTTTGAGTACGTCACATTGAGTTCTAAAACAAAACATGATTTGTCACCCCAAAAAAAAAGTCGTTTCCAAGCAAAAATTTTTGCGTAAAGTTACTTAGTTTGATTTACAGAAGGCTTAGTTGACGGCTTCGTGTTGAGTCTGTTTACACCCTGTAGATTACTTATGTCCATGTTCACCGAAAAGATAACGGTCTGATTATCTAAAAACTGCTGTCACTGTGACATGTTCCCATACAAAAATGTATTTTAAACAGCTGGTTTTAGATATGCAGACCATCATATTTTTGGTGAACATGGACTTTAGTTTTCACTTCTATCGGCAGTCTCCAAAGACTGCCCAGCATGTATTTATTACGTGGGGTGTAAGTTTTATTATTATTTTCTTCATATTTGTTAATACTTCACACATTTGTATTGTTTATTCGTCTACTACACTTTATTTTTATTTTTATCCGTATCTGGCCTGACCTCACCTTCACTTTGGGCCCTATCAGAATACCAGCGCTGTGACGTTTTTTTAATGTTACAGCACCATGCTGAGATAGGAGTCTTTTGGCCTCGTACAGGACGAGTTTAGTTTCTTTTTTTTTTAATCTGTTTAATTTTTATTAGTAAGTTTTAAATACTGATAATTTTGATGTGTTTTGTCCTGTGCGGGCTAATAAATGCTTTTTCTTTCTTTCTTTCATGTTATTTTAACAGAACATCACGCCTGTAATCCCAAAAGAAATGGGCAGAGGTGTACCTAACAGCATGATCACATTACCCCAGTTATGTTTTGAATCCCATGTAATAGCGGATGACGGTAAGACTGGAAGACGACCCCAATATATTTGGGAAAAGGCAAGGCAATGATGATGATGTTATAGCGGACGAGCCTATTACCATGGGGAATTCCTGTTGGCAAACCCAATAACACATTGCCTGACCTGGGAATCGAACCCAGGACCAAAGGCTCAGCAGTCGCGTTTGCATCCACTAGACCAACGAGGCAGTCAATGTTTTTATTTTGCCATTCGAAAACTTTTGAATTCAATCAACAAGAAATACTACAACTTAAATAATCATACGTGTAATACGAAACTTACGAGCAATTTCACTTGGTCGGGTTATATTTTGGCGATATAAAGAGCTGTCGTCTTATGTTTTGTGGTACTGGAACGTATCTGACATCTTGGAACGTAAACATTTGGGCCGCCATTTTGAAGTAAGATCACGATGACGCTGTCATTTTTGAATTTGATCCAAAGGTTGCGAACCAGAATGTGTGTTTACAAAATTTATAGCTTCTCGTGGCGGGGACTATAGATAGGAAAAACTTATAAAAAACCTCTTTTGGGTTCTGTACCCGAAGGGTAATTAACGGGACCCTATTACTAAGCCTCCGCTGTCCGTCTGTCTGTCTGTCAGCGGGCTGTATCTCATATTTCGGATAGGTAGGCAGTTGGAATTTTCTCAGAATGTGTATTTCAGTTGTCGCTATGACATAGGGCTCCGCTACTACGACGGTACGGAACTCCCTGCGCGAGTCCGACTCGCACTTAGCCGTTTTTTTTAATTCTCTCCCGTTGCTGCAAAAAAAAAATAGAAAGGTTTGGAGGAGAGCTTTCTTTACCCATTGTAAAGAAAGCTCTCCTCCAAACCTTTCTATTTTTTTTCATATTATCTGAATGTAACAAAATGTGCCATTTTGTTTCATTTAGATATAATGAAAACTAAAGAAAATCTCATCAAAATATTTACATTCGTCGTATGTATTCTCAACATTGCACATTTCTCACATTTAATGCATATATTTCTCACTTTTAAGAAATCAGCCCGTGTCATAAACAGCTAATTTTCATTTGAGCTTATGCGTGAATTAAGCGCTGCATCGCTGCACACAGGTGACAAGGTGTGAACGTATTTCCATAGTTTCACAAGAGCCATTGTCATAATATTCCACCTGTAGAAAAATATCGGTGAATTCTACAGTTTACTGAATGCATTCAGTAAAATGTAGAATTCACTGACATTTTTCGCCTTCAAGTAGGTGACTTAAAACTTTACTTTTGAATATTTCAACCATACTTTAATGGTTAAAGACCTAACATCATTTTTATTTTTGTCCGTATCTGGCCTGACCTGGCCATCATCTTCACTTTGGGCCCTATCAGAATACCAGCGCTGTGACGTTTTTTTAATGTTACAGCACTATGCTGAGATAGGAGCCTTTTGGTCTCGTACAGGACGAGTTTAGTTTCTTTTAATTTTTATATTTCTTTTATCTGTTTAATTTTAATTAGTAAGTTTTAAATTAATTTTGATGTGTTTTGTCCTGTGCGGGCTGATGAATGCTTTTTCTTTCTTTATTTAACATAGCATTATGCCAGTAATCTCTGAAGGGTTTGCCAGAGGTGTTTCTAATAGTACTCTCACATTACGTTAATTATGTTTAAGTCCTTTGTGACAGGGGGCGTGCCTATTGCCGTAAACTGGCCACAAATTCAGTCTCCGTGGCTGCTACTAAGAAATTCCTGATGTAAAAACCCAATAACATTTTGCCCAATCCGGGAATCGAAACCAAGACCAGCAGTCCCCTCCATTCATGTTCAGCAGTCCCCTTTGAGACCACTCGACCAATGAGACAGTTTTATGGTTAAATAGTAAGAAGATAACATATTGGTACAAGGAGGTCTTCAAAGTATTTCTTTATTACCTTATTCTCTAGGTACATTATTCTCGTCTGCGCTATATTAATCTCATAGTTATCTATCTTTATTGCTCCATCGTGGACGTAATTTAGTGCCAACATTCTAAAATATCATAAAGATTAAGCGACGAAAATGTTCACAAAATTCGTTAAACAAAAACCTTCAAGCAATCAAGTGTGTACACAGCTTTGAAAATACGACATCTTCTCTCATTAAAACGTTGTAGACAGAAATCGTCAATTGTTTTGAGGGAGCGAGAGTGTTTTGTTCAAGAGGAGTCAAACAACAAACAGAACGGAGTGACGTCGAGGGGCATTCATTAGTTTATTTCCCCATTTGCGAACGCTAACAAAGAATTGTATTGTTCTAGACCTTATTTTGCGATAACTACGGGAGTATAAAAAAGTACAGAAGGTCAAGATAAAAGCCACGCACACAAACAGGGTGTAAACAGACTTATAACGAGGCCGTCAACCAAGCATTATGTACATCAATTTAAGTATCTCTACGCAAAAATTGTTGCTAGGAAGGATTTTTTTTGGGGGTGAAAATTCATGTTTTGTGGTAGAACTCAATGTCACGCACTCAAAACATTGTGCTGATGGATGGATTGGATAGTGCGGGGGTCGTAGGGGTGTTTAAAGTAAAAAATCTTCCTTTTAAAAATTGTATTTAAAAAAAGCTTGTCAAAAAGTTGGAACTTTGACCCCCAAAATCTCCATGACTAGAAGGTTCCCAGGTATGGTCTAGAACAAAAAAAATATCGCAATGTCGCGTGGCGGGGAGGACAAGTGACTTTCGGCTTCGTTAAGAGGTGTTTTACACCCTTTATACGAGAACTTTCGACGATCTCAAAGTCCCAGTCGCGAGTGCGCTTGCACTTACTTGTGTACGTGAAGCGTGTCTATGTGTGCGTGCGTTTTTGCTCGTCCTACAAACCCAACCTACTGTGCAATTCTGTGTCTTATATCGCGATTAATTTCTACGTCGAGTGACCTATTTTTGTTCAGATGTTGGTTGGGATCAATGGTCGTATCGGTATAATACCGTCTTGATGAAGTTGGACGTATTAATTAGTTTTCTCGGTAAGTGGTAAGCCGACTACGGCTCGCAATTAGTGTTGATTGTTAATGATCTTATTTTGATTACGTTTCTCGCATATAATTAATCTGATGTAATTAATACACGTGTATTAATTCAATTGAATTGAATTAATACACGTGTGTCCAATTACCAAGCATGGATTGAGACATATTTATTGACAAAAATAGTCGAATTACTTAGTCCGTTAGATCGTCATCAGCTCATCATTTTTTATTAATTTGATAAAACAAAACACTTATTCAATATTTTTCGATAATCTAACAGACGGACTAAACATAATTATATATTTATAGTCGGGAATAATCCCTATTGTGGCGAGACAACGGGAGTCGTTCGTTGCTTTGTAAAAAGTATCAGTTTGCCACAGTTTGATTTTAATCTGCCTCTTGACCATTATTGCCACTGTATATGACGGCCCAAATGGCGCAGTGGTAGTGAAGCTGCCTTACGTTCTTAGTGTCCCGGGTTCGAATCCCGATAGGAGCAAATGTTTGTGTGATGAGCATGGACATTTGTTTCCTAGTCATGGATGTTATTATGTATCTATCTATCTATCTATCATGGGGGTTTAGGTTTCCGCACTTAGTCCTTGAGGTGGACCATTGTGCGTGAGCCATGGTGGCCGATTACTGTTAATATGTATAATAAGTATATGTATTTACAAACAAAAAGTATATAAGTAGTATATCAACTGTCTGGTGACCACGACACAAGTCTTGCTTAGTGTGGCACTAGATGGCGCTGTGTGTAATGTCCACAGATATTTATTTATTTACATTTATTTTTCATCTTATTGTTTTTTTGCTTTTGTGAAAAGCAAAATGTACCTAAAGAATATAACAAAGCACTCTTAACAAAGCCACAATGCCAGTTCAAGTTGTCTTTCCATTTGTAACAGTGAAGGTAAATTAACTACGCCACTGCAATCGTAAAAACACAAACACATTTCGCAGTTTCTCGCTCCAGCAACTTAGTCAAGAAATTGTTTTAATCGTACAGATTTGAAAAAACAATGCCTAAAAAGCCACAGACAAAATAAACTCGCGACAAAAGGGATCTAGCGTTGTCGGCGACATTTTTAAAGCGACGTGAAGCGAACTCGATGCCATAATAGCTCATTTTGGCGCGAAATGTTGACGAAATTGGCGCCAACAGGGCTGACGCGGCTTTTATAAACCTGTTTTAGAATATTCTTACATTTTATTGTCATTCTGGGTGAATTTTTCTCGTCGCAACGCTTTTATTTATATTTTAAAACTTCCACAAAAAATCTAAAATCGGTTCATAGCTGATGTAAAAATAAAGCCGTGTAAAATTGCATTTTGATTTTGATTTTGATATTTGGTTCTTCAACCACTAGAATTTTCGTGACCAATACACGCAGGTCCAAAAATACAGTTCCTGGACGAACAGGACAAAACAGCCGGCATAAAATGGCAATAGAATCAATCATGATTCTGCTAAAGCGGCCATTTTAAGCCATTTTAAGTTTAAAAAAAAAACTTAAAATGGACTTTATTGTCATAACTATAAAATCCATTTTAAGAGTTTTATATTTTTAACGTGATTCATATTATGATTCTGCTAAAGCGGCCATTTTAGACCCCCTGGACCTGTGGTCAACGAAAAATCTGGGAGTCATGGAGAGAGGTCTTTGAGAGCCTCGAGCCCAGCTGTGGGCTGACGCGTGATAACAGTACTAATAATAGTAGTTCGTTTTATTTCTTGATTTAAAGTCTCTAGTTTTCTCAGTACAATGGCCGACACTTAAAATTCAGGTTCCGCTTACTATCTTTTGACTTGACTACGACGTGGAATCACGTTCAGCATTCCCGTCAACAAGGGAAATATGGCCGCTTCTCTTTGTGAGGCTTTTATTTTATGAAAGTCTAGATATTTTTCATGAAAATATGAGTAACATTCTAGTTTAAATATTTGTTTTCTTGAAACGTGCTATTTTTGTAAATATAGAACTGAGTAAACCGATCATAGTAGGTATCATAAATGGAATGGGACTTTTTAATGGATGGAAAATATAATGACCACCAAAAATAACTTCGTGACCACTAACATCTATCACCTGAAACAAATTGATCACCAAAAGTAAATTGAGCACCAAATTTTAATGAGGTATTTGATGACAAACTAGTTTTGCCTAGGCCGACTTGGCGCACCCCGACACGGATTGATTAGGTACGTATTTTTTATAAGCCATTCTGAAGTAGGAGCCCCGCCAGCCGGGTCTCCGTCGACCGGGTCTCCCTCGACTCGGATGCAAGAGCATAACCGTTCAATTTCTGGTGGTAATTAGCTAAAAAATATTTCATTTTTGTTCTAATTTCACGATAAAATGCGGATAGAGTTTGGTGATCATTTAATAATTTTGGCAATCAAAAGTGATTTTTTTGCCGTTACATTTTGGTGGTGGTGGTGGTGTTGTCATGTCGGGCTAATTAATGCTTTTTCTTTCTTTCTTTCTTTCTTTACACCTAAATACCCGTGTGTCGCAAAGGCTGAGAAGCCGAAACAGTTTTCTGAAGTGTCACCCCACTCAGTGGCGAGCGCTCCACGGAAAGACTAAAGCTTTGGCGTGGTAGTGCATCATTACCTGCCTATTATAGCCTTTTCCCAACTATGTTGTGATCGGCTTCCAGTCTAACCGGATGCAGCTGAATAGCCTATCTGACCTCCACAACCCAGTAAGTTCTGGGTAATATGATACCATCTGGTAAGACTGGTTGTCAGACTTTTTGGGGCCACTGACCACTTGTAATGGCTGTCAAAGATGTACAAATGACAGCTGGGACTAACAGGTTAACATGCTTTCCGAGGTACGGAGGAAAATCAGTATGTAAGTGTGGTCACCCATCCACTTAACCTAGCGATCGACCCGAGTGGCTGGTTTTTAATTTAGCCACGAGCTCCACCTGTGGTGAACTAGTGCATCTTCAAAAATACCATTCGTTCGACCTGCTGAAAATACCATTCGTTCGACCTGCTGAAAATACCATTCGTTCGACCTGCTGAAAATACCATTCGTTCGACCTGCTGAAAATACCATTCGTTCGATTTGCTGAAAATACCATTCGTTCGACCTGCTGAAAATACCATTCGTTCGACCTGCTGAAAATACCATTCGTTCGACCTGCTGAAAATCTCCCACCTGGACATGTTGAGATTCAATAAAGACCCTGCCCTAGAGTGTAAATATTTTGGTGTTCCACAAGCGATGGGGCACTTAATTTGTGTGCGTGTCCTTTTGTTTGTTCACTACAGGAACTGATGGACGCTACTGGAAGTGCCAAACTAGTAGCTCAGTTCTGGACCGACATAGTTTAGATTGACATCGACATACCAAGGAGTTATTAAATCATACAAACTTTTTTTAGTAAAGTTTGATTGAGCCAGTAAAATAACAGACTCGAATTATTATTATGAATGTGCGCTATAAATCTCGATAGCTCGTCAACTACAATAAGCCCGCGGGACAATCACGTGTCGAAATAATGCAATGCAATACATTGATATTGAGCTTTTCAACTGTCGAAAACATCAACTTACTCATTCATTAACAATCGAAGGCTTTTACCACATAGATATAAAGGTGTATTTCCTACAAATTCAATTGTATGCAAGCTTCGATACATGCGGAAATATTCGGCATACGACCAGACATAAATTTATCATTTGGATGGTGCATAATATAACGAACATTTTTTATTATTACACCAAAGTCGTAAGTCACTGAGAAGTTATTCAACCTCAAAATATCTTTTTTGCCGGTCAACTAAAATAAACGCAACAACTAAATAGAGCTGATGGATAAAAATATTTTTTATTCCCGGTCTTCCGTTCTTCTCCCCGTTCTTCCCGGTATTCTTCACGTTCTTCTCGGTCTTTCCGTTCTTCTTCCCGGTCTTCGTACCGTTCTTCCCGGTCTTCTTCCCGGTATTGTCGGTCTTCTTCCCGATCTTCCCGGTATTCTTCCCGTTTTTGCCGGTCTTTTTCCCGTTCTTCCCGATCTGTCCGGTGTTTTTTACGGTCTTCTCAGTCTTCTTCTCGATCTTCCCGGTCTTCTTCCCGGTATTCCTGGCCTTCCAGTTCTTCCCGATCTTCTTCTTGTTCATTCCGTTTTCTTCCCGTTCTTCCTGTATTCTTCCCGTATTTTCCGGTCATCTTCCTGTTCTTCCCGGTCTTCTCGGTAATCTTCCCGTTCTTTTTTCCGGTCTTCTTCCCGTTCTTCCCGGTATTCTTCCCGTTCTTCCCAATCTTCTTCTTCCCGGTATTCTTCTCGGTCCTGGTATTCCTGGTCTTCCCTGTATTCCCAGTCTTCTTCCCGTTCTTCCCTTTATTTAATAATTGCGTTTATTGTATAGTTGACCGGCAAAAAGAACATTAATCTGGCCTAACGACTTAGGTGTCATAATAAAAATGTTGATCATGTTATGCTTTATCCAAGTAATAAGTTTACTTTTGAAAATAGCCCAAAAACGTATGAAGGCTGGGTGATCTCCTTTATTTATTTATTTATTTATTGAACACTTCAAGAACATAGTACAGAGGCGGGCTTAATGCCATAGAATGGTTCGAGACTGACAGCTCAGCGTGAAAGGTTTTAAATTCACTCGTAAAAAGGGTCACTATTTCAAATCCCTCTTAAGTCATATCGGGAAATTGCAAAATTTCCCGATATAACAGAAGGATATTTTTGTGTTATTATTTTGTTTGGTGCTACGGAATCCTTTAAGTGTGAATCCGGCTCGCAGTTAGACAATTTAATTAATAGTTAGACCGGTATCTGCGCTCTCGAATATGCGCATTCCATGAAGGACCCTTGTAAAAATGGTTCGTTGAGAATGCTTGGTTGTAGATGGCTTCCTATTATTGAAAATGTCGCGTACCTACCAATATTGCATGTCGAACTTGTTACATTTTTTTTGCATTTTTTAAGGCATTCATAATTTTCGAGTCTCTGTATTCGACTTCAACAACGTCAACCTTTATTTGTCTTTTACTCTAAGGATTTATATTTTGCAATACTGATTACATGATCTAAAACTGATGAACTGATTAATCTGACAACCAGTCTTACCAAGGGGTATCGTATTACTGCCTCGGTTGTGGAGGTCAAAAAGGCATTGCATTCGCTCCATGTAAAATATTGGTATTCAGCAGCATCCGGTTAGACTGGAAGCTGACCCCAAAATATTTGGGAAAAGGATGGCAGATGATATAATTATGGGATATATGGGAAGCAGATGATGATTAATGATCAACAATGTCACTGACGATTAAAATTTTAGATTTAAAATAATTGTGGCCAAGGAACCACAAACAATACATAGTTAAACTCGCCAGAGGCCTTTAAAATACAGCTTAACTTAAAATATCAGCAGTATTTTTAGCAACGGCTAAACGTGCTTTCGGAGGCACGGAGGAAACTTAGTATGCAATGGGTGGTTACCCATCCACGGACCAACCTAGGCAAGAGAAGCTTAACCTGAAGATCGACTCAAGCGTCTGTTATTATTTACGACGACCCGAATGGCGTAGTGGTAGTGACGCTGCCTTACGTTCTGAGGGTCCTGGGTTCGAATCCCGGTAGGAGCAAATGTTTGTGTGTTGAGCATGGACATTTGTTTCCGAGTCATGGTTGTTTATATGTATAATAAGTATGTATTTACAAACAAAAAAGTATATATGTAGTATATCAATATCTAGTGTCCACGACACAAGCTTTGCTTAGTGTGGCACTAGGTGGCGCTGTGTGTTAATGTCCAGCGATATTTATTTATTTAGCCACGGGCTCTCTCCAGATAATAGGGTAGACGACAACAAAATAATAAATTAGTCCGTCAGTTAGATTATCAACAAATATTTGACCCGTATTTTTTCTTTTGTTACATAAACCAAAATTGACGAAGATACGCTTTTAAAATTCTCAATACGTCACGCCTTGGTATAAATTTTAGTGAATTCTGACGTCACATTTTAGTAATCTTTGTCAATATGCAATGATTTACAACAAAAAAAACGTGTTCATTATTTTCCAATACTCTAACTGGAGGTCTAAATAGATTTTAATTTTTTTGATACTGTCGTCATGCCTATAAATATAAAAAACTTTTTTGCATAAAATAAAACCGACTTCTAAAAACACAAAAAGTGAAAAATAACTTTAGCTTCAGAAGTCGGTGACCTTTGTTTGATTGGTTTAGTGTTTTTGTCACCGACTTCTGAAGCTAAAGTTATTTTTCACTTTTTTGTCCTTTGTTTGATTGGTTTAGTGTTTTTGTCACCGACTTCTGAAGCTAAAGTTATTTTTCACTTTTTTGTGTTTTTAGCAGTCGGTTTTATTTTTTGCAAAAATGTTTTTATTTTTCACTTTTTAGTGGACCTTTCCAACAAAAAAAGAGTTTTTCAAATCGGTTGGCAAGCGACGGAATTTCAAACATTAAAAAAAAAATAGAAACATCCGAATTGAGAACCTCCTCCTTTTTTAGAAGTCAGTTAAAAACAGACGCAGACAAAGTCGTAAACAGAAGCTAGTGCAATATCACAGCCAATGTAGGTACACATACATGTCAGTCGAAACCCATCTCCAATTACCGTGTGTTCCCTGAAGCTAATTTTGCGCTGTCGTCGCACAGTACCTATGTGCCCTGTTATTGCTCGTGTATATTTGATCTTGGCAGCTGCACTGTGATTCCATTGTAATTGAGACGTTGCACGTTGACAGGGATAACGTAAACTCTATAAGGAAGCTACGAGTATTTACTGTGAAAATCTCGGTATAGGTATGCAGTAATTACATTATTGAAGTTTTCTAATGGAAAGAAAGTCTTATACAACGTGTAACGTTAAATGCGCTAAACCTCAGACACCCCAAATAATTTTTAATTCAATTGACTTAAAACTGAGAGAGAAAAAAATATTAAAATATTAAAAAAAAATTAAAGGTTTTATGTGCTGTTTTAGTTTTACTGGGAATTAGATTTACTGGCAAGATCTATTAGTAACCCGCGTATGAGACAATTTAAATTGGACGACAACCATATATTTGTGTTTGTTTGTTTACCTATTTTAATTTATTAATAGGTCATCACGTGCGCAAACCCGTGTTTGCGCACGTGATGACCTATTAATAAATTGACAGCGCGACATTTGTAATGAAGATTTTTTTGAAAAATGTGACCTATATTAAGGGGCTACCTCACGCCAACGACCTTGAGCAAGTGGGAGAAGTTTAGCAACAGCGTATACCCGTGCGTGAGAGTGGTCAGCGATACACTGCCGCCCGTCGCCCCGAGGAGCCCCGCACCAAGATTATTCGAAAAAACAACCCACCTTGATTTATCAAACACAATACGGATAAAAGCCGTATACTAATATAAAGGGCATTAAATTGTCTTTGAGATGATCTAAGTTTCATGCAAATACGCCCGATAGTTTTTGCGTGATGATCGTTTTTTTGCCGCGTTAGACATTACTTCACAAATTAATTACAATAAGTTATAAAAAACTTTCTTCACATTTTCACATATCAAATTATGAAAGAAATGGTCTAGTATAACACATATTTTTTTCAAAGAAATTAGACTAGAAGTTAAGACGTGATAATCAATTTAAAATCACTAAAAGTCATGTATCTGCGCCTTAAAAAGTGGTTTAATTGATTCTGCCCGTGATTCTGATCAAACTATTTTCAGGTTTTGCGCATTTAACGTTACACGTTGTAGAAAACGAAGAACCGATGTTAGCGTGCAAAGTAGATGTGTGAGATAAATGCTTTTAAACCTTCCCCTTAAATCTCACTCCATTTATTGCTGAAAACTGCATTAAAATTCATTGCGTGGTTTAAAAAATCTAAGCGTACAAACAGTGGGAGCGACTTTGTTTTATACTATGTAAAGATTATAACAGTTAATGCATGTAATATGCAAAATAAATACTTTATGCAATTTTCTAGTAAACACAAAATATTTTTAACTGATAACGTCCTCACTGGCACACCAAATCGAAAGCGGTTTTAAAAAAAAATGAATGTAATTATTCATTACAATATTTAAAAGAATTCTATAATAGTAGATTTGGTATTCTCAAATTGACATTTGGTCACCAGTCTATTTACTAATGTACTCGTAAAACAACCATGTCGAGTCACATCGTGGGTACCTACAGCTGAGAAACTCTTCTAAATAAAAACTAGATGACATCCTTTTTATTGTAAAATCTAATGATTTTACCATAAAAAGGATGTCACAAAGAAAACAGACCCCATTCGCTTGCACAATATCCTTTGAAACGTCGTCGACGCCATTTTAAAAACTGAATGAGCTATCTAATTCTGAATTTGAATTTCAAAGCGTTCGCGACCACGACCTCATTGCGTGATAATTCCTTTGAAAAAGAAAAGTAATCATTAATGTTTAATTAACTTTGTTGGGAAGTAAAATGGTGGATTGTATTTTTTTCATTAAATGTAGATGATTATTATTTAAGGTTTTATTTGAAGAGCTTAGCAGCGTCGCATTATTATTAAAATCTTTAAAAAAAATATTACGATGACGTAAAATTTGTATGTTGGTAAGTATGATGAGGGTATTTTTTGTAACTACTGATAGGATTCCGAATTTTCTTTCACTAATAGAAAGCTGCCCAGCTCAAAATAGAAATGTCCGAGTATATTTCACGTTCACGTGGAAAAATCTCCAACAAAAACGTGAGCAAAGCCGCGGGTGAAAGCTAGACTATTATAAGAAATCTTCACACGCCATCGTCATTCTTTTACCCTAATTTTATACTAATTTATTTGGGGTCGGAGCACCAGTATGTCTTCTTCTTCATTACTCGTCATCGTATCAGACACCTCCTTTCTTGCCACATTAACCTTCAGTCAAACCGTTGCAGACGGATTGTGGACTGACTGCGGGCATCCGGACTTGGAAGAAACTTCAGTTATCATCATCATCATCATCAGCCTACTAATGTTCCCACTGTCGGGACACAGGCCTCCTCTCTATGAGAGGTAATGGGGTATAATCCACCACGCGGACCCAGTCGGATTGGTAGATGTCGCATGTCTTCGATGTTTTCTTTCACCGTTTTAGAGAGCAGTGGTGATGAAATAAATTACACAAAGCAATGCTCCTGCCTGGATTCGAACCCACGACTCACTCAATGTAAGTCGGGGCCGCCACCACTAAGCCACCGCTGCTCTCAGAAACTTCAGTGCGTTAAAGTAAAAAGTCCCCAAAATTTACTCACCGGTTTGACCAAACCCATAACTCTGTAAAATTCAAATTGTTTAATAGATTTTCAACTTTACCTCTAAAGCACTAGGTTCAAGGTTGACTGGGAACATTTGGAAGCTTCGGGAAGCTTAATGTCTGTACATGTAACTTTTTATGCTATCTATGCTTACAGTTCCAAATCGTAAACCACACTTTATGGTTGCAGACCTCCTTTTTTTATTTCTCTGTGGACTTCCACAGTACACATCCCGAAATACCGAACAAAACCTAGACCAGACTAATGAAAAACGTTAGTACATACAGGCTAGTAAAACCAAAAAGGTTCTATGCCTGTATGTCCCAAACCGGGACCGCAGTGCGGTAACACTGAAATAATGACTTTCAGTATGCTATGATTCCTGTTGCGAGGTAAACAGTAGTCTTTTGTTGTATCATTTCGATATTCGTCTGTTATTTTGTTTTCTAATACCGTCAGACCCGACGTCCTAAATACTATGGTAGAAAGACTTAGGTACGAACCTTTGTAAAATAAAAATATTACCTATTTAATTTTTGGTTGAGATCGGTAAATCTAACATTTATAATTGGACAAGGCATAGATAGAGAGCAGCGGTGGCCTAGTGGTGGCGGCGTCGACTTACGAACAGTAAGTCGTGGGTTCGAACCCAGGCAGGCGCATTACTTTGTGTAATTTATTTCATCACCACTGCTCTCAAAATACGGTGAAGGAAACCATCGTGAGGAAACCGGCATGTCCTAGAACCTAAAATTCGAAGACATGTGACATCTACCAACCCGCGTGGTAGATTACAGGCGAATACGCAAAATACGCGCTTTGTCGTGAAGTTGCGGACACCAGCCCGTTGTACAATACAATGAAAGAGTTGAACTAGTCCATGCCAATATCCATGAGATGATCAAAAGTTTTGTTAGGTATGTCATTGTACGCATTGAAATCATGAAGATAAAAAATATATTGCCTTTTGTACAAATATAGATATAAAAAAAACTGCTGGTAGCATCCAAATGTCTCTTCTCTTGTCATTCATCTGAAACTGGTATAGCTATTTAATCGTTTAAAGCAAAATCTTACCTTCGTCGCAGACCAACATGTTCTACAATACAAAGTAGGTAGAGTCGAGGACTTTAACCTTTTGACCGCCACAGCATAAACGCACGCGCGTGCCCTCCACGCTAAGCCACAATTTCATCTACTACTTTGTCACATATTTGTGTAGTTTGGCGTACAGGGCACGCGCTTGCTTGTCACGTATATGTGACAATGGCGTCCAAAAGGTTAATTGATAAGCCATTTTTACTACTTTCCAATTTTGAACTTTAAAACATTCACGAGTACCTACGAATATTATCGCCTAAACACGATTTGCTTTACACGGGTAAAATACGAATAGTGGCAAGTGGCTCATTAATTAAGTCCCCGACTGTACTTAGCTACCTTTCCATGTAACTTCATAACAATTACGTTAAAAGCGAATCAATCAGCTAATTGCTCTCGTTAATCTCGTCGCCACTCTCAGTCTGTATTACCTTATATACGTTTAAAAGCGATTACTTTTATTAATTAGCCCATTGGAAACCGTACAAGAGCACTTTGTATTTCGGAAAATTAAAACAGTGAGTGGAGGATTTTGATTTTTTGTGTTTTTATCAATACGAGGGAAAACGCAGAAATACTTATTTGACGACCCGAATGGCGTTAGTGGTAGTGAGGTTACGTTCTTAGGGTCCTGGGTTCGAATCCCGGTAGGTAGCAAATGTTTGTGTGATGAGCATGGACATTTGTTTCTGAGTCATGGATGTTTATATGTATAATAAGTATGTATTTACAAACAAAAAAGGTATATATGTAGTATTTTATCAACTATCTGGTGTCCACGACACAAGCCTTGCTTAGTGTGGCACTAGATGACGCTGTGTGTTAATGTCCATCCGATGTCCGGCGAATACATATCTTTATTTTAGTTATTTATTTTTGACAAGGGTGTTATTCGTTTTTCAAAAGCCAACGTTTTTCCCAACTCTCTGTCACTCCATTGAAAAGTTTAATTAGGTACTGTAGATATATAAGGTATCAACACAAGCTTATCATTAAACTCGTAAAAAACACCCGTTCTTAAAAATAACTACCGTGTTTCAAATAAAATCCATTCGTTACGGCTTACGTAGCGCCATTTCCAGAATATTGTGCGCGTGGGCGCTCCATGCAGTGGGTACTACGCAGTATTGTATTATCTGTAACACGGCATTGTTCTAAAAATAAGCTCATGCACACAATGCGCCCGCATCACGTGACCATGTACGTAAGCCGTTTAAAGCCCAGTGTCCACTGAAGCGGGTACAAGCAAAACAGAGAGGAGTGGTGGAAATGTACAAAAACATTGATTAAAATCTAGATTCCGTTTGTAGACAAATTTATATAACAGCTCATAACTCAGGACCCACTATTCATCATCATCATCATCATCATCTCAGCCGAAAAACGTCCACTGCTGGACATAGGCTTCCCCCAAGTGTCGCCACATGTGTGTGTTGTCAGTGATTACATACGGGACCGAAACGAAGCGACCGCTCACAATGGGCCTTATCAAAAGGCTTAAAGTCACCCAAAGGGCAATGGAGAGGGCTATGCTCGGAGTTTCCTTGCGTGATCGAATCAGAAATGAAGACATCCGCAAGAGAACCAAAGTCACCGACGCGACGTACCCCGAAGAATTGCTAAACTTAAGTAGCAGTAGGGCAGGGCACATTGCTCGCAGAACGGATGGCCGGTGGGTCTGAAAAGTTCTAGGGTGGCGACCGCGAACCGGAAGACGATGCGTTGGAAGACCTCTCACTAGGTGGACCGATGACCTGGTGAAGGTTGTGGAAATCTGTTGGATGCGAGTCGCAAAAGACCAGTCTATGTGGGGACCCACTATTATAACTAAATTTATCATATACATATATATGATTAATTTAGTTGCGGGATCCAAGACAGTTAAATTGTTTCTCTGGGACTTCGTCGAGCTTCATGGTCTCGCGTGGTCGCCACTGTTTATTGTCGTTTTCAGGAGTTGCAGTGGTTTGGGAATAGTGTGGCGGGCTTGTCCCAATACTTATCCTGTCCCTAGCCTCTCTTGCGGATCTTGCATTTGTACTTCGCTCGTTTCCGCTATTTTGGGAAATTCATGGCGCCACAGTGCATCGCTATCAATACAAAAAAGTGACGCCCGTTTGTCGTGCGCATACAAAATTGGAGAGATGTAGGAGGATTTTTGCGGCGCGGCATGTACACCACGTCCCTATTGCATGCCAGCCTTTAAGCTTCCGCTTATGATTACACTATTGTAAAGGTATTGCAAAGCGTGCTCACCGCGCGATGTATGTTGTGCAATATTATGTCGCCTAAAGGGCTCTGCCATGAAAGGATTAAATTATCATATAATTACAAATCTATCCATATCCATAATTATCCATATCCATACATATGTAACATAATAATATACATACTATTATGTAACATAAACATCATTTTGATAAGGTACATTTTGATACAAATGGGGAAACTTTGGTATGGCGAACGAGGCGAAATTCCCGCCCGAGCCACAGGCGAGGGTAAAGTCGCATACCTATCCTTTTGCCGAGATTTAAAAAAAAACAATCACTACTGACTACAGGAATTGAACCAATTTGGATTTAGTATAAGTATTCTGCACTAGTTGTGATAAATGCATAAAAAACCGAGAGTGGTAATATACGAGTACAATTATACAGGTTGAAATTTTTCAATACTGGAGGTAGCAAATTTTACTCAAAGGCAACATTCCTTTATTTATAAAAACAGACTTATCTGCATTCACAGATTTTCGAAAATTCGCTTGCCACACTCGGGCAAAAATAACATCGGATTTTTTTTTGACATCAATTGATAGGGTCAATCATATGGATCAAATCTTTCTAACAAATATGATAAATTACATGAAAGGAAACTGCCTATGTAACCTCCACAACCCAGTTAGTACTGAGCAATAAGACTTGGTAAGACTGGTTACCAGACTTTCGGGCCACTACCTGTAACGACTGTCAACCCTCAACTGACAGCCGGGAGTAACAAATCAATCCCTCACTTATCCTTCAAAATATCATGTGCGATTCGTTACCACCTAAAAACCCGTATCATCCTTTTGTTTTACCAAAATCCTTTAGATTCTAGAACGCATCGTATAACAATATTGGTTGATAGGAGTGCCCCAGCTCCCCAGGGTAGATGCGGTTATCTTTTCCCTAGCTCGACTAGTCGACACAAGCCACGCTGATGCACCTTTTTCGTGTCCGTTAAGCAATTACTACTGGTAGTAAACTAGAATTAGGTTCACACTAGACATCTGTTTATAAAGGGTGTAAAACACCTCATAACGAAGCCAAAAGGCACTAATTGTTCTCCTCGTCATTCCAATCATTGTTTTGTTCTACACCATACCTGGGAACCTTCTAGCTACGGAGATATTGGGGATCAAAGTTACAACTTTTTGACAAGTTTTTATTGCAAGTTTATTACTTTAATACCTCCACAGACCCCGTACTATTCAATCCATCAATCAGCAAAATGTTTTGAGTGCGTTACATTGAGTTATACAGGGTGAAATTGAATAGATGCGACAAATTGAAATATACAATAATACGTGTTGTCAAGAAAATGTATAAAATATCAAATGTAAAATTGTAATGAACGAAGGAAGGGTAGTGGGCGGCGCGCGGTCGCCGGGAAGGGATGTCAGCGCTGGCGCACATGCGAGGTTTGGCAACGTCGCGCGATACTTACATTAGAAACTAGGCTAAATTAGGTAAATGACCGCTATGAACGGGAATACCGATAATTCGTACTTAAATAAAGATAATAACATCAATGGACCTTTTGAAAACGATAATCGCGTAATTTTTTTTAACGATTTAGATAATAGAAAAAACAGTTTATAATTACTATGTTACTGTAACTGAAGCTCCCATTTCATTTTGTCGCATTTATTCAAATTCACCCTGTATACGTGATTTTTGTGTGTGTGCGTGTTTTACACCCTGTATAATGAGTTTGCACGTTGGTATATGCAAATATATCAAACGCTATTTTTAAAGCGTTATTGCATGATTTTAGGGTTACGTATCCGAAGGGTAACCAACGGGATCCTATTGCTAAGCCTCCGCTATCTGCCATCCGTCCGTCCGTCTGTCTGTCAGCGGACTGTATCTCATGAGCCGCAATAGGTTTACAGTTGAAAGGAAACATTTTTTTAGGCAAACTTGGATGTTGCTTGATCCTAATGTACGTTTCATTATTAAATGCTACAACTTATGTAGGTGGCCTAATCTCCAAACAAAAAAATGCCTCCTTTTTACAAAATGCGGATTTGAGTTGCTTAAAAAATTGAAGCACTGCGATATGGTGCGTAACCCTTTAGGCGCGAGTCTGACTCGCTCTTGACCGGTTTTTATATACTTTCTTGTCATCGTTAGTGCTTATTTCCGAAGTTTATTATTTCGTCTGTTTTTTAATTTCATCGACTTACTTACTACTTCTACTACAAAGGATTTGATACCGTACTGTATCCAGTGTATCCAGGGCCCTGTTTAATAAACGTTACAAATTGTAAACTGTTACCTATTAAATATCGCTGGACATTACACACAGCGCCATCTAGTGCCACACTAAGCAAGGCTTGTGTCGTGGACACCAGATAGTTGATATACTACATATATACTTTTTATTTGTAAATACATAGTTATTATACATATAAACATCCATGACTCGGAAACAAATGTCCGTGCTCATCACATAAACAGTTGCTCCTACCGGGATTCGAACCCAGGACCCTAAGAACGTAAGGCAGCGTCACTACCACTACGCCATTTGGGTTGTCAATTTAGGTTGTCAACCTATTGTATTTTACAAGTTTTAAATATACAAGTTTTTGTTTAATAAAAAATACAACTTACTTTACCATGGTGGAAAACTGACGAAATTGTTAAATTTTACCTACAATTTTACATATTTCGGTTTAATAAACATTTTCTCGTTACAGGTGACAATTATGTAAGGTTTATTAAACAACACTTGTCATACGACTTAACAAATATGTCACTTATTTACAAAATTGTCGGATTGTAACGTTTAATAGACCGGGCCCTGTTCTGGGTAACCAATTCCACTAACAACCTAGATAAAAGAACTGTTATAAGATATTGGTGTCGATTCTGTTGTGTACAAACTAAACTTAATTTAGACTATTGCTATCTTTTACTAAAAGGCAGGGCGAGAAAAGGACGGCTATAGCTATGCACTAAGTTAGAAATGTCAAACTAGTTTATGCCTTGCGCTTCACCGTGTTATTAGTCGACATGTTTTTACGTGCACCCTTCATTAGTATGGAAATATTAGTTCGAATTAAATTTGACAGCTCTAAATTACGTCCGTCTCTTTCTCGTTTTATTGGTGAGAAAAAGATAGTAATAGCCTAAATTAAGTTTAGTTTGTGCACAACAGAATCGGCACCATTGTTGGGAATATTAGTACGTACATAATTATGAAACACAGGAGTGTTTCATGAACCTTTTAAGTTTCAGTCAACTCCACTCAGAGTAATAGTAGTCCAAAATTGAGTATTGTGCCTTGTTCAGCGATATTTGTATATTATTTATATTTACGAGCAATAGACAAGGGACAAGACGAAGAAAATCATAATCCAAAACTTGTTACTACTTCGTAACAAGTCGCTTCGTTTAATGTCATACGTCCGCTTGTCAGGTAACATTCGTGTGTCAAAATCAAACATGTTTGGGATCAAAATTTTTGTATGGAAATATTCACAATGTCCACTCTACAAGACTTTTGAATCTCCTTGATAATGTGGCGTAGTACTTGGTCAGGGTTGTGTAGTAAAGAAACCACAATAATTTAACACATATATTCAGTCCAAAAACACACAGATTTATCTCAGGTTGCAGGTTCTAGGGTCTCTAAGGATTTCATTCACTGATCACTGGGTAAAGTAGAAGGGTACTGCCCTGGGCTTAGGTCACGACGCACGTGGCCGGCGAGGGCCTCCGAAGCAAGGCTGTGCGGTGACGGGGGACCGCAGGAGCAGCAGCAGTGGTCGCGGCGACCGGGTCTCGGTCGCGGCAGGCTGGCAGGCGTGCGTGAGCACGGCCAGTGCCAACGTGACAGGCACTTGGCTGATGAGGTGGCCGGTAGCGCGGCCGGCGGCGTGCTGCAGGCACGGCAGGTGCTCGGCAGCGGGGACCCTCCACGTGGCAGACGTGGATGGCGGCTAGGAGCGTGCTGTAAGCACGGCAGATGGGACCGTGACGGGATCGTCACTCAGCGAGTAGAGCGCGTGGCAGCTATGACGCCCGTCAGCGGTGACTCCTTAGTTTTCGACTCCTCAAGTAGAACCCCAGCTCACTGAGGTTTTACTATTGAAGGTGTTCAGGTCAAAAAAAAGGTTTGCAACTCGAAGACAGCTTTTATAACCTCCTAGACCGAGTGTCTATGGATGACGCGTAGTGTTGCTGCTCCGGTGAACCGTAACTAGGTATGTGTGTGAATTGATTGTAGTTAGTCGATTACAACGCTACAATAACAACAAACTTTTGTCTACGGGTAAAATATCTCTGAAAGAAAACCGTTTCATTCTCGCCATCCATAAAAGATATTAACATGAAAAAAGGCCATTAAATCGAGATCCCTTAGTACTCGTATCGTTTGTCGTATGTCGTTTGTTTTCTTTTGCCAAGCCACGAGAGGCTTTGTTTCCGATTACACAGTTCGATTATTCGCTACCGACCGGCGGCACGGCGCGCGGCGGCGAAGTACGAAACAAAACTGCGGTTGTAGATTTAGCTTTTTGCTTGATTGGATTGATTCCAGGATTCTATTCATACGATGTGAATTAATGTTTGTAAAGTTTCTTTATGTTTGTTGAGGAAAATTTATTTTTAATTATAGTATTCTGTTAGTCTATACTTCTTCATCACAAAAGCAAACTTAAAGGATTCCGGGCGGATGTGGTCTATGGACGACTATAGCTTGTCGCTATTCGATTTTTGCAGGCATACCCAATTTATACCCTTGTGCAAAGGGATACAGAAATCTAAACTAGCAAAGTATTGAGAAAAATATAGGTACTTGATCTATAGATTACTTCCTATACAATACATGAAAGAGACTGGGTGTAAGTGGTAAATTGACAACGGAATAGCTTGTCGCTATTCGATTTGTGTAGGGATACCTCATTTATACCCTTGTGCAAAGGGACACAGAAATCTGATCAAGCGAATTTGAGAAAAATATGGTAGTCTATGGAAAATCCATAGACTACCACCTCATACATCTCAACTTATGGATTTATAAAGGACACCGGGCAAATCTTTGCCCGGTGTCCTTTATAAATCCATAAAGTTATACCGAACACAAATGGAAACGAAACGCAAATAAGGAAAGGCAAAGAGATTCCTTCCACGTTCTCATCGATATTTATTTATAGGAAGCCCACATTTAAAGAGAAAAATAGACGCCAAATAAAAGGTTGAAAATAGGTGTATTATTCTATTGTCAAACTCACAGAATAGTTTTACTCGTGGGTTGAGCTTGGCAGTTCCTTTTGTCATACGGCAATTATAACAAGGACCGCTTCCCCTCCCGACTTGGCCCACATCCTTTTCTAAAGCGGGGGTGAAAAGGTATTTTTGAGGGTTCTACGTAATTGGTTGGTTAAGTATTTGTTAAGCACACATATTGTATATCAATGAGACGTGAGATGAGTATGCAAATGAGACTATGTTTAGCGTCAGACAGCATCACCTGTCTGGCATGAATGCTGAAATGGACCTTTTTGGCGCGCGTTAGTGCATTGAACGTAGTGGTTTGCATTTCGAACAATTACTCCGCTACCGAGAAGTGTGAGTATACTGACTCGTACCTTGTAAATAAACATTTAAAAGTAGGTTAGGTAATTAAAACCATTGTAAATAAGTTTATTCCATTTTTTTAAATACGCCTTAAATACATGTTGAAGGACATGAAGCGCGGTAAATCACCTGGCCACGATTCTCGCAGCATAGAGCATTTGCAAAATGCAGGTGTTCATATGCCCAGAGTGCTCGCGAAGTTTTTCAACTTTTGCTTCTCACATACTTACCTGCCTGAAGATCTGATGAAAACCTTAGTTGTTCCCACTATAAAAAATCGAACTGGAGACGCGTCTGACATAAATAACTATAGGCCCATATCGTTGGCTACTATCATTGCTAAGGTTTTGGATAGTGTGCTTGACAAGCAGTTAAATGAACATATCGCTTTACGACGCCCAATTTGGCTTCAGAGCGGGTCTTTCGACAGAGCACGCTGTACTTTGTCTCAAGCATACTGTCAGATACTACACGGACAGGAAAACCCCCGTTTACGCGTGTTTTCTTGATCTTAAAAAAAGCCTTCGATCTGGTGTCCTACGGGGTCTTGTGGAAGAAGCTGTACGAGGATACAACACTTCCCGGTGAGATGATTGAGCTGTTGAGGTATTGGTATGGCCATCAGACAAATATGGTGAAATGGGCAGGTTCGCTATCCGATCCGTACGGGTTGGAGTGTGGAGTCAGACAGGGGGTTCTGACCTATACGCGAGTGCAACGACCGCGCGGCTGTTCTGGACACCCCCGCGCCCGGCCCGCGTTCCGCGGTTGGTTCAAGTCGCTTTCGAGTTTTGTTTATCACAATTGTTAATCTGCCATTTATTGAGTCTAATTTTTTGTTATATATTAATCGATTGTATTACCGATACAAACTCATTTCGCTTCGGGAAAACAACCACTAAAAATTCACGCTGTCTACCCTAGGTGGTTTGACTCCCGAGCTTGCGAGGGAGTCAATGAAAGCGTGGGTATATTAAATTGGCGTTTAGTCTCGAGGTGCAAACTGTACTTTTCACTTCGAGTGCGAGAAAAACAGTCATTTAAAACGGAACAAATTTACACTCGACAAAAATTCTGAACTGAGCGGTCAGTTTTTTCTTTTATCAGGTCAGTCACAGATTAACAATTTAAAACGCATCACAAACTCTCAACATTTTCGCAATGAAGGTGATCCACACTCCACAGATAATTAGTACCTACATTACTGCAGCGGCTAGCAACAGAGGCATTCACAGAGTATATAATTACTACGTTTAGAGGCATTGCACATACTTTTCAAAATCAACGATGCACACAAACAACAATATTTTTTTTCGCGTTGAAGAGTTCATTTGTTTCTTTTTTTAATAAACCGCTTTCTTTTTGCAAGCCAATTCGAAATTTAAATAAAACCTTTGATGTTACTCTTTTGTTACCATGTTTCAGAGTAAAAGATTGTTCTATTTTTAAAATTACTTTTGAATCCCTAAGGAATAAATGGTCAATTTAATCGCGCTTCGTAGGGCTATATTGGCGTACTTTTAGAGCATGAGAAGTGAAAATTCTTTGTAAAGTCGTTACATCGTGCGTCGGCTGTTTAATAGTGCTCCTTCACTGCGAGCTTTCGCCTGTAATGTAACAGTCTAAGATTCGATTTTGTACGGAAACAAGCGAATCAGAACTGTTACATTACAGATGAATGCTCGCGGTGAAGGAGCACCCTTACCAGAATACTGTCGATAACGTTCGAATCTTGAAAATTCCACTATGGAACTGTGTAGAATGGAAGATCCGAGAATCATTTTGGAATGTTCTGTTCCGCTATGGAGCTGTGATGAAAGTTTCAGAAAATTGTGGAACCTTCATGAAGGATCGGTTGGCAAGTAGACCACCAGTCATAACAGCCGTCTGTTCGGGGAATCCTCCCTTCTCTATAGAGTTTTGTGGAACACCCCGTTCCTCATATCCCTATAGGCCGCTTCCATCTTGAATAATTATTCAGAAATTTTACTAGATCCGCAAAAAAAGAGCCTGAAAAAAACTAGGCCAGAAAAAGAACTGGAGTCGGTAAAAAACACCTATCTTATCAGCCATTTTCAACCTCTGACTTCACAATATTTAATTAAATTAGTATGTGTAATTAAATGAAGAGCTGTAACTAAAACTAACATTCTACTTCAATTAATGTAATCTTGTTACAACTTCAACAGAACAGGCGCTAGTTTCAAATTAATTTATTAAAATTTAAACTTAAGAATTAGCTGGTTCTTAATTACGAAGTTTGAATATGAAATTGTAGAGGTACGGTCGAACAAGCTAATTGGTTTACAGTTTTACCCACAAATTACATTGTAAAGTGTAAACCAAATAGCTTGTTCGACCGTACGTAGAAAACTTTTTCTTAGTGCTCGAAGTATCCAAAACTAAACCCGAGATCTATAGACATTACATAGCATATGTTGTGATTTTCAGATGTTCCCATCTCTATCTGGTACATTTAGTTTGACAGTCGTGCAACAGTGACAGGAGTAGCACTTATCCAACGTCATGCTAAGTAAATCTGTATTTTTTTCTAATTCTCGATCTTAGACTCATCTTTCATACTAGACTACATATACAAACAAATTAAAAAAGCCGGCCGCCTTTCCGTAAAAATTGTCCCTTTTTCACCAAAGCCGAAATCGCAAAAAAATATCAGCTGTTCAGTGCATTAGGCGAACGTAAATGTACTGAACAGCAGATTTTTTATTCGCGATTTCACGTTTGGTCCCATAGTAAAAGTTGTTTGTTATTGTTATGTATGTATATGTGTAGCGTACCGCGGCTGCGACCCGGTAGTTAAAAGTTAATAAAGTTAGTGTGTCATTGACTAGCGTGTTTGATGGTTGTCCGTCCCCTACCTTTACCTTCGATATCTAACAGTGGCGACGAGGACGAATTTACGTGTGCGACAATGTCTACTTATGGCGTTTCTTTTGGAATTTTGACCAACTTTGACCATTTATCCCAAGACTGGACAAGTTACAAGTCACGATTACAACAATGGTTTATTGCCAATGATATTACGGACGAATCGGACAAGTTGAAGGTCAAAAGAAGGGCAATACTCATAAGCGCCCTCACCGGACCCACTTACATGCTAGCGAGGGACCTGGCGCTGCCTAAGAAGTTGGAAGAAACAGATCTTGAAGAAATTCTGAATATTCTCGACCGACATTTTGAGCCAAAGCGGCTCGGATTCGCAGAAAAGTCGAATTTCTACGTGGCGGTGCAGCAATCAGACGAGAGTCACACTCAATGGGCGGCTAGAATTAGGGGATTGGCAGCACACTGCGGGTTTAAGAACTTGGAGGAAGCTCTTCTTGATAAATTTATCATGGGCATGATGGCAGGACCCGAGCGAGACAAGCTCTTTGCCCAGGACCAGACGGACTTAACGTTAGCCAAGGCGGTAGAATTAGCGGAAAGCGTGCGGTGTGCTCGGCGCGCCTCCCATGCCGCTCCAGGAGCACGTGGTGCCAGCGCGGCCGCCAGCGGCGTCGACGAGGGTTCCGTGTTCGCGGTAAAGGAAAAGTGCAGTGTGTGCGGTTATTCCAATCACAAATCCAATCAGTGCCGGTTTAAAAACTATAAGTGCAAGAAGTGTAATAACAAGGGTCATCTAAAGCGGATGTGCTCAAGTGACGCGAAAGTAAAACACGTGGAGGAAGGTAAAGTGGATGATGAGAGCGACGACGACGGTAAGCTGTGCTTAAATATACGTTGTGACAAGGGTCGACCGATGCTGGCGAGTGTTAACATCGGAGGACTAGGTTTGGAGTTCGAGATAGATAGTGGTTCCGCGGTTAGTATTATATCACATCAGATATACAACGAGCATTTCAACAAAGTACCCTTATCAGTTACAGATAAAAAACTATTCAGTTACACTGGGGAACGATTAGAAACAGTTGGTGTTATTAAATTAGATATTGAATATTCCAAATTGAAGCGAAAACTGCACGTGTTTGTGGTACGTAACGGTGGACCGCCATTATTAGGCCGAGATTTTATTAGTACGTTTGACTTGGAATTTGCACCTACAGTTAAATCTATTTGCGGATCGAATGACAATTCAATAGAGAACTATTTAATTACAAGATTTCCCACCGTGTTCTCTGGTAAATTAGGGAAATTTAATAAATATGCCGTTGAGTTACATTTAAAACCACACTCAAAACCATGTTTTTTTAAAGCACGGTCGGTACCATATGCATTGAAAGACAAAATTGATAGCGAATTAGATCGACTAGTTAAGTTAGGAGTATTAGAACCAGTACAGTATTCAGATTATGCATCACCAATTGTACCCGCTTTGAAAAAAGACGGTGGAGTGAGAATTTGCGCGGATTATTCCGTGACAATTAACAAACACCTAATCGTTGATAAGTATCCGTTGCCAACGGTAAATGATTTGTTTACAAAGTTACATGGTGGCGTACAATTTAGCAAACTAGATCTGTCCATGGCATATAATCAATTTTGCTTAAAAGAACAATCACAGAATATGACCTGTATCAATACACATCGCGGACTATTTAAATACACAAGATTAGTATTTGGCTTGTCGAGCGCACCAGCAATATTTCAACGTGCCATGGAGTGCATACTATCAGGGTTAGACGGAGTAGTGTTTTTCCTCGACGATATTTTAATAACCGGTGTCGATACAAAACAACACATGAGCAGGTTAGTCACGGTACTAGAAAGGCTGGCGGACACAGGGCTCACCATACAACCAAGCAAGTGTGAGTTCTTTAAAAATGAAGTGAACTATCTAGGACATATCATAGACAAAAAGGGTATAAAAAAGTCGCCAGACAAGGTAACAGCAGTTACGCAAGCACCTAGACCTCAGAACGTGCAACAATTGCAGTCATTTCTGGGGTTAACTAATTATTACCGAAATTTTGTCCCAAACGCATCAACCATACTAGCACCATTATATAACTTGTTGCACAAAACAACAAAATGGGAATGGTTGCAAGAACACGAAAATGCCTATAGAAAAATAAAACAACAGTTGGCATCGGACGAGGTACTGGCACATTTTGACCCCGCTGCAAAGTTAATATTAACCGTAGATGCCTCCCCGTACGGGTTAGGCGCTGTGCTATCACAAGTAGGAAGCGACGGGTGCGAACGACCTATTAGCTATGCGTCACGGACGTTAACAGCAGCCGAGAAAAAATATGCTCAAATACAAAAGGAGGCAACAGCAATTATATTCGGAGTAAAACGTTATCACCAGTATTTATATGCCCGAGCGGTGCCCTTCACCTTGCGTACGGACCACAGGCCATTGTTAAGCATCTTCGGTCCATACCGCGGTATACCGGAGGTATCAGCTAACCGACTTCAGCGGTATGCAATATTTTTATCGGCATACAATTATGTTATCGAATATGTTAGCAGTAAAAACAACAGCGCCGATTATCTGTCCCGCGCTCCGGTAGGGTATGAGTCACCGTCAGCTGGCTGTGCAGGGCCGGGCGCCGGCGGCGGCGGCGGTGCAAGCGCGGGGGTAGGGCGAGAGCGAGACGAACCGCGCGCCACTGATGACCGCGCATCGTATGTTTACTTCGTCGTTGACGGAGGGCTTCCTGTTACACTTACGGATTTGCAAAGCGAAACCCAACAAGACGCAACTTTATGGAAAGTAAAAGATTATATTGAGTTAGGTTGGCCGAGAAAAGTATACGATGAAAAATTAAAGCCTTACTTTTATTGTCGAAACCAACTATCGGTTGAAAATGGATGCTTGATGCGCGGCCATAAAGTTATCATTCCAGAAAGGCTAAGAGTTAAAATTTGTGATGAACTTCACAGTTCACACTTTGGAGTGGTAAAGATGAAGGCAGAGGCACGCAAGCGGTTGTGGTTCCCAGGCGTGGACGGTGCACTGGAGCGACTGGCCCAGTGTTGCAAAAGTGAAAATTAAAAAATCGGGTAATATTCCAGGTAATAATCGGGAGAAATCGGGAGATTTTTTTGGCAAAATAAAACAACAGTATTTTATGCTATTAATTAAAATGATTTATTAAAAATATGAAAGGTACAGTGATTACTGATTATTCATTTTCATACCACTTCTTGCTTGCTATTTTATTAAACATTTTTTGGTCAATATTAAAATTATAACAAGTTTGATTATTTTCTCCTATACATCTTTTTGTGTGCAGAAGACCAATAATTGATTCAGTGGATAGTTTGTTGCGCTGTTTAGTTTTCATTAGATTGATTGACGAAAATATTCGTTCGACGTTTGCAGATGAGTGTGGTAAACTTAGTAGAATATTAAAAACAAACGAACAAATATTTTCAAACATTCGTGAACCATCGCCGCATTTCATGCTGCTAACGCTTGCCCAAAACTCCGGTACTAGTACTTGGGCTATTATTAGAATCATCTGAGTCGGACATCGTAACTTATAGCACATACAACAATTCATACAAATAATACTTTAAAATTACTTTTTCACACCAACAGTGCGGACGAACGAAACCATACCATAAATAATAAACTAAACATCCCAGTAGATTCGCTAAACAACCCGAACCGAAATAATTCCACACCAAACAATAATAAACTCTATTGTAAGACATTTCGGTCTAATAATACGTGTTGTGTGTATAAGTTTTTTTTATAATTTTTACAGGTCACCTTCGGTGTTGTCGTCTATAAAATGCTAAATAATAATATATTTTAATCCTTACTTTAGTTTACACTAAAAATTCGGGAGACAGGGTCGCTAAATCGGGATATCGGGAGGGAAAAGTCAAAATCAGTAGATCTCCCGATTAATCGGGAACTTTTGCACCACTGGACTGGCCAGCGCGTGCGCAGTATGCAGCGCTCTGCGGCCCGCGCCGCCCCGCGCCCCGCGCCGCCCCGCGCCCCGCTCACGCCCTGGCCACATCCTCCCCACGCCTTCTATAGAATTCATTTAGATTTTCTAGGGCCCTTTAACAACCAAATGTTTCTAATCGCTGTTGATGCTTATAGTAAATGGGTTGAAATGTATACAATGACAACGTCGTATGGCTCTAAAGCAGTAATTGAGAAACTTATTGACTTAATGTCACGATTTGGTATACCACATACTATTGTAACGGATAACGGTACTTCGTTTGTTTCGCAAGAATTTAAAGATTTTTGCTCAAAGAATGGTATTACTCATAAGCTTGCCGCGGTATATCATCCGTCAAGCAACGGGCAAGCTGAAAGCTCTGTGAAGATAATGAAAAGGGGTCTCAAATGCATAATCCTTAACAATAAAGGGAAACCATTAAAGGAACGAATATCAAAGTTTTTGTTCGACTATCGGAACTCCAGACACAGTACCACCGAGAAATCACCCGCTGAACTCGTGTACGGCCGCCCGCTCCGCTCGCGGCTCGATTTAATGTCACCGACATCAGCGTCGGTGACATCCACAGCGTCGACCTCCTCTACCACTTGCCTCTCTCAAACCGTGGAACAAAACCAGTGCTTACAGCGTAAATACTACAAAGGAAAAAAACGTAAACAGTTCAAAGAAAATGACGTGGTATGGATTACGAAGAATATAAATAATAAAAAGTATGTATGGGTCGAAGGAATTATCAAACAAAAGATCGGAAACGTAATGTACGAAGTTTATGTACCTGAAAAGGATCAGTTGGTAAAAAGACACATGGATCAGATACGGGCACACGGCCAAACACAAATGTCAGATCCCGACGCAAACTGGGATTTAGATGTCGTCCAGGATGTTCAGCGTGATGTAGCCAACGCAAACCAGACGACACCGAATAACGACCACCACCACCACTCCAGAAGCAACACCAACTCAGACCTAGAGGTTATAGGAACACCGCCACCAGATCACATTACGATATCACCGTCAGTAACCAGTACACCCGTCAGAGGAGAGAGAGAAGGTGAATGTGGGTTTGAGCGAAACGCGATCTTCGCCACGCCCCTAGCCGAGTCAGATGGCTCACCCGAGGCACTGACGCCCATACCAGCGATCAATCCACGTCGTCTTGAATTGTCACCAGATAACTTTACTCCTTAATGTATTCTTTATTGTTCATTGTTTAATTGGGGTAGTTGTAAATAAAAGGGAAAGGGATGTTATGTATGTATATGTGTAGCGTACCGCGGCTGCGACCCGGTAGTTAAAAGTTAATAAAGTTAGTGTGTCATTGACTAGCGTGTTTGATGGTTGTCCGTCCCCTACCTTTACCTTCGATATCTAACAGTTATCATGAGCATAATCACGTGTTAAAGTATCGTACACTAATTGCCAGTCACCCTATATACATCTACGACGTAATACCCCATTTTTCAACTGCTTCATGTACCCATAAATACATTAGTTCATGTCAAAAATAAAAATTATTTACTTTTGATTTTAAAATCCTAACATAATAAACAATTCCCAATATATCTGCCTGACGATACATTCTCCGACTACATAAAATAGTACCTATCTCATCCAAGTTTTAACCGAATATCTCAATATTCTATCAAAGTTCCAAAAGTATCGTTGCCCAAATGGCTTTTCAATACATTGGATAATAGAAAAGTTTGCAATGGGGTTTGTCGTGGAACAAATTCTTTATTTCAATAAGTGTGTGTATATGTCACAAACACAACGAAAACTCAAACTATGTCAAAACTACTTTTGCCTGCAATGACTGAAAGCTAGAAGATAAGCACTTCCTGCAATGATGTACCATAATGGATATGTTACCGGCCAAACCTAATTTCAGGCCAAACTGGTTTATCGTCATCTGAATCGATGGAGTCCCGGTCGACGGTGCCCCGCTTAGCGGGGCTCCTAATTCTGGATGGTTTATAAAAAATAATCACGAAATCAAAATAATAAAACAAAAAGAAATCAAAATAATACCCTTCTAACCTAATCTATCCGTATACAGGTGCCCCAAGTCGGTAAAGTTTAGCCTAGGCAAAACTAGTTTGTCCTGAAATCGGGTTTGGCCGGTAACATATACAGGCTGTAAGTAAAAGCCCTCCACAAACTGTTAGGGTGAATTCAGTTTATCATACTAAGATGACGCGTACAAGAAATTATTTCAGGAAAGTTATGGGAGTCCAATCCATTTAAAATGTTTTATTCCACCTTTTCTACGCAATGTATCGTCAAAACGCACGTAGCGAACGGCAAGCGCGACGACGAGTTCGATAAACTCTGTAGCTAGGCAGGAAATAAACAGCTGAGTTCACGCGTCGTTCATTAGAGTTTTTCAACATCCATTATTGTTTTTTTTTATTTTAGCCGTATTATTTCCATAAATTGAGTGCTGCGTACAGAGAATGTAATTTGACTGTTATTTTAGAATAAGGAGCTAAATGCACCATGTCAGTTGCGAAGTACTGTCCCTTACATCCCGTATATAGAAACTTAAAGTCCAACCAAGGCGTTACGTCAGGTTAGAAACCAGGGCCGTCCTCAAACCTGTGTGTTTCACGCACCAACTCCCGAATCACAGGCCCAAGTGTCTCTGCCTGAATCACCCCTCTGGTCAAAAGCAGATTTGTCTGGTTAAGAAGTTTTACTCTAACATTATAAGTATATTGTGCCAAGAAATATAACTTCTGAAACTTGTGCTACGTATGAACAGTATCCCGTAAAATACGTTCAGATATTATAAAGAGTTCGAACTACGGCTTGTTTTAATCGTTTTTTTTTTAAGTTCGTTTCGCATTTCCAACATTGGATTAATGTTGGTACTTTGTTTTTCGGATCGATCATTTTTCTTCTAGTGTTGATTTATGTTCAGACATTAATTTGGTCTACAATTCTAGACTAAGTATTACTACAAAAAAAACCGTAATGTTTGTAGTAAAAGTTAGGTTTTCATAACAGTTTCTTTTTTAAAAGACTGTGTTTGGAAAGAAAATGCTTTATTAATTTTTTTTATCATCATTATCATCATCATCAGCCTATTAATGTTTCCACTGCTGGGGGACACAGGCCTCCTTTTTATGAGAGGGAATGGGAATGGAATAATTCACCACGCGGGCCCAGTGCGGATTGGTAGATGTCACATGTCGTCGCAATTTTTGGTTCTAGGACATGCCGGTTTTCTCACGATGTCTTCCTTCACCGTTTTTAGAGCAACGGTTATAAAATAAATGACACAAAGTAATGCGCCTGCCTTGGTTCGACGACCAACGATTTACTGTCCGTAAGTCGGGGCCGCCACCACTGTGTAATAAAAATTAAATAACGTCTCTCTTGCTTCGATGAAGGAAAATATCATGAGAAAACCAGTAACCAGTGCCTTTTTTTTTTTTTTAGGATGGGAAATCTTCAAATGACTTCTCCCACTCTGGGCGGAGCGGGAGGGAGTGTCAGACTCTTACTGACTAAAACCCATCCATGTTCCTTCCTCGCCCTTTATGTTCCGGGGCCGCGGTATCTCTTTCGAATAGGCCCGCAACCCCGGCAGGCTTCGGCCCTTGCGGGCCCCTCCCCTTATGCTGACATCTCTTTGAGGCGCGCGTGGAACACGTCGTCATTAGACGGACGGACGGCTAGCTAGCCCATAGCTAGCCGTCCACAGGCCCAGTAACGAGTGCCTCAGTTAAAGACACTTTTTGACAGCAGGTAATGTCAAGTCAAAGGCCCATGGCGGTATAAGAACTCTGATACCAGGTTAGACACTAACCACAGGATAAAGAACATTTAAAACGTTCCTGTGAGGATATCCGTACACAACGGGAGAAAAGCTTTTATCAAATGATTTTGCGAAAATAATGACCTTTTTCAGACCACGACAGAATTTAAATGACAAGGAGATACCAATAACACTGGATCAACACTTCAGTGGTTAAACAGTACTATTGGTGTTGATATTTATATCACGTAATAAATTAACATTTTGTGATGGGAAACCGCGGCGTGAAATTACAAAACGTGAGCTATAATTATTGTTCATGATAAAGTCAATAAATACAAGGCTCAGTTAATTTTGCAGTAGGTTTTTATGATGAGAGAATAACAAAATTATTTTTTCTTGAAACTCTTACTAACTATTTTAAATCAAAATTGGCACATTTTGAGGTATTAATACACCAAATGTGGTGTCTGGTAGCGTTTTAAAATGTCACAACTAAAACCGCTTGCTTTTAGAAAAATGTAACTAAGAAGTGACGAAACGACCTAGACATGTACTGTAGGGGCTGATTTGAGGCAGCTCATCATCATCATCATTACAGCTGAAATGGGTCCACTGATGGACATAGGCCTTTCTTAAGTGTCACCACATTGACCGGTCCCGTGCGACGAGCATCCAGAGAATCCCCGCAACCTTTACCAGGTCATTGATCAAGACCATCGAGCAAGAAATTGGGATAGCCTTTGACCACCACTGAGCTTTACTAACTAACCGGGTGACCAACATGTTCAACTATTTCCCAGCTGAGCTTCTGTTAAATTCTCCCAGTAGATTTAATCAAACTGATTTCGAAGAAAAAAAAAAGAAATATCACAATCTTTAAAAAAAAATCTGTAATAACTTCAGGACTGAGATATCAGCTCAGCAAATTTCTTTAGAGCAGCGGCCACCTCCTTTGCAGCAACCGAAATGCGTTTAGGCTGAATCCAGTCCAGTCCATTTTGGCCCCTAGTTTCTATAACATACGAATGTTGGACCTGCTTGTCAAAATACATCCAATCCATGGCCATACCATAGCTTTTTTGACCCATTTTCTGCATGTTTCCATTGACAAACATATTATAGTTGTCAACTTTACGCATGGCCTGCAAATAAGTAATAAATTGTATTTTAAATTTTCCGCACATAAGTGTGTCTATTTGGCCAGAGTCAATGCTTTAATGTCGTAGCTGTAAGGGCGATTTTGCAGTTCAAGCATTACCACTAAGGCACTGATTTACGCTTAACCGTAGACCTTAATCTTGCTAGAAATGATTTATGTTCCATGAAAGCAAGTCTTTAACCGATTAACCATTGCTAAAAATTAGATAAAAGGAAAATTTCCAATACTGAATGTCGAAGAAGACCCTCATGCTCCACAGCTGCTCTTACCAACAAACCTTTCAATACTGCAAATTATCTAATCAATTGCCAAAATACGTAAAATTTTATCTTACCAGAGCCATTTCCCTGGTCGTTGCAAGATGTATGTTGTGCTCATCACGGTTGGTTTCCGTCGGGAACAAAACCTTCGAACCAGCCGAGTGTATCGATATGTATCCGTAAAAATGATTCTCATCTGCTAATTTCTGAAACAAATCAACACAGAACTTGAAAGATAATGAAGCTTCCCATTAGTGAACGTTTATTTGGAATCCGATCAGCAATTCCGAAGACTACACGATTGCTGTTGAGTCTGAATATACATAGATGTGTTATAAGAGTAGAGAAAGACCGAAGAAACGATAAACGGATTGTGTTAAGGATGATATGGCTAAAAGTAGTGCTGAGACGGCGAGTAATAGAGGAGTACAGAAGGAGAAGACATGCAGCTCCGACCACGAATAAATTGAGATAAGGAAACAAGAATGATGATGATGTATTCCAAAGGTTACACCCTAGATCCAAACTCACAAACTTTACCACCATATAAATAAATAAAATAAAATAAAATTTCTTTTCTGTTTTTTCTTTTTAAAGTTGTTTTACCGTCACACGATATGGACTAATGTCTGAAATAAAAAGATTTTTTATTTTTTATTTATTTATTTACCACCATATAAGATAAGTAAAGATTTTAGGAGTGGGTAAATCAAAGGATTATTTGTATCCCAGTACACTAATGGCTCTCCCAAGCTGCAGCAGAACACCTTAGTAATTTGGCCGACAATACGGTAGAGACGACAAAAAAAATTGATAGTTCCGTAAATAGATTTCCAAAAAATATTGGACACTGTTTTTTTTGTTATTTTTTTAACGCAAACAAAAATTGCAGACGATATAGTGCGTGGAAAACTCGTGTGACGTCACAAGCCCGCCTCATCATCTTTGATGCGTTTTATCTTCGTCATTTTTTATTAATTTGATAAAACAGAAACACGTTTCCAAATTTTTCGATAATCTAACTGACGGACTAAACAGAATCATATTATTTTTAGCCAATCGCAGTCATTTCTTGGCATTTTTACTTAATTATGTATATGGCACACAAATATAAGATAAGATAATATTTTATTTGCTAAACATGTGTCATACATACAAGAAAATACTCGTACATGCATGCTCGATGGTTACAAAAACAACATTATTAGGTACAGCATGTTTGCCACATGATGTGACGTGCAAATGTCGAGAAGTGTTATTGGCCTGTGAAAACTCTATTTCTGATAGCAATAGCAACCTAACTACATACAAAATAAAGATCACAGTGATGTGATAAGAGGCAATAAAAACTGTGACATTTGCTTTACCTTAAATGCTTTAGTTTCTTCCTCAGAGAAAGGAATTGGTCCAGCAAAATGCGTGTTGCAATCGTTATTGTTAGCCTTGCCGAAGTTGTAACTTGAAAGGAAACAATACAAAAAATGCATTAATGTAATAAGCATAATACACGCGCACCTCAAGCAGGTCATCAACATGCCCGACGTCACCAATCATATTATAAGTATGACTTCACCTACTGCTGGCCATGGTGGAAGAACACCCTTAATTCGTCGCCCTCGTCATTTACTTTAAACACCTCTACGACCCCCTTACTATTACTGCAATCCATCCAGCAGCACAATGTTTTAAGTACGTTACATTGAGATCTACCACAAAACATGATTTTTCACCCCCAAAAACAAAGTCGTTTCTCAGCAAATCAATGTAACGCACTCAAAACATTGTGCTGATGAATGGATTGAATAGTACGAGGGTCGCGAAGATGTATAAAGTAAAATTCTGACAACAAAAACTTGTATAAAAATAAATAGGTTTTCAAAAAGTTGGAACATATCGACTCTCAATATCTCCGTAACCAGAAAGTTCCCATAATATCACCGTTTCTACATGCCTCAAAGCAACGAAATGTAATATTGACATAATTTCAAGTCGTGACAAAGAAAATTCCGCGCCTTTATGAACATGCAAACGGTGCTTTTAAAATTGGAATTTTGTTTTAAAAGTGATTGATTTTTTTCCATATTGTGATCAAAGGAAGCACCTTTGGTGTAATAAAGATAAAAAATAGAAAGCTGATGTATCCATTTCATGCCTGATCAAATTGATTCCTTGACAAGAAATTTTGTTTTCTTCTAGAAAATGTTACTTTTAATTTCAACGTCTATCCTAGCTTAAAGCCTCCTTTATTCGATTTTAAGTTTAGATACTAGCAGCAATAAATAATATTATGAGCAATATATAATATCAGCCGCTCGGGTCCATCTTTAGGTTAAGTCATGCTTGCCTAGTTTGGTCTGTGGATAGGTGACCACCCCTTCATACCGAGTTTCCTCCGTGCCTCGGAAAGCACGTTAAGCTGTTGGTCCCGGCTGTCATTTGTCCATCTTTGACAGTCGTTACAGGTAGTCAGAGGCCCAAAAAGTCTGACACCAGTCTTACCAAGTGGTATCGTATTTTCTAGTATTAGCTGGGTTGTGGAGGTCAGATAGGTAGTCGCTCCATGTAAAATATTGGTATTCAGCTGCATCCGGTTAGATTGGAAGCCGACCCCAACATAGTTGGGAAAAGGCTAGCCAGATGACGATACTAGCAGCAATAATTCACACACACACATCTATGTTATCGTACTAGATCCATAGCTATACAAGAGTGACACCAAACTCATACTAATCCAACCCATCCCATAAGGGGTGTTTAGTTTCGTTGCAATTTGGGGATGTAACGCTAAACTTGGGGGGTGAACGTTATTTCCCAACTCGAGCCGGGTTTATAAATAGGGGTAGCTGTAATATAACGCCAGTTATAATAACAGGGTTGGCAGCCACGAAATTTTCAACCATAGAAATAATTGCGAAGAGAAAGTTTGCTAGTCTCATTAAAATGATATTGGACTAGCTTAAAATGGTCCTGACTTCGCCCTCTTCGTTGAGAGCAATAAATTGATACTTTATAATAAAATTAGTGCTCTTAGATTTTTGTGGGCTTAAGTTTTTTGTTAATAAAAAACTTTGCTCCATACTAGTTTCTTCTGTATCGCGGGTGCGTTTAAAAACATTTAAACTCACATACACAAACAGTCAGGCCTCTTGCCCACGTCACGGTTGTTCAACCGTACGGCGTGTTAGCAGTACAGTTGAAAAAACGTGAGAGCTTGTACATGACACGGCAAAACCACCGGGCGAGACATCGGCCAAGTACGGCTCAGTACACGGCGGTGCACGTCTACAAGCTTCCATACTGATCCATACAACACTGACGACCGTGCCTACACACGGCGAATTAACCGTAGATTTTTGAAAAACCGTGTGTGTACTCTTGTACACACACGGTTTTTCAAAAATTTCACGGTTTTTCGCCTTACCTGTTTAGGGCCTCTTGGCCTCGTGGTCTTGGTTTGTTTTTTTTACAACTACATATCTGTAGGCCATATTTATTCCGTGCGGCACTAAACCCGCAACACGCAACACAGCAGCCAATAATGATGTTGATGAATGATGAAGGTTATATTATTATTCTGGGTAATGTTTAAAAATTTTACAGGAGTCCCATTGGTCTCTATAAAAGTGTAAAGATGAAGACTTTCTAGAACTAGGTAAAAAGTAAGTTAAGCCAGCTGGCTATTTGGCAATACCGCTGGTGGCCCTGAAAAATTATACGACAAAGTCTCTAGCCAACACTTCATGAATAAAAATTAGTGGACAAGACCACATGGCCACGAAATTGCATTAAAAATTCAGAGAAAAGCTTCAAAATTAGTACCCGAAGTACTAATTGTAGATTTGGCCGTATTAACGCCGTCCTTTTCTGTTAAATTCAGAGTAGCGTTCCTTTTTCCCGCTTTGTTGTGAATTTTAATTATTTTTTAGTACTATTCGCCCATTTTTAGGGTTCCGTAGCCAAATGGCAAAAAACGGAACCCTTATAGTTTCGCCATGTCTGTCTGTCTGTCCGCGGATAATCTCAGTGACCGTTAGCACCAGAAAGCTGAAATTTGGTACCAATATGTATATCAATCATGCCGACAAAGTGCAAAAATAAAAATTTAAAAAAACATTTTTATTAGGGTACCTCCCCCAGGCGTAAAGTGGGGAGCGATTTTTTTTTTAATTTTGACCCTGACGTGTGATATATTGTTGGATAGGTATTTAAAAATGAATAGGGGTTTTCTAAAATCATTTTTTGATAATATTAATATTTTAGGAAATAATCGCTCCGAAAGTCAAAAACAATGTGTCCCCCCCCCCCTCTAACTTTTGAACCATAAGTTTAAAAAATATGAAAAAAATCACAGAAGTAGACCTTTATATGAACTTTCTAGGAAAATTATTTTCAACTTGATGAGTTGAATAGTTTTTGAGTTATATAGCACTTTTTCAAAAAAACGCAAATGATAACTTTGTTTTTCATACAAATACTATGAAAAACAAAGTTATTTTTGCTGACGAAAAATGTTGGTATTTTTAATGGTCTGGGAAGCTACGGAACCCTACAGTGAGCGTGGCCCGACACGCTCTTGGCCGGTTTTTTTTCATACTTGTATTATATACTTGACCTAATTTTTGGGTATAAAAAGATGCCTTTAGTTATCTTTTGTTTTTTGAAAGTTCCCTTTTAGCTAAATTGGGAGTTGGGACGTTTACTTTAAGAACTGGTAGCTTTTACAATGTTTAAGTTATTTAAACTTTAAAAAGGTCGGTACTAAACTACACCGAAATTATATCTTAAGTTTCGCTTGCCCAGAAAACCTTTAACTAACGAAAACCCTTCCTGATCATTCAATTTAAACTCACACAGACTCCTGTAACACAGGCCTATCACGTAGCACAGGAGTCAGGGACCTCTCACAATATTAAACCACTTTGTTGTGTAGTAAAGATTATTGATTGACATTAAAGATATCTTTTACCCAACTATTCTAATTCAGTTGCTTCCTGCTAACAGTCCTGATAGGAGATCGTCGACCACCTAGAGCGGTCTCTCATCAAGAACACGTCTAACACAAAGACTATCGGATTTTGAAACGATCCAAACACCAAACAAAGTTCCGCCTACTAACTCAAACACAACGAAAACACCTATTAAATTAATGTGTCCCCCGGTTCCAATAACAAAGTGTGGAACAATAAAGCTGATTCGGGTTTTAGACAAAGAAGGAAAATATCTCCGACAAGTGTCGATGTTGTGAGACTCGTGGGAAACCTACCAGGCCCAGACAAAACAGTTTTAAATTGTTATGGCTATCGTAGATAAAACAGGTTTCCAGTTAAGTACTTACCTACAAGGTCAGGCGCTGACGCTGACTGACCCGTTTGTCGAGTGGTCGCAAGTGCAACTGTAAGGCATGGGGTCCTGGGTTCGATTCCCAGGTCGGGCCACGTGTTATTGGGTTTTTTCCATCAGAAATATAGCAGCCGCTCTATGTAAAATATTGGTATTCAGCTGCATCCGGTTGGATTGGAAACCGACCCCAACAAAGTTGGGAAAGGCTAGGCAGATGATGATGATGAGCCACATCGTTCCTGTTCTTTCCGGTCTTCTTCCCGTCCTTCCCGGTCTTCTTCCCGTTCTTCCCGGACTTCTTGCCGTCCTTCCCGGTCTTCTGCCCGTCCTTGCCGGTGTTCTTCCCGTTCTTCTTCCCGTTCTTCTCGGTCTTCTTCCCGTCTTTCCCGGTCTTCTTCCTGTTCTTTCCAGTCTTCTTCCCGTTCTTCCCGGTCTTGTACCCGGTCTTATTCCCGTTCTTCCCTGTCTTCTTCCCGTTCTTTACGGTCTTCTTCCCGTTCTTGACGGTCTACTTCCCGTCCTTCCCGTTCTTCTTCCTGTACTTCCCGGTCTTCTTCCCGTCCTTCCCAGTCTTCTTCCCGTTCTTCACGGTCTTCTTCCCGTTCTTCCCTGTCTTCTTCCCGTTCTTTACGGTATTCTTCCCGTTCTTGCCGGTCTACTTCCCATCCTTCCCGTCCTTCCCGTTCTTCTTCTTGTATTTCCCGGTCTTCTTCCCGTCCTTCCCAGTCTTCTTCCCGTTCTTCCCGGTCTTCTTACCGTCCTTCCCAGACTTCTTCCCGTTCTTCACAGTCTTCTTTGCGTTCTTCCCGGTCTACTTCCCGTCCTTCCCGTTTTTCTTCCTGTACTTCCCGGTCTTCTTCCTGTACTTCTCGGTCTTCTTCCCGTCCTTCCCGTTCTTCTTTCCGGTGTTCTTCCCGTTCGTCTTCCCGGTGTTCTTCCCGTTCTTCTCGGTCTTCTTCCCGTCCTTCATGGTGTTCTTCCCGTTCGTCTTCCCGGTGTTCTTCCCGTTCGTTTTCCCGTTCTTCTTCCCGTTCTTCTCGGTCTTCTTCCCGTCCTTTCTGGTCTTCCCGGTCTTCTTCCCGTCCTTCACGATCTTCCCGGTCTTCTTCCTGTCCTTCCCGGCCTTCCCGTGTCTCAAACAGCAGTTGAGCCACCCGCGATTGGCTCGCTTAAAGTAGAAATTGAAACAGTGCGTGTGATATTATGGGTGTTACCAATGTTTAGGAATTCATTTAGGGTACCTAGATTGTTAGTAGTGGAGTGCCCACCATTATTTCTTTTCGCACAGTTAGCAACCTACCCAAGATCAAATTACACTCATCTGCATTTCCCAATTTTGTTGAGGTCGGCTTCCAGTCTAACCAGATGCAGCTGAATACCAGTATTTTAAAAGTAGCAACTGCCTATCTGACATCCACAACCCAGTTAGTACTGTGTAATTCGATACCCCTTGTTAAATCGTCTAATTGTCAGACTTTCGGGCCACCGACTATCTATAACGATAGTCGAAGATCTACAAATGACAGCCGGGATCAACGGTTTAACGTGCTTTCCGGGACACAAAGGAAACTCGGAACTAATGAATGGTTGCCCATCCTCGAACCAACCTAAGAAAGTACGGCTTAACCTTAAGATGGACCTTAGCGGCTGTTATTACTTAGCCACGAGCTCCATCTCCAGCCAAGAACAAATTATGCTGCTTACTCAAAATTCCTGTTAAGGTCGACCCCGTAACACCCACCGCTTAAAAGTCTTCTATTTTTCTTCCACAATCGATCCGTAGACAGACTGTACTCATAGCCATCTGGATTCAGCACTGGAATTATGAACCTGAAAAGGCACAATCACTATCACTACATAATAATAAAACAAGGTCCTTCATCGCGTCTGTCTAAACTCAAAAACTACTATACTGATTTTCGTGCTGTTTTCACCAATGGATAGAGTGGTTCTCGAGGAAGGTTTTAGTATATTATTTGTATGCGGGCAAAGCCGCGGGTATCAGCTAGTAGATTATAAAATACACAATATTACATTTACCACATGACAACACAAATGACTATTTATTATGAGTACTTTTGGAATACACCAATTTTTTTGTATTACCGCTGACCCCAGGGGTTCGTCCCACTGCTGCACTGGTGCGGTCAACGGGAAATAACAAGGCTGTTGTTTCGTTGACCCCAATAGCCTTACCCTACTGGTTGGGTCAACGGGAAGTTTGCAATTTTGTTCCCGCTGACCCCACAGGCTCGTCCTACTGGTGGGGTCAACGGGAAGGGCAATAACTTTGTGTAATTTATTTAATCACCGCTGCACTGGCAACTGCAGACGTAAGAGATGACCATTCATGACCTCATGATCATTGTTCTCACTGCATACCAGGTTTTTTTGGTTATATATGCAGGCTGTTGGCTGAAATTCCGTACGATACTATCGATGAAGTACAGTGTCGATATCACAGACACCCACTCCCGGCCGTGCATTCCACCATCCACTAGTATTCCTTTATTGTTTTTGTCGCCGTTTGATATTCTTAACATCTATAATAAAAGGTACATATTATTGACAATATTTTATAAAACGCCTTTTCGTTAGTCTAGTGGTCACAAGCGCAACTAATGAGCATGATCTCCACAGTTTGATTGATTCCCAGATCGGGCAGTGTTGTGTTAAAACTTTCAATTGATACCCACATTCTTGGGCAGCATAAAAATAACGAGTCCATCTTTGGGATTCCGCCATATTGGATTAGAATGACGTAATTTAGTTCACCATGCATTGTCATGCAAATTAAACGTGTGCAAAATTTCAGCACAATCGGTTGAGGATTAGGTTTAAAATTCAGTTGCAAAATTTGACCTGAACAAACAAACATGAATACATTGTAATTTAATAAAAGCTTGTTTTAAGAGGAGGTAATCATTAAAAACTTACATAAATGGGTTTGCCATGGGCAGTCTTCCCGAGAAGATTTAGCTTACAATGCGCTGAATATTTTGTAGCCATTTTTACTAAATAAGCACTGATATCACGTAGTGCTGGAAACCCGGTCCAGGTAAACGAATCTCCAGACACAGCTTGAATTGTAAGACATGAAAGTAAAGTAACATTACAAAATTATACTTTATGTTATGTAAGACCAGTCAGAAATGAAGACATCCGCAAGAGAACCAAGGTCACCGACGTAGCCCGAAGAAATGCCAAACTTAAGTGGCAGTGGGCAGAACCGATGGCCGAAGGGGCCGAAAAGTTCTGGAGTGGCGACCGCGAACCGGAAGACGATGCGTTGGGAGACCTCCCACTAGGTGGACCGATGACCTGGTGAAGTTTGTGGGAATCCATTGGATGCGAGTCGCAAGGGACCGGTCAATGTGTCCCTTGGGGGAGGCCTATGTCCAGCAGTGGACGTCTCTCGGCTGAAATGATGATGATGACACAAGACCGGTGGAGTTGCTGGTATTATCCAGCTCGTCCCGCCATATTCTACGTTTGCCGCGACACCTTCTGGTTGTGTCACACTGTCACGGTTCATATAAGTTTATATTTTGGCCCACAGTTCATTGGGCATGCGACAGAGGTGGCAAGTCCAATCCCACTTCATTAAAACTAACCGACCGTGATACAAGTTACTGACGTTGTTCATAATGCCGCTTAGAAGAAGAAAATTATACCGGAATGGCAAAGCGGTAGTGAGGCTGCCTAATGTTCTTAGGGTCCCGGTAGGAACAAATGTTTGTGTGATGAGCATGGACATGTTTCCGAGTCATGGATGTTTATATGTATTGTATCTATGTAGTATATCAGCTATCTTGTACCACGACACAATACCCCTTGCTTAGTGTCGCACTAGATGGCGCTGTGTGTTATTACACATTTTTATATTTATTTATTCATAAGTCCAAAAGTTCTGACCTTACCACTACGCTTTGTGGGAAATGTTTGAAGAAAATCCTCCTTCAGTTTCTCACGAACATTTTCTATCAGAACCGAATGAGTGACTCCATGTTTCTCCAAATAATCGGTAACATTTTCCTTCTCGTCTTTGAACAGTAGAAAATCTATTGTTCTGTTGTCTCTTACCCAAATCTCTTGGCCGTTGGATTCTGTGTGAGAGAAAAGATGATATTTTAGAGCTAGACGAGCTTGACTAATGAACATTACTTAGCTTATACTTTGGCTTTCTAAAATTCTTAAAGTGGTTAAACACTCAGTCAATATTATGAATTGTCACTTTGTGTGTATTTTAAATTTTACGAATTGTTACGTTATTCATATTATTTTCCCGTTTTAGGTCCCCAGTATTTTAAATGGGGCAACTGCCTATCTAACCTCCACAACCCAGTAAGTACTGGGTAATACGATACCCCTTGGTAAGGCTATTTGTTAGACTTTCGGGCCCCTGACTATCAGTAGTACAACTGTCAAAAATCTACCAATAACAACCGGGACCAACAGCCTTACGTGAGTGTGCTTAAGTAATGTTGTTTGTAGTCTACTACCCAACTACAGTACTTTGACAGTTTTTATGTCTTGTGACTGGGACTGTAGCTACTTTAAATGTTCATTTTTGTTTCGACAATTCAAAAGTGCCTGTAACTGGCCTACTTGAAATAAATGCTTTGATTTTGATTTTGATTTTGAGTCTATATATAATGAATATAAAAATGATGATTACCCCTATTGTAGAAACTATTTAAAACGTCTTCACTGAAATTGCCTTGTGCCCTCCAAAGCTGCATTCCTACATGGTCATTTGTAGCTAAAATACCTGTAATAATTCATTTTTTAATAAGAATAAACAAAAACTTTTTAATTAGCGTAAAATACTAGCCACAACTTTACTTATTCTATTCACCATTCTATCAAATCATTTTGTTCGAGCAACTTTATATATAAGGCAAAAAACTTATTGAAACCTTTTAAAATTATAAGTAGACAAAGTTTAAAAAAAAACATGTCTCATTGAAAAATTGAATTAAATCTCAAAGGCAAAGAAGAAAAAGATAAGAGATTTTATGGAAGTATAAAACTAAAGTACCTACGTTTATTTACAAAATTAATTGACTGAACGTTCTTTTTTAGACAGAACGATTAAATTTTCAAGACTTAGGTCCATGTTCACCGAGAAGATAACAGTCTGATTATCGAAAAACAGCTATCACTGTGACATGTTCCCATACAAAAATGTGTTTTAAACAGCTGTTTTAGATAATCAGACTGTTATCTTCTCGGTGAACATGGACCTTAAAGTACTAAAAGAGTCTCGTTTTAAACGAAAGGCACGCCCCGTTATAAGGTTCAAATAGAGTTTTCAGAGACTTAAAAACACCTTCATGAAGGTTACAGAATTATAAGTGTTACATGTTGAATTGGTAACAGAATCAAATATGTAACACTTATAAATGTGTTTTCAATGTGTTAACCCAAAACACTTACAAAGTGTTAACCGTAACATATCTGTAACAGATATAAAAAGTTTAAAAGTGATATAAGTGTTTAACAGGTAAACTCAGCGTTGCCATTGGATAGCCGAAATCTAGGCGCAGTCTGTTCTAAAACTGATTATTTCAGTTACACATATTAACACACTAGCTTCTGCCCGCGACTTCGTACGCGGATCCTGTTGCTTTTGCCAGCGACACCGGGTTCGTCAAAATCGAAGATCTGAAACGTCGAATTCTAAGAGTCCGGGGACGGGAAAATAACGGATCTTTCCCACCTGGGCAACACATACCGTTTGGTTCTTTTTGCTATTTAACAGCTTCACAAAAAGTATATAATCTTGAACCATACCTACGGAATATGTGGAGTATTCAATCATAGGAGTATAGGTACGTAAATGAACTCCGTTTTTTTATCAACCCAAGGAAGGTCGTCATGCCCTGAGAGACACCCGATTCTTCAGATGTTATCGACATTCCGTTCAGAGAATGTCGAAATCTTTGCGCTCTTCTTCTGTCTCTTCATGCCGTACTCCAGCAATTCTTTCTCTCTCACATTCTAACTGATTATGAACATTTTGTTGTGTGCGTGTTTGGGGCAATGTATGATAATCTCGAGCAGCAGTTAGTCGCGCATCACGTTCATCGCTCGTTTCAAAAGACCTGTTAGTAGATGTGCGAATACGCTGAGAACTCAAGCGCAATTCTCTATCCGTGAACGCAGTCAGGCATCTATTCTTCACTGGTCTCTAGAGACCTGGATGTAGATGCGTAAATTCGCTGAGAACGTAGGCGTGCTTCGCGATCGGAAGAGGTTTCCACGGAGCAAGTTGCAGCCTGATGTTCTCGAACAGCATCAAGTCTCTCCTGACGCTCTTCGGTAGATTCTTGGGATCTTATGATCTTCAATCTTTTAGCTCCTTTGGAACATTGGGAAAGGTTTGACCTCTTTCTAGGCATGGTTATAGTTTTGTTGTGAAGATAACTGATCAATTAAAATCTAAGCGCCCTGCGTTACCGGGTAGGCTACCGAGTCACGAAGATAAATGGAAAAGGAAATTAAACACTCAAATAACATAAGCCTGAAGACATATTTATTCGATAAAATGAGTTTTGGTCAGTAGAGTCAAATTTTCAATGATATACCATCGTCATTGAAAATAAGTCCTAAACTGTTACCGCCTTAACCGCGTGGAGGTACTCCCAGTTTTAGTTATTTTATTATACAGTGAAATTAGTGATAGCTTTGCAATAATTTTCACGTCAGATGTTTCTGATCTTCGATTTTTTATAAGTCACCAGGAAATGCCCATCAGACCGAACAACTTTTGCTAAGACGTCATTCCTATATGTGTAATGGTGTAGCTGAGCTCTTGGAGTTCCACAACAGGTGTCCCAGATCTTCGATTTTTATAAGTCAACAGAGAGTGCTCATCAGATTGAACAACTTTTGCTAAGACGTCATTCCTATATGTGTTATGGTGTAGCTGGGCTATTGGAGTTCCACGACAGGTGTCCCAGATCTTCAAATTTATTCTCTCAGCAGAAAATGCTCATCACGTGGAACAATTTTTGCTATGGAGTCATTTTTGTATCTCTTATAGTTTAACATCAGGTGTTCAGGTTTCCAAGATAAATTATAGCCTATATGTTGCCCAGACATAATATCTATACATTCAAATTCGTCCAGTACTTCCGAAGATTAGCGTGTACAAACAAACAGACAAACAGACATACTTCTTTTTTTGGATTCGTACTCTATTACTGTTTTTAAACCCCCTTCAATTATAATTTTATTTTTTAAATATATTCAATGTACAGACACAGCTTTTTTACTCTTTTATTATATGTATATAGATATAAAAGGTTACAGATTGATTCGGTAACATTATTGTATCTGTTACATCTAAAAGTGTTTTTCTTTTGAAACTGTTTTAAAAACAGTGTTAAAACCACATTATTACGGTTACAGTTTGAGTCCCTGAGAGTTTCTGTGAAATTAAATAAAAAGATGAAATAAATGTTAAAAAGAAAAATCTTGTCGTTACCTAAAGATAAGAATACCAGAGAATTTGGGATTACTTGAAGCTTAGTTGTTCAAATAGTCATAAATGATTTAGGTCCATGTTCACCGAAAAGATAACCGTCTGATTATCTAAAAACAGCTGTCACTGTGACATGTTCCCATAAAAAATGCGTTTTAAACAGCTGTGTTAGATAATCAGTCTGTCATCTTTTTGGTGAACATGGACCTTAAAAGTCAAAGTAAAAAATACAAGTATTTTGGTACCTACTTACTTATAGTAATATTGTTAAATGAAAGGGTTTGCTGGGAAGAATACGAGAAATAATATGACGTCACTTAAAAGTGGCTTTTTATATATATTTTTTGGCAAGTCGATTTCTTCGAATACAATTTCTATATTTAAAAAATACTACTCATAAATCAACATAATATGTACTTCCCAATACACACAGATGTCACGCTGATTGTATTGTATTGGTTTCGACATTCTGTCATCGGCATACCTATTCACATTTCCAATACATATTATTATCACCAGTGGAATAAGTTCCTAGAACCTCAGTGTTCTGGCGTCCGTACGTAGGTACCTAAATTGTATTGAGTATAAATTGGATTCAGGATTGAAGTGACGACTAATTGCAAACAGAATTACATTCCACGTTATGCTGGTTGGTGACGTATAGAAGTATGTTGTGTTGTAACGATCGAAATTACTTCAAAATGACATAGGTACTTACATTGACATTTCAAACATGATGTATTAAGGCGACTACAAGAGCTAAACGCAAATTTTATAATGCCTGAAAGTATATGGTCCACTGCAGTAAACAAAACCAGAAAAAATTATGATATTTTTCAGGATAAATGCTAGTATGATAGTGTTTTGATAACATAATACTTACAATTAATTTTCCTCGATATAAAAAATCACAAACATATCTCTTAAAAATTTCTTTTAACGAGTAAAAACCATACTAAAATACATGCGATCATTCTGTTTTTTTGGCAAGTGATTCTACAAGCAACATTATTGATTTTTTGTAAATCGATCGAAACCGCTCATTTCGCTCTATTCGGCCCGCAGTGACTGACGAATCAACCACTGTGTAGTGCAACCTGATTAGAACTTTATTCTAACAGTATTTGGGACGAAATTTGAACCACCACAAATAGAGTTGCTAATTTAGCTCATGTAGTCGCCTTAACATAATATACAACATAACATCACGCCGGATATCCCCGAAGGGTTAGACAGAAGTGTAACCATTAGTAGGTACACCCACATTTCACCAGGTATACAGGGTGTAAACCACCTCATCACGAAGCCCTCAACCAAGCATTCTGAACATCATACTAAGTAACTTTATGCAAAAATTATTGCTTTGAAACGACTTTTTTTGCGGTCAAAAAACATGTGGTAGAACTCAATGTAACGCACTTAAAACATTGTGCTGATGGATGCTAGAACGGGGATCGTAAAGGTGTTTAAAGTCTTACAATAAAAACTAGTATTTAAAAAACTTGTTAAAAAGTCGGAACTTTGACACCCAATATCTCCGTAACTAGATCTTCCCAGGTATGTATGTATGTGTAGTTCAAAAAAATGATCGCCATTACGGGGAGAACAAGTGCCTTTCGGCTTCGTTAAGAGGTGTTTTACACCCTTTATTTAAGTACCGTGTAATAGGGGGCGAGCCTATTGTCATCAACAATGCTCAGTGGCTGCTACTGCAAAAATCCTGATGGAAAAATCCAATAACACTTTGACCAAACCGGGAATCGAACCCCGGACCTCGTGCTCAGCAGTCGCATTAAGACCAAGGAGGCAGTCAATTTTAGCATAAATAATCAAAAACTACTGAAAACCACAGGTAGCAGTGGCTTTGTAGTTATTAATAACAACTGCAAGCCACAACGAAGTTGCGATTTTAGTTCCGAACGCAGCGTCTAAACTTCAGCGGCAGCGGCATTTCTCGTCAACAGTTTCTCGATATTCATTAAAGTAAAACAACAATGACTCTACGTTTGTAGCTTGAGGTCTGCGGTCGCCGACCGGTAACTCCGTCAGACCGCAGGTGGCTATGTCCATCTACGGAAGCATTTTCATGGAACCAGGGCTACTCTGAAAGTCCGTCAACGAAGATACAGGGCCCGTCCGAGAGTAACTTTATATTTTGAAATGAACCCTGCCTAATATTTTCGGGATTATGAATTTTGAATATGAATATCGGGAGTAAGGACAGATGACCAATAATTGTCATTCATTTTTAGTTCGGACCCTTATCGAATCTGATGTCCGTAAATGATACAGAGTAGGAAACGCCCGTAACTTCGGCCGAAACTACGGGGTTCGTGCTTAGAGAACAGACCCCCAGTCCCGTATGGTTGCGAATGATCGGTATTGCCGCTGCTGTCTAACGACTGTGGTCGTTTTCAGCTCCTTAACATCTTTAATTTGACAAGTTTCATCTAAAAAAAATCCCTCCGGCAAGCCGCAGGAGGAGGTAGATTTCGAAGAAGGATTCACCCATATTTACATATGTTTTATATTCTTTTATTCAGGGTGGTCATTAAGCGGGCCAATTTTTCATTATTTTTGCGATAAAACGGACCGTTTTCGAGATATAAGCAAATTAAGAATTAGAACCAGCAACTACTTCATGACGCATGACAGTTGGCTTGGCGCGCTTTTTGGTGTCGCTTCACGTTCCGGTCCACAAAAAAAAAATCGTCATGTTTTTGTAAAAATGTCAATGTATTCATTTGCATATTAATCAGCAATCAATTATTGTGCACATTTATTACACACCAAAAGTATGTGAATATGTAAAAATAAAATTATATTTATGTAAAAACATGTACTAAATACACTTCTACTGTCAACGGCACGTGAAATGTCAACTTTGACGTCTACCATGGCAAATGGCGTCCTTTTTCCCAAATAATATAGAAACTAAAAACCGTGGGCGCCCGAGCATTGAAATTTGTAAAAAAAGTTGTACTTATGTGCACAATCTACAAAAAAAAAACATGAATTTCGAAATCGTTGTCCTGTAATGGAAAGTTAACCCTTTTTAAATCCTCTCTTATGAGTTTAGCATGGAAACGCCCTCAATTTTTTAGTTACATTTTTTTTTATTTCGAGAACTATAAGTTTTATCGCTAAACTTCAAAGGTAACAATTGTAGAGTAAACAATTTGCTTTCAAAAAAAAATTTTTGCGATGCAAAAAATTTTTCGGAGATATGATTTTTTTTCGCAAAAATTTTGGAAATTTCAAACCCCTCCCCACACCCATCCCCAAAAAGCCCAAAAAAGTTTTAATTTAAAGTTGTCCGTATAATTACTCAGACTGATAAAAATGAAAAAACCGAGGTGAAAAATATTAATAATAAGAAAGATTTCAAGAGCGATAAAATATAAACCAATTATGGTATCATATTACTCGTATTAACACAGCAAAACAACGCGTTTGATTTCGTCTAAGGGTTTTGACAAAATCAACAGGATTTTGTTGTCTTCCCTTATTCTTAACATGCCTATGAGGTGATGCTAATGCGCCTGTGTTTCCCTGGCATTGGTACTTTTCTCATGGGGTTCTGTCTCATTAGTACCACGCCTACTCTTCGGTGGAAACCTAGCCAACAAGGTTTCGTCCACGTTTTCCCGAACATCATCCATGAGGACTTTATGGGACACATTATAAGCATCCAAGAATTCCTCCATTCTCTCCGTCTCTCCATCAAATAATAAAAAATCGATTGTTCGGTTATCTCTTTTCCAGATGTCTTCAGTGAGATGTGCTGTGGAGGATAAACAGATTAAATTTTTCATAACATTACTTCTTAGGTTCTTCAGAAAGGCTTAAACATAACATATCGGGTGACTGGTAATTAGTGCACGATACATAAACACATGATTTTGCTCATGATAACAAGCAAATTTTTTTTCGCGATTTCAGGTTTGGTCCCATAGTAAAAGTTGTTTGTTAGCATGAGCACTACCACGTGTTTAAGTATCGTACACTAATTTCCAGTCATCCTATATACAGGGTGTAAACCACCTCATCACAAAGCTGTTAACCAAGCATTCTGTACATCAAACTAAGTAACTTTACGCAAAAAATATTGCTGGGAAACAACTTTTTTTTTAGGTAATGAATTATGTTTTGTGGTACAACTCAATGAACGCACTTAAAACATTGTGCTGATGGATGGATTGAATATTACGGGGGACATGGAGGTGTTAAAAGTTAAAATCTTACAAAAAAAACTTGTCAAAAAGTTGTAACTTTGACCCCCCATATCTCCGTAACTAGAAGATTCCCAGGTATGGTGTAGAACAAAAAAATTATCGCAATGACGGGGAGAACAAGTGCTTTCCGGCTTCGTGAAGAGGTGTTTGCCACCCTATAAGTGTCATCATCTGCCCAACCTGTTCCCAACTATGTTGGGGTCGGCTTCCAGTCTAACCAGATGCAGCTGAATACCAGTATTTTACATGGAGCAACAAGACAAGACATCCGCAAAAGAACCAAGGTCACCGACGTAGCCCGAAGAATTGCCAAACTTAAGTGGCAGTGGGCAGGGCGCATTGCTCGCAGAACGTATGGCCGATGGGGCCGCAAAATTGGTGAACGTCTTTCGGCTGGGAAGACGACCACCAATTTTTCACATGGAACGACTGCCTATCTGACCTCCACAACCCAGTTACTACTTGGTAATACGAAACCCCTTGATACGACTGGTTGTCAGACTTTATGGGCCACTGACTACCTGTGACAACTGTCAAAGATCTACAAATGACAGCCGGGACCAACTGCTGAACGTGCTTTCCGAGGCACGGAGGTAACTCGTTATATAATGGGTGGTCACCCATCCACAGACCAACATAGGCAACACGGCTTCACCTGAAGATCGACCCGAGCGGCTTTATTATTTAGCTATGAGCTCCTCAGAAACATTTATGTATGTATTAGTATTAATCAGAGTATAATGTCCGCAATGCTGGGACACAGACAGGGCTCCTTATATGGAAAGGCGTGAGAAGTAATACACACGGGCTCTATGTGGATTGGTAGATGTGACTTTCAAAATGTAGGTAGGTCAGACTTGCATGAATGATAGCCTGGTTCTCTGATATGCTCTGTTTAGGCAAGGAACGCTTATCCGTGATCATGGTGCCTGCAACAGTGCCGAAATATCGGAAACTCAAAACGCGCAGCAAGCGCGCGGACTGCGCGCTGTAAGCACGCGGTCCACTCGCTAGCGGCGCGCGGAACGCGCGCGGGCGCCGAGTCGCCAGCGAGTCGAGTCGTATAGAAGCGGCAAACGCGTTGACCGCCCGCCGTAAGCTTTTTCATATGGACATTATAAAATAGGCTATGTGACACACGATTTAATGCTCTAATTTGAATGGCAAGTTAATTGCTGGGTTGGAGCGGTGCCGGTGCGGTGTTTGTCAAGTGAGCCACGACCTTAAACCCGACTTGTATTACACGCCTAAAATACGAATAGTGGCAAGTGGCTCATCAATTAAAGTCTTTGACTGCACATAGGTTTTTTTGAGTTTAGGTTCAAAATGATGTACTGAATACGTAGTAAGTATTTGTGCGTCGGTGTAGCATCCACCCTGTATTAATCAGGTTCACGAAGCGTTGTTATCGGTCATATACAGGGTGAGCACAACCTCATCACGAAGCCGTCAACCAAGCATTCTGTACATCAAACTAAGTAATTTTACGCAAAAATTATGTTTTCTGGTCGAACTCAATGTAACGCACTCAAAACATTGTGCTAATGGATGGATTGAATACTCGTAGTACGGGGGTCGTGAAGGTATTTTAAGTGTTAGGGCTAAGTAAAATCTTACAATAAAAACTTGTATCTCAAAAATAACAAGTGAAAAAGTTGGAACTTTGACCCCCAATATCTCCGTAACTAGAAGGTTCCGGTATGGTGTAGAACAAAAAAATCTGATCGCAGTGACGGGGAGAACAAAATGTCTTTCGGGTTCATTAAGAGGTATTTTATACCCTTTATACGAAACCAATCAGCCAATTCTGATAATATCTGTTTCATAACATAAGTAGCAAACCTCAGCCGGATCCGGATATTTGGACAACACATTCGTCTTACCATACTCCATTGACTTCTTTGTACGACAGTCCTATTGTGACCCAGGCCTTTACGGGGTCACATTAGTGGGATTATAGTGTACTTTGGCGGCAAAACGTTTACAGTGAAATGGGCCGGAACATTTTTGCCACAGAATAGTATAGAAGGCCGATTTCATGCAATGAATTGAAATAGACGAATATCAACTTTATGTCCTTCTTTCGTTTTCGTTTGGTTAGTGTCTAACCTGATGTCTGAGTTTTATGCCGTCTATGGGCCTCTGACATTACTGTACATGCCGTAGAGAAATATCTCTCAGGCTCAGGCATGCTTGTTTGGTTTCCTCACGGGACGGGAAAGCATTCCTTTACTCAAGCAAGAGATAAATATAGAATACGCACATGAATCCGAAAATCACAGGGTTCCGAAGTTCAGAGGGAGAGAGGGAGGGAGGGAGAGATCTTGGGTTCGAACACGACAACTGACGACTTGGCAATTTCTAAGACCACACGGCGGGTGCGAGCGACTGCATTTTATGATATACTCAATGCCAGCGACTCAGCTGTACGTGAATCGCCAAGGAAATTGCGGATGGCCGGCTTACTGCTAGTTGGCCAAAGTCATAGTCGGCTGCATTGCTAAATGGGAAGAGACTGAACTTTAAGCGTTTAATTTTGTTGTTGTTTTTGTTTTTTAACAAAAGCCTACATTTACTTACAAATGCAAACGCAGAACATCCACAGACGAACGCGGCGATCTTAATTTATCTTAGCAAACTGGCAGTCGCGAGTTCACTCGCACTCGCTGTACGTGAAGCGTGTCTATGTGTGCGTGATTTTTCGGAGTTGAACTTCGTTGTATAGCTCTCTTGTGCCATCTCCATAAAAGAAGACATACGGCTTGTTTATTATATCTTTCTTTCATGGAGTTTAACGGACTGGGACGGTATAGATACTTTAACGTTTATTATGAAGGATCTTATGGGTAAATAACAGCCAATCGATCGATCCGAAAGACTGCTTGGGTTTTGGTTGCCACGCAAATACAAAGTATCCATTACATCTCGCCTATACAGGGTCAATCTTGTCTGTTGACTATCATCGACACACACATTTAAATTGCTGATTTTAAGCTTCATTTGATAAGTCTTATTTTAACTTACCTATGTAAAAGATATATAACTTGGATAAGGGACGCACAGAACTGAGCAGTGTGGCAGAAAAAAGGGGAGGCTTATACCCGGCAGTTTGTGATTACGGGCTGATATGATGAAGTCGAAGTTGATACGATCAATGGAAAACATTCTACTTCCTACTTCGTGTTTGGATGTTTGCAAGGCAATCACGCAAAAACAGCGGAACGGACTTGAATTAGATTTGGCACGTACCTAGATAGTCTATATCTGGGTCACACGATCATTTTATCAGTTTTACCAGACCAATTTGGGGCAGAAACTAGTCTATAATGTTTGAGTTAAGATTAAAATAACCGACATTACCTCTTTCCTCAAATATCTCTATAACATCTGGCTCAAAATCCCCTTCGACTCTCCACATCTGCAAACCATGACTCTCCGTTCCATTAGGCTCTATTTTAAAATCCAAACTAAAAGCCAAGATACCTGGAAAAAAAATACTTGCACAAATAAACAGTTTTTTTTTTAACAAAACAAAACAAAGGTAGTGGACTCTTGATCCAAATTTAAATTAAAACCTTTAAAACTTAGAAATAGAAAAATAGTCAACAAAATCATTCTACATTGAAAAATTGAATATTAATTCTTAGAATACATGTACACGCGATAAGAAATTTTATTGACGTACCTAAATACAGAAATACCTATAAAATTAATTGGCTGACTATTATTTTTTCTCGGAAAACCATTGAATGTAATGTGAAACCGAAGCAACTTATGGAAAAGATACGCTCCGGTAAATTTAAATGTAACTAACTGAAATTCAGGGAAAAATACCTACTCTAAATTTTTCAGAGGAACAGTTTGAATGTTTAGATGTAGCGTGTTTTTTTCGGAAATACTGATCCAATTTCGAAAATTATTTCACTCATGGAAAACTACATTAAATAGGCATGACAGGCATGGCCGTCATGTCAGTTAGATTATTGAAAAATAATGGACACGAATTTTTTGTTTTTGTAAATCAATGAATATTGACAAAGATAAAACGCATCAAAACTCGGGAGTGGGGGCTCGTGACGTCAGAACTAGCTAAAAATTAGTAATCCCCTAGTAGTCCCCTTTAGTATTAGGAATTTTTAAAAGCGTCCCATCTTCATCAATTTTGTATTATTTATCAAAAGAAAAAATACGTATCAAATATTTTTTAATAATCTAGATACCTACCTGAAGGACTATTTTTTTTTGTCGTCTACCCTATTCCCGAGTGTCATCCTTACTAATACTATGAATGCGAAAGTAAGTTTGTTACATTTTCACGCCTAAGTCACTGAACCGATATAGTATTTTCATGTTTCAGACACTCTATACTCATGAGGAAATGTAGTATTTAGACACTATAGGTACTTTACACTTTTTACTATCATTCATATTCATTATCCTTGTATATTATTTTTACATCTAAGTCGCGCTTTGGCAGTAACTATTTTAGCTCACGTTAGTTTCAATTCTACATTGATGTTGATGTTTTAACATCGATTTTAGCTGAAATAAAAAATATTTTTTCAATATTTACTTTTTTGTCATTACGTCAATTGTCAAGCTGTCAGTTACTTTTCCTCTACGTTTGTTTACTAAATAACAGTATCTTATCTTACTTTTATATAATTAATTAGCACGCTCTCAGAATTCTTCGAGGAAGTTTTTACTGAATAATACTGGCTGTTTTAAATACAGGCAACTGACATTTTTGATTTTAAAGTCAAATAATTCTAGGGAGAATTATGGAATTATAATAAAACAACTGATATGGAAAAACTGCGGATTTTTGGCTATAAATGGGGATTTTCTGTCACATTCGGCAGTCTACTACGGGATCTGAAGCAAGTTACTTTATAATATATCAAGTCACCGAATCCACGGTGAAGTTCGCCCTCTGGGGCTGTACCTTGGTGGCGCTGACGCTCTGACGCGCCCCAAGCCCTGAAGCTGACCAGGAAGCAGTACTCCACGCTCTCTACTGAGCTGGACCAGGAGGTTGGAGCAGTAGCTTGGTGGTGCTGACGCTCTGACGCGCCCCAAGCCCTGAAGCTGAATAGGAAGCTGTTCGCCTTCACAAACAAGCCCTGAAGCTGACCAAGAAGCTGTTCGCTTTCACAGAGTTGGACCAGGAGTTTGCTCAAGCCAACAAGTATTTTGACCTTCCTCTAACTTTTTTGTTTTTCTGTGAAGCGTGATAGGACTGAATTTTATTTAATTAAATTAATTGTTTGTATTACTTTTTTTTATTGGATAAGTAATACGACACCGATCATCTTGAAATCTTACATAAAGGGTGTAATTAACCTCTAAACAAAGCCGAAAAACGCTTGTTCTTTTCATCCTTGCGATATTTTTTTTTTGTTCTACACCTTACCTGGGAAACTAGTTACCGAGGAGATATTGGAGGTCAAAGTTGCAACTTTTTTGACACGTTTTTTTTTTAAATAAGTACATGTTTTTAAAGCAAGATTTTACTTTAATCACCTCCACGACCCCCGAACTAGTTAATCCATCCATCAGCACTATGTTTTGATTGCGTTACATTAACTTTTAACACAAAACATTATTTTTCACCCCAAAAAACAAAGACGATTCCCAGCAATCATTTTTGCGTAAAGTTGCTTAGTTTGATGTACAGAATGCATGGTTGACGGCTTTGTGAAGGATTTAAAACAATCCTGTCTATCCATATAGCATACTAGCTATTCATTGAATTAAATCGAAGTCGCTGGAACAGCTATTGGTATAGGATATATAAAAATGATCGAATCAGAAATGAACACATCCGCAAGAGAACCAAGGTCACCGAATTAGCCCGAAGAATTGCCAAACTTAAGTGGCAGTGGGCAGGGCACATTGCTCGCAGAACGGATTGCCGATGGGGCCGAAAAGTTCTGGAGTGGCGACCACGAACCGGAAGACGATGCGTTGGAAGACCTCCCACTATGTGGACCGATGACCTGGTGAAGGTTGCGGAAATCCGGTGGATGCGAGTCGCACGAGACCGGTCCATGTGGCGACACTGTGGGGACGCCTATGTCCAGCAGTGGACGTCTTTCGGCTGAAATGATGATGATGATGATGATGATGATATAAAAATGTATAAAATTGATAATCTAGAACACAAGAGAAAATACTTTTTTATAATAGCTAAAATCTAATGGATCACAACAATAACGAAAATTTTGATGTCAAGATAAACGAGTATGAATATTCTTTACACAAAAGTTTGCCGAATATACGATTGAAGCATAAGCCTTTTACACACTACAACTTATGAATAAAATATTACAAAATGCTAGCTCTAGAAATCTAGACGTGATCGCGTCCATACATTTTTATTGTCCATAGATGTTCAATGAAAAAGGGCGACTAAAAGGCTCGCGTCTTTCTAGACTCTCTCAAATAAACACCTTTGAGAGCCCGACACATTTTTGTGTTGGTACGGTCGAACAAGCGATTTGGTTAACAGTTTAATCCACAAATTACATTGAAAAGTGCAAACCAAATAGCTTGTTCGACCGTACATGAGCACATAATAGTACAGAAAGTTAGGTTCACGCAAAAAGCGAGATCACACGCCCGCACAGGGCACGTAACTAAGGAATTACTATTCCTAGAGAAGCCTTCACCCAGCAGTAGGTGATTTCGAGCTATATGATAATGATGATGATGAACATAACGTCAGAAGTTTGAAACTACTCCTAACAAGATTCAGAGTGAGTTGACTGCTTTATGAGTAATAGAGAAACTGTATGAAGAAGAAGACATTGCTGCACCGGAGGAATCTTGGTATGAAGGGCGTGACCATCCACAGACCAACCTAGGTAAGCACGGCTTAACCTAAAGATCGACCCGAGTGGCTGTTATTATTTACAGGAAGCCAACTCCATAAAGGTTAAGAAAAAGTTAGGCAAATGTATAAAGTAGGACTTCTGTACCTAGTAGGTATGCTGTGGAATTGTCTACCTACCGTCCTTTGATTCAGTATACGCCTCGGTTCAATACGTTGCCTAAGCGAGCATAAGAGATATGTATCATAAATCTATAGCAGACTAGGGAAAATGTCCCGTGATTTATTTACGCACGGGATATTGAAAAATAAACATGTGTACCGGGATACGGTTTACGTGTGGTATGATTTACTGGCGGTCCTTTTAGGTAGATTTCTTTTTTTTGAAAAAAAAAAAATCTACCTATTGGTCTCTCACCTACGGGGATATATATGAATACGTATGTATATGGGTGACAAGCAAAATTTAGCCACACTCTACAGGTCGCAATTATGAACCGATTGCTTTCAAACTTGGCCAAAAAATCGAAACGGTCAAAACTTAGGCTAAGTTTGTGAATGGGCGGAAGTCGTCCATGGGGGGCGGCGGGGGGGCGGTTTTTCTAAAATCAGTTTTTTGCCCATAACTTTTTTCCTATGGAAAATTTTTGAACCGTTTCTCATTTTTATCATTCTTAGTACGAATACGGACATCGTTAAATTAAAACTTTTTTGATGCAACCCCTAAATTGGGGAGGAGGTTGAAAATTCCAAATTTTTTGCGAAAAAAAATCATATCTCCCAAACAGTAAACATTTTGACCGTCGCAAATATTTTTTTTTGAAAGCAAATTGTTTACTTTACAATTGTTACCTTCAAAGTTTAGCGATAAAACTTATAGTTTTCGAAATAAAAAATTATAACTAAACATTTGAGGGCGTTTCCATGCTAAACTCATAAGAGAGAATTTAAAAAGGGTAAAATTTCCATTACAGGACAACGATTTTGAAATCATATTTTTGTTGTAGATTGTACACATAAGTACAACTCTTCATACAAATTTTCAATAGTCGGACGCTCCAGCACCTTCTTCGAAATCTACCTCCTCCTGCGGCTTGCCGGAGGGATTTTTTTAAATAGGGGTCCTATTGGCACAAGGCTTTAACATTTTTTAAGTCCTTGAAAATAAGTTTTAAGCTTAAATTATACCGGACTGCCAAAGTGGAGCGCAAAAGCTGCTGTTTGGACGCGTGTAAGTCGGAAATTATCCCAGGGGATGGTATAACTGGGATACAAAATATCCTATGTAATCACTCGGGTTTATTCGTGTACAAATCGTCCCGCGTACAGTCGCTAAAGTGTGAAAAGGTAACAGACAGACAGTCCGATAAACAGCCAGAGTTACTTTCGAATTTATAATAAAGGGTGTAAAACAACTCTTCACGGAGCCGAAAGGCGCTTGTTCTCCCCATCATTGTGATCATTTTTTTGTTCTACACCATACCTGGGAACCTTCTAGTTACGGATATATGGGGGGTCAAAGTTACAACTTTTTGACAAGTTTTTTTTAAGATTTTGACTTTTAACACCTCCACGACCCCCGCACTATTCAATCCATCCATCAGCACAATGTTTTTAGTGCGTTACATTGAGTTCTACCACAAAACATAATTTATAACCTCAAAAAAAAAGTGGTTTCCCAGCAATAATTTTTGCGTAAAGTTACTTAGTTTGAAGTACAGAATGCTTGGTTGACGGCTTTGTGATGAGGTGGTTTACACCCTGTATAACTAGCTCATTCTCGCGGCTTCGCTCGCATACAAATTATATACTGAAACCTTCCTCAAAAAACCACTCTACCCATTTGGTGAGAACTTGAAAATCGGTGCTGTCGTTTTTGAGTTTAAGGCGAACAGACAGACAGACAGACGCGGTGGAGGGTTTTGTTTTACAATAATATATGTAGTGATTATGGAAATATGGATACTATTTATAGCAACTAACAAAATATATAACACAACAAGCAATTGCCAATTTGTTTTACGGAGAAACGGTCCTCCAGAAACCAATACCAGTGGGTTTTATTTTTTCTCTAAAATACCATTATGTTGAAAAAGTAAATTCGATAGAAAGCCTGTCAAACAATGCCAATTAGTCTGGCAATACTGCAACAATGGCGATGATATTCGTAGCTAATAATAAGCTTTTGTTCCTCGAAGGAGCAAGCGTCAGCTGATGATATATGCCTGAGTTTCACCAGTAATTAGTGTAACGTTACAAATCCGTCTGAATAAAGCAGATATCAACACTGTAAGCTACGACTTTTGAGAATTGATTGATATACAAGGTGTGGCTTCGGGACTGTTCGAAAGAGATACTGTGGCCCCGGAACATAAAGGGCGAGGAAGGAACACGGATGGGTTTTAGTCAGTTAAAGTCTGACACTCTCTCCCGCAGCGCCCTGAGTGGGAGAAGTTATCTGATGATTTCCCACCCGAAAAAAAAAGGTGTCCCTTTGCATCCTAGTCAAATTCAAGCAGGTATCTATGCGATGATGATTGGTAGGTATTTGTTTTCTTATTTACGGAAATTGGTACGTGTAAACCACCCGTCTTAAAATGCAGCCCGTTTGTTACTAGCCCTATTACCTTCGACTTCACACACAGAAATAAACGCACACAGCGACATGTCGCGCAATGGGTGATTCTGTGTATTACTTTCGTGTTATTCTGAAACACTTACTGTCTTTAAACAATTCAATTTAATTAGCAATTTTGTTAATTATTGACCGGTATCGTAATTTTATATTATTTATGTCTTTTGTGACAAGCTCCTAAAATATGACTAGGATGCAAAATGTTAGATGTTTTATTTACCTTGTACGTGTTTATTGAAATACAATTATTATGTACAATATATATGTCACCGTAAAATTGTCAAATACGTTATATTGTAATATCTCTAGTGATATTATAAAATCTCGAAATATTGTCAAATGAACATACTGCTTACAACAAAACGCATTATTTTACGTGAAATGCATGCAATGGTAGTCAACTCACGCGGTGTGGAGGGAAGGAGGAGTCCCCCTTGCCCAGTGGTACAACTCTCATGAAAAGATATTGTACCATTCCTGAGAAATACCGATTATTATAACCTAACCTTAAAACACTTTATATTCCCCTAAAAAGCGTAGTCGACGGAGCCCCGCTTCGCGGGGCCCCTATTTCCGGGTGCAGGGTTTAAAGGAACCTAACTAACCTAACGGGGGTGTGCCCCAAGTCCCGATTATGGGGGCAGAGATACTTCCGTATGTTCAGTTGACAATAATTCGAGACTTTACAATATCGCTAGATAGATACACGTTATATTGTAATATAACGTATTTGACAATTTTACGGTGACATATACGTACTACAACTAGAACTATTATTATATAATTACAAAAATAAAACTAAACGTAACTAGTACCTACATATATGTATACAACGATGTCAGTAGGACACATAAGCGTCAAAGTACTCCTCCGCATTGCTGTCATCAGGAAACGTGCCCAGAAGACGGGCAGCATTGCCACGTTGAATGGCAATGCTAATTCCTTGGCCGAAGAAAGAGTCAACCCTCTGGTCATCAGTCGGTGGGAGGTTTCCTTAACAAGGAGACGCGCACTCGGACCCCATGACCCGATCGTTTTGACCCCAAACGGCTCAAAGCTGTAGTTACCAATAAGGTTACAGTATTTGCGCCGTTTGAGGATCTCAGCAACCGCAGCAGCAGCGCCTGCACAGCCCGCCGTGCTTGCAACGTGACAAGGCGCAAGGGTGTCGTCATAAGTAGCGTCCCACACCAAAAGCCTCTATTTGTCCTTGTCCGTTATAAAAAATCTGATATATAAAAATCTCGTGTCACAGTGTTTATTATCAAACTCCTCCGAAACGGCTTGACCGATTTTTATGTTTTTCTGTTTATGTTTGGTAGATCTGATGATAATAGGTCGTAGGCTATTTTGTAGTCTCAGACATACACATCAAAATTTCCACGCGGGCAACAGCTAGTATTCTATATTTCTGAAAATGCATATCCACCTATCCCTCGGCCTGAACAAGGCGTGATGTTATTAAAACACTTTTACCCATTCTAATGACTAAGGTCCATGTTCACCGAAAACAGTCTGATTATCTAAAAACAGCTGTCACTGTGACGTGTTCCCATGCAAAAATGTGTTTTAAACAGCTGATTTTAGATAATCAGAGTGTCATCTTTTTGTGAACATAGACCTAAATCCCTTAATAAAACCCCATTCACACCCACGCGCCACGTTTCAAAGAAGTGCTTTATTTACTGCAAACCACAAAACAAAGGTTACCCGTGTAACTAACGCAAAACAAACAAGTCGAGGAAACTATACAAAGTATAATATTTGCTTTATATAAATGTGGACGGTATTATCTTACTCGTATTTCTGTGAAAAAAATTGCTAGTTAGCCGGTCGTTTCCTTGGTAAACTGCAACAGAGAAGATAGTTGAGAACTGGAGTGGAAATACACAAGCGATAAATGGCTTCCCTGGTTTTTTAAACTAGAATATGCAACTTACTTAAAAAAAACCGGAAGGTGCCAAGTCGCGAGCACTCGCGAGTTCACAGTCGCCAGTTGACGAATAAGCCTAACCTTTACTGTGAAGACCCTTCATAATGACGTACTATTAATTTGCATTTTAAAGACCGTCTTATCAAACTACATATTATTATATTTTGACGGGAATTTTGGTTCAGCATTTTAAGCGTAAAACAATCTCCTAATTGTCCCCGCCATTTTCCTTATACGTGTAATCTTCTTCTTACAATAAACAATTATATTAATTGACCTCCCCAATCCATTTCCATTGATGTTCCTAGCAAGTTCTAGGAATTCGTTGGGCTGTGAACACGAACAGGGAGCGAAACGGAAAACAAATGAGGAATTCTATGAAAACACAAATGGATTTCCAGTTCTGTTTTCAAAGAAAAATATTTTCTTCCACCGTTTTGAAAGCAGTGGTGGTGAAATAAATTACACAAAGTAATGCGCCTGTCTGAGTTCGAACCTACGACTAACTTTTCGTTCCGCTACCACTGGGCCACCGCTGCTCTCCACTGGGCAACCGCTGCTCTCCACTGGGCAACCGCTGCTCGAAAACGGAATATTTATCATAGGTATTTACTACTTGTTTTGAGCTCCCGATATTCCGGCGCTGTTGCAAACACCGTGATCACCGATATATGGTTTTCCGTTTACGGTTTATCTGTGATCGTAGTGCTTTATTAGTTTAATAGTACTTTTTAACAATTAAATGATTTCGATCAAAACTTCAAGTCTTGTTCCATAATTTTTAATTACAAAAAGTGTACACGCCACGGATAAACCACACGACTTGGTCGAAACAGTTCTAAAAAGCAGCAGAAAATTAAGTAAAACCCACTACCCAGTTTTTTCTTTCGGCGAGTTATAATCAATCAAGTTCAGAACACGTCAGTATTTTTTTTACAAGTAACTACTCAACCAGATAAAATATTAATCTGATAGATTTATCTCATTCATCCAACATGTATCTAACTAAATATCCAACAACATAGAAATATTGCTCTCACAAAAAAACTACCGAAAGATCTTTTCACGTCATATGATTTACGCGAAAAATACTGTTAAAAAAGACATCGGTTATACTACATCAAAAGGTATGTTGTTGAACTAAATGCTGTATCAAAGAGGTATTTATTACCAAACTGTTTGTTTAGAAAACAAATATTATTTTTGTGATTTTTAAAACAGTTCTCTGTGAACGGACACCGACGCTTTGTAAGTAAAACGGTGCCTGAGTTTGCCAAATAACCAATGGTCAATTAAGACCAACCTTTATCGGATTTATTTCATACTAGCTTCTGCCAGCGGCTTCGCCCGCGTGAAGTTTGATTATTGTCCCATGGAATCTTACTGCCGGGATAAAAAGTATCCTATGTTTTAATCCAGGTTATAAACTATCTGTGTGCAAAATTTCATCCAAATCCGTTCAGTAGTTGTCGCGTGAAAGCGCAACAAACAAACTTACATTCACATTTATTCTCCGAACTGCTAAGCTATCGGGAGTTACACGTGTTATTGTGAGTCAACTATAAAAGATAGACATATGCTGTCTTGGGATATTTTTTATATAATTTTATGTGGAATATTTCCGTTATACATGATTTCTATGTAGCTTTAACCATTAAGGCTGCACACGCGACGGAAGCTAAAAAAACCAAGTAACTTCTCCCGTTTTCCCAACATTTCCTTTCACTGCTCTGCTCCTATTAATGGTAGCGTGATGAAAAGTATACTATTACCTGCTCAGGAGTATGTAGAATAATTGTACCAAGTTTGTTAAAATCCGTCGAGTAGTTTTTTTTTCTATAAATAACATACAGACAGACAGACAGACAGACAGACAGAAAGACAGACAGACAGACAAAAATTTTACTGATTGCATTTTTGGCATCAGTATCGATCACTAATCACCCCCCGATAGTTATTTTGTAAATATATTTCATGTACAGAATTGACCTCTCTACAGATTTATTATAAGTATAGATTTCAATAAGCAAGCGGCCCTGCTTTCTACTGGTCGTAATCGCGAAAGCGCTTGGGTTTGATTACCGGATCGGGGAAAGTGATATTGAGTTTTTCCATCCGAAACTTCACTGTAACAGCCACGGAGCTTCGAGTTGTGCCCGTTTGATGGCAATAGGCTCGCCCTCAATTACATGGGATTTAAACAAAACTAGCGAAATGTGTATGTATTATTAGGTACACTTCAGCCTAAGCCTTCAGGGATTCCAGGCGTGATGTTATAAACATATTTTCAATAAAAAGGCAATTCTTTAAATACGAAACTTCAGCGGTATACTTAATAAACACAATGTAAATTGTTTGTGAATAAATTGAATTGACTTTTATTAGGTACACCGGACTATTGCAGCACCATTTCAGTTTGAGGCTGCATTGTTGCTACGAAGTCTGTGCTACGATTGCTACGGCGTAGAGCAGACAAGTAGTCACATCAGCAGTACAAGGACGTAGGATTCGATAAGACTCGATTAGATAAATTTGACAGTTATTCTCGATAAAATGAGTTTTTATGGAGTCAAAAACTCATTTTATCGAGAATTACTGTCAAATTTATCTAATCGAGTCCTATCGAATTCTACGTACTTGCATTGCAGCTACGCGTCAAACGTGTTATACCCATAGTAGTGTGTTTGAAGGACAGTCACAGGATTCATGAAGGACTAAAGGCTGCATTTGTGTTTTCATAATAATATCTTATATAATATACAAGTGTACCACGGTATATCTTTTCTAGATATCATTTTGATTGTTTTTTTTTCGTCGTCACTATAATAAATCTTAATGCATATTCTTCCCTGTTTTTATTTCCCTTTAGTCTTCCAAATGTCAATTCAGAATTTTCCTCTTTACCGTATTTAATATTACATAAGATCCCGTACCAACCAGTAGCTCCCATAATTCCCTAAGCCTCATAAAACTTGCCGCAAACTGTCAACCTTGTCGCAGAAACTTCTTTTATTGTCGGCCCATGTTTAGGTTTTTTCTTAAAAATATCCTGTTTCTATCTCGCAATACTTTCCAAGGAGGCTTTTGAAAATACATTTTAAACTTGAAAAACCTAGCAAAATTGTCTTTAGCTAAATACGCTAAGTACTTGTGAAGACTGTGATATTATTAAGGAAAAATTATACTATTTTCAGGTAACGTAATTATGGAGGATAATATTAATATTATAAAGAGGAAAAAATTGTATTTTTGTGTGTATGTTTGTAATGAATAAACTCAAAAACTGCTGTGCCGATTTCAAAAATTCTTTCACCATTGGAAAGCTACATTCACCTTAAGTAAAATAGGCTACATTTAATTCCCGTACTCCCACGGGAACGGGAACTGCACGGGTGAAACCGCGTGACGTCCGCTAGTGGATAAAGATTTGGCGTTGAGTGAAATGGAATGCCGCTCACTTGTTTCTGAGGGATGCGTACCCAAAGGAATAAACACCGTCTGGCTTTCTGTTAAAGTGCAATATTTAAACAGTAATATCGTGAACTGTTGAAAGCAAACGTGTGTTACGTGTTAAAAGAAAATAAACTAAAATAGGACTTTTGGTGGGACCTTAATTTGAACTATAATGAACGAGTCTCTACATCCATATCTTTAGTATTTACTTGAGGTCAAGTAAATAGTTACGCAAAAAAATGCATAAGAAAAGAATTTAAACAAAGAAAGGACAGTCAAAAAAAAACGAAGACTTTTCACAGTTCTAACTTCAAGCAATTACTAATCAACACGGTGAAGAAAAACATCGTGAGGAAACCGGCATGTTTTTATCATGGCAAAATTCGAAGACATGTGACATCTACCAACCCGCACTGGGCCCGCGTAGTGGATTATAATAGCCCATACACAAAATATGCGCTTTCGCGTGGAGTTGCGGATACCAGCCTGTTGTACAATATAATACTAAACAACAGAACAAATTCATTTCTTAAATATTTACTTTTATTAAATCACTTTGACTTGTTTATAAATCTTCATCATGATCTTGCTGTCCTTATCCCAATCTATTTGAGGTCAAACACGACACACGTAACACGTTTTCTTCTTCCATTTTCCCCTGTCAGACGTCACAGCACTCTTTTTTTACACACAGCGCCATCCGGTGCCACACTAAGCAAGGCTTATGTCGTGGTCACCAGACAGTTGATATACTACATATTATACTAAATACTAATTTACTCCGGTGTTTTCCCGCTGACCCCACTGCTAGGTAAAAAATTCAGACCTTGGACTGTTCAGAAAATCCCAATACACAGGCCCTTCCTTATCAGACCTACATATCAAACCCAAGACGTCATACCCAGCAGTTAAGCGCTTGTGACGTCTGTTACCAAACATGTCCAAATCATCATCATCATCATCATCTGCCTCGCCTTTTCCCAACTATGTTGGGGTCGGCTTCCAGTCTAACTGGATGCAGCTGAATACTAGTATTTTACATGGAGCGACTGCCTATCTGACCTCCACAACCCAGTTAATACTGAGCAATACGATACCCCTTGATGAGACTGATTGTCAGACTTTTAGGGCCACTGACTACCTGTAACGACTGTCAGAGATCTACAAATGACAGCCGGGAGCAACAGCGTAACGTGCTTTCCGAGGCACGGAGAAATCGCTATGTAAGGGAGGTCACCCATTCACAGACCAACCTAGGCCAGCACGGCTTAACCTAAAGATCGACCCGAGTGGCGGTTATTATTTCGCCACAAGCTCCTCCAAACATGTCCGAATATAACAATAAATACTTCTTCTACTTTATTACCCTGGTACGTTATCACGCACGGGACCTCCGGCCATCACGGACAGAATTGAAGACAGTTTGGGTCCCAATGCGCCAATGTCCAGCTTTTTGTGGGAGCAACACACGCGATAAGAATTTATTGCAAGGAAAACTACAATCGCAGGCGAAACATCGGATATTTTCCCCAAATAAGGCTTTGTAGAGTTTATTCATGTCCTTGTTTGCAATTTATGTTTTTTCCACATACATAATAAATATATAAATATCAACTTTATTTATTTTTTATTTATTTAAACTTTATGCACAAAATGTACAAAGGCGGACTTAATGCCTTGGGCATTTTCTACCAGTCTACCTTAGGGTGATGCAGAGATAAAACAGTAGGTGCAATAGTACAGAAAATTATGAAGTATAAAATATAACAATAAATACATATACAGGGTGTAAGGGACAGCCCTCCGCAAACTGATAGGGTGATTTCAGTACATCGTACTAAGTTGACCGGTACATGAAATTATTTCAGGAACTTTATGGGAATCCAATAAAACTGATTCGTTTAATTACCTCGCACGCAATGTATCGCTACCTCTGTGAAACGCACGCAGCGAACGGCAGCGCAGCGAGCTTTCGAAAGGACGGCCATTAGAAAATTTCAACATCCATTGTTGTTTTTTTCATTTTAGCTGTGTTATTTACATTAATGGTGTTCTGCATACAGATAATGTCACTTTACATTGAAATAAAGCAATAAAAACTGAAAAAAACGAAAAAAAAATTGAAAATTTTCCTGAGAAAATTTCCACTAGAATATGATTCAAAATAAGGAGCTGATTACACCCTGCTAATTTGTGGAGGGCTGTCCCTTACACCCTGTATACTATACATACATACAACAAATTATAAAAAGTGAGGAAAGATAAAAAACGATAAATAAACGTAGATGAAGAAAACGAGCGAGCTTTTATTTTAAATGTGAGCCGACTGGTTTTGTGCTTTATGCTAGTGTGAATCAAATTTAGAATGACTAGTTCTTTTAACAAAGTCATAACTTTTGAAGCTGAACTTTATATGTGAGTGTTATAGTGGTTTTTCCCTAAAAATAAATACGTGCTGTTTGAGAACTAAAACGGCTTAGCTCACATTCATCGTCGTAGGTCATGAATAGTCCGTTCGAGACCCTAAAAAAGCTGACTATCTACGCGTGTTAATCCCGCAAATCCCTGCAAAAAAACGTTAAAAAGCTCATTTGTGTTCTTAATCTTAGCTACTTCTTTCTCCTATAATGTATCTTACAAAAGTTAATAAGAACATTTTGTAACTTGTTTGTCTCAAATACTGATTTGTTGCCAATGAAAAGGGCACTCTAAAACAATAATACTTTCCTGATATTTCCCACAATAGTTCAGCAAAGGGCAATTAAAGCAGCTATTTCCCGATTGTAGGTCAAACTAAATGCCACATATTTTCGCTCAGCCGGGCTGGCTAGCTAAAATATCTGTCTAGCACTGAAATAGTCCGAACGGAAATACTATCGGCTAATTGTTCGTTTAGAGCTAGTTCCATTTCCGTTGGTTATGGGGGCGGCTCTATTTTAGGAGCTGTATGCGTCATCGCTATATCCCATGACATGTTTACGATGAACAGAAAAAATAGAAATGTATATTCGATTTCTGTATTAAACAATGCTCCGCAGCAGCACAGAGCACAATTCTCAAAAGCAACACAAAAAAATCAGGTTACCGTATCTGTAGCCCAATAACTTTTAAGTGAAATGTTATTATGGAGTATTACATCAATGACTAGTCTCAAATCCAGGCTCCGGGGGGTTAATAACGATTGTGTAATAGGAAAAACCTATTAATAATTTGCTCGACCCGAGAATTAAACCCAGGATCTCATGCTGAGCAGTCGTCAGTGGGAAACAATATGAATGATCCATTGTGACTATTACCCATCAAAGCAGATAGCTTGTTTTATGTTTATTGTCTTTTTACCCTTCGGCTACTGACCCAACCGAGTTATCTAAACTTTGACCCTTGTTCGGACTACCCGACTTTGTCTTTATGAAAATAAACATGCATAATATTTGAAGCTTCCATTTCTGTTGGAGTTATTTCTTCTTATGATTAAAACATTAGTAGACGGTTTGCTTATGACTATCAATTTGGATGAAGCATCTAAATTCGTTTAACAGTAAAAGAGTAACCATGGAGTTTCTCGCCGGTTCTTCTCCATAGGAAACGACTAACCCAAACCGTGCAACTTTATCGACATTTTATAAGTGCCCATCAAAAATAAAAATATTTAAAAATAAAAATAAAACAATAAAATTTATTTCATTTTATTTTAATTTGGGGTGGGATCAGTAGACGATATTTTTGCATTAACCGAAGAAGCCTGGTTGTGACTACTGCCACAAGAGCAAGAAGTTTGACACTCCTGCAAAACTGAGAGAACTGAGGCATTTACCTCAATACAGTACAGTCGAAGGTGAATTTGAACTTTGTGTGATGATGGATGAGCCAAATTCAATAGTATAAACAGAAGTATGTCATCCTATATCAGGCCAAGCTTTCGATTTTGCGATTCTGTTTATTTGAACCGAATGACATTGTCATATATCTATGCAATGACCATTATATTCTAACCAATCTAAAACTCCCTTTGAACTCCTTAAGTCAGTCCATTTCTGTGAATGGCAGTCGTTTGAGTCTGTGTTTATGATATTCTCTTATTTAACATTTAAAGGATGGACTCGTAGTATAATCAACCAGATTCGGGACCTACCCCCAGGCGAATTGACCCTTTCAGTTGATGGCAATAAGCTCTCCCCTTATTCAAATTCAAATAGCCTTTATTTCTGAAAATATGTATATGTCACCGTAAAATTGTCAAATACGTTATATAACAATATAACGTGTATCTCTCTAGCGATATTGTAAAGTCTCGAATTATTGTCAACTGAACATACGGAAGTATCTCTGCCCCCATAATCGGGACTTGGGGCACCCCCCCGTTAGGTTAGTTAGGTTCCTTTAAACCCTGCACCCGGAAATAGGGGCCCCGCGAAGCGGGGCTCCGTCGACTACGCTTTTTAGGGGAATATAAAGTGTTTTAAGGTTAGGTTATAATAATCGGTATTTCTCAGGAATGGTACAATATCTTTTCATGAAAGTTGTACCACTGGGCAAGGGGGACTCCTCCTTCTCTCCACACCGCGTGAGTTGACTACCATCGCATGCATTTCACGAAAAATAATGCGTTTTATTGTAAGCAGTATGTTCATTTGACAATAATTCGAGACTTTACAATATCGCTAGAGATATTACAATATAACGTATTTGACAATTTTACGGTGACATATACATTTAACCATTTTGTTTTACATCTTTTGCATGCTATGATATTACTTGACTATATTATAATGCTACTAATTAAGAAATATATTATTACGTATAAAGATAATTTTCCCGCCCCCTATTACATGTGACTTAACCATAACTGGGGAAAAGTGGGTGTAACAGTGGCGAGAGCTCCTAACAACTCGATTCCCACCGGTTTCTCTTCAGAAGTTTGGAACACAACCACTCCCTACCTACCGTAATTGAAAATTGACACAAACATTACTTTTTACAAGCATCACCACGCCTACTCGCACTTATCCAACAAAATTTTGTTCTTCAATAACATTTTACTATAATAACCGCAGGAGCCATCGGCTTTTTGGCCGCTTAATTTCCATGCAAAATAAACGTCATGACGTCACTAGCCAGTCCGCCATATTAGGGCTCTGGTAAACCGAGGCAAACCGAGTTATTCATAGAGAAAGTAATAGAAAATGCATGCGCGTGAGCGAGATGGCAAAACATCGTTATCGCTTGTTGAATTTCGTATAGAATCAGACATCATTCAATGCTTGATGACATTATTTTGTGCGGTAAGCTGAATATTATCGAGTTACGACAGAACGAGATAGAATTAGTAATGGTCGATATCGTATTTGGTTATTTATTTGGATATTATCACGATTATTTTTTTATTATATTTCATTTGCATTTTATTCTTTTCTTCATGGGTGTCGTTTTCGTGGGTTTTTGGAGTCACTGATAATGAAAATGAGGTAAAAATGAAAATATAAGATGGCACCGACGAAAATGTTCGCATTTTTCTTCATGGGTGTTGTTTTCGTGGTAATTGGGGTCACTGATAATGAAAATGAGTAAAAATTAAAATTCCAAGATGGCGCCGACAAAAATTTGCGGTTTTTCTTCATGGGTTTCGTTTCAGTGCTCTTTAAGGTCGCTGATAATGAAAATGAGGTCAAAATAAACATAGAAAAGAAAAGAAAAAAATCTTAAAATAGAATATTATACTCATTTTCTTCCTCAGCTTCCCCTGGCTCTTTTTTTCACCCTTCACCACTGGGGTGTACTATTAGGTACACCTCTTTCTAACCCTTTGGAGATTACTGGCGTAATGTTATCTTACTGCCATTATAAAAGCAGAAGTTTTTGAGGATAAATGGATGTTTGTTACTCTCTTACGCAAAATCAAACAGAAATGATATGGATGAATATAGCAATGGCACAAAGATAGTTTATAACCGGGAGTAACACATAGAATACTTTTTAACCGACTTCCAAAAAGGAGGAGGTTCTCTATTCGACTGTATGTATTTTTTTTTTTTTTTTTTTTTTTATGTATGTTACCCGATTACTCGAAGACGCCTAAACCGATTTGAAAAATTCGTTTTTTGTTTGAAAGGGTATACTTCCAAGTTGGTCCCATAGTCGCCAAGTCGGGATCTGATGATGGAATCTTGGCGAAATCGAGGGAACTCTTCAAATTTTATAGGATAACGTACAGCAATTTTTATATTTTCTACAACAAGTGAAGCATTTGCGTTTGATAAGAACCATTCTACCATCAGATCTGATGATGAAGCCAAGAGTCACGGAACTCCATAATGAGACAATGTATCCTTGTCGTGTTTGGGCTTGTTGTAATTGTAACGGTATGCACTTTCCATGTGAACCACTAAAAAGTGAAAAATAAAAACTTTTTTGCAAAAAATAAAACCGACTTCAAAAAGAAAAAGTGAAAAATAACTTTAGCTTCTGAAGTCGGTGACAAAAAAATTAAATCAATCATACAAACGTCACCGACTTCAGAAGCTAAAGTTATTTTTCACTTTTTCTTTTTGAAGTCGGTTTTATTTTTTGCAAAAAAGTTTTTTAGCCCTTGTTATACGATCTGGCTGGGGCGCTGGCATAAGCTAGTTTTACGTGCGTTGTTAAAGCGATGTTCAATAAAGACTTTCCGGTTTTAAAAGATTTCATGATAATGACTGCGTTGTAGTCGTAAGATGATTTTTACCATATTATGTAATTTTTCGACTGCATGAAAATTAAAATTAAGTTCAAAATTAATTAACTAATCAACCCTTAATTATTTCGACGTATGTTCCAAAACAAAGGAAAAAAGATCCTCGCTGTTGTTTAAATGGCCACTTGTGTTAACAACGGACGAGATTAACATATTAAGCAAAATATTGTCTGACCTTACATGAATTTATGTTTTTAGCTTCCCAGGATCCATTGTTTTCCATACTCAACTTAATTAGAGTATTATTATTTTAATGTAAAGAAAACAAAGAATACATAATGGACAGCTAACCAGCCAGACATCAGTTAACAAATTACTCATTTGTAATTGAAATGGACCTTATCCCATACTTCTTTCAATAGTGTAGAAAGCAAAGATAAAGAACGCGTGCTGTCATTAGGATAATTACCTGGGCGACCGGGAAAAAAAAAAGAAAAATCTCTCACTATTGCAACATTCACCGAAATCCTAAGTAGTGATGACCTACTATAGGGCCAATTTAGGTCCATGTTCACCATCAAAGATGACTGTCTGATTATCTAAAAACAGCTGTTTAAAACACATTTTTGTATGGGAACATGTCACAGTCACAGCTGTTTTTAGATGAACAGACCGTTATCTTTTCGGTGAACAAGGACCTAAATTGGCCCTACTATAATGGTGTGACCGTCGGACTGCCAAGTCATAGGTCTATTATCACACCTAAGACACGCATTTCTCATATCCATTGTTTAATTTCTCCAATTCAGAAACCAATTCTGCTATTTTATAAATTCGTCACTCCAACACGATTCCATTCCCATCCCATTGTCATTTTGCTTAAGTTCGTAATCTGCTAAATTCACAATGGTCGATCAATGGTCTCGTAATAAAATTGTGTTTTAATGGCATTGTCGTATTGCCATTATTATAAAACCCTTACTATCCTTTTTTGGCATAACGAAAACGAGCGAGATAGACTTAAGACTTCCCGAATCGAAATCGAATCGAAGCGTTGTGAATATGGGGTCAGGTTAGGCCGTTAGAGCTGGTTTCAACAACGTAATTACCAATACAGCTCATTTTATAGTAAGGATATGCATACCTAAAGGCATCGGAAAAAACAGCGTCATGAAGAAAGATTAACGATCGTTAAGCGACTTTCCGGAAGATTGACAAAGCGATTCAGATAAGACGGACATTCAATGAGCGAAACTGTCGCTCCTTTGATAAAAGGCAGATAAGTAACATAACTTTACTTTGGAGGCTAAAGGAAATGTGGGGAAACCGACTTTAGAAATAAAATAATAAATAAAAGTTATACAATCTGTATTTCGTTGGAAGGCCTCCCGCTTGGTGGACCGATGACCTGGTGAAGGTTGCGGGGATCCACTGGACGCCAGACGCACAGGACCGGTCAACGTGGTGACACCTGGGCAGGCCTATGTCCAGTAGTAGACATCTTTCGGTTGAAATGATGATGGTAATGATGATATTGGACCAGAAAATAATTTTCTTACAGGCACTACATAATTTTGAGGTCACAAAAATAAGACTCTCATATGACAGGGGTTTGTTTGACCATTTTTTTGCTGAGAATCGACCAAGCGCCACTTAGGTCCATATTCACCAAAAAGATGAAGGTCTGATTATCTAAAACAGCTGTTTAAAACACATTTTTGTAGGGGAACATGTCCCTTAAACAGCTGCTTTCAGATAATCAGACCGTTATCTTTTTGGTGAACATGAACCTTAGTATAACATAACATCAAACCTGTTATCCCCAATGGTTCGGTGAAGGAGTACCTAATAGTATCTACAATCGGCTACACATTAAGCTATACATTTCTAGTATAACATGGTCTTGCTTTGCATAACATTTCCGTACAATAAGAGATTCACATAAACTGGTTTGTACGACTTGATTGGTCGTCGTGCGTCCACCCATATTTCGCCTGTTATATTTAAGTGAGAGCAGCGGTGGCCCAGTGGTGGCGGCCCCGACTTACGAACAGTAGGAAGTCGTGAGTTCGAACCCAGACAGGCGCATTACTTTGTGTAATTTATTTCATCACCACTGCTCTCAAAACGGTGAAGGAAAACATCGTGAGGAAACCGGCATGTCCACCAAAAATTCGAAGACATGTGACAGCTACCAATCCGCACTGGGCCCGCGTGGTAGATTATAGCCCATTCCCTCTCATTGAGAGGAGGCCGTGTCCCAGCAGTGGGAACATTATAGGCTGATGATGATGATGATGATTTAAGTCCCATGTAATAAGGAAAGAGCCTATTACCATGAATCAGGCCCTAATCCAGACTCCGTGACTGTTAATGAAAAATTCCTGATCCCAATAACAACAGTTTTATGTGCGCACGTTGTCAGGTTTTGTGTGTTTTCCTTCAAGGGAATAAGGGGCGGAAAACATTTCAAAATCATGGGTTGTAAACTGTAGGCACATGACCTTTGTCACATTTTCTTGTGAGTAAACTTGTAACACGTGTTTGCCGACAAAAAAGGTTTTACACAGGTGCACAAAGAAAACTCTTTTATGATTATAGTATATTTGAAATTATTAGATGAAGCAACGATCTGAAAAGTGGTAGACTGGTATCGTGTATTACGGCGGATCTTAGAGGGCTTTGTGCAGCAGACAGCTATGATAGGCTGACCTTCTTTAGGCATAAATAAAAAAATATTACAGAGCTTAGGTCCTCAAAAAGTGTAAGGTCGCCAGCACATCAAATTACCACGAACTGCTAAATTTTCTCATCGATTTTGAACCTTACCAACTATCCCTCCTGATCAGAAGGTCTAAGTAGCAAAATGTCCAACAGAGCGAAACGTCTAACTATCAGGATGGTTCGTATAGCAGAACGTCTTGTTTTATGGTTAAAAATCATTCGGAGAAATTCTACCGTTTGTGGTAACTTGATGTGTGGCGACTGCACCAGCGGGGTATTTTTATACCCAAAACACAAAAATATACAAATCAATGGCCCCGCGGGCAAAGTTAACAAACAAAAATACGTAAAATATTTATGTTTATCTTTCTTCATTTCCAGATAGTCATAAACTAAGCCATGTGTGTGGTTTAAAAAAATATGATCGTACCTTCCTGCTCCTTCTGGTTTACGTTTATGACAAATCATTTCCGTATCCACGAACCCGGGGAATACGTAGGAAATATCGGGTGAGCCGTGTGTTGAGGCATACGGCCATTGGTTTCGGCGAGTCTCCTTTAGTGTTAAATCTTATTAATATTATAAATGCGAAAAAAAGTTTGTGAGTATGGATATTTAGCATTTAGTTATTTTTCATTGACTTGAACATGCCTTGGTGGCTGAGAGAATGTCATGCTCGCTCGAATGTGTCGCTGATGGTGGCGGGTGGGTCGGATCATTTAGTTCCCTTCAATATGTTTGAATTGAATGGCGCTGATCCATGCGTCATGTTCGTGAACGGGCGCTGTCAGTCGGGACAGGTCATTTCTTACCTGCCACGGTTCATTTAAATTACTTTATTTTTAAATTGCTGATTTAATTTTTTACTCTGGACGCTCTTAATGTGCACGTCTTTCTACATCGATCGATCATACCAAGATTTTATAACAACATTTTTGATTGAAAAGAGTGTCCATGGAGTTTCTTGCCCGTTCTTCTCCATAAAGATCTACGTTAGGGAATGGGCAACTACAGTACTTTCTCAAGATATTATGCCTCGTGTCCATGACTGTAGTTTTGCTTTTTTTTCGTTTAATTGACATTTAAAAGTGCCGTAATGGTCTATTTGAAATAAATGATTTGAGTTTGAGTTTTTGTTACTATTTCACACTAAAACTACTGAACGGATTTGGATGACATTTTGCACACAGGCAGGCAAAGCCTCGGGCATAAGCTACTCGTAATATTAAGATATAAACAAGACTAGCGTCGTTTAAAATTACACAAAGCAGACATAGATTCGTTTATTTCCATTTATGTATTTTACATTTTAGAAGGATTGTAGACTTATAACATTATAGTAACAGTGACATAACATATACTCGTAACTAAATTATAAATTACAATCCTCCACAGCCATTACAAGTCCTAGAACACATGGTCAGAAAACAAAGACCAAAAAACATAAAAGTGCTAAAGCGCTAGAGAAGCGCTAAAGCGCTAACTTATAAGAAATAGCCAAGCAACTTGCATAAAATAGAAGACATGTTCATATTTAAGCTTTCCAAAATTTCTCCTAAAAACGAATTTCAGCAGAAAATCAGCTTTTGTGTCGCTGAAAGCGCGTTTTAGGTGTGAACACGAAATGAATGGGATCCAATTTGTATGCATTAGGCACACGGTTGCCGCTGCAACTTTCCACCTATTCGATAGGATACGTCTAACTCATTTAACATCGTTTCTACCTTCATTTTGACACATTTTCTTCCCGGAGTTTCAGATCTATTTTCTGTGAGGTGTCTGTTATATTTAACGAGAACTACGAGTATCAATTATTTTTTATCGAAGTAAACTAAAACTGTTAAAATCAGCAGTGATAAACTAGTGGTGCGACTACCAAGTCTAGTCTAGGTCTCGAGTTGGAACTACCCCTTTTTTCGGATGGGAAATCATCAAATGACCCCACCCACTCTGGGTGGAGCGGAAGGGAGTGTCAAAATTGTATGTTCCTTCTTCGCCCTTTGTGTTCCGGGGTCACGGTATTTCTTTCGAACAGTCCCGCAGCCCCGGCCGCGCCTCATGTCTCGGTTAGGCACCAGACACACACCTTGATTTTTCGGATTAATGTTAGTATTGTATAATTATCTCTTGATTCGGCAAAGATAAACATCGTGAGGAAACCAAACCAACATGCATGCCTGGCAGGCATTTCTCGAGGGCATGCAGCATGTTAAGACTAGTCAGAGGACCAAGGGCGGTACAAAAGCTCCGACACCAGGCGTGTGGAAGAAGTATTCTTTCTCTTACCGTAGCTTTTGGATAGACAAAATGCAGCAGAATTCAACTCTTATAGAGGGAAAAATGCTACGTAGACACAATTCGCCAGTTATGTTTAAGCCACATATAATAGCGGATAGCCATCAACCGAGCAGAAATAAAGACACCGTGGGTGCCACTGAAAAATATCTGATGGAAAATCCCAGTATCACTCCGCCCGACCTGGGAATCGAACCTAGGACCTCAGGCTCAGCAGTTGCGCTCGCGACCAACGAGACCAAAGAGGCAGTCGTTTCAAACATTGAACCAATAATGTTTGCCTGGGACCTAAGTAGACATGGTTGAATATTTTTGTATAAAATAAAAAACACACATAGATGAAGCCACAACAATAATATGCACATCATCATTATCATCCCTTTTCCCAAATATGTTGTGGTCGACTTCCAGTCTAACCGGATGCAGCTGAATACCAGTATTTTACATGGAGCGACTGCCTATCTGACACGTACACGTACACAACCCACTTAATACTGTGTAATACTATACCACTGATAGACTGGTTGTTAGACTTTTTGGGCCACTGACTACCTGTAACGACTGCCAAAGATGGACAAATGACATCCGGGGCCAATAGCTTAACGTGCTTTCCGAGGCACGGAGGAAACTCGGTATGTAAGGGTGGTCACCCATCCACAGACCAACCTAGGTGAGCACGGCTTAACCTAAAGATCGGCCCGAGTGGCTGTTATTATTTAGCCACGGGCTCCTCAAAAATATGCACATGTTTAGCACAAAAAGCACACGAGGACTAATTAGTACACATGTATGTAACCAGATAGGCAATGCTTCAACTTGATTGAAACTCTGATAACAATTCTAGCGTCATTCATCTGTCTCAGTATCACAGATCAACAGAAGGGGCGAACATTACAATGGGGCCCCTCCGATCTCATTTGCATCTCTCCTGTCAACTGAACAAATTGAATTCAAGAAATTAAGAGTCAAATGTAGGAAACGGGTTAGCTGTCACTTATGTTACATTGCGGAATGTTGTTAATAATAATACTTATTCAAATTTTGGTACAAAGACAATTTAAATATTTTTACATTGTCAGGGTGGAAATACTCCCTGAACAAACTCAAAAGGCAGTTTAACGTTCTCCACGTCATTGGGGTATTTTTTTTGCCCTGGACCTGGGAACGTTCTAGTTACAGAGATATTGGAGGTAAAAGTTCCAACTTTTTCACAAGTTTTTTTTACTAGTTTTCAATAGTATAATTTTATTTTTAATACCTCCATGACCCGTTTGCTTCTCAATACATTCATCAGCCCAATGCATTAAGTGCGTTACATTGAGTTTTACCGTAAAACGACATTTTACACCCCAAAAAAAAGTCGTTTCCCAGCAATATTGTTTGCATATGTTTACGAACAACTTTCGAACAGTTGTTACATACTCGCGTAGCACCTAAAACGATGACCGCGCGTTAGCCTAATTACCGCGGATTGCACCAACGGAGACACGCAGCCCGGCACCGAACATCGCGGCCTTAGCGAAATCGTCACTTTTGGCACAGCATCGGTCAACTGTCGACTATCTAGCTCATAATTAATATTGTAATTTTCGTAATTAAATTAAGTTTTAGTAAATTTTGTATTTCTTTCAATTCTCCGGCTACAGCCTTCGTAATTGGCGCAGTCGGTAGGATACTCGCGGGCCGGTTCGCGAGAGTAAGTTGTTAGGATCGCGAGTCACCCGGGTGGCTTTCGGGCACCGTACGAGTATCCAGAATCTACAAGAGCTGCAGTCCGGAGGAGTATCCAGACATCGATACAGAAAAGGTACAAAACCATTGCAAGTAAGTACTTTAGAATCGCTCTAGAGTCGCTTCCCTTTGTTATCCTATAATACTCCAAGATTTTCCATCCACGGCAATCTCGGTCCCCTAGGTTAGGCAATAGAAATAGTATTTTAGACGCTAATAGAAATTTAGAGGCAGAACAGGAGGAAAGTAATAGTTCATATATATCGAGTATGGCTGACTCAGTGGATCAAGTTTACAAGGCCCTACGATTGGTGCCGGAATTCGACGGAAACTCGAACGTATTAACTCGATTCATAAAACTATGTGATCAATTAGTACAACAATTTATGAGAAACGGGCCGGAATTTCAATTAACTAATTTGGCATTATTAAACGGAATTTTAAATAAGATAGTGGGACCCGCATCGCGTACGATTAATTCGAATGGTATCCCGGAAACTTGGGAGGGAATAAAGAGTGCTTTAATAAATAATTTCGCCGATCAACGGGATGAGACATCCTTGTACAATGATTTAGCGCTCTTAACACAGGGTTCATCCACCCCGCAGGAATTTTATGAAAATTGTCAAAATCTCTTTAGTACTATTATGACCTATATCAGCCTGCATGAAACGATAGCGAGTACCATTGAATCGAAACGCACCTTGTACAAGAAACTCACGTTACAGTCGTACTTACGTGGTCTACGCGACCCGCTTGGTTCTCGCATTCGGTGTATGCGGCCTGATACAATTGAGAAAGCTTTAGAGTTCGTACATGAGGAAATGAACACGTTGTATTTACAGCAGCGCAACGACCGTGCTCCTGACAGGAGGTCGCAGCCTCAGTACCAGGTTAGTCCTAAATCTTCCTATGGCCTTATGCCACCGATTTACATGGCACAGCCTGCAGCGCGTGCTTTTAATTTGTCACCCCCCGGTTCTTCTAATATGCCAGGAGCCTCGCGTCCGTCTTTGCCCCAGGGACAGCAACCTGTTCCGTTTTGGAAAAACCAACCCTCTCAGAATCGCGGTCCCACACGTACGCAGCAAATGTTCAGTTCACCGCCGCCCAATTATGTACCCCAGGGTCAAGGTTTTAGAATGCCTGGTCCCAGGCCAACTACTAGTAACACCCCACGGCCTATGAGTGGCGTAAGTCACTATGTGGCTAGACCATTCACGTCACGTACATCCCACGATTGGTCTAGATCTGGGAATCCGCCACCCTCAAATTATTTCAGAACACGGGAGTCCAATTTTAACGATTTTAATGACCAGTTGCAGTATGACTATCATAGTGATTATTTTGTTAACGGTGACTATTACCCCCAAGAACATTTTGAGTATCCCATTTACGTGTCCCCGAGTGAATACGTATATGAGAACCCACAGCGTACGGATTCCTACGTTATAGTAGAAGAAGTAAGGGAACCAACTCCGTCTGCTGAAAGGGAGGATTTTCAGGAGGCCCCCAAATTAGACAAGTCAAAATAGAAATTAACTTGCAAACGCAAAGGCAACTACCATATATTCAAATTTCAAACCCTCCGCTTAAGCTATTAATTGATACTGGTGCAAATATGTCTTTTGTAAGCCCCGCAGTTGTTCAAAAATTCTTTGCCCATATACCGTGCAATTATGATCCCTTTGAGGTAACGAATATTCACGCTACCACTAGAAGTGATTATTCCATTACTTTACCGTGTTTCCAGGAATTTAAGGAGTCAGGTGATATAACTCTTTTCGTTTATGCGTTTCATAATTTTTTCGATGGTTTGATTGGCTATGACTTATTAGAAAAATTAGAATCTAACATTGACTTGAAAAACAGATTGTTGGTTACTCGTAATTCTAGTAATCCTTTATTCATGTACGACTCACGCAATAGTAACCTGTACGAGGACATAGTACCGGCCAATTCATCCAAATTAGTTAAAGTTCCTATAAACTCTAAGGACGGTGACGTTTTTATTCCTGAACAGGTTATTTCAAATTGTTTAATAAGTGATTGCATTACCACAGTTAAAAACAAGAGAGGTATAGTAGAGGTAGCAAACACGTCACGTCATGACGTAGTCTTTTCCATGAATCGCCCCGTTAGTGCAGAGTTATGCAATGTTCAGTGCACGCGCACTAAACAACAGTCCGATCGCATAAAGGAAGTTTTGTCTCGCCTACGTACGAATCATCTGAACCCCGAGGAAAAAGCTAACTTAGAAGCGCTGTGCGCTCGGTACGCCGACGTATTTTACATTGATGGCGAGCCATTATCTTTTACTAACCAAGTAAAGCACTCTATTCGAACAACAGATGATGTGCCAATCTACACAAAAAGTTACCGATACCCATTCATACATAAGCAGGAAGTTCAGGATCAAATCTCTAAAATGTTGGAACAGAATATCATACGACCCTCACAGTCTGCGTGGAGCTCGCCCATCTGGGTAGTTCCCAAGAAAGCCGACGCCAGCGGAAAAACCAAATGGCGCTTGGTTATAGACTTCAGGAAATTAAACGAAAAAACTATAGATGACCGTTATCCTATACCCAACATTTCAGATGTCCTTGACAAGTTAGGTAATTGCCACTATTTCACCACTCTTGACCTCGCGAGTGGCTTTTATCAAGTTGAAATGAACTCAGATGACATCCACAAGACGGCATTTACAGTGGAGCATGGACACTTTGAATTTCTCCGCATGCCAATGGGTTTAAAAAACTCTCCTTCAACCTTTCAACGGGTGATGGACAATGTCTTACGAGACCTTCAAAACGTGGTGTGCTTAGTTTATCTAGATGATATTATTGTCTTCTCAGTATCCCTTCAGGAACACATGATCAATTTAGAAAAGGTATTTCAGAGACTCAGGGAATCGAATTTCAAAATTCAAATGAACAAATCTGAATTTTTAAAATTAGAAACTGCATATTTAGGGCACATCATCAGTAAAGACGGTATTAAACCTAACTCAGATAAGATCAGGGCCATTCAGAATTTTCCAATCCCCAAAACGGCAACTGAAATCAAACGCTTCCTAGGTCTGTTAGGGTATTATAGAAAATTCATTCCAGACTTTGCTCGTATTACAAAACCTATAACGCAATGTCTCAAGAAAGGTTCAAAAGTCGACATAACCAATCCAAATTATATCAGCTGTTTCGAGAAGTGCAAAACCCTTTTAATCAATGATCCGATCCTGCAATACCCAGACTTTAGTAAAGACTTTATACTGACCACTGATGCATCTAATCTTGCCATTGGTGCCGTTCTTTCACAAGGTCAGATAGGTACCGACAAGCCGATAGCATACGCATCCCGCACATTAAACACCAGTGAAATTAACTATAGCACAATTGAAAAAGAACTGCTAGCAATTGTGTGGGCAACCAAATACTTCCGCCCCTACCTATTTGGTAGGAAATTCAAAATTGTTACAGATCACAGGCCTTTGCAATGGGTCATGAATTTAAAAGAACCCAACTCACGTTTAACCCGCTGGAAATTAAAGTTAAGTGAGTATAATTTCACTATTGTCTATAAACCGGGTAAACTGAATACCAACGCAGACGCTCTATCCCGCATCGAAATCAATAATGAAGACGCAAACTCCATAGCAGTTAACACGTCTGAAAAACCCCCTTCAGTAACTGATTCCACAACAGCAACAGCTCACACCAGTGCTGAGAACCCCATTTTAGAAATACCAATATCTGATGAACCCCTAAATAAATTCCACCGTCAAATATCCCTTGTAATCGTAGGAGATATCAAGAGACGCCCAATTGTGTCTAAACCCTTCGAAACCCATACTAAAACTACCATACAACTATCAGAGTCAAATCTGGAAGAAGACGTAATTAATGCCGTAAAGGAATATGTAAATCCCAAAGTAAGAACCGGAATTCTTATCTATCCCCCTCTAGCCATGTACAGTATAATCCCGATTTTGCAAGATAACTTTAGAAGCTCCGCCTTGAATATGGTCTTAACGAAAAAAGAGATAGAGAACGTTAAAAACTATTTAAACCAACAGGAAATCATTCGTAATTACCATGAAGGAAAAACAAATCACCGTGGTATAACTGAATGTTTCTTGGCCTTATCAAATCGTTATTATTGGCCTAAAATGAAAGAAAGTATTTCAAAATATATCAACGAATGCAGTATCTGTGGACAGGCAAAATACGATCGGAACCCCATTCAGCAAAAATTTTCCGTAGTTCCTCCCCCAACTAAACCCTTTGAAACCGTTCACCTCGATCTTTTCACAGCACAAAATGAGAAATTTCTTACCTTATGGTGGAAATAATTCTTACAAATTCAAAATCTGACAAAATTACTTTTCACCACGCGGGTGCTGGATCTGATAGTATTTTTCAAAATTTCTGCGAAGAGCGAAGGGAGGTTCACAAAGTAGGAGGCCAGGAGAAATAGTTCAGTATTCATGCAAATCGGCTGTACATACCAACGTGACGCCTTCAGCGGGACTCCCACAATCTGGTGCGACCTCGGGATGACGGGTCACAATTTTCCGTGGTCCAGGTATCTCCAAAATCACACAAACACAGAACGTTCGTACTGTCTCCTACCCTTATAAAGGGTGCGCGCGCGCAATATTTAGACTTAATTTGCGGATAATTGCAAAGGTGAAGGACATGCGTCTATCGTCCTTCATGTGTGGCGTAGAACTGAAGCAGCGGCCCATTCAAGGGCAAGCAGAGGTCGCGCGCGCAGCGTCGCTGTTGCGGTCGCCAGCGCGTCTTGCGTACATTGATATACACACACCAATTTACACAAAAAAAAGAACCATCCCCCCGGCCTTCAGGAGTTTGAAGAGGTCCTGAACCAAAGAGTCAGGGAGAGCTATAGCGTGATAGCGTGGTGAAAGCGGGGAAAAGTGGAAGTACATCCAGTTGGCTTAAATGGATGACCTTTATAAGAAAACGCGAAATATAATGATTAAACTAAGATTTATATAACTAAGGGAAGCCTAGATGGCTTATCTAATAACTATTTATTAAACTACATATTATTGAGAGGGTAAAACGCATAGTTTTACTACAGGTCGAACATAGGTGCCATTTCGTGTGCGTACAGTAGCGACTCTTACTACTCCATCTGAGGAAGGTTTGACGTCATCGATAACACCTATGGGCCATTGTAAAGGCGGCGAGTTTTCCGTTTTTATAAGAACTACCGTACCTTTGGTAACCGGATTAGATTTAGTATTCCACTTAACACGAGATTGTAAAGTGTTTAGATACTCACGCCTCCACCTATTCCAATATCTCTGAACTATGGCATCGAGTAAGCGTTTGTTGCGGATCAAATCCACCGAATCTAAGCGCGGGTCGGAATGAAATGAGTCCAGCGGACCAAAGGTCAAAAAATGCGCGGGTGTTAGAGCTTCGGGCTCTGCGGGGTCTGAACTAAGCACGGTTAGCGGTCTAGAATTGATCATGGCCTCAACCTGTGTGAGGACAGTAAGCAGCTCCTCGTAGGTGAGGAGAACGTCGCCTATAGTGCGGCGGAGATGATTCTTTACGACGCGGATTTGACTTTCCCAGCAACCACCGAAGTGGCTAGCGGTAGGCGGATTCAGATTCCAGGTTATACCTTGATATAGTGTTTCCTGTTCAAAGGAATCACGGAAGGCTCTAGATTTAAGAAATCCATTTAACTCATCGAGCTGAGCTTTCGCTCCAATAAAATTAGTTCCATTATCGGAAAATAAGGAAACAATTTTGCCACGACGAGATATGAAGCGTCTTAAGGCGCGAATATAGGACATCGAATCTAATCCAACTGCAACCTCGATATGGCAAGCTCGAGTAACAAGGCAGGTAAAAAGGCATATGTACGCCTTTTCCTTACGAGCACCACGATACCTACTTATTAGACAATTGATTGGACCCGCATAATCCACTCCGCAATAAAAAAAGGGCTTAGCTTCATTAACGCGGGGTGCGGGAAGAGCTGCCATAAAAGGTGCTTCTGTGCGGGGATTAGTCTTGAAGCAGCGGTTACACAAGCGGAAGCGTTGTTTCACCGTGCTGCGTCCAGAGATAATCCAAAACCTTTGTCGTAACAACGAAAGTAACAGTTGTGGACCAGCGTGTAGGTATTTTCGGTGGTAGTAATCAATTATCAAATTAACAATATGATCCCTTTTGGGAAGCAAAATTGGATGCTTGCTATCAAACTCCAGCGAAGATTTTTCTAACCGGCCACCAACGCGAAGGATGTCGTTTTCCAGGAAAGGAGAAAGCGGGAGAAGCGACTTAGACACCTTGTGGCTTTTAGAAAGCGCGTTGATGTCGCTTGCGAAATATTGTTGTTGAAGTGCCTTTATAACGGCAGTCTCTGCAAAGTCCAGATGTGAAAGCATCATCCTATTGGAACGTGGGAGCTTTCCCAAAAAGCGGTAGATGTATACTACAATGCGAAGAAACTTAGACCAAGAAGATACGCGTTTAGATATTGCGCAGAGAAAAGGTTCCGGCACATCAGTGGTGATAAAAACATTTGATTGTTTTTTGAGCTCTAAAAGCTTTTCGTCCTGCGCGGGGTCAAAGGTGAATCGGCTAATTGGCCAAGTGTGCACTGGATCACAAGCCCACGTGGGGCCGTGGAGCCATAGTGGATGGTCTAACAATTGAGCGGGGGTAAGCCCACGACTTATGCAGTCGCTGGGGTTCTGCGCGCTTTCACAATGATAAAAATGTTTAGAACTAAGATTGTCCTGTATTTGAGCGATGCGGTTCGCAACGAAAGTATCGAAGCGATGCGGAGATGAATGAACCCAGTGGAGGGCCACCGTCGAATCAGTAAAAGCGAATATTTCGTCTATGTGACAGCGGGAAGAAACGATATCGATTACAAATCGAAACAGTTTCGATAACAATAAAAGAGCGGAAAGCTCCAGGCGAGCTAAAGTTATATTACGCAGGGGAGCTACCTTGCTTTTGGCGCCAATCAAGTTGACCTCGTTTGGTCCAGAAGCAGGCTGTACACAGAGGTACACGGCAGCGCCCATCGCCTTTTCTGATGCGTCCGCGAACCCAATCAGAATAACGCGGGATGCGGGCACAACGCCAAGGAAGCGCGGTATTTTAAAGCTTTGTAAAGCGGGAAGCTCAGTGAGGAAACGATTCCACGCCATGCAGATGTCACGTGGTGGTGTATCATCCCAATCGATTTGCGGTGTCGCGGCCCAAAGAGCTTTTATCAAAAGTTTTGCGTGTAAAATTACGGGGGCACAAAAACCATTAATATCCCATAATCTAGCGATCGTGGAAAGCATAAGTCGTTTAGTACATTTAGACTGTGGATTAAATTTAATAGCGATCGAAAACTCATCTTCAGTTGGAGACCAAATTAGGCCCAACAACTTGAGGTGGTCCTCTTTGTCAAATTCAATATTTGAAGACAAGCGGTTGTTTATTGGAATCGATTTCAACACCTCCGACGAGTTACTCACGAATTTGACTAAGTCGAAGTTGCCACGTTTGAATAGCTCAATCAAGTCTAGGGCGAGCTGAGTCCCATCTTCGGCGGAGGCCACCGACACCCCCAAATCGTCCATATACAAATTATTAATAGCGATTTCCGAAGCGAGTGGTAAATCAGTTTCATCTTGAGCTAACTGTCTTACTGTTCTCATAGCAAGGTATGGCGAGCAACGCAAACCAAAGCAAACGCGGTTAAAATGATACAATTGCGCGTTTGCGTCTTCGTCAAATTTATAAAAAATGTTTAAAAAACGGCGGTCTTCTTCGCGAATTCCGATGGCTAAAAACATTTGTTTAATGTCGGCGGTCAGTGCAACAGGAAATAGTCGAAACTTTAAAATAATCGCGGTTAGATTTGCTTGTAGATTCGCGCCAGAATGTAAACAATCATTTAGTGAAATATTAGAATCGACGCACTTCTGAGAGGCGTTCAAAACAATTCGAACCGGTTTGTCCGGTCGCGTAACTGCATGGTGCGGTATGACGTAATAGTCCTTATCAGTTGTCGAAGCGGGAGCGAGCGAAATGATGTTACGTTCGAGATAGTCTCTCATCACGTTATCATATTCCGTTTTTAAAGCGGTATTTGTCTGAAACCGACGTTCTAGACTAGTATAGCGGCGAGTGGCGATAGTTAAAGAATCGCCTAGCAACGAAGTTGGTTGCGAAAAGGGTAAAGCGGTGACGTAACGTCCGGAATCATTGTCGCGGTGTGTGTTCGACACATAAAAATCCTCACATTCTTGTTCGGCTTTAGAAATGTGAGTTTTACTAGGTACTGACTCGAGTTGCAAAAAGTTTGCGACTAAAGTTTCGATCGATTCCTCACTGGATGAAAAAAATGTTTGGCTAATCGATTGGTTATTATTGTGACAATGTAGTGAGGCGATCGAACCGAAAACTAAATAGCCGAAGGCGGATTCCAGTACATCAGGCTTTCCAGGCGGTCCTAATAATTTTCCAGGTCGCAAGATCTCCATGAAAGTATCGGCGCCTAACAAAAGGTCTATGTCGGCAGGAGTCTGGAAGTTAGGATCGGCAAGCTGCAGATTGCTTAAGTAGGTCAAAGACGAAATGTCAAACTGACAGCTCGGTAAATTACTAGAAATCGTTTTAAGGACAAGCGGTTGAATCGGCAAGCTAAATGTATCATCATATTTTGAATGCAAAGTAATGTTAGCGATGCCGGAAATAGTCTGAGTGCAGTTGCCTAATCCGTTCACTGACCTGTCAGAACAATCATTAAATATGCGAATACCTAATCGTTTACAAGCGCGGCGGGTTATAAAATGGTTTTGAGAACCACTATCGATCAAAATTCTAACCTGAGCAATCGATCCGTCCCTGCACTTGACGTCAGCGAGGGCGGTGCCTAACAAAACGTTATTTGTTTTTCTCGCGTTTTTATTGCTGGCGCTCATGCTGCAAAGGGCTACTGCGTTGTCTACTTGGTTATTAGATACCGAGTTCGAAGACGAGTTGGAAGACGCGTTATGTATCGGATCCGTAGATCCTGCATTACTCGATGCGTTATCGCCTGAGGCCAATGACCCATTCGAGTCCGGGAAGTGCAATAAAGAATGGTGGAATTTCGAACCACACTGTTTACATGTCGACTTCGACCCACAAGAACGTGTATTATGTTGTAAACTCAAGCAATTAACGCACGCGCGAAGTTTTTTAATGTAATTAAAACGTTCGCGAGGCGGGAGCGATTTGAATTTCGGACATGAATAAAGTCGATCATGGTCCGAGTTTTCACACAATTGACAAGTAGCTTTGTTATTGTTTACCATAAAAGAGCGCGCGGTGCCTTTACTCGAGGAGCTACTTGACGCGTTTTTATTACCTTTCGCAGACGAGGTATTTGCGTTGGTGTTGTTATCACCTGTCCGATTTAAAACTTTTATACGGTCACGGACAAAGGAAATTAAGCTATCGAGTGTAGGTATATCTTTGCCTCAGTTCTCCATCTCAAACAGCTGCGTGGTTTCTTTGTCTAAGCGCTGAGACAAAGCGTGTAATATTATGAAGTCACACAAGTTAGGTAATTTTAAATTATTCAATGCGAGATATGAGTTCGAAAATTGATCGATTAAAGTCTCTAAATTATTAGCGGTAGCGGAAAGAACAGGTTTTACTAAAAACATCTGATCTAGATAAGTGATAGCTAAGTTTCTTTTATCTTGATACCTATCTATGAGTGCGGAATAGATCGTATGGTAGTTTTCCGCAGATGGAATGAATCCAGCGTAAACAGATTTCGCTTTGCCAGTAAGTTTACTGGCCAAATAAAACATGCGTTCTGTGTCATTAAGCGACGTGTTTAAATGCACAGCGCTTTGAAATGTAGCATAAAAAAGCGGCCAATCTTTCGAACTACCATCAAACTCTGGAATTTCGATGCGAGCTAACTTGACGTTAGGCGCCGAGCTGTCGTGGTTTACATTTGGTTTAGCCATACTTGAGCTCGACTTAGGTTCTAACTGAGAATGTTTGCGTTTGACGCGACAATATAAATCCTCAAATGCAAGCCATTGATTGAAGTCAGGTTCGGATCCTTTATCAATTTTCAACGAAAGCGTATTAATGTCAGTTATGCATTGTTGGAAATTACTGCGAACCTCATCTAGGGTCACAATTGAACAAAGAAAACTGTCTATTGCACTAGGATCCTTCAAATTACGCGAAAGATCGTAAGCGTTTTGCATACGTTCGAAAAATAACTGTCGTTGGCATTCTAATATTTTTAACTTCTGTTCATTAGACGGCATTATTACTTATTAGCGGGCGGATAGATATCAAACAATGTGGGTAGGTGGTTATAGTTATAGCGAAATGTGATGAAATGCGATGCGAAAACAATAAAATATGTAATGAAAGTAGATATTATCGATCGAAGTGAAAAGTAGATATTTTCAAAGCGGTAACCAAAGGAGTTCTTTTTAATATCTTTGGTATAAAAATGTGAAATAAGACGCGCGACACACAAAGTGGCTGCCTACCTTCGTAGTATAAAAAATGCGGATATTGATGCGGATTGGTAAAAATATAATAAGAAAAGATGAAAATTATGAAAACTATCAAAATCCGGCTCGAAGGACCATTAAATGGTGGAAATAATTCTTACAAATTCAAAATCTGACAAAATTACTTTTCACCACGCGGGTGCTGGATCTGATAGTATTTTTCAAAATTTCTGCGAAGAGCGAAGGGAGGTTCACAAAGTAGGAGGCCAGGAGAAATAGTTCAGTATTCATGCAAATCGGCTGTACATACCAACGTGACGCCTTCAGCGGGACTCCCACAATCTGGTGCGACCTCGGGATGACGGGTCACAATTTTCCGTGGTCCAGGTATCTCCAAAATCACACAAACACAGAACGTTCGTACTGTCTCCTACCCTTATAAAGGGTGCGCGCGCGCAATATTTAGACTTAATTTGCGGATAATTGCAAAGGTGAAGGACATGCGTCTATCGTCCTTCATGTGTGGCGTAGAACTGAAGCAGCGGCCCATTCAAGGGCAAGCAGAGGTCGCGCGCGCAGCGTCGCTGTTGCGGTCGCCAGCGCGTCTTGCGTACATTGATATACACACACCAATTTACACAAAAAAAAGAACCACCTTAATTGACGCTTTCTCGAAATATGCGCAAGCATATCATCTCAGAGATGGTACCGCGTTAAGTGTCGTCCAAGCTCTTTTAACGTTTTGCACCCATCATGGCGTCCCTTACACTATAGTTACAGATCAAGGACCCGAGTTCACTAATGCATTATTTTCAGAGTTCGTCCGTCTCCATAAAATCCAGCATCACAAGATACTTGCACATACTCCTAACGACAATGGTATAGTCGAGCGCTTTCATTCTACTATTCTCGAACATCTCAGAATCCTTAAGTTAGAAAAGTGCAATGAACCTGCCGTAAATCTCATGCCCTATGCAATTTTAGGTTATAACAGCTCAATACACAGCTTTACTAAATGCAGGCCTATAGACTTAATCACAGGACACTTTGATCCCCGCAATTCCTTAGATTTAAATTTATCAGAGCACTTATTGCAAAATTACTTACAAGACCATAAAAAACGACTAACCCAGGTCTACGAAATAATAAATGAAACCTCTCTCCACCATAGGACTGAATTAACTGAAAACAGGAATAAAGACCGCGAATCTGAAAAGGAATATATCCCTGACCAACAAGTTTTTGTCCGCAATCCACAAGCCAGCAGACAAAAGTTAGCCCCGCGTTATACTAAAGACATAGTCCTAGCCGACCTTCCCATACATATTTACACCAGAAAGAAACGAGGTCCTGTCGCAAAATCTCGTCTAAAGAGAAGCCCTAAAGATTCTGTATTGTTACAGGATGTTACTACTACTACTACTACTCCAAATGACGCAAGGACAAGAAGTAACGATTGACCCTTTAGGGAGCGGCCCTGGAATACTTCCGTTTAATCTAGGAACGACACGTATTGTTTCCCACTATCATTCCTTCCTCAATTATGTTAACCTCGATAGTATACAATCTCAGATAGATACAGTTAATACCAGATTGACTTATATTAGACACACATTAAATAATAAGACATCTCTATTATTTGAACCGCACATGGATTACCTTACATCCAAACTAACTAAAATATCTACACAGTTAGAATCATTTGAACATAACCGTCATAGAAGAGGACTCATTGATGGCCTCGGTTCTGTTATCAAAAGTATATCCGGAAATCTCGATCAAACTGATGCAATTAAATACAACAACGCCATGAAAACCCTTGAGGAAAACGAGTACAGAATACAGGCTCAACTTAATCAGCATGTTAGTCTATCCAAAACTTGGGTTTCACAAAATACCAACTTATTAACTAATATAACTAAAAACCAAGAGAGAATAGGCAATGTTTTAAATCGGATAATTAATAGCACGGCAAACCTTGATTTAATCCACTACGCCCACATGGCTCAACACTTAATTATCTTAGGCGATAACATAGACAATTTATCTGAAGAACTCCACAAACTAGAGTACACTCTAGCCTTTATACGTGCATTAAGCACACCGCATATGGTAGTTACTATAGCTGAGATTGAGAATATGTTAAAGAAACTAAGGATTTTATATTCCAATGACGAAATCCTTGACTTAGAACTAAGAGACTATTATGACGTAATTAAGCTAGGTTACTTTTATGTAGATAATCAGATAGTTATAGTATATAAGGTGCCGATTGCCTTCCCTCCAATCTATAGCCTTTACAAACTTTCCATCGTCCCTAACAAGAATAACAAAATCCTTCTACCTACCTCACCTTTTATTGCGATTTCTGGACAGGATTCTATGTACATGGAGGCTGAATGCCCGAAGTTAAATTCTCTGTACCTCTGCGAAGCCAAAACAAAATACAAGGCCAAAGATGACCCCGATTGCATCCAGCATCTGATCTCCAGCCAAGAACTTCTCTCATCCTGTAAGCTGTCTTCAGTCGCCTTGAAGAAAGAAGCTGTAGAACAACTCGACGAGAAACATTACACCATCAGTTTCCCACATCCAACCAAAGTGAAGATATCATGCGGACAAGAAACATATAAAACCCTTGAAGGAAGCTATTTAGCTATCATCCCGCACAATTGCCTCATCAAAACGCCCGAATTCACCATAGCGAACTCTAACAATCACATCAAGGGATTCGCTCTAGAGATTATGCAATTACCTACAAATAATGAAGACTTAGAAACATCAAGCGAACCACCAATCGTACTAAACTCTGTCGATCTACAAAATCTGCACTCTATAAACACGAAGATCATGCAACAGACTCCAGCAAAGCTTAATGAAGCAATTGATACAGCTCTCTACCATACCACTATCCCTATCTATCTAATACTATCCGGTGCAAGTGCACTCATTATCGCACTGACGTACCGACGATATCGAACGAAACGCCTTCACAAAAATCGAACAATGAAAACCGATGATGCTACATCTCCAGGAAATTATGCTGAAATTCGAGAACCACATGGAATCAGTCCTAGCGAGATAAGAATCGACCACAGCAATATTTCATCATCTCTCTCACATAAGATTTCGAAATAGTTGCTTATCTTCGGGGGGAGGTGTTACATACTCGCGTAGCACCTAAAACGATGACCGCGCGTTAGCCTAATTACCGCGGATTGCACCAACGGAGACACGAGGCGCCGACGCAGCTCAACGTGATGCAGCCCGGCACCGAACATCGCGGCCTTAGCGAAATCGTCACTTTTGGCACAGCATCGGTCAACTGTCGACTATCTAGCTCATAATTAATATTGTAATTTTCGTAATTAAATTAAGTTTTAGTAAATTTTGTATTTCTTTCAATTCTCCGGCTACAGCCTTCGTAATTCAGTAAGTCGTGGGTTCGAACCCAAACAGGCGCATTAGTTTATGTAATTTATTTCATCACCACTGCTCTTAAAGCGGTGAAGGAAAACATCGTGAGGAAACCAGCATGTCCTAGAACCAAAAAAATCGAAGACATGTGACATCTACAAGTTCGCGATGGGTCCGCTTGATGGATTATAGCCCATTCCATAGAGAGGAGGCCTGTGTCCCAGCAGTGGGAACATTAGAAGGCTGATGATGATGATGTTTATTTAGTTTGGTGTACAGAATGCCAGGTTCACGGCTTCGTGAACGGTTCATTTTCATCTTTTAATTACTTGGTTGTTGTCAGTACAAGTTTAACAAAAAAAAAATCATTAGCGAAATTAATCTATGACAGCGCTATTCGCAAATAATGTTAACTCGTAAATTCACCACATCACAGACTCATGAGACATGATTCACGTCACAAGATTTATTCCCTCGTAACAGTTTTGAGAACTTTAACCCGACTGTAGAAGTGACTCGCATTTTACTTTCAACTCATTTTATTTTTATTTTCCTAACATCAAGTCTTTTATACTGTCTTAGTTTACGCAAAGGGTCTATAAGATACTTTATTTGTGTTTGTCCGTCAGTGACAGAGCAACGTTTAAACTGACCTAAATAGGGGCTAAATAAAGGGAAAGAAGAGGTACTATTGGGTTATTCCAGCAGGAATTTCTGCCGCGAAGTCTTAATTCGTGCCCAGTTGATGGCAAAAGGCTCGCCTATAATTCTTCCGTCTTTTTTTTAAAAAACGTTACCCCATACTAGGATTTATTCCTGTTTCGTGGGTGCGTTTAAAACATTTTAAATCACATACACGAACAACAGTGAGAATAGCGCGTCAGCCATTCGTTCAGCCACTGCGCCAACCGCGCCGTTGAACTGGTAAAATGTGGTTGTAGTGTTACATACACCTCTGCTTAACCCTCCTGGGATTATAGACGTGGTGTTATTAGAATAAGAACATGCGTAAACATAGCACCATCCCATATCTTACCATGGCTGTCGTAAGAGGCGACTAAGGGACTAACCAGGGAATGGGCAGCAGCGTTCTCTGTGCTTTTGTACCGCGATCGCCAACTCGCCTGCGATTATGCAGTGTGGTGATTATGGCAAACCCCCCTTCCCTTCCCTTAGGAGAGGCCTATTCCCAGCAGTGGACGTCTTTCGGCTGAAATGATTATGATGAGAATGCGATACAATTATGTTAAAAAGAAATTACAACCTTGAATTTGTATGTTTATACAGCCAGTCCCCAATTACGCTTGAATTGGTTTCCATAATAATCAGTGTCGCTAAACACCGGTGGGTCCACAGAACCATGTCCATTAGTTAATATTGTTATTAATACCCTTAGGCTCGGAGCAATTACTGGTGCTAGAGGTTGATAATGAAGTACTAAATTACTGGTGAGGCGTCTGTCGTCCCAAACACGTTTGTCATTGAACAGATTGTAGGTCAAACGGGCCTGTTTAATTTTGTCTCCCTAAGAGCGGTTTGTCGCACTGGCAGGAATAGAGTGGACCAGAACGGCCCAAGATAAAATCATTAAAATTATCTGTACAACTCGAATTTCCCCTGGCGGTTGAGAGAATGTCATGTTCACTTAAATGTCTCGCTGATGATGGCGCGTATGTCGAATCATTTAGTTCCCTTCAAAGTGGTACTGATCCATGCGTTATGTTCGTGAACGGGTGCTGTCAGTAGGGACTGGTCACCTCTTAGCTGCCATGTTCCATATCTTTTTCCTCAGGACTCACTTGCACGTCTTTTCTACATCGTGCTCACGTATTTGTAGAATTTCAACATAAATGAAGTTCCAAACCAAGATTTTGTAGCAATATTCAGATCGAAAAGAGTTTCTATGGAGTTTCTTGCCCATTATTTCTCCGTAAAGATCTACACTTTGGAATGGGCAACTACATTGCTTTCACAAGTTAATATGCCTTGTGCCTGTGAATATAGCTTCGCCTTCTTTATTTTTTTGACATTCAAAAGTGCTTGTTATGGTATAATTGAAGTAAATGGTTTCAGGGATTTCAGGGGTTGTCAAACGACAACCCTCTAATTTCATTGACATACAGCCCTCAAGTATTTTACCAGTTATAGGCCTATTTCAACTGGCGCCACAAAAGTAGACTCCGGTTACTAGTTTAAAAACGTAACTGTTTTTGTTATTTCTTGTTTTAAAACTTGCACAGAGCAGATAAATGAATAGTCTGCTTTAAGGAACATATTCGCACAAACAAGTAAACTATGAAGTGTGACGTAACATCATTTCAAGTCTATTTAGGACCTGCAATGCGCAAGGAATGGGGCGCAGGTGTTTACCGTTCAAACGGTGCGAAAACCAGGTGTTCCTGAGTTATTGACTGTGTTGTGCGTTCATTTTTTATAAGCTAAGGTTCTTTTTGTGCCTGTGCTTTATTTAACTGATTTCTGAAATTTTTCAAGAGGAGGAAAGTTCTGAAGAAAAAGTGGGTTTAAGATCGTAAAACAACTTTCTACGAAAAATGGTTTTTTTTTTTTTTTTTTTTTTTTTTAATAAATATCGCTGGACATTAACACACAGCGCCATCTAATGCCACACTAAGCAAGGCTTGTGTCGTGGACACCAGATAGTTGACATACTACATATATACTTTTTGTTTGTATATACATACTTATCATACATATAAACATCCATGACTCGGAAACAAATGTCCATGCTCATCGCACAAACATTTACTCCTACCGGGATTCGAACCCAGGACCCTAAGAACGTGAGGCAACGTCACTACCACTACGCCATTCGGGCCGTCTAAATAAGAGTCAAGCCCATTTATTTGCATTAATAAAGTAACTATAACTAACTAACTTATTACAATAAACTTAAAAACTGGCTCAACGCCACAACGCTTTAAGTTGGTAAGTACAGATAAAAACTGATATTTAGTTTTTGAGATAAGCGATTTTTTCGTCAAACTGCTGCAGTAACTTTGTTTTTTCATAAACATAAATTAATAGAAAGAAATGAATAAGAAAGAAATTAATAAGAAAAGAATAAGAAATGTAAATTAACGTATAAACGTGCATTAAAATTATTGTTATTGTATTGCTTCGTGCTACAAAACTCTTGTGCGAGTTCGACTAACACTTGCCGGTTTTTATTTCCCCACACTTCACCTCTGAATAAAATAAATCTCATCTTCGTGTTGTTCCGGATGCGGCTATAATGTTTACCGCCGTTCGGAAGACTGCATTTCGAAAAAGCGGGGTACTATGTGAAGCCACAAACAGGAAATCGTCCCTCGACAATATTGTAGTCTCTAGACTCACCAAACAAGTAAATAACCTGTCGCAAAGAAGGTATCCGTAGGAAAAGCTGACAGTTGTTGACGGGTTAAGTAGTAGCCCACTAGTCACAACACCCGTCTGCTCAGAGAATCGTCCTTTTTAGTTGTTCAGCTTGATAGTCTACACCATAACCGTACTTATGACCACAACTTTCTGATACGTTGTCTAATGTAATCTCAATGTTGAAATATAAGTACGTTATTCTTCTTTTTTGAAACACACCTGGACATAAACTACTCCCTAGCTACACGTAGTTCTTTGCCTTCCACATATAGTCTGTCCCTAACGCCTTTTGAGGCCGTCGCTCTCAAACATCGTCCATATTTTCTTATAACCGATGTACTTGTTCAGCTCAGTGCTCATAAAACAGTACCTAGGTGTTATCCAAACATTATAGCCATCTTAGGAGCAGTAAATAACGTTATCAAACAACAATATAGCGTATCTAGCCGCTTTTAGTACTCGTGGAAGGCTATTCTAGGAGAGACGTGGGACCTAATATTTTATATTAACAAGAGAGGTTCTGTACAGGGCCAAACACGCTAAAAGGTCTGATAGATATTTTATTCTGTTACAAGAGAAGCGCTACAAGGATTTTTTTGCTCTCAAATGACTGCTAAGGCCGTATCACAATTTCTGACGGCGTAAGCAAGTTGGAACTTGTCGGCGACGTTCGGCGCTTATCGGCGCCGCCATGGTACAATAATCCCGCGAGCCAGCGTTCTACGTGTGTATGTCACCGTAAAATTGTCAAACACGTTACATTGTAATCTCTCTAGCGATATTGTAAACTCTCGAAATATTGTCAAACGAACATACTGCTTACAATAAAACGCATTATTTTTCGTGAAATGCATGCGATGGTAGTCAACTCACGCGGTGACGCTGCCTTACGTTCTTAGGGTCCTGGGTTCGAATCCCGGTAGGAGCAAATGTTTGTGTGATGAGCATGGACATTTGTTTCCGAGTCATGGATGTTTATATGTATAATAAGTATGTATTTACAAACAAAAAAGTATATATGTAGTATATCAACTATCTAGTGTCTTAGTGTGGCACTAGGTGGCGCGAAACAAATAAACTTATATTCACATTTATAATATTAATATAGGATTTTGTTGCTTAGTACTTATCTTAGAGGTAGCCTTCCTCTGGGCCAGGCAGTTAAGCCAAGCCTCCAACGGTGGCATTAAGCATGCCTCCGTTCGCTGTCCGGCCAACCCGGCTCAGCGAACCCGCCGAGAGTTGTCTCTCCTAGGAATGCTCCTAGAAGAGAGACAACGAATGCCGCTTTGGTGCGCCTGCACCTCAGCGGCATGGTCACGTCCGATGTGCCCTCTGCTTAGCAGAGGGTCACGCGGAGAGACCCACCATCGGTCCAAATTGGACCCCGCTCGTGATGCCAGACTCATTGGCCGCGGCAGTGCCAATCCCAAGGGATGAGAATTTCTTCTCATTCCAAGAGGAAGGACACTGCCGCGCCCGGGGTGCACCGGCCCAGCGGCTGCTGTTTCCTCCAGACGTATCGAGAGGAACCAGCAGCTGCCGGTAATTTGCTTAGTACTTAACACTCAATGTCTAAAGAATTATTTTATTTATTTAGAGACACGAACTGAAAGAAATAAAGTGAAAAAATAAGTCTAGCAAATAAAAAGGAACCAATCATTCCTTTTCGTTTCCGTTGCAGTACCCTGAAGGAATATTAATCTAATCTAGTCTGCAGAACTGAAAGATAAGTCGTGAACGTCAGGCGAAGTGCTCTTATTTCCTGACGCCCTTGTAGCTGCCGCTGTATTTTATTCGATTTTATTCACGATTAGTGCCAAAATAAAAAAAATATATAGCGACGTCTGCTTATCAAAATGGCTGTTTTTTCTCTTGGAAGTGAAAGGAAAAGGATAATATTATGAAATGTGACATTTACTTAGTTGTTTGAACAACACACAATATGGGATTTGTGTTATTGTCTAATATTTACTATTTCGAGAGTGTTGCCAAATTTTTTTTCATCAGTTTTGCAGAAAAAAAAAATCAAAAAGGTGAGTCCTAAACAAACAATTCTTAAGCATGTAATGTCTTAATCTACCAACTACCAACCCGCTCTAGGCCTGTGTGGTGGATAAACAGCCCATTTCCTGCCATAAAGTCCTCAGTAGGCCTCCAGGCATTGTGTTCTTTTTAGAAGTAGAAACAATATAGGCTGTTTACGCGCTGCTGTACTGAACCGCTTTAATTTGAAAAAAATCTAGGAATTTGTATCTGCTTAAAATCCTTTTAAATAAAACATTGTCGTTACGGATTAAAACGTGGTTTTACAAATACCGTACATAATGTTTGTTTACAACATAAACAGCTGCTGTTTGAAAAGGTCTACAAATTCTTAGGTCTTAATGTAATAAAAATAGTCAGTAAAGAAACGAAAACAACATCCTTATGTTACATTAATAAAAAATGTATAAAATCAAAGACTAATCGATCAAGTCGTGTTACGATAATTGGGAGGGAAGAGAGTAAGTGAAAAGTTCATCAATCACTAAGGGGAAAAAACCTTTTTAATCTAAAAAGGTTTGACGTATTAGAATTCCGGGAAACCCTTTGTTTACCTACATAATTATGTGAATTTGCATGTAATCGTTGAGCATGTTTCAAGTAATCTGTTTCAAGGAAACGAATCCATGTGTTCTAGGTGTCAAGGTTCGAGTTTTTTTAGGGATTCAGACTTTTACTGACTAAAACCCATCCATGTTTCTTCCTTTATGTTCCGGGGCCTCGGTATCTCTTTCGAACCGTCCCGCAGCCACGGCAGGCTTCGTCGGCCCTTGCGGGCCTTCATTTTGCTGACATCTCTTTGAGGCGCACATGGAACACGAACGCGCCGTCGACACGGCCTGTCGTCATAAGACGGACGGACGGCGAGCTAGCCCTTAGCTCACCGCCCACAGGCTCGCGCGCAGTGGCCGGGGGCTACCAAGTGAACCCTTGACGCCTTGTGCGTCTCCCGCGGTGGTTTAGGCGAGAAGTTCTCTCCCTCTCACGTTCCGCCACATCCTTCGCTAGCATGACTGCTTCGCAGAAGGAGGTGACGGCTTCCCCTTCCGTCTCACTCCCGACTATGGATTGAACCAGGGCCGGACGCGAGATGTCGCCGCCGCCGATCGCCACTACGAGAACACGGCGGTGCTCCGCCCACGCGGGGCAAACCTCTATCGTGTGCTTCACCGTGTCCTCCGGTCGATCCTCGCAGTGGAAAGCATGAGTCCTGCCCGGCTAGCATGGGCAGGGGATAAAAATTTTATCCACCGGTTATTTCCACTTTTGTTTGAATTTTGTCCCTTGTCAGTGGAAATAACCGGTGGATAAAATTTTTATCCCCTGCCCATGCTAGCCGGGCTGGGTTTGGTACCAAGTATTAAATCAAACTAAGTATGTAGTACCTCTTCGCAAAAATGATTGCAGGGACACAATATTTGTTTCTTGAGTCAATAAAAAATCATGTTTTACGGTAGATTATGTCACGCACTAAAACAATGTGCTAATGGAAGTGTTGAATATAACAAGGGTTCATGTAGATATTTTAAGTAAACTAAAGTTAGAACATTAATAACTTATATTTAAAAATAAACTTGTGTAAAAGTTTGAGCTCTGAACTCCTCATATCTCCGTAACTATAATGTTCCCAGGTCAGAACAAAAGAAAATTGCAACGCGAACTCCTCATATCTCCGTAACTAGAATGTTCCCAGGTCAGAACAAAAAAGATCGCAACGTTTCGTTAAAGGTATTTTTACACCCATTATTGAATACTCTCCTGACCTTTCGGGAAATAGAAGAGTACTTACTTATTGCTGCAAAAACTGAACTGAACCTTACTAAAATATCAACAAAACACAGAATCATACGTCATAGTCACAAAACCAAGCAACTTCTATTATTCCACCGAATATAACTCTAACTGACCTTTACAATTTCAGCCTTAACAAATATTCGCCCACAAGCATTTTACGTAAAGGGTATATTATTGTTTGTATTAAAATAGATCGAAAATAACCACAAGAATGGCTTAAGGCCGCTTCCACGTACATGCTAAAATTTTCACCTTGTCTGCAGATAGGACCAATTCATCATGTACACGACAAGTATTTTGTCCGATCTAGGCAAGAAAGGGGTTGGATTATTTATGAATGAAGCCTGGCAGGCCTGACTTCGGCCATTTTTTTTTCAAAGTAGCGGCCGTGCATAACACTTATATTAAGGCGCTTAGACGAGCTAAATTAGCAACTCTATTTGTGGTGGTTCATTCAAACTTCGTTTGAAATGCTGTTAGAATAAAATTCTAATCAGCTTGCACTACAAAGTGGTTGTTACGTCAGCCATTGCGGGCCAAATAGCGCGAAATGAGTGGTTTCGATCGATTTACAAAAAAACTATTGATTGGATTAAAAAACTAAAACAGTATCATGCTAATATATTGCTTGTAGAATTATTTGCCAAAAAATCAGAATGATCGCATGCATGTTAGTATGTTTTTTATTGTTTGAAAGATATTTTTAGAGGTAAGTTCGTGATTTCTTTTTATCGAGCCAAATTAATTGTATTATGTTTTCAAAACAGTATCACGCTAGCATATATCCTGAAAAATATCAAATATTTTTCTGGTCTTGTTTATAGCAGTGAAATGATTCACTACTATAAACAAGATACTTTTAGTAATTATAAAACTCGCGTTTAGCTCGTGTAATCGCCCTGGTATCAATGACCGATGACCAGAGGGGTAACCATGACGTCTTAAAGCAAGAATGTTTTAACGTTATTCCAGTGTGGGAAAGAGACGGAGCTATAGAGGACGTCTAGCGCCATCTCTTTCTCACTCTGGAGTAAGATTAAAACAATCCTGCTTTAAGACGTCATGGTACGCCACCTGGTAAAGGTTGCGGGAATCCGTTGGATGCGAGTCGCAAGGGACCGGTCAATGTGGCGACACTTGGGGGAGGCCTATGTCCAGCAGTGGACGTCTTTCGGCTGAAATGATGATGATGATGGTGGTATCAATACAAACCAGTTTTGTGAGAGGCAAAATGTTCTTAAGTGTCACGTTTCCGAGATATGAGCTATCGAAGTTTAAGTCCATTAAACTGATGGCATCTTTACTAATTAATCTTTAGCACAACTGATAGCTTCAAAAAATATATTTAACGACCGTAAGATGAAGTTTAAATCAAGAATCTTGGCCTCCCTACACGCTAACGAAACGTAGTGAACTCTTACTATTAGTTAATGAATTACTCTGTTTTCATTTACCTTTTCTTTGTTACCAAATTAATATCCCATTTTCCTTGAAATTGTACACCTAGACTTAAGTTAGCAACTAAGCGGTAATCTGGCGTCTTTTTTGTCAATGTTGTGTTTACCTGTAATTGGCATATATATTAGAACACTACCGTAGGAGATAGTTTAAGTATGTGCATATATGTGCTATAGGTGAACCTTAAGTAAATAAATAAAAAATTAAATGGCGGAAGTTAGGCCGGCCTTCTCCTATGGATCTTCCATAATATTAATTACTTCGCACGTCGGATTTATTTTTTGGTCAGAGCCAAAGCGGAGTACACAGTTCGTGTGTAGAAACGACACAAATTCTTGCATATTCCCGGAGACTAGAAACGTATACAAGTGGCCTTAGGGATCTTTATTGCCTTTCTACCGACCTTTTACGATTATTATAACTGTGAGAGTTCCAATCCATCAGCAACCTTATTGTTAAAAGAATAAAGATTAATGTAATTTTGATAGGCTTGTCTTGCTTTGCGCGATGTGATGTTTGAAAGACACTGTATTTCATTGAGATATACAACTGCTTTATCAAAAATAATGGTATCTTTCGGGCATTTTTCATCCCTAATCATGCTGCCCTTTTTTTTCGGATGGGAAATCATCAAATAACTTCTCCCACTCTGGGCGGAGCGAGAAGGAGTGTCAGACTTTTACTGACTAAAACTCATCCATGTTCCTTCCTCGCCCTTTATGTTCCTGGGCCACGGTATCTCTTTCGAACAGTCCCGCAGCCCCGAATGCTCTTGTAACCCTGCGACCGACGGCAATTGATGGACATCATAGAATCGGTGATGACTTTTAGTAAGTATGATAATGCTACTGCCTATTCTAACTCGAAAGCATCATTAGACACAACGTCAGAGAGAGCAGGTATTACTACTTATAGTATTTAGTAATGAAAAATTAAACTAATCAATTTGGTGACATTGATGAAGAGCAGCCCTTTTGAAAACTTCGTCCATCCTTCATAAAATTCAAAAACACTAACGAATGTAATTCTACACAAAAATGTGAAACAAAGAAAAGAAAAACTTAGAGCAAAATCACCGGGCCGCGTAACTTTAATACCAGATATCTGAAAATTGGCCGTCGGCACATGTAAGTAGGTTAGTATGCATAGTTGCGTGGCGATTTTGTGAAAAGTGTCACATAAAAGGAAAAGTGTAATTTGAAAGTTCTATCGAATTCACAACTCTCGTGTGTCACACTACTCAATGCCACTCATTTTGGTAATCAGAAAATAAGTAGGTCATAAGTCACTGATTTTGTCCTGAAATACCAGCAACAAAGTTATTTATAACTAAAACCTCCCCCCCCCCCCACTCGCGAACATGTATTTACAGTAGAGAATATTCTGAAGATGAATTGCCTAGAAGTTAAGCCTTATCGTCTCTCTACAGACGACCTCTTCAGTATACAAAGTTGCACACTCTCTGTGCAACGTGAACAGGAGTTATTTTACAGTACACTAGATGTACAGTCGCTAGCACATCAAGTTACCATTAACCGTCAAATATCGCTAAATGATTTTAAACCATGAAGTGTTACAGTTAAGTTCAAAATCGAATGAGATAATTTGACAGTTTGTGGTAACGTAATACGCTGGATTTGTGCTAAGATGTCTGGTTGTGCAAAGTAAAGTTTACTTATAAAAAGTAACTTTTCAAATGTGATATTCGGTGAGCTACAAACCAAGCATAGCTTATATCTTGTGTAAACTTGTTAGCACATGATGCATTAAGGCTCATCAGAAAAAGGGTAACCGATTCTGACATCAGTCATTTAGCGTCATTTGTTTTTCGTCATTCGTCAATTAAAGGTATTTAAACCAGTCATACTAAAATCTGAGAGTACTAAAAAACTTGGAGTAACAAATACCTATGGTATTATTTACACAGTTACTAAAATAACACATAACATCAAGTCTTTAATCCCAGAAGGGTTGGGCAAAGATGTACTTATAAAAGGTTACACCCTTACTTATGTTTAAATCTTATGGAAAAGAAGGCGACCGGGGATGGGAGGAGAGAATTTAAAAGATCAATTTTGAAATACAAAAGGGTAAGAAGAAACATCAAAGAATAAATCGAGGTACCTCACACCTGCCGGGGTTGCGGGACTGTTCGAAAGAGATACCGCGGCCCCGGAACATAAAGGGCGAGGAAGGAACATGGATGGGTTTTAGTCAGTAAGAGTCTGACACTCCCTCCCGCTCCGCCCAGAGTGGGAGAAGTCATTTGATGATTTCCCCTCCTAAAAAAAAAAAAAAAGAAAAAGGTACCTCACACCTTGAGTTATAAATAAAGGGTGTAAAAAGACTTAACAAAGCTAAAAGGCACTTGTTCTCTTCGTCATTGCGATATTGTTTTTGTTTTACACCATACCTGGGAACCTTCTGGTTTCGGAGATATTGGAGGCCAAAATTCCAACTTTTTTACAAGTTTTTAATGTTAGTTATGTTTTTCTTTAAGAACCTCCACGACCCCCGTACTATTCAATCCATCCACCAGCACAATGTTTGTACATCTAGTTCTAGCACAAAACGTGGTTTTTCACTTAAAAAAAGTCATTTCCAGCACTAATTTTTGCGTAAAGTTACTTAAACTTAAATCGTCACCTACGGGATATCTTCTGTGATTATTTAAAGTTACTTAGTTTGATGTACAGAATGCTTGGTTGACTGCTTCGCGATGAGTCTGTTTACACCCTGAAAACTGCACTGCAGCAACATGTGTTTGCAGCCGACTGTACCCGACTGACGGAACCTATTAAACTTACCTAAAGCTGAAACAAAGTTGAGGATTATATGTCAAGTGACCCGGAACGGTTCTCAAGTAAACAGGCTGCCTTTATGGAGTTATGAAAACTAACAACTTTTGAAAGATGGCAGCAAGAAAATGGCTTCTCTCTTTTCTTCTTTTTTCCTAGCTTATGGTGGGATAAAACTATAAGCTGACTGTCTAGCGGCAAGCTACGAATAGATAATGGCTCATTTACGGCGAAGCGGCGCGACGCGCGGCGGAATCTGGATTTGTGTCCCATTTATAGGAATAGGCTCGCCCCTATGTTGGAATTTGGGTGCGCTATTACCACCTCGACCAAACCCTAATCCTTTTTTTTTTATTTTTTCATTCATTAACACATACATTGGTTTTTAACAGGTAAAATTGCTAATTGTGTGTTGTTTTGGGTTTACAGGCGTGATGTTACTTTACAAAACATAAAATCCACGAATGACAACTAATTAGCTTCTTCAAAGAAGTCTTAAGTAAATAACTTCTTAACTGAAACTGGTATGCGGTGTATTTGATCTCAGTTAACAAACTAAACCAGCGGTTAACCTTACCCGATGCTAACCAGCCGCAAATTAATTGCTGGACTGTAACCCGACGTTGATTTATAACTTAGTACGAAAACTAGTGGTTAAGGCCTTAACTTGTGGACTATGTGGTGTTATTTGTAGAAAAAGATAATTAGTAACAAAAAACCGACTCCAAAAATCACAAAAAAAGTGAAAAATTACTTTAGCTTCAGAAGTCGGTGACCTTTGTTTGAATGATTTTCTTAGTTTTTTGTCACCGACGGTTTTGGAGTCGGTTTTATTTTTCGCAAAAAAGTTTTTTTTTTCACTTTTTAGTGGTTCACTTGTGCTTAGCCCTTCACAGCGTAGCGGCGTGATGTTATGTTATGAACTGGTGTAAACAATAGATAGACATGAGATTTCAACAATCCCAGTCCATTTGCTATCATTTATTGAGGAGTTCCGTTGCCTATCTCCGAAGATCTTCATCAGATCTTCACCAAATTGAAATGAGACCACTTTAAAAAGAAGAAAGTACTCTTCCAAAAACTACCCAAATCACCAATAAAAATAAAATTTGAAGAGTTCTCTCAATTTCTCCAGGATCCCATCATCAGATCCCGACTTAATGATTACGGGACCATCTGGGAAGTATACCCTTTCAAACAAAAAGATAAAAATTCAAATCGCTCCAGCCATCTTCGAGTAATCGGGCAACATACAAAAAAAAAGGTTCCGACGAATTGAGAACCTCCTCCTTTTTGAAGTCGGTTAAAAATAGATTCATTTCTTGGAATTTTCTACATTCGACAGAAGATTTTACATGTACCTTTGTTGTTCTCTTCGGTATTTTGCATGGTTTAAAGCAAGGTTTCAAAAAAACCTTGCTTTAAAGTGATTTTCAAAAATTCGAAAAATAAAAGATCGTAATATTTAGGCATGATATCCATTACTTACAGTTTTTTTAAAGACTTATACAACGTCTGTAGCACACCCTTTCATATGACTATACCCTTTCTGTTACACGTTGTATAAAGAAGAGGTCCTCAAGTCGGCTGTATTTTTTTGTTTGTTTTGTTATTAAGGGGCCTGCGGAGCATGCGTAGTTCATACAAACGTTATACCAAAATAATTTGTAAATCGAACATTTTGTTATGGAAGTGTGTATTTATTTCGATTGGATTACAGAATATCTAGGTTCCAAAATAAATATTTTGAATGGACACTGATTTAAACAAGAGTTATGAGAAAAATAAGTTTTCTATTGAAATTTTAAATTCCTCATATCTCGTCTTTATATCATTGTCTTTTCAGAATATATATTTGGGAACATAGATATTCTGTAATCCAATCGAAATAAACACACACTACCTTAAAAATATGTTTGATTTATAAATTATTTTGGTATTACGTTTGTATGAAATACGCATGCGTCGCCGGCCCCTTAAGTCCAGTTAATATGTGTGTTTTAACTGAACAAGGAAGTTACTGCAGCTACAGGCTGTATCGTTAAAGCGCTCCATATATCACTCCTCCCCCCCTCCACACACTCTCTCCCCCCCTGCACTCGAGACATAACCCCGAATCGACGAATATCAATTATAAATCGATGCTGACAACTCGATTAAGGCTACAAGAGAACCCCATCATAACGACACTAGGTTTCATTATTGGGTTAGGCAGAATTAATCACTTTCTAAACTAGTGGCAACTCAATATGTAGACGATGTTAGTTTAGGTTCGGGCATGTTTAATAACTAGAATGCTGATGCAGTAATAAACAGGGAAACGGGAGAAATTGTGAGCTGAAGTTAATTGTTGTGATCGGGCAGTGTTATTTGCTTTTTCCATCAAGCATTGCTAAGTGTGACGTCCTGAGTTCAATGCGAAAAGTTACATTGAGAATTTCCCATGTCCAAAGTCGGATCTGTGCTTATTTTGTAATGTTATGAATACGAAAGTAACTCTGTTTGTTTGTTACTTTTCACAACTAAACAGCTGATCGGATCGTAGTGAAATTTGGCAAAAAGATAGATTATGTCCTGGGGAGGAACATATATTTTTTTCTGACACAGACATCATAATTTTCAATCAAAAAAAGACGCGGTCAGCAGCAGGTAACTATAAACAACAAAAACAAATCGACAAAAATCAAATGGATGAGAAAGGATAGGTAAGGTAATAAAAATGTTTGAAAATAATCACGGTACGCAATACAACTTCGGTTTCCGGAACCAGAAATGAAACCTTTTCCTTATTTTCATCCTTATTTGATCCCTCTTTAAACGTGTACTGACAGCAAAAGTGATAAGTGCGTAGTCACGCAAAGTATTTTTGAAGTGAAAACTTCTTAAGGCACGTTGAGTCGTACTCGTCGGCTACGAGGTTTCACTTCTATCGGAAATCCCCAAAGACTGGCTTACGCGTTTTTTTTTCATTTAATCATTTTGTCATTAATCATTGTCTATGTTTAAATCCGTTTCTATGGTCATTTAACAGTGACATAATTTTTCTAACCTACATTATTGCTGGTATTAAGAGGGAATATGTGAATATGTGAATAACTGTGATTCTCCATACAAACGTATTGTATGTATTTTGTAATCGGCTCAGTTTTTGAGGAGCAAAAAGAGGAATACGAAACGTCGATGTCGTCAAAAATGTTTGTGATATAATCGGTCTAAGTTGCAGCTGTCTCCATCGCACTCCCAAGCGACTCCAAGCGTCAGAACGAAACGCGACGCGACGTTACTGAAAGTGTTTTCGCGCTTTCGCGAGACGCATCGCAATGAAATGTGTATCTTTTCATGTAGTAAATAAAGTCATATTTTGAGTCGCTTTATTAAAATGTGCGCGCATCGTCGCGTGTCGGTGTGAATTGACCCTAAGGTGCAGGCTTGACGCAGCGCGACGGCAATAGTTTCATCAAACACCTATTTTTCAAATTCCTGCAAACCCTGTTCACTCTAAAACACAGTCAAGAATCATGAAAATTGAGTACCTACTTAAGTTGAAGGCACTACGGGTACGGGACACTGGTGAGAGTGGTGAAAGGTTTGCATACCTACCTAATAATTTCGCCATGTGTACATTCTATCTGTATACTTTATTGCTTTTGAAAGTGTGTGTCGTGATTTATAAGGGATGTTTGCTCATCTTGACAGCCAGATGCGTGGGATAGAAGAATTAATCGATAAAATAAATAATTTATTGAAGGGCTCGTATGTTTTGGTAGGACGTTGAAAACATATGGCGATGGCAAATAACATAATATTAAGCTCGCACACTCTAATGGTGCATACAGAGGTGTATCATAAACCTACCTACATTAATAGGATAGTTTCCACCATCAATAAATTGCAAATATATTTAGTCCGTCAGTTAGATTATTGGAAAATAATGGATACGTATTTTTTGTTTTTGTAAATCAGTGAATATTGACACAGATAAAACGCATCAAAACTCGGGAAGGGGGGCTTGTGACGTGACAAACGGCTTTAAAATTCTCAATACATCACGCGCGCCGTGCAATAGCACGGCGGGACGTATTGAGAATACGTCACGCCGCACGGGCGTATTGAGAATTTTAAAAGCGTCCTATCTTCGTCAATTTTGGTTTACGCAACAAAAGAAAAAATATTGACTGACTAATTAGATTTTTTCAGAACACAAGCCTATTCCCTGTTATATTTAAGTGGCATGCGATTGGAGGCGAACCATTCGGACCAAAAACCAGACTATGGGTTGCCATTGGGAAATTCCTTATAGAAAACACTTTTTGCCAACAGGCAGTCGAAGAAAAATTTCTACCCTGGGTCTAGAGTTGCAGCCAGTTAAGATGACAAGAGTCATTGACCCACCGACATTTATCAAAGTTCTTAACGTTGAAAACCAAAAATAAACCTGTTAAATTCTTGAATCGTTATCCATCGTCATCTTCAACATTTTTTCTAATGAAAAACCATACATGGTTCATTTGTTTTGGTTAGTACCTACAAAGAGATATTAGGGAAAGAGCAATGACCGCTATTGTATTCTTACTGGCACCAACTTTGGAATCACGTACTACCGAGTTCACTGCCGCTCTACCACCCTTATGCCCTAAGTGATAAGGTTGAAAAGAGGTCGATCGTCAGTGTACTCAGTACCTTCAAAAAGTATAAAAATAAAAGTTGATGACTGTCTCCCTTACACCGTGTATACGGTTCGCTCCCAATTTGAAATAGGTAATATACAATACCACCCTTATGCCCAAAGTGATAAGGTTGAAAAACGGTCGATCGTCAGTGGACTCAGTACTACCTTCAAAAATATAAAAATAAAAGTTGATGACTGACTCCCTTACACCGTGTATACGGTTCGCTCCCTATTTGAAATAGGTAATATACAACATAATTCCGTTTGTCGACAGAACATTTCCCTTTGTTTTCCCTTCGAATATTATTATAGGTTTAAAGCTTGTAACATTGTGTAATCGCTTTCACCGGTCAATGAATTTCATGCCGAATTGATTTCAGCTTTCACAAATCAAGCGAATACGTTTTGTTATGCCTTAAGACGATTTTGTTATCAATTCAGTGAATATTATTTATACTAAAGTCTTAGGGTCAGTGAGATCCCCCCTTGGCAAAATGTAAATTTTCCATACACACTTTCTTCACCCATTTAATCCTTTTAGGGCAGGATGTTCTAAATTCCTTTCTTAAGACGCCTGCGGAACATGCGTATTTCATACAAACGTAATACCAAAATAATTTGTGAATTAAACATATTCCAAAGGTAGTGTGTATTTATTTCGATTGAATTACAGAATATCCAGGTTCCCAAATATGTATTTTGATTGGACACTGATTTTAACAAGAGTTATAAGAAAAATAAGTTTTCTATGGAAATTTTAAATTCCTCATATCTCGTCTTTGTACCATTGTCCTCTCAAAAAATATATTTGGGAACATAGATATTCTGTAATCCAATCGAAATAAATACACACTACCTTAAGAATATGTTTGATTTACAAATTATTTTGGTATTACGTTTGTATGAAATACACATGCTCCGCCGGCCCCTTAATACTTGGCCCTTGGGATAGAAAACATGTTTCTTGATCCTGTGATTTTAGTTTCCTAGGCTTATCGTGGACCCCTCTTAAATACAATGCCAGTGTAGGGTCCTTCTGCAGGATATGCCCCAGGTCCTGACCCCTGTATTCACAAACGCTCGGAATGAATTTCGATTCGACAAGTCGTATGTCTATCCTTCTTTGGCATAACGAATACGAGTAAGATAGACATACGACTTCCCGAATCGAAATCGAATCGAAGCGTTGTGAATATGGCGTCTGCCCATCCTAAAGCTAGTCGATGCGTAAAAAAACAGCACTTTTTAGGGCTTGAAGTGCATTGTCAAAGATGGCGGCTGTTTTGAAACAAATGTCGCCACCGTTCAAAGAGCCTTCACTAGTAAAATGTTTCGTAATATCACGCCTGTAATCCTCAAAGAAGAGAGAGTACCTAAAGTAACCCATATTTCTCCAGTTGCACTTGCAACCACTAAACCAACAAAGCACTCATAGACTCATAGTCAATCTAGTATAATACTTACTTACTAAAGCCCTAGACTCGTTGCACCTGGTCTATTTATAGGTTACATTTGTATATACAATGTAAATTACACCTCGTTAACTTACCTTATACAGGATGTAAAGAACCTCATCACGTAGCCGTCAACCAAGCTTTCTGCACATCAAACTAAGTAACTTAAAAAAAATTGTTGGGAAACGACTTTTTTTTCGGATGAAAAATCATGTTTTGTGGTAGCTCAGTGTAACACGCTCAAAACATTGTGCTGATAGATGGATTGAATAGTACGGGGGTCGTAGAGGTGTTTAAAGTAAAAATCACAGTAAAAACTTGTCAAAAAGTTGGAACTTTAACTAGTAGGTTGCCAGGTATGGTGTAGAACAAATGATCGCAATGACGGGGAACAGAAGTGCTTATCGGCTTCGTTTAGAGGTTTTTTACACCCTTTATACCAGCCTTCTTAGAATCCCAGTACTGCAAGGACTTCATCTTCCAAATGGACCTAAGACAAAGGGCTTAACTAACTCCTTTCATTGTATGCAACGTCTTCCCACGCCTGAGAAAACACGTTAAGCCATTGAGTATGGCTCTCTACGAGCTCCTTTGACTGTGAATGTGTGACGACGGTATTCAGGAGCTTAGACGTCTCACAAACGGTCAAGTTTCAGGATAGGTATCTCTCTGCGGAATCAATGATGATGAATTATGCCAAATGGATTACCTATCTAAGAAAATACTATAAACATATCTGATCGCAACAAATTTCAACATAGGAAATACCTATCGATATTAAAAGGAAGAAACTTGCCGCGGTATGGGTCGTAATGCCCACAATCACACCTAGTGAATACCGAAATATTATCGCTTGTAATAAAATGTTTAGTAAGTAATCGTGTTTCATTTAAATCACGGTTTCGTAAAACCGTATAGACTAATCACTAGTTAAAATAACTACTTTTTCATTCCATGAAAGTATTTCTGTGTAATTCTGTTTTTTTTACACATGACATCATAAACGAATAAACGCTTTATCTAAAGGGCATATAAGAAATTATTATTTTTATACACCTTTTGGTTAAAGCGATAATTCTTTACACATTTTGATGACACTGACATCAACTGGGCGATGATCTTAAGTGACCAGTTACGAGTACTGGTGAGTTTACCCTACACGTTCTTGGTAGTAGAATAGTAGCAAGCAAAATACATACATATTGACAAGGGCCAAAAGAAAATCCCGTAATTCTGTGTAGGAAATCTCGAGATTTCACACTCAAAGTCCTCTCCGATTTGCAACAGGAACGAGGTTACAAGTTGGACCGCACGTGTATCCCGATAGCAATCAAGGACAATCCTACCGACGATCACTGGTAACTGCGACACGAGAGTGGTCACGCAATAGATATGTTTCAGTAAACACAGAGATTTACTTTTAACCATTGTGTCTGTTCGAGGTTTCTATTAACGGTTTGTCAGCAGTGGTAACCTAGAGTTGTGACAGTCTGCCGAAACATAGGTCTCGAGTTCAAACCCAAGGCCTCGTGTTGTCCTGCCGGGGCCGGAGACTATTCGAAAGAGATACCGTGGCCTAGGAACATAAAGTGCAAGGAACATGGATGGGTTTTAGTCAGTAAAAGTCTGACACTCCCTCCCGCTCCGCCCAGGGTGGGAGAAGTTATTTGATGATTTCGCATACGAAAAAAAAAAGGCCTCGTGTTGTGGTCGGACCTACGTTGTCCTCCACCGTAGACAGTTTAGTAGAACTAGTGGCAACGACTCTACTTGCAACGTTGCAAAATAAGAACGTGGAACCAAATATTTTAAATTTCATTGAGTTGCCGGTTCTTCTTTATAGGAATTGACCAACCTGAACTGTGCACCTAAATTTTGACGTTTTACAAGTGATCATGTAGGCCTTTAAGAGATAAAATATTTCAATTTTGAGGAACAGTAATGGAATATCAAAATGTTTCTATTTTCGCTAAGATTGGGTCTTCTATAGCTCTGTCGTGATATTGTGTGTCATGTCGCAATCGTAGCGACCGTGGACTTTGATTGGGGACAGTTTACTTCGCTTGTTTGACGCAAACATTCTAAAGGGAGGTTTCAGAAATAGTTCGTTGAAAATACAAGTTGAAACGGTGAGTTATGTATAGTTTTAGAAGACATGCTGTCAATTGTAAAATATTAAAAAGTATTTTCATTTTCTCATAAACTACATACTTTAATAAATATGAAAATAAATATGAATTTCGTTGGATTGAGAGTGAAAGGACAAGATTGATAGATTGTGTAAGGAATGATATGAAAGAGAAAGGAGTAAATGATGCCGTGACGTCTGACAGGGGAAAATGGAAGAACAAAACGTGTTGTGCCGACCCCAAATAGAATGGGCACAAGCGCAGGAAGACGATGAATAAACCAGCAGGCCAATACTGCCAAAATCACATGAGACAAAACAACCCAATACGTTTACCGCATTTCAAGTTATTTGGACAGAAAAAATCAACACATTGCTTCCTATGTTTGCAAAATCATCTGCACGTCAACCAAAAAGCGCAATGGATGTTGTCAAAATGACGAGCGTGTTTTATACACAATCACCACACAGTTTTATATAATTCGTACCAGTTCTTGCGTAATAAAAGGTTATCCTTAAATTATACACAAATTCATACCACATAAAGGCTCATTGTTGATGACCACGGCGCCATCTATCTAACACGGCAGCGACAACCAACGCGGGCGGCGGAACGGGACGGGGAGGGGCGGGCACGGACTACGCGAGACTAACGACGCGCGCGCTTCCTCTTGATCTTTGTGACGCGACGACGACTACATCAAAAAAAACATTGTAAAAACCAAATTCAATACACATAAATTACGAGCATATCTGGGTCTAATTTCAACTCCACAACGCCGACGACCTGAAAGCGAAAATCCCATCCATAATTTGGTACTTCGAGCCGAACAATCAGCTGGATCAGCCCTGGACCCTGGTCAGATCAACACCTGGAGCAGCGGCAACGTGCAACGGTCAGGTCAATCTATCCATTTTACTACCCAAACCCAGTGCTCAGTTCAATTTGTGCTAATATCGTTCTTTTTTCGCAAAATTCCAGTGTACGGTGTACAAATTGTGCGTCTACGTCTACCTACATCGCACTCAAACGTACCGGTTAACTGTAAGTACTTGATTCTTTTCTCTTGCGGACCACCAAAATGAGCAATAACAAAAGACATTCGATCGTAGAAATAGAAAGTAGTGAAGATATTATTTGCGATTTAATTAAGAAAAGGGGTATCGTTAAACGAAAATTAACTTTGTTTTCCAAATACCTTTTAACATTGGATGAGTCGCAAATAACGGGCGCTCAGAAAGCCGAATTAGAAGAGCGTTATTCTTCGTTTAAATTACTTATCGATCAGTTTTCTAGTTTGCAAGATGAATTAGACTCTTATGTGTCAGATAGTGATCTGGATAGGGAATTGCTAGAGAGAGAAACGTTTCAAAATCAGTTTTACGGTATTGTAGGCAAGGCTAAATGTATTCTTAAGGATAATTTCAAGCAAGATTCGGTGGGTCAAAGTCGAACTTCTAACTACATGAAGTTACCCACAATTTCATTACCGAAATTCGACGGTTCATATGACCAATGGCTCGAGTTTCGCGACACTTACTTATCTATGATACACAATAATGACAATCTAGACAATGTTCAGAAGTTCCACTACCTACGGTCAGTTGTTACAGGTGATGCGTTACAAGTAGTAAAGGCACTCGAGTTTTCATCTGACAATTATTTAGTTGCTTGGAGTCTCTTGGAGAATAGATTTAATAACGAAAATTTGCTGGTTAGTAATCACGTCAAAGCTTTATTCCATGCGCAATCAGTGAATAAAGAATCAGCTGCTCAAATTCGTAGGCTAATAGATACAGTTTTAAGAAACATTCGGGCGTTAAAAACGTTAGGAGAACCTACAGATACGTGGGATACATTAGTTATCCATATAATAACTTCAAAGCTAGATTCTGTAACCGATCGCGAATGGGAAAGTCACAAAAGTACCCTCCCGAAAGTAGGAAAATTAAAACTATCTGAATTGATGAAGTTCCTCACGGATCGTGCTGATTTTTTAGAATCTATTAGGCCTGAAAGCAAACAATCATCAGACTCGCACACAAAGAAACAGTCGGTCACAAAATCACACAGTCATGTTATAACACGCAAAGATAACAATAACAAAAAATCAACTAATTTACCCCGTTATAAATGCGCTCAGTGCGGTTCCAACCATCCAGTGTATTCTTGTGAAGATTTCCTAAATCTATCTCTTAAAGATAAGATAGACTTCATTGAGAATAAAAAATTATGTCGTAATTGTTTACGATCAGATCACGCGCTAAACGATTGTTGGTATGGACCGTGCAGGCTTTGTAACAAAAAACATAATTCGTTAATTCACACAGATACTATAACAGAGACTCGTACATCATCAGCTGTTGCTCAAATCACGCAAACAGTGCCACAGTCTGATTTTAGTAGTACGAGTGCTTCACACACACAAATTCCGCTAACCACGTCTTGCAAGTCTCACACAATTCGCAGGGAAGATAATAATATCACGGGGCATGATTTTCCGGAGGCAGTATTATTATCAACCGCATTAGTGGAAATAGCGGACGCGCAAAACAAATATCACACAACGCGAGCTCTCCTCGATAACGGGAGCCAACATTGCTTCATATCTGAATCGCTTTGTAAAAAACTCAATCTTCCATTGATACAGTCCACTGTTCAAGTTATAGGGGTAGGTAACACTATCTCTCAATCCACACAATCATGTTCTATCCAAATACGATCCAAAACGAACACATATAACACGCGCTTTAACTGTTTGGTTTTGAATCGCATAACGGCACAATTACCTTCACTAAGAAATAATCACAATATTATTTCTATACCAGACCATGTTCAACTTGCCGATCCCGAGTTCTATCTGTCGAGCGATATAAACTTATTGATAGGAGCAGATAGATTCTGGGACCTGCTTAAAGATGGTCTCATACGGTTGCCGAATGGCCCATACCTGCAAAACACACAACTGGGTTGGGTCATATCGGGAATTGTTCATGAAAAGGTTTCACGCAACAACCTAACTCTTTGTAATCACACGCAAACCTTAGATTCAGAACTCAAAAGATTTTGGGAACTGGAAGAAATACCTCCAACAAATAACACTTTCACTAAAGATGAAACTGCATGCGAAAATTTATTCAGAGATACGACTTTACGCGACAATAAGGGCCGTTTCTCTGTACGCATTCCGCTTAGTCAATCAGCTGATGTTTTGCATGACACATTTTCTATGGCAAAAAACAGGTTTCTTGCACTCGAACGCAAACTCATTAAGAGCGCACCTAGCTATAGACAAATGTACAAAGATTTTATGAATGAATATTTAGGTCTGGGACACATGAGTCGCATAACAGAATATTTATCACCTTGTTTTTTCTTACCGCATCACGGTGTTTATAGGGAACACAGTTCAACAACCAAACTTAGAGTTGTCTTTGACGCAAGTGCAAAGTCCACTTCGGGCAAATCATTAAACGACATACAACACATTGGACCTACGTTACAAAATGATTTGTTTTCGATTTTGCTTCGTTTTAGGCAATTTAAATATGTTGCATGCGCCGACATCGAGAAAATGTATCGGCAAATATTAATTCAGCCTGACCAGAGACATCTGCAATTAATACTTTGGAGGGAAGACCCATCTGAGCCGCTCGGTGTATTTCAGCTTAACACCGTCACTTACGGGACGGCTTCCGCACCATATCTCAGTATTAGATGTTTGAAACAACTTGCGTTAGAATGTAAGGATGACGTCATCGCACAAGTAATTAATGACGACTTCTATGTCGATGATCTAATAACGGGACATCAGGATCAACAAAAGTTGTTACAAATATGTAAAGACGTTTCTAAAGTATTGGAATCGGGTTGTTTTTCCCTTCGTAAGTGGGTATTTAATTCACCATCTCCGCAAATCGAACCACTGTCTACGTCTAAGGAATTTACACAAGGCCAACACTGTCACACCAAAACACTAGGCATGGGGTGGTTCCATTCATCTGATGAATTATATTTTACCACTAAATGTGACCATGACGTAACTCACGCTACTAAACGCAATATTCTTTCGGTAATCGCACAGATATACGATCCCTTGGGTTTACTTACACCAACGATTATTATAGCTAAAATCATTTTGCAAAAACTGTGGTTATGTAAGATAGGGTGGGATGATGCAGTTCCAACAAACATACTCTTAAATTGGCAGAATTTCATATCAAAACTATCACATTTAAAAGACATACGCATTCCACGTTATGTCATTGGAGAAAACTCGCACATTATCGAATTACATATTTTTTGTGACGCCTCGCAAGACGCGTACGGCGCCTGCGCATATGTACGTAGCTGTACAGGTGATGCATCGGTCAAGTTATTATGTGCGAAGAGTAAGGTCGCACCCGTCAAACCGGTTAGCGTACCACGTTTAGAACTATGTGGCGCGGTAGTAGCTGTAAAGTTATTTAGTAAAATATGTAACTCATTACGATTGAGTTTCCATAAAGTATACTTTTGGTCAGACTCAACAATTGTTTTAGGGTGGCTTAAGATGTCACCTAACTTATTAAAGACATTTGTACAGAACCGAGTTGTGCAAATCAACGAGCTCACGGGTGATAAGCCTTGGCTTCACGTAGCTGGTAAACAAAACCCAGCTGACTTGTTGTCGCGCGGTGTACATTTAGATTCACTTACAACTAATGACTTATGGTGGCGCGGCCCATCATTTTTACATGCTCCTAACGCACAATGGGAACATGATATTAATTCTAGTAATATTCATCATGATAAATTACCTGAATTGAAAACAATTAAAACTTCATTGCTTGTTCAAACAAAATCAGATTCGTTTCTATTCGATAGGTTCTCACGTTTTAATCGCTTGCGACGTGTAGTGGCGTATATTATGCGTTTTGTCAACAATAGCCGTACAAAACTAAAACCACAACGTCTCACAGGTTGCCTATCCATAGATGAATTAAATATTTCTGTTAGAATTTTAACTCGCGTTGCACAACAACAAGCTTTTTTAAATGTTTATGACACATTAAAACAAAACCGTCAAGTAACAAGCCCACGTAGTATATCTTGTTTGAACGTATTCCTAGACGAACACGATCTTATTAGAGTAGGTGGTAGATTATCATATTCAGACACATTTTCTTATGATAAAAAACATCCTTTGTTATTGTGCGGTAAACACAAACTCACTCGTCTTATATTTGAGCACCATCATAAAGAATTGTTACACGCAGGGGCTCAGTTATTACTGGCCACAATTCGTGATACTTGGTGGCCTACTAGAGGGCGTAACTTAGCTAAGCAAGTGGTTCACACCTGCATGAAGTGTAAGCGCATGCGAGCTAAACCGATGAACATACAAATGGGTAACTTACCTACTGAACGATTGGAGCCAGGGTATCCATTCATACGTAGTGGCGTGGACTACGCTGGGCCATTGTTCATGTTGAACCGCGAAGGTAGGGGGGCCAAATTGACAAAATGCTACATCTGTCTTTTTGTATGTTTTGCTACGCGCGCAATACATTTAGAATTGGTTACAAGTCTTACTACCAAGGCATACTTGCTGGCATTGAAACGTTTCATCTCTCGACGTGGCAAACCAATGCAGATTTATTCTGACAATGGCACTACTTTTGTTGGAGCTTTAAAAGAATTTTCAAAATTCTTAGACACATCACAATCCGAAATAATAGATTTCACTACTGAAAATGGTATTAAATTCACATTTGTCCCACCATACTCGCCTCATTTTGGTGGTTTGTGGGAGGCAGGGGTCAAGTCCTGCAAGTTCCACTTATGTCGAATTGTGGGCAATGCCCATTTCACTTATGAGGAGTTGACAACGATATTGGCACAAATTGAGGCTGTTCTCAACTCCCGACCTATGTACCCAATGTCCACAGACCCGAATGACCTGCTTCCTTTAAGTCCTGCTCATTTCCTGATTGGACGACCGCTCACCGCGCCAGCCAGCCCTGACCTCACCACAACGGCTACGCAGCGCCTGCCTCGATACGATCGGGTGGAACAGATGAGACAGAACTTCTGGCATCGCTGGTCAACCGAGTATATCTCTGAGCTTCAGAAGAGGACGAAGTGGCAGCTTAACGTCGACTCACTTACTCCTGACACCCTAGTTGTAGTCAAGGAAGACAACTTACCACCTCTGAAGTGGCGCCTCGGACGAGTGCTGCAAACATTCACCGGCAAGGATGGTATATCACGCGTGGCTACCATCAAAACAGCGACGGGCATTATTCGACGATCATTCCCGAAAATCTGCCCACTTCTGCATCCAGATGATGACCGCAGCAGCTCAGCTTCATTGGAACCTGGTGCTTCCAAGGCCGGGGGCATGTTGATGACCACGGCGCCATCTATCTAACACGGCAGCGACAACCAACGCGGGCGGCGGAACGGGACGGGGAGGGGCGGGCACGGACTACGCGAGACTAACGACGCGCGCGCTTCCTCTTGATCTTTGTGACGCGACGACGACTACATCAAAAAAAACATTGTAAAAACCAAATTCAATACACATAAATTACGAGCATATCTGGGTCTAATTTCAACTCCACAACGCCGACGACCTGAAACCGAAAATCCCATCCACTCATATATCAACAGGTAATTACCTGTTTATATATGAGCCTTTCTCCTGACCAGAAAAGACCCTTACAACGAAAATGAAACGCCACAATGAACAAAAGCATGAAAAACAAATAAACTTGAAACAAACAATTCTGATGTTTACTGACCCACAAAATTATGTTTAATTAGTAAATAAGCCCACATTGTTTAAGCTCTTAACCTAATAGAAGGAAAGTACATAAATTCAATGTATGACAGTGTTATGGGTCGTTCAAAATTTACGTCTGACCATATAGTTATGGGATCACTATCCATGTAAGGTTTTTATGGGTTTTGGTGCGTCGCAAGCGTGGTGAGGACTTACGAGTGTTATGTAAGATAAGGAACTTTCGAGAACGACGGTAATATTTTAGGGAGCATCAGGTTTGATGGTATTTGAATCTGGGTTCGTCCATTTCTGGTAACTTTTAACATTAACTGTAGCAATTCTCTGCAGGTAATTTAGGTGTAGAACTGTTTTTTTCTGTAGACTGATTTATAGCCGGACATAGGTTGTGAGCTGTTGCCTACAATCTATGTCCGAGTGAAATTATTGTATTTTATAATGGGCTGGTGTCCGCAACTCCACGTCCTCCTTCCTTCTCGTGTGGTTACTTACCTAACCTGGTGCTCGTGGTGGCGGTTGCTTAACTCCACGTCAAATTATTATAAAAGTATGAGTCCCCTATAAAAAAATAAAAAAAATAAAAAATATCCCTATTTGAATCGAATGTTGTTAAAAATTTCAAAACATCTGCCAGTAAAAGCTAAAATTGGTTCGACCCTTTCGGAGATTAACCGGAACAAAGAAACAGACAGACCGACGGACACAATAAAAATAGTATATTTTATAACGAGGGACTAAACGAAGCCATTATATACCCAAGGTGGTTTGACTCCCGAGCTTGCGAGGGAGTCATTAAAAAGCGAGGGTATATTAAGTTGGCGTTTAGTCTCGAGGTGCAAACTGTACTTTTCACTTCGAGTGCGAGAAAAATAGTCATTTAAAACCGAACAAATTTACACTCGACAAAAATTCTGAACTGAGCGGTCAGTTTTTTCTTCTATCAGGTCAGTCACAGATTAACAATTTAAAACATAACACAAACTCTCAACATTTTCGCAATGAAGATGATCCACACTCCACAGATAATTAGTACCTACATTACTGCAGCGGCTGGCAACAGTGCCTCTTGCACATACTTTTCAAAATCAACGATGCACACAAACAACAATAATTTTTCTCGCGTTGAAGAGTTCATTTGTTTTTTTTCAATAAACCGCTTTCTATTTGCAAGTCAATTCGAAATTTAAATAATACCTTTGATAAGTTACTCTTTTGTGACCATGTTTCAGAGTAAAAGATCGTTCTATTTTTAAATTACTTTTTACTCCCTAGGGAATAAACGGTCACTTTAATCCCGCTTCGTAGGGCTATAATGGCGTGCTTTTAGAGCATGAGAAGTGAAAAAGTGTTTTTTTTTTTTTGCTATTATTACCGCATATACTTTCACACGAATGCAGTTAAAAGCTTTTATTTTCATATACCAAACAGACACTTCAATTTTATTTTCACTCCTCTTGCTCGAAAAGACCGTCATAATAGCGTACCAGAGGGGCCGTAAAATTGCTCATTATAGCCCTAGGGAAAATAAGGTTATTTTTTTTTAAATTTCGTCGTCGGTGTTCGAAAACGCAAAGTCTTTACTCATAATTCATAAAGAATTGACTTTTTCCGGTTCATTAAAAAAAAAAACATTTCATTTTAAAAATGGAACCAAACGCGCCGAACGCCGATCTCTTTTGAAGAAATAAAAAAAGGCATTGGCGCGAAATTTTAAGATATTTTCTGTATTATTTATTTGAATTATAAGTAGGATTCCTTTTTATCTCCTACGTTTACCCCACAGACGACACAATATTATATTCGTCTTCACAGAGAACTGAGATTATGTTGCCGGGAAAAAACATCTCATTAGAACAACAGTACAAATTGTACATTTAATTTTTAATAAAATAAACTATCATATTAAATATCATATTAAATATGGTTATTTTATTTTCTCGCAATCGTAGTGAAAAGTACTGTGTAACACACGGCGCTAAAATCCCATTATAACTCGGTTCCTATTTACTACCTCGCTAAAGCTCGGTAGTAAAAACTACCTCGTCTATAATGGGTCATTTTAGCCCCTTGTATCACAATGTACTATTATTTGTTATAGGGTGACTGGTTTAGTGTATGAAACTTCAACACGTGATTGAAAAATCAGCTGTTCAGTACATTTTCAACCGACTTCCAAAAAGAGGAGGTTCTCAATTCGTCTGTATTTTTTTTTTTTTTTTTTTTTTGTGTTTGTTACCTCAGAACTTTCGACTGGGTAAACCGATTTTGATGGTTCTTTTTTTATTTGAAAGCTGGTGCTTCCCGTTTGGTCCCATTTTAATTTTCTGAAGATCTGATGCTGATCTTCGGAGATATAAATGGAACTCTTCAAAAATACACGGCAAAGCTGCAGTAATTGCTGCAATCGCTTGGTTGTTTATTGTTTATACAACATCATGACGTAACATCACGCCTGTATGCTCTGAGGGAGTATGCAGAAGTGTACAATACACCCAGATTTCGACAGTTAGACGTGTAAAGTTCCATTTAATGGGATCCCGGAGAAATAGAGGTAACTCCTTAAATTTATAGGCACACCAGAAGCGGTTTGGGTAGTTTTAGGAAGAGTACTTTCTCGGAGTGTTCCCATCTCAATTTGATAAAGATCTGGTGACTTCGGAAGATAGGCAACGGAACTCCTTAATAAATGATAGCAAATGTACTGGGATCGCTGAAATCTCACGTCTGTCTATTGTTTACAGTTCATAACAAAAAATCACACCGATACGCTGTGAAAGGGTAAGCACGTGTGAACCACTAAAAAGTGAAAAATAAAAACTTTTTTACAAAAAATATAACCGACTTCACACAAAAAAGTGAAAAATAACTTTAGCTTCAGAAGTCGGTGACAAAAAAACGAAATCAATCAAACAAAGGTCACCGACTTCTGAAGCTAAAGTTATTTTTCACTTTTTTGTGTGAAGTCGGTTATATTTTTTGTAAAAAAGTTTTTTTGTTCGCCTAATGTACTGAACAGCTGATTATTTTTTCCCGATTTCCATCTCACATCCTCCATCTCACATCCTTTTAGGTACTTCATGTTATCATCACCATGGAAGTCGGGAGAGCCATGTTCCACAAAATTTACGACCAGTAGTATACAGGGGCAATACTTATATTTCCTCTTGCAATACCTACTTGCCGAATATCAGCCATAAAATGAAAGCATAAACACGCCATAGCATAAGTAACTACTGCACATTACAAAAGTAGATGTACTGTATGTACTAGGCAGACCAAGGCGACGACGTACAAGTTTTGGTAAGTACATCGTTCAGGCAAAATGTTTTTTTTTATTTTGTTAAAATAATGATAGGAATCATGAACATCATTTTCAATTATTTATTTTTTTGGATGGTAAATCATCAAATCATCAAATGGCTCTGGGCGGAGCGGGAGGGAGTGTCAGACTTTTACTGACTAAAACCCATCCATGTTCCTTCCTTGCCCTTTATGTTCAGGGGCAACGGTATCTCTTGCGAACAGTCCCGCAGCTCCGGCGGGATCATTTGCCATCAGGCGTGATTGAGGTAAAAGGCCGAATATAGTCTCTTTTACTAGCAACTCGGGTCACAAAATGTCATGCCAACCAAAAATGCCCCAACCTTATTATTTATCGTGTTTGACTAGGCTCCCCCGCTCAATAAGATTTATCGGGCCGAACCAATAAATTTATTTGAACAAAACTTTGTTTTTCCTAACTGATAATGCTGTGAACAGACAGGGTTGGGTAATGGAGCATGCTCCTGCATAAGAACTCACTAATTTCACGGAAGCATTTATTCGTAGAATGAAAATTCTATAAAAGATAGAAAAGAAACAGAGATAAAAGTGGTTTTATTCTTTTATTGATTTGAAGGATAACTGCGGTATAATCCGACTTCCATTCTCAGATATTCGTGTTTTTTCTTCTTTCTTTTCATTCATAATTAATTATACGAGACTAGCTGTGCCCCGCGTCCTCCGTCCGCATGAAATTATTATAAAATGGGTAAGTAATATATTAAATAATAGACTAGACGACAAAAATAACGAATTAGTCTGTCAGTAAGATTATTAAAAAAGGTTTGACCCGTATTTTTTCTTTTGTCACGTAAACCAAAATTGACGAAGATAGGACGCTTTTAAAATTCTCAATACGTTACGCCTAGGTATAATATTTTAGCTAGTTCTGGCATCACGAGCCCCCACTATCGAGCTTTGATGCGTTTTATCTTTGTCAATATTCATTGATTTACAAAAACAAAAAATACGTGTCCACTATTTTCCAATACTCTAACTGATCGACTAAATAGATGTGCAATGTTTTGAGACTATCGTCATGCCTATTACACAATCTCTAATATTTACAAGATATAACCACTGAATCTATAATTTTATTTGATATAATGATCAGTTAATATAATAAACGATTGATATCATTTTAAGTAACTAATTTTTATAAGCATTTATATTCAATGTATGTCACATTGAATATAAAATCGTCTGATATAACACTCAAAAGACGTAAAACCTATTTAGTCTAATATGATAAAACGCTCGAAATGATTTCCCTGTAAAAAACATGCAAACAAGCATACACCATGCATGCAGCAGGCATGCAAACAGGCATAGACCATACATTCAGCATGCAAGCAAGCATGCAAACAAGCATGCAGCATGCAAGCAAGCATGCAGCAGGCATGGTTTCTGTGACGGCTGCGCTGCGGGGCTACGACGGTCCCATGCGAGCTTATCGTTGCAGATGTGTTTCATGCTGCAACCGAACGTGACTACGCCGCATTACATAATGGCGACGTTTTACAATCCGGCGCGCGATTATGTGTTGGCCACGACATATATAAATGTTATATCTAAAGTAATTATATCAACAGTTGTTATAACGCACGTTTATTATATCTTGTGAACGTTACTGAAATGAAAATAAACCAGATAACTTTATATGATATGAAACGCACCCTTGGTATGGGCATGTAATGAGGAGGGATGAAACGCATGTGACTAAAAGAGTGATGGACATTAGTATTGATGGATGGAGAGGGAGAGGAAGGCCAAAGAAAAGATGGATGGAGTGTGTAAAGATTGATATGAAAGAGAAAAGAGTAAATGAGGCCGTGACGTCTAACAGGGGAGAATGGAAGAAGAAAACGTGTTGCGCCGACCCCAAATAGAATGGGACAAGGGCAGGAAGATGATGAGACGCACCCTATAAAAATACTACTTACTGGGACTGAATTGGATTTTGTTAACAATATCTAGGCTTATATTATTATTTTTTTCTACTCGGAAACATAATCCTTGCTTTTTCTAAAATAAAAGTAGCCTAAGTTACTCCATATAATATCAGCTATCTACCAGTAAAAATTCCGACATCATTGGTCCAGCCGTTTCGGAGATTAGCCGGAACATACAGACAATCCTTTTAATGATTGTTTTTTTTTTGTTATACGTACCGTATCAATATATGTTTGTTATACGTGCTTACTTTCAGATGCATTCAGTAAAAAGTTGAAATCACAAACAGACACTTCTATTTTTTTTATTAGCAAAGATAACATTTGCTCTTTGCAGACGAATTGTACTCCCATTTGTAGGTGTTTTTCATAAGACGTACTTATTTATTTACGTAGCCATAATAAAATATGTAGCTTTAAAAAATATTGTGTTTCATTTTCTTTGATCTTTCTTAAATGTTAGGTAGACTGTGAGACGTGGACTTTTCTTTGAGACCACGACTTTGAAATTAAAACGCGAAGTTTCTTTCAAAGTTTCTTGATTTCACTTTTTTTCACGTTTTTAATAAAGCTTTGAAAATGTAAAATTGTATGTTATGTATTTGTTGCATCTGTTATGGTTGATATTTTGATGTTTATATTTATATCAGTGCTGTTATTTATAATCTACGAAATTGTGGTTGTAAACTCTTTTACAAGTATGTATTTAAGACAGTTTCCACCATTCTGTTTAAATTTTATTACACTAGTTATTATCATCGCGGCGATGTCTGAGCGCCGCGCCGTGTTTGTTTTTTATGATCTTTGTTATTATTTACGAACTACCTTACAATTTATAAACTGTGTGTTTATCATAAATTAACAATTGTTAATTTCTACTCTAGCGTATTAACATAGCTTACGTGTCTCAACATCCGGACAAACCTATTGAGGTTTTTGTGATTTTACTCTATATTATAGTTTTGTTCTCTAGAAAATAAACAATTCAAAAAAAACAGAGAACCAAACTTTCTAATTTACTACCGGAAATCTTCAAATTTCTAAGTATTGAAAGTTATACATTAAGGCGCAGACACATGACTTTTAGTGATTTTAAATTGATCATCACGTCTTAACTCCTAGTCTAATTTCTTTGAAAAAAAATATATGTTATACTAGACTTTCTTTCATAATTTGATATGTGAAAATGTGAAGAAATATTTTTATAACTTAGTGAAGTAATGTCTAACGCGTCAAAAAAACGATCATCACGCAAAAACTATCGGGCGTATTTGCATGAAACTTAGATCATCTCAAAGACAATTTAATGCCCTTTATATTAGTATACAGTTTTTATCCGTATTGTGTTTGATAAATCAAGGTGGGTTGTTTTTTCGAATAATCTTGGTGCGGGGCTCCTCGGGGCGACGGGCGGCAGTGTATCGCTGACCACTCTCACGCACGGGTATACGCTATTGCTAAACTTCTCCCACTCGCTCAAGGTCGTTAGCGTGAGGTAGCCCCTTAGCAGTTGGCGCAGAGGTGAGCTATTGGCTTCTATGCTGCGTGTCGCGGGTTCGATTACCGCACGAAAAAAATATTTGTATGGCCCACAGGTAGTGTTTTGGGGTCTGGTTGTTCGTATAATTATGAGTTTAGTTAGTAAACGCAACCACATCGATTCCTAGTATTGGGCAACCTTTCTTTAAAAATTAATGTAGTACATAAATAGTGTAAAAACGTAGTGTTTACTGTAACATTTTTACTATAAACACCTCCACGACCCCCGTACTATTCAATCCATCCATCAGCACAATGTTTTGAATGCATTACATTGAGTTCTAACACAAAACATGATTCATGATTTTTCCACCAAAAACAAAAGTTGATTCCCAGCAATATATTTTGCGTAAAGTTACTTAGTTTGATTGAGTTACTCAGTTAGCGTCTCGCGCTTGACTCGTGTGCACGCTCGCACTTACTACCTCTCGTTCATTACAGTGATTCCAAGTTTCGATAATCGTTGTCGATAAAATGTATTTCGACCATAGCCCCTGGTACTAATGGAAAGATACCTGCAAAGATCGGATTCAAGCGGTAATTTCAACTCCAAGAGACCAGCGACCGAAAATGTGGATGGTTGGCGTACGCCAAAGTGACCAGCTGTCGCAAAACACACAAAGTTCGATAGCACCCGAGACATTCCACACTCAACAATTTTAAGAACTTCTTGTAGATGGAGTCGCCAAGACCACTGACAATGAATTTTACCTCAAAGCAACCACCAAAGTCAAGAAGACCGGTCACATTCCTTCTATTATCTAAAGGATAAAATTTCTGAGTTTTCGAACCAATATCACCTACAATACAGAAATGGCGGCAAGGTTACCATTTTATGTCACACTGCTGATGGCCACCGGGCAGTTAAGGATGGGCTTCGTCGTCAAGGTGCCTCTTTTGTAACCTTCACCTGGAAGGATGAAAAAGTGCCAAAATCAGTGATTCGTGGATTTCCAGCCTATGTCAAACAAGAATTACCGGATGAGCTGGAAAAAATCGGTTTCACCGGTGCATCAGTAAAACCCCTTAAGTGTCGCAGGGGATTGGACAATCCCTGTCCTCCCTTTCTAGTACAGTTACAAGCAGGAGCTGATATTACAAAATTTGGCGCAAATAAGGTACCTGTTTAATTGTGTGGTGTCTGTCAGCAAGTTCAAGCTAAACCGAGCTTATGGTACCCAATGCTTTCGCTGCCAAGAGTTTGGACACGCATCTCACAACTGCAACAAGCCTCCCCACTGCGTGAAATGTGTTGCTCGTCACGCAACAGCCTCGTGTACCAAGTCCGACCGTACTGACCCTGCGCAATGCTGTAATTGCAATGAAGATCACTCGGCGAATTATAGCAAGTGCAGTGTCCGAATAGCATATCTAGACAGAATCGAGAAAAAGAAGGCTTTAGAGCAAGCCCGTACTTTCAATGATGGCTACGACTGGTTCCACCAAATCTGCAGCATCCGACGTTGCAACCAACATTAACTTCTAATCAGAGACCCTGGCCTACTGTAGGAGCTAGCGACACGACATCGATCAAAAATCAGGTTCCCATAGACCACCCTACGACTGACACAAATGATGGAACTATTTACAAAGGAGATGTTTGAAATCTTATTAACACTAAAAAAACACAAAGTCACAATTTGCTGCTTGCACGTCTTGGTTGGACAAGGTCATGCTGGTTCTCTCCCATCTTTGTTAACAAGTCTGACTCTGCAGAACTCCGATTACTATCCTGGAACTCCGATGGAGAACGTCTAAAGATCCATGAGCTACTCAATTTGGCGGTAAGCGTTCTTTCTGTTGATATTATTGGTATTTGTGAAAAATAACCCGACTATTATCAGTATTCCCTGGTCCCCTGGAGGCTACAATGTTCAAATTATATTTGTATTAATAAACAGAAAGATAAATATTTATCATAACTGTAACGAGTTTTCTTCCCTCGGGAAGTCGGGATGTTGGCGAGGTTTCTTATTACAAAGTCTTTGTGTAGAATTTGATAGTTGTTGTGAAGTAACGTGATTCATTCACACAGATTCGGTTGGGAATAGTTATTTGTGCAAAGAGAGCAAAGTGGATTTTTGCTGCGAGTGTTAATTTTGAATCCCGAGTAAGCGAAGGATTCTATAGTTGAATCACGAGCGAAGCGAGTAATTCTAGGTTAGAATCCTGAGCGTGGCGAGGGATTCAATGATACGAGATGCAAATAACTTTGGTCTCGTGTAACACATACAACTTTTCACCTCAGCAGCGAGAACATATACCTAAACAATAATAAATAAATATCGCTGGACATTAACACACAACGCCACCTAGCGCCACACTAAGCAAAGCTTGTGTCGTGGACACTAGATAGTTGATATACTACATGTATACTTTTTGTTTGTAAATACATACTTATTATACATATAAACATCCATGACTCGGAAACAAATGTCCATGCTCATCACACAAACATTGCTCCTACCGGGATTCGAACCCAGGACCCAAAGAACGTAAGGCAGCGTCACTACCACTACGCCATTCGGGTCGTCAACAATAACAATACAAAACACACATATAAAACAGTACATACAACTACCACATACTACATACAACATACTGAGATATAAATGGGGGTAAAGGCTCCATGGTAGGTAGCGTTAAACGTTTAACGCAACCTTGTTGGAAGTCGCATTAGAAGTTTCATTTCAATAAATTGTTAATCCTTATACTCGTACTATAGAATGCTGCTATGCTGTATAGTATACCTATACCTTGGTCCTACATATAAGTCCGTACGTAGTAGTCGTTACATTGAGTTCTACCACAAAACATGATTCATGATTGTTCTGCCAAAAAAAAAGTTGATTCCCAGCAATACTTTTTGTGTCAAGTTACTTAGTTTGATGTACAGAATGCTTGGTTGACTGACAGCTTCGTGATGAAGTTGTTTAAACCCTGTATACTTACTTTGATATGATGAGCGCAATGGCATCAGTCACAATAATTAAATTAATATTATCTGCTCTTCAGGCTTTGCAGGTAAATCAATAAGTAAACTACACAATCATCAACTCCGCAGATTTTAGCCTAGAACCAAGACGCGCTATAAAATCCGAAGTAACATCGTACGTCAATCTCGCTAGGGCCGTCCCACGCTACATTTACCAGCTCTAATTGCAGCATTTGTACCCCAACCCTTGCGTCGTCACTGCTGATCTAACAATACTGGGGTCGTTTCGACCCCGCAATAAATCGTTCGCCGTAAAACGTTAAAGGATTGATGATTGTGTCCTTTCATTTTATTACTATTTACACTATAAAATAGGAATAAAAGTTGTAACGCCTGAAATTGCCTCTAAAACTAGCGTATAGTATTATCAACAGGTGGTATGCGATATAAGTCAATTTCCGCATGTGTCTTTGAGACTCGACGGGTTTGACGGTTTTTTTTTTCTTACACATTCTTCTCCATAGAGATCTCTTTGGAATGGGCAACTACAGTACTTTCACAAATTATTATGACCGGGACTGTAGCTTCGCTTTCTTTGTTTTTCTGACAATAAAATGCCTGTAATGGTCTAATTGAAATAAATGCTTTCAATTTCAGGTTTATTGTATTCGTAATTGTCATGACAAAGTTTGTTTAAAAGAAAACTTTATACGCTAGTACTCGTAAATAATTAAACTTCTATCCGTTTATTTAATGGGGACAGGAGAATTTTCTCGAAGACTCATTGACTGTTTGTTGGTCTTGATTGCTTTAAGCGACACTCATTAGGTGGAGTAAGCTTTTAATTAGTCAGGATTTGGGCGCACTCTATCAAGTTAAGTGCCTCCGGCTTCTCTTCATAAAGAATGGAAACATACCTTAAACGAAGCTAAAAGGCGTTGTGCTCCCCGTCATTGCGATTGTTTTTTTGTTCTAGACCATAAAAATAATGCTAGTAAACATAACAACAAACACATGTGTTCGCGACGAACGTCACCAAAACAAGTGTAAATAGTGTCTTTGAATCAATAGTGTAGAGTCAGTGATACATGGGCAATAACAGTGACGAATAAACAAGCGCGTCAGTGATTAGATTTAGTAAATAAACCGAACAGTAAGCGTTACACTCATATCGGCTCGAAAGTGGCATTGTATTTGATTAATTTAGTATTTTAATGAGATCCAGGTAGCCTAGATTGCGATCTAGGCCTGGATATAGTTTTTTAGCATGAACGTAGCCCTTCAGGAAAGCCACTTGTCGAGGATATGACGGTCTAACGCGCTAATCTGTGTTCATAGCATGTAAATTTGGTCTAACATACCGACAGTTGAAGGATCATTACAGGCTGGATAATGTAAACGCATAAAAGTAAATAGTAGATCTCGATAGGCCATACAACCTCCTTGTATATGGCACTCTATATACTTACAGTAACAGCACCGGTTTTCGTGTAAATTATCCTGAAAGATCCTTCAACCAACCAAGTTTTGAAAAGTTTTGTACTCATTTAGCTATATTTCTTTAATTTCAATAAAGAACTACCTATTTTTCGTGTTAGTATATAGATAACACTATGTACAAACTATGTTACGATTAAAATATAATTAGATATAAGTTCAGAATTGTAATAAAACAGGAAAAATGTAAATATCAAAGTGAAATTACATAATAAAATATCCTAAAAAACAGGAAGCGATTCGCGGCTCTCGTTACAGTCAAGTTCCGTAGTACGTTAGTAAAATCAGATTGTACCAAAATTGTAGTCATCAGTACGGCAAATATTATATTATAAAGTGAGTAAATCAAGCAGTAAAAAGTAGTGCGCGAAAGTCATGCCAATCGCTTCCTGAAAAGTTATGAAAGTTTATCAGTGTTCTTATTCCCAGTAACCCCTTTCCCTGTTAGTAAACGACTGAGGTATCTACAACCTACAGGTGTAGGACGTCAGCGCCGTCTAGGTTCGAAGAGTATGCGTGTATAGTACCAATATTATCGTAGGACCAAACAGGCACACATACACCCCCGAGTCTAGCGATCACGCCCGTCCGGCACATTTTTTGGTCCTTCAGAGCCGGATATCCTCAGTTCGTCAGTGATAGTGTAGTTTCTGGTTGTACCGGTCCAGGTAACTTATGTGAACAGTGCGTCAACGTTATATACCTCAGTTATATACGTTAAATAAACAGTGCGTCCAGGTAACTTATGTGAACAGTGCGTCAACGTTATATACCTCAGTTATATACGTTAACTCAAATAAACAGTGCGTCGAGTTAAACCTATGTGAACAGTACCTCAAAGTTATATACCGATAACTTATGTAAACAGTACATAAGTGAAAGTATATAACAATAGTACATAGGGAAGTATATAACAACAGTACATAAGTGAAAGTATATAACAACAGTACATAAGTGAAAGTATATAACAACAGTACATAAGTGAAAGTATATAACAACAGTACATAAGTGAAAGTATATAACAACAGTACATAAGTGAAAGTATATAACAATAGTACATAGGGAAGTATATAACAACAGTACATAAGTGAAAGTATATAACAACAGTACATAAGTGAAAGTATATAACAATAGTACATAGGGAAGTATATAACAACAGTACATAAGTGAAAGTATATAACAACAGTACATAAGTGAAAGTATATAACAACAGTACATAAGTGAAAGTATATAACAACAGTACATAAGTGAAAGTATATAACAACAGTACATAAGTGAAAGTATATAACAGCAGTACATAAGTGAAAGTATATAACAACAGTACATAAGTGAAAGTATATAACAAAAGTACATAAGTGAAAGTAAATAGGGAAGTATATAACAACAGTATATAGTAAAAATACATAGTGAAGCGTATAACAAGTGCATAACTGAGAAATAAAACGCGTTTTAAAGCAAATAACTACTTATTTACATGGATAAAACTTATAGTGAAGTAACAGTGAAGTTTACACGCTGAAGACTTACGTTAACAGTGAAAAATAAACAGTAGATCGGTTCGAATAATACAGTGCGGTTTATAAATAAATCAAGATGCGAACAAGATCGCAAGGCAGATCTCCCGCGGAAACACAGGCGGTCGAGACGCGTCAGGACACAGCCATCCATCACCAGCTGCCACCCCGTTCACCGTCCTCTACCGAGGGGTTGGAACAGCTGGCCAACCGCCCCTCTGCTACGCGGGGGGGTGAAGACGCAGCCGACTCACCATCTGCTACTAAACGAACCAGGTCAGAAGGTAATTCAGATAAAACTATTAAGCCTTCAAATACGACGAGAAAGCCTTCTACGTGTAAGCCTTCAGTTAGATCTTCAGCTAAGCCTTCAGACAGAACGAGGATTACTCAACAAATTACTGATGCCGTACCGATGACTACCCGGGGTGACGCCCGTATCGAACATAGCAGATCGCCGTCGCACAAGACGACGCGATCTAACAGTAAAGTTTCACAAGCACGTGAGGCTTTATTAAAAATTAGGTTGGAGCTTGCACAAATAGAACTTCAGAGGGCCGAAGAAGACAACTCTGAAGCTGAATATATGGATGACAGAAACTCAAACGATGAGTACGTGCGTTCCTGGTTGGAAGAAGCGCCCGAAGAAGCGCCGCTTCCAGAAGATGACGCCGCCGAGGGGAATACAGATAGACACCACACACCCCCCCCTGCGGACATCAACAGTAAAGAAATAGGAAACCGGGAAAGGGCACCATCGTTACATCCTACAGTGAAAAATGTGCCAAGAGAAACAGTACCAACACAGAAGCCCGAACAATGCAGGGGGGAGGATTCATTACGTCCATTCATAACGGAACTGACATCCGCTATAGCGTCGCTCGCCGACAGGAAAATAGAAACAGGGACAGCGAACCAACCCTCGGCGTCGAAGGTCATCATGACCCTACCAAATTTCAGTGGGTCACATACGGAATGGCTTTCGTTCCGCGCCATTTACGAAACAACTCGGACGTACTTCAATGACGTCGAGAATACAGCGAGACTCAGAAGGAGCCTTCAAGGAAGAGCATTGGAGACAGTGAGCTCAGAACTCATCGGTCACGCCAGACCAGATGACATCATGCGGGAACTCGAGTTACAGTTCGGCCGTCCAGATTCGATAGCCCAAGCCGAAACAGATCGGCTAAGAGGATTGCCGCGTTGCAGCGAAGCACCTAAAGATATCTGCACGTTCGCAAGTCGTGTCAGAAGCGGAGTAGTGACTCTACGAGCATTGAAAAAGGAGCACTACCTCATCAACGCCGAGCTGATGCGATCCCTCACGGAAAAGCTGCCGAACTCCCTGCGTGTACAGTGGTACAGGACTTATACAGAAAAGTACCAATCACTGCCGGACCTGTCGCTCTTCAGCGAATTTATAACAGAACAAGCGCGCTTCTGCAGCGCCTTCGCTCCTCCTGAGAACATACACTCATCCGAAAATGCAACAGGCAAACGGAGTTTGCAAAGAACGCATACAGCGACAGATAAGTCGACTTCGAAATGTCGAATCTGTGAAAAGGAGAGCCATCACGAGTCTGACTGTAACAAATTCAGAGAGGCCTCCAACGAGAGAAGATGGGAACTCGCGAAGAAGTTCAGCCTATGCTTCCGTTGCCTGCGATACCGTCGAAGCGGTCATAGGTGTCGACCAAAGAGATGCGAAACAAGGGGGTGCAAAGCCACGCACCATCGACTGCTGCACTTCACAAAGAAGTCCGAAGAAGCGGTCGACCAGCCGCCAAAGCAAGAGGTGGCCAAAGAAACAGTCGCCAGCTCCAGAACAACAGCGAGCCAAGCCTACCTCAAAATAATACCAATACGAGTCGTAGGACCGGCGGGAGAAGCTTCCACGTATGCTCTCCTCGACGATGGGTCAACAGTATCGCTGATTGACGAAGAGCTAGCGCAGCAAGTCGGAGCGGAAGGCCGCGTCGAACCCCTGACGATAGGCGCGATCGGGAACACGATGATAGACACTCCCAAGTCAAGAAGAGTGTCAGTCACCCTCTCCAGCCAGACGAAGGACAAGATGCCATTCAGAGCGCGCACCATTCCGAAGCTCAATCTCGCAGCGCAATCGATACGCGAAGAAGACGTAGTCCAGTGTAAACATCTGGATGACCTCAGAACACAGCTGATCTACAACACCGGCGCGCCGAAGATATTAATAGGTCAGGACAACTGGCACCTATTGCTGGCCACCGAGGTCCGCAAAGGCCCCAAGAACCAACCCGTTGCCTCACTCACCGCGATGGGCTGGACTCTTCACGGTGCGCACACAAGAACTCTGGGTCACCAGGTACACTACGTCAACAGGCTCACAGAAAATGATCAAGATCTCAACGAACAGCTGCGTGAATTCTTCGCGCTCGAATCTCTGGTCATCAACCCACGCCGTCCTGATTCCGATCCTGAGAAGAAGGCAGAAGACATATTAGACCGTCACACCAAACAAACAGAAGACGGACACATAGAAACGGCCCTGCTTTGGAAAAATGAAAGCATCGAAATGCCCGACAGCTACGGGACAGCGCTCAAGAGGCTCGTCTCAACAGAAAAGAAGCTCGACAACAATCCCACTCTTCGCGACAGATATACAGAACAGATGGAATTGTACATCAGCAAGGGATACGCTGAAAAAGCGCCCAAAGCAACCACAGCTGGTAGGACGTGGTACCTACCCCATTTCGAGGTGTACAACCCCATGAAACCGGAGAAATTCCGGATAGTTCACGACGCCGCAGCCAAATCGAGAGGAATGTCATTGAACGACTTCCTACTCACGGGTCCAGACCTACTACAGTCACTGCCCGGCGTCATGATGAGATTCCGTCGACACCCTATAGCGGTCGCCGGCGACATAGCGGAGATGTTCATGCAGGTGAAGGTGCGTAAACAAGATCGAGATGCTCTCCGCTACCTGTGGAGGGGCGACAGAAGACAGGGAGCTCCTGAAGAATATCGCATGACATCCATAATATTCGGCGCGGCAAGCTCGCCGTGCACGGCCATCTACGCAAAAAACTGGAACGCAAAGCGGTACAGCGACAACCAAACGGAAGCAGTAGAAGCCATCATAGAGAGTCATTACATGGATGACTACCTCGACAGTTATAGAACAGTTGAAGAAGCAACGCGTGTGGCAACAGCAGTCAAGGACATACACCTACAGGCGAAGTTTGAACTCAAAAAATGGGTTTCAAACAGCACAGAAGTCCTCGACAACATAGACCCGACACAGGACAGGACTGAAGTAGTCAACATCGGGAAAACTAACGCCACAGAGAAGATACTCGGTCTGATTTGGAAACCGACTGAGGACACGCTAGGCTTCAATTTGACACTCGCACGGCTTCCAAGCGACATCCTCGAGAAGGAAACACCGACGAAAAGGGAAGCGCTGAAAATCGTCATGTCATTGTACGACCCACTTGGTCTCGCCTCGCCGGTAACTATTCGAGCCAAACAGATCCTACAGGAAGCTTGGAGACGAGGAACCAACTGGGACCAGGCTCTCGAACCAGACCTGTCCGCCCAGTGGAGAAGATGGATACAACATCTGCGACATTTGAAGGACGTCGACCTACCAAGGTGCTATCCTGGGTACAGCGAAGCTACCGAAACACAAGTCCATGTCTTCACCGACGCAAGCGAGATGGCATACGCAGCAGCGGTATACTGGCGGTCAACAACAGCTGACGGAAAATGTCATGTCACTCTCGTCATGGCAAAGGCGAAAGTGGCACCACTCAAACTCCAATCAATACCGCGCCTCGAGCTTCAGGCCGCGGTAATGGGAACCCGCCTAGCCGCAGCTGTCATCGAAGAACACGGCATCAAACCCGCTGCGGTGACATACTGGACAGACAGCAAAACCGTCCTCACTTGGATTCGACGAGGATCTCGAGCGTACAAGCCGTTCGTTGCCCATCGCATAGCGGCCATAGAAGAAAACAGCAAGGTCGAAGACTGGCGATGGATACCCACGAAACTAAACGTAGCTGACAGCGCCACTCGCGACGTTCCACACCACTTTGACAAGGATCATGAGTGGTACCGTGGCCCTACCTTCTTATTCGACGATCCGTCATTTTGGCCAACAGAAAAACCCCCGGTGGATACAGAAACAGGGGAGGAAAGAACTCTCACAGTCACCGAGGACAAGGTCAACAGTTATTCCCTGATAGAAGCTATTCCAGATCCATCCCGATTCTCAAAATGGGAGCGACTACTCCGAGCTACAGCAAGCGTCCTTCGCTTCATACATCTGTGTCAGAACAGAACAGAGAAAACGTTCTACAAGAGAACTAGAAAAAACACAGAAAAGGATCCTGACTGGAGACAACAACAGAAGAAGGCGACCGAACCTCTTCCCAAGATAATGGCGAAGACATCAGGCACTCGACACGAGAAACAAATAATAGAAGCAGAATTTCTTCAGAAAGCAGAGAAATTACTCGTACAAGTCTCACAGCAACAGTCGTTCTCTCAAGAAATAACAGATCTGCAACAACACAGAACTATAGGAAAGGATAGTCGACTCAAGCCGCTTCGAGTGGAAATCATCGACAACGTCATACGGTTGAAAAGCCGTATAGCCGCCATCAGCGAAATAGCTGACGATACGAAGCAACCACCTATCCTCCACGGCGACCATCGCATCACCCAACTGTATGTAGACTGGACGCACCGAAGTTTACAGCACAGCGGTACCGAACTTACCATCAACGAAGTGCGCCAACACTATTGGGTCATCAGGATGCGGCCAACTACGAAGAAAGTGCTGGCACAATGTCTGCAGTGTCGTATTCGCAAGGCACAACCTTCCGTGCCTGCGACCGGCGACCACCCGAGAACGCGCCTAGCACATCATCAGCGGCCGTTCACCTACACCGGGCTCGATTACTTCGGCCCGCTCTCAGTAACAGTCGGTCGACAGCATCACAAGAGGTACGTAGCACTATTCACGTGTCTCACCACCAGAGCCGTCCACCTCGAGATCGCCGCCAGCCTCAGCGCAGACTCCGCTATACTAGCGTTGCGCCGATTCGCCGCTCGCCGAGGCTGCCCCACCGAGATACACTCCGACAACGGCACCAACATGCACGGCGCCGACAAGGAGCTCCGAGACGCCTTCCGAAGGGAGGCCAGTCGTAGAGGCATCGTGTGGCGCTTCATCACGCCATCAGCGCCCTTCATGGGGGGCGCCTGGGAGCGCCTCGTACGCTGCGTGAAGTCCGCCCTGTACGCCGTCCTCCACGAGAGACATCCGCACGAAGAGGTATTGTCCACTCTACTGTGTGAGGCGGAGTACACAGTCAACAGTAGGCCACTCACGCACGTCTCCGTAGACAGCGACGACGACGAAGCCATCACGCCGAATCACTTCCTTCTCGGCGGGTCAGCAAGGTTGCCAATACCTGGCACATTCACCGAACAAGACATCAACAGCAAAAAGATGTGGCGGCGCTCGCAGATACTCGCCGACATGTTCTGGCGTCGTTGGGTACGAGAGTACCTGCCGGAGCTTCAGTACCGGCGGGAGCCGCACAGCCGCGGCCCCAGTCTACAGGTCGACGACCCCGTCCTCATAGCGGACGGTCAGCTGCCACGAAACACGTGGCCACGAGGCCGCATAATAGCCGTCTTCCCTGGGGGCGACGGAGAAGTCCGGACTGCTGAGGTACGCACTTCCGGCGGTACCCTGAAGCGTCCGGTGAAGAAACTCGTGCCCCTACCGAAATGATCCTGACATCGAGACGTCGAGGCGGTGGGCATCGTGACGGCGGGCCCCGACGACTATGTTCGTCGCTCGCCGGCATGGTGCAGTGCCGCGCCGACGTACAGCGAGTCGTCACTACACTGCACGGCGGGAGATATGTTCGCGACGAACGTCACCAAAACAAGTGTAAATAGTGTCTTTGAATCAATAGTGTAGAGTCAGTGATACATGGGCAATAACAGTGACGAATAAACAAGCGCGTCAGTGATTAGATTTAGTAAATAAACCGAACAGTAAGCGTTACACTCATATCGGCTCGAAAGTGGCATTGTATTTGATTAATTTAGTATTTTAATGAGATCCAGGTAGCCTAGATTGCGATCTAGGCCTGGATATAGTTTTTTAGCATGAACGTAGCCCTTCAGGAAAGCCACTTGTCGAGGATATGACGGTCTAACGCGCTAATCTGTGTTCATAGCATGTAAATTTGGTCTAACATACCGACAGTTGAAGGATCATTACAGGCTGGATAATGTAAACGCATAAAAGTAAATAGTAGATCTCGATAGGCCATACAACCTCCTTGTATATGGCACTCTATATACTTACAGTAACAGCACCGGTTTTCGTGTAAATTATCCTGAAAGATCCTTCAACCAACCAAGTTTTGAAAAGTTTTGTACTCATTTAGCTATATTTCTTTAATTTCAATAAAGAACTACCTATTTTTCGTGTTAGTATATAGATAACACTATGTACAAACTATGTTACGATTAAAATATAATTAGATATAAGTTCAGAATTGTAATAAAACAGGAAAAATGTAAATATCAAAGTGAAATTACATAATAAAATATCCTAAAAAACAGGAAGCGATTCGCGGCTCTCGTTACAGTCAAGTTCCGTAGTACGTTAGTAAAATCAGATTGTACCAAAATTGTAGTCATCAGTACGGCAAATATTATATTATAAAGTGAGTAAATCAAGCAGTAAAAAGTAGTGCGCGAAAGTCATGCCAATCGCTTCCTGAAAAGTTATGAAAGTTTATCAGTGTTCTTATTCCCAGTAACCCCTTTCCCTGTTAGTAAACGACTGAGGTATCTACAACCTACAGGTGTAGGACGTCAGCGCCGTCTAGGTTCGAAGAGTATGCGTGTATAGTACCAATATTATCGTAGGACCAAACAGGCACACATACACCCCCGAGTCTAGCGATCACGCCCGTCCGGCACACACATGTATACTTTATTGGCTTTTTTTGCTACCGACTTGCAAAATTAAAGTTGTTTTGCACTTTTTAATGTTGTTTTTGGAAGTCGGTTGTTTTTTATTGCTCCAAAAACTTCATCGTTTCGAACTTTCCACTTGTATTGCAAGAACATAATACTGTTTCTGACCGGCTGAGAGGGTTTTGTCGGGACATGATGCATTGATCTGTTTTACCACCATAAAATCTTTATACCAATCATGAGAACCAATTTACATAAACAAAGGACTATTATGGACATACCTGATCGCAATACTGTCTACGGTCAAGCGTGACCGACCAATCTGCATTAATTACAGGTGTTCTAGTCATCCGCCAGCTAACGGTAGTGGCTTAGCTAACAATTCTGTCGGTTACCCGTATAAATTACCTTTAAGATTCATGACCCATCCGCCCTTAACGGAATGAGAGGTTCCAGATTGACTTCATAACCTATTGGAATCACGATTGTTGCTCTTGGTTCTGTGTTTAGTGAGATGACCAATCTCCTTTCAAAGGAAACACCACGGTGCGGTTGACGCAGTGGCTGATGTCTACTGCGCTGTGTGTGACGGGTTCGATTCCCACATGAAACAGATATTAAAAAAAAAAAAACATTTAATTCAGGTCATTGACCACGGTTCGATTTCTACGGTTAATTGTTCCGGGTCTAGATGTATGTTTGTGAGCTTAAATGTTTGGATACGCATCCACGAAACAGGAGAAATTCGTAATGGGAGGCTGAGTTAAAATAAAGATAGTCCCACTGCTACTGGACAGGGGCCTTCTCTGTGTGAGATGGAATGGGCCGTAAACCTCCACGAGGGCCCAGTGCTGGTTGAAAGATGACCCATATCTTCGATTTTTATTGGGATCTGGATCACGCAGGTTTTCTCAAGCTGTTTTCGTTCACCGTGCTAAGAGCAGTGGTGATGAATGAATTACTTAAAGTAATTCACATTCCTGGGTTCGAAGCCACAACCTACATACAATTGTACGTGACTGAGCCATCGATGCTCTTTTCAAATGACGAAATATTCAATACATATTTTGAGCATTAACAAGAACCGTTTTTGACACTCCTGAAAGTAACGGATTTTCAAGACGACCGGATTTTTTCCACCAGTTTCCTAAGAAAAGCTAAGTACATATGGATTCCACAAATTTTAGTTTCTAGCCAAATACGGAGTGTAGTGCGATACTGCTCAAAGCAAGCAGAGTTTAAGCCTTCCCTTTGCGCAGAAATGTAAGTTTGCCATCAGGCTTTAGCAACACAAACTAGTAAAGAACGAACATACGAACTCGCCTGTTTTCCCCAAAGTATTGAGCAGAGGTTCTTCAAGAATAAACACATTTATATCAGTTATCCCCTACAGTGTACATAACCATTCACTGTGAATTCTTAATTAACTCTTCATCTGTGGACCCCAACCGAATCAGTCTGCACGATTGTGTCTACTTCGCTAACAGTTAATGAATTATCAGAAACACCCAACAACAATTTTACTGACCTGGAAATCGAACCCAGGACATAACAACACAACAAAGTAACGTTTACGATGATAACACAAAAATGGGAAGTCAAAACGGAAGTTAAACAACACTACCCACCTTTTAGGCTTATTTGGGTAAAAAAAGTCCTGATAAATTCTTCAAAAAATACGACCTCTCTACATAACTCAATTTGCATCGTGGCGTCCTTGTTTTGAGCCACAGAGTATGAATTTATTGATTACATTAGAGTTCCTTCACTTTACGGTGGACTCATAAATATTTATGGAAAAACTCTGACATACCTTAAGAGGTTTATTTCTTCATCGACATCGTCTATAAGGTAAAAATTCATCGAATTATGCAAATGTAAAGTATGAAAGGTATCGAAGTGGTACAGTGACTAATCGTGAGACAATGATGCAGGAGTTCAACTTTGTACAAAGATCAAAGCAATGCGAGTATAGACAAAAAAAAATTGTGGGCTGGTTCGCGGAAGAAAGAAAGAAAAAGGCCTTTTCCCGATAGCAACCAATAAAAAAGACTTCCTGAATGTTTAGAAGCTAAAATTATGTCAACGTCATCTGGCTAGACTTTTCCCAACTATGTTGGGGTCGGCTTTCAGTCTAACCGGATGCAGCTGAATACCAGTATTTTACATGGAGCGACTACCTATCTGAGCCCCACAACCCAGATAGCTGGGTAACACGATACCCCTTGGTAAGACTGGTTGTCAGACTTTTTGGCCACTGACTACCTGTAACAACTGTCAAAGATCTACAAATGACAGCCGGGAGCTTAACGTGCTTAAAACTATGTCAACATACTATCTTATTAACTTATCTAAACTAATAAAAAGTCATAACACCAGTAATACCCGGAGGGTTAGGCAGAAGTGTGCCTAAAAAGTACACTCACTGTGCACGCCATAGTGTGCACCCGCCGAAAATAATACTAAAACGACGCGGCGGCGGCGCATCACTATCTGCGGGGCGACTCACCTGGCAATACTGCGCGCCGCCTGTCAATATATCCAATATCCTGAAGAATCGGCGCAAGCGTCCCTCGAGTAAATCTTATAGTAAAACTCGATACCTTGTAAATGCAAGAATAACAATAAAAGTTGATGAATGAAGAGGGTTTTACTGTAGTGCCCTTCACTCACATTTCGCCAGTTATAATATTTAAGTGTAATAATTGGCGAGCTTATAATTTGCTTGAACCGGGCACAAATTCGTGGCTGTTTCTGAAAAAATCCTGATAGACTTAGGAATCGAACCCGGGACCTCCTCATGATTGTCAACTTAGTATCTTATTTACTTACTCGTATCTAAACTAATCAAAAGTAGTTTGTTCTTATTCGACTGAACTCATCAAATGGATCTTCTGCCTTATTAACCTTCTTGCTGAGAATGATGTCACACTGAGCGACAAGAGTTCTTTTTGGGCTTAATTATATTTGAAAGGAAACTTATTAACATTTTATTCGTTATCAATTTACTTGTAATGGATTTTCAGAAAATTTACTTCAGTGCAAAGGTCACCTGAATCCTCTCGTTCTAAATGGAAGGAGGCTTTCTAGTCATTGTACACATTTTTATAAACATTATTCACTATGGCTACCACAGGTTTACAATAGCAGTTTTTACACCTTAGATGAATTCTTGAATGATGGCTCAATATAAACCGAATAAAATTACTTGTGATCACCATGTTTATATGTTAAAATAATGATTATGCATGATTCTCAAATATAAATTATAGAAACTTTAAATTGTAATCTTGAGCTAGATGCTCACCATATTTGTAAGCCTGCTACTGGCATAACATGGTGCTCGATTTTATCAATTATAAGATCTGTATTTCTGTACCTGTGTTAACAAATAAAAAGTGATTTGATTTGATTTGATTTGCTTTGAATACAAATAAAAATCATTAATTGAAAGGAAAATGACGTACTACGCCGAACTCCAATAAACTGGGAGGGAGGCAGAAGGTTAAAATGTTAATATAATTATAGTACCGCGGGTGACGCTGCAGACCTCGTGAAGGTTAGTGGGACGTGCTTGGTTCGGCTGAACCAAACCAACACGGCCAGGGGTTCATATTAGTCCATGCGAAGAGACATTTTAACAGCAGCGGCATGACGCAGGCTAACAGTACCCCACCACATTTTTTTTCCAAATAATAATAATCGCCCCACTCCTATCAAGACCGGATACACTACACTCGAAGCTGTAGACGGTTCCCATAAATATATTTAGATATAGGATTACAAAGACGAGATATGAGGAATTTAAAATTTCTATAGAAAACTTATTTTTCTCATAACTCTTGTTTAAATCAGTCTCTAATCAAAATATATATTTGGGAACCTAGATATTCTGTAATCCAATCGAAATTAATACACACTACCTTATGAATATGTTTATTTCACAAATTATTTTGGTATTACTTTTGTATGAACTACGCATGCTCCGCAGGCCTCTTAATGACTTATGCTGAACTAAAATATAATAAATAAATCAGAACAATTTTACAGCAGACAGTAAGCCAACCACAAATCCATAATTATCCAATATAATTCCATAAATACTCTGTACCACATTTACAACGCTAATTAGATTCCATTATACGAGCATACCAGGATACTTGTTCATCCCAACCCTATTAATTCAAAATATTAACATTTTGTTTATAACTTTTAATTAGAACCTAGTAGGGTTTGTTTATTATGTTTAAGTTGCTTCAGTGCTGAATAAAACATGGTTTATGGCAACAAGTTTGCTCACCAAGTTTGTAAATAAACAGTTTTGCTGTTGGTAATTGATTTAATCAATTTCTGAGAAGGAACAACCATGTTACTTTCAGATAGGTCTTCGGCATGTACTTACGGCCGAAAATGACACAAACTGGGTTTGCATACTCAGCAGGCTATCCTAGATAAGATATCATAATTACTATACATTTTAAATCAATTTTACCAGTATCGATTTGAATAAAAATAATCAATCACAAATCATCGAATTATTGAAAATGCAATTGTCAGATGTGACACAAAACGCAATAATAAGCTTCATAGATCCACAGGCAAGAAATAAGCAACTTTAGAATTTTTGAAACTCATGGCATCAAAATAGCCCAGCGCCATCGGACTAGAAACCGGCTATTGAAAAAAACGGTTATTGAAAATGGCGGTTAACCTTTTCCTATGTCGAGGTCGTCGGTGAGAAAAGGTTCATGATGATCAACGGTCATCGGCTCTACGGCTAATATGGCTGAGCCACTTCAGCCCACTTATTCTGTCAGCAGTAACATAATATTGGTATCATTTAGGAATTATATATGGTAGGAGCTCGTGGCTAATTACGAACAGCCGCTCGTTTGATCTTTAGGTTAAGCCGTGTTTGCCTGGGTTGGTTTGTGGATGGGTGACCACTCATAACATAATAGTTGGGAAAAGGTTAAGCAGATAATAATGATTTAGGAATTATATCAATACTAGCTTCTGCCAGCGGCTTCGCCCGCGTGATGTTTGATAAGTGTCCCATGGGATAAGAAGTATCCTATGTTTTAATCCAGGTTATAAACTATCTGTGTGTAAAATTTGATCTAAATCCGTTCAGTAGTTTTTGTGTGAAAGAGGACCAAACATCCATACACATATCCATACTCAAAAACTTTCGCATTTATAAGACGAGTAATTTAGTAGGATTATTTTACTGCAACGGTAGGTTCAGATTTTTATTTATTTTCGAAATATTATGGACCACGAACCGCACCAAGGACTATATTTTTTATTCCCTTACAGACATTTACATTGAAATGATTAGATCATCATAAAAAAAAGTTTTACTACAAATATAAGCAGAGTCCGCTCATGAAATCGGGTTTACGAGGGAGATAATTTATTTGCTTTCGATGACATTTTTTCTCTACTTTTCCTTATTTTTTTTCTCACTGGATTGGATCCCCCGTAGTGGCATCTAAGAAGGATAATTTATCGAAAGATACGTAGCACCTGTGACACCAATACACTATAATGTAATTTTATTTTTTTAGAAAATAATATTATACTACCTGAAGCTAACCGAAACTGTTTTTTTTCCAATTCAAGCTTTTTGTATTTTTGACCAGTTAGGCGAACATAAATGTACTGAAAAGCTGATTTTTTTTTCGCGATTACAGGTTGGTCCCAAGTTGTTTGTTACTATGACTACAATCACGTGTTTAGGTACCGTAGACTAATTGCCAGTCACCCTGTACAAGGTGTAAACCACCTCATCACAAAGCCGTCAACCAAGCATTCTGTACATCAAAACAAGTAACTTTACGCAAAAATTATTGCTGGGAAACCACTTTTTTTTTGGGGTGAAAAATCACGTTTTGTAATATAAGTCAATGTAACGCACTCAAAAAATTGTGCTGATGGATAGATTGAATGATTAAATTGTACAGGATTCGTGGAGGTATTTATAATAAGCTTGCAATAAAAACTTGTATTCAAAAAATAACAAAAAGTTGTAATTTGACCCCTAATATCTCCGTAACTAGAAGGTTCCCAGGTATGGTGTAGAACAAAAAATAGGTAAATTAAGACACTGTACTAGAAACCGCTAAAATAACATATCACAATAATCCACAATGCACTTAAATCATCTTCAAACGAATCCCCACAGCACTGCACTATGCAGACCAACCCATCATTCTCATACAATTTCATACTAGATACTCGAAGCAAGGGTTCGCTAGCTGAAATATGTGTCAATATAAATCTGTGCTGGCCACGATGCAAAGCTGTAAGATACGAGTATAGCATGGCATTACGGAGAATATCCTCGTTTGGTATACATGGCAGTAGTCTTAGCCAAATGTTTGGGACAGATTCTACAAACTCGTTGGTCTGGTGATTGCAAGTGCGACTGCTGAGGAGCAATACTGGGTTCGATTCATGGGTCAGGCAAAGCGTTATTAGGCTTTTCCATCAGGGATTTCTCAGTAGCAGACAAGGAGTCTGGATTTGTGCCCGATTGATGGCAATAGACTCGCCCTCTATTACTCAAACATTACTGGCGAAATGTGGGTGTGCTTGATGCTGACTGAGTTCCCAATGCCCTGATCCATTATGTTCAAAAGGGTCGACCGTCAGTGAGCACGGTAGAGCCTAACCTTTCGGCGATTACAAGGCGCGAAGTTATGTCCTGAACGCGCTTGGCCACGAACTACACTAGCATTAGGGCTGCGACTGCGAAGAAAACAAATTAAAGTAAGTAGCTTTTACAAACATTTTTCTCAACTTGATAATTTTCCGAACAGACTTATTGCCTCAAGACCCATCAAGGGTTTGATTCTGTAAAACCTCATTCTAAACTTCGAATCGGAATCCGCTGTGAGTTTCTTGATAGGCATTCTAAAAACTCGGTAAAACACTAGCGCCACCCTCGCAAGCGTGGCGTGGTCAGCGAGTGAAGTTAATTGACAGGAAGATTTTGACAGATAAAGTAGGAGAGATGACGGAAGAAGTGGCATTCCGTAAGTTGATTCCCCCATCACTTCTATTCGACGCTCACTTCGCACTCGAACCCGATTCAAAGTGTCAAATCAAAAGAACCTTATGCGAAATGAGAGTGAATACCGATGTGAGATGCGAGTTGCTGTTTGAATTTTACAGAATCGACCGGCAGAAGACAACATTTTCAGACAATTTATTCTTTATCAAAAACCGAGTAAAATAATCCATTCTCCACTTCTACATTAATATATTCAAACAGTAACCTCAATAATATCTATTGGTTTCCAATTAACACTCGATACAATGAGACAATTATCGTAATCACCATCATAATAGCTGTGACCACATTTACATATGAATGCGACGCAGTTCTGTCGGTGCATTATGCAAATGCAGTCGCGGTGTTAAATGTGTTATGACAAGAATTATCAAGTTAACGGTATCGTGATGTTGTTTGTTGGTACGTGAGGGTTATTGGTACAGCATCACGCAATCAAAGTCAGTCACCATAAATCAGCCTGTAATGTTCCCACAGCTGGAACACCGGCCTTCTCTCTTTGAAAGAGGGCGGGTTGTTATCCGCCACGCGGGCCCAGTGCGGGTTGGTAAATGTCACTTACATGTACATGTCTGGTTTTTTTTAGAAGAACATATACTGACCGCGTGTTGGGGAGGTTCTTCAGAAATGTCATATATCGGTTCCCTCTCGTAGAGAGAAGGCCTGTGTCTCAGCTGTGGGAACATTAATAGGCTGATGATGATGACAATAATGGTGTTCAAATCAAATCAAAATCAAAATATTTATTTGCTAGAACATGGTACATAAGGTGTTACAGTAGTTTTGTCTCAGCATATCCTGCCATAACATGGCGTGCAAATTATATATTCACAGTCAGTGATGTCAATTACGAGTACTCTAACATGCAAAATACAGGTTCTATTGACTTGTCTTCTAAATATTCCTTAACAGTATAAAAAAATTTAATTAGTAGCAAATTGAAAAGTATTTTTTAAAACAATGTCAGTGGTAAGTCTTGTAAACTATTTGGTAAATGATTGTAAATAATACCCTAAGGCCCGTTATTCTAGGGCGGCCGCTTCCGGCGTTGTCAGTTACTTTTATCCTTTTTAATTGACTTTCACTCATTCTCTCATCAGACCAAACCATCGAATCGTTACTCATTTGATTTTTAGCACTGCATCCTTTTTTTTTTGCTATTTGAAATCCTATCGTGCACACTGCATATTCACACGTAAAGGATGACACGACACAGACGCGACTGAAACGTGACAAGAACATGAGAGCTCATCACAAGCGTTCCGGTCCGTCTGCAGTGTTATTTGCATGTATTATCACGTATCACGCAAGTGAATACGTCGAATGACTTTATACCCCACCTTCCTTCTTTAAAATTCGAATCACTAATTGACATCGCGGAACATGGTGTATTCAACAGCCCCCGGTTAGACTGAGAGCTGACCCCAATATACAGGGTGTAAACGGACCGTTAAGCATTACGTAAACCAAACTAAGATAACTTACGCAAAAATTATTGCTGGGAAACGACTTTTTTGGGTGAGAAATCACGACTCAATGTAACGCACTCACAACATTGTGCTTATGATTGGATTGAATTGTACGAGGGCCGTGGAGGTGTTTAAGTTATAAACTTCCATTAAAAACAAGTACATATTTAAAAAAAAAAACTTGTGAACAGTTGGTTCAGGTTTAGTTTAGAACGGGCCTATGGACGGTGAGCTATGGGCTAGCTCGCCGTCCTTCCGTCTTATGACGACAGGCCGTGTCGACGGCGCGTTCGTGTTCCACGCGCGCCTCAAAGAGATGTCAGCAAAAAGGAAGGGGTCCGCAAGGGCCGAAGCCAGCCGGGGCTGCAGGACTGTTCGTAAGAGATACCGTGGCCCCGGAACATAAAGGGCGAGGAAGGAACATGGATGAGTTTTCGTCAGTAAAAGTCTGACACTCCCTCCACTCCGCCCAGAGCGAGAGGAGTCATTTGATGATTTCCCATCCAAAGAAAAAACACAAAGTTTTAGTTTAGAACTTTAAAAGATTGCAATGCGGCGAGCACAAGTGCCTTTCGGCTTCGCTAAGGGTCTGTTTACACCCTTTATTTGGAAAAAGCTAGGCAGATTATCCCGATGCATGGTGTATTTTTAGAAACACCTAAGCATGAGTAACCATGATTTTAAGACGTCTCTATTTAGACCATCCTGTATGCAGGGTGTAGACCATCCTGTATGCAGGGTGTAAACCACCTCATCACGAAGCCGTCAACCAAGCATTATGTACATCAAACTAAATAACTTTTCGCAAAAATTATTGCTGGGAAACGACTTTTTTTTCGGTGAAAAATCGTGTTTTGTGGTAGAACTCAATGAAACACACTCAAAACATTGTGCTTATGGATGAAATGTATAGAATGGGGGTCGTGGAGGTGTCTAAAATAAACATTTTACATGAAAACTAGTATTTAAAAAAAAACTTTGTCAAAAAGTTGGAGCTTTGACCCCCAATATCTCGGTAACTAGAAGGTTTGATGTAAAACGAATTGATCGCAATGACGGAGAGCACAAATGCCTTTACGAGACCAGACTTTTACTTGACTATAGTCAACGGGTCCCACTCATTTAGGGTCCGCGGGATGTAAGATGCTTGGTGTATTTTCCGAAACCCCTGGGAATGAGTGACTATGATTATAAGACGTCTCTATTTGGACCAACCTGTATATTATCTTAAAGTCTAACACAGACTTACACGGTTCGACAGCTAGACTTCCTCCAAGTACAAAGTTGGTATCGGTAAGTTACCATCAGTGTACAACACGTTGTCCCTAACACATAGTGTACCCAGACAGTTCCCAACTGGCGGCAAGTTGCGGGTAAGGTCGACAACTTGACTGTTTACTGGCGCTAGTTGCTGTGTACTCTCCTAAAAGTTTAATAATGTTAGGAGACGTGTGTAACTTCGATATTTGCCATTTGTTGCTTCTTAGTTGCAAGGTTGTCAGTGTCCTGGATTTGTTTTACTATTTTTCAACATAACATCGCGTCTATCATCTAGAAAAGGTAAGACAGAGTTTCATCATCCTCATCACGGCCTATTAATGTTCCCACTGCTGGGACACAGGCTTCCTCTCCATGAGAGGGAATGGGCTATAATCCACGACGCGGGCTCAGTGCGGATGGGCAGATGTAACCGGTTTCCTCACGATGTTTTCCGTCATCGTTTTGAGAGTAGTGGTGAAAAATAACGCAGTAATGCGACTGTCTTCAGGGTTCGAACCCACGACTTACTGTTCGTAAGTCGCCACCACTGGGCCACCGCAGCTCTCAGTTATGTTTAATTACAATGTAATAGGAGAGGAGAGTCAACCGATTACAAATTCAGACTCCGTAGCTGATACTGAAGAATTCCTGATGGAACACCCAACTTTAGTTTCTGATTGTCTTCATCATCATCATCTGCTTAGCCATTTCCCAACTACGTTGAGGTCGGCTTCTAGTCTAACCGGATGCAGCTGAATACCAGTATTTTACATGGAGCGACTGCCTATCTGACCTCCACGACCCAGTTAATACTGGGTAATACGAAACCCCTTGGTAAGACTGGTTGTCAGACTATTTGGGCCACTGACTACCTGTAACGACTGCTAAAGATGTACAAATGGCAGCCGGGACCAACAGCTTAACGTGCTTTCCGAGGCACGGATGAAACTCGGTATGTAAGGGTGGTCACCCATCCACAGACCAACCTAGGCAAGCACGGCTTAACCTAAAGATCGGCCCGAGCGGCTGTTACTATTTAGCCACGATTTTCTTACTGAATTAAAACACTGTTTATTTGAAACAACTCCGAAATTCTGAAACCTTTGAAATTTTGTAATGTCCGTCTTTAATCATAATCTTTAAACACTTACTAAAAATTTACAGAAAAATCAAATCAATCAAACAAGTCAACAATTCCTTGTCCTTTTTTTTTTTTTTTTAGGATGGGAAATACAATTCCTTGTCCGGATGACTTGATACAATTTCTCTGATAACTATGACTATCTTGTTACATCCCTCGCATATCTGCGTAAATAATGACGTACCAAACATTCAATTAATCACTGTATTGACAGCATTGACGGGCGTGGGACGACCCAGCGACGAACAGTGCCTATTAACGCCATCTAGTGCGTGGGAGGCACAACTTAGTTACCCAACTGATTACCGGTCATGAAACGACAGTTTTCATTCTATTCATGTATTAGTAGTGGGCACTTTAACGTAATAGGTTTCAGTAATGGGTTTAGTATGGTAAGAAGGATAGGTATTTAGTAAGAACTTAGCAGCGAAGTCACTGTTAGATTATTAATACCAATATTACAGGGTGTTACTAACTCTTCACAAAGCAGTCAACCGAGCTTTCTGTACATCAAACTAAAAACATCTAAAAACATTGTGCATCCATTGAATAGTACGGGGGTCGTAGAGGTATTTAAAGTATAGTTTTATTAAAGGTATGGTATAGAACCAAATAATGATCGCAACGATGGAAGAACAAGTGCCTTTCTTTCAAATTAAAAACAAATGGCTGTTCTCTTAAAAAGAGTGTCACGTTAATACAGATGTAAGTAAAGTACACCTAGTCAAATAAAGATCGCTAGTTTTAAGTTCAGTCAAACCGGTCAGGACAGATTGCGGACTAGCTGCGGACACCGAACGCTGGCGGACTGTGCCGGATACTTCAGCTCATATAGCCTGATGTGGAGAGTGCGATCCGCAATTATGTTCTACCAGTTTGAGCAAACTTTTAGAGTTTGGGACTAGGTATTTTTACATCCTTTATATAGCAAAAGTAACCCTGTCTGTCTGATACGTTTCACGCCTAAACCGATTTCAATACGACCTTCACGGAGGCAAAATCTCATAGGCAAAAAAGTAGTTATCTATTCCAGCTTTCAGCTTTATTTTTGCGTATTCAGAGATTTGCATAATAACGGAGATAAACGATAAATTATTACAATCACGGGTAGCCGAGTTGCCGATAGAACGTTCTATCTATGGATAGCATCAAAAACACTAAGTAATAGTAACCTAACAAAATAGCTTATGAAACCGCTCCACGCGATTGTTGCAAATATTTTAACAATATAGAATCTGATGCCAGAACCAATTTTACAAATGGAATGTTTATTCGGATTTCCAATTCAATATATGTAAGTGGATATATCACAAATAAATATTAGCTATCTACATTTTAGGGTTCCGCACCTCGATCGGCAAAAACGATATCTTTATAGGATCACTTCTTGTCCCTCTGTCTGTCTGTACGTCTGTCAAGATACCAATTCTCTAAATGCGTGAAGGTATCAAGCTCAAATTACGAGTAATATCAAATACTCATGACTTGTAGCAGTGAAACAATCAAACTTGTGAATCAACGCAATCAAAAGATATGACTGTGTATGTCGCATATTTTGGCGATTACGCATAGGGTATTTTCCCGTTGACCTAGAAACATGAAATTGGGCAAGGGGCAATGTCTAACAGCACATGTATAGGAAACTCTGAAAACGGTAAATATATAATAACAAAATACCTACAATTTTATATGGAACTCGGTGCGCGAGTCCATTTCGCACTTGGGTGGTTTTTATTCCAGTGCCATACTCTCTATAATTATTATACTTCAATTTTATTATTTTTATTTTAGAGATTGGAGCTAGTATAATTCCAGTCTTGTTTATGAGGCACTGCTATGCCTAAGGTACTAAGTAAATGGATTTATAAATACATAGTATTATGGACTATGTAAAGCTCGTTGGGTCGACGATATCGTGAAAGTGAAGTCACCTGGAAGTGTGGCAGAATAAAAGGGGAAGCGTATACCCAGCAGTGGGTAATTCCGGACAGATGATAATAATAATAATAATAATAATAAAAACGTTTATTTATCTCTTTATGATGGTGCTTAGATAGATCGGCAAACAAGGTACATAAAGTACAGTGCACTTTTTTGTGACCACCGGCGATTTCGCCTAGACAATCGTAGGATGCACAGAAATTGAAAATTTGAATAAGTATAGGCCAGAAATTATCCCACAGAACTTACAACTCGGATAAAAAGTATCCCTTATCCTAACCTAACCCAGGTCATGGTCTACCCGTACGCTGAATTTCGTTTAAATCCATTTTACCGTTAAGTCGTGAAGAGATAACAGATAGATAGACAGACAGGTGGCAGACAAAAATAGTTTCGAATTATTACAAAGACAACACACACAAACAAAGACAAAAAAAAACAACCCCAGGTCAAAACACTTTAAAAAATATAACAAATGTAAAACAGCAAAATAAATTGCAATCAGAGAAATAGAAGGAATTCCATTCTATATTGATAGCATACAATGAGAATGGATACAAGAAAACCTAAAAGGAAAAATGTTCCATTTTCTATCTATTCGATTTTACTGTATTATTCAGGATCGCTTTTGTCAGTTCGCTGCATTCTTGCAAGTAATGAGATTCCATTGAAGAAAATATTCTATGCATGTAGTAAGCGAGCTGCCAACTACGTGATACAATATACAACAACTTTAAAAATTCACTTTCACATTTTTTCACGAAATAATAGGTACACTACGTTCTTGTGCATGAAACCACTTTTAAGACAAAGATCTTTCGTGAATCTTTCGTTATTCAAGTCGCTGTTTTCTAAAACAAAATATACTTTTTTTTTAAATATTAATTTTATAGACAAAGTAAAACTCCTTTCCTTTTTTCCAAACAAATCCCAACTAATACTGGTCTGTCTTTTAGTGACCTCCATTTCTACATACGTAATGACATCGGTTACAGTGCAACAGTTCTATAAGCCGTCTCTCCAATCTTGTTTTTTCAATACAATATTTACACAAAATCCACAAACGTGTACAAACTGCGCATGCCTGCCCTTATTATTCTAGTATCAAACGAACCATGTACTGACACTGGCATAAAAATCCCCCATACAATAACCATAAACAATCAAACTCCTATTTCAATATGCAGACCTTGTAATTGCACTAAAACGCAAGTTGCCTGGCACACAAGTGCTAATCAGCAGCGCTAATAGCAGTGATGAGCAATCAGCCGCTACACACTAATTGGACTGCCCGATGACATGTAATGGCGTCGCTGGGGCCAAATTATTGGAAATTGTCGTCTATATTAGGGCATAGCAATGTTTAGGTATTTACCTAATCTACTTAAGGGGCCGGCGGAGCATGCGTTTTTCATACAAACGTAATACCAAAATAATATGAAAATCAAATATATTCTTAAGGTATTGTGTGTTTATTTCGATTGAATTACACAATTTCTAGGTTCCCAAATATATATTTTGAATGGACACTGATTTAAACAAGAGTTATGGGAAAAAGAAATTTTCTATAGGAATTTTAAATTCCTCATATCTCGTCTTTATATCATTATCCTTCCAAAATATGCATTTGGGAACATAGATATTCTGTAACTTTATCGAAATAAATATACACTATCTTATGAATATGTTTTATTTACAAATGATTTTGGTATTACGTTTGTATGAAATTCGCATGCTCCGCAGGCCTCTTAAAAATATGTGTTGATAAAGTATTGTTTTTTTAAATAAGTGCTATTATTGTTTAAAAAGTCTACAGTTAGACGCTATTCTGTCTAAAGTATGATTGTTATAATAACTTGAATTAATATATCCAAATGTTGCCAAATTGCCTTAGTTTCTAAGGAATGTGTTCCAGATTCCAGTTTGTACATAACTAAAATATATCAAAACTTATTTTTTTTTGGTTTTAAAGATTGTTTATAGACTGCTAAAATATTTGTTTGTTCAAATGATACCATATTAAGTAAAAAGCCTTGTGTTTAAAAAAATGCAAGTGTTTGAAAAATAAAGAAATTAAGGGAGGGTGTTGAAGTATTATAATAATATCTTTATAATTTCTTATTTTAAAATAGTGTACACCTTACCTGATATGGCTGTATAATACTGCATGTCATTGCCTAATTAATATTATTTGTGTGTATGTGACAACTCTGGTGTCACATCCCCTGTCATCGCAGCCTTAACGTACGAACTGTGTATTCTCTGCTTAAATAATAAATATAAAGTATAAAACTAGTGTGTTTCCATATAAAATCTCAACATACACAAGCTTATAACCGCGTCAGCTCTCGTATGAAAAGGCGCATATACACGCGCGTCCAAAATCGAGCTTACAAGCGCCGAAAATACGCCAATCTGATTATACATTGATGTGACGTAACGTTTGAAACCTGAATCTACTCTTGGTACAGACTACTACAGAGGAGCTAAATCTACTTATGTAGATGGAAGATTTACGTCGGAATCAAAGGCAGCTGAGAGCTGACCCACTGAGGCGAGATGTTCCTTTAATGGGCATTAAATTATAGGAAGACATTCGGATGTATGGATTTTATAGGTACAAAGGATATTATATAAAGAAAGTATAACATAAATAGTGGTTGGGTTTTTCCATCAGGACATTAACACGCTACCTTAATTTGTTATTCTAATGCCACTCAATACAACAACAACAACACAATTGCAACAACAAAAAAAAACAAAAACAAGCAAGCAAGCAAACAAGCAAGCAAGCAAACAAGCAATTGTAAGTCTAGTGGTCGCAAGTGCGACTGCTGAGCATAAGGTCCTGGGTTCCATACCCAGAGGTCGGCCAAGTGTGCGTGTTATTGTATTATTCCAATAATTTCTCAGTAGCAGCCACGGAGTCTGGATTTGCGCCCGGTTGATGGCAATAGGCTCGTGCCTATTACATGTGACTTAAACATAACTGGCGAAATGTTGGTGTACTAGATACACCTCTGCCTCACCCTTCGGGGACTATATGCGTTATGTTATGTCAATTCAATAGGCTTGTGTCCTAAAAAAATCTAATTAAGTCTGTCAGTTAGATTATAAAAAAATATTTGACCCGTATTTTTTCTTTTGTTACATAAACCAAAATTGACGAAGATACGACGCTTTTAAAATTCGCAATACGTCACGCCGTGCTATAGTTTTTAGTGCGTTGTGACGTCACGAGCCCCCACTCCCGAGTTTTGATGCGTTTTATCTTTGTCAGTACTCAGTGCTTTACAAAAACAAAAAATACGTGTCCATTATTTTCCAATACTCTAACTGACGGACTAATTAGTTTTGCAATTTATTGATGGTGGAAACTAGCCTATTGTCAACGAATGACAGTTCGGAGTCGGAAGTCAATTTGTTACTCAATTCACCAATTTTTAGGGAAATTGATTGCTTTAGAACTTAGGTACTCATCATCTGCCAAGCCTTTTCCCAGCTATGTTGGGGTCGGCTTCCAGTCTTACTGGATGCAGCTGAATACCAGTATTTACATGGAGCGACTGCCTATCTGACCTCCACAAGCCAGTTAATACTAGGAAATACGATACCACTTGGTAAGACTGGTTGTCAGACTTTTTGGGCCACTTTGTAACGACTGCCAAAGATGGACAAATGACAGCCGGGACCAACAGCTTAACGTGCTTTCCGAGACACGAAGGAAACTCGGTATGTAAGGGTGGTCACCCATCCACAGACCAACCTAGGCAAGCACGGCTTAACCTAAAGATCGGCCCGAGCGACTGTTATTATTTTGCCACGAGGTCCTCAACTGTTATTATTCAGCAACGAGTTGCTTTACAACTTACCATTCCTTGAATATCACATAACATAAAAACAATATCAACCAACAACAGCCGTTACTCCGCAGTGTAATGTGCACATTTCTTTGGAATAACAAAAAGGATAAAAGGAAAGAATCCTCTTCCGCAAATCGAATCATAATGTCTTCAAAGAAAAGGAAAGAAAATATATTGAGAAAATATCACTCCGTTCGCCGCAGCTCCCTGTGGCATCTGAATACATTATAATGACAGTGTGCCAATAATCGAGTGACCGCCCGTACCGAGGCTTCGGCTTGAGCCGATATCGTACTGCATGAGCCAATAATGCTCATACAGCAAAAGTACATTTCTGCGCACGTAATGAATTACGCTAAACGTACTCTATTAATTATTTTAGAACATAAATTCAGTCGTCACTAAAACTTAGTCACAAGCGGGTCGATCAATAATAATGTCGCATCAAGTGCGGCTCAGATAACTAAACAAACGTAACTTAAACGTAATTAAACTATTGCACATAACAGTAGTTTGGTGTGAACCAACTACCTTACTACAACAACTATCTGGATCAACGACGAGAAAACCCCAACACTTGTCAAGTCGCATAAATTGATGCATTCACTTTGGTGCGATGTCGAGCCGCGAACAAGGCAAATGACATCTGCTTAGCTTTCTAACCGACTTTTTCAAAAGGATACACCGATTTCTCCGTGCTTATGTGCGGGGCAGCCCCAATGCTGTTCTAGAGATGATCGCGAACCGGATGAATTGCCCATACATACGGCACTGCTGTGCCATGATAGGCATGTTGCCGTCAGCAGGGCCGGTTAGATGTTGCCTTTTTTAATCTGTTTTATTTTTATTTTATTTGTGTGTTATTGGAACAAAGTTCCTTATCGCGCGTTGTGAAAGGGGGCTAGACGGAAAAAATTCTTACGAAAAAGTTGTCACGACACTTTTTTTCTTTTTAAAAATAAATGAAGGTTGCAATGCGTTTGTTTCATTTCTATTTCGCATTGAACAGTGTGGTGTCGCGACGATTATTTTTGTTGAGTGAACATTATATTTGTTAATAATAAAAAAAATATTATTATAACTTAAAAAAAATATTTTTTTATAGAAGTTACTGATCTTTTAACATGTACTTTGTGTTGTTTTCCGATGTTGTTGATGTAACATTTATATTTGGCTACAATTTGTGTGGGATATAATCAGTACTACTAAAACAGTTAAATAAAAAACATTTTTGCAAAAAATAACGACTTCAAAATCGGTGTTTTTATAACATTGACTTAAAACTCTTTTTCGTTTTCGGCTCAAGCTAATTCCACATCTAGCGTGGAAACTCCTTTACACGACCCGATAACTCGGTTTCCACTGATCTATCCTACATCAGATTACTTCTAGGAAATTGTACATCATACAATTTCCTAATTGGAATTACGCATAGCTAGTCATCTACCTAATTGATAAATTGATGTAAACAACTATACAGAATAATAATCTCATACTGTTTTTGTTTATTTGGCCAATGTTTGCAAGCGAGACCGCCATGCTAGGATCCAGGGATCCATCCTTGAAACAGGCTTAGTGATATTCGGTTTTTCCATTGAGTAAGTCTTAGTTGCAACCTGGAATCTGAAATCTGAAATAACATCATCATCGCGCCGGTAATCGACATGAATTTATGTCACAAAATTCACCAGAAGAACGTAAATACCTTTACAGGAGCAACAATTTTATTAAGTACTAAACTCAAGTCTACAAAATATTACAGCGCTCAACAAAACACAAAAGGATTTTCACCTCAGAATTGTTTACTCGACAAAGTATTGTGTCGAAAATTAAAACTAATTTCTCATCTCCGGGACGACACTTTTCGTTGATGAACGTTATTTTAGGTTTAGTTATTTTTCTCTGTCATTAGATAAAGGTTTTTTGAAGTGAAATCTTCTTTGCGCGCGTTGAGCACTTTCAGGGTGAACAAGATCATGGAACGTCACCGAACGCTTTCATAGAACGGTTGTCTTTATACAATTATGATAAAGTTTATTTTGGATTGATCTATTCAATATTTTTAGTTTATAAAGAAGTGTTTATGATCAAAGATTAAAAGTTCAAATTGGTCATTAACACTTCTTTACAAACCAAACATAATTTAAAAATAATAATCTAATAGCACGACGATACAATTCACAAGTTACTTAGTTTTCAATTCTATCGGCTGTCCCCAAAGACTGGCCAGCTGTTTTTTGCCTGTAGGTGACAATAGTCCAACCGTGACCATGATCCTTGATGTAAAGGGTTAGGCAGTAGCGTCAACAAAGAACGATTAATGTTTTTAATGCCAATCATGCAGTTATCAAGGTTTTTTTTATTACAGTTTTTTTTTTATATTACAATCTAGCCTGATAAGGCTAATAAGCAATTTTAATGTAACTTAATTTGCAAAAAGTAAAATTATATCTAAGAGCACGTCCATTGCGTTTACTTAGCGTTTATTAAGGCGAAATCACTTTGTTCTTCTGTCCACATAAATAGCTAGTTACTATATTACATTCGTTATCAAAGTGATCAGAAAAGAAAGAGAGCACCAAAACAGGCACCAAAGAGCTAAACATAATATTGGAATGGTGTGAGCAAAGTAATGAAATGAATAAATCACCTACGGGTAATTAGTATGTTCGAGAATTACAAACATTTAGTCCGGAATCGGAGAACGTACGTCGAAGTTTACATGACATTTAGCAACGTTCACAATTTCCATCTGGGTCTACACAAGCCGAACTAGTCTAGCCTCATTACTGTTTACCTACTCTGTAACTTAACAAATAATTCCGGTACAAACGTAGGTACTTGAATTGGATTGGTAAAATTATTCCTAGAAACGTACGTACACTTCGAATTAATTGTTTCAAACCTCTTATTTCACAAATATTGTCTTGTTTAGGATAGTAACGTACGTCGCGCGGTTTCACCCGCATAGTTCCCGTTCCCGTGGGAGTACGGGGATAAAAATTGTACTCGCTGATAATGTAGCTATCCATTACTGAAAGAATTTTTCAAATCGGTCCAGTAGTTTTTATGTTTATTCGTTACATACAAAAATAAAATCTTTCCTGTCTGGAATATTAGTATAGATTATAATTTACGCAGCAGATTTATTAGGTTTTTAAGAAATATTTACCTCTTCATCAAAAAAGTGCTTTTTGTAAATAAAATATTATCAAAGCCGGTAGGGATTTTCTTCCTACAAATACAAATTAGAGCTTCGTAGAAATTCAAATGTACCTAGGTACTGTGAGGCTGCTAAACAAGCCGAAGAACAAAACCAAAGATTTAGTCGATTTAGTTTGAGGCCAATGTAAAACCCTTGTTATTATTCCGACAAATACATTTGTTGGGGTTGTCTCGTCGTTAACAGATACCCGGTAGTTGATGTAGGAAGGTAGTTAGTTCACACCAAACCACTGTTATGTTCAATCGTTTAATAACGTTTAAGTTACCTACGTTTGTTTAGTTGTCTGAAACGCCCTTAATGCGATATTATTATTGATCGACCCGCTTCTGGCTAAGTTTTAGTGACGACTGAATTTATGTTTAAAATATAATTTAAATAATACGTTTAGCGTAATTCATAACGTGCGCAGAAACTGATTTTTGCTGTATGAGCTTTATTGGCTCGTACAACACTAATGTTTATGCGAAAGTCTCACCCAAGCCACCACCTCAATTTATCCCCTTCCAGCAAATACAAGAACATTCTTATCCGAGTATCCGAGAGATATTGAAAATGTTATATGCAGTTATGAGGGTCACAAATTTGAATCACAAAGTGTGCAGCTTCCTCTACGACAGGGAAATTTCATATCTCAGTGAATCTCGGATCACTATTACGATATTCTACTGACCTTTACATATTATGCGAGAAAATGTATGATATTTTCTTTCGATTTTTCCGAGTGAACTGAGATATAATTAATACTTTAAGGAATACACAAAACGTCTTGCAAGCGAGCGTCATTTGTTTCTTTTTTATGTTAGTCGGCAAAAGCAAAGGCCTCCCCCATGGCTTTCCCAGTTTGTTTACAATTTGCCTACTAAGGCAGGCAGGCAGGCAGGCAGGCTTCTTTTAGCAATGATACTGATCTTCGGCTAATAATAGGACACGTTGGTCACTCATTGGCCATGGATCGAAATAACTGGAAATCATGAGGAGAGGTCTTCGCTCATCAGTGGGATGATGCAAGCTCAGCTCAGCTGTGTGCTGTGTATTTCACTTATTAGGCTGCTCTGTATCAGTATTTGGACAAATCCTATCTAGCAGGCTCCAAGATCATCCCACCTCGCCTGCGTCTGCGGCGATGCCCTAGAAATTAACTAAAACCTTTTACGGTTTAGCCCACAAATCCGATCATTATTACTTTTCGTGATTCATTTTATTTCGTGATTCATTTTACTGAATAAAATTTAAAATTCTTAAAATGGACTTTATGGTAATGGTTACAAAAACCATTTTAAGAATTTAAATTTTCTAACGTGATTCATTTACGATTCTGCTAAAGCGGCAATTTTAGACCCCCTGATCCATTCATTGATGGAGCTTATAAACCACCAATTAAAAGATAACAGTATGAAAAGGTCACCGAATTTGGCGAGCCGGAAGTAATTTAGGACTGTTTTGTCGTTTGAACACCTAATTGCTAAAGTATTAATCCCTTGATACTGTCATGTTGTTGATACAAACTTTTATCGAATTGTTGATACTTTCATTTGATTGAGCGTACTTCACAAAATGGCTCGTGGCTAAATATTAACAGGAACACGGATCGATAGAAAGTTAGGCTTCGGTTGCCGAGGTCGGCTGGTGGATGGGTGTTCTTCTGTTACATTTGGAGGTCCATTTCTTCCTTAAGTAAGGGTTATGTTTATGGATCATTTTCGTCATCATATCAACTTGGAATCACCCACTGCTGGGTATAGCCTACCTTCTTTTCTGCAATACTTCCCGGTTCAGCGTCTGCGTCCCTCGGGGTTTAGGACAATAATCATAATTTCATATTTATAAAATTATTCAGGACATATTCTAGTCGATACTGACTAAATATAAACAATGCCTCAATAGAATACAGTACCAGTATCTTCAAGCTTGCCACATAACTCGGATCGCACAAAAAATGTTGGAATACCCTGAGAGCGCAGAGATAATTCTAGCCTAGTTTTATATTAACTTCCTTTGAGGAGGGTGTTACCTATCTCAAGTGGTAAATGTACCGTCTGGACTGTCTTAGGGGTGTCACTCGTTACATTTGCAAATACAGGGTGTAAACCACCACATCACGAAGCCCTTTTTTTACGGATGGGAAATCATCAAATAACTTCTCCCACTCTAGGCTGAGCGGGAGGGAGTGTCAGACTTTTACTGACTAAAACCGTTGCTAAAACCTGTTCCTTCCTCGCCCTTTACGTTCCGGGGCCGCGGTATCAACCAAGCAGTCTGTACATCAAACTAATTAGTAACTTTACACAATTATTGCTGGGAAAATACTTCTTTTTTTGGGATGAAAAATCATGTTTTGTAGTAAAACTGTGCACTGCAATGCACGGGAGTCGAAAAGGAGCTTAAAGTAAAAAAAAATACAATAAACACTAGTATTTAAAAAAAAACCTGTCAGAAGTTATAACCCCCAATATCTCCGTAACTAGAAGGTTCCCAAGGTCCAAGATATGGTGTAGAACAAAAAATGATCGCAATAACGTTCGATAAGAGTTTTTTTACAGTCTTTATAACTTAACTAGCTTCTGCCCGCGACTTCGTACGCGGATCCTGTTGCTTATGCCAGCGACAACGGGTTCGTCAAAATCGAAGATCTGAAACGTCTGATGTCGAATTCTGAGCCCGGGGAAAGGAAAATAACGGATCTTTCCCATCTGAGCAACACATACCGTTTGTTTCTTTTTGCCATTTAACAGCTTCACAAAAAGTACAATTTTGAACCATACCTCCGATGGCGGAATATGTGGCGTATTCAATCATAGGAGTATACGTAAATGCACTCCGTTCCTTATCAACCCAAGGAAGGTCGCCATGCCCTACGGCTATATCTTGAGACACATCCGATTCTTCAGATTATAGCAACATTCTGTTCAGACAATGTCGAAGTCGATCAGAATTCAAACGTTCGTTGCGCTCTTCTTCTGTCTCTTCATGCCGTACTCCAGTAATTCTTTCTCTCTCACTTTCTAACTGATTATGAACATTTTGTCGTGTGCGTGCGTGTTCGGGGCAATGTATGATAATCTCGAGCAACAGTTAGTCGCGCATCACGTTCGTTTCAAAAGACCTGCAGTTAGTAGATGTGCGAATACGCTGAGAACTCAAGCGCAATTCTCTATCCGTGAACGTCTCCGACTCGCGAGACAATGCATGACGTTCACGATCAGCAGTCAGTCGCGCATCTATTCTTCACTGGTCTCTATAGACCTGGATGTAGATGCGTAAATACGCTGAGAACGCAGGCGTGCTTCGCGATCCGAAGAGGTTTCCAAGGAGCAAGTTGCAGCCTGATGTTCTCGAACAGCATCAAGTCTCTCCTGACGCTCGATTCTTGGGATCTGATGATCCTTTGGAACATTGGGAAAGATTTGACCTCTTTCTAGGCATGGTTATAGTTTTGTTGTGAAGATACCTGATCAACTAAAATCTTAGTAACTGCTCCCCTGCGTTACCCGGTAGGCTACCGAGTCACGAAGATAAATGGAAAAGGAAATTAAACACTCAAATAACATAAGCCCGAAGGCATATTTATTCGATAAAATAAAATAATAAATGGAAGTTTTGGCCAGTAGACTCAAATTTTCAATGATATACCATCGTCATATAATATTGAAAATCAGTCCTAAACTGTTACCGCCTTCACCGCCGCGTGGAGGAACTCCCAGCTTATGTTATTTTATGAAGTATAATTAGTGATAGCTTTGCAATAATTTTCAGATCAGATGTTTCTGATCTTCGATTTTTTATAAGTCAACAGGAAATGCCCATCAGACCGAACAGCTTTTGCTAAGACGTCATACCTATATGTGTTATGGTGTAGCTGGGCTATTGGAGTTCCACAATAGGTGTCCCAGATCTTCAATATTTATAAGTCAACAGAGAGTGCTCATCAGATTGAACAACTTTTGCTGAGACGTCATTCCTATAATAATATGTGTTATGGTGTAGCTGGGCTCATGGAGTTCCACATCAGGTGTTCCAGATCTTCAAATTTCTTCTCTCAGCAGAAAATGCTCATCACGTGGAACAATTTTTGCTATGGTGTCATATTTGTATCTCTTATAGTTTAGCTGGTCTGTTGCGGTTCTGCATCAGGTGTTCAAGTTTTCAAGATAAATTATAGCCTATAGCTGACCCACGTCACTTCGTCTGCGTCACATAAGAGAGAAAAACGAAAGGAAAAAAAAAATCCCCGTTTTTGCAACATTTTTCATTCCTGCTCCGCTCCTAATGGTTGTAGCGTGATGTTATATAGCCTAAAGCCTTCCTCGATAAATGGACTATCCAACACAAAAAGAATTTTTCAATTTGAACCAGTAGTTCCTGAGATTAGCGCGTTCAACCAAACAAACAAACAAACATACAAACAAACAAACTCTTCTGCTTTATAATATTATAAATATATAATATATAATATGATATAATATAATAATATAATATATAAAATATATAATATATAGTATAGTATAAAGTATAATAGTATAAAGGGTGTAAAACACCTCTTCACGAAGCCGAAAGGCACTTGTTCTCCCCATCATTGCGATCATTTTTTTGTTCTACACCATACCTGGGAACCTTCTAGTTACGGAGATATGGGGGGTCAAAGTTACAACTTTCTGACAAGTTTTTTTTTTAAATACAAGTTTTTTTTGGAAGATTTTAATTTTTAACACCTTCACGACCCCCGTACTATTCAATCCATCCATCAGAACAATGTTTTAAGTGCGTTATAATGAGTTCTACCACAAAACATGATTTATAACCTCAAAAAAAAAAGTTGTTTCCCAGCAATATTTTTTGCGTAAAGTTACTTAGTTTGATGTATAGAATGCTTGGTTAGCGGCTTTGTGATGAGGTGGTTTACACCCGGTAGATTATATGAACTGTCTTGAAGAAAACCATTACATACCCAGTATCCTCCGTGTCTCGGAAAGCACGTTAAGCCGTTGGTTCTGTTGTCTTTAGTAGATTTTGACAGTCGTGTCAGGTAGTCAGTGAACCGACAGTCTGTTAACTACACAGTTTTTCCAATGGGGAATTGTATTTTCCAGTTCTAACTGGGCTGTCGAGGTCAAAAAGCAAGCCGCTCCATCTAAAACAGTGGTATGCAGCTGCATCCGGTTAGACATACAACATTTTTGAGAAAAAATGCTGACGATATATTACAACTGAGCTCATAATGTAAGTAAAATTTTGAAACCATAACCGCGAGGAGGTGTCCCAGCAGTGGGAAAGTTCATCATGGAAAGTTATTAGGCTGATGAGATCAGCCTAATAACTTTCCATGATGATGATGAAAACAAATGCATATTCGAGCTTTGTGCAAGTACAGTGGCGTCCAGTTTCAACGGCGTATCGCATTGAATAAAACAAACGTGCTTTCCGAGACACGGAGGATACTGGGTATGTAATGGTTTTCTTCAAGACAGTTCATACTCGTATAATTAAGTTACCGATGACCTGGTGAAGGTTGCGGGAATCCGGTGGATGCGAGTCGCAAGGGACCGGTCAATGTGGCGACACTTGGGGGAGGCCTATGTCCAGCAGTGGGCGAAGAATTTTTCAATTTGAACCAGTAGTTCCTGAGATTAGCGCGTTCAACCAAACAAACAAACAAACATACAAACAAACAAACTCTTCTGCTTTATAATATTAAATATATAATATATAATATGATATAATATAATAATATAATATATATAATATATAGTATAGTATAAAGTATAATAGTATAAAGGGTGTAAAACACCTCTTCACGAAGCCGAAAGGCACTTGTTCTCCCCATCATTGCGATCATTTTTTTGTTCTACACCATACCTGGGAACCTTCTAGTTACGGAGATATGGGGGGTCAAAGTTACAACTTTCTGACAAGTTTTTTTTTTAAATACAAGTTTTTTTTGGAAGATTTTAATTTTTAACACCTTCACGACCCCCGTACTATTCAATCCATCCATCAGAACAATGTTTTAAGTGCGTTATAATGAGTTCTACCACAAAACATGATTTATAACCTCAAAAAAAAAAGTTGTTTCCCAGCAATATTTTTTGCGTAAAGTTACTTAGTTTGATGTATAGAATGCTTGGTTAGCGGCTTTGTGATGAGGTGGTTTACACCCGGTAGATTATATGAACTGTCTTGAAGAAAACCATTACATACCCAGTATCCTCCGTGTCTCGGAAAGCACGTTAAGCCGTTGGTTCTGTTGTCTTTAGTAGATTTTGACAGTCGTGTCAGGTAGTCAGTGAACCGACAGTCTGTTAACTACACAGTTTTTCCAATGGGGAATTGTATTTTCCAGTTCTAACTGGGCTGTCGAGGTCAAAAAGCAAGCCGCTCCATCTAAAACAGTGGTATGCAGCTGCATCCGGTTAGACAAACAACATTTTTGAGAAAAAATGCTGACGATATATTACAACTGAGCTCATAATGTAAGTAAAATTTTGAAACCATAACCGCGAGGAGGTGTCCCAGCAGTGGGAAAGTTCATCATGGAAAGTTATTAGGCTGATGAGATCAGCCTAATAACTTTCCATGATGATGATGAAAACAAATGCATATTCGAGCTTTGTGCAAGTACAGTGGCGTCCAGTTTCAACGGCGTATCGCATTGAATAAAACAAACGTGCTTTCCGAGACACGGAGGATACTGGGTATGTAATGGTTTTCTTCAAGACAGTTCATACTCGTATAATTAAGTTACCGATGACCTGGTGAAGGTTGCGGGAATCCGGTGGATGCGAGTCGCAAGGGACCGGTCAATGTGGCGACACTTGGGGGAGGCCTATGTCCAGCAGTGGGCGTCTTTCGGCTGAGATGATGATGTGATGATGATGATTTTTCATCCTCGCAGATTTTAGTCAGAATATTATTTTAGTTCTGAAACATAAAATGGTGGTCGTCCTTATTTCAAGGAAGAGCGCCGTGAATAGTCTTTGTCCACTTAAAGTAGCTTTATGAAAGCTTCCGGTCCATTAGAGAATTCTGAGAATATCCTTTTTTTTTTAATTGTTGATTTTGTAACACCTCTTAATGGCATACTAAATATTTTGAAATATAAACTATTGCGTCAGTTTTCTCACCATTTAAAGGCAGTCACATAGTTGCGTGCAATTTCACAATTTCATTTGAGGAGCTCGTGACCTTAAAATGACAGCTCTTCGGGCTAATCTTCAGGTTAAGCCGTGTCCGGTCTATGGAGACCAACCTAGGCAAGAGCCACTATCCTTATGGGTGACCATCCCTCCGTGCGGCCTTTCCTCCGTGCCAAAGCACGTTAAGCCGTTGGTCCCGGCTGACATTTGTAGATTTTTGACAGTCGTTAAATGAAGACAGTGTTTCGTAAGTCTGACAACCAGTCTTATCAAGGAGTATCGTATTACCAAGTACTAACTGGGTTGTGAAGGTCAGATAGACAGTTAAAATAATGGTATTTAGCTGCATCTGGTAGGACTCGCGAAGTCGATCAACATAGTTTGAGTCGTTACCCGTGGACCCGTGGTCCCGGTGGGTCGACCCATTACCGGGTCCATGGGTAATTTTAATTACCCGTGGTGCCATGCCACTAGGAATTGTTTCCTGGACTTCTGAATATATCAATAGAAAATACAAATCCATACTAACAGCATATCATATTCCACCGGGACCACGTGAGTCAGTTTGGGAAAGGCTATTGAATGAATAAATATATGATATGAATTTCACAAATAATGACAACAACAACGCAAAAAGCCTGCCACCACATTTATCTATGAAGCACTGTCAAAATGAATCATGGAGTTTCTAGGAACTCTGAGAATAATCCAGTGTAGGTACTGATGGTGCAACGGAAACGTCACGGAAACGTCTGCAGGCACTCTTAAGAGCTTTATATCTCCTCAAAAAACTCTAGAAATGTTTACATTCCATTTTATTCTTTTACATTTTTATTTTATGTAAATCTATGATAATGGGCGCACTTAAGAGGATGCGTTCTGACAGCTGGCAACATCGCAAATAGCTGTCATATATTTCGCTGTTTGGATGAATAAATAACTGTTCTACTTAAATAAAATGATGAAACGTTCTTTATTTAACTAAAATATTGAAAACTAGGTGTTGCCCGTGACCTTCGTTCGCGTGAAATTATTAAGTATAAAAAATATTACTTCCCCTTTTTAATCGAACCCTAATTATTTTTCTAAAATAAAAGTAGCCTAAGTTAGACCATATAAAATCTATTCTATTTTTGATTATGGCAAGTGCTGTCGATGCCAATGTCGACAATTCTACCAATATATAAAATCAACTCTGCCAGTAAAAGTCCCGTCAAAAACGGTCCAGCCGTTTCAGAGATTAGAAACAGAGAGATTAGAATTTAGATCAAACAGAAAGATGGGCTAAAAAATATGTTTTTGTTAGATGTGCCGTTTAGATTTTCATATGCATTTAGTAAAAAGCTGTTATTTTGATTCTACAAACAGGAAATTGAATTTTATTTATTTGTATAGACTATAGCGTACACGTATTTAGATACATTTTAATAGTAACACTGGATAAGGTAACAGTTTGTTTGATCTTCAGAGCGACTTAATAAAGATTTTAAAACATTAAGTATTTATTTCAATGCGCTTTGAACTTAGCTCTGTTAAAGTGTAGTAATTTGTAAAATAGGCCAGAACTAATGACATGGCTAGAACCGCGCTGGAACAATGGGTACACTCAATAAAATAAGACACAGAAGGATGATTGCGCAAAATACGCTTTGACGTGAGTTGCGGACACCTGCCTGTTAGACAATACAATACAAGGAAAAAGTTAAGAAAAAAACAAACAAGGGTCTTTTTCAAATCCATCTCGAAATTTTGTGAAAATAACAAAGTATTTGAGAAGCTTAGACATCAAGAAATGTTTTTTAATAGACATACGTAGGTCTCTCCTAAGCTGTGCCATTCACCCTTGTTATGTCTGTCCCTTATAAGACCTTCTTCAGGTTGTTTATACATCTAGCTGAGTAGCGTCCCATCTAGAACTCACTTGCTTAAAGTCGGCAGTCATTAATTTAAAAACATAACATCACGGCAACATACCTGCAGGGTTAGCCAGAGGTGTACTAATACATCACATGCATACACACACACCACACATAAGTACATATTATACACTCCATTTCACCAGTTTTGTTTAAGTTCCATACATATAATAGTTAGCGTGCGTGATATCATCAGCTGGTCACAAATCCATGCTCCGTGACTGCAACTGTCAAAAACCCAATAACACTTAACCAGCCCTGAAAGTCGAACCAACTAAGCTAGGCGAGGCAGGGTAACAGGGTTATTACGGTCAAAAGGAGTTAAAAGGGCACATTCAGAAAGTGGACGTCTTTCGACTGAAATGATGATGATGAATTTGATTCAGAAAGTTGGCAACATCGCAAATATCTGTCAATAATTTGTTTTGCAATTAGAGAACTAAAATATTGATTTTGAAATGCAATACTTAATTAATATCGTAACACCGAATATCAGTTTTAGATGAGAAAAAACGATTCCAAACACCTTTTTACAACTAAAACGGTTACAACATCAAATTCAGTGTTTTAATTGCAATTAATATTCTAGTTCACTAGTTAGCCAAATTTCTTATTTCCCTACAGTAATATTGCCAAATCAATTAAAATAGGTAAATATTTGAAAGCTATTTGCGACGTTGCCAACTTTTTAGATACACGCTCTTAAACTTCTGCATTTCCTACCTCTGACCTCACAGCTGGTAGTTGCAGAACGTTCTTGGCAGAACAAACGGCTAGGTATATCTCTATACTATATTCTTTGTGGCCGCAATCACGCGGCCCTCGTCGTGGTCTGAAATAAAACACTCATCTGTCACCCTGTAGGTTACAAGCGAGCTGTCAGCTTATACCTTCATTTTTGTAGTTTTAGATTTTGTGACTTGAATTTACATTAGACGGAGTTGTCGGAGCCCGGCGTTCAGCAAACTTGGACAAATCAGTCTTTGTATGTGCAAATATGAATATGTAAAATGGACTTTCTTTTTAATTCATTTTAATTCAAATTCATTCATTTACTTATAGTTTAAATGTACAGGGTGTAAACGGACCCTTGACGAAGCCGTAAACCAAGCATTCTGTACATACATCAAACTAAGTAAGTCTACACCAAAAATACTGCTGGGAAACAATATTTTTTGAAGTGAAAACTTCTTTAGGCGCGTTGAGCACTTTTTGAGTAAACAAAAATCATGGAACTCGCGTGACCGTCACGTACGCTTTTCTTAGCACTTGTAGCCGTTCCTTTCTATCGGCAGTCCCCAAAGACCTGTTTTTATTTTTGGGTACGCAATGAAAATATTGTGCTGATGGGTGCATTAATAGTACAGGGGTCATGAAGGCATATAAAGTAAAGTTTACATTAAAAACTTGTGAAAAATTTGAAAATTTGACCTCCAATATCTCCGTATCTCTGAGGTTTTCAGATAATGTCGAGTACAAAAAACAATATCGTAATGACAGGCAGAACATGTGCGTCTTTTCAATTCACACCGACAATCCCACAAGTTATTATTACACACCAAGTACTTTTTTTTCGAAGTGGCATCTCGCAGTTCAACCTAAAAAGGTTGTCGTCTGCTTCACCGGACTTTGAGTGTAAGGCCTCCAGCCAGGGCTAAAAACTTACAAACTAAGTGACCAAACGCTAAGGGCACCCCCTGCGGGGACCGGGTCTCGGCTTAGGGCGCCGCTGGGAGAGGACAGCCAAGGGACAGGCTGGATCTGAGTGGACACATATGTACTCACAGTTTATTTTGAGCATAGAGCTTTATTAGATACCTACCTAAACAATTAAAAAACAAAATTCAATAGACAAGAGCGATACTATTGAACGTTTCCGACTACATTTTTGCTCAAACTAGAATAACTAGAATTAGAAGCCCGCTTTGAACTAGTAAAGCAAAGGAATATTTCAGAAAATATCAACAAAGCTGTGAACTTTCGCGTTCAAACGTGAAATTAAAAATATGTATGAGCTATGTTCAGTCGTCGTACGTACATTTAGTACACAGTACCCCTGAATTTGTTTGCACAAAAAGTATTTGTACACGGCCCGGGACGAATAATATTCGTATGAACGTGCGTAACAATTCTAAAATAGGAAGATAGGTTATATTCTTTGCCTTGCAAACAACGTGCAACGCCACCCACATTTTTTTGACGACCCGAATGGCGCAGCGGTATTGAGGCTGCCTTACGTTCTTAGGGTCCTGGGTTCGAATCCCGGTAGGAGCAAATGTTTGTGTGATGAGCATGGACATTTGTTTCCGAGTCATGGATGTTTATATGTATAATAAGTATGTATTTACAAACAAAAAGTATATATGTAGTTTATCAACTGTCTGGTGACCGCGACACAAGCCTTGCTTAGTGTGGCACTAGACGGCGCTGTGTGTAATGTCCAGCAATATTTATTTATATTTATTTTACATACCTTAATCTAATAATGTCTATGGACCAAAGACGTGGGAATGCATACTACCATTTAAGGGGCCACTTTACGCCAACGACCTTGAGCTAGTCGTTCTTATTGTGTTTGTTCGTAGAAATAAAACCAAATGCGAGTCGAAGTCGCTCTCGAACCCCCCCCCCCCTTCCGACACCCTTACGACAGACGATTGAACGGAACCCAAAAATCATCCATTGCTATCCATTATGTAGATTATTGACAGAAGCTATTAATTTATTTTGTAATCAATTTTCCATTACAAACTATTTTCCATTTAAGGGCTACCGCACACTACAGACAAGACTGTCTTGAGACAGACTTTCGCTATACAAAATATATGAAGATGCGCACACTTGAGACAAAACGTCTTGCAGACAAAACTGTCTCATACCTACAAAAACTGCACAGCGACAAGTCTGACTACCGATGTCGGCTTCCCTTTTGGATGTACGCGGGCGCGCACATCTACGACAAAACAGTCTAGCGATAGGGCATCGAAAAATGGCTATTATCAAACCCGGGTTTTCGGTTTCGGGTTTTTTTTGTCCAAAACCGGGTACCCGAGTTTTTCGTTTTTTTTTCATCAAATGATAAGATGTTTATTTTGCAAATAGGTTTTTTAATTTAATCCGCTGGATGCGAGTCGCATGGGACCGGTCAATGTGGTGACACTTGAGGGAGGCCTATATCCTCAAATGGACGTCTTTCGGCTGAAATGATGATGATGAATGCAATAAATGAAACAAATCAAAACTCAACTTACATTTCTTATAATTGACCCCTTATTTACATCGTTGAATAGTTTTTACTCTTGGTAATGATAATAATTTTCGATTAAAAATGTTTCGTTTTACCATTATTGTAAAAAAAGTAGTTTATTTAATATGACTTTTTACTTTATATTGAAAAAAAAATAAAGTTAATAACATAGTACCGAAAGTATACCGAAAGACCCGGTACCAGATTGTTAAAAAAATACCCGGGATTTTCGGTACCGGAATTTCCCGGGAGCATGCCCTATAGTAGACCAAACAGTTTCGTCTCAGGTGTGCGATGTGCCCAAGACAAAACAGTTTTGAGACAGACTTGTCTTTATGAGGCAAGTCTGTCTCAAGACAGTCTTGTCTGTAGTGTGCGGTAGCCCTAAACAATCACTAAAACTCCTGCCATAAAAGTATATTGAATATGACACAATTAACGTCGTTGAATTTATAGCGGTAATACTTTTGGGCGATTTTTAAATGTAGCCATTTGGTACCCAGTTTGAACTTTGTGTTTTAGGAATATAAAAATGTTGTTTAAATGGTTTTTGGGTTTAAAGACACGGATAGATTGCTGACACCTTATTTTGTATACTTCAGTACGCACAGCAACCATACAGCTATACTAAACCTGTTTATGCTGATCTTCAATTGTATTGGAAATCTATGCAAAGCGAGGCCATGTTATACTGGATATGTATAGCTTGATGTGTCGCCGTACAATATCAGTCAAAATCCACACCAGTTCGACATTAACTACACTAATAATGGTCTCATCAGTTACGGGGACTGTGGTGATATGTTCAAAGCTACTAAACACCTTTACATAAAAATGTACCTACAAGTTAGCATCATCTTCCCGCCCCTGTTAATTGGGGTATGTCTCCACCGATCACAGTATCAGATCGCGTTAGCTACGGATCACGGCGAGTTGTATCCACTGATACCGTTATCCGTTTCCCTCGTTATCGTGTTACCCACTGATCACGATATCCATAGCGACATGAGGTAGGGTAGGGGCGCGCGGCGCATCGTATCATTCAACTCTTTTATTTTGTACAATTCCTCACACAAATCATCCATATTTTCTTTGGCCTTCCCTTACCCCTCCTTGTCATCACCATTTAAATTCGTCACCCTTTTAGTAAGAAATGCGTTTCATTCTTCATAATCACAGATAAGTAAGCCAAAAATTACACAAACAATTTCAATTTCGATTTCTGAGTATTGGGTTATTGCGAGCTACTGTTTGCAACGTTAATTTAACATAATTGGAACTTAACGAAAACTTGAAACTCATTCAGAGTGAGTTATACAAACTACCAACAAAGTTAGAATAATTAAATCTCGGAGAACACAACGGAGATTCAAAATGTTATCAATTCACTGCGAATAGTTTGAATAACAAAGATATTAGAGGAGAAATACTAGCTTTATTCGATATACGTTAGGGTATTATAAGGGGGTCTCAGGTAATGGCCTCATTAGTTGTAATAAAAATCTATTTACAGAATTTAACAAGAATCGATGGTTAGGTGGTCAACAACACAATCGTTTCCAGAGATTGGGTGCAATAAAACGTTTTCTGGTAATCTATTATCAGTGCACCGATGATTTTTGACCTGACCAATTTATCAGTAAGTCACCAGTGAAGTGAGATTTGGAGATAAAATATTTCGAAATAATAATATATGAATCAATTTGTAGATAATAAAGAAAAAATCGGTCAACGCTTGTACCTCATAAGGGCTGCGAGTGGCGCACCATATTTGTTTAGAGAAAATTTTGCAAATTTATGTCTTACTACTATATAAAAAATCAAGTCGAAACACGAAGGGACTCAGAAGGTATACTATTTTGTATGCCATTTCCCATACAAAAAAATCACGTTTGGTGCCATAGCTCTCAATATAAGATTCCGATAAGAAAATGCTTCCGAGGTTTTTTATCCATCTTCCAAGAAATAAGCGTCTTGCCGTCTGGCCTCTACTCATCGCCACGTACCAAGCCGTTAGGTACTAAAACCGTTGGTAAGAGGGGGGAGGGGTTTGGTCTAAAGGGTGTAAATAGACCCTTAACGAAGCCGAAAGGCACTTGTTCTCCCTGTCATTGCGATATTTTTTTGTGCTGTACCATGATCTGGGAACCATCTAGTTACGGAGATATTGGAGATCAGAGTTCCAAATTCATCACAAGTTTTTTTTTTTTTAATACTAGCTTTTCAGGTTATAACTTTACTTTAAACACCTCAGTAACCCGTGTACTATTCAATGCATAATTATGTCACAATTTATTTACATTTTTGCATTTCACAATTTTACGGTTTCACTTCAATGGATATAATCTACCGAAAAATAACGCGTTAAATTGTAAGCATTGACAATCTTTCGAGAGTTTACAATCTCGCTAGATAGATTAAAATCTAACGGGTTTTTTTACGGTGACTCATGCATCAGCACAAAACCGTAAAACGTGATTTTTCTCCCCAAAAAAATCTCAGCAATATTTTTAGCGTCGAGTCACTTAGTCTGATGTACAGAATGCTTGGTTGGTAGTTTCGTGAAGAGTCGGTTTACACCATTTGTAATAATAATGGTCCTTGTTCATGTATTCTCTCGTAAACACGTTTCGTCCATCGCTCATTCATTTTAACTCATTAGTTTACCGCGCCGCTAGTCAAAGGCGGGAATTGGTGCGTTGCAGTCATACATCATAATCTGTCATTTGCAAAATCTACTTGTTCCGTTATGAGAAAAGAGGATTTATTAGGACGCCCCTAATGACGCGTTTCGTGTGTATTTTTGGGAGCTGAATAACGTGGTGTTTATCATTTATCTTGCAATGGAAGACCCTGTACTTTTTTTGGGTTCCTTACCCGAAGGGGACTGTCCGTCCGTCTGTCCGTCTGTCTCTCAGCAGGCTGTTTCTCATGATCCGTAAAAGGTATACATATAGACAGCTGAAGTTGTCAATAATTGTGAAACAGAATTTGTTTTTCTGTTGCTGCTATATAAATTAATAGAAATAAATTAAATGGGACTCCCTTACTTCCCGATGGTACGGAAACTTTTATGCGTGAACCGGACCACTTGGCCGGTTTTGCTATCTGACGCACAAGTAACGCATGTTCACTTTGGCCACCATTAAATACAGATATTTAGCAGAAAACAAAATGCAAAGGTACAAAATGAAACATTGTTTATGTACTTAACTCAAAACATAACCGCTAACAAAACAAACATGACAAAAAACATAGAATACTGTAATCCAGAAAACACCATAAAAACACAACCTTCTATTTGCTGTAAACCTAGCAAAGTAACCCTATCAGATATAAACTAAAACGCCCCAACACCCAAAGTACCTGCAACATGTATAACACAATTTTTTTCTGACGTTAGGGTTGGCCCACAACTCCACTCATTAAGGCTCGACCGGCTTTTGATCACAGCTCCACATGTAGGGCGCAGTCATTAAAATTTTCGACGCCATTTTAATGGAGTAACTCTGAGATTTCTTTGGTCTACAGTTTTCGCCTTGGCAACGTAAGTTGAAAGAACGTTTTCTTTGATGGTAAGTGCGGTATGTTTAGTCTGAACAGACCAAAATGAATGGACCGCGGTCCGTTCAGACGTAAAGAGGAGAGGAGAAGCTCGTGGCTTAATAATAACAGCAGCTCGGGTCGATCTTTAGGTTAATTCGCACTTGCCTCGGTTGTTGCGATTTTGCTCCATGCCTCAGAAAGCACTTAAGGCGCCTATACGAGCTAAATTAGCAACTCTATTTGTGGTGGTTCAAACTTCGTTTGAAATGCTGTTAGAATAAAGTTCTAATCAGCTTGCACTACAAAGTGGTTGTTACGTCAGCCACTGCGGGCCAAATAGCGCGAAATGAGTGGTTTCGATCGATTTACAAAAAAACTATTGATTGGATTAAAAAACTAAAACAGTATCATGCTAATATATTGCTTGTAGAATTATTTGCCAAAAAATCAGAATGATCGCATGCATATTAGTATGTTTTCTATTGTTTGAAAGATATTTTTAGAGGTAAGTTCGTGATTTCTTTTTATCGAGCCAAATTAATTGTATTATGTTTTCAAAACAGTATCATGCTAGGATATATCCTGAAGAATATCATATATTTTTCTGGTCTTGTTTATAGCAGTGAATCATATACTTTTAGTAATTATAAAACTCGCGTTTAGCTCGTGTAGTCGCCTTAAAGCAGTTGGTCCCAGCCGTCATTTGTAGATCTATGACAGTCATTACAGGTAGTCAGTGGCGCAAAAAATCTAACATTGTTTTACCAAGGGGTATCGTATTACCTAATGCTAACTTGGTTGTGGAGGTCAGATAGGCAGTCGCTCCATTCAAAATAGAGAATAGGGAGACGATAAGTTTTAGAACGAAATTAGCTAGTTTCCACCATCAACAAATTGCAAATCTATTTAGTCCGTCAGTTAGAGTATTGGAAAATAATGACTTGTATTTTTTTTATTTTGTAAATCAATGAAAATAATTTAATTTTAATAATTTTGTGACGGCATAACGCACTAAAAATTATACCACGGCGTGATATATTGAGAATTTTTAAAGCGTCCTAACATCGTCAATTTTGATTTACGTAACAAAAGAAAAAATACGGTTCAAATATTTTTTACCGACTTCTAAAAAAGAAGTATTTTTTTGTTTTTTTTTATGTTTGTTCGCGCATAGCTCCGTCGCTTGCCAACCGATTTAGGATTTGGGAAGGCTATACTTTCAAAATGGTCCCATAGTCACCAAGTCGGGATCTGATGATCTGATGATGGAATCTTGGCAAAATCGAGGGAACTATTCAAATTTTATAGGCACACATAAAGCGATTTGGGTAGTTCTTGAAAGAGTACTTTCTTGGAGTAGTCCCACTTCAATTTGGTGAAGATTTGCTGCAGAACTTCGGAGATAGGCAACGGAACTCCTCAATAAATGGTAGCAAATGGACTGGGATTGTTGAAATCTCATGTCTGTCTATTGCTTACACCAGTTCATAACATTACATCACGGCAGTACGCTGTGAAGGGGTAAGCGCATGTGAACCACAAAAAAGTGAAAAATAAAAACTTTTTTGCAAAAAATTAAAACCGACTTCTAAAAACACAAAAAAGTGAAAAATAACTTTAGCTTCAGAAGTCGTTGACAAAAAAAATAAATCAGTCAAACAAAGGTCATCGACTTCTGAAGCTAAAGTTATTTTTCACTTTTTTGAGTTTTCAGAAGTCGGTTTTATTTTTTGCGAAAAAGTTGAAAAAGTTTTTATTGATAACTGACAGTCTAATTAGTTTTTTTTTGTTCAGTACACAAGCCTATGCTATTGGTTGTTCACAACACATCTCCTTTCGTCTTGTCTCCGCTTCAGTGGAGTCCGGCCCCAAACCAGTGAACAATCTGTTCGAAATTTTGAAAAAAGAACAAAACATTACAAATGTACAATAGAATACTTTACAACACAACACGACTCCTTCGTCCAACCTATTCACATTTCATGGCATAAGGCCGTTACCGACGTGACGTGCGAAACATCGCCGCTTGTCTCTTTACACTGTCACTCCGGCTAATTGAAAGTCTGTGGGCGCGTGACGTCATTACCAAATGAAAGTTCAGCGTTGGCGTGACGAAGGGCGACTGGCGACTGGCAACTTGATGCTTTCATTATACACCTGTAGTGACATTGTGATGGCTACGGCTTTCATGACAGATGGCAAAGAATGGTTCGAGATAAGATTTTGTAAGGGTGTGAACAGAGCTGCGGTTGTGCAATCTAAATAAAGTGTGTAACTGATTCCTTAATACCTATATTTTAAAAATAACACATTAAAAACTTAAAAAACCGGCCAAATACGAGTCGAGTCGGACTAGCCCCCTTTAATATTTAATTTATTTTTATTACTTTTGTTATGGCGGCAACAGAAATACACATTCTGTGAGAATTTCCACTGCCTACCTTACTCTTCGGGTACGGAACGCTATGCAACGCCGCGCAACGCGTGTCTTTATAAAGCAACCCACTTTATAAAGGACACGCGTCGCGTAGCAATTCAGATATCTGCTACGAAAATGTAGCAGGTGTAGCCGTGATGTCATTACTACGGCTACGCCGTAGCAACCTGAAAAGAGTTTGTAAGTACCAATTTGTTTCAGTTCTACAGACTTTTAGACATTGGACAATTTACAAAGAGACATGTAGTCAACGAATATAAATCTATTTTTATTAGTCGAAATTGTGTAACCACATGGGCACGTTTCACATTATCAGAAAAAGACGTACGTAGTGATATTCTGTAACTGTTGTTCTGTTTCTGTACTACGAGTATATGTGACCGTCATAAATTAGGAAAAAAATAATTTTGTTCATGTACTATTTTCCATTGCACGTACGGTCGAACAAGCTATTTGGTTTACAGTTTAACCCACAAACTACATTGAAAAATGTAAACCAAATAGCTTGTTCGACCGTACTACAATCAAATTATAAAATGAATGCCTAGTAGTCGCAAGCGGTAACTGCTAAACACGAGGACCTGGGTTTGATTCCCAGGTCTAGCAAAATGTTATTAGGACCCCCCCTATTACAAAGAACTTAAAGTAAATAAACACAAGGCCTTCAGATATTCACCATCATCAATCAGGTATTATCTTTACTGGATGCGAGGCTTATGTGTAAGCCACTTATCTATACAGCGTGAAATTTTAATGGTTGTTTTCCAGCGGCAGGACGATTACCCATCAGTAGCACTATAGAAAAGCAAAGTTAAACTTAAAAAAAAAGTTTTTTTTTTTTTCAAATTCTTAGTATAACTTATTGGGTTTTTTGTTGTATTAAGTCAGGGAAGTGATCAGCTGATTTATACGCGAAGTGCAACGACCGCACGGCTGTTCTGGACACCCCCCGCGCCCGGCCCGCTTTCCGCGTAGATATTACTGATGGTTCAAGTGGCATTCGAGTTTTGTTCATCACATTGTTAATCTGCCATTTGTTGAGTCTAATTTTTTTGTTATACATTAATCGATTGTATTACCAATACAATCTCATTTCGCTTCGGGAAAACAACCACTAAAATTTCAGCGTGTATTAACGACCTTACACACAGAGGCACTTGGCAGATGCTCTACTTAACGTTTTTGATACCATCTTAATTTGTTACAATAAGTAAAACAAAGTAACAATAATTATTTGTCGCAAGGACACAACGTGCTTACAAAATATTAAAACATAGTTTTGTAGGATAAATGTAGTGTGTGATGGGATTCGAATCAAACAAAACGCAAGCGAACTTTACTTTTTGAATTTTAATGAAAATTACACGTTTTGTTAGTCTTCCATCTTTATTCGTCATCTGTCGTACTATATATCACTGATCCTCTAATCCATCACCTTATTTTCCCTCATTCAATCAGTGTTGCCATTCCATAAATGTATGTAAAATGACATCCCACCAAAAACATTCTGTAAAAACCGGCCAAGAGCGTGTCGGGCCACGCTCACTGTAGGGTTCCGTAGCTTCCCAGACCATTAAAAATACCAACATTTTTCGTCAGCAAAAATAACTTTGTTTTTCATAGTATTTGTATGAAAAACAAAGTTATCATTTGCGTTTTTTTGAAAAAGTGCTATATAACTCAAAAACTATTCAACTCATCAAGTTGAAAATAATTTTCCTAGAAAGTTCATATAAAGGTCTACTTCTGTGATTTTTTTCATATTTTTTAAACTTATGGTTCAAAAGTTAGAGGGGGGGGGGACACATTGTTTTTGACTTTCGGAGCGATTATTTCCTAAAATATTAATATTATCAAAAAATGATTTTAGAAAACCCCTATTCATTTTTAAATACCTATCCAACAATATATCACACGTCAGGGTCAAAATTAAAAAAAAAATCGCTCCCCACTTTACGTCTGGGGGAGGTACCCTAATAAAAATGTTTTTTTAAATTTTTATTTTTGCACTTTGTCGGCATGATTGATATACATATTGGTACCAAATTTCAGCTTTCTGGTGCTAACGGTCACTGAGATTATCCGCGGACAGACAGACAGACAGACATGGCGAAACTATAAGGGTTCCGTTTTTTGCCATTTGGCTACGGAACCCTAAAAACTAGCCAAGTCTCCATGGAGCTGCTTGTTTATCTCTAAAAAGTAATGAAATCTAGACAAAGTCGTGCCAAGGCTAAGGTTCCTCACTGCAATTTCTTTATTATTTATAGTTAATGTTGTGTGACTTGGCCGTTGAACATTAATTTAGTTTTCGCGTAATGTTATATCTATTGTTACTACAAAATTGACTTGTAGGTACCCACTAACGTATAAAGAATGTTCAACGGCCAAGTCACACAACATTAACTATAAATAATAAAGAAATTGCAGTGAGGAACCTTAGCCTTGGCACGACTTTGTCTAGATTTCATTACTTTTTAGAGATAAACAAGCAGCTCCATGGAGACTTGGCTAGTTTTTTACAGAATGTTTTTGGTGGGATTTCACTTCCTTTTGTAGAAACGTGGGGCATATTGATTTATTTTATTAGATTTTCTTATTTGACACAGTTTTTTTTCTTTTTAGGAGTAGTTTTTTTATTATTACAAATCTTTCTTTTCTATTTTTCCGGTTCAGATTATTGTATACAGTAGCAACAGTTTTTCGTATGGCCCATTCGCGTTCATTATTTATTCTTTTAGACGGTTTAATTTCTGAAAGATCGGCGCGGTATTTACGCCTAAGCCGGTTGTATTCGGTGATCGCTGAAGCTTGAGCTTTTATACTCTTGAAGTCAACATTTATGAGGTGCACCACATGAAGATATTGGTTACTCGTGAAAGCACCACGTAGGCTTAGCCACAAGAGAATATGGAGGTGCCAATGTCCATGGGGGCATTTTTTAGACTTAGACCTTGGCTCTTGTGAATTGTTAGGGCATACGCCACACAGCTTGGGAATATTTCTCTGTACACGTATGCCCGGGGTATGATCTCAAATTTTGACTTAATAGGCAATAATTCGTGAATCAAATTATTAGCGAATTTTCGAAGTACTGTTTCTTCATAAAATTCCTAACCTATTCAAATCTTCGAATTGTTATAATAACAAGCTAACCTTCGCAAACCTCACGAAATAATAAGCGAAATCAACGAAATGTAAATAATCCCTCCGAATCCCTAGTAAACGTTTTCAAGCGCAGTAGGAGAATGTCGTAAACGACTGTAACGCGGCCGGTTGCCACTTCGCCATTTAAGGTTATCGGAAAAACAAACGTAAGCGCGTTTTAAAATACAGTCAGCGCCATCTAGCGACGTTTGCGGGTATCACCGCCACTCTTAGTCCAATGCATTATATTTTGACAAAATTTTGAGCGAATTTAATCATCATCATCATCATCATCAGCCTATTCCCACTGCTGGGACACAGGCCTCCTCTCTATGCGAAATTAATATTTTAGTGTAATTTGTTTATTTAATTTGTGTAATGTTCGAGTAGAATAAAGTTAATCGTTCGACTATTTCTTCTCGTAAACTTGTAAGTATAAGTATAAAAGCCAGTCTAGTCTTATCCAGAGTTTTCCTTCAATTTTATTTATATGCGTATTAAAAGCAGAAGGGGAGGCATTCGCCCAGCAGTGGGACGCTATAGGCTAGATTAAATTAGAAGATGTGTCCCACTACGCTGGATTTTTGCAATGACAGTCGATTTTTTTATGTACCAATAGTAGAAGGGGGCATTACCATATCTGTACTTAATATTATAAAGCAGAAGATTTTGTTTGGTTGAACGCGCTAATCTCAGGAACTACCAGCTCGAATTGAAAATTTTTTTTTTGCGTTGGGTAGTCCATTTATTGAGGAAGACTATAGGCTATATGACATCACGCTGTGACTAATAGGAGCGAAGCAGCAATAAGAAATGTTGCAAGCGGGAAATTCACGCGAACGAAGTCGCGGGCAGAAGCTAGTCTCTAATACAGCTGAGACCAGCTGAGGGTTCTTCATCAGATACTTCAGACCTTCAATTTTTGACATCAAATGAAGCGGCCCACTAAGTTGAATATTTTTTGTAAAGGCGGTATGTCGATCTCTCTAATAGTTTGGTTAGGCTCTTGTGTTTTCTAATCAGGGTCACCAGGTACTCCAGATCTTCGATTATCCTAGTTTTTATAGTTTTCCCTTTATGTGGCCATTAAACCCTAACTCTGTACCAAATTTCAGCTCTCTGAGTTTATGGGAAGTACTGGTTCTATTTTGATGATCATGAGTGAGTGAGTGAGTGAGTGTCATAAATGCGAAACTTTGCTTTCGCTTAACTTCGGAACTAAATGACCTAGAGACTTGAAATTTTGGATTTTAAGTATGTGATTATAGCTTACTAGATGACGAAAATTTCTGCGTTCTGGTCTAATCCAGAGGTTCTCAAATAGGGGCCTGAAAATGCGGCGAAATGGTTCCAGTAAAGGATGGTACGGCAGTGTTTGCTTCGCGCTCGACTTGGCGGGGGCACTGCCGTGCCCCCAGATTTATTAAATAACACATTTTTTATTAGCCTGACGTATCCCACTGCAGGGCAAAGACCTCCTCTTTCCATTTTTCTCTGTGTTTACGTCAGTTGTCACGCCACCTCCTTTCGGAACCCAATTTGTTGCCACTTTGACCCAATTTTGATCCGACATGCGGCAGATGGGGCCTGCCCAGTTCCATTTTAATTTGGTGGCTGTGTTGTAAACGTCTGCGATTTGGGTTGAAGTACTTGCATTGCATGGGTAAGTCATAGATGGTAGCCCACTCCCTCACACAGAGCGATGGCCCGTGTGTCCCAACAGTGGGAACATTATCGATCGGATACTAATGCTTTAATTTAATAAAATAATTTTAAATCAGAACAACAGTATCACAAGTCGAGTGTCACACGCTTGCAACGTTGCCAACTTTTCGCTCGATTCAACTAATTTCGATTCGATAAATTACCCTTACGAAGTGAGACAGGAAAAGTCTGTTCGGTGGGCTTTTCAAACATTGACACGACAGGCTATTGCGCTTTGGTTTTTTAAATGTTTTTTTTTTTCATCTATCTGATTTCGGTCGAGACTGCATTCGGTAGCTTCCTAGTTTGGGTGTAGAGAGCTTTGGTGTGCTGCTCTTTCATGAGCTCTAAGTGGCTAGCATATCCAACTTTGGCCGAAAAATTCCGAGCACAAAGCGGGCATGTCAGAACACCATAGACAAAATTGTAGGGTATAGCTGTAGGTGGCCTAGCTTAAAGGTCATCACGCTTAAGTCTATAGCTGCGACTTTTTTCTCTCTTCAAAGAAAGAAAGAAAGAAAGAAAAAGCATTTATTCGCCCGCACAGGACAAAACACATCAAAATTATCAGTATAAAACTTACTAATAAAAGTTACACAGAAAAAACAAATTTATACCTATTTAAAAATTAAAAGAAACGAAACTCGTCCTGTACGAGGCCAAAAGGCTCCTATCTCAGCATGGTGCTGTAACATTAAAAAAAAAACGAAGCTCTTCAAAGGCATTGACTTGCCGATGGACAAGACATTTCCACTCGGGCCGATTTTGTGCCTGCTTTTTCCACACTTAGCGGTCAAATTTAGGAAATACTTATTTAACAGAGCTGTATCGTGTAAACCAGCGTGCTCAAGGATACTTTTATTTTAACCCCCGACACTAAGTATATTGAAAAGGAATGAGAAATACTAACGAAATGAGACGAACAAAGAGGATTGATGAATGGTACCTAAGACCTAAAGAATTATTGTTAATTTAACTTTTAGTATATTATTTATTATGTATCGGGTTTTTTTTTAATTGTCAAAAATATATTTTTCATATCGATTACGGTTTTAAAGTTAATTGATTGCAATTTTAAAATTTTATTCGTTTTTCAAACCTAAAAACATTGTGCAATCTTAAAGCATAGGTCGACATTAATAACATAATCCCCAAACATTTAGTTAAAAGGTTCTATACCACGCGGTTATAAATTACCACCCACGTTCGACTCGGTGCATTCGTCCACCTACCACACGAAGCCCTAAATATGAGGCTATCTATCATGAAAACTAATCAAACCATCTCGAATTCTCCACTGCAACAGGAATAGATCAAGTTTTAACAAATGTTCAAAGCTGACATGGCACAGGACTGATCATTCTTGGCAAGGTGACGATATTATGGTAGGCTCTTGTTTGTTATTTGAGAGGCCTAATTTAGATGATGAATGTGATGTTATTTGTCAATTTATGGGTATTAGGTCAGCGTGAGTCGTTGATCAGTCATCGGCCGAAATATGCTCGGAAGTGGTCGAACTCAGCCAATCGAACCAAATGTATCATCACGGCGGCGGCGGTTGTTTTACGAGAACATTCTAGATTACGTTCGATTCCAGAATGTTCCGCTTTGGAACTGTCTAGGAGGTTCGAGGGTCATCCTTGAATCTTCCATTATGGAACTTTGAAGAAGGTTCCTAAAATCTGTGGAACTTTCTTGAAGGATCGGTCGGTATATAAATAGCCGTCGTGTAGCAGGAGCAGTCTGATTAAGGCGATACAACGAAGCGAATCTAAGTGAATAGTTATTAATACTGTATTTGTGATTGAGTTTATGTTTTGTGATTAATATTTAACATATTCGGTGTTTATTTTATCCCATACCCAGCTAACAGTATCTAAAAGTTAGCCTAAACTCCACAGTAGCCAACATCGTCTGACAGCTACCAATCCGAACTCTTGCATTTTAAAACATTTTTCAGATTATTGTTTTTTTCATTCTGCATACTTTACAGTCATATTCTGTAATCACTTAATCAGGACCGGTATCGTCCGGGTACGGAAGCAGAAAGCTTGCAAAAAAGCCTTAAATACACCATAGCGTGTCATTCATCATTTTCATGCCCTTATCCCACCTTTGGTCTGGAATGTCTTTTTCTTCTATACTTCTCTATTATGTCATTCTTCATACAGTCTATTCATCGTTTCTTTGGTCTTCCTCTACTCTTAAGCCATCTACAATCATACTCAACATTTTCCTAACAACATTGATGTCGCTACCACGATAACTGATTACCACGCAACTTACACACCAAATGTCAGCGTTAAGGAGATTCACCAATAAATCACACCACCACCAGATAATATTCCCCAGAACAATGACTTGTCAGTATCACGCCATCGGAAAACCACAATGACAATTAGGAACAAAACTGTTAAAATCATGAATATTACGGTCGGGTATGACACGATTTCATTAGCCAAGCTCAGACCCAAAGTTTGTCAGCATAATCTAAAATAACGTTCCACATAAAACCGTTAATTACGGAGTTGTTAATTCGACACGGTATTTAGTATTAGTACTCGATCGTGAAACCCTTCCCCGATCAAGATAAGCCTATGTCCCCGGCTCACTTTACATTTTACGTCAAATTGCTAACACGCCTGATCGGTATCAGTACGAATTATACATGATAATGGTCAGTGTGGGCAAACGGGAATCTTGGAATATGTATGAAAGGATCGTGGACTTGCAAGAGCAGATAAGACGATAATGTTAATTTGTAATCAACACGATTCACGTAGACAGGTCTGGTCGTATTCCTGTACTACTGAATTCATGTGTATGTACGTAATGCTACACACGAATTCAGTAGTATCGTTGTTTTCGACTCAGTTGTCAATTTCGCCTCGGCTACAGTGACTAAGTTTGCCCATTTTGATCAAAATATACTATTTTACAGCCAAGTAAAATCATTTCATCAATCCATATGGGATAATCCTAAAAAAATCGAATTAGTCCGTCAGATAGATTTCCAAAAAACAAGCCCCCCAACTCATGATCTGTGATGCGTTTTAGAATATAATAGAATAGAATAGAAACTTTTTATTTCAGACCGGAGTCCATAGGGTTAGTAACATTTTTTTTTTTTTTGTTATTTTCACCAATTTTAATAATTTTTAAAACAAAGATTACGTATCCAATATTTTTCGATAATCTAACTGACCGACTAAATGGAATCATATTTTTGGTCAGGAGCATCCCCTATTGCTTACAGCTAAGCTAATGACCCAGCTTCGAATTTTGAAAATCAAAGACATACATATTCTCAAAAAAATTCCTCATTCTAGTTTGACACTACTTCGCCTCAAAAATAAACTAACTTAATTCTTAAAATAAACAAAAATAGCAGCCCAATAAAAACGTTATAACTTACACCGATAAAGATTCCAACTTGTTTATTTGTCAACAAACAGACAATGATTGCCATCTTATAGGAGGGATAATAAAAATGAATTTCAATCCCTCTTTTCGCTCGCTTACGACACTCACCAAGAAGATAGATACCTATTTGCATTATTATAATGAGAATGAGACATTTACATTTTTCTTATATCTTGGTAAACATAACAGGAAACTTATAAAGTAGGACATCCATCGTACTAATGGCCAATTTATGTTAACGCCACTCCGGAGCCTGTCAACCGAAAATAAAAGGGATGCCTCAAAGATAAATTGAATAATACTGGGAAATCGACGACTTAAATTTGAAGCATTTTTTTAAGCGACAAGCTTCAAAATTTCATTTTAAAGCAAAGACATGCTAATGCCCATGTAGCCCGTGGAACACGTGTACGCTATTGTTCGATAAGTTTTTGCTTTGCTTATTACAAAAAAAAACAACAACACATCATCATCATGCACTGTTTTGTTAGTACTTGTTCACGTAGGAACGCGCGGGCGCAGGCGCGGGTGCGGGCGCGGAGACCTGTCGAGTTCGTGTTCACATTGGCCGCCAGGCGTTTGCGCTAGTCCGTTTCTAGCGACAAGTTCATACTGGTTGAACTTACCTGACGTCGCGAGTGAATGGCGCGCTCCGCCGCTAGTTCGACGTGAACACACACAAACATCTCACGCGTTTGATATTGCCGCGAGCCCGCCGCGCGCGCCAGTCGCTAGCTTGCCCGCTACTTAGACCGCACGTGCGTTGTGTACGTGAACACTTGCATATTACGCCATATGTTTGATATTTTGTGACCGCGCCAGCCACCGCGCCCGCGAGTCAACGTGAATGAGTACTAAGCACTGTAAGTGCACATCATCATCATTCTCCTGGCCTTACCCCAATTAATTTGTGGAGGCAGCATGTCTTCCTCTTTCATACTTCTCTTTTACTCGTCATATAAGTAGTCAACTCCTTTCTAGCCATATCGTCCTTCACCCAGTCTATCCAGCTTATCTTCAAAAAAACAACATTCATCACATATTTTTGTAGTGAACTTATGAACGAGTAGGTATTCCATCTAATTTTTTGCAAAATGGTGCAATGGTGCTCGGTGGCATTAATTTTGTAGAAATTTTTCTTACATCGACACAATAAAACAGCTTATCAATATTGCATGAAAATGATGAGCCTCTCCTTCCCAGAACGACATTTTCTCGTAGCTGTTTTTCACCATCATTTGCTCGTTTCCGTCTTCTCTCATTCGGATTTTCAGAATAAAACACTCTTTTTTGTATTGATGTTAAAAGCGATTTAGTATGCAGTTTCGTTGACGCCATAGGAAGTCATGAAATATTACCATCGTAAAATGCTGACACGATTTGTGTAAAATGTTAATGGAATAAAAAACTCTTTTGTTCCAATAAGTAATCATCATCATCTGCCAAGCCTTTTCCCAACTATGTTGGGGTCGGCTTCCAGTCTAACCGGATACCGCTGAATACCAGTATTTCACATGGAACAACTGCCTATCTGACATCCACAACCCAGTTAGTACTGGGTAATACGATACCCCTTGGTAAGGCTGGTTGTCAGACTTTCAGGTAAGATTACCTGTAACGACTGTCAAAGCTTTTCCAAATAAGTAATAAGTATTTAATAATCTTTGAGAGTGCAACTAATAGACCTAATAGACCATGCCATGATGATGATAGGCAATGGCCTATCATTCCGTCAATGTAGACCGTGATTTCGACATTTCTGTCCTCAATTTGCAAAAAGGTAAGATTATTCAATCACACCACATTCCTGGGCTCCAGCTCACTGAGTGACAAGAAAATTCCTTAACAATCCTCTCATCATTGTGAACTTGTTTATGAAATCCTCAATGTGAACCTAAAGTGACAATTTGACTGGGCCCTTCCGTAAGGAAGGTCCTTACTTTGCGTTATCTTGTCAATCAAACACAAGGGCAACGAGCACTCTTAGGAACATCTAAGTTGGAGGAAGCGGTCTCTTGATTAAATAATGTCAAGACTTTGGTTTCTGTTGTTATATTTTCGGTTTGCGAACGGAAAAATTGTGTTATGAATAGTGGAGTTTAAGTATATTAAAAAGCGTGAGAAATGATAAGCTGATATTGCCTGACATATCTTTTCGTATCATGGGGGTGCATACAAAATAACTAGTCCAACATCTTTGGGAGTCCACCATATGGCATTTAGAATGACGCCACTTAATTAAGCATGCATTGTCATCCAAACTAAACGTGTATGCAATATTTCAGTTCAATCGGTTGGGGATAACTGAAGAAAAGAAGTTTTTGTACAGAAACTGATCAAAAACGATCTGACCAAAAATAAATATTTTCACACTACGAGTAGTACCAAGGTATGTACACTTATAGGACAGTTGATTGAAAGACCAATGAAAACGGACGGACACGCGGAAATTGGAAATCTCATGGAGTAATAGAAATTCACTGTTCAACTGCAGTATGCAGCTTTTTGAATTTCCACTGGTTGATACATCCACATATGACTTTCGTGTGTTATTTCCAGGTATTTGCTGTAGCCTAACGAATTCCGGAAAAACAAAAAGTTTAAAACTTTTCGATTTTATGCTCTGTTTGTTTGATTTGTGTGCCGTTAGGCTTTACGGTCTGACACTAAGCTGAATATTTGCAAAAAAGCCCAGATTTCTTTTTCAGTAGGTTTCAATGTCATCATCATCATTTAAGCCGAAAGACGTCCACTGCTGGACATAGGGCTCCCCCAAGTGTCGCCACATAGACCGGTCCCTTGCGACTCGCATCCAACGGATTCCCGCAACCTTCACCAGATCAATGTAACTTTTTAATTTTCTAAATTAAATCGAAAATTCCGAACGAGGGACCAGAAAATTACATTTGATGCCAAATCTGACCCAGAGAGTTGTATTGATGATTCTTATGTTTATAATTTCTTAAATACACATACAGCTGGATTTTGATTTGCAAGTTGCAACTTATAAAAATCTTATGAAGAATTTCGCAAGCTATGAAGCTATCTCACCCTATCCCTCTTAATGATTCATGTTCAGCAGCGGATACTAGAAATGATTGATGGGTGCAAGAGCTATGGCAAGGGCAATCTACTTTCAGGAAATTACGACGTTCTTGCCGTTCAGAACTCTAAGCGTCTTATATACAAGACTTTAATAGGCCTATTGGATCTAGGTATGGCGTTTAGAAGTTTAGTATCTTTTGCGGTTGTTTTATTATTTATTTCTGCAATAGCTGTGATGCAGTGGCGTAGCGTGCCTTTGCCTCGTATATTTTTTTTTGGGGGCCCTTATGAAGGGTAAAGATTTCTCACAAGGAAAAACTATTGTTTGCATAAAATTAAGCAACTTTTTCCAAAATTTTTACAAACTATTCAAATTAAATATAACACTCCTTGCCTTTTTTCGGCAAACGAAACGAAACGAAGAAATTGCTTTTTTTACTTTTGTCAATTCTGAAAAAAAAGGGAAGTTTTATTAATTTTTGCTTAAATGCACGTCGAGGGCCCGCGTAGCCCGGGGGCCCCGTATAATTGATACGGCAGATACGGCGGTAGCTACGCCCTTGCTGTGATGGGTGCAAACGTTTTTACGAAGCCGAGAGGCGCTCGTTCTCCCCGTCATCGTCATTTTAAATACCTCTACGACCTCCACGACCTCCATAATGCATCCATCAGCACAATATGTTACACGAGTCCTACCGATAAAACGTGATAATACACCGCAATAAGAAGTCGTTTCTCAGCAATAACTTTTGCGTAAGTAACCTAATACTTAGTTTGCACGGAATTCTTGGTTGACGGCTTCGTGGAGGGTTCATTTACACCCTGTACACATTGGGAACAAAAACAAAATATTAAACTTAACTTACACTTACAACAACCTAATACTAATATATACAGTATGTTAGTTTAAACGAGGGACTTATTCAAACCCGCAATAGTCTATGCTTACATGATACTAATAAACATATGAACAAAAAGAAAACACTAATACATAACAGATAGATACATACCAAAAACTTCGCCTAAGTTTCGCAACGTGTGCGCCATGCGCTTATCGCAGAACATGTGTGCGGGTCAATGACCTTTCTAGGTATAATCCATTTTCCCTTCATACTTTAAATCTGGCTTTGGACAGGCAAATATCTAGGTAACTAGGTACTGACCGAATGTTCGCAGTCGTTGATTGACACCTTGCATAATAATTAACGGTTCCTCGCACAATATCACTAGATAACACTTAAGCACGAACCACGATCCCAATATTCTTCACTGGAATGACGATAAGACGTAATTTTTGGTTATTCAAGAATACGTTTACAGGACACTCTGAATGTCGCGAAGTAAGCGGGGTTGTTTGTTAAATAAAAAAAAAAAAAAAAAATACATTTATTTCGAGCAACATTAACTCATATGTGGGAGTGCACACAAATACAAACAAAGATAATAACACAAATAAAATAAAAATAAAACAGAATAAAAAAGGCAACATCTAGCCGGCCCTGCTGACGGCAACATGCCTATCACAGCAGTGCCGTATGTATGGGCAATTCATCCGGTCCGCGATCATCTCTAGAACAGCATTGGGGCTGCCCCGCACCCTGCGCACCAGCGACGCGCCCCGCTTGCGCATGGTCGCGTAAAAGCAATCAGTGCGCGCCTCAGCGAACATACCTGAGGCGCTGCAGTAGCGAGGCAGCCCCAATACTGCCCTGAGCGCGTTGTTGAACTGGACGCGGAGGGCCCCGAATGATGCACGCGTGTACCTCTCCCACAGGCTACACGTGTAGAGGGACGTACAGTACGCCTTGAAGAGCGTTATCTTTACCTCCCTCGAACAGCGCGCAAACCTACGTGCTAGCATGTTCGCCCTCACCGACAAGGCCCTCCGTTCCCGCTCCATGTCAGCAACTCAGCATTGTCCTTGAGGTCGGTCGTAACTACATGCCCTAGGTACTTAAATTGATCCACCCTTTCGAGTGGAACACAGTTTAGAAAAACGGGTGGACAATTTTGCAAACGTTTCGTACCGGCCTCAAAGACCATGCATTGACTTTTAGTCACATTGTACTTCAAACCATGACCAAGGGCATACTCCTCACAGGTCCGCACCAACTTTCTGAGGCCACAGACCGACGCGCTCAGTAGCACCATGTCGTCTGCGTAACTGAGATTGTTGACACAGATTCCACCGACGTGGCAGCCGACATGCTGGTGACTGAGCGCGACGATCAAGGCATTCATGTACAGGTTAAAGAGGGAGGGGGAAGTCAACCCCCCCTGCCTCACCCCGCACTGCAGCTGATAGGGCTCCGACATTGCACCCGCCCACCCAACGCTGTTGACCTGATGACTGTACCAGTATTTAAAAACGTTAATAAGTTCACGAGGTAAGTTTATTCCCTCGAGCTTATCCCACAGAATGTCATATGATACCAGGTCAAAAGCCCTGGACAGGTGGAGGAAGCAGGCGTGCACAGGAGTCTTTCGATCTGTGTAATATCTGACGGTATGCTTAAGACACAGTATTGCACTCTCAGTTGACAGTCGAGGTCGAAACCCAAACTGATTATCGTGCAGATCTAAGAACTTGTTTAACTGTGTATTAAGCAAACCGTCAAAAACTTTTGCAATGATCGTTGCAAGAGAAATCGGCCTGTAGTTGCTTTTATCGGCAACATCTCCCGTTTTATTTTTGACTACCGGGACTACTACGGTTTTCATAAACTCAGGTGGTAGGTATGAATGGCTCACGCATAGTGTGTAAAACATTGCTAATACCCTATTTACATGTGGGCCAGCGTGAACTAGGTGCTCGATGCTGAGGCCATCGTGGCCAGGGGACTTGCCCTTAGATATAGCTTTTATAGCCTGAGCCACATCTTTGGCAACGAAGCAAGACCCCCCGTCCCCATCTGGCATCGCAACATCGAGCACCGTCTCCGTCGGTCCCCGTGGGGATAATACACGGAAATGGTCCCTGAAAATATCAGCAACATCCTTAGGGTCACTAACACCCCCGACACTCACCGGTAGTCCAGGTCGAACGTTTACTTTGTTGGTGCCCTTCCAAAAACTACGGAAATGCCCTCTCTTATGTTTGTCAGCAAGGGCATCCATTTTGATTTGGTCCTGGTGGTTTTGACACCATTTAAGTCTGGACTTGAATATTTTGCGACTTTCATACATTTCGTCATATACAAACCCAGACCTTGGCTTACCACACATCACCCACTCTAGAAACTTCGACCTAGCCGCCCGGTGGGCCCCGCTAACATGCTTATTCCACCCAACAATGCGTGGGCCATTCCTACCTCTCCCCGCGCGCGTGCCTTCCCGAGTCGTCGCCGCTGCCGACGCCGCTCCTCGTAGGGCGAACACAATGTCAGAATAAAGCCTGTCAAGAATATGCCCATGGTCCGAGTTATTACAGTGTTTATGTCCACAGTTTGTAAACTCCACAGGAAAATCAATACATCTTAGCCTACTATGACATTCTTTCACATATAAGGCAATCTGCTCATCAGTTCTGTCCCCCCATAACACATCGTTGCTTAGTAGGCTTTTATCAGGTAACTTTGGTGTTAATAAGTCTAAATTACACTCTATAATGAGCGGGAAATGATCAGACCAAAATGTATTATAGTCCACATAAGCATTAAGGACAGACTGTTTTGCCGACTGCGTAACAATACAGTGATCCAACCAACTGCACGTTCCATGTGCCTCACTTAAATGCGATACGCGGAAACGCAATATTAGACATGCGGAAGTAACGGCGCTCGCGCATACACTGAGGTCAGCGCGGGGTGGCGCGGGGATGTGCCCTGTCGGTGCATCGGGGACATTACAAAGGAAAGGGGCGGAGTTTGCGCACGGAGCTCAGGACCGGCACGTGTTTTGCCGCGTGATACCTACTTGCGCGCTGTGTCCATGAGTAATGTATTTAATTAGACAATTATGTCAAAAATTAAGGTTATAGGTTTTTTACATATTTGGATTGAGAATCGAATACTGAATACCTTCCCTCAATATGTCCCTCGTTTAACCTAACAGGCTGTAGATTACTGCATCAAAAATCTCCTCCTCAACGCTGACAACCGGTAATGTGTTAGTAAAGTTTAGACAACTAAGGTCCATGTTCACCGAAAAGATAATCGTCTGATTACCTAAATACACAAACATGTTCCCATATAAAAATGCGTTTTAAACAGCTGTTTTTAGATAATCAGACCGTCATCTTTTTGATGAACATGGACTTAAGTTGACTACCGCGATGGCCAAACGGTACTGCTAAGCATGAGGTCCTGGGTTCGATTCCCAGGTCGGCCAAAGTGTCATTGACATTTCCTTTAGGATCTTCTCGGTGACAGCCTAGAATAAAAGCAACTTAAACATAACTGGCGAAATGTGAGTGTTACCAAACGAGGTATGGGTTTTTTATGGGCACAAACCTGGCAGTATTTTCCAATACTATTGCAACTGCTGAAAGTCAGAATCAACAGAAACGATCACCAGAAAAGCGTCAAGACATGGAAGCTCGACGAAGTCCCAGAGACACAATTTAACTATCCAACGAAATCAATCAAAAACAAGAGCGGAGGAGTAGGCGAAACATAATTTCCACTTAAAATTAAACATATTATAACTAAATCATGCCGGTGAGCTTCAAGCTCCTCTTCACGAAGGTTCACATCCAAACATACCAAATATAAAAAGTAAGTAGACCCGACATACTCAGTGACCTTTCTTGATAATTTAATATGCAACAAATTGTGACAACCGTAATTCCGGTCACAATTCAATGTAGATTAGATTCCGGAATCCAGGTTTAAACGCAAATATACTTTATCCTTTGAGATTAGAGCCGGGGAACCGCATCCGGGAATTCCGGGATATTGTATAGAGACGGAAAGTTACGGTGAGCAGAAATGTTAGCATCTGCGGATCCGAATACCCGATAGTGTTGAAATGAAAAGATATACATTGTTTATATTTTTAATGTGTGTTACCTCATAGGGCTCATTATATTGAATGAAATATTGAATGAAATTGAAAAGAGTAAAAAAAAAATGCAAAAAACACTTCCAAAAGACAAAAAAGTCTAAAATAACCTTACTTTTAGAAGTCGGTGGCAAAGAGTAAGTAGGTTTTCACAAACACTTTGAGTAGCAGTTACAATAATGATAATCTTTATTGATAAAAGAATATAACACATCACAATATTGAGAGGGGGGGGGGGTAGTCGGTACTTTTACGGGCCGGTGTTTCGTACCTGACTACTCTGAGAAGAAACAGCCGAAACAAAGTCAGAGGTCTCTTTTGAAGTCCAGACAAAATCTTGCTCAATTCACATGAGGATTGAGGATCATGCAGATATTAGTGTCTGAGATGGTCTTTGGAAGAAAGAACCACACAGATTTGAGTGGTCCTGTCCAGTCAGTGAAATGAAACAAAGTTTCAGTTACAAAGTCACTACTACTGACTGAGACAATGTGTTTGTTTCAGTCAGTAGTCGGTGACTTTCGTTCCCTTTATTACGTTATATCGTTGACTCGGAGAGGAATATGGAACCAAGAGATTATACAGGAATTCACAAGCACAAATAATTACTGTGCCCTTAAAAAAAGGTCCTGTGAAATGTAGTTATGTAAGAATCGTGGCAAGTGGCGTTCCGTAGTTTCGGTCCGGCCTACCCCTGTAGGGAAAGCGCGTGAGGTTTTGTATGTGTAAAAAGTACTTTTACCAGGACACGTAGTAGAAATGTGGCTATATAGTATATAGTTACATCTTATTTTGTGTATCTACAATCTGTGCAAATAAACTTTACTTTAGAGAAAAAGAAGTGTAGTTCTAGCCGTACAGTAGGTACACAATGAAACAGCGCGTGGTTAAATTCGGAACTAGTGCCGCCATCTTATTTTGCGTTGTCAAAGTCATCCAAGCGCCAAAATATCCTTGTAGGTGGCATTGTATTAGTGTTGCATCATCATCGTCAGTTTTTTTGCATTTTTTTCTATTTATTACGGAAAAAGGCTTTATGTTTTGCATGTTTTAATATTTTTCTCGTCAATAACTACATTTTGCTTTCCTATCTTCGACCCGAAGTTAATGAAACGTACTGACTGAACCTGGCTTTACAAACGTTAGGGATGGAAGTGATTTCAAAGCAATACTCAGGAGAAATACATTTCTAGTGCATACTCGGGGTGAACCGTCTACGTTCACCCCGAGTAGATAGAGACTTTTAAGATCCTGTTGAAAAATACGGAACCCATCATTGTGGTTGTTCACAACTTCATCGTTCAACTTATTTTAAGATGGATGGATTGATCCATCCGAGAAACGACCCCAAATAACATAGGACCAGGGTAGGAAGACGATGATGATGAAAGTAAAGCTACAATAAGATTGATTTTACCGAATAACCAGTAGTAGGAATCTAACAGCAACATCGACAAACAGAGAATATAGAAAACTCTACTACTAAAGATTTCGAAATTTTACACACACAGCCCATTTTACAACAAATATCGGCTACCGACTACCGGCGGCTCTAGCTTTCGGATGAGACGTCTCTCACCTCCTTGCGCTGCCCGGCGGTGGAACCAAACTTCGTTACATTCCTACTTCCAATAATAGTGCTTTCAGTTCAGTTTGTCAGAAATCACGTTTGTTGCATTAAATTATGGGTTAAGTTTTAAATTAAAATTCGCTATATCTTTTCGCCTAAACTGGCATCATACGCTTTATTTGAGTGAACGGTTCACTCGAATGAAAATCAGATTTTGTTTGACACACAAAATTAAAAACTGTCCTTTCATTTTATTTTTCGATCATTCGCTAGACGTTTTAAAAAATTAAAATCCAAAAGGTTATCAATCATTTTGCGGGCAAATGTTTCGCTTCGAGTGAAAAATGTCGAACAAGGGGAAAAAATGGACGAAAAGTGAAATCTGTCTATCCTGTCTTATATGAAAATTAAATGCTGGACCGAGCCTGAGACCGATTACTAACGTCCCTTGTTGGTAAGTCAAAGCTCGACAGGATTTCAAAAACACTCGAATTTCTGTCTACACACGCACACCCATAAACTAGCTTCGGTTTCATGTTTCCTAAAGATCGTGTTTCACCTTAATAGAAGCAAAACTTTGTGAAAGCAACCTCTCAACGACAGCTTTCCTCAGAAATTTAAAAATTTGAACATTATACTTTTATTGAAAGGTCTCAATGTTGTAGTTCTTATGACTGTGCAATAAATCCGTAGATATATCACTGAACTTCTCACACTGTTACTACTTAACATGTAGCAGATAAAGTCCGGTTGAATTTAAACTAACTTCTGTTTAAGAAGAGACGTGACTATAAAACTTAGTGTACTGCAGCTGGGATCTTAGGTAGATATCCGTATCTGTTTCAATTCGGATAGAACGTTAACTTTCTGGAATCCAGGGGCGACTTCTTCAAATGGAACAAGCCATTTTAAATAAAAAGAAAAAAAAAACTTTCTGGAATGCATATGTCACCGTAAAATTGTCAAACACGTTACAATATAACGTGTTTCTCTCTAGCGATATTGTAATATCTCGAATTATTGTCAACTGAACATACGGAAGTATCACTGCCCCCATAATCGGGACTTGGGGCACCCCCCCGTTAGGTTAGTTAGGTTCCTTTAAACCCTGCACCCGAAAATAGGGGCCCCGCGAAGCGGGGCTCCGTCGACTACGCTTTTTAGGGGAATATGAAGTGTTTTAAGGTTAGGTTATATTAATCGATATTTCTCAGGAATGGTACAGTATCTTTTCATGAGAGTGGTACCACTGGGCAAGGGGGACCCCTCCTTCTCTCCACACCGCGTGAGTTGACTACCATCGCATGCATTTCACGAAAAATAGTGCGTTTTATTGTAAGCAGTATGTTCATTTGACAATAATTCGAGACTTTACAATATCGCTAGAGATATTACAATATAACGAATTTGACAATTTTACGGTGACATATACCTACATTCAACAAGAGAGTTAGGTATGCACTTATGCAGGCTAGCAATCTTCTTACTACTATTATAATTGCGAACGTTTGTGAGGATCGGTTTTTGTTATTCTTTTACGCAGAAACTACTGAATGGATTTGTGTAAAGTGTCAACATGTTGACTATAACCCTTTCGCTTTAATAATAGCAGTAAGAAGATTGCTTTCTTCATCTTTTATGTATTTCACCTTGTTTCTTTTGTTTTTGTTGTCTTGTTTTGTTTAGATTGTTGACCTTACTGTTTATAAGTAAATGATGTATTGATGTGGTAACCTTTAATTGGAAACGCTCACTTGTATTTGTCTGTTTTTTTGAACTTGTCAAGTTCAAAAAAACAGACTACATAAGTATATGCAAGTTGCATATACTGTAGTTTCTGTTGGAGATGGAGATCCAATAAAAAAATAAGAAGATTGCTAGCCTGCACACTTTGTTGACTGTAGGTACCTATCAATCTGTAGTGATATACAGGGAGGCAGGGACACCGGCGCACAGACGGTTACCTACCACGTGTTCAATACGTACACCCACACCCACACCAGACATTTATGATAAATGTCTATGTGGGGAATTAAAAATCTACAAATTATGATAAATGATTTATCATAATTTGTAGATTTTTGATGAGTCGTTACCCGTGGTCCCGGTGGGTCGACCCATTATGGGTAATTTTAATTACCCGTGGTTCCATGGCATTAGGGATTGTTTCCTGGACTTCTGAATATATCGATATAGAAAGTACAAATCCATAATAATGTAACTCGTTCAGGTAGTCAATGACCCGAAAGTCTGACAACCAAGCTTATCAAGAAGTATCGTATTACCATGTACTAACTGGGTTGTGTAGGAATAGACAGTCAGTCGACCCATGTACTGGTATTAAGCTGCATCCGGTTAGACTGGAAGCTGACCCCAACGTACCCAATTAAGTACCGAAGTATGCTAGGCAGATGATGATACGAATAGGCTAGTTTCCACCATCAATAAAATGCAAAACTAATTAGTCCGTCAGTTAGAGTATTGGAAAATAATGGACACGTATTTTTTGTTTTTGTAAATCACTGAGAACAGACAAAGATAAAACGCATCAAAACTCGGGAGTGGGGGCTCGTGACGTCACAACGCACTAAAAACTATAGCACGGCGTGACGTATTGCGAATTTTAAAAGCGTCGTATCTTCGTCAATTTTGGTTTATGTAACAAAAGAAAAAATACGGGTCAAATATTTTTTTATAATCTAACTGACGGACTAATTAGATTTTTTTAGGACACAAGCCTATTATTGTAAACATTCTAGGTACTAATTCATAGATGGCTGAACGATTGGCTAACCTTGCGACTTTAAACTTCGCAAACAAGTGCTACGCTTCGTAGCTCAAAACATAGCTCGGTTAAAAAGCAACATCTAGTTATATGTTGGTAACTTGGTACTGTTGTTACTAAAAGTAATAAACCAATCAAAACAGTTTCACCGTTTTTTTCCGCAGATAAGAATAAACCGTTCAGACTTTAATGACAGAGCGGACATAATTGAGTGGATACAAGCCTTCCCTACAATGTACCCAATAAAATTGTTATATTACCTCACTAGTAGGTCAAGCCCGTTCAAGATTTCCATCACAATCGTGTCTGTCTCTAGATTAATGCGTAGGGGCTTAGAAACGGGTCTTTCCATAGATCTTACGGGCAGTTGACTGTATACCTACCTGAGATTACGCAACCTTGCTCCCGAGAGTCGAGTTGTCCGAGACCCCATCTGTCAACAGGAAAATTGCGGGAATATATAGGGTTGAGCGGGAAACTAAGAACAAGCAGATATCTTACTGGATTTAAGCCATTAAAAATAAAGAAGAGCCTTAACGCGAATGGAGTGGACCATGGAGTTTCTGGTCGGTTCTTCTCCATAGGAAGCGACCAACCCAACCGAGTGTTACATCGGACCTACTAGAACATTCCAGAAAGCACGTGATTACAGTATGTGTACGTTGGAATTTCGAGAGATTTCTATTATTATTAGTTTTAAAGTTAAGTAGGTTCAAACTCGCGACCTCTTTATAAAAAGACATTAGAATTTCGACCGTACGCCTAGGGCATACGGTTCATATTTGTTTGTGTTGTACAAGTAGCTAGTAATAATAATTACCTACCTACCTACCTACTATTTTGTTAGTGTTTTCTATGACCCTCTAGAATATTCGAGGTTATTCTGGTGTGTCTGTGAGCGAGTATAAATAGACCGCTCAGGGCCGCGACAGTCAGTCTTGTTCTGTCTTATCGAAGTGCAGTCCACGAAAGTACGACTGTGACACCAGCCTTCGCGAACTTTGGAAGGGAATTACGGTTACCTGCTGATTTAATCACTGGAACTCCCCCTGATGCTCCATGTAGTGTAACAGATTACGCGAATGACTTGCGTAATAAGTTGAACGATGTTTATGAGCATATCCGACAATCCGGCCAACAGATGTCTGAGAAGATGAAGACCCGTTATGATCGGAAGGCAAACGGTAGGGGTTTCGACGAGGGTTCACTGGTGTGGTTGCATAACCCAGTGCGGAGCAAGGGGAAGTCTCCGAAGTTACAAGCAAAATGGGATGGACCATACCGAGTCGTGACTAGGATCAACGATGTCACCTACCGAATACAGAAGGGTCCACGAGGTGCGCCTAAGATTGTGCATGTAGACCGGTTGGCGCGATACTACGGGACTAATGATGCTCGGGACGAGCATGTCTAAGGAGGGGGCAGTGTTACATCGGACCTACTAGAACATTCCAGAAAGCACGTGATTACAGTATGTGTACGTTGGAATTTCGAGAGATTTCTATTATTATTAGTTTTAAAGTTAAGTAGGTTCAAACTCGCGACCTCTTTATAAAAAGACATTAGAATTTCGTCCGTACGCCTAGGGCATACGGTTCATATTTGTTTGTGTTGTACAAGTAGCTAGTAATAATAATTACCTACCTACCTACCTACTATTTTGTTAGTGTTTTCTATGACCCTCTAGAATATTCGAGGTTATTCTGGTGTGTCTGTGAGCGAGTATAAATAGACCGCTCAGGGCCGCGACAGTCAGTCTTGTTTTGGCTACCATCGAAGCGAATCGAAGTGAATCGAAGTGAACTTGAAGTGCGATATCTAAGTGAATAGTGAATAGTAGTGTACTGTAGTGTACTTGTGATTAAGTTTAAATTGTTTTGTGATTAATAAAGTGATTGTGTTGTTTAATCGGTAGTAATTAATTTATCTCATACCCAGCTCGTAACACGAGCAATTGTTTAATAAAATATTTTGATTTTGAATGTCAAGTACAAGCCAATACTTGATAAGTATATCAACCAGCAAGCCAGTTAGCGTAACGTAGGTACTCGTTCTCACAATTAAATACCCTTCATTTTGAATTATAATTAATTAATCGCTCCGAAGTTGCAAAAAATATGTCTGTTGAATCGTCCCAATGATGAAAGGGGCTTAAAGTATACCTTCTATAGAAGGACTATCAACAATTTATTTTCCCAACCGAATCTGTGTGAATGAATCACGTTGCTTCTCAACAACTATCAGATTCTCCACAAAGCCTTTGTAATAAGAAACCTCGCCAACATCCCTAGGGAAGAAAACTCGTTAAAGTTATGACAAATATTTAACTTTCTATTTATAAATTATCATCATCATCTGGCTTGCCTTTTCCCAACAATGTTGGGGTCGGCTTCCAGTCTAACCGGATGCAGCTGAATACCAGTATTTTACATGGAGCGACTGCCTATCTGACCTCCACAACCCAGTTAATACTGGGTAATACGATACCACTTGGTAAGAAAAAAAGCACCCACTTTCATTCTCTATTCCTTTTTTTTTCTAATTATTTATAAATACAAATATAATCTAAACATTGTAGCCTCCAGGGAATTCGGTTAATAGTCGGGTTATTTTCTTAATGGGCCCGGTTTTATGTTTATTCGATTTAAAATCGTGGACGAAAGATGAGGACGTTACTACGGCGGTTATTAGATTTTCAGAATAATAGCCGTAGGTATAAATAACCACCAATAATAATTTGCGAATTTAGGGTTGCACCCTCTTTGCTGTCAGAATATTATTATATACTTTGTAGGTAGATAGATACATCGATAGAGAATGTACTTTCTTTGAATTTGAAATTGGAAGATAGTACTCGTAGCGCCATTTTAGGTCACGAAATGTCAATAGCCGTTTCCCGCGCCAACTTTTTTTATAAAATCAGTCCCGAAGGCAATACATATTAGAGCAACGGCACCTACTTAGTTGTTTACAGTACGCAATTTCCACACAAAATAGAAGCCGTCGAGTTGTTATTAGTATCACGTCCTTAAACCTCACAGGATTATTCGCATCACGCTTTCGGATAGCTTTATCACAGTTATCATGTTGACGCAGCCTTCCTCTTCCCTTTATATTATTTTGTCCCAACCACTTGGGAAGAAATTAAGGTAAATAGAAATGGTTTAAGTATATGCCTTAGATAATGCCTACTGACACTTATCTTTAGGAATGATCTTTAATTATACCTACTGAATTAAATCTGTTTGATAAACAGACCTTTTTTTTGTATGTCTTGCTATGAAGATGAAGAATATGATGCACGACTTCACGAGCCGTACAAGGCACCTGAAAGTGTCTCGGTTTGATTTTTTTATTTCATAATATCAAGCCTGTCTTACCTTACAGGATTGTGCTGTCGTATACAGGGTGTAAACCACCTCATCACGAAGCCGTCAACCAAGCATTCTGTACATCAAACTAAGTAACTTTACGCAATAATTATTGCTGGGAAATTACTTCTTTTTTGGGGGTGAAATATTATGTTTTGTGTGTGGTAGAACTCAATGTAACACACTTAAAACATTGTGCTGATGGATGGATTGAATAGTGATGGGTCGTAGAGGTGTTAAAAGAAAAACTACTTAGTAGGTACCTATTTAAAAAAAACTTGTCGAAAAGTTGGAACTTTGACCCCAATATCTCCGTAACTAGGTTCGAAGGTATGGTGTAGAACAAAAAAATGATCACAATGACGGGGATGTAGAACAAAGAAATGATCGCAAATAGTCGTAACGACGGGGAGATTTTAACTGAGATTTTTTATTAACTCCGTTATAAAACAACGCAATCCCATCGATTTTGGACTCGTTGAATTCGTCTTGATAAGTACTTTGTCTTTAGATGGTATCTAGGGTCTGATGTTGGAGCTGGAAGGTGACCATTGGAACTCCGTTATAAAACGACGTAACCCCATCGAATTTGGACTCGTTTGATTCGTATCCAGGGTCTGATGATGAAGCTGGAAGGTGGAAGACATAGCCCCATCGAGTTTGGACTCGTTTGATCCGTCTTGACGAGTAGGTACTTTGGTGCTAGATGAGTCTAATTAAGTCTAAAAGGCGGTCCGGGGGGAAGTCGCGAGATTTATCTAGCTGTCTAGATAATCAAGTAAATTTAATAACTTGGAACTAATTGAATAAAATTGAAATAAAATATCAAACTAAGTAAATAAGTAAGTAAATCTCGCAACAAGCTTTTGTGTCATACAAATTGTGTAATGACGTTTTAAGTTATTATTAAATGTTTTAAAGAAAAAGTTTATTTTATTATTTTAGCGCCTATATGTAAGTAAATAAAAGCTTGTTTTTTAAAGTTTTTTTTTTACTTTCAATTGTATCCTGTCTTTGGCTATTTGGTAAAAGTTCAGCTCGTCACGCCATCTTTTCTGGGTTTTTCTGGGTCCTGTTGTTCGGAACCCAATTGGTTGCCATTTTGACCCAATTTTGACGCGACATGCGGCAGATGTGGCCTGCCTATTAGTTCCCTTTTTAATTCGGGCAAACGTCTACAATTTGGGTCTTGAATCGAAGTATTACTGTTCCTTATACTTTCAGAAATGGTTGCTCGTCAATGCTTTATTTTTATTCTAATTCGCTGAAGGAAAACATCGTGAGGAAACCAGCATGCCTGAGAGATATTCCTCGACGGGATCTTAAGCCAATTCAGAGGCCCATGGGCGACTTAAGAACTCAGAAAGAAGAAGAATTGTAATTCTGTTTTAAAATACGGGAAAAAAAAACATTATATTATTTTATTAAGTACTAAGATACCTAAATGATAATGGACTTAATTAAACGCATAAGGTTGAGTTTCACACAACACTTTAATTTGAATAAATTACAAGTTGATTACGTTAAATCCTATTTTCTACATATACATTTAATTTTTCCTTCACTCGCGCGTAGACAGTGGCGGTTTGACATAATGTTTCAACACACAAACGACAGGCTAAATATTTATTATAAATATCACAAATTATATTGCAATTTAATTGGAGGGTAGATTAAAACTCCATTCCTTTGACGTCACGGGTTATAATAATTATTATCATTAGAATACTTGTCAAGGTAAGTCGTTTGTGTGTAAGCAACTCTACCCTTAATGCAAATACATAATTATTCTCTTGTGCGCTACAGTTCCGTAATAGGTACATAGGTAATAAGTAGGCAATAAATATAATATACCTACACTATACTTTAGTTATATAATTCTTATATTTTACACGACTTGAATATAATATTCTCTAACCAAGTTTGTATAATACGTGCAATATAAGAAAAAAATGGTAAACGCTCAATAAAGTAGTATAGTACTTAACTAGGTATATAAAAGGCATCTGAGATCGTAAAATACAATTTAAAAATGTTTAATAACAAAAATTCAACTATAAACATTGTGTTTTTATCATTATGAAAAGATTGAACTACATTAAGAACACATTATTTTACCAAGTGGAAAACGCTCCTGCAATGCAAATATGTATATTCTTTGAGATTCTGGCAGAACCGATAGATGTCAGCACAAACGTAACGGACTTGTCACATCATCGAATACGATAATAAATAAATAATTGAAAGCAGCATAGCTTACTAAACAGTTTGAAAAAACAACGCAAAATTACACTTTCGTGAGCTCTTTCCCTCCACAATTTATATTACCTACTATATATAATTAGTATTCTATATTTATATAAATAGAGTGAATATTGAGCTTTACATCTCACTTCGTATATTTTATAAAGTCTAGGTTACTATTATTACCCTCAACTGTCCCAATGCTGGGCTGAGACTTCTTTTCCTGATCAATTCCAATTATTATGAGAAAACATGTTCAAAACTCCGCTATCCTCTTATTCTTGATAATTCTACTTTATTACCTAAAAATAGTAGGCACTACTATGCTTTAACTAATTTCTACGCTATGATAAGCATAAATGGGCAGTAAGGTTACTTTTTTTAGAAATTGCATTGAGTTAACTTATTCTATATTGTCTATGTTCTATGACGTGACGTGATTCTATACTCGAAAATATGCCGTCGGTGCACTAAATGAAAAGAGGCCGGTCCATATTGAGATCTAACTCATTACTTCATACTAAAGGTGCGGACAGACGAACGCAATTTGTGTCCATGAAACATCCATAACAAATTATGAACTCATATTAATTGAACTTTCATATTGTCCACGATCAATGTTTTTGGAGAAAATTCCACTGAGTAACATTCGTCTGTCCTCGAACATAATGTTATTATTCCGATAATAAATGGTAAATTTAGTATATATAGGAACGAAATACATAATTTTAACTACATACATTAAAGAGAAATTATTAAGAAAGCATTATCACTCGCACTCTCGAGTATAAGACAAACTTAGCAATTGAAAAATTAACCAACTATGTATGTATATCCAAAAACAGGGTTTTATTACAGTAAGCAATAGTAAGCATGTATGTAGCTTGTTTTTTTTTAATATACAAACATAATTTTGTATAATTAATTCAACCCACTACGTACATGACATGTGTATCAGTCTACAGTTTATACATATTTAAACCTACTATAGCCGATTTAAAAAAAAAGCACGGCTTTTATACATAGATACTTAATCTCACTTTTATAATTGAACACTTGAAAGCTAATATTGAAACATATTTAAGAACATAACAATAGTGGATAGTTTGTTAGATCGACAAAACAGAACCTTTCGGTATAAATTATTGTACATCTCGCTTACTCACAAGACTTTGAGAGAGTAAGCTAAGCATGACATTTAAGCCATCAACAAGTTCGAAACGTCGGCAAACACATCCTATGTCTTTTTATGTAATAAATTCAAGTTGCAAAATGCTTAGATGTAGGTACTGACAACAAATATACTGCTTCCATTTTTTTAAATCAACATAGTATAAATGTCGGGCATTATCACCATAATTTAACAGACTAGTTATGAGGCATAAGTTTATAAGTTAAGAACTTAGAGAGCAGCTGCAGAAATATAAACCTTAACTGTATTCAAATAAACCCTAGATTATCACAGATTAAAATAAATTAGAAGTTTGAAGTAGTGACAATATTGAAATCACTTCAAATGATCAACACCTTCAAAACAATCTATTTATAAATATGTTCAGCATTCATTGTAATATTTATTAGAGTTGCAAGTGCACTTAACTTAAACTTATTATACATATAAACAAGATAAAATCAATGGCAATTATATTTTTTGGTATAATTCATTAGATGTAAATTCTATAAGACCATAACACCCCGTAAACAACCAGCAATACACAAGCTTCATTTTTAACTACATAATATGAGAAATATTTTGGCGATTCCTGACTATATAAAACTACACAATTAGTATGTGGTGTAATCAACTATGGACCTACTATTATACTCAAGAAAATCCATTTAGTTTCAGACTTTACCGTTTTAGAATACTCTACTCATAGATCAAGATTAGTTTCCTTCAAAAAATCTCTTTTTTTAATTAACCTACTTCAAAAAAAGGAGGTTATTACATAAAATTATCGAATCTAGAAAATAGTAAGGCTAGATCCAAAATGATTGTTCTAATGAAGACAGTATTCTTTTGGCAGTTAAACGTATGACGGTGAACTTGAAAAATGCAAGCAGTCTCTTATATATTAATGAAATGCTGTTAAAACAATAACTTAACACACCTATAAAAATTGTAAAGAAAGACGATTTAAGAGCTCAAAATGATGACCAAAAATTAAATCTTGCAAAATATTTGCTTTTTCAAGAAAAACATTACAATAATTAGAATTGCATTGTTTGGTTAGCACGTCGCCAAAGCTAGAAAAAATTACAGTTGAAAAAATTAAATGGGTGTTATTTTTTTCAATAATACACAATTTCACAAATGATTACATAGCATAGCACCTTTTTGACAATTGCATTCAAACACCGAAAGAATCATATAAAATATAGACAAAAAACCAAGTGTGAATGAACATCACAGCATAATAAATGTCAGAGCCCCATGCTGCCTTGTTCCAAATGATACCAACAAAGGCAGGGAAACTAAAGAACAATGGCAACATCTGGTATCATTATAGTACAGTTTTCATTTAGATGTGGAGACTGGTTGCACTGTTTGCATTTCGGCTCTGGTTTATCTAAATCCACCTTCATCCCTCTTTTCTTGGCCATTTCTACAACATAGCTCTTAAGCTTCAGGTCACTGAAATTGATAAATTAGGAAGATTAACAAAAGGTATAAAAGAATTATGGTTTTATCAACATGAACAAGATTTGAGCAAAATCTGCTGGGTCTAGAAGCATGAGACTAGCTCAAAAATTTCATAAAGGAGAAACCAAGTAAATATTCTGAAGAGTCATCTAAAGGGAGGAGGTATGTTTGAACGGAGTTTGAATATTATTGCTTATAGGATATCTCATGGGGTACGAATTTTAGAATCAGTTCTGTTTTACAACAGTGTAGCTATACATACATATAATTTTAAATAGTAACTGCAACAAATTGCCGCAAAGAGTTTTTAACAAGATAATTTCTTTTGAATGTGGAGCACAATAGTGAATGATTGCAGGACACACTTGACAAGTCTTTCATTTGTTCGCTCAAGGAAGTTCTCAATTGAGCGCCTGAATCTGAGAATATATGACTCAACTGTAACATTGAGAACTGTTATTTAAATCGGATACAAAAGATATTATTAGCATTGCTGGCAAACCCTGGATGAGCTTGGCACAGGAATGTGGAGATAGGCACAAGCTAAGTGAGGCCTATACCTAGCGGTGAGTGAAGATGAACTGAGGATGGCACTCACCTGAATTTCATACATATACAGCATAAGCAGCTCAGCATAGCCATAGTCAACAGAACGCCCAGTGTGGTGAACACCATATTCATCAAGCTACCATCAATCATTTTGCCAAATTGTTTTTATTCCCAGTCTGAAAAAAGATTTACGCTAATATTAGTAAAAAAAACTTTCAAAATACGTGTATTGTTTAACAAACTGCAAAATATTATGAGAATTAAGCCCAAAATCACTGAAAACAAATTGTAAAACAACGATCTGAAAAATTAACGCAAGCTCTAGTTAGTATTAGGAATACATTCGCAATACTTACATTTTACAGATTTCTAGATCATAATTTAATATTTAAATTCTAATTTATTCGTGATCTCTTATAGTCACAAACAACAAATCAGTCAATGTTGAAACAGGGTATTGGCCAATGGCCAGATTCCAATTCCAGAATGGCAAAACGAAAACACTAACAGCTTCTGTCACTGTCAAATGTACGTCAAATCTAGGGCCGCGTTCCGAGATAGGCTGTAAACGCTATGAGCGTCCATAAACCCGTTCCGAGTTACTGTGAGCGCGATCACAAGTGCGATATCGATGTTCCTTGAGTCGTCTTAGATGACGTCATGACACGCGCCATCTTGCGATTACACCGACCATGCCCCAAAGAAATATCACCGTGAGCGCTGTCAAATGACCTAATGATAGATCTTAGCTGTCATAATCGTGAAAACTAAAACGGAACGCAAAATATTGCTGTGAGCGCTGTGAGTGATTATATCATATCTCGGAAATTCGGAATGCACCCTAAACGTCAACAAAACGTCATCGGTAATGCACCAATGGCTACGGAGAAAAAATGGATCGCCTATAGAATGGGCATCTAAGTTTTCTTTTGTTTCGTTCAAAAACTTGTCTGCGGGAAATCCAAACTTGTGGTCTGTCATCGGTACCTTATAGTATATTATTATAACGATTATTGATGATACCTGTCCCGACTGTTCTTTGTTTTGAAAGCCGAAATTGACACAAAACTCACCTAATTACATCTGATACTTAGCCGGCGTTAGACAATAAATAAAATTTACTTATTTATTTTTAAAATGTGATTTATTCTGCTAGTAGTAAGCCCGCATAAATTTAAAATTATGCAACCATAACACCCGCTGGCTCCACACAAACACTACAACTTTCAGACACCGCCGGCAAGGGCGGACGCTTTGAAGCTGTCGTCTTAGAGCAATAGTTTCTATTCAGTTTCTTTGCCAGAGCTTTTACATTATGTTTCAATGTCCGGTCCCTGAAATTCAAATAAGGTAAAATTATACCGTCATCTTCAATAATCAAGAGTACCTAAGTATTTTTAGAGATAGAGACTGGACTTTGTTTTGGTTTTCTTAAAATAATTTATACCTATCTGGCAAAAAATACACAGCCCACTGTCGTCTAAATGTGCATAGGTATAGACATGGTATATCCCTAAGACCAAAGAATTCTGCGCGAAAACAGTTTCATGTTTCTTTATTAAACTTTCATCAATGCGTGTATGAGTAATACCCACCGTTTAGACCGGTACTTCTGCGGCCAAACAAGGAGTTGCTCTACCTGCAACATGGTTGGCGTGTTCTATATAATGACATGTAATTACTTCATCAATGGCACTTACGTGTAATTAATACGGCAACAGTACATGCAGGCGGATATGACACAAACGCTTGCGCACGTCATGAAGAGGATGACTGAGATCATGATCCCTTTAAAGAGTTTCTCCCCTTCAATGTAGATTGACTCTGAAAGTAAAAAAGGCCTTAAGTATGAATATCTGACAGGGATCCCGTGGGAAGGATGGGTGCATAACGAACGATAGAGATCTTACGCTAATTAAATATGAAGCGTGAACTCCAATGGTCAACTGGGTTTTAACACACAAGGACGTAAGCACGGCAGAAAAGCCTTTGGAAGTGACTGTTCCACTAAATGTCGTGACGATATTGTAATATCAAGCGACTGTGTTTCTGCTGGCGCCCAGTGAGATGTTTAGGGAGGCAAGTAAAATAAAATAGCATGTCAGTGAAAACTTATATTATTATACTCGTACGCTAACAGGAAGGAACACGCCATGCATTTTGAATAATGTGGCAATGGGTGGAGTATTATTTGTTAAAACCTGAAATTAGTGGGTTATTGCCTAATCAACCACAAAAAGCTTTTAAATTCGTGTTCTTTGAAACTTACTTGCCATTTCATCATCAGCTAAAAACTGAACATCTGTAAAATCAATTTAGTACTTAGATTGTGGTTATTTTGCGTCTTGGAGAAGGAGAGTTCACGTGTCTCAAATAAGCACAGTTTCTACTGCCCTTTAATTGTAAAACAGTAACATATCTGTGACTGGACTCGAAGAAGTGAGCAGTAGTTTCGACAGACTTTAAAGGAGAAGACGGTAAAGATAAATTATTAAGAAAATGAAACTGATCTTTTACGATGTTTGCTGCAGTACTTTCCGAAAATGCTCCAAATTGTGAGAGAGTAGTAGAATTCTTTATTACTTGTGGATGTACTCGTAAGGTATCTTATAAGTGTTACACTTACTATTTTTTTCATATACTACAACGGTCCTCTTCATTACTTTTTTGAAATTAATAAGACACCTATCAGTAACGGCGTCGTAGACATACATTCTGAAAGAACAGATGGCTCATTTTAGGTGACACTCAATATTAACGATTATAAATATTGAACAGTAACTTTACGTACTCTTCACACCCGCATTTCGATTCGCAGGGTTGCAGAACCTGTGGAAAAAAAGAAGACTAATGAATAGGAAATCTTATATAGAAGAAGGGGCTTCATTTTATGCCAACCTAATCCAACCGAACAATTCGTTCATGGAAAGGGCTACAGACAGACATGATGTTATGTTACATACAACTTAAAGCGGACTGTTTGAGCTTTTTCACTCCTCTTGCTCGAAAAGACCGTCATAATAGCGTACCAGAGAGGCCGTAAAATTGCATATTATGCCCTAAGGATTTTTTTTTATTTTTTTTTTGTTTTCGTCGTCGGTGTTCGAAAACGCATGTCTTTACTCATAATTCATAAAGAATTGATTTATTACTGTTCCATAAAAAAAAAAAACATTTTCACACCACCTGCTCGAAAATGTCAAATTATATGTTAAGCAACCTTAACCTAAAGTGAGTCATTAGTGGCCGGGGGCACAGCCGGTCAATAATGTTGTACTGGATTTCATTATGACCCGCTGGTCAATAATGTGATTTGAATTTGGAATCTCACATGCTCAGCTAAATTGGCAGTATAGTACTAACAAACACTCTTTGGTGCCAGAAAGAGGAAAGCCCTTACTACGCGTGGATGATATTCTCGATTTCCTACAAAATCATAACGACTGCTTCTTCATATCGTTGCCATGTTTTCGAAGACATATTGTAAGAATAATTAGATAACTACGAACCATTTTTTAAAAGAAATGGAATAACATTAAAACTGGCATTAATAATAACAAATACCGCACCGCGTCGTAATACCGTAATAGTAATTGGCTGTAACATTAGTTAATTTATTTATTCTTACTGTTTGTTTATTTACTTAATAAATATTTTGTTTTTCGTACTATCAAATGATTTGATTTGATTTGATTTATGGCTATTATTTTCTCACAGTAGGTGTAAAAAGTAGAGTATCCTCCTCTGGGCTAAAGGTGTCTTTGCCTTGGGCTAGCTTGAATCCTTCGCTGCATTCAGGATTCTTGTATTAATTCCCACGCTTCGCTCGTGAGTTAAACTCTTAACGCCCTCGCTGCGCTCGGGAGTTAAATCCCGAATCCTTCATTGCGCTCGAGATTCAATATGACGCCCGTGACATAAGACACAACTTTAGCCCCTTGGTGCATAATCTACTATTGTTTTGAAAATGGAACCAAACGCGCCGAACGCCGAACTCTTTGGCAGGATGTGTGCGTTGCATTGCAGCTACAGAAGAAATAAAAACCGGCCAAGAGCGTGTCGGGCCACGCTCACTGTAGGGTTCCGTAGCTTCCCAGACCATTAAAAATACCAACATTTTTCGTCAGCAAAAATAACTTTGTTTTTCATAGTATTTGTATGAAAAACAAAGTTATCATTTGCGTTTTTTTGAAAAAGTGCTATATAACTCAAAAACTATTCAACTCATCAAGTTGAAAATAATTTTCCTAGAAAGTTCATATAAAGGTCTACTTCTGTGATTTTTTTCATATTTTTTAAACTTATGGTTCAAAAGTTAGAGGGGGGGGGGACACATTGTTTTTGACTTTCGGAGCGATTATTTCCTAAAATATTAATATTATCAAAAAATGATTTTAGAAAACCCCTATTCATTTTTAAATACCTATCCAACAATATATCACACGTCAGGGTCAAAACTAAAAAAAAAATCGCTCCCCACTTTACGTCTGGGGGAGGTACCCTAATAAAAATGTTTTTTTAAATTTTTATTTTTGCACTTTGTCGGCATGATTGATACACATATTGGTACCAAATTTCAGCTTTCTGGTGCTAACGGTCACTGAGATTATCCGCGGACAGACAGACAGACAGACAGACAGACAGACAGACAGACAGACATGGCGAAACTATAAGGGTTCCGTTTTTTGCCATTTGGCTACGGAACCCTAAAAAAGGCATTGGCGCGAAATTTTATGATTTTTTCTGTATTATTTATTTTAATTATAAGTAGGATTCCTTTTTATCTCCTACGTTTACCCCACAGACGACACAATATTATATTCGTCTTCACAGAGAACTGAAATTATGTTGCCGGGAAAAAACATCTCATTAAATTTGAACAAAAGTACAAATTGTACATTTAATTTATAATAAAATAAACTATCATATTAATTATGGTTATTTTATTTTCTCGCAATCGTAGTGAAAAGTACGGTGTAACACACGGCGCTGAAATCCCATTATAACTCGGTTCCTATTTACTACCTCGCTAAAGCTCGGTAGTAAAACTAACTCGTCTATAATGGGTCAATTTAGCCCCTTGTATTACAATGTACTATTATAAGAACTTCTCAGGTCATCACTTAAACATACTTAAATAATGAACACTAATTTACTTACTGCATCGTCTGCTCTAGCTTCAATAACAGCTTCTGCAACTGTTATCACATAAAATATAGGTATTAGTTTAGAACTTTGCCATATCCGAAAAACAAAGAGTTTTTCTTATAATTTGTATTCTACACAAGAGATGAAATAATTGTTCATATTAATAGAGATGGTCCACTTCAGTAACCGTAACAAGAAAGGTAACTTACAAGTAATTGGGCACAAAATAAGAACAATAAAAAGTAGCGTCATATTATTCCACTCTGCCACAACTGTCCGTACTTTCATAAGCATCACTTTTAACGAAGTATTTTACGAATACCGATTATTTACGGCACACACTATGAATCCTCTGGCACAGATTTACGATCTGTTTCTATTAATAAACCACTAGAAGTTATACTATGTACTATTAAATGTATTGACACTACTACAGAATATCACAAATAGTGAAATTACGAACTGCTTGCATCTTTCAGTCGACCAATATTCGTCAGTTCGTCTTGGCAGCGTGGGTACCGAAATAGAAGCATGACCTCGTAGTCATTCGACTAATGGAGTTATTTATTCAATCTCCACTATGTAATATTTGTTAATTTAAAATCTGAGTTAAACGTCATTTTGTTGTCTTGAATTAACCTTTTCGGGAATTTTCATCAGGGTTCAAAAATTGACGATTAATGGATGGCATGCTACTTTGATAGCTCATTTAACGCTAAAATGGTGCCCTCGGGTGAGAATTTAAATGTGATACTGAAGATTGTGTTAGGGAATTAAGGTTTTATTTAATCATATTTCCACAAAAAGTGCATTAAGTTTCCTACATTTTGAATTTTTAACCGACTTCCAAAAAGGAGGAGGTTCTCTATTCGACTGTATGTATTTTTTTTTTTTTTTTTTTTTTTTATGTATGTTACCCGATTACTCGAAGACGCCTAAACCGATTTGAAAAATTCTTTTTTTGTTTGAAAGGGTATACTTCCAAGTTGGTCCCATAGTCGCCAAGTCGGGATCTGATGATGGAATCTTGGCGAAAACGAGGGAACTCTTCAAATTTTATAGGATAACGTACAGCAATTTTTATATTTTCTACAACAAGTGAAGCATTTGCGTTTGATAAGAACCATTCTACCATCAGATCTGATGATGAAGCCAAGAGTCACGGAACTCCATAATGAGACAATGTATCCTAGTCGTGTTTGGGCTTGTTGTAATTGTAACGGTATGCACTTTCCATGTGAACCACTAAAAAGTGAAAAATAAAAACTTTTTTGCAAAAAATAAAACCGACTTCAAAAAGAAAAAGTGAAAAATAACTTTAGCTTCTGAAGTCGGTGACAAAAAAATTAAATCAATCATACAAACGTCACCGACTTCAGAAGCTAATTGTTCGTGGATTTGGCTGAATGAAGACATTTCCTTTACCTGTCACGTGACAACGATCATTGTAAATTTTGTCCGTGGATTCAACGCTCAAAAAAGAGGTTGAGGACATTGGGGCGGAGGTTCTTTTTCGAGCTCGGACCACCAAGCGAACAAGTCGTATAGTATCAAGTGAGGAGACCTACTGTAAGTCAGTCTGATTTAATAAGTACCTATTCTTTAAAATATCATGCCGTGTAATAAACTGTGACCGTTATTTTGTTCAAATGTGTTGAATTCTAGGGTGTAACTGTGGCTAGTTTTGTAATATCTGTAGAAAGTATGTACAATGCATTATATTCCAAAATAAGTATTGTGGGGTTTAGCTGTAACGATAATAAATGTGTGATTTGATTGTTACACTAAGAGTTTTTTATTAACTTTGCTCCCTCTGACATATAGACACAGAAACAGACAATTACAGTCAATATCTAGTTGAAGCTTAAATATTAATTGTTTAACAAATCAGAAGTGCGATAATTCAGCGCCCATATTTAATATAAATATAATTTTAGTTACGTAGTTTTCTACCTGCTACTTGAATAAAATAACGGTCACATGTTGAACAAAAGAAATTAAGAATGAAATACATGTTTCACTGTGTGCTTTAGTAAACTCAAGTGTTATGAGGATGCAGGCATGGGTTGTGAAGGCATTCTGTATCACGTATACTTATGTTTTCCGGTTTTATTGTAGTGTTCCAACATGCATGCATCTTTCTAAATTCGCTTTACGGAGATGCATGATTTTGATCATTGAACGGATGCATATTCCTCATGGTGGGGCGTTCCTATAAATACTTTGCCATGGCTACTCTATGGAAGTATTGGAGGAACGCCGCGAGATATCCACTCTCACCTTGCCGGGGCTACACTCCGGGATGGGTGTGGATATTTACTTTGGTTGGATATGTATTGGGTTTGGTGTCATCCGACATGTATCTTGCTGTTAGTTTTATTTCTTATTTTTAATATGAAAAATATGTACTCGTACCTATGCACAGCAAACAGTGGAACGTGTGTACATGAAAAGAATACAATACAATCATATCAATGGTTACTCGAATGATATTTAATGGAAAACTATATTTATTGCTTTACTGAAATTTTTATTTCGCTGGATTTTTATGTTCTTTTATTCCTTAGATATCTTGTAATTTTTTTTTCTTCTCCACATGTATCCATTAAGGTTTTAATGAATACTATTCTAATCATATCAATATTTTCCTACTATCCCGATACCGATTTGACCGTGACTTGACAATAATAATAAAAGATTGTGACCATGTCGGATAGGACGTCTGCTAAAGAGGCCTATACACCTCCACGTGTTGTAGAGCGTAGGAGTAGATCTAGAGAGAGGAACACGCGGGTTCGATATCGCGGACACGCTCGCGATCAGATACACATAGGGACACCTCTAGAAGCTCAACATTGGCTTGTTCAAATGCTAAACACTCACGATATAGAAATAGATCGCCGAAGCGAATGCGAAAGCGCCGCATCAGAATTTCTCGTTCTATTGAGCGGTCGCGTAGCATGGATTCACAGTCTTCCAAAGCACACAGGGGACGTGCGCGCTCACGTCTGCATCAAAATAAAAAACGCTCGCGCGCAAAGAGACGACATGTTAGCATAAGTTCAGTAACGAGTACAACAATATCAAGTTCTTCCGAATCAAATAGCAGCAGTCATAGACATAGCCTAGCGAAATCTAACCATACTAAAAGCCGAAAGCAAAGCGTTACTTCAAAATCAAAAGAAAGTAGTGTAATGGAGAAGTTAATAGATGCGCTAAATAAACGTAATGAAAGCAGCTTCATAGGCGCTAAAGATGTTATTCCAAACTTTGATCCGAGTCAAAAAAATCAAACGATGACATCGTGGTTAAAGAAAGTTAACGAAACTGCTCGCATATATTACTGGAATGATAAAGAAATTATTTACAACGCATTACCTAAGCTCGCTGGTCTTTCACGCAGATGGTATGAAGGCTTACCGTCGGTTAGGCTAAACTGGAAGGAATGGCAGGCCAAGTTATTAAAAAGTTTTCCTGACGACCAAAATTATGCGGATAAACTCATCGAGATGTTAGACAGGAAGAGTAAGAGGGATGAAACTCTAGAAGAATACTTTTATGATAAAGCAAAACTTGTAAATCATTGTGGAATTAAGGGGAAAAACGCAGTGGACTGTATAATACAGGGCATATATGATAATAATGTCCGTCTTAATGCGTTAGGCTCAGACTTTAGGCGACCGAGTAGGCTACTCAAGTATTTACGGAATATTTCTTGCAAAAGTATAAAGGAAATAAAGAAAACCCCCATGCAAACTAAAGAAAGCATACGAATCAATAGACAGCCATGGTTTAAAGTTCGTTGTTACAACTGTTCGGAGCTTGGACACACTGTTCCGAAATGTACAAAAGCTCTCCAAAAGTGTCCAAAATGCAATAGAATGGGCCATTTAGGTGAACATTGCCAGCGTGATGCAGATAAAGACAAACATCCATTAAATCCCGTTAATAAGGTACAGTTGATCGAAGCCAGTAAAACTAGTCACAATATTTATACAAAAAATATCACAGTAAACGGCATACCTAAAACTGCATTTGTCGATTTCGGTAGCGAGTGCACGCTTATCAAACAGAGCACGTCAGACGAATTAAAATTAGACACCTCGACAGTCGGACTCCCTGTATTAAAAGGCTTTGCATCTGGTGTAGTTTTACCGTTAGGTAAGGCATCCGTCGAGATAAGCGTGGACTTTGTTACTGCCGTAGTAGACGTTTTTATTGTACATAATGAGTTCCTTAACACCGATGTACTGGTTGGTCAAACTCTAACTGAGTTACCTGAGGTTAGAGTTTACAAAACAAATAGTAATTTGGTGTTATACTCAGCGGTGGCCGAAGCAGAGAAATCGGAAGTTTACGTTAAATCAGATGTAGAGATTAATGGGCTAGTCGGCGTAGATATACATTTAGGAAGTAAACACACGGGGTTAATATATTTACCGGGAAACACCTGCTTTAAGACGGGGGAAGAAATTGTGATTCCGCAAGGTCTATATGCAGTTAAAGACGGCGTAGGAAAGATATTAGTCATAAACTTATCTGGGGATAAATTTGCGTTGCTTAGGGGAAAGCTTATTGCAAGGGCTAATTTATTACCGATCTCTCTTGACATTTACAGTGATTTACAAAGAGCTGACAAATTAGGGATCTACAATCTGACGGTTGACAAACCTAGCAATAACAAACCTGATCCCTTGACAATGGACATGCTAAAAATAGGTTCTGAGACTACTGATGAACAAAGACAATTACTTTTAAAGTTGGTTAATGAGTATCGTGATTGTTTTGCTTTAAACGTAAGCGAGCTGGGAACATCAACTATTTCAGAAATGCATATTACACTTACTGACAGCTCTCCAGTCTCTTACAAACCATACAGATTACCATACAGCGAACGCATAGTTGTTCAAAAACTTGTGAATGAGCTTCTTGAAAACAATATCGTTAAAGAATCTAATTCTTCTTACGCAAGCCCAATAGTTCTAGTCAAAAAGAAGAATAATGATTATCGTTTATGTGTAGATTATAGGGCACTTAACAAAAAGACCGTCAAGGATTCGTACCCTATGCCAGTCATAGATGACCAACTAGACAGACTTAACGGCAAAAGATTCTTTACTAGTTTAGACCTAAAATCGGGCTACTATCAGATTCCAATGGCAACAGATTCGACTCATATGACAGCGTTCGTAACTCCTGACGGACACTTCGAATATACGCGAATGCCGTTTGGTTTAGTCAATGCACCAGCCGTATTTCAGCACATGATAAATAAAGCTCTAGGGAAAGATAGATTCGACTTAGCTCTACCCTATATGGATGACATATTAACACCCGCTACTGACGTAGACGAAGGTATGGAAAAATTAAGGAAAATCTTCGATTGTCTCCGGAAAGCCGGATTGACCTTAAATATCGAGAAATGTTTCTTCTTTGAAACGAAGTTAGACTATTTAGGATATGAAATCTCGAAAGAGGGCCTGAGGCCCGGTAGTAGAAAAACCGAGGCAGTAGCTTTATTCCCGGCACCAAGCAGCGTTCATCAAGTCCGACAATTCGTTGGCCTCGCAAGTTTTTTTAGACGATTTGTTCCAAACTTTGCGAGTATAGCTAAACCTTTAACTGCTCTAACAAAAGCAAATACCCCTTGGGTTTGGAGTAGTCTCCAAGAGGAAGCATTTAATACAATTAAAACTAAGTTAATCGAACGCCCCATTTTGGCCCTGTATGATACAACTTACATAACGGAGGTCCATTGCGATGCCAGCAAATTAGGGGTAGGTGGAATTCTGCTTCAAAAACCTGACGAAAAATCTCCCCCTAGGCCAGTGGCATACTTTAGCAAACAAACAACTAAAGATGAAGAATACCTTCATTCTTATGAATTGGAGACTCTTGCGGTTGTCTTGTCACTAAAGAAGTTTCGGATATATTTAATTGGTATACAGTTTAAAGTGTTCACGGACTGCAACGCATTGAGGACTACACTGACAAAGCGTGACTTGATGCCGCGAATAGCACGATGGTGGTTATTATTACAAGAGTACGATTTCAGAATTGAATACAGGCCAGGCGACAACATGAAACACGTTGACGCCTTAAGCCGAAATCCTATTGCTTGTCGAGACTCGCTTGAACTGTTAGATGCTAGGGAGTATGATGTCATGAATATCAGTGCCACCGATTGGCTTCAAACTGTTCAGATGTCCGATCCTAAATTACAACACATCAAACTGATCTTAAAAAGTAACAAAAAGGAGATTAAAGATATTCACACAAATTTCCTCCTCCAGGATGACAAGATCTATAGAATAGTAGGGGATCAAAAAAAATGGGTTGTACCTAATGGGGCACGATGGCGTATTTGCCAGCTATGTCATGATGAGATGGGGCACTTTGCGGTAGAAAAGACTTTAGATAAAATAAAACAGGACTATTGGTTTCCAAAAATGAAACGTTTCGTTCGCAAATATGTGGAAGCATGTCTTAGTTGTGCATACAATAAAGCATCTACTAGTAAACCTACTGGTTACTTACATCCAATCCCCAAAGGTAACGTCCCTTTTCACACTCTTCACATGGACCATCTAGGACCATTTGTTAGGAGTAAAAAGGGGAATTCTTACATCCTGGGTGTAATTGACGGTTTCAGTAAATTTATTTTTATAAAACCAGTAAAAGATGTAAAAACTAAAACCACTATAAAATCTCTGCAGGAAATATTTGACGTAATAGGTAGTCCGAACATAATGATCACCGATCGCGGTACTAGTTTTACATCAGCGGGATTCAAAAGCTTTGTAAAATTAATAGGTGCCAGACATGTACTGAACGCTGTAGCAACACCACGAGCCAATGGGCAAATTGAGAGATATAATCGTACAATTCTAGATTCTTTAGCCGCAACTAACCATGATCAGGCGGAGCGCGACTGGGATGTCAGAGTAGGGAAATTGCAATGGAGTCTAAATAATATGATCAATAAAACCACGGGTAAATCTCCTTCTGAAATAGTATTCGGACGTCGTACAATCTGTCCTGGGGAGGGTCCCATTTTAAACGAGCTAGCCGATTTGAAAGATACCTCTGAATCGGGTCCATCTAGAGATGCAATACGGTCGGCTGCTCTTGAGAACACCACAAAGTGTCAACAATACATGAAAAAGAAATTTGATAGCGGTAGGGCTCCAACAAAATTCTTTAAAATAGACGATTTAGTCATGATTCCCAATCATCACAATCCAGCAGATGGAAAAAGTAAAAAGTTATGTCCAAAGTTTCGGGGTCCCTTAAAAATAACTGCGATTCTAGAAAACGATCGGTATGAAGTCTCTAGTATCGAAGGACATTCAAAACGTAAATATAAAAGTATTTATCCAGCAGACCAGTTAAAACGTTGGATAACTTTCGCACCTAGTAATGACACTGACGGCGAAGACAATGACTTTACGAGTAACGAGGCTGATGAAAGGGTTAATTACTGTTCCGATTCAAATTAAGATACAACGCTTACGTTATGACTAATGCCGAATTGACTACTTAGAACATGTGCTAGACTCGTGACAAATACGGTCTTTCCTCCTCAAATCCTTCCCAGTTACATGATTACAGAATAAATTTTACGTGACGAGCTGCATCTAGCTACTCTGGAGCTGCTTGTAAGTATTAGTAGTGGACCGAGGCCGAAGTACAAGCGGTAGTCAGTAACAATGACGTATGCTGAAGTACAAGCGGTGTTCACGACCCCTAAAAAGTGGACCGAGGCCGAAGTACAAGCGGTAGTCAGTAACAATGACGTATGCTGAAGTACAAGCGGTGTTCACGACCCCTAAAAAGTGGACCGAGGCCGAAGTACAAGCGGTAGTCAGTAACAATGACGTATGCCGAAGTACAAGCGGTGTTCACGACCCCTAAAAAGTGGACCGAGGCCGAAGTACAAGCGGTAGTCAGTAACAATGACGTATGCCGAAGTACAAGCGGTGTTCACTCCCCCTCTAAAGTTTTTGTTTCATTTGTATATTTTTATTAATCTTTTCCTTACTTAGTTTATTTCCACCCTCGTGTCATAATTGAACTATGAATAATAGTGTTTTGTACTAGTCTCAATAGAACTCTACTGATATATTTCTGTTTTCAGGTTTCTACACTACCCCAATAATCACGCGTTAGGGGCTCTGCAGAAACGTACGCTCAGCCGCAAGCGTGTGGGCGCGCTCAACTCTCCGTCGCGTCGCCGCCGCCGCGCCGCGTCGCGTCGACACCACGAGGCGCGTGAACCGTTCCGGTTCTAGTTCCCGTTTGATTGAAGCCTGGTTGACAAGAAGCAGATGATGCGAGCCAATGATGACCCGATGCTAGGCTGACGAGCGTGCGTGTGCGATTACTTTTAATGGGATAACCTTATTTTTGTACCTATTCAATCAATTACTTTAAGAATTTATTATACTTGCTAGGAATAAATTTTACAATGTATTAATTACGTTATATTTCCATGTTTTTTTTAAGTTAACTACTTAACTTCGATTTTTTTTCTTATTGCTACTTTATTATTATTATTTGTAATTAACGTTAACGGGATTATCTTGACTTATTTACATATTACCTTAATAATTATATACTTATTTGAATAATACAATGTAATGACAACGTTACTATATTTCGTGATTTTGTTATTAAGTTAGAATTTATCGTATTAGTTGTTTTTTATGTTTTCTTGTACTTAATTTTTTTTTATTATTCATTTAGTACTAGTTACTTAGCGTATTAGTTTTGTTTAAAAACATTCCTACACATTTATTAGTGTATTTTTTTTGTTGTGTCATTAAGGTGTCAGTTTGGTCAAGAACCTAGTTTTTATTTGTTTTGTATAGAGCCACACAAATATACTCGAATGGCCGGAAAGCAATGGGGTCATTCCTTCTTCAGGACGGCCGTCTGTTAGGGAATTAAGGTTTTATTTAATCATATTTCCACAAAAAGTGCATTAAGTTTCCTACATTTTGAATTTTTGTTCGTGGATTTGGCTGAATGAAGACATTTCCTTTACCTGTCACGTGACAACGATCATTGTAAGTTTTGTCCGTGGATTCAACGCTCAAAAAAGAGGTTGAGGACATTGGGGCGGAGGTTCTTTTTCGAGCTCGGACCACCAAGCGAACAAGTCGTATAGTATCAAGTGAGGAGACCTACTGTAAGTCAGTCTGATTTAATAAGTACCTATTCTTTAAAATATCATGCCGTGTAATAAACTGTGACCGTTATTTTGTTCAAATGTGTTGAATTCTAGGGTGTAACTGTGGCTAGTTTTGTAATATCTGTAGAAAGTATGTACAATGCATTATATTCCAAAATAAGTATTGTGGGGTTTAGCTGTAACGATAATAAATGTGTGATTTGATTGTTACACTAAGAGTTTTTTATTAACTTTGCTCCCTCTGACATATAGACACAGAAACAGACAATTACAGTCAATATCTAGTTGAAGCTTAAATATTAATTGTTTAACAATTGTTTTGTTCTCAAATATCCACTAGCATGCTGGTCTAGCGACAGCTCCTAACACATCATCATCATCTACCTGCCCTTGTCCCGCGTTACTTGGTGTCGGCGCAACAAGTTTTTTTCTTCCATTCTCATCTGTCAACCGTTACGCAATCATTTACTCCTTTATCTTTCATATCATTCCTCACACAATCCATCCATCGTTTCTTTGGTTTTCCTCTCCCCATTCATCCATCAACATTTATATTCATCACTCTTTTAGTCACATCGTCACATGCGATTCATCCCTCCTCATCACATGGCCATACCATGACAGTCGATTCCCTTTCAACTTTTCTGTCACGCAACTTTTAAGCTTCCTATAATATACTCGTTCCCTACCTTATCCGTTCTTGTCACACCACATATCCACCTCAACATTCTCATCTCCGCTTTATGGAATCTTTTTTCATCCATCTTCTTCACAGCCCAGCATTCCGATCCATACAGTACGACAGGTCTAATCCCGTGATTAGACCTGTCGGAATAGTACATTATGGTACAAGTGTGTAATTTTGGTGATTACCGCTGAGGCGCCATTGAGACCCGAGCCGTCAGGCGAGGGTCTTAAGAGAGCCGAGGACGGTAATCATCAACACACACGTGTATCATACGACGTTTTTCAACACACTTGAGAATAAAATAATACTTAAAATAACTATAATTTCAACAGTGAAAACGAGTTGTGAATTTTTTTTCGCAATGGCGGGAATAATTAATCAGTTTTCCTATGCGCGCGCATCTAACAATGGCGATCGGCCATAGACTAAAAGAATGAGGTTTCTTTTTTTTGGCTTTTTGCGGATAGCGTTTTAGCCACGTACGAAATGGGGAATTCAAAGTTTTATTTAATACAGAGAAAACAAAAGTTACATTTGAGTGAAAGTTATAATTATTAAAAACTTATAAGTTGAAATTATCTATGTAGATACGAAGTTGCATGAAATGAGCAAGCAATAGGTACATTAATTTATTTGTACTATTGAACACGATCTTTTTTGTATCGAAACTTTTTTAAGAACAAAGCAATTAAACCAATAAAATAAAAATAAAAAACCCTATAACTCACTTGTGAATAATAGCAATGAAAAAGTCCCAGTTTGATTACAGGTGTCATTATGTGCCTAATTGCGGTGAAATTAGAGCCACTTTATGAGCAAGTGTGTTGAAAAATAATATACAAGTCCGTCTTGTATATTATTTTCCCCTTAAACTTGAGGAGCATCCGTGGGTCGCAAGTTGTTCCAGTGACCTGTCACCATTTCTTCCACCCTTGGACAAGCGACCCGAGATACCGAAAATCGGAACTGATCGGTATGGGCGTTCCGGTAAGAGTTATGGGCACAGGACTGGAGAGACCGCAGAAATCACAGAATAAGTATTCTGTTTTGGTCATACTTAGTTTCAGGCCAACATTCTTCAATCCTTGCCCCCACATTTCCAGTCTGTTCTGGACCTCTAGGTCACTCTCGGCAACCAACACAATGACGTCGGCAAACAGCATAGGTACACCAGGAGTCTCTTCCTTCCAGGAAGAGGCTACATTGGCAGAAATCTAAAAACACATCAGAATAGGTAGTAGATTAAACAAAAAGTGAAAAAAAGGGAATTTTATTTGAGGGAGGGATACAAAAACCGAGATTAATTTTTTTTCACGAGTTGTGTACTCTACTTTTTACCATTAACTGCGAGAAAATAGACTAGCAGTATAGTTGTTTTTTTTTTTCTCATGGGTTAATCAATCAAATCAAATCAAAATTATTTATTTCAATCCCTTTAGGATCATAATCATACACATTCGACATAAATTAACGATTACAAAATTAAAAACTTCAATCAGCAAATAAGTTCAAGTAGTAAAATACAACAATTAAATAGTAAAAATTAAAACTGAAAAATCCAAAATTATAATGGCTATGACTAAAATAAGAATTAATAACAATAAAAATAAAAATTTGAATCACAATAAGTACAAAAATAATGAATTAAATAATATAAATTGTAATTACCTAGTTAATCACTCACAGCGTATTTTTTTTTTTCTTTGTATTATTTCGTTAGTTAAGTAAACTCTTAATAGTAAGGTTTACTATTGTATTTCATGTCTTGAGCCACTCATCTTATAGTTATTTTTTTTTTTTTTGTCTTATGTTATCACTTATTTTTGTGAATGCTGGTTAACCTATAATTGGCGACTGTGTAAGTCCAAGACCTTAAAACATTTTTATATCTAAATGCTGTACACAGAAGCTGTTGGTGAACCTATGTTAATAAATAAATAAATAAATAAATAAATAAATAAATAAATAAATAAATAAATGTCATTAAAACTCTAAAATTACAATAAATAATAGAAACCGAGAGCAGCCACGGATTCTAAAGTAGAATCCCGAGCGTAGCGAGGGGTTCTAGAGTTGAATCCTGAGCGGAGCGAGGACAACAAAAACCGATATGTTTTTTTTTTCACAAGTTGTGTGTTCTACTTTTTACCATTTACTGCGAGAAAATATAAAGAAGTATAGCTAATATTTATATTTCTCTTGGGTTAAAAACAAAAGACACTCGGGTCAGTCTTCAAGGTTAAGCTACGCTTACCAAGGTCGGTCTGTGGATGGGTGACCACTAATTCATTACATTACCGAGTTTCCTCCATGCGTCGGAAAGTACGTAAAGCCTTTGGTCTCGGCTGTCATTTAAAGTTCTTTGACAGTCTTAACAGGAAGCCGTGGCCAGAAAGTCTGACAAAGTGACCAGTCTTACCAAGGGGTGCTGTATTACGCACCCAGTACTGACAGGGATGTGAAGGTCAGACAGTCGTTCTATGTACTGGTATAATTATTTATATTCGAAATTCAGTGTTTTATTCTTGTCGACACGTTTTATTTGTTCATATCCTTGTTCCAGATTCAAAATGGCTTTATTCATTCAGTGAGTATAGAGCGTTTTAATCACTGTTATTCACTACATAATAATAATATAATAATTATTATAAAACAAAGTCTCCCGCCGCGTCTGTCTGTCCTTGAAATCATATTATTATTTTGTTTATCAGTCGGAATGTCGCAACAATCTTTGACGTTTCTATGAAAATGGCGCGAATTTGCAAATGCCGCCACATGCACGTGGTGAAAATTAGAACTACATCTTTTATCTCATTTACTCTTTTGTATTAAAGTGAGACAAACGTATTGAGCAAAACCACTTCCAAGGAGGTTCATTCAGTCAGCCTATTTATTCTCGTAATGTGAAACTCCTTGGTGGAATACTTTTTTTTTTTTTATAAAAAAAACACCGTAAAGAATACGCACGGTGCTATACAAGGGGGAGTGCGGTAAAATAGATACTTAGGTGAGAGTACCTATTTTACCGCACGGTCCGTTGTATGGTGCGAATTTTTTAACTTTCGAACAATGTATGCAGGCTTCGTAAATGCACTTTTAGAGCAAGTGTGTTGAAAAATAAAAAAATTAACTTTTTTATCATTGCCACTGCCACAGAACTGTCAATACGATATAGACAATCAGTCTTGGCCCTTTGTAGATAACTTATTATTTATTTTATTTATTTATTTATTAAAACTTTATGCACAAGTAAAAACTGTACAAAGGCGGACTTAATGCCTTGGGCATTTTCTACCAGTCTACCTTAGGGTGATGCAGAGACAATACACAGTAGGTGCAATAACAGAAAACAAATAGGTACGAAAATATTATAACTAAAATAAAATATAAGAATAGATACATAAATACATACATAAAACATAAATACTATATATATAAAAGTAATGAGAGGTAAACCAATAAAAAAAAACTACAACAACTTAGTTCTGAGACGAATCTGCCAACGTCTTGTGTATGTGTTCTCGAGCTTTCACTTTAAATGTGAACCGATTGGATACCGTCCTGATATTCTGAGGGAGCGCATTCCAAAGGAAAACCGCCTGGACAAAGAAAGAAGATTTTATAAAACCAGAGCGGTGAGAAGGACAACGAAGAAGACGATTATTCTCGGACCGAAGATTCTTGCTGTGTGCAGAGCATAAATATTGACAAAGAGAAGTTAGATAAGAAGGAGAAGTAGGTTTGTGAAGAAGAGAAAACAGGGTTGTCAAAGCCCTCAACGCTCTGCGCTGCCGGATAGGTAACCACTTTAAAAGTGTTCGGTGTGCTGATATATGATCATACTTCCGGAGATTGAAAACGAATCGAATGCAGCTATTAAGAAGTCGGTCAAGTTTGTTGAGGAGATCTGCATTCAGGTCATAGTAGCACACATCACCATAGTCAATTATGGGGAAGGTTAGGGACTGTACAAGCATTGCCTTGATGTGTGATGGAAGAATATTTTTCAGCCGGTAAAGCGACCGCAACGTCCCAATGACTTTCCTGCTCACAATCGCGACCTGCTTACGCCAGTCAAGGCAAGTGTCAACATGCAAACCCAGATCCTTGACCTCAGAGCTAAAGGGAATCACTGTGCCATCAAATGTAACCGGTGGCACCGTTGGACCATTCAGCTTCCTCAGGCAATGGGGGCTCCCTATGATGATAGCCTGACACTTAGCTGGGTTAACGGCCACCCCGAAACGATCAGACCAATTTTTGACAACTCGTAAATCCCGATTCAGCTCCTCGACCGCACCGGATAAGCTGTCAACACCTGCCCGACAATAAAGCTGCAAGTCATCAGCGTAAAGATGATACGCACACTGAAGTTCGGTAGTTATGAGATCTATAAAGATAGAGAACAGAAGTGGAGATAAAATACCGCCTTGAGGGACGCCAGTTTCAAGATCACACCAGCTAGACTTAGAGTCACCAGCAAGAACTGATTGCTGACGCCCCCGAAGATAAGAAGAAAACCATTCCAGAACCTCGGGAGAGACCATGAGATAGGAGAGGATGGATAAAAGGACGTCGTGACTGACGGTATTGAAAGCATTTGAAAAGTCAATCAACACTAAGACCGTAACCTTAGTGTCTTCCATTCCTCGCCTTATATCGTCAGTCACTTTAAGGAGGGCAGAAACGGTACTGTGCCCGGGCCTGAACCCGGATTGGAATGGACTGATGAGGGAGTTTTTGTGAATGAAGTTTGAGAATTGTTTATGAACACAGGCCTCGAGTACTTTTGATAAAAAGGGAAGGATGGAAATAGGACGGAAGTGACTGAGAAGAGTGGGATTAGAGACTTTAGGAAGTGGTCGAACATGGGCTTTCCGCCACAGGGCTGGGAAAACACCGGAGAAAAGGGAGAAGTTAACTATATGGGAAATTGCAGGAAGAAGTTGATCAACAACAGTCACGATCATGTGTCGACTGATGTTGTCACAACCAACGGCTTTGGATTTAATAGATAGGATAATCTTTTTGATCTCTCCCGGGTCAACTGGGGTGAAGGCAAAGGGAGTAATATTAGGACGCGTCAGACCGGCAAGGTAGTCAAGGGTTTGACATTTGGTTGGACTATCAAGGGTGGGAACAGTGGAGAAATGACGATTCAGATCGTCCAAGCCAAATGTGTTAGGAAGGTCTGAATGCCGCGATTTGCCGATACCTAGAGTTCCAAGGAATTTCCAGATATCAGCAGGAGATGCAGAAGTGATGTTATTAAGAATATGGTGGCGTTTAGCGTTGCGTATCATCTGATTACAACGATTGCGAGCAGTTTTGAAGAGAGTCCAGTTATCATCCGACCGATCCTTTTTAAACTTACGGACCGCGCGATCCCTACGTCGCATCGCCATCCGAATCCCTCTATTCATCCAAGGCGCCGGTTGGCGCTTTAGCTTGACTCTCCTGATAGGAGCGTGAGTGTCATACAGCTTAGTTACAGCAGTGTTAAAAAACGTTACCTTATCGTCAACTGTAGTGGCTTCCTCCAGGGGTGTCCAGTCAATGTTAGAAGCGTCTTGAGAAAGTTTCTCAATATTCATCCGCGCAAAGGCACGCCTGTACTGGAACGTGGGTTTAGGTTTAGGAGGGTTGAGGGCATAAGACAGGAAAATAAGGTCGTGATGGGAAAAACCAGGAGCGTCAAGTTGACCATGAGAGGAGACTAGGGAAGGATTTGAGGTGAGGATCAGGTCGAGCCAAGTATCATCACCGGAAGTGTTGTGATGAGTTGGTTGGAGAGGCAACACATGCAGACTAGCTGACTCGACCAGATGGAGAAGTTTACGGGATCGATGGGACTTGTGGGCAAGGAGATTGGTGTTGAAATCCCCCATGACTATGTGATGTGCATACTCCGAACCTAAAGATTCTAGAACCGATTCAAATTCGATGAAGTAATCAAGCGAGGGGGGACAGTATACCACACCAAGAACGGTTTTCGCCCCTTTGACAGAAACCTCTAGAAAAATAAACTCAGCTGAAGAATTAGAGGAAGAAGTAGAGAGAACTTTATAAGGAAGATCAGCACGAAGATAAATAGCTACACCACCCCCTCTCTTACCGACTCGATCCTTCCGCAAAAGAACGAATCCTGGGAGAGAGTAAGTAGTGGATAGAAGTTCAGGTTTAAGCCAAGTTTCAGAAATCAGGACGGCATGGACGTTGTTGTTCGAGAAAGTTTCATATAACTCATTGTAGTGGCTCGGAATGCTTTGAGCATTTATATGACAGACGTTAAACAGCCGGCCAAGACTTTGGCTGAATCTTTGACGTAAAAGCTCGTTTAGGTTTTCCGTAAAAGAACAAAAGCTGTCATCGCGAGAAGAGGCAGTAGATTCTAGAGATGGGTCGTCGACGCATTTAGCGTTAACGAAACTAGACCGTCCATTTTTGTTCATCGACTAGTCCATCAACTAGTTGAATTCGTCGACTAGTTTATGTGTCGACTTGGTTATGCAGACGTTGAAATAAACGTTGCAACGAAGTCTACTACGTTGATGGCGACGTAGACAGTTGACTATAGACTCCAAAATAATTGCTCAAACAAATTTTAACTGTAAATCTAGCAGTAGACAGTTGATATTAGTACGGGACTGATGGTAAACTCTAGAACGTAGGCAAGTAACACAAATTCATTCGTCGTGATATCAAATATAAACTCTCTCGTGATAGATTTAGAGTTAAAATTGGTTTGAACGTTTATTTTATTTCTAAGGACGAACGACTTGCCTACGTTCTTGAGTCGGTAGACGCATTCAGTTTATCCGTTGACTGCCGTTGAGACGTCGACGGATTCGACTAGTCCATGGACTGTTGGTGAACCGTCCATTCGTTGACAGTATGTAGACGGTCGAATTAACTAGTTCGTTCATTCAACGCTCATCACTAGTAGATTCATTGGCAGAGAAAAAAGATTCGTTATCAGATGTCATCATGGATACAATATCTAAAACACATAAAAATACTAAAAAATATATATAGATACGATTATACTAAAAAAGAGACCTACACGAAATACTGGTAGGACGTTTGCATCTCTGCACCACCCGCCAGCTAACATAATCACTACACACTATAGAAACAAAATGAAGAGACGTTACAATTACTATTACAAAAAAGTTGTACTTTCGCTAATTTATTCCGAATAAAGCATTCAAAGACATTAATTCTTTAATTTTTCGTGAACGTATCCAAACGTACATAACGTCACGAATGAGTATGACGTTTACTGAAATGAATGACATTTGACAAGTTGACAACAACAACACAACCTCCTTGAGTATAATGTTCTGTGAACACAACGATCAAAACTTTAAACATGCAAAGCAAACGACAAGTAAAAAATATGAAGGCCTGTTGAGGGTAAAAATCCAAAAGTTTGCGTTACTTGACCAATAAAAGTTTAGAGACGTACAAACATGCAAAAATACGAGACAAAAGTAACAAAAAAGGTTGTAAATAACAAACAATGGAAGATAGCAAATTTAGAGGTAAGAATATCTTATTTACTTAGTGGATGTCCAATGCGTGAGCTCTATACTTTGTAATAATTGAGGAACGATACCATAATTAAAGCGTCTTGTTTTTCAGGCTATCTCCCAGACGTTTGAGCCCGGGGATACTTCACCAGCAGCGGGCTCAGCTCTTCAAATGATGTCACCTTATGTTTGCTCCCATCGGGGGCTTTAATAACGATGACACCGTCCTGAGTCCAACACGACCGCATCGTGAAGTGAAGCCGCGCCTTCCCAAAGATGGATTGCCGGGTCTTTGTCAAAAACTCCTTGACAGAGATGGATGACCCCTTCAGTCCTGTCTTCGCTCTCCAGACCGCAGATCTGTCGTCGAAACTCGAGAACTTGACTAGGATGGGCCTATGGTGATCCTTTTTGGGTACACCAAGTCTGTGGCAGACCTTTATGGAGGATGCAGTGATAGCTTTAAGGGATAGCTTCTTGTTTATCACCTCCAGGATCACTGTGCTGCTTACTTCCCCTTCAACCTCTGCTATACCTTGGAAAATGAGTGCCTTCCGCCGGTGCCTGGTCTCCAACCCATCGACCTGTCTAGCACACTCGCTGATCTGTTTTCTGAGGAGCCTCAGCATGTTGAACATCAGCTCCCTGAAGGCGCGAAACTCCTCCGCCACCCTCGCCACAGTGTCCTTGGCAGGTTGTGCGCACTGTATCTGCGCCTCCAACTCACTCATCTTCCGGATAAAGCTATCCTCGAGGGTCTTCTGTGCTGACATTATGTCGTCAAATTGAGACATTGTAATAGTAAATGTCCACTTGTGTTTGGTGACAGTGAAAAAAGTGATATGAAGTGATGAGCTGGCAGGTGGTGTATTAATTATTGTTTGAGTCACATGAATGTGCTGCAAACGTAAGTACCAGCTAAGTATAGGCTATGCACTGATAAAATATAAAAAACTTGTAGAAATATTGCAAATTAATATTTTAAATATTAAATCAATGCTGGAGCTACGTCTGTCTTTTTTTACACCTACCCACTCATATCATTATTACCAAATGCATCTGAAAACATTATGTAAGTACGAGTATAATGTAGGTACGTGATCAATAAAATTGATCATCTATCTATATTGGTGAATTTGTTGTCCATTAAGGGGGATGCTCCAAGGTAGCCCGCGAAATTCAAATTTTCTAACGTTTTTTGCAATGGTCGCGACTGTAAGGCGTATTAAGTTACAGAATTATAATAATCATCAAAATCATCAATACAACCCTCCAAGTTCGTAAGAGTCGAAGAAGGACTTTGACCGTGAAAAATTCGTTCATCGACTCTTATGAACTTGGTGATTATAATTCTGTATTTTAATACGTCTTACAGTCGCGACCGAATTATGTTTATCAACATAAAACATAGCACTGCCCTTGAAATTGCAAAAAACGTAAGAAAATTCGAATTTCGCGGGCGACCCTGACGCTTTCACCTTAAGTAAATGGAAAATTTATGGTTGGTTATTTTCCTGTCACCGACGGTAAATTTAGGCATCCAACATCATTTAACATTTTCTCGGGATTTTTTCTGGTATTTAATTTCCCGCTTCGCAAAGTAATGCTGCGCGTAGAGAAACGACATTGTTCGTTCAGAAACAACCTCTTCGTTTCTAAAACATTGTCAATACAGATTTGAAAACTTTTAAAAATTATGTGAAAAGTAAAAAAATACTGTGAATTAATATTTTTAAACAAAGTAACTACACCGGACAGTACGGTATTTCAATGTTCATATTTTCTTAGTTGATCCAAGTCCAAAGACAGCCGTGTGTGCAAGTTGCATGAATTAAGCAAATAAAGACACAGACTGGAACTGTTGCGATCCCTTTCTAACTTGTTGGAAAGTGGAGTGTATTTAACGTAAGAGCGAAATAGCAACCTGTTTGACATTTTGTTCTAGTACGATGGGTGCTTGCAACGTAGCTCGCGCTCGCTCAACAAATTGAAATCAAAAAACCAGTTTATTTACCGACTACATTCACAACGCGCGCGTCAAAGGTTTCGTCATTTCGTGTCTAAAATATGTTAAGTCCGTGTTTTCTCACAGAAATTTAAATAAAAAATTCTGTCTGTGCAGTTATGTGCAATAATTTTTCGTGCGTTATTTTATCACAACACAAGATTCTAGAGTGATACAAACTATTTTCGAAAGTCCTCATTAAGTACCCATTGGGAGTGCTAAAAAGGTGTGTCGTGGTTCAAATTTTGAATCGTGAGTTAACTTTTGTGCATTCACGTGAAAAATACAGGTGTTTTGTTTCGATGAGTTTGTGTGTGCAAAAGAGATGTTTTAGCGGAAAAGGTTTTCAATAATAAATTGATTGTCAGTTGCATAAAGTTGAGTGATCTTCTTGTGATTTGTTCAACGAGACGAGTTCGCAAGGTAAACGTGAGTAAAAGTTGCGCTAAAATAACTGTTTCTAGCCTTAGATACTAGCTGTTCACTACATGGTTCAATTAACACGATGAAAAGTTCCCACTGGGTGAGTCTAGTAAGATTTTAATTGGAAATTATTGTTGTACATTCCAATAGGAATGATAATAATAATATACAGTGGACCGAAATGTTTTGATTTGGCATTCCTTTGTGCCGTAACGTTACTATCGAACGAAGACCGGTTTGTGTACTTTAATTACACAATAATGTTTATGAATGCAGCCGAATGTTCAGTTCGCTAAATATTCGAGTTTTGCAACTAACTTTTACCAGTTTCATGTTGTCACGAAACAGCTGCAATTCTGCTTTCAAGCTGTGTATTGGACAACTTGGTCCCAATTAAAATAAACCTGTAGAGTGACCTCATTTAACCTTTGCCTAGCATCAACACACCAGTGAAAAAAATAACACTCCATAATCACAAATACCATTTACTTCTTGTATGTTAATGTTCCTTCATTGCTGAGAGGAAAACTGAAACTTGATAGCAAAAAAGCTACTAAGAACTTCAAGCAGCAGAAAAAAATTGATGTGACATTGTTTTTATCTGTTCCAAATATGAATAATACCAAAATCTTTAATCACATAAAATCTCTCAATAAAAACACAAACACATGAAAAATAACTTTAGCTTTAAAGTCGGTGACCATTGTTTGATTGGTTTAGTTTTGTCACTTACTTCTGAAGCTTAAGTCATTTTTCACGTTTTTGTGTTTTTAGAAGTTGGTTGTATTTTTTGCAAAAAAGTTTTTATTTTTCACTTTTTAGTGGGTCACATGTGCTTACTCCTTCACAGCGTACTGGCGTGATGTTATGTTATGAACTGGTGTAAACAATAGACAGACATGACATTTCAGCAATCCCAGTCCATTTGCTATCATTTATTGAGGAGTACCGTTGCTTATCTCCGAAGTTTTTTATCTTCACCAAATTGAAGTGGAACCACTCCGAGAAAGTACTCTTCCGAAAACTACCCAAATCGCTTCACATGTGCCTATAAAATTTGAAGAAATCTCTCTATGTCTCCAGGATCCCATCATCAGATTCTGACTTGATGATTATGGGACCACCTGTGAAGTATACCCTTTCAAACATAACAAAAATAATCCAAATTGGTTCAGCCATCTTCGAGTAATCGGGGAACATACAGAAAAAAAGATTCCGACGAATTTAGAACCTCCCCCTTCTGGAAGTCGGATAAAAAGAGCTCTGATCTAATCCTACCTGTATATAACAATGTCCATTAGAAGTCCAAGAGTATAGAATGTGTGTTTGAACAACATGTTTGCAATGAACTGATTTGCTTTTAACACATATTGATTAGTTACCTGCATTATGCTTAATGCCTGTTATTACCCTACAGATGTGTGGCTCAAGACTCCGCTCCCACCGAACAAGCGCTCATCAGCCCTGATGTTGTCCGGAACATTCCATGAAGTTGGCTGACATGCAGCCATGGCCAGTGGCAAGGCTCTGTATTCAATAGCGGTTGTCGCATTAGGCTTCATTTGCTTCGTAGTTGGTGCTATCGCTGTGGGCCTACCAACTTGGGGCAACTTTGCCAGCTGTAAGTATTACTTAGAATTAGAGCTTACGTTTGAGCCTGTGGTAGATGATGCCAGTAGCAACCAGCCTTACCAAGGGGTATTGTATTATCCAGTGCATACTGCGATGTGGACACCATATTCATATAGACAGACACTCTATGCAAAATACCGGTATTATCGGTAGCTGCATCCAATTAGTGGAAGCTGAACCCATCACAGATGGGAAAAGGCTAATCAGATGATTAGAAGATGCCAAGTACTTAATTAATAGTGCTCGTACCAGTGAGTGTTTAGTGACCAAAGATTGACATGGTTAAATATCACCATAGTGGCAATCGTGCAAGAGGAAGCTCATCATCTACAACAGGCCTAATGTTTATAGATTTGCAATATTAGTCATAACTGTTGTATTTTGTGTAATAATCACGTAGTTTTTAATGTTTAGTGAGATCTCATTAGAAGCTAGAAAAATATATAGAGCACTTAATAAATTACTGCAAAAAACTATGGCAAAGTTATGCACGGCTGATTAATAATACAGCTCGGTATTTATCTAATTGGTCAATACTGATCATTTCACAGTCTAATTACACGTCATATGCTTGCACATAGGTAAAACAATATGAAAAGAAAAAAACTGTCTGGCATATTATATTACTTGCATTAACAAACAATACAGAAAAATACAATGGAATTAAATGAATCAGGCAGGCTTTGTTTAAATGTAGGCTAATGTATCACTCTCAGGGTTAGACGTTGCCGTTCGTAGCAAGTTTGTAGTAATTACTAGATTTAAAAAAAAATACCTAACTCTTTCTGTCATCATTGCATTATGTACGTCATGACATGAGGACAGTTTTGAAATGTCAATGCTTATAAGAATAGGGGAAGACCAACGCTATATTATATGGCTATTAGGGGGGGGTTACTAGTAAGATAACGAGAAATAGCGAGGTATGGGAAATAACATGCAGGGCCAACCCAATTAAATTGGGCGGGTGTAGGAGAATGATAAGGTGATTTGTCTAAAATAAATAAACCATTTCACTAAAAAAACTTTTTTGCAAAAAATAAAACCGACTTCAAAAAAAAAACAAAAAAGTGAAAAATAACTTTAGCTTCTGAAGTCGGTGACCTTTGTTTGATTGATTTAGTTTTTTTGTCACCGACTTCAGAAGCTAAAGTTATTTTTCACTTTTTTGTTTTTTTTTTGAAGTCGGTTTTATTTTTTGCAAAAAAGTTTTTATTTTTCACTTTTTAGTGGTTCTTATGTGCTTGATATACATGGAAAGTGCATACCGTTACAATTACATCAAGCCCAAACACGACTAGGGTACATTGTCTCATTATGGAGTTCCGTGACTCTTAGCTTCATCATCAGATCTGATGGTAGAATGGTTCTTATCAAACGCAAATGCTTCATTTGTTGTAGAAAAATACCAAAATCGCAACACGTTTTCATATAAAATTTGAAGAGTTCCCTCGATTTTGCCAAGATTCCATCATCAGATCCCGACTTGGTGGCTATGGGACCATTTGGAAAGAATACCCTTTCCAACAAAAAAAGAATTTTCCAAATCGGTTGGCAAGCGACGGAGTTATGCCCGAACAAACATAAAAAAAAAAAAAAAAAAAAAAAAAAATAGAAACATCCGAATTGAGAACCTCCTCCTTTTTTAGAAGTCGGTTAAAAATCAAAGATCTGTTTTTGAAAATAAAAGAATGGCCAGTATTTTTTTTTGTCACTACTTGTTCTTGAGTGAAAAGTTTGACATTGGAATTAACTAAGCATGTCATTTCTTTGTGTGAAGAAATGAATACTGCCTTGGTTAATTAACCTTTCAAGTGACCAGTAATAGTCTTAACAGTAATTAATTTGTGTAATTAATAAAGTGCAGTTAGAAGGAAATATAGAATCTGTAAAATAATAAATCCTGTATGGCTTTTTGGTAGAGGAGACAAAGCATAGCCAATTAATAGAATAAATAATGGTTAAACCTGTTGGTTGATTTGTAATTATGGTACCTACACATATTTTCCTCGATTTTAATGAGGTATTCATAATAACTAGACATTGCCTTCTTGTCATATGTATATGGAAAAAGATTAGTCCTCAGAATTATTTGCATTCAGTTTCCTTATTATAAGTACAGAAATATCAGACTTTGGAATTCAAATGATTACTATGACTAATATTACATTAATATTTGATGAGATAAAAGACCTTTAATTTGACACATTATTTTTTTGTTGTGTAAATAATTAGATTAAATTATAGGCAAACTAAATAAGCAAGTCTTTTTTGGAAGAAAATGGTGCACTTGCTTATTCAGACGGCCTATTCACTTTAATGTCACTATGTAATTGCTTTGCACCTAGATTTGTATAAATGAACTAATTCTTTCAGATGACTCTGACTTTCAACTCTCAGTCCCTGGGTACTATTGTAAGTATTAAAACACTTTCTGGTGATGGATTGAATAACATAAAAAAAAACTTTTGTTCAAATTAAAATAATGTGGTGGTGGAGGTTTTATTCAACTAAGTACTATAAGTTATTAATCAAAAGTTTATATATATGTGAGTATGTTTGTTAGTCTTTCACGTAAAAACTACTGAACAGATTTGGATGAAATTTTGCACACAGATAGTTTATAACCTGGATTAACTTTTTATCCCGGTAGTAAGATCCTATGGGACATTGTACCATAATCTGGCAGCTCCATTTCAAAACCAAAAGGTGAGTATTTAAACCAACCGGCACAGCAGGTTAAAGGAAGGGATTTACATACATACTTCTTATTCTTAGTTTACTACATAATATTGAAATGATGCACCTAGATAGTTAAGCTATTATTTATGTTAAAACTACAGGTTGGAAGAAAGCTATAAGTAATCAGAAACATGTAATAGTTTCATCAGTACCTAAATAAATAGCTGCTGGTGTAAAAAACCGGATTGTAAGATAATAAAAGGTGTAGCAGAATACGATACCAAGCGTCTATAGACATTTCTATACCTACAAGTTATACTCACACTATACAATATTAGAATAACTTATTCTTAAGAATCTGGAAGTTAGTATTTTAAACAGGTTTAGGTACCTATTACCTACTTCCATCCGTCTAGTTAGACATTTTGTTAGCACTCAAACTAGCCACAAGAAAGAACTAACTAACACAGACTCTCAATAAGTAGGTACCTACCTATTCTGTTCTAAATTGAAATCTGTGAAGTTAAAATAATTCGGTTTTTACCCGACTGCGCGACGCAAAGGAGGGTAATGTGTTTATCAGTCTATGTATGTATGTAAGTATGTTTGTTTCTATGTGGCGTTCTAGAGACCAAATGCGTGGGCCGATTTTGATAATTCTTACGTCAATCGATTCGTCTTAACCTTGCGAGTGTCACTAAGACATGACAGTAATCAAAATTCACCACAGCGACAACCAGACGCCATATTGTCAAAATGAAAAAAAAAAAGTCGAAGAACTATGTCAAGTGGGGTGTCGTTGAATAGGTATTTTAAAATCATCTTTAGGTTCCTTTTATCATTTTTCATTTTAAATCATAGTTTAGGATATATATAACGATTTAAAGTTGTTTAACAAAACAATCATTCTCGCTAATTTTCTTACTTACTTATTGATTTAAGTTTTTATTCGTAAGTAACTAAAAAGTATAAGTAAAATAAAAAAAAATAATTTAAAGAAAAACAAATTTATTTAAGTTAATTTTTCCACGTATTTTTTAAAATTAGTTTTACGCAGTCGGGTTTTTTGTTTTTCTTTTCCACGGCGCACCTTCTTGGTTCAAAAAGCATAAAGAACCTAATCTTGTCTTTGCTTTTTTTTTGTTTATACAACCTTCATGCTTTGCTATAAGTACACGAAAACTAAGTGTGCGTTGTTTGGGTGTGTGATTGTGTCTCTTTTATCTTGGGCATACAACGGAAGTCGCAGGCCCAAGCTCAAGCGCACTAAAGTAGGCCAAACCACGCTCCTACCTCCGTCTACTGTTACCTTACCTTTGATGCCTTCGCCTTTCTAACGTAGGTACCTACCTTAGTTATTTATAAGATAACATCATTGATTGCCCGTCAAATCTAAAACTCTCCTCTTATTTGCGGGAAAATTATACTTCAAACGTTTGTTATTTTCGTAGAATTGTGATAGCTAACTATCACAATTCTACGAAAATATCCATTCCATTCCATTTAAAAATCCATCTCGAATTTTTACCGTAGCTAGCTGGTTAGTTACGTATTACCTACACAAAATAAATTGAAACAAAAAGAAACACGATTTTGTGTCACAACTACTTTTCACTTTTAGTTAAGTACCTACTTCCTTGCTCAATAAAATTAGAAACTGAAAATTAAAAGGACAGTTATTTTTGATAAAAATTTTCGTTAAATCTGCAAGTACCTAACTGTATCAAGATAAAGCTAAAAATAGACTACTATTATTGTAATTAAACGTAGGCTGTTCTCGATGTTTACTTAGGCCGGTATATTCAGTGCATTAAAAAATGAGACACGCCCGCCAAACGGGTTATTGACCCCGGAGACCTTTGTGACAAAACTTGTGGGAGATGTGCCAGCGGTCGCTGTTATGGAGTTGATTCTTTTTTTTTAATTTATGCAGCCATCGTGCATTCAACCTCTTTCTAGAATTAATATGTAAATAAGTACATCGTGAATGCTAAATCTCTATATTCGTCACGTGTAGGTATAAAGCGGATTTAATTTTGATTTTCGATCAATATTCACGTCACCTAGCTTTAAAAAAGTTCTTTAAAAATCACGAAACGAGGAATTTATTCCTCGTTTCGTGATTTTGAGAGCTGAATTTAAAAAAGAAATTGTATTATTATGCCGGTCTTATGAATAGAGTTGACTCAATTGTTGTTGACACGTTCATAGACCTTTTCATAAGAATGTAAGATTAAAATGTTTCCAAGCAAAAAAAAAATACTTTCAATGTTTTACCGCAACCTCCGCTTTAAGTTCTTCAAACAAAACAGGTCTCACGTTCCCATCCCTGAGAAGTTCGACCTTTCACGGTCACATAAGTTTGGGTCCACACCGGGCATTGACTACCAAACTTTTGAAATAATGTACCTACTGCGAAAATAATGAAAAAATACATTACCAATACAAATAAATGTTCACAATATCCATCCGTTGTAATACTAGCGTAAAATTAAAGTTAACAACAGCCTTCTGTATAATAGCGCCATTACATTGCTTCCCAGACGACAGGCTATAATTCACGCCCACCGTAATAACGGTATCATCTTAAATAGAAAAATGATAGCTTATTATTTTATTAATTTAAAATCTATGCATGTCTAACAAACTGTAGAAAGCCGTTCGAGAATCACTCTGTTAGTATTTTATTTTTCAACTGCCAAGCTGTTGCAACCTAGGACCTTTAATTTTTTTTTCACAGAACTCAAATTCCTATTCTAAAATAAAAGTAGCGTTAGTTCCTCTTTATAACATCACCTATCTGTCAATAAAAGTCCTGTCAAAATCAGGCGAACCGTTTCGAAAATAAGCCTGAACAAACAGACAGACAAAAAGAATGTTTATTTTTACATGAGTTCCGCATGTCCAGTAAAAAGCTGTTATTTTGATATTACAGAAAGTCACTACAATTTTATTTATTTGGATAGATGAAATTAAGATAAAAGGTACGTACGTGCAGAAAGGCAATTACACATCAAGGTCTCAATTGTCAACCACTGTATCATAGGTCAACATGACATGTGTTAGATTTCCCAGACATTGTAATAAATAATTTACCTGATGAAATCGTAATTTTGTACGAACCTAACAGCGGCAAACCAACGGTCAGGTAACTTGACGACCTATAGCGGGGAATCATCATTCTGATGAGAACTTGAGATCCGCACATACCAGGGGAACATGCAGAAAGGCAACACCAAAATAATCTACTTTCTAGGTTTAAATTCATGTTAACTGCTGTGACACTGAAAAAAACGAGCCTATCGAAAAACTTGACACTAGTTTCATAGTCCGTTTAGCAAATGTGTCGATCAACCTCATAGAAACTGCGAACTGAAAGTGCTAACTCCGGCAATATTTCAAGTCCAAGCCTGCTGCTCCAAAATTTCTCAATTCGTTTGATGCAATGTTGTATAAGTTACTATAGTGTAACTGTTATCGTTCTGCCAGTACCGAGCCATCAATGGTCAGCATGACAGCGCCATTTTTTTAACTGACAGGCAACGACCTCGCCTCAAACGCCAGCACTATACGAAGGTCCTAAGAAAGAATATTTTTTCCGCCAAATGTTTTTGTTTAGCGATTAGTCTTCTCCGTCTTCATTGTCCGTGGCATTGATGCTAAATGAAGTGTCAAGTCTGGTATTTATAACAATTAATGCTGTAACAGAGTATTATGCATTTCTTTTACAACGAGTATCTGGTTGTTGATTAATTACAATGTAGATGCCATATAATAATGACAGTTAATAAAATGAAATCGTTCGCCATTTGGTTTGCAGTCTTTTTCAGATTATAACAAAAGAACCTCTTTTAAGTCGTGATGTTCAAGAAATTGATTATTTTGTTCCACTTTTCATGCTTCATCTGAGCAATATTGAACGAAGCATTTTCTTTAAACGTTTTTGTTTTATGGCTATTAATGCTTTTGATTTCATTGGTCTTTTGGATAATGTTACTAGGTGCATAGAAACACACTATTGCTCCTTAATCTAGGCTATCAGTTTACCGGGACTGGCCTGGATCGTAAAATTTATCGTTGCACTTTATGACTTATTGTTCCGCAGAGTTCTTTAGCGTTCACAGTTATATTCTCGCCGCTGTAAATTACAATCGCAGTCACGAATAGCTTTAAACACTACTATGTTGATCCATGTCTTCGAATGATAGGCTAACAGACAGATAATTACACACAAATATTTTTGTAACAGGAAATTCAAAATCAAAATTCCTCGTCAGTATACAATCAGACTTTTAGTCATGATTATTTATTTTTAGGCCTCAAACACTTTCACAATTATGCAACTTGGTAAAATCTCAATATTACTTTTTTATTGCAAATTCGTTCCACTCCTTACTTCTTTACTAAGAACCGTTGTTTATCGATTGGCTTCTACCAGTGTATGAATAATATATAGAAGCTTCTTCCATAGACTATTGAGTATCATAGATTTCGATCCGCAGTTTGAATTTCTTGACTCTCCTAAACGACCCATGACTGATTTAAAATGACAGAAATCTTGCGTATGCTTCGATGTAGCAAATATCAGCAAATACTAAAAGTTTTGTGAACGTCTTATTGAGTTGCTGCTCTGGTGAACTCTTCGTCTTTGTTGAAGATTATTTTAGTTGAGTAATATATGAGTAAGATATATTTTAGTAACCTTTAATTTTAATTCCATCTTCGTTACGTCCAATTACATAACGTTTAAATATACAAGTCTAGCCAAGTGCATTGTTGAATGTCGGTCATCGTGTAATGAATTGTCATGTGCCTTGTGACTCATGCCATCGTTAATGAAGTGCATACGGCCATCTTAATGATCTGATTTCATCATATTCTTTCTAGGCTTTAGCTTGGCTGTAACACTGCATTTTAAGTTTAAGTATACTCTTTGAACGTAAAACGTGCCTTTTCATTATAACTGTATTCCTCAATAGTCATATTTTTCGCTATTCGTTTTTTGCCCTAAAATTGCGCTTAGAAAATTACCGACTAGCTTCTAAAGACGAGCTTCTAAACTAAATCTACTATTATTGTTACTAGGGAATGCAAATCCGTCCAGTTTCAAAATCCGGATTTTAAGGAACGGATTTTTGGTTTAATCCGGATTATCCGGATTTTACGGATTTTTCATGAAAATAAACAAATCTGCCCATATTCGTTTATTAATACGATTTTTCTTATTTTTGTGTGAATGGGTTAAAATATAAACTCAGGAAAATCAAATCATATGATTTTTTAAACTTTTGTTACTTGAAATAATTCAAATTCAATACCTTGGTTGGTTTCAAATCAAATCAAAGCATTTATTTCAAGTAGGCCAATAACAGGCACTTTGAATTGTCGAAACAAAGATGAAAATTAAATGTAGCTACAGTCCCAGTCACAAGACATAAAAACTGTGAAAGTACTGTAGTTGCCCATTCCCTAGCGTAGATCTCTATGGAGAAGAACGGGCAAGAAACTCCATGGACACTCTTTTAAATCAAAATATTGTTACAAAATCTTGGTTACATCATTCATGTTGAGATGGTATATTATGTGAGAACAATGTAGCAAGATGTGCACGTTAAAAGTGTCCATAGCAAAACAAAAATAAAATACAACTCAAAAACAAAATAATTCAAATAAACCATGGCGACTAAGAGATGACCAGTCACAACTGACAGCGCCCGTTCACGCACATGACGCATGGATCAGCACCATTCAGCTCAACCATTTTGAAGGGAACTAAATGGTCCGACACACGCGCCACCATCAGCGAGACATTTGAGTGAGCATGACATACTCTCAACCGCCAGGGCACATTCAAGTCAAGAACTGCCGTAGGTTTCCAGTGAATGATAGCTTACTAGTACATAGTACTCACACAATATGGGCTATGCGATTATATAATACTAACATTGAATCTATACAATGCAAAGTTAGTTAAGTACAATCTTCAGCAGCTCCAACTATACCATATAATGCTATCAATTTTTGCGCCCCTGTCCATGTGGAGCAGGACCAGCATTAAGCCAAGCATTTTTATCAGCGATATAATCGCTCAACTTGTAATATGCTTTTTTACATAGTGTGCGTTTAATGCATGTTTTAAATTTCGTCTCATTCAGTTCAAGAATACTTTGTGGAATTTTATTATAGCATCTCAAACAGTACCCCATGAAAGATGAGTCTACTTTAGCGAGTCTAAAGCCTGGCTGAACTAATTCGTCCCTATTTCTAGTACTGTAATTATGTCTGTCACCTCTTTTACCAAAAAGATGCAAATTTTTTCTAACGTACATTATGTTTTCGTAAATGTATTGACAATGTACCGTCATAATGCCAATATCCTTAAACAGTTCCCTTAGAGAATCGCGCCTACGAAGATTATATATAGCTCTGATGGCTCTTTTCTGCAGAATAAATATAGACTCAATATCTGCAGCCCGTCCCCATAGCAAAATACCGTAAGACATTATACTATGAAAGTAACTAAAATAGACCAGTCTAGCGGTATCTACATCAGTGAATTGACGGATTTTTCTAATGGCATATGCTGCTGAACTTAAGCGCCCCGCAAGCGATGTTAAATGAGAACCCCATTGTAGCCTTGAATCAAGCGTAAGCCCCAGGAAAACCGTTTTATCTACGAATTCAAGTTTCTCATTATTCAATAATATATCACAATCACTACCCTTAACATTCGGTAAAGCAAATCTTATGCATTTGGTTTTTTTTTCATTTAATACCAAATTGTTTGCTGTGAACCAATTTTGGACCTGAAGTAGGGCATTATTCACGTCATCTAAATTTTGTGCCCGTCTGTTTATCTTAAAAATTAAGGAAGTGTCATCAGCAAACAACACCATATTTTGAGGTTGGTTTTTCAATAAATAGGGTAGATCATTTATATATACTAGAAAGAGGAAAGGTCCCAATATTGAGCCTTTACTGTATTTCATTAAATCAGGGAAAACTCCTTGGTCTACACATAGATTAAAAATTAAAGCTAAGTATGGGGCTATTGTCTCAAGTATGGATGTACAAACTTTGATAGACATTCCCCATAGATCTTCGGTCAGTTTGATTTTTATTTGCCGGAAAGCTTTAATAACTACCATAGGGTTAATGTGTTTAAATTTAAATTCAGTTTTTAATGGTATTTCTGTAAAGAAATTTACAAATTCTTGAGCTACTTCCTGATTAGAGCTTTTAGGACCACTTGCTGTATCTAATGTGTAGCTAGTGTTACGTATTTTCTTCCTGTTAGTCTCGTTATTTATGACTTTCCAAACTGTCTTTATTTTATTTTCTGCTGTTTTGATCTTGTTGCTAATGTGCAGGGCTTTAGCAACCTTGCATGTATTTCTAAAAATTTTTGAATACTTAGCAACATACTTGTTAAAAGTTTCAGTGTTAATAAAAGGCTTAAGGCCATAAAGCTCAAATAGTCTTTCCCTACTTTTTCTGATGCCTCTAGTTGCCCAATCGCTAAATATGAATTTAGGGCAAATACTTTTTGTCTTCTTTTCAAAAGTTTTGTTGAATTCCGTGTGAACTATTGAAAAGAAACGATTATAAAATTGATTTATATTAATATCGTCATGGCTCATAACACTTAACTTGTTCTGTAGGGAAATATTAAACCTATTTAATTTGCTAGAAGTTATAGGTCTAAATTTAATCTGTACTTTTTGCAATGGTGTATTACACCTATAAGTTACAGTTTGTCCGCTATGGTCAGACGGCAAACAATTTACTATGGCTTTATCTAAGTAATCACAATCGCAGAAAACGTTATCTATACAAGTAGCAGAAGATGTTGTGATTCTAGTAGGTTCAACAAAAACGTTAGTCAGGTCAAATGACTTAAAAAGATTTAATAACCGACCACTATTTGAATGTTCTTCTAAAATATTGATATTGAAATCACCACAAATTATTGTAGATTTATTACTGGCTGCAAGTTTTGCCAGGACATCTTCCATTATTGATTCAAATATGGAAAAGTTTTGATAGTTTGGGGGTCTGTACACACACACAATTACATGCTTATCTAGCTCAACACAGGACAGTTCGACGCAATGTTCAACCGAGAGACCTACTATGTCATTACGTTGCTTATATTTAAAACTATTTTTAATTAATATTAGGGAACCTCCACGAAGCATAGTTTTACGATTAAAGCAGCTACCCACCATATAGTTCTCATAATTAATAAGCATTTGGTAATCCTTTAGCCAATGTTCAGTAAAACAAATAATGTCAAACTTACTACTTTCTAAAAACAATTCAATTTCTAATAATTTTGAAGAAATGCCTTGGATATTTTGGTGGAATAATTTTAAGGTGTTCTGCTGAGGCCCTTTTTTACTAACTAATTGAGTGCAAGAAGATACCTTGCTGTTGGTAGGATTAACAAAAATATTGTTAATGGTACCTTCTGTTGTCTCACTTTCTAGTTTAAATTTTTATTTGAAGTGAGGCCGGAGACTCCTGTGCCATCCTCAGACGATATGACCCTATCACTAGTAAACCCTAATTGAGAATTTTCCACGGTGACAGATGGATCCTCCTCAGTACAATGTTTGTAAATATTTATAGCACTAGTGCTATATTCATTTGTGCCTGTCACCTGTACATTAGTAGAATTACTAATCGTCGCAGTGTTAATAATATAACTAAACTTAGACATACTATTTATGTCTGTGTGAATACTATAAGCTAATAGCCGAGCTATTTTGTGTCTACATACAATAGGTAGATACACCTTACCCCGTGTCGACTTAAGATTACCAACTATAGTGTTGATATCCAGATACATAAGCCTGTCACTATAGTGACCTACTAAAAAATGTACATGTTTATTCAACATATGTATATAATCGTTTTTCCTACTACTTAAATTTTCAAAATATGGAAAAGCACACAATATGATTTTATTACATCTTAACTTTAGCAACTCAGAAACACAGTCGGTGATATCTTCCTTTTTTACATTAGAACTATTACCAACACATAGAGTAATGGTAGTGTTAAGATAACAATCATTTTTTATTACTGATGCCATTACTTGTTTGTAGCTTGACCCTGGCATGCAATAATTTTGGGTATAGTAACTCAGGTTATTACTGATCAATTTACCTAGCCCTCTACCCATACTATCAGAAAACATAACTGAATGATGACAATCATTACAATCAGGTGAAACAAAATGACTAATCTCAGGCTGTACTACTTGTGAATCATGGTTTTGATGAATGATGAAGTTCTGAGCACTCACAGCTTGGGACGGGTCCTCCGTTGCCTCAGGCTGGAGGGCATCAAGACTGGGTTCATTCCGACAAGTACAATGAGTGTTGCTGAGAGTCAGCAAGTCCACTTTGTCAACCAACTCATTTGTGACAAGAATATGCTCCTTAATTTGTTTTTTAGAGCTTTCATATTTATTATACAAAGATTTTAGTGACTCATTCAGTGCCTCAATTTCTGATTGTAAGCGCTGAGTGTCTATTTCATAAATACTTGTACTGTCTTCTAACTTAATTTGATAATTATTTAATCTATTAACAAGAGAAACACGTTCTTTCCTTAATTGAATATTTTTGGAATAGTGCTTTTGTTGTTTCTTGTGTTTATGACATTTTTTAATTATTTTATTCAATCTTGCATATTTCTTAATTTTATTTTTACTTACTTTATGGTATGAATTATGTTTCAGTAAGGAGTCCTCTGTAAGGTCTATTGTTATGAGGGAATGAGGGTTACAATTTGTATTTACTAGTTCGTTGTACAAATGATCAGTTTCCATAACCTGAGTACGATCCTGTTCCTTTTTTAAATTTAAAAGTTTAACATTAGCATGGACTAATTCCTCCTCTAGGTCCCTAATTTTACACAAAGCCTCCTCATATAAGTTGCTGCAGCTGTGGAACCCATCCGTGACCACCCTTAGTTGATCCCGCTCATTGACAACATTCAAGTAATCCTGATGAAGGTCTACTAGCTCCCTTTTTAAGCTGGAGTTTTTGCTGTTAATATTAATGACCTCCTCCTCACTGTCTTCTCTCTCCTGCAATAGCTGTTGGCATTGGAGTTTTGAGTCCTTTAGTTCTTGGAGGGCCGTTCTCAATTTAAGCTCCATATCCTGAGCAGTAGCCTTACGGGTCATCACAGGCATGGTTTCCGGATTGGTTTCTGAAAATTGGAAATAAGGAAACGGTGAGAACTAATAGGATAGACCAATTAAGAAAATTTAGAGATGAAAGGGGGAAAAACAGGAAAATAAAAAATAAAAAAAGTTTGCTTTGCTAAAAGAAATGAGGTAGGCTGCTGTATTAGATTAACAAGATTGATATTAGCCGACTGAATTAACAATTTAATTGCATTAATAAGAAGTTTAATATCTTATGATTTTACTTTTTCCTAACGTGGGTAGATAGATTAGAATAAAATCTTATGATTTTCTAAATATTATTAAATGTAGTTAAGTAATAATTTAATTGTAACGAACACAAGGACTTAATAAGGACATATTATGTGTGAAGTAGGGTTTGAAGTGAATGTTCTTGTCTGGGCAAGTGTTTTCGTCCTCGATTTTGCTTCCACAATTGTCAAGCAAAATGAGACATAAACGTAGCCGGTGTGTGTACGGGAAGTTGCTCAGAGCTCTGAGCAGTGTTTAAGTGATGTTTAGTATGTAAATAATACACCAATAATAGGTAAATTAAAACGGAATACTCCCCCGGTTCGAAGAATTCAAATTCACAGTCCAATAGTTGACAGCCGGTACTTGATTTATCGAATTATCGATTGTGGCGAGATAACACAATATAAACACGTCACGAACACTACGTGTGTCACTTTATACATTGATTCTACTATAAAGAATAGATTTAAAACAAACTAAACACAATAAATCAATTATTTTAAAATAAATTAACTACGAGGCCGTTTTTTCACGACCTGTCGCCAGTGTTGCCAGCGCGCAAAAAAAAAAAAAAGAGTTTCGTTTTATAACCATTATATTCTTTGTAAACTTATGTTTACATTTGAATCGACGTTGACAGCACTGAATATGCTTGTAAGCGGCCTCCAAGTGAAATATCAGTTTCAGGCTTTCGGCTGATGAGCAAATTTTCGAATATTCTCGCGAAAATGTAGCCCACGAGTAACAATTTCTTATTATTCAGAAAATCCGGATTCGGTTTTCACATCCGGATTTGAAAGTCGAGTAAAAATGTGGCGAAGTCCGGATTTTTCGGATCACGGATAGTCCGGATTGCATTCCCTAATTGTTACCTACCTAGTGAATTTAATCATTCAAATAACTTGTACAACCAGTACAAGTGACAATAATAAGATTATTGATTAACGATTAGTTGCAATAATTGAGTTTTCTAGAAGCCATTATGTACCTAATGATCTTTAATGCATGCCGGATACCTACTTGGTATTAGAAACTCAACAATTAACTACATTTTAATGCGTCATTCGTAAAACTGTTTTTCTATTATGAAACTACGTTCGTATTAAAGATTCAAAGACATGAAATCAATAAAACCTTTTCCGTGCCATGAACGTAAACATAAAGGAGTTCCGCACCACGTCTTTATTGGAGATGGAGGCTAATGGAAACTCTAAAAAAAAAATCCTGTTTTAAAAGGATGCAAGACTGAGGAGAGCTAGCCAAGTCTCGTTAGACAATTAGCAAGGTCTCATTCGCAAAACACTATGAATTAAATTAGTATGCAGCCAGGAAATCGTGACGAGGCCCTCTGTACTCCTCTTAGCGTGTCGCCGACCTTCAGATTTGCAGGCCTTCAATGGGTTCTGCTCAACTAATAGGCTGAATGTCATACTATTCCTAAACATGGCTATTTCCCTCCGTGAGACACGACCTTGTTTGAAACTCTTTGATGCGTTCAGAAGTACTATCAATGTTCATTCATATTGAAACACCATGTCATATTACAAGGTCTTTTTGAATTAGTTTCACTTACTTCTTTCGTACTTCGGAGTACTGCATTTAGTAGGTACCTACGTTTACAAATAAGTTATGTCAAATGATTTCAATGGGTAATACTTGTTCAGTAGCTCGTTGCCTATATTAAGGTCTCATAGCAAACAAGTTTGTTTTGTTAAGGTATTGTTACGTCAAAATCTCTTTAAGTTATGTGGGTATGTGTGGGTAGTTTTGAGGTCGTCAATGATTTGCGTTTCGGTGCCAAGTCAATATTTTTTAAGTTACGTCACATGTGTCTATAAGAATTTTTCAATATCTCCTTGACCTCCTTCATGAGTAGTCAATTACTTAGCCCTAAGTAGGTTGTTATGTGTTCTGGGAAACAGTTGATAGTCACGGTGAGGCGCCAAGCCATGCATGAATGAATTCTATTCTCATTAGAGATAGCCTCATTAAAAAATTGCATACTAATAACTAACTAACGCGGTGATTAAGATTTATATTGAAAGGAAATTAGAAAAGCCCGTAAGTGATAGCAAAATGTTGTTTATCAACGTAATTTCGCGGCTTTCCAGCTATGTTGCTCGAGTGCCGGTGGCTACTTTCCTATATTAAATTATCAAGTCTTGCCAGTTTAAGTTAAACTTTTAAATCTCGAAGCCTACGTATTTTGCTCTGACGTAATTGAGTAGCCTTCGGTGACAGACATTTATATTTTAATACTAATCACCTTAATGGATTGTGGAGCATTTCAATTAAGGATGGCACGGAGTATGGTGGCGGTTTATAGAACCTTTCTGATAATGCTTTATGTAACCCACACGTCATTATCATCAGCAATTTTTTTAGAATACTCTTCGAAACCATTTCTGTTTCCTCAGTTAAAATCCGAGTTTTCGTTTTCTGGTTTCCAACTAAAGTGAGTTCGATAGTCTATTAATTAACCTAGCACGCATTAAACCAATATTTCTTGTCAAGTTATTGTTTTTATATCAAAAATGATATTAATGTACTTTTTCCTTTGTTTACAGTAGACAATCCGAACTTCGACCAGGGCTATTTCGGACCATGGCGCGTTTGCAAGAAACTGCTTTACAACCGGGAGAAATGCGGCACGGACGTCTCCAAGTTTCATCCGTCGAGTAAGTTACTTATTTGCATGTATTTAAGGACAGATACACTTCAATGTTGTATGAAAGCTGAAGATAACATGCTCATTGATTAAATTGATCTATTTTTAGATTCATTCAAGCTTTTAGTTACTAGGGAGACTTATTTTTTTTATTCGCTTAGGTGGTCCCACTGACGCGGTCGGTATACTTCTTCTTTTTCTCGAATCGATGACTCAGGTTTTATGACCAGTATATAGCAATAGCAACCTGGACAGCTGTCGTTTGCCTCATTCAAGTCCTGCAGAGTGCAATTATTAGTTGTGCACGATGATGGGCAGGAGAGAAGGTGAAATGGAATTGCGAAAAACTCTATTGGGATTTGAACTAAAAATTCGTTGAGCGCTTTTCTAGAATACCTATCGTTTTCAAAGTCAAAGACAGACACGGCGCTATAACCTTAAAACCTGCAACCTTATAACTCTGAAATCGTTGATATTGATATTGAATCGTATTCCATCGTGATTGAGCAACAAAATTATCGATCCAAACTTTTGCATGTGGTATTGTAAGTGGAATTATCTAGTTCACTATTGAGCCGTGCATTAGAGTTCTGTTTCTTATTCAGGACTAGTGATGCGATTGCGTTATGAACGGAAAATCAATACATATAATTATGCTGAAATTTACAAAGTTATAATATTGGTAATCTGTCTGAGGGAAAATCCGTGAACTTCCTACCTACTTTTCGATTAAATTACCATTCGACGTGGTTATACTGCGAGTCTTCGGTACGTTTCCCAATGTCAGCGATGTTGAGGAGTGCTTTGACGACTAAGCATCATTTTCATATATTTTTTTAGTTTTTGTAAATAGATCACTATTTAGTATTCAGGATTGACATAAAACATCTCCACACTACTCCACAGTCGTTACAGGTAGTCAGTAGCCCAAAAAGTCTGACAACCAGGGTTGTGGAGATCAGATAGGCAGTCGCTCCATGTAAAATTCAGGCATTCAGCTGCATCCGGTTAGACTGGAAGCTGACCCCAACATAGTTGGGAAAAGGCTAGGCAGATGATAGTGATCACCATTTAGTATTTACTATATACATAAACATTATTGTTTCATAATTAAGACATTGGTTCCGGACCAATGATACGAATGTTTTTTCCCCTAAGTAGTTTATATTCATGAGTATTTTCACCCTCTGAATTCAAAGAGCTTTTAACGCTGTTTTGTATCTCATGTTCCAGCTACATTAATTTTCACTTTGACCTATTTTAGTTGGCAACGCCCTTAGTTTTCTTTTTTGTCATTTTATGCTAATTTGCTAATTGTTTTCGTTTATTTAGTATTATTTAGTTTCGATGCAGCAAAAACGCATAAATTAAAATTATACGTCGATATTCAATACTTAGATGAACATAATTGTAAAACATATTCCAAAAATATCTTTAAAAAAAATGGAACGGGAATGATAATATTATTTGATGCTGCAAATATTTTAAACTAGAGAAACTCAATAATATAGTACGGGAAGCCTAAAACTGTTAAGGTAGGTAACTTAATATTTTGCTCAGAGGGGGATTGTTAAAAAGGAAACAAGCGTCGTTCAAACGGAAAGTCAGGGAAACGACTGCGTTGCCATAATAATGCCTTTGCCTTTATTGATTATTTTTGAAAACAGGACACGCTTTGATGGCTTTGTTCCATAGTTTTTATGTATATAGGTCACCTATTCATATAAGAATTTGATTACGTGAAAGTCTGCATGATTCAGAATTTTGTCTCTACAAACAGGGAAACGAGTTGTTTTTCTAATATTATGCGAAACTTAAAACAATAATCAGGCTTTGATTACGAGTCATAAGTCATTTATTTCTTAACAAAAAACATTGTGTAGAAAAACTTAAAATTTAATTAAATTAATGAGGTTTCGACAGTAATAACAAAACAAATATAAAAAAAAAAATAACAAGAGCCCCTTTTTACAAAAAATGTATGTCGAATAAATTAAAAAATAATAATAAGAATGTCAAAAGATGAGAATATTATAATAGCTCTTTTTTACAATAAAAAAAACGAACAAACCCACCAGAATATCGATAATACTAATAAACTATGTAGATTGTTATTTTACATAAAAGGAGCTAGCGAACATGTATATTTTCAGGCACAACCATAAAATAAAGTACCTATGGGAATAAAAAATAGAAGTCGTAAAAGAGATTTGATATTTATATAAAGCTGGGAATGTACCTATACCACCTATCATCTCAAGTTGTCACAACCAATACAGTCTAGACGTAGATTACACCGTTTACACGTGAAAGTCTCGATAAAACAGTTCCAATGACAATTACTTCAAAAGAGACAGTCGGCAAGCTAAGATCGAAAATAGATAGGACTATCGTTTTCTGGACGTTTTCAGACCACTTAGGAAATTGGTTAGTTATCTAATTGAATTGATATTTAACCACTCCTCTGTTTATTTCGCTAACAATTTTATTTATATTGCATTGTGTTTACTAGCAGTTAGACCTGCTATCTTGTACGGATCATTGTGTTGGGCCACAAAAGGGATGAATGAAAAGCATTTGCATGTGATGATGTGACTGAAATGAAAATGCGGAGCGGAATTTGTTGTGTTACGAGAATAGAATAAGGTGAAAATGTCAGGGTGGCCCGCGAAATTCAATTTTTCTTAGGTTTTTTGGAATTTGCAAGCCAGTGCTAAGTTGTATGTTGATGAAAATACCGTTCGCGGCTGTAAGACGCATGTAGTTACAAAATTATAATCCTCAGAATCATCAATACAACCCTCCAAGTTCGTGAAAGTGTTTCCTCGACTTTTATGAACTTTGAGGGTTATTTTGATGATTATTTCTGTAACTACGTACGTCTTACAGCCGCGAACGATAATTTCATCAACATACAACTTAGCACTGCCCTGCAAATTGAAAAAACGTTAGGAAATTTGAATTTCGCGGGCTTCCCTGGAGCAACAACCTTAAGTAAGAAATGAGTATAAGAGGAAGTCTGAAAGTGGCGCAGGTGACTTAAAATTTATATAGGCATGTGATACGGAGGAATGAGGAAAATGTCGTTATGAAAGTTTTGACTATATATAAAATAAATAAATATCGCTGGACAATACACACAGCGCCGTCTAGTGCCACACTAAGCAAGGCTAGTTATAAGCGTAGAGGAAGGCGAAAAAAACGATGGATAGACTGTATAAAGGATGATATGGCGATAAAGCAGGTACTTACCTATCAGATGAAATGTAGAAAAGTAAGGAAGAGGAAATCTGCACCGTCCCCAAATGAATTGGGATAAGGGCAAGAAATAATGTTTTTACTAGCAGTTCGTGACGTGTTATGACTTGTGAATTTGTGAGATACTTACAATACAATAGAATAGTCAAGATACCGTTACGGAGCGCGTAAAAAGAATTCTGATACGTGCATGGTATACCTATTTGAATTCAACTAAAGTTGGTCCTAGCAGTTTCATGTTGTATTTAAAAGCTATGAATTTGCAATCTTGTCATATTCAATTCAATTTACGGCCAGGAAACATAATTTCTTAGTAATTTAAATTGTCCGTAATGGGCCGAATGTTTACATCACTAATCTATGGTTAGAAATAGCTGAAACATAGACTAGAAACTGATAAACTGTTTAGTTCACTGATTGTACAGACATCAAGATACTACGTCATCTACCTACCTGCCTTTTTCCCAACTATTTAGGGGTCGGCTTCCAGTCTAACCGGGTGCAGCTGAATACCAGTATTTTACATGGAGCGACTGTCTATCTGACATCCACAACCCAGTTAATACTGGGAAATATGATACCACTTGGTAAGACTAGTTGTTAGACTTTTTGGGCCACTGACTACCTGTAACGACTGTCAAAGATGGACAAATGACAGCCGGGACCAACAGCTTAACGTGCTTTCCGTGGCACGGAGAAAACTCGGTACGTAAGGGTGGTCACCCACCCATAGACCTAGGCAAGCACGGGTTAATCTAAAGATCGACCCGAGCGACTGATATTATTTTGCCACGAGAATCAAGATACTCCAATCAAGATACTACAACCTGTCAAATTTCTTTAATAGATTTTTAATTTTATCTCTAGGGCATTATAATAGATTCAAGGTTGATTGGAAAAAAATATTTATTTATTTATTTACACCAAACATACAAATATCATTACAGGCTTGACCCAATGCGATATTGTAGTACACTTCAAAATTTCTCTGGCGCCTGTACATTGTATCTAAACTTTAATAGTATAAACTATAAAACAAAGTCGCTCCGCGCAACGCAACTACGCAACGGAAATAGATAGAGAGATTCAGGAGGAAGGTTTATGTGTGTAATGCTATATTGCACCCGTGCGAAGCCGGTACAATATTCAGGGTATAAACAACCTCATCACGAAGCCGTCAACCAAGCATTTCGAAAAAATTATTGCTGGGAAACGTCTTTTTTATTTTGGGGTGAAAAGTCATGGTTTGTGTGGTAGAACTGAATGCAACGCACTTAAAAGATTTTGTGCTGATGGATGGTTTGAATAGTACGGGGGTCGTAGGTAGAGGTGTTTAAAGTAAAAATCTTACAATAAAAACTTGTATTAAAAAAAAAACTTTGAACGTTGGAATCCCCAATATCTCCGTAACTAGAAGGTTCCCAGCCCAGGTGGTATGGTGTAGAACAAAAAATGATCGCAATAACAAGTGCCTTTCAGCTTCGTTAAGAGGTTTTTTACACCCTTTATAAATAAAGTTTTAACAATTTTCACACCTTCTTGCTCGAACTATTTAAGGGGGATGCTCCAAGATAGCCCGCGAAATTCAAATTTTCTTACGTTTTTTGGTTACAGAATTATAGTCATCAAAATCATCAATACAACCCTCCAAGTTCATAAGAGTCGAAGAAGGACTTTGACCGTGAAAGATTTGTTCATCGACTCTTACGAACTTGGAGGGTTGTATTGATGATTTTGATGATTATAATTCTGTAACTTAATACGTCTTACAGTCGCGACCGATAAATTTATCAACATACAACTTAGCACTGCCCTGCAAATTGCAATAAACGTAAGAAAATTAGAATTTCGCGGGCCACCCTGACGCTTTCAAAAAAGAATCAAAATGTGCGATCATCAACAAATTATCGTGCTTCCTCTCAGTTTAATTTCGTATTTATACGTCTTAATGTTACCATATAAACGGTCTTCCATTACACGTTGTTGTTGTTAATCATGCTCCAATTACGTTCATTCAATTCAATCACTTGAAGCTTTTACGTAAACACACCATAAACAGTTTCACACACTCGGAATATTTCGAATGCTTATGTTTAATGCGCGTTTAATTAAGAATCCGCCATTTTACGTGACTATTATTTCTCATCATCATCATCCTATTAATGTTCCCAACGCTGCTGCACGCTGGTTTAAGGCGACTACAGGACTGGAGCTAAACGCGAGTTTAATAATGCCTGAAAGTATATGATTCACTGCAATAAACAAAATCAGAAAAATATACTTATGATATTCTTCGGGATATATGCTAGTATGATAGTTTTTTGAAAACATGATACAATTAATTTTACTCGAAGAAAAAAACCACTAATTTCGCTCTATTCGGCCTGTAGTGACTGACGTAACAACCACTTTGTAGTGCAAGCTAATTAGAACTTTATTCTAACAATGTTTCAAACGAAGTTTGAACCAACAAATAGAGTTGCTTTAGCTCCTGCAGTCCCCTTAATACACAAACATTTCGCCTGTTATGTAGGTTAAAAGTCCTATATCGTAGAGACGCCAAGCCTATTGAATCTTAGGTCCTGGCTGACATTGATGGAAAAACCCTTACAACACATAGCCTGACCTGGGAATCGAACCCAGGGGACGATGTTTAGCCGAAAGACGAAGTTTTTATTGTAAGATTTTTGCTTTAAATACCTGAACGAACCCCTTACTATTCAATCCACCCATCAGCACTGTTTTGAGTGCGTTACCTTGAATTCTACCACAAAACATGATTTTTCTCCCCAAAAAAAAGTTGTTTCCCAGCAATTTTTGCGTAAAGTTACTTAGTTTGATGTACAGCATGCTTGGTTGACGGCTTCGTGATGAGGTGTGTTTCACCCTGTATGTATACCTATAGCAGATGTCAGTCATATAAAAGTCAGGTGACCCACTTTATCATAAAACCACTTAAAATTAACGATATTGGGGTGTTATTCGCATGTCACAGAATAATAAAAGTTCTTGTTAAGGGAAAGCTCTGTTAGCACCTACCGTTCCTACAAATAAATGCCGTCCTAAGCTAACAAACGATAGCGGTATAGAAATGGACGTGGGAATTTGGGAGTATCACAGGAATGTCAGCTTTTATTATAGTCGACAGGGAGAAACATCATGTCATAGTATTATTACGAGCTGGGTATGAGATAAATTAATTAGATAACAAAATAGGTCCGATGAAACAGTATTACCCTGAAGGATAAGAAGAGGTACGAGTATACTCATAGAATGTGTGTACCACAGAACACTTAGTTTACATCTAGTCTGGCTGGGACGAATAACTATTTCATGAAAAAGTTATTCAATGGGATTAAATGAACTTAGAGGGTTGTATTGATGGAATGATTATAATTCAGTAACTACATACGTGTTACTTGCGCGACTCATCTATACTAATATTAAAAAGCAGAAGAGTTTGTTTGTTTGTTTGGTTGAACGTGCTAATCTCAGGAACTACTGGTTCAAATTGAAAAATTCTTTTTTGTTGGATAGTCCATTTATCGAAGAAGGTTTTAGGCTAAGTATATAACATCACGCTACGACCATTAGGAGCAGAGCAGGAATGAAAAATGTTGCAAAAACGGTTTTTTTTTTCCTTTTGTTTTTCTCTCATAAGTGACGCAGACGAAGTTACGTGGGTCAGCTAGTTTTTAATCAACATATAATACATACCTACATTCAATCTAACACTGACCTGCAAATTGCAAAAAAACGTTAGAAATTTTGAATTTTACATTATTTTGAATGTAATAAGATACCTGTTATCTGTGCAAGGCAAGTTCTACTTTATTTTGTACCAAACATCGTATCTTTTACAACGACGAAAAACATCCCCTTAAGTAACAGGTAAGTTCGTTCGATAGACCCATCCGTCAGTTCTCGCGGTTCAACGAACAAGACTGATGGTTCAACTAAACGTGTTAAGTAATTAACTGCTAGTTAACTTTGACTTAAATATCTGTTACGTTGGTATGCAATCGTTATAGTCATTAACGAGTGTGGAATATTACCGGATTTTGAGGCAAGGTGATGTTAGTTAAGGTTTTTCTCATGTTAGATAATTATGTTTTATTTGAAGTGGTTTATAAATACATACCTATATGTTTGGATGTACAGGTTTTTCTTACTTCCATTTCCATGTCAAATTAAGCCAGCTAGCGAATAAAAAAATAAAATAAAATGGTGTGTTCAGATTTCGGTAGCAGAAGAATCGCTAGTTAATTTGATTTGACCCTGCATTTTTACCAAAAAATTGAACTGGTACAGTCATTGAAAATTGGGTACTGTCTGAGGAAAGATTTGATTTTCTGATTGTTTGTTTGTTACGATTTAACTTAAAAACTCAATCGATTTGAAATAAAATTCTTTCACCATTAGAAAGCTACATCTTTTCCGAGTAACATAGGCTATAAATTATATTGATATCATACAAATTAGCTGAGTTATAACAATTTCCGCGGGCAAAGTGTTTATTATTGTTCATTTAATGTAAGTATAACAGTGGACAGACGATCTTATTAAAGTGGCCGGAAGAAACTGGACAGCCATGACACAAAACAGCCAAAAATGGAGAGATTTGGAAGAGACCTACACTCAGAATTGAGTGACCAAGGGTTGAAGAAGAGATAGAAGAGAGATGTATAAGTGAGGGACAGGATGGCTAAAGTAAGGATGGATGGATTGCGTGAGGAATTAAAAAAAAAATAAAAAAAAATAATAATAAAATAAAAATATATATTTTAAAATTTTTATGAAATACGTGTTGCGCCGACCCCAATTAATATGGGACAGGAGGAGGAAGATGTTGATGAAACACACGTCCTCTGCGGACGGTCATAAGAAGCTGCCAAAATCACCAATATCAGACATGTGTCGCTGTGATTGTTATAAGCAACCAGGAGAACACTGGAACCGCATGTCGTTATCTCTTTGTTGCCCTTCACGACATTAATGGTAAGATAAGGTGTCCAAGGACTATTTAATAATATGTCTATGAACATATATAACTAGCGGAAATCACGCGGTTTCACCCGCGTATAGTGCCGGTTACTAGTACTAGTATCAGTAGTATCCTGTCCTGTTACTCGCTGATAATGTAGCAATCCCATGCTGAAAGAATTTTTCAATTCAGTCCAATAGTTTTTAAGTTTATTCGTTACGTTAGTATAGATTTGAAAAAAGTAACCATCGAGTTTCTTGCCAGTTCGAGAAGAACCGGCTAGAAATATGTGAAATAAATTATTTTGATTTTTATTCTTCACCAGTACACGGACGGAACAGTCACCTAATTAACCAAGACACTTTCCTTATGCATTGATTTATGAAGTATTGTTTCACGTGGGACACGAAAGTAGTTAACTCAAGCACAATGACTGCGCGAGACATACGTATCATGCATGATGTGCGTACATCACACGCGCCACTTCTAAACTATAATTGAAACTTCATCATCTCCCTAGCCTTTTCCCAACTATGTTAGGGTCGGCTACCAGTCTAACTGGATGCAGCTGAATACCAGTATTTTACATGGAGCGACTGCCTATCTATCCTCCACAACCCAGCTAGTACTAGGTAATACGATACAAGGGATATCGTATTACCTAGGTAAGATTAGTTCTCCACTACCTGTAACGACTGTCAAAGATTTACAAATGACAGCCGGGAACAACCTTGCTTTCCGAGACACGGAGGCAAATTGATATGTAATGGGTGGTCAGGGTCACCCATTCCAGACTAACCTTGGCAAGCACGAGCTCCTCTAATTGAAACTACTCGTATTTCTATATGTATATGCTCTTGTATTAACAGTGAATGGTAGAGATAATGTGTTCTATTTTCAGCCTTTCACTTTCTCAGAACTAAACTCACGATTGTCAAACCTCCGACCCTTTTGTTTAGATGTTGGAATGGAAAGCGCATTAATCATAGTAAAAGGTAGAATACGAAGATTTTATATGCCTTCCATTCTGTTTTGAGGTATTCAGGGAACAAAACACAGTTCCACGAGAACGACTCGACGATACAGGAAATAATCCTAGCGTGGGGCAAAGTTTAAAAGAAAACCTGCCAAGTGCGAGTCGAACTCGCGCATGCAGGGTTCAGGATGCAAAACTACACTTTATATGTCGACGCAAAATAATTCAAAGCTTTTGACTAAGGAGTAGGTATATCAATCAAAAACAATAAAGAAGCCTGTTGCACAGTCTAAAGCGCAGGCCATACCGACATAGAGGTCATAATATAGACCCTTTTTTCTTATTGCGTTTCGGGACTTTCGGTAGTTCGCGGTGTGAACAAAAGTATGAAAAGAAGTGAAACGTGCGGTGTGGCCTACGCTTTAGAGCGTAGAATCTCTCAAATCTCAAACTCCATGGACTTTTCCAATGTTTTCCTTTTCCATTCTCCCTGGAGCTGTCCCGTTTATTGGCTTCCTTTTATTTGGTCGACCTCACTTCCTCCTCCATCCAAAACACAAAATAAGGTGAAAGCGTCAGGGTGACCCGCGAAATCAATTTTTCACGTTTTTTGCATGATCATAAGAGTCGAGGAACGACTTTGACCGTCAAAAATTCGTTCCTCGACTCTTATTAACTTGGGAGGGTTGTATTGATGATTTTGATGACTATAATTCGTATCGCCCTTTGGGGCTTTGTTGTATAATAATAAAAAACTGTTTCACTGTACTTTGATTTATTTTTCTTACAAGCTGTATGCACAGAGTATATAATAATATAATCGAATTATGTAGGTCACAGACATTACAAAATAGTGAGTGTTGCCAATTTAGCACACTAATCATATTAAGATAATATTATGTCATAGACATAGGTGGGGGGGGAAAGATAGTACTTGAAACAAATGTAAATATAGTAAAGAAATTGAAAAAACGATTAATTATATCTAATGGTACTTATGTATAATCCTACTTCCCTAATTTTTATGCTTCTTAAACACTGCAAATCCTTAAACTTAATTTTATATAATTAAGCTAAACTAACTAAACCAACTTAAAACAACTGTTATATAAAATACTATACAACTATAACATAAACTTAGTTTTATCTATTTTATTCTATAGGTAATAGTACAACCTTGGACACTGCTCGAGTGTGCAGTTTCTTATCTGATGTTTGAACTTCTACAACCCTCACATGGTTGTCTTTGCCGCAAACTACCTTAGTGATTCTACCCATGGGCCAATGAAGGGGTGGGTTATTAGGATTCAATAATAGAACCACATCACCTAGCTTGAGATTAGGTAAAACCTTTCTCCATTTAGTTCTCTCGTTGAGCGAAGATAAATAGTCCCTTGACCAGACTTTCCAGAAATGTTGCCGAACCTGCTCGCAACACCTCCAGAATCGGAGTCGATTGGTTGGGTATTCAGTTAGATCGGGCTGCGGTATGGCTGTTAAAGGGCTGCCGATTATAAAATGTCCCGGAGTGAGACATGAAAAATCAGACAAATCCTGACATGGTTTAGCTATTAGTGGACGCGAATTTAAAATGCTTTCAATTTCGGCCATAATTGTACTAAACTGCTCATAGGTAAATATTTTACAAGTTGACATCCTTTTTAAATGGAATTTTGCTGACTTGACAGCTGCTTCCCACAAGCCGCCATGATTTGGGCTGTAAGTTGGAATAAAATGGAATTTAATTTCTTTCTGCAGCATGAAACTATGGACACTTTCCTGAAAATCTTTATTGCTATGTAATTTATATAATTCTATAAGTTGGTTATTGGCACCTTTAAAGGTGCTGGCATTGTCGCAGTAAACGTCTGAAGGTATACCCCTACGCGAGATGAACCTTTTAAATGCAGCTAAAAATGTATCAGTTGTCATATCAGATACAACTTCTAAATGTATGGCTTTGGAGACGAAGCAAACAATGACGGCAGCATAACCCTTACTAATTATACTATTTCTTTTTGACGATTGTTTTATCTCAAAGGGTCCGCAATAATCTATGCCCACCCGTTCAAATACCCGAGCAGGGTTTACACGATCTTTAGGCAAGGAACCCATTAGTTGTTCGGCAGCTTCTGCTTTATGCCTACAGCAATTAATAATTAGTAATTATTTGTATCGCCCTTTGGGGCTTTGTTGTATAATAATAAAAAACTGTTTCACTGTACTTTGATTTATTTTTCTTACAAGCTGTATGCACAGAGTATATAATAATATAATCGAATTATGTAGGTCACAGACATTACAAAATAGTGAGTGTTGCCAATTTAGCACACTAATCATATTAAGATAATATTATGTCATAGACATAGGTGGGGGGGGAAAGATAGTACTTGAAACAAATGTAAATATAGTAAAGAAATTGAAAAAACGATTAATTATATCTAATGGTACTTATGTATAATCCTACTTCCCTAATTTTTATGCTTCTTAAACACTGCAAATCCTTAAACTTAATTTTATATAATTAAGCTAAACTAACTAAACCAACTTAAAACAACTGTTATATAAAATACTATACAACTATAACATAAACTTAGTTTTATCTATTTTATTCTATAGGTAATAGTACAACCTTGGACACTGCTCGAGTGTGCAGTTTCTTATCTGATGTTTGAACTTCTACAACCCTCACATGGTTGTCTTTGCCGCAAACTACCTTAGTGATTCTACCCATGGGCCAATGAAGGGGTGGGTTATTAGGATTCAATAATAGAACCACATCACCTAGCTTGAGATTAGGTAAAACCTTTCTCCATTTAGTTCTCTCGTTGAGCGAAGATAAATAGTCCCTTGACCAGACTTTCCAGAAATGTTGCCGAACCTGCTCGCAACACCTCCAGAATCGGAGTCGATTGGTTGGGTATTCAGTTAGATCGGGCTGCGGTATGGCTGTTAAAGGGCTGCCGATTATAAAATGTCCCGGAGTGAGACATGAAAAATCAGACAAATCCTGACATGGTTTAGCTATTAGTGGACGCGAATTTAAAATGCTTTCAATTTCGGCCATAATTGTACTAAACTGCTCATAGGTAAATATTTTACAAGTTGACATCCTTTTTAAATGGAATTTTGCTGACTTGACAGCTGCTTCCCACAAGCCGCCATGATTTGGGCTGTAAGTTGGAATAAAATGGAATTTAATTTCTTTCTGCAGCATGAAACTATGGACACTTTCCTGAAAATCTTTATTGTTATGTAATTTATATAATTCTATAAGTTGGTTATTGGCACCTTTAAAGGTGCTGGCATTGTCGCAGTAAACGTCTGAAGGTATACCCCTACGCGAGATGAACCTTTTAAATGCAGCTAAAAATGTATCAGTTGTCATATCAGATACAACTTCTAAATGTATGGCTTTGGAGACGAAGCAAACAATGACGGCAGCATAACCCTTACTAATTATACTATTTCTTTTTGACGATTGTTTTATCTCAAAGGGTCCGCAATAATCTATGCCCACCCGTTCAAATACCCGAGCAGGGTTTACACGATCTTTAGGCAAGGAACCCATTAGTTGTTTGGCAGCTTCTGCTTTATGCCTACAGCAAATAGTACATTTGTGGATTACACTTTTGACTTCTCTCACAGCATTAATTATGAAGTATCTTTGTGATAAGCTGCTTAAAACAAGCTTTAAGCCAGCGTGCATTAGAGTCAAGTGCTCTTGTATAATTATTAATTTTGTAATGTGACAATGCTTTGGCAAAATTATAGGAAATTTTTGAGAATAATCTACATTTGCATTATGTAGTCTGCCTCCTACACGTAAAATGCCACTGCTATCTAGAAATGGGTGAAGGGACTTCAAAGAGGTTTTGATGGGTGATTCTTCAGCAATACATTTTAATTCTTCAGCAAAATAGTGTTTCTGAATGACCCTTTGTATACTGCTCAAAGCCTCTCTGATCTCCCCTACAGATATTTCTCCAGATGTCACATTATTACGCTTATTACATTTATTAATAAAACGTAAGACGTACGCCATAACACGCACAGTTTTGTATAAGCTAGAATATTTTTCAATAAATGTCTCAATTATTTCATTTTTTATGGTTAATGTACATGATGTATTTTCATCAGAAATAGCCACAGGTTGAAAAAATGGCTTTTCGACAGAAGCCAAATAAAGATTGTAATTATTGCAGTCAAGTAAATAATTGGGCCCATGCCTCCATAGTGAATTATCAAAAATATCCATGGGCTCAGAGCCTCTGGATAGAATATCAGCTGGGTTCAAAATTCCCGGTGTAAAATGCCAAATTGAATTTTGTGTAATTTTTTTTATCTCTCTTATGCGGTTTCCTATGTAAGCAGGGACCTTAACAGGTGATAAATCTAACCATCCAAGAACAATTTTTGAATCACAAAATAAATGAATGTTTTTAATTTTTAATAACTTAGCAATATGTGATGCAAGTTTTGCCAATAATAATGCTCCATTGAGCTCTAATTTAGGTATAGTTAACTTAGAATTAATACCATTAAGTCTAGATCTGGAGCAGAGCAAATGAGAACTGCATTCACCACCATTATTTACTTTTATGTAAACACAACAGCCATATCCCTTTGCAGATGCATCGCAGTAGCCAATGACTTCAAGCTCACTGTCATCTTTGATTTGTACATAGCGTGGAATAACTATTTCTGGCATACTCACAAGATTTGCATAAAAACTATTCCAGAAAGTTTCTAGCTCAAGTGGTAATGGGGTGTCCCAGTCTAAATTATGTTGCCACAGCTCCTGCATAAAAAGTTTGGCCCTCATAGTGACAGGCCCAACAAATCCCATTGGATCAAATAATCTGCTTATTGAACTTAAAACTTGTCTTTTTGTTGGTACTTTAGTGGGAACTACATCTCTTCCATTCAACAGAAATGCATCACTACCAGCATCATAAGATATGCCTAATATTTTTACTATTGACTTGTCCTGATCTAAATCTTTGCGATAAGAGCCTAGGGCTTCCTGAGGAACATCATGAAGTAGCTCTGAGCTGTTAGATACCCATTTATGTAGCCTGAAATTGGCATGACTAAGAAGTGTGCTAAGTTCATATTTTAGCTGCCTAGCTTGTGCAATTGTGTTACATCCGGCCTGGATATCATCAATATATGAATTATTTAACACTGCTGTGCTTGCTAAAGGATATTGATCCTTATATTGTCTTGCTAATGTAATGAGACATTTAGTGGCCAAATAAGCTGAGCTGGTCAAACCATAAGTCACCGTCTGTAATTGCAGGACATTCATAATCCCATTTTCGCGCCACAGAATGTTTTGCAAACATCTGTGATCTGGGTGTATTTTTATCATTCTGTACATATGACGGATATCACATTGTATAGTGTATTTGTATGTTCTGAACAGTACCAATATGTCAAAGAGTGAATTTTGTACCACAGGACCATTGCACATAATGTCATTGAGACTTAAGCCATTTTTATTTTTTGCACTGGCATCAAATACTACCCTCAACTTATTTGTTTGTTTGTCTAATCTAAGTACCCCATGATGTGGCAAAATAAACCGTGGCTCATCTCTAGTGTCACAGGTTTTTGTATCAATTAATTTTGCATGCCCTAAATCTATGTATTCTTGTATAAATGCTTTGTATAAATCATAGTACTTAGGGTCCTTTGTAATTTTTTTTTTCTAAACTGTATAATCGTTGCAAAGCAATCGCATACGAATTAGAAGGGTCAATGTCCTGCAATTCAACCTTGAGCGGATACTTGACCTCAAATGTATTATTTTTTAATGAAACAGACTCTTTAAAAACCTTTTCACTATACTCGTGCTCAGGCAAGGACTCATGATATATATCTGGTACCTTTTCTGCCTCCCAGAACTGATTTATGCAGTGATCAAGCTCTGGGCTTATGACTGTATGCATAGCGACGGCTGTATCGTCAGTGGACATTCCTGGAGATGAGATGATGTATCCCAGCTGTGTGTTCAATAAAATGGGATCTGCTGGGCCACCCTCTATCTTTCCATCAATAACTATTTTGAAAAATACATCACAGGCGAGTAGTATTGATATCTCGCCTGGAATGGAAAAATCTTTGTCAGCTAAGTCTACATGTTTAGGTATAACAAAGCTACTTAGATCTATTTTCCTTTGCGGAACCTTTGAGGTTATCTTGTTGATAACCGAACAAGTTACACTGAATGAAAAATTATTTTTTAATGACTCACATTGTAATTGTATGCCTTTGCTAGTGGAATTGTTACAAACATCACCTAACGTTGAAATGTTTTTATGCAAATCGATAAGAGGCAACCCTAGCTGATCAGCCAAAGATGCAGTACAAAATGAAGACTGGCTACCACTGTCCAAGAGGGCTCTAACAATGAACTTTTCATTGTTGGCTCCAGTCACCAAAACTTTGGCAGTGGGAAGTACTATACTTGCAATGAGAGGCTGAGAGATGTGCAAACTTACCGGTGCAGCAGCATTACCCTCATTTATCTTTGCTCCAGCTTTATCCTCTGGTTGATGTAGCAATGAGTTGTGCGAGCTGGAATTACAAACAGAACATTTAAATTTGTACCGACATTTTTGTGAATGGGATGCCAGACACACTTGACACAACTTGTTTTTTATCACAAATTCTAGTCTTTTTTGGATTGACTCTGCATTGAATGTGGGACATTTAAATAGCTTATGCACTTGGGAACACATGGAGCACTTTGAGGTTTCACTCTTGTTTACTTGCACTGATAAGTTCACTGTTGATTTTCCCTTGGCTTGTATTTTATCACCCAGGTTAGGTGTGCTGGCCTCTAAGGAAGCTGCTCGCTTGTCCAAGAAGGTGAGTAGCTCATCCATGGTTACTACTTTTGTTGTGTCCCTATCGGAGTGAAATAATCTTACCGTGAGAGAGTCAATCTTGCGCATTACTATGCATGATAAAATGGCATTCCATTCTGCCACTGGTTGTTCAAGATTCTTCAATGCAGTAACATGTTGTCTGACTTTAGCAACAATGTCTCTCAACTGCTGGGCAGTACCACGCTGTATACTTGGCACATCAAGTAAGTTGCACACATGGCTATGTATCAGTAACGCTGGATTATCATATCTTTTCTGCAACAATTCCAATGCGGCTTCATATGACTTGCCGATGATGGGAAGATTATCAATTATTTGTAGGGGCTCTCCCTTTACATATTTTTTCAAGAAACATATTTTTTGTATATCTGTTAGTCTCTTGTCGTGGTGTACTACAGCTTTGAACATCTCCATAAATGGTTTAAAGTTGGCAATCTCCTTACCGTCGAATATTGGTATTTCCAATGTAGGAAGCTTAGCTGCATGATGGCTAAGATCTTTGGAAGTGTCTGCTTGAGGATTGTGCACCTTTATTAGACGCTCTAATGTCGCTAGCAGCGTGAGGTATCGCTCTTCAGGATCCTCGTCTTCCTCCTTCTCGCCCAAAAGTTCCAAACTTATGGAGATGTCTTTGTATTTGTTGTAAACATCAATCAGGTTTTGCTTGCGGACCTGTAGCTCCTCGAGCCCGAATTGGCTATTTTCGCTCAGATATTTCTCTAGCCTAGTAAACGAAGCCTTGCACTGGCCACGTGCGGCGACAAATTTTTTCCGCTCCACATCTGCCATATTATTAATATTGCTCGATTCTTCGTCCGAACTATTTGAAAAATCAAATCGATCCGATTCTGAGCTGGCGCTCGAATAAATGCTCATTCAACTGATTTATTGAATTGTATTTTTGTAAAAACACCACGTTGCCTCGTACTTGTAGCGGCAAAAAAAGTGAAGGAGTTCCAAACCAAGTCTGTTTTCGTTGCACGATGCATGCGACGAATCGATCCCAGTAGATGATTATCGACTTTTGCGTCTCGTGATTGGACGATCGTCTGATGTGTTGGTACGTCAGCCAATAACGTTATCGGCCAATGCTGTCGGTCAGTGCAGCGCGCAATGAGAACGCACTTCCACGTTGTATAAAATACCTCCATGCAAATGGCGTCCTGCCGGCCGGCGTAATCCCAGCCACAACACGAAACACAATGTAGTCTTTGAATACAATAGCTCAGTAAGAGTTATAGCACTGAAATGTTTCGGCACCAATATTTGTATCGCCCTTTGGGGCTTTGTTGTATAATAATAAAAAACTGTTTCACTGTACTTTGATTTATTTTTCTTACAAGCTGTATGCACAGAGTATATAATAATATAATCGAATTATGTAGGTCACAGACATTACAAAATAGTGAGTGTTGCCAATTTAGCACACTAATCATATTAAGATAATATTATGTCATAGACAGTAACTACATACGTCTTACAGCCGCGGCCGATATGTTTATCAACATACAATGTAGCACTGCCCTGCAAATTGCAAAAAACTTAAGAAAATTTGAATTTCGCAGGCTAGCTTGGAGCATCAGCCTTAAGAGCTACCTGTAAATAAAAAATATCTTCACTCTTATTACCAGCACTGGTTTTAGTACCTACTACATCAGAACCATATCCCATAATCCCATGGTTGGTTACGTAATGCGGCGCGACGGGTCCCGGTTTAAATTCACGGCGGACAAAATTTGCCAGGGGATTTATCTTGCAAATGCCAAGCAGTTGCAGAGTTAGAATTGTTGCTGATAAATTGCTACTGGATCTAGTGAGAATACCGTCCGTAGCCGCCTAACTGTGAATATACGATGGTATAAATAAACCTCTGGCATTGGACCCTTGGGAATTGCAAACGCTGCAGATATGTTTATTTATGAACTTTACACTCACGTTTCTGTTGCTTCTTTTTTTTTACTTATTAATGCTTTGTACTTGTTAATGCTTATAATTAATGTCCCCGTCATCGTTATTGCGATCATTTTTTTGTCCTAGACCATATACCCTTTTACATAGTTACGGAGATATAGGGGGTCAAAGTTCCAACTTTTTAAAGTATTTCTTTGAAAAACAAGTTTTTAATATTATTACGTAAAATGCCTCCATAACCCCAATACTATTTAATGCATCTACCAGCACAGTGTTTTGAGTGCGTTGCATTGAGTTCTACTGTAAAACGTAATTTTGCACTCCAGAAAAAATGTCGTTTCCCAACTATGAATCTTGCGTAGAGTAGGTAACTTTCAAAATGCTTGGTTGACGGCTCCGTCGTTCGTTTACACATTGTCATCATCATCTGCCTAGCCTTTACCCAACTATGTTAGGGTCGGTTGGCCGTTTACACCTTGTATAATGATGATTAATATACATTTATAATAAACGCCCTTAATGCTCAACTGTTTTAGTGTTCTCTCAGTTCCTTCCACCTACTCAATTTAACGTGTTTTTGGGGTAGTACTTCAATACAACTCAGTATCATTGAATAATCGACCGAAAGTGAAACCAAATAAATCCTATGGTCCTTTAAAACTGCCAAGATGTCAAGATGGTAATATTGTACATCCCAACAGTTCAGTCAGTGTTTACTCCGACGAGTCCACGCAATGCTAAAACAATGTCATTGTGCAGTTGACGGGTGCTTGTGTAATGCTTTCATTGTTTCAAAGCATCCTTCGTTTAATGCTCAAAGCAAATGCCGTGGAAAATTAGTAGCATGACTATCAATGCAGTTTTTACCTTGACCTGGCGCTGTCGTTTAAAAGATATAAAAAAATAAAACCGACTTCAAAAAGAAAAAGTGAAAAATAACTTTAGCTTCTGAAGTCGGCGACGTTTGTATGATTGATTTAATTTTTTTGTCACCGACTTCAGAAGCTAAAGTTATTTTTCACTTTTTCTTTTTGAAGTCGGTTTTATTTTTTGCAAAAAAGTTTTTATTTTTCACTTTTTAGTGGTTCACATGGAAAGTGCATATCGTTACAATTACAACAAGCCCAAACATGACTAGGATACATTGTTTCATTATGGAGTTCCGTGACTCTTGGCTTCATCATCAGATCTGATGGTAGAATGGTTCTTGCCAAACGCAAATGCTTCACTTGTTGTAGAAAATACCAAAATTGCTGTACGTTATCCTATAAAATTTGAAGAGTTCCTTCGATTTCGCCAAGATTCCATCATCAGATCCCGACTTGGCGACTATGGGACCAACTTGGAAGTATACCCTTTCAAACAAAAAAAGAATTTTTCAAATCGGTTTAGGCGTCTTCGAGTAATCGGTGAACATACATAAAAAAAAAAAAATACATACAGTCGAATAGAGAACCTCCTCCTTTTTGGAAGTCGGTTAAAAATAAACATCAAGCAGTGTGTTTTAATATCTGTCGATATTCAGTTGTTTCTGCTTAGAATGAAATACCCATTTGGAAGCTGACCTCAAACGGTGATGAGACGCATCGAAACCGCAAACGAATGTATCTAATTCTATTAGTTTTAAAAGTAAATTTCCATGATGTATTGCGGAATTATGGACTAGGTACCAAGCATTGATCGATATTGCGAAAACCTGATGCTAAAATGCTCAAATGATCACAATTGGTTAGCAATGTTTAAAATCCCGTTATAGAATTACATAATGTATCAAATGCATCCTCATCATCGATTAATGCCATTAGTGGACTAATAAACTGAATTTCACAAGTATTGTTTTCACGAGCATTTCAAAAGACGTATGACAAATAGCGGACTGAATGAACGGCTAGTGAATACCAATCCTATTGCAAGGACAGTTTACACAGGTGTTCAATGCATCGCTTTAGGATTCACTGCGGGCCGTTAGCCATATTCGTGAATCGAGATCTTGATCGTGGACATACTGAACAATAACTGTGTTACTTAGGTAGATAAGCACAGTTTACTTGATACGCAAAACTACGATACTAGCATACTCAATTTAACTTAGAATAGATTAAAGTAGAAACGGTGTCTGTCTTGACATGTTCATGATGTGTTGAGAAGGGACGAAAGACAATGTAAATGTTGATGGATACAGAGAGAGAGAAGATCAAAGAACATGGTTGAATTGTGTAAGAAAATGGAGTAAACGATAGCGTGAAGAAATAGAAGAAAAAAACGTGTTGTCTAAGTTACATGGGAGACAAGATGTTGAGATTAAATTAGAAACCAAAGCTGTGTCGAAAAAAACTAAGTAGGTAGGTAGGTACTTAGCCCTTGGCTACTTCTGCAACTTTTCTCTAGAATTATAACTCATTATAATTATTTGTACGTAATAACCTTGTGTGTAACGGGATTTTCTTACGCATATAAATTATAAAATCCCCTGACAGTGTGTTCAACATTTACCTACACTAACCGCAACGCAAACGCAACCAGTAACTTAGATTAACAAGGATAATTTCCCGAGTATGTAGTTGTGTGAAAAGTTATGACAAAAATGTAAATTACTCGCTTCGCCTGCGTGGATGTCGGTTATCGCGACCAAAAGTAATCATGGAATTTTAATCCCGTTCCAACAAATATATATACAATATAAAAAGTATACTAAAACTTTCCTCGAGAGAACCACTCTATCCGTTGGTGAAAACAGCATGAAAATCGGTGCAGTAATTTTTAGTTTATCGCGAACAGACAGAAAATGGCGAAATGTGGTTGTACACCTGTGCCCAATCCTTCTGGGATTACAGCCATAATGTAATATTATGTTACTTAAAAAATATTAAATCAACAATGCTCTCGTCCAGGCGTTTCACAGAAATGTAAAATAACCTTGAAGGTTTTTATGTGGCAAAGAAACAGGAATTCTGCTTATCGGTATCTTGTTGTCAACTACGAACGAAAAAAAAACTCGAGTTGCTTGCAACATTTTGAAACTGTACCACTGTACGTTTGTACAAGACTTACCTAAGCATCTTACGACAAGGTTATGTCCTAATATAGGATCATTGACTGCAAATGCAATCTCCACACTGCGGTGGCATAATTATTTAAATTTATAGTAATAAAGGGTTAAAGACTTAACGAAGCCGAAAGGCATTTGATCCTGCCTGCGATGTTTTCTTTGTTCTACACCTACATCTTCGAGTTACGGAGATATTGGGGGTCAAAGTTACAACTTTTTGTCAATTTTGATAATGTGACATGTTTTTTTTAATACATTTTTTAATGTAAAACACCATTCAATCCATCCATCAGCACAATGTTTTGATCGCGTTAAATTGAGTTCTCCACCACTACACATGATTATTCACCCTTAAAAAAAATCATTTTCCAGCAATATTTTTTGCGTAAAGTTAATTAGTTTCATGTAGGTAGTACAGAATGTTTGATTGAGGGCTTCTTGATAAGTCTATTTACACCCTGTATTATTGAAATTTAGTCAATAATATTAATTTATAAAATTGTTAGTGGTTGACATAGATAGGGTAGATAGGGTTCGAAACACACGCGTTCCAAAACGGGCATAGTGGTTGTTGGCATGAAGGCTGCTAGGCTAAAATGGGATTGGGCGGGTCACGTCAGTCGCATGCACGATGACCGCTGGGCAAAGCTCTCCACACGATGGTTGCCGGAAGATGGAAAGCGCCGCCGAGGCCGACCCAGAAAAAGGTGGCGAGACGATTTGGACGCGCATTGCGAGGGTTGGTCCGAGGCGGCACAGGAAAAGAGCACATGGAAGGAATTGGGGGAGGCCTTTGCCCAGCAGTGGGACAGTACAGGCTAAATAAATAAAAAACAGTGGTTGAAATACTTACTTGTATTATAATTAAATTCGGGAAATCCGACCTCAACAATATGTTTTCCTTACAGATAATGACTGACCGAGTCATAGCAGGAAGGTCTGGTGTATAACATAGGTACTTCGGTTGCATTATAAAACCTTCAGTGAGTCATTCTGATCAGATGCAGCTCACGATTGCGTTTGTACTCAGAATGTGTTCAACTGCGTCAAAGAATCTAGAAAACAAAAAGTTCCGTACCATCGTAGTAGGGGAGTTCCCATTTTTTAAATTTTATTTGCATTATTTGTTGTTATAGCGGCAACCAAAATACACATTGTGTGAAAATTTCAACTGCCTATCTACCTACTACAGATCATGAGATACAGCCCGCTGAGAGACAGACAGATGAACAGACGGACAGGGTCGCGTTCGGGTACAGAACCCTGAAAAGCGATTTATTCGTTAGACAATGCAAGTCTACACAGTAATGGGCATCATTTAGACTGCATAGGTATAAATAATTAAATGTCGAAATTCAGGATGACACTCGTCGTACGAGTGAAGTGTCGGAAGGATATCATGCAGAAGCATGGATCAACAACCAATTAAATTCTGCCATCGGCTTGCGCTTGCGTGGCGCTAAATCCATTTAGTTATGTCATGTGCAAAATAACCAGGTATTGTTAACGGAAAAAAAACATGTTTAAATTATCATTATTTTATAAATAAGACCTCGCTAAGTGGCATAATCACCTACACTGCTGATGAAACTATTATGGTAAAGGCATCTGAAAATCTTCCTTAACTCAAGGAATCAACGTTCATATTCGCGTAAACAATAAACGTCCTAGAAAGAATATCTCAATCATTTTTCAATTCTTCTGTGGGCGGGCACAAGTTAGGGTTGCCAACCGTACTATAATATATAGCATTGTATATTTCGGCTCTGCGTACTATATACTGTTGAAGAAATATATTATATAGTTCGTAAAAATACTATATTTTCAACACCGAAATCTAATAAACAAATCCTTCATTAAAAAAAATTCAAACGTGCAAATGAATATTTACATTATCTTTTGACTGGTGCATCATCATTCATCTACAAAAATCTGTCAAAAGTAAAAGATTGTAATGAGTTTACTGACAAAACTACATGCCAAATATGGCGACATATTAAAAAAATTACATTAAGAAAACAACTTGCCAAAAAAGTAATTTCAGTCCTGCTCTCTTTTCCCGCCACTTCGATTCACAGAAAAGACATTTTCGGTCATGAATTCAAATGGCGAGAAGAAAGAAACAAAAGTAGTAGATTTTTGATTAATTCATAAAAAAGGGCATATAAAAAAAATAATTGGTTTAATTAAATGTAAAACTTAAAGCATAAAAGACACTTTTTTTTTAAATGCAAGAAGTGCAACAAAATAATAAAGAACAAATGAATCTTTGTCTATTTGTGGCTTTTTCCATAAAATACTATATTTTGCTGAAGAAATGTTGGCAACCCTAGCACAAGTTGTCTACTAAGATTACGATGTGCAGCATATATTTACATAATTCTTGTCTTAACACGCAATTAGAATCGAATAAACAGAAACCACGAACATTTTTGATAAGTACTAGTGCTGATGACCTCGACTATCATTAGTCTATCTTTGACAGTCGTAACAGATAGTCAGTGGCCCAAAAGAACCAGTCATACCAAGTGGTATCGTATTTCCCAGTATTAACTGGGTTGTGGAGGTCAGATAGACAGTCGCTCCAAGTAAAATTCTGGTATTCAGCGGGATCCGGTTAGACTTCTGCCGACCCCAACATAGTTGGGAAAAGGCTAGGCAGATGATGACTAGAGCTGATGGAGTTTTCTATTCAGAAAGCTTTTTAAATTACTAATTTCTGTTTACAATATGTATACGTATCATTATTTAAGTTAGCACTTGCAACCCACACTTACGTATTGTGTATACTTAGCTATCTGTTTTATTTAATATTAGCATTGATGCGTGTCAACGATTCCATCTCTTGCTCGTATTACCTATACAGAAGTATCTACCTAAGTACCCATACATATATTATTCTCGTAGTATAGACCTTGCCTAGCCTTGCCGTGTCGTGAGTCTTTCCATTATGACGCCTAATTGCAGCAGTAACTATTCTGTCACTGGTTTTATTTAAGTATCAGCAACCTGAAATTAACCCATTTCAGACATCATGTTTCATATTATTTTAGATTATACAGATCTAAAAAATGCAAAGAAGGTTAATTTTAATGCTTTGTTTTATTCATTTACTTATACAGAAACTGCGAATGACCTCTTGTTTCCCAGAAGACGTAATCCGGCTAAAATTTATCATAAGTACCTACTTTATTTGTTAAAAGAGTACCTACCTGAATTAATTTTCTCTCATATTAAACTCTAAAGGTAAAGAGAGTAGAGGAAGACCAAAGAAATGATGGAAGAACTGTGTAAAGGATCGTTTGCCAAATACCACCCTAGTGGTACGTAAAAAAATTCCAAGCGATCCACTGGTACCTACCTCGTGACGGCACTTTTGAGATTTTCAATATTGAGATTATGATTGTTGATGAGTAATAGAGAAGTAGGTATGAAAGAAGAAGACTTGCTGCGCCGAAATAAGGGCAAAAGAATAATGATGATAAGTCTAAAGACAAATACTTGAATCACTTACGTTATGTCGTGTTTGAACGGGCGTGACTCATACCTTTTTCAAACGTGCAAAAATGTCGCCTGTCTCCACGGCACGGCGAGACATTGCACTGTCGCATTGACAGCCATCTTAAAAACGAGAAATTCTCAATTCGAAGCGTGCGCTTTTGCAAAACGTCTCAATGAAACCAATCAGCATGGATGATTCCGTTTCGTAGACAATGTTCCGCATATTCGACGCACCTAATCCGCTCAAAAGTTGGTGAAAATAAACATTTGCTCCAGAAGCCTGAATTCGTTGAAGAATTTCACTTTCGAAATTTGACAATAGATGAGAACTGTTATTACATTGTTGTTTAGGCTTGAAATGAAAACGAATTCGTGGTAATGGAATTTCTTTGAATAAACAAAGTTTCCCATATCTTCCCGTGGGTATCGTGAGAGGGACTCATGCGAATAGGCAGCAGCGTTCTCTGTGCTTTTGTAACAACCGTACTGCGATCGCCAACCCGCCTGCTAAGCGTGGCGATAATGGCAACCCCTCTTTCGGGAAGACTTATGTCCAGCTGTGGACATCTGTTGGCTGAAATGATGGATGGTGGAACAAAGTTAGTCTTGCACAATATTCCACATTTCTTTATAGAAGCATAATTTAAATAGAATTAAGAAACGAGACACCAAATTACAGCGACGTCAGCCTCAAACTTGCGACCCCAGACCTAGCGGTGCGGGAGCTAACGTCAGGCTGGTACAACCGGTCCTGGTACCAACGCTCTCCTAAAACACGCATATGATGTCATGCTAAAGAGCAACACAGCAACACTTGAACAGGAATGTGTTTGTTACACCAGCTGTTATCAAATGTTTTTTTTTTCACAATATTGTTTAAGGCCGAAAATGTTTTCATTTAACTAGCTCGAATTTCTTCGGAAATACTCGTCGTTTTTCTAACAATGCTTACCATTGTTGGTGGAATTTGACGAAAAAATTACGACTTTGCCAGTTCAGTTTCGATTGCTTTGGCTTATTTCGCATTTCATAGCACCATGGGAATTCTAGGTGCATGCTTATCTAGTAAAAATCTACAGTAAAACGATGTCCTCAATGACATTGTTGACATAATTTACCGTCATTGCATCTTGCAGTTTCTAGAAGACAATCATTCACGAACGGTTGCATTTTCAATGTCACGCCATTGTCTCGTGGATGAAAACCGCTTTTTATATAACCATAGTTACGTACTTATGTGCTATTACTAGCCATGAGCTCATGACTCAAATATTGTGTATAGTGGACTAAAGCCATGAATTCGTTCTCTTAAATTGTGATGAGTCTTGAAAACCCAAACATCTACCTATTCTTTCTGAACATCTTTATAGGAAAGACCTACATATATGTATGTATGTAAATGGCTTTATTTACGTAACAATATTTATAAACGTTTAAAAATTAAAATAACACTAACTAACTTACAATAAACTTTAAAAATGGCGTCTATAAACACTTCAACGCTGTCAACTCGTAATACAAACACATCACGCTAAATACTGGAGCTACCAGCAATGTCCATATATATTTCACAAACTACAATGATTGCAAATCTATAAGTACATTCCGTAGATTACGTCATTGTCAATAGCGAGCGGCCTATCGAGATAGCTGGCGCCCATCACACAAGCTCATCACATTATACGAGTACACACAGACGCCAGCTGAGCACATCAAGCTACTATATCTGTTAAATCTGTTTAATAGATTTTCAATTTCATCGCTAAAGCATTAGGTTCAAGATTGGTTGAGAAAATGCTAGGATGTGCCGGTTTCCTCACGATATTTTCTTCACCGTTTTTGAGAGTTGCCTGTGTTGGAACCCCTGGCACTGGGCCGCCGCTTCTCTCAAAATTTGACAGTTTTTCTGTCACTCACCGTTACATTGAGCTGTGTATGTTTCGTGGACCTTTGGTGAGCAATTTGAAACCACTGTGCTCTTCAAAAATGACACCAGCCCCTCTCTCTCTGTTTATTTGAACCATGTCAGGAACAAACGATGTGGAACAAATTGTTTTGGGTACACTGCGGTTCCATTACATTTGTTGATACTAATTTGGACTTCCGGATGTCGTCCGTTGTTTGCAATTCATTTGGTGTTTCCTTTGAGGTAGTTATGTTTCCAACTCCTGTTGTTTCCGGAAAATGTTGATGCACAAGTTCATCAAAATGCAGTTCGTGATAAATCCAATCCTATTGCGTTTGCATTGAGATTTTAATCATTTGACTGCCATAGTCACATATACATGACAAGCAAGCGCGTGCCCGTACACCTAAAGACCCAAATATGTGACAAAATGGTAGATGACATTGTGGCTTGGTTTTTCGTTTATGCTTTGGTGGTCAAACGGTTAAACAAACTTGTATACTTAAATAATTGTATCATCCAATCTGTTTCTTCTTGGATCTTCGTCATAATTAATTGCATGCAGTAACAGTAAAGTAGGTGTTTCCTGCAGTTTTATACTTTAGTCGGGCTATTTTACATACTACAATTATTAAAAAATTAGGACACTCCTTGAAACACGCCCCATTATTTATTCAACACAACACAACACGAAACAAAATGAACCGTATTACATAATACATTTAACATACAGACTAATCTGTGGATTACAAAACATGGTTAAAGAGGAACCCATTAGCTTTAAAACTGACCTGTAACATGTCACTGTGGTCAGCCTTGAAGCTCAACCTAAATATGCAAAACACATAGGCAACACATTATCGTACTAATTACATGAATATCTAAACTGTGGACTACGGACAATTTTTACGCCGAATAAACCTAGGTCTGCCTCCAACAATTTGCTGAAAACTTCACAAACCTAAAAATGAGAAATTTTTGAAGTCACATAAAGTACTATATAGGCTGTAATATCTAAGGGATTTGTTCTATTAACTTGAAGTCCTGAAAGAAGATGTCTGATGAGATGACAAGTAATAGAGAGAAGTATGGAAAACGAAGACATGTTGGGCCGATCCGAAATAAATTGAGAAAAGAGCAGAAGCATGATGATACAGTCATTAACTAAAATGCCTCTGACTTGATAAATTCACCGGTACCTATGCTAAATATTCAGACTTTCAAGCCGACACAGAATCGCTACTTATACAAGAGTTTATGTGTGATAGCCGGACAACTCATCTAAGATACAGCTGTACTTCAAGTAACTACTTATTACACCTAATTACTTCGTCTGTTATCCACAATACAACGTAAATCCTTTGAAATTCAGCTGAAATCGACACCCGGCGTTCAAAGTTTAAGAAGTCGTCAGTTTTGTGAAATATAATGAGTAAGAGGAAAGTAGCGGTTGCGTGAGTCAGGTTGGGCCTTTATGTCAGTCTGTCAGTCACTTGTCTAGTTCGGACCCGTCCCTTAGTGCTTACGTGTGTGAAAACTTTTATTTACGAAGTGATAATTGGTTTCATTAATTAGTTCAGCGGAATTGATGTTCCCTTACCCAAGCCCTTTTCGTGCGCTTTTTTTTGTAGTGTCCGTCTAATCAAACTCATTCAAAATGATGAAAAGTTTAAAATTTAAGCTACGATACGCTTTGAAGTGGATGATGTGCTATTCTACAATAGTTTAAATTATTGATGAGCTTTTTTAGAAAGGTACTTATTGTCCAGATTATTAAAAAAAGGCAGTTGGAAATTGTGTTATGGAATAAGGTTGCAGGTGATGATATTTAACTGCCACAACAGAGATATTCGGCCCGGTTAGGTCCTATACAGAGATTTATGTAAAAAGGCCGACACTTGTTTTACAGATTAGGAGAGGTTTTCCCTAGCTGCAGTTGTTCAGCGTTTTTTTTTTCATGTGCCTAATTTGGTAAACAATCGCGATAGTGATACACACAGGCTATGACTGTATATTTGTAAGTAACAAATTTTAGAACCGAAACGAGTCTTGGATCACATTACAAAATAACATCAGTCATCGTCTGTTTTTCACTGTTAATATTTCATTTCGGAAAATGTGAGAAAAGTTCCGAGTATGAATGTCGATTGGGTATACATACGAGTAGAAGCAAAGAAACCAAAGAAACGATGGATGGACTGTGTTAAGAAGGATATGGCAAGAAAAGAAGTGTCTGATGAGATGAGGCAAAAACGAGAAGTATAAAAGACAGAAGACATGCTGCGCCGACCCCAAATGAATAGAGAGAAAATGATGATGATGATTTTGCCAATCACGTTTAAATGCCCTGTAACAAGAAACGAGCCTTTGCCATTAACCAAGTATAAATAGAAGCCCTTGCCATGTTATCATTCCTCTTTTTTTTTCCAGCGGCGGTGTACATAGCCGGCGTGGTGGCGTCTGTTGGCGTCTCCGTGCTCGGCGTGTTCTGCGTCCTATCTGTACTGCAGCTAGCCATGATCTCGTCCAAGGAGCGCGTCGCCTTCAAGTACACACACCTTGTCATGATGAAGTTGGCGCTGGCGCTTCTAGCCAGTAAGTTTTTATGATCATTTATATGTTATCTTGAACGGGTGATCGATACGGCCGAAAAGTTCTGGAGTGGCGATCGCGAACCGGAAGACGTCCCACTAGGCGGACTGATGACCTGGTGAAGGTTGCGGGAATCCGCTGGATGCGAGTCGCACGGGCCGGTCAATGTGGCGACACTTGGGGAGCCCTATGTTCAGCTGCGGACGTCTTTCGGCTGAAATGATGATGATCATTTACGTTACATGTGCCAAATAATTATAAATTTTGATGGATGTAGAGGGAGATGACCTGGTGAAGGTTGCGGGAATCCGTTGGATGCGAGCGAATGTGGCGACACTTGGGGGAGGCCTATGTCCAGAAGTGGACGTCTTTTGGCTGAAATGATGAGAGGGAGATGAAGAACCAAGAAGACGAAAAGAAAGATCGATGGGTTGTGTGAGGATGGATGATATGGAAGATGAAGAAGTACCTATTGAAAGCGTGACGATTGATGAAAAAAAAACGTTTTGCGCGGACCCCTAGTCATATTGTCCCATGTTACTTGGGGTCCGCGCAAAACATTTTGTCTTCATCCTAGGAGGTTAACTTTTTTTTTTTTTTTTTTTTAAAAAAAAGGAGGTTAACTCACAGACGTATAAAGAGTAGCAGACCAAACATAAGCTAAAATTTGTGAAGTCATTACACACACATATGTAAAAATTGTCTAAACAGGGCCGGACTAAGGCCGGTATTAGTAAGTATTGTAGGACGTTAAAGTACCTACATATTTTCAAACTTTTATCATTTGTAATATACGTTGGTAAGCATTCTCTGTGACCTTGTGTAACGGTCGCAATTAAATCAATAATGTTGCGACGCCACACTAATACAGGAGACTGACAGACGCAGTAGCACCATAACAGTAATTAGCAGTGTTCGGAATACCCAGTGCCATTTGCTGTTAACGACCTGAAATATTATATTATTAGTATAGATACTTGGGAGAGGCCTATGTCCAGCAGTGGGCGTCTTTCGGCTGAGATGATGATGATGATAGATACGCCTACGGGAATGCAAAGTTTCAATGCATTCATTAATACTTTAACCCCAGATAAGGACCCAAAAAGGAAACAAGTTTTATTGTCTGCATTTCTTCTAAGGTTAAAAAAAAACACGTTGTTTATATTATTTTTTATTTGGCAATGTGCGGAATGTATTTCCTCTAATCGCGCAATAACATTTTTCCAGAACGCTCTCATCCGTCATCGTCGCCTGATGCCCAAAAGTAGTTAAGTTACATGCATTAATTCATTCACAAAAATATTCGCACCTTTTGTTACATTTTTTCAACATGGCTTGCTTGGATATTAATATTTTTAGACAATTTTCAATTTTATGTAAAAGAGAACTTGTAAACATCGGATATCATGCATGCATGTCCAAAATACCCCCACCGCTAAATTGTGGTACTTCTTTGAGAACAGAAACAATTGTCCCGGCAGTAGTTCGTTTTATTGGCAAGGTTTTTGGAGGTTAATAACATTTTCCTTATCCTGTAAACAAAAGACAAACAAAATTATTATGAAGACCAGTTTAATTTATAACAATTTGTTACTATAGTAGCATACTATTACATACATGCATAGCCAGAGGTAATTCGGTAAACAGTGTAGGAATTGATCCAGGACATAGTCTTGTTTGAAAGACGCTGGCATCTATCAGTGTGCTTCAAAAAGCTTCGAACAGAATTCACCAGTAGGATTAGGTTGGATTTAGTTGGGTTAGGATGAGCTGCATGTTATCAATCCAGGCTTTCTTTATATTTTCATCTTTTGGAAACCTGGAACAAAAACTATTACTATTATTTTTATTTACAGCACCAAAATATCAAAGAAATATGAGTAGCTTAAAATATGTGTGTGACCTATGCCTATTTCATATCAACATTGAATTGTGATAAACTGATACATTGTAGGCGTTACATAATGTTATGAAAACTTAAGCCTGTTGGATTTTTCGACTTTGTAGTAATTAATAAGCCTACGCACCTACAATAAATGCATTAACCCAATATGTAAACAATCATAATAATATTTATTAGATTTAGCATTTCGCAATACTAAATCCGTCCCCGGTTAATTCCACAAGTACTTGAGCTGTCATTAATAGTAAATAATAAGACAATTTTGTTTGTTTATTATTTTTGTACGGTTTATTCTAAGTAAGCGTGTGGGCAAATTGCATGGCAGTAATTGGGCTACGATAAAAACGATTAAACTTCATCGAAACGGTTGATTAATTTCGAAAATTCGACAAATTGTTTCAGTTTACAACAACGTAAATAAAAACTTACCGATGACAGCTTAATCCAGGTATTTTGTTAGAGCTATCACTGTCACACCGGTACGCACTGCACTTCACCATTTTATTTTACGTGTTTCAAGTCTTTAGTGGTACAAACAATTAATATTTTTTCACATAACGTGATTGACACCGTAGAGTGTTCTTATAGGTTATAAGCTTATCAATATGGCGGCTCAGAAAAACAGGCTTCATGTCAAATTTTGTCTATGTGTGTGGCAGTGTGGCTACACGTAAAAGAACGAGACGCCATTATTAAGTTTTTGCTTGATAGAACAAGGATAAAGAATGATGGATATATTATAGGTATAACTAGGAATTTATGTTTGGTCTGCTACTCTTTATACGTCTGTGGGTTAACTTAACACGCACTCTAGTTGCTGAGTTACAGTTTAAAATGTATTATGACATTTAAGTTCAAAAACTCTGCTTTTTATGCAGAGTAACACTAGCCATAAAAAACCGGCCAAGAGCGTGTCGGGCCACGCTCACTGTAGGGTTCCGTAGCTTCCCAGACCATTAAAAATACCAACATTTTTCGTCAGCAAAAATAACTTTGTTTTTCATAGTATTTGTATGAAAAACAAAGTTATCATTTGCGTTTTTTTGAAAAAGTGCTATATAACTCAAAAACTATTCAACTCATCAAGTTGAAAATAATTTTCCTAGAAAGTTCATATAAAGGTCTACTTCTGTGATTTTTTTCATATTTTTTAAACTTATGGTTCAAAAGTTAGAGGGGGGGGGACACATTGTTTTTGACTTTCGGAGCGATTATTTCCTAAAATATTAATATTATCAAAAAATGATTTTAGAAAACCCCTATTCATTTTTAAATACCTATCCAACAATATATCACACGTCAGGGTCAAAATTAAAAAAAAAATCGCTCCCCACTTTACGTCTGGGGGAGGTACTCTAATAAAAATGTTTTTTTAAATTTTTATTTTTGCACTTTGTCGGCATGATTGATATACATATTGGTACCAAATTTCAGCTTTCTGGTGCTAACGGTCACTGAGATTATCCGCGGACAGACAGACAGACAGACAGACAGACAGACAGACAGACATGGCGAAACTATAAGGGTTCCGTTTTTTTGCCATTTGGCTACGGAACCCTAAAAAGGTTGATATCATTTTAGTGGTAGCGCTCATGTCAAGTCCATGAAAATTAACTAATTATCCGCCTCAGACGTATCTTATGAAATGAAATGCTTTCAACGATTTTAAAATTGTTTTTCGCCTGAAATCACAACACAACACGAGACGAATTACGAGACACACCACAGTGAGGCCTATCTCACATTATACAGGGTGTCCGATAATTAATAGATAACCTCGAAATGGCTTATAGTAGAACTTATAGCCATTTAGAAAAAAATACGTAAAAAAAATCTAATACTTAAGTAGTTGCAAGTGCAACTTCATTTATTAAAAAAAAATGCATTTATTCTTTTTTAAACCAAAATTAAAAAAAACTCTGGGCATAAAAAAAAGGATTCATACATGAGAGAGTAAACTATTACGTTTTAAAATAATGTCGGTTCCAAGTAGATTTGATAATGGTACAATCCACAATAAATTCTATCTTAAATAGAGCAATAAATAGTGAATTATTGATATTAATTTAGAAAAGGTGAAAAAAATACTGAAGAAAAATGTAGCATGGCCCCCCATTCTACGCAGGCCCTACATCTGTAGATATTTTTTATATGATAGATTTGTTTTCGTATTTATTTCTGAATAGCCATAAGTTCTACATATAAGCCATTTCAAGGTTATCCATTAATTACCGGACACCCTGTATTCTTTTTAACACCTACGTTAAGGAGGAGCTGCTGAAAACTGACTCGGTGTAGTGGAATATTGAGCTCCTTTTCATAGCATAAAACAAAGCCGCTCCCGCTGTTTGTATGCCGCTGAAATCTTTTATACTAGTCATCAAATTTTAATGCAGTTTTCAGCAATAGATATAGTTTTTATATGTAGGAATATGCTACATAATATACTCGAGCAAAGCCGGGGCGGGTCGCTAGAACTGAATAAGATCTACGCGTCTGCTATAGCAATATTGACAAGGCATCATACTATTGTTACAACAGCATGACGTGGTAGTGACATAATCTGTGAAATCTTAATCATTATCATGATTGTGTTAACAAGTGAAATGTATTGTTTCCAGCATTGCTGTCAATAGTTGCAGCAAGTTTGTTCGCGGTACAAGGCGATGACAGGGGTTTCTTCGTGACGAGAGGCGAAGCATTCTATGTTCAGGTATAATATAATTATGTACTTAAGTACTAGTTTTCTATCTTCATCTGCCTAGCCTTTTCCCAACTGTGTTGAGACGGCTTCCAGTCTAATCGGATGCAGTGGAATACCAGTACTTCACATGGAGCGACTGCCTATCTGCCCTCCACAACCCAGTTAGTTCTGGGTAATATGATACCGCTTAGTAAGACTGGTTGTCAGAGTTTTTAGGCTTCCAGTAACGACTGACAAAGATCTACAGATGACATCCGGGAACTACTGCTTAACGTGCTTTCCAAGGCACGGAGGAAACTCGGCATGTAAGGGTCGTCACCCATCCATAGACCAACCTAGGCAAGCACGACTTAACCTAAAGGTCGGCCCGAGCGGCTGTTATTATTAAACCACGAGCTCATGTAATATATTAAATACAGTCTAAAAATATGGTTAAAATCTACATTGCCAAAACACTTACTGACGTTGCTCAAGAAGCCACTATGCTAAATTGGGACTGGGCTGACCATGTCTGCCGTATGCCCGACGAGCTGTGGGCCAAAATAACCACGACGTGAAGCCCTGACACAGCCAGAAGGCGACGCGGTAGACCCCTCAGGAAATGGCGGGACAAGCTGGACAAAACCAACGACCTGTGGACCACAGCGGTCCTGGATTTGAAAGTCATGGGGAGAAGCATATGCCCCCAGCTCTGACATGACACAAGCCAACAGTAAATCTACTTACACCATGTAATTATGATGCCTGATGATTGAGTGTCATCCTGAACTTCAACAGTTAATTATTTCGACACGGTCTCAATTTCGAATTTCGAATAACTTTAGTTCCGGAACATACTTCGACAACACACTCCTTCGAAAAACACAACTTCGACAGATCCCATCTCCTACTCGTATAATTATGCACTTGTTCCGCGAATTCCTATTTCGACAGAACATACATTACTTACTTGGCACTTTTCGTTTACAGATAGTGAGTATAGTGATAAACTCGATCCTGTTTATTATGTCACTGTACGACGCGCTCTTCGCTCGACGTGAGGGCGGCGACCCCACCAATCCGTTGGGGGAACCTGACGGTACCACCATCAACAACCCTGGCTTCAAAGAAGGAAGAGGTAAATAAGAATTTATTTGTTGTTATAACAGCGCCAAACTCGAAGCTTAGATAGCGTTAACACAAGAAACGGTATGTTCCATGTCTACTTTTTGCTGTGAGTTCCCAATAAAAGCATGACGACAGTATCAAGAAATTGCAAATCTAATATAAGTCCGTCAGAGTATTGGAAAATAATGGACACGTATTTTATGTTTTTCTAAATCAGTGAATATTGACAAAGATAAAAAGCATCAAACTCGGGAGTGGGGGCTGGTGACGTCAGAACTCACTTAAAATTATGGCTAGGCTTAAAATTATATCTTCGTAAATTTTGGTTTATGTACCAAAAGAAAAAATACGGGTCAAATATTTGTTGATAAGCTAACTGACGGTTTTTTTTTTTTGTCGTCTACCCTATTTCGGCGCTGTTGCAAGCGCCATGATCACGGATTAAAAAAACGAACAAGAAAGAGAGTAGATCGACAATAAAAAATAATTAACTCTCGTAAAACAACCCTCCTTCTGGCGCAGTAGAGTGAAAATTTTGTCTTTGTAAACAATCGTATTGTAAATTACAAAAACAATTGACAAAAGTAGTTTGATCCTAAAAAAACTCTCAATTTAACTTTATCACAAACAAATAAAAGTCAATGTCATTTCCAATATATTATTATGTATGTGGGTGTGTGCCAAACAATATTATTCTAGTCTAGTACTACTAACTGTAGTAATGAGTAACATTTGTTTTCAGGGATCTCGATGACGGACGCGTCAGGAAAGCCGTACAGCACAAACGGACACGGAAGCGTGGCTTCAATGAACACGACGGCAACCACGCTCACTGGCTTATCGGACGCCAGTACCATCACCCGATCACCTCTGAGGTCCTCACTCAAGAAGCCACGGCCCAGGGAAGGGGAACCCGGGGGGTTAGGCATACAGAACCCAGGGTATTCCGGCCATTCACCCCCACTAAATAGGAATGGAAGCCAGAAGAAAGTACGCATCCAAACTCACAGTACTGAGGTGTGAACGTGTCTCCTTATGTTAGAAAAACTTTAGTTATGCTAAAATGCAAACATTAATTTTTAAGCCATTTTTGTTATGCAAGTTATAATATACAGACACCGACAAAATTCTCAAAGTTGCTGTATCTGTTGAAATGTTATACAATAGGCATTATGTGAATGCATCAAGTTATATCGGGCAATACTTGAGAAGATTTTTTTTTTCACCGAGTGTCGTTTTTGTGCCCGTCTGAACATGGTTAAAGAAGTACCTATCTTTCTACCACAAAAGTGGCGTATTCACAGTGTGTACCTACCTTGCATTTCAGAATGGTTTAGAGAAAAAAATTTTTGCAAAAACTTGCTCCTTCAGTCAAAATTATAAGAATTTCACATTTATTGCATGTGAATGTCAACTTACCATAGTCCCCGCCTTGTGAAGCTATAATTTTTGTTAACAAAGAATTTCTACCAAGTCACATAGCGACAATTCAATCAACTACAATAGCAATTATTTCACTTGGTCGGGATAATATTTCGGCGACATAAAGCGCTGTCGTCTAATATAATATGTATTGCGGTACTGGAATGGTCTATTTATTTAAACGGAATTAGTAGGTGGGTGTAGATGTAGAACTTTTTTTTATAGTAACAAGACACTGATAGATTTTAACACTTTAGTGTTAACATAAGTAGGACTTTTTATATAATATTATGTATGTCAAAACTTTAGGTACCTTTTTACTGTTTTATAATAGCATGTACATTTCCGCGCAAGTGTGCATACAAAAATAGTTTTACTAAGTGAAACTTCAATTCAGAATCATCATTATCAAGTGATAGATCGATGAACTTGAATGTCATATTTTCATGACAGTTCAAATTCAGCGGCAACCAACATTTATTTAGCACCTTTAATTACAAACATTCACTTAAAAATCTACTGAGCCTACTTTGCGATTAAGTGGATAATTGAGTTAGTGGCAATGAATATCTATTCTGAACTGAAGTATAGATTAGAAGTCGATGCACTGTCGCAACTTGAATTCACATATCACAAGCTGATATACCTACGTATTTTGTTTTACATTATAAGTATATTTTTATTATTTACAATTTATGAGACATTGCAATCATCTGTATATTTCGTTTGAACAAAGTTCTTAATTGAATATTTTATTGTGTATAAAGTGCATATGTGTACATAAACCAGCACAAAGTGTTGTAAAATAAGAATCTTTTTGAATTTGTTACACTATATACAGCTTTGTTGTACATTGACATGCAATTTTAATATGTTAACATTTATAATTATTATTATAGAATTGAATTCCGATTTGTCTGTAAGATTTAAGTTAATTAGAGGTAAGTGTAAATAAACATAAAAAACCCACCAGCCTTTTTTGCGGATCATCACATTTTAGCAACCTATTGATTTGTTTTAAAACAAACTGCTTTTGTTCAAAATTCGATCGTGAGAATCGTGCCTTACCTTTGGAATCCAAATTTGTGCCTTATGTCCTTAAAGCCTATCTTTTAAAAAAGATGCATTACGCATGATACTAAATTTAGTTACACCGTCCAAATGTTGAATTTAATTTTTATTTTGGAGGGTTCCTTACATTAAAATCTATTTATATTTTGCGCATTTTTGACCAACATTCTGTATATTATGTTTTGGTTTCAGTTGCTTTAGATAATTTCTTAGTTAAATAGTTATATTAGCATAGAGTATTATTTTACTCTGTCCGTCCAAATTCTGGTCTTAACTATAGTTTCGACGTAACTACATAATAATGAAGTAACTTTCAAGTAGATACAAGGAAGAGAAAATCAACTTTATTATTGTTACTTTTGTATTGTTGAGGTAAATGTAATATATTTTTATCTGTATTCTGCACGCGTGGCGAGTCGTTAAATCTCTTAATAGTTAATTAAAATTTAGTGCAACATGATTTTTTTAGCGCTTGATTGAACATTGACTGGAGGGTCCCGAAATTGTACTGAAAAAAAGAAAATGGAGGCTTTACTTCAACTATGACCACGCGCCAAAAGAAACAAACTGCACCATACTGTAATTTTCTCATAGATATATTTATATTTTCCTTTTATACACGGAACAGATTTTTTCTTAATATGTTTAATTATACGGTATTATACAAATTCCGTCCAAAATATCCCATTATGTTAATGATCTGATATTTAGTTTTACACATTATTCTTTAGTTATATTTTTCTGAATAAAAAAGCAATTGTTTTTCAACCAGATTTGATTGTTTTATTCATTTATTAGACCTTTCGAAAGCTAGAGCTAGAGACAAAGGCGAAGGTTGTTTGTCAGATCAATTGCGAAAAAGACGAAGCTGGAATGGTTATTTCGGATGATGAGAAAATTAAGGATAAATGGAAGGGTTACTTTGAAATATTGATGAATGAGGAGAATTACTGGAGTGGTATGCTTGAAAATAAACCAATGAATGAGGGACTAGTCAGAGGGGTTAGCGTGGATGAAGTAAGGATTGCAGTAAATGAAATGAAGAATGGTAAGGCAGGCCCGGACGGAATACCGGCTGAAGTATGGAAGTTATTACGGTGGTTAGCTTTATTGTTCAAAAAATTGTTGCGGGAAGAAGCCATACCTGACAAATGGTGTAACAGTGTGCTGGTGCCCATTTTTAAAAACAAAGGTGTGCTGGAGTGTAACAATTTATCTATAAGTACTTAATATTACAAAGCTGAAGAGCTTGTTTGAACGCCCTAATTTCAGGAACTAGTGGTTGTAATTGAAAAAATCTTTTTGTGTTGGATCGACCATTTAACGAGGAAAGTTATAGGCTATATAGCATCACGCTATAACCAATAGGAGCGGAGCACAAATTAAAAATGTTTCAAAAATGGGGAAAAATGATTCCTTTATTGAGCTTTTTCTCTCTTATGAGACGCAGACGAAGTTGCGTGGGTCAGCTAGTAGAGGAATAAAGCTAATGTCACATAGTATGAAAGTATGGGAAAAAGTTATTGAAGTTGATTTCGACTGAGAGATGAGAGTTTTTACGTACCTACGTACTTGTACTACCGATTCGGTTTTATGCCTGGTCGGGGAACGACGGATGCCATTTTCGCTATCCGCCAGCTGTGCGAAAAATATAAGAGGTTCATAATTATAAAATATATTATTATTATTATTACAGTCGATGTAGAACTTAAGTACGGTCTACAGCAGGCACTACCGGCAGCTTCAATGTTTCAGTCGGCTTGCACCAGGGATCGGCTCTAAGCCCTTACCTCTTCCTGGTAATAATGGACGCTCTCACGTTAGACATCCAGGAAGAGACTCCCTGGTGTATGCTGTTTGCCGACGTCATTGTGCTTGTTGCCAAGAGTGGCCTAGAGGTCCAGAACAAATTGGAGGTGTGGTGGCTAAGACTGGAGAATGTTGGTCTGAAATTAAGTAGAACAAAAACGGAATACTTGTTTTGTGATTTCTGCGGTCTCCAGTCCTGTGCCTATAACCCTTGCCGGAACGTCCATGCCGGTCTGCTCCGATTTTCGGTACCTCGGGTCACTTATTCAAGGAAATGGCAAAGTAGACCGGGACGTAACGCACCGGATCAACTCAGGATGGATGAAATGGCGACAGGTAAGTCACTGGAACTACTTGCGACCCACGGATCAAAGTTAAAGGGGAAAATATACAAGTCCGTGATTAGACCTGTCGTACCTACTGTATGGATTAGAATGTTGGGCTGTGAAGAAGATGTATGAAAAACGATTGCATATATGTAGCGGAGATGAGAATGTTGAGATGGATGTGTGGAGTGACAAGAATGGATAAAGTAAAGAATGAGTAGGTTTATTAGAGCAAGTTTGAAAGTGGCACCTCTGACTGAAAAACTGTAAGGAAGTCGTTTATCTTGGTATGGACATGTAATGAGGAGGGATGAAACGCATGTGACTTTTGAATGATAGACATGAATGTGGATGGATGGAGAGGGAGAGGAAGGCCAAAGAAAAGATGGATGGATGGTGTGAAGAATGATATGAAAGAGAAAAGAGTAAATGATGCCGTGACGTCTAACAGGGGAGAATGGAAGAAGAAAACGTGTTGCGCCGACCCTAAATTAAATGGGACAAGGGCAGGATGAGGCCTTAATCGAAAGCAAATAAACTAAGGGACGGATTTTGTTATGTTAGAGACACGGATCTGACTCACTCCAGTGCCTCCGGTACCTCAAATCGTAGTCTTATCGATATGAATGCAAGCCAAGATCCTTTACATCGGTGCTAAAAGAAACGACCATACCGGCGAAAAGAACTGGTATGGTTTTACCGTTCAATTTGCTTGGACTTCGAGAACTCCCAATGATGATCGCCTGACATTTGTTAGGATTTACTGCCACACCGAATTTATTTTTATGGCCATCGGGCCCCTCTTTAAATAATTGCTGGCGTTCCCGAAGGTAAGAGGAGAATCATTTCAGTGCTTCGAGAGAAACCATGACATGGGATAGAATGGCTAAAAGGTTGTCGTGAGAAACGGAGTCGGTCGGTTGCCGTGACTGTCAGTATTGAAGGCATTCGAGAAATCGACCAGCACCAGTTAAGTAGGTACCGTTACCTTGGTTTCTTCCGGTCCTGCCCTTGTATTGTCTTTGTCAGTCACTTTAAGAAGGGCGGAAAAAGGGCTGTTCCCGCCTTCCAGGGCCTGAATCCAGGTATAGATATAGATCTGTAACTGCATAATCATATTTTTATCAATTTATACAACCTGACACTGGTAAATTGCAAAAAACGTAGGAAAATATGAATTTCGCGGGCTACCCCGCACAGAGTATCACAGAGTATATAATCACTACCACAGAGTATATAATCACTACGTTTAATCACTACGTTCAGAGTATATAATCACTACGTTTATACCCCGGGCGCTGACCCGCTGAAAGTTTCTTTTGGCGCTTGAATGAAATTAACAACAGGGCTTTTTAGTAACATTGTGAAATCGTCATGGCCAATGATATTAAAATTACTATTTTTACTTATAATATCATTGGTCGTGGCGACGACATTACAATTAATTAATAAGTAATTTTGTTTACGAGGCTATGGCTCAAAGAATTACGTAATCACGTTTTAAAGTTGTAAACCAAAGCCTAGAATATCGCTGCCATCTTGTTTGATCAATCAAAACATATCCACAAACAATAGTAGATTATTGCATCGAGCACAAAGTAATTTATTATTGCACCGAGTGCCTGATTTGCCTGAACAGGCACGAGGGCAATATAAATTACTTAAGGCGAGGTGCATAATCTGCTTTTCTTTCAACTATTACTTAGGAATAGTAGATATAAGAAACTCATATCAAACAGTTAAAAAACTTTTTTGCAAAAAATAAACCGACTTCAAAAAAAAAAACCAAAAAAGTGAAAAATAACTTGAAGAGAGAAATTTGAAGAGTTCCCTTGATTTCCATCATCAGATCCCGACTTGGCGACTATGGGACCAACTTGGAAGTATACCCTTTCAAACAAAAAAGGAATTTTTCAAATCTGTTCAGGCGTCTTCGAGTAATCGGCGAACATACATGAAAAAAAAAATACATACAGTCGAATAGAGAACCTCCTCCTTTTTGGAAGTCGGTTAAAAACAGAAGTTTCTATAACGCTGTCGGCTCCATTTAGATTTTTTTCCGGAGTTAATGTGTCGCTAGATGATTCCATTTTAATTCGAAGCCGAAGCACTCAAAATCAGATCGCGTGTTATCGTTTCCAAAAATATTGTCAAGCAAAATTAACAAAGTTCCCGCCAAATCACTTTTTTAAATTTCTTTCATTTTTAAATCAGAGCGGGGTTGCGGGACTGTTCGAAAGAGATACCGCGGCCCCGGAACATAAAGGGCGAGGAGGGAACATGGATGGGTTTTAGTCAGTAAAAGTCTGACACACAAATTGATGATTTCTAATCCAAGAAGAAAAAATGATTAGGAAAACCTTAATTTCCACTTCCTTCCAAATGTTAGCAGCAATCATTTTTTTAAATTTGGAACAAGTAGGATAGAAACGAATAATTCGTAGGTACGTAAAACGGCTGGCTGAATAGAGCTAATCCATTGAGATCGGCACCTTTTGGTGCGATAAAAAAGTAAACTGTGCAATAATGAAATTTCTTACATTTTTATTGCTCTAGCGCATTAAAGACTCACTTTGTACTGAGTTTTTAGTGTGATTATGATGAAATTAAAGCATAGTTGGAAGAAAATTCATAAATGATTCTCTTCTCAATTATTATCCTTGCGCCAAAATAATAATAAATTCCTCTTCTGTGCTTTGGTTTCCACCCAATCCACAGATTAGATATTCGACCCAATCACTACGGCCCAGTGTTCCCGAATTTATTAGGGATTTTCCTCCTTTGGGGGTAAATATGCGGCTGGCTTTTTTTTGGAGTAGAATATTTTTAGGGACTTCTGTATTTACAAGTATAGACCCTAAGATAGGTACCTAACCAAATTCAGCCAGCCATCTATACTAGTTGACCTGGTGACATGACAGAGCATCTAGTACCTACTATTCCTCTTTGATAAGAATGCATACCACAGAGTACATTATACTATGAATGCATACACAGAGCATCTAATGCGGATTCCAGTGAAGAATGAAGTCCGTAACTCCGTAAGTACAACACTGTCGCTAGTGTTAACCATAAACAACGGAATTTTGTTTTTTTTTTTTCTATTGAATCAACGTATTTTTTTATCATTACTCTCTGTGATGACTTTAGATAGCCTGTGGCATTTGTTTGTGTGCTTACTGGACTTAAGTTTTAGAGGTTTAATTTTTTTTAGAGTTGGTAACACGTCAGCTTAGTGCCCGTTAGCTCTAGTAATGAGATATAAATATGTTAAATTAGAACATCTATACATATAATAAAATCGTAGGAAAGTCAAAACTGTAGGTACATCAAATATTTTTTTAAAAGAATACTTGGGGCGTGATCTACAATCGATATCGAAGCCAAAAATATAGTTTTTAGAATTTTTGTCTGTTTGTCTGTATGTATGTCCGGGATAAACTCAAAAAGTACTGCATGGATTTACTTCAAATTTTGCATGAATATTACTAAGAGGTCGGGTCAACATATAGGCTACATATTATCACGCTGTCACCTACGGGGGAGGAGCTGTGAATCTTTATTTTTCTTACGCATTCTGTGACAGCGTGTAATCTAACGACGCATATTTAAATGTTGTTTTTGAGTAACCCATGCTATTATCTAGCTTTACACTATAAAAACTACACCATTTAAGTAACTTGGGCAGAGAAAGACAGTTTAATGAATGTTATTAGTAGTATAAATAAAGACAATTTTAAAGCAGCGCCATCTATGAGATTTTAGATCATTTCAGATCATGTTGGCGAGGTTAGTTGTTAGTTATCCTTAAAAAAAAATCATAGATGGTAATGTGCATTTTCTTCATCTTCATAAAAATTGTATCGTTTTGACGAATTCAAGTTTCAACAAAAGCCTCAAAATCTTGAGCAGAGTTTAGGAAGACAATTTTTAAAAAATGCGGTGTTAAGTATTACAAAAAAGTTATGTTCATTGATGATGATCATTTCTTCATCAATTTCATGTTGTTAGTACAAAATAAACATTGACTGTTAATACTTTTCTTCGGTATTTATCTGTGTGATTATTGCTTGGTAATTAATATATTTTCATGTCGTATACCTAATTATAAACTTAAATGTGATGTAAAGCTAGCTGGATTTATTTTTACTCACTCACAGCTATATATTTTATGTTAACATATAATAATTTTTCACCATATATAAATGTTTCCTTTTTCCTAACTAGATGGTGTTGGCGTCGAATTAGATCGCGCTATGGTTTCGTTCACAAAAAGCAATGTTATGGGTAGGTACCAATGTCGCCGCCTCAACCTATGGAAACGGGGGTTACCTGCGTTGTCTGTTAGTTATTGTGTGGTTGGTCGATTTTAACGTGGTTGCGTGGAAATATAAATTTTTTGTTCATAAAATAATTATTACTTACTTACTTCGCTATTCAATCGAACTACTGATTAATTATTAAGTATCATCTCATCAAATTATTCATATTTAGGTATACTTTGCATTATTCTGTGTAATTTATTTTTCTGTTATCTTTGTTTGTTTAGTTTTTCAAATTAATAAGAATCAAAATGCCTAGAAAACGGTCTAACTAACGGTCCAATAAAAAAAATGCCATATAATATACAGGGTGTAAACCACCTCATCACAAAACCGTTAACCAAGCATTCTGTACATCAAACTAAGTAACTTTACGCTAAAAATATTGCTGGGAAACAACTTTTTATTTCGAGGTTATAAATCATGTTTTGTAGTAGAACTCAATGTAACGCACTTAAAACATTGTGCTGATGGATGATGAGGATTGAATAGTATGGGGGTCGTAGAGGTGTTAAAAGGTAAAATCTTACAAAAAAAAACTTGTATTTAAAAAAAACTTGTCAAAAAGTTGTAACTTTGACCTGCCATATCTCCGTAACTAGAAGGTTCCCAGGTATGGTGTAGAACAAACAAATGATCGCAATGATGGGGAGAACAATTGCCTTTCGGCTTCGTGAAGAGGTGTTTTACACACTTTATAATACGTACACCTACGTACTGGACATATATTATGTCCACGTCGTCGTCGTACGTGTCTGTATTAAATTTGTAGTAGGTACCTATTATCACAAGTTTTTAATTCTTTAGTACAGTACATGAATATTGCTGTATCCTTCTTCGTTATGAAATACTTTTGCCAGCCGCTTTTATGTTTTACGGTTAGAAGACATTTTTATTGTTTAATGTTTACCAACAATTTTAGCTCACTCAACACTAAGTACTCACTGCGCTGAAACTATACGCTTAAAAAACATACCTACACATTTTGACGCCGTTTTTAGTGTTCCGTTGCCAGATGGCAAAAAAACGGAACCCTTGTAGATTCGTCATGTCTGTGTGTCTCTCTGTCCGTCCGTATGTCACAGCCACTGTTTTTCGAAACTATAAGAACTATGCTGTTGAAACTTGGTAAGTAGATGTATTCTGTAAACCGCATTAAGATTTTCACACAAAAATACAAAAAAAAAACATTAAAGTTTCGGGGTTCCCCGTACTTTGTACGTGTGGGATTTATGGATAGGCCATCAAAAATGATATTGAGGTTCCTAACATAATTGTTTTTTTAACTGAATAGTTTGCGCGAGAGACACTTCCGAACTGGTAAAATGTGTCCCCCCCCCCCCCCCCCCTGTAACTTCTAAAATAAGAGAATGGTAAAACTAAAAAAAATGTATGATGTCCATTACCATGTAAACTTCCACCAAAAATTGGTATGAACGAGATCTAATGAGTAGTTTTTTTAATACGTCATAAATCGTAAAATTGTAACTTTTATAGTATGTTACTTGCTGCTACGGAACCCTCCATGATTTTTAATAAATAATGAACTTGCTTATGGTTTTTTCATCCGCCGCATAAATGGCGCTGTTTATAAAAATCGATTTAAACGCGTAATATAGAAATCGATTTAAAAAGTTGATATAAAAAAAAAACGATTATTTTTTAAAACATCCCTAAGTTCACTTTCACTTAGATGCACAGCACAGAGCTACTACTAATATCTAATCTGTCAAATCTGTGGCACAGAGCATCTTATCACCGCTAGGCCGCCCGCGCCCGGCCGAGGCGCTTAAACGTAGTGATTATATACTCTGTGGCGCTTACGCTAGGTTATTATTTTATTAGCCAATGTTCTGTTCCACAGATTACTACTAGCTACTATTATAGTAATCTGTGGATTACTATATTAGTAGCAGTGTTGCCGTTTTGTGTGTAATTACACATTTTGTGGGTAATATAGGCTTTTCGTGTGTAACCCGTGTGTAATAAGAATATGTGTGTAATTGTGTACAATTACAATCGGTTTCAGTCACTACAACTTGTTCTAGCTTGGTTAGGTAAACGAGCGTTGCAATGATTATAATACAGTCAATTATCGTGGGTAACGTACAAAGCGAAACATCTTAAAATGGTTGCATTATACCTGAGATGACAGTTCTTTGTAACCACCAAATTATAATTATCTGTGGTGTTTGAACTTTTGAACTATTGTCCTTTTAATAATCTAATAGATTGTTTTAGTCTTTGGTTTATTTTGAATTTTGTAATCGATCGGTGAATTTGTATTGTCAGTTGCAATGATTAAAGGAGTAGCGTTAGGGTCAGAGTTGGGCAAATTGTAATCAGATTAATGATTAAGGATTACGATTACATTTTGTAATCATCAATCAAGATTACAGATTACGGAAATTAATCAAGAATGTAATCATATCGGTGATTAATGATTATTAGTTTGTAATCGTTATTTTGATTACTATTTTGATTACTTTTTTGATTGATGCATACTAACTACATTTAGGAATTCGAAAAATAAAATCATTAACATTGTAAATCATCTTTATTTTTTGATCCGTCTCATGAATTAATTTTTTTTAATAATTATTATACTTAAGAAAACAATCAAGAATTATTTTTATGTGTGCCATGTGTGGCTTAAATTAGATGTTAAAAGCACCCTCTTTTCAAACATCTCATCCGAAAGTCTGTGTGATTTAGATAAATTGTTCATGGTCGCATATGAGAAAAGTCTTTCGACAGGACCCGATGACGGAAGAGGTGTGTTATATTTTTTTAAAACACGTTTAATTTCAGGGTATCGATTTAGCATCGATACAACCGCATTTATTAAAAATATGCTTAAAAAAATAATCAAATCTACCCATGTAATCAAGATTACTGACTATTGTAATCAAAACTAATGATTACAAATGTAGTCATGATTGAAAGTAATCAAGATTAAAAGTAATCATGATTGATGTATTCATGATTACTTTCAATCAGATTATTAATCCGATTACAAAAGTAGTTGATTACGCCCAACTCTGGTTAGGGTAGCCAAGTTCAAATTTTCATACGTTTTTGCAATTTGCAGGCCAGTGCCAGGTTGTATGTTGATAAAAATATCGTTAGCGACTGTAAGACGTGTGTATTGACTTGTGAATTATGATCATCGAAATCATCAATACAACCTTCCAAGCTCACAAAATTCAGGAATGACTTTGACGTTGAAAAATTCGTTCCTCGACTTATATGAACTTAGTGTTGGGATTTTGATGATTATAATTCTGTAACTACATACGTTTTACAGTCGCGAACAATATTTTCAACTTCATAAAACCTACCACTGCAACTGCCTGCAAATTGCAAAAAAACGTAAGAAAATTTGAATTTCGCGGGCTACCCTGATGCTTTCACCGTAAGTGGCTCAAGAAATATAACTATATTAATTCTACCCAAATAATAACCTTTCTGTTGCCTATCTGAAAATAAAATAATTTAGAATATTGTGATCTAGTTCCTGCAAAAACTGATTTTAAAGATGGCTCTATGTTTATCAAATAACACTTATTTAACTGCAAACTTGGCGGTCTGTGTGTGTAATTGTGTGTAATCAGGGAGGTATGTGTGTGCTATTTGATCGAGATGCAGTGGCAACACTGATTAGTAGCTAGCTATTCTGTTCTGTGTGATGTCCCATCCTCCCATCCCATATTCAGCTCGGTATCCATTGATTCCATTGTGAATTTGTTTTATTTGTTTTTGTGTCTGTTCACTTTTAATTTGGCTGTAAAACTTTAATTCTTACCAAAGAATCGAGTGTGCTACTGTTGTGGTCCTGAAGTCCTGAATATAAACGTATTTTTTGCAAAACCGTGTTAAAAATGCGAGAATTTTAACAACGGTCAATAAAATTAAGTTAAATCAACTTTTTTCTCTTTGTCTCTGCCTGTCTCTGCGTTACGCTGTGTTGTTAGCTTCGTTGTTGTAAGCATTTAGCATAGAATACTGTCTTTTGGAATTGGTATCGGAGAGAACGGTAATTTTGGACTGACTGTTGACTTCGTGTTGATTCTTATCAAAATTATAATAACTATGGTACTGATAAGCTAATTTCTAAATATTCACCGGCAGACCTGTCAAGAAGAAATGTTATAGAAATTGAAACACTCAACAGTTTGTGAATAAAAAGGTAGAGCAAAATGGTGTGTGTAACAATCTATTTTCATAGGTGGCTATGTTTTATTATGGAGTTCCATAAAAATGTGTCATTTGTGAAGCCAATGCACTGGTCGTAGTCTTTTTCCTGTCGAAACTAAATAGGACTTAACTACCGGTTGTTAAGTAAGTAGGCCTTGACAAAATGTTGAAATAGAAATACTTATTATTGATGTCTTTAAAATGGCAGTTGGTATTGTTGTTAATTCCATGATTTGTTTATGTAGATTTGTTATGTTGATTTGTTGGGGTTTTTTTTAGGTTTTTTTTGTTTTCATTTTTTTTATGCCGCCCCTAAGACGACCCACTGACCGAGATTTATCTCAATTTGATCTGTTTTGGTAAAAGGTGATTAACTGAGATTTTAAAATATTGTGTACAGTGTACACACATGTTATATCCTGATAAATATAGTACAAAGTTATCCATCACGCTACCTATTAGTTTCTAAGAATATTGTTATTCATTTTTGGATCTCTGGTGTGGACACAAAATATACATCCAAGAAATTAAGATAGGTTTAGCGTTTCCAAGTAAGGTTTTCTGTCTCCAAGGTGAGAAACCTTGCCCTCGATCCAATCTTAATTACTGAGGTGGAGGAATTTACTCACTGTATCAATTGAGTGATCACAAATCATCAGTCTTATTATTTCATATGCATGTTTGTAGTTAGCAAGTTTCAAATGTTATGAAAAAAATGCATATTGATAGCATAGTATAATAGGGTACATCATATCTGTTCAGCAAAAAGTAATACTTTACTCCTGCAATATTACATACATAATATATTATTAAATTTAATTATAATTAGTAGTATAAATGTGGAAAATTCAGTATTCATTCTGGTATTCGGCTGCATCTGGTTAGACTGTAAGCCGACCCCAACATAGTTGGAAAAAGGCTAGGCAGATGATGATGATGATGAGGAAAATATTGACATGAGAATTATGCATCAAGATCTACGGAGTCACTAAATCGTAGTCTTAATACAAGTTTAATGTCGCGTGATGAAGTATATAAAATACTCTACATAAATTGGGATCCTATTCATTGTTCACAGTTGTGACATTTGGGGTCACAAGCTTGACCAGATAACCAAGGTTATGATTTAATGTTTTTGCCAAAACATCATCATTTTACTTGGATTGTAGAACAGACTCGGGCCTATACTTTACAAGTCTTGCACACAAATCTGGATGGCTTTTTAACCAACTTCAAAAAGTAGAAGGTTCATGTTTGGTTGTTTCTATTTTTTTTTTATGTATGTTCACCAATTTGTCAGTCAATTGTAGATCGATTTTGAAAATAGTTTTTTTGTTTGAAAAAATAAACTCCAAAGTTATTAAAGAAATATTGTCATTTTCTGATCATGGACTTCAAAAATATGTAACGGAACTCCTCATCACTGAATAGGATAGGTTCATAGTAGGGTGATTAGGCCGGTTCACTACCATTTAGTGGACTTTTAATCTTTAAAGTGACATTGTTAATAATAAGTGTTAATATTTTGATAATAGATTTTTATATGAAAGAAAAGTGTTTAAGGACGCTGCAACGTTTTCGTTGAACTCAAATTCAGGTATTCAATGCCGCACACAGCAACATCACGCGTACGCACTACGCACACATTCAACAACTCCGAGCGCTCGATTTTATACTTCACCTAAATAATTTAGCTCCTTGGTTTTATTTTGTAATGTTATTTAAATTAACTCTGGAAGAATACTTTTGGACCTTTGAAAATGCGTTTGGTGACTATTACTTAGTACCGTTGTCGTGATAATAGGTTAGTATTTTCAACCAACTGCAAAAAAAGAAGGTGCTTGACCCTATCAATAGTACAATATCTTTTTAACCGACTTCTATAAAAGGAGGAGGTTCTCAATTCGGATGTTTCTATTTTTTTTTTCTTTTTTTTATGTTTGTTCGCGCATAACTCCGTCGCTTGCCAACCGATTTGAAAAATTAGTTTTTTGTTGTTGGGAAGGGTATACTTTCCAAATGGTTCCATAGCCACCAAGTCGGGATCTGATGATGGAATCTTGGCGAAATCGAGGGAACTCTTCAAATTTTATAGGATAACGTACAGCGATTTTGGTATTTTCTACAACAAGTGAAGCATTTGCGTTTGATAAGAACCATTCTACCATCAGATCTGATGATGAAGCCAAGAGTCATGGAACTCCATAATGAGAAAATGTATAATAGGTAGTCGTGTTTGGGCTTGTTGCAATTGTAACGGTATGCACTTTTCATGTGTATCAAGCGCATGTGAACCACTAAAAAGTGAAAAATAAAAACCGTGAAATCCTCCAACTTTGTCCACATTTTGTAGAAAGTTTGTTGCTACACCAAAAAAAGTTAGGAAAAAGTGTTGATTTTATGACCTGAACGCGAAGAATACGCGACTTACTATTAGTCAAGCATATAAAATCTGTTAAAAATAACTGGTTTTGTATCTTAAAAGTAACTTGAAAGACTGGCCAAAGTTAGCTCCACTTTCTGTCAACATTATCCACAGCTTATATTGTCTGAACTATCAGCCCTATTCCCATATTGTTAAGAGCTATGCATGGTAAAAATCTGGCCAAAGAAGGCGATGAAATAAAGTAAACGATCAAAAGTGGCCACTTCCGCTGTTTATCACAGTGGCCAATGTTACCGGGTATTTTTTGCTAATTTCCATACAACAGGGGGGTTACCATGACGTCTTAAAGCAGGATTGTTTTAATGTCATTTCAGTGTGGGAAAGTGACACTATAGAGAACGTCTAGCTCCATCTCTTTCTTACTCCGGAATAAGATTAAAACAATCCTGCTTTAAAACGTCCTGGTAGGCCACCTGATTTTAGGTACTAGGGTTGACAAAAAGAAAGAAAGAGAAATGAAAAAATTGTTTTATTAAAAAATCAGGAACCAAGTAAATGCGCGCTTGTAGCGACTAGGGAAAACGTAAGTACTTAAATACAATTAAAAATAAGAATTATAGTGAGTTTAGGAAAAACTAACTTTTAACTTTATACCTACCGTCTTAACTACCGTAAAACGGGGCTACTCGGGACACATTTTGACATACTTTAGCAAATATCTCGTTTATATCGCATAAAATTCTATGGTAAAAAAATTATTTGGGTATTGGAGAACCCCTTACTTATGCAGATATACGTTTGAAGTAACTACTTACAACAGATAATGAAAAAAAATGAAAAGATGAGACTGTCCCAAATATCGCACATTTGGGGCTATTAAGGACAGCACTAAAAGCATATTATAAAATCCATATTTTCAGCCAAATAAGCCACTTTTAACAAGTCTAGCGATATTTAGGACAAAGACTACCAAAAACCACATACAAAAATGTTTTTGTTTTAGGGATTAGTAGAATTTTAAGAAAAAAAAAATCATTTTCAAAATCTTTTTTATTGCAAGTGTAGGTAAACTTCTTAAATAATGAAGCTTAAAGCTTTTTTACATACAATTATGTACTTATATCCAAATAAAACAAAACTTCTAAATATTAATCATAAATTCTTACAAAAATAAACTGTCGACAAATCAAAAAAAATCTTCTTCCAGGCATTAAACACACAGTCATAAAAAAAATCAGTCTTAAAATATTACAATGTTCAGGATTCATAAGTATCAGTCTAAACTTTTAATTCAACAACAATTTTTAATCAACATTTTAATTAAACATCTCCCTACAAATCAGTCTTTAAGTTAACCTTATTAAACCTAAATGCCGATCACATTCCTTCACAGCCTTAATATTAAAAAAAAAAAATGTCTTCATCATTCATAAATATGAATTCTGTTTCATTCTGATTTATAGTCAACATCTCAATCTCTTTTACAATCATATCGTTATTTACTGTGTCTATGTCTACCTTTTTAGTTTTAACAAATTTTGTGCCATCGCTCCTCCCAGTTTTTTTTAAAAAAGATATCGTGTATTTAGAGCCAGATTTGCTCAAAACACTTCCCACATAATATTGCACCTTTTTTTGTAAAATATATCTGACCAATACGAAGGTACCTACATCATAATCACAGTCAACCACTTCCGTTGCTCTACTTGGTCCTGGAACTGGACTTTCTTGAAAAACAGGTGTGTCATTCTGTTGAGACTCTTCTAATTTCAGGGTCTCTGGAGTGTTGTACGTCAAAGGGTTTGGTAATACTGGTTCAATCTGCTGATTACAATATTCAAAGGACGCATTATGAAAAGAGGCTGGAGACTGGACCTCGGTAAAATTTATGTCTGAGTCACTGTGAACGCTTATATCAATGTCGCTATCCGAGGAAGAGGTTTCTTCACACTTTCGCCGTTTTGTTCTTAAGGCGGGTACAGACTGCTGCAACGCAACATGCAATGCAACACGAAACGAGCATTGCATCAGTGTAGACGCGGGGCGCGCACAACGTGCGCACGAACCGCGCATGTACCTACTCACATCTGTTTCCGAGATGCGCGCGAACGGATCGCTCAGTCTGCAAAAGAACACGCAAAGGAATGGATCGTGACGACCAATTGCGGGCTCTGATGATAGTCAGTGCTTCATTATTAATAGTGAATCATGTGATAAAACGCAGAAGACATCGACGTTGGTGGCGTACAGAGTTGTATAGTCAGAGAGCTGGTGCAAAACTAATGGCCGATATGAGATTAACTGGACAATTTCAAAATTTCTTAAGGATGAGTCCAACGACATTTGAAGATCTACTCAGATTAGTCGGACCAAGAATTTTTCGGAATCGCACACAGTTAAGGGCTCCAATTTCAATCCAAGACAGACTGGCAATAACACTTCGTTTTTTAGCTAGTGGTGACTCTTACACAAGTTTACAGTAGGGGAAGGTTGGATAATACCGCGCCCTTAAGATAACATAGCTATAATTTTCTACTAGTGCGGATCAGATCGACTCCAGGTAGATTTTTAATATTACAGGTTACCTAGCAATCAAATTTAAATACAATATTTACTTTTTACAACACCTATGTAAAAATAAAGGAAGAAAAAGAAAACTTATGAAAGCGCGGCATTATCAGACTGGTTTGAGAATAGCGTGCCCCGGTTTGATAATACCGTGCGTTAAAAATAATAGGCAATGCATAGGTCAATCAACATTTATTTAGGCATCATTCACAGCCATTGTACATTTCTAGGTATAGTGCTTATATTTATCTTAATGAAAGTCGCAAATATAATTTTCTGCCGTTTCTTTTCCACTACATTCTTTGTGGATCCAGGATGAACAAGCGCAGCAACGAAACCATATTTCATTGTTGCGTCCGAATTCACCACATAGTTTACATATGTCTTTAGTATTGTCATTTTCTTTGTCTGAGCTTATCTCATCGTCATCGTCATCATCACATAATTGTACTAAGGGAATGTCATCGCTGCTTTCTTCACTGCTACTAATTAACACTCTTCTCTTCACAGATTTTCCTTTTGCCAAAGCTTTTCCTTTTATATGTTTTCCTTTACCTTTTTTTTCTTGTTCTTTTAATATCCTCTTTCTCTCCTTATCTTCTAGCTGTTCTTTTAGGGGTGTGGCGGTCAAAATTTGGGAGTGTTGTTTCTTTGAACGTCTTTTGATTTTCTGAATTTTTTGAGGCACTGGACTCAATACATCCAAAATATTACTACCCGAAGTGCTGGCAATAGGTTCGGTTTCATTTGTAACATGTGTAGAGACTGCTTCCGTTGCTATGTCATTGTTGATTGAATTTCCGTTTCGAGTAGTTAAGTCTTCAATAATTGGGTCTGATATAAAGTCATCATCATCAAACACGTTGGGGTTTATGGGATGAATGCCAGTCACTTCGAAACCTTTTACTGCCTTGTCCATCGAAGCTACTCTCAAATAAGCTTTGTTGAAAATTGAAGCCAAAACATCATGAGTAATTTTTTCATATGGATGGTTTTTCATATATAAGTCACACTCTCTATGATAAGCAGTCTTCAGTGGACCGTAGAAAGTGACATCTAGTGGCTGCATCCTATGGGAAGTGTGCGGAGGCAAAGATAGCATGTGGATCCCATTTTCCCGGCAAAATTGATAAGCTTTTAGTGACAAGTGACTAGCATGATTGTCAAGAATTAGTAGAGTGGGATTTTCAGTTGTTGCACTAATATGTTTGGCAAAGTGACGAAGCCATTTCTCAAAAAGTTCTTCGGTAATCCACCCGGATTTTGAACATTCATATTCTGCTCCAATGGGCCCTCCAATCTTGAGACTTGGCTTGATTCTTTGGCGTGGATATATAAACATGGGTGGGATGAATGAAGTTCCCGATGCATTCATGGCACACACAACTGTGACATTTTGCCCACGTTCTCCGCTTGTAATTTTGCCAACTTGTTTAACTCCTTTAGGCGCATAAATTTTTCCAGGCCTTTGAACAGTTGTAATTCCTGTTTCATCAACATTGAATATTCGTTTTGCTGGATAAGCATTCTTCTCTGTCATTTCTTCTAAATTGCGAAAAAACAATGCAATTTCAGTTTTATTAAAACCTAACACTCTATTCATACTTGTTGGCTCCGGAAGTCGTAAAGAGATCCTAGGATTTCTTTTTAAAAATGCGTACACCCAGCATTTACCAGCCATACCCTTCTCTGTTGAAAAAATATTTTTAATATTTTTTGCAACCGCAAACTCATAAGCTAGTTTGCGTAGCTGTTGCTGTGAGATTCCAAAAAATGTTTTAGACAACATAATAATGTGGTCAGCTAACTCCTTTTCATCTTCTTTTGAAAATGTTGCCTTTCGGCCAAGTCGAGGGCCATAGTATTCTCCTTTTTTCAATCTATCTCTTATTGATGATTCTGGAAGCATAAATGCTCTTGCTACTTCCTTTATTTTCCTCCCACTATTTACTGCTTCTAAAGCAGCTTTCATTTGAAATGGGTCCCAAGACCCCTTTTTTCTTTTTGGTGCACTTTCAGCCATCTGTAAAAAAAAAAAAAAAAATAATATGCAATTGATAATACCGCGCCCCGTTTGACAATACCGCGCCTTGAGCGCGGTATTGTCAGCCTACGCCATTTTGTTTTACCACCACAATAAAATTTTACAAGCAACATTTTGGCCCTAAAACTCATATCTACTTTAAGTAACACTAAATTACGCTACAAATTACATTACTACAACATAATTTAGCTTACAAAAAGAAGGACATACCTGGATTCGTCAGTCACAGAAAAATTATAAGAAACGCGCTCGAAAATTCTCTGTATACGTATCACTCGTACCACTGATCGTGGGCCACTGCCGGGCGGGGAGGGGTTTCTCCGTCGCATAGGCGATCACGTGATGCATACACAGCTATAGCTTTCTATAGGTAGATATTTAGTTACACTGGGGCGCGGTATTATCAATCGCGCGGTATTATCCAACCTTCCCCTATACCTTCAGAGTATCAAAACAAGCCATAAGTGGCATTATTACAGAAGTATGCTCCGCCATAATTGAGGAATTAATAGATTATATCAAGGTAAGTTTTATTCTTAATAAGTCAATTAAAGAACAGTATTATCACATCAAATCATTAAAGTCGTCATAGGATTGGTTAGATTCTAGTGACGTTACAGACGATGGCTGTTGGTTCATATATTCTTCGTTCCTTGCCGTGGTATAGCCATAGCGTCCGGCTTGATTTGTATCTGGAGTTTGCGCGGAAGGCGAGGGACGATTAAATTCGGAAGTTCCAGGACGATTAACATATCCGGTCAGATCCACATAATCTTGTCCTTTCTTCTGTGATGCATAATAGGATTCTTGGTATGAACTGGGGTAGTTATCCTGCTGTCGATATGATGATTCATAATAACCTCTGTCAGCCTTCATCAAAATTTCAAAAATTCCATGTTCGACCGAATTCCTGGTTTGAAGGGAATAAGTATTCATTTTAGCTGATATATAGGAAGCGAAAGTTGTAGTTAAATCTGGAGCGCCTGAATTTCCCAACTTATTGGCAGTAGTTTGTAATATGCCCACTACATCGGACAGTACACTGCTGCTTTCATCTTTTTTTGCTTGTTTAGCTCGCGTAGGTTCATACCGTGTACGTGGAGTAGCAAATTCGTTCTGCAGATTTTCTTCATTAATCGGTTGTTGAACCGCCTCCTGAAAAACATAAAAATAATTTATAACTGTAGGTCCCATCTCTTGATATAAACTACTAGATAGTAGATATAACTCTCCAGGAAGGTAGGTATCGTGGCACCGATGGACAAATGTCGAAACGACTAAATATTTAGTTCGTTTTTTAGTCTAGTTCAATATAGCTAGCAATAAAATCAAGAGATGCTCACTATAATGGCACCTCAAAAATTGTCACCAGCGAGTGTTGGGCTACTAAGTACAATGACTGTCTCGTAGCCATAAATTAAATAAAAGTTTTTTGTTTTAGCTTCCAACGACAGAAGAAACTTGGTTGAACATAAGCAAACAGTTTGAAGAGAAGTGGAATTTTCCACACTGTTAGTGTTTAGGGGCACTGGACGGAAAACATGTTGTGCTTGAGGCACCTATCAAAAGTGGAACTGAATTCTACAACTATAAAAACTTCTTTAGCATCGTTCTTTTTGCTTTGGTTGACGCCGATTATAATTTTCTATTTGTAGATGTGGGATGCCAAGGAAGGATTTCAGATGGTGGCATCTTTAAAGATACAAAACTCTGTGAAATGATAGAAGATCGTACAATAAACCTTCCATCACCTGATTCACTCCCACGGAGACATATTCCAATACCATATTTCTTTGTGGGTGATAGTGCCTTTGCTTTAAGTGAAAATCTGATGAAACCATATGCTGGGGCACATCCAAAAGGCACTTCAAAGAGAGTATTCAACTACAGGCTAAGCAGAGCCAGAAGAACTGTTGAAAATGCATTTGGTATCATATCGTCTGTCTTTAGAGTTCTCAGAAAACCAATGCTTTTACAGCCTGATAAAGCTGAGCTAGTGGTTATGGCAATTGTCCTTTTACATAATTATTTGAGACGTCACTCTAGAAATACATATATGAATGACACTGAAGATGAAGTTACGAATGAAGACACACGTAGGCAAAATAATGAAGATATGAGATCACTACTACCTATGAGAAATATTCCTCGACGATCGCCTGCACATTTGAATGCGTTAAGAGATGAGCTCTCCGATTATTTTATGAAAGAAGGGAAGGTTCATTGGCAAGACAGATGTTCGTAAAAGAATCAATCCAGTTTTACTTACCGTGTTCGTTCTCTTTCTCGGTTTGTTACGGTTGTCCAAGAACTTCAAAGAATCAAAGGCAAACCATCGACTTTTGTATGTCTCCGAGGCACCTGAAAAAATAAAATAATAATCATGAAAAAAATTAAATAAAAAACATAATTCAGTCAGTTTTAAACATAGTTGTTTTTAAGTAAACTTGACTAATAATAATTAATAATATTTAATAATTAATTTGTGATTTCAATCCATTAAAATATTGTAGTTGTTGTCAAAGTTGTCATTTTGTAGAGAAAAAAGCCAATTTCAATATTAGTCGGCTATGCCAATTTACATTTCAATACACAAACATTTTTGCGGTTTCCAACCTACGATTGTACTAAGAATAAAGTATATGAATAAATAATAAATAGTAAATTATTATTATTTATTTACCTTTTCCTGTTCCTTTCGATTTCTTTTCCTTCGCTTTTTCACGACGGTAGGATGATAAAATACTAATCATTTTACTGTAACATTTTTCTTGTGTTGTTTCCATCAAATTAGCAATTTCCATCCATGCATCCGCTTTAAAATGTTTTTTATAAAAATTCTCATGTTGTGGATTCCACAAAATTTCCTTTGATCTGTACACTTCAATTAATTGAAGCACTTTTTCTTCACTCCACGTAAATGTAACCGCCTCCTCCGCCGCAGTAGCGTCGTCTTGTTCCATGTTCGCGCGCGTCTAGCCGTACACACCACACAACCTGTCCACACTGACGCTCCGCGCATACTGCGCGCCTCTTTGTGTTCGGGGAAAAAACCGACAAATTTCGGGTCGCTACGCGCAAGAGTTGCAACAATCTGTTCGTGCGCGTAGTAGACGCGGTTCGTGCGCGCAAGGCGTCTACACTATGGGAATTCTGTTACTTTACATGATACATTGCAGCAATGTGGACGTCAAATTCTTGCATTGCATGTTGCATTACATGTTACATTGCACCAATGTGTACCCGGCTTTACAGTTATTTTTTTTGGAGTTGTATGTTCCGTCGTTACAATTTCACAGGGCTGAGTATTACTATTTTCATTCGTTAGTGCAGTGTCTGCAGTGTCTTTTTCTGTTGCTGATGGTAACTTTTTAACTTTACCGTTACCTTTCCCTTTCTTGCTCGATTTTTGGTCGTATAAATCACAGGATGGCTGCGATACAGTTTCTATTATTGGTAAAACAGTGGATGTTGTTGTCACAGGTTGTGTTTTTTTTCCTTTGCCTTTACCCTTGCCCTTCCCTTTGTTGCTCCATTCTTCAGTGCTTAAATCAGCTAATGTTATGCTTTGACCGGCAGGAACATTGCAGCGCTTCTTCCTGGTACTTTTTGTTTCTCCTGTACAACCCCGCATTTCTTGTAACATCTGTATCATAACACCAGAAGCACTGCATTCAATATCAGATATTTGCCCAGGAAGTCTTTCTTTCGGTCTATTTCTGTCAACAGGTAGCAGCCCGCATTTGGCAAAACCAGACTTAAGATTTCGTGAAGCAGAGTCCTCTGCATGCAGCATTTTTAACAATTCTCTTAATAGGGCAGGAAAACTATTTTTAGCAAGTGTTTTGCATTTCCTGCCTTCGCCTTTTTTCCAGTCTGTTAAAATAGTTCGCCAATAATGTTTTAAAGGAGCGAAAAAGGCAACATCAAGAGGCTGCAGAATGTGTGTGGCCTTTGGTGGTAAACACACAAACGTAATGTTGTATTTTCCACAATCTTCCAATACTTTAGGCGAGAAATGCGACGATAGGTTATCTCCTATTAGCACAATCTTTTTTCCCTCTTTAGTTTTTGCATATGGAATGATGATCGTCTGGAACCAATTTTCAAAGCATAGGGAATCAAACCACCCGCTTTTGGATTTATTGTATCTTGTGTCTTCTGGACCTCCTAAGACCCACGTATCATACAGGTGCTCTGCTTTATACACAACATAAACTGGTAAAAGAAATCCTGATGCTGTGCCAGAAAACATCAGACTCACAGACGATTTAGAATTGTTAATGATCCTCTCTGGATACTTTTTTCCACGCTTAAAAATGTACTTTTTGCATCCAGGGTCATCCGTCAGGTTCGTTTCGTCATAATTTATCACACAGTCAGGTGTAACATCTTCCAAATTTTGTTCATAATGATCGAAGAATGCGTCAATCACCTCTGAGCTTAAGGTTGCTCTGTCTGACGATATATTTGCAGCACATCTGTTAGAAATCTCATCTTTATGCCGTTGTACAAAACAAGCCGCCCAATCCCGTCCCGGTAAATTATCTTTCAGTCTATAAACTGTCCTTCCTATTCTATGTAAATATTTTTGAGCGAAAACTCTTAAATCCATTAGATCTAGGGGGAATCCCCAGTCCCCCATATGCTTAACATAATTGACGAACGTTTTCTCTTCCGCCTCTGAAAATAATGTAGGGTGCCCTGGTCTAGAATAGAGTAAGTTTTCCGCTTTTAAATGACGGTTAATTGTACTTTTAGGGACACCATATTTCTCCTCCGCTTCTCTGGTAGACAGTTTTTTAGATTTAACGTCTGATACAGCCTTGTTCAAGTCATCATTACTATAAGAGAAGTACGGCATGAAACGTTTACCTTTTCTTAAGTTCCTATATGTTCTTATATATTTTCGAACCATTATACCTACGAATGTATTTTTTATCTGAAAACCACAATAAACCTTGTTAAAATATAATGATAGATATAATAATTAATTGAAAATAAATAGTACACAAATGCATAAAAGTGAGAGGGCTATTTGGGACACTGTCCTAAAAAGCCCCGCATCGGTGTCCCAAATAACCCCAGACACATTTTCAATCATAAATCGAAAACTATAAGCATAACAGAATTAAATACTAGAAACGAAACGTCGTGATAATATATACACTCGTAATTTAAAAACAACAGCTCTCTTACCAGTCAGGATTTTGCGCTGTCGGAGAAGTTTTGCCACCAAAATTTACAAGTAAAAAACGGCCTCTGACTATCTCAATAAAAGCAACTATACGGTAAAATAAACTGACACTGACAGGTGACAATATGACATAAACTATAAATGTGTTGCTAGAGTTTATAAAAAAAGCCCTACCAAACACCAAACGAAAGTTATCAATATTTTTTTTCGAAATCCTGGGTCGTCCCAAATACCCCCCCGAAACCCAAATAGCCCCGTTTTACGGTACCTAGTTCTACATTTTGGCATCAAGACTCAGGGTCAGCGTCGACCTGATGGCGCGCAGCGAAAATACTGAAAAAACCACAATTCTACACAAGTACTTACACACACTAAGCACACACCGTACACTAAGTAGGTAACCTTAAATTTCGCGACAGACGTGAGACGGTAAAAACATCTTGCAAGATATTCGCGCGTCGGCTCCCGTAGCCGCTTTCGTGGCGTTCGTTACTGCAAGCCATTTTCAACCGCCTTTGTTGTATTATCAGAATATTCGTCGCGCGCCGTCAGGTCGACGCTGGGCCTCAGTTTAGTCTTGTGCCTCAGTCATGTGAGTTAACAAAGATCACAGTATTTTTATGGCAAACAACGAGATCAAACAATTAAGTCGACGTTCGCACGGACGTAAAAATATCGTGGCGATTTTTTTTTTCGTGCATTGGATTTTCAACGCTCTGCTTAGCGCCGAGAGTTGAAAACCCAACAGTGTGTTTTTTCGATGCGCTAGAATGCACTCTCTTGTTGGAGGTTGGATTCTCAACGCTCGGCTCAACAACGAGAGTTGAAAATCCAGTGCGCGATAAAGTCTTTGTTTCGACTTAACCTATATTTAAATGGCACTTCAGCGTTTCAGCATAACGAATTAAAGAACAATGACCACGCTACATACATGCGATGACCTGTCAATCAAAATTTTTATCACATGATGTATAGTGATGTGAATCATATCAAATTATCACAACAATGAGGGAAAAAAGTTACAATGAAAACAATATTTGAGGTTATGTAGGTACATACCTTCATAATTAACTGTCAAACGGACATTAACCTGCATGATCCTCGTATAACCTGATCTAAAAAATATATAATGCCTGGACTTTAAAAGAGACTATGACCTCTGAGTTTGTTTCGGCGGTTTCTTCTTAGAGTAGGTAGTCAGGTACGAAACACCGGCCCCTCCTAGTTTTATGTAAAGACGTGTAAAGGTGTTGTTATAACCAACTAGCATAAATAAACATCATTTCATTTCATCATTAGTATAAACTATCACTTTTAGAACTATTCCATAATATCTAAGTATCGACCTGCATGAATAAAGTACCTACTTTTATTATTGGTTGAATAAGTGGTACTTAATAGTGGTTATTCTTACTCGTTGAAAAACAATAGTAAAAAGTAGGGAAATTAAATAAAAATAAAATAACACATTTATTAATTTCATTATTTTATTCTAAATCTTCTCTTATTATTACATCATCTAAAAATGCTGCTGGAGGTTCTATATTACTTTGGTACCTAGCCCATCCAAGGTACCACACCAATGTCATCACATGTGCACAACAACCAACAGTGCGACGTCCTACGATGCAGCTGCAGCAATACTCACTTATGCCTTCTCTTCCATTTAAATAATTTTCAATTAAGATGTATACATAGTATTGCCGCCTGCCAATATGCCTTGACTTAATTTTTCCTCTTATCAATGAATTTTCCCCACTACCTCTCAAATTGAACTCGTCCATGTTGAACATTTCTCTGCACACTTCAATTCTGTATCCACCATGAAAACGTACATGCTCGCCATAATAAGATCGAGCTTGACGTATTTGGTACGTTCCCAAGGCGAATAATATCAAATCGTTATATTCTAGACGGGGGAACAAAACATTATAGTCATGAGCTGTGATACTCCTGAAAAAGGATGCCCGTCTATTGAGATTTAATAAGTTAACTGCTCTTGATAAATTATTTTCTAAGGGCATCCTTTCTCGTATCAAATTAACAATTAGGCCAGCATCAACTCTGTCATGTAGGCGAACACCAAACTTATTTATCAATCCTGCTGCAATTTGAAAATAAGTCATCATATTTGGCACTGTTTTATTGAAGTGGTCAAACCGAAATAATCTATAATCTCTTTTAAAATATCCGTTGACCACCTCAACCACCCATCTGCAAATTGTTACACAGCGACTTCTGTTAGCTTGGGCAGTCGTCAATTGGTGTTCACCTTCACTTAGAGACTCTGGTACATAGACCTTGTAATTGCAGCTCTCTAATAAGTTGATGCTGTCCCTGAAACCCCTATCTAAAATAAATATATCATTTTCTTGAAAATATTGTCTGATTGGGGAATTTTCATTGATAAATAGAGACGTCATTATGTCTGCATCTGATGTGGTAGCCTTGTAGGGACCATAACACTCTAAAATATATCCATCACATGTTACAAGCATAAATGGCTTGATTAGATTTCGGTATTTGTGTAAAGAGTATGACTCTTTTTGGAACATATAGTTACTACTTTTGTTTAAATAAATATATGTTCCATCACAGATTACAATTGTTTGCAAATTGTTTTCATTATATATTCCATTTGGAATTGTTAAATTGTGCTGAAGCAATTCTTCCCTACTTAAATGATTTAACCCTAAGTTTCTTGGAACAAAGTCTTGTAACAAAATATCTCTAACTTTACTCATTACACGTTCCAATGTTGTGCGTGGTATTTGTAACAGTGTGGAAATCCTTTCATCGGAATCTCCCGTTCGCATCTTTATAAGGATGCATGCTAGTCCTAATATACCTCTGTGCATCTCAATGATTCGGGGTAGCTCTGTTATTAAAGATACTAAATTATCTTTGGTTATACCCATCCAGTACCTACACAAATGATCATCCATTAGTTCTATTGATTCCATGCTGCTAAAATCAAGAAACGGTTTATCTACATTTATAAATGACAGCATGTGTTCTAATTGTTGAACAGTGAAGTTAGATTGGCTGTTCTCTGCATCATACAGGGAATCCCAACTATTTTGTATTAAGTGGTTTGTGCAGACTCTGGCAAGGATGGGTAGGTACATAAAATCTATAATTAATTAGAAGTGTTCTTCGTAGTGGATCTGACACTCTGCGAAGATTGGAGATTTGGTTGCACCCATAAAAAAGGCAATGAGATGCCGTATTTGGAGCTCTTCTATAATTCTGCATAATAGTGTCAGGGACGAGTGGATGGTCAGTCGGTTCCTGGTGAATTTGAGCTTCTGGACTTGCCGAATCACTGGATTCTTCTGAAGCCTCATCTGGGTTTGTAGGGGGCACAACGTCCACAGGTGGTTCCAGAGTTTGTGATTGAAGTCCTGAACTCCCAGGTTGCATGTCGTCAAGATTCACAAACACGTTTCTTGTTTCGTCATGTGATTCGCTACGAATGGCATCTCTTTTCACCTTCATAAAACACGCATGGCACAGGCGATCAGATGGCGATATCTACAAACAAAACAATAATGTAAGTAACTAAGTTGTCAATTTCCTAAAATCTTCTCTTATCTAAATAGTACAAAAAAAAGCAAAGATTTATTATCCACATACATATCGACATACAATACATTATCTACATTTGAATTAATCTGTGGTAGTACTGTAACTTTTAAATTCAAGTGTTGAATGCAGTAACCAGAATACAACAGTAAATGAAAACACTAGATAATATCAGCTGTTGAGTAAACTACATCGAGTTATGCAACTGTAAATGTGTGGATGCAGTTGTTTTTTTCTTCACATTTCAGGGTTAATTTCATACTAAACATTGTTTGTTAATGATAAGTATTTATAAACTAAATAACTACAAAAAAAGTAACTTTAGTAAACAATAACAATATTTACCTGACGAGGTGCTATTCTACTCTCAATTATTTGAATAGTTTTATTATGATGCGAAGATGTAGTCACGCTTAGAATCAAGTGGCTTTGCAGTTTGACCAATGATCGTCCACACAGCAAGCAAACTTCTTTGTGACCACGACGAGATGGGCCTGCAGATCGATCATTATTCCCATGAAGCTCATCATTGACACTTTGCATTGCTGCATAAAAGCATGCCTCGCAAATAAAGTCCTCTTCAGTAACCTAAAAAAAAAAATGTATGAATATTAAAGGTAGGTAGAATAAATACATATTTAATACAGATAAACAAGTATTTCAAATGGCCCTTCCTAACGTTCAACAATGAAGCTATTTTATGGTTAGTAATATTATGTTTTTCATTAAATATAAAACTTACTATGACCGGAGATATCCAGTTGCTGATTAGAGAGATGACTCTTGTGTTTTGTTCGAAGACGAGATAGCGGCTTTGTGTGTTCGATGAATTCACACATATATTGCAGTTGATACAATGTATCCGCTGCGACATCAGCGGTCTCGTGCATTCTCTCATGGTGTCCTGTTTTATTGCAAACGAAGAAAAGTCCAAAATCACAAAGGCACTAATAATAAGTATCCGTGTAACACTAGCCGAAGTATCCGTAAGCGTAATCAGTATCCGTGTAACACAAGCCAAAGTAAACGTAAGCGCAGGGAATCGGAGTCCGTAGTGAATGCAAATGTCGTCAGAAAGAGGAAAATCGTAAAAGCACACAGAACACATCGACGCGAAAGCAAACGAAGGACTGCAAAGAACATTCGTAACCAACCGACGCCATCACGTCAGGGATGTCACACTGACAGCACGAAAAAACGTTTCGTTTCACAAAATAACTTCACTTAATAACTTCACAACCGCGTATTGACAACCTAGGAATACGCTTACTAATAAGTAACTTTATAAAGAATTTAAATGAAATGAACTTTTGAACGAAATACAAAATCAATAAGCAGTGCTAAAACTGCGTCCAAATGTCAAACTCAACATAAAACGGAACGGGACTTCAATGCGTTTGAAATGGCTGCGTTCTATATTAAGAACAACGCTTCATTTGGTGGCCGTTTTAAAATTAACTTTTCTTTTTTTTCACATTACTAATTCTGTTTTAAGTTAGTACTACGTACATAGCAAAAAATTTCTTATTTAATACGCTAAATAACATCACTATACACAAAATCTGTCAAAATGTTTGACAGGTCATTATTGGACATGATTCTTTGTTGAAATAATAGAGAAAAAAAAATTAAACCCACAAACTTAAAAGCTTTCTAAAATATCTACATAAACTCTATTTTTAATCAAAATCTTTACTTATTCTACGAGATCATAAAAATGTTTTTGGAGAGGTTTATGACTAGATAAGTACCTACGTTAAAGCACATTTAATCCACTGAAATCTACGACAAATTTTAATGAACCCCGACGGCCATCAGTTGGTTGTGGTAATACTTTGACAATATCAAATAAATACATTTCAGACTCATCTTTGACTTGAGGCCATGAAAATGTATTATTTTTCTTCTTTCTCAAAAAATTTATCGATACAAAGATCTCATCGACTTTTGTAACCTTTCCTACGTAATGTTTAACACTTTTCTTAGTCATAAATTTGACCAAGACGTATGTGCCAGCGTACACATCATTTTGAATATCTACATGTTCGAATAGATCTTCATTTTCTACTCCATCGGTTATAGTTTTACTATAGTCATTATATTCTGTTGTATTCATTTCGATGTCAGCTTCAACATCTTCAGGAACGTATGTTTCGTTGTCAGATTATTCTCTGTCTTCAAGAACGTATGTTTCGCTGTCAGATGATTCTCTGTATGAAATATTCTCGGACACGTCGGTTTCACTGCCACTACTGTTTCGAGCTAGTCGTCTACATTCTTTTTGTCTTTTACTATTTTCACCATATTTTTTCTCATTATTAATTTTTATAGGCTCCATTTCCTGTATTAAAATATTGTCTTCTTTCGTCATTATTTCCTCTGTTTCTCCGCAGTTCTTGTAATTTTCTCTAGACAGCAATGGACGGTTTCTTTTTTTCTTTTCATTATTTATGTTGACCTCAATTTCTGCCAGCATGTTTTCTTTGTCTATGTTTTGCAGTTCTTCGTCACTGTCGGAGTATAGGACTTGTGGTCTAAAAAATGATTCCGATTGATTTATCCTTCCCGTTGAGGTTGATGGTCAAAATCAAAATCAAAGCATTTATTTCAAGTAGGCCAGTTACAGGCACTTTTGAATTGTCGAAACAAAAATGAACATTTAAAGTAGCTACAGTCCCAGTCACAAGACATAAAAACTGTGAAAGTACTGTAGTTGCCCATTCCCTAGCGTAGATCTCTATGGAGAAGAACGGGCAAGAAACTCCATGGACACTCTTTTAAATCAAAATATTGTTACAAAATCTTGGTTACATCATTCATGTTGAGATGGTATATTATGTGAGAACAATGTAGCAAGATGTGCACGTTAAAAGTGTCCATAGCAAAACAAAAATAAAATACAACTCAAAAACAAAATAATTCAAATAAACCATGGCGACTAAGAGATGACCAGTCACAACTGACAGCGCCCGTTCACGAACATGACGCATGGATCAGCACCATTCAGCTCAACCATTTTGAAGGGAACTAAATGGTCCGACACACGCGCCACCATCAGCGAGACATTTGAGTGAGCATGACATACTCTCAACCGCCAGGGCACATTCAAGTCAAGAACTGCCGTAGGTTTCCAGTGAATGATAGCTTACTAGTACATGGTCCTCACACAATATGGGCTATGCGATTATATAATACTAACATTGAATCTATACAATGCAAAGATAAGTTTGTACAATCTTCAGCAGCTCCAACAATACCATTTAATGCTATCAATTTTTGCGCCCCTGTCCATGTGGAGCAGGACCAGCATTAAGCCAAGCATTTTTATCAGCGATATAATCGCTCAACTTGTAATATGCTTGTTTACATAGTGTGCGTTTAACGCATGTTTTAAATTTCGTCTCATTCAGTTCAAGAATACTTTGTGGAATTTTATTATAGCATCTCAAACAGTACCCCATGATGGTAGCTTTAAAATCACATCTGAGAGAATTTTTATCTTGTTTTAATTGTTTTTATTTCCAGATAATTTCTTAATTTGGTTGTCCGTTTCAGTTTTATTTGTAAGGTTTGTTTTTCCTTTCATTGCTAGGAGTCCCGTCTTTTCATCTAGAAACGTATTAATTTCACTAACGTCATCTTCAAATATATCTTTGGGAAATTGTGTCACACCCATTGCAATGTTATCTGTAAGATCTCCATTTTCTGTCCTTTCCACGAGCTCCATTCGTTCATCTAAAATCATGTCCACCTCATAGCTGTCATTTGCACCATTGTCGACCAGTTCGTGACTATATAATTTTCGATTATTTTTCTTATTGGTTCGGTTATTCTTGGAAGTCTTTCGTACTCCAGGTACTGATGATTTTGGCGCATTTGTTTCCTGTCGTAGAAAGTCATTGACTGTCACTGATTTTCCTGGTTCCGTTACAACTTTTTTATTTCGTCTAACATTGATGGGATTTGGTTGTCTAATTTGTTTTAAATAATCGAGTAAGGCCTCGTCGATTTTATACGAACCCAAATCTTCGTGATATTCAGGTATCCGTTTCAACACTTCACGAGGGTTGAGAGGGCTGATTCCGGTAGCTTTAAACCCGCTTTTGATATTCTTCGATCCTGTTAACTGGATCTGTTCAGTCAAAGACTAATAATTTTGGAAAGTGGTTTTTATTTAGTGTCGTTTGTTTTGGATTCTCGATTTTATATTGCAGTAAAATTTTTCGCCACAGTTTCTTAAGTGGTCCAAAAAAAGCCACATCGAGCGGCTGCGTCAGATGTGTTGAATTTGCGGGGAGGAAAACAAAGTGAATATCATGACTTTCGCAGAGCTCAATAACATCCACACTTAAATGGCTCGATAAATTGTCGCAAATAACGACTTATTCCCCAGGTAAACTACTGCAATCCAAGAAAGACTATTCGTCTGAAGTAGTCCTCAAAAGTTTGAGAATCAAACCAGCCTGACTAAGTGTGATTATATCTAGCATCACGAGGCCCGCCCTGAATCCACTCCGAGTATACATTGTCAGCTTTATAAACAACATAGACCGGTAAAACTTCACCAGCCGCTGTAGCAGAGAACATAATTGAAATGGCCCCCTTTGTGGAACTGTGGTACTCTTTCGGGATATTTCACCCCTCTCCTGAAAATGCATTTCGAATTTCCGGGGTTGTCACTTAAGTTGGTTTCGTCAAAATTCATTATGTTCGATGCAGGAACATCTTTGATAGTCTCCTGTAAATTTTGAAAATATGTCATAAAGTCATCGACACTTTTTTCAGCTCGGGCTGTTTTGATATTTTGTGTATTGCGTACGGTCAAATCACAAGCATTTCGCAACAGAAAATTGTCAACCCAAGCTTTTCCAGGAAGTTGACCTTCAAACAAGTCCTGCCGATCATTTTTTTTTAAGAATTGAAATACCACGAGACGTAGGTCTAATTTAGTAAGCGGACAACCAAAATTAGCAGCGGCAATCAGGACTTTCACTATTTTGGCTTCTTCTTTCGCTGCTAGACGCGGTGGACATCCAACAGACTTGTTATGTTTATTGTGGACTTTGTTCAATATGGTCTGTTTAGGTATGGAAAACTGTAGCTGCTCGTGCCGATAATTTATCAATTTGCACTAACTCGACTGCTAGTTCCAGCGTTTCTTGGCTATAGTTTTTATACTCACGACCCCCAAGACGCCGACGACTTTTTCTTTCTTTCTGTCTGGATTTCGCTTTAACTTTGCTCCTGAAATAAATAAAATAACTCATTGCTACATGTAGCTAGGTGTATGATTTCGAATTGAAGTATATTAGAAAATGATTTGCGCAAATACAAGTTTCACGTTGACAAAATGTAGTGGAAAGGTGAATGAAACCAACAAAAAACTTCTAAGCAGTCCGTCATACTACCGAACCACCATAATGTACTTTTATTACAATACAATTTAAATTAATTTTACTTACATTATGTAAGTAGGTACTTAGCTATATTTTACTTCACTATTATGTAATATAGAGTTAAAGCAAACTTTTAGGAGCAAAAATCTCAATAGTATTTTACTAGCAGGTAGCAGCCCTAATGCATAATGGACAGCGGCCAATGTTTACACCCCAAGTACGGAGACCTTGTTTGTAACATTGGTCGCTCAAATTTCTTAAACACAAACACTAATCTTAAGCTATAATGCATATCAAAAAGTTCTCCTGACATCATTCTATAACATATTCAGAAACTACTTACCCAGGCTTCATTCTAACAGGCACTCGATCAAAAATTCAAAAGTGAAAATTGGTCCACACTTCAATAGTGTCACTTTGACCACGGCTGACAGACAACTGAATGACGTAAGCAAACAAACTGTCAGTTAGTGTTGCCAGAAATATAATTTATTTTCTACCACTGTTTTAAAAATGTGCCTATCTTACGTAATTTCTGTCGTACGACCTAATTTAGTATTTTTTTTGTTCCGTCCAATGTTACCCCTAGAGTCCAAACTTGGAGGATTTCACGGAACTTTTTTTGCAAAAAATAAAACCGACTTCAAAAAAAAAACAAAAAAGTGAAAAATAACTTTAGCTTCTGAAGTCGGTGACAAAAAAATTAAATCAATCAAACAAAGGTCACCGACTAAAGTTATTTTTCACTTTTTTGTTTTTTTTTTGAAGTCGGTTTTATTTTTTGCAAAAAAAGTTTTTCTTCGCGATTTTCATAACATAAAATCACGCCTGTAAAGGGTAACAGAATATGTACACCTAATATGGTACCAACATAAAAAAAAACCTGCCCCGTGTTCAAAAACTAAAAACAACAGGTACCGACACCGACTACCGTAAAGAAAATCATCATCTCAGTGTTAACCCCCGGTCACAAGAATTAAAAAAAAGCGGCCAAGTGCGAGTCGGACTCGCCCATGAAGGGTTCCGTAGCAGCAAGTAACATAATATAAAAGTTACAAAAATTACTCACTAGATCTCGTTCAAACCAATTTTCGGTGGAAGTTTACATGGATTATAATGTACATCATATACAGCGTGTTAGGTTAAACGAGGGACATATTGAGGGAAGGTATTCAGTATTCGATTCTCAATCCAAATATGTAAAAAACCTATAACCTTAATTTTTGACATTATTGTCTAATTAAATACATTACTCATGGACACTGAGCGCGCAAGTAGGTGTCACGCGGCAAAACACGTGCCGGTCCTGAGCTTCGTGCGCAAACTCCGTGCCTTTCCTTTGTAATGTCCCCGATGCACCGACAGGGCACATCCCCGCGCCCCACCCCGCGCTGACCTCAGTGTATGCGCGAGCGCCGTTACTTCCGCATGTCTGTCTAATATTGCGTTTCCGCGTATCGCATTTAACAAACAACCCCGCTTACTTCGCGATATTTATGAGTGTCCTGTAAACGTGTTCTTGAATAACCAAAAATTATGTCTTATCTTCATTCCAGTGAAGAATATTGGGATTCTGGTTCGTGCTTAAGTGTTATCTAGTGATATTGTGCGAGGAACCGTTAATTATTATGCAAGGTGTCAATCAACGACTGCGAACATTCGGTCAGTACCTAGTTACCTAGATATTTGCCTGTCCAAAGCCAGATTTAAAGTATGAAGGGAAAATGTATTATACGACGACCCGAATGGCGTAGTGGTAGTGACGCTGCCTTACGTTCTTAGGGTCCTGGGTTCGAATCCCGGTAGGAGCAAATGTTTGTGTGATGAGCATGGACATTTGTTTCCGGGTCATGGATGTTTATATGTATAATAAGTATGTATTTACAAACAAAAAAGTATATATGTAGTATATCAACTATCTAGTGTCCACGACACAAGCTTTGCTTAGTGTGGCACTAGGTGGCGCTGTGTGTTAATGTCCAGCGATATTTATTTATTTATTTATACCTAGAAAGGTCATTGACCCGCACACATGTTCTGCGATAAGCGCATTGCGCACACGTTGCGAAACTTAGGCGAAGTTTTTGGTATGGATCTATCTGGTATGTATTAGGCTCCTTTCATTCTGCAGCGTGTCGCCGGTCGCGTGCAGCGCTGCCGGTCGAGTAGAGCATTTCACAGTTTTGCGTGTGCACTCGACCGGACTGGACGTGTACAGTAGGGTGGAACACTTTTGTATGAAAAAAATTTTTTTTTCAAGTTTCGAGTCGGAATACCAGGTAAAAGTTGCTTTATATAATTGTTAATAACATACCTTAATTTGGAAGTTCTAGCTCAACAGCTTGAGCTCCCGCCATAGACTTGAAATTTGATTTTTTAAGTTTTTATAGACGTTTTGTATAGTACATCCTATAATCAAAATATTAAGTAAATATAATATGTTATGCATGTAAATGTTAAAATAAAAGTATATTTTAATTAATAGAATCATTTATTTTAAAAGGTAACACAGGTTTAGAAAATAAAGTCGGTATGAATAACGTCAGTTTTTATAGCAAAAAATCCTTTTTCGTCTCAAACTTTGGCATGAGCTTTCGAGACGCTAATTTAGATTTTATGAATCCCTCTCTTCTTGCCTTGTCGCATACACTTAGAGCTGCTTCTGTCACAACTTTTACTGATCTTTCCACAGCCTGGGTGTGGCAAGGCAGTCTCATAAACTCCAAAACTGCATCTTCTCCATTTTCAATCAGATCTTGTAACTGCTCATCGGAAATATTTATCAGTATTGGGGGTTCGTATATATTTTGTTGCCAGTCAATCAAGTCTATGTAAGAAAGTGCATTTAAGTTTACTTTTGGTACCTCAAACATGCGCGAAACTGAATTTTTATTCACTTGACGAGCCTTTAAAATGCGTCTTGCAGCGAGTTCTCTAATGTGCTTACGTGAATCTGTTATCATACTCAACAACAAGTTTTCTGGATGAGCAAAGTAACTGTTTCGAATTAAAACAGGGTCCACTATCGCTAACAACTCGTCGGATAAATATTTAGTGCTGTTAGCGAGCTTCCATAAATGTTTTGAACCATCTTTGCAGGATGAATGTGTTTTGATGGCAAACCAGACTGGAGCGTATGATTTTACGACAAACGTTGCTAAAGTCACAAGATTTGGTTGTGGATTTTCCGTAGAAATATACAAACGCAGTATGCGATTAGCTCTTGTCAACCAGCGGGCATGGGATAGCTTACCTGGGCTTCTGTGTAACAAATCAGGAGGACACGATCCATTTATGACAGCAGTAGTAATTTCTTGTAAATATTTTCTCAGATCTGTTGATATTTGTGGAGGTAGTTCACCTTCTATCTTCTCAAAGTGAGCCAACGGCAGTGTCTCGCATGTCTCTAATGCTTTACCAACTAGACTGCAATTATAAGATCGGCGCGTGCCGCCCCCCGCTTCGTCCCGTACTTTGCTCCTCTGTCACAGCGCCATAATATATTAGAATAATAAAATATTTGATTTAAACAGCTAGTTAACTATATTTGAATATGTTTTTGAATGATAAAAACTTATTTTAATAAATTCTGTACTATTTTGTAGGTCGCGCAAATAGCGCCTAAATTGTCGATTTTGTAAATGTTCGAAGTCATGGCGGGGGCTTTTACCGTTGTCTGATAATATTTATATTTTTAATGGAGGTAATTGATGGCAATTGGCAACTTAATACAACTATTCCAAATAAAAATTCGAAAAAAAAATTTTTCGTTCCACCCTAGTGTACAGTCATGGATACAATCAATAAAAAAAAACTTATTTTGATTTCTGTGCTATATTATTACAACAAAAAACGTCGTGCTAACCGAAAAGGAAAATTGTTTATGCACCCTATAACTTCGGAGCGTTTGTTGAGTGGTGCATTCGTATCGCTGTATTCGCAACTGCGAGAAGATGAAAATAAATTTTTCAATTATTTTAGGATGTCAATGAGCACATTTGACGAACTGATTTTTAAAATTGAAAACGAAATAGCTCATACTAGTTTACTCCGAATAGCTATAACACCTACGGAACGCTTGGCAGTCACAATAAGGTATGTTTGGCAAACTTTTGTTACCTACTTCAATTTAAATAATGAATTAGTCATATTTTACATCATCATTTAATCAAAAAGTCATCATTCATTTAAAAAAAACAGTTAAAGTGTAGTGAAATCAAAATTAAACGAGTCTTCTGTATCATAGTTGTCGGTGGAGCATGATGAAGCACTCACAGGAGATACTTTCGAAGTACTAGGCATGGCTGGACCAGCACTTGTAGATAGACCAATGCTTGTAGATGGCCCCATATTTGTAGATTGGCACGGGACTAAACTGGTACATGTATCTTGGTTTATTCCAACGAGTAATTGTAGAACCTGACTCCGAAAATAATATTTTTTTTCAAAGTCTAGTCTTCTAACTGCAGGGAGGATTGAATTGAAGAATGCCACGTCTTCATCAAAAGCAAGACTGTTAGTAGAATTCCACATCTCAACTAACTGCTTCTCAAACGTAGTCATTTCCTGTGTCTTTTTCTTTTTATTACGGACGTTCGGAAAATCGTTTTCTGGGTCCCGGGAATCATTTTGTGTCAATGGATTGTCAGAAGTTTGTGCATTTTCAACAGACTCGGATTCGTGAACATCGCTTAAATCGGTTACAGGGTCTAAAAATGACATACAGTCAGCAAAAACATATTTTCTTTTAGGGATAGCTCCAGAACCCGATTTCTTAAATTTTACTGCCGTTTTGTAACGTACGTATTGATCTCTCGCACTTTTCCACCTCTGATGTAAACTCTTTACTGAAACAATTAAATTTATTCTGTTACAGGTACCTTGCATCTGGAAACACATTTACTGATCTACATTACTCTTATCGTATGGGGATTTCTACAATCAGTGGAATAGTGAAAGAAGTATGTCAAGCTATTTGGGTTTCTTTAAAAAACGAAGTCTTAAAGCTTCCGAATGAACCTAACGAATGGATTGAAGTTGCTACAGAATTTGAGAAGAATACAAATTTTCCGCAATGCGTTGGAGCCCTGGATGGCAAACACATACGCATGATAATGCCACAACACACTGCTTCACTCAATTTTAATTTCAAGGGGTATTTTTCAATTGTTTTACTAGCAATGTGTGATGCAAACTATAAATTCCAATATACAACATGTCCCAAAATTCAACGATAAGCCAGCACCGGAGGATAGACCTGCCCATGACTACTCGGGGAAAAAAAGAAAAAAAATATATATCTCTTTTTTTTTGAAGTTATAAAAAAAAAGAAGAAATTCTTAAAAAAGTGAGACCTTTTATGATATTTTTCACTACCATGACCACACTTTTTTAAATATTTCTGTTATTTTTTTTTATAGGCAACCTGAATAGCACTGCTATCTACCACAATTCTTAAAAAATCCAGAATACCTCTAGTTTTTTCACGTAAATTAATGAAACTTAATTTATTCCCTAAATTTTTTGAAGATTTTTACTTTTAATCAACTTTAACTCATCGTGGTGTAAAAAAAAGTATGAACACTACTATGGCAAGTTTTTTTATAAATTGACGCAACTAATCAAGATTCCAAAATGGTATAATACTCTAGGAAAATCAACCACAAAAAAATAATATCCATACTAGTTCAAAACAAGAACCAAATTCCTTAAATTATAGTTGACAGTAATCACTTTCACTGCGTGCCCAAAATGGGTTCTTGTTACAATTTCTAGGAATTTGAGTGGGGCATACATACCTTAGAAGTTAGAGAGAGATAGATAGATAGAGATATTTACGTTAAAAAGAGACAACAACAGGGCAGGTAGTGGGTTCTTGTTACAATTTCTAGGAATTTGAATGGGGCATACATACCTTAGAAGTTAGAGAGAGATAGATAGACAGAGATATTTACGTTAAAAAGAGACAACAACAGGGCAGGTAGAGAAGCTGTTATTATTCTCAGAGCAAGTCAGTTCAGTACGCTCTGCTCCTTTGTTTACTGCGCACCGTTCCGTATTCAACTGACGTGGCTCTCGTACGTACTAACGACTTTTGGCTTGGCTTTTTGGCCTGGAATCGATCTGCAAACTGAACTGACCTGGCATTATCTTGGACTACGATTGTGTGTTTTGTGAAATTACGGAAGTATTAAAATTATAATATAATTATAGGCATATTATTATTATGTTACAATAGTAGATTATTAACCAAGGGCTGTATGACATCAATTGCTTAACCCGAGTATGCAATTGATGCTTACGCCCGAGATAAATACTCTGCTTTACATATCGATTGTGAGGTAAGTAAACAACAAGACAGCAGGTTTCAATGAACATTTATTAAGAAGAAAAAAATGTGTATTTAATTAAAATTAATAGTAAAATTATTACAATTTGTAAGAGATATGGTCACGTTCTTTTTAGGTATATTTACACAGCATCTTCATTTAATGGATACAATCCACATTTTCGGAACCCATTTTTTATAGCTTCTTCCAAGTTGATAGTTGATAAAGTCTCATGTAGAATTTTGCAGAAGTTAATTTTTGTGACGGTTTGGTTAATATTTTCTTCACGCGCTTGCCAGATCCGAATTGTGTTTTTCCACTCTTGTTTAAGCGGCTGAAAAACGCTCACGTAAGCCGGCTGAAGCATATGAGTTGTATTGGCTGGTAAAGCATATAAAATGATTCCATTCGCTTCACAAAATTGACTCGACGATAAAGTCATATGTGACTTGTGCCCATCGATAAAAAGGAGTACAGGTTTCTTGATACCGTTTTCAGTCAGCCATGTATTATAACTATTGCAGATGTACTCATAGAATACATCACTTTTCATCCAACCACTTTCTGATCGTCCAAGTACCCATGAAGTAGGCATGTTATCAATGAGGGCTTTGGGTGGTCTTACGTATGGAAATACTACTAAAGGTGGACATATTTTCCCACTCGCTGTGAATTCCACTAATACCGTGACATTATCTTTTTCGTTACTCTTTTTTATTATGTAGAGGTTTTTGTACCCTCTAGGTCCTAAAATCTTACCACTTTTTGGGCACAGAGAAAAACCTGTCTCATCTCCGTTGAAAATCCTATCTGGATCTTCAAATATATCCAGTGCGTCTATTGATTGTATATACTCTCTGAGATCTTTAAACCATAGTCGTACTCGGGTCTCGGTTACAGCTGCCCTAGCATTATTAATTCCCTCTGCCTCCCTTACACTTATCTCAGGGTGACGTCTTAAAAATGACTGGTACCATGTGTCCCCTGGAATTCCATCCTTAAATGGGTTTTTCATTCCAGTGTCACGAATAATTTTCAACACGCTTTGAAAAAGTTCTTTTTTATTTATAGGAAACCCAAATTTTGCCATATCTAATACCCATTTTTTTAACTTTTCTTCACCCTCACGCCCTAAAACAGGGTCAGGACCTACTTTAGGCATCTTGTTTACGGCAACTCTACCCGAAAGCCGATCATGCACAGTTGTTTTAGGTACGCCATAAATCCGACATGCTTCCCTTACACCCATTGTTTTGTTTTTTATTTCTTCTAGGGCTTTAATTATATGATCTTCCCTATAGTCAAATAGACGCCTGCTAGTCTTCTTTTTTGATGTCCCGACCTGCCATAATGAATTCTAATCAACGAAATTTAGAAGATCCAATTACTCGCCATAAAATCTCTAGAAAAATACAAGTTTGAATTTTTGCATAGTGACTTTCGAGTCGTAGGTGCGCTAGAATCCGATCAAAAATAAAAAAAAAGAATAAAATAATGGAGTGAAGGAGCGGAGGGAGGCCTTCGCCCAGGAGTAGGATAGAGCAGGCTAAGAAAAAATAATGGAACCACTAGCGGCACTGGCGGTCATTAAAGGCCGGAGTGTTTGATGCATTAAAAAAACAAAATGAAAGCAACAAACACTGATAAACTAATAAAGACATTTAATTAGATACACACCAATATATCTTTGTCTCTTACTTTTTTTTGTTTGACATTAATTTGTGGAGCCATCTGAAGTAAAAAAAATAGATGCTGCACCAAGCCACCAATCACCACAACCTTGCCACCAAATACATATATAGAAGCATAAGTTTTAAACAAGCAGGCAAATTTTTCTGTGGACGACAAACACGCAATTGCCGACCACCAAAATAAAAACATTTTCGTGATAAAACTGCATGATCGTAAACTAGCCAGTTTACGACCGGCAAAAACGGATAGATTTTGTTCAGAGTAAAATTAATGGTCGACAACGGGTCAGTTGTCGACCATTATGATTTGGTAAATTTTAACCGTCTTATTAAAAAACGTGGTCTTAAAAATAGTACCGGGTTTAGTACTAGGTTTAAACCATGAACTTGAAAAAACGTTATTACAAAACGAAGTTTATCGCTAGTCCTAGAACTATCTATGGTACCAAAGTTAGACCATCGCGACCCCTAGTTTAACTAAGGTACTAAATTGTCAAACGTCAAATTCAGTCAAATTCTTAACTTTGAGGTTAGTAAATTATCTTTCGGAAAGTATTATTTTGTGATAAAAACCAAAAATGGATATTAATATGGAAGATTTGGATGTGTTGGATATACTTGCTAGTTCCCGGGGACCCAACAGAGTTCGTCAACGACGAAATCCATTTGAATTGCCTGAGGCAGATTTTCGATATAATTAAAGATTTACTAAACGTTTTGGCGAAAGGACTGTCGATTTAGTACGTGAAGATTTATCCCACGAATGCACACACGATCTCACCACAAAGAACTGTACGTTTACTTGTTTTAATAATCTTGATGTTTTTCTTGTCTTGAGTTTACTTTTAAGTTACATAGACATTTCGTTAATTTCGTTTCGTTTTCGGCGCGCCGCCAAGTTCACTTCGTTATACGTGCTAGCTCGATAGTTGTTCCAAACCAGAACAATTTAAAATAATTGTGAACATGCATTAAAAAAAAACACAAGTCGAAATATTTAAATACCTTTAAATAACAAAGCTTTAATTTTTATCACTACAAATAACAATTTATAAAATACTTTTTCTTTAATTTACGTAACAACATTGTGTAAAAAGGAGCGGCACATAGAACGCTGAACGAATGAATGAATGGTTTTGTTGAATGAGGATTTACTCCGAAGTCATAAACTCTTTTGATACGCTTATACTTTTATAAAGAAAGATGTCATGTCACTTCGATCAACAACTGTGGTAACTAGGGCCGATTATATTTTACGTGTTTTACAAAAAACCCAATCTTTTATTCACATCTCAACAGGTTATGGGCCCAGGTACGTAAAAAAACGACCTTTATGTGCTACGGTGATTAAAAGTATGGGTAGGCAGCGATAAATATTTTTTTCGTAAATCGAAATAAATTATTGTGAAAAAGTTGAAGAAACTTACGTCATGGCTGCAACTATAAAAATTAATCCACTCACTGGAGAAAATTATGATACGTGGAAGATTCAGATGCGTGCGATTCTGAAGAAGAATGATTTGTGGGAATATGTATCCGGGATACTGCCACGACCGCCTCGCTCCGATCCAAAATATTCGGAATGGATCAAAATGGATGGAAAAGCTGAATCGGACATTTTATTAGCTATCAGTCCAAGCGAATTAAGTTGTTTGGATGGTTTAGAAAGCTCAAAAGCTATATGGGACAAGTTGTTGTCGATGTATCAGTCGAGTGGACCTGCGAGAAAAGCTTCGTTATTAAAAAAGCTGGTGTTAACACGCATGCAGGAAGAAGATGACCTGAAGAAGCACATCTCAGATTTCTTCGATGCCGTAAAGAAATTGAAGGAAATCGGTTTGGTGGTTATAGACGAACTACTGGCCATTTTACTGCTGTACAGTTTGCCGGACTCCTTTGCCATGTTCCGAACGGCAATGGAATCGCGAGACGATCTACCTACAACGGAAGTGTTAAAGGTGAAGATTCTCGAAGACCACGAAGGTCGCAAATCGAAAGTGGTGGACCAGGGAGCTATGCTTGTCAGACGCGCCAAAACAAATGCCGATCAGACAAAATCAAATGACGATCAAGGCCCTAAAAGGATTAAATGTTATTGTTGTGGTCGTCATGGGCATTTTGCAAGAGATTGCAGAGTCAAGAATATTTATAAAGGAAAACGAAATCCACAAAACCTGGATAGATCAGATCGTAATCGTAATCACGCAGAAACGTCAAAGGTGTTGACGTCGATGACAACCACTGAAGAAGTGATGTTGAGCGCACAAGAGAACAATATATGGTGCATTGATAGTGGTTGCACGGGACATATGTGCAACGAAAAGAGTATGATTAAAGAGTTCAAGAAAATTAATTCTGAGCTGAACTTGGCTAATTATGGGAAAACCAGTATTAGTGGAACCGGGAAGGTAAATATTTCAGTAGATACAGGCAGTGAAATTCAAAACATATGCATTGAAAAGGTGTTCTATGTATCAGACCTGCGAACTAACCTCCTTTCAGTGGCGAAACTGACCGATGATGGTTACGATGTTCATTTTAGAAAGAAGGATGCTGTTGTCATGAAAGACAATAAAGTATTTATGCGTGCCGATCGTATAGGAAATCTATACCACGTACGTTTGAATGAAAATGATGTCAATAATGTTGAAGTCAAGAAACCCATAGATATATGGCATGAACGTCTGGGGCACTTGAACGAACGTGACTTAAAGGCCATGGCGAAAAGCGGGCTTGTTCACGGAATGCAGCTGGATGGTGGAAACATGTCGGAGTGCGCGATATGTAGTAGCGAGAAGCAGACCTGCAAACCATTTCCAAAGGGTAATGCAGATCGTACCAGCGAATTATTGGAAATAGTACATACGGATGTATGTGGCCCCATGAGACATGAATCATTTTCAGGTAAGAGATATTTCGTTACATTCATAGACGATAAATCTCGATGGTGCGAAGTTTATTTTGTACGTAATAAGAATGACGTGCTAAATGTTTTCAAGGATTACAAAGCTGAGGTGGAAAACTACACAGGGAAGAAGATTAAGTCATTGCAATCAGATAACGGCCGAGAATACATAAACAAAGAGTTTGATATTTTTTTGAAGAAAAATGGTATTTCTCGAAGGTTGTCGGTTACATACACACCGCAACAAAACGGGGTAGCGGAAAGGAAAAATAGAACGCTTACCGAAATGGCGATGTGTATGATGAGACAAGCCGGAAGCCCTCCTCAATTTTGGGCAGAAGCTGTTAACACAGCGAATTACATTCGGAATAGATGTCCGACTGCGGCTTTGAAGGGTGAGATACCTTTCACTATATGGAAAGGAAAGAAGCCTACTATTTTATACATGCAAGTTTTTGGATCCAAGGTATATTATAAAAACAAAGGCGTGAATAAAGTCAAAGGGAAGTTTGACTCAGTTTCTGAAGAAGGAATTTTCTTGGGATATGATATGCAATCCAAAGCATATCGGATTCAAAATCCACAGACAAGAAAAGTTGTCGTGACTCGAGATGTAAATTTTATGAATGAGAAGGCATTTGGGCGTGAAGAATATAAAGATATACTTGATGAAGAAGAGAGTATTGATGAAAATAATGTGACAGTTCAGTTACATACGCCTGAAGTCAATCATAAGAATAGAGTAGAGCACAGAGCTCCTCTGAGTGATTCTAGTAGAACATCACTTGAAAGAGTCGAAAGTGAACAAGAACCTGATGAACATGTAAATATTCAGCGGAATGATTCAGTCCCTTTGGTTAAAAGAGGACGGGGAAGACCAAGATTGGTTAGAACAGGTTTGGTGGGAAGACCACGAAAAGTATACACGTCAGCCAATGATAGGGCTGACAGTGGAACTGACTCAGAGTATGAAGATACTCATGAACAGTTGATAGCGGGAATAGCAACTGCTGACCCAATGACATGGAGTGAAGTTGAAAAAACTAACGATGTTAACGCATGGCGAAGTGCCTTAGAAGATGAGTATTTGGCACAGATTAAAAATGGCACATGGGAGATTGTACCGCGGCCATCTAAACGAAAAGTGATTGGAAGCAGATTTGTTTTTCGTACAAAAACTACGGGGAAGAAAGTACGACTCGTAGCAAAAGGATGTTCTCAACGGCCAGGGGTGGATTTCCACGAAACCTCGTCGCCAGTCGTGAGATCATCATCAGTAAGGATAATAGCTGCAATATCGGCGGAGTTGGGATTAGAGATTCATCAAATGGACGTTGTGACCGCTTATCTAAATGGATCACTAGATGAGGAGGTATTCATGGGAGTACCAGATCAGATAAGCGATGTTTTAGAGAAAATACTCGCAAATCAAAAAGTCGGCTCTAAGAAGAGCGTCGTAAGAGACAAGAAAGTACTTCAGACAGCTAAACGCTGGAGCAAAGCATTGCATGATTGTGAGAATAGTGTATGTTTGTTGAAGAAGTCTTTGTATGGTCTACGTCAGTCAGGACTGCAGTGGCATAAGGAATTGGTGAGTAAGTTGACGAATATTGGTTTTACAGCTTTGCCACAAGATCCGTGTATGTTTATTGCACGAAAAGGTGAGCAAATGATGTTGATTGCTATTTATGTTGACGATATTATTCTGGCTACGAATGATATTGCGTGGTTGTGTAATGTAAAAAAACAGTTATCTAGCGCATTTGAGATGAAAGATATGGGAAAAATTAATGTATGTTTGGGCATTGAATTCACTCGTGATGCAGAAGATAGAGTGTACATGAACCAAAGTGTGTATTTAGATAAAGTTTTAGAACGCTTTGGGATGTCCGAGTGTAAGCCTGCAAGGACCCCTATCGATGTAAATGTAAAGTTACAGAAACCTGAGTGCGTTAATGAGGATGTTATGAGTACGCATCCGTACCAAAGCTTGATAGGTGCCTTAATGTATCTGGCTGTATCGACAAGACCAGATATAGCGTATGCTGTAAATTATTTGAGTCAATTTAATAATAATTACGCAGTTGAACATTGGAAGGCGGCAAAACGCGTATTGAGATATTTAAAAGGCACATCAAATTTTGGCTTAGTATATGAGAGGACAGGCAAACCGTTGTATGGTGTGGTTGATGCTGATTGGGGATCAAACGCAATCGACCGCAAGTCTTATTCTGGTTTTGCATTTATTTTAGCAGGTGCTCCTATAAACTGGGAGGCACGAAAGCAACGGTCTATAGCGTTGTCCAGTACAGAAGCAGAATATATGGCACTTTCGGAAGCTACCAAAGAAGCTATTTATCTGCGTGATATCTTGAATAATGTTGGTGTTATGTGTGAATGTGTAACATTATTCGACGACAGTCAGAGTGCAATTAAGCTTGCTCAAAGCAGGTGCTATCACGCACGGACAAAACATATCGATGTGAGACATCACTTCATTCGAGATATGTTGGAACGAAGCGTGATTGATCTGAAATATATGAGTACAGACAAAATGCCAGCTGATGTTTTGACCAAGGGTTTGAGTGGACCGAAACATCAAGAATGCTTGCATGGCTTAGGCATGACGGCATGCTCGTGAAGATGAGTGAAAGAAGCTTATGACTTCGAGGGGAGGTGTTGAATGAGGATTTACTCCGAAGTCATAAACTCTTTTGATACGCTTATACTTTTATAAAGAAAGATGTCATGTCACTTCGATCAACAACTGTGGTAACTAGGGCCGATTATATTTTACGTGTTTTACAAAAAACCCAATCTTTTATTCACATCTCAACAGGTTTAAATATTTTGTTGCTTATAATCTGTGGATAATGTTTGAACTAGGGACTATCTTTGGTACTAAGTAGTCCTCTGTTGGTCTACGATTTGTAATACGAATGTAAGAACTAACGTTAGTACCGTACTAAACCAAGACCTTTTAGTTCTGGTTTAAACCTGGTACTTACGGAAGTTTTTATAATAAGACGGTAAGTGCTTACAATTTCGTTTATTTTATACTATTAGCCGGTCGCAATCTGACGAGCAAATTAGCCGTGCCTTTATGAATAGAAAACATCGAAGTATTTTACTTTATATCACGCAGTAAGTGCACAATCTTCGAAAAAAGTCTAGATTAATACAGCTAGTTCCCGACCAGGTGGCCGTCAACTAAGGGAAGCGTTATTTTCGTCAGTTAGTTATCCGACCACCCATTATTTTAATGAAACACTCGTAATTTCCAATCAATTATTAGTATAAAAGTAAATACAAACATATTTTGACACAGAAATCATAATATCTATGTGCAAAACTGAATAATAACCTGTTTTACTCACGTTTAAAAATGTTCCCGTTCACTAATTTTCGCTATACTTTGGTGACACGTGTACTGCGCGTGTTCACTGAGCGGCATCAAACTGTCCTAGGTCGATAAACGATGACGTGGGAGAAGGAGACAGAATGAGCGTGCGTTTACAAACGATATGAACGTTTGCCGCGCTTCGGTTTGACTATTTTTAAGTGATTTACGTTAGGTGGTCGAGAGCCAGCGGTGGTCGGCGAACTGGCGTAATCACCCTACTATCGTAACAATAATTGCTGTATTTATAATTGGGCAAGGGCCTGATGTGTAATTGGCTTTGCAGGGGTGAATTGGACGTAGTTACACGAAAAGGATCCATCCACACAAAGTCACTTTGGAATTGTCTTTTTTAAACTTTCACGATCAGAACACATCATAAATCATATATAAAAACGGGTATTTATCGCGCATTTACCTTTAATTTAAGCCCGACGTTTCGACTGGATTGCACCAGCCGTGGTCGCGGGGAGACTGAAGTGTGGAGGTACCGCCACAGCAAAGTGAAGGTGTTTATTCAACTAGGGTTCACTTGATCTTCATAAATGTTAATTAGGGCCGGTTCACACTAGGACAGCACACTACACTAACCGTGTCCGTATACTGAGGCGATTTCACTTGACGAGTACACTTAGTGATCACTGGATTCCAAGCTGAAGAGAGTTTGAAGCCGTCTTCGCGATTGAAATTCGCGATAAATAACCGTTTTTATATGTTTTATGAAGTCACTTTGGAGTTTGACGTTTGAAGTTTGGAAGATATTTCTTCATTGGTATTCATTTTAAAATTAATTGAAAGTATGATGTTGTATGTGGAATAATAACAGTTTTTTATTGTTAATAGTATAGCCAAGCTTAGTATTGTATTTTGCAAGTTATATGTAAATTTTTATGGCTGGTCCCTTTTTGTTAAATTAAAGTTTCCACAGCGCATGCTCTAGTCTCAATTCCGTTTAAATGCCCTAAGTAATAAATTATATTGTACTAGCGGACGTCCCGCGGTTTCACCCGCATAGTTCCCGTTCCCGTGGGAGTTCGGGGATAAAATATATCCTATGTTACTCGTGGATAATGTAGCTTTCGAATGGTGAAAGAATTTTTAAAAACGGTCCAGTAGTTTTTAAGCCTATTCATTACAACCAAACAAACAAACAAACAAAGTTTTCCTCTTTATAATATTAGTGTAGATAAAAACCTATTCCATGAAATAAAATACATTTGTTTTGTTTTAATTATTTTGATTAAACCTTAACCTTAACAAACAAGGCAACACAGACATCTCAAAATCAACAAAACAAAATCTCCAAAACAACATCCACTCCCGTGTCGAGGACACTTTTCGCAAAATGGCCAAATGTCAAACGTCATCTGGGTGACGTAATGTGATAACGGCGCGTGTGATTAAAACGCCGATAATATCTCGTAAGCTTTGCATGGGAACCCTATGTTATAAGGCCAGTTGGGGCAAGTGCGGCGCAGTATTTTATAAGTTCACTTTGCACTCGGACAGCGTTGATACTGTAACAATTTTTAAATAATTTGTTTCAGTACTACATTGCCTGATGAATAATATTTATTATTATTTATTTATTTGTTCTTTCTTTTTTTTTTTTTATTTTTTTTTTTTTTTTCGTAAGGAACTTACCATTTCAAGCAATCTGATACAGATTTTTAGGATTTAGGCCCTTCTCCCATTACGATATTTGTAGGGTACGATACTCGAGTAGAATACTGGTTGGATACTAGTTCGCCACTCGACGCTCGCATATTATGCTACTGAAAAATTACTAAATTTATCATTTGTGCTAAAAGCGCCTGCACACGGCCCTAAAATCAGAGGCAATATCGGGAGCGTGCTGGTGGGGATGGAATCGGCCACTACTCTACACACGTCCCTGCCAGTTAGTACGTAACCCACTGTGCAGCAAAGCGCTCGTCGATCCAAGATGCCGCCTACACTCTCAAAAAATCAAAAAATAGGCATCGCTCTGGCACTTGCTACGGTGCAACCAAAACAAAAACAAAAGAGGAAGACCTGGTTTAAAAGGTGGTTGATGAAACGCAATGAATTGAATCACATGAACGTGATGAGAAATTTAGAACCAGCTGATTTGAAAAACTTTTTAAGGATGGATATTGAATGTTTTGACGAGCTCCTCAATTTGGTGACACCATTCATACAAAAACAGAATACCATAATGCGAGAATCCATAAGTCCAAGAGAACGACTTACAGTTACTTTACGTTTCCTGGCTACTGGACAAAGCTACGAGGATTTAAAATTTAGTGCTGTAATATCGCCGCAATGAATGTCCAAAATGATTCCAGAGACATGCACCGCTATCTACAAAAGTTTGAAACATTACATCAGAGTAAGTGCACATCTTTAATCACGCTCAATATTATAAAAGAGAAAATTTGTATGTGTATGTATGTTTGTGAACGGATTTTAATGAAATTTGATAACAGAATAGCTTATAAGTATATACTGGGATTAACGTATAGGCTGCTTTTTATCTCGGAAATCCCACAGGCACTCCAATGTAGTCCCTGCTACTCGGTGTGCCGCTATTGTTTATTATAAACACCCTTTCCGTCTAAAACTTTTGCATAATGATAGTAAATAAAATATCCACCTTGTAGTAATGTTTTTATTTGTATTACGCAAACATTTGTACGCATAAATAAATTTATAATAAAAAAAATTACACGTTAGTTAATGTAGATATTAAATTAAAAATAGTATCGACATAAAGTTCCTTACTTTTCTTTTTAAATAGTAAAAACTCCTTCATTTCTGTACCAGTTCCTTTTGTAATTGTAGAGCTACTAAAAGACTACAGTTTGGGAAATCAGCTATGCGATTCACTAACAGACTCATCACAGATGCTAACATCGACGAGTTCACCGATGTGACATCGTAAATATCGCTTTTGAAAACAACGTTGATAAAATCCGTATTCGGTAAGCTACTCTAGCTCGTCGACGATCTACTCCTCATCGATGAAAAGTAAGACTATGACAGTGTTGCTATGTTTAATCTAGAGTATAATCGAGAAAATCTCGACCAACCTATTTTGAAGTTATTTCGTCATTATAAATTAATAGAACTGCACAAAACGTATGTCTATGTGACGTTATATTTATTATGCAACGAATATTTAATTAAATATATCATTTTCAACTTGGAAAATAATTATTGTTGATTATAGCAATAAATTATACTAATCTTTGACATTTGCTGTGTTAACTTGTGTTATTTATTATTTGAAGGTTATGTATTTCAAAACAATTATAGTTTTTTTATCAAAATACGAAATTCCAAAGTTCCAAGTGGTTAGTGCCTAAAGTGGACTGAAAAAAATTATGCACCCCAATCGCATAGCGTTCTACTCGTTCTTTGTTTTCGTTTGGTTCTAAATCTACCGAAAGTAAGTACACAGTAACATTTCTATTTAAATATACAGCACAGTTTCTGGAAAAGTAACCAAATATTTATCTTTTAGTGTCTCGCAACGCAGCTCCTTCGTTAAACCACCTGGAAAAGCTAGTAAGCTTTTTGGAAAGCAACCATGCTTAGTTATGGGCCATGCTCGCATTTGCAGTCGTCAGGCATGGTCCGAAATAAAATCAGCTCTGAACAGTGATGGTAGTCGGTGTACGAAAACGTCGGAACAGTGGTATAAGGTTAGTAATTATATGAATTTGTGTTTGTACACTGTTGCATTGAGTAGGTAGCTGTCTACAGTATAGTATCCTTTTACATTGGCAGCCCCTGTGTATGTTCTTTATTACTTAAGTAGTATTAACTACAGGCATGTACTGTAACTTTAGGCTAGGTTTCAAATTGCAACAGAAAGTCAAACCAAACCGAGCAAATAGATGTTCTATTTATTGAATACATCAAATCATATACTTAATTCTTACTTGTGTTGCAGTACTGGAAGGACCAAAAGGAGCAGATAAGAGGAAGTACAGCTTAATTGCAGCCATGAGAGGGTGGACTGGTAGTGGTATAGAGGCCAGAAATCAGTGAAATAGAATTGAAAATCCATACCATTACGGGACGAGAAAGTTTTGGTTGCAAACAAAACTCTTGATTGCCCAAGCGATTAGTCGACAAGTAGAAGGCCTTCAGGCTATGGCTCAGGCTCTAGATAGAATAAGTAGTGCAATTCAAGATTTAATAAATAAATAAAATGCATGTTAAAAGATTGTTTTATTTATTATTAATTCTATTAAAATGACTTTTCCTAGGTACATATTATTTTGTTAGACTACATTAATTATCTTTACAATAAGAAGTTTAAAAACATCCATTTTCTATATTTTATGATGAACAATACACCTTACTATTTAACATACACTATATTTTTTAATAAACAAACTGTCTTTTAACCTGAATTAGTAATATCATAAGTACTCGCTACTAATCCATATGGACTTGTTCGAAATAAAGTTTTTGATTGATTGATTGATTGATAAGTCTATTGTTAGTGTTAACTTGTCCACGTCAGTCTATTAGTTAAGGTGCGCTTATACGGGCAACTAAAATTGCTCAATTCCAGTCAATACTCGTCAATTATGACGTCACGACTACTTCAAGCAATTCACGGCAACGGCAGCAAGCATCAATACTGCGCAATACAATATTGAGCGATATGGCGCAACCTCATCAACTAGGCAATACTGTCCTACACGAGCATTTCAGTATTCGCTCGCTATGGACGACATTATTCTTGTTGCGGCGGCTTGTAGCGCTTTTTTTATTATTAATCAAAAACAAAAAAGAAGAAAAGGAATAGGCGTATCTGGGTGCGATCGTTTTTGGCAAAGATGCCGCAATTTTCATTGTGTAAAGAATTAGATGATATATTATTCAAAAACTTTACTAGAATGTCACGAACAGACTTTGAATTACTTTTGAATAAAGTTAGCCCATTAATTACGAAACAGACGACCAACATGAGAGAACCAGAACCAATTTCTGCATCAACAAAACTTGCTTTAACCCTTCGATTTCTTGCAACTGCAGATTCATACAAAAGTTTAATGTATCTTGTTTACTTGTACATATTTTTATTTCTATTATAGTGTTAGTGTGTATATATTGTAAATAAATAAATATTATCTCATGTATCTGTTTAGAATTTCTGATAGTTGTATTGCACTATTTGTACCTACTATATGCAGAGCTATTGCAGAAGTTCTTCGAGAATATATAAAGGTAAGTTATTTTAATTTAAAAGTGTGGGTATTCAATTTAAAAATAATTGTATCAATCAAACTTTTTATTTACCTATGTAGCGGGTATGGTAAAAACGTAGGCTCAAATAACAATTGGTTTATTGTAGGAAACAATGTTGTTTACAAAAAATTGGCTTATTACGTACGACGATTATTTTACAAGAATTCACGATACGTTCCTGGCCAGTTCGTGATGCGAGGTGCGTCTCGAAACAGGAAGGATACGTCACCGCGGGGCGCGAGGGCAGAGGGGCGTCTAGGCTAGGCGAGCTCTTCCAATGCGTGGAAACAGCGGCGCGCTAACGTAGACTGATCGTTTTTTTTTTTTTTTTTTTTTTTTTTTTTTTTTTTTTTTTTTTTTTTTTTTTTAGGAATGACCTCTCGTAGTTGCAACTCGATAAGGTTGCTTAACTACTTAACCGAACTATCCTGTGGGTGGCCAAAAATTACTTTAAGGCCCCCAGCCAGGGCTTACAAACTAAAAATATTTACATTTAAATGACGATCACTAAGGGCACCCCCTGTGGGGTTCGGGCCTCGACTTAGTGCGTCATTATCGGGAGGGCAGCAAGGGACAGGCTGGGTCGGATTATTAATTGGGGAGTTTATCATCGTTACATGCTCAGCGTCGCGGGCTGGCTCGTCGAGCAAGGGTCGGGGAGTAATGATATTACTGGGAGGTCGCGGCGTGCCTCGGCGGCGAGACCGGATTCGGGGTTTGTATGTGTGTCGTCTTGTGTGCTTTCTGAGAGTGCTGGTTTCCCTACGACTTTCCTGCAAGAGAGTGATGGGGTCATCGGGCTGGAGGAGGGTGGACCTCGGGCGTCGGATCCTAGATATCGCGGAGGGGACATAACTAGCTGCTGAAACGACTAACGGGTTAGGGTGTTTTTCGGCCCCATCGAAAAAACCCTTAGTGAGTCGCTTCATACACTGCTGGATGGTGGGGATCTTGAGGTCAACGTGAAGTTGCTCATTCCTTACGTACCATGGGGCTCCCGTGGCCTTACGTAAAAATCGGTTTTGGAGGGTCTGCATCCTATGAAGGAGATGGGGTTTGGCGTGCGCGAACACGGGGCACGCGTACGTCATGATGGGCCGAATGCACGCGATGTAAATGCGCAATTTGCACTTAAGTGACAATTTGCTACGCGCATTCAGCAAGCAGTGGAGCCTACCGAGAGCGAAGGCGGCACGCGAACGTACCGTCTTGATGTGCTCACCGAATCTTAACCGCCTATCGAGAATGACTCCTAAGTATCTGGCATGCTTCTCCCAGGGGATCGGCTTGCCGAACATGGTTATCGGACTAGGGGAGGGGGGGAATCTTACGCGGGGGCTAGAGAACAGAACCGCCTGACTCTTATCGGGGTTGACCTCGATTCTCCATTTCCGGAACCAATCGCCTAATGCTTTGGCGGAATTTTGGAGAATACGGCAGATGTTGGATGGACTCCTACCAGAGTAGTAGATGGCCGTGTCGTCGGCGAACAAGGCTAGCTGGGCTGATCTACTCTTAGGGATATCGCTGGTGTAAAGCGTGAAGGCTAGTGGGGATAACACCGATCCCTGCGGGACGCCTGCACGTATCGGATGAGGGGATGAGAGCGCACCATCAATACGGTATTGGAATGTGCGGTTCGACAAGAAGTCTCGTAGTATCAGTACGAGTCGATCCGGCACACCGAGCTGGTATAGCTTGTATATCAGCCCGTTGTGCCAGACCTTGTCGAAAGCCTTCGCGATATCGAAGAACAAGGCACCGGTCATCAGTCCCCGCTGGAAGCGGGCACTGATGTGCTCGACTATGCGGTGCACCTGTTGGACGCAGGAGTGTTGAGGTCTAAAACCAAACTGCTCTGTCGGAATTAAGCTCTTTGCTTCGGCGAAATCTTTGAGTCGCTTGTAAATAAGTCTCTCATAGATTTTACCAAACACATTGAGCAAACTAATGGGCCGGTAACTACTCGGCGAGGACTTGGGCTTACCCGGTTTGGGAATACCTATTACGGTGGCCTGTTTCCACGCTTGAGGGAACACGTTATTGGCCATGGCGCTATTGAAGATAGCGGTCATTAGCACTATAAGAGCTGGGGAGAAGAGTTTGAATACCCTATTGGTGATTCCGTCTGAGCCAGGGGCTTTCCTATGCTTAAGGCCCTTGATTATATCCTCCACCTCTTCAGGGGTGACTGAGGGTAGGGGATTATCAGGGTCTTCTACGGGGGGTAGTGAGGTCCGGCGTTCGACTTCAGCATCCACCTCAGCGAGGTGAGCTGGGTCTACTGGCTGGGTACTGGGGGAACATTGCGCTTCTAAGCTAGCTGCCAGGCATTCGGCTTTGTCGTCGTCGTCGAAGGCGACGGTATTATCTGGGCGCGTGAGGGGAGGCATGGAGGCAACTTGAGAGGATTGTAGTTTCCTCTGAAGTTCCCAAAAGGCCTGGTGGGTCGGTTCGAGTTCGCTGAGCGTCTTGTCCCACTGCTCGTCACGAAGCTTTTTGATGCATCTGCTTACTTTGCGTTGTAAACGGCGCATAAAAACTTTGTTACTCGCACAGGGAAAAGAAGTATAAGCACGGACGGCCGCGTTCTTCTCGGTCAACAGTTCACGTACATCGTCCGGGAGTTTCCAGCGGTGGTCATCCGCTGGAACTTCCCTTGAACAAACGTTCAGGACTGACTGTACGTGCTCTGTGAACGAGTCGATCGCGGCCTCCGTGTCAGCTACAGTCGCGATGTTGTCGGGGATTTTATCCAAGTGAGGGGATTCGGTGGATTTCAGCAATTCGCTTACTTTCTTCCAATCCGTGATCACTTTGGTGGGAGGGGGCTGAGAAGGGTCCGAATGACCGTTTCTCGGGGAAAACTCTATTATCACGGGTCTGTGGTCCGAATTAAGCTCGTCGATCGTCTCTATAGAATGTAATCGCAAGTTTACGTTCTTTAGAAGCGCGACATCTAGCACGTCGGGTCTGTGATCCGGGTTATTAGGGTAATGCGTGGGACTCATCGGAGCGATGACATCGAAGTTGAGAGAACAGCAGAGATTATATAGGGCATTACCCCTGCTGTTTGATAGATGGCTATTCCACGCGGGGTGTTTAGCATTAAGATCTCCCGCCAGAAGGACGGAGTCACTTAGATCGAAAAGAACTTTGAGGTCATTGCTCATCTCGTTATTCGCGACCGAGGAGCCGGCTCCTGAGGGCGGGATGTAGGCCGAGACGATCGTGAGGGGTTGGTGTCCCGTCATGCCCAGCCGACATACGGAGACTTCTATCTTGGAAAGAGCAGGGGGGTCTAAGGGGATGCAGTACAAACTAGATTTGTAATAAATCAGAGTACCTCCTCTGTGACAACGAGTCCTGTCATTACGAACTAACCGGTAGTTGGCAATTTTCGGGTCTCGGTTGTAGGGTTTCAAGAACGTCTCTTGAACTAAAAGGATATCTAGGCGATGGTCGCGGAGGAATGTGGCGATCTCATCACGTTGGCCATTTAGGCTCTCGGCGTTAAAGGTCCCTATCCTAAGGGAAGTCGGTTTGAACCTACTGTGGGGTGACCTATCCATTATAGATATTTCAAGTAGGGGAGGTTCTTAATGTCTTCCTGGATGTCGCGGTATTTGGCCCAGACTTGTTGAAGCTGTTGCCAGTTACCTCTACAGGCCATCGTTTCATCCCGCATTTGTAGAGCACGCGGGCTATAAAAAACGGCAAAGGTGCTACCTAACACAAATACGGGGTCGGTGGGGTCAAAGTTCGGGGGCAACGGGGGTCTTGCCACTGAAGGTGGAGGGGTGGCTGTAAAATTAAAACACGCAGGGGGGACGGGGTGCGCCCTGGCTGGCATGGGCGGGCACCTGGGATCGCGGGGGTGAGGGCGGCCTGAGAGCGCTCTGCGGGGCGCTGGCGGTGCGGCGTTCTGAGATGCGGGTATAGGGGGTGAGGGCATGGCAGGCAATGCCATCAGTGGTGGGATTACCTGTGAAGCAGGTGTTTGGGTAGGCCTCAGGGCCGGGAAGTGCGCTTGGTGATTAAGCGCATTCCAGGGGCTGGGGCGCTGGGGTCGGAGTGAGGCAGGGGGGTCAGTAGTGAGGGATGGGCTCTCTCGCTGCTGTTTGTTGATGGCCCGTTTGGCCAGCTTGGGGGCTGACGACTTGGGGGCCTTAGGGCATCCGCGGTAGTTGGCGGGGTGGCCGGACTCGCCGCATAGAACGCAGCTAGGGGGTTCGGTGCACAATGTGCGGTCCTTCGGTCGAGGGCAGTCAGCGGTGCCGTGGTCACCCAGGCACTTGACGCAGTGTGGCTTACCGAAGCAATTCCTCTGTGCGTGGCCGTACAGTTGGCATCGGTGGCACTGAGAAAGCACGCCAAGTTTGGCAGGCTTCTCGATGCGGATGCCAGAGAGGTTGCAAATTTTAGAGAGCTTGTGGATTGGGTGATGCCCATCCACGCGGTCGCATATTACGAGCACCATGTTATATGGTGCCGAGCTAGTGCGACCGCCAACCTTACGGTGCATGCGGTGCACTTCGATGACGGGTATTTTTTGAGCGATTAAGTCGTCCTTAATCTCCTGAATGGAGATTTCTACCGGGACATTCTTGACTACTGCTCGGACTGGGATGTCCTCTTGCAGCGAATGGGTGTGGTAGAGGATGCTCCTATCCCGGAGGAGCTTAGTGATGGCGCGGTAATCACTTGAAGTTGGACATTGGACTTTAATGCCAACCTCTACCGCACGAGCGTTTATATAATTGATTTTACGCTCGTTTAGGGTTTTGGATAATTCTGTCCATTTTCCCTTTTCGTGTATGAAAATGGGAGGAGGACGGACCGATTTAGGGGCGTCTGCCGGGGTGGCGGATTGGGACGAGGGGGCAGCCGAGGTGGCTGAGGCCAAGGGGCTGTGCGGACGACTCTGTGAAGAGCCTACAGCCAAATTAGGGGAGCGCGAGCCCTGGGTCGCTGGCTTCTTGGCGGAGCTGCTAGCGGGGGCTTTTCCCTTCTTCCTCTTCCCCTTTCCGACGATTTGATAATCGTCTTCAGAGGAGGAGGAGGGTGACGTTGTTTCGGAGCAATCCGAATCGTGAGAGGCGGAGGTCGCCTCATTGTCAGAGATGTTGGTGTCCATCTCTTCTATCGGGGAGGGAGTTTCCTCGCTGGGAGGACCTACGATCGCGGACGCGGGGTCGGCGGAGGGAATCAGCGCGTCGCTGAATTCCATGATTGTCGATGGTATTTCATCGACAATCTCGGCTTCCTTGAGCCTGTTGCATTCCTCGCGGAAGGGAGCGAGAATCTTGGCGTATTTTTCATTGTTGTCCTTGAGGAGGACATCAATGAGCGCGTCGAATAAGACAGCCCACTTATTGGACTGCGCCATTGTTGGCGGGGACTAGACTCGAGTTAAGCTCATGCCTAAGAAAACCTAGTCCCGAGGAGGTACGTCGAAACGTGAACCCCTCGGGAAGACAGTTCCCCGAAAAACGAACCCACCCAGTGTTTTTCCTAGTGCTATGCTGTGCGAGAAGAAAAACACAAACAAACTCGCCAGCTACACTACTGTCTGATTGGCCAGAGGGGCCTGAAAAATAGCTAAAAGCCTATCACCTAACACCTAGCTCCCCGGGTAGGTGCGCCCGGGGATGTGTGGCCTCTCCTGAACTTGTGCGAACAGGGAGGTGAGTACCTAAGGTGTGCCCTAAGCTTGTAAACCTGTCGCCAGTCTTATTGTGCGACAGGGCCCTAGTCCCACAAGGGGCTCTAGTGCGAAGGGGTAGACACTCCCAACCGACACTAGGTGTGTAGCTGTGAACGAAGTCGAAGACTAGGTTTGACGAGGGAAGCCCCCAAGGCCAAGGTCCTAGCTCCCGATGCCAATGGGATGCCTCGCCCTGAAGGGGTCCGGCGGGTTGGATTGGGTCACCACCCTCTTGACTTCGTTAGCACCGTTAGGTTTCCCGTCAAGAACCACAAAACCGTGGATTTTCCCTGAAGGGGTAACAAAAACGCGAATGTCGATAAAGAAATAATAGTCTTGAAAAAGACTGTTTTTTGTCGCTGAGTGACACCGTTGAGTATGTGTACTAATACAAGTACTAGACACACACTAACAATGCCACTATGGGACAGCAGGCGCGGGGCCTTCGATGCTCGGCGTAGCGGCTGATCGTTCGTGTCCGCGGCGGCCGCTTATATAGGCGAGGCGGCGGCCTGGCGTTGTGTGCGTGAGTGTCGTCCCGACACAGTAGAGGTGTGTGGCGCGTGGCCGTAGGCGTTCCGCGTTCGGTGGTGCTACAGGCTCCCCCTCTGGATGCGAAGTCGCCCCGACGAGTAGCCAGTCAAGATGAATTTTCCACCAACGAAGCTGGGCGAGCCCCGCGTCGCCGTGGTCGTCCTCGCCCACGAGACGGCGGAGTGGCGCCCTCAGGGTTAGGCCTATTTTTAGGCGGACGCCCGCGTTTCATCAGTGGGCGCACCGGCGGAGGAAGTGGACCTGCCGCATCGCCTTGGAATGGTGTCAAGGCGGATGTATGATACACTCCAAGAGGTTTGTCTGGAGCAGTGGGATCTGAAATCAGATAAGATGAAGCACCATGGCGTGCTAAGATTAGGTAGGGGCCATCCCTGCGAGGACAGAATTTAGCACTTATTCCTCGAGCGGCATTACTGATTGGATGGGTAGTTGCCAATACCAGGTCACCGGGTGTGTAACCGGGATCTTCTCTACGTCCTTGGTCTGCCATCTTCTTCCTGCGTTCCTCTAGATTCTCTCTGACATCTCTAGCCTTGTCCAGCGTATTGGCGAGAAGTAGTAACTTCGGCGTAATTTCAGGCACAAAGTTCTCTGACAGTAAAATCTGACGAAAGTCGTGAGTGTTGTCATCCGGAGTACGCAGTTCTCGTGCAAATGTCAAATACGCTGGCGTCTGTCCTGTAGTGAGGCAGGTTGCGGTATTCATCGCAAACCGTATGCTCGGTAACATATCACTCCAAGTCCCATGTTCATCTCCTACTAAAATGGCCAGTTGTGTCTTCAAATCTCTGTTCTTCCTTTCAACCGGGTTTGCTGCCGGGTGATACACTGGTGTGAGTGTGTGCTTAATTCGCAGACAAAAGGTTAATTGCTGCATCACAGCACTCACAAATTGGGGTCCATTGTCGCTTATTAGGCGTCTGGGCACACCGTATCGAAGGAAGATCTCGTTCATCAAAACTGTCGCACAATTTTCAGCGCTGGCAGTTTCCAAAGCAAATAATTCTATCCAACCAGTGGCTATGTCTTCAGCTATCAGTATCCATGTCTGGCCGCTGGTCGTTGGCGGCAACGGTCCAAACAAGTCAAAGGCGAGGGTTTCGAAACGTTGGTTGGCGGGCGTAGTTTGCAGCAAACCAGCTGGTTTCAGGTTGGACGGCTTAAATCTCTGGCATGCAACACAGTTCTTAACATATGCTTCGATATATTTTCTCATACCCTTCCAATGATAGCGCTTCGAGATGCGTCGATATGTCTTATCCGCGCCATAATGCCCCGCCAAAGGGTCATCGTGGTATGCTGAAAGAACGTTTACCCATTCATGTTTAGGAACTATGAGTTGAGCCTCATCTGAGTCATCCGACGGGTGATATCGGTACAACAACCCGTTGTTCATGACGTACCCTTTGTTGCTCCAATACACGGCATTATCTTTACGATCTGCATCCTCTAAGGCAGCTACTATACTGGCGATGTTTTCATCTTTTAGCTGTTCTGCCCTAATCTCAGATGAGGATCTCTGCGTCATATCCACGGCTATGCTACACACTCCACAGGTGTTTTCGGTGCTTTCATCGCAGATAGGCCGAGACAGCGTGTCTGCAACCACATTCGTCCTACCAGGGGTATACTTGATGGTAATATCATATGCCTGTATCTGCAAAGCCCATCTAGCTAATCGACCAGTTGGAGACCGTAACGACATCAACCACCTCAGGGCTTGATGGTCCGTAACCACGGTTACTGGGAGACCTTCAATATATCCACGGAATTTTCGAATCGCCCAAACTACTGCGAGAGCCTCTCTCTCGGTTGTTGAATAATTCCGTTCTGCAGGGATCATTAGCCTACTGGCATATTCGACGGGATGCTCGTCGTCTCCCTCCCCCTGCACTAGAACTGCTCCAAGTGCATAGTTACTTGCATCAGTTTTGATGATATAACCTCTGGTCTCGTCGGCTTGTCGTAACACAGGGGTGGATGTAAGACGGACTTTGAGTTCCTGATAAGCCTGCTCCTGTTCCGCTGACCAAGTCCATACTGCGTTTTTCTTAGTTAAACGGGAGAGTGGTTCACTGATTCTGGCAAAGTTTGGAATGAATCGCCTGTACCAGGAACAGGTCTGCAGGAACGTCATCAGATGCTTCAAATTCTTGGGTGCTGGATAGGCTAGTATTGCTGCTATCTTTTCAGGATCAGCCTTCAGACCCTCTGGAGTAATAATGTGCCCTAAGTACTTAATTGTTGAGCAACAAAATCGGCACTTATTAAAATTTACATGGAGGTTGCTTTCTCTCAGCTTACTTAGTACCTTACCCAAATCCGATAAATGTGCTTGATAGGTAGCCGAAAAAATGATCAGATCGTCTAGGTACGCCAACATCTTTACATTCTCCAAGCTAACTCGGATCCTGTCAATCAGACGCTGGAATGTAGAGGGTGCGTTGCGAAGTCCAAAGGGCATCCTCTTAAAACGGTACATACCGAATGGAGTTATAAACGACGTCTTGTCTTGATCGTCAAGTTTTACTTTCACTTGCCAGTAGCCAGCGCGTAAATCCAGGGTTGACATGAAAGGCGTTGGCTTAGCAGCATGAAGCAGGTCGTCAATGCGAGGAATAGGATACTTGTCGGGGACCGTTATGGCATTAAGTCTACGGTAATCAACGCAAACTCGTACTGAACCGTCTTTCTTTGGTACCATAACAACGGGTGCAGACCAGGGTGATGAGCATGCTTCAATTACTCCACTGTCCAACATCTTCTTTACCTCATTCTTTAAAACCGTCATGCGTGGCGGTGAAAGGCGATAGGGAGGTACAGAGACGGGGTTATGCTCACCTGTGTCAATGCAGTGTTCAGCGAGAGTAGTCGGTTCTCCACCTTCACGGAAAACTTCTTGATAGTCCCAAAGCACTTCCATCAGCTGTGACTTTTGAGTTGCGTCCAGCGTATCCGATGAGACCTTTTCTACTTCCAAAGATCCAATTTCGACATCATTGCTGCTATTGCTTTGGTCGCTAGGGAAGAGCGCCTTGGAGTGTGGAGATAGTTCACACGGAGCATCGTGAAGCTGCATTTGGGCATCACGGAACATAAAGTCGACGAACCTTGGAGAATATCCATCGAATAATGGTCGGGATCGCTTCCTTGGAATGGGGGACAGCGCAATTGGCACTACGCGATAGGGCATCGTGTTTGTAGTGCAGGCACTCGTTGTCGGGAGTGCTGGTTCTCCGCTGGATAAAGGACTGCCAGTTGCTGGGGTGCATGCACTGGTTTGTGGCAGCGCCGGTTCCAGTATGCCTTCGTCTCGTGGAGTTATCGACAGAGGAGAAATAAATTCAGGCAGCTCGACATCTTTTAACATAGACCGTAACTGAGGATCAAAATAAACGGGCGTAGCCTCTACCTTGGCCATCGATATCTCCTCATCATCTTCGTTTTGCAGGTCGAAGACGTCATCAGGGTAATCCTCGAAGTACCATGTCTTCTGCGGAACGTTAAGTACCATCTTTGCATCCTCAATAAAGCCGACGCCCAACAGTGTGCGAGACTCTCGAGCTTCCGGGAACACGATGAAATTCGTTTGCACAACACGATAACAGACACTGACGGGTGCATTTACGGTCAAAACGTCTCTCGTCGTCTTCGTGCCATCAGCCAGTTTTACCACAAACTGTTGTGTGTGGAATGCAAAACCGAGTTTTCGTAGGCATTTATACAGCGTGTATGATGCAACGCTGGCCTTTGCGCAAGTATCCACGTAGGCACTGCCGGTTATTTTGCCTATGGCAATACCAATAACCGGCCTAGGGCGTACATCTGCTTGAGGATTAAAGGAACAGAAACTTACTTCAGTCTTTTCCACCTTCGGCGATGCCTTGTTGCAGGTTGTGCATTTTGATCGGACCACTCCCGGTGTACCACATCCATAACAGGTAAACTTCGGTGTAGAAGGTGATGGTGCTTGGGTGCCCATAGCGGCATTTGCAGGCGCAGGTTTCGCGGCAGAAGTAACACTACCAGAAGCAAGATCCTTCTTCTCCTTCTTCCGACACGTCTCAATTGAGTGCCCAGGCAATCGACAGTACGTGCAACGCTTCTTTTTAAATGTCACCTTTTCTGTCTCTTTTCCCTTCCCTGTCACTTCTTCTGGCATCTCCTTTTCAACTAGGAGCTCTTCCACTCCTCTGGCTGCCTTCACTAGGGCGTCAAGAGTATTGACAGTCTCGCGTGGTAATTTTACCCTTATCTTGTACCTCAACTGCCCGTAGATCATGTCAATTTGTTGGGTCTCTGTGTGTGGCTCTGGCATTTGTGCAATAAGAGCCCTCTTCTTAGCCACAAACACTTCTGTTAGCTCATCCTCACCTTGTTTGATATTCACGACGTTCTGGTACAGCTGGTAGGCTGGTCTTTTAGGAGCAAAGGCGTGGCGAACTCTTGACACAAACTCGTCCCATGTTTTCACCTGTTCTTTTATTCCATTCCACCAGGTGGCTGCCTCTTCCCTCAATATTAAGGGGATGCTCATGATGGCATCTTCGTCGGAGATCTGTTCTACGGACTTGAATACTGAGACCGCAGCAAGAAAAGATTCTACCGATTCAGTGTCTCTGGCACCATTAAAACTAACCTTGCAAGTGGTGAAAGAGCCTCGTCGCTGTTGGTTACCAATTACTGACAGTAACTTCTCGAACTGCTCAGTTGTTAAATTCATGGTAGTTTGCGGTTCCTCCTTTATTCTTCTTCGTAATCTTGATACTGGGCTAGCCTGTTTCCGGGCCTTTACGTTGAGCGCCAGATTGTAGCGGGTATGGTAAAAACGTAGGCTCAAATAACAATTGGTTTATTGTAGGAAACAATGTTGTTTACAAAAAATTGGCTTATTACGTACGACGATTATTTTACAAGAATTCACGATACGTTCCTGGCCAGTTCGTGATGCGAGGTGCGTCTCGAAACAGGAAGGATACGTCACCGCGGGGCGCGAGGGGCGCGAGGGCAGAGGGGCGTCTAGGCTAGGCGAGCTCTTCCAATGCGTGGAAACAGCGGCGCGCTAACGTAGACTGATCGTTCGTGTCCGCGGCGGCCGCTTATATAGGCGAGGCGGCGGCCTGGCGTTGTGTGCGTGAGTGTCGTCCCGACACAGTAGAGGTGTGTGGCGCGTGGCCGTAGGCGTTCCGCGTTCGGTGGTGCTACACCTATTTAAATTCACAATTCAGTAGATTTTTAATTTTAATAAATCAGTCGGTTGTAATGTTCTCCACGGCAGTAGTATTTCCGTCTGAATTACGAACTGTTCTAACCATCAATACACCATCCAGATATTCGATCTCTGCAGCTGGAGTATTGGGGTGGTGGGTTGAGTCAGAAGAATTGCTAGCCTGGTAAACCGACGTAGGAATAGGAGTGGGTATAGCAGGAGAAGCGTATGTAGGTATAGGAGAATACTGACATTGAGGTTGAGTGTTTAGTGTGTTTCGAGTCAGAAGAATTGCTAGCCTCGTAAACCGACGTAGGACTAGGAGTGGGTATAGCATGGTGGGAAAGAGGAGGAGCAGGAGAGTATACACGGTGGCGGTAAGAGGAAAAAACGCTGGGTGAAGAAGAATACTGCTTTTCCGAAACACTGCTTCTGCTTCTTTCATCATAATATCCCAAATCGGCTTCATATAAGATTGAAAATTTTTTATAAACGACTTGATTGCGTACATACTGACTATATGTTAACAGTTTTTGGTTTAGCTGCTCTCCAAAACGCCGACCTGACATGTCAACCGATCATCATGAAACTTTGTACACATATTTTTGGAGGTATTAGAAGTAACATAGGATACTTTTTATTAAAAAAAAAAATTGCGACAGGATCCGTGTACGAAGTCGCGGGCAGAAGCTAGTTACGGATATAAAAATACAATAAACACCACTTATAAAGACGGTCCGGAGGTATTCGCCAGTCTTATTAAAAAAAAAATTGCTTGAAAAAAAAATTTGCTTGAATAATAACTTGGAGCTTTCTATTGAAAACTACTTATTAAAAATATTATTACTACGTATGAATATCAATCTTCAATGACGTCGTCTTTCATGGAGTATCTGTAATTAGATACTACAAACTTAAGTGAAGAAAATAACCTTTCTACACTAACTTGAGTCATTGGTGCAGCTAATACGATGGTAGATAATTTGTACAAAAGAGGAAATTTATAACGTGACCTTTCCCAGTACGTCAAGATACTTTCTGTAGACTGAAGAAGTGGCTCTTTTAAAAAGAAATCAAAAGATTCCTGTAAACTGTTCAGCACGTGACGGTCATTTCTTTCCAAGTCTAACAAATCCATTAAATCATCGTGTCTATTTACATAACTTGCATTTAAGAAATCATCTACATAGTTCAATCTGCGCTTCAGAATGGTCATTTGTTGTTGTACTATTGATGTTACTGTTACTAATGTTATTTTCTTTGTTTATCTGTTCCAATTCAAAATTTGTTAAGTATTGTAGGATTAAGTTTTCTTTTGCTTTTTTCTATTGTACAGATGTCAGCACTGAATTTACTCTTGGGTCTAAAAACATTCCATTAATAAAAACATCACTTTCAAATAGAAGTTTTTGCCTTTATTTCATAGATTCAATTATGTTTTCGGACAGTCTGGTTTTTATTTTGGATAACTGGAATTGGCATATCATCCATGCCAGATAAAAATCTCCGACTGTCAGTTGTTCCTCCTGTAGTTTTTTTGTCAACTGTTTTGCAGGTGTTAAAGATTTGAGGATTTCTGTCAAAGTATCCCATGTTGAGTCAGGTAAATGAAGCCGGACATCAGTTGCACATATATCTCTCAGCGATAGCAAACTTTCTATCATGTCAGTTACAGAATGCCATCGGGTAGAGCAGTCTAATTTAGGTACATTTTTGTTGTGTTCTTTAATAATTCTCACAAACTGTGGTGTCCGCAAGCGTCGTACAACTTCTCTACAACTCGAAATTAGATTAGAAAAGGCTACATCATCACAAGCATCATGTAGCGCTAACTGAAGAGTATGTGCGGCACATCTTACTATACCAATTTTATACTCAACATTTTCGCCAGTAATATGAGTAAACTGCACTCTGAGTATATTTGTTAATTGTGTAGTATATGCTTCATCAACGTCAAAATTATAATCAGAATTTTCAAAGTCTGAGTCAGAATCATTATGTGTATCTGCGTTTTCATTTTCACATTAGCTGGAGCTGGGGCCGGCTTCTATAATGTTCCTGTCAAGGATAACACAATTGTCCACATCGTTAAGGAATTTGGTCATTTTAATCATGTTAGCGCCATTGTCAGTTGTAATGCAATATTTTTTTTTATTAATTTCCGTGTCAATACGGAACCGCTGAAGGTTGTACACCAGTAGATCTTTGAGGTGCTCTGAAGTATGGCGCTGAAATATTTCGATCACTCCTAAATGTCTTAAGACAAGCTGCCCCTCCATTAAATATTGACAATTAATCCCCATAAAACTTCTTGTTGCAAGCGAAGCGATGTCTATTTTTAGCGATATAATTTTATCTTGTAACGTAAATGCTAATTCATCTCTCATTTTTGTAGCCAATAAGCGCACATTTTCTTTAATATTAATAGCGTTAATAGTGCTGGTATTCCCGGGTATCATAGAAAGTATATTTTGGAAAGCTTTATCGTTAACCATTGAAAAGGGACGACCATGAATGGCTACCAAATTGGTGCATTCCTTAAGTACAGTGTCAGATACAGTAGTTGACTTAGTGGCCATATCGGGATCTTGACGACTATTATTAATTTCTACGATTTCTTTATGTAAATCTTTATGCATATGCTTTAAATGTTTTAGCAAATTTGCGCCATGCTGCGTCTGCAATAGAAAAGAAAAACATGCAAAACAAACTGGCAATAATAAAGAATTAAGAAGGTAAGGCGGTACACAGTGGTTAACTTTTTTTTCTGATCCTTTTAATTCGGGTTAGGCTTATGTTAGAATATTGTATTTGATACCAAATTGTAGCGAATTTATCATAGTTTATGAGTGTATGATATTTTTTTTAAATAGTGTAAAAATAATTTACATACAAGAGTTTTAAAAAAAAATGGAAATTGATCCACTGTGTAACGTGAGGTTTCTACAGTGGCTCATCCTAAAGTACACTATGGATCATGTAGTACACAGTGAATAATTAGATGTAGACCTCAAATTAAACAAACGATATACTTCACAAATCAGTTTTATTCGACCTTGAAAAAAAAAACAAACAAAATATAGCATCTTCTGTTAAACATAACATCAATAAAATCGAACACAACAACAGCATCGTAAGAAAAAAAAAACAGTCTTCGTTGGTATTCAAATCATCCTAAATTTAAGAAAAAGAAACAAAAAAACAATGGGTAATTAAAATCAACAACCTCAGGTTAGGTTATATATCTATTAGATACGAGATCGCCAAACACGCAGAGTTGAGTCTAAAACAATCAAATCTAAACAAAAAAAAAAGAAATTCTAACGCATATTTAAATTAGACAGATCAACAGAAAAACTATGATATGATTGCTGGCGTGTAGTACTGCCCGTTATAGTGGGTTTCGGCAATATGAACTTAATGTCATGCTCTTTCACATTTGCAAGATCCGGTACAGCTGGCAAGTGATATTTGTTGTAACTTTTTTTCCTCAGGAAACTAATATAATATTCCAAATTGTCATTTCTCTCTTCTAAAACCTTACCAACATAATACACTCTTTTTTTCTTGGTGGTGAATAAAACCAAAACATATTCACCTTCTACTGGAACTCGAGGCAAAGGTTCGTCAATTATTTCTTCAGTTAAGACACAATTAGTAACTTCGTTTTCCATATTGTCATCGAACCAATCCATATCATCATCAGATTCTTGGTATACAACATTCGTTAGTAGTTCTTCCTCATCTGAATCACTTTGCAATATTCTTTTTGTCACTTTTTTTCTTTTCGGATTGTTTCTTTTCAGTGCTGAAGCCTTAGCCATTTCTATCTCAGTTTTTTCGGGTGTATCTGTAGCTATTAAACTTCGGCCTAGTTTTCTTGTTTTCCGAATATTTTTTCTTGGCGGTGCTTTTATTGGACTCATAAATTCAAATGGAGATAAAAAGGTTTTCTTTTTGATCGGATGAGATGGAGTGCCAATGTTATGTGTCGTGGATTCAGTCAATACTTGTGATTTGCAGGAGTTGTCACAGGTTTTATGATTTGATGAAACTTGCTGTGTTAGTGTCGGAGAGATGATATCGCAAGTATCTGTTGCTGTTGAGCTCGGTATTCGTTTTGACGGAGAGTTATAAATATGTAAACCTGAATCCTCAAATAATGATGGTGAATTATCTCTCAAAGGCTCTACTGATTGGACAACATCATCTTCACAAACAGTGATATCGGAATCAATGGATTGGATACGAGTTTGTCTCAAGTCTGTTTGTCGAGTAGTACTAGGCAAATCTGATCTCTGTTCTACAGCTGGACATGGCCGATCTGTCACAAGGCTAGGCATAAAATCTTCTTCAACAAATACGTTCCGATCAAATGGAAAAATTCCGCATTTTCTGAACGCGTTTGTTATGTTGGTGGGCGTCATTGCCTTCAAAAACGCAACTCCAACAAGCTCCCCAACTTCATAAATAGAAACGGGTCTGCCTGGGTTTCGTAATAGCCAGGAATCTGTGGCTGCATTGTAGTATGTCTTGAAAGGTCCAAATATACCCACGTCCAAAGGCTGCAGTTTGGCTGAAGTGTGCGGTGGCAATGTCAATATATTGACGCCTGCAGCTTTGGCCAAATTTAAGGCTTTGATGGACAAATGCGATTCATGATTATCCATAATCAACATGCTCGGATTTTCAGGTGTAGAATTTGTGTGTTTGATAAAGTGTTGGATAACTTCGGGGAATATTTCTGAATTCATCCATCCGCTTGGTGCTGCTAGACCCAAAGTACCAGCAGGAGTGTTTTTGGTCATGTAATTCTTAAAATTTTTGCGAGGAAACACCATGACTGGAGGCAATGCTGTTCCACTAGCACTTACTATGCAGCAAGTTGTCACCAATGTCCCTCGTTCCCCACTAGTGACTTTACTTACATTTCGACGGCCTTTGAGGGCAATGACACGCTGAGGTTTTGGACTGTCATAGTAGAAGTCTCATCGAGATTATAAATACGTGTCCCATCTGTCAATTTTGGATTTCTTTCGTACAGTTTTTCGAGGTTGTTGTAAAATCTTTCGACGTTGGCTTTGTTAAAAGCAGTCGCTCTGGCAAGACTACATGGTTCTGGTTTTCGAAGACTGACATCTTTGTGTCTACGCCTAAAGCTCCGCAGCCATTCCTTCCCAGCCATTTCATTTTCTATCCAATTTTGAGGCATCTTTATTTTGTTTGTTTTCGCCATTTGGTATGCGACTCTTCGTGAACCCTTCTCAGTCAAACCATAAAATATCAAGGAACAATAGATATAATATTCTTTGAGTTCTTTTTCTTGCTCTTGATTGAAGACCTTGTTGACTTTATAATTTGGCACCAGACGCATTGACTTCAAATCTTCGACATTTTTCGCCTTTAAATAGTACCTTCTCAAAGTAGTAAATGGAATTTTATAAGTTGTTGATGCCTTTCTTATAGTCATACCACTCTGTATATGTCGCAAAGCTTCCAACATGTCTTCTTGGGTGTGGTCTCCAATAGACCGAGGCTTTTCAGGCCGAGGCATTCTGTAACTAAAATATTAAATGATAAAAACAAGTGACACAACCTTAAATAACATATAAAGTACACAGTGGCTCATGATTCACTGTGAACCATAGTGGAATGATCCACTGTTAACGCGGTCGCCATTTTAAATTTAACATAACACACACTACTATAATCAACAAATTCAGAGATATTTTCGTGCATAAACATTCTTGAATATGCCTACTATACGAATATTTTATAGAAAAAAGAAGCATGTCTAAGAAAAAATAGTTAGTACAGTGTATATCTTACCTTCAAATTGTTTTTTTTTCGGCAAAAACAGAAAATCGTTCGTCACTCAAACAATTCGTGTCGTGGACGCCGCGCAATTGGATTGAACACGTGCGCGCTGCGAGAGCTACCGATGAGTGAAAGAGACGTGTGTATATCTCTGTTAGTTTGACGTAGATAGCTGGTGCGCCACTGTTCCTGCTATAAGCACTGTGTACCACCTTACCCAACACAGAGAAAACAGCATTTTTGTAGTCTCGGGTTCTTTTAGTGATACAGTATAAAACAGCACCAGCAGTAACGGGAAATTCAAATAAAAACCAGCTACAGCACGCTAACGGGCCAATCACTGCACTTTCCCCGCCCTTGCGCCTCACTTCATACACCAAAGGGACCCAATAATTCACTTATGCGCAGGTGAAGGTCAGCGCTCAAGATTCGTGCCGATGATTGTACCTACTTCTTAGAATAAGAATAAGAATTATTTATTTACATAGGGTTCCGTACCCAAAGGGTAAAACGGGACCCTATTACTAAGCCTCCGCTGTCTGTCTGTCCGTTTGTCTGTCTGTCTGTCTCCAGGCTGTATCTCATAAACCGTGATAGCTAGAAAGCTGAAATTTTCAGAAACGATGTATTGCCGATGCCGCTATAACAACAAATACTAAAAAAATATTAAGATAGATAGTACGGAACCCTTCGTGCGCGAGTCCGACTCGCACTTAGCCGATTTTTATTTGATATCCCATAACAAACGGTTGGAATTATCTAAAAACGAATTAAATATAGGATAGTAGGTACCGCAACCAACGAACATCAGGATGTTCACCTGCACTAGCACTGGCACAATGCTACGCAACCCAAATGCAAACTCAAAGCACAAATTAAATTTACGTTACGTTGAGAAGACAGAAAATAGTAGCGTATTCGCACGTGCATGCACATGTAAAATACAGGCAAGGAGGTACCTATATGAAGTAAGTGCCAATTTGCCAAGCTGGTGAAATATAGGTCATCATCATCATCATCGGCCTATTAATGTTCCCACTGCTGGGACGGGCCTCCTCTCTATGAGAGGGAATGGGCTATATAATCCACCACGCAGGCCCAGTGCGGATTGGTAGATGTCACATGTCTTCGAATTTATGGTTCTAGGACATGCCGGTTTCCTCACGATGTTTTCCTTCACCGTTTTGAGAGCAGCGGTGATGTAATAAATTACACAAAGTAATGCGCCTGCCTGGGTTCGAACCCACGACTTACTGAACGTAAGTCGGGGCCGCCACCACTGGGCCACCGCTGCTCGCCAAATATAGGTACTATGCTTCAACTAAGAATATGATGACCTTGGCGCCGTATTGTAACTTCATGCACGTTTTCTTATACCTAATTTTCCTTTTATTTTCTTTCTTATATAAACAATAATCATATTAAAATAGCACTAACAAGATAATAACGATAATTAACATTACATGAAAAAGTAGTTTTTTTTTGTTAAGGCGCATATACGAGCTAAATTAGCAACTCTATTTGTGGTAGTTCAAACTTGGTTTGAAATGCTCTTAGGATAAAGTTCTAATCAGCTTGCACTACAAAGTGGTTGTTACGTCAGCCGCTGCGGGCCAAATAGCGCGAAATGAGTGGTTTCGATCGATTTACAAAAAAACTATTGATTGGATTAAAAAATTAAAACAGTATCATGCTAATATATTGCTTGTAGAATTATTTTCCAAAAAATCAGAATGATCGCATGCATATTAGTATGTTTTTTATTGTTTGAAAGATATTTTTAGAGGTAAGTTCGTGATTTCTTTTTATCGAGCCAAATTAATTGTATTATGTTTTCAAAACAGTATCATGCTAGCATATATCCTGAAGAATATCATGTATTTTTCTGGTCTTGTTTATAGCAGTGAATCATATACTTTTAGTAATTATAAAACTCGCGTGTAGCTCGTGTAATCGCCTTAAACGTAATTGTTATCACTAGGTATATTGCGCCAAGACCATCTTAAAGGTACTTCTTAGTTGAAACGCATAGAAACACTTTACTTACACACTGTGTAGATATCGACTGAGCGAGACGCACGCAAACCAACTAAGGGCCAAAACAAAACACATGTAGGTATTTGTGTATGAGTGGTAGGTACGAGGTCGCGGCCTCGCGTGACTGACTGTCTATTATGCACATACCTACCTACTGATCAGAAAGGCTGACTTAGCTAGAAATTATGTAGGTAAAGTACGAGTATAGCTAACTTACTTAACTGTAGTAGCTAACTAATAATTCGCGAGAGCGGAGCGTGTTCTGTAAACTTCTGTAAGCGCGTCCGACGGCCGTGAGTGAGAGTTGAGATGGTTGAGAAGACGACAAACGAAATGGCAACAGCGCGTCAGAGTGGCGCGCGGTCGCGCGCCGCCCGCCCGCCGCCCGCCGGCCTCCGCCCGCCCGCCGCCCGCCGGCCTCCGCCCGCCCGCCGCCCGCCGGCCTCCGCCCGCCCGCCGGCCGCCGCCCGCCGGCCTCCGCCCGCCCGCCGGCCGCCGCCCGCCGACTACCCAAGAAGGAAGGTTAAGGTTATGGGGTGCATGACCGTGCATGTAATTTGCATGTTTTTTTTTTTTTTTTTAGGATGGGAAATCATCAAATGACTTCTCCCACTCTGGGCGGAACGGGAGGGAGTGTCAGACTCGTACTGACTAAAACCCATCCATGTTCCTTCCTCCCCCTTTATGTTCCGGGGCCGCGGTATCTCTTTCGAATAGGCCCGCAACCCCGGCAGGATGTTCTTTTGTGCCTTCTTATAGATTAAAAGGCTTGACTGATTTTGGTGTGTGAAGTGTAGTTAGATTCGTCTCTATATCAGGAGTGCCATAGGATTTTAAACATAATTATGCTGTCCCCACAAAACATACCCTGTCCCGCTCCTTGACAAAGGTCTTCCCCAACTCCATCCAAACTGCAACGTGGTAAGTAAGTACCTAATGCTAATGCTAAAATTTTATACAAATAAACAAAACAAAAACTAAGAAAAAATACTGAGGCGGTTTCGAAAATAGTAGTAAAAATATCTTATAGTCACATTGTTCTAAGAGCTTTCAGTCTTTTATGTTCCTAAACTAATTTCGTGACTATAAGATTTTTACTACTGCACATTGTATGTATCAAAATGTATTTCGAAGATTATATGACCACGTCGAGATATTTCAGGCTCAGGTAATACTGCTACTATATCTTCGCTGTGCTTAAAGTCGCATATGTCATCAATAATTGGATAAGCGAATATTTAATCTTTTTTGGCTTTATGAATTTTCCTTGCGTATTTTATAGTTGGCACTCCATTGTTGATTTAACCTGCCCTACAAAATGTTTTATTGTTTTCTTTGAAGCGAACATGACCAAAACCCAATCGTTTATACTGCATTTGGCAGAGGATTAAGTATAGTGCTGAACTTCGACAACATTATTTTCTTCGTCGCCCAAATCAAGATTATAGTCATCGTCGACTAGTATCGAGTTAATATAATCATCAAAATTTTCATTTTCATAATCTGACACATCGTGCACGCTGAAATCACTTTCGTCTGTTGATGATTCGTGTTTAATTTTAATTTTTTGTTTCTTTGGTTTTGTAACTCCTCTTTTTTCCTTGCTTTTCTTTGGAGTTTTTTGACCCTATCACCTTTGTTTTGACCATTTGCCGTTATTTCCGAGAGAGGTGTGTCTTGTTGATGGCCCGTTTGGCCAGCTTGGGGGCTGACGACTTGGGGGCCTTAGGGCATCCGCGGTAGTTGGCGGGATGGCCGGACTCGCCGCATAAAACGCAGCTAGGGGGTTCGGTGCACAATGTGCGGTCCGTCGGGCGAGGGCAGTCAGTGGTGCCGTGGTCACCCAGGCACTTGACGCAACGTGGCTTGCCAAAGCAATTCCTCTGTGCGTGGCCGTACAGTTGGCAGCGGTAGCACTGAGAGAGCACGCCAAGTTTGGCAGGCTTCTCAATGCGGATGCCAGAGAGGTTGCATATCTTAGAGAGTCTGTGGATTGGGTGATGCCCATCCACGTGGTCGCATATTACGAGCACCATGTTGTATGGTGCCGAGCTAGTGCGACCGCCAACCTTACGGTGCATGCGGTGCACTTCAATAACCGGTATTTTTTGAGCGACTAAGTCGTCTTTAATCTCCTGAATGGAGATTTCTACCGGGACATTTTTAATGACTGCACGGACTGGGATGTCCTCTTGCAGCGAGTGGGTGTGGACAAGAATGCTCTTATCCCGGAGGAGCTTTGTGATAGCGCGGTAATCGCTTGAGGTTGGACATTGGACTTTAATGCCAACTTCTACCGCACGAGCGTTTGTGTAGTTGATTTTACGCTCGTTAAGGGTCTTCGATAATTCTGTCCATTTTCCCTTTTCATGGATGAAAATGGGAGGAGGACGGACTGATTTAGGGGCATCTCGTCTTCAGAGGAGGAGGTGGGTGACGATGTTTCGGAGCAATCCGAATCATTAGAGGCGGAGGTCGCCTCATTATCAGAGATGTTGGTGTCCATCTCTTCGATCGGGGAGGGAGTTTCCTCGCTGGGAGGGCCTACTATCGGGGCTTGGGACGCGGACGCGGGGTCGGCGGGGGGAATCAGCGCGTCGCTGAATTCCATGATTGTCGATGGTATTTCATCGACAATCTCGGCTTCCTTGAGCCGGTTACATTGCTCGCGGAAGGGAGCCAGAAGCTTTGTATACTTTTCATTGTTGTCCTGGAGGAGGACATCAATGAGCGCGTCGAATAAGACGGCCCACTTATTGGGCTGCGCCATTGTTGGCGTGGACTAGACGGGAGTTAAGCTCATTGCCTACAAAATCTATACCACGTTTCGACGTACCTCACGTCGAAACGTGAACCCCTCGGGAAGACAGTTCCCCAAAAACGAACCGTGCGACAGGACCCTAGTCCCGCAAGGGGCTCTAGTGCGAAGGGGTAGACACTCCCAACCGACACTAGGTGTGTAGCTGTGAACGAAGTCGAAGACTAGGTTTGACGAGGGAAGCCCCCAAGGCCAAGGTCCTAGCTCCCGATGCCAATGGGATGCCTCGCCCTGAAGGGGTCCGGCGGGTTGGATTGGGTCACCACCCTCTTGACTTCGTTAGCACCGTTAGGTTTCCCGTCAAGAACCACAAAACCGTGGATTTTCCCTGAAGGGGTAACAAAACGCGAGTGTCGAGAAGGAAATAATAGTCTTGAAAAAGACTGTTTTTTGTCGCTGAGTGACACCGTTGAGTATGTGTACTAATACAAGTACTAGACACACACTAACAATGCCACTATGGGACGGCAGGCGCGGGGCCTTCGATGCTCGGCGTAGCGGCGAAGCTGCGGCGACCAAGACGGGGGGCGCGGGGTTTTTTTTTTTTTTACATATGACCACTCGTAGTTGCAACTTGCAACTCTCTAAGGTTGCTTGACTACTTAACCGAACGATCCTGTGGGTGGCCAAAAATTACTTTAAGGCCCCCAGCCAGGGCTTACAAACTAAAAATATTTACATTTAAATGACGATCACTAAGCACCCCCTGTGGGGTTCGGGCCTCGACTTAGTGCGTCATTATCGGGAAGGCAGCAAGGGACAGGCTGGGTCGGAATATTAATTGGGGAATTTATCGTTACATGCTCAGCGTCGCGGGCTGGCTCGTCGAGCAAGGGTCGGGGAGTAATGATATTACTGGGAGGTCGCGGCGTGCCTCGGCGGCGAGACCGGATTCGCGGTTTGTATGTGTGTCGTCTTGTGTGCTTTCTAAGAGTGCTGGTTTCCCTACGACTTTCCTGTAAGAGGGTGATGGGGTCATCGGGCTGGAGGAGGGTGGACCTTGGGCGGCGAATCCTGGATATCGCGGAGGGGACATAACTAGCTGATGAAACGACTAACGGGTTAGGGTGTTTTTCGGCCCTATCGATAAAACCCTTAGTGTGACCAAGATGAGGCGTGCGGCCCTTTTTATACGCTCGAGTTGCGACCGGCGGAGGTGGCAGCGCGGCAGTGGGGCACGGTGCGAGGGAGTAGGCACACAGGTGCGCGTGCGATGCGACGTCGCGGGCTAGGAGTGTCACAGTCTCCCCCTCTGTCTCCGATGACGACCCGGTGAGAGAGACAGGACTTAAGTTGGCTTCTTCTTTGGTGGTCTTCCGCGGGGTCGAGGCTTGGCAGTGGTTGCCAGGGCCTCAGGTGGAGTTTGCTTGTTCTTCCGCGGCCGACCCCGCCGGCGTAAGGGCAAGACCGGCTCGGGCAGGGTGGCTGACGTCGACCCTCGACACGGACGCAGGGCTGAGGCATGGTACAGCCCTGCAGTCTGGTTGGGGGTGGCAGGATCAGCAATGTATGGGCCATATCGGCGAGGTGCTAGTTTAGCACTGAAACCTTGTGACGATTTGCTTAAGGCGTGAACATCAACCATAACTTGGTCGCCAGGCTGATAGGTTAGGACATGATTGGCGTCTCTTATCAGCGTATTCTTTTCGCTTCTCCTCTTTCATCTCTTGTATTTCATGGGCTCTTTTCAATGTAGAGGCCATCATCAATAACTTTGGGGTGATCTCGGGAACAAAATTTTCATTTTGTACTATTTGTCGTAGATCATGTTTTACGTCGTCGAAGGTCTCGGCCAAAAGTTAAGTAGGCTGGCGTGTACCCCGTAGACGAACAAACAACTGTATTCATAGCGAAACGTATGCTTGGTAAATGTTCTGCCCGTCTGTTATGATTATCTCCCACTAGTATAGCCAACATTGTTTTTAAATCTCTGTTGCGCCTTTCAACTGGGTTTGTTTCAGGATGATAGACAGGGGTAAAACCGTGTTCGATGTCCAGACAGAATGTCAGTTGTTGCATCACATTACTGACAAATTGAGATCCGTTATCGCTAATGAACCGTCTTGGTGTACCATACCGTAGAATGATCTCATCCAATAATACTCTAGCACATTCTTCTGCGGTTGCTTGTTTTAATGCAAATAACTCGACCCATCGGCTAGCCATGTCTTCTGCAATGAAGATACATGTTTCTTCTTTAGCTGTTTTGGGTAAAGGTCCGAACAAATCGAAGGATATGACTTCAAATCTTTGGTTGAGAGCCGTTGTTTGGAGTAGGCCCGCTGGTTTGAGATTGCTTGGTTTGTACCGCTTACATTGGATACAGTTCCGGATATAATTTTCAATTTGGGTTCTCATCCCCTTCCAAAAATGTCGCTTAGCAATGCGTTCAATGGTTTTCTCCACTCCATAATGACCAGCGGAGGCTTCATCATGATACGTACTAATAACTTTTTCTTGCTCATGACTGGGAACAACTACTTGAGCGTTTTCTTCTTCATTTTCGTATTTGTACCTGTAGAGTAGGCCCTGATTCATGAGATATCCCTTTTACTCCAGTATCTTCCATTTTCATATTGATTTCCTTCTAGTTCGCTAATTATTTTCTCTATGTCTTTATCTTTTAACTGTTCCTCTTTGATTTCTTTTGATTTCTTCCTTGGCATGTCAATTATTAAGCTGCATACTCCACAGTCTTGTTCCGTTGTAGGATCGCAATTAGGACGTGACAAGGTGTCGGCGACAACATTTGTTCTTCCTTTAATGTATTTTATCGTCAGGTTATAAGGTTGCAGTTGCAGGGCCCATCGTGCTAGTCGACCTGTTGGGGACTTTAACGACATAAGCCATTTCAGGGCTTGATGATCGGTTAGTACAGTAACATCCGTACCCTCGATATAACCACGAAATTTGTTCACCGCCCAGATTACGGCTAGTGCTTCTCCTTCTGTGGTTGAATAATTTCTTTCAGCAGGAGTGAGGAGGCGACTAGCGTACTCAACTGGATGCTCATTTTCCCCCTCCCCCTGCACCAAAACTGCTCCAATCGCATAGTTACTCGCGTCTGATTTTATTATAAAAGGTTTGGTATGATCTGCTTGGATCAACACGGGCGCCTTGGCTAATAGTTTCCGCAGCTCTTCAAACGCCGTTTTCTGATCATCATGAACGCATTTGTAAAAATAGGATCAGATGCTTTAAATTTTCCGGTGCAGCCATGTCCACTATGGAAGCAATTTTGTCCGGATCCACTTGAAGGCCATCAGGCGTTATACAATGACCTAGGTATTTGACCTTAGAACAAAAGAAAACACATTTTTCCTTGTTGGCCGTGAGATTGTATTCATTCAGCCGATTGAAGACGTCTTGCAAGTCTTTGAAATGATCATCTAGAGTGGCAGACATGACAATCAGGTCATCTAAGTATATAAGGAGCTTGATGTGACTAAGGGTTACGCGAAATCTATCCATAAGCCGCTGAAAAGTAGCGGGTGCCTTTCGTAAACCAAATGGCATTCTTAAAAATTTGTACATACCAAATGGTGTGATGAAGGCTGTCTTTTCTTGGTCGCCTTCTCTAACAGGAATCTGCCAGTAATCGGCGCGAAGGTCAATAGTGCTCATGTAGCGCGTAGGTTTGGCACTATGTAGGACATCGTCGATGCGTGGCAGAGGGTAGACATCTGCAGTCGTAATCGCATTCAACTGACGATAGTCAAGACACACTCGAGTACTTCCGTCCTTCTTTGGAACAAGTACGACAGGTGCCGACCAAGGTGAGGAACATGGCACAATTACTCCCTGCTCACACATCTTCTGTATTTCCCCTTTCAGGGTCTGCGTCTTAATAGGTGATAGCCTATATGGTGGCACGGAATCAGGCTTGTGTGATCCTGTATCAATGACGTGCTCAGTCTCCGTTGTTGGCTTGCCATTGGGTATAAACACCGCTTCATTCCTCTCAAGGAAATGTTGTAAGCGCTTTGTCTCTTCTACCGTCAGCTGGCACTCGGGGCTGCACACAGAAACAGAAGAGATCTCAGTTCCTGGGAATAAATTAGCAGAGTCTGGTGACAGTTCGACGTCCGCGTTCTCGATACTTCTACGTGCGTCTTCGTAAAGGGCATCAATAACTGGTGAGTACCCATCGAAGAGGACCGTTCGTGGTCTCTTTGGTGGAGTCGAGAAACCTATGGGTATCAGTGGTCCGTATGGTCGCTCCAAGGCTTGCTCCGTTGCCTCGGGCATAACGTATCCACTTCTTTGTCGGGAGTGTGGAGGCGTCATCATGACGTGGTCAGTCAGCTCCTGATGCTGTTGTGTAATTACTTTCGTTATACCAACAGGCGATAATATCGGGCTGGGTGTTTCCATAATAGGTGATTCCACTTCAGGCAAGCACACACTTGATAGAATACCCGCAATATCTTTTGGCTCTTCCGGATTCTCTGGAATCAGGTCGTACAGTTTATGTGGCTCATCTGTGAAATTACAGGTTCGCTGGGGTAGGTCTAAGGCTAACATTGCATCTTCTATGAACCCTACCCCAAGTAGTGTCCTGTTTTCTCGGGCTTCAGGAAAGATTACAAATGATGTAACCACATCTCGGCCATAGAGGTTGACAGTCGTCTTAGCCGTAAGGACGTCCTGCCTCCTGCCTCTTTGGTACTCCGTCGACTAGTGTTACGTACATAACCTCCTTCTCTAAATTAACACCTTTTCGTTCCAGCCCTTTATAAAGTTGATAGGAGGCGATACTTGATTTAGCGCAAGTATCAATATACGCCGTCCCTCTCATTCCTTCGATGGTAACAGGTACCGTGGGACGTGGTCGTACATCTGCTGTCATATTTACTAAGCAGAAACAAAAGTCAACAGCCGTTAGAGACTGCTTACTTTTACATTTTGGGCATCGACTCCGTATTACCCCTGGCTCACCACAACCATAACAGGCAAATTTAGGTTTGTCCTCACCTTGAGCACTCGATGTGGTTTCCGCCTTAACAATAACATTTTCTTTTTCCGCTTCCTCTCGTGCCTTCTTTCGACATACCTCGGCTGCATGACCGGGAAGACGACAGTAACCACATCGTACCTTTTTTTTTTTAGGATGGGAAATCATCAAATGACTTCTCCCACTCTGGGCGGAGCGGGAGGGAGTGTCAGACTTTTACTGACTAAAACCCATCGATGTTCCTTCCTCGCCCTCTACGTTCCGGGGCCGCGGTATCTCTTTCGAACAGTCCCGCAACCCCGGCAGGCTTCGGCCCTTGCGGGCCCCTCTCTTATGCTGACATCTCTTTGAGGCACCACATCGTACCTTACTTTGTTTTTTGTTACTTTTAGGTTGTGTTGTTGTATCTTTATTGTGTTTGGGTTCCGATTCTTCCATTCGATTATTTTTCTCCAGTAATGTTCTCTCAATGTCCCTTGCCCTTTGTAATAGTTCGTCAAACGTTTTTATTGACTCCCTACAAATTCTTTCCCTCACGGCGAATCTGATCTGGAAAAAATGAGGTTGATTTCTTGCTGTTCTGTATGAGGTTCTGTCATCTCTGCAAGAAGCGCCCGTTTCTTGGCTATGAAAATTTCTGTCGGGGTCTGGTCATCTTGCTTTACACCAACTACTTCTTGGTAGATGACGTAATCGAGTTTTTTTGGGGCCAGACGTTCCTTAAAGAGTGACCATGACGTCACACTGCTTTTCACACCTTGCCACCAAATAGCTGCATCACCGACCAGGACCAATGGTAGGCCTTCAAGCGCGTTTGCGTCGGAAACTTTTTCCACCTCCTTGAATACCGTCACTGCAGCCAAAAACGCCCTTTTGAACCTCCAAACTTTGCCGGGCATTGTGCGAAGGTACTCCTTCCTCGGGTGCCGGTGGTTATGGCGAGGATGAGCTCCTTAAACAGACTATCTGACATGTTCACAGCCATTTCTTCAGGAGGACTCGGACTTCCAAATCGCACTGGTCTACGAGTGGGCCGTGGCCTTAAATATTTCTTATCTTCGGCCTCCGAGTTGTGCGCCACTTGTAGGGGAATTCTTGAATGAAACCACTCGTAAACCAGTAAAATAAACAGACAGTATTTATTGTTCGTTTAAACAGCACCTTTACAATTGTTTACCAAAACTATACACTAACTAACAAGATACTAAATTACGTAAAACCGCCCGATGTCGGTTCCGCGATGGAAGCCGACCGTGCAAGTCGGAGAGAGTTACGGTAAGCGTACACTAAAACCGATTTTGTCGGGCGATGGCGGACAGAGCTACTCGGACGAGTAACTCGGACGTTCAACAGAATACACTGCAGACGATAACGGCCGTTGTCGGTGGAACTTATGAAGTCTAAACTGTGCAATTACAGAGTACAGAAGTGTTTTTAAAAATGGAGGATTTCGAAGAAATGTATTTTTTAGAAAATTGTTACCACAATTTTGTTCGTCGAAGTCGACGTCGGCGACGTCGGCGTGAGTGGGTTAATGAAATACTTACACACAGGTGACACAGGAAGCAACTGGGTGAATTCCATCACCTTTTTGAGGAGTTAACATTGCAACCTATCAAATTCTTTGAATATTTTAGAATGAGTTATGGTACATTTCAATACATTTCAAATGCAGTTGAACCACTTATTACAAAGCAGAATACAAACTATCGGGAATGTATATCGTCGACGGAAAGACTTGTAATAACTTTGCGGTGAGTTTAGCTTACTTTTATAACTTTAGTAGCGGCCGCACCGGCTTCGCACAGGTATTTAACAAATAGATTGTTGGCATCGCTCATACATGAATTTACATGATATTGAGTGTTTCTGGGATAAAAAGTAGCCCATACCAGTTCCAAAAATATTACCAACATTTCACTCCCATGTATCCCTCATCGATTTCCTTCCCCAGACCCCCCCAAATATTATTAATTTTATAGCAAGACACTTTATATACCGTTATCCGGTTAAACGGTTTACACGGTTATTATCTGATATTTATTTTCGTTTCAGGTACCTTGCAACTGGGGAATCTTTTCGATCTTTAGCATTTTCGTTCAGAGTTTCAAATAGCGCCATTGGAATGATTGTGAGAGAAACTTGCAAGGCTATATTTGAAAGTCTAGTATCTCATCATATGCCTGTGCCGAGCGAGGAAATGATTTATCAAAATGCTGAATTATATTGGGCAAGATGGGGTTTTCCTAATTGTATTGGTTCCTTGGACGGTAAGCATATTCGACTGAAATGGCCTTCGAATTCTGGCAGTATGTACTATAATTACAAGCATTTTTTTTCCATTGTTTTACAAGCAGCTGCAAGCCCAGATTATAAATTTTTATTTATTGAAGTAGGAGCTTATGGACAACAAAGTGATGGTGGTACATTGGCCTCTTCAGCGTTATTTCGACATTTTGAAAATGGGCAGTTCAATATTTCAAAATGTTTACCAAATACCAATACTGTGTTACCCTTGGTATTAATAGCTGATGAAGCCTACCCACTTAAACGGTATATTATGAGGCTGTATCCGAGGCGTAGCCTTGGAGAAGAGGAAAGGCTTTACAACGAACGATTGTCTAACGCCCGAGTAGTGATTGAATGCGCTTTTGGTATAATAACACAAAAATGGAGAATTTTAACTAAATGCATAGAGACAACTACAGAAAACGCTGAAACTATAGTGAAATGTATCTGTTTACTACACAACTTTATTATTGACAAAGAAGGACAACCAAGGCACAGTTATTCTACAGATCAAACAAGTAGTTCGGGTCAAAGAAGCAACTTTGCATTTAGAGGACAAAACAGAAGTATGACCGAAGCTTATAATATTCGTGAAGCTTTCAAACAGTTCTTTTGTAACGAAATTACATAGTATAAATTATACTTAAGTAAAGGTTTTCGAATATTTTTGTAAGAACAATTTATTTTTAAAGTAAACTTAGGTCTTAAAATAGGTATGCTCAATAAAAAAAAATACAAAACTTTGAGTGGTTTTATTTAAATTAAAATACAAAACATCTAATGGTATTAATACAACTTATTCCAACATAGTGAAATGAAAATTACCTACTGTTGGTTCATATCTAAATCTGTATACGAGAAAAGGCTCTGGGCAGTTGTCGGATGTGACACATTTGATGGTATGTTATAGTTTGTGGCTGGTGGCAAGTGGCCCTGCGCAGATGTATCCGTGTGTGAAAGTGTCAATGGATTCGTGGTCAGTGGCAAAGGCTCCTTAAAATTAACAACGTATGTCGGAAGTGACGCATTTGATGACATTTCACAAGGAGCAGCCCCGGCTTAATTCTTCAGAAGAATAGCAGCTTACGTGAGAATATTGAGGTTGATTTCTTTCTTCTTCCATAAAGACGTCTGACAACTTCCGCTGAACAGAGAGTTTTCTATTGCGTGGCACTTCTTTTAAGTATGGAAGTAAACAACAAAAAGTTTCGATCAGGTTCTTCTGCTGACTTATCAGCTGACCTGGACTCATATAATTGAAGTTTTCGTTTTTCGATCTGTAAATACATCAATACAATACGTTCGACATCAGTATTTCGCTGCTTCCTAATACGTCCAGTTGACGAGTTGAAACGATAAGCTTGCGTTACAGGTACACGAGTAGGATTTGTGTGTAATGGAGTATGTTGTTGCGACGTTAAATTTTCAGATTGGCTCGAATTTGAAGTTTCTGGTCGTGAAACAGGCGAATGCTCGAACTGCGGTATTGTTCGTGGTTGTAATTCCAAAGACAACTCAGAAAACTGAGATGATTCCGAATCATCTTGATGTTCTTGGCTCACGCTTCCTTCAGGCAAATTCCCACTTAATGGTTTTGGAGCAATTTGTTTCGCAAGGAATAATAACAAATCATAATATGCCCACGAAGATGATTTGTGATCCGCCGCTGAGCCAAATTTACCTGGTTGAGTACATCTGTTATACTCTTTGCGAAATTGGTCCCTCAGGTTACTCCATTTCTTCTTAATATCTGCCACCGGTACTTCCATTTCTGAAGCAACTCCATCCCATAGACGTTTCCCAATATCTCCATTATTGTAACTTTTTGAATGTTTGTCCCACAGTGACGGTCTGTTATAAATGCAAGCAATTAATTTTTCAATATCCATTTTTGATCTAAATAACGACTCGATCGCAGAAAGAAGTAGGTAAAACTGACAAAAAATCCAAACACGTTCGGACTCGTCAGTTGATCGTCCGTTTTCGGGCGTCATCGGACGACGTCGGTAGTAGCAGTGTATGCACTCTCTTTCATTTACTTACGTTTGATTTGATCGGCCGAGTTCGGCATGACGTCCGAGCATACTTCGGCCGATGACGGGTTCGGTGTATCCGAGCCTGTAGACTGCCCGTAACCCGTTCCGTAGGAAGCGTGTCCGTGCGAGCCGAACTGACCAAAAGTCGCTGGAAGTCGCTGCGCCCCCGCAGGGGGGCGCGGCCGGCGGGTTTTGGACTTAACCTGACCAAAACACACTGGAAGTCGCTACGCCCCCGCAGGGGGGCGCGGCTGGCGGGTTTTGGACTATGTCCTTGGTCCCGCGGTTTCAAATATGTGCCCGTAAACGTACGGGCACCCTCTATTCGGTTGGCCCTGTAGGCCTCAGCCAATGGCGAGCGCGCGTAGCCGCTCACCTGTGAGTTAGTGTCAAATTGTGTAGGTAGAGGGCGCCTCGGTGTTAACCGTATCTTCACGCCGCCTCGGCGGTCTGTCACCGCCAGGTGGAACTCCCGGTGCCCCGGGTGAAGCCCAGCGATGATGACCAGCCAGAGGCGGCTAGGGCTGCCCCCTACCAGGAGAGGGGCCCCTGCCCACAGCGTTATCGAAGCTAGCCGATGCGCTCCGGGCTAAGGGGCCAGGTATGTATGTGTGAGCGGTATTGTGTTAATAGTAACACCGCTCATGTTTGCGAATAGATAGCGCGCCCGCGTCGCTATGTATCGCGTGAGTATAGACGAATGGGGAGTCGTGAGGGTATGAGGTGGGGGGGTGGACGCCGTGCCTATATTAACTTAGCACACGGCGTTTCACCAGGTGTGTGTAGTGTATGTGGAGTCATATTGTTGAGTGTGCCGCCTATGATAAAGTAAATAAATAAAAGCGACATACTCAGGGGTCAGTCCGGTGGGTTGGCGTCGTCATCGTCCGCAGGTACCAGGTCGCGCGGTAGGCGCCTCGCGTCGGGCGGCCGTGCATGCCACGGAGCTATGTCCTTGACATGCGGCCAGGCGGACGCGTCAGCGCGCGCGAACATGTTCGTCGCAAGTCGACGGCAGAAGTCATCCAGGCTCTCTATGTTGAGATCCCGCAGTATGACGGAGTTCCTCACGTAGCGAGGGGCAGCGACGATCTTCCGCAGCGTCAGGTTCTGCTGCGCGCGGAGTAGTTTCTTGTTGGCCTCGCTAGTGAGGGCGAGCCAGGCTGGGGCGGCGTACGTGAGAAGTGGGCGGATGTACGTTTTGTACACGCCCAGCTTGGCACGCAGCGGGAGGCGGGAAGAGAGCACTGGATGGAGCAGAGCGCGGGCCGTTCTGCTCTTGGCGACAGCCTTGCGGACGTGACTTGCCATGGTGAGCCGACGGTCGATGGTGACCCCTAGGTACTTCACCTGGGGCGACCACGCGACGTCGGCGTCTTGAAGCGTCAGGGGGGGAGGGAGGCTGCGGGCGGCGCCCACGGCGATTGCTTGCGTCTTGCTCACGTTCACGGACAACCTCCATTTCGACAGCCATTCAGGCAGCAGGTCGAGCACGCGCTGCATCTTGACGGCCGCGTGTCTCGCGTTCAGCGAGGTGGCGATGTACGCGGCGTCATCGGCGTACAGCGCGAGCGTGGTGTCGTCAGTGGTGGGGATGTCGTCGGTGTACACGGAGTAGCACAGCGGGGATACGCAGCTCCCCTGCGGCACCCCCGCTGAGATCGGCCGGGCGTCCGATAGGGCGCCGTCCACCCTCACTCGGTAAGTCCTGTTGGAGAGAAAGGATGCGACCACCTGTATCAAGCGGCGAGGCGCGTCTGTCCTCGACAGTTTGAACAGCAGACCGGCGTGCCACACGCGGTCGAATGCCTTTTCCATGTCGAGGAATACTGCAACCGCTTCCTCCTTCTTGTTCAATGTTGCCGTCAGCAGGTGCAGTACCCTCGACAGCTGGAGCGTCGTGGAGTGTTCAGCGCGGAACCCGAATTGTTCTGACCAAAATGAGGCGTTTGAGGCTTTATATACGCTCGAGTCGCGACCGGCGGAGGTGGCGGCGCGGCAGTGGGGCACGGTGCGAGGGAGTAGGCACACAGGTGCGCGTGCGATGCGACGTCGCGGGCTAGGAGTGTCACATTAGTTAAAATTAATTTAAATATTTATTTATATGAGGAACACATGCAAAATCAGACTTAAGGGGCTACCTCACGCCAACGACCTTGAGCGAGTGGGAGAAGTTTAGCAATAGCGTATACCCGTGCGTGAGAGTGGATACACTGCCGCCCGTCGCCCCGAGGAGCCCCGCACCAAGATTATTCGAAAAAACAACCCACCTTGATTTATCAAACACAATACGGATAAAAGCCGTATACTAATATAAAGGGCATTAAATTGTCTTTGAGATGATCTAAGTTTCATGCAAATACGCCCGATAGTTTTTGCGTGATGATCGTTTTTAAAAAATCCAAAGCTCTCAACTTTTGTCGTGCAACTGCAAGCAGGGCTCGAGCGAACTTGTCATTGTGTGCGTGACGACGCACACGACTAGCGCGCTGCATCAAATACCTAGTTGTTGCGCGCCTCGTTCGCTCGGCGCAGTCTTAAATAATGAAGGAAAGTGTGATTATTAAATAGTAGTTACATTAGTATGTTACTATATGTTCTTAAAAATAAAAGTAATTAGATTAATTTAAAAAATCTTTTATTTTCTAGGAGACTTTAACATAACATAAAACTCGTCATTTAATCAACTCTAGATAATTAGTATTATAGACCTCTACTCACACTGGCGCAGAGTTGAAGCATTGCGTCGCGCCCTGATTTTTACGATAGTCGGATGTGATCGGGCGTATGATACGTGACAGCGTTGAAACCGCTACACATTAACCAAGACGGGCGAAGGCGCGCGTCTACGCGCGAATCCATATTTTCACAACACAAATTTGTTTCTTAATACTCGTAATGGGAAAATAGAAAATAGAGATGAATATGCTACAGGCGACAAACTAGACTGGAAAAGCTTCGACTTTGCGCCGGTAAGCAAGTATAAATCCTGTGCAAACTGACACGATATTAGTATCGCAACAAAACAGTTTCATTCATGTTTTGATCAAAATTTTAATGAAACTATTCTGTCACGACTGTTTATTTTATTTTATTTTATTTTATTTTATTGTGTTTGGGTGGCTTACAGCTAACAATACAAACATATATAGTGAGGCAATCAACGAAAAGCCATTTACAAGCCTCCACATTTAGCACTAAACTATTGTTGCACAAACTTATAATAAATAAAAAAAAAATAGAAACTTATATCACAACTTAAGCACAAACTTATATCTAAGCATAATTAATAATATAACTTATCATAATATAAATAACAAAGAATAGGTGTAAAGAAAAAAAACTATTCAAATTCATCACAAACAACATAGGTTTTAGACAATGCACTACTAATTGCCGCTAAGCTACTTGCAAGCAAATCGATTGATGGGTGTTCATTCGTTACAATAGCGTTAAATGCTTTGATTGAACGAAGGAAAAAAGAATTACTACGGTAAACTGTGCGAGCGTAAGGAGCACGAAGAAGATTTCTCAAGCGAGAATGACGAGGAGGAACATTCAGGGACAGCTTAGAAAGAAGTTCAGGACACTCAATTCTTGATTGAGCTATTTTTACTAGGAACCGCATGTCAGATATATTTCTCCGAGTTACAAGTGGAAGTAAGTGAAATCGAGCGCAGCGTTCCTTGTAGCTCAGATAAGGGATTTTAAATTTGTAACCTAAGTATCGCGTGAATTTCCTTTGTAACTGTTCCAATCTGTCTGAATGAACTGCATAATTTGGATTCCAAATTTGACTACCATATTCGAGATGACTGCGGACGTAAGTGCAATACAGAATTTTCAAGGTTTTCATTCTCTTAAACGAACTTGCATTACGGATAATGAATCCCAGGGCTTTGGATGCTTTTTTGGCAATATGGTCAACATGACACTCAAAGGTGAGCTTACTGTCCAGAAAAATACCAAGGTCTCTGGTGACATGAGTTCGAGATAAAGGCTGATTAGCGATTGAGTAATTAAATATTATTGATAGGTTTTTCCGGGCAAAGGTAATAACTAAGCATTTGGAAATATTTAGGTCTAATTTATTTATTCTACAGTACTCAACTAATCTAGAGATGTCTGCTTGCAAACGTATAGCATCGTTCAGATTTTTAACGGATGTAAAGATTTTCATGTCATCTGCAAACATTAGGTGTTTAGAATGTTTGAAACACTCGCCAATGTCATTAATGAAAAGAACAAATAATAATGGCCCCAGCAGGGAACCCTGCGGCACACCAGACGGAATGGTTGACCAGGAGGATATAAAGCCACTGAGGACCACTGCTTGAGTCCTATTTTTTACATAGGACGAGAACCATCGGTATAGGTCGCCCCTAATGCCCAAGTCGATAAGCTTCCTCAGCAGAATGTCATGATCGATTCTATCGAACGTCTTACTATAGTCGGTATAGATTGCATCCACCTGGGAACCATTATCCATATGCTCTGTAATAAAGTCTGTGAATAGGACCAGGTTAGATACTGTAGACCTTCTTTTCAGAAACCCGTGTTGTTCATCACTCAAGCTAGATACCACACTGCTGTACAACTGATTATAGACTGTGCCTGACTGTTTGCGCGGGCCTTAAACCGACGTTGGCCTCGATTAACAAAATATTATGATTTTTATGTACTCTTTTTTTTTAATTTTTGGCAAAATCTAGCCTAAAATAAAATAATAAAAAAAAAACATTTTGCAAAACACGTACTAATTTTGAATTTGGCGCCGAACATACAAGGGATTGGAATAATAAAAGACCTGAGTAACTGACAAACAATATTTATATAAGTTAACTTAGACTCGAGTTGCCGCGAATAGTGGTTATAGCGAATAGTCGAATACCGATTAATCGCCATTCACTTTGGCGAATAGTCGAATAACTCGACATCACTATTCGACATAAAAAACACATTAAAAAAGACTAATTTCCGAGGCAGGTTTAATTTACGAGGAAAAACGAAACCGACTTGCCCCCGAACGTGCAGAAAAAAATGTTTTTTTTTGCACCACAATCTGTCTCTGTTGGATTTTAAATATTAATTAAAAAGCCTTACTAATTTAATTTCATGAATATGATAGGCACAGGCACATATAACAGATAGTAATTTATATTTTGTATTGTTTTAATAGGGAAAATAATGAAAAAAATGTTTATTTTTAACTCATTAGTTTTTTTGTTCATTAAAAGTTTATTTTAGACGACTATTCGCCGAATGCCGAATAATACTAGCTATTATTCGGTATTCGACGAATATCAAAAAAAATTCGAGTAATGCCGAATACCGAATAATAGCGAGTATTCGCGGCAAGTCTAACTTAGACACTACTGGATATTAATTTTATCCAGATGTAGTATCTAAGTAAATTACATAAAATTTGTATGTCAGGTCTTATAATATTCCAATCCCTTTTTTGTTTTATTGGCAAGTATAAGTGATAAATAATAAATTATGTTTATTTTGCAAGTAGGTTTTTACAAACACTTTTACACGTATACTTTTTTTAACTAGATGGGGCCGATGTTTCGTACCTAACTACTCTGAGAATAAATCTCCGAAACAAACTCAGAGGTCATAGTCTATTTTGAAGTCCAGACATAATTTTGCTCAATTCACATGAGGACTATGCAGATGATGATGGTCTGAGATGGTCTTTTGAAGAAAGAACCACACAAATTTGAGTGGACCTGTCCAGTCAGTGCAAGCATTTGTCAGTTATCGTGTAGCTCGACTTATAACAGTAACTCAAGGAGCTCAACGAAACGACGAACAATACCAAAGAAAGGACATTTTGGGTAGGTCGCATAAAATACTCAAACGTCCAGACAGACAAAAAAGTAGAAATGTGACCCACATGGTCCCCACATTCACAATAATGTAATAAAATAATAATAATAATATAATCAAATAAAAGATCTATGATAATTATGATGAAAATAATCAATCTGAATTATTTCTTAAGAATAAAATGTCATCGATTAGGTCACTTTTTAATTTTGTCCGAAGTTTGTTAAACACAAAATTCAAAGAGGAGAATAACCTCTCTACACTGACTTGTGTACTGGGTGAAGCCAGTACTATCTTTGACAAAATATACAGGTCAGGCAACAGGCAGGTTTTGTTTGTTTTCCCAAAATAATAAAATATTTTGGCTCGAAGGAAGGCGCACCTGTTTGTTTAAAAACTCTTTTAAGTGAGTTTTGATGTCTGAGTCGTCTCCAGCGCAGCCATAGCTTGGATCTCCTCGCAGGGTATTATTATAGGACTGATTCAAGAAATCTTCGAGCTGAGAACATTCATTTTGCTGCTGCGTAGATGTAGAAGCGACAGGAGAGCTAAGCACTGTGTTATCACGGTCTTGTTTATTTAATTTGCGCCATCTCATCCATGTACTAACCAACACATTTTCTGCAATCTCCAACTGAACAGTGGACAACAGGAAATTAACGCGTGGATCCATATATACAGCTGCGACAAAAGCTTTAGATTCGAACAGGACTTTTTCCCTAATTTCCATGTTGCGAAATAATTCGCACGCAAGTGTGGTGTTCATCGCCTTCAGCTCTATTTTGCAATTTATCCAATCAAGGTAAAAGTCACCCATAGCTAGTTGTTCCATTTGTAACTTTTTGGTCAAGATTTTGCTTGGTTTTAAAGAGGCTATAGTAACCTCAATAGAATTCCACGTAGTTTCGGACAAATAGAGCTCATAATTCTCTGTACATATTGGCCGAAGTTCTAGCAGCCGAGTGAGCATATCGTAAGTCGAACTCCAACGCGTAGGGCAATCCACCACAGGTTTTTTAGCACCTATTCGTTTTAGCAAGTGTTGGAACACTGTGGTGCGTAACTTTTTTATAACCTCACGCGCATTTGTGAGCATCGTCTGAATGGCTGATTCACTCCCTAAAGCGTCTTGTACCGCTAACTGCAACGTATGTGCAGCACATCTAACGGCCGCAACCGTGTAATGTTCACTTTCTAAGTAATCTTCGAGTACGAAATTAACTTCGTCACTCGTCATCTCCATTATTTCGTTCTCGTCATCATCCGAATCATCCACATTTTCTTGGATACTAGTTTTTAAGGCTTGTTCCACTAATCTGACCATTTTCAGCATATTGGATCCATTATCGGTGGTTATGGAATAAATTTGGGAGATTGATATCCTGAAACGATTCAATACATGTATTAATTGGTCTTTTAAAAACTCGGCTGTATGTCTTTGCGTGAGTTCAGTTACACTTAATGTTTTGATAATTATTTGGTTATTTTCGATGAACTGCAGGTTAATTCCTAAAAAACTTCTCAAATGACATGATGCGATGTCTAATTTAAGACATATAAGTTTTTTTTTTATCCTCGAAGCAATATCATCACGCAAACAGTCAGCTTTGTTTTGAGTGGCTTCACGAATTTTGTGGGAGTTTATGGGACTGTGTGAGCATCTTGCCATTGCCATATCCAATATGTTTTGGAAAGGTTTGTCGTCAATCAGAGTTAGCGGTCTCCCACATGTCGTTACTAAGTTTATACATTCATCCATAAGTTTCATTTCTAAATCTTGTTTGGATTTTTTCTTTCTATTTCCTTCGACGTGTTCTTCACTTTCTGCGCTATTCTCTTGAAGTATAAGGTTATATTGCACAGGATGCTTCTTCATATGTTTTAATAAATTTGTTCCATGATTTCCCTGTAAGAAGCATAAAAACGTTCAAAAATTTACTAAAAGTCGCAAGTTACTGTAACATAAGCAGCATCTTTTTAATGCGGTTAGTTTGTTTAACGCAAGAGTATACAGGGTGTAAACCACCTCTTCACGAAGCCGTCAAGCAAGCATTCTGTACATCAAACTAAGTAACTTTACGCAAAAAAAATTGCTGGGAAATGACTTTGGAGGGGGGGGGGGGGAATCATGTTTTGTGGTAGAACTCAATATAACGCACTTAAAACATTGTGCTGATGGATGAATTGAATAGTAGGGGGGTCGTGGAGGTGTTTAAAGTAAAAATCTTACATTAAAACCTTGTATTTAGAAAAAAACTTCTCAAAAGTTGGAACTTTGCCCCCCAATAAACCCCCAAAGTTATGGTGTAGAAAAAAAAAACGCAATGACGGGCAGAACAAGTGCCTTTCGGCTTCGTGATGAGGTGGTTTACACCCTTTATAACAGGGATGCACAGACCACGGCCCGCCGGTCGAATACTGGTGGCCCGCCGACAGCAAAAATAATACTCCCGTACATTCGAAAAATATTGAATTCTATTTCCAGAATAAAACCAAAAAAAATATGTTCGAAAATAATTTGAATTTCGCGTGCGCGCTCTTAAGTGCGCTTATCGGTGCACCGTGCATGCGTCGGTAACAGCGGTCGGTAATGTTCGTGGCGATCTCGGTTAAATTCGTTTTCTTGCTGGCCGGCGGCGCGGCGACGACGGCAGCGCGGTGGCGGCTTATCCACGTGTTACATTGTTAGAGCAAGCGAGATAGCAATAGTCCCGAATTCCCTAAATTAATTTTTTTAACATATAGAATTCTCCTGTCGCAGTGTTTGTTACCAAACTCTTACAAATCCAAGCCCGAAACAGCAAAAAACACTTCAATTCTTCCATATTTTTTATATTAGTCAATTTACTCTCATCAGCAGCAATACCGCCGAAGTCTTTCGAGCACAAGACACACAGACATAGAATGCAAAAGCAAGCATAACTATCTCCAACACACATACACATTATACACAACCACAGGTGAATAAATTACATACATATTGTCACAGGTTGCGTTATCAGCTCAAGTCCGGGATAAAATATTGAAATAATATTTACGATGTGTTTAGTTAGGGTTATACTAACTCTGTTTATATTAAAAAAAACTGCTTCCTCTCTTCTAGTTAATCATTAGACTTTATAATAAGATAGTTTCTATAAAATTATAATTTATAACACTACAAACTTATACACTTATACGAAGGCAAATAGCTTGTTTAGCCTAATGAAAGAAAACGATTAAATAATGACAATTACTTACCTTTATAACTGCACCACAGTCAGACACAGTACAAGTGGAATGTTTTTGTTGTTCATCATATACAAAATATTTATATACGAAATTCGATTTCTTTCGGCCCATTGTCGACACTTATATATTTTACCTATAACTATAATTATTCTATTGCACTAATATATTAAACTAATAACACAAAAAAACCGGCCAAGAGCGTGTCGGGCCACGCTCACTGTAGGGTTCCGTAGCTTCCCAGGCCATTAAAAATGCCAACATTTTTCGTCAGCAAAAATAACTTTGTTTTTCATAGTATTTGTATGAAAAACAAAGTTATCATTTGCGTTTTTTTGAAAAAGTGCTATATAACTCAAAAACTATTCAACTCATCAAGTTGAAAATAATTTTCCTAGAAAGTTCATATAAAGGTCTACATCTGTGATTTTTTTCATATTTTTTAAACTTATGGTTCAAAAGTTAGAGGGGGGGGGGACACATTGTTTTTGACTTTCGGAGCGATTATTTCCTAAAATATTAATATTATCAAAAAATGATTTTAGAAAACCCCTATTCATTTTTAAATACCTATCCAACAATATATCACACGTCAGGGTCAAAATTAAAAAAAAAATCGCTCCCCACTTTACGTCTGGGGGAGGTACCCTAATAAAAATGTTTTTTTAAATTTTTATTTTTGCACTTTGTCGGCATGATTGATATACATATTGGTACCAAATTTCAGCTTTCTGGTGCTAACGGTCACTGAGATTATCCGCGGACAGACAGACAGACAGACATGGCGAAACTATAAGGGTTCCGTTTTTTGCCATTTGGCTACGGAACCCTAAAAAGCAAAGACAAAATACGTTCGTATGATTTTAATCTTTAACTAATACGACCACGAGCGAGTGGCGCGCGCGTTGATATGCAACAGAAAATCTACCAATACATTACAAATGTGATGTCTCGGACAAGATTGAACTCGCTTACGCATTGCTTTTGCTTAGGAACCGGTAAAATAAAGGTTCTCCAGGGTGGCCCGCGAAATTCAATTTATCTTACGTTTTTGCAATTTGCAGGCCAGTGCTAGGTTGTATGTTGATTAAAATATTGTAAAACGTATGTAGTTACAGAATAATAATCTTGAAAATCATCAATACAACCCTCCAAGTCCATATAATTCGAGGAATGATTTTCGCTTGAAAAACTCGTTCCTCGAGTTAAATGAACATGGAGGGTTGTATTGATGATTTTCATGATTATTATTCTGTAACTACATACGTCTTACAATCGCGTCCAATATTTTAATCAACATACAACCTAGCACTGGCCTGCAAATTGCAAAAAACGTAAGAAAATTTGAATTTCGCGGGCCACCCTGGAGCATCAGCCTTACTTAAGGGTTCCAATTTAGGTTCATAAGGTTACTTATTATGGCTAAAATCGGAAAGCCAATATGTTAGAGAGGCTAGTAAGCTTAAAATACTTGTGAATCACTAAGCAAAAGTAAAAAAACTAGATCACAAATAGTTAAATTTTTATTTGCATATCGTCAAGTGGCATGTGTTTATATTTGTTTCGGTGTATAATCTTTAATATTTCCACATAAACATAGGTACGCATGCATGGCTCGACGAGTTCTAATTCCGCTGAAATAAGTTTTCCATAACATTCATTCCTACAATCCTTCTTCTGATGGCTAAACTTATTGGAGTCATGATTGCACAGTACACAGTCATACTTTTCACTTTCCTGTTCCGATTGTTCTGAATTTGGTAAAGCAAATTCCTCTTGAGGTGTCTGGTTATCCTCGTTTTGCGGAATAGTAATAGGATTCCTTTGCATTCCTGAAATATAATATGTATATAAAATGACTACTTAAATATTTCATTGCAATTATGATGTTTTTTTTAGGGTTCCGTAGCCAAATGGCAAAAAACGGAACCCTTATAGTTTCGCCATGTCTGTCTGTCTGTCTGTCCGCGGATAATCTCAGTGACCGTTAGCACCAGAAAGCTGAAATTTGGTACCAATATGTATATCAATCATGCCGACAAAGTGCAAAAATAAAAATTTAAAAAAACATTTTTATTAGGGTACCTCCCCCAGACGTAAAGTGGGGAGCGATTTTTTTTTTAATTTTGACCCTGACGTGTGATATATTGTTGGATAGGTATTTAAAAATGAATAGGGGTTTTCTAAAATCATTTTTTGATAATATTAATATTTTAGGAAATAATCGCTCCGAAAGTCAAAAACAATGTGTCCCCCCCCCCTCTAACTTTTGAACCATAAGTTTAAAAAATATGAAAAAAATCACAGAAGTAGACCTTTATATGAACTTTCTAGGAAAATTATTTTCAACTTGATGAGTTGAATAGTTTTTGAGTTATATAGCACTTTTTCAAAAAAACGCAAATGATAACTTTGTTTTTCATACAAATACTATGAAAAACAAAGTTATTTTTGCTGACGAAAAATGTTGGTATTTTTAATGGTCTGGGAAGCTACGGAACCCTACAGTGAGCGTGGCCCGACACGCTCTTGGCCGGTTTTTAACATTTACGCATTGATTTCGATCCGAGTCCGGATCGGAGACAGACATAGAAAACTGTTTTATATCTTCATATGGCCGTGTTGGATCGGATATGGTTCGGATATAGTGTGTCTAACGTTATTACTTTTTAAATTTATTACACTAAATACTTATGGCTGATGCTCCAGGGTGGCCCGCGAAATTCAAATTTTCTTACGTTTTTTGCAATTTGCAGGCCAGTTCTAGGTTGTATGTTGATTAAAATATTGGACGCGATTGTAAGACGTATGTAGTTACAGAATAATAATCATGAAAATCATCAATACAACCCTCCAAGTTGATGTAACTCGAGGAACGAGTTTTTCAAGGTCAAAATCGTTCCTCGAGTTACATGAACTTGGAGGGTTGTATTGATGATTTTCATGATTATTATTCTGTAACTACATACGTCTTACAATCGCGTCCAATATTTTAATCAACATACAACCTAGCACTGGAATGCAAATTGCAAAAAACGTAAGAAAATTTGAATTCCGCGGGCCACCCTGGAGCATCAGCCTTATGTAATTTGTGGTAAGAATCGTGGTAGGTACTTACTTGAATTCTCTGTTGTACGTCTTTTCGGTGCCAACAGAGATTGCGATTGCGACTCCAGATCCAGATGTCTTTTTCTTTCTAAAAAAATAAATGGTATTAAATTTACGTTCTTTCTTTCTTTTGAATTGCATTGCACATAAGCACTATTAAAATAAATTCAACTCCACTGTATCACGTCATCACGTGGCGATATATTATATAGTATGGATGTCGCAGGCAAATAGTATAATTCGTCCGTTTACAAACAGCGCCGAAAAAAACAATCGACTGCCCCAAATATTTGTGTGTGTCAGTCGACAAAATGTACTGAACAGTAGATTACGATTATGAGTATTGCAAATTTGCCGGTGTTGATGTATGTTCCATGACTTATCCATACTGTATACTACAGTATATGCGCGATATGCGAGCGTGTGCTTTAACTAGAGCACTTATGTATGTCTAAGGGTAATTACGTGGTATTAGGTCCTCTTCTTCTTCAATAAAAAATGGTTGAGAGTCGGGTGCACCGGTAATTGGATTCACATCTGAAATAAATTTCAACTGTTAACCAATTTACCATTATGTACCTATTTTTACGATAAGGCATTAAGTTCGCCTTTGTACCTTTGTGTGTATAAAACAAGTGAAGAGAATTGCATTACCTACTTTATACTTTGAAATTCCATTTAAAATGATGTATTTATTGGTTTAGTTAGTAAACGAACTTTTTAATGTTTATTCTATTATAAACCATCACCAACCACCACCAACCAATAATCATTCATCTTTACTTTATTCATTTCACACACTGTTCTTATTTATTTATTCTATCGCTAGTTTGCTGGAAGAGATTTCGTAACGAAATAAGCAGTATATATTATTTCCTCTGTTCGTGTTCTGTGTGTAGGTGTACATAAATTAATAAATACATAAACATTGAATACTTAAATAAATAAAACAAAGAGCATAAAACAATATTACTTAGATCTGTACTGTAATGGTAATGGTACTCACCACGATCATCCATGTTTACCCTTCCACTCACTATTTACCCCGGATAATAATAGTCAGATAGGTACTCGAAACAAACTGGTAATTTTAATTGAAATGAAACGGAATGAAACGACAACAAAACTCATCCACGCGAATAAATATCGACCGGTATCCGAGCCCTGATACGAACACGGAACACGATCGAGTAGCGCCGTAGCGCGTGCGTTGAAGTGCAACGGAAGAAGATCCACCAATCAGCACAAATGAGATATTTTACAAACTTAAACAAGTTTGAACTCGCTTTGCTTAAGAACCGGTAAAATAAAGGTTCTTAAAGGTTCCAATTTAGGTTCTGGTTCCTGTTCCGGTATAGGTACCGGAACCCCTAAATACCGGTACTATACCGGTATTTTGGAACTGGAACCGGTAAAATAAAGGTTCTTAAAGGTTCCAATTTAGGTTCTGGTTCCTGTTCCGGTATAGGTACCGAAACCCCTAAATACCGGTACTATACCGGTATTTTGGAACCGGAACCGGTAAAATAAAGGTTCTTAAAGGTTCCAATTTAGGTTCTGGTTCCTGTTCCGGTATAGGTACCGGAACCCCTAAATACCGGTATTTTACCGGTATTTCGGAACCGTTTTCAATCCCTGCTTCTTTCGGAAGATTTTTCCTGTTTTTACGAATTGTACCGACGAGGTGCGTTTCATTTTGCAAAAGGTTTCTAGCCAAACTGACACTATAATGTGTGCCCTTTGTTCAGTAGTATTGACTTGATCATTTTGTTTGCCCGCATAAAATAATACTGATTTTGTAGGTATATCCAGGTAACGTGCATAGTTTAAATTCCTTTACACCATTTATGTCGTTTCTGCTTATTGTACTGTCTGAAAATAATTCTTCCTCGAAATGGTGCGACACTCTCATCAATGCACAGATCTTCGCCAGGAGTGTAATGATTCTTGAAATTTTCGTTCATTAGGTCCAGAAGGGTTCGAATGCGATGTAATCGATCAGTCTTGTGAGCGTCATCTTCTTTAGAAAAGTGCAACATTTGTAATAACAGCTCAAACCTGTTCCAACACATGATTTGTCGTGCAAAAGCATGTCCTATTATTTCGTCCTTGGACCAATAGTCACCCATTTTTGGAAGCTTCACCAATCCCATAAATAATATCAAACCAAAAAAGTGATTCATTTCATCAACATTAGTAGGCGACCAATTTCGTATGCGTGCTGACTTTGAAGCTTCTCGTGCAGCTATTTTGTGTATAGCAAACTTGTGTAATAATAAAAAAAAGGTATGAAATGAAAAATGTGTGGTGTGCTCCAAATAAAAAAACTTTTTTGCAAAAAATATAACCGACTTCACACAAAAAAGTGAAAAATAACTTTAGCTTCAGAAGTCGGTGACCTTTGTTGGATTGATTTAGTTTTTTTGTCACCGACTTCTGAAGCTAAAGTTATTTTTCACTTTTTTTGTGTGAAGTCGGTTATATTTTTTGCAAAAAAGTTTTTATTTTTCACTTTTTTGTGGTTCACATGTGCTTACCCTTTCACAGCGTATCGGTGTGATTTTTTGTTATGAACTGGTGTAAACAATGGACTGACGTGAGTCTTCAGCGATTCCAGTACATTTGCTATCATTTATTAAGGAGTTCAGTTGCCTATCTTCCGAAGTCACCAGATCTTTATTAAATCGAAATGGGATCACTCCGAGAAAGTAATTTGCCTAAAACTACCCAAACCGCTTCTGGTGTGCCTATAAATTTAAGGAGTTACCTCTATTTCTCCGGGATCCCATTGAATGGAACTTTACACGTCCAACTGTCGAAATCTGGGTGTATTGTATACTTCTGCGTACTCCCTCAGAGCATACAGGTGTGATGTTACGTCATGATTTTGTATAAACAATAAACAACCAAGCGATTGCAGTAATTACTGCAGCTTTGCCGTGTATTTTTGAAGAGTTCCATTTATATCTCCGAAGATCAGCGTAAGATCTTAACCAAATTGACATGGAACCACACGGAAAGCTTTCAAATAAAAGAAGAATCATCAAAATCGGTTCACCCAGTCGAAAGTTCTGAGGTAACAAACATTGTCGAAATCTGGGTATATTGTACACATCTGCGTACCCCCTCAGAGCATACAGGCGTGATGTTACGTCATGATGTAGTATAAACAATGAACCTACAAGCGGATGCAGCAATCACTGCAGATTTGCCGTCTATTTTTGAAGAGTTCCATTGTATATCTCCGAAGATCAGCATCAGATCTTCAACAAATTAAAATGGGACCCAACGGGAAGCACCAGCTTTCAAATAAAAAAAGAATCATCGAAATCGGTTCACCTAGTCGAAAGTTCTGAGGTAACAAACACAAAAAAAAAAAAAAAAACAGACGAATTGAGAACCTCCTCTTTTTAGAAGTCGGTTGAAAATAAGTAATAGTGAAAATTTCGGGCGCCTAGAGTACACACAAAACTATGCCAAGGATAGACTTACCTGCTGGAGCTTGAGACTTTTAATCGTCAAGCGGGAAGGTATCAATAAAAATCGACCATGAAAGTTAAATATCTATTTTTATCACCCGAAGGCTGCTGGTTTGAAAAGGAACAAAAGAAAATTCCTTCCTACAATTAACTATTATAGGTGTAAAACTACATTATATATTATGTCATTATTGCACTTTTTGTAAATCTAAGTTATGCATCTTAAACCATACCAAATTCCGAAGAACAAATTAACAACCCACGCTCATCTTGGTGATTTCCACTGGGATGAGCCTCCTAAACGTGTTTTTTAGGGACGAGCGTTCAAAAATTTTAAGTTTTAGAAAAAAAAACGCCGTTTTGGCTGAAAACAAGCAGGAATAATTGTTAGCAGGAGGTCGGCCTTGATAGAAAATGGCGACCCACGCTGTCAGGGTTCCGATCAAATACAATTAAACTCACCCTTTCTTCCAAAATATCAAAAGGTGGTCATCAGTAGATGAGGTAATCCAAGCAAGCAAGTTATTAGGTTAAAAGATCCTAAAACAATGAAATATCGGAAACTATTCGCGTCAGCTATCAAAATAGCCATGACATTATACTGGAATTACGAAAAATTCGCTTACCATTGAAATAAAAGAGTTCCTCATTGGGAATTATTGGGACCGGCAACCATCATTAATTGGCCATTAACGCCGTCGTCGTCGTCGCCGTCGCTGGTAGCATTCATAAAAGCCTCACAAGTATCACACCTATCTTTTTTAGGTGAATAAAAGGCTAAATTGAACTCATTATTAAATACACACATCAAAAGTGTCTAGGGATCAAGCATTTTTATGCGGATTTCTTGAGATTGAGATGTGGCTTTGTAATAAATTTATGATTTTATAAAGAACATCGGCCACTGCCCATACATACTAAGACCTGGCTATGAAATGTCGCGACCATGGTTAATATAGGGCTTAAATGGTTCGCCTAACCACCGTCAGCAATCCCACATTGCAAATATATCATTTGAAAGTGGAGGACCTTAGAATTTTCACATAATTTGTCATTTTCGAGGTTATGATTACGCACATAATGAATATGGATAATAGTTATACCTACAACCATAATTAAACTGCAAAGGTGGAAAAGGAAGCCTATGTTATCTATTTGTTTGTGAATACAATACTGTAGTGGCATATATAACAAACAAAATCATGTTGCATGGATTTATGAGGATTCACGGTAATTAACATGTAGGTACCGATTTGGCTGCTGTTTTAGTAGTTAAAATGTTTATAGACCAGATAAAGCAATGCCCTGAAGCAGCAAGCAGTCCACCAGTACGTACTCATGTACGTACTTATGATAGGTATTTTTTTTACCCATGCAAATAACAATAAAATATTTGAAACTATTCTATCTATCTATTGATGTCAGTAGGGTCGCCAAAAATTACATGGGACTTCAAAACATAACTGGCGAAATGTGGGTGGTACTATTAGATGACCACCATCTAAACCTTTGGGGATTACAGGTGTAAATGCAAAAGAAAAGTAATTAAGGTGATTTTTAAATAAAACACGCATAGTAGTTTTATTCATTTATTCCATATCTTCTCTTACAACCACAGAATCTAAAAACTCAGCAGGAGCAGAAATATTGGACTGGTGTCTGGCCCATCCAAGGTACCATACTATTGTCATAGTATGAGCACAACATCCAACTGTGCGACGTCCTACCAAACAGTTGCAACAGTACTCTACTATACCTTCTCTCCCCGATATATTATTTTCCACCAAAATATAAACATAATACTGCTTCCTAGATATATGCCTTGATTTAATTTTTCCTCGTATTAGAGTATTATTGCCACTTCCTCTCAAATGGTACTCCGTTGCATTTAAGTTTTCACTTCCTACCTCTATTCTATAACCACCATGAAATCGGATATGCTCTCCATAATATGATCGCGCCTGCTTAATCTGATATGTCCCTAATGCAAAAAGAATTAATTCATTCATCTCCATTCTAGGGAATGTTATCAAGTTATCCCTATCTGCAGTTATACTAACAAAGTTAGAAGACCTTCTATTCATATTGGTATTTTCAACCATTAGTGCCAAATTATTTTCTAAGGACATCCGTTCTCTTAAAATGTTTAACATTTCCCCTGCCTCATCTCTGTTTCTTAGGCGAACACCAAACCTGTTCAAAAGACTGGCTGCTATTGAAAAATCCTGCATCATTTGTGGCACAGTCTTGTTAAAATATTCATGTCGTAATAATTTAAAATCTCTCTTAAAATACCCATTGACTACTTCCACTACCCAACGACAAATAGTGACACACCTACTACTATTGGCTTGAAGTGTTGTTAGTTGATGCTCGCCTTCCAGAAGAGATTCTGGCATATAAGCTCTATAATTGCAGTCTTGTAACATGCTAATGGAGTCTCGGAAGCCCCTGTCCAAAATGAATATATCGTTTGTGTGGAGATACGATCTGAGAGGAGAATTCTCATTTCTAATTAGAGATGTCATTATCTCTGCATCTGAAGTGGTTGCTTTGTATGGACCAACACAGTCGACAATATATCCATCACATGCCACAATTAAAAATGGTTTAAGTAGATTTCTGTACTTATGTAATGAGTACGTATCTTTCTGAAACATGTAGTTCGAACTTTTGTTTATATAAATATAAGTACCATCACAAATCAAAATTACTTGTTCATTATTATCATTATTATATATACCATTTGGCAAGAGCAAATTATGCTGTAACAAATTCTCTCTTGATATGTGTGAGAGTCCCAGATGACTAGGAACGAAGTCTTGTATGAGCAATTCTCTCACCTTGTTCATTATTCTTTCCATTGTGCGACGGGGTACTCCTATCAGTTTTGAGATTCTATCATCCGATTCCCCCGTCCTTAATTTCATTAATAATGTCCCCAAGCCCAAAATACCTCTATGAGTATCTTGGATCCTGGGAACTTCATTAAGTAATGCAATAAAATCTTGCTTTGATCTTCCAATCCAATAAAAAAATAAATTGTCATCTACTTCTCGAATGGTTTCTACACTACTGAAATCTAAATATGTTTTTTCTGTATTAACAAATGAGAACACATGTTCTATTTGTTGCACAGTAAAAGTTTTGATGCTGTTTGGCAAATCATACAGACTGTCCCAGTTATTGCTATATAAATGCTCTGCACAAACTCTTGCCAAAACTGGTATATAAAACTTATAGTTACCCAAGATAGTGGCTCTGAAAGAGTCAGAAATAGTATGCAAACTAGTATTAAGACATCCAGCAAATAAACAATGAGAAGCTGTATTTGCAGCCCGTCTATAGTTTTGTAGAATAATTTCTGCTACCGGTTGATCAGGTACTTCTTGCCTGTCTTCCTCAGCTTCTACACCTTGTTCTACATCTTGGTCAGAAACCTCTGGTTCGGCTCTTATTTCCTCAACTGGAGTTGAAGATCTTACTCCTTCAATTTCATGAGCTCGAAGTGCAGATCGTCTGCATCTCAACCAACAAGGATGACAAATACGTTCAGATGATGTTATCTATAAAAGATAGACATTTTGGTATAAAATACAATAATAACTTCATTTCATAATAATCCTAGACTGTTGCTAGTTTTGTTTATAGGAATATTACTAACCTGGCGTCGTGTAATCCTGGATTGCACAATGTTGGCAATACTTCTGTCCAAATCAGAGCCATTTTCTCTCAAGATAAGGTCACTTCGTCGCCTTAATATTGAGAGGCCACATAGAACACACACTTGAGTATGGCCTTGATGAGAGGATCCAGCAGCCTGCTGTTCACCACTGTCACGGTTTAATGCTTCATTAACCGCATGCATTGCATTATTGTGACAAGCTTCACAAATGCAATCATCTTCAGTGATCTGGAAATGAGGAAACAAAAATCAATGTAAATTAGTATTAAATTCATAGAGCTGAAAGTGATCAATGATTTGATACGTAGCAAGAAAAAAACTTACGATAATCGGATCGATCCAACTACTGATTAATGATATGATTCTGGAGTCAAGTTGCAGGACAACGAAGCGGCGAAGTGTATTAACGCAGATATTGCAATTAATACACTGCAAACGTCCATGAATCAAAATCAAAATCAAAATCAAAGCATTTATTTCAAGTAGGCCAGTTACAGGCACTTTTGAATTGTCGAAACAAAAATGAACATTTAAAGTAGCTACAGTCCCAGTCACAAGACATAAAAACTGTGAAAGTACTGTAGTTGCCCATTCCCTAGCGTAGATCTCTATGGAGAAGAACGGGCAAGAAACTCCATGGACACTCTTTTAAATCAAAATATTGTTACAAAATCTCGGTTACATCATTCATGTTGAGATGGTATATTATGTGAGAACAATGTAGCAAGATGTGCACGTTAAAAGTGTCCATAGCAACAAAAATAAAATACTACTCAAAAACTAAATAATTCAAATAAACCATGGCGACTAAGAGATGACCAGTCACAACTGACAGCGCCCGTTCACGAACATGACGCATGGATCAGCACCATTCAGCTCAACCATTTTGAAGGGAACTAAATGGTCCGACACACGCGCCACCATCAGCGAGACATTTGAGAGAGCATGACATACTCTCAACCGTCAGGGCACATTCAAGTCAAGAACTGCCGTAGGTTTCCAGTGAATGATAGCTTACTAGTACATAGTACTCACACAATATAGGCTATGCGATTATATAATACTAACATTGAATCTATACAATGCAAAGATAAGTTTGTACAATCTTCAGCAGCTCCAACAATACCATTTAATGCTATCAATTTTTGCGCCCCTGTCCATGTGGAGCAGGAGCAGCATTAAGCCAAGCATTTTTATCAGCGATATAATCGCTCAACTTGTAATATGCTTGTTTACATAGTGTGCGTTTAACGCATGTTTTAAATTTCGTCTCATTCAGTTCAAGAATACTTTGTGGAATTTTATTATAGCATCTCAAACAGTACCCCATGAAAGATGAGTCTACTTTAGCGAGTCTAAAGCCTGGCTGAACTAGTTGGTCCCTATTTCTAGTACTGTAATTGTGTCTGTCACCTCTTTTACCAAAAAGATGCAGATTTTTTCTGACGTACATTATGTTTTCGTAGATGTATTGGCAATGAACCGTCATGATGCCAATATCCTTAAATAGTTCCCTTAGAGAATCGCGCCTACGAAGATTATATATGGCTCTGATGGCTCTTTTCTGCAGAATAAATATAGACTCAACATCAGCAGCCCGTCCCCATAGCAAAATACCGTAAGACATTATACTATGGAAGTAACTAAAATAGACCAGTCTAGCGGTATCTACATCAGTGAATTGACGGATTTTTCTAATGGCATATGCTGCTGAACTTAAGCGCCCCGCAAGCGATGTTAAATGAGAACCCCATTGTAGCCTTGAATCAAGCGTAAGCCCCAGGAAAACAGTTTTATCTACGAATTCGAGTTTTTCTTTATTCAATATTATCTCACAATCACTACTTTTAACATTTGGTAATGAAAATCTTATGCATTTAGTTTTCTTTTCATTCAATACCAAATTGTTTGCTGTGAACCAATTTTGGACCTGAAGTAGGGCATTATTCACTTCATCTAGATTTTGGGCCCGTCTATTTATCTTAAAAATTAGGGAAGTGTCATCAGCAAATAGCACCATATTTTGTGGTTGGTTTTTCAATAAATAGGGTAGATCATTTATATAGACTAGAAAAAGGAAAGGACCCAATATTGAGCCTTGCGGAACCCCCATTTTTACTTTCAAACCCTGTGAATTGACACCATTTATTTGAACATGTTGTTTTCTATCACTCAAATAAGATTTTACCAGGTTAAGTGCAAGTTTACCTAGTCCGTAATGCTCCAGTTTCAAAAGTAATGTGTCGTGATTTACGCAGTCAAAAGCTTTGGAGAGGTCACAGAAAATTCCTATTGCGTCTTGGGACTCTTCCCACGCAGCAAAAACGTGCTTTAATAAGGTTACACCGGCGTCAGTTGTACAACGTCCCTTGGTGAAACCATACTGTTGATCATGTAAGATTCTGTTGGTGTTAAAATGATAGAGCATTTGATTAAGCATTACTTTTTCAAAAACCTTGCTAAAAACTGGTAACACGGATACAGGTCTATAATTATTGGCATCTTTACTGTCCCCGGATTTGAAAAGAGGTATGACTTTACTGTATTTCATTAAATCAGGGAACATTCCTTGGTCTACACATGAATTAAAAATTAAAGCTAAGTACGGGGCTATGGTCTCAAGTATAGATGTACAAATCTGTTGAATGGACCGTTGGCTGGGGTTCATAGTTGCAAACGAGATGTTTCTCGGCACTCAGAACCAATTCACAAAGTGTTATCAGTGTCCAGGGGGAAATAGCAGATAGTCGTCAAGTAAAAAAGATCAATCGGAGTCCGTAGTCAAAGCCAAGTCGTGAAAAAACACTAAAAACACAGGAAATCACTCAGTACACAACGACGCTAACAGCAAGCCAGCTACGCTGTGTCATGTGTCATCTGTCATCAGTAATAGGTCGACAAAAATACGTTCCATTTTACATATTTCTGATAAATTGTTAAATATAATTAAGGCTTATATATGATATTATTGTTACTGTTTACTGATATAAGATATGATTAGTAATATAAAATAAAAATAAAATAAAAAAATATTACTATTCTAGTATTTTTTTAAACGTAATCGCCTAATTAAATGCCGCTGCGCTGTTAAAACGAAACGCATACCACAGATAAAAATGAAACAGGTTTGGATGCGTTCAAACTTAATAAAAATTGTGAAAAATTGAGTTTATTTATTATTAATACAAAACATTTTCCCGGCCAGGAAAAAATAAGTTAGACCCCGTTATTTAAAGCACGCATAAATGACTATTTTTTGATACATCGATCATTAATGTTCGCATTCAGGTCATATTTGACCATCCTCCTTTATATGGATCCTTTTTGGTGCATATCATAATCTGAAACAGGAACTGTCAATCAAATTCGAGTAAAAGATGAAAATCAGCCGTCAATATTTTCCCTATAAAAACATACAACGCATTGAAGACATTATTAGTGCTACTGTTTCCCTACTACTGATTGCAACATCAAGCGCAACATTTGACTTGCCCACAAGCAGCAGTGTGAGGAGGTTCTATTACCCCAAGAGCTTCGACGACTGGAGCTTCAAGAATTTCCAACATAAAAAGGGGGAGTGTTTTTTGCGACGCGCTCTCTTATTGCCGATCGCCTTTCACAGCGATGTTGACGATTGTATTTCTCCCGAGTCGCTTTTCTTTACGTTCTTTAGCTTCGTTTAAGCGTCCCACTTGAGGTCGATGTTGCGATAAAGCCCGTTGAGATCTTTCTTGAGTTTTTGATCTTCCTCGACGTTGGGAAATTGCCCGACGATGCGTCCTGCTTCTAGTCGGTGATGTTTCTGGAGGCGCCAATATTTTGTTTCGTTGGGATTTTCCCCGACGTTGCGACCTGCTGCGCGGTGCCGATGATTTCCGGTCGTTGGGATCTTTTCCGACGTTGCGATCTGCTTCGCGGCGCCGATGTTTCCTGTCGTTTGGATCTTCTCCGACGTTGCGACCTGTTTCGCGGCGCCGATATTTCCGGTCGTTTGGATCTTTCCCGACGATGCAACCTACGTCGAAGCGCCGATATTTCCGGTCGTTGGGATCTTTTCCGACGTTGCGACCTGCTTCGAGGCGCCGATGTTTCCTGTCGTTGGGATCTTCCCCGACTTTGCGACCTGTTTCGCGGCGCCGATGTTTCCGGTCGTTTGGATCTGCACCCTACATCGTGGCGCCGATGTTTTTTTTCGTTGGGATCTTCCCCAACGTTGCGACCTGCTGCGCGGCGCCGATGTTTTAAGTCGTTGGGATCTTCCCCGACGTTGCGACCTGCTTCGCGTCGCCGATGTTTCCGGTCGTTGGGATCTTCTCCGACAGTCAGATGCAACATCAAGCGCAACATTTGACTTGCCCACAAGCAGCAGTGTGAGGAGATTCTATTACCCCAAGAGCTTCGACGACTGGAGCTTCAAGAATTTCCAACATAAAAAGGGGGAGTGTTTTTTGCGACGCGCTCTCTTATTGCCGATCGCCTTTCACAGCGATGTTGACGATTGTATTTCTCCCGAGTCGCTTTTCTTTAAGTTCTTTAGCTTCGTTTAAGCGTCCCACTTGAGGTCGATGTTGCGATAAAGCCCGTTGAGATCTTTCTTGAGTTTTTGATCTTCCTCGACGTTGGGAAATTGCCCGACGATGCGTCCTGCTTCTAGTCGGTGATGTTTCTGGAGGCGCCAATATTTTTTTTCGTTGGGATTTTCCCCGACGTTGCGACCTGCTACGCGGTGCCGATGATTTCCGGTCGTTGGGATCTTTTCCGACGTTGCGATCTGCTTCGCGGCGCCGATGTTTCCTGTCGTTTGGATCTTCCCCGACGTTGCGACCTGTTTCGCGGCGCCGATATTTCCGGTCGTTTGGATCTTTCCCGACGATGCAACCTACGTCGAAGCGCCGATATTTCCGGTCGTTGGGATCTTTTCCGACGTTGCGACCTGCTTCGAGGCGCCGATGTTTCCTGTCGTTGGGATCTTCCCCGACTTTGCGACCTGTTTCGCGGCGCCGATGTTTCCGGTCGTTTGGATCTTTCCCGACTATGCACCCTACATCGTGGCGCCGATGTTTTTTTTCGTTGGGATCTTCCCCAACGTTGCGACCTGCTGCGCGGCGCCGATGTTTTAAGTCGTTGGGATCTTCCCCGACGTTGCGACCTGCTTCGCGTCGCCGATGTTTCCGGTCGTTGGGATCTTCTCCGACAGTCAGATGCAACATCAAGCGCAACATTTGACTTGCCCACAAGCAGCAGTGTGAGGAGATTCTATTACCCCAAGAGCTTCGACGACTGGAGCTTCAAGAATTTCCAACATAAAAAGGGGGAGTGTTTTTTGCGACGCGCTCTCTTATTGCCGATCGCCTTTCACAGCGATGTTGACGATTGTATTTCTCCCGAGTCGCTTTTCTTTAAGTTCTTTAGCTTCGTTTAAGCGTCCCACTTGAGGTCGATGTTGCGATAAAGCCCGTTGAGATCTTTCTTGAGTTTTTGATCTTCCTCGACGTTGGGAAATTGCCCGACGATGCGTCCTGCTTCTAGTCGGTGATGTTTCTGGAGGCGCCAATATTTTTTTTCGTTGGGATTTTCCCCGACGTTGCGACCTGCTACGCGGTGCCGATGATTTCCGGTCGTTGGGATCTTTTCCGACGTTGCGATCTGCTTCGCGGCGCCGATGTTTCCTGTCGTTTGGATCTTCCCCGACGTTGCGACCTGTTTCGCGGCGCCGATATTTCCGGTCGTTTGGATCTTTCCCGACGATGCAACCTACGTCGAAGCGCCGATATTTCCGGTCGTTGGGATCTTTTCCGACGTTGCGACCTGCTTCGAGGCGCCGATGTTTCCTGTCGTTGGGATCTTCCCCGACTTTGCGACCTGTTTCGCGGCGCCGATGTTTCCGGTCGTTTGGATCTTTCCCGACTATGCACCCTACATCGTGGCGCCGATGTTTTTTTTCGTTGGGATCTTCCCCAACGTTGCGACCTGCTGCGCGGCGCCGATGTTTTAAGTCGTTGGGATCTTCCCCGACGTTGCGACCTGCTTCGCGTCGCCGATGTTTCCGGTCGTTGGGATCTTCTCCGACAGTCAGATGCAACATCAAGCGCAACATTTGACTTGCCCACAAGCAGCAGTGTGAGGAGGTTCTATTACCCCAAGAGCTTCGACGACTGGAGCTTCAAGAATTTCCAACATAAAAAGGGGGAGTGTTTTTTGCGACGCGCTCTCTTATTGCCGATCGCCTTTCACAGCGATGTTGACGATTGTATTTCTCCCGAGTCGCTTTTCTTTAAGTTCTTTAGCTTCGTTTAAGCGTCCCACTTGAGGTCGATGTTGCGATAAAGCCCGTTGAGATCTTTCTTGAGTTTTTGATCTTCCTCGACGTTGGGAAATTGCCCGACGATGCGTCCTGCTTCTAGTCGGTGATGTTTCTGGAGGCGCCAATATTTTGTTTCGTTGGGATTTTCCCCGACGTTGCGACCTGCTGCGCGGTGCCGATGATTTCCGGTCGTTGGGATCTTTTCCGAAGTTGCGATCTGCTTCGCGGCGCCGATGTTTCCTGTCGTTTGGATCTTCCCCGACGTTGCGACCTGTTTCGCGGCGCCGATATTTCCGGTCGTTTGGATCTTTCCCGACGATGCAACCTACGTCGAAGCGCCGATATTTCCGGTCGTTGGGATCTTTTCCGACGTTGCGACCTGCTTCGAGGCGCCGATGTTTCCTGTCGTTGGGATCTTCCCCGACTTTGCGACCTGTTTCGCGGCGCCGATGTTTCCGGTCGTTTGGATCTTTCCCGACTATGCACCCTACATCGTGGCGCCGATGTTTTTTTTCGTTGGGATCTTCCCCAACGTTGCGACCTGCTGCGCGGCGCCGATGTTTTAAGTCGTTGGGATCTTCCCCGACGTTGCGACCTGCTTCGCGTCGCCGATGTTTCCGGGCGTTGGGATCTTCTCCGACAGTCAGATGCAACATCAAGCGCAACATTTGACTTGCCCACAAGCAGCAGTGTGAGGAGGTTCTATTACCCCAAGAGCTTCGACGACTGGAGCTTCAAGAATTTCCAACATAAAAAGGGGGAGTGTTTTTTGCGACGCGCTCCTTTATTGCCGATCGCCTTTCACAGCGATGTTGACGATTGTATTTCTCCCGAGTCGCTTTTCTTTACGTTCTTTAGCTTCGTTTAACACTTAGGGAGTCGCTAATGGGTCCAACGGACCCAGTCCTTCATATTTTGCTTCTTAAATATTATAATTCGACGAATGCGACGTTGCCGCTCTTAGTACCTTTTAACGATAGTGTAGCACAGCAAATGACGACGTCGGCAGTCAGTTGGCGCGCTGCAAGTGAGTGCTACGGACGTAAAAGGTGTGTGTGGGTCCGCCGGACCCGGTAGCGACTAAATACGTAAGTGAATTTTGCATTTTGTTATTACTATTTATTTACCTATTTTCTTTATTTCTTTCGTAGAAAATGGCAACCAATAGGGTTTTAAGGCCTGAAGAGTTAGATGAATATCTAAATGAAGAAATAGAAAACGAAGACTGCTCTGAAACTGAAGACTGCTTAGATGTAAGTGAACATGAATCGGATTCCGAACAAGAAGGCGAAGTATTCAACTTCCCAAGGTCATCGGCATCAAATATACAATCTGAACATGAACTAAACTCAGAGCCAAGGCAAGGCATCCGTCGACCGGCGCCTGATCTCCGACGTCAGGATTTAGATTGTGTTCCATTGTCGATTTTACAAAATGGCTATTATATTGGTAAAGACAAAACTACTTTATGGAGTATTGAAGAACCCGCAAGAAATGTAAGAACTCGCAGTCATAATATCATGCGTGAAGTTCCTGGGCCTTGTCAAGAAATGTTGAACGCAACTACACTGTTGGAAAAGTTTTGTCTTTTTTTCCCCGATGAAATGTTGACGAAAATAACGGATTTTACAAATATTTACATGACTGAAAAAGTTCGAGACAATTTTGAAAGAGAGAGAGACTGTAAACCTACTAGTGTCACGGAAATAAAAGCTTTGTTTGGACTTCTTTTTTATATATCGGAAAATTGAGAGGAGCACACTTGAATACTAAGGACCTGTGGGCCACCGATGGTACCGGATGTGATATCTGCATAGCAGCTATGTCAAGAAGGAGATTTCACCTTTTGCTTAGATGCTTGCGTTTTGATGATATAAGAACAAGGCCAGCAAGAAAGGAAAATGATAAATTGGCGCCAATTCGAGAGATTTTTGAGCAATTTGTGGGTTATATTCGGAAATACTACAGGCATGGAGAGCATGTCACCATAGATGAAATGCTTTTAGCATTCCGTGGTCGATGTCCATTCCGACAATATCTTCCCAGCAAACCAGCCAAGTATGGCCTGAAAATATTTGCAGTCTGTGATGCTAAAACTTATTATACATCAAACCTTGAAATTTACGCCGGCAAACAAAATGATGGTCCAAATCAGATCAGCAACTCTCCAAGCGATGTGGTGAAAAGACTGGTGGACCCGATAAAAAGTTCTCATCGTAATATTGTCATGGACAATTGGTTTATGAGTGTTCCATTGATGACAGATTTACTGGACAACTTTGGCTTGACATGCTTAGGAACTCTCAGAAAGAACAAAAAAGAAATACCTCCTGAGTTTACTCAAACCAGAGGAAGACAGGAGCACGAAACTTACTTTGGGTTTCAAAATAATACCACATTGCTATCTTACGTGCCTAAACGTGGCAAAGTAGTTCTTTTAGCATCTACTATGCATCATGATGCTAAAATAGCCGTAGAAACCGGTGAACAAAAGAAACCTGAAATGATAACCGATTACAATAACCTCAAATGTGGAGTCGATGTAGTTGACCAAATGACTGGTACATATTCTGTGTCTAGACGAACTCAACGTTGGCCACTTTGCATATTTTTTGGGTTATTGAATATTGGCGGACTAAACGCTTACGTTATCCAAAAAGCCATGTTACCTTCTGATAACTTCACACGAAGAGATTTTATCAAAACATTGGCTATTTCTCTGATTGTACCACACCTTCATGAAAGAATTTCTATTACAAACATTCCTCAGCACATCAAAAATCGTATCCGAAATATAATACCAGAAGTAGAACCAACTGCTGCGTCCAACCCACCTGTGAGTGGACGAAAAGTGCGTTGCGGCCTATGTTATTGGAAAAAAGATAGGAAAACCAAAGTTTTTTGCACAAAGTGCAGTGTACCAATTTGTGGAGAACACATGAAGCATGTTTGTACAAATTGTTATAATTAAATTTTATGTACAAAGTGTCTGAAGAATGTTGACAAGTGTGATTTTACTCCAAAGAAGATATTATTTTTTTTGTAATTTTTTTTTATACTTCTGTGATGATTGATCTCTTATTACTATTCCGTTTATATAAGTATATTATAGTTGTGTAAGTAAATACAGAAAATTTTGTTTAAAATAAGTAAATATAAAAATTACAATGATTACCCTAAATCTTGTCACAAAACTAAGGAGAAATTAAGTATATTTTTGTAATAGCCTTTGTTTAAGTAAAATAAATAAATATTAATATTTGATTCAATAATATCTTTTATTATACATATAGAATCCGTATAAAAAAGTAAACATTTACGTTTATCATACAGTTCTGGAAAAAACTTATGACATTATACTGGGTCCAGCGGACCAGGTAGCGAGTACTTGTGCGACAAATTAGGACGCGAGTCCCTAAGTGTTAAGCGTCCCACTTGAGGTCGATGTTGCGATAAAGCCCGTTGAGATCTTTCTTGAGTTTTTGATCTTCCTCGACGTTGGGAAATTGCCCGACGATGCGTCCTGCTTCTAGTCGGTGATGTTTCTGGAGGCGCCAATATTTTGTTTCGTTGGGATTTTCCCCGACGTTGCGACCTGCTGCGCGGTGCCGATGATTTCCGGTCGTTGGGATCTTTTCCGACGTTGCGATCTGCTGCGCGGTGCCGATGATTTCCGGTCGTTGGGATCTTTTCCGACGTTGCGATCTGCTTCGCGGCGCCGATGTTTCCTGTCGTTTGGATCTTCCCCGACGTTGCGACCTGTTTCGCGGCGCCGATATTTCCGGTCGTTTGGATCTTTCCCGACGATGCAACCTACGTCGAAGCGCCGATATTTCCGGTCGTTGGGATCTTTTCCGACGTTGCGACCTGCTTCGAGGCGCCGATGTTTCCTGTCGTTGGGATCTTCCCCGACTCTGCGACCTGTTTCGCGGCGCCGATGTTTCCGGTCGTTTGGATCTTTCCCGACTATGCACCCTACATCGTGGCGCCTATGTTTTTTTTCGTTGGGATCTTCCCCAACGTTGCGACCTGCTGCGCGGCGCCGATGTTTTAAGTCGTTGGGATCTTCCCCGACGTTGCGACCTGTTTCGCGTCGCCGATGTTTCCGGTCGTTGGGATCTTCTCCGACAGTCAGATGCAACATCAAGCGCAACATTTGACTTGCCCACAAGCAGCAGTGTGAGGAGGTTCTATTACCCCAAGAGCTTCGACGACTGGAGCTTCAAGAATTTCCAACATAAAAAGGGGGAGTGTTTTTTGCGACGCGCTCTCTTATTGCCGATCGCCTTTCACAGCGATGTTGACGATTGTATTTCTCCCGAGTCGCTTTTCTTTTAGTTCTTGAGCTTCGTTTAAGCGTCCTACTTGAGCTCGATCTTGCGATAAAGCCCGTTGAGATCTTTCTTGAGTTTTTAATCTTCCTCGACGTTGTAGACTAAGCTCCCGTTGCACGAAACCCTACCTCACAAGATGGCAGATCAGAAATGTAATATAGTGATAGATACTACTTAGAAACACTGGATTTTAGTGTGTTGCCATCGCATATCCTGGAAGAACTTATATTTTTTTTCGTCGTCGTATCGCTATTTTGATCGAAAATTACATCATAAGGTGGCAGATCGAAACGTTTACTCATCGAAAGAGACAGATTTGGAGATAACAACCCGCATTTGTTGCCAGCCCAAAGCCTGGCAGGTTTCGAGATCAGCCATGTTTTATGAGCCCCAAAAATGGGGTCAATTACCTCATCAGATGGCACGATGAAACTGATGCAGATTGATTGCCCTAGATGTGCCGTTCATGAATATATAGGGTTGCCTGCCTTCAGCTTAGTAGTTTTTCTGGTCAGCCACCTCGAACAAAATATGTCAAAATCTTGGAATAACGAGAAATTCTTGTATAGATGCTATGATTCAGGGTATAATTTAATATAAATCGGGATATTAAATAAAAGTCGACGTACTTGTGATGTAGTAGATAAGTATATTATATTCTACCTCTGTGAGTGCACTATAAAACCTATTTACACACCAAATATAATCAGTATTTACTCAGCATCTGAGATGTTTCATTCTCCTTAGTCCCGTCCATATATGGCGACCCTGCCACTTGAGCGAACATTTGTCAATCATGTGCGCATTTAATCTAAATCGTTCTCTGAGCGAGTGTCATCGAGTTGGAAATTCATTGAAAGAAAGTCATCATGTGTCAATCAAAAGTACGGAATGAAGAGGTTTTCGTCAACCAGAACAGTGCCTTTGGAAGCCACAACTCGGCCATCATAGAGGAGTTCAAGTATCATTTATCCACGATAAGCGTTGTGGTTATAATCATATGTACGCTGTTACTTCTAGGAGTTGCCTATATGTTATACAGACTGTACAAAAAGTGCCATCAGTCTTGGATGAGGGAGCAATTAACAAGACATATTTTGCGGCGATCATCTAATCGTACCAGGAATTACCGAGATCCAAAGGTTGCATGTGAGGGGTGCAACTATCGGTCTGGCGACATCAGCAAGGACATACCGGGTCAGTAGAAAGTGCAGGAAATCTACGATTTACACATGAGTGTCAGTGCGTTTTTATTAAGTGAATTTGTGTGTGCGTGTATAAGTATCAATCAGTGAACATTGTAATAATCCTACTAATGACTGTAATGAATAGTAATGTATGAACATTTATTTAATTTAAATAGTGAGCTAAATAAAATAAGAAGATATTTAGTGAAAATCGGCCCAGGTAGACGACAGGGTGAAGTAGTATTGAGGAAAATGAAAGAAGCTGATAATATAGTAAGTCTCTTTAATACCGATTTGGACAAAATAGAACAGTTGAGATCAAACTTAAAAGAAGAAGAATGTATAAAAATTGAAAAATTGATAACGTCTTTTTTTAGTTTATATGACAATATATTAGACTTATGTACTATTCCATCTAGAGAGAAGAGTCCTAATAAGGTAGAAATCATGGCTAAGTTTGAATTAAAAATCGCGTTGAGCTTATTACCAGTTATAACAGATGACGAAACAAGTGTAAAGCAACTTATAGACGGAATAGAATATTATCAAACAGAGCTCGATCAAGAAGGTCAGGCTAAATTAATCAACTTTGTTTTAAAAAGTCGACTTTCACAGGCGGCCAAGTTGAAGCTAAATAATACATATGATAGTGTGGAAAGTCTGATTAAGGCAATTAAATCGCAATTGCTGCCTAAAAAGTCAGCAACGGCTTTGCATCATAAATTGCTTAACTTTAGGCAAAATGATCTTTCAGTAAACGAGTTCGGAAAGCAAATTACCGATTTGTTTGGAAACCTGACGATTACTCAATCCGAAGGGAATGAGATCAGTTATAATGTATTAAGACCTTTAAACGAAAAACAGGCTATAAAAAGCTTTGCTGATGGGTTGAGAAATCGTCGGTTGAGTACCATAATATCGGCAAGAAATTTCACAAGTTTGAGTGATGCCGTTCAGGCAGCTATAGACGAGGAGGTTTCATACCCGTCCACGTCAGCTGATATCTTGACTATGCGCCGTAATAACTCCTATCAATACAGGAATTACAGAGGTCAGTACAGGAATCTCAGAGGTGAATCATCAGGACGAGGACCAGCGCGAGCGCAGTCTCAGGATGATTCACTGCGCCATGACAACAACTGGGGAGGTGATCAAAGCAGAGGCCGTGATCGTGCGGTTCGATCGTCTCGAGGAACCAGAATACAAGAAACTCTCAAGTGCAGCAGCAACAAATGCATATTTTGGCAGACTCGGATTCGCGAGAAAATCAGACACAGTCTGAAGATCCCGAAATACCCGACAAGTTTTTTCGTGAATAACAATCTAATTATGTCATGTAATAGCATATGTCATATTAAATTAAACTTAAACAAGAACGGTTATGGGCACTCGTGGCTAATTGACACCGGTGCATCAATTTCAGCCATCAAAAAGGAACATGTACTCAAATTAAACATTCCAATCCAAAAGGGGAAAGTTGTTGTAAATGGTATCGGTGGCAAAGCTCAGACCATCGGATATGTCTATCTTAATCTATATATAGGTGATCAGATTCTAAATAATAAATTCTTTGTATTCGAATCATTGCCATGTAAGGCAAGCGGTATATTGGGCCAAGACTTTATGCATAAATATAAATCGGTATTGGATTTTGAAAACAATACAATAAAACTGCGGAATAAAAATATTACAATAGATTTACCAATAATTCAAGAACAACACGCATTAACTATACCCGCGAGATCAGAATCACTTCATTTTATTAAAACCGACATCTCACAAGAGTGTGTTGTCTGCGCATCCGAGATAAAAGAAGGGTTGTATTTAGCAAGTACACTAGGAACGCCGATAAACGGGAGAATACCAGTGCGAGTTTTAAATACCACTGAAAATGATGTGTATTTAAAGGATCTGAAACCAACGATACTTTTAGCAAAAGACTATAATATTTGCACATTCCAAAAGACCGTCCAGAACGCGGAAAGGGTAAAGGTGCTTTTTAAATTACTAAATTTAGATCATTTGAGCTCGGAGGAAGAACAAAGCATTAAAACCATATGTGCCAAGTACAATGACATATTTTACCTAGAAGGGGATAAACTAACAACGACAAAAATATACAAGCATTCGATAGCTTTAAAACCCAACACGGTACCCTTGTATTCAAAACCTTATAGACTACCACATTCCCAAAAAAGAGAAATAAAAGAACAAGTAGATAAAATGCTTGAACAAGGCATTATAGAACCATGCAATAGTGAGTGGTCGAGCCCTGTTCTCTTAGTGCCTAAAAGGTCGGATTCAAATGGGTTGAAAAAATGGCGTCTAGTAATAGATTATCGTAAATTAAATAATTGCATACAGAACGATAAATTCCCGCTGCCAAACATAAGTGAAATATTAGACTCATTGTCAGGTTGTATGTATTTTACACATTTAGATCTAAATCAGGGTTTTTACAATGTTGAACTTGATCCTGCCAGTAGAAAGTATACAGCTTTTTGTTCGGGACAGTTTCAAATGACTAGAATGCCCATGGGACTAAAGACCAGCCCTAGTTCGTTTTCGAGAATGATGACCATGGCCATGGCTGGTCTTTGTTACGAGAAGTGTTTATGTTATCAAGACGATCTTATTGTTTTAGGCCGGAATCTAACGGAACACAACAAAAACTTAATCGAAGTTTTAGAAAGATTACGTAATGTAAATTTAAAATTAAATCCTTCCAAGTGCGATTTCCTAAAAAAAGAGTTACTTTATTTAGGACACATTGTATCAGACAACGGGGTACTTCCCGATCCGGGAAAAATAAAGGCAGTACAGAACTATCCCGTGCCTCAAAACACAGGAGAAGTGAAACGTTTTGTAGCTTTGGCAAATTATTATAGAAAATTCATACCCAAATTTGCCGAAATAGCTTATAGCATGAACTTATTATGTAGAAAGAATAAAGCATTTATTTGGGATGAAAATTGTCAGAAATCGTTCGAAACCCTTAAAAAATGTATGACAACACCCCCCGTCCTACAATATCCTGACTTCTCCAACTCTAATCAGTTTATCGTACAGACTGATGCATCAGGTTATGCGATAGGGGCTATTTTATCTAATTCTGACGGCCGTCCAGTTGCTTACGCCAGTAGAAGCCTGAACAAAGCCGAACGGAATTATCCAACGATCGAAAAGGAACTTTTAGCCATCGTATGGAGTGTGAAACATTTTAGACCATACTTATATGGTCGTACTTTCAAAATAATTACAGATCATAAGCCGCTGGTATATTTGTTTAGTCAGAAGGACCCCTCAAGTAGGCTACTTAAGTTTAGATTATGCTTAGAGGAGTATGACTATTTCATTGAATACATAAAAGGTAAAGAGAATGCGGCCGCAGACGCGCTATCTCGCGTTACAATGACTTCACAAGAATTAAAAGAAATTAGCGAGTGTACATGTGTTATGACACGAGCGCAAAGAAAAAGATTAGAACCTAATATTTCTGTTAGTGAAAATGAACTGGACAAGGACAACTTGCCAAATCAGCCGAAATTAGTCGAGTCCAATGTAAAACCAGAAAACGCAGTGGAATTACGGTTCATCGACAAAAAGTACTTGGCTAAGTTACAAAAACAGGATAGGATAAGCTACTCGAATGAAATATTTCTATATGACAGTAATCAATTGATGCTATTTATAAATCCATCTGCTCAATCGCAATTGACGCCAGCCGCATTTGTGAGAGAGATGTGTAAAATTTGTGACCAACTCAATGTAAAGCAAATATATTTCATGAAAAATAAAAACAATACAATATTTGTAGAAACATTCACAAATGAGATAAAAAATACAACTAATTGGAATGGGCCTAATGTTACTATATTAAAGGAGGTAGAGAGAATTGAAAATAAGGATGACAGGCGAGTCATACTGAATGACTTCCATCTTTTGCCCACAAGTGGACATGCGGGCATTAGACGCATGTTAAATAACATCAAAAAGTATTATTTCTGGCCAGGACTAGAAAAGGATGTTATTAATTTTGTGGAAAAATGCTCTAAGTGTCAAAAGCAGAAGTATACAATTACTGTAAAAGAACCAATGGTTATTACCTCTACGGCTCATTCTACATTTGATAAAATTTATCTGGACTTAGTGGGTCCACTAGATAGGGATCACTATAATTATACTTATATTCTAACACTTCAATGCGAACTTTCAAAATATGTATGTGCTTTATCGCTGGTAACAAAAACATCAACAGAAACCGCACGTGTTTTTGTCAACAACTTTATTCTGCAATACGGTGTCCCCCGGGAGATAGCTACTGATCGAGGCGCCGAGTTTATGTCGGAGACTTTTAAGGAGGTATGTAAGCTTCTTAACATTTCTTAATTAAATTCCACAGCATATCACCATCAAAGCATCGGGGCGCTAGAGAACTCCCACAAGAATTTAGGGTATTTTTTAAGAATACACGTAGAAGAAAAACCAGAATCGTGGAGTACTTGGCTACCATTCTGGTGTTTTGCATACAACACTACAGTTCATACCTCGACTAAATTCACGCCATTTGAGCTTGTTTTTGGTAAAACATGCAATCTGCCAAGCAACCTTGCCAAAACTATAGAACCCTTGTATAATTATGATAATTATCCCCTGGAGCTCAAATACCGGTTACAGGTTTCGCTATCGGAGGCGCGGAGAAACTTAATCAAAAGTAAATTAGAAAGGAAACTTAAATATGATGAGCACATAAGGCCCATAAAGTACAAAAGGGGCGATAGTATACTGATCAAAAGTGAAACTGGTAATAAACTCACAAACCTTTATACTGGACCATACAAGGTCATTCAAGACTTGTCGCCTAACGTTGAGGTTAATATAAATGGGAAATCAGATATAATTCATAAGAATCGAACGAAATTTTATCATGTATGATTAATTGTTTATTATAACGAAGGTACCAAAACAGGTAACTGACTATTACAATTTGAACAGATGTTCAGAATTGTAGCGAACATAATAACGTGTTAACTAACATGGTATGCACTGGATAGTTATTAGTAGATACTTATTCGTATTACAGCCAATGTTATTGTTATATTTATACTCGCATGAATGAATTGATAACACAATACAAATGACGTAAGCTTGTAATTAGTTTTATAATTATGTAGATTAAGCACGATGTATTAAAATGTATTTTCAAAATGTACCTATCCTTTGTAATGCTAATGTCTAACTTATTAATGGCATGCAAAAAAAAAAAAAAACATCTTATAATAAAATTGTTATCTTTTTTTTTTTTTTTTTTAATACCGTGGGAGGTGTGATGTAGTAGATAAGTATATTATATTCTACCTCTGTGAGTGCACTATAAAACCTATTTACACACCAAATATAATCAGTATTTACTCAGCATCTGAGATGTTTCATTCTCCTTAGTCCCGTCCTTATATACTAACAGACTTGCGTCTCATGGTGTTGAAATAATAGGGTAAATGTACCAGTTTTGGTCATATCTTCAAATATTGAAAAAAGTGATGTTGCCTTTTACTTTCAACGTGATATACACTCCTTTGCAAAAAACGGGCACCTAAGAGACACCCCACACTAGCGTCTTTCAAGCGTCGTCGTCGTGCCAGCGTCCGCGCAACGTCCACCCGACGTCGACGTCGCGGCGACGCGACGCCAGCGCTGGACGGCTGCCGAACGCCGATCGTGCGCGGCGCTGGCGTCGCGTAGCCGCGGCTCCTGTCGCGTACAAGCAGTGTGAAAATGGATTCCGACGAAGAAGCACTGCTGCTGATATTACTGATCCAAAAATTACGGAAACGAAAAAGGAAACGTCGTCGTCAACATTGGGAACATCCTCTGTGTAGTGTTAGATTTCAGGAAAGCGATTATTTCGTATTGTATAGTCAACATATAAAAAATAATAAAAAATACTTCTATGATTATTTACGGATGCCAAAACGAATATTTGACGAACTATTACAATTGATACAAAACGATATAAAATAAAAATAGTAAATATGTCGCCGTACAGTGACTCTTGTGAAGTGTCCGTTTCATCTAATGAATTGGCTGACAGTGTTGTCGTATCCCTTGCCGTAAAATAGCCCTGTTGTTGTTGTTGTTGGTCATGATTTGGCATGGTGTATCTCGACATTTGGGTATACTTTTTGATTATACCCATAATTTCCATCTTTGCGTCCATTTTGTAATTTGAGTCTATCGCACCAAAATCTTCTACAAGTGACATAAAAAACTGTTGATCACCATAATTTTTATCCTGTCCTTTATTCAGCATTCTTTCATATAAAATGTTTAACATTTTTTCTTGGGTGTTCTTTTTTGTTGTATTTTCTTTTTGAGATTCATTAGTAGAACTGCTTGATTTTTGTGGTCTAACCTGTGATAGAGGGTTTAAAAACCCCAAAAATTTGGAATACAGATACTCTCTGCTTGTTGATGCACCCGACCCACTCTTTGTCGTTTTATTTCTTTCCCTTGTGTAGCGATCTCGTATACTCTTCCATTTTTTTTGTAATTTTAAAGCTGAAACAATTTAATTTTTTTTTCAGATATTTGGCAACTGGATGTTCATTTAAAGATTTGCAATATTCGTTTAGAAGGGGCTATTCAACAGTGCAACAAATAGTACGAACAACATGCTTAGCGATAATTAAATGCTTATTTTATATTTGCAAACCACCCACACAAGCAACAGATTGGATTAATATTGCAAACGGGTTTAGAGATAAGGCAAATTTTCCGAACTGTATTGGAGCCATCGACGGGAAACACATCAGAATAATAAGACCATGTGATAGTGGCTCGCTTTTCTTCAACTACAAAAAGTATTTTTCAATAAATTTATTGGCAGTGTGTGATTCAAATTATGAATTCATTTACATTGATGTCGGCAGCTACGGAAAATCTTCAGACTCGACCATTTTTATGGAAAGCGATTTGAAAAATAATATGGACGAGAATGTGTTAAATATACCCCCACCAGCCCCAGTAACAGAAAACGGCGAGCCTCTTCCTTTTGTACTCGTAGGCGATGAAGCATTCCCTTTATCAGCTTATATGCAACGACCTTACCCGGGAAAACATTTATCACACCAACAAAGAGTGTACAATTACAGACTAAGCCGTGCAAGAAGGTACATAGAGTGCAGTTTCGGCATCATGACAAACAAGTGGAGAATTTTTCATAGACCTTTGAATGTGGGATTAGATTTTAGTGAAGAAATAATAAAAACTTGTTGCATACTACATAATTTTGTTAGGTCAAGAAAGATACAAACAACACGCGCTGAAACCAACATACCATCGAATTCCGCAACAGTGAATAATGAAAATATCGATATACAAGAAATCATACGGCTATCGACCGGATTCGCTGAAAGAAATAAATTTGCTAATTACTTCGTTTCAAGTCTTGGTTCATTAACATGGCAAAGTGACAAAATATAAAAGTTTACACTCTTCATTTTTTTCTCTTGTTGTTTTTATTTCAAACTCTCGAATAAACAAAGTACACATCTCTTCCCAAGCCTTTCTTTTAAGAATGCGATCACTATATTCTCTTTTTGACATATCCCACAACACAGGCCGATTTTGTATTTCTTGAATAAAAAGTTCAGTATCAAACACATCTTCGAGCGGTGACTGCATTTTGGATAATACGTGTGCACTCTATACTGACGACGTTACAACTGACGCGACGCGTGCGGCGCAAGAGGGCGAGGTACTGGTGGGGAGCGGGGCAAATAGATTGCGTTGAGCATTGTACTTGTTCGCAAAAAACGTTGAATCGCGTCGCGGCTACGCGACGCCAGCGCCGCGCACGCTCAGCGTTCGGCAGCCGGCCAGCGCTGGCGTCGCGTCGCCGCGACGTCGACGTCGGGTGGACGTTGCGCGGACGCTGGCACGACGACGACGCTCGAAAGACGCTAGTGTGGGGGGTCCCTAACAGTACTAGAAATAGGGACCAACTAGTTCAGCCAGGCTTTAGACTCGCTAAAGTAGACTCATCTTTCATGGGGTACTGTTTGAGATGCTATAATAAAATTCCACAAAGTATTCTTGAACTGAATGAGACGAAATTTAAAACATGCGTTAAACGCACACTATGTAAACAAGCATATTACAAGTTGAGCGATTATATCGCTGATAAAAATGCTTGGCTTAATGCTGGTCCTGCTCCACATGGACAGGGGCGCAAAAATTGATAGCATTAAATGGTATTGTTGGAGCTGCTGAAGATTGTACAAACTTATCTTTGCATTGTATAGATTCAATGTTAGTATTATATAATCGCATAGCCTATATTGTGTGAGTACTATGTACTAGTAAGCTATCATTCACTGGAAACCTACGGCAGTTCTTGACTTGAATGTGCCCTGGCGGTTGAGGGTATGTCATGCTCTCTCAAATGTCTCGCTGATGGTGGCGCGTGTGTCGGACCATTTAGTTCCCTTCAAAATGGTTGAGCTGAATGGTGCTGATCCATGCGTCATGTTCGTGAACGGGCGCTGTCAGTTGTGACTGGTCATCTCTTAGTCGCCATGGTTTATTTGAATTATTTAGTTTTTGAGTTGTATTTTATTTTTGTTTTGCTATGGACACTTTTAACGTGCACATCTTGCTACATTGTTCTCACATAATATACCATCTCAACATGAATGATGTAACCAAGATTTTGTAACAATATTTTGATTTAAAAGAGTGTCCATGGAGTTTCTTGCCCGTTCTTCTCCATAGAGATCTACGCTAGGGAATGGGCAACTACAGTACTTTCACAGTTTTTATGTCTTGTGACTGGGACTGTAGCTACTTTAAATGTTCATTTTTGTTTCGACAATTCAAAAGTGCCTGTAACTGGCCTACTTGAAATAAATGCTTTGATTTTGATTTTGAATGCACGACCGCACACCGCAAGAGTTGTAAGACAGACTCTCGCCGCAGCTGACATCAATGTCCTGCCCTGGCCTGCTCAGTCGCCAGACTTGAACCCGATTGAGCATGCATGGGATATGCTACAGAGAAGAGCTCTGCCGAATATGGAGGGTATCCAGTCGCAAGAAGACCTTTTTTTGTTGTTGCAACGAACATGGGCGACCATTCCACAGCGTGATTTGGATGAACTCATTTTGAGTATGCCAAACCGATGTTCTTGTGTTGTTAGTGTTCGCGGTAGAAACACGGATTATTAATTGTTTAAGTTACCCAATAAAATTTTAAAGAAAACTGTTATTTCAGTCTTTTTTTCGAACTTTAATGTTAGTGGTTCAAATGTCAAAAATCCCTTTATTAGGAAAATGGTAAATTTCTTTATTAATGCAAAGGTGACTTGGTTTATCGTTATTGTGACAAACGAAAACACTTTATTTGATGAATCCTTAAAGAAAATTTTAATTAATATCAATCAGGAGAAAAGTTATTGCAAAAATATATGTTGATCCCTAGACACTTTTGATGTGTGTATATGACTATACAAAAATAGTTACCATATGGCTTATATTCAGTCTGACATAACTTAACGTAATCTCTGTGGAGATCAATCAATGTTTTACTGCCATCAATATAAAGTTTATTAGTATTACTGCGACAGTAATGGCTGTCCATAGTCGGAATAGATTGTATGTGCTCCCTTATTTCGGATTTAATAATATTCGGTATCCATGCTTTCCTCTACCATCTACAACGTTACTCATTGTAGGTATACGCTTTTCAAAGGCAGTCCTTATTACGCGATCATTTAAGGCAAGTGTGGATTTAAAGAACGTTTTACAAACACATGCTTTATTATTTTGAACCGAAAAATAAAATGCATTGTTGCTTTGCCTAGGATTTGCCGCATTTGTGTATTTATATGGATTAATTATAGTAGTGCTGTTTATAATGAATTGTCTCTGCATCGTTATGTTGCCCAAATTGTAATATTCATGAAAGATTTTCTGTCTTTCTGCTTCTGACACATTTGCAGAACATTTTAGACGACACTTCTCACCACATAGTGGCCCTACTTTTCCAGCTGGAATTACTTTTTTTAGTTTTTTTGATGTGTAGCTTTGACCTGTGTTTCTTAAACGTTTCGCGACTTCCGATTTCCAGTCGTTAATATTTCGTTGTCGTTTACGTGTGAGTTTTTTGTTCAAATCTATGTTTTCAACCTGAGAGTGCAAGTGGAATGATTTCGATGCAAGAGACGTGTAATGCAGGTGGAATGTTTTCGCGGTGGGCGGAATGTGAGCGTGTACTAGAAGCTGATGATGATGAACTGCAATTGGAGGAGCTGGAGCTGGAAGATGAACTTGAATTCGTTGATGATATTGAAGCTGATCTATGTCTTAAGTTCGGATCTTTAACGCTGTCATCTGAATCGAAATCGGGTCCATCACTTTTATTGGCTTCACTTAGATCAGTGTTAGATGTGCCTAAAATATAAATAAATTTTTTAATGATAAATATACCTAAATATAAATAAATGAAGGAATAGTAACCTCCGTTCAGATTAAAAAATCATTCAAATATCGTCGGTTCAAAGGTAAAACTAATTAAGTGGCTTACTTGACTAATGGAGATAATTAAGATTTTGCGTTTTTTTAGTCTGGAAAATCAATAGAATGTTAACAGGTACTGAAACTTCCTGTGAACAAGTGAAATTATGTATTTTATAATAGTATTTTTATATTTTTGTCTAAAATCAATTAGTTTTTATGTAAATAAGAAAAATGTACTTAATGATTTTTTCCTCTTTCTTTTTATGTAAAATAGTGTATTTAATGAAAAACTTGGTTAAAATTCCATAGAAATGTAATTTAAAAAAAACGTTAATATTTTTATTTTTTTTAAGAATGCCTTCAGGTTTAAATTTCATCTCCACTTTCATTTTCATCTGGTTCAGGCAAGCGCTCCGGACCATTACGTTCTATTGCAGGTAAGTTCTTAAACCAAGGATGAAGTTCTTCTAGTATGTGGCCAGCATTCACAAGTTTAACTAAGTCTGCTTTCTTTGCATTAGATATTGGCAGTGGCCAGAATATGCAGGGTTCAAAACTACAATTGCAGCTGTTCTTCTACGACCTCTACCAAATACGTTTACTTTCTTGTATTCTGAAGAATGATTATACCGACAGAACAGTATTAGTACTTTTGAATGCAGCCACAATTAATGTTTGTAGAAGCATAACCAATGTATTCGTCACCGTAAAATTGTCAAATACGTTAAATTACAATATAACGTGTATCTATCTAGCGATATTGTAGTCTCGAATTATTGTCAACTGAACATACGGAAGTATCTCTGCCCCCATAATCGGGACTTGGGGCACCCCCCCGTCAGGTTAGTTAGGTTCCTTTAAACCTTGCACTCGGAAATACGCTGCCCCGCGAAGTGGGGCTCCGTCGACTACGCTTTTTAGGGGAATATAAAGTGTTTTAAGGTTAGGTTATAATAATCGGTATTTCTCAGGAATGGTACAATATCTTTTCATGAGAGTTGTACCACTGGGCAAGGGGGACTCCTCCTTCCCTCCACACCGCGTGAGTTGACTACCATCGCATGCATTTCACGTAAAATAATGCGTTTTGTTGTAAGCAGTATGTTCATTTGACAATATTTCGAGATTTTACAATATCGCTAGAGATATTACAATATAACGTATTTGACAATTTTACGGTGACATATTCATCTCTCAATATGCTTACGACTTCATTTTGTATGACATACAGAAGAAATTATCCGATTCAGTATCCCAGATACAAAACGCGTTACATACTTTTCAAAAGTTGACAGATTTTGGTCTAAACATTTCTCATAAAAAAACAAAGGTGTGCCTTTTTAGTAGGGGGAGAAGAAGGAATGATATCCATCTAACTGTTAATAACAACCGCATTGAACAAGTACCTTGTGTCAAATACATTGGAATGTGGTTAGACAGTTCCTTAAAGTGGGGTAAACATATTAACGAGATCCGGGAAAAAGTATGTCGATTTTTAAATATTTTCAAAATATTAGCTAGTGCTAAATGGGGGGTACACCCCTTACATCTCAGAAGGCTATACATAGCTATAATCCGAAGTAGGATGGATTATGGTTGCTTCTTATACGGAAACTGTGCAACCTGTCATCTTGTTAAGCTTGACAAAGTGCAAAATCAAGCAATGAAAATCATAGGAGGCTTTATTAGAAGCACGCCTATCCATGTGATGGAAAGTGAGCTGTGCCTCCAACCGTTATTTATTCGAAGATTGTTTCTCGCATGTAAATTTTATTTAAGATCCAAATCGGTTCGTCATAATATTCTTATTAGTACAGTGGAGGAACTGTCTGACCAATGTCAAGGATTGTACTGGAGAAACAAAACACTGCCATTGTTAGTGGATGTTCACAGAGTCTACTCAGAAAAGCCTTTGTACTCTAGTCCGGTATTAGATATTTATTCCTTGGTTACTTGGGTAACCAATATAGATTTAACTAGTGTGGTAAGCGATACAATTAAGGGTATAAGTTCGGCAAAAAGACTGATTAATATTTCTGATCTCAACAATACATGTGTAAGAATGATAGAGGATAAGTTTAGTCCACACTATAAAATATTTACGGATGGGTCCAAGGATGGTTCAGACTTCGGAGCTGCTTTTTTTGACCCTCAACTTAATACAAAAGCTAAATTCAAAATTAATGCCAACATTTATATTATTTATTGTGAACTCATAGCTATGTCTGAAGCCCTGTTGTATTTATTGAATATAAATCAAGAGAACTTTGTCATATTTTCGGATTCAAAAAGCAGCATCCAACATTTGGCTCGAATAACCTCGAGTCTTCGAGGGTTCCCGATTGCCATAGTTATTGTAGAATTGATCTGTAGGATGCAGTCTATGAATAAAACTGTCACTATACAATGGATTCCCTCACTCGTTGGAATCATGGGTAACGAGGAAGCAGACTTAGCAGCGCGACAAGCGTCCTATGAAGGGATAGATTACAAATGCGAACCGGTATACTCAGATTGGCTTGGTCATGTCAAAGAACTGTGCAGACAAAGATGGCAAGAATATTTTGACGAACGATCGAAGTTAAAGGCAATATGGTATAAAACCATTCAGTCTGAACCGCTCCGTTACCCATGGTTCGAAGGTCGGGAGATACAAGAGATATGTTGTAGCTCTGTTGAGGATGCGTTCAGGTCACATCCCATCTAACAAATTTAATTTTTTAATGGGTAAAAGTTCCTCACCAAACTGCGAAGTTTGTGGAGTAATTGAGGATATTTATCACGTGTTGATGGAATGTGACCGGAACATACACGTCAGACAAGATTTGTCTGGTATGGGATTCGAAGTGGAAGCATGTAACAGCATTATAGCGTCCCCTTTGTCGGAGAAGGCTAGGATGTTGTGTCGGCTGTTGTTAGTTAAGTATGAAAACGAATAGGTCATGTTTATAATAAGAACTGTGCATTACCCATTGTTTAGTGTTAAATTGTTTAATGTAATTGTTATGGGGGTGACATTATCACTAAGTGATAAAACCCCTTAAAATAAATAAAGATTAAAAAAAAAAAAACTTTGTAACAAGGTTAGATTTGATGTGGCACCGAATTACACAATTTAAGTAAAACTGTTAATGCGTCTGCTCTAGCTAGTACACGAGATGGAACTGCATAGTTTTATATTGTATATAGTCATAATAGTGTACATAGTCATATTTTGGGTCTGTATAGTGTCGTGTGTTGTGTGTGTGTCACGGTTATCTTTTCCAGTATATACTATACACTTCCAGAGATAACCAATTGAAGACTCACATAGCTCGTAAGTTTTCACGCTGACTTGTGCAGCCTTCGACGTAATCTTTTGAGCGAAGCGCAGACGACCTGACCACTTCAAAAGTGATTCGTCCACGACTATCTCCTTTGATGGATAATATAGACTGGAAAACTTAGTGTTAAAATAGTCAATTACGCTATCTATTTTCCAAGTCTTACTGGACTTGGGGGTAGTGTCATTGTCCGTGAAGTGCATCAATGACTTACGGAGCAAAAAACGGTCGTATGTCATTATAGCACGGAAGTATGGCATAGTGCCATACCCGTTGAATTTAAAATAGAGTTTTTCTTCAGGGAGGGGATTTTTTAAATCAGTCCAGTAGTTCCCGAGATTAGCGCGTTCAAACAAACTTTTCAGCTTAATAATATTTATATAACAAAATGGTAAAGAGCATAGATTAATGTGACTCTCTAAACGGCAAGGCATCCAATAAATATATTTTTATAGGAATTACTTACTTCAAGGCATCCAATAAATATATTTTTAATAATATTTCCGGGTGCAGGGTTTAAAGGAACCTAACTAACCTAACGGGGGGGTGCCCAAGTTCCGATTATGGGGGCAGAGATACTTCCGTATGTTCAGTTGACAATAATTCGAGATATTAAAATATCGCTAGAGAGAAACACGTTATATTGCAATATAACGTGTTTGACAATTTTACGGTGACATTTACATCGTTTTGGCAAAGTAGGTATAGCCGCGTATCGAGAGCGTAATGTCGGCCAATATGCGAATAGGAGACGGCGACAGGCGCCCAATTTGTAAGGGAACAACAACGATATTTTTTTCGCATACGAAGGATAACTGAATGACTCTACCTGCGATGATCGGATGAATGACTGAATGACGGATGACAGTCGCACAATCGATTAATGAATACTAATAAGAATTCAAGAATGGCCTGTTACCTACCATATATTTCCATACATTGAGTGACATTTTTTAATATAAACTAACGCTATTATCTTTGCTGTTTTATCCATATTATTTATTGAGACTTCACTCATAGGGTGTAAAACACCTCTTAACGATTCCGAAAACCACTTATTCTCCCCGTCGTTGCGATAGTTTTTTTGTAAAACATCATACCTTCTAGTTACGGAGATATTGAGTTCCAACTTTTTTTTTAATACAAGTTTTTACTGAAAGATTTTTACTTTTAACACCTCTACGAACTCCGTACTATTCAATCCATCCAATGTTTTAACCCTTTAACGGGCATAAGGATCTGGCAGTGAAAAAGTAAAACTGGTTTTGATTTTGGGCATGGTATGAGAGTAGAAAATAAAATACTTGATACTTTATTTTTATTATTTTTATGGTATGAAATCGGTTCCCTATGCCTAATATGCAAAGTGTAGGAATAGAGGAAGTGTTATTAAACAAAGCAACTTTTTGAATAGGGTAAGTCCGGGGTAGTTGGCCATAGTTTTTCTTAAGCATTGCTAAAAAAAAGCTTACATATTAGTACAGAAATTTTTATTTGTAATTAAACTTTGAACAATCAACTATAATATACTTAGCACAAAAGTAACAATTACTAATGAGATCGCCTTAAAAAAACCTATTTTTTTAAATCACAATTGGCCATCTCTCCCGGCGTATCCGGGTGTGATGACCATAGCATTAGAGGTAGGTAAGATAGCCATAACTTAAACCGTTTTTCGTCCTAATTTCTATACTTAATCAGTCTTTTCTTCTCCTCACCACATTTGGAGCACATGTCATCAAATTCTGTGCAATTTTCGTGAACCCAAAACTGGCACCCATTGCATAGGACCCATTCTTCCACGAGCTGTGTTTCATAATAATTCTCTCCACATCCGCGACAGTTGTCCTTTTCGTCGTTCTTCTTATTCTTTTTCATATCTTGTATTAATGTTAACGGGGCATCATCACTGCTATCAGAAACATATGCCATATGGCCATCACATACCGATTTCAACTGGCCATCTCCTTTTTTTCCGGGAGAGATGACCATGCCTAATATAAAAACGAATCAAAACACAACACGAGTAATTTTGAGGTTAGAACAATAAATTGACTGTTTATTTGACAACAAATGCAAAAAACACTATTATTTTATGAAACTAATATCACAATCTAGTAAAACACGAAACCTCTAATAAATTTTTAAATTAGTTCAAACAATAAACAAGGTTTTACTCACTTTTGGATTTTTTTTCGCCGAAATGGCGGTCGTAGGTTAGCTCCCGCGCACGATGCCAAGCGCACTGAACTGTAACTGGCGACATCTAGTCAACGACTCCTTAAGTTATTTGAGCGGGCCATCTCTCCCTTATGGCCATCTACCCCGGATTTACCCTAATTATGTACTTAATTAGTATTATGTATGTTATGTATTATATGTACTTAGACATTCGGTTTTTTTCGCACTGCCTATGAAAAATATTGAAGCATGGCACAATGCAAAGACGTAGTACACATTTTTCGCACATTATTTTGGTTCTCTTATCATTTACCTTCTTACTGCAAAGCCGGCAACGTTGGTACGACTCCAATGGGTAGGGTAAGTGGTCTCCCACATTCGAGAAGCGTGTCTCGTCAGTAACTACATGGATTGCTTTCTGACGAGTGTTCGTGTTGACCAGCGTGACTTTCCTTCTAGTTACGTAATTGGGCATGTTGGATCGCCTTTTTCGATTAGTACTCGTATATCCACTGATCAATCCTCGAGCTAAAGCCACGCGAAATTCTAAGTGCGTTAGCCTTTTTTTTTTTTAGGATGAGAAATCATCAAATAACTTCTCCCATAAAAGTACTTTGTGCTTCTCCCACTCTGGGCGGAGTGGGAGGGAGTGTCAGACTTTTACTGACTAAAACCTATCCATGTTCCTTCCTCGCCCTTTACGTTCCGGGGCCACGGAATCTCTTTCGAACATTCCCGCAGCCCCGGCAGCCTTGGTGCCTTGGTGCCAGCCTTGGTCTTTATGCTGACATCTCTTTGAGGCGCGCGTGAGACACAAACGCGCCGTCGACACGGCCTGTCGTCGTTAGACGGACGGACGGCTAGCTAGCCCATAGCTAACCGTCCACAGGCCCGCGTCTACGGTGGCCGGTAGCCACCATGTGGCCCCCGACGCCCGGTGCGTCTTCCGCGGCGGTTGGGGCGAGAGGCTCTCTCCCTCTCGCGTTCCGCCACTTTCTTTGGTAACATGACTGCTTCGCAGACGGAGTTGACGGCTTCCCATTCCGTCTCGCTCCGGACCATGGATTGAACCAGGGCCAGAGGTCGCCGCCGCCGATCGCCGCTACGAGGACACGGCGGTGCTCCGCCCACGCAGGGCAGACCTCCACCGTGTCCTCCGGTCGATCCTCGCAGTGGAAACATCCGGGCGTTTCCTCCCGCCCGAATCGATGCAGGAACCTCCCGAAACATCCGTGTCTGGTGATGACCTGCGTCAGGCGGAAGGTGAGGACGCCCCGTGGTGCCTCTCAAGCCACTCCTCAAAGAGGGAACTTACCGCCACTATCGTGGCGTGCCTTTTTTTTTTTTTTTTTTTTTTTTTTTTTTTTTTTTTTTTTTTTTTTAGGATGGGAAATCATCAAATGACTTCTCCCACTCTGGGCGGAGCGGGAGGGAGTGTCAGACTCGTACTGACTAAAACCCATCCATGTTCCTTCCTCGCCCTTTACGTTCCGGGGCCGCGGTATCTCTTTCGAACAGTCATGTTACCAAAGAAAGTGGCGGAACGCGAGAGGGAGAGAGCCTCTCGCCCCAACCGCCGCGGAAGACGCACCGGGCGTCGGGGGCCACATGGTGGCTACCGGCCACCGTAGACGCGGGCCTGTGGACGGTTAGCTATGGGCTAGCTAGCCGTCCGTCCGTCTAACGACGACAGGCCGTGTCGACGGCGCGTTTGTGTCTCACGCGCGCCTCAAAGAGATGTCAGCATAAAGACCAAGGCTGGCACCAAGGCACCAAGGCTGCCGGGGCTGCGGGAATGTTCGAAAGAGATTCCGTGGCCCCGGAACGTAAAGGGCGAGGAAGGAACATGGATAGGTTTTAGTCAGTAAAAGTCTGACACTCCCTCCCACTCCGCCCAGAGTGGGAGAAGCACAAAGTACTTTTATGGGAGAAGTTATTTGATGATTTCTCATCCTAAAAAAAAAAAAGGCTAACGCACTTAGAATTTCGCGTGGCTTTAGCTCGAGGATTGATCAGTGGATATACGAGTACTAATCGAAAAAGGCGATCCAACATGCCCAATTACGTAACTAGAAGGAAAGTCACGCTGGTCAACACGAACACTCGTCAGAAAGCAATCCATGTAGTTACTGACGAGACACGCTTCTCGAATGTGGGAGACCACTTACCCTACCCATTGGAGTCGTACCAACGTTGCCGGCTTTGCAGTAAGAAGGTAAATGATAAGAGAACCAAAATAATGTGCGAAAAATGTGTACTACGTCTTTGCATTGTGCCATGCTTCAATATTTTTCATAGGCAGTGCGAAAAAAACCGAATGTCTAAGTACATATAATACATAACATACATAATACTAATTAAGTACATAATTAGGGTAAATCCGGGGTAGATGGCCATAAGGGAGAGATGGCCCGCTCAAATAACTTAAGGAGTCGTTGACTAGATGTCGCCAGTTACAGTTCAGTGCGCTTGGCATCGTGCGCGGGAGCTAACCTACGACCGCCATTTCGGCGAAAAAAAATCCAAAAGTGAGTAAAACCTTGTTTATTGTTTGAACTAATTTAAAAATTTATTAGAGGTTTCGTGTTTTACTAGATTGTGATATTAGTTTCATAAAATAATAGTGTTTTTTGCATTTGTTGTCAAATAAACAGTCAATTTATTGTTCTAACCTCAAAATTACTCGTGTTGTGTTTTGATTCGTTTTTATATTAGGCATGGTCATCTCTCCCGGAAAAAAAGGAGATGGCCAGTTGAAATCGGTATGTGATGGCCATATGGCATATGTTTCTGATAGCAGTGATGATGCCCCGTTAACATTAATACAAGATATGAAAAAGAATAAGAAGAACGACGAAAAGGACAACTGTCGCGGATGTGGAGAGAATTATTATGAAACACAGCTCGTGGAAGAATGGGTCCTATGCAATGGGTGCCAGTTTTGGGTTCACGAAAATTGCACAGAATTTGATGACATGTGCTCCAAATGTGGTGAGGAGAAGAAAAGACTGATTAAGTATAGAAATTAGGACGAAAAACGGTTTAAGTTATGGCTATCTTACCTACCTCTAATGCTATGGTCATCACACCCGGATACGCCGGGAGAGATGGCCAATTGTGATTTAAAAAAATAGGTTTTTTTAAGGCGATCTCATTAGTAATTGTTACTTTTGTGCTAAGTATATTATAGTTGATTGTTCAAAGTTTAATTACAAATAAAAATTTCTGTACTAATATGTAAGCTTTTTTTTAGCAATGCTTAAGAAAAACTATGGCCAACTACCCCGGACTTACCCTATTCAAAAAGTTGCTTTGTTTAATAACACTTCCTCTATTCCTACACTTTGCATATTAGGCATAGGGAACCGATTTCATACCATAAAAATAATAAAAATAAAGTATCAAGTATTTTATTTTCTACTCTCATACCATGCCCAAAATCAAAACCAGTTTTACTTTTTCACTGCCAGATCCTTATGCCCGTTAAAGGGTTAAAACATTGGATGGATTGAATAGTACGGAGTTCGTAGAGGTGTTAAAAGTAAAAATCTTTCAGTAAAAACTTGTATTAAAAAAAAAGTTGGAACTCAATATCTCCGTAACTAGAAGGTATGATGTTTTACAAAAAAACTATCGCAACGACGGGGAGAATAAGTGGTTTTCGGAATCGTTAAGAGGTGTTTTACACCCTATGAGTGAAGTCTCAATAAATAATATGGATAAAACAGCAAAGATAATAGCGTTAGTTTATATTAAAAAATGTCACTCAATGTATGGAAATATATGGTAGGTAACAGGCCATTCTTGAATTCTTATTAGTATTCATTAATCGATTGTGCGACTGTCATCCGTCATTCAGTCATTCATCCGATCATCGCAGGTAGAGTCATTCAGTTATCCTTCGTATGCGAAAAAAATATCGTTGTTGTTCCCTTACAAATTGGGCGCCTGTCGCCGTCTCCTATTCGCATATTGGCCGACATTACGCTCTCGATACGCGGCTATACCTACTTTGCCAAAACGATGTAAATGTCACCGTAAAATTGTCAAACACGTTATATTGCAATATAACGTGTTTCTCTCTAGCGATATTTTAATATCTCGAATTATTGTCAACTGAACATACGGAAGTATCTCTGCCCCCATAATCGGAACTTGGGCACCCCCCCGTTAGGTTAGTTAGGTTCCTTTAAACCCTGCACCCGGAAATATTATTAAAAATATATTTATTGGATGCCTTGAAGTAAGTAATTCCTATAAAAATATATTTATTGGATGCCTTGCCGTTTAGAGAGTCACATTAATCTATGCTCTTTACCATTTTGTTATATAAATATTATTAAGCTGAAAAGTTTGTTTGAACGCGCTAATCTCGGGAACTACTGGACTGATTTAAAAAATCCCCTCCCTGAAGAAAAACTCTATTTTAAATTCAACGGGTATGGCACTATGCCATACTTCCGTGCTATAATGACATACGACCGTTTTTTGCTCCGTAAGTCATTGATGCACTTCACGGACAATGACACTACCCCCAAGTCCAGTAAGACTTGGAAAATAGATAGCGTAATTGACTATTTTAACACTAAGTTTTCCAGTCTATATTATCCATCAAAGGAGATAGTCGTGGACGAATCACTTTTGAAGTGGTCAGGTCGTCTGCGCTTCGCTCAAAAGATTACGTCGAAGGCTGCACAAGTCAGCGTGAAAACTTACGAGCTATGTGAGTCTTCAATTGGTTATCTCTGGAAGTGTATAGTATATACTGGAAAAGATAACCGTGACACACACACAACACACGACACTATACAGACCCAAAATATGACTATGTACACTATTATGACTATATACAATATAAAACTATGCAGTTCCATCTCGTGTACTAGCTAGAGCAGACGCATTAACAGTTTTACTTAAATTGTGTAATTCGGTGCCACATCAAATCTAACCTTGTTACAAAGTTTTTTTTTTTTTAATCTTTATTTATTTTAAGGGGTTTTATCACTTAGTGATAATGTCACCCCCATAACAATTACATTAAACAATTTAACACTAAACAATGGGTAATGCACAGTTCTTATTATAAACATGACCTATTCGTTTTCATACTTAACTAACAACAGCCGACACAACATCCTAGCCTTCTCCGACAAAGGGGACGCTATAATGCTGTTACATGCTTCCACTTCGAATCCCATACCAGACAAATCTTGTCTGACGTGTATGTTCCGGTCACATTCCATCAACACGTGATAAATATCCTCAATTACTCCACAAACTTCGCAGTTTGGTGAGGAACTTTTACCCATTAAAAAATTAAATTTGTTAGATGGGATGTGACCTGAACGCATCCTCAACAGAGCTACAACATATCTCTTGTATCTCCCGACCTTCGAACCATGGGTAACGGAGCGGTTCAGACTGAATGGTTTTATACCATATTGCCTTTAACTTCGATCGTTCGTCAAAATATTCTTGCCATCTTTGTCTGCACAGTTCTTTGACATGACCAAGCCAATCTGAGTATACCGGTTCGCATTTGTAATCTATCCCTTCATAGGACGCTTGTCGCGCTGCTAAGTCTGCTTCCTCGTTACCCATGATTCCAACGAGTGAGGGAATCCATTGTATAGTGACAGTTTTATTCATAGACTGCATCCTACAGATCAATTCTACAATAACTATGGCAATCGGGAACCCTCGAAGACTCGAGGTTATTCGAGCCAAATGTTGGATGCTGCTTTTTGAATCCGAAAATATGACAAAGTTCTCTTGATTTATATTCAATAAATACAACAGGGCTTCAGACATAGCTATGAGTTCACAATAAATAATATAAATGTTGGCATTAATTTTGAATTTAGCTTTTGTATTAAGTTGAGGGTCAAAAAAAGCAGCTCCGAAGTCTGAACCATCCTTGGACCCATCCGTAAATATTTTATAGTGTGGACTAAACTTATCCTCTATCATTCTTACACATGTATTGTTGAGATCAGAAATATTAATCAGTCTTTTTGCCGAACTTATACCCTTAATTGTATCGCTTACCACACTAGTTAAATCTATATTGGTTACCCAAGTAACCAAGGAATAAATATCTAATACCGGACTAGAGTACAAAGGCTTTTCTGAGTAGACTCTGTGAACATCCACTAACAATGGCAGTGTTTTGTTTCTCCAGTACAATCCTTGACATTGGTCAGACAGTTCCTCCACTGTACTAATAAGAATATTATGACGAACCGATTTGGATCTTAAATAAAATTTACATGCGAGAAACAATCTTCGAATAAATAACGGTTGGAGGCACAGCTCACTTTCCATCACATGGATAGGCGTGCTTCTAATAAAGCCTCCTATGATTTTCATTGCTTGATTTTGCACTTTGTCAAGCTTAACAAGATGACAGGTTGCACAGTTTCCGTATAAGAAGCAACCATAATCCATCCTACTTCGGATTATATCACATTTTAGGACTGATTTTCGATGACGATTGTATATCAATGAAAATTTGACTCGACTGGCCAAAACTCCCATTTATTATTTTATTTTACCGAATAAATATGTCTTCGGGTTTATGTTATTTGAGTGTTGAATTTCCTTTTCCATTTATCTTCGTGACTCGGTAGCCTACCCGGTAACGCAGGGGAGCAGTCAATTAGATTTTAATTGATTAGATATCTTCACAACAAAACTATAACCATGCCTAGAAAGAGGTCAAATCTTTCCCAATGTTCCAAAGGAGCTACAAGATTGAGGATCATAAGATCCCAAGTATCTACCAAAGAGCGTCAGGAGAGACTTGATGCTGTTCGAGAACACCAGGCTGCTTGCTCCGTGGAAACCTCTTCGGATCGCGAAGCACGCCTGCGTTCTTAGCGTATTTACGCATCTACATCCAGATCTCTAGAGACCAGTGAAGAATAGATGCGCGACTGGCCGATCGTGAACGTCATGCATTGTCTCGCGAGTCGGAGACGTTCACGGATAGAGAATTGCACTTGAGTACCAAGCGTATCTACGCATCGACTTGTAGATCTCTAGAGACAAGTGGGGAACGTGATGCGCGACTGTCCGCTGATCGTGAGCGACATGCATTGTCTCGCGAATCGGAAACGTTTACCGATACAGAATCACGCTTGAGTTCTCAGTGTATTCGCACATCTACTAACAGGTCTTTTGAAACGAGTGATGAACGTGATGCGCGACTAACTGCTGCTCGAGATTATCATACTCGTACATTGCCCCGAACACGCACACAACAAAATATTCATAATCAGTTAGAAAGTGAGAGAGAAAGAATTACTGGAGTACGGCATGAAGAGACAGAAGAAGAGCGCAACGAACGTTTGAATTCTGATCGAATTCGACATTGTCTGAACAGAATGTCGATATCATCTGAAGAATCGGATGTGTCTTAAGATATAGCCGTAGGGCATGGCGACCTTCCTTGGGTTGATAAGGAACGGAGTACATTTACGTATATACTCCTATGATTGAATACGCCACATTTATTTTGGTTCAAAATTGTACTTTTTGTGAAGCTGTTAAATGGCGAAAAGAAACAAACGGTATGTGTTGCTCAGATGGGAAAGATTCGCTTTTCCCTTCCCCGGGTTCTTAGAATTCGACATCAGACGTTTCAGATCTTCGATTTTGACGACCCCGTTGTCGCTGGCATAAGCAACATCAAGATCCGCGTACGAAGCCGCGGGCAGAAGCTAGTAAAAAATAAAATAAAACTTAGTTGTACCCACAATATTAATCTCTAAATTAAAAAAAAACTAAAGTAGTCATATTTTTCTTAAAATTACATTTTTTTATGATTGTTTTTTTGCTGTTTTTCATCACTTTCTTCATTTAATACTTTGTATTGCCTCCACGAGCTCTTCTGACAGCTTCCAGGCGATTAGGCATGCTGTACACCAAATTTCGGAGCCGGTGCTGAGGAATACCTTCCCATTCCTCCACCAGTGCTTGTTTGAGCTCGGGAAGCGTGATTGGTGGGGGGTTTCGACCTTTCACGCATCTCTGAAGCTCGTCCCAGGCGTGCTCGATGGGGTTTAAGTCCGGGCTTCGCGCTGGCCACTGCATGAGTTCGATTCCGACCTCTTCAAGGTGACTACCTTGAAGAGGTCGGTATCGATGTACAATGCTGGCGGTATGGGGACGCGCATTATCATGCATTAATATGCCATGCCGGTCCATCCTGGCCATGAAAGGACCTACATGTTAATTGAGGATCTCTTCCACGTACCTCTCTGCATTTAGAGTTCTATTTTGAATGAGTACCAGCTCGGTGCGGGCCTCAGCAGAAATCCCAGCCCAAACTTGTACGGAGCCTCCACCGTACGCCACTTTTTCCTCCACACACGCTTGATGGAAGCGCTCCCCTGGTCTTCTGTACATCAACTGCCTTCCATCATGCTTATAAAGCATGAATTTAGACTCGTCCGTCAACATTACCCTAGACCAATCGTCTAGTGTCAGTTTAGGTGCTCGCGCACGTATCTCTGTCTTGCAATTCGATGTCCCCGTTCCAGTTTGGGGCCATTTGCAGACCTCAATGGTTTCAAATCACTTTATTCTTATATATTAGTTTCGAATAAAGTAAGTTTTTAGACCAACAGCAGTTTGAAAACGATTTGGGAACATTGTAGCCACCAGTTGTCTGTCTTCCCTGGCCGTTGCGCATCTTGGTCTGCCATTTCCTGGTCTTCTAAGGTGTGATCCGGTCTCTTGGTACCGCTGTACTACCCGCTGAACAGTCGACAAAGATACACCAATGTTTTTGGCTGTTTCACGCTGGCTCCGCCCAAGTTCCAAAAAAGTTTGGATTCTGGTACAATGCCTCTAGCGTGACTGCCATGCTTCACCTCACAGAATAATAATTATGTACATGGAAGACGTTCACGATATTTTTTTTTTGTGACAAAATAGACATGGAAAGCATCCATAATGACATGAAACAAAAATTTTGTTTTTAAAAATAGTCATTTTTTTTAAATTTTGTTTTTCCAATGAAGTTTTTTTCATCAACCAGTTTAAATAATATGCTATTAGAAGCGCAACTAAAAAGTCTTTATTCTGTTTTTTATTTCATTGATCTAACTTTTACAATTCTGGAGGTATTTCAATTTTTGTGACTGACCCGTAATTTTTGGAACCGAGTGTAGTTGTTCTACGAGTATGCGTTGTTTCTCTGGAGACATTCTATAGTACCTTTGACGAATGGGGGCAGCTTCCCCAGTGTCAATGGTATGTGTTATTAGAGAAGTTCTACCTAGACCACGTTCTTCGTATGATATGGCAGAGAACTGTGATATTATATTATCAGCTGAAGCCCTCTGATCGTCTGTTAGATGTGCATTTGGCCGAAGGTGTTCTGTGCCATTTGCGTTCGATTGAGCTAACTGAGCGTCAGATGGAGTTAGAAACAGAATTGAGTTTAGGTGCCTAGGGAACAAACCAAACTTACGCCAAAAGTCCATGCCTAGTATTAGAGAATTATGTATGTCTGGGATTATATGGACATTTAAGACATGAGTTTGACTTTCCATAGTTATAGGCAAGGAAATATATCCCATAGATGAAAGCCTCTGTCCACCCGCCGCAATGAATGTTTGGGGTTGACAGTTGTTCCATTCAGTATCAGTTGTATTAAAACTTTTGTGGGAGATATTTCCCATAATAGTAACGGCTGACCCTGTGTTAAGTAACCCGATTACAGTTTTTCCGTTAATAGAGACGGAGACGTGAGGACGTGTATAATCAATATTTGTATTGCGGATTGAAGAGACAGTGTAGCATGAAAAAAACTTAGATACTGTTTTCTGCCAATTTTCCCAATCGCATTTATCGACATTTGTACCTTTTGTGTTTCTACAATCCGCAGCACTTAGTTTTTTGTTGCTTTAGATTTACAGTCTGGGCAATCGGGAGCCTTTACGTCCTTCTTACCACATTTGAAGCAAATTTGTAAATGTGGCTTTTTGCAAGAGCTTAAAGAGTGTGTGCTAGTTCTACACCTAGGACAGTACATGTCCCTTTTAAGTTTATACTCAGTTTTGGTTGTGACCTCATTAATGTGTAAATTGGAGTTTTGCTGTTTATTTGTGTGAGAAGTATAGTTTTTATTGCCGTTAGAGGGGTTACTGGTAGGTTGCTTAGTGTATGCGAATTCAGGTGCTAAGGTTTCTGCACTAACTTTTGGTGGTTCACTGAACTGTTTGAATCTAGTTTGTATATTTTCGTAGTTTCTGCACAGCTTTTGCAAACTACCTATATCAGTTATTTCAGCAGCAGACGCGAGTGTACTTGCATAACAAGGACGAATGTTGTGCAGCAATATTTCCAATTGGTCCTCCTCGGCCAATCGCTTATCTAAACGCGAGAACATACCGCGCATAATTGCTATGTAAACAGTTATATTTTCTCATTCGCCCTGAGTACGGGCTGTGATTTCAACCAGAAGTTTGTAGTCGTAATCACTTTGACTGAAGTCTTGTTTTAGCAAGGTGACTACGTCGTCCCAAGAGTTGACCCGGTCCTTAACCCATCTGAACCAATGAAGAGCGTCATCAGTGAATATATCATAAGCAAAAGAGACCATTTGTTCGCGAGGTATAGCCTTACTCGTAATTAATTTCTCAGCTCTTTGAATAAATGCGCGGACACAACTCTTGCCGGAATATTTTAGCTTGTTTAATTGAATATTTTAGCTTGTTTAGATAGATAACCATATTTCACTGTACACTAAAGATAACCATACGTCGACTCGACGTGCGAATGTTTGAGTGAGCATATTTTGGACGATGTATATATTAGGTTTATGAATGTGCTATTATGTGTTAATGTATGTTATTTTATTATGAGTAAATGAAAAACATTTGAGTTTATTTATATTTTTATTAGAAAAAAAAGTTAAAGAACAAAACAAGGCACTTCTTACTTTAAAAAACTTAAGCATTTAAAAAAACTCTCCGTCAGTCTTATAATTTATAATATAAACTTTTCAAAATCAGTTTTTTGTAATCTCTATAATATATAAAACCTAAGTAAATAACAGTTTTTATTCATTTTGGCCACAAAAGCACTTAGGACAGGCGCTGGACTTGTGCTCGCCACAAATGGGATTTTTGCAGCTGTCGCACATTGTGTTTGTCATCCTTCTAATTTTTGATGGACAAAAGGCACTGTGATGTTTAATAAATGAGTTACACGTGCTGTGGTGGGGGATGCGCGTTGGAGGGAGCGCGGGGCGTTGCGCCGCGCTCAGTCTGTTACCAGCGTCCCTAGCGACAGCACGCCTAACCCAGTAATATTGGAAACTGTGTTTTATTGTACAACCCTGAACAAAGACACCACCCTGATATACGGTGGCTTTACTCCAGACCCTAACTAGCGTCGGAGTGAACATTACAATGGCGACGAGGATAAAACTATAAAAGTGAAAGTGTAAACAGTGTTTGTTTTGTAAGTGTATAAGTGTACGTAAAAGTAAAAATGTAAAGTAACTACACGAGTAAAAGCGCAGTAAGTGCAAGTGTAACTCAAATTATATCTGCTTACGGAAATTGGTCAGCAAAAATATTATAATTTTATAGTGAAAAAAAAAAAACAGAAGACCTTGTGGTCGTATAGTCGCAAAAGCGACTGCTAAGGATGGAATCATGGATTCAATTCCCTGGTCGGCCCAAGTGTTGTTGGGTGAATTTCTCAATAGCAGTCACGAAGTTTGAAACTTTACCTGGTTGACATTAGATACACCTCTGCCTGACCCATCATGGATAACCGGCGTGGTGATATAATAAAATTAGTTGTTTTCGCTACTTACCTAATAATTCACATTCCTGAATGTTTAATAGAATAACGAGGTTTATGTACTTTATTCTCAAAAAGACAAAGAGCCACTTACATGAGAACTTATGTTAACATGATGTAATATGTAACGGTCACCGATAATCTTAATCCTAAAGTATTCTCAATTTTTCTTTAGTCTTAAAATTACATAATTTTTAAATTAAGTAGTTGAGATACACGTTCAACGGTTCGTAAAAAAAAAAAAAAAAGCAAAAAAAGAAACACCATCATATACCTACTCATTGATGAATTCAATGACAACATGGTCCGTTTCTTTATTTTGACATGAAATATAATGTTTAATACAAATAATCAAAACACACCATATAGCAACCTGACGAATTGTTGACCAAAACCATTTGCAAATAAAATGTGCCGATTGAAAAATCATTTTTCAATCAACAACAAACACCAAGGTCCTCTTCAACAACGTTGAAGCAATGATGACATGCAATCTATTGTTAAAACGAAATAAAAACAAATGACTGCCATGAAATCCAGATCATTTTTGGTTACTATTGGATTTGTTGTGCCATTCGAGATACCGGTTTGGTCTGTGGATGGGTGGTCATTTATAATCTAAATCATTAAAATCTGTTCAGTAGTTTGAAATGTATCAAAAATACTTGAGGTTTAATCACAAAATGATTTAATATTGAAGGTACGCGTACTCCGATTGGACGACATATCAGATCAAGCGCCATACCTATTTGTGCTCTGAGAATGTGCCTTTCTAATGATGTGCTAATTATATATTGGGTCCAGGACCAGAGTCCATTCATTTGTGCCCATAGTCCTTTTAGTTTAATCAAAATTTATATTTGATCAAAAAAAAATAACGTGCCCAACGAGAACATTTCTCGTAAATTGAAACGAAAGAAAAAAAAAGAAAGAACATTGTGTTTATTTGGCATTGAAATACCTATAAAATTTTACATAATACATAAACAAACACAAGTTCCAGTTACACCAAGTACCGTTTCGATAATTTCGAGCTATGGAGGTAAATTACCTCACTTATTGTTAAAACTGAACAAGAGTCATGACTGGCACGAGGATTAAGGTATGTCGTGCATAATACATTAAAATAATACAACCAAATGGTTGCGATTTATATTGGCAATTTAACGAATGAGGTTTTGTTAAGTTAATAAAGTGTTTCTCTAAATAAATGACTATAAATAAGTAAACACGGAATGTACTGGTGATAGTTTCGTTTAAAACTCAATCCAAGGTCGAAAATAAATAATGATGTTATTTAAACAGCATTTTCGAAGAGCTCGTGGCTAAATAATATCAGCCGCTCGGGTCGATCTTTAGGTTAAGCCATGCTTGCCTAGGTTGGTTTGTGGATGGGTGACCACCCTTACATACCGAATTTCCTCCGTGCCTCGGAAAGCACGTTAAGCTGTTGGTCCCGGCTGTCATTTGTCCATCTTTGACAGTCGTTACAGGTGGTCAGCAGTGGCCCCAAAAGCCTGACACCAGTCTTACCAAGTGGTATCGTATTTCCCAGTATTAACTGGGTTGTGGAGGTCAGATAAGAAGTCGCTCCATGTAAAATACTGGTATTTAGCTGCATGCGGTTAGACTGAAACCGACCCCAACATAGTTGGGGAAAGGCTAGTTAAATCGTCATCATCTGATGATGATTTAAACAGCATTTTAACCATCTTCATGCTCAATGTACAGTGACTTTAGTTTTTTTAAACTTTTATTTCGTATGACCTCATTTGTTGACAGATGCCAACCCAATTAAGCCAATAAATGTTTGGTTAACACAAATTGCCAAAAATTAGGCAAATAAGATCGCGGTAGGTGCGATACTGATAGATTACGTGGTTAATCGGTATCAAAACATTACTTGTGTAAACAAAGTAATTTGAAAAGGTAAACTATTCAATGAATAGTTGGTACCTATAAGTTAGCAATAACTCATACATTCTGTTTAGTCAGACATCAACCTTTGTAAGGCTAATAATTTCAACAACAACAAATGTGAAGTTTAATTAATCTACCCACACTGTCGTAACATTATACACTTGGGTACTTTAAAATCATATGTAAGGTAAAAAAGTAAAACTTACCATCGAACAATATTTCTTTGGTACGTTCGGTCTACCTTCCAAACAGTATAATTTTATTGGTGATATAAGAAAATTGAATAAAGACAACTATAATTGTTTTACGATAAATATACTATTAATATGAAAAAATAATATATACTTTTCTAATAGTAACTATGATCCAGTTCTGTTTGAAATTGAAAAGTTTTTATTTTTAGTTTCTTTCGTTGTCTATTTGTCAAAACAAATGAGTTATTGTTAAAGTGGTAATTCAGTTATGTCTGAAAGGTACCAGATAAATGGAAAAACTTGCTTGCAGGTCGCTCCATAATGTCTCAAATTCCTTCACTCCCTCTGTGGGTCTGCGTTTGGAAAAATGGGATAGAGACAACAACAAAAAAAAAAAAAAAAAAAAAAAAAACAAAAATGAAGATCTAGATATGAAACCAAAAGTGCATTTTAAATATTACTGCTGAAAAAATAATAAAATAATAGCATTCGTTGAAAACTAACCCTGTATGTGCGTAAAAAAAAAAAAGAAATGCAATTGGGTGTTGATGCATAGTCAGCAGTGAAAATACTATTGGTGAGGAAAATAGTGCTGACAAAGTTTAATTTTCCTTTTGTTTTCTCAATGCATTTGAGTGCTATCCTTGCAAAACAACAAGCATAGACAAATAACAGCAGTCAAATTAGAAAAACCCCAAAGAAGAAAACACCAAAGCCAAAGAGCCTACATCTTGGGTAATTTATTTAATTCTCGAGTAAAAGTGGGTGTCTAGTCAATATTTCGAATTGAGTTAAGTCGAGCTACACGAAAAGTGACAAATGCTTGCACTGACTGGACAAGTCCACTCCAATCTATGTGGTTTTTATTCAAAAGATCATCTCAGACACTAATGTGCATAGTCCTCATGTGAATTGAGCAATGTCTGTAGTTTAACACCTCTGAAGTTGTTTCGGCTGTTTCTTTTCAGAGTAGTCAAGCACAAAACAACGGCCCCATCTAGTAAAAAAAAAAAAAATATTTGTTTAAGGATTTTAATAAACCTACTTGCAAAATAAACATCATTAATCAATGAATACTAAAATTCAAAGAAATTAAATTTTAGTCACTATTTAATCTTATGGAACAATTCCTCTAGTTGTTTATAAACGAGTTCCATTTCATTGGAAATCAAAGCCAAATAATGAATAAGACAAACTGGGCCTCGATTCTGCTATTACAATAGTGTCAAAGTATTCGATCATTGATTTCATAATGACCAAGTTCTGTTAAATTTTGACAAGTTTGTTAATTCTACTATCATAATGGCGCCATTATGACTTCTCAATGAACAACCACTGACACTCCATTGAAAGAAATGTCATAGAATATTAATCTCGTACATGAAATCTGGCATGAATAAATGTTCGCATTTAGTAGTAGTTTTCGAAAACCATTTGTACTAAGGGTTTTATAGTAATGACAATACGACAATGCCATTAAAACACAATTTTATTACGAGACCATTGACCCACCATTGTGAATTTAGCAGATTACGAACTTTAAGCAAAATGACAATGGTATGAGAATGGAATCGTGTTGGAGTGACGAATTTGTTGAAATAGCAGAATTAGGCCCCTGGTAAAATTAACCTCACCACTCGAGAAGTTCAAAATTTGCGATAACTCGATTATGAGCAAATAAGTTAAGATTAAATCAGGCATTTATTTTATAAACAAATAAAAAATCTATTTATTGAAACACACAAGTACAAAGTAGCACGAAGTAGAACAAAGTAGCACGAAGTAGCACAAAGTAGCACAAAGTAACACAAAGTAGCACAATGTTGTACAAAGTAACACAAAGTAGCACAATGTTGTACAAAGTAGCACAATGTTGCACAAAGTTGCATAAAGCAGCACAAAATTGCACAAAGTTGCACAAAGTTGCGCACAGTTGCGCACAGTTGCACAAAGTTGCGCACAGTTGCACAAAGTTGCACAAAATTGTACAAACTAGTATAAACTAGTACAAACTAGTATATACGAGTATAAACGAGTATAAACGAGTATAAACGAGTACAAACGAGTATAAACGAGTACAAACTATAAGAAGCCGCAAGCTTCAAACTAGGTACAGCCTGTATCTTGGTGGCCAAAACAGACAGTAGAGGCAGATTGAATAACTGACTGTTCATTGTGACGCAGCACTACGACACAAGAACCAATTTTATTTGAAATTTATAAATAAACAATTCAATAAAAATAAAGAATATTAATAAAAATATGAATGTCATAAAAAAATATAATAGCAATACATTGTTCTCACATAATGCGCCATCTCAACATGAATGATGTAACCAAGATCTTGTAACAACATTATGATTTAAAAGTGTTCATGGAGTTTCTTGCCCGTTCTTCTCCATAGAGATCTACGCTAGGGAATGGGCAACTACAGTACTTTCACAGTTTTTATGTCTTGTGACTGGGATTGTAGCTAGATTTAATTTTCATCTTTGTTTCGACAATTCAAAAGCGCCTGTGACTGGCCTACTTGAAGTAAATGCTTTGATTTTGATTTTGAATAATCCAAATTTCATTGTCAACCAAAAAATAATATTGTAAAAATAAAACAAAGGAGAAGATAAACATACGTAATTCAAATTAAAATCATCAGTGAGTATGACAGCAATTAAACAAAAGTCATTAATCATTCAGAAATACAATAACAATGACAATCAATGAAATGAATATTAAAATCAAAAGAACCAAAATCAATCATTCAGATTATACAGATAAGATAAAATATTGTACTATTGTTTCTTTATTTTTTGTGAAGAAAAAAGAGATGTGATGTTTAATAAATGAGTTACACGTGCTGTGGTGGGGGATGCGCGTTGGAGGGAGCGCGGGGCGTTGCGCCGCGCTCAGTCTGTTACCAGCGTCCCTAGCGACAGCACGCCTAACCCAGTAATATTGGAAACTGTGTTTTATTGTACAACCCTGAACAAAGACACCACCCTGATATACGGTGGCTTTACTCCAGACCCTAACTAGCGTCGGAGTGAACATTACAGGCACAATATTTTTTTTTCTTTGGCTCAGGTACACCTTCACGTTGTGTTGAAGGTTCGGCTTGTCTTTTAGGCAACATGCCACTAATTTTTTCTTTTATATTCGTCGGCAAAGTAAGCATTTGCTGCCTTGTCTCCATCCATGGGGTCATCAAGCTATTGCTGAGTTTCTTCATGAAATCTCTACGTCCCAGTGGTTTTTCTTTCTTGGATAGGACATTGTCACAGTAAACAATGTATGAGTTTATAAATGACATATTCAAAATCCCATAAAACATAGCCATGGGCCACCTGTTTGTTTTGCGGCTGCATGACATCGACGAGCACATTTGGTCGAAAGTGTCGACTCCCCCTTTTGTTTCATTATAAAAATGAATCATATTTGGCTTGCCGGTCGTAAGATGAACAGTGCCCTCTTCATCACACGATGATAGAACAAACACCATTTTGCTCAGTTTTGGTTTGTACGATACTAATGTCAAGGGCCCATCATAACAGAACATCGATGTTCCTACTCGCCTGGATTGCATCTTTTTCAGCTCGTCAGGTATTTCCCTTTTGTTTGACCTAATAGTGCCGACCAAAGTCAAGTTGTATGGCTGCCTTAGCAAGTTTTTTGCTAATGGAACTGATGTGAACCAATTATCACATGTGACATTTCTATTACTGCCATGAACTGCTTTTGTAAGTTCTTTTACATAAAACTCACCTAGTGGCAAGCCATTGGTTTGAGTGCATTTGCCTAGATATGGCATAGCATCAATCATGTATCGTGTAGCACTGTCACATGTCATTACAATTTTTATTCCGTATTTATTAGGTTTGTTGGGAATGTACATCCGAAAAGGGCACCAACCCTGGAAACCCAAAAGCTGTTCGTCGATGGTTACATTACCCGGGGATGTAATTGGATCGGCAGTGGTTTATGAAGATCTCCCATATTTTTCTAATTGGTACAAATGCGTCAGTAGCCCTTAGTTCTGGACGCAATGATTTGTCGTCCCTTCTCAAACACCTTATCAGAAAATCGAATCTATCTCTGCTCATGGCAGAAACATATCTGTTTCCTGAATACGAGCAATCAAATAGCTCATCCGTGGTCAAATGATTGTCCTTCATAGCAGCTGTTAGTGTCAGTATGTCGAAAAGAGCCCGAATTTCGTCACAAGTTGTAGTTTTAAAGGTGGCTTTTACATCAGGCCTTTGAATCTTCAGCTGGATTTCAGCGTTGGTCCATTTTGTTATCTCCTCCACAATATCATCAGTAATAAATATACTGAAACATTCAAAAGGCTCATAAAGGCATTTATTCATCCGAGTGGGACCCCTAGATGTCCGTATAATATTAGCATAGTTCTGCCTTTAGTGGCCGTCCAACGATGATCGTTTTTGCCTCTAAGAATTTGACGCTGTGGCATGACAATACAACTCGGCATATTTGGCGAAGCTCTTTCAGGAGTTTCAGGGTCATTTTCAGAGACATCTTCAGTATTCAATGAGTTTACCACCGGTGGAGCACTCACCTCATAGTCTTCGGCATCACTAGTTTCACTGTCCGACCCTTGAATCTCTTCATCGCTCGTTTCATGCAACAACCGGCTGATTTCTTCATCGTCTGCACGATTTCGTGACGTCATTATGTTATTTTTATAGTGGCCTATAACAAGTAAAAAAACTAATAAAAAACATGTACATTTATTCTCAAAAAAGAAAATAACACATTTTCTCAAAAGTCTAAAAACTGACACTAAAGATAACCATACGTCACTTCGACGTACGGTAGGTAAATATTGACGAAAGTATTGCACTTACCGGAGCGATACGGGTGTGTCCTGCAAGCTCCGACAGCCGACTGAGTTGGCAGGAACGGGCAGTTTAGTGACTCGAAAAACAAACGAGTTATATCGATTTTTCAAAATCGATTACGTCGTTTCGACGTAGGTTATCTATCTAGGGTTAATTCCGCTCCAAATCTTCGCTCACAACTGACCGCTACATTAATGGGATTAGACTCACGAACTACTTCAGATGTGCTACCCGCTTGTGTTTGACAAATCGGAACCGCTTGTGACTTAAACGAGTTCAAATCTTTGTACTGCGTGTTAAAATTATTTAAACATATTTTGTATACTAGCTTCTGCCCGCGACTTCGTACGCGGATCCTATTGCTTTTGCCAGCGACACCGGGTTCGTCAAAATCGAAGATCTGAAACGTCTAATTCTAAGAGCCCGGGGACGGGAAAATAACGGATCTTTCCCACCTGAGCAACACATACCGTTTGTTTCTTTTTGCCATTTAACAGCTTCACAAAAAGTACAATTTTGAACCATACCTCCGATGGTGGAATATGTGGCGTATTCAATCATAGGAGTATATGTAAATGCACTCCGTTCCTTATCAACCCAAGGAAGGTCGCCATGCAATACGGCTATATCTTGAGACATCCAATCGGGATCAGCGGTCAGTCGCGCATCACGTTCCCCACTTATCCCTAGAGGCCTAGAAGCAGATGCGTAGATACGATGAGAAATCAAGCGTAATTCTCTATCCGTGAACATCTCCGACTCGCGAGACAATGCGTGACGTTCCCGATCAGCGGTCAGTCGCGCATCACGTTCCCCACTTGTCTCTAGAGATCTAGAAGTCGATCTACGCATCGATATCGCATCATACGATCGGCGCTTGAGTACGCTTGGTACACCCTCACTTAGATACCTGATCAAATAAAATCTAAGTGCCCTGCGTTACCGGGTAGGTTACCGAGTCACGAAGATAAATGGAAAAGGAAATTAAACACTCAAATAACATAAGCCCGAAGACATACTTATTCGATAAAATGAGTTTTGGCCAGTAGAGTCAAATTTTCAATGATATACCATCGACTGAAAAAACTGTTACCGCCTTAACCGCGTGGAGGTACTCCCAGTTTTTGTTATTTTATAATTATACAGTGAAATTTGTAATAGCTTTGCAATAATTTTCACATCAGATGTTTCTGATCTTCGATTTTTTATAAGTCAACAGAAAATGCCCATCAGACCGAACAACTTTTGCTAAGACGTCATCATTCCTAAATGTGTTATGGTGTAGCTGGGCTCTTGGAGTTCCACAACAGGTGTTCCAGACCTTCGATTTTTATAAGTGAACAGAAAGTGCTCATCAGATTGAACAACTTTTGCTAAGACGTCATTCCTTTATGTGTTATAGTGTAGCTGGGCTATTGAGGTTCCACGACAGGTGTCCCAGATCTTCGATTTTTATAAGTCAACAGAAAGTGCTCATCAAATTGAACAACTTTTGCTAAGACGTCATTCCTATATGTGTTATGGTGTAGCTGGGCTATTGAGGTTCCACGACAGGTGTCCCAGATCTTCGATTTTTATAAGTCAACAGAAAGTGCTCATCAGATTGAACAACTTTTGCTAAGACGTCATTCCTATATGTGTTATGGTATAACTGGGCTCTTGGAGTTCCACATCAGGTGTTCCAGATCTTCAAATTTATTCTCTCAGCAGAAAATGCTCATCACGTGGAACAATTTTTGCTATGGTGTCATTTTTGTATCTCTTATAGTTTAGCTGGTCTGTTGCGGTTCTACATCAGGTGTTCAGGTTTTCAAGATAAATTATAGCCTATATGTTGCCCAGACATAATACCTATACAACAACAAAAAAATCATTCAAATCCGTCCAGTACTTCCGAAGATTAGCGTGTACAAACAAACAGACAAACAGACAAACAGACAAACAGATAAACAGACAAACAGACAGACTTTTTTTTTTGGATTCGTGCTCTATTACTGTTTCTAAACCCCCTTCAATTATTATTTTTTAAATATATTCAATGTACAGACACAGCTTTTTTACTCTTTTATTATATGTATATAGAATAGATATAGATTTCCGAAACATCGCTGGCTGAATAGTCGATACGATTTAATCGATGATAAGTATGGTTTAATAGTATTTCCGTACGCGCGAATAAATTCTTTTTGAACTTTGTTTTAAGATTGATTATATTGTTATGCGTTTTTAGTAGTTTCTTTAACTGCTTTTAGATCATCTGCTGGTTCTAGAATGTCCTCGGAAGGAAGTGTAGACGATAGTTTCACGATTTGTGTCCGTAATTCGCTAACCGAATCAGCACATACTCCACCGCGAACAGCTACTTCATATTCTAGTTCCGCCTTTTGTAACGACAGATATTTTATTGGGTAAGACATTTTAAGGTGAAAACAGCTATTTGATAATTAAAAATAACCCTAGGTGAGAGTCGCTAAATCCGTAATTTACAATGGGTAGGTATTCCACAATTTGTGGAGGTATTCCACAATTTGTGGTAAAGTAATATAGTTCACAAACAGAAATGACAAAGAGCTAGAAAAAAAAATTTAGTATGTGGGTGACTGCGAAAAAGCCTGCAGGTCTTGCAGAAGTAGGAAGCGGGGACTGGAGTTAGATGGCCAGGGTCCCGTAGCGCCGCAACGGTCGTCCAGCCACTCCCCTGTGGCGACGGCGGTCTGGTGTTAGTAACCGCGTCTGGAGATTGCGTCGAGCAGCGCTGGCAGGCGCGCTGGTGCAGATGCAGCGTAGACACGACGCGGTTAGACGCGCCGGGCTGACACCGGGGTGCGCAGATGTAGGTAGTAGTAGTAGAAAGAAGGAAGAAACCCTGGAACGAGTCGGTTTGTCCGGTAAGGTAGTGTCCGGACTCGCGCAACCGACTGCCACGTCCCGACAACCGTATGCCAAGAAGCCTACGGTGAACAGCAGTGAGCTGGCATCTATTAGTTATCGGGATGAGGCAGCCTAGTGGGCGCGTTACAATAAAAAGACATAGCAATCAAGAATGAAAAGAATAATATCCAAGCGTGTAGGTAGATGAATAAAAACTAGACTTGCTTTCCACTCATGAATTTACGGTACTAACAGACCTGGATATCCTCGACTCGTTACAGACAGTGAGAGAACAAGATTACAGCCGCTCAAGAAGCTATTCAATGAAAGAGGATTGAGCACGGACGACGATTAACTTTTAGTACATTTAGGAAAGTAGGTTGTAGGTAGATCTAGGTCAATCGTCGTACGCGCAGAAACACTGATGGTACAAGGTTTGCAGTTTAATAGTTACAGAGATGTTACAAAGGCTAAGACAATTAAATATGAGCGGCGAAGAAATAGATGTTTGCGAAACTCACCCGTCTGGGGTTGTCACTTCACTGAGGTATTAGTGCTTTAAAAGCTAACAATAAAAGTTGTGACCACAATAAGATGTCGTTCGTAAATGATTTAGAAGAAGTGGACACTGTAGCTCTGTTCCCGTCAAATGAGCTGACCGACCCTTTTATAACCTTTTGTCAAATTTTTCTAGAAGTAATTAGTGGAAGGAGAATATAAGTGCGATGACAGCTACGTCGTGATTGGCATCACGACGTAGCTGTCATGGCACTTGTGTTGCCAGAACAATTCCTAAAGATTCCACATTAATTGTGGTGTTGCTAGTTTTTTTCTTAATAATTAAGTTATTTATTTTTTATGTTTTTTAAAGTTTTTAAGAATAAACGTGCAACGTTACAATAGCTAATAGTTGCATTTGTTATTTAAAGGTCATTGGGCACCTTAGTATGGAAACCATACCCATGGCGGACACAAACGAAATATAGCAGAGTGTATTGATATATGGCTCTGATTTACTATGGCATTACTCGCATTAATGTGAGCCACGGTAATCTCGAAAAATTCAAGTGTTAGAAACTGATATAGGGAAGATGAATAAAACGCTAATTCATTCACGTATTTTTTTATTCAATTTGATCCAAATCAAGCATCAAATCATTTAAAAAAGCAGCAGGTGCGTCTGTTGCTTCCTGATGTCTGGCCCAAGACAGATAATAAACTATGCTAGCGATATGGGCGCAGCTCCCGACAGTGCGGTGGCCGTGTATACATGAGCAGTAGTATTCTTTGTCTTCAGTGTTGTGTTGGGTTTAACAAAATAATTTATGTGTATAGTACTGTTTCATTCGAATATGACGTGACTGGATTCGCCCGCTGATCAATATTTTATTATCAATTAAATGTTGGTGTCGATACATTTCTATGATATAATCCCCGTTTGGTCGTATGTGCTCGTGACAATAAGACCTTGCGATTCTCAAATGGTATGAGCCCAACGTGAAAAGATTAAATCTTCAAAGCTTAGCTGTGGAAAATCCTCAAAGTCTGGACTGCATCCATCTAGAGGCACAAATGCTACTCTTTGTCTGTTCAAGTTATTTGTTGATACGTATTCTGCCAACTCATTTTCTCTGTTTATATTTTGATTTATAATATCCATAAACTGCTCGGCGTATATATTGTCTTCGTATGGCCGCCGAGTAGCGTTGATAATTGCCGCGGTTATTTTAAAATCAGTCATCATATTTCGCATCGCAACATTAAAATATGTATGTCGAAATCTTTTAAAATCTTCTGAGTCGTCCATTAATTGTTTCAATCACCCATTGGCACATTTTAATTAACCGAGATTTATTAGCGTCAAGTGTAGATAACTGTTCTCCTCTTCCTCTAGTTAGCGGCATGTAGGGATTATATCCACGTTCTTCAATAGCAGGGATAGGATCCCGAAAGCCACGGTCCTGTAGAAACACGTCGTTAGGTCTAAGACACCAATGCCAAGCTGAGCTTTCTTGCATCAGGCTGCGCATAATATTTGCATCCGAAGTAGTTGCTGAATACGGTCCTACGACTTTTATTATATAGCCGTCTGTACATACGATTAGAAAAGGTTTTACCAGGTTGCGGAATTTGTGAAGGCTGTAGGTTTTTCTTTGGAATAGGAAAATCGCACTCTTCTGAAGGTAAATATATGTTCCGTCGAATACAAGAATGGCTGCCGGTTCATTTTGGCTAGCACCAAAAATATGGGTTGGGATACGAAGATTTCTTGCCACCACTTCTTCTCTGGTTATATGATTTAAGCCCAGGTAACGTGGAACAAAATCTTCAGTTAAGCATTCTCTCGCTATTTTTAACTTCCTCTCTAATGTTCTTCTAGATATTTGGAATTTCGTAGCTAAGCGCTCATCAGATTGACCAGTTCTTAATTTAGTCAAATAAATTCCTAAAGTGGTAGCAGGACGATCAGACCTGTTACGAAGAGACGGTGTTTGTTCTAAAATAGTCGTAAACTGATTTTTAGGTAAAGCTGTCCAAAAATGGAAGTGGTTGTCATCAATTGCTTCAATATTTTCAAAATCCATTTCAGACTTGCTTTCTAATCCCCATTTATACAAGTTGATTATGTCAAGTACATGAGCATTATTAAAGATTTCATGTGTTGTCGGGGCATTCACAAGTTCTTCCCAATCATTTTGAACTAAATGAGGGTGGCAAACTTTAGCATGTTCCGGTATATACAAATTGTAATTGTGCAACAGGTAGAACTTGGCGTAGGTTGGCACACGATAAGTAGTCATACCTCTGCAGTTTAGAAATATACAGCGTCTCGCTGTATTTGATACACGTCTATATCCAGTAACAGAAATAAAACCAGGACCTAGTTGATCCCCGACTTCTACTTGTTGGACCGCCACCGCCTCTCCAACTTCTTGATTTGCACCTTTTTGTACTGGCTGGGGTTGGCATATCATCTGATTGGTGGTTATGCAATGCTCGATCATATCTTTGCCAGCAAGGGTGGCATATAGATCTTGTGCCGTCAAAAGAAATCTGAAACAAGATATAACATTCTGTACATTTGTATAAAACATAAAATATCAAGATTATTTTATAGTAGTTTCGAAAAATAATCTTTTATTTCACTGAAATCCTTTATGGCTGTTCTTTATGCATAAACAATAAGTTCTCACAACATCTCTAAGGTTAAGAGGCCTGCGGAGCATGCGAATTTTGATACAAACATAATACCAAAACAATTTGTAAATCAAACATATTCTTAAGGTAGTGTGTATTTATTTTGATTGAATTACAGAATATGTAGGTTCTCAAACACATATTTTGAAAGTACACTGATTTAAACAAGTTATGAAAAAATTAAATTTTCTGTAGAAATTTTATATTCCTCATATCTCGTCTTTATATCATTGTCCTTTAAAAATATTTATTTGATAACATAGATATTCTATTATACAATCGAAATATATATGTCACCGTAAAATTGTCAAACACGTTATATTACAATATAACGTGTTTCTCTCTAGCGATATTGTAATATCTCGAATTATTGTCAACTGAACATACGGAAGTACCTCTGCCCCCATAATCGGGACTTGGGGCACCCCCCCGTGAGGTTAGTTAGGTTCCTTTAAACCCTGCACCCGGAAATAGGGGCCCCGCGAAGCGGGGCTCCGTCGACTACGCTTTTTAGGGGAATATGAAGTGTTTTAAGGTTAGGTTGTATTAATCGATATTTCTCAGGATTGGTACAGTATCTTTTCATGAGAGTGGTACCACTGGGCAAGGGGGACCCCTCCTTCTCTCCACACCGCGTGAGTTGACTACCATCGCATGCATTTTACGAAAAATAATGCGTTTTATTGTAAGCAGTATGTTCATTTGACAATAATTCGAGACTTTACAATATCGCTAGAGATATTACAATATAACGTATTTGACAATTTTACGGTGACATATACACACTACCTTAAGAATATATTTGATTTTCATATTACTTTGGTATTACGTTTGTATGAAAAACGCATGCTCCGCCGGCCCCTTAACTGGTACAGTTAAATTTAGCATTACGGTTGCTTTTGTACAATAATAGTTGAAATTGTGTAAAATAAAACATAAATAAAAACAATAGATTGGTCGACAAAGACTCGCTTCTTGCGCTTTGTTTTCTTAGTAAATACATATGTGTGTAGATAGATAGATGGTGTATAGACGGAGTACTTACCTCGCGTGGTATGATTTCTTGTAATAACAACACTACGAGATCCCGGTACCTTTCGAGAAACATTGCATTAAGACTGTTTTCTTCGACGTAACACAGATCGATTGCGCGACACACAACTGTTTTGTCTTTCCATATCAACGAAAATCCAATCCAAAAGCAAATAACCAGAGTCCATGAAACACGCTAATAGTAGTCGTTAAAACAATAGATAAAACAAACTAGGTAAACGTACAGATCGCAACGGTAGCTAACGAAGGACTGCGCGGGGGGCGGAGAGTCAGTGCGCGAGCGCAACGAAACCTTTTCTACTCGTCTAATGTGCGAAAGAGACAGCGTATACATGCTGCTGAACATTGGCTCATACGTGCAAAATGCTGTATGGTTATAAGATGAAAAAAAATCCTCTGAAACTGTTTTTTTTTTTTTTTAAACGGTCCTGTATATTTTTCTCCATCGATTTTTAATCAAATAATTATATGCAGTGAAAGGTCATATTATTAGTTTAAAACTATTTTGGTTGTTTACACGTAGGTAGATACTTATACCTACTTATTCATTAACTCGAGTTGCAACTTAAGAAAAGAAGTTGCGTCACTTTCTTTGTTGTCAACCGCCTTCTGCGTTCGTTGAGCGAATACGCTCAACGAACGCAGAAGGCGGTTGACAACGAACGCCGAAAGCAGGTTATACCGCTTTTGAAAATATCCTCTCGCACGGTACAGAGGTTGCCACGAGATTGTGCCTTTTCATGATGTAATTGAACAGTAAAGGGTAAATGTTTTTTCGAGCGTGCCACCATTTTAAGGGGTCTTCTGTACGTTTCAAAAGCGGTTCGTGTAGATATTTGTCCAATTCTAATATTCCTGCTCCCGTTGGGTTGTCTGGTGTTTGCCTAACCACTTCTTGATCAAACTCAAACCAAATTGAGTGGCTAGGGCCAGGTTCGAATTGCACTGCCTCTACCGTTGTAGTTGTTTTTGAGGAGCTTCGTCCAATTTTAAGTTTCAGGTCTTTCAAGGCCCGATCGTACAGTTTGGGGTCCTGAAATCCCTTTTTCTTAAAACGTGGATCCAGAATTGTGGATTCCGCGTTTAAAATGTTGGATTCTATGTGTATCCGAATCTCTGGGTCAGCTCTTTGTACAAATGCAGAACTACCTATATTTTTAATTTCTGGTACAGTATGATCTGAGTTTTGCTCTTGAAGCCTACTCCTAATGTGGCCCCCCATAATTCTGCATAAGGGAATGACCTTAGCCAAGCTTACGTTTTTCTCGCCGCTCAATTCCACTGTTACATCATAAAAAAGTTTTAAAACAGAGTGCACAGATTTGATCACTACCCAGTCGTGATCTAAAAGCGCGAGGTCAGGTCTGTTGAGGGCTATAGTTGCTATTATAGCATCTTTGCTTTGGATGAACCGATGCAGCATATCGTAGGTGGAATTCCATCTCGTAGCGACATCTTGTTTGACACTAATTTTTCGTTCGCTTGGGAACTCCGTTTAAAAAATTCTACGACGCTTTTCACTTTACTCAGTGAAGGGGCTATATTATTATGTTGCAATGACGACTGAACACAGAGGTTCAAAGTATGGGCAAAGCAGGGAATTTGCCGCCACTCACCATCTCTTATTGCTGCTGTTATACTAGCGGCGTTATCGCTGGCGATTGCGGTCACTTTATTTTCTAAGTCCCACTCCCGCATTATGTTTTTTAAAAACTCTATGAGGTTTTCACTGGTGTGCCTCTCATTGTATTCCACACACCCCTATAAATTGGATTGCAATTTGGTCTCCTCTGATGAAGAGACAACATAATGAGCCGTGACAGCTAAAAAGCTGTCGTTGTTGTCCGATGTCCAGCCGTCAGTCGTGAGGCAGACTGCGTTGGCATGTTCTATCCTCTGCCTCACTTTGTCTTCCAGTTTTCGGAACATTTTGGGAATCAATGACTGGGATAGTGTTTTCCGTGTTGGTAGTTTGTACCCTGGGCATAGCATATGTACAGATTTTTTTAATTCTTCGTCCTCCACTATACTGAACAGATAATATCCATTCGCAATCAAGCGCACAAGTTGCTCATCTAAAAGTTCCGCACGCCGAGGCGGCAAGGATTTAGTGCTTTGCGCATATTCTTTGATAGACGGCTGATGAGGCGGTAACCCAATGGACGAAGGACCGGGTGCAGAGGCGCTGGTCGTGGCAGGTTCTGTCGCAGTTGATGTTGGTGACTTCTGCGGGGCATCTTGAAAACATGTCTGCTGCGTTGGCTGCCTGTCAGTAATTAGTGGTACTGTGGGGTGTTTGTTTTTTAAATGTCTACCTAGGTTACCATAATTTCCAGCGGGTACAGTCAAAATATTCGCACAATAAAGACATTTTGCTTTTTTGGGTTCCACTTCTTCAAAGTGTTTCCACACTGCACTACGTTTTCGTGAACTTAACGACATTTTTTTTGTTAAATCTATCATAAACCCTAATCTAAAGACATTTATTTACACTTAAACTAAAGTAGGTACAATAAAATACACTATATATTATTTACACTGAATGTCTTGTTTGAGTACCCAGATTTAAATTGAACAGTCTCCTAGTGTTTTTGTGCTACGCTGGGAACCGTTAACAAGCGGTTCATTATTGATTACACGATTTTTATTGAGCAATAGTTCTAAATCCTGCCGGTTGCAAATCCTACCTAACGCGTCGTACAACTGTCCGTGGCTAAAGACATCGGATCTTAAATCTATCCCCACTTTTGAAATTGTTTGCCCTTGACTTTAATGTGTTGTCATAGCGTAACAAATATGTATTGGAAATTGACGACGGATTATTTCTATCCCTATTTGAACCTATCGGTGCTTTAAAAGTTATGCGCGGAATTAAGTAATCTTCATTATCGTCCGGTTTTCGTACCCTAATCAGACGCGGAGAATGACCTACTACTATTACTTTAGAGCCGTTTACTAAGCGATCCGAGAAACCAAGGTTTCGCGTTATAATGAAATGCATCCTACCTTTGGTTGTAAATCATGCTCGGGAACGCCTTTCGGTTGCATTCTATTGCGAGTGTCTGATCCTAAGAATAAGTCATCCGCGTCATCGGTTGCCGTTTGATCTACCGAATAGAGATGCACCGGGTACGCGATCTAAAATTTTTGCATTTTTTTCCTTAAACGTTCATATTATAGTTGCACAAAATTGCTCTGTGGCAACAAACGTCTGGTTCGTCTAAAACGTTTAAAAAAACAAAGTCTATTAACTCATCGAGATCTGTGACAAATTCAATGGGCGACACGTCAATTAGGTGTTGTGTGACTGCCGGTTTGGACTGAAACTGAGACTATTGAATTAGAGCCTATATTCAATAGCTGTTCCGAGAATTCTTCGTCTTCCCTAGATCTTTGCGCGGTTGATAATTTAAAGATTTTAATCTGGTGCCAAATCCAAGACGTTTACAAAGAGCAATTGACTATGTCGACATTATTTCGCGCGTTCGGTACCACCGGTGGAATTTGACGGAAATATCCTGCAAAAACGACTATTTTACCGCCGAATTTAAACATACTGTGAGCCGTAATACTGCCTTCATAATTCTGAGCTGCGATCCCCGATGTTGCTGTACACAAAACTACATTATTACGCGAGCCACGGACATGTGCTGCGACCACGTTGAGTAAAAGCGTTTTTCTCGTACCGGCAGGGCCATCTATGAAATATGTATTTGTTTGTTGGACAATTATTTCAATTATGTAATCAGTAAAAAACTTTTCAAATACTTGAATCGGTTGAGTTTTATGGGTGCATTGTGTACTAGTGGTTGCCTTTTTGTCAAAAGATGGAACTATGTGAGGCTCATCTAAAATTTGACAGTCGCGAGGCGTCAACCGATCTCTGCGAGGTGGGCGTTGAATATTACTGATAATGGACTCTTGTTCTAGATTATTGAGAATACTTAAATTACTTTCTTGATACAAGGGAGACATGGTATCACTTCGGTTTTCCGGGAGAACAGCTTCGAATTCAGTTACAGAAAATAAAGACTGTTGGTCACTAAGCGCGGGAACATCTTGAAATGTACGTAAAAGTGAAGATATTGAGCCACGAGGACTTGATATAGAATCAGACGTACTTAGTGTATCCCGAACTGGCACAGCAAATTCGGGGACGTTTAGCTCACTTCTGTATGGGCTATTATTAACAAGTGAACTAGGCTCTAAAACTTCTAGTAGATTCTCGTTGGTTTGTTCTGTAGCATCGTGTTCAAGCGTAACTTCTTCATTTTCTTCAATTGGCCCGAACAACTCTTCTAATCTTCTTTCTAACACCTGTTCTTCTGGCACAGGTACAAAGATGTACGCAGGGCTACTGATTACCTGTCCCCAACATGGGTCAAATTCTTCGTCGCAATCAGAGAGATCCGAAAAGTCTTCTAAACTTTTAAACAACTTTTTGAAGTCTACTTTTTTCAAATAAATTACGTAAGAACGTTACGTAAGAACTTCTCAAAATATTTATTTAGCTTTTTGTAGTACACAAAAATTTACAAAAAGACAACCGATTTTTATATAGATAATCTGATATTTTTCAAAGCGGGATCGGACAAGGATAAGATATTTACCACATATTTGAAACATCTAAATTATATGAATAAGTCAATTGGGAATGCTGCTAACAAGTGAGATTAGACAAAATATGTTATAGCTTTGGAATTTGCGTCGATAAAGCACTTACCAGATTTTTCCTTGAACAAACTTTCAAAATTTCTCAAAACACACGCCAAAAACTAGAATTTTATCACAACAAAACCGTTGAGTCAACTTTGACATTACCTTATAGTGACAAATGAAGTTGACAGGTTCTCAAATGAAATAAAATAGATAAAAAAAATATTAAAGATTATAAATATGTGATATCTATACCTTTAGTGTGACCATATTAAAAGTTAGAGTGCATTATTTAAAAAAAATCGATGTGGTAATATATACACCTTTATTTGAATAAGGGATAAAGTCCATTCGTTACCCACGTTATATTTATATTTGCCGAATAATTTGCTGGTGTACTTATTAAGTGGTGAAAGTGAGCAGCTCGCAAGGGAGAGCATACCTCGAATGCGATCCCATGCTATTCTTAACCCCGCGATTCCTAATGAAAAACGAACTAAAAAATTAATATGCCTTTGGACACAGCTGGAGAAGCCAGGTCTGTGGCACTTGCCGACACTGGGTTTAGTCAGCGTCGTCGGATTGGACGACACTTAAGTGACTAGGTCGAATAAAATGGTTGGATCTATTTTTCACCATATCAGCAAAAGAAGCATTTTCCGTAGATCTAGAGTCCCGTATCGTCTGCTTGAGCTCGGACTTTGTTCCGTCATTAGTTCTGTCAGATCGCACTGTTGTTCAAGGGTACAAATTACGTTTTCATGATTGTCATCCATATTTGAATCTCAGGTGTTGAAACAATAGGACCCCTGGCCAAGTTGCAGTCATGCTAGCGAAGGAGGTGGCGGAACGCGAGAGGGAGAGAGCCTCTCTTCCCAGCCGCTGCGGGAGACGCACCGGGCGTCGGGGGCCACGTGGTGGCTACCGGCCACCGTAGACGCGGGCCTGTGGACGATTAACTATGGGCTAGCTAGCCGTCCGTCCGTCTTATGACGACAGGCCGTGTAGACGGCGCGTTCGTGTTCCACGCGCGCCTCAAAGAGATGTCAGCATAAGGGAAGGGGCCCGCAAAGGCCGAAGCCTGCCGGGGTTGCGGGCCTGTTCGAAAGAGATACCTCGGCCCCGGAACATAAAGGGCGAAGAAGGAACATGGATGGGTTTTAGTCAGTAAAAGTCTGACATTCCCTCCCACTCCGCCCAGAGTGGGAGAAGTCATTTGATGATTTCCCATCCGAAAAAAAAAAGGTTTTGAAACAATAGGACCCTTGGCCAACTTGGGGGCTGGGTTTTGCGACGGTGAGGCGGACGAGTGGACAGGCCCCCTTTGATTACAGAGCCTGTTCTCTTTTTTTTTAATTTTTAAAAAGTTCTCTATTTCATGTCCATTTTTCACTAAATTACACAGTGAGCAGGGTTACAGACGTATTGCGAAAGTTTACATCAAAGTAGTCACAATTATTTTTATATTAACAAAATATTGCTAGCGAGCACGTTTGAACGCTGTAAGTGCAAAAATACAAAAAACTTTGTGAAGTAGCTAGGGAGAAAGATTTTATGCTTTGCCAGATGGGCGATGTTTTTAGTGATGAATTCATTTTTGCATTTCTAACTACATGGGGAATTTGTCTTAAATCCCCTGATAAGATAATAGTTTTTCCTCCTAAAATTTCACTTGATCACGCAACGATGAATCAAAAATGGATTTGCCAAGGGCTTCATCGTATATTGTAACGTCCGCGTGTGATTTTAAGTCATTGTCGTCTACCAGATCTATGGGGAAATTAAACATTCAATGCGCCGTGCGCCTTCGTACTTTTGCGCCGCGATGGCAAAACTCGAAGTACATAGAACTACTCAGATTAAGTGACTGCGTACGTAAGCAGAAATAACTTTTAACAGGAACGTTTAACCGGTACCCGCGGGACCATCAACGAAAATCGCGTTCATCAATCAATCGCAATCGCAATCGTGATCATTAACGTCACGGAAATCAGAATCGTTACAAAGTTTTACAGTGTAATCAAAAATATTGTTTTGCTCTCGATACAAGCGAGGAATCCATTCATCTTCTAGTCGCGTGAAGAATCTACGGATGCATGGTACCGTTAAAAAATTGGATGCTTCCAACATAGCTCTTTCGTATTGGACTTCGTCATCGGCAAGACCAACTATTTTAGCAGCTTCCTGAAAAGTTTAACAATCGGGACCACCAAGAGATTTAAGATCTCTGTAACTACGACACGAGAAAGTTTTAAATAGAATTTTGAAATAAAACTGTTGCCCTCTGTTAGATGCGACCCAAAAAAGACGCGCGACAAAGTCACCCCTCTTTCTTTTAGTAATGAATTTATGATTTGATGTTTCAAAAATATCCTTTTTTTGATGTTGATAAGAAAACAAAATGGAATGGACAATGTTCTGTTCGTAAAAGTCCAAGTAGTGACAGTGAGTCAAATTCGTCTCTTACGGGGCGATTAAGATAAGTAATTAAGTCCGAACCAGCTTGTTGCGCTGTTACCACTACAGTGCCTGGTTTGATAAACGGTTTGTTGATTTTCTAAATGCAAAGACAGTTGTTTGACGTTGAGTTCGCGCGCGGTCACGTCGAATTCTAACGTCCTCCAAGCGGCGTCGCTGGAACCTATATAACGTTTTGTAATATACTGCTCTATTTCGTTATTTTTATGTTCTGCGATTCGTCAGGACACTTAGTGATACGAGGGGCGTTCAATGTATTCTCGGTGTATGGGTATGTTAGAAAAAAGATAAAACCTTGAAATAAATTTTATTTTTCAATATAGTCTCCCATGATTTCAATTCATTTGTTTGATCGCGAAATAAGGTTTTCTATTCCCTAAAAAAAAATAATTTCCTCTTGGCCCGAAACATGCTCATTTACAGCGGACTTGAGCTCATTATCGTCAGCAAATCGCTTTCCCCTGAGGTCTTTTTTTTAAATTTGGGAATAAAAAGTAGTCACTGGGGGCCAGGTCCGGGCTGTAGGGTGATGGTTAATTTCCTCGAACCCGCACTCTCGCACAGCAGCCTTGGAGAGCCGCGCCGTGTGAACCGGTGCGTTGTTGTGAAGAAGCGACACATTCTTTGCCAGCTTTCCTCTTCTTTTTTCTTTTATTGCTTGTCTCAAACGGCGTAAAGTGGTTGAGTATTTTTCTGCGTTGATAGTTTCACCTTTTTTTGTGTACTCGATCAATAGTATTCCTTTAGATTCCCAGAAAACTGTGGCCATGATTTTGCCAGCGGATGGAGTGACTTTGAACTTCTTCGGAGGGTCTGATCCCTTTTTGTGCCACTGCATAGATGAATTTCTGCTGTTCCTGCACCAGATCTTTCTGATGCCTTAACCTGTAACACAATATAAAGTCGGTTCAAATATAATAAATAACTAATTAAGCAATTCGTTAATAATGATCGAAGACTTGAAATAAATATTCTATTTTATTGTGTTATTTTATTTGTCTACACATATTACAAATAACTACCGAAACGAATAATTTTCTATAAATTTACAACACATACCTTATTTAATTCCTTTTTAAAACAATTTCTTAAAGTGGTAATCTTTTTTTTAACCGTATCTAGGTTGGCTTCTGGATCCTTTGTTTTAAACAATTCCAACAAAGCATTCATCGCTGCATTTCTCTTTTCTCTGTCGTGATAATCAGGATGTTTTACTTGCCATAAACATGGATATGATTTATATTTTTCTATTACTTCCAACACAAAGTCACGCGCGGACATAGACATAATAAAAAATATTTATAACGCTTAACAAATACACAGCACACGCACCACCATCGACATCAAAACATAAACTGAAACAATAACCTTAAAAAATGGACGCCGTTTCGCCCATTCACGGACAATTCGGACTGCTTCCATATAGCGTGGCGCACGTTTCTGACATTGACGGACGGCCGCGGATGACGTCCATTTGGCCTGGACGCATGGATTTCAATCCGTTTGGAAATCCAGAGCTGCCTGACGTCCATCCAAAAGGAATATTTTTTTACCATTCATGAGACGGTTTTGGACGACGACTACTCCATTCGGATTAATGGACGTATCGTCAGTGGTAACCTTAAGTCTTCGTCAGCTAAAGAAGATTTCTTTTGCAAGTAGTTCAAGACACAGCTGGCTATTTCATTTGCTCCACGGTTACCTTGCGATTCGTCCCAGAAAAAACATTCAGTATTATCTCTTGCAAGCTCAGAGATGGTAAAATTCAAGCAATTTATCTTTGACTTGTAGAAGAAAGTTGATACTTCTCCATTTGGTATCGTCGGTTCTTCATCGTGTTACCTAACTTTTTAATCCATAATCTTAAATGTCATAATTTTTTTTGTCCTAATCATCATTTGTCCGAATGATAATTTACCCGAACTTTATATCACATAATAACTTTATATGCCATAAAGTTGAAATCCCTAAATATAATATGCCCTAAATCCGTTTGTCATAAGTATAACAATCAAATATACAAACGACATAAAATCGTTTTCAATAAAAGTCATAAGTCCTATTCTTAGAACTAATTTGTATTATAAAGTTTTTGCTATGAACTTCTGTCAGGCGTTACATAGATAATTCGACAAATGATAGAAGCCTGATTAAGGCTTATTTACCAGAAGATTCATTCTATTATGCCAAGCTTCTGCACAATTTTGATTGATTCTCTTGTGCTCCAAATGTTGGATCGTATGTAGGCGTTGACCTGCAATGCAAGCAAGCATGCAGCAAGCAAGCAAGCATGCAGTAAGCAAGCATGTAACAAGCAAGCATGCAAGCAAGCGTGCAGCGCGCAAGCAAGCATACAGTATGCAAGCAAGCATGCAGCATGCAAACGAGCAAGCATCATGCAGCAGGCATGGTTTCTGTCACGGCTCCGGCGCTGCGGGGCTCCGGCGGCCTCACGCGAGCTTATCGTCGGAGATGGGTTTAACGCTCACCACCGCAGCTCATCGGCTTGCTGGCCGGCGAACCGCGGCGGCGAGCATTACAACCACCTGCTCCTCAACTCGCGGCCCGCCTCACCCGTCCGCGCCTACGCGATTTTAAATTACACTCTTGGGGTAGGGCAGACAAGACTGCGTGGAGTCGGATTTACAGCGATCCGTTTCTCTCACTAAAACCTAACTTTCAGGTATTTTTTTAGCGACTAACAATTGATAAATGACCATTCGGAATCATACACATTATGTGATACAATACTTAGGACATACGACTTTATGTCATGTTAAATTAGGAGATTTAATTATTATAGTATTCGATATTATGAATGTATTAGACGTAAAGTTAGTTATGTAAAACAAAATTTCGGTATTTTGAACATTATGGTTACTGAAGTTTATAGCAAACGTGTTATGCATAATGATTTTCGGACAGAAAATTTTAGGACAAGCAAGGTATGGTCATTACCGCTTGTAGGTCGTAGCATGCGACGATAAAGTTGCTTGAAACCTTCATTTTATCGTTAGCTTTTTCTTTGCGACTTTTCTCCTTCTCTGCTAGATGTCGATAGTAGTCTTCAATCAATGTAGCCTCTCTGTTTTTTATCCCACCGTTTGACAGTAGAACCCGATGAAGATCCTGTACAGTTAGATGCCATGATCACTGATTTGTTGTCCTTCCATTTGACTATGACAGTCGAATCCCTGGTGTAATGCTGACTTTCACCGCGAATCATAGCGGAATCTTGTTTAAATTTGCAAGCAGCTCGATCTGGGATACGATTAAACATGACTGTGCCAGTGCTGTGTATATTCCTCCGATTAATTTCTTCCACTAAAGGAACCGTAGTGAAAAAACGATCATGATACACACAACTTCCTGGAGGGACACTTCTGTTCAAATGGAGTATAACAGAAGGTCCCAGGCCCAAAGATGTATCACCAAACATTGTATTAGCACCTCTGTAAATCTCGAAATCGAGCATCAGACCTTTGCTAGTGAAGAACGGTCACGTCCCATATAAAAAAAACCCAGACCCGACAGAAAAGTGACATATCTCAGTTTTTTTCTTATTTTTTATATAATCATATTATATAGTTTTTATATTCGAAATCAATGGCTAACACCAAAATATTGCCTTATGTTTTTGTTCAGGGTTTACACTAAAAAAATACAAAATGCCTACTTATCTACACAATTCGTAATGTATGTAACTAAATGACGATAAATAGTTATGGGATGTATCCAGGAGACCTGGAGATACAGCTGTAATATATAATTTTTGAACTCCTAGTACAACATTCAACTTAGGATTTTTTTTTTTAAGGTGGTTTAAAATCATGTAATGACATCTCTCGCCCTTGGGTGGAGCGAGAGGGCGTGTCAGACTCTTACTGACTAAAAAATTCCACCCCGTTCCTTTTTGCCTCTGGTACTGGGGTCAGAGCATGCCCTTCTGGATTCGCCCTCAACTTAGGATTAATTAAAATCGTCATATTCGATGATTCAGATCGGATTATTCCACTAACTCGTTGACGCCAGTTCGAGCTTATATCGGTGATTAGAGAACTAAAAAGTTCATTAATCACCGTTACGATAACAGGTATTTGTATTTTTATTTTTAACGCAGCCGGTATTAGTGGAATAATCGGAAAGAATGATCTGATCGTAGATCAGTGATTTAGGTAGCTATCAACGGGGTTGACCAAAAATAAAACCAGTATGTCGAAATAAAGTTTTATTGTATTTCTATGTCCCTTAAAACATAATCCATACCCAGTGCGGGGTGGTCAAAGTGATCTCGATGTCTAGCCCACCCTAGGTAATATACAACACTAATGATGTGTGCGCAACTTCCCAATGTCCTTTTGCCATGGTAGCATGAGCAGTAATATTCTGTAATTGCGTTTATTCCATTTACATTTTCATCAAACATAATATAAGTATAATATATTTTTGTTGTAACATGTCGTGAATGAATTCTGCACCTGATTAAAATATTATTATTTCTGCCTTCTATTGCCGCCGGATGTCTATATATTTCCATATTATATGCTACCGTGGCTTTCAAATGCTCACTACAGTACGACCGTGCTAACCGCACATGATATGTACCAATTGAGAATTTAATTATGTCTTCAATTGTTAGTTGGGGAAAATGTTCAAATTCGGGATCATTTGCAGTCATTCTGCGAAACGTCACTCTATGTCTATTCAGATTGTTCTCCTCCACATACTCGGCCAGTAGATTAGGGCGTTGTATGTTCCGATTAATTATTTCAATGAAATCTTCTGTGTACGGACTGTCTCCGTACGGATCTTGAAAATAATTGATCAAAGCTGCAGCAATTCTAAAATCCTCAAATATATGAGGCACATGTTTGTTGAATACTCTGTTTCTGAAGATCTTAAAGTCTCGCTTGAATCTTCCGTTTATAGTTTCTACGACCCAGCGCACCATTGTGATGAGTCTTGATTTATTAGCTTGATCGGTGCTTAATTGCGAGTCTTGCCTTCTTTTGCTTGGCGGCATATGAGCATCATAGCCATATGTTTCAATTAAGGGAATTGAGTCTCGAAAGCCTCGGTCCAAAATAAATACGTCTCCTTGATGAAAAAAATAATGGAACGGTCCATCTTCAATGGGTTCATCGTGGTTTTCTAATATCATCTTCATTATATCAGCATCTGTTGTCCGTGCTGAGTACGGACCGTTTACATTTAAAATATATCCATCCGCACACACAATCATAAATGGTTTAATAAGGTTTTTATACTTATGGAGGCTATAAGTGCGGCGTTGAAATAAAAAGTTTGAACTTTTTTCTATATAGATGTATGTTCCATCGAATATAATTATTGATTTTGGTGAATCTTCGTTACCGAACAAAACATTTGGTATAACCCGGTTGCGGGCTATCACTTCGTCTCTGGTTATATGGTCTAAGCCAAGATGCAAAGGAACAAAGTCAGTAGTGAGACACTGTCTTACTTTATTTATTTTTCTCCCAACTGTTCGCTCGGATATATTAAAAAGAGAAGCGATTCTATTATTCGGTTCACCTGATCGAATTTTACACAAGTAAATAGCCAAGTCGATTCGTGGAGTATTTGAACACTGATTAAGACTTGGTAGTTGACTCAGCAAATCGTTGAATGCGGCTCTGTTTCTTCCAGTCCAAAAGCTTAACTCCTCGTCAGAAACGTCATCTACATTGAATTGTAACCTTTGTTCTAAATATTGTGTATACATGTTGATAATGTCGCCAACACTCTCCGCGTTCAAGTCAGACATTTGATTTGTTACATTTTCAGAAATCTCTTCTATCGCCATGTGTAGTAAATGCAATTGGCAAATGCGGGCAAGATTTGGTATATAAAAGTGGTAATAGCTAAGCAGTTGTACCTTCACCGAATTAGGCACGTGACGCAGAGAACCGTTGTGACAGTTATCAATTAAACATCGCCGGGACGTATTAGAAGCGCGTCTTACTCCTTGCACATTTACAACAGCAGCTGGTGGGGCAGGAGCAGGTGAAGCTTGTCGCTCTTGATTAATTGCAGCATCGATTCTATGCCGACATGAGTGGCAAATCGACCGAGTCCCATCAAAAGCTATCTGTAACAAAACATTAAAACGAAATAAAAAATATGATTTGATAATGGTTCTCCCTTGTTTAATACAGGGTGTGGTTTTGTACAACAACGCCCTGCTCAGGGGTGGTAGTAAACACGATACTGATGCCATTTTTTCGTAGAAAAATCCAAGAAATCAATTTGTTACCACAGTTGTATGCGCGGGTGCAAGTACTCGGCAAGGATTGCGGGGAGTAACGGGGTGTGGGGCGGGGCGCACGCGCAACGCGTATGAATATTATAACATTTTTTATTTATTTTTCTTGGAATTACTTTATGTGTACTATCACCTCTGAGTCGGGCGTTGCTGTACAAAAACAACACACTGTATAATAACGATTGATCACACCACCACCCTCACTCACTTTGTATAATGGATAAACTTAAAAACGACTGAACTGATTTGAAAAGTCCTTTTATCGTTATAAAGCTACATTATCAGGGATTAACAACGATTCATTGCACTACTGAACTGCGCGGTAGGTACAATAATACGCGGGTTAATTGGTAGATGTAGTCAACACTGGTGGAGCCGGCTGGCGGAATAATTAGTGAACTTAAACACATCTGAGCTTATTATAATTTTTATACCTACATGAAACTACATTATCAGCGGTTAATCACAAACAATATGTATCATAAATGAAATACATACCTCACCACCAACGACGCGTAATAGTTGTTCTACGAAATCTCTTCGATTTTCCAGTAGTCGTTCATTGAGAACGTATGGACGACGACGACGTAGTGTACGTTCACACACAGTACAATTATTGATATTGTCAGCCATATCAACGTACCACTCAAAATGCAAAAATCGATGTCCGTAAAGAGAAAGCCAGAAATCGTCGAAAAAACGTACTCTTGTTACAAAAACGCACAGCTATCTCAACACACAATGCGAAGGACTGCGCTTGCGCCAGCCGCTGCTACGTTGCGTCGGCGCACGTCCACCAATCCCCGCTCCGCGCCATTGTTGTTTCCATGAAAGAGTGAGATAGCATGATTGGTTTCCGTCACCAAAAACCACCTGAGCCGTAGTAGGTATGCACACAGTACGTGACCGTTTTTATACATACACACAAATAACTTCCTATACGATCATTTTTTTTTTTTTAATACATCCCATAACTACTTACTTTTCTACGTCATTTAGTTACATATATTTACGAATTGTGTAGATACGTAGGCATTTTGTACTTTTTTAGTGTAAAGCCTAAACAAAAACATAAGGCAATATTTTGGTGTTAGCCATTGATTTCGAATATAAAAACTATATAATATGATTATATAAATAATAACAAAAAAACTGAGGTATGTTACTTTTCTGTCGGGTCTGGGTTTTTTTTGCCTGTTCTTCAATTCAAACCTTCTGGTCGTGGTTTATTTTTGACAACCTGACGCAAAGAACAGCGGCCACTGAATGGTATCATCTGTTCATCTACTGAATAGTAACATGGAACTCTTTCAAGTTTATTGCAGGTATCTTGAACCCGTTTGATAATTGGTTGCACCTTCCAAAGTAGATTGTTTTTCTCACTTTCAGTTGGCTGATCGTGATCTACTACATGCAGAGCATTTCGTAAAGTAATAAATCGGTCGCGAACTATTTTGTCGGCAATGAGTCCAATCCTCATATTAGCTCGCCAATACATCGGCATTCGTGGGTATGGAAGGCATCCCATGAGAATATGCACACCAAACACTTTAGCTATTTCGGCTTTCGTGGTGTTGAGTTCTTGGCGAGTCTTACGCATGAAATATAAGTTTGTACAACGAGCAGTCTCCTCGTAGAAGCCTTCATCAAAATAATCATTTAGATATTCGGATGGTGTACGAACTGGGTTTTTTGGTAAACTTGCAGTATAGTCATGTGACTTATCGGTAAAAGGAATACTCTTCCAGGTGTCTCCATGACCATGTTACTGCAGATTTCGCCTAGTCGCAGTAGTACGAGAACGTCCTCGGCGTGATTGCATTCGCTGCGAAGTAGTACCACGAGAACGCCCTCTGTTTCCAATTTGCTGCAAAGGAGTACTACGAGAGCGTCCCCTATTTGGGGTCGTTACCTGACTTAGAGGTTCAGGTTCCATTTCATCGCATGAATCTACAGAATTGTCGTCCTCGCCTACAAGGTCAGCGAGAACACGCGGCACTACTTCAAAATATTCATCGTCGTGAAATTCTTCTATGTCTGACTCGTTTCCATCGCCAAGGAGTTCCAAGATGCGGTCATCAGATACAGGAAACACTAAAATAAAAAACAATCAACTATATTAGCCACAATACCGTTGACATCAACTTTTAGGGTCACCACCGAGATACCACGATCGTGCTACTTGAAATTTAGTATCATTTAATTTCTAACTTACAAAACGAAATAGCAAAAATAGTTTGTATTTCATTTGATTAATGTTTTAATAGTAAAATAAACCAATAACAATACTCAACTTAAAACAAAAAAAGGGCTAAAGTAGCTCGTAATATAATCATTCTGAACACTGTGCGCCGTCGTCAATGAGGCTTGTATATTTCAAGCCATGCATTTCTATGCTGCATTTGAATCCCTCTACTACACCATCGGCTTCCATTGCTGTTGACGTACCAGACCGGTTCTTGAAGCACTTTTGCTCTTTGGGCTGAACATTTATATTTTTTGCGACAGCACACACCGAACAATATGAATTTCTTATGCCTAAAAATAATACTGTCCTGGTTTCTAGCCCGATAATACAGGCCACGCCAGATAAGGAATTATATTGATCGTTTTCCCCATGACGCATCCGCAATGATTGGTATGAATGGAACACCATCCACATCCACGTGCCCTTTACTGATCGCCAGCTCTTTTTCCTTCAACCCTGCGTAGTACATGCTTTCGAGAGCTACATCGTGAAGAATATCTCCCAGTAACATATTTTCTTTTATAAAAGTTTTTCACTCATGCAAGGCATGTTCAAATGAGCGCTAAACTCTTCATGCTGGAACAAACAACTGCTTGAACCACTTGTTTATTCAGATTGCTCGCTTTCGTCTCATTCTTGACTATTTCTTTTATTCCACACATATTACATAGAAAAACAAAATTCGAATAGGATCCTGACCTTTGTTCAGTGATAAAACGCAAATCATTAAAAGTGCATTGAAATGGAATGGATGAAATGATTTATAGCCGCCATTTGCTCAAATAAATATTGCACGTTGAATAAACGTCGGCCTGAAATAGCAGTTATTTCGTCTGCTTGCTACTTTTGTCTATTTCTATCAGTCTGTAGCGAGCAGCTTGATGTTGAAATTGGGGTTGAATTTCTGTTAAATAATAAAGTAAAACTATGTAACATATCAATTAGAAGTAATCAACATTTAAATACTTTTTTTCATATTAAAAATATAACTAACCCGCTAAATTTCAAATTAGTAGTCGTAACATTTGCAAAAGTATCTTGTTCTGAAGAAGTATCACAATTTTCATCTTCCATCTTCTCTACTACATCTATACTGTCACATGTTTCAGAAACGTTGGACCTAAAACAAATAATTCTTTTTGATTTGATAATCATGAATATGACAAATAAATAAGTTAGTAGCGTAAAAAACGGGTGCGCCAAAGTTCACCTAAGTTTTCAACTCCGCTAATTGGAAATCCGAAAATGTTCGTCCTTACATCATAACAATCACAATTCCTAACTACTCTGTCTCTAATGTTCATAATTCCGAATCATTCAACTTCATAATGCCAGTAGCAATAAACATTGCAAACATGCCTGTGAAGCGCTACAGTACCGCGGAAGCCGCACCAGAGTCCTGAGAATGTTATTATATTGCACTGTGTAAAAGTAAAAGTGACTGAAAGTTTGACAGTACGCTTTAAATAACGTTAATTTAACGTCAACTGTACAACGAGCGAATCTACGAGCCAACATATTTCCACGGAGCGATAATGCCCTCCGCTCTCTTTGTATGTCCTGGTCATCTGTTAATGTTTCTGTCACTATATTACCAAGATATTTAAACTGAGCCACCTGTATCAAATGAACTCCATTTATGCACAGCGTAGGAACACTATTGGGTTTTTTGTTTTTACCAACAAAAACCATAAACTCGCTCTTAAGTTCGTTGTACTTTAACCATTATTATGTACGAGTATTTCGCGGCCTCAGCAAGAAAACAATATAAAATAAAAGCAAAAATAATTTTATTTTTCCACGTAATCTCCACTTAACTCTATGCACTTCTTCCATCTGGTTTCCAACGCCTGTATACCGGTCATAAAAAAAGTTTCTTCAAGGCCTTCAAAAAAGTCACCCACCGCAGCTTCGACCTCCTCATTTGATGAAAATTTTTGACCTCCAAGGTGTTTTTTTAGGTTTGGGAATAAATGAAAGTCTGAAGGTGCTAAATCAGGGAAATAGGCGGGATGGGGCAGTAATTCAAAGCCACAATCACGAATTTGAGCCATAGATTCAACAGACGTGTGAACGCGTGCATTATCCTGATGGAACAACACTTTCTTTCTGAGTAATCCTGGCCTTTTCTCTTTGATTGTTTCACGCAAGCGACGTAAGAGGGTGCAGTAATAAGCCGAGTTTATAGTTTCGCCTTTTGCAAGGTAGTCCACCATGATGACACCCTTAGCATCCCAAAAAACTGACGCCATCACCTTGCCAGCTGACAAAATTGTTTTGGCTTTTTTTGGAGACGGTTCATCAGGTTTTTTCCACTGCTTGGATTGCTGTTTTGACTCTGAGGTGTAGTGGTGTACCCAAGTTTCATCCATTGTTACAAATCTGGCCAAAAAATCTTGTGGATCAGCCTCAAACATTTCCAAACAGTCGCGAGAAATCGTGAGGCGTATTCGTTTTTGTTCGACTGAAAGCAATCTGGGTACCCACCGCGCAGAGACCTTAGAAAATCCAAGTTCATTGACTATGATGTTTTGTGTTCGTTCATACGAGATGCCAATAGTGTCTGCAATCTCCCTGATGGTCAATCTCCGATCTGTCAATATCAGATCACAGATTTTCCCGATGTTTTCTTCAGTCGTAGACGTCATAGGCGTCATAGGCCGGCCAGAGCGAGGGTCATCTTCAATACTCTCTCGTCCGCGTTTAAATTCAGCAACCCACTTTTTCACAGTCGTATACGACGGAGCAAATTCCCCCAATGTTGTTGACATATCTTCGTGAATCTCTTTTGGAGTTAGGTTTTTTTAAACAGGTATTTGATGACCGCACGTTGCTCAATTTTCTCCATTCTTTAAAAACGCTGCACAAAGGCTCACAAAATTCAGTCTAATTTAAAAACAGTTAATTCTATTGCGATAGAATTTTACAATTTGACAACCAGAGAGTAAAGTAATCGAATGAGGTCAGTTACATTAAAATAGTTTAAGTATTTATGTGTTAGGCCGCGAACTTTTCAATTCACCCTCGTATTACATACATTAATTTTGCGTAACTTTGTTTTCACATAACATGTATAACATATAAGAATAATAGTACCATGGTACAAGTAGTTAAATACATGTTTTCAAATACAAGTTTTAATTAAATTACTTTAATATTAGCGGCTATAGCTTTCAAATAATCACTTTTATTGGTGTATTTTGCTTTAAAATTCAATAAATATTTAATTCTATCATATTTCTCGTTGTATTTTCTTTTCTTGGCGGCAAGGGGAGCCCCGTTAAGATGTTTTTGGATTTCTGCAGCCTGATGTTGTAATTCTAGAACCATTTTCTTAGATAACAAATAAAATCCTGCGTGGTGCTGATTGACGAACTGTTGAAAACGCCGAACAACCGAATCGGTCCTATAGTTATTGGTTTAGGTACGGTTAAAACTGCGGTATAAACTCCCAGGCCATAAACATAACCGTAAATGAGTCGTGTTTTATGAATTTCGGTTGGAGTGTAGCCTTGTGGGCGCTACTACGGCGCGAGGACTTAGAAAAATTTGGTGGTCGGAATCTCGACGTAGAACAAAAAGTTTTCAATTATCGTCAAAGCAGAACCAGAAGATATGTCGAATGCGCTTTTGGGATTATGGCAAACAAATGGCGCATTTTTCACAGACCGATTGATGTATCCTATAACTTTGCTACTGACATAATAAAATCATGTTGTGTACTACACAATTTTGTCTCTGATCGAGATGGTTTCTGACAAAGAGATAAAATTGCCATAAGTGTTGTTGAATTTCTCTCATTACAACCCGCTAACAAAGAACAGAGAGCACCGAATGTCATAAGAAAGGAATTCGCGACCTATTTATGACTAGAGGAACTCTGCCGTGGCAGTTAAACAAGATACAGGGTGTCTGGTGGCAGATTTATATTTTCAAAAATAAAAAAATAAAAACTTTTTGACATGTCGTTTAATTAAAAAGTAAAAGTAGATAATGTAAAAGTGCGGGTTTTTATTTTTTAAAGATTACATCATCCAGATATCTTCCATCGAGTTACACGCATTGTTCAAAACGGAGCCTCGTGTTCCGCGCCACACGCTGCAGTAAGCTCGGTTCAATTGCGCCGATTTCTCGACGAATGTTTTCTTTTAAATCCGCAGTATTATGCGGATTGTTAGTGTATACGCTCTCTTGGAGGTATCCCCCACAAAAAATTATCCATTTGGGTCAAATCGGGCGATCTCGGTGGCCACGGGATGTCTCCAAAGCGACTAATCAGTTTGTGAGGGAAAACTTCTCGAAGCAAATTCATTGAAGCTCTGGCCGTGTGTGCGGTTGGAACCTCGTGTGTGTTGAAAACGATGGATGAGCTCGCAGGTTCGGCCAATAGAAATCCGTAATCATGCGACGATAATTCCCACTATTGACATTTATCGCCTAGCCCCTGGCATTTAAAAAAAAAAAGTGCAACTATCCCATTCGTGGATAAAGCACACCAAACAGTTAGCTTGGGGCAGTGCAATGGTCTTTGGTGTTTCAGTCGAGGGTTACGGGTTCTTGGAGACCAGTAACGGCAATTTTGCTTGCCCGTTTAAATGGAAATGAGCCTCGTCGCTCCAAACAATGGAATTCACCGTTCGAACATGCTCCAACATCGTTTCACAAAAGATTTTGCGACTAAGACAGTCACTTTCTTTCAGTTCTTAAACAATTTGAATTTTAAAAGGATGGAGCTGCAGATCCTTTTTCAAAATTTTATGAATGATGGCTCTTGGAAGGCCCAATGAGGCCGCCCTTTTTCGTATTGAATGTCGTGGATTTTCATGTAAACTCCGTTCCACCAGTTCAATGTTATCGGGGGTCCTTGAAGATCGGCTAGACCCTGGCCGTAGGGTATTTAAAGCCGAAGCACTTGCGCGGAACCTCTGCACCTAGGAACGAATTAAATTCACACTCGGCCCGTGACTTATCCGCCGAATAGCGAAGCGTGAGCAAAATTGTCGACGAGCAATCACGTAAGAATCCTTACTCTTGAAAAATGCCTCGATGGCTAATGCGCGATGCTCATTCGACCACTGTGGCATCGTGACTGAGAAATCCGCAGTGTCTGTGATTCTAATGACGCCACCCTCCCCCCGCACCGTTTATTACTTTTTGGAGTAATCATATTTAAAAACATAAATCTGCCGTCAGACATCCTGTATAATAGCATGTAAGAAATAATACAATAAAATATTTGATATAAGTACAGGCTGTACTAAAAACCCTGTTGTTCCTTTTCTACCTACGTTTTAAGAATTGGTATACATCTACATCTACACTAATATTATAAAGAGGAAAACTTTGTTTGTTTGTTTGTTTGGTTGTAATGAATAGGCTTAAAAACTACTGGACCGTTTTTAAAAATTCTTTCACCATTCGAAAGCTACATTATCCACGAGTAACATAGGATATATTTTATCCCCGTACTCCCACGGGAACGGGAACTATGCGGGTGAAACCGCGGGACGTCCGCTAGTACGTAATAAAGTGAGTCATTTATGAAAAACTATTAATGAAATTAACTAAAATAGCAACGACTAAATGTCGTTGCGGTATTGCATTTTAAAAATGCGTAGGTCGATGCGGCATCGGCCGGTCCGAAGTGCGAAATGTCAATAAACTATGTTTCGTTTTCGGATAAGTACTTAATTTATTTAGCAGGTATCTTCGTGTTCTATTATTACTAATATAATTATGTTTTCCTTTTTGACAAAAATATTTATTGTATATTATTTATTTATTACACACTTAAAAATGCCCAATTAATATAATATCATTATTTATTTACTACCTACTACCCTCATCCGTGTGTCACTGCTCAGCGCAGTTGAGCTGTTTTTAATTAATTGTAAAGCTGTCTGCTGTTATAATGTATCTGTATGTGCTGCTCTATTGTGTTGTGATGTCCATTAACGAATAAAGGATTATTCTATTCTATTCTATATTTAATTTAATTATTAATGTTTGTAATATTTAACTGAGTTGTTACCTCTGCTGCAATACTGCATGAAGCGATGTCGCGAAACCCGAAAGAGATAAAACGCTGCCGCCACTCAATAACATTTCACACTTCACTACACAAAAAATGTCGCCGCGTCTGTCACATAAAACTTAATGTACCAATGTATTATTTTATTATTATATCAACTTGACGGCCACGGAGATGATGTTCGATATGACCACCTTCTGCCTCCACATATTTATGACAACGTCTAATATTGTAGGTAGGTATCGGACTTGATGTGGTCATATGTTGCTACTATGTGTGCACGCATTTCGACCTCCGTCGTATCGCACACCGTTTTGAATACCTGTTGTTTTACAGTACCCCAGAGGAAAAAGTCTAATGGCGTCAGATCAGGTGATCTTGCAGGCTATTGATGGGTCCGGACCAATCCATCTGTCTCCGAACTCGGTATCCAAGTACCGTAAAACGGGGTGACATTGATTAATTTTTAATTTTAAATGGACGCTACGCTTGCAATTTCAACGATAAAACTGTAAAAAAAAAATTGTAATGAAGACTCATTACGAAAATTAATTATTGCAACAAAAAAATACAAATTTCTGAATATTAAAAAAGAAAAAATAAAAAAACCTGGTTATCAAATTATATTGAAAATGAGGCTAATTTGTTACCTACTCTTTTATTTATTGCATCGCAAAGACACCCCGGTACACGTTGAAACTAAAAAAAAAAAATTTTTTTGAAGTTTTCGTTATTGTAATAATGCGATTTGAACATTTTTGGGGTTACTTTGATTTAAGGGGCGAATTTGATAGTGGGTACTACAATAATAACAAACAAGATAAACCATATAGGTAGATTTTATTAATTAAGAAAATAAAGTAACATTTTTGCTTAAGTTTAATAAGCCTTATCATTTACTTTCGAGATCCATCTTTCGAGATTATCACTTAAAACTATTATACGTTTTATAATTGTATGAACCGACTATAATAAAAATCAAAAAAATCAACAGGTGTTATCAAAAAGTTAGATCTATTATAAAAACAAAACTACAATTCGATCATCACGTCATTTGGGAACGAGTAGCAATAGTTAATATATTTTGGTTTGGGAAGGTAACCCGTCAGGTGTGGCGCCAAGATATGGCAATTCTCGGTCTATAAATAGTCCACACCTTTTAATTTCTATACCGAGCTGTGTTCCCAGTTGGGTTAGTGCTGTCTTCTCATTCTCGCGGCCGTGTTTTATCGACGAAACATTACACAGGTTTGCTGCTTTATATAAAATGTCCTTTACAGTGTTGGCACAACTAGTGTCATCTCGTCTTTTTATTATTCTTCCGAAATTAGAAGCCGTCAGCAGCGAACGCCGTAATTCCATCCAATCTCCACTTTCACTCTGAAGTATAGTGTTTTTTTGAATTGTTTTTCTTTCCTCGTCTGACTTTTGCAATTTGGACAAAAAGTGTCCCTTACATTTGTTAAGGGTCTCTTCGTCAAGATCAGGTTTCCGACATTCTTCTTCGTAATCTTTATTTTTTGTCGAAGGCTGATTGAATAATCGCCGCTTTGGTTTTACAAATCCTCTATTATATATAGCTTTTTTCAATCGTCTTTCTTCTAACAACTTTTTTTTTTCCCGTAGGACTTACTCCTCCATTCACTGACTAATACAATAATGAAATTGATCTTTTCTTATTAAACCCTACGGCGGCAGCATGTAATCGGACTTGATATGAGTTTTTCTTCGAAAAATTGATGCGTTTTCCGCCGACAAGTTTCGCTACTACGCTGTGAAAATTTTCAACTCGATTGCTATCTACATCATGGATGAGACTTCTCGAGTGAGCGACAACTCCTTGAACAAGAAAATCAATTCTTTGCCATAAAGCACTAGTGAAAAAGTCAATTGATACCTTTTCCTTATTTATAGTCCCAACTTGGGTGCAAAAATGGTTTTTACAGCGACTGTGTTCTCCAAACGCGTGCTGGTGGGAACGTAGTATGTCGTCAAACAAAAGCTCCACGTCATAGTTATCTTTGTGTTTTTTTATGGCTTTTATTATTGTGCAACGAAGAGCCATTATTGCTTTTCGTGTTATACATTTTCTGTGTCTCAATAAATATTTTGTCTCCGTTGGAAGTGCTTGTAATTTGTTACAAAAGTTCCTCATGATGTGCGGCATTCTACTTTTTCCACCGTCGTATTATCATAAGGACGCGCTTCTAATTTTTTGCTGTGTGTGCTAGAGTCTCCGTCCGATATAAGTCTTTTATAGACCAGATCATGCTGTTCTATAGATTTTTTAAACCCTTCAACGAGAATGCAATTTTCCATTGCCGTTGAAGGGCCACTATAATTTTTAAAGCACACATGTTTCTTTGGCTCAGTCTCTGTATTTTGTGCCACTGCGCAAACTTGGCAATATTTGTTCTTAATTCCCAAATAAAGAATTTCTCCTGTATTTTTTCCCAATATTGCGGCTGCGCCAGAAAGAGCAGAATATTTTTTTTATAGCTTCTTTTGCTCCAGCAACCGTCAGCTATGACATCGATTTCTCCGTATCCTTCTTTAGTTAGTTTTCCTTGGGCTATAGCCAGCTCTTTTTCTAGTTTTCCAGCTTCCTGCATATTCATTACGGCAACTTTTTCCCAATGTTTGCCAATAACCTTGTGATTGTGGCCGTACGTATTTTCAGTTAAACTAGGCAAATTTATAGCTGGCAATACTTCTTCAAGTTGTGACCGACCACATCCTATTGCGATGGTGCCAGCTACTGCACATGCATTTAAATTTAAATAATTTTCCTCACAGGTATCATTTTCAATTGTAAAAGTTATGTTACACATTTTACATTGAAAAGTAAATGTTGACACCAGACCATTTGCATTTTCTCCTACTAGAATTATTTCATTTGCTGAACATCCTAAAGGGCCGTGGTCACAGAAACTGAGTAATTTTTTTGTGAATTGGGATATGGCCACAATCCTCCTTCCAACGTGTTTTTCTGGTCCGATTTGTTCAGGTTCTGTTGTAACAGTATACTGAAATTAAAGAAATTACTGAATTGATTATAGGAAGTTAAACACATGTTTAAATTTGTTTGGTTGGTCAGAAAGGAAATGTGAGAGGATAGATAATACAGTAATAACTAGGATTAAATTACCTCTTCTTCTTGATTATCTGATCCGTGATTATGACTTGTATTAAACCTATTAGTCGGCTCTGGCAATATTTCTGTAAGTACATTTTCACCTTGTGACACTTCTCTAAAGGTAATCCTGGAAAAAATGTACATTTACTCAGATAGATAACAACTTTTACATTTTTAAGTAGGCACACATTGACTTAAGAGAACACAAACAAACATATCTATCACGACAGGGAAACCCTGGAGAGTAGCAGTCCTCGAATATTGGCGCCATTCGCCGCCATACTTATTGTCTTTCAGTCTATAACCATCACATCGCCGTGCGATACGATTCTTCATTGTTGGTAGATAGGTAGATGGGTAGTTGAAATCAGACACAACACTTTGCTCAAACTCCAAACGTTTATTTCTAAGAAACCGTTTAGGTAGGCACAATAAACATTCTGAGACGAGCAGCCCGTTCGCCAATATTGTTGGTAAGGAGAAGAACGGACAAAGAAACTCCTTACACTCTTACATTTCTCATTTACACAAGCTTACATTGTTCACTTCAAAAGCCATTATTATTAACTTAATAATTCAATTGTTTATCGTAAGTTAGAGAGACACCTCCTAATCGACGCGTCTGTTCCTTGAATACCGGAAGTGACACACCCAGTAATTCATTACATCGTAAGTTCATTAAAACTTACAAACAATATCAGAATACTTCACACTTAATTATTGTAATAATTAAACAATACTAATATTCAAAAATGCAAAGGTATTATTAAGTTTAAGCTAAATTACTAGATTCATTACTATTGACACTTGTTTTAAAACCATTTCCGGCAGATCGGAGGACAGGTCAAATTAATACAAAGAATAGGTCTTCCACTAATAAATTGCTTTGTAAATAATCCTGTTACTTTTTAGTTTGTAGTTAGTTTTAGAAAAACTGATTCTAGTTATAGTCTAGAATTATAAATTGACTTATTGACCATTAAAATTGTACTTGGTGCCACATTCCACAACATGTGGAATGTTGCCATACAAACAAAGAAATCATAGTCCACGAAAGAGCTATTACAAATTGGTAAAATCCCAATAGTTATAAAATATTTGCTATCTTAATTTTAACTATATTTCTAGCTAAACTTGTTTAATTAATCTCTTAAATTGTCACTCGAAGATCTATTTAAGTACTAGTTAATACAAAAGCCAATAGATGGCGCTTAACCCTTCTGTCAATTGAATAATGATCTTTGTAAATAATTGTTAATGCCACTGCCAAAGCAGAGATGGCAGGTTCATCAATATTATCATGGAATAGTTTATGAGTGTTAATAATTAGATTAGATCTTAGCAGATAAAGACTCCTGCGGCGACATATCTAAATACATTCACAGAAACACACATGCCCTTATAACCGTATATAAAGTACACTGCAAGTCATGTTGCCCTGTAGATTAGTGCTTAGGGATCGAGCGTTTTTGCTATTTTTAATATACATTAAAATACGTAAAATGTGTATAGTGTGCGGTGTACTTTACAGAGAACTGGAGTATACTCATTCATGCTCTGGTCGGTGTCGGTGCCTGTAAAAAATATAGGGGTAGGTACTTATATAAATGTTTCTTGTAACCTAATGTTGCCACCGGCTTCAAAAAAAAGCTACACAGTATATTTACCTACACCAATATAAATATACAGGGTGTAAACCACCTCATCACAAAGACGTTAACCAAGCTTTCTGTACATCAAACTAAGTAACTTTACGCAAAAAATATTGCTGGGAAACAACTTTTTTTTTTGAGGTTATAAATCATGTTTTGTGATAGAACTCAATGTAACGCTCTTAAAACATTGTGCTGATGGATGTATTGAATAGTACGGGGGTCGTGGAGTTGTTAAAAGTCAAAAACTTACAAAAAAAACTTGTATTAAAAACTTGTCACAAAGTTGTAACTTTGACCCCCCATATCTCTGTAACCAGAAGGTTCCCAGGTATGGTGTGGAACAAAAAAATTATCGCAATGCTGGGGAGAACAAGTGCCTTTCGGCTTCGTGAAGAGGTGTTTTACACCCTTTATACACATATATAGAACTATTATATATATATATATATACAACGTGTAACGGAATAAACGCAAGACCTCAGACACCCCAATTAGAAAATTAAATTATAGAACTAAAGAAACATCTGTAATTCGATTTACCTAAAGAACGCTATGTTTTTTTTTATAAAATAGTTGTCCTAGCTGGACGCATAATGTTTGAGCATACTACTGTATCCCTACGCACACACTCATAGCGCACACTCGTGCGCGTGCCTACGTAACATGTAGGTAGGAATAGAAAGCAATGCATGTAAGCTTAGGTATGTATCTTTACGTTTAATGGCCGAATATTACGTACCTAGCTGATATTAGTAAGTTGTGGTATTACCCTATTAATTATTGTTGCCAGCCTTTGCCCAGCTGTGGGACAGTATACGCTAAATAAAAAAAATAAAAAAATATTGTTAGTTGCCTAACTAGTAAAATAATGATTTCATCTTTCCATCACACTTACAGGCTTTTTTTATGGTGGGAAAAATCATCTAATGACGAATCCCGCTCTTGGGCGGAGCGAGAGACAGTGTCAGACTCTTACTGACTAAACCCACCCCGTTCCAACGTTGCCTTTCGCACTGGGTCCAGGCCTTCTTTTCAGAAAAAGAACCCGGGCCCCAGCTGGCTTCGACCCTATTACAGGGTCCCTACGTTTTTCGGACAACTCCTTGAGGCGCGCGGGAACAGTGCGTGCCGTCGACGACTGGGCTTGGTCCGGAATCTTACCAGACGACTGAACGGCGAACTACCCATTGCTCGCCGTCCGCACACTTACTACTACAGGCTTTGAACTTCGAATAATTCAGTTCAACTACGGATAGCTAAGAAAGTATTTTTAAATTGAGCAACCTTTCATCCCACTGCGATTTATCAGTACGGCAATACCTAAAGTCAGACATATCACGCGTCTTTTAACCGATTTCGCGATATTACCACCTACTCGTCAGTGTGTTTACATTTTTAGGGTTCCGTACCAAGAGGATAAAATTGTCCCTGTTGTTAAGACTTCGCTGTTGCCGCTATAAAAAGAAATACTAAAAACGGAATAAAATTAATATTTAAATGGGTTATTCATACAACAAACGTGAATTTTTGGCGGTTTTTTGTCGATAATGGTACGGAATCCTTCGTGCGCGAGTCCAACTCGCACTTGGCCGGTTTTATTATTACGTAGGTATAAAACATATTCAGTGTTTAAAAGATTTCAATCATTTATGTATTTACAGTAGTAAAATCGTATTACGAAGGTACATACCTGAGCTATTTACACTAAATACTTCTTCTTCGTCCTCTTTTTAAAAGATTTTCAAAATGTCCACCACCTTGCTCGGTACACATTATTGCACGTTTTCTTAAGTTAATTTTTAATTTTTTAAGCACTTCAGTTTCACTTTTCACTTTAACAAACGCGAGTTTATTTTATGTTTGAGGTCATTTATACTGGTTGCTTCGTTTACACACACTAGCGATTTTATTCGACCCCACAAAAAAAAGTCCAACGGTGTTAGATCGGCAGATCTGGGAGGCCACGGTATAGGTCCTCCACGTCCAATCCAATGAGAGCCATACTCCGCATCAAGATGCCGTCGAACGTTCCACGTGAAATGCGCGGGAGCTCCATCACGTTGGTAAAACACGGGTCGTCGTAACAACGAGAGAGGGACCTCCTCCAATAACTGGGGCAATATCTCTTGCAAGAAGTGTAGGTAGGTATCTCCAGTCAACCTCGGTAAAAACACAGGGCCGAGTATGTGTGTACCTACAACTCCCGCCCACACGTTCACGGAGAACCTGTGCTGAAATGAGTCTACACGACATGCATGTGGATTTTCGTGCCTCCACAAATGCATGTTATGTTGGTTGTAAATACCAACTCGTGTGAAGGTGCTCTCGTCCGTCCAGATGATGTTTCGTTGCCAGTTTTCCAACAACCATCTACAAAATTGCAGTCGTGGCAAGTAGTCAGTCGGCATTAGCTCCTGACAACGTCGTAGATGGAAGGGGTGTTCGCCATCAGCACGTAACGTTCTCCACACGTACATGTCAAACAACGGCGCTGCTTCCCTCGTGCTGCTCTCTGGATGTTCATCGAAATAATCGAGAATGTTTTCCTGCAAACGAGTAGAGCGCACATTCGTCCCTCTATCCAAGGCCGTGTTAGGACGAAACGTACCGAAGTCCCTCAGGCGCTGAGTTGCACCTAGCACTGTCCTGGCGCTCACTCTGGTACCATGTCGTTCATTGAAGACTCGACACGCTAACTCCACATTATCGTCGCAATGAGCCAGTGTCCTCACCATCTCAGTGCACTGGATATTGCTGTACCGGAAAGCCATCGCGCGCGTAAACAACAACAACAAAATTGCGTAATTCACTTGTCGGTTGCCGGCGAATGACTAATTTGGCGGCACGTGCGCCGGCGGCATATCAAACAAATGCGGCAACTCAAAGGGCTAAGTCAGTAAATTATTGCATCTCGCTCTTTCATATTGATTTAGCGTTTGCAAAAAACGTAGCTTTGATTTTCTAATATTTTGTCATTTCTCTACAAAATATTGTGAATGCGGAATTACAAATTCAGTAATGCATTTAAAAAAGCTTTATTGCTTTGAGATAAGTTTGAAATTTTCTAAAATGATGTTTTTATTTAACTAGCTTAAATGTAAAAACCTACGTGTGTGTGTAGGTAAGGATAGAAATGATATTTTTATTTTTACAAATTCGGTTGTGCAGTTAAGTAAGACGTATTGCTTGGAAATAAAGACTAATCTTTCTTAAATTAAATATTTTACCTTTCGCACACTATCATACTTTATTCTAAAATGTATTGATTTTTTTAAGTGTGTGTATGGATGGATATTAAGCGATCTACAAATTCAGCCGTGCATTTTTATGGGCTTTTATTACTTTGAGCTAAGGCTTATAATTCCCTAAATAAAATATTTGATTACGTTGGTTTTACGCAGTGGTCCTAATTTAGATTAAATGAAGGATATTTCTGGAGAAAATTAACACATATAAATAATGATGGGAATCGATTCAGAAGCCGATTCTGAGCAAACTACTTTCAGGTCTTGCGTTTATTCTGTTACATGTTGTATATTATAATTATGACTTTCTTATCACTTTCCAAAAAATGGGTATATTAGGTGAACGGAGTAGAAGCTTATAGCATACCTAGGTTTTATTTCTTTTTTGTACAGATTTTTTTGAAAAAAAAAATACTAAGTATGCCATTTGCTTCTACTCCGTTCACCTATTATACCCATTTTTTTGGAAGTTGGTAGTTGTTCTTTAATTATATCTCAAGAAAATGAATTTTCGCTGAACCCTTTTCTGGAGCTAAAATCCATATAAATTTCCTTATTATGCAACGCTTAGACATGAAACTTTAACCAATAATTAATAATGATGTACACTTCAATTGGGTGTGCCGATTTTTCAATAATATAAATAGTTTTTGAGAAATCGATATTCTATTCAACCCCGGCTAGCGGGTGTCTGCGCGGGCGACGGGCGGCAGTCGCCTTTTGGCCATTGAACGGGGAACCGGTGCCACTCGACGCGACGCGCGCGCAATATTATTTTCGTTTAGAAATTATCCGACGATGTTGACTTGTGAAAGTGCATTTCAGTTATTTTAAAACAATTTGTGAACTTAGTGATCAATTATTAGTGATAGGACACTGTGTTTATTTTAGTTTTATAGGTGAGCGAAAGGACGCAATAATTTGTTTGATTGTGCATGCAAATTCAAGATGCCGAAAGTATCGAAAGTGAAACGTTATCAACAACAAAAACTCAAGGAAATAAAAATCGCAGTGTAAGTAACTTTCATACTTTTTATCGTTATTTTATATCTGCATTTGTTGCACATTTGTTATTACAATACAATGCATGGAACATAATTAGTATACATAAATTATCGATTGACGCTAAACAAGTTGAAAGAAGATCAACCTTATTCTTATTACTTATGTAAGTACCTAAATTGCACGGTTTTTTTTCCTTCAGTGTCATCGACGTATTTTCTACGTAATTTTAAAATGGGTCATTACAAACAACATTTTGAAGTATACCCACGTAAACTATGTGCTCTTTTACTAAATTGAATCGATCATAATTTATCTTGGATACTGATATCAGGTATTTCAAATGAAATTAGATTTATTTCCGAAGATTACATTGCGGGCGTGAATGAGATCCCGAGTTCGAATCCCGGGTCTAGCAGTGTCCGAAAATTGCTGATAATTTACTAATGAAAATAATATGTCATTAACCGACTTCCAAAAAGGAGGAGGTTCTCTATTCGACTGTATGTATTTTTTTTTTTATTTTTTTTTTTTATGTATGTTACCCGATTACTCGAAGACGCCTAAACCGATTTGAAAAATTCTTTTTTTGTTTGAAAGGGTATACTTCCAAGTTGGTCCCATAGTCGCCAAGTCGGGATCTGATGATGGAATCTTGGCGAAATCGAGGGAACTCTTCAAATTTTATAGGATAACGTACAGCAATTTTTATATTTTCTACAACAAGTGAAGCATTTGCGTTTGATAAGAACCATTCTACCATCAGATCTGATGATGAAGCCAAGAGTCACGGAACTCCATAATGAGACAATGTATCCTAGTCGTGTTTGGGCTTGTTGTAATTGTAACGGTATGCACTTTCCATGTGAACCACTAAAAAGTGAAAAATAAAAACTTTTTTGCAAAAAGTAAAACCGACTTCAAAAAGAAAAAGTGAAAAATAACTTTAGCTTCTGAAGTCGGTGACAAAAAAATTAAATCAATCATACAAACGTCACCGACTTCAGAAGCTAAAGTTATTTTTCACTTTTTCTTTTTGAAGTCGGTTTTACTTTTTGCAAAAAAGTTTTTTTAGTTTTAATTTTTTTTCCAAGTACAAAAATAACTTTTTTTTTTCATAGAAATACTATGGCATTTCAGTGAAATACAAAGTTATTTTTGTACTTGGAAAAAATAAAATTAGGTACGCATAGATTGACAAATTTATAAATAATCATCCTATTATTTTATACAGAGCAGCTCGTGCAAAAAGACAGGCACTACATCAACTGGATGCAAATATCGAAAACCGAGATAAAAAAAATTGTCAGCCTCGAACTTGCGATGTCACACAGTAAGTGAAATAGACCAAGAGCCAAACTGCAATTTTTTTGTTTATGCCATTTTATTTATTTAGTTTTTTAACCAAAAAGGGAGAGGTAAAAGGTTTGCCAACAAATAAAACCTAAATAAAAAACTAAATAACCAAATATAAATAAATAAAAAAACATATTTATACAGGTGACTTTTTTATCACTTTCCAAAAAATGGGTATATTAGGTGAACGGAGTAGAAGCTTATAGCATACCTAGGTTTTATTTCTTTTTTGTACAGATTTTTTTGAAAAAAAAAATACTAAGTATGCCATTTGCTTCTACTCCGTTCACCTATTATACCCATTTTTTTGGAAGTGATAAAAAAGTCACCTGTATAAATATGTTTTTTTATTTATTTATATTTGGTTATTTAGTTTTTTATTTAGGTTTTATTTGTTGGCAAACCTTTTACCTCTCCCTTTTTGGTTAAAAAACTAAATAAATAAAATGGCATAAACAAAAAAATTGCAGTTTGGCTCTTGGTCTATTTCACTTACTGTGTGACATCGCAAGTTCGAGGCTGACAATTTTTTTTATCTCGGTTTTCGATATTTGCATCCAGTTGATGTAGTGCCTGTCTTTTTGCACGAGCTGCTCTGTATAAAATAATAGGATGATTATTTATAAATTTGTCAATCTATGCGTACCTAATTTTATTTTTTCCAAGTACAAAAATAACTTTGTATTTCACTGAAATGCCATAGTATTTCTATGAAAAAAAAAAGTTATTTTTGTACTTGGAAAAAAAATTAAAACTAAAAAAACTTTTTTGCAAAAAGTAAAACCGACTTCAAAAAGAAAAAGTGAAAAATAACTTTAGCTTCTGAAGTCGGTGACGTTTGTATGATTGATTTAATTTTTTTGTCACCGACTTCAGAAGCTAAAGTTATTTTTCACTTTTTCTTTTTGAAGTCGGTTTTACTTTTTGCAAAAAAGTTTTTATTTTTCACTTTTTAGTGGTTCACATGGAAAGTGCATACCGTTACAATTACAACAAGCCCAAACACGACTAGGATACATTGTCTCATTATGGAGTTCCGTGACTCTTGGCTTCATCATCAGATCTGATGGTAGAATGGTTCTTATCAAACGCAAATGCTTCACTTGTTGTAGAAAATATAAAAATTGCTGTACGTTATCCTATAAAATTTGAAGAGTTCCCTCGATTTCGCCAAGATTCCATCATCAGATCCCGACTTGGCGACTATGGGACCAACTTGGAAGTATACCCTTTCAAACAAAAAAAGAATTTTTCAAATCGGTTTAGGCGTCTTCGAGTAATCGGGTAACATACATAAAAAAAAAAAATAAAAAAAAAAAAATACATACAGTCGAATAGAGAACCTCCTCCTTTTTGGAAGTCGGTTAATGACATATTATTTTCATTAGTAAATTATCAGCAATTTTCGGACACTGCTAGACCCGGGATTCGAACTCGGGATCTCATTCACGCCCGCAATGTAATCTTCGGAAATAAATCTAATTTCATTTGAAATACCTGATATCAGTATCCAAGATAAATTATGATCGATTCAATTTAGTAAAAGAGCACATAGTTTACGTGGGTATACTTCAAAATGTTGTTTGTAATGACCCATTTTAAAATTACGTAGAAAATACGTCGATGACACTGAAGGAAAAAAAACCGTGCAATTTAGGTACTTACATAAGTAATAAGAATAAGGTTGATCTTCTTTCAACTTGTTTAGCGTCAATCGATAATTTATGTATACTAATTATGTTCCATGCATTGTATTGTAATAACAAATGTGCAACAAATGCAGATATAAAATAACGATAAAAAGTATGAAAGTTACTTACACTGCGATTTTTATTTCCTTGAGTTTTTGTTGTTGATAACGTTTCACTTTCGATACTTTCGGCATCTTGAATTTGCATGCACAATCAAACAAATTATTGCGTCCTTTCGCTCACCTATAAAACTAAAATAAACACAGTGTCCTATCACTAATAATTGATCACTAAGTTCACAAATTGTTTTAAAATAACTGAAATGCACTTTCACAAGTCAACATCGTCGGATAATTTCTAAACGAAAATAATATTGCGCGCGCGTCGCGTCGAGTGGCACCGGTTCCCCGTTCAATGGCCAAAAGGCGACTGCCGCCCGTCGCCCGCGCAGACACCCGCTAGCCGGGGTTGAATAGAATATCGATTTCTCAAAAACTATTTATATTATTGAAAAATCGGCACACCCAATTGAAGTGTACATCATTATTAATTATTGGTTAAAGTTTCATGTCTAAGCGTTGCATAATAAGGAAATTTATATGGATTTTAGCTCCAGAAAAGGGTTCAGCGAAAATTCATTTTCTTGAGATATAATTAAAGAACAACTACCAAGCTAAAATATTGTCTAAGGGACTTTATTGTTTATACTACTTTCAAGCATACTATAAGCGACGTAAGAACGTGATTTCGGCCGGGGTTAAAGTATACATGCAAAATAAAATCGCGACGTAACCAAAAATGCAAACATGCTCTAAATCTCAAAGAAACGTGTAATTAAAACTGTGAAAAACTACAAATCAAACAATAATACTTACGCCTGTGCCACTGAAGTTTTTCCGACAATTTTTGCTACCTTTTTGACACTAAACCTTAACTAATAATTTTATATAGTTCCGACAACAACAACTCGTCGACGCTCCGGCAAAATATGGCCGATCTGTCAGTCTGGCCAACAGAACAAACAAAATTTTGGCTCAGTTTCACGCAATAAATCCAAAAAAACATACAAAGTGTAGCTATCATCAAAGTTACCCTAGCTCTCAAAGTAACCCCGTTTTACGGTAGCTTCTCACAGCGCGGGAGAAGTGTGGCGGCGCGTCGTCATGTTGGAACCACATACGTCGCTTCGTCCAGTTCATCACTCAGCTGTTCTTGAAGGAAACGAAGATAGTTGGCACCGCTCATTGATTGGTCTAAAAACAAGGTCTAATAATTTTATCACCAATAATTCCAGCCCAAACATTAATCCGCCACCGATGTTGAAAATGACTGGGTTTAATAGCATGCGGGTTTGTGATCGATCATACGTGTTCGTTGTGTGAATTGAACACACCTGTTCGAACAAATTACCACTCGTCGGTGAACATTACAAAGTTCAGGAAATCATTATCTTCCGCAAACTTGTCTAGTACCCATCTACTGTATTGTAATCTTGGCTCATAATCGGAGGGAAGTAATGATTGGACGCGACGATAGTGGAATGGGTGCTGGCCATCTTCTTTGAGTACTCTCCACACGCGCATATGGTTTACTGCGAGTTCGCGTGCCACTGATCGCGTACTTCGCGTTGGATCGTGCTCAAACAAGTCCAAGACTTGCTCTTCAATATCGTATCGAGTCCTCGATCTGCTTGCGTCAGCTCGATGTTGGTCTCGTCCGTGGACACTACCGCTACTGTACTGACGCATGTGCAAACGTTAGAATGTCATCGCCGACGGTAATGGTAATGGTAAACTCGCAAAACGTTCTTGGTAGAGTCTGCGTGCTGCTGCATAATTGCAATCACATTTCCTAAGACACATCAACATATTAAAATATTCTTCGTTTGAAAAATACATAATGGTCAAATTACGTAGACAAGACACTACGCGGGTCAACAATCACATCCCTTCGATAGGAAGTTGAGCGGGGGACAAAGGAAGTAAGGAACTAGGAAGTTATTCGCGGGGCGGAGGGCGGTTGGGTAAAGGGTTAGTTAGGCACGTAGAGTTTTTCTCCAAAAGCATTGCACCCTAAAAGCACAGTCGACGAAATTGTTCTGGTTGATGTAAAACCTCAAAGGCCAACCACTTTAGTTTTTTTTGGGTCTTTACTAAAACTGGTTTCATCAACATTAAAGATCTGTCTCGGTTTATCACGTAAACCCAAATTGTTTATTGTTTTCTCCAATAAATCGAAGTAGGGGTAGATTATTTCAGGACAGCACACTTTTTTGCATGCATACTCGACTGGCTGGGGTTTTTTGACTGAAAGATTATGCCACTTTTTAAATTTTGGTTTTGTGTCACATATTGTCCGTCAGTTTCTAAAATCTCTTTTCGCGTCATACCAAATCCATATTTTTCCATTGTGTGGAAATTTGTTACCAACATTTACCAATTTTTTAATGTTTCATAGTCATATCAGTCAGAAACAATGAAAGCTACGCGCCCATAACGGGAATAGGTTGACTTAACCTGTAACCCTGTATACGCATTAAAATATCTTTCAGTGAAAAAGTATAACAAAATGACGCTTATGAACCAGCCCATGAGCCATAAGTCTTATACTTAACTCAAAAAGATAACTCGTACTTTTTCCAGAAAAGGTTCGTCATCCCTGGTACGGGGTAAGTGGAACATGTTATCCTCTTACCCCGTTTTTAAAGGTTATGATTTTCATTGCAATTAATTAATTAGTAAATGTTGATTTTATCTTTGAACAATTATTTAAATCGATAACTTACCTTCTATTTGCAATATCTAACGCGATGAAGGATCTCCAACACTTATTTGTCACTAACAATTGTAACTCAAATACACCCTGTCGAATTAACTGTCCGGCGACCTGACAACTGGCAATTTATTTTTTAAATTGCTCGTCATTGAGACGTCTCAGCGACATCTCTTTTTATACGTCGGAACTAATTCGCTCGGTCTGTTTTACCGACACATCGACCATAGAGCTAAACTCTATAGTTTACTGGCTATGATTTCTAGTTTCTCTTCCCCCGGTGTTTCCCTTACCCCACCTGACCTTACCTAAGTAATTTTTTTTATTATTTGTTTTAATTTTTTTAATTAAACGTTTAAAAATACACAGAACCATCAAGAATTAAGAACAACTCGTCGTCAATCACGTCCGCCCCGTCCACCGATCCTTCTGCTACCGATGAGGTTGACGTTGACGGCATCGGCAATATGGCAGTAGTGCCATCACCTTCTTTTTTAGAATTTTTAAATGAATACTTTTTATTTTTTCCTATTTCCGCAATTACTTCTTCTGGGAGTCTGTAGGTGTAGCATTGTTGATTTATAACTTTCAGCCTGTTTTTAATAAAAAGAATGCTGTTCAAGGTGCTCATGTTCATCCTGTTTCTTAATTTGATTTTGATGATATTCATAGTACTGAAAATGCTCTCTACAGCGGCATTGGAGTGAGGGAGAGATATCACTGAGATTGCGAAATCAGCTAATTCTTGGAAACTATTTATTCCAGCTGCATTTTTGTATTCCAGAACTTCAGCCCAGAAACTAATAATATTTTTTGTATTCTGCCATTTAACAAAGTTAATGATCTGCCATTGCTGCAGAAGTTTATCAATTGTTTCAGCATCCACACCCATTTCGAAAGCTAGTTCTGTAATTGAGTTGTCTTTTACTTGTCGAAGTGTGTTTTCAACACTGAACTGAGACATTTTTTCTAATATAGTGAAGTTGCTTGGTAGCCTCTGCTGAATTTCTTTTACCAGTTTAATGTTAAAATCAATGCACCGTTTTCTAATAGCATTTGTTTTTTCAACAGGTAGTCCTGATTCGCTCGCCTGTGTTTCAAATAAATACCCTAAATATGGGGCAGCGTTGAGATGGTCTTCGATTCGAATACGTAAAAAATCTCCATTGGTAGTTGCAGCGTAAGGCATCATAATCCTTGTGCAAACAGAGCGTAGAAGCGTCATCAAAGTGCTAAGCAATGCCACAGGGTTACAATCTTCGCATTCAAAACTTTTAACTCCTATTTGGACGTCATTCAAAACGCTTCTCAAATAACAGAGGTACAGGTGATAAGACTCGTCCGAAAACATTGCGTGAAGTATGTCAGAGGTGTATCATGTATCTCTAGTTGAAAAATGTAGTTTTAAGTCATCCCACTGCGACAAAATCCTCGTTACTGCCTGCTCCACTGACAGCCAGCGGGTTGCACAAGATCTCAAAATTTTCAAAGGATTCTCGCCACAATTTATTAACTGGTACAGTGCTTTGTACTCTTCTGTGTTTAGGTGAAGTTGAAAACCAATTGTAAGTTTCCCTGATAAGAAATTCAATATTTCTGGGCAATGTGTCGGAAGCATGAGACACGGCTAGTTGCAGTGAATGGCATACGCATTTGAAAAGAACCAGATTTGTTAATCATAACAGACGCGTTATCACATCCCAATCCAATCATGTTTTTCAGTGGTATACTGTGTCTTTCCAAACATTTCAGCAAAGCATTTACAATACCACGAGCGTCAGCTGCGACCAGAGGTTCCAAAGCCAGAAAAGATGACACTACAGTTTTTATTGCGGGACTGAAGTATCGTAAAACCACTCCCAAATATTTGATCGGTGGATTCATCGAGCAAGATGCTATACTTTTGTGATCCGATGTCATTTATTAGCGTTTGAATGAAGTGGGGAGCCTAAACATTATTGTTTTCTTCATTATGAGCTTCACTAGGATTTTCTGATTTCCTGTTGCCAATAAAGTGAGTTCTGCATATTATTGCGACGTGCAATAGATTTAAGAGGAAATGTGACCATTCAACCGGTGATGTAAGTTGTCCGGCACGTAAATATGCAGAGACCAACTACATCAACTCAATAGACTATGAAGGCGCCTAAGAGCGCCACAGTATAGTATATTTAGTAGGCACACAAACAGGTAGCTTATAGTTTTCTTTTATTTCTTCTTAGTTAGTAATTATCATGAGCAATCAGATAATAAGTGATCTAGATAGTTTTACTGTGTCCGAATCCAAAATCTGCAATGTTGAGGACTGTAAATACCTACTTCATTCTGGCGACAAATCACTTACCTTGCTTACACAAAATATTCGCAGCATAAACCGAAATATGGACGGTTTTGAAGTTTTTTTACAAAGTCTTGATATAAGCTGTGATATTATTGTACTAACAGAGTGTTGGTTGTCAAAACAGACAGTCAACTTACCATCACTGGAGGGTTTTTATTCATACAAAACAGACAGAAACACCAACCAAAATGACGGAGTTGTAGTCTATGTTAAAAATAATTTACGAACTGTCAAAGAAGAACCACTATCCCAAGAAAGCAATTGCTTATTCATCAAAATTATTCCCGATACAGTAGTCATGGCTATTTATAGGCCGCCCTCTCATAATATCGACAGATTTTTAGACTCACTCGACACAAACTTAAAAACCATAAGTTCTTTCAAAAATATAATACTTGTAGGAGATATCAACATAAACATTTCCTCCGAGAAACCCGATACCCACACACACAATTACCTAAATATTTGTGCATTTCATGGACTCTTACCAGCTCACTATTACCCCACACATCAAAGCGGTTCTTGCTTAGACCATATCATTCTAAAATCAAAAAATCTATCTAAAACATTGGTTACTAACTCTGCGCTTACCGATCATCAAGCTGTTTTACTAACAATGCAAATAAATTCACCTAGAAAAAACTGCGAGCGTAGCTACACTAAAGTCAATATGACAAAACTTGAAACTGACATACGCGGCATTAATTTTAACCCTATTTACGATTCTGTTGATGCAAATATCGCGTTACAGTATTTCATAAATTCCTTACAATATGTAATAAAGAAAAACACTTTCACTAAGAAAATCCCTAGAAAGTATAGTTGCATTAAACCGTGGATCACACCCGGTCTCGTTCGTTGTATAAGACACAGAGACAAACTTCACCTAAAATCAAAACTTGCACCAAATGATCTAATACTTTCTGTTACCTATAAAAGATATCGTAATTTCTGTAATAAACTGTTGAAAAAACTAAAAAACCAGTACGACAAACATGAACTCGAGAAGGCGGGGAAAAATAGTAAACTTGTGTGGAAATTTATAAAAACCAATACACTGAGGTCAAAAAATTCCGAACCTCCGTTGGATTTACTGACATCTGAAATTAACCCATCCGAAACAGCAAATAAGGCTAACCACTTTTTTGTCAACGTTGGTAAAAACTTGGCTGAAAAATTCATGAATATCAGAACTCCTCCTACTCAAAACCCAACAGGGACATCCTCCACGTTGAACTCTTTTGTCTTACTGGATACGGACGTCAACGAAGTTGTTAGAATTATAAACGGCTTAAAGGATGTCTGCGCAACGGGGTGGGATGATATACCCAATAACGTACTAAAAAGATTTCAACACCTACTGGCCCCCCCGCTTACCCACATCTTTCAGCTATGTTTATCTAATGGGATATTCCCAAAATTGCTAAAAAAGTCTGTGGTCACACCTATTTTCAAGTCTGGCGACAAAATGAGTGTGAATAACTACAGACCCATTTCAGTACTAACGGGTATATCAAAAATTTTGGAAAAGATAATAAATAGTAGACTAATTAAATATCTGGAAGATAACAAGCTTCTTTCAGACAATCAATTTGGGTTTAGGCCCAAAAAATCCACTAGCCAAGCAGTAAATAAATTGATCAATTACGTTTCTACAAATCTGGACAGGGGTATGTATACAGTTGGTATTTTTCTAGACCTTGCTAAGGCATTTGACACTATTTCTTGCACTAGTCTTTTGCAGAAGCTTGAAACTCTTGGGATAAGAGGAGCGCAGCTTTTACTTTTATCTGATTATCTTAGTGATCGACAGCAATGTGTAAAAATTGGTCCGCACACAAGTTCTGATCTTTCTAATACTCGTTTTGGAATTCCACAAGGCAGTATATTAGGGCCAACATTATTTTTAATCTATATTAATGACCTGTGCAGCCTCCCACTCAAAAATGGTGTTGTAATGTCTTATGCAGATGATACTGCTCTGTTGTTTGCAGCTAAATCAAGAGCAGAGGCCTATGAACATGCTCAGAATGGTTTTAACACTGTATCTAATTGGCTCCAAGATAATTTTCTAACACTGAATGCTGATAAAACAAAATACATTTCATTTATTATGAGAAATACTAACACACCGCTTACTAACTTAGTCATTAACGCGCACACCTGTAGCACGTCCGCTGACACTGCATGTTCTTGCCCTACTTTAGAAAAAGCTGACCATTTGAAATATCTTGGTGTCACAATTGACTCCAATTTAAATTTCCGTAAACATATCGAGTTACTATGCACTAGAGTTCGCAAACTAATATATGTTTTTAAGTATTTACGTAATGTAGCCGAGTATAAATTAATAAAACAGGTTTATTTAGCTTTGTGTCAGTCTATTCTAACGTATTGCATAACGTCCTGGGGTGGCGCGGGAAATTCAATTCTTCTCCCTCTAGAACGTGCTCAAAGAGCAATTCTAAAGGTCGCTACCTTTCGTCCGTTTAGATTTCCGACACAGCTGCTCTACAAAGCATGTAATGTGCTCACAGTACGGCAATTATTTGTTCTTCACATTATACTGCAGCAGCACTCTACCCTTCACTATGACCAAGTTCCTTCCGATAGGAGAAGGAAGGACCTGGTTTGCTCAAAGCCTCAAACTAAACATGCTTTTGCTAGTCGATTCTATGTGTTTTTAGGTCCTTTTCTGTATAATAGACTGAACAAGAAACTAAACTTCTATTGTCTAAGTTATAGGAAATGTAGATTTGTAATATCAGATTATTTAGCGACACTTAATTACACGGACACGGAAAAACTTCTAGAAGTCTTAGTTTGATTATGTTATGCCCTCGTATCTACTTTGTACACATCTCCTACCTAAAATTAGTTGTAATGTTTATTGTTTTTGTACCAGTTTGTTGTAATTGTTATTAGATTTATTTTATTCTGAAAACTATTACTGTCCTAATTAAATTATGCAATGTAAAGTGATGGCCTGAAACACAGGTTTAAATAAACCTAGATCAGGTAGGTCGCTACCTAACATTTGTTTTGACAATTTCGTTACCAGCAACGGCAGCAACTGTTTTATATATTGTAATTGTAGTTTAATTATAAGCACTAATTATACAATTGTTAAAAATAACTCTACTGCACTTAAATGTATACTTTTGTAAACCTTCTTCTTTTAAATAAATTATTCTTATTCTTATTCTTAATTATTCTTATTGTTTTTCTAGATGGAAGCCAATCATGCAGATGTTTGCTGAAAACAGACTGAAAGATAACGTTACTTAACTGACTAAAATTAATTGCAAAACTTAGTTATTTTCACCACTAATATTATTGATTATTTACAAATTCTTAAAACTCATACTTACGTTTGCTTCTTTACTGCTTATATCCCTTTTTTTGCGTTTAATTTTATAAAATTTTACGCCTTTTGATTTATTTTCATTTTTTGTGAATGAATTGGTACATCCAGAAATGCTACAATACATTATGATTAGCTGGAATAATAATTTTCACTATTTTAATTAATTCTGTTTACTTGATAGAAATGTCAATGTCAAGTATTATTAGAGTAAAAGATTTGGTTTGGCGACGCCAGTCGGCAGCATCATCTTTATGCACGTTCCCTATACAACGTGTAACGTTAAATGCGCAATACCTCAGATACCCCAACTGATTTTTAATCCAATTGACCTATTTCAGAGAAAAAAAAAATCATAAAAAAAAATTTAAAGGTTTTATGAGCTGTTTTAGTTTTACAGGCAATTCTAATCGTTTCTTGCGTCTGCGACGACGCTAGAGGGAGAAGTCGTCACCGAGCCGCTGCGCGCCGCCCCGCGCTTGATTACATTATTATTTTACTATCTACGCTAATAAAAAACTTAGGTTACCTTTGAACAGTGATTTAAATGTTTCCATCACACTTTTCCAGGCTTTGTACTAGCAACATTAGGCAATCACATTTTTAGACTAAATAGTTTTTACCTACAGTAAATGACATGATGATTAAGTAGATTAGGTAGGTACTAGGTAAGGAATGTTGACGTGTTTAAAAAGTTTAAATCACTGAATTCACAAATAATTGGCACGTAATCAACTTATTTACATTTAATTAAGTAGATAATTAAGTATCTCTACTTACAGATCCCCTCGTTGCGGTAGCAGATTCAAAATGTCTACCACTTTGTTGAATACACCACACAGCCCGCCTTCTTAAATTATTTTTCAGCGATTTGAGCACTGTCAGCCTCAGCCTCTGTGTAGCTGCTAGCATCGTTCTGTTAGATACAGATACTCCAAACTCTTCTCGAAACCGTCGCACTGCCAAGTTAACGTTGTCATCACAACCGCTAACATTCTCACCATTTCACAATACTGTATGTTTGTATACAAAAACGCCATAGTCGCGAAATTCGCGCGCACGCGCCGACTCGCCGGGATAACGGGATAAAGCAATCACCTGTGACGCATGTGCCGGCGCCGCTCAGACTGAAGTAAACAAACATGGCCACTGTTACGTATTTCGCACGCCCGCCCTGCGCAGACGTCATTTCTCTTTCTAACCCTTAGGTTACGTTTAAGTTGAAAAAGGATGGGTAGCTTTATTGTTCACTTTAACTTATTAATGGTATTTACTGCATGGACGATTCGTATTGGCATTGAAATAAGAGCTATTATTGTCCCGCGTATGAGAAAATTTAAATTGGTCGACAAAAATTCGTGTTTGTTTATTTTTTTTTGCCGGGTTTGCGCATGTGATGGCCTAGACCTACAATTTAATAGACACGGCAACGTTTTAAATGAAGATTTTTTGAAAAATGTGACCTATATTAAAAAGTGGTTTAATTGATTCTGCTCGTTATTCTGATCAAACTATTTTCAGGTTTTGCGCATTTAACGTTACACGTTGTATAAAATGCACGTTTGGTAATAAATGGAGAATATTCCGCCGCCCGTTGAACGTAAATTGATTTTGCTGATTTTGAGGGTGTTGAAAGGATTAAAACGCGGTGTCTTGATAGATAGTGGACTATATAATATTAATTAGATTTTACAAAGAAAAACAAACGGTTAAATTATCATGAATAGGCGAGAAAAACAGGAGTTACGAATCGCTCGGTGGACGATGATGCAGTGCCAGGCCGGCCGGTGTGCGCTCGCAGATCGAGCGCCCCCTCCGCGGCCTCAGCTCCCCGCCCGCTGTCGCCCGGCGGCGTCCGCGCGGCGTGATATTCTCGACAGATACAGTAAAGGCCAGTGTGTTCTATACAATTTAAATATAGTTTAAGGATAATTGATCAGAAGTGAAACTAATCAGAAAAACACTTTATGTACCACTGACAAATATATTTAATTTGGAACGTTAGCGCGCGCGCTTTACACCGAGCCCTAAATCGCAGTGACGTCAGTCACCAACCACTCGGACCAGTGTAGATGCCGGATGTGAAGCTAGTTGCAAGTAGTTACAACGCCATCCTCAGCTCTCCTCTAACACGGCCTCTCCTGACAGGAGGACGTCTCGTCCTCCATTGGGGTTTCAGCAACCAATGATTCTCCAGCCTCAGCGGACACATCCTCTTGATCTGCACCTATGTGGTAGACAACCCTAACACATCACTCAAATCAAATAGAATAGTGAGAGGTCTGCTCTCAAAGGCGGGATTTGCCCTAGGGTCATGGAAATGCTTTTGGAAGAGGTCTGCTCATAATGGATAAACGAGGTCTGCTCGTAAAGGATTAATCATTATAATCTGTTCAGTAAACGAGGTCTGCTCGTGATCAATAATAAAATCTGCCCAGTTAACGAGGTCTGCTCGTGAAGGCATAAAATCTGTTCAGTAAACGAGGTCTGCTCGTGATCAATCATAAAATATGCCCAGTTAACGAGGTCTGCTCGTAAAGGCATAACATCTACGAGAATGTTCGTGAGGTCTGCTCACGCAGCATTTGTAGCCTTCAACAAAACAGGCTAAACACAAAAAAAAAAAACTAAGAGTCACTTTCGAAGAAAGCAGTGCATGTGTCAGGAGTCCACTCCCCTTTCCACAACACCATATACTCTGCTGCGGCCTGGGTGGATTTTCCATATGAACCAGCAACCAACTTCAACTCGTACCTCCCCTGTGGCAATACTTACACCACACGGTAAGGACCTCGCATGCCGGAGTCAAGCTTTCCTGCAGATTGTGCATTCTTGATAACAAAAACTAGTGAATTCAATTCAAAAGCATGCGGGGGGACCACCGCATGCTTTTGAATTGAATTCACTAGTTTTTCACTTCTTGTTGACTGCAGCATCTTGTTTTTGTTGGTTTTGCTTCAATCGCTCTGAAGCTCTCTGCCTTGTCATTTCACGCAATGCTTCCCGATTCGGTTTCGAACCATCAATTGCCACATCACGTACAAGGTTGCGAATCAGAGGCGTTGCGGTATCAGTCCCGATGAGGAGGCTAAGAGGCGAATGTTTAGTCGTCTTGTGTTTGGTCATGTTCAAGACTAGTTGTAACCTCCAGAGAACATTGGACCATTCTTCTTGGCGATAATTGGAATGAATACGCATCATGTTCAGCAGAGTGCGGCAATATCGTTCAACTTGCCCATTTGACTGGTGCATCTCAGGCGTGATTAGGTGAACATCACTGCCAAGTTCATTCATCTCAGTTGAGGCCATGAGAACCATAGTGGCCTAATTCAATGGACAAGCTTTTTGAGTACTACTGATAATCGACATGTGACATAGAAGTACTCTTTCGGTATTCGAGAGAAAAGTTAAAATCTTGTAAATACATCCACCACCTCGCTACTCTCGGTAAAAGATCTTTCTTTTTTTGTGTCATTTTAAGAGCATTACAGTCTGTGACTACAGTAAAGGCTGCTCCAATCAGATAATGTCTAAAATTTTGCAGCGCCTTTACTACTGCCAATGTTTCCAGCTCGTAGGAGTGGTATTTCGATTCTGCACCCTGTGTTAATTTACTGAAATACGCTACTACGCGTTTGTGGCCTGAACTGTGCACTTGGAGTAAAACTGCACCATACCCGATCGCACTGGCATCGGTATGAACTTCGATGGGCAACGTAGGGTCGAAGATAGCAAGTACTGGCTGGCTAGTTAGGTGTTCTATTACGCCCTTCCTAGCAGCTTCCTGTTCAACGCCCCAATGAAACGGTACGCTTTTTTTTGTAAGATTTGCGATGCATGCCACTTTTGATGAAAAACCAGCAAGGTATTTTCTAAAGTAGCTAGCTAAACCTAGGAACTGTCGTGCCTGTTGTACATTCTTTGGCACAGAGGCTTCAACGAGAGCTTTTACTTTGAGAGTGCTTGATCGTACCTGACTCTGACTAATTAATCGACCCAAATATTCAATTTCGGTGGCTAAGAATGAGCATTTGGAAAGATTTATTGAAAAACCCGCTTCTGTTAAGGTTTTAAGAACTTTTCGTAGGGCATCGAAGCCTTCATCTAGAGAATTGCTCATTATAAGCACATCGTCAATGTAAACAAGAACTTTACCAGTGTCTATGAGATCACGGAGAGTATTTGAGATGATACGCTGATATACTACCGGAGCATTTACCAGACCATAAGGCATTTTCAAATACTCGTAATGACCTTCTGGTGTGACAAAAGCCGTAAGTTGAATTGACTCTTCCTCCATTGGGATCTGATGGAACCCAGTTGCCATATCGAGGCTCGTAAAGAATTTATATGATCCTAAGCGATCTATGCAATCATTTATCAATGGCAAAGGGGAACGAACCTTTACTGTGATTTCGTTTAACTTTCGATAATCTACGCACATACGGTCCTTGCCATTTTTTTTCTTAACAAGAAGAACAGGGCTGGAATATTCCGATTCCGACTCCTGTATAATGCCTTTGTCTAATAAATCCTTTACAATTTCACGAACACGTAATGTTTCATTTTGAGAGAGTCGATAGGGTCTGTAGTTTATTGGAGTGTTACTGGTGAGCTTGATCGACATACTCCCAGTATTAACAGTTGAACTGGCTGTTCCCGTTATGAAATGGTCAGCGAACTCTTCAATAACAGCCGTCAGCTTATCTAAATCATTACCGACGAGTCTCGTGTTTCTTGGAGTATGTCCATTAAGCTCAGAGGTTACAACATTAACAGGGCTCCGAGTAATACACTGTCGGTCCCGAGTTCGAACATAGGTTATGTCATCGCGGTTTAATACATCCGTCCCTATTATAATAGGAGCGTTCATAAATTCAGCTTCTACAAGATATAAGTCGACTTCCAAGGTTATATCATCAAAAATATTGAGAGATACATATACAAGAGATACATTGGTTTCAATTCCGTAGTGGAAACCAGCAGTTTGGCCATAGCCCCAAACCAGACTAAAATCAGCAGGTACTTACCGAAGTTGACGAAGTTCGCCACTTCCTCATCTCGAAGACTGATGGGGGCGATGGCAAGGAGGTGGATGCCGCATGCTGGACGAGGTGGACGACGAGGCGAGTGGCGTGCTGCTGCCGCATTCCATGTAACTGGAACAAAAGAAGTGTTGAAGTACTTGTGAATGTCATGAATAGAAAAGATTAAGTTCGATGAATAGAAAAGTACGTAAGCAATTAAGTGATTTGAAAAGACCGTTGGCGACTTACATTGCTGCGTGCGAGGTGAACGCCAGAGGGCCCACTGGTGAAGCGGGAGCTGCCGCAGCCGGAACTGATCTAGATGGATATTTTAAAACATAATTTAAAACCTGTAGTATTAATACCAGAATAATATCTACAAGTAACATAAACAAGTAGGACTACTTACGGTTGAAACATTCGCCTCCGCTTCGCATGTAGCGGGGTCTCCAGAGCTTGAGCTCGCGGCAGCTCCTCAATATTCCGCAACACAAGTCTAAAATTAAAAACAATTCAATTGTCGCTGTTTTCAAGAAGACGGATTATGTCAGTAGCAAGAATGTTCTGAGCAGCTATTATGTAAACAAAGATCCTCTTTTATTTGAACTTTTTGTTAATTTTTTTTTATTGGTGCAGGAGTTACCTACTCGTACAAGTGTAGGAGTTTTATTTTAACGGTATGACATTTCGCAGCTGATATTGACATTTTATACCACAGAATATATAAAATAAATGATGACTGACTTGCAATGACTCCGTAAGGAGTCACACAATTTTCAGTTCACACGTCCACGACTCCATTTTTTTTAAAGTATATTGTTGTAAATTCATTTTCTTTAGGCTGTATGTTAGTATAAATGTGATCCCTCATAATGATTATTGTCAAGTTAGGGCGAGTTTGTAGATGGACGTACGAATATTTTTTATAACTTTGTACTGGGCCAGTGATCGTGTTAATATCTGATCGATAAATAAATAATTAAATAAAAATAAAAATAGTTTAATTACACCTTCAAGTAAAAATGTTGTTTACAATACAATTAGGCCTTAAGGTATATTTAAAGTAGTATGTTTAAGTTTCAGCCAACACCTAAGCTAAGACAACTTAATGTCTTGTAATTATAGGTATCAGCGCCCACCCTCGATATAACAGCCAATGCCAATTGTGTCCAGTTTTTACCAATTAAATAAACAAACAATAAACACAAAAATAAAAATAAAAAACTAACAAATAATGAATAAAGGGAAAAAAACAAAAAAAAAGAGACTATGAAAACATTACCCTCCTTCTGGGTAAGTCGGGTAGAAACAGTTAAACGGTAATTGTATAAGTGTGAGTATCGTTGATTTTTAAAAGTGTGCGCGTGTATGTGAATCTGTGAGTGTATGTGTGTGTGGGTGTGAGTGTATGTGTGCCATAGGAAAACTTAGGATAAAAAATTTTTATAAGTACAAAAAGTAGACCACTGCCACACGAAGAAATACTTTACCTATATTGATTTATTATTTCCATATGTATTGAATTATTTGGGTACGGTAAACAGCTTCTCCGTTTCATCGTAGGTTAGTAATAGAAGCCAAGTGATCACATTGTGTTTGCACTCTTTATTGGACATACAAAAAATTTGCAGCTGTTTATTTGCAATGTTGTATAGTCTAGGGCCCAGAAACATATTGAATTTTGAGCAAAACGAGTCCTACAAGGTACAGATTTTAATAAATCGAAACGTCTGCTCCTTGTAATCTCTTTTTCCACTGGTGTACTTAGCCTTGCACAGGCATGCTGTCTCATAATTAGGGCTAGCACAAAGAGTTTACGTACAGTTAGTACCTCACATTCCCTGTAAAGCTCAGTGGTAGAATAATACTTGGGCTTAAAGTAACTTACCTTTAGTAAGGCTCTTTGAGCTCTTTCAGCAAATAAGTTATGCGTTTTAGCGCATAACTTGATTGCTGATACTTCGTATTTTCTAACAGTTTTTCAATTGTGTAATCTTCCTTGTTAGATATAATCTTAAATGCCACATTTTCTGCTTTTTTGCCAGGCATCACATTACGTTCTGCAATAGTGTCCACATGTGCACTTAAAAAAGGGGCCAAGTGCGAGTCGGACTCGCCCATGAAGGGTTCCGTAGCAGATTGAATGAAAGGTAAATTGCTGTTTACGATTTATGACGTATTAAAAAAAACTGCTTACTAGATCTCGTTCAAACCAATTTTCGGTGGAAGTTTACATGGTTAATGCACATCATATATTTTTTATACATATTTTTATGTACATTTTTGACTTTCAGTTCTAAGTATTGGGAACCCCCATAATTTATTGTTTTTTCCTATATTTGTGTGAAAATCTTAATGCGGTTCACAGAATACATCTACTTACCAAGTTTCAACAGCATAGTTTTCATAGTTTCGGAAAAAAGTGGCTGTGACATACGGATGGACGGACAGACAGACAGACCGACAGACAGACATGGACGAATCTATAAGTGTTCCGTTTTTGCCATTTGGCTACGGAACCCTAAAAATGATAACTTACTCAATGTTTTGCTTTTTATATAACCTAAAATAATTTGTTGGTTCTGCTGTAATGCTCTGGTTATTTCTAATATGTTCGAAATTGCTTCAGTGTTCTGAGAATTTTCATTTTGCACTTGCAAGGTAACGTTCTGTTCTGATGTTTGAGGAATATCAGTAATATATTCGTAGACGAAACTGTTAGCCTGTTCATTATTGATTGACTCTTCTTCGATCGGCGGCGCCTCAAAAGTTTTGTCCTAAACATATAAGGCAAAGTGTTATGAGACACTTTCAATACAAACCGTTTAAAATACGAATGCTAATGGACTCCCAATGTAATTGTCTTAATTTTATTATAAGCAAATTTACCTACTTGCTTATATAATAGGTAATAGGTACTTCTTTCTGTTAATTGAAGTAAACGTTGCATCAAATGATCAATTTTGAAGTAACAAACATTTGATTTACCTACCTACTAGGTAAAATATTGAAAATTATAAAGAAATTACTTGGGCACAAGCTTAGTAATAATAATGTTGGTACTTACTGTTTCACAGGTGCTTGCAATTTCGTCAAAGTTGTGTTGAGCAACCTTTATAAGTTTTGCATTGGACGTTAGTGGTGTACTTCCTTCAGTTTCTGTGTCACTTTCTTGTAACATATTACCTAGTTCTGCTTCTGCGTTTTGTTTTGAAATAAATCCGGTCCTCTTGACCTGACACTTCAAATTGAGCCAAGAATCATCAGGGCAAGATGAATCTTGTTCTCACAAGTCCTCCACTCTCCGTTTCGACTAGTGTAATAGGTATTCCATTTTGTTCCCATTTATCAGGGATAATTGAGAGGATACATATTCCTCGTTCCTTGGGTTGAATTATTTTGAAATGTTTATGCTGCAAAAATGAAAAAAATAAAAACGCTTCTGGTCTACTGTCGGGATATAACGAGTACATCAATGAGTTTGGGCTTCACGAAAATCGGCAGATCTCCCTTGATCATCGACCAGTACCGTTTTTACCATATTTATCATTATTAATTATTTAAAATTTGGGTATGGAACTTAGTTGGCTTTATAAGAAATGTTTATATCCATAAGCTCTATTTAATTATTGTGTTTATTTTAGTTGGCCGGCAAAAAAAAAATCCCCAATCTGGGTGACGTAAGATATTATGTGGTTAAATAACTTCTCGGTGAATTTAGTTACGACTTAGGCGTAATTACAAAAAATGTTTATATCTATAAGCTCTATTTAATTATTGCGTTTATATTAGTTGGCTGGCAAAAAAAAATATTGCCCCAATTTGGGTGACCTTAGATATTTTGTGGTTGAATAACATCTCGGTGAATTGAGTTACGACTAAGGCGTCATAATGAAAAATGTTTATTTCCATAAGCTCTATTTAATTATTGCGTTTATTTTAGTTAACCGGCAAAAAAATGATTGGTGGATTGAAAAGTTCGCGGCCTAACACATCAATACTTAAACTATTTTAATGTAACTGACCTCATTCGATTAGTGTACTCTCTGGTTGTCAAATTGTAAAATTCTATCGCAATAGCATTAACTGTATTTAAATTACACTGAATTTTGTGAGCCTTTGTGCAGCGTTTTTAAAGAATGGAGAAAATTGAGCAACGTGCGGTCATCAAATACCTGTTTAAAAAAAACTAACTCCAAAAGAGATTCACAAAGATATGTCAACAAAATTGGGGGAATCTGCTCCGTCTTATACGACTGTGAAAAAGTGGGTTGCTGAATTTAAACGCGGAGGAGAGAGTATTGAAGATGACCCTCGCTCTGGCCGGCCTATGACGTCTACGACTAAAGAAAACATCGGGAAAATCTGTGATCTGATATTGACAGATCGGAGATTGACCATCAGGGAAATTGCAGACACTATTGGCATCTCGTATGATCGAACACAAAACATCATAGTCAATGAACTTGGATTTTCTAAGGTTTCTGCGCGGTGGGTACCCAGATTGCTTTCAGTCGAACAAAAACGAATACGCCTCACGATTTCTCGCGACTGTTTGGAAATGTTCGAGGCTGATCCACAAGATTTTTTGGGCAGATTTGTAACAATGGATGAATCTTGGGTACACCACTACACCCCAGAGTCAAAACAGCAATCCAAGCAATGGAAAAAACCTGATGAACCGACTCCAAAAAAAGCCAAAACAATTTTGTCAGCTGGCAAGGTGATGGCGTCAGTTTTTTGGGATGCTAAGGGTGTCATCATGGTGGACTACCTTGCAAAAGGTGAAACTATAAATTCGGCTTATTACTGCACCCTCTTGCGTCGCTTGCGTGAAACAATCAAAGAGAAAAGGCCAGGATTGCTCAGCAAGAAAGTGTTGTTCCATCAGGATAATGCACGCGTTCACACGTCTGTTGAATCTATGGCTCAAATTCGTGATTGTGGCTTTGAATTACTGCCCCATCCCGCCTATTCCCCTGATTTGGCACCTTCAGACTTTCATTTATTCCCAAACCTAAAAAAACACCTTGGAGGTCAAAAATTTTCATCAAATGAGGAGGTCGAAGCTGCGGTGGGTGACTTTTTTGAAGGCCTTGAAGAAACTTTTTTTATGACCGGCATACAGGCGTTGGAAACCAGATGGAAGAAGTGCATAGAGTTAAGTGGAGATTACGTGGAAAAATAAACTTATTTTTGCTTATATTTTATATTGTTTTCTTGCTGAGGCCGCGAACTTTTCAATCCACCATACCCCAATCTGGGTGATCTCAGTTATTTTGTGGTTGAATAATTTATCGGTGAATTGAGTTACAACTTTGGCGTGATAATAAAAAAAATGTTTATTTTGTTATGCTCTATCCAAATAATAAGTTTATTTTACTTTTGCAAATAGCCCAATCTGGGTGATCTCCTTTGTCATATTTAATTTGGTTTCCAGTGTTGTCTTTTAAGAATTTTCTGTGCAGTTCTGAAATACTGAGGTGTGAATCTAAATATTGTTTATGTTTGTTTGAGGATCTGGAGTAACGTGATTCTCTAGCAGGCAGGTTGACAATCTATGAACTTTTTCTATAGTCTCTTGCTCACAAGTTGGTTGATTATTGTGCTTTCCTCTTCCGTCTTGTATATCCTTTTCTTGGTGCATTACTTTACGTCGCAACCTATCCCTTTGAATTCCATGAATCGCCAAAAATATTTGCTGGCAAACAGCTACTATTATATTTACGTTATATTTAAATACTCGCCGAAAAGGCACCCTTGAAGGTAAATATTTTGTTCTGCATGGTTTGCCAAGTTAATAAATTTACTAAAAATATCTTTACATTCACTTTCATTTAATTTCTCTCTGCATTTACATCTACAAAGTGGTACGGCACGCATCACATGACTTTTCAAATTATTACTTTTTTATTCCTGTCCCAAGGGTTTCGTTTCCTCTTTTTGCCCCATTTTTCTTCAGCAGTCTCATCGGGTTCTGAACAATCAGTTACATCTTCTAATACACCAGTTGTAGGGTTAATAAGTTGTAACCCACGTGATGTTTGAGCAAACCCTTCCTCTAAAATATTTTCTAAATGGCAATTTTCAGGATTAATAAGAAAAGTTGCGTTGTCATTAACAGTAACATTATTCTCACTATTGCCATCACCATCTTCGAAATGCCCTGTTGTAAAATTAAGCGAACGATTACTTTCGAGTTCTGCATTAAGAGCGAAAGAATCGTCTTCAGCAGCCAAAATAACATCGTCGGCATTAATGTCAAAAATAATATCTTCTGCGGAAGTACCAGATACAGCATTTTGATCATGCAAACCGACAGTCATCGAAGATTCTAAGCCATTAAAACCAAGAAAATCACCATCAGCAGGCAAAGCAAAACCCTCACCGTCTGCATCCAATTCAGTTACTTTTGCGGCAGCACCATCTTTTTCATTACACAATCTGATATTAGGCACTGAGGTAATCACAATATTATTGCTTACTTCTTCATCTGATTCTTCATCAGACTGTTGTATTCCAGCTTCTTCTATTAACCGTTGCAACTTATCTTCGTCCATATCGAAAAATCAAGTAAAACTTACTAAAAACACTAAAACGTTAGAAAATTATTTTGAAAAATGATGGTTTCTGTCAACTTAGTGACATTCCCATAAAAAGTCGTGGACTTAGGGACTTTTGACACTTACAGACTTAGAGACACCTTACAAACGTCTTAGATAGATAAAACCATAGACAATGACAATGGCTTTAACAGCTGTTGCTAGTGCATAAAATCCCTAAGTGGACCTAGGGATATCTTGTACTGGGCCTTTCATTTTTATTTTATTCTTTTTGGGTGGTTTCGGGCCTCGACTAAGTGCGTCATTGAGGGGAGGGCAGCAAGGGATGCAGGCTGGGTCGGAATATTATTTGGGGAATTTAACATTACATGCTCAGCGTCGCGGGCTGGCTCGTCGAGCAAGGGTCGGGCAGTAATGATGTTACAGAGGGGTCGCGGTGGGCCTCTGCGGCGAGACCGGATTCGCGGTTTGTATCTGTGTTTGTTTTTGCGAAGAGTACTGTTTTCCCTACAACTTTCTTGCAAGAGGGTGGTGGGGTCGTCGGGTTGGAGGAGGGTGGACCAAGGATGCCGAATCTTGGATATTTTAGAGGGGACATAACTAGCTGATGAAACGAACAGGGGGTTGGGATGTTTTTCGGCCCTATCAAAAAAACCCTTAGTGAGTCGTTTCATACATTGCTGAATGGTAGGGATCTTGAGGTCATTAAGTTGCTCATTCCTAACGTACTATGGGGGCTCCCGTTTTTGGAGGGTCTGCATCCTATGGATGAGGTGGGGTTTGGCATGCGCAAACACGGGGAACGCGTATGTCATGATAGGCCGAAAGCACGCGATGTAGATACGCAATTTGCACTTGAGTGACAATTTGCTGCGCGCATTCATCAAGCAGTGAAGCCTACCGAGAGCGAAGGCGGCACGCGAACGTACCGTCTTGATGTGCTCACCGAAGTTTAAGCGCCTATCGAGAATAATATAATATAATAATATGAGAATGACACCTAAGTATCTGGCTTGGTTCTCCCAGGGGATCGGCGGCATGCCGAACATGGTTATCGGACTGGGGGTGGGGGGGAAGGGTGCGGCGGCGATCTGTCGCGTCCAGCCTTGGTTCATTCTATGGTCCGGAGCGAGACGGAATGAGAAGCCGTCACCTCCTTCTGCGAAGCAGTCATGCTCATGCGAAGGAGGTGGCGGAACGCGAGAGGGAGAGAGCCTCTCGCCCCAGCCGCCGCGGGAGACGCACCGGGCGTCAGGGGCCACGTGGTGGCTACTGTAATATTTGTGTTTTTGGACTTACGTTTTTGACTATTGTAATCCAACATTTTATCATACGAGTACGTTCTTTCCGAATAACTGCATAGCTTTTATGCGGAGGCTTAGCATGCCATTTCGCCTTCTAATTCGTAATTATTTAGCTTTTCTGTATATTTTAGTGTGAAAACACCTTCAATCTTTGTTTACTTTTGTGATGTCAGACAATGACAATGATTAGCTCGTTTTCTTTTAATTTTATTGCTGTAACCACCTTGTTGCCGGCTCAAGGACCAAACGCAGACCACCTACAACTTAGGAGTTGTAGGTGGTCTGCGTTTGGTCCTTGAGCCGGCAACAAGGTGGAAATTACTCTGAAATATTTGACATGAGATCTAGTCCTGGCGTCATTTTAAAGTCCTGAAGTCATGAAAAGCTACAACTCCTATTGCTGTTACTACTGCTGCTGCTGCTACTCCTACTAATCCTACTTCTGAGAACCTGGACACGGACAGCGGGTGAGCCTCGACCCTCGAACCCTCGCAAGATTGGCGTCTGCGAGCGAGCCTGTCACTGCGGCGAGCCGCTTCTGCCAACTGCGAGCTTCGGACCTGGACCTGGACCCTTATCACCACGTTACCTCGGCTTCCCTTAAGATGAAGTGGGAACACGTTCAGGGCGTTTGTGAGGGGGTGAGGTATGAAGTACGGCGGGAGCATGCGCGGGGCAACCGTCTTCCCCCCGCTTGTTGTTCGCGGACCTAATAACTTATATTTTTGCTACTAGAAGTCCGTACACTTGACCGGGTACCAGTAGGCATCGGTAATTATCTTGTATCAAAAAGTAGGTACCATTTATTGTTTTCTTAGTATGAGTAGGAATACTGATAAGGATCACTGTACACTTGAACGGCTATCGGTATTGTCTTTTATGGATACCAATTTATTTTTCAACGGTATGAATGAGTTGACTTAAAATTTAGGGTCAACGTACATTTGACTGGGTATCGGTGATATCGGTATTGTTATGTATCGATACTAATTTAGGGTTACGTTCATTTGACTGTAATCGGTGATATCGGTATTGTTATGTATCGATATTAATTTAGGGTCAACGTATTTGACTGGGTATCGGTAATTAAAGCGGGCGCTCGCTCGCTTACGATGCAGGAGCCTTCGGTTCCGATTCAATCTCCAAACTACTCTCCGAGGTCTAAGAGTAGAGATAAAGGGAGTGGGTTAATGTTTATTGCAGTGTAAGAAATAAGAATTCTGTCAAAATAACTACTATATTATAATGGAAAACTGAACAAAAAAAAATTAAATTCATTTTTTATTACTGATTTCGGCACCTCTGAGCACCATTCCACGTGCTTTTCGCGAGTCTAATAATTCAGGAAGGATGTCGTTGTGATAAAAATGTATAATTTTCTGCTCCATTTTATCCTTCCAAAACTGATCGTCTCTGGGGCTCATTTTCACCTCCCCATATCCCGAACAGGCAACGTTTTTTATCGGCCACATGTAGTTGACCTTGCACTTGATAGTACCAGGTACTATTCTGGTTTATTATAGTGCTGCCGTTTTTTTTGTTGTGCTTTAATATTTGGACTTTGTTTTGTGCTATGGCAGTAGCCAATCCAAGTTTGAAGGCAGCGACTGGGCATTTTACTTCAACGATCATATCATTCCCAACTCTGCCATCTGGTGTTGCGCCGACAAAGGGATGGTCTAGGTCGACAAAAAGTCCACATTCCTCTATGATCACATTTTCTTGCCGGGCCAGTTGTTGTAAAGCAAATGGTTCATGCTTGATTCCGTGAGCTACCGATGCTATAGAGGATAAATTAGATCTGTATAGAATGTTGTTGACTAGTGAGTGGAATTTTTTTTTCCTTTTTATTACAGCACCGAAGTTTGAAGCTGTGAGTAATAGTTTTCTTATTTCGAGCCATTCCCCACTTTCTCTCTGTCTTGCTGTTCTTTCTTGGATACCGTTTCGGTCACTTACCAAGGACTCCAAATTTTTTATAAAATCTGCTTTGGCTTTTTCATAATCTTCCTCAGACATGTCTGGAGCGGCCACTTTGGAACCATAATCATTTTGCTGTTGAAATAGTCTTTTCCGGATTTTTTTTCTTTGAATCATGTTCGCTTGTTTTCTTTTCATATCTCTTTTTCTATCTAGCCGTTTAATGCAGTTTCTTGGGCTTTTGCCCAACATCTTCTTGTGCAGAGTATATAATGGTCTATTTGTATTGTACGAGACGACTGCAGCATTGCATCTTGATTGATAAGCTCTTCGGGTAGTAAAATTTATTCGCTTACCTCCCACAAACTTTGCGATGATGCTGTTAAAGCGTTCAACCGAATTCGTGTCGACGTCTTCCAAAAGGCTGCGAGATTTAGATGCCACAGACTGCAAAATCACTTTTAGTCTGAACCACAAAGCTGAATTTTCAACTTCTGCTATGGTGGAAGACGCAATGGATTTTTCTTTTGCACAGTAACGGGTATGGCACTGTCTGTGGTCACCAAGTGCATGGTGTGCTGCATTTGTTATGTCTCGATATATATTGTCTACACCCTCATCAATTGGCAAGTTCTTGTTGGCGGATATAGATGTAGACACCACTTTTCGCACTGATAAGATTTTATCGTCACTTATGTATTTTCGCAGTGCTTTTGGATACTTGATGTCTTTGCCTGAAAAAGCGAAATGTCGTTAGTATTATTAACTTTTAAACTATCGCATTGCATGATAGTCTGCTTGTGGCCACGGCCGGTGCAACTTGGTCAAAGCGTCAGGCAAAAAAAAGGTATGTGAATACCTATATGATACATTCCGCGTTCAACCTCGTCAGTATTAGTCGTACATGAAGTTATTAGTATAGATTGAAGGGAGCTATAAGAGTAATTTGTAGGGGTAAGTGGTGGTTGTAGATGGTTAGTAATAAAAAGATAAATAGTTACCTAAAGCCCTTAATTTGTTGCACATGTTGCGTAAAAGGTGATTACGGCACTCTATTTTGCCAACGACTGTGAGTCCAGGATATGGGTCAGCTGCCAATATCTTAGAATAAGTCGAGGAATCTCCATCGGCAATTATTCTACCATAAATAATTCCGTACATGTCCATAGATTCCTTAAACCCTTCGCATATAATTGCAGATTCCATCCCACTGGACGGGCCTTCATAATTTTTGTAGCAAACGTGCGTTTTCGGCTCGACTTCACGTTTTTTTGCTCTTGAACATATCAAGCAATACTTATTTTTTACGCCAACAAATAAAACTTCACCAAATTTTCGACCTACGATTGCTGCGACTCCAGACATTGCGCTATAATTGGTGCCATAAGACCGCTTGCTCCATGCGCCATCAGCATAAACATCTATTACTGGTATACCGTTTATCAATTTGCCATCATCTATAGCAGCTGTGCGCTCTCTTTCAGCTGCCAATGCCATTGTCTCATCTGCAATCTCCTCCCATTCATCGAAAATTTTGTTTTGAGTCTTAGCATAAAACTTCTCATTAAATACTGGTATATCCATAGCTGACATGATTTCCTCAAATTGTGAATATCCTATACCACACGCTACCATTCCTGATGTTGCAGCCAAGTTGATTTCAACCCGTTCTCTTTCAGGCATCACATTGCTGGGGTTATCGGAGGAAAGCTCGAATTTCTTTTTGCATAATTCGCACTCAAACAAAAATCTAGACGCTAGACCCTTGCGCCTTTCCCGTAGTAAATTTAAATGACTGTAGTTGCATTTAAATAAAGATTCATGCTCCATTTCTTTTAATTGTTTGAAAAAATAGCCGATGTCCACTATTCTCCTGCCACTAATTTCCTCGAAGTCCGATTTACTCTCAGGCAGTATGACAAGTTCATCGTCTAAATTGTCCGTGGACCTGAAAGTTAAAAATACGTATAACAAATCTCTCAATTATTATTTATTTGCTATGTTGTAAAATATCGTCGTACATCATCGATGGTATAACTACACTATAAATGTAAGTTGTTAAATTATAGCTTTGACACTCACTCTAGTGCAGTTTCTGAGCGTAAAGCGCTAGAAGTGGTTGGCAATAGGTCAGCATACACATGAGTCAGTTCCGTTGATGTACTTTGGTCAAGTAATGATTGAGTTCTGCAATGTAAGTAAATATTATTATTTCTTTAAAAAAATTCGTTAGTAATAATTTATTATTTACTCCCAATTAACAACTACAATTTATGATTTGATAAATGATTATTCCTTACGCTGATAAATTTATAATAGACGTAGATGACACTTGAACAGGACTCTCTGAACTCAATTCTTTTATATTTGTTTGCTCAGCCAATGCTCGTAATCTGCAAAATAATAAGTCTTCTATATTATTTTTAATCGATCAAATATAAGTAATTTCCAAATATCTATTCAAATCACACTAAAAAAAACATTCACGTTAGGTACCTAGGTACACTTATTATCATTCCCACTAATACAAAAAAAAAATTATACCGATACAAGACAATGCCGATACCCGGTCAAATGTACGGTGACCCTTATTAGCATTCATATTCATACTAAGATAATGGCTTTTTAACAAAAAATTAAAAAACAATAAATGGTATCAATACCAGATAATTCCGATACCGGTACCCGGTCAAGTGTACGGTGACCCTTATTAGCAATCCTGTTCGAGAATTTTGCGTTCGCGCATTTTGACAAAGAATATCTCTTTTTGAGATATTCTTTGTCAAAATGCGCGAACGTAAAGAACATACTTATATTATCGAAATATTTTTTTCACTGATATTTTTATTTTCTACCGAGATTATGAAAAGATAATAAAAAAAATGTTAGGCAATGGTAGTCATTCCGCATTATGTGGTAGGTAGGTGGATACTTACTGAGATAGATTGTGTTGGGCGATCCTTCTTTTCCGCAAACGGGATATTTTCCTTCCTCTAAGACTTTTATTGCCCATTGTACATCAAAATGTAATCACTGTGCCGAAATGGGTATATTATTTGCGATGTTCGCACAGAACGTGCGAGCGCGACAAAGGAGTACGTGTCTACTCGCGACGAGGCCTCGTGGCCGACTGAGACGGCTACTTGTGCATCGTAGGCGCGAGCGCTGTATGTTTTATTTAATTGTAAAAAATATCTTCTATTTTAGAAAAAATCCCTCTGTACTACCATATGGGATTTGACGTACAGTTTATGAAAATGTAAATTTTGTACTTGATTTTTCCTTACAATCGCCATAAAATTGAAAAATTTCAACAAATTTACGATTTTTTACGATTTTCACGATTTTTTTCTATCGAGGCAAATCACTGGAATCGTGTTTCGAAGTGTATGACAATACAAGGCATATCTTCATCTTTACTACAGTAGAAATATCATTCATGGATTTTTAGTGGTTGATACCCAAAAACTGTTTCTAAGACACCTCTGTCGCGATATTTTACGCTTCTGGTCTAACCACTTCGTCTTAACTTAATAAACCATAATTTCATCTCTTGCCATTTTTCTTTAAAACTTATCACTGCGACCTTACATTTTCCCTTATATGTTAGACCTTCTTTGTAACCATTTTATTCTTCTATAAACACTGATTTAAGCTTACACGGTTTAAAACTAAACTTACGTTGTCACTTACGGGACCGCCCGCGATCATGGCGCTTGCAACAGCGTCGAAATATCGGGAGCTCAAAATAATACCTAATCACGGAAGATATCCCGTAAGTGACAATATAAGTTTATTCTTCTATGTTCTAGAACAGTTTAAAATTCATAATTGCGAGGTGACGGGAAGCCGAGCCTAAAAATTCAGTCTATCCTTGGTCCTCGAGCTGGTGAAAGCTTGACGGTGCTCGGAACTATTTGATGTGAACGCTAAACCGGCGTGATCTAGCCCTGGCGTCATATTGAAGCCCTGACATCCTTGAAAAACTGCTACTACTACTAATACTACTGAGAGCCTGGACGCTGTCGGCCTTGAAAAGGCATTTACTATTACTACTGAGAACCTAGACACTGACAGCAGGTGACCCTCGACTCTCGAACCTTCCAAGATAGGCGTCTGCGAGCGAGCCTTACTCATCGGTGAGCGGCTTCTGCCAGCTGCGAGCATTGGACCTTGATCATTATCGTTTCAGCAGTGCAAGTACGTACTTAACATCGATAAAACATCGAGATCGTTATGGGTGTCATTTTTATCAATCGTGTTAACAAATTTGGAAGTACGTAACACGCGACGATAACATTTATCGTGGTCTGAATCGACTTGACAAGGATCGCTTTGTCAAAGGGCAACACTGACGACGTCCAAAGACAAAACATTTAAGGTGGGATTTCCATGGCACGACTAATGTTAGAATCATAAAAAAAAAACATTTTTTTCATAGATGTTTGACATTGTAAACAATGTTTAAGGGTTTATTTTAGAGAAACTACCAGTATTTACCTAAATTGTCGTTTATTTTAGTAAAAATACAGAAAAAAAACAATCTTTTAGGCTTCGTCGTGTATACCTTTGCCCAAAAAAAGTTTGATGTTCTTGTTGTTGACAAGACATGACTGTTGACATTATTGAGTAATTGAGTTGAGGTTATGAAAATAAAAAACGTTCAAGATAACATTACAAGTGTACGACAGGAATATTTCAGCCAACGTTCTTGGAGATGGCTGAATCAGCAAGGTACGTATTTTTAACATTGAACAGCTTTTTATAGATAATTTTATAGATTCATCGAATAATATCTAACTTTCTCAATTAAATATTTGACAATATAATCTTAGGACTACTATCTAGTTAAGTAACAGCCCTCAGTCGAGTTATTTTGGCTGAAAAACTAGGAAATAGTTTTAACGAGCAAGCAAGAATCCAGTGCTTTAATCACTTCAACCAACTTTTACAATATTTTATCATCATCTTTTAGCATTCCACATCAAAGTTGCATGATCATTAAGTACTGGAAATTGGTTTCTAACAACAGTGTTATAGTATTAGCTTTTTCTCAATAAAAAAAGCTGCTGGATGTACTCAGTGGTTAGTGGCATTAATCCTATGTTTACTTTTAGGCGGCGCTGTAACAATACCCAAAAAAATGTGTTGGTTAATTATATGCTCGTCAATAAGGACCTCGCCCTCGGGACCTTAGCAGGACCGATGGGCGTGGTCCAGCAAAATGAGAAGTGGGCTAAATTGGCAGAAGAGCTCGCAAACCTTGGCCCTAACAAATCCGTAGACCAGTGGATAACTGTGAGTTTAATTTTATATCATTTGTTTATAATATGTTTTTCAACTTTTGTTTCACATGTTTTTTTTTCTCATAATGTAATGAACAAATTCTCCCAACATGAATCCCCGAAGTGGTGTCAGAAGTGTTCCAATGATGTGAAAACTGTGAAGCAAATCACAGTCACCACTCTGCTTTTCCCTGATTATTATTACATCCCAAGATTGATAGGTGGAGGGAGAGCCTTTGTAACGTGGTGATTTTAAATAGACCACAATTTGAATTTTCGCGCCTTAGCGCAATGACAACTCAGTTCAGATGTCGGCCCTGGGGGTCCGCCCCTTTCACCCTATTGGTTGAAATTTCACAATCATAGCTATTAAATTACGTGTTCAAACCAGGAAATGATTTTACACCAGGGTGTTGAAACTAGACCTGAATTGAAATTCACAACAAAACTGTCAAAGATCCCTGTAGTTCTTCGGGAAACGAGAATTAACTGGAACGCGCCAAGACATCCGCCATTGACAAACGCTTGTCCAATCACAGGCATCGGATCGAGTTACAGTGTTGCCAGGCGAAGGTTGGGTTCTCTAACATTGCAAATGAAAAAGTTGAGGAAATACTTGTTGTGAATTCAAATGTCGTTTAGTGGTTAATATTCGAGCTAGATTCATTATAAGTTACTCAGTAAAATTATTTCGGCAGAGTAAGCTTTGTTTGCTGTGGTATTGGTTAGTTTTAAAAATTAAAATTTGTAAGCGAGGGGTAACCCCAAGCTCTTGACAGGGTGACGTGTAATTATCAGAGACTTCCGTTTGGCCATCTTTTATTTTATTTTGTCATTTGACGACGCTAGTCGAAATTCGTAAATAGCTTTGGTTTTATTGTAAGGTGAGTTTCTTTCTAAGATTACTCTTGGAAATCCCGGATTAGGGAGTTCTCGTTTCGTTGGCTCAGTGTTGATTTTGTTTCCAGGTTACTATAGAGTAATTCGCCTAGGAATTTCCCCATGAGGAGTCCAGGTAGACCCTAGGCCGGATTTATTGGTTACAAGATAGTAACAGGGTTGGCGGGGTCAGACATCTGATCATAATCCAGATTCTGGAAAATCTCGATGATCTGGTGAGTTGTTTGTTCTGTATTTTTCATGCCATGTGCGTCCATATGCCATGGACGAACTGTTCTCTCGTTATTGTATTGGTACTTATTAGACTCCGTGTCATTTTCAGAACGGGAAAAAGAAATTTAAGAAATTTGTCAAGTTTGTGAAACTTTTAATCAGAGAATTCTGAGGATTTTATAAGAGGGCGAGGGACGCGCTTGTAAATCTCCCACGGTTCACCTCGGTGGCGCTGTCCAGGTTGCTGGCTCATTGCATGAGCGGAGCACCCCGTCAGGCCAGCGTGTTTTAAGCTGGAACGTAAGGGACGCAGCGAGGTCGGTGCAATTTTTATTAATATGAGTTATGACCCGTGGCATCATCTGTAGGGATTTGTGAAAGCTACATGCTTTCTTTAACAGTAACACCTTAATTAGTAAATCCGCCCACACACACCAAAGAACCCATTTTGTATAAGCGACCCCTGTCGCTGAGCTAGTTTTAGTAGTTTTTATTAGTTTATTTTTTTTATTACATTGTTATTCGTGTATGTGTAAATTTGGTTTTCTTTTTAATACACAAAACAAAGATACACGAAATACTTGTTTTATTTATTTTCTTTGCCACGTGGCCCTCTAGGGCTTCATTTAGAGAGGACTACGTGACACCTTATCACAATAATAATTGGATCAACAGCTTAATGTACCATCCCCAGGGACACTGACCAAACACAAATTAATGTGTACTATGGGGATTCAACCCACAACCTCTGAGTCAGCAGGTGGGCGCTAGACAACTTAGTCACAGAAGCAGTCTTAATAATTACTGTGATTAAGCTTTAAGGTTATAATGCTACTAATGCTTTTCATACAGACATGGAGGGATCTGAAATGTAGGGCCAAGACTGCCAATGCAAAGCGGGCTCAAGCTCTGCAAGAAACTGGCAAACCTGACAGGCCAGTGCCAGTATTATCAGAATTTGATGAAAAAATACTGAGCATTATTAGTCGGGCAACCTCTGAGGGAATGGAGGTCCCCGAATCATCTATATCTGGAGGTAGGTGTTGTTCAGTGACTATAAATAAGCAAATTTATCAAAAGAAACATTATAACAGTGCCCCATTGTTCTTTGCCTTGTCTACCTATAAATACAGGGTGTAAACACCTCATCACAAAGCCGTTAACCAAGCATTCTGTACATCAAACTAAGTAACTTTACGCAAAAAATATTGCTGGGAAACAACTTTTTTTTTGAGGTTATAAATCATGTTTTGTGGTAGAACTCAATGTAACGCACTTAAAACATTGTGCTGATGGATGGATTGAATAGTATGGGGGTCGTGGAGGTGTTAAACGTTAAAATCTTACAAAAAAAACTTGTATTAAAAAAAAACGTTGTAACTTTGACCCCCCATATCTCCGTAACTAGAAGGTTCCCAGGTATGGTGTAGAACAAAAAAATGATCGCAATGATGGGGAGAACAAGTGCCTTTCGGCTTCGTGAAGAGGTGATTTACACCCTTTATAATAAAATACACTTTTTAATCCCATTTTCAGCCCAACCTCCGAGGCAATCTCCTCCCCCACCTCTTGATTTTATCATACATGAGGAGTTTACTGACACTGAAGAAGGTATTTTGTTTTTGTTTTATCTTATCTCTTGTTATTTTCATTTGTGCATGTATGGTATGTTGTCTTCTCAGTCAATTTTCATCCTGTATAGGCTGTGATGTAGCAATAGGAAGCCTCTCATAATAATTATGTTGTTCATATTTAATTTGTAACAGGGTGTGTCCATAGCTTATTGCACCTATTTCCTTTTAAAACAATTGTATTGCTCCTTACATAACAAACAAAAAATATTCTAGAACAATGTGTGAAATTTACGATGTACCTAAACAATGTTTACCATCTATTTTGCCTTATATTTCCTAAAGTACTGGACCGATTTACATGATTCTTGCAGTAATAACGGTTTTAAGTCAAGTCCAGCGTTTTTACACTAATATGATGGTGCTAAATTAACATCAAACTAGGACGATTTTAATAAGATTCCACCAAAAAATAACTTATTTACGACATTCAAATTATTATCACAAATTTTCAAAACACTAATTCAACTAGTGTTTTGAAAATTTCACTCGACTCACGTTGCTTTTTACGTATGGGCACTATTTGCACCCTGGTGTGGAGAAAGGGTCTCATCGCCGACATCGGGATTTTTTGGTTCTAGGACATGCCGTTTTCTTCACGATGTTTTCCTTCACCGTTTTTGAGAGCAGTGGTGATGAAATAAATTATACAAAGTAATGCGCCTACCTGGGTTCGAATCCACGACTTACTGTTCGTAAGTCGGGGCCGCCACCACTGGGCCACCGCTGCTCTCAATAGTAAGAATATTTTTCAATATTCCTGTCGCGAAATTATTAATGGTTTTTTTTCTACATAAAAGGAAATCCTCCTCCACCACACACCACCACCACCACCATTGACCCGTATTTTTTCTTTTGTTACATAAACCAAAACTGACGAAGATACGACGCTTTTAAAATTCGCAATACGTCACGCCGTGCTATAGTTTTTAGTGCGTTGTGACGTCACGAGCCCCCACTCCCGAGTTTTGATGCGTTTTATCTTTGTCAGTACTCAGTGATTTACAAAAACAAAAAATACGTATCCATTATTTTCCAATACTGACGGACTAATTAGTTTTGCTATTTATTGATGGTGGAAACTAGCCTATTATAGGCATGCTGACTCACTCATTCTGGTCACCGACATAGTCCGAAGAATTGCCAAACTTAAGTAGCAGTGGGCAGGGCACATTGCTTGCAGAACGATTTTTTTTTTTTTATGAACGGTAGCTTCACAGCTTACTATACAATAATATGAAAAGAAAGAAAATTAATATTACGTCAATTACGAAGTACACAGAAAAAAACTTTTGATTAGCCGAGAGTGACTCGAATTAATTGTCATTAAAATATGTAGCGTGTGCCTGTGTGCGTATGGGTAACTGTACGGTGTCTGTGAATGTGTGTGGTAATGTGTGTATGATATATACCTGTGACTAACTGGCACTAGTGGCGGCACTGAATATCCCGCGAATGGCCGATGAGGCCGAAAAGTTCTGGAGTGGCGACCGCGAACCGGAAAACGATGCGTTGGAAGACCTCCTACTAGGTGGGCCGATAATCTAGTGAAGGTTGCGGGAATCCGTTGGATGCGAGTCCCACAGGATCGGTCAATGTGGCGACACATGGGGAGGCCTATGTCCAGCAGTGGACATCCTTCGGCTGAAATGATGATGATGATGCTGAAGAGTAGTTATTGAATAGACAGACTAATGTGTACATAAACTATTTCACATATTTATATTTTTTTTTACATAATAGGACATTTCAAACCACCTTAAACGGCGAAACGAAATTGAGGCAGAGCGGAACAAAATTATGGTAAAAAGGAATAAGTTGATTGAACTTCAAATGTAAGATAATTAAATAGATCGGATTAACTTACCTAGTGACATCCGATCCTCAATTATGTGAAGTAATCTCGTCCTCATTTAGTACATTATGTAGTTTGTACTCTGCACTACTCGCTGTACCACAATTTTTAAAGATGAAACCCATTCATCAAAAATATTTGATAGTCTGTGGTTCGTCGTACGTGCGTCTGTGGATATCTGTCATGTTCATTAGTTCAAAGTATTACACATACACACACATAGCCATACAATTTTTATACACAACTTCCCAACAGGGTAGAGATGAGAATCTGGGAAGGGTTGGGATATAATGAGGACGAGATTACTTCACATAATTGAGGATCGGATGTCACTAGGTAAGTTAATCCGATCTATTTAATTATGTTCGTAATCTCGTCCTCATTTAGTACATTATGTAGATGTTTAAAGAAGAAAGTTGTGTTTATAATCAACATGTTTATTTGATAAACAGAAAATAAACTTGGTCATCTTATCATTATAGAATAATCAGTCTGAATGATTACTGTTAATTATTACAGGTTAACTTAGCTTAGCTTATTAATGTAGGCACTTAACCATAGCACATAACTTATCAAAATAATCTTACAAAGAAATGTCTGTTGAACACACTGCTTGAGCAAAAGCATTTGGGTCGCTGACAATTGGTCTGTTAGAGAAACGAGCAAATGTAGAAGATCTTTGTGTCCAGCCCGCAGCTTTTCTTATTACTTCAATATTTATGCCTCCTTCAGAAGCCTTTGAAGTGGAGGCATGTCTTGTGCTGTGAGCCGTGAACTTAGCAGTATCTAAGCCACTATCATTCAAAACTTGCTTTATCCATTTACTTATGGATGCAGTAGAGGCTGCATGGTAAGGTTTTCTAAGTGTTATAATCAAAGTATTACAATTTTGGTACTATCTAAATAACAAAGTAAAGTTTTTGCTGGACAGATGCTCATTTTATCTTTGAAAAATGGTATTATTAAATTAGGTTGAAGTTTGTTTGGTCCAGATGTTTTAATCATTTCTGGGATTCGAATATCAATATTATCTTCATTAATATTAATATTATCTATACTAATGAGCGATAAAGTTTGGATCCTATGCGCAGTTACAAGTGCTAGCAATGTTACTAATTTTTTAGTCAGTAATTCCAAACTAAGGTCTTCATTAGGAAATAAGTTTGATAGGTATCTTAAGACAATATGAGGATCCCATACTATGTCGTACTTAGGTTTCTTGGGCCTTAGTTTATAAATACCTCTAAAAAACCTCGTCACTCTCTCATCTGTTCCCAAGTGAGGGCCTAAGACTAGAGAAATTGCTGACCTTATGGTGTTAAGTGAGCTATATGATAGTCCCTGCTCGAACTTAGATGTTAGGAAGGAAATTACCATGGGTACTGAGCCCGACAAGGGATGTACGTCTTGACTCCTACAGAAGATTATCCACTGATTCAGTGCGGATTCATACTGTTTTCTGGTTTTAATAAATAAGGAGGCTAACATTATGTCCATTGAGGAAGGTGGTATTCCTTTCCCTAAGAACGCGCACCTGATAATATCGCGGCAATCAGTTTGAGGTTCTTGTATAATGGATGTGGTTTCCTGGAAGGAGAGAGTAGTAAGTTATTACGGGGTTCAAATACAATTATCTCTGATATAACCATAGAGCTGAACATTGGATACCATGGTTGTGCAGGCCACCATGGAGCTACAACAATGCCTGTTGCCTTCTCAATAATTATTTTTTGTAGCAACTTACTTATAAGGTTAAATGGTGGAAAAGCATAGAAAAAAAAATCCATTCCATTTAATGGTAAAAGCATCTATGGAGTGTGCATTGGGGTCTGGTAGCCAAGATACATAATTCCTACACTTGTTGTTATATCTGTTTGCAAACAGATCAATCTGGGGTTCCCCAAATTTAGTAATAATTACTTTATATGCCATGTCACATAGGGCCCATTCAATTTCAGAATGGGAACGTTTTGATTCTTTATCTGCCACAGTGTTGTCTCTCGAGCTAATGTAGGATGCATACACCCATAGTTGCCTTTCTTCACACCACTGCCATAACTTCCGTGCTAGACTATTTAAATGTTGAAAGCGGGTGCCCCCCCATTCTATTAACATAGGCTATAGCAGTGGTGTTGTCTATTCTAAGAAGAATTTCACAACACTTTAACTCAGATGCATATGTTTTTAACCCTTTAAATGCTGCTAATAGCTCTAGGTAATTTATATGGAAACATTTATCTTCAACGGTCCATTGGCCATGACTTGTAACACCATTACATACTAAACCCCAACCTGTTCCTGAAGCATCTGAGAATATTTCCAAACAGAATTTAAATTGCTTAATTTTGTAATGATTTATATGGATATGGGATAACCACCATTCCAAATCTGATCTGATTTCATTTGATACAGAAAGGTATGCCTCATAGTTTTCATTATTATTTTTCAAGGCTATTGTTTTATGACTTTCCATTACTTTAGTATAAAGCCAGCCATATTCGACCACCGGACATGCTGCTACAAGGGTACCTAAGAGTTGAGAAAATTCCATTATTTTGCACCTTTCTTTAGACCTAATTCTTCCTAGGTTTTTACTTATGGATAATATCTTTTTCTGTGTAAGTGTTAAGGAGAACTGAACAGAATTCAGTATAAACCCTAGATACTGACAGTATTGTTTAGGCTGGAGACAACTTTTGTCTATGTTAATTATAAATCCCAGACTTTCTAATAATGTCTTAGTAGTTAACACATTTTGTAAACATTTTTCATATGAGTCTGCCAGACAAAGGATGTCATCGAGATAGGAAACAGACAACAAACCTAATGACCTCAGGTGACACATTACTGGTTTCATGATTTTAGTGAAGACATATGGTGCTGTACTAAGTCCAAAGGGAAGGCATTTAAATTCATACAATTTGTCTTGGAATAGGAAACGCAAATATTTCCTATCGGATTCTTTTATTGATATCATATAATATGCATTCTTCAGGTCAATAGTTGCCATGAAGCATCCCGGGGTCATAAGTTTTGTTGTTGTTCTTAAGTCCTCTAATTTAAAGTGAGTAGAAAAGGCAAATTTGTTAAACTTTTTCAGATTCAATATGAATCTCCAGGAACCATCTGACTTAGGGTGTAAGAATATACTGGACAAAAACTGGCCTTTTACAGTTGAACACCTTTGTATCGCACCTAAATGTAACAATTTGTCAATTTCTACAGAAATAAGGTTCATTTCCTTTCCTGTTAACCTATTGTTTTGTGGCACTATGGCTTGAACAGGTTCTTTGGTTAAAGGTATAGAATAGCCTCTGACCCATTTGCGAATAGTGGGGTTAGTAGTGATACGAGCCCAGTGGTCTAAGAAATATTTAAGTCTGCCAGTTTGTACCTGATCTAGCGACCGCGACGACCCCGGCCCTGGTGGTGTGAATGTTGAAATTTCTGCGGAGAGCGTCTCCCTCGTGTCGGCAGCCTGTTGGCATAGTATGTCTGGTGTGCTGTTTGCTTCGGTCTCGGCTTCTGCCCACTCGGACGTGGCACCTGTGGTCGTTGTGGGCCCCGGTAGTTTAAAGTATTCCTCTTGGGGACTTTTTGCTGAGCGGGTGTATTTTTGAGCTCCAACCCTGATTTTTTGACTGCTTTAACAGCGTTGACCTTGTCTTGCAATTTGTCCCCAAACAGGTATTCACTTATGGGGGTACTTTCCATTAATTCTTTCAGGTCTTTGTTCAGCCCTGGTAATATTAAAGACCTTCGTGTGGTAGAATTTTCATGGTACAAGTCGCATAGTAGACGGGCTGCATCACTTAAATTCTCAATGTGCTGTTCATTTTCATGCATGGCAATCATACTGTTTAGTACCTTGCCAATCGTAGTGATTGCTGACGACAACACATTTTGGTTTCCGGTGATCCTCTTGTCTCTTTTAACGCCATTCTCGTTCATTGCAGCTGCTACCTCCTCATTTAAAAGTGGTGGTATTAGTAGACTACAATTTTTTGGGGGATTATGCCTTTGCAAAATGCTAGCCTTAGTATCCGCTTCAAGGCCGTTTTGAAGAATGGCCGACCAACGTTTTGCCAGACTTTCATGTAAGTCAATCGAGTTATTAGCTGGTAGGATACCTTCTTGACCGAGGAGCCCCTCGATGTGGGCTGGTATTGTATTTTCCTCTAGAACTACGTCAGGAGTGGTCATAGGGAGGTGAGGTGCTTCTTCCAAGTCTGCCCCCCCCATAAGTTTTGTTTGAGTGTTATCACTCTGACGTGAATTACTACGACGGCTGTATTCCGTAGAGGAAGATAGCAACCTGTGACGTCGAGGCGTCCGGTTTCTATGCGTCTGGCTGCGTCGGCTTTGTTCGTATGGCGATAACGCGCTCGGCTGGACCGGTTTTCGTAGTCATCTGAGCAACAAACGCATAGTGTTAGTTTCAAAAACTGTTAAATCCATAGCTGACCTCTCGTGAAAGCTTTTAGGATACAGTCGAAACGTTTTTCAATTTAAGACAATACCATCGGCTAACCTCTCGTGAAAGCTCTTAAGATGTAGTCGAAATTGCTTTTGAATTGTTAACGAAAACTGTCATCGGCTAACCTCTCGTGAAAGCTCATATGATGCAGTCCAAGTTGAATATGGAGGTACCTACATACACAGCGAATCTAGGAAATAAAATTCGTAATACTTTTATCGTTACGTACATACCACGGCTAACCTCACGTGAAAGCTCATTAGTGGTGTCGTCCTATTTGTAAAAGTATTAGGTTAAATACCACACAAGGAACCTATAAAAACCCTATTTGACCATTCGATTTTTACGAATTTGTGGGGTATGTTTCATGAAAAACTTACCGGTGCGGTTATGACGACTCCTCCTATTTAACCGTTTTTCCAGATCTCGTAGGCGTTCACTTATTTGGATCATGGCCTCATCTCGTTTTCTTCGTTTGCCTTTTCCCATTTTATTCACAAAAAATAAAACTTACGATTATTAATCGAAATTCCGTGTACAGCGCGCTGCACAAAAAAGTACAATGAACATGACAGATATCCACAGACGCACGTACGACGAACCACAGACTATCAAATATTTTTGATGAATGGGTTTCATCTTTAAAAATTGTGGTACAGCGAGTAGTGCAGAGTACAAACTACATAATGTACTAAATGAGGACGAGATTACGAACATAATTATTATTTTTTCCTAGTAGAGGTAGTTATACAAAAGTGGAACTTTAGGGAAAAAAGTAGGTTATGTTATTGAATAATTCATCCAATTGATGTATACTAATATGAAGGTAGTTAATTGTTTGGTAACAAGTTTTTGTATTGTAGTAGTAAATAGTCAAGTACTTAATAGTAAATAAATTTAATTATTGTTTATTATATTTACAATTTCTTGCTGTCTGCGTAAAGCAGCTGTTCTTGGAACCATTGTCGGTGCAGCAATCCCGATTACAGCTTCTGCAGCAATATCATCGTCATCATCCTCAATATCAGGGAATGGTAACCTGTAAGAATAACTAAATGTAAAACAAATGTGTAATAATAAAGATTATTGGGGTCAGCATGGAAAGGCCCGTTTCTAGTGCTTACCCCGTAACTGTACTATGTAATATCACTTACAACAAGTTATCCACACTTACCTATGTTCATGCATCTTATTGTAGATGGTGCAGCATGCAATTATAATATATGCAGCTGCAGTCGGTTGGTAGTGAAGGCTCCTGTCCTTATGCAGACATCTAAGCACTGCTTTTAAAATGCCATTAGTTCTCTCAATGCAGTTTCTGGTTAGACAGAGGACCATATTATAATGTGCTCTGGTGAGCCAGCTTCTGGTGTGGGTAAAATAGGCGTGATCATGTATGGTTCCTTCACATATCCAGAATCACCTGTAAAAAAAACATATATGTAATACATAATATTATAGGCTAGTTTCCACCATCAATAAATTGCAAAACTAATTAGTCCGTCAGTTCCGGTTCAGTTCCGGTGTAATTAGTAGTCAGTTAGAAGTTAGGGCCTTCGGGTTGGAATTATCAAAAACGCTGAAACACGTATAAATTAATTTTCAATCGTCAGCCTACACACAAAATTAGAAGATCCTAATTTTAAAACTGACGGACTTTCATATAAACTTCCATCCCCTATTTTATTCCCTTGGGGGTAGAATTTATCAAAATCCTTTCTTAGCGGATGCCTACGTCATAACATCTATCTGCATGCCAAATTTCAGCCCGATCCGTCCAGTGGTTTGGGCTGTGCGTCGAAAATCTAAGAAGATTTATACAAACTTTTATCCCCTATTTTATCCCCTAAGGGGTGGAATTTATCAAAACCCTTTCTTAGGGGATGCCTACGTCATATTAGCTTTATGCAAGCAAAGTCTCAGCCTGATCGGTTTAAAATTGACCAAGTTTCATACAAACTTTCATCCCCTATTTTATCCCCTTGGGGGTAGAATTGATCAAAATCATTTCTTAGCGGATGCCTACGTCATAACATCTACCTGCATGCCAAATTTCAGCCCGATCCGTCCAGTGGTTTGGGCTGTGCGTTGATAGATCACTATGTCAGTCAGTCACCTTTGAGTTTTATATATTTAGAGATTACTCGATGTTGTGCTTGTTGAAAGCAGTTGCTCGGGCTAAGCTACAGGCTTCTGGTTTCCTCAGTGAAATTTCAGGATGTCTTTTCCTGAATGAGCGCAGCCATTCAAATCCAGCCAATTCTGAATCTATCCATAACTGTGGTATTTTCAAATTGTTGACTTTCGCCATTTGATAGGCAACGCGGCGGCAATCTTGAGTAGATAGTCCGTAAAATATTTGAGCACAATACTCAATATAATCTAATAATTGTTTTTCTTGCTCAGGTGTAAAAATCTTGTTAACTTCATAATTTGGTGTTAAACGTACCTCTGGATTTATTTTGAATTTAATCACATACAATCTGACCGTCAGATATTTAAGCTGGCATTCCTCGCTTGCTTTTCTTATACTCATCCCGGATTGCACTAGCTGCATTGCTTTCCTCATAGCATCTTCAGAATGTCCTCCTCGTTTCCTAACTATCGTTTTGTTCCGGCCCATCTGTAATTAGAATAAGCAAGGCAACATTTAAACATTTTTTTGTACACAATTAGCTATGGCTAACTGTTCAACATATAGGTTTGGTTAATTGTAGACTACCCCTCCCCACAAAGCGTTTGAACACTGTCACTTTAAAATTATTCATGCAATTGAAATCAAACGTGTGTTAATATATGTAGGAAAAGTATATTTATACGGTCAACATACACTGCTATTTGTAATAATAAACTGAATGATGTGAAACGGAAAAAATACTTACGTTTTTTTTAATATTTTGTCACTGATTTTCAATAATTTTGCACGTAACACGATCGTTGAGCGCGTGAGCTTGCCGCCGACTGGGGAGCGGGGAAAGTAACTGTTGCGGCATCGAAATGTCGGAGCGGAAACGTCGCATTTGAAAGATGGCGTGGATAACTGTGTACGAGTGGCTAACTGTTGGACTACCTACCTACACATTATAGTGCCGAACGAAAGCAAAAACATATTTTTCTGTAAATTTTCAAAAACGGTTCATAAACGACGAAGTTATCTGCGAAAACGTCCAATTGAGTAACCTCCTCTTTTTTTAAGTCGGTTAAAAAGTATAGAACTACCGAAGTATTTCTTACACTACGTTCTATGATAAATCGTTCGATAAATCAGCAGTGCAGCCGTGCGCAAGCAAAAGCAACATAGGTCCTACCTCGTCAAGGCCTGGCGGGCGACTGAATCCACGTACGCAAGCCGCTTTATTATATAATAATTTATTATTAAAAGGATCAAAAGGGAAGGGAAGGGTCTCTTTTCCAAAATGTAACTACAAATAATTGTTCTATATGTTATTAACTTTGCTTAGACATGTTGTTTTGGAAGTAAAGCACAATATACTTCAATAAAAATAAGAAAATTGTAAAAAAATATGCGAATTAGGCTCCTGTTTGGGTTTTTTTTTGATCGAGTGAAGTTTTCGATATCATGTTTTGAACCACAAAATACACAAATCAAAAGTGTCTAGGGATCAAGCATTTTTATGCGGATTTCTTGAGATTGAGATGTGGCTTTGTAATAAATTTATGATTTTATAAATTTATATGGATCCTTTTTGGTGCATTTCATAATTTGAAACAGGAACTGTCAATCAAATTCGAGTAAAAGATGAAAATCAGCTGTCAATATTTTCCCTATAAAAACATACAACGCATTGAAGACATTATTAGTGCTACTGTTTCCCTACTACTGATTAAAACCAACGTTATTATGGAGCGGCGACGTCATTTAAGCAGGGAAGAAATGCTCAGAGCCGTGGGAATGATAGAAGCTGGTTCCCGGCAACGTACTGTGGCTTTAGCTCTGAATACAAGTCAGTGTTATCAGTCGACTTTGGACACGTTACCGAAGCACTGGTACCGTGGCTGAGCGCCATGGAGGACGGTATCGCTGCACCACACGGAGACAAGACCGATACATTCAAATCTTAACTCGAAGAGCTCCAACAATAGCCGCCATGATGTTAGCCGTGAGGCTTCATCACTCTTCAGGGAACTTAATTAGCGACCAAACAGTCAGAAACCGCTTGCATGAAGTGAACCTTCATTCCCGAAGACCGCTACGGGTACCACCTATAGCAATGCACAATCGTAGGATTCGATATCAATGGGCTCTTGAACACAGAAATTGGGCAGAAGAACAATGGCGTTTCGTGTGCTTTTCTGATGAGTCTCGTTTTGGTATGAGACCGGATACAAGACGTATACGACACTGGAGAACCCCTGGACGCCAACAGCGATTAAAATCCTGCCAGGAAGTCCATCCTTATAGTGGTGGAACCATCATGGTATGGGCGGGTATTTGGATCGGCGGAAGAACTGAGTTGATTTGGATCAGAGGCAACCTCAACGCTCAAATTTATGCTGAGACGATTGTATCAGACGTCATCGTTCCTCTACAAGTGCAAATCGGTCCCTTATTTCAGTTAATGCATGATAATGCACGACCGCACACCGCAAGAGTTGTAAGACAGACTCTCGCCGCAGCTAACATCAATGTCCTGCCCTGGCCTGCTCAGTCGCCAGACTTGAACCCGATTGAGCATGCATGGGATATGCTACAGAGAAGAGCTCTGCCGAATATGGAGGGTATCCAGTCGCAAGAAGACCTTTTTTTGTTGTTGCAACGAACATGGGCGGCCATTCCACAGCGTGATTTGGATGAACTCATTTTGAGTATGCCAAACCGATGTTCTTGTGTTGTTAGTGTTCGCGGTAGAAACACGGATTATTAATTGTTTAAGTTACCCAATAAAATTTTAAAGAAAACTGTTATTTCAGTCTTTTTTTCGAACTTTAATGTTAGTGGTTCAAATGTCAAAAATCCCTTTATTAGGAAAATGGCAAATTTCTTTATTAATGCAAAGGTGACTTGGTTTATCGTTACTGTGACAAACGAAAACACTTTATTTGATGAATCCTTAAAGAAAATTTTAATTAACATCAATCAGCAGAAAAGTTATTGCAAAAATATATGTTGATCCCTAGACACTTTTGATGTGTGTATAAAAAAAATAGGTATTGTAGTTGACTAATCAGTCAACTACAATACCTATTTTTTTGGCTTAAAACAATCGCTATTTGTTTATTTACTTTTGAATCAAAGTTATGCAAAATTGGCGTACCTGCCCTTAACCGCGATGGATGTAGAAACCCATGTTGAAATGGTCATAGATGATTCCGAATTACTACCACTCCAACAACAGTTGAATGTGGGTAGTCAGGGAGTAAGTGCAAATATTTTGGATTACTTTACTAGTGAAGTTGGTGCATTAAGCTGGCAACTACATAAAATTTGAGAATAATGTCGCTTACATTGTTGTTTGCTTTCTAACCGCAGTAATAAATCAATAGAATTGGTACAAAAAGGTATATAAGTCATTTAAGGTGTAAGAATTTTGGGAAATATTCTGTAAACTTGCATTAACTGTAAATAAATCTATATACATTAGGGTGTCCCTTATATGGGTCAAAATTTTTTTTTTCAGATATCGAAATGCATACCCCTTAATTCTTTTTAGACTACCTAGACTTACTCAAATACAAAATTTTATCTTCCTATGTCAACATTAACCCGTGCCGACAGGACCGTGAAGATTTTGAAATTCACTGTCTCTAACGCTTATCGTTGTAAAGCTAAATGAAATGAAAGGTTTTAAGTTACAATGTAACATGATAGTTTTACAGGTTATTATATTATTATAACTAAAACTGAACCTATATTTACATTTAAAAGACAAAAACAAACGCGCGTTTTCCTTTAAACTAATAAATGGCGTCAAAAAATTGGTCCTCATTGCTGTCACCCGGTAGTGTACCCAATAGGCTGGCAGCCACGTAGAATGGCAAAACTTAATCGCTAGGCGAAATAAAAGCCAGCCTTTGGGTCACGGGAAGTGTCAACAAGGCGCTTAGATATATCATTAGCGAGAAGGTGACCGCTCGGACCCCACGGCCCGGGTTTCAATCCCAAATGGCTCAAACGTATATTTGCCGATAAGGCTACTATATTTGCGCCCCTTGAGGTTATCTGCTTGCGCAGCGGTGGCGCCAGCACAACACGCAGTTCTCCTTTCAATCGTCCTGTATTAGATGCAGTTGTGCCACAGCCACACTATTTGTACTTTTTCCTCGAAGTTCCAGTCATAAAGTGCGGTTGAAACAGCGTTAGCTTGATCTTGACAGGAAGAGCTCTCCAGTTTGGGGACAGCTAAAAGTTGTTCCTTTTCTCCGAACGAAATAAGATTCGGCAGGCGTTCTTCTTTAGAACTTCTTACGTCCAATCCGGGTAGTAATTTCCCGTCCCAGTGAACGGTCACCGTTTCAGGAAAATTATCTCCCGCTCTACCTTTTCTACTTTGGGTGCGAATGCGTTGAATGGACGATTTATTTATCGGGAAATCATCACAGCTAAGATTTAGGGCTTCCACTACAGCCTGAAGTATACAGCCTGTTAGGTTAAACGAGGGAGATATTGAGGGAAGGTATTCAGTATTCGATTCTCAATCCAAATATGTAAAAAACCTATAACCTTAATTTTTGACATAATTGTCTAATTAAATACATTACTCATGGACACAGCGCGCAAGTAGGTATCACGCGGCAAAACACGTGCCGGTCCTGAGCTCCGTGCGCAAACTCCGCCCCTATCCTTTGTAATGTCCCCGATGCACCGACCGGGCACATCCCCGCGCCACCCCGCGCTGACCTCAGTGTATGCGCGAGCGCCGTTACTTCCGCATGTCTAATATTACGTTTCCGCGTATCGCATTTAACAAACAACCCCGCTTACTTCGCGACATTAAAAGTGTCCTGTAAACGTATTCTTGAATAACCAAAAATTACGTCTTATCGTCATAACAGTGAAGAATACCTATTGGGATTGTGGTTCGTGCTTAAGTGTTATCTAGTGATATTGTGCGAGGAACCGTTAATTATTATGCAAGGTGTCAATCAACGACTGCGAACATTCGGTCAGTACCTAGTTACCTAGATATTTGCCTGTCCAAAGCCAGATTTAAAGTATGAAGGGAAAATGGATTATACCTAGAAAGGTCATTGACCCGCACACATGTTCTGCGATAAGCGCATGGCGCACACGTTGCGAAACTTAGGCGAAGTTTTTGGTATGGATCTATCTGTTATGTATTAGTGTTTTCTTTTTGTTCATATGTTTATTAGTATCATGTAAGCATAGACTATTGCGGGTTTGAATAAGTCCCTCGTTTAAACTAACATACTGTATAGACAGAATCCCGTAAGCTTAATTAACATCTATCTAAAGCTGCAACTAACTTTCCCGAGTTGAAGTCTTTCCTTCCTCATCTTGAAGTTGTTACAGAACTTACCATTTGAGATGTCGATGGCAAGGGTTCGTCAAGGCTTTCATCAGAGCTCGTAGGTTGATCGGGATTTTCTTGCGTTTTCAATAAAATCTTCTGTAGTTAGAGATGACGACAAACTCTCGGAACTCATTTGCTCATGTCTTTTTTTCTCTTCTTTTAATTTTCTGTCTTGGTCTTTCTTCTTTCTCGGCTAACATTTTATCCACACCCGCTAAACGCACGACGCCGCCACTTCGTGTGTAGTTCATAAGTTGGGTTTTGTATGTATTAGTATATTATTTTTATGTTGTTATGTTATTTTGTGTATTTTATCCTATAGGCCTTAAGATGCCTGATAGTAAAATTATTGATTGATTGATTTATGAAACATCCTGGACGTCCTGGTTCTCATTGTTTTTGTAAAAAGATTCTTTTTCTAAGATATCTTCTTCCATTCCAAAGCATTTGCGTGTGCTATATCGAATAGCCGTGAGGCTTCATCTAAATTGTTTTGAAAGTCCTCCTCACGGCGCTTGTAAACACCTTGCGATATTTTTTTTTTTTTTTGTAACTCTCCAAGCACTGTGAAGATCCACACGTTTTTTTTTACAGGCACAGTTCTGCTAGGGATTCTAGCCTTTTCCCAGAATATAATACACTCTCTAACGACAAGATTAGCGCTTTCATTAACAGTCAATTTAACTTCGCGAATGTTAAAAAAGAAGACTGCAAGAACTTGACGTCGATTAGACGATAACTTTGCTCCAGTTATTTGATGGTTCACGTCACCAACCACGAAAATACTTTTTTATTGCTTCTTAATTCCAGTGCCATTTTCCAGCTTTAAAACAATGTTAATCACAAGACTTACTGAGAACAAATGACAAATACGGCGAGTACGCGCCGCTAGTTTCGCATAATTTGTATGAACATGTTTCGATGCAAGTCGGCACGGGTTACGGGGTTATAGTTCTTCAAATGAAGTAAAAATTGATTTTTGAGTGTTTTACGAACAAATGAACAAAACTAAGAGGTATGCGTTAAAATATAAAAACTTTGAAAAATAAGGGACACCCTAATATACATATGTAATAAAAGAGTAAAAAAACTGTGTCTGTACATTGAATATATTAAAAAAAAAAAATTGAGGGGGTTTAGAAACAGTAATAGAGCACGAATTCAAAAAAAATATCTGTCTGTTTGTCTGTTTGTTTGTACACGCTAATCTTCGGAACTACTGGACAGATTTGAATTTTTTCTTGAATAGATATTAAGTCTGGGCAACATATAGGCTATAATTTATCTTGGAAACTTGAACACCTGATGTAGAACCGCAACAGACCAGCTAAACTATAACAGTTACAAAAATGACACCGTAGCAAAAATTGTTCCACGTGATAAGCATTTTCTGCTGAGAGAATAAATTTGAAGATCTGGAACACCTGATTACACATCATCTCATCTGGGACACCTGTTGTGGAACTCCAAGAGCCCAGCTATACCATAACACATATAGGAATGACGTCTTAGCAAAAGTTGTTCAATTTGATGAGCACTCTCTGTTATTAACATATAAAAATCAAAGATCTGGGACACCTGTTGTGGAACTCCAATAGCCCAGCTACACCATAACACATATAGGAATGACGTCTTAGCAAAAGTTGTTCAATCTGATGAACACTCTCTGTTGACTTATAAAAATCGAAGATCTGGAACACCTGTTGTGGAACTCCAAGAGCCCAGCTACACCATAACACATATAGGAATGACGTCTTAGCAAAAGTTGTTCAATTTGATGAGCACTCTCTGTTGACTTATAAAAAATCGAAGATCAGAAACATCTGATGTGAAAATTATTGCAAAGCTATCACTAATTTCACTGTATAATTATAAAATAACATAAGCTGGTAGTACCTCCACGTGGTGAAGGCGGTAACAGTTTAGGACTGATTTTCGATGACGATGGAATGTCATTGAAAATTTGACTCTACTATCCAAAACTCCTATTTATTATTTTATTTTTTATCGAATAAATATGTCATCGGGCTTATGTTATTTGAGTGTTTAATTTCCTTTTCCATTTATCTTCGTGACTCGGTAGCCTACCCGGTAACGCAGGGGAGCAGTCACTTAAATTTTAATTGATCAGGTATCTTCACAACAAAACTATAACCATGCCTAGAAAGAGGTCAAATATTTCCCAATGTTCCAAAGGAGCTAAAAGATTGAGGATCATAAGATCCCAAGAATCTACCGAAGAGCGTCAGGAGGGACTTGATGCTGTTCGAGAACATCAGGCTGCAACTTGCTCCGTGGAAACCTCTTTGGATCGCGAAGCACGCCTGCGTTCTCAGCGTATTTACGCATCTACATCCAGGTCCGCTTATCGTGAGCGACATGCATTGTCTCGCGAATCGGAAACGTTTACCGATACAGAATCACGCTTGAGTTCTCAGCGTATTCGCATATCTACTAACAAGTCTTTTGAAACAAGTGATGAACGTGATGCGCGACTAACTGCTGCTCGATATTATCATACACTGCCCCGAACACGCACACAACAAAATATTCATAATCAGTTAGAAAGTGAGAGAGAAAGAATTGCTGGAGTACGGCATTAAGAGACAGAATAAAACCGACTTCAAAAAAAAACAAAAAAGTGAAAAATAACTTTAGCTTCTGAAGTCGGTGACCTTTGTTTGATTGATTTTTTTTTTTTGTCACCGACTTCAGAAGCTAAAGTTATTTTTCACTTTTTTGTTTTTTTTTGAAGTCGGTTTTATTTTTTGCAAAAAAAGTTTTTATTTTTCACTTTTTAGTGGTTCACATGTGCTTGATACACATGGAAAGTGCATACCGTTACAATTGCAACAAGCCCAAACACGACTAGGATACATTGTCTCTTTATGGAGTTCCATGACTCTTGGCTTCATCATCAGATCTGATGGTGGAATGGTTCTTATCAAACGCAAATGCTTCACTTCTTGTAGAAAAAATACCAAAATCGCTGTACGTTATCCCATAAAATTTGAAGCGTTCCCTCGATTTCGCCAAGATTCCATCATCAGATCCCGACTTGGTGGCTATGGGACCATTTGGAAAGTATACCCTTTCCAACAAAAAAAGAATTTTTCAAATCGGTTGGCAAGCGACGGAGTTATGCGCGAACAAACATAAAAAAAAAAAAAAAAATAGAAACATCCGAATTGAGAACCTCCTCCTTTTTTAGAAGTCGGTTAAAAAGAGCGCGAAGACTTCGACATTCTCTGAACAGAATGTCGATATCATTTGAAGAATCGGATGTGTCTCAAGATATGGAAAAAAAACATACGGTATATCTTGCTCAGGTGGAAAAGATTCGTTACTTTTCCTTCCCCAAGCTCTTAGAATTCGACATCAGACGTTTCAGATCTTCGATTATGACGACCCCGTTGTCGCTGCCATAAGCAACTGGATCCGCGTACGAAGTCGCGGGCAGAAGCTAGTAAATGAATAAAAGGATCACATCGCAAAGACAAAATGCATATGTATGAAAAGTTTGATTTGTAGGTAGCTTCAAGTAAAAAGAAGTTGCAATAAATGTATTTGTCTACTTACCAATTTTAGTTTTTTCATTGTTTTCTTTTTCGTCGAAATTTGGAAATAAATTTTTACATACGTTCTTCCAAGCTTCTTGTTTGATGAATTTATTTTTATAAATCTTCGTAACTAGTGTCCCAAAGAACAGGGTACTCCTCAATCAGTGATATAAACAAATCAATGTCGTACTCTGTCATTTTGTTGACAATAAATCATACGTCTTGCCCACACGCTGTCTCAGAGCGAACTAAAAATAGCGCCAACAAGTGTGACGTAACATCGCAGAAATGCGCGATGCGAATCAATTCGTAAGTTCTTGCGATGCGTACTGCGAGCTCGCAGATTTTTGCGTTGCGACGTCGCACCGCAGTTTTGTGTACAAGCCCTAAGGGCCAGGCCACAACAGTGCGTTGCGGCGTCGCATCGCAAAAACAACATTGCACAGCTATGCGATGCGATGTCGCAACGCAAAAATTTCATCGGATACGACATCGTACGACAAGACGCTAACCGTCAGTTCAGTTTCTAGTGAGACATGGACCGCACTGCGCGTGTTCTACTTCTGCTTGCGTTAAGGCGTATTAAGAAAACGAAACAGAAAAGAAAGTACTGGGTGCACCCATTACTGACAATTATGAATAAAGATGGAAACCACTTCAAAAGGAAATATGAGGCGCTAAAAGTGGACGAGGTTAAATTTTTCGATTACTTTAGGATGAGTGTAGTAAGTTTTGAAGAACTTCTTAGTTTGATAAAGCCTCATTTACAAAAGAAATACATATTTAGAAAACCCATCGAACCTCTGGAGATGCTGGGATTAACTTTAAGGTAAGAAAAAAATAAACTATTTTTACTATAATCATACTGTTTAATCATTTTCATATTTTAGTGTTGATTGTGTGTCATTCGTCAAATTTGTTAGTTCCTCATCGAAATGAATTTGTTCTGGCTCATTTACATCATCATTCCTTGGCGTTTGTGGAGACGATTGCATAGGTGCCGGTGATGTTTCGCATCCGCTTTGGAAGGCACTGCGTTGAATGGATGTTTGATAGCCACTCTGCATAGGCATTTGAGCTGATTGGTAGCCACTCTGCATAGGCATTTGAGCAGATTGGTAGCCACTCTGCATAGACATTTGAGCTGTTTGATAGCCAGTCTGAACAGTTGTTTGAGATGTTTGATAGTTTGCTTGACGGATGTTTGTGAAGTTTGATAGTGGCTGGGATAGTATGATGGTTAGTATCACATAATATCTGTAGGACACGACTTTGGAAAATTATTGTTTGATTATCATTCAATTTTTCCAATGATGGCAAAATTCCTTTAAAAAAAGATAAATGTCTACTTTCAGGTGTTTTTAAAGCAGCTATAATATTCTTCTCAAATTCGTCTTCGTCAATTTTTCTTTTACGCGATGCAGGCTGGTATTGTGGCATGACAGGTTGCTGGCTTTGTTGGGTTGAGGTGCTTGGTCTTATTTCTTCATCGTCAAGACTTGATGTTGTTTTATTTTGAGAATTCTTTTTCAGAAATAGGAGCTGGTCGTATAGATGATATTGTTTAATTTTTTTGGCCCCAGCTCCGGATTTACATTGCTCGTTTAATTTTTTTTCGTATTTTGTAAAATTATCCTTGATTCCTCTCCATTTCTTTATGACATCGTTACCTAAAACAAATATGACGAATAATGATTTATTTTGTTTTCTTTCAGGTACCTGGCGACGGGAAATACTTTTAAAGATATGCATTTCACATATTATCGTGGAAAATCTACAATAACAGGAATAATAAAATTTGTTTGTCGTATTTTATGGAACATTCTTAAAAGGTTGGAATTACCAAAAATTACAACAGAGCTGATGGAACAAATTGCTCAAGAGTATGAAAAAAAGACCAACTTTCCTAATTGTATAGGAGCGCTAGATGGAAAACACATTCGTATATTGAGCCCGGATCACAGTGGATCCCTATTTTTCAATTATAAAAAATATAATTCCATTGTTCTATTAGCACTTGTTGATTTTAATTACAAATTTATATATGTCGATATAGGTGCATATGGTAAGGAATGTGACTCCACTGTTTTTCAGAACTCAAATCTATACGACTTATTAAAAAAAGGTCAATTATCTATACCTCCGCCAAAACCGTTACCTGGCTTTCAAAAAGAAATTCCTTTTGTCTTCGTGGCGGATGAAGGATTACCACTGACAAATAATATAATGCGCCCATATTCTGGGAAGTTTTTATCGATAGAAAAACGAGTTTTTAATTATCGTTTGAGCCGAGCCAGACGATATGTTGAGAGCGCTTTTGGCATACTCGCAAATAAATGGCGCATATTTCATCGACCCATTAATGTTTCTTACGATTTCACAATAGACATTATAAAAGCATGCTGTGTATTACACAACTTTGTATTGAATCGAGATGGCGCACAAACGTTTGAAGAAATGATTATTGACGATTCTTTGCAAATTTTACACGAAACAACACATGAAAGTAGAACAGGAGCTAACATAATCAGAAACGAATTTTGTAATTATTTTAATAGTAACATTGGAGGTCTTAGTTGGCAGTTAACAAAAATATAAATGTTTATAAGTACTTACCGAGTTTTGTTTTTTCAACACTATTTAACTCCTCAAAATTTGAATATAAACTTGTACACACTTCCCTCCATGCTTCTGTTTTTAAAAATTTGTCTTTGAATTGTGATATAGTTTTGTCCCAAAGGACGGGACGTTCGTAAATTAAAGATATCAGGTGGTCGACATCGTACTGCGCCATATCGCTTTAAAAACACGTGCAGGTCGTTCAAAGTATGGACACCGACTAAACGGCAAAGCGTTGTCGCATCGCAGATTTGTACGTTGCGGCAGCGCATCGGAAATTTCCACGATGCGTTGTGCGGCGTCGTTGATTTTTGCGATGCGACGCCGCAACGCACTGTTGTGGCCTGGCCCTAACTGTTATTAAACAATCAACAGAGGATGTTCCAATTGTAATAATTTGGAGGCGTTCAGTTTTGAGCAATTGTGTAAAGAGAATTTATCTCATTTTCATGCGTGCTTTCATCTGCATGTACTTCATTAACGATTGCAGCTTCTTTATCGATTACGAACTCAATATTTTCAATATTTTTATCTTCGTTTTTATCTGTATTTAAGTTTGCGATTAATTTTTTTGATCCACAGAATCGTTATTATTACAAGCCGCTTTATTTACGACTTCTACTTCATTATATTGAAGTGCTGCTCTATTTGGGCCTGCAGATAGCCTACCTTTTATTGTAGTGTCACTTTGTTGTTTTGTAGCTAGTTTTCTTTTGGGGACATTTCTTGGCGCTGATGCTCTTCATAATTTAGAGTGTGTTCTCTTTTTAGCATTTTTGACGATGGATTTAAAAATATAATTGTTTTTGTCGACAGTGTATGTAGGGTCACTCACAGTCGTGAACAAGTTCGAAAAAAAATCCAAGCACTTATTGAAATATTTTAATACATATTTTTGGACCTGCATCTCTAGCGGAACCCGACCAAGAACACTGTACCAAAAATTCAAGACTAAACAAAACATCAATCAGTTGAAACGGAATACAAATCCTTAAAAAAAAAATCTTTTATCAGCGTCACGTAGTTGATTTTCCATATTTTGAAGATCATCCGGATTTTGAATAGGTGTAACCCTAGCATTGCATAGACTTTTTTTACTTCACATAATTGCGTGACTGTCACTTGTGTGTGTATTTGTGGCTGTTTTTGGGGGTTATTCCCAAAGTACTCCATTCTTTTGTTCTAAAAAGATAAGAATCATCATCATCATCATCATCTCAGCCGAAAGACGTCCACTGCTGGACATAGGCCTCCCCCAAGTGTCGCCACATTGACCGGTCCCTTGCGACTCGCATCCACCGGATTCCCGCAACCATCACCAGGTCATCGGTCCACCTAGTGGGAGGTCTTCCAACGCATCGTCTTCCGGTTCGCGGTCGCCACTCCAGAACTTTTCGGCCCCAACGGCCATCCGTTCTGCGAGCAATGTGCCCTGCCCACTGCCACTTAAGTTTAGCAATTCTTCGGGCTACGTCGCTAACCTTGGTTCTCTTGCGGATGTCTTCATTTCTGATTCGATCACGCAAGGAAACTCCGAGCATAGCCCTCTCCATTGCCCTTTGGGTGACTTTAAGCCTTTTGCTAAGGCCCATTGTGAGCGACCACGTTTCGGTCCCGTATGTAATCACTGGCAACACACACTGGTCATAGACTTTCGTCTTGAGACACTGCGGTAAGTTGGACGAGAAGATACCGCGCAGTTTCCCGAACGCTGCCCAGCCGAGTCGGATTCGACGATTGACCTCTTTCTCGAAATTAGACCTACCTAACTGGACCGTTTGTCCTAGGTATACATAATCGTCTACAATTTCGAGTGTAGAGCCTCCGATCTTGATAGGAATGGGTGTGACATGGGCATTCAACATGACCTTCGTCTTGTCCATGTTCATTTTTAGACCCACTCTTTCGGAAGCTCTACTGAGCTCTATCAAGCATTGTACTGAGGTCCTCCATGGTCTCAGCCATGACCACTATATCGTCGGCAAACCGAAGGTGAGTGATGTACTCGCCATTGACGTTGATGCCTAGCCCTCTCCAGTTCAGAACCTTGAAGACATCCTCCAGTGCAGCGGTGAACAGTTTCGGAGATATTACGTCTCCCTGTCTTACACCTCGCTGCAGAAGGATAGGTTCCGAGGCTTGGTCCTGAAGTCGGACTGGTGGCGTTTTTGTACAAACACTTCAACACCTCGATGTACCGGTAGTCAATTTGGCACCGTTGGAGAGACTGCAGTACAGCCCAGGTCTCGATCGAATCAAAGGTTTTCTCGTAGTCCACAAACGCTAAACAGAGAGGCAAGTTGTACTCTTCGGTCTTCTGTATAACCTGCCGAAGCGTATGTATGTGGTCCACGGTGCTAAAGCCTTTTCGGAAACCGGCTTGTTCGGGTGGCTGGAAATCGTCAAACATGCGCGCGAGACGATTCGTGATGACTCTTGAAAACAACTTGTAGACATGGCTTAGAAGTGAGATGGGCCTGTAATTCTTCAACCGGGCATTGTCACCCTTCTTGAAGAAGAGCACCACTACACCCCTGCACCATGCCTGTGGCGTTTTCCCCTCGAGTATGACGGAATTAAACAGCTTCTGAAGGGCCTTAAGTACCGGTTTTCCACCCGCCTTCAGGAGTTCGGCCGTAATTGCGTCATCACCCGGTGCCTTGTTGTTTTTGAGCTGTTTCAAAGCCATCCTAATCTCGTACAGGCTGACGTCCGGGATGTCTTCGGTATAGTGTCGGGTTAGTCTAGCTCTTGGGTCGTTTGCTAGGTCGACAATGGGTTTGCTGGTTGACGTGTACAACTGTCCATAGAAGCTCTCGATCTCCCTCAGTAGCTCCGGTTTGGCGGATAAGATCCTACCATCGTCGGTCTTCAGTTTCGTGAGCTGGCTCTGCCCAATAGCCAGATCTCTTGAAAATACCTTGGCGCCTTTGTTCCGTTCGATTGCGTCTTTAATGCGCTCGGTATTATAGCGGCGGAGGTCGCTCTTCAAGGATTTAGAGATTTGTCTATTGAGCTGCCGGTATTTCAATGCAGGATCATCTCACGCCGCTCCTTCATGAGCTTGAGAGTTTGATCGGAGAACCTCTTTTTCTGATCTGTACGACGTGTCTTGAAGAACTTAGACCCGGTCGTATGGACAGTTTCCACGAACCCATCGTTGTATTCGTCCACTGAGCTCCCTAGGCACTCGAAACGATTCTGGAGTTCGAGCTGAAAGCTTCGAAAAGAAAAGAAAAGAATCTCATACATTAATTCCCAAGTTACTCCAATGAATTATTATTATTTAAAAATACTTATTATTTTGTTCCCATTCTGCTCCATAGGTATCTGGAACTATTCTCAAAGTACTCCACCGATTATTCGTTATCATTTCTCAAACTGCTCCATCTACATAATTACGTATAAAATACATATTTCAGTACAGTCAGGCACAAAAATTCTTAAAAGAAAGATTAAAGTTTAGCATTTTGTTATAACGTTAATGCATATTCGCAAACAATTTGTAATCTTAGCGCAGTGAGACTCAAGTCTATTTTACAATCATAACATTTTTATTAGTATATTTTATAACGAGGGACTAAACGAAGCCATTATATACCCGAGGTGGTTTGACCCCCGAGCTTGCGAGGGAGTCATTAAAAAGCGAGGGTATATTAAGTTGGCGTTTAGTCTCGAGGTGCAAACTGTACTTTTCACTTCGAGTGCGAGAAAAATAGTCATTTAAAACCGAACAAATTTACACTCGACAAAAGTTCTGAACTGAGCGGTCAGTTTTTTTGTTCTATCAGGTCAGTCACAGATTAACAATTTAAAACACAACTTACACAAACTCTCAACATTGTCGCAATGAAGATGATCCACACTCCACAGATAATAAGTACCTACGAGTACATTACTGCAGCGGCTAGCAACAGAGGCATTGCACATACTTTTCAAAATCAACGATGCACACAAACAACAATAATTTTTCTCGCGTTGGAGAGTTCGTTTGTTTTTTTTTTTCAATAAACCGCTTTCTATTTGCAAGCCAATTCGAAATTTAAATAATACCTTTGATCCATAAAAATAAAAAAAGAGTTAATCTTTTGTGACCATGTTTCAGAGTAAAAGATCGTTCCATTTTTCGTTCCATTTTTAAATTACTTTTGACTTCCTAGGGAATAAACGGTCACTTTAATCCAACTTCGTAGGGCTATAATGGCGTACTTTTAGAGCATGAGAAGTGAAAAATATTTTATGTGAGGCTTAATTGCCAGATATCGTTTTAGTTTTTTTATTATTTTTCATATATTTTTATACTTCTGAATCCAGAGCAACACTTTTTAAATTTTGTCAGTTGATTTTTGAACACTTTAATTATAATGTGAAGATTATTTTCCAGATATCATTTTACATTTTTATTATTTGTCTACTTCCACATATTTCAAATAATTCTACATTACCTTAGTTTTATCATAAGTAGTAACTTAATGTGATAACTTTTGTTAGGGAATAAAAGACTGTGATTTTTAGATTTATAAGTATTTTTTACAATGTTATGTACAAATGATTATTGGTCGAATTTTTTAAATATTTTATGATATGCTTAATTGCCAAATATCGTTTTAGTTTTTTTATTGTTTTTCATATTTTTTTATACAAGTTCTGAATCCACAGCCCCACTTTTTAAATTTTGTCAGTTGATTTTTGAATATTTTTAATTATAATGTGAGGCTGATTTTTTATTATTTGTTTTTCATGCTTTTTAGACTTTTGAATTCAGAGCCCCACTGTGTTAATTGATTTTTGAATATTATTAATTGTTGAATTAAAAAAATGATTGTTGAACTACGAGTATATAGTCTAAAGTATTTTAAAAAATCCTAATAAGTACTTAAAAATATATTTACAAAGCTTTTGAGCTGACTGTACATCAGCTACCCTTTTATAGTAATCCTGTACATATTTAGATTTTTGATTTAAATGAGGTGGAGTACTTTGAGAACATTTTAATATTATCATGGAGTAGAATGAAACCTAATTAAAAATATTATATTTTACTTGGAGTAGTTTGGGAACTCTTTTTGGTGTACTTCGGGAATAACCCGATTTGGGAGTTCGAGACCAAATTATCAATTCTAATAGATATTGGCTAGCGTTCTTATGATTTTTATTTGGTTATCAATTATTTTGACTTGATTGTTGAATAATTTTTTTTTGGTTCGTTAGAAGATCGATCGTTATAATCCAATACTTGGGAAGCCATCTTTAAAACACGGTTTATGAAATTAAAGTTAACATTTGAAAAACTACATAAACAAATAAAAAAAAATAAGGATTATTCTGATTCGTCCTCTGCTAGCAATAATAAGGCATCGCCAAGAATGCGCCTAAACATCTTCAGCGTGAGCTTGGCCTCTCCTTCCGAATAGACGCTGCCGCATCCTTCTTACAAATGCAGAATCCACTAGCTCGTCTATCCATTTCAAACACGTCTGTTCAATACAAGCGTTTATTACTGACTACTCTAACATAAGGCTTTACTTACTCTAAGTACAATTAATGCACTTATAACAAAGTAATTTAATTTAATGTGAATAAAACTTACAATGGCATCTCGTATTATTTCGTTTGGAGAATGTTTGAGACCGCAGAAGCAGCAGATAAGCGTAATTTAACGCCACAAAAAAAACACGTAAACACGTTCACGTAAACACGGTCACGTAAACAATGATCGAGTGCTCCACTACAAGCCACTCGTGCATTATTAGACCATTTGCTTAGATTTTCATTCTTAAAAAGTAACAAACTTAGTTTTACAAACTTCACAGATGGATCAAGGTCACTCCCTACACACCAAAAAATATAAATTACACTAACTGCTCCGTTTATGTTACCAACATTTCAAATTGAGACGGGCTAGTCTTTTTAACAATAATATTCAAAACTATGCAAATCACAACACAAACTTTCGTAAACACAAACAAAACTAATGCCCATTGACCACAGATAAATAATGTCGTCTTACTTCGTTGTATAACCACAACTAGTTGAATAGGCAGTCACTTCTGTTATGAACACAAAATACGTCAATTTATTTTGGCCGGTTACTAATGTACGCGCCACTTCTCGCAGTGAATTAACGCGAAACGAACGAACGTATTCTAGAATCTCACACTCGCAAGTTAACAATTGTCGATGCGTTTAGAATAAGCACTCACAATATGTAGTTCTCACGTATTACGCTAGGTGGCGCTTACTTAGCGCCATACAAATTTGCGTAAACGTTGACACGGTCGATACGTACAAAAAACTCGCACTAAACATGAACATGATCAATTAGCGGCCTCATTTTAAAGACTATCTTTGGCTTTTTCTTCAGGTGTGATGTCATCATCAAAACCCAATTTCAACGAGTTTCGTAATTGTTGGAATCGATTTCGCGAAATATTATCAGCCACAATTGGAATCAACCATCTTTTCTACCAGTACATTTGAAGAATTGGATAGTTGATACTAGCCATTATTAAACACAAAGCAATATAAATTTTCAGTTCCGACAAATTCAAATTCCGTTAAACAGCATTTTGATTTGTCTTCTCGACACATATTGTTAATATTCCGTCGTCGATGTACTGACTAAAAAAGTCAATTTTGGAAAAACGTTCTGAATTAATCGGCAGGTATGACGGTTCTGTTGTCTGTTTATTTTTTTGTATGACCACTCGTAGTTGCAACTCGCTAAGGTTACTTAACTACTTAACCGGACTATGCCCTGTTTGTTTGTACACGCTAATCTTCGGAACTACTGGATTTGTATGATTTTTTTTTCTATGTGTAACAACAACAACATACAACAACAACACAACAACAACAACATATTATATTATCATTTCTGGGCAACATATTATAGGCTATAATTTATCTTGGGAACTTGAACACCTGATGCAGAACCGCAACAGACCAGCTAAACTATAAGACGTACAATTGCAAAAGTTGCTCAAGAATTTGCAAATTTGTTTACCAGTATCCCACTCAAAACTACTGAAACCTTAAATTCCTCTCTCTTGCTCTCTATAGATTTACTAAAGGCGAACGTTTTAGCCTGTTCAAATGAATTTACATTTCATCATGTAAACCCCAAAACAATCATATAAGCTTTTAAGCAAATCAAGATCAAATTAACCGAAGATCTATGGGGTATGTCTATCAAAGCTTGTACCTCAATTGTTGAGACCGTAGCACCGTAAATACGGTGCTACGGTGTCAACCAAAAAAGGCCAGGCTCTAGGCTGGGCAGGGTCTAGGCTAAATAGCCTCAACATTTAATTTGTGCGTGGATCAAGGGGTCTTCCCGGATCTAATGAAATTCAGTAAGGTAATACCGCTTTTCAAATCCAGGGACAGTAAGGACACCAATAATTATAGGCCCGTTTCCGTTTTGCCGGTTTTCAGCAAAGTGTTTGAAAAGATTATGCTCAATCAAATGCTTAATTAACCATTTTAACACCAATAAAATCTTACACGACCAACAGTATGGTTTCACCAAAGGACGTTGTACGACTAACGCCGGTGTCACTTTATTAAAACACATATTTACTGCGTGGGAAGAGGCATAAGATGTCATAGGAATCTTCTGTGACCTCTCGAAGGCATTTGATTGCGTAAAACACGAAACCCTGATTTTGACGCTTGAGCATTACGGTTCAGGTAAACTTGCGCTCAGTTATATGTAATCGTATTTGAATGAAATACAGCAGCATGTACAAGTAAAGGGTGTAAATTCGATGGGTTTAAAAGTAAAAATGGGTGTACCACAAGGTTCGATATTGGGTCCCTTCCTCTTTTTAGTATACATTAATGACCTACCCCAGTAGGATATTATTGGGCATTCTACCCCACGTTCGTTTCTTCGGCTCACTCCGTTCGCCTCATCACTCTCGGTGGGGAGAAAGCCCAATAATATTCTAAATACTTACTGGTTCGGCGCCTATTCCACTAAAATATGCATTTCACTTTAACTAACTCATACAGTCGACACTATTAGCTTACATGATAAGGGCGCTCGCTGCTTGAATCACTAACCTAAATTCAGGACAGATTGTCTCATGTCTCTTCACAAAGCAAGAAATAACATGCACCTACAGGCACACGTACATTCTATTTCTATGACCCCAGATTGGGCACCAAGGACATCAAAATTTTAATTTAATTAATTCAAACAGAGAGCACTACCTTACACATTAACGAACAATGGCAGTCACTATTTATTTATTTATGTACACACAAAATACTTCATCGGACATTACATTAACGATAGAAGAGCACAAAGGTACTGCTTATTTCATAAGAAATCTCTTCCAGCAGACCTGCGAGAGGAAAGTTGGATTAGAAATGTAGACACAGTGTGTAGAAAAGACAAAACATTAAAATTTAAATTAAAACCCTTAAAGAAAAATATAGCTACTTATATAAAATAAACGTGAATACATCTATATAAACACGTAAAAATAAATAATGGTATTATAAATATATACCTATAATATATATAGAATATTACAGCATAGAGGACAGGTAGTGCTCCTTGACTTGCTTTTTGAAAATAAATGGAGTTTTAGAGTCACGAATGTTAGGCGGAAGCGAGTTCCACAAACGTACTGCGTGAACGGAGAAGGAGTAAGAATAGAATTCAGTTTTATGAGATGGGAAATTAAGATGATGTCTGAGGTGGGATCTGCACAGAGCGTCAGGAGGACGGGTGAAGGAAAAGCGATCGCGCAGGTAACTGGGATATGTAGGGTTATGAAGGATGTTGTAGAGGAGACATAAAATCCGAGTGTTTCTGCGAAGACGGATAGGGAGCCACTTCAGTTCCTTGCGGAAGTGAGAGACATGGTCATATTTTCTCAGACCAAACACAAAACGAATGCCAAGATTTTGCAAGCGCTCTAGTTTATTCAACAATTCTTCAGTGGCATCCAAATAGCAGGCATCAGCATAATCAATGATCGGCTGAATCAGAGTTTGAGCTAAGTAAATTTTGGTTTTAAGAGGCAAGAAGCTCTGTAGAGATTTAAGCGAGTGGAAAGAAAAATGCACCTTACGATTAACCTCATTAACTTGAGCTCGCCAAGAAAGATTGCTGTCAATTAAGACACCAAGGTTTTTAGCTGTTTCAGCATAGCCAATAGTCGAGCAGCCAAGAGATAATGGAGTCAAGGATGACAAGTCAAGAGCATTGCGATAGTATCTGCTGCCTAAAATCATGGCCTGCGACTTGCTAGGGTTAATCTGTAAGCCGTATGACTTAGCCCATTGAAAGATGCTTTCCAAGTCATGATTCATGGCGTTGATTGCAGATTCCGCATCAGCCAGCAAGAAATGTCGATACAGTTGCAAATCGTCTGCGTAGAGGTGGAAGCTGGAAGTGATAATTTTGGTAACAGTATTAATGAAGATAGAGAAGAGAAGAGGAGAGAGAACGCCACCCTGAGGAACACCAGCAGTAAGATCACACCAATCAGAGTAGACTTCTTCTTGGCGGACACACTGCGAGCGACCCCGAAGATACGAGTCAAACCAGGCTATTGTAGAGGCAGAGAAGTTAAACGATTTAAGGATCCCAAGAAGGATGTCGAAATCCACTGAGTTGAACGCGCAACTAAAGTCTAGTAACACTAAAATAGTCAGAGATTTATTGTCCATAGCCCAGCGGATATCGTCAGTAACCTTCAGGAGTGCAGTGACAGTACTGTGGCCCGTACGGAAGCCAGATTGGAAAGGGGAAATAAGAGCATTAGACGATAGAAATCTGGAAATTTGACCATGAACAATGTGTTCGAGAACTTTGGAAAGGAAAGGAAGAATGGAAATGGGTCTGAAGTGGGATAAGGAAGAAGGATTGCTAACTTTAGGAAGTGGTATTATGTGAGCCTGTTTCCAGGCTGACGGAAATATACCAGAGAATAAGGAAAAATTAACAGTATGAGTAAGGATGGGGAGTAGCTCTGAAATAATGGGAATTATCATTCTCGAACACAAATTATCATGGCCCACAGCAGAAGAGGAAATAGAGAGAAGGGACTTTTTCACAACGTCTTCAGAGACAGGGCTGAAATAAAAAAGTGGACATTGGGGTAAAGGATTGTTAGATAGCTCTAATAAGGTAGAAGCTTTAACGCTTGGGTCCAAAGAAACAGGAGGAAAAGAAAAATGCCTATTAAGAGCGCACAAGTCGACATCTTTACAGGTATTCGTGGGAGATTTGCCAATACCGACAGACTTCAGAAATTTCCAGACATCGGAGGAGTTACGATCAACGAGAGATTCGTGGAAATAGCGTCTCTTTGCATCTCGACACAGACGATTGCAGCGGTTACGTAGAGCTTTAAAGTGAGTGAGGTTACGTTCTGTGGGTCTGCGCCTATACCTACTCTTCGCCTGATCCTTACGAGCGATCGCATTTTTAATTTCAGTAGACATCCACGGAGCAGGATTATGTTTGATTTTAATACGCCGACGAGGGGCATGTCTATCATAGATATCTAATATAATGGCATTGAAGCTGTTCACCTTTTCATCGATACTGGTGCTTTCGATAACGTGAGTCCAATCGACAGCACCAGCATCGCGTTTCAAAGCCTCCAGATCTATGCTATTAAAACTACGTAGGAAACAGAAACGAGGCTTACGTTTAGGAGGTCGGATACGATAGGAAAGGTAAATGAGGTCATGATAAGAAAAGGTTGCAGTAAGCTGCCCAAACTCAGCAACATTGTGAGGTGAAGATACGATCATTAGGTCAAGAAGAGAAGGCGTGCAATTTGGGAAGTTATGGGTCGCAGAAAGAGGTAGAATTTCGAGATTAAAAGAGGATAGAAGTGAACGGAGTTTAAGTGAACGTGAATCATTTTTGATTAAACATGTGTTAAAATCACCCATTAAAATTACATGCTCATATGAAGGGCAAAGATTGTTAAGTGTGGATTCTAAGGAGTCAAAATAATTAACGTGAAGGTTTGGAGAGTAAAAAACAGCAAGCAATATATTGGTATGATTTAAGGTGATCTCCAGAAACAATGATTCAGCCGACTCTGAGTACTGAGAGGGAGACGAACTTACAATTTTGTGAGGTATATCATCACGAATGTAAATGGCGACACCTCCACCACCCTTGCCTATTCTATCATTTCTGACCAGGACAAACCCAGGAAGTGCGTAGTGTGTGAAAAGAAGAGAGGGCTTAAGAAAGGTCTCAGAAATTAAGAGTGCATCAAGACGAACACTGTTAAAGGATGCCAGAAGATCGGAATAGTGACCAGGGACACTATGAGCATTAATATGGGCTATATGCAGGTTGTTAGGATCGTTAGAAAAAAGAGAGGAAATGTTGTCGCGCAAAGTACGAAGCGGAAGCTCACTGTCCGCACTAACGAAGCTACAAGTCGAGTCAGAACAAGAGAAAAAACTGTCATTTAAGTCAGCTGGAATATTCATAGATAAATACAATTACTATATAAATATATAACTAAAACAGAAAACAACAATAACTACAATTAAATGCTTATACGGCTGATTGTTTTAAAATACAACCACCCTAACTCAAAAGTTTGTTGGAACAAATTTTACATATCAAAAGCAATAAAACAAAAGAAACACATGAAAAAAAATGTACAATAATTAAAACAAAAATAAAATATTCACGTAACACGAATGACCGCAATGTACACCAAACTTGCATTACTACGAAACAGCAATGAAACGCCAACGAACCTCAAACGTCAAGTTAATAATGGCACAATGACAGTGTCAATCCTAAGACTGACATTAAAACTTTGTAAACATACCGACAAGACTTATTTGAAAAAAAAAAAATTAATGCTACTCAAAATTTACTGTGAAGGTGTACAGAGAAAATAAAATGTTTCAATTACTGGCAACGGTTCAAAGTACAAATCGAAAGTTTACGTACAATGCAGCCAATTTACAGAGTAACTTGGTAAACAAACAATCCAGTGGTACTAACATTGGTTACGCCGGCGCGCCTTTCTTTGGCCTCTTGAAGGTGTAGCGGGAACTTCGGTGGGGCTCGCACACACAGGAGAAGTATGTACCTCTGACATCGCAGCAGCACCAGACTCGCCTGTGGCCTTGGGGAACCGCGAAACCAGTGCACGGAGTTCACCAGGAGTTTCAATTTTGTGACGCTTACCATCCGACGTAACGATTACTATCCTGCCCTCCACCGACCAGCAGTTCGGCACCCCAAAATGCTTGCGGGCGTCCATGAAAGTACGGTGCCTTGTGTGGGTTAAGAATTCAGAGATAGTGATGCCAGTACCTTTCAATGACTTCTTGCTCTCCCAGATCAAGTGACGGTCCTCAGTGGCTTGTGAAGATCCCAATCGATGGCAGACATGAATGCTTTCCTTTTTCACCTCGGACAAACTCATTTGGTTGGTTAATACTTTGTGAACCGCATCAAGTAACTTTTCATTTGGTAGCTCAGCAACCCCATGAAACAGTAAAACCTTTCTTCTCATTATGGTTTCATGTCTGTCGTAGGCAAGAGAAAGCATTTCTATCTGTGATTTAAATTTTGATAGTGCTGTGATGTCAGGTGTTAGCTCAGATCCTGAGGATGCATTTCTCAGCTTGTTCTCATACTCTGCCATCCGAGAGTTGAACATCTGCTCGAGATCTTCTAGACTTGTTGCCATTGTTGTGTCCATTGAGGCAGTTGGATAGGTAGTAGAAAATTGTGTTGAAAGAAGAATGTGACTTTAAGACTTGCAAATAGTATATAGTGAGAGTTGGGTGGTTAATAACAATAAAATATGATTATAACATAAAAAAAAATAATTTGAAATGTATTTAATTAATTAAAATTTGGAGGAACCAAAATATTAGTGTTAACCCTGTGCCTACCCACACAGGAAAAAGACGACACTATATGAACCGCTAGCCTAAATTCAGGACAGATTGTCTCATGTCTCTCCACAAAATTAGAGATAGCGCATAACCACATCAGGCAACACACTTACTCCGCTTAAGTGACCAGTTTGGCTCAAGGATCATCTGAACTTCAGGTTATCGTACATTAAACTAAAATCTGGGACAGATTGTCTCATGTCTCTTCACAAAGCAAGAAATAACATGCACCTACAGGCACACGTACATTCTATTTCTATGACCCCAGATTGGGCACCAAGGACATCCAAATTTTAATTTAATTAATTCATACAGCTAACCTGCCTTGCTCCACTTTACTACTAAACTAACAATCTATCTATCGCTATATAACCGACACCAGCAGTTTATAAAAAGGTACTTTTACACTCAGCGATACCCGCGCCGTTCTCAGTTGCGAACCGCTTGACGACAGCGTCGGAAACGGTGGTATCAGTTAGTCAGCCTAATAAAAACAAGTAATAGGTCAAAACAAATAACGGTTCATCAAAACATCAGGACAGACATATAGCCCAATAAGAAGATTTGTTCTACCAACCGATGATTGGTTAAAATCAAACAATCGCTATCTTATATTTTAGGACAGCCATGGCGAAGCTCGTACATTTGTATGAGTTAGCGACAAGGAGTTATACATGTATAAATATAACCGTTTCAAAAAGTCGGAAACGACCGTGTTAAGCTTTACAGTAAGGTGTAAGTGGTTCTTTAGAATTTCAAAGATTGCAAAATTGCTTTATATAAATTTGCAGTGTTCGAACTTTGTTACACGTATTAACACATGCTTTTTTAGATTTTATTGCAGAAGGCAATTCGACAAAGCCTGAACCGCGCAAAGGTTGATATTTATTAACATTGACTTCCAAATGAGAACTGCTCAAGAACGTCCATCCACTGTCTCGGTCCTGAAATTCTTCTATCTTTTTTTTAAAAGTGTCTTTGACTTCAGATAATAATGAATCAAATTCATAATTCTGATACAGAGTTACGTTTTTTGTGGTAAATGATTTCATCTCCTGAGAATCATTTTTAAACATTAAAAACAAAGCAAAATATTCGAAATTAACTTTTATACAAGTATGTTCTTTAAGAGACATATCAATTAACGTTTTCATTTTGTCCCAAATATTATTAAGAAATGGTTCTAGAGAACAATTCTCAGACTGATCGACAATTCTATAAGAAGCTATACGATTACGAAATGCAGAATGTATTATTTCAACACCATCGCAAAAATGCGAAATAGATTTGTTTTTATGATTTGTACTACGTAGGTGACCTGCCCAGTGACTGCGCTCAACAGATGTGTTACAAACAGTACAGAAAGGCATTTTAGATTAAAATAGTTTTAGACTTACTATTAAATGATGCGATATAATATGTACCTACTTGGTGCTCCAACTTCAATATTTATTTTATATTTATACTATCACTATAAAAGACGGGCTCAGAATTATTAAATAATTCATGACTTCGTCTCATAAAAACTTGTAGCCCATCCCACTGCGGGGTGTTGCGGTTTAGCTGCAGTTTGAGAGCCACCGAGGCTTTCTTCCACCGATCCTGTCTAGGGGTGGTGACAACATCGGCCTTGTTGTAGACCTTTACCTCCACATAGAAGTCGCCGGTTACGTCCACCGTTCGTCGCACTTTACCGTTGGCGACACGGCTGATGAGGCTTGACGTGAAGTCTCCAATTGAGGTAGGCAACGGAATGTAGTCCTCCAACCAAAGAGGTCCGGACACGAGCTGCGTCTTTTACTGTAAACAATTTAAAATTTTATTTATAATAATTTACACTACGCATTACATTACATTTACTTTTAATTGGCGAATTGAAGGTGTATTCCTCTATCGAACCCGATGGAGATGGAAAGCATGATGCTATGTTATAATATTTTGAAAAACAATACTGCAAGGAATATAATCGAAATGGATTTCAGCGCTTTCTTTGTTATAGTTCTATATCTGCTAACTATCATATAAATCTGCGGATAATATTTGCTTTGACATAACATTAACACTTGAAGGTATATGCAGTAACTGAAAATTACCTTGATTTCGATCCTGATGGTTCGGGCGTGGAGCTCTCGGAAGCTTTGCGCTTCGTCACCTTCTTCTTTGGTTGCTGCTTCGCAACCTCTGCTACAGCTGCGGACCGTGTCGGGAATTCTGAGTCGGAGTCAGACCTGAAATGGAACACATAAAGATTAATTAAGACTATCAACACACCAGCCGGCAGGCAGAAACCAGGTCCGTAGCTGGTAGCGATAAAATACAAGACTATCGATACACCAGCCGGCAGGCAGAAACCAGGTCCGTAGCTGGTAGCGATAAAATACAAGACTATCGATACACCAGCCGGCAGGCAGGAACCAGGTCCGTAGCTGGGTAGCGATAAAATACATTAATAAATTTAGTAAAGTTAGTGTAGTACTTACTTACATTTTATACAGATGAAGGTAACCGGTGTTTATCACTGAAAGATACTGGAGCGAATGGAATATTGTGAACAAAATCGATTGATTTTATTCAAAAAATGTTATTTCAACAATATTACAAAATTAAACCATAACTACATGTCCTCAGTTGTATAACTAATTTACGTTACTTACGTCTAATTAAATTGTATTGATTGAAAATCGCTTCTGCCAAATTGCAATTTTACATCGTGAGAAATATAATCCAGCTTTTTACCTCGCCGACAAAGGTGAAACCGACACATTATGACATGTAATATAATAACGTATGTATGTTTGTTTATAAACCTTGATATAAAACTCCACATGACATCACACTTATGAAATAAAAATCATTTTTTTCAAAGACGCAAGTTAAGACGAGCTGAAAGAAAAATATCCTGACAACATTTTTTGTGCAGAATAATCTATGTAAACGAACTCGCGTCAAAAAGTTAGTTCACTAATATGTTGCAGTAAAACTTGAAATTAGTTTATTTAGTAATATCATCTAACGACTAAAACGAACCTTTTATAATCATTTCATGTAAAGGTTCAGTAGGTACTGATATTAAGATTCATCTTTCAAACAATTGCTAGATTGTTAGAACTAACAATTTATTATGAATCATTATAAAATAAATCAAATCAAATCGTTTATTTGTGATACAAGGGTTACATACACGTGTTTTTAATATAATTATATACTTACTAATACAAGCGACTTCTATTGCGGGATCTAAGCTCAAATGTGTCTGATGGTTAATGTCTAAACTAAACCATTTCAAAAATTATAAAGATGATGTGGTATTTTTAATTTTTGGAATAATAAGGAAAGTTATCAAATCTGATGAACATCATCTATTTAAATTAATTGTATTGGGTAGGAAATCTAATAAAAGACCAATTTTAATCATACACTGCAACATGCACAGCGATCATCTTACAGTGTAATTGTTGAATACATGGAAATTACTCATACATACACCTCGTGTAACAAAGTTCGAACACTGCAAATTTATATAAAGCAATTTTGCAATCTTTGAAATTCTAAAGAACCACTTACACCTTACTGTAAAGCTTAACACGGTCGTTTCCGACTTTTTGAAACGGTTATATTTATACATGTATAACTCCTTGTCGCTAACTCATACAAATGTACGAGCTTCGCCATGGCTGTCCTAAAATATAAGATAGCGATTGTTTGATTTTAACCAATCATCGGTTGGTAGAACAAATCTTCTTATCGGGCTATATGTCTGTCCTGATGTTTTGATGAACCGTTATTTGTTTTGACCTATTACTTGTTTTTATTAGGCTGACTAACTGATACCACCGTTTCCGACGCTGTCGTCAAGCGGTTCGCAACTGAGAACGGCGCGTGTATCGCTGAGTGTAAAAGTACCTTTTTATAAACTGCTGGTGTCGGTTATATAGCGATAGATAGATTGTTAGTTTAGTAGTGAAGTGGAGCAAGGCAGGTTAGCTGTATGAATTAATTAAATTAAAATTTGGATGTCCTTGGTGCCCAATCTGGGGTCATAGAAATAGAATGTACGTGTGCCTGTAGGTGCATGTTATTTCTTGCTTTGTGAAGAGACATGAGACAATCTGTCCCAGATTTTAGTTTAATGTACGATAACCTGAAGTTCAGATGATCCTTGAGCCAAACTGGTCACTTAAGCGGCGTAAGTGTGTTGCCTGATGTGGTTATGCGCTATCTCTAATTTTGTGGAGAGACATGAGACAATCTGTCCTGAATTTAGGCTAGCGGTTCATATAGTGACTGCCATTGTTCGTTAATGTGTAAGGTAGTGCTCTCTGTTTGAATTAATTAAATTAAAATTTGGATGTCCTTGGTGCCCAATCTGGGGTCATAGAAATAGAATGTACGTGTGCCTGTAGGTGCATGTTATTTCTTGCTTTGTGAAGAGACATGAGACAATCTGTCCCAGATTTTAGTTTAATGTACGATAACCTGAAGTTCAGATGATCCTTGAGCCAAACTGGTCACTTAAGCGGCGTAAGTGTGTTGCCTGATGTGGTTATGCGCTATCTCTAATTTTGTGGAGAGACATGAGACAATCTGTCCTGAATTTAGGCTAGCGGTTCATATAGTGACTGCCATTGTTCGTTAATGTGTAAGGTAGTGCTCTCTGTTTGAATTAATTAAATTAAATTTAATTACATTGCGGAGAAACTTGAACATCTGAGGCGTTACTGTACATACCTTTAGGATTCCAGCTGCATTATTTCTAGCGTCATACAACGCTGTTTTAACTTTAGAATATGTTGGTATTTTTTTTAAATAAAATCTATACCGGAGTTTTTAAAAGAGCCCACGTTTTCGTTAAATATTTTAGGGACCGAATCTTGAAAAGCTTGGCTGCCAGAACTTATGAATCTGCGACCACAAAAATAGTTTCAAATATGTACTACCTTAACCGTCAATGATCCAGAACAGTCATAACGACCCTTTTCTTTGTTTTTACTACTACTATCTATATCGCCACACAATAAAAAAAAATCTGCTGTTCCCTACAGTATGTTCGCACTAACTCGACAAAATGTATGGAACTGCTGATTTATTTTCTGCGATTCCCTACAATTTGGCACCACCGTGCACCGTTGCAATACTGTCAAGTGACAGTATGCAAAAAATCTTTTTTTCAGGAGAAGTCTTTATTCCGATTGGAATACAGAATATCAAGTTATTTATACAGTGTGTCCGGACACCGACTAGCGATATTCTTAGTACTTAAATATAAACTATTTTAAAATACAATTAATTACACTCTAGGCTTGGGTCCAATACACTTACCCGCTATGTGGCAGCCATTTTGTTTTTTTTGTTGAAATATGCTCTATGTGAGTACAAAAAAATCACATCTCTCAAAGTTTTAGTCCTACTGAGACAAAAATAATCTTATTTGAAAGGCAATAATATTGTCTTAATTTTGTGTACCGTTGAACATATCTCCAACCCAGGTGGCTCAGAGAGCCGTAGTGTGTCTACAAGGTGGAGGTGGCACTTTGAGCAACTGCTTTAGATATTTCAATAGTCTTTTATTATTAGAAAAAAACATTAAATAAAATTCAATGTGAATGTTACGTGTTTTAAATAATTTCATGGTAAGGGTTCCGACAAAGGCCTTTTGTGCTTGCGCATACGCTAGGTCCAAACAACAATAACCCTTAAAGTATTAAACATACAGTTGTAAATTTTATGTCGTATTGTAGCTTAGCTCAAAATCTGTCGATCTAGTAAAAAAAGTAAAAAATTTGTCTGGGGTGTTTTTGTAGTAATTAACAATTATTGATTGATTCGCATGTTTAGTTTTTTTTCGGCTTTCATAATTTTTTAAAAAAAGTTATGGAATTGTTAACTTAATTTGTAATGCAGAGGGTAGACAATATTATTGCCTTTCGAATAAGCTAATTTTTATCTCAGTATGACTAAAACTTTGAGAGATATGATTTTTTTGTACTCGCATAGAGCATATTTCAACAAAAAAAACAAAATGGCTGCCACATAGCGGGTACCTAAATGTATTGGACCCAAGCCTAGGGTGTAATCGTTCTTTAAAATAGTTTATATTTAAGTATTTAGAATATCGCTAGTCCATGTCCGGACACACTGTATATCACGACAGGGAAACCTTGGAGAGGAGCAGTCCTTAAATATTGGCACCATCCGCCACCATTTATTCTTTGGTAATAGTTTACGAATTAATTGACGTTTGAGTGGTAATCCTGTTGTATTATATTGAGTGATATGACTTCTTCATGTTCTATTTTATGAATTATATAAGATGTTTCAAGAGATTCGAGCCATTAATACTCTGACACAAAATAAAAAAAGTTATGTCAAAATGAATTAAAATGGCATGTTATCATCAGAATATAGGTATTTTTATTAAAACATTTGTCCTGACTAAGTTCTGTTCTGTTCTATTAAGTGCAACCATGTCCAACTTCTGTTGCGATTCTATCAGATACTGCCGTAAACGTCTTCTGAAAATGTGAATGGTGCTGATCATTCTAATCGGTGGTGGCAGGTTATTCCAACTTTGGAAGCCGCATAGCGAAAACTACCCCTGAAGGCTGCTGTGTTATGAGACTGGGAGGACTGGGTGGACTCGAGAGTTGTTGCGAGCATTGTCTTCTCCCACATTCACGTCTACTAGTTAACCAACTTAGTTTGTACAAATAGTCCGGTTTTATATATTTAACCACACCGAACAGGAGGCACGCCAAGTGTGGTTTCCGTCTGGACTTAATTTTTAGTGAGAAATGCTTGTTTAGGAAAGGTGTTTTGTGACTTCGCCGGGGAACGTTGTAGCATTTTTCATTTTTTTACTCTTTAGAATTAGCATAGCATTTTTCACTCTTTGAATGAGACGATCGGTACGAGCAAGTAGGCGCGGGCCGTACACTGTGTCGGCGTAGTTTAATCTAGATAGTACCAAGGTCCCCACAAGCTGTTCCCGCAGTGATTCTGATAGATGAGGCCTCATCTGATATAAAACTTTTAGTCGATAAAATAGTTTCTGATAGAGCTTGCTACGTGCTTTTCAAAACGAAGGTCTTTGTCCATCGCAAGACCCAGATTTCGCGCTTCATACACACGCTCGATTGGTTTGCCCATTAATTCCAGGTCAAAAGTCAAAGGTAGTCGAGACAGCTGCTGCCTGGTGCCAAATAAGATCTTCGTTAAGGTCTTTAATGGCACTGTCATACTCGTCTGGTCTGAAGAAAATATATAGTTGTACATCGTCGGCATATATATGGTACTTGCATCTATGTAGGCATTTTATGATGTCTTCGCAGTACAAAATAAAAAGAATGGGACCTAAAATAGAACCTTGCGGGACTCCCCTCTCTACGGGAATTGGTGCCGATCTAAGAGTAGTGCCGTCACTCAAACGCAGGTCAACTAGCTGTTGCCTATCACTTACATAGTTGCGGAACCATTGTATGGCTTGGGGGTCGAAACCGTAATATTTTAATTTTGACAATAATAATAATAATAAATAAAAATAATGGGACCTAAAATAGAACCTTGCGGGACTCGCCTCTCTACGGGAATTGGTGTCGATCTAAGAGTAGTGCCGTCACTCAAACGCAGGTCAACTAGCTGTTGCCTATCACTTAGATAGTTGCGGAACCATTGTATGGCTTGGGGGTCGAAACCGAAATATTTTAATTTTGACAATTTTGGCGGGATACTGTAGCCTCGTAGAGGAGCTCGTGGCTTAATAATATCAGCCGCTCGGGTCGATCTTTAGGTTAAGCCATGCTTGCCTAGGTTGGTCTGTGTATGGGTGACCACCCTTACATACCGAGTTTCCTCCGTGCCTCGGAAAGCACGTTAAGCCGTTGGTCCCGGCTGTCATTTGTCCATATTTGACAGTCGTTACAGGTAGCCAGTGGCCCAAAAGTCTGACACTAGTCTTACCAAGTGGTATCGTATTTCCCAGTATTAACTGGGTTGTGGAGGTCAGATAGGCAGTCGCTCCATGTAAAATACTGGTATTCAGCTGCATCCGGTTAGACTGGAAGCCGACCCCAACATAGTTGAGAAAAGGCTAGGCAGATGATGAACGGATACTGTAGCCTCCACCCGTCTTATTCTCTCCTAGATAATGGTTATCAAATAAAAGACGGGTGTGTACCTTATAAAAGTGTATTCAAAGCAAGCTGAGCCGGAGGGCACACGAATTTGTAGGGTCGTAGGTTATTATTTGTCTGTAGTCACTGCTGCAGGTATAGGTACTCCCCTGAAGTCGCAGGTGATATCCCGCAGCTGGCCGGTGATGATAGAAGGCCGAAGATCTGTGAAGTTTAAATTAAGCAACTTGGCAATTATCCAGTCGGATGGAAAATTCCAAAGAGATTTCAAATTAACAGTCGTGTCTGCTAAAGCGCTTGACAGGACTAAAAGCGATATGTATTCTCTCCGAATAGCCTAAAGACGACTCACCGACTGGCGGCGCACTCTGCGAGACGACGGGGCGAACGGGTTCGTTCACTGTCATCGTCCCGCGCGCGCACATGCCCCCTGCACATCCAAAGTCGTACATGACAAAACTAGACATTATTTATTATCTGTGGAATTGAATGATGGTTCATGGAACGTTCCGTTACAAGACTAATAGCGTCAAATTCCCTGGAAAAATCTAGCAAAACCAGCAATGTGCACATTCCGTTATCTTGGGCCGATAGTATATTATCGGTTACATCCAGTAAAGCAGTAGATGTACTGCGCTGTTTTCTAAGCCCTGATTGTAAATCTGGTAAAATGTTATTCTGTTCTAAAAACTGCGTGAGTTGGCAGCTGACAATTTTCTCTAATACTTTTGATAAGCATGGCAATACACTAACAGGGCGTAGGTCTTTTAGGGTTACTGGATTGGAGGCAATTTTCCATTGGTCAGAAAACGTTGATGTCACGATGGAGCAGTTTATTATGTCGGTTATATTTTTTTCAACACGCTTGCTCAAAAAGTGCATTTACGAAGCCTGTATACCTACATTGTTCGAAAGTTAAAAATTACGCACAATACAACGGAACGTGCGGTAAAATAGGTACTCTCGCCTAAGTACCTATTTTACCGCACTCCTACTCGTATAGCACCGTGCGTATTCTCTACGGTTTTTTTTTTAATTCCAAAAACAAAGTATTCCACCAAGGAGATTCACATTAAGAGAATAAATAGGCTGACTGATCGAACCTTATAGGAAGTGCTTTTCCACAATACTTCTATCTTATGATAATCGGGTAATGGAGACCGATACTCTTCCCACTTAGCATAAATGACAGAGTCTAACTTGGAAACTACGAGTACAATGAAGAGGACTAGTGAGTCCCATTGCTCTCAAATTTTTCAACATATGGTCTACTAAGTACCTTAATGCCTTGTAGGATTCCTTACTACATGTTTCAACAGTTACTAATGCCTTAAGATGGTTATTTATCAGTATATTTTTATTATCATATCGTTCACACAGTAGTTCCCATGCTAGTTTGTAGTTAGTCTAGGTTTCTTCATTAGCTTCAGGAGATGAAGGGCCAGGTAATTCTTCATTTGCTTCAGGAATTGTTGTAGAAGCGCTAGCACCTGGAGCTAAGTTTAAGCGCGTTCTTCTGCGTACAGCTGATGAAGAAGAGTCACCAAATCTTTGTGTGCGTAAATAATCAGTTAAAACCGACTCTACCGGCGCATCTGAATTTTCAAGTGCATTTATATCTGGCAATCGTTTCAAGACTTGCTCTTTGTTAAATGGAAAGTAACCCCATTCTACGGTACTCACCTAAACTAAGGCTAAACTTATATTGTCACTTTAGGGGATATCTTCCGTGATTATTAGTTATTTTGAGCTCCCGATATTTCGACGCTGTTGCAAGCGCCATGATCGCGGGTTGACTGGAGAATGCGGGTGGATGGAAAATAAAATTGTTACGAGCAGACAAATCTGTCCACCCTCTTTCTTTGTCTTTTGCTACGCGCACTATTGGAACTCGACTCTAAGTCACGACAAAACGCACTCACAGTATCACCAAGTTTGTGGAGTTTTTAGTATGATGCCGGCTGCTACTTTTGAGCATACTCAAAACTGGATTCCACGTACTCAACAATTTGAAGCCATCCTCTCGATTGAAATTTTTATATTTCCTTATTTCAATTGCTTCTCTTGTCAGCCTTGGTAGATAATGTTTGTCCTTAGACAAAATACGTGGCTTGTGAAATTCGATTCAGTGATTGGGCCCTGACTGCAGTAGATGCTTAGCTATGGCAGATTTATGCTCATCCTTATTTTTCACAGCCTTTATGTGCTCTTTATGGGATCTTGTCCTGCGGGGAACGCAGACTTTGCGCAATTTTCTCCTGAGGAGTAAAGACGGTCTTAATTGAGTATTTACTCAGTAAACGACCTATCTTGTCCGTTACTCCTCTTAGATATGGCAAGAAAGTTAGTTGACGTTCCACTGTAGATCTGGTGGCTCGATTCTGATTTGGTCTTCCTGCTCCAGTATTAGTATTGTAGCCATTCCTATTTAAAACCATTTTCACGTGGGATAACCAGTAAGATGTTGGGAATCACACAGATCAAATGCGCGATTAGTAAGTGAGGTGACTACCGACTTGAGGTGACAAGGGTGATGATACGAGGTAGCCGAATATACCGTTTCCGGCTTTTTATCCTAATCCTATGTCTTCCTAAAAAGCTATCCATTAGGTCGACGCCTCCCATATGCGCGTTATAGTCTTTGATTATTTTCGGGCATAGGATAGTGATCTTCTTCTTTTCTTTTTTGTCGTATCTGTTGACTGAACCTACTGGCTCAGCACCGACATACGTAGAAGCCAATGTAACGAGCTTGTTATTCTTCCAACAGGTAACTGAAATGTCCCCACGCCTTCATAGTCAGCAACATGCTCTTCATACGAACCTCGAGGTACAGTCATGTAATCTTTTTGTGTTGGCAATTTACAGTTTTTACCGAGCCGGTTTCTTTGGATCATGCCTTGACTGTCAAGGTAATGAAGCAAGGGAATTGAAGTGTAAAAATTGTATGGCGGCACAATCGAATGACCGTGTTTCCTAAAGCGCCAAGATCTGGTTCGCCTGGCAGGTTGTCAAGATCGTGCTTACCAGAATAAATTTCAAAATTATATGCATATCCTGACAGCGAGCATAGAACGAACAGCTTGAACTCCCACTTACGCGGTTTATTCGGGAGGTATTGCTTTGCTTCATGAAATGTGCTTCTTTTTTGGCACATATTTGCTCATCAAGTGACAATCTCTGCTCATATGGGGCCATTCTTGTAATTAATTTATTGTGATGTTCTACAAGAGGTCTTATTTTGTATAAGTTATGGAGTCAGGCGTTACTTTGCGGAAATCCATGGCATTAAATGCTATGAAAAATATTTAGTTTTAATTCCGCTAGACAAAAATATCCAGGTCTGAAAGCAGGACACAAATCCCACCGTCATGCATATGCACATGCACATATGGGCCCACCCTCCCGCCCTCATGCATATGCACACATACAAAACAAGTGAGAAATAATTAGCATGCCATGCAACCAAACCTTTACTCGACACGTGTTTCGCCCCTCCACGGGGCATCCTCAGGAGTTGTTGACTCGTCGAGCGTTCCAACTCGAATGTGCTAGTGGCACCGCTGTCGGCCCTTTATATACCGTTTCGATGACGCTTTTATAACGGTCGATACAACGTCACAAAGACATCTGTGTCGAACTACCTGCAATCATACTTAGAAGTGGTGAAGTCTCACTTACATAGGCCCAATTTCAGATAGGATCGCGAATATTCTTAGAAAACACAATGTTTACGTAGCATTTCGATCAGATCATAACTTGCGTAAACTATGTAACGGTAAAGATAAATTAGAGAATTCAAAAAAATCCGGAGTTTACAAATTAGTGTGCAATGATTGCAACGGGGTCTATGTAGGTCAGACAGGCCGAGGTTTCGAAATTAGGTACAGGGAACATGTTGCCGCTTACAGGAATGGCCATCCAGATAAATCACATTTCGCAAAACATTTAATTGACACCGGCCACTCCTTGAGCGACAACAATTCCTATAACATTTTGCATGTTTGCGATAAGGGTTTCCGGTTGAGTGTGTTGGAACAGCTAGAAATATCAAAACATAACAATAACAATGCATATACACTGTTGAATGACCAAACAAATTTAATTCCATCACCACTTCTAAGTATGATTGCAGGTAGTTCGACACAGATGTCTTTGTGACGTTGTATCGACCGTTATAAAAGCGTCATCGAAACGGTATATAAAGGGCCGACAGCGGTGCCACTAGCACATTCGAGTTGGAACGCTCGACGAGTCAACAACTCCTGAGGATGCCCCGTGGAGGGGCGAAACACGTGTCGAGTAAAGGTTTGGTTGCATGGCATGCTAATTATTTCTCACTTGTTTTGTATGTGTGCATATGCATGAGGGCGGGAGGGTGGGCCCATATGTGCATGTGCATATGCATGACGGTGGGATTTGTGTCCTGCTTTCAGACCTGGATATTTTTGTCTAGCGGAATTAAAACTAAATATTTTTCATAGCATTTAATTTATTTTGTATAGACGATCGTGTTGATCGGGGTGACCAACAGGTTTGTGTTCTGCATTGTCATTGAAATGAATGACTGAGAGTATTTTCTCAAAGCTGTTCAAATTCATTGTCTGCATTATATTAGGAAAAAAACCATACTTTGACCAGTAAGATCTGACGCTGGGATAGTGACACAGACATGAATATAATTATGCCAAGAAACTGGCGGATTTCTAACACATTTACAGGAGGACAGTTGCTAATTGTCTTTTGGGTAATATATAAATTCGTCTCATTTACTATTTGGGTACTTATTTATTTATTTAACTATTTATGTACACACAATAGACAACACAGGAAAACACATTATAAAATATGAGTACAAAGGTACTGCTTATTTCTTAAGAAATTTCTGCCAGCAGACGTGCAAAAGGAGAAATGAAAAAAAGAAATGTAGACAATAGTGTGTGAGAAAAGGAAGAGAATATATAGGGATAATGTGCCTTACCTAACTTAACCTATTAAAATATATAAATACACAAATAGGTAGATATTAATATATATGTCGGGTTTGTCAGGATTTATTTCGTTAAGCTCGAGCATTATGTGGGCAGAAGACGGGTTTCGTGCTATGAAAACTCACTAAATGCGATACTTTGTTTATTGTCAGGTGCTCGGTTCGGGTTGGTTGTTTCCATGGAGAAGAACCGGCAAGAAACTACATGGTTACTCTTTTCAAACATATCTACACTGAGTAAACTAACGAATTACTTGACATTACACTTTCACACTATACGAGTAACACTGGGCACAATGAATCGGATACAGTTTCAAGACGTCTGAACTCCGCTGCGATCCGACCCAGAATGTCGTCCTCGCGGTGAGCTGTTAACGTCAGGACTCTGTAGAAGCACGCCATGGCGGTGGTAGACTGGTCTCTAGGTCGCGTGATGTCACCACTGGCGCGCTTTGATTCATTCCCGTGTCCATACCAATGACCGGATCCGACACGGCCATCCTGCTTGCACACGTCCTTGTGTGATGATACCTGCAACCAAATACTCCACCACAGAATTTTGTTCCACTCGGTCACTCCTGACCAAACCCTATATTCATCGGGTCGATGAAAGTCAAGAACTCTATTTTGTCTTAACCGAATCCTACTCTAATAAAATCAAACATCATAACACCTGCAATCCCCGAGGGGTTAAACTGAGGTGTGCCTATAGTACACTCACAGTCTGCCAGTTATCTCAAAGTGTGCATGTAATAGGGGGCGAGCCTATTGCCATCAACCGGGCACAGACTCCGTGGCTTCACTGAGAAATTCTTGATGGAAAAACCCAATTACACTTTGCCCGATCTGGGAATCGAACCCAGGACCTCATGCTCAGCAGTCGCGTTTGCCACCACTAGACCAACGACGTAGTTTATTAAATCAAACACGGTTAAATTGGTAATACTTGAAAATAGGTCAACCCTTGGGCCATGCACCACAGTCGTTCAAATCAACCTTTATAACTCAACTGCAATAATAACTACTGGTATGGTCAAACACACTACTAAACCGATAGAGTACTAAAACAGTGGTACACAACGCATGCAACGCACACACTACGCATGTAACGCACACACTACGCAAGCTACGCACGGACTACGTCTGCAACGCACACACTACGCAAGCTACGCATGGACTACGTATGTATCACATACACTACGCATCCACTACGCACGCACTACGCATGTACTACGTCTACACCACGCATCCACTACGCACGCATTACGTATGCACTACGCTTACACTACGTATGTACTACGTATACACTACGTATGCACACCGTTAAAAGTCTCAGCCCTACAGGTGCCACACAGGCTCAGGTTGCCACACAGGCCTAGGTTGCCACACAAGCTCAGTTAGCCACACAGGCTCAGGTTGCCACACAGGCTCAGGTTGCCACACTGGCTCAGGTTGCCACACAGGCTGCCACCACTTAAGCTTACTCATTATCATCAAAATCCTTATCAACATCGACTGGTACGTGACCCACTGGTATCTTCCTTAGCCTACCCTGTACATATTTGTAGGCACGCCTAACGTTCATAACTTTCAGTTAATGACGATCACCGTCCAAAATCTCAATCAACCTTTAACAGGAAACATTTTACTCTTTCATCAAAGATCATTCAGCTCCAGGATCAAAATCGAAACACTCACCAAAGTACTTTCATATTCCGACTCGACGGTGCAAAGGTCGACTTGCTTCTCCACCAGTACAGCAGCACTCGACCAACGCTGTCCGGCGACTAGCAATGTGCCCCGGCGTGCCACACTTGGAGCACACCAGTGAACTGCTGCAGGCCTGCGGTCGCTTCCCAACGCCTGTAGCAGCCGTCACAGGCAACCGCTTCTTGATGGGGCGGTCGTCTTCGTCCGAAAATCCGCTTGTTTGTGTCGTTGTTTGCCGCATTCGCGACACTTGATTTGTGGTACTGATGAAAATATCCGACGTGTCTCGCTCCCTGACGACGGGGGTATATTTTACTTTGTTTATTTTTGTTTTTCACTATTCACGTAAATGACGAAAATGTCTCGACGTACACGAATCTGGCCTTGAACAATTCTTTCAACTGGTCCCACGAAAAACTCTAAACGATACAAAAGTCTTTGTTTTGCATTTCAAATAGTAACCGTCACTGATTGTCATTAACACTAAAAAAACGATGTGTATCCCGTTTTTTTCACTTGGTAAATAACACTTGTTTACTGTCTGTTTTGAGTTTCTGGTATTTCGGCGCTGTTGCAAGCACTACGATCACGGATAAACTAAAGGTATTGCGGGTGGGTTTTTATGCAGACAATTCGGTCTACCCTCTTTCTTGTTCGTTTTTTTTTATTGCACTCAATAACCGACACACGAAACTCATCGCGAACTAAGTTTGTTTTCGACACTTTTTCGGTTTTTACGCAGTTGACACTGATTGTTATTAACACTGTCCCCGCAGCATGATTTCATTAGCACGATTTTATCCCAATTCTGATGTCGGGTTTGTCAGGATTTATTTCGTTAAGCTCGAGCATTATGTGGGCAGAAGACGGGTTTCGTGCTATGAAAACTCACTAAATGCGATACTTTGTTTATTGTCAGGTGCTCGGTTCGGGTTGGTTGTTTCCATGGAGAAGAACCGGCAAGAAACTCCATGGTTACTCTTTTCAAACATATCTACACTGAGTAAACTAACGAATTACTTGACATTACACTTTCACACTATACGAGTAACACTGGGCACAATGAATCGGATACAGTTTCAAGACGTCTGAACTCCGCTGCGATCCGACCCAGAATGTCGTCCTCGCGGTGAGCTGTTAACGTCAGGACTCTGTAGAAGCACGCCATGGCGGTGGTAGACTGGTCTCTAGGTCGCGTGATGTCACCACTGGCGCGCTTTGATTCATTCCCGTGTCCATACCAATGACCGGATCCGACATATACAACTAATAAATATATATATGTATATAATAAATCATGGTTGAGAGGAAAGGTAATGCTCTTTCACTCTAGATTTGAACAGTGAGATGGTGTGGTGTATGTGTACACATGTATATGTGCGCGCCGCGCACGGCCGGCGCGCGCGCCCTCTTCGCCAGTAATAAACCAGCTTGACCCCAGCGTTGTTGTTTCATTGCTTCGCAAACATACCATTTGGCGACGAGAATAATTGTTTACCTGCGTGTGTTGCAGTCAATAGAAAATGAGTTTCATTGGATCTTTGAATGTATTTGACCATAAAAACCAAGAATGGCAAATATTTTGTGGAAAATTAAACCAGTTTATGAAGCTGAATAAAATCAAAGGGGGCGACCAAGCGTCTTTATTACTCACGCATTTGTCAGATGAAACATATCGTCTGGCAAGGAACCTGGTTCATCCCAAGGAGCTTGATACAGTGTCCTTCGAAGAATTAGTCTCAAAGCTCAACGGCCATTTCAAACCCAAAAGGTCGACTTTCGTAGACAGAGCCAAGTTTTATGACGCGGTAATATCCGAAGGCGAAAGTATCGAAGACTGGGCGGCGCGTTTGAGAGGACTCGCCGTTTATTGTGAATTCGGCGAGGAGTTATTGGACACTTTGCTACGAGACAAGTTCATTTTAGGCCTCAGAGAAGGGCGTGAACGGGACCGTCTATTTGAGAAGGATTCGGCAAGCTTGACCTTTGCAAAAGCGGTGGAAGTTGCACAACAGGCGGCATGCGCACGTGGAGCTCGCGCCCATGTAATGGTGGATGGCGGGCCAGGAGCGGCGGCTTTGAAGGAAGAACCTGTCTACAGGGTTGTGCAGGCTCGCGAAAGGCGAGATTCATCAGCGGCTACTACTTCGACGGCACGTGGAGCCGTTAACAGTGTGCGTTGTTCAGTGTGTGGTTATAAAAATCACGAATCAGTGAAGTGCCGTTTTAAAAATTATACTTGCCAAAAATGTGGTGAGAAAGGACATCTAAAAAAAATGTGTAAAGCTAGCAGTGAAAATTCGAAATTGCATCACCTAGTTAGTGATGAACAGTCTCACAAATGTGAAGAATGCGATCTGTTCAATATGCGGTATGTTAATAATGATCCCATTATTATTTCAATAGAGATAAATAAATTGAAATTCGATATGGAATTAGATTCCGGTTCAGGTACTAGTGTAATTTCAGAAAAGTTATATCTACAACATTTTAAAAATTATAATTTAATTAAAACAGATTTGAAAATGTGTTTGTACAATGGACATAAGATTGTTCCTATAGGCTATTTCATTTGTACCGTTTCATATTTCAACACGTGCCAGAACATTAGGTTTTATGTTATACAAAATGGCGGACCTCCGTTACTAGGCCGTGATTTTATGACTAAGTTTGAAATATATTTTTCTTCAACCTATGTAAATAAAATCAATGTTGATAATCAATGTACACGGGAGGTGCAGCAGCTGTTATATGAGTTCCCAGACCTTTGGAAGGACGAACTAGGGTGTTTTAATAAGTTCGAAATAGATTTTCAGCTCAAAGAGGGGGCGAGACCTGTTTTCATTAAGCCACGTTCTATTCCTTTTGCCCTTAAAAATAAAGTAGAAGATGAGTTAGCTAGGCTTGTGGACTTAGGTATTTTAGTTCCCGTAAACTTTTCTGAGTACGCGACACCGATTGTTCCTGTATTAAAGGCGAATGGACAAGTAAAAATAGCTGGAGATTTTTCATGTACACTGAATAAACTTCTAAAAATTGATAAATATCCATTACCGCGGATAGAGGAGGTATTTGCCAAAATCGGGGGAGGGCTGCAGTATTCAAAATTAGATTTAAGTAATGCTTACAATCAATTCAAATTGAGCAGTTCGTCACAGGATCTCACTACAATAAATACTCCTAAGGGACTATTTAAATATACCCGCCTAGTTTACGGTCTAGCAAATGCGCCAGCCATTTTTCAACGGGCTATGGAAACGTTGTTAGCAGGTATAGAGGGTGTGACTTGTTGGTTAGATGACGTCTGTTGTACTGCTCCCACTCGTGAATTGCATTTGCTTAGGATTAAGGAAATCCTTAAAAGGATGCAGGATGCGGGATTACGATTGCAAAAGGACAAGTGTGCCTTTTTCCAGGACAGTGTCACGTATCTTGGGTACGTAATAAATAAAAATGGGCTTAGAACGTGTCCCAAGAAGGTAGATGCGATTTTAAAAGCACCGCGTCCAACAAATGTCCTTGAAACCAAAAGGTTCTTGGGCGTCGTTAATTATTACCGTAATTTCGTTCCGAACGCTTCATCTTTATTAAATCCGTTACACACATTACTGCGTGCAGGCGTAACATGGCATTGGGGTGAAAGTCAGCAAAATGCGTTTGACAAAGTAAAGGAGGAGTTGGCCTCTGACCGGCTGTTAGCGCATTTTGACCCAGCAGTACCATTGGTACTTACTGTGGACGCAGGGCCGTCGGGTTTAGGTGCGGTTCTTTCTCACGTTGACAATAAGGGCTGCGAGCGTCCAATTGCTTTCGCTTCTAGGTCGTTATCAGTTAGTGAGAAGGTATATAGCCAGATTCAAAAAGAGGCAACGGCAATCATATTTGGTGTCAAACATTTCCACCAGTATCTTTACGGTAGCAGAAAATTCTGTAAAAACTTGTAAAAAAATGTTAAAGTGTATTATTGATAACAGAGGTATCTCACAGCGTGAAATACACGAGAAGTTACTGAGTTTTTTGTTTGAATATCGTAATACTGCACATTGTTCAACGGGAATTACCCCAGCTATGTTAATGTTTGGCAGAAATTTACGGGCAAGGTTAGATGTGATTTTACCATGTAAAACTGAAAATATTAGTGACGATAGTGACGAAGTCAAATTAAAACCAAGTAGAAATTTCCAGGTGGGGGAAGTGATATGGTATAAATGGTTTTCAGGTAGGAAAGTGCAATGGGAATTAGGAAAAATTATAAGAAAATTAGGTATAAGAGTTTTTGATGTGTATATTGTTCGATGCACCGAATGAGTGAGTATCGAACTAACGTGCGACCATGTCTAGCCCGCCGCGTACTTGTAGCTTCATACCTAAAATGCAGAGCGCGCCTGGCCTGCTATCGTTTGGTTTGGATGGTAGACAAACACGACGGACGCGTAACAGTAGAGTTCAAAATTATTACTTTAGTTTAAACTTACAGAAATACCAGAAATCACTAAAATATGTAAGGTATGTACATACCATTATTGTCAGGGAATCCAACATTTTTGGGGATCAAGATCCATGGATCTCGATCCCCACTGCAAGCAAGACGAAGACCTTGTTACTTTACTAATACATATTTATATTTTTTTGTTTCAGGAGATAGAAAATAATCAAGTGACTAATAAAATATCTGTCGGAGTAAATACGGATCCTTTCATTAATGACGAACGAACGAACAATTTAGATGCAGATACTATTGAAAAATGTTACACATTGGGGCTAATTATTGGAAGAGCAATGACTAAGATGTCAAGAGAAAGAAGAGAAGATTTTATTCACCAATTATCACATTGCTTTGAACTACACGAAATGAATAAATAACAAGCTTATAATAACATTTTGTTTAACCATAAATCATAAATATTCATAATCACTGGGAAATATAAATAAAAGCAAACGTATATTTATTTTGTCTTTTATTTATCCATAAAAACAAACATTAAAAAAAAAAACAAGTTTTAACTGTTATTTCTTAAGACTAAAATGTCCTCGACTATGTTGTCGTTTAAATTGTACCGCAAATCACTTAAAATGAATTTTAGGGATGAAAAGAAACGCTCCACACTAACTTGAGTAGCCGGTGTAGCTAGAACTGTAGTTGCCAAACGAAATAGTTGAGGTTCGCACACGGCTTTATTTTTCCAAAATGTTAATATATCTTCTGTAGGCGGTATTCGTGGATGGCAAGAAAAGTTCTCTAAAAGGGCTGTTATATTCGCATGAGTCTGGACATAACGGTCACGGCGGTTACGGTATTTTATTTTTTCAGTTTCGGCTAAAATTGATTCCATTTCATCCACAGCATCAGAAACTAGTTGCGATGTGCTCGAAGATTCATCTTCGGGTACCGGCATAGAAATTGCCTCTACTTTTAAAATTTGTCTCCAAGTCATGTTAAGATGTTTATTAGCTAATGCTTCTTCGTCTGCTGACAAGACCACATTAAATCTAGGATCCAGATATAAAGCGCTTACAAATGTTGGGTTAAGCATTAGCTGTTTTTCTCTTATTTTTATATATTTACATATAAATTGGGCCAGAGGTAGCGTGATGTCTCTAAATAACATTTGGACCAATGGTAATAGAAGTCACCAATCGTGAGTTGTTCTCTTTGCAGTACCTTTGTCAGTATTTTTGCCGGTTTTAGTGACGTAATAAGGTCATTTAAAGCATCCCAGGTCGTTGGTGACACATACAAGGCTTCGCCTGGTGTTTGTGAACAGTACTCCTTTAAATCTACGAGCCGCTCTAGCATGTCCAATGTTGAATGCCATCGTGTAGCCACGTCCAGGAGCGGCTTATTTTTGTTTGATGCTTTAAGCATGTTTCGCATCGTAGGAGTTCGAAGTTTGCGTACAACACTGCGAGCTTCATTTATAGTGTGTATTGATTCGTCTTCCTGCAACGCATCATTGACTGCAAGCTGCAATGTATGTGCAGCGCACCGTATCGAGGTGACACTGTAAGGAATCTCGGGCTCTGTATTGTCGAAGTCATACACATTATTATTAAGTAATATCTCAAGCGGCTCCGTATCCGTATCATCCTCGTCGGAATCATTATCTCCGTCATTTAACAATTGGGTCATTTTAATCATATTTGCACCGTTATCGGTAGTTATAGAGTATATTTGCTGTTCTAAAATGCAATATTTTCTCATTATATAAAGTAGTTTATCTTTTAGATACTCAGCAGTGCTCCTGGCATACAATTCTGTAACCCCCAGATTTTTTACAAGAATTTTGCCGTCCAGTATATATTGTGCATTAACTGCAAAAAATGATCTATCTAAACGTGTAGCGCTGTCAACTTTTAAGGAAATCATTCGCCCTTTTATAGCTGCAGCTATTTCAGATCTTTTGATTTCTGCTGCCTGCGATACAAACATTTTGATGGAATGAGAATTTAAAGATTGAGCTTCTCTTGGACTTATGCCGGTCATAGATATAATATTTTTAAAGGCTAAATCCTCAATTATGGAGAACGGTCTTCCGTTTACCGTTACCAAATTAACACATTGGTTTTTCAAAAAAGTATATTTATTCGTAGAAGATGTAGTTGAAGTCGTTGGTTGGTTGTTGTTGTAACTATCTGTACTAGTATTTGCAAGAGTTGAATCGTTCTCTTTATTTGATTCGTCTTTTGCTAAACGATTTCGATCATTAACTATTTTGTATTCATCTGGGTGTTGCGACGATAAATGGTACAAAAGGTTTGTCCCATGTTCGCCCTGAAAAGAAATTAATTACTCTTCAAATTTATGATTGTTACTTAATAAATTGGGGAAGAGTTCGTGCTCCACCCAGGTAGAGAACTTAGGTGGAGCACTGTCCTTTCCCCAATAAATTTAATACAACATAGGATATAAAAACTTTTGGCTTTTAAATTAAATAAAGATAACAAAAATAAAATATCCCAATAATTTACATTTATGTGTGCGACAACCCTAGCGCAGTTTATCGTGACCTTGACCAACCACTTACGGCCGTTTTTGGGCCGCGTGATAACGTGTGAAATTGTGAGGAAGATTATGGTTTATTAATAATTATTGTAAAACACTTTCAATCGTTACTTAATTGTTTGGCAAAGTAATGGTCTAAGCTTGCACGTATGATCGTTGATATGCCATCTGAATTTACAATTTTAAGCGTGACCAAGAGCATAAGGTTGGTATCTATCTTCTCCTCCCTCCCCCCCTCTAATAGGTTCATTTAACAGTATTACAATTGGCAAACATAATAATTTATTAAGTTTTAATCACCACGTAAATAGATAGTTTTCGATTAGGTACCTAACTTATAAGCAAACTTGTACTCTACCTAGGTACTGACCATTTGCGAACGTTGACGTGTGGTTTTGCTAGTATGTAGGTAGGTACATTTATCTTCCGAAGTTCACAACACAAAATATGTAGATGTAGGTAGTACAGAAACTCGGTTCCATACGTGTGAGATAGGTACCTAGTACCCAGTCATTGGAGTACTATGTTCTGTGACCTAGGTTATAGGTAGGTACTGGCCGAGCAGCCCTTAAACACGCGAAACGAACACAAACAATTTTCGGCATTGTGTAGGTACCTACCTCACACACTGATGTGTAAAATACAATAACAATATACACTGCACAGTGAATATGTTATTAGGAAGGTAAATACATAGGTACATGCAATCAAACGCACGTCAGCTGTATGGTATGCCTATTGACAGTGTAACCATACCATTGACTACTACCACAGTTTCTACACTGCCTACCTTAAAAAGTTGAAACCATAATAATTTGACAATAGGTAAACGAAGAAAGTAGGTAGGTACTTACTTTTATAACAGCTGAACATCCAATCACTAGGGAAGTCGAAACATTTGTTTCCTTAGAATATGAAAAAAACGCATAAACTGCGTTTCTACGCTTTCTTCCCATTTTATTAATATTGTAATGTTTCACGTTGATGAGCGATCGACAAAATAAAGACGTATTACTCGGCACACGGTCGGCAACGCACAAAGAGATGTAGGTACGGTAAGTAAAAGAGTACAGTACAGTAAACAAAATGTACAAAATACACAAGTTCTAACCTGTTCTTGCACGTTTTTCGGTACCGAAATTATATAAAGGTTAAATAACGGTTCAGCCCAACCTTTATTTATAAAGGTATCGGTATAGCTGAACCTTTATTTTAAACCGGTACAGGTATGTTTTTGAGGTATAACCACCTTTAACCGTAACCGCTTTCAGTCCCTGCCGGTCAAGAACATCAATACAGGCAGCCGTCCATACTTATTATATTCCTCTCCATCCAACGACTCCAAGTCATCTTCGGAACTGTCATTATCAGGAATACCAATAACCAGTCTCAAAGCTTCTTCAATATTGATGTTGCTCATAAGACGCCCTGACATAGTTTGTAATATCTGAAAATAAACAATCACACTGTCACAGGCATAGGGAGTATTTTTCCCACCATTATAGAAATCAATGAAGAGCAAGATAACGGCTCCTTTTTAGGAAATAAAGCCATTTTGGTGTAAATGAAACTTACCAGAATGTAAATAGAATAAAATACGAGCTTACCTTATAAAGAAATTCGAAGTTTTATTTAGATTTATTTTAATGACGTAAATATGCACTATTTTTCAAATTACCTATTTCCGCCATGACACATTTCAAACGTCAACGTCATTTTTTTTAGTGTTGGCCACCCTCTAAGGGGGTGAAACGGGGCTCCAAAGTTTGTATGGGGAAATAAGATTAGTTAGACTATTTCATTTGAAATTCACTCTTCAAATGCTCAAATACAAGAAAAAATATGATAGCCCTTAACAAGTTAGAAGTACTTCCTAATGTGAAATCAACAGTTAAGAATGATAAAACATAAAACCATTTTTTTAATGCTTACAGTGAGTGGGTTATGGCGGACACCTGGAAGTGGCTCTCCTATATCTCGCCCTAATAGGTCATATAACCGCTCTTGGAGTGGGGTTAATGTTATTTGTTTTGCAAGCTCTCCACCTTAAATGCAAGTTAAAAAATTATCACTAGGTAGGTAAATGCTTCTCATTACAATTCCGCAAGGCTGCCAAAAGAAAGTATTACTTACTTGTTGCACTTATTTCAGTCTTCTGTGTTTTAACTTCTTTTTAACCGACTTCTAAAAAAGGAGGAGGTTCTCAATTCGATTCGGATGTTTCTATTTTTTTTTTTTATTATTTTTTTTTTTTTATGTTTGTTCGGGCATAACTCCGTCGTTTGCCAACCGATTTGGAAAATTCTTTTTTTGTTGGAAAGGATATTCTTTCCAAATGGTCCCATAGCCACCAAGTCGGGATCTGATGATGGAATCTTGGCGAAATCGAGGGAACTCTTCAAATTTTATATGAAAATGTGTTGCGATTTTGGTATTTTCTACAACAAGTGAAGCATTTGCGTTTGATTAGAACCATTCTACCATCAGATCTGATGACGAAGCCAAGAGTCACGGAACTCCATAATGAGACAATGTACCCTAGTCGTGTTTGGGCTTGATGTAATTGTAACGGTATGCACTTTCCATGTATATCAAGCACCACTAAAAAGTGAAAAATAAAAACTTTTTTGCAAAAAATAAAACCGACTTCAAAAAAAACAAAAAAGTGAGAAATAACTTTAGCTTCTGAAGTCGGTGACAAAAAAACTAAATCAATCAAACAAAGGTCACCGACTTCAGAAGCTAAAGTTATTTCTCACTTTTTTGTTTTTTTTGAAGTCGGTTTTATTTTTTGCAAAAAAGTTTTTTAACATTTTACTTTTGTATTCATTGTAGAACTAAAAAAAGTGAAAAAATTACAATTATTGTGCATTTTTCATTTTTATAATGCTTACCTTATTATACTGTATCTAGTTATGTACTTACTGTACGCCACTCTGCCGGCGGATTTGGGCGCACTCCATCCAATAAAGTTTTAACAGACTTCGCCCTTGGTTGGTGCGGCTGCAGTGGCCAGGCGCCACGTCTTGGTGGTTTTCTAAGAAGTCAATTAGAGCCGAAATTTGCTCAACTAGCACCATCTTATATTGTTTTATTACAGATAGGTAGGAAATGTAAAACAGCAAGGCGGCAGGCCCAGAAGGAGATAGCGGAACGAACTCGAAACCTTCCACAAGGATTGGCATGTGACAGCACTAGACAGGGATAAGTGGGAGGAAGGAAGGGAGGCCTTTGCCCTGCAGTGGGACACAAATGGCTGATAATAATAATAACACTAAAATTAAACTACATCAAAACACCGGCCAAATAAAAACAAATAAAACGTCGTTTTCAGTACAGTAAGCAGTAATGTCACATTTGACTTTGACAGCTAAACAGATAAAATATTATTAAGTTGTTTAACATTTAGTCGCGTTACACATTTTTTTTGCTATTTTGTTTGTTTGTAGTTTGTTGTGTTGTAAGTTATGAATCTGAAGATTAATAAACCACGGGAAATCCATATAAGGGGCAAAAAGTGGCAATTATTCTTTCTATGTAATATATCACAAATATCTGTCCTACCAAACAATAAACTAGATATTATCCGATAACGCCCGATTATCTTACTTTTACTCTTTTCTAAATTTGATTGAGAAAATGATTAATAAAAAATAATGCAGTTTTAGAAAAACACCACAACTCTAGATAAAAACAAATTATTCTAGAAATATGTTTGGGCATTGGTGTAATAAATCAAACGTCCAGACTTACAACATCAACTTGGTGTATTGTCCAAAGTTTACTGTTCCCAACACAAAGCAATACAGAAGGCACAATGGGGTAGGCGTAAGCACAAAGCACAGTTAAGAGTCCTTAGATGAAGAAATAGATGGATAGAAAGAGTTCAGGATGAGAAATGAAAATGATAGTATAAAATATAAGCAAGCGTAAAAGATCGCGGCGGCAAAATCGGCAGGCAAAGAAGCGTGCGCTCCGCGTCGTGAAGGTGTAACCACTGGTCTCTCAAGTGTGCCCGCGCAGCCAGCGCATGGAATATTCCGTGCCCCCCCGCGCGGCCGGTGAATCCCGTTATCTTTACGTACGCTAGTGATGTCCAGCGTGTCGATAAACTCGTGAGTATCGATATCGACATCGACCAACCGATTAATATCATTTCGATATTTGTGATATAACTTGTGTAAATAAATACGAGTGTAAATGTTTTAGTGTAAGTTATAAATAAATATCTTGTAGTCATAAATACCTATTAAATACATGTAATAAATATGAAAGTAGCCTACACATACCTGGTTCTGCAATATCCATGTTGAAAATCTTCGGTGGAAACTGCATTCATCAATTTTATCAATTAATGAAAACTAGAAACTTTGCAAACACTCACTACATAGATAAACGTGCAACCAACAGCGCAGTCGAAACACGTCTGACTTAGTGTGTTCTGACAAAAATCAGGTAAAAAATATGGCCGCCCATTGTTCCTTAATCCCTTGAGTATCGGCAGGTAAGGGTAATTTCTAGGACGCGGGACCTTTTTAAAACTGACTTTTGGCCACGTTTTAGGGTCTAATACCCGTCGGTGCGTGCGCACGAGTCGCCGGCGTGAACTTACATGAACCCAAAGCTGAGCCAAGTGTCACAGTGTAGGCGTGGGTCAACTTATTTTTTATTAAATTGTCAGCTTGATTTATTATAATACGTAGTATTTGCGAAAATCTAACGTATACTTGTAATAATTTAATTTTAACAGATATTGCAAATGCAAAATGTTGTAAGTCATAATTTATTTAATTATTTTACTAAAATCTTACATAGTTTTTAGCGACACGCACTGTATTTATTATATCCAAGTGTAAAATACGCTGTGATTGTTTGCGTGAAGACGAGTAGCGCCAGTGAGTCTGGTGAGTCACACACACACATTTCAGACTTTGTTATTGTCTCGGACGGTACAGCTTCTATGGTTACACACACATTTGCATTGTGTTTGTACCTACATTTGATGACCACAAGTAACGCGGGTTTTCTTTGTGCGATAAGCTACTGATGTTTTTGCCCCTTACCATATTTGAATCACTATTGTAAAAAAATATTTCTATCACATACAATCAAATGGCAAAAGTAACGACGATAAATTTTCGTTGGAAGACTAAACAAATATCCATGTTTAATGTTGAGTGAGAAAAAAAACAACTTCAAATTACTTATAACAGTTTTTTAGGGTTCCGTAGCCAAATGGCAAAAACGGAACCCTTATAAATTCGTCATGTCTATCTGTCGGTCTGTCTGTCTGTCTCAATTTCCATTGTGAGGACTCTTGCCAATCCAGATATTGCAGCCGCCAGTTGATTCTGTCGAGCTTCAATTCCCCTGTCCCTTTTTAGTACCGTCTCTGTGTCTGCAGCCTTGATCTCTGCATTGAGCAGTGGTGCGCCAATTAGTGTGCTGCTGTCCGCTATTATATACCTTTCTGTGAGTTCTTTTCTTGTTTTTTTCGTGAGGCCCTCGGTAGCCGTGTGTGGTAACCTTGTTGCTAACTGCTTATGAATTGGTGGTCCATATTTTATGACGAAAGAGGGGTCCGCTCCAAGGATGTCCAGCAATTCTGGATCAACAAATGATGAAGGCCCTTCTGAAAACCTATTTCAGAAGAGCCTTCATCATTTGTTGAGGCCGGTTCTGCTGTCTCTTTTTCCACTGTTGAAGGGCCCTCATAATTTGTTGAGACAAGTTCTGCTGTCCCTTTATCCATTGTCACTGGTAGAGGGTTGTCTGGATTCTGCGTGGCAACCCCTATTTCTTCAGTGATTGACTTCCTTTCTGAACTATCCCAAATGTCTCCGACTGAAAACAAATGGTCTCTGTTATTACCCAAGAAACTTGCCAGCGAACCAGTCCCAAAAACTGTTCTGATTGGCTATGGGTTATTTTGGGTCAGTCCTCAGGACTGCCGTTTCGAAGCAACCTGGCGATACGGCCCCAGAAGCCGCTCTGATAGGTGATCGATTGTTTTTTTTTTGTGCTGTGAGATTGAGCCCGCGATAACAGTCCCGAACTGATCGAATTGGCACGGGGTGTATTTTATTATAGTGCTCCTACGCTTATCTGACGATACGGCCCCAAAAGCCGCTCTGATAGGTATTTTGTAGGCACTTTCGTAAACTTTGAAAGTGTCGAACAACCGTAAAAGGCGTTCTAGTTCAGCATTGTATAATTACTTAGCTGTAATCATATTACTTTTAGCCCAACGACTTCTTTCTATGAGTAATAACTTAAATATCTACTTACGATGATACGTGAAATTCCAATTAAAATAAAGTTTGTGACGCCATGACGCCATTTTTTCCTTGTGAGAAAGGTAACGTCTAACGACTGAATTTACCGGCTCATTAGGCCATAATTTCTACAAATATGTATGTAAGCTAGCTGTGCAAATTAATATTTCGTATATTCTTTCCAAATAAGTATGTAATAAAAACGGTGTACCTTGTAATTGTTCAATATTCGCATCTGAATCCGTAGTGCTTCTCGAACGTCGTCTCCGTTTTAATTTTTTGAATATCTTCAATACTCCTTTTAGGCATCTTTTCCACAATAATTCACAGCGAATAAAACAAATTTTTACCTTAAATTTAAAAGAAAACTTGGAAAAAGTTTCGAGTGGTGGCGCACTGACAACGTGAATGATAGAGCGCGAATCCAGGGTGGCCAACAAAACAAAACAAAAAAAAATACAATCTCTAAACATTCAGTGGAGAGTGGTGTCACTAGCGACAATTTTCCACTTTAAGTAAAGAATTTTCACTCCAAACTCAGTTTTAGCAAACATCACAAAGAAAACGAAAGGAGGAGTGCGTAATGGCGGCCGCACGGGAAAAACCTTAGTATAGGAAAAAATTGTCTTGTCCAAAATTAGTTTCCTTCACTGAACACAGATGGCGCTACGAGTTATGAGTCACAACTTGCAATTTTTTAGCTATTCTTATAAAATCCCTTTTTACTGCATTATTAATATTATGGATTCTTCTCAACATTCCAGCATCTCCACCATGTCGTTAAGTCCTACCATGATGATATAGGTACGTACACCAAACATATACACCTATTCATGCGACCAACGAAATACTTATTCTAAAAAAACTTTTTTGCAAAAAAATAGAACCGACTTCAAAAAAGTGAAAAATAACTTTAGCTTCAGAAGTCGGTGACCATTGTTTGATTGATTTATTAAGTTTTCTTGTCACCGACTTTTTAGTGGTTCACTTGTGCTTACCCCTTCACAGCGTACCGGTGCGGTGGCGTGATGTTATGTTATGAACTGGTGTAAACAATAGACAGACAATAGATTTCAGCAATCCCAGTCCATTTGCTATCATTTATTGAGGAGTTCCGTTCCATATCTCCGAAATTCGTGATCAGATCATGACAATATTTCTATGGGACCAACTTGGAAGTATATATACCCTTTCAAACAAAAAAAGATTTTTTCAAATCGGTTAAGGCGTCTTCGAGTAATCGGTGAACATACTTAAAAAAAAAAAAAATACTTACAGTCGAATAGAGAACCTCCTCCTTTTTGGAAGTCGGTTAATAATGCATTACTTCAATTCACATCATTGCCTTGTTTCTAACTTGTCTAATAGAGTGCAAGTATAGTACGTTGTGACTCATACCTTGGGTGTGTAGTGCCTCGCTTGCCTTCCGTGTCCAGTCCTACAGTTCAGGCGAACCTTCTCCCCGTCTCGCCTGTCTGTATTCACCACCTGGGGGTTTAATGATATCACGATTCCTCCCTTCATGGAATCACCTAAGTGTCCTAGGTTAATTTACATATTGTTATTACTATAGGTACATTTCCTCGACCTTTATATACATGTCACTATGGTGACCAGGCTTAGTGCTATGGCACCACGAAGAGGGCCCCTGCGTCCCTCACCGCGCTCACTCGCATCTTAAATACAAGCCTGAGCTCGCCTCTTCTACCGGTAGGTCCCAGCTAGGGCATGGGAGTACATTTGGGCTCTTTCTTTGGCAGCGAACCCGCCTTATGTGGTGAAGTGGCCGGAGCACAGCACTGATGAGTTATATTACGAGGAGCCCTATAAATGGCATTAGCATTAGGCATTAGCTGCTGCCTGTTTTTTCGCAATGAGTTCGCAACAACTTATTGCAAACGAACTGTTGGCATTCATACAGAATGCCATCGATACTATGGACGAGGTGAGCATCATGCAGATCTGCAAGTCGAGCTTCAAAGAAGACGACATCAGCGCGGGCAAGAAGCTACTCTTCCAGTCGACTGGGAAGCTTGATCAAATGCCATCTCGGAGGAGAGATGGTACTGAGAAAAGTGTCCAAGACATCATCACCTTTCTAAAGGTTACTGACCCTGACGACGTGCCAACTTTCGTAGCAAAGGAGCTACATAAGTTACCGCCCGTCACTTTCGATCACGTAGACGTCACTAGGCTGTTAAAGGACATTACATTCATGAAGTCAAGCCTGGCCGAGGTGCAGTGTAAGTTGGAGAAGTCCGAAAATACCATCCATGAACTACGTGCCGAGATAGTGTTGCTACGCAGTACGGTTTCGGAAAGTAGGACACATGACGATGCCAACAAAAACACGCGTCGTGGAGCGGACAATGCTTCGGACAGCAGTTTTGCGTCGGCGAAATTGGATTCGTCGTCGACTGCAAACAGCGAGGGCGATGCACCGTGCCCCTCCGCCCCCCGCCTCTCTGCTCCGGCAGAGAATACGACACGCGTAGCTACGTTGACCCCCAAACCCGCTTACGCCGCAATTGCTGCCTCAAACAATTCAGCTGCAATACAACCTAAGCATCAGAAAGGGGGAAAGCAGAACCGTTGCTGTGAAACCCTGTCGAGGAATCCGGTACAGCGTTGTCCAGCAAAGCAGAAGTGTGATGAGGACGGCTTCACCATAGTTCAGAAGAAGAAGAAGAAGCCTACTTGTCGCAATCAATGCGGTACTGGACTGTCAGGACCAAATATGCTGCTGCGTCCAGCTATACCAACGACGTTGCTTTATGTGTCCCGACTGCATCACTCCACGAGGGTTGAGGAGGTCGTAGAGTACATGAAGGTGAAGACCAGCTGGACCTTGAGGGTCGAGAAGTTAGAGCCGCGTCACAACACCAACTTCAAGTCGTTTGTGGTGCGCGTTCCGACACAATATCTCGACAAGTTTTTGAAGGAAGAGTTTTAGCCGAAGGGTGTTGTCTACCGACGTTTTCGCGGCAGGCTACGTGACACCACGCAGCGTAACACGACGCCGCCACTTCGTGTGTCATAGTCCATAGTTTATAAGTTATATTTTGTATGTATTAGTGTATTTTTATGTTGTAATGTAATTTTGTGTATTTTATCTATGGGCCTTAAGTTGTCTGAAAATAAAATGATTGATTGATTGATTGATAAATCAGTTACTATGGTTGGTAACCTGATAAGGTCAATGCAGTCCCCGAAGGACTCATTATATTCAATCATAGATGTATTGTGTGAGATTAAATAAACCTAAGACACTTAGCTATCAAATCCAGGTTCCTCTCGAAATAGGCTGCACAGCACTTGATAACACTGACTACTCAGATTAAGTACAGTCATGACACTTTACCAGACAGTATTGAATTGATATTTGAGAGTAACGCCGAGCACCTTACGTTTTCTATAGAACAAAGACTATCAGAAAAATGGAAGTTGCTTACCATAAAGTTTCAATGTTGCTATATACAATATTTACATTTCGCGGTAGTGTCGTGACACATGTGGTTAAATAGTGATGTAAAAGAGTTCCAATTTCAGCACTACCTTTTTTACCATGCACCTCATTCCATACAAAACAGTAGGCTTCATTGGGAAGTCCGTTTTCGTAAATTGTTAAATTATACAAAGTCAACTTCCTCGTATAATAAAGAAGACCAACATCAGTACTTGGAATTTGTAGAAACGCTTGCACATCGTCAAAAATCTGTTTCTTTTTCCGCCCTTTGTTTGTCGTTTTGTTTTTCCTGATTACATTTTTTTTTCCTTAGTATATGCTCATCATAATTCTTCTGTAGTTTTTCTTTTTCTTCGCCATTGGCACGCTTAAATTTGGTGCATAAAAGACATTGGTCTTTTTTAAGGCATAAAAAAACCTAAATTAAATTCAGTAGAGAAAACTCTTCGATATGTCATTTCTGATACAACTGGTTCGCTATCATTGTTTTACATTCATCTACATAGAGAGCGTACATTTTGTAGCAAGTAAGCCCCGCATCTAAATATCGGCGTTTCAACTTCTTTCGCACATAGTCGCTATGTGCTTTTTAATGGCCTCTACCACCGCAGCCGAGGTTTTGTTTGGCGGCTCACGACGTCCGCGCGGGTCCTGTTCCTTTGAATACTGACCAAAACTGTTTCGGTGCTTTACAGCATCTGCTATCACATGCGGTGAAATGCTTAATGTTCTGCAAAAAAAATCTTGGCACACATTTTTTTTCTCTCCTTCAATGATAAAGAAACATTGTTTAGTATATTTGCGCTGCGTAGAACGCTTTCTGTTCAAAAGAATCTTCTTTATCGGTTTCAGTTCAATAAGACTCAAAATAAACTGTTTTTTTTTAAATGTAGTCTAGGTTCCAGTATTTCCTGCACAATTCTTTCCGAATAATTTCGGTAACATGACTGTTACAGTCAAATTTGCACTTAGAACAGTTTATTGGCTTAGGGAGTTTTGGATCTCGATATATCGTTTGGGTAACGTATGGAAGACCTTCAGCTCTACGTCTCTACGCTAGATTCTTTTTCCATGTAGCTGGATCTTGTTGACTCCATCGAGCGCGTGGTTGTATAACTTTCCAAGAAAGTTTAAATGTATCTGCCATTACTGCTTGGGCTACATACATGGATTCATTACGATTACGGAGTTGTTTTGATTGGCCGAACAATAAAGCTATAGCTTTACGTCGCATCACTTTAATGTTTTCTTCTTCATTCAAACATCTGTCTGGATTTAATAACTCATCCAATTGTATTAATTATGAATCCTCAGATTCAGGTGTAGCAGGACGATCTAGATCAACAGGTAAATAAGAAGGGTCCTGATCAGAAAAGTCGCCATCAAAGAGAGATTCATTTTCACTGTCTTCAATTCGTTCCTGATTTTCCATTGTTCATATTCATATTCATAAGTTCTCTCCAAAGCTACAATCAAAGCTCATAAGGAGTCAATTGTTATATTTAACTCAATTTCGGCAAAAAAAATGCAGATAATCGGTTTTTGTAATAAGGGTACGATATTGTGGTGGTATTTGAGACGAATGAGACAAAAAAGAGTAGAAAACGAAGACAACATTGGGTGCATCCTATACTTCGAGACCGATTTTCAACATTTGATGGGTGAATTAAGGAATCATAAGGCGAAGTTCTTTAACTACTTTCGAATGTCTTTTTCCCCTTCCGCTGATCTCTTGGGAAGAATTTCAATGGACATTAAATTACAAGACACAAGATTTAGAGAGTGCATTTATCCACAACAAAGGCTGTCCATATGTTTAAGGTACGTTCTTTTTTTCTCTTCAAATGTTTATATAGGAAATGCTCTTCCAAGGTGGCTAGTTGGATTGGAATATATTTTAGGAGTTTAATAAAATACAGATATGCAATTATTGAAATATTTTTACTGGAAACAGTCACATGAGAACTTTTGTTTTTGTCGTCTTGATTAAGTCATAGTGACTAAATTCCTTCAAAATCATAATCTAATACACTCGATGCTATAGAAGATGGTTGAGAATGATACGATGACTGAGAGGTTGGTGATGGTGAATGTACGAACGCTGCCGTTTGCTGAAGAGATTGTAGTGTATTATCTATGATTGTAATGCACTTATCGCTGCAGGAGATGGTTGAGAATAAAACGATGACTGAGAGGTTGGTGATGGTGAATGTACGAACGCTGGCGGCTGCTGAAGAGTTTGTGTATGGTATCCACGATATTGATCTTGCTTGAAATATAAGTAGGTACATAAAAATAACTGATTTATCAAAAAATATTTGAGTAATAACAAATTAAAAATTCAGCATAAAAAGCTGCCATAATTCAAATTCAGCATAAAAAGCAGCCATAATTCAGCAGGATGACCAGCAATGTCTCTGGTACTCAACAGCTCCTCTCCATGATCAAGGAGTAGAGAGTGTCCACTTTTAGTCGAAGACCGGAAACCATTTACATTTACACACTCAGACTTAACAACACACCCATTGTTTAAACTTTAAACAAACCATTAATACATACACCAGATGCAACTAAGTTGTAAGATTTTTCTTTATGACCAACATTGTAGGTGAGGACCTGCGTCAGGCGGAAGGTGAGGACGCCGTGGCGCCTCTCTAGCCACTCCTCAAAGAGGGGACTTACTGCCACTATCGTGGCGTGCCCCTCAGAGTGACACCTTCAGTTTCGGGAACGGGTCCCAAATCGATAGCAATGATAAATTAACTAAACGAAAAGTTCTATCTTATTTAATGTGCGTTTACGACCCTCTTGGTCTCTTAACTCCTTTTGTAATTCAAGGACGTATATTATTTCAACAAACATGGAGGACAGGTAATGACTGGGATACCGAGTTGCAACCAGACATTGTCCAGAAATGGTTGTTTTGGTCGCAGCAGCTAGCCAATATTTCGAAAATTAAATTTCCTAGATGGCATAGATGTGGTTTCAAAGATAAAACAATTAGTGACAGGCAGCTCCATGTGCTTGCTGATGCAAGTGAGCAAGCGTATTCCTGTGTCGCATACTGGCGACTCACTTTCTTAGACGGTTCGGTGAAGCTATCACTCATTGGTGGAAAGGCGCGCTTAGCCCCTCTAAAGCCCACATCTATACCACGTTCAGAACTGCAAGCAGCTCTGATTGCTGCTCGTTTTGCTAATACAGTCATTACCGGTCACAACGTTCAAGTTGACCATGTATATTTTTGGTCGGATTCAACTACCGTTTTGAGTTGGATTCGAAGCGATGCTCGATGTTTCAAACCTTTTGTAGCCAACCGTGTCGGTGAGATTACAGAGTCAACGAATGTAAATAGTTGGAAGTTTGTGCCCGGTAGTTTGAATGTAGCAGATGATGCAACAAGGTTAACCCGGCGAGGATGTGGTGAAAATACACACATCAAAAGTGTCTAGGGATCAACATATATTTTTGCAATAACTTTTCTCCTGATTGATATTAATTAAAATTTTCTGTAAGGATTCATCAAATAAAGTGTTTTCGTTTGTCACAGTAACGATAAACCAAGTCACCTTTGCATTAATAAAGAAATTTGCCATTTTCCTAATAAAGGGATTTTTGACATTTCAACCACTAACATTAAAGTCATTAATTAAATTAATTTTATTTAATTAAAACCTACGTTATTATGGAGCGGCGACGTCATTTAAGCAGGGAAGAAATGCTCAGAGCCGTGGGAATGATAGAAGCTGCTTCCCGGCAACGTACTGTGGCTTTAGCTCTGAATACAAGTCAGAGTGTTATCAGTCGACTTTGGACACGTTACCGAAGCACTGGTACCGTGGCTGAGCGCCATGGAGGACGGTATCGCTGCACCACACGGAGACAAGACCGATACATTCAAATCTTAACTCGAAGAGCTCCAACAATAGCCGCCATGATGTTAGCCGTGAGGCTTCATCACTCTTCAGGGAACTTAATTAGCGACCAAACAGTCAGAAACCGCTTGCATGAAGTGAACCTTCATTCCCGAAGACCGCTACGGGTACCACCTATAGCAATGCACAATCGTAGGATTCGATATCAATGGGCTCTTGAACACAGAAATTGGGCAGAAGAACAATGGCGTTTCGTGTGCTTTTCTGATGAGTCTCGTTTTGGTATGAGACCGGATACAAGACGTATACGACACTGGAGAACCCCTGGACGCCAACAGCGATTAAAATCCTGCCAGGAAGTCCATCCTTAAAGTGGTGGAACCATCATGGTATGGGCGGGTATTTGGATCGGCGGCGGAAGAACTGAGTTGATTTGGATCAGAGGCAACCTCAACGCTCAAATTTATGCTGAGACGATTGTATCAGACGTCATCGTTCCTCTACAAGTGCAAATCGGTCCCTTATTTCAGTTAATGCATGATAATGCACGACCGCACACCGCAAGAGTTGTAAGACAGACTCTCGCCGCAGCTAACATCAATGTCCTGCCCTGGCCTGCTCAGTCGCCAGACTTGAACCCGATTGAGCATGCATGGGATATGCTACAGAGAAGAGCTCTGCCGAATATGGAGAGTATCCAGTCGCAAGAAGACCTTTTTTTGTTGTTGCAACGAACATGGGCGGCCATTCCACAGCGTGATTTGGATGAACTCATTTTGAGTATGCCAAACCATTGTTCTTGTGTTGTTAGTGTTCGCGGTAGAAACACGGATTATTAATTGTTTAAGTTACCCAATAAAATTTTAAAGAAAACTGTTATTTCAGTCTTTTTTTCGAACTTTAATGTTAGTGGTTCAAATGGCAAAAATCCCTTTATTAGGAAAATGGCAAATTTCTTTATTAATGCAAAGGTGACTTGGTTTATCGTTACTGTGACAAACGAAAACACTTTATTTGATGAATCCTTAAAGAAAATTTTAATTAATATCAATCAGGAGAAGAAGAAAACGTGTTGCGCCGACCCCAAATAAAATGGGACAAGGGCAGGAAGATGATGATCAATCAGGAGAAAAGTTATTGCAAAAATAGAGGGTCATATTGACCCTGTATATCATTGGGTTTAAAATACCTAAATTTATATTAGTGTACCAAATATTACTCAATATTATTTAAATTACATGTTATTTTTACGGTTTTATCGAAATAAAACGCAGATAAGAGTACAAAATATTATAATTAAATCACTTTTAGCAAAGTACTACAAAATAATCAACTTTTGCATAAGCTTTCTAAACTTACACTAAAAACAACAAAAAATAACTAACTTCTTGGACAATAAACTTTTAATTTGGTACATACGAAGAGATCAATTAGTTGCAATTACAGCCTTATCATTAATTATGTACTACAAATCATTATTGTCTGTGATTGCAGCACAATCCTGGCAGAACGAAATTGTGTGTTCTGGACAAATATACTTATGGCAATCTTCACAAACATTGGCTGTCTTGCGATGGCGGGCATAAGGACATACTTGACACCTTTTTCGTACACCTGGAACCCTAACAGGTGCTTCTTGTTCATGTTCTCCGACGAATTCTCCAATTCTCTTGCGTAGCTGTCTCGGCAATTGAGGTGTTTCTTTGCGGCCCTTCAAGTGTTCAGTAACAAGCAATCGGCCTAATGTTTTTATAAAATGGCGACGCTTCAGGTTAGTCTGCGTGTGAGACCTGTGTAAAATGTACGCATTGATGCCAGCCATATTGAGCATTGCATAGAAGACAGTGAGAGGCCATTTTTTCGAGTTGCGACTAACATCGTATGTCGCCGACAACTCATCTGCTACGTCTACTCCACCTTTAGTGGTGTTATAAAACGTATTTATCTCAGGTTTTTGTTTCTCTCCTGTTGATTCATCAATTTCAGCGTTGTGGTGGAGACTAGACATTAGTATGACAACCTTGTTTTTTTTTGGAACATAAGACACGAGCGTTATATCCTTTTAAAAGCCAAATTTCGATGAAAATATAGCTGCACCGCGAGTATTGATAAATGACGTTGGAAGTTGCCTCTTGTTCTTGCGCACCGTACCAACAGAGGTAAGTTTGTGCTCATTCAGCAGATGAGATTTCGTAACTGGTTAACCAATTATCGAAAGTGACGTTGCGGCCAGTTTTCGAAATGGGCAATACTAGTCGATTCACCACGTCAAAAGGTTTATTGCTCACAAAAATGGCCCTTCTGGCTGCTTTCCTGCATAAATCTCGAGGTTGAAAATATAGAAACTTTTTGCGTCAACCAAGGCTAATATTTTTATTCCATATTTTACAGGCTTTGATGGAATGTACTGACGAAATTGACATCTGCCTCTAAACGCAAGCAGCATCTCATCGATGGTTACGTATGCATCCAGTATATATGCCTTCCTGCAGTTCTCGACAAATATTTCAAATACTTGACGTATAGGGGCCAAGTTGTCGAATAGTTTTCTCTCATCCCGTGTAGATTTATCATCAAAGCGCAGACAGCTTTGTATGAAATGAAATCGCTGCCGCGACATTGTCAACCTAAAAATTTCGACTCCTGTACCGTCTGAAGCCCAAAGATCGATAGTGTTTTGTCTACCAGAGCGATAAAATCCGGCAATGTATAATAGTCCAAAGAAAGCCTTCATTTCACTCATATCCATTTCTTTCCTTGAGGGATAGCTTCACAAGCTGAATTTCTTTCTCGAATTTGCGAGTTGGTGTGAGTCAGCATTACAGAAAGCATAGTTTCTGGACAAAACACACTCCAGCATTCAAGTTCAGACTGTGCCGAACTCGCTGCTGGGCTTACACCAGGTGTTTGGCGTATAATGTTTTCAGAGCGTGTGCGGACTTGTTGGTAAGGAGGATTTTTACACCATTTAGTCCCATCTTTGCCAATATAATATGAATTCGTTACCTGGTCATCCGATTCCTCTCCTTCTGACATATGTGGGTTCTGATGTTGCAATTCAGATAGTGGTACGTTATCCTCGCCATCACTGCTTGCATTTTGCTCAGTATCACTATCTTGACTGCGCGTACTCAAATGATCTTCCTTTTCGCTACCGTCGGATAACAAGTCGTCTTCACTGTCAGACTGCATTAAAGCAAGACGTATGCGCTCATCTTCAAGCTCCTGGCTATTCATTGTGTACGAAAAAACCTAAAATTATAATAATATTAAGTAAAAAATATAATTGAAACCTTACATAAAAATGTTACATCGCGGTTGTTGCGGGGTCATATTTACCCTTTCTGGCTGCACGCACGTGTGTGTTGCTCCCGTCGCAGGCGGCGGCCGACTGTGCAGGGGCGCGGGGCGCTCGCGCCGGTCCCTTAGCAACAGCTACTGTGACGTTCAAAACTCTTCGATCGCAGAATAAAAAACTATACACGATTAAAAATTGACAGGGTCAGAATGACCCCTCCACATCCTCGCAGGGTTAAAAGACCGTGACACTGACTTAAACCGTTGGCTATCTGGACCAGAGTATCTCTTACACCCACAGTCTGAATGGCCGAAACCACCACCATCTTTTGAAACCTCAATCGGTTCAGAGGAACTAAAACCCTCTAAAGCAATTGTAGGTCTCACAAGTTGTGATGAGGTTCTTTCGCCGGTAATCCCAAATCCCTTACACTTCAGTAAGTGGAATCGATTGGTGCGTGCAACCGCGCGCGTTTACCAATGCGCGTTTATTTTGACACGATTTAAAGGTCAAAATTCTAAATTAAACAGCACTAATGCTTCTTCTTCCAAGCTTCCAACATTGCGTGGTGAAGATGTTCAGACAGCAGAAAACGCCATTTTAAAGAAGACTCAGATGGACAGTTTTGGCCCAGAATTGACCGTGTTGCACGACCCCAAACAATCCAAGATACCTAAAACGAGCAGACTGCACTCCTTGGCTCTGGTACTAGACGAAGGAGGTTTACTTAGACTGGACAGCCGGGTAAAATATATGAAGAATATATATGGACTACAACACCACGTCCCCGATTATACTTGATGGTCGTCATCCAGCTGTTCGCCTCCTTATTCAGTCCTACCACCTCAAAGCTGCCCACGCCTTTAACGAACTAGTCTGCAATGAGCTAAAACAACGATATTGGATTTTGAGATGCCGTAGTGAGGTCCGGAAAATATCAAGAAGTTGCGCATTTTGCTTGAAACGAAAAGCAGCACCTCAAACGCCACCTACAGGCGATTTACCTGATGTCAGACTTGATTGTTACCATCGTCCATTTACCAACGTTGGTTTAGACTACTTTGGCCCTGTGAATGTGTCTATTGGTCGTCGTAGAGAGAAGAGATGGGTGGCACTGTTTACATGTTTGACAACGCGAGCAGTGCACCTAGAGATTGTAGCAAGCCTTTCTGCCGACTCCGCTATCTCCTGCTTACGACGTTTAATAGCCCGTCGTGGTGTTCCACGAAAAATCTTGTCAGATAACGGCACCGCTTTTATTGGGGCAAACCGTCAGTTAACTGATTTTTTCTGCGACGCTGTGCATGATTTTGTTGCCAACAATCAAATTGAATGGAGCTTTATTCCACCTGCGTCGCCCTTTATTGGTGGATGTTGGGAGAGGCTCATACGCTGCGTGAAGACAGCCCTTCAGGTGACTTTAAGAGAAAAAGCCCCACGAGAAGAACTGCTACACACGCTTCTATTAGAAGCCGAAGCAATTGTTAATTCGAGACCTTTGACATATGTTGCAGCTGATAATGAATATAAAAGCCTCACACCTTTTCATTTTTTAATAGGCAGTTCATCAAATCAGCAATTACCTACCCCTCTTGACGATGCAGTGTTCTCACTAAGAACAGAGTGGAAAAAGGCTCTTCGCCTCTCTGAGATTTTTTGGCGTAGGTGGCTCAAGGAGTATTTATCCCTCCTCAAGACAAAGAAGGAGCAAGGAGGCGGATATCGTAATTTGACTGTTGATGACGTTGTCCTGGTCGTGGATCCTGACCTACCCCGAGGAGTGTGGCCTATGGGGCGCGTGACGAAAGTATACCCAGGTAAGGATGGGGTTGTGCGCGTGGCTGACGTGGTCACGAAAGGCGGAACGCTTAAGAGACCAACCAGGAAGTTAGCCGTACTACCACTCCAGTAGGTAGCTGTAGCATCGCTACACGGGGGGGATGATGTTGCGACCTTTTTATATTATCTATGTTTTTTTTACTCGTTTCTAGATTTGTGGTTTGTCAAATAAAATCAGTTGTGTCAGTGACTCGTAATTTTATTGCAGCTTTAATATACAGTCCATAATATTTCCTACACTGCTATGTAGGTCCTCAGCTTTCTTATGAGAAGCAATACCTTCATCACCTAAAATTAAGATTATTTCTTCAGGTACTTCAGTTGCCCCCTGGGTCGGTTGCTCTTTGGGTGGTTCACTCTGCTGAGTTTCGATGTGTTCGTCCATGTGTTCACCCACTGAGTGACTGCGTGAACGTGAACTGCTGATCGGACTAGGGTGGCTACGAGGACTAATGTATGAGCGCCTTCGACTATGTGAACTCCTCCGACTGTGTGAGCGCCTCCGACTGTGTGACCGCCTCTGACTATATGAACGGTTTCGATCGCGTGACCGGCTTCGGCTGTGTGCATGGATGCCATGTTCGTCATACTCGTCTGCAGAAAGAAGACGCCAACATTATGGTCTGACCATGGCTAACCTTATATGAAAGCTCTAGGTACAACGGTCAGTGGGTCGTCTTAGGGGCCACCAAATAATATAACATTGTTTGTCGGCTAAACTCTCGTGAAAGCTCAATTAAGGCAGTTCAATTGTCACGCTGGCTAACCTCTCGTGAAAGCTCAATAGCGTGTGTATTGTACAGTATGCTGGATGTATAGATCCTCGTGGCAAACCTCCCGTGAAGGCTTTTGAGGTCTACGATATTATCACGCCGGCTAACCTCTCGTGAAAGCTCAATATGGCGGTTGTAGAATACAAAAATTAAAACGTGGTGTGTGGGTACAGGGTATTTATTGGTTTTAATCTTCCGTAAAAGATTTATGCCTCGATTGTACGTGATGTATAGACAGTTTAACTAAATGAAGATAGTTTTACACGATAATAATAATTCACGAACTTACCCGAATGGCGGCGATGGCGGCTTCGTCTCATTTTCTTTTTCAATTTTTTCACCTCTCTATGAAGTGAATCAATAGATACTTCAGATTTCTTCTTCCCCATAGCTAAAGTGGGTCCTCCGAGCCAAAATAAATGCTAAATATAATATTTCTCCTCTTTTTCTATAATTTGTGTGAACAACGCAGCGCACAAAGAAATACAATGACAGATGAGGAAGAGACACTAGGGATGTTACCGGAAATTAGTTTAGTTTTTTAGGAAGATATTCATCTTTAAATATTGTGGCAGCGCAGCATGCAGGAGTGCATACCACATTGTATAAAATTATGAGGACGAGATTACAGAACATAATTGAGGATCGGACGTCACTTGGTAAGTTAGTCCGATCTTTATAATTAGTTAAGTACCTACCAGTTTGATCACCTTGCTTTTTTATTACAGATAAAAAATGCCATTTAAAATTGTAACTACGATAGAAAAGGGCAGGTCTGTGTTAACAATAGTTCCCAGTGACTGGGAAAAAGAAGGTTTTTTATTTTGGCCTCGCCTCGCCCCTTTAAAAGTTGAGAAATTACGTCGTTCAGAGCATTCTAAACCAGAGGAGGACTGGAAGATTGTTAATTGTATTTTAAAAAGAAGACATTTAAGTACTTTCGAAAATACGGAATTGGAATTAGAAAGGATGTGTTCAAATTCTGACACGGAAACCGACACTGAAAAAGAGAATAAAAATGCTAGCATGAAAACACAGCAACCTTTAAATTTTGAGAACATAGTGCAAGAATGTATTAACGTAAGTTTCATAACAGTTTTATCTCAAGTAGCGACCACTGTTGTGACTGAAACCTTGGTTTGCGGCTGAGTTGTGTAATAAAATAACATTAGGGATGTCCACTTTGTTAAGCAAAGTGGATCTCCTACTCTGCACAGGGCTAGAATAAAAAAAAACTAATTAATTAATTTATGGCCCTCTATAGTGAAACAATTTTCAAAACCAAAACAGTAGTGTAAGTAAAGTAAAAAACCAAAGTAGTGTAAGTAGTTTAAAAGTAGATTCGGAATATGACAGTGAGAGAACCGATCATACCTGTGTTTGCGCACACTTGTGCACTAATTTATTTATCTCGCAGATGAATAGTCTTCGTTGAGATAAGCCGCGTAACCGAAATTCGGTCTTGAGGACATTATTATTTTAATTGTAGTATAGATTACTTGTTGTCAGCAGTGGTATGATTGTGTTATATGTTATTTACAGAGCACAGATACGGATTTACTTATTAGAGGCGAATCTTCACGTGTACTAAAGGCAGATAAGATGATAGATAACTGTAACAAAAACCCGACTAGAGTCCCAAGTAGCTTCCGTATCTGAAGAACCTCAAGTCATTTCCGTATATCAAGAACCTCAACTAATTTCCGTATCTCAGGAACCTCGAGTAGCTTCTGTATATGAAGAACATCTAGTCACGGTCACTAATATGCAAGAGCGCGGGCGGCAAGGAGGCTCCGTCCGCTGATAGTTGACTGGCCGCGCGTTTACTTGTGTTTACATAAGTAGACTGCGTGATCAGTTAACTATTATAAAATTCTTCTCGACTTACCTACATGCAAGCAGTAAATTATAATTAACTAAATTATTTACACTTTTGTTATTAAATACCCATAATATTGTGTGTTAATATTATGTTACTAGCTTCTGCCCGCGACTTCGTACGCGGATCCTGTTGCTTATGCCAGCGACAACGGGGTCGTCAAAATTGAAGATCTGAAACGTCTGATGTGGAATTCTAAGAGCCCGGGGATGGGAAAATAACGGATCTTTCCCACCTGAGCAACACATACCGTTTGTTTCTTTTTGCCATTTAACAGCTTCACAAAAAGTACAATTTTGAACCATACCTCCGATGGCGGAATATGTGGCGTATTCAATCATAGGAGTATACGTAAATGCACTCCGTTCCTTATCAACCCAAGGAAGGTCGCCATGACCTAAGGCTATATCTTGAGACACATCCGATTCTTCAGATGATATCTGAAAGATTTGACCTCTTTCTAGACATGGTTAAAGTTTTGTTGTGAAGATACCTGATCAATTAAAATCTAAGTGACTGCTACCCTGCGTTACCGGGTAGGCTCCCGAGTCACGAAGATAAATGGAAAAGGAAATTAAACACTGAAATAACATAAGCCCGAAGACATATTAATTCGATAAAATAAAATAATTAATGGGAGTTTTGGCCAGTAGTGTCAAATTTTCAATGATATACCATCGTCATCGAAAATCATTCCTAAACTGTAACCGCCTTCACTGCGTGGATGTACTCCCAGCTTACAGTGAAATTAGTGATTGCTTTGCAATAATTTTCACATCAGATGTTTCCGATCTTCGATTTTTATAAGTCAACAGGAAGTGCCCATCAGACCGAACAACTTTTGCTAAGACGTCATTCCTATACTTATGTGTTATGGTGTAGCTGGGCTCTTAGAGTTCCACAACAGGTGTTCCAAATCTTTGATTTTTATAAGTCAGCAGAGAGTGCTCTTCAAATTGAACAACTTTTGCTAAGACATTATTCCTAGATGTGTTATGGTGTAGCTGGGCTATTGGAGTTCCACAACAGGTGTCCCAGATCTTCGATTTTTATAAGTCAACAGAGATTGCTCATCAGATTGAACAATTTTTGCTAAGACGTTATTCCTATATGTGCTATGGTGTAGCTGGGCTCTTAGAGTTCCACAACAGGTGTTCCAAATCTTCGATTTGTATAAGTCAGAAGAGAGTGCTCATCAAATTGAACAACTTGTAAGATTCTTCCGTCTCTTACCACCAGCTGCCAGCGGAGTTTTCCATGAGACTATGTGGGTTCTGAGCGCATGAGGTGTTGATTGAAATTAAAGTCTTCCTTCAGTCTTCTCAATTATTTAATCAGTAGGTACAGACATCAGTATAATAGGGTTATAGCTCCTGCCCTGATTCTTAGGTTATTAAGTTGTAATGTTCACACTTACATTGGGGTAGACCATACTACCGTATATTTAGGTCCAACCATGGACATGACACGCAGACAGCAGTCGCAGTCTGTGTGGATTGCAGAATATTACACGTGGCTGTTTATGTTCGGAACCAAAGCGTGCTCCTAATTTAATCCATATCAATGTGGCATTTTCTTGCGCCTACAGGTTCTTGAGATGACTGATTTTTATTTAAGTTTTAATTATTAAGTAATATTTGAAGCCCTGAAAATAATATCAGAAAAGAATATCAGTATGAGCTTTCAATACACATGTTGCATGATGCTAAGTAATTCTCACAAAGTAGCAATAATTCAGAATACATACACATTCGTGGCTCCTATTTAGGCACGGGTTTTCATTTTAACGGCTATCCCACGCCTCGTCCGCGTCATCAGGTTTTTATTAAATGTTCACGTAGTTAAGTCAATCTTCCATGAAAAGATTCTCAAGTGAAAGAAAAGTGTCGCGTCATCCATCACAGAACCGCTGTGCCTGGTTTAGATACGAGTACTTTTATCTTGTCAAACACTATGCTATAAAACTAATTATAATTTAGAGAAAACTCATCATGGCTAATTAATAGAATTTTGTGTATGTATTTTCCATATTTTATTTATAATTTACATTGTTGAGAAAATAAGCAATATTACTCGGTGACGCCATCTAGTTGACATCTGCCGTTTCATTGCAGCTAGTGCGCTATTTTTTCAATAGAGGGCGCTACCCGTCCAGATAATCGCTATGTATCATTTTAATTGTTACAAACTTTTGCTAAGACATTATTCCTATATGTGTTATGGTGTAGCTGGGCTACTGGAGTTCCACAACAGGTGTCCCAGATCTTCGATTTTTATAAGTCAACAGAGAGTGCTTCATCAGATTGAACTATTTTTGCTAAGACGTCATTCCTATATGTGTTATAGTGTAGCTGGGCTCTTGGAGTTCCACATCAGGTGTTCCAGATCTTCAAATTTATTCTCTCAGCAGAAAATGCTCATCACGTGGAATAATTTTTGCTATGATGTCATTTTTGTATCTCTTATAGTTTAGCTGGTCTGTTGCGGTTCTGCATCAGGTGTTCCAGTTTCCAAGATAAATTATATCCTATATGTTGCACAGACTTAATATCTATACAACAAAAAAATAATCATTCAAATCCGTCCAGTAGTTCCGAAGATTAGCGTGTACAAACAAACAGACAAACAGACAAACAGATAAACAGACAAACAGACAGACTTTTTTTTTTGATTCGGGCTATATTACTGTTTCTAAACCCCCCTCAATTACTTTTTTTTTAATATATTCAATGTACAGACACAGTTTTTTTACTGTTTTATTATAATGTAATATAATATAATATATAATATAATATAATGTAATATAATATATATAATATAAATATAATATATAGATTACCAGTTTAAACTACCTATCTTTTATAAGCTTTGAAAGGCGAAATGCCTAATAAAGTGTTCTAATCTTAGTGTGTTAATGTAGCTTAGGGTAAGTGCATTTTTGTTATTGTTATTTCATGGTAAATAAAGATATTTGAAAATGAAAATGACTTATTAGAGGCGAATCTTCACGTGTACTAAGTAGCTTCCGTATCTGAAGAACCTCAAGTAATTCCCGTATATCAAGAACCTCAACTAATTTCCGTATCTCAGGAACCTCGAGTAGCTTCTGTATATGAAGAACATCTAGTAGCTTCCATGGCTGAAGAACCTCAAGAACTTCATGTTGCAGATATACAAATTAACAACGGATTAGTTATAAGTAACACTCTAGAGACAAAGATAGATAATTTGATAAATAATGTTAACACCATACAAGAGAACCAAGCCATTTTACAAGGAAATATAAATATTATTATAGAAAATCAAAAAATGTTTTTTGAAGGTCAGCAACTTATGATACTAAATTTGTCTCAAACTATAACACAGCTTGAAACGTAAATAAATAAATCTTCTGGATCCACAAAAAAAACGGAAAGTGTTGATTTTATACCTTTAAAAGACCACGAGCAATTGCGAAGTTTTGAGCATTTATTAGAAAATTCTGAGCAAGAATCACAAATTAAGATAAAATTATCAGCTATATGTGGTAAAGGCAAAGGAAGAGGTATTAATAATGCATATGCTTTGATCGATGCTATATTCGATAGAAACTTTCTTAAGACATGTTCATGGGCTGGAGGATCAAGAACAACAGAAACAAAACTTTGTTTTAAGAGTTTTACCAAAGTAATGTTTTTTGATTTAGTACACGTCTCTGACAACAGTTTTACGTGAAATGAACGTCATAACTTTTTTAAAAATGTGTTAAAAAACTCAAGTCAAAGGTGTAATAGCAAGGAATTGAGAACATCTACTCGTACCACAAAACACAGGCCTAAAAAGAAGGCAAAATATGTTAACACAAATATCATTTCGACGGAGGTTTCAGCAGAGGCGGACAAAAATTATACAATATCAGGAGAGCCCCAATCGAACTTAAGAATGCCATTAAAAGATGTTGAAATGAATAACACCCCAGTTAGGGCCTTATCACACTAGCGGATTGCCAGCGGATTCAAAGCGGAGCGGTGGCGCAGCGAATTCGCCGCGGTGGCGCAGCGGATTCGTCGCGAAGTGACAACGTACAATACACTCGGTAACAAAATGGATTCCAAAGAGGAAACACTGCTGTTGGCTTTTTTACTTCGAAGACGCCGGAGACGAAAGCGAAAGCATTGAAGAATTTGGGAAGATCCATTATCAATCAATCTTATGGAAGAGAGCGACTACTTTGTGTTGTTTTGCAAACGAATAAAGAATAATCCACAACAATTTCGATCCTACCTACGAATGTCAAGCATTTTATGAGTTGTTGTATCTGATACAAACTGACCTAAGACGCCAAGACACACATTTGAGATTATCTGTGTCACAAATTTGAATTGAAAAATTTGTTCATAAAAGTAAATATTAGTTTTAAATAATCACGTTTACCTATGATATTTAATTTATAAGCACAATTTGAATATTTGCTTAAATTTACTGGCGAGTGGCGTTTGTACGAGACAGTTCAAATGGAGTCCACGCTGCTATTCGCGACGAATCCGTTGCGCATCCGCGGCGAATTCGCTGCGCCTCCGCGACGAATCCGTTGCGCCTCCGCGGCGAATTCGCTGGGCCACCGCGGCGAATTCGCTGCGCCACCGCTCCGCTTTGAATCCGCTAGTGTGATAAGGCTCTAAATGTTGATTTTGAAGTGTATGTATAAGCTTTGATGCTTTGATTGAGCTTTATGGAAATATTGTAAATTGTAGTCAATGATGATAGAAAAGGAATGACAGTGTCAGAAGAACATTTTGTGCAATTGAATTCACAGACATTTTAATTAAAAGCTTTTTCATGAAAAAACTATTTTATTTGCCTCATCCTTCCGTATACCATCTCAACATGAATGATGTAACCAAGATTTTGTAACAATATTTTGATTTAAAAGAGTGTCCATGGAGTTTCTTGCCCGTTCTTCTCCATAGAGATCTACGCTAGGGAATGGGCAACTACAGTACTTTCACAGTTTTTATGTCTTGTGACTGGGAGTGTAGCTACTTTAAATGTTCATTTTTGTTTCGACAATTCAAAAGTGCCTGTATTTTGATTGATTTTGATTTTGATTTTCCTGCGCGGGTGCACGATGGCCAGTTCACAGGCCATCTTGAAAAAAGGCGCGCAATTAAAATGTCGCACGGCGAACTTGAACGCTGGCCAGTTGACGAGCCAGTGTGCTGTGTGCTCTAACGCGGGTAGTAAATGTTAATAAGGTTCAACATATAAACAAAAATCTATGAGATAACGACCTTGAAGTGACTGTCCTGTTTACTGACCACTTTGTATGAGCCGTCCTATAAAGGGTTAGGTGCCCGTACAGTAAGTTTTTTGTGACAAAAGATTTTCTGCCAACTCAACAGAGATATAAAAATTATCCATATACACAGAATAACCTTTTTTCACATAATCTTGTAAAAAATTCAAAACAACTTTTGAAGAATGGTTAGTACCACCGACAGTCGTATCACCTGCACCAGCATAAACTATTGTTTTTAGAATAATTCCGTGAAAATCTGTCAGGACATATAGTTTTATACCATATTTATTGTGTTTGTTTTTAATATATTGCCGAAATATAAGATGCCCTCTCCATAACACTAGTGACTCGTCAATGCATAAATTATTAGATCCGATTATTAAAATATGTAACGAGAATCGAAATTTTTGCCAACTTTGTTTTATCAACTTTGTTTTATCAACATTTAATCAACATTTTTGTTTTCGAAGTGAAGGACTCTTAAAATAAGCAAGAATCTATTCCGGCTCATATGTTGGCTGAAAAAGGTAAGATTGAATAATCGATATTTTTCCAATAATCTTGAATTCGGTTCAATTTTCTGGTGCCCATATGGAAAAAGTGTCCAAAGAAAATTTTAAATTCTGGCATAGTTATATCTTTCCAATATTTTAACCTACTTCTAGGAAAACATTGCGCTAATATCCGAGACTCATTCTCATTGCTTTTTTCAACAATCATTTGAAGACATTCACTTGTCACTACAAGATTAAAATAATCAATTGGTTCTGAACCCTCAGGTTGAATTTTTAATCCTACAGGATTTCCTTCGAAATTAATTCTTCTAGTTTGTCTATAGTGATTTGACCATTCTTGATCTTCCTCAGTATTTGTTGGGACTAATTCGTTTTCACTTATTGTGATGTGTCTCTATCATTGTCAGAATGATTCACATTCTCAATGAAATCAGCATCAAAAATATCGCCATCATAATTCTCATCAGGGTCTTCAAGAATTTATAGTAGTTTTTCATCTGATATGGGTAAGTTTTCATTTTCAGATCTGTTTGAGAGATTTTCATATTCTGAAGTGGTTCCAATGATGTCTGTTAATTCTTCTTCAATACTTGTTGTCTTTCTATTGGAAGTAAAAGCTGAACAAAATTTACCACCACGTGTCCTTACACGTTTGCATGGTCTCTCTTGGGTAATTGGTGACTTTTTATCCTCTGAACTGGTCTCGATATCCGATAACAATGTTGTTTTAATATTTGAAATATTCTCTTTCGAAATACAGGGTGAACCAAACTTGCCACCACGTACTCTTACATGTCTGCGTGTTTTCTAGACTGTCTAGAAGTATCAGAATCTCTTGTATAGCTTAAAAGAACAGGGCATTATTTCTTTTTCGCATATTTTAACCATCACAGATTTTCCAGCGTTTTCTTCTATATTGATTCCAGAATTTGTTGGTTGTGGTAACGTACCACTTACAACCCTTAACCAGGCAAAGTACTAAATAGTACCACATTCGGTTTGAATGATTTTACAGGGTAAAGCGTACCTATGGACCACAATATGTCAAACAGTCATAGATAATTAATATTTTTATGCTGTGAAAGCCAATAGAGTAAAATGGAACGCGCCCAAACAAAAAAAGTGTTCGACGACTGTGACGTTTCTTACTTTTTGATAACAAACGATCATTTTTGTGTGTTGTTTGCAGTAAATCCCGGAATATGTCTAAAAAAATCCAGTAAGTATTTTTGTGTGTATAAAAACGTATATTTGAGAGTTTTTACGCAATCTGAACATATTTTGTTTGTTATAAACATTGTTTTTGATGTAGTAACGGTTGCTTGAATTATGTGGTCCATTTATGATCATTGTCCGTTACGCATGTTGATTTGTGCAGTCACGTCACATAGAAACGCCCTTAAAATTCAAATCCATGTAACAACATTAAATCACAAAAATAAGTATGCTAACTGTGTCCAACAATGACGTAAACATTAAATTGTCTGAAAATGAACTACACATTTTTATCAAATTTTCGTTAACAATAGACTGCCAAAAAGTAATACTAACTTTTAGTTATATAATTATGAATCCAAGAAAATTTCTAAAACATATTTACAGTTCAGTTTCGAAATTATGTAAACAATTACAAAGCAGTAGTTTCAAGCAGCTTGATCTCGGAAATAAGTCGCAATTTGGATTTGGTTTAACAAAACTTGTTTGTATTTGGCATCAATACAAACAAGTTTTGTTAAACAAAACCTTGTTATTCCTTTAATTTAATTTATCATGTTTGTTATGGATCCCAAATTGTGATTTTACCTAATTGACAAAATCAATGTCCATAAATTTAGGATCTTACTATATTATTACTTTTTAGTTTTTATCATTAATTGGCGTTAAACTTATTGTGTAAGATAGCTAGTAGCCACCAGCGAGGGGCAACGACTCGCCCGTCGACTGTTTTTATTTCCGTGTACCGTCCTAAAACTATTGTGCTATTAGATTCCTACGCAACATTGCAAATCATACAGAAGGGATAAGCGTGCATTACGGTTGTTTTTGTGGTCGTGCAGTGCAGCTAGATAAATACGAGTATTTCCTTTGTATTGTGATTATTACTTTACTTCACTTTGCTGTTAACACTTCATTTCATATACCGCAAGTTTTACAATTATACGACACATAGTGTTGCTCTCTACTGTATCAAAAAATTACCTAATACTGAAGCTATTCCATACTTAACTAAGTTTGTTCAAAACAAATTTAAGCCCATACCTTGCATAAGTTTAGAGCTGACCCAACAAAGAATTTCCTTTTTATGTTCAAATAATCATTATGGATGATCTAAACATAATTAATAACGAGATCGAAAACCTTTCTGTCTCAGAAAGCTTTCTCTGCTCTCCGGAGGCAAGTGTTAAGTATTTGAGTAATACAGAATGTACACTTAAAATGTTACATGTCAATATTAGAAGCATCAAGCGTAACTTTGACAATCTCACACTGTTACTAAGCAGGTTGAGTTATACACTGGATGTTATTGTATTGTCTGAATGCTGGCTGAGCAAATGTCCAAATATCCCCCCTCTATCAGGCTACAATACTTGTACAACTTCCTTCAAAAACCAAAACGATGGAGTAGTCATCTACGTCAAAAAGGATTTACAATACTCTTTTCAAACTCCCTCGGTTAATGATGCAAATTGTTTGGTACTGCAATTATCTGACAAAGTTGCAATTGTCGCGGTGTATAGATCGCCCTCGATTAAAGACCTCAATCCATTTCTTAGCAGTCTAGATGCGTTGCTTCACCACTTAAGAAAATTCAAGACTATCTCTCTTATCGGGGATATAAACATTAACATTGCACCCACGAGCGTGGATCCAAATTGTGATGAATATTTGAACATTGCTGCATCACACGCTATGCTTCCAGCACATTCTTTCCCCACCAGGCTTGCAAATTGTCTAGACCACGTATTGCTGAAGTCGACACACACCGCCACAACTTTGGTACTAGAATGCGACATAACTGACCATTCTGTTGTACTGTTTTGTAATCCTGATATCACAATAAATAAACAAAAACTCTCAATTACAAAAATCGATATTGCTAAAGTGAAATCTGACATTGAAAAAGCTGATTTTTCCAAAATACTAAATTCAAATAACCCAAATTTTGCTGCCGAAACTATCGTATCTCTACTATCCTCTTCAGTAAACCTCCATACATCTTCTTCGGTCATTCCTAGTAGAAAGCGCATCATCAAGCCTTGGATTACCTCTGGCCTCCTCAGATGTATTCGACACAGAGATAAATTACATAAAACCACCAAGAAACACCCAGAAAACGATACTCATAAAACTATTTATCTTCGCTATCGAACTTTCTGTAATAATTTGCTTAAGAAGCTCAAACGCGAATATGAAAGATCGAAATTTCAGAGGGCCGGAAGGAACCCAAAGGCAACCTGGAAAGTCATTAAAGAAATATCCCATTTGGACAAAGGTAAAACTTTTTCTTCAGAGTTACTGAAATGTGAAAACGACCCGCTTCTCTCTGTCAATATGGTAAACCGATACTTTGCAAATGTGGGCAGTAGCCTTGCATCCAAGTTTTTAAATTCTACATCACAAAATAATTTCTCAGACCTTCACGTTTCACCCCAAGTAGCTAGCACTTCTATGACAGCCCCGCTGGAATCGATGGTCATGTACGATGTTGATGACGCCGAAATTGAAAGCATTATTTTAACTCTCAAAGATGAATGCGCGGTCGGTTATGATAGAATCCCATCCTCAGTTATCAAGGCCACAAAAGATACAATTGTCCCTCTCCTTGTCCACATATTTAATCTTTCTCTATCCTCTGGTATTTTTCCGGATGTTTTCAAAACTGCCATAGTCCACCCTATTTACAAGGGAGGAGACAAGGGTCTTGTTTCTAATTACAGGCCCATATCCGTCCTTTCAACTATCTCAAAAATCTTCGAGAAAGTCATTAACGCGAGGCTTGTGAATTTTTTAACAAAATTTAATATCCTGGCCGAAAATCAATATGGTTTCAGAGCGGGAAAATCAACAGAGGATGCTACCTTGGACCTCACTAGTACAATAGTTGCACACCTTAACAATAATCAGAAGTCTCTTGGTGTCTTCCTTGACCTCTCGAAGGCGTTCGACACCGTTTCTGTCCCCAAATTGATTGACAAGTTGGAACAGATTGGCATACGTGGAATTGCACTCGAAATCTTTCGTAGCTACCTATCGGGGCGTAAACAGGTTGTAAGGGTAGGACCATTCATGAGTGATGAAGAAAGACTGTTTTATGGGGTCCCTCAGGGCAGTGTCCTAGGACCAACCCTCTTCCTCGTATATGTAAATGAGCTGTGTCAGTTATCTCTTCCGAACACAAAAATTATTACGTATGCGGATGACACAGCTCTCATTACCCATGGCAAGGACTGGTCTGAAACTCGTGAAAAGGCAGAATTAGCACTGAGCATGGTTATGAGGTGGCTGACCTCGAACCTGCTCACGCTCAACATCTCCAAGACTAAGTTCATCCCCTTTACCCCGAGTATTCTTAGCCAACCGCCTTTGACGTTTGAGATGAGGATCCATGTATGTAACCCAGTCGTCAACACCTGTAACTGCGCCCAAATAGAACGGTCTGATAGCATAAAATACCTTGGAGTTATATTGGACAATCTTTTGACATGGAAAAAACAGATTATCTCAGTTCTGGTTCGAGTCAGAAGATTGATCTATTTATTCAAAAAACTCCGAGCGGCTGCTGATTTCCAATGCCTTAGAATGGTCTACTTCGCCCTCGCTCAATCAGTTCTCGGTTACTGCATAACCACGTGGGGGGGGGACGCACAAGACAACCATGCTGCGGCTAGAGAGGGCTCAGAGAGCAGTTTTAAAAGTACTTGCTAAAAAACCTATCAGATTTCCCTCTTCTGAGCTTTACTCACTTTGTGATGTCCTCTCAGTTAGACAGCTGTTCGTGCTGCAAACAGTTTTTAGGAAGCACCTACTTCTCCCTTACGAACCACAGTCCCTTACAAAGAAGCGTCGTGCTGACAGAGTCTGTAAAACTGAACACTGCAGGTTAGCGATGGTCAGTCGCCATTTCACTCACATCAGCTCCAAACTTTATAATGCCCTGCATGAAAGAATTAAAATATACCCTATGACTAGGATGGAACTGAAGAGAAATGTGACCAACTGGCTTAAGTGCTTGTCCTATGATGAGACTGAGCAACTTATGGTGTCATAAATGCGGTAGACACACACACACACACACACACACACACACACACATACACAAATACACATCTCATCCCCACCTCCACTCTACATATATATATATTACATAGTAACCACATAGTGTTCTTTATATTTTTCTTTGTCATCCATAGTTTATAATTTAACTTTCTTTTTTAGGTTAATCTGGAACAATGTCTGTGATTGTACCTATATGTATCTTGAATTGGGCGTTGATAGCTGCGCCACAGTACTTTACTTTTGTAGCTATCTTCGTTTTTCCTTTGTAACTTGTAAACTGAAGTTGTTCCAAATAAACTTTATTATTATTATTATTATTTATATTGAAATCGATGTACCTAAAATGAATAATAACAACGTGCCATATCGTATTTCTACACATGAAAAACACAAAATTATTGTTCTTAAAGAACAGGGACTTTCAGTTACAGATATTGCAAATGAATTGGGAATTACGGTGAGTTTGCAATTTACTGACGATTTTTTTTTATAGGCTTTTTATTAACCAAAAAGTTCAATTTAATGTTATTATCTCTTTAAATTTTCTTTATTGTTTAATAATTATCATTCCAATATAAGCTTTTATTAGGGTTTTGTCTTTTGTTAAATTACTTAGTAACGGTATACTTAAATGCACTTTTTTCTCAGAGAAAAACCGTTTATTTGTGGCTCAAACGGTGGGAAGATGAAGGTGACGTTGTTAGTTTTAAAAGTAGTGGTCGTCCACGAAAAACTTCCGCGGCGCAGGACAGGCAAATCGTGGACAGGGTGGTTAGTAATGGATTTGTGCGAATGCAGGACATATCATCTTCATACAACGTTTCATCTGCAACAATTCGACGTCGCCTACACACAGCTGGCATACGTCACAGAGTTCCGGCGCGAAAACAACAGCGACTACAATTTGCTCGAGAATATCTCGATGCCCCCAAACAAGAACTCGGTAATGTACTATTACGGGGTTTATGCTGTTATATCAAATTCGGCATCTATGGACTGGAATACACCTTCTCAATTTTTTTCAGATTTTTCCTATTGATATTTACAAAGAAATCATGACACACGTGTTTATTGTTGGGAATTTAGACACAATAATATTTCGGCAAAAAACCTGTTATAGGTCTGTACGAAAAAACTATTTATTTTTTATTTTGGTAAGTTGCGATTACCGGGTTATTGGCGTAAATCATTTTCATTAAATTTTTGGTAAACGTGTTTATGGGGTTTATGTTGAAATAATTTTAAAATACGTGTTCCGTAATATTCACTAACAATGTTATTTAAGTTTGGTATTGAATTGTAACTTAATTTAATTAACTATACGAGAGCGACTTCAAACCGAGAATATCTTTCAGAAAACTTGAATATTTCCAAAATGTATCGCTTTTATACTGAGGGGTTTACAGAACAAAATTACAGTGATGTTGTAATGGCAACAAAACGACCTTTGGGAAAATCAAAATAAAAAGCATTTATTTCAAGTAGGCCAATAACAGGCACTTTTGAATTGTCGAAACAAAGATGAAAATTAAATGCTACAGTCCCAGTCACAAGACATAAAAACTGTGAAAGTACTGTAGTTGCCCATTCCCTAGCGTAGATCTCTATGGAGAAGAACGGGCCAGAAACTCCATGGACACTCTTTTAAATCAAATTATTGTTGAGATGGTAAATTATGTGAGAACAATGTAGCAAGATGTGCACGCTAAAAGTGTCCATAATAAAAACAAAATAATTCATTCAAATAAGCCATGGCAACTAAGAGATGACCAGTCGCAACTGACAGCACCCGTTCACGAACATAACGCATGGATCAGCACCATTCAGCTCAACCATTTTGAAGGGAACTAAATGGTCTGACACACGCGCCACCATCAGCGAGACATTTGAGTGAGCATGACATACTCTCAACCGCCAGGGCACATTCAAGTCAAAAACTAAAGTAGGTTGCCAGTGAATGACAGCTTTCTAGTACATAGTACTCACACAATATGGGCTATGCGTTTATATAATACTAAATAGATTGAATCTACACAATGCAAACATAGTAGGTAGTACAATCTTCAGCAGCTCCAACAATACCATTTAATGCTATCAATTTTTGCGCCCCTGTCCTTGTGGAGCAGGACCAGCATTGAGCCAAGCATTTTTATCAGCGATATAATCGCTCAACTTGTAATATGCTTGCTTACATAGTGTGCTTTTAATGCATGTTTTAAATTTCGTCTCATTCAGTTCAAGAATACTTTGTGGAATTTTATTATAGCATCTCAAACAGTACCCCATGAAAGTCGAGTCTACTTTAGCGAGTCTAAAGCCTGGCTGAACTACACAATGGCTACAAACTGGCTGAACTGACAATACAGTAGTGTTTCAGTACTTTACTTTCTTTTATTCCATTCACCTATCATCTAAAAGTAATGTCTGGTCTAGCAAGGGATCATACAAGGCGTATTTCATTATAAAAGAAAATATCCATGCTACAATTTTACTGTGTTTGATGGAGTACGAAAAATAGGATATTGTTATGTATGGCATCACCAAATCGCTAAAAGAGGCAGTTCAGAAATAGGAAGTGCTTTGTTATCTTTTTTTTAAACTGAACGTGAGAAAAGTATAACAAAGTTTTCATTATATTCGGATGGATGTTATGGGCAGAACAAAAATCGTTACATTTTCGCCCTTTATTTATATGCCTCCAAACTTTTTAACATAACCATAACCCATCGTTTTTTTAAACTGGACACAGTCAAAACGAGGGAGATTCCATGCATGCATGCATAGAAAAAAAAACTTAAAAAATAAAGTTTTATATACCCCTGACCAAATTTATAATATTATTTTAAATTCAAAGATTACTGGCGAAAAATATAGAATCAAGGAATTAGAGCAGTTCGAAGTTTACGATTTAAAACCACTCGTAGAAGACAAGTATTGGCGGTGCGATAAAGACGGAAATGTGATCCGCTGGGCTGATGTCATGGAGGTAAGCGTGGTCGATTCACAAGCAAATAAGTTGTTTTTCAAATATAATTTTGAAGACACTTATTCAGAGCTTGATCTAAACAACACTCCCTCTACCTCAGCTAGACGAAGAGGACGAAAGCGTGCGAGTACTCAAGAAGCAGCTGTATATATGGATAATGTGCAGTTGCAACGCGCATACCACCAACGTATACCAATAAGCCAGGCTTTTCATACAGACCTTTTGAGTTTATGTAGAAGTGGAGCTATTCCTCAGGGTTACCATTCTTTTTATCAATCCTTGTCCTGTTCTGAAGCGGGAAACGAAAATATTTCTGAAGAAGAACTAAATTGAAGAGTATAAGTAGCTCAAAGTTGATTACAGGATTTGATTTTCATTGGATTATTTTTATTAATGAATGTTTGCGTCGAACTAAAGTGTTAAATTACTTTCTGTGATTATAATAAATAATAAAATTACTTATAATCGAAATTATTGTATTTTTTCGTTTATTACCTTCAAATATTACATTTAAATTTAAAAATGGTATCGAGTGGTAACAATAACACTGTTTTTATAATTTTCCTCTTAATAATAATGTTTTGTATTAATACCTTTTTTTTAATTATTTGACATTACCACAATAACTCCGTACAAACAAGTTATCTATCAGCCATAAAATAAAAAATAACGCCGTAGAAGCCCATAATGTAATGTTATGAAATATTTTATTTCATAAATTTACTGCAATAACCCCGTAAGTAGTATTACTGTAATATTGTATGTATAAAATTTCAGGTATTATTTATTTTCATAAATTAATAGGTTTTGAATAAAAGGATTTTCATATCAATGGCACAGGTAGACTTCGCAAAAAAATAGCTTTAATTTAATACATCAATGACTTCAATAGTCCCACTCGTTGAAAAGATATTTGACAAAATCAGTAAATCTTTTCTCCTGTAAAATTTTGATTTTTCGATTACCGGGTTATTGCTTGGAGGCGTCGAATTCTAAATTACGATTTTAGCAGAGCCATTTTTTCTGATGAAAAAGTGTTTGTTTCTTCTGCTGATGGACGTTTGTCTTTATGGCGACCTAATAACACTCGTTATTTAGAAAGAAATATAATCCCATCTAGAAGAAGTGGCCGGATAAGCTTCGGCGTTTGGGGCTGGATGGCAGCTAGTGGACCCGGTGAATTGGCTGAGATCAGTGGTCGTATGAATAGCGAGCAATATACGAGTATTTTGGAAGATGTTTTACTGCCTAGCATGGAGAGTTACTTTCCCGAACTGACGCCTATTGATTTTGTGCAGGACAATTCAGGGGTCCATAATTCTCGATTAACTCAAGCTTGGTTCAATCCCAACCGAAATTTCGTGAACACGTTGCCGTGGCCGCCTAAAAGCCCTGACCTCAATCCTATTGAGAATTTGTGGGGGCTGATGGTCCAAGAGTGGGATAGCAACCAAGTTAGAACCAGAGAAACCTTAGTCAGACACGTCTACGAGATATGGGATAGTTTTAGAGGTAGTAATGCATGTAACAATATGGTTTCGTCAATGCAGGAAAGGTTGCAAGATGTTATTAACGCTGAAGGTGGCTACACAAGATTTTAATTATTAACAATGGTTATGTGTAGCGACAGTGAATTATACTTGTCTTGATTAAATTGTTATATAAAATCAATTAATACATATTTGAGTAACTTTTGGTTTAAACATAAAGTGCGCATAACTACGCTATTATATTTATTAGGCTTTATTAATAATGCTTCCGTTTGGTAACGAATTACAAGACTGATTCTGTAAGCTCTTGTTTTATTGCAGTAACCAACAACTAATTATTTTTTAAACTGGAATGTATTGTATTTGTCGCTCAGCGAGCTTTGTCCGGGGTTTCTCTTTGGAATAGGATCCAAAATAAAATCTTACAGCAAAAAACAAAAGTATCAGACAGCTTCGACTATTAGCAGTGGATTGGTGCAGGCTGATGATGTTTGTATTAATCATCATCACTGAATTCGTCCAATTCAGAAACCGTTGTATTATACAATGGTGTATGAATAAACTTAACAAGAACAGGAAAAAGTAAGTATACACTTTAAATGTCAATTTAATGTATCCATGACAATTCCTATATACGTTTCTATTACATGTACGAGTATGTATTTTGTATACATGTTATAGAAATTGTCATGGATACTTAAAAATGACATTGGAAGTGTAAACTTTTACTGACTTTGTTTTGTTTATATTACTGTGAAACCAATGTATACCCAGTTTTGACACAGTTTGATGGTTAGGTAATTTAGAAAAAAAATGTACACATTATTTTTGAATGGTGGAAGTTAAGATATTTTAGAAAATGTGACAATGTATATACAGTATGTTAGTTTAAACGAGGGACTTATTCAAACCCGCAATAGTCCATGCTTACATGATACTAATAAACATATGATCAAAAAGAAAACACTAATACATAACAGATAGATCCATACCAAAAACTTCGCCTAAGTTTCGCAACGTGTGCGCCATGCACTGATCGCAGAACATGTGTGCGGGTTAATGACCTTTCTAGGTATAATCCATTTTCCCTTCATACTTTAAATCTGGCTTTAGACAGGCAAATATCTAGGTAACTAGGTACTGACCGAATGTTCGCAGTCGTTGATTGATACCTTGCATAATAATTAACGGTTCCTCGCACAATATCACTAGATAACACTTAAGCACGAAGCATAATCGCAATATTATTCACTGGAATAATGATATGACGTAATTTTTGGTTATTAAAGAACACGTTTACAGGACACTCTTAATATCGCGAAGTAAGCGGGGTTGTTTGTTAAATGCGATACGCGGAAACGCAATAATAGACATGCAGAAGTAACGGCGCTCGCGCATACCCTGAGGTGAGTGCGGGGTGGCGCGGGGGTGTGCCCTGTCGGTGCATCGGGGACACAAAGGGGCGGACTTTGCGCACGGAGCTCAGGACCGGCACGTGTTTTGCCGCGTGACACCTACTTGCGCGCTCAGTGTCCATGAGTAATGTATTTTATTAGACGATTATGTCAAAAATTAAGGTTATAGGTTTTTTTCAACACACTTGCTCATAAAGTGGCTCTAATTTCACCGCAATTAGGCACATAATGACACCTGTAATCAAACTGTGACTTTTTCATTGCTATTATTCACAAGTGAGTTATAGGGTTTTTTTTTTAATTTTTTTGGTTGAATTGCTTTGTTCTCAAAAAAGTTTCGAAACAAAAAAGATCGTGTTCAATAGTACAAATAAATTAATGTACCTATTGCTTTCTCATTTCATGCAACTTCGTATCTACATAGATAATTTCAACTTATAAGTTTTTAATAAATAAAACTTTCACTCAAATTTAACTTTTTTTTTCTCTGTATTAAATAAAACTTTGAATTCCCCATTTCGTACGTGGGTAAAACGCTACCCGCGAAAAGCAAAAAAAAAAGAAACCTCATTCTTTTAGTCTATGGCCGATCGCCATTGTTAGATGCGCGCGCATAGGAAAACTGTTTAATTATTCCCGCCATTGCGAAAAAAAATTCACAACTCGTTTTCACTGTTGAAATTATAGTTATTTTTAGTATTATTTTATTCTCAAGTGTGTTGAAAAACGTCGTATGATACACGTGTGTTGATGATTACCGTCCTCGGCTCTCTTAAGACCCTCGCCTAACGGCTCGGGTCTCAATGGCGCCTCAGCGGTAGTCACCAACATTACACACTTGTACCATAATGTACTATTACATATTTGGATTGAGAATCGAATACTGAATACCCTCCCTCAATATGTCCCTCGTTTAACCTAACACGCTGTATATTATTAGACGTGACTGTACTATACATGTTGATGAATTTTCTTGTTTTTTAGCCCCGGCCGATAAAAAGCAAAGATATTGAAGCTTATCTTCAAAGTCTGCTGTCATCAGAAGGAGAAGATACCGACGAAAAGAAATGAAGATTTTTCTGACAATTTCAATAAAAGACTAGACCAGATACAGAATATCAGTACTGAAAAGCTCCTTTCCTCTGCTGAGCCTGTAATTGAAACAGATAAAGAAAGTCAACTAGTACAACCTGAGGATCTGGGGATTGAAGCATTTAATTCACCAACTGGGATAGTTTCCGATATTCTAGTTGCACCACCATCTCCAGTTAGACCACCATCTGCAATTCAACCTCCATCTCCAGTTCAACCACTGTCCGCAGTTCAACCACTATCTCCAGTTCAACCATTATCTCCAGTTCGACCACCATCTCCTTCAGTAAGTTATACTCAACTGAACCAAAAAGAAAGATCTTGGTCAACAAATATTGAAAATCAAGCATTTCCAGTTTTTGAAACCAAAGATAAACCTTCTATTGCTTACAATAACAGGCATTTGCCTTTAGATTATTTTGAACATATGTTTACATCAAACATAACTGACATTCTGGTGGAAAACACTAATCTATATGCTATCAAAATTCAGTGAAGAAACTGGCTAGAAACTAACAATGAAGAAATGCGTGCTTTGCTTGGCATTCCCCGTCATACTATTTGTAGATGGACGCAAAACACATCTCCGTCTTGAAGTACGTGAATTGTACAGCAAATTGCAGATTGTTTTGATAGCACTTAATCCCAACGCCACACGGATTCTGCAGCCAGCTGACGTGTCAGCATTTAGAACTCTCAAAACTGCATGGAAGGAAAGTGTCCTGAAATGGAGGAGAGATCATCCTTTGGAGACTCTCACAAAGAACAATTTCCTACCTGTTCTCAAGGAGGCTTAAGAGGTTGGAGTCAAAGATACGACAATTATAACCCTCTGCTGCTGAGGTTACGTCTGACAGACAACGCAACATAAAATTTTGGTTGCTACGCCGCCATTTTTCCGAGAATCGTCCTGCACCGCTCGGTAGCTTTCTGCGCTCGCGTCCCCTCCCCACCAGTGCGGCAACGACAGCCGCGGCGTGCGCTCGTGTCTACTTACAGCTGTGCGGTGTCCGTAATACGTAAGGTCAGTAATAAGTGATGTGTCATGTAGACGTATTACCAGTAAAATAATTTTATCCTCATACTGTCTTATGGACGTCACGTCAATATTTTCATAGTATCTTTTATACTACACGTCAGCCAAATATTTGAAATGTAAGTAATTCATTGTTTATTTTAAATTATAATGTATATGTGTTATTGGTTTTAGATGGATTGTAACCGACAACAACCAACTGACCGACCGTCTAGGAAAAGAAAGGCTACTGACGAACATATTCAACAGTACTTGGAGGAAGACGACGAGTCGGAGTTCAGTGATGTCGACGATGAGGTTACCGATCGGAATTTTGTTATTGAGGAGGAAATGCATGAAGACAGTGAAGTATCTGGTGGTGAAGATCAAGAAAGATTAGAGGAGCAGCCAATCAGTCCTGAAAGCCTGGATTCTAGAGAGGTTTTTTTGTCAAATTCGAGTGGTAGTACGTACGTAGGAAAAAATGGTTTTATTTGGGCGAAAACTGAATTTTCAAGGACCTCACGCACACCTGCACATAATATTGTTTCTTTGCCAAGGCAAACTTCCGAGCGAGGGGTATTTCTTGGATTTGAGAACATATGGCAAAAATTATTTGATTGTGAGATGATAGAAACATTAGTTTCCCGTACAAATAAAAAACTTGAAGTCTATCGAAGGCAATTCGCATTGCAAAAAAGACAAGGCAGTGATCCTCCTCTCTTCTTGCCACCACCACGCCAGTACTGATGAAGAAACCAATAAACCTTCCATGATTGTGGATTATAATCATAGTAAAGGAGGTGTGGACGAAATAGACAAAAAATGTGCTATTTATTCATGTAGCCGCAAAACAAGACGTTGGCCACAAGCAATTTTTTATCGATTGCTGGATATAGTTGGCGTCAATGCATTTGTGCTTTATAGTGAGTATCCAGAATCAAAAATGAGAAGAGCTGATTTTCTTATGCACCTTGCAAGAGAATTAGTACTGCCTGCTCTAAAACAGCGAGTTTACAATGAAAAACTTCCGAGAGAATTGCGTATGACTCTTCGGCGCTTTTTAGGACAAGATTTGCCAGCTCCTCTGCCACCAAGCGACACTGGCATATCATCGACAAGAAAGTTGTGTCGTATCTGTCCAAGTAAATTGAAACGCCAAACGAGATTTACTTGTTGCCTCTGCGCAAAACCTATCTGTTTGCAATGCGCCGCTCAAGTTTGCGCTGATTGTAAGACTGAAGTTTGAGACTGTATTGTAACAAAAGTACTCTAAGGATTTAAGTTTTTTATTTTTTTATTAATAGTTTCAAGCCAGAAGAAGGCAAAATAATTTTGTTTTGTTGTTTTTTATTTTTTTTTTATTTCATAAATTTTTAACAATGGCTGTGCCAAAAGTTCCTTGATCTCATAAGTGACACAAATATAATAACAAATTCTTAAATTTGTGTTTTATTTCATTTTTTATTATGATTACTATTTAAATACATGTCAACAGTTATATGAATTCAAGTTTCATGGCAAAATATATAATACCTATAAAATAATAGTACTTTAACTATACGTCTGTCAGACTACTCCTCAACATAATTGAAATAAAAATGGCACCTCAGTGGCAGAGGGATAAATGGATTCAGGACTACTGGCTTATGTCCCTGGAACTCTGATGCCATTAACTACAATAAATGTCTGGGTAAAGGAAGTGAACACGATGTAGAACCAAAAGAAGATAATTCAAAACTGCAAGACAATTCAAATCAAGAAAAAATTATGACACGCGAAACTTTAGAAAACATTGTAGGGCAAGAAAAGGTTACATTTCTGCAAAGAACGCCGCTTGAAAAACTGACAGAAACAGAAAGGATTTTGAAGATTTTTTTTTTGTTTTTTTTTTTTGAAAATCAAGAAACTGATACGTCCACAACCAAAGAAACTCTCATCGAAATTGAAAATTTCGAAGCAGTTGGATTTCAAGACATTGATCAATTACCAGTAATATTAGCAGAGGATTTTGTAGATGATATGCAAGCTATGACAAATTCTATAACGAATAAACAATGTTATAACAATACTGAAGATTGTCTTGGTAGTGCGCAATTGGTACGTTTTGATAGTCAACAATATTTACTAACACCAGTCAAATTACAGGACCTTTTGATTGCTGAAAAAACACCTGAAAAAGTTTCATGCAAATGATTTCAGAACAAGTTCAGTTGAGAGTTGCAGTCAATATCGTGTAGTCGTGTATCTATTGTGCGGAAGTAGCGGCATGTCGTGTAGCTCATGTTAAATTTTCTGATGACAGAGCTACACGACTTCTTTTTTTTCCATTTTTATTTACTTATTTTTTACTTTTTAGTTATTTTTTTAACGTGGCAGGCGTGTTTTTTCATTTTTTAAATTATTTTTTTTTATTTCATACCTTTTAGTAATAAAATAATATGTTGACCAACGACCAATGCAACACTAGATTGCCATAGATATTTTAGCTGACCACAGGCCATGGAACTGTACTGACATTCGGGTACTGTCGTGAGGCGTTGTTTTTTTATTTTATATTGGGACATTCTCACCCTCATATTTTTCAGTCTCTTTTTAAGTGATTTCGGCGATTCATTTTTAAGTTTATTCGCCAATTGACCAGCTTTCATGGTTTTCTTTGAAAGAACCATTTGTCTAATGACTGGTAAGCAAAGATAATAATAGAATTACTAAACAAACACTAAAATATACTGAATGTAATAATACCAAGTTGTATTTCGACGGGGAATGTCTGAATTTTAAAGGTTAAAATGTTAACTTTAAATTGATACCAAATTACACCAGTATTTAAGGAGCTATCCCGGATTACGTGAAGAAGTATGGAAAAAGATATGTTTGAATTGTTTGATACGTTTTGAGTTGCGGCCTATTTTGTTACCCCGTATAGAAGCACGCGTTATCGGATTCTTTTTATCAGTCGGCTTTCACACGTTGACCGGTACACATCTCCACTACTTTTGACCCTTGAACTTGCACGACAATGGATACTTCACCTATAGAAGCAGCACAAATCGTCGCTCTATTGCAAGAATGGCTCAGCCAGTGGGCTGTGGCAAGTCAGCTCCACATAAGCCAGTCGTGTATTTCGAAAGTTTATTTAAACGCTTCCGGGAGACTGGTGGCTTTATCCCGAGACCAAGATCAGACCCCGTATTCACAAACGTTCGACTCGTTTCCGATTCGACAACTCGTATATCTGTCTTCTTCTGGCATTACGAAAACGACCGAGATAGACATACGACTTTCCGAATCGGAAGCGAATCGAAGCGTTGTGAATACGGGGGCTGGACGGCGCCGGTGCACATCAGAGAGGGATGAACGTTTTATCATGTCAACCTTTCTCCAAAATCGACATTTGACTGGTGTCGATATCCAACAGGAGCTCCGAAATGTTCATGGGGTAGCTGCCAGCTGGACAGTTCGTCGAAGACTTAAGCAAGCTAATTTGATACCAAAAAGGCCTGCCACAGGCCCAAAACTGACGGCAGATCACCGACGAGCACGCCTTCAATTTGCTTGCTACCATCTTGATTGGGAGGTTGAGCAATAGAGGTGGGTCCTGTTCTCCGACGAGTGCAAAATATGTTTGCACGGCAGCGACCGAAGGGTTGCGGCTACAGACGGCCTGGGGAGCAATTTGCGCGGTGCTGTTTTACTGAGACAATGGCTTATGGGGGCGGTTTTTGTTTGATGTGGGCCGGGATTCCCTTCGACGGTAAAACGGAGCTTCTTTTCGTGCTTGGCGGTGGACGAGGAGGCGGTCTAACTTCAAACTGCTACATTTCCGATATTGCGCTAGAACATGTTCCTTATGCGGGATATATCGGGGATGACTTCTTCCTTATGCACGATAACGCTTGTTGTCACACTTCCCGTGCCACAACTGATTACCTCGAAGAAGTTGGTATCGCCACACTGAACTAGCTAGCTCAGCCCGGACTTGAATCCCACAGAGCACGTGTGGGATGAACTGAAGAGGAGGGTTCGTTTAAGAAAACCTGCTCCTTCAAGTGTAAATGAGCTGAAATCGGCTTTGATAGAGGAGTGGGAAGGTATCCCGAAAGAATCGATTCAGCAGCTGATTAGGTCAATGAAGAAACGTCTTCGAGAAGTTATTAGGGCGAGGGAAGGGAATACAAAATTATGAAATTTAATTGAATGCCAAATAAAAATTAATTATTTTTTGTTGTTTTCTTCATCTATTATTTTTTCATTATCCTTGTGTTTTCTTTAGTCCTTCACTCAATCCGAGATAGCTCCTTAAATACTGGTGCATCGTTTATGCTATAGTACCTACCTACATGTTGATGCATGGGTGGTGTTTGACGCGCTGGCTCAACTCTCTGTACCTACTAAGTTAATACCATGTGTCTGTTGGTTAAATGGGTGTTTTAATTATAATTTCGCTCATTATTACAATAATGATCGCCAATCCCGTCGACAAACTACGCAGTTTAGTGGGTTTAGTATGTAGAAAACAAATTTGGTCATAATCTTTGCGATCATTCGCAAGAGATCCGCTTCACTACTGCGTCGGATGCGGGGCAGCGACAGCAGTCTTCTGAGCGTTGTTGCTATTAAGACTGAAGGCCACTAACATAGGCTAAGGAATACAAACGAATGTATGGATTCTACCTGAATTAAAGATAAATAATTAAACGATTTATTTATTATTTATCAAAGTTCAGATAAAAGGTTGTTACAAGTTGTGACGTCACACGAGATTTCAACGTGCTGCAGCTATATCGTCGTCACTTATCGTTTATTTGACAAGAACATATACGTGTTCAATAAATTTTGATAATCTAACTAATGAACTAAATAGATTTTTTTCAGAAATATACCCAAGGTTTTTTAAATAACAAATCCGCAAGTCCACAACAAGATAATCTAACCACGTGTCCTAAGAAAAACAAATAACGATACCAACAGGGGTAGCATGTAGTACTACCCAGATAACAAAAGACATCGGCGACTAAAAAATGACGACAATCATAGGTCAATTTAGGGTCAGTAAAGTGACGTCAGGTCAGTACATTATTTGTACGTCACACTTACGTACTATTAGAGTACTGTACTGTACGTACTACATAGGTCCTAAATGATACCTCTTAACGACGTCATTTTACAGTCTGTCCCATATTAGTCTAAATCTGTCCTCCCGTTGACGTCGGTTGTATGACGTATCTGGTCCCAAAGAGCTAAAAAAGAAAATTTGGAATGCATCTGACCGAGATAATTCCAGTGAAGTCTACCACCATCATAATAACTCTTTACAAACAGTGATTTGTATATTGAAATTTGAACAGTAACATAGCTGTTAACTGTTAGAATAACGCGTTTCGTTTCTTGTTATGAATTTTGTAATTTTGTGTTGTAAAATATTTATAAAGTAAAAAAAAAAACATTTCCGTCTTATATGGTAACTCCAAAGTTGATATCAAAATTATTTATTACAGGTTTTTAAATTAATAACAATATCAAAACAAGCTTAAAAATGTGATCTAAGAAAATACAGAAACTGGAATGGAACGTAATTCTGACATTTTGATTGAAGTAAACTGTCATGAATATTGTTTTCCCTCCTTTTTCTGTTGCGTATACCGTTGTGTCGTAAGTTCGTAACGCGTCCGTGAGTGTGCTTTTTTTCGTTTTATATATGTACTCAGTGTTTAGGTTTCATAAAATCTACGCAAGCTAAAGGACCAGAGTCCATTCCACATTTTTTATTGATTACGTGACATCACAATCGTAACTGCCAATCACAGCGGCGCAATCCAATTTGTTGCCTATGCGCCATTGAACGAGACGTCACGCAGCGCCCCCATACGTTTCTTCACTTGAACTAACCTAACCGAGGAAAAAATGCCGATAACGTTCTAAGAATTGAACAATTTTATTGAATTTGGTGGTTTAGTGGGTGTAAAAGCTATCCTCAAGAACAGAAACTCTAGCTGAGCCGGCCGGCAGAAGACTCGCAGCTGGAAAAGACTATCTAATCAAGTAAGTGGCACATTGTACTGTTTTTGGCAGACTTCGATTCGTGATCGTCAGTCTTTTCTAGCATTCCGTAGAAATGTTTCATACAGCAACATTTTCGTAATCCATTACATTTCACCCAAATGTGCGAAGCCTGATTGGTTCGCGTACATTTATTTGGTGCCGAAACCCGGGACCTTGAGATCTTGTCCCTAACAAAACTGTTTAACCGAAAGTCTTCCCCCGGTCCTTATTCTAACACCGCCAAACATACCTATTGTAAAACCTTATGGTTGTATCGTTCTTACTTAGCTACAAATGCGATAATCAGCTTACCACCTTCTACTTGTAATTCGTAAAGTTCAGTCACAAAGTGCCTATCTATCTACTGAGGAAGCAAGTTAGTAACTAGGAGATCCGGGTAATAACCTAGCAAATAGTGGATAGATTAGTAAATAGGTACGCATCGTATCTACCAGCCATCTAGAGTTATTTTGTAAATTCAGTGCAAACATTCTCACTTCAAACCGTAGGTTGCTCAATATCGGTGCAATTTAATTCTAGATGATCATCAGTCTTCACTGGGCAGGATAGTTAACTGCTGCAAGACTTTGCCAGGAATAGAACAATTAATGTAAATTTTCTAAGCTTCTCAACAAATTGCAAACCAAACATCCTTATTCTGAGAAGTTTCCAGTCAACAGCCTTATTCTGGTAAAGTTTGTTTTTGTTTTTTTTTTGTTTTAATTGCATTCAAAATAATTAAACAAATACATTACCTATATCATCAGTTTTTATTGTGGTATGTTGGTGACAGTAGCTGGCATTCTATGTTATCCCGTCAAGGAATAATGCTGTTGAACATTGTTTGCTAACGGATAAAAATATTCTGGTCGCTGAATTTTATTTATATTGCGGGTAGGTATTTTGAATTTGGTCTTGCTAGATTGGATGAAGACAGGCCGGTTCGGTATTATGAGGACATGACTTGTTGAATATCTGTTAAAAAAAAAAATATATATATATATACATCTAAGTTCTTTGATAGTTCACATAAAGCTACTTTCTCAAACGAAGTTTAACAGCATAACGTTTACACTATGTCATATACACCACGACGCAGGCTTAAGCCAAAGGCAAAATCCATCGACATGAATCAATCCAAAACGATTCATGACTTACCAGCTTTACGTCGAAAGCGAACTTTAGCAGTTAACCGTCTGACTAAAACTTTAGAGATTGGGATGTCAGCAGAGAAGGACAAACGTCAAATAGATAATTTCATCGCTCATTATACCGAGTGTTCACGACATGCTGCTAGATTTGAAGAGGCTCACGAGGCAATACTAAATCTAGTAGGAACAGCTGCTGAGGAAGATGAAGATGAAATTAGATGCCAGTGCGATGAAATATATTTTGACATTGTCGCAATACATCGACGGCTTACTGCTACTAGTGTAGCAGGGGGTGAAGTCAACAAATCATCTGACAGCTCCGCCTCTCCTTTGGTTGAGGTGAGAGTGAAGTTACCGAAAATAAATTTACCAACGTTCTCGGGTAACATCAAGACCTGGCCAGAGTTCTACGATGTCTTCCAGTCCCTAATCCACGAAAATAGTTCACTTTCTGACACCGAGCGGATGCACTATTTAGCGTCAAGTTTGACAGGGGATGCGTTGGCCGTCATCCGAGTATTTCCGTTCACAGGCAAATATTATTGCGAAGCTTATGAAGCACTCGTCGCTCGGTACAGAGATAAGCGCGAATTAGCATTTACATGTTGGAAAGAGATGCAAAACGTTTCTTTGCAGTCAACTAATGCTCACGAATTCCGCCGTGTATTAGACACATTCAATGAGAACATAGCAATATTAAAGAGACTCGAGTTGCCCATCGAACATTGGGACTTCATATTATGCTACCTGCTTCTGTCAAAATTGACTTCAACCATGCGCTGCGAATTTGAACAAGAATATCCTGACAACGAATTGCCCACATACACAACGCTCAAAACGTTCCTTTATGCAAAATGCGAGGCTCTCGTCCGTGACACACACTTCACCAGCACTGATAAAGGAACTACCGCCCGCAATAGCACATACCAAAATGTAAAACCAAGTACTAGTAAAAAGGTGACGACATCAGCATTCTTGTCAAACACCGAAGTAAAATCATCCGAGACAGCTAATGCACCATCCGTCAACTCAAACATTTACAAATGCACATTCTGTGGGGAAGGTCATTCGATTAACCACTGCCCATCTTTCGCTCAGAAATCAATAGAAGAACGATTGGACCATGCTAAAGCTCATCACTGGTGTTTTAATTGCCTCAAACCATCGCATGGCCTTCGTGATTGTAGATCAATCTTCAAATGTCAAAAATGCCGTCAGCGACATCACAGCCTTCTCCATAGAGATGATAATTTCGATGTGGTCTCTGTTGAATCACCTAAAGAAGAAAGTCAATCCAAACAAAAGGAATCGTTAACATCTGATAAAGAACAGGTAGTGTTGACTAACTTAGGCGATCGGTCATTGGTACTTCTATCAACGGCAAAAATCGAGGTTAAGAATTCCAATGGACATGTTCAAACGCTGCGTGCATTAATTGATTCCGGTAGCCAAGCACATTTCATAACGGAACAAGCTGCGGAATCGTTAGGCATTCGACGAACAGTTTCAACTCGGAAGATCAGTGGCTTGGGCCAATCAACATCATCAGTATCAGGTGTTGTAAATCTGGACATTGCTGTCAGAGGCAAGGTCTTGTTCAATATCGATGCACTTACCTTGCCCACGATATGTAGCAAGATGCCGGCGATAAGACTCAACAAAACAACATGGAATCACGTTCAACATTTGCCATTAGCGGATCCAGAATGTCATTTGCCCGGAACGATTGATATTCTTCTCGGAGCAGAGATCTTTCCATCACTATTACGTAATGGTATAGTTGACGGAGGATCCACTAAACCGTCGGCCCTCAATACTGTTTTTGGTTGGCTGTTGACAGGGAATGTTGGATCCATCAATTCTCTCGATGTGGAAACTACATCATTCTTTGTGAGCAGTGGGACAAACAACGCTAATACACAGACGAAGTTAGACGATGAACTGAAAATGTTTTGGGAACTCGACAATATACCAACTTCTACCAAATTAACTCCGGATGAAGAGCTGTGCGAGACAAAATACGTAAACGAACATTCGCGCGATGACTCTGGGAGGTATATAGTGACTCTACCTTTTAAAACCGAACGTGATGAATTTCCCGGGTCACGGGACATAGCGCTCAAACGATTTCATGCTCTTGAACGGCGTTTAACAAGAGATTCGGGATTGCGTCAACAATATAATGAGTTCATGCGAGATTATATTGATAGCGGGCATATGAGTAAAGTACCGATGCAGGATCTCAGCAAAGGCAAATATTACATACCACACCACTGCGTCATTCGTCCGGATAGTTGCACAACTAAACTAAGAGTAGTTTTTGACGCGTCGGCAAAGGATGCAAGTGGGATTTCTCTTAACGAAACATTACTCACTGGTAAAAAACTTCAGGCCAACATTGCAGAGCTCTTGCTGCGGTTTCGGCTGCATGCCGTAGTATATACATCTGACGTTCGACAAATGTATAGGCAGATCTTATGTAACGACTCTGAACGTGACTATCAACGTATATTCTGGAGATTTGACGAATCAACTCCGCTTACCGAATATCGTCTTAATACAGTGACATATGGAACTTCGTCTGCTCCGCATTCCGCTCTACGCACGATCAAGCAACTTATTCAAGATCACGGCAAAGACTATCCAAACGCAGCGATGGTGTTGGATCAAGACGTTTATGTCGACGACATCGTAAGTGGGTGCTCTACGTTAGAACTAGCACACAAAACTAAAAAAGAGGTAATAGATCTGATGGCAAAAGGGTGCTTTCAGCTACGAAAATGGGCAAGCAATGTACCAAGTTTATTAGACGATTTGCCACCTGAAGAACGTCTTATCAATACAGAAGAAGTGCCTCTGGACGTAGAAACTTCCGATACAATTAAAATCCTCGGCCTCAAATGGAATCCGATCACGGACAAGTTCATGTTTGATGTAAAACCACTGAAACGCAATTGCACTAAACGAACCATCCTCAGTGAACTCGCCCGTATATTTGACCCGTTGGGATTTCTCGCTCCACTGACATTCCTCGCCAAATGCTATATTCAAAAATTATGGATCTTAAAGGCGGATTGGGATGAGACTCCCAATCAAGACATTGTGAACCAATGGGAAAGGTACTGTGATCAGTTGGAATTGGTAAAATTGCTGCAAATTCCTCGTGGGTTTCCTATGAACAAAGTTAAGTCACTTCAACTCCATGGATTCGCTGACAGTTCGGAATCTGGATACGGAGCGGTAGTGTATTTACGTACAGAGGACGACAATAATAAGATCCAAGTGTTTTTCGTTTCTGCTAAGTCACGAGTCGCTCCTGTAAAAAAGACGTCGTTACCACGTCTCGAACTTTGTGCCGCCGTGTTATTGTCAGATTTACTCAAATTCATCGAAGAAACATATTCTCCGTCATTTCCAGAATTCACCACTTACGCATGGTCCGACTCAACAGTTGTCCTTGCCTGGCTTGATTCACCTTCCTGTCGATGGAAAACATTCGTTGCTAATCGGGTAAGCCATATTGAGGATACGATACCGAAAGCGAAGTGGAATCACGTACCGACTGAAGAGAACCCAGCCGACATAGCCTCTCGAGGTCTTCTTCCCGGTGAGTTAGTGCGGAACCAGTTATGGTGGGCGGGTCCGTCATGGCTAGCACAGTCGATTGAACACTGGCCTACGAAAACTAACAAAGATGACAGTGGTGTTATCAAAACTGAAGAACGGGTAACGACGTTACTAATGCATGATACTTCAAATATTCTGGACAAACTTCTGGAGAGGTTTTCATCAATCCGAAAAACACAACGCATTCTAGCTTATTGTTTAAGATTTATTCGTCATTGTAAAAGAGGTCTATCAACTCACACACGTTCTCATATGACAGATGGGCAGTTAAATCAGTCCGAACTTCACGATGCCTTATTGTTTTTAGTTAAAAATACGCAAGCCCAGCATTTTAGCGATGAGATATCTCGCCTCACTGAAGGGAAGACGCTCTCAAAACAAATGCGAAAACTCAGTCCGTTCCTTGATGAACGCGGTCTCCTCAGAGTGGGCGGAAGATTATCACATTCAGGACTTGAATACGAACATAAGCATCCCGCGCTTCTTCCCAGAGAATCCAGGCTTACATATCTGATTATCGAAGCAATTCACCATGAACACTGCCATCCAGGGATAAATACCGTACAGTATTTAATCACTCAGCAGTTTTGGATCTTATCTCCAAAACGTGCTATTCGTCATTGTCTCTCTAAATGTGTCAATTGTTTCCGTGCACGCCCCACTCCTCTCGAACCTTTTATGGGTGATTTGCCGGCGGCCCGAGTAAATCAGGTTAAGCCATTTTCTGTCGTCGGTGTAGATTATGCCGGACCTTTTCGAATCAGATTGGGAAATCATCGCGGTGCTAAGATAGGAAAGGCCTATCTTTGTTTGTTTGTCTGCTTCACTACAAAGGCCGTTCATCTTGAATTAGCTTCAGATATGTCAACGGAAGCGTACGTCGCAGCTCTTCGAAGATTTATAGGTAGACGAGGCAGGGTTAATATCATTCACTCAGATAATGGGTCGAACTTCGTTGGAGCCTGTAATAAACTTAATGCATACATGCAGCAAGCATGTGAAAGAGATCATATAGAGTTTCGATTCAATCCTCCTTCTTCCCCTCATTTCGGAGGAGTATGGGAAATTCAAGTAAAAGCCGTCAAATCACATCTCTACCGTGTCATTGGAGATCAAACGTTAACGTTTGAAGAGCTTAACACTGTTTTCATCCAAATCGAGGCCATGTTAAATTCACGTCCCCTCTGCCCGCTTAGTTCAGATCCGAACGATCTCAATGTATTGACGCCGGGACATTTCCTAACCCTAGAACCTTTGACGGCAATACCGGATCGCGATTTAACGGAACTAAAATTAAATCGTTTAGGACGCTGGCAATTACTTCAGCGATTTCAACAGGATTTTTGGAATCGGTGGAAGGTTGAATATTTACAATCGTTAACGCAACGAGCAAAATGGACCAAACGCTGTCAACCTTTGGCCATATGTGCGATCGTCCTACTTAAAGATGAGAACACCGTGCCGTTACACTGGGCGATCGCTAGAGTAGTTAAAGTACATCATGGTTTGGACGGAGTGGCCCGGGTGGCTACGGTGCGTACCTCTAATGGATCTCTCTTCAAGCGGGCGTTAACCAAGATTTGTGTTTTGCCGAATGATTCAAATGTACATGTAAGCGAATAGTTATTGTTTATTTTAATTATTTTTCAAAATAGGATAGGTGGCAGGCTGAATTTTGCCAAACAAACTTCTCTAGCATTAAGCTGTTTTGACATTTCCATGAAAACTTCGTTATTTGTACATAATATTTTTTTCGTAAATGAATATACCTATCAGATGGGTATGAGGTTTCGTACCTGATTTAGTTTAAGTCCTCATGACGCTTAGATAGGTTATCCCTACTATGATAATAAATATTTTGGTGTGAAAATACCAATCTGTATTTTAGTGGGCGGTATGTTTAGGTTTCATAAAATCTACGCAAGCTAAAGGACCAGAGTCCATTCCACATTTTTTATTGATTACGTGACATCACAATCGTAACTGCCAATCACAGCGGCGCAATCCAATTTGTTGCCTATGCGCCATTGAACGAGACGTCACGCAGCGCCCCCATACGTTTCTTCACTTGAACTAACCTAACCGAGGAAAAAATGCCGATAACGTTCTAAGAATTGAACAATTTTATTGAATTTGGTGGTTTAGTGGGTGTAAAAGCTATCCTCAAGAACAGAAACTCTAGCTGAGCCGGCCGGCAGAAGACTCGCAGCTGGAAAAGGCACACATTTTGTGACAATGTTCCATCAACTACGTTGTATTAGTTGTGGTTTAAATGTGTTCCGGATGAAACGGCATTTAGTTGAATCTGACGATGTCCGTTCATTGTTACGGCAATGGACTTCACTTTCTGAGGTAAAGTACGATTCTTATTAATAGAATTTAATCTGTTCTACCTGAGCTAAATGTTAATTTAATGTATCTTGTTTGTTTTAGATTCCAAATGACAGTGTTGTTTGTCATAACTGCTGGATAATAATTGAACAAACAAGTAATCCATCAAGTAGCAATGCGCCAACAGAATCCATTGTGCATCGAAATGTTTGTATTGGTTGCGGTCATTCATTGCATCGTGTAAGGTCTCACGCCTTATATAATAGTTCAGAGAGAGAAGATGCTATCAGACGCGTGATAGAGCAACAGATTGCACCACTACAGGTAAGCAAGATCCTTCAATGATTTTATGTATGGTTGATGGATTAAGTATTGTTTTTTCCTGATTGGAATAAGATTTTTTTTTTTTTTGCAGTTGAGATCAACAGACAAGATCTGTCAATGTTGGCAAAGAAGTTACCGTTCTGTTCAACGGAATTTAACCACACCATCATCATCAAGTATTAATGAACCGTCAACTTCAACAGCCTCTGATGTATCAACACCATTGCATGTAGAGAGTGAATCAAGTGAGTCAATTGTGGAAGAATTTCAGCCATCTCTGCAGATAGCAACACCAGGACCACCATCTCCGTTGCCAGTTCCACAGGTGCCTATGGATGTCATTCCGTTGCCAGTCCCACAAGTGCCTATGAATGTTATTGAGTTATTGGAATTCGGCCGGGCATCAGACACTCAGGCTCGTTGCTTTTTCCCTAGTTGCCGTCAACTTGAGAGAATGATTGTTCCAATATCAATCAGAAGAAGATTGTTTTCGGAGTATAATTATTATGTGCCAGAAAACTGTCGAATTTGTTCTCACCATTTGAGGAGCAATGACTGGCCTGAATTGATGGAACATGAAAATGTTATCCACACATTTACGGCCCAACATATTTATGATTTTACAGAATTATTAAAACATCAGACATCTATTGACTTTGAAGATGTCCAAAATATGGATGACTACCTGGTGCATTATTGGTTTGGTATGAGTAAGGAAGACTTCAGAAATATATTACTAGAAACCCCACGGCTAGCTAATATACACAGAAGTTCAACTGCCCTTGCTGCATTTTTAATGAAATTAAGAAATGGTGACTCTGGAGATAGAATAAGTTCCTTATTTCAAGTTCCTAGAACTACATTAGAGGGCTTAATGGCAAAAGCAAGAGAACTTTTACACCAAGATTTCGTTCCGAGGCATCTAGGTATACGTCACATAACAAGAGAAGAGATAGCAAGAAGAAATCTTTTAATACCAAATGGCCTTTTTGGTAGCACTGAAAATGAGGGTGAGAGGAGACCAATAATAATAGTTGATGGAACCTACATATATTGTAATAAAAGTGCCAACTATGCCTATCAAAAGAAAACTTACTCTTTGCATAAATATAGGAATTTGGTAAAGCCCTTCCTGTTTGTATGTTGTGATGGGTATATAATTGAGATTTTGGGCCCCTACCCAGCCATAACAACTGACGCTGATATTATAAATAACGAGTTCAGAAACCCAGAGAGTTCACTGCGTGAATATTTTCAAGAGGGCGACGTGTTTATCCTTGATAGAGGTTTCAGAGATGCAGTCCCATTGTTGCAAAACTGTAACTACTCTGTGCATATGCCATCATCATTACAGGATGATGAAAATCAGTTGTCAACATTAGAGGCAAACAAAACTCGGGCTGTTACTATTTGCAGATGGGTGGTTGAAGTTATGAATGGGATTTTTAAGCAGCGGTTTAAAATATTCCGACATGAGTTCAATAATAGAGCTTCGCCACATCTCATGATTGACTTTTCCATAGCTGCTGCCCTAATCAATAGATTTCGACCACCCCTCACAGACAGGTTTGATGCTGCCCAGATATTAGAAATTATACAACAGAAAATGTTCCTAACTAATACATTAAGTGAGTTTATCATACAAAATAATTATAATAGAAGAAGGGCACAGTTCTCAAACATAAATGTTGATAACAGAAATGTCACTGAGTTTCCTCAGCTTGAGTATCATGATTTGATTTTAATAGCTTGTGGTACTTACCAACTCCGTCAAGCCCGATCATATTACGGTGAGCATATCCGCTTTAATGGCCGATATATGATTGAAGTATGCAGGGAAGCATCAATTAACGATTTAAGAGAACAATTGTCTCTCTCCCAAAGCTGTTGGTTATTAAGAGCCAAAATTCAAAGTCGACATATCAGTAGGAAAACTTATTTTGTGTATGTTCTTATTGATAACAGCTTAAATGGGAGAGAGGCAATTAGTCAATATTATTGTAATTGTAAGGTAGGTAAACGAACTGTGGGATGCTGTTCCCACACTATGACCATTTTATGGTATTTGGGCTGGGCTCGGCACCAAAACAATATTGAGCCCCCTGCACCATTTCTTGATGATTTGTTAATTGAATATAACGAAATTGATGATGATACTAATGAATGATAATGGTGAAAACAAATAAAACTATTCAATTACTGTATATTTTTTGTTTTATTTACTCTGTAAAAATAAATAACCCCCAATCTACAATGTCTGAATAATTTCTTTTTGAGAAGTTCAATGTAAAAGTGGAAAACACAGAAAAGTTTCTGACATTAAACTACACAAAAAAACGTGAGAATTTTCACTGTCCATGAAAATTTTTTATTGAGCCTAAGTTACTATGGACATCTGACATTGTTCTTTATATTGTTTAAGTAAAATTTAAATTAATTACAAAATCGTAGAGGCAAAAAAAAAATAGTAAAAATCATTAACTATTTTCCTCTACATAAAATCACAAATAAATTAGATCATTAAATTAAAATCAAAGAAGCATAATAAAGAATAAAATCGGAAGAAATCATCTCAAAAATTCAATAATTATAAAACACTTAAAATAAAGTAAATCCATAAATAATATCTTTGAAACAAATAATAAAACCACTTCAATAATGTCTTGTAGATTCAATATTAATTCATACAATTCCTAAGATAAAAACAAAGCAATATTAATAGATTTTAAAGTTTGCCAATAAATAAAAATAAAAGAATTTGGGTGGTGTGTGTAAGTATGTATGTAGTCCTCTCTTTGTGTGATATGATTATGTAAGTGAATGAGTGTGAGAGGGTGAGTATCTGTGGTAAGCAGTCAATCACTTTGGTATATGCAGAAGCTGTTCAGTCTCATCGTAAGTAAGTTTTTGCAAGTATTCAGTTACCATTTTCTTACATTGCGTTTTAGTCAAGGGATAGATGTTAATAACTTTGTTTATCTTATTATAGATGTAAGGTCCCATGAAGTTAGCAAATCTAGTGCTGAAACTAGTATTTGTAGCATCTTTCCTGACACAGACCCTATCGTTTCTTCGTTTATGTAGGGTTAGGGGATTAAATATTTGTTGACTGTGTTGTAGTAAATAAAGCTGCCTTACGGTCAGGACGTCACAGTTCTTGTACAATTGGGTAGTAGGGAAGAAAATGCGATTAAAGGTACTAACTTTTAGCACTGCACGTTGAGCGATCTCAAGACGCTTCATCGTTGCCACCCCAGGAGGATATACAGTATGTCAGGAGCGACTGACAGAGAGCATAATACATCTGCTTCAGCAGTTGTGGATCAGCGTAAATTATTAAAAACAAATATTAATTTACGTACCCTACACAATTTTTATATGTTCCTTGAAATTAAGGTTGCTGTCAATTATTACGCCTAGGTATTTAATCGCCTGCACACGCTCAAGGGAAGGACAAGTGCAGGTTGATTTTGATTGACAGTCGTGTGAGACGATTTCCAGGGTACTAGCCACTCCACTTACATTCCTAATGCCGAAACAGACACACTCAGTCTTGTCCACATTTGAAGGAAGAATGTTACTCTGCAGCCACCCCTGAACCATGTCAAAACCAAGCTGCGCAGCACCAAATACCTCTCCCCAGGTATCGGCAGCAAAACAGAGGGCAGTATCATCTGCGAAGGAGATTATTTCGCCATGGGAGAGTTTGAGATCTGTGAGCTGGTTGATATATATCAGAAATAATGTAGGGCCCAAGATGCTGCCCTGCGGTACTCCGTGCGAGATTGGGAGGTCATCACTCCTATGCGTATCGAGACGAACACATTGAGATCGCCCAGACAGATAGCTTTAGAAAAGCTCATGCTGCACGCCTCTAATCCCCAACCTTTCCAGCTTACTCAGGAGGATGGAGACAGAAATCGTATCAAAAGCCTTTGCCAGGTCGAGGAAGATAGTGAGACATTTTTTTCTGGTATCTAAGTTAGAGCTTATGTAATTTGTAAGTTTATTGACAGCTTGCTCAGTCGACTTACCCTGCCGAAAACCGAATTGATTGGAAGACAAAAAATTGTTATTTTCCAAATAGTCTACCAGTCTTGAATTAATAACTCTTTCAAGGATCTTTCACAGTGCTGGCAAGCTATCTCCACTCTTATGAATTGGAACCATCTCTGCCTTCTTCAGGCAATCCGGGAACAATCCCGACTGCAGACATCTGTTGAATATTTTAGTAAAGGGACGTTAAAGAATGTTTTTATATGCTTTCAAAAATTCAGCACTAATATTATCACTCCCCCTGGCACAGTTTGACTTTAGTCCAAGGATGAGACGTTCAACCTCCGAATCTCCATTAGTGTTTTGTCTAATTTCCTTTACACGATTTCCTACGTATGTGTTCCATGGTAGCTCTCTCTTTATCCAACACAATGCCACTCCGGAATCACACCAACAGAATTCATCGCAGTTCAATTATAGGCTTTTTCGTACATCAACCAGTAGCCTGGAACCTATTAGTGCTGCTAGTAACTCTAGTCGTAGTATTGTTACTTTTTCAGGTGGAGATATCCTTAATTTGGCAGAGAGTAAACGAACTGTCACGTTACCCTTATTTACGGTTTTCAGAAAGACGCCTGCAGCGTAGGCATCTTTGCTTGCATCACAAAACATGTGGAGACTTGGTGCAATTTTGTGGTGCAAAGACTTAGCTAGGATATCTGCTGTGTTTTTGCAGTCTGTGACTTGATTAAGGACCCCCTGTAAGCTCGACGCAATCTCGCGATGGGATGACCGCTAGCGCGCTCCGGTTTGTTGCTATTTCACCTAGAGCGAGATAGGGCGCTAAAAAAAAGAGACAGTGCTATAACTGCTCAGGCGCGTGGCGGGGCAGATAGCGCATAGAATGGCAAATTGGACACGGCGCGTGGACTAACTGATAAGCGTTGAATTTTTATGTTTTGCTGTTTGTTAGCGAAACTTTTTGGTAAATAGCTATTGACTTGTTATAAAAATATTTATTACTCTACCTACAGCATTCTATTACAACTTGTGTTCATGAAATCTAAATATGAAGATTTATGATTACATTTGAAATTAGAAAATATTATAAGTAGAATTCCTACAAAGAATGTTGTTTTTTAGTCTGAGTGTACGAAACACATCGAAAGAAAGAACAACAAACATAGTATAACATATCAAAAAAAGAAAATTACAAAAGGAAGCTTTAGCAAACAGATTAATGAAGCGTTGTATTATATTATTCTGTCTCGTATAGGTAACTTTCTTGGTAGTCGTGGATCTATAATTTCGGGTAAAATACATTGTAGGTAAAATTGTTTTAATTTACTCGTATCTATATTTGAATCCCAGAACTGCTGGTATTTTTCCACTTTTTCATAAACTATTGCTTTAGGTGTCCATACCACAAAGAAACAATGTTTTCTCCTAGTTACATTCAGTTGCCCTTGTACTTGGTAATAATAGTTGTGATTTCTTTTTAATTTAATTTTTTGTGAATCTTTTTCGTCTAGTGTACAATTTTTTTTTTGCATTGTAGCTTCTTCCGGCGTCATACTTTCTGCTACAGATGGGCACTTGATTTCTAGAATGGAATCGTGACCAATCAGTCCATCGGGACTTGCTCCGAGATAGGGACAGTCGTTATCAATAAATAAACCGCATGGTATGATATCAACTCGTAACAATGACCCCTGTTTCTTTTACCGCTATGGGTTCGTTTCTGTTTCCGTATCTTGTTGCATCGCTTCCTTTAAAAGTTGAAAACAGTATGGTTTTGATAGTGTTTTTGCATGAAGTTGTTGCTTTCATTTTACAGACCTGTCCGAACATTGAGGCGGTAAAACGCAATTTCCTTTGTTCCACCCACTCGGGATTTGATGCTTGACCTATAGTTTCTTGTTCTATTTTCTTTATTTCATCAGGGGATGTTTGAATATTTCTTAAAAATTGCTCCTTTTTTTCTCTAATAAAGCAGTTTCTAGATCTGCCTCTGCTTCAATATCTCCATAATGTTCGTCAGCTCCCGTCGTTATTTTGGCTCGTTTGAATTTTCTGCCGCTGTATGTAGCCGATTTCCTTTTTAATATTTTCTTGTGTCTTTCCACATACTTGTTTGAGAATTCTCTCGTTTCATCAAGACTCGTAGAAGCGTTATGCAATGTTTCGATCAGGCTTTGATTATTGTGTTTCATCGCAGCTGCATAACAGCGCGACTCATAAGAGCCACGTAATGAATATTCTTTGCCTATCAGAAGGCTTTCTATATTATTTGTTAGTAGTAGGTAGGTAGTAGTAGGTAGGTAGTAGTAGGTAGGTAGTAGTAGGTAGGTAGTAGTAGGTTGGTAGGTAGTAGGTAGGTAGGTAGTAGTAGGTAGGTAGTGGTAGGTAGGCAGTGGTAGTAGTAGGTAGGTAGGTAGTTACTGTGCTACAAGCTACGTGTAGTTCCCAATTGGTGTTGTTATTCAACAACCTTAATCAGAACGTCCTTGATGGCTTTGCCATGTTTTGTTGGAGGTTAGGGCTGCCACAAAATTTCTTATGAATATTTTAATTAAATTGTCGTTGTAAGTACTGGACTTATAATGCAAGTAGGTAGGTACCCAGCTATGAAATACACAGTGCATGTGCTTAAATGAAGGTTTTTTACAAAAGGTACACAGGGTGGTGGGTAATTTAAGTTCTGGGTCAGTTAGAATTCAATGTGTGAAGTGATTTAGTTATTTGCGCAAATACTGTATAGCGTTGCAATTTCGCAATACTTTCTATTACATGTTTTTTTATTTCCTTTTCCATCTAAAATGTTGTTTCCATTGGAAATAATATTTTAGATCGTGGCAGTTACTTATTTTGACTTTCACAAGTCCCGTAATTGGTCCAAAATGATTTGACTAAACACTGTTTAACATTGATGGGACGTGTATTAGTCGTTAAATGTTGTAGTCGCTATTCAGTTTACCTTTAAGTTAAGTTCATGAGTACCTTGTGAACAAAATATTGACTAAATAAACATTTAATTTTCCTTTTTTAGAAGATGGAAAAACAACTCCGCCGACCTTTGTTAGGGAATAGAGCATATAAGGAACATTCTACAGAAATGTTGGAAGTTGCTGTGGACTTAGCAGAAAAGAAAATTCGTCCCTTGAAGCTGAAAAACGATTCCACATACCATGCAGAACTATAGACAATAAAGTGATAAATAAGCATACTAGGAAGCCAGGCGGACAGCAAAGACTTTCTGAATCAGAAGAACAAAATATTGTTAATGTCCAGAGAGCAGCAGTTTCGGAGCTCCTCTATCTCGTTTTGATCGAAGTCTCGTTGTGTTCAACTACCATAAAGGTAACAACAAAGAACATATTTTTAATAATAAACCGCCAGGAAAGTATAAAAATAATTTGGTCCGACACAAAGATAAATTAACAGTAACAGCTGCACAAAATATAAAAAAAAACCTTTTTTTGCAAAAATAAAACGGACCAAAAAAAAAACCAAAAAAGTGAAAAATAACTTTAGCTTCTGAAGTCGGTGACGTTTGTATGATTGATTTAATTTTTTTGTCACCGACTTCAGAAGCTAAAGTTATTTTTCACTTTTTTGGTTTTTTTTTTGAAGTCGGTTTTATTTTTTGCAAAAAAAGTTTTTATTTTTCACTTTTTAGTGGTTTACATGTGCTTGGTACACATGGAAAGTGCATACCGTTACAATTACAACAAGCCCAAACACGACTAGTATACATTGTCTCATTATGGAGTTCCGTGACTCTTGGCTTCATCATCAGATCTGATGGTAGAATGGTTCTTATCAAACGCAAATGCTTCACTTGTTGTAGAAAATACCAAAATTGCTGTACGTTATCCTATAAAATTTGAAAAATTCCCTCGATTTCGCCAAGATTCCATCATCAGATCCCGACTTGGCGACTATGGGACTAACTTGGAAGTATACCCTTTCAAACAAAAAAAGAATTTTTCAAATCGGTTAAGGCGTCTTCGAGTAATCGGTGAACATACATAAAAAAAAAAAAATAAAAAAAAAAATACATACAGTCGAATAGAGAACCTTTGGAAGTCGGTTAAAAAAGGTTCGCGCTGCAAAAACGTCAGATGAATTTAACATTTATTTCGATCATTTAAGAAATACTTTATAAGACATACCCAAAAGTAATATACTCAATTACGACGAAACCAATCTATCGGATAATCCTGGATCGTCCAAGTGCATCTTCAAGCGCGAAGTAAAGTATCCTGAAAGAGTACTCAATCACACCAAAGGCAATAATATCTCAATAATGTTCGTAGCGGTGCCAAAAATTAAATAGCTAGCTAGCTACTAATTTTACAACAAATTTTCTTATCTTTGGTAGAGATGTCTCTATACAGGGTGTAAACCACCTCATCACGAAGCCTCAACCAAGCATTCTGTACATCATACCAAGTAACTTTATGCAAAAATGATTGCTGGGAAACGAATTTTTTTTTGGGGTGAAAAATCATATGTTGTAGTAGAACTCAATGTAACGCACTTAAAACATTGTGCTGATGGATGGATTGAATAGTACGAGGTTCGTAGAGATGTTAAAAGTAAAAATCATACACTAAAAACTGCATTAAAAAAAAAGTTGTCACAAAGTTGGAACCTTGACCCCCAATTTCTCCGTAACTAGAAGGTTCCCTCCAAGGTATGGTGCAGAACAAAAAAAATATCGCAACAACGAGGAGCCTTTCGGCTTCGTGAAGAGGTGTTTTACAGACAGACTCGAAGTATGAATTTAGCTGAAAGTCGGTCTTGTTATGCGTCAAATCTTACCTCTCTTGCTGAAATAAATTCGAAAGTAGCCGATAACCTTGCTATAGCTTTTTTTCGTACTTAATTACTCGCCATCTCATCAGACATCTCTTTTCTTGCCATATCATTCTTTATACAGTCCATCCATCATTTCTTCGGTATTTCTTCCACATTCATACTCGAAAAGAATTTTCTCGGAAAGAATTGTCTTCATTACGTGCCCATACCACGACAACTTTTCAGTCACCGGCGCCACTTCACACTTCCTCTTTTGTACTTACTCAGTTTTTTTATTTTATCCATTTGCGTAAAACCACACATCCCCCTTAGCATTCTCATCTCAACCCAAACCAATTTCCAACTATAAATCAAACGGACAGTATTTAGCCATAATTTTGTTGAATCTAATGACAAATAGATAAATACATATATAAATACATATTATGTATTATATAAATACATATTATGCTTAGTTTGGACTATAAAAAATCGTGTTTTTTTTACAGATTATCATCAGCAGCAGGAGGTGTCGTCATTTTTGTTGAACCAGCTAAGAACATCAAGAAAAAAAAAAATTGCAATCAAAATTGATCAGAGCACAAAAGAAAAACAAAACCCTTGAATCCAGAATAGCCAGCGCTGGAAAAATGTCTACAGATCTTTTATTTAAAAAACTGACGAACAAAATGACACCAACAGCAAAAATTTTTACAAAAATGCAGTACACCCAGACAAGCAAGACGCCTTCTGGTCGCAAATTCTCTCTAGAAGAAAAACTACGAGTACTCTCACTTTCGTTATATAAAAAGAGTCCAAGAAGCTACCCACCCTCTTTTGGCAAAATATTTTGCGTTGCCATCCACTAAATCTCTAAAAAGACTTTTGACGAAAATGGAAGTGGAGCCAGGGCTAAAAAATGCATCCATATAAAAATTAAAAATAACGTCAAGGAGCTCTGTCCAGAAGACCGTATACCAGAAGATGCAGCTTAATTTTCGACGAAATGTCAATTTCCCCTCAAATACATTATAACGCTGCAAAAGACTAGGGTTCACATTGGATGGCAAAAAAATTGCAGACCATGTATTGGTGTTCATGGTGACCATGGATTGGTTTAAGAAAACTTTTCAAGCAACCCGTTGCATATTATTACACCAACTCCACTAATAAGGCTCAATTGAAAAAAATGTTGCAGAAAATCGTAAAGTACTCGTATGTACGTAGTGCAGGATTAAAGGTCGTATGTTCTGTCTGCGATCAAAGCACAGTCAATGTGAGTGCACAGTCAGTTTGAGTTGGTAGAAGAAACAAAAAACAAATATTTAAGAGAAGGAAAGGAATGGAAGACCGAGATTATTGAAACAGGGAAAATAATGCCTCTATTTGATGTTCCACATTTATTAAAAGGAGTCAGCAACAATTTACTCACAAAAGATTTTAAATATTATGATTTTGATGAAAAGTGCGAAAAGACTGAAATGGGACTACTGTAAGCAAACTTATGAAGCTGATAAGTCATATGGAGAGTTGAAATGCCTGCTGAGAGTGACAGATGAGCACATCTATGTCGACAAAATGAGAAAAATGAAAGTGAAACCAGCAGCCCAAATTTGTAGACACACAGTAGCAAGAACTGCAGGACATCTCGTGGCAAGAGGACACATTCCGAGAGAATGCCAAAATTTGGTAAAATTTACCACACTAATGGACAATCTCTTTGATTCATTAAATTCGAATACTTTTCATGTGCCTGATGGGAAAAAATATAAAGGATGTGTACGACGATGTAGTCCACACCATGATTTGTGGAAGAATGCCATCAAAGTGTTAGAAACTGTGACATTTATTAAGAAAATTAAGGACAAAAATAACAAAATCCGTATAATTGAAACGAAAGCCTTCCGAAACGAAACCTTCTATAAAAAATGTCAGACGTATAATTGAAGGAATGCAACAATTATGGATATTTTTGTCCCAATCATATTCATTTGATGCTATGCTAACACGCAATTTCAACCAGGACCCACTAGAGAATTTCTTTGGGTTTTTTTTTTTTTGGGACAAGCCCGCCACACACGCCCAACCCACTGTAACTCCTGAAAGCCAGAATCAACAGTGGCGACCACCAGAAAAGCGCCGAGACAATGAAGCTCGACGAAGTCCCAGAGAATGAATTTAACTGTCTTGGATCCCGCAACGAAATTAATCAGAAAGTATAGCGGAGGAGTAGGAAAAAAACTGTAATTTCCACTTCTTCTTTGGGAATAACAGAAGTTATAGGGCGAGGAATACGGCGCCAGACACGATTGCATGGGGCCTTTAAGTCCCTCTTAATTAATAATTTTAACTCGCCCCATTCGCTGCATGCAAATTGCGAAAAGAATAATGATGGCTGCTTGCAGAATCTTGATTTTTTTGGTTAGAGAAAATATTGCGGCAACTTCTGATATTCCCAGTTCCATTGATAAAGAGACACCACAATTTTCTGAAAGCATCGAAGACGAAATTGTGGTGCCTCTCATAAATTTAAATACAAATGTTAATGATGTTGGTCAGGGCAATTATGTGTGGGTGGCAGTGGCAAAGGGTGAAAATAGTATGAGGGGAATACTATTTTCACCCTTCGCCACTGCCACACACTTATGTGTGCCGAAGAAAAAAAATGAGAATTATTTATTTACGTTTTTTTCTCATGTTAATTTTGACCTCATTTTCATTATTAGCGACCCCAAAAATCACGAAAACGACACCCATGACGAAAAAACTAAAAAATTTCGTCGGCGCCATTTTAGATTTTTATTTTGACCTCATTTTCATCACCAGCGACCCCAAAAATCACGAAAACGACACCCATGATGAAAAATCCAAAAAATGTCGTCAGCGCCATTTTGGATTTTCATTTTGACCTCTTTTTCATCACCAGCGACCTCAAAAACCACGAAAATGACACCCGTGATAAAAAATCTAAAAAACGTCGTCGGCGCCATTTTGAATTTTCATTTTAATCATCAGCGACCCCAAAAACCACGAACACGACACCCATGATGCAAAATCAAAAAGAAGTCGTCGGCGCCATTTCGGATTTTCATTTTTAACCTTATTTTCATTATCAGCGACGCCCAAAAATTAATAAAATGCAGAAGAATTATAAAAACTAAAAAAAGTGATTTTATCATGTCAAAAAAAAAATTATGGTTGGTAACTTTCAAATACGATACACCGACCATTACTCATTCTATTTTGTTCTACCACACATACTTTCTTTTTTTTTTTGCATTTTTGCAATTACTTTGACACTACGTGTGTGCCTTGTTCCCGAAGGTAAGCCGGTAGGAATGGGCTTCTAAGGTGCCTTCGGGCTTGGTGGGGGGTTGGTTCTGGGAAAATGCATTAAAAATGTATCAAAAAGCTGAAAATTTGTAAAAAAGATATGTACGGCGATCCTGATAGCAAATCAAATAAGGGCCAAAGAATATAAAAGAGGTAAAAATTCTTTAATATACCCATCAAAAGAAATGGAAAAATGTTTTGTACAAATTCAAAATTTAGTGACAGACATTCTAAAATAAGATGTTCCAAAAAAAAAACTTAAAAAATAGAATAAAAATGTTCACTGTTAAATTTGTTGATTTTCTATTCAGTTGTGAAAAACATAAAATAATATAAAGAAACTATTTTTATATTAAGAAACTATATTAATAATTGTGTTTTCAACACAATTATTAATGTGCTTTTATATAGTTGGTGTCGTTCAATTAACAGGATTTTGTCTAAATAACATGGTGAGGACGAAATTAAAACAGTAGCGCAAGCTTATAAAAATAAACACCAGACAAATAAATAAGCAATTTTGTCAAATAAAATAAGTTGTTCTTTATGTAGTTTTTGAAAGAACAATGCTCTTTTTGGACTAGGAAAAAACAGAAATTAGTCCCGAGATGAGACTATCACCAATAGGTAGTGCATTGTTAATGTAGTTTTTGGATCCCATCAGTTTCTTTTTAAAAGCTGGGAAAATATAGAAAATCGTTAAAAAAATACCATTTTAATTAACAGAACGCACCATACAATATTTAACTTTGAACGCATCCGTAATTACTTCAGTTACTAGAATAGTCCATGCTTATTCTTAAGTCTATGTCTATTTTATTTTTTAATTGAATTTAAATCCCAAGCAATGTGAATCGTATTAATTCACGTTGATTATTAAACTAAGCTTACCCACTAATAGAATCTGATGTTACTTCGTGGTAAATAGTGAAATAAAGCCATAAATTAAATATAAAAACGAATAAGTTGACATTCAAAATCGATACTAACATAAATCGATTGATTACGTCCCTCCCTATTTTTGACAAGTAAATAAAAATGAATTTCTTTTTTGACAAATCGCAAATGACAATAATTCCTCTGCGCACTACGATTTATTATCTGTCTGACATCGTCAAAGATCACAAGTCGACTGACCGCTGCGTTTGCGATTTTTTCCGCAAGGTTCATAGGGTACAAAATATACGTACGTGCGAAAACAAATCGCAAACGATTTATTTTCGCAGTGCGCGGATTGTAGTACATTTCAGTAGTTCACAGATTGACGAATTTTCTTCGCAACGATTTATTTTCGTAGTGCGTGCATACCCTTACTTACGGACTCCGATTATTGTCCCCCGTCTTCATGCATTCTGTGTGTTAACTGTGGATTATGTGTAAATCGCATTGCGCGACACATTGTCCTAGAGCAAAACACAAGAGTGAAATATGCATTCTGTGTGTTAACTGTGGATTATGTGTAAATCGCATTGCGCGACACATTGTCCTAGAGCAAAACACAAGAGTGAAATCTGTTATTGCTGAAAGTATTTCCCCTCGTATCGTAAGTTTTTAGTATATTTCTTGCACCTTTTCACAACAGATTTTAGACTACTGAATTTAATCAATAGGTGGTATTTGTAACTCGTTAACTTACGATTTAAACTGCCTTTACTATTTCATTTATTGTTCGCTTAAATCCTAATTATTGAAGTTTTTTTTTTGGGTTTTTTACTTAAAGTCGATTATTGTTGGCATGGGTTTTTCAGCAAGTATTTCATTTTACAGATTACCGAACATGATAATATCTGCCAGGCCTGTTTAGATGCTATAATGATGAGGGTTAGTGAAATTATCCATGAAGAAATATCAAGTAATGACAACCAGCTTCCTGGAAGTAGTCATACTCAAGCAGTGGGTCACTCTAAAGCAGTATGCCTAATGTGTGGATGTTCAATCCTTCGCAGAAAAAGTGACCAAATATTATGCAGCAATCCCTCAGAACTGCAACAAATGATTGCTACCATCATAACTTACCTAACTAGTGACCCGTCTCGGATTCGCATGGGTGCAATATACAGGGTGTAAAAGACCTCATCACGAAGCCGTCAACCAAGCATTCTGTACACCAAACTAAGTAACACTGCGCAAAAATAATTGCTGGGAAACGAAATTTTTTTTTGGACCTAAAAAATAATCAGATTTTTGTAGCGCGCAATGGTTGGCGCGCTACCGACTGTTCCAATGTGTGCGTTGTGCCTACACGCCACACTGCACACAGCCAGGCGGCGCGGCTCCGCCCACCGCGCATTACTGACGACGCTACCAGCGTAGGTACCTACTTACCTAGCAAAAAGTATTAGGTAAATTAACTTCGATTAAACTCATCATCATCATTTCAGCCGAAAGACGTCCACTGCTGGACATAGGCCTCCCCCAAGAGTCGCCACATTGACCGGTCCCGTGCGACTCGCATCCAACGGATTCCCGCAACCTTCACCAGGAGGTGGAGGTCTTCCGCATCGTCTTCCGGTTCGCGGTCGCCACTCTAGAACTTTTCAGCCCCATCGGCCATCCGTTCTACGAGCAATGTGTGCCCACTGCCACTTAAGTTTGTTTGTTGTTTTTGTTTACGATTCAACTACTCACAAGAAAAGATACTTGTTTGAAAGTAGGTACATGTGCATCGCTTTATTGTCATCTACTTAACTGATCTAGCATCGATGGACACTGCACGTGAAAACAGACGCATTCTCTCTTCTACCTACTTCTACTGCTCGAGTGGCCTCCATCGTATTTCCTTAGGCCTTACGATACCTCAACAGTTAAACATGTACTTACGAATTTTTGCGATTATTACTGATAGCCGGCATTCGGCCGGCGTTTCAGCCGGCGTTCGAGAACGAGACTGCAATGCAATCAGCCAAAACACACTCGCTCACAATTACTCACAAACACAATTTACTCACAGTAGCATCACTCCTCTACCTATCACATCTCTAACTTAATCACCATCACACAAAACGAAACACGCACGATTATGGTGCTTACTGCCATGCGCAATGCGAAATGTCTACAAACAAACAGAAAAAAAGAAACATGGACGTAAATAAAAAGTTGCGCAATAAAAATACGCATGCACACTCGATGATGCCAGAAACGGAACTAATAATTATTCTTAACATTTTGAATTTCTTTGTGGGATAGGTTTTAGGTACGCTAGCGGGCCGCGCGGCTCGGCCGGCGGTGTCGTTTGATGCTTTGATGTACGCCGATATAAAACAAACTTAGCGTTTGACCACTTTTCAATCTTAACGCTAAAGGCTTAAGGGTCAAAACTGGTTAACCGCCGTCTGTGTCAAGTGTTTGTGGATAGGATAGGATGTGACGATGTGAGTGTCGTTAGAGTTTGATTTACGTGGTCCCGATTCCCGAGGCGGTATCTTTAAACATTTTCGGCAAAATTTTCTCATTCCATTTTGAACTTAACAACTAACATTTTGTGGTTTAAAATTTTCCCAGTGAACCTCGAACCTAATCTTGTAGCGATAAAGTTGAAAATCTATTAAATAATTTTACACTCGTCTCCGGCGCCCGCGCCGCTGTACCTAATGCTAGCATCGATCGATCGATCGATCGATCGATCGTTGATGTAGCTAGAATTCCGTACCTAGGTACTTCCTTGCAATTTTATGATTGACGCAAATTTAGACATTTTTCCCCAAGTGTCTGAGTTTGTTGCTTTCATGAAGTAGCAAGGTACTTGCATTAACTAAAAAAAAACATACTTTCCGAGTATTAATTTATTGCTTAACATTTTCAGTAAGGTGTAAATTATTCAGTAAATGCTGTTCAGTTTATTTAAAAACCTGCTCTAAAAGGATTTAATTTGAAGTAGGTACTTAAGTTAAAAAGTATGAGTGTTATTGATATTAACTAATTAAGGAAACAGATAAATTCTCAGTCATTGGTTTAGGTAGGTAGTTAGATCGAAGAAAGGCATTCCTGCTTACCTACCAAGCACCTGTGAAAAGACGTATCGCACACGTTTTAATGTATGACAGATTACTTTCAAATTTTCCAAGGAATTTCAAAACTTATCTTTTGGCAGGGTTCAATGATAACATAACATCACGCCTGTAATCCTCGAAGGCTTAGGCAGGGTGTACCGAATAGTACACTCCCATTTCAAACGTTATGTTGCCCAACTAAACCGTTTTTATGGTTTGTATGCGCGAACGAAAAAAAAACAGTATTAAAAATACAAAATTAATAACATTTCTACTTGAATCTGCAGTTTTTTAAATTATTTTGTTGTGGGTTCTTCGATAGGTATTGCAATTTGCAATTCGGTATCTCAAAAATCCGCAGAGTAAACTTGTGTTTAAAATCGCAAAGCAAATAACCCATACTTAATCCACGTTTTTTAAAAACAAAGCTGAAATCAATAAAGTCCTTTAATCGATCAGCTGAGTACGCCGCGCGGGTAGGTTACCTACCTAACACGGCCGTCACATTCATGCGTTGAACTCAAATGACTCGAGGTCACGCGCCCCGCGGACACAGCTGATACCGCGCGCTTGTGTGCGTGAGACGACCACGGCGTTGTCAATGTGTGTGTGCGCTTGGCTTGCGCGTACATTGCATTTCGTCAACTTCAAACGCATAATTTGTTAAGAAAATTTTAAAATTTTGATAATGTTTGTTTGGAAGTAAAAATTATGATGACGCTTAGAATTTGATGATGCAAAAAAGTAGAAAAAAAAAATGACATTTTGACCCTCAATATCTCCGGAACCTGTGATTTCCCAGGTATTGTCTAGAAGTAAAAAATGATCCCATTGATGGGCAGAATATGAGGTTTTCGTTTTCGTTAAGAGGTCTTTTACACCCTTTATTGTATAAAGATGTATTATGCATAATTATAAACCTTTCTATTGAATCACTCAGTCCATTCAGTAGTTTTAAAGATCGAAGCGTACAGAGGCGGGAAGTGATTTTATACTAAGCAAAGATATTTTCTATGGTAACCAACGGTTAATCATGTATCTTGGTTGATGTTCACAACTTTAATTCTTATTATGACTCTAAACTGTCCAATAATAATGAAAAATCAATAAGTTGTGCCTCATTTCTCGCCATTAAAAGGTAAAGTTATTTATGAATTTATATAGAATGTGTTCATCAGTTGGTTTTTTGTTTTTGTTTTATTTAACTTCAACAGATCGAGTTTGTCATTCATGCTGGATGAAAACAAGAAGAACTGATGAAAACAAGAAGAACTGCTCTACGCAAGCAGGTAGACCAAACAGAGAGGGAATCTGTAGCATTACCTTCAACAAGTATGGTAGTCGGAAGAGTCTCAAGCAGAACAAGATATTGTATGTTTATTTCCACGTCTAGAATATCAAGAGCTTATTTAATTCTCTTTTGGGACTTATCAACTTCGCCAAGTGCGCTCTTACTATGGGGAACATGTAAGATTCCATGGGCAGTACTGAATCGAGGTCTGTAGGGAAATACCATATTCTCTGGATTTTTCAGATTTAGATGTAAATATAAATGAAGTCTCTATAATAAGAGGTACAATAAAGTCAAGACACATTGGGAGGAAAGAGTATTACGAGATTAGGGATATACCATATTCTCTGGATTTTTCAGATTTAGATGTAAATATAAATGAAGTCTCTATAATAAGAGGTACAATAAAGTCAAGACACATTGGGAGGAAAGAGTATTACGAGATACATTTGAATTAATAATAATACATCTGGGCTAGCTGGCACTAAAGAATACTCGTATTGCTGTAATTATCTTGCTGGTCGACGCACACTTGGATGTTGTGCCCATGTAATGACCATAGTTTGGTATCTCGGCTGGGCCAGACATGAACAAAATGTAACTGCTCCAGCTGCATCCTTGATGAGGTATTCATTAGAGAATAGGCTTGTTAACTGAAAAAATCTAATTAGTCCGTCAATTAGATTATCAAGAAATATTTGACCCGTATTTTTTCTTTTGTCACATAAACCAAAATTGACGAAGATACGTCGCTGTTTGGTATCATTCTTAGTGAGTTCTGACGTCACGAGCTTCCACTCCTGAGTTTTGATGCGTTTTATCTTTGTCAATATTCGTTGCTTTACAAAAACAAAAAATACGTGTCCATTATTTTCCAATACTCGAAATGACGGACTAAATAGATTTGCAATTTATTGATGGTAGAAACTAGCCTATTGTAATAAAAAATATGTGAAAAACAATGGGTGTTTTTATTTGTCGTATTTTTAAATAATAATCTTAAGAGTTATGTAGAGCCATTTTTAAGAAATCTCGACTAATTGGGCGGTTCCTACCTTACCCATATACATAGACAATGGACTGAGCCAATCAAATGTCAATTAAAAGCGGGTAGAAGTGTCAGAGCGACAAGCTTAGATGTTGGTCTCATTGTATTTTTCTATGTCTTACAGGAAATAGATAGTTGGACCAATAACCGCCAATAACTGTTTTTCTCTCTTTTTAGAGAGTATGGTCAATTTCATATACTTAGGTAATGTTGGGAATAATTACTCATGGTAACACGGACTGAATCTGAGTTCCTGTACATCCCTAGTATTTAGTGAGGTTATAGAACATCACTACTGGGGTGTTGGTTTTGGTTTGGTTGTCTTGGGTACGCGGTGAAAGAAATTTACCAATTTGTTTTGTGCTACTTTATAATTAATAAAGCTTCAAGATATATCGGCCACTGATTTCTTTATACCCATAATAATCAACAGGTATGAGTATGACGTAACCTAAAGCCACAGAAAATTATTATTTAATTATTATTATTCTATTCTATTCTATTCTATAACTTCAAAAAACGTATTTCATGATCACTTGATTCTCCCACCTTTTAAAATTATATTGAAGGCCGTACTAAGTTATATTTATATAGGCGAATTGAATGATATATTTTTTTTGATCAAGTTACGTTTTGGAAGATTTTCCTAGTCCAAGCTTGTTAGCCGTATTGCCATTGTTCTATATGCTTCCTTACTAATTTGCTTGTTTTTTATTTGATAAAGTTTTACTATGACATTTTAAATATAGAGAAAAAATAAAATGAACTAAAACTTTGTCAAATGAAAACAAGTCGACTAATACATGGAAGTGCCAGGATAGCTCGAAATTAATTTTCTTACGTTTTTAGCAATTAACAGGTCAGTGTCAGGTTGTATTGTTGCGACTAATTTTTCATTAACTGCAACCTGAATCTGACGTGCTAACTGCAAAAAAACGTAGGAAATGTTTTATTTCACGGGCTGCCCTGGCACTATCACCCAGCCAGTAGGCATTATGTATAGGTAGGGTACCTATAGCTATATATATCACAAGTTTGTGGATGGCGATAATAGATGGCGCTATTTGTCCGATCAATTAACATTAGCGGTCTTCAAAAAATTCTGCGAGGGGGCTCTCTATACCCGTTATATTACTTTACTTTATGGACGTGCCTCGGTTGTGGTTCGCACAGATCGAGTCCGCCATGGAACCTCAGAAGCAAGGGGCTGCAGCAAAATTCGACTTGGTCATTGCAAGGCTGACCAGAGACGCCTTACAACAGGTTAGCGATTTAATTTGTTAGCCACCTATCGATAAAAAATATGGTACTTTGAAACAAAGGTTGTTAATGGCCTACGAAGAGAGCACCGAGAGGCAATTCCAGAAATTGGTCGGAGAAATGGATCTAGGATCACAACGCCCGTCGCATCTACTACGACGTACGCTGGCGCAAAAGACAGAGATACCAGCAGAAGCCTTACAGCGACTATCAATTTCGCGACTGCCAGGACACTTGAAGGTTGTTCTTTCGGAGTGTCAAGATCAGAAAATAGAAATACTCGCGAAAATGGCAGATATGGTAATGGAAAATTTAAACAGTGCAGAGGTGGCCACTATATCGTCAGCAGCGTCCGGCAGCAACGGACATGGCAACCGTAATGAACGGATTTACTACGGAATTGCAAGAACTAGGGCAAGAAGTGAACGAGATACGCGGACGTAGTAGGGGACGAGGAAAACGCGGAAACTGGCTTAGATCACAGTCAAGATCGAGACGTCCACGTAGCACTTCGGAGAGTCCAGAGTGGTTATGCAGCTACCAATATAGTGTAAGGAGGTAAGGAGATGTGTCGGATTGTATGTTTTAGCATGTTAGTTTTAGAACGTAACTGTCACTGTCATTTCTTTGTTTTTTGGTTCATTTCCGTTTCTCGATCTTACTCTGTGTGTGAACCCTAATTAGTAATATTGAAATCTTTTTATTATAAATTAATCCTGTATTTTGCTGATATTTTGTGAACGAAATATAAAGCCAAATACCAACCGCAGCTGAGTGTTTTTCATCTTTCCACTGAATACTAACACCGTCTGGATAATCCCATGATTATAGGTTATGTGAAAGACCTACTGCGTGGTATATGTATATGTCTGACAAGTGAAATCACGCGATGCCGAATCAAGAGAATACGATGGCGATGGCTGGACATGCTCCCGGTGGGCAGCCTGTCATGTATGGATCCCACCACGTTGAAAAACTAACCGGTGTATCGAACTACACGTCGTGGAAATTTACGATGCGTATGCTACTTATACTTGAAGGATTGTGGGGCGTGATTGAAGGCACAGATGCCAATGCTGCCCGCGACCAACGAGCTTTAGCAAGAATATGCCTAGCAGTAAGTTCATCTTTAATTCAATATGTCCGGAATGCCACAAGGGCGATAGAAGCATGGCTTAGATGACAAAGGCCTGTACCGGCGTGTGCTTTTCCTACGGCAGCTTCATCGCATAGATTTTAGCTCTTTTTCAAATATGAATGAATACATTGAAAATGTAATGCTACTCGTCCAAAAATTGGCAGACATCGAGCGTACCATTGAGGATGATGAAGTGGCGGAGATTCTTTTGAGCGGCTTACCTACTGAATATGATGCGTTAGTTTCTGACATGGAGACGATCGGCATTGGCACTACATTGACAAGCGAGATGGTTCGATCTTGACTTCTACAAGAAGAACATCGGAAAATAATAATAATAATAATATGGCATTTGCTACTAAGAAAGTCTGCCACTATTGATTGATTGATTTTGAAATTTCTTTATTTTAACATAAACACAACAGATAAATGATATTCAGATCTTATTCTAAAAGCATTATACATTAAGATTGGTGTTTTGTGCAGACTATGGCGCCTACATAAAACATTTACGCATACAAATAAAATGTAATGTATAAAACTTATTCTTATGAATCAGAGGTATCTTAATACTTACGGTAAACAAATGTCGAACTGTAGAGCGCGAAGATTATACACACACGCACTTTATAACACCTAACAATATACTACATATTTTATAAAAGGTTGTTACACATAACATACATAACACTAGAATTTTACATTGACAGTATAATATTATTATATGTATTAGAAAACGCAAATGAGTTTCGTGTACCGAGTATGATTGATCCCTGCCCAGAGGGACCTGGCCAAGAGGACGTGTGGAAGCAGTCTGGCCTGGGCGCGACGGTGTGGTGAGAGTGGCTGATGTCACCACGAAGGGGGAGACGCTAAGGCGACAGGTGCGGAGGTTGGCGGTTTTGGACCTAAAATGACCGTCACCTCCCCAATATTGGTGTTAGCACACCGCGGGCCGCCATGTTGGCGACGGTCAACCTTTTTGTACCTTTTTCTTTCTTTTTTATTTATTTTTAGAAGTATTATGTTTTTGTTTTTTTGTTGTGTCACAGCAGTGGAAAAGAGTAGATGTGTTTTTTGTCTAGTGAGTTCTAAAAGTGTGTAAATTACTTGGTAAGTAAAACAGTAACACTTAATATCGTGTTCTTTATTTGCCCACCTTCCCCGACCAGCTATAACACCTAAACATTACAGTCCTTCAAAAATAACAATATTATATTATTATATGTATTAGAAAACGCAAATGAGTTTCGTGTACCGAGTATGATTCGTTGCAAATCTACCCTACATTCAGGCGAACGTAATAAAAATAGTCCGGTCATCTAGTCGCATCGCCTTTGTTATTCGAATAGCAGTAAGTGATGTGGGAGATGGTACCGATGATATTTGTCGATATATTTTAAGTTAATGGATCGTGTTCGGCCAATAGTGGAAATAAGTGGGTTATTATGTTTAGGATTAGTTACCAAATAAAACTTTTTTGTGAGTTTTGTAATGAATTGCTTTAATGTTGGGAAATTTAATTGAGTGTGTAATGTTTTAAGATTTGTCCGAAAGGATGTTTTTAATGAGGTTTTTATTGCTTTGTTCTGAACTACTTGTAGTTTGGAGTAATTACTTTCATATGTGCTACTCCAGACTGGTGCCGCATACGTAATGCAGGGTCTTACTAGGGATGCGTAGATTTTTAATTTGGTCTTTGATCTGACTTTAGATCGCCGTTTTAAGATTGGATGAAGGCAGTTAAGAGCTTTTATTCCTTTGACGCGGAAGTACTTGGTATTTTTGGTCCAGTTCATTTTATTATCCAGCATTAGTCCAAGATACTTAGTCGATTCACGCCATGGCAAAGAATAATCATTCACATTAATGCGTTTTTTAGGGACAGATCGCTTTCGTGTGAATTGAATATTATGGCTTCGGTTTTGTTGAATTTAATTTTAGTTTCCATTGGGTAAAGTATAAAATTAGAAGCTGTAATGATAACTGAAGCCGTTCCACTATTAAATCGGTGTCTGGAGTAAAAGATGCTGTGTCATCAGCAAAACACGCAAGATGAGTATGGGGCTGCTTGGGCATGTCGTCTATGAACAATATGAATAAATGGGGCCCAAGCAAGGAGCCCTGAGGCACCCCCGCAGGAATAGATCTTGGATTGGACACACGATCTCCAATATGAACACAGAACGACCTATCCGTCAAATACGCCTGGATGATTTTTATAAGTCTTATCGGTACGTTACATTTATATAGCTTATGTAAAAGGCCTGCATGTCAGACGGCATCAAAAGCCTTTTCTACGTCTAGCAACATCATACCTGTAGATTCACTCATATTTAAGTGGTGCGTAACATGCTCAGCGACCCTGGCCAGTTGCTGGGCTGTAGAATGAGCTTTTCTGAATCCGAACTGCTCGGGCATTAAAAGGTGGTTTGTAGCGTTTTCTAAGCGCGCAGAGATTACTCCTTCGAGTAGTTTTCCCAAGGACGGTAGGAGACTTATAGACCGATAACTAGTTGGAGACCACCCACTATTGCAATCGTCCTGGACACATCAAGTCTAAATGTTTTAAAAGAAGACGTGATGAGCAAAATAAAAAGAAAAAAGGAGAATCACAAACCTTGGCAGTGACGGAGACAGCTTTCTGCACCACATCTGACTGGATAGTTGATTCTGGTTGTTCATCACATATAATGAACGACAAACAACATTTAAAAGACTTTAGACAAAGTATAGGACAAGTGTGTGTTGCAAATAATAATAAGATTGACTGTGTTGGTAGAGGTAATATCACTTTATTGTTAAATAAAAAATTTAAATGTAATATTTCTCATATAATGTATGCAAAAATAACAGAGAAGGGTCACCAAGTAGTTGCGGGCCTGTTCGAAAGAGATACCGCGGCAAGGAACATGGATAGGTTTTAGTCAGTAAAAGTCTGACACTAATTCAACTCGCGACACTCCCTCCCGCTCCGCCCAGAGTGGGGGAGAAATCGTTTGATGATTTCCCATCCTAAAAAAAAAAAAGGTCACCAAGTGGTTTTTGATAAAACAGAGTGTAATATTTTTAATTCAAGGGGCAAGTGTATTGCAAATGTCACGAGCGCTAATAATAAATTTGGGATATGGAGCTCCTGGTACAGATGTCGAGTACTGCACTGGCGACGAGAGGGACTCGAGCTGCGTGAGCTCCGCAGCGCGCACTCCTCGCGGCGACAGCGACAGCAGCGCTGACAACCAGCTCCTCGAGCAGTCAGATTTAGGGGAAGAAGCGGTGGCTAGTCAGGCAAATACTTTGCCCGTGACCGTCACTCCGCGACCCGTACGTACTACTCGTGGGAAAGTTACGATAAGGTATAATGACTACGACCTTGATTTCTCTATGTACGCTCATCAAGAAGCTGAACCGCAGACTTACCAGCAGGCTATGTCTTCTCCTGACAGTATGGATTGGCAGGAGGTCAATATTGTCAAGTGCAAATGGGTGTATAAATTTAAATATGATTCTTTAGGTAAGTGTGAGCATAAGGCACGTCTCGTTGCTAGAGGATTTTCACAAAAGGAAGGCATTGATTACAATGAGACTTTCTCGCCTGTTGTAAGACACTCTACCCTTTGATTATTATTATTATTTTCTCTTGCAAATGATTTAGACATAGAACATTGGGATGTTGAAACAGCTTTGTTGATTACAATGAGACTTTCTCGCCTGTTGTAAGACACTACCCTTAGATTACTATTTTCTCTTGCAAATGATTTAGACATAGAACATTGGGATGTTGAAACGCTTTTGAATAGTAATCTTAATGAATTTAATTTACATGGAACAGCCTGAAGGCTTTGCACATGATAAGACCAAAGTATGTATGTTAGTTAAAAGTATTTATGGTCTCAAGCAATCTAGTAGAATGTGGAACTTAGGTGAATGATGTTTTGACTGCAAATGGTTTTGTACAAACAAAAACTGAACCATGTGTTTATGTGAATAAATGTGGCAAAGAACTGACAATAGTATCGCTTTATGTAGATGATTTTTATATTTTTACAAATAGCGCTACTACCAAATCTAATTTGTATAAGCTCTTAGAACGTGAGTTCACTGTTTGTTATAGATAAAAGGGCCGAGAGAATTAATGAATTTTGTTACAAATTTGGTGTTAGATGTTCTATGTTTGTTAAAAACTGTGTGTTTTTTTTTCACTTATTCTTTAATATGGTAGCAGAGCGTTAACAATTAACATTGTTTAGTTGCAATAGTGGTAAAACTAAAGAGTTATGCAATCGTCCGGCGTAAAAATCGAGATCGGTCGACTCGACGGTATCACTAACTGGCAAACATGGAGATACAAGGTAAAATTACTACTGAAGAGTACTCCAGGTACGCTAGAAGCAATTGAAGGCAAGTTAATTAAGCCGAAAAATCCAGGACAAACGGCTAAAACTGAAGATTTACAAAAGTTTAAGAATGAAATGGATATGTTTCAAAAATGTGACAGTCAAGCACTTCTAATTCTTACTACGAATATGACTGAAGAAACTTTACAAAAGGTAATGCGATGTGAAACGTCATGTGAGATGTGGAAAGAGCTTCATAGGCTTTATGATGGAGCAAAGGAAGACAGGAGTTACGATCTCTGCATGAGGTTCTTCCGCTACCAGAAAAGCGAGGAGCATGATATGGCCACACATATTTCGACTCTCAAAACTGTTTGGTATGACTTGAACAATGAGATTGAAGGAAATGATCTACCAGAAATTTTATTAATATGTAAAATATTGGATACACTTCCTGAGCAATATTTCAATTTTAAGTCGAGCTGGCTGTTGATGAATAAGAGTGACAAAAATATAGAAAACTTGACGACACAAGTATGTACTTTTGAGAGATCTTTACATCAGAAGAATTTAGAAGAAAGCGGAAGTAGCAATGGACTTCTTATGTTAAGAGGAGAGAAGCGCTACGAAAAACAAGGAATTAGCAAAAAGAAATGGAAGAAATGCAAATACTGTGGAGAAAGCTGTCAAAAAGTCACATCTTGCAAGAAGTGGATTGCGGACGGTAGACCTCCAAAACCTCCAAAGCAATCTTCAAAGATTGAGATGCTGACAGGCATAGCTCTAGCCTGCGAAAGTAAGAAAACAGATAAAGACTTGTGGTATGTGGACAATGGCGCGACAAGCCACGTCACTAATAGAAGAGATGTATTTCGCACCTTCGAAGTTTTTGACGAGCCACATAAAGTTATGACAGCCAATGGAAAGGTGATTGGAGCCATACGAAAAGGCTCTATTCAACTTGAAGCTGATGTAAACGGTCACAAAGAATTACTGGTCTTAACAAACGTATGGTACGTTCCAAGTATTGAACGCAATCTATTTTCTGTGCTAGCTGCACAAGATACGCTGAAGAATAGCATTTTTCAGTCAACTGCTCAGTCATGTTATGTGAAGAACGATGACAAAGTCATTTTAGTTGGGAATCGCTACAAGTATGGTGGTCTGTACAAACTCAAAGTTAAAGTACTGATGCCCGAGCTTGAGATAAATCAACTAACGACACCACAGACATCTTCAACTATACCATGAACGCCTTGGACATCAGAACAAGAGACATGTAGCAAAACTGATACAAAGAGAGCTTGGAGTAAAAGTAGACTCAAGTTCTGCTGTTATCTGTGAAGGCTGCGTCTTCGGCAAGAGCCATAGGCAGAAGTTTGGAGAGAGACCAAGAGCAAACAAACCTGGAAAGCTAATCTGTACAGACGTTTGTGGTCCATTCCCTCACTCTATCTCCAAGTACAGATATTTTGTTCTGTTCAAAGACTCCTTCTCAAAATATCGATGGATCTACTTCCTGAGACAAAAGTCTGAAGTTCACGCTCGCTTAAAGGACTTTTTAGCAGAAGCAAATACTTCCGGACACGTCGTGATGGAGCTGCTAAGCGATAATGGAGGTGAGTTCGATAACGAACAAGTACGTAATACTTTGAGAAAATATGGCATAAAACAAAGATTTACGATGCCATACACTCCAGAACAAAACGGATCCTCAGAAAGAGAGAACCGTACAATTGTGGAGATGATAAGAGCACTGATGCACGCTCATGAAAAGATACCAGATGGTTTATGGGCAGAGATAGCTAAAGCCTCTGTTTACATATTAAATAGAACGGGACCTACTCCTATAGAAGAAAGGTCACCTCATGAGCTCTGGTACGGCAAGAAGCCCAAGATTAATCATTTAAAAATCATTGGAAGCAATTGCTATGTGCATATTCCAAAACAAAAGAGAAAAAGTAAGATTGGTAGGAAAGCTGAGAAAGGCATTCTTATTGGGTATGACGGTGATGAAGGATATCGAATTTTCAATGTAAAGGAATTAAAACTGATCAGATCTCGAAATGTTGTGTTTGATGAGTTACCTTCACTTGTGAAAACTAAGATTGACACAACTTCTGCAATACCTGAACCTAAAATAAACACCTACGAGCTGCCAATGCCTCTTACAGATTCTAAAATTATTTACGAAGAGAGTCATTCTCATCCACCTTCAGAAGCAAATGAAAGCGTCGAAGAAGATTTTGAGTCCTTAGAGGAAGATGAACCTGTAAATGACGAACCCGTAAATACGGAACCTTCGACACGACAACTGCGTGATCGTAGCCAGATCAGACCTCCACAACGGTTTGAGCAGTTTGTTAGCGAAGCTGTATCTATTCCTGAACCGACTACTTATCAAGACGTTTTGCGAAGCTCTGAAAAAGATAAATGGATCGAAGCAATGAACAATGAACTCAAATCTTTACAAGGTAATCAGACCTGGGAACTGACTAACCTACCTAAGAAACGAAAAGCACTAAAATGCAAATGGGTATTTAAAATAAAAAAGAACCCTGACGGTACTGTCGATTAGTACAAAGCACGTTTAGTTGCTGTTGGATATTCCCAGAAGCAGGGAATTGATTACGACCAGACATTTAGCCCTGTTGCTAAAATGAGCACAATCCGAATACTACTAAGTATTGCTGCAAATGAGAATTTAAAACTCAGACAGTTTGACGTCTCTACAGCCTTCTTATATGGCACGGTCAAAGAGGAAATCTTTATGAGACAACCGGAAGGATACGATGACGGGACTGGTCGCGTTTGCAAACTAAAAAGAAGCTTGTATGGGTTGAAGCAGGCACCTAAATGTTGGAATCAGTGTATCCACGACTTCCTTATGGAGACAGGTTTCATCTGCAGCGAAGCGGACCCCTGTGTCTACATCAGAGAACGTGGACAAAAGAAGATAATGCTCGCGCTTTATGTAGATGATGGACTGGTGGCTGCGTCAGATGAGAAAGAGGCTGACGATTTCATTGAAAATGAATTAAAACGACGATTTAAAATCACCACGAAAGTACCGTCCTATTTTCTTGGCCTGGAGATAGAACAACACAAAGATTGTACTATAAAAGTTCACCAAACTGCTTACGCTAGAAAACTGATAGAAAAGTTTGGAATGAGCAATTGCAAGGCGGTTGGGACACCCATTATAAAATCCGGTAAAGGAGATAAGGAACAAGAAAATTCAGAAATGCAAGTTTTTCCGTATCGGGAAGCTGTTGGATCTTTGTCCTATCTGATGGTTGGAACTCGACCCGACATTGCGTATGCGGTTGGAGTAGTATCTCGAAATCTTGATAGACCTTCCAAAGGCAATATTCAACAGTGATGCAGATCACGGCGGAGACGAAGCGAGCGGATGCTCAACAAGCGGGATTGTATGCCTGTATGCTGGCTCAGCAATATCCTGGCGAAGTTCTAAGCAATCCATGGTTTCTCTATCATCCACAGAAGCGGAGATAGTTGCAGCCAGTGAGGCTAGTCGTGAAATGGTTTGGTTGAGGAGATTGTTTCAAGATCTAAAAATCAACCTAGATACGCCTACTTTGCGAATCGATAATGAGTCTGCAATTAAGCTCGCATATAACCCTCCATACGAGCAGCACCGCAAGACGAAACATATAAAACTGAAACACTTCTATGTGCGACAGTGTGTATCCGAGAAGGATATAACCATAGAGCAAGTATCGACTGCAGAACAACTTGCCGACATTTTTACGAAGCCTGTTTACAAACCGAGACTGGTAAGGCTCTGTGAAGAGTTCGGCTTGAAGAAGAGGGAATGTTAAGGAAGCACTTCTAGTGTAGAGCGCATCTAGCTGCTTTATACCTTTTACGTTTTCCTATATCTGTGACGTTGCTATGGGTTGTTATTTTGATCTGCTTGTTTGGACTTCACAAATATATATTTTGGAAATAACATTTTTCACTTATTCTTTAATAAGGAAAAGGTCGGAAATTTAGGCTCCTTGTATGATGACACCATTTCCTTGGTTTTGATATAATACTCCTTCATGTACCCATAAATCTCCTTTGTGAAATATTCGTATTGATCGTCTTCAAACTCCAGCAGCTTGATGTGATTTTCTTCAAACTCCTTCCAGCATTTTTCTAGCGCGGCTAGACGACTGTGAAGGTATTCAGGTGTCTTCCTGCTTGAACTGTCCTTCCGGAAATTGGTATGTATCCTCTCAATTTCCTTGGTGAGGAAACTCTGGCGTTCGAACATTGATTGTAAGGCCTCCATGATAAATAATGAAAAGTAACTTATTAGTACCTGAAGTCACGCTGATACAGATATATGATATTCTCCTCTAATACTGAGGATACATTGATAAATTCTTGATTGATATTGTTACTTAGTGATTCTGTAATCTCCACCACGATATGTGCGCCTTCTCAATCCTACTGGTGAGACCCGCTTGTGGGAGGCCAGCGGACCGATTCGCTATCGTACCGGAAATCTTCAGAACACAATTCTTGATAGTGATACACTTGATAACTGGATCCGTAGGTCTCTGCTTCAGATCCGGCTCGAAGGACCAAAAATTGTAGGGGTTCTTGATCACGCCTACACTTGGATGATAAATATATAAAACTAAATTGAACCTGTACAGTTGTCTGTACAACACGTATGTATCTTATGATAAATCGAGAGAGGTAATCTCATAGGTCAAGCCTAGGCAAGACATGAAATATATCGTTTTTATCCCTTCGGGGGAAAAACGTTTGCTATTATAGCGGCGACGATTCCTCCCACCAGCAAAGAGCTTACAGCGTAGTTGCCGATGTCGTGGACACTTAGGTCGTTAGGCAGGCTCTCTCTTCCCTTTTGTGCGGTTATCTGGTCATCTAATAATTTGTGGTCATTAGATAAGTTTAATTTCGGTAGCACAATCTTTGTGTTTTTTGAATGTATTCCACATATCATTTGGTGAGTCAATAGTAGGTACCTCCAAGGTCATTCCAATGTTGGTACTGCTACTAAAAACGTTATGTGAATAAATTGTGTTATCTTTGTGCTGAAGTATGCAGTCCTGACCTAGGGCAGGTACACTGCTGAAGATCAACCTCTTCCATCTGTATTTAGGTACTCTTTACGAAGTTGACTCCAATATACAGGGTGACTGGCTCGGGACCCGCCATAGCAATTTCGCATATAGGAGGTCATTTGCTAATTACTGAACCTTACTTTCCCTAGCCAAAGTTTTATAGTTTAGGAGATATGTCAATTTTTATACTTTATTGGAATTTTTCCAAAATGTGACCTTCAAGCATTCATAACTTTTTTTTTGCTTTTTTTGTGGGATTTTTTTACTATTTGTTGGTCGTCATAAACATTGGTGATTAAAATACCTCGGATATTCCCTCAAACTGGGGTAAAAAATAAAATAGTACGCTTTTTAAAGCAAATAATGCCAAATCAAAATCATTACGATCAAATTCAACCTCAAATTTAAAAAAAAAGCTACAGTGTTTCAATAATTACTTTTTATCAAAATTTGTTCTCTATTTTATAGCCTTTCCAACGGTACCAAATTTGTATTTAAAAAGTTGCTAGTTTAAAAAAAACAATTCAGTATAGGTTTGTTGAAGCTAATTGTGCAAAGTATTTTTTGCAAATTTATGACTAGGAAGGTAGAAATTATTAGTGGATTTTCATTTTTTATTATTCAAAAAAATACTTTTACAATGTAAAACAGAAAAAAAGGAAAAGATATCGGAAAGCAAAAGCAAAAATTTAAGATTTTGCTGGCATTGCTGCCCGCAATTTCTGAAACGGTCCTGATATCGTTTCCTCATTTCCGTAAAAATTCATTTCCGTGAAAAAAATCTGATAAAAAATAATTATTGAAACACCGCAGCTTTTTTTTTATTTGAGGTTGAATTTGATCGTAATGATTTGGATTTCTCATTATTTTCTTTAAAAAGCGTACTATCTTATTTTTTTACCCTAGTTTGAGGGAAGTTCCGAGGTATTTTAATCACCAATGTTTACGACTACCAACAAATAGTAAAAAAGCCCATAAAAATCAAGCAAAAAAAAGTTATGGTTGCTTGAAGGTCAAATTTTGGAAAAAAATCAATAAAGTATAAAAATGGACATATCTCCTAAACTACAAAACTTTGGTTAGGGAAAGTAAGGTTCAGTAATTAGCAAATGACCTCCTCTATATGCGAATTTGCTATGGCGGGTCCCGAGCCAGTCACCCTGTATTGTGTTGCTGTCTGTATCACCTGACATTGTTCAGCCATTTCCCATCTAGGAATGGCTATATTGCGATACAGTGTGTACTCGTCATCGCTTGGTAACGGGATATGCAATTCGAAGAGCAAGTACTGTTCGGTGAGCCGGGCTTTAACATAAATAATTCTGTAAATATTTTTTATGTTCGACCCATTGCTGTGTTTGATAGGTAACGTTAATCTTTTCGGTATGATTCCGGCGATGTAATTGAGTTGTTCAGATAGCTGCTCCGGTGTGAATAATTTCATGTCGAGATGGCCTCTGTAGATATCTGTCAATGCACTTAAGAGCATTTCTTGGTTTCTTCTCAGTACTGAGATAAGTAAACTAGCTGTCAATGCCGGGCATTGACATCATTCATGGTTTTCATTAGTTGAAATCTGTTTTTTATCACAGCCGTATTATATTTCATTTCGCTCATGAATTGTTGGATTATTTCCAGTTGCGTCTTTACAAAGTCTTCATTTTTCTTGATCACGTTGTTTTCTGCCTCGATAATTAGTGTCTGATTTCGTATCAGTTGTAGATATGAGCGCCGCGCCGGCGCGCCGCCGCCGCCGTGATTCCCCCCGCGCCGCCGCCGCCGATCCTAGGCACCGGCGCGTCGAGCAAGCCCGTGCGGCGGCATTCGGGCATTCAGTTTAACCCCATATATATAAAAGTACTCTGTGGTTTAACCAAACACGCTGACCAAACCGAACGCACGTCCGACTGAATGCTAACAAAATGGCGACACTAGACGTAGACGTTTATAAAACGAAACTCTTAGACATTACAATATCTGTGTTGTCCAAGTTATCAGCAAACAAACTATTGTGACAGCTATATTGGATTGCAGGTTTCAAGCAATTAAGGAAATAGACCTTTACATGCAAAACCAGGACACCAATAAGGTAGCTTTTTTGACTAAATTTAAAAAAAAACATTTTGAACGAGGAGGATCTTGTTGACCCAACAAAAGATACAACACCTGGACCGAGTTCCGCGCCTACAACATCAAATTTTTTGATGAATTTGGGTGAGAAGCACAGTAGCACATCCAGTGATATTGACAGCGTGGTTGAAAATGAATGCTGGAAGTATTTCAGCACAGCTACTGTCAAGGATCTTCAGCCATACGACGGTGATGTGTTAATGTTTTGGAAAGACAGAAAGATCTGTTTTCCATGGCTGTCAACATTGGCTCGAGCAATATTGTTTATACCGTCGACTAGTACCCCAAGCGAAAGAGTTTTCTCTGTTGCAGGGCAGGTAATAACCGCAAAACGATCTCGCTTAAATCCCTTAAGGGTAAATCGAATAATATTTATTCACGACAACTATAGCCATTGCAAAGGGAAAACCGACTTTTGAATTTAATTGGTATTTCATCTTTTAACTGACTCAGTAGAACGGTATTATTATAATACCGTTAAAGTTTTTAATAATGTTTACAAATTTTATATTGTCGTTGTTCATTATTTAATTATTTTATATTAATAACGTAATTAAAGCGTGGTTTAAGTTCCTAATTTCCTATTGATTAACAGCTAAGTTGCGGAATATGAGGATGTTTTAATTTTAATTTTGTTTTCTCTTTTAAAAATTATGTTGTCAATTCATTTGTCACGTCAAAAATTATAATAAATCTTAATTGTACGTAAATAATTGTTTTATTTCAATTAAGATAGTTAAATGAAGGTCACGCCGCCGACGCCGCCGCCGCCGACTTAAAAAAATCGGCGCGCCGCCGCCGGAAGATTGGCCATCGGCGCTCATATCTAATCAGTTGTAACAAATGTTGTTCGTTTGTTTTGATTTTTTCTATGTCCTGAGCGTATTTTTCGGCGAAATCGCTATCAAGGACACCAAACAGGGCTCGTGCAAGATTTCCTACGCCATTGACGTAGCCACGTCGCCTCCGCTGTTAATGTTGAGACCGCAACAATATGTTATACTCGTTCAGCTGGTTCATTTCGAACTTGAGTTGTTGTGACGTAGCGTGGCAGGGTTCGTTAGGCATCGTGTCGCATAGTTGGCCTAAATGATTTACGAACTCCTTTACCTTTGTCGTACTTTGCCAGAATGTTGTCAAGTTATAGTATACCAGAAGTTTCCATTCGTCGTGGATGAGTTGGATGTTCCCGATGGGGTCAAAGTATACTGGTTGGTTTTCAGTTAACCGAGTTATTTTAAAATGTTGCAGGCACATGATATCCGGCTCGAAGGACCAAAAAGATGTTGAGGTTTTCTCGTCGTTGACAGATACCCGGTAGTTGTTGTAGGAAGGTAGTTAGTTCACACCAAACCACTGTTATGTTCAATAGTTTAATTACGTTTAAGTTACGTATGTTTAGTTATCTGAGCCGCACTTGATTCAATATTATTATTGATCGACCTGCTTGTGGCTAAGTTTTAGTGACGACTGAATTTATGTTTTAATATAATTAGTAAAGTACGTTTAGCGTCATTCATTACGTGCGCAGAAACGTACTTTTGCTGTATGAGCATTATTGGCTCGTACACAAGAATTTGGAAGAAACCAAACGACAATCTAAAATTCTGGACAATATAGCAAATTTTATTGGACAAGTCAAAACAAAGCAGCAGCAGCGGGCCAGCCATCCAGTCAGGACTGAAAGCCAACTTAGAAGTCAGTCCCAGTCTCCAGTGAGGAAGAAATGTTGTCGTTGTGGTCAGCAACATAAATATAAATGTCCAGCTATGGATGTACAATGTCATAAGTGTAAAAACAAAATCATATTGCTACATTTTGCCGAACAAAGTCTAGTAGAGTATTGGAGTCACAGGAAGAGACCATGGTAACACCTAACGATAATTTAGTCATAGGTATGATTTATTGTCTAACTAATGTTTGTTAACTGACGCTGTGATTAAAGCTGATTCTTTCGGGATAATAGCGATTATCAACGCGGCAAAAAAGAACCACCTAATAAAACAAGCCCTGAAGACGTTGCATTTGTCCAACAACATATTGAATCTTTTCCTGTGATGGAGTCCCATTACTGTCGTATAGTAAAGAAAAATGTTAGGAAATTACATTTAAAACAAATAAAACTGACACAAATTACAGCTTTGATTGTTATATTAAAGATTCAAAATTAGAAACTATCAATTGGAGAAATATTAAAAATTAATCGAAAACAGACATAACATTATCAAAAGTCTTAAGGTACATTACTGATGGCTGGCCTGAAAAAAATAAGTTATCCAAAGAGTTATTGCCATATTATAACCGTAAAAATGAAATAACAGTAGACAGGGGTTGCCTATTTTGGCTTGAAGCTGTCTTGACTGAATTACACAAAAGTCACTTCGGAATAGTGCGTATGAAAGAAATAGCACGTTCATATAATTATCTGGTGGCCTAACTTAGACTTGGACATTGATAATGTTACAAAAAGGTGTATTGTGTGTTTACAAAATAGTAAGACTCCTGCTAAAATTCAAAAACCATGGCCAATACCTCCCTCTTCTTGGTACAGAACACATGCAGATTTTCTTGGACCATTTCACAATAAAATGTATTTGGTAATTGTTGATAGTTATTCAAAATGGCCTGAAGCTTTTGAAATGTCAAACATTACCAGTACTCGTATTATTGAAATTTTTAAAAGTTTATTTACTCGATTTGGTTATCCAGCGCATCTAGTTACCGATAATGGTCGATCATTTATAAGTTCCGAATTTGAGGATAATTGTAAGACAATCCAAATAAAACATACATTCACTCCACCTTACCACCCTGCCACTAATGGTGCGGCAGAGAGGTTTGTGGAAACCTTCAAATCAGCTGTAACTAAAATTAAAGAATGCGGCTGTAGCCTGAATTCAGCTATCAACTTGTTTCTATTTGATTATAGAAGTACGCCACAGCGTACTACTGGGGTGTCTCCTGCACGGCTCATGCTAGGGAGAGAAATCAGAAATAGGTTCAGTTTATAACGCCCACCTCCATTGTCTGACACTGTTCAGGAAGTAGTAGAGAAAAGAGATCAAGGAAATAGGGAAGTTAAATGGGAAATAGGTCAAAAGGTTATGGTAAGAGATTACAGGAATGGTAGAAAACCATGGGCTTTAGGAATCATTCTGGAAGAGTCAATACAAGGAGCTACACACCCTTTAGAGTGTTAAACACCTCTTCACGAAGCCGAAAGGCACTTGTTCTCCCCATCATTGCGATATTTTTTTTTGTTCTACACCATACCTGGGAACCTTCTAGTTACGGAGATATGGGGTGTCAAAGTTAGAAATTTTTGACAAGTTTTTTTTTAAATACAAGTTTTTTTTTGTAAGATTTTGACTTTTAACACCTCCACGACCCTCGTACTATTGAATCCATCCATCAGCACAATGTTGTAAGTGCGTTACATTGAGTTCTACCACAAAACATGATTTATAACCTCAAAAAAAAAGTTGCGTTTTTGCGTAAAGTTACTTAGTTTGATGTACAGAATGCTTGGTTTACTTGTTACGGATTTATTTGTTATTTTAGTATACTTATAAGTGCCTAGTTTTAGTTATTTTATAACAAATGTTGTTAGAAATAAGTGCGGGAGAGTGTGAGATATGGAACGCATCTTATGATCACCTTACTCCCTCGCACTTATATATCCTTCTCTTTTTCCTTTTACCTATCATGTGGTCATGTGTTGCTCTGTACCTAATAAAAAATAATTAATTAATTTATGTGTTTGTTCAGCATCCGGTGTCCAATGTATTACTGTTTTATCGTTCTTTTTCGCCTTGTGAATGTATTTATTTAATATTTCTAAATAATCTACTGCGTTTGGCAAATGCTTACGATAAAAGTTTACCATGCCTAAAAATTTTCATTGATCATGTACTGGACGCGCTTTTCATTATGCGGAATGATGTGTGTGATGTGCTATTTGACAATTGTATAAGAGGTGCTTACGACCCACTCTCTGTAACCCTGTCTGTCACTTATGTGTCGCAGACGAAGTTGCGCGAGTCAGCTAGTTTATGATAAAGTTTGTTTGTTTGTTTTGTTTGTTTCCTGTATAGGCAAAGTATCTATATTAATTCAAATTGTGTGCTTACGTATGTCAGCTCTCAATTTTTTATCGCATTATAAGTTCAGATGATCAATATTGTCGGGCATGATTTTGTTACGATATGTTCATGAGACAGTTTTTTAAAAACTCGTTTCATTTACCTAGGTACACAGAAACTCTGGGAGCAGAGCCAAAGCTATTTTGGATATGGTTAAGGATAAGGAAAAACCAAACCAAACCAAACCAAACCTACAAAACCTGACCCTGCTCAGGATAACAAAAAGCCAAATCACACCGAACCCTAAACAAAACGTGGCTCTGGTCTGACTGAGTTTATTGATAGAATATACGCAGAGCCCTATTCTATGACCGTTAGCGTTTTTGATACATTTTGCGAGACGCAAGTTACGTATAATTCACATCATTTGCTGAGTTAAAGTACACAGTCTCTATTCAACGAATTTGAAATTTCACCCCATCAAGTACTTTAAATAAATTAGATCCTACCGAAATAGATTTAACATGCAATGAATTAATGTCAGCAAATGATTTTTCTCCGCTTGATGAACAAATCCCATTAAATACGCAAGGAGCATGTGAAAATAGTCCTCTTGATTTTGATTCAGACGACTCCGTTATTGACAAAGATTACTGTCCATCTGATTCCTCAGAAAGCCACACGTCTGATATATCTGAAAGTAAAAGAAAAACAAAGAACCTAAACCGAAAAATGTCAGTCAGCTACGAAAATTTTTAGGCATGGTAAACTTTTATCGTAAGCATTTGCCAAACGCAGTAGATTATTTAGAAATATTAAATAAATACATTCACAAGGCGAAAAAGAACGATAAAACAGTAATACATTGGACACCGGATGCTGAACAAGCATTGTTGCAATGTAAAAGCAGTCTCAGTAACGCAGTCACGTTAACATTCCCGGTTAGCAACGTGCCATATGCACTTTTTGCCGACGCCTCAAATAACTGCGTAGGCGCGGTGTTGCAACAATATGTTGACAACGAATGGCAACCATTTGGCTATTTTTCTAGGAAATTAACAGACACACAAAAAAACTACAGCACCTATGATAGAGAATTGCTAGCCATATTTCTAGCCGTAGAACATTTCAGAAGTTTATTTGAAGGTCATAATTTAATAATCTTTACAGACCATAAACCCTTAACTGTTGCATTTTCAAAATTAAGTAAGAATAACAACAAAGAAAGTCAAAGACGTATCAGACAACTTCTATTCATAAGCGAGTTCACAACAGATATACGCCACGTAAGCGGACAGGATAACGTTGTCGCAGACGCGTTATCACGCATAGACGGTATAGAGTGTGCATCAAGCGTTATTGATTACGAGAAATTAGCTCACGGACAGAAAAAAGATGTTGAACTTAAAGCCCTGATAAATGATTCTAAACATAGATTTTAAAAAATTGTTATTCCCGGTACTAGCCAAGAAATCTACTGCGAAATAACAAGCGAAAGTGCAAGACCATATTTAACGGAAAACTTAAGGAAAGACGCATTCTATGCCATACATAATCTTAGTCATCCAGGCGTACGCACATCACGACAAATGATCAAAGAAAAGTATTGGTGGCCAAACATGAACCGTGATGTAGGTTTGTGGGCAAAAACATGCATAGTGTGTCAAAAGTCAAAAGTAAGCAGGCATACTAGTACTAGCTACGGAAAATATCCCAACGTTGATAGATTTGAACATATACACATAGATTTAATAGGACCCCTTCCCATCACAACTGATGAGTACAAGTATTGTCTCACGATAATGGATAGAGGTACTAACTGGCCGGAAGCTTATCCCCTTTAAGATATGACAGCCGAAACAGTAGCAAAAAAATTATATACCGAATGGGTATGTAGGTTTGGCTGCCCTGTTAAACTTACGAGTGACCAGGGCAGGCAATTTGAAAGTAAAGTATTTACAACACTAATGTCATATCTAGGCGTGCAAAAGATAAGAACGACCCCTTACCACCCACAAAGCAATGGGGCAGTGGAAAGATGGCATAGGTGCGTAAAAACATCATTGATGGCAAGACTTAACAATAACAAAAACTGGACACACGAATTACGAGTACCTAGTGTCATGTTAGGACTTCGTGCAGCAATTAGGTCACACTCAGGTGTCAGTGCAGCACAAATGGTTTACGGTCGCACCCTGCGATTGCCAGGCGAGTTTTTTGTAGAATCAAACAATAGTTACGATCCAGATACTATAGTTCAGAATATTCGAGATAATATAAGACAGTATAAGCCAGTAAATATAAAGTCTAACCACTCTAAATCATTCTTTGTGCATCCAGATATCAAAGATTGCACACACGTATTTTTAAGAATAGATAAGGTAAAAACATCTCTAACATGTCCATACGAAGGTCCGTATAAGGTTTTAGAAAGGTCAGAAAAGGTATTCAAAATTCAGTTAGACGATCGAGAGTTATCAGTCTCGATCGATAGATTAAAACCAGCCTATTTGTTAAAAGAAAGTGAGTCTGCAAACAACAACAACAGTGGTCAAGGGACCATAAAAGTAACACGCAGTGGTAGAATTAGTAAGGAACCTGTAAGATTTTTGTAAACGCAATTTTTATAAAATTACCTCATGCTAAGTCGCAAACATGTAAAATAACGAGCGAACACTGGTAACATACGTAGTACAGAAAACATGTTGACTAAGGTAGTGAGGTCGGTCGCTTTTTGCCGAGCCAGCGGAAAAATAAAACTAGTGAAGAATTCACAACTCAGTAAGACATTCGACGTATATAGTACATTAACTTCTAATTATATTACGCTGAACTCAGAGTCACTAAGAAATAAATACTTAAATAAAAAATGGGAAAACCATACAGTGTAGAAAAGAAAACCGAAGAAGTGATAATTGCTCAAAATGGGGCGAATAATGCATCCAATTCACATTTAGAGCAAACTCTTGAGAGCTACGGATGGATAATAATAGGTGTCGCAATTATAATTGGCATCTATATCATATACTTAGTGCAGAAAAAATACAAAAAAGGAGCTCAGAAAATGTTACGAAAAGAAATGGCAGTTTGGCATAGCAATATGAATATACCCATGGCTCAACAAATAGCGCAACCGCACCACAATGTGTAGTGACATTCAATATAAAATACCAGTGTCAATTTTACAAAAAACTGTAAGTTAAAGAGTAGTAACTTATAATTATGTCATGTTCACCTATATATTTATTTTAGTGACAAACTATAAACATACTAAATGTTAAAGTTAATAGAAACCAATAACGGTGTAAGAGTAGTATTTCATCAGCGAGAGTTCAATACTATTCTATATACAATGTATTTTGCAATCCGTTCAAAATGTTAGCATTGCTATTGTGCCCAAAGCATTAGTACTAGCACTAATAATTAACGTAACATTATATTTTTGTAACACAATGTATTTAGTTATACTGACTAAGATATGTCGTCATACATAGACAAAACAAAGCACAATGTTATATATCACGACAGGGAAACTCTGGAGAGTAGCAGTCCTCGAATATTGGCGCCATTCGCCGCCATACTTATTGTCCTGCAGTCTCTAATCATCACATCGCCGTGCGATGTGATTCTTCATTGTTGGTAGATGGGTAGTTGAAATCACACACAACATTTTACTCAAACTCCAAACGTTTATTTCTAAGAAACCATTTAGGTACAGACACAATAAACATTCTGAGTCGAGCAGCCCGTTCGCCAATATTGTTAATAAGGAGAAGAACGGACAAAGAAACTCCTTACACTATTTTCAACCAATATTACATTTCTCATTTACACAAGCTTGTAATGTTCACTTCAAAAGCTATTATTATTTGCTTACTAGGTAATTCAATTGTTTCTCTCATCGTAAGATAACGAGACACTGCCTGATCGACGCGTCTCTTCCTTGAATACCGGAAGTGACACCACATTCAGTACAGTAATTCATTACATCGTAAGTTCATTAAAACTTACAAACAATATCAGAATACTTCACACTTAATTACTGTAATAATTAAACAATACTAATATTCACAAATGCAAAGGTATTATTAAGTTTAAGCTAAATTACTAGATTCATTACTGTTTTAAAACCATTTCCGGCAGATCGGAGGACAGGTCAAATTAATACAAAGAATAGGTCTTCCACTAATAAATTGCTTTGTAAATAATCTTGTTACTTTTTAGTTTGTAGTTAGTTTTAGAAAAACTGATTCTAGTTATAGTCTAGAATTATAAATTGACTTATTGACCATTAAAATTGTACTTGGTGCCACATTCCACAACATGTGGAATGTTGCCATACAAACAAAGAAATCATAGTCCACGAAAGAGCTATTACAAATTGGTAAAATCCCAATAGTTATAAAATATTTGCTATCTTAATTTTAACTATAGTTCTAGCTAAACTTGTTTAATTAATCTCTTAAATTGTCACTCGAAGATCTATTTAAGTACTAGTTAATACAAAAGCCAATAGATGGCGCTTAACCCTTTTGTCAATTGAATAATGATCTTTGTAAATAATTGTTAGTGCCACTGCCAAAGCAGAGATGGCAGGTTCATCAATATTATCATGGAATAGTTTATGAGTGTTAATGATTAGATTAAATCTTAGCAGATAGAGACTCCTGCGGCGACATATATGGTAAAATAAGTTTGACTACAGTGCATATTGTAAACATTTTTATAGTAAGATAAGACCTCGTATTGTAATGTAAGCGAAGAAAAAATAAACCATTGTTATAATTAGATGTATTACTTATAGAAAAAATTTAAGTATTAGCATAAAGTAATAAAAATATATTTTTCTTTCAAAGGGGGAATACTGTGGGGACTCGCACACATACGTAATAGTGCAGGGGCGCACACCTGTAATTGTATTTAGCATATAATGCGATTCAGTAATCAATTTCATTTAGTTGGTATCTAAACCTCGAGCGTTTCATTTCTATCCTCACACATAAACCCAACACTACAAGTTCTTGGAATCAATGATGGTAACATTAGAGAAAAAATACTAACAATGCTGGATTTGACACTTGACAAATGCATGAGTATATGTAAAGCCGCACAAGTGGCTCAAAGTCAAATAAAAACAATGAACTGTCAAATGAAGTAGGTGCAGTAAACCAATGAACATGCAGGCGTTAATCAGCAAGTAACCAACAGCCAAAAGCCAGGGGTCGTAGTAGAACTCCAGGTCAAGCAAGGTATGGTGCGAGAGGAACATCCAGTGGCAGACAATCAAATTATCAAGAAAGGTCAGGTGAGCACTTAAAAAAAGATGCCAGTACATCAAGACCATGTGGAAAATGCAATAAGTTTCATGGTTATGCTAAATGCCCAGCATATGGTAAAAAATGTGTAAAATGTAATAAATTTAATCATTTTGCTTCGTGTTGTACTTATAAATGTTCAGTAGTCAACAGTGAAAATGTAGAACAGTTTAGAATAGATACAGTTTATGCAGTAAACTCCGTAGACAAGGAGTGGTATTTAAATATCCAAGTAAATAATAGATATTTAAAAGTAAAATATGATATAGGCTCTCAAGTGGATATCATAAATAGAAATACAATGAAACAATTAAAATTGCAATTAGATACGAGTACATGTGGAAATATAAGATTAACAAATTTTGACGGATCTAACATAAAAATCCTTGGAACTTGTGAAGCAAAATTAAGATACAACAACAGTGACTATATGTAAACTCTTTGTAGTGAATTTTGACACACCCAGTATTATAAGTTATTCAACTGCAGTAAGGCCTCTGCTTCGAATCTTGCGGGCAGCGGGGCGGTGGCGGCGGCGGCGCGGGCATCGCAGACCCGTAGTTTTGTTTTCGTGATTGTGTCGTCGAGATATTTGTTTTTATTCGCGACCGAAATGTCTGAACAATGGCGGCAACATCTTTTTGATTCAAATTTATTCCTAACGCTCGATTTACTGTGGGCAAAAGAATAAGTAAATCCCCACTATAAAAAGCAAGGAAAATAAAAGGCGAGTTTTATCGAAATTATGAAGAATGTCCCGACAAATTCTAGGACTACACCAGAATCAGTGAATCAGAATTCAGTTCGTTTTTAATTTCTTCTCCTATAACTGGTTAATTACTCTTCTGTTTTTATGGTTTACATCTTTGTTGTTCCATATCGGTGTCCTCTCAAAAATTGCTAAAATAATTTGCTATAGCACGTCCGAGGACATATCGACACGTCGCAAAATAAATTGCACAACACTGCAACGCAGACGCGCGGGCGGTCACCGCTTGACTAAAGTACACCGCTCGCTGCCCGCCCCCGCCCCGCTGTCGCGCCGCTGTTTTCGAGGGCCGGTCCATTTGATTTTACGCATGAGATCCTGCCGCTCAAGCGCCGCCGCCACCGCCGCTCCGCTGCCCGCAAGATTCGAGGCAGAGGCTTAAAGCTTGATATTATTAATACGGTGAGTTGTAAATAAAAGTGACTATTAGAATATAGTGAATTATTCATTAGGTGAGTTAAAATATGAATGTGATATTAAATTGAAGGAAAATTATTGTGAACCTATTGTAGAAAGACCTAGAAAAATTCCATTTAAATTACAAACCAAATAAAAAGTGAATTAGATAAATTAGTTAGGTTAAGTGTCATTAGAAAAGTAAACGAGCCTACTGAATGGGTTAATTTTATGGTTGAAGCAAAAAAGAACAATGGTTCTATCAGACTTTGTTTAGATCCGCAGAATTTGAACAAATGTATAATCAGAGAAAGGTATAAAATGAGTACTTTTGAGGAATTAGTCGCTAGAATGTTTTCGGGGGTTAGTCCCGCTATGGTATGGTCCCGGTATGGCACCCTCTTAAAATACCTATCAAAAAGTCCCGCTATGGTACCCTTCAGTTTTTGGTACTGTTGTAAAGAAAGTTATACAATGCGTTAAGAAAAAAATAGTATTAATAAAAAATATCTTTTCTTAACTATTATAGTTAAGCAAGATAATATTTATTAATACTATTTTTTAAACAAATCACGCTCGGTAATTGTCGTTTCACTTCAGGTAGTTACCTGACCAACCGGTTTTTTCGTAAAACAATAGAGACGAGCCCGTCCTCGAATTCGTATCTAGCTCTTCCCTTTTGTTTTTATGAAAATAGAGAGAGACAGTATTATTCCGGGTTTAGTTTGCTATTTGCAGGATAGCTTGTTAGTTTATCTATTGCAATGTCTGGGTCAAGTAGTGCACGTGGTGTAAATTTAATAATTATTGACAGTCGACGCGGTGGAAAAACTTTATTACGTGCCGGACATAAATATATTAAACGCAGAGAAAATAAAAATTCAAGTACTTGGCATTGTGTAAATAGGAGAAATAGTATTAAATGTAGTGGATATATAACTATTGAGAATACCAATAATACAATAATTAAAGATTATAAACACAGTGATCAGTGCGTGCCACATTTTGAAGACAATGAAGTTCAAATGGCTATAAGTGAGTGCAAAAAAGAAGTAAATTCAAATTACGGATCAGTACAGAAAATTTTCGAAAAACACATGGGTAACTTAAAAGACAAAGGGTTACACCTTACAGGAAATGTTCCTGACTATAAAAAATTAAAAACAGTATTATACAGACACCGAAATAAGTCGTTGAACGTACCAAAAACACAATTTAAGAATGTGGAAGAAATTATAATACCAGAAGAATTTAATAAGTATGTATTGGCTGATTATTGTAATGAAGACTGTAATCGAATAATTATATTTTCCTCGACAGAAGTAAAGGAATATATAAAATGTGTAACGCATTACTTTGGTGATGGCACTTTCGACGGCTGCCCAAACCCATTCGAACAAGTTTATGTCATTCATGGAGACATGGGAAGCACTGAGTTATCCACGAATGTAGCACCATTATTTTATATTCTGTTAAAAAACAAAGAAGGGAAAACTTATGAAAAAGTTTTCGAATTGATTAAACAAACTTTGCCTGAATGGCGTCCATCGAAATTTACCTTCGATTATGAAATAGGAGTAATAAATGCAGCAGCGAAGATTTTTCCTGATATCAAAATAAATGGATGTAACGTACATTTTCAAAAGAACGTTATCAAAAAAGCGAAATCTTTAAATCTCATGGAACACGAAGAGTCCTCGAACCATGTTAAGCAATGCATAGGCTTGGCGTTTTTGCCAAAACAAGATATTGAAGACGGCTGGCTGCATATAATGGAAAATAGGTATAATATCTTGGTTACTTTCCAAAATGATGTTTGAGTACTTAACTCTAATTATATGGCAAAAAAGTAAAGAACAACAATATCAGTAAGGACCTGTTAATTTCATTGCTTTACAAGTACGAACGTTTAATAAGTATTTTTTTCAGTTTCGACGATGAAGCTATGACCAAATTCAATGACTATTTTGTCACTCAGTGGCTTGAATATCCAGACCTCATTTGGTGTTGCCATAATGAACGCCATAGAACAACTAACTTGGCGGAATCATGGAATGGCAGATTCAACAAAGTTATTGGAAAAAATCCCAGTTTATTATTGTTTCTGCAAACAATTGGCAACGACACATGTCACTTTGATATAAAACAAGCCAAGTAAGTTGTATTTTTTAGACAATATTTTTAAGCAGATATAATATTTTTAAAAGCAGATATATATTTTTTTACATAATACGAGTACATAGAAGAATTTGAAAATGGATTTGATTTTATTTATTTTGGTAGATATTATTGGTTGTCGCCTTCTATTACAGACGGTTACTGAAAAAAATATAGCTTAACTTAAATAACTGATGATTTTTGTTATAGCTTTCGACTAAAAAGATCACCTATAAATTCAAGAAAAAGAACAAGTATAGAAATCGACCGCCAGATTCAAAAGCTAACAAAAAGTTACGAAAATAAAGCTATCTCCATTGGTGATTTTCTGATTAACATATCAAAGTCAACATTTCGACCAGAACATTTAAAAAAATAGTTTATTTTAATTTTGTTTTTAGCCTATTAAAATGTTTAATACTTTTTCTCGATGTTGATTATTTTTTGTAGTTTATGTTTACAATTTGCGCCTTTTTCTCCATGTTGATTATTTGTAATTAATATATTTGTCTAGTTGGTTGTTGATTATTTTTGTAGTTTATATAAATTTACAATTACTGCCTTTTCTCAATGTTGATTATTTGTAACTAATATTTATGTCTGGATGTTGTTTTTATTTGTAGTTTATAATATTTACAGTAATACTTTTCTGAGATGTGGATTTTTTATATTTTTTTTATTGTTGATTATTGGTAATTAATATTGTTGATTATTTTAAAAATTACATTGCAATTAATATTTCGTTTTACTGTTTGATATTTTTTTATAAATATTTTGAATTAATAAAAGACTGATTTAATATCGCAAACAGACGTTTTATTGATACACTCCTAAAAGTATTTATTTATAGATACACTTTTCTTTTCAGTTGTACCTTCTATTGTCTAACGTAGATCTAAAAGATGGGTACCATAGCGGGACTTTTTGATAGGTATTTTAAGAGGGTGCCATACCGGGACCATACCATAGCGGGACTAACCCGTTTTCGGTGCTAGACGCCTCTAAAGGATTTTACATGATAAAGTTATCAGAAAAAAGTAAATTGTGTACAACATTTAATGCTGGTGAATTTGGTTGGTATTGTTATAAAAGATTACCTTTTGGTTTAAACTAAGCACCTGAAGTTTTTAGTAAATGTTTTCATGACATATTTTGTGACATTGAGGGGGTCGAACAATATGTTGACGAATTGTTAATATGGGGAGCATCTAAAGATTTTATTAATACCTCTGATAAGTTTGACTTTCTTTGTATAATATGATTTTAGGTTTCCTAAGGATATCAATTTAAGAAAAGTTTGGATTGAAGGTACCGGTAGCCAGAATTGGCAGCCCAACAAATCTTCAAAAATATGCTCCATTCATCTCAATAATGATGCAATTGGTATTGTAAACAAAGTGAAAAGAATAAAACCTGAAGCCATCCCTGTAAAACATGTTCATGTTAGTAAATAAATGCTCAAATATTATTGTTGCTTTAACTAGTTTCTTTTAAAAAATAAAATGGAAAAAATGTATTTGGCCTAATATATTGTGTCAAAAAATACATAGAAAGAAACAATAATGATATAAGTTTATAATATTATAAATTTCTTTACAGGCTCCTGTTGTTTCATCAGACAAGACCGCAACGCACGAACGTAACGCATTCTAGTCAGAATTTCATAAGAGACCAAATTCAGCCAATAAGCGAACCAGTAACCACACCTACTAGAAAAAGGAAACATAAAACAATATCGCCAAGAAACCCACGAAAGAAGCTGTGCATGGTACGTATGCATAATCAAATCAACGAACGAAGTCAACGAAATCAACAAAAAGTAAAAATAATTTAAAGATTAAAAAACCAAAACGGCAAGATCATCCTAAATAAGATACCTATGCCCTGCCCAGTTCAAAACCCTCGCGATATTATTATAGTCCTTTATATCTTACAACTTTCTACTTTACTAAAACATATAATTTTTCAATTACATTTCAGACTGCACCATCAACTCCACGCAAAGAAAAGTTTTTAAAACTAAAATTGCAAAGGTCGAAGCAACTGTCTACAAAAAGGTTGCTTAAATTACGAGCCATGCGAGAAACCAAACGTCGATTGATGAAGAAAAACGCCCATCGACAGACTATATTAACAGAGCTGCAGTGTAAAATGAAAATTAACAGTGAAGATCTAGATCTTCTTGCTAATATAGATAATACAAATGCGGATTTTTTTTAAAGAATGGTGGATAAAAGTAATTGTCCCCGAAAATATTGTGCAGCTCATTGAGAAAATTTGCACTATGTTTGTATTTTATAAGCCCAAAAGCCTACAATTTTGTTAGAGATCAATTTGACACATGTTCACTGCATCCGAAAACGTTGTACAGATGGTATTGTTGTGTAGATTGTGAACCAGGTTTTACCACAGAGGCATTTGAAGCACTCAAATTATTAACCAAAAGACCACCGAAAAAATTATTTGTGCTCTTAGTTTAGATGAAATGTCAATAAGGCAACATGTTCAATGGGATGGAAAAAAATCAGTTGGCTATGTGAACATAGGCAACAATTTAGAAATACATAGGCCGTTAGCTAAAGATGAGCTTGTTTTTATGGTTACAGCTATAAATGGTCGATGGAAATTACCGATTGGATATTTTTTCACGAATGGTGTGAATAGGGAGCAAAGAAGCGCTCTTTTATTTAAAAAATTGTATCAGCTTGTTAAGTGATTGCAGCATTATAGTATCTTCTGTGACGTTTGATGGTTGTCCTGCAAATTTTGCAATGGCAAAATACTTAGGAGCTAAATTAGATAGCTTAAATAATTTAGACCCTAAAATTACAGTGGAAGGTCAAAGTTTTGTATTTTTTCCTGATCCTTGCCATATGATTAAATTGGTGAGGAATTGCTTAGCGAAAAAAAACAACATTGTAGACGGAAATGGTGTTATATCTTGGCAATATATTGAAAAATTGCATAGTTTGCAAGAGTCTGAAGGACTTCATTTAGGAAATAAACTAAGGAAAAGTCACATAGAATTTAAAAAACAAATAATGAAATTTCGATTAGCTACGCAAACATTCAGTAAGTCTGTTGCTGATTCTCTTTCTTTTTTAAAAGATGTCTTAAAGTTAGAAGAATTCATTGGTGTCAGTGCAATTATAAATTTTGTCACTCAATTAAACAATATTTTTTACATACTAAACAGTCGCAAATTGTATTCTTACAAATTTAAAAGACCTATCAGTAAAGAGAACTTTCGTATCATCAACTCATATTTCCAACAATTTGAAACATATCTTAATAGGTTGCATTTTAAGAATGGTGAGTTAGTACTTATATCAGGGCGAAAGACTGGTTTTATTGGGCTGTTGATTTGTATTAAAGCATTGCAGATTATTTACGAAGACTTAATAGTATCAGATAATCTTAAATATTTGCCAACATGTAAACTTAGCCAAGACCATTTAGAACTATTTTTTAGTGCCATCTGATCAAAAGGTGGTTTTAATAATAACCCAACAGCGAAACAATTTAAATCTGCGTACAAACGGTTACTGATGCACGGTGAGCTAAAAAACATATCAACTGGAAAGTGCATACCGCTTGATTCAATAAATATTTAAAATTGTAATAAATCAGCTATAAATAGAAAAATTAATAACACCAGAAATAGATTAATATCAATTGATGATGAGATGGTAGATTTGCGTGTTCCAGAAGATACGAGTATTGACGTTCCAGCTACACACGATTATTTGGTGAACCATAATTTAACAGAATTTTCGACTGAAGTCACTAAACATATTGCTGGTTTCATTGTATCGAAAATGTTTAAAATAATAAAAATGTGAAGAATGCCTTGCCTCTTTAATATCATTTGAGAAATATAGCGGACTTATATCTCATAAAGATGTTGGAGGCCTTCACTATCCATCTGAGGATGTGGTAAACATCTGTTTATACGCAGAAAAGATTTTAAGATCTTTTTTGGCCGAACACGGTCCATCGTTTCTAGGCAAAGAAAAAGTGATACCTAAAATGATATTGATCGTGCAAAAAATATTTGTAGGCAAACCTTTATTTCCCAGTTTAAGGGAACATATGTCCGAACAAAGTCCCTTTGATAATCATTTGATTTTATTGTTAAAGGCAATTGCATATAGATATTTTGAGGTCAGAATTCATTTTGTAAATAAATGCATGAGCAACCAAAATGAAAAAATCAGAAATTTTCACAACAAATTAGTGTTGTTTAAGTCGATTACACGAGCTAAACGCGAGTTTTATAATTACTAAAAGTATATGATTCACTGCTATAAACAAGACCGGAAAAATATATGATATTCTTCAGGATATATAAGAAACATAATACAATTAATTTAGCTCGACAAAAAGAAATCGCGAACTTACCCCTAAAAATATCTTTCAGACAATAACAAAACATACTAATATGCATGCGATGATTCTGATTTTTTGGCAAATAATTCTACAAGCAATATATTAGCATGATACTGTTTTAGTTTTTTAATCCAATCAATAGTTTTTTTGTAAATCGATCGAAACCACTCATTTCGCGCTATTTGGCCCGCAGTGGCTGACGTAACAACCACTTTGTAGTGCAAGCTGATTAGAACTTTATTCTAACAGCATTTCAAACGAAGTTTGAACCACCACAAATAGAGTTGCTAATTTAGCTCGTCTAAGCGCCTTATGGGACAATAGTAATTTAACATTTTAATGATTATCCATACCATAATATAAATGCGAAAGTAACTCGGTTTGTCTGTCTGTTTGCTACCTTTTCACGACAAAACGGCTGATCGGATCGTAATGAAATTTGCCAAAGATATATATTTCAACCTAGGGAAGGACATAGGCTATACATATATTGTCACGCTAATTACTTACGGAGGTGAGCAATATTGCATTTCGTCTATATTTTTCAACTGTTTGACAACTGACAACTGTCATAACATGCATTGTAATAGAGTAACTATTTGAGACATGTTGTCACTAGAACAAACAGCCGGTCAGTGACGGCTACTGCCTTTCGTACAACGAGTCGCAAGTTCAAGCCTCAGTAAAGATACTCGTATGATATACTTTTTGAGATTTCCGATTGTAACTTTGGTTCGCACGTTCAAAACCGACCCGGTTTTCACTTTTTGTAACAAAGTATTTTGTTTTTTTTAAAAGCTTTAAGATTTCTAAATCATTGTTCTAAACATATTTTTTTTTACACTTAAACGACATTTTGGTAATCATTTATTTCAAATAATAAATCTGTAAACATGGCGCATAAGCTGTTAAAGGATCACACATAGAACCCTTTTTCTACAATTTCTTAAATTTTTGTCTGTGTCTGTGTATCTCTACGTAGCCCTTTTGTTATAGCATAACGTGTAAATTATAAAACCAATGTGGTTTGATCCAATGCACAAAGTAATATTGTGCATAACTTAGAGGTTTTGATTTTTGTTTCTTTGTAATCGGTACTCTCCATGAAAAGACATATGACTTTAAAGTTTTTAAGGAGAACTTATCATCATGATCTAACCAAAATGGTACTAATGAATAAAAATCACAAGATAGAGAAGAAGAGATTAAAGCAAAGCAAATAAAGATCTGATTCTGATTCTGAACATGACCCTGCTTTAAAAATCTACATACCCGGTAGAGTCTGTTCGACCGCTTTCCAAGCATATGTTTTACTATATAAAATGAAATCTTCAGTCGAAAATCTGTTGAAAACTGTGTGTAGCAATTACATCACTTTTTCTTATGTGAAGTCTTGTACTGATATAATGAAAATTGAGTTTGATGATGAATCCAAATATGACAGATTGGACAGAGTCTATCTAGGTGTATTAGCTACCGAAAGCTTACAAAAGTTAAAAAATAACTCACAGGTTCCTGAAACTGATGTTAATATGTTTTTGATAACTTGTCGCAGCTTTTATGTGGAGTTGGCTAAACAAATCCTACAGAGGTTTGACTTTAAGGACAGTCTTTTTAATTTTATTGACTTGGTAAATCCTTCTGTTGCTCAAAGTTTCAATTTCAAATCTTTGAAGCCTATCTTTGTAAGATTTCCAGTATTGTACGATTATTACAACAAGCAAGAAGTTGACGATTAATGGCGAGAATATGCTCTACTTGATCATGAAAGCTACGACTTGCATCCTTCAGATGATGCTGAGGAGTATTAGCGTAAAGTTTTCCACTTAAAAAATGCCCTCGGTCAAAGTTTGTTTCCAAATTTAAAAGGCATTTTAAATGCCTTGTTAGTTTTACCTTTCTCGAATGCATCCGTGGAACGTGTATTTAGTTCTCTCAAAAATATTAAAAAGATCATAGAAATAAACTAAAAACAAGCACGATAGTTGCCATAATGCAAACTAAAGACCAAATAAAAGATTGTGTAAAATTTGAGCCAACAATAAATATGCTCAAAGCGAACCTATACAAAAAGTGATGTATTTGTTTTAGTTTTTGGAATAAAGTTTTCAGTAGTAAAACATTTTTATTCTGTTTTTCCTACATCATGAACTTCGAGGGAAATTTTGCTATAAAAAGAGGAATTTTTCAACATGACGCGGGGAATTTACAAAACTAACTGTGATAACACTGGTCGGTACATGAACTCGTCGAAACCAGTCGGGAAGCGCGTACGACGCGTGGTGTTTGTGTGCAAAGAAAATATTGTTTAAGTGACAAAAAAAATAAAAAATAAAGTAAGTTTTCTTTTGTTCCAACACGTGTCTAGTATGGTATTTGAATATTTTTACATTTCCATTGTAGTTTGTACTTATTTAAGAATGTTTTCCTGTTATATTCCTCTCGAAATATAGGTTAGCTTTTTTTTTGTGGTAGTTTGTATTCAAAATGTCGGCAACGTCCACATCGGCTCAGATCACTTAAGTGCACAGTGGATCATGAGCCACTGTGTACTAAACTGGTTTTTTTTAAATAATATTTTGATTAAAATACAGATTCTCAAATCAGTACTGAAAGTATGTATGTTGCAATGTTTTGGTAATGAATAAAATTCAAAAACATATTCTTATTTCAGAATGCCTCGTCCAGAAAAGCCTCGCACCATCGGGAATCATTCGGAAGAAAGTATGAAGCAAGCTCTTCATAGCATTCAGGGCGGAATGAGTGTTTGGAAAGCTTCTAAGATCTTCAATATACCTTTTACAACTTTAAGGCGTTATTTTAATAAATTTAAAAGTTTTGCAAAGCATAAATTCGTATCTTTCGTTTTTTACTAAGTTTAAGGTTAAGTTTTTGATTGATCTCGGGATCTTGATCTCATTTTGAATTAATATTAGTTTTGTTTTAGACCAATGAGGTATTTTCGTTCCTATTTTATTAAAAACTAGCTTTGGCCCGCGACTTCGTACGCGCATATCCCGTTTTTTCCCGTTCCCGAAGGAATTTCCCGTTCCCATATAGCCTATAGCCTTCCTCGATAAATGAGCTATCTATCAAAGAAAGAATTTTTCCAAATCGGACCGGTAGTTCCTGAGATTAGCGCGTTCAAGCAAGCAAACAAACAAACTCTTCAGTTTTATATAATAGCATAAGATGAATATTATCATGTTATTTTAAAAAGTTTGTGCTCGATGTTAAGTTTTCGAAGATTTTTACATTAAAATTTATTAGAAAAAGTTTAAAATTATTTCTATTTTAATACATGTTGACATATTGCCTAATAAATAATGAATAACTATCGTATTATTTGTTTTATTACTTGTGATTAGTACAAACTATCCACTGTGTACCACTACGGTCCACTGTGTACTATGGTACACAGTGGCTCATTTATGTTTTTTTCAAAAAGGTACAATTATTACATTCTGTCTTACATTTATTTAAACATGACTGTACATTTTAAAAGCACATTGGTTCCACTATATTCATTCCGAATTTCGATAACCTAACTTAAATAGGTGTTAAAAAATACGCCTCGGAAAAAAAGTGAGCCACTGTAGAACAAGTGACCCTACATAAAAGCTAGTTTTTAACACACGAAATAAAATTAAATAAAGTGCAAAATAGAAATCAAAATCAAAGCATTTATTTCAAGTAGGCCAGTTACAGGCACTTTTGAATTGTCGAAACAAAAATGAACATTTAAAGTAGCTACAGTCCCAGTCACAAGACATAAAAACTGTGAAAGTACTGTAGTTGCCCATTCCCTAGCGTAGATCTCTATGGAGAAGAACGGGCAAGAAACTCCATGGACACTCTTTTAAATAAATAAATAAATATCGCTGGACATTAACACACAGCGCCACCTAGTGCCACACTAAGCAAAGCTTGTGTCGGGGACACTAGATAGTTGATATACTACATATATACTTTTTTGTTTGTAAATACATACTTATTATACATATAAACATCCATGACTCGGAAACAAATGTCCGTGCTCATCACACAAACATTTGCTCCTACCGGGATCCGAATCCAGGACCCTAAGAACGTAAGGCAGCGTCACTAGCACTACGCCAATCGGGTCGTCCCGAAAATCCCCAAAATCAAAATATTGTTACAAAATCTTGGTTACATCATTCATGTTGAGATGGTATATTATGTGAGAACAATGTAGCAAGATGTGCACGTTAAAAGTGTCCATAGCAAAACAAAAATAAAATACAACTCAAAAACAAAATAATTCAAATAAACCATGGCGACTAAGAGATGACCAGTCACAACTGACAGCGCCCGTTCACGAACATGACGCATGGATCAGCACCATTCAGCTCAACCATTTTGAAGGGAACTAAATGGTCCGACACACGCGCCACCATCAGCGAAACATTTGAGAGAGCATGACATACTCTCAACCGCCAGGGCACATTCAAGTCAAGAACTGCCGTAGGTTTCCAGTGAATGATAGCTTACTAGTACATAGTACTCACACAATATAGGCTATGCGATTATATAATACTAACATTGAATCTATACAATGCAAAGATAAGTTTGTACAATCTTCAGCAGCTCCAACAATACTATTTAATGCTATCAATTTTTGCGCCCCTGTCCATGTGGAGCAGGACCAGCATTAAGCCAAGCATTTTTTCAGCGATATAATCGCTCAACTTGTAATATGCTTGTTTACATAGTGTGCGTTTAACGCATGTTTTAAATTTCGTCTCATTCAGTTCAAGAATACTTTGTGGAATTTTATTATAGCATCTCAAACAGTACCCCATGAAAGATGAGTCTACTTTAGCGAGTCTAAAGCCTGGCTGAACTAGTTGGTCCCTATTTCTAGTACTGTAATTGTGTCTGTCACCTCTTTTACCAAAAAGATGCAGATTTTTTCTGACGTACATTATGTTTTCGTAAATGTATTGGCAATGAACCGTCATGATGCCAATATCCTTAAATAGTTCCCTTAGAGAATCGCGCCTACGAAGATTATATATGGCTCTGATGGCTCTTTTCTGCAGAATAAATATAGACTCAACATCAGTAGCCCGTCCCCATAGCAAAATACCGTAAGACATTATACTATGGAAGTAACTAAAATAGACCAGTCTAGCGGTATCTACATCAGTGAATTGACGGATTTTTCTAATGGCATATGCTGCTGAACTTAAGCGCCCCGCAAGCGATGTTAAATGAGAACCCCATTGTAGCCTTGAATCAAGCGTAAGCCCCAGGAAAACAGTTTTATCTACGAATTCGAGTTTTTCTTTATTCAATATTATCTCACAATCACTACTTTTAACATTTGGTAATGAAAATCTTATGCATTTAGTTTTCTTTTCATTCAATACCAAATTGTTTGCTGTGAACCAATTTTGGACCTGAAGTAGGGCATTATTCACTTCATCTAGATTTTGGGCCCGTCTATTTATCTTAAAAATTAGGGAAGTGTCATCAGCAAATAGCACCATATTTTGTGGTTGGTTTGGTAGAAAAAAAAATCAATCTGTTTTGTTTTGCGATCTATCAATTTCATTCATTAGTTTTATATTCTCAAGTTCGTTTTTTTTCTGTTTTCGCTCGAAAATAAGCAGCCATCATCAACTCCTTCTCTATTTGGGCTTTTAGATGCTTGTCAGTGAGCTTTCGTCGGTTATTTTCTGTAACAAAAAAATTTTACCCTCCACCTCTACCACCAATAACACAAGACCATCGTCACCATCTTTGTATAACCAAAATTAAAATTATACGCCCTTGCATAGGTGTGCGTTTTGTTAATTTTAACAAAGCGGCCTGCAGATATACAGTTCCAGACAAATTCTAGTCCGCGCGCGAGCTCCGAGAAATCATGAGTAAGCCACCGATTCCTCGGAGCTCGCGCGAGGACCATACTTTGAAACTTAATAGGAATACCTATTGTAAAAATTTAACTTACTTGTGTTTTTCGGTGTATTAAATAAAAAAAAATTAGAAGTGTAACTTGGTTGCTGTTCTTTTGTTGAGGAGGTCTCGGTGATCGCTAATCCACCAGCATTAACGTCACCACACTCTGTAGCATCAGACACTATCAAAACTGGTACCTCATCCGGCAGTGCAACCATGGCCTCATCTATTGAGTTAGGCCCGGAGTGTTCACTGTCTCCACCAAACTCAACAGTGTACCCATTGCATGTTGCACCTAGGATGGTTGTTACGTGATCAAGGACCTCATCGGGTCCAATAAACGGTTTCCCTCTCCCAGTCTGCAAAATGATTAAAAAATAAATAATGGAAAACAATTAATTAATGTTTAACCGGTTAACACTCGCGGAGATTTTAGCGCAAATCGCATAATTATTGGTGACGGTACTTCTAGGTAATCTCGCACGATATTCTTCTTCTTTGGCGTATCAATGGTAAAAGTTAAAGTTTGTTTCGCACAAAACTCAGCTACGCCAACCTCGATCACTGATGCAGTTAGTACGTCATCAGGTGCGCAGGGCCCCGATTCTCTTATTGCAATAGTGTCACGATAGTCTTTCATTGATCTCATAATTGTTCATTTTGACAAGTTTAGTGTAACTTGTAAGAAAATAAATCTAAACACCGGCCACTAGAAATAAAATTAAATAAACATAAAGTAGAAATGTCACATTTGACTTTGACAGCTAAACAGATAGGGTAAAACCAGGAGAGAATTTAAGCTGACAACACTTACGAGCACTTGTCAACCTGTTAGCTCCATGTAGAAAGCGAGACTGTTAGATTTGTAAAATGAATAAAATACGAGTTTAATGGTTTCGGAAGCGTGATTATTTTTGTGCAGGTGTTTTAAAAACGAAGGTATGTATAAGATATTGTGTTTGTAGATTATGAATTGATGTTTTTGTGTTAGTATGATCATGAAACGATAAAATAACCTCAAAATTTTTGTTAATTTGTTGTGCTTTTAATATAAATAAATAAATAAATATCGCTGGACATTAACACACAGCGCCACCTAGTGCCACACTAAGCAAAGCTTGTGTCGTGGACACTAGATAGTTGATATACTACATATATACTTTTTTGTTTGTAAATACATACTTATTATACATATAAACATCCATGACTCGGAAACAAATGTCCGTGCTCATCACACAAACATTTGCTCCTACCGGGATTCGAACCCAGGACCCTAAGAACGTAAGGCAGCGTTACTACCACTACGCCAATCGGGTCGTCGAGAAATAGAAATATGAAAAAGTGGTCCGTCTCTCAACTCAATTTAGGAGAGATGGACCATGTTATGTATGTGTCACCGTAAAATTGTCAAATAAGTTATATTGTAATATCTCTAGCGATATTGTAAAGTCTCGAATTATTGTCAAATGAACATACTGCTTACAATAAAACGCATTATTTTTCGTGAAATGCATGCGATGGTAGTCAACTCACGCGGTGTGGAGAGAAGGAGGGGTCCCCCTTGCCCAATGGTACCACTCTCATGAAAAGATAATGCCAATACCATTCCTGAGAAATATCGATTAATATAACCTAACCTTAAAACACTTCATATTCCCCTAAAAAGCGTAGTCGACGGAGCCCCGCTTCGCGGGGCTCCTATTTCCGGGTACAGGGTTTAAAGGAACCTAACTAACCTAACAGGGGGGTGCCCCAAGTCCCGATTATGGGGGCAGAGATACTTCCGTATGTTCAGTTGACAATAATTCGAGATATTACAATATCGCTAGAGAGAAACACGTTATATTGTAATATAACGTGTTTGACTATTTTACGGTGACATATGGGTGAGATGGACCAATGGTCAAACATTTTATTTGCAAAGGATGAGAAGTCTAAGGGACGAACTGACGATTGCTCAATTACGAAATGTTTATTTTGCCTTAGTTGAGTCCAAGCTGAGGTACAGTATTAAACTATGGGGGAACGGTTATAAATACAATATGGATGCAGCCTTTGTTATGCAAAAAAGAGCCCTTAGAACTATACTTCGCATAGACCAGACTGAATCTTGTAGAGACCATTTTGTGAAATTAAAAATTCTACCTGTACCTTGTCTTTATATTTTGGTTCTACTAAGTAGTTTTATAAAAAACCTAGACAAATACGAGACAAAGGAAGAAAGGGGGAAAGATTTGCCTAATTATTTGCAGCCAAAATTAAATGTTGTCAAACATAGCTCTAAGGTGCAGTCTGTGAGAATTTTCAATAAATTGCCATTAGAACTAAAAATGATTAATAGTCCAAGAATATTTAAATTCAAATTAAACTCATTCCTATTAACGAAGTGCTACTATAGTATAGAAGAGTTTTTTAGTGACAAAAATAATGCCACAGTGTAACTTGTTTATTTGTTTAAGTCTAATTCTTGACTTGCTTGATTAAGTTGAATGTTTGTTTTATTTTCTGACTAGGCTAATTGTGTTTTTGTTTTTTTTTTTATTTTAATTTTGTTGTTGATATGTATTTTATTTTATTTTTGACTTTTTATCTATATTATTGATTGGAAATTTTATTGATTATTATTATTGTGCTACTCTGTATTCGACACAAATGTATTTTGTTAAGAATAAATGACTAATGACTAATGACTAATGATGATGCAAATCCTGGTCCCACCTTCCAATAGCTATGTGTGTTACATCGTTGGATAGGTATTTTTGAGCTGAATAAAAGTTACTATGGCGCCAAGTTCCAAATCTTAGTCCGTTCAGAGTTATTCTTTAATAAACATGGTAGTTTTATCAGTAGCACAGTAATGCTATTTTTACGTAATAATTGCATTTGTGCTTTATACACGTAGTGTAGACGGTAACGCAACCCTTTTTATCGGTCTGTCTCACTCGCACTCGTTAAGTATGCTTAGAACAATGAAACTGACTGAGTTTCTACTTGACCCCGGCTATCTCTTGAACTTTTTTGGCACCTGTTTATAATTGACATTCGGCTTATAATAAGGATTATTGAAGTGCTTTTCGATTGGATGATAAGAAGAAAAAAAGAAGAAGAAGAAAGAAGAAGCAAGTAATATTGATTTTCCGAGATTCAGTGAAGAACAAATCATTTTTTTAGCTTTGGGAACCTACCAACTGAAGTTAGCGAAAACTTACTGCAGCGAACATCTTCAAAATGAAATGTATAGAATAGGAATATACTCGTACCGAGAAGCTGCACCGAAGGATTTACCTGATTTTGGCATTGATGAGGATGCTTCGCTCTTACGTGGTCGTATACAGTCGCGACACGTGAGAGCTAGAAAGTACTACTGTTACTTATTAGTTTGCAACAATGATATTATCCAAAGATATTGTACCTGCATGATGGGACGACGTACTGTAGGGACCTGTGCGCATATCGTTTCAATCGTTTGGTACCTAGGGCACGCCAGGCCGCCAGGCATGAGGGATTTGTAGGTCCAGCCTTATTTTTAAATAACGTCATTGTAGACAACGATGATTAAATAAATGTATAGGTTTAAAATACGCTATCGTGTTTTATTTGTAAAAAAACGTATTTTGTCAATGTTGACATTTTTTTTTTTTTTTTTTTGGGATGGGAAATCATCAAATGACTTCTCCCACTCTGGGCGGAGCGGGAGGGAGTGTCAGACTCTTACTGACTAAAACCCATCCATGTTCCTTCCTCGCCCTTTACGTTCCGGGGCCGCGGTATCTCTTTCGAACAGTCCCGCAACCCCGGCAGGCTTCGGCCCTTGCGGGCCCCTCTCTGCTGCTGACATCTCTTTGAGGCGCGCGTGGAACACGAACGCGCCGTCGACACGGCCTGTCGTCACTAGACGGACGGACGGCTAGCTAGCCCATAGCTAACCGTCCACAGGCCCGCATCTACGGTGGCCGGTAGCCACCACGTGGCCCCCGACGCCCGGTGCGTCTCCCGCGGCGGCCGGGAAGAGAGGCTCTCTCCCTCTCTCGTTCTGCCACCTCCTTCGCCAGCATGACTGCTTCGCAGAAGGAGGTGACGGCTTCCCATTCCGTCTCGCTCCGGACCATGGATTGAACCAGGGCCGGACGCGAGAGGTCGCCGCCGCCAATGTTGACATCTGTTTAACTTTTTGTCATAAGGTTTGCGACTCAGTGACTAAATTGATAACCGTAGGTTAGTATCTACACTACGTGTATAAAGCAAAGATATGCAATTATTACTTAAATAGCATTATTTGGCTTATGTTAAAACTACCGTGTTTAATAAAGGATAACTCTGAACGGACTAAGATTTGGAACTTGGCGCGATAGTAACTTTTATTCAGCTCAAAATTACCTATCTAACGATGTAACACGGTTCCCTATCCATTTGCATAAAATTTTAAGACCTAATATAACTTAGCATAATTTTGTTTGGCATAATTATATTTTCGCATGATATAATTACGCATAACAGCTTACGCATAATTTTTTAAGCATAATTTCTCTAGCCATAATAATGATTAAGCATAATATTCTAAAGCATAAATTTATTAAGCATAAAGTTCTAAAGCATAACTTTTTTAAGCATGATATCCTAAAGCATAAAGGAGATTGCCCGTTTTGTAAGGGGAGTTGGGTCCCAGTGGAAAATGCTTGTGCCCTGAAGATTTTTATTGTACCTAATAGTAAAAACATAGCACTTTCATAATCGGAAACGTTTTTTCATTTTGTCACCCTGGTTCAGGAGATATCATTATTTTTCTGTTTTAAAAATCTAGGTTATAATTACAAAGTGACAGACTATCATCACCATGAACATGGAATTATGTCTCTTTTACTTTATGCATAAAGTAATAGAGACATAATTCCATTACTTTATGCATATTTCTACACTTTAAGCATATTTATACTTACATAAAGTAATAAAGACAATTCCATTGTACTGCTATTTAGCAGTTTGGTAAAAAGTAGATACCTAGGTGCTCATCTATTGTGTAGAATAATAATGTTTAAATATAACAAAAAATGTGTAATTAGTTCACAGCTTCAGCACTGGATTAAGTTTTTAGTAATTACCCATAATTAACGTTACTGATTTTAGTAATAGTACAAACCAAGGGAAATAAAACAAATAAAACTTGGATATTTCTACACTACATTGTACTGCTATTTAGCAGTTTGGTAAAAAGTAGATACCTAGGTGCTCATCTATTGTGTAGAATAATAATGTTTAAATATAACAAAAAATGTGTAATTAGTTCACAGCTTCAGCACTGGATTAAGTTTTTAGTAATTACTCATAATTAACGTTACTGATTTTAATAATAGTACAAGGGGAATAAAACAAATAAAACTTGGATAAACTATTTATTCTTCATAAAATATTTCATCCAAAAATGGAGCTGGAGCACTTACATTGTTGAAGCGGCCCCAGCTTAAATACCATAATACTGTCATGGTATGAGCACAACACCCTACTGTACGGTTACCCACTAGACAGTTACAATAGTAAGCAATGATACTTTCTAAAGAATTTGCCCGATTTTCATCTCTACTTATCAATAAATAAGAGTAATATGTTTTGTGGCTCACATGGCGGGATTTAATTCTAGCCCTAATTAAATAACTATTTTGACCCAATATTAAGGGCAAATCCTCTTCCAACACATTGCTTACTTCAACATTATATGTACCATTACTTCTAATGTGCTCCCCATAATAGGATCTAGCCTGTTTTAATTGGTAAGATCCCAAAGCAAATCTTCTTAAATCATCTAAAGTTAATCTAGGAAAATGGTCTAAATGGGGAGCATTGCTGTCTATGTTTTGGAGAACCGCACGTCTCCTATTGATGTTTTCCCTTCGAATAAATTCCCCTAAAAAATTGCTAGTATTTAATCTCGCCTGAGCAATTTGTAAATACTCCGCAGCATCAGGTCTGTCTTCTATTGTTGGGTGGAATTTATTCAAAAGAGCACAAGCAATTTTAAAATCATCCATAAGGTGTGTTGATGCTCTGTTAAAATACTCTTGTCGAAAGAGTTTGTAGTCTCTTTTAATGCGACCGTTTACAACTTCTACTACCCATCTACACATAGTAACACATCTAGACTTATTTGCTTGATCAATTGTCAATTGAAATTCATTTTCCAATAATGACTCAGACATGTAAGTTTTATAATTATAGCTTTCCAACTCGGGGATCACGTCTCTAAATCGGGATCCCTTCTTTTCGCATAATGTTCTTTGTCCTAATATACTTCGGCATAACGATTTTGGCACAATTTGTTTTGGCATAGTATTACTTAGGCATAATTTTTTTAGGCATACATTTTATGTTGGCATAATCATCTTAAAGACTAATTTGTTTTGGCATAATTTTGATTCGCATAACGTTAGTAGGCCTAATGACTATTAGCATAATAATATTTAGGCATACAATTAATATATGATTATTAGCATAATAATATTTAGGCATACAATTAGTATAAATAACAAAAACAATTTTCATGCAAATGATTTATTATACATAACATTATGTAACTTAAACGATTTTTCAATCGCGAGATAACTTTTATCTGAAGAACATATTAGATGTTGTGTAAAAATTTAATATGCTGTGCAACAAAAGTTAGTGACAACCGATTTGCTGCAAAACCGACTCCACGTAGTCTTGTTTGTCCTACCCCTAGAGTGTAATTTAAAATCGCGTAGGCGCGTAGGGGCGAGGCGGCCCGCGGGCTGAGGAGCAGGCGGCTGCGAGCGAGCCGCCGTGGCTGAGGCTGGCCGGCGAAGCCGGCCAACAAGCCGAAGCTGCGGTGGTGAGCGAAAGCCGTCTGCGACGATTAGGACGCGTGGGGCCGCCGGAGGCCCGCAGCGCCGGAGCCGTGACAGAAACCCTGCCTGCTGCATGTTGCATGATCGCTTGAATGCTGCATGCTGCATGCTTGCTTGCATGCTGCACGCTTGCTTGCATGCTGCATGCTTGCTTGTTTGCTGCATGCTTGCTTGCATGCTGTATGCTTGCTTGCATGCTGTATGCTTGCTTGCTTTATGCTTCCTACAGCGAAAATAAACCCACAAAATTGTTCAATAAGCTATATTATATTACTATGTTATATATTACCTGACACCACCGTCTACTTAGACAAATAAAAAAATAAAATTCTATTCTACCTACAATATCAAGTGCCTACAAACATTAGAGCAATATTGTATAAACGTGTATAGTGTCTAATATTCTAGGTGTTAATAATTATTTCATTGTTATACCTACAAAAATATGTTTTAATATCATTATGCGTAAATAAATTTATGCTTTAGGATATTATGCATAAAAAAGTTATGCTTTAGAATATTATGCTTAATCATTATTATGGTTAGAGAAATTATGCTTAAAAAATTATGCGTAAGCTGTTATGCGTAATTATATTATGCGAAAATATAATTATACCAAACAAAATTATGCTAAGTTATATTAGGTCTTAAAATTTTATGCAAATGGATAGGGAACCCTCTAAATCCCCTATCCAATATAAAGACGTCCCCCTGTCTAAAAAATGAGCGCATTGGACCACTTTCATTATGAAATAGATCACTCATGATTGTTGAGTCATTTTTTGTTGCTTCATACGGTCCAGTGCACTCTAAAATATATCCATCACAACATGTCATTAAAAATGGTTTAACCAAATTAGCGTACTTGTGTAGACTATATGTTTGTTTCTGGTATTTGTAGTTACTACTACTCTGTACATAAACATATGTACCATCACATATGACAATAGCAGGTTTAGCATCTGAAGTCATGCTACTATCTCCAAATAGACCTTCAGGAATAGTCCTGTTACGTGAGGCCACATTTTGTACATTAGTATGAGTAAGACCCAAATGCATTGGTACAAAATGTTCTTTTAAACATTCTCTAACAATCTTCATTTTTTTTTCTAATGTAGATCGTGGCAATTGAAAAAGAGTTGTCAGTCTTTGATTGCTGTCTCCTGTCCTAAGCTTAACAAGAAATATGCTCAAAGCAAGGCTAGGATTTCAAACCGCATTATTCAAACTAGGAACGCTATTTAATATTTCATTAAACTGCACTTCTGTTAGTCCCAGCCAGTAATGGCGTAAATGTGAATCCATTGCTGCAATATTATTAAAATCTAAAGTCCTTTGAGAAGCCCTTTCCAGCATGGAAAATATGTCATCGACTTGAAAGCCAGTAAAGTCATTTAAAATAGCAGTCAGTTCATCCCACTGATTACTATGTAAATGGTGATGACAGATCCTAGCATTTAACAGTATATATATATTGTACTGCAATAACAATAATTCCTTTATAGTCATAGGCACTAAAAGACGTTCATTATTTTCACAGCCTACAAAAATACAGTGACGAGAAGCTGCAGCAACTCGTTTATACTTTTGTGAGTTAATTTTAGATTGTACTTGTAGTACTTGTTGTGTTTGGGGTGTTGGAGCTGGCATTGGAGGTGGCTCAGGTATCCCGGTGTCCTCTAATGAAGGCGAACCTGCATCCATGACACTGTCGGGTCTGTTTGAGTCTTGAACCTCCAATCGTCTTGTTTCCCGAGTTGCCGCTAACCAGCAAGGAATGCACACTCTTTGCAAATGTGGAACCTAAAATCAAATAGTCAGTATTATTGAATGTCAGAATACGCACCAAACCCTATATTGCTATTGTGCAAGAAAATGAATAAAAATACTATCAATCAGAAAGACACAGTGCAGCAGTTTTTCTACACTAATATTATAAAGAGGAAAACTTTGTTTGTTTGTTTGTTTGGTTGTAATGAATAGGCTTAAAAACTACTGGACCGTTTTTAAAAATTCTTTCACCATTCGAAAGCTACATTATCCACGAGTAACATAGGATATATTTTATCCCCGTACTCCCACGGGAACGGGAACTATGCGGGTGAAACCGCGGGACGTCCGCTAGTCTTAAATATATTTAGATAATGTTAAGCACAATTGCAGAGCATGAGGTCTTATGTCCGTTTCCCAGATTGGGTTTCTGGGTTTTTTCCATTAAGAATTCCTGAGTAGCAGCCAGGAGTCTGATAGACTGGGTTTGTGCCCGGTTAATGGCACTAGTCTCATCCGTATTACTTGAGACTTAAATAAAAGAATTTGTACTGTTAGATACACATCACATCACACTTATGATTGGGGATTACGGTGTGATGATATGAAATGTTATTAAAAAAATACTGACCAGGGCCTGCAGTCTCGACATTAGTAACGACGCTGTCGGAAGCTAACGTAACATAAATAATAACGAAAAAATTCGGTTGCAATAACAACGCTTGGGAGAAACGCAAGTCTCTACATTCAAGTTAACGTGCAAAGTCGTACATTATCTTGACATATTGATGTCGGTAGGCTAGCGAAAAACGTATTCATAGTTCGGCTATTTCAAAGACATTTTTATGCTTTCACAAAATCTCCTTGAATATGGGGAAAAGCAGAAAACATGATTCAATAAAAATCATTGTTTTTTTTGTATCTTAAACTGAGACTATAAAAGCCTTATTTTAATGGCACTATTTTTCATGAAAACTCGTAAGTAGAGCCAAAAACGTTTAAAAAAAATAAATAAATGGTTAAATATTTGTGGAAATTAGAATTTGCCTCCTTACAACATTGGCTTAATGTCAATGTCAAACTTGTCAATTGGTTTTGTATTGATTTCATTGTCATTGGAATCCAATATTTGTTGTGTTTATGTTTTCAATGGTATTTTCTGAAGCATTTTTCATTGATAGCCAACAGTACAGTACCTCTACTAACTTTTTTCTGGCTAAAGCTGCGACCCCACCGGACATACTTCTACATTCACTTATTATAAATGTCGTGAAGTTATACTGGAACTCGACCTAAAGTTCGTAAGGTCGTTGTGTTTGAAGAGATGGCTGAAATTCATAAAGGAGCTCCATGAACAATTCTGTTGTTATTCCGTCCGGATACAGAAATAAGCAAATTCAAGGAATTTTACATTTTCACGCTGATGTCGTGTGATGTGTCGAAGCATGCCGAAGCTATCGGAAGCAGCACGTAGCGAGCTGTTGAGCCGTTGTGTCACACCACAGAAGGCCTCCGAGCCGGCTGGAGACTATGGTAGACAAATGACGAAGAACAATCAAAAAAACAAACAGTGAATTTGTGTAGTGTGGTAATATTGATCAGATATTTCCAAGACTATATTTGTGTGTAATCGCAGTGTTCCAATATTCGATATTACCATATTATAGTTGTTAGGGATTCACAGCAGAGTAAATGACACAAAATAAATGCTTGTGTGCAAGACAATTCCAAAATATTCAATTTACAGAGGTTTGAATCTTGTCAACCGATCTGCAAATCACAGAATCATTTAACTTAAAGGAAAAGAAGTGGTTTTTCATTACATTTTGTAATTATCCAAACCTGTTAAGTGTAAAATGAAACTCTTTCAAATAGAAATAACTCAAACATGAGTGAAGTCACTCGCAGAATTACCCGTTTACAGAATCTTAATATTTAGAAGTTGTACCATTACCATTAATTTATAAAGCTCTAAGTACCTCAGAAAGTAGTTAACCTATCCTATATATTTTTTGTGCCTTAAGGAAATGGCTAAATCAACCAAATTATTAAAACCATGACAAGTTCCTCAAAAATATTCATCTCATTCTTCCCATATTAAAAATGCATTGTGTAATTTAATTTTATCACTGATTTTCATGTTAGTATTTCAAAAATTGATAATTTTGCATTGTTTTAAGATAGTATTTGTGTGTATTATTGTTTGTATTGATGCAGATATTTGTTTCTACACCGTGTTCATTTGAAATAAAAGTGTAAAATGTTTTGGTGGTAATGATAAGATTGTACGTAGGTACCTATTTTTTAGTAGACTGTAAAGATGATGTGTGTATTAGTTATTATGTCTTGTTTAAAATTTTGACATAGGATAAGTAGAGAGGATGTGCTGCGATTTGTAATTTTCTTGCTGTATTAGGAGTTTGATGAAATGTGTCCTTTTTACTTCACATTTTATACAAATAATAAAGATATGTACATACGACCTTCATTACATGTTTTATACATTTGGTTTTAGACAGTACATAATAAGATTTAAAATGTGTGAGCGACCTTATTTATTAGTAGAATTATACTTGAATAACTTTGATATTAATAAAGTTGATAATAGTAATAGATTACAATATTGTGTGTTATATTTATTTAAATGAATCCTCTTCCTTCCAATGAAATGAATATTAGCGACGCCTGTTCACACTAATTCATGTCCGGAACCTACTTATTTATAGGTTAGGTTCGGCTTACGGCCATTAAAGGCCGTAAGCACAGCATACTTTGGTACAGACTATTATAATATCTGTGGTACAGACAATAGACCTTCGAGTAATAAGCCCGTCCGGCACAGTTTTTGGTCAGTAATTCCGTGAAAACCACCAATAAATTAATTTACATTGGTAACGATTCACTTTGCGGGCTGTCAGAAATGCTCGCAAAATATATTCGTAAACTTTACGAAATTCGTTGAGTTAGCTACAAAGGTTGTTAGTAAACCAAGGACACTCGTTACCTTTGAGTGTAGAGACTACCAAATATCGCTAAATCTGGATCGGAGAGTCTTTGCGACCGAATTCGTTAGATTTGCGATCGTTATCTATGTCGAGACTGCAGGCCCTGGTGAGTTAGAGTCCATCTTAAAATCATGCTACGTTGTGTGCAGTCTAACTCAACTCTATGGGTTCTCCGACTTGCAATAGAGATGCCACATCCATAACAGATGTTCAAGTGACCATATGCAGGTGACATATCCTCGTGGGATCCAGTTATATTAGATAAAATCCTTTCTTGCAACAACAAATAACATTCAATACACAGGATATTATCCGGCGTTACCTGGAACAGATTATAAAATCATTACTCTTCTACATTTATTTAAACTTGTAAATACATAAAATAAATCCTCATAAAGGAATATACAATTATACAGTGCACTTCGTTTAATCAAATGATATTTTGAGTTTGCTATATTGTCTATAATAAATATTGTTGTATATGCACACGATAACTTACAGGTGTAGGCATTGTCCAAGTTCGTAGAAGAACTGTCATTTGCTCGTTCAACTCCTCAACTGTATACCGGCGTAAATTAGGTGCTAATAAAATCGAACAGTTAATACAGCGTTGAGAAGGCAGACGGCGTGCCCGACTTCTGGCTGGGGTAGACATAGTTGTGATAAAAACTGTTCGGGAGTCCAATGTCGCACCAAATATAGCACTTAAGAGTCCAATATCTCACAAAGAACAGCACAAACAAGAGTCAATTATCTCACAAAACATAAAGTACTCGAGGAACTTATTAGCTCAACTCGGTGGTCGCAGAAAAAGCACGTATCGTAAATAATAACTATGTAAATACGGAATTCAAAACTCAACGTATCTAAACAAAGCAATCACGAACGTAACGAATCTCTCTGTCAGACTGTCAGACAGAACCTGTGCTGTGACAAGCGCAAGTAAATGTTGCCAGATCGATTATTTTTAATCGTTACTAAATCGATTTCAGTTTTTTTTTATCAATTTATCGATTAAAACTGTTTTGTTAATACGGCGTTTCCAAAATACGTAATGTTTTTTTATTTGTGTAAATCGCTTTTATGAACATCTAATCAACAATATAAACTAATTATGAAAATAAGCAATCTATTGTTGTCATTGTTCCATCGATATTACCGCATAGACTATAATTCTAAAACATAATGCTAAAACATTATATTTGAAGTTGCCAAATGTTGAGACCTACTTTTAAATGTTGAGAGACCCTAAACTAGTTATAAAAATTAAAAAATATTTTTTTTATTAATAATAGTCGTTTTGTTTTGATATCGATTACTCCATTATTATACGAATTTTCAATATTATTTGATTTCTGGCAACTTTTTTTGTATCTTATCAAACGGATGTCGACGTAATTTTTAAATATTAATTAACTTTAATTTTATTCCCAGGGTGAAAAAAATTGTATAATAGTACATTATGGTACAAGTGTGTAATGTTGGTGATTACCGCCGAGGCGCCATTGAGAACCGAGCCGTTAGGCGAGGTTCTTAAGAGAGCCGAGGATTGTAATTATCAACACACACGTGTATCATACGACGTTTTTCAACACACTTGAGAATAAAATAACACTAAAAATAACTATAATTTCAACAGTGAAAACGAGTTGTGAATTTTTTTTCGCAATGGCGGGAATAATTCATCAGTTTTCCTATGCGCGCGCATCTAACAATGGCGATCGCCCATAGACTAAAAGAATGAGGTTTCTTTTTTTTGGCTTTTCGCGGATAGCGTTTTAGCAACGTACGAAATGGGGAATTCAAAGTTTTATTATTAAAAAAAAAGTAAAAAAAAAAGAAAACAAAAGTTGCATTTGAGTGAAAGTTTTATTTATTAAAAACTTATAAGTTGAAATTATCTATGAAGATACGAAGTTGTATGAAATGAGCAAGCAATAGGTACATTAATTTATTTGTATTGAACACGATCTTTTTTGTATCGAAACTTTTTTAAGAACAAAGCCATTCAACCAATAAAAAAAAAAACCCTATAACTCACTTGTGAATAATAGCAATGAAAAAGTCACAGTTTGATTACAGGTGTCATTATGTGCCTAATTGCAGTGAAATTAGAGCCACTTTATGAGCAAGTGTGTTGAAAAAAATAATTTGCACACAAACAAATAAATAATATTTTTAGGTTATTATTCCAAACAGGCACACGACAGCACAAAAGGGACCTGCCCCGTGTCATTCTCCTTTGTTTGTTGTTGTTGTATTTTGTGGGTTTTTTTTCGCTGTAGGAAGCATGAAGCAAGCAAGCATACAGCATGCAAGCAAGCATGCAAGTAAGCATGCAGCAAACAAGCAAGCATGCAGCATGCAGCATTCAAGCGAGCATGCAACATGCAGCAGGCAGGGTTTCTGTCACGGCTCCGGCGCTGCGGGCCTCCGGCGGCCCCACGCGTCCAAATTGTCGCAGACGGCTTTCGCTCACCACCGCAGCTTCGGCTTGTTGGCCGGCTTCGCCGGCCAGGCTCAGCCGCGGCGGCTCGCTCGCAGCCGCCTGCTCCTCAGCCCGCGGGCCGCCTCACCCCTACGCGCCTACGCGATTTTAAATTACACTCTAGGGGTAGGACAAACAAGACTACGTGGAGTCGGTTTTGCAGCAATTTGGTTCTGTCACTAACTTTTGTTGCACAGCATATTAAATTTTTAACCAACAATATTATTGTTACATCAGACCTACTAGAACATTCGAGAAAGCACGTGATTACAGTATGAGTACGTTGGGATTTCGAGAGATTTCTATTATTATTACTTTCAAAGTTGGGTAGGTACCTACAAACTCGCGACCTCTTTATAAAAAGACATTAGAATTTCGACCGTACGCCTAGGGCATACGGTTCATATTTGTTTGTGTTGTACAAGTAGCTAGTAATAATAATTACCTACCTACCTACCTACTCTTTTGTTAGTGTTTTCTATGACCCTCTAGAATATTCGAGGTTATTCTGGTGTGTCTGTGGGCGAGTATAAATAGACCGCTCAGGGCCGCGACAGTCAGTCTTGTTTTGGCTACCATCGAAGCGAATCGAAGTGAACTTGAAGTGCGATATCTAAGTGAATAGTGAATAGTAGTGTACTGTAGTGTACTTGTGATTAAGTTTAAATTGTTTTGTGATTAATAAAGTGATTGTGTTGTTTAATCGGTAGTAATTAATTTATCTCATACCCAGCTCGTAACAAATTGGTGTCAGAAGTGAGAGATAAATTATGCCAATTCTACCAAAGGACGACACGGAGGGTATCCGTACCAGAAGTCAGCGACAGCAGGATATGGACCAAAGGCGGTTTGGAGATTCTCCGAGTTTCTTCAGCATCAGTGGCGCCAGACTTGTCTACTCTTATGGCGCTGCTGCAGGAACAGGGTCGCCAGTTACGGGAGCAACTGCAGCGAGACAAGGAGGAGCAGGCTCGCCGTCAGGAGGAGCAGGCTCGCCGTCAAGAGGAGCAGGCTCGCCGGTTGGAAGAGCAGTTGCAGCGAGACAAAGAGGAACAGGTCCGCCGCCAAGACGAGCAGATGCTCCTGATCAAGGATCTGCATGCAACTTTCGGCAAGGACCTCAAGTTGATGAAAGATCAGGTTCACCAGCATGAGAACCGCATCTCAGAGGCCGAAGTTAAGATTGCTGGGGTGCAGAAGGCTTTGGGCGAACTGAAGATGGAAGGTGGAATTGTAGCTCCAGTGGTTGCTGCACCTACTTCGCGTGGTTTTAAGGTTCCGCCATTCGACGGAACATCGTCATGGTCGGCCTATAGAATCCAGTTTGAGGCCGTCATGAAGGCGAATGGATGGACCAAACCACAAGCCATGACCGCGCTCACCTTGGGCCTCCGAGACCAGGCCCTGACTATTCTCGAGGCACTCGGCAAGGATGTAACCTACGAGCAGCTGCTGGAGGCGTTGGAGTCCAGATACGGCGACGCGCACCTGGAGCACGTATTTCGTGCTAAGTTGAAGGACCGTGTTCAACGTAGTGCCGAGAACCTACAGCAGTGGGCTCTGGAAGTGGAAAAACTCGTTCAGAAAGCCTATCAGTCTTCCCCTGCACTGATTGATGGAAATCTGGTACAGGCCTTCGTTGATGGAATACGTGACTTAGAAGTTAGAGCTGCCGTGAGACTTGGGCATCATGAGACCTTGAAGGACGCCTTGGCCCATGCCTTAGAAGTTGAGGCAGTGAGGCAAGACCACCGAACGCACCGTGTCAGGGAGGTTATAGCATCACCTGTACGCGACCGCCCACAGGGGTATAGTCCTAGGTGCTACACTTGTGGAGAAAGAGGTCATCTTCGGTCCAGCTGTCCTAAGCGCAGCACCCCGAGAGAAGATCAGCAGGGAAGAGTGGCTGAAGTGACTGCCCAGCCACAGCAGGGAAACGAGTAAATGCCAGGACTGGGGGGCGGGTGCTGGCTGGTATTGAAAGAGCCCCGAGAATCTTGATCTCGCAAGCACATGACGGGAACAGCCTGACCATCAAAGGCGAAGTCAATGGAACGCCATGCAAACTGACGTTGGATACTGGAGCTTCTCACACGGTCGTCAATTCTAAACTAGCAAGTCGGTTTCTTGGGGACTACTTCAATAAGCACGACCGTATACAGTTACTAACAGCTACCGGTCAGCACATAAACGTCCGAGGCAAGAAGGAGGTAGAGTTAAAATTGGGTGACAGATTTTACAAGCAGAATGTCATCGTGGCCGACATAGTGGACGATTGCATCTTGGGCTTGGACTTCATGCGGAAATATCGTTGTGAGATCGACGTTGATCAAGGAGTACTGAAATGTGGTTCAGAGGAAGTGTTCATGGAGGGTGCACCGTCAGGAAAAGTGTACTGCTTGAAGAAGATAGTTCTTCCTCGCAGATCAGAAACGATTGTGCCAATTTGTTTGCCACGGAATTCTGGACAAAAAGATCGAAGTGTCCTGATAGAAAGAGTAAACAATGACTTCCCATGGAAGATGGCACGAACTCTGGTAAAGGCCACCAACATCTCAGTAGTACGCATACTGAATCCAAGCGACCAGGAGCAAGTGATTAAGAAGGGCACCTTGATTGGCACTTGCGAGGAAGTAGCTTGGATGCGTCAATTGCAAGATGTCCCTACCGGAAATAAAACTCGTAGTACAAAATTTGACTTGTCAACACTTTTGGAAAACTGCGATTTAACTGAAGAAGAAATGGACAAGGCTATGAAGATGTTACTTCAGTACGCCAACATGTTCTCTTCAAATGATGCTGACATAGGGAGAACTGGACTTGTTCAGCACCAGATTAATACGGGTAACGAGTTACCTATCCGTCAGCGACCAAGAAGACTGCCAGTTGCACGAGAAAAAGAGGTGGAAACCATGATTGAGGGAATGGTGAAGGACGGTGTTATAGAGCCTTCATCGAGTCCATGGTGTTCTCCTGTGGTCCTGGTAAAGAAAAAGGACGGCAGTATGCGCTTCTGTGTGGACTATCGGCGACTGAACGACGTCACGAAAAAGGACAGCTACCCGCTGCCTAGGATCGATGACACACTGGATACGCTGACTGGTATGAAGTGGTTTACCACACTTGATCTGAAAAGTGGCTACTGGCAAGTAGAAATAGACCCCAAGGACAAGGAGAAAACTGCATTCTCAACAGGAAAAGGGCTATGGCAGTTTAAAGTTATGCCTTTCGGTTTGTGCAACGCTCCTGCGACGTTTGAAAGGCTGATGGAGCAAGTACTTGCCGGATTGATTGGGGACGCATGTCTTGTCTATCTGGACGACATAATAATCGTGGGCCGTACATTTGAAGATCACCTTAAAAACCTCAACCGAGTGCTGTCAAAAATCCAAACAGCAAATCTCAAGTTAAGCCCGAAGAAGTGCTCGTTTTTCAGACAGCAAGTGAACTTCTTAGGACACATAGTTTCGGGGGAAGGTGTTCAAACAGACCCAGAAAAAGTAGTCGCCGTCAAAGATTGGCCAGTTCCGAAAGACAAGACACAGGTCAGGGCATTCCTGGGTTTGTGCTCCTACTATCGAAGGTTTGTCAAGAATTTTGCTGACATTGCAAAACCTCTGCACAAACTCACTGAGGAAAAGCGGCAATTCTGTTGGGACGAAGACTGCGACGTCGCATTTCAGGGATTAAAGAAACGTCTGTGCAATACACCTATTTTGGGATATCCTGACACTGAAAATGACTTCATAGTTGACACAGATGCAAGTAATACTGGAATTGGGGGCGTGCTGTCTCAACGGAAAGGAGACCAGGAGGTTGTAATAGCTTACTTTAGCAAGTCTTTATCCAAACCAGAAAGAAATTACTGCGTTACAAGACGGGAGCTACTCGCCGTAGTAAAGACATTGCAGCACTTCAGTAAATATTTGCTGGGACGTAAATTCCAATTACGAACTGACCATGCTGCACTGAAGTGGCTATTACAGTTCAAGAATCCAGAGGGGCAAGTGGCGAGATGGATAGAACTACTACAAGAGTTTGACTTCGTAACTGAGCATCGCAGTGGGAGAACTCACGGTAACGCAGACGCCTTGTCAAGAAGACCTTGTCCTGAAGACTGTAAGCACTGTGCCAGGCAAGAGACTAAGGAAGTAGTGCCCGTGAGGATGTTTAGAACGGATCTCAGCGATGAATGGAAGGAGACCCTACAGCAGGCTCAGCAAAATGACCCGGACATCAAACCGATCTTCGAGTGGATCAAAGCTGGTGTTCCTAAACCCAAGTGGAGTGATGTGGCTGCGATGAGTTCCATCACTAAGAGTTATTGGGCGCAATGGAACAGCTTGGTAATCCAGGATGGAGTCTTGTGCCGTAAATGGGAAAGCGCTAGAGGGGACAGCTGCCATCTACAAATGGTTGTCCCTAAAGCTAAGGTACCGGATGTTCTACGGCTCTACCATGATGGATGTTCAGGAGGACATATGGGGGTAAAAAGGACTTTACTAAAAATTCGAGAACGCTTTTACTGGATCCACTGTCGAGATGATGTGGAGGACTGGTGTCGCAAATGTACCAGTTGTGCGGCCGTGAAAGGACCCCAGACACGCAGCAGAGGTGCATTAAAAGTGTACAACGTTGGAGCCCCTTGGGAACGGATAGCACTAGACGTTGCGGGACCATTTCCAGTAAGTGAGAGCGGAAACAGGTACTTCCTGGTGGTCATGGATTACTTCACAAAGTGGCCAGAAGTCTTCGCCATTCCTAATCAAGAAGCTACAACTGTCGCAGATAAATTGGTTCAGGAAGTCTTCTGTCGTTTTGGGGTACCCTTAGAAATACACAGCGATCAAGGAAGGAATTTTGAATCGCAAGTATTTCAAGAGACTTGTCGATTGATGGGTACCCACAAAACCAGAACCACCTCTTACCACCCACAATCTGACGGAATGGTGGAACGATTCAACCAAACGTTGGAGAGATATCTGGCGAAAGTTGTGGAAAGCCGGCAAAGGGATTGGGACAAGCACATACAGCCGTTTCTTCTGTCTTACCGAAGTGCAGTCCACGAAAGTACGACTGTGACACCAGCCTTCGCGAACTTTGGAAGGGAATTACGGTTACCTGCTGATTTAATCACTGGAACTCCCCCTGATGCTCCATGTAGTGTAACAGATTACGCGAATGAACTGCGTAATAAGTTGAACGATGTTTATGAGCATATCCGACAGTCCGGCCAACAGATGTCTGAGAAGATGAAGACCCGTTATGATCGGAAAGCAAACGGTAGGGGTTTCGACGAGGGTTCACTGGTGTGGTTGCATAACCCAGTGCGGAGCAAGGGGAAGTCTCCGAAGTTACAAGCAAAATGGGATGGACCATACCGAGTCGTGACTAGGATCAACGATGTCACCTACCGAATACAGAAGGGTCCACGAGGTGCGCCTAAGATTGTGCATGTAGACCGGTTGGCGCGATACTACGGGACTAATGATGCTCGGGACGAGCATGTCTAAGGAGGGGGCAGTGTTACATCAGACCTACTAGAACATTCGAGAAAGCACGTGATTACAGTATGAGTACGTTGGGATTTCGAGAGATTTCTATTATTATTACTTTCAAAGTTGGGTAGGTACCTACAAACTCGCGACCTCTTTATAAAAAGACATTAGAATTTCGACCGTACGCCTAGGGCATACGGTTCATATTTGTTTGTGTTGTACAAGTAGCTAGTAATAATAATTACCTACCTACCTACCTACTCTTTTGTTAGTGTTTTCTATGACCCTCTAGAATATTCGAGGTTATTCTGGTGTGTCTGTGGGCGAGTATAAATAGACCGCTCAGGGCCGCGACAGTCAGTCTTGTTTTGGCTACCATCGAAGCGAATCGAAGTGAACTTGAAGTGCGATATCTAAGTGAATAGTGAATAGTAGTGTACTGTAGTGTACTTGTGATTAAGTTTAAATTGTTTTGTGATTAATAAAGTGATTGTGTTGTTTAATCGGTAGTAATTAATTTATCTCATACCCAGCTCGTAACATTATTCAATTGTTACAGAAACCATAGCAAATTGGTTTGATCAGAATTAACTGATTGATTTTTTTATACAAAAACTGTATAAACATCTAATATATTCTTCAGATAAAAGTTATCTCGCGATTGAAAAATCGTTTAAGTTACATAATGTTAACTATTATTAATATGTTAATGTTAAATAAATCATTTGCATGAAAATTGATTTTGTTATTTATATTAATTGTATGCCTAAATATTATTAAGCTAATAGTCATTAGGCCTACTAACGTTATGCGAATCACATTTATGCCAAAACAAATTAGTCCTTAAGATGATTATGCCAACATTAAATGTATGCCTAAAAAAATTATGCCGAAGTATTATTATGCCAAAACAAATTGTGCCAAAATCGTTATGCCGAAGTATATTAGGACAAAGAACATTATGCGAGAAGAAGGGATCCCATGTAACACACATAGCTATTGGAAGGTGGGACCAGATTTCATAGAAACTCTGGCATCATCCTTTTAAGTGGTCTGAGATGATTAGTTGCTACTTATTTTTTAATCTATACATTTAATTAGTAAATCTCTTCTTTTGTAGGTAATATGCCTTTAACATATAAGAGGAAAAGTGGAGTATGCAGAGGGGTATGGACAGAAAGTGCATTAACTCATGCTTTTCAAGCTGTTTCTAATGGAATGGGTATCAATGAAGCAGCAAAAACATTTGGGATACCAAAAACTACATTTAAGCGAAGACTTGCAAAAAATAACTTTACTAAAAACGATGTTCTCGGTCCGAGTTATACTGCTGCCTGAAAATGAGAAGAAGATCGTCATGCACATTACAAAATTACAGAAAAGTGGGTTTGCGCCATTAAGAGAAGCAGTGCGTAAAATGGCGTATAATTTAGCGGAAAGAATCCATATTAAACATAACTTTAATCACGAAAAGAAAATGGCGGGAAATGGGTGGTTGAAAAGCTTTCTTAGACGAAACATTGAACTTTCAATCCGGCAGTCAGAAGGTGTCTCTGTAGCCAGGGCCAAGGGGATGAATAAAGAATATGTTGATAAATATTTCAAACCTTTTAGAAGAAGTTTTGAAAGAAAATGAACTTTTTGACAAACCCGGCTCTATTTTTAATATGGACGAGACAGGTTTGCAGCTAAATAATAAGGGGCTTTTTCGGGGGTAGGTGTAAAAAAAGTATAGACGTGTTTGAAAGTCCGGAATTTTATTTTAATTAAAATTCATTTAAAAACTGATTAAATTTTCATCAGAGAAACACAGAAGAGTTATATATCAGCTACTCACGTTTGTGGCCCATTTATGTGACATAAATTGGTTATATTCACCACCTGCCAGCTGTTCACACCATAGTACAAGCACTAACACAGTATACAATGTCACAATTTGCTGAAGTCCTGGCTGCACAGAAAACGCTTGAGGAAAACTTCTTGAAGAAGATGGGTGAACTTGAGGCACAGATACAGTGTGCCCTGCCAAGGATACAGTGGCAAAGATAGCTGAGGAGTTTCCTGGATTTCGGGAGCTTGTGTTTTCCATGTTTGGTTTGCTGCGAAGCCAAATCAATGAGTGTGCCAAACAAATTGATGGCTTAGAGACCAGGCACCGGCGAAAAGCTTTAGTTTTCCAAGGACTTGCTGAAGCGGACACCGAAGACTGCACGGCTGTCAGCTTAAATGTCTTGAATACCAAGCTGTCACTCAAAAACATCTCTGCAGCTTCAATAAAAGCCTGTCACAGACGGGGGCCCTCAGCAAGGATCATCACAGGCCTATCCTTGTAAGGTTTGACAGTGTTGAACATAAGACATTGGTTTGGAGGGCAAAAACAGGCTTGAAAGGTTCCAAAATGTCTGTAAAGGAATTCCTGACTAGGACCAGGCAATCTGTCTTCAGCAAGGCACGGGAGCACTTCAACATGCGGTCCTGTTGGACCCAAGATGGAATTATCTTCATTAAAGCTCCTGACGGAAAGCGGCACAAGATTACTTCCTTTGATGAGCTGAAGCCTTTGGTTGCCCAGTTCCTCAAGGCACCAGACGCGGCTCCTTCTATGAGTGGAAGAGGTGGCGACGCTGCCGGGAACCTGAGAAACATAACGAGAAATTAATAGGTTACAGTGTTTGATGTTTAGTTGTTGTTTCGTAGTACATACTTATTAGTTTTTAGATCCAAATCTTTACATACCATTTTGTAGTTGTCCAGTATTTTAGTTAGTTATCTTTCTTATGTTTTTTACTCTAACTGTATATATTATTTCCTCTTTTATTTCTATTTTTAATAGGTGCCTTGGTATTTAGATACCCTCAACTGTGTTTATTTTCCATATTACAATAGTTTTGAGATAATAACATTTTTGTGATTGTCAGCTTCGGTTTGTCAAATTGACGTTTAGTAAGTTTAAAGTGACACTGACGTTACAAGTAAACGTTTTGAAACTGTATTTGGTAAACTCACAGATCATAATATTATTTACGTTTCGTTCCAAGTGCAACTTACATAATTTGCAGTTGGGTGTGTCTCCTTCTTTTTCTTTATTTAAATGTTATTCTATTTTTTGGTTTTATGTATGGGATCATCAAGTCTTAGTTTATTTTCCTTACATTTTGCTGTGTATATGTGCTATTTTATTCGCTTGTCTTATTTATAATAGTGTTGGTGTTCGCTGGCGGGTGGTGCAGAGTTCTGCGCCTGTTGTATACTTAGTTTGTTTTTAGTAATAGTTTTTTTTTTGTTCATTTATATAATATATATTTTTGTAATAATTCCGTATATATTTATGTCAGACAATGAATTGTTTTTATCCGCGGATGAATCTGCTGCTTCTTCAAGCGATGGAAGCTTTTGTTCTTTAAATGAAACTCTTGGTGAATTTTTGAAGCAGAAGTTTAATGACAACTCTAACCGGTTGGTGAATGTGTGTCATATTAATGCTCAAAGCGTTCCGAGCCACTATAGTGAGCTTTACGATGCCTTTAACAACAGCAACGTTTACGCCATCCTGATCTCCGAAACTTGGTTCAAACCACATCTTCTGTCCACTGCTTACCCTCTTAATGGCTTCGTTCTTATACGGAATGATAGGATTGGTAGGGGAGGGGGTGGTGTGGCCATATATCTCCGCCGTGATTTTCCCTACAAAATACTTGCCACTTCCCCTTCACAATATTCTGCTTCTGCAGAGTATATTTTCCTTGAAGTCTGTGTCAAGGGAGCCAAATCCATTATTAGCGTTGTTTACTGTCCCCCCACTGTTGATTACTTCACTGAATTCGAATCAGTACTTGAATCTTTGGGTTCAGAGTATGCACATCACATCATTATGGGTGACTTCAATACAAATCTCCTTTCCCGCAATGCCCCTCGATCCTGTAAACTCCTCCAGCTTATCGAGTCGGTTAGTCTGCACGTCTTACCGCTCCAGCCTACCCATCATAACACTGTCGGTGAGGACACTTGGCACGATCTGATCCATACCTCGAATCCTTCTCTTGTATCCTCCCATGGTCAACATGACGCTCCTGGCTTTTCTCATCACGACTTGATTTTCCTCTCTTATATCCTGAAACCTCCCAAACCTAAACCCAAGGTTCTGTACAGGCGTTGTTTTGCGCGGATGAACGTTGAGGAGCTCAAGAAAGACGCATCTGTGATTGATTGGGATCCTATGTTGGAAGCCCCTTTGGTTGACGATAAGGTTGCGATATTTAACAATGTTGTGGTCAACCTATATAATATCCATGCCCCCATCAAAAAAGTTAAACTGAAACGTCCTCCTGCTCCGTGGATGACAAGAGGGATACGTATGGCGATGCGACGTCGGGACCGAGCATTCCGTAAATTTAAGAGGGATCGTACTGACGAAAACTGGTCTTTATACAAGGTTGCAAGGAATAGGTGTAATCAGATGATACGCATCGGTAAACGCCGCCACATTATCGATAATATAACTTCTTCTTCTCCTGCCAATATCTGGAAATTCCTTGGAACTCTGGGTATCGGCAAACCGCGACATTTAGACCTTCCAAACTCTATTGACCTGGACGAGCTTAACCGACATTTTTCTTCTACTTCACCCATGGATCCCTTAATCAAACAACAAACTTTATCATTCATCTCTGGTCTAACGCGTCCTAACATTAACCACTTTAGCTTCGTTCCAGCTGAACCGGGAGAGATCAAAAAGATCATCATGTCCATAAAATCCAAAGCAGTGGGTTGTGATGATATTACACGTGGTATGATCACAACTCTTTTGGATGAACTCCTACCTGCGATTACCCACATTGTGATTTTTTCCCTGTTTACCGGAGTATTTCCTTCCCTGTGGCGTAAAGCCTATGTTCGTCCGCTACCCAAGGTCCCCAATCCTTCTCTTCCTACCCATTTCCGTCCCATTTCGATCCTTCCCTTTCTATCCAAAGTGCTTGAGGCCTGTGTGCACAAACAATTCTCCAGTTTTGTCCATAGGCACTCGCTTATCAGCCCGCTTCAATCTGGGTTCAGGCCCGGGCACAGCACTGTTTCCGCACTTCTTAAGAGCGCCCTTCCCGGCGCGTCTATCGTCAACGTGAGTACGGTCGAAAAGCTTGTTGTTTCATCCAACGCAATGTATGAAAAAGAGGCAAAGCGAAAAGAGAGAGATAGCGCCTGAACGTTCGATATTCATTCGGTAACTTCCGCCGCTCACTAGCGGGCGGCGGCGCCGCGCCGGCGCGGTGGCGCGCTGCTTGCGTCTGTGTGCGCGGCGGTCGCTTGCCATTCATGATAACAATATCGCACGCGCGGGTGGGCTCGTTACAACTAGTTTTGTAAATTGCTCTGCATGCAGTATGCAGTGCAGGTACATTTATTTATAAACTGTGGTGCAGGCCCGGCATGGTGTAGCCCTTGGCCCCGGGATGTTTTTTATATTTTTACCAATCTAGGTACCGTAGGTACTTACGTGCGCTATTTTGACTACATGGATATTATTTAAAATGTTTTAGTTTTTTCGACATGTATACATACCTACGAAAAAGTAAAGAATATAATTATTCTGCTTATGGAGGAGTAGCACAAGCAGAAGAATGTTCTGTGAGCAGAAGACTTTATTATTTATTTATCCAGTCTGTTCGTATTGAGGAAGCTAACATTTGTACCTAGGTATAAGGCTAGTTTCCACCATCAATAAATTGAAAATCTATATACGTCCGTTAGTTAGATTAGTATATTTTGTTTTTGTAAATCAATGAATATTGACAAAGATAAAATGCATCAAAACTCGGGAATGAGGGCTCGTAACGTCAGAACGTTCTTTATATCACGGCGACACGCGGCGTGACGTAGTACCTACCTATTGAGAATTTTAAAAGCGTCGTATCTTCGTCAATTTCGGTTTACGTAATAAAAGAAAAAATACAGGTCAAATATTTTTTGATAATCTAACTGACGGACTAATTAGATTTTATCAGTTATATAATGTTCGTAGTATACAATGTTCTTACCGTATGTAACATTAGGTACCTACCTAAACGTAAACCGCCTGTACGACGGTACATTAGTAATGTACCGTCGTACAGGCGGTTGATGAAATAATAGTCTGAATACAGTTGGGTAGGTATTTTTTTTTATTTCATAGAAAAATACATAAAACCCGATTATCGAGATTTCGATTTTCGAACACAAACGGCAAATCAAGCTCATTCATTTTCGTAAACATAGTAATAATGTACCTACACGGTAATATACAAAAAACCAAGTGCGAGTCGGACTCGCGCATGAAGGGTTTCGTACGTAGTAACCCTTTTTATTTTTATTATTTGTTGTTATAGCGACAACAGAAAAACATCATCTTTTAAAATTTCAACTGTCTAGCTATCACGGTTCATGAGATACATACTGGTGACAGACAGACAGACGGACGGTGTAGTCTTAGTAACACGGTCCCGTTTTTACCCTTTGGGTACGGAACCCTAAAAAGTAAAGCCCAAAAGGCTGGCAGCCTTATGGCAATGCTGATTATTTGAAAATTATGAGATAAAATATACTACTACTTACTAGATTCTAAAGAAATATATATATGTATCGGTAACGAAGTATCATTAGAATCTATCTCTCATTGGCAGTTTGCGTGGGAAACGTGGGTCAATGATTTCTGGCAGAACACAGTTGAAGTAGAACTGCGTCAGCTTCAATATTTTATCATCTGACCAAAAGGTTGGATCTTTATTTATCTTTTCATACAACAATCCTTTTGGCGTCCAAATAACAAAGTAACAAAAAGACTTCTTTGCAATTTTTAGTTGTGCTTGCACTTGGTAATAATAGTTGTGGTTTCTCTTCAACTTTATACCACCTCCATCTTCTGTACAGAAGACAACTTTTTTAGTTTGTATTGCTTCTAATGGCGTCAATGCAGAAGCCGACGATGGGCATTTTACTTCCACGATTCCGTCGTCTCCAATCAAACCGTTTGGACTTGCACCAAGGAAACAGTAGCTATCATCAACAAACAACCCACAAGGAGTGATAGCTATGTTTAGCTCGTTGGATAAATCTTTTAGGGCTGTTGTTTCATTTGACTTTCCATATCTTGTGGAATCATTTCCAGTAAAAGTCGAGTATAACATGGTTTTGACTATGGACGTACATGGGGTTGTAGGCTTCATTTTACAAATTTGGCCAATCATTGAGGCAGTTATTCGTTTTCTGCGTTCAACAATCCATCTATCGGAGTTCGATTGGTCAACAGTGTCTCTTTCTAAGCATAATATTTCAGAATGTGTCTTCTGCAGGGAGTCAAGGAATTCATTTTTTTTTTGTTGTGTAGACGTCCATCGGCAAATCAGGCTCACTTCTTACGTTACCGTAATGCTGATCTGCCGGCTTTGAACGCTTTGCTCGCTTTATCCCTCGCAGTACATGGGTGAATTGCCCAAGCAAAAAAATACACGGCAAACCTGAGAACGGTAGTGCAATGTGCTGATTATTAATTTTATATATTTTTTCTCAACAACGTAAGTATTTCTCTACCTTGGCAAAAAAAATCATTGGTATCTACCCTCTAATATACCCAAAAAAAAAATTACAAAGTGTTATTTTATCATCACGGTGACCTGTCCTGAACCCAATTCCGCTCATAACATACCTTCTCCTGCAAATACATTCGTAATATGGATTTAAATTGATTTTGTTATCATTAAATTATAATATATTCGATCAAATAAAACAATTTTTGTTTGTTTATCTTCTTTCTCATGGATTTGACAGGCAGTCAACTTTTGTCTGGAAAAAAGTTATCATTTCAGAGGACAGTAAGTTTTAGTAGAATAGCCACATCAACATTGCGTTGTTACGCCCCTTTCACCTTTTCTCACTCCGGATCAGTCCGGCTTAAGCTCTCGGCGCGAACGCACCGGCCACCGGTCCCAACGTCTTGCGGTTTCCCGCCAAAAAAGTAAGTTTATCATTTCAGTAATATGGGGACAAAAATAGTTTCATTTCGGTGGCTGTTATAACTCGTGCTAGATTTGTTTAATTTGTTTCAAAATTGTGTATTAAATTCGCAGTAAGTACTGTTTTGTTTGAGTAGTGTTCATATTTTTTAAATAATTTTTTTTCGGAGTTAAATGTAGAACTAACCTCTATTTTATCATCTCAGTGTTATCATTTCAGTGGATTCGGTGGACTGTTATACCAATTACAGTCCACCGGAATTAAAAGTATCTCCGAAATGATAAAAACATAAAGTTTTAGAGATCCTGGTGTCAAATATAAAGTCATAGTTTTGTAATGTACCTACTTTTACCTAGAGTGTCGATTAGATTATTTAGGTGTATTTGTTGTGTAATATTTGTGCTTAAGATATATAATATATACATATATCTATGTAGTTAGTACATGTTTACTATACTTTAGATACACATTTGTTCGGCTCAACGAAAATGTGATGAGTGTGTGGGTCACCACAGTGTATATTATTATACCTACTAATTGTCAACAAAATAATTATTTCGAGGGTTTACCTTCAATATAAGTCACTTACCTTTATTTTTATATCATTTATTACGAGTAAATAACAATAATAAATAATATTTGATATAATTACAAAATTTCTTAATTTTACAAGATATAACAAATAAGTTAAAGAGCATTTAAACGTTATATGAAAAAAAAAGAGATATACCTATGTGATGAGAAATTGCCTGTGAGAGTGTTTGTCTGAGTCAATGCAAGAGAGCTAGTGTGTGAACGCGTGGTGTATCTGAAGGTATAGTATTTTATAGGATCATAGTATAGTGTGTATGAATGTATGTCTGTGGATATGAGAAAGAAGAAAATTGAAAAGCGTGTATTTTGATTTTAGGATGCCGCGGCCTAAGCAACAGACTAGAGAAGAAAGGTTGGAAAAAAGGAGGTTGTATGAAAGAAGAAGAAAAGAGAGAATTAAGAGCAATGAAGTCTCACGCGAAGAGTTTTTGAGAAAAGACAGAGAAAGGTATGCCAGAAAAAAAGCAGCGGGATTAATTGTTTCAAGGCATCTAATGACCCCTAAAAAATTAAGAATCCTAAGAAGAAAAAACAAAATAAGTGCTGCTGCTTATTACCAAAGAAAAAAAAATAGAGCAGCTCCAGCTCCTATAGCGGCTCGTGCTAACCCTCTGGATGAGACAATTGGGGATCAAAGTGATGGTCCTGGACTAAGCACTTCCTGTCACAGTTCCTTCTTGCCTACTTTACGGCGCAGCTTACGATTGAACAGCAATAGTATTAGTACGAATATCCAAATCCAACGTTCTAATACTACAGAAGCTAGAAGCTTTCATCGGGTATACACAAGCAGTCCACGACAAACCCTGCTATCAACGCATCAAAATTTTGTAAATTTTGACTATAGCAATCCTGGTCCAAGCACTTCTCGTCAAGGGAATCCATCTTCGGCTCGGCGCTGCTTGCCGATGAATAGCGATAGTACAATTGGTTCCAATATTCAACATCATATTGATGACAATGTAGTAACTGGCACTCATTGTGTACAACCAAGTGGCGTACAACGAATAACATGTCCATCAAATCTAAGTAGTATCGAGTCAACATTATGCCCCAACAGCCCTGTTTCAGACTCGTCAATTACATCTGTAGAATTCAAGCGAGGACTTAAAGACAAATTTCGAAAATATCAAAAAACTAAAACTAAGCTAATAACAGAATTACAAAACAAATTATTACAGGTCACTAAGGAAAAAGAAATGTTCAAAAAAAGGTGTAACAGACTACAAAGCAATTATATGATTTTGAAGAAAAGTACCCAAAAAGGAGAAAAACCAGCAGTAGAAGTCATAAAACCTGATGAAAAAAAAAATCGAATTCTCAGGAGGGTGGTGAAATTTTTAGAAGATGATGAAAATTCAACACTGTGTCCTGGAAAAAATGACACCATATCTAGACACACACATACACATTATCAAAGAAAATACAATATCCGACGTTTTAAGTAGCCTATGTTGTAGTAAAGATAACATCGATTGTCTGCAAAGAATATGCTCAAGTTGTAAAAATAGACACATTGATTATCAAGAGTTTAATAATGAAGTGAACATAGCGTATTGGGGTTGGGAGAAGAATAAAAGCATATATGTCAAAAATAATGTAGAAAAATCTGCTATTAAAGTTGAAAAAGTAAGGCGTTGGGTGAAACCACTAGATTTAATAAAAAAATTCGAAGATAGCCTGAAACCATTCCTTAAACATTGCGTCAATAATAAAAATCAAAATCAAGCTTTCAAAACGTTAAAAGAAAATATGACTACGGAAGACTGTATTATACAAATTGATTTTAGTGAAAATTATAATGCCAAATATGGATCCGAAATTCAATCCCTTCATTTTGGTGGTAGCAGACAACAGTTCACTTTGCATACTGTCGTAATATATTTCAAACTCGACAACGAAACTTGCAAAACTCAGTCATTTTGTACTGTAAGTACCTCTTTAAGGCATGATGCTGCTGCAGTATGGGCACACCTCATTCCTGTTTTGCAAGAAATTGAGATAACTGCTCCTCTGGTTCGTAAACTTTACGTTATTTCTGACTCACCATCTGCGCAATACAGGAATAAAAATATATTATTGTTGGTTACTGAAGGCGAGTCGACACCTTAAAAGTCACGTCATCAGCCGGCAACAGGGGGGAAGTTTATAAAAGGAGGCGCGCGGTGCAGCAGCGCTCACTTTTTGCTTGGACGGCGCTCGAGACGGACGTGCTACTTGACCATTATCGTGTGCTTAGTGATTTTTGGGTGGTATTTTTGTTCGTGAACTGATTATTCCATTTTGTTTGTGTAAAATCTATTTGATTATTATTTTCACTATTTCTTTTGATAATTTATAATTCTTGTAAAATCGCAATTTAAAAGATAATAAAGAGAGTTTGTTTTTTTTTTAACGTATTTCACTTCTGATCGCTAAAATCAGAAGTGGGATAAAGATTCATTTCGCCCACAAATTAATATTACCCTCTCAGGCTTTTAATTTTAAATAAAAGCGAGTAGGTAATTAGCCATGGATAGATCGAGCCGTTCACGTTCAAAAACAAGTGCCCCGCGTTCCGAGCGATCTCGTAGCCGCCATAAGCGGAGTAAAAGGTCACGTAGCAAGTCTCGGGATTGCGATCGCCGTTCCAGGCGCGAACGAGATCGTCGTGGGAGCCGTGTGAGGACGCGAAGCCCTGCGTCACCGCCTTACCAACGATCGCTTGAGACTATTGTCTCGCGATTGAAGGCTTTAGAAGAACGTTCACGGGTAATAGCTTCGCCGGAAACAACAGGTACTGCCGCTGAGGTTTCGACTGCAACCACAGAGAGAATAGTGGAGGCAATACAGTCGTTAAAGTCAGTGAGCACCCATCATTTTTATATTTCTAATTTTGACCCAAATGTGCATGATGTTGATCAGTGGTTGACGAGGTTGACAGGGCTTTAGTTTTGAATAACTGGTCACAAAATGAGTGTCTTTCCCGGGTTGGGAGCTGTCTGAAGGGAGATGCTAAGACTTGGCTTAGTGAATGGGTCACAAATGACCGTTCATGGAGCAATTTTAAAAAGGATTTTCGGTCACTTTGTGTCAAGAGAATTGATGTAGCAAATATTTTGTATGAGGTAATGAGCACCAGTTCAGACAGTTACCCAACCTACGCTGAATATGCACGTAGATCTTTACTACGTTTACGGATCGTAAAGGGCCTATCAGACGAGTTGATAGTGGCTATTGTTATTAGAGGGATTAAAGACCCTCAAATTAAAGCAACTGCTACTAATGCAAGCCTGACGCCTGACAATCTCGTTAATTACCTATCAACCTTCGTAAAACCCATTTCTAAGGAGAACAGTGACAGTTCGCGTTCCAAACATAACAAGAGTCCACACAAGAATAACTCAAAGCGTTCATTTAGGGGTCAGGGTCCCAAATGTTTTACTTGTGGTCAGACAGGGCATAAACAAGTGGGTTGTCCTAAAAAGTCGAAATCAAACAATACGACTGAACAAATTAAATCTGAACCGGTAAAATCTGAATCGAGTTCCACCTCAAATAAGACAGTATGTGCATACTGTAAAAAGGCGGGTCACGATATTAGTGTTTGTTTTGCTAAGCAGCGTTCAGATAATAAGTCTAATAAAAGTAATGTCAATTTCTGTTCTGCCCTTGTCCAAAGTAAGTCCAGTGACATAATCGTTGGAACAGTCCAGGGTATACCTGTAGACATCCTGATTGATAGTGGGGCATTAGAAGTCTCGTTGATTTCATCATCCGTAGTCAATCATTTTTCTTGTTCAAAGAAATCTATTAATAAACAACTGAAAGGAATAAGTAATTCCATTATTATTGTCGATTCTTATGTTACGCTCGTAATAGAGCTTGAGGAAATAACCCTCGAGGTAGATTTGCTTGTTGTGCCTAGTGAGTTCATGAACGCACCAATTATTATTGGTACTGATGTGTTGAATAGAGAAGGGGTAACTTATATACGGACCAGGGATTCTCAACGTTTAACTCATTATAAAGCTTTGACGAGTGTTTCCACTGTTCAATCTGACGAACAATCCAGTGGTTTTAAAACTGCGTTAACTGGGGAAAACCTTGAGAAACTCACAGGAATTCTTGATAAATATTCCGCATTTATGATTTCTGGTACGGCTACGTCTACAGTTACCACGGGTTGTATGCACATAAGATTGAACAGTGACGTACCTGTTTATTATCGTCCTTACAAAATGTCCTATAACGAAAAGCTTAAAGTTAGAGAGATTATTCAGGACTTACTTAGTAAAGGCGTAATACGTGATTCAGAGTCACCATATTCGAGTCCGATTCTTTTAGTAAAAAAAAAGGATGGATCGGATCGTATGTGCGTGGACTTCCGGGCACTCAATAAAATTACGGTTAAGGATAGGTATCCCTTACCTTTAATAGACGATCACATTGATCGACTAGGGAAGTCAAAATTCTTCACGGTACTTGATATGGCAACCGGATTTTTACAAATTAAATTAGATGAGCAATCAATACCCTTAACCGGCTTCGTGACGCCCGAAGGGCACTTTGAATTTTTAAAAATGCCGTATGGGTTAGCCAACGCACCCATAATATATCAACGTATTATTGCAAATACACTGCGCGAATTCATTGAGGCAGGCAAAGTATTGGTCTACGTCGACGACTGTTTGCTATTGTCCGGTTCAATTGACCAGGGCTTGCAGATATTAGATGAAGTTTTGACAGTTCTGACTAAGGCTGGTTTCTCAGTGAATTTGCGCAAGTGTTCATTTTTATGCCAAGAAATTGAATATTTAGGCAGAATTATTTCTAATGGTGGTGTCCGGCCTTCAACAAATAAGGTACAGGCACTCGTGAATGCACCCATTCCCCAGAACGTCAAACAAGCGAGACAATTTTTGGGCCTTGCTGGTTATTTCAGGAAGTACATAGCTAATTATTCCATAAAAACCGCTTGCATTGCTCGTTTGACGCGTAAGGGTGTTGAATTTGTCTGGGGACCACAACGGGAAAGCGTTCGTAGAGAGCTTGTCGAGAGCCTCACTAGTGAGCCGATATTAGCCATTTTTGACCCTGAGCTTCCCTCTGAGGTTCACACAGATGCGAGTAGTGCAGGTTATGGTGCAGTTTTCCTTCAGGTTCATAAGGATGGTAATAAGCGTGTAGTTGCCTACTACAGTCAGGTTACGAAAGGTAGTGAACAGCGTTACCACTCTTATGAACTGGAAACGCTCGCAGTAGTAAAAGCTCTTAAGCATTTTAGGCATTACCTCATAGGGATGCCATTTACTGTAGTGACAGACTGCAATGCCTTAAAAGCCACCCAAAATAAGAAAGATCTACTCCCGAGAGTAGCGAGGTGGTGGATTTACTTACAAGACTTTAACTTCACTATTCAATACAGGAAAGGCGTAATGATACCTCACGCAGACTATTTGAGTCGTAATCCCGTACACATAGTAAATAACATAGAGAAACCTCGTAATTGGGCTCAAATAGCGCAAGCAGGAGACGAGGAGACTCTAACCTTAATCAAGTCTTTGGATGAGGGAAATTTGGACTCTTCACGCTATGTTAAACGCAATAATATCTTGTACTATCGCTTCACACCTGTAGGTGAAGAGTCCAGATTACTTTGTTACATACCAAAAGGACATCGTTTGAGCCTCCTCCGAATATTTCATGATGAACATAGTCATATTAACGCCGACAAAACTACTGACCTTATCTTAAAACACTTTTGGTTCCCTGGTCTCAGAGCTTTTGTTGTTAAGTATATATCTCACTGCCTCATATGTATAGCTCACAAGAGAGTTCCACGAGCTCCACTACAACCAATTAACTCATGGACAAAACCAAATGTTCCTTTTGACACCTTGCATATAGATGCGCTAGGCCCATTAGTGGTATCTAACGGTAATAAACACGTTTTAGTTGTTGTGGATTCTTTCACAAAATATTGTTTGTTAAATCCTATTTGTACTCAGGACTTAAATGAGTTAAAACGTGTTATGCAAAATGTTGTGTCTCTGTTTGGAACACCTAAGACAATTGTATGTGATAGAGGTAGGATGTTTCAATCAGCTGGTTTTGTGTCACTAATGAATGATTTAAGTTGTCAGATTCATTATATTACACCCGAGATGCACCACGCCAATGGTCAGGTGGAACGTTACGTTCGCACTCTCCTTAACATGTTGAGGATCGAGGTGAACCATCGGAAAGGGGAATGGTCTGAACAGTTGTGGAAGTTACAGCTGATACTCAACATGACAAAGCAAAAGACCACCCAGCAGTCCCCGCTAAATCTGCTTATTGGTGCCGAAGGGGTTACCCCAGTCATTCGCACACTAATCCGAGACGTCGCCATTGAATTGTCTGGTGAGAACCGTGAATCGCTACGGGAGATGAGGAGACAAAGGACGACCGAACGGTTGTGCAAAAATCAAGCCGATCAAGACAAGCGTGTTAATGAAGACCGACAGCCTCCACGTGCCTACAGCACAGATGACCTAGTCTTCGTCATCAAGTATTCCCAGTCCATGGGGAAACTTGATCCTGGTATGCGCGGACCTTACCGCGTAGTTGGAGTCCTGGACCAGGGCCGCTATGAGCTGCAACTTCTGGCTGGTGGCTATGGGAAGACCACATATGCAGCCGCACAGTTCATGGTACCCTGGAGGGGTGAATGGACTCCTGAGACATGTGCCGCATTTTTTGAGGGCAAGTATTGTTTTGAAGTCTGTGTGATACGCTAACTTTGTGCCTATGTCAACAGCCACTGTGAGGTATGCAAACTAAGAGCCTATGCCTACAGTGTTTTTGAAGTCTGGGCGGTATGCTAACTTAGTGCCTATGCCGACAGCCGTTGTGAGACACGCTAACTAGGTGCCTCTGTCTGCAACGCGACCAAGTCATGTACTTGGTGTGTGTTCTTAGCTAAGATTTTTATATGTCATACTTTGTGTAATGCGCATTACCCTTTTATTTTCCAAGATGTTTTGCTCCTACACCTGTTGTCTTTTACGTAATGAGACTGTCTGATTGCAGGAGATAATGAAAACTCTGAACTCTTGGAAGACACTGCCACAGATCAGGCAGGACCATCATCTGGAGCTGACGAGGACGTCAGAGCATCAGGAGAGGCCGTGTTGGTTACTGAAGGCGAGTCGACACCTTAAAAGTCACGTCATCAGCCGGCAACAGGGGGGAAGTTTATAAAAGGAGGCGCGCGGTGCAGCAGCGCTCACTTTTTGCTTGGACGGCGCTCGAGACGGACGTGCTACTTGACCATTATCGTGTGCTTAGTGATTTTTGGGTGGTATTTTTGTTCGTGAACTGATTATTCCATTTTGTTTGTGTAAAATCTATTTGATTATTATTTTCACTATTTCTTTTGATAATTTATAATTCTTGTAAAATCGCAATTTAAAAGATAATAAAGAGAGTTTGTTTTTTTTTTAACGTATTTCACTTCTGATCGCTAAAATTATATATAATAACTCAGTTATCCTCCTATTGTCCGATGCTGACCCACATAATTTGGAACTATTGTGAGTGTGGTCATGGAAAAAGCGCAGCAGATGGATTGGGTGGAGTATTAAAGAGAACGCTAGATAAACAAGACTCATATCAACATGATATTACCAATATTGAATCGCTGGTACAAAACCTACAGTGTTATGTTAAAGGTGTGAAAATTGAAACAGTTGAAGATTATCAGGTGACAGAAAAAGATTGGCTCTTGCCCAAAGACTTAAAGACTTTTCCGGGAACTATGAAAGTTCACCAAGTTGTTTGGTCTAAAGAGTCAGGAAACCGTTTGGCACTTCGACATCTGTCCTGTATTGAAAGAGAATGCCTAAATAAAACTATTAGGTGCCCTCACGGCAAGCATTTAGGTTTTCATGACTTCACTGGGATTCAATCAACGAATTTTGCAAATAATACAAATATAGCACATCTGCGTCCAATTCAACTGTCAGAAAAATTAGTACTAGTCCCAAGCCATTCAATGAAAAGAATCTTTCCAAAAAATTACAAAGGAATAGTTTCATACATGAACCACACACACACTCAATCACAAACATTGAAATATCAATTATTAAGGCGCTTTGCACATGGAGCAACTATTGGAGCAACTGGCAACTGGCAACTAGCTGTTTACATATATTTCAATTGAACCGCGCACACATAGCAACTCGAGTTTCGAGTTCCGGTAATCGTCAACAGTTTTCAGTTGCTGTAATCGATGACTAAGATAGTTCCTAATTGCCGCAACTAGCAACTGTTAAATATTATACCGGTTTTTAAAGTTGCCGGTTTCCTCAACCGTCAATCGCAACGCGTCGGGCGATTTCACACCCTCCCTCCCCTCTCCCTGTGCCCGATCATTCCAGTCAAGTGCCGCTCAATACGTCGCCGACTACACACGTCTTGACTTTCGTGCGCATTAATATGGCTGAAAACCAAGCCGACGACAGTAGCCGAGACAGTACAAGAGACGGTACATTGAACACAGAAGATTTTATCGAAGAAATAAGAAAACATCGTGCTATTTGGGATTTGAGTGCCGAAGAATATTTTAGTCGCACAGAGAAGATAAAAGCTTGGGAAAAAGTGGGCATAAAGAGTAATGTCACGTTTGAAGATTTGCCTGCAAGGGAAAAAAATAAAATAGGTAATATTTTTTATAACTTTATTTAGGTAGGTACAAGTACCTTTTATATCATTAAATCTTGCCATGGAACCGATCCTTCAGGACTTATAAAATAGTCCTTTAGGATATCCCTAGTATTAATTGACCTTTCAGAACCCATAATACTGTTTGTGTTTGCAAGTGTGTTTGACACTGCATGAAAATGTAGTCCCTCGTGCTTTCGAATCATGTTATGCAGTATACAACATGTCTTAACAATTATTTCTGCAAAATCGGCTGATACTTGCATTGGAGATTGAAATATTCGAAATTTACTGCTTAGTAATCCAAAGGCGCATTCAATACAACGCCTTGCTCGTGATAACCTGTAATTAAACATTCTTTTTGCATAATCCAATTGTTTTCCAGAATAAGGTCGCAACATATGTTTTGATAAACCAAAAGCTTCGTCACCAATAAAGCAATAGTTTATGGCATTAGGAAGTCCCGAAATATATCTGGGTTCTGGTATTTTAAGAGTTCCATCATCAATTTGTTTACATAATTTACTCTCTTTATATATTGTCGAATCAGAAGATTTTCCATAGGCGCCAGCATCGATAAACGTAAATAAACAGTTTGCATCACAAGTAGCCAAAAGTACTAGTGAAAAATAGCCCTTGTAGTTATGATATAGAGATCCAGTGCCCGGTGGTTTGGTTATTCGAATATGTTTGCCATCTATTGCACCCAAACAGTTGGGAAAATTAGCTATTTTTTCGAATCCAGCTGCTATATTAACAAATCGATCTTCATTTAGTTCTGGTATATACTCAGTTTCAAGTTTATTGCATATAAGTTGACAAGTTTCTTTGACTATTCGTCTTGCAGTTGAAGTACCACGTCCAAATGTGTTTTCAAATTCAGCAAAGCCACATCCAGTTACTAAAAACCTAAAAAAAAATAAGTATTTTAGTAAGGCGATTAATATACCATACCGCCGGACCGGCTAATACAATAATCCTAGATTCAGGCCCAGCCGTTTTTGAGTTATAAATGGTGTAACTAACCCGACTTTGTTTTATGTATATAGATATACATAATATTATATGGAAACACACCCAGACCAAGATAAATAGATACGTTTATGCACACAAACATTTATATTGTCCAGGATTGGACCCGCTACCTCTGGATTAGTAGGCAGATTCACTACCACTAGATACATCAGACGATTGTCGACATCACAAAATAAATCTGAAATATACATACTTTTTTTTACAATTTTCAGTTGTCGAGCTACAGAAACGATGGAAAAATTTGAAAACATGTTTCAATAGAGAAAAAACTAAAAAGAACAACATGAAGAGTGGCTCAGCTGCTAATTGCAGAAAGGAATATGAATATTACCAGCAAATGTCATTTTTATTAAATGTTTCAAAAACAAGACCCTCTCAGGAGAGTACAACAAAATATGATAATCCTGGTCCCTCAAATACGTCTAAAAAAGACCAGTCTGGAAATAAAACGGAGACATCAGTTGAAGATAAAGAGAGGGAAGTGTTACAAACAATTGCAAATAACTTGAAAAGAAAAAGGGGAGATGGTAATGACCCTGACTTAGATTTTTTGCATTCTATACTACCTCATTTAAAAAAAGTACCCGATGATTGTAAATTGGACCTTCAGACAGATATTTTGAACACTATAAAAAAATATATACCCAATACTAATTATCAATCGCAATATGGTTATTATTCAAACAGATCATATTTACACAGTTCAGAAACTGATGTTCCTGTATCACCGGCAGTTACTAATGTATCTCAAGAATCGGATATAATTGATGATATCTATTTTGATTTGTAAGAAATAAATAATTTCTAATATAACAGGAAATTTTAATTCCGATTCCCTTTCATGTACTACTCATAGAAAGCAAGCCAGTTATTTTCGTTTCGTCTATGTATTTCGCATTGAACTAAATATTTATAAACATTGTTTATAATCAATAATGAACATTAAATTAATATTAATCAATTGTGTGTTTATAATTTATATTGTTTACGTAATTTAAAATTGTTTTTTAAGAATTTTATTACAATTCCTTCACTAATTAATCGAAAGGAACTTCGTTCCATCCGGGTGTCCCTTGACACCTCTCAAGTTTTTTTTTTCGTTATTTACTGATTACCTGAATAACGTTATTGATTCGAATATTTTGGTAAAAAATGTGATTAAAACTATCTAAAATTACCTACTTACCTTATAGTAATAGCAAGTCGTTCGAACGGAGGAATACTTTCCCTCATTGTAGTATCCTGTCGTTTTAAATCACTTTCCAATACTAGCAGCAATCCATGAAATAAGTTAACAGTCATTTTAAAGTACATTTTAAATTTATCATTATGTTTTAGCAGATCTTTTATGTTAATAAATTGGGATCGATCTAGAAAAAAGGGATGAATCCAAAACCGACGATTGCTGCGAATAATTTGTCTTTGTTGGCGCCGTCGACGGCGACGACGTAATAAAATGAGAGCAAGTGCTGCTTCTTCGATATCCATTGTCACACTGAACGCTGATCGCTGCGTAGATTTAGCAACTCGGCTTTGAAAGTTGCTCACAGATTGCCATAAAATTGCGGCAAACGTAAACGTTATAGCAACTATCAACTTTTTACAAGAAACTTTTAAAATGTTGATAGTTTCCTCAACTTAAGTTGCTCCATGTGCAAAGCGCCTAAGCCCTCAACATCCCATTCCTTTGATGGAATGAATAATCAAAAAGGAGAGAATGAGCAGGAATCATCGATAATACCCAAATCATTGCTCGAAAAATATGAAAACTTCAATGAATTTAGCACTCCATCGTGTTCATTTTTTGAAAACAATGATACTGAAATTATTGGAAAGTATGAACGGACAAGAAATATTGACAGCGAAGAAGAAATCATGATTACAGCCAAGAAGAGAAAAGTAAGAAGATTATCTTCGTCTTCGTCCAGTTCTGATTTGAATATTTTTTGATTTTTGTTATTGTATATTTAGTTTTTTAAATATTTGCTGTCATTTAATGGCATGACTTGTTTTAGGTAGGAAGTTAAACTTATTAAAGAAGACTGATGACTATAATAATTATAGTAAAGACGTGCTGTGGTGTGATAATTATAGAAGATTTGTTTATTAGGTACATATCTAAATTAAAAACCTATATTTATAGTCATGAAAAGAGGCTGATTAGTGAATTTGAGAAATAATTGTGTGATTTAAAGTGACATGATGAAAAATTAATCTTTAAGCTACATACTTGAACCTACTCGTAAATACGTACCCAGAAAGACTGTTTTATTGGAATAACTATAATTCGCATTAGGTATAAGAATTACTTATACATAATTGCGAATTATAGTTATAGGTAGAACAAAACTTTGTTGTTTTTTGTTCTATTTAGATATGTACGTTTCTCTATTGTTGTAGTAATTTAAGAATAAAGTGATCTCAATCTCAGGTTTCTGTTATGTTTCATACGTTTATGTAAAAGGATTAAAAGTACTAAGCTATTACTACTAAGATATTTTTATAATGTTTCTTATTCATTTATTGTATTTTAAAAATATAAGAGTTGATTTAATTTTAGAAGTTTTACTGATATACCTGTAGAAACACTATTCTCCTCTCGTTACCAATTTAACTAAATTATACCTAGCATTTTTCTCTTAGTGCAATAGGTAGACATTAGGTATTACTATTAATGGCATAACTTACAAATGCAACCATCATATTAATCAGAAACTTTAAGCTTTCTAATCGCGATACGTTGATTCTTTTGAAAATATATCAAGTAAATTAGTATTAGTACATAAACAAGCAAAAATATTTATTTAAGGTTACCAGCATTTACGATAAAGTTTTCCAACATTTTCACACAACAACAACCACAAAAATTACCAAAGGTTATAAAAGTAAAGAAACTATTCATTCATATCATAATAAACATTACATTACATTAATATCATTCTTTGAGGTTATTGTAACCTCAAAGAATGATATATGTAACAATACTAACTGTAATATCTGTATATTAATGATGATATTAAAAAAACTGTGTACTGTCCTGTCTCAGTGTTTATCTAAAATTTGTGGAAATCAAACCTAACAAAGTACGGAACCCTGGCTGGGGGCACGGTTGTTCTTAGCTGTATCATTTCGGTGGATTTATCATTTCGGTGGTAATTTTTATCATTTCGGTGGACACTTTTAATTTCAGTGGACTCTTAAAACTTTATCCTTAAATATTTATGTAAGTTTTGATAATATTTGATGTCCACTCACGCACAATGTTATAAAATAGACTAAAGTATTATTTGTCACTAAAAATATATAGATTGCATTGAAATAAAAAAATCCCACCGAAATGATACATAAAAATCTCTTGTTGAAATTCACCCACATCTTCAACTCTCCGTTTCCTTTTATTTTTAATTACTTTTTGCTTTTTTGCCACAATTTTTTCAGTATATGTATGTTGAATGTTGTCGTCACACATTATCTTTTTCTGAATCTCTTGCACTAGCTACTACAGCAACTACTGCAGACTATAGTCTTTGGTGTTGTACTCGGAAACTGCTGCGAAGCACCTTTTTTCATAAGTTCCTCGAAGGGAAAAGTTTACTCGCTTCCCAGCAAGGAACTTTGCTATGATTGAGTTGAAATGTTCTGCAGGGTTATTCGTTTCTTTTAGGAGGAGACTTTCTGCATTCTGTGTCAACCATCCCAGATTCTCATATATTTCAGTCCATATGCCACATTTCATTTTTGCAAAAGTAATTCTTGCACGAATCGTGGAGACCAAAAACGTGACATGGACCGTTTAGTAGGTCCTCCTTCAAGCTTTTTATTTTTTCTTGTAACGGTAAGTCCAGCTTTGCAGAGTGCTCTATAGCTCCAGTGACTGCTTTATGTAGGCGTCGAATACGGTCACTCAGTGCTTTGCGTAGTGTGACAGGTACAGGTCCGTTCTTATTTTCGGTTTTTTTAACTATTTTCCTCAATTTATTTGAATAATTCCTCATCAAGTGATTGGAACATTCAATTTTTCTTATATATAGATTTGGTCCATAGGGCATTGTATCTCTCAAAGCATTACACACGCTGCTATCACCATCGCCAATCAATTTAGAATACTTTAGTCCATGCATACTAACACTCCTTTTGAATCCCTCTACGATTGCATCCGTTTCCATTTCAGTTGAAGGGCCAAACCAGTTTTTATAGCATTTGTGTGCAGAAACTTCAGTTTTCCGCTTTGCAGCTACAGCACAAATGCAACAATAAGAGTTCCTGACCCCAATAAATAATATTTTCCGAGTCCTAAACCCTATGATGCAACCAACTCCCGACAATGAATTGAAATTTGTCCCATAACTTCGTTTACCCCAAGATCCATCTGTTATTACGGTTATATATGGTATTCCGTCTTTGTCAATATCACCGTGATCTATCGCCAATTGTTTTCTTCTTTGCCTGCTTCAAGCATGTGTTGCAGAGCGACATCTTTGTGCATATCACCTAACTTACTACATATTTTGATATAATAACGCTCAGACATATTTGGCATATTTACACTAGCACATATTTCGTCCAATTGAGCGTATCCATTCCCAGTTTGGAAAATGCCTTCTACAACACTAGCATTTATATAATCTTTTTCCTCGGGTTCTTGAGAAAGTATTACCTTTTTTATCTTGCACATTCTACATTCAAAATGAAAGCTCGACATGAACCCTACTCTTTTTTCTTTTATTAAATTCATAGAGGTGAAATTACAGTCAAATGGATGATGCGACATACTTGCAAGCTGACTGAATATATAGCCGATGTTGACTAATCGATTCCCCTCTAATGACGGTGTTTCATCGACATTTTCTTGTTCTTCTGTAACAATTAGCTCGTTGTCTGATAAAGATGATGTGCTAAAGTTGGCCGAGTAATTATTACTGCATTCTTCTTCCACTAATTCATTTTCATTTTGTTGATGATATTGCCTACAAAAAATACACAGTTTTAGATCTTCAACATCAACAGATAGAAAACCGTGACATGTCTATTTTTATGTCCATTTATACTGTAAAGAAAGCACTCACCTTGCCAATAATGGTAGACCGCAATCAATTTTGTCATAATATTGGTCATAGTCCACAATCTCGTTTTCATCAAAACCCTTGTTCTGTGCTTCATTTGTAACAGTGAGTTCTTGAAGTGGTAACCTATCCTGGGTTAGCCTAAAACAATAAATATAGCTATTCATTCTTTATTCAAAATCTTTGTTTTGCGCATGATATAAAATATATGAAATAGGTCAAGTAATGATAGTTCTCTGTGATTATTACCGACTGTTCCTAGTTTGAAAATCGTCTCCTTGTTCGTTATGTACCATTGCTTGTACTTCAACCGTTATACAGGATATATCATCATTCAAAAGAACTTCTTCTGTGTCTACAACATGTGCGCTAGCTCTGTAAAATGAAAAATAATTAGGTGTGTTTCAACGCCACCTGGAGGAAAAGTACTAAATACTGGAGATAGAAAAGTTTACTCAAAGGAAATCGAATCGAACCGGCTAAAATCCGAAATTCCACTTTATCTATTCTCAAAATCTCAATGTTTTCTTGATTTTCATATAAAAACCTGGAAAATAAAATGAACCTTCATTCCTATGTTCATTACCTAAATAATAACTGAACAAGGGCTAACTAAATCTGGAATGCATTATAATTAGTGGTAAATACATAAATTGTTTTCGTATTACTTATCTAGTAGGGGACTGTGGTCGTTTGTGTTGTCTCAATTTGAAATTGGTAGGCAGGTTTGGTAGGTACAATACCTACGAGTATTGTAACAGTAGTTCATAACGATGAGTAGAATGACCCTTCTTGGTTTAGGTAAGTATGGTAAATAAAAAACTAAGATGTATTATGTCCTGCGTTATAATTGAAACAATACAAAAATTTAAAAATAAATAGAGTAGGTAAATAAATTCTTACACGTGCACCATGTTTTCTTTTGTCGGCGCATTCCTTTTTTTCCTTCGAGTTGAAAGACGTAGACGTGTTTTATTACCTTTTCGGTAATCTGTATTGTCTGTAAAGTTATAAAATAAAATATTGAAAAAACATGCTGCGTCTGTCCCGACATTGGCTATAGGTATCTATCTACTGGTACCCTACCCATTCAAATAACGGCAACTAGGTAGGTACCTACTACTTAGGCCGAGTTAGGCCTAATGCTCGACCAACTGAGTACCTACCTAGTGCCAGCCTCGAGGTCGGACTCGCGATGAATATGGCGAAGACCAAGGTGATGACCAACAGCACCAAGCGCAACATAGGAATTGGGGATGTGAGGATTGAATATTATGTCCATGAGTACATATACCTCGGCCAAATAGTCTCCTTCCAGGCAAGACACGATAAAGAAGTTGCTCGACGCACCGAAAACGCCTGGAAGAGCTATTGGTCGATGAAGCTAATAATGAAGGGACCTCTCCCTCTCTCACTAAAAAAAAACTCATGGACTTGTGCATTCTTCCTACCCTTACCTATCGCGAGCTATAGCGAGCGCAGACATGGTCACTAACCAACCGTCAAAACGTATAAACTCTAGCTCTAAAATTTATACAGTAAACAAATGTAAGTATGTAGGTACTTAGTACTTACCCATTTTACACTAAGAAGTTTTTAGTTCTTCTCAAAACTTCAAACTGCCCCCACTAAATCCTTATCAAAACAAAATCGGTGTCCGTATTCAAAAATGCAAGGTTCGTTTCTTAAAAAACTACAAAATTTTTCGAAAGCAAAATCAGTGTCCGGTATAAAAAGCAAGATCGTTATAGTAGGTAAAACAGAATTCACTAAATGTATTAGATGTACGATGCACACTTCACTCACGTACGCGCAGTCGACAAACTCAATACCTACAAACAATTCCGTAAACCGAGCGGCGGCGGCGCAGGCGGCGATAAAGCGGTAAATTTCATTCAACTCCCCCGTCCCACCCCGCCCCGACCCCGCACGACTCGGCCCCCGCGCACCTCATGCCGCCTTGTTGATTCGTGTAAGTGAGAACACGATAACATTGAACGAAAAATAGTGTCCGAAAATTTCATAAAACTTGTTCCAGGAAATACGTGTTTTTGAATAAGCCTTACAAGTATTTGGAAAAAATTCTTCTATCGAAATGATTTTTTTACTTTTACAATTTATGAGTATATTATGAACGGCCAAAGTTCAGGTAAAAATTGTGCAAAAAAGCAGATTTTTGGAGGCTTATACTGAATTTGTTTCAACAAATTTTAATTTTTTGCTTCGATAGAAGCCTAGATATAGTGCACTAGATACCTGTTAGTTAAAAAAAATCAAAGATAAATGCCTTACAACGACATAATCACGCACGAGCGTTTGTATGAAGAGTACGACGGGTTGGCCGCTCTTAAGGCGACTGGCGATATGAGGGCAGGACTAGAAGACACCAAGGTAACGGTACTAGTGCTAGTCGACTTCTCGAATGCCTTTGTTCGGGTCAATCACCGAACAAATGAACATGTCTGCGTAATCGCGACACCGCGCTATATGCCTTGAATATTTTATGTATTACCTAAGTAAAATAGTCAGTACGCTTTCGGACAGCATATCGGGCGCGACTCAATCTCATCCTATCACCTCATTAGTTTGATTAGTTACCTTTATTACTGAAATATATCATCTTCATAATCTTTAATCTTAGTTTATCTCAATCTCACCCCAACCCCGAACAGCCTTTAATACCGTTAGTCACGACATCCTGTTAGCCGTTTTAACCTTTATTATGGTCTCTCCCGAAGCACTAGAATGGTTCTCCTCTTACCTTCAGGAACGCCAGCAGTCAGTTCATGCTGGAGATTCCTCATCATGTTGGTGTGATTTGGAAACTGGTGTTCCACAAGGCGGCATTCTTTCTCCTCACCTTTTTTCTATTTTTATTAATCTCTTAACTTCTGAGCTTCAGTGTGCGTATCATCTGTATGCCGATGACCTGCAGTTGTACTGTCAGGGGAGGGTTGACGAAATAGGAAATCTGGTCAGCAATCTAAACAGCGACCTAATGGCAATAAAAATCTGGTCAGATAAATTCGGTGTTGCAGTTAATCCAAATAAATGTCAGGCTATAATCGTTGGGAGTTCGCGCAGCTTGAGCAAGTTAGATGGTACAACCTTGCCACCAGTTCTTTTCGACGGTACGATCGTTCCTTTTAGCACCGATGTAAAGGATCTTGGCTTGCACATTGACAGCACCATGAAATGACATACACAAGTCGCTCGTGTCAGCCAGAAGGTTACTGGTTCGTTGCGGGCTCTGTACCGCTTGAAAAAATTTCTACCCTCAAATACGAAATCAATGCTTGTACAGTCCTTAATCTTTCCCATCATCGATTATGGTGATGTGTGCTACTTTGACCTGAATGCAGATCTCCTCGACAAACTTGACCGTCTTCTAAATAACTGCATTCGATTCGTCTTCAATCTGCGTAAATATGATCATGTCTCCGAGCACCGGTCCCTTCTTAAGTGTTTGCCCATACGTCAGCGTAGGGAGCAAAAGGCGCTAACCATATTTTTTTCTTTTCTTGTGTCTCCCACTTCCCCTAGTAACCTTGCTCCCCACTTTCAATACATTTGTGCCAACCACAGTTGGAGCCTGCGCTCTTCGCAAAACCGTGTGCTTCACTGTCCCTCTCACCGCACTGACTACATTCATCGATCATTCTTCGTCCAGTCTATTTCTCTGTGCGCGCGCGTGTGTGTGCGCTTCCCCAGGAAATCAGGATGGCAACCAATCGCTTATCTTTTAAAATTAAAGTTCGCGAGTACATTCGGAAGAAGCTGGCAGTTTCGTCACAACGGTAATGTTTTCGTCATTGTTTGTCTTTTCATTTTAGTATATCCATGTAAATGTCTATTTAATTTTACTTTAATATATATTTATAGTATTTGATAAATAGGTATAGTATTATATATATATTTGTAGTTTATCGTAGTATTAAATAAAATTATTCTCAGATTCTCAGAAATGACACCTACCACTGCTTGTCTCTGCATCACCCAAAGGTTGACTGGTAGAAAATGCCTATGGCATTAAGTCCGCCTCTGTACTTTTGTGCTTGAAGTGTTAAATAAATAAATAAATAAAATAAGCCGGGAAAAGTAGTTGCCGTGAAAGGATCGAAAAATGTTCCTAACATAACTGCTGGGGAAAAAGGTGAAACTATTTCTGTCATCGTTTGCTGCAGTGGAGGTGTTTTTCTTCCACCCTATTGCATATTCAAGGGTAAAAATAAAAAACCTGAATTTGAGGATGGCATGCCACCCGGCTCTGTAGTAACAATGTCACAAAAATCAGCTGTGAATTCAGAAATATTTTTTGATTGACTGAAGCATCATTTTTTGCCCAGGAAACCACAAGGTAAGTGCCTGTTGATCCTTGATGGACATTCTTCACATTGCAGCAATGTGGAAATGTTAGAGTTTGCTGAAGAAAACGGAATAATTTTGGTTTGCTTACCCAGTCACACAACCCATTTCCTTCAGCCGCTCGATCGAACGTTTTTCAAGTCCCTGAAATGCTACCCATCAAGAAAACTAACACGCTTGCAGTTTGGAAAGATTTTGGCTTCAGCTTGGAATAAATCAGCTTCAGTGAGCAATGCAACATCAGGCTTCTCAGCAACTGGGATCATACCGTTTAATACAAATGCTATACCAGACTATGCTTTCTTAACGTCAAGTAACCAAAACAATGACAATATGCAACAAACTGCTGCTATAATTCAACCTACTGAGGAGTCAGCCCTTGCACAGCCAGCAACCGTTCCAAAACCATCAACCAGTAAAGCTGTTGCTCCACAAACTTCTGCTATAATTCAACATGATCAACCTACTAAAGAGTCAGCCCTTGCACAGCCAGCAACCGTTCAAAAACCATCAACTAGTAATGCTGTTTCTCCAAAGACGACGCCAGGAAAGATTTTGGATATGGTTTCTCCAATCCCTATCATAGAAAAAACTGCAATCGTCCGTCATAGGTCAAGAAAAATAGCAGAAATTTTGAACTCGACTGAAAATATTCAGAGTTTAAAAGAAAATCAATCAAGGAAAACTAAAAAGGAGAATTCTACTGAAACTAAACAGACATTAAAAGTAACACAGAAAAAGAAGGGAACTAAAAGACAAATTTCTGCCCAGAAAGCGAATAAAACAAAAGATTATAACTCTGCGTGATAGTCCTGAATTGACAGAATGGGATGACAAAAAATGTGCAGGCTGTGGTGAAAACTATGAGGATACCCTGAGTCAAGATGAATGGCTGCTGTGCATCATTTGTGAACGCTGGTTCCATGAAGGCTGCACCAATTATCCCAATATGTGCGACCGATGCGGAAATACGGTGACAAATTGAAGATTTTCCTTTAATTTAATTGTTTAGCTTACTTGTTAATTTCGTTTTGAATGTTTATTTTTTTGTTTAAGAAGTGTTAATGATTATTTTTCTTAGGACCATCTTTCCTTACTGGGTGGTCCGACTCACCCGCATAGTATGGGAGAGATGGACCGAGGGTACTTTTTTAAATATTTTAATTATTTCCATAAAGAAGCTATGATCGTGCCATATTAAGATAAAAAAATATTGACTTGATAGTTATTAGTTTGTATAACGCTAAATTGTATAATAGTTATAAAGCAATAAAAAAAGATTATTAAAGTTGGAAAAAATGTGGTCCATCTCTCCTGGTTTTACCAATGAGTTGGATAGTTGCACATTTATCCACGTTCCACATTACTTTTATGTTTTTTGCTATTTACGACCTTCTTACTACTTCACATTGCTTTTATCACAAATAAATAATATGTAAAATATATAATTATAAATGAAATCAGTTTAAACAGTTTAAATTTAATAATATATTTTCGAAAATCATTTCTATTCACAGGTTTTTTAATAATGGCAATACAACAATGTCATTCAAACACAATGGTCTCGCCATTGATCGAACCACTATGATGAATTTAGCAGAATATTCATGAACTTTAAGCAAAATGGTGTGGTGCAAGGTGGACCATTGTCTGTGGGGAGACGCCGCATGCGCACTAGAGGTCTGAGCCGTTCATGAATTTGGCAGATATTGTCTTTACTCCGGCCGACTTGGGTTCGAAGTCTGTTTAAAGTCGGCGTTTGTGTATCGATATATCGTCGCGGTACATGCAATAGGCCGAATGTGAAAAATATGCAATTTTTCCTTTTTGGCATGCAAGTATCCAAAACATGCTTCCGCAACGTTTGCAAAGACTCTTATATCTACCGACCAATCAGAAGCGAGCATTTGAACTAGTTGCAATATGACCAATGATAGACGTCTTTGTTTTGGTTCCTGCAAATTGACGTATGTCATTGTATTCCCGTGATGCGAGACGTGTTTTGTGGTTTAAAAGGTCAGTTTACGAAATTAAACGTTATTGATTTGTTCTGTAAGTAATCAACTCTTTTTTTATATAATTTGATCGAACAGACAGTAATATTACGTTATATTTATAATCATAACAAAGAAGTAAATTTCTAACATAAAACTAACCTCACAATTTTGTTCTTTTCGAGTTCATACTTTAATGATTGTGATTATAAATGTTTTTCAATTTTTACAAAGGTTAAATTACTCAAGAAAGGCGTTAATTAACCTTTTTTTATATGAAACAATTAAACTTGTTTATACTTTTGTTGACAAAGGAGATTTTGCAATAAATATAGTATGTAGGGTAAAATTGACATAGGAACTATGGCATTTGACAAGTGACTATGTTATTTGTTGCAGGAGAAACAGAAAACAGAACTTACCTATAATGTTACGAGCTAGAATCAGCCGCTTGGTGAAGCTAGCTATTAGTATTAGTACCGGTGAATTTAGCGAAGAGCAAGCTAACTCAGTTAGTCAACGCAGCTGAAGTCAGAGGGACTCTACGAACAAAGTCGTTGATGCGGCAGGCGCTCACGTACAATCAGCGACCGCAGAACCTGTCGTAGAACAGCATAATATGAGAGAGCAACAATGGCTTACACATCCATCAGAAGCCGAACTAACGCCCGAGATTAGAGCGATTACGCCCAATGAGTTTCATCGTATAATGGAGTACACAACAAAGACCCATCCTGAAGAAATTGAAAGACACGATGAAGGCACGCAAAATCAATTAGATACTGATTTTAGTTCAGGATCGGATGAATTGTATGCCCCACCCGAAAGTGAGTATGACACTGATGTACAAGCGGATGATTGTGTTGGATCAGTGGTAGAAATTTCAACTCAAGATTGCTCGGTGGCTGATGAAACGACACAACAGCCGCTATCGATATCGGATACGGACCAAAATATACCAGATCAAGAACAACCAAAACCAAGAAAGCGTAAGGGTCAAGTTAACATGAATGAGTGGAAGAGGTTGAAAAATGCTAAGTTAAGATTAGAGGGGAAGTCTTATCTTGGATTTGAAAAACAGGAAAGTGGGAAATAAATAATAAATAAATAATAAATATCACTGGACATTACACACAGCGCCGTCTAGTGCCACACTAAGCAATGCTTGTGTCGTGGTCACCAGACAGTTGATATACTACATATATACTTTTTGTTTGTAAATACATACTTATTATGCATATAAACATCCATGACTCGGATACAAATGTCCATGCTCATCACATAAACATTTGCTCCTACCGGGATTCGAACCCGGGACCCTAAGAACGTAAGGCAGCCTCACTACCGCTGCGCCATTCGGGTCGTCATACAAGCAAACTAAAATTAAACAAGCTAAATGCCTAGGTCCAAGATGTAATGGGCATCCACAGCCGACAACAGTTAAAGGAGGCCCAAGACAAGATTTCAAATGCGATACGATTAATGAGGATGATCGAAAGTCAATACATTCGCACTTTTGGAATCTGACATCTTGGGAGGCTAAAAAGGTTTACGTCACTGGATGTGACGATTATGATACGTACCCGTATTACAGGCACGTCCAAAGTATAGAAGAAAGACTACTGATGTTGCCACTTCAAGAAAAAACACTGGATTTACATTCTACTTGACTGTAAAAGAAAATGGAGATGATGTGAAGAAACGTGTATGCCGAAATATATATAATTATAATAATAATGTATAATTTATTAACACTTTAAATATTGGTGAAAAGATTGTCCGCACGTGGATTTTGTCAGAACAACCCAGTACAAGCCAAGAAAACGAAGAACACCAAGCTCAGACCCCATGACAAAGATCAAACATTCAGTGTCCACACCTTAGGGTATTTTACCCTAAATTTAGGGCATTTTTTCGCGTTTAGGGTATTTTTTAGGGTAGAAAATTACTTAGGGTATTTCTTAGGGTAGAAAATTGTTTAGGGTTTTTCAGGGTAAAATAAATATATAGAGAATTTTTAGAGAACGCGTGTTTCCGAACGTACTAACTTGTGACGCTGTACCGTTCTTTACTAAAGACTAGGCTGTATGGTCCTTGATCATTGCCTGTCCAGAATGGATGAATACAAAAAAAAGCTATACCGTTCTATTCCTCTAGCAATAGACAACAATCTATTTTTCTCTTTCACACTCGAAGGTTTGTATATACGCGGAAGAGAGATAGGTACAATTTACAGTGGGCTGAGGTTAATAACGATTTAGATGCGGGAGAAAATAAGAGGTTCGCTGCCATCTCTAAATTTGCTTTGGCTGTATTGTCAATGCCGCTATCAAATGCTACAGTGGAAAGAGCTTTCTCCATTTATTCGATTATCAAAAATAAGCTTCGGAACCGGCTATCTCTTGAGATGTTACAACATATAATGCTGGTGAGGTACAGCTTAAAAATAAATTATAAGTCTTGCGTAACATTTACTCCGACAGACGCGATGTTGAAAAAGTTTACGAATGAAATGTACGATTTCAAGAAAAAAGTTACTGCAGATGACATAGAAGCCCAGGCTACAATGGATGCATTCCAAGAATGTTTAGAAACGGTGTAGTATTAAGCTTTTAAATTGGATTTAAATGTAAATTGATTTGTTTTTATTTAAAAAAAAATTGTAAAAAAATTAGGGTAAAAAAATAATAAAAGTGCTTAATTTAGGGTAATTCCGCCGAGCGTTAGTGTAAAAAAAAAATCTGTGGTGGCAACACTGCAAACATTGTTACGAATCTAGAGGAATTCCTGAATTCACTGCCCAAAGTAGAAAGCCAATATTGTCGAGCGTCATCCAGTAAACTCTACGTTGAACCCTTGTGGTCTAGTTTAAGAGAGATGTACCGCTTTTATAAAGATGAGTGCCAAAAACAAAACAAAATTGCTTCATCTTGGAAAACCTTCTATAATACTTTGAAAGCTTATGAACTTAGATCTTTATATTCCGAAAAAGGATCAATGTAATATATGTACACAGTATAAGACAAGAACATGCGATGAAGAAATATTTCGGAAACATGAGCAAAAGAAACAATCAGCAAGAGAAGAGAAAACAAGAGACAAAGAACAATCCATTAATTGTCCTAATACGGAAACCTATACCGCAGATCTACAGGCTGTGCTATTGGCTCCAAGACTAAATGCCAGTGCAAATTACTACAAGACTAAATCGAAAGTCCACAATGAGACCTTCCTTAACTTAAGTACTAAAGATGCTGTATGCTGTGTTTGGCACGAAGCTGTGGCAGGCATTGAAAGTGATGTTTTTGCATCAATTTATACAGACTTTTTACAAAAGGCAATAGAGAAAAGACACCCCGAAAAAATAACGATTGGAGTGACGGATGTGGATATCAGAACCGAGATATTAAACTTTCTAATGCATTGCTAGAATTGAGCATTAAAACAAACGTAATAATAATAGAACAAAAATATTTGGAAGTTGGGACATACCTTCATGGAAGTGGACTCCATTCATTCTACTATTGAGCAGAAATTGCGCAATCGAAAAGAAGTCTATACACCAGCAGACTACATTCCAATTATTCAAGCTGCAAGACAACGTCCGCGTCCTTATGAAACAATTTACTGTAGCAGTGATGATTTTTATACATTTCAGCCAGTATACTACAAAAGTATTCGCCCTGGCAACAAAGTTGGCGATCCCTGTGTTAACGATGTGGTTGCTTTTCAATATACCCCTAATGGCATTATTCGTTACAAACTGTGCTTCCAAGACGAATGGGCTGATTTACCTGTACGACCAAAGCGTCTGGAATCACTGCCAGAGCATCCCAAACTGTACACAGGACCAATTACAATCAACCTTAATGACAAATTAAATTTAATACTTGACGCTACAACTCATTACGCTACAACTCGTTTGGATGGCGGAACATAACCTAGAAATAAACTATGACAAGACAAAAATATTGACTTTCCACCCAATACAAAAAAAAACCCATGAAATATTCATGGGTTTTTTTTTAAATTACAAGTTAGAAACAGTTAATGAATTCACCCTATTAGAATTAAACATAGACACACACATAAATTGGAAGTTGCATATCCAGAAAGTACTAGCAAAATTATCAAAATTCTCATACGCCCTTCGGGAAATCAAAAAAACTACAGACATTAAAACTGCGTTGGTAGCATATTACGCGTATGCCTATGCATGGCTTAAATACGGTGTCATAATATGGGGAAATAGTACAGACTCGCCCACACTATTCACCCTCCAAAAAAAGCTAATTAGGATACTGGTAAATATTGAACAAACGGATAGCTGTAAGCCTCACTTTCAGGAACAACAAATGTTAACCCTACCGTGCCTCTACATCTTTGAGATCTGTAAATTTGTACGTAAATACCCGAATTTCTACACAACAAGAGAAGCAATCTATATATATAAAAGAAGAAAGTGACTGACTCACTCACTGACCATCAACGCACAGCCCAAACCGCTGGGTCTACAGATTCCAAATTTGGCATGAAGGTTCCTTATGTGGTCTAGGGGTGCACTAAGAAAGGATTTTTCAAAATGCACCCTCTAAGGGGGTAAAACGGGCCCCCAAAGTTTGTATGGGGAAACAATATTGGTTAGACTATTTTATTCGAAACTACACAAGAGTACTCCTATTGATAAATGAGAAGAAACAGGTTTCATTTTTTTTCAAAATTCAACCCCTAAGAGGGGTAAATAGAGTGCCAAGTCTAAAAATCAACGCACAGCCCAAACCGCTGGGTCTACAGATTCCAAATTTGACATGAAGGTTCCTTATGTGGTCTAGGGGTGCACTAAGAAAGGATTTTTCAAAATGCACCCTCTAAGGGGGTAAAACGGGCCCCCAAAGTTTGTATGGGGAAACAGGATTTGTTAGACTATTTTATTCGAAACTTCACAAGAGTACTCCTATTGATAAATGAGAAGAAACAGGTTTCATTTTTTTTTCAAAATTCAACCCCTAAGAGGGGTAAATGGGGTGCCAAGTCTAAAAATCAAAGCACAGCCCAAACCGCTGGGTCTACAGATTCCAAATTTGGCATGAAGGTTCCTTATGTGGTCTAGGGGTGCACTAAGAAAGGATTTTTCAAAATTCACCCTCTAAGGGGGTAAAACGGGCCCCCAAAGTTTGTATGGGGAAACAGGATTTGTTAGACTATTTTATTCGAAACTTCACAAGAGTACTCCTATTGATAAATGAGAAGAAACAGGTTTCATTTTTTTTTTTTCAAAATTCAACCCCTAAGAGGGGTAAATGGGGTGACAAGGTCTAAAAATCAATCCACAGCCTAAATCGCTGGATCTACAGATTCCAAATTTGGCAAGTAGGTTCCTTATGTGGTCTAGGGGAGCACTAAGAATGGATTTTTCAAAATTGACCCCTAAGGGGGTGAAACGGGACTCCAAAGTTTGTATGGAGAAATAAGATAGACTGTTTTATTCGAAATTTTACAGGAGTACTCCTATCGATAAATGAGTAGAAATGGGTTTCAGGTTTTTTCAAAATGCAACCCCTAAGAGGGGTTAATGGGGTGACAAAGTCTAAAAATCAACGCACAGCCCCAACCGCTGAGTCTACAGATTCCAAATTTGGCAAGTGAGTTTCATAAGTAGTCTAGGGGTGCACTAAGAAAGGATTTTTCAAAATTCACCCTCTAATGAGGTGAAACGGGTCGCCAAAGTTTGTATGGGGAAAAAAGATTAGTTAGACTATTTTATTCGAAACTTCACAAGAGTACTCCTATTGATAAATCCAAGATAGCGCCGAGGAAAAGTATTTTTTTTTTCATCTCGGGTGTCGTTTACATGGTTTTCGAGGTCGCTGATTACAAAAATGAGATCGAAATGAAAATCAAAATGGCGTTAAAGTAAAGTTTTCGTCATGTGTGTCATTTTCATGGTTTTTGGGGTCGCTGATATCGAAAATGAGGTCAAAATAAAAATCCAAAAACGCACCTATGATTTTTTTTTCCTTTTTCCTTCATGGGTGTCGTTTTTATGGTTTTCACTGAACACAAATCTAAGTTTTCTTTAAATTTTGTTTGTCTTCGTAGCTACGTATCGTTATGTAATTTACCGGCCATAGTAATTCTATCCTAGACAATAATTTAAGATTTTACACAATACTTCTGCAAATTTCCTCTGTTCTGCTTTGAAACCAACTAATTTATGAGCAACCCAGATATGTATATGTTTAAAATACTGCTCGATCTTGAATTTTACTTACTCTTTGTTTTGCGCAATGAAATTCCCTCATTAGGGTTCCGTAGTCAACTAGGAACCCTTATAGTTTCGCCATGTCTGTCTGTCCATCCGTCCTCGCTTAATCTATGTGACCGTTAGCACTAGAAAGCTGAAATTTGGTACCAATATGTGTATCAATCACGCCGACAAAGTGGTAAAATAAAAATTGGAAAAAAATGTTTTATTAGGGTAGCCCCCCTATATGTAAAGTGGGAGGTGATTTTTTTTTTTTATTCCAACCCTAACGTGTGATATATTGTTGGAAAGGTATTTAAAAATGAATAGGGGTTTACTGAAGTCATTTTTTGATAATGTCAATAATTTCGCAAATAATCGCTCCAAAAGTAAAAAACAATGTGTCCCCCCCCCCCCCCCCTTCTAACTTTTGAACCATAAGTTTAGAAAATATGAAAAAAATCTGAAAAGTAGAACTTTATAAGGACTTTCTAGGAAAATTATTTTGAACTTGGATGGAAACAAGTTTTTGTACTAAAAAGACAAAAAGTTGTACAAAATAATCTCTGGACTAAGTTCGTAGTATAATCGTATATGAAGGCATTTTTTTTAACTTCGTTAACATGTTTTATTATCCTGAACGTATCTTTTTTCAAACAAAAAAATAATTATTAAAATCGGATTGGATTGAACACTTATTATGACAGACGGGAAACTACGGAATCCTACACTGAGCGTGGCCCGACACGCTCTTGGCCGGTTTTTTTTGAATAAAAATTACCCCAAGTTCAACGCGAGCAAAGCCGCAGACAAATAATACATAAAAATATCGTGTCACATTGTTTGTTATCGAAGTCCTCCGAAACGACTTCACCGATTGTTTTTTTTGTGTATTTTTGGTAGGTCAGAGAACAAGTTGAAGGCTACTTTTATACCTCTAGGTGACAAGGGTGGTTTACGCGGACGAAGTCGCGGGCAACAGCTAGTTCAAAATAAAATTACTCTAAGACATAAAAATAGATTAAACATCCCTACATCCCGATTAAAAATGCATTCCTCAAGTACATGTCATGTCAATAAAAATATATAATAAGTTACCAGAGGAAATAAGAAATATAAATAAATACAACATTTTGATTAATGAATTAAAATTATTTCTCTTGAACAAAAGCTACTATAATGTGAATGAATACTTGAATGATAGATTTTAATTAAATATATAAATAATGAAATAGGTACAAATTTATCGCCAGGAATATTTAATTAAACCAAAGGAAATAGCTACCTGCCTACCAAATAATAGAAATGTATGTTTGTTAAAGCATTGTTTTGTGAGTTTTAAATAATTATTTGTTTTTTTTACGTATCATTTAATTTAAATTTTGGCTGTGTTACTGTTACGACTGACATTTTAACTTCTAACTTTAAGTATTTTGACATTTATATTTCATTATTTTTATCTTATTTTTCTTGTTTTGTTTATCTAATTATTCGTTTTATGTATTTTTAGGGTTCCGTAGCCAAATGGCAAAAAACGGAACCCTTATAGTTTCGCCATGTCTGTCTGTCTGTCTGTCTGTCCGCGGATAATCTCAGTGACCGTTAGCACCAGAAAGCTGAAATTTGGTACCAATATGTATATCAATCATGCCGACAAAGTGCAAAAATAAAAATTTAAAAAAACATTTTTATTAGGGTACCTCCCCCAGACGTAAAGTGGGGAGCGATTTTTTTTTTAATTTTGACCCTGACGTGTGATATATTGTTGGATAGGTATTTAAAAATGAATAGGGGTTTTCTAAAATCATTTTTTGATAATATTAATATTTTAGGGAATAATCGCTCCGAAAGTCAAAAACAATGTGTCCCCCCCCCTCTAACTTTTGAACCGTAAGTTTAAAAAATATGAAAAAAATCACAGAAGTAGACCTTTATATGAACTTTCTAGGAAAATTATTTTCAACTTGATGAGTTGAATAGTTTTTGAGTTATATAGCACTTTTTCAAAAAAACGCAAATGACAACTTTGTTTTTCATACAAATACTATGAAAAACAAAGTTATTTTTGCTGACGAAAAATGTTGGTATTTTTAATGGTCTGGGAAGCTACGGAACCCTACAGTGAGCGTGGCCCGACACGCTCTTGGCCGGTTTTTTTAATTTTTAGCATGTAAGAATAATAATTTTGCTGTGCCCTGACAGGGTCTACAACGGTTCTTAGCTCTGAGCCTTTTGTTAACACCATGTTTTTACCTTGTGGAATGCAAATAAACGAATATGAATATGAATAGGATTGACTGCGAGTCAATAACTGTGGTAAAATTACATACATCAAGGTTGACTGCTAGTCTTCAACGATGCATCTAAGCAAAACAATTCATTCAGCGCCTTCAGAGCCAGAGTCAAATGAAAATGAGACGGTTCTGGCAGGCCCATCTGAGATCCAGCTAGATCCTGAGTTGCTGTTTGCCTTAGGAAAATCGCCTGTCTGGTTTGACCATTTTAATAAAACGGTACCAAATATGATGGCTTATTTCCAAATTGCTGCAAGTATAATAAATAAGTTCGGTGTTCGCCTTCGCAATAGAGCTGATGCTGCTCAAATACTTCAAATAATAAATGAAAGGATGCCCTTGGAAAATAACATATCTAATATAGTTACAGAATATAATTTAAATCGCCGGGCATCCTTTTTTCAAAGCATTACAGCTGATAATACTAATATTGAGTTTCCCCGTCTAGAATTCAGTGAATTAATATTATTCGCCTTGGGAACGTACCAAATTCGTCAAGCACGTTCATATTATGGTGAACATGTACGTTTCCATGGCGGATACAGAATAGAAGTTTGTCGAGACACTAATCGAATACCCGAGTTGGTCAGTGGGGAAAATTCACTTATAAAAGGTAAAATAAAATCAAGACATATATCAAGACGTCAGTACTATATCATCATCACCATCATCATCTGATTTTGATTGCAAATGGTATTAATGGACGAGAAGGCATTATAGAGTATTGCTGTAAGTCGCACTGTAGGTTGTTGTGCACATGTTATGACGTTGGTGTGGTACTTGGGTTGGGCCAGGCATGAAACCAATATTGTGGCTCCAGCGGCATTTTTAGATGATATAGTTGTACGAGAAGACATTGACTAAATAATAATAAATTAAATCCTGTTTTTTATTTAATTTCCCTGTCTTCGCCAAAAACATGTAGGTAGGAAGGCAACTCTTTTCGTTATCTATGATGATCCAGATGATGATGGTAATGGCTCAAACTCAACTTCACCTCTCATGCAGCATGAGGCTGTGAATTCAAATCCTGGCCAATGTGTCTTTTTCAATGCGTAGGTACTGACTTTGTAAGTTGATCTTGGACATCAGTGAAGGGAAACAACGTGAAGATACCTTGGCTTATATAATAATCAATGAAAGTCAGAACTCGCAAACTCATTAAATAAATAGTAAGTATTTAAAACTCAGCATCGGCGGGATATTAGAAGAATTTAACTGCTGTTTGGTCTGATTTGCTGATGACTGATTTATTTCTTAGTGATTGTTACTCTCAGCAATTAAAAAGCAATTTGATTTTAATTATCGTATAGTTTTTGAGGTTATAACAGCTGCCAAACCTTATCTGACAGCTGTTATAACCTCAAAAACTTATTTACTTAATAACTTTTTTCCCTGGCCTTTAAATGAAAAGATGTTAAGTTATTGTGTTATTATAAACAATAATTGTTTAAATGCTACTGTTCAAGCATCAGTCCTACCGTTGATTCCAGTCGGCGCAATTCATAGTTTATAAGTTTTTAGCTATAAGTATTTTATCAGGCGTTAACTTCACTGTCCTTGCTTTTTTTTTCAATGTCATTCTATTCAATAAATCTAAGTTGGATCACTGCGTGCTACATCCTGAGTTTTTTTATTCTCCATAATTCCTGAGAAGTCTTTCAGTTCCTAGACATGGTCCATCGAACCCGATAATATATTATCCACACATCAGCGAAGTGGAATAAGCTGAATTGGACAATTTCGAAATTTTATATGGAAAAAGTGCTGGAGTGACGAGGCGACAAACACGTGCTTGGAAGAAAAGTGAATCGGACTCTAAGTGAAATAAAACAGGAAGTGTTTAAGCATTATAATTTAATCAAATTCACCCAACACTCATTAATATTAAATCAGGTAAAATAAAATATAGGAATTAAGTATTTATTAATAAGGTTAGTAACATATTTTTCATATTACATTTACAAGTTAGTTATTTACTTATTTCATTCCTTTGTGTACATATTTACAAGGAATTATTTACAGAGCATTAGGTTAAATTAGATTTGTATAATTATAGTTAACGCGTGCTTAAAAACAGTACAGTGGTGTTATTGTTAACCTACATTAGTTAGCTATTTAATTTTCAGTATACAAACATTATTTTCCCATTTTAACCTTTAAAGTTATTTGTTGCTTTGTAAACCTTTTTAAAAAGTAGATAATTGTTTTTTTGTTACGTCATTTCTTTAGAATAATAACCTTACATATTTTCCTATAGTAGTTCTAGTTATTATTAGCAGTGATAGATTCAACTAAGTCAACTTTATAAATTTATGTCTTAGCCTAATTTTGTTTACAGTCTCATTAGTAATTACGGTATTTTTGTTACGAATACTTTCGTTATATACCATTATAATTGTGTAATTACAGGTCTACGACTTTCACCTTCCAAAATGACTGATATTAAAGAACTTAAAAGGAAGCGAAGCAGTTATAAAGGGAGATTAACAGTATTTGGAACCTATTTATAAAGGATGCCGATATAACCCCCTATCAGGTAATGGAATTGCAATTGCGAGTCACGAAATTAGAGGATCTTTTTAATGAATTTAACGAGGTTCAATTGAAAATAGAATGCATGTGTGAAGCTATAGATATTGAGACTCAAGAAAGAACCACAGTCGAATCTCAATATTATGGGTTGCTAGCTCAAGCTAAAATAATGCTGACTAACTTTACAAAATCTGAGCAAGACGAAGTAAAATCGAATTGCAGTAGTAGTAAGCGTCACTTTGTCAAGTTACCTACAATCCAATTACCCAAATTCACTGGATCATATGATAATTGGCTCGAATTTCGCGATACTTTCGCGAGTCTCATACATGGCAATGACGAAATAGACGAGATTAATAAATATCATTACCTGAGGTCATCGTTAGAAGGATCTGCTGCTATCGTGATCCAATCAATTGAGTTTTCTGCTCAAAACTACAATGTGGCATGGGAACTTCTTTGTGAACGATTCGATAATGAACGGTTATTGATCGAAAATCACGTTACAGCATTATTCAATATCGAGTCAATCACTAAGGAGTCCTCAACTGCATTAAAAGGTATTGTAGACAATGTAAACAAAAATATCAGAGCGTTAAAAACATTAGGCGAACCTGTTCATAGTTGGGACACATTACTTATCTATGTAATTAGACAAAAACTAGATCCTAAAACGTTTCGAGAATGGGAGGAATTCAAAGGGCGTATCGATAAATCTAGACGAATCACCTTTGATCAGCTTATTGAATTTATGCGTAATCGCGCTGAGTTAATAGAAACACTGGAGAAGTCACGTCACTCAACAACTAATGTAAAACAGAACACTAAAATAAAATCTTTAGTTACGACAGAAAACACCAGTAGTTCTTCATCACATGGTTGTCCGAAGTGTAAAGGTGATCACAACCTCAATTCATGTCCACAGTTTCTATCATTAAGCGTCAGCGATAGAATGTCTTCACTAACTAGCTACAAGGTTTGCTATAATTGTTTACGTCACGGTCATTATCCCAATAATTGCAAGAAATCAGGGTGTAAAATATGTAAACGCAAGCACCACACGCTCATTCATAACACAGATTTTAAACCAAAACCTGTTTCAAGCAAATCAGCTGATGGTACGACCGATAAGGCTATGGTTGCGTCATCCTCCACTGCCGAAGTAAACAATAATCACGTTGCGCTCTCAGCTAATATCTCTGCACATTCGCATACAAGCGGCACTGGCGACATCCTGTTGTCAACTGCGTTAATTAGGTGCTACGATGTCAATAATAAAGAACACATAGTTCGAGCTCTTCTTGACTCTGGTAGTTCGTCGTGTTTGATGACAGAGACATTGTTTAAAAAGTTAAATCTGCCTCACTTCAACACAGATAAATCTGTACAAGGCATAAATAAATCCATAACGCTTGTGGAGAAAATGTGTCGTGTGCACATTAAATCGTTGCATGAATCTTACGCTAATGATTTAATATGTTTTGTCTTGCCAACAATAACTGATAACGTTCCCGCTAGGCAGGTACATGTGAATATACCCTCAAATATTCACTTAGCGGATCCGTATTTCCACACACCCGCTTCTGTTGATATTATTATAGGAGCAGATGTATTTTGGAGTTTATTAGGATCTAATAAGATTTTACTAGGTGATGGGAAACCATCACTATATCAAACTAGACTTGGTTGGCTAGTTTGCGGCCCAATTAACGGCGGCTGCAGTAACATTTCATCTCAGTTTTCATCAATTAAATGTAATTTTACAAACATTACCGATCAGTATGAAAGTTCTTCCAGTTCGATTGAGTTAGATGACATCCGAAACCAACTGACGCGTTTCTGGCAGCTTGAGGAAGTATGTCTTGAGTCATCGACTTATTCAACTGAGGAGAAGATGTGTGAAGAACACTTTATAAAAAACACAACGCGCTTAGCAGATGGCCGCTTTAGCGTTAAATTACCGTTAAAGGAATCACCGAGTATTTTAGGCAATTCATATCATCGTGCAAAACGATGTTTTCTGTCACTGGAGCGCAGAAATCTCAGCCAACCCTCACTCGATAAAATGTATAAAGATTTCATGACTGAGTACATTTCTTTAGGCCATATGTCAGAGTGTAATATTCATGAAGATCAGCTGTCATATTTTATTCCTCATCACGGAGTACTGCGCGAGAGTAGTAGTACTACTAAATTACGGGTAGTATTTAATGCTAGTGCACCCACTTCCTCTGGCATTTCTTTAAATGCAATACAGATGGTGGGGCCTACCGTCCAGGACGATCTGACTTCCATTATTCTTAGGTTTAGATTGCATAAGTACGTCCTCTCTGCTGACGTAGAGAAAATGTACAGGCAGGTGTCTGTAGATTCATCAGATAGGCACCTGCAGCAAATTATTTGGCGTGATGATGCTTCTAGTATTCTTAAGGCTTATCAATTGCACACAGTAACTTATGGTACAGCTAGTGCACCGTTTCTCGCTACCAGGTGCCTCAAACAAATCGGTCTTGAATGTCAGGATCAGAAGGTCGCAGATGTTATCCTTCATGATTTTTATGTGGATGACCTTCTGACTGGTGCAGACGTATTTGAGGAGGCTCAAATGTTGTGTCATAAGGTGACGGATGCTCTGGCTTCTGGTTGTATGCCTTTAAGGAAGTGGAAATCTAACGAACCCAGTTTAATTTCAGAATCATCTGGCGAGTCTTATTTTGATTTCCACAAGGAAAGTGATGTCGTAGATAAGACACTCGGTCTTAGTTGGCGAACTGACACAGATGATCTGTGCTTTCCTATAAATATACCGGAATGCATAGAAAATACTAAGCGTGGCATGTTAGCAGTAATCGCGCGAATATTCGATCCTCTTGGGTTGTTAGCACCGTGTGTCGTGAGCATGAAGATGTTGCTTCAGAAACTTTGGCTTGACGGCATAAAGTGGGATGACCAGCTATCACCTGAAGTTGGAGCAACATGGGCGAATATAATTAAAGCCTTGCCATACCTTCATAATTTACGAGTTTCACGTCGTGTGGTCTGTGACGTATACAAACAGGTGGAGTTTCATATTTTTACTGACGCTTCCGAGCGAGCTTACGGCGCTTGTTTGTATATTCGCAGCATCAATGAGCAGGGTGACGTCGACGTGCGATTATTAATCGCTAAAAGTCGCGTAACACCTATTAAACCACTGACAATACCGAGACTTGAGCTCTGTGCTGCTGTGCTTGGTGCACGTTTATATCAAAAGGTTGCAAATTCCCTTCGCATTACACCAGTTAGTGTAGTTTTTTGGACTGATTCCATGATAGTGCTGGGTTGGTTAAAAATGTTGCCTATTAAATTAAATACCTTTGTTCGCAACCGTGTTGCCGAAATACTAGAATTATCCGGTGCAAGCACTTGGAGACATGTTTCGACACACGACAATCGAGCTGATTTAATAACCCGCGGGGCGGAACCTACCGCTATGCAATCACTGGATTTGTGGTGGTTCGGTCCATGGTTCTTAAAGTGTGACAGTACTACATGGCCACCCCCTGCTATAAATCCAGGAATCTTACCAGAGGTTAAATCTAGCATATTAGTTCATTTAGTTCAAGGTCATCATGTTAACGAAGATTCATTCAAATCATTCATCGAATTTAATCGTTTTTCCAATCTTAATAGATTACAGCGTTCTATTTGTTACGTTATTCGTTTTTGTAAATAGTTACACGCGTTAGGCGCTAGATGGCGCGACTGAGCGCCTATAAACAGCAGCAGGCATCGTGCGGTGTCGTCATGCGGCGGCGCTGGCATCGGTGGACGGTTGTTGTACCAACGTCGTGCGATCGACCAATAGGAAGACTGAAGCAACGCGCCACCTCTGCGAACCAATCGGTGAAGCTGGATGTGGCCTGATGTTGGATTACGAGGTGTGGAGGTTTTTGCCACAAGTTTCTTAGTCAGTGTTCTTTTGAAATCTCAACGAATCATAAGGAAATAATAGCAGTTTATAATACTTATTCAGTGTGTAGTAGTACAGTGCAGGATATTTCTGATTCTAAAAGCTAAGTATTTATACCTTTGGAATTGCTTAAGTTATTGATATTCATGTTGTTGCTATCATTTTAAATGTGCCTTTAACAGCTATAAGCAATTACTTGTGTTTCCCTTTGTGGCAGCTTTATTTTAACTCGAGCTTGAATTGTGTACTGTTTATTGTGTTTATTGGTAAAACTATATCGTTCAACGTAATTTCAAATACGATCATACTATACTGTTTGTACCTATGTATGTCCATGCTTGAGGAAAGTAAATACATGCCTATATAAACTGTGTTATCGTTGTTTAATTAATATGATTGTCCTAATGGGTGTAACATTTTATTAATGCTTGTAGAAGGTGTACATCTAAAACCTCTTATTTAAACTATCAAGAACTACAAAATTCATTGAACTTTATTATTATTCAGTCGCAAAAAGAGTCCTTTCCTGAATATAATTTACTATTAAATAATAAAAAATTACCACATAAAAATAAATTATTAAGCTTAAACGTGTTTCTAGATAAAAATAAAATTATTCGTGTAGGTGGTAGATTAAAGAATTCCGACTACCCGTTTGAAAAGAAACACCCAATATTAGTACAGTCCACTCATCATTTTGTAAAACTTTTATTTAGATCTGAGCATATCAGGTTAATGCACGCAGGTTCTCAATTATTACTAAACACAATTAGAGAGACTTACTGGCCACTTGCTGGTCGCAATTTAGCCAGAGCCTGTTTTCGACAATGCGTTCGATGTCAGCGCCTAAAGCCACAGGCAGTTGTACCTCAGATGGGTAATCTTCCATCAAATAGACTCTCACCAGCCGATTTTCCCTTTCAAAGCGTAGGAGTTGACTACGCAGGCCCGATAATCTCGTCTAGTCGTCAAGGTCGTGGATGTAGATTAGTTAAGGTATACATTGTTATTTTCGTATGCTTCACTACAAAGGCCATACATTTAGAGTTGGTGGGTGACTTGACGAGCAGTAATTACTTACAGGCTTTACGTCGGTTCATGTCTCGAAGAGGAAAACTTCTCAACATTTACTCCGATAGCGGAACATCGTTTGTAGGAGCCTACAACGAGATTGCTGATTTTTTGAAACGTAATTGTGACTCCTTATCTGATAGTGCAGCACAGGATGGCATTAAATTTCATTTTATTCCTGCTTACGCTCCACATTTTGGCGGTCTTTGGGAGGCGGGAGTCAAATCGACCAAATTTCATTTGTTTAGAGTGTTGGGCAATTGTCATCTTACCTACGAGGAGCTTAACTCAGTTCTAATCCAAATTGAAGGAATCCTAAATTCTCGGCCGCTCACACCGTTATCGTCGAACCCAGAAGACCTGTTGCCTCTCACTCCTGGTCACTTTTTAATTGGACGACCTCTCACGTCTCTTCCTGTAAAGGACATCCGGGACCACTCCACTCATCATTTGATGCGCCATCAACGAATTGAGCAGCTACGGCAGCATTTCTGGTCAAGATGGAGCAAGGAGTATGTCTCCGAGCTTCAGCAGCGTGTAAAGTGGCGTACGGGCAATGACAGCCTGAACCTGGACTCCCTCGTCGTCATTAAGGAGGATAACCAGCCGCCGTTAAAGTGGAGGTTGGGCCGCGTTGTTGGTCTTCATCCTGGCACAGATGGGATAAGCAGAGTTGCCGATATTAGGACCTCAACTGGGACTATCAGAAGGGCATTCTCCAAGATATGCCCGTTATTGGAAGATACCAACTGTTGAAAGGCGAGCTTCCAACGGCCGGGGGCATGTTCAAGCATCAGTCCTACCGTTGATTCCAGTCGGCGCAATTCATAGTTTATAAGTTTTTAGCTATAAGTATTTTATCAGGCGTTAACTTCACTGTCCTTGCTTTTTTTTTCAATGTCATTCTATTCAATAAATCTAAGTTGGATCACTGCGTGCTACATCCTGAGTTTTTTTATTCTCCATAATTCCTGAGAAGTCCTTCAGTTCCTAGACAGCTACACTATTTGTAGATAGACGCGCCCTGTAAAAAAAATCGAGTGACAGGTCAATCAATGTATGGAAAGTGGGCATGATTCTTTCCATTCCGTTGATTGTTATAAAACTCTAATAATATTGTTGATTAAGAAACATTTAAATATAAATAAGTTACTGGTCTGACATGGCTTAATTTATTTTGAATATTTGTCAGTAAACAAAAAGTATGTCATCTAAAGCACAATTCCTCGTCAGGCAGAAGAAACATTTACTACAGAAGAATCACACTGTAAATGTGCCGCTGGCCATGGATTGGTAGCGCACTGAAACATGTACTGATTTTGATGTTAGGAATTGAACACATGGTACGATACAAATGCATCACCTTATACCAATTATGTACAAAACAGCCTATGACATTTAAAAGGCCAAAACCATTTTATGCTTCTCCAATGGAGTGCCATAAAATTGGTAAAAGAAGGATAGAAATAAATTTTGATCCTATTAAAAATGAAGACATATCAGATTCATATTCTGTTAAAAATTTTGGTCATTAACATTAGACCTACAACTGCTCCAATAAAACAAACAATCCCTCCTGCTAACACATATACTGTAGAATTGAACCATTCATTTTATTGCGTAACCACAGGCGAAGATCATATGCTTCAAAGTCTTTTGCGGGAGTCTAATATTAAAAGCATGAAGCTTCATTTATAACGCGTTATTGGATCTCAGTTACTTACCTATGAAGAACTGTTAACTGTTTTGACTCAGGTCGAAACCATTTTAAATTCCCGACCGCTTTGTATTTTATCAGAGGACCCACATCCTGAGCCTCTTACGGCCCGCTCATTTTATAATGGCTTCTCCCTTGACATACTTATCTTCTGCGCCTGTTTCTGAGGAAACTAAGACTCTACGTCATCGAAAAGAACTGCTCGATCAAATGGTGCATAGTTATTGGAAAAGATGGCGTTTAGTATATCTTAATTCATTACAAGTGAGACAAAAATGGCTTACTAATTCGGATAACTTTAAACCCGGTATTATTGTATTGTTACATCAAGATGATGTTCCCGCGCTTCGCTGGCCTTTGGGCATTATTCAGGAGGTTTACCCGGGTAAGGATGGTAGAGTACGCGTCGCCTTAGTTAAAACTGCTTCTGGCACGTTTGAACGACCTATCGTCAAACATTGTCCACTGCCCTCTCAATAGATTAATAATAATCTAATTTCATAGTTTAGGTAGGTAATTATAATTTAGGCATTTCATCAATTTTATTTCTTTCAATTTGACCGCTTTTTTTCGATAATCCTACGTATTATCAAAGCCTGGAGGATGTTTACGCCATTATCCTAATTGCTTAAATTCGCGCTCTGTATGTGAAATCTGTTGTCCCTTCCTATCCTTCTCCTACTCACACGCATCACCAAACGCCGAGCGAGAAAAGTACAGAGAGCTCACCGTCAACGTGCGACTGCAGCGCCCACGACGCGCATTTGAAAGTGGAAAAAAAAACTACTCGGTGCGAGCTTGTATCATGGCGGTGTGCGCGGCGTCGTAGAAGCAAAATTATTACAAAACTCTAAATCTAAGACTATTTACGTCAAATAACCGCTAGTACAAAAACGGTGCTGGTTCTGAGTGCTTAGGTACAGTGATAATAAAGCCGGCCGGCAATTAAACCCAACCCAAGTGAGAAAACTTTTGTGCACCCGAGGGCCGTTCAATCCACGACTTTTTACTCCAAGATGAACACAGCAGACTGACATCTGGAAAAAAAGACACAATCACAAGTAAAAAGATCAAGAAACAAATACGCTTTTAAAATGAGTCACTTTTGAACTTATGTAAGGCATTTGTAAATAAGACTGGTGTGTCTATTTCCTATGAAACATCCCGAAGAAATCGACCATTTTGGGTTTTATTGTCGTCGATAAGTAAGTGTAAGTCGATGCTAGGAACACTTGTCTATGTGCCATACATACAAACAATGATTATATTATTTGAGCACTATATCATTCAAAAATAATTCCATACGTGTGTGCTTCTTCTTTGATGAATAAAGAAACTTACCAGTACTGCATAATCGCATCGTTGAGTCGTCGAGCGTCACCGCAAGTCGTCGTCGTGTCGTACCGAGTAAGCGCGCTCCAAGTCCCGCTACTCACCGACACAAAGAAAGTCTAGAACCATCGTCGGGGCATCGACGCGCGCGCCCGTGACCCAGCGTTCCCGAACCTCCCGTTTAATCGGGAGATCTACTGATTTCCAAACCCATCTCCCGATCTACCGTCAAGCGATCACATTCTCCCATTTTTTAGCTTTGACTACAAAAAATATTAGAAATGAATGCATCCATTGACTTAAGGCTGTAAGCTTTTAAAGAACGCACCCATAAAAACATACCGGCACGGCAGGGAAACGGAAATCCCCTGGCGCTCTGTAGAGTGGTAATTAATACGAACAAATGAAATATTGTGATCTCTCTCGTACAAGACTGTTTTCTAATTGTAAACTAAGTAGATAGATAGATGTGCGATACGATTCTCAGTATGTAGATATCTAAGTAGAGTAGACTACTGTTTCTTTCAAGTTGGATGTTAGATGGTCATTTTTAAGGGATTTGAAGTTAACAATAAGAATTTAAAGAGAAAATGTCAAGTTCAAGTGATTGTGATTATAATACGGACACTGAAGCAGGACCGAGTACAGGCGTTAAAAGGAAAAAGATAAAATACGCCCAAAAGTATAAAAAGGATTGGGAGAAAGAATTAGAATTTGCCGGTTGGATTGCTCCTAGCAGTAAAAGTGCAAATATGGCTCTATGTAAGAGTTGCAATAAAGAAATTAACATTTCATCGGGAAAAGATGCTCTAACGAGGCATTCACAGAGACAAGGACATATAAGATCTAGCAAATCTCTTTCATCTCAACCCAAGATTTCTCAGTTCGGCAATGAGAAAACAAAATTTACTCAACAAGTAATGGAAGGTCAGTAAACCTAAACACGAGTGTAAACTAGCCGAATAGACTTCTTTTTTATCTAGTTTGTTTAGTTGTGGCTCTGTTAAAAAATAATAGATTTTTAATTTGTGCGCTGTAATTAATTATCTGTAGATATCCATAATTAAGACTATTTTAGTCAGACCTTCTTGTGGCTAAAATGATGATGATCCTTAATTCGTATTCTTTGCCTTTCTCTTGTTTATGGATGGATTTATAGGCAGAATAGAGTATAGACACACACTTGTATTTTTTAAATGTTGCCAACAATTAAAATTGACATCTTTTTTCAGGTGAAATTCGTTTAAGTGCTTTTTGCGCGGAACACAATCTACCATACACGATAATGGACCATTTACCTAAGCTGATAGAAAAGATATGCCCAGACTCCAAAATCGCAAAAGAAATTAAATGTGCCCGCACCAAAACACAAGCAATCGTGGAAAACATAATAGGAAAAGAAAGCTTTAAGCAATTGTGCTCAGATTTAAAAGAAAAAAAAATTTCACTCATCATTGATGAGTCAACAGATCTCAGCACAACAAAACATATGTGCCTTGTAGTACGCTATTTAGTAGAAGACACTAGAATTAGGGACAGTTTTCTTGCTTTGATTGAAGTTTCAGCCGCCACAGCTTCTGCTTTGTATGAACATATAGTAATGTTTTTTAATGAGTATGATATACCTTATAAAGAAAACATGATAGGTTTTGCGGCAGATGGGGCAAATGTAATGATGGGGGCCAATAATTCAGTTATGGTACTTTTGAAAAGAGATATTCCGGATTTATTCGTGATGAAGTGCATTTGCCACTCGTATCACTTGTGCGCATCTTATGCATGCGAGAAGCTGCCTCGATTTGTTGAAGACTTCGTTAGGGATTTGTACAATTACTTTTCGTCAAGCCCTAAGAGAGTAGCAGCGTACAAAGATTTTCAGACTTTCTGCAATGTAAAAATGCATAGATTGTTGCACCCTTCGCAGACGCGTTGGCTTTCTGTACATGCTGCTGTAAAGCGCGTACTTGAGCAGTACTCTGCTCTAAGACTTTTTTTCATAGATGCTACTCAAAATAACGATTTATTAGCAGCAGAAAGTATTTTACAAAAAATGAATGATCCGGTTACGCGACTCTTTTTGCAGTTTTTAGATTTTGCACTTCAAATATTCAACAATATTAACAGAGAAATGCAGGCTGAACAACCTCGCATACATGTTTTATATGCAGAAATTACTAAAACTCTTAGGACTTTGTTCGACTGTTTTCTCAAAAGAGAGTATATATTGAGCACTTCAATCGAAAACATAGATTTTGTAAACCCTCGATTTTTTTTACCCCGTAATGATGTTTACTATGGAGCCACAGTTCTAAATACACTAGTGGAAGCAAGACTGACCCCCGATCAAGATAATTTATTTAGAGCTAGGTGCTTAGATTTTTATATTGAAGCTTGCAGGCAAATCCTGAGACGATTTCCGTTAAAAAATAATGTATTAAAGGATTTAGTAGCTTTCTGTCCTAATCATGTAAAAGCTGGTTCTACAGCGTCTATTGTCCATATATGCAGAGCTTTTCCAAATTTAATTAATCAGATCGAACTGCAAAAACTTGACACCGAATGGAGGGAACTTAGGAATTCATTTGAATCTATAAATTGTATAGATTCAAATGACCCAATAGAATTTTGGAGAGCTGTAAAGCAATTAAAGACTGGTGACGGTTCGCCAATGTTTCCCATTTTGTCCAAATTTGTTTTTGACATATTTACTCTACCTCATTCTTCAGCTAATGTAGAAAGAATTTTTTCTAGCATAAATTTATTGAAAACGAAGCAAAGAAACAGACTTTCAACTTCTTCAATTGAAGGCCTTTTACATACCAAGCGTCATATAGATGGTGCTAGTTGTTTTGATTTTTTTATTGACAAAAACATGTTTAGTACGATGTCAAAAGAGCGTTGGTATGACAAAACTGAATGATTTTCTATCTTAATATTATTAAATTTGTACAAAAATGCGTAATTTTTATTTTATTTACAACTCACAACTTTTCCCGTTTCCTACCGATATTTTGTCCCCATTTCTACCGAATTATTTTTCTGTGGTTTGGTAACACTGCCGTGACCTCTAGTCCGTCTCGCACTATCACGGCAGACGCACGCTCGCTTGCCGCGCGAACATAATCCTTCCGCTTACGCTAAATCGCCTATCTGCTATATTTATCTGTTGTCTGTGGTGAGAATAAACTGTTGTTAAAGTGTCTGGACCGTTTGATTGTGTTCTTTGAAGAAGATCCCACATCACGAACAAAAGACGCCCACAACACTATCATCTCCTACATTGGTGACCCCGGATATTGGACACTGCGCGGAACAGCATAAAAACCGTAAGCTAGTGAAAATCCAAATCTAAAAATGCCTCAAGATGGCAAGTCATCCGACAAACAAAACGACGAGGGCAGGTCGCATTCCAAAGAAAGGACATTTATACCTTCCGACATTTGTCGTGTCGGTGTACGACTTCCACCGTTTTGGCCGGAAGAGCCAGCAGTTTGGTTTGCGCAAATAGAAGGAAGTTTTGCACTCTCAGGTGTCAAGGATGACGACACCAAATATTATTACGTCAGCTCGCATCTTGAAAACCGTTACGCCGTAGAGGTGAAGGATATTATAATTAATCCTCCAGCTAGCGGCAAATACGAAAAGTTAAATAGCGAGCTAATTAAAAGGTTATCCGCGTCGCACGAAAAAGAACTTACCCAACTGCTGATGCATGAGGAATTAGGAGACAGGCGACTATCCGCATTTCTTCGGCACCTGCGACTTCTTGCGGGCCCAAACATACCGGACGATTTTATAAAGACTGTGTGGTCTAGCCGCTTACCGGAAAAATTACAAATAGTTGTAGCATCGCACCCAGAGTCGTCACTATCTGCACTCGCAGACCTGGCTGATAAAGTGAACGACCTCGTACCATCCGTGCCTCAAGTGGCCGCCACGGACGCAGTGCCCAATTCAATTGCTGAAAATTTGACTAAAGAGATCGCAGGGCTCAGTCGCCAAGTGCAGGCCCTCTCAACAAGAGATTCTAGATCCTGGTCGAGGAACAGAAGTCAACGGGGAAGAAGCAAAACGCGTTCCCAGTCAAATTATAAAAAGTACCCTACCTGTATTTTTCACCACAGATATGGAGACAAGGCACGAAGATGCCTGAAACCTTGTGATTATCAATCAGAGTCGGGATAAGCCAAAGGCAGTCATCAGTAGCGACACATGATTGCCATAGTTCAACTACAGGTCGCTTATTCGTAACGGACAGAAGGACAAAAACGCAGTCTGGCGACCACGTACTACCGAACTCAACGTCTTCGCAGCGAACGGAACACCAATCGCCATATACGGTGCCCAGCAAATGGAACTTGACTTAGGGCTTCGCCGTGCATTCTCCTGGCAATTCACAAACAAGTTTTAAAGACTGCTACAGAAAAATTAACCGATACTTCCAAGTTGTCACAAGAAGTACATTCATTTATAAATTTTATTGGAGCCAAAATGGAATCTTATTCACGTTCAACAAAAAATATGGTTCAACAAGGTACTGCAAGCTTGTGTAGGAATCTCCAGTGGCCAAGAATCGTAATGTCAAACTTAATTTGTTTTCAACTGAAATTGGTAGCCTAAAATGCGTTTCCTTTTCAGCAATCTTAAAACTAACCATCTGTCGTAGATTTTCATATAATTCTGGTGACAATTTTAAAAAATTTGCATAGTGTCCGCTTAATTGATGGCTTTTCAACTCCGCTACTATATTCTGTTTTCTTTTAAAAATAGGATTTTGCCACCAACGCCGTTGTCTCTTTTTTTTCCTTTTTATCAGTAATATAATAGCTAATGATGCAGCAATTATATTAAAAACACTAGTGTCGTCTGACATCTTCGATAGTACTGAGCCAGTAAACGGAACTGTAAGGGCGAGAACTGAGCGCGCGCAGATCGCGCGCCGCTCGCGCGCTCTATACGAGCCTTGTATGAGTTGCGCTAAAGAGGCGCACCAAACCATTGCAGTGACTGCACGCGCGCAGCTTGCGGGCAGCTCGCAATCGGCTCGCGTGCTGCACATTTGCGGCACATTCGCCAGATGTGGACGCACCCTAAGATGCCATCTTGTTCTTGCATCTTCTTTCGTCTCAATCACTGTTAAGTCGGATCTTCCTGTTAGAAAATGTGCAAAACAAAAAAGTGCTGTTACAATGTGCATCAACAATAACACGCTATGTTTTAGGACCCTATTCACAAGAAAAAGTGATCTCTGAATTTAAAGAATGTTATTATTTTTCCGTAGCCTCAGATGCATTAAATGTTGGTAATTTATAAACAGTTTCAGTTCAATATTTTAATTGTAATAAAGGTATATGCAAAAAATTATTGGACTTTTACGAGGAAGCTGAAGAAACATCTATGGATATTTCTCCTAACACAGGTATTTTTATACTTAAAAGGAGGCCTCTATGTATGATTGTATATTGTAGAAGTTTTATAGTTACTGAAATAAATTTATTATTATTATATATACAAATGCCTTAAAAAATTAGTATAAGTGCATACAGTGCAGATACTGCTTCCGTTAATTACGGTGCCCACAATTCTGTTTTTCAGAAATTAAAAGAAGAAAATAATCATGTTTTAAAAGCCAACTGTTATTGTCACGTTATAAATTATTGTGTAAAATATGCACTGAAAGGCCTCGATGTTGACATACAAAGCATCGTCATAAAAAAATATAATGAATTCAGTCCATCAACATTAAAAACAAAAAAGTTGGAAGAATGTTGTGAGTTTATGTGTGCTCAAATAGAGTATAAGGAGATGCTAAGATCGCTTAATTCGGAGTTGGCCTGCTGTTAAACATTATTTTTTAGAAAACTTATTTTTCACTTGAAGCCGAATAACTTTTGACCTGCACGTAATTACAATAAAAACTTGGCATATTGATCATAAAAAAGCTTAACTGAACATGTTTCTACTAGTCCCAACTTGTTACAAGAGTTGGGACACAACCCATACAATAATGCCCGTTGTCCTTTGCTTATTTAAGCTAAGTGCTCAATTCTATAATAGTTTAACGTAAACTTATATTGTCACTTACGGGATATCTTCCGTGATTATTTATTGTTTTTAGCTCCCGATATTTCGACACTGTTTCAAGCGCCCTGATCGCGGGTTGACACGGAAGATATCCCGTAAGTGACAATATAAGTTTAGTTTTAAACCGTGAAAGCCTAAAACAGTGTTGGTAGTTTAACGTGTTGATTTACTACCACAGTGCTTCATTTTAGAATTATAACTGGCGTTAATTACCAACTATGGACATACCTAACTAATAAAAGTATGTATTTGAAAATAAATGGCATTTTTCTTTTCAAATACAAATATGAATCCTTTGAAAAAAAAAAATATGATATTTTCTATGGCCACGACCCGACATTGTTTTTCTAGAATTGTCCCGGAATTGATAAGTTACTATCTGGCAACCCTAGTCACAAAGTCGGCTTATTATAATAGTTATACATGAACTATTTTGTAAGATATGGATAGATTGTTGGCTTGGTTGTGGGAACAAATGTATTAACATTGTGCAATTTTACATTTTTCTGGTGAAATTAACAGTGTGGCTGTATGCCATGTGTTAGCAGTACATAACTACTGTGCAATAACTGAAGACAAATCAAAAAGAGCTGCTAATGGGAATTAATTTATATGCATATGATACTTATTGAATACAAGAAAGTTTAGATAATATGTGTGAGGGTAGCAATAAAATAATATGTATGCATGTACCTACAAAAGCAATAAAGATCAGTCACAACTCAGCTATGGTGGTTTAAATAAGCGCTCCACTTTTACATGGCGCAGCCGGTTAATTAGTTCGATTCAAAAAGTGATTTTTGTCGCAAAGCGTTTGTTAATTAACTATAAAACAAAAATGGATAGCGTTTTGTCGCCGCCGTCACCGTTTCAATTCGACGGTAATTCGCTGGACTTAGCGTCTGGGGCGCTGAGTCAAAGATGAACAGAATGGCATTGGAATGAAAGGCACGATAATTGTTTTCAGGAAATAAAGAAATGTTTAATTGCCGCACCAGTGCTGCAGTACTACAATATGACCGATCCCATAATCATATCAGTAGATGCAAGTAAAAGTGGGTTAGGTGCTTGCCTTATGCAGAATGGGTTACCCGTTTGCTACGCGTCTAAATCACTAACTTACAGTGAACAGCGCTACGCGCAGATAGAAAAAGAATTGTATGCGTGTGTGTTTGCTTGCGAGAGGTTTTATGCCTATATTTACGGGAGGTCCGATGTTACAATAGAAACTGACCATAAGCCACTGATTAGTATAATTAAAAAACCAATAGTAGATTCTCCTGCTCGGTTACAACGAATACAAGCCAGGTAAACACCTGTTTATTGCTGACGCGTTGTCACGTGCTTATGAGCCGGCCAGCGCGCTGCACGAGACCGCCGCATTGTGCGACGGCGAGGTCTGTGCGATTACGCGCGAGAGCGAAAACTACACATTACAGCTCGCTTCTCAGTATCAGTACATAAATGACAGATATTTTATTAAATTACAAAAACACACGGAAAATGACGAAGAGCTCATTAAATTAAAACAATATATTTTGAAAGGATGGCCAAGTGATAAAAATAAAATACCGGTGGTGGCTTTACCCTATTGGAATTATAAGGAGTTGTCTGTGGCATATGGTTTGATTTGGAAGGGTGAAAGAGTTGTTATACCTAAAAATTTGAGATCAGACATATTAAAAAAAATACATATAGGGCACGTTGGATTAGAAAAATGCAAGTTAAGGGCAAGGGAAACTGTTTTTTGGCCCACAATAAATAATGAATTAAAAAATTTAATCACTAACTGTGATATTTGTTTAACGTACAGAAAAAACAATCAAAAAGAAAAACTGCAACCACATGAGGTTCCGGAGCGACCTTGGTCGAAAGTAGGTGTTGACTTATTTCAGCTAAAATTGTTAAATTACTTGTTACTGGTGGACTATTTCAGTAAATATTTTGAATTATGTGAACTAAAACAAACTGATTCGCAATATGTAATAAATTGCCTGAAAAATATATTTAGTCGTCAAGGGATACCTAATATAGTGAATAGTGATTGTGGTCCACAGTTCATATCGGCTAGCTTCAAGGACTTTGCCAATGAATGGAATTTTAACCATACGTCATCACCACGCTACCCACAATCGAACGGGATGATTGAGCGAACAGTACAAACTGTAAAAAATATTATGTCAAAGAGTAGCGAAGATAGTTCGGATTACCGCCTAGCTTTACTGGAGTGTTTAAATACGCCCATAGATGATAACTTGCCGTCTCCAGCTGAACTGCTACAAAGTAGGAAGTTACGTAGTGTGGTCCCGATTTTCGATGAAAGATTAAAGCCAAAATTACAGGAAAATGTTCGTATTAAATTGGTAAGCAGACAAAATAAACAAAAATATTATTATGACAAAAATGCAAGAAATCTTCGAACATTAAAAGTCGGACAAAAGGTTAAAATACTAGATAGTACATTATTACATAAAAGGCGCTGGAAGCCTGGAATAATAACGCGAGTAGTAACTAGCCGTTCGTATGAAATACAATTATTATCGGGTAGAAAACTGATAAGAAACCGTCGGCACATCATTAAAGATTCACAAAACCGACATGATACGCCTACATATAATTTTTATTATGATGACATACAGCTACATAAAGAATGCACTCAAAATAATGAAAATGTTAACGAAAATGTAATCAGTAGTAACAATAATTATGTAACTCGTTCTGGCAGGATAGTGAGGCCACCGATTAGATGGGGCATTCCGCAGTCCAGCTGAGTCTGCATACATACCTACCAGCCTTGCCGCCTCTTACCTGTTTACCTAAGTATCATTTATGCATGAATTGTTTTTATTTTACACATAGTATTTAAGTTTAATCACTAAGACCAATCGAGTTCAGTATCTCTTTGGAAAATTTTCTTATTATAAATAAATGACCAAAAAGTTATAAATAAGGATAATGTTGTAATAAAAATTTAATAAAATATAAATTCATGTAAACACAATGCATTCAATTCAAATGTTACTATACAAAGTATAATGCTAATCTATATCGACGCTGGAAAGCGATTTTGTCGTATCTCGAAAAATGGCAATTTTTTTTATTGCATCATTGAAATAAGAAAAAAATACTGCGTCAGACGGTCTGATCAACGTTTTCCTACGATGTGTTTTTTTTTTGATACGTCGTTGACTTTTTCTAAACTTTTTTAATAAAAGACACTTCAAAATGCTGTAAATACCATAAAATCAACTATTTTTAAGTTATACATAGATACATCAAAAACGCTACAAGTATATTTTTTCGCAATCCACACCTATTTCGTACCAACAACTACCAAGATACAGCAAAATCGCTGCTTCAAATTGAAATACCAATTGCTGTAACCAGTATAAAACGCATGTTAGGCTAACTTTAGAATGCTATCATTATTGCCATCTGATAAATTTCATAATAAGAAATAAGTGTTCCAAAAATGACCACTCTGAGTCAGCTAGTTTACGAGATATGAATTTTTGAAATAGTTTTTTGGCTCTGGTGTAAAGTTCAACTTTTCCAGATACTACAAGATTGCTTTCTTGCGTCGATATTTTTGTTAATTTCAAATTAGTAATCCAAATACAAAGTATCTCATTAAGTACATACATAATTAATTACATTTGTATCTTTTATCTTTCTTTGTGAAGAAAGGAGGAAATGATAATATGTATTTTGTCTTATAATTTAACTAGGTGTAAGTACTCATAAAATATATTGCATGATATTGTTAATAAATAAGATTTTGGATGAATTTAATACTTGTGAAAAAAATATATTTTTAAATTGTTAAGAAGGGAGATGTGAGGGTAGCAATAAATTAATATATATGCATGTACCTACAAAAGCAATAAAGATCAGTCACAACTCAGCTATGCTATGGTGGTTTAAATAAGCGCTCCACTTTTACATTTAGTAAAATAATTGCAGATTTCTCATTCTTTTCAATACAGTTCAAAATGTACAAACCCTCTACTTATTAGTTTTGTACCTAGTAATCACTTTAACACCAATCTTAATTATAATAATACTTTGGTGTACAATATAATGATAACCATATAGGTCATTGTGTTCATTTATCTATTTTCAGTTGCTTCTGGAATATCCTTCCACACCAGATCGAATGTTGTACGACCATTCCAGAAGAAAATTGAGTATCTGCAAAGGGACATAAGTGTTTTGCGCAAAAGGGGCCAACTGTATAAGGAACGACTGAGTAATGCATATAAGTTGTCACAAAATGTCATATTTAAGCAAGTCATACAACATATGACTAAACCAGCTCAATTGTTTGTACATATGCAGCAACAAGCCAAATATAAACCAAAAGGAAGACGGCTAAAAAAAAAAAAGGGCTATTCAAAGTTCCTTTTATAAATGTCCAACGACTAAATTACTTACTTACTAGAATATGAATGCTTAGCTTGCTAAACGTGACCTGTTATTGGACCGACGACTGTCTTAATGGGGATCGGCAAAGGCATGTCCTTACAAACTCTAATCGAACAATGTTTTAAATTTGGTCTTATGGTATTAAACACTGTTTGTGACCAAACTCCTGTTAATGCTAGCTATAACAGAATTGGTTCAGGAAACCAAAGCAAATTATTTACGCGAAGGTAAATAATGGCGTCATGAAGTGATGCGTTTTAAAGGTCACGTCGTAGTCCGACTTTATGACACTCCTCGTCTAATAAAAGGCATTAGAAATATGTAATTTACTTACAAAGGATCTGAGATATGTTATAAATAATGAGGAGAAAATCGTAAAGTGGGACTACTTCAAAATGGTTTATGATACCGATAAATCGTATGGAGAGCTGAGACTTTAGCATATAAGCTCACAGAAGAACATATTAATCCAGAAAAAATAAAAAAGATTGGGGTCAAGTCGGCAACACAACTGTACAGTCCCAGTGTTGCTGTCGTGACTGAACATTTGACAGCAAGGGGCGATCTGCCTATACAGCGTGTTAGGTTAAACGAGGGACATATTGAGGGAAGGTATTCAGTATTCGAATCTCAATCCAAATATGTAAAAAACCTATAACCTTAATTTTTGACATACTTGTCTAATTAAATACATTACTCATGTACACTGAGCGCGCAAGTAGGTGTCACGCGGCAAAACACGTGCCGGTCCTGAGCTCCGTGCGCAAACTCCGCCCCTTTCCTTTGTAATGTCCCCGATGCACCGACAGGGCACATCCCCGCGCTGACCTCAGTGTATGCGCGAGCGCCGTTACTTCCACATGTCTAATATTGCTTTTCCACGTATCGCATTTAACAAACAACCCCGCTTACTTCGCGATTTTTGTTTAGTGTCCTGTAAACGTGTTCTTGAATAACCAAAAATTACGTCTTATCATCATTCCAGTTCGTGCTTAAGTGTTATCTAGTGATATTGTGCGAGGAACCGTTAATTATTATGCAAGGTGTCAATTAACGACTACGAACATTCGGTCAGTACCTAGTTACCTAGGTATTTGCCTGTCCAAAGCCAGATTTAAAGTATGAAGGGAAAATGGATTATACCTAGAAAGGTCATTGACCCGCACACATGTTCTGCGATAAGCGCATGGCGCACACGTTGCGAAACTTAGGCGAAGTTTTTGGTATGGATCTATCTGTTATGTATTAGTGTTTTCTTTTTGTTCATATGTTTATTAGTATCATGTAAGCATGGACTATTGCGGGTTTGAATAAGTAAGACCATCACATTTGTAAAAAAAAATACTGTTGGAAACAACGTTACGAATTTGATTAAACGATAGAGGGTATGGAAGGAACTCATTTGGCAAGTGTTGTCTTGTAATTATGGACTCGATGCTACCCAGCCAGCACAAACCTTTTGAGTAAGTTTTGTTTAACAGCAGTCATAGTAGCTAATTGCTGAAAAAGACTAACGTAATTAGCTGATTTGGCACTTACTCAGATGTTATTCAAGCAATTTGGGCACAAAATTATACTGCTAATAGCTGTGTAATAGCAACGTGACAGATGAATAAGTTTTGAATAATTGTACGACAAGCTGAGTATCTTCTGCATAAAAACATTTTGTTCTTACCCTTTACCGCATTGTGGTTCATAAGTGAACCAAACCATATTATCCTAAATATTTTAAAGTTCCAAACTGATTTCCTTGTTTTATGCATACTGTGTCAAATTCGTCCCATACGAGCTTCATTTAATTTATAAAACCGCCATCTATGAGCAAGTTGTGTGAACTACTGTCTTCCTCAAAGTCAGTTAACAAGTACGAACCGGTCCGGAGCAAGTTGTTGATTTTCAAAATTGTGTAAAAAATACAAATCTCGGTGATAGTGCTCGAAAATAAATACTACAGGAAAGAAAGTAATCTAAATATTGATAATTAGGTAAGTTTTTATCAAATAATAATTAGTTTTAGGTGGTTCTAACTGAATGGAACAATTTTGGTACAACATGCAGAAATATTATTTCTTCCTTTGTACCATATTAGTGCCAACATGCACCAAACCTATGTAAAATTGCTTAGCTTGTTTTGTGATGTACCGTCTTATTTTGTTATTTACGTGGTTTTATGCTTATTTAATCGAACATCTATGTACAGGAAATTTGCGATATGGATCCACGTCGATTTTACGGAGGCATTCATACAATTATCCAGGATTTTCCTGTAAATAGTAGTGACGAAGACCTTTCCGAAGATGAACATCGGGTAAGCAGAGCTCATCATTTACCTCCTCGATATATTCCTGAATCTGACGAATCCAACTCAGAATCGGACGATAATACACCTTGGTCACAATTGCCGTCTTCATCAAATAGAAGCGCAAGATATGAAAACCTCGATGGAGGGACGGATTTCTTGAAAAAGATGAGACCGAAACAACTTTCAGTGGTAATGTAGATTTGCCTGCCGAAATCATGAGCTTAGAAACCCCTATTCAATTTTTTAAGTACTTGCTTACTGACGAAATGTTCCAGCACATACAGCAAGAATCCATGAGATATGCAAAAGAAATTGAGCAGTTTGTAGGTATTTGTATTTACATGTCTCAAACCCCTCTCGCCTCCCCACTCGCTTCACCGTAAAACACATTAGTCTGCAGTCAGTCTGCGATCTGAGTGCATGCGTACGGCCGTTTGTGGAGTGTAGCGGATAGTTGTCGCATAACGTTTTCATGGATTCGGTTGTAATTGATATAATTGTCACACTTGACTTTAACTCATCGATTGATCGAACAATTATCTCTGGATTAATCTTCAAGATTACTGATACGAATCTCAAAACTGTCTTGTACTCTATCCGACTTCCAAAAAGGAGGAGGTTCTCTATTCGACTGTATGTATTTTTCTTTTTTTTTTTATGCATGTTCACCGATTACTCGAAGACGCCTGAACCGATTTGAAAAATTCTTTTTTTGTTTGAAAGGGTATACTTCCAAGTTGGTCCCATAGCCACCAAGTCGGGATCTGATGATGGAATCTTGGCGAAATCGAGGGAACTCTTCAAATTTTATAGGATAACGTACAGCGATTTTGGTATTTTCTGCAACAAATGAAGCACTTGCGTTTGATGAGAACCATTCTACCATCAGATCGGATGATGAAGCCAAGAGTCACGGAACTCCATAATGAGACAATGTATCCTAGTCGTGTTTGGGCTTGTTGTAATTGTAACGGTATGCACTTTCCATGTGTACCAAGCACATGTGAACCACTAAAAAGTGAAAAATAAAAACTTTTTTTGCAAAGAATAAAACCGACTTAAAAAAAAAACAAAAAGTTAAAAATAACTTTAGCTTCTGAAGTCGGTGACAAAAAAATTAAATCAATCAAACAAAGGTCACCGACTTCAGAAGCTAAAGTTATTTTTAACTTTTTGTTTTTTTTTTTTTGAAGTCGGTTTTATTTTTTGCAAAAAAAGTTTTTACACTAGTGATATTAGATTGTGGTATGAACGTTTGATTGAGTTACAGCTTCAAAATTGATCTAAGAAATACACGTCGTAGTTCTTCAGTGACGGATGTTTCAGTACCGAAAATTCTGAGTAAACAAAAGAAACCCAACACAAAGACGCCTCGTAGTACTTCACTTCTTGAAGTATCTGTACCAGAGGATTCTCAAAGGGAATCTAGTGTCTCCGACGCTCAGCTTGATCCGCTTGATTCGGAACCTGTTTTGGTAGAGCCATCGGAACTAGCTGCAACTAGATCCCAGGTTAAGAGACACAAAGAGGTTCAGACACCGGCCCGAACTAATGTCCCTTCCTCCACTCAAGTCATCGTAAATCAACCAATAATCAAGATGACAGGAAGCTATTCGAACTGGACATTTGAAATTGATCTTGTATCATCTCAGAGCTTCGTAGCTCTCATTGACTTAGTTCGTTGTTTGGAATTGGCACATCGAATTCCCTTTGCTATTAAAGCGAGACGTGATGAGGCAAGGGAAACAATAGGTAATCTTATTGCATCTGGTTTTCAGAAGTTTTCCAAGACCTCTCGATTCCCCGGTGATCCACATGTAAATACCACTGCGGGAATTATCGCAGACCTTCTGGATAAGATACTCTCAGCACTAGATTACGGTGAAAAGTTCTGCGCTGACTCTAGCACACAACAACCTAACAATAAATTTGGTCATTAGATGACGCTAAGCAATCGTATTACAAGGGAATTCAACGTATTCTTTCTTGACGTATTGGTTAAGACTAAACCTGAAGCGAGAGCTTTATTCGAGATCTATGATCGGGAATCGTTTGAGACCTCCAAGGGATTGACCTGGGTTTAATTCATTAAATATTTGTCTATTTTTAGATTAAATTAGACATAAGTATACTGTTTCTATAACAACATTTGACGTTTAATTATGTTTTGTGTTGGGATTGTTTCAGAAAATGTTTAATGTTCAAGTACATTTCTGTGTTTATTTGTATCTTTGCTATGGCGTTGTCACTACCTGTAACAGCACCGTCAACGGAACTTCCTCATGACGAGTTGGAAACCTTCGCATCTGCTTTGATGACTGCCATTTCTGCAGATCCGACCATCAACTATTAAGTCGGTTAGAGAGATACGGGTTAAAAAGTTGATAAGTGACAGAAATACGTAGTTTGAATCGCTGTGCTACTAATGAAGTTATTTCAAGTGGCCAGATGTACTTACGTACCTATCTACCTATTAAGATTTTTGATATTTTTCAGAAAATATGCCGTTTAAAATTGTGTCAACTCGTCGAAAAGGCAAGGTAGAACTATGTACTGTGCCGGACACATAGGAAGTCAAAGGAATATTGCGTTGGCCTAAGATGTACGGTGATATACTCGCAAAAAATGATAGTACCCAGCCCCAGTCAGATTGGTTGACCTATAAATGTCTACTGAAAAGAAGAAACTACCGTACATACGAAGAAGCAGAGGATGAATTAACAAAAATGTTAGAAAAAACAGATACGGACGACACTGATAACGGTGAACGATCCTATAAACGTACTACTCCTCCACAAAAAGTTCCAAATTTGAACGCTGTAGCTCAACGAATAACGGTGAGTAGTGGTACAATATTGAGTTATAATGTACTACGTACTAGAGAAGCTATTTCAAATAAAAGATGGCGCGTAAACTTGATGACAGCGGAGCATGCGCAGTGCAAGCGCATGCAATAGATTACAGTAAATGCGCGCAGATGCGACATATTTTTGAAGTTATGTTATGGGTGTCATTTTCATAGAAATATGTATATTTAGAATATATTAAGGAATGTATAATATAAAATTATGTGGTAAAAATGAGAAAAAAAAAACAACTTGAAATTACAATTTTGCTAACGCGCTGTGTGAGACTGAGTGGTGTGGTAAGGGGGTATGTAGGGTGAGGGAGTGTGTTTGTTAGGTGAGGGGGTGTGTAGGGTGGAGGGGTGTGTAAGGTGAGGGGTTATGTAGGGTGAGGCGGTGTGTAGGGTGAGGTGGTGTGTAGAGTGAAGGGGTGTGTAGAGTGAATGGGTGTGTAGAGTGAAGGGGTGTGTAAGATGAGGCGGTGTGTAGGGTGAGGGGGTATGTAGGGTGAGGGAGTATGTAGGGTGAGGCGGTGTATAGGGTGAAGGGGCGTGTGTGGTGTAGGGGTGTGCACGGTGTGTGGATATGTGAGGTGTGTTGAGTGTGGGGGTGTGTGGGGTGTAGGGGTGTGTGTTGAGTGTAGGATGTGGGCTGTGTGAGATTTAGTGTATAAGGAGATCCAGGTAAGTAGATTTTCAGTTGCCTTATAATCTTGTATAATATACATTAAAGTAATAAAGAATTTATACTGTAAACAATTTAATTTCCATTTAATAATATTTTATTGTCTGTAATAATGTTTAACATTACGCGCCAATAGTGTCCACTCTGCGCACACAAATGTATTAGTATTTAGGCATGTTTTAAAGATTATGTTGAACTTACTGGTGAAAAATCACTCCTTGACTTTTACTTATGTTTCTCGAGTTGTTTGAACAGTATTTAAATGCACACGAAGGCATATTTTCGAACAAAAACCAGTACTGAAATCCGTCTATTATCAGAAAGCGCTTGGCATAGACTAAGTAAGCTTGAGTCCGTGGACTCAAACGCTTGTTACAAACAATTAATTTGAGGTGTCTTCTCTAGTACGTAGTAAATTATAACTCAATGTGGTACAACTGGTATAAACAACTATCAGAATTACTTGTTTTAAAATAACGAGAGAGGAGCTCGTAGCTAGATAATAACAGCCGCACGGGCTTCAAGGTTAAGCAATGCTTGCCAAGGTTGATCTGTGGATGGGTGACCATATAAATATACCGAGTTTCCTTCGTGCCTCGGAAAGCACGCTAAGCCGTAGGTCCCGGCTGTCATTTGTAGATCTTTGGCAATCGTTACGGATAGTCAGAAGCCAGTAAATCTGACTCCAGTCTTGCCATGAGGTACCGTGTTACCCCAGTTAATGGGTTGTGGAGGTCTGGTAGGCAACCGCTCCTCGTAAAATACTGGTATTCAGGTAAATCCGGCTTGACTGGAAGCCGACCCCAATATAGTTGGGAAAAGGCTAGGTAGATGATGATGACTTGTTTTAAAATAATTTACAGTTGATATTTACAGAATAGTTCAAAAAAGATTGTATATGCATTTTTGCAGATTAAATCTGAAAATCCAAAAAAAAGAATGAAACAACCAACTTCAACCATGCAAGCGAGTAAAATCATACAAGAAAATCCAACCATAGAAACTAGTCCAATCACACAAGCAATTTCAGCCATACCAATAAGTTCAAACATACCAGCAAGTCCAATCACACAAGCAGATCCAGTCGTACAAGCAGGTTCAACTATACAAGCAGGTCTTATCATACAAGCAGGTCCAACAATACCGGCCAGTCTAACCATACCAGCAAGTCCAATCACAAAAGCAGGTCCAATCATACAAGCAGGTCCAATCATACAAGCAGGTCCAATCATACAAGCAGGTCCAACAATACCAGCAAGTCTAACCATACAAAGATTTCCAGAAACGTCAATTCTAACGAACCAACAACCCTATATTATTGATGATACATTTTATACAATATCCCCCATATCATATCATACAATATATCCATAGATGAAGAGCAAGAAAATACGCCTCAAGAAGTACACTATTATACGAGTACCAATGATCAAAATATTATAACTAGTGTCCGACCGAAACAGGATTTTCAGCCGAAACCGAAACCGAAACCGAACCTTCGGTCTTGGTCCCAGTTTCGGCCGAAACCGAAACCGAAACTTATTTAAATTTTTATAGCATGTTAAATCTTTTGTATTTTTACGCATATAAAGACAATAAACACGTCTAAAAAAAAATGCAACAATTAAAGTACCTATGTTTCAAAAATATTTCTTAATTCATAAAATACTGCTTTTAAAAAAAAAATGGCTAATAGGATTCTTTTCTTTTTGTGTCATTTTTTACCTGAAAGAAATCAGTCATTATAAATAAATAATATCTCACAGATTAAAATACAAAAACCACTACAGTAAACATACCTATAGCAGTCATTATTAAAAGGAAAATTAATTCAAGTAAATAATGAAGTATAACTAGAAAACTTTCACGTACAGTACTACTGTACTACGGGTCCGAATTGACTAAGCACCTGGCGTACTACAGGGAAAAAATGCGACATGACTGAAGGTCATTCACGGTAACAGTTAAATCACCGGAGGTAGTTGTGTATCGGATTTACGGGGCGGTTCGAATACAGGTACAAAATTGAATCCAACAACAATTACAAACAAATAGAGTAATGTTTGAATCAAACATCACAGGTCAACAAACATCACAAACAACAAATACACATCTTCCTCGCCTCGCTGCTTGGTTAATCCATATAATTAAAAAACGCACGACTGCAGCGCTGCAGCCGCGCGTCAGTTCACGGATCGACTTTATCTAATGAATTCTATTCTATTAAATGCTGCCATAAAATACATCATCATTAATCAAAAGTAAAAACAAATATTTATCTAATAATGTTTGCGCGAGAAAAACCACAACCTCAAATCATCACGATCATGCTGGCTAGCAAACACAATTGGCAATCACGTTCACTCACTCAAAGTAAGCCGAATGATGCGTGACAATTCACGAACACCTAGTTTCGGCGGGGCCGAAGGTTCGGCCAATTATTGGCCGAAACCGAAACTGTGGCCGAAACTAGATTTTTTGGCCGAAACTAGCCGAAACCGAAACCGAAACCGAACCTTCGGTCGGTCCTTAATTATAACCCAAATCAATAACATGTACGAGATACAAACTGCAATTTTAGACAACCAAAATAAAATAATAAAAAAGCTCGCGGAAATGTCGGTTCAGTTACAAGAAATACAAGAACAAAGTACAGAAAATATTACAGTAACAACTTTAGCTCAAGCTAAAGGACCAGAAACTAAAAGGATGCGTATGGATGGTGTCGATAACGTCGAAAGCTTGGAGAAACTCGAAAAAGATTTATCTTGTCCTAAAATGCTTAAAACATACTTAGAAAAGTATGCAATATTATGTTCTGCGGCACCAGGAACAGGCTCTAATTGTGCTTATAGACTTTTAGATTCAATTTTCACCAAAGACTTCCTTTGCAAGTGCTCCTGGACTGGAGGAAGTCGTGAAGATGATCTTAAAATAGGCTTCAAAAAATACAAAAACATATTAAAAATCTTTTTCGAAATGGTCTATTATTGGTACAACACGTACACAGTGCAAGATAACGAATTTTTTTTTAAAAACATATTGAGAAATGCTCTGAAAAACAAAGACATCCAAAAACATTCGTCAGTCGAGCAAGAAAAGAAGGAAATCACAACCCAAAAGACTCCAACGTAAGCCTCAGAATCAAAGAAGTGCAGCTAATAATAATGACGATGATGAAGATAATACTAATGGTGCTAATGGTGACAGTGAAAACAATACTAATAATGATGGTGAAGACAATATAAATAATGATAGTGAAGTTAATATAAATGATGATGATGGTAACCATAATCCAGATGACGATGGTGACGAAAATACAAATAATGATGGCAATAATAATACAAACAATGATGGCGAAAATAATCCAAGTATTGAAGACGATGAATAGATCTTGTTGATTTTTTTATTTAATTATATTTTTAAGGAAAGAAAATGATCCTAAATGAAAGTATTGTATTCCTATAATGTGTTACGCTATACGTTAAAAGAAATCAACAAAATAACGTTTATCCATCATATTTTAATGCTGAACATGCAACTTATCTCTTTTTTAACAGTATCTGCACTTTTTGACCACTTTTCCATAATTTATAGAAAATGTCAACTGTATGCACCAATTAAAAAAAACAACAACCATAAAACAATGCATTAGTGTAGAAATGGATGTGTTCAGAAATACAAAATCGTATTCGAATGACAGTTGAGCAGGCATTTTAGTGGTGCTGCCATTCAAGATTATGTTAGTAGTGTCGAGCTGTATCTCGGTCTGGATTCCCCGAAATTCCCCGATTTACGCTATTCCCCGGGTTCTCCTCGCGCTAACCCTTGATTCCCCGCAAATCGGGGAAACTCCCCGCGATTGGCAGCACTGTGGGTGAGTGACTACGTGAGTGAGTGAGTGAATTAGTAACTGAGTGAGTGATTGAATAACCGAGTGAGAGAGTGACCAAGTGAGTGAGTGATTGAATAAGTCTGACTGAGTTTGTAAGTGATGTGTCTGAGTGACTTTTTGTTTTGCATTAACTTGGGCACGCTATTAACACCATAACACTGAACCATCTTTAAGGAACATAGCTCTGCAAATCAATCCTTTTCGTTTTCGTTTTATTCTTAAGTAGTTTATCTGTTATTTATGTTATATATTTATATTCTACACACAATTATTTTATTTAAGTATCTATTCACACATACTTACACAAATTTAATTTGTACACTCACACCACAATACTGTTTTATGTCCGTGAAATCACCTACATCAGGTCCAGTTGAAAACCAGCGTCGGGCACTAGCTGCTCGGCAGTTTGCTGAACTGGGCCTTTTTGGCGCAGCCGTGAGGCACACAATATTATCTCTTTTGTTTTCTGTACAGTTTAAGTTTCTTTAGTTATCTTTTAATGTTTAGGTTTTAGTTTTTTATCTTATTTTTAATTTTAATTTAATTTTATTCCTATTTTTTGTTATGTTGTGTGCACTTGCGGCATAAGCCAAATAAATATGTTTCTTTCTTTCTTTCTTTTCTTTCAAATGAAAAAACAAATCTGACCCACGTGTATAGGAGATCTTTTTTTTTCTCTATGATGCAAATAGGGCCGCTAACTTACTTCCCATAACTCAGGAGGTCTTTTTTTTTCGTTTATTTAATTACTTTTACAATACATTTTTTTGTAACAATGTTGTATCATAAAAGCCTAATAATCGGGTCATGGTCTAAATAGCGTGCCCAAGTTAATCCATAGCAATTGGATCACGGTGTATACAGTTCAAATTGTTAATGTATGTAATAGAGGAATGAAATAAAGCTCATTTTTGTATGTAGTTACTACAAACTTATAGCTAATGTTATCGAAACTTATGTTTTCTGTTGTACGGTTACCATTCTGTACACCTGTTTTAAACATTTAAGATATGATGACTTGATAGGTAATGTTATCGAAACTTATGTTTTCTGTTGTACGGTTACCATTCTGTACACCTGTTTTAAACATTTAAGATATGATGACTTGATAGGTAATTCGAAGATGACGGATACATTTTCAATTCTGTACCCTTTGATATTTTCATCGGTTATTTCTATCACTTCTATAATTTCTTCTTCTGTAGTCATAAAATATTTATCCTGTCTTTTGTTAGAAATTATGAACTTACCAAAATCAAGTATTTTTCTATTTTTGCTATTTGTTTTTATGACAGGATATTGGTTTGTAGTTTCATGTTTCGCTTTATTTAGTTTAGAATGAACATTCCAATCATTTTCTGTAAGCCTTTTAGCTATTTGTGATAATGGCTTGTTGCCAGCTCTAAGCATTTTTAATGCAGTACAGTTTCCGAATCTACGAACTTCATCAGTTATATGTACCAAATTATAAATGTTGCTAGTAATGTAGTTACCGTAATATGTTTTAAAGTTTTCTACGAAATATAATAATAATTCTTGAGAAAGGTCCAATATTGAGCTGTACTTTAGGCTAGAGCAAATTGTTACCCCACAGAAAAGCGTCAAAAAATGTTCATAGGGACCTTTTGACAGAAAGTCAGGCAGAATAACAATACTCAAATAATAGAAAAATGACCGGAATTCAGATGCTATCCAATGATGAAGCTCATCTAGACCTCGCATGGATCTATGAATTTCGGAGGGTAGTTTACAGGTGAGTAAAAATTCTGTTACTTTCAGCGTATCTTCAGCTCGCCATTTTGTAGTAAGATTCTTAAAATTTCTATCACGCCATCCCACGAGTAATCGTTTCATTACTCCTAAATCAATCAGATGTAATGAATCAGAAATAAGAAAATCTTCGATCATATCAATAGGTAATTTTAAAAGTGGTGTATCAGATTTTAGATGATCTCTATATTTCTTGTTTCTGAATTCTTCATTTGTTCTTTTAGGGCATCTTGAGTTTGGAAACACAACAGTATGGTACTGATGCGAGTATTCTCCTACTGTCGTACATTTTAAATATCCATGCCTAGAGTTGAAGTTGTAAAATATTTTCAATTATGGATGGTCATTGTAGTACGACCTAATTAACTCTTTCATTTATAAATTAATAGTTTCTTATGATCTACTTTCAGCACAAAATACGGAACAGATTACGGCGGCCACTCTATATCGGTTCCGTGTCTTGAATAAAACAACGTTAGTGATAAAAAATGTTTCACATGACGTCTGTAATGTAACACGTTTAGTAATATATAATGTACCTTTTATAAATGCTCTCGCTGGAGAGTCGCAGATGAAGCACCTTATTTTCACATTTACTATATTTTCTTTGCCTTGTCTAACTATATGAATTCCATTTTCCAGAAGACTTTCAGTTTCTGCGACAAAATCTTCTAAATACTGACTAAGGCTCTGCGGTTTTCCAGATCCAAAATAAATTCCAACAACCAGAGGCCCTATTTCTGGTTTTTCGCATATGTTGCAAAGAATTGGGAAAAAATCTTTTTTTGAGCTGTTAAAAATTGGTAAACCATCAAAATTTAAATTTAATTGAATACATTCAGGGATTTCCAGCCATACAAAATTAATTATATCTTTTAAAGGTTCAATAAGTCCTTTGTGCCAGTATTCTCCACCTTCAATTTTTTTTATTACAACATTTCTCTTAGTCTGTAATAATGTTCTCGGGTCCACTGGCAAAACTCCTGGCAATCTTTGATTGACGGCAACTAATAATCCTCTTAAGGCTTCTAGACAAATATTTTTATTTATGGCCCATTGTTTTAAGTTATTACGAAAGATTAAATTTTTTTCATATTCCGTTTCACTTTTTTTTTAATTATTGGAACTCGCATCACTATCTTCAGACGTTTGAATTGATTCATAATCTTCATACAATGTAGATTCATAATCATTTCTTACGGAACCCATTTCTATCGACTGTTGTCGCACTTGACTTGTACTTGGATTACATAAACTGGAAGAACTTGTTTCAGCCGTTTGTGTATTGGCACAAATAGAGTTTTTTATGTAACTACTCCCGCAAGCACTTTCTTCGTATGCCTCCTGTTCTTTTTCTATTTTTCCATGAATTGGAGTGTTTTTTAAGATTTTTTTTGTGAGGAGGCATTTTCACACAACCACTACAAAACAAAGCACAGTCAGCCGGTTAAATGCCGACTAACGTTCCAGAACAGTTCTTCTAGCTTAAAAATGTCTACTTTTCATGAATACTCAGCAAACTTCTGCATAAGAATCTGTTAATATTGCTTTAACCAAAGTTAGCTGCACATGACGGTAATTTCGTACTTATAGCGGCATAAAGTAGTTATAACAGCTATCTTAATTTCTGTTAAGTTACTATATGCTTTATAACAGAAACAGCGCCTATTTTATACAGCAGCTGCACAACTGTCAAGATGTGATGTTTAGAAGAAAGAAGAGATCATTTAAAGAACAAAAGAGCATGTATTGATTGTTTTAAACAAGGACACAACTTTAAAACTTGTCAAGCATTTATTAAATATCTTATCTGTGGAAAACGGCATGCTACAGTACTCTGTAGATCAGAAGTTCAAATTCAAGCGAAGATAAGCCCGCCAGTCAACCATCTTCTACTGTTACATCTTTAGCAACACAAGGCACCACACCACTACAAACACTTCTAGTACAGATACAGTATAAGAATAAAAAGATATAATAGCAAGGCCGGTCCGTGCTATGATTGATAGTGGATCACAACTCACATACATCAAACAAGAAACTATATATTCCATCAATAAGAAAATAAATTTTGTCACATTCACTCTTCGGTGGATTTAAAGGTGGACGCACACTTATCCGCGCCGAAGGAATCGACCGCGCCGAAAGATTTTTTTTCTCATACGAATGACGTTATCGATTCGTCCGATTCGACGCGGATAAGTGTGCGAGGTTTCATAGAATTTCATACAAGTAACTAGTTGTTGCGTGCTGCGCGAGCTGCAAGCAGCTCGCGTGCTAGTGGTGGTAGATCTTTTCTTTCACTTGTAAAACCCCTAAATGTAATATTAATTCTCAAAAATGACCCTAAAAGAAGTTTTCTACTTTTCAAAGTCTAGTGCACTGCCAAATTAAGCCCAAAAGGACTAAAGGTTTCCACTTGATTAGGCTCTAATCATTCTAAATCATCTTCTAACTCGAATAACGAAACCTACCCATATTTTAATTGTTTTCCTTACCCTTATGACATTTTGAGAACCAATAGGAATCCTTAAATCAGTATGAAAACACTTAAGAACCCCTAACACATTCTGAAAACTAATTCAATAAAAATAAGTTATTAAAATAAAAATAAACTTGAGAATTAATTTAAAGATTTGGAAACCCCATAAGAAATCCTAATATAATCTATAAACTTATTTAAAAACTCAGACCTTCTCTCGTTAAAAACCATTACCCTACAATTTGCTTGTCGACCTACCTGCTACCGGAAAGGTCCTCTACCACCAGACAGGTTTCGACGCCTATGATAATATTTGTTCAAACACCTAATGGCTATCCCAAACCGTTATGAAGTTACAGTCCTTTCAAGTTTAGGGGAGGTTGGAGGGGGAGGAGAGGGTATACAAATTTCAACGCCCCTCAATAGTATTAAGTGAGAATTAAAATCAACCACTATGGACGGGAAGGGAGAAGGGGTCGCTGTTTATAAATAAATGTAGTGAAAATAAATGTTCCAAAGCTCTCAAGTTCTGAAAACCGGCTAAGGGGGGAGAGGGGGGGGGCAAAGGGGGCAGCTTTGAAAATTGTTTTTCTTTGTCGAGCTTCCTCTATACGAAACCGTAAAAAAAAACACAACACGGATCTCTTAGTTTCCGAGATACGATGAGGGGGGGGAGGGAGGAGAACGGGAGTTTTGCTAATTGATTTTATTATTTATTAAAATAACATGGGAGACTAACAGCTAAAACCAACAGATCAAGGACAGTACAATAGTCTGATAGCCAAACCAATTTCGGACCGATCCTGGTCGCCGACCAAGTCGCCGGCTCGCTACGCTCGCCACCTCCCCACTCCGATCCACTCAAGACCTGCCTACCACCGGAAACCTAACATGACATCATCGCTACGCTACGGGGTCGCCAGCTCGCTTCGCTCGCTATCTCCCGCTACGCTTTACCGATATCACCACCGGGCAGGTGGTCAGTCAACGGCTCGCTACGCTCGCCACCTCCCCACTTCGCTCCACTCAAGACCTGCCTACCACCGGAAAGCTACCGTGATCTTATCCTCACGCTATGGGGTCACCGGCTCGCTTCGCTCGCCACCTCCCCTCTTCGCTTTACCGGTATCACCACCAGACAGGTTTTCAGTCGACGGCTCGCTACGCTCGCCACCTCTCCACTTCGCTCCACTCAGGATTTGCCTGCCGACGGAAAGCTACCGTGACCTTATCCCCACGCTATGGGGTCACCGGCTCGCTTCGCTCGCCACCTCCCCCCTTCGCTTTACCGGTACCACCACCGGACAGGTTTTCAGTCGACGGCTCGCTACGCTCGCCACCTCCCCACTTCACTCCACTCAGGACCTGCCAACAACCGGAATGCTACCATGACCTTATTCTCACGCTATGGGGTCACCGGCTCGCTTCGCTCGCCACCTCCCCTCTTCGCTTTACCGGTACCACCACCGGACAGGTTTTCAGTCGACGGCTCGCTACGCTCGCCACCCCCCCACTTCGCTCCACTCAGGACCTGTGTACCGACGGAAAGCTACCGTGACCTTATCCCCACGCTATGGGGTCGCCGGCTCGCTTCGCTCGCCACCTCCCCACCACCACCGGACAGGTTTTCAGTCGACGGCTCGCTACGCTCGCCACCTCCCCACTTTGCTCCACTCAAGTCCTGCCTACCACCGGAAAGCTACCGTGACCTTATCCTCACGCTACGGGATCACCGGCTCGCTTCGCTCGCTACCTCCCCCCTTCACTTTACCGGTACCACCACCGGACTGGTTTTCGGTCACCGGCTCGCTGCGCTCGCCACCTCCTCACTTTGCTCCACTCAGGACCTTCCTACCACCGGAATGCTATCGTGACCTTATCCCCACGCTATGGGGTCGCCGGCTCGCTTCGCTCGCCACCTCCCCACCACCATCACCGGACAGGCTCCAACGCCTACTATAAAATTTGTTCAAACACCTAACGGCTATCTCTTACCGTTATGAACTTACAGCCCTTTCTATTTTAGGGGAGGTTGGGAAGAGGTGGGAAGGGTACACAAATTTCACCTCCAAAGGAACCCTAAAATCGACTAAATAAATAAACCCCTCAATGTACGAAATCAATCCTCATTCGGTCGAAACCGTTTGAAGGATCGTAAACTATTAGTTCGCGAGCAGCTCGCGTCTACAAAATATTCCTGTAGGGGCAAAGCCCTAAAATCAGTGAAGCCCCTTGAAACCCCTTAAATATCCTAAAATTTGAAAAAAACTCTTACACCTCAGTTGGATGAATCGTTTGAACGACCTCAATCGGTAAATTTTTGGGAAACCGGAAGTAACGCGGCCGCCATTTGAATTACAGCCGTCTTCAGTCAAGTAGATATCCTTGAAAGCCCTGAAAAACCTAAAATTCGACACAAACTCATCAGTGGGATGTGAACCACTTGAACGACCCCAATCGGACAAGGTTTCAGAAACCGGAAATGACACGGCTGCCATTTTGAATTTGTGAAATGTCATAATTTTTCCAAACTAACCATATTGAAAGCTACCTGTCAGTAAAAAAACGGTGGCTATACGTTGGCTTTGGTAGAACAAAAGAATTCGCCAGTCGGATCTGACCCGAAAATTCATGAACCAATGGCTCTCGGGGATGCCAGCTGCAAGTGATGAATATGGACAAATGTCATTTGGGGCACCCCATTCTTGGTGGTTATGCAAAATTTTCATTTAAAATGTCGTCATTTCTACTTTTCTTGTTTTTGGGGAAAATCGGGAAAAATGCCCCAAAAGTGGAAAAAAATGTTGCACCAGGCAACACTCGTTAATTAACTACACAATCGGTGCGTACATAACAATCCAGTCGGGGGATGCCAGCTATCCCATTTATCGTGTCGTAGTTGGGATTTTTGGTAATTTTACAAGATGGCCGCCACACACGCCGCCATTTTGTTTTTCTGAAACGTCATAATTTTTTGGAAATCTCAAGGCTACAGGCTACAGACCGGTGTACTTGATGTTGCCAATTTTTGAATTTGGTAGAACAAAAGAATTCACCAAAGTCGGGTCTGACCCGAAAATTCAAACCCCAATGGCTTTCGGATTTGCCAGCTGAAAGTGATGAAAATGGTCACATGTCATTTAGAGCATCTCATTCTTGGTGATTATGTAAAACTTTTATTCAAAATGTCGTTATTTCTACTTTTCATGTTTTTGGGGAAATTCTGGAAAATTACCCTAAAAATGGGGTAAATTTTTGCACCAGGCAACATTTCATATGAAAACACAGAACCGCTTCATACAACTCAAACCTGTCGGATGTTGCCAACTACCCGAAAAATCGTGTTGAAAATAAGGATTTTTCGTCAGTTTTACAAGATGGCCGCCACACCAGCTGCCATTTTGTTTTTCTGTAAAGTCATAATTTTCTTGAAATCTCAAGGACACCGACCGGTGTACTTGGTGTGACCAACTTTTGAATTTGGTAGAACAAAGTAATTCGCCAAAGTCAGGTCTGACCCGAAAATTCAAACGCCAATGGCTTTCGGGGTTGCCAGCTGAAAGTGATGAAAATGGTCAAATGTCATTTGGAGCATCCCATTCTTCCTGATTATGTAAAACTTCCATTCAAAATATCGTCATTTCTACTTTTCTTGTTTTTGGGGAAAATCGGGAAAAATACCCCAAAAGTGGGAAAAAATGTTGCACCAGGCAACACTCGTTAATAAACTACACAATCGGTGCGTACATAACAATCCAGTCGGGGGATGCCAGCTATCCCATTTATCGTGTCGAAAGTTGGGATTTTTGGTAATTTTACAAGATGGCCGCCACACACGCCGCCATTTTGTTTTTCTGAAACGTCATAATTTTCTGGAAATCTCAAGGATACAGGCCACCAACCAATGGACTCGGTGTTGCCAACTTTTGAGTTTGGTAGAACAAAGTAATTCGCCAAAGTCAGGTCTGACCCGAAAATTCAAACCCCAATGGCTTTCGGGGTTGCCAGTTTAAAGTTATGAAAATGGTCGAATAGCATTTGGAGCATCCCATTCTTGGTGATTATGTAAAATTTCCATTCAAAATGTCATCATTTCAAGTTTTCATGTTTTTGGGCAAAACATGGGAAAATACCTTAAAAATGGGGAAATTTTTTGCACCAGGCAACACTCCTCAACACAGAATACAACCGGTTCATATAACATAATCCAGTCGGGGGATGCTAACTGACCCATTTATCGTATCGAAAATTTCGATTTTTCGTCATTTTTATAAGATGGCCACACTGTTCGCCATTTTGTTTTTCTAAAAAGTCATAATTTTCCTGAAATCTCAAGGATACAGGCCACCGACCGGTGTACTTGGTGTGACCAACTTTTGAATTTGGTAGAACAAAGTAATTCGCCAAAGTCAGGTCTGACCCGAAAATTCAAACCCCAATGGCTTTCGGGGTTGCCAGCTGAAAGTGATGAAAATGGTCAAATGTCATTTCAGGCATCCCATTCTTGGTGATTATATAAAACTTTTATTCAAAATGTTGTTATTTCTACTTTTCAAGTTTTTGGGGAAAATCTGGGAAAATACCCTTAAAATGGGGAAAATTTTTGCACCAGGAAACATTCTTTAACAAAACACACAACCGCTCGGTACAACTCGAACCCGTCGGATGTTGCCAACTGCCCGAAAAATCGTGTTGAAAATAAGGATTTTTCGTCAGTTTTACAAGATGGCCGCCACACCAGCCGCCATTTTGTTTTTCTGTAAAGTCATAATTTTCCTGAAATCTCAAGGATACAAGCCACCGACGGGTGTACTCGGTGTTGCCAACTTTTGAGTTTGGTAGAACAAAGTAATTCGCCAAAGTCAGGTCTAACCCGAAAATTTAAACCCCAATGGCCCTCGGGGTTGCCAGCTGAAAGTGATGAAAATGGTTAAATGTCATTTGGGGCATACCATTCTTGGCGATTATGTAAAACTTTTATTCAAAATGTCGTTATTTCTACTTTTCATGTTTTCGGGGAAAATCAGGGAAGGTACCCCAAAAATCGGGAAAAATTTTGCACCAGGCAATACTACTCAACAAATTACACAACCGCTCGGTACAACTCGAACCCGTCAGATGTTGCCAACTACCCGAAAAATCGTGTCGAAAATTCAGATTTTTAGTCGTTTTTACAAGATGGCCGCCACACACGCCGCCATTTTGTTTTTCTGAAAAGTCATAATTTTCTGGAAATCTCAAGGATACAGGCCACCGACCGGTGTAGTCGGTGTTGCCAACTTTTGAGTTTGGTAGAACAAAGTAATTCGCCAAAGTGAAAAAGTCCCGAAAATGAAAAAGTTCAATATTTTTTGGGGTTGCCAGTCGAAACTGATGAAAATGGTCAAATGTCATTTGGGGCTCCCCAAAGTTGCCAGCTAGACAAAGTCTCCATTCAAAATGTCGTTATTTCTACTTTTCATGTTTTCGGGGAAAATCTGGGAAAATACCCTAAAAACAGGGAAAATTTTTGCACCTGGCAACACTCCTTAACAAAACACACAACCGCTTGGTACAACTCGAACCCGTCAGATGTTGCCAACTACACGAAAAATCCATTTGAAAAAAGTCGTAAATTCCAACTCTTAACAAAATGGCCGCCATAGCGTCCGCCATGTTGGATTTTCAAAATGTCATAATTTTTCTCAATTGCCACTGAAATCACCCACAAATTGGCAAGGTTAATGTTGCCGACTTTAAAAATCGGTAGAAGAAAACAATTCGTCAAAGTCGAGTGAAAAAAGTCGCAAATTTCAAAACGTCCCAGCGCGGCCGCCATCTTGTTTTTTTTTTTTTTTTTACTTTTTTTTAAATCACTCCAAACTTTTAACAAAACCTACGCGTCGAAATTGGCCCAAGTCCTTTCCTCGCCGAAACCGGAAATGGACTCGGCCGCCATCTTGGATTTGAATCTCCTCTATAATTTTCCTCTACTCGACCGGAAGTGCTTGTCATTTTTCCAAAACATACCCCTAACCCATCTCTCACCCATTCCGAGAAACGACATGTCAATCAGTGAGTGAGTGAGTGGTGTTGTAGTTTTATATAATATAAACTAGTTGTTGCGTGCTGCGCGAGCTGCAAGCAGCTCGCGTGCTAGTGGTGGTAGCTTGTTTTTTTTTTCACTTTTAAAACCCCTAAATGTAATACTAATTCTCAAAAATGACCCTAAAAGAAGTTTTCTACTTTTCAAAGTCTAGTGCACTGCCAAATTAAGCCCAAAAGGACTAAAGGTTTCCACTTGATTAAGCTCTAATCATTCTAAATCATCTTCTAACTCGAATAACGAAACCTACCCATATTTTAATTGTTTTCCTTCCCCTTATGACATTTTGAGAACCAATAGGAATCCTTAAATCAGTATGAAAACACGAACCCCTAACACATTCTGAAAACTTATTCAATAAAAATAAGATATTAAAATAAAATTAAACTTGAGAATTAATTTAAAGATTTCTAAACCCCATAAGAACCCCTAATATAATCTATAAACGTATTTAAAAACTCAGACATTCTCTCATTAAAAAAACATTACCCTACAATTTGCTTGTCGACCTACCTGCTACCGGAAAGGTCCTCTACCACCAGACAGGTTTCGACGCCTATGATAATATTTGTTCAAACACCTAATGGCTATCCCTAACCGTTATGAAGTTGCAGTCCTTTCAAGTTTAGGGGAGGTTGGAGGGGGAGGAGAGGGTATACGAATTTCAACGTCCCTCACTACTATTAAGTGAGAATTAAAAACAACCACTATGTGTGTGCCAGTTTCCGAGATACGATGAGGGCGGTGTGACGGAAAGGGAGAAAGGGACAGGGGTCGCTGTTTATGAATGTGAAAAAAAATGTTCCAAATCTTTCAAATTCTGAAAACCAGGTAAGGGGGGAGAGGGGGGGGGGGCAAAGGTGGCAGCTTTGAAAATGGTTTTTCCTTGTCGAGCTTCCTCTATACGAATCCGTAAAAAAAAACAGAACACAGATCTCTTAGTTTAGGGGGTGAGAACGGGAGTTTTGAAAATTGATTAAATTATTTATTAAAATAACATGGGAGACTAACAGCTAAAACTAACAGATCAAGGACAGTACAATAGTCTGATAGCCAAACCAATTTCGGACCGATCCTGGTCGCCGACCAGGTCGCCGGCTCGCTACGCTCGCCACCTCCCCACTCCGATCCACTCAGGACCTGCCTACCACCGGAAACCTAACAAGACATCATCGCCACGCTACGGGGTCGCCAGCTCGCTTCGCTCGCTATCTCCCGCTTCGCTTCACCGATATCACCACCGGGCAGGTTTTCAGTCAACGGCTCGCTACGCTCGCCACCTCCCCACTTCGCTCCACTCAAGACCTGCCTACCACCGGAAAGCTACCGTGATCTTATCCTCACGCTATGAGGTCACCGGCTCGCTACGCTCGCCACCTCCCCCCTTCGCTTTACCGGTACCACCACCGGACAGGTTTTCAGTCGACGGCTCGCTACGCTCGCCACCTCTCCACTTCGCTCCACTCAGGATTTGCCTACCGACAGAAAGCTACCGTGACCTTATCCCCACGCTACGGGGTCACCGGCTCGCTTCGCTCGCCACCTCCCCCCTTCACTTTACCGGTACCACCACCGGACTGGTTTTCGGTCACCGGCTAGCTACGCTCGCCACCTCTCCACTTCGCTCCACTCAGGATTTGCCTACCGACAGAAAGCTACCGTGACCTTATCCCCACGCTACGGGTTCGTCGGCTCGCTTCGCTCGCCACCTCCCCACCACCACCACCGGACAGGTTTTCAGTCGACGGCTCGCTACGCTCGCCACCTCCCCGCTTTGCTCCACTCAAGTCCTGCCTACCACCGGAAAGCTACCGTGACCTTATCCTCACGCTATGGGGTCACTGGCTCGCTTCGCTCGCCACCTCCCCCCTTCGCTTTACCGGTACCACCACCGGACAGGTTTTCAGTCAACGGCTCGCTACGCTCGCCACCTCTCCACTTCGCTCCACTCAGGATTTGCCTACCGACAGAAAGCTACCGTGACCTTATCCCCACGCTACGGGGTCACCGGCTCGCTTCGCTCGCCACCTCCCCCCTTCACTTTACCGGTACCACCACCGGACTGGTTTTCGGTCACCGGCTAGCTACGCTCGCCACCTCTCCACTTCGCTCCACTCAGGATTTGCCTACCGACAGAAAGCTACCGTGACCTTATCCCCACGCTACGGGATCACCGGCTCGCTTCGCTCGCCACCTCCCCCCTTCACTTTACCGGTACCACCACCGGACTGGTTTTCGGTCACCGGCTCGCTACGCTCGCCACCTCCTCACTTTGCTCCACTCAGGACCTTCCTACCACCGGAATGCTATCGTGACCTTATCCCCACGCTACGGGGTCGCCGGCTCGCTTCGCTCGCCACCTCCCCACCATTATCACCGGACAGGTTCCAACGCCTACTGTAAAATTTGTTCAAACACCTAACGGCTATCTCTAACCGTAATGAACTTACAGCCCTTTCTATTTTAGGGGAGGTTGGGGAGAGGTGGGAAGGGTACACAAATTTCACCTCCAAAGGAACCCTAAAATCGACCAAATAAATAAACCCCTCAATGTACGAAATCAATCCTCATTCGGTCGAAACCATTTGAAGGATCGTAAACTATTGGTTCGCGAGCAGCTCGCGTCTACAAAATATTCCTGTAGGGACAAAGCCCTAAAATCAGTGAAGATCCCTTGAAACCCCTTAAATATCCTAAAATTTGAAAAAAACTCTTACACCTCAGTTGGATGAATCGTTTGAACGACCTCAATCGGTAAATTTTTGGGAAACCGGAAGTAACGCGGCCGCCATTTTGAATTACAGCCGTCTTAAGTCAAGTAGATATCCTTGAAAGCCCTGAAAAACCTAAAATTCGACACAAACTCATCAGTGGGATGTGAACCACTTGAACGACCCCAATCGGACAAGGTTTCAGAAACCGGAAATGACACGGCCGCCATCTTGAATTTCTGAAATGTCATAATTTTTCCAAACTAATCATAATGAAAGCTACCTGTCAGTAAAAAAACGGTGGCTATACGTTGGCTTTGGTAGAACAAAAGAATTCGCCAGTCGGGTCTGACCCGAAAATTCAAGCCCCAATGGCGCTCGGGGTTGCCAGCTTAAAGTGATAAAAATGGTCAAATGTCATTTGACGCACCCCATTCTTAGTAGTTATGCAACATTTATATTCAAAATATCATTATTTCTACTTTTCAAGTTTTTGGGGAAAATCTGAGAAAATACCCAAAAAATGGGGAAATTTTTTGCACCAAGCAATACTCCTCAACAAAACACACAACCGTTTCATACAACGCAATCCAGTCGGGGGATGCCAGCTGTCCCGTTTATCGTGTCCAAAAGTGGGATTTTTCGTATTTATTAAGATGGCTGCCACACTGTCCGCCATTTTGTTTTTCTGTGAAGTCATAATTTTCGTGAAATCTCAAGGATACAGGCCACTGAACGGTGTACTCGGTGTAGCCAACTTTTGAGTTTGGTAGAACAAAGTAATTCGCCAAAATCAGGTCTGACCCGAAAATTCAAGCCCCAATGGCTCTCGGGGTTACCAGTTGAAAGTGATGAAAATGGTCAAATGTCATTTGTGGCACCCCATTCTTGGTGGCAATACACAATTTCTATTCCAAATGTCGTTATTTCTACTTTTCATGATTTTAGGCAAAATCTGGGAAAATACACTAAAAACGGGGAAATTTTTGGCACCAGGCAACACTCCTTAGCGTAACACACAACCACTTGGTACAACTCAAACCCGTCGGATGTTGCCAACGACCCGAAAAATCGTGTTGAAAATTGAAAATAAGGATTTTTCGTCAGTTTTACAAGATGGCCGCCACATCAGCCGCCATTTCGTTTTTCTGTGAAGTCATAATTTTCCTGAAATCTCAAGGATACAGGCCACCGACCGGTGTACTTGGTGTGGCCAACTTTTGAGTTTAGTAGAACAAAGTAATTCGCCAAAGTCAGGTCTGACCCGAAAATTCAAACCCCAATGGCTTTCGGGGTTGCCAGCTGAAAGTGATGAAAATGGTCAAATGTCATTCGGAGCATCTCATTCTTGGTGATTATGTAAAACTTTTATTCGAAATGTCGTTATTTCTACTTTTCATATTTTTGGGGAAAATCTGGAAAATTACCCTAAAAATGGGGTAAATTTTTGCACCAGGCAACACTACTCAATAAAACACACAACCGCTTGGTACAACTCGAACCCGTCAGATGTTGCCAATTACCCGAAAAATCATGTCGAAATTGAGATTTTTCGTCGTTTTTACAAGATGGCCGCCACACCAGCCGCCATTTTGTTTTTCTGAAAAGTCATAATTTTCTGGGAATCTCAAGGATACGAGCCACCGACAGGTGTACTTGGTGTAGCCAACTTTTGAGTTTGGTAGAACAAAGTAATTCGCCAAAGTCAGGTCTGACCCGAAAATTCAAACCCCAATGGCTTGCGGGGTTGCCAGTTGAAAGTGATGAAAATGGTCAACTGTCATTTGGAACATCCCATTCTTGGTGATTGTGTAAAACTTCCATTCAAAATGTCGTTATTTCTACTTTTCATGTCTTTGGGGAAAATCTGGGAAATTACCCTAAAAATGGGGTAAATTTTTGCACCAGGCAACACTCCTCAACAAAACACACAACCTTTTAGTACAATTCAACCCCGTCAGATGTTGCCAACTATCCGAAAAATCGTGTTGAAAATTCGGATTTTTAGTCGTTTTTACAAGATGGCCGCCACACCAGCCGCCATATTGTTTTTCTGAAAAGTCATAATTTTCTGGAAATCTCAAGGATACAGGCCACCAACCATTGTACTCGGTGTTGCCAACTTTTGTGTTTGGTAGAACAAAGTAATTCGCCAAAGTCAGGTCTGACCCGAAAATTCAAACCCCAATGGCCCTCGGGGTTGCCAGCTGGAAGTGATGAAAATGGTCAAATGTCATTTGGGGCAACCCATTCTTGGTGATTATGTAAAACTTTTATTCAAAATGTCGTTATTTCTACTTTTCATGTTTTTGGGGAAAAGCTGGAAAATTACCCTAAAAATGGGGTAAATTTTTGCACCAGGCAACACTACTCAATAAAACACACAACCGCTTGGTACAACTCGAACCCGTCAGATGTTGACAACTACCCGAAAAATCGTGTCGAAAATTCGGATTTTTCGTCGTTTTTACAAGATGGCCGCCACACCAGCCGCCATTTTGTTTTTCTGTAAAGTCATAATTTTCTGGAAATCTCAAGGATACAGGCCACCGACCGGTATACTCGGTGTTGCCAACTTTTGAGTTTGATAGAACAAAGTAATTCGCCAAAGTGAAAAAGTCCCAAAAATGAAAAAGTTCAATATTTTTTGGGGTTGCAAGTTGAAAGTGATGAAAATGGTCAAATGTCATTTGGGGCTCCCCAAAGTTGCCAGCTAGACAAAGTCTCCATTCGAAATGTCGTTATTTCTACTTTTCATGTTTTCGGGGAAAATCTGGAAAAATACCCAAAAAATGGGGAAAATTTTTGTACCAGGCAACACTCCTCAACAAAACACACAACCGCTCGGTACAACTCGAACCCGTCAGATGTTGCCAACTACACGAAAAATCCATTTGAAAAAAGTCGGAAATTCCACCATTTTACAAAATGGCCGCTACAGCGTCCGCCATGTTAAATTTTCAAAATGTCATAATTTTTCTCAATTGCCATTGAAATGACCTACAAATTGGCAACGTTAAGGTTTGCGACTTGAAAAATCGTTAGAACAAAACAATTGGTCAAAGTCGAGTGAAAAAAGTCGCAAATTTCAAAACGTCCCAGCGCGGCCGCCATCTTGTTTTTTTTTTTTTTTTTACTTTTTTTTCAAATGACTTCAAACCTTCTTCAAAACCTACGAGTCGAAATCGGTCCAAGTCCTTTCCTCGCCGAAACCGGAAATGCACTCGGCCGCCATCTTGGATTTGAATCTCCTCTATAATTTTCCTCTACTCGACCGGAAGTACTTGTCATTTTTCCAAAACTAACCCCTAACCCATCTCTCACCCGTTCCGAGAAACGACATGTCAATCAGTCAGTGAGTGAGTGAGTGAGTCAGTGGTCTTGCAGTTTTATATAATATAAATGCGTGCTGCGCGAGCTGCAAGCAGCTCGCGTGCTAGTGGTGGTAGCTTGTTTTTTTTTTTCACTTATAAAACCCCTAAATGTAATATTAATTCTCAAAAATGACCCTAAAAGAAGTTTTCAACTTTTCAAAGTCTAGTGCACTGCCAAATTAAGCCCAAAAGGACTAAAGGTTTCCACTTGAATAGGCTCTAATCATTCTAAATCATCTTCTAACTCGAATAACGAAACCTACCCATAATTTAACTGTTTTCCTTACCCTTATGACATTTTGAGAACCAATAGGAATCCTTAAATCAGTATGAAAACGCTTAAGAACCCCTAACACATTCTGAAAACTAATTCAATAAAAATAAGTTATTAAAATAAAATTATTAAACTTGAGAATTAATTTAAAGATTTGGAAACCCCATAAGAAATCTTAATATAATCTATAAACTTATTTAAAAACTCAGACCTTCTCTCGTTAAAAACCATTACCCTACAATTTGCCTGTCGACCTACCTGCTACCGGAAAGGTCATCTACCACCAGACTGGTTTCGACGCCTATGATAATATTTGTTCAAACACCTAATGGCTATCCCAAACCGTTATGAAGTTACAGTCCTTTCAAGTTTAGGGGAGGTTGGAGGGGGAGGAGAGGGTATACGAATTTCAACGCCCCTCAATAGTATTAAGTGAGAATTAAAAACAACCACTATGTGTGCCAGTTTCCGAGATACGATGGGGGGCGGGTGACGGGAAGGGAGAAGGGGTCGCTGTTTATGAATGTGAAAAAAAATGTTCCAAAGCTCTCAAGTTCTGAAAACCGGCTAAGGGGGGAGAGGGGGGGGGCAAAGGGGGCAGCTTTGAAAATTGTTTTTCTTTGTCGAGCTTCCTCTATACAAAACCGTAAAACAAAACAGAACACGGATCTCTTAGTTTTCGAGATACGATGAGGGGGGGGGGGGGGAGAACGGGAGTTTTGAAAATTGATTTAATTATTTATTAAAATAACATGGGAGACTAACAGCTAAAACGAACAGATCAAGGACAGTACAATAGTCTGATAGCCAAACCAATTTCGGACCAATCCTGGTCGCCGGCTCGCTACGCTCGCCACCTCCCCACTCCGATCCACTCAGGACCTGCCTACAACCGGAAAACTACCATGACATCATCCCCACGCTACGGGGTCGCCAGCTCGCTTCGCTCGCCACCTTCCGCTTCGCTTTACTGATATCACCACCGGGCACCTAACATGACATCATCGCCACGCTACGGGGTCGCCGACTCGCTTCGCTCGCCACCTCCCCCCTTCGCTTTACCGGTACCACCACCGGGCAGGTTTTCAGTCAACGGCTCGCTACGCTCGCCACCTCCCCACTTCGCTCCACTCAAGACCTGCCTACCACCGGAAAGCTACCGTGATCTTATCCTCACGCTATGGGGTCACCGGCTCGCTTCGCTCGCCACCTCCCCCCTTCGCTTTACCGGTACCAACACCGGACAGGTTTTCAGTCGACGGCTCGCTACGCTCGCCACCTCCCCACTTTGCTCCACTCAAGTCCTGCCTACCACCGGAAAGCTACCGTGACCTTATCCTCACGCTATGGGGTCACCGGCTCGCTTCGCTCGCCACCTCCCCCCTTCGCTTTACCGGTACCACCACCGGACAGATTTTCAGTCGACGGCTCGCTACGCTCGCCACCTCTCCACTTCGCTCCACTCAGGATTTGCCTACCGACAGAAAGCTACCGTGACCTTATCCCCACGCTACGGGGTCACCGGCTCGCTTCGCTCGCCACCTCCCCCCTTCACTTTACCGGTACCACCACCGGACTGGTTTTCGGTCACCGGCTCGCTACGCTCGCCACCTCCTCACTTTGCTCCACTCTGGACCTTCCTACCACCGGAATGCTACCGTGACCTTATCCCCACGCTACGGGGTCGCCGGCTCGCTTCGCTCGCCACCTCCCCACCACCATCACCGGACAGGTTCCAACGCCTACTATAAAATTTGTTCAAACACCTAACGGCTATCTCTTACCGTAATGAAGTTACAGCCCTTTCTATTTTAGGGGAGGTTGGGGAGAGGTGGGAAGGGTACACAAATTTCACCTCCAAAGGAACCCTAAAATCGACCAAATAAATAAACCCCTCAATGTACGAAATCAATCCTCATTCGGTCGAAACCGTTTGAAGGATCGTAAACTATTGGTTCGCGAGCAGCTCGCGTCTACAAAATATTCCTGTAGGGGCAAAGCCCTAAAATCATTGAAGATCCCTTGAAACCCCTTAAATATCCTAAAATTTGAAAAAAACTCTTACACTTCAGTTGGATGAATCGTTTGAACGACCTCAATCGGTAAATTTTTGGGAAACCGGAAGTAACGCGGCCGCCATTTTGAATTATTCGCCAAAATAGGGTCTGACCCGAAAATTCAAACCCCAATGGCTTTCGGGGTTGCCAGCTGAAAGTGATGAAAATGGACAAATGTCATTAAGGGCACCCCATTCTTGGTAGTTGTGCAACATTTCCATTCAAAATGTCGTTATTTCCACTTTTCATGTTTTTGGGGAAAATTTGGAAAAATACCTTTAAACTGGGGAAAAATTTTGCACCAGGCAACACTCCTTGACAAAACACACAAACAATTCATACAACGCAATCCAGTCGGGGGATGTAAGCCGTCCCGTTTATCGTGTCGAAAAGTGGTATTTTTCGTATTTAGTAAGATGGCCGCCAACCTGTCCGCCATCTTGTTTTTCTGTAAAGTCATAATTTTTCTGAAATTTCAAGGATACTGGCTACCGACCGGTGTACTTGGTGTTGCCAACTTTTGAGTTTGGTAGAACAAAGTAATTCGCCAAAGTCAGGTCTGACCCAAAAATTCAAACCCCAATCGCTTTCGGGGTTGCCAGTTGAAAGTGATGAAAATGGTTAAATGTCATTTGGAGCATCCCATCCTTGGTGATTATGTAAAATTTCCATTCAAAATGTCGTTATTTCGACTTTTCATGTTTTTGGGGAAAATCTGGGAAATTACCCTAAAAATGGGGTAATGTTTTAATCCAGGCAACACTACTCAACAAAACACACAACCGCTCGGTACAACACGAACCCGTCGGATGTTGCCAACGACCCGAAAAATCGTGTTAAAAATAAGGATTTTTCGTCAGTTTTACAAGATGGCCGCCACACCAGCCGCCATTTTGTTTTTCTGTAAAGTCATAATTTTCCTGAAATCTCAAGGACACAGGCCACCGACCGGTGTACTCGGTGTTGCCAACTTTTGAATTTGGTAGAACAAAGTAATTCGCCAAAGTCAGGTCTGACCAGAAAATTCAAACCCCAATGGATTTCGGGGTTGCCAGCTGAAAGTGATGAAAATAGTCAAATGTCATTTGGAGCGTCCCATTCTTGGTGATTATATAAAATTTCCATTCAAAATGTCGTTATTTCTAATTTTCATGTTTTTGTGGAAAATCTGGAAAATTACCCTAAAAATGGGGTAAATTTTTGCACCAGGCAACACTACTCAACATAACACACAACCGCTCGGTACAACTCGAACCCGTCAGATGTTGCCAACTACCCGAAAAATCGTGTCGAAAATTGAGATTTTTCGTCGTTTTTACAAGATGGCCGCCACACCAGCCGCCATTTTGTTTTTCTGTAAAGTCATAATTTTCCTGAAATCTCAAGGACACAGGCCACCGACCGGTGTACTCGGTGCTGCCAACTTTTGAATTTGGTAGAACAAAGTAATTCGCCAAAGTCAGGTCTGACCAGAAAATTCAAACCCCAATGGATTTCGGGGTTGCCAGCTGAAAGTGATGAAAATAGTCAAATGTCATTGGGAGCGTCCCATTTTTGGTGATTATATAAAATTTCCATTCAAAATGTCGTTATTTCTACTTTTCATGTTTTTGGGGAAAATCTGGAAAATTACCCTAAGAATGGGGTAAATTTTTGCACCAGGCAACACTACTCAACATAACACACAACCGCTCGGTACAACTCGAACCCGTCAGATGTTGCCAACTACCCGAAAAATCGTGTCGAAAATTGAGATTTTTCGTCGTTTTTACAAGATGGCCGCCACACCAGCCGCCATTTTGTTTTTCTGTAAAGTCATAATTTTCTGGAAATCTCAAGGATACAGGCCACCGACCGGTGTGCTCGGTGTTGCCAACTTTTGAGTTTGGTAGAACAAAGTAATTCGCCAAAGTGAAAAAGTCCCAAAAATGAAAAAGTTCAATATTTTTTGGGGTTGCCAGTTGAAAGTGATGAAAATGGTCAAAGGTCATTTGGAGCACCCCAAAGTTGCCAGCTAGACAAAGTCTCTATTCAAAATGTCGTTATTTCTACTTTTCATGTTTTCGGGGAAAATCTGGGAAAATACCCTAAAAACGGGGAAATTTTTTACACCGGGCAACACTCCTCAACAAAACACACAACCGCTCGGTACAACTCGAACCCGTCAGATGTTGCCAACTACACGAAAAATCCATTTGAAAAAAGTCGTAAATTCCACCATTTCACAAAATGGCCGCCACAGCGTCCGCCATCTTGGATTTTCAAAATGTCATAATTTTTCTCAATTGCCAATGAAATCACCTACAAATTGGCAACGTTAAGGTTTGCGACTTTAAAAATCGGTAGAAGAAAACAATTGGTCAAAGTCGAGTGAAAAAAGTCGCAAATTTCAAAACGTCCCAGCGCGGCCGCCATCTTGTTTTTTTTTTTTTTTTTGCTTTTTTTTCAAATCACTTTAGCCCTTCTACAAAAATTACCAATCGAAATTGGCCCAAGTCCTTTCCTCGCCGAAACCGGAAATGGACTCGGCCGCCATCTTGGATTTGAATCTCCTCTATAATTTTCCTCTACTCGACCGGAAGTACTTTAAATTTGTTCAAAACTAACCCCTAACCCATCTCTCACCCGTTCCGAGAAACGACATGTCAATCAGTCAGTGAGTGAGTGAGTGAGTCAGTGGTCTTGCAGTTTTATATAATATAAACTAGTTGTTGCGTGCTGCGCGAGCTGCAAGCAGCTCGCGTGCTAGTGGTGGTGGTAGTTTTTCGTTCACTTGTAAAACCCCTAAATGTAATATTAATTCTCAAAAATGACCCTAAAAGAAGTTTTCTACTTTTCAAAGTCTAGTGCACTTAAGCCCAAAAGGACTAAACGTTTCCACTTGATTAAGCTCTAATCATTCTAAGGTCCATGTTCACCAAAAAGATAACAGTCTGATTACCTATCTAAAAACAGCTGTTTAAAACGCATTTTTGTATGAGAATATGTTACAGTGACAGCTGTTTTTAAATAATCATACGGTTATCTTTTCGGTGAACATGGACCTTAATCAGCATCTTCAAACCACTCGAGTAACGATACCTACCCACATTTTATTTGTTTTCCTTACCCTTACGACAACAGCATGAAAACACTTAAGAACCCCTAACACATTCTGAATACTAATTCAATAAAAATAAGATATTAATACAAAATGAAACTTGAGAATGTATCAATTTAAAGATTTTGAAACCCCATAAGAACCCCTAATAAAATCTGTAAATAAACTTATTTAAAACTCAGACCTCTCATTAAAAAAACATTAGGTACCCTACAATTGACTTGTCGACCTACCGGAAAGATATCGTAACCTTATCTCTACCACCAGACAGGTTTCGACGCCTATGATAATATTTGTTCAAACATCTAATGACTATCCCTAACCGTTATGAAGTTACAGTCCTTTCAAGTTAAAAAACCTCCCCGGTTGAGGAGGAAAGGGTAATTTATAAAAATTTGAACGCCCCTCAATAGTATTAAGTGAGAATTAAAAACAACCACTATGTGTGCCAGATTTCGAAATACGATGGGGGGCGGGTTGAAGGGGAGGGAGAAGAGATATTGAAAAATTATTTTTGCCACCTCTCTGTCGCTGTTTATGAATGTGAAAAATAAAGTTCCAAGTCTCTCAAGTTACACTCCTTCCCGCTCCGCCCAGAGTGGGAGAAGTTATTTGATGATTTCCCATTAAAAACCTTTTCTCATACAAAAAACATTACAATACAATTTGCTTGTCGATCTACCTGCTACCGGAAAGCTATCATGACCATATCTCACCACCGGACAGGTTTCGACGCCTACGATAATTTTTGTTCAAACACCTAATGGCTAACCTGAATCGTTATAAAGTTGGGGAGGGGAGAGTATAAGACATCCTCCAGCGCAAGAACAGTTTCGTAAATATGATATCTCCCTATCTCATACCTCGCTGATGTTGGATAGGTTCCGAGGTTTGATCATGAAGTCGGAATGACATGTGGTGTTTTTGTACAAACACTTTAAAACCTCGATGTACCCGCCAATTTGGCAGCGTTGGAGAGACTGCAATACAGCCCACGTCTCGATCAAATCAAAAGATATCTCGTAGTCCGCAAATGCTAAACAACAACGCCGGTTATACTTTTCGGTCTTCTGTATACCGCAGTGTATGTATCTGTCACCGTAAAATTGTAAAACACGTTATATTGTTATCTCTCTAGCGATATTGTAAACTTTCGAATTATTGTCAAACGAACATACTGCTTACAATAAAACGCATTATTTTTCATGAAATGCATGTGATGGTAGTCAACTCACGTGGTGTGTAGGGAAGGACGTCCCCATTGCCCAGGGGTACCACTCTCATAAAAAAATACTGTACCGTTCCTGAGAAATGTCGATTAATGTAACCTAACCTTAAACCACTTTATACGTATTCCCCTAAAAAGCGTAGTCGACGGAACCCCGCTTCGCGGGGCCCCTATTTCCGAGTGCAGGGTTTAAAGGAACCTAACTAACCTAACGGGGGGGTGCCCCAAGTTCCGACTATGGGGGCAAAGATACCTCCGTATATTCAGTTGACAATAATTCGAGAGTTTACAATATCGCTAGAGAGAAACACGTGTGATGTGACTTTCATTATTTTTGCGATAGGACGCACTGTTATCGAGATATAAGCAAATTTAGAATTATAACCAGCTAAGACTCTATGACGCGCGCTCGCTACGCTCGCATTTTACATTACACACCCACTTTCTGTCACAAATGTCGTCGTCGCTCCGCCGGCCTTCGGCCTACGCTCCTCATGCCAGCTAGCAAGACTTTTAAGACAATTATTTTTCAAACAACTGCAGTCTGTGAGGATAACAAATGATGATTAACGCTGAGGGCTGACAGACAGATGGGTTGGCGTGCTTTTTTGTGTGTAATGACAGTTTTGGTACATTTTGTATACTGCGTAATGTTTCTCAATTATTAAGTCACGCGACCGAACTTGGGACGCCGCGCGCCGTGTAAGGTTGCCAATACGGGAAGATGAGTAAAACAAGTGCCTCCATTTGAATCTCATATATTACTGCCTTTTATAGTACGTAAACAATCGTTAATATGTATTACTTAATATTACAGATGAACACACCTAAATAAGTCTTACACACTACATAAATACCATATCTACCTACTATTGCTCCATGTCATAAAAATGTCCTAAAAGAATAACCACGTTTCAACAATAGGTCTTCATAGATCTTGAGCACAGACATAATTATCACAACACACAGAAGTACAATTAAATGGTATAGTTATAATTGTCTGTGTTGTATTTATTATGTTTGAGAAGCACATAACATACTTACCAAAAACATTTTTTTTTTAAATAATTAGCTAAGACATCATATTCTAGAATCTAACATTTTGTATAAGCTATGGAGATCTGCAGTATAGGTATAATATTATGCTAGTCAAATAAACATAACTTAACCATGAAGCTTACACTTAAGTAATTCAAGATACATGTGAACATTCATCATTGTCATACTCATTAATACCTACTTAAAAATATCTATCACAATTTAGACCTACCTAAATGTTAATTAAATTAACAGGCATACATAGTGAAATCTATTCTGAATGGACTGAAAGAAATTAAAGTTCATTTTCTATCTCGATATCGATTGTCGGTGCTGATTGCGACCTACTTCACAATTTAAAACTATTTATTAAAGGTTGTTGAGCCAAATTGTAAGGTACTTTTAACAACATGTCCAAAATAAATGTTGATTAATATTGAGGCTGTGGTTTGTGTTGCTGTTATAATCTAGTATGTGCTGGCTGGCTGACTGGTCTGCTAGCTTCATCGGCTGCTGACTCTGGGCTGCATTGTCTGGAAAAACACCAGCTATTATTAGTACATTACTTATACTATTCATTGGGTACATTGAACTTGTCATCAAACAATGCGATGCTAAAGGGGTATGGATCACTGTGCAAATGTCAATCCTGTTTTGAAATAATTAATTTGTCAATAATTATATTAACCTCATGACAGTTCACTTTAGTTTTGTGTACTTATGATATTTATTAGTGAGTTTGTGATTGAGGAAAAAACAATTATGTTAGTAGTAGGTACTAACTATCGTGTTTTTTTTTGTATTAGTTCTGATAGCTGAAACAGCTTTGATGTTACCAGTGTATGGTGGGAAAAAATCACATTCTTTGTCAATGTTATAGGTTGTGCAATTAGACAGAATTTGCATTTCCCTTGTGTCAACAAATTCTATGATCAACTTCATGCATTCAACCGTTGGTTGGTAACATTTGAAAAGTTTTGCAAGTGTTCAATTAGTGGCTATACTTACATACACCAGCAGCAGCTGTATGATGGCTGGTCTCCTGAAGTTGTGATGAATGCAGGTACTCTTGTAGCTAGCTGTAGTGGCTCAGCATTGTCGAATGCCGGCGCTCGCCGCTCCAAACTGGTAGGTAGGCCTTTGATGTGTATGTATCTAAATTACAGGACAGAAAACAATAATAGAGTAACATCAACAACAATAGCTTAACACAGCTAATCAGCAAACACTGACAAAATATTTTTTTAACTACTGGCTGTGTATGTTTTATAACTTCTTAGGTACCTACTTAATATTTTTAACTTATTATTATTACTTGTCTTTATCAATCATGCAAAATCCTTATAGCCTTATTATAGCTGGCTAATGTGACGGGCAAATTTTGATCAAAGCATAGGGTTAGTTTCTAAGAAATTATTGAAGGTAATACAATTTTTGTACTTTATTCATCTGTGTCTATCTATACTAATATTATAAAGCAGAAGAGTTTGTTTGTTTGATTGAACGCGCTAACCTCAGGAACTACTGGTTCAAATTGAAAAAATCTTTTTGTGTTGGATAGTCCTTTTATCGAGGAAGGCTTTAGGCTATATAACATCACGCTACGACCATTAGGAGCGGAGCAGGAATGAAAAATGTTGCAAAAGCGGGTTTTTATTTAGTTTTTCTCTCTTATGTGACGCAGACGAAGTTGCGCGGGTCAGCTAGTCATTGATATTTTATGAATGGAATGTAAGTATTCTCTAAATTTACCTTTGATTGGTTGTTGCTGTCTTTGGTATCGTTGCGGGACTTGTGACCTTTGAACTAAAATCAAATTTAGCTAGGGCCTTGAAGTAAGCAACGCCTCAGAGCGTTAACACGACGATGAAGCAAGATGATAATGATGGTGTGGAGTCCGGCCCTGCATACAGCCTGCCTCGTAGGTCGTAGCCGACTGGCTGGCCTTGGGACGCATCGCAGGACCGGTGACACCGAGCAAACCTGCTGATAAATATTTGCAGCGGATTAGGTGGGTAGGTAGCCTAGGTATACCTACAACAGTTCTAGAATTATTGAAACCAATTACGTTGTGATACTGTGTTTATAGAAAACAACTACAGCTAATTTTTTACTTAATTATATTCTGCACTACCAAAAGAGATCGTTCCTGGTGCGTTTTATTTCAAGGTATCACCGTTACAGGCAATTATTCCCATTTAAGGTCTAATCCACCTAATTGACATGACTAAACTACATCTATATTAAATATGTATAATTGTATATCCAAAACTACAGGTAACTACAAACCTTTTTCCACGCCACCTGGAGAGGTAAGGTTTCAGGCGCGTTTTTTTTTACGTGGTATCCCCCCAAAGAGGCCTAGTCCACCTAAACTACATCTATGTACTTACGTAGCCTAATTACATTAAACTACTTAATATAAATACTTACCTACTTATGCTACTATTAATTTACTTACACCTACTTACTCTACTTAATATTACTAAAACTGATTTAAATAAATATGATGTGTGGGTGTGTTAGATTGAAATAACAAACTATATACTTCCATTTAACCATCACTGTCTAATCATCTTGTTTTCATTCATTTTCGTTCACGCATTAGGTATGTATACTTACTATTAAAATAACAACATAAATACTATGTGTATCAGTGTCATTGATAAGTGTGATACAAGTATGTTATATGACAAATACATTCAAATATATTCTTAAACTATCACAAGTTCAGACTCCATTCATAACCCTTCTAATCAACATTTTACATACTAATTGCTAACAATTTTACATTTACACAAACACATACTTCCCTTTTACTTCATTCATAACCCTTTTAATCAACATCTTACATACTAATTGTTAGCAATTTCACATATACACACACACATACTTCACTTCACTTCATTCATAACCCTTCCAATCAACATTTTACACACTAATAGCTAGCAATTTCACATATACACACACATACTTCCCCTTGACTTCATTCGTAACCCTTTTACTAATTGCTAGCAATCAATAGACATAATACGGACTACGTGCGTGCAATGTGTATGTGTGCATGAAAAATAAATAAATATAAATCTATGATTATAACAAGTTGTCATTGATAATCATGGCAAACAAACACTCTAACCTAAACTATCCTTCTTAATTATAAATAAATAGAACGGAACGTGAGGTAGTTTGAGATGAATACGAAACAATGCGAAATCGTTGTTGAACCATGTTACTGGTCAGTAGAAAATCTGACCAACTGTGGATCGGTAACGGTTTGTTGCCCGGTCTACCGAATGATCTGTAAGTGGTCAGGTTATGGATTCTGAGCAGATTCGGCTCACTGCCGAGAACAAGCTTTGGTTGGCTATGAAGTCAATAGAACCGAGTGATTGCGAATCAACGTCGTTGAGGTGAGTGGTCGCACCGATAATGGGGTCAGTAAAGTGAGGTCAGCTAATTTCTGGGATGTCTTGCGTTGTCTGTGGCGCGAAAGTCATGATGGGAGTCGATGTCACGTTGTGAATTCTATCTAACTTGTGGAGGATCGGAAGCGAAGGATCCGGATGGTATGTCCATTGATACGGATAAAAATGGTGAGTCGTAGTGCGCAAAGGTGTGGGTGGAGTCATTGTATTGGCTTAATGAGTCATATATATGGCATGGTATTACAATATATGATGAGTTATATGGCAAATACAAAATATCTTAAGTCACTTTTTACAAAAATGTTAAAAAATAAAAAGCCGTGGACTGCTGTGCTGCACGAATGGCAGATACCAAAGGTATGAGTTAAATTTAACTGCAAAATAAAAATAAAGAGTCGGGGTCTGCTGTAGTATGCGAGAGTGGGGATGGGAATGACAGAGGCCAAATGTCTTGGTAACTTTTTGCTAAAATGTAAAAAATAAAAAGCCGTAGTTTGCTGTGTTGAACGAAGGCGTGAGTTAAAATGGCAGATACCAAATGTTTGAGTTAAATTTAACTGCAAAATAAAAATAAAGAGCCGGGGTCTGCTGTAGTATGCGCGAGTGGGGATGGCAGATACCAAATGTCTTAGTTACTTTTTACTAAAATGTAAAAAATAAAAAGCCGTGGACTGCTGAGTTGCACGAATGGCAGATACCAAATGTCTTAGTTACTTTTTACTGAAATGTAAAAAATAAAAAGCCGTGGACTGCTGTGCTGTACGAAGGCGTGAGTTTAAATGGCAGATACCAAATGTATGAGTTAAATTTAACTGCAAAATAAGAATAAAGAGCCGGGGTCTGCTGTAGTATGCGCGAGTGGGGATGGCAGATACCAAATGTCTTAGTTACTTTTTACTAAAATGTAAAAAATAAAAAGCCGTGGACTGCTGAGTTGCACGAATGGCAGATACCAAATGTCTTAGTTACTTTTTACTGAAATGTAAAAAATAAAAAGCCGTGGCCTGCTGTGCTGTACGAAGGCGTGAGTTAAAATGGCAGATATCAAATGTATTAGTTAAATTTAACTGCAAAATAAAAATAAAAAGCCAGGGTCTGCTGTAGTATGCGAGAGTGGGGATGGGAATGACAGAGACCGAATGTCTTATTAACTTTTTGTTAAAATGTAAAAAATAAAAAGCCGCAGTTTGCTGAGTTGCACGAATGGCAGATACCAAATGTCTTAGTTACTTTTTACTGAAATGTAAAAAATAAAAAGCCGTGGACTGCTGTGCTGTACGAAGGCGTGCGTTTAAATGGTAGATACTAAATGTATGAGTTAAATTTAACTGCAAAATAAAAATAAAGAGCCGGGTTCTGCTGTAGTATGCGCGAGTGGGGGTGGCAGATACCAAATGTCTTAGTTACTTTTTACTGAAATGTAAAAAATAAAAAGCCGTGGCCTGCTGTGCTGTACGAAGGCGTGAGTTAAAATGGTAGATATCAAATGTATTAGTTAAATTTAACTGCAAAATAAAAATAAAAAGCCGGGGTCTGCTGTAGTATGCGAGAGTGGGGATGGGAATGACAGAGACCGAATGTCTTATTAACTTTTTGCTAAAATGTAAAAAATAAAAAGCCGTAGTTTGCTAAGTTGCACGAATGGCAGATACCAAATGTCTTAGTTACTTTTTACTGAAATGTAAAAAATAAAAAGCCGTGGACTGCTGTGCTGTACGAAGGCGTGCGTTTAAATGGTAGATACTAAATGTATGAGTTAAATTTAACTGCAAAATAAAAATAAAGAGCCGGGGTCTGCTGTAGTATGCGCGAGTGGGGGTGGCAGATACCAAATGTCTTAGTTACTTTTTACTGAAATGTAAAAAATAAAAAGCCGTGGACTGCTGTGCTGTACGAAGGCGTGAGTTTAAATGGCAGATACCAAATGTATGAGTTAAATTTAACTGCAAAATAAAAATAAAGAGCCGGGGTCTGCTGTAGTATGCGCGAGTGGGGATGGCAGATACCAAATGTCTTAGTTACTTTTTACTAAAATGTAAAAAATAAAAAGCCGTGGACTGCTGAGTTGCACGAATGGCAGATATCAAATGTCTTAGTTACTTTTTACTGAAATGTAAAAAATAAAAAGCCGTGGCCTGCTGTGCTGTACGAAGGCGTGAGTTTAAATGGCAGATACCAAATGTATGAGTTAAATTTAACTGCAAAATAAGAATAAAGAGCCGGGGTCTGCTGTAGTATGCGAGAGTGGGGATGGCTGGTGAATGCCCTAGTATAGTTGTGTATTTTATGGTTTTCATATCTGTGTGGTGAAATAAACTCGTATAGTTAGACTTTGAACTGAAATTATACTTTAATTAGATGTACCAATTACAAGTTGGGAAATGAAATAGTATGACAACTTGGTAAAATAGTGTCTGATGAAATTTCTATATTTACAATTTAAGTTCTTAACAAACCAATAACTTGACTTTATTAATTTGATGATATGATTATTTAAAAATATGAAAATTTTAACTAAATAAAGAATATTAATCTTGCATGATATTCTTTTTGTGAAGTCGTGAAGTAAAAATAAGCATACCAAAAATTGTATGAATAAAAATGTAGCGGTTTTACCATGTACGTAATGTGTGAAGAAGTGCTTCAATATGCAATTATTTTTCTTTTAAAGTAAGTTCTCTAATAATAAAAGTTTTGTAGGTTCCATTTCAAGATATATGTAAATTTAAAAGACCTGACCCGTCTCAATTCAAAAATTAGTTTTTCTTGGCTACCCACCTACATTGTAATGCGTATTATACAAAGTTAAAATTTATAAAGAGCAATATCATATTCATTATCATAACTAAGTATAGTGTACATTGTAGTTCTTTTTTTTTTTACAAACATGACCTTTTTTTTGCATGATAATTTTTGTTTTTATACATGGCCCTTTTTCAATGTTTTTTTTGTTTGTTTTGCATTCTTTTTTGTATTATATTTTTTTTAAATAATAGGTAAAAAGAAATAAAAAATAAAATGTATGATTCAAAAGACTATCAAGCACGCACTCTTCGGATGTAATAAAGGAGGTTTAGAATAAAGTATGCAGGCGACGGGCCAGGGCTGCTCTGTCGACGTGAAGATCAACTCCGCAAATTAAACGTGAAAATCAGCTTAGTAGCGGGGACGTGTAGATCGGAATAAATCGGATTCGTAATGTAGTCAGTAGTCAAGGTGCTGACATAGCTTTGTAGTTCAGGCTTCTTCTGCATAAGTCCAATTATTAAAAGAGGATTTTAGTGACGGGACACGTCAAAGTATCAGTATCCTTCTTATTGTTTACTTTCAGCATGGAGACACTCGTAGTTCATCAGAATATGGACGTAAACTTTGGTAGCGGATGGTTAATCATCAGAATCCAGACGTACACTGCTGGGATACTACTGTAGGCGCGCCACAGCGCTGTTACAATGCGCTGTTTTCTTCACGACACCTCGGCGGTCCGTCCCCGCCAGGTGAGACCTCCGGTTACCCGGAGGAGGCCCGGCGGGAGACAACCAGCGACAGAGGTGCCGACTTATGGTGCACCTACAGTGACACTGCTGGGATTGTGTCCGCCGCCCATTTTATAATGAAAATAATCTTCAGAGCTTTTCCAAAATCCTTGTATGATTTGAAGTTGATGTTCAACTGCCATTAAACCAGCCGGTATATTCAGTCGGTAAGACGTATTAAAACCTTCACATTAGAATTTGAGAGAGTGCTAACAAATTTTATAAATGTAAGTAATAATAATCTATTAAATACAATATTTGAGCTAACAAATTGCTAAAATTAAATTAAATTATATAAACCAAAAGTAACCTTCAAATACAAAGCCAGTAAGAAACTCTACTTAAAATAAAAATTAGACTTCACGAAAAATAACTGGCAAAGAATAAATATTAGTTAAAACAGCAAAGTTAGACATTTTATTAAAACATATTTCCTGTGAAGCAGAGACAGTTACTGAAAACTACGGCATTAATTATTGTAATACCTTATTACAGATTCAACGTAATGTACTTGAATTATGCTAATAATCCATTATTATCTTAGTTCTTCGTTTACATTCAAATATAAAAGCTTGGGGTAGAAACTGGAGTTAGAGTGAGAACCAGAATAAAAGTTATTAGGCTTCTTTCATAGGCAGCTTATGAGTGAAAATAGAAACGACAGATAGACTAAGAGTAAGAGACAGAGCGAAAAGATTGAGTGCGCCTTTTTAGGCTCCTTTCTTGCACACAGTAAGAGAGAAAATGAAAAGAGTTAGGTGTGAGGTAAAGTAATTTAAGTATAGTAAAAGACAGAGAAAGTCATAGTCCAATTTTCACTCATAAGTACTGCCATTTTGATAGGCTCTCTTTCTCGTTTCACTCGTTTTTTCCAAATTCGACCTTTTTGTTAATATGAACCTTTAAGCAAAACATATTTTGTCCGTCTGTTCGAATTGAAATAATTTCATAAACATCTACTTTTCTATTCATTAAAATTTGTCATACATTAAATCATCAAAACATACAAAGGATAATTAAATTTTAAAAAGTTGCGTGTACTTATTCTAAAAAGCTTTTAAACTGAGACGATACAAAAAAAATGATTTTAAAATAACTGATTATAAAATGTAGGTAGAAACGCAAAGCGCTAGAAAGCATAATGCAAATGTGATACCTAAAGAAAACTTTCCAAGCCGAGTCAAAATGTAAATGCGTTTTGGATTGAGACTGATTATGTTTTTTAAATTTACCTATGTTGAAATGGTACCTATAAAACTTATATTATTAAAGAACAATAAAAAAGAAAAAAAAAATGCATATTGAAGCACTTGTCCTCGCATGGTAAACAGCTACATTTTGATCTAATTATACATTTTTAGTATGCTTATTTTACTTCGCAACTTCACCGTAAAATAAAAATGCCAGATTGATATTCTTTAATTAGCTAAATTACACGTTAGTAACTGCATGTCATATAAGTCATTCACCAATACAATGACTGCACCCACACCTTTTTTACTTTACATTTAGTATTAACTGAGACATTTGGTATGTGCCATTTAATCCCACGCCACACACTGTAACACAGCAGTCTACGGCTTATTATTTTTTTGGTAAAAAGTAATTAATAGTTTGTATCTGTCATGTAACTCATATCATAACTCCATGCCGTAAAACTCAACCAATATAATAACTCCAGCCACACCTTTGAACACTACGACTTATTTCACCCATGTTAACGGACATACCAACCACACCACAAGTCAGATAGCATTCACAACTTGCCATCGACTCCCATCCTGACTTTCGCGCCACAGACAGCGCAAGTCATCCCAGTAATCAGCCGACACCGACCACACTTTACTGACCCCCCAGCATCGGTGCGACAACTCACCTCAGCGACGACTTCGCAATCACTCGGTTCTATGACTTCATCACCATCCAGAGCATGTTCTCGGCAGTAAGCCGATTCCGATCAGGATCCAAAGCCTAACTACCTACAGATCATTCGGTTTACCCGGCAACTATCCGTTTCCGATCTACAATCGGAAAGATTCCCACAGACCAGCATGGTTCAACTGATTTCACACTGAGACGCATACCACCAAAAACTGACCTCTTTGAACCGTTAATTTATTTATAATTATAGACAGCTTAGACCAGAGATATTATTCGACATAACGCTCAATGAACATCTGCTACAAACACAGGTTATAAAATATTTATTTTCACAGTGTTAGTGTAATGTAACTAATCTAGATACCAAAACATAATCTAATATTACTTAATATAAAAAGCAAAAACAAATTTAAAAAAAAAACGCTCATTGAATAGCAATGTCAACATGATTTAATGATTAACTTAATCGAAGAGGCCGCCCCACCCAAATAGGGGTGATGTAAAAAAAAACCTACAACAATAGTTGCGGAATAACGACATTATTTACAAACGGTCTATTATTGATAACACGATTTTTATCGAGCAATAGTTTTAAATCCCGCCGATTGCGAACCCTACCTAACGCGACGTACAACTGTCCGTGGCTAAAGACATCGGATCTTAAATCTATCCCCACTGTTGAAATTGTTTGCCCCTGACTTTTGTGTATTGTCATCGCGTAACAAATTTGTAATGGAAATTGACGCCGGATCATTTCTATGGGGCTCTTTGAATCTATCGGTGCTTTAAAAGTTATGCGCGGAATGAAGAAATCTTCATTATCGTCCGGTTTTCGTACCCTAATCAGACGCGGAGAATGACCTACTACTATAACTTTAGTGCCGTTTACTAAGCGATCCGAGAAACTAAGGTTTCGCATTATCATGCAAACGCATCCTACCTTTAGTCGTAAATCATGCTCGGGAAGGCCTTTCGGTTGCATTCTATTTAGAGTGTCCGATCCTAAAAATAATTCGTCCGCGTCATCGGTTGCCGTTTGATCTACCGAATAGAAATGTATTAATTCACCGGATACGCGATCTAAAATCTTTGCATTTATTTCCTTTACGTTCATATTATAGTTACACAAAATTGCTCTGTGACAGCAAACGTCTGGTTCGTCTAAAACGTCCGAAAAAACAAAGTCTATTAAATCATCGAGATCTGTGACAAATTCAATGGGCGACACGTCAATTAGGTTTTGTGTGACTCTGCCGGTTTGGACTGGAACTGAGACTATTGAATTAGAGCCGATATTCAACAGCTGTTCCGAGAATTCTTCGTCTTCCCTAGATCTTTGAGCGGTTGATAATTTAAAGATTTTAATCTGTTCCCAAATCCAAGATGTTTTCACAGAGCAATTGACTACGTCGGCATTATTTCGCGCGCTCGGAACCACCGGTGGAATTTGACGGAAATCTCCTGCAAAAATGACTATTTTACCGCCGAAAAGTTCATTAGTTTGCATCAAATCGCGTAACGAACGGTCGAGCAAGTGAATAAGATATTTATGAGCCATCGGGGCTTCGTCATAAATAATTACCGAAGCGTGGCGTATCAACTCTGCGCGTTGGGAACCGTTCGTTATGTTCCAATACCCGTGATCGTCCACAAGGTCTAACGGAAATTTAAACATACTGTGAGCCGTAGTACCGCCTTCGTAATTTTGAGCCGCGATGCCCGATGTTGCCGTACACAAAACTACTTTATTACGCGAGCCACGGACATGCGCTGCGACCACGTTGAGTAAAAGCGTTTTTCCCGTACCGGCAGGGCCATCTATGAAAATTGAACTGTTGTTTGCACGTTTAAAGATCGGGTCTTCTACAAGTCGGTCGACATACTCGAACACTGCGCGCTGATCGGTAGACAAGCGAGGCTGCCATGTTTCGACGTACGCATTTAACCTGCCCGCACTGAATTCGATCTGCTCTCGACCTAACTCGGTGGTATCGTCGCGGATATTGGGCAGCCCCTGCTCTACAAGACTGGTACCGTGTTTACGCAAAAGTCTGTCGATTTGGATGAGACTCATTTTATAGGCCCTGTCGGTATCATTTGGCATCCGTTCGAGGTAATCTTCGGTTATTTGGTTTTTGAATTTATCCCACAATAAACCGACTGGAGCGCCGTTTACGGCCAAGAGGACGAAAAACCGACGAAGTCGCGGTCCCGTTAGAAATTTCGCAGCTTCCTCGAGAGCTCTCTCGTATTCGACTTCGTCATTCGCGATGCCTACATTTCGAGCGACTTCCTGAAACGTTCGACAATCCAACCCGCCGATTTTCAAAAGATCACTATAGCCGCGGCACGGATATAAAGCCAATAGCATTCGTAAGTAAAATTGTTCACCCCTATTTGGCGCCACCCAGAAAAGACGAGCAACATTCACCCCTCGCTGCCTTTTTGTGACGAATTTGTTTTGTAATCGGTGGACTTTCACATTTTTTGTAGTTGGGCATTTTGAATGTACAATGTATTTTTCGTAAAAGTCCAAGTACGTCAGGTTTTCGAACTCGTCTCCGGCCGGCCGGTTAAAATAATCTAATAGAGCAGAACTATTACTCTGAGCGGCGTCAGCTACCGAATCTTGCCTAAAGAATACGCTTTGGTAGTTTTCGAGGTGGACTGGCAGTTGTTGGACAGCGGGTTCGCGCATCGTCAAATCGTACTCAAAAACTCGCCACGCGGCATCGCAAGCACCTATGTATCTTTTCGTAACGTACTGCTCTACTTCGTTGTTCCTATCTTCCTCGGCAACTATCGTGACGCGCGCCTCATCTTTGCCTTTCGTCATGTATTTGAATAAGTATTTGACGATTTTTCGAGCCGAGGAAGCTTCTAAATTCGCATGACAATCGTACTTCAAGAGGATGGCGGCGTTGTAAGGAACTACCCACAGATCATTAACAGTAACATCGCGGTTTCTGAATTTAATTAATGCCTCGTTGTTACTGCTTCTACGGAGGTGGATGAAACCCTTGTCGTCATGGTGTGTAACTTCGGTTTCGCGTTTTGGAAAGTACTTGGAGCACTTCTCCTTCGTACTATCCCAACATGGAAGGTCAGTTCTGTGAGACGGCCCACAGGGACCGTGTATCATATGATTTAGGACCATTTGGCGCAACTTGCCTTCGGCTTCGGTTGCATTCGGGATATCGGCCCTAACAAACTTGTCTATGTCTGAATTCTGTACGGGTCCTCCACCTTCCACGCGGAAACATATATGAGCATGAGGTAAACCTCGTTTCTGAAATTCTATCACATAAATTATATACATGTGCTTACCGAACCATGCGCCCGATCGCAGGTCTTTCAGCAGTTGTGCTAATTTTAAACTAAATACTCGTGCGCATAGACTCGCATGTGGCTTTTGCCTTGGTAATAAAGATTGTTGAATTTCTATCCATTTTGGATTACATGTAATTGTGAGGAAAAATGATGGTGTACCTAGTCTGTTAACTAACGCGATCGCATCCATGTATTTCGTTTTCATGTAACGTGGCCCCCCCGTAAACGTGTTTGGTAAGTAAATGCGACCTGGGACGACACCACCCTCTCCTTGTACAGTTTCGTCTGCGTTTATTTGGCGCGTCGATGTTTCGACATTGTCTTGCAGTTCATGCAGAGGTGCCAATCTCATCGAAGATTGGTTCTGCATATTACTGACAAAGCGCAATCGTTCTTCCTCGATACGACAATACATATCCACTAACCATTCCTCTGAAAGTTTACCGAAATCATGAAAACGCGGCTCTGACAGCAGCAAACAGCGAACGTATTTGTTTTGAGTTAATTTCGCGTTGTTATTGTCAACTTTGTTTATGTACCACCCCGCGGTGGCGTGCGGGTACAATAGCGGGTATTGAAACGTTTCATACAACGGATGAAAAACGTCGACCGTGTGGGGTTTATTCGCGCCCGTTTTCCAAATGGCAATACACCGTGGGAGAAACCGTTCCCTTTCCGTGCTAATAATCGCGGCAATCTCGTTTCCTAATGGCATATCACCGAGAATATTACCGTGGGTTTGACGTGTTGTACGTTCGAACCTTAAATGCGCTTCTTGAGATGTTTCTTTATGTAATTGTTTGAAACAGTCAATCAAGGGATTCACTTCGTGCAAGAAATGATTGATTTCCGTGACGATTTGACGATCTAACCGCAGACCTGCCGCGAGTCTCTGGCGTTCTTCGTTGTCCTCTATATAAAGACCGATAGGATTAGTGGTGTCCGTGTAACCCAAATCAAAAACGCGGTGGTATATTCTACCTTGAATTTTAATAAACGCCAGTCCGGTATCGGGATGTTGGAAACCGTGAGAGACTCCTAACGCGCTGAAGGCAAACAAGTTATTGTACGCGCGAGGACACTTGTTGAAAGAGTCACTGTTATAAAAACTTTCCGTCAACGGGGGAAAGTTTTGAACGTTATAAGACCCGCTGCCACAACACCACTGCGTTCGCGATTTTTCTTCGAAAAACAGACGCGTGCCACAATGCAAACATTTGAAAACGTCATCGGCTTTTAACGACGGTTTACGCAAACTATACAAACGCACCGCATTTAATTCGTCCCCACTTTTAACCGCAATTAAATTTTCTGAATTTCGCAAAGATGGCTCGATATTTCGAACAGCTCGATGACGTTGAGTGGCAAGTCTATTGACATCCGGGTTTGCCTGCGAGTATCTGGCGACCGATTGTCGGTTTATTTCAGGATGAGCCTCCGCGTATCGAGCGACCGATTGTCGGTGTATTTCAGGATGAACCTCCGCGTATCGAACGACAGATTGTCGGTTTATTTTTGGGTTAAGAGCACTATAACGCTCCACGGCTTGTCTGTGCACTTCCGGGTGTAGAGCCGTATAACGCTCAACCGCTCGTCTGTTCACTTCCGGATGTGTTTTATTATATTTTTCGACCGCTTTTTGATGTGAATTATTATTTGCCCTGATTTGTTTTTTCGGTCGTCCAACCAATTTTTCTTGTAACCGCGGATTTGCAGCGATTTTCTCTATGACAACCACCGGCCTTTTCGCGTTTAATTTGGGGTAGCTTTCGATTATTTTTCTTTTCAATGTCGAATTTAGTGGCATTTTTTCTAAAACAACAACCGGTTTTAACGTGGAGAATTTAGGGTCATTTTGGGCTACGCTGGGAACCGACGGAATTAAAATTGGGGGAATTAGTTGGTTTTCGATACTGAGTACTGTAAGTCGATGTATGCTGTACTCGCCTTGATCGAATTGAGCGCTTGCAAACAAAAGTTGTGCTAAAGCATTTATACCGAGACATTGAAATAAACGTGCTACATTTACATTCGGATTTTGGTGGTTGTTTTTGCCGGAGGCGTCAACGGCATGACTATTAAACAGAAAATACCTATTATTGCTCTTCCAAAATGACACGGTGGAATTTTGACCAGTAAACAGGAAGTTCATGGTATTTTCGATGTATTCCGGATTAAAACACGTTAACAAATTATTTTTTAGGTTTTCGATGGAATCAAAAAAATTTTGTGTATTTGATGGATAAAGTCCATTTGTTACCCACGTTATAGTGATATTTGCCGAATAATTTTGAATTTTGACATGGGGAGGCAACTCCTCGGGGTCCAAAAAAACCTCTCCCGTCGGACGTGGGGTATTGCAATATAGAATATCGCCACATGGGAGGATAATATTATCAATGTCAGACGTTGTGAATGTCTCGCGGTTCTTAACACATGAATAAGTGGACGCAATACATGACATTGCGACGCACTGAACGCCCTTACCCTTGAACCTTATTCCACCTTGATGAGTAGTCCCTGCTGCAATGCACTCCACTCCCGCCGCTCCATCGACAGCATCCGCTGAGGGTGGAATGAGATTCGTACTTACCTGACCCGATGTAGATGCACTGCTAGTGCGTCGACCACGACGTACCTTCATCGGACGACCGACGTTGCGAAGCATGACGATGATGACGAAATTTCTAGAGATGAAATTAGTTAATTAAAATACGTTTACAAAAGTTCACAATTGTGCTGTTGACGATTGAAATATTTCATCAACTGGACGCAACTCAGGATGTAAATTCAAATTATGCTTGTCGTATTAAAAAATAAACTATATGGCAAGCGACATTTCGAGAAATTGAATGCAGATTTATTTCTTTTTAAAAATAAAGTAATGTTTCCTTTGAGTAAAATTTGCTAAAGTACCCTTTGAGTAAATATGCAGTATTTAGAGTACTTTACCTCCAGATGCATTGAATAATTCCACCCTGTGTATATATTAATTCTGAAATGAGCTAGTTAAGCTCTTTCATTTGTTACCCAACACGACATCATATTTTTTTAACCAGCGAACAATTAAAACGCTTCTATTAATACCTCATTTGTTAAGTTATGAAGTTCTCCTTAATTAAAATGTTTAACGGTTGTCAGTCCTATAAGTAAAGTTGTCTGATGGCTGCAGTCTCTTAAATGATGTTGCCCTATAAATTTCAGGAAGTGCCAGAGTTATTTGATAGCTCATGACGTGTCTGCTAGATATATAATAAGACATAGCCAATGGCATTCTAAATTAGTCAACTTATAACAAAAACAAAAATGTTTTTTTTTAAATCAATCTAGTAATTATGATGATATTTCCATCACCACCAGTATTTTTGATACATCACCCTGCTTAGAACACAAGTGGTGACGTTAAGAGGCCTGCGGAGCATGCGAATTTCATACAAACGTAATACCAAAATAATTTGTAAATCAAACATATTCTTAAGTTAGTGTGTATTTACTTTGATTAGATTACAGAAATATTATATAGGTTCCCAAGAGTAATGAAAAACGCATGCTCCGCCGGCCTCTGAAAGCAATAGCAGGCGACTTCGAGTTTTCAAATTAGAAAATGAGAATGGAAAGTTGAATAACCTAATCGTTTTTCAAGAATTCAGTATAATTTATTCAGACATTTATGTTTTATTGTAATTTATCGAAGAATGTAAAATTAAAGCTTCATTGTAATCTAATCGCCAATAGCAAAAACTGTGAAATCAGTTAGGTTGACTTTGTTTTGCAATCAATTTTTGCAGTTCCTCTAAATCTATTTCTGATTTTTTCAACAATGTTTTGTTTCTCTCTTCCTTTTTTTTTTAATTTGTCAACTTCCAACTGTAAAGTAAAATGTATTTGCAATAAACATGGTAATAACCCATTACATAGGTTGATGGAATTCATAGTTAGGTCAGTAACCTGTGTTTTCAATACTTGCATTTCCATACAACAGCTTGGAACATTTTTGTATGAAGCGTGGCCGGATTTTTTTCCGCCATTTTTTGCAATTTTTTTTTCAAAGTAGCAGCCACGCATTTGACCTATAAAGGGTGTAAAACACCTCTTCACGAAGCCGAAAGGCACTTGTTCTCCCCATCATTACGATCAGTTTTTTGTTGTACACCATACCTGGGAACTTTCTAGTTATTGAGATATGGGCGATCAAAGTTACAACTTTTTAACAAGTTTTTTTGTAAGATTTTAACTTTTAACACCTCCATGAATGACCCCATCAGCACAATGTTTTAAGTGCGTTACATTGAGTTCTACCACAAAACATGATTCATAACCTAAAAAAAAGTTGTTTCCCAGCAATATTTTATGCGTAAAGTTACTTAGTTTGATGTACAGAATGCTTGGTTAAAGACTTTGTGATGAGGTGGTTTACACCCTGTATAAATCGATAGCTGGTATCATTGCAAACAAGTTTTGTAAGAGACAAAATGTTCTAAAGTGTCACGTTTCCGAGATATGAGCTATTAAAGAAGTCCATTCACTGATGGAATCTGTAGCACAACTTTGATTTGATTAGACACGCATAAAACATGTATCAATCGATAGCTGGCATCAATACAAACAAGTCATGTACGAAACAAAACGTTCTAAAGTGCCGCGTTTCCGACATACGAGGTATCAAAATTTAAGTAAATTCATTGAGCATCTTCGGCACAACTTTAATTTGATGATGATGGCAGCTATCGATTGATACGCGTTGTCTGCGTATTTGATCAAATCAAAGTTGTGCTAAAGTTGCTACGAGTATCAGTGATTGGATTTTAACTTTAATACCTCACATCTCGGAAACGTGACACTTTAGAACATTTTGCCCAATTCAAAACTTCTTTGTATTGATATCAGCTACCTATTGATTAATATAAGTCTTATGCGTGGTCGCTACTTTGAAAAAAAAAAAACACAATGGCGGAAAAAAATCCGGCCATAAAGTTCAAAACCCTTTATTTGCATCATAGCTTCCCGTCAAATGTACCTAGTCTATAAGTCTATGTGCCACCGTAAAATTGTCAAATACGTTACATTGTAATTGTCTCTAGCGAAGTTGTAAACTCTCGAAATATTGTCAACTAAACATACTGCTTACAATTTAATGCATTATTTTTCGGTAGATTGTAATCTATCGAAGTGAAACCGTAATATTGTGAAATGCATGCGACGGAAGTGCTTCTTCCCCCATAATCGGGACTTGGGGCACCCCCACGTTAGGTAAGTTAGGTTCCTTTAAACCCTGCACTCAGACACCCTAGCGGGGCTCTATCGACTACGCTTTTCAAGGGAATATAAAGTGTTTAGAGGTTAGGTTATATTAATCGGTATTTCTCAGGAATGGTATATTTTCTTTTCATGGGATTGGTAACATTGGGCAAGGGGGATCCTTCACACCACGCGAGTTGACTTCCATCGCATGCATTTCACAATATTACGGTTTCACTTCGATAGATTACAATCTACCGGAAAATAAATGCATTTTATTGTAAGTAGTGTGTTTGTTTGTCAATATTTAGAGAGTTTACAATCTCTCTAGCTACTTTAGAATCTAACGTGTTTGACAATTTTACGGTGACATATGCACTTGGTCTCTGATCTTAAGGGGCCGGCAGAGCATGCGTTTTTCATACAAACGTAATAGGTACTAAAATAATATGAAAATCAAACATATTCTTAAGATAGTGTGTATATGTCACCGTAAAATTGTCAAATACGTTATATTACAATATCGCTAGTGATATTACAATATAACGTATTTGACAATTTTACGGTGACATATATATTTCGATTGTATTATAGAATGTCTATGTTCCCAAATAAATATTTTGAGAGGATAATGATATAAAGTCGAGATGTAAGGAATTTAAATTTTTTTTAGAAAAAATATTTTTCTCACAACCCTTGTTTAAATCAGTGTAAATTCAAAATATGTGTTTGGGAACCTAATATTCTGTAATCCAATCAAAATAAATACACACTACCTTAAGATTATGTTTGATTTTCAAATTATTTTGGTATTACATTTGTATGAAATTCACATGCTCCGCGGGCCTCTTAATAACTAAATTTGCAACAGTGCAATCAAAAATCGAAATAAAAGGTTTTAGAAGCTATTTAAATAAGTTGTATAATAGCATAAGTTGTACAATACCTGTGTTATTTTTGATATCATCAATTTGGGTGCTGTTATTGTCCGGGACTCCATAAGTGTTTTCATCAATTTTACTACCCTGGACTTCAAAAATGTTTTCATCAATTTTATTGCCCTGGACTTCATAAACATTTTCACCAATTTTACCAATGTCCAAAACATCTGAAAAAAAAAACAACTTGAATAGTTAACTTCTTAAACGCTTGATTAAGAAAAAAATCAATTACATAGGTACCTACCTAAGGTATCAATCAATTCGAAAGGGATAGTTTGATTGTTATCAATTAGTATTGTATCTAAAATAGTGCCATCACTATCAAATGTATTTTTGATTTCTGTCATCATCGCAGGTGCAACCTTATAGAAAGAAAGTTAAGACAGCTTTGACATAATAATTAGATGATATTTTTAATATTTTCTGTAAGTTATTCATTCAATAATCATTCAATCAACACAATAATTAAAAATAAATGAGCAGAGAATAATAATTAGGCATATTGAGTCAGACAATGGTTTTGAACAATTTAAAGGATAAATTATTACATTATGATACCAACCTCTTCAACCATACTTATTATGGCTTCATATTGTGGTTGTAGTGGAGGTGTATGCTGTCCACCTCCAGTTTTTAGTATATTCCCTCCTTCTGTAGTCCGAGTTTTATGTTTCAATGCTTTCATGTTATCCCATGCTCTTTTAGCCTCACGCTGAAATAAACAGTATGAAAAATACTATTAGCAAATCATTCATAGCAGTGAATATATATTTCATCAACAACAGTGACTATCCTACCTTGTGTACATTGGCATCACATTGAACTCTTAGGTAGTTGCATCCCATGGTGCTTGTTTCTTGCCATCATTCTTCGACCGCCATCCGTTTTTTAGATTCCACGATTGGTCTCTTTTTCATTAGCTGAGCCAGTATCGCCTTTTCATCGGTAGTGAAATTGGCCACTCTTTTAAATATTGTCCGTATTTGTATATTCTCCTAAATAAATGGAAACTTAAATATGAATGGAAGTTCTTCGATCACACAATGTGTGTGTCGTTGAATTTTATTGTTAAGTATCAAAATTGCACTGAAAGGACTTTTATACTTACCATAACATTTATTCATTCAGAATTTCAGATAAAGTATTTCACACAATCACAATTTTATTACAACACAAGTTTCCCGCCCGGTAAATTTGATTTGCTTAACTGACATGTTGGTTGACAACGCAGCGGTGATGCCATAGCTTATATTTCAATGAAAGAACTGATTATTTATCAATTATATTACGTAGGTACCAAGAATAATAGTTTTCAACGTTTATAAACAATGTTTAATGTAATTTAACACTAAAATGTAAAAAAAACCTATTCGAAATTCAAAAAATTGAAAACGCGGCAAACGGATAAAAAGTTAGCGTCATACGAATTTTATCATTATAAACAGTGGATTTATTTTGAACTTGTAGATTTCTATCATCTAATTGCTAATTATTATCACATCAATCTATTATTGGCTGCTATTTAACATCAACATAACATTTTAAATGTGAAAAAAGTCGAAATTCAAACTAACGCGCCAACGATTTTAAAATGATTTTTATCATTAAAAAGAGTGGATTTGTTTTCAACTTGTAGCTTACAATGATCTAATTGCTAATTATTATCATACACATCTATTTTTGGCTGCTTTAAAATAGTTAAAATAAAAGTTTATAAAAAATGCCTCACCTGTAACGAATCTGGAAAAATTATGAAGAAAAAAGATTTTCAGTGTGACCAGATTAGACGAAAATACCGAGGGAAAAATTACCAAAAAACTACCAATACAAGTACTGATTTATTTACACTTATTATATAATCATCATCAAAATAAATGTTATGCGTATGTGTTTGAAAACCTGTAGAGAACACGAGCGGATCACACGCTTTTCATATTTTTAAGGAAATTAGGCTGTTAAGGTGAAGGCGTCAGGGGGTAGCCTGCGAAATTCAAAATTTCTTATATTATGTTTTTTGCATTTTGCAGGCCAGTGGTAGGTTGTATGAAGTTATAATTATCGTTCGCGACTGTAAAACGTATGTAGTTACAGAATTATAATCATCAAAATCGTCAATACAACCCTATACGTTTATTTATGTCAAGGAACGACTTAGGATTTAAAAACCGTTCCTCGATTTAAATGAGCTTGAAGAGCTATTGATGATTTTCAAATAAACTATTTTGATGTTTTAGATTCTATAACTACATACGTCTGCACGAAACCCAGCACTGGCCTGCAAATTGCAAAAAACGTTAGATAATTTGAATTTCGCGGGCCACCCTGGAGCATCAGCCTTTAAAAAAAATGTAATAAGGATACATATACAATGTGTAACAAAATGGGTATAGTCATATGAAAAGGTGTTCTGTAGATCATCAAACTGAACAACTTTCACTATGGGACCACCACCGTAATCGTAAAAAATAATCAACTACATTTGGTCGAGTAGGTATTAGAATTTAGTATGGGGCTTTTGAATATTTTTTCGCGATTACGATGGTGGTTCCATGGAGAAAGTTGTATATTTTGATGGTCTGTAGCACACCCTTTCATATGACTGTACCCTTTCTGTTACACGTTGTATGCATATTTTCTTTTTGAACTAAATTTCTTCAATATATTACTAAAAGATACATTTATTAAAACTAACCAAGATATACCCAAAATCCCAAACTTTCGGAAAAAATACGCAAAAAAATACAGATTTTGAAAGAAAGACTACCAATATAGTATTAAAGTACTGAATCTTGTCACACTCGATCCCGCCAATTTCGTTATTGACATAGACAAGAATCGGACCTCCAAAAAGTTATTGTCTGTGGAAATTATTTCACCAAAATATGAATGTTTTCGTAATTACATTGATTTGATCTACAAATTTTTTTTTCTACCATCACAACAAAAACATGTTACATAATTCTATTTCGCAACATCAATGGAGAGTACAAATTGTTTATCATGTTTTTTTTATATTTCGTTCTTTGTTTTTTCGCGCCCAATATTTATTCGCTAAATTAAGTCAATGAAACATGAACGAAACAGAAAACTATGATCGCAAATATTATTTTAGCATAAGAATAACACCAATGCTTTAATTCAATCAATTTGTATTTAACGAAAAAGTTAAAATGAATAATATTTGCCTAAACGTTTTTTTTTTTAGTTTTCGTAGTAACAAAACGTATGGGAGGGCTAGATAGCTGAGCTTATCTACCGATGTCGAAGGATACGTAGACGTTATCGTCACTTATAGGACGTAAAGCTCACGTATAGTAAGGAAAGACAGAAGTCTTTTATTTATTGTCGCCAACAAGATATCGATTTCTGAGAATAGGTAATTGGGAACGGCCCTTATGTACGCATTAAAATAAAGCTACCAACTGTCACTGTCAATACTCAATAGTAGTGTCAATCTGTCAATGTCAAAGTCAGACAGTTTAGAGAACGTCATGTGAGGTTTGCTTTGCGTTATTTTTTAAAATATACGAGAAATAAATTTTCATTGTGCCTAGACTAATATAATAATGCGTGGTGGCGACACTCGATGCCTAATTTCACCGGTCAGCAAAACGGACCACGCGAGGTGGCCACAGGTGAATACAGCACCGCAGTCTGTCTGTGACTACTGCGCCTTCTCCTGCTTTCCGCGCTCCGGTTCGCCAACAGAAGAAGAGTTACGCGCTGATATCCCGCCACCTTCCACCGTCGGATTCAGCGCCCAGCATCGTGATACACAAAAGGTACAGACATTACCGAAGTAGCCCATCAGTGGCTCGCAAAAGGACGACGAAGAATGCTAAACTGTCGTGGAGACAAAACAATGGCAGAAAACGTCTCGTAATAATTGTGGGATTGCTCTACTCTCGGTTGTCACTGTGTGGATCCTAACATTGCCATATACTTAACCCACCTACACCCAATTACTACTACTGGGGAAAGTAATTCATTAGTATGTTGACGACAGGGTCAATGCTGAGTGCCGGCCGAAGTAACCTAGCATGACTTGAAGCGGTTGGAACTTTAATAGAAAACCTGCTTCATGTCAATGTACTTTGTGTGGTAGTCAAGTACATGGATGTATTTCTCTCTCCAGACTTTTAGTCAGCAGGTGTATTCTACCTCTACCGAAGATAATAATATATGAAAGCGCCTCTAGTGAAGAAAGTGCCCTGAGTCTTTTATGCGGTGTGAAATTTATTTTTACATTCTAAAGCTTTAGTATAAATAATAAAGTATATTAAGTATGGTATTTGTTTAATTATGGACCAGATATGAAATTTTAAGTTGTTTGAAACAAAAGTTATAACATTTATCCATTGCAGCAATTTCCAGATAGCTTAACTGTTATGTGTATATTTAGTATACATTGTATTCATAGTAACTTTTTTTTTGTAAATAAAGCTATTTGATTAAGTACTTATTTTCACAACCTACGAGTAATGCTACTTGTCAAGTAAAATCTTTGTTATTGAAGAATCTAAAGTAGAGATGGAAATATTCTTATCTGATGTATATCAACCGTAAAACAAGCCCTAAGGCTCCTGGGCTAAGGACTATAGAAGCCCTAAGGGCAGTGGCCCTTAGGTCTTCTAAATGTATCTTTAAGTAAAGATACATTTCAAACACAGTTCAGTTCAGTTTTAGGTAGGTACATTTCAAATGTGTTTGTAAATTATTTGCTTATCATTTATGCAATTATGTACCTACCTATTAATAGGTATGGAGTGTGGATCCCTTGCAGGTAAAAGTCTCCTCCAAGTTTGACCACATAGCTCTATTATGTGCGAGGAGCATCCACAACATGCAGTGCAAAAAGTAGGGTTCTTATCAATTAAGCCGTAATGTTTGTCTGTAGTATAATAGTACATAGAAAGTATGCATTAGCATCAATTGTATATGAAATAAAATAATAAATTTCATGATGTCAACATATAATTATGTCCCATGCACACTCACTCCCAATGGCTACATAATAATTTGTAAGGTAGGTATAGGTAGGTACCTAAGTACATACAATTAAAATTGCTGGAGGTGGCCTTGATTCAATTTTCCATTCATCGACAATAGGATAATTAGATACTTGATTTCCTCAAAATCATCATCATCAACCTAAGTACGTCCACTGCTGGTCAATTTGTCTGACTCTACTTTCCATATTTAGGCAGTAGGTAGGTATAGATAGAACATTAAAGGTAGGAGACGCATTGGTTTATGACTCGTCTTCAAGCATAGAGGGATAAAGTTACCTAAACGCAGCTCTCCACAGGTACATAGGTACTCTCTTGCTTAATAACTTTCTCTTATAGTTTTGTACCGACATACTTAAAGCGATCATTATTTTGTTTTTTTTTTTTTATATTACAAGCTTTTATTTAGTTTCTTATTATTACAAGCTTTTATTTAGTTTCACTTGTCCCGATGTTTGTCTGTAATGTGGAATCTTGCAACTTAAATTTGATCCTCTTCCTGGTTACTGATTGACCTGAAATTTTGAACGCCTAAGTTAATCGCGAGGCAATGCAATATTATTATGACATGGAGCTAATCTGATGATAAAGCTGGAAGGTGGTCATAGAAACTCTGAATTCCATCGAGTTTTGTCTCGTTTGATTCGTCTTGAAGAGTACTTCGGTCCTAAATGGTAACCAGAGTTCGATGATGAAACTGGAAGGTGGACATATAATCTTCGTAAAAAATCGACGTTACCACATCTCGTTGATTAGGCCTCTTGTACACACACGGTTTATCGCCGTGAAAATCTACTGTTAATTCGCCGTGTGTAGGCACGGTCGTCAGTGTTGTATGGATCACTATGGAAGCTTGTAGACGTGCATGCGCCGTGTACTGAGCTGTTCTTGGCCGATGTCGCGCCCGGTGATTTAGCTGTGTCATGTACAAGCTCTCACGTTTTTTCAACTGTACGGCTAACACATACGGTTGAACAACCGTGACGTGGACAAGAGGCCTTATTCTTGATGACTACTTTGTATTTAGATGGTATCCAGGGTCTGATGATGGAGCTGGAAGGTCACAATAGGAACTCTGTTATAAAACGACTCAACCCCATCGAATTTGGATTTGTATGATTCGTCTTGATGAGTACTTTTATCTTTAGATGGTATCTAGCGTCTGATAGAAAAGACAATCCCATGGAGTTTGGTCTCGTTTGATTCGTCTTGAAGAGTAGGTACTTCGGCCCTAAATGGTACCTAACCAGAGTTTGATGATGAAGATGGAAGGTGGGCATAGGATCTCCGTAGTAAAACGACGTTACTACATCGAGTTTGAGCACGTATAATTCGTATTGATGAGGTAGGTACCTACTTTGGTGCAGGATGAGTCTAAAAAATCATTTTTCTTAAATTTATCTTTTATTTACAAAATGTGTGCTCAAAACATTACATTGTGCATGCTACGCTACGAATTAGGTACTACGGCCTACAGAAAAACGCCGCTCCGCGCTACGAACATGACGTACCTACCTAGCAAAGTTGCTGCAGGGAAAGGGAAGCCTAATAAGAAATCGGGTGGTCGAGTGGTCCTGACCCTACTTCCCTGCCGCACTGCCGATCGTGCCCTGCAAATCGTGTAATTTAATACTTAAGCCCTTTCATCAGGAATCATAAATAGGTACATAAGTAGGTACCCTAAATACTTACTAAAATGAAAAAAAAAAAATTGAAAGTAAAAAACTTTTTTAAAAACAAGCTTTTATTTAAATGCGCTAAAAATAATAGGTACTTATCTATGTAAGTAATTAGGTACCTACTATTTAGGTACCTACTATAAACTTAAAACGTCATTACACAATCTATATGATACAAAAGCTTTTCGCGAGATTTACCTGTTTAGATAAACAACTAAAAATAAGTACCTACTGGGCAGGGAGTACGATACCCCTTGGTAGGACTGGTTGTCGCGCAACATGGTACCTACCTACTTATTTGGGAAAAGGCTAGGGATGATGATGATGATTAGTAAAGTTTTAAGATCAAGTTTAGTCATTTTATTATTTTTAGAGCATATAAATAAAAGCTTGATTTTACTTTCAATTTTTATTAACTACCTAGCGGTTTGTAAGGTGTATGTTACCCTGGCAAAATGTTGTGCATTTGAGATGTGAGACCTTAACAAATAATTAGAGTATCATAAGGAGCAATTTGCTTACCTAATAATAGCAAAATGTAATAAGGACTCTTAATTTAGAGAAAAGTTGAGGACTTCTTCTAAGGTTTACCTGTTTCAGAAACACGGTTCCCTAAAATTATCTCGATAGAAAAACACCTCAAAGTTAACCTACCTACCAAAAATGAATAATAAATGGATAATATTCAATTTAAAAACTCGGACGCATTGGTTAATGTGTCGTCTTCAAAAATTGATGGCTAAAGTTACGTATTTACGCAGCCCTCCGGCTTAACTTTCTCTTATAGTTTTGTACCTACATATTATATTGAGCGATCATTGTTTTTAGTTGATAGATAGTTAAAGCTATAGTTTGCAAGAGCTCGTCCGCGGAAGTATAACTACCTATCACCACGCTTATTTCAATCGTCAAACGAAATCCTGTGTTTCGTTTCGATTTGAAGGGTGTGGGTGTTAATTAATGGTAGGTACATAAGGCACATTCTATACGTGCACACCAACCTCTAGACTCAGCTCAACGCCAATTGGACAAAAGCGCTTGTGTTTAATTTTAAGTCATCAGGATCCTACATGTTACCATTTAACATCAAGTACCTACTTATACTTATCATAATTTGCTTGTTCCATCGGTTTAAATTATGTAGATAGGTACTTACATAGGTATCTTTTTTGTTCAAGTCTTGGTAGGTTAGGTTAGGTTACCTAACTTTATTTTGTAGGTATTAATTAATAATTTATTGTGATGTCCTTATACCTACCTGCGTGAGTACCTACGTATTTTAGTTATAGTGTTTTAGGTAAACATAGTAGTTAGTAGTATAGTTTTAATAGTAATAGGTAAGTATAGTAACATATTCTAAGTTGGCACGATGCTCTTCTGATGCGATTCTTCAAGTAGATTTTTCAAAAAAATAACCCATTTTCTCACATGAATCGACCACTTAATCAAGCCCCTGAACTTACCGAAAATCGACCATGTAAATAAACCTTCAATGTACAAAATCAATCCTCATTCGGTTGAAACCGTTTGAAGGAATCCAATCGGAAACTATTGGTTCGCAAGCAGCTCGCATTTACAAAACATTCCTGTAGGGGCAAAGCCCTAAATCCAGTGAAGATCCCTTCAAACTCCTAAAATATTTAAAAATTACTTAGAAAAAAAAATCTCATACACCTCAGTCGGATGAATCGTTTGAACGACCTCAATCGGTAAATTATTGGGAAACCGGAAGTAACGCGGCCGCCATTTTGAATCACAGCCGTTTTGAGTCAAATAGATATCCTTTAAAAGCCCTGAAAAACCTAAAATTCGACACAAACTCCCATCAGTGGGATGTGAACCGCTTGAACGACCCCAATCAGACAAGGTTTCGAAAACCGGAAATGACACGGCCGCCATCTTGAATTTCTGAAATGTCACAATTTTTCCAAAGTAAACAGGATACAAACTACCTGTCAGTAAAAAAACGGTGGCTATACGTTGACTTTGTTAGAACAAAAGAATTCACCAAAGTCGGGTCTGACCCGAATATTCATGAACAAATGGCTCTTGGGGCTGCCAGCCGAAAGTAATGAAAATGGTCAAATGTCATTTGAGGCAACCCATTCTTGGTGATTATGCAACATTTTCATTAAAAATATCGTTATTTAAACTTTTCATGTTTTTGGGCAAAACATGGGAAAATACCTTAAAAATGGGGAAAAATTTTGCACCAGGCAACACTCGTCAACACAGAACACAACCGGTTCATCATACAACATAATCCAGTCGGGGGATGCTAACTGACCCATTTATCGTATCGAAAATTTGGATCTTTCGTTTTTTTATAAGATGGCCACACTGTTTGCCATTTTGTTTTTCTAAAAGACGTAATTTTTCTGAAATGTCAAGGATATAGGCTACAAACCGGTGTACTTGGTGCTGCCATCTTTTGAATTTGGTAGAACAAAACAATTCGCCAAAGTAGGGTATGACCCGATAATTCAAGCCCCAGTGGCTCTTGGGGTTGCCAGCTGAAAGTGATAAAAATGGTCAAATGTCATTTGGGGCATCCCATTCTTAGTGATTATATAAAATTTCCATTCAAAATGTCGTTATTTCTACTTTTCAAGTTTTTGGGGAAAATATGGAAAATTACCCTAAAAATGGGGTAAATTTTTGCACCAGGCAACACTACTCAACAAAACACACAACCGCTCGGTACAACTCGAACCCGTCAGATGTTGCCAACTACCCGAAAAATCGTGTCGAAAATTCGGATTTTTAGTCGTTTTTACAAGATGGCCGCCACACCAGACGCCATTTTGTTTTTCTGTAAAGTCATAATTTTCTGGAAATCTCAAGGATACAGGCCACCGACCGGTGTACTCGGTGTTGCCAACTTTTGAGTTTGGTAGAACAAAGTAATTCGCCAAAGTCAGGTCTGACCCGAAAAATCAAAACCCAATGGCTTTCGGGGTTGCCAGCTGAAAGTGATGAAAATGGTCAAATGTCATTTGGAGCATCCCATTCTTGGTGATTATGTGAAACTTTTATTCAAAATGTCGTTATTTCTACTTTTCAGGTTTTCGGGGAAAATCTAGAAAAATACCCTAAAAATGGGGTACATTTTTGCACCAGGCAACACTCCTCAACAAAACACACAACCGCTCGGTACAACTCGAACCCGTCAGATGTTGCCAACTACCCGAAAAATCGTGTCGAAAATTCGGATTTTTAGTCGTTTTTACAAGATGGCCGCCACACACGCAGCCATTTTGTTTTTCTGAAAAGTCATAATTTTCTGGAAATCTCAAGGATACAGGCCACCAACCCGTGTACTCGGTGTTGCCAACTTTTGAGTTTGGTAGAACAAAGTAATTCGCCAAAGTGAAAAAGTCCCAAAAATTAAAAAACTCCATATTTTTTGGGGTTGCCAGTTGAAAGTAATGAAAATGGTCAAATGTCATTTGGGGCTCCCCAAAGTTGCCAGTTACATAAAGTCTCCATTCAAAATATCGTTATTTCTACTTTTCATGTTTTTGAGGAAAATCTGGGAAATTACCCTAAAAATGGGGTAAATTTTTGCACCAGGCAACACTATTCGACCAAACACACAACCGCTCCGTACAACTCGAACCCGTCGGATGTTGCCAACTACCCGAAAAATCGTGTCGAAAATTGAGATTTTTCGTCGTTTTTACAAGATGGCCGCCACACCAGCCGCCGTTTTGTTTTTCTGAAAAGTCATAATTTTCTGGAAATCTCAAGGATACAGGCCACCGACCGGTGTGCTCGGTGTTGCCAACTTTTGAGTTTGGTAGAACAAAGTAATTCGCCAAAGTGAAAAAGTCCCAAAAATGAAAAAGTTCAATATTTTTTGGGGTTGCCAGTTGAAAGGGATGAAAATGGTCAAATGTCATTTGGGGCTCCCCAAAGTTGCCAGCTAGACAAAGTCTCCATTCAAAATGTCGTTATTTCTACTTTTCATGTTTTCGGGGAAAATGTGGCAAAATACCCGAAAAATGGGGAAAATTTTTACACCAGGTAACACTCCTCAACAAAACACACAACCGCTCGGTACAACTCGAACCCGTCAGATGTTGCCAACTACACGAAAAATCCATTTGAAAAAAGTCGTAAATTCCAACTCTTAACAAAATGGCTGCCATAGCGTCCGCCATGTTGGATTTTCAAAATGTCATAATTTTTCTCAATTGCCATTGAAATCGCCTACAAATTGGCAACGTCGAGGTTGGCGACTTTTAAAATCGTTTGAACAAAACAATTTGTCAAAGTCGAGTGAAAAAAGTCGCCAATTTCAAAACGTTCCAGCGCGGCCGCCATCTTGTTTTTTTTTTTCTTTTTGCTTTTTTGTCAAATCACTTTAGACCTTCTACAAAAATTACCAATCGAAATTGGCCCAAGTCCTTTCCTCGCCGAAACCGGAAATGGACTCGGCCGCCATCTTGGATTTGAATCTCCTCTATAATTTTCCTCTACTCGATCGGAAGTACTTTACATTTGTTCAAAACTAACCCCTAACCCATCTCTCACCCATTCCGAGAAACGGCATGTCAATGAGTCAGTGAGTCAGTGAGTGGTCTTGTAGTTTTATATAATATAAACTAGTTGTTGCGTGCTGCGCGAGCTGCAAGCAGCTCGCGTGCTAGTGGTGGTAGCTTGTTTTTTTTTTTTCACTTTTAAAACCCCTAAATGTAATATTAATTCTCAAAAATGACCCTAAAAGAGGTGTTTCACTTATCAAACTCTAGTGAAAAGCCAAATAAAGCCCAAAAGGACTAAAGGTTTCCACTTGATTAAGCTCTAATAATTCTAAATCAGCACCTTCAAATCACTCGAATAACAATACCTACCCATATTTTTTTTCTTACCCCTAGGACGTTTTGAGAGCCCATAGAAATCCTTAAATCAGTATAAAAACACTTAAGAACCCCTAACACATTCTGAAAACTAATTCAATAAAAATAAGATATTAAAATAAAATTAAACTTGAGAATTAATTTAAAGATTTGGAAACCCCATAAGAACCCCTAATATAATCTATAGACTTATTTAAAAACTCAGACCTTCTCTCATTAAAAAAACATTACCCTACAATTTGCTTGTCGACCTACCTGCTACCGGAAAGGTCCTCTACCACCAGACAGGTTTCGAAGCCTATGATATTATTTATAAACGTTACGTAACGTATTGATAAACGTTATGAAGTTACAGTCCTTTCAAGTTTAGGGGAGGTTGGAGGGGGAGGAGAGGGTATACGAATTTCAACGCCCCTCAATAGTATTAAGTGATAATAAAAAACAACCACTATGTGTGCCAGTTTCCGACATACGATGGGGGGCGGGGTGACGGGAAGGGAGAAGGGGTCGCTGTTTATGAATGTGAAAAAAATGTTCCAAATCTGTCAAGTTCTGAAAACCGGCTAAGGAGGGGGGGGGGGCAAAGGGGCCCAGCTTTGAAAATTGTTTTTCTTTGTCGAGCTTCCTCTATACGAATCCGTAAAAAAAACAGAACACGGATCTCTTAGTTTCCGAGATAGGATGAGGGGGAGGGGGCGGGGTCGGGGGGGGGGGGAGAACGGGAGTTTTGAAAATTGATTTCATTATTTATTAAAATAACATGGGAGACTAACACCTAAAACAAACAGATCAAGGACAGTACAATAGTCTGATAGCCAAACCAACTTTGGATCGGTCCTGGTCGCCGGCTCGCTACACTCGCCACCTCCCCACTCCGATCCACTCAGGACCTGCCTACAACCGGAAAACTACCATGACCTCATCCCCACGCTACGGGGTCGCCAGCTCGCTTCGCTCGCCACCTCCCGCTTCGCTTTACCGATATCACCACCGGGCAGGTTTTCGGTCCAGGGCTCGCTACGCTCGCAACTTTCTTTTTTCACTCCACTCAGGACCTGCCAACCACCGGAATGCTACCATGACTTTATCCTCACGCTATGGGGTCACCGGCTCGCTTCGCTCGCCACCTCCCCCCTTCGCTTTACCGGTACCACCACCGGACAGGTTTTCAGTCGACGGCTCGCTACGCTCGCCACCTCCCCACTTCGCTCCACTCAGGACCTATCTACCGACGGAAAGCTACCGTGACCTTATCCCCACGCTATGGGGTCACCGGCTCGCTTCGCTCGCCACCTCCCCCCTTCGCTTTACCGGTACCACCACCGGACAGGTTTTCAGTATTTGGCTCGCTACGCTCGCCACCTCCCCACTTCGCTCCGCTCAAGACCTGCCTACCACCGGAAAGCTACCGTGATGTTATCCCCACGCTACGGGGTCGCCAACTCGCTTCGCTCGCCACCTCCCCGCTTCGCTTAACCGGTACCACCGCCGGACAGGTTTTCAGTCGACGGCTCGCTACACTCGCCACCTCCCCACTTTGCTCCACTCAAGCCCTGCCTACCACCGGAAAGCTACCATGACCTTATCCTCACGCTATGGGGTCACCGGCTCGCTTCGCTCGCCACCTCCCCCCTTCGCTTTACCGGTACCACCACCGGACAGGTTTTCAGTCGACGGCTCGCTACGCTCGCCACCTCCCCACTTCGCACCACTCAGGACCTGCCTACCGACGGAAAGCTACCGTGACCTTATCCCCACGCTACGGGGTCACCGGCTCGCTTCGCTCGCCACCTCCCCCCTTCACTTTACCGGTACCACCACCGGACTGGTTTTCGGTCACCGGCTCGCTACGCTCGCCACCTCCTCACTTTGCTCCACTTAAGACCTTCCTACCACCGGAATGCTATCGTGACCTTATCCGCCTAAGCTACGCCGCCTACGCTACGAGGTCGCCGGCTCGCTTCGCTCGCCATCTCCCCACCACCATCACCGGACAGGTTCCAACGCCTACTATAAAATTTGTTCAAACACCTGACGGCTATATCTTACCGTAATGAAGTTACAGCCCTTTCTATTTTAGGGGAGGTTGGGGAGAGGTGGGAAGGGTACACAAATTTCACCTCCAAAGGAACCCTAAAATCGACCAAATAAATAAACCCCTCAATGTACGAAATCAATCCTCATTCGGTCGAAACCGTTTGAAGGATCGTAAACTATTGGTTCGCGAGCAGCTCGCGTCTATAAAATATTCCTGTAGGGGCAAAGCCCTAAAATCAGTGAAGATCCCTTGAAACCCCTTAAATATCCTAAAATTTGAAAAAAACTCTTACACCTCAGTTGGATGAATCGGTTGAACGACCTCAATCGGTAAATTTTTGGGAAACCGGAAGTAACGTGGCCGCCATTTTGAATTACAGCCGTCTTCAGTCAAGTAGATATCCTTGAAAGCCTTGAAAAACCTAAAAAAACTCATCAGTGGGATGTGAACCACTTGAACGACCCCAATCGGACAAGGTTTCGGAAACCGGAAATGACACGGCCGCCATCTTGAATTTCTGAAATGTCACAATTTTTCCAAACTAACCATAATGAATGCTACCTGTCAGTAAAAAAACGGTGGCTATACGTTGGCTTTGGTAGAACAAAAGAATTCGCCAAAGTCGGATCAGACCCGAAAATTCATGAACCAATGGCTCTCGGGGTTGCCAGCTGCAAGTGATGAATATGGACAAATGTCATTTGGGGCACCTCATTCTTGGTGGTTATGCAAAATTTTCATTTAAAATGTCGTCACTTCTACTTTTCTTGTTTTTGGGGAAAATCGGGAAAAATACCCCAAAAGTGGGAAAAAATGTTGCACCAGGCAACACTCGTTAAAAAACTACACAATCGGTGCGTACATAACAATCCAGTCGGGGGATGCCAGCTATCCCATTTATCGTGTCGAAAGTTGGGATTTTTGGTAATTTTACAAGATGGCCGCCACACACGCCGCCATTTTGTTTTTCTGAAACGTCATAATTTTCTGGAAATCTCAAGGATACAGGCCACCAACCAATGTACTCGATGTTGCCAACTTTTGAGTTTGGTAGAACAAAGTAATTCGCCAAAGTCAGGTCTGACCCGAAAATTCAAACCCCAATGGCTTTCGGGGTTGCCAGTTGAAAGTGATGAAAATGGTCAAATGTCATTTGGAGCATCCCATTCTTGGTGATTATGTAAAAATTTCATTCAAAATGTCGTTATTTCTACTTTTCATGTTTTTGGGGAAAATCTGGAAAATTACCCTAAAAATGGGGTAAATTTTTGCACCAGGCAACACGACTCAATAAAACACACAACCGCTCCCTACAACTCGAACCCGTCAGATGTTGCCAACTACTCGAAAAATCGTGTCGAAAATTCGGATTTTTAGTCGTTTTTACAAGATGGCCGCCACACCAGCCGCCATTTTGTTTTTCTGAAAAGTCATAATTTTCTGGAAATCTCAAGGATACAGGCCACCAACCAGTGTACTCGGTGTTGCCAACTTTTGAGTTTGGTAGAACAAAGTAATTCGCCAAAGTCAGGTCTGACCCGAAAATTCAAACCCCAATGGCTTTCGGGGTTGCCAGTTGAAAGTGATGAAAATGGTCAAATCTCATTTGGAGGATCCCATTCTTGGTGATTATGTAAAATTTCTATTCAAAATGTCGTTATTTCTACTTTTCATGTTTTTGGGGAAAATCTGGAAAATTACCCTAAAAATGGGGTAAATTTTTGCACCAGGCAACACTACTCAATAAAACGAACAACCGCTTGGTACAACTCGAACCCGTCAGATGTTGCCAACTACACGAAAAATCGTGTCGAAAATTCGGATTTTTCGTCGTTTTTACAAGATGGCCGCCACACACGCCGCCATTTTGTTTTTCTGTAAAGTCATAATTTTCTGGAAATCTCAAGGATACAGGCCACCGACCGGTGTGCTCGGTGTTGCCAACTTTTGAGTTTGGTAGAACAAAGTAATTCGCCAAAGTGAAAAAGTCCCAAAAATGAAAAAGTTCAATATTTTTTGGGGTTGCCAGTTGAAAGGGATGAAAATGGTCAAATGTCATTTGGGGCTCCCCAAAGTTGCCAGCTAGACAAAGTCTCCATTCAAAATGTCGTTATTTCTACTTTTCATGTTTTCGGGGAAAATCTGGCAAAATACCCGAAAAATGGGGAAAATTTTTGCACCAGGTAACACTCCTCAACAAAACACACAACCGCTCGGTACAACTCGAACCCGTCAGATGTTGCCAACTACACGAAAAATCCATTTGAAAAAAGTCGTAAATTCCAACTCTTAACAAAATGGCTGCCATAGCGTCCGCCATGTTGGATTTTCAAAATGTCATAATTTTTCTCAATTGCCAATGAAATAACCTACAAATTAGCAACGTCAAGGTTTGCGACTTGAAAAATCGTTAGAACAAAACAATTGGTCAAAGTCGAGTGAAAAAAGTCGCAAATTTCAAAACGTCCCAGCGCGGCCGCCATCTTGTTTTTTTTTTTTTTTTTACTTTTTTTTCAAATGACTTTAGCCCTTTTACAAAAATTACCAATCGAAATTGGCCCAAGTCCTTTCCTCGCCGAAACCGGAAATGGACTCGGCCGCCATCTTGGATTTGAATCTCCTCTATAATTTTCCTCTACTCGACCGGAAGTACTTGTCATTTTTCCAAAACATACCCCTAACCCATCTCTCACCCATTCCGAGAAACGGCATGTCAATGAGTGAGTGAGTCAGTGGCTTTGTAGTTTTATATAATATAAACTAGCTGTTGCGTGCTGCGCGAGCTGCAAGCAGCTCGCGTGCTAGTGGTGGTAGCTTGTTTTTGTTTGTCACTTTTAAAACCCCTAAATGTAATATTAATTCTCAAAAATGACCCTAAAAGAAGTTTTCTACTTTTCAAAGTCTAGTGCACTGCCAAATTAAGCCCAAAAGGACTAAAGGTTTCCACTTGATTAAGCTCTAATCATTCTAAATCATCTTCTAACTCGAATAACGAAACCTACCCATATTTTAATTGTTTTCCTTCCCCTTATGACATTTTGAGAACCAATAGGAATCCTTAAATCAGTATGAAAACACGAACCCCTAACACATTCTGAAAACTAATTCAATAAAAATAAGTTATTAAAATAAAATTAAACTTGAGAATTAATTTAAAGATTTGGAAACCCCATAAGAAATCTTAATATAATCTATAAACTTATTTAAAAACTCAGACCTTCTCTCGTTAAAAACCATTACCCTACAATTTGCCTGTCGACCTACCTGCTACCGGAAAGGTCATCTACCACCAGACTGGTTTCGACGCCTATGATAATATTTGTTCAAACACCTAATGGCTATCCCAAACCGTTATGAAGTTACAGTCCTTTCAAGTTTAGGGGAGGTTGGAGGGGGAGGAGAGGGTATACGAATTTCAACGCCCCTCAATAGTATTAAGTGAGAATTAAAAACAACCACTATGTGTGCCAGTTTCCGAGATACGATGGGGGGCGGGTTGACGGGAAGGGAGAAGGGGTCGCTGTTTATGAATGTGAAAAAAAATGTTCCAAATCTCTCAAGTTCTGAAAACCGGCTAAAGCTCGTGCTCTCGCTCGTCGGTCGAGCTTCCTCTATACGAATCCGTAAAAAAAACAGAACACGGATCTCTTAGTTTCCGAGATACGATGAGGGGGAGGGGGAGGGGGGGGGGAGAACGGGAGTTTTGAAAATTGATTTTATTATTTATTATAATAACATGGAAGACTAACACCTAAAACAAACAGATCAAGGACAGTACAATAGTCTGATAGCCAAACCAACTTTGGACCGGTCCTGGTCGCCGACCTGGTCGCCGGCTTGCTACGCCCGCCACCTGTCCACTTCGCTCCACTCAAGACCTGCCTACCACCGGAAAGCGACACGCTACGGGGTCGCCGACTCGCTTCGCTCGCCACCTCCCCCATTCGCTTTACCGGTACCACCACCGGACAGGTTTTCAGTCGACGGCTCGCTACGCTCGCCACCTCCCCACTTTGCTCCACTCAAGTCCTGCCTACCACCGGAAAGCTACCGTGACCTTATCCTTACGCTATGGGGTCACCCGCTCGCTTCGCTTGCCACCTCCCCCCTTCGCTTTACCGGTACCACCATTGGACAGGTTTTCAGTGGACGGCTCGCTACGCTCGCCACCTCTGACTTCGCTCCACTCAAGACCTGCCTACCACCGGAAAGCGACACGCTACGGGGTCGCCGACTCGCTTCGCTCGCCACCTCCCCATTCGCTTTGGACAGGTTTTCAGTCGACGGCTCGCTACGCTCGCCACCTCCCCACTTTGCTCCACTCAAGTCCTGCCTACCACCGGAAAGCTACCGTGACCTAATCCTCACCCTATGGGGTCACCGGCTCGCTTCGGTCGCCACCTCCCCCCTTCGCTTTACCGGTACCACCATTGGACAGGTTTTCAGTGGACGGCTCGCTACGCTCGCCACCTCTCACTTCGCTCCACTCAAGACCTGCCTACCACCGGAAAGCTACCGTGGTCTTTTCATGCTACGGGGTCGCCGACTCGCTTCGCTCGCCACCTCCCCCAATTCGCTTTACCGGTACCACCACCGGACAGGTTTTCAGTCGACGGCTCGCTACGCTCGCCACCTCCCCACTTTGCTCCACTCAAGTCCTGCCTACCACCGGAAACCTACCGTGACCATAAGGTCACGGAGGATAACCTCACGCTATGGGGTCACCGGCTCGCTTCGCTCGCCACCTCCCCCCTTCGCTTTACCGGTACCACCACCGGATAGGTTTTCAGTCGACGGCTCGCTACGCTCGCCAACTCCCCGCTTTGCTCCACTCAAGACCTGCCTACCACCGGAAAGCTACCGTGACCTTTATCCCCACGCTACGGAGTCACCGGCTCGCTTCGCTCGCTACCTCTCCCCCTTCACTTTACCGGTACCACCACCGGTAATAGTCACCGGCTCGCTACGCTCGCCACCTCCTCACTTCGTTCCACTCAGGACCTGCCTACCACCAGAATGCTACCGTGACCTTATACTTATGAAATGGGGTCGCCGGCTCGCTTCCCTCGCCACCTCCCCACCATCACCGGACGGGTTTCAACGCCTAGTATTATATTTGTTCAAACACCTATCGGCTATCTCTAACCGTAATGAAGTTACAGCCCTTTCTAATTGAGCGGAGGTTAGGGAGAGGTGGGAAGGATACACAAATTTCACCACCAAAGGAAACCTTACATCGACCATATAAATAAACCCCTCTATGTACAAAATCAATTCTCATTCGGTCGAAACCGTTTGAAGGAACCCAATCGTAAACTACTACTACTATTCGTTCTTTTCGTTTTACAAAAATATATTCCTGTACAAAATATTCCTGTGGGGGCAAAGCCCTAAAACCAGTAAAGATCCCTCGAAACCCCTTAAATATCTTAAAATTTGAAAAACACTCTTACACCGTTTGAACGACCCCAATTGGACAAGGTTTCGGAAACCGGAAATGGCACGGCCGCCATCTTGAATTTCTGAAATGTCACAATTTTTCCAAACATACCAGGATAAAAGCTATATGTCAGTAAAAAAACGGTGGCTATACGTTGACTTCGGTAGAACAAAAGAATTCGCCTAAGTCGGGTCTGACCAGAAAATTTATCAACCAATGGCTCTCGGGGTTGCCAAATGAAAGTGATGAAAATGGACAAATGTCACTAAGGGCACCCCATTATTGGTGGTTATGCAAAATTTCCATACAAAATGTCGTCATTTCTACTGTTCTTGTTTTCGGGGGAAATCTGGTAAAATACCGTAAAAATAGGGAAAAAAATTGCACCAGGCAACACGCCTTGATAAAACACACAACCGCTTCATGCAACGCAATCCAGTCGGGGAATGCCAGCTGTCCCATTTATCGTGTCCAAAAGTGGGATTTTTCGTATTTATTAAGATGGCCGCCACACTGTCCGCCATCTTGTTTTTCTAAAAGTCATAATTTTTCTGAAATGTCAAGGATATAGGCTACAAACCGGTGTACTTTATGTTGCCAACTTTTGAGTTTGGTAGAACAAAACAATTCGCCAAAGTCGGGTCTGACCCGAAAATTCAAGCCCCAATGGCGCTCGGGGCTGCCAGCTGAAAGTGATAAACATGGTCAAATGTCATTTTACGCACCGCATTCTTAGTAGTTATGCAACATTTATATTCAAAATATCATTATTTCTACTTTTCAAGTTTTTGGGGAAAATCTGAGAAAATACCCAAAAAATGGGGAAATTTTTTGCACCAAGCAATACTCCTCAACAAAACACACAACCGTTTCATACAACGCAATCCAGTCGGGGGATGCCAGCTTTCCCGTTTATCGTGTCCAAAAGTGGGATTTTTCGTATTTATTAAGATGGCTGCCACACTGTCCGCCATTTTGTTTTTCTGTAAAGTCATAATTTTCGTGAAATCTCAAGGATACAGGCCACTGAACGGTGTACTCGGTGTAGCCAACTTTTGAGTTTGGTAGAACAAAGTAATTCGCCAAAATCAGGTCTGACCCGAAAATTCAAGCCCCAATGGCTCTCGGGGTTACCAGTTGAAAGTGATGAAAATGGTCAAATGTCATTTGGAGCACTCGATTCAAGATGGTTATGGAACAATTTCATTCAAAATGTCGTTATTTCTACTTTTCATGTTTCTGGGGAAAATACCCTCAAAATGGGGAAATGTTTTGTACCAGGCAACACTACTTGACAAAACGCACAACCGCTTGGTACAACTCGAACCCGTCAGATGTTGCCAATTACCCGAAAAATCATGTCGAAAATTGAGATTTTTCGTCGTTTTTACAAGATGGCCGCCACACCAGCCGCCATTTTGTTTTTCTGAAAAATCATATTTTTTTGGAAATCTCAAGGATACAAGCCACCGACCGGTGCACTCGGTGTTGCCAACTTTTGAGTTTGGTAGAACAAAGTAATTCGCCAAAGTCAGGTCTGACCCAAATATTCGAAACCCAATGGCTATCGGGGTTGCCAGCTGAAAATGACGAAAACGGTCAAATGTCATTAAGGGCATTCTATTCTTGGTGATTATGCAAAATTTCCATTCAAAATGTCGTTATTTCTACTTTTCATGTTTTTGGAGAAAATCTGGGATATTACCCTAAAAATGGGGTAATGTTTTAATCCAGGCAACACTACTCAACAAAACACACAACCACTCGGTACAACACGAACCCGTCGGATGTTGCCAACGACCCGAAAAATCGTGTTGAAAATAAGGATTTTTCGTCAGTTTTACAAGATGGCCGCCACACCAGCCGCCATTTTGTTTTTCTGTAAAGTCATAATTTTCCTGAAATCTCAAAGACACAGGCCACCGACCGGTGTACTCGGTGTTGCCAACTTTTGAATTTGGTAGAACAAAGTAATTCGCCAAAGTCAGGTCTGACCCGAAAATTCAAACCCCAATGGCTTTCGGGGTTGCCAGCTGAAAGTGATGAAAATGGTCAAATGTCATTTGGGGCTCCCCAAAGTTGCCAGCTAGACAAACTCTCCATTCAAAATGTCGTTATTTCTACTTTTCATGTTTTCGGGGAAAATCTGGGAAATTACCCTAAAAATGGGGTAAATTTTTGCACCAGGCAACACTACTCGACCATCCACACAACCGCTCGGTACAACTCGAACCAGTCGGATGTTGCCAACTACCCGAAAAATCGTGTCAAACATTCGGATTTTTAGTCGTTTTTACAAGATGGCCGCCACACCAGCCGCCATTTTGATTTTCTGTAAAGTCATAATTTTCTGGAAATCTCAAGGATACAGGCCACCGACCGGTGTACCCGGTGTTGCCAACTTTTGAGTTTGGTAGAACAAAGTAATTCGCCAAAGTGAGAAAGTCTCAAAAATGAAAAAGTTGAATATTTTTTGGGGTTGCCAGTTGAAAGTGATGAAAATGGTCAAATGTCATTTGGGGCTCCCCAAAGTTGCCAGCTAGACAAAGTCTCCATTCAAAATGTCGTTATTTCTACTTTTCATGTTTTCGGGGAAAATCTGGGAAAGTGCCCTAAAAACGGGGAAAATTTTTGCACCAGGCAATACTCCTCAACAAAACACACAACCGCTTGGTACAACTCGAACCCGTCAGATGTTGCCAACTACACGAAAAATGCATTTAAAAAAAGTCGAAACTTCCACCATTTTACAAAATGGCCGCCACAGCGTCCGCCATGTTAAATTTTCAAAATGTCATAATTTTTCTCAATTGCCATTGAAATCACCTACAAATTGGCAAGGTTAATGTTGCCGACTTTAAAATTCGGTTGAACAAAACAATTCGTCAAAGTGGAGTGAAAAAAGTAGCAATTTTCAAAACGTGCCAGCGCGGCCGCCATCTTGTTTTTTTTTTTTTTTTTACTTTTTTTTCAAATGACTTCAAACCTTCTTCAAAACCTACGAGTCCAAATCGGTCCAAAGCCTTTCCTCGCCGAAACCGGAAATGGACTCGGCCGCCATCTTGGATTTCAAACTCCTCTATAATTTTCCTCTACTCGACCGGAAGTACTTGTCATTTTTCCAAAACTAACCCCTAACCCATCTCTCACCCATTCCGAGAAACGGCATGTCAATGAGTCAGTGAGTGAGTGAGTGAGTGAGTGGTCTTGCAGTTTTATATAATATAAACTAGTTGTTGCGTGCTGCGCGAGCTGCAAGCAGCTCGCGTGCTAGTGGTGGTGGTAGTTTTTCGTTCACTTGTAAAACCCCTAAATGTAATATTAATTCTCAAAAATGACCCTAAAAGAAGTTTTCTACTTTTCAAAGTCTAGTGCACTTAAGCCCAAAAGGACTAAACGTTTCCACTTGATTAAGCTCTAATCATTCTAAGGTCCATGTTCACCAAAAAGATAACAGTCTGATTACCTATCTAAAAACAGCTGTTTAAAACGCATTTTTGTATGAGAATATGTTACAGTGACAGCTGTTTTTAAATAATCATACGGTTATCTTTTCGGTGAACATGGACCTTAATCAGCATCTTCAAACCACTCGAGTAACGATACCTACCCACATTTTATTTGTTTTCCTTACCCTTACGACAACAGCATGAAAACACTTAAGAACCCCTAACACATTCTGAATACTAATTCAATAAAAATAAGATATTAATACAAAATGAAACTTGAGAATGTATCAATTTAAAGATTTTGAAACCCCATAAGAACCCCTAATAAAATCTGTAAATAAACTTATTTAAAACTCAGACCTCTCATTAAAAAAACATTAGGTACCCTACAATTGACTTGTCGACCTACCGGAAAGATATCGTAACCTTATCTCTACCACCAGACAGGTTTCGACGCCTATGATAATATTTGTTCAAACATCTAATGACTATCCCTAACCGTTATGAAGTTACAGTCCTTTCAAGTTAAAAAACCTCCCCGGTTGAGGAGGAAAGGGTAATTTATAAAAATTTGAACGCCCCTCAATAGTATTAAGTGAGAATTAAAAACAACCACTATGTGTGCCAGATTTCGAAATACGATGGGGGGCGGGTTGAAGGGGAGGGAGAAGAGATATTGAAAAATTATTTTTGCCACCTCTCTGTCGCTGTTTATGAATGTGAAAAATAAAGTTCCAAGTCTCTCAAGTTACACTCCTTCCCGCTCCGCCCAGAGTGGGAGAAGTTATTTGATGATTTCCCATTAAAAACCTTTTCTCATACAAAAAACATTACAATACAATTTGCTTGTCGATCTACCTGCTACCGGAAAGCTATCATGACCATATCTCACCACCGGACAGGTTTCGACGCCTACGATAATTTTTGTTCAAACACCTAATGGCTAACCTGAATCGTTATAAAGTTGGGGAGGGGAGAGTATAAGACATCCTCCAGCGCAAGAACAGTTTCGTAAATATGATATCTCCCTATCTCATACCTCGCTGATGTTGGATAGGTTCCGAGGTTTGATCATGAAGTCGGAATGACATGTGGTGTTTTTGTACAAACACTTTAAAACCTCGATGTACCCGCCAATTTGGCAGCGTTGGAGAGACTGCAATACAGCCCACGTCTCGATCAAATCAAAAGATATCTCGTAGTCCGCAAATGCTAAACAACAACGCCGGTTATACTTTTCGGTCTTCTGTATACCGCAGTGTATGTATCTGTCACCGTAAAATTGTAAAACACGTTATATTGTTATCTCTCTAGCGATATTGTAAACTTTCGAATTATTGTCAAACGAACATACTGCTTACAATAAAACGCATTATTTTTCATGAAATGCATGTGATGGTAGTCAACTCACGTGGTGTGTAGGGAAGGACGTCCCCATTGCCCAGGGGTACCACTCTCATAAAAAAATACTGTACCGTTCCTGAGAAATGTCGATTAATGTAACCTAACCTTAAACCACTTTATACGTATTCCCCTAAAAAGCGTAGTCGACGGAACCCCGCTTCGCGGGGCCCCTATTTCCGAGTGCAGGGTTTAAAGGAACCTAACTAACCTAACGGGGGGGTGCCCCAAGTTCCGACTATGGGGGCAAAGATACCTCCGTATATTCAGTTGACAATAATTCGAGAGTTTACAATATCGCTAGAGAGAAACACGTGTGATGTGACTTTCATTATTTTTGCGATAGGACGCACTGTTATCGAGATATAAGCAAATTTAGAATTATAACCAGCTAAGACTCTATGACGCGCGCTCGCTACGCTCGCATTTTACATTACACACCCACTTTCTGTCACAAATGTCGTCGTCGCTCCGCCGGCCTTCGGCCTACGCTCCTCATGCCAGCTAGCAAGACTTTTAAGACAATTATTTTTCAAACAACTGCAGTCTGTGAGGATAACAAATGATGATTAACGCTGAGGGCTGACAGACAGATGGGTTGGCGTGCTTTTTTGTGTGTAATGACAGTTTTGGTACATTTTGTATACTGCGTAATGTTTCTCAATTATTAAGTCACGCGACCGAACTTGGGACGCCGCGCGCCGTGTAAGGTTGCCAATACGGGAAGATGAGTAAAACAAGTGCCTCCATTTGAATCTCATATATTACTGCCTTTTATAGTACGTAAACAATCGTTAATATGTATTACTTAATATTACAGATGAACACACCTAAATAAGTCTTACACACTACATAAATACCATATCTACCTACTATTGCTCCATGTCATAAAAATGTCCTAAAAGAATAACCACGTTTCAACAATAGGTCTTCATAGATCTTGAGCACAGACATAATTATCACAACACACAGAAGTACAATTAAATGGTATAGTTATAATTGTCTGTGTTGTATTTATTATGTTTGAGAAGCACATAACATACTTACCAAAAACATTTTTTTTTTAAATAATTAGCTAAGACATCATATTCTAGAATCTAACATTTTGTATAAGCTATGGAGATCTGCAGTATAGGTATAATATTATGCTAGTCAAATAAACATAACTTAACCATGAAGCTTACACTTAAGTAATTCAAGATACATGTGAACATTCATCATTGTCATACTCATTAATACCTACTTAAAAATATCTATCACAATTTAGACCTACCTAAATGTTAATTAAATTAACAGGCATACATAGTGAAATCTATTCTGAATGGACTGAAAGAAATTAAAGTTCATTTTCTATCTCGATATCGATTGTCGGTGCTGATTGCGACCTACTTCACAATTTAAAACTATTTATTAAAGGTTGTTGAGCCAAATTGTAAGGTACTTTTAACAACATGTCCAAAATAAATGTTGATTAATATTGAGGCTGTGGTTTGTGTTGCTGTTATAATCTAGTATGTGCTGGCTGGCTGACTGGTCTGCTAGCTTCATCGGCTGCTGACTCTGGGCTGCATTGTCTGGAAAAACACCAGCTATTATTAGTACATTACTTATACTATTCATTGGGTACATTGAACTTGTCATCAAACAATGCGATGCTAAAGGGGTATGGATCACTGTGCAAATGTCAATCCTGTTTTGAAATAATTAATTTGTCAATAATTATATTAACCTCATGACAGTTCACTTTAGTTTTGTGTACTTATGATATTTATTAGTGAGTTTGTGATTGAGGAAAAAACAATTATGTTAGTAGTAGGTACTAACTATCGTGTTTTTTTTTGTATTAGTTCTGATAGCTGAAACAGCTTTGATGTTACCAGTGTATGGTGGGAAAAAATCACATTCTTTGTCAATGTTATAGGTTGTGCAATTAGACAGAATTTGCATTTCCCTTGTGTCAACAAATTCTATGATCAACTTCATGCATTCAACCGTTGGTTGGTAACATTTGAAAAGTTTTGCAAGTGTTCAATTAGTGGCTATACTTACATACACCAGCAGCAGCTGTATGATGGCTGGTCTCCTGAAGTTGTGATGAATGCAGGTACTCTTGTAGCTAGCTGTAGTGGCTCAGCATTGTCGAATGCCGGCGCTCGCCGCTCCAAACTGGTAGGTAGGCCTTTGATGTGTATGTATCTAAATTACAGGACAGAAAACAATAATAGAGTAACATCAACAACAATAGCTTAACACAGCTAATCAGCAAACACTGACAAAATATTTTTTTAACTACTGGCTGTGTATGTTTTATAACTTCTTAGGTACCTACTTAATATTTTTAACTTATTATTATTACTTGTCTTTATCAATCATGCAAAATCCTTATAGCCTTATTATAGCTGGCTAATGTGACGGGCAAATTTTGATCAAAGCATAGGGTTAGTTTCTAAGAAATTATTGAAGGTAATACAATTTTTGTACTTTATTCATCTGTGTCTATCTATACTAATATTATAAAGCAGAAGAGTTTGTTTGTTTGATTGAACGCGCTAACCTCAGGAACTACTGGTTCAAATTGAAAAAATCTTTTTGTGTTGGATAGTCCTTTTATCGAGGAAGGCTTTAGGCTATATAACATCACGCTACGACCATTAGGAGCGGAGCAGGAATGAAAAATGTTGCAAAAGCGGGTTTTTATTTAGTTTTTCTCTCTTATGTGACGCAGACGAAGTTGCGCGGGTCAGCTAGTCATTGATATTTTATGAATGGAATGTAAGTATTCTCTAAATTTACCTTTGATTGGTTGTTGCTGTCTTTGGTATCGTTGCGGGACTTGTGACCTTTGAACTAAAATCAAATTTAGCTAGGGCCTTGAAGTAAGCAACGCCTCAGAGCGTTAACACGACGATGAAGCAAGATGATAATGATGGTGTGGAGTCCGGCCCTGCATACAGCCTGCCTCGTAGGTCGTAGCCGACTGGCTGGCCTTGGGACGCATCGCAGGACCGGTGACACCGAGCAAACCTGCTGATAAATATTTGCAGCGGATTAGGTGGGTAGGTAGCCTAGGTATACCTACAACAGTTCTAGAATTATTGAAACCAATTACGTTGTGATACTGTGTTTATAGAAAACAACTACAGCTAATTTTTTACTTAATTATATTCTGCACTACCAAAAGAGATCGTTCCTGGTGCGTTTTATTTCAAGGTATCACCGTTACAGGCAATTATTCCCATTTAAGGTCTAATCCACCTAATTGACATGACTAAACTACATCTATATTAAATATGTATAATTGTATATCCAAAACTACAGGTAACTACAAACCTTTTTCCACGCCACCTGGAGAGGTAAGGTTTCAGGCGCGTTTTTTTTTACGTGGTATCCCCCCAAAGAGGCCTAGTCCACCTAAACTACATCTATGTACTTACGTAGCCTAATTACATTAAACTACTTAATATAAATACTTACCTACTTATGCTACTATTAATTTACTTACACCTACTTACTCTACTTAATATTACTAAAACTGATTTAAATAAATATGATGTGTGGGTGTGTTAGATTGAAATAACAAACTATATACTTCCATTTAACCATCACTGTCTAATCATCTTGTTTTCATTCATTTTCGTTCACGCATTAGGTATGTATACTTACTATTAAAATAACAACATAAATACTATGTGTATCAGTGTCATTGATAAGTGTGATACAAGTATGTTATATGACAAATACATTCAAATATATTCTTAAACTATCACAAGTTCAGACTCCATTCATAACCCTTCTAATCAACATTTTACATACTAATTGCTAACAATTTTACATTTACACAAACACATACTTCCCTTTTACTTCATTCATAACCCTTTTAATCAACATCTTACATACTAATTGTTAGCAATTTCACATATACACACACACATACTTCACTTCACTTCATTCATAACCCTTCCAATCAACATTTTACACACTAATAGCTAGCAATTTCACATATACACACACATACTTCCCCTTGACTTCATTCGTAACCCTTTTACTAATTGCTAGCAATCAATAGACATAATACGGACTACGTGCGTGCAATGTGTATGTGTGCATGAAAAATAAATAAATATAAATCTATGATTATAACAAGTTGTCATTGATAATCATGGCAAACAAACACTCTAACCTAAACTATCCTTCTTAATTATAAATAAATAGAACGGAACGTGAGGTAGTTTGAGATGAATACGAAACAATGCGAAATCGTTGTTGAACCATGTTACTGGTCAGTAGAAAATCTGACCAACTGTGGATCGGTAACGGTTTGTTGCCCGGTCTACCGAATGATCTGTAAGTGGTCAGGTTATGGATTCTGAGCAGATTCGGCTCACTGCCGAGAACAAGCTTTGGTTGGCTATGAAGTCAATAGAACCGAGTGATTGCGAATCAACGTCGTTGAGGTGAGTGGTCGCACCGATAATGGGGTCAGTAAAGTGAGGTCAGCTAATTTCTGGGATGTCTTGCGTTGTCTGTGGCGCGAAAGTCATGATGGGAGTCGATGTCACGTTGTGAATTCTATCTAACTTGTGGAGGATCGGAAGCGAAGGATCCGGATGGTATGTCCATTGATACGGATAAAAATGGTGAGTCGTAGTGCGCAAAGGTGTGGGTGGAGTCATTGTATTGGCTTAATGAGTCATATATATGGCATGGTATTACAATATATGATGAGTTATATGGCAAATACAAAATATCTTAAGTCACTTTTTACAAAAATGTTAAAAAATAAAAAGCCGTGGACTGCTGTGCTGCACGAATGGCAGATACCAAAGGTATGAGTTAAATTTAACTGCAAAATAAAAATAAAGAGTCGGGGTCTGCTGTAGTATGCGAGAGTGGGGATGGGAATGACAGAGGCCAAATGTCTTGGTAACTTTTTGCTAAAATGTAAAAAATAAAAAGCCGTAGTTTGCTGTGTTGAACGAAGGCGTGAGTTAAAATGGCAGATACCAAATGTTTGAGTTAAATTTAACTGCAAAATAAAAATAAAGAGCCGGGGTCTGCTGTAGTATGCGCGAGTGGGGATGGCAGATACCAAATGTCTTAGTTACTTTTTACTAAAATGTAAAAAATAAAAAGCCGTGGACTGCTGAGTTGCACGAATGGCAGATACCAAATGTCTTAGTTACTTTTTACTGAAATGTAAAAAATAAAAAGCCGTGGACTGCTGTGCTGTACGAAGGCGTGAGTTTAAATGGCAGATACCAAATGTATGAGTTAAATTTAACTGCAAAATAAGAATAAAGAGCCGGGGTCTGCTGTAGTATGCGCGAGTGGGGATGGCAGATACCAAATGTCTTAGTTACTTTTTACTAAAATGTAAAAAATAAAAAGCCGTGGACTGCTGAGTTGCACGAATGGCAGATACCAAATGTCTTAGTTACTTTTTACTGAAATGTAAAAAATAAAAAGCCGTGGCCTGCTGTGCTGTACGAAGGCGTGAGTTAAAATGGCAGATATCAAATGTATTAGTTAAATTTAACTGCAAAATAAAAATAAAAAGCCAGGGTCTGCTGTAGTATGCGAGAGTGGGGATGGGAATGACAGAGACCGAATGTCTTATTAACTTTTTGTTAAAATGTAAAAAATAAAAAGCCGCAGTTTGCTGAGTTGCACGAATGGCAGATACCAAATGTCTTAGTTACTTTTTACTGAAATGTAAAAAATAAAAAGCCGTGGACTGCTGTGCTGTACGAAGGCGTGCGTTTAAATGGTAGATACTAAATGTATGAGTTAAATTTAACTGCAAAATAAAAATAAAGAGCCGGGTTCTGCTGTAGTATGCGCGAGTGGGGGTGGCAGATACCAAATGTCTTAGTTACTTTTTACTGAAATGTAAAAAATAAAAAGCCGTGGCCTGCTGTGCTGTACGAAGGCGTGAGTTAAAATGGTAGATATCAAATGTATTAGTTAAATTTAACTGCAAAATAAAAATAAAAAGCCGGGGTCTGCTGTAGTATGCGAGAGTGGGGATGGGAATGACAGAGACCGAATGTCTTATTAACTTTTTGCTAAAATGTAAAAAATAAAAAGCCGTAGTTTGCTAAGTTGCACGAATGGCAGATACCAAATGTCTTAGTTACTTTTTACTGAAATGTAAAAAATAAAAAGCCGTGGACTGCTGTGCTGTACGAAGGCGTGCGTTTAAATGGTAGATACTAAATGTATGAGTTAAATTTAACTGCAAAATAAAAATAAAGAGCCGGGGTCTGCTGTAGTATGCGCGAGTGGGGGTGGCAGATACCAAATGTCTTAGTTACTTTTTACTGAAATGTAAAAAATAAAAAGCCGTGGACTGCTGTGCTGTACGAAGGCGTGAGTTTAAATGGCAGATACCAAATGTATGAGTTAAATTTAACTGCAAAATAAAAATAAAGAGCCGGGGTCTGCTGTAGTATGCGCGAGTGGGGATGGCAGATACCAAATGTCTTAGTTACTTTTTACTAAAATGTAAAAAATAAAAAGCCGTGGACTGCTGAGTTGCACGAATGGCAGATATCAAATGTCTTAGTTACTTTTTACTGAAATGTAAAAAATAAAAAGCCGTGGCCTGCTGTGCTGTACGAAGGCGTGAGTTTAAATGGCAGATACCAAATGTATGAGTTAAATTTAACTGCAAAATAAGAATAAAGAGCCGGGGTCTGCTGTAGTATGCGAGAGTGGGGATGGCTGGTGAATGCCCTAGTATAGTTGTGTATTTTATGGTTTTCATATCTGTGTGGTGAAATAAACTCGTATAGTTAGACTTTGAACTGAAATTATACTTTAATTAGATGTACCAATTACAAGTTGGGAAATGAAATAGTATGACAACTTGGTAAAATAGTGTCTGATGAAATTTCTATATTTACAATTTAAGTTCTTAACAAACCAATAACTTGACTTTATTAATTTGATGATATGATTATTTAAAAATATGAAAATTTTAACTAAATAAAGAATATTAATCTTGCATGATATTCTTTTTGTGAAGTCGTGAAGTAAAAATAAGCATACCAAAAATTGTATGAATAAAAATGTAGCGGTTTTACCATGTACGTAATGTGTGAAGAAGTGCTTCAATATGCAATTATTTTTCTTTTAAAGTAAGTTCTCTAATAATAAAAGTTTTGTAGGTTCCATTTCAAGATATATGTAAATTTAAAAGACCTGACCCGTCTCAATTCAAAAATTAGTTTTTCTTGGCTACCCACCTACATTGTAATGCGTATTATACAAAGTTAAAATTTATAAAGAGCAATATCATATTCATTATCATAACTAAGTATAGTGTACATTGTAGTTCTTTTTTTTTTTACAAACATGACCTTTTTTTTGCATGATAATTTTTGTTTTTATACATGGCCCTTTTTCAATGTTTTTTTTGTTTGTTTTGCATTCTTTTTTGTATTATATTTTTTTTAAATAATAGGTAAAAAGAAATAAAAAATAAAATGTATGATTCAAAAGACTATCAAGCACGCACTCTTCGGATGTAATAAAGGAGGTTTAGAATAAAGTATGCAGGCGACGGGCCAGGGCTGCTCTGTCGACGTGAAGATCAACTCCGCAAATTAAACGTGAAAATCAGCTTAGTAGCGGGGACGTGTAGATCGGAATAAATCGGATTCGTAATGTAGTCAGTAGTCAAGGTGCTGACATAGCTTTGTAGTTCAGGCTTCTTCTGCATAAGTCCAATTATTAAAAGAGGATTTTAGTGACGGGACACGTCAAAGTATCAGTATCCTTCTTATTGTTTACTTTCAGCATGGAGACACTCGTAGTTCATCAGAATATGGACGTAAACTTTGGTAGCGGATGGTTAATCATCAGAATCCAGACGTACACTGCTGGGATACTACTGTAGGCGCGCCACAGCGCTGTTACAATGCGCTGTTTTCTTCACGACACCTCGGCGGTCCGTCCCCGCCAGGTGAGACCTCCGGTTACCCGGAGGAGGCCCGGCGGGAGACAACCAGCGACAGAGGTGCCGACTTATGGTGCACCTACAGTGACACTGCTGGGATTGTGTCCGCCGCCCATTTTATAATGAAAATAATCTTCAGAGCTTTTCCAAAATCCTTGTATGATTTGAAGTTGATGTTCAACTGCCATTAAACCAGCCGGTATATTCAGTCGGTAAGACGTATTAAAACCTTCACATTAGAATTTGAGAGAGTGCTAACAAATTTTATAAATGTAAGTAATAATAATCTATTAAATACAATATTTGAGCTAACAAATTGCTAAAATTAAATTAAATTATATAAACCAAAAGTAACCTTCAAATACAAAGCCAGTAAGAAACTCTACTTAAAATAAAAATTAGACTTCACGAAAAATAACTGGCAAAGAATAAATATTAGTTAAAACAGCAAAGTTAGACATTTTATTAAAACATATTTCCTGTGAAGCAGAGACAGTTACTGAAAACTACGGCATTAATTATTGTAATACCTTATTACAGATTCAACGTAATGTACTTGAATTATGCTAATAATCCATTATTATCTTAGTTCTTCGTTTACATTCAAATATAAAAGCTTGGGGTAGAAACTGGAGTTAGAGTGAGAACCAGAATAAAAGTTATTAGGCTTCTTTCATAGGCAGCTTATGAGTGAAAATAGAAACGACAGATAGACTAAGAGTAAGAGACAGAGCGAAAAGATTGAGTGCGCCTTTTTAGGCTCCTTTCTTGCACACAGTAAGAGAGAAAATGAAAAGAGTTAGGTGTGAGGTAAAGTAATTTAAGTATAGTAAAAGACAGAGAAAGTCATAGTCCAATTTTCACTCATAAGTACTGCCATTTTGATAGGCTCTCTTTCTCGTTTCACTCGTTTTTTCCAAATTCGACCTTTTTGTTAATATGAACCTTTAAGCAAAACATATTTTGTCCGTCTGTTCGAATTGAAATAATTTCATAAACATCTACTTTTCTATTCATTAAAATTTGTCATACATTAAATCATCAAAACATACAAAGGATAATTAAATTTTAAAAAGTTGCGTGTACTTATTCTAAAAAGCTTTTAAACTGAGACGATACAAAAAAAATGATTTTAAAATAACTGATTATAAAATGTAGGTAGAAACGCAAAGCGCTAGAAAGCATAATGCAAATGTGATACCTAAAGAAAACTTTCCAAGCCGAGTCAAAATGTAAATGCGTTTTGGATTGAGACTGATTATGTTTTTTAAATTTACCTATGTTGAAATGGTACCTATAAAACTTATATTATTAAAGAACAATAAAAAAGAAAAAAAAAATGCATATTGAAGCACTTGTCCTCGCATGGTAAACAGCTACATTTTGATCTAATTATACATTTTTAGTATGCTTATTTTACTTCGCAACTTCACCGTAAAATAAAAATGCCAGATTGATATTCTTTAATTAGCTAAATTACACGTTAGTAACTGCATGTCATATAAGTCATTCACCAATACAATGACTGCACCCACACCTTTTTTACTTTACATTTAGTATTAACTGAGACATTTGGTATGTGCCATTTAATCCCACGCCACACACTGTAACACAGCAGTCTACGGCTTATTATTTTTTTGGTAAAAAGTAATTAATAGTTTGTATCTGTCATGTAACTCATATCATAACTCCATGCCGTAAAACTCAACCAATATAATAACTCCAGCCACACCTTTGAACACTACGACTTATTTCACCCATGTTAACGGACATACCAACCACACCACAAGTCAGATAGCATTCACAACTTGCCATCGACTCCCATCCTGACTTTCGCGCCACAGACAGCGCAAGTCATCCCAGTAATCAGCCGACACCGACCACACTTTACTGACCCCCCAGCATCGGTGCGACAACTCACCTCAGCGACGACTTCGCAATCACTCGGTTCTATGACTTCATCACCATCCAGAGCATGTTCTCGGCAGTAAGCCGATTCCGATCAGGATCCAAAGCCTAACTACCTACAGATCATTCGGTTTACCCGGCAACTATCCGTTTCCGATCTACAATCGGAAAGATTCCCACAGACCAGCATGGTTCAACTGATTTCACACTGAGACGCATACCACCAAAAACTGACCTCTTTGAACCGTTAATTTATTTATAATTATAGACAGCTTAGACCAGAGATATTATTCGACATAACGCTCAATGAACATCTGCTACAAACACAGGTTATAAAATATTTATTTTCACAGTGTTAGTGTAATGTAACTAATCTAGATACCAAAACATAATCTAATATTACTTAATATAAAAAGCAAAAACAAATTTAAAAAAAAAACGCTCATTGAATAGCAATGTCAACATGATTTAATGATTAACTTAATCGAAGAGGCCGCCCCACCCAAATAGGGGTGATGTAAAAAAAAACCTACAACAATAGTTGCGGAATAACGACATTATTTACAAACGGTCTATTATTGATAACACGATTTTTATCGAGCAATAGTTTTAAATCCCGCCGATTGCGAACCCTACCTAACGCGACGTACAACTGTCCGTGGCTAAAGACATCGGATCTTAAATCTATCCCCACTGTTGAAATTGTTTGCCCCTGACTTTTGTGTATTGTCATCGCGTAACAAATTTGTAATGGAAATTGACGCCGGATCATTTCTATGGGGCTCTTTGAATCTATCGGTGCTTTAAAAGTTATGCGCGGAATGAAGAAATCTTCATTATCGTCCGGTTTTCGTACCCTAATCAGACGCGGAGAATGACCTACTACTATAACTTTAGTGCCGTTTACTAAGCGATCCGAGAAACTAAGGTTTCGCATTATCATGCAAACGCATCCTACCTTTAGTCGTAAATCATGCTCGGGAAGGCCTTTCGGTTGCATTCTATTTAGAGTGTCCGATCCTAAAAATAATTCGTCCGCGTCATCGGTTGCCGTTTGATCTACCGAATAGAAATGTATTAATTCACCGGATACGCGATCTAAAATCTTTGCATTTATTTCCTTTACGTTCATATTATAGTTACACAAAATTGCTCTGTGACAGCAAACGTCTGGTTCGTCTAAAACGTCCGAAAAAACAAAGTCTATTAAATCATCGAGATCTGTGACAAATTCAATGGGCGACACGTCAATTAGGTTTTGTGTGACTCTGCCGGTTTGGACTGGAACTGAGACTATTGAATTAGAGCCGATATTCAACAGCTGTTCCGAGAATTCTTCGTCTTCCCTAGATCTTTGAGCGGTTGATAATTTAAAGATTTTAATCTGTTCCCAAATCCAAGATGTTTTCACAGAGCAATTGACTACGTCGGCATTATTTCGCGCGCTCGGAACCACCGGTGGAATTTGACGGAAATCTCCTGCAAAAATGACTATTTTACCGCCGAAAAGTTCATTAGTTTGCATCAAATCGCGTAACGAACGGTCGAGCAAGTGAATAAGATATTTATGAGCCATCGGGGCTTCGTCATAAATAATTACCGAAGCGTGGCGTATCAACTCTGCGCGTTGGGAACCGTTCGTTATGTTCCAATACCCGTGATCGTCCACAAGGTCTAACGGAAATTTAAACATACTGTGAGCCGTAGTACCGCCTTCGTAATTTTGAGCCGCGATGCCCGATGTTGCCGTACACAAAACTACTTTATTACGCGAGCCACGGACATGCGCTGCGACCACGTTGAGTAAAAGCGTTTTTCCCGTACCGGCAGGGCCATCTATGAAAATTGAACTGTTGTTTGCACGTTTAAAGATCGGGTCTTCTACAAGTCGGTCGACATACTCGAACACTGCGCGCTGATCGGTAGACAAGCGAGGCTGCCATGTTTCGACGTACGCATTTAACCTGCCCGCACTGAATTCGATCTGCTCTCGACCTAACTCGGTGGTATCGTCGCGGATATTGGGCAGCCCCTGCTCTACAAGACTGGTACCGTGTTTACGCAAAAGTCTGTCGATTTGGATGAGACTCATTTTATAGGCCCTGTCGGTATCATTTGGCATCCGTTCGAGGTAATCTTCGGTTATTTGGTTTTTGAATTTATCCCACAATAAACCGACTGGAGCGCCGTTTACGGCCAAGAGGACGAAAAACCGACGAAGTCGCGGTCCCGTTAGAAATTTCGCAGCTTCCTCGAGAGCTCTCTCGTATTCGACTTCGTCATTCGCGATGCCTACATTTCGAGCGACTTCCTGAAACGTTCGACAATCCAACCCGCCGATTTTCAAAAGATCACTATAGCCGCGGCACGGATATAAAGCCAATAGCATTCGTAAGTAAAATTGTTCACCCCTATTTGGCGCCACCCAGAAAAGACGAGCAACATTCACCCCTCGCTGCCTTTTTGTGACGAATTTGTTTTGTAATCGGTGGACTTTCACATTTTTTGTAGTTGGGCATTTTGAATGTACAATGTATTTTTCGTAAAAGTCCAAGTACGTCAGGTTTTCGAACTCGTCTCCGGCCGGCCGGTTAAAATAATCTAATAGAGCAGAACTATTACTCTGAGCGGCGTCAGCTACCGAATCTTGCCTAAAGAATACGCTTTGGTAGTTTTCGAGGTGGACTGGCAGTTGTTGGACAGCGGGTTCGCGCATCGTCAAATCGTACTCAAAAACTCGCCACGCGGCATCGCAAGCACCTATGTATCTTTTCGTAACGTACTGCTCTACTTCGTTGTTCCTATCTTCCTCGGCAACTATCGTGACGCGCGCCTCATCTTTGCCTTTCGTCATGTATTTGAATAAGTATTTGACGATTTTTCGAGCCGAGGAAGCTTCTAAATTCGCATGACAATCGTACTTCAAGAGGATGGCGGCGTTGTAAGGAACTACCCACAGATCATTAACAGTAACATCGCGGTTTCTGAATTTAATTAATGCCTCGTTGTTACTGCTTCTACGGAGGTGGATGAAACCCTTGTCGTCATGGTGTGTAACTTCGGTTTCGCGTTTTGGAAAGTACTTGGAGCACTTCTCCTTCGTACTATCCCAACATGGAAGGTCAGTTCTGTGAGACGGCCCACAGGGACCGTGTATCATATGATTTAGGACCATTTGGCGCAACTTGCCTTCGGCTTCGGTTGCATTCGGGATATCGGCCCTAACAAACTTGTCTATGTCTGAATTCTGTACGGGTCCTCCACCTTCCACGCGGAAACATATATGAGCATGAGGTAAACCTCGTTTCTGAAATTCTATCACATAAATTATATACATGTGCTTACCGAACCATGCGCCCGATCGCAGGTCTTTCAGCAGTTGTGCTAATTTTAAACTAAATACTCGTGCGCATAGACTCGCATGTGGCTTTTGCCTTGGTAATAAAGATTGTTGAATTTCTATCCATTTTGGATTACATGTAATTGTGAGGAAAAATGATGGTGTACCTAGTCTGTTAACTAACGCGATCGCATCCATGTATTTCGTTTTCATGTAACGTGGCCCCCCCGTAAACGTGTTTGGTAAGTAAATGCGACCTGGGACGACACCACCCTCTCCTTGTACAGTTTCGTCTGCGTTTATTTGGCGCGTCGATGTTTCGACATTGTCTTGCAGTTCATGCAGAGGTGCCAATCTCATCGAAGATTGGTTCTGCATATTACTGACAAAGCGCAATCGTTCTTCCTCGATACGACAATACATATCCACTAACCATTCCTCTGAAAGTTTACCGAAATCATGAAAACGCGGCTCTGACAGCAGCAAACAGCGAACGTATTTGTTTTGAGTTAATTTCGCGTTGTTATTGTCAACTTTGTTTATGTACCACCCCGCGGTGGCGTGCGGGTACAATAGCGGGTATTGAAACGTTTCATACAACGGATGAAAAACGTCGACCGTGTGGGGTTTATTCGCGCCCGTTTTCCAAATGGCAATACACCGTGGGAGAAACCGTTCCCTTTCCGTGCTAATAATCGCGGCAATCTCGTTTCCTAATGGCATATCACCGAGAATATTACCGTGGGTTTGACGTGTTGTACGTTCGAACCTTAAATGCGCTTCTTGAGATGTTTCTTTATGTAATTGTTTGAAACAGTCAATCAAGGGATTCACTTCGTGCAAGAAATGATTGATTTCCGTGACGATTTGACGATCTAACCGCAGACCTGCCGCGAGTCTCTGGCGTTCTTCGTTGTCCTCTATATAAAGACCGATAGGATTAGTGGTGTCCGTGTAACCCAAATCAAAAACGCGGTGGTATATTCTACCTTGAATTTTAATAAACGCCAGTCCGGTATCGGGATGTTGGAAACCGTGAGAGACTCCTAACGCGCTGAAGGCAAACAAGTTATTGTACGCGCGAGGACACTTGTTGAAAGAGTCACTGTTATAAAAACTTTCCGTCAACGGGGGAAAGTTTTGAACGTTATAAGACCCGCTGCCACAACACCACTGCGTTCGCGATTTTTCTTCGAAAAACAGACGCGTGCCACAATGCAAACATTTGAAAACGTCATCGGCTTTTAACGACGGTTTACGCAAACTATACAAACGCACCGCATTTAATTCGTCCCCACTTTTAACCGCAATTAAATTTTCTGAATTTCGCAAAGATGGCTCGATATTTCGAACAGCTCGATGACGTTGAGTGGCAAGTCTATTGACATCCGGGTTTGCCTGCGAGTATCTGGCGACCGATTGTCGGTTTATTTCAGGATGAGCCTCCGCGTATCGAGCGACCGATTGTCGGTGTATTTCAGGATGAACCTCCGCGTATCGAACGACAGATTGTCGGTTTATTTTTGGGTTAAGAGCACTATAACGCTCCACGGCTTGTCTGTGCACTTCCGGGTGTAGAGCCGTATAACGCTCAACCGCTCGTCTGTTCACTTCCGGATGTGTTTTATTATATTTTTCGACCGCTTTTTGATGTGAATTATTATTTGCCCTGATTTGTTTTTTCGGTCGTCCAACCAATTTTTCTTGTAACCGCGGATTTGCAGCGATTTTCTCTATGACAACCACCGGCCTTTTCGCGTTTAATTTGGGGTAGCTTTCGATTATTTTTCTTTTCAATGTCGAATTTAGTGGCATTTTTTCTAAAACAACAACCGGTTTTAACGTGGAGAATTTAGGGTCATTTTGGGCTACGCTGGGAACCGACGGAATTAAAATTGGGGGAATTAGTTGGTTTTCGATACTGAGTACTGTAAGTCGATGTATGCTGTACTCGCCTTGATCGAATTGAGCGCTTGCAAACAAAAGTTGTGCTAAAGCATTTATACCGAGACATTGAAATAAACGTGCTACATTTACATTCGGATTTTGGTGGTTGTTTTTGCCGGAGGCGTCAACGGCATGACTATTAAACAGAAAATACCTATTATTGCTCTTCCAAAATGACACGGTGGAATTTTGACCAGTAAACAGGAAGTTCATGGTATTTTCGATGTATTCCGGATTAAAACACGTTAACAAATTATTTTTTAGGTTTTCGATGGAATCAAAAAAATTTTGTGTATTTGATGGATAAAGTCCATTTGTTACCCACGTTATAGTGATATTTGCCGAATAATTTTGAATTTTGACATGGGGAGGCAACTCCTCGGGGTCCAAAAAAACCTCTCCCGTCGGACGTGGGGTATTGCAATATAGAATATCGCCACATGGGAGGATAATATTATCAATGTCAGACGTTGTGAATGTCTCGCGGTTCTTAACACATGAATAAGTGGACGCAATACATGACATTGCGACGCACTGAACGCCCTTACCCTTGAACCTTATTCCACCTTGATGAGTAGTCCCTGCTGCAATGCACTCCACTCCCGCCGCTCCATCGACAGCATCCGCTGAGGGTGGAATGAGATTCGTACTTACCTGACCCGATGTAGATGCACTGCTAGTGCGTCGACCACGACGTACCTTCATCGGACGACCGACGTTGCGAAGCATGACGATGATGACGAAATTTCTAGAGATGAAATTAGTTAATTAAAATACGTTTACAAAAGTTCACAATTGTGCTGTTGACGATTGAAATATTTCATCAACTGGACGCAACTCAGGATGTAAATTCAAATTATGCTTGTCGTATTAAAAAATAAACTATATGGCAAGCGACATTTCGAGAAATTGAATGCAGATTTATTTCTTTTTAAAAATAAAGTAATGTTTCCTTTGAGTAAAATTTGCTAAAGTACCCTTTGAGTAAATATGCAGTATTTAGAGTACTTTACCTCCAGATGCATTGAATAATTCCACCCTGTGTATATATTAATTCTGAAATGAGCTAGTTAAGCTCTTTCATTTGTTACCCAACACGACATCATATTTTTTTAACCAGCGAACAATTAAAACGCTTCTATTAATACCTCATTTGTTAAGTTATGAAGTTCTCCTTAATTAAAATGTTTAACGGTTGTCAGTCCTATAAGTAAAGTTGTCTGATGGCTGCAGTCTCTTAAATGATGTTGCCCTATAAATTTCAGGAAGTGCCAGAGTTATTTGATAGCTCATGACGTGTCTGCTAGATATATAATAAGACATAGCCAATGGCATTCTAAATTAGTCAACTTATAACAAAAACAAAAATGTTTTTTTTTAAATCAATCTAGTAATTATGATGATATTTCCATCACCACCAGTATTTTTGATACATCACCCTGCTTAGAACACAAGTGGTGACGTTAAGAGGCCTGCGGAGCATGCGAATTTCATACAAACGTAATACCAAAATAATTTGTAAATCAAACATATTCTTAAGTTAGTGTGTATTTACTTTGATTAGATTACAGAAATATTATATAGGTTCCCAAGAGTAATGAAAAACGCATGCTCCGCCGGCCTCTGAAAGCAATAGCAGGCGACTTCGAGTTTTCAAATTAGAAAATGAGAATGGAAAGTTGAATAACCTAATCGTTTTTCAAGAATTCAGTATAATTTATTCAGACATTTATGTTTTATTGTAATTTATCGAAGAATGTAAAATTAAAGCTTCATTGTAATCTAATCGCCAATAGCAAAAACTGTGAAATCAGTTAGGTTGACTTTGTTTTGCAATCAATTTTTGCAGTTCCTCTAAATCTATTTCTGATTTTTTCAACAATGTTTTGTTTCTCTCTTCCTTTTTTTTTTAATTTGTCAACTTCCAACTGTAAAGTAAAATGTATTTGCAATAAACATGGTAATAACCCATTACATAGGTTGATGGAATTCATAGTTAGGTCAGTAACCTGTGTTTTCAATACTTGCATTTCCATACAACAGCTTGGAACATTTTTGTATGAAGCGTGGCCGGATTTTTTTCCGCCATTTTTTGCAATTTTTTTTTCAAAGTAGCAGCCACGCATTTGACCTATAAAGGGTGTAAAACACCTCTTCACGAAGCCGAAAGGCACTTGTTCTCCCCATCATTACGATCAGTTTTTTGTTGTACACCATACCTGGGAACTTTCTAGTTATTGAGATATGGGCGATCAAAGTTACAACTTTTTAACAAGTTTTTTTGTAAGATTTTAACTTTTAACACCTCCATGAATGACCCCATCAGCACAATGTTTTAAGTGCGTTACATTGAGTTCTACCACAAAACATGATTCATAACCTAAAAAAAAGTTGTTTCCCAGCAATATTTTATGCGTAAAGTTACTTAGTTTGATGTACAGAATGCTTGGTTAAAGACTTTGTGATGAGGTGGTTTACACCCTGTATAAATCGATAGCTGGTATCATTGCAAACAAGTTTTGTAAGAGACAAAATGTTCTAAAGTGTCACGTTTCCGAGATATGAGCTATTAAAGAAGTCCATTCACTGATGGAATCTGTAGCACAACTTTGATTTGATTAGACACGCATAAAACATGTATCAATCGATAGCTGGCATCAATACAAACAAGTCATGTACGAAACAAAACGTTCTAAAGTGCCGCGTTTCCGACATACGAGGTATCAAAATTTAAGTAAATTCATTGAGCATCTTCGGCACAACTTTAATTTGATGATGATGGCAGCTATCGATTGATACGCGTTGTCTGCGTATTTGATCAAATCAAAGTTGTGCTAAAGTTGCTACGAGTATCAGTGATTGGATTTTAACTTTAATACCTCACATCTCGGAAACGTGACACTTTAGAACATTTTGCCCAATTCAAAACTTCTTTGTATTGATATCAGCTACCTATTGATTAATATAAGTCTTATGCGTGGTCGCTACTTTGAAAAAAAAAAAACACAATGGCGGAAAAAAATCCGGCCATAAAGTTCAAAACCCTTTATTTGCATCATAGCTTCCCGTCAAATGTACCTAGTCTATAAGTCTATGTGCCACCGTAAAATTGTCAAATACGTTACATTGTAATTGTCTCTAGCGAAGTTGTAAACTCTCGAAATATTGTCAACTAAACATACTGCTTACAATTTAATGCATTATTTTTCGGTAGATTGTAATCTATCGAAGTGAAACCGTAATATTGTGAAATGCATGCGACGGAAGTGCTTCTTCCCCCATAATCGGGACTTGGGGCACCCCCACGTTAGGTAAGTTAGGTTCCTTTAAACCCTGCACTCAGACACCCTAGCGGGGCTCTATCGACTACGCTTTTCAAGGGAATATAAAGTGTTTAGAGGTTAGGTTATATTAATCGGTATTTCTCAGGAATGGTATATTTTCTTTTCATGGGATTGGTAACATTGGGCAAGGGGGATCCTTCACACCACGCGAGTTGACTTCCATCGCATGCATTTCACAATATTACGGTTTCACTTCGATAGATTACAATCTACCGGAAAATAAATGCATTTTATTGTAAGTAGTGTGTTTGTTTGTCAATATTTAGAGAGTTTACAATCTCTCTAGCTACTTTAGAATCTAACGTGTTTGACAATTTTACGGTGACATATGCACTTGGTCTCTGATCTTAAGGGGCCGGCAGAGCATGCGTTTTTCATACAAACGTAATAGGTACTAAAATAATATGAAAATCAAACATATTCTTAAGATAGTGTGTATATGTCACCGTAAAATTGTCAAATACGTTATATTACAATATCGCTAGTGATATTACAATATAACGTATTTGACAATTTTACGGTGACATATATATTTCGATTGTATTATAGAATGTCTATGTTCCCAAATAAATATTTTGAGAGGATAATGATATAAAGTCGAGATGTAAGGAATTTAAATTTTTTTTAGAAAAAATATTTTTCTCACAACCCTTGTTTAAATCAGTGTAAATTCAAAATATGTGTTTGGGAACCTAATATTCTGTAATCCAATCAAAATAAATACACACTACCTTAAGATTATGTTTGATTTTCAAATTATTTTGGTATTACATTTGTATGAAATTCACATGCTCCGCGGGCCTCTTAATAACTAAATTTGCAACAGTGCAATCAAAAATCGAAATAAAAGGTTTTAGAAGCTATTTAAATAAGTTGTATAATAGCATAAGTTGTACAATACCTGTGTTATTTTTGATATCATCAATTTGGGTGCTGTTATTGTCCGGGACTCCATAAGTGTTTTCATCAATTTTACTACCCTGGACTTCAAAAATGTTTTCATCAATTTTATTGCCCTGGACTTCATAAACATTTTCACCAATTTTACCAATGTCCAAAACATCTGAAAAAAAAAACAACTTGAATAGTTAACTTCTTAAACGCTTGATTAAGAAAAAAATCAATTACATAGGTACCTACCTAAGGTATCAATCAATTCGAAAGGGATAGTTTGATTGTTATCAATTAGTATTGTATCTAAAATAGTGCCATCACTATCAAATGTATTTTTGATTTCTGTCATCATCGCAGGTGCAACCTTATAGAAAGAAAGTTAAGACAGCTTTGACATAATAATTAGATGATATTTTTAATATTTTCTGTAAGTTATTCATTCAATAATCATTCAATCAACACAATAATTAAAAATAAATGAGCAGAGAATAATAATTAGGCATATTGAGTCAGACAATGGTTTTGAACAATTTAAAGGATAAATTATTACATTATGATACCAACCTCTTCAACCATACTTATTATGGCTTCATATTGTGGTTGTAGTGGAGGTGTATGCTGTCCACCTCCAGTTTTTAGTATATTCCCTCCTTCTGTAGTCCGAGTTTTATGTTTCAATGCTTTCATGTTATCCCATGCTCTTTTAGCCTCACGCTGAAATAAACAGTATGAAAAATACTATTAGCAAATCATTCATAGCAGTGAATATATATTTCATCAACAACAGTGACTATCCTACCTTGTGTACATTGGCATCACATTGAACTCTTAGGTAGTTGCATCCCATGGTGCTTGTTTCTTGCCATCATTCTTCGACCGCCATCCGTTTTTTAGATTCCACGATTGGTCTCTTTTTCATTAGCTGAGCCAGTATCGCCTTTTCATCGGTAGTGAAATTGGCCACTCTTTTAAATATTGTCCGTATTTGTATATTCTCCTAAATAAATGGAAACTTAAATATGAATGGAAGTTCTTCGATCACACAATGTGTGTGTCGTTGAATTTTATTGTTAAGTATCAAAATTGCACTGAAAGGACTTTTATACTTACCATAACATTTATTCATTCAGAATTTCAGATAAAGTATTTCACACAATCACAATTTTATTACAACACAAGTTTCCCGCCCGGTAAATTTGATTTGCTTAACTGACATGTTGGTTGACAACGCAGCGGTGATGCCATAGCTTATATTTCAATGAAAGAACTGATTATTTATCAATTATATTACGTAGGTACCAAGAATAATAGTTTTCAACGTTTATAAACAATGTTTAATGTAATTTAACACTAAAATGTAAAAAAAACCTATTCGAAATTCAAAAAATTGAAAACGCGGCAAACGGATAAAAAGTTAGCGTCATACGAATTTTATCATTATAAACAGTGGATTTATTTTGAACTTGTAGATTTCTATCATCTAATTGCTAATTATTATCACATCAATCTATTATTGGCTGCTATTTAACATCAACATAACATTTTAAATGTGAAAAAAGTCGAAATTCAAACTAACGCGCCAACGATTTTAAAATGATTTTTATCATTAAAAAGAGTGGATTTGTTTTCAACTTGTAGCTTACAATGATCTAATTGCTAATTATTATCATACACATCTATTTTTGGCTGCTTTAAAATAGTTAAAATAAAAGTTTATAAAAAATGCCTCACCTGTAACGAATCTGGAAAAATTATGAAGAAAAAAGATTTTCAGTGTGACCAGATTAGACGAAAATACCGAGGGAAAAATTACCAAAAAACTACCAATACAAGTACTGATTTATTTACACTTATTATATAATCATCATCAAAATAAATGTTATGCGTATGTGTTTGAAAACCTGTAGAGAACACGAGCGGATCACACGCTTTTCATATTTTTAAGGAAATTAGGCTGTTAAGGTGAAGGCGTCAGGGGGTAGCCTGCGAAATTCAAAATTTCTTATATTATGTTTTTTGCATTTTGCAGGCCAGTGGTAGGTTGTATGAAGTTATAATTATCGTTCGCGACTGTAAAACGTATGTAGTTACAGAATTATAATCATCAAAATCGTCAATACAACCCTATACGTTTATTTATGTCAAGGAACGACTTAGGATTTAAAAACCGTTCCTCGATTTAAATGAGCTTGAAGAGCTATTGATGATTTTCAAATAAACTATTTTGATGTTTTAGATTCTATAACTACATACGTCTGCACGAAACCCAGCACTGGCCTGCAAATTGCAAAAAACGTTAGATAATTTGAATTTCGCGGGCCACCCTGGAGCATCAGCCTTTAAAAAAAATGTAATAAGGATACATATACAATGTGTAACAAAATGGGTATAGTCATATGAAAAGGTGTTCTGTAGATCATCAAACTGAACAACTTTCACTATGGGACCACCACCGTAATCGTAAAAAATAATCAACTACATTTGGTCGAGTAGGTATTAGAATTTAGTATGGGGCTTTTGAATATTTTTTCGCGATTACGATGGTGGTTCCATGGAGAAAGTTGTATATTTTGATGGTCTGTAGCACACCCTTTCATATGACTGTACCCTTTCTGTTACACGTTGTATGCATATTTTCTTTTTGAACTAAATTTCTTCAATATATTACTAAAAGATACATTTATTAAAACTAACCAAGATATACCCAAAATCCCAAACTTTCGGAAAAAATACGCAAAAAAATACAGATTTTGAAAGAAAGACTACCAATATAGTATTAAAGTACTGAATCTTGTCACACTCGATCCCGCCAATTTCGTTATTGACATAGACAAGAATCGGACCTCCAAAAAGTTATTGTCTGTGGAAATTATTTCACCAAAATATGAATGTTTTCGTAATTACATTGATTTGATCTACAAATTTTTTTTTCTACCATCACAACAAAAACATGTTACATAATTCTATTTCGCAACATCAATGGAGAGTACAAATTGTTTATCATGTTTTTTTTATATTTCGTTCTTTGTTTTTTCGCGCCCAATATTTATTCGCTAAATTAAGTCAATGAAACATGAACGAAACAGAAAACTATGATCGCAAATATTATTTTAGCATAAGAATAACACCAATGCTTTAATTCAATCAATTTGTATTTAACGAAAAAGTTAAAATGAATAATATTTGCCTAAACGTTTTTTTTTTTAGTTTTCGTAGTAACAAAACGTATGGGAGGGCTAGATAGCTGAGCTTATCTACCGATGTCGAAGGATACGTAGACGTTATCGTCACTTATAGGACGTAAAGCTCACGTATAGTAAGGAAAGACAGAAGTCTTTTATTTATTGTCGCCAACAAGATATCGATTTCTGAGAATAGGTAATTGGGAACGGCCCTTATGTACGCATTAAAATAAAGCTACCAACTGTCACTGTCAATACTCAATAGTAGTGTCAATCTGTCAATGTCAAAGTCAGACAGTTTAGAGAACGTCATGTGAGGTTTGCTTTGCGTTATTTTTTAAAATATACGAGAAATAAATTTTCATTGTGCCTAGACTAATATAATAATGCGTGGTGGCGACACTCGATGCCTAATTTCACCGGTCAGCAAAACGGACCACGCGAGGTGGCCACAGGTGAATACAGCACCGCAGTCTGTCTGTGACTACTGCGCCTTCTCCTGCTTTCCGCGCTCCGGTTCGCCAACAGAAGAAGAGTTACGCGCTGATATCCCGCCACCTTCCACCGTCGGATTCAGCGCCCAGCATCGTGATACACAAAAGGTACAGACATTACCGAAGTAGCCCATCAGTGGCTCGCAAAAGGACGACGAAGAATGCTAAACTGTCGTGGAGACAAAACAATGGCAGAAAACGTCTCGTAATAATTGTGGGATTGCTCTACTCTCGGTTGTCACTGTGTGGATCCTAACATTGCCATATACTTAACCCACCTACACCCAATTACTACTACTGGGGAAAGTAATTCATTAGTATGTTGACGACAGGGTCAATGCTGAGTGCCGGCCGAAGTAACCTAGCATGACTTGAAGCGGTTGGAACTTTAATAGAAAACCTGCTTCATGTCAATGTACTTTGTGTGGTAGTCAAGTACATGGATGTATTTCTCTCTCCAGACTTTTAGTCAGCAGGTGTATTCTACCTCTACCGAAGATAATAATATATGAAAGCGCCTCTAGTGAAGAAAGTGCCCTGAGTCTTTTATGCGGTGTGAAATTTATTTTTACATTCTAAAGCTTTAGTATAAATAATAAAGTATATTAAGTATGGTATTTGTTTAATTATGGACCAGATATGAAATTTTAAGTTGTTTGAAACAAAAGTTATAACATTTATCCATTGCAGCAATTTCCAGATAGCTTAACTGTTATGTGTATATTTAGTATACATTGTATTCATAGTAACTTTTTTTTTGTAAATAAAGCTATTTGATTAAGTACTTATTTTCACAACCTACGAGTAATGCTACTTGTCAAGTAAAATCTTTGTTATTGAAGAATCTAAAGTAGAGATGGAAATATTCTTATCTGATGTATATCAACCGTAAAACAAGCCCTAAGGCTCCTGGGCTAAGGACTATAGAAGCCCTAAGGGCAGTGGCCCTTAGGTCTTCTAAATGTATCTTTAAGTAAAGATACATTTCAAACACAGTTCAGTTCAGTTTTAGGTAGGTACATTTCAAATGTGTTTGTAAATTATTTGCTTATCATTTATGCAATTATGTACCTACCTATTAATAGGTATGGAGTGTGGATCCCTTGCAGGTAAAAGTCTCCTCCAAGTTTGACCACATAGCTCTATTATGTGCGAGGAGCATCCACAACATGCAGTGCAAAAAGTAGGGTTCTTATCAATTAAGCCGTAATGTTTGTCTGTAGTATAATAGTACATAGAAAGTATGCATTAGCATCAATTGTATATGAAATAAAATAATAAATTTCATGATGTCAACATATAATTATGTCCCATGCACACTCACTCCCAATGGCTACATAATAATTTGTAAGGTAGGTATAGGTAGGTACCTAAGTACATACAATTAAAATTGCTGGAGGTGGCCTTGATTCAATTTTCCATTCATCGACAATAGGATAATTAGATACTTGATTTCCTCAAAATCATCATCATCAACCTAAGTACGTCCACTGCTGGTCAATTTGTCTGACTCTACTTTCCATATTTAGGCAGTAGGTAGGTATAGATAGAACATTAAAGGTAGGAGACGCATTGGTTTATGACTCGTCTTCAAGCATAGAGGGATAAAGTTACCTAAACGCAGCTCTCCACAGGTACATAGGTACTCTCTTGCTTAATAACTTTCTCTTATAGTTTTGTACCGACATACTTAAAGCGATCATTATTTTGTTTTTTTTTTTTTATATTACAAGCTTTTATTTAGTTTCTTATTATTACAAGCTTTTATTTAGTTTCACTTGTCCCGATGTTTGTCTGTAATGTGGAATCTTGCAACTTAAATTTGATCCTCTTCCTGGTTACTGATTGACCTGAAATTTTGAACGCCTAAGTTAATCGCGAGGCAATGCAATATTATTATGACATGGAGCTAATCTGATGATAAAGCTGGAAGGTGGTCATAGAAACTCTGAATTCCATCGAGTTTTGTCTCGTTTGATTCGTCTTGAAGAGTACTTCGGTCCTAAATGGTAACCAGAGTTCGATGATGAAACTGGAAGGTGGACATATAATCTTCGTAAAAAATCGACGTTACCACATCTCGTTGATTAGGCCTCTTGTACACACACGGTTTATCGCCGTGAAAATCTACTGTTAATTCGCCGTGTGTAGGCACGGTCGTCAGTGTTGTATGGATCACTATGGAAGCTTGTAGACGTGCATGCGCCGTGTACTGAGCTGTTCTTGGCCGATGTCGCGCCCGGTGATTTAGCTGTGTCATGTACAAGCTCTCACGTTTTTTCAACTGTACGGCTAACACATACGGTTGAACAACCGTGACGTGGACAAGAGGCCTTATTCTTGATGACTACTTTGTATTTAGATGGTATCCAGGGTCTGATGATGGAGCTGGAAGGTCACAATAGGAACTCTGTTATAAAACGACTCAACCCCATCGAATTTGGATTTGTATGATTCGTCTTGATGAGTACTTTTATCTTTAGATGGTATCTAGCGTCTGATAGAAAAGACAATCCCATGGAGTTTGGTCTCGTTTGATTCGTCTTGAAGAGTAGGTACTTCGGCCCTAAATGGTACCTAACCAGAGTTTGATGATGAAGATGGAAGGTGGGCATAGGATCTCCGTAGTAAAACGACGTTACTACATCGAGTTTGAGCACGTATAATTCGTATTGATGAGGTAGGTACCTACTTTGGTGCAGGATGAGTCTAAAAAATCATTTTTCTTAAATTTATCTTTTATTTACAAAATGTGTGCTCAAAACATTACATTGTGCATGCTACGCTACGAATTAGGTACTACGGCCTACAGAAAAACGCCGCTCCGCGCTACGAACATGACGTACCTACCTAGCAAAGTTGCTGCAGGGAAAGGGAAGCCTAATAAGAAATCGGGTGGTCGAGTGGTCCTGACCCTACTTCCCTGCCGCACTGCCGATCGTGCCCTGCAAATCGTGTAATTTAATACTTAAGCCCTTTCATCAGGAATCATAAATAGGTACATAAGTAGGTACCCTAAATACTTACTAAAATGAAAAAAAAAAAATTGAAAGTAAAAAACTTTTTTAAAAACAAGCTTTTATTTAAATGCGCTAAAAATAATAGGTACTTATCTATGTAAGTAATTAGGTACCTACTATTTAGGTACCTACTATAAACTTAAAACGTCATTACACAATCTATATGATACAAAAGCTTTTCGCGAGATTTACCTGTTTAGATAAACAACTAAAAATAAGTACCTACTGGGCAGGGAGTACGATACCCCTTGGTAGGACTGGTTGTCGCGCAACATGGTACCTACCTACTTATTTGGGAAAAGGCTAGGGATGATGATGATGATTAGTAAAGTTTTAAGATCAAGTTTAGTCATTTTATTATTTTTAGAGCATATAAATAAAAGCTTGATTTTACTTTCAATTTTTATTAACTACCTAGCGGTTTGTAAGGTGTATGTTACCCTGGCAAAATGTTGTGCATTTGAGATGTGAGACCTTAACAAATAATTAGAGTATCATAAGGAGCAATTTGCTTACCTAATAATAGCAAAATGTAATAAGGACTCTTAATTTAGAGAAAAGTTGAGGACTTCTTCTAAGGTTTACCTGTTTCAGAAACACGGTTCCCTAAAATTATCTCGATAGAAAAACACCTCAAAGTTAACCTACCTACCAAAAATGAATAATAAATGGATAATATTCAATTTAAAAACTCGGACGCATTGGTTAATGTGTCGTCTTCAAAAATTGATGGCTAAAGTTACGTATTTACGCAGCCCTCCGGCTTAACTTTCTCTTATAGTTTTGTACCTACATATTATATTGAGCGATCATTGTTTTTAGTTGATAGATAGTTAAAGCTATAGTTTGCAAGAGCTCGTCCGCGGAAGTATAACTACCTATCACCACGCTTATTTCAATCGTCAAACGAAATCCTGTGTTTCGTTTCGATTTGAAGGGTGTGGGTGTTAATTAATGGTAGGTACATAAGGCACATTCTATACGTGCACACCAACCTCTAGACTCAGCTCAACGCCAATTGGACAAAAGCGCTTGTGTTTAATTTTAAGTCATCAGGATCCTACATGTTACCATTTAACATCAAGTACCTACTTATACTTATCATAATTTGCTTGTTCCATCGGTTTAAATTATGTAGATAGGTACTTACATAGGTATCTTTTTTGTTCAAGTCTTGGTAGGTTAGGTTAGGTTACCTAACTTTATTTTGTAGGTATTAATTAATAATTTATTGTGATGTCCTTATACCTACCTGCGTGAGTACCTACGTATTTTAGTTATAGTGTTTTAGGTAAACATAGTAGTTAGTAGTATAGTTTTAATAGTAATAGGTAAGTATAGTAACATATTCTAAGTTGGCACGATGCTCTTCTGATGCGATTCTTCAAGTAGATTTTTCAAAAAAATAACCCATTTTCTCACATGAATCGACCACTTAATCAAGCCCCTGAACTTACCGAAAATCGACCATGTAAATAAACCTTCAATGTACAAAATCAATCCTCATTCGGTTGAAACCGTTTGAAGGAATCCAATCGGAAACTATTGGTTCGCAAGCAGCTCGCATTTACAAAACATTCCTGTAGGGGCAAAGCCCTAAATCCAGTGAAGATCCCTTCAAACTCCTAAAATATTTAAAAATTACTTAGAAAAAAAAATCTCATACACCTCAGTCGGATGAATCGTTTGAACGACCTCAATCGGTAAATTATTGGGAAACCGGAAGTAACGCGGCCGCCATTTTGAATCACAGCCGTTTTGAGTCAAATAGATATCCTTTAAAAGCCCTGAAAAACCTAAAATTCGACACAAACTCCCATCAGTGGGATGTGAACCGCTTGAACGACCCCAATCAGACAAGGTTTCGAAAACCGGAAATGACACGGCCGCCATCTTGAATTTCTGAAATGTCACAATTTTTCCAAAGTAAACAGGATACAAACTACCTGTCAGTAAAAAAACGGTGGCTATACGTTGACTTTGTTAGAACAAAAGAATTCACCAAAGTCGGGTCTGACCCGAATATTCATGAACAAATGGCTCTTGGGGCTGCCAGCCGAAAGTAATGAAAATGGTCAAATGTCATTTGAGGCAACCCATTCTTGGTGATTATGCAACATTTTCATTAAAAATATCGTTATTTAAACTTTTCATGTTTTTGGGCAAAACATGGGAAAATACCTTAAAAATGGGGAAAAATTTTGCACCAGGCAACACTCGTCAACACAGAACACAACCGGTTCATCATACAACATAATCCAGTCGGGGGATGCTAACTGACCCATTTATCGTATCGAAAATTTGGATCTTTCGTTTTTTTATAAGATGGCCACACTGTTTGCCATTTTGTTTTTCTAAAAGACGTAATTTTTCTGAAATGTCAAGGATATAGGCTACAAACCGGTGTACTTGGTGCTGCCATCTTTTGAATTTGGTAGAACAAAACAATTCGCCAAAGTAGGGTATGACCCGATAATTCAAGCCCCAGTGGCTCTTGGGGTTGCCAGCTGAAAGTGATAAAAATGGTCAAATGTCATTTGGGGCATCCCATTCTTAGTGATTATATAAAATTTCCATTCAAAATGTCGTTATTTCTACTTTTCAAGTTTTTGGGGAAAATATGGAAAATTACCCTAAAAATGGGGTAAATTTTTGCACCAGGCAACACTACTCAACAAAACACACAACCGCTCGGTACAACTCGAACCCGTCAGATGTTGCCAACTACCCGAAAAATCGTGTCGAAAATTCGGATTTTTAGTCGTTTTTACAAGATGGCCGCCACACCAGACGCCATTTTGTTTTTCTGTAAAGTCATAATTTTCTGGAAATCTCAAGGATACAGGCCACCGACCGGTGTACTCGGTGTTGCCAACTTTTGAGTTTGGTAGAACAAAGTAATTCGCCAAAGTCAGGTCTGACCCGAAAAATCAAAACCCAATGGCTTTCGGGGTTGCCAGCTGAAAGTGATGAAAATGGTCAAATGTCATTTGGAGCATCCCATTCTTGGTGATTATGTGAAACTTTTATTCAAAATGTCGTTATTTCTACTTTTCAGGTTTTCGGGGAAAATCTAGAAAAATACCCTAAAAATGGGGTACATTTTTGCACCAGGCAACACTCCTCAACAAAACACACAACCGCTCGGTACAACTCGAACCCGTCAGATGTTGCCAACTACCCGAAAAATCGTGTCGAAAATTCGGATTTTTAGTCGTTTTTACAAGATGGCCGCCACACACGCAGCCATTTTGTTTTTCTGAAAAGTCATAATTTTCTGGAAATCTCAAGGATACAGGCCACCAACCCGTGTACTCGGTGTTGCCAACTTTTGAGTTTGGTAGAACAAAGTAATTCGCCAAAGTGAAAAAGTCCCAAAAATTAAAAAACTCCATATTTTTTGGGGTTGCCAGTTGAAAGTAATGAAAATGGTCAAATGTCATTTGGGGCTCCCCAAAGTTGCCAGTTACATAAAGTCTCCATTCAAAATATCGTTATTTCTACTTTTCATGTTTTTGAGGAAAATCTGGGAAATTACCCTAAAAATGGGGTAAATTTTTGCACCAGGCAACACTATTCGACCAAACACACAACCGCTCCGTACAACTCGAACCCGTCGGATGTTGCCAACTACCCGAAAAATCGTGTCGAAAATTGAGATTTTTCGTCGTTTTTACAAGATGGCCGCCACACCAGCCGCCGTTTTGTTTTTCTGAAAAGTCATAATTTTCTGGAAATCTCAAGGATACAGGCCACCGACCGGTGTGCTCGGTGTTGCCAACTTTTGAGTTTGGTAGAACAAAGTAATTCGCCAAAGTGAAAAAGTCCCAAAAATGAAAAAGTTCAATATTTTTTGGGGTTGCCAGTTGAAAGGGATGAAAATGGTCAAATGTCATTTGGGGCTCCCCAAAGTTGCCAGCTAGACAAAGTCTCCATTCAAAATGTCGTTATTTCTACTTTTCATGTTTTCGGGGAAAATGTGGCAAAATACCCGAAAAATGGGGAAAATTTTTACACCAGGTAACACTCCTCAACAAAACACACAACCGCTCGGTACAACTCGAACCCGTCAGATGTTGCCAACTACACGAAAAATCCATTTGAAAAAAGTCGTAAATTCCAACTCTTAACAAAATGGCTGCCATAGCGTCCGCCATGTTGGATTTTCAAAATGTCATAATTTTTCTCAATTGCCATTGAAATCGCCTACAAATTGGCAACGTCGAGGTTGGCGACTTTTAAAATCGTTTGAACAAAACAATTTGTCAAAGTCGAGTGAAAAAAGTCGCCAATTTCAAAACGTTCCAGCGCGGCCGCCATCTTGTTTTTTTTTTTCTTTTTGCTTTTTTGTCAAATCACTTTAGACCTTCTACAAAAATTACCAATCGAAATTGGCCCAAGTCCTTTCCTCGCCGAAACCGGAAATGGACTCGGCCGCCATCTTGGATTTGAATCTCCTCTATAATTTTCCTCTACTCGATCGGAAGTACTTTACATTTGTTCAAAACTAACCCCTAACCCATCTCTCACCCATTCCGAGAAACGGCATGTCAATGAGTCAGTGAGTCAGTGAGTGGTCTTGTAGTTTTATATAATATAAACTAGTTGTTGCGTGCTGCGCGAGCTGCAAGCAGCTCGCGTGCTAGTGGTGGTAGCTTGTTTTTTTTTCACTTATAAAACCCCTAAATGTAATATTAATTCTCAAAAATGACCCTAAAAGAAGTTTTCTACTTTTCAACGTCTAGCGCACTGCCAAATTAAGCCCAAAAGGAGTAAAGTTTTCCACTTGATTAAGCTCTAATCATTCTAAATCATCTTGTAACTCGAATAACGAAACCTACCCATATTTTAATTGTTTTCCTAACCCTTATGACATTTTGAGAACCAATAGGAATCCTTTAATCAGTATGAAAACACGTATGAACCCCTAACACATTCTGAAAACTAATTCAATAAAAATAAGATATTAAAATAAAATTAAACTTGAGAATTAATTTAAAGATTTGGAAACCCCATAAGAACCCCTAATATAATCTATAGACTTATTTAAAAACTCAGACCTTCTCTCATTAAAAAAACATTACCCTACAATTTGCTTGTCGACCTACCTGCTACCGGAAAGGTCCTCTACCACCAGACAGGTTTCGAAGCCTATGATATTATTTGTTCAAACACCTAATGGCTATCCCTAAACGTTATGAAGTTACAGTCCTTTCAAGTTTAGGGGAGGTTGGAGGGGGAGGAGAGGGTATACGAATTTCAACGCCCCTCAATAGTATTAAGTGATAATAAAAAACAACCACTATGTGTGCCAGTTTCCGACATACGATGGGGGGCGGGGTGACGGGAAGGGAGAAGGGGTCGCTGTTTATGAATGTGAAAAAAATGTTCCAAATCTGTCAAGTTCTGAAAACCGGCTAAGGAGGGGGGGGGGGGCAAAGGGGCCCAGCTTTGAAAATTGTTTTTCTTTGTCGAGCTTCCTCTATACGAATCCGTAAAAAAAACAGAACACGGATCTCTTAGTTTCCGAGATAGGATGAGGGGGAGAGGGCGGTGTCGGGGGGGGGGGAGAACGGGAGTTTTGAAAATTGATTTCATTATTTATTAAAATAACATGGGAGACTAACACCTAAAACAAACAGATCAAGGACAGTACAATAGTCTGATAGCCAAACCAATTTCGGACCGATCCTGGTCGCCGACCAGGTCGCCGGCTCGCTACGCTCGCCACCTCCCCACTCCGATCCACTCAGGACCTGCCTACCACCGGAAACCTAACATGACATCATCGCCACGCTACGGGGTCGCCAGCTCGCTTCGCTCGCTATCTCCCGCTTCGCTTTACCGATATCACCACCGGGCAGGTTTTCAGTCGACGGCTCGCTACGCTCGTCGCCTCCCCACTTCACTCTACTCAAGACCTGCCTACCACCGGAAAGCTACCGTGATCTTATCCCAACGCTACGGGGTCGCCGACTCGCTTCGCTCGCCACCTCCCCCCTTCGCTTTACCGGTACCACCACCGGGCAGGTTTTCAGTCAACGGCTCGCTACGCTCGCCACCTCCCCACTTCGCTCCACTCAAGACCTGCCTACCACCGGAAAGCTACCGTGATCTTATCCTCACGCTATGGGGTCACCGGCTCGCTTCGCTCGCCACCTCCCCCCTTCGCTTTACCGGTACCACCACCGGACAGGTTTTCAGTCGACGGCTCGCTACTCTCGCCACCTCCCCACTTTGCTCCACTCAAGTCCTGCCTACCACCGGAAAGCTACCGTGACCTAATCCTCACGCTATGGGGTCACCGGCTCGCTTCGCTCGCCACCTCCCCCCTTCGCTTTACCGGTACCACCATTGGACAGGTTTTCAGTGGACGGCTCGCTACGCTCGCCACCTCTCACTTCGCTCCACTCAAGACCTGCCTACCACCGGAAAGCTACCGTGGTCTTTTCATGCTACGGGGTCGCCGACACGCTTCGCTCGCCACCTCCCCCAATTCGCTTTACCGGTACCATCACCGGACAGGTTTTCAGTCGACGGCTCGCTACGCTCGCCACCTCCCCACTTTGCTCCACTCAAGTCCTGCCTACCACCGGAAACCTACCGTGACCTTTATCCCCACGCTACGGAGTCACCGGCTCGCTTCGCTCGCTACCTCTCCCCCTTCACTTTACCGGTACCACCACCGGTAATAGTCACCGGCTCGCTACGCTCGCCACCTCCTCACTTCGTTCCACTCAGGACCTGCCTACCACCAGAATGCTACCGTGACCTTATACTTATGAAATGGGGTCGCCGGCTCGCTTCCCTCGCCACCTCCCCACCACCACCGGACGGGTTTCAACGCCAAATATAATATTTGTTCAAACACCGATCGGCTATCTCTAACCGTAATGAAGTTACAGCCCTTTCTATTTGAGGGGAGGTTGGGGAGAGATGGGAAGGATACACAAATTTCACCACCAAAGGAAACCTTACATCGATCATATAAATAAACCCCTCTATGTACAAAATCAATTCTCATTCGGTCGAAACCGTTTGAAGGAACCCAATCGTAAACTACTACTACTATTCGTTCGCGAGCAGCTCGCGTCTACAAAATATTCTTGTAGGGGCATAGCCCTAAAACCAGTAAAGATCCCGCGAAACCCCTTAAATATCTTGAAATTTGAAAAAAAACTCTTACACCGTTTGAACGACCCCAATCGGACAAGGTTTCGGAAACCGAAACGACACGGCCGCCATCTTGAATTTCTGATATGTCACAATTTTTCCAAACTAACCAGGATACAAGCTACCTGGCAGTAAACAAACGGTGGCTATACGTTGACTTTGGAAGAACAAAACAATTCGCCAAAGTAGGGTCTGACCCGAAAATTCAAGCCCCAGTGACTCTCGGGGCTGCCAGCTGAAAGTGATGAAAATGGACAAATGACATTTGGGGCACCTCATTCTTGGTAGTTATGCAACATTTTCATTTAAAATGTCGTCATTTCTACTTTTCTTGTTTTCGGAGAAAATCTGAAAAAATACCCTGAAAGTGGGGAGAATTTTTGTACCCATCAACACTTGTCCATGAAGAACATAACCGGTTCATACATCACAATCCGGTCGGGGTATGCCAGCTGTCCCATTTATCATGTCGAAAATTTGGATTTTTGACAATTTTACAAGATGGCCGCTACACTGTCCGCCATCTTGATTTTCTGAAAAGTCATAATTTTGCTGATATCTCAAGGATACAGGCCACCGACCGGTGTACTTTTCGTTGCCAACTTTTGAGTTTGGTAGAACAAAACAATTCGCCAAAGTTGGGTCTGACCCGAAAATTCAAGCCCCAATGGCGCTCGGGGTTGCCAGCTGAAAGTGATGAAAGTGGTCAAATGTCATTTGAAGCACCCCATTCTTAGTAGTTATGCAACATTTTTATTCAAAATGTCATTATTTCTACTTTTCAAGTTTTTGGGGAAAATCTGGGAAAATACCCAAAAAATGGGAAAAAAAATTGAACCAGGCAACACTCGTCAACACAGAACACAACCGGTTCATACAAGATAATCCAGTCGGGGGATACTAACTGACCCATTTATCGTATCGAAAATTTGAAATTTTCGTCTTTTTTATAAGATGGCCACACTGTCTGCCATTTTGTTTTTCTAAAAAGTCATAATTTTTCTGAAATGTCAAGGATATAGGCTACAAACCGGTGTACGTGGTGTAGCCAACTTTTGAGTTTGGTAGAACAAAGTAATTCGCCAAAGTCAGGTCTGATCCGAAAATTCAAACCCCAATGGCTTTCGGGTTGCCAGTTCAAAGTGATGAAAATGGTCAAATGTCATTTGGAGCATCCCATTCTTGGTGATTATGTAAAATTTCTATTCAAAATGTCGTTATTTCTACTTTTCGTGTTTTTGGGGAAAATCTGGGAAATTACCCTAATAATGGGGAAATGTTTTAATCCAGGCAACACTAATTAAGAAAACACTCAACCGCTCCGTACAACTCGAACCCGTCACATGTTGCCAACTACCCGAAAAATCGTGTCGAAAATTCCGATTTTTAGTCATTTTTACAAGATGCCGCCACACGAGCCGCCATTTTGTTTTTCTGAAAAGTCATAATTTTCTGGAAATCTCAAGGATACAAGCCACCGACGGGTGTACTCGGTGTTGTCAACTTTTGAGTTTGGTAGAACAAAGTAATTCGCCAAAGTCAGGTCTGACCCGAAAATTAAAACCCCAATGGCTTTCGGGGTTGCCAGTTGAAAGTGATGAAAATGGTCAATGTCATTTCAGGCATCCCATTCTTGGTGATTATGTAAAACTTTTATTCAAAATGTCGTTATTTCTACTTTTCAAGTTTTTGGGGAAAATCTGGGAAAATACCCTTAAAATGGGGAAAATTTTTGCACCAGGAAACATTCTTTAACAAAACACACAACCGCTCGGTACAACTCGAACCCGTCGGATGTTGCCAACTGCCCGAAAAATCGTGTTGAAAATAAGGATTTTTCGTCAGTTTTACAAGATGGCCGCCACACCAGCCGCCATTTTGTTTTTCTGTAAAGTCATAATTTTCCTGAAATCTCAAGGATACAAGCCACCGACGGGTGTACTCGGTGTTGCCAACTTTTGAGTTTGGTAGAACAAAGTAATTCGCCAAAGTCAGGTCTAACCCGAAAATTTAAACCCCAATGGCCCTCGGGGTTGCCAGCTGAAAGTGATGAAAATGGTTAAATGTCATTTGGGGCATACCATTCTTGGCGATTATGTAAAACTTTTATTCAAAATGTCGTTATTTCTACTTTTCATGTTTTCGGGGAAAATCAGGGAAGGTACCCCAAAAATCGGGAAAAATTTTGCACCAGGCAATACTACTCAACAAATTACACAACCGCTCGGTACAACTCGAACCCGTCAGATGTTGCCAACTACCCGAAAAATCGTGTCGAAAATTCAGATTTTTAGTCGTTTTTACAAGATGGCCGCCACACACGCCGCCATTTTGTTTTTCTGAAAAGTCATAATTTTCTGGAAATCTCAAGGATACAGGCCACCGACCGGTGTAGTCGGTGTTGCCAACTTTTGAGTTTGGTAGAACAAAGTAATTCGCCAAAGTGAAAAAGTCCCGAAAATGAAAAAGTTCAATATTTTTTGGGGTTGCCAGTCGAAACTGATGAAAATGGTCAAATGTCATTTGGGGCTCCCCAAAGTTGCCAGCTAGACAAAGTCTCCATTCAAAATGTCGTTATTTCTACTTTTCATGTTTTCGGGGAAAATCTGGGAAAATACCCTAAAAACAGGGAAAATTTTTGCACCTGGCAACACTCCTTAACAAAACACACAACCGCTTGGTACAACTCGAACCCGTCAGATGTTGCCAACTACACGAAAAATCCATTTGAAAAAAGTCGTAAATTCCAACTCTTAACAAAATGGCCGCCATAGCGTCCGCCATGTTGGATTTTCAAAATGTCATAATTTTTCTCAATTGCCACTGAAATCACCCACAAATTGGCAAGGTTAATGTTGCCGACTTTAAAAATCGGTAGAAGAAAACAATTCGTCAAAGTCGAGTGAAAAAAGTCGCAAATTTCAAAACGTCCCAGCGCGGCCGCCATCTTGTTTTTTTTTTTTTTTTTACTTTTTTTTAAATCACTCCAAACTTTTAACAAAACCTACGCGTCGAAATTGGCCCAAGTCCTTTCCTCGCCGAAACCGGAAATGGACTCGGCCGCCATCTTGGATTTGAATCTCCTCTATAATTTTCCTCTACTCGACCGGAAGTGCTTGTCATTTTTCCAAAACATACCCCTAACCCATCTCTCACCCATTCCGAGAAACGACATGTCAATCAGTGAGTGAGTGAGTGGTGTTGTAGTTTTATATAATATAAACTTGTAGTTTTATATAATATAAACTAGTGGTGGTAGCTTGTTTTTTTTTGTCACTTTTAAAACCCCTAAATGTAATATTAATTCTCAAAAATGACCCTAAAAGAAGTTTTCTACTTTTCAAAGTCTAGTGCACTGCCAAATTAAGCCCAAAAGGACTAAAGGTTTCCACTTGATTAAGCTCTAATCATTCTAAATCATCTTCTAACTCGAATAACGAAACCTACCCATATTTTAATTGTTTTCCTTCCCCTTATGACATTTTGAGAACCAATAGGAATCCTTAAATCAGTATGAAAACACGAACCCCTAACACATTCTGAAAACTTATTCAATAAAAATAAGACATTAAAATAAAATTAAACTTGAGAATTAATTTAAAGATTTCTAAACCCCATAAGAACCCCTAATATAATCTATAAACGTATTTAAAAACTCAGACATTCTCTCATTAAAAAAACATTACCCTACAATTTGCTTGTCGACCTACCTGCTACCGGAAAGGTCCTCTACCACCAGACAGGTTTCGACGCCTATGATAATATTTGTTCAAACACCTAATGGCTATCCCTAACCGTTATGAAGTTGCAGTCCTTTCAAGTTTAGGGGAGGTTGGAGGGGGAGGAGAGGGTATACGAATTTCAACGTCCCTCACTACTATTAAGTGAGAATTAAAAACAACCACTATGTGTGTGCCAGTTTCCGAGATACGATGAGGGCGGTGTGACGGAAAGGGAGAAAGGGACAGGGGTCGCTGTTTATGAATGTGAAAAAAAATGTTCCAAATCTTTCAAATTCTGAAAACCAGGTAAGGGGGGAGAGGGGGGGGGGGCAAAGGTGGCAGCTTTGAAAATGGTTTTTCCTTGTCGAGCTTCCTCTATACGAATCCGTAAAAAAAAACAGAACACAGATCTCTTAGTTTAGGGGGTGAGAACGGGAGTTTTGAAAATTGATTAAATTATTTATTAAAATAACATGGGAGACTAACAGCTAAAAGTAACAGATCAAGGACAGTACAATAGTCTGATAGCCAAACCAATTTCGGACCGATCCTGGTCGCCGACCAGGTCGCCGGCTCGCTACGCTCGCCACCTCCCCACTCCGATCCACTCAGGACCTGCCTACCACCGGAAACCTAACAAGACATCATCGCCACGCTACGGGGTCGCCAGCTCGCTTCGCTCGCTATCTCCCGCTTCGCTTCACCGATATCACCACCGGGCAGGTTTTCAGTCAACGGCTCGCTACGCTCGCCACCTCCCCACTTCGCTCCACTCAAGACCTGCCTACCACCGGAAAGCTACCGTGATCTTATCCTCACGCTATGAGGTCACCGGCTCGCTACGCTCGCCACCTCCCCCCTTCGCTTTACCGGTACCACCACCGGACAGGTTTTCAGTCGACGGCTCGCTACGCTCGCCACCTCTCCACTTCGCTCCACTCAGGATTTGCCTACCGACAGAAAGCTACCGTGACCTTATCCCCACGCTACGGGGTCGTCGGCTCGCTTCGCTCGCCACCTCCCCACCACCACCACCGGACAGGTTTTCAGTCGACGGCTCGCTACGCTCGCCACCTCCCCGCTTTGCTCCACTCAAGTCCTGCCTACCACCGGAAAGCTACCGTGACCTTATCCTCACGCTATGGGGTCACCGGCTCGCTTCGCTCGCCACCTCCCCCCTTCGCTTTACCGGTACCACCACCGGACAGGTTTTCAGTCAACGGCTCGCTACGCTCGCCACCTCTCCACTTCGCTCCACTCAGGATTTGCCTACCGACAGAAAGCTACCGTGACCTTATCCCCACGCTACGGAGTCACCGGCTCGCTTCGCTCGCCACCTCCCCCCTTCACATTACCGGTACCACCACCGAACTGGTTTTCGGTCACCGGCTCGCTACGCTCGCCACCTCTCCACTTCGCTCCACTCAGGATTTGCCTACCGACAGAAAGCTACCGTGACCTTATCCCCACGCTACGGGATCACCGGCTCGCTTCGCTCGCCACCTCCCCCCTTCACTTTACCGGTACCACCACCGGACTGGTTTTCGGTCACCGGCTCGCTACGCTCGCCACCTCCTCACTTTGCTCCACTCAGGACCTTCCTACCACCGGAATGCTATCGTGACCTTATCCCCACGCTACGGGGTCGCCGGCTCGCTTCGCTCGCCACCTCCCCACCATTATCACCGGACAGGTTCCAACGCCTACTGTAAAATTTGTTCAAACACCTAACGGCTATCTCTTACCGTAATGAACTTACAGCCCTTTCTATTTTAGGGGAGGTTGGGGAGAGGTGGGAAGGGTACACAAATTTCACCTCCAAAGGAACCCTAAAATCGACCAAATAAATAAACCCCTCAATGTACGAAATCAATCCTCATTCGGTCGAAACCATTTGAAGGATCGTAAACTATTGGTTCGCGAGCAGCTCGCGTCTACAAAATATTCCTGTAGGGACAAAGCCCTAAAATCAGTGAAGATCCCTTGAAACCCCTTAAATATCCTAAAATTTGAAAAAAACTCTTACACCTCAGTTGGATGAATCGTTTGAACGACCTCAATCGGTAAATTTTTGGGAAACCGGAAGTAACGCGGCCGCCATTTTGAATTACAGCCGTCTTAAGTCAAGTAGATATCCTTGAAAGCCCTGAAAAACCTAAAATTCGACACAAACTCATCAGTGGGATGTGAACCACTTGAACGACCCCAATCGGACAAGGTTTCAGAAACCGGAAATGACACGGCCGCCATCTTGAATTTCTGAAATGTCATAATTTTTCCAAACTAATCATAATGAAAGCTACCTGTCAGTAAAAAAACGGTGGCTATACGTTGGCTTTGGTAGAACAAAAGAATTCGCCAGTCGGGTCTGACCCGAAAATTCAAGCCCCGATGGCGCTCGGGGTTGCCAGCTTAAAGTGATAAAAATGGTCAAATGTCATTTGACGCACCCCATTCTTAGTAGTTATGCAACATTTATATTCAAAATATCATTATTTCTACTTTTCAAGTTTTTGGGGAAAATCTGAGAAAATACCCAAAAAATGGGGAAATTTTTTGCACCAAGCAATACTCCTCAACAAAACACACAACCGTTTCATACAACGCAATCCAGTCGGGGGATGCCAGCTGTCCCGTTTATCGTGTCCAAAAGTGGGATTTTTCGTATTTATTAAGATGGCTGCCACACTGTCCGCCATTTTGTTTTTCTGTGAAGTCATAATTTTCGTGAAATCTCAAGGTTACAGGCCACTGAACGGTGTACTCGGTGTAGCCAACTTTTGAGTTTGGTAGAACAAAGTAATTCGCCAAAATCAGGTCTGACCCGAAAATTCAAGCCCCAATGGCTCTCGGGGTTACCAGTTGAAAGTGATGAAAATGGTCAAATGTCATTTGTGGCACCCCATTCTTGGTGGCAATACACAATTTCTATTCCAAATGTCGTTATTTCTACTTTTCATGATTTTAGGCAAAATCTGGGAAAATACACTAAAAACGGGGAAATTTTTGGCACCAGGCAACACTCCTTAGCGTAACACACAACCACTTGGTACAACTCAAACCCGGCGGATGTTGCCAACGACCCGAAAAATCGTGTTGAAAATTGAAAATAAGGATTTTTCGTCAGTTTTACAAGATGGCCGCCACATCAGCCGCCATTTTGTTTTTCTGTGAAGTCATAATTTTCCTGAAATCTCAAGGATACAGGCCACCGACCGGTGTACTTGGTGTGGCCAACTTTTGAGTTTAGTAGAACAAAGTAATTCGCCAAAGTCAGGTCTGACCCGAAAATTCAAACCCCAATGGCTTTCGGGGTTGCCAGCTGAAAGTGATGAAAATGGTCAAATGTCATTCGGAGCATCTCATTCTTGGTGAATAAGTAAAACTTTTATTCGAAATGTCGTTATTTCTACTTTTCATATTTTTGGGGAAAATCTGGAAAATTACCCTAAAAATGGGGTAAATTTTTGCACCAGGCAACACTACTCAATAAAACACACAACCGCTCGGTACAATTTGAACCCGTCAGATGTTGCCAACTACCCGAAAAATCGTGTCGAAAATTGAGATTTTTCGTCGTTTTTACAAGATGGCCGCCACACACGCCGCCATTTTGTTTTTCTGAAAAGTCATAATTTTCTGGAAATCTCAAGGATACAGGCCACCAACCGGTGTTCTCGGTGTTGCCAACTTTTGAGTTTGGTAGAACAAAGTAATTCGCCAAATTCAGGTCTGACCCGAAAATTCAAACCCCAATGGCTTTCGGGGTTGCCAGCTGAAAGTGATGAAAATGATCAAATGTCATTTGGGGCATCCCATTCTTGGTGATTATGTAAAACTTTTATTCAAAATGTCGTTATTTCTACTTTTCATGTTTTCGGGGAAAATCTGGGAAAATACCCTAAAACTGGGGAAAATTTTTGCACCAGGCAACACTCCTCAACAAAACACACAACCGCTCGGTACAACTCGAACCCGTCAGATGTTGCCAACTACCCGAAAAATCGTGTCGAAAATTCGGATTTTTTGTCGTTTTTACAAGATGGCCGCCACACCAGCCGCCATTTTATTTTTCTGAAAAGTCATAATTTTCTGGAAATCTCAAGGATACAGGCCACCGACCGGTGTGCTCGGTGTTGCCAACTTTTGAGTTTGGTAGAACAAAGTAATTCGCCAAAGTGAAAAAGCCCCAAAAATGAAAAAGTTCAATATTTTTTGGGGTTGCCAGTTGAAAGTGATGAAAATGGTCAAATGTCATTTGGGGCACCCCAAAGTTGCCAGCTAGACAAAGTCTCCATTCAAAATGTCGTTATTTCTACTTTTCATGTTTTCGGGGAAAATCTGGAAAAATACCCGAAAAATGGGGAAAATTTTTGCACCAGGCAACACTCCTTAACAAAACACACAACCGCTCGGTACAACTCGAACCCGTCAGATGTTGCCAACTACCCGAAAAATCGTGTCGAAAATTCGGAGTTTTTGTCGTTTTTACAAGATGGCCGCCACACCAGACGCCATTTTGTTTTTCTGAAAAGTCATAATTTTCTGGAAATCTTAAGGATACAGGCCACCAACCAGTGTACTCGGTGTTGCCAGCTTTTGAGATTGGTAGAACAAAGTAATTCGCCAAAGTGAAAAAGTCCCAAAAATGAAAAAGTTCAATATTTTTTGGGGTTGCCAGTTGAAAGTGATGAAAATGGTCAAATGTCATTTGGGGCTCCCCAAAGTTGCCAGCTAGACAAAGTCTCTATTCAAAATGTCGTTATTTCTACTTTTCATGTTTTCGGGGAAAATCTGAGAAAATACCCTAAAAATGGGGAAAATTTTTGCACCAGGCAACACTCCTCAACAAAACACACAACCGCTCGGTACAACTCGAATCCGTCAGATGTTGCCAACTACACGAAAAATCCATTTGAAAAAAGTCGTAAATTCCACCATTTTACAAAATGGCCGCCGCAGCGTCCGCCATGTTGGATTTTCAAAATGTCATAATTTTTCTCAATTGCCATTGAAATCGCCTACAAATTGGCAACGTCGAGGTTGGCGACTTTTAAAATCGTTAGAACAAAACAATTTGTCAAAGTCGACTGAAAAAAGTCGCCAAATTCAAAACGTCCCAGCGCGGCCGCCATCTTGTTTTTTTTTTTTTTTTTACTTTTTTTTCAAATCACTTTAGACCTTTTACAAAACCTACCAGTCCAAATCGGTCCAAGTCCTTTCCTCGCCGAAACCGGAAATGGACTCGGCCGCCATCTTGGATTTGAATCTCCTCTATAATTTTCCTCTACTCGACCGGAAGTGCTTGTCATTTTTCCAAAACATACCCCTAACCCATCTCTCACCCATTCCGAGAAACGACATGTCAATCAGTGAGTGAGTGAGTGGTGTTGTAGTTTTATATAATATAAACTAGCTGTTGCGTGCTGCGCGAGCTGCAAGCAGCTCGCGTGCTAGTGGTGGTGGTAGTTTTTCGTTCACTTGTAAAACCCCTAAATGTAATATTCATTCTCAAAAATGACCCTAAAAGAAGTTTTCTACTTTTCAAAGTTTACTGCACCGCCAAATTAAGCCCAAAAGGACTAAAGGTTTCCACTTGATTAGGCTCTAATCATTCTAAATCATCTTCTAACTCGAATAACGAAACCTACCCATATTTTAATTGTTTTCCTTACCCTTATGACATTTTGAGAACCAATAGGAATCCTTAAATCAGTATGAAAACACTTAAGAACCCCTAATACATTCTGAAAACTAATTCAATAAAAAATAAGATATTGAAATAAATTTAAACTTGATAATTAATTTAAAGATTTGGAAACCCCATAAGAACTCCTAATATAATCTATAAACTTATTTAAAAACTCAGACCTTCTCTCATTAAAAAAACATTACCCTACGATTTGCTTGTCGACCTACCTGCTACCGGAAAGGTCCTCTACCACCAGACAGGTTTCGATGCCTACGATAATATTTGTTCAAACACCTAATGGCTATCCCTAACCGTTATGAAGTTACAGTCCTTTCAAGTTTAGGGGAGGTTGGAGGGGGAGGAGAGGGTATACGAATTTCAACGCCCCTCAATAGTATTAAGTGAGAATTAAAAACAACCACTATATGTGCCAGTTTCCAAGATACGATGGGGGGCGGGGTGACGGGAAGGGAGAAAGGGTCGCTGTTTATGAATGTGAAAAAAAATGTTCCGAATCTCTCAAGGTCTAAAAACCGGCTAAGGGGGGAGAGGGGGGGGGCAAAGGGGGCAGCTTTGAAAATTGTTTTTCTTTGTCGAGCTTCCTCTATACGAATCCGTAAAAAAAAAACAGAACACGGATCTCTTAGTTAGTGAGTACTACTCCGAGATACGATGAGTGGGAGGGGAGGGGGTGGAGGGGGGAGGGGAGAACGGGAGTTTTGAAAATTGGTTTTATTATTTATTAAAATAACATGGAAGACTAACACCTAAAACAAACAGATCAAGGACAGTACAATAGTCTGATAGCCAAACCAACTTTGGACCGGTCCTGGTCGCCGACCTGGTCGCCGGCTCGCTGCGCTCGCCACCTCCCCACTCCGATCCACTCAGGACCTGCCTACCACCGGAAAGCTACCGTGACCTTATCCTCACGCTATGGTGTCACTGGCTCGCTTCGCTCGCCACCTCCCCCCTTCGCTTTACCGGTACCACCACCGGACAGGTTTTCAGTCGACGGCTCACTACGCTCGCCACCCCCCACTTTGCTCCACTCAAGTCCTGCCTACCACCGGAAAGCTACCGTGACCTTATCCTCACGCTATGGGGTCACCGGCTCGCTTCGCTCGCCACCTCCCCACCACCACCACCGGACAGGTTTTCAGTCGACGGCTCGCTACGCTCGCCACCTCCCCACTTTGCTCCACTCAAGTCCTGCCTATCACCGGAAAGCTAGCGTAACCTTTATCTCCACGCTATGGGGTCACCGGCTCGCTTCGCTCGCCACCTCCACCCTTCGCTTTACCGGTACTACCACTGGACAGGTTTTCAGTCAACGGCTCGCTACGCTCGCCACCTCCCGACTTCGCTCCACTCAGGACTTGCCTACCGACGGAAAGCTACCGTGACCTTATCCCCACACTACGGGGTCGCCGACTCGCTTCGCTCGTCACCTTCCCCCTTCGCTTTACCGGTACCACCACCGGACAGGTTTTCAGTCGATGGCTCGCTACGCTCGCCACCTCCACACTTCGCTCCACTCAGGACCTGCCTACCGACGAAAAGCTACCGTGACCTTATCCCCACGCTACGGAGTCACCGGCTTGCTTCGCTCGCCACCTCCCCCCTTCACCTTACCGGTACCAGCACCAGTAATAGTCGCCGGCTCGCTACGCTCGGCACCTCCTCACTTCGTTCCACTCAGGACCTGCCTACCACCGGAATGCTACCGTGACCTTATCCTTATGCAACGGGGTCGCCGGTTCGCTTCCGTCGCCACCTCCCCACCACCACCGGACGGGTTTCAACGCCTAATATAATATTTGTTCAAACACCTATCGGCTATCTCTAACCGTAATGAAGTTACAGCCCTTTCTATTTGAGGGGAGGTAGGGGAGAGGTGGGAAGGATACACAAATTTCACCACCAAAGGAACACAAACAATTCATACAACGCAATCCAGTCGGGGGATGTCAGCTGTCCCGTTTATCGTGTCGAAAAGTGGTATTTTTCGTATTTATTAAGATGGCCGCCAACCTGTCCGCCATCTTGTTTTTATGTAAAGTCATAATTTTTCTGAAATTTCAAGGAAACAGGCTACAGACCGGTTTACTTGATGTTGCCAATTTTTGAGTTTGGTAGAACAAAAGAATTCGCCAAAATACGGTCTGACCCGAAAATTCAAGCCCCAATGGCTCTCGGGGTTGCCAGCTGAAAGTGATGAAACTGGTCAAATGTCATTTGAGGCATCTCATTATTAGTAGTTATGCAACATTTCCATTCAAAATATCGGTATTTCCACTTTTCATGTTTTTGGGGAAAATCTGAGAAAATACCCTTAAAACGGGGAAAAAATTTGCACCACGCAACACTCCTTGACAAAACACACAAACCATTCATACAACGCAATCCAGTCGGGGGATACTAACTGACCCATTCATCGTATCGAAAATTTGAAATTTTCGTCTTTTTTATAAGATGGCCACACTGTCCGCCATTTTGTTTTTCTAAAAAGTCATAATTTTTCTAAAATGTCAAGGATATAGGCTACAAACCGGTGTACTTGGTGCTGCCAACTTTTGAATTTGGTAGAACAAAACAATTCGCCAAAGTTGGGTCTGACCCGAAAATTCAAGCCCCAATGGCGCTCGGGGTTGCCAGCTGAAAGTGATGAAAATGGTCAAATGTCATTTGAAGCACCCCATTCTTAGTAGTTATGCAACATTTATATTCAAAATGTCATTATTTCTACTTTTCAAGTTTTTGGGGAAAATCTGGGAAAATACCCAACAAATGAAAAAAAAATTGAACCACGCAACACTCGTCAACACAGAACACAACCGGTTCATACAAGATAATCCAGTCGGGGGATACTAACTGACCCATTTATCGTATCGAAAAATTTGAAATTTTCGTCTTTTTTATAAGATGGCCACACTGTCCGCCATTTTGTTTTTCTAAAAAGTCATAATTTTTCTGAAATGTCAAGGATATAGGCTACAAACCGGTGTAATTGGTGTAGCCAACTTTTGAGTTTGGTAGAACAAAGTAATTCGCCAAAGTCAGGTCTGATCCGAAAATTCAAACCCCAATGGCTTTCGGGGTTGCCAGCTGAAAGTGATGAAAATGGTCAAATGTCATTTGGGGCATCCCATTCTTGGTGATTATTTGAAACTTTTATTCAAAATGTCGTTATTTCTACTTTTCATGTTTTTGGGGAAAATCTGGGAAATTACCCTAAAACTGGGGAAATGTTTTAATCCAGGCAATACTACTCAACAAAACACACAATCGCTCGGTACAACTCGAACCCGTCAGATGTTGCCAACTACCCGAAAAATCGTGTCGGAAATTCGGATTTTTTGTCGTTTTTACAAGATGGCCGCCACACCAGCCGCCATTTTGTTTTTCTGAAAAGTCATAATTTTCTGGAAATTTCAAGGATACAGGCCACCAACCAGTGTACTCGGTGTTGCCAACTTTTGAGTTTGGTAGAACAAAGTAATTCGCCAAAGTCAGGTCTGACCCGAAAATTCAAACCCCAATGGCTTTCGGGGTTGCCAGTTGAAAGTGATGAAAATGGTCAAATGTCATTTGGGGCATTCTATTCTTAGTGATTATATAAAATTTCCATTCAAAATGTCGTTATTTCTACTTTTCAAGTTTTTGGGGAAAATCTGGGAAAATACCCTAAAACTGGGGAAAATTTTTGCACCAGGCAACACTCCCCAACAAAACACACAACCGTTTAGTACAACTCGAACCCGTCAGATGTTGCCAACTACACGAAAAATCGTGTCGAAAATTCGGATTTTTCGTCGTTTTTACAAGATGGCCGCCACACACGCCGCCATTTTGTTTTTCTGTAAAGTCATAATTTTCTGGAAATCTCAAAGATACAGGCCACCGACCGGTGTGCTCGGTGTTGCCAACTTTTGAGTTTGGTAGAACAAAGTAATTCACCAAAGTGAAAAAGTCCCAAAAATGAAAAAGTTCAATATTTTTTGGGGTTGCCAGTTGATATGGATGAAAATGGTCAAATGTCATTTGGGGCTCCCCAAAGTTGCCAGCTAGACAAAGTCTCCATTCAAAATGTCGTTATTTCTACTTTTCATGTTTTCGGGGAAAATCTGGGAAAGTACCCTAAAAACGGGGAAAATTTTTGCACCAGGCAACACTCCTCAACAAAACACACAACCGCTCGTTACAACTTGAACCCGTCAGATGTTGCCAACTACACGAAAAATCCATTTGAAAAATGTCAAAAATTCCACCATTTCACAAAATGGCCGCCACAGCGCCCGCCATGTTGGATTTTCAAAATGTCATAATTTTTCTCAATTGCCATTGAAATGACCTACAAATTGGCTAGGTCAGTATCTTGCGACTTTAAACTCGGTAGAACAAAACAATTGGTCAAAGTCGAGTGAAAAAAGTCGCAAATTTCAAACCGTCCCAGCGCGGCCGCCATCTTGTTTTTTTTTTTTTTTTTGCTTTTTTTTCAAATCACTTTAGCCCTTCTACAAAAATTACCAATCGAAATTGGCCCAAGTCCTTTCCTCGCCGAAACCGGAAATGGACTCGGCCGCCATCTTGGATTTGAATCTCCTCTATAATTTTCCTCTACTCGACCGGAAGTGCTTGTCATTTTTCCAAAACTAACCCCTAACCCATCTCTCACCCATTCCGAGAAACGGCATGTCAATGAGTGAGTGAGTCAGTGGCTTTGTAGTTTTATATAATATAAACTAGCTGTTGCGTGCTGCGCGAGCTGCAAGCAGCTCGCGTGCTAGTGGTGGTAGCTTGTTTTTGTTTGTCACTTTTAAAACCCCTAAATGTAATATTAATTCTCAAAAATGACCCTAAAAGAAGTTTTCTACTTTTCAAAGTCTAGTGCACTGCCAAATTAAGCCCAAAAGGACTAAAGGTTTCCACTTGATTAAGCTCTAATCATTCTAAATCATCTTCTAACTCGAATAACGAAACCTACCCATATTTTAATTGTTTTCCTTCCCCTTATGACATTTTGAGAACCAATAGGAATCCTTAAATCAGTATGAAAACACGAACCCCTAACACATTCTGAAAACTAATTCAATAAAAATAAGTTATTAAAATAAAATTAAACTTGAGAATTAATTTAAAGATTTGGAAACCCCATAAGAAATCTTAATATAATCTATAAACTTATTTAAAAACTCAGACCTTCTCTCGTTAAAAACCATTACCCTACAATTTGCCTGTCGACCTACCTGCTACCGGAAAGGTCATCTACCACCAGACTGGTTTCGACGCCTATGATAATATTTGTTCAAACACCTAATGGCTATCCCAAACCGTTATGAAGTTACAGTCCTTTCAAGTTTAGGGGAGGTTGGAGGGGGAGGAGAGGGTATACGAATTTCAACGCCCCTCAATAGTATTAAGTGAGAATTAAAAACAACCACTATGTGTGCCAGTTTCCGAGATACGATGGGGGGCGGGTTGACGGGAAGGGAGAAGGGGTCGCTGTTTATGAATGTGAAAAAAAATGTTCCAAATCTCTCAAGTTCTGAAAACCGGCTAAAGCTCGTGCTCTCGCTCGTCGGTCGAGCTTCCTCTATACGAATCCGTAAAAAAAACAGAACACGGATCTCTTAGTTTCCGAGATACGATGAGGGGGAGGGGGAGGGGGGGGGGAGAACGGGAGTTTTGAAAATTGATTTTATTATTTATTATAATAACATGGAAGACTAACACCTAAAACAAACAGATCAAGGACAGTACAATAGTCTGATAGCCAAACCAACTTTGGACCGGTCCTGGTCGCCGACCTGGTCGCCGGCTTGCTACGCCCGCCACCTGTCCACTTCGCTCCACTCAAGACCTGCCTACCACCGGAAAGCGACACGCTACGGGGTCGCCGACTCGCTTCGCTCGCCACCTCCCCCATTCGCTTTACCGGTACCACCACCGGACAGGTTTTCAGTCGACGGCTCGCTACGCTCGCCACCTCCCCACTTTGCTCCACTCAAGTCCTGCCTACCACCGGAAAGCTACCGTGACCTTATCCTTACGCTATGGGGTCACCCGCTCGCTTCGCTTGCCACCTCCCCCCTTCGCTTTACCGGTACCACCATTGGACAGGTTTTCAGTGGACGGCTCGCTACGCTCGCCACCTCTGACTTCGCTCCACTCAAGACCTGCCTACCACCGGAAAGCGACACGCTACGGGGTCGCCGACTCGCTTCGCTCGCCACCTCCCCATTCGCTTTGGACAGGTTTTCAGTCGACGGCTCGCTACGCTCGCCACCTCCCCACTTTGCTCCACTCAAGTCCTGCCTACCACCGGAAAGCTACCGTGACCTAATCCTCACCCTATGGGGTCACCGGCTCGCTTCGGTCGCCACCTCCCCCCTTCGCTTTACCGGTACCACCATTGGACAGGTTTTCAGTGGACGGCTCGCTACGCTCGCCACCTCTCACTTCGCTCCACTCAAGACCTGCCTACCACCGGAAAGCTACCGTGGTCTTTTCATGCTACGGGGTCGCCGACTCGCTTCGCTCGCCACCTCCCCCAATTCGCTTTACCGGTACCACCACCGGACAGGTTTTCAGTCGACGGCTCGCTACGCTCGCCACCTCCCCACTTTGCTCCACTCAAGTCCTGCCTACCACCGGAAACCTACCGTGACCATAAGGTCACGGAGGATAACCTCACGCTATGGGGTCACCGGCTCGCTTCGCTCGCCACCTCCCCCCTTCGCTTTACCGGTACCACCACCGGATAGGTTTTCAGTCGACGGCTCGCTACGCTCGCCAACTCCCCGCTTTGCTCCACTCAAGACCTGCCTACCACCGGAAAGCTACCGTGACCTTTATCCCCACGCTACGGAGTCACCGGCTCGCTTCGCTCGCTACCTCTCCCCCTTCACTTTACCGGTACCACCACCGGTAATAGTCACCGGCTCGCTACGCTCGCCACCTCCTCACTTCGTTCCACTCAGGACCTGCCTACCACCAGAATGCTACCGTGACCTTATACTTATGAAATGGGGTCGCCGGCTCGCTTCCCTCGCCACCTCCCCACCATCACCGGACGGGTTTCAACGCCTAGTATTATATTTGTTCAAACACCTATCGGCTATCTCTAACCGTAATGAAGTTACAGCCCTTTCTAATTGAGCGGAGGTTAGGGAGAGGTGGGAAGGATACACAAATTTCACCACCAAAGGAAACCTTACATCGACCATATAAATAAACCCCTCTATGTACAAAATCAATTCTCATTCGGTCGAAACCGTTTGAAGGAACCCAATCGTAAACTACTACTACTATTCGTTCTTTTCGTTTTACAAAAATATATTCCTGTACAAAATATTCCTGTGGGGGCAAAGCCCTAAAACCAGTAAAGATCCCTCGAAACCCCTTAAATATCTTAAAATTTGAAAAACACTCTTACACCGTTTGAACGACCCCAATTGGACAAGGTTTCGGAAACCGGAAATGGCACGGCCGCCATCTTGAATTTCTGAAATGTCACAATTTTTCCAAACATACCAGGATAAAAGCTATATGTCAGTAAAAAAACGGTGGCTATACGTTGACTTCGGTAGAACAAAAGAATTCGCCTAAGTCGGGTCTGACCAGAAAATTTATCAACCAATGGCTCTCGGGGTTGCCAAATGAAAGTGATGAAAATGGACAAATGTCACTAAGGGCACCCCATTATTGGTGGTTATGCAAAATTTCCATACAAAATGTCGTCATTTCTACTGTTCTTGTTTTCGGGGGAAATCTGGTAAAATACCGTAAAAATAGGGAAAAAAATTGCACCAGGCAACACGCCTTGATAAAACACACAACCGCTTCATGCAACGCAATCCAGTCGGGGAATGCCAGCTGTCCCATTTATCGTGTCCAAAAGTGGGATTTTTCGTATTTATTAAGATGGCCGCCACACTGTCCGCCATCTTGTTTTTCTAAAAGTCATAATTTTTCTGAAATGTCAAGGATATAGGCTACAAACCGGTGTACTTTATGTTGCCAACTTTTGAGTTTGGTAGAACAAAACAATTCGCCAAAGTCGGGTCTGACCCGAAAATTCAAGCCCCAATGGCGCTCGGGGCTGCCAGCTGAAAGTGATAAACATGGTCAAATGTCATTTTACGCACCGCATTCTTAGTAGTTATGCAACATTTATATTCAAAATATCATTATTTCTACTTTTCAAGTTTTTGGGGAAAATCTGAGAAAATACCCAAAAAATGGGGAAATTTTTTGCACCAAGCAATACTCCTCAACAAAACACACAACCGTTTCATACAACGCAATCCAGTCGGGGGATGCCAGCTTTCCCGTTTATCGTGTCCAAAAGTGGGATTTTTCGTATTTATTAAGATGGCTGCCACACTGTCCGCCATTTTGTTTTTCTGTAAAGTCATAATTTTCGTGAAATCTCAAGGATACAGGCCACTGAACGGTGTACTCGGTGTAGCCAACTTTTGAGTTTGGTAGAACAAAGTAATTCGCCAAAATCAGGTCTGACCCGAAAATTCAAGCCCCAATGGCTCTCGGGGTTACCAGTTGAAAGTGATGAAAATGGTCAAATGTCATTTGGAGCACCCGATTCAAGATGGTTATGGAACAATTTCATTCAAAATGTCGTTATTTCTACTTTTCATGTTTCTGGGGAAAATACCCTCAAAATGGGGAAATGTTTTGTACCAGGCAACACTACTTGACAAAACGCACAACCGCTTGGTACAACTCGAACCCGTCAGATGTTGCCAATTACCCGAAAAATCATGTCGAAAATTGAGATTTTTCGTCGTTTTTACAAGATGGCCGCCACACCAGCCGCCATTTTGTTTTTCTGAAAAATCATATTTTTTTGGAAATCTCAAGGATACAAGCCACCGACCGGTGCACTCGGTGTTGCCAACTTTTGAGTTTGGTAGAACAAAGTAATTCGCCAAAGTCAGGTCTGACCCAAATATTCGAAACCCAATGGCTATCGGGGTTGCCAGCTGAAAATGACGAAAACGGTCAAATGTCATTAAGGGCATTCTATTCTTGGTGATTATGCAAAATTTCCATTCAAAATGTCGTTATTTCTACTTTTCATGTTTTTGGAGAAAATCTGGGATATTACCCTAAAAATGGGGTAATGTTTTAATCCAGGCAACACTACTCAACAAAACACACAACCACTCGGTACAACACGAACCCGTCGGATGTTGCCAACGACCCGAAAAATCGTGTTGAAAATAAGGATTTTTCGTCAGTTTTACAAGATGGCCGCCACACCAGCCGCCATTTTGTTTTTCTGTAAAGTCATAATTTTCCTGAAATCTCAAAGACACAGGCCACCGACCGGTGTACTCGGTGTTGCCAACTTTTGAATTTGGTAGAACAAAGTAATTCGCCAAAGTCAGGTCTGACCCGAAAATTCAAACCCCAATGGCTTTCGGGGTTGCCAGCTGAAAGTGATGAAAATGGTCAAATGTCATTTGGGGCTCCCCAAAGTTGCCAGTTAGACAAAGTCTCCATTCAAAATGTCGTTATTTCTACTTTTCATGTTTTTGGGGAAAATCTGGGAAATTACCCTAAAACTGGGGTAAATTTTTGCACCAAGCAACACTACTCGACCAAACACACAACCGCTCGGTACAACGCGAACCCGTCGGATGTTGCCAACTACCCGAAAAATCGTGTCGAAAATTGAGATTTTTCGTCGTTTTTACAAGATGGCCGCCACACACGCCGCCATTTTGTTTTTCTGTAAAGTCATAATTTTCTGGAAATCTCAAGAATACAGGCCACCGACCTGTGTACTCGGTGTTGCCAACTGTTGAGTTTGGTAGAACAAAGTAATTCGCCAAAGTGAAAAAGTCCCAAAAATGAAAAAGTTCAATATTTTTTGGGGTTGCCAGTTGAAAGTGATGAAAATGGTCAAATGTCATTTGGGGCACCCCAAAGTTGCCAGCTAGATAAAGTCTCTATTCAAAATGTCGTTATTTCTACTTTTCATGTTTTCGGGGAAAATCAGGGAAACTACCCTAAAAATGGGGAAATTTTTTGCACCAGGCAACACTCTACAACAAAACACACAACCGCGTTGTACAACTCGAACCCGTCAAATGTTGCCAACTGCACGAAAAATCCATTTGAAAAAAGTCGTAAATTCCACCATTTCACAAAATGGCTGCCACAGCGTCCGCCATGTTGGATTTTCTAAATGTCATAATTTTTCACAATTGCCATTGAAATCACCTACAAATTGGCAAGGTCAGTGTTGCCGACTTGAAAAATCGTTAGAACAAAACAATTGGTCAAAGTCGAGTGAAAAAAGTCGCAAATTTCAAAACGTCCCAGAGCGGCCGCCATCTTGTTTTTTTTTTTTTTTTTACTTTTTTTTCAAATCACTTTAGCCCTTCTACAAAAATTACCAATCGTAATTGGCCCAAGTCCTTTCCTCGCCGAAACCGGAAATGGACTCGGCCGCCATCTTGGATTTGAATCTCCTCTATAATTTTCCTCTACTCGACCGGAAGTACTTTACATTTGTTCAAAACTAACCCCTAACCCATCTCTCACCCATTCCGAGAAACGGCATGTCAATGAGTCAGTGAGTGAGTGGTCTTGTAGTTTTATATAATATAAACTAGTTGTTGCGTGCTGCGCGAGCTGCAAGCAGCTCGCGTGCTAGTGGTGGTGGTAGTTTTTCGTTCACTTGTAAAACCCCTAAATGTAATATTCATTCTCAAAAATGACCCTAAAAGAAGTTTTCTACTTTTCAAAGTTTACTGCACCGCCAAATTAAGCCCAAAAGGACTAAAGGTTTCCACTTGATTAGGCTCTAATCATTCTAAATCATCTTCTAACTCGAATAACGAAACCTACCCATATTTTAATTGTTTTCCTTACCCTTATGACATTTTGAGAACCAATAGGAATCCTTAAATCAGTATGAAAACACTTAAGAACCCCTAATACATTCTGAAAACTAATTCAATAAAAAATAAGATATTGAAATAAATTTAAACTTGATAATTAATTTAAAGATTTGGAAACCCCATAAGAACTCCTAATATAATCTATAAACTTATTTAAAAACTCAGACCTTCTCTCATTAAAAAAACATTACCCTACGATTTGCTTGTCGACCTACCTGCTACCGGAAAGGTCCTCTACCACCAGACAGGTTTCGATGCCTACGATAATATTTGTTCAAACACCTAATGGCTATCCCTAACCGTTATGAAGTTACAGTCCTTTCAAGTTTAGGGGAGGTTGGAGGGGGAGGAGAGGGTATACGAATTTCAACGCCCCTCAATAGTATTAAGTGAGAATTAAAAACAACCACTATATGTGCCAGTTTCCAAGATACGATGGGGGGCGGGGTGACGGGAAGGGAGAAAGGGTCGCTGTTTATGAATGTGAAAAAAAATGTTCCGAATCTCTCAAGGTCTAAAAACCGGCTAAGGGGGGAGAGGGGGGGGGCAAAGGGGGCAGCTTTGAAAATTGTTTTTCTTTGTCGAGCTTCCTCTATACGAATCCGTAAAAAAAAAACAGAACACGGATCTCTTAGTTAGTGAGTACTACTCCGAGATACGATGAGTGGGAGGGGAGGGGGTGGAGGGGGGAGGGGAGAACGGGAGTTTTGAAAATTGGTTTTATTATTTATTAAAATAACATGGAAGACTAACACCTAAAACAAACAGATCAAGGACAGTACAATAGTCTGATAGCCAAACCAACTTTGGACCGGTCCTGGTCGCCGACCTGGTCGCCGGCTCGCTGCGCTCGCCACCTCCCCACTCCGATCCACTCAGGACCTGCCTACCACCGGAAAGCTACCGTGACCTTATCCTCACGCTATGGTGTCACTGGCTCGCTTCGCTCGCCACCTCCCCCCTTCGCTTTACCGGTACCACCACCGGACAGGTTTTCAGTCGACGGCTCACTACGCTCGCCACCCCCCACTTTGCTCCACTCAAGTCCTGCCTACCACCGGAAAGCTACCGTGACCTTATCCTCACGCTATGGGGTCACCGGCTCGCTTCGCTCGCCACCTCCCCACCACCACCACCGGACAGGTTTTCAGTCGACGGCTCGCTACGCTCGCCACCTCCCCACTTTGCTCCACTCAAGTCCTGCCTATCACCGGAAAGCTAGCGTAACCTTTATCTCCACGCTATGGGGTCACCGGCTCGCTTCGCTCGCCACCTCCACCCTTCGCTTTACCGGTACTACCACTGGACAGGTTTTCAGTCAACGGCTCGCTACGCTCGCCACCTCCCGACTTCGCTCCACTCAGGACTTGCCTACCGACGGAAAGCTACCGTGACCTTATCCCCACACTACGGGGTCGCCGACTCGCTTCGCTCGTCACCTTCCCCCTTCGCTTTACCGGTACCACCACCGGACAGGTTTTCAGTCGATGGCTCGCTACGCTCGCCACCTCCACACTTCGCTCCACTCAGGACCTGCCTACCGACGAAAAGCTACCGTGACCTTATCCCCACGCTACGGAGTCACCGGCTTGCTTCGCTCGCCACCTCCCCCCTTCACCTTACCGGTACCAGCACCAGTAATAGTCGCCGGCTCGCTACGCTCGGCACCTCCTCACTTCGTTCCACTCAGGACCTGCCTACCACCGGAATGCTACCGTGACCTTATCCTTATGCAACGGGGTCGCCGGCTCGCTTCCGTCGCCACCTCCCCACCACCACCGGACGGGTTTCAACGCCTAATATAATATTTGTTCAAACACCTATCGGCTATCTCTAACCGTAATGAAGTTACAGCCCTTTCTATTTGAGGGGAGGTAGGGGAGAGGTGGGAAGGATACACAAATTTCACCACCAAAGGAACACAAACAATTCATACAACGCAATCCAGTCGGGGGATGTCAGCTGTCCCGTTTATCGTGTCGAAAAGTGGTATTTTTCGTATTTATTAAGATGGCCGCCAACCTGTCCGCCATCTTGTTTTTATGTAAAGTCATAATTTTTCTGAAATTTCAAGGAAACAGGCTACAGACCGGTTTACTTGATGTTGCCAATTTTTGAGTTTGGTAGAACAAAAGAATTCGCCAAAATACGGTCTGACCCGAAAATTCAAGCCCCAATGGCTCTCGGGGTTGCCAGCTGAAAGTGATGAAACTGGTCAAATGTCATTTGAGGCATCTCATTATTAGTAGTTATGCAACATTTCCATTCAAAATATCGGTATTTCCACTTTTCATGTTTTTGGGGAAAATCTGAGAAAATACCCTTAAAACGGGGAAAAAATTTGCACCACGCAACACTCCTTGACAAAACACACAAACCATTCATACAACGCAATCCAGTCGGGGGATACTAACTGACCCATTCATCGTATCGAAAATTTGAAATTTTCGTCTTTTTTATAAGATGGCCACACTGTCCGCCATTTTGTTTTTCTAAAAAGTCATAATTTTTCTAAAATGTCAAGGATATAGGCTACAAACCGGTGTACTTGGTGCTGCCAACTTTTGAATTTGGTAGAACAAAACAATTCGCCAAAGTTGGGTCTGACCCGAAAATTCAAGCCCCAATGGCGCTCGGGGTTGCCAGCTGAAAGTGATGAAAATGGTCAAATGTCATTTGAAGCACCCCATTCTTAGTAGTTATGCAACATTTATATTCAAAATGTCATTATTTCTACTTTTCAAGTTTTTGGGGAAAATCTGGGAAAATACCCAACAAATGAAAAAAAAATTGAACCACGCAACACTCGTCAACACAGAACACAACCGGTTCATACAAGATAATCCAGTCGGGGGATACTAACTGACCCATTTATCGTATCGAAAAATTTGAAATTTTCGTCTTTTTTATAAGATGGCCACACTGTCCGCCATTTTGTTTTTCTAAAAAGTCATAATTTTTCTGAAATGTCAAGGATATAGGCTACAAACCGGTGTAATTGGTGTAGCCAACTTTTGAGTTTGGTAGAACAAAGTAATTCGCCAAAGTCAGGTCTGATCCGAAAATTCAAACCCCAATGGCTTTCGGGGTTGCCAGCTGAAAGTGATGAAAATGGTCAAATGTCATTCGGGGCATCCCATTCTTGGTGATTATTTGAAACTTTTATTCAAAATGTCGTTATTTCTACTTTTCATGTTTTTGGGGAAAATCTGGGAAATTACCCTAAAACTGGGGAAATGTTTTAATCCAGGCAATACTACTCAACAAAACACACAATCGCTCGGTACAACTCGAACCCGTCAGATGTTGCCAACTACCCGAAAAATCGTGTCGGAAATTCGGATTTTTTGTCGTTTTTACAAGATGGCCGCCACACCAGCCGCCATTTTGTTTTTCTGAAAAGTCATAATTTTCTGGAAATTTCAAGGATACAGGCCACCAACCAGTGTACTCGGTGTTGCCAACTTTTGAGTTTGGTAGAACAAAGTAATTCGCCAAAGTCAGGTCTGACCCGAAAATTCAAACCCCAATGGCTTTCGGGGTTGCCAGTTGAAAGTGATGAAAATGGTCAAATGTCATTTGGGGCATTCTATTCTTAGTGATTATATAAAATTTCCATTCAAAATGTCGTTATTTCTACTTTTCAAGTTTTTGGGGAAAATCTGGGAAAATACCCTAAAACTGGGGAAAATTTTTGCACCAGGCAACACTCCCCAACAAAACACACAACCGTTTAGTACAACTCGAACCCGTCAGATGTTGCCAACTACACGAAAAATCGTGTCGAAAATTCGGATTTTTCGTCGTTTTTACAAGATGGCCGCCACACACGCCGCCATTTTGTTTTTCTGTAAAGTCATAATTTTCTGGAAATCTCAAAGATACAGGCCACCGACCGGTGTGCTCGGTGTTGCCAACTTTTGAGTTTGGTAGAACAAAGTAATTCACCAAAGTGAAAAAGTCCCAAAAATGAAAAAGTTCAATATTTTTTGGGGTTGCCAGTTGATATGGATGAAAATGGTCAAATGTCATTTGGGGCTCCCCAAAGTTGCCAGCTAGACAAAGTCTCCATTCAAAATGTCGTTATTTCTACTTTTCATGTTTTCGGGGAAAATCTGGGAAAGTACCCTAAAAACGGGGAAAATTTTTGCACCAGGCAACACTCCTCAACAAAACACACAACCGCTCGTTACAACTTGAACCCGTCAGATGTTGCCAACTACACGAAAAATCCATTTGAAAAATGTCAAAAATTCCACCATTTCACAAAATGGCCGCCACAGCGCCCGCCATGTTGGATTTTCAAAATGTCATAATTTTTCTCAATTGCCATTGAAATGACCTACAAATTGGCTAGGTCAGTATCTTGCGACTTTAAACTCGGTAGAACAAAACAATTGGTCAAAGTCGAGTGAAAAAAGTCGCAAATTTCAAACCGTCCCAGCGCGGCCGCCATCTTGTTTTTTTTTTTTTTTTTGCTTTTTTTTCAAATCACTTTAGCCCTTCTACAAAAATTACCAATCGAAATTGGCCCAAGTCCTTTCCTCGCCGAAACCGGAAATGGACTCGGCCGCCATCTTGGATTTGAATCTCCTCTATAATTTTCCTCTACTCGACCGGAAGTGCTTGTCATTTTTCCAAAACTAACCCCTAACCCATCTCTCACCCATTCCGAGAAACGGCATGTCAATGAGTGAGTGAGTCAGTGGCTTTGTAGTTTTATATAATATAAATTCTAAAATTCGATACCTTTCGGCGCGGATAAATGTGCGTCCACCTTAAGACAGAAGAACATAATACTTATAATATTACCCTCAAAAGTATAGATCAGTCTTTTCAGGTAGATAGCTTTAAGCCAAAATTGTATTTGCAATAATGTACCATCAATGAATTGTAATGATAATAAAATATTTGAGTTGTAAAAAAGTAAAAACATCACATTGACTGATAAAGGGCAAACTTCTGATATTGATTTGTTGATTGATGCAGAATTTTCAGGTTTCTTATTGATAGGTGCAGTCATCCAACTAGGAAATAGGCTAGTGGCTATTGGAACTCTGTTAGGATGGACCTTACAGGGCAGAGTTGGTCACACAAGCAGCACCATTACCACCTTAACTTGCACTCAAAATGATTTATTTAGCAGGTTACTGGTCATTGGAGGCATAAGGGATCCGAGATTCAATCACAGTGAAATCTAAAGAGGTAGCAGCTGCTGAAACAATGGCAAGTTTTGAAGACACGATAAAAATCAAATCGGATGGCAGGTAAGTTTAACTTCCTTTTAAAGTAGGTTATGAATCTCTTTTAACTAATTACGAAATAGAAAAAAGTAGACTAGATTCAACAACAAAAAAAATAGTTCTGTGTGACAAATTTGACGAGTATAATAATATTTTTCAAGATTGGCTTTCATTGGGTATCATAGAACAGGTACGAGGCACGGATATTAATACGGGTCACTATTTGCCTCATAGGCCTGTTATTAAAGATTCAAGTCTCACAACTGCAATCCGACCAGTTTTTGATGCTTCGGCGTGTGATAAAAATGGATTAAGTTTAAATTCCTGTTTAAAAGGCATTAATTTTATAGATCTCATACGTAACTTATTAGTTGGATTCAGAAAAGGTGCTATTGTATAACCTCAGACACAGAAGAGGCGTTCTTACAAAAATTGTTACCACCACCTGATAGGCACTACTTAAAATTATACACTCTTGCTAAAAAAAAAACGGGCAGCTAAGTAAAGGGGAATGCCGATTTTAGGCCGTGCGATGCCCATGAAATTTAATTTAGTAAAAAAAAATGTAAATTTTACGTAATTAACTCTTCTATTCACGACGCGATACAAGTTAGTTACATTTTTTAATAAAAAATAAATATTGAAACGATACAACGAAATAAACAGACATTTTGCTTGGTTGCCAATTTAATATCCGGGAAAAAATAAAGATTTGTTAAAAAACATTGATTTGACATTTACACATATTTCTATAGAAGTCCCATTGCATTTTATGTTAATACATTTAGATTTGTAATCAACTTACAAAATATAATAAAATGATCTACATAATGCATCGATCGATACTTTGTTTGTGCAATGGCAACACTGAAACTTGTCAGTGACAATATTAGAAATGTCATTTCTAATATCCATTTTCAAGTTTTTTCCTGTGGCAACACTACAGCTAACAGCTGATTTTAAATTGTCCTTTTGATTTTAACTTTAATTATTCTATTTATTTGTTTTTATAGCATATTTCCAATTACTCGTCTAGTAAAAAGCATAATAATGTGTATTTTGTGTTGGATTCACGTATTAAGTATAAATTAAGTGTATTTTTTTCTATGTGAATCAGTGACAGTTACCGGCTCAGGGAATTTTTGCATTGTCATCTTGTATCAGGTACAATACTTTAATTTCTACTTGCTATTATATTGTTTGCGTGCTATAATCTTACCAGCAATGATATAGTTCAGCTTTTAATTCGGTTCCTTGCGATATTAATGACCTTTGGCACGTAAACATAACCTTACTTGGCTCGGTGACAGAACTCGCTGCAAGACTATATTTATTTTCCCTTCTATAATTTCTGTTCCTCTGTTCAGTCCTACTCTCTTCCAGTTTTATTTCTCATCCTTTTCCTTACTATAATCATGACTCTGACACGTTCCGCACACGCTCGCCAGGAAGAACTTAAACTGGCTTTGAGCGAGTTGAAGGCGTCTAAGCAGTCCTGTGACCAACTAAGTAGGGAATTGGATGACAATGAGAGGGTTCTCTTTGAAGCCCACGAAATAAATAGAAAGTTAAAAAAGGAAATGGGTCAGCTATACAATCAATACACTGACGCCATAGAAGACCGGGATAGGCTCCAAGTTATTGTGGACGGGTTCAGCCAGTGTAGCGCTGAGTATGAACAAACTCTTAACCATAAACATCTATTAGAACAGCGGCTACATGAGGCTAGAAGTCATATAACAGAACTTGAGACTACCAATCATAACATCACTGCCTCGCTGAATCAAAGTCTGTTCAGTGAATTGGTGCCTGTTGCCCCGTCAATGGTTTCTGCCACAAATCCCTCCCTCAACATAGATATGACTGGTGAGGATGATTCCAATTTATGTAGTTCATTTAGGGCAGTCACCAGTAAAAATAAAATTAAAAATATATTAAAATCAATAAATACATTAAAAGAACTCAAAAGATGGTTAAACGGCAGAAATATTTCATAAAAAATGTCAAATTGAATAGAGAAAGACTAAATGTATTAAAACAATTAGACATATATTCTTCTAATTTGGAACAAAGCACTAGGAGGTACAAAATTGACACAGAACACCTGCAATCCAAACTTGACCACTTACAGGAGAAGCTAAGTTCAATGACTAGCAAATATAATACCTCTGAACATGTTATGAGGGAATAATGCAAAAATGCAATCAGTCTCCGCCAAAACAGCATTTCTCAAAAAAAGTGTAATATGCATGGCCCCATTAATATATAATAAAATTCCCAATTCCCTTAAGATGTTGAATAATAATTCTTTCAAAAGAGAACTAAAAAAAATGCTAATTAGTAAGGGATACTACAATGTTACGGAGTTTTTGAATGACAAATTTTGAATTTATAATTTTGATTTAATAATAAATTGGGACATAATAATTTAATTTGTAATTTTAGTTTTAATTTTATTGTTCTAATTATTCTTTTTTATCTTTATTTTTGTATCGAATGTAATTATGTATTTGAATTGATTGAATTTTGACTATTGTAATTTCTAGACTACTAATGTGATTTAATTATTGTATCGACTGTAATTATGTATTTGAATTGATTTAATTTTTGATTATTGTTATTTCTTGACTAATGTGATTCAATTATTTTCTTAATTTGTGATTTTCAATGAAGTAGGTACTTAAAAACTATTTTGTACGCCGAATATGGCAAAACATGTTGAACCAGCAATCTGCTAATCTCGTTCCATCCATATGTGCATATCTATGTATCATGTCACACATGTTCAAACAAATAAATGCCTCTAAATGCCTCTAAATGCCTCTAAATGAATATGTGTTGTCGATGAATGATTTGGTGAACTCACAAACAAACAACTGTGAGCACTGTCAACCAACTTCACATGTAAACACGCCGGGCCATTCATTGACAACATGTAATACCACCTTACCGCAGCCATGTGTTGATTTGCACACTCCTATGAATAGTTCCCTTAAACAACATAGTAAAAGTGTCAATAGTGACATAGTCATATATTGTGATGAGATTGGAAAAGACCTAGGTAATTTGTTAACAGATGAATATCCTGGACACTCCGTAATAAACAATTGTATGCCAGGATGTTCTTTATATCATATTATGAAGAAAATTATTAAAAATGTAAGTATAACCAGGACACCATATTATTAATTTTTATAGGTAATAGAGGAAATGTGAACAAAGGAGAATTGCTCCAGTATTATAGAACTATGGAAAACTTAAATCTAAGAAAAATTGTGTTGTTTACATTTCCCTATAGTAAAAGTTTGCCACAGGAAGAAAATTTCTTTCGATATAATCTTAACAAAACATTGCATAATTTGACATTTAATAGTAATAAATTTCATTTAATTGATATTAACAATTATATTGGTGACAATTTTTATTTGACAAAAGATAGATATCTTGTAGACAGGTGCTATCTTTCTAACTATTGTAAAAGACAAGTAGCTGTGTCGCTATCATACTTTTTTTCTATTACAGCCAAGACCTTGGCTAATCAAGTTGCCTCTGTTGAGCAATGCAATACTCAATTAGATAACTCTTCCAACAGTTTGTCTACAGTAAATGAATCAGTGAATTATTTAAATTAGAAATTGAGACAACAGAGGCAACCTCTTGCAATATTATAAGGAAGCCAGATAATAAATCGGGCGAATGTTTTGAGAGTTCAAACAGTATCAACCTGGTTCATCAAAATATTCAAGGGTTTTTGAACAAAGAATTAGAAGTAGAACTTTTCATGAATTGTAACAACATAGACATTCTCATAACGGAGCACTGGCTCAAATGTCATCAATTCATTTTCAATTTTAGTAATCACCAGGTTGGTAGTTCATTCAGGAGGGTAAATGCTATATACATGGCGGCGCATTAATCCTAGTAAATAATCATCTTAAATTTAAAGACCGCAAGGATATTGTAAGCCTATCTGTTGAGCGAACAGTTGAAATAGCCTGAATAGAATTGGAGCAGTTTATCATATTAAGTGTGTATAGACCTCCTTCAGGATTGTATGATTGTTTTGAAAAGGTAATGGATGAAGTTATGCATAAAATCTGTAATTCTAGGAAGTCTATAATAATTTGCGGTGATTTTAATATTAATTTGTTAGAAAATTCTGGGTTAAGTACTAAAATTATGAGCCTGTTCCATTCATACAATCTTGAAAACATATTTCTGGAGCCCACTAGAATAACCCCAACTAGTGCCACTTGCCTAGATAATATTTACACAGATGTTATACCTACCCACAAAGAAATTATAAACTTAATAGATTCAGATCATTGTGGGCAATTGATCAATATTCCAAATGTAAGCATGAAAGTTACTAAAAAGGATATCATTGTTAATCCAAAAACTAAAACTCGCCTGGAAACTTTTAAAAGTAAACTTTTGTCTAAATTACCACTATTGTCAACCAATGATGATCCCAACCAACATTACAACGATTTTTTTAGTATGTATTGCACACAATTTAGTACCACTTTTATTCCTAAGACTATCTCGGTTAATAGTAACGCTTCCTTCAACGATTGGGCCACTATTGGTATTCATAAGAGTCGAAAACGACTTTATGAGCTGTATGCAGAGCGGACTTATATAAACACTGTAGAATGTTAAGAATTATTCTAAAATATTTAAAAAAGTTTGTTTTATAGCAAAGTCACGTTACTTAAGTTCTAAAATTAAAAACAGCAATAACATAATTAAAATGACATGGAACATTATTAATAGCGAAACGGGAAGGTCTTGCAACCGAAATAGTGACTACAGCCTTGCTATCGGCGATACAATTTTTGGGAGTATGTTTAATATGTTTATACCAATCTGTTTTTATAGGCACGATGTTCGATTCATTAGTGTTTGAAATAAAGTAGGTACAAAAGCCATTCGTTCCGTTTGGTTGTAATGAACTTAAATAATATAATAACTGTTTGGAGAACTTAGTGGAAAATACTAAGACCATTACAAAAATAAATTATTACAAACTGGAAAAACAAACATGAGTACATCCACGAAATTTGATACATTTGTTTAGATGCTCAAATAGACCACTTAAAGCACATAAACATTGGCCATTTAGCCAGCGACATAATGCAGTAGAGCTTGTCCACTCTGAAGTCGCGCATCATTTTAGAGTGGATAAGCTCTACCGAGTAATGGCTTCTACCCTACCCTTTAAATTATGGTAATAAAATAACGCTGGTAGGTGATACACTTACAAAGTATTAAGCAATCTTGCCATAACATATTTTATTACATTTATAATTGGTTTTTGTTTTTGGTTTTTGGTTTTTTCTACACGGGTTAAAAAATGAGTAAGATCGACTATATCGAAGTCTCTGGACACGTTTCTTTTTTAACTTTTGCCTTTTCTGTCCGTCAAAAAAATTGCATAGAACTTTCATAGATAAAAAGCATAATATTAATTTATACTTCTAGTCTAAATCCTAGTCCTGATTTCTAAATCAGTTCAGTTGTCAATAATACATGCTTTCATCGCACTCGCTGGGATTTTCAAGTAATTGCGGCAATTTTAGGGGTTTTTGACTTTATCTTTAGGGGTAAATATTTTTGGGATTTGGTAACCCTGGAACGCTGGCTCATGCAGTCATGCTAGCTACGGTTGGTTGCGCCGTGCGGTGTGCGAACCCCATTTGAACTTTGAAGACCAACTGACCAACTGCCTGCGGTTAAAGTCGTAGTTTAGTACATCTAAGGCATCCAATTATTGCTGTGTTGTGTTTTCTCAAGGTTTAAAAGGCAGTTTATCAAAAGTGAGTAGGCGTTGAAGAACAAAGTTGTTATTATGTAAAGGTAGGTACCCAACCGTTAAGTCTTTTGTTCTAGTACTATAATAAAGCTTTTTATTAATAGATGGACGACACAGAAAATCCAGAGCCGGGCACAGATGTTCTTTTACGATCATGGAATGTTCCAGAAAAAATTATTGACCGATTTCAAGGTAAATACATTCTCATCACTGTAGGTACCTACTTTGTCACTAACTAGGTGTTTACTGATTGATGTAATGTATTGTCGGTCGGTGGGGTGGCAGACCTTGTAATAAGGATATCTTTATTTTACAGAAAATGAAATTAAACTTAATCAATTAAGGCATCTAAGCGAAGAAATTCTGAAGGAGCTGTGCCCACTAATAGGCCCCAGAATACATATTAAATCAAAAATAAATGAATATTTCACAACATGTCATGTAAGTTCAATCTTAGTAGGTACTAAGTTTACTATCTCTAATCTGTCTACCTGTAGAATTTTATTTTAACTATTTACGTAGGTAGGTAGGTAGGTACTAAAGTGTATTCACGGAGACGAGTTAGTAGAGCGCTATCTCACTCTCACAATTTTTTAACTGCAATTGGTCAGTGATAAATGCTAAGGATTCGAAGACTGACCGTCGTCGAGTAAGGTCGTCTATTCAGTTCCGCTTGCCCATCTGGTACAACATAAAAAAAACGGACGTCGCCGCCGAGTCGCAATCGTAGTTTGCTAGTATTGTACATACTTACCTACTATTAATTTTAGTCGTTTTGAAATTTATAATCGCGAGTGTTTGCAAATAGTGAAATCTCTGAACCAAAAATTGCAGGGACATATAGTGAACTTAAACAAGATTAGCAAGATTATGGTTAAACCATTTACGCATCCAAATACAGTGTCACAGTGCAGTGCTAGGTACCCCGTCCACGACGCCTAAGGCTGCTGTAGCAGTGCAGCGGAAGCTGAAACTCGGTGAACTCGTTTAATTTATTGATCTTAAATGAACACATACCTATTATTTTTCAGCCAACCAGCAGCCATTTGTGTATACAAGTCTGAGTTTTCCCAGTTTATCTAGCTAGGAACACGTTATTGTGCATGATACTTTCCTCTATTTCTAAAACCAGGTCCCCACATAATCAATCCACGTACCTACTATTAAAAGCGCGTGATACCTATTTCTATGTTAAGAATCATAATATTAATCCTTGTAGAAAGTAGACCTGACGATTTTAAAATATTATGATAAGTGCCCTGGCTTCAACTTTACTGGAAGAGTAGCCAAAATTGCACACGTCAACACACGACAATTATGATATTGTGTAAACTCACACAAAATCAGGTAACGTATTATATAAAAGCCTCACTGAGAATAGCTTCCATGATACCCATAACTTCAGTCTATGCAATTGCCTGTAACATCTGGAGGCCATAAAACTCTCAAGCAAAAAAAGACGCTAGCCGAACCCTTAAAATCAATAGGACAGAAAAAATCGTTACGCCATAAAACAAAAGAACAGTCTGCTACATTATTTTACTACATTCTGGGTCCCAACGAACACATCTGGCAAAAAAAAAAAACACAAAAGAGGACCCTGCTTTCTCCTATTACCTACGAAACGAAAACAAATTACAAACCCGGACCATCAACAAAGTAACAAAGCGGCGTCTAAACACACAAAACAACGCGAGATTAATAGAAATCCTGGTAAAGTATCACTAGCTAATAAGCTCTTTTTACAGGTACCTTTTTAATAACTTTTTCCGCAGATTAAACCATCAAGGCTACCCACATTATAAAGAACCGCAAAAAGAAAAAATAGCAACACATGTCAAATCCTAGTGAAGCCAAAACAATGAAAGCAAGAATGGAGCAGCACAATTATAGCAAACAAGATTCATAATCACCAAATCTAAATATGGAAATAATCCATATGATCGGTGACGGGAACTGCCTTTTTAGAGCCATAGCGCATCAAGTAAACGCCATATTTTTTCTGACGTTCGACCACCACATGATAAGAAGGGACCTGGCTAAATATGTCGAAGAAAATCAACATCAGCCGAACATAGCACTAGCGCTCGCGGGAGACCTGCCTACTACCGCGAACCAAAGAAGCGCACATGAGCAAAGGAAGAAATATATAGAACAACAATACAAAGATGGCGTCCGGGGTGGTGAAGATATCATCATTGCAGCAGCCGAGTACTACTACATCAATGTAACAGTATATCAAGCCGGGTCCAGTGCTCCCATTACATACCTGGCACCTCAGTGGCTCTACCAAACGCCGTGGCCTCGCGTTACTTGTAAGAAAAGACACGACGATAACAATTCAAATAACAAGAAGAAATACAAATGTCATGGCGGCAGTTATAACAGCTCTCTGCAAAGGACAATCTGTGAATTTGTATATTATAACAACACACATACCAAGCACTAAGTCAACTAAGTCATTTTCCGATTTGATCAACTGCATCAATGCAAAGCCTAAAGGGGCAAACATGATCATCCTAGGAGACTTTAATGCGCACATAGGAAAGCAAGACATGAAAACCAATGGAAATGAAACGACTAATAAAATTGGTGCTAACTTGCTGCACACAATATGAATAACAATGGTGAAATCTTATTAGATATAATAAAAAGAGAAAACCTTAGAATAGATACATCAAGAGGCAGATCAAGCTTAAAAATAACATGGAAATCTGGAAACAGAAAATCGCAAATTGACCATATACTTACTGCTGCGGACGAGCCTAATATATTTAAATACATAAAAGGCGAGTGGAGAAATAATATATCAGACCATAAAATTATTTTCGCGGATATTACTATTCCGAAACTCAAGAGGGAGAAAAGAAACTCAACACTGCATATTCTGAAACCCAACGAGAAACCAATGCACAAATCTGAGCCTGAATTCAATCACAGAAATTACGACTATAGCCGACTTCAAAGTGCGAAAATAAGGAAAGAATATCAGAAGGAAATTAAAAGCCAACCTCGGGTAATAAATCTACAAAACAAGCAGAATAGCCAACTAGTCCCATGGGATTCCATTATGAATATCATGAAATCAGCAGGAGGCAAAATTCCTATAAGCAGGCCAATCAGATCCAGAGAACATAGAATCGCGCTCGCGAAACTACAAAAAGCCAAGCTCATCAAAAATGGTTACCCTAGAGAAGCATTTGCAATTAAACAACTAAGCGAAGCAAGACACAATTTGCAAAATACAAGAAATAAAGAAGAAGAGGAAAAATGCGAAATATTCTTCAGAAACCTAAGCAGAACACATCCATCACAACGAATGAGAATCACATACGATTTTTACAAGAGACATAAAATGAACACGAAGCGCAACAACAAACAACATTTTATACCCATGTCAAGGTGGGAAGAAGAGATAAAAAAGTCAGCAGGTCCACACATAGAACTCCTACCCAATGAGAACCCATCAGACGCAAAAGAAAAACCACCAGAAGAGGAAATAAGTGACATCATTAAAAGCATGAGCAACGGTAAAGCACCAGGAGCTGACAAGGTGGTGTCAGAGCTATTCAAAGCCTTGCCAACAGTAATGCTATCGGAAATTATAAAGCACATGCAGGCAGCATGGGTAAGCAATGATATACCAATGTCTTGGAACAAAACGACCCAAATTCCAGTGCCTAAAAAAGCAAAGCCAGACGGAATTAATGACTACAGAAAGCTATCTATGTGTAATGTGGGAAATAGGATATATGCGAACTTTCTTCTAAGCAAACTGGATTGGACACATACAAAGACGCAAGCAACCTCACCTTCTCCATGCGGCAGCAAACTATAGAGCAAAAAACTAAAAGTCGGCCGCCCAATCTACACCTGGAATGATTCCATTAAACAAGACATGACATACTACAACAGAGCTATTTCAGAGTGGACACAGCTAGCAAAGGATAAGCAAGAATTGAAAATTGCAGCGCAAGAAATATTCAAAATGGAGGAAACAGACAGCGAACCAGAGGAAGAGAGCGTGCACCCTGCAGTTTAATAATGAAAACTATAACACTTCTCAGCTAAGGCACAGACAGCCCACCCCCCGAGAACATCAACGCTCAACCCTATTTCTTTAACCCGTCTATCCTAATATCCTATACTGGCTAAAGGCTGCATAGTCGGCTGGTTGTGGTCGGCCGGTTGCGGCTAGCCGATCATCCTCTCCCATCCCAGAGCGTGTCCCTCCTGAACAAAACTTGCACCCCCCGGTGTTATCCAGCTTGCTGGGGACAGGCTTGACCTGGCTGGGACGGTGCCTATCAATCAATCAATCAATCAATTGGTCAGTGATAAATGCTAAGGCGGTGTACACAGTACGAGTACTTTTTAGTCTACTCATACTTCCCGTATTGTGCAGACGTGCTCTTACTTGTGACTGTGCGCTCAACTTGTGAACCGGCTGGTGTATTGAATTTTATGATTGATTGCTTTGATTGATTTAATGGCGGATATCGAACAACCTGCTGAGAAAAGAAAACGGCGGGCTTTTTTGTCTACCGAGAAGACTATGATTTTAAATATGTACCACGCAATGAGAAATGCAGACTCTTCGGCCTCCAAGGGTGACATTCTGAAAGCTGTTGCATCTTCCTTAGGTGTTCACTGGGCTTCTGTTCATAGAATTGTAAAAGAGAAGAATGATAGTGGTGAGCTAAAATCTCCGAAGAAATTGAAGCAACGTTTGTCAATTGTTGATACGATTGATAACTTTACAAAATGTGCCATCAGAAATATAGTCCACAATTTCTTCGCGCAGAATGAAATACCTACTCTAGATAAGATTTTAAAGAAAATCAGTGATGATGGCACTTTGGGCATTATAAAGAGAACGACGCTACATAAAATATTGAAAAAAATTGGTTTTAAATTCTGTAAGAGAAGCAGAAATAGCTTATTGCTGGATCGCGATGACATATTTTTTTGGAGAAGAAATTATCTGCGAGCTATCAAAAATGCACGAAATAATCATCAAAAAATCTACTATTTAGATGAAACTTGGGTGAATGAAGGTCACACTACCTCAAAAGCTTGGGTCGATACCACAGTGAAAAGCAGGCGAGACGCTTTTATTAATGGACTAACGACTGGCTTGAAAACACCTTCAGGTGTGTATTTTTATTTATATAATGGTCAATGATAATTTTTAAGCGGCGCAGGTGTGCTAATGACCCGTTTATTGTTCTTTTGTCATAAATGAGCATTATCATAATAAAATACTTTTTCCCAATTTTTGTATAGTAAACTGGCCCAGGTGCGCTACATGCATTGTTATTATTATCATTAAGTTATAGTTATATTCTCATTGTTGAAACACGTGTTTTATTACATGTTTTATATTCTCGTTACAGGAAAAGGCAAAAGACTAATTATTACTCATATCGGGAGTGAGGATGGATTCGTCGAAGGTGGTCTAAATATGTTTGAGTCGAAGAAACAAGGCGATTATCACAAGGAAATGAATGCAGAAGAATTTGAAAATTGGTTTAGAGAAGTTTTAAATAAGCTAGATGATAATTCTGTGATAGTCATGGATAACGCTTCCTATCACTCTAGGAAAATGGAGCGAATCCCAACGGCCTAATCTAAAAAACAGGATATATTTAATTGGTTACGCCAAAAAAATATTAGCTGTAACGCTGAAATGTTGAAACGTGAATTATTAAACATTGTTAAAAACCATAGACAGCGATACGACGCTTGTATTATAGACGAAATGGCAAAATCACAAAAAAAAACTGTACTGAGACTGCCGCCGTATCATTGCGAATTAAATCCAATTGAGCTAGTGTGGGCTCAAGTTAAAGGAAATGTAGCTTCACACATGAAAACACACAAAATGGCAGAATTAAAAATTGTATTGAATGAATCAATTCAAAATATTGACGCAGAGAAATGGAAAAAATGTATAAAGCATGTCATAGAAATTGTTGAGCCCAAAATGGATGCCATGGATAGAAATGTGGAGGCAATGACTGAAAGATTAATAATAAATGTAGGAAACGACAGTAGTGATAGTACGGAGAGTGATGGTGATGATGATATGTTATGAAAATGTTTAGGTAGATATTACAATTTAATAAAGAAAATATAATCATTAACTCTCGATTTTATTTCTTTTGCTTCATATTCATCAGTTAAATAAAAAGTAGGTAACAATAAACAAATTATATCACAATGTCTCTCAATTAATACGACAGACGAAGCCGCAGGAATAAACTAAGCGTACTTTTAAGAAGCGCAGTGTGAACGCACATTTACATTTCTAAGGTATTGTTAACGCCCACTGACCCTAAAAAAGTATTTTTTGTCTTTGTCATTTGTATGATAATGTGCGATAGAGAAGGCGCTATACTAACTCGTCTCCGTGAATACACTATAGCTCCCTTGTTCGCATTCAAAGGATTTTTTTACTTTCTACTGTGCAACCAGAACATCAATTGATTACTAGCTGACCTTTTCAAAATAAGATTAGACTGGTCTATTCTGAATATCACCTTGAAAACTTTGGTGAAATGAGCTGGCATTCACGGTGAGATGTTTAGGTACAGAATGACAGTGGCATATTATGTACTAATTTTAAGACGGATACTGCTACTACATTAACAACATTGAGTGATGCGGATCTGAGCGACTTGGATAACATATCAGTTGAAAGTTTATTTTCAAATGTACGGCCACCTTTTCCGGACTTCGATTTAAAAACACTTCTCAGCACTTCTCCATGTGGGAACAGTATAATAACCTACTACAACTCACACAACACACTCACCGCTAAGCACAGAAACTAGTTGGTGGATATCATTGTGAGGCACATATTCACTAGGATTGTTAACCAGTAAGTTGTTTCACTTTGTCTTTTAAACACATTGTAGAAAAAAAAAATTTAATCCTTTCAGTAAAATTACCCAAGAAGAGTATAACTATATCACAGGAAAAATAATTGTCCTATTCCCTAGGGAGAATAGCGGAACATACTTTGTTCCACCAGTAAAAAAAATGAATATTTTTCTGGGAAACCATTGTTTGCAAAAGGAAAGTTAGTAGATAAAATAAGAAATACTTTGTACAAATCTGGCGAGAAAAGAAAAAGTAAGACAGAAATAGAACAAAGTGAAAGTGTGAAAAAAAAAAGATATTTAGAAGAACTGAAAGGTTTTTTTAACATTACCTATGTATACAGTACAACAAATTATGTGTAGTTTTAGATAATGTTATATGTAGAATAGAAATATTTAATAGTTCACAAGCGCTTGTTATGCATGAGTTAAAGGCAAAGAATTGTAGAGAAAGCATAGAAAATTATATAGGTCATGTGTGTTCCACTGATGCCCATGGCACCTGTATATTTATCAACATCAAGTAATAATGTTTCAGTCACCAAACAATACCAGATACTAAAAAAAAATGTTGCTTAGTAAAAAATAACCATCTCACATGTATTGTCTGCTCTCCTAGTACATTTTGTGATTAAATTATTATTACTCAATATCCATAATATGTAATTTTCATATTACATTTTCATTTCATCATTCATCACAAGAGAGAGTACATGTTTTAGACCTTGGTATAACGCAGGGTTAGACAAAGTACCATTAGCATTACTGCATATCGACCGGATCACTTTTTATTATATCATATCATCACCATCTCATCATCATGCTCATCTCAGCTTTTTCATTGTAGAGACTTCACCGTCTACTGTATAGTACTTAACCACCTGTAAATTTATTTTTAGACAAGCAAGAAGATAAAATTGCATTCTTAAGAAACCATTGCGAACCTTGGGCTCAAGTTATTGAGTATTGGCTTTCAACCTATCCTCTAAGGGAATGCTCCAGCAAACCAAGTGTGGCAGATTTTTTAGAAGAATGGAATATTCTAAATGACCCAAGGGGTGAATTGTTGGTGAGTATTTGCATTCCTAAACATTTTAGAAGAGGCGTATTACATTTACTTTGGTTTACCACTACAGATCAGTATTTAATTTATAATTTAATTTTAGAAATATCTTAATCTGCTCTCTTCTTTACAGACTTAGTTGGTTTCTTCAACGGAGAATATTTCCTCTTTATTTGAGATATTATAAGGTTGTCTTGAGCATTTTATTGTTTTGGTTTCAAAACAATAAAATTCTCGAAACAACCATCTATAGGGTTCCCTACATATGAAACTATATTATTCTTGACCAATAAATATATTCTTGTTATAGGACTATTTTTCTTTCCGTGTGGTAACCATTTATGCGTCGGTGTACCTTCCAGCCTGTATATTTCCATAGCAGCGCCCACAATAGGGTAGATGACAAAAAAAATCAAATTAGTCCGTCAGATAGATCCAAAAAATATTGAACACATATTTTTTCTTTTTTTAACGTAAACAAAAAATGACACAGTGTGTGTGTTTCACAGTGCGTCGAAAACTCGTGTGACGTCACATTTGAGTTTATTTTTTACCGGAAAGTGACGTCACAAGCCCCCCACTCATGATCTTTGACGCGTTTTATCTTCGTCAATTTTTATTAATTTTAGTTACTTATATTATCTTAATTTATTTTATTACATAGGTCAGGTAAATACTAGTACTGACTACGGGACCCTATGTGGTGCGTAGTCTGACACACTTGGCCTGTTTTTATTTATTTTAAAACTTCTTATTTCAGATCAACCTGGATTTTGACCAAAAACACAAGGAAAATTCTACTAATTTTTTTACAAAGTGGCATCCGTTCATCAATAAAATTATTAGTATCAAATTTGATAGTTCCAGAGATGACACATTGGCAAGTTTATACGAAAATATAAGACAACAGCGTGATGATGGTAAGAAAATATTTTTTTAAGAAAAGTATAAGTAGTCTAATAAACCGCTACCAGTAGACAATGTTCCCAAAATTCTGACAGCATTGCCTCGTTGTATGGCAATGCTTATTCTTTGTGCAAAATAAGTACCAGCATTTTGGTTACATGTTGATGGTAAGTAACATAATTTTATCTGCATTTTAGGAAGTATATCGATAAGTACAGTGTGTTTGTTAATTTATTTTAACAGTGTCCATTTTATTGTTTCAGATCAAAAAGTTCCAGAACAAATTAAGCTACTCTGTTGCTTAATTCCTCCAAAAGGGAGATTAAACAAAAGAACAAAATTTTCAACACTAGAATGCATTGAAAATGTCTACGTTGCTGTTGATGTAAGCTTACATAAATATATTTTCCTGATTACTCAGAAGGAGGGTAATGGATTCTTCTTAGTATAGAGAGTAGCTCAGTAGGTGTATATGTGAAATATCGTTGAATCCAAAATTGAATTCGATTTTCAATGACATAAAAAACGATCAATTAGGCGTACAATATAATTTATATAGTGTCTATAGCTAACTAAGATCATGATCACTAACTATTCAGTAGCATTATCTGTCTGTAAATCCACTTTATACAACAATGCAATTTGTTTCAGAGCTTCGGAGACATAGACAAAACAATTGAAAATCTACAAGTTAAATGGACGTAGTTAAATAGAAAGGACTCAATCCACACTTTGGCCAAAATTGAGTTAAGTATGCCATCGTACTCCTGAGGGTCGAATCTATCATGTAGTGAAGACCCTATTTTTAAAATGTACACGGAAACTAGTTTTCTCACTACCCCGAATCAACCCACAAGTAAGAAGAGCATACAAAATATATTTGCTGAACGAACTCAATCCGCTTGAATTGTTTCTGAGTAATGAAATTTCTATGAGTATGTTCTTATGGTCGATAAACCAGAATAAACTCAAACTGTTTGGATCCTTTCTAAGAATTAGTTTTGTTTGGAAATATAATTTTATCAAATAACTAAAACGACTCAAGCAGGATGGGTCGTTTCTGTGATATAGGGTTTACTGACATAAAATTGTTTTTTGTTTATCAGAAACGACTCAAAACACTTGAGATAGTTCAGGAAAAACCGCTTTTGATGAACAGCACATTTACTATCAAATAACCTAAATCGACTCGAGCAGACTGAGTCGTTTGTAAGGAATAGATGTAATGACTGATACAAATACTTTTAATTGAACGGAAACGACATAAAACAGTTGTGTTATTTAAGTGATTTAAGTATTAGTAATATTTAATCAATTTCTATTTTATTTGGAATGACTCAAACTACCTATCTCCTTTTTGTGAATCAGGCCAAGTATTGTAACGAGTTATGAAAACAATTGTCTGAAATAAAATAATTTAGTTTTGCGTTGTTTTGATGTAAAAAAAAATATGACTTAATTACTTTCCAGAGATTTTTTATAGTGGCAACATTTTGTTGGTAAATTACTCTCAAAAACTAGCAACTCTGCCATTTTCTCGCACACTGACTGGTGAACGCGTGTTTTGTTTTATTTATTTCGTTTATTTATGTGAAACAAAACAAATGAATTAAGATGCGACGAATTGATCGGATTTTGTTTAGTGCCTTGGGACATGGAATTAACGAAAAGACTGAGTTTTCAGATGGTAAGTAATGTTTTTTTCACCAGGCTCATTTTTAACCTCAAATTTATTTTGCTGTTTCGTTTATGGGTACTTAATATGTAAATGGCGTTAAGGAAGATACTGTAAAGATTCTTTACCAATATTTTATTGTAATCATAACTAGACTGGTTCTAACGATCTGATGTAGCAAACTTATTACAATGAACAGAAAGCGACTTGGAAGAGATTTCTGCGGCGAAGACAACGGTGCTGGCGCCTGCAAAGGATGATGTATCAGGTATTTTATACATAGCTAACTAATATTTTTAGGGTACCCACCACAACCAAAGTGGCCCTATTATTGTTCGCAGAGATAGGTATATTTGTTTTTCATAGACTTTCTATGAAGTACAAACTTAATTTTTGCTACAGATAATTAATTTCTTTAAAAAGTAGAGTAAGATGTTGATATGAAACATTTTTTCCAGCTGTAAACTGACGTGACGATCAATCGACATACTGAGTAGATTTAGTTACCTACCTGTCTAGGTACTTCCGTCAATATTATTAAAAATCTACCTGCGTAAGAATTGTTAGTGCCCTAATTATTATATTGTTTGTTACACATTTTAATGAGCTTAATGCATATTTTTGGTTTGCGGTGTTCATAATAATATTAATTATTTTTTTTTTAAACTGTTTATTTTGCAATTAATAAAGCATGGTCTAGCAGGGCACAGGGTTCAATGTTTGTGGTATTTTGCTGTACTAAATGCTTTTGTTTTTTTTATATTTTATTCCTAATATCTATTGTTTAATAAAATTGCCCCGACTAAGCTTTACATGTATGACTAGCCTATGAGTACCTATAACCCTACTTACTATTTCTATACTTCTACTAAGACAACTCTCAATTTGTAGATGGAAATATACCTGAGGCTCCTTTAGGATTTGAACCAGATGCGTCCAAGGACATCAACTGCCAAGGTACTTGAAAGAAATTGACTAAGAAATGAATTAGAGACCTAAATGAAAGGCAGAATTGAGTTGTTTCGTCCCGCGCGGACTATGGAACGCGCTGACTGTCATGGCGGCCGTCACTTTGGTTTGACGTGACCTGTCATCTAGTTGTCATTGATCACTTGTCTTTAAAATTGCTTGTGAACTCGCCGGCTATTGTTTGTTGGGCGTAATATTGATAAATCCCTTTGAATCCCGTATAAACAGGGACCATTTGGTTGAAATAAATTGACTAAAGCCTCGCCATTGATTTGGGAACCGAGTAATTGTGTATATTTTGTGAACGTTGAAGCACCCACGCGCCCTTTGAGGTTAGGTCGAACCCGTCGCGTGCCGTGTGAACAATTGAACAGACTGGAACTATTGTGTTGTTGTGACCTGCTAACGCGTTGGAACCTGTCGCCAGTTGATAGCCGGTCAGGTTTGAAATCGACTACAAAATCATAACACTATTCACGTACACACACACATACCTACAGACACCCATCAAACCTGGACCTGAATCATGGCCTCGGAGCAGGACTTCACCAGCGCCTAGGTGAGTTGATATATTTATAATTAAAGGGCATCTTGATTGAATTGTCTCCGCGGATCGCGGACATCTCGTCCCAAACTTCCCCTTGGTTTGGGAGCGAACAATGGTAGCAGAGCGTGGTTAAAATTGAAAAAACAACTTACTTAGTGCCTGGTCAATTGGAAGTTTGAACAAGAGCTAATTTGTTATTTGTCAGCCGGGCTCAAGTTGGAACATAATTGTTTGATTGGAATTAATTGCATCATATGTCCCCTTGTCGATTGTACTTGCAGTGTGAAATATTGTATTGTGTATTGGACACATGTGTGATTGAAATTATTGTTGTCATTTAATTGTAACTTGATATTAATTGATATTTACTGATATTGAGTGGTATTTGTTGGTTAACTAGAGGTTTATGTAAATTGTTCTAGGTTCTAATTGAGATTTATTTATGGGTTATTTGTTGAAACAGTTTATTGATTTGATTTGTTTGATTTGTTTCTTTTTGACATACAGTGTTATTGTTGAATTTGGTTGCAATGGCCTCACTGAAGGCTGTAAAGGAGGCGGCCGCTGGTTTGGTCTCACAACTAAGATGGTTCACCTCAGCTGCGGCCACGGTTGAGCGCTTGGATTTGGAGGAGATCACACTTGCTCGGTCCGAACAATTGGATGTAAGACTCGGTGATGTGGATAAGTTGTTCACCCGGTTCAACGAGTTTGTTGTTGATTTGGAATTGGAAGCTTGGGGCCAGGCAGCTCGAGATAAGGTCGTTGCCGACTACGACCAGATTTTGGAATTGGGGGACGCAGTCAGTCAGCGAGCCCGGGAGATTTTGAGGAGCCGAGCGCCTGACCAGGTCAAGCCGGAGACCTCGGTTGTTTCAGGCCCCGGTCTATTGAGTAGGCTTCCCACGTTGGAACTTCCACACTTTGATGGTCGCTTGGACCACTGGCTGAGTTTCCTAAACCAATTTGAGAGTCTGGTTGACTCCCGCTCGGACCTCGGACCCGCCCAAAAGTTGGCCTACCTATTGTCGGTCCTGGATGGTGAGGCCCGAGCCTTGGTGCAGCACTTGCCTGTGACGGACTCCGCCTACCCTACCGCTATGGAACTCCTATCCCGACGGTATCAGAATAAGCGCTGCTTGGCTGATGTTCACATCGGCCAGATTTTGGGGTTACCGGCCATTGAGAACACGTCGGCGTTGCGCACTAATCTGCTGAACCCGTTGGTTTCAGCAACCAACGCTTTGCGACGTTTGGAGTTGCCGGTGGACCATTGGTCCTACTTGTTGGTGCACATTGTACTGCAGTTGCTCCCCGCGGACTTGAGGTCCCGCTTCGAGCAGAGGTATGGTGGGGACAGTGCCACCCACCTTCCCCCCTTTGACGACCTCATCAAATTTTTGGAGGATGAGTGTCGCCTTTTGGACAACACTTGTGGCGCAATGGGGTCGCGCCCACCACCTTCTCGGCCAAGAGACCAGGGACGGACTAGGGCTAAGGGGCCGGTTGATAGTCGCCCCGCCCCCCGTTTTGCGGGCACCCAGAATAGTCCTGATTGCGTTTTTTGTAAGGCCACGGGGCATAGCATGGCAAGTTGCACGGCTTTTTTGGAGTTGCACGTTAGTGCCCGCCGCCGAATTGCCAACGCACGCCGCCTATGCTTCTCTTGTTTGGGGGCTCACTTTCACCGGGACTGCCCCAAGCCCCGCCCGTGTGGAATTTGTGAAGGGGCTCATCTTGAGATTTTGTGCGCCAACGCGAACCGCTCTGGCAGATCAGCTTCTGATGAGGGTTCGCGCAGGGGGGGGTACCACGGAGACGAGCACCGGGCCTCTGGTACGCCGGTCGAGAACCGGGTAGAGGCCCGCAATTTTGATGGCTGCACTCCACCCCCCGCGCAAGTTGAACGGGAGCCGCGCGCGCGCCAGTTGGTCTCCCCTCGTAATGGTAAACGGGAGCCGCGTGCGCGCCATTTGGCCTCCCCTCGTATGAACAATTGTACGGCGGCTGCTGGGCAACAATGGCCAGATCAGCACCGCTACCTTTCACCTCCGCTGGCGGAACGCCCCCGGTTGGAGTCGCGCCCTCCGCCATTCAGGCATCCGGTGGGATATGCCCTTCCAGCGATGGCGAGCGGCCCGGGACACCGCGCGGACGAAGCATTTGAGTGCTACCCTCGTCGTGAACGACGGCAGCCTGGATGCGGCGATCAGTCGCCGCCCAGGCATTGTTAGAAAATTGGCGTCTGCCCCGCTACAGGCCCCCTGGGTGACTCTGTTGTGGTCCGTGCTATTTTGGACACGGCGTCCAGAGTTGCCTTTTGTCGTCTTGGTTAGCGGGTTAAGTGGGCCTGAAGGTGAATGACCTTTCAGGCAAGTTTCGAGGATGGTTGGCCTCGAACGCCAGTCTTGATGTCGGTCCTTTTGCCCGGGCTTGAGGTGCTCGCTGTTGGGACAAAGGACCCTCCGTTTGATTTGTTTGTTGAACAGATACAGCTCCCTCGACAATTGTTGAACGTTACCTCGTGGATCAGGCGTCTTGGTCACAATTCTAGGAATCCAGGGGACAAGCGCCTATCACCGATTCTCTCTCCTCAAGAGCAACAGGAGTCACTCCTCATTGGGTCCGCTCTGTGCAGGCTGGGCACTTTGAAAAGGAGATCGAGATCTTGAAGTCTGGCAGGGTTAAGCTCGGGAGCTGTGAGTAAGTTGAGCCCCTTCTTGGATAATGCGGGTCTTTTGCTTGTTGGAGGACGGTTGAGGCACTCTAGCCTTCCTATGGGACTCGTCACCCCCCTTATTGCCCAAAGAGGGCCATTTGATTTGATTTGTTGGTGACCGATCGTCACATTGGGAACTCGCATGCCGGTTGCAATGCGCTGTTGGCCATTCTAAAATTGTCAAGGCTTACTTGTGTATGTGTCTGTCTGTCAATGAAGGCAGTGCACTTGGAACTGTTAACCTCCCTCTCGACAGAGGCCTTTGTAGCGACCTTGGATAGATTTGTCTCGCCTAGGGTTACCTTCTTTGATCAGTTTGATTGCGGTACCAACTACAAGGGTACAAGTAACTATTTGAAGGAAGTATACGCCTTCCTTAATGAGAGCCAGGTTGACATTGGTAACAAATTGGCTCGCCGAGGAGTCACTTGGTTGTTTGACTCACCAGCCCGCCCCCATTGGGGGGGTATTTTGAGACTGCCAATTGATTAGCGGACGGGTAGGCCCGTCCGGGGGGGGTAGATGTTTCGTCCCGCGCGGACTATGGAACGCGCTGACTGTCATGGCGGCCGTCACTTTGGTTTGACGTGACCTGTCATCTAGTTGTCATTGATCACTTGTCTTTAAAATTGCTTGTGAACTCGCCGGCTATTGTTTGTTGGGCGTAATATTGATAAATCCCTTTGAATCCCGTATAAACAGGGACCATTTGGTTGAAATAAATTGACTAAAGCCTCGCCATTGATTTGGGAACCGAGTAATTGTGTATATTTTGTGAACGTTGAAGCACCCACGCGCCCTTTGAGGTTAGGTCGAACCCGTCGCGTGCCGTGTGAACAATTGAACAGACTGGAACTATTGTGTTGTTGTGACCTGCTAACGCGTTGGAACCTGTCGCCAGTTGATAGCCGGTCAGGTTTGAAATCGACTACAAAATCATAACACTATTCACGTACACACACACATACCTACAGACACCCATCAAACCTGGACCTGAATCATGGCCTCGGAGCAGGACTTCACCAGCGCCTAGGTGAGTTGATATATTTATAATTAAAGGGCATCTTGATTGAATTGTCTCCGCGGATCGCGGACATCTCGTCCCAAACTTCCCCTTGGTTTGGGAGCGAACATGAGTGATTAGTGCTCTTTTATATATTTTCAGATGATGGATTTCAAGATACTAATAATCCTTTGTGCTCTTCAGCGACTCTGGCTGTAATTCAAGTTAATAAAATTGTGGGATCAGGTAGGTGTATCGCTTTCCTACGTAGCACAATATTGTAATTGGATTAATTTATTTGAGAAGTGAACTAACTTCTCCTCAAATCCTACTTTCTTTACTGAACTAGATGAGGAGTCTCCAGCTGCTCCTGTGTACTCGCCACTGACTCCGCTTGTGACTACGCGAAAAGCCATAGCGGAAACATGTAAGTCAAAAAAGAGTGATTCCTATTTTATATTTTTCTTTACTCAAATATGTTAGAAAATAAGCAGGTTAAGGTATTAATGACTGCTATGACTCTAATGCTCTATTCTACTTGTTCTTACCAGGTGTTGAATCACCAGCTGCTCCTGCATATTCTCCGCTAACTCCTCTTGTTACACGGAAAGAAGCTGAAAACAATAATTCACCAATACCACCAATGTCACCGAGTACATTAGAGCTGTTTGAAACCCTCAGCCAAGATTTATCAACAGTTGAATATGAGTACACTGACTTCTCATAAAGACGCCATAGTAATGGACTTAGTTATAGTGACCTTAAAGAAGATGGAGACTATAACGACGATACAGACTCTGATTATGTACCTGACAGTGGAGAAGAAACTGATGCTTCTCATTCATCTGCAAAGCAAAAAAGAAGGAAGAGTTTTGCAATTCCCGAGAGCGACAGTTCGGAGAATGAAACCATAACAGAGAGTTCGATTCAAACTCATGTTGCTATGGTGCACGATAATCAAATTAGAACTGACCGAACCACACAAATGCGACACAATGACAGCCCGCACATTGTTACAAATGCCGTTTTTTTTTTTTTTATTTATTTATTTCAACTTAAAGTCTCAATACAGGTTATGTTAATTTTGTACCATTAAACCAGACATGGTTTGTATTGGTACTCACATTCACTAAAACAGCACTGCTTAATCACTAATAAACAAAATCATTAAAAATGTAGGTACATGAAAAACATTGTTACAATAGTCGCGCAGTCGGTTGGTGAAATAATTTCAATATGTCAAAGCTCTGATACTGAAGCTATTCATCCCGAAGCTGAAGCTGCTCATCCCATTACTGAAAACAATGACGCGCTGCAAACTATGGGCCGCTCCAAACCTGGACGCAAAAGAAAATACCCAGAATATTGTCTTTCTGAGAAGAAGGATAGGAAATACTAGAATTTACCATATCATGTCAAAGGCGAACTAGTAAGATCGAAAGTATTCTATGATTATACGTGCACCTGCAAGCAACGCTGTCACTTACTTGTTCCAACAGAAACACGAAAACAAGAGTTTGATAAGTTTGTAACATTGGGGTCATACGAAGCTCAGCTGTTATTCATTTTAAATAATGTCAAAGAATCACAAAAAGCTCGAACATATACCTCAACCAAAAGCAAAAGCGGTAAAAAAAAACCTAGACAGTACAGAAGAAATTATTATATTGGCGAGAATGACGTTTGTAAGCAAATGTTTTTGAAAAATTTTCAAATATCGTCTAAAAGAGTTGACATATGTTTGACCAAAAAGCGAATAGATGAATCTTACAACGACAAGAGGGGTCTAAAACAAGGTGGTTGGAATAAGACCCCTGAAGAAGATATCGATTTTGTTAGAAATGTCATTAATTCCCTCCCAAAATACGAATCTCATTACAGAAGAGAACGAAACAATGGCACGCAATATTTAAAACTAGGTATGACTGTCCAAAAAATTTACGATATCTATCTTACAGAATTCAAAAAAGTGTACGGCAGTGAGAAGAAATACGTTTCTTTTGCTACCCTGAAGCAAGTATTTTATACGAATTTTAATCTCCGCTGTAAATCCTTGAAGAAGGATACTTGCAAGAAATGCGATTTATTAGCACTCGAGATTAAGACGTGTTGTGTACCAGAAGAAAAAGAACTGTTGATCCAGCAAAGAGATTCTCATCAAATGAGAGCGGAAGATCTTCGTAAGCAAATGTCTCAAGACTTGGCACTTGCTAAAACAGATCCCAAATTTGAATGTCTTACCTACGATCTTGAAAAAACTTTACCATTGCCCCGTGTTTACGCGCTTGCGTGGGTTTTAGGTCTTCTTCAATGAAACCAAGACTGAATAATAAATAAACTGATGTATTGATCGGAATTAGATTCTCACAATAATGTCGCTGGACCCGTTACAAAAATACGCGTTGGTTGGCTAGCGGCCCTCGTGGCCAAGTGAACGATTCTTCAGCGGAGCCCTGTGCTCCCGCTCGCGCGACGCCGCTGCCGCCCCGCTGTCCATTGGCTCGGCTGAGGTGGCGTGATCGCGGCGCGCAGCCATTGGCCCGCGCGCAAGACGGCGCGCGATCGGCGCACCCATTGGCTGCGGTGCTCCACGTCACCCGGCAGTGTTGCCAGGCGGCGGAGGCCGGAACATACTCCCGGGGGTTGAAGCATTCAACCATGCTGCTCTCCGAGGAGGGGGCACATCGTGCGGACGGCACGAGTGACCGTCCCCTTGGTGGTGGCGATGTCAGCCACCCGACTGACCCCGTCTGGGCCAGGGTGTAGGCGCGTGACGCGCCCTAAGCGCCACTGGAGTGGCGGCAGGTTTGCCTCGCGCAGCAGCACGAGGTCGCCAAGGCAGATGCCTCGCTGCTGGGTCCTCCACTGGGACCGCTGCTGCATTTCGGCCAGGAACTCCTTCTGCCACCTGGACCAGAACTGTTGGCGGATTTTCTCTATGAGCTCGTAGCGGTTGGGTCGCAGTACTGTGATGGGTGGCGACGGGACGGCGGTCAATGGCCTGCCCACTAAGAAGTGCCCTGGGGTTAGCGGAGAGGGGTCATTTGGATCAGACGAGAGGGGAGAGAGGGGGCGGGAGTTCAGTATGGCCTCAATCTGTGAAAACAGTGTAGCCAGCTCTTCAAACGTCAAACAGGCCTCCCCAGCTACTCGTTTTAGATGGTATTTAGAGGATTTGATCCCCGCCTCCCATATTCCCCCGAAATGAGGCGAATATGCAGGCCCAAACACAAAGCGGATTCCCTCGTTCGCCGAGTAATTGAAGACCGACTCTTGGCTCTTCTGCAACATCCTACCCAGCTCATTGCATGCCCCTATGAAATTCCGACCATTATCGCAATAGATAGCATAGGGTTTACCTCTCCTAGCCACAAATCTACGCAGGCACAGAATGAAGGCTTCAGAAGTGAGGTCGCTGACTACTTCTAGGTGAACCGCCTTAGTAGTAAGACACACAAACAAACATAGATAGCTCTTAGTTATGCGGTTCCCTCGGCCCTTGCGGCTTGAAATTCGAAAGGGACCCGCAAAGTCTACCCCACAGGAACTGAAGGCGAAGCTACGGTCAGTTCTTACTGTTGGCAAGTCACCCATGATTGGTTCAAAAGGCTTACCGCGCAGTCGTGTACATACCACACACTGCTTGGTAACAGCACGAGCTAGGTTTCTCCCTCCTATTGGCCAGTATTCTTCACGAATGGCAGCGAGCAGTGCCTGAGGACCAGCATGAAATAATCGTAAGTGTTCATGTTTAAATAACAGTTTCGTGAAACTATGTTTCGCATCTAGGAGAATAGGGTGCTTCTTATTATAATCAAAGTTAGAATTTCCCAGACGGCCTCCCACTCGTAGCACCCGTTTAGAGTCTACGAAGGGGTTAAGTGGCAATAATTTAGATTTGTTATGTAAGGAATGCCCTTTACTTAATGTTTCAATTTCTTCATAGAATGTATCAAACTGACTAAGTCTAGCCAGCAGAGTGCATGCTTTTTGTAGCTCTTCAGCTGACAGTGCCTGACTTAAATTTCTTTGACCCTTACAATTGTCAATGAACCTTAGAACATAGGCGACTGTTCTTTTCAGCCGTGAAAAATTAGAAAACCTACTGAAATCTATCACCTTAACATCTAAACCTTCCTTATTGTTTGCTGTAGATGAATATGTGGTGAGCGATTTCACCTCAGGTAAGGGCTCATCCTCTGAAAGTGGTGGCTTCGTGGACCACTCATATTTCTCTTCTTTTAAGAAGGGAGGGCCTTCCCACCAAAGTGTTGAACTCTTCAACACGGGTGGGTCTACTCCCCTTGAAGCCATGTCAGCAGGGTTCAAGGTTGTGGGAACATGATACCACTTATAATCGGCTGTTAACTCCTGAATTTCGTTTATTCTATTGCGTACGAAAGTTTTCAGTGAGTTTGGCTGCATTCTCAGCCATCCTAATACTACCGTGGAGTCTGTCCATATTATTTTCTTATTAATTTTACATTTTAAGGACTGACTGACCTTCTGGCAAAGTCTAGCTCCGAGGAGCGCTCCACATAGTTCTAGTCTAGGAATAGTCATTGGTTTAATAGGTGCTACCCTAGCCTTTGCACATAACAGGCGTGATGTATACGCATGATTACTACACTTAGACCTTAGATAAACGCATGCGCCATAGGCTACTTGCGAGGCATCTACAAAACAATGCAATTCGATGTGTTCTGGCATTTCACACAAGACGTACCTAGGTAGATGTAGATTGTACAAACAAGATAAATTATCACCAAAGCTAAACCAATCCTTAGCTAAGTTATTTGGTATTGGCTCATCCCAATCCAACTTGGCACACCATAACTTCTGCAGTAATATTTTTGGTTTGATAATTGCAGCACTCAAGAGTCCTAGTGGATCAAATATTTTACAAGTCATAGAGATAACCGTTCGTTTCGTTAACTGAGAGGCAAGAGGTACATTGGTAGAGAATTGAATTGTGTCACTCACCGGAGACCAGTTTAATCCTAACACAGCTGATTCTTTGCACAGATCTAAATTGTCGCTGTTAACTTGTTCCTTCTTGAATATCTGTGGACAATTGGTGCGAAACTTCCTAAGTATGAACCCAGCTGACTCTAAAACTTGAGTTATGCCTTTATGAATGTGTGTCAGCTGATCTTCTGATGCGCAACCTGTACTTAAATCGTCTATGTAGAAGTCGGTTAGCATAGTCTTTTCTATAAGTTCATCGTCACACTCTAGTGCTAGTTGTTGAAGACACCTAGTACTAAGGAACGGCGCCGATGCTGTACCATAAGTTACCGTATTCAGCTGATAGATTACAATGTTGTGAGTTTTCTCACAGCGCCACAGTATTAACTGCAGATGGCGTTGGGACTCATCTATAACAATCTGCCTGTACATTTTAGCAATATCTCCAGTAAGGACAAACCTATGCTCTCGAAAACGCAGTAAGATAGACATCAAGTCACTCTGGATGACTGGACCTACCGCTTGAATGTCGTTCAGCGATTTGCCTGATGTAGTTTTTGCAGATGCATCGAAAACGACTCTAACCTTAGTGGTCTCGCTGTGTTCTCTAACGACGCAATGGTGGGGTAAATAGTACCCGAATTGAGGCTTTACAACTTCAGTTAGATGACCTAACTCTTTATATTCGTTAATGAAGTTGAAATAAGCTTCCTTTAACTGAGGATTCTTGTTCAGCCTAGTCTCTAAACTTAGAAATCTTTTCCTAGCCATAGCGTAGGAATCTCCTAGCGCACGTTTAGGTGCTTCTTTTAGAGGTATTGACACTGAAAATCTACCGTTAGCTAGGCGTTTAGTGTTTTCAACAAAGTGCCTTTCACAAAAATGTTCATCTGGTGAACGAGAAAATTGTTCAGAATAACCTTCTTCAATTTCCCAAAACCTTTTTAGGCAATCCTGTAATTCTTGACTAAAACTGCAAGTTATCTTGAGGGATTTTAGGCTATCTTGCCCGGTAGGGCCGGACACTACCCAACCTAGCTTGGTGTCTTGTAAGGCAGGTTTATTTTTACCTAAACGTATGTGATTTGAATTCACAATAGACCAATATACGTCAGCACCTAACAGAATGTCTATCTGAGAAGGTTTATAGAAAGTGGGGTCTGCTAGCCTAACTTCCTTTGGTATACTGAGTTGCTGAACGTTGACCTGCATGTTTGGCAACGTACCTATAATGTTTGGTACAACAAGACATTCAATTGGGATACAGAAAGTGCTTACACGCGATTTTATCTTAATGTTTACCCTTTCGGAAATATTGGAGGTTGAATTATTTATTCCAGAAACATAAGTTGGACGTGATGTGTCACTGACTAAGTCAAGTTTTTGTTTCATCACGCTGGATATGAAGGACATCTGGCTGCCTGTATCTAGCAATGCTCGTGCCTGGTACACTTCACCAGTTCGCTTATTAACTAGGTCTACTAGAGCCGTGCCTAACAGCACTTGACCTGCCGCTGCAACTGATAATGACACCGGTGAGTTAGAGGGCTCTGTCGAGTCTAAGACAGCACCAGTGACCTTTGGCTCATTCCTATGTACTAACGTATGGTGTTTCTTCTTACAGACGCGGCACATAGGCCTAAGTTTGCACTGGAATGAATTATGACCACCCTTGAGGCAATTTTTACATAATTTTAACCTATTGATTTCAGATAACCTATCTTCAATGTCCATATTTTTAAATTTGGAACAGTCATGTAACTGGTGGGTATCACTACACACATGGCACTTTGTAGGTACACCTGGTTCACTAGAAGCAGCGAATGCCTTATTAGTTCTAGGCTCCTTATGGCTGCTGAACCTTCGGTCACCTCGATCAGTATTAACCATGCTTGCAAAATGCATAGTTTCTAATATGTCGGCACGACTTCTTAGGAACCTTGTAAAGTTATCTAGTTTATGATAATCGGGTAATGGAGACCTATACTCTTCCCACTTAGCATAAGTGACAGAGTCTAACTTGGAAGCTACAATGAAGAGGACTAGTGAGTCCCATTGGTCAGTCGGCTGACCTAGTGTATTCAGCGCTCTCAAATTTTTCAACATATGGTCTACTAAGTACCTTAATGCCTTGTAGGATTCCTTACTACATTTTTCAACAGTTACTAATGCCTTAAGATGGTTATTTATCAGTATATTTTTATTATCATACCGTTCACACAGTAGTTCCCATGCTAGTTTGTAGTTAGTCGAGGTAAACTCTATGGATTTGATTACCCCCTTAGCGCTCCCGTCCAAAGCTGATCTTAAATAATGGAATTTATTGACCTCGGGAATTGAATTATTGCAGTTAATAACAGAATCGAACGTATCCTTAAACTCCAACCAGGCTAATAGGTTTCCATCAAACTTTGGAAGGTGTATGGTAGGCAATTTCACTCCATTAAATGCATGAGAACAATTACTTTGCGGGTGAGAACAAGTGCTTTGTTCTTCAATACTATTGGCCTTATTGACCGGTGACGGGGTAGCCTCAATCAATTCTTGAGCTACAGAGATAGCCGAGTAAAATTGACGCTCTGTGGCCTCTCTTTCGTCTAATTGTTCATCTACATCGGAACATAATGATTCTATTTCAGATTGTAACTCATCAAAAGTTTTGAATAAGCCTTGAAAAGTGGCCAATCTTAATGAAAGCTCTCTAGCTTGTACACTTGTAATATCACTAGACTTCAAGGTTTGTATAGTACCTAGATAGTCTAAGAATTTAGTTAGCCTACCTTTAATAGTGCCACGTTTTTTAATCAACTCTTTAATTTTGACCTTCATGTCGGCATCTGCGTTGGCCATGATGCTATTGTTGTATAATAACTATGTAAGCCCTACCTAACGCAATGCAATGAGCCGAATAAAATGTGCAGGGAACCTGACAATCTTAGGCGCCGCTCCAACACGTGGTCACGGGCACGATTACCCGCGCCGCTCGCAGCGTCGCGTCGGCCGCCGCTGCGATGTAACAGGCGCGCCGAGGGAATCCGCTGTGCCGCCTGGACCGGAACAGTTGCCGTATGGCCGGAACTCTGAAACAGTCAGCCGGATTGCTGGTTCACCTAGCAAGGATGCGAGCGTGGGAGTGTGGGGCTAGCTCACGCGCACGCGTGACTAGCTAAGCATAGGCAATTATTTAGCCTAGAAAATGAAATGAGTCGCACGACTCGAATGACAACTCGCGTTGAACAAAGGAAAACTATTAGGTTATGCGTAGCGTGGATGCTGCTCGTAAGAAATTTATCTTAAGAGGGTTCGTGCAGCGAACATGCTAATGAAGGGAATGAGCAAGGACCCTGCCCTCTAGCGTTTAGCTTGGCATCACCCGGCTTGCACCCACGTGCAATTTAACCTGGAAATTTGGCAAATTATAGCCTCCTGACAATTGGCAAGCAAGCTGCCACTGCCTTCACAGCGCGAGGACACACAGGAATCGAAATTAGGCGAGGAATAAAGAAAGGATCAGGGCATACTCTCCTGGGCTAGACCTTCGGTTGACGTTTCGCCGTCCTCACCGGGCTCCCGGAGCAGCTCGTCAGTCTTCTTCCACACGCTCGACCCTTACGCAGCCCTGCTGGATGGATGGCGGGCTGCGGCACTTGTCCACGGGGCGCTGCTCGACGATTCTCGAAATCTCGACGAATTTGTAGTTTACGACGATGTAACGGGTCCTGTCACGGTCGCCACTTGTTTACGCGCTTGCGTGGGTTTTAGGTCTTCTTCAATGAAACCAAGACTGAATAATAAATAAACTGATGTATTGATCGGAATTAGATTCTCACAATAATGTCGCTGGACCCGTTACAAAAATACGCGTTGGTTGGCTAGCGGCCCTCGTGGCCAAGTGAACGATTCTTCAGCGGAGCCCTGTGCTCCCGCTCGCGCGACGCCGCTGCCGCCCCGCTGTCCATTGGCTCGGCTGAGGTGGCGTGATCGCGGCGCGCAGCCATTGGCCCGCGCGCAAGACGGCGCGCGATCGGCGCACCCATTGGCTGCGGTGCTCCACGTCACCCGGCAGTGTTGCCAGGCGGCGGAGGCCGGAACACCCCGTATACCAACTAACATTGTTTTTTATAAACGTCAGTTATGGGTTTATAACGCTGGGATCCACGTTGGCTCTAACGATCAAGGACGATGCAATATCTGGGTTGAAGGGGAAGCCGGACGAGGAGCTCAAGAAGTTGGCTCGTGCCTCATTAATTTTATTAAAAACCATCTGAGAGATGGCGTCGAGAGTTTAGTCCTATGGAGCGACTGCTGCGGGGGACAAAATAGAAACATCAAAATAATCCTGATGCTAAAAACTGTACTTAACAGCCACCCAAATCTTAAAACGATAACGTTTAAATATTTAGAGAGTGGCCATTCCTTTTTGCCCAATGACACTGATTTTAGCAAGATTGAATGTGAGCTTAAGCGTCACGAGCGAATATACACGGCAGAAGAATACATGAATATCATGAAAATCTGCAAAAAGAAAAACCCCCTTCAAGTTACAAGGATGAAAACACAAGCTTTTCTAAGCACAAAAAAAAATGAAAAAAATATAGTTAACCGCAAAATCTGTACGAATAAAGACAAAATAAACTGGCTAAAAACAAAACAAATTTTATTGAAAAAAGAAGAGCCATATTTAATTACCATGACGTCAGATAGTGGAGATATTCAAAAGCTAGATTTGTCGAAAAAAATCAAAGGGGTTTCAATCCAATTTTCAGAAGAAGATTTTGAAGTTCTTTGGCCCCAGGGAAAAGCTATTCCTCAACCAAAGCTCGAAGATCTCAGATCTATGTTCACTTTAATACCCGAAGACTGTCACGCATTTTATAATTCCCTTAAGGGAAGCAGCTCTATCACCGACGATATTGATGGATACGGGCCAAGTCTTGATTTTGATTTGGAAGATGACGAAAATTGATAAGAGCGCTCATTTTTGCGCTGTTTTTTCCATTTTTTTAAATTACAATGGTCGTTTTTACGTGATTTTGTTAACTATATGATTAAGGTCAATAAATATATAACCTTTTGATAATAATAATTGTTTTATTTTTTACAGTAACTTATTTTCTAGTCGATGGGTAGTTTTGAGTTCATTCTGAGAAAGTAAAAAAAATACCTGTCTTTACAAACTTAAGTTTAATGGTAAGGACTCAACCCACATTTCACTTAATATCTCGAAATCTATTTAAAAATATATCAATATATTGATGGACAAATAAAATATAAACTATCTTCTTAATAATAACGGGCAAAAATTTAAAAAAACATAACGTTTTGTTAGACCAATTACAGCTGAAACTTCAAACGCAATTATCTCAAAAGTGACTTATTGTGGATTGAGTCCTTTCTATTTAACTGCGTCCAAATCACGCATGCAAAAACAAACATTGCAACCATTTCTTATTAGCTGTGTGTCTCCTGGAACTGACAACCAGGGTCGAAAATATTATCTGGTCATCGACAAGGTGAAATACAGGTTTGATACTGCAACAAAGGCGTTCGACACGTTATTCAAAAGCTACCATACTCTTCACGCCACCTATCCAGCGGCTGCTGCGCATTTGTATTTGTTAATACAGCGATGTGTTTATGGAATTGAAACAAAGTATGACAATGTAGTGCCATACATTTCAGATATATTGTCCTTAGCTAAAATGTAGATTAAACCTTTATGCAACAGACTTCCAACATGCTTAAGTGTCTAGAGTGTGGCAATGTATATGAAAATTTTCAAACTTATTTCGTCCAGTTTCGTTACGCTCATAATATAACTAATTATTTCTCGTGCCCTGAAGAAAACTGTAATAGACTTTATCATTCTAAAAGTGTATTAAAAAAGCATATTATATCTTACCATAATGTCCTTGATAAGCAAAATACTACTACTACTAGTAAGGTGCTAACTGAATGCTTTGATGCAGAAAGGGTAGGGTAATGTGAAACAGAGACAGCATCTTATTGTGAGGATTCCAAACAACAAGTTGAAGATAATATTTGTCCAGTAGTTTCAGATTTTGGTGAATATATATCAAAAGTGAATGATACAGTTACAACATTTATGACTGAACTACATAATATATCTAGTTTGCCCAGAAACGTAATACAATCTATTGTTGAACTAGTATCAAATTTAATTTTATCAGAACCATTTTGCCTTGTAAAAGAAACATTAAAAGATTCAAATGTTAGTTTTCTGATGATATCAGCGCTGCAGGATGCTTTTAATAATTTTAATACTGATTATAAAAGGACGACTTATTTAAAAGAAACTAGACACCTTTGTTAAACCTGTTCCAAAAACAATTGGTGTCTCTCAAGATAGTAGACGTGAACAAGGAAATGTAGTGATGGTTTTAAAAAACAGAATGTCGTATTTTATGCCTTTACGGGAATATCTAACAGTTTTTCTTGAAGTACCCGATGTATTGAAAACAATATTAAATTTTCAAAAAAATGTTACCGAAAATTCAAATGAACTGAGAAACATTGTAAACAGCACTTCTTGCAAAGAAACAATAAGTGATTGTGAAGAAAACATAATTCCCTTAACGGCTTATTATGACGACTTCGAGTCTGGTAACCCCTTAGGCAGCCATTCTGGCAGCCAAAAAATTGGTGCAGTTTATGTTACTATGTCCTCGATTCCTCCAAATTATAGTAGTCGGTTGGAATATATTTGGCCGGTTCTATTGTTTTATGCGCAAGATCGAGTAGAATTTGGTAATGAACCTACATTTAGGCCTTTGCTTGAAGAGTTAAAGTTTTTGTACGAAACAGGAATTAGCGTAAAATGTGATAAGTCTTCTAAAGCCACCGTAAAGTTTGCAGTAGGAATAATATCTGGTGATAACTTAGGTCTGAACTCAATTTTAGGGTTCCATGAAAGTTTTTCTTCAAATAACTTTTGTCGTATTTGTACAACGCCCAAAACACAAACAAAAGTAGATACTAAAGAAAGACCTGAAAACATAAGAAGACAACATGACTACGACTCACATTGTGATAATGGAGTTGGTATTAAGCAAAAATGTATTTGGCATGATTTGAGTTATTTCTATGTTTATAATAACTTTACATGTGATGTCATGCATGATTTGTGCGAAGGTATACTTCGATATGATATGTGTTTGACAATCAAACATTTTATAGACTCCCAACGTTTTGAACTTGATAATTTGAATTCTAGACTACAATATTTTACGTATTCAAAAATGGAAAAAATAAGCCTCCACCAGTCTTAAAAAGACACTTGCTGAATGGCCAGATTATTTTCTCAGCTTCTGAAATGTTGTGTTTGGTTAGAAATTTTAGATATTTTTTTTTTTTTTTTTGACATTAACACACAGCGCCATCTAGTGCCACACTAAGCAAGGCTTGTGTCGTGGTCACCAGACAGTTGATATACTACATATATACTTTTTTGTTTGTAAATACATACTTATTATACATATAAACATCCATGACTCGGAAACAAATGTTCATGCTCATCACACAAGCATTTGCTCCTACCGGGATTCGAACCCAGGACCCTATGAACGTAAGGCAGCCTCACTACCACTACGCCATTCGAGTCGTCCATGATATGTTATAGGAGAATTCATTCCGGATAATGAGCCAGTTTGGTGCCTTTACTTGTCATTATTAGAAATAACAGAAATATTAACTTCTCAGACTTTTACACCGCAGTTACTAGAGTACTTAAAAAACTTACTTGAAAGTTACATGGAAAATTTAATTGAAAAATTCAGTTGCTCTTTAAAACCAAAACATCACTTACTTCTTCACTACCCAAGAATTATTGAAAAGCGTGGCCCTCCTATACTTGCAAGTGCATTCAAGTTCGAAGCAAAACATAGAGAGCTCAAAAAAGTTGCACAATCGATGGCTAATCGCAAAAATTTGCCATTGACACTTGCAACTAGACATCAATTGACAATTTTTCAGAGATTGCGCACTGGACTTAAAGATCGGATTAATTATGGTAAAAAAAAAACATGATGATACGTCAAACTTATACGATAAAGATGCTTTTGATTGTATTGAGTTTGTAGAAATAAATGGTTACAACTATTCTAAAATTAATGTTGTATTGCGTGAGTTTGAGCAAGATATTCCAGTCTTTTACAAAATCAAACATGTGTTGATTAATAAATACGATCAAAAAGTTGTATTCGTAGGTACAGTTTTGGAAACACTAGGTTATTCTTCACATTACATAGCTTATCTTGGTAAGGAAACAAATGTTACAGAAATCGTTGACTTACATGATTGTTGTTGTGTGACGCCAAATATAATTCATAAAGTGAATCAAAATATGTATGTAGGATGTTAATTTGGAACGCACCATAACTTTAAGAAAAAGTAAAAATTCTTCAGAATTTCTTCGCATAAATGCCATAATTGATTAAGTTTAATTTCATTTTCTGTAAAATAAAGATATCCTTAATAGAAACTTTAGCATGTTGGAAGTCTGTTGCAAACAGGTTTAATTATCTTTTTGTAATAAGAAAATAATAATTAACACCTATATTCATACGTACCGTTGAACGCAGTTAACTTACCATTCTATTTTATTATAAAGTGAGTAATGTTGACAGGTTGTTGTGCTAGCGCAAACTAATTAAATTGTATCATTCATTTTATATCATTGTAAGATGTAATTGAGTATTAATAATGATTTGTAAGTAGTGCTGTATAATCAAAGAGTAAGTCAAATCATAGCTTGGTTTTATAGGTATGTTTTTTTTATGGCGTCATCATGTCTGGTACTGAGGCCTCGTGCAGTCAGCGGCGGCGGCGCGGGTTGTTGCGCGGCTGTACCCATTCTCGAAGTCAGCGGGCAGCGCTAGAGCGGCGTAGTGTTCTGTTGCGAGAAATTACTACTACGTCAATGCAGTCGCGCGGGCACCGCTCGTTTGCCGCTCGCCGCTCGTAAGCCACTCGCCGCCCGCTCCCGCGCCGCTGACTTCGAGAACAGTTCCATATAAATGTATGCATTGGAACGCGCTGATGCCCGCGCCGCCACCGACGCCGCGCCGCCCCCGCTGACTTTGTGTACTAGGCCTGAGGGCCCCAAGGGGTGTTGATTGATTATAGCAGAGTGTCCCGGCATGATGGCTACCCTTAGTTATATGTATATGTATATTATTATGTATATTATTATGTGTATTGATATATCAAGACGGACTGAAGCAACAGTTCCGCAAGGCGGCAAAATGTATTCAGACCGAGTTGCACATTTTGTCTCTAGTGTTATTTACTGTTTAAGGAAATTTTAAAGATAGTTTATAAGGTAGTAAGGATGAAAGAGGATAGGAGTTAAGTAAACTTCATCGTTAAATTTGAGAGAATAACTTTATTTTGTTTCTTCTCACAAACTAATTTGTTTTATTGTTACCAAATACTACTTAATATTTTGTTGTAAACTTAGAATTGAATTTAAGAGCGTTTACTCGGCGCGATACTTCATACAAACTTACAAGTCCAAAATTTTGGAAACGAATAAACCGATTTTGATGAAACTTGATAATTATGCATTCTCAATATTTTTTGTAATGCTGTTATTAAAAATGTGGTTTTTCAGTTATAAATTGGCACTTTCTTTATTAATTAAATGCACTGTAATGTAAACAAGTATTAAAAGTGCGTTTAAATACTTTGAGTCTATTACGTTGTGCAAAGCTTTTCTTTTTGTAATCGATTAATTCGAACGGTAATGTTATGAGAACTATCTTTATCATTTTTCTCCTCTTTTAGATTGAGAATTGAGCTGATTTTTCTAATTTTAAAACGAAAAAACATAACTAAGTTGTAGACTATTATCTCTTGTTACGTGGGTCAAGTGTGCGCAGCGAGTAAGTGTGGGCAAACGAGATGTCTGATTAGATGGTTTGGGTTCAGTGTACGCAGACGCTTGTCGTGTAAGTGTACTTCATTTTGCTATAGCTTTATGTTTATGTTTACGTTAAGAATACCTCGAAATTATAAAGGAAAGGCTCCCGAGAGAACTGTCGTTACAGATGATCAGCTCGAAGCTGCCAGACAACTAATTTCAAAGGGTACCAGTATGCGAAAAGCAGCATTACAAGTGGGACTGAAGGAGAGCACTCACGCACTAACGCACGAAATCGCTTGAAAGCTGGAAATACTGCGGGTAGTATGGGAAGATTTTCTACAACTTTTACAAAGGTACAAGAGGACGAAATATATGACTATGTGAAACGAAGTGATTATCTTTATTACGGCCTGACTATGATTAACCTTCGAAAATTAGTTTATGATTATGCAGAATGAAATGAAGTATCTCATCGGTTCAATGCATCCTCCAAATTAGCTGGACGTGACTGGGTATATGGATTTCTAAAAATATATCCTGATTTGAAATTGCGACAGCCAACCTCTACGAGTATTGCCAGAGCAATGGGGTTTAATAAAACACAAGTAAAAATATTCTATGAAAACCTACAGGACCTCCACATAAAACACAATTTTGCGCCCAGCCGAATCTAAGTATATACATATAATAAAACAGTAAAAAACTGTGTCTGTACATTGAAAATATTAAAAAAAATATTTAAGGGTGTTTTGAAACAGTAATAGACCACGAATCCAAAAAAAAAACTGTCTGTTTGTTTGTACACGCTAATCTTCGGAACTACTGGACGGATTTGAATGTTTTTTTGTTGTTGTATAGATATTAAGTCCGGGCAACAACATATAGGCTATAATTTATCTTGAAAACTTGAAAACCTGATGCAGAACCGCAACAGACCAGCTGAACTATACGAAACTTATATTGTCACTTACGGGATATCTTCCGTGATTATTTATGTGAGTGACAATATAAGTTTAGTTTTAAACAGTGAAAGCCTGAAACAGTGTTTGAACTATACGTGATAAAAAAATGACACCCTAGCAAAAATTGTTCCACGTGATGAGCATTTTCTGCTGAGAGAATAAATTTGAAGATCTGGAACACCTGATGTGGTACTCCAAGAGCCCAGCTACACCATAACACATATAGGAATGAAGTCTTAGCAAAAGTTGTTCAATTTGATGAGTACTCTCTGCTGATATATAAAATCGAAGATTTGGGACACCTGTTGTGGAACTACAATAACCCAGCTACACCATAACACATAGGAATGACGTCTTAGCAAAAGTTGTTCAATCTGATGAGCACTCTATGTTGACTTATAAACCGCAAAAGACCAGCTTAACTATAAGAGATACAAAAATGACACCATAGAATGACACCACCGAAATACGATAATATCAGCTCCATTCAGCTAGCCATTATCTCCATATATTTTGAGGCCATCTTTAAAAACTAACTTTTAAACAAAATTTTAATTTACACAATACAGTCCATTTTCAGGTGAGTATTCCTCCTATTTTATTCATCTTTTGAACCACGCGTTAATTTAACCGACCTTTGTTTCCCTCCTGTAAAATTAGCGAAAGTGTACTGTAACGTTGTTAATTAATTAATTTAAAAAAAAGGTAAACATAAGAAAACGAAAGTCATTTTAATGTCGTTCTAGCCGACCACATCACTTGGTAGGTACGCCTGTATTGTTGTCTCTCTCGCTCTCGGTTTTTTAAACCAGTTCCTTCCCACTCCAACGTTGATTAACGCGCGCGGACGGGGTTTGCGCTTGAGAACCGGCAGGAGCAAGTCGAGGTCAGCGTTCCCGTGCAGAACACTTGTGTGAGACACTACACGCGCCGCCTCGATACTTCAAGAATTCGATTTATTTTCCAAACTTTATTATAATTATACTAAAGTTCAGTAGGAAATATTAAATATAATTCGAGTCAGTGAATCCCCATATCGGGTAAGTGGCTTAAGTGTTGACAAATCACGTGTGCTTTCTTTCAAAGGTCATGTCAAGGACAATGATTTGCAAAAAATTGTTTCATCATCTTTTTCTATCACTTTATCTTTTCCCTAAACCAGGCATCCATCTATTTAGCTTAGCTTATGCATTAATATTTATGTATACTGTAATTAATTTAAAAGTGCTTCACACACCTTTCATTCCTTTAAAAAGTTGTAAACTCCGATTCTGAAGGTGACCTCTACACACACTCGCCTTAGGCGCAATAGTACCCGTCCCTGCGCTTTGCTTACGCTGCCGTGGTCACCGTCAGGAGAGGATAAGCAGAGAGCCCCCAACTCACATTCTGGACATTAATTCCAGGGACCAAAGTTCGGGTTTTTGACCGGGTAAATCCCGTCAGGACCGTTGCCGCGTCACCTGGTGGCGACACCCGCCACAGACGTGTCACCTTCTCCGGCAACCGACGCCCCTACCGGCATCGGCACCATCACTTCACCATCCACCCTGCGGGTCCTGCGTCCTGCTCCTCGGCATCGGCGTCCCTCCAGCTACGCGAAATCCAGGGCAGTACTTGACGCGCCCACCTACCTTCATACTACGGGAAAATTTATGACGGGCTTTTGTGACCTTCGACCTCAATAATAAATTTAATTGGAAGTGTTTGTGAGTTTTAGTCTTATGAAGTAATTTACCAAATCCCAACGCAACAGTACTTATACGGTATTTAACAATGTTAGTTACGCGGAATTGAACTATCAACGACGATTTTACTTCTTCCTTGCCTGCTGTTCTACTTACTATTGTGAGAAACAGAACTCTTGGCTGTTGCTGTCATGTTATGACAATGATCTGGTATCTGGGGATGGCGAGACACCAGAACACATTATTAGCTCCGTCTTCTTTTTTAACCGACTTCCAAAAGGAGGAAGTTCTCACTCCGTCAGAATCTTTTTTTTATATATGTTCCCCGTTTACTCGAAGATGGCTGGACCGATTTGGATTATTTTTTATTTTGTTTGAAAGGGTATATATACTTCACAGGTCGTTCCATAATCATCAAGTCAGAATCTGATGATGGAATATCCTGGAGTAATAGAGAGAACTCTTCAAATTTTATAGGCACGCATGAAGCGATTTGGGTAGTTTTCGGAAGAGTACTTTCTCATGTTTAATATCTGTCGCACATATGTTAAAATACTATAAATTACCTAAAGAAAACTTAATTCGACATCATAAATTAATCAAAATTTAAAATAACGATACATTCGTTTTAGGTAGGTACTTTAAAACGGTCTAAGAAATAATCTATTACACGAGCAAAACCACAGTCGATTACGAGTTTAAAAAAAAAATTAAAAGTGGCAGCCCTAACCCTACACAATGTTGGGTAAAAGGTTTCGGAAACCTGACACAACTTTGCCGAACATGATTTAACTGTATTAAAAAGATATCATACAGACAAAACAGTTTCAGAACATAAAAGAGCATATTTTCTTAGCTTATACTTCATATTACGCTAGTAAATAAAGCATAAATACTCACTAAAATGAAATTTTCTCCAGAGCCGGTAAAAAGTGGGAACCCACACTGACAGTAAAACAGACACTGACAGTTTGTCTATGATAATTTGGAGTGAAGTATTAACGAATGTTGCCATTTAGATTGCCGACTTGCTTTTAGTAGTAACATAGACAATAAAAATCATTTCTGAACCGCAATAATTTAACTTTGAATTTAGGCAATGTTGATCTATGATGGCAAAGTTGCAGCGTTTTACGGCACTGAAGGTAATTACTCGTAAAACGCGGATTGGGCTGTAGATACTCTACTGCCCCCTGTTTATACTATGGTTTAATTCATTCGAACGTCTAGTATGAATAGTTATAGCCTATTAATATGTTTGAAACCAATTTGCATACAAGTTTTTTTTGCCAACATTTAGACCACACCAAATTGAACCTTAACCACCGTAAGGAAGGAATATATTGGAAAAATGAGACGGATCGTTTTTGCTAATAATGACCCAAGTGATAAGATCTCTCATTTCAACCAATACCAATGTTTATCTTATAACAATATCAAATGAATATAAGAGTTTTATTTATTTATCTTTCTACCATTTTACTTGAGTGATTTTAGTGAAAATAAATAAATTAAAAAACGAAAAGTAAAAAAGCAAAACAAAATTCCAAAATGCTAGAATCGAACTCAAGTCACCGAGATTACTTAAAAGCACGTAGCTTTGCAAATAAAATGTTGGACCTTTATTGTGAACCCGTTTGTTTTATCTTTACCCGTGCGTAGAGTTAGACTACGTATACGCATACAATAATAAGGAGTGGCTGACATTGTTGGCTCGTACAGTGACTGTTATCGATGAGTGAGTGAAATGTAAACTAAATGGCTTGGCCCACTGTACAATGCATTTCAGATAAATATTTAGAAATAGTGAAGAAGTGCAACTCGGCCAAAGTAATGCTGATCCAGTTAGAGTATACTTTCGAAAGGAAAAGCATTTTGAATAAACTTCACCTGAAACGAAAACTAATAACCCTCAAATGCTCTACTAACGAAAATTTACAAGACTATTTTTTAAAGGAGATGCCCAAAGTAAGCAAGTAAAGTATAGAAGTATGAATATTGTTTTACTCCCTTTACACGACGTTTATACAACCGGTCATAGAGATGTAGAATGTTATTAAACCATTTTGATAAATCGACTAACCTGTTATTCCAACCGTTTATTTTTTTTATTATAAATACCTGTAACGTTTGCTTTAAAAACATTTAACGAATTATTCGTATTACATTTGCTTTGTTTTTGTTGAATAACATTAACAATTAAGTAAAAGCGGTATATCAAATCGATTTGATATTACTAATTGACACAAAATCGATTTTCTTACTAAAGATTTTAATTTACTGATCTTATCCCTAAATAACATTGACATTTGATGTGATGTTTACGTCCATAATAGTTGAGATAAATTAATAATTGTATTGTGAAGTGTTTGTTTGTGTTTTGTGAAGTTATTTCTGTTTGTTTTGCAAATATGTCAAGTCATAGGGTCAACTAAATAACGCGATCAGACACCCGGCAAAACCAATGTATCAGAAGGCTCATTTTCTACTTGTATGATTTTGAGGTAATCTTGGATGTTATAAAATTACTCCGAAACTCCGGTTTTGTTTACAAAAATAACTTTTGTAGGAGTTAATATGATAAGTGTAGACCCTTAAAAACAAAGTTTGATTTTGACGCAGCATGGTACGGGATTCCATATATATCCATAAGCATTCTCCTTTGATAGTCTTCTTGGCGAGTATGATGCAGCTGGATGTCCTGTAGAAGAAATGGATAAAGTATGTTATCTTCTGTCCTCTATGCGCCATCACTGTGCGATAATGTTATTACGAGTATAGAAACTATGACAGCAAAAAAGTCCATCAATATAGAATTTGTGAAAGCAAGGCTATTGGACGCAGAAGTAAAAGGACAGGGCTGTGAACAAGAAAAACAGGCACAAACATCATTCCTGACGTGTTTTACCTGTAGAAAACCAGGTCATAAAGCATATGAGTGTAAGAGTGGACAAAACCGAGGCAGACAAGCTAACTTCAGAGGCAACACGAGAGGAAGAGGACAATCAATAGATATTCGATACTATCGAGGAAGAAGTCGAGGCAAAGGACGTGGACAGGAAAGAGGTATTATCAGCAGATGAATACAATAAAAACATTAAGTTTATCATTGATTCAGGAGCATCTCAAAATTTAGTTATGGATAATTATGAGCAATATATGACAAATATTCAAAATTTGAAAACTGAAACTAAAATTTATGTCAGCATTTAATGGCAAATCGTAAGAGTAATTTAAATGTAGTATATGTTTGATTATATACCTATACCTGTAGAAGCGCTAATAGTCAAGAACTTATCTCATAATTTACTCTCTGTTAAAAAGTTATCGGATAAAGGAAATTCCGTAACATTTCATAAAACATCTGTGTCAATTGGTAGAGGTAATACTATAATTTATGGTGACTTGTATGGTAGCCTGTATGCCATAAATCTGAAACTAAATTTAAAAAAATGTTGTTCAGCAATTGATCTGTGGCATAAAGGATAGGTTAGTAGGTAAAAAAAAAAAAGGAATGTAGGAGAACTTTTACATACTGACTTATCAGAACCTGTAGCAATACTAACGAGTGAAGGGGAATTGTACTATCAGACAATAATAGATAACTATACCCATTTTACAGAGGTATACTTATTAAGAAGAAAATCTGAAGCAGCTGATCAATAGAATATGTAAACAGACAAGAAAGACAAACTGGAAATAAAGTAAGAAAAATAAAAAGTGATAATGAAAACCGTTATCAATTTTGCAAATACAGACTCGTAGCGGCGATCGGTGGCGGCGACCTCTCGCGTCCGGCCCGGAATGGGAAGCCGTCCTTTCTTCTGCGAAGCAGTCATGCTAGCGAAGGAGGTGGCGTAACGCGAGAGGGAGAGAGCCTCTCGCCCTAGCCACCGCGGGAAACGCACCGGGCGTCGGGGGCCACGTGGTAGCTACCGGCCACCGTAGACGCGGGCCTGTGGTCGGTTAGCTATGGGCTAGCTAGCCGTCCGTCCGTCTAATGACGACAGGCCGTGTCGACGGCGCGTTCGTGTTCCATGCGCGACTCAAAGAGATGTCAGCATAAAGGGAGGGGCCCGCAAGGGCCGAAGCCTGCCGGGGTTGCGGACCTGTTCGAAAGAGATACCGCGGCCCAGGAACATACAGGGCGAGGAGGGAACATGGATGGGTTTTAGTCAGTAAAAGTCTGACACTCCCTCCCGCTCCGCCCAGAGTGGGAGAAGTTATTTGATGATTTCCCATCCTAAAAAAAAAGAAAAAGGGCTGATGTTATACAAGGTTCTCTATCGTGCTACCTAACTTTTTAATCCATAATCTAAAATGTCATATTTTTTTTTTCCTAATCATCATTTTTCCGAATGATAATTTACCCGAACTTTATACCACATAATATCATATGCCATAAAGTTGAAATCCCTAAATATAATATGCCCTAAATCCGTTTGACATAAGTATTACAATCAATAATATACAAAAGATATAAAACCGTTTTCAATAAAAGTCATAAGTCCTATTCTAAGTAAATGTTGGATCGTATGTAGGCGTTGACCTGCAATGCAAGCAAGCATGCAGCAAGCATGCGGCACGCATGTAGCAAACATGCGGCAAGCATACAGCAAGCAAGCATGCAGCACGCAACCATGCAATGCAAGCAAGCATGCAGCAAGCATGCGGCGCGCATGTAGTAAGCATGCGGCAAGCATACAGCAAGCAAGCAAGCAAGCAAGCAAGCAAGCAAGCAAGCAAGCAAGCAAGCAAGCATGCGGAAAGCAAGCATGCATGCAGCAAGCAAGCCAAACTTATCTCCAAATTGAAGTCCTAGGGGTACGAGGAACGAGACGGAATGGGAAGCCGTCACCTCCTTCTGCGAAGCAGTCATGCTAGCGAAGGAGGTGGCGGAACGAGAGAGGGAGAGAGCCTCTCTTCCCGGCCGCCGCGGGAGACGCACCGGGCGTCGGAGGCCACGTGGTGGCTACCGGCCACCGTAGATGCGGGCCTGTGGACGGTTAGCTATGGGCTAGCTAGCCGTCCGTTCGTCTAATGACGACAGGCCGTGTCGACGGCGCGTTCGTGTTCCACGCGCGCCTCAAAGAGATGTCAGCAGAAGAGAGGGGCCCGCAAGGGCCGAAGCCTGCCGGGGTTGCGGGACTGTTCGAAAGAGATACCGCGGCCCCGGAACATAAAGGGCGAGGAAGGAACATGGATGGGTTTTAGTCAGTAAGAGTCTGACACTCCCTCCCGCTCCGCCCAGAGTGGGAGAAGTCATTTGATGATTTCCCATCCTAAAAAAAAAAAAAAAAAAAAAGGGGTACGAGGAAACACCCTCGAAATCTTCAAGGACTACCTTCACAACCGGACTCAGAGTTAAAATTGGAGAGTATATAAGTGAAGAAGTATCGACCACTTACGGAGTCCCTCAGGGAAGCATTTTGGGCCCCACTCTCTTCCTAGTATACGGCAATGAGTTGTGCAGAATGACCATCCCCAACTCCAAGATCTTTGCGTATGCAGACGACACTGCAGTCATAGTTCAAGGACCTACTTGATAAAAACGCTATGCAGAAGCGGCAATGACAACGATAATGAAACGGCTCAACCTGAACTTGCTCACTCTAAACTGCGACAAAACGTTATACGTTCCCTTCGCTATCCGGCGTAACAAGTTGCCCGACAAATATTTCTGCATAACAGCGCACACCTGCTCCAAACAATCCCCACAATGCTCCTGTCCGACACTTGTAAGAGCTGATAATCTGGGGGTCCAAATAGACGGAGGATTACGATGGGACAAACACGTTGACGCCACTACCACTAAATGTCTAAAACTTTTACATATTTTCAAATCCCTTAGAGACTCCGCTGCACCTGATACCCTGAAGATGGTGTACTATGAATTATGCCAATCCGTCATTGGTTATTGCATCACAGTTTGGGGTGGTGCAAATAAAACCTGTTTTTTGAGGGTCGAGAGAGCGCAGAGAGCCGTACTGAAGGTGATGTTGCGCAAACCCTATCGCTTTCCCACTACGCAACTATACGCTGATTCTAAGGTACTTTCAGTGCGCCAGCTTTTTGTACTGCAGTCTACTGTTAGGAAACACGCCAGCGTACCCCCTACTGACCCTAAAAAAAGGAAAATCTTCCCTTAAGTACCCCTCACAAAACCGCTTTCGCTCAACACCAATACTACACATTAAGTACATACATATACAAACAAATTCATAAAAATCTAAACATAGTCGACCTAAATAGATATGAAATTAAATCAAAATTGACGGAATGGCTACTGGAACAGGACTACCTACAAACAGAATCCTTACTTAAGTAAGTCTCCTAGCTACCTATATATCACCAATCACACACAACACACTCTCTCTCACACACATACACATACACACATTCACACACACATACACGCATACGCACACGCGATAACACACACATACATCACGTTTTAATAATATTTACTACTACTATTACTTAAATTAGCTTTATATTCATAGTCGCTCAAATTAGCTTATATTCATAGTCGCTCAGGTAGATCGACACAGTCTACTATTATACTTATAAGCATAACCTTTAAGCTGAATCACTGTCTCTCAAGATACAGGTTACCTAGTTTGAGAGGCAGGGTTTTCCATATTGTGTGCAGATCTCAGTGCTTAGATTGTACTGCATTGCAACGCTCATGTAAATTTTGTTTATACTTATAAAACATGTTAAATCTGTATTTTGGAAAAATAAAGATATTTATTATTTATTATTATTATTATTATGCAAGCAAGCGTGTAGCATGCAAGCAAGCATACAGTATGCAAGCAAGCATGCAGCATGCAAACGAGCAAGCATCATGCAGCAGGCATGGTTTCTGTCACGGCTCCGGCGCTGCGGGACTCCGGCGGCCTCACACGAGCTTATCGTCGCAGATGGGTTTAACGCTCACCGCCTCAGCCGCGGCGGCGGGTGTTGCAACCACCTGCTCCTCAACTCGCGACCCGCCTCGCCCCTCCGCGACTACGCGATTTTAAATTACACTCTTGGGGTAGGGCAGACCAGACTGCGTGGAGTCGGATTTACAGCAATTCGTTTCTGTCACTAAAACCTAATTTAGGGATTTTTTTAGCGACTAACAATTTATAAATGACAATTCGGAATCATTCACATTATGTGATACAATACTTAGGACATACGACTTTATGTCATGTAAAATTAGGAGATTCAATTATTATAGTATTCGATATTATGACAAAACAGCATTAGAAGTAAAGTTAGTTATGTAAAACAAAATTTCGGTATTTTGAATATTATGATTACTGAAGTTTACAGCAAACGTGTTATAGATAATGATTTTCGGACAAAAATTTTAGAACAAGCAAGGGAGTACCGTTATACAAGCAAAGCCTTTTATAGGCGTCTTGAATAAAGTTAAGAACGTATGGAGTGAGCAGAAGTCCGGAGTGGCGCCAGACGAACGCGAGTGGAGGCGTGAGCTCGCAGCGATGTTTCCTCTCGGTGACAGATGCCGCTGATGGCGCGCAGGCCGTAGCGTAGCGGGAGCGTAATGAGGACTAGACTTTCCAACTTGATGTCCTCCTGCCTGGTCTTCCACTTGGTTCGCAGCTGCATCTCAGACACGTACTCAGTGGACCAGCGCGGCCAAAAGTATTGCCGCAGCTGCTCAACGCGTTCGTAGCGTGTCAGTTTTGGTTGCTGGTCTGCAACATCTGCATCATCTCTCAGAGGTGGCAACGTCATCGATCGGCCAGTGAGGAAATGGAAGGGGGTGAGAGGAGTAAGGTCCGAAGGGTCTGAGGAGAGAGGTGGCATTAACTTTTTCTGTTTTTTTTTTGGTTTTCGTAAGTGTTTTTTGCAGATTTTTTGCATTTATTCCGGTTAGACATGGCTTAGCTAATTTAACCACTGTAATCTAGAGGTCATAAGAAAGAAATCAATGTACTTTTCATTATTAAATGCTACAATTTATGTGGGTGGCCTAATCTCCGAACAAAAAAAAATATCTCCTTTCTTGTTGATTACGTACAATGATTCTGATAGTGAGAAATCATACACCTAAGTGGACTTAGATGATCAAAATAAAATACCAGATGAAAACCTTTTCGATAATGATCACACTGCTTTTACTAATCAAAGTTTTTCTACTCTTGAATGTAATCAAGACGAAACCCAACCGCAACCATGTGCCCATGATGTTTTACGACTTGACCTATATTGATTCGGAGGATTCATGGAAGCTACCGTCGTCGTCCAGTGGTTCAGAAGAAGACATGCCTTAACAAATTGAACAAGAGACTAGTGTTTGGAAAAGAGGGTATAGAAAAAAAAGACCTTTACAGAAAAGGCTTCTGAAGAAAAAAAATCGTCAAGCTGCTGTTGGCAAATCTGTACGGCCAAAACCTTGTTTGAACAAAATATGCGGAAATTCATGTATTGATAAATTTTCCGAGGATTATCGGTGGATTATTTTTGAAAACTATTGGGGGATGGGATGTACTAAGAGACAAAAAGACTTTCTATGGTCATGTGCTAAGGCAAAACCAATTGGTAGAAAGCGAGCGACTAGTAATATTCGCAAAATATCATATGATTGTATCTTTTGTGAGAAGTACAAAAATTAACCGCCACAAAGCAAAACTGTTTTTGAACAAACAACAGAATATAAAAATCACATTCTAGATAAAGACAAAATGATTTGCCCCACCATTGCGTTATTAGAGAACACAGTGAGACCACTAAGGTTAGAGTCGTTTTCGATGCATCTGCAAAAACTACATCGGGCAAATCGCTGAACGACATTCAAGCAGTAGGTCCAGTCATCCAGAGTGACTTGGTGTCTATCTTACTGCGTTTTCGAGAGCATAGGTTTGTCCTTACTGGAGATATTGCTTAAATGTTGTTGGAAACATTAAATTGTCTATTGCCTTTTAAATATTTTCTTTATCTGTACCGTTCTCTTATAAAAGTTATTGTATTATCTATGGCCCCTTCTTGAATAAACTACGAACCTGAGCACCAAATTTTTATATCAAATATCCTCAAATTCCTCCTACACGAAGAAAACGCCAGAAAAACACCTAATCCGGTCTTCTACATGGTCCTTCGAGCCACCCATCGTGTTTGTGCCGAGGATTCGCGCCATTTTTCGCCGCTTCACATCGGCTGTGTCGGTACAGCAGTGCTGCACCGTGCTGCCCTCTATCACCGCAACACAGCGTCGAGCGACGAGCTGTCATCTGTGCGCCTATAGCCACACGGATCGCCTACAAAGACGTCACGGTTGCCAACATAACGCGCCTGTTGTAATTTCTAGGAAAAATACGACTTATAGTTTGTGAAAATTTATTTGAAAGTGTGACATTACAAAAAGATAGAATTATAACATCACTTTTAAACCAGTATTTTCTTCTTTAACTTATCAGAGAGGTTTAATAGGTATAAAATAGTTTACATTTACAACAGCGCCAAATTCATTCTTTCGTTCGTTCATCTCATCGATTGATTATCTATGCTTGCGCGACTGCGCCTCATACTCGCACACGCGCAGCATAATACACAAGGAAAATTGGGTCGCCATTTTTGAACGCCAACCACGCACAATTTCTTCGTAGTCATATTTTTGTGTGCAAAACTAAGTGGCATAAGTAATACAATATGGCAGAATCAGAATCAAATGTGAAAAAGATGATCCAATCCAGAGGGATGTGTAAAGGAACGCTTACCAGAATGTACATGCGCATTGATAGCGGCATCACAAATATGCATACATTAACTTTATTCGAGGAGAAAATAATAGCTGCAGTAGGATATTATTGGGCGTTCTACCCCACGATCGTTTCTTCGGCTCACTCCGTTCGCCTGCATCACTCTCGGTGGGGAAAAAGCCCAATAATACCCTAACGGATTCCACTATTTTCGTTTCCGTAAAACTTGATTCGAAGTAGCGGCTCACTCCGTTCGCCTCATCACTCACAGTGGAGTAGAATGTCTGATAACATTAATGAAATGGTTCGGCGCCTATTTCACTCCGATGGAGTATGAATTCCTGCACTATGCTGTTAAATACTGGTTCGGCGCCTACTCCACTAAAATATGCACTTCACTTTAATTAATTCATACAGTCGACACTACTAGCTTACATGATAAGGGCGAAAAAGTTGCAAAATTGCTTTATTAAAATTTGCTCGAACTTTGTTACACGATGTGTATGTATGAGTAATTTCCATGTATTCAGCAATTACACTGTAAGATGATCGCTGTGCATGTTGCAGTGTATGATTAAAATTGGTCTTTTATTAGATTTCCTTCCCAATACAATTAATTTAAATAGATGATGTTCATCAGATTTGATAACTTTGCTTATTATTCCAAAAATTAAAAATACTTACCATATCATCTTCATATATTTTTGAAATGGTTTAGTTTAGACATTAACCATCAGACACATTCGAGCTTAGATCCCGCAATAGAAGTCGCTTGTATTAGTAAGTATATAATCATATTAAAACACGTGTATGTAACCCTTGTATCACAAATAAACGATTTGATTTGATTTATTTTATAATGATTCATAATAAATTGTTAGTTCTAACAATCTAGAAATTGTTTGAAAGATGAATCTTAATATTAGTACTTACTGAACCTTTGCATGAAATGATTCTAAAAGGTTCGTTTTAGTCGTTAGATGATATTACTAAATAAACTAATTTCAAGGTTTACTGCAACATATTAGTGAACTAACTTTTTGACGCGAGTTCGTTTACATAGATTATTCTGCACAAAAAATGTTGTCAGGATATTTTTCTGTCAGCTCGTCTTATGCCCAGTTCCTATAAACAACGGTTCGTTATTGGTCAAAAGGTACCATTCGTTTTTGAGTTACGAGTAACGGACGGTTTTTGGCGTTCCTATATTTTTTTGCGTCAGCTACCTGCGACGAACGGATGGTCGTTACCCACTTACCAGAGCCCTCCATCTACACGTGTTCGACCCTCCTTGCGTTTCGTTAGTACAATTAAGAATGTTTAGAATCAGAGTAAATCCATGTGCTTATTGCACATAATATAACATATTCCTGCCTATATACAGAAAACTTAGCTTTTATGTTTATTTTATAATTTTGCTGCTAAAGAAACAGCATTATTTAATTTTAAAAAATATTTTGTGGAATTCTGCCGCTGGAGTGAACAAAACGCGATTGAGAGCGACGGGCTTGACTTTTAACGGAACTGTAAATTAAATTGTAAAAGGCACAGAGGATCATTTAAATACTGGTTTTCATGTGGTTTTCTAAGATTTGTTATAAAGTAAAACATAACATATTCGTTGGTTAAAGACATTCTTCTCTTCGTAAAACATAACATAACATAATAATCTCTAGAATGGACGCCACACAGGTAAGCAATTTTGTTATTATAAGTACTAGTGTGATTTGTGGATTTTGGGAATTGTTCAAATGCATACGAATAAGTAATTGTTATTTGTTTTATAGAAAATGAAGAAGGCCATGACCAAAGATGAGGTTGCTTTGTTAGTTGACCTATTACAGAGCACTCCAATTTTGACCAGCAAAGAAACGAATGCTACAACCAACAAATGCAAAGAAGACGCATGGATTTCTCTGGCACGAACCTTCAATGCCAAGACTGGGTCTGTTCCCAAATCAAAATACCAGTTGAAAGCAAAATGGGACAATTTAAAAAAAGCAGCCCGAAAAAGAAGCCAGGAAATTAGGATGAATAACTTAAATGTAACAAACATCACCTAATTGCAATTGTTATAAAATCATATCGTTTTATTTACATGCAAAGTAGGTACCTACTTATTTAAATGAATGATCTAATAGTTGTAAGTACATTTATTTTCTTTATCTAGACAGGTGGGGGTAAACGTGATCATATGCCACATGACGATTTGTTGGAAAAGGTGACTGGTCTTCTGGGGTCTACTTGTACAGGGTTTGATGTGCCATTTGGTGGTGATGGTATTGGTAGTGGTAGTGTGGTGCTGGACGTGGGTGGTAATGCAGAAGTGAGTGTAGCAGATTTAGAAGTAGTATTTGATCATGCGCCACTAAATGATGCAACTAATGCACATAACATATTAATAACAAACCCATCTATCCCTGAAGATAATGCAGCTGAAACACCATGTAGAGGTATTTTTATAAATCTTCCTTCTTTATCTATCCATTCTTCTTATATTCATTTTTTTTTTTGTAAATACAAAATCCCTTTTTTATCAGGCATACAAGCTAAACAACGCAAAATTGATATATGGGACTCGCCCAGTGCAAGTAACAGCAGCAAAGAGCAGAGCATGAGCACAAGCTCAAAGTATTTCTTTGGCATGCCTATGTCCAGACAACTAACATCAAAAAAGAAAGGTACATATTATTTGAATTTATAATTATTTTACACAGCATATTTTATGTGAATTTCATTTGTATACCTATTTTCATTATGTGTAAACTATGGTATGGTGGTGAACCCTGATCACAAACAATTTATCATTAAAAAGTATTTCCATTTATTTATTTCAGGTAAAAAGAAAGCAGATATTGAAATTCAGTCGTCCATCATAACCCGTAACCTTGCTATAGCAAATTATTATGAAAAGAAAACGGAGAAATTAAATTTAGAAATTGCTCTTTTAAAATCAGCACAAAAGCAAAACAATATTACTGATAATGATATCTAGAGTTAATATACTACTTATTTTACTTTACTTTTAAGTCTTAGTTTGTTTATTAAATCGCATTGTGTGTGTATGTGTGTCTACTAACACTAGTACTTAAGACCATTGTTACTAACACTATGGGCGCAGCCCGAAATAAACGATATTATTATGTATGTGTATCAGTTAAGTGCCATAATAATTTAAGAATATTTTAAAAAACTATAATTTAAGTAAATAAACTTTATTTCAATCATTTGTCTTTCAATAACTAATATTAATAAAGCTACTTATTAATATTAAATATTCCCTATACCTAAGCCGGTGTCCTTTATTAACAATGATTTCTTCAGACTTGCTGATATACGGATTTTCTTAAACATTAAACAATGCCAGTGCAGATTACTGTAACACAGACAAAGTTGCAATTTTGACACCTCAGCTTAGCGCTATACAGATTGTTATTACTCACTTGTTAAAGAAATTTGAAATCAGTGTTGCTCTTTCTGTGTAATTTTGTTCTTCAGTAGTATTTGGTACAGGCACTACCTCTGCAGTAGGAATTTCTACCTCTGGTGGTACATCAGATATACTGTTTAATCGACAGATGTTATGCAACACACCAGTAGCTATGATTACTGCATTGGCTCGTAGCAGACTCAAACGCAATGTCAAAGCTACTACTGGAAATCTCCTTTTCCACACTCCAAAGCACCTGGAATCAATAAAAAATAATAGTTATCTTTGGGATAGCAATAACACTGTCCGACATGGAGCATGAGACCAAGAGAGATACACTACAACAATGAAGTCGTAGAAGAAGTAGAAAGTACAAAATTTCTGGGACTCGTGATAGATAAAAACCTAAATTGGAAAGCACATACTGATACTTTATGTAAGAGAATTAGCAAGTCCGCATACGCTCTACGTTCACTATCCCCAGTAATATACATAGATGCACTGCTTACTGCATACTATGGTATAGTAGAATCGCACTTACGCTACGCTATAATATTCTGGGGAAATTCCACCGAAAGGGAAACAGTTTTTAAAGCCCAGAAAAGATGTCTACGGGCAATGTTTAAGCTTAAATCTACGGATAGTTGCATGCCATACTTTAAACAGCACAAAATATTAACACTACCTTGTCTGTACATAATGGAAGTAGCTGTGTTTGTTAAGTCGAACCCAAATCGTTTTAAACTCCTGGCTGACGTAGTTCCTCGTAATAGACGTGACAATAATCTTGTGTGTTCCCACCCCGCCAAAACGGCACTAATGAGCAAAAGTGTTTACTGCATGGCTTCGGTCATCTATAATAAATTACCTAAGCAATGGAGAGAATTGCCGCTATCTTTATTTAAAAGCAGGCTTCGAAAGTTTTTAACTCATAAAGTATACTATACTGTCAGTGAATTCCTTACTGAGAAAGATTTTTTTTTGACTTAAGTATTTGACATTGATATTATTTCATTGACATTGTAAATTTTATTTCATTTTTGACATCGTAAATTGTATTCTGTTATTGACATTTTCATTTTTATTGCATTATTGACATTGTAAGTTTTATTCCATTATTGACATTGAATTTTTATCTTTATTTCCATGTTAATGTTTTGTTTGTTTTTCTGTCTTAAGTTATTTTGAGTGTTATTGTAATTAATTTGACCAATTATGTGAAAGAGTGTACACCTTTAAGGTAGGTTTTTGAGGAACTGATTATTTATTATTAAGATCTCATGAAAATGTACCAAAAATCACACTAATAAATGAATTTGAATTTGAATTTGAATTTGAAAAATTTGAAAGAGACCCGAGACAAGTCAGAATGAACAAACCTTTCAATACAGTTTCTAGTTCGAATGTGGGCTTCATTATAAAGCTGTTCCCCTCTACTTTGAGGGTTTAACAAAGGTCTTAATAGGTATGGTTTCAATGGATATGCGCTGTCTGCAAACATCCATTTGTTTCCGTATAACCCACTTTCACACCGAGCTGGAAAAAACCAAATTTAGGCATAGGTACTGAATTCAATTATTTGGTCAAAACATACTTTATCATGCTGTAATTGAATATTACTGTTACCTCTTAGTTCTGAGTTATTAAATAAGTAGCATCATGAGCTGAACCAGGCCAACGGGCTACTAAATTCATAAATAATAATTTTGCATCACATACAGCTTGTATATTAAGGGAAAAGTAACCCTTTCGATTCCTAAATTCTTCTCCAGTCTGTGAACCTACAATAGAATTAAATTGTGTTTACAAAATAACAAAGTAAAAAAACTTATTATAACCCATCACGTACTAAATAAAACACATGGGTGGTGGGAATCTTATCATTACGATTTACAAGGTTTGATGAATTAAAAGAAATACCTACCTAGAAGATACAACAAAAACTTACATGGTGATTGAGTTCAGATGTGTGTACCATCGACTGCTCCAAGAACCCGTGGGAAGCGGGCAATTTCATAAAAATCTTCTTCTGTATCTGGGTGCATGTATATGTATTTGTTGTATAACCGTGCTATAGCACAGCTTACATCAAATACTATACGACAAGCCGAAGATTTAGATAAGTACCCCAACAAAGTTAGCCACTCATATTAGCATTGTCCCTAATGCATAAAATCTCAAAGTTATTATTAGTTGTTGAAGAGGATGTATACCATGGTTCCTAAAAGAAAGATATTACATATTAATGTTATAGGAGGAATATGCGTAATGAATGATGGTATTTTGGTTGTTTCAAAAGAAAATTTTAAGGTTAGTTTGAGAAATACATACCTGGCTCCCTTCACTTTTAAATGCGGATAAATTTCGACGAGTAAACTTTGTACAGACGGCTTATCTAGTCGAAATCTAACTCGGAATTCACTATTATCCAAGATACTAAAATGATCGACCCTCGTTTTGTAATTCCGTTGATTAGAACCACTTTCTTCATCTGATTCGGAGTTGCTCTAGTCCGATAACCTTTCTAAATCACTTAACTCACTATCTGAACGAGACATTTTACAATTATTTCAGTCAACTTTTGTAGACAACCGGTAAACAAATTGCAAACGACTCGTAACTTTGACAGCTCGTTGACGTTTCGTTTTTATTATAGGAACACCATCGCCCGTTATCTGCGTACATTTGGCTTACGGATCGTTATTCGTAACCCTCCCATCCGTAGGTACTGATGTATCGGTAACTTATTAACGAAACGTTTTATATAGGAACGGTTTTGACATACGTCTCGTAAAAAAATTAACTGTCCGTAAGCAAAACGACTCGTTTCTTGTTTATAGGAACCGGGCATTAACTTGCGTCTTTGAAAAAAATTATTTTTATTTCACATGTGTGATGTCATGTGGAGTTTTATATAGAGGTTTATAAACAAACATACATACGTTATTATATTACATAATGTATTAATCATAAGTGTCATGTATCGGCTTCACCTTTGTCGGCGAGGTAAAAAGCTATATGTATTTCATTTCTCACGATGTAAAATTGCAATTTGACAGAAGCAATTTTCAATCACATAACGTAAATTATTTATACAACTGTGAGGACATGTAGTTAAGATTTAATTTTGTAATGGGTTAAATATTGCTGAAATGACATTTTTTTTTAAATAAAATCAATCGATTTATCTTTCAGTGATAAACACCGGTTACCTTCATCATCTTTATAAAATGTAAGTAAGTACTACAAACTTTACTAAATTTATTAATGTATTTTATCGCTACCCAGCTACGGACCTGGTTCCTGCCTGCCGGCTGGTGTATCGATAGTCTTGTATTTTATCGCTACCAGCTACGGACCTGGTTTCTGCCTGCCGGCTGGTGTATCGATAGTCTTGTATTTTATCGCTACCAGCTACGGACCTGGTTTCTGCCTGCCGGCTGGTGTGTTGATAGTCTTAATTAATCTTTATGTGTTCCATTTCAGGTCTGACTCCGACTCAGAATTTCCGACACGGTCCGCAGCTATAGCAGAGGTTGCGAAGCAGCAACCAAAGAAGAAGGTGACGAAGCGCAAAGCTTCCGAGAGCTCCACACCCGAGCCATCAGGATCGAAATCAGGGTAATTTTCAGTTACTGCATATACCTTCAGGTGTTAATGTTATGTCAAAGCAAATGTTATCCACAGATTTATATGATAGTTAGCGGATTTAGAACTATAACAAAGAAAGCGCTGAAATCCATTTCGATTATATTCCTTGCAGTATTGTTTTTAAAATATTATAACATAGCATCATGCTTTCTATCTCCATCGGGTTCGATAGAGGAATACACCTTCAATTCGCCAATTAAAAGTAAATGTAATGTAATGTGTAGTGTAAATTATTATAAATAAAATTTTAAATTGTTTACAGTAAAAGACGCAGCTCGTATCCGGACCTCTTTGGTTGGAGGACTACATTCCGTTGCCTACCTCAATTGGAGACTTCGGGTCAAGCCTCACCAGCCGTGTCGCCAACGGTAAAGTGCGACGAACGGTGGACGTAACCGGCGACTTCTATGTGGAGGTAAAGGTCTACAACAAGGCCGAAGTTGCCTCCACCCCTAGACAGGATCGGTGGAAGAATGCCTCGGTGGCTCTCAAACTGCAGCTAATCCGCAACACCCCACAGTGGGATGGGCTACAAGTTTTTATGAGACGAACTCATGAATTATTTGATAATTCTGATCCCGTCTTTTATAGTGATAGTATAAATATAAAATAAATATTTAAGTTGGGGCACCAAGTACATATTATATAGCATCATTTAATAGTAAGTCTAAAACTATTTTAATCTAAAATGCCTTTCTGTACTGTTTGTAACACATCTGTTGAGCGCAGTCACTGGACAGGTCACCTACATAGTACAAATCATAAAATCAAATCTATTTCGCATTTTTGCGATGGTGTTGAAATAATACATTCTGCATTTCGTAATCGTATAGCTTTTTACAGAATTGTCGTTCCGTCTGAGAACAGTTCTCTAGAACCATTTCTTAATAATATTTGGGACAAAATGAAAACGTTCATTGATATGTCTCTTAAAGAACATACTTGTATAAAAGTTCATTTCGAATATTTTGCCTTGTTTTTAATGTTTGAAAATGATTCTCAGGAGATCAAGCGATTATGGCGTGATGAACAAACTTACCTATACATTATACAGGGTGTAAATTATAAGGTATACTAAGCCGCGAGGGTTATGTTCAGTCAGACTGTTGAGGACAGCGCCATCTATGAGAAAACGGAAGTAACTACGAGAGCATCGTCCACAATTCGCTGCACTGCGCGCGCGCCACGAGCCAAGCAGCGAGCTACGTGGTTCATCCGACGACGACGAGAGGGCGCCTCACCAAGTCTATAAATAGCTTCGACGAGCTAGAAACTCCCCTTCTTTCTGCATCTCTCTACCACGAACTGAAGTCTTTCCGGTGTACCATCAAAATTGTAAATCTCAATAAAGCTTTCATCATCACGAAGAATAAAGTAGTCACTTTTGTTATTTGAGTACATAATTTTGAGAAAAACCCCAATACTGAGGAACACGCCTCAACACAGACCATCAATACAAACAACTTTTACTATGGGACCAAAATCGAAATTGTAAAAAAAATTTAGATCTCCATACAAATTTTCGATCAGCTGTTCGTTGTTAGTACTGGAAGGTACCGGGCCGCCCACGCAGGGCAGACTTCCACCGTGTGCTCCGCCGTGTCCTCCGGTCGATCCTCGCAGTGGAAACTGGAGAGACTCTTAAACCTAAATTCCATTTCATGGTTCACTATCCAGCAATGATGTTAAAATTTGATCCCTTAGTTAATTTTTGGAGAAGCCAAACATAGGGTATCTAAAATGTCTGCGAGAGCGTCATTTAACCGTCGTAATCTTACATTAACGTTGGCAGTTAAACGTCAATTAAAGTTAAACGACTTATTTTTACAAGGGTCTTTAGGGGCTTCAATTTTCGAAGGTACATCCAAACGCATTTCTGATAAAAAGCGGAACGAGATAATTCACGAGTTAAATCTAGGCTTATATGATACTCTTAACTACGTAACGTGGGTAAAAGTCAAAGGCACAATTTACAAACCTAGAATTATTCTCATAAATGATATTTTAAATACAGGTGATGTTACTTTTATGATGATAAAAAATATTTTTATTTATAAAAATAACAGGATTATTTTTGAGTGCGTATTATTGCAGACAGACAGTTTTGATTATCATTTACATTGTTTTGAAGTGAAAATTCCTGAAACGGAAACAACAGTATTCAATACATATATACATACCAGGATTCAATAATATCCTTCGTCCCTAATTACTCTAATGTAGCTTCAAATGGTTAAATATACATCAGACAAAGATTTTATTAGATACAATATTTTTGAATTATTTTAAATTAATTAGGTAATAAGATATATTATAGATAATATTGTTTAATGTTAAGTACACTAAAGAACGAAGAATTTGGGTGGGAAACTCATATTATGTGATGTGTTGCAAACTATAACACAATCTAAAATAATATGTAAGCCCAAATAAATAATGGGCCGCGTCTATTTAAATATTTATTAGTTATTAATATTATAAAATGATTGTGATATTATTGTTAATTAAGTTTCATACTGAGTAAAATTCAAAGTGTTCATTGAACTATTTTAATTATGTGTTACTGAAATAAGAGTTGTTGATTTGTTTTAGTTAAAGAGATTGATACTTGTTTTGTTTAATATGTTTAGAAATTTGTTTAAGAACTTTAATAAAACTTTAACTCATTTTTCTCCATATTCTGTATTATTTCATATTTCTGTTACACCCTGTATACCTACCAAAACAGTAAAAATATCAGTAAAGAAATAAGTACCTAACCAAAATACAGGGTGTAAGTAAAAATACACCCTGTATTTTTGTTACTAATAACTCGACTGATATTGGCTGCTAATAACAAAACTGTTTTGTTATATACTATAAAACCGAACCTGTAACCTGTAAGCATACTGAAATGTATTTACTTAACAGTTTGGTTACTAGCAAGCAAATAGTACATATATCTGTAACAAAACGTTTTAATTAGTTACAGCAAAACCCCTTGTCTACTTAGATTAAAAGAAGTCAAATTGTTAGGTTAAATTAAACGAAATAAGTTAGGCTTCAGGTTACACAACACAGTTAAATGAACCTCATTTTGTTATTGATAACAAGTAGTTCGAAATTCCTTAGATCAGGGCCTACTGGTAGCCAAACTTGGTTACTATTAACCTATCATTTTTTTCAGTGCGGCTGGAGCAGCCAGGATAGAATATCGTCAAGATGCTGTGACACTTGGTCTTCCCCGGAAGCAAATAATGCAGTACCTAGATTTCAAAATGGACTTGGCTAAATATTTGATCTATGGCCGTTCCATGCAATTTCAATCGCAGTGTTCCAGTCCTACTTTAGAGCGTTTATCTCTCAACAGCCCACGTATGAGTCCCAGATTGACATCGAGCGTTCGACGTCCGTTACCAATGGAAGAAGAACAACAACCGACGCATCGGAAAAGACCCTATAGACTTGTGGAACCAATGCCCCATACATCACAAAGGGTGAACAAAGCAAAGCACTTGCCTGTATATGCCAAAGGCAATCAAAACAATAGATCTAAATGTAGAATGAAGGGTTGCAGTCAGCTAACTTTCGTGAAATGCCTGTAACATATTCTTATGTTTTAATGTCAATAGGAACTGTTCTTCTGATTTTTACTTGCAATAAATAAGGAATAAAAATATGTTAAATGAAAATTTAAAAATACACGTTTGAGTTATACCCCCTGTGTGTGTATATCTGTGATACCCCCTTTTTTGCCCTTTGGGGGAAGGGGATTATGTTTATATTTTTGCTGAAGTCCTTAGGTTCATACTACTACTTATGCCAAAAATCAAGAGGGTACGACTAAATTTTATACCCTGGGTCTCAGGAGGTTAACGCGAGTGCGTGCTAATATGTCGAGAATAACATATAGGGTGACTGGTCATTAGCGTACCTACGAAACCTAAACACGTGATCATGATAAACAACTTTTACTATGGGACCAAACCTGAAATCCCGAAAAAAAAACAGCTGTTCAGTTCATTTATGTTCGCCTAATGTACTGAACAGCTGAGATTTACTTTCACATGAAATTCATAATACTAGTCAAAATGTTTTTACACAACCTGAGAAAATCCGATCAACAATTAAGTATATATGTATTTTAAATTGTTCTTTACTGACAAAATAAAAGGATTTCAGAAGCATTGCAAGCAATTAATACCAAAAATATTGCACAGTCGAATCAAGATATCCAAGATTTTCTTGCCATAGAATAGTTAATGGGTATAAAACAATTACCTGCCTAATCCGATTATTGGAGTTCGAAAACAAAGATTGAACACATAGCCCAAATAATGTCACTGAAATGCGAGTTAATTAGGAGATACGTACACTTAAATAATAACGAAAACACTTTATGTTGACTTTATGTATTTATTACACACTGATTATGTCGTAATGTTCAAAAATGCATTGCATGCCATCAGTCCTTGCTGATATTAAAGTATTAATTTTTAATTTGAGGTTATTTGGAGGACAAAGCCTATTGAGGATATTTGCTTCCAGACAGTAACATCAAACTTTTTTATGATTGATTGTTTTGTTTAAGCGTAATAAAATTGTATTAAGGAAACATCATTTTCATGTTAAGTTTCGAATTTTATGTCTTGAATTTTTCAGATTCCCACACTGTCCTGCATCTTTTTCCGAACCCTGCAAAGGATATGGATCGCTTCATGTCATGGGTCTTTGCTATTGGTGGGGACATCTTGAAATTCAGTAATGACTACATATACAAAAATCGGCGAGTTTGTCATGCTCATTTTGAACTCAAATATTGTTGCCGCTATATTCGAATCAGCAATATCGCTGTGCCAACATTAAATATGCCAGGTGAGTAAATTAAGTTCACAGTTATTGGACTAATGTTGATAAATAAAATTAACTGTACTTCACTGTGATTTATGTCTAGTCGATTTTTTACAGATTGAGACTGGGAATAGAATGCGAACATTTTTTAAACATTTTTTTGATGACATGCTATCAGGTATACATAGAGCGAGATGGGCAAATAGATTATCCATTTATGAGTAAAACTGCGAGATGAGGTAAAATTTAAAAATGTAACTTACTATTTATTTACAGGCCTATCAACACTCAAGTTCACTACTACTTCCATAGAAAGAAGACCTTTGAAAACAATTGAAAATGTGTCCAACATTTTGCCATCTGCTTCTAAAGGTAATCTTTGTTTAATTAAACAATACAGTGCTATTATTAAATATTGAATAATTATGTAATTATTATATCCTTCCCAAAAAACTTAACATTGTCTCAGCATTAGGGCTAATTCCTTTGCCTATTTCCTTCCAGACTTACCAGTTTAAGCTGCAATGTCTGTTAGTCTTATTATGTAAATTTGACACACAACTGATATAATTGATTCAGAGAAACCTAGGCATATATGATAAAAGAAAATATTGAATTGATAAATTGCACTTCAATAATATCAATAATGAAGTGTATTAATTATTGTGATGAAATTGAAATCATCTCTATAAAGCCTCAGTTTTTTAGCACATAATTTGTGATGTAAAAATTTCCTAATCATAGTATTGGGTATCCCTTAGCCGAATTATACCTCTAACATGTGGTTTTCTAGCATTAATTGGCAATTGAATTAGACATACTCACTGTAAACTTTTCAATTAACAGTATGTACTGATCTCCAAAATCCAGATCAAGAGATAATTATTTCAATACCACCAGTTCCGATGGAGAAAGAAAACATGGGTAAGATGTTTTTAAGCCTAAGCTTATTCTAAGATTTAAATATTAATAAACTTATCCCTGAATTCTTAAGAATTCAGGGATAAGTAGGGTGATACGGTGGGGTAGGGTGTTGTTTAAACAACACCTATATAGAGGTTACTAAAAGTATTGCTTTTGCTGCAATACATGTCAGTGTCAGTGACACCCAAGAGATTAAAGCAACTCTGAAAAGAGTGACATTGTAGAAGTCAGTCCAGTTATTACTCACTGACCTATTAAAAGTTTACTTTACTTTATTCATTACTTTGAACCTGGATAAACAGAGTTCAGTCAAAATAGCAAAAGTTATCATATGTTTTATTTTTAATTTTTATCATGTCATTGTCATCATATACACTTGTGTCGCTTGCACTTAATGGAAGCCAACCCCAACATAGTTGGGAAAAGGCTATGCAGATGATGTCATATACAGTATAATAAGAAAAATCTTTACATTTTCAGCATGTCAACTACTTGGCCCCGAACAAAATATTTCTATACCTGCTCCAACAATAGAAAGAAAAAATGGGGAAGAATCTATTTTCACAAACAACAAAATAAGTTCTGAAGTGTGTCAGGATACTTTTCAAATCATGCAGAAAAGTAAGTTATACATTATTATTTTTTACTTACTTCTATGCACTATGGTGATACACGGCGGGCATGAGTTTTACGTTGTGTGCAAATTCAGCAGAGATGTATTCTTTCAAACTGTACACTACTTACAGATCAAAGTGGGCATTGTCACCACTGCTATGACGGCGATGTACAAAGTTGATTTTTGTAATATAGTGTCAAACCTCAGTTGTGGCTCTCACATACACTTAACGGAATACAGTAAAACTGTTTAGTGCTGGTACTTTTAATGCACAGCAGTTTCCAACAATGCAGGTTCCAGACCTTCATTGTTGAAAATGTACAACTGAGGTTCTTGGCCGCAATAAATGATACTAATCACATTTGTGCATCGCCGTCTTAAGTACAGTCATTGCCCACCATGATGTGTCCAAAGTCTGCTAAAAGACGACTGGATAGCCTTTAAATGTATATTTTCAGTTAGCCCGTATTGTCACATTCCTGAGCAAAGGCCTTCCTTCTTTGCCTTGCCTTTAAATATATTTTATGTATTTCTTAAACACTTGATTTGTTTTACACATCAAAGATACAACTATTTTTTTGATTAATTTTCAGAAGGTCGATCTTTGAAAAAGACGACATTTTTAAGATCAAAGATGACGAGAACTGAACATGAACTTTATAAGAAATTAATTGATGTAAAGATGAAACTATCAAAATGCAGATACAAATCTAAAAAACAAGCATCAGAATTAAAGAGTGCTAAGAAACTTTTTAGCAACATTAAATTTATAGAAGCATTAGAAAATATGCCAAGTACAGGAAGGTTAATAACATAATGCAGTTTAGGGAGAACAAGAAGAAAGAGAAATTGTCTCTTTGTCCATATTTAAACAAAGCCCAAAAGCATACAGATTTCTGAGAAAAATATTTATACTGCCTTCTCCACTAACTTTGGGGACCATTTTGAACCAAGCAAATATTGGTCCAGGTATAAACGAAAACGTATTTGCCCAATTAAAGGTAAGAACAGATAAAATGACAACAGAAGATAAATTATGTGTATTGATATTTGATGAAATGTCTCTAAAACCCAGTCTCACTTTTAACACCAGAAAAGATGCTGTAACGGGCTTTGTAACGGATGGGGAAGAAACGCGCCCAATTTTTGCTGACCATGCTCAAGTTTTTATGGTACGTGGCCTTGTTAGAAATTATAAGCAGCCAGTTGTCTATACATTTTCGTCAGGAGCAACTAAAGGTCCAGAACTGGCAAAACAAATTAAAATTGTAATAAAAGAACTTCAAGATGCTGGATTTATAGTGTTGGCTACTGTTTGTGATCAGGGGGCCAACAACAGAAGTGCCATCCAAACCAATTTTAACAGACGAAGGCAAAAGAAAATGTCTACAAAGAGGTGAAATCCCTAAGGATAATTATAATATATTTCAAATGAATGAAACAGAAATCATCCCACTATACGATCCGCCACATTTGTTGAAGGGTATACGCTATAACCTATTAACAAAAAACTTAAAATTTGAAATTAATGGCGAGAGTAAAACCGCTAAGTGGCATCACTTGGAACTTTTAATGAAGGAGAATCCAGCCTATAAAGGTATCCGACTTGTTCCTAAAATAACGGAAAATCATATTGATGCGAAAAAAATTAGCAAAACGAAAGTGAAATATGCAGCTCAGGTATTTAGTCAAACAGTGGCGTCGAATATGGGATACTTAGCAGGTTTGTATATAATTTTTAATATTTCTCTGGATTTTAAAATATTCAATTACAGGGGGGAAATAAATAAATAAAAAAAGCCTTTATTCGCTGACCAAAAAAGAAAAAAGCTCAGCGTTGCGCTGAAAATAAAGTACATTTTAAACTTAAGTAAATTTAAATTGCTCTAAAAATAAAATAAAATTACAAAAATCTAGTTGAGAAAGAGTTAAAAAATGGCTTAATTCTAATAAGATAGTAAATTTTAATCTTCAGCAACCAGTTCGTTGGTCAGGTTGTCCTTCGACATAAGCCTCCCCTAGTTTCTTCCACTCATCTCTGTCACGAGCTAATCTTCTCCATCCTTTTGGTAGGTCATCTTCCCATCTCTTATAATTACAGGAATAAGTGCCTTTTTCCTGGTTCACAAAGACAAAGACATTTATTCGTCGGATATGGTAGGCACAGAGTTGTTAAATAAAAATAGCAGGACAGGACATATCCGCCGCGGCATACGAATATTTATATACATAATTATGTAGTTACACTTTGCATTTATGCACTTAAATAAAAGAGAGACATAGTTACAAATTTTAACAATTACATAGCTAAATGTATGTGTATGTAATGTGTTTCCGTGGGATTCCCATATGAAGCTACAGGCAGAGGCTACTCTACTACAAAAGTGCTGCTGTGTCTCATCTACCTAATTCATAACAAAATCGCCCTGAAGTAAGGAATAAGATTTTAATTTTATTTATTTTTTCAGATAAAGGAATTTTGCCAGAAGAATGCAAAGATACTGCAGATTTGCTTCTATTTTTTGACGAGTTGTTTGACTCCGTCAACGGCAGTTATGCAAACAAAAAGAAATTTTCAAAGCCATTGCTTCAACCGGTGAAACCTACTTGGCTAAAACTTACTGTAAAAAACATTGTAAAAGGCCTCATAAATGACATAATAAATGTATGCAACATAATGAGTTTGTTGTTTTATTTTATAAACACTAAAAGCATCTTATTCCTTTTTTTAGTATTTCAAATTAATGTACCTATGGATACATTAATTTGAAATACTAAAAAAAGGAACTACAATACCTGTAAACGTTATAGATTCAAGGCTATATTGTATAGATAAAGTGGTCATCGGAGAAAAATAGATGTCGCTGTTGTCCATTGCTTAAAAAACCCGTGGAGTCAGATCTCTATGCCCTATAAGTATAATGTACTCTGTGGCTAGCACTGAAGTGAAACGAGTGCAAATAATTTAACTTTGTCTGCGGATCTCAGTTCGCTAAGTAGTGAGCGTAAACAACGCGGTGTGTTATTGTCCACCGCTCTTATCAAGTTACATATATACTAGTCAAATAAATGGATCGGTCTATGGCATTAAGGCGCGCTTGTAGTGCTGCATGCTGGTATGAATTCGGTACCGCGTTCCCCGCCAGTTCGTTGACGCAGACGAGTAGCGGGCGAGCGGTCGATTGCGCGGGAAGGCGAGTCGGCTTGTTGCGGCGCCGGCGGCGACATAATTTTTCTTCGGCGAATGTACTTAGTCTGCGTTTGCCTAGCGTCACAGTGTAGTGTAATGCAGTATGTAAGGTATAAGTTCATTATTTTTGGGTAGGGAAGAAAAATAATAGTTCACTTCATGTTTAAAACGTATAATAAAATGTCATAATAGGTATTATCGTTTACAAAAATTATAAAACAAAAAGAAATATACAGACAAAAATTACATAACTGGCATATAAATTATTTTTCAATTACTATTTTTTTTTACTTTTTATACAAAATAATTCGATAAATTCACGATTTTGTATGAAAAATTAATAAAAAAAAATAGAAATTAAAAAATAATTCACATGCCAGTTGATTCTTTGATATGGCCTCATTCATGCTTTAGAGTTGTGGTATACAAGAAAAACACGTATAAAAAAAAACTGTAAAAAAAAAAAAAAAAAACAAATCTTATAACACTAGACTCAGCGTTCGCTATATTTGAAGCAATTGTGGAAGAAGTCGAAGGTATAGTACTTAACTTAGAATGGATAGGGATTGTCAGGACACAAACTGGGGTTGCACTTTGCGCAAATAAAAATGTAAACAAACATTAAAATATGTAGATACATATCCCAAACCTCACATAAAATATATATATAGGCAAGAGAATAAGTGATGATACTGAATCACTGTGACATGTAATGTTCCTTAGCACACCTTGTAAAAGCAGGCAGTATTTGCGCAACTTTTATTGTCACAAGCAATACATTCCACAGACTAGATACTATCATAATACCATTTTATCAGTTAGGATGAATATAGACACAATAAAAGAATAAAAACTATAATATATGCACAATTATCATAATTTTACTTACGCGGAATTAGGAATACTATAGTGTATTCACGGAGACGAGTTAGTAGAGCGCTATCTCACTCTCACAATTTTTTAACTGCAATTGGTCAGTGATAAATGCTAAGGCGGTGTACACAGTACGAGTACTTTTTAGTCTACTCATACTTCCCGTATTGTGCAGACGTGCTCTTACTTGTGACTGTGCGCTCAACTTGTGAACCGGCTGGTGTATTGAATTTTATGATTGATTGCTTTGATTGATTTAATGGCGGATATCGAACAACCTGCTGAGAAAAGAAAACGGCGGGCTTTTTTGTCTACCGAGAAGACTATGATTTTAAATATGTACCACGCAATGAGAAATGCAGACTCTTCGGCCTCCAAGGGTGACATTCTGAAAGCTGTTGCATCTTCCTTAGGTGTTCACTGGGCTTCTGTTCATAGAATTGTAAAAGAGAAGAATGATAGTGGTGAGCTAAAATCTCCGAAGAAATTGAAGCAACGTTTGTCAATTGTTGATACGATTGATAACTTTACAAAATGTGCCATCAGAAATATAGTCCACAATTTCTTCGCGCAGAATGAAATACCTACTCTAGATAAGATTTTAAAGAAAATCAGTGATGATGGCACTTTGGGCATTATAAAGAGAACGACGCTACATAAAATATTGAAAAAAATTGGTTTTAAATTCTGTAAGAGAAGCAGAAATAGCTTATTGCTGGATCGCGATGACATATTTTTTTGGAGAAGAAATTATCTGCGAGCTATCAAAAATGCACGAAATAATCATCAAAAAATCTACTATTTAGATGAAACTTGGGTGAATGAAGGTCACACTACCTCAAAAGCTTGGGTCGATACCACAGTGAAAAGCAGGCGAGACGCTTTTATTAATGGACTAACGACTGGCTTGAAAACACCTTCAGGTGTGTATTTTTATTTATATAATGGTCAATGATAATTTTTAAGCGGCGCAGGTGTGCTAATGACCCGTTTATTGTTCTTTTGTCATAAATGAGCATTATCATAATAAAATACTTTTTCCCAATTTTTGTATAGTAAACTGGCCCAGGTGCGCTACATGCATTGTTATTATTATCATTAAGTTATAGTTATATTCTCATTGTTGAAACACGTGTTTTATTACATGTTTTATATTCTCGTTACAGGAAAAGGCAAAAGACTAATTATTACTCATATCGGGAGTGAGGATGGATTCGTCGAAGGTGGTCTAAATATGTTTGAGTCGAAGAAACAAGGCGATTATCACAAGGAAATGAATGCAGAAGAATTTGAAAATTGGTTTAGAGAAGTTTTAAATAAGCTAGATGATAATTCTGTGATAGTCATGGATAACGCTTCCTATCACTCTAGGAAAATGGAGCGAATCCCAACGGCCCAATCTAAAAAACAGGATATATTTAATTGGTTACGCCAAAAAAATATTAGCTGTAACGCTGAAATGTTGAAACGTGAATTATTAAACATTGTTAAAAACCATAGACAGCGATACGACGCTTGTATTATAGACGAAATGGCAAAATCACAAAAAAAAACTGTACTGAGACTGCCGCCGTATCATTGCGAATTAAATCCAATTGAGCTAGTGTGGGCTCAAGTTAAAGGAAATGTAGCTTCACACATGAAAACACACAAAATGGCAGAATTAAAAATTGTATTGAATGAATCAATTCAAAATATTGACGCAGAGAAATGGAAAAAATGTATAAAGCATGTCATAGAAATTGTTGAGCCCAAAATGGATGCCATGGATAGAAATGTGGAGGCAATGACTGAAAGATTAATAATAAATGTAGGAAACGACAGTAGTGATAGTACGGAGAGTGATGGTGATGATGATATGTTATGAAAATGTTTAGGTAGATATTACAATTTAATAAAGAAAATATAATCATTAACTCTCGATTTTATTTCTTTTGCTTCATATCCATCAGTTAAATAAAAAGTAGGTAACAATAAACAAATTATATCACAATGTCTCTCAATTAATACGACAGACGAAGCCGCAGGAATAAACTAAGCGTACTTTTAAGAAGCGCAGTGTGAACGCACATTTACATTTCTAAGGTATTGTTAACGCCCACTGACCCTAAAAAAGTATTTTTTGTCTTTGTCATTTGTATGATAATGTGCGATAGAGAAGGCGCTATACTAACTCGTCTCCGTGAATACACTATAGAGTTCAAATTTTTGAGTCTTAGTGGTTTTTTTTTTCCCTCATTGAAATACTGCAAAAATGAAAGGACTTATCATCTTTGGTTAGTCTTACGTACCTATTAGTCGTAGCCTGGTTTTATACAGTTTATAACATTCCTCTATAGATGGGCTATCTAACAGTGAAAGATTTTTTCTAATCAGACCAGTTTTTTTTTCGGTGGGCTAAAATAATCATTATGGCTTCTCCCGCTCTTGGGTAAAGCGCGAGGGTGTGTCATACCCTTACTGACTAAATAAAAAACCACCCCGTTCCTTCGTGGCCTTTCGTACCGGGACCAGGCCTTATTTTCGTAACCAAGTCCAGCCCCAGTAGGCTTCGACCTTGCTGGGCCCCTATTGGATTGCTTACAGCGAGAACGCTGCGCGCCGTTGGCGACTTGGGCTCAGTCCGGACGGTTACCGGACGCGACGGTCGGACGGCGAGCTACGCATTGCTCTGCGTCCGCAAGCCAACCCTGACACGTTAGCGCTGTTGCTTTATGCCTTCCTCCTTTACGAGCATTACTGCATCGCAGAAGGCACCGCGACCGCCTGCCACCCTTCCTTGCTCCGGACCATGGCCTGAACCGAGGCCCGGCGCGAGAGATCGTCGTCGGTTGCCCTTGGTCCACGCACTTGACATGGGATATCACCGCGCGGGAAAAATTAGCTTAGCGTTTCATAAATCAAATCCGTGATTTATAATTAGTAATTAAACACATTAGGTAGGTACATCTAAATTAAAATATGAAAATAATAAAAAATACATAGATAGGTACTTACCAGTTTTCGAGTAACATTTTTCGATATTCCCTTTGTTTTAATTTTTTATAAGATCTTTTATTTTTTTTATTACCCATCCTGTTTTCGGGGAAATTTAAATAAAATAAACAAATTCTTAAAACTAATAATGTAGGTACCTATAAGTCCTATAACAAATAAAAAAACTATTTCAAAATAAACTTAGCTAAAAGATAATAAAAAGATACGAAAACGTTGCGTAACAATTATGAGGGGTAGCTCTGTGAAAAAGCGACATGCGTCCGCTCTCGGTCACGCCTCGGCGAGCACTGGCTGCCAGCCAGTGCTCGCCGTGGCTGGTGTATTTCTCGACTTTCGCGACCCGCAAAAGCAATTTTATTTTTATTAAAAAAAATATGGCACTGTTTCCAAGTTTTTTTTTGCGAGTCCCTTCTATAAACGATGTTTGATTGTTTAATGTAATTTTCAATACTTTTTGAGACATAATCTCATATAAAAAAATACGTTTGAAGTCACAAATTAGAGTCAGGTTTGTGATTTTTTTCTATCGAGCCAACTTATTGATATCATGTTTTGGCTTTTGCCCGGCGCTTGGTCATATGTTCAATTATAATAAAATAATTTTTCATTGGGTTCTGTTTTATGGTTGAAACGTTACAGATGTTCAAAAAAGTTCAAAATTAGTAAATCCTCGCCTTAATAACGTAAGTTCTCACGTAGGCAAAACATGTCATGTAAAAATGACATCATTTGATAGAAGTTATGTTACTAAGTTTTATTGTTTTGTTTTGCCCTCAGAATAATAACTAAAGCATAGAAACCACGTAAAAATAGAAACTGAAAACAGATAGCTGACACGTATTTTTCTTATGAGCTTTCGCGTATGGTGGAATGAGACAAAAACTTCACTCTGTTTCTATTATTTTCATGTTGGTCACGAGTTGAAATGTCAACGGACTCCATTGGACTCCTTTTTAGACGACTAAATTCAAAATAACTTATCTAAGTTCATTGTCTGTCACATATGCATCTTGCTCACTTGGCCGGGTTATAATAATAAATAAATAAATAAATAATAAATATCTATTGACAAATTATTTCTCAAACATCATATAATGGCGAAAAGTTTTTGCGGAGGAATTGTGTTGACTGCGAATTAAGAATAAAATTGTGCTGTAATTCCCACGGGAAAAGGTGTTAACCGGTATTGTGTTTGTGCGTCATGAAATGGCAATCTAACTGAACAATGTCTTGTGTGATTGAAGGATGTAAATCCCATTCAGGACGAAAAGAAAATAGTTCTGAAGAAATTACATTTCATCGGTAAGTTTTTCAATTCTAAGTGCATGAAATAATCAGAAAATACGTCCTAGTATTAAAATAATAAAGTCAATTCTATATTGTACTGTTTAAATTTCAACGTATATGGTATTTTGCTTGAAATTATCATGTTTTCCTTATTTCAAATTAGGTTAGCTTTTTTGCTAGTGATGTGGTAAAATTACGTACCTACATGTATCGATATTTTTTATGGCAGTCATTGGTTTCGAGCACATTTTTGTAATATTATGAAGAAAAATAATGTTGAAATTTCAATACAGCTTCCCGAAGGATGAAGCAATTAGGAAAGAGTGGATTCGACGAAGTTCCAAGCGACATTGGACAGTAAAATCACATAGTCGGATTTGTTCAAAACATTTCACTGCAGATTCATTTGTGTCGAATATAAATATTAAATGATTGAAACACAATGCTTTACCTACGTTATATTTGCCGAGCTCTAGATCAATGGTAATGAGAAAATTTACGGGAACACTTTATTATTTTCATTTAAAATTAAAATTATGAAAATTATAATGATAATCTTGTATATTTTAGACTTCAGAAGAAGTACAAATGGACATTTGTGCGACAGAACAGATTAATGTTCCAAGTTTCCCATCAATTACGAGTCGAGCACATCTCTGCGAATTAGACGTACATGGATATCCCGGGGTGAGCATGTAAATCTTGTATATTGTGTACTTCACTTTTTAGGATCAAGTTTATAAAACTAATTAACAACTATTGTTAGTTTCAACCATGTTAATATAGTATTTTTTGTCTTTTGTTTTTAGACTTCCAAAGGAGGACATAATACAGGTGCCTGTGAAGCAACAGAACTAATTAAAATTACAAATATGCCATCAACTACGACTCTGGCACATCTGTGGGAAGTAGATGCACAGGGACCCCATGGGGTAACCATATAAATCATGTAATTAATATTATGTATTTAAACCTACTTCATATTTTTTTTTACTACTCTCTACTTTTGTATTTCTGTAGGACCCGCTGATGCTCCGATCTGACACGACTGTAGCAAGTGGTAATTCACATGATAGTGCACATCGCTGTACCGATAGCGAAGATTGCTTGCTAAAAGTAGCGGAGTATGAAAAAAAAATAGAAAACTGCAGCAAGAAGTGACAAGACTTCAGAAAGTTTCCAAACAACGTCTTAAAAAAATTAACGCTTTAAAAAAACAGCTTTCGCGTCTCAGCAAAAAAAAATCTAATCTATTCAGCATCTTAATGGACAGATTAAAGGAAGAAGGTATTGAAAAGGAGTATCTAATGATGTTAGAAAATATTGATAAACAATATATCATCAAGAGGTTTTTACAAAAAGAAGCAGGTCTCACACTAACTAAGGAGTAGAGTCAGGATTTAAAAAAAATTGCAGTTACGTTGAACTATCTTTCCCCAAGAGCCTACTCATTTATTAGGGAACAATTTCAAGATGTTTTGCCACATCCGAAAACCATTTCTGCGTGGTATAAGGGAGTTGATTGTAACCCTGGTTTTACTTCAGAGTCCTTTCAAGCTATTCGGTTAAGAGCAGCAGAAAATTCGGAAAAATCTTTGTTTTGTGCTCTTGTCATTGATGAAATGGCTATTAGAAAACAAATTGAATGGGATAGCCATAATAAACAATATTATGGATTTGTAAATGTTGGCATAGAGCTAGATTCTGACTCTGTTCCCATGGCGACACAAGCTTTAACCTTCATGGTTACATGCTTGAATGATACGTGGAAGATTCCCGTCGGTTATTTTTTGATAAAGTCAATCACATCAGAGCAAAAATCTGTTCTCGTTCAAAAATGTATTCAGCTCTTACGCGAATGCAATATCACAGTTATTTCACTAACTTTCGATGGGGCTGCATCAAATATTGCAATGTGCAATGATTTAGGCTGTGACCTAGATTCTGGATCCGTGTCGTTCCAGTGCGATGAATCAGAAGTATTTCTTTGGCCAGATCCTTGCCATAACATCAAGTTGATACGAAACACCTTCGCAGATAAGAAAAGCATTGTTGATGGCCAAAATAATATAATATCTTGGGAATGTATAGAAAATCTTCTACAACTACAAGAAGAAGAAGGTCTGCATTTAGGAAATAAATTGAGAAGAGACCATGTCAACTTCATTAGGCAAAAAATGAAAGTTCGTCTCGCGACACAACTTTTAAGTAACTCTGTTGCAGATGCTCTAGAGTATTGTAAGAGCAAAAATATTCCCGGATTCGAAAATTGCGAAGGCACTGTAACTTTTATAAGACTTTTTAATAATCTCTTTGATACTTTAAATAGCCGCAATATGAGGGCGAAAGGCTGGAAAAGAGCACTTACGACTTTCAATTTTGAAGAAACAGAGGTTTTCTTTGAGGCTGCTGAAAACTATATAAAGAGCTTGAAATTATTGGATGGTACACGTCTTATGACCTCTAACAGGAGAACTGGTTTTAATGGTTTCATAGTGTGTATGAAATCCTTGAGGCACATATACTACAAAACTGTAACCAACCATAAGTTGCAGTACCTCTGCACATATAAAATGTCACAAGACCACTTAGAGCTCTTTTTTGGGGCCATAAGAGCTAAGTGCGGTTTCAATAACAACCCTTCTGCCCGCACCTTCCAAGCTGCATACAAGAGGTTACTTGTACATGCCCAGTTCAAAGATGGAGCTAGCGGGAATTGTGTTCCCTTAGACAAAATTTCAGTTTTGAATTACCAACCATCAAAAAATCCGATTGATGTCATTAATCAGAGCAATGGGAATTCAATCCTTGTTAACGAGGATGACACTGAACTTGTGTTGCCTTACGATGTGGAAGTCTTCAACAACTTCGTAGTAGATCACGATTACTTAATTCTGTCTTCAACATCACTTAGTGAATATTCCAAGGATGTGGTGTATTATATGGCGGGATTTGTCGTCCGAAAATTAAAAAAAACTTTTTTGCAAAAAATAAAACCGACTTCAAAAAGAAAAAGTGAAAAATAACTTTAGCTTCTGAAGTCGGTGACGTTTGTATGATTGATTTAATTTTTTTGTCACCGACTTCAGAAGCTAAAGTTATTTTTCACTTTTTCTTTTTGAAGTCGGTTTTATTTTTTGCAAAAAAGTTTTTATTTTTCACTTTTTAGTGGTTCACATGGAAAGTGCATACCGTTACAATTACAACAAGCCCAAACACGACTAGGATACATTGTCTCATTATGGAGTTCCGTGACTCTTGGCTTCATCATCAGATCTGATGGTAGAATGGTTCTTATCAAACGCAAATGCTTCACTTGTTGTAGAAAATATAAAAATTGCTGTACGTTATCCTATAAAATTTGAAGAGTTCCCTCGATTTCGCCAAGATTCCATCATCAGATCCCGACTTGGCGACTATGGGACCAACTTGGAAGTATACTCTTTCAAACAAAAAAAGAATTTTTCAAATCGGTTTAGGCGTCTTCGAGTAATCGGGTAACATACATAAAAAAAAAAAAAAAAAAATACATACAGTCGAATAGAGAACCTCCTCCTTTTTGGAAGTCGGTTAAAAAGGTTTTGAAATGTGAAACTTGTATCGAAGCCCTCTGCGATGACAAGGTCGACCCATGTAGGCAAAGTCACATTAATATCCATTAAGGATAGAGGCGGGCTTATTAAGCCATCAAGGAATGTATATGTCACCGTAAAATTGTCAAATACGTTATATTGTAATATCACTAGCGATATTGTAAAGTCTCGAATTATTGTCAAATGAACATACTGCTTACAATAAAACGCATTATTTTTCGTGAAATGCATGCGATGGTAGTCAACTCGCGCGGTGTGGAGAGAAGGAGGGGTCCTCCTTGCCCAGTGGTACAACTCTCATGAAAAGATATTGTACCATTCCTGAGAAATATCGATTAATATAACCTAACCTTAAAACACTTCATATTCCCCTAAAAAGCGTAGTCGACGGAGCCCCACTTCGCGGGGCAGCGTATTTCCGAGTGCAAGGTTTAAAGGAACCTAACTAACCTAACGGGGGGGTGCCCCAAGTCCCGATTATGGGGGCAGAGATACTTCCGTATGTTCAGTTGACAATCATTCGAGACTTTACAATATCGCTAGAGAGATACACGTTATATTGTAATATAACGTATTTGACAATTTTACGGTGACATATACAAAGTATGTGAAACTGCAGAAAAACATGTCAGAGAGTTAAAATCTAAAGTTGGACTGCAATTAGGAAAACATCAACATGTTATGACCATTTCTAACAAAATTTGCCAGACTTTTATTAATACTAAAATATTCGACGGCCTTCTTCATCATTCTTTAGAATTTAGTTTTGAAAATAATCATACAAATTTGTTGATAAAATCGATTTGTCAGCTCTATTTAAAAGCACGAATTCATCACATCATTAGACAATCTTGTATCCCGACTGAAAAGATAAGGACGTTTTTGACAAAAACTATTTTATTTAAAGGACAATAATTTTTTAAACCTATCCTACATTATAATTTGTGAACAAAGTGTGCACATATTAGAAGTACCTAAACCTGTAATTACCGGTACTTAAATTTACACTTAGTCATAAATTGTAAAGAAATCTGTAAATAAAAAATATCACTTTGAATTACGTTTTTCCTTTTCCCAAAACCAGATAATATTTTTCCTTAACTGACTGTTCCTCAAAGCTGATAGGAAAACCTTTCGTTTGTTTAGGAATTATGCTAAATGGCGCTTCGATCTGTTAAAAAAATATCAGATTTTATCTATCCATCGAAAACCGGATAGACGCTTTTGAAGATCTGTATCTATTCCATTTCAACTATAGTATTTAACTTAAAACTACATCACTCACCGAACGTCCACTGCTGGAGATTAGGTAGGGCCCTACCCAATACTGAGCGAACGGCAGAATATATATTTTAATCATGTCAACCGAATTTTCGGTTATTCATAAATTCAAACTGTACATTGGATGATTTTCTTAAGACGAAACATTTTGTCGATAAATATATTTCATCGACATAGTCAATCCCTAGCACTTCAATACCCCGTGACAACCTGCACATTTACGCAAATAGCAACGTATATGCATCTCTTTCTGATGCTTTGACAATGTCATATGTAAAAAAGAGTGCAGCGTATTGTACTTTGTTGTTATTTTTACACGGTTTCTATGCTTTAGTTATTATTCTATTGTTTTGCCATCGTTAACGACTGTTGTGCCCTGTCGTGAAGTCGATATTTCGTCAGTGAAGTTGTAACAGTGCGTAAGTCATTTTGTGAGTGTTTTGAGATTTGAATGTCATTGGATAAAGCATTGTAGCGCGCATCGTGTCGACCAATCAAAACACGATTCCTGACCAATACCAACGCATTATTTGAAAAATAGTTACATTGCGTATCTCAGTTGGTGGTGCCAACATTGCGTATGTCAGCCATTCACGTACAAACTCGTCGTGCATCAAGTCCGATGTTGTGATTTCGATTTAAGGTAATATTTGCAATTTATCTTGATGTTTTATTCCTAATCATATCGATTTAATGTTATGTGGTCATGGTTTAACTGTTAAAACAAGTGTGTTTATTTATTATTACGATTATTAGTCGCCTAAACTTTAATCGAAAAGTAGTCGTGACTTACGCAGTTTTTACTGTGATATTTTTTATGACTTACGTTATTTTTCCATTATATTTACCTACTTTCTTTCTCTTTTTTCAAGGTGATTGCATAGAAATACAAGATGGATTTTCTAAGTGATAGCGAAGAACTTGATGATGACATGTCGATTCTTTGCAGCGACTTAAAGATACAAGTACCAACAAAAAAACAGAAGATATTACCGGTAACATCGACTGATTTAGAAAATATCGATATTAATAACTTACCAATAGAAATAGTTTCCGAGCCTCCATCTCCGCCTTTGCTGGATCTATTGAGCCCTCAAAACATTCAAGAAACCATACCTCTTTCGTCATCTGAACAAGTTACCATGGTACATTTGCGGCCAAGAGAAGAATTGCAGCCTTTGTCCTCGTCTGTTGAGATTTCGCCGCCATTAGAAGCGACACAACCACCTGAAAATAACATTGAAGAAACATTCTTACCTTCAGCTCCATCAACCTGTTTAAATGAAGAAGTACAACCCCTTTCCACGACTACTGGAAATTCACCGTCGCTATTGGAGCAGCTACCGTCTGACAGTGAGATCGAAGATATAAATTCTAATAGAAAAAGGAAATCGAAGGGATTCGCACAACCTAAAAAATGGAATAAAAACACAACAAAACTGAAGCGTATGCAAGGTGAAGAATATGTGGGGTACCGTAGGGACAGGAAAGTTTCAGGGCAAGAGAAATTTAAAGTACTCCATGATGTGCCACGTCCAGCACGTTCAATTGGTTCACGTTGCACTTCCATGTTTTGCTCGAAGTCTAAGTTACGTGGCTGTTTTAGCTTGTGTGACATCGAAAGAGAGAACATTTTTGGCAAGTTCTGGAAAAGCATGACTTGGGAGCAACGAAAACAGTACGTTGTATCTCACGTCTCCGTTTGTGAAAAAAAGCAAGTATGTAAGCGGGGCTTGTGTGAGGAGGTAAACTAAACTCACAATAATATAACAATAATCGTTTTTTAATCGTAAGGTGGCAGAATTACAAAGATATAGTTAATAATCTAACACAGACAATAACAATAGGAACTAAAACGTTACGTTAAAAGGATGAGATCTAACTAACATGAGAGACTAACACAAATAACTTAGGAATTAACTAACAGAACTAACTAACGAATCCCTACGCGCGTTGTATATCGTCTGAGTGGTGTGCGGTTCGCTAACGACGCCAACACAGCCAAACGTACAATATACGCCGCCCGCTAGCTCAAGTCCAGCAAGGGGCGAGGTAATCGTGACCGACCTAAGTCGATGCGGAGAGTACACTCGGAGCGTGCCGAACTTAAACTGCCGCTTGCACTCTACATAATCAGTGCTGTGTCCCCCCCGACAGGGGGGGACGCAGCATGCGGTACCCAGGGCGATTGCCCCCTGCCCGCGGAAGCTGTACCGGGGCCCGCTACTGCGTGGCCCGTATTAGGTGGGGCGCTGCCCCAAGTCCTACTGGGTGCATGGTAGCAACATGCACCCATGTGTGTGAATGCTCTGATGTGACTGTAGGCGCGCCACAGCGCTGTCACACAGCGCTGTTTTCTTCACAGCACCTCGGCGGTCCGTCCCCGCCAGGTGAGACCTCCGGTTACCCGGAGGAGGCCCGGCGGGGGACAACCAGCGACAGAGGTGCCGACTTACAGCGCACCTACAGTGAATGTGTGAATCCCGCCCGCCCCACTAACCAGAGCTAGCCGGCAGTGGTACGGACTAAAGAAACGACATGTGTGTGTGGGCGGTATTGCGTTGTGTCACACCGCCCATGTGTGCGTGTATCGCAGGCCCTAGGGCCGCTACAACGCGTGAGTCTACGTGTGTGAAGAGAGATGCATGGCTGGTCATGCTACGTACCGTGCCCATATTAACTTGGCACACGTCACGCAGCTGGGTGAGAGTACTGTGTGTGGAGTCTTACTGTGCAGGTAAGCTGCGTGTAACGGGAAAACAGCTTACCTGGGTCCAATCCGGTGGAGAGGCGGCGGAGGGTGCCGCTTGCAGGCTCTGCGACGTCCTTTATAGGCGGTGAGGGCCGCGTCGGGGTCGTGTCGCGGGGCGAGGAGGCGGGTTATTCCCGCTCGGTAACACCCTTTCGTCAACACTGTTGACGAACGGGAAAAAAAAGTTTCGTTCGTTCACAGTGTTGACGATCGGGAAAAAAAAGTTTTGTTCGTTTGCAGTGTCCATGAATGCTGGTTTTTATTTTTAAAATATGGAAATAAAAATAAAACATGTCATGGATTTTCAAATGTTTAATTACGACAAAAGTCTAGTTTAATTGATAAAAAATGTTGAATGTTGTTCCATTTGTAGAATATAAGTTAGTAGATTGCAAACTTCCCTTTGCAGCAGGCAGGTATAGCGATGCCGCGCAGGTAGCCGGTAACAGTAGATAAAATAAACAATAGATTCGCACACTACCCCCGACCGGCCTATTCTAGTACGTTATCCACCATGACCTTGAATTAGCCAATCAGAGCACTGCAATAACAAGTATCGTTCATTTTGGGTAGCTAATCCTGATTTATGCATCGTACATAAAGTACATTATTAGTTCTAAATTCGGACATGTCGGAACAAGATTTAGCAGGTAGTTCTAGTGGAAAATCCGTGTTAGTGCGTATAAAAAGAAAACATGGGACTGTTTTACTTCATGGCGGTCGCCAATATTACACAAGAAAGGCGCATAAAAGTGGTTTAGTTATTTGGAGTTGCTCTCAACGTAAATTAAAGTGCAGTGGAGTTTTGAGAATTAAGGTAAGTGAATTACCATAGCATTTTACGTAAACGTCTAAACTCACTTTGGCTTTATAAAAGTCCTATTATCGCTTTTTTTCACAATGATTTGTATGATGTTATGAATGATATATATACCTACCTAGCCTGGTGTGGCATTTCATGGCTTGGCATTGTTTAAAATACGATAACCAAAAATATCAACATATTTTGACATACCTACCTACCCACTCTTTTTTTTAATTATGCTGTGTTTGAAATATGCAAAACGTTTGTGTTTATTTTTAAGTTATGGCTTAATTGTAATGCATAATTCAGTTTCCAGATTTTATTAGCTTTGTTATATAAATGTTTGTTATGTTTGTTTACATTGTCGGATAAATCAGATAAATGTAGTAGAAACGAGTAGTTAACTAGTAATAAGTAGTAGTAGTAATAATATTAATAAGTATAAAACGAAGTCTGAATGATAAAAAACAATCAATTTTAACATTTTATTAATTTCATTTCATTTTTATCTTATAATTAAATTTATTAATCTATATATATATATTTTGATTTAGAACTAATAATGTACTTTATGTACGATGCATAAATCAGGATTAGCTACCCAAAATGAACGATACTTATTATTGCAGTGCTCTGATTGGCTAATTCAAGGTCATGGTGGATAACGTACTAGAATAGGCCGGTCGGGGGTAGTGTGCGAATCTATTGTTTATTTTATCTACTGTTACCGGCTACCTGCGCGGCATCGCTATACCTGCCTGCTGCAAAGGGAAGTTTGCAATCTACTAACTTAAATTCTACAAATGGAACAACATTCAACATTTTCTATCAATTAAACTAGACTTTTGTCGTAATTAAACATTTGAAAATCCATGACATGTTTTATTTTTATTTCCATATTTTAAAAATAAAAACCAGCATTCATGGACACTGCGAACGAACGAAACTTTTTTTTCCCGATCGTCAACACTGTGAACGAACGAAACTTTTTTTTCCCGATCGTCAACAGTGTTGACGAAAGGGTGTTACCGAGCGGGAATAACCCGAGGAGGCGGTGGCTCGGCGGACCGGGCGGACTGCGCTGGAGTGGTGACGCGTTGATGTGTTTGACGCGTTACAAGTTAAAGTAAAATCTAATTCTCGTAGAAGTGAGAGTAAACAGTACTTTCTCAGTACATCAGAGGGACGTACCCAAGTTTGTCTGAAGACTTTTTTGAACACTCTGGGTTTGAAAGAGTCGACTATAAGATGCAGGATCGATAGATCTGAACATGGCATTGCTAAAACCACACCACGACCAAACGACGACAATGATGAACGCGTTATTAATGCCCTCGCACTATTGCAGGGCATCTACATCGAAACAGTTTTTAGAGCCGATTGTTGAAAACAAGAACTGTCTTTTTAGGTTGTACATCCAAGAGTGCGAAAAAGAGTCGAAAAGTCCACTAACGGCCGAAATTAATAACCAATCTAATCCAATATCTCTAGATTAAAGATCGAAAATTCAATCCAGATATGTAGTAAAGTGTAGCTAAAAACGATCCGCGGATAGCCAAAGCAATCTTTTCAAACAATCGATCTTTGAGAGGACGGATCATAAACTACAGATAGCCCTCTGTTCCAAAATGACAGTTTGAGTGTGCCAATAACATATCTGTTGATTTTGACGTTTGTTTTGATCGGTGTAAACAATCCAAATTTTAATCTTAGAATTTCCGAGGATAGCAGATTCAATTCACGGATTTCATTTGAAAAATGGCGCTTTCAATATTCTTAAGTTCTGGCATAATAGGCTTGTTAACTGAAAAAATCTAATTAGTCCGTCACTTAGATTATCAAAAAATATTTGACCCGTATTTTTTCTTTTGTCACATAAACCAAAATTGACGAAGATACGACGCTTTTAAAATTCCCAATACGTCACTGTTCGGTATCATTCTTAGTGAGTTGATACCGAACAGTGACGTCACGAGCCCCCACTCCGAGTTTTGATGCGTTTTATCTTTGTCAATATTCGTTGATTTACAAAAACAAAAAATACGTGTCCATTATTTTCCAATACTCTAATTGACGGACTAATTAGATTTGCAATTTATTGATGGTGGAAACAAGCCTATTATTGGGATGATAGGTACTGAAAGTGACGCTGGTGAAGAAATACGACGGCAACTCGCTTCTTCGCGAAGAATTAAAAGGGTGAACTACATACAAAGTCTGGATGATGCAGAGTTTACCTTTAGGTTTAGGTTGTCAAAATTGGCGGTTTTACTTTTGACTGAAATAATGCCCCTCGTTCGTGTAACCTCATCAAGGTAAGTTGCAAATAGATACAAAAAAACCAGCTTTAAAGCTATCAAATTAATTGTTTTTACAAAATTAATATTTGGTGGCGACTTTTCGCTTGTTTGACAACAAGAAATACCACGCCACAGATAATCAAGAAAAAAAAACGCGTCATATCTTTAGCCATATCGTGACATTCCTTTTTACTAACTAAACTAACACGTACATTTTATCACAAATCTGTTCGTATTAATGGAATTGTTACGTTTTCGGCTTGTTTTCGGTTAATATATATGTCACCGTAAAATTGTCAAATACGTTATATTACAATATAACGTGTATCTCTCTAGCGCGATATTGTAAAGTCTCGAATTATTGTCAACTGAACATACGGAACTATCTCTTGCCGCCATAAACGGGACTTGGGGCACCCCCCCGTTAGGTTAGTTAGGTTCCTTTAAACCCTGCACTCGGAAATAGGGGCCCCGCGAAGCGGGGCTCCGTCGACTACGCTTTTTAGGGGAATATGAAGTGTTTTAAGGTTAGTTTATATTAATCGATATTTCTCAGGAATGGTACAGTATCTTTTCATGAGAGTGGTACCACTGGGCAAGGAAGACCCCTCCTTCTCTCCACACCGCGTGAGTTGACTACCATCGCATGCATTTCACGAAAAATAATGCGTTTTATTTTAAGCAGTATGTTCATTTGACAATAATTCGAGACTTTACAATATCGCTAGTGATATTACAATATAACGTATTTGACAATTTTACGGTGACATATATATGTATTAAAATTACATAAAACAAACAAAATTGTAAAGTCTATTTAAGCTTTTTATTATTACTAACAAACGAACCATGTTTAATTTTATAAATTTTGCTTACAACGGAATGACGAAAAGGGAAAGGATTTCAAGATATCTGCGGATTGAGCGACAGCAGGATCGTCATTTTTCGTTATTGGGACGCGGTTTGGAGATCGATCCATAGATTGGTATATATCGGCGATCGATTTATATCTTGGATCATGGATTGAATATTAATTTCGGCCGTTAGTCGCTGGACTATGTGCAGAGTTTTTGATGAGTTGAATCTAAGCCTGTTCTCGCCTAAAAAAGATCAGTGCGATACTTGCTGTTCGTACAAGGTAGGCAACATAGTAGAGGAAGAATATAGATCATATATTAAGAAAAAAGACATGGCAAGAAGCGAGAAAGTGAAAGATAAAGAGAGGGCTCGTCAATTGGATGACGTACATGTTTTTACACAAGATTTACAGGCCGTAAAGTTATCACAACTTCAAGCCAGTGTTTTATACTTTAAAACTAAACTATGTGTGCATAATTTTACGATGCCAACAAAGAAGTTACCTGCTATTGGTTTGACGAGAGTAACGCTGGTTTGACTGCTTCTGTGTTTATATCATGCATCATAGACTGTTTTAAAAAAAACTACAGAAGAAATGCATGCCAATCATTATATATTCTGATGGTTGTACGGCCCAGAATCGGAATGCTTATCTATCGAATGCTCTGCTACAACTATCGATGGAAAAAAACATCGTTATAGAACAAAAATTTTTGGAGAAAGGTCACACACAAATGGAGTGTGATGCGGTTCACAGTTCGATCGAGCAAAAATTAAAAAACCAGGAGATCTTTCTACCAAGTCAATTTGCGACGTTATCAAAACAAGCTCGACCGCAAAAACCGTATTTAGTTGACTACATAGACTACAGTTTTTTTGACGACTTCTCAGACAAGAATTCGTTTATGTATGACTCCATACGCCCTGGTCGCTCCGTCAATGATCCTACAGTAACGGACATACGAGCACTGCAGTATAATCCAAGTGGAGTCATCAAATATAAATTGAACTTTGAGGAGGATTATCAAGATCTGCCACGCAGAATTCGACGAAGAGTAGTAATGCCCGAAACTTTACCCCCTAGACCAAAACTCTACCAAAGTCGCATCAAAATATCAGTAACTAAATGGATATGTCACCGTAAAATTGTCAAATACGTAATATTGTAATATCTCTAGCGATATTGTAAAATCTCGAAATATTGTCAAATGAACATACTGCTTACAACAAAACGCATTATTTTACGTGAAATGCATGCGATGGTAATCAACTCACGCGGTGTGGAGGGAAGGAGGAGTCCCCCTTGCCCAGTGGTACAACTCTCATGAAAAGATATTGTACCATTCCTGAGAAATACCGATTAATATAAACTAACCTTAAAACACTTCATATTCCCCTAAAAAGCGTAGTCGACGGAGCCCCGCTTCGCGGGGCCCCTATTTCCGAGTGCAGGGTTTAAAGGAACCTAACTAACCTAACGGGGGGGTGCCCCAAGTCTCGATTATGGGGGCAGAGATACTTCCGTATGTTCAGTTGACAATAATTCGAGACTTTACAATATCGCTAGAGAGATACACGTTATATTGTAATATAACGTATTTGACAATTTTACGGTGACAGATACTTTTACAGGAGTTAAAGACTGTTATTCCTTCTGACTGTCACGGGTACTATGATTCCCTACCCTATTGATCTCTTAAAAGTTTGATTATAGATAAGAAGTTGATTCGTTTTAAGCAAAACATTAAAAAAAAATACAAATTGTTATTGTTTCTTTTTATAAAATAAACTTTTAACACCATTATGTTAAACAATTTTATGATTTCCCTTCTCCGTATTATCTTCTTTACCTATATTAATTAGATGAAACATGACGTAAGTCAGTGACAACTACTGGCAACACTGCGGAATTCACCAAATTTCTTTAATGGAAAACATTCTTGCGATTTTCACGAGTTCAAATCATCACAGAGTTCATTTGTATTAATAATTAAACACAATACGGGCTTATGCGTAAGTTACATTCATTTCATACAGTTTTTTCACTCTCCTGTAAAGTAGCCATTTTTGACTTCCGTATTGTTAGAACTTCACTGAAGATTTCAGACCTGAATATTCCGTATAACATCTGTTTGGCTGACCTTAACTTTTACAGGTCTTCAGAAATAGATGTCTTAATAGGAGCAGATCTCTTCTGGGACGTGTTTGGTTCAGAGAATTAGACTAGGAGTAGGTAAGCCCGTGTTGTGTGAAACGCTGTTAGGCTGGATTGTTTCTGGCCCTGTTACCTACTATAATGATAAATTAGTGTCGCATAATATTTCGTGTAATTTAACTCATACTGATTCCCCCAGTAACGGTGATTTAATTAAAATTCGCACCGATTTAGTGAAATTCTGGAATTTAGAAGAGATTAATTCACAATCCTCGCATTATTTACCCGAGGAAAAGTTATGTAAAGAGCATTTTGTTAAGAATACGACACGTTTAGACAGCGGACATTTATGTGTTCGTATTCCTGTTACGCAAAATCCTTCTTTTTTAGGAGAATCTTTCACAAGGGCTTCTAAGTGTCTATATTCCTTAGAACGCAGACTAAAGTCCAAGCCAGAGTTTGGTAAGTTATATCGCGACTTTATGTCTGAATATTAGGACATATGACCTAAAATAAAAATAATTACAGTTCCAGTGGATATTTCATACCACACCGTACCCCGTACTGCGTGAATGTAGCACAACTACAAAACTTCGTGTTGTTTTTAATGCAAGTTGTGTTACTTCGTCAGGGGTATCCTTTAATGACGTGCAGATGGTGGGTCCTACGGTGCAGGACGATCTTATGTCTATAATTATTCGGTTTCGACAACACAAATTCGTCTTATCAGCTGATGTTGCGAAAATTTATAGATGTATGTACGTCCACACATCTGATAGGTACCTTCAACAGGTTCTGTGGCGTGATATTGCATGCAATCCTGTCAAGGTTTTCAAATTGAATACCGTCACATATGGTACGGCTAGTGGACCATTTCTTGCTACGCGTTGCCTCAAGCAAATAGGGATGGATTATCAATCCAATGACACTAAGATCTCTTCGCGTTCAATGGGCGAGTCATCCTCAGGTAGCAGAAATACGATTGCTGAAGTTATCATGTACGACTTTTACGGTGATGAGCTCTTGACAGGAAGTGATGATTTGAATGAAGCTATGTTCATCCGCACAGAGTTCAGCAATGCACTAGCATCTGCTTGCATGCCTCTTAGGAAGTGGAGATCCAGCGGCTTATTCCACTTTTCCCCGTTGGATGATCCCCATTGATGGGGATTAGTGAACTTTTTGTTCACTATTCCCCGTTGACCCAAAATTTTTATTTAATGGGGATAAGTGAACTAAAAAGTTCAATAATCCCCATTAGGTAGGTACGTTAAAAAATAAAATATATGAATCATGTTACATTTATTAATTAAAAATATAACTTTCTTATACCTAATAAAGTCACAGATTGTTACAATCATTAATTTAAAATTGTAGCATGAAAATATTTCTTTCTTAAACCTTGTAAAATCAAAGATTACAATCACTTAAGTTTTTCTAATTAGGTACGTTAAATAAAAACAATATAAAAATAAAATATATGAGTCATGTACTTTTATTTTTATAAGGTAAGAACAAAATTTTAAATTACCTACATACCTACTTTACGATTTTATTAGAACGAAAAACAGATTGTTGCCCCAACGAAATTGTTCTAACGATGTTTGGGAATAAGACCTTATATCTATCTATCTAATAAGATACACAATACTGTAAAAGATGCTCATTTTCTAGAGGCGCGCGCGCAAGGCGGTGGCGGAGCGGGGTGCGAGTTAGCTCGTATGTGATTGGTCGACCCATCTTTTGTTTTTGTTTCGTAGTCGTTAAGGGTTAGTAGTGTGTAGTGTAGTTCAAGCGTGCAGTTCTTATCAGTTCGCAGTTATTAGTTTAATATAGGAATAAATAAAGGAAATGGCTGGTAGTTCAACTGACGTTTGTTTAGAGTACGTTAAAAAAGGTAAAGCTACCATACTTCTCCGGGCCGGACATCAATACAGTAAAAAATGCAAATATAAAAATGGTGGAGTTTTGTGGGAGTGTACCACAAGAAAACAAAGTGCCGGATCCATCACTGTCATGGTAAGTTACTTATTATATTTTGTGATTAATAATGACAATAATAACTCAGGTTATGTGTGTTATCAATATCACGTTTATCAATATCAAAATTTAAAAATCAACGTTAAAGTTTAAACACTGTTTCTGTCATGGCGGCACGTGTGACGTCATTCTTTTGTCAAACAAGTCTATTACACCTAGTGTAAAAGAGTGTAGCTGAAGTGAATTGTATATATTTAATTATTATTACATATTTTAGTTAAGCATAAAGTGAAATATGTTTTGTTGAACTATTCTGATAGGATAACAACAATTTGTTATAAGTTTTAAAGGTTGTTAAATAGCCTATTTAATTTTGTATTCTATGTAAGTGCAATATTGTTTATTTAAAAAATAATGTAAAGTAATTAATTATTATTACTTAATTTTACAGGACAATCAAGTTGTAGCTGAGAAACGACACAATGTTTGTGAACCTGATTTTGCGCGGAATGAAGTTACCTTGAGGTTATTCAAACTAAAAACTACACTTGCGGATCCAGAAGCACCTGCTATTCCCACTGCTTACAACGCGGCTGTGAGCTCACTAAAAGATACCGGAATTGACAAAATAAAAGAATTCCCTGCCCTGAAGTCTATCAAAACAACATTATATAAACACAGAAATGCAGCATTTGAAGTAAGTAAAATTGAGTTCAAAAATGTTGAAGAAGTTAAAGTACCTCCAGCTCATCAGGAATTTATTTTAGCAGACTACAATGCCAGTGGTATCCGTGTAATAGCTTTTTGCTCTGAATTTGCCCGACATCAAATGAAAAATTTGAAGATGTTCTTGGGTGATGGAACGTTTTGGATCTGTCCATCTCCCTTTTACCAACTCTACACCATTCATGGGGATTTGGGCAGTACAGAAAAACACATAAACATTGTGCCACTTGTTTATGCCCTCATGAGCCATAAAAATCAACAAACATATGAAATTTTATTTAGTATGCTAAAATCTGCATTACCTGATTGGAATCCAGAAATATTTAAATGTGACTATGAAGTGGCTCCGATGAACGCAATGCGAAATGTTTTTGTAAATATATCTATTAGCGGCTGTTATTTCCATTTCACCCAGGCAATATGGAAGAAAGGAAAACAACTCAAACTAACAAAAGATAAATTAACCAGAAGACAAGTTGCACTTAGCACTGCTTTGGCTTTGTTACCATCAGATAAAATCATTGCGGGTTGGTTTTATGTTGCCTCTCAAAGCCCTGATGATGATAATAGCAAGGAGTTTAGAAATTACATGCTCAGACAATGGCTACAAGATGATTTTATTAAAACGTGGTGTGTATTTGGACAGACTCATCGCACTACGAATTTAGTCGAAGCATGGAATAATAAAATAAAAAAGCGTGTGAAAATAAAGAAACCCAACATTATGAAGCTCCTCACAGCGTTGGCTGAAGATGCATCGTATTACGAAGTTCTTGCATTGGGGGTTTCTGAAAATAAAGGTATAGCGGAAAAAACAAAAAAAAGCATCAATCGCGATAATTATATACAGGAGGTCCAAATGGAACTCATTAATAATGAAATTACGATTGGGCACTGTTTAGAAAAACTTAAGTGAGTGTAATCTTTGATTTTACAAGGTATAAGAAAGAAATATTTTCATGCTACAATTTTAAATTAATGATTGTAACAATCTGTGACTTTATTAGGTATAAGAAAGTTATATTTTTTATTTTAAATTAATAATTGTACAATCTGTGATTTTACTAGGTATAAGAAAGTTATATTTTCATGCTACAATTTTAAAATAATGATTGTAACAATCTGTGACTTTATTAGGTATAAGAAAGTTATATTTTTTATTTTAAATTAATAATTGTACAATCTGTGATTTTACTAGGTATAAGAAAGTTATATTTTCATGCTACAATTTTAAAATAATGATTGTAACAATCTGTGACTTTATTAGGTATAAGAAAGTTATATTTTTTATTTTAAATTAATAATTGTACAATCTGTGATTTTACTAGGTATAAGAAAGTTATATTTTCATGCTACAATTTTAAAATAATGATTGTAACAATCTGTGACTTTATTAGGTATAAGAAAGTTATATTTTTTATTTTAAATTAATAATTGTACAATCTGTGATTTTACTAGGTATAAGAAAGTTATATTTTTAATTAATAAATGTAACATGATTCATATATTTTTATTTTTTTAACGTACCTACCTAATGGGGATTATTGAACTTTTTAGTTCACTTATCCCCATTAAATAAAAATTTTGGGTCAACGGGGAATAGTGAACAAAAAGTTCACTAATCCCCATCAATGGGGATCATCCAACGGGGAAAAGTGGAATAAGCCGATCCAGCGTCCCTAGTTTAGTCTCCGGAGCTTCTCAGTCGTCATTAGATTTAGAAATGGGGTCTAATGAACCTAATAAGTTATTAGGGCTTAACTGGTATTCTAGTTCCGACGAATTTGGGTTTTTAAGTGTAACGTTACCTTCTAAGGATTCTGTTACAAAGCGTGATGTACTTTCTGTCATAGCACGTATTTTTGACCCCCTAGGACTTTTATCTCTCTGCGTACGCGTAGTCACAATGAAAATGTTTCTACAACAAATGTGGTTAGACAAGCTCTCGTGGGATGATCCGTTATCCCATCTCTCTGCGTAGTCACAATGAAAATGTTTCTACAACAAATGTGGTTAAACAATCTTTCGTGGGATGAGCCGTTATCCCCACCACTTAATGCTAGTTGGAATACTATTGTCAAAGCATTACCGCTTATCAACAACTATCTATCGTGTTCCACGACACGTTACATGCGATGCACATCATAAACTGGAACTACATGTATTCACAGACAGAGCGTGCGTCTATGTACGTAGTACCAATGATGAGGGTGAGTACATGGTTCGTCTCTTAGCTGCTAAAAGTCGAGTGGTTCCGATTAAGCCGACCACCATTCCAAGGTTGGAAGTGTGTGGCACAGTAGTTGGAGCTCGTTTATACGAGAAGGTTGTGAGCTCAATGAAGCTTAAGTTTAGTCATGTTTATTGCTGACTCACCATCGTGTTGGGATGGTTGCAGATGCTACCTTCTAAGCTTCAGCCATTTGTGCGCAATCGCGTTGCTGAAGTTTTAGACAAGACAGGGTACTACTTGGCGACACATCCCAACTGCCAATAACCCTGCAGACCTAATATCACGAGGCGTGGATATTAGTATTCTGCAATCTTTGGACTTGTGGTGGAGTGGTCCTAGTTTTTGAAGTAAGTCCAGTCTCATTGGCCGTCTCAACATAAATCCTTAGAGTCAGACAAGCTGCCTGAAACTCGACCTCAAGCTTTATTGAGCGCCAGTTGTTAGTTTTAGTAATGAATGTGATACAATCATCGATTCTAATCGTTTTTCTAGTTATTTAAGGTTAGTCCGTAGTGTAGCAACAGTTTTAAGGTTAATAAAATTGTGTAGGAAGCTTCCTTCTTCTAATTTTCTATCACAAGTCGACTTGCAAGATGCCTAAATTTTATAATAACGACGTTGCTATCTGCTGCGCGGCGGCGATGTTTCCAGTCGTTGGGATCTTTTCCGACGTCGCGACCTACTTCGAGGCGCCGATGTTTTTTTTTCGTTGGGATTTTCCCCGACGTTGCGACCTGCTGCCCGGCGCCGGTGTTTCCGGTCGTTGGGATCTTCTCCGACAGTCAGATGTAACATCAAGCGCAACATTTGACTCGCCCACAAGCAGCAGTGTGAGGAGGTTCTCTCACCCCAAGAGCTTCAACGACTGGAGCTTCAAGAACTTCCGACCTAAAAATGGGGAGTGTTATTTGCGACGCGCTCTCTTATTGCCGATCGCCTTTCACAGCGATGTTAACGATTGTATTTCGCTCTGAGTCGCGTTTCTTTTAGTTCTTTAGCTTCGTTTAACCGATTCGTTGCGATGTCCAATTTGTCAAACTTATAGCTGTGGCGCCGAAACAAAAATAACGTGACACGGCTGCCGTGCCAAGCGCCATACGATTAGATGACACGCCTCCCGTGTTTTCGGCCATGCGTAAAAGAAAACAGCATTTTGACCGTTTTTTTAATGTTTTAGGCCTGAATGTGTTAAGTTTATATTTGAAATCTAACGTAGACGGTCAGGAACGTTGTGACAAGTGGCAAAATAACTGTATTTTTGGAAATGGATGATAAGTGACTTTTTTAATACAGATGTGCTAAACCTTTTCGCTCTTTTCATAAAACATGATGCGCCCACTACTTTTTTAGGGTATGTCGTATCCTTCCAAGCAAAAATAAACCGTGTATACAAGGCGTAGCGTTCATTTTACTAGGTAGGCTTACGCGACTTGCAATTTCTCCGACCGGGATCGTCCATTCCCAACCAGCAAAAGTTTGTTGTATAGAAGTCCATAGAACGTTTTGTAAAAACTAATCGGTGGTCAGATAAAAGGCGAAAGAAGGCGCGCCTACGAAGAAAGTGGCGCAATTATATCTCCATTCAGCCTTAAAGCACAACTTTAATGGTGTCAGGCATGACAATTTTGGCCTATTACAGTTGATGTAACAGTAACGCAAACTCTATTCGGTGACATAAAAGTCACGACAACACTACTAAAGTGTTTTTCGGTACTGTAAAAGTTTTAATGACTCCATTTCATCTCTAATATTCATCGAATCATTCGTTCAATTTTTACATTCGTTCACGCCGCTGCAGTGTCTCAGTGTTTTAGAAGAGAAGTAAAAGATAATCCGAAGAGAAAACGAGGATAAATATCGTGGTGAGTAAGTTAGATATTATTATGTATTATGCATAACACAAATCGAATTATTCGTCTCTTACGGCGAAAATGACGTGCGGCTGTAATTTTACTGATAAACTATATACGGTTTTACGACAATATTTGAATGCCCCCTTCGAATTAATGCGCTTTTACTAAAATATTACGAATTTTAAGTCATAAATATACTTCCAGCTTCCTAAACTCTACTATAGTACTCGTTATGATAGCTTACAACCACCATTACATGAAATTAGGGTTCCTTTTGCGCTTGTTTGTTTATTTTGTTTTGTTGTTTGTCCTTATTTCTTATTATGTGATGAATACTTTTGATTAAACTTATAAAAATACCATGTCAGAAAATATGGGTTTATAAATCAGCTGTAGGTACTACGACGTCAGAGTTATACTTTTTCGTTATAATTTTTATACTCCGAGGCATTCAATATACCGTTGTTTTTTTCTTTTTCAGTTTAATATTATGCAAAATGGTTGTCATAATAGATATCGATAAGTTTTTGACACGTGACGATTTCAAGCTACTTGCGGAAGCGGAATGGCCCTGGGAAATTACACACTTTCAGTTAACTAAAAACTGTGTTAACTGTGGTTTACATACCAATTCATTTTTACCAAGGCACTTCATCATGCCTAAAAAATATATGATATTTTTATCAAGCCTAATTTTTTTCTGGTGTCGGGGCTGCCGTATTATGTCTATTTATGACCACTACATCCCTGATGAATGTTATTATTGTGATTAATACTACCTATTAGCTAAAACTTTTCGTACTAAAAAACAATTCTGTATAATAATAGAAAAGTGAAAACAATTTAATTAATTACGTTGTTTTGAAGTTTACATAGTAAGGCAATATTGTCACGTACTCCATGTCTCCATCCGATTCATTTTATTTCGGGGATTTCCCGCATACATCTCTCTCATAAAATTGTGATGATCCCACGCTGCGCCCCGTGCCACCCCCCGCGCTGCTCCCCCCGCCTCCTTTGAGCCCTCTGCGCGTTAAACATACACGCCAGCCAGTACGCTTTGTCCCGCGCTCAGAATAGTACCTATCTGCTGATTTTGAGACAATATTATAAAATTGCATTGAGAAACTACGTTTCTTCTAGATCTCTAGTGAAAAGGTACATAAATAATTATTTTATGTTACTTTACTATATAGTCATTTTATGGACGCGTTATTATGATGATTCTTATCTAAGTACCTATATTTTGTAGATGCCGTTCAAGATTGTGCAAACAATTGAAAGAGGAAAAAATTTCCTTTCCTGTGTACCGAGTTCCTGGGAAAATGAGAACGTATTATTATGGCCCAGAAAAGCGTCAAATAAAATACAAAAAAATGAATATTCCGTACCCGGTGAAGACTGGATAAGCACACCCTGTCAAGTAAAAAGGTACGACTTGACATATGATGATGCACAAATGGAGCTCGCGCGCATGCAGCGTGAAAGTGATACCGAGGAAGAACGCTTGCCACAAAAATGTTATGAAAATATAACTGACATGAATGATTTGGCGCTGCAGTGTATCACGGTAAGATTTTACTTTTACCACCTAATGATACGAGTAACTAGTGAAGTCCAGCATTTAGTCAAATCACACACGGATGGGCCACGTAGACACGAAAGGTGGTGAGGCAAACTTCAAGTCGCTCTGGCTCTACCTAATCTTAACACATAAACTACTGGACTGCGTGGCGTATTGCCACAGAATCAGCGTCGTGAGTTCCTAAGCCGTCGGCCACGCTAGAGCGACTGCGGAGAGCAGCGTCGGCCATCAGCGGGAGCGCGAGGAGTTTGGACGCTGCGTTTGCCGCTACAGTGGGCCACGTTGAAGCGATCGTGTGACGCGTCTTTTTCTTTATTATGCTCTAATTCTCTCTCTATTAAAAATGAGTTTGTTGTAAAATACAACTGTCGTGTTTACAAGAAAGAGTGATTTTTGCGCTAGTCGCGCACACCGGCCGCGTCAACGTGACACCCCCCATTCATTTCGTATTATTGTTTCTCCCGCTCATGGCAGATGCAAAACGCGTTGCTCGTGTTAGCGTGGCCATAGGTTTAGATTGGTTCGAATTTGGCTAAAGGATAGCTTGAATGTGAGTTAAGTGAAATAAATTATATGGTCAATATTTTGTAAGGAGTCCTATGTAATATTTTATACTCCATAATTACATGCAATTTTTGAAAATGTATAAAGTAGGTATCTCCCCTGTTTACAAACGTCACTGCTACCATTTTAAGAGTTCCGTAGTCTATAAAGAACCCTTTCATTTTCAATATGTTTGTCCGTCCGCCTGTCTGTCTGTCTGTCCGCAGATCAGAGATACTTAGTACTCGAATATCAGTACGAGTCATGTACGAGTATATATAAAAGTTTAGTTAAATTGATTTATTTTTCAGAATAAAGAAAATATTTCGTCAGTAGCAAATTTATACGGTATTGAGCAAGAACCAACAACAAGGCATGTAATTTATGCAGCTCCATCAGAAGAACCTGCACATGGACCTGAACAAGTTACTCTAGCTGAGGACCCAACTGTTGCCTTTTCGAATACACCTTACGTCGTAGAGCAACAGCCATCATCAGAAACTGTATATTTTATCGATCCCAATTTTATCGAAAAACCAAAGCTCACTGTGGAAGAACGTCTGGATAAAATAGAAAAATTGCAGGAAAATATTTTGCACAAATTATCAACACTAAGTACCAAAATCGAAGAATTTATAAGAAAGGGCCAACAAGATAAAGTAGCTAGTAATGTAGGGTTCAAACCAATTGATGATATCGTGGCTCTTCAAAATTTTGATGATGCTCTAAAAGAGAAAAATTGCCTTAACAGCTTCACAGAAAAACTATCCTTAGTTTGTGGGTCAGGAAAAGGAAGAGCCCTTAATAATTGTTATGCACTTATAGACGTAATGTTTACTCGGCGATTTCTTACAGAGTGTTCATGGGCTGGTGGCTCTAAAAACATGGCATCTAAAAAAATTTGTTTTAAAGCCTACAGTCGAGTCATTAACTTGTTCTTTGAGGTCATTCAACACTCAGATAAAACGTTTTCTTTATTAGAGTGTGAGACTTTTTTTAAAAATATTTTGAAGAATTCCGTTAGAAGAAATGCATCAAAAATGTTGAGAGCCTCAGCTACCAAAACCAGGGTAAAAGGGGTGGGAAAGGGCAAAAAAACGAGTCAGTATAATTACCTCCCAACCTGTGTTGAGTCCGTCTGACCCAATACCGGAAACGGGTGAAATGAGTCAGCCTGGCGCATCATAGGGAATGGCAGCTTAGGGAGTTTTTCCTTCGTGCATTCGCGGCAGATTGTGAAACTAACGAGGATAGCTCCACAATCTGTCATGAATATCTATCTAGTCTGATTTTTTAATCACAAGTCTGATTACTTAATTGTAACTTTTTAAACTTAATATCAAAATTTAAGATAATTTTGCATAGAGGTAGCTCGCGAAACTGAAGTTTTCTTGTGTTTTTTCCAATTACTTACTGTTCAAATCAAAGTTAGAGTGATGTATCGATTATTCACATACTTATAATTATATAAATACATACTTATCATTGTTACTTGTCAAAATTGCAAAAAATCACAAGAAAAATTGAATTTCGCAGGCTACCTCTACGCAATCACATTACTAAATGTCTGCCGTGCTTTACTGTGAAACCAAAACTAATCGTAGATATAGTAAGATATCGTAACTTTAAATTTTCTACAAGAACCGTAACTATGTTTTTTAAAAGAATGTAATTGTTAATTTTATATTGTTACTTTTAAATCTAATTTTAAAATATTAAAATTCTATTCAACGTAAAGCGTTGACTGGAAGAAGCAGTAAACTAGGCTGTAGGTTTATTAAAATAATGTTATTGTTAACTCAAGTGTGTGATTTCTCATCATACCTCGCGTCCCCGTCTTATACACTGTTCCCCTACCTACTATCTACCTTTTAATTTGTATCGTTTGATTTTCATGTGTGGTGTGACTGAGACTAATTAAGGTGAGAAATGAATAAATACTCTATTAAAAATTCTTAACAAAGGTTTTTATTTGCATGCCACTGAGTAAACAATATATAAAGCACTTAAAACTATAAAGTATGTAACAATGGCGCAAAATACATGATTGAACCATAAGAGATTGATACAAGCTTACACTTTACTGCACAAACTCTGTACAATCTTCTAGTTTTTTTAATGTTTTGAATCCTGCATTTATATATGTTCAAATATGAAGATTTAATTGGAGTTTCAAAGACATCGCTTACAGGTTCAATACAGTTTCCATGTATGATTATACCATTTTCATCACTGTCTAAAGATTGAGTTTCTACAACATGGTTTTCTACATCTAAAAACCATTTGTCTTCCTTGCGTTGACACAAAATAAAATCTTGTAGATGAAGGACTTGTAATTTCACATTTCGATTAAACGTTATGAATGAATCTATAAATTTATCTGTTTTAAAACTGTGCAATTCTGTATCGCTTTTCTCACTGATACGCTTAGCTACTTGCTCAAGGGGCTTATTACCTTGTCTTATCATTCTTTTTAGAGAATATAACTGATTTTCAAAAGGATATGCGCTAAAATCTTGCAACTTTCCAAATTTTTTCACTTCATCAACAATATGGGATAGATTGTGCACGTTGCTGGTAATATAACTTTCACCGTAAATATCTCTATAATGTTCAAGGAAGTCGTTCAATAATGAATCCGCTAGGTTCAGAAAATGAAAATATTTTTCGTTCGAGCAAATCGTGATGGCACAGAAAAAGCATAAAAAATGTTGATAGGCATCTGAACGCAATACATGTTTCAAGATTATGAAGCCAAGGTAATACAAAAATGTGCGATATTCTGAGCCCTTCCAAAAGCCTAAGTGGTCCAGACCTCTGACGGATCGGTGGATTTCCTTGGGCATTTTGCAAGTTATTAAAAAATTTGTGACTATCATAATATCTTGATTACACCACTTAGTATATTTTTTAAATTTCCCATCTTTCCATCCAGTAAGGAAACGTTTCATTATCCCTAAATCTAATAAATGTAGCGCATCTCCTACTACAAAATCATCTATCATATCTATGGGTAGTTCCAGAAGTGGAGAATCAACTTTATGGTGCTGCCCGTATTTTTTCGCTCGAAAATCTTCATCGTTTCTTTTCGGACAACCAAATCTGGGGAATACAACGGTGTTTGACACGTGCGAATATTCTCCTTCTACCGTACATTTTAAACACCCGTGTTTACCATTGTAATTGCATACACCTGCAAAATAAAATCGCAGTTTTATGTTGGGACTTATTTTATCTCGCTTTTAAATGTAAATCCATTCAGCTTTCTGACTAAGACGCGACTATATCAGAATAAACTGCAGTAAACTCCACCGTCTTCGAAAAAGCGTGTAGTTTGGTCAGGAAATGAACTCAAACTTTTGGACAAAACAGTACCAAAATTATAATACACGTATTAATACGCCACAGTATGGCCATAATTTTATTTTGTCCTTACTTTTCATACAAATACTATTCCACCTAAATATAAAAAAAAATATCCAATTAACCTTGTGCGAATTGTTTTTTTTTTATCTTTACAAAATCATCAAATGCGTCCACCCTCCCAGGGCGGGGCGGGAAGGACTGTCAGACTTGTACTGACTATAATCCACGGTGATCCTTTCCTTCAATAGCCCTTTACGTTCCAGGGTCTCGGTTACCTGATGAGACCATTCCGCGAACCCGACAAACTTTGCTGATAGATCTTTGAGGCGCGCGTGGAACTCGACGCGCCGTCCGCCGACCCGGGCATGGTCCATGATCGGACGGCGACTCACCTATTGCTCACCGTCCGCATGCCTGCGCCTACGGTGGCCGGAAATCGCCTCGCGACGTCCGATGCCGTGGGTTTCTCCCGCGGCGGCTAAATTGTGACGTGGAGGCTGTCCTCTCCCTCACGGCGCTCGCCTCCTGCTTCGCTAGCAGGACTGCTTCGCAGAAGAAGGGGACCGCTTTTCATTCCTTCTCACTCCGCGGTATGGCTTCGACCAATACCGGGCGCGAGAGGTCGCCGGCTATCGCTTATGTGAGGAAACGAAGGTGCTCTGCCTAAGCGGGGCATTCCTGCACCGCATGCTCCACCGTGACATCCAGGCGTTTCTTCTTTACCAATCAGAAACAGGAACTCTCCTCCCGAAACATCCGTCCGGTGAGAACCTGCGTCAAGCGGAAGGTGAGGACGCCGTGACGCCACTCCAGCAGAAATTGATTTTGATATATTTGACAGCTTTCTTTCAACGTTGAGTTCAAGACGAGTCTTAAATTAAATACTTAATAGTGTTAAATTAAACTCACCTTTGATCATAGCACGAGCTGGAGAGTCACATATAAAAGCCCGTATTTTGATGCCAATTTTTTTCTCATGTTCATTGATACTTATTGTTAGGCCATTTTCGAGTAGTTGTTTTATCTCATCTACAAACATTCTTAAGTAACCGTCTAAATCCGATGGTTTGTCATTGCCCGAATAAATGCCAATCACAATGGGTCGCAGTTTTGGTATTTCATGAACATTGCACAGAATTGGCCATAACTGCAATTTTGAACTTTTAAAAGCAGGCAGTCCGTCTATGTTTATGTTGAGTGAAATTATAGATATACTATTATCAATCATTTCTAGATAGCATTTCAATGTTTTTGTCAAGCCGTTATGCCAGTACCGACCATTTCCCACGGGATGAGTAGTGACAGATTTTTCTGTTTTAAAAAGCGTTCGTGGATCTGTAGGCAATGTATTTGGTATTCGATCGTTTATTAGTACAATCAAACTTTTTGCTGCTTCATGTGAAATATTATAATTAATAGCCCAATGCTTTAACCCATCTCGTAGTTGCTGATTTTTTTCTTCAGTTGATTCAATCAAACAATCTGAACTGTCACACCTGGAATCATTGTCCACATTTGAATAATTTTCCATTTCTTCATTGACGTGAACTGTATTTTGTACGGAACCATTTTGTATAATTGAGTCTCCAACTTGGTTTTCCCTACAATTACTGATTTGAATGCCTCTTGCTGTTTCCTCATATTGCTTTTTCACTTCTCGTCCATATGTTCCACTGTGTTTGAATCGTTTCCAAGCTTTCAAATCCATTTTTCATAATTTATAAAATTATTGGTTGTCGCATAATACGCTGAATCAAAATGTCAATATTGTCCTAAAAGAGCGATAGAAGTACCTTTACAAAACTGAATTATCATTTAAAAGCATTGCTAGTCTACCTTTATAAACAGTAATAATGTTTTAAAAGAGATAAATCTCCGTTATAGTACTCTTGTGTAAAAAGGGGACTATAACAGTTACAAAAAAATAATCCCTCTCTAATACAGGGTCTTTGTGACAAGTTTACCACTGCAGCTATAATAAGCGTTGACAACCCTTTATATGACAATTTAGCTACGTAAATGTAATTTGACACTCCGATATATCACAAAATCACTCTGTTGTAGACTTTTAGTGTCCACTAATAGTACTATGTACTGTAACGGCGATCTCAAAACCCTCAATATCACTATATCGTCCTATTCTTGAGTTGTCATTTCTACTACAATGAAAGACCCATTATAGTTCGTTTCGAACCTTTATTGCGCAAATCAGGCGCATTAGAACAACAGTCAACACTGTTATAAAGTTCTATCGTTGTATGCTAGTCACAATGGAGGTTGTTATAACGCCTGACTATAACAGCTATATAAAGTCGTGAAGTAAACGTCTATATCAATTATTTATATGTATTTTTTGCTGTATAAATTTATAGAGCCAAAATGTTTTGTCAAACGCTTTTACACAACAATCAGTCACCACCAAAACCTCTATACATCGTTCACCCAGCTTTTTTGATGTATAAGGTTTGGTTATAGGACAAATTTGTTGGTTGGGTTGTTTCGTTATCAAGTGGATTTTTTCCGTTTTTTTATGCAAGCCCGTAATATTTTATGCAAAATAAACCTTAAACACAGTAATACAGTCCTTGTGGGCCAGCGATAAACGTCGCGTCGTCAACGAAATAACCCTTTTCGAAGAAACTACAGCGCTTCTAATTTACGATTACTTGGTGGTTTATAATATCAACCCAACTTACTAAAAGGTTGGTTAACTCGTATTTAAAAAAAAACATACAATATCCAGAAACGAAGGATACGAACTTAATTTACGTGAAAAAAGAAGAAAGTTTAGTTTTGAGTAGATCTCCCTAAAAGTTAATTTGAAGGAGTTATCATCGATTTCAGAATGACGCGGCTCCCGTGCCTAACGCCACATGCTAAAACAAGATGGCACGGGATACGTGCCATCCGCAACGAATCGGTTAAGCGTCCCAATCGAGCTCGATGTTGCGATAAAGCCCGTTGAGATCTTTCTTGAGTATTTGATCTTCCTTGACGTCGAGAAATTATCCGACAATGCGTCCTGCTTCTACTCGGTGATGTTTCTGGTCGTTGGGATCTTCCCCGACGTTGTCGAGTGAAATTTGTTCTTCCATCGTAGACCTGAAGATTCGTTGGGCAGAAGATGCATGTATTATAGAAGAATCACACTGTGAATGTGCCGCGGGCCAGGGATTGGAAGCACACTGCAAACGTGTACTGATTTTGATGTTAGGAATTGAACATGTGGTACGATACAAATGCATCACCATAAACCACCAAGTATGTACACAGCAGCTTATGACATTTAAAAGGCCTAAACCATTTTATGCTTCTCCAATGGGGTGCCGTAAAATTGGTAAGAGAAGCATAGAAATAAATTTTGATCCTATCAAAAATGAAGACAAACCAGACTCATATTGTGATTATGTCAAAATTTGGGGTACGTATCATAATCCCGAAAGTTCATAATACCTATGATTGAAATACCGACGTCCAAAACATCGAAATTCAAAATACCGAAAGTTTTAAATGCCGATAGTCGTTATATCGAAACACAAAATACCGATGTTCAAATGCCCGAAAGAACGAAATCCCTAATGGACGAAATACCGATGGTTGTAATACCGATGGATGAAATTCCGAAACGACGAAATCCCTAATGAACGAAATATCGATGGTTGAAATACCGATGGATGAAATCCCAAATGGACGAAAACTTTTATTTAATAACGTATTATTTGACAAACACTTCATTATTTTTCGTTTTGTCATAAAAACGTTTGAAACAAAGATATTTTTTGTGGCATTCCAAAAAAAAAGAAATTAATGATTATGGTTTCCTATAAACACAAATTTTGTGACAGAAAAAATCACTGTAGAACCGACTCCACGTAGTCTTTTCTGCCCTGCCCCGAGAGTGTAATTTAAGCCCGCGTAGGCGCGGAGGGGCGAGGCGGGCCGCGAGCTGAGGAGCAGGTGGCGGTGGTGCGGTGGTGAGTGTTAAAACCCTCTGCGACGATAAGCTCGCGTGTGACCGCCGGAGCTACGCAGCGTCGTAGCCGTGACAGAAACCATACCTGCTGCATGCTTGCTGGTTGCATGCTTGCTTCATGCTTGCTGCACGCTTGTAGTACCTATGCTTGCTGCATGCTTGCAAATCGTTTTTCTCGGAAACGGTGACTATTTCGGGATTTAGAACTGCGGGATTTTGAACTACGGGATTTTAAACTCGGGAATTCTTGAGTCCAATATGATGAAGACTGACAATTTATATGATTTTAGTGCCTAATATTCAGTAAATATATTATCTTTACAGTCGCAAATTGCATTTTGATCAACATACCTACATCGTAAAACATAGCTGTAATTCCTAAAAAACCGAAGAAAATTTGAATTTGGCGGGCTACCTGTGCGCATTCACCTTAAGTTAAGCATTGTTAGAAACTAATGCTGTCTTTGTCAGCCGTTAAAACAATGAAGGAGACAACGTTAGTTTTTAAACGAGGTTTAATTTAAGCAACGTTTATGAGTAGAGGTAAATTATAAAAAAAAACGTACCTTAATGTTAACACCAATCTTTGTTCCACACTAATACGAGTATAACGAGTACAATCACTGCGTATTCCATTACAGATGTAATCAAATGTTTCTGTTGACATACACAAATATTCGTAAAAATCTTTTTCGTTTTTCCTTACGTCGAAATACTGATTGTGAAATTCACCGCGCTGCTTTCTATTTTTATAAAGTGTATTATGTGGTCCACGTTTCCTTTTCTTAAGGGGCCGGCGGAGGATGCGTATTTCATACAAACGTAATACCAAAATTATTTGTAAATCAAACATATTGTTAAGGTAGTCTGTATTTATTTCGATTGAATTACAGAATATCTATGTTCCCAAATATGTTTTTTGAGAGAATAGTGATGCAAAGACGAGATATGAGGAATTTAAATTTTCTATAGAAAACTTATTTTTCTTATAACTCTTGTTAAAATCAGTGTCCAATCAAAATATATATTTGGGAACCTAGATATTCTGTAATTCAATCGAAATAAATACACACTACCTTAGGAATATGTTTAATTTACAAATTATTTTGGTATTACGTTTGTATGAAATACGCATGCTCCGCAGGCGCCTTAATGTGATTTACAATTAAAGAAATATTGCCCGACAGCAACAACTGTGCATTTTTGTTAAGAGCCATTTCGAGTGTGATCGCAGCGAAGCGGTTTCATCGCACGATGAAATCGCATCGCATTATCGCGCGAGCGATGACAATAGGACAGCGCCTAAGGGTGACATCATTTTTTTTTTTATTTTTTTTTTATGTTTTGTAAATATGTTTTTCTTTTGTTTTAAGTGAACTGTTTCATTTAATTGTATTTCTGTGTGTTGTGCTTTGTCTTTTGTGTGCACTAAATAAATTATTTATCTATCTATCTATCTATCTAAGGCTCAGTTTATCGACAGCATTCATGGTTTCATTTACTCTTTAACGCCAACTTTATATGGCGACCCTGCCAGGATGCAGTGAAGTCGGGTGCGCGGATATCGAATTCTACATTCCAATCGTTGTAAAAAGGCATCAAGATGAGTTGCAATACTGAGTCAATTGGCTTCTACTCAGTTTGGGTATTACACGAATATTTTGGAAAGATAATCGAAAGTTATACCATCCAACATGGGTACTACTAAGTCAAAAGAGGAAGTTATTATAGCCCAGAATGCAGCAGGTTCAAACAGCGCAAATGTGGACCTAGTAACTTATCACCTGAACATATATACAAAGAATATACAATAGTGGGCAGTATAATATTATCAGTTCTGTTGCTGATGATTACGCTGGTGTTTCTCTATGGTACATATCGAGTGTATAGTCGATGCCATAAAAAGTGGATCAATAACGAGCTGAATCGGCGTGACCTTCGGCTTTCGAGTTGGCGCCGACGGGAGGCGCGTCGGTCAGAGAAGACAACAGAAGCAGTTTGATGCAGCCAACAGAAAAGTTCCTCACCTACCATATGCTAGTGAAGTGCGAAAAAAAAAAGTGTGAAGTGTTCGCGTCAAAAGTCAAAGTATCGATATCATACAGTGATGGACTAAGATCGACATCGGGACAAGTAATGCAATTTATGAGTGCGTGAACATCGCAACAAACAAAAACGTTTACGGGAAACACGTGCGATACGGATACGGACGGATAGTTTATAATACAAATTAAATCAACACTTCTTATATTAAAATAAAAGAATTATGGCTGAAGAATTAAAAGATTTATACAGTAACTTGTTGGAGGTAAGAAAATATTTTGTAAAGATCGGTCCTAGTAGACGCAAAGGTAATATTATTTTAGTCAAATTAGAGGAAACTGATAATTTAATAAGACGATAAAACGATTGTTTAGTAGAAATAGGCTACCTCAAAGGCAGTGTCAAAACAAAAGAATTTATACTTATTGAACAGATTTGTATAGATATAGATAAACTTTACGAAGAAATATTAAATTTGTGTCAGGAAGATAGCTCTCAGAGGGCAAAACTAATAGGTAAAAATACTTCAGAGGAACCAATCATGGCGAAGTTCGATTTAAAGACAGCTTTGAACTTATTACCTACCTACCTTACAAAAGATGACGAAACTAGTCTGTTACAATTGATTGATGGAATAGATTATTATAGAGCAGAATTAGAACAGGAATCTCAAAGTAAATTAGTAACCTTTGTTTAAAAAAATAGGCTATCACGTTCTGTGAAACTTAAATTAAAATCCGAATATGATAGTGTAGACGCCTTAATCAAGGACATGAGAGCACTCCTGCTACCTAAAAAGTCAGCAGTAGCTATACAGCGTAGGTTACTAAATTTTTGTCAACAATGACTTACCTATTAACGAATATGGCAACCAGATATCAGAAATGTTTATGGATTTAACAATTTCCCAATCAGACGGAGACAACTCCAATTACAGGGCTATGTACGCTTTGAACGAGAAACAAGCAATAAAGAGCTTCGCAGACGGTCTACGGAACCGTCGATTATCAACAATAATTGCGGCAAGGAACCATTTTTCCCTACAGGATGCAATCCAGGCAGCAATTGACGAAGAGATGTCACAACCCTCAACTTCAGGGGATGTTATGGCAATAAATAACTATGATAATAACAATTCCAATTTTCAATATTTTAGAGGCCGAGGCCGGAGATTCATTAACCGAAGGGGTAATACATACGATACAAATCAATCCCGACAGCTAGACCAACGAACCAATATGCAGGAGTACAGTGCTCCACGAGGACGACGAGGGCAGCAGAATTGGAGAGGAACAAGGTCATTCTACAGAGGCCGAGGTAAGCCAAATTCAGAACATTATAGAAACCAAGGTATCATCATCATCGGCCTATTAATATTCCCGAGGTATTTTTTTTTTTTTTAGCCTGTATTGTCCCACTGCTGGGCAAAGGCCTCCCCCATAGTCTTCCACTCCTCTCTACGTGCGGCTCTCTCAGGCCAATCTATCCCAAGGTATACGTAACATTAATACTTTGCCAGAATCAGATGAACAACCAGAAGCGGAAATCGAGGACAAAAATCAGTTTTTCGTGACTGAGAAAATTATGTTATCTTGTAATAATTAATGCTATATTAGATTAGGCACACGTAACCATTATTCGTACACATTATTAGTTGACACGGGTGCATCCATATCGGGAATAATCTGCTCCGATTTTCGGTACCTCGGGTCGGTTATTCAGGGAAATGGCGAAGTAGACCGGGACGTAACGCACCGGATCAACTCAGGATGGATGAAATGGCGACAGGTCACTGGAACAACTTGCGACCCACGGATGCCCCTCAAGTTAAAGGGGAAAATATACAAGTCCGTGATTAGACCTGTCGTATTGTATGGATCAGAATGCTGGGCTGTGAAGAAGATGGATGAAAAACGATTGCATGTAGCGGAGATGAGAATGTTGAGATGGATGTGTGGAGTGACGAGAATGGATAAAGTAAGGAATGAGTATATTAGAGGAAGTTTGAAAGTGGCACCCGTTACTGAAAAACTGAAAGGAAGTCGTTTGGCTTGGTATTTTATTTTATTTTTTTTATTTTATTTTATCAAATAGGAACAACAAAGAGCTACATTATGGAATATAACAACAAGATAACATTAGTAACTTAAATAATAATGTAGCCCACAGCGCTGTTCACAGATTACCATTAAACTAAACCTTAAATTGCTAGGAAAAGCTGTTCATGCATGACAGTTAAAACACATTACAATTACAAAAAAAAAAGAGAAATAAATTAAAAAAGAAATAAAGTACTATGCCTACTTATTATGAAAATATAAAAAAAAAGCATTTAATAATCAATCGAATTGCTTTAGTGTCTCATACAAAAGGCTTCGAAACTTTTGGATGGAGCATGTAAATATGTCTATGTGTTCGAGTTCTTTGTTGTATGATGCTGCCATTCGCCGAATTGGTGAACGTTCGCCAGTATTAGATCGGCAGGTACCTATTGCAAATAGTGTACCTGCTCGCACTTGGCGTCTATGAACAGTTCTGGGGACAGCATAACACAGTACATTATTCAGGTCGATACAGTCAAAATTGCCATTAACAATATTATACAGGGTCATTGCTTCTAATTGTTTGCGTCTGGAGCTGAGCGTCAGAAGTTTGTATTTATCGAGCAATTGATCATAAGGCAGATACGCTCTGTGACATCTATAATACATTGCACGAAGGAATTTGCGTTGTACATTTTCGAGCATATCTATATATTTTTTATAATACGGGTTCCAGATGGGCACCGCGTATTCAAGCTGTGAGCGGACAAGAGTTTTGTATAGGCAGAGGTACGAAGAGGTCCGTTTAAAGTCATGAGTTGATCTCATTATGAACCCATACATCTTGTATGCTTTATTAATAATTTGTTCAATATGTAAATCCAGGCAGAGTTTAGCATCAAACAATATTCCCAGGTCACGTACCGAGTTTACCTTGGTCAGAGAGATACTACATAAGGAGTACACAAACCTAATAATATTTTTATTTTTGGTAAAATTTATATAGCAACATTTGGGAACGCTTAGAAAAAGCTTACTTGTGGAACAGTAGTCTGTCAGTCTGTCCAAGTCCTCTTGGAGAAGATAGCAATCCTGAATATTTTGAATAGGTCTGTATACTTTAAGGTCATCTGCATATAGCAAAAACTTTGAGTTGCGGAAGCAGTTACCAATATTATTTATGAATAGGATAAACAAAAGAGGACCGAGAATAGAACCTTGAGGGACGCCAGAGGTAACCTGAATAGCATCTGAGTGGTAACCGTTGATTACTACCCGTTGACAGCGATTAGTGATGTAGGAAACGAACCATCTCAACAAGTTACCCCGAATGCCGTTGAAGGCGATTCGGCTCAGCAGTAATTCATGATCCACCTTATCGAAAGCTTTCCGAAAGTCCGTGTACACCGCATCGACCTGTATACGATTATCCATCTTGTCGAATAAGTCGTTGGAGAAAGCCAATAAATTTGTTGTCGTTGATCGCTTTTTAACAAACCCATGCTGTTCTTGTATGACCGCGTGATGAAGAATAGGGTACACTTCGTTATGCACTAGTCTTTCGAAAAGCTTCGCCAAGGCGGACAGAATAGAGATAGGTCGGTATTTCTCAACGCTACGTTTAGATCCGGCCTTGTGTACAGGCGTGATATTTGCATTTTTCCATACCGTCGGCATAACACCTTCAGTGATGCATTTATTATAAATTATGGCTAAGGGTCTACATATTACAGTGGCAGTATTTTTGAGAAACAACGCAGACAGACCATCTGGACCTGGGCCTTTAGTTGGATCCAGTGATTTCAGTTCAGCCATTATTGTTTCCTCTTTAAAGTGAAGGTCCGAAATAACTATTTCGTTAGTCATCGAATCAGAAGATGGCTCCCATCGAGAAAGGGCAGGTGAAGCAGGCTCATATACGGAAGCAAAGAAATCAGAAAACATGTTGCAAATCGTTTGAGGATCGTTGGATACAACGTTGTTATATTGAACTTTTGCCGGTATACCGGGTTTGTCTTTGCGATTTGCGACATAGACCCAAAAATCTTTTATAAAATCAAAATCAAAATCAAAATCAAAGCATTTATTTCAAGTAGGCCAATAACAGGCACTTTTGAATTGTCGAAACAAAGATGAAAATTAAATGTAGCTACAGTCCCAGTCACAAGACATAAAAACTGTGAAAGTACTGTAGTTGCCCATTCCCTAGCGTAGATCTCTATGGAGAAGAACGGGCAAGAAACTCCATGGACACTCTTTTAAATCAAAATATTATTACAAAATCTTGGTTACATCATTCATGTTGAGATGGTATATTATGTGAGAACAATGTAGCAAGATGTGCACGTTAAAAGTGTCCATAGCAAAACAAAAATAAAATACAACTCAAAAACAAAATAATTCAAATAAACCATGGCGACTAAGAGATGACCAGTCACAACTGACAGCGCCCGTTCACGCACATGACGCATGGATCAGCACCATTCAGCTCAACCATTTTGAAGGGAACTAAATGGTCCGACACACGCGCCACCATCAGCGAGACATTTGAGTGAGCATGACATACTCTCAACCGCCAGGGCACATTCAAGTCAAGAACTGCCGTAGGTTTCCAGTGAATGATAGCTTACTAGTACATAGTACTCACACAATATGGGCTATGCGATTATATAATACTAACATTGAATCTATACAATGCAAAGTTAGTTAAGTACAATCTTCAGCAGCTCCAACTATACCATATAATGCTATCAATTTTTGCGCCCCTGTCCATGTGGAGCAGGACCAGCATTAAGCCAAGCATTTTTATCAGCGATATAATCGCTCAACTTGTAATATGCTTTTTTACATAGTGTGCGTTTAATGCATGTTTTAAATTTCGTCTCATTCAGTTCAAGAATACTTTGTGGAATTTTATTATAGCATCTCAAACAGTACCCCATGAAAGATGAGTCTACTTTAGCGAGTCTAAAGCCTGGCTGAACTAATTCGTTCCTATTTCTAGTACTGTAATTATGTCTGTCACCTCTTTTACCAAAAAGATGCAAATTTTTTCTAACGTACATTATGTTTTCGTAAATGTATTGACAATGTACCGTCATAATGCCAATATCCTTAAACAGTTCCCTTAGAGAATCGCGCCTACGAAGATTATATATAGCTCTGATGGCTCTTTTCTGCAGAATAAATATAGACTCAATATCTGCAGCCCGTCCCCATAGCAAAATACCGTAAGACATTATACTATGAAAGTAACTAAAATAGACCAGTCTAGCGGTATCTACATCAGTGAATTGACGGATTTTTCTAATGGCATATGCTGCTGAACTTAAGCGCCCCGCAAGCGATGTTAAATGAGAACCCCATTGTAGCCTTGAATCAAGCGTAAGCCCCAGGAAAACCGTTTTATCTACGAATTCAAGTTTCTCATTATTCAATAATATATCACAATCACTACCCTTAACATTCGGTAAAGCAAATCTTATGCATTTGGTTTTTTTTTCATTTAATACCAAATTGTTTGCTGTGAACCAATTTTGGACCTGAAGTAGGGCATTATTCACGTCATCTAAATTTTGTGCCCGTCTGTTTATCTTAAAAATTAAGGAAGTGTCATCAGCAAACAACACCATATTTTGAGGTTGGTTTTTCAATAAATAGGGTAGATCATTTATATATACTAGAAAGAGGAAAGGTCCCAATATTGAGCCTTGTGGAACCCCCATTTTTATTTTTAAACCCTGTGAATTAACACCATTTATCTGAACATGTTGTTGTCTATCATTCAAATATGATCTTACCAAACTAAGTGCAAGTTTACCCAGTCCGTAATGCTCAAGTTTCAAAAGTAATGTGTCGTGATTTACGCAATCAAACGCTTTGGAGAGATCACAAAAAATTCCTATGGCATCTTGGGACTCTTCCCACGCAGTAAATATGTGCTTTAATAAGGTTACACCGGCGTCAGTTGTACAACGTCCCTTGGTGAAACCATACTGTTGATCATGTAAGATTCTGTTGGTGTTAAAATGATAGAGCATTTGATCAAGCATTACTTTTTCAAAAACCTTGCTAAAAACTGGCAACACGGATACAGGTCTATAATTGTTAGTATCTTTACTGTCCCCGGATTTGAAAAGAGGTATGACTTTACTGTATTTCATTAAATCAGGGAAAACTCCTTGGTCTACACATAGATTAAAAATTAAAGCTAAGTATGGGGCTATTGTCTCAAGTATGGATGTACAAACTTTGATAGACATTCCCCATAGATCTTCGGTCAGTTTGATTTTTATTTGCCGGAAAGCTTTAATAACTACCATAGGGTTAATGTGTTTAAATTTAAATTCAGCCAGGCAGCCAGACACATTCGCCTTTAATAAACCCATTGAGACTTCAGGAGAGGAATTTAGAGCCTCCGTAGTTTTTAATGGTATTTCTGTAAAGAAATTTACAAATTCTTGAGCTACTTCCTGATTAGAGCTTTTAGGACCACTTGCTGTATCTAATGTGTAGCTAGTGTTACGTATTTTCTTCCTGTTAGTCTCGTTATTTATGACTTTCCAAACTGTCTTTATTTTATTTTCTGCTGTTTTGATCTTGTTGCTAATGTGCAGGGCTTTAGCAACCTTGCATGTATTTCTAAAAATTTTTGAATACTTAGCAACATACTTGTTAAAAGTTTCAGTGTTAATAAAAGGCTTAAGGCCATAAAGCTCAAATAGTCTTTCCCTACTTTTTCTGATGCCTCTAGTTGCCCAATCGCTAAATATGAATTTAGGGCAAATACTTTTTGTCTTCTTTTCAAAAGTTTTGTTGAATTCCGTGTGAACTATTGAAAAGAAACGATTATAAAATTGATTTATATTAATATCGTCATGGCTCATAACACTTAACTTGTTCTGTAGGGAAATATTAAACCTATTTAATTTGCTAGAAGTTATAGGTCTAAATTTAATCTGTACTTTTTGCAATGGTGTATTACACCTATAAGTTACAGTTTGTCCGCTATGGTCAGACGGCAAACAATTTACTATGGCTTTATCTAAGTAATCACAATCGCAGAAAACATTATCTATACAAGTAGCAGAAGATGTTGTGATTCTAGTAGGTTCAACAAAAACGTTAGTCAGGTCAAATGATTTAAAAAGATTTAATAACCGACCACTATTTGAATGTTCTTCTAAAATATTGATATTGAAATCACCACAAATTATTGTAGATTTATTACTGGCTGCAAGTTTTGCCAGGACATCTTCCATTATTGATTCAAATATGGAAAAGTTTTGATAGTTTGGGGGTCTGTACACACACACAATTACATGCTTATCTAGCTCAACACAGGACAGTTCGACGCAATGTTCAACCGAGAGACCTACTATGTCATTACGTTGCTTATATTTAAAACTATTTTTAATTAATATTAGGGAACCTCCACGAAGCATAGTTTTACGATTAAAGCAGCTACCCACCATATAGTTCTCATAATTAATAAGCATTTGGTAATCCTTTAGCCAATGTTCAGTAAAACAAATAATGTCAAACTTACTACTTTCTAAAAACAATTCAATTTCTAATAATTTTGAAGAAATGCCTTGGATATTTTGGTGGAATAATTTTAAGGTGTTCTGCTGAGGCCCTTTTTTACTAACTAATTGAGTGCAAGAAGATACCTTGCTGTTGGTAGGATTAACAAAAATATTGTTAATGGTACCTTCTGTTGTCTCACTTTCTAGTTTAAATTTTTATTTGAAGTGAGGCCGGAGACTCCTGTGCCATCCTCAGACGATATGACCCTATCACTAGTAAACCCTAATTGAGAATTTTCCACGGTGACAGATGGATCCTCCTCAGTACAATGTTTGTAAATATTTATAGCACTAGTGCTATATTCATTTGTGCCTGTCACCTGTACATTAGTAGAATTACTAATCGTCGCAGTGTTAATAATATAACTAAACTTAGACATACTATTTATGTCTGTGTGAATACTATAAGCTAATAGCCGAGCTATTTTGTGTCTACATACAATAGGTAGATACACCTTACCCCGTGTCGACTTAAGATTACCAACTATAGTGTTGATATCCACAATAGTGTTGATATCCAGATATATTTTTGAGATATATTTTTGTGAATGCCATCTTCAATCGACTGAATGTATTTCGAGAAACATTTATCACAATTTTCCTTAAATAATGCTCTGTGCTGGTATGGACATGTAATGAGGAGGGATGAAGCGCATGTGACTAAAAGAGTGATGGACATTAGTATTGATGGATGGAGAGGGAGAGGAAGGCCAAAGAAAAGATGGATAGATTGTGTAAAGACTGATATGAAAGAGAAAGGAGTAAATGAGGCTGTGACGTCTAACAGGGGAGAATGGAAGAAGAAAACGTGTTGCGCCGACCCCAAATAAAATGGGACAAGGGCAGGAAGATGATGATGATCCTTGCATATTTTTTTACATCTAAGTCGCGCTTTGGCAGTAACTATTTTAGCTCGCGTTATATTCGATCTAGAACGATGTTTTAACATCGATTTTAGCTGAAATAAAAATTAATTTCTCAATATTTACTTTTTTGACATTACGTCAATTGTCAAGCTGTCAGTTACTTTTCCTTTACTTTTAATTTTCTTACTGGCCTAGGCCTATGAAGGTTTCTTTTGATTTATATAATTTTATTTTATTTCATCAATATATTAGCTCAAATAATGTATTTTAGAGTTAATTACGATTGTTTACTAAATAACAGTATCTTATCTTACTTTTATAAAATTAATTAGCACGCTCACAGAATTCTTCGAGGAAGTTTTTTACTGAATAATACTGGTCGTTTTAAATACAGGCAACTCACATTTTTGATTTTAAAATCAAAATAATCTAGAGAGAATGAAAGAACTAAAATAAAACAACTGATGTGGAAAAACTGCTGATTTTTGGGTATAAAAGGGCATTCCTGACACATTCGAGTCAGTCTACTACGGGATCTAAAGCAAGATACTACTATATAACAAGTCACCGAATTCACGGTGAAGTTCACCCTCGTGGAGCTGTACCTTGGTGGCGCTGACGCTCTGACGCGCCCCAAGCCCTGAAGCTAACCAGGAAGCTGTACTCCACGCTCTCTACTGAGTTGGACCAGGAGGTTGGAGCTGTAACTTGGTGGCGCTGACGCTCTGACGCGCCCCAAGCCCTGAAGCTGACCAGGAAGCAGTACTTCACGCTCTCTACTGAGTTGGACCAGGAGGTTGGAGCTGTACCTTGGTGGCGCTGACGCTCTGACGCGCCCCAAGCCCTGAAGCTGACCAGAAAGCTGTTCGCCTTCACAGAGCTGGACCAGGAAGTTGCCCAAGCCCTGAAGCCGATCTGGAAGCTGTTCGCCTTTACAGAGCTCGACCAGGAAGTTGCCAACAAGTATTGTGACCTTCCTCTAACATTTTTTCTGTGAAGCGTGATAAATATAGGACTGTATTTCATTTAATTAAATTAATTGTTTGTTTTACCCCTTTTTTTAAAATTTGGGATAAGTAATAAGACAGTAGGTATCGAAATAATTTATTCAAATTATCTTTTTCTTTTTAAATGAAACCAAACAGGTTTTCAATAATTGTTTGCTAATTTTGCATTATTCGTTACTTTTTTAGGAGTTTGCAGTTAATCAATCAGAATCAATAACGGCGGAGTTTCCAGATTTGGCGGCAGAAACCTCTTCAGATCAACACAGACAGTCTTGTATTTTTTGTAAACACTGGTCAAAACGAGTGGGATCCCGTAAGGAGTTTGTAATTACAAGTACAGATTATTGTGTAGACTTAACAAAAAAAATTGCAACAGAGTTACAAGATGTTGATTTATGTGAATATTTAGAGAATTGCGAAAATTTCTATTACCACAGAACATGTTTGAAAGTTTTTGAGCAGAAAATTCAAAAAACACGGGATGACCTTTGTGAGCAATCTAATTGGTTTGCCAAAAGAAAATTACACGCAGAAGCTTATGAAGCTCTGAAGGTATTAAACGGGTTATCATAGACAATGAGAAAATTATGTATTTAAACGATTTGCTCTCACGTTACGAAGCAATTTTGTATGAAATTGATGAACAAAGTAACTATGGTCAGTTTAAGCTTTCATTTGATAACTATAATGTTCAACATTTAGAAAGTAAAATATTAAAAACATTTGAGGACTCTATCATAATCGAAAGGTCTGACGGTAATCGCAAGAAAAAGATTGTTTATAGAAAGGATATTGACGTCCAAAGTTTGATTAATGAATCTGTGTTTCAAGAGCAGAATAATGAAGAAATCGTGCGCAATACTGCTTTCGAAGTGAGAAAGTCGGTTGTGTCTGCAAAAAAAAAAGCTTCCTCAAAATTTACAACCTAAAGACATAGTCGAAGGGGAGTGTGAAATTTCTCAACTACTTTATACTCTTGTGAGTTCACTGGTGCAAGGTCCTGACGTTAGGAGACAACTAATAAAAGAAAATGAAATAAAAATAAATTCAGTATGCCAGGATTTAGTTTACATAATACATAATGGTCAAGTCAAACCAGCCAAGCACTTAAAGCTTGGTTTGGCAATTAAGTCTTTAACGAATATTAGAAAAGTGTTAACCATTTTAAATAGGCTAGGACATTGTGTGAGCTTCCCCGTAGCAGAAAGTTTAGAAACGGAACTCACATATTCGGCTACAGAAACAAATCAACTGATTCCCAGTGGGATACATGTTGAGAAAGGTCACAGTACTCATCTTGCTTTTGACAATTATGACCGATATGTGGAGACTCGGACAGGAAAAGATACACTAGACGATACTGATGGTATCATTTATCAGTTTACTTGTAGCGAGGTTGCACCAAAAGAAGATGAAATTCGTGAAAATCAACCAAATTTGGATAAATCACAAATAACAGAGAGTAGTAAGCGACGACGTCAACGTTTCGAGCCTTTGCCACAGACAATCCGAGCCATATTTAAAAAAAACCAAAAGCTTTAACATCATTGTCTCCCGTGGAAGAAGTCAAAAGTATACAGGAAAAGTTTTTAACCAGTGCGCAAATTTTGACATGATAAACTTGAATGTATTTTAATAGACACGTATTTTTTATTTTGATATGTGTTAGTAGTAAAAAATAAAGTTATCACTTACGAGACTTATTTACCTATAAACTTATTTTATGGTCGCTTGCCAGTCGGGCGCCCGGTCGACCGACTCACGCGTCGACCGGTCGCCCAACCGGCAACCTGAGATCAGCTGAGTTTTGTAGGTGCGCTCGCTGGATGCGACGGCGCCGACGTAAACTTACCTACCTACGCGCTGACGGTTACTGACCGCCGTTTCGCGCTACTTTTTTAAGTTTAGGCTGTGATATGTTATTTGGTTAAAGTTGGGATATAGCGGGAACTCGAAGGACCAATATTGCGTGACTACAATTTTGCGCGGGAAAACAATTTATGCGGAATGTATTTGTTGCCAACACTTATATGAGAGTAACGGGAAAGAGGGACTTACTTGAAGGTGAGGATGATCGCCTGGACCGATGATGGATGCGACTGGAGTGCGCCGGGATGAGATCCAGCACGTGTTCCGGAGATTTCTTCACTTCACTTGGGTTTTAATTGTCCCACGTTGTGTTGGCCAACACGTATTTCAAGATTTAGAGTCTTTGCGGTGGTTTAGCTGTTAGTTTCTGCGGCGCGCGCCGCGGAAGCAAGCGGTAAATATATGTGTGGTGCGGTGAGCGATTCAAACGGAATAGTAAAAATCCACCGTGGTGTTCTCCTGTCAAAAACCGCGGCGGAAGTTGACGTGGACCTTTCTCTTTCTGTCGCATAGGACGTAGTAGGAAGGAAGGAGATAGGTGTATCAAATAAGTGTTGACAACATGAAAAAATATGCGTGTTTTGGAGATATAACAATAAGATGTACCACGCTCGTATATACTATAGTAAAAAACTTATACTACAGAAACTTGCGTAAGCATCCTGCCCGGCTTTGAGGATACGTAGTATTCTCAAAAAGGGAAAAAATATATGTTAAAGCGGATTAAAAGAGAGAAAAATAAGTAAATATGTTAATTACAGCAAAAATTTTATTACGTGGTGATATTATTGAGAAGGTAAAGGACATAACTTGACAACGGGTCTCTTGAAAGAGCCGCTGCATGTCTTCACCATAGCAACGCGGGTTGTCCCATCCTTACCAGGGAAAACCTCTGTGATTATGCCCATTGGCCAGCGTAAAGGAGGGACATCGTCCTGATGCATGAGAACCACCGTACCAATCTTAATACTGTCTGCGGCATTCAACCATTTTTGCCTAACTTGTAAGTTATGTAGGTATTCTATTCGCCATCTTCTCCAAAAGCTGCTAACCATTTGGTCAAGCAACCTTTTGCGGCAAGTTAGAGGCTTCGTTGTTTCGGGAACGTTCACGACAGGCAACGAAGTCAACGGAGAAGCCATTATAAAATGCGCGGGAGTAAGCGGTTCTGGGTACGGATCCTCAGTCAGGACACAGAGCGGTCTGGAATTTAGAACTGCCTCAATTTCAGTGAGAACAGTCGAAAGCTCCTCATATGTGAGAAGTTGAGAACCGATAACACGGTATAAATGCGATTTAATAGATTTAATATTAGATTCCCACAGCCCTCCAAAGTGGGGAGCGCGGGGTGGAATCATTTTCCACTCTATGCGGTAGCGGTTAGCAAGTAGTTCTTGCAATTGAGCCTTGGCTCCAACGAAATTTGTCCCGTTATCGGAGTATAGGTAAGAAACCGGTCCTCTGCGGGAGATGAATCTTTTAAAAGCGGAGATAAAAGTATCCGATGACACGTCGGTAACTAATTCAATATGAACCGCTTTGGTAACGAAACAAATGAATAAACAAATGTAAGCCTTCTGGCTTCTTTGACCTCTGCGTCTACACAAAGTTACTTTAATAGGACCAGCGTAATCCACACCCGTATGCACAAAAGCCTTAGTCTCCTGCACGCGACAAGCGGGTAAATCAGCCATCTTTGGGCTAGGGTGAGAAGGAGAAATTTTGAAACAAAAGTTACAAGCATGTACTCTTTGTCTGATGACACCTCTAGAAGAGAGGATCCAATATTTTTGGCGTAACAGAGAGCTTAGAAGGCTTACACCGGCATGACAATGAATGCGGTGATAATAATCTGTTAGAACATGTGTAAAATTATCATGTTTCGGTAAGAGAGCGGGATGCTGAGCTTCATAAGGAAGGTTCGCATTTGACAACCTGCCCCCGATTCTAATTATGTTGTGCTCGTCTATAAAGAGATCGAGTTTTTTAAACTGTGAGCGAAGTTTTTTACTTTTAATTTCGTCATAAATATCGAGGAAATGAAATTGCTGAATACAACGAATTAAATAAATTTCAGCGGTAGCTAATTCACGGACAGTAATTGTCTTAAGTGATTTGTCGTAAGGAATGATACGTAAAAATCTTAAAATGTATACAATTATACGCAATATTTTATTTAAAGATGAAAATTTTAGAGAAAGGCTATATATTAAATTAAGTTCTGATACGGTAGATACTAAGGTTAGTGATTTATTATTAAATTCAGGCAATTCCTCGCTGCATGAAGACACAAACGGAGTGATAGGCCACTCAGCAGTTGGGCGCAGAAGCCACTCAGGGCCATGCCACCATAAACCGTGGTTTAGCAACTGTTCAGGTAGAAGACCTCGAGAAAGACAGTCACTAGGATTTTCTTTTCCGTTAACATGGTAAAAATGTTTAGGATCAAGATTTTCTTGACATTTAGCGACGCGGTTACTAACAAAAATGTTCCATCTCTGCGGTGAGGAATGAATCCATGAAAGTGTAATTGTAGAATCGGAGAAGGCAAATATTTCATTAATAGCTATACGAGAGCGGTAAGTGTCATAAACTAATTTAATTAAGTTCGACAAAAGAACAGCGGCACAAAGCTCTAGACGAGCCAGAGATACGACCTTAACAGGTGCAACTTTGGATTTAGCACACACCAAAGTTACGTGTGTGTTACCATATGTGTCAGTGACGTGTAAGTATATGACGCAGCCATACGCATTCAAGCTGGCGTCAGCGAAACCTACTATATTTGTCATGCAACCCATAGTAACGGCTACATGACGAGGCAATTTTAAAGAAGAAAGTAGAGGCAGTTGCTCTTTAAATTTTTGAAAAAGATTTACAATAGACTCGGGCGGAGTTTCATCCCAATCTGTGTTTAATTTCCATAATTCTTTTATGAGTAGTTTCGCAAATAAAACTACGGGAGCAACTAGACCGAGAACATCCCACAAACGGGCAACAGTGGAAAGTATGGAGCGTTTAGTACAACTTTTATCCAAACTAGATGTCGTAAAGGTGAAACAATCCTCGGAAGGAATCCATTTGAGTCCAAGAATTTTTAAATTATCCCCGTCAGAGAAGTTAATAGAAGAACGGTTGGAGTGTGGAATAGTCTCTAGTAGTTCAGAGGAATTGCTTGCCCACTTATTAAGATCAAAGCCCCCCGCCTTAAATAAGGCGATAAGTTCTGCGGAGAGAATCTTGGCTTCCTCCAAAGTAGCGGTCGAGTTAGCCAAGTCATCCATGTATAGCTCATGAGAAGCGACAATGGATGCGCGCGGGAAGCGATGTTTTTCATCCTCTGACAGCTGGCGCACAGTGCGCATGGCTAGGAAAGGACTGGGCTTGAGACCAAATGCAACTCGGTTAAATTGAAATTCGCGAACAGGTTCAACTGTATTAAATCGAAACAATATTTTCTGGTATTTTCGATGCTCATCAATAACAGCAATTCGAAGATACATCTGTTTTATGTCAGCTGTAACTGCAATAGGGAATAAACGGAAATTTAGAAGTAATAAAAATATGTCAGCCTGTAAATTCGGCCCTGTGTGTAACAAATCGTTCAATGACACGCCATTATGAGATTTAGCGCTCGCGTCAAGGACAATACGAACTTTAGTAGTCTGCTTATCATTCCTAATAACAGGGTGATGCGGTATATAATAACCTATAGTCTGGTCAACAGAACTAGGCGTAGTTTCAGTTAAATAATTTTGATCAAGATATTCTTGGATTATTTCGTTATAACTCGCGCGCAAAGCAGGGTCGCGAAGCTTAGTTTTTTCCAAATTAATTAAACGTCGATAAGCGACAGCATAAGAATTTCCTAGTGAGTCTGGATTTTTACAGAATGGTAAAGCAGTACAGTACCTACCACTAGAGTCACGTGACACACTAGAAGCGAACAGCTGTTCACACTCGAGTTCAGCAGGGCTCATAAAAGGTTTTGACGGTATTTCTTCAATGTTCCAAAATTTATGTAACGATTCGTCTAACGAAAGAAAACAATGAGAATTATCTGTATTTAACGCGGTAGAAAAATATGAAGCGGTATTTAAATGAACGGAACTTTTATCATTGTTAGATAAACTAGCGGGTACCTCACCCATAAGAATATAACCAAACACGGTTTCAATTGCGGAAGGCGCGGTAGGTGAGATAATTTTATTATGCAGTAATAAATACGGGAAAAGTTTAGCCCCTAGTAATAGTTCAACCTCACCGGGAATGTGCCACAGTGGATCGGCTAGCGGTAATTCAAGCAAATGTTGCACTGTGGAAGTGTCAACAAAGTGAGATGGTAATTTATCCGTGATACAATCGACTACAAGAGCGGTTATTTTAAAAGAATTAGTTTTATTTTTAGCAGTTACTGTTATCTCAACGTATCCTGTAATAGGTCGCGAAGACGTTCCGACACCCTTTATAAATGAATTTGAAAGCGGTATAATGTTTAATTGTAGCTTTTTACAACAAGCTGAAGTAATTATATTATTTTGCGAAGCGTTGTCTATTAAGCATCTAACGGAAACGTACTTGTTATATTTGTTATCAACATAGACTTGTGCTGTTGACAAAAGTACAGTGGTACGTGGAATGTTTGAGCCGACGCGAGAACATGCACACAGCGCCACCTGTGGCGAATGCTCGGAACTAGGTACAGCGTCAGTCGATATCGATGTCGCAGGCTGTGAACTTTGGTCGAGATGTAACATTGAATGGTGTTTTTTGTGACATGTCCTACAAGTATGTGTAGATTTACACTGTGAAGCAGTGTGCGTTGCACTAAGACAGTTTACACATCCACGTTTGTTTTTAATAAAATCCAAACGCGCGTTGGCTGATAATGCCTGAAAGGCTGGACAGGTGTAAAGCTTCCAGTGATCATTTTTAGTACAATATAAGCAATTTTGATTATTGTCACAAGAAACAAAAGTATGAACAGTACTATCACGTGACTGATTACGATAAGAATTATTTTTATTATGATTAACGGAAGAGGTCCGAGAAGAAACAGTTCTATCTAATATTTTAACTTGCGATTTTATGAAGTTAACGAAATCCGTATATGTGGGTATCTCCTCATCTCTCATATGCATCTCGAATAAATGTACGGTAGCGGGGTCTAATTTTTTCAAAGCTAAATTTAATAAAATGAAATCTTTTAAGTCGTTAATTTGTAATTGTTCTAAGGCAGAAACAGACGCGTGAAAACTTTCAATAAAACCATTTAGAGAGGCGGAATTATTTGTTGCGGGTTTAATATTTCAGCAAGGATCTTCGTTCTTCCAATAACCGTCTTCTACGATGTCCTACTCACCGCTCTGGTGTTCTTAAATCTTCCTTTCCTGTCCAGGCGGTTTTTCTTTGGAATGCGCTCCCTTTGAATATCAGGATGGCAACCAGTCGGCTCACATTTAAAATAAAAGTTCGTGAGCACTTACATAAAAAGTTGGCAGACTTATCCCACAATTAAGTTGTTTGTTTTCTTCATCTACGTTTATTTATTGTTTTTTATCTTTCCTCACTTTTTATAATTTGTTGTATGTATGTATATATGTATTTATTGTTATATTTTATTCTTCATAATTTTCTGTACTTGCACCTACTGTTTTATCTCTGCATCACCCTAAGGTAGACTGGTAGAAAATGCCCAAGGCATTAAGTCCGCCTTTGTACTTTTTGTGCATAAAGTTTAAATAAATAAATAAATAATAAATAAATATTTAATAAGTTAGACATGTAGTGTGAACCTAGTGCTCGTTTATCTTGGTACTTTTGAACCAAACTGCTCCAAATCGAAGCGTAATTTTCCCCGGACGGAATAATTCCGGCGGTGATTTGCAATGCGTTTCCTTTCAAGTTACCAATTAAATACTGCACACGTTGAGAGTCCGTAAGGTTTATATTATTATGGATATTTGATTTAAATGACTCGTAGAAAACAGGCCAGTTTTCAATCCTACCATCAAAGAAAGGAATCTGAATTGGAGGTAGTTTGATCGAACTTCTAGAATGTTTCGCGTTGTCCTGTGACATTGAGTCATCTAATGACCTTGAAGACTTCGCAGCGATAAGTGAACGAATTCTCTCGACACGGGTATAAACGCCGTCAAAGGATATGTGACTGTTATAGTCGATTTTATGATCAGGATCTATTTGTAAGCAATATGTATTTATTTTATCTAGGTTGGTACTAAATTCCTGACGATTAATTGAGAGAATTTCGGTGTCTGCCATGAACGTTTCTACCGACCGAAGTTCAATACTAGTCGTATTTATTTTCTTTGAAATTTCATATAGCGACGCTATACGTTCAAAGATTGCTTGATTTTTAGCTTGAAGTAATTTAACTTTCATTTTAAGATCTTCCATGTTGAAATAGTTACTTAGAAAATACAGCGAATAATGATATTGGTTATAGCGGGTAGACTTACAATAATTATTTTATTGTATGTGGGGTATAAAGAAAGAATGCGGTTGAATATAAGTTATAGGCAAATGTGCCGAACTAACTTATGATAATTAGCGGTTTTTATATTGACCTGTGCTATTTTAATGCAGCAGGCGCAATATTAAGTTGGTACGATGGTTCTCAATGAATAAGTACCTAGCGAGATGTACGAACGTTAGTACGCGTTCAATATGGCGGTTTTATGGACTTCGGTATTTGACCTAAATCCTAGGTATGAGACCTAAAAATGCTGATTCTTTGAATCCGACTCGAATGGACCAAAAAACTTATGGTTAAAGTTGGGATATAGCGGGAACTCGAAGGACCAATATTGCGTGACTACAATTTTGCGCGGGAAAACAATTTATGCGGAATGTATTTGTTGCCAACACTTATATGAGAGTAACGGGAAAGAGGGACTTACTTGAAGGTGAGGATGATCGCCTGGACCGATGATGGATGCGACTGGAGTGCGCCGGGATGAGATCCAGCACGTGTTCCGGAGATTTCTTCACTTCACTTGGGTTTTAATTGTCCCACGTTGTGTTGGCCAACACGTATTTCAAGATTTAGAGTCTTTGCGGTGGTTTAGCTGTTAGTTTCTGCGGCGCGCGCCGCGGAAGCAAGCGGTAAATATATGTGTGGTGCGGTGAGCGATTCAAACGGAATAGTAAAAATCCACCGTGGTGTTCTCCTGTCAAAAACCGCGGCGGAAGTTGACGTGGACCTTTCTCTTTCTGTCGCATAGGACGTAGTAGGAAGGAAGGAGATAGGTGTATCAAATAAGTGTTGACAACATGAAAAAATATGCGTGTTTTGGAGATATAACAATAAGATGTACCACGCTCGTATATACTATAGTAAAAAACTTATACTACAGAAACTTGCGTAAGCATTATTTGTAAACGTAATTCCAATTTTTCCTTCATACTTTCATGGGCTTAGGATACATCGTACGTCAGCAGCCAGCGCGTTTTCATTCACAGTATTACAATTAAATTATGTCCATGTTATGCTTATTTTAAAATGGGACAAGATGGAAAAATTTGAAAAAAAAAAATTAAAACTAAAAATGGGAATGTGTTCTATTACTAACACTGAGCTACCAAAAAAAATTTACGCAGTGGTTAAAAACTTTTCCTGTAGACATAAGTTATCTTGATTTTGCCACGAAAAGAGACATGCTTTGGGTTTTATCGATGGCTAGGATTCTTGACGAAACACCCATGTGGACGGGGTTTAACTCTTTACTGTGTAAAGATAATAGTGAAAAGCAGTGTTGATTATTTGCCCCAACTAAATCTATCCCCGACAAGTTACACGGTGGTAAATAAAGAAAAAATAAGAGATCAATGTGAACAAGAAATCATAATTGCCACATATGAATTAGCTATTGCGAAAATGGCTCAACAAATCCAAATCGTAGAAAGCCCTAGATATGATAAAGTTTTTATCAACTTCGGAGCTTTTCATATTGAGATGGCATTTTTCAAAGCGTTAGGGAAATATATTAACTACTGTGACTTAGAACATCTTAACGGAATGCAGAATTTTGGCATCTGGATCACTTAATGGGTTTTTAGGAGGCACCCATTTCAATAGATGCAAAAGAATTCACCCCCTTTTATTTGCAGCGTTGCACTGCTTGCAATTTGAAAGGTTTATTCGCGAAACTAACCTTGAAGTTGGTCAGATCGATCCCTTATTGAAGAACTTACCTGTGAATGAAGTAGAAAATACTACGTTGCCTGAAAATTCGGGATTGCTGGAATACTATATTGAAGAAAACACAAAATACAACGCCGAGACCTTAAAAGGCAAACATGATAAAATAGCACAGTATTACATGGAGTATGTAAGCACTTATCTCAAAATATCAAGAGCTATTCGAACAAGAGATCTAGATTTGTATATGGGTTCTCTGTTTAGGATGGCTGACTTATTTTTCATTTTCAACCACCAGAATTATGCGCGGTGGTCAATAAAACATCACAGTGATTTACTGGAGATGAAAAAAAAAGCTCCAGAGCTGGTTGAAGATTTTAAAAGGGGAGCTTTTGGCATCAAAAGAAGAGACATAGCCTTTTCCCGTTCACCGGTCGATTTGGTTTTGGAACAAACCATCAGTGCTAATGCTGGAAACAAGCTGACAGGTCTGATACACGTAACGAACTCAATCGGAGCTCGGCAGCGCTGGGCTTTAAGCCATAGTATCAGAACAAAAATAATTACAGAACTGATAGATGATTTAAACATAAACAACAGCCATGATGTTTCTACAGACCTAAGAAAACGGAACATTGAAACAAATTCAAAGGCATTCAGTGAATTAGTAAAAACCATAAAAGATCATTTGGATCCATTGAATGAGAAAATGGACAATGAAGATTTATTTAACATAAGAAGCGGACGAGCTGCAAAACAAGAGACAACAGAATTTCTGCTGAGTGCAGATAAGATGGGCGCTGAACAAAAAATAAAGTTTATTGAAGAGTGCAATAAAAACAAACATCGTTTTGAGAAACCTTTAAAACGAAATAAAATTCTTAACTTTGCGTCAGAAAGTGCAAAAAAAAAATCAAAGTGACAAATTGTCAACAGTTGCGCAAATTAAAATGGAAAAAGATTATATGGAAGGCTCCTAGTTATAGCGCCGGAAAAAAAGATAGATATGGAAGAGATAATGTCATATCAACTGGCACCCGTGCCACCCATGTGATCATGTGTAAAACTGACAAAGCCAAATTGGCAAATCATTTAAAAACCAAGGTGCAATTCACCAAACCACCCGATGAAGATATCCTTCTTATAGATGGTTTCTTCTTCCTCAGAAAATTGGGACCTCTACCAGAGACATTCAGAGAAATATCTGAGTTCATTTTCAATGTGTAGATCAGAAGCAAAAGAGGTCCATTTGATTTTTGACAAATACATCGAGCCATCCATCAAAGAAATAGAACGTAACAAAAGAAACCGTGAAAACACTCCATATCAAATATCAGGTCCAACACAAAAAAGATCACAGGACTTCCTGAAATCTCTAAACAATATCAGATTTAAAGAGGCTTTCATTAACTTCCTTATCAATGATTGGGAACGCGACGAACTGATACCGATTATTGGAATTAAAAAGATATATGTAACAAAAGAAAACTTATGTTTTTCTTATAAAAGCATTCAAAACAAATTGCAGAAAATAGAAGAGACGGAGAACTTCTGCACCCACGAAAAAGCAGATACTCGGCTTATCTTTCATATGCATAAAGTTCAACCTGAATCCAAAGTTCTGGTTAATTGCTCGGACACAGATATCTTGGTGATTATAATAGGAAACATTCACCAACTTACAAATTGTTCGCAAATTTGGGTATATAATACCCACCTTCAATCAGCATATAGCTGTACCGAATTAGCGCACAAGCTGGGACCTGAGATTTGCAAAGCCTTACCAGCTGCACACGCCTACACAGGTTGTGATTACACATACTCCTTCAAAGGGAAAGGAAAAATTAAAGCTTTTGATTTAATAGTGGCCGACCAAGATTTTAGAAATGTTTTTGCAACTTTAAATAGTCCAGATTCAAAACAAAGAAAAGATACAAATAGTTCAAAAGTTTACATGCAAGTTATATTCTTCGCCAAGAAGTGACGTGAATCAGGCTCGTTTCGAAATGTTGACAAAAAAATATGGGAATATAACGCAAACATCAAAATTCATGAAAAAAATTACAAATTTCAATGCTGCAACTCTACCGCCATGTTGGAAAAGTTTAAAACAACATTTACTAAGGACACTGCTTGTGAGCTCAATGTGGCGCAATGCTACAAAACCATCTTGTTTTTTATATGATCCCATTGAATGCGGATGGGTTCTATACAGTATGTTAGTTTAAACGAGGGACTTATTCAAACCCGCAATAGTCCACGCTTACATGATACTAATAAACATATGATCAAAAAGAAAGCACTAATACATAACAGATAGATCCATACCAAAAACTTCGCCTAAGTTTCGCAACGTGTGCGCAATGCGCTTATCGCAGAACATGTGTGCGGGTCAATGACCTTTCTAGGTATAATCCATTTTCCCTTCATACTTTAAATCTGGCTTTAGACAGGCAAATATCTAGGTAACTAGGTACTGACCGAATGTTCGCAGTCGTTGATTGACACCTTGCATAATAATTAACGGTTCCTCGCACAATATCACTAGACAACACTTAAGCACGAACCATAATCGCAATATGCTTCACTAGAATAATGATATGACGTAATTTTTGGTTATTAAAGAACACGCTTACAGGACACTCTTAATACCGCGAAGTAAGCGGGGTTGTTTGTTAAATGCGATACGCGGAAACGCAATAATAGACATGCGGAAGTAACGGCGCTCGCGCATACACTGAGGTGAGCGCGGGGTGGCGCGGGGGTGTGCCCTGTCGGTGCATCGGGGACACAAAGCAAAGAGGCGGAATTTGCGCACGGAGCTCAGCACCGGCACGTGTTTTGCCGCGTGACACCTCCTTGCGCGCTCAGTGTCCATGACTAATGTATTTAATTAGACAATTATGTCAAAAATTAAGGTTATAGGTTTTTTACATATTTGGATTGAGAATCGAATACTGAATACCTTCCCTCAATATGTCCCTCGTTTAACGTAACACGCTGTATAGTAATAACAACTATGATATTTTGTGGTATGAAGGAGATCCCACTCCACTACACGTCAACGATATTATTAGTATGACTGAAAATGAATCAGATAGGTATTAGTTGTGATTCTTCTGGTGATGAAGAGTAACTTTGTACGATTGTACGTGTACCTTAAATAAAAAAATGTAAGTTAATATTTTTTTATGTTTAAAATAACATGCAAGGGATTTTTTATTTCTTTTTTGATTGTACGTGCACCTTAAATAAAAAAGTAGTATGTAGCTAAGTGGTTTTTTATTTCTTTTATGTTTGTACCTGTACAATAAAAAAATGTATGCAAGTTATTATGCAATTCCATGCACTATCTTCATCTAGTATAATAAATTTGAAAAAAAAAAATTAAACGTACTGTTCTAGAAAGAATAGATAATTTTGAATATTTACCATGAATTAAGATAGCATGACGTTTCCCAAATTTGAAATAAAGTTTATTAATGATTCATTATTTCATATTATTTCTACATAATCAATATTGTTATGCAGCCAAAAATGCCCGTTTAACTAAACTCTTTTGCAAAAAAACGGGCACCTTAGATTTTTCTCTCGATTTCAGTGAAGAAGAACAAAGAAGAGGTTTTTATTTATTTGACGATATATTGGCATGTAACTTGAAGCATCCTACCATGATTCTTTACGTTCCAAGTTTAAATTTTGAAAATAACAAATGAAAATTATTGATTATTGTGGATTATTGTAAAATTGCGTTACTAATGGCGCGAATTGCTGAAACGATTTTGTACTGATTACTAAAATTTTAAAACTTCTTGGATATTTTCAGAAATTAAACAATTTAATCTTTCTTTTTACATTAAATACCACTTTTTGATATGAGTGATAAAGCGATAAGGGCCGATAAATTTAAAGCCCTACTTAAAGAAGGTTGTTGGCAAATTTACGTGTCTCAGCGGCTAAATGTGAGTCGTTCAACTGTCCAGAGAACTTGGCAACGGTATCAAGGGATCCGTTCCGTCAAAAGAAGACCCCATTTGGGAAGAAAACGATGCACAGAACCAAATTATGACCGCTTTTTGGTGAGTCAGGCGTTGCGGAATCGTAAGGCGTCAAGTGTGGACTCGAAGAAGAGCCTTGAAGAAGTAAGAGGAGTACAAGTTAGCTTTTGGGCGGTCAGGAGGAGGCTTTTGGCTGCCAATATCAGGAGTTACCACCCGGCTTGGGGCCCTAAATTACTCCGTGAGCAAGGTATTGCTCGACTTCAGTTTGCTCGAAACTGTGCTTCATGGATTCTGGTGGACTGGAATAAAGTATTGTTCTCTGATGAAGCTAGATTTTTTTTGTGTGAAGAGGACTGACGCCGGCGAGTGCTGCGAAGACCACGCTGGCCAATCTAAACGATGGATCCCAAGTTCTTGCATGTACGCTTCCACGTCGCCAGAACGGTGCGGGCGCGCATTGATGTCCATAAAAATGGAATCTTCCCCAAGAGCAGTCAATGCGGGTTGTGCATATGGAACAAGGACCTCCATTATGTACCGGTGTGTATTTTAATGTTCTACTTTCTATGAAAACTAACTCCGTACACTCCGTCGAATTAATTGCTGCCCAAAACATGACGCGTCGCCTCCGCCTTAAGGAGTGATTATTTCGAAACACACTTCCGCATTGCGTTTCCTCGAAGACCTGACTTCAATCCAATTGAGCACGTAAAATGCTGTAACATTGCCTTTATAGCTCAACATTGCCTAAATTCAAAAAAGTTTAATTATTCCCGCTGCGAAATGTTTTTTATTGTCTATGGTATTACTATACCAATCTGTATGGCAACATTCGATCATACGTCACTCCAAATTTTAGTTAACAAACTGTCAGTGTCAGTTTCATTGTCAGTGCGGATACTCGCTTTTTACCGGCTCTCAGGAAATTTTCATTTTGTGAGTATTTATGCTTTATTTTCTAGCGTAATATGTTATATAGGAAAGAAAATATGCTCTTTTATGTATTTAAACTGTTTTTTCTGTATTATTTCTTAATTTAAACCGTTAAATCATGGTCGGCAAAGTTGTGTCAGATTTTCGCAACTTTTTACTCAACATTATCTAGGGTTAGGGCTGCCACTTTTAATTTTTTCAACAAACTCTTAATCGACCGTGGTTTTACTTGTGTAATTGTTTTTTTGTAATTGATCTAAGAACGTTTTATAGAAGCTAGAACTATTGTTTCTTTATTTATCATCATCAGAAATTAAGGATGTCGAATGTAATTTTCTTTAAGTCATTTATAGTACTTATGTTATCATATTGTTCGACATATTTTAAACATGAGCAACCCACCCAAGAGTAGAAGAAAACCAGGGGCTAGACAGTACTCCGATTATTCGCAGGAGATGCTGAATGTGGCGGTAGATTTAGTCACATGTAAGAAAATATCTTCATACGAGGCGGAGAAGCAATTCGGTATTCCTAGGCGTACTATTCTTAACAAATGTAAGAATCTTCATGTAAAATCTGTGGGCCATCCTACAAAATTATCTGCAGAAGAAGAAAAGCATATAGCTGAGGTTGTTAATTTATCAGCAGAGTTCGGTTGTCCATTGAGTATGATTGACTTGCGTATTGTTCTGCACGATTATTTAGTAAAAAATGACCGATTGCAAGTTTTTAATGGAAAAATGCCAGGCGAACGATGGGTACTTTTATGGCGCGTCATAATTTTACTCAGCGTGCTACACAAAATATTAAAAGATGTCGCGCTGAAAAATCTGTTTCAGAAATGATCGAATTTTACAAAAATCTAGAGGGTTCTCTTCTAAACATTCCTCCCCAGAACATACTAAATTTTGATGAAACAAATCTTAGTGACGACCCAGGTACTACGAAAGCCATCTTTAAAAGAGGAACTAAGCATCCGGAGCGCGTAGTAAATTCAACCAAAACTTCAGTGTCAATAATGTTTGCTGGTACATCAACTGGTCAGTGTTTACCTCCATACGTAGTATATAAATCCGATCATTTATGGGCACGTTGGTGTCGAGATGGGCCCGCAAACGCCCGATACAACAGAACCAAGTCTGGATGGTTTGACATGAACGTGTTTGATGATTGGTTTGAATCTATTGTTCTACCCTGGGCCAATGATTTAAATGGGACAAAACTTGTAATTGGAGATAATTTGTCGTCACATCTCAATGTTAGTACAATAAAATTATGTCTGGAAAATGATATCAAATTTACGTTTTTACCGAAAAATGCCACACATCTAACACAGCCTCTGGATTTGGCTTTTTTTAGACCACTGAAGAGGGAATGGCGGAAAATTTTACTACAATATAAACTTTCAAACCCTAGTGTTTCTTCAATCAACAAATGCCATTTTCCTCAACTTTTAAAGGAATTATTGGAGAAAATAGAGCTGAATAACAATGAAAACTTGAAAAGTGGATTTCTGGCAGCTGGCATTTATCCGCTTAATCCATCTAAAGTTACCGACAAAATACCAAATACCACAGAGAAGAAAGAAGAAAAATTTGATACAGCTCTTTTAGACTTTTTACAGACCAGTCGACAATCCAAACCGTTAAAAAGTGTTAAAAATCAAAAATATCAAATTACTCCAGGAAAGTCATTATCAACAGAAGATGCCGAAAAAATATCCATCAAAAAGGTGAAACCTGCAAAAGTAAAAGCAAAGAATGCTGCGAATTCGGAAATTAACCACAATAACATATTAGCAGCACCACTCAGTGAAACTGATTCTATTACACAAATTTCAGAAAACAACTCTAAAATGAAAAAGTCAAAGATAACTCTTTTGTCAGATATCAAATTTAGTACACTCAATACCCCATTTAGGTGCTTACAAAACACACCTTTACAGCTTACTGAAATCGATAAAAATACTGACTTGTTTCATACTTCAACGCTAAATCAACCTTCAGACACAAAATCTTTGATAGATGAGAATAGTGAGTGTAACTTACCAAATAAAATTGTTACTCTTGTAAACGTTCATGGTACTTTAAGTAGCACTGATGAAGAAAATAATATAAATACGGGTAATATAGTTAAGCCTCAAAAGAAGAAGAAATTTGTTAAAAGAATAAAGAAGGTTGCCAAGAAAGAAAGCCATCATTCGAAAGTAAAGCAAAAAAGGAATTCATGGTCGAACATGCCTTTGTCAACTTCTGACAGTGAAATAGAAATGAGCATACATAGCGATTCCGATTTAATGGATATCGACGTAATACCAATGTTAGAATGCGATGATGAAAACGACGAGAGGATTGAAGCAACAATAGAAAAATCACAGTTATTTCCCATCGCTGATGACGACGAAACAATAATGAATGAGAATGATAATGAGGTTGAGAAGATAAAAAATAACGACGTACAAAAATCAGAATGGACGGAGGTTGGCCAAATAAACGATCAAATTTTACTTAAGACTCGTGATAGAGAAGTGCAGCATGATCATGAGGCTTGTAATACAAAGTTTGACGTAACAGAAAAAGACTTACTGAAGAAAATGACTGATTTTGAAGTTAACAATGAAAGTTGTGTAAAAGACTCATATAATATAGGAGAAACAGTTTTGATAAGATATTACAAAACAAAATCATGGAAGTATTATATCGGTGAGATAGAGAGTATCAGTCCAGATACAAAATTTTATACCATTTCATTTTATAAAACTATTGGCATAAAAACAGGTACTTTAAAATTTATTATGCCTAAACGTAACACAGATAAAGATATTTTTCCAGAAGATAGTATTGTGAAAGCAATTGAAATGTTGCAGATATCTGAAAACCCAAATTCTTACATTTTAATGGAAGATCATGATCAAGTTTATTTTTTGAAGTAATTTTTTTCCTTATATTGCTTTCGAACTAACTACACTTACTTTGCTCAATTCAGCTTTTTACATAGAAAAAAAATATAACAGTTTTGTATGCAGATGCAACAGCAGCGTTAAAATGAACGAATGTGCCGTTCAACTTAACGTTGCTCCATCACCATACAAAACTGTTATGTTATGGAATAAGTTGAATTGAGCTGAGTAGGTAAGTGTAGTTAGTCCCTAATATTTTTATCACCTACATGTGTAAGTAAAACTATTTAATTTTGTTGATTTTTTTGCTAAGTACTTATACAGTTCCTACTTTTCTGATAATTTTATTTCAAAATAATTAGATTTTTTTTACAGTTTACGTACAATATTGTTTTGAAGAAGTTTCTTCTTAGAATTGTTTTCTTAGAACTTAGATAGGTACTAAGATGTTTTCACATGTTTATGGAAAACTATTTGTTGATCTCACTTATGTAAAACTCTTTGTTGATTTTATGTAAAACTATTTGTTGATCTCTCTGCAGGCTGCTGTTGTAATTTTTATTATACGTAATAGGTACCAACATTATTATTTTTTAAATGTTATTACCTACCTACATATTTGTTTTCCTATGAAAAAATGTTATTAGAATTTAAGTACAACAATTTGATTTCTTAAAAATATATTTGAATATTAAGAAAAATTGTTGCATTTCCTTTGGGGCAGCCCTACACCGAACTCACTTTTGTATGGGAGTTTTAGAGAAACCTGCACAACTTTGCCTAGCATTGTAAAAAAAAATTCTTGTGCTATTCAAGATTCAGTGAAGTCTGACGTGGAAAAGAACTTCATGGCAATATGGGCGTCAAATCCGTTACCAAAATACCTATTCATTTAAAAAGATATTATGACAGGCAATGTTGTAGTTTTTACCTCAACTTTGCCTACGTTTTCAAAGCAATTTTTTGGAGCTTTATAAGTGTTTTTTTTACAAGTAGCAAATGTATTCCTATAGCTTAAAGTCCAATATTGGACAGTAATTGAAAAAACATACGACTTTCTTAACGATTAAAGATTTATAGAAGAAAAACGTCAAAATCCGTGCAAAGTTGCAGCATTTTACGGCATGTCTGAGAAGTTCTAAAGAGTCGGTAAGATCAATGCAACCTGCTCCACAAAACATCAGGGAGCTGAAAATTTTCATTGTAGAAGAGTGGGAACGTATTCCTCAAAACGTTATTAAAACATCGTGGAAAGCATGCCCAGAAGGATTCAAGCTGTGATTTTGGCAAGAGGAGGTCACACTTGTTATTAGGTTTTTACATTTGTAACCTAAATTAATTAAAAAAAAAAAAAAACTTCTTGTCTTTATTGCCGACCACTTCTTATTGTTTGGCCGGGTACGTCGGTTTTAACCCTTTGACGTAAATGGGACACGGGTGTCCCCACAATATTTTCTTTTTTTTTGTTTACATATCAATGATGTTACACACTGTTATTCAATCTGAATCGTTTATTTTTGAATGCATCTTTATTTTTTTACAACGTTGGCAGCATTGCGCGTGAAAAAAAAATTATAAATCCGCGGTAAAGTGTAAGTTTGTGGTGCACTTTTTCAAAGAAGATTTTTATTGCGTTTTCTAAGTTTCAACATATTATCAGTGACGTGATTTAATACAATGGTAAGTAAATATGTATAATTTATATATTATTATTATAAATTGTAAGTGTAAAGTTATAATATTGCGTAATAACTACAAGGGACACTGGCGTCCCAATATGCGCTATCGGTCGACCATTCACTGATTTCTTGTTAGTGTTTTATGTTTTTTATACCTATTTAGACTAATTTATCCTAATCATTATTTATTGTTTTAGGCTTACAAAGGAACAAGAGTGTTTTCCTTGCAGTCAACTGAGATAGAAGAGTATCTAATGGCCGATACTAGCGACTGTGAAGATGCTTTGATTTTGGATGAAGAGGACCAGGCCTTTATTGAACAAGATATGGCAGAAGGAGCATCAGAAGTTATAATCGAACCTGCACACTCACTAGATGCAGCTCCTACCTCATCATCATCGCCGCCTACATCATGTGATACATTACCCCATTCTAGCTCAGTACCGACTTTTCGATGGAGAACAAATACCTACACGCCATATAACTTTTCAGCAAGCAATTATGAATTTGGTAAGCTAAACATACTCGAAGAATGTGCTTCGCCGAATCCAAATGATGTTTTTGAGGCCGTCACCAACATCAAAAGTCTTATTGAAGACATAGTTATGCCAGAATCCATGTTATATGCACAACAGAATGGCTTCTCGTTTACCACCGATTTCGACGAAATATCCGCATTTATAGGGATGAACTACGTAATGGGTTATCATAACCTGCCTAGTTTACGTAATTATTGGTCAACTGAACCTGACATGGGTGTGCCCTTTATAGCTAATGTCATGCCTCTGTCAAGATTTGAAGAAATTCGCAGATATCTTCATTTTTGCAATAACCAAATACAGCCACCTCCATCGTCCGCTGACTTTGATAGAGCCTTCAAAATTCGTCGAGTAATGGATCATTTTAACAATAGTTTTCAGGCAGCCATGAATAATACTGTAACGCAAGCAATCGACGAACACATGGTGAAGTTCAAGAGCCACAATATCATGAAGCAGTACATGCAAAACAAACCGGTAAAAAGAGGGTTCAAACTATGGTGTCGCGCTGATTCCGCAACAGGATATTTGTTCCAGTTTGATATATATACTGGTAAAAAAAGGTCCGGTGTAGAAGTGGGCTTAGGAGAATCAGTTGTACTGGAATTGACGAAGTCTTTGGTGGGCCTAGGATGCGAGGTATACTTCGATAATTTTTTCAACTCCCCCATACTGCAGTACAACCTAGCGAAACTCAACATAAAGGCGTGTGGTACGGTTCGTGTGCAGCGAAAAAATATTCCTAAAAATATACCTGCTGACAAGAATATGAAAAGGGGGGATATCTATACAACCAGCTTTGAAGGTATTTCATTCGTCAAGTGGATGGATAACAAAGGTGTCCATCAAATTACAAACTTCTTGTCACCGATTCCGACACAAATAGTAAAACGGCGTCAAATTGGTTCTGCTCAAAAACTCAGCATCACATGTCCAGATATTGTATGCAAATATAATAAAAACATGGGAGGAGTGGACCTGATGGATCAAAAAAAAGTAACTTACGAAGTCGATCGAAAGTCCAGAATAAAATACTATTTACGCTTATTTTTTGATCTCCTAGATATCGCAATCAATAATACCTATATAATTTATTCCAAATTGCATGAACAACATAAAATTGAAGGAAGTCTGCTTTCCTCATTAGAATACCGGCAGATCGTAGCAAGAACTATGATTGGCGGATTTTCTTCAAGAAAACATTCTCTACCGTCGACGTCAATGACGAAGAAGCGCATTCAACATTTTAGTGGTCGCAGCCAGAAGACGTCATTGCCGACACACGTAATGATAAAGGCAAGCAACCGAAAAAGGTGCGTCCAGTGTGCTAAGGAACATAAAGAAAATCGTACAAATAACATTTGTGAAACATGCGGTGTACACCTATGTTTCACAGCGGATAGAAATTGTTTTGCAGATTTTCATATATAGGTAAAGACTTTATAAATATATTTTTTGTCAAATATCTTTTTTATTTCATTTCTAGTACTAGACAATTAAATAAATAAAAAAAATAAAATCCATTTATTTCAGGTTCCCCCATATTAAAAATTACACATTACGAGACACGAGACAAATACAAATCACAAATTAACATAAAAATGTAAAAATAATAATAAAAATAACAATCATAAATACAATGTCAACAAATCATAAATAGATACAATGTCCGGGAAATCAAATAAATGTCATGTAAAAAATGAATCGGAAATTAATTAATAATAAAAAATAAAATAAAAAACAACATCCAGATAAGAGTGTAGGGCTGTATAAAATATCATACGACAATGATGTCTTACAGTCGCTAACACGCCTTATTGGCTATATGCCTACTGCAGCACTTCCTAATATAAGGGCAGTCCAAACGTCCAGCGATCATCGCCAGGACAGCATTGGAGCTGGCCCGCACCCTGCGCACCAAGGACGCGCACCGCTTGCGCATTGTGGTGTGAAAACAGTCGGTGCGCGCTTCCGCAAACATACCCGAGGCACTGCAGAAGCGGGGCAGCCCCAATATCGCCCTGAGTGCGTTGTTGTACTGTACACGGAGGGCACTGTAACTGGCCTGTGTATAGTTAGCCCACAGGCTGCACGTGTACAACGATGTGCAGTATGCTTTAAAAAGTGTGATCTTTACTTGATCAGAACAGCGTGCAAACCTGCGTGCCAACATATTCGCCCTTATTGACAGTGCCCTCCGTTCCCGTTCGATGTCAGCATGATCCCTGAGGCCAGCCGTGACTAAATGCCCCAAGTATTTAAATTGTTTCACCCAGTCTAGGGGAACATCATTGAGATATACTGGTGGTATATTTTGTGGGCATTTCGCACTACTCGTCTCAAAGACCATGCATTGACTTTTGGTCACATTATATTTAAGGCCGTGTCCACTCGCGTACTCCTCACAGATTTCCAATAACTTCCTCAAGCCACAGACCGATGCGCTCAGCAGCACCATGTCATCAGCATAACTAAGGTTATTGACGCAAACATCATCAACATGGCAGCCGACACGGGAACTGCTGAGCGCGACGATCAACGCGTCCATATAGAGGTTGAACAAGGTTGGGGAAGTCCATCCGCCTTGCCTCACGCCGCACTCTAACTTATATGGCTCCGACATAGCCCCCGCCCATCTTACGCTGTTGACCTGGTGCGTATACCAGTACTTAAAGATTCCCACAATTTCATGTGGTAAGTTAATGTCCTCCAGTTTTTTCCACAGAACATCGTACGCGACCAGGTCGAACGCCCTGGACAGGTCGAGGAAACACGCGTACACGGGTGTTTTACGATCCACGTAGTATCTGACGGTATGCTTAAGACACAGTATCGCACTCTCTGTAGACAGCTGGGGTCTAAATCCAAACTGATTGTCATGTAGCGCCACGTACTTATTCAACTGTGTATTAAGCAGACCGTCAAACACCTTAGCTATAATCGTGGCTAGAGAAATAGGCCTATAGTTACTTTTATCCGCAAGGTCGCCTGTTTTATTTTTCACTACAGGCACTACCACAGTCCTCATTAAATCGGGTGGCAGGTAGGAGTGGCTCACGCACAGCGAGTAGAACGTTGCCAGTACCCTAGATATATGAGGCCCAGCGTGCTGCAGGTGTTCGATGCTGAGACCGTCATGGCCTGGAGATTTGCCTTTAGTCATATCTTTAATAATTTTTGATACCTCGTTTGCAGTAAAACGGATTCCAATTGTCGTATAAAACCTGATAACGAAAATCGACAAATAAGTATAATCTGTGACCCTTAGCGCATAATGGGACATATTTGTCCCAGTCAATAAAACATAAAATAATAAATGTATGATGTTTTTGTTGTTACATATCCTTAAAAATCATCAAAAGTATCACTTAAATCTATATTAGTATTTAAAAATATTTTCCAATTGCTTTTAAGCGTCAAAGCGTTAAAGAATTTACAGTTTTTTTTTAATTACCAGAATTCACTTCAGGTGTAGGTATTAATTTACACGATTATAAGTATACAGACTACGTCAAACAATTAAATCACAACAATTAACTCAAATCGACTTTAGAACGGAATTTTCCTTAGGTACCCGTTTTTTGCAAAGGAGTGTATATCACGTTGAAAGTAAAAGGCAACATCACTTTTTTCAATATTTGAAGATATGACCAAAACTGGTACATTTACCCTATTATTTCAACACCATGAGACGCAAGTCTGTTAGTACGTCGACTTTTATTTAATATCCCGATTTATATTAAATTATACCCTGAATCATAGCATCTATACAAGAATTTCTCGTTATTCCAAGATTTTGACATATATTGTTCGAGGTGGCTGACCAGAAAAACTACTAAGCTGAAGGCAGGCAACCCTATATATTCATGAACGGCACATCTAGGGCAATCGATCTGCATCAGTTTCATCGTGCCATCTGATGAGGTAATTGACCCCATTTTTGGGGCTCATAAAACATGGCTGATCTCGAAACCTGCCAGGCTTTGGGCTGGCAACCAATGCGGGTTGTTATCTCCAAATGTGTCTCTTTCGATGAGTAAACGTTTCGATCTGCCACCTTATGATGTAATTTTCGATCAAAATAGCGATACGACGACGAAAAAAAATAAAAGTTCTTCCAGGATATGCGATGGCAACACACTAAAATCCAGTGTTTCTAAGTAGTATTTATCACTATATTACATTTCTGATCTGCCATCTTGTGAGGTAGGGTTTCGTGCAACGGGAGCTTAGTCTACAACGTCGAGGAAGATTAAAAACTCAAGAAAGATCTCAACGGGCTTTATCGCAAGATCGAGCTCAAGTAGGACGCTTAAACGAAGCTCAAGAACTAAAAGAAAAGCGACTCGGGAGAAATACAATAGTCAACATCGCTGTGAAAGGCGATCGGCAATACGAGAGCACGTCGCAAAAAACACTCCCCCTTTTTATGTTGGAAATTCTTGAAGCTCCAGTCGTCGAAGCTCTTGGGGTAATAGAACCTCCTCACACTGCTGCTTGTGGGCAAGTCAAATGTTGCGCTTGATGTTGCATCTGACTGTCGGAGAAGATCCCAACGACCGGAAACATCGGCGACGCGAAGCAGGTCGCAACGTCGGGGAAGATCCCAACGACTTAAAACATCGGCGCCGCGCAGCAGGTCGCAACGTTGGGGAAGATCCCAACGAAAAAAAACATCGGCGCCACGATGTAGGGTGCATAGTCGGGAAAGATCCAAACGACCGGAAACATCGGCGCCGCGAAACAGGTCGCAAAGTCGGGGAAGATCCCAACGACAGGAAACATCGGCGCCTCGAAGCAGGTCGCAACGTCGGAAAAGATCCCAACGACCGGAAACATCGGCGACGCGAAGCAGGTCGCAACGTCGGGGAAGATCCCAACGACTTAAAACATCGGCGCCGCGCAGCAGGTCGCAACGTTGGGGAAGATCCCAACGAAAAAAAACATCGGCGCCACGATGTAGGGTGCATAGTCGGGAAAGATCCAAACGACCGGAAACATCGGCGCCGCGAAACAGGTCGCAAAGTCGGGGAAGATCCCAACGACAGGAAACATCGGCGCCTCGAAGCAGGTCGCAACGTCGGAAAAGATCCCAACGACCGGAAATATCGGCGCTTCGACGTAGGTTGCATCGTCGGGAAAGATCCAAACGACCGGAAATATCGGCGCCGCGAAACAGGTCGCAACGTCGGGGAAGATCCAAACGACAGGAAACATCGGCGCCGCGAAGCAGATCGCAACGTCGGAAAAGATCCCAACGACCGGAAATCATCGGCACCGCGCAGCAGGTCGCAACGTCGGGGAAAATCCCAACGAAACAAAATATTGGCGCCTCCAGAAACATCACCGACTAGAAGCAGGACGCATCGTCGGGCAATTTCCCAACGTCGAGGAAGATCAAAAACTCGAAAGATCTCAACGGGCTTTATCGCAACATCGACCTCAAGTGGGACGCTTAAACGAAGCTAAAGAACTTAAAGAAAAGCGACTCGGGAGAAATACAATCGTCAACATCGCTGTGAAAGGCGATCGGCAATAAGACAGCGCGTCGCAAAAAACACTCCCCCTTTTTATGTTGGAAATTCTTGAAGCTCCAGTCGTCGAAGCTCTTGGGGTAATAGAACCTCCTCACACTGCTGCTTGTGGGCAAGTCAAATGTTGCGCTTGATGTTGCATCTGACTGTCGGAGAAGATTCCAACGACCGGAAACATCGGCGACGCGAAGCAGGTCGCAACGTCGGGGAAGATCCCAACGACTTAAAACATCGGCGCCGCGCAGCAGGTCGCAACGTTGGGGAAGATCCCAACGAAAAAAAAACATCGGCGCCACGATGTAGGGTGCATAGTCGGGAAAGATCCAAACGACCGGAAACATCGGCGCCGCGAAACAGGTCGCAAAGTCGGGGAAGATCCCAACGACAGGAAACATCGGCGCCTCGAAGCAGGTCGCAACGTCGGAAAAGATCCCAACGACCGGAAATATCGGCGCTTCGACGTAGGTTGCATCGTCGGGAAAGATCCAAACGACCGGAAATATCGGCGCCGCGAAACAGGTCGCAACGTCGGGGAAGATCCAAACGACAGGAAACATCGGCGCCGCGAAGCAGATCGCAACGTCGGAAAAGATCCCAACGACCGGAAATCATCGGCACCGCGCAGCAGGTCGCAACGTCGGGGAAAATCCCAACGAAACAAAATATTGGCGCCTCCAGAAACATCACCGACTAGAAGCAGGACGCATCGTCGGGCAATTTCCCAACGTCGAGGAAGATCAAAAACTCAAGAAAGATCTCAACGGGCTTTATCGCAACATCGACCTCAAGTGGGACGCTTAAACGAAGCTAAAGAACTTAAAGAAAAGCGACTCGGGAGAAATACAATCGTCAACATCGCTGTGAAAGGCGATCGGCAATAAGAGAGCGCGTCGCAAAAAACACTCCCCCTTTTTATGTTGGAAATTCTTGAAGCTCCAGTCGTCGAAGCTCTTGGGGTAATAGAACCTCCTCACACTGCTGCTTGTGGGCAAGTCAAATGTTGCGCTTGATGTTGCATCTGACTGTCGGAGAAGATCCCAACGACCGGAAACATCGGCGACGCGAAGCAGGTCGCAACGTCGGGGAAGATCCCAACGACTTAAAACATCGGCGCCGCGCAGCAGGTCGCAACGTTGGGGAAGATCCCAACGAAAAAAAACATCGGCGCCACGATGTAGGGTGCATAGTCGGGAAAGATCCAAACGACCGGAAACATTGGCGCCGCGAAACAGTTCGCAAAGTCGGGGAAGATCCCAACGACAGGAAACATCGGCGCCTCGAAGCAGGTCGCAACGTCGGAAAAGATCCCAACGACCGGAAATATCGGCGCTTCGACGTAGGTTGCATCTTCGGGAAAGATCCAAACGACCGGAAATATCGGCGCCGCGAAACAGGTCGCAACGTCGGGGAAGATCCAAACGACAGGAAACATCGGCGCCGCGAAGCAGATCGCAACGTCGGAAAAGATCCCAACGACCGGAAATCATCGGCACCGCGCAGCAGGTCGCAACGTCGGGGAAAATCCCAACGAAACAAAATATTGGCGCCTCCAGAAACATCACCGACTAGAAGCAGGACGCATCGTCGGGCAATTTCCCAACGTCGAGGAAGATCAAAAACTCAAGAAAGATCTCAACGGGCTTTATCGCAACATCGACCTCAAGTGGGACGCTTAAACGAAGCTAAAGAACTTAAAGAAAAGCGACTCGGGAGAAATACAATCGTCAACATCGCTGTGAAAGGCGATCGGCAATAAGAGAGCGCGTCGCAAAAAACACTCCCCCTTTTTATGTTGGAAATTCTTGAAGCTCCAGTCGTCGAAGCTCTTGGGGTAATAGAACCTCCTCACACTGCTGCTTGTGGGCAAGTCAAATGTTGCGCTTGATGTTGCATCTGACTGTCGGAGAAGATTCCAACGACCGGAAACATCGGCGACGCGAAGCAGGTCGCAACGTCGGGGAAGATCCCAACGACTTAAAACATCGGCGCCGCGCAGCAGGTCGCAACGTTGGGGAAGATCCCAACGAAAAAAAACATCGGCGCCACGATGTAGGGTGCATAGTCGGGAAAGATCCAAACGACCGGAAACATCGGCGCCGCGAAACAGGTCGCAAAGTCGGGGAAGATCCCAACGACAGGAAACATCGGCGCCTCGAAGCAGGTCGCAACGTCGGAAAAGATCCCAACGACCGGAAATATCGGCGCTTCGACGTAGGTTGCATCGTCGGGAAAGATCCAAACGACCGGAAATATCGGCGCCGCGAAACAGGTCGCAACGTCGGGGAAGATCCAAACGACAGGAAACATCGGCGCCGCGAAGCAGATCGCAACGTCGGAAAAGATCCCAACGACCGGAAATCATCGGCACCGCGCAGCAGGTCGCAACGTCGGGGAAAATCCCAACGAAACAAAATATTGGCGCCTCCAGAAACATCACCGACTAGAAGCAGGACGCATCGTCGGGCAATTTCCCAACGTCGAGGAAGATCAAAAACTCAAGAAAGATCTCAACGGGCTTTATCGCAACATCGACCTCAAGTGGGACGCTTAAACGAAGCTAAAGAACTTAAAGAAAAGCGACTCGGGAGAAATACAATCGTCAACATCGCTGTGAAAGGCGATCGGCAATAAGAGAGCGCGTCGCAAAAAACACTCCCCCTTTTTATGTTGGAAATTCTTGAAGCTCTAGTCGTCGAAGCTCTTGGGGTAATAGAACCTCCTCACACTGCTGCTTGTGGGCAAGTCAAATGTTGCGCTTGATGTTGCATCTGACTGTCGGAGAAGATCCCAACGACCGGAAACATCGGCGACGCGAAGCAGGTCGCAACGTCGGGGAAGATCCCAACGACTTAAAACATCGGCGCCGCGCAGCAGGTCGCAACGTTGGGGAAGATCCCAACGAAAAAAAACATCGGCGCCACGATGTAGGGTGCATAGTCGGGAAAGATCCAAACGACCGGAAACATTGGCGCCGCGAAACAGTTCGCAAAGTCGGGGAAGATCCCAACGACAGGAAACATCGGCGCCTCGAAGCAGGTCGCAACGTCGGAAAAGATCCCAACGACCGGAAATATCGGCGCTTCGACGTAGGTTGCATCTTCGGGAAAGATCCAAACGACCGGAAATATCGGCGCCGCGAAACAGGTCGCAACGTCGGGGAAGATCCAAACGACAGGAAACATCGGCGCCGCGAAGCAGATCGCAACGTCGGAAAAGATCCCAACGACCGGAAATCATCGGCACCGCGCAGCAGGTCGCAACGTCGGGGAAAATCCCAACGAAACAAAATATAGGCGCCTCCAGAAACATCACCGACTAGAAGCAGGACGCATCGTCGGGCAATTTCCCAACGTCGAGGAAGATCAAAAACTCAAGAAAGATCTCAACGGGCTTTATCGCAACATCGACCTCAAGTGGGACGCTTAAACGAAGCTAAAGAACTTAAAGAAAAGCGACTCGGGAGAAATACAATCGTCAACATCGCTGTGAAAGGCGATCGGCAATAAGAGAGCGCGTCGCAAAAAACACTCCCCCTTTTTATGTTGGAAATTCTTGAAGCTCTAGTCGTCGAAGCTCTTGGGGTAATAGAACCTCCTCACACTGCTGCTTGTGGGCAAGTCAAATGTTGCGCTTGATGTTGCATCTGACTGTCGGAGAAGATCCCAACGACCGGAAACATCGGCGACGAGAAGCAGGTCGCAACGTCGGGGAAGATCCCAACGACTTAAAACATCGGCGCCGCGCAGCAGGTCGCAACGTTGGGGAAGATCCCAACGAAAAAAAACATCGGCGCCACGATGTAGGGTGCATAGTCGGGAAAGATCCAAACGACCGGAAACATTGGCGCCGCGAAACAGTTCGCAAAGTCGGGGAAGATCCCAACGACAGGAAACATCGGCGCCTCGAAGCAGGTCGCAACGTCGGAAAAGATCCCAACGACCGGAAATATCGGCGCTTCGACGTAGGTTGCATCTTCGGGAAAGATCCAAACGACCGGAAATATCGGCGCCGCGAAACAGGTCGCAACGTCGGGGAAGATCCAAACGACAGGAAACATCGGCGCCGCGAAGCAGATCGCAACGTCGGAAAAGATCCCAACGACCGGAAATCATCGGCACCGCGCAGCAGGTCGCAACGTCGGGGAAAATCCCAACGAAACAAAATATTGGCGCCTCCAGAAACATCACCGACTAGAAGCAGGACGCATCGTCGGGCAATTTCCCAACGTCGAGGAAGATCAAAAACTCAAGAAAGATCTCAACGGGCTTTATCGCAACATCGACCTCAAGTGGGACGCTTAAACGAAGCTAAAGAACTTAAAGAAAAGCGACTCGGGAGAAATACAATCGTCAACATCGCTGTGAAAGGCGATCGGCAATAAGAGAGCGCGTCGCAAAAAACACTCCCCCTTTTTATGTTGGAAATTCTTGAAGCTCCAGTCGTCGAAGCTCTTGGGGTAATAGAACCTCCTCACACTGCTGCTTGTGGGCAAGTCAAATGTTGCGCTTGATGTTGCATCTGACTGTTGGAGAAGATTCCAACGACCGGAAACATCGGCGACGCGAAGCAGGTCGCAACGTCGGGGAAGATCCCAACGACTTAAAACATCGGCGCCGCGCAGCAGGTCGCAACGTTGGGGAAGATCCCAACGAAAAAAAAACATCAGCGCCACGATGTAGGGTGCATAGTCGGGAAAGATCCAAACGACCGGAAACATCGGCGCCGCGAAACAGGTCGCAAAGTCGGGGAAGATCCCAACGACAGGAAACATCGGCGCCTCGAAGCAGGTCGCAACGTCGGAAAAGATCCCAACGACCGGAAATATCGGCGCTTCGACGTAGGTTGCATCTTCGGGAAAGATCCAAACGACCGGAAATATCGGCGCCGCGAAACAGGTCGCAACGTCGGGGAAGATCCAAACGACAGGAAACATCGGCGCCGCGAAGCAGATCGCAACGTCGGAAAAGATCCCAACGACCGGAAATCATCGGCACCGCGCAGCAGGTCGCAACGTCGGGGAAAATCCCAACGAAACAAAATATTGGCGCCTCCAGAAACATCACCGACTAGAAGCAGGACGCATCGTCGGGCAATTTCCCAACGTCGAGGAAGATCAAAAACTCAAGAAAGATCTCAACGGGCTTTATCGCAACATCGACCTCAAGTGGGACGCTTAAACGAAGCTAAAGAACTTAAAGAAAAGCGACTCGGGAGAAATACAATCGTCAACATCGCTGTGAAAGGCGATCGGCAATAAGAGAGCGCGTCGCAAAAAACACTCCCCCTTTTTATGTTGGAAATTCTTGAAGCTCCAGTCGTCGAAGCTCTTGGGGTAATAGAACCTCCTCACACTGCTGCTTGTGGGCAAGTCAAATGTTGCAATTGATGTTGCATCTGACTGTCGGAGAAGATCCCAACGACCGGAAACATCGGCGACGCGAAGCAGGTCGCAACGTCGGGGAAGATCCCAACGACTTAAAACATCGGCGCCGCGCAGCAGGTCGCAACGTTGGGGAAGATCCCAACGAAAAAAAACATCGGCGCCACGATGTAGGGTACATAGTCGGGAAAGATCCAAACGACCGGAAACATCGGCGCCGCGAAACAGGTCGCAAAGTCGGGGAAGATCCTAACGACAGGAAACATCGGCGCCTCGAAGCAGATCGCAACGTCGGAAAAGATCCCAACGACCGGAAATCATCGGCACCGCGCAGCAGGTCGCAACGTCGGGGAAAATCCCAACGAAACTAAATATTGGCGCCTCCAGAAACATCACCGACTAGAAGCAGGACGCATCGTCGGGCAATTTCCCAACGTCGAGGAAGATCAAAAACTCAAGAAAGATCTCAACGGGCTTTATCGCAACATCGACCTGAAGTGGGACGCTTAAACGAAGCTAAAGAACTTAAAGAAAAGCGACTCGGGAGAAATACAATCGTCAACATCGCTGTGAAAGGCGATCGGCAATAAGAGAGCGCGTCGCAAAAAACACTCCCCCTTTTTATGTTGGAAATTCTTGAAGCTCCAGTCGTCGAAGCTCTTGGGGTAATAGAACCTCCTCACACTGCTGCTTGTTGGCAAGTCAAATGTTGCGCTTGATGTTGCATCTGACTGTCGGAGAAGATTCCAACGACCGGAAACATCGGCGACGCGAAGCAGGTCGCAACGTCGGGGAAGATCCCAACGAAACAAAATATTGGCGCCTCCAGAAACATCACCGACTAGAAGCAGGACGCATCGTCGGGCAATTTCCCAACGTCGAGGAAGATCAAAAACTCAAGAAAGATCTCAACGGGCTTTATCGCAACATCGACCTCAAGTGGGACGCTTAAACGAAGCTAAAGAACTTAAAGAAAAGCGACTCGGGAGAAATACAATCGTCAACATCGCTGTGAAAGGCGATCGGCAATAAGAGAGCGCGTCGCAAAAAACACTCCCCCTTTTTATGTTGGAAATTCTTGAAGCTCCAGTCGTCGAAGCTCTTGGGGTAATAGAACCTCCTCACACTGCTGCTTGTGGGCAAATCAAATGTTGCGCTTGATGTTGCATCTGACTGTCGGAGAAGATCCCAACGACCGGAAACATCGGCGACGCGAAGCAGGTCGCAACGTCGGGGAAGATCCCAACGACTTAAAACATCGGCGCCGCGCAGCAGGTCGCAACGTTGGGGAAGATCCCAACGAAAAAAAACATCGGCGCCACGATGTAGGGTGCATAGTCGGGAAAGATCCAAACGACCGGAAACATCGGCGCCGCGAAACAGGTCGCAAAGTCGGGGAAGATCCCAACGACAGGAAACATCGGCGCCTCGAAGCAGGTCGCAACGTCGGAAAAGATCCCAACGACCGGAAATATCGGCGCTTCGACGTAGGTTGCATCGTCGGGAAAGATCCAAACGACCGGAAATATCGGCGCCGCGAAACAGGTCGCAACGTCGGGGAAGATCCAAACGACAGGAAACATCGGCGCCGCGAAGCAGATCGCAACGTCGGAAAAGATCCCAACGACCGGAAATCATCGGCACCGCGCAGCAGGTCGCAACGTCGGGGAAAATCCCAACGAAACAAAATATTGGCGCCTCCAGAAACATCACCGACTAGAAGCAGGACGCATCGTCGGGCAATTTCCCAACGTCGAGGAAGATCAAAAACTCAAGAAAGATCTCAACGGGCTTTATCGCAACATCGACCTCAAGTGGGACGCTTAAACGAAGCTAAAGAACTTAAAGAAAAGCGACTCGGGAGAAATACAATCGTCAACATCGCTGTGAAAGGCGATCGGCAATAAGAGAGCGCGTCGCAAAAAACACTCCCCCTTTTTATGTTGGAAATTCTTGAAGCTCCAGTCGTCGAAGCTCTTGGGGTAATAGAACCTCCTCACACTGCTGCTTGTGGGCAAGTCAAATGTTGCGCTTGATGTTGCATCTGACTGTCGGAGAAGATCCCAACGACCGGAAACATCGGCGACGCGAAGCAGGTCGCAACGTCGGGGAAGATCCCAACGACTTAAAACATCGGCGCCGCGCAGCAGGTCGCAACGTTGGGGAAGATCCCAACGAAAAAAAACATCGGCGCCACGATGTAGGGTGCATAGTCGGGAAAGATCCAAACGACCGGAAACATCGGCGCCGCGAAACAGGTCGCAAAGTCGGGGAAGATCCCAACGACAGGAAACATCGGCGCCTCAAAGCAGGTCGCAACGTCGGAAAAGATCCCAACGACCGGAAATATCGGCGCTTCGACGTAGGTTGCATCGTCGGGAAAGATCCAAACGACCGGAAATATCGGCGCCGCGAAACAGGTCGCAACGTCGGGGAAGATCCAAACGACAGGAAACATCGGCGCCGCGAAGCAGATCGCAACGTCGGAAAAGATCCCAACGACCGGAAATCATCGGCACCGCGCAGCAGGTCGCAACGTCGGGGAAAATCCCAACGAAACAAAATATTGGCGCCTCCAGAAACATCACCGACTAGAAGCAGGACGCATCGTCGGGCAATTTCCCAACGTCGAGGAAGATCAAAAACTCAAGAAAGATCTCAACGGGCTTTATCGCAACATCGACCTCAAGTGGGACGCTTAAACGAAGCTAAAGAACTTAAAGAAAAGCGACTCGGGAGAAATACAATCGTCAACATCGCTGTGAAAGGCGATCGGCAATAAGAGAGCGCGTCGCAAAAAACACTCCCCCTTTTTATGTTGGAAATTCTTGAAGCTCCAGTCGTCGAAGCTCTTGGGGTAATAGAACCTCCTCACACTGCTGCTTGTGGGCAAGTCAAATGTTGCGCTTGATGTTGCATCTGACTGTCGGAGAAGATTCCAACGACCGGAAACATCGGCGACGCGAAGCAGGTCGCAACGTCGGGGAAGATCCCAACGACTTAAAACATCGGCGCCGCGCAGCAGGTCGCAACGTTGGGGAAGATCCCAACGAAAAAAAACATCGGCGCCACGATGTAGGGTGCATAGTCGGGAAAGATCCAAACGACCGGAAACATCGGCGCCGCGAAACAGGTCGCAAAGTCGGGGAAGATCCCAACGACAGGAAACATCGGCGCCTCGAAGCAGGTCGCAACGTCGGAAAAGATCCCAACGACCGGAAATATCGGCGCTTCGACGTAGGTTGCATCTTCGGGAAAGATCCAAACGACCGGAAATATCGGCGCCGCGAAACAGGTCGCAACGTCGGGGAAGATCCAAACGACAGGAAACATCGGCGCCGCGAAGCAGATCGCAACGTCGGAAAAGATCCCAACGACCGGAAATCATCGGCACCGCGCAGCAGGTCGCAACGTCGGGGAAAATCCCAACGAAACAAAATATTGGCGCCTCCAGAAACATCACCGACTAGAAGCAGGACGCATCGTCGGGCAATTTCCCAACGTCGAGGAAGATCAAAAACTCAAGAAAGATCTCAACGGGCTTTATCGCAACATCGACCTCAAGTGGGACGCTTAAACGAAGCTAAAGAACTTAAAGAAAAGCGACTCGGGAGAAATACAATCGTCAACATCGCTGTGAAAGGCGATCGGCAATAAGAGAGCGCGTCGCAAAAAACACTCCCCCTTTTTATGTTGGAAATTCTTGAAGCTCCAGTCGTCGAAGCTCTTGGGGTAATAGAACCTCCTCACACTGCTGCTTGTGGGCAAGTCAAATGTTGCGCTTGATGTTGCATCTGACTGTCGGAGAAGATCCCAACGACCGGAAACATCGGCGACGCGAAGCAGGTCGCAACGTCGGGGAAGATCCCAACGACTTAAAACATCGGCGCCGCGCAGCAGGTCGCAACGTTGGGGAAGATCCCAACGAAAAAAAACATCGGCGCCACGATGTAGGGTGCATAGTCGGGAAAGATCCAAACGACCGGAAACATCGGCGCCGCGAAACAGGTCGCAAAGTCGGGGAAGATCCCAACGACAGGAAACATCGGCGCCTCGAAGCAGGTCGCAACGTCGGAAAAGATCCCAACGACCGGAAATCATCGGCACCGCGCAGCAGGTCGCAACGACGGGGAAAATCCCAACGAAACAAAATATTGGCGCCTCCAGAAACATCACCGACTAGAAGCAGGACGCATCGTCGGGCAATTTCCCAACGTCGAGGAAGATCAAAAACTCAAGAAAGATCTCAACGGGCTTTATCGCAACATCGACCTCAAGTGGGACGCTTAAACGAAACTAAAGAACTTAAAGAAAAGCGACTCGGGAGAAATACAATCGTCAACATCGCTGTGAAAGGCGATCGGCAATAAGAGAGCGCGTCGCAAAAAACACTCCCCCTTTTTATGTTGGAAATTCTTGAAGCTCCAGTCGTCGAAGCTCTTGGGGTAATAGAACCTCCTCACACTGCTGCTTGTGGGCAAGTCAAATGTTGCGCTTGATGTTGCATCTGACTGTCGGAGAAGATTCCAACGACCGGAAACATCGGCGACGCGAAGCAGGTCGCAACGTCGGGGAAGATCCCAACGAAACAAAATATTGGCGCCTCCAGAAACATCACCGACTAGAAGCAGGACGCATCGTCGGGCAATTTCCCAACGTCGAGGAAGATCAAAAACTCAAGAAAGATCTCAACGGGCTTTATCGCAACATCGACCTCAAGTGGGACGCTTAAACGAAGCTAAAGAACTTAAAGAAAAGCGACTCGGGAGAAATACAATCGTCAACATCGCTGTGAAAGGCGATCGGCAATAAGAGAGCGCGTCGCAAAAAACACTCCCCCTTTTTATGTTGGAAATTCTTGAAGCTCCAGTCGTCGAAGCTCTTGGGGTAATAGAACCTCCTCACACTGCTGCTTGTGGGCAAGTCAAATGTTGCGCTTGATGTTGCATCTGACTGTCGGAGAAGATTCCAACGACCGGAAACAACGGCGACGCGAAGCAGGTCGCAACGTCGGGGAAGATCCCAACGACTTAAAACATCGGCGCCGCGCAGCAGGTCGCAACGTTGGGGAAGATCCCAACGAAAAAAAACATCGGCGCCACGATGTAGGGTGCATAGTCGGGAAAGATCCAAACGACCGGAAACATCGGCGCCGCGAAACAGGTCGCAAAGTCGGGGAAGATCCCAACGACAGGAAACATCGGCGCCTCGAAGCAGGTCGCAACGTCGGAAAAGATCCCAACGACCGGAAATATCGGCGCTTCGACGTAGGTTGCATCTTCGGGAAAGATCCAAACGACCGGAAATATCGGCGCCGCGAAACAGGTCGCAACGTCGGGGAAGATCCAAACGACAGGAAACATCGGCGCCGCGAAGCAGATCGCAACGTCGGAAAAGATCCCAACGACCGGAAATCATCGGCACCGCGCAGCAGGTCGCAACGTCGGGGAAAATCCCAACGAAACAAAATATTGGCGCCTCCAGAAACATCACCGACTAGAAGCAGGACGCATCGTCGGGCAATTTCCCAACGTCGAGGAAGATCAAAAACTCAAGAAAGATCTCAACGGGCTTTATCGCAACATCGACCTCAAGTGGGACGCTTAAACGAAGCTAAAGAACTTAAAGAAAAGCGACTCGGGAGAAATACAATCGTCAACATCGCTGTGAAAGGCGATCGGCAATAAGAGAGCGCGTCGCAAAAAACACTCCCCCTTTTTATGTTGGAAATTCTTGAAGCTCCAGTCGTCGAAGCTCTTGGGGTAATAGAACCTCCTCACACTGCTGCTTGTGGGCAAGTCAAATGTTGCGCTTGATGTTGCATCTGACTGTCGGAGAAGATCCCAACGACCGGAAACATCGGCGACGCGAAGCAGGTCGCAACGTCGGGGAAGATCCCAACGACTTAAAACATCGGCGCCGCGCAGCAGGTCGCAACGTTGGGGAAGATCCCAACGAAAAAAAACATCGGCGCCACGATGTAGGGTGCATAGTCGGGAAAGATCCAAACGACCGGAAACATCGGCGCCGCGAAACAGGTCGCAAAGTCGGGGAAGATCCCAACGACAGGAAACATCGGCGCCTCGAAGCAGGTCGCAACGTCGGAAAAGATCCCAACGACCGGAAATATCGGCGCTTCGACGTAGGTTGCATCTTCGGGAAAGATCCAAACGACCGGAAATATCGGCGCCGCGAAACAGGTCGCAACGTCGGGGAAGATCCAAACGACAGGAAACATCGGCGCCGCGAAGCAGATCGCAACGTCGGAAAAGATCCCAACGACCGGAAATCATCGGCACCGCGCAGCAGGTCGCAACGTCGGGGAAAATCCCAACGAAACAAAATATTGGCGCCTCCAGAAACATCACCGACTAGAAGCAGGACGCATCGTCGGGCAATTTCCCAACGTCGAGGAAGATCAAAAACTCAAGAAAGATCTCAACGGGCTTTATCGCAACATCGACCTCAAGTGGGACGCTTAAACGAAGCTAAAGAACTTAAAGAAAAGCGACTCGGGAGAAATACAATCGTCAACATCGCTGTGAAAGGCGATCGGCAATAAGAGAGCGCGTCGCAAAAAACACTCCCCCTTTTTATGTTGGAAATTCTTGAAGCTCCAGTCGTCGAAGCTCTTGGGGTAATAGAACCTCCTCACACTGCTGCTTGTGGGCAAGTCAAATGTTGCGCTTGATGTTGCATCTGACTGTCGGAGAAGATTCCAACGACCGGAAACATCGGCGACGCGAAGCAGGTCGCAACGTCGGGGAAGATCCCAACGACTTAAAACATCGGCGCCGCGCAGCAGGTCGCAACGTTGGGGAAGATCCCAACGAAAAAAAAACATCGGCGCCACGATGTAGGGTGCATAGTCGGGAAAGATCCAAACGACCGGAAACATCGGCGCCGCGAAACAGGTCGCAAAGTCGGGGAAGATCCCAACGACAGGAAACATCGGCGCCTCGAAGCAGGTCGCAACGTCGGAAAAGATCCCAACGACCGGAAATATCGGCGCTTCGACGTAGGTTGCATCTTCGGGAAAGATCCAAACGACCGGAAATATCGGCGCCGCGAAACAGGTCGCAACGTCGGGGAAGATCCAAACGACAGGAAACATCGGCGCCGCGAAGCAGATCGCAACGTCGGAAAAGATCCCAACGACCGGAAATCATCGGCACCGCGCAGCAGGTTGCAACGTCGGGGAAAATCCCAACGAAACAAAATATTGGCGCCTCCAGAAACATCACCGACTAGAAGCAGGACGCATCGTCGGGCAATTTCCCAACGTCGAGGAAGATCAAAAACTCAAGAAAGATCTCAACGGGCTTTATCGCAACATCGACCTCAAGTGGGACGCTTAAACGAAGCTAAAGAACTTAAAGAAAAGCGACTCGGGAGAAATACAATCGTCAACATCGCTGTGAAAGGCGATCGGCAATAAGAGAGCGCGTCGCAAAAAACACTCCCCCTTTTTAAGTCGGAAATTCTTGAAGCTCCAGTCGTTGAAGCTCTTGGGGTGATAGAACCTCCTCACACTGCTGCTTGTGGGCAAGTCAAATGTTGCGCTTGATTATGCAGATCGAGGCGATCGGACATTAGAGAGCGAGTCGTAAATAACACTCCCCCTTTTAGGTCGGAACATATATAACATATTGTTACGTTGTTTTTTTTTTGTACCTTACATTTACCTGTGAGCATACGTTGAAAGCTGTGAGGTTTCCAATATTGATCTCAATGGTTTCCAAGTGTTATGTTCATTGTAGTTTATTCGAATGATTTTGGCTTGCGATTTGTAGAAGGAGTCTTCCCTTCGTTTGTACTTCGTCACTGAACTCTGCAGTAACACTATTCCTGAAGATAAATCACTTTTCAAAACACTATTGAACAGGCTTTCACAATAAATTAGATTCATCACATAGTAACTATGAATGATGTTTACATTTTAAATGTCATTCCACAGAGTATATAATCACTACGTTTAGTCATTCGTCAGTTTCTGACAGTTGGAGGCGACATCTGGCGGTAGCCGATGCGCAGTTGTAGTATTAAATCGATATCAATTAATTTTAACATATTGACTGGAAGCCATCGAACTAATAGCGTATAGATCAATCCTTAATAATTTTCAGCTTTTATTTTAAATACTTGTCTTTGAACCATAAACGGAAGAGAATTTTTTTTTTCATTATAGACATTCTTCTAGAATCTTCGAGTAGCACACAGTCCAATTTAATCTGTGGGAATCCATCTTTAATCGGTGGTTTGTCGATGACTTAGTGTGGCCAGGTTATACATTCTCAATTCGCCGTGGAAATCAAAAGGAAAGATTTCCCCACTCGAGACAAACCTTGGTGTTGGAAATAAGAAATACTGAGTTTGGTAGCTTGGATCTTGAAAATTGTTATTTTGTCAGATTATAAACGTCATGTTAGACAGTTGTTAGGGATTTTCAGGAATTAAACATTGTGGTGTAGTGATTCCGTCTTCAGTGCCCCTGTGAGTTTTACCTGAACCCGGGGAGATTTTCTAGGTGCTCCATCTAATTCCGGTTTGGAGTTTGACAGCAGAATAGAAAGAGAATTAGCGTCCATTTGCGATTGATCAAGCTTTCGATAAGCCTCATACTTTTTCCCAAGTTTTATAAGGTAAGTGTTTTGGTGAATTAGTGTTTGGAAGTGATCTCCTTAGTCCTTCCCAGGTCGTTGGAAGAATATTGTTGTGATCCCTGGTTATTAATTGCAGAAACTCATGGTATAAAGGATTCGCCGATCGATTGGGCAGACCCATTCTCCAGCCGGTTGAATCTTGCCGTCAAGTGTTTTCAGCAATAATCAACCGTGAGTATTACACGCCCCGTGGGCAATCCTATTTCTTATCGTCCCATCACGCAGGGTTAGGCAAACAGAAGTCGTGGCTCGTTATATAGTATTGGCAAAAGGCCATGTGAACCGGCTAATGTTTTGTCCTTCAGAATTCCGTGGCTCGGTCCTCTATATTCATTCTCAAGGAAAGTTCCTCATTTTCCCTTATATAATAGGGCACCCGTATTGTCGATTCCAGGAGAGGCAGCTTGAGAAATTCGTCTCGCCGCCCGGATCCAGAGACGTCACTGGCACCGGGACGTGAGACCCGTTCCTCGGGTCTACTCAAAGCCTCCTGTAGAGACGACCGTGCGGTGGCAGAGTCCGCCCAGCGATATAGCGCAGGCGGGACGGTTTTTTTTTATATATTTAACTACACCTTTTGTCTCAATTTTCCACGGGTTTACCTAAGAACCCGTGTGTAACTCCTGCCCGGTTTTTCAAGATTGGAAGCCGGTCTACCACTAAGTTTAATTATAGGACCCCCCCCCCCCCCCCCGGGTTCGACACCTACGCTTAACTGGAGAAAGATTTAACCTTCGTCGGCTCAGGGATCCGACTCTTCAAGTCCCTGGCGCCCATTTAGTATTAATTATTTTGTTATCATCTAACTGGAAGGTTGCACCTTGATATTTAGTAAGAACCAATTTTATAATTTAACTTTAAAATAGGGACCAGTACTGGCGTTATCTCCAACCCTCCACCAACATAGTTTTACCGACTGAAGTTTATGCTGGCTGGCATTTACCTTTTTAACTTTTAAACTATTTTAACCTTATATTAGCCTTAAGTAACTATAAGATACTCGTAGTTTTATGGTTTTAGTTATAAATTCAGAACTTAAAAACTTCAATAAACTAAAGTCATTTGGAACCGTTTGTTGTTTCCTTGCTTTCCAATACCAACCCACCTTGCATCTGGGCTTTTGTTCCTTGGTCACTATAGGGACAAAATCTGAAATGTAACAATATACATTTAGAATAATGAATTTGTGGCCTGTATACACTATACAGTACCTCAATCTATGCTTTACATCGTTCAATAATTTACGGCCAACAGAAGATCAAACTGAGGCAGGGAGCGCTCCACTATTATCTGCTCATAGTGAGCAATCTGAGAGCATACTGGCTTATCACTGGAACATAGAGTCAGTATTAGATACAGTGATTCCTCTTGAGCAGACAGCGGCCGCATCTGCACCACCTGCGCCCGCGCCACACCCCGCGCTAGCAACGAACCCGTTCCCTACGCCAGCCCAGACCCCGCCCCCTCCATCAGCTCCAGCAGTGGCGCCACGCGCTTCGTCTACCCCGCGCAATACCCCGCGTCGGCGGCAGCGGCAGCGCCGAGTGATACCTATGTCTGCAGCTACAGCAAGGCAGGCACTAGTTCCAGTTAGTTGTGTCTGAGGAGAGAGTTAGACTTGAAGAACGAAGAAACCAAGTTTTAGAAAATGTAGCTCTTGAACTCAGAGAAATAAAAGGCATATTAAGAAAAAGTTGCACTCCACAAGAACATGGAAGATATGGAATTGAAAGTGAATGAACGTGGATTGTTTATTTCAATTGAACGTCCATACCTTGGTGCAGCACCCGATGGCCTCTTCGGAGATGAAACAATCATCGAAATTAAGTGTTCATACAGCAGAAGACATCAACAAATATGTCATGTAAGTGTGCCATATTTAGTGCAAATTGGTAATAATAGTTTGAAATTAAAAAATGAGTCCCCATGTTACTACCAAAAACAAGGACAGCTGTATTGCACGGGCAAAAATTATTGCAATTTAATAATATTTACTTGTGTAATGTTTGTGGTAAGAGAAAATGATTTTATTCAATCATAGATGGTTTTTATATTCATTTATTTTAAAAAGCAATTTTAATTAAATATGTTTACAAAAACTATAAACAAGTTATAGACAAAACAACTTAAGATTTTTTTTTATATTTAATAATTCCTTCGGATGTTGATAACATTATCCTAGCATGTGGCGCGATTTTCTATATTGCAATATAGACAATCCGACGGGAGATGTTTATTGGACCTCGACGAGTTGCCTCGCCACGTTGAAATCAAAACTATTCGGCAAATATAAATTTAACGTGGGTAACGAATGGACTTTATCCATGAAATCAATTTTATGTAATATGCCATCAATAATCTAAATATCTAAAAATGAATTTTATAAATATAACGTGTTTTAATCTCGAATGCGTCGAAAATACCTGTTCACTGGTCAAAATTCCACCGCGTCATTTTGGAACAACAATAATAGGTATTTCCTGTTCAATAGTCGTGCTGTTGACGCCTCCGGTAAAAACCACCACCAAAATCCAAATATAAACGTAGCACGTTTATTTCAATGCCTGGATATAAATGCTTTAACACAACTTTTGTTTGTAAGTGCTCAATTCGATTAAGACGAGTACTCAATATCGAAAACCAACAAATTACCCTAATTTAATTGCGTCGGTTGCCAGCGTAGCCCAGGGACTCAAAATTGTCCAGGTTAAAACCAGTTGTTATTATAGAAAAAATGTCGCTATCGACATTAAAAATAAAAAAAATCGAAAGCGACCCAAACTTAAACGCCAAAAGGCCGGTGGTTGTCATAGAGAAAATCGCTGCACATCAGCGGTTCCAAAAAGTCTGTTGGACGACCTAAAAAACAAATCAGGGCAAATGATAATTCACATCAAAAAGCGGTCGAAGAATAAGGTTGAAGGGTAAAGGCGTCCAGTGCCTCGCAATGTCGTGTATTGCGTCTACTTATTCATGTGTGAACAACCGCGAGAAATTCAGGTCTGATATTGATAACATTATATTAACAGAATAGGTATCTATATTGCAATACCCCACGTCTAACGGGACAGGTTTTTTGGACCCCGACGAGTTGCCTCCCCATGTTGAAATTCAACATTATTTGGCAAATATAAATATAACGTGGGTAACAAATGGACTTTATCCATCAAATCAACTTTTTTTTTTGATGCCATCGAAAATCTAAAAATTAATTTGTTAACGTGTTTTATCCGGAATGCGTCGAAAATACCACGAACTTCCTGTTCACTGGTCCAAATTCCACCGTGTCATTTTGGAACAGCAACCCAAGAATATGTATTTCCTGTTTAATAGTCGTGCCGTTGACGCCTCCAGCAAAAACAACCACCAAAATCCAAATATAAACGTAGCATCTTTATTTCAATTCCTCGTTATTAATGCTTTAACACAACTTTTGTTTGTAAACGCTCAATTCGATCAAGGCGAGTACAGCATGCATCGGCTTACAGTAGGTACTCAATATCGAAAACCAACAAATTACCCCAATTGTAATTGCGTCGGTTCCCAGAAAGGAATGTTTAATGATGTTCAAAAATATATTCTAGCTTGTGATACTTGTAAAGCTTATAAATGTCACCGTAAAATTGTCAAATACGTTATATTGTAATATCTCTAGCGATATTGTAAAGTCTCGAATTATTGTCAAATGAACATACTGCTTACAATAAAACGCATTATTTTTCGTGAAATGCATGCGATGGTAGTCAACTCACGCGATGTGGAGAGAAGGAGGGGTCCCCCTTGCCCAGTGGTACCACTCTCATGAAAAGATACTGTACCATTCCTGAGAAATATCGATTAATATAACCTAACCTTAAAACACTTCATATTCCCCTAAACAGCGTAGTCGACGGAGCCCCGCTTCGCGGGGCCCCTATTTCCCAGTGCAGGGTTTAAAGGAACCTAACTAACCTAACGGGGGGGTGCCCCAAGTCCCGTTTATGGGGGCAAGAGATACTTCCGTATGTTCAGTTGACAATAATTCGAGACTTTACAATATCGCTAGAGAGATACACGTTATATTGTAATATAACGTATTTGACAATTTTACGGTGACATAAACATACCACTCAACCTCCTTTTGGTATTATGGTTAACCCTAAAAAAGTCGATCGTCCTATGTTAATGCTTTCCGTAGATATTATAGGTATATTGCCTAAGGCCTTCGCCACACTAGACCGAAATTCCGTCGCCGAACTTCCGCGGCGGAACGCCAATACATGTTATTGCATATAAAATACAAATAACGGGCACACTACGCCGAAGATCGGTCGTTCCGTCGCGGACAATCCCGCGCTCGGCGCGGACCGTCACTCGCTCGCGTCTGCTCGGTCGTCCGCGCACCGATCTTCCGTCAGCGTAAGATCGGCAACGTCGCATTACATGTATTTTTATGCATCGCGCCACATTCAGCGGATAACTCGCAGTGACGACGCACGCACAGGATGTTTGACACTGAACGATTTATTATCGAAGTGCAAAATAGAGTTTGCCTTTGGGACTCTAGGGAAAAGCCGGATAGAACTGCAAAGAAACGAGCATGGGAAGAGATAGCGAAAATATTGTACGACAATTGGGATAGTGAAATAGAAACAAAACAGCGAGAACTTGGTGAGTTTATCACTTTATTAATTTTCTATACCTAGGTATATCTAATTATAAGTACTCGTATGCATGTAGGTACTAATTGAAACTATCATTCATATAAACCTACATAACAACGATTATATCAGTCACCTTACCTAAATGAAGTTGTGTTGCCACTCTAGTTTACCTTCTTCCATAAAATATTTTTTAAATAAATCTCTCGTATTTATGGCATTAGAGGGTCTAGATGTATTACAGTTTGGTAATGTAGGTAGATCAGAAGTTAACAATTCGTCGTTGCAGTTCAAACCGTCTCGTCTCCGTACAAAGTTATGAAGAACACATGTTGTTTTTACTATCTCTGTAGCAAAATCCGGGTTAACAAGTATGGCCGTATGAAGAACTCTCCACTTGTTGCTCAATATGCCGAAAGTACATTCCACATAACGCCTTGCACGAGATAGGCGGTAGTTAAACGTACGTTTTTCTATGTCTAATGTTTTATTGGGGTAGGGTCGCATAACATGTTTATGTAAAGCGAAAGCCTCGTCAGCTACCAGTACATATGGTAGTGCTGGGCCGGTAGTACCGGGGAGTATTTTATCCTCGGGTAGGTCTAACATGTCATGGTAAAGTTTCTGTCCGAAATTTGAACTTCTAAATACATTACTATCAGCTTCTTTTCCAAAAGATCCAACATCGATAATAATGAAGCAATAATTAGAATCTGCGGCTGCCATAAGAACAATTGAAAAAAACTTTTTATAGTTAAAAAAGTTAGATCCGCTGTAGTCAGGATTAATTATTCTTATATGTTTACCATCCACAGCTCCTAAACAGTTTGGAAAATTTGCGTATTTATAGAATTCTTCTGCCACTTTTAAAAACGATTCCTTATTTGGCTCGGGCATTTCAAGTGGTTGCAGTACTTTCCAAATTACTTCAGAAGTTTCTTTTATTATTTCTGCAACAGTCGATCGTCCTATCAAAAAATCGTGAGATAAACTTACAAAATGCATTCCGGTAGACAAATACCTGAAACAAAAACAACGTTCAGCATCATCACGTTTTCCCGCCAGTGGCTCCCCCAATCTAAAATAATTAATTAAACATTTATAAACGAACTTATGAAAAATCTGCTTCGGTCAATCCCTCAAGACTACATTTAACAATGTTTCGCATCGATTCACATAATTTACTAGTGATGCCAACTCTCACCTTCGGCGTATAAACAGAAAAGTGGCACCTTTGCCTTCAAAATTCGAAGTTAAGAGTTCGCATCGCTAATACACTATGTGAAAACATAGTTAAATGTAGTCTTGAGAGGGTCAACGAAGCGGATTTTCCATATGTGGTATAGATAAATTATAGTAATTGTACTTATAATTAATTATTTTCTATTGGGGGCGCCACTATCGGAGCTATATCACCCTAAGCTAAGTTATTTCGACATTTTGTTGATACTTATATTATTTAATTTTACAGTGGATGAACTTCAAAAGAAATGGAAGCACTTAAGAGATTATTACGTAAAAGAAAAAAAACAAGATAATACAAGAAGTGGAAGTGCTGCACCTAAGAAACGTAAAAACTCGTACATTGAATTGCTTCGATTCTTGGATGTGGTGAAAGAGTCTCGGGTCTCATCGGGGAACATAAGCGCTCCGGCAGGTGATAATGACCAAAATGAAAATTCTTGTGATGAAATATCAACTAATACAAACACTCAACCAAGAAATGCAAACGCACAAGAAACTGTAACTGAGAATTTTATTCCACCTCAAACTGAAGAAGTTTCAGGGACCTCCCAAATGAAAAAAAAACCTAAAATGACAGCCTTTCAACAGAGTTTAATTACAGCAATGAATAAAAAGCAACAATCACCTAAAGCAGCCGAAGAAGATGCCGACACGAAATTTTTACTTTCTTTACTTCCTCAAATTAAGAGCCTAAATGAAAGACAAAATTGTGAGTTCAGAATGGAAGTGATGAATTTGATTTATAAACTCAAATATCGTAACTCATTTAACATGTCACATAATCAAACGTATTCTTACAACCATCCTGGCTATAGTACATACGAACAATCACCTACAACATATAGTATACCTACAGGAGATGTGTCACCGCCGGTGTACCAAGGATATACTACGAATTCAAACAGTGCAATCTCCTATTCGACCATACAGTCACCCGAATCTATTGAAACTCAAGTACGTCCAATTCAATCAGCTGAAACTGAAACAGCACACTCAATTGAGGAAATAGACGAAATATTTCAAAATAGGTCCACTTAATTGAGATAATAGTGGAAATGTTGCAGCAATTTAATTCAATAAAAAGTTAATATACTTAAGTAATTAATCAATAATTTGTTTTATTTCATATACATATAAATAATATTTATCTTACCTTAATGTAACGGTCAGCCTTTCTTCGGGAGGTATAGCTGTTCTAAGTTTTGTATTTTGCTTGGTAATATAGTCCTTAGTTAAATTCAGCAATACATCAAAAGATTGTATGGACATACGATAATATTCCAATGATTTATCTGGATTAAGTCTTAGTTGCATATACAGGGTATGAAATTGCCCAATTTCTAGTCGAAGAGTATTTAAGGGATGAACCCAATATTTACGCTTTCTTCTTCTTTCTTCTTCTAATGCTTCATAAATAGCTATCACTTCTATCGGATCCATCACGAATTCACGACCACACCGTATAAGCGCAGGCAGCCGACTGATGATCTGCCACTGAATATTCAGTGTGGCTGGTACCGTATAGAACGGATTGACCGCCGCGGAAGTTCGGCGACGAAATTTCCGTCTAGTGTGGCGAAGGCCTAAATCTTATTCTGGACATAAGTATATTCTCTCCGTTGTTGATGTCTTTACTAAGTACTGCTGGATTTTTCCTATGATAAATGCTACTACTAGAGTAATCAATAAACTTTTTGAAAAAGAAATATTTCTCAAATTTGGTTGTCCCAAGATAATTGTTTGTGATAATCGTACACAATTCACTTCTAAATATTTCGTGGAGTTTTTGAAAGGTTTTAATATCAATAAAATATTTTACAATACTCTATACACGCCTCAAAACAATACTGTTGAGAGATACAATAAAACTGTTGAAACTTGCATAGCTTGTTTTGTCAAAGACGATCATAGAACTTGGTCTAAATATTTGCCTAATATTCAACTAGCTTTGAATAATAGTGTGAATCTGGCTACAGATTTCACACCTCATTTTTTAATGTTTGGTAGAGAACTTATTTTTGATGCTTCTTTCGTTTTAGTGATTCTATCAAATTCAAATTCAAATTCATTTATTTCGTGAACACAGGGTACATATATGTAGAAGATGTTATAATAAATAAGATCCGAGCTGTGCCCCGCCAAAAGGCATACAAAATATCTAAGGATGTTCCTGAACATCATACAAAGAAGAAATAATCATAAAAAAAAAAAAAAAAAAAACATTACATTTAACAATTCAAAAGTACAATCACAAATAATTATAGATAAAATCAAAATTAGATAAAATGTCAAATTAAATAAAGGAAAAGGAACGAAAAATACAAAATAAAAATGTCAATGCCAACAATTAATTAATACAACAATAATCAAGATTAACAAAATAATTTATCATTTTCACATACCATAAAAACAGATTCAATTTGGAAAGAATTAAAATTAAATCAAATCAAACAATAAAAAAAAAATAAACAATAAACAATTATTTATATTATTCACAATGCGGTCAACCAGACATTAACACTTTAAAAAACAGTAAAGACGACTGAAATAATAAAAACGTAGTAAACTCATTTTAAGTCTAAAAATTCCTTTACTGAGTAAAACGACTGTTCATTAAGAAATTTAAATAATTTATTTTTGAATTTAACGATGTTATTGCAGTCTCTGATGTCCCTCGGAATTTTATCATATATTTTAGGCGCCATGACAAATGTACTTTTCCCATATAGAGCAGTTTTATATTGCGTACTTAGTTTTGTAAATATTCTTGTTCTGTTGCGTGATCTCGTCACTATTTCAAACAAATGTGTGTGTTTTTTGATAAAGAGGGCCATTTCAAAGATATACAGTGACGGTACTGTGAGTATTTTTAGTTTTGTAAAAGACTGCTTGCAGCTCTCAGTTTTTTGTAGACCGCATATTGCACGGATGCATCTTTTCTGACATTTGAAGACCTTATCCCAGTTAGTAGCATTGCCCCAAAAAATGATACCATACCTCAAACGTGAAGCAACATATCCGTGATAAGCCACAAGTAACGTCGGGAGACCAACCTTTTTTGCCAACATGTATAGAGCATAGGATGATTGCGATAGTTTTTTGCAGACAAACTCTATATGACTCTGCCATTTTAAATTATTGTCTATATGGAGACCAAGAAATTTTGTCGTCGTGGTCAATTCGACTTCCTTTCCTTCATGTTCAATTTTAGTATTAAGTTTCTGATTTGTACGTTGTTTAAATTGGACTATTTTAGTTTTTTCTAAGTTAATTAATAAATTGTTGCTTTTTAACCAATTAATTATTGAGGCAAGACTGGTATTTATATCATTTTCATTATTGTAAACAGCTGTACAGTCGTCTGCGAATAGTATCATTCGATTAGTTGTTGACTTAGGCATATCATTTACATATATTATAAATAAAAGTGGTCCCAAAACACTGCCCTGTGGTACTCCAAATTTGACCGTCCTAGGGGTGGAACTAAAACTTTTTTCTTCTTTAGTGTATGTGCAAGTTCTACTAACTTTAGTTATTTGAGTTCTGTTACTAAGGTACGATTTAATTAGGTCAAGAGCAATGCCCCTAATGCCATAGGCTTCCAACTTGTTCAAGAGAATCGCATGATCGACAAAATCAAATGCCTTGGACATGTCCATGAACAAAGCATAAATTGGCTGTTTAGAATCTACTCTTGGGTATATCATACTTAAAAAATCATAAATAGCTAGGTTAATTGACATATTCTTACGAAAACCTCTTTGCTCGTCGCAGAAGATTTTATTTCTCTCAAAATAAGTGTATAGGTATAGGTATATATATGACTTTCTCAATTATTTTAGATAATACCGGAATCAGGGCTATTGGTCTATAATTTTTCATGTTATTTCTAGCGTCTTTTTTATAAAGTGGTTTAATAATTGTCGTTTTCAATATAGAAGGAAAAGTACCTTGCTCAAAACATAAGTTTATAATATAACTGAGTACGGGAGCAATACAATTGCTAACATATTTTAATACCAACACGCATATATCATCATAACCTGTGCTTTTTGTATTCTTCAAGTTTTTTATAATAGAACAGATCTCAGTTGGATCAGTTGGCCTTAAGAAGAAAGAGTGTGGAGAGGAATAATTACATGTTCTTTGTTTTGAATCGTTGCTCGAGACATGCGACACAGCCAAATCTGCATAATAATTATTGAATGACTCAGCTATTAGTTGAGGATCTTGAATATTTGTGTCATTTATTAGTAATTCTGCAATGTTGTGAGGTAAGTTATATTTGTTGTTATTAATTACATTCCACGTGGCTTTTGATTTATTAGTGGAGTGTAGGATAGAGTAATTATTTTGAGATTTCTGTGTTAATTTAATGATTTTACTATATCTTGCAGAATATTTTTTAAAATTTACCTTATCTGTCGCGTTTTTAGTCAATCTATATTTCCATAAAAGAGACCGTTTCCGGTGACTGCATTTTTTTATGCCACGAGAGAGCCATTTTGGTCGTGTTTTGGTATTAATTTTCATTCTAGATACAGGAAAGCATAAGTCATAGAATAGTTTAAACAAGTCATGGAAAATTGTAAATGCTTCATTTGCATCACTAGCTTCATACACTTCGTGAAACTTAAGTTGATCAAGGCAATTCTGAAACTTTAATAAATTGGCTTTAGAATACTCTTCTGTGCACGAACCAGTGGTCAAAAAAGCAGGTCTTTCTTACTGGACAGCATAAGATCTGAGCTTTATGATCAGACAGTCCCAGCTCTACAGTGTCAGATTGGGCACCGTGAATGTTATGAAAGATGTTATCAATACACGAGCCACTGTTGGGTCTTGTGGGTTCGATTATAGATTGTTTTAAATTAAATCCAATTGTTGGCTGCTCTAGCTCTAAAGTGTGCCTATTTCTTTTTAACATATCTATATTAAAGTCGCCACAAACCACGAGCTTTTTGTTACCAGTTTTAGTGAGGATAGACAGGATATCATTGAAATGATCAAAAAATATGTTTAAGTTATTACTCTTCGGCACTCTATAAAGACACAGTATAATTAAGTTGTGATCTAATAGCTCAATTGCACAGGACTCAATAACATTGGCGATATTAAATTTCTGAATTGTTGTAATTACTTCATATTTTAAATTACGTTTCACCAATATACACGTACCCCCTCTGCGTTTGTTACGAGAGAAATAAGTTGCTAGGACAAAGTTTGGGATCTGGAGAAGGTCTATGTCATCTTGTATCATATTATGCTCTGAGAAACATAGTACATCGATAGTTTTGCCTGTCTCTGCCAAGTCATCCAAGCCTACCGTAAATAGGTCTGATTTAGAAAGAAGTCCGCTTATGTTTTGGTGCAATATATAAATACGGTTATAAACGAAATAAATCATCGCAATTATTAGTGCTCACCTTGACTGGTTCTCTAGCCGCCGAAGGCGTCTCTAACGAAATATTTTCATTTAAGTTAATGTCTGTTTGAGTGCTCTGATCAGCGGATGCCAAATTATGGGTTTTATCACATTTGTTGGTCCGCTCACTTAAACAATTATTAATATTAACATTAGATGATGATACAATACAACATTTTGATTTATAAGATAAGCGCAAAATTTCCCTTAAGACATATCTACTTAAATAAACGGTTAATTGATGACGTCTGGGTTTATATTTATAGAAATCCATCTCGACAAAAACAGTATTTAAGTGGTTATTACAGATACTTCGTAGTTCTTTATTCAGATTAGCTTCTTTAAGGTATTTACAAAATGAAGCCTCGCCTACTAGGATATTAGTGTTTTTAACTGATTCTACCCATGATTCCAATCTATGCCGTATCTTAAAATGACTGTCATCGTTTGTAAATCCAAGTATAATCACAAAATCGTTCATAGTTAACTTTGAAATGTCTGAAGCACAGGAGGAGAGAAGATTGGGCAGTTTGGCTCCAGATTTCCAGAAGCAGAATACACTGTATTGGAGTCCGAGTAGTTGTTGTAAAGTCTTCCGAATGTTGTAACCCTGGTTGTCTGCTAAAACAATCACTCTAGATTTCTGAGATGTACGAGGCGACGTTACTGGTCCCGTATTTGTATCTGTTTCTTCCAGTGAGACTGATTTTTGTGGTGGTATGTGTGTAATTGTTGTCAGACATTCTTTTGATATTGTATCATCGCTCAAAGATATATTTTCTATAGTAAATGTTGTTGATTTTTCGTTAACAGTACCTGGATTGAAATCAACGGGGTTTTTAAGAAGTTTCTCCAGTTCTTCCGTTATTTTTTTGTTAGTTTGTTTTAATAATGTAATTTGATGAATTAAATTATTTATTTTTCTTCTGCGCCTTCTTATCGATTATTATCGATAATTTGGATGAACTGGAAGTCTCCAATAGAGCTCACTATGCCGATTTTCTTAATTCACTTATTAATATTTTTGCTAAGGTTCAAACTCATTTATTAAAGGCTTATCAGCAGCGTAATGCTCGCTATTATAACAAAGGGCGCAAAGTCATTTCTTTTGGTGTGGGTGATGTCGTGTGGAGAAAGAGTTTCGTACAATCTCATGCACCTACTTATTTTTCGGCAAAACTTGCTCCTAAGTTTATTAAATGTAAAATTATTGAAAAGATCTCTGATAATGTTTATATCCTGAAAGACCTTAACAAGGGTACCACTGGTCGTTATCCTGTTAAGGATATAATTAAATTTTAATTAGGTTTCCCAATGTTAGTCTTGATTTTGATAATTTTGTTTGAAGGTCGCTTTTGATAGTGTGAAGTACGAAGGGATGGATGATAGGTTATCGGCGATTTGAATGATGTATGTTAGGTAACTTCTTATAAATTTATTGAATTTGATTTCTTAACATTCTAAACCACAACTTAGGATTTTTTATTGACTTTTTCAGCCCATACGAATACATTTTCCATATCGAAAGATCTTATTACTATTTACTTTTTATACAGTCTTGTATACATTTTTTATTTATACTTTCTTGTTTACAATTTTTTATTTATACTTGTATACAAAATATTTTTATTTATATATATTATGTAAGGTGTCAATCAACGACTGCGAACATTCGGTCAGTACCTAGTTACCTAGATATTTGCCTGTCCAAAGCCAGATTTAAAGTATGAAGGGAAAATGGATTGGGATTGGAAAGGTCATTGACCCGCACACATGTTCTGCGATAAGCGCATGACGCACACGTTGCGAAACTTAGGCGAAGTTTTTGGTATGGATCTATCTGTTATGTATTAGTGTTTTCTTTTTGTTCATATGTTTATTAGTATCATGTAAGCATGGACTATTGCGGGTTTGAATAAGTCCCTCGTTTAAACTAACATAATTACTGTATAATGGAATTGATGTCAAGTAAGGCTATCTCTTTCTCTCTCTCTCTCTTTCGAGCAAGATCTCAAATAGAATTTCTATTTGAGATCTTGCTCGAGCTAGGGCAGATCAGTTTTTTAGAATTTCCTCCCTGCTAAGAAAAGAGACAAAAGACATAGGTCCGACCAGTCGAAAAAATCGGTAAAGTTTGCAGACTGATGCATCAAATAAGAAAAAAATCAAATAGAAACAAAATAATGATTGGGGTTACTGTCTTGGGTCTCCTATTATTTCATCGGAGAATTCCACCGTTCTATACCAGCAACTGCATAGGAGCTTAGAATGACTGGCCTATTAATTTCTTTATTTGCAGATTACAGTATCTGATCGTGCGTGCCATCTGGCTGGATGTTGGTTAGGCGCTCAGAGAGAAGCACGGCGTGGTAACGTTAATGATGACACCAGATCCCTACCTGGTAATTCCCACCCAGATCAAGAAGAATCTCAAGACGATGATGGACATCAGCCTTCTGGATATAATCCATCAGACCCAAGTCCTATTCGTTAAGCGGATGTGCAGAGCATAGTTTTACCAGAGAACAGACGAGCAGCTAATGCTAAATTGCTACAAAAATATTACTTGCCAATTTCAGACAAGACCCCTCAAAAGTTGCGTTATTAGTTGTAGCTTACCTTAAAAAAAATAAAAAATATATAAAAAAATATCTTGAGGGTTCTACCGGCACTTTTTTTTTAATGACTTAAATAACTCTCCAGTCAATGTCGTAAATTCTATTGTGTGTACTTTATTTCCAGTTTATTTTTTTATTTCATTAATACTGAAATCCTAAATTATAATTTTAGACAACGACAGAACGTTTCCAGTTAGGTATTGGTTTGGATCGAACTCGCAAAATTCACGTTTTGACTCACTTTTCTTTAATTCCCTACTTCTTATGTGAGGCAGTTCGTCTCATTTCTATTGCGATTTGGTTGCTGTATGGTGTCGTTCTGCACTTATATGTGATAAAATACGTGTTTTTTTACATACAATAATGGGTTCGAGACGAAGTGAGACTACTTGTGATATTTAAAGCACGGACTAAGGCCAGCAAAGATTTTGTTGCAATAGTAGGAAAAAGTCTCCTTTTTCTAAATTTAGGAAAATCTACTTTGATGGACGAACGGACATAATACTCATAAACGATAAAATTGGCAATCGGTACCACCGCAGAGACGTTTGCAAGCGCACATTTCAGGTCTCACAGAGCCGGAATCTATTTATTTGGGACATACGACGCCAAATCGTGGCACTGCTAAAGGAATTTATTGTCTCTTCTATCATACGAGTATCTTTGTTAGAAAATAAAGGGTTGAACTTGGAAGAGGTGATCTATATGGGATGCGATGGTACTCCTACGAATACAGGTTTGATGGGGGTTGTCATTCAATACCTAGAGAACTGTTTGAAGAGACCGTTGCAATGGTGTTTGTATACTTCACGCGAATGAATTCCCGCTTCGCCATTTGTTCATGTCTTTGGATGGTAGCACGTCTTTTTGTGCAGTGACTGGCAATTTGCTTGAATTACCTGATAATGTTGTGAAAGAACTAAGCACGGATCAAAAGTATCTCTACGAAATGTGTCATGCTATGATGGCTTGTTCCAGTTCTCCGGAGCTAGTGAGTCGCCATTCAGTGATCGAAAGAAACGCTTTTTAGCGCACTCGGAAAACTTGCTTACATGCCATGTTATTCGATAAAAGCGAAAGCGAGCGACCATATTCGAGAGCTTGCATCCCGCATACAGTGTGAGTCTTTATAATGTGCACATACTGAATCGAGGGAATCTTTGCTTAATTTTATCGACGGAAAAAATGATAAAAACATTCTAAATATTTTATTAAATTTTTAATGGATTTTTTATTTATTTTTTCGCTTCTGTGACTCCATGTATACAAAACGGTGTAACTTTTTAACTCGATGTTTTATCACGATGAAACAAACTCCATAATGATTGGAAGCAATTAGGAGTCCGCATTAAATGAAAATTGTGTAAAAAAACCGCCACCAATTAAAAATTAACACGTTTTTCCCGCAAAAATCTGTTTTTTTTTCATCAATTTTTGCAATAATCGTTAAATTTCTCAATAAGATGCCCCGATTACCTGCGTTTTTTATTACTTTAAATTATTTTTCATCGTATTAGCTATCCAATAGTAAAAATTGCACGGGTTTAACTCAATCCCATTATTTCTTATCAACAGCCAAGGAAAGGCCTAGAGCACGGCTACGCACTAATTGTTTAGCAGGTAGACGTCCTTTTTTGTTGAGAATGTGCGCGGGTCGGGGTGCGGGGAGGTAGGGCCAGCTGAAGGGACCAGAAGGGATGACAGCAGTGTTGCCATTTTAGTGCTTTCGGCACTAAATCTAGTGCATTTTTGGTATGTTCAGTGCGCATCCAAGATTTTTAGTGCCTAGTGCAATTTCTAGTGCTTTTTTAATGTCTGCTCTTTAATTATAAATAAATTAATATAGCGGCATTTTTCTGGAATCATTTCACCGCACACGCTATCACTCGCATTTACACAAGTTGGATATCGATGATGTCACCACACTAGTGTCGCTCTCTGCTCTATGGCCGGAGAATTTCCCGGAAGTAAATTCTTACGTCCGATTATTATGGTTTTTTTTTAGTACTCGGTCAACTCGTTCCTTACGCGTACGTACATACGTTTTGTTTTGCGTTCAGGGTTACATTGTGTCCCTTGATAAGTGTTTAGTTTGAACTTTTATACTTTCTATTGACTTTAAATATTTTGAAATGGAAGTACCACTTCAGAAAAAAACTGTGTATAAACAAAGGTATAAGGGGGAATGGGAAAAAATAGAAGACTTTAAACCTTGGTTGAAACCTGAAACTGGTGATGATACAAAAGCAATGTGTACATATTGCAAAAAGAGTTTTTCTGCAAGATTGGCTGATATTCAAAGACACCGTGATTCGGAAAGTCACAAAAAAAATGCGAAACCTTATTTAGACAAAAAGCAATTGCGTATGAATACGTTCACACAAAAAACAGATGTCAATAAACCCTCCCTTGAAGCTGAAGGTGCTCTTGCGATGTATATTGCCGAACACACATCTATTCAGGCAATTGATCACCTTACTGAATTATGTAAAAATAAGTTTTGTGATTCCAAAGCTACTACAGATATGAAACTACACCGAACAAAATGTACGGCCATTATTCGAGAAGTATTAGCACCCCATTTTAGAAGCACTTTAAAAAATGACGTCGGTGATAATTCTTACAGCTTGATAATTGATGAATCAACTGACGTGTCTGTTAAAAAATATCTTGGCGTTGTCATAAAATATTTTAGCAGCAGCCGTAATGAAATAATTTCTACATTCCTTGGTTTAGTCGAATTGGAATCGGCAGACGCCGAAGGAATAGTTACGGCGTTGACAGGATTACTTGAACTTTTTAACTTCGACAAAAGCAAGTTAATTGGAATAGGAACGGACAATGCATCTGTTATGACAGGAATTAACGCTGGTGTCCATAGAATACTGCAGGAAAGGTACTCTCTACCCAATCTCGTATTAATTAGATGTGTCTGCCATTCGATCCAACTGGCAGTGTCCCATGCTTCATGCGAAACGATACCAAGAAATATAGAATTTATGGTTAGAGAGACCCATAACTGGTTTAAACTTTCAGCAAAACGACAGGCCGATTATAAAGCATTATATGAAACATTAAATTTTGGAGAAGAACCTTTAAAGATTTTGCGAGTATGCAATACCCGATGGCTGTCAATAGAACCTGCAGTGTCTAGAATCCTTAGCCAATGGGATGAATTAAAATTACATTTTGAAATTATGAGAACTCGTGAAAACTGTTACCAAGCAGAATTGTTATACAACATGTATAACGATGAAAGAAACAAAATATATTTGCAGTTCTTATGTGGAACTCTAAGTAATGTTCAAGGAGCCATAAAAACATTTGAAAATAAAGTCTCAGACCCATGTCTGCTATATAATACACTCCATGACTTGATACAAAATTTGTGTACAAAAATAATAATAACACGACCGGGGATGGATTTTGTACGCATAAATGTCAGAGAACATCTTTCCATGAGTCCTTATCTTGGTTATAAGTTTGAAAAGGATATAAACGAGTCCTCTCTAAACGAGACAGAAAAAAATGGAATAAAGTCAAGGTGTATAGATTTTGTTATAAAATTAATACACGAACTGCAACAAAGAATGCCAGAGAATTTGAAATTGCTGAAAAACTCGATGGCATTATCAGTCTCTGTAATTTTAAAGCCCAACAGATTAATTTCTAACTTCATAGAGGTATTAGAAAGCCTAGGATATACAGACAATATAGATAATATTGTTCAGCAGTGGCAAACTGTTATCCTACAGACGTGGGAAAATACCAACGATACAGTGAAGTTCTGGTCTGAGGTTCAAGAATCAAGGGATGCAGCTGGCAACTGTCCATATAAAGATTTATTTAATGTTACCACTAAAATTATGAGTTTGCCGCATTCAAATGCAGATATCGAACGTGTTTTTAGTTTGATGAATGTGGTTAAAAGCAAGTTACGGAATTTATTGTGTTTAAAAACAATCAACGCAATCCTTATAATTCGCACGCAGCTGACTGCTATGAACAGCACATGCTACAAGTATGAACTGCCAAGTGAGGTTGTAAAAATGATTGGATCTTCCGAAAAATATAAAAAAAAAGGATCGAGCCAGGCTGGCCCGTCAAGGCAAGCAGATACCACAGAAGAACAATATTATGATTTTTTTTAGGTTTTCAAGTAGGTACAACACAATTGTAAGTTGATTGATTTAATGTCGTAGATAAGTATTAAAATATATTCAAAAGTAAGTTTTGAATTTTATATTATATGTCTTTCTTTTCAAATCCATGCCAATTTTAAATAGTGCTTTGAAGTCGAAAATACCACAGATCTAGTGCAATTCGCACCGCTTTTAGTGCTCTACAGACTTTGCCTTCTGGCAACACTGGATGACAGACAGGCAGTCGCTCCGAATTATTCGCCGCTGCTACATGTGTTTTTCTTTCATTCGCTGCTACCTGAGTTTCGTGACTTTCGTTCGCTGCTACGTGATGCCGCGCTTAAGTGAATTCTCCCCGGCACACATTGCCGACATTCATTTTTACTATGGGATGGGACGAGGAAATGCCAGAGCTGCGCGCGCAGCTTACATAGCTGCGTTTCCTAACAGGCAACCAGTGCCATCAACTCAACTCAACTCAACTCAAAGCATTTATTTCAATTAGACCATTACGGCACTTTTGAATGTCAAAAATACAAAGAAAAATCAAAGCTACAGTCACAGACACAAGGCATAATAACTTGAGAAAGTACTGTAGTTGCCCATTCCCTAGCGTAGATCTCTATGGAGAAGAACGGGCAAGAAACTCCATGGACACTCTTTTAAATCAAAATATAGTTACAAAATCTTGGTTACATCATTCATGTTGTGATTAAACATATATGTGAGAACGATGTACAAAGACGTGCACATTAAGAGCGTCCAGAGAAAAGATTAAATCAACATCATAAAAATAAAGTAATTAAAATTAACCGTGGCAGCTAAGAGATGACCAGTCTCAACTGACAGCGCCCGTTCACGAACATGACGCATGTATCAGCACCATTCAGCTCAACCATATTGAAGGGAACTAAATGACCCGACACACCCGCCGCCATCACCGAGACATTTGAGTGAGCATGACATTCTCTCAGCCGCCAAGGCTTATTCAAGTCAAAAAAAATAAAATAACTAGATGTAAATGGTGGCTTTACAGTGCATAGTACTCACACATGCGCTATGAAGTTATATAATACTAATATATGGAATCTATACAATGCAAGGATCTTTTTTACAATCTTCTGCAGCTTCCACAATAACTAAACTGGGAATCAATTGGTTTGCCCCTATGGTTGTGGAGCAGGACCAGCATTGAGCCAAGCATTTTTATCATCAATGTAATCCCCCAACTTATAATATGCTTGCCTACATAGTGTGCGTTTTATACAAGATTTAAACTTTGTCTCATTCAGTTGTAGAATGTGGGGAGGGATTTTATTGTAACATTTTAAACAGTACCCCATGAAAGTTGAATCTACTTTAGCAAGCCTGAAACCTGGCTGAACTAGTTGATCCCTATTTCTAGTACTATAGTGATGTCTGTCACCTCTTTTACTGAATAAATGCAGGTTTTTCCTAACGTACATGATGTTTTCATAGATATATTGACAAGGTACTGTCATGATATTAATTTTCTTGAACAGCTCTCTTAGAGAATCACGTCGACGTAAGTCATATATGGCTCTGACGGCTCTTTTTTGCAGAATAAATATAGACTCGATGTCTGCAGCCCGTCCCCATAGTAAAATACCGTATGACATAATACTGTGAAAATAACTATAATAGACCAGCCTCGCGGTATCGACATCAGTAAATTGACGGATTTTTCTAACAGCATATGCTGCTGAGCTCAGCCGTCCTGCAAGAGATGTTAAATGAGGGCCCCATTGTAGCCTTGAATCGAGCGCGATTCCCAAGAAAACCGTTTTATCGACAAATTCTAGTTTCTCTTGATTCAATACTATGTCACAATCACTACTTTTGACATTTGGTAGAGCAAATCTAATGCACTTAGTTTTTTTCCCATTTAGAACTAAATTGTTTGCGGTAAACCAATCATGGACCTGCAGTAAGGCGTTATTTACGTCGTCAAGATTAGTGGCACGTCTGTTTATCCTAAATATTAAAGAAGTATCATCAGCAAACAACACCATTTGCGGGTGGTTGTTAAATAAATGGGGTAGGTCATTTATATAAACTAAAAAGAGGAAGGGACCCAATATGGAACCTTGTGGTACACCCATTTTTACTTTTAAACCCATTGAATTCACGCCATTTATTTGTACCTGCTGCTGTCTATCACTCAAATACGATTTTATTAAACTGAGCGCAAGTTTACCTAAACCGTAATGCTCAAGTTTCAAGATCAGGGTTTCGTGATTTACGCAATCAAATGCCTTCGAAAGGTCACAGAAGATTCCTATGGCATCTTGTGCCTCTTCCCACGCAGTAAATATGTGTTTTAATAAAGTGACACCGGCGTCAGTTGTACAACGACCTTTGGTGAAACCATACTGCTGCTCGTGTAATATTTTATTGATGTTAAAATGGTTAAGCATTTGATTGAGCATTATCTTTTCAAACACCTTGCTGAAAACCGGCAACACGGATACGGGCCTATAGTTATTAGTGTCCTTACTGTCCCCGGATTTATCTGCCCGCAACTTCCAGGAAGTTCACAGAAGATTGTCTATCACTGGACTTGAATCAAGTAGAGATCGTCGCGAGCCGCCTCAAATAATTATTGATGTGGTTCGGGAACAAGCAGTACTAAGCGATTTGTTTGCTGATCCATCCTTAAGTACTAGACGACTGGCTCTTCGTCACGGAATATCACAAAAATCAGCGTGGCGTATTTTAAAGAAAGAAGGATTGCACCAGGTTGCAACCAAAGAGTGCAACATCTACATGAAGACGTAGATTGGCGTCCAAGGTGTGTGATGTCCACCTGGATTCAAAGAAAAACCAGAGCAAACCCAAACTTTCCGAAAACCATACTATGGATGGACGAATCAACATTTACCAGGGATGGTATTACTAACTGTCGAAATTTACACAGATGGTGGCCTGGAGGTCAAAACCCGAAATTGAAACGTTCATCGACTTTTCAAGTAAGATTTTCAATCAATGTTTGGGCTGGTCTTATCGATAACATGTTGATTGGACCAGTCATACTGCCGAGAACTTTGAACAGTGAAAGATTTTTAAGTTTGTTGACTGACGACCTACCTGAGTTATTGGAAGATGTACCACTGTCTTTGCGTCGAAGGATGTTTCTGCAGATGGACGGATGCCCTGCCCATTATGCCACAAATGTGAGATCATTTTTAAACGAAAATTATCGTGATAAATGGATTGGACGACTAGGACCTGTAGGGTGGCCTGCGCGTTCACCCGATTTAACGCCCCTTGATTACTTCCTGTGGGGGACCATGAAGCAACGCGTCTACAGTACTCCCATCAACAGTGAGGTCGATTTGCGTGATCGCATAATTAACTGTGCGAATGATATTCGCAATGATCCCGAAATGATAAGGAGAGCGACACAACAAATTTTAGTTCGCGCGGCTTTGTGCCTACAACAACGAGGTGGACACTTTGAGAACCTAATGCATTAAATTTTGTTTAAAATAATAAATGTTTTAATTGATCTCTTTTCCATTCATTGAACCCAAATAAATCATCCTTAAGAGAACAAAAATAGCGCGTTCGAAGTGCCATCTTTAACACTTGATAGAAAGTGTTGTGTTTGAGCTAAAAGCATACAATTTCAATTATTAGGTAGCTAATACGATGAGGAATAATTTAAAGTAATAAAAAATGAAGGTGATCGGGGCATCTTATTGAGAAATTTAACGATTATTGCAAAAATTGATGAAAAAAAAACAGATTTTTGCGGGAAAAACGTGTTAATTTTTAATTGGTGGCAGTTTTTTACACAATTTTCATTTAATGTGGACTCCTAATTACTTCCAATCATTATGGAGTTTTTTTTTTCATCGTGATAAAACATCGAGTTAAAAAGTTACACCGTTTTGTATACACTGGAGTCACAGAAGCGAAAAAATAAATAAAAAATCCATTAAAAATTTAATATTTTTTTTTGAATTTTTTTATCATTTTTTCCGTCGATAAAATTAAGCAAAGATTCCCTCGATTCAGTATGTGCACATTATAAAGACTCACACTGTATTATTAAAGGCCAGAGAAGCAGAAATGAGCAACTCATAGATAATACACTATATAATACCTAGTAGATGCGCAACTCTGGTTTTGGTTTTTGAAACTGTGTATCCAAACTGTTAGATGGCGCTGTTAGTTTTTGTTCAACCAAATAAATAAAAAAGAAATTCTGAGGATTCGAACTTGTGAACTATTAGTCACAAGGGCAACAGCTGTCACCGCTAGGCTATCTACTTCACTAGCAAGTTGTCTAAAATAGCTGTTCTCGTTATGACAGTTGAAAAGTTGATGTACCTAAACACACAGATGGCAGCATTATCTATGAAAATTTTGTTTGAAGCCAATGTATGGAAGTTTCACCTCCCTGGAGCAACTCTCGCAAGGTTTTCAAAGCACCAGCTTAACTTCTGAGCGCGAGATTACACTGATATAATATTTTGGCATTTTGCGACACTCCAACTATGAACTTAGAATTAAGGCTGAAGAACACAGCCTCGCCATTGTTGACTTTCCCTGTCACACACAGTCAGTGAAAAGATGTGTCAAACTAGTGACGGAGGCTTCATAGATAATACACTATAGGTACACCGTGTTCCTGAGGTTATACATTAACTTCGGCATGGTATTCAGACCATTAAATTTACCATTTTTTACTTTTTTTTTACAATTTTTTTTTACTTTTTACCATTTTTTTTTCACTTTTAGTGGCAATAAGTAAAAACATATAGTGTCCATCTTAGATTACAAACTCATTTTTATCACAACACAACACAAAATGCCTCTAACTTCAAAAAAAAAATTCAAAAATCAGTTTCAGTCTTCTAAATTCAGTTTGATAGTTTTGGCTGCACAAAGTGGCAACATCTCACAAATAAAGACTCTTTCTCACAGCACAACATAATTAAATTGGTTAAACTTAAATTACCAATAACTTAAAAAACTATGCCATTTAAACTACTACTTGGTTCCTTTGTACGATATGTTTAACAAGAGCTATAGAAGTATTATTCAAAATTAATGTATATCCTCAGGAACACGGTGTATAATACAAGATAAATGCGCCACTCTGGTTTTCGTTTTTGAAACTGTGTACCCAAACTGTTAGATGGCGCTGTTAGTTTTTGTTCAACCAAATAAATACAAAAAGAAATTCTGAGGATTCGAACTTGTGAACCGCTAGGCTATTTATTTCACTAGCAAGTAGTCTAAAATAGCTGTTCTCGTTATGACAGTTGAAAAGTTGGTGTACCTAAACACACAGATGGCAGCATTATCTTTGAAAATTTTGTTTGAAGCCAATGTATGGAAGTTTCACCCCCTGGGAGGCTTCTGAAAGTGTCATGGACGCTACAGCTTGGGATGGTTTATTAGGAATAGATTAAAATCTCGCGCGGAGATGCCTAATTTTGAGCACAAAAACTAGTTCTGTTTTTAAAGAAGCCATTGATTTATTCGGTTTTCAAATATTTTAAAACTTGCTTTGACTCATTGGTGTACCCATAATTTTAATAATAACCATTTACTTCTTATTTTTGTATGATTTATAGTTCATTCAGTTAGGAACCCCTAAAAACGGAAATTTTGAAAAACTTCAATGACCGGTAGAGGCCTCAAGATGACAGATATCTAATTCAATTTTCAACCGACTTCCAAAAAGAGGAGGTTATCAATTCGTCTGTATGTTTTTCTTTTTTTTTATAACATTCATAATCTGTGTCATAACGTAACTTTTGATACCTCTTGCGTAGCCATAGCTCAAAAATAAAAAAAATCCCATACATGGACGGGACACCCTAATCTACATACATTAAAAGGCGGACTACATGTTCCAAAAACAAAGTAATTCCCTACATAAATACAGGAACTTGCTAAAATATTTTATGATTGTTGCATGTGATGGATATATTGTTGATTGCTTTGGCCAATATAAAGCAACTACATCAGACTCTGAAATTATGTCCACTCTCTTTTCCTCTGGCAGTTCTTTAAGATCATTCGAAGAAGATGATGTGTTCATTCTAGACAGGGGTTTTAGGGACAGCATAAGTTTTTTTTAATTTCAACCCTAACGTGTGATATATTGTTGGAAAGGTATTTAAAAATGAATACGGGTTTACTGAAATCATTTTTTGATAATGTCAATAATTTCGGAAGTAATCGCTCCAAAAGTAAAAAACAATGTGTCCCCCTCCCCCTTAACTTTTGAACCATAAGTTTAGAAAATATGAAAAAATTCTGAAAAGTAGAACTTTATAAGGACTTTCTAGGAAAATTATTTTGAACTTGGATGGAAACAAACTTTTCTACCAAAAAGACAAAAAGTTGTACAAAATAATCTCTGGACTAAACTTCGTTTACATATTTTATTATCCTGAAAACTTAAGGACTTAACGACTTATTTCAAACAAAAAAAGAATTATTAAAATCGGATTGAATTGAACACTTAAGCGAGAGACAAACCGGGCCCACGTACGCAACGTATGCGATGCAACGTGGGAGAATTGGTGTGCACACTTGATGGCTGGGTGAAAGAGGCTGTGGATGCCCATTTTAAACAGGATTTTAAACTTTTTAGGCCAGAATACTTACATCGGTCTCTACCACACATCGCCGTAGTAGCATTAAACATTTTTATACACATGTTTGATGAAGAACCAATTTCTGTCATAACGGCAGATCAAGATTGTCTTATTATTGACACTAATCACAGACAGGCCTCCCACGATTTCATCCAGTATATTTTTCCATAGTAAAGATATTTATATTCATATTTTTGGGAAACACATTGCCTGTCTGCTCTAGATTATGCTAAATACATATATGTTTGTCCCCATGCTAGCAACTAGATATCGTTTGCAAGCTCAGCAGTCTATACCCACAGAATGAGTCATTTATGCTTTGGAATACAGAATAAAACTTGCCTCCAAATCGGCAGTACGTCTTGTCATTTTTATCCTCAGTAGAAAACCTATTTTTCCATTTATCACAATATGGAAGCTCATACAGAAAGCTGACTGAAGTAAAAAATACACCAATGACAGGAATTCTCTCACAAAATGCGACATTTTGTAGCATTCGGCATATTTGTTGCAAGTGAAATTTCAAAACTGGCATTTTTAGAATGCTATGCTATGAAAGAAAGGCATATCCACAAATAAGACAAAATAACACACTGAGATTTGGTAAGTCTGGTTGTTGGACTTAAGATCTACTGACTACCCATAACAACGGACAAATATCTACAAAAGAGAGACAGGACCAACAGCATTATACTTTCTGAGACTACATGGGAACTGAATGAATGAACAGACCAAGAACTAACAGCACCAGTTAACACTAGAAAGTATGGTTAAACTAGCTACTAAGTGCACTTTTTGAAAAAAACCATTTTGATTTTAAGTTCCCTTTGAAGACAAAGTATCTTTTGATGTGTTTGTTGCTCATGTCCTTAAGCAAACACTGTCACACTCCTCTATACTACTACATCATTATCTGGTCAGTGGATCGACATGGAAAATCCATAGATATGTTACAACCTAATCTAAACAAAACCCATTCAATACTTAGCAATGAGAATTTTCAGTTGACCACATAAACAAGACAGTAAAAAGTTAAAAAACTACACACACTTGATCGTACACATGACCATAATCATTCTTCTGTTCGTTACCAAATAAAAACATATACGTAATTATCTGTGATACCGTTTATCCACGAAGTCTACAATTTTAGCCCAACGCAACAAACATTTGTGTAAAAAGTGTTTATATAAAACAAGCAATGCACAAGACACGCCTGACAACCGAAAACGGTGTAGGTTATACGACACGGAACACAAGGTGGTTTATATTATTAATATAAGCGTTATTAATCTACGAAAAGCCTAACGACAGAGAGAAAGTGTGTAAATTTGCTTGCATAATATAAACAGCAAGCCTGCCCAGTACTCACGCTTGAGCTAAATAAACAACAAGGAATCTGGAATCATTCCAGATTCCTTGTTGTTTATTTAGCTCAAGCGTTAGTGACTGGAATGGCCATTTTGACACTTTGACAGCAGGTGTCTATGGGTGCATTCCGAGATATGAAATAATCACTCACAGCGCTCACATCAATATTTTGCGTTCCGATTTAGTTTTCACGATTATGACAGCTAAGATCTGTCATTAGGTCATTTGACAGCGATCACGGTGATATTATTTGGGGCATGGTCGGTGTTATCGCATGATGCCGGGTGTCATGACGTCACCTATGACTATTCAAGGAACATCGATATCGCGCTCACGGTAATTCGGTACGGGTTTATGGACGCTCACATTGTTTACAGCCTATCTCGGAACGCGGCCATGAATCAGGCAGATCAGGTTTTTTTTTAATTATCTTTATTCCTGAACAGTCATACAAAGTCTTTTAGTCGCAATCATAGGTATTAATTAACCAACACAAAAATACACTTCACTCATATTCGTTATACCTCTGGTCCTCTGTCTAATTACATTTCAAAACTGTCAACCAAGCATTCTGTCCATGAAACTAAGCTACGCATTTTTTTTTTCTTCAGTCACGTTTTGTCGTATAACCATTGCAGATACACGAAAATGGATTTGAAAACAATTGTGTACCTGGGTTGTTTCTTCCAAAACAGCCTAAGTTGGAGTACTCAAAATCTCAGAACTTTTGGTCAAAACGTTTTTGACCTTAAAAAAGTTATTCTTACACCTTTAAGAACTTGGAGGGTTGTATTAATGATTATAATTCTGTAACTACATAAGTCTTATACGAGGAACGACTTTGACCTTGAAAAATTTCGTTCCTCGACCATTAAGAACTTGGAGGGTTGTATTAATGATTTCTGTAACTACATCAGTCTTGCAGTCGCGAACAATATTTTCATCAACGTACAACTTAGCACTGACCTGCAAATTACAAAAAACTTCAGAAAATTTGAATTTCTTAATGCGAACATAAATGTGCTGAACGGCTGATATTTTTTTCGCGATTTCAGGTTTGGTCCCTTTGTATAAAACGATTGCTATCATGAGCATAATACTGTGTTTAAGTTTCGTAATACCAATTACCAGTCACCCTATCTACCTTATAAACTAACATATATAAATTAAATACTAAACGAACTTAATTAATTAACACTATGTTAGCAATACTTCACTTAGTCACACTTTACTTGTATCGCCTGTCCAGTGGTACTTGACCGCGGAAGCGACGGAACACTACAGACCTAACCTTAAAACACTTTACATTTCCCTAAAAAGCGTAGTCGACAGATTCCCGCTTCGCGAGGCCCCTACTTCCGAGTGCAGGGTTTAGAGGAACCCAACGGGGGGTGCCCCAAGTCCCGATTATGGGGGCAAAGATACTTCCTTAAGTTCAGTTGACAATATTTCGAGAGTTTACAATATCGCTAGAGAGATTACAATCTAACGTGTTTGACAATTTTACGGTGACATATATAAAGAATCTTTCACCTTTTTTTTATAAATCCTGTAACTGGACATTAGATTTTTATTTTTTATTTTGTCTGTTCATAACTCAAAAGTGTAGAATATTGATTGTGTACACTAGGACTAATATTATAATGTCTGTACAATCCCTATTCCATATTAGTTGTGGTATCTCTACTTTGTCTGTGGTCGTTTTCTGAAATCCAAGCAAATGGGCTCTTTTATTGAAAACTAGCTTCTGGCTTCGCCCGCGTGAAGTTTGATTATTGTCCCATGGGATCTTACTACCGGGATAAAAAGTATCCTATGTTTTAAAGAAGTGACTTTAAAATAATGATTAACTTCACAACTTGTCACTTGGTTGATTAACTAAAGTATAAAGTTTTAGATATAATATAATTATGAGACATAACGTTATCGGTTTCGTCACCCACAATGCCTACAGAATAAAAAAATAGGAACTTAAATAATAATACTAATAATAATAATTGATAATAATAATAATAATTAATATATGGTTTTGGCAACCCAGAGTCAACAAGTCGTTGTCATTCAAGAATATTATATTTTTTTTGCATTTTAACAATTTACAGATATAATTTTAACAAACCAAATACCAGCTCCGTTTTTATAAATACAATAGTTTTAAATTCATATATAAACAACAAAATGAAGTCCATAAATTACATCAAGATCCGTAAAAAAAAATCTGTGACCCGAAATGACATATGTCAATGACTGAATTGGACTGAATAAACGAAATAATAAAATATAATGAAGAGTTGAAGTTGAAGTTTGAACAACGACAATGTTGACCAGAGCTGCAGCTCGTCGCGCACGTCTACCGCCTCTGGACCCGCCGCTCAGCTCCGCCTCGCCGCCGCCGGAACCCAGCCCCATCGTGAGTGCTGTGACACCGGCCGTGGCAGTTGCGTCGAGTTCGAGCGACGAGTATTTCTCTCCGCCCACGACGCCACCACCTGCTCGTCGACGGGGAGGACGCCGGCCGCCGGACGGCTTAGGACCTCGAGGCCCACCGGCTTCTGATAGGGTCCCAGCTCCCGGCGGAAGTGTGCAGCGCATGCGATGGACGTCATCGAACAATGAAAACGTCATGCGCGCATACTATGGGGCTACAGAGGGGGGAAACAACCTGACCGCGTACCGTGTTAGGATGCTCTCTCTGTTTCAGGTGCTTGAACCAGCTGTCAACGTGTCGGCACAACGACTGTCGGATCAGGTGCGAGTCATCCAGCGTAATCGTATGTTGGATGACACCGTACTTGATCGCTTGCGAACTGAAATGCAGAGTAGCCATGTCACTGCCATGCCGCCGTCGCAGGCTGTGGTTTCACCACAGTCTACCACGATACCAAATCGCGATGGCGATGTGAGTAGTGAGATGGTTACTAATGTTGTAAGTACCCAGTGCAATGAGGATATGAGGAGTGCTTTGGAGGGTGCGATTGGAGAATATCGGTTCATGAGACCCGAACTTAGACCACGCTTACCTCGTTTGCCCATGCATAACAAAAATAGGATGCTGGTGGCTGTTCTGGATTCGCAGTTGTCAAATTATTTTGATAACTGCGAAGACCTCACCGATGTTCATTCGATCCTGTATTGTGCGGCCGTAGCGGCATGTCGTGTAGCTCATGTCAAATTTTCTGATGACAGAGCTACACGACCAAAACCAGCCATACCGGCATGGCAATACAGGATTGAACAACGTATTGGTGGGGCCAGAGCACTCATAGGCAAATTGATCTGCTTCAGGGAGGGCAATACTCGCCCTAGAGTGATGCGTTTTGTGAGGCGGGCGTTCTCGGGGACTGATATCAGTCCTCGAGACTACATATCCCGTGTCACAGAGCGCATCGACTACCTGAAGCAGAAAGTGTATGCATGGGCAAGCCGTATTCGTAGGTATAAGCGGCGGGTGGACCGATACACTCAGAATCGCACATTCCAAAGAGATGAAAGGTGGGTTTATAGGGCTTGGGAGCGACCGGACCAAGGTGTGGCTGACACGCGCCTGCCGGATGATGATGCAATGTGTTCGTTCTGGCGCAGCATCTGGTCGGTGCCTGTCAGCCATGCTGAGGGTGAATGGACTCGGGTGATTGAGCGAGTGTGCGATCCAGTACTAGAAATGGGGGCAATTACTATCAGCCCCCAAGACGTAGCTTGTGCAGTCCGTCCGTTGCCTAATTGGAAATCTCCAGGGCCGGATGGGCTGCACAACTTCTGGATTAAATGGTTTACAAGGTCGCATGCTCGCTTGGCGACCCTATTCCAGTCAGCCTTAGAGTCGGGGTCGCTGCCAGAGTTCCTGACAACAGGTGTAACCCACCTGCTTCATAAATCGGGTAGTACTACGGAACCCAAAAATTATAGACCGATCACGTGTCTCCCGACAGTCTATAAAGTTCTTACATCCATTTTGAGAACTAAAATTAACAAACATATTGATGACAATTCTATAATGTCTGCTTCCCAGAATGGATGTAGGAATGGGTCCCGTGGTACTAAGGAGCTACTCCTCATTGATATGGCCATTAGTCAACAGGTTCGTCGTTCCCGAAAGGATCTGTCGACATGTTGGATAGACTATAAGAAGGCCTATGACTCGGTGCCACATACATGGCTCATGAGGGTGCTAGAGTTGTATAAAGTTGATGCAACTCTGCGCACTTTCCTGATGTCATGTATGGGGCAATGGAGGACGGTCCTTCGCTATCCAGGATGTCGGCAAATTCAGAGGAATAGCGAGCCGATAAGGATAGAGCGAGGTATATTTCAGGGCGATAGTTTGAGTCCACTTTGGTTCTGCTTAGCCTTGAATCCTCTTAGCACGCTGCTGGAGGATTCAGGGCTAGGCTATCGGTTGCGGAAAGATGGTCGGGTTATATCTCACCTCCTTTACATGGATGACTTGAAACTCTTTGCCCCCAACGATTTGCAACTGATGGAGCTACTGAAGGTAACTGAAACCTTCAGTAGCGCCATCAGGATGGAATTCGGTGTGGACAAATGTGCGGTCATGCATGTAAAGCAAGGGGAGATTGTGGAATCTGTGGGAACCAAGCTCTCAGATTCCATAAATCTTAGATCCCTCTCAGCAACCGAAACTTATAAGTATTTGGGTATGTCGGAAGCGTTGGGCATCAATGTTGCTGACATGAAGCAATCGTTGAAGGAGCGCTTCTTTGGCCGCCTGAAAAAAGTATTTAATAGTCTTTTATCAGGCGGAAATAAGGTGCGTGCCTTCAACGGTTGGGTCATGCCGGTTTTGATGTACTCTTTCGGCATACTCAAATGGACTCAAACAGAACTAGACGCCCTGGATACGAAGGTCCGTAAATTGTTGACAGCATATCGAATGCATCACCCGCGTTCTTCGGTAATGAGACTGTATGTCCCGCGGAAGTGTGGGGGTCGTGGCTTTTTAAACGCTAAGACCCTCCACAATCGTGAGATATGCAGTCTCAGGGAATATTTCCTAGAAGCTGACGTGGGGATGCATCGAGATGTGGTCGCGATGGACAAGGGCCTCACCCCGCTCTCCTTGGCTAAAGAGAACTGGCGCAAACCTGTAGTACTTACTACTGATGACCGCAGGAAAGAATGGCAGAGCAAGGAGCTTCACGGGCGCTTTTACCGGGCTCTTCATGGGCCCGATGTAGATTTTCTAGCGTCCGTGTCCTGGCTACGATCCGGGGACCTCTTCGGAGAAACCGAAGGTTTTGTCTGTGCAATTATGGATGAAGTTATGATGACGAATAACTACCGGAGATTTATTGTGAAGGACGGTACGGTTGACATATGTCGGGCATGCCACCGTCCAGGTGAATCAATCCGTCACATTATCTCCGGGTGTTCTCGTCTAGCTAACGGAGAGTACTTGCATAGACACAACCTTGTAGCCAGGATTATCCATCAGCAACTTGCTCTAAAATACTATCTTGTGAAATCGGAAGTGCCCTACTATAGGTATGTGCCCGACCCAGTTCTCGATAACGGCAGTATCACACTGTACTGGGATCAATCCATCATCACTGACAGGACTGTTATAGCCAATAGGCCTGATATAGTGGTGATGGATCGATCAGAGCGGCGCGCAATGATTGTAGACATAACGGTCCCGCATGATGAGAACCTCGTGAAAGCCGAGAAAGATAAACAAATCAAGTATCTTGACTTGGCTCGCGAGGTTGTCGACATGTGGGAAGTGGACTCAGCGATCATTGTGCCGATAGTCGTGTCAGCGCATGGCTTAATTGCCAAGAGCCTCGACCAACACCTGAGGAGGCTCTCGTTAGGCAGCTGGATCAAGGGCTTGATTCAGAAAGCGGTACTCCTGGACACGGCCCGTATTGTTAGGAGGTTCCTCTCTCTGGAGCCCTGACCGCCGGTAGCTTGGACCCTGTTCCCGATACCGGTGGGCTACAATTTTTTATATTTTTAAATGTTTTTTTATAAATTTTTATGTTAATATTTAAAAATCTAAAAAGTTTGTTAAAAATTTAAATAAAGGGAATAATAATAATTAAATACTTAATAAATGTATTTATTATTTCCATGCACAGAACCAGTAGTCAAGTTCCATGCCACAGAGACATTGGCCACATAGTCTGTGGCCCTTAGATTATAATATCTTATAATCTAAGGCCGGCGCCATGCGGCCATCTTGGTTTTGTTATGTCAGTGTGTGTCAAGCACATACATTATATACTCAAGTGTCATAATCAAATGACACTTGAGTATATAATGCGCTCATTATCAAAAATCTTCAGAGAATTCTAACCTCTGAATGTATTTTCCTTAATTTTCCTCGTATTTTACTGAGTTGAGATACACAATTTCCTCTGTAGTTTGAGACAATACTGATTGTGCATGTTAAATATGCGATTATTCGTCATGGGAATCCGAAAGTGGTGTCTAAGTGGTTGCAATGCAACAGTGAGTTTTCCCAAGAACAATGAACTTAGAAATCTGTGGATGCCTTCCTAGTGCCAACAAATTCCCTCCTCATTGGACTCAGGAAACGTGTCTATGAAAAACAGAAGAAGTTGCATAAGGCGTTCCGCTTAGTGTAGCTGGTGAGTTTTGTTAAACTTCCTAGGTTATGTAAAAGTCGTTTTGTTATAAGTACTCAGATCAAGTAAAAAGAGGACTATTTTTTGATTACTTGATTTGAGATGTTATAAGTTTTTTATTAAAACTTCAACTAGAAACCAACAGAACGTAAAGAACATATAGCGGACTTATACAAAAAACATATACATAATGTACCTATAAGGAAAACATAAAATCAACTTCGAAATACTAAAAATTACTGTATTAACTGAATCAAATATGTTTCCAGGGTGGGATGTAATAACTTGATGGATGGGATGACTTGAACATAATTATTTCAAGGAACAAGATGAGGAGGATGTACATGTACTACAACTGGTGTGTATGGTTATCTAAATATAGTCCTATTTATCAGTATTATTCTACTATAAGTATGAGTACAACTCGCCAACCCGTCTTGAGCAAGCATGGTAATCAATGCTCGTGCCTTCTCTGTTGAGATGAGGCCTTTGCCCAGCAGTGGGTCAGTTATAGGCTGGTTTTATTAAAATGAGTACAACTTATAATAATATGTATTACAGCAATATTTCTCAATACATAAATATCTTCTAATGTTTTAATTTTAATCCAATATAGGAAATAAGAAATTCCCTCCACTGTGGCACACTCAGAAAATATTCTTAGCAGTGTGACGGCTCCTTAGTGCCCCATAACTTTTGTCATGTCATCACTTAAAATTGTTTGTTGTGCGTCATGCTGATGGACCTTTTTTTACTTTATTAACATACATTTCTTAGTTGTTGTGGCAACTGCGATGGCTATAATTGACAGTCCAGCAACGTAACGTCTCATATACAAAGTGTCTCCATTTCTACAAAACTGGTATTTGTTCTAATGTGTTCATTATTCTTATTTTCAGATAAATTACATGGTCTAGATTCTGGAGCTACAATAGCCACAACAGCTGAAGTTGTTGAATTTTTTGATGAACTGTTTGACAGTGTTAATGGCTATCCTGGTGGTGGAAAAAGGAGAAAATTAAGACGAGCTGTAAAGAAGACTCACTACATCATTCTTTTTGCATTGACGCCAACAAAAAAATTAAATCAGTTACTTTAAAATGTTTGTACAAATATAAAACCTATAAATTATCATTTTTATTTTATTATGATTACCTGAACCTCAAAAATAAATCAACTATATGAAGGCGCCATTAAAGTATCGATATCAATGAAAAAGTCGATATAAAAGAACATCACTAGTTGTCGATAACAAGATTTCTGCAATCACTATTACACTTACATACATAACTATATCTATATACTTCTGTCAAAACCCCGATGGCTACAACAGCGCCAAAACGGACCCTTTGGAAACTACCAAAAAGTCACTGTCGTATCTGTAGCTAGCTACTAATATAGTAATCTGTGATGGTCACGTTCTACTACTTTTACAACATTTAAGTTAGTTTATTTGTTTGTTTGTGTCAGTTTGTGTGGAATTGAGACGACACCGAATTTTTGTTTTAGAGCTTTGTTGATTTGTTTGGTTGTTTGAAAAAAAAAAAAATGCAATAAAATTGAACGTTGTAAAACTTCTGTGAATGAAGTTTGGGCATCACAAAATTCGTTCTCATGAACAAACAATATTAGTTCCTGCTGTAGTGCTGTCATGCTACATTCGTAGTCGTTAAATAGTGCACCACTTCCTATTTCGAGTTTTATTCTGATGTGGGCTTTGTAATGTTTCTTACTTAATAATACTCTGTCAAAAGTATTAGTACTTTTCAGGCTTTTCATCAAATCAAAATATGATTTACATAACCTCAGCTGAAAACCTGTACTGAAAATGTGGTAGAACAACCTCCTCATCTACTTAAGTAATTATTTATTTGGGATAAAAAAACAGCAGTACAATACATTTTTACACGATATTCAAACTTAAAATAATAGCACTTAGTGCACTACCAACACCATTCTCCACTGATCACTAACTTATGAGTAACAGTTATGCTACGTGAATTAAAGTATAATAAGAAAGAGAAACAAAAAAGAAATTTATTCAAAAGAAGAAAACAAAACAAAAGTTCGATGCTAGTATAGATTCAACTACAAGTACCCTGAATTTGGTATCGGAGAGGTTAAATATATCAATGCTCTCAAAATTGTCATTATAGGAATCCACAAGGTGACAGAGGAGTGCAAAAACCAGCATTTGAGTGACAGACTTTGCTGGTATTAGTAGTCAGTAAAAGGTATGGGTGCGCTTGTCTGTGCACTACTGTTCTCTGAACAAGGTAGCACAGTTTATTCGATATTTCAGAGCAGTCGTATTTGTTATGAATAATACCTTGAAGAAACTTTGCTCCAAGAAGCAGCCTTCTGGATTCCAAAGAAAGCAAGTTATAACTTTACTACACATTTGTTAGTTGAATACTGCTCAGTCAAAGTTTTCAAATAGCTTCAAGCATACTGAATTAGTTCCTTGGTCAGCGGGTTGTCTGAGGGCATTATTTTTTGGCAATATACTTTATGGTATGTTGTGTTTGTGTCTGTGAGCTTTGTAGTGAGTCTGATAAAAAGTCAGAAAGGATTGGTTGCTATTTCAGGTTGTTTTCAGCAGACTGTTTCGGCGAGATCTAGCTTCTTGGTTGGCTTCAAATTAGCTTTAGTTTTCTGATGGGACATTGAAATTTGAAAATCATGTTCTTTTATGGTAACTAGACACTGTCAAAGGAATTCAAATAAAAAGAACATCAATCTTAATGAACTGGGATAGGAACAAAATGTCCTGTATCTCAGCACTGTATGTCGATTAGCTAACTGCAATTTGATCCAGAACATGTACAGTGAGCGTTAAGTAGATTAATGTTGACCTGGAAAGGACATGTGGTTAGACCAACCAATGTTTAAACAGCTAAGGTTGAGGTCATGTAAATATTCCAAGTGTTTGGTGTCAAAATGCGCATGTTTAGGGTTACTGTCTGTCTAGATTTCTTTGGGCATGTCCGGACTCCTAGACGTTGGCATGGATCTGGACTGTGTCTGGTTCTTTAATTTTTTGTTAGGTTTATTTGGCTTAACCCCTTTACGGTCCTAACAATCAAGACAAGATACATTGAATCTGATTTCAACTTAGGGTTATTTTTAATGCAAAAAATATGTAATTTAAAATAATATATGAATATATGTTTTTTATTGGTGGTAAACATGAAGGGTACAGGGGCAAAACAAGGAATGTCACTAAAACAAGTTTTTGTGTAATTAACATAGGTATTAATGTTTGATAGTTTATAACTTTGTCTTACATATTAATTGTTTAGAAACTACTAATAGGAACTTAAATTTACCTTACAGAGATCAGCTGTAGATAAAAATAAACTTTTGGCAAATATTAACAAACATGTAAAATTAAAATAAAGAAAGTAATTATCTATTATAAAGTACTAAAACATGAAATCGTCGGGTGACAGGAAAAACTCATTAAGTAATAAAAAAGAACAATGGTGTAATTAGTATTTAATTTGGTTAAAATTTCCTTTATGGGTCATCGAATTTTGGGTCGGGGAGGAGGGGGAAGGGAGGGGGGGAGGGGGGCTACCCCTCTGTCCCATCCTCACCCCGCGGAGCCCCATGGTTATGGAGATATCCATGGTTAAAGTTTTGAGGTTAAGTTAGGTTAAAACACAAATTTTCATCAATTTGAACTCTAATTTCCATAGATTTATGGGGCGGGGAGGGCAAGGGTGGTAGGTACCTACCCCCTGTCCCATCCCCAACCCGCAGAGACCCATGGTTATGGAGATATTCGTGGTTAAAATTTTGAGTTTAGGTTAGCGTATTTTTCGACACCTGTCAAGATAGCTGAGCGGGGCTCCTACTTCTGGGTGGTTTAAAAAAAAATAACCTCTAAGGAGGTAGCGGGGTCTGTGTTCGCTAACTTCGACCCTGCCACCTCCTTCTAACCTAACCTATCCGAGTCGGGGTGCCCTAAAATTCCATTGAACTGTTATGCTCTTGCATCCGAGTCGAGGGACAACCGGGCGCCTGTGGTTATATTGGAACTATAGTAGTTTGATGAATAATAATGTATTTAATCAATTACTAAATGCGGTTTTTGTTGCAAAAACAACATGGACTTTGTTGGCTTTGAAACATACCTATCTTGGCCTAGAATGATTGAACCATATTGATAGTTTTTAATTGAAATACCATTAAAGTGTGACACAATATCAAGATAGCGTGGATATCATATTTTCTATTCTGGTACCATAGGGATTTTTCGAACGTCCACGCGGACGTCTATGTATAATATTAAATAAAACTATGCTTGTTTTATAAGAACTTATAGTGTTTTTGAATAAAATACGTAAACCATTGAAACGTTTAGTTGAAATTACACGAAACACTACATGAATTAGAAGTACAAGTTTCTCTGATATTATGAGATACGTGGAGCTTAATTTAGGGCGCGGGCGCATACCCGAGCGACGCGGGTGACTCACACAAGGGTTTATCATCGACTGACGGAGTGACGGCGGGGATGCGCGCAGTGTTGCGAACTGCTATTGTAAGAAATGCGCTAAACAAAACCTAAACTGCACTAGGTTTGTGCTAATTTTGATAAAAGGGCACCAAAAAAATTAAATCAATTAAAATATTTAAAAAAATCAGTTTTAATTGAGAATATTGTTATTACAAAATTAGATCGTCATCCGAATCAGAATCATCAAGAAGTTGAGGGACCAGGAAACCGGGGAGGGAGGTGGGATTGTTGGAGTTTAAACTCTTTCGAACCGACTTTTTGAAGAACTTCCTTCGGAATTTCATAATTGTAGCAAGTTTTATTTGCTGCTCGTAGCCCAGATCGAATGTATAATATTAAATTAAGTGTGTGACGATTCATTCGATTTCGTTGTGTCTGTAAAAGTTTTGTAGGGTCCGCATTTTGCCCTTCGAATGCCTTCAGTGAGTTTTGTACTTCATTCAGTATACTTCGTAAGTATATCAAATAGGCTTTATTTTTTGTATCTGAAAACATACAAAAAAGCATTTCCGAAGTATAACAATTGTTTTTAACCTTTGTTATTTCAAAAAATAAATAAATAAAATAAATAAATATTGCTGGACATTAACACACAGCGCCACCTAGTGCCACACTAAGCAAAGCTTGTATCGTGAACACTAGATAGTTTATATACTACATATATACTTTTTTGTTTGTAAATACATACTTATTATACATATAAACATCCATGACTCGGAAACAAATGTCCATGCTCATCACACAAACATTTGCTCCTACCGGGATTCGAACCCAGGACCCTAAGAACGTAAGGCAGCGTCACTACCACTACGCCATTCGGGTCGTCAAATAGTCTCAGTTTGTCCCACTGGTTTAATAGTCTGTTTACGGCGGGCTCTATTGAGAGCCATCTTGTGGCACACTTCTGCAATATCTGAAGGGGTTTTTCCCGCAATTTATCGTTTCGTAGACTTTTGAGTAGGTAGGTACTCTTGGTGGCGTAATGGTGCACAAGAAAACCAGTTATATGTCTCCCGCAACATGAACTCAATATTACGAGGAATTGTCTCTTCAGAGGCATGTGAAACTGCAAGCTGCAAGGAGTGACATAGGGTCGTTGTGGGAACAGTGGATCAGTATTTTTTCAAAACATCGTAGATGCATCACTATAAGTGCCCCTGCGCATTAGGCGGTCAGGTCGCGCGGCCAGGTCGTGCGACCTGGCCGCGGTAGCTGCGATTCATCTGCGACCACGTAGCGACCACATTTTGTCAGTTGAGTTCACATCGTGCTCCAAAATGGACGTCGAAGAAGGAATTATTGTTGCGCTGATTTTATTATTACAAAAGCGAAAGAAAAACGGAACAAAAAAAAAAATTTGGATTCACCCATTGTTACGGAATAGGCTTACAAAAGGAATATATCATACATACTTTCCAGACGTATTGCAATATGAAGATAATTTTTTAACTATGTGAGAATGTCTAAAAAAACTTTTTACGAGTTCTTGAATATACTAAAACCACATATTACTGTACTCAGCCCATTTCGGGAGTGCATCTCTGCTGAAGAAAAATTGGTTATAACTGAGGTAAGATGTTACTGTTTATTTAATTTTATTAGTTTAGTATTAAGCAATCAAAGCAAATGCTTGGAAGACCTTCTGGGCCCTTAAGGAACATATGAAGGGAAGCCTACCACTAACACTAAAAAGAAAACTCGTCGACATGTGCATCCTGCCCGTCCTAACCTACGGTGCACAAAGTTGGTCACTTACTGAGCAACAGAAGTCCAAACTCAAGATTTGCCAGCGAGCAATGGAGCGCAGCATAATAGGTGTAAGGAGAACAGATCGCGTTAGAAACACCACCCTGCGCTCCATATCTCAAGTAGCAGATGTTGAGGAAAAAACAGCCAGGCTGAAATGGGAGTGGGCGGGCCACGTGGCACGGATGCACCCGGAGAGATGGGCAAAGATCGTCACACACTGGACGCCCGAGGAAGGACAGCGCCGGCGAGGTAGACCTCGACGTAGGTGGCGTGACGATCTGATCACGTTTGCAGGGCCAACATGGCCGGAGATCGCACAAGACAGGGAGGCATGGAAGGAGAAAGGGGAGGCCTTTGCCCAGCAGTGGGACACGACGTAGGCTAGCAAAAAGAAAAAAAAAACCTGTGCTTATTAGGACTACAAGTTTATAAAATGTAATCCGCAATCCTTGGTATTCCAACGTGCGATTTTTGTACAGTATAGTATATTACATTTTAATATATGTAACACGTTGAACGCCGAGGGAAAAAGCATGTTGTTCCGTTTAGGCCATGGTGGTCAACGTGGTAATAAATTTAAATGTACATATTTTGTACATTATACTATTGTATAACTATTGTATTATTTGGAATGATAAACAATTAAAAAGTTGAAGATATTATTTATTATTGCTTATTAGATAAAAATAAAACAATCCAAAACAATTAATCTTTCGGAAACAATTCAATGAAATCCGAAGCTTCACATTCATTTGAGTGATGGATAGTTATTAATTTTTTTAATGAAACCACGAAATCATTTGTGCAAGCCACCATTTTTATTAGCAGAGCAGAGAGTACAAGTGTAAAATAGGTACAGACAATCTAGAGTTACCATAGACAAACAATAGAGGTATACCGTAATAACTTCAACACAGCCCCTTAATTTTAGAATTTATAACATTAACATTCTCAAAATTGTTCATATTTAAATCTAAGTTAATTAACATGACAGCTTTACTATTAATTTAGTACCTACTTCAGCCTGTTCCTTATTTTCTAAAATACAATAAAAGTTTTAAACCAAAAAAAAAATGTTTTTCTTCTTCATAAAGTTAACATAACAACATCTAAGTTAATTAACATGACAGCTTTACTATTAATTAAGTACCTATTAAAGCCTGTTCCTTATTTTCTAAAATACAATAAATGTTTTAAACCAAAAAAAAAAATTGTTTTTCTTCTCCATAAAGTTAACATAACATAGCTTAGTAACTGATAAAAGCAAATTAAGACATTTAGCAACAATCATAATGCTATACTTAAATTAAGTTTAACATATTACTGAAATACACATGTTTGCTTATAGGTAGTGCGTAAAAATATCTGTAACATTTTCATTAGTCGGTACATGTGTTCTTATATTCTTAACATTAAGTAAGAAGTTATATTATATTAGTTACTATAGTATTTTAACAAAAAAAAAAATGCGAGTGATACTCCTTTTATAACTAATTTACCTCACATTAAATTCAATTTCTTTGTAAAATACTGATGTTTAACAACAGGTAGTGCCTTGGTGAATATATCAGAAATGTTCTCATTGGTAGGTACATAAGACAAGGATACTATTTTCTTGTTAACTACATCTTTTACATAATGATATTTGATAGCTATGTGTTTGGACGCTTTGGTATTTGTTTTATTTTTGAATTAGTAAATTGTACTTTGATTATCAATCAATAAAACTGACTTTATAGTTTTGCTAGATAGAAATTCTGACAAAATTCCCTTAATATGCACCAGCTCACTCATAGTATGAGCTCCTGCTATATATTCGGCTTCTGCTGTAGATAGAGCAGTGCATGTCTGTTTCCTGGAAAACCAATTAATTAAATTTTTGTCATAATAAATTGCACAACCACTGGTACTCTTCCTATCGGTCGTGTCAGCAACCCAATCGGCATCAGAGTAGGCAAGAAGACTTGTAGGCTTTGTAGATTTTCAACTGTGGGTTTATCCAAAAATCTGCTAAGGTAGGATACAGCATATGTGATGTCTGGTCGACTGTTCGTAGATAAATATAGAAGTGACCCTATTAATTCTTTGAAAGGAACTTCAATTATTTTGTCTGGAGTAACATTACTTATACTGAAATTTACTTCCATTGGAGTTTTGCAACCTTTACAATCTTGCATATTGAATCTTTCCAAAAACTTTAATAGATTGGATAAAATCACTAACCTGTGATGACACGAAGGCACTCTTGGAACACATTAAGTAAATATTAAATTAATAGTAGGTAATAATCACACACCCATAACTATATCTCTAAACACCACATTCACAACACGCACACATATGATCACGTATCGCACATAAGTAAGTATAATAATACTAAACAAAAATACTAATAACACAAAACACACGCCCTAACGACATCCATCACTAATTCAATATCATCACACTCGCACACACACAACATAACACTACTATCCTTCATACACAACACACTACCTTACATAACACTGAACACACACCTGCAAGCAAGATTTTCTTGGGTTTAAAATTAAATTGTAACTTAGCAATTTTATTTTATTTTATTATATAAGTACTTTTCTTTTTACCTTTTACTTTTTAATGTATAATATCAAACTTCTGTACCTATTATTTTTTTGTAAATACCCAGTTTGCTTTGTATTGCTTTGCTATGAAAGAGCGGGGCTTCCCAACACAGGCATTAATTGCTTAAAGGGAAGCTCCATACACTAAACTTTTATGTTAACTTATGAAGCAATAAACTATTTTGTATTTTGTATTTTTTTTTTTCCAAAAGTCGTTTAATCATTTCAGTTTGTTTTATTTTAAGTTCATCACCTTTTCTTGTAATTTCTGATCCCAGATAATTCTTGTAATTTCTGATGTCCATCTCCTAGCAATAATATGTCATCTACATATAAAAGAATCCATGTATTATCATTCGAATAAAGACAAGAATCATATTTCGACTGAACAAATCCTTTTTCTGTAACAAATTGATGGAATCTCTGGTTCCAGCACTTGGGCGCTTCTTTCAATCCATATAGTGCTTTCTTTAACTTAAGGACTTGATTTGGTGGTAATTTTAAGCCTTCAGGACATTCAATGTATGTTTCTTTCTCAAGTACTCCATTTAGAAAAGCAGTAGGTACATCTAACTGTATTAATTTAGATCCTTTTTCAATAGCTAAACTTATCATTAATCTTATAGTTGAAAATTTTGCTACAGGTGCGTAGTTGTTATCCGATGAACGTTGTTGAAATCCTTTTGCAACAATACGAGCTTTCTTAGTTCCATCTTGCTTAGTTCTAAAAATCCATTTGGTGTCTATTGCCTTCATTCCTTTAGGTAAAGTAGCTATTTCCCAGGTTTGAAGTTTCTCTTGTGAATTTAACTCTTTTTGTACAGCCTTTTCCCATTCTTTATCTTGTACGGCTTCTTCATAGTTTTGCGGATCTCCAGATAATAAACAATATGCAGTGTACAACTCGTAATCTTCTGATAGTTCTTTAGGTTTTCTTACTGTTCTTCCTGATCTGGTCGTATAATCTTCATTTTCTTCTCTATTTTCTGTCTCTTCTTCTTCTTTCGATTCCTTTTCTATTTCCTCTAATTGCTAATTCTTCTTTATTTTCTTCATCATCATTGTACTCGTACACTGTCTTGTCCTTTTCTTTATCTACTTGATTATACTTTATTTGTGTTTCATCTAGCCTCACATCTCTTGATATCACGATTTTGTTTGTTGCCGGATCCCATAAGCGATATCCATTTAAGTTGTAGCCAACAAATCTCATTTCCTTTGCTCTTTGATTCAATTTATCTTGTTTAGGCAAAATATGTACCCATGCTCTTGATCCGAATACTCTCAATCTTGACAAGTCTTTGTTTCCATACATTCTCTGAACTGGTAACTGGATATTTATTGCAAATGAAGGACATCTATTAATTTGATAAACTGCACATCTCTGTGAGATGTGCAGTTTGTCAAATTAATTCTTCTCCCCATAATGTCTTCGGTAGTCCACTTTCTATTAAAATAGCCCTCGCTTTGTTGTAGATACTTCTGTTCATTCGCTCAGCTACCCCATTGGACTGTAGACCATACGGTGTTGTAAATTGTTGAATTATCCCTTTTTCTTGACAGAATCTATACATTCTTTCATTCTTGAACTCACCACCGTTGTCGCTTCTCATTTTTTTTTACTTTGTGTCCAGTTTGTCTTTCTAATCTGTTGATGTAATTCATTAAATTATTAGTTGCTTCCGATTTGCTCTTTAATAGGTATACTTCACAAAAATGGGAGTAATCATCTATTATTGTTTGGTAGTAAACTTCACCATCTAATGTTAAGGGCTTCACAGGACCGGCTATATCTGTATGTATCAAATCTCCAATGTGGCGTGAACGTGGCTTCGGTGTGGGATGGAAAGGTAACCTGGTAGATTTTCCTTCCATACATGACTCACAGGGTTCACTACTACACGGTAATTTCATCATTATTAATTGCTTACGATTGGCATGACCCAACCTTTGGTGCCAAATATTTACTGAGTTAGTTAATAAGCAGTTCTCGGGTTTCAAATGAGATTTAAGATTGAAATCAATTACATAGAGTTTTCCTGACATTTCACCAAGTAACTCCTTTTGTCTATCAAAAATACAAACATTATTTTTAGTAAATTTAACTTGATATCCCTTTTGTAATAACTTTGTAACAGATAGAAGATTATGTGATAACTTTGGGACAATAAGACCTTCAATCATTACAGAAAACTTATTATTATATTGCAAGCTTAACTTACCGCGTTTGTGACTCATCAGATATTGACCATTAGCTACATCTTAATTGGCTTATCTAAATTTACAACATCAACCATATGTTGCTCCATGTCCTCTTTGATTAAATTGTCTGAAGCACCGGAGTCGATTACAAACCTTGTATCAGAACTGTTCAAAGGGCATTGTCCAATTTCTATAGGACTTTGGCCACTCATGAACAAACATTCCAGCTAATAATATGTGATTGATTTAATAGGTCATATCAGTAAGAATGAGAATATAAACCTAGTTTTGTGTCAAGATGTATATATTTTTTTTTACTTTTGTAAAATAAGGTTATGTATGAAATAAAACTTGTTTTATTTTATTAAAAAAAATGTATTACTTAGATTCATACGTTAAAAGAATATGGTCAAGGAACTGGGCAGGTGGATTAATATGTTCCTGATACCTTGCCCAATTTAAAAACCAAATAATGGTCATAATATGTGCACAGCAACCTACTGTCCTACGGCCCACCATACAGTTACAGCAATATTGTTTAATTGCATCCCTCCCTTCAATGTTATTTTCATATAATATGTACACGAAATATGTTTTTCTGCTTATGTGTCTGCTCTGTATCTTCCCACGCAATAAACAGCAGTTCACCGAAGGGAGCGGGAAACCTTCCAGTAGGTTGCTGGCTGTATTCCTGCACAGCTCAATTGTATAGGAACCATCGCCTCTTATGTGTTCTCCATAGTAAGAACGTGCTTGTTTTAATTGATACGTCCCACATGCAATAAGAATTAAATCATTATATTCTAGCCTCGGAAAGGATACATTATTTATGTTTACATTAATTGTGAGAAAATCTGTTCGCCGTCTATTTAAATTATTTTGATTAACAAAATCAGCAAGAGAATTATTAATGTGCATGTTTAGATTTATTATCTCTAGAATTTGCCCTGCATCCTCTCTGTCTCTTATTCTCTGATGAAACCTATTTATCAGAGCTGCTGCTACGCGAAAGTCTGTCATTGCATGTCTTGATGCACGATTAAAAAATTCGTGTCTAAGCAATTTGAATGATTGCTTAAATATGCCATTTACAGCTTCAACCACCCACCTACAAACCGTGACAGCTCTCGACTTATTAGCAGCAAGGGTTGACAATTGATTTTCACCTTGTTGTAAGGATGCAGGCATATGAATTGAATAGTTACATTCTCTCAGCAACGGCACAGAATCTCTAAAGCCCCTATCCAATATAAATACATCACCTGCTTGGAAATACCTCCTTAGTGGTTTTGTTTCTTCATTAAATTCAGTTATTATTATATTAGCATCTGATGTTGTAGCTGGATAGGGGCCCAATACATCTATAATGTATCCATCACAACAAACCATAAGTAAAGGTTTCATCAAGTTCCTATACTTGTGCAAAGAATATGTATCTTTTTGGTACATATAATTAGATGATTTTTGTACATATAAATATGTTCCATCGCTTAATAATTGGTTGCCTATTTTCACCACCAAATAAACCATTAGGTATCAATAAATTCCTTTCTGAGATTTGAGCTTTGAGCTCTACTTATATGATTGATCCCTAAGTTATTTGGGACAAATACTAGCTCTATTATATCTCGAGCTTGACCCATTAACCGCATTAATGTAGTGCGAGGTATATTTAAAAGTGTTGAGATCCTTTGATCACTATCACCTGTTCGCAATTTAATTAGATATGCAGCAAGCGCTAATTGATTTTGGCGAATGTTTTGGATTCCTGGCAATTCTAAATAGAGTTGTCCAAATTGCTCTTTGCTTAAACCAATCCAATAATGAACAAGTTCATCTGACATAGTTTGTATATTAGTAAAATCCAGAATTAGCTGTCGCTCATTTACAAATGTTGCAATATCTTGAATATGTTCTACATTAAAACTATGAATGGGTGACTGGATATCAGCTAAAACTTCCCAATTATTACTGTATAAATGTAACGAACAAATCCTACAGTTCTGTGGCACATAGAATTTATAATCTGCAAATAATTTCACCCTTAGCCATTTCGGGACAGCTAGCCTTTGGGTTGAATGACAATCAGGATAAAAACAGCACCTTTGAGTGCCTGATGCTCTGGTATACAAAGGCAAGTTCACAGTTGTTTCATCCGAATGTCTTTCAGCCTCAGTGGAACGGACAGCAGCTCGATCTACTCGTAGCCAACAGGTATGACAGAGTTGATCTGATCCATGTAACTAAAACAAAATAAATACATATCAGAAGTAATAAAAACAAACTAATTAAAAAGACGTGCTTACATTTCATATACATATTACGCCAATCTATGTTCAAATACTGCTGTGGGAACAGCCCGGAGTGCCAATATTATAAGCTTGTTTAGTTTGTTCTAGTTTCTCGCTTTATTGTAAATATAAACTTTAATAAAGCTGTGGTGAGAAATAATTAAACACACTCAATAATTATTTAAAATACTTACTTGACGGGGAGCAATCTGTTCCATCACTATATTGGCGGTGTCTCTCGACATCGCTAACGCCTTCAACTCCCTGCCCTAGAGCTGCATCAGGGAGGCACTCCGGTATCACCGGGTGCCGAGCTACCTCCGTCGTGTGGTCGGGGACTACCTGACGGACAGGGCCGTCATCTACCCCAGTCGCTGCGGAGTTTGGAACCGGCGAGAGATGTCGTGCGGTGTCCCACAGGGATCGGTTCTGGGACCGCCCCTGTGGAACATCGGTTACGACTGGGTGCTGCGCGCCGACCTCCCTAATGGTGTCAGCGTCGTTTGCTACGCAGACGACACCCTGGTGCTGGCACAGGGGAGGTCGCACGAGGCGGCGGCCGAAATTATGACACGCGGGGTTGCGATAGTCGTTGAGAGGATCCGGCAACTGGGTCTCGAGGTGGCATTGCACAAGTCCGAGGCCATGTGCTTTCATGGGCTTCGGAACGCGCCACCGTCGGGATCCACACTGACGGTAGGAGGGGTATCCATCGGCGTCGAGTCGACGTTGAAGTACCTAGGACTCGTCCTCGACAGCCGGTGGAACTTCGTGGAGCATTTCCGACGTTTGGCCCCCAGGCTGGAACGGACCGGGGCTGCCTTCAGGCGGCTCCTGCCCAACCTTGGGGGGCCAAACGCCTCCTGCCGCAGGCTCTACGCGGGGGTCGTGCGGTCCATGGCCCTTTACGGGGCCCCAGTGTGGGCGCATTCTTTGAGGCGGTGAGCCGCCCACTATCTGAACGCACCCCAGAAAGTGGTGGCCGTGAAAATGGTCCGTGGATACCGCACGATCGCCCGCGAGGCGGCGGGCCTGCTTGCCGGATTGCCGCCATGGGATCTGGAGGCGATAGTCCTCGCGCGCCTACACAAATGGCGCGCGGAGGCACTACGCCGGGGGGAAACTCCGCTGCCGCGGCAAATCGCCGTTCAGCGGACAGACCTCCGGCGCGATCTCATGGCGACATGGAGAGAGCGACTGTCGCAACCCCGTGCAGGGCACGCCACGATAGTGGCGGTAAGTCCCCTCTTTGAGGAGTGGCTTGAGAGGCGCCACGGCGCCCTCACCTTCCGCCTGACGCAGGTCCTCACCGGACACGGATGTTTCGGGAGGTACCTGCACCGAATCGGGCGGGAGGAAACGCCCGGGTGTTTCCACTGTGAGGATCGACCGGAGGACACGGTGGAAGTCTGCCCTGCGTGGGCGGAGCACCGCCGTGTCCTCGTAGCGGCGATCGGTGGCGGCGACCTCTCGCGTCCGGCCCTGGTTCAATCCATGGTCCGGAGCGAGACGGAATGGGAAGCCGTCACCTCCTTCTGCGAAGCAGTCATGCTGGCGAAGGAGGTGGCGGAACAAGAGAGGGAGAGAGCCTCTCTTCCCGGCCGCCGCGGGAGACGCAACGGGCGTCGGGGGCCACGTGGTAGCTACCGGCCACCGTAGATGCGGGCCTATGGACGGATAGCTAGCCGTCCGTCCGTCTAATGACGACAGGCCGTGTCGACAGCGCATTCGTGTTCCACGCGCGCCTCAAAGAGATGTCAGCATGAGGGGAGGGGCCCGCAAGGGCCGAAGCCTGCCGGGGTTGCGGGCCTATTCGAAAGAGATACCGCGGCCCCGGAACATAAAGGGCGAGGAAGGAACATGGATGGGTTTTAGTCAGTAAGAGTGACACTCCCTCCCGCTCCGCCCGGAGTGGGAGAAGTCATTTGATGATTTCCCATCAAAAAAAAAAAAAAAAAGGATGAGCCTTAGCTGGATATAAAGCAGCTACAACAGACCATAAAAAACAATAGTCGTCATTATTGCGGATATTAACACATGCTTTTTTAGATTTTATTGCAAAAGGCAATTCGACAAAGCCTGAACCGCGCAAAGGTTGATATTTATTAACATTTACTTCCAAATGAGAACTGCTCAAGAACGCCCATCCACTGTCTTGGTCCTGAAATTCTTCTATCTTTTTTTTTAAAGTGTCTGACTTTCAGACAACAATTAATCGAATTCATAATTCTGATACAGAGTTACGTTTTTTGTGGTAAATGATTTCATCTCCTGAGAATCATTTTTAAACATTAAAAACAAAGCAGTCGAAATTAACTTTTATACAAGTATGTTCTTTAAGAGACATATCAATTAACGTTTTCATGTTGTCCCAAATATTATTAAGAAATGGTTCTAGAGAACAATTCTCAGACGGATCGACAATTCTGTAAGAAGCTATACGATTACGAAATGCAGATTGTATTATTTCAACACCATCGCAAAAATGCGAAATAGATTTGATTTTATGATTTGTACTACGTAGGTGACCTGTCCAGTGACAGCGCTCAACGGATGTGTTACAAACAGTACAGAAAGGCATTTTAGATTTAAATAGTTTTAGACTAACTATTAAATGATGCTATATAATATGTACTTGGTGCCCCAACTTAAATATTTATTTAATATTTATACTATCACTATAAAAGACGGGCTCAGAATTATCAAATAATTCATGAGTTCGTCTCATAAAAACTTGTAGCCCATCCCACTGCGAGGTGTTGCGGTTTAGCTGCAGTTTGAGAGCCACCGAGGCTTTCTTCCACCGATCCTGTCTAGGGGTGGAGGCAACTTCGGCCTTGTTGTAGACCTTTATCTCCACATAGAAGTCGCCGGTTAAGTCCACCGTTCGTCGCACTTTACCGTTGGCGACACGGCTGGTGAGGCTTGACCCGAAGTCTCCAATTAAGGTAGGCAACGGAATGTAGTCATCCAAACCAAAGAGGTCCGGATACGAGCTGCGTCTTTTACTGTAAACAATTTAAAATTTTATTCATAATAATTTACACTACACATTACATTACATTTACTTTTAATTGGCGAATTGAAGGTGTATTCCTCTATCGAACCCGATGGAGATAGAAAGCATGATGCTATGTTATAATATATTTTAAAAAACAATACTGCAAGGAATATAATCGAAATGGACTTCAGTGCTTTCTTAGTTATAGTTCTAAATCCGCTAACTATCATATAAATCTGCGGATAACATTTGCTTTGACATAACATTAACACCTGAAGGTACGAGAATATGCAGTAACTGAAAATTACCCTGATTTCGATCCTGATGGCTCGGGCGTGGAGCTCTCGGAAGCTTTGCGCTTCGTCACCTTCTTCTTTGGTTGCTGCATCGCAACCTCTGCTATAGCTGCGGACCGTGTCGGGAATTCTGAGTCGGAGTCAGACCTGAAATGGAACACATAAAGATAATTTAAGACTTACATGTAGTTAAGGTTTAATTACAAAATTAAACCGTAACTACATGTCCTCAGAGTTGTATAACTAATTTACGTTACTTACGTTTAATTAAATTGTAGTGATTGAAAATCGCTTCTGTCAAATTGCAATTTTACATCGTGAGAAATGAAATATAATCCAGCTTTCTACCTCGCCGACAAAGGTGAAGCCGATACATGACACTTATGATTAATACATTATGTAATATAATAACGTATGTATGTTTGTTTATAAACCTTGATATAAAACTCCACATGACATCACACATGTGAAATAAAAATCATTTTTTTCAAAGACGCAAGTTAAGACGAGCTGAAAGAAAAATATCCTGACAACATTGTTTGTGCAGAATAATCTATGTAAACGGACTCGCGTCAAAAAGTTAGTTCACTAATATGTTGCAGTAAAACTTGAAATTAGTTTATTTAGTAATATCATCTAACGACTAAAACGAACCTTTTATAATCATTTCATGCAAAGGTTCAGTAGGTACTAATATTAAGATTCATCTTTCAAACAATTGCTAGATTGTTAGAACTAACAATTTATTATGAATCATTATAAAATAAATCAAATCAAATCGTTTATTTGTGATACAAGGGTTACATACACGTGTTTTAATATAATTATATACTTACTAATACAAGCGACTTCTATTGCGGGATCTAAGCTCGAATGTGTCTGGTGGTTAATGTCTCGTCATCATCATCGGCCTATTAATGTTCCCACTGCTGGGACAGGCCTCCTCTCTATGAGAGGGAAGGGGCCATATAATCCACCACGCGGGCCCAGTGATGTGTAGATGTCACATGTCTTCGAATTTATGGTTCTAGGACATGCCGGTTTCCTCACGATGTTTTCCTTCACCGTTTTGAGAGCAGCAGTGATGTAATAAATTACACAAAGTAATGCGCCTGCCTGGGTTCGAACCCATGACTTACTGAACGTAAGTCGGGGCCGCCACCACTGGGCCACCGCTGCTCTCGGTTAATGTCTAAACTAAACCATTTCAAAAATACATAAAGATGATATGGTAAGTATTTTTAATTTTTGGAATAATAAGCAAAGTTATCAAATCTGATGAACATCATCTATTTGAATTAATTGTATTGGGTAGGAAATCTAATAAAAGACCAATTTTAATCACACACTGCAACATGCACAGCGATCATCTTACAGTGTAATTGCTGAATACATGGAAATTACTCATACATACACATCGTGTAACAAAGTTCGAACACTGCAAATCGTCGGTGTAGAGCGAGAAGTCATTAAGTGCAAAAAGCTAGTTTTGAGATAATCGCGTTTTAAAGTTTTTTTGTTCTTATAATCGGTATAACACATTAACGTGTAGAGTTACAAAAATGCTTTTTAGGAACAAAATATTGATATTTTTACCTTGCACTCTAATATTCAGTAAATTATGTAAATATTTTTACCATTACTGAGAAATATAATAAAAAGAAAGTTAGGTAGTTCTTGCATACTCAAAATATGTAATTTTGGGTAAGTTGATTATTTTTTTGTGTTACTTAATTAATTCTTGGTACAGCTTTTTTCAAACAGTAAGCAATTAGTGACTATTGCTCAAGGGTGAATAAGAAAGAAACATCATAAAATCAAAGTAAAAATCTGTTATTTAATACAAAAAAACACAATAAAGTACTTAAATAATTTCAAAATACACTCATGCAAAATCAAGTTAGGCCATTAAAGTAATAAACATCGAAAATTATTATTAAAAATAAAGAAAAAACCGGCCAAGAGCGTGTCGGGCCACGCTCACTGTAGGGTTCCGTAGCTTCCCAGACCATTAAAAATACCAACATTTTTCGTCAGCAAAAATAACTTTGTTTTTCATAGTATTTGTATGAAAAACAAAGTTATCATTTGCGTTTTTTTGAAAAAGTGCTATATAACTCAAAAACTATTCAACTCATCAAGTTGAAAATAATTTTCCTAGAAAGTTCATATAAAGGTCTACTTCTGTGATTTTTTTCATATTTTTTAAACTTATGGTTCAAAAGTTAGAGGGGGGGGGACACATTGTTTTTGACTTTCGGAGCGATTATTTCCTAAAATATTAATATTATCAAAAAATGATTTTAGAAAACCCCTATTCATTTTTAAATACCTATCCAACAATATATCACACGTCAGGGTCAAAATTAAAAAAAAAATCGCTCCCCACTTTACGTCTGGGGGAGGTACCCTAATAAAAATGTTTTTTTAAATTTTTATTTTTGCACTTTGTCGGCATGATTGATATACATATTGGTACCAAATTTCAGCTTTCTGGTGCTAACGGTCACTGAGATTATCCGCGGACAGACAGACAGACAGACAGACAGACATGGCGAAACTATAAGGGTTCCGTTTTTTGCCATTTGGCTACGGAACCCTAAAAAGACACAATCATGCTTTGTTAAGTAGGTACCTAATCTTTAACTATCTTCTCCATCAGTATCTTCCAAGGTGTCTGGTTCTGGCAGCCTATCTGCTTGGTTGTTAACTGGCAAAGATTGAAACCATGAATGGAATTCAACCGGTATTATGTCCGTTCTGCATAGGTTTATCAGATCTTTTTTTTTTGATTGTGTAATTGGTAAGATTGAGGTATACGCTTTAGGCAGAATCATTTCACCAGATGTACCCGGATCAGCGGGACCTTTCTTACTTCTAGTCTTTTTTGTCGTATCCAGTACTGAGTACTCACTCACCATCATAGCCGTATCGGAATTTTATTATGCCAGGATTAGTCTTTTCATACCTCAGACATTTGATTTTCAGCCACTGTACCTTCTTGCCATCTTGAGCCATGGTTTTGTTCGTAATCAATGTTGCAGATAATTACTTGGTGTCGATTATATCGTTATACTTTATCTCTTGAACTTGGTAAGGTGGTGCGTCCTTTCTATGTCGAATAGATCGGGCCCGCTTTGCCACATTCTTCCAGTCGTTCATCGAGAAGATAGAAGTTCTCTTTCTTTCACATTCTATAGCAGAATGCATTGAGTCAACCTCCATCATTGTGTCCAGACTCTAAAAACTTCTGCTCAATTACTTCTAGGTGCGACGGCTGATTCAAGTGCAGCAAGAACGCTGCAATGAATTGGTTCCTGTTTTGCCCCGAACAAGTGTCGGAAAAAACAGAAACCTCTTTAATACTATCCGGAAGCGTTTGTATCCACTTAGATAAACAAGTGGCAATCTCAGAACTCCCCCGTTTCCCATTGATTTCGTTCCACATAAAGCAGAACCCTTTATTGGGTGGTTTGGCTTCGTAGATCGTAAAATTGTACACGCACAACTTTCGTGTATAATACAACTCTCCTACATCTCCACTGGGTATTTGCAATACACTTTGAAGGTCTGCAGTAACTGATAAAAATGTATCATCGTTTTGCGATCTTTCTTTGTCACGCTGTTTAGCTTCGTTAGATGATGTTTTTCTGTCTTGATGTTCTCTATACAGAGCCTCATATTTAATTGGATCCTTTTTATACTTGTGGCATAGCGAACACTGGTCTTTTTTTGGAGAATAGAAGGAATAGTTGTAATCAGTTCCAAATACATTTCTGTATTTACTACATGACAGTGGAGTTTTGTTCTGGGTGCTGCATGCGTTTTTGTACAACTGATACATTTTGGCGATGGAAAGTTTTTGGTCCAAGTACATACGTTTTGATGACTTTCTGCAATAGTGCGATTCCATCGTCGGAAAGCTTTCGATATGATCGCGCAAAAACTTTAGATCTTCGGGATTACTTTTATTGGCAGGTTCCTTTTTCCCGCGATCATCTGTCCCAATAAATTCGCCAAACTCGTCCACATTTTTTAGAGCTCTATTAATAGGACCATTTGATATACTCAGCGTTGCCATGAAAAATGTACTACACACTCTCATTTCCGCATCATGTTTAAAAAAGTAGTATTCTCTGGAACTGTTGCGATTTTTTGTTTTTACAACATTATTACGTCTTTTAGGGGGTTGCTGTTTCACATGTCGCAAGATAAACTGTTTTTGCTCTTTAAAACCTGTTAGCGACCAATAAGATTTGCAAAGGTTCACTCTGTCTTCTTCCGTTAACTCATTACATTTAAATCGGCAACCTCTATCCATACAAACCACCGGTTTTGGTTTTTTGGCAGGCATGGTCTTTCCTGATGCATTTTGATAGGGATTACAGCTGTGTTTATTATTCTTGTTAATATTTTTCTTCCATGTTGATGGATCTGCCTTTTTCCAACGGCTAGTTGGGCCTTTTATTATTGCAGAAGGCTGAGGATCACCTAAATCTTGTGTTGAGCTTGTAACAACATTTTCTGTCGAATGAGCTTTGTCCGAAAAGTCGTCATTTCTTACCAGAGGGGGACTGGATGCATCAGAAGCGTTTATCGATTCATCTATACCTGTAAAACTAACTATTGTGGAATCTGAATCTGGAATCCTACAAGATCCTTTGCGAGAAATCTTTCTAGGGGTACAGTCTTCATCAGAGTCTGGTACCCATGATGTTTCAGATGATACATAGGTGCGATCGCCAGTGCTGGAAGGTTCTTCAGAAGTTGATCTTGGTGGTCGTGGGTGGTCAAAATGAAAATCATCGGATGTAATAGATGGAATGGCAAAGTCTAATCCCGGTGAGTTTCGCAATGGCAAGCATGCAGATCTTGGTCCTTGCGTATCCCAATCGTAACACTCTGGCAAGACTGAAGGTGGCTCTGAAAATCCTGCCAAATTCCTCGAAAATGGTGAAATCGCATTGAACTGCACGCAATCTAAATCTAAGTATTGCTTTGGTGTTTGATCAGATGATGATAATAACTGCTGCGCATCTTTGGAAACGCATGGAGTTATCGGTGTCGGTGTAGGCATCATTCGCTGTTCGTCTTGGAGATTAGTCAAAAAATCATGATTATTCGGAGCGACCTTAGTAGATGTGGAGATAGATGAAGATATTGTACCTTGAGAATCAACGACGTCAGATTGATGCATTGGAGGTTGCAGATTCATTGCTTCACTTTTTTAATATTCAGATCATGTTCAGTCTGACTCCGGCACATGCTCGGTGTTGGCTGTAAATTTTGAACCAATTCTGTATGAAGTGATTCGTCTTCAGACACTTGTTGAGTACCAAAAGTTTTTTCTGTTTCCTGAAACCAATTTAAATAACCGATGAATAATTTATATCTGGGGGCGCTCAGAAGTTTTCGCGTCGATGTCCCTTCCACTCCGTATAGACAGAACAATTAACACAAACAAAACATCATCAACAATTGGCACACACTAACAAACAACACACATTAATACAATACACACACAGATACACATCTGTGTGTGTATTGTATTAATGTGTGTTGTTTGTTTGTGTGTATTTATTATTCTGTCAATTACGCCAGTAAAATTGTATGTATAAGTATGTGTGTTCATACTTAATTGGCGTAATTGACAGAATAATAAACTACAAAATATAATGCCTAAAGTGTATACTTACGTCAATTTTACCAATTTATTGCACAATACAAAAAATAAAAGATCTGAAAGTAGATACTTACATAATTCTTTTTCGATTTTTCTGGTAGTAGTGACAGTATGAAGTGGGACCTGGATGTTCTTTTCTTCATTATTAAGGAATACTTGTCTTATTCCACACTTTTGCGACCAAACGTGCTTCTAGCGGCAGTAACCACGATAGAATGTTCGAATCTCGCGATAGAACAGGTAGCGCGGGCACTTGCAAGCGTAGTTACATGCGTGTACCTACCGAAATTTTGATTTTTAAATAACTAAGTACAAAACGAGTGGTTTTATTTTAATTAATGTACTTTAGTTAGATTTTTAGAACGTAAAGACCGAAAAATACGCACGATTACCTTTATTTATAAATTACTTAAGAGCTGTTGATGACTTTTACCGGACAACAGAATTGCATTTCATCCAAAGTTTTGCTTTGCAAGAAATAACTAAGAGCCATTTATTGGGTCACCACGAATTATATTGTATGCAAAAAGTAACTAAGTGTTGTTGGTGATTTCTATCGGACATTTTATTTCATCTCGTGTAAAGCTTTCGTTTGCAAGAAATACTTAAGTGACGTTACAATGATTCTCGTCGAATATATTGAATGCAAAAAGTAATTAAGTAACTTTAGTGAGCAGGGAAGCTCCAGTAATTTTAGAAAAAGTTAGTACGAGAAATTTACATAAATTACTCAATTACCGTTAGTTAACTTTCGTAAGCTGATGTTTTGCCAAAACAAGTAGTTATGTACTTCTGATATTTTATAATATCTAAAATACTGTAAAAAACCCGTATTTTATTTTTTTATAAGGTAGATAATGGGTTTAGAAACACTGGCATCATTAACTCATTTTGGCAAAAATGTCACTAAGTGACTTCTCGCTCTACACCGACGAAAGGACATGTCAAAAATGGTTTTTTAATCGTCAAAAATTCTAACCAGGATAATTTAAATATATGTGGATAGATATCCCAAAGACGAACTGTTATATGTATAACATACATTTTTAAACACCTCCAATTTTGAGAAAAATCGTTTTTTATCGAAAGTGTGAATTTACACTTAAAAATAACAAACCTGTCCAAACATCAAGGGTAATAAAGCGAACACACCGCAAAAAAAGTTAACTTGACATGTCACTGTCAGTCACTGACGTATTAAGTGCTGTCAGTCGATATTTGACTAATGACAATAATTGTCAATGTAAACAAAACATAAATCAGAATTCAGATTATTTACCATAGTAAATAATGAGAAATTAAATGAAATGCGATATTTTTAGAGAAAAGTAGGTAGGACATCGCAGAGGTCGCTTAGAGGGAGTAAATGATAATAGTGTCAGCTAAACAATACATATTATAAATACACCCACATACATAAACATTTTTAGCAACAAACAGCTGTCGTACTATACAATTGGTTCACATTTTTGTAATTGATTAAGTCAATGTTCTGATTGCAAAAATACCTAATAGAATTACTTTTTTTAACTTGGTTAAAAGTGAATGAAAAGCCTTTACTTAAAAACTGAATTAATATGCTTTAATTGGATGAAACATAGAGAGGAGGCCTGTCCCAGCAGTGGGAACATTAATAGGCTGATGATGAATGATGAATTGGATGTCAGTGTTACAGTTTTGTTATTGAAATAAAACTTCATTTTAGGTTTAAATGTTCATTTATTGATTTTCTTCATTTTCAATGTCTTACACACATACTGATTGATGACCCAGTTGTCGGTCACCAATGTTGTGCTCGTTTCTATTATCCAATTCTATTAATATGAGGTTGATACATTCTTGGCAAATGCGATCTCCATCTGCCACCTAAAAACAAAATAAAATGTTAAGAACACAGCATTTATTGTACGTTTATTTGCATGTCCTATGAGCAAAGTAGTGCTATTTATTCTTTTTTGAACATACGCTAATTAACTATTCTAGAAACCTAATAAGTTAAGTAATGCATTACTTGCTGAGCAGTCCATTCTTCATGCTTAAAGCATTGTATTCATACTGCTGATTAGCATGTATTGCTATGTTGCAATTCATGCAGAGAGCCATAATTGTTATAATAATCTGAAAAAGAAATGGAAGATTATGATTGCAGACTATCACATGTCATAAAAGAAGTAAAGAAAAAAACTGTTCAGCAGTCGTGCCTGCAACCACTAGATCAACGAATTAATAGGTATGATATCTCTTGGTAAGACTCATTTCATAAGGCCTGATTAGGAAGCTAAATAAGTACTTACATTTTGGGTTTCAAATCCGAAAGGAGAAGTCTTAATAAGCGTCCAATAACCGTTATGAAAAAGCCAAGTCGTCAGGGTTATAATCGTGTGCAAAATCGAAGAATCCGTTGTGTTAAAGCCAAGTCGTTAAATTCAGGAAAGCCAAACAAAATAACAGACGAAAACACTGGAAAACACAAACACAAGGCGCGTAGGAGCGAGTGAGTGCAGTGTGTGTGAACGAACGAACACTTTGACAATGTCATTTCTGACAGATGATTCTATGGTAGGCTTTTTTGGGTTGCCATGTTCAAATTAAATTATTATTTTCTAACATTAATTAGTTTATTATTTTTCTCTTAAATGGAGGGGTCTAAAAATATTATTTCAATGGTTTCAAGTACCATATTTTTGTCGCTTTCATATAAAAGCAGTTTGATGCTGGTTAAATTTCTCTCGAAATAAAAAACCAACGTCCATACAAAAAGTGGACATCTCCTTTACATAAAGCAATTTTGCAATTTTTGAAATTCTAAAGAAGCACTTACACCTTACTGTAAAGCTTAACACGGTCGTTTCCGACTTTTTGAAACGATTATATTTATACATGTATAACTCCTTGTCGCTAACTCAAACAAATGTATGAGCTTCGCCATGGCTGCCCTAAAATATAAGATAGCGATTGTTTGATTTTAGCCAATCATAGGTTGGTAGAACAAATCTTCTGATTGGGTTGTATGTCTGTCCTGATGTTTTGATGAACCGTTATTTGTTTTGACCTATTACCTGTTTTTATTAGGCTAACTAACTGTTACCACCGTTTCCGACGCTGTTATTTCTTGCTTTGTGAAGAGACATGAGACAATCTGTCCTGAATTTTAGGTTAGTGATTCAAGCAGCGAGCGCCCTTATCATGTAAGCTAGTAGTGTCGACTGTATGAGTTAATTAAAGTGAAGTGCATATTTTAGTGGAATAGGCGCCGAACCAGTATTTAACAGCATAATGCAGGAATTCATACTCCATCGGGGTGGAATAGGTGCCGAACCAGTAAGTATTTAGAATTTCATTTATGTTATTAGACATTCTACTCCACTGAGAGTGATGAGGCGAACGGAGTGAGCCGCTACTACGAATCAAGTTTTACGGAAACGAAAATAGTGGAATCCGTTAGGGTATTATTGGGCTTTCTCCCCACCGAGAGTGATGCAGGCGAACGGAGTGAGCCGAAGAAACGATCGTGGGGTAAAACGCCCAATAATATCCTTCTATGGTTCACACAATTAAAATCAGTTTTATTTTTACAGAACTTTTTTTTTAATGTCGCAAAATAAGGACATCCCTTCTCACTTAAATCGATCACTTCACAGTTTGCACATAACTCTTTAATCCACTTAATTTTTTCCAAACCCTTTGTGATAATTTTTTTATTTTCTAATTATGGTAAAGTAACGCGTTTAAACTCTTTGTAGTCTATGTAGCCCTCACTCCAGTAAAATCCTCGATTTCTTTCTATCCACCTCACTTGTTTTTTTTCTTCTTGTGTTAGATAATGGAATGGGTATGGTGGTGTTACCAAGAACGTCTGTGTTTGATCCTGACTTGCAATGGTCAATTCTTTGACAATGAAATTATTTGTAGAATCTTTAAATCCTTGGAGTTTAACTATAAGGTAATTCATGATATCTTCTTAACAATGTTACTTAATGGTTTGTATTCAACAATGCAATCGTTCAGAATGAGACAGTATGCTGAAGTTTGATCTGGTATCTCTGAATCAGTCTCAATTTCTACTCTCACATCTACAACCGGACCTGTCTTTAGATTATCTGCTTGTCTAGAGCAATCGACCACACACAGCGGTGCTGAATCTTTAAATTGTGAAATTAATGATGTCATGGTTGTTGTTATAACTGCATTTTTTATTTTATCAATCTCCACTCCATTTAGCTCATACCTAATGTCTTGAAACAAGTAGAGTAAAGCATTGTTCGTGAAATGGATACTAGTAGCTTTGTCCTTCGTATCTTTTTTAGTAACGATAACAGTTCCTTCCAAATATAGGGTGCTAGCTGATGGTAATATGTATAAGTCCTGTTGGTTGATAGGTATGCGGATTTCGTCGTTCCTGTTGAAACTCGTTACATAGGGCTTGTAGGAATGAAATTCAATTCCTTCTATAGTATTATCGTAAGTTGGAGCGGCTAAAACGTCTAAGATATTCATTTTAACAATCCGATCGCTCTAAGGAATGCTTTATTGCCTTTAGTTTATTTTATTTTCTTCTTAGAGAGAGGTCTTCTTTGATAGGTAGCTCGAGCAGAACTGATATTCTTTACTTGTTGAGACACATTTTTATTGTAGTCAATCATTTTTTTCTTCTAAGATTGCAGATATACCTGCACTTCTTCACCACGTAAATTGATTATTCGTTTATTTATATCTAAAAGCCTGATATGTAAGCAGCTTATGTTGTTTTGATTGATTGGAAAGTATATTGCGTTCTTCGGGATTTCTATGATCCTGTATCCAGGTGGTACATTAAGTGCAAATTCGTGAATAATATGACTTGGTTCACCGTTTACATACGGTCATACGAGTATGATCCGCTTACAATATCACATTCAATCCTGACTACGGTCGTAGGTAGAATGTTGACTGGAGACTGTGACACATGCCATTTATTTGCTTTCAACATTTGTTTGTTAAAACCTAACAGTCTGCTAAAAGAGTCTTCTTTGGTAAAATTAATGTCTTTTGTGCAGAATATTGTAGTTTTTAAAGTATTATCATTGCACCGTAGTTTGATCGCTGCATCTTTTATTTCAGATTTTAAATAATCGCTGATATCTTGCAACTCATAAGTACCTTCAGGCATCTCAATAACTTCATTTGAGCCATAATAGAACTTATTATTACTTTTATCAATGTTTGGAATAGAATTAAATGTTGAAAAGTGCAATAAAGCACACTCATACTCTCCATTTTGTTGCAACGTATTAGGAAAGTATGTAGCTAACACTGACGAGTCTCCAGTTATCGACAAAGTGAGCGACATCTTGCAAATGATTGAAATGAAAGAAAAGCATATGTTTTAAAATATTTTTTTATTTCAAAAAGTCCACAAATAATTTAAACATAAATGTCCACAATTGACTGCGTTAAATTTTTGTTATCTTTTATAGTTATAATAAATATTTCAATTTTTGAAATATTGCATCAATGCATCAATTCCATTGGAGGTTTTAAATTTCCAAAGCTATCAAAGTATTCACAGTGATTGTATACTTTAGCATAAGCTACCCAATGCGTTCCTTCGTTCTTAGAATCGTCTAAGTTAACGATACCACATTCAATGCGTTTCGGCTTCCGAGGTAGTCGATCCTTCATGTAGACCCCACGAAAATATGGGATGTCTCTTGAATACTTTCGGATGTCTACATTAGTTAGAGGGCGATTGGGTAGCATATTTTTCAGTTTTTTGAAGATGTTATAAACAATCCTTTACCACTTTTATACGGCTTAATGTATAAACCCTTACCCAACACTAAAGCCTCCATAGCTTAATTATGTCGTCCTGTTTCTTGCAAATTTTGTTTGCTTGCTCTGTAATCATTAACGGTTTTTGCAATGCCAGCTGCACCACCAGCTAAACTTTTTAAAGCCGATAAACCAGCGAAAATTGGAATTAAGGGTAGAACTCCCCCAGTCTTTGGTATGGGTATTAGGTACTCGAGGTACTCGAATTCGATGATGAATGTTTGGAAATAACTTTTTTGCAGCTAAGTAAGCTGCTTTTATCAAAGTCTTACACCCGTATTTATAAAGTAAAAGTAATTACTTGATAAAAGTAATTACTTAATTAATGATTTGTATTCTATAGTTAAGTAATTGCTCAAAGTTAGAACTGTCAAAAGTTAGAATTCTCAGCCAAGTAATAGTCACCATTTCCTTTACTTAAGTCGTAGACAGAGTACTGTGGTCTACGACAGAAGCACTAGTTTGAGGTTATTTTGGTTAAAAAATGGAAACTTTGGATAGCATCGAAGCGGTTTTTGCTGTTGTAGACAATATAGATAATAATATATTAGAGGAGATAGAAGTTGCTGAACCTAGAAATCCCAAAGTTTACTTTCGTGATGTGGATCCATTTCATGAATATTCGGAAGATTGTTTTAAAAAGAGATTTCGTTTCTCCAAAAGTGTTGTGATACATGTGATTTTACCGAAAATTACCGACTCTTTACAATCAGAGACACAAAGAGGGCTTCCTATAACTCCACTGTGTCATTTGCTTACTGCTTTACGTTTTTATGCCACTGGAAGCTTTCAGATTGTATGTGGAGATATCATGCATATTTCTCAAGCGACAGTGTGTAATATAGTCAAAAGAGTTAGTCGAGCATTGGCATTGCTAATGCCAGAGTTTATTAAGTTTCCTGCAAATTTGAGAAATACAAAGGACGATTTTGAATCTCTTGGTTGCATTGGCAGAGCACCTGGACTCAAGAATATTATAGGAGCAATCGATTGCACCCACATTAAAATCACCAAGCCTAGAGGTATTCTTCATACAGAGCAGTACCGGAACAGAAAAGGCTATTTTTCATTGAATGTGCAAATAGTTGGTGGCCCTAATTTGATGATATACGATATAGTAGTACGTTGGGCTGGCAGTACACATGATAGCCGAATTTTTAGAAACTCACGTCTAAATATAAGGTTATGCAATAATGAACTCAATGGGGTCTTACTTGCAGATGGAGGATATCCTTGCACTAGGTAAATAATAATATAGTACCTAATATCTTTTTATTCACAAACGATAAATCTATAATTATATTAAGTAGGTAATACTATGTGCCATGTGGTTTTCAAAGCATCATAAATATCTCAGTACAATATCGCTAATTTGTTAACAATAAATCATTCTTTATTTCAGACATTTATTGACTCCGGTTTCAAATCCTAGAACTGCACCAGAGGAGAGATATAATAAGGTGCAAATAAAATCAAGAAACTCAGTAGAACGTTTATTTGGAGTATGGAAAAGACGGTTTCCATGTTTACAAATTGGTTTAGCAACCAAACTTTCGTCAACAGCCAATATCATAGTGGCTTGTGCAGTGCTCCACAATATTGCAATAGAAGCAAATGATTATTTTTGAAGTTGAAGACACCGTGGACAATAATGTTCAGCCTACTAACACAAGAACAACAAGCACAACAGATACCAGTGATGGTTTGGTACTTCGAGCGAATATAATTTCACGCTATTACACATATTAAATAAATTATAAAATAAAACCAATATTTTCACTTACATTATATTTTATTTACTTACACAAAAAAATAAACAATGTACATGACAAGGTGTTATATTAGTTATTCTTTGTCATATTTTTCTAATTCTTTTCGTTTTATTTCTAATTAAATTTTAAACAAAGTTTCTTTGTGTTCTCTCTCTAAAATTTTAATCTTGAGTTCTTCCTCATGCATTTTTTTCTTAAATTCTAATTCTTCTTCCAATATTTTACACTTTAATATATCTATTTTATTAGTTGTCAAATTTTCATAACTCTTTTTGATAGGAGTTTTGAATTCTATTTCCTTTTCAGCTTGAGTAACTTGCATTGTTGCTTCTGCTGTTTTACACCAAGCTTCATTGTTATCATCACCTAATATGACTATGCTTCCTGAAAAACAGAAAAAAAATGTCACAAAATGTAATGATAAAAGCCCATACATGTACTAGCTACTAGCTTTTGCTTGCGTGCCAATGCACTTTTCAGGGATCCAAAGTAACCTATGTGTTAACCCAGGCTGTGGTACCAAATTTCATAGAAATCTGTTCAACTGTTTGAGTGTGAAACATACAAACATACCCGCACATACACATTATTATAGTTCAGTTCAAACCTAATGACAGCTCTGAAGTTAGCTGTGAGTGATGGTCTGCGCATTATACAGTCTAGATGAAGAGTCTTCTGCACCCCGCTGATATCTAAAATTGTGTTCTGTGCAGCTTTACGTTAGATGTTTCGAGCTAAAATAAAGTTTGAACCGTTATACCTGCGCTGACCGTCACTCGCAGCTAACTTCCGAACCGCCATCAAGTTTGAACTGAACTATACTATTGCCTTTATAATATTAGTGTGATATGGGCATTTATAGATATTTTTCCTAAAGGATATGTAGAAACCAATTCAAAAGAAACTTTGGGCAGTTGTCGTGGGCATGCCTGCAAAGTTTTCTGACTAATAATAAAAAGGCATTGTTAAACACACGAGCACAGCTAGTTATTTATAATGTATGATCTCTTACCATCAATATCACTATCAATATCCACAGCAATATTAGTAAGGATATTTTTATCTATGTCCATGACTTTAGAATCGATGGGATCCATATCCATAACAGATGGCCCACCTCCTGTTAAGTGGCGAATATTTTCTTTTGTTTTAGATTCCCTTGCTTTTGCCTTCATGTTATACCATAGCTTTATTAATTGTTTTGTAGATGCCTGAAACAATGAAACGTATGGAATTAGAAAAGTAACTGTATAATAGGTACTAAAACGGCACATAGGAAAAGACCATGGCATACAAACGAAACTACATATCTGTAAATAATAAAAGTACCTATGCAAAACACATTATTTACCTTTTGAGTAACAATAGAGGATTCATTAAATTCCCTCGCTATTTTCTCCCATGACTGCTTCTTTTTTAAAGCACTCGTAGCGTTTGTTTGTTTGCAGGTTAGGATAGCATCATATTTTTGTATGATATTTAAAAATAAATCTTTTTCCAAGCTTGAGAACGGTTTTTTCCTGTCTACTACTTCTTCAGTCATATTTTGAAATTTACCTACGTGATTTATGGAATGATAATAACAGAAAAAATCAACTTGCCGACAAAACGGTTTTGTAAAAGTACTCGTGGGTTTTGTTTGATTTCAAATCACAAGGTAAGGTTGACACTGACAGAAATGAACGTATAATCTTTCTAAGTAAAAGATCACATGTCGGCATAGAATCCATGTATAAAAGGTAAACATTTAAATTTAGTAGAGTTATATCATGTCAAACGTTTTGTTTCTTCAAGCATTCCTGTTTTTTGTACCAACAAAATTAAATGACAATAATGTACTTTTTACAATTTAAACTAATTTAAACAACGCTATTGCTAATATAAATATAAAATAAAGTAATATCAAAGGTATTATTGTAAGGTTTTATAAAATTAATCTAGGCTTTATGTTTACTTTTTTTCAAGAAGTGTTTAAATGATCTAATGCCGGATCCAGACTTTAGTTTCGCTTTCATAACTTTGCTCACTAGCCAGGAGCTTAGTTTTTCACCTTTCCCTGCATCTTTTGACTTAATTCTTTGTTTAGCCATGTTAAGTAGTTGTAAATCGGCTATGTGACGATTTGATAAGTCTGTATGGTTTGTATACGCAATATCGTGTTGCATGCAAGCTTCGTCTAGTTTATTTACACCTCGGTCACCTCTCGCTAAACGATTGTGAAGTTTGGTTCCTGGTCTGCAATAGTTGTATCCTGGCAAATTTTTTAAACCATAAATGTAGATGCAAATTTCGGGATTATTCACTTCGAACCGCGCAATATCTGAGAACTTCACTGGAATTGACATATCCTTTACATTTAACACGTTACGAAAATCAGGGTTTCCGCAAGGGGCGCTCTACTGTGGACGCAATCATGCGCGTGAGAGCCCTCACGACGGGGGATGCGATATCCCGAGGTGGGGTTGTCTTGGCGGTGTCTCTCGACATCGCTAACGCCTTCAACTCCCTGCCCTGGAGCTGCATCAGGGAGGCACTCCGGTATCACCGGGTGCCGAGCTACCTCCGTCGTGTGGTCGGGGACTACCTGACGGACAGGGCCGTCATCTACCCCAGTCGCTGCGGAGATTGGAACCGGCGAGAGATGTCGTGCGGTGTCCCACAGGGATCGGTTCTGGGACCGCCCCTGTGGAACATCGGTTACGACTGGGTGCTGCGCGCCGACCTCCCTAATGGTGTCAGCGTCGTTTGCTACGCAGACGACACCCTGGTGCTGGCACAGGGGAGGTCGCACGAGGCGGCGGCCGAAATTATGACACGCGGGGTTGCGATAGTCGTTGAGAGGATCTGGCAACTGGGTCTCGAGGTGGCATTGCACAAGTACGAGGCCATGTGCTTTCATGGGCCTCGGAACGCGCCACCGTCGGGATCCACACTGACGGTAGGAGGGGTATCCATCGGCGTCGAGTCGACGTTGAAGTACCTAGGACTCGTCCTCGACAGCCGGTGGAACTTCGTGGAGCATTTCCGACGTTTGGCCCCCAGGCTGGAACGGACCGGGGCTGCCTTCAGGCGGCTCCTGCCCAACCTTGGGGGGCCAAACGCCTGCCGCAGACTCTACGCGGGGGTCGTGCGGTCCATGGCCCTTTACGGGGCCCCAGTGTGGGCGCGTTCTTTGAGGCGGCGAGCCGCCCACTATCTAAACGCGCCCCAGAAAGTGGTGGCCGTGAAAATGGTCCTTGGATACCGCACGATCGCCCGCGAGGCGGCGGGCCTGCTTGCCGGATTGCCGCCATGGGATCTGGAGGCGATAGTCCTCTCGCGCCTACACGAATGGCGCGCGGAGGCACTACGCCGGGGGGAAACTCCGCTGCCGCGGCAAATCGCCGTTCAGCGGACAGACCTCCGGCGCGATCTCATGGCGACATGGAGAGAGCGACTGTCGCAACCCCGTGCAGGGCACGCCACGATAGTGGTGGTAAGTCCCCTCTTTGAGGAGTGGCTTGAGAGGCGCCACGGCGCCCTCACCTTCCGCCTGACGCAGGTCCTCACCGGACACGGATGTTTCGGGAGGTACCTGCACCGAATCGGGCGGGAGGAAACGCCCGGGTGTTTCCACTGTGAGGATCGACCGGAGGACACGGTGGAAGTCTGCCCTGCGTGGGCGGAGCACCGCCGTGTCCTCGTAGCGGCGATCGGTGGCGGCGACCTCTCGCGTCCGGCCCTGGTTCAATCCATGGTCCGGAGCGAGACGGAATGGGAAGCCGTCACCTCCTTCTGCGAAGCAGTCATGCTGGCGAAGGAGGTGGCGGAACAAGAGAGGGAGAGAGCCTCTCTTCCCGGCCGCCGCGGGAGACGCAACGGGCGTCGGGGGCCACGTGGTAGCTACCGGCCACCGTAGATGCGGGCCTGTGGACGGATAGCTAGCCGTCCGTCCGTCTAATGACGACAGGCCGTGTCGACAGCGCATTCGTGTTCCACGCGCGCCTCAAAGAGATGTCAGCATGAGGGGAGGGGCCCGCAAGGGCCGAAGCCTGCCGGGGTTGCGGGCCTATTCGAAAGAGATACCGCGGCCCCGGAACATAAAGGGCGAGGAAGGAACATGGATGGGTTTTAGTCAGTAAGAGTCTGACACTCCCTCCCGCTCCGCCCAGAGTGGGAGAAGTCATTTGATGATTTCCCATCCTAAAAAAAATAAAAGGATGAGCCTTAGCTGGATATAAAGCAGCTACAACAGACCATAAAAAACAATAGTCGTCATTATTGCGGATATTAACACATTCTTTTTTAGATTTTATTGCAAAAGGCAATTCGACAAAGCCTGAACCGCGCAAAGGTTGATATTTATTAACATTGACTTCCAAATGAGAACTGCTCAAGAACGTCCATCCACTGTCTTGGTCCTGAAATTCTTCTATCTTTTTTTTTAAAGTGTCTTTGACTTCAGACAACAATGAATCAAATTCATAATTCTGATACAGAGTTACGTTTTTTGTGGTAAATGATTTCATCTCCTGAGAATCATTTTTAAACATTAAAAACAAAGCAGAATATTCGAAATTAACTTTTATACAAGTATGTTCTTTAAGAGACATATCAATTAACGTTTTCATGTTGTCCCAAATATTATTAAGAAATGGTTCTAGAGAACAATTCTCAGACGGATCGACAATTCTGTAAGAAGCTATACGATTACGAAATGCAGATTGTATTATTTCAACACCATCGCAAAAATGCGAAATAGATTTGTTTTTATGATTTGTACTACGTAGGTGACCTGTCCAGTGACAGCGCTCAACGGATGTGTTACAAACAGTACAGATGTACTTGGTGCCCCAACTTAAATATTTATTTAATATTTATACTATTACTATAAAAGACGGTGTTAGGGACCTAGCTAAGGACTTGATTCAAAAGCAGTGGACTGTAATTTAAAAATAGTATAATCCAAAATAGGTGTTATAACAATGTTGGTAAACGTAAGGGAAAGTGCGCGCGCGTCGTCTTCAGAGATCGGTAGCGAAGTGGGCTCGTGACCCGCGTCCCGCACGTCGCGCGCCGCACCTCTCGCCGCCGCCCGCCGTCGCCCGCCGTCGCCCGCCGTCATCCGACAGCAGCCGAAGATTGCCGAGTGGTCGGAGGCGCCCGAACAGACGGGCTCAGAATTATCAAATAATTCATGAGTTCGTCTCATAAAAACTTGTAGCCCATCCCATTGCGGGGTGTTGCGGATTAGCTGCAGTTTGAGAGCCACCTAGGCATTCTTCCACCGATCCTGTCTAGGGGTGGAGGCAACTTCGGCCTTGTTGTAGACCTTTACCTCCACATAGAAGTCGCCGGTTACGTCCACCGTTCGTCGCACTTTACCGTTGGCGACACGGCTGGTGAGGCTTGACCCGAAGTCTCCAATTAAGGTAGGCAACGGAATGTAGTCCTCCAAACCAAAGAGGTCCGGAAACGAGCTGCGTCTTTTACTGTAAACAATTTAAAATTTTATTTATAATAATTTACACTACACATTACATTACATTTACTTTTAATTGGCCAATTGAAGGTGTATTCCTCTATCGAACCCGATGGAGATAGAAAGCATGATGCTATGTTATAATATATTTAAAAAAACAATACTGCAAGGAATATAATCGAAATGGACTTCAGCGCTTTCTTAGTTATAGTTCTAAATCCGCTAACTATCATATAAATCTGCGGATAACATTTGCTTTGACATAACATTAACACCTGAAGGTACGAGAATATGCAGTAACTGAAAATTACCCTGATTTCGATCCTGATGGCTCGGGCGTGGAGCTCTCGGAAGCTTTGCGCTTCGTCACCTTCTTCTTTGGCTGCTGCTTCGCAACCTCTGCTATAGCTGCGGACCGTGTCGGGAATTCTGAGTCGGAGTCAGACCTGAAATGGAACACATAAAGATAATTTAAGACACATGTAGTTAAGGTTTAATTACAAAATTAAACCGTAACTACATGTCCTCAGAGTTGTATAACTAATTTACGTTACTTACGTTTAATTAAATTGTAGTGTTTGAAAATCGCTTCTGTCAAATTGCAATTTTACATCGTGAGAAATGAAATATAATCCAGCTTTCTACCTCGCCGACAAAGGTGAAGCCGATACATGACACTTATGATTAATACATTATGTAATATAATAACGTATGTATGTTTGTTTATAAACCTTGATATAAAACTCCACATGACATCACACATGTGAAATAAAAATCATTTTTTTTCAAAGACGCAAGTTATGACGAGCTGAAAGAAAAATATCCTGACAACATTGTTTGTGCAGAATAATCTATGTAAACGGACTCGCGTCAAAAAGTTAGTTCACTAATATGTTGCAGTAAAACTTGAAATTAGTTTATTTAGTAATATCATCTAACGACTAAAACGAACCTTTTATAATCATTTCATGCAAAGGTTCAGTAGGTACTAATATTAAGATTCATCTTTCAAACAATTGCTAGATTGTTAGAACTAACAATTTATTATGAATCATTATAAAATAAATCAAATCAAATCGTTTATTTGTGATACAAGGGTTACATACACGTGTTTTAATATAATTATATACTTACTAATACAAGCGACTTCTATTGCGGGATCTAAGCTCGAATGTGTCTGATGGTTAATGTCTCGTCATCATCATCGGCCTATTAATGTTCCCACTGCTGGGACAGGCCTCCTCTCTATGAGAGGGAAGGGGCCATATAATCCACCACGCGGGCCCAGTGCGGATTGGTAGATGTCACATGTCTTCGAATTTATGGTTCTAGGACATGCCGGTTTCCTCACGATGTTTTCCTTCACCGTTTTGAGAGCAGCGGTGATGTAATAAATTACACAAAGTAATGTGCCTGCCTGGGTTCGAACCCACGACTTACTGAACGTAAGTCGGGGCCGCCACCACTGGGCCACCGCTGCTCTCGGTTAATGTCTAAACTAAACCATTTCAAAAATACATAAAGATGATATGGTAAGTATTTTTAATTTTTGGAATAATAAGCAAAGTTATCAAATCTGATGAACATCATCTATTTGAATTAATTGTATTGGGTAGGAAATCTAATAAAAGACCAATTTTAATCACACACTGCAACATGCACAGCGATCATCTTACAGTGTAATTGCTGAATACATGGAAATTACTCATACATACACATCGTGTAACAAAGTTCGAACACTGCAAATTTACATAAAGCAATTTTGCAATCTTTGAAATTCTAAAGAACCACTTACACCTTACTGTAAAGCTTAACACGGTCGTTTCCGACTTTTTGAAACGATTATATTTATACATGTATAACTCCTTGTCGCTAACTCAAACAAATGTATGAGCTTCGCCATGGCTGCCCTAAAATATAAGATAGCGATTGTTTGATTTTAGCCAATCATAGGTTGGTAGAACAAATCTTCTGATTGGGTTGTATGTCTGTCCTGATGTTTTGATGAACCGTTATTTGTTTTGACCTATTACCTGTTTTTATTAGGCTAACTAACTGTTACCACCGTTTCCGACGCTGTTATTTCTTGCTTTGTGAAGAGACATAGCAGCGAGCGCCCTTATCATGTAAGCTAGTAGCGTCGACTGTATGAGTTAATTAAAGTGAAGTGCATATTTTAGTGGAATAGGCGCCGAACCAGTATTTAACAGCATAATGCAGGAATTCATACTCCATCGGGGTGGAATAGGCGCCGAACCAGTAAGTATTTAGAATTTCATTTATGTTATCAGACATTCTACTCAACTGAGAGTGATGAGGCGAACGGAGTGAGCCGCTACTACGAATCAAGTTTTACGGAAACGAAAATAGTGGAATCCGTTAGGGTATTATTGGGCTTTCTCCCCACCGAGAGTGATGCAGGCGAACAGAGTGAGCCGAAGAAACGATCGGTAGACGGAGTAATAGACGGTGTTTGTTCTAAAATAGTCATAATCTGATTTTTGTTAAAGCTGTCCAAAAATGGAAGTGATTGTCATCAATTGCTTCAATATTTTCAAAATCCATTTCAGACCTGCTTTATGCATTATGTCAAGTACATGAGCATTATTAAAGCTTTCATGTGTTGCCGGGGCATTCACAAGTTCTTCCTAATCATTTTGAACTAAATGAGGGTGGCAAACTCTAGCAAGTTCCGGTATATACAAATTGTGATTGTTCACGCCAGGACTAACCGAACCTATCACGGGCCCATAGATGACAGGTCTTCAAACGGTTATACGAACGTGCAACACATTGGACGCGTTACGCGCCGCCAATTATTAAACTTAACCTACACTCACCTCGATTCTCCGAGCCGGCTGATCTCCGGTTTGACCGCTCGCAAGTTTGAGTAAATTTATATGTGTATTGTGTGTGTTTGTGAATTTTGCGATGGCCTGCAACAGGCTCCGGGCTCTCCAAAGACGACCCGTCTTCCTCAGCCAGCCGACAGACCACGTCGACCACGCTCGTTCACACCACAGACTGTCCGTTCCAATTTAGTCCAAACACAGGCCTCGGTGCCTCGTAATAGCACTCCCGTGACAAGGCAAACCCGTTCTGCTTAACTAGTATCCAAATCTATAACTATGATGCTCGGTAGCCGCGAAATTTACCAAGTCAATTTAACAACACGCGTGCGCACCCGACCCGTACGTATCTCGATACTCGAATATTCCCCCTCCCGCGCCGCCCGCGCGTCTCCCGCATAGCGGTGTCTCGCTTGCGCCGGTCAAGCGGCGCGTCAATGTTTACAACTAAGGCTAGATTTCAAACAATCACCCCCTCCGGACCGACCCGCAGTCGGTCCGCTCAAACTCCCGGTATTCGGGATAACGTTGAAACCGCCCGTCTAAGGATCGAATCCCTCACCTGCACGTCTGCGATCCGTGGAGACCCATCCTTGCCCGTAATCAGGTTAACAATGCGCCCCCGTCGCCAACACAACGGTGATAGGTTAGCATTCTTAACCAGCACGAGGTCTCCAACGCAGGGTGGGGTCGTCCTGTCCGTCCACTTAACGCGTTGCTGTAGAATATGCAAATACTCTAGCGACCATCGCTTCCAAAAATTTTGACTCATTTGCCGTAACATCTGATACCGTGACAACCGGTACAACTTTACATCTGTATACGGATATTCCGGCAAGGCGTTAAGTGCTTGGCCAATCAAAAAATGACCAGGGGTAATGGCCTCAAGGTCATTCGGGTCAGCGCTCAACGGGCACAAAGGTCGCGAGTTTAAGACCGCCTCAATTTTGCAAAACACCGTAGACAACTCCTCAAAGGTGAGGATCGTTGAGCCGATGACCCGATACAAGTGAGTCTTGGAAGACTTAACTACTGCCTCGAAAATTCCACCCCACTGGGGGCATCCAGGTGGACTAAAATACCACGAAATGCCCCGACTGGCGAGGCCAGTGCCAATCTCTCGCTCATTCTGGCTCAAAAACAATAAAATTTCCTTTAAGCAACGGTCGGCGCCCTTGAAGTTGGTACCACAGTCCGACCGAATCAGTGACGGTACTCCTCTTCGAGAAACAAATCTATCTAACGCCGCCAGAAAAGCCTCCGTAGAGAGATCGGCTACCATTTCTAAATGAACTGCCTTGGTCGCCAGACACACGAAGACACACAAATATGCCTTAACCGACTTCGCGTTTCGAAGGTGTGATGTCTTGACCATGAAAGGCCCCGCGAAATCTGTCCCTACGCCAGCAAATGGCCGAGCCTCCGTGACTCGGTCGGCCGGGAGATCTCCCATTTGTGGCTGCATTGTGGCTGCCTTGAGTCGGTAACAAGGCAAGCAACGAAACACAACGCTCCGTATTACTCTGCGGGCCGATAAAATCCAGAATTCACGCTGCAAAATGCCCAGAAGGGTGTTACAGCCTGCGTGTGAATTCCTGGTGTGACGGTCCCGAACCAACAAATAGGTAAAAAAACAAAGAAATCAGGAATACAAATAGGTATAAATTAAGACGTATGCCATATTGGGCACCCGTTCTAATGGCACTGAAGCTATTCCACATATGGCACCGATCGATATTTTTATTACATACAATAATTTATTATTTAACATTTTATTTCACATGTTGTCACCTACGGATCAGTACGTGCTAGTGTTGGGACGTTAAAATGTTTTTAAAAGGTTGTACGTGAAAACACAAAAAACATCAATCCAATAAACACAAAAATTAAAAGTTGCTCTAGGCGCATTTGCAGAGATCTCTCTTCGATAAAAATAAATGTATGTACTGAGGTACATTATGTCACTGATTCTTTTGTGCTGACTCGGCTTTAGCTATTGCTTCTTTTAGCTGTGCTTGTAAAATTACTATCTCTAAATTGTGTTTTTCTTGCACACATTTTATTTGGAGCTCATGTAACTGAGCTGCTCTTTTTTCCCTGTTTATATGTTCCTGTTTTAAAATTTGCACACGAAGTTTTTTTCATTTGAGGATAATTCTGTATCTGGTTGGGCGTTGCTTGTTGGTTGGATGGTGCTACTTGATTGGATGGTGCTACTTCATTGGATGGTGCTACTTGATTGGATGGTGCTACTTGATTGGATGGTGCTACTTGATTGGATGGTGCTACTTGATTGGATGGTGCTACTTGGTTGGATGGTGCTACTTGGTTGGATGGTGGTACTTGGTTGGATGGTGCTACTTGGTTGGATGAGGCTATTTGTTTGGATGGCGCTTTCTACATCTTGTAATGGCTGTGTTGCAGTATAAATAGCATGGGATAAGTTGCTTCCAGTTAAAGTTTCCTGATGCTGGTCAGAAACAGATGCATAGTCTGAAAAAAAAATTGGTTGTCTGTAAAGTCGGTTTACTGACGATAGTTGAACGTGACAACGTCATAAGAAAACTGTCATAAGGTAGCGACGTATCGCCGGTAACGACACATGAAGTCATACTTTTTGATGCGTGCAGCCGGCACCATCGAATTATAAGACGTTGTCACGTCAATAACAATCTTCACTCAAAATGATGCCTTATTCACCAGTGGGTATGTTCTAGGCTGATTTAATTGAAATTAATAAATATTAAATGAGCTAGTTAGGCTATGGTTTCCTATAAACGCCGTCGGCCGCATACAGTGGCATGATGCTTACTATGAAAATGTACTGTTGTGGTCTCTTTCACACGTTGACGTTGGCGTGTGGATGCTGTAGGCAGCATTAAAACGCTTTGCGCCGCGTCTCCAGTTACTTAAAACCATTGCAGCATAAACGTCTTCAGGTTCAGCATAGGATGCCTTTTTAAAAGCAGTTTTATTATATATTTTGTTGTTCGCGTATGAGATGTATTGACCACTGACGCTGTGCCTGGCGTTCATACCTCGATCGGAACGTTTACCTAATAACTCATGTTAGGTGAAAGATGTAGTAAGGATAAAAATAAAATAAATTTGAACTGATCACCAACCATTGCAGTCCGAATCCAAAGTGTCTTGTATCTCTACGAAGAGAGCTGGACATATCTCGGCTATATCAGGATTGATGTCAGCATCAGGGCACGGACCACCGCCGCCAGTGGCCATTCTATGTTGACGCTCTCTGGTGAGGGCATCTCTTTGACGGGTCTTCATATTTTGCCAAAGACGCTTTAATTGTTCTCCTGATGCCTGTAACATTCAGATATAATGAATTTTAAATTCCAAATAAAAAATAATAAATATTTTAATCACTGACTGCCTGACTGCTTAGAACTTTTACTATCAATCGGTGATTTAGATAGTTGTAAAACGGCTATAACATAACCGTAAGTGAAGGGTGAGAGAAAACAGATAAGAAAATAGATAAGAAAATACTTACTGACTCACTTATCATAGCCGAGGCATTAAGCAGTCTTCTTCATCGCCGTGCTTACGGTGTCCGTTTTTTTGTTTTCTGCCACATGCTGGAATTCTTTAATAATCTCAATTAACAAATTTCTCTCTAATAAGCTAAAATTTTTCTTTCTTGTAGACATTGTTTAATAACAGGCAGAGTTTGCTTGATAATATTTACACATTAATTAATAAGTTTATCCGTAAATATCTGTCAATTGTGTCAATCTCTACCACTACAGATAGATACGGTAAACACTCCGTTCTACGACCATACTAGTCTTTTTTATCGAAAAGTCGCTTTTTTTATCTAAAACTTATACAGGAAAAGTTTTTAACCACTGCGTAAATTTTTTTTGGTAGCTCAGTGTTAGTAATAGAACACATTCCCATTTTTAGTTTTAATTTTTTTTTTTCAAATTTTTCCATCTTGTCCCATTTTAAAATAAGCATAACATGGACATAATTTAATTGTAATACTGTGAATGAAAACGCGCTGGCTGCTGACGTACGATGTATCCTAAGCCCATGAAAGTATGAAGGAAAAATTGGAATTACGTTTACAAATAACATATCACAGCCTAAACTTAAAAAAGTAGCGCGAAACGGCGGTCAGTAACCGTCAGCGCGTAGGTAGGTAAGTTTACGTCGGCGCCGTTGCATCGAGCGAGTGCACCTACAAAACTCAGCTGATCTCAGGTTGCCGGTTGGGCGACCGGTCGACGCGTGAGTCGGTCGACCGGGCGCCCGACTGGCAAGCGACCATAAAATAAGTTTATAGGTAAATAAGTCTCGTAAGCGATAACATTATTTTTTACTACTAACACATATCAAAATAAAAAATACGTGTCTATTAAAATACATTCAAGTTTATCATGTCAAAATTTGCGCACTGGTTAAAAACTTTTCCTGTATATAAAAGGCTTATGCTTTGTTAAAATCATGATTTCATAAATTCTTATTTTGCGTAACTTGAAACAGACTTGGCGAAAAAAATAAAATGTAAACGAAAACAGGCTGATGCATAGACAAAAGATGTTCTCCGCTTGAGAAACGATTTGAATCTCGATTCAGCTGAATGTACGAGTAGTTTGATTGCTGTTCTGGAATAAGACGGATCCTCAAGTACAGATTCTATGTTTGAACTATGATTGGGCGATTTAAGATCAAACTGGACTTGAGTTTCGTTCTGTAATACGGACCTTAGAATCGTCAGACATCTTCCGGCAATTGATTATCGCCATTGCCTTGGTGAACCACAATTCTGGTGCTCTCGGCCAAAAATCTTCTAACTTGTCGGTGATGGAGACCGGTGAAAGGGAATATTCGTCGGCTGCATTTTTGTGTGGTTTTAATTTCTTAGGTCTAAATTTCTTTTCTAAAATCTGCAATAGGAATGTTCTTCTTTGTTACACCTTTGTAGAGAGTGAGTGCGTTTACAACAGCTACATTCAAGATTAAGTCCACGGCTACTTTTTTGTACCACTTAACACTTTTCCTTAGTGGTGTTTGGTACGCTGACATTTGATCCGCCAAATCAACAGCATCTTTAGCGTTTTTAAAGTCGACAATGATTGCAGGTTTTGAGATAACTTTGTTACGTTTTACCACTCTCACAAAACGCGTCGAGTGTTTTGTGGACAAAACTAACACATCTTGTTTACACTTCCATCGCATCACTGTTATTCCATCAGCACTTTCTTTAGCAATAAATTGCCCATTTTTCAACTTTGTAGAAACTACTGTTTTAGGGAAATGTCTTGTTTTTCCTCAATGTTCCAACAAGATGCGTCTCTTTACTAAGCAGCTTTCTTGCTAATTCGACATTTGTGTACCAATTAACTGTGAACAGAGTGTGTCCTTTGTCGAACAAGTCATTACACAGTTCCATAACTACATTTGTAGGTGTAGTGTTAATTTCGTCATTCTGTTTGCCCGCATAAATGTTAATTTTATAGGTGTAACCTGGCAATGTACATAGTTTAAATAGTTTTACTTCATATTTATGACGCTTTTGTTTGTTTTACTGACGAAAGATTAGCCCAGTTCTAATTGCGTGCACATTTTCTAGTTTCTTGTGAGCTAAGTATTTTAGCAACTGCGAAGTTATTAGTGTTTTTCACTATTTCATTCAAAACATCATCCGTTACCAAAAGCGCATAAAATACTGCTCGAGATTTGTTAGTCATAAGCCTGCGAACATGTAACGGTGCGCCAGGAATTTCGGTAAAAGCTAAATTGGCGTTGATTTCCTTTAGGATCGGTCCATGTCGAGGGTGGTGGAAACTCCGCTAAATCTTGAATGGCACGATTAATTTCAGTTTCACTTGTCTTACTATCTGATAAAATGTTTCGACGCCGTCTTGGTCGCGAAAGTTGAATGTTGTCGTCTTCATCAGAGCTTATTTGAAAGCTATGGTTAAAGAGAGTAATTTCTATAATATCTATTCGAGACAGGTCTTCTTGGCTAATCTGAAAGTCATCGAAATCCATCGTTACGACGTAAACTTATAAAGACGATCTACGTTATAATATAACCATAAAACATGTGATTACTGCGCAACGAAGTAACAGCTACTAGCCGGCAAGTACACGCGACGTGCGTGCGAGTTGGTGCGGGCGCGGGCGTGTGTGCGTCACCGCGCCCGCGCTTCCCCCTGTAACAGATTCCCGGTATTCCTTGCGCAGAGGCCGTGTCAAAAAATGGTGGGTGACGCTTATTAACACTTGTAATTGGTATAAAATGTTACTTGTGAGACTTCAAACATGTTTTATGACGTCAAATATATCCCTTAAACCAATAAAACACACTGATGAAATTTGACAAAATTATAAATTTTTGTCGGGCTCCAGATGAAAAGGGGGTGTCAACCACCGTTGTCCAACGCGGCGTCGAACGTGTTAAGACAAACGAACACCACCACAAACAGAAGATGAATAGGGAATCAACCATCAAAAACAAACTTAAGGAGAAACGCACAAGATCAAATTAAGAAGGTATATTCCCAAAGAAACATGGGTTGAATATATTGCACTGTCAATTATCTAGGAAAACTAGATTATAACATCATTGTAGAACACATCATCCGGGCGAAAATTTCAAATTAAACAACCAGTAATCGTGATCAGTTTCTTGAATCGGTAGCTCACAGATGAATGACGAAGAAGAAAAATTGCAAGGGGTGTCACAATTTTTCTTTTAAATCTAATTTTGAAAACTCACTACGCCAAGTTGAAAAAAAATATATAAGCAAGGTTTATTTGTTTTTGTTTTTATTAATAAAATAAGGATTCATGTAGCCGAATGCTACAACTGGCATTGTTAAATAATAACTTTTATCTTATTTCAGTTTATCATCATGAGTAGTTTTAACAAGAAGGAAAATCAGAAAATCCACATATCAGCAAGTCTGAAGAAATCATTGTTAATGAAGGACACTGGCTTAGTTATTGGGAATATTTTAAGTGGCTTTACTAATATTATTAGCTAATGAAAGACACAAATTATTGAAATAAAGTTTATTTACCTAAATCACAGTTTATCTTAAAATACTCTAAATTATTGTGGCACTAAAGTACATAAACAACCTAAGACATTTATCATTATCATTGTTTTCTTTTTGTGCTGATTTTAAAAGTGCAATTTCTAAATTTAATTTCTCCGTTTTCTTCTCATAATATATTTTGCTATAGCAAGATTACGGGTTATGATGGACGTCTGAATTTCACTATCTGCTTTCTTTTTACCTAAAATAAACAAATGGATATACTTTAATTTCATAAATTGCTTGTGATCAGGGTTCACATAGACCATTGTTTACAAATAATGAAATTAGTTATAAGAAATTCGCATAAAATAATGCCGTGTAAAATAATAATATATTAAAAATATGTACCTTTGTGACCTGGTTTCTTACAAATATTACATGTCCAGGTTTTCTTCAAACACGTATCCGCTGAGTGATGTCACACCTTGAGCATTCAAATTGTTTTGTGTTAGTCACTTTTCTTGATTTTTCATTGACAATGCACTCATTCGATTTTGGTTGCATGCTTTAATTCTATTCTCGTTCAGTCGATTCAAACACTATTGCTATTTTGTAAGCCTTTTCGAGTCTGTACCTTCTGACAAAAACTTTTTGATAAGAGTCTCACTAGCCACCCCGCACACTAATTTATTCCGCAATGCTTGTTTCAGGAATTCACCGAAGTCAAACCCTGCTGCTGTTTTTTTTTATCTCAACAACAAAATCTTTTACTGATTGCCTTTCCGTTTGCTTGCATTTATAGAAATCATATCTTTCCGCTACTGTTGATTTCTTGGTAACATAATGAGCCGTGAGGCATGAATCAGCTCGTTGTAAGTTTTCTCACTTGGCTTCTTTGGAGCCACTAGATTTTGTTGCTACATTATATGGCTCAGGCCCCATCAACGTTAAAACATTGCCACCTTTTTTATCCTCCACATTGTTCACTATAAAAAACTGTTCCATTCTGTCCACATAATCTCGGAAATCTCTTTCCGCCGTGTAAGGCTCAATGTGCCCAAATAATGCCTGCATCCTCGTCGCCAATTTATTATGTTGATACACAGAAAACACTGTTTGGTTTATACTGTAAACTTTATCCCACCAAAAACATTCTGTAAAAAAATCCCTCCGGAAAGCCGCAGGAGGAGGTAGATTTCGAAGAAGGTGCTGGAGCGTCCGACTATTGAAAATTTGTATAAAGAGTTGTGCTTATGTGTACAATCTACAAAAAAAATATGATTTCAAAATCGTTGTCCTGTAATGGAAAGTTTACCCTTTTTAAATTCTCTCATAAGAGTTTAGCATGGAAACGCCCTCAAATGTTTAGTTATAATTTTTTATTTCGAAAACTATAAGTTTTATCGCTAAACTTTGAAGGTAACAATTGTAAAGTAAACAATTTGCTTTCAAAAAAAATATTTGCGACGTTCAAAATGTTTACTGTTTCGGAGATATGATATTTTTTTGCAAAAAATTTGGAATTTTCAACCCCCTCCCCAATTTAGGGGTTGCATCAAAAAAGTTTTAATTTAACGATGTCTGTATTCGTACTCAGAATGATAAAAATGAGAAACGGTTCAAAAATTTTCCATAGGAAAAAAGTTATGGCCAAAAAACTGATTTTAGAAAAACCGCCCCCCCGCCGCCCCCCATGGATCTTTTGGCCAAGTTTGAAAGCAATCGGTTCATAATTGCGACCTGTAGAGTGTGGCTAAATTTTGCTTGTCACCCATATACATACGTATTCATATATATCCTCGTAGGTGAGAGACCAATAGGTAGATTTTTTTTTTCAAAAAAAGGAAATCTACCTAAAAAGCCAAGTCTCGATGGAGCTGCTGGTTTATCTCTAAAAAGTAATGAAATCTAGACAAAGTCGTGCCAAGTCTAAGGTTCTTACTGCGATTTCTTTATTATTATAGTTAATGTTGTGTGACTTGGCCGTTGAACATTCTATATACGTTAGTGGGTCAATTTTGCCTATCGGAAAAACAAACGTAAGCGCGTTTTAAAATCCAGTCAGCACCATCTAGCGACGTGTGCGTTTATCACCGCCACTCTTAGTCCAATTATTTTGAACAAATTTTGAGCGAACTTAATATTTTAGTGCAATTTGTTTATTTAATGTGTGTAATGTTCGAATAGAATAAAGTTAATCGTTCGACTATTTCTTCTTGTAAACTTGTAAGTATAAGTATAAAAGCCAGTCTAGTCTTATCCAGAGTTTTCCCTCAATTTTATTTATATGCGTATTAAAAGCAGAAGGGGAGGCATTCGCCCAGCAGTGGGACGCTATAGGCTAGATTAAATTAGACGATGTGTCCCACTACGCTGGATTTTTGCAATGACAGCCGATTTTGTATGTACCAATAGTAGAAGGGGGCATTACCATATCTCTAATACAGCTGAGACCAGCTGAGGGTTCTTCATCAGATACTTCAGACCTTCGATTTTTGACATCAAATGAAGCGGCCCACCAAGTTAAATATTTTTTGTAAAGGCGGTATGTCGATCTTTAATAGTTTTGTTGGGCTCTTGTGTTTTCTAATCAGGGTCACTTGGTACTCCAGATCTTTGATTATCCTAGTTTTTATAGTTTTCCCTTTATGTGGCCATTAAAACTCTGTACCAAATTTCAGCTCTCTGAGTTTATGGGAAGTACTAGTTCTATTCTGATGATCTTGAGTGAGTGAGTGAGTGTCATAATTGCGAAACTAAGCTTTCGCTTAAATTCGGAACTAAATGACCTACAGACTTGAAATTTTGGATTTTAAGTATGTGATTATAGCTTACTGGATGACGACAATTTCTGCGTTCTGGTCTTATCCAGCGGTTCTCAAATAGGGGCCTGAAAATGCGGCGAAATGGTTCCAGTAAAGGATGGTACGGCAGTGTTTGCTTCTTGCTCGACTTGGCGCACTGCCGTGCCCCCAGATTTAAAACAACTCTAACCCTCCACATTACAAAGATCGCCATTACACCATAGAGTAATTATTATTTTCTGTCACATGACATACCGACCACAGACTAATACAGGGTGTTAGTGTGAACACCGGTGTCACTCAAACCACGGGTAGTTGACATAAATAAAAAAATATAGGACTGAGTTAAAAAACAGGACAAGGGATTTTCTTAAAAAAAAATTAATTATATTATCCGACGATGTCCCCGAAATCATGGCTAGCCCGACTGCACGAGTGACGTAATCGCTGCCCGCCCGTCGACGCATCTATCTACTTAGAGAGAGGCCCCATTAGTGCGTTGCGCTGCGTTGCGTCGCGTCGTCGCAACGGAACAGCGCATTGTATGCTACACCTGCGTTGTGACGACGCACGATGTCGCAGCGCAAGAGCGTCGCAGCAACACTGGCTGCGTCTCAGTCTCAGTTCAGCCTTCGCAATGGATAGATACAAACGTGTTCTTTTGTTGCTTTTATTACGCCACCGCCGAAATAAACGTAGAAACCATAGAAGATTCTGGATATCTCCTTTGATAGCATTAAGAAATAGTGATGGTCAGTTTTTTATGCAGGAATATAGGGAGTTGTTGTTAGATGAAAAGAAATTTTTCAATTTTTTTAGGATGAGTGTGGCCAGCTTTAATAATTTGGTTAAAATCTTAGAACCACATCTAAAGAAGCAGTATACCAAATTCAGGAACCCTTGAGAACCAATTGAAATGATTGGTATTACATTGAGGTAAGAAATTTCAAATATAATAATAATGTTCATCAGTTATTCATTTATTATCTTTAAAATCACTTTAATTTAAATATTACTACTAGTCAACTAAGCAAAGTTATATTCTTCTTCTTGACTATCATCAGTCAAATTATTAGTAGTAGTGTTAACTGTAGTGTTGGCTGAAAAGGTAGCGTCGAATTCATCTGTTCGATACCCCGATGGCGATGGTGACTGGGCATGTTGTGCAGATTGATATCCATACTGTTGTCCAGTTTGATATCCATACTGTTGTCCAGTTTGATATCCGCGTGACTGCAATGGTGTTGATTGAGTCTGTTCCCGGAACCGCATTTCGGTAGGAATGTCAAAGTCTGTAATTTCGTAAAGCCGTCCAAAGAAGGCAAAATTCCTTTGAAAAATGCATGTTGTGTTTTACACAATTTTGTTACACACCATGATGGTTTACGACAAAAAGACAAAATGGCAATAAGTATGTTCCCACAATTGAGACCCCACGTCAATGAAGAATCATCATCCGTAAATTTTATCAGAGATCAATTTGCTAATTACTTCATGAGTCCGGAAGGGGCTTTACCATGGCAGTTGAAAAAGATTAAAATTAACTTATATAAGATATAAAATAACTTATTAATCATAATAAATAACAACTCACCAATCTTGTTCTTTTTTTGGTCCTCAAATTCCTCGTAATCGCAAGACGCAACGCAGCGCAACGCACTAATGGGGCCTCGCTCTTACAGAATTCTCGTAACATTACCTGATAAATGCAACTTTTCCTGGCAAAATACCTACCTTACGTGTTGCGTGACGAGTCTAAATGTAACTTTGATGTGACAACAAAGAAAATGAAAAGAAATCCAAACTACTGAGTTGGTATTTTGGCGTATTTAAAAAGTTCATCACAATTTTATGTACGTACAGTTAAAAATCACCGATCAAATTACGCAGAGGTCTTAGACAGATTGAATATCTAACTTACCTACTGTTCAAAATTCACACATTTTAGGTTGTAGAGCACTCGAGAATCTGATGTCTGCATACATCCTACGAGCCTCGTACAGGTTATTTATCACCCGCGATGGCGTAAAGCCATACCATTTCGGTCCACTGTTCACTTGTGTAAGACATACCACTAAATTAATATGCGCGAGTAACTTACGACCCGGGATGCGGCGCGCGCTCCGACGAGCGACGTGGACTCGCCTTGGCGATCGCTGCGCGGGCGCGCGGGCCGCGGCGCGGTCATTGACCTCCCGGTCGGCGATCAGCTCTTTCCGCGTGCATTAGTGCCTTTTCACACGTACCGGTTGCCGGGTAGCCGGCGCCGGATACCCGGTGTCAAATAAGCTTACACATGTCCCGGTTGATGCCGGCAGTATCGGCTAGAGAGCCGACAAGAGTATAGTCTCGTTCTATAGTTTCAAAGATGGACCGTGAACAAATAATTGCAATGTGGCTTTTATATCGAAGACGAAATTATCTGCGCCGGAAAGAAAAATCAAGAAATTATTGGGTTCATCCAATTAATATGAAAAGAGAAGCATTAGGTGCATTCTATACATTATTCCCAGATCTACGAGCACATGAAGACAGGTTTTTCAAGTACTTTAGAATGTCTATAACTTCTTTTGACGAATTACATAACCGTTTGAAGAACTCTTTGCAACGTCAGGATACAAAAATGAGAAACTGCATTCAGCCTGTCGAGATGTTAGCTGTTACAATTCGGTAAGTAAAATAAAAATCAATTAATTTTTTATGTTTATTGAAAAAATAATTATTTTGTTACAACATATTTTCATCCGCAAAATCAATGGAATCCATTGTAGAAGAATTTATTGAATATGGAGATGGAGTATTTGATAATTCTTCGCCGTAAACACGATAAAACTGGGCAGTAGAAGTCGTTGGAGAAGTCAGAGGCAATTGTGGTGATGGTACAGTTGATTGTATTGGTGATGGTACATTTAGTGGTACAGTTTGGTACGGTAGTGTTGATGGTGGAACAAAAGTTTGGTGTGAAAACTGAGATTGTGGAGGAATATTTTGAAATGAAACAGGCAACTGGGGGCGAAATGTTTGATGTATTGGTTGCGAATGAGTCGTATCAGGGTGGTATATTCTGTGGTACTGTACCGAGCATCTCTGCTTTTTAATTTTCGTTATTAATTCCATTACTCCCAACTGGAATTGTACAACTTCATCGTCCGTAAAAGTGTTTAGGGATGGAATTATTCCTTTGAAAAAACACAAATGTCTATCTGGTTCTTCTTCCATTTTTTCCAACATTTTCAATTCTATTGGATCCATCGTTGCTTGCCGTTTTCGAGATCCTAGTTCTTTATTAGGTTTTTTAAATTTTTCCAATTGTTCTTTTTTGTTTTCAATCTCTGGTGTATTTCCTTCCATTGTTTGAGTATCTTCTGTTTCCTGTGTCAAACTATCAGTAGTGGGACGTTCCTTAAAAACTTTGTTGAGAAATTGTAGCTGATCATTGAAAACATATTTTTTTACATTTGAAGCACCAGCACCTGATTTGGTAACGTCCTTTTGTTTTTTACAAGACTTTTTAAATGAATCACGAACGTTTCCCCAACGTTTTATCACTTCTTTACCTGTAATAATAAAAATAATTTTAATTATATTGTTTCAGATACCTAGCAAGTGGTCATACTTTTACAGATATGAGCTTCGAGTACAGACTTGGCATCTCAACTATAAGCGTTATAGTAAAAGAAGTGTGCCAAGCTATGTGGTCTATTATGAAATTTGAATGTATGCCTATACCTGGAAAAGAAATGTGGGAATCGATTGCCTTAAAATTTGAACAACGGGCCAACTTTCCACACTGCTTAGGTGCAGTTGACGGGAAGCACATTCGAATTATCAATCCTCTTGGGTCGATGTACCATAACTATAAAGGCTATGCTTCAGTAGTATTAATGGCTGTAGCAGATTCGGAGTACTGCTTTACATATGTTGATATTGGTAGCTACGGAAAAGACTGTGACTCTCACATTTTCAAGAAATGTTCATTGTGGTCATCAATTTTAAATAGTGAGCTCGAGCTACCGAAGGAAAATTGTCTCACGGGAACAACGAGCCCTAATATGCCTTATTTCTTTGTTGGTGACGAAGCATTCGCTATACACAAACATCTGCTTCGGCCATATGGTGGATCGAATTTAACCATGAAACAACGAATTTATAATTATCGTTTGTGCAGAGCTCGGAGGTATGTGGAGTGCACATTTGGAATTCTTACTAATAAGTGGAGAATATTACATCGTGCCATTAATTTGGAACCCGACTTCGCAGTCGATATTGTAAAGGCTTGTGTAATCCTGCACAATTTTGTCCGCGTTAGAGATGGATATGAACCAGATGATACAATGACCATATTCGGATTAGAAGATTTAAGTAGAGAACAAGTAAGACGTGGAGGGTTAGCAGCAAATAATGTTAGAAATATTTTAGCGGACTATTTTATGACCGAACCTGGACAAGTCAGTTGGCAGTTATCTAAAATATAAAAAAGTGTTATTACTGTTACGAGCTGGGTATGGGATAAATTAGTTACTACCAATCAGACAATTTAAGTAACTTTATTAAACACAAAACACTTAAAACTTAATCACAAATACACTACTGATCACTATTCGCTTAGATATCGCACTTCTAGTTCACTTCGATTCGCTTCGTTGTATCGCCTAAATCAGACTGACCCCATCGTGTGTCGGCGCTGTGCTTTTATACCGCCAATATTCACTCGAACATTCCGGAACGATTCCATAAAACATCAACAAAAGAACATTCCAAGAAATAGGCAAAAATAGTAATAATCTACTTGTACCGAATAAAGAAATAGGTACTTTATGCCCTCGGCGTACGGTCGAAATTACAATGACAATTCTTAACTTTAAACTAATAATAATGGCATGGTTCTCGAAGTTTTTAGCGCACACACATTGTAACCACGATCTTTCTCGAAAGATCTCATACGTACACCGTAACATTACTATCATTTGTGTAATATTAAATGATTTGCAAACTTACCAAATGAGTTTTTTTCACCGTCAGTAATTTCTTCGAAGTCGGGCTTAAGTATTGCGCAAACTTCCCGCCAAGGCTTCGCTTCCACCAAAGTTATCAATAGTTCGATATCTATCTCCATTTTATAGTTTAAAGAAGGTATGCAGTATAATTTTATTACGGGCGTCGTCGAGCGTGCGACGGAACTACGCACGCGCGTACTCTCGCAGACTGTACCTGGGCGACTGACCGGCCGGCGCGTCTGAAAGCTAGTTGCGTGTTCCATACACCACTGTCAGTTCGGCCGCCGGCTAACCGATGCCCGGCGACCGGACGCACAGTGGTGGTTCCGGCGCGCACCCGGCAACCGCCTGCTGGATAAATTACGCCGGTACATGTGAAAGCTATGTACCATGCCCATACACTTCACCACCGGGTAGCCGGCGCCGGCTACCCGGCAACCGGTACGTGTGAAAAGGCACTTAGGGTGAAATGATCTTGAAGAAAGTAGTGAATTTCTACAAAAAAAAGGTTGCATTTTTTCATTGGTTTTAGGTTCTACTAATGAAACCAAACCCCTGGTTTCAAGGATAACGGTGTTCACACTAACACCCTGTATGAGAGCCGATACACAATACTTTTTTATATTTGTTGTCTGGACATGTCGCTTGTTTGCGAGAAGCTTGACATAATTCAAAAATTGCAATTTTTGGGTATGTTGATTCAAAAGTTTAAAAAATAAAAAAATGTGTATTACAGTATATATTGAAACATTGACTATATTAAATATTTTTCTTATTTATCAGTCTCAATGTAAAACTAAAATACAAGACTAAAATGCAAGAACTTTTGTTATAATTTCAAGTTTTCAGCAAAAGGGTATTACTTGTGACGTTATTACAGATAAAGAATTATAATTTCTTTGTATTATTTATACTTAAGTCTATATTGATAATAAGTATTTCATTTGGATGGGTTTTTAATGAAATTAAGTCATTATTGAAAACAATTATCTTTATAATCAGCCTTTTAATTTATAGTTAAATAGTCACAACATTTACTGTAGGTAACTTAACTAGGTATTTAAGAAATAAAATCAACAATAACTTTCAGCTAAACTTAAATCACTTTAACATTGTTCTTTTCTAATTTAACAATAACTTTCAAATAAACTTTAAATCACTTTAACATTATTCATAGCAAAGTAATGAGCTGAGGAACTTTATACTTACGAATCTAATATAAAAAATATAAAAAAATTAATTGCATAAACTACGACTTTAAAGAGAGTTATAAAAAGGTGCGTAATATCTGGGAATGGCATTTTTTCTGATCAACTCCAACAAACCATCTTTTTTCTTCTTATTGAATCCGGGTTTTACGTCATACGCTTTTTTCACTTCAACATCTACAGATTTTTTCTTTTTTATCACTTCTGCTTTTTTAAACTCTTGCTCTTCATAAGAAGTTTTAAAGAATATGGATCTGGGATGATTTTTATCTACTTTCACAACTTTTAAGTCTGCAATTTTGATAGTGTTTCCTTCTTCATCCTTTGTTATGTTCACACCCATTTGAGAACAGACACCTTTCCAATCGAGAAAATCATCATTGTTCATTATATTCACCCGAAAAGGTGTAGGTTTGGATCTAGCAACTTTGATTGCACTAATAAAGGCTTCAGGGGTGTACATTGGACCACTTCTGATTTGCTTTTTAACCTGTCTTTCAATGAGGGAATGTGCAGAGTCACCCTCGTTTTGGGTGTGTCCCTTAATTAAATATTTGTGAGTAATAGTTTTTATGTTCGGATAATGTTGCACAACAAACATGTACATAGACAGCATCATTTTATTTTTTTGTTGGCCCACACAGTTATCAGTATAAAATATTACATCCACTGTGCTGTTATTTTGGGCCAGATTTTGTAAATATTTAAATACGCAGGTACCCAGATCATTAACGCCCCTGTTGGCTGTAGCTTCATCCCAAACATAACATTCTACATCTTTAGAATGAAGATCGTAAATAGTGAAGTTAAAGACATTTAACTTGCTTACGTAATAAAATAATGAGGTATCTCCTTTGGGGCATTGGAACACAGCTTGCATGTCATAAACTGCGACAACTACGTCTTTATTTTCCTTATCCTTTACTTTTTCTGCTCGGCATAGGTCTTTCTCTTTTAAATGTTTATCATATTCTTGCTTCTTATTTTCTTTTTCTGCGCCTTCACAGTTTTCATAGGCAACACAACAGTCACAACGATCTTTCTTTGGTTGGAAAAGTGAAATATTATATTCTTCTGTAAAAATTCTGTAGAACAGAGTATAATTCCCATATGGAATGTTTTTAGACTTGCAGATTTCAATGTAGTCTTTATGGATATCGACAACTGATCTACCACCATCTATATATTCTTTGGAAGTGGTGGCTCTACAATAATGGGATTCTACTCTTGGAATAGAATCAATGTGTTCCTTTATTGCTTTACGTATAGCATCATCAACTTTTGCGTGATTTTTGTGTTTCCCTCTATTATCGTCTGCTAAAAGATTCCCTGCAACTTTGTTTTGTTTATCTAAGACTGTTCGGATAGGTCGGTCTGTGATTCCAAGCGTATTTTTAAAAAACAATTTGCACACTCTTACTTTTTCTTCATGCAAATAAAAAAAAAATGCACTATTGTAACGGCGCTTTTCTCTGGTGCCACCTTCACGTACATAGCGATACTTAGGTTTTATAGCCTCTATACAATTAGATATGTAATTCCACTGTTTTAAAATACTGCCTAACGACCAATAATCATCAAATATAGACATTCTTTCAGCTTCAGTAAACTTTGTACTGCACTTCAATTTGCACTTTTCGAAGCAGGCATTTTTAATTTTACGCGCTGGTACAATTTTTTTAGAAGTACTCACATAGGATTTTCCTTCATTCCTTAGTTTTTTCAAAACATTCTTTTGCCAGTTATTTTCATCTCTTTTACGTTTTCCTCTTTTTTTTATTGCATTTTCTGTATTTTCTTGATCTGGAACATGATTAACATCACTGCTTATGAGTAAATCTGCTCGTACCGGCAACTGTCCCAATTGTTCATCATCATTTTCATTACAGTAGTCAAAAATTATGGGAGACACGGGAGCTTGACTTTCAGGTGGTTGGTAGGGAGGATCCTTGACAGAATCATCACTATCTGTAAAAGAAAAAAAAATCGTTAACAGTCTAATAGCAATATCACTTAACTACTACTGCAGGCCTTGAATGAATAAAAACATATTTGAAAATATGGCCTCGTAATTGGTTTAAAACTGAAAAATTACCTTCAATGAATGAAGTAGATGATGAAGAACTTGTACTGCTATTGGAAGAGCTCGAGGAAGAGGAGCTGTTGGAGCGACTGCGTTGAGTATTTCCACTGCTATGTTCCTTTGAAGTAACATTGCCTTCAATTTCATTGGCATCATCGTTTTCTAAAAATCAAGTAAACAAGTAAATTAAAACAAAACAAAGTGAATTAGGAAAAATAGGTTATAAATAAGTGACTATAATTAACCTTGTTCATGGAACACTGTTTCTGGAGGTCCATCTACACTGTCATTAACTAAAGCCAATATTCTTCTACCTCTGCTATTTCTTAAACTGGAATCCATGACTATCAAAGAAGTACCTTAAACATAAAATTGTTATTATCAATAATGACTTATTATAAAATAGTGCAAAAAACATCAAGAAATATTCAGTAGCTTTAACAACAAAAACAATGCAACTTATAATGTGACATTATTGAAATAGTCTATTCATTTATTTTTGCTATCAAAAACGTATAATAACGAATTATGACTGTCGGTATCTATTTGTGTTTCCAGAAAGAACGACTTAACGCAAAATATGATCCTGGTTTTTTAAACGTATTTCAAAAAAAAGGTCGTCATAAGTATAGTAATGTCATCTTTCTAGTAAAGGGTTACGTGAGATTATTGACTTACCTTGCAAAAGAACGTCGTAACACAAAATATGTCGTCGTCGCTGAAATCACGCACGTGCATACACTAAAACGCTCCTGTGCTAACTGAGATGCTACGGTTCTCAGTTTATAGTATATAGTCTATGGCTACGGTCTCGAAACAAAGCAGCGGTAAGAGTGCGACGGAACATAAAGGCACTACTTCTCTCGCTCTCTCATTTTTGTACTTAGCGTAATGTCGTTTTTGCAGCAAATAGAATAAAATTTTCTGCGTTCACCTGTATACTTAACTCAAAACTGCTGATTTTTGAATTATGTCAAGCTTCTCGCAAACAAGCGATGTATGCCAAAGAAATACTTTGAGCTTGTGCTCGTGCTCTACTCTTTGTTGCTGTAACTTACACTGGGAGAGTCCCAAACATAATTTTTTCGTTCTTTTGCTAGTTTGCCTGATAAAAATGTGATTCTACATTAACACAAAAAAACACAAAATAAGAAACATAGATAGATCGAGAAGGAAGATTTTTTTTTAGTTTTTAGATTTAAATGCCTTGTGGCATTAAGTCCGCCTATCTACCACTCTTGTACATGAAGTTTAAGTAAATAAATATGATTTAAGATAATACCTCTACATGGAATTTCTGCTTCTTCACAAATAAAATATTTGATTTGATTTGATTTGCTAATGAAATCTATCTTCAGGGATAGATGCATTAGTTGCATCATATTGTGGCGCATGTTCAAAGACTATTTCCAAATCTGCCACACCCACTTCTACATCACCACGGCACCCCACTGTAGGTTTGGATGGTAGTGTGTATGAGGATGGATGAGTGCAGATAAGGATGAAGAAAAGTCCGAAGTACACAAGCAGAAAGAAGAAAGTTTATTGCACAGACACAGGTTACAGTTCCACACACACAAGAGTTCCACTAAGAAGAAGGAGTGGCAGAGGAAGAATAGAAATCACGGAAGTAAGCCACAGAACATTCAATAATATATATTAAGCGCGGCGAAGCTATGCTTTAAATCGCAACGGTTAGCATACTGTCCATACTGGCGAGGCGGCGGGCGCGCGCGCCTTCGCAGAGCACATCGCAATGATAATCCCGTCCCGCTCACGCAACCGGTTCGGGTGACGTAGCGGGCGCGCTCGCCGCTAGAACAAAGGGCGCGTCATAGCTACGCCGGCCAGCTGATAAAAGATCATCTAATAGTAAAAATATGTGTTTGTACGTTGAACTTAGTTTTACAAATATTTTATTAAGATTTTTGATTTTATATAATGCTAGTTGATAAGACACTTTGTAAATATGTATATAAAATATTATTGACTTTATTTACAGGTTCTTAATTACATAATATATATTATTAGAACGAAAGAAAGAAAACGTATTTATTAGAATGAATCACTACACCACTACCACCACCAATACCATCACCACCAAATGGCACATCAAACCCTGTGCAATTAGACCCCAAAAGACCAGTCTCCTTTTCCAATAAATCGTCATGTAGAATAAGATCAAGTTTATCACCACCAGTCTATTCACAAAATAAAGGTACTCCTTACACAGGCACAACTTTTACATCATTTAATTAAGTACCTACTTTGCATGTAAATTAAATGATATGATTTTATAATAATAGTTAACTTTAAATTTTTCATCCTAATTTCCGGTCTTCTTTTACGGGCTGCTTTTTTAAATTGTCCTATTTCGCTTTTAACTGGTCTTAAGATTTGGGAATAGACCCACTCTTGGCATTGAAAGTTCGTGCCAGAGAAATCCACGCTCTGGGCGGAGTTCGAAGACCGGGTGGCATTCATGGGAATTTCTGGCGCCCATTTAGCCTACATTTGACAGAATCTCAGTTTAACAATAAGGCCATCTTTCCAAAGGTGTTTGTTATGGGCCTGAAGGACATCCAGCATCTCTTCGTTTGTGTAGGAAGAGTGCACCACTTTGGCATGGGCTCCTGGACCTTTAGCCCACTGGTGGTCTGGATACGAGTTTTTACGAGGTTGATTTTACTCGCGCAGCTTACTACGATCTTCTGGTTGCACACTTCGCGCTGATCGGTAGGTAAGCGAGGCTGCAATGTTTCGACGTACGCATTTAACCTGCCCGCACTGAATTCGATCTGCTCTCGACCTAACTCGGTGGTATAGTCGCGGATATTGTGCAGCCGCTACTCTACAGTACGCGTCAAATAACTATGCCGCTCTGAAGCTAGGCTTTCCTAACAACGGCGCAGGTACTATCGCGTAAAAAGTGTTCACTGACGTGAAATTTTTTAAATTGTTTTATTTTATAATGAAAATAAATAGTGTATTTTTTTACTCACCTGATTTTATATATCTAAGAAAAGGAGAAAGAAAGAAAATACGTTCATTCGCGGTAAAACATATTTTTATTTATTTGTGAACATACTTATATTCACTCGCTATCATCAGTAGACATTGCTGATACTCCTTCAATAAAACTTCTTTTATCACCTTGAAACGTGCTCGTAGAAGGTGTTTCTCCATCTGAGTAGGATTCCGAATCGGAATCGTTCTCAGATTCCAATTCGGAATCCGAGCTATCTCCCGTGAATATTACAAAATTCTCAGTCATGTCGTCTATTATATGCTCATTAGATCTATAATCTTCCTCAATTTTTTTTACTTTTGCACACAAGGCCACCCATTCGTCTCGTCCCATTGAGTCAACTTTCTCTTTGACCAACTCCATTGTCCGGTTAACATTAAAGTCGACATTTTTTGTGGCTACGTAACCCTTAACAGCCGCCCACGCCATCTCTATGGGGTTTAAGTCTGGGTGATAGGGAGGTAGACGCAGAACATTGTGGTTGTGCTGTGCCAAAATGTCATCTATGACAAAATTTTTGTGGGCGCTTTTATTCTGGCATATCAACTGGTACAGCTGTGGCTTGAGCATGTGATCATCAAACGGTATGCCTTTTTCTGACAACCACGACTTCATGTCGTCTTTTTTTGAACTCGACGTCGGTGCGGGGTCACGCAATTTATTGTGATAGGGCGCATTGTCTATCACGACAACTGAATTAGGACTCAGGTTAGGGATTAATTTAGTCTTCAGCCATTTTTCATAGTTGGTAAAGTTCATGTCGTCGTGATAGTCACCCGATTTTGTCCCAGATTTAAACATTAACAAACTATTCGGGATAAATCCATCTTCGGACCCCGCGTGGACGATGACAATTCTTTGTCCTTTGGAAAGAGGTGCCTTCAATCCTTTATCAGATTTATCTGACCACGATTTAGTCTTCGTATGAGATGAATGCACGTATGACTCATCCGTATATACGATTGTTCTTCCTTCGTCTCTATATCTTTTAATATTTCGCAGATATTCAATTCTCTTGAGCCGCAAGTCGTGTTTTTCTATGAGGACTTTCCTATTATTTTCGATTCTCCTCCATTTAAAACCTAAGTCTTTAATTATTCTGCTTAAGCTACTTACAGAACCTTGAAAATTTAGATCACGTTGCAGCTTAGCCAGTAGTTTTATTAATGTTGGCATCTCCTTTTCCGCAACGTGAAAATTATGAATACAGCGTTTGATAACGCCTTTGTCAAAATTGTCAATTCCAGTTATTGGCCTTGACTTTTGCCTTTTTTTTCCCGGTGTACGGAAAACGGAAATCATGTCCGTCTTTTTCCCTTCGGCAATAATATTGCGCACGGTCCGTATCGAACAGCCGGTTGCCTCAGCAGCTCTTTGTTGTACCCTCGCAACATTTTGCACGCCTTCGTCCTTCTCTTTCTGCATATAATTCACCACATTATGAATTATTTTACGCGCTTGTCGGCGTAAAACCGTGTTCCGTTTTGGCATTTTATTTGACAAAACTAAGGACAACGTCAACCAGTAACAATAACAATACAAACACAGCAATAAAAAGGCAAACACAACGATAACAAAACAAACAGAACAATAATTATAAGAATAAATAACAAAAAACAACAAACTTAAAACAGGTAGGTAATAATTATACGCGTAGCACTTTTCGCATCGACGACCGTACGGTACTGTGCGAGCGGAACACAAGCTGGCATCGGACGTATACGAGCGACTGAGATAGAAACATAACACTGAGGTTCGTCTATTGCATCGTTAGCCGCGCATGCGCAGTGCTGTCTTTTTTCGTAAAATTGATTACTGCGCAGTGATTTGTAGCCAACTTCAGAGCGGCAAAGTTATTTGACGCGTACTGTACAGCCGCTACTCTACTGGTACCGTATTTACGCAAAAGTCTGTCGATTTGGATGATTCTCATTCTGTAGGGTCTGTCGGTATCATTTGGAATACGTTCGAGGTAATCTTCTCTTATTTAGTTTTTGAATTCATCCCACAATAAACCAACCGGAGCGCCGTTTGCGGCCAAGAGGAACATTGAGGATGTCGCAGTCCTGTTAGAAAATTGTGTTTGAGAAAATTTAGAATCACAATTTGAAGTACTTTTAATACCTCTAGCAGCACTAACCTGTGTTGAAGCAAATTTAGGAACAAAAGACGTTTTTATATATTCTGTGATTGAATAAAAACGTCTTTTGTGCCATTTAAATTGTTAAAATTAGGTTTCGGCAGACACGGACTCGAAACCCTGTTTAGTTTAAAGTCTCGTATTATCGTATAGCATTAGAGCGATCATTGCTCGACGCGTTAATTGAAATCGGTGCAGTTGCACTTAATAGTGTAGAGTTACGTGGGTCGGTCTGCAAATTGTTATTGTTTTTAACCGACTTCCAAAAAGGAGGAGGTTCTCTATTCGACTGTATGTATTTTTTTTTTTTATTTTTTTTTTTTTATGTATGTTCACCGATTACTCGAAGACGCCTAAACCGATTTGAAAAATTCTTTTTTTGTTTGAAAGAGTATACTTCCAAGTTGGTCCCATAGTCGCCAAGTCGGGATCTGATGATGGAATCTTGGCGAAATCGAGGGAACTCTTCAAATTTTATAGGATAACGTACAGCAATTTTGGTATTAACTACAACAAGTGAAGCATTTGCGTTTGATAAGAACCATTCTACCATCAGATCTGATGATGAAGCCAAGAGTCACGGAACTCCATAATGAGACAATGTATCCTAGTCGTGTTTGGGCTTGTTGTAATTGTAACGGTATGCACTTTCCATGTGAACCACTAAAAAGTGAAAAATAAAAACTTTTTTGCAAAAAATAAAACCGACTTCAAAAAGAAAAAGTGAAAAATAACTTTAGCTTCTGAAGTCGGTGACAAAAAAATTAAATCAATCATACAAACGTCACCGACTTCAGAAGCTAAAGTTATTTTTCACTTTTTCTTTTTGAAGTCGGTTTTATTTTTTGCAAAAAAGTTTTTTTCGCTTTAAGTTTACGACATTCGCTTATTAAATGGCCACGTTTTTTACAATAAGCACAAAATTTATTTGGATCAAGAATTAAAATATTGATAAGTCTTAGAATTATTGTTTTCGTTATTATTTGTTGTGTTAACATAAAAGAAATTAGGAGAAGAGCGCTTATTTTTTTTTTTAAAACACTCTGAAGCGAAATGGCCGCTCATACTCGTATTATATGTTGTGCAATGTTTATTAGAACGAGTTGACAGTTTTGATAAATTAAATATTTTTTCTTCTTCAATGGCATTTGTTATCGCTACTGATAAAGTATTAGGATTTCTGCACCGTACAATATGGGAAAAATTAGAGTTCAAACCTAACAAGAACGTATTAAGCCTTAAGTTAACTCTAATGGGTGATCCTATTGACCGAGTTAATGAGGCGCGGAACCTAGGTTTGTGTATGGACAATAGCCTCAGGTTTGAGATCACGTCGCTAACTCCGTGAAAAACTGTTTTACCGCCTGAAACTGCTGTACAAAATGAGGCCTTACCTGTCGAAAAAGCTTCGCGAACAGCTGGTCGAAACCCTTGTACTCTCCAAACTAAATTACGCTGATACGGTTTACGGCCCACGTTTGCTGGCTCGTACGGATAGACTTATACAAAGAGTCCAAAACGCGTGTGCTCGATTCTGCTACTCGGTTCCCCCTAGAAGTCATGTCACCCCTTATATGAACACACCTTGCGTGTCTACTGTTTGGTGTTATTAGGACTACGAATTTTTAGACTGACATGGTCACTAACACAAACATTAGAATTAAGAACGGGATATTTACCATGTTTATTGTTTGTTTTGAGTTTCCGATATTAGTTCCGTTATTTGTTTAGGACTACGAAGCCGAAGTATTTGTACGACAAGTTGAGTTGGATGGCTAGTAAACGAGAGTGCGCACCTAGGCTTCGTGCCCAAAAATTATCAACACAATCTCATAGGACAGCAGCTTTCAGAGGTACTTTCCGATACGCCGCATCTAAAGTGTGGAATAATATTCCTCCACCATTACGGGTACTGTTCACACTTCCAGAACACGACTGCGGCAGTATTTGATAGCAGCACAGCAGAAACTGGATATGGTTACAATGAATGTTTCAATCATATAAACGCTTAGTAAGTAATTTGCAGCACTTGCGTACGACTGTGCCTATACGTAGGTACCTTCTTATGCATACCTGGAACTTGTGCGGCCATAATCATAACCATAATATTGTTCACGGACCATAATCATCTCTCACTTACTGAATCTGGCACACACTGAGCGCCGAATACCGTATATTTTCTTTTCTTCTTTCTTCTATCTCGTCTTATCAGTGTATTTATTTATTGTTACCAGTATTACTTTCTCACACAACGAAATACCTATTACTTACATTTTCTTCTGAAGTACGAACTCATTTCATTAATTTACCCGATAACTATTTACTGTATAACCATTTATTTATTATTTATATATTATGTTTGAAACTGTTTTCTGTCTGTCACTAACCCCCTCAAGGTTCATTGGAAGACCAGCGTCAGACAGCATCACCTGTCTGGCATGAATGCACAATGAAATGGACCTTTTTGGCGCAGCCGTGAGGCACACAGCACATAATATGTATTTTTGTCCTCTTTGTAACTTTTTTTTAAATATTTTTGTGTGTGTGCTTAATGTACTGACGTCAAATAAACATTTTTTCTTTCTTTCTTTTCTTTCTTATTAAGAGCCAAATCTTCCATTGCGGCTATACGACCTACAAGTTCTTTATCATTTTCGCAGCTATAATGGATGTCAGCTTGTAGTCGTGTTAAACATGATTCAATGCGGATAGAAAATTGCATCACGTGTTCGGAAGGCAACTGTTTGCAGTGTTGTAAATCGACTAATAAGTGACTGGAGTGCTTTTTCTCTCCAAAAGTTGTTAAATTTCTGACTAACTATTAAATTGTTTTAAACAACAAGCTAATTGGGCTTTGCCTTCCAACTGCAAGATAATATATTTACATAAGACCTTCTGCTGTTCTGTAGTTGCTAAACCAATCGCATTTTCGCAGTTCGTTAAAAACGCGGGCAACGACCCACGGTCCCCATTATAGGGTTTGAAGAATTTTGTGAGGACAGAAAGGGTAATTTTGTCTGCCATATTAGTTGCTTTTAGTTAATGTGCTGGACTGTCCTCGGAAGAATCTGAATGAGAATCGAATCGTATTACGGGTCGTCGGCACAACACGTTGCGTTCTGCTTGCACGTGGTGCGACCACGTAGCTGATGACGGATGATGTGCAGTTTGAGGTCTTCAGCGAGACCTCGGCGGAGGATCTTCTTGTGATGCGAGCTTGCACTTGGAAGTGGAGACTGACTTTTGACCACAAGGCAGCAGGAGATTCTCCGGGGTGATGCGGGCTCACGCTTTGTAGCGGAGGCTGATCGTCGATCACGGGCAGCAGAAGGTGTTCCGGGGTGATGCGGGCTCACGCTCAATAGCGGAGGCTAATCGTCGATCACGGGCAGTAGGAGGTGTTCCGGGGTGATGCGGGCTCACGCTCAATAGCGGAGGCTGATCGTCGATCACGTGGAATGCAGTAGCGCGGGCTTAGGCTTTTGAGGAACCTAAGACTTATCGTCGAGCACTTACCGAAAGGACTACTAGGCCACGGAGCCAACAATTATTATGTTGCAGACGAGTGGCAACGAATTGACGACGCCTACACCTATGGATCCCAGTACTCGATGATTTTTCCTGAGAAACTTTCCACTTCTGACACCAGTTTGTTAGGATGGCGCTCCGTGGGTACCTTTTAATTGAAACACTGGTTTCTGCTACACTGAATTTATTTGTACTGGCACACCAAAGTTACAACAAGTCGATAAAATGCTTAATAAATGAATTTTGTAGGTTGACTGCACCGCGTGCATGGCGAGCAGTTTTAAATATTACATGAATTCTCAAATCAGCATTTTTAAAGTACTGGATTTGGAAATTATTTATAACAATTCGAACAACCTTAAATGCGCTTCTTGAGATGTTTCGGTATGAAACTGTATGAAACAGTCAATCAAGGGATTGACTGCGTGCAAGAAATTATTGATTTCTGCGACGAGTTGACGATCTAACCGCTGACCTTCTTGCTTCTTCTTGCGGCGCGTGGCGGTCTTCGTTGTCCTCTATACAAAAACCGATAGGATAAGTGGTGTTCGTGTAACCTAAATCAATAACGCGGTGGTATATTCTACCTTGAATTTTGTTCATCGCCAGTCCGGTATCGGGATGTTGGAAACCGTGAGAGACTCCTAACGCGCTGAAGTCAAACAAATTATTGTACGCGCGAGAACACTTGTTGAAAGTGTTCACTCATCACTGTTATTATTTCTGGTTTTAATATTCTTTGGCCTCTTCTATTTATTTATAACAGGCATCAGCTCTGGTGAGTGTTTGGCGCTGATAGTCAAGACGTCACGTTGGTCACGCCACTTGCAAACACGATACACCTTGGCGATTGTACTTGAAGATGCTACCACCTTTCTGTAGTTTGGTTGTAACAACTGCTGGGTTTCCTTTTCGTTTGGCTCTCAGAGTTCCATTAACATACAATCCACTACGCACAGGATCTCTTGAGAGCCCAACACAATTATAAAAATTGTCCATGTACACATGGCGCCCTGTAGGCTGTGCCCAAATGCCTTTCGAACAGTTTTGCCACCACCTTATCTGTGTGGCCTTTCCCTTCAACATCTTGGTCTTGTTTACCTTTTTAAACATGGATTTTGAGGGAAAGGCCACTAGGTGTGGCCAACAGGTAAAATTGTATGTGTCCCATGTGAAACAATATGCCCAAAAATATCAATAACTTGTCAACAGCCTTCGAATTCTGGCTTAAGGTGCGGCTGCTTTATTTAAAATTAGTTGAGCGCACTGATTAGTGGTCTCCACAATTATTTTTAATAAATTGTCCATAATCGTAAACATTAATTTGAAATAATCATAAGCTGTTGTAAATGAATCGTCAATCCGTACCTCCTCGCGGAAGACAAAAACTAGACTGGGTATTTATTGGTCGTCGATGAAGGGTCCACTCTTCGCCTCCCGGTTCTTCCGTCGTATCTTCTTCAGACTCATGGTCGCTGACTTCAGTACAGCTTCTCTCAAGCACATCTCTAAAAAAACACATCCATAACTCGATGTGATTCTATTAAAACTACGCGGCTGTGCTGCAAAGGCAAGAAATCCAAAACTAAAAAAAGAAATACGTTATATTGGTTCATAAAAAGAAAGTGGTGCGCTGGTTTGATTATATATTATAGCACTTATTTTGAAATAACTTTGGAAAACCCTTAGAGAACCAGATTAAGTTGGATATTATTTTAACAAAATGGCTTACATCAAGCCGAATATACGTTTCTTTTGGAGTTTGAACCCATTACTCCAATTAATTAAATGATTGTATTGTGTACGTTTTTATATAGGTACACTTCGTTCATTGTTATAATTATACATCGTAGCATTCTACAAAAAAATGTGATTTGTCATTAACATTTCATTTGAATGGCCAACTCCTTTGAACAAAATACCAGTAGCGTTAAAAGCCAGAATGACTATCGGAAGCATTGTGATAGTCTTTGTAGTGTGTTACTTGAGTTAGTGACCAAAAATAAATGTAAAATATAGAGATACAGGGATATTTGTCGAATTATATGTAAAAAAATTGTACCCCAATTCATTTCCCCAAATGTAGTTAAAACAAAGCGATAAAAAACCCTAAAATAATGTACTTAATAAAACCCCTAAATAAAGCTTTGGTTTGCGTGCTGCGCGAGCTGCCAGCAGCTCACGTCTTCAAAACGTTCAGTCCTGTAAATGGAAATGGCGCGGCCGCCATCTTGAATTTCTGATATTATACCAAATTTTTTCTAAAGTAACCGGGATAGCTACACAGAGAGAAAAAACATACGTATATCCGTAGTGCACTTACGTATGGGAGGACTGATTCAGGACACTGTTACATAAGTAGCCGACTACATGCCGCGTACGTAACCGGCAGTTGTGCCAGAGGGCGTAGTCTACGTAGCCCTCTCCATTACATATACCAGTGTAGCCTACGTACTGTACAGAAGTGGGTGCATTACGTCATGTTTACATACTGGTGTTGGCTACGTACTGTGCAGATGCAGATGCAGATGGCTACACTGGTATGTACGTAAGAAACAACATGACGTAATGCACCTACATCTGCACAGTATGTAGGCAACATCTGGCTGTCATGTTGTTTCTTACGTACATACTGGTGTTGCCTACGTACTGTGCAGATGTGGGTACATTACGTCATGTTGTTTCTTACGTACATACTGGTGTTGCCTACGTACTGTACAGATGTGGGTGCATTACGTCATGTTGTTTCTTACGTACATACTGGTGTTGCCTACGTACTGTACAGATGTGGGTGCATTACATCATGTTGTTTCTTACGTACATACTGGTGTTGCCTACGTACTGTGCAGATGTGGGTACATTACGTCATGTTGTTTCTTACGTACATACTGGTGTTGCCTACGTACTGTACAGATGTAGGTGCATTACGTCATGTTGTTTCTTACGTACATACTGGTGTTGCCTACGTACTGTACAGATGTGGGTGCATTACGTCATGTTGTTTCTTACGTACATACTGGTGTTGCCTACGTACTGTACAGATGTGGGTGCATTACGTCATGTTGTTTCTTACGTACATACTGGTGTTGCCTACGTACTGTACATATGTGGGTGCATTATAGAATGTTGTTTCTTACGTACATACTGGTGTTGCCTACGTACTGTACAGATGTGGGTGCATTACGTCATGTTGTTTCTTACGTACATACTGGTGTTGCCTACGTACTGTACAGATGTGGGTGCATTACGTCATGTTGTTTCTTACGTACATACTGGTGTTGCCTACGTACTGTACAGATGTGGGTGCATTACGTCATGTTGTTTCTTACGTACATACTGGTGTTGCCTACGTACTGTACAGATGTGGGTGCATTACGTCATGTTGTTTCTTACGTACATACTGGTGTTGCCTACGTACTGTACAGATGTGGGTGCATTACGTCATGTTGTTTCTTACGTACATACTGGTGTTGCCTACGTACTGTACAGATGTGGGTGCATAACGTCATGTTGTTTCTTACGTACATACTGGTGTTGCCTACGTTCTGTGCATGGTTTACAGACACAAGAAGCACCATGACGTTAGAGGCACCATGACGTTAGAGGCAGCATGACGGAGTGCATCTACATCTGCACAGCATGAAGACTACAATGGAGGCACCATGACATAGTACACCTGCAAATATAAAAATAGATTACATAGACCACGTTAGTATGCACATAAGAGTTACATAACATAATGCGCCAAATTACACCATAGAATTATATTAAAGGGATTGGTAATACTGGGTGAATTTTAAGTCATACGCCAAAACCAGCCCTGTAAACTTTTATTTATTTATTTATTTTATTACAAACAAACAGTCACATACATAAATGGATACAATTAAAATGAACCTTTTGAATGAAACTTTTGGCGAATGACTTAAATTTTATAAAAGTTTATAAATGATAAGAAAATAAATTTATAATAATAATATTTGTTTTATTTCTTTTCCATTTCTTTTACAATATAAATGTTTGATTTAAGTATAGTTAAAAGATAAAAAATATTTTTAGCTCTTACAGAGTTCCAAAATACTATTATATTTGTTACTACGTAACATTGAAATGGTCATGAACAACCAAACCTACACAAAATCATTTGGAAGTATGTACCAGTCACCTCTAGTCTTACGTGTCTTTCCTTTCCACTATCACTGGCTAGCAGTGACAGTGGAGAGAAAAGTGATAACAGCTACTAGTTGGCGAGTGGTCTCAATACCCCATTACATCCTGAAATGATGAAAAGTACACAAGAAACTTACAACAGAAATTACATAGACAAAGTCGAATCCTAGTATGCCCTACGGAGAATTACCTACACCTTGGGATCGGTAATATACCACACACTAATATGGATAGGGATTATTATTTTTTACACAAGAAACTTACACTACTTACATTACTAACTACATTGTCGAGTGGTATCAATTAAATATCCCATTACACTCCGAAATGATGAAAAGTACACTAGAAAGTTTAGAAACTTACAACTAGAAACATATTACAAACAGTAGTGAGTGTGTTCGTGCGTGCGTGCTTGGTTGGAGTTACTTTACTCTGAAATGATGAAAAGTGCACTAGAAAGTCTAGAAACTTACAACTAGAAACATATTACAAACAGTAGTGAGTGTGTTCGTGCGTGCGTGCTTGGTTGGAGTTACTTTACTCTGAAATGATGAAAAGTGCACTAGAAAGTCTAGAAACTTACAACTAGAAACATATTACAAACAGTAGTGAGTGTGTTCGTGCGTGCGTGCTTGGTTGGAGTTACTTTACTCTGAAATGATGAAAAGTGCACTAGAAAGTCTAGAAACTTACAACTAGAAACATATTACAAACAGTAGTGAGTGTGTTCGTGCGTGCGTGCTTGGCTGGAGTTACTTTACTCTGAAATGATGAAAAGTGCACTAGAAAGTCTAGAAACTTACAACTAGAAACATATTACAAATAGTAGTGAATGAGTGTGCGTGCGTGCGTGCTTGGTTGGAGTTACTTTACTTTAAAACACGACTTGAAGTGTGATCATTTGATCATGATACATATTTATACTTAAAGGTAGCAAGTTTGAGTCGTTGGACCTGCCATGGTAACACCTTTAATCAATAAAATCCTCCATACGTACTCAATCAAGCGCCAACAAGATATATACAATACTTTAACTCGCCAAGAAAACATCTCGTGTCTAAGAAATAATGTAGAATTTGTTACTACGTAACATTGAAATGGTCATGAACAACCAAACCTACACAAAATCATTTGGAAGTACGTACCAGTCACCTCTAGTCTTACGTGTCTTTCCTTTCCACTATCACTGGTTAGCAGTGACAGTAGAGAGAAAAGTGATAACAGCTACTAGTTGGCGAGTGGTCTCAATACCCCATTACATTCTGAAATGATGTAGTATCTGAAGTACACAAGAAACTTACAACAGAAATTACAAAAACAGAAATTACATAGACAAAGTCGAATCCTAGTATGCCCTACGGAGAGTTACCTACACCTTGGGATCGGTAATATACAACAGACTTATCTTTTATTAAATATTGAACTGAAAGGTGTCAAACTTAACAGCTGTTTAAACAGCTATAGCCGTTGGTGCACTTAGATCTAAGTCAGCTACAATATTAGCTACAATATAGCTACAAATTTTTTACAATCCTTAATCTAAAGTCCATCTAACAGTGACTTAATATTTTAAATTTCGTAACAATGTCAGTGTACAAGGTACAGGAGACACGAGATTATCATGGAAACATTACAAATAGTTATTTGTTTTTTTCACCTCAAAAGCATAGTAATGAAAGCTAAAATCAATACTTTCTAATGCACGGCATTTAAATACAACTTTGTCATCACAGGTGTATATTTTTTCGACTTCCGCAAACAGAGGCAAACCAGTGGATTCTATAATATCAAAGACCAAAATTGATGATGTGTTGAAGTCAATACAATACCATTCAGTTTTAAACGAGAGGTCGAATACCAATTGGTGCTAGTATTATTTGTAAAACGAGTTAAGCTTTCAATCTCCAAATCTGGAATTTTTGTATTTTTTCCCGAAGAAATATTACATGGGGGGGTTGTTTTTTAAAAATAAGTCATTCAACACAAGCTGATTCTTAATGGCAATCGTTTTGCAAGTGTTAACTCGACTACAAGATGCTCTTGCCACAAATTTAGAAATTCTATGTTTGGCTTCAAATCGCATTGCAAAAATTTGGACCTCTTATTCAAGGTCCTTAGGTCCAAATTTTTTTAACATTGCAGGATAATGGGTTAGAAAGTGAAACTTGGGTTTTAAGTAGGTTTCAGTTAATTCACAGTACAGTTCATTTAATTCTGCTACTAAAAATTTTACTTGGTCAGCTGTATTGTCATGAATTCTACGACTCATAAGTTTGTCCAACAGTTGTCTTAACTTAATGTACAATGACCAAACATCGTTATTATCTGGCACATTCATCCCGACAATAATTCCAAAGTATCGAACCAATGTAAGCATTTCAGAAGCAGATACTTTTAACTTTATACATGAACCATCTTTCGTTACGGGGTTACTCGGTTTTGAAGTAGAGTCAGGTCCATAATCGAAAAAACGTAACTTTGAGTTTAACATTTCTAAACTGATAAGCCTCTGTGTTTGTATTAAGTTCGTGATTATAAATGTCATAACATACCGACAATAACCTTCTAGGTAGTCGTGCATCACATCTACTGCTACGTTTTCAAACAGATTAAACTCTTCAAGAGCAAGCCATACACATTCTTCTTTGATGCCAGTCTCAAAAACATTATGGATTTGCAAATCATGTGTGTAGTTAGTGTTGTTTCGCAACAACTCATCATCTTCAAAATACAGTGACTTTATCTGTTCTTTATTTGCATTACAAATTCTACATGGTCGGTTTGCAGAAAAACTTTCTACAAATCCTAAAATACCATTTAGACCTAAGTTATCCCCAGTCACTGCTGCAACATAAAATTTTATAGTACCTTTAAATACTTCAGACTCAATTTTGACTCCGTTGTTTTTTAAATTATTGAGTTCTTCTATAACTTTAGTGAAAATCATATTATTTCCGCAACTGTATCTGTCAGAAGAGTGAAATAATGCGAGAATAAAAATATGTTTTAACTGTGACACGTAGCGAGGAGGGAGACAAGGTAAAGACACGTAGACACCACCAAGCTTATGAATACCGGCGTGACTTCCTAACGGGTTGCCGACCTCGAAATCATCAAAATATACTATTAACGGTAATACCATTTCGGACTCAATTTCCATGAAACTTTGAATTTTATTTTCACAAACTGAACCCTGAATAATATTTTCTATACCAAATGGGTTTCTCTTAATACTACCTAAATAAGCCAGGGTATCCTTCAGCACGCAAGGCAAAGAAAAAAACTTTTCTAAGACGTCTTTGAGTGGCAAGATTTGTTCTGTGCAAGGCACTTGTATCATTGAAAACCCTGTGGAAGTATGTTTTGTCTCTAAGCGCTGGCCAACAACTATTTCACGAGATTCTAAGTAAGTTCCTAACTGTTTAAAATGTTTGAGACATTTGTGCTCGGTGTCAAATGCTTTGAATGTTTCACTATTGACTTGAAGTGTTTTTTTAACCGCCTTATCAAGGTCTATATCGATTTTTTCTGGCGGTATCATACTATGGAACCTGTTTAATAAGCTATTTTCCGATTCTTTTAAATAAGTTTTAAGACTTTCCAAAAATACTTGAACGGTTTTTCGGGGTATCATAGGGTTAGCGTGGAGAGAAGATATCATATTTAACGCATGATAATCAATAGAATTGTCATCAGCTTTAATAGATTCTAAACGTGAGAATGCAGTGCTAGTTGAAGGTAAATCCAAGTTTCGTGCATTTGATTGAATTTGAACAGTACTATTTATTTCTGGATTTGCATGATTTTCCTCGTGATTAGCGAAAGATGGTTGATGTTCTCTAACTAAATGTTTTTTAAACGAATCAGAAGAATAATAATGACGATTGCAATCTTGCTCACCACAGACAAAAACGGAATGTCTAGGCGTAGACTTACAATACATTCTTATATGGGTTATTAACGAAGATGGTGTTGCTTGTTTCTTTTTACAAAAGCGACAAAAAAACATATTGTTATTAGTCAAGTTACACAAACTTACAAAATAAGTTCTAAGACCTAAGTGCACCAACAGCTGGTTAACTTTTAAACTGCCGTTTAGTACTAATCCTCTATTAATAGTATTGTTAATCTGACACTAGATCTAAGTCAGCTAGAAAAACATTGACAGCTTGCGTCTTTCTGTCAAATTTTGTTGTAATCCCGTATATTCCTATTTGGATTGTTGTCCATATGTCCTCGGACTCTTCAGGGTAGTAAGCGCCTGTCGCGTGAATGATTTTAAAGGCACAATCAACCGCCGTTATCAGTTTTTGAAATGTGTAGAAAGTGTTATTAATAACTACATAAGCTTTCTTTATGTCAGCTGCTGATGAGCCCACTGATATGACGTAAGGCTGTACGGTGCGTCCAAGTTTTTTCAACTTTTCCGTTTTTTCTATGATTGTATCTGTCACTTCACTTTCGTTGACAACTTGAGCGATGAACCCTTGGCTTACCTCGGCACGCGATGGTTTCCACGTTGGTTTTTTTTGCCTACGGTTCGGTGAAACGTTTATCACCAACGGCAGCACAATCAAAGCTATATTTGTTGATGTTTCTGGGTTGGTATCTGTAAAAAAGTATTAGGTTAAAATGGTACATCATCATTACAGCCATGTTGTATAGTTGATTATTGGCCTCCTCCCTGATGAGTAGAGATCGGAACTTGGGCGCCCTCGTCCGGATTTACGCTAAGTTTTTGTTCCGATCTCTACTGATGAGGGAAGGATTAGAGCATACTCCACCAAGCTGCTCTAATGCGGGTTGGTTGAGGTTAGAGACGTCAAAGATAACAGTATTTGGGACCGACGGCTTTACCGTACCTTCCAAAGCACGGGTTCAATTTTAACCATGTTATTTCATCACTGCGGACCGTGGTGGAGATGTAAACACACATTAAGCTGCAACACTACCTACCACATTTCATACAAAAGTTACAGGACAAATAAAAAAAGGCAAAAAGTACAATATTTTCCTGAAATTTTTGTTGCTCATATTATTTCAATAGTATTATCATTACCTCGAAATTAATGACAAGATTTAATTCATACGGGAACCATACAAAAACTTGCATTTAATGTTTTCATAGTAAAAAATAATGTGAGATTTTGTATGGTTCCTTATTGAATTAAATCTTGTAATTCATTTCGAGGAAATAATAATATTGAAATAATATGAGCAATAAAAAATTTCAGGAATATATTGTACTTTTTTTCATATTTGTCCAGTAACTTTTGTATGAAATGTGGTAGGTAGTGTTGAACCTTAAAGTCAGAAAAACCTCAAAAAGCGCCAGACAGGCCGGTACACCACCACTGCTTGAAATGGTACATAAATCTTAGTAAATCAAAATACAGCAAGTCGAGGAAAATAAAATGAAAGAAAATGAAATGAATCCACTTTTACGTACCGTCAACTAGGCTAAGAAGCTCAGATAGCGTGTTATGAACATATTTGTCGCGGGTAGCTTTCAGTTTGAACTTGGCATATTTAAGGATATCTTCATTCTTCAATAAAATTTTTGAAAATAAATTGCCACCTTTTTCAGGAAACATGTAATCAAAATCCCTGAGTAGCTGTAAGTAAACAAAACAGTGTTGATCAGTGGTCTGTCAAGCGAGACGTGTCTCATGATCGCAGAGCAAACTTTTTGTATGGCAACACAATTTGATAGATATGTATGTCAGGCTTAAAGGACTTGTATCTAGAGCCGTAAATAAATAATTAAAAAAAAAGATATTTATGTAACAATCCCTTAAGGGGGAAGCTCACACCCTGCCCGCGAAATTCAAATTTTCTTACGTTTTTTGCAATTTGCAGGCCAGTGCTTGGTTGCATGTTGATGAACATTTGATTCGCGACTGTAAGACGTATTTAGTTACAGAATTATAATCATCAAAATCACCAACACAACCCTCCAAGTTCATATAGATCGAGAAACTATTTTTTCAAGGTCAAAGTTATTCCTCGATCTATATGAACTTGGAGGGTTGTATTGATGATTTTGATGATTATAATTCTGTAACTAAATACGTCTTACAGTCGCGAATCAAATGTTCATCAACATACAACCAAGCACTGGCCTGCAAATTGCAAAAAACGTAAGAAAATTTGAATTTCGCGGGCAGTATGTGAGCATTCGCCTTAAGAACGCGCCCACCGTGAAACTAGCGCCACTTTCTTAAAAAAATACGTGTGGCACACATTGCATAGCCCCCAGAATACTTTATTGATAAAATCGAGGTTTCAGCTATAGCTTCAAGTGTCCTACTGTGTAATACTTACAAGTGTGTACCCTTGCTTCTGTTGTAGGGCCGGAAAATCCTTGAAATAGTCTTCAATCTTGCCTTCGCCCGCCTTAATTTTATTCAAGCGTAATTCTTCAGTTTCTTTCCAATATTTTTCAACGGTTTTCCAGGGTTCTACATTATTTCTGAGCCACGAGATGTTTTCTCGGTGATCTGGGACAATAATAATATTATGAAACAGCCGACTTAATCATTGGATGTATGGCAAAAAAAAAAAAAATAATTTATTATGAAACAGTACAACGCTTTGGTTGGAAGTACAGTAAGCAGCACTTCGAGCTTTACATTTCCACAATGAGCTGAGCTCTGATTTGATACACACCGCACAAGTCAGAGCTCGGCTTATACTGGCAATGTAACGCTCGAAGTGCTGCTTACTGTACATGCTCAGGCCAAGTGCGAGTGTCGAGTCGGTCACTATGCATGGGTTATATAGGGGTAAGGGAATATTTATGTATTATGTATATCTATAAAATAAATATCTCACCATCTTCCAATATTAATATTTCATGCGGTGAAATGCTTGAACTAGAGGATGCACTGGAAACTGATGCTGATCGAGTTGATTTAGGTAAATCGCCTATTTCTCTCAGTTTTCTGCGCCGGCTAATATAACTTTCATAAAGTTTTCCGCTGGCATTCTTTTTTTTCACACCATCAGCAGATGCTATGTATGCTGAATAATAAACCACTGCACTCTCTTTAGGAAACAGTTGACATATCTCTGTAGTGAGTTTGTAAAATTCTTCTGTGTCAATGGATTTTGAAGGATTATTGTCCAGTATATTGCGTATAAGGAGCTGGCTTAGTTTTCTACGTGGGCCCTCTTTCAAAATTCCGTCTCCAATATGTCCTTCTCTCAGAATGGCACGGCCATCGAGACTTGCCTAGTAAATTAATTACTAAAGTAATTAATAACATCGCTAACAGTCGCACATCAGAACTAATATAACCATAGCTTGGACAAACGGTAGCAAGTATTACAAAATGGAAGAATTGAAGAAAATGTTGCTGAGAATACCTTTGAAAATATTCGGGCAATTTTGGGTAAAAGCTGTAATAACATGACTCCATTACTTTTTGTCTTGACATTGTTTTGCAGCCATTTGTCCGAGCTATGATAATAACTGTGCATAAAAATACAGACTTACCATCTAGTTCAAAAGCAGTACTATTACTTTTACATATTCCTACTATAATACATATATTTATCAAACTATTACAACAAGCCACACTACACTTAAAGCTGTACAATAGGCAAAACAAAGGCAAGTACTAAAAATCAATAAGTGGACATTCTGATAAGGGGATATTTTAGAAAAGGAACATTATGATACAGCTTAGATACAATATTTTGATATTTGCTCTATTGAATGTATGAAACTTTTACTTTTTTCCTAAAAGCTGACTAATAATACTGATAGTCTACAACATTTGTAATTATCTATCTATACCTACTACAAATAAATATTAATAAACAAAAAAATTAATCACATTTAAGATTTTGAAAACCTGTAACAAAGAGAAAAATATATTATTGATTGTCTGCAGTGAGTTATATAGGTATATGTTATGTATGTATAGGTTATATGTTGTTACTCACTCTATTGTTTTGTGTAGCACAGGAGTTATTATTTTCACATGAGTCTGGTATGATCTTGTAGTTGTCTTGATACTGGAAATTAAAAACATGAGACCATTGTCATATCATGAATTGAATCATCAAACCTTATGCAATGAAAATAGAGCCTACTTTTGAACACACATCTTTTTAGAGTCTCCTTATTATCGGTTATGTTTTAATGTGGAGTTTAAAAATGTTATCACTTAGAACAGAAAATTTAAAAAAAAACTTACAATTATTGGGAGATCTGGAATTTCTCCTTTCTCTTTATTATTTTCAGTACAATGAAGGATCTGCACAAAAAGTTAGTAGTTAGTATAAGTTGCTTAGTATTTATGAGTTTAACACCCTCTGACCGGATCTTCAGTCCTCATACTACAGAGAGATAAAGATTTTGTATGAAAATGTAGACAAAAATTTAACAATGTTACCTACATATGTACAATTAACTATAAAATATCCCGAATCAAGTCAGTTGTGTTCTTTTCATAAAATATTTATTATTTTAGAAATGCTCTTACCACATTAGACTTTGGCTTCAATTCCTCTAATTTCTTTTTAAATTTTAATCTTTGCCCTATTTTAGGAAACAATTCTTTGATATCTTCGTCTTCGAGCAACAAAACAGTGCACAGATCTAATTCATTATCTGAAATAAAATGTAGGTTTGTACTAAAGACTTTAAGTTATTTATTACTTAACTATATGGCACATATGTGTTGTTTTAAAAACAAAATTGTGTTGTTCTTAGAAACAAAAACATATGAAGACCCCGGTTCACAAGGGGTACAAGTGCACTTTTGTCAATATTGAGAAAAATCACTTTGAAGTTTATCATTACAATGGACAAGGTACTAAGTTGTTGAGTGATTTCTTACAAGATAGCGGCACATATTGCAAAAATAGCTTATATTTATTGTTTGTGCACCAAATAAAAAGCACATTTTTTAATGCATTCCCAAATTAAACCCAGAAAATACGTTGAACCCCTGGTGAACTAGGGTCCTCAATGGAATTCAGATTTGGTTGGACGTGTGTTGTTTTTAAGACGAAATTGATTGAAATGTATTGAAACCTTTACGGGCGTGTCTTGTTTTTTAGCCATAAGTGTAAATACGCTCTAAGAGCCAATTACGCTAAAAGACGTAGTAATATTGAAAAATGTGGGACATGTGTTTTTTTTCAATCAACACGGCTTTTATGATATATTAAAATTAAAAATACTTGTTAGACTAAATAAAGAATGGCTTGTTCTTAAAACAAGTTGCATTTTCTTTCAATTTCATCTTAATTCCATGTAGATCTAAGTGGATTTCCAAATTAAAAAGCTAAAAAACGTATAAGTACCTCGAAAAGTTTGGATGTGGTTTTCACAGCCGATTTGATGAAGGATTTCTTCAAGAGTCGTATTTTCTGCATCTACAAGCGGCGACGAATCTGTATTACTATAACAGCTTCTAATACTGTTAATTTCGTCGGCGGCATCCGCGTCACTCATCTTCACTTCACAAACGAACGACACCAAGAAAATAAGCTAGCACGTGTCTTAAATAACCCCGTATTTCGACGCGCAGAAATTATTTCGTTAAATTAAACAATTAATAAACACACACACCTCACACCATAGAATTAATAATAATATAACTCCAACCAAACCAAACGCACCAACAGAACATAATATTATATACTCATACTCTACCGAGCGCATACTTGGCGCACACGCACTCGCTACAATACTACAGTGTTCTATTCTATTCTATTTTTGGTTGATGGCAAGCAAAGCCGATGTCGACTATTCTGCCAATGTCTAGAGTGAATTGGAACGGCAAGTGTGTATTAAAAAAAGATAAAAAAAAAAGAAAAAAGTAAGAAGGAATTAATAAAAATCTTCGACAATACATTGGACTAATTGTAGATCTTGTGGGGTTAGTATTGGACTGAAACAAACGAAAAAAAAAATTTACATGTATAATATAAATGTTAGAACATTAAAAAAATACGTCTAAGTACCACAACCACACACAGAATTTATGGGGAAACAATAATTATAGTTTTATATTATTGTGACGGATGAAAATCATCAGCGCCACAAGCAGATCAGGAGAGGAATATGTTAAAAGGGAGGGGAAATTAATGGGAAGAGGGATTTTAAATTTAGGAAGACGGTTATATAGGTCTAGGGGTGGTATGTTGTTGGAGCATTCGAAAAATATGTGATCCAGGGTGCCCTCCTCCAACCCGCACTCGCAGAGAGAGGAGTCACGGGCATGAATTTTGTGTAAAAAGACGGGAGTGCAACAAAAACCTAAGCGGATTCTACATACAACGGAGATAATGGTTTTCGAAACTTTTTTGTGACAGAAGAACCACGGCTTTGGTTTTATGGTCGGTTGCACAGCGTAGAAGAAACTACCTTTCTTTTTGCTGGACACATTCCACTGCTCCTGCCAGGAACACTGCAGATTCAGTTTTGGAAGGGACAATAGGTCGTAACCCTGATAAGTATTGTGCGTGAGATCTGACGAAAAAGATGAACAAGCATCTTTAGCCAACGCATCAACACATTCATTACCCTTAATGCCACAATGGCTAGGTATCCAAACTAGCTGAACATCCTTTTGGTTATTAGCGCAGGACAGTAAAGAGTTTTTAATTTTTAAAATAATGGAACTGTGCAATTTACTTTTAAAAGGATTTTGGACTATGGCTTGCAAACAGCTAAGGGAATCTGTGAAAATAACGGCTTTCTGAATGTTGTGGTGTGACTCTATAAAAAGACAAGCTTCCAGTATAGCCACACACTCACCAGTGAATACAGAAGACTCCTTAGGGCATTTAAACTGTAATATAATTTTAGAGTTCTGGTAGTAGACCGCAGCGCCAGTATGACTAAGATCGGTTATTTTCGATGCATCAGTGAAAAATAGTTGAAAACCATTCCATCTCTCGCCCACCACCGCATTGAAAGTCAAATTCGCTGATGGAGATTTTTTGAAAATACCAATATCAAACAGAATTTTTGGGGTATAACTTAAAACTTCGTAAGAAAAATTAAAAAGGGGTAATCTAGGAAACTGGGCGATCGGGTTTACTAAATTAAGAATTAGTCTGAAAGATTTTAGGATTAAAGGAATTTCTTTATTTTTCCAGTAATTTGAGCTTCTGCATAGGTTATCTAGCTCGTTCATTCTATTTATAAGAGGGTGAGAGGATCTACATATTAGTCTGGACACAAAACGGGAGGCCAGATATTGACGTCTGAGGGTTAGAGGAGGTTCAGCACATTCGACCTGCAATGCGTTAATGGGAGAGGATTTCATACAACCTGAGATGATTCGAAGGCACTTGGACTGAACTCTATCCAGCCCAGCCAAAGCACCTTTGTTGCAAGGTATTAGGAGATAAGTTCCATAGTCTAAAACGCTACGAACTAAGGCATTATAAACTAATTTCATGGTGTAGGGGTGAGCACCCCACCAAACACCCGCAAGAACTTTTAGAATTGAAATAATTCTTTCACATTTTTGAATTAGAAAATTTAAGTGATGTTTGCCAGTTAATTTTGAATCTAAAATAACGCCTAAAAACTTGACTTTACTAGCTATGGGAATATTGTGGCCTAAAATGTTTACTGAGATATGAGGGATGAGTCTTTTACGAGAAAAGATTACTGTCGAACTTTTTGGTGCAGATAATGACAGCCCATGGCTTAAAAGCCAATGGTTCAAAGAATCCAGTGAGAGGGATAGCGATGACGCCGCGTCAATTATAGAGGAATCTGTCACATACAAAACAATATCATCGGCGTATTGTAACATTTGACAATTATTATTTAAGCAGGACCCAATATCAGCCGTGTATAAATTGTAGAGTATGGGACTGAGGACATAGCCTTGCGGGAGTCCCTTCCATGTCTGCCTTTTATCGAATTCCTCGCCCTGGACTCTCAGAACCAATGAACGGGACAGTAGTAGTTCGCATATGCATTGTATCATCTTAGCCGGAAGACTCAGCTGTTGCAATTTTTGCCTGAGTACGGGAAGGAGTACATTATCATATGCCGAGGAGATATCGAGGAACGTAGCGACAACGGATTCATTTCTAGAGAAAGCTAAGTGTATATCCGTAACTAAAATACCAACACTGTCCATTGTGCTAAGCCCTTTCCTAAAACCAAATTGGTGGTTCGGCAGTAAGTCTCTCGATTCGACTATCCACTCAAGACGATTTTTAATAAGGTGTTCCAGTAATTTGGCTAGAACTGAAGATAAAGCAATTGGTCTTAGGCCATTCGGATCATCTGCATGTTTGCCTGGTTTCAGTAGAGGAATAATAACTTGTAATTTCCACTGATCAGGGACCCACCCCTTAACATAACAGTAGTTGAGAATATTTAAAAAGTATATTTTAGTCTTTTCGCCCGAATGGGTTATAAATGAATATGGCACACCGTCAATACCAGGAGCTGAGTCCCGAACATGTTTGAGTACCACATTCAATTCCTCCAAAGTAAATGGCGCATCAAGAGGATCCTCTGTTACATTAAGCAGGGGCACGTTTTGGTATTCTGTTGAAAGTGGAACATAAGGTGGAGCTATTTTGTCAAAAAAATGTTCAGCTGTTTCCCTAGTGATTGGTGAAGAGATTGATGGGGAACATCCACGTCTAAATCTATTTATATTTTTCCAGACAACTGAAACTGGGGTGGAGGGGGATAAAGAAGAGCAAAATTTGACCCAGCCAGTCCGTTTCTTTTTACGGAGAAAGCGTTTAGTTCTGGCATTATGCTGGCAGTATGCCAACAGATTTTGTGTGCTCATATCTGTATTGTAGCACACCTCAGCCTCGTCCCTAACCCTGACTGCCGCAGTACATTCTGGGTCCCACCAAGGAGGTGAAGGTATTTTATTGCGGGCACTGTTCTTCAATGGGAAGCAGGAGTCTGCACTGGAGGTAATAGCTGTTATAAAACCCTCATAACAGCTCTTGGCATGGCAGTGACCAGAAGGGTCTGATAACTTTGAATTTAAATTTGGAAGAGCATCAATTTTATCCTCCAATAATGACACAAACTTTGACCAGTCTGGTTTGGATAAGTTGTATTTCAAAAGTGGAGGGGAAGTTTTTTCTAAATAAAATTTATTAAACAAAGATATGACTATAGGGTAGTGGTCACTACCATGCGACAAAGTTGTACATTCCCAGTGAGTTGATGCTGCTAACTCAACCGAACAAAATGTTAGGTCTACGCAGCTCTTTTGTTGACCTGGAAGAGATCGACGTGTCGAGCAGCCGTCGTTCAAGATGCAGAGATCCAAGTCATCTAAGATATCTACCAGAGCTACACCAAAGGCATCACAGCGTTCAGACCCCCATCTATAATGGTGGCAGTTAAAGTCGCCCATGACCAGGAACGGACCATGAACATTAGAAAAAATTTCTTTTAAAGTTGTTAAAAAAATTGGGCGAGGGTGTGCAATATAAATGGAAAACACTGTGATGCCCTCTACCCTTCCTGCGGCAATGCTCATATCACCCGTAAGTGGAGGTAAAGGATAGGGTAAAAGTGGGACTCGGTTGTTGACTAGGAGAGCCGACCCTCCATAGCCATCTGATCTGTCACATCGGACAGTGTTAAACTGTGGCATACGGAAGCTAAGACTTGGAGTAAGCCAAGTCTCAGCTATGGAACAAGCTAGAGGCTTGTATTTGTTTAGAAGGAATATGAGGTCGTGCTTTTTATGCCACACGCTCCTCACATTCCATTGAAGAAATACTTGGCGAGACGCCATTTCTAATGTCTAAAAGAAGAGTTATAAGTTGGTTGGCAACGTTGGACGGTGACTGCGTATTAGCAGTAGAGGAAGAAGTAATGATAGGTATAAGTTTAATAAGTATATCAATAATAGAAGAAGTAGTATTGTTGGAAGAGATATTGTTGTTTAGAGCGCAGCCATTAGGCTGTGAAGGTGGAGGGGAATTAATTATGTGCTGGTGAGCAGCTTTGTCATAAGACGGGGAGAGAGGGGCATGGGATTTAGGTTTAAGGGTTACTGTCTTGCGATAAGACTGAGAGATCGGAGTTTTAGCAATGTTGGCGTAATTTCGGGAAGCTGTTGGAATGGTTTTACTAGCCTCAACATATGAAATAGATTTCTCAGCCATAACGGTTTTAATGGCTTTCTGTCTACCATATTCGGGGCATGACTTGCTATTAGCGAAGTGATTTCCCGAACACAGAATACAGAAGGCCTCGCCCTCAGAAATGTTGCAACCATCACCTGGGTGATCATGGCCACATTTGCTGCAGCGTGGTTTTGACCTACATACGTTAGCTACATGTCCGAATCGACAGCATTTGCGACATTGGATGGTGGGGAATATGTATTGTTCAACAGAAAGGGCTGTATAACAACAGTAGACTCTTTTGGGGGACTTGTCCATCAAAAGTGATCACACAGGTTTCAGTGGGTTTCCATTCGTTATCCCCGTCTCTCTGGACTTTTCTGTTGATGCGACGAACTTTAAGGATGCGTCCACATCCTGCGGGCACATCTAAATATGAAATGGCTTCCTCTTCTGATAAATCAGAGGGTAAACCTGTGACTACTCCCATCCTTGTTATGTTGAATGTGGGGATAGAGGCAGTATAACTGTACTTGGTTAATAAACTATTAACCAAGAATGAGTTGGCATCTTGAGGAGAAATGAATTCTACTGACACGCGATTTCGGCCGATCCTTTTAACCCCATCACGAACTATGTTCGCGATGTTGTTATTCATCAAAAACTTACCAAAACTAACCGGGTGCAAAGTAGTGCCTGAGTTGGGTTGGGTCTCTACGCGGGAGACGTGGACGACAAAGGGTGCCTTATCTATTGCCGAATATTTGGCACGTCCAATTTGGCTTTTCTGTTGTTTTATTGGGGGGGTGGGTATTGTTAGGGTATCTTCGACGTTACCGGGGCGTTTGCGGGAAGATTGCACCTGGGATTGGGATATTTCCATCTCTGTGACACTGCAGACAACATCTGCGAATTGTGACAATGCATTTGGAAAATGAGGTGGTGAACGGGCTGAGATATCGGGGGGATCAGGGTCGGGCGGTTTGTTTTTGTCCATCTTGTGACAAAGTGTGTGGAAAAAGAAAGGAAATTAGTTTAAAATAAGACAATTACGACAGACCTGTTTACGTACACAAAGACAAAACACTTATAGACTAACAAGACACAAAAAAATCAACAATGAACGATCAAGAATAGTAAAAAAAACACCCTAAAGTTCTAGGCACACGTGCTATCCAAGAACACTAAGGCGAGAATCTACTACAGTGTTGCCTAGTCTATTTTTCGTTTAACCCCACTTCGTCGATTTTACCCTAAAGGTGAAAGCTCCAGGGTAGCCCGCGAAATTCAAATTTTCGTAAGTCAAAAGATTTAATAGAAAAATACCAGAAAATAATATATCAATAAAAATAAAACAAACTTTTTAAACGTTGTTTGAAAGTATAAAGTATTGAAAAAGTCGCTTACTAATAAATACTATAGTGCTTAAATGAGAGGTTTTCTTTTTGAGTATTTAAAAAAAAAAAACAGTTTCCAAGAACTCTGTAGATGGCGCTGAACTGACTACGTTACTAGTTGCCAAAGCCAAAACGCTTGAAAAAAAATCATTGCGTCACGTCACATAAGCTAATTAATTACTTTCTTTATGTACGTTTCGTTTTAGGATCTCAAAATCACATTCAAGTGAAATAATGTGACGTTAGTAACGTAGTCAGTTCAATGCCATCTATCCAGCGACTAGGGAAGATTTTAAAAAGAAAATCCCTCATTGCTATAAGTTATGAACTTTGTAAATACGAAAGTAAAAAAATTTATATGTCACAATCAAGTGAGTGACTTGTTTTCTATCTAGTCTATTTCAATTTCCAGAACACAGATTCTATCTATTCTTTAATTAAGGTAATTATTGCCCCACACTGATTGTACCGCATACTATAAAAATATCAACAACATAATATGTTATGTAACATAATACTGGCAACACAGAGTAAAAATTACACTTTTCGCTTCCTATGTAGTGCCGTACAGGAATGTAAGTAAGGCGGATACTTATTGCACGTAGCGGGGTACAGTTTAGAATGTAACCGCATACTTACCGCACGTAACCCAACGTGTATATTTCTGTAGGAGTGGGGGGGGGGATTTTGCATGGACATTACTTTCAATCTCAAAGATGTTGGCGACAGATCTGGCAACCCCGTTGCTAGGGGCTTGTTGGTGTTCGGTGGCTAGCGACGCGCGACTTGCGTGTTTTTGCTAATATTTCATATCCTTTTGTGAGCTAATAATTATACCCGATTGCACCATTAGCCGTGTTTGATTTGGTGCCTAACATTGTCAAGGTGTGAAACGTTCGAAAATGATGTCAGATTTGACCTAGCTCTTACGGTTTTTGGGATATTGCCAAAAATAAAAAAAAAAACAAAAACTTTTAGAAATATCTTGTCAAATAGCCCTAGGGTTACAATAGTCAGGCAGACTAAAATCAAAATTTGATTTTTATCGATAACTTTTTTGTTTTTCTACTTAGCACTGTATAATTTACAGGGAAGTAAGATGTGGTCAAGGTGTGCCATGATTATAAATTTGAACGAAATCGGACCCCGTTTCAGAGAGTTATTACGATTTTGAAATGTGTCAAAATTCGCATGAAAACTGCAATATTTCTGGTGTCTTATGGCGTATCGTGACAATATTCAAAACACAGATGTTTCTACTCAATAAATATATTTTTGGAAAATTTCAACAAGATCGAACCACTTTTGAGAAAGTTCACTTTTTAAACAGAGGGGGGGCGTAGGGGGCTGTTTATATACATCGATAAATAGCCCCTATTGAGACAAAGTCAAAACTGAAAAAAATATCGCTACGACTCACCGAAGCGACCCACCGAAGATGCATTTGAATTTTTCACGTTAACTGTCAAACTCACATTTCAAACTGGATTTTCTCCTGGACCGCAGGTCGGAACCGATCCATGTTTGGGCTCGTTGTTCAAGGAATTTTGAGAGCTATTCACCAAGCTTTACGGTTTTTTCCTAGCTCGAGTTTAGAGAAATTTAAAAAATTCGAAACGTGTCTATTTCTGTAGGAGTGGGGTGGGGAGGTTGAAATTTTGCATGGACCTTACTGCACGACACGTAACCGGACACTAGAACTTATAGTGAACCGCATACGTACTGTACGTAGTGCGGTACAGGATGTAAGTAGCGGGGTACAGTAAGAATGTAACCGCATACTTACTGCACGTAACCTGACACTAGAACTTATAGTGAACCGCATACGTACTGTACACTACGATTTTCACTATGTTTTCTCGGATGCCGCCTACATTTTACGTTGGACTCGCTAGGCGAGTCCCCGGCGCTGCAACACGAATTGAATCACTCGTCACGCGAGTTCAGTGGCATTGCGTTAGGGTAAAAACAATGTTTTGTTATTTTTGTGGCCGTGACAGTGTAGGTACGTTACGTGTTTAACGCAATTAAAAAGAGTTTAACTAACATACGGTGTAATTTAACATATAAAAATGGCAAGAAACACTATAGATAAAAGAAAAGGTAAGTTTGTTTCGTAATTTATGCAGTGGCTGTCAATCTTATAAATAGTGGTTATTGTTGAGGTTATATTTTAAATATCTAATATTGTTTTTATAAACAGGAGGTTTATCAAAAACAAATTTTCAATTTAACCCGGAAACATTTTGATACGGGCTTTTTAAGAATATAGTTTAAAAAAAAAAACAGTACAGTTTTAAAATGTTTACTGTGAAGTTTCGAATAACGTTTAAATATGTAATGATTTTCAATTTGTTATATTATAATGTTTTAAGTAAAATTACATTTTGATTACGTTCGAAATTTATTAAGAAGTGTCTGGTATATTTTTAGTGCAATTTGTGCCAGAAACGGAGTCTTACGACGACGATTTAACTCAGATGGAGGAGGAGATACCAAGAAAGCGACAATGCATAGAAGGTAACTTATTAATTTAACCAAATTTAAAAAATAAGGAGGTTCTCAGTTTAACTAGTATGTAAGTTTTTCCGAGATTATCTTTTTTTTGGCTAAACCTATTTTGATGGAATATTTATTTAATTAACTTTAATCAGTTTCAAACATTTAATGTAATTTCGTTCCACAACATTACCGACTCAAACTGGTTGCATTCATAGTTCATATTCGTTTCAGATCATTCTGAAAATTTTAAAGAAGACGACTCTATGGCGCTGTTTGAAAATAATTCTCAAGACTGGGATGACAACAATATTAAGTATCAGACACGTGACATTTCAACAAATACGACAAACTTAAGTCTTACTGAAAGCAGCACTCAAACTAATAATACTGATAATTCAAATTATATAGAGAGGGCCAACGAAGGTTTTGGCATTTTTATTGGACGTGAAATTCAAAATGTGCCTATTTTTAAAAGGCGTTTTATTATGTATCAGATAATTAAATTGATTGAAAACAATTCACAAAATATTTAAGGTCTGATAACTGGCACTAAAAATTATAGAATGACTGAACCTCAATTATGTAAGACTGTTGTTAGTAAATAGTTTATTAATATGTTGATTAGTTACATAAATTATTTGATCTACAAGACTGAGTTAGTCTAAGGGCTGTGTTAATGAAAAATAAATCTATAATATTATGTTTGTTAAGTTGAAATTCGTTAGGTAAATAAATCCTATCTCGCGAGTGCCTATGATTTAGTTATCCTATTAAACTCGACAGTTAATAATTCTGACTTTTACTACTGGGTTCCCCTTTGAGTACGTAGCGGGGTACAGTAAGAATGTAACCGCATACTTACTGCACGTAACCTGACACTAGAACTTATAGTGAACCGCATACGTAATGATTGTACGTAGAGCTGTACAGGATGTAAGTAAGGCGGATACTTAGTGTACGTAGCGCGGTACAGGATGTAAGTAAGGCGGATACTTTTTGTACGTAGCGGGGTACAGTAAGAATGTAACCGCATACTTACTGCACGTAACCTGACACTAGAACTTAAAGTGAACCGCAAACGTACTGTACGTAGTGCTTTACAGGATGTAAGTAAGGCGGATACTTTTTGTACGTAGCGGGGTACAGTAAGAATGTAACCGCATACTTACTGCACGTAACCTGACACTAGAACTTATAGTGAACCGCATACGTATTGTACGTAGTGCGGTACAGGATGTAAGTAAGGCGGATACTTATTGTACGTAGCGGGGTACAGTAAGAATGTAACCGCATACTTACTGCACGTAACCTGACACTAGAACTTATAGTGAACCGCATACGTACTGTACGTAGTGCTTTACAGGATGTAAGTAAGGCGGATACTTATTGTACGTAGCGGGGTACAGTAAGAATGTAACCGCATACTTACTGCACGTAACCTGACACTAGAACTTATAGTGAACCGCATACGTATTGTACGTAGTGCGGTACAGGATGTAAGTAAGGCGGATACTTAGTGTACGTAGCGGCGTACAGTAAGAATGTAACCGCATACTTACTGCACGTAACCTGACACTAGAACTTATAGTGAACCGCATACGTACTGTACGTAGTGCTTTACAGGATGTAAGTAAGGCAGATACTTATTGTACGTAGCGGGGTACAGTAAGAATGTAACCGCATACTTACTGCACGTAACCTGACACTAGAACTTATAGTGAACCGCATACGTACTGTACGTAGTGCTTTACAGGATGTAAGTAAGGCGGATACTTAGTGTACGTAGCGGCGTACAGTAAGAATGTAACCGCGTACTTACCGCACGTAACCCAACACAAGAACTTAGAATGCACCCGCATACGTACTGGAATATGAGTCTTACTACGTATATCATGTAGTAACACCATTGAGAATGATGCACCGTCTTTATACGTACGTTCCCGTATTATACGTATGAAGCATGGTGTTGCTTATAACCGGTTACGTATGCAGCTACGTTACTAAGTAAGTAACAACTAAATGACTGATGCGACATACGTAAGCGGTAGCTCGTTGCAAGCTACGTGGTACGTAGGCTGCGACGGGCTACGTATACGTAGCTTTTTTTTCTCAGTGTAACTGTCAGTAAAAAACGGTGGTTGTTCGTTAATTTTGGTAGAACCAAAGAATTCGCCCAAGTCGAGACTGGCTCGAAAACACCGCGACCGACCCATAGTCAGACCAAATTGCCACACCAGTGTGACTATGGTTCATTTTATTTATCCGTAGTCACACTGGTATGACTACGGATAATTCAACCTGATCCGTAGTCACACTGGTGTGGCTACGGCTGATCCGTAGTTACACTAGTGTGACCACGGACAATTTAACCTGATCCGTAGTCACACCATCACAGCATTGACCCAATTTGTATCTTTTATTTGGGTTGCTTTTTTTATTTCTCCGTACTTACCGGTATTATTTCTTTTTATATTTATACTGATAATGCAGTTTACAACCGGTAAACGGGGTAGTATCTATCTAAAACGTTGCAGCCACACAAAAATAGTCTTAGGAGATTGAATATCCGTAACTTTTCGTGAAATTGAAATCCCCCATTCATAGATTTTCACAAAAATGTACAGTTAGCAAGAAAATAGCAACAAGCCCCAATGGCTCTCGGGGCTGCCAGCTGAAAGAGATGTGTGTGATGTGCAGGTCAAATGTCATTTAAGGGCACCCCATTCTTGATGGTTATGCAAAATTTCCATTTAAAATGTCGTCATTTCAACTTTTCACGCTTTCGGGAAAAATCGGGTAGTCTCCAAACGTGAGGAAATTGCCTGCGCCAGGAAACACTCGTCAATCGTCTCGATGTACACAACAGGTTCATTCAACACAATCCAGTCGGGGGATGCCAGCTGTCCCATTTATAATGTCGAAAATTTGAATTTTATGTCATTTTTACATGACCTTGTATTATTTCTATTGTGTCTACTGTATAGAAAGCTACTGGTTTTGGTGGAGTTTATTTTGGCACTTCTTACAGTTGCTTCTGAAGACTCCTGGTTCACCACACCTATAACAAGACACCTTTTGAGTTTCCGTGTCTGTGGTTGCTGCTGCAGATTGCTTTTTGGCCTCTGCCAAGCGCTTCCGACAGTCTTCAGTCGTGTGGCCTTTCCTCGCACAGAGTGCGCATTTTTAATGACTTTTTTATCTACTTGTTCTGTAGATGATGAAGTACTTGCCTGCGATTCCCTCTCGATATTTTCTAAATGACGCACTTTCTCCAACAAGTCTGTGAATGATTTTAATTCGCTTCTGGCGATTGCCTTTTTGGTATTCATTTTCAACTGTGCGTAAACAAAGTCTAAGTGTTCCTCCTCTCAGTTGCGTTTCGGCGGTAATTGCGAAAGTAGCGCACTTTTATTACAAACAAACTCATCTATTGACTCATTAGTCTGTTTCTTGCCGAACAATTCTAAATAAATGTCATGAGCCTGTTTCATTGGGGCAAACGCTGAACGTATTGCATCCAACGCGTTGTTCCATTTCTTTACGTCAGCTTTTACGCCGTGCCACCATGTTGCTGCCATGCCGCCTAACAATAACGGCAATCCTTCTAATGCATCTTCGTCAGAGATGCGTTCCACTTTTTTGTACACTGTGGTGCTGTTTATAAACTCTTCGACCTTGTTAAAATCTCTGGCAAAGCAAATGGCAAAGCTTTTTCCCGACATGGTACTTTTAGTTGTTGTAGTCATATGAACCAATTCAGCGAACAGGGGGTCTAAAAAAGCCACTTTAGCAGAATCATAATTAGAATCACGTTAAAATTTAAAATTCTTAAAATGGACTTAATGTTTATGAAAGTAAGGTCCATTTTACCAATTTAAATTTTTCAAGATGATTCAAATTATGATTCTTCTAAAGCGGCCATTTTAGGCCCGCTACTCTTGTGTCATTGTGATTGACTTTTTTAAAATGTGGTAGCGTTAATACGTTTTTGCTTATTTTCCAATTATGAAGGTAAGCCGAGTAAAATATGCGGCTAATGTAGGGTAGGCTGTCCAGTTATGTGGGTATCTGTATTTGATTATTTCGTTGGGAGCGAATATGCAGGGTTGGTCGCCAATTATGTGGGTATCCTTATATTTTTTCGTTGGGCGCTGTAAGCGCGGGTTCTTCACGACTTAGACTTATGTAGAATAGTTTGAAGTAAAAGTCAGTTTGCTGTTAAACTATTGTTCCTTTTAATTTAGTATTTTACAATTATGTAGTTTATTAAGCACTATATGAACGCGGATTGTTATGGCGCGCGGTAGGGAGCGCGAAGCGCGTGTGTGTCTGTTGGCGGTTGCGTTGCGGAGCAAAGAGGGCGAGGGCGCGGCCGGCTCGCTCGACGCAGACGCGTTGCGGGGTGTGAGGCCGGCGCGGGGTGTGCGAGTAGTGATGCGAAGCGCGGCGCAGGCGATATTCTCGTCGCGCTGGTGCTGGCGCGAACAGGCGCCAATGTAGGGTTGCTGTTGGTGAAATTAAAGCCCCATTGACTTCATGATATTTTTATTAGCAACTTGCTTACGATAATTTACAACAGTTACAATATTATATTTATATCTGATGGCAACCCTGAGTGGAGGGGTCGGTTAGGCCGATTTTGATGAAAATTTCCACGTGTACCTTGCTGATAATAACCTTGGTACCCACGCGGCCTGTGCGTGCCTCTATAATAATTTCTAGACTTACCTTGCATGTTGAGCACAGCTTGGGACGTCTGGGGCTGCGCCAGTTCCTCATCCTCTGCTGCGCGCACGGCGTCTTTTAAATTTGCGTAGTTTCTAGCTGCAATAATGGTGCTTAGTCGTCTATTTCGCAACCCGTCAGCAAACTTTTTTATAGCCAACTGTAAATTGATAGGTCTTAAAATCTCGTTTGCGTTATCATTAGAATTTGCCTGCGAGATTGTAAGGTTCACAAAAAGGTCTTCAACTTTTACACCGAATTGCGAAATCGATAATCCTTCCTGAGAAATGTTATTTAATTGAGTTATCAAAGAAATAGCAGACTTTTTTGGCAACAAATACTGTTTTATATCGTGAATCAATTCACCGCAAGATGCATAGTTTGATTTTAGCTTCAATTTAGCATTTCTAGTCAACCTAGTCTTAAGTACAAATGTTATTAAATGATTTTTGCAATCCTTACTTTTAAGAAAACTATCATACATCTCTACTCCATCAATGTTTTTTTCAAGCGTCTCATCTTTGTCGTCCATTACCGGCACTACGGTTGCTGCTGTTTTTAAATCAAATGTTTCCATTTTTGCTGTATTATATACTTCCCTTTCTGAACTAGTCTCTGGTAAACTTATGCTTTGCTCTATATTTTGTGTATAAGTTTTAATTTTTTCATATAATAACAATATTTTATCTGTTAGGCTTTCCTTAATACGTACTGATAAAAAATTAGGACTGTTTTCTTGCTCGCTTGCTAGTTCTATTATCTGTTTAAACTCCTCATAATATTGTTCTGCTAGCTCTACTTTACTGATCGTATTTTCCCTATATTTTTCTCTCCTTTCACTTCCTGTTTTCCTTAAATATATTTGTATTTTTTCTAATTTCGTCCAAATATTTTCCAAATGTGATTCCATAGGGTTCTAGTAGCAAAGACATATCTAAGCCATAATAAAAAAAAATAATCCATACAAAGGCAATGACAATTTAAAATTTCTATATTATTATGCTATAATTGGTATGCTAAGAATATGAAACTAATGTCCTTAAGTGCTAAACCTATTTTTTTTTCAGTCATATTTCTTTTCTTATAGAGAAAACACTTGCACTCCACTTTTGACACTTTCACTTTACTCACACGTTTTGTAGTCCGATGTCGGCTTCTGCGCCTCCTGAGAACATGTTTCCCCCGGCTGCAGTCCTCCTTGCAGAGAGTCTGGACACCATTCGCCTCAGAAATTCAACGTTAATTTGCCGTTGCATCCACTTTTGCTGGTTACTCCTATTCTGTCGCCACATTAGATACAGGACGCCCACAGCTATAGCGGCCAAAATAATACCCGAAAGTATGGTATTTGCTTGCACATTTGCGTGTTGTTCTGATTCCTGTGTTCTCGCATTATTCTGTCCACTTTGTGCTATTATAATTTCCTTCTCTTCCTGTTTCGAGTAAGTTTTTCCCATAGTGAGTCCTTCGTATTTTCGTGAAGTTTTTTAGTTCGCGCAAGTGCACACTTGCATGCGTTATTGTTCTCCAATCGAAGCTATATTCAACAGCTTACCCATAGGGCCTCAGCGCCTACGTGTAGGAATGTGCTGACGACAAAAATTACCCGCGCCCGACACGACACGGCTGGCGGGGTCGCCATGAGGTGTGGCGGCTTCCGGAGGCGTCAAATAAACTACTCAAAACTAAATAGGGCCATAGACCATGTTTTTTTGCTGCAATTTAAAAACTAAATAGGGCCATAGACCATGTTTTTTTGCTGCAATTTAAAATTGAACCTAAATATTCGGTTTTTATGAAAACTCAAGTTTCAAGTGAGCATTCAGGAATACTGTAAACATAAACAATAGAAACTTTTGTCCATTTCGTTTAATAAAAACACAAAATAACAGTTTTAGGAAAAAAAACACAAAATAAAGGAAAAAAGTAATCTTCTAAAGCACAACTATTCCTGAAAAAATTATGGTGCTTGTTATTGTTTAATAACGAGTGGGTCCTCCTCTGCTCCGTATGCACTCTCTGAGCCTATCTGGGACACTTTCAATCAAGTGAGTCACGTTTATTTCCGGTATTTGTTCCCAACAGACTTTCAGGGCGTTAATGAGTTCCTGCTGGCTGTTTACATCACTGTAATGTTCTTTCAGGCGTCTTTTAAGCTGATCCCATAAATGTTCGATGGGGTTGAGGTCGGGACTCATGGCTGGCCATGGCAAAACGGTGATATTAGCTACAGAGAGCGCTCTTTGTGTAGTGCGGGCTGTGTGTGCGCGAGCATTGTCATGCATAAAGACAAAGTTATTGCCCACTCTTTGTGAAAATGGGATGACATGTGGTCGGATTACTTGCTCGATGTAACTGGCGGCAGTTACGGTACCTTCATTCAGAATTACCAGCTCTGTTTTGCCATGTGAGCTAATTCCACCCCATACCATAACACTGGGACCCCCAAATCGGTCTGTTCCATGGACGCATGGTTCAGAAAAACGTTCCCCTTCTCTTCTCCACACGCGTATCCGTCTGTCGTCACTGTAAAACTTCACTTTACACTCGTCCGTAAAAAGCACATTCCTCCAGTTATCCATCGTCCATTCCAAATGTTCCCGGGCGTACTTACGTCTAAATCTGTTTGATGTTCATACAAAACCTTAAGCGTGCTGCACGATGAGCCCTCGTCAGTTTCAGTCGAATAGCACGTACTCTGGAGCGTTGCCCATCTTCGTGAAGCCGATTCCAAATGGTTTGATCGCTGACTCTCGTCCCTGTAGATTGCCGTAGTCGAGTTTGTAAGGTCCGAGCAGTTACAGTACGCTCCCGACGTGCGGTTAATCTTAGGTATCGGTCTTCCTGGGCAGTTGTAGCCCTAACTCTTCCTGTACCAGGTCTCCTGGCTACACTTCCGGTCTCCTGATACCGTTCCCAAACGTTTCGGATCGCGCGTCGCGATACACCGAGGTGTATAGCCACAGATCTCTGAGACTGTCCCTCTTGAAGCAAGGATACTGCTCTTGCAGCGGTTTCCATGTCCATATGTCGGCGAGAACCAGGCATAGTGATCACAACTAACACAGGAACCAAACAAAATGGTTAAAAACGTGAGTGTTCCACAACAGCGTTTAGTGTAGACTGAAAACTTAAGTGACTGAGAATTTGTGCATTCGATGTTTTTTTCGAGTACTTCCCTTTTTTAAGCTACCCTCTTGAAACCAAAATGAATGTTGTCGGAATAAACATTGATAAGGGCTCCTAAACATGTCAGCTTGACGGTTCAATACAGGACTTTGTCAACAACCATTTAGATAATTTAATTTAGACCAAAATAGTGACTGATTCGAGGTGGGCCCTATTTTTAATACATTTATCAGTAATGCCTTATGTTATATTATATACTATAGGTACCACTCCACAGGGACTGCGTGGCTATCTCCTTTCAGACCTCCCCTAGCTATCTAGTTCCTGAAGACTGCTAGGCTATCGAAGCAGGACCTAGGTTTACTCAGGATCAGAGCTGGCTGCTTGACTGCCGCGCTCAGAACCGCTAGCTAGTGAATGACAATTTGTTCGAAGACAGCTCTGCTTATAAAGCGGTTTCGGTTTAAATGTGTGGTCCTCTGTAGATGTAGTGCAGATAACTCCCGGAGAGGCGCTGGTTCAGATTGTTACACACGTAGATTGTAGAATGTAGATACCGTCACTTGTCTATAAGGCTTGCTGTCTGCCATGTTATTGATCTGCTCACCATAGTATTTTGGTTAAGTCATACTAGATGGCGCTGTAAGCTTGTTACCTTACTTATTATACATATAAACATCCATGACTCGGAAACAAATGTCCATGCTCATAGTCATCACACAAACATTTGCTCCTACCGGGATTCGAACTGATTGACTCTAAGGGCGCTTTCAATTTAGACGGTTGGTGCCGGACTGCTGCCGCACGGTTGTTACGACCATGAGCCGTACTGCTGCCGGACGGCAGCAGTACGACGTAAATCGTCTTATTTGAAGAGATACGCGGCTGCAGTCCGATCGAATTTTAGTGATTTCCATCGAAACCCAACTTTAGTCGGTGCCATGGACTCTGACGAGGAAGTGTTATTGTTAGTTCTCTTGCTTCGGCAGAAACATAAACGACGCCGTAATAGGGCGTCGCCAATGTTTTCTTTAAAATATAAAACTGGTGATTTTTATACACTTTACCCTAGATTAAAAGAAAGCTCAGCTGATTTTTTGAACTATTTTAGAATGTCTAGAGAATGTTTCTATGAATTATATCACTTTGTTAAAAATGGAATACAACGTCAAGAAACTAAATTCAAAAATACTATATCCGCCGAAGAGAGACTTGTGATAACGATAAGGTAAGTAATATAAACACATTTAGTATTTTAATAAGTATTTATTGCTACTCTTAAACAGATCCGATAGAGATTTTGATGATTAATGTTTTCTTTTTTGTTGATACGCACGCATTTATACTGTGTCACCATCGCTAAAAAGATCTTCATATAAAGTAAAATCAGAATTCGTTGATGTATTAGACATAGGTGATTGTTGTTGTAACTCAGTAGGCGGAGCATGAGCCTGACTACGATATTCGGAAGATTGACCTGTGTAGTAACCCTGTTGTTCATAATAATCAGCGGCATATGAACTTGACCCGACGTATTTTGTTATGATTCCAATTATCTCGTATTTAGCATCCATTTTGCGATGTTCCGGATTTTTTTTTAAATCATTTAATAATGACAACAAGAAATATCTATCGCCGTCTTCAAAATTGTCTGCATTTGCATTGTTTTTGTTTTGCATTCTTTCAGCAAGAAGTTTTAAAATCTTATTAGTCTCATCGTTGCTCGAAGATGCTTTTTTAATTTTTGATGACGATGCTATTACAGAAGAATCGGTTTCAGGAGAATCAGATTGCTCGTTGGTACCAGAGTTGGAAGGTTTTGATTCATAAAGATTAGACAGAAACTGAAGCCGAATAAAATATACGTACTTCCGATGATTTTTTCCAACAGATCCACTTTTTAACTGTCGTTGCTTATTCAACTCTCGTGAATAGGAATCCCTAATATTTCTCCATTGTTTTTGGAGTAACAAGGCTGAAATAAAATTTTCTGTTATTATTTTCAGATATTTATCAACTGGCTGTACTATGACTGATCTGCATCACTCTTACCAACATGGCGTCTCAACAATTAGTGGAATTATTAAAGATAAATGTCAAGAGATATACAAAGTTTTGAAAGATATCTGTTTAATTAGTGGAATTATTAAAGATAAATGTCAAGAGATATATAAAGTTTTGAAAGATATCTGTATACCTGATCTTAAAAAGGAGGATTGGTTACAAATAGCTCAAGGGTTTGAAACAAAAGCAAATTTTCCTAATTGCTTGGGAGCTATAGACGGCAAACATGTGAGAATAATAAAACCGACAAGAAGTGGATCGTTGTATTACAACTATAAGCATTTCTTTTCTATTGTGTTGTTGGCTATTTGCGATTCTAATTATAAATTTATTTATATTGATGTCCTATGGGAAGGCTTCAGATTCACAAATATTTCGGAGCAATAGTTTTTTTAACAAGCTTCAAAACAATAATTTAGATATACCAAGTCCTGCACCAATACAAGACAATGGGCCACCACTACCTTTTATTTTTGTTGGCGACGAAGCATTTGCCGTCAGCAATTTCATACAACGGCCATTTAGTGGAAACTTTTTGGAGGGGAAAAAAAAATGTTAACTACCGCCTGTCACGTGCACGCCGGTACATTGAGTGTACATTTGGTATTATGACAAATAAATGGCGAATATTACATCGGCCATTAAATGTGGAAATATCGTTTGCAACAGATATTGCTAAGGCTATTTGTGTTTTACATAACTTTGTTCAACGCGAAAATACCACTATGCATGGTCAACCAATTCGAGTTAGGCCAGTTCAGCCACGAAGTTATCAGAATTTGGCAGCCACAACAGTCCGCGATATATTTACGGACTATTTTGTTAGCCCAAGAGGACAAGTATCGTGGCAAAACAGTAAAATATAAAAAAATACTAATTGATTACATTATAATATAATAAACTGTTTATTGTTGTACCCGCAGTATTCTTTTCAGCTGCTTTTTTAGTTTTTAATCGGTAATAAATTTTTCACATAAAACATCCCAAGCCTTTTTTTCCCCAAGCGATTTGAATACTTGTCACATTTAGAATCCCAAACGGCGGGCTGCAACTCTATTTCATTTATAAAATCTTCTGTATTTAAATCATCCATAATTAGGTAGGTATGCACGAAAACGTCTAAGAAACACGATGCGTTCACAGCACTAGCGAACAACGACTGAGACAGGTTGTTGCCGTTCCGCCAACGGACGTGCGCCGCACTGCTGTCGCACGACTTTGCGTCGAGACATTTTGTATGAAAAATCATAACCGCCCGTGCGCAGTACGATACCCGGATGCAGCATTCCGCACCAATCGTCTAAATTGAAAGCGCCCTAAGAACGTAAGGCAGCCTCACTACCACTACGCCATTTGTGTCGTCAAAAATACCGCAACAGCGTTCGCCATCTTGGATTCTTACAATGTCATCATTTTTCTTTATTGCCCTTGAAATTAAATTAAAGTTGGCGTGTTTGGAAAACGGTAGTGCAAAACAATTCGTCAAAGTTGAGTGGAAAAATACTCAAAAATTTCAAAAACGTCCTACGGCAACCGCCATGTTGTTTTTTTTTTAACCACGTCAACTTCTATAGGACCTATGAGTCGAAACCTATCTAAGTCGTTTCCCCACCGAAACCGGACTGAAACCGTCAGTGAGCAGAGAGAGAGAGTGGCTTTGTAGTAATAGTCCGATAGCGCTAGGTTTTGAGGTTTCAAAAGTATTAAAGTTGTTTGTTTTTGAATATAGTCTCCGGACCATTTGCCCAATCTACTATATTAATTTGTGTAATTTTAGGTACTTGCATATTATGGAGATATTTGGCTATTTGTCTTTTCGGCCACTATGAGACGAAAACAAAATGAAAGTGGAAAATTTTATTTTAATTACAATAACGAAGCAGTAACTGATATACTCGTACATAGGCCTTTTGTGTCATCTCTGTCCACAGAAATCCTTATACAGGCTGTAAACCACCTCATCACAAAGCCGTTAACCAAGCATTCTGTACATCAAACTAAAGGTGGACGCACACCTATCCGCGCCGAAGGAATCGACCGCGCCGAAAGAATCGAATTTTAGAATTACTTGTATGAAATCCTACTAAACCTCGCACACTTATCCGCGTCGAATCGGACGAATAGATGACGTCATACGTATGAGAAAAAATTCTTTCGGCGCGGTCGATTCCTTCGGCGCGGATAAGTGTGCGTCCACCTTAAGTAACTACTGTTAGACGGAAGAAAACCGAAAACCTACTCAATCGATACAGCACAGCACTACATGAAGACGCTATGTGGAACATCACTAATTTTCTACTTGACATTTGTTCGATTTCGCGGCAAAAGTGTTTCCAGTGATTTTATTTTGTAAAACTGTTTTAAAGGGTTAATTTGTTCATAAAAAGTCTTTTAATTACTAATAGAATCAGAAGCGGGACATTTCAAACTCCCACAAAGTGTTTTGTTGAGTAAAATAATAAAAAAAAAAGATTGAGGTTCTGTTCAACATCTTTGATAAAATTGTGTGTGCGGTAAAGACGCTTAATGGTGTTGGACACTTACATAAAGTGCAGTGCATGTCGGTACTAACCCGAATTAATACTTCTTTGGACGCTTTTGTGCAATGCTTTTAGTTAATAAGTTTCGCAAATACCTACATTGACCTTGTGCACAACAAACTTTAAAAGTGATTTGGTGAACTTCTATGAGTAAGCTCATCTTCCCTCTTGGCACAAAGAAGGTGGTCAGTGCTCTAAGCATACTTCTGCACGTCTGCACGTTTGTTGGCTGAATGTTTGGTGAGATTGTTTCATGCCTAAACTTGATTTCAGTTTATTCAGGAATAAGTACCTTTAGAATAAAGACTCTTATTTTGTAATCTTTATTGTAAATAACAAAGTGATCAAAGACACATTATTATAGGTGTAAATATTGGACTGAATAGATTGAAAGTGAATGATTATTTGCTGACTTTGCTCATATTGACTGAACTTAATTTCTATTATTTTACTGTGAACTGTACAAAGTGTAAACAAAAGACAATTGTTTTATGGTTAAGTGGTTGTGTGGTTACTGTTACATTTATTGTTTTTAATCTAAGTGTGCTCTAAACATGGGTCGGCATAATAAGAGAAATAGGTCCCATTGTTCTTCGTCTTCAAGTTCTGATGAGTCAGTAAGACATGCCAAAAGTAAGAAATATAAAAAGGAACTAAAAAGGAAAGACAGTCGTATTGATGCTTTAGAAGGGTTAATAAAAGAACTTAGAAAGAAAAGTGATTACCATAGTGGCACTGTATCAGAAGCTTCAACATCTAGGCCAGCAGTTGTTCGATATGTGGGCCGAAATGATTTTATTCCACAATTTGACCCACAAACCTCTCCTGTTTCCATCGAACATTGGATTCGTAATTTAGAAGGTTCAGCTAAAATGCATGGGTGGGATGAACATACTTTAATCTGTAATTGTACTTCAAAATTAAGTGGTTATGCCAAAGGGTGGTACGAGCAACAAGCTTCATATGAGATTAGTTGGGACGACTGGAAGCAAAAATTGATCAAAGCATTTCCATTTACTAAAAACAAATTGTCTCAGATTAGAGAACTTGTAAACAGAGTCAAGAAAGAAGATGAAGATCCAATTGAGTTTTATTACACCAAGTTGGGTATAGGCATGTCTTGTCAACTGAGTGACGACGTTATTACTGAAGCTGTGATTGGAACGCTTGGCAACAAACTGTGGGAAATTGGTGCTAAGTCTGCCGGTTGCCGTGATACTAGCTCTCTTTTACAATATTTGGCTACTATTACTTGTACAGACTTAGGCAAAGAGAACAACCAACCAGGTACCTCCAAGCAAATCGACCAGAAGTCTGATAAATTAAGAAAATGTTTCTCGTGTGGTAGAATTGGCCATAAGGCTAGTAGGTGTTTCAGGAGTGGAACAAGTGCCAAGAAGTCCGGCGCTATTCAAACCAAAAATAAGGTGGACAAAAAGTGTTCATTCTGTGATAGGGTTGGCCACACCGAAGCTGATTGTTATAAGAAAAGATATCAGAAACATTGTACATTTTGTAATACTAAAGGTCACACACTAGAAGAATGTAGGAAACGGTCAAGAGCGAGCCCACAAAACAAGTTGGTGCGTAAGGTACAGACTGTGTGTTGTGACCTCTCAGACAAGAAGTATTTTAAAACGGTACTTGTCAATGGGAGTCCAGCTGAGGCTTTTGTAGATTTCGGTAGTTCATGCAACACAATGAAACAGAGTTTTTGTGAACAGCACAACTTAGAAGTCTCTGCAAGTGACGATATTGTTATAAAAGAGTATGGTGATGCTCTCACCTTGCCACAAGGTGTAACTGGAGCTGTGTTGAATGTCGATGGCATTGATATGGAGACCAAGTTTTATATAGTACCAGACCAATTACAAGATTTTGATGTTCTAGTAGGCCAGCCATTTACTGAAGCTGAAGAAATCATTGTCCTTAAAACTGCTACGCAACTCAGTGTATTCAAAAAGGATATGTCTATGGAAATTGCAGAGCTGTGTGAAGACCTTGAGAAAGTGTGTCTGTATCCTCAGGTTAATGTTATGCTAGATCCTGGTTTGACTAAAATTGTTGCTAGAACTGAGCCTGTGGTCAGCGGAATAATGACGGTGAAGCACAGTGAGCAGAGAGAGCCAATGAATGAGAAGGATGTATTAAGCGAAGAAGTAGAGAGTAAAGATGGTTCAGTTATCATAAAACTTGTAAACAGGACGAATGGACAGATTGCACTTAAAAGTGAGGCATGTATAGCTCGAGCAGAAGTAAAGAATTTGAACGAAGGAACAGTTAACACACCTAAGATAGGTGATAATTTGACAAACTCTCAACGAGAGGCTTTAGACTCTCTTCTTGATAAACACAGTGGATGCTTCGCTAGCAATGGCATGGAGTTAGGAAATTGTAATATTGAAATGAATATTAAACTGACTGAAGACAAAGTGGTTAATTATAAACCATATCGAATGTCTTTTCATGAAAGAGAAGTAGTGAGGGACATTGTGACAGATTTACTTAATGCTGGTATAATAGAAAGATCAACATCGCCTTATGCGAGTCCGGTGTTACTGGTGAAGAAGAAGGACGGGGGTTATCGCATGTGTGTTGACTACCGGGCGCTAAATAAAATCACAGAGAAAGAAAGATACCCATTACCAGTGATCCAAGATTTATTGGACAGACTCGTAGATCAGACTATGTTTTGTTGCTTGGATTTAGCCAATGGTTATCATCAGATTAAAATAGCAGTAGAGTCAAGGCCATACACAGGATTTGTTACACCTGATGGCCACTTCCAGTATCGGATGATGAGTTTTGGTCTGTGTAATGCTCCTGCTGTATTTCAGCGTGCAATGAATGAGATACTTGCCCCTGTTATTCACGAGTGCGCAGAAGTGTACATTGATGATGTGATCATCTGGGGACATGACTTTTCAAGTTGTCTGAATAATCTTAGAAAAGTTTTGGAGTTGATTGATTCTGCCGGTGTGAAACTGAAGCGTAGTAAGTGTACATTTCTTACCAACACTGTTGAGTACCTGGGACATGAGATTCATGAAGGAGAAATACGTCCATCTTCGCACAAAGTGACAGCTGTTGCGAACTTTAAAACCCCGAGCAATGTTCACGAGCTTCGTCAATTCCTGGGATTGGCGAGTTATTTTCGTAAATTTATAAAAGGATTTGCAACTATTGCGAAACCACTTACCATGTTGACCAAGAAGACTTCTGAGTGGTCCTGGGGGCCTGAACAGGCTGAAGCTGTGGAAAGTTTAAAACAGGCACTTACCTCTGATCCTGTTCTAGCGATTTATAGTCCAACCTGTGAAACGCAGATCCACACAGATGCTTCGAAATTGGGTCTAGGTGGTGTGCTATTACAACAACAGCAAAACGGTGAATGGAGGGCTGTTGCTTATGCTAGCCGGCAAACCACAGCTACTGAAGTGAAATACCACAGCTTTGAGTTAGAGGCGTTAGCTGTCGTATTCAGTATCCAGAAGTTCAAAGTTTACTTAACCGGAATAAAATTTCGAGTTGTGACGGATTGTTCTGCTTTACGGCTAGCATGGTCAAAAAGGGACTTGTCGCCGCGTATAGCACGCTGGTGGCTCGATTTGCAAGAATACGACTTCGACGTAGAGCATCGACCTGGGACTTCGATGGTACACGTAGACGCCCTCAGTCGAAACCCAGTCTCTGTTCAACACATCGAAGAAAAAGATTTCATCAATGCCCTTCAAGATGCTGATGAAGAAGTTCAATCCACTATAACAAATTTACAGCTGGAATTAGACGCTAATAAGCACAAGAAAGATGGATTATCTAAAGACTATAAGCTGGCGAATGGATTATTGTGCCGTGTAGTAAATAATGCTAATAGACCTGTTCTACCAAAAAATGCGAGATGGCACATAATGAAGACCTATCACGACGAAAATGGCCATTTGGGTGTCGAAAAGTGTCTGGAGGCAAGCCAAATATTGGTTCCCAAAGATGAGGAAACATCTGGAACGATACATTTCTAGCTGCATTGGGTGTCAGTTCACCAAAAAGCCGACAGGCAAGCAGCCTGGACTTTTGCATCCTATTTCAAGACCTGCTATACCATTTGATACTTTGCATGTCGACCATTTGGGGCCATTTTGCAAAAGTAATGGCAAGACATATATTTTTGCTGTCATTGATGGGTTCACTAAGTTCGTTTGGCTGGAATCTGTAGTAAAGGCCAATGCAAAGGGGGCTATAGCTTCATTAAATAGGCTAGGTCAAGTGTTTGGGTATCCCTCACGAATAGTCAGCGACAGAGGTACGGCTTTCACTGGACGTGAATTCAAAGACTATTGCAGTGGGTTGGGGATAAAGCATGTATTGAATGCCGTCGCTACTCCACGCGCAAATGGGCAGGTTGAGCGCCTAAACCGCACTATTTTGAGTTCGTTAACTGCTCATATGGGCGAGGAGCAAAAAGGCTGGGATAAATATTTGTCTACAGTACAGCTAGGCATTAATTCGACTGTGAGTCAAGGGACGGGCAAATCCCCTTTGGAGCTATTGTGTGGGTTGAGGCCACGTTTAGCTGGAGATATACGAGGAGCGTCATATGCGCCCGCAGACATTACTCAAAACAGAGAGGAAGCATCTCAGAGGATTGTTGACAGTGCATCACGAATGAAAGTGCGATATGATAAGAATCGCCGAGCAACCATTACTAGGCTACCGACCTTCCCATTCCGGTCGGTAGCCTAGTAATGGTTGAGCGAAAGATTTTACGACCAGGTTTATCCAGTGGTAAGTTGGTTCCTAAATACGCTGGACCTTATAAAATCACTGCCGTTCTGCCTAATAATCGCTACGAAGTGACATCGGCCGCGAGGGGCAAGAGGGCCTATAAAAATATTGTAGCACGAGACAAGTTAAAGGTTTGGAATGCTCGATGTGACTCGTCATCTGACGAAGACCTGTAATATTGCAATAATCTGAAACAATGAAATGATATCGTGCTTGCCTTTGGGGCCCATTCATGTCGGTTGATAATAAACTTAAGTTGGTACTATTATACTACTTGCCTCCGGGGCCTGGTTCAATTATAACGCTTGCCTTTGGGGCCTGAATGCGTTTATAAGACAAGCCTATGGGGTCTAATGAAATTTATATTGTTTGCCTACGGGGCTTGATAGCAATTACAAGTCTTGCCTGTGGGGCTTGAAGTTATTTTCAGAGTCTACCTGTATGAGGGTGTTTGATATGCTCTACATTAATGAAGCTTGCCTTACGGGCTTGGCAATTGTCAAATTCTATGCTTGCCTTAGGGGCCTTAGCAATTGACAAAAATGCTTACCTTCGGGGTTTCAGCATAATATCCATCGTAAGTCTGTGCTTGCCTTAGGGGCCTTAGCAATTGACAAAATGCTTACCTTCGGGGTCTCAGCATAATATCCATCGCAAGTCTATGCTTGCCTTAGGGGCCTTAGCAATTGACAAAAATGCTTACCTTCGGGGTTTCAGCATAATATCCATCGTAAGTCTGTGCTTGCCTTAGGGGCCTTAGCAATTGACAAAATGCTTACCTCCGGGGTCTCAGCATAATATCCATCGCAAGTCTATGCTTGCCTTAGGGGCCTTAGCAATTGACAAAATGTATGCTTACTTTCGGGGTCTCAGCATGATATCCTTCTAAGTCCATGCTTGCCTCAGGGGCCTTGGCAATTGACAAATTTTATGCTTACTTTCGGGGTCTCAGCATAATATCCTACCAAGTCTATGCTTGCCTAAGAAGCCACAGCAGTAATGACTGACATTGTTCTTGTCTTACGGGCCTCAGTAACATCCACTAATATGCATGTGCTGCCTCAGGGGCCTCAGCCACTTTATCTGTACCTGTCTTTGCCATTGGGGCCTTAGCAGGGTTACCCACAATTAAGCTTGCTTTAAGGGCCTCAGCTATTACACTACGACTGGAGTGCTGTTCCTGAGTAGCTGTTAAGTCTTCCTGGCAGGATGTTCGTCGCGCTACTGAGCCTCACCTTCGGGGACCGAAGGATTGCAGGATGGCCGAACTGTTAGACGGAAGAAAACCGAAAACCTACTCAATCGATACAGCACAGCACTACATGAAGACGCTATGTGGAACATCACTAATTTTCTACTTGACATTTGTTCGATTTCGCGGCAAAAGTGTTTCCAGTGATTTTATTTTGTAAAAAAAAACTGTTTTAAAGGGTTAATTTGTTCATAAAAAGGCTTTTAATTACTAATACTACGCAAAAAATATCCCACCAAAAAACATTCTGTAAAAAACTAGCCAAGTCTCGATGGAGCTGCTTGTTTATCTCTAAAAAGTAATGAAATCTAGACAAAGTCGTGCCAAGTCTAAGGTTCCTTACTGCGATTTCTTTATTATTATAGTTAATGTTGTGTGACTTGGCCGTTGAACATTAATTTTGTTTACACGTAGTGTTATATCTGTTGTAACTACAAAATTGACTTGTACCCACTAACGTATAAATAATGTTCAACGGCCAAGTAACAGTCAGCGCCATCTAGCGACGTTTGCGAGTATCAACGCCACTCTTAGTCCAATGCATTATATTTTGTCAACATTTTCAGCGAAATTAATCATCATCATCATCAGCCTATTAATATTTCCACTGCTGGGACACAGGCCTCCTCTCTATGCGAAATTAATATTTCGCATAGAGAGGAGGAGACGCTATAGGCTAGATTAAATTAGAAGATATGTCCCACTACGCTGGATTTTTGCAATGACAGTCGATTTTTTTTTATGTACCAATAGTAGAAGGGGGTATTACCATATCTATACTAATATACTAATATGATAAAGCAGAAGAGTTTGTTTGTTTGTTTGGTTGAACGCGCTAATCTCAGGAACTACCAGCTCGAATTGAAAAATTATTTTTGCGTTGGATAGTCCATTTATTGAGGAAGACTATAGGCTATATGACATCACGCTGTGACTAATAGGAGCGAAGCAGCAATAAGAAATGTTGCAAGCGGGAAATTCACGCGAACGAAGTCGCGGGCAGAAGCTAGTCTCTAATACAGCTGAGACCAGCTGAGGGTTCTTCATCAGATACTTCAGACCTTCGATTTTTGACATCAAATGAAGCGGCCCACTAAGTTGAATATTTTTTGTAAAGGCGGTATGTCGATCTCTCTAATAGTTTGGTTAGGCTCTTGTGTTTTCTAATCAGGGTCACCAGGTACTCCAGATCTTCGATTATCCTAGTTTTTATAGTTTTCCCTTTATGTGGCCATTAAACCCTAACTCTGTACCAAATTTCAACTCTCTGAGTTTATGGGAAGTACTAGTTCTATTTTGATGATCATAAGTGAGTGAGTGAGTGTCATAAATGCGAAACTTTGCTTTAGCTTAACTTCGGAACTAAATGACCTACAGACTTGAAATTTTAGATTTTAAGTATGTGATTACGGCTTACTAGATGACAAAAATTTCTGCGTTCTGGTCTTATCCAGAGGTTCTCAAATAGGGGCCTGAAAATGCGGCGAAATGGTTCCAGTAAAGGATGGTACGGCAGTGTTTGCTTCGCGCTCGACTTGGCGGGGGCACTGCCGTGCCCCCAGGTTGCTGGGACACAACTTTTTTTTTTGAGTTAGAACTTAATGTAACGCACTTAAATATTGTGCTGATGGATGGATTGAATAATACGGAAGTCGTGGAGGTGTTAAATGTCAAAAACTTACAAAAAAAACTTGTATTTAAAAATAAAAGTTGTAACTTTGACCCCATATGTCCGTAACTAGAAGGTTCCCAGTAGGGTGTAGAACAAAAAAAATATCGCAATGATGGGCAGAACAAGTGCTTTTCGGCTTCGTGAAGAGGTGTTTTACACCCTTTATTTAACCACCTTGTTTGTATCTAACACGTCACCCAACTAGCTCTAAAAGAGAATTACAATCGTTGAAATAGGTGTTTGGCGTTTTAGAGTACTGATATCTGTTGTTCAAAATATTTTGTGCCGAATTCATCCACGATATTTGTAGACATTTTTTTTTTTTTATAACAAGACCCTGTAAAATCCACAATAGAAACTTCAAGTTTTTTACACTCTTTGTGTTTTTGATTATTATGGTGGAACAAATCACCATTCATAACTTATGTCGTTTTTATCCACGCAATCTTATTATTTGACAAAAAAATATAAGTACTGTTTTACTGACCCTATTGTCAGTTTGGACTGGACGAAAATGACACAAACTGAGTTTGCGCACTCCGCAGGCTATCCTAGATAGTTAATTTAAACTTCAAATCAATTCTGCCTGTTTTGATTTGAATTAAAAGAATAGGATGTAATTTTAAAATAAGGAAGGAACTAATTTATTTTTACCAACTACCTGGTAACCGCGACTTCGTTCGTGTGAAAAAAAAAAAGGTCACCTTTTGTACACACCGGGACTTACAGCTTAGTACGGCCGTTATCCCAAGTGCGTACGATGTGACTACGTTGAGACAATTGAGCCTGGATCAGTACCTAAAGCCCAAGTGACGCTAACCTAGCCCTACAGTAACTACCTAGCACCCTAGTTATCCTAGCCCTATAGTAATTACCTACCTAGCACCCTAGTAAAAGTTATCCTAACGCCCTAGCCTACCATACAAACCACACCAAACGTAGGTTACGTACGTTGGTTATACGAGAGGGAAGTCTGTTACAAGAAGACCTACGGTGACGGACGGAATTTGGGTAGGAATAGGGTTTTGTGTACGTCGTGCAATGTACACAGGAAATGGTTTTCTTACTGCCAATCCCACAGACTCATAGGACCGATGATGGCTAAAGGTGTCTTGGCCACAGTAAGAGGAAGTAAGGAGATAAATCACACTCGACTCCAGCTTGATGACTAGTTTATTACAATAATGAACTTAACCTTTTGACCGCCAGAGCGTAAACGCATCGGCGCCCCTTCCACGCCATGACACGAATTCTGCGCAAATACCTACAAAAAAAAAATAGGGATTGTAACATATTATCGATAACCAAATAATAATTGCTTTTCGTGCCGATATTTGAAATAAAATATTACTTGTTAAATCATTCTTTTATTTAATTTGACCCTATTTCGTATCATACTGTCATTATGCAGCATTTACAAAGTTCTAAACAATATAAAAACAGATGTTAGAATCATAAACAAATATACCAAATAATAACCAGGCACATCACTAATCTCGTTCGTAATGTCAACCGCTGTCGGGAAGACCCGACTGTGGCGTCGCTGGCACGTCTTTTCAAAGCTTTCTCGCATGCGATTAGGGATGTGACTCTGTGACACATAATAAAAAATAATTTTATAGAATCTGACAACGATTTAATGAATAATTTACTTATGAAGAAATAAAACATGTCTTATTGAATCAACAACGATTTAATCAATCAATTACCTATGAAATAATAAAAATATCTTAAAGAATGTGACAACGATTTAATCAATCACTTATCTACACAAAATAATATAAAATAATCATATAGAATCTGATGTGACAACGATTCAATCAATAATTTACTTAAAACAATAAAAAAATAATCAAATAGCATCTGAATAATTCACGAAATCACTAGTCTGACTCTTCGTAACTTGGTAAGCTTATGTCATCCAAATCCTTTTGCTGCCGCACTTTTCTTATCAAGTTAATTATATTGGTATATGTCACTGAGCGTTTTTCTTCAGGCACTCGATCCAGTTCGAAAGCGACGAGTCTTGCGAACGCCGCATTTCGTGGGTCGCTAGGTTCTGGTTGGTCTTTTATAGGAGGTAACTGAGACACGTTATACTGTAGTTGATTCGCGTCCCATACACTCCTTCGATATGTGACTGCAGTCATTATGTCTTCTGGAGAAACTTGGGTTTCTTTGGTTGCGTTTTTGGGATTTTTAGCGTGAATTTCTTCTTGATAAACCTTCCTTTTTCTTGGAAGTGTGCTTAAAATACTTGGAGAGGATGGTCGGGCTATATTATCCTCAGGAGAAGACATAATTTTCTTTATTATTAGATCTATATTAACGAAAATTGTAATTTAAAGAAAACTTTCCAAGGCATTCATTCTTTTTCAGTGTTGCAATCTAAAATGCAAAAATATGTTGAATGAATGAATGAATGAAATATGCAATATTATATTACATTAAATTATGATTTTCGTTACACTGAAATTAATATATGTAGGTATAAATACTCGAACTTGTAATTAAATGAAACAAAAATAATTTTTGTAATCAGTCTTTTAATTGTGTTATTGCCGAGAGTATTGAAATTTTAAAAACAAAACAAAATAATTAACTTGTGGGCAAACGCATATAATATAAATACATAGGCATTTGCTCAGAAGTGGAACATTAATAATTATTATCACATAATTTACTCAAAATCAGCCTTAAAATATCACAGAAAGTCAAAAATTAAATTATGATATATATAACAATAGATAGACTCAATCATATTCATTATTTAAATTAAAAAAAAAATGAAAAAGTAATTACAAGTATTATGAGTGATATTTTTCAAAACATGGAGCAGCACACAAATACACCTTGCAGACTTTACAAGTGAACCGTGTTTCTTTTCTTAGTTTTAAAATTGCACATTGTTTACAGCGTTGGTATTTGCCCATACGTGTCGGCATGTGATCTTTATAGTTTTGCGGTAGTTGGCGAAGTGGGTTCTGGGTGTTGTGGCTACTGCTTATGGATTGAGGTAAAGTGTTGTAATTATGAAAATTTTCTATAATTTGGCGAATAAGGCACAGCTGAAATTTTGAAAAATGTAAATTCGGCATGTTGTTGATTTGCTTGTAACTGAAAAAAGAATTTAATACGTGCATATCAATTATGTGCAGAAACAACTTTTTATACCATTTTATGGTTTTTCTTATGCACTGTATAGAAGACAGTAGCATGTCAGCCGTATCGACGCTTCCCATATTTTTTGTGTAATCCAAAACTGCTTGTGGTTTCATAACTGGTAGCCCTGTAGCTCTGTCCTCTTTCAACGACGGCGCCATGACATCACTATGAATGGTTGACAAAATAAATATATCCTTTTTGTCTCGCCATTTTAGAGCCATCATTGGAGGAGAATATTGAGCTAGGACTTCCCCAGGCTTAATAGTTTCAAAGCGTGGCATACAGATTCTGTTTTTTTTTACAGTACCACACGCGTATATATTATTCTCGTGAAGATATTTCAATAATCCCGGGCTAGTATACCAGTTGTCAATATATAAATGACGATAGGAACCAAAATAATCCCTCATTAACGTTGATACAACACCGCCTCCAACACCTAAATTGCATGGGTCTATTATTTCTGTAGCTGCGCCACAGTAGACAATAAAATCAATTATTATTCCTGTTTCGACATCACTTAAAACAAATAATTTTATTCCAAAGCGATTCCTTTTCTTTGGCAAATATTGTTTTATTTTTAATCGCCCCTTGAAAGGAACAATGCTCTCGTCTATACAAAGATTTTTGTGTGGTGTAAAATTTTTTTTGTATTTTTCCCTAGCATCATCAATGCAAGTCTTGATTTTGGACAAAATATTCGTCTCTTCACTAAGTCGTGAAAAATGTAACATGCTTAGAATTGTGCAAAAACGATTTCTAGGCATAAGTTTTGAAAAAATGGGCGAAAATAACAACATGTCTGTACTCCAGTGCTCTTCAATGGTCAAATGTCGATTTCGAGTCATTAACATTAATATAGCAAAAAATATGTATAATTCTGGAATAGATACATCGTGCCACCTTTGTAGGCGAGAATGCATACTAAGGTCTATGTTTAGTACAAAGCGAGAGTGAAACTCATTTGTCATTTGTACAACAAACGACATAAAGTCTAAATCTAAAAATTTTTGTAAAATATCGAATTCAGACATATTTTCTGTTACTTCGAAATTGAGACCTGATGTAAACTCATCAAATCTAGTCAATACAGGCACGTGTTTTTCTGGTGTCCACTGGTAGGGCGGCTCGGTTTGACTTCTACGGCGGCCACGGCGGGATGTTGATGATGATGCAGATGTTGAGGCCCAATTCTTGTCAGGTGTTTCATGACCGGTGTCGGATGTTGAGGGCAAGACAGGCGAGTCATTGATATTTTCTTGACGACTACCAGACTGTAACCAAACGTAAAGCGGTAATTACTATTTACGATGATGAAGGCCCATATTGTACCTTAATATTTTGATTAACAGACACGCGGAATTTACATTCATCTACGCTCATTACAAACTTTCTGGTCCACCTCAGTAAATACCTGCGTGCGATAAACCTCAACCATCAAATTCGTCTACTACATAAAATACAAACGAAAACCTGCGCGATAAATTCGACACAGACTCCTCTGCGACATACTTTCAGCTGTTTTTATTAAACAATTTTTGTATTACTTTAAAATTTCATTAATTAATGTACCCCGAATTCAGTATTTTATAATGGATATTTTAGTTAGTATCTACGCAAACAATAACCTACACAAAACCCTTTATTTATTAATAAAATCGCAATCTACTCCTGTAAAAAATATATATTTTTACTATACTATTTAGTCCGAAAATCTGACATGGAGTTGACAACACTGGTTCTGACTCATGCAAATGAAAAGTACCTGTTGCTGTTGTAGGTGTAGGCTATAGCTAAGGTACATAACACATAAACTTTCTTACACATAAGCAACACATACACACTTATATAAATAACATGTTAATACTACACAATACATGCATTATAACATTTACACAAAGTATAGGAACACTTTACACCCGTGCGTATACCGCCTTATCCATCCGCACGTCTATACACAGCCTTAGCTATACCTACATTCTAGGCACTAGCGGAGCCCTGCGACCGCCAGGCCAATATACCTACGAGTACTGTGCGCGGGAACGCGCCGCCAACGGCTCGCTGCCGTCACAAAATAAATAGGTACAGAAGTAGGAAATAAGTAGGAACTCTGAGCAAAATAAACTATCGTGGGAGTGGTACTCGTATATTATTATTTGATTTATTGTTGAGAATGAATAGATTTAACAACACAAATTTTAAGTACATTTGTCAATTTTCACTACCTATCGAAGATCCTTAAGAACTCTAAACGAATTAGGTACCCTATTAACACAATTTCTTTTCCCGCATCCGTTTTAGACCTAAACCTATCAAATGACACTAAAAACAACACAATATCTACACAAACAGCGGTGTCTATGTGTGCGTTGCTCGAGCGCACTTTGTATGTGGATTGACTTCTGTACCTATTTATTTTGTGTTGCCGTTTAGTGAATGTACCTACAATTCTTACATAATTATGTACTTGGTCTACCTACCTACCAGCCAAATTAAACATTTTATAACATTGATTTTGTTTCCGTTACGGAAAATTTTACAAGATTTTAAACAAGAACTATATACCTACACAATTATAGAAAGGTTTTTAAAAAAATAAAACTTACCTCTAAGTCATCCTCGTTTATCGATGATACTTCCGAAAATTCGTCATTATCTTCTACACTTCCTAACACACGTAGGAGTTCTTCAGTAGTCATTTGGCTGCTGCTAGCCATTTTTATTATTATTTATATGTATAATACTAGCGCATCGTTATAATTATTACAATCGATCACAATATTAATAATGTAGGCAATCACTATCAGTCTCCAATAGTGCTATTGACGTCAGAGCTTGTCGTGTGTTCCCGACTGTGGCGTACAGGGAAACTGTTTGTGCGCTTTTGCATAGGGATGCGCGAGAGTGGATACTGAACTATTGATCGATAGATATAAATTATGGATTATTTCCATATTTATAAAAATATTGTACATGAGGAATATTCAGATACGAATTGTTGTCATTAAAAATCATTTTAGAAGTAGTAGAAGGCTACTTTTAGTCAAAAGTTTCATAAATTTTTAATATAACTTACCTTACATACCCATCACTAGCCGTCGGCTCCTGCCGACTGTGGCGTGGGGAAGAACACCTTTTTAAGGATTTCGATTAGCAATTTTTGATGATTGTTTTTCCTAGTGAAATGTAACTAATGGATATATCATTGAGTCATTTTACAATATACAATTAATAAAGTTTTAAATAATAAGAAAAAAAAACACAATAATCTTAATTTAGTATATTTATTTGGTACTTTAAAAATGTCGTTTTCTTGTCTTCTATAGCCGACAGTGGCGTGTTGGGCACTTTTTCGTTTGTCGGCTATAGCCGACCGTGGCGTTCAAAAGGTTTATATACAATTTTTGTGGTAAATACACATTGATACCTATTTACATGTGTGTCGTGTGTGTATCGAGCCGATGAAGCAAAGATCTCAGTACGCCACCTCTTAGTGCTGACGCTGTGCTGGTGTTGCCGGCGCGTGGACCGTATGTATGTCGCTCTCAATGCTGACGCTGTGACGCTGTTGTTGGCGCGTGTAACTATGGTATGTTCATGGTTGAACATTCTGGCGCCTCTCAGGACCTAGGCTCCAGTTGGTATAATACACTGTACATAGGTTCCGTTGTTGTTGGTTGGCCTGTTGTTTTCGTAGTTGTCTTGTTGGCAGCAAGCGAGTTTGGTTCTCTTGCTGGTTGGTTCGCTGGCTCGGGACTTGTCCTTCTGGTCTTGTGCTGCACTGTGTCTCCAATCCATCTCAGTATTGCTGGGCCATAGCAAACTAAAAACAAAAAGATTAGAAACATGATTATACACGATATCGCACTAGTTAAGTATGCGTGAGAACTAATTTGATTCCAAATAGTACTATCTAATTCGGTTTGTAAAGCGTTTTCCTGATTAACTAGATTCTGAAAAATCTCTTTTGAGTTATCTACGACTTCTTCTTCTTTGGTTATGTTTAGCATGGATTTAGTCACCATGTGGGTTGTTATGGGAAAGTCTATTTGTTATGCGTATGATGTTACTATCGGTACTGAAACAATTCTTTTTGCAGTTAATATGTTATTAGTTGTTTTAATAATGCAGTTATCTGCAAAAAGAATTGTTTCGACCGGCCGAACCGCTGTGCTGGTGTTGCCGGCGCGTGGACCGTATGTATGTCGCTCTCAATGCTGACGCTGTGACGCTGTTGTTGGCGCGTGTAACTATGGTATGTTCATGGTTGAACACCTTTTAAGGTAGTTAGAAGATTCTTGTGTTTGGTGACTTCGCTCTTCCGCTTAATATTAAAGGCATGATGTTATGTTATGTGTGAGAACTGACTGCCTGATCAAAATGTGATGATGTGGGTGTGGAAATGCAAAACACTCTCTCTTTTAGCAGTTCAGTTTTTGTAATGTTACTGGTCAGGTCTGTGATACGGAACCCGGTGCCGTTGCACAGTCTAACCCCCGAATACTGAAACGTTACTCTTTAAGGGCTGCTTTAGATTTGAGCAGCTCCAAAACTTTACATTTTGTATGGCCAAACGTCACTTACAACTGTTAAATATAAGTGTTACTTAAATTTTGAGTGATGTTTCAGTATTCGGGGGTAAGTGCATCAAGGTTTCGCAATAGCAGAACTAGAACAACAACTTTAAGCTCTAGCTGATGGAACGGCACGTCCATTAACTCTGGGGAGTTGAAAAATTACCATCGTTTACTGTGGAGGGCGGAACACCTCGTAGCGGCGGTCGGTGGCGGCGACCCCTCGTGTCCGGCCCTAGTTAAATCCATGGTCCGGAGCTAGACGGAATGGGTCACCTTCTGCAAAGCAGTCATGCTAGCGAAGGAGGCGGTGGAACTTGACAGAGAGACTGCCTGCCTGAGAGCGGGTGTGGTCGGTGAGCAATGGGCCAGCTCGCCGTCCGTCCGTCTTATGACGACATGCCGTGTCGACGGCGCGTTCGTGTTCTACGCGCGCATCAAAGAGATTCGCTCTTCCGCTCGCGAGGAGCCATTTGATGATTACCCATCCGAAAAAAAGGCAGTACCATCATCATAAGCCATCACAGTGTCTACGGATGTGTATACTTACGAGTATAAATCGCCGACGATCTCGAAATTTAATTTTGGTTTATTTTGTTGACCCACTCATTCTTTGACTGCACTACACTGCCCTCTTACACAGCCAGTTTGCTTTTCATTTTAACCTCTAAATTGAATAAAATTCTTCGGAATATAGAATAAGTTCATCCTATAGTCACTGGAAAAATTCTTCGGAATATAGAATGTTCCCATTTGCGTCCGATTCCAGACGACCCTCTCCCATCTCCAGTAGCTTATTCCCAAAGGCACTTGCTTTGTGATCTTTGTATAGCGTCTTCAGCGCCTGGTTGCCGTGGATGCCCTGCAAGCTGCGGTTCAACGCATCTAATGCAGCATGCATGCGACTATTACTGCCAATGCTGTAAACGGGCTCCCTTGTTTTTGGGATATTGTTGCTTGCTAGATTCAGCGGATATTTGAAAATGTTGTCAAGGAAGCCACAGTCACAGCTACGTGACGGCACGGTTGGCGCAGTGGCTGAGCAAATGGCTGTTGCTCTGCGCCTATCGGGTTTGATGCCCTCACCAAACAAATTTTTGTATGGCTTACAGGAATTTGTTCCGGGTCTGGCTGTGTTTGTGTGTTGTAATGTTTGTGAACACACCCACAATACAGGAGAATTTTTTAGGGTGCGATAAAACTTTTGAAGTCTCTGCGGAGTTGGGCCAGCTGATGATTCACCACAAATGCAAATATGGAATGGCACAGTTGGCACAGTGGATTAGCAACATACTCGTACTGCGGCGCTGCGTGTCGCGGGTTCAATTCCCACATGGATTTTACAACGTCATAGATTTTAATCATACTTTAAATAAATGTAATCTTATCTTAAATAAAAAAAACTAAAAAATATTTTAAACGTTTTTAGGTTGGTTAAAAAAAAGTTTTGTAATGATTTGAAAATCATAAAGCATTAAAATAAACAAATAACCTAGAACTTACAAAAAGTGAAATAAAAAAATGAATAGTGTTTTATTGCAGGCATAGTTACCTATAAGTATACCAGAAAAATACAATTGCACCCGATAAAATAGTAGTAGCGAAGAAATCATTCATCATCACCGGGTGAGGATCGAACCATGTTTATTATTTTTGGCAATCTAACAGTACTAAAAAACAACACAAAAAGTGGATTCTTAGTACTGCGATTCGAACTTGCGCCTCCTATTCCACAAAGAGGCCGCTGAACCGCTACTTATTCCTGGGACAAATGGTCCAAAAGAGCCGTTCTATTCTAAGGCATGTGATGATAAGTTGAAGAATGTTGTTGAATTAATGAACATAATGCAATATAAATATCTATTGACGACCCGAATGGCGTAATGGTAGTGAGGCTGCCTTACGTTCTTAGGGTCCTGGGTTCGAATCCCGGTAGGAGCAAATGTTTGTGTGATGAGCATGGACATTTGTTTCCGAGTCATGGATGTTTATATGTATAATAAGTATGTATTTACAAACAAAAAGTATATATGTAGTATATCAATGTGCCAAATTTCATCTAGATCCGTTCTGCCGTTGTGACGTAATTGAGTAACAAACACCCACACACATTACGAGTAGTAGGACTAGTAGGATTGACACCCTGCTTAATAGAATAGTTTGGAACTCTGATATTTTCGGAGCGCTTTTGTAATGTTGCATCGTATTTGGACTTTATCCCAAGGTTCTGAAAGGCTTTTTAGCCATTTAATATCTTCTTCGACATCGGTGAGTTTGATGGTGGTGGTGCTTTAGAATTTGAATCATTAGAAATATACTTGTTTTTTCTTTGGTATTCAATAGGTACTCCAAGTTTTGGATATTTTTTCTAGTATTCAGTAGCTGACTAATGAGTGTATCTTTTGCTTGGTGGGTAATTCCCTGGGCAGTGACACAATGTGGGATATAATAGGTAGAAATCCTTCTTTTATGGAAAAATTTGCAAGAATTACAAATAGCACTAGTCACCTGAGTTTTCTTGTTCTTTTAGAATTTCCTTTCAAATTGTGGAAGCTAAAAGGTTGCTTTCATGTTCATTGTCCAATGCAGAACCCACGTACTTCAATAGTCTTTTTGTTTAAAAATTTTCTTTTAGTTTTTAGAGTAAATTCTAAAAAAGTAATCATAATTACTTACTGTTTATAAACCAGCCCACGAAACTGAACAACTATAAACAATAATATTTTTTTTTTACACCTGTATAACAGTGTGGGGTTTAGAACAGGAGCAAATATTAATAATAATAATATTTTATTATTATATATTATTACCCAAGTAGCACAAAACTGCATTATAGGATGTCACATAGGGTCCACATCGGTAACATTAGCATTTATGAAGACTTATTACAGTTCACTCGAACTACAAAAGCTGAAAACTACGCCTTCGCCTGTTTATTGACTATAGTAACAACCACAGAAATAACATTGTAATGTTGCGAGCGTTAATATAGGTGTTCAGGTCTGTGTTAATCAGCATTTAGCAATAAATAGTAGCGGCAGCTACAATATAGCATTTTTGTGAACCTGAAAGTAGCTATATTCTGAATTGAAGACCACAAACGTACCCATAAAATGCTTGCATTTTAAAAAAGAACATGTGAACTGCTTTAATGTAATAAGTTATTCTGTGACTTCAATTAACAAAGATATATTGCGTCTTGCTGAACATAGTTGAACTTTTTTAGTGTTAAGCAGCTTGCTACATGCAATCTTATAATAGCATTTATCTAGCCCACATGATCACTATAGGTGAATTTATATGATGCTAAGTTACAGCAAACTGCTATAAATTAGATCATATGTGACCTTTGATCCTGCTTGGAGCGGAATACTTGTACTAGCATAGGCAATTCTACTACTGATGTTGTTAAATAAGATCCTGAAGGACTATTATTAGCGCCTAGTGCGTAATATCTTGTCAGTTGAACGCCGCGCCGCCATCATTGCGATATAATGGTATTTAGAAATGTGGAAATCTAAACGAAGAACTGGCGGGATTCGCCGAAAAATAAATGCGGAATACTTGAAAATTCTAAACAGCAATACAGATGATATAGGGAACCCTGAACACACTAAAAGTTTTGTGAACAACTGTCCAAGGGTGAATCGAGTTTTAGAACGTCAGGGTTCCGTATCCGAAAATGTTGGCGTAGAAGGACGTACACATATAGATGGAAAAAGCTCTGCAAGTTTACAACAAATATTAGAAGATTGTGGTCCCGTATCCAGGTGCACTAATGACACTGAACACGAATGTGTAAATAGATCTGGCGTTTCCGAAAGTTCAGACAGTGACGGTGTGTATAGTGAATATAATAAAAAAGAAAAATTTCGTGAAGATATAAGAAAGTGGGCTATTGAAAAAAATATTGCACACACAGCATTGAGGGATCTGTCAAAAATAATCAATCAATTTATTCCAAATACATTACCTAATGACCCCAGAACTATTGTAGCTACACCCAGACAAATTACCTTAAAAATTATTGACGGAGGTGAATACTGGCACAATGGAATATTAATGCCTTTGTTAAAAAGATTGCTTTGTTGGAAAGAGGTTCCAGAAACAATTTCATTAAATATAAACATGGATGGTTTACCAATCTTCAAAAGTTCTAAAAAAGAATTTTGGCCAATACTTTGCAACATTTTTGAGAATCCTTGCTTCAGGCCATTTGTCATTGGCATTTATTTTGGAATAGGGAAACCTTAAAACTGAAACACATTTTTGGAAGATTTTATTAATGACATAGAAATATTGCTTCGGGATGGTATTTACCTTCTGAATTCTGGAAGAAGGATCACAATCAAGATACGGTGTTTTATTTGCGACTCACCTGCTAGAGCTTATATAAAAAGTAAGTACCTAATTATACGTCTCTCGCATATACATTGGTCAAGTATTCATATATTTGCCAACATTTATAACTTGTTATTGACAATATTTCTCTATCTGTTTCAGGTGTTTGTAATTTCAACGGCAAACATGGTTGTTTGAAATGTGTAACAGTTGGAGAGTATTCACACACTTCACATACCGTTGTCTTTCCCGACTCCAGATGTGCTGAAAGAACTGATAATGGGTTCCGGAACCAGGCTTATGGTGCACACCATAAAACTGATTCACCATTGCTAAGACTACCGATTGATATGGTAAAGAATTTCCCAGTCGGCGACTCACTACACCTTATTGATTTAGGGATCATGAAAAGATTACTTATAGGTTGGCGTGATGGAAATTTCGGAAAATACATCACAAAATGGCGTGCTAGTGATACTGAAACAGTTACGAATTTTTTGAACCAATGCAAATTACCTTTTGAAATTCACCGTTCAGTGCGAAACCTTGATTTCTTAGCGTATTGGAAAGCATCGGAATTCAGATCTTTCTTTTATTATCTTAGCATAGTTATTCTGCCTGATGTATTGCCATCAAATGCGTTTTCACACTTTTTGATGCTATACTGCGGAATAACCATTTGTTCCAGTGAAACTTACCATTATTTGTTACCTGTGGCAGAGGAACTTTTGAGATATTATGTTGAACATTATAAGGATTTCTACGGAGCGGGATATGTAACAAGTAATATTCACAATATACTGCATGTTACTGCTGAAGTCAAAATGTATGGAGCACTTAACACGTTTAGCGCGTATCCATTTGAAAACAAATTACATATGATCAAAAAAATGCTCAGGGTTGGTAAAAATCCACTGTCACAAGTGGCCAAAAGGCTAATTGAAGATAGTGAGAATAATGAAATAAAATCGTACATAGAGAAGGAAAAGAAAACGACGTATCCTTTTGTATCCAAGACTAAAAAAAATATCCATATTTTAAATTTTCAAGATTTTAGGTTAACTTCAAAAGCAGAAAACAAATATTTATTATCAGGTCATAATGACATTATTGAAATAAGTTCAATTACTGAAGAACTAAATGTTGTGACCATAAAAGGTTACCGGATGAATAACAAAGAAGAAGTTTTTGAGTATCCAATAAAATCTTCTCGCCTTGATATATACAAATCTAAAAGTTTACGCATAGGAGATACTACCAAGGTTGTGCTAGACCCCAAAGAAGTAAAATGTAAATTAGTATGTATTCGCCATAGAGAATATCACTACTTCATTCCATTAATACATACTCTTTAAGAAATAAAAAACTGAGTTGCTGATTATTTTGTACTTTAATTTATTATTCATGTCCTTTTCACTTAATAAGTAGGTACATAATTAGAAAAGAAAAAGTTTCATCTAAAACATAAATACCTATAGCAGTTTAAAAATATATCCAAACCTTTGGTTTTCTTTCTTATACCGTAGTTCGTAGGTAACTTAATCAATTATAGGTATTTATTCTTAGCAAGCAATCAGTATGTTCTTATCCTTTATTGCACAATTATTGTAATATAATCTCGAAAAACAAAACAACAAAATTCTGTAAAATAATAACAAAACTAACGATAGGTACATAATTCACTTATCTATTTTAACAGGACATAATTATAAAAAATAGAACAATATGTCTTAAAAAAACTATTTTATGTAGTCGGTTTGCGACACACCTTAATAATTATTAGAGCAATTCGTCAATCAGTCATTACTTACATCTATCTAGTACAAATAATTAACATTGTCGTATTATAAAACAAAATGTCTCCTCTAAAAACCATATTTTTAGTGGTGAGTGGGAAACTATCAGTTATCAACTTACGCAAATGAGATCAATCATCTAATAACCTAGGTCTACCTATTGTTACAAGAAATCTCATAAGGGGTCATTGTTACTGTTTGTATCGCCCTTTGGGGCTTTGTTGTATAATAATAAAAACTGTTTCACTGCACTTTGATTTATTTTTCTTACAAGCTGTATGCACAGAGTATATAATATATAATCGAATGATGTAGGTCACAGACATTACAAAATAGTGAGTGTTGCCAATTTAGCACACTAATCATATTAAGATAATATTATGTCATAGACAGTTACTCATCATTATGAACAACTTTTACTGTGGCCAAACCCTGAATCGCGAAAAAAAATCAGCTGTTCCATACATTTTGACGAGTTATTGACGAGTTAGGTGGGGGGGGAAAGATAGTACTTGAAACAAATGTAAATATAGTAAAGAAATTGAAAAAACGATTAATTATATCTAATGGTACTTATGTATAATCCTACTTCCCTAATTTGTATGCTTCTTAAACACTGCAAATCCTTAAACTTAATTTTATATACTTAAGCTAAACTAACTAAACCAACTTAAAACAACTATTATATAAAATACTATACAACTATAACATAAACTTAGTTTTATCTATTTTATTCTATAGGTAATAGTACAACCTTGGACACTGCTCGAGTGTGCAGTTTCTTATCTGATGTTTGAACTTCTACAACCCTCACATGGTTGTCTTTGCCGCAAACTACCTTAGTGATTCTACCCATGGGCCAATGAAGGGGTGGGTTATTAGGATTCAATAATAGAACCACATCACCTAGCTTGAGATTAGGTAAAACCTTTCTCCATTTAGTTCTCTCGTTGAGCGAAGATAAATAGTCCCTTGACCAGACTTTCCAGAAATGTTGCCGAACCTGCTCGCAACACCTCCAGAATCGGAGTCGATTGGTTGGGTATTCAGTTAGATCGGGCTGCGGTATGGCTGTTAAAGGGCTGCCGATTATAAAATGTCCCGGAGTGAGACATGAAAAATCAGACAAATCCTGACATGGTTTAGCTATTAGTGGACGCGAATTTAAAATGCTTTCAATTTCGGCCATAATTGTACTAAACTGCTCATAGGTAAATATTTTACAAGTTGACATCCTTTTTAAATGGAATTTTGCTGACTTGACAGCTGCTTCCCACAAGCCGCCATGATTTGGGCTGTAAGTTGGAATAAAATGGAATTTAATTTCTTTCTGCAGCATGAAACTATGGACACTTTCCTGAAAATCTTTATTGTTATGTAATTTATATAATTCTATAAGTTGGTTATTGGCACCTTTAAAGGTGCTGGCATTGTCGCAGTAAACGTCTGAAGGTATACCCCTACGCGAGATGAACCTTTTAAATGCAGCTAAAAATGTATCAGTTGTCATATCAGATACAACTTCTAAATGTATGGCTTTGGAGACGAAGCAAACAATGACGGCAGCATAACCCTTACTAATTATACTATTTCTTTTTGACGATTGTTTTATCTCAAAGGGTCCGCAATAATCTATGCCCACCCGTTCAAATACCCGAGCAGGGTTTACACGATCTTTAGGCAAGGAACCCATTAGTTGTTTGGCAGCTTCTGCTTTATGCCTACAGCAAATAGTACATTTGTGGATTACACTTTTGACTTCTCTCACAGCATTAATTATGAAGTATCTTTGTGATAAGCTGCTTAAAACAAGCTTTAAGCCAGCGTGCATTAGAGTCAAGTGCTCTTGTATAATTATTAATTTTGTAATGTGACAATGCTTTGGCAAAATTATAGGAAATTTTTGAGAATAATCTACATTTGCATTATGTAGTCTGCCTCCTACACGTAAAATGCCACTGCTATCTAGAAATGGGTGAAGGGACTTCAAAGAGGTTTTGATGGGTGATTCTTCAGCAATACATTTTAATTCTTCAGCAAAATAGTGTTTCTGAATGACCCTTTGTATACTGCTCAAAGCCTCTCTGATCTCCCCTACAGATATTTCTCCAGATGTCACATTATTACGCTTATTACATTTATTAATAAAACGTAAGATGTACGCCATAACACGCACAGTTTTGTATAAGCTAGAATATTTTTCAATAAATGTCTCAACTATTTCATTTTTTATGGTTAATGTACATGATGTATTTTTATCAGAAATAGCCACAGGTTGAAAAAATGGCTTTTCGACAGAAGCCAAATAAAGATTGTAATTATTGCAGTCAAGTTAATAATTGGGCCCATGCCTCCATAGTGAATTATCAAAAATATCCATTGCCTCAGAGCCTCTGGATAGAATATCAGCTGGGTTCAAAATTCCCGGTGTAAAATGCCAAATTGAATTTTGTGTAATTTTTTTTATCTCTCTTATGCGGTTTCCTATGTAAGCAGGGACCTTAACAGGTGATAAATCTAACCATCCAAGAACAATTTTTGAATCACAAAATAAATGAATGTTTTTAATTTTTAATAACTTAGCAATATGTGATGCAAGTTTTGCCAATAATAATGCTCCATTGAGCTCTAATTTAGGTATAGTTAACTTAGAATTAATACCATTAAGTCTAGATCTGGAGCAGAGCAAATGAGAACTGCATTCACCACCATTATTTACTTTTATGTAAACACAACAGCCATATCCCTTTGCAGATGCATCGCAGTAGCCAATGACTTCAAGCTCACTGTCATCTTTGATTTGTACATAGCGTGGAATAACTATTTCTGGCATACTCACAAGATTTGCATAAAAACTATTCCAGAAAGTTTCTAGCTCAAGTGGTAATGGGGTGTCCCAGTCTAAATTATGTTGCCACAGCTCCTGCATAAAAAGTTTGGCCCTCATAGTGACAGGCCCAACAAATCCCATTGGATCAAATAATCTGCTTATTGAACTTAAAACTTGTCTTTTTGTTGGTACTTTAGTGGGAACTACATCTCTTCCATTCAACAGAAATGCATCACTACCGGCATCATAAGATATGCCTAATATTTTTACTATTGACTTGTCCTGATCTAAATCTTTGCGATAAGAGCCTAGGGCTTCCTGAGGAACATCATGAAGTAGCTCTGAGCTGTTAGATACCCATTTATGTAGCCTGAAATTGGCATGACTAAGAAGTGTGCTAAGTTCATATTTTAGCTGCCTAGCTTGTGCAATTGTGTTACATCCGGCCTGGATATCATCAATATATGAATTATTTAACACTGCTGTGCTTGCTAAAGGATATTGATCCTTATATTGTCTTGCTAATGTAATGAGACATTTAGTGGCCAAATAAGCTGAGCTGGTCAAACCATAAGTCACCGTCTGTAATTGCAGGACATTCATAATCCCATTTTCGCGCCACAGAATGTTTTGCAAACATCTGTGATCTGGGTGTATTTTTATCATTCTGTACATATGACGGATATCACATTGTATAGTGTATTTGTATGTTCTGAACAGTACCAATATGTCAAAGAGTGAATTTTGTACCACAGGACCATTGCACATAATGTCATTGAGACTTAAGCCATTTTTATTTTTTGCACTGGCATCAAATACTACCCTCAACTTATTTGTTTGTTTGTCTAATCTAAGTACCCCATGATGTGGCAAAATAAACCGTGGCTCATCTCTAGTGTCACAGGTTTTTGTATCAATTAATTTTGCATGCCCTAAATCTATGTATTCTTGTATAAATGCTTTGTATAAATCATAGTACTTAGGGTCCTTTGTAAATATTTTTTTTTAAACTGTATAATCGTTGCAAAGCAATCGCATATGAATTAGAAGGGTCAATGTCCTGCAATTCAACCTTGAGCGGATACTTGACCTCAAATGTATTATTTTTTAATGAAACAGACTCTTTAAAAACCTTTTCACTATACTCGTGCTCAGGCAAGGACTCATGATATATATCTGGTACCTTTTCTGCCTCCCAGAACTGATTTATGCAGTGATCAAGCTCTGGGCTTATGACTGTATGCATAGCAACGGCTGTATCGTCAGTGGACATTCCTGGAGATGAGATGATGTATCCCAGCTGTGTGTTCAATAAAATGGGATCTGCTGGGCCACCCTCTATCTTTCCATCAATAACTATTTTGAAAAATACATCACAGGCGAGTAGTATTGATATCTCGCCTGGAATGGAAAAATCTTTGTCAGCTAAGTCTACATGTTTAGGTATAACAAAGCTACTTAGATCTATTTTCCTTTGCGGAACCTTTGAGGTTATCTTGTTGATAACCGAACAAGTAACACTGAATGAAAAATTATTTTTTAATGACTCACATTGTAATTGTATGCCTTTGCTAGTGGAATTGTTACAAACATCACCTAACGTTGAAATGTTTTTATGCAAATCGATAAGAGGCAACCCTAGCTGATCAGCCAAAGATGCAGTACAAAATGAAGACTGGCTACCACTGTCCAAGAGGGCTCTAACAATGAACTTTTCATTGTTGGCTCCAGTCACCAAAACTTTGGCAGTGGGAAGTACTATACTTGCAATGAGAGGCTGAGAGATGTGCAAACTTACCGGTGCAGCAGCATTACCCTCATTTATCTTTGCTCCAGCTTTATCCTCTGGTTGATGTAGCAATGAGTTGTGCGAGCTGGAATTACAAACAGAACATTTAAATTTGTACCGACATTTTTGTGAATGGGATGCCAGACACACTTGACACAACTTGTTTTTTATCACAAATTCTAGTCTTTTTTGGATTGACTCTGCATTGAATGTGGGACATTTAAATAGCTTATGCACTTGGGAACACATGGAGCACTTTGAGGTTTCACTCTTGTTTACTTGCACTGATAAGTTCACTGTTGATTTTGCCTTGGTTTGTATTTTATCACCCAGGTTAGGTGTGCTGGCCTCTAAGGAAGCTGCTCGCTTGTCCAAGAAGGTGAGTAGCTCATCCATGGTTACTACTTTTGTTGTGTCCCTATCGGAGTGAAATAATCTTACCGTGAGAGAGTCAATCTTGCGCATTACTATGCATGATAAAATGGCATTCCATTCTGCCACTGGTTGTTCAAGATTCTTCAATGCAGTAACATGTTGTCTGACTTTAGCAACAATGTCTCTCAACTGCTGGGCAGTACCACGCTGTATACTTGGCACATCAAGTAAGTTGCACACATGGCTATGTATCAGTAACGCTGGATTATCATATCTTTTCTGCAACTATTCCAATGCGGCTTCATATGACTTGCCGATGATGGGAAGATTATCAATTATTTGTAGGGGCTCTCCCTTTACATATTTTTTCAAGAAACATATTTTTTGTATATCTGTTAGTCTCTTGTCGTGGTGTACTACAGCTTTGAACATCTCCATAAATGGTTTAAAGTTGGCAATCTCCTTACCGTCGAATATTGGTATTTCCAATGTAGGAAGCTTAGCTGCATGATGGCTAAGATCTTTGGAAGTGTCTGCTTGAGGATTGTGCACCTTTATTAGACGCTCTAATGTCGCTAGCAGCGTGAGGTATCGCTCTTCAGGATCCTCGTCTTCCTCCTTCTCGCCCAAAAGTTCCAAACTTATGGAGATGTCTTTGTATTTGTTGTAAACATCAATCAGGTTTTGCTTGCGGACCTGTAGCTCCTCGAGCCCGAATTGGCTATTTTCGCTCAGATATTTCTCTAGCCTAGTAAACGAAGCCTTGCACTGGCCACGTGCGGCGACAAATTTTTTCCGCTCCACATCTGCCATATTATTAATATTGCTCGATTCTTCGTCCGAACTATTTGAAAAATCAAATCGATCCGATTCTGAGCTGGCGCTCGAATAAATGCTCATTCAACTGATTTATTGAATTGTATTTTTGTAAAAACACCACGTTGCCTCGTACTTGTAGCGGCAAAAAAAAGTGAAGGAGTTCCAAACCAAGTCTGTTTTCGTTGCACGATGCATGCGACGAATCGATCCCAGTAGATGATTATCGACTTTTGCGTCTCGTGATTGGACGATCGTCTGATGTGTTGGTAGGTCAGCCAATAACGTTATCGGCCAATGCTGTCGGTCAGTGCAGCGCGCAATGAGAACGCACTTCCACGTTGTATAAAATACCTCCATGCAAATGGCGTCCTGCCGGCCGGCGTAATCCCAGCCACAACACGAAACACAATGTAGTCTTTGAATACAATAGCTCAGTAAGAGTTATATCACTGAAATATTTCGGCACCAATGTTTGTATCGCCCTTTGGGGCTTTGTTGTATAATAATAAAAACTGTTTCACTGCACTTTGATTTATTTTTCTTACAAGCTGTATGCACAGAGTATATAATATATAATCGAATGATGTAGGTCACAGACATTACAAAATAGTGAGTGTTGCCAATTTAGCACACTAATCATATTAAGATAATATTATGTCATAGACAGTTACTCATCATTATGAACAACTTTTACTGTGGCCAAACCCTGAATCGCGAAAAAAAATCAGCTGTTCCATACATTTTGACGAGTTATGCGAACATAATATTGCAGGAAACAGCAGATTTTTTTTTGCGCGATTCAGAGTTTGGTCCCATAGTAAAAGTTTTCGTAATGATGAGTACAATAACCCCTGAAATTTCGTGTATGAATAGGTACACGAATAAAACACGCACGATTATAAACATTCAAAAGAAAACAATCAAAAAAACAACAAACACAAACATTTTCTTCTCTAAAAATCATTTTAAGTAAAAATAATTATATAGTAATTGTCTAACTAAACATGTGTGTGCATATTATTATGACGTGTTTGTTTGCGTTGTGTGTGACTGCGTGTGTGTACTTGTGTGCATGTCAGTGGTGTATGAGTGAGTATGTAGGTACTCGTATATGTATTGGTGTACGATGGCGTAACAATTAGCATAAGTCCATCTCTGCTTCGTCGCTTGATTCGTAATTGTCACCAGCTTGAGGTTCTTCCTTGTTATTGTCATTACTCTCATCGCCAGCTTGCTCGCTATCATTAATATCACAATTGACGATGTCTTGAAATTGTTCCACGATTTCTAACCTGGCGGGTTCGCTTTGTTGATTGTCTTAACCCTTTCATGGCCTTACGTTTAGTGGCATTCCTCAATACTAACTTTAAAAATTTTACTGCGTCGTCATCTGTAAACTCCGAGTCCCAGGAATTGACCATTTCAAAGAAAAAAATTCTGAAGTGTTTGTAATTTTTAAGGGCAATTTTAGAAAATTCACCTTTGCTACCGCCTGACCATGAACATTGACAAAGAAAGTCCCTGGAGAAAAGTATATCCAATAGTTTGTATGCGCACGTTGTGCCGTTACCCATTGAAGATGAGCACAAGAGCGATAAAGTTTTGAAAAACTTCTTTTTTTTATTCTTATCGGCTAAATTTGTCTCCAACATTTCCAGTTGCTGCTGATTTTCAATTGGCGTTACATAAAAACTTTCATTTTCTTCCGTTCTTAATAATTGGTCTTGCAATAGTGTTACGTTTACTGGTCTTTCTTTCTCCTGAGAAATTGAGACTTTTGCTTCTTCTAATTGAACTGATAAGGAGGCCACCTTAAGGGCAATTTTTTTTTGATTTTCTACGAGAATGTTAAGCTTTTCTAGCATCAAAGCTTGGTTGGCAATCACGGTGTGTATATCTTCACTGTTAAATACTTGAATTGTATCTTGCTGCTGGCAGAATACATTTGTCGTCGAAGTGCAACCAACGTTGTCGGCCGGTTGTGAATTACACTGTAAAATAAAGTGCGTTTTTGATTACAATTAGCACATATTTTAATTTGTAATGCAAACCTAGAGGAGAAGATTGCAGCAGAATACATAATTATATTGGGCTTCTAATACAAAATAATTGGCAACAATCCGATGAGTTTTGCCAATTATTTTGCGAGCATGGTTATGCCAATGCAAACAATCTGCACGCGAAAAGTAAGTACTTCCAATTCCCATGACACATCAAAAATAAAAAAAAAATACCAAATTTTGTACTTACCAAATCTTGTGCCAGTGCTTCAAAATTTATTATATCTTCATTTTGTAGACCGGGCGTAGACGTTCGCAGAATGATACTATTATTACCGATGTCGTAGTCAGTATCCGTGTTTTGCTCCATTTCATCTAGTTCTTCGTTCGCTTTTTCGTAAGTTGGGATATTGTTTCTTTTCAGCACACATTTAAATGAGTCCCACGCTAGTCCAGGACTTGAATTTCCGTCTTTTACTAATTTTGAGGGATATTTAACGTTCTTTGGTGGCCATCGGACTATTCCTTTCGCTTCCCACATCGTGGGAACGATGGTCAGCTTTCGTACACCATTCTCGACCGTTTGTACTATTTTGAACGGCATTTCTCTGGAACGCAAGAAAAACGATTGAAAATTGAGTAAGAATAAAATTATTTGTAACAATAAAATCTATATCTTCTATATCTATATATCTATATCTATATATATATACTTATAATAAATCTGTAGAGAGGTCAATTCTGTACATGAAATATATTTACAAAATAACTATCGGGGGGTGATTAGTGATCGATACTGATGCCAAAAATGCAATCAGTAAAATTTTTGTCTGTCTGTCTGTATGTTATTTATAGAAAAAAAAACTACTCGACGGATTTTAACGAAACTTGGTACAATTATTCTACACTAGCTTCTGCCAGCGGCTTCGCCCGCGTGAAGTTTGATTATTGTCCCATGGAATCTTACTGCCGGGATAAAAAGTATCCTATGTTTTAATCCAGGTTATAAACTATCTGTGTGCAAAATTTCATCCAAATCCGTTCAGTAGTTGTCGCGTGAAAGCGCAACAAACAAACTTACATTCACATTTATTCTCCGAACTGCTAAGCTATCGGGAGTTACACGTGTTATTGTGAGTCAACTATAAAAGATAGACATATGCTGTCTTGGGATATTTTTTATATAATTTTATGTGGAATATTTCCGTTATACATGATTTCTATGTAGCTTTAACCATTAAGGCTGCACACGCGACGGAAGCTAAAAAAACCAAGTAACTTCTCCCGTTTTCCCAACATTTCCTTTCACTGCTCTGCTCCTATTAATGGTAGCGTGATGAAAAGTATACTATTACCTGCTCAGGAGTATGTAGAATAATTGTACCAAGTTTCGTTAAAATCCGTCGAGTAGTTTTTTTTTCTATAAATAACATACAGACAGACAGACAGACAGACAGACAGACAAAAATTTTACTGATTGCATTTTTGGCATCAGTATCGATCACTAATCACCCCCCGATAGTTATTTTGTAAATATATTTCATGTACAGAATTGACCTCTCTACAGATTTATTATAAGTATATATATAGAAGAAGAAGATATAGAAGAAGAAGAATAGATAGAAGATAGATAGAAGATAGAAGATAGAAGATAGATAGATACTCCTGAGCAGGTAATAGTATACTTTTCATCACGCTACCATTAATAGGAGCAGAGCAGTGAAAGGAAATGTTGGGAAAACGGGAGAAGTTACTTGGTTTTTTTAGCTTCCGTCGCGTGTGCAGCCTTAATGGTTAAAGCTACATAGAAATCATGTATAACGGAAATATTCCACATAAAATTATATAAAAAATATCCCAAGACAGCATATGTCTATCTTTTATAGTTGACTCACAATAACACGTGTAACTCCCGATAGCTTAGCAGTTCGGAGAATAAATGTGAATGTAAGTTTGTTTGTTGCGCTTTCACGCGACAACTACTGAACGGATTTGGATGAAATTTTGCACACAGATAGTTTATAACCTGGATTAAAACATAGGATACTTTTTATCCCGGCAGTAAGATTCCATGGGACAATAATCAAACTTCACGCGGGCGAAGCCGCTGGCAGAAGCTAGTACGAAATAAAAACTTTTTTACAAATTCCATTAAATTTGAACTTTCGACCGAATCGGTCTGACGCCATTGTTTAAACTATTGTGTCTACTTCGCCTACTGTATAACCAACGCTCCGTAAGCATAAAACAAAATACTATCGACATAATAGAATTAGGTAGGTCTAGGTTCGGTTAAAATAATACGTCTGCGTACGAGTGACGGTAGGTAAGTTAAGTACCTAATGTCATCCTGACTGCATCCGACGCGCGACGATCCTAGACACCAACATAAAACACAAGCGACGAATGGCATTACGACGCGGGCGGGGGCGTGGGCATGTGGACGGCTGGCTGGGTGCGAGCGCGAGTACCTACCTACAGGCAGCAGGATCAGTACCTAAGCGGTGCGGTTATGATCGAATCGAAAGCAATACTGCTTACTTACCTTTTCTGTGACGTAAGAATTCTCTGCAAGGGAGTTATGCGCTAATAGTCGCGCACGCACCTTTTGATCATAACCGCACCGCTTAGGTCTGATCCTGCTGCCTGTAGGTAAGTAGGGAAGACGCCGCCGCGCCCAGCCGCCGCCCGCGAGCATCCATATCATAGTATACCTATGTAGGTATATACTATGTCCACATAGGACACTGCCGGGATATTTATCCCGGCAGTGTCCTTGAAATAACTACAGCCTACGACCACTCAGTACGTGAACACGCGATGTGGACATAGTATATACCTACATATACTATGACATGGACGCTCGCGGGCGGCGGCCGGGCGCAGCGGCGTCTTCGTTACCAATAATAATAATACTATGTTTATGGTCGTACGTACCTAATCTACTTAGAACGTTTGTTAGCTATATATTATAAACCTTACGTTTTATCTTAATTACCTACTCAATACAGAAATAAATAAAATAAACAATTTAACTAATCAAAAATTGACTGTCATACTCATACCTACCTACCTACCCGAGTAAGTAATTAAAAAATGTTATTTCTAGTTCAGACACCCATACAATAAAGTCGATAATTTTGCACTTTTATACATAAGCAATTAATGCGCGGGAGCGTTTCACTCACACTGTGTACACGCAGCTGCGTCACACTAGCACGCACTCGAGTCGCGACTGATGAGGTGAGGCCTCGACGCCACAGTCGACGCGACGAACCGATTAACCGAACACGAAACGAAGTCAGCGGGAGCAGGGCGGCGGCGGCGGAGGCGGCGCGCGGCGCGGGGAGCGGCAAACTGTCAAATTTTCCCAATTGAACATGAACCTTATTCACTTGACAAAAAGTTGAAAAACTATCAAAGAAATATGACAGATGGATAGCTTGATGTGCTCGCCTCAGTACCTAATAATTATTATTAATTGTTGTCAAGAGCAAAATGTTTCATAATACTTAATTATTATTATTATCCTACTAATATTATAAATGCGAAAGTAAGTTTGTTTGTTTGTTACCTTTTCACGGCAAAACGGCTGATCGGATCGTAATGAAATTTGGCATGGAGATAGATTATATCCTGGAGAAGGACATATGATACTTTTTATCCCGGTAGTACGAACTTCACGCGGGCGGAGCCGCGGGCAGAAGCTAGTCCTACTATCCTACTAATATTATAAATGCGAAAGTAAGTTTGTTTGTTTGTTACCTTTTCACGGCAAAACGGCTGATCGGATCGTAATGAAATTTGGCATGGAGATAGATTATATCCTGGAGAAGGACATATGATACTTTTTATCCCGGTAGTACGAACTTCACGCGGGCGGAGCCGCGGGCAGAAGCTAGTGTTTCATAATTTGTACTCTGATAGTGATTTTTTTTTATATTAAGTACATATCTATAAATTTATGATGACAACTGATCGGATGAGATAAACGGATAGACACAGAAACTGCATTTGCATTGTTAGTGAGGATTTATGCTATTTCCACCGATCCCTAAAAGCCAATACGTGTGCCGTACGTGTTACCCACTATTTAAGCTTTACATGGATCTGTGGCTGACTTGTTCGACACAAAAACTACTCGTGTCAGCTTGTTACGGATTTATGTACCACGTGTGAATTCATATACAGCACATAGAGTTTAATTATGATTAATGCGGTGCACATTGGGTGTTCGCCATTTTTCTTGTTTTAACCTAAGTATTTATTATAATACTAACAATTTATTTTTGTTTATTTAACGAAAATAACAACTAGATTTGAAAAGGATACCAACTATTTATAAGTAAACAGCATATAGTCAAATTACATGTCATATAAAAAGAGATTTCTAGGTTTTTTTTTGTATTATCATTTTATTTTATTCTATAATTTTCACCTAAACAGTCAAATTTTGAGAGCGCGTGAAAATTTTCGCCTATAATCATATGATATTTGACAATAAACTTGCTTTCCCAATCAAATTTCATGCATGTTAAAGAAAAAAATCAAGGTTTTACTTACCGAAAACTAATATTTTATCACAAACACTGGTCACAAAATGGTTGGCGCACAAATACAACACCAAAGTTACAAGAAAGCTACCGATAAGAGCGCGGAACTATGCCTGTCTCCTTCTCTTGAACCTGACGCATGTAGCAACATCTCGCTCGAACATTTTGTTGACGCATGCACCTCAATACCGCACGTGGAGGCCCGAACCGTGGTTTCGAACGCGGAAGCAGGTGGGGCGCAGGTGCTTACGCAGGCTGCAGTGGGCCTCAAGGGCGTGCCCAACGAGAGTTTGGAAGGGATTAGAATACCTACGTCCTACGCTGCCGCTGCTAGGCTTGCTATGTCAACACCGCATAAAATAAAAAGCTTAACGGTCTTGGAAACAAAAAATGATGAATAGCAAAATGAAGGGTGGATTTTAGCTCAAAAGAAAAAGAGTCTGAGAGATAGGTTTATAGGAAATCAAGGTCGTGCGAACATAGATTGCATTGCAAAATTTAAAGCAGCGGACATCAAAATACCGTTATTTATCAATAACGTTGATCAGAATGCGTCTGCTAACGACATACATGTATACATTATGGAAAAAACAAAAATCAATGTACAAATTGAAAAGATAAATATGAGAAAACAGAAAGATTACGATGCATATAAAATTTTTGTACCAAGGCATAAATTGCATTTATTTTTAGACAACAATTTATGGCCAGAAGGAATTGCTTTTCGTAGATACATAGACTTCAAGAAGCGAGACGAAGAATATCACAAAAATATCAGTAATGGATTACGACAATAACGTTATTAATTCAAAAGCAAGTATTTTTGTGAGTTTTAATTGTAAATCTATTACTAGATCGGTGGATTATGTCAGATTGTTATGTCAAACATCTGATATAATAGCATTGCAGGAAACCTGGTTGTTGCCTCACGACATTCCTTTTCTGAGCAGCATAGACCCTCACTTCGACTTCGTGGGAAAATCGGCGGTAGATACGTCGACGGGTGTCCTACGAGGGCGTCCTTATGGTGGAGTAGCCATACTGTGGCGAAAGAGCGCCTACGATAATGTGTCGTCTGTGCAGTGCAAAAGTGTACGTCTTGTGGCTATAAAAATAACAGTAGGCGGTAAATCCCTTTTAGTGTTCTCGGTCTATATGCCGACGGAGTCAATGGATAATCTTGGAGAATTTGTTGAATGTCTTTGTGAGATTCACGCCATTATAGAAAGTAGTGGTGTTGACGCGGTCTATATTCTAGGGGATTTTAATGCTCAACCGAATGGTCTTTTCGGCAGAGATTTATTGAGTTTCTCATCTGAAGTTCAGTGGCGGTGCGCAGACGTGTGCTTGCTCGGCGCTGAGTCAGACACGTATACTTACGTAAGTGATGCACATGGTTCCACTAGTTGGTTAGACCACTGCGTAGTAACGGATGCGTCTTGGAACACTAAAGACGCTAGCGTGCTGTATGACGTGTCTTGGTCGGACCATTTCCCTCTAATCATAAAGTGTGATCTCCATTTATTAAGGCCGAAAGTAACACCTGGACTACCAAAATGTAACAAAGTAACATGGGGGGATAGAGACTTAGAGCAGACTAAATTATATAACAAGTATTGTAATGATCTCATGAAAAAACTGGACTTTCCCATTGAGTTTACAGAATGTAGTAAAAATAGATGTAGAACTAAAGAACACGAAATCATTTTAGACAATATGTATTCGGAAATTGTGCGTATTATCTGTGAGGGTGCTATCAAAAGTTATAATAAGGGTACACAGCGCAAAAAGCGATACATAACGGGCTGGAATAAGCATGTGAAGGTCGCACACGGACAGGCTCGGCTTGATTTTCAAACCTGGACTCTATTTGGTAGGCCTAAAAGTGGTCCTATGCATGAAAAAATGGTGGAAAGTAGAAGGGTTTTTAAAAATAAATTAAAATGGTGTCAAAATAATAAAGACCAAATAAAAATGAACATCATTGCGAGTCATCATGACGCCAAGAATTTTGGTAGCTTTTGGAAAGCCACGAATAGCTTAAATCCCAGGTCGAGTCAGCCCGTGAGTGTTGAGGGTCTTAGTGATCCTAATGAGATCGCCAATTTGTTTAGAAGAACTTTTAAGGTCGAGTCTCCCCTAGGTTCGTCATCGGATGGGTCGGAGGTAGTGGGGGGGTCCGAAGACATGCCTATCAGATTTTCGGCGAGGGAAGTAGCGACTGTCATAAGTAGATTAAAGAGAGGCAAGTCACCTGGTCATGACAGCCTTAGTATAGAGCATCTACGTTATGCAGGTAAGCACTTGCCGCGAGTGCTAGCAATGTTTTTTAGTTTGTGCCTGAGTCACTCCTATCTTCCAGCTGACTTACTCAAAACTATTGTTGTGCCCATAGTCAAGAACAAAACTGGAGATGCGAGTGACAAGAGCAACTACAGGCCTATATCCCTGGCAACTATCATTGCAAAGGTGTTGGACAGTCTGATTGATCGGCAGTTGGATAAGCACTTAATACTCCATGACGCCCAATTTGGGTTTAAGTCGCTTTTATCCACCGAAACAGCTATCCTATGTCTCAAACAGACTGTTCAATACTATACAAGTAGGAAAACTCCTGTATATGCATGTTTTCTGGACCTCTCCAAGGCTTTCGATCTCGTGTCTTACGACTGCTTATGGAGGAAATTATCAAATATTAAAGACCTTCCAAGCGATCTCATAAGAATGCTAAAGTTTTGGTATAATAACCAATACAATTATGTTAAGTGGGCGGGTGTCCTGTCAGATGCATACAGGTTGGAATGCGGAGTGAGGCAGGGGGGACTCAGCTCACCTAAGCTTTTCAATCTGTACGTAAATGAGCTGATCTGTGAGCTCAGCAATACCAATATCGGGTGCTCCATTGACGGGCACTGCGTAAATAACATCAGCTACGCGGATGATATGGTATTGCTGAGCCCATCGATCAGTGCACTTAGGAGGCTTCTCGGCATCTGTGGGGACTATGCGGTGGCTCATGGTCTCAGGTACAACGCGACAAAGAGCGAACTTCTGGTATTCAGAGCGGGTAACAAATGTTACGACACTGTCCCACCAGTCACACTAGGGGGCGCTCAGCTCTCTAGGGTGACTAAGTTCAAGTACCTGGGACATTGGGTCACCGATAGTCTGTCTGACGATGAAGACTTGGAGAGGGAGCGCAGAGCATTGGCAGTTCGATGTAACATGCTGGCCCATAGGTTTGCACGTTGTACAGAAGAGGTAAAAATTACACTCTTTAGAGCGTATTGCCAAACTATGTACACTTGCGCCCTATGGGTCGGCTATACAAAAAGCTCGTACAATGCTCTGCGAGTCCAATATAATAACGCCTTCAGAGTTTTGTTGGGACTACCGCGCTTTTGTAGTGCATCAGGGATGTTTGCGGAGTACGGCGTGCCTGATTTTTACGCTCTTATGCGATCACGAATAGCCTCCCTGATGCGGCGAGTGCGTGGTAGTTCTAACAGCTTGGTGGCTATCATGGCCAACAGAATGGACAGTCCAATGATGTGGCACTGGATGACCACTCATCGTGCGTCATTTATATATTTAAAATGAAATTCTCTTTATTTAACGTATGTTTGTATCTTTTCATTTTATGTATGTTTTGTGTTCTTTCGTGTATGTGTTTTATGTATGAACGATAAAAAAATTATGTTTCAAATATGGACTCGATGGTCTGAAATAAATTTTATTATTATTTCGTTTATTCAGTCTAAAACATATTAATTACATTTTTAAATATATCTTAAATAAAAACTAAAAAATACATTTAAAAACATAAAAAATAGTGGTCCACCGATATCGGGAGCAGGGTCCAAGCTACCGGTGGTTAGGGCTGCAGAGACAGGAACCTCCTCACAATGCGAGCCGTATCGAGGAGTACTGCCTTCTGTATCAGGCTCTTGATCCAGCCGCCTAAAGAGAGCTTCGATAGATGGTCATCGAAGCTCTTGGCAATAAGGCCATTGGCCGTCACGACAATCGGCACAATGATAACCGAGTTCATATTCCACATGTCGCGAACCTCGTGCGCCAAGTCGAGATATTTTATTTGTTTCTCTTTTTCAGCTTTCACGAGGTTCTCGTCATGCGGAATGGTAACATCGATTATCATTACGCGGCGCGCTGATCGGTCTATCACCACTATGTCAGGCTTATTGGCGACAATAGTCCTGTCAGTGGTGAATAATCCTGGCTACTTGATTGTGTCTGTGCAAGTACTCGCCGTTAGCTAGACGAGAACAACCAGAAATAATATGTCTTATGGACTCACCCGGAAGGTGGCATGCCCGACACACGTCAACCGTCCCGTCCTTCATAATATATTTCCGGTAGTTGTTCGTCAACATAACTTCGTCCATAATCGCACAGACAAAACCTTCAGTTTCCCCAAAGAGGTCGCTAAAACGTAGCCAGGACACGGACGCTAGAAAATCTACATCGGGCCCATGAAGAGCCCGGTAGAAGCGCCCGTGAAGCTCCTTGCCCTGCCATTCTTTCTTGCGGTCATCAGTAGTAAGTACCACAGGTTTGCGCCAGTTCTCTTTAGCCATGGACAACGGGGTGAGTCCCTTGTCCACTGTGACCACATCCTGATGCATACCCACCTCGACTTTTAAAAAATATTCTCTGAGGCTGCACACCTCGCGGTTGTGGAGGTTCTTGGCATTTAAAAAGCCTCGACCCCCGCACTTCCGCGGGATGTACAGTCTCATCACCGATGATCGTGGGTGATGCATCCGGTTTTCGGTCAACAGTGTACGGACTCTTCTATCCAGAGCGTCGAGCTCGGTCTGAGTCCATTTGAGTATGCCGAAAGAGTACATTAAAACCGGCATGACCCAACCGTTGAAGGCGCGCACCTTGTTCCCACCTGAAAGAAGGCTATTTAATACCTTCTTTAGGCGACCGAAGAAGCGCTCCCTCAACGATTGCTTCATGTCAGTTACGTTAATGCCTAACGCTTCCGACATACCCAAATACTTATAGCTCTCGGATGAGGAAAGGGATCTTAGGTGTATGGAATCCGAGAGCTGAAGTCCCTCGGATCCCATAATCTCCCCTCGCTTTACATACATGACTGCACATTTGTCCACACCAAATTCCATCCTGATGGCGCTACTAAAAGTTTCGGTTACTTTCAATAGCTCCATCAGTTGCAATTTGTTGGGGGCAAAGAGTTTCAGATCATCCATGTAAAGCAGGTGAGATATGACCTGACCATCTTTCCTTAACCGGTAGCCGAGCCCTGAATTCTCCAGCAAAGTGCTTAGAGGATTCAGGGCTAAACAGAACCAAAGTGGACTCAGACTGTCGCCCTGGAATATTCCCCGTTTAATCCATACAGGTTCATCGTTCCCCTGGATCTGTCGACATCCTGGATATCGAAGGACCGTCCTCCATTGCCCCATACATGACTCAAGGAAGGCGCGTAGAGTTGCATCTATCTTGTACAACTCCAGCACCCTCATGAGCCATGAATGTGGCACCGAGTCGTAGGCCTTCTTGTAATCTATCCAACATGTTGACAGATCCTTGCGGGATCGACGGACCTGTTGGCTAATGGCCATGTCGATGAGGAGTAGCTCCTTAGTACCGCGGGACCCATTCCTACATCCATTTTGAGAGGCAGACATAATAGAGTTTTTGTCAATATGAGTATTAATTTTCACTCTCAAAATGGATGTAAGAAGTTTATAAACCGTCGACAAACACGTGATTGGTCTATAATTCTTGGGTTCCGCGGGACTACCTGACTTATGGAGCAGGTGGGTAACGCCTGTTGTTAAAAACTGCGGTAGGGACCCAGACTCTAAGGATGACTGGAATTGGGATGCCAGGCAAGTGTGCGAACTACTGAGCCATTTGAGCCAGAAGTTGTGCAGTCCGTCCGGCCCCGGTGACTTCCAGTTTGGTAACGGACGAACTGCTTTGGCTATATCTATTGGCGTAATAACAATTGGCTCCATTTCTGGAATAGGTTCACACACTCGCTCGACATCACGCATCCAGTCAGCCTCAGTATGACAAACGGGTGCCGACCATATGCTGCGCCAGAAAGAACTCGTGGCGGCATCATCTGGGCGGCACACGTCGGTCACATTTTGCTCAGGTCGCTCCCAAGCTCTGTAAACCCACCTCTCATCGCTCTGGAACATGCGATTCTGCGAGTACCGATCAACCCGCCGCTTATACCGCCGAATACGGTTCGCCCATGCATAAACTTTCTGCTTCAGGAAGTCGATGCGCTCTGTGACACGGGACATGTATTCTTGAGGACTGATTTCAGTCCCCGAGAATGCCCGCCTCACAAAGCGCATCACTCGTGGTCGTGTATTCCCCTCCCTGAAGCAGTATAGTTTGCCGATGAGTACCCTGGCCCCGTCGATACGTCGCTCAATCCTGTGCTGCCAGGTTGGTACGGCTGGTTTTGGTCGAGTAACTACGTCACAATTTGGGAACTTGACATTAGCTACTCGACATGCCGCAACAGCCCCACAGAACAGAATCGAATGTGTATCAACGAGGTCCTCGCTACTCTCGAATATATTCTTGAGTTGCGAGTCCAAGGCACACACCAACGCCCTATTTTTCTTATGCATGGGTAACCGTGGTAATCGGGGCCTAAGTTCGGTAGGGGTTGACCGATATTCACGAAGCGCATCCTCCAGAGCGCTCCTCAATCGGTCGTTGCACTGGCTACTTACCGTGGCAACCCTATCATCCTCCTCTACAACAGCAGGTATGGACCGCGGTGGGGTTGCATCAATAGCTGACGCTTGTACCGCGGTTTGTGCTGGAGTTAAGATGATACAGTTGCTCAGTACCTCTGAGCGCAGCCTATCAAGCGTGGCGTCGTCCAACAGATGATTGCGATGGATGGCCCGCACTTGATCCGACAGTCGTTGGGCCGAGGTGTTGACGGTTGGCTCAAGATCCTGAAACACAGACAGCATCCTAACACGGTACGCAGTGAGGTTAGTTCCCCCCTCTGTAGACCCGTAATATGCGCGCATGACGTTCTCGTTCATAGACTGAGTCCATCTCATGCGCTGCACACAACCACCGGTAGCGGGGACCCGGCTCGGGGCCTGTTGGCTCCTAAGTCCCAAGCTCTTCGGTGGCCGGCCTCTCCCCGCACGACGTACAGGTGTTGGCGACGTCGGCGGAGAGAAATATTCGTCGCTGGAGCTCGACGCAACTGCCGCAACCGGTGACACAGGTGACCCGGGGTCCGGCGGCGGCGAGGCGGAGCTGAGCGACGAGTCCGGGGGTGGTGGGCGTGCGCGTCTTGCTGCTGCTCTCGTAATCATGTCGTTATTTTTCGTTATATCACATTCTTATGGCTTATTGTTGGTTTTTTCATTTTCGGTTTCATTTTGACTTTTACAAACGTCATGTCAACTCGTGGTGTAATATTTTGATTATTCCTCTTTTGATTTTCTTGGTGATTTTTGTTATAAAATTTTTATTTGTATGATTTGCGTTGGATATTAAAATTACAGCTATTGTATATCTGTATCAAAACAAATTAAAATAAATTTAAATTAGAAAGGTGATATTGAATCGACGTATGACTTACGGTGTAAAAAATAAAAATTAAATAAAAATAAAAATTTAAATAAAAATTTGACACTTGTCAATTTTCAACAGCCGAAGAATTAAAAAGATCCACGTCTGTAGTTTGTGCTGACTAACAGGTAACTCACATCTAATAATTCAGCCATTGTGCTGCATAATAGGTAACACCCACTCTAATAATCAGCCAATGTTCAGCTCTTGGGGTGACTGTTACCATTATAAATGCTTAAATAATGCTAATATAACGCAATTAGTACAGTAATTGAACTATTAGCTGTTTAATTTGTGCCCAAATCGGAGTTATATCAGCTGAAACAGCGCCTCTAACGCTCTTGTTCAGCAGGCTTGTACAGCTTAAGATTCTATGGTAGACAGTGATTCAGCTGATATACAGCGTTTCTGTGCTACTTGGGATATACAGTATGTTAATTTAAACGAGTGACTTATTCAAACCCGCAATAGTCCATGCTTACATGATACTAATAAACATATGAACAAAAAGAAAACACTAATACATAACAGATAGATCCATATCAAAAACTTCGCCTAAGTTTCGCAACGTGTGCGCCATGCGCTTATCGTAGAACATGTGTGCGGGTCAATGACCTTTCTAGGTATAATCCATTTTCCCTTAATACTTTAAATCTGGCTTTGGACAGGCAAATATCTAGGTAACTAGGTACTGACCGAATGTTTGCAGTCGTTGATTGACACCTTGCATAATAATTAACGGTTCCTCGCACAATATCACTAGATAACACTTAAGCACGAACCATAATCCCAATATTATTCACTGGATAAGACGTAATTTTTGGTTATTCAAGAACATGTTTACAGGACACTCTTAATATCGCGAAGTAAGCGGGGTTGTTTGTTAAATGCGATACGCGGAAACGCAATATTAGACATGCGGAAGTAACGGCGCTCGCGCATACACTCGAGGTCAGTGCGGGGTGGCGCGGGGGTGTGCCCTGTCGGCTGTCGGTGCATCGGCGACAATACAAAGGAATGGGGCGGAGTTTGCGCATGGAGCTCAGGACCGGCACGTGTTTTGCCGCGTGACACCTACTTGCGCGCTCAGTGTCCATGAGTAATGTATTTAATTAGACAATTATGTCAAAAATTAAGGTTATAGGTTTTTTACGTATTTGGGTTGAGAATCGAATACTGAATACCTTCCCTCAATATGTCCCTCGTTTAACCTTACACGCTGTATATATATTTTTGTTATAATATTATCTTCCCTTTATTCAATTTTTTAACAATTTTTTTACATTTTTAAATATTAATATAAAAAATATATAAAAACATTTAAAAATATAAAAAATTGTAGCCCACCGGTATCGGGAACAGGGTCCAAGCTACCGGCGGTCAGGGCTCCAGAGAGAGGAACCTCCTAAAAATACGGGCCGTGTCCAGGAGTACCGCTTTCTGAATCAAGCCCTTGATCCAGCTGCCTAACGAGAGCCTCCTCAGGTGTTGGTCGAGGCTCTTGGCAATTAAGCCATACGCTGACACGACTATCGGCACAATGATTGCTGAGTCCACTTCCCACATGTCGACAACCTCGCGAGCCAAGTCAAGATACTTGATTTGTTTATCTTTCTCGGCTTTCACGAGGTTCTCATCATGCGGGGCCGTTATGTCAACAATCATTGCGCGCCGCTCTGATCGATCCATCACCACTATATCAGGCCTATTGGCTATAACAGTCCTGTCAGTGATGATGGATTGATCCCAGTACAGTGTGATACTGTCATTAACGAGAACTGGGTCGGGCACATACCTATGGTAGGGCACTTCCGATTCCACAAGATTGTATTTTAGAGCAAGTTGCTGATGGATAATCTTGGCTACAAGGTCGTGTCTATGCAAGTACTCTTCTCGTTAGCTAGACGAGAACACCCGGAAATAATGTGACGGATTGATTCGCCTGGACGGTGGCATGCCCGACATATGTCAACCGTACCGTCCTTCACTATTATTAATCTCCGGTACTTTCCTGCGGTCATCAGTAGTAAGTATTATAAGTTTGCGCCAGTTCTCTTTAGCCAAGGAGAGCGGGGTGAGGCCGTTGTCCATCGCGACCACATCTCGATGCATCCCCACGTCGGCTTCTCGGAAATAATCCCTGAGACTGCATATCTCGCGATTGTGGAGAGTCTTAGCGTTTAAAAAGCCACGACCCCCACACTTCCGCGGGATATACAGTCTCATAACTGAAGAACGCGGGTGATGCATTCGATATGCCGTCAACAATTTACGGACCTTCGTATCCAGGGCGTCTAGTTCGGTTTGAGTCCATTTGAGTATACCGAAAGAGTACATCAAAACTGGCATGACCCAACCGTTGAAGGCACGCACCTTATTTCCGCCCGATAAAAGACTATTAAATACTTTTTTCAGGCGGCCAAAGAAGCGTTACTTCAACGATTGCTTCATGTCAGCCACATTGATGCCCAGCGTTTCCGACATACCCAAATACTTATAGGTTTCAGTTGCTGAGAGGGATCTAAGATTTATGGAATCTGAGAGCTGGGTTCCCACAGACTCCACAATTCCCCCTCGCTTTACATGCATGACCGCACATTTATCCACACCAAATTCCATCCTGATGGCGCTACTGAAGGTTTCAGTTACCTTCAGTAGCTCCATCAGTTGAAAATCGTTGGGGGCAAAGAGTTTCAAGTCATCCATGTAAAGGAGGTGAGATATAACCCGACCATCTTTCCGCAACTGATAACCTAGACCTGAATCCTCCAGCAGTGTGCTAAGAGGATTCAAGGCCAAGCAGAACCAAAGTGGACTCAAACTATCGCCCTGAAATATTCCTCGCTCTATCCTAATCGGCTCGCTATTCCTCTGAATTTGCCGACATCCTGGATAGCGAAGGACTGTCCTCCATTGCCCCATACACGACATCAGGAAGGTGCGCAGAGTTGCATCAACTTTATACAACTCTAGCACCCTCATAAGCCATGTATGTGGCACTGAGTCATAGGCCTTCTTATTATTAACTCCCTTCTTCAGTTAAGTCAGTCACAATTTGGACTGTGCCGTGTTAGCTCACGTCGTTGCGTTGCTGTTTTACAATTACTAACAAAATGGATTCAGACGAGGAAACACTACTGTTAGCTTTGTTACTGAAAAGAAATAAGACACGTAATTAAAAGACTAAACGCCTTTGGCAAGATATATTATGGTCTTCTTGTTCACAAGAAAGTGATTACTATATTTTGTATTGCAAACATATAAAGAATAGTGAAAAGCATTTTTATGATTATTTACGAATGCCGAGGGCAACATTCAGTGAGCTTTTAGACATTATTGAAAATGATATTGAGTGCCAAAATTCAAAGTTTAGACTTCCTGTGACACCTGAAGAAAAGCTGGTTATAACAATAAGGTAAGAATGTATGAGAATGTAGAATAAAAAACAGACGGAATTTATCAGAATACGCTATATTCAATAATTGACATACTTTATCATGCAAAATTACCCTTGTATTATATGAAAATGAAAACGTCTTTATTGATGTAGTTCACAAAAGTAACGCTTATGAACGTCGTTACATTAGCGCCAAGTTATAAATGCGACATGTAATATTTTTTTCTAATTATCCCCGTAATCATCGTCAAATAGATTGTCATAAATTGATTCTTGTGTTGAATCACTGAGATGCGAAGGCGCAGGCGATGAAGTATTCAAATTTTGGGATGATGCTAGTGCTAATGTATGGGATGAATTAGAAGACGTCTCCATAGACGTAAAATCACCTGGACTACCATAATTACTATTTTGGCCCGAATATTTGGACATACGCGTACTTTTTAATAACGCCCATAATTTCCATTTTAGCGTCCATTTTGAAATCTGAGTTTATGGCACTAAAATCATCCATTAATGACATAAAAAAATTGTAATCTGGATAGTTTTCCTCCTTTTTGTTCATTCTTGTAGTCAAAATTTTGATTAGTTTCTCAGACTTGTCGTCTTCGACACTTTCTCTTCTAGAATACGGACAAGAATTCAGCCTTTCTTTTTGTAATTTTGCGTTCGGTCGAGTGTTTGATAATGGGTTAAGAAAAGACAAATAAGGCGCATAAATATAGCCTCTGCCCGTGGTTGCTTCCGACCCACTTCTTGATTTTTTACCTTTATGTCTTATGTAACAATCTGTAATCCCTTTCCATTTTTTTTGTAGTTTCGCAGCTGAAACAAAAATTATAAATTTAATTAATATTTGTTTCTTTCAGGTATTTAGCTACTGGAGCTTCATTCAAAGATTTGCAATTTTCCTTCAGAAGAGGATTTTCAACAATAGAAAAGAATTAAATTTTCAGGAGTCGTTAACAGAATTAAAAGAAGACACAGACCAAAATACTCCAAATATGGCAACAACACCTCTTTGGAAAAGGCGTAGGCCTTGGACTTGGAGAACATAACCAATCATCAAAGGCAGAAGTTGTGGCCGCCTTATGTACAGGATTCTAAGGGGTTAATCATATCAAAATTAATGTTGAAGACTTTTCAAAAATTGTTAGAAGAAGAAATAGAATTCAAGAGATACCGGACGTAGAGTCACTATTGCTGCAGACACTCTTTTTATGGTTCGACTGCAAGTAGCCACACTGATCCCACCCATGTCTGCCACGGCCACCAAATGATAACCCGTTGCATAAAACCTCAGTGCTATCAGTAACTGATTTGTTGGAGACACAGAAATGTTTCTCCTACCAGGATTCGAACCCGGGACCCTAAGAACGTCAGGCAGCCTCACTACCATTCCGCCATTCGGGTCGTAAATATATGATTGATTTTATCGATTAATGTCAAAAAAGTACAGGATATTATTTTTTCAAACCTAAGTCGATTTGATTCCCGAGTGTGGCAAACGAGTTTTCGAAAATCTTTGAAGTCAGATTTGTTTCTTTTCAAATTTTCTATCTCTACTTTCCCTCCAGGTGGCATTGCAAAATTGCACCAAAATCGCAATTATGCACCGATTGCTTTCAAACTTGGCCAAAAAATCGAAAGGGTCAAAACTTAGGTAAAGCTCGTGAATGGGTGGAATTTGTCCATGGCTGGCAGCGGGGCCTGGCTTGTGAACCGTGGAAACACCAGTTTCATCTACATTATATATCGAGCTTGGTGCAAAATTATATCTTTTCTCAACAGATTCTAAATTATTGAATTGAATTGCTCGAATTTAATAATGTTACATCGGACCTACTAGAACATTCGAGAAAGCACGTGATTACAGTATGTGTACGTTGAAATTTCGAGTGTTTTCTATTATTATTACTTTCAAAGTTAGGTAGGTACCTACAAACTCGCGACCTCTTTATAAAAAGACATTAGAATTTCGACCGTACGCCTAGGGCAAACGGTTCATATTTGTTTGTGTTGTACAAGTAGTAATAATAATTACCTACTACTTTTTACCTACCTACCTACTCTTTTGTTAGTGTTTTTTTATGACCTTCTAGAATATTCTGGTGTGTCTGTTGGCGAGTATAAATAGACCGCTCAGAGCCGCGACGGTCAGTCTTGTTTTGGCTACACAACGAAGCGAATCGAAGTGAACTTGAAGTGCGATATCTAAGCAAATAAGTGATCAGTAGTGTATTGTAGTGTACTTGTGATTAAGTTTAAATTGTTTTGTGATTAATAAAGTTATTGTGTTGTTTAATCGATAGTAATTAATTTATCTCATACCCAGCTCGTAACAAATTGGTGTCAGAAGTGGGATATAAATTATGCCAATTCTACCAAAGGACGACACGGAGGGTATCCGTACCAGAAGTCAGCGACAGCAGGATATGGACCAAAGGCGGTTTGGAGATTCTCCGACACAGACACCGGGTGGTGTCCAGGCTACGTCAGAGCCAGTCGCTGGCCCATCTGGAGTTTCTTCAGCATCAGTGGCGCCAGACTTGTCTACTCTTATGGCGCTGCTGCAGGAACAGGGTCACCAGTTACGGGAGCAACTGCAGCGAGACAAGGAGGAGCAGGCTCGCCGTCAAGAGGAGCAGGTTCGCCGTCAAGAGGAGCACGCTCGCCGTCAAGAGGAGCAGGCTCGCCGTCAAGAGGAGCAGGCTCGCCGGTTGAAAGAGCAGTTGCAGCGAGACAAAGAGGAACAGGTCCGCCGCCAAGACGATGGCAGATGCTCCTGATCAAGGATCTGCATGCAACTTTCGGTAAGGACCTGAAAGTGATAAAAGATCAGGTCCACCAGCACGAGAACCGCATCTCAGAAGCCGAGGTTCAGATTGCTGGGGTCAAGAAAGCTTTGGGCGAACTAAAGGTTGAAGGCGGGACGGTAGCTCCAGTGGCTGCTGCACCTTCTTCGCGTGGTTTTAAAGTGCCTCCATTCGACGGCACATCTTCGTGGTCGGCCTATAGAATCCAGTTTGAGGCCGTCATGAAGGCGAATGGATGGACCAAACCACAAGCCATGACCGCGCTCACCTTGGGCCTCCGAGACCTGGCCCTAACTATTCTCGAGGCACTCGGCAAGGATATAACCTACGAGCAGCTGCTGGAGGCGTTGGAGTCCAGATACGGTGACGCGCACCTAGAGCACGTATTCCGTGCTAAGTTGAAGGACCGTGTTCAACGTAGTGCTGAGAACCTGCAGCAGTGGGCTCTGGAAGTTGAAAAACTCGTTCGGAAAGCCTACCAGTCTGATTGATGGAAATCTGGTCCAGGCCTTCGTTGATGGAATACGTGACTTAGAAGTTAGAGCTGCCGTGAGACTTGGGCATCATGAGAACTTGAAGGACGCCTTGGCCCATGCCTTAGAAGTAGAGGCAGTGAGGCAAGACCACCGAACGCACCGCGTCAGGGAGGTTGTAGCATCACCTGTACGCGACCGCCCACAGGGGTATAGTCCTAGGTGCTTCACTTGTGGAGAAAGAGGTCATCTTCGGTCCAGCTGTCCTAAGCGCAGCACCCCGAGAGAAGATCAGCAGGGAAGAGTGGCTGAAGTGACTGCCCAGCCACAGCAGAGAAACGAGTAAATGCCAGGACTGGGGGGCGGGTGCTGGCTGGTATTAAAGAGCCCCGAGAATCTTGATCCCGCAAGGACATGACGGGAACAGCCTGACCATCAAAGGCGAAGTCAATGGAACACCATGCAAACTGACGCTGGATACTGGAGCTTCTCACACGGTCGTCAATTCTAAACTAGCAAGTCAGTTTCTTGGGGACTACTTCAATAAGCACGACCGTATACAGTTACTAACAGCTACCGGTCAGCACATAAACGTCCGAGGCAAGAAAGAGGTAGAGTTAAAATTGGGTGACAGATTTTACAAGCAGAATGTCATCGTGGCTGACATAGTGGACGATTGCATCTTGGGCTTGGACTTCATGCGGAAATATCGTTGTGAGATCGACATTGATCAAGGAGTACTGAAATGTGGTTCAGAGGAAGTCTTCATGGAAGGTGCACCGTCAGTGAAAGTGTACTGCTTGAAGAAGATTGTTCTTCCTCGCAGATCAGAAACGGTTGTGCCAATTTGTTTGCCACGGAATTCTGGAAACAAACGTCGAAGTGTTTTGATAGAAAGGGTGAACAATGACTTCCCATGGAAGATGGCACGAACTCTGGTCAAGGCCACCAACGTCTCAGCAGTACGCATACTGAATCCAAGTGACCAGGAGCATGTGATTAAGAAGGGCACCTTGATCGGCACTTGCGAGGAAGTAGCTTGGATGCGTCAATTGCAAGATGTGCCTACCAGAAATAAAATTCGTAGTACAAAATTTGACGTGTCGTCGCTTTTGGAAAACTGCGATTTAACTGAAGAAGAAATGGACAAGGCTATGAAGATGTTACTTCAGTACGCCAACATGTTCTCTTCAAATGATGCTGACATCGGGAGAACTGGACTTGTTCAGCACCAGATTAATACGGGTAACGAGTTACCTATCCGTCAGCGACCAAGAAGACTGCCAGTTGCACGAGAAAAAGAGATGGAAACCATGATTGAGGGAATGTGAAGGACGGTGTTATAGAGCCTTCATCGAGTCCATGGTGTTCTCCTGTGTTCGTGGTAAAGAAAAAGGACGGCAGTATGCGCTTCTGTGTGGACTATCGGCGACTGAACGACGTCACGAAAAAGGACAGCTACCCGCATCCTAGGATCGATGACACACTGGATACGCTGACTGGTATGAAGTGGTTTACCACACTTGATCTGAAAAGTGGCTACTGGCAAGTAGAAAAAGACCCCAAGGACAAGGAGAAAACTGCATTCTCAACAGGAAAAGGGCTATGGCAGTTTAAAGTTATGCCATTCGGTTTGTGCAATGCCCCTGCGACGTTTGAAAGGCTGATGGAGCAAGTACTCGCCGGATTGATAGGGGACGCATGTCTTGTCTATCTAGACGACATAATCATCGTGGGCCGTACATTTGAAGATCACCTTAAAAACCTCAACCGAGTGCTGTCGAAAATCCAAACAGCAAATCTCAAGTTAAGTCCGAAAAAGTACTCGTTTTTCAGACAGCAAGTGAACTTCTTAGGACAAATAGTTTCGGGGGAAGGTGTTCAAACAGACCCAGATAAAATAGTCGCCGTCAAGGATTGGCCAGTTTCGAAAGACAAGACACAGGTCAGAGCATTCCTGGGTTTGTGCTCCTTCCTACTATCGAAGGTTTGTCAAGAATTTTGCCGACATTGCAAAACCTCTGCACAAACTCACTGAGGAAAAGCGGCAATTCTTTTGGGACGAAGACTGCGACGTCGCATTTCAGGAATTAAAGAAACGTCTGTGCAATACACCTATTTTGGGATATCCTGACACTGAAAATGACTTCATAGTTGACACAGATGCAAGTAATACTGGAATTGGGGGCGTGCTGTCTCAACGGAAAGGAGACCGGGAGGTTGTAATAGCTTACTTCAGCAAGTCTTTATCCAAACCAGAAAGAAATTACTGCGTTACAAGACGGGAGCTACTCGCCGTAGTTAAGACATTGCAGCACTTCAGTAAATATTTGCTGGGACGTAAATTCCAATTACGAACTGACCATGCTGCACTGAAGTGGCTATTACAGTTCAAGAATCCAGAGGGGCAGGTGGCGAGATGGATTCAACTACTACAAGAGTTTGACTTCGTAACTGAACATCGCAGTGGGAGAACTCACGGTAACGCAGACGCCTTGTCAAAAAGACCTTGTCCTGAAGACTCAGGCAAGAGACTAAGGAAGTAGTGCCCGTGAGGATGCTTAGAACGGATCTCAGCGATGAATGGAAGGAGACCCTACAGCAGGCTCAGCACAATGACTCGGACATCAAACCGATCTTCGAGTGGATCAAAGCTGGTGTTCCTAAACCCAAGTGGAGTGATGTGGCTGCGATGAGTTCCATCACTAAGAGTTATTGGGCGCAATGGAACAGCTTGGTGATCCAGGATGTAGTCTTGTGCCGTAAATGGGAAAACGCTAGAGGGGACAGTTGTCATCTACAAATGGTTGTCCCTAAAGCTAAGATACCGGATGTTCTACGGCTCTACCATGATGGATGTTCTGGAGGACATATGGGGGTAAAAAGGACTTTACTAAAAATTCGAGAACGCTTTTACTGGATCCACTGTCGAGATGATGTGGAGGACTGGTGTCGCAAATGTACCAGTTGTGCAGCCGTGAAAAGACCCCAGACACGCAGCAGAGGTGCATTAAAAGTGTACAACGTTGGAGCCCCTTGGGAACGGATAGCACTAGACGTTGCGGGACCATTTCCAGTAAGTGAGGAAGGAAACAGGTACTTCCTGGTGGTCATGGATTACTTCACAAAGTGGCCAGAAGTCTTCGCCATTCCTAACCAAGAAGCTGCAACCGTCGCAGATAAATTGGTTCAGGAAGTCTTCTGTCGTTTTGGGGTACCCTTAGAAATACACAGCGATCAAGGAAGGAATTTTGAATCGCAAGTATTTCAAGAGACTTGTCGATTGATGAGTACCCATAAAACCAGAACCACCTCTTACCACCCACAATCCGATGGAATGTTGGAACGATTCAACCAAACGTTGGAGAGATATCTGGCGAAAGTTGTGGAAAGCCGGCAAAGGGATTGGGACAAGCACATACAGCCGTTTCTTCTGTCTTACCGAAATGCAGTCCACGAAAGTACGACTGTGACACCAGCCTTCGCGAACTTTGGAAGGGAATTACGGTTACCTGCTGATTTAATCATTGGAACTGCCCCTGATGTTCCATGTAGTGTAACAGATTACGCGAATGACTTGCGTAATAAGTTGAACGATGTTTATGAGCATATCCGACAATCCGGCCAACATATGTCTGAGAAGATGAAAACCCGTTATGATCGGAAGGCAAACGGTAGGGGTTTCGACGAGGGTTCACTGGTGTGGTTGCATAACCCAGTGCGGAGCAAGGGGAAGTCTCCGAAGTTACAAGCAAAATGGGATGGACCATACCGAGTCGTGACTAGGATCAACGATGTCACCTACCGAATACAGAAGGGTCCACGAGGTGCGCCTAAGATCGTGCATGTAGACCGGTTGGCGCGATACTACGGGACTAATGATGCTCGGGACGAGCATGTCTAAGGAGGGGGCAGTGTTACATCGGACCTACTAGAACATTCGAGAAAGCACGTGATTACAGTTTGTGTACGTTGAAATTTCGAGTGTTTTCTATAATTATTACTTTCAAAGTTAGGTATGTACCTACAAACTCGCGACCTCTTTATAAAAAGACATTAGAATTTCGACCGTACGCCTAGGGCATACGGTTCATATTTGTTTGTGTTGTACAAGTAGCTAGTAATAATAATTACCTACTACTTTTTACCTACCTACCTACTCTTTTGTTAGTGTTTTTTTATGACCTTCTAGAATATTCTGGTGTGTCTGCTGGCGAGTATAAATAGACCGCTCAGGGCCGCGACGGTCAGTCTTGGCTACACAACGAAGCGAATCGAAGTGAACTTGAAGTGCGATATCTAAGCGAATAAGTGATCAGTAGTGTATTGTAGTGTACTTGTGATTAAGTTTAAATTGTTTTGTGATTAATAAAGTTATTGTGTTGTTTAATCGGTAGTAATTAATTTATCTCATACCCAGCTCGTAACAATAATAATAATAAAAGCCTTTATTCAGACACAAAAGGATATTTACAAATAAAATCTTAAGATAACGACTCTGCTGAGTCGATGACATCGACAACTTCGTGTGTTTGCCCCAATTTGGCAAAGGCCTCCTCCATTTCTTTCCACTCTTCTCGGTTTAGAGCTTTCTTTGTCTATAGTTTTCCTGCTGTCGCCTTTATCTCGTCTTCCCACCTACGAATCTGTCTGCCTCGTTTTCTTTTTCTATTTCTAGGGTACCAAAATACTACGCTTCTGTTCCACTTTTCGGTGCCTCTTATTGTATGTCCTGCCCATTGCCATTTATGTTTCCGGATTCAAGTTGAAACATTTTGTATTTTAGTGCGATGCCTGATTGTTTTGTTTCGTACTCTGTCTGATTTTCTTAAATTCAGCATGCTTCTCTCCATTGCTGTCTGGCAAGTTTCTAATTTTCTGCTTTGCGCTTTGGTGAGAGCCTAGGTTTGGCAGCCAAAGGTTAGAACCGGTAGCATGCAGGTGTTGTACAGTTTTGATTATACTGACATTTTGATTTCTTTGTTCTTCATAATTTCTTTTAGACTCCAGTAGCACTTCCATGCATTCCCAATTCTAGTGTCTATTTCCTTTGACATTATATCTGTCGTTGAAATTTGTTGGCCTAAGTAAGTGTACTCTTTGACATACTCAATTGGTACGCCGTTTATGATGATGGGGTCTTCGGACGCGTTTGTTAGTGCTTTAGTTTTGGAGACGTTCATCGTTAGGCCTACCTTGCGACTTTCTCTTTCCAGGTCTATGAGCATATTTTGTAGGTGCTCCTTTGTTTCGGCGAATAATATAATGTCGTCAGCGAACCGTAAGTGGGATAGTCTTTCCCCGTTTAAATTTAACCCATAATGATCCCAATTTAATTTCCGGAATATTTCTTCTTATACAGCAGTGAATAATTTAGGCGATAACGGGTCTTGTCTGAAACCTCTGTTTATTTTTATTTATTTTCCTTCCTTTTCTAATTTTATTACAGTACAGCTAAAATAAAATTAGAAAAGAAATTGCTCGAATTTACGCAATGATAATTCTGAAAAACGCTGTCTAAAACTTCGCAGCCATCCAATTCCAGGCATTTTTTGTAATTCCCAGCTACTAGGTATATTTTTATTTGCTGTTGATACTGCATATTCATATGCCAGTTCTCTGCATTGTTTTGTAGTCAAACCCAAATGTAGGAATGCAGCTTTTCTTAAATATTTACATAGCAACGCTTCTTCTTCCGAAGAAAATACCGAATATATATGTTTAAATCCTTTTTTTCGTGAAGCTTCAAATATTTGAAAATTGTAGATTTTGGTAGTTTGAACTTTTCAGCAACTTTTCTTACGGAATTCCCTTGTTTTGCTGCGTTTACGGCTTCTTTGAGGATTTCTAGGCATATACCGTTTCTTTTTATATCAGTTTTACTGCGAAGCACTGAAAGATACAACTAATTAGTAAGATATAAAAAAATCCTGAACTGTCCGTAGGTACAAACACAATTTTGTACCTGTGCACAGTGTAAAGGTACACACAGTTGTTTGTCCATAGGAACAAATTTTCGCAAAAAAATAATAATAGGTCTATGTACGTTGGTTAAAGCATTAGTTAAAATCAAGAAAACAAGGTAGAAACTACAGAGACTACAGTACCCTATAATCTATCAGTTATGTTACATAACTTCACTGTAAAACTTAGTCGAATACGGCTAAAAACTTACTTTTTCGGTCCAAAAACTTTTTGCGCCATAACAAAAACAAAACGGAAAAAAAGATGGCGATACGTCAAATCTGTCAACCATAGACAAATGCTTACGGCTGCGTTCAAATTAGAACTTTAGGGTTGCCCGTTTCCCCAGAATTAAAGGTGTCTACTGGTAAAAGCGTCCATAGGTACAGCACTTGCCCCTACTACTCACGACAAGTTGAATTTATATTGAAACTAATAAGAAAGTCGGATGTGGTACTACCAACATACTTTACAGTACAAGAGGCAGTTAAAAATGGAGGTAGTACCTACCACCAGAGATGTACAAAATACCCTGTACAAAGTATCTGGAATACAAAATCCAAGATACTTCTAAATTAAGTATTTCAGATACCAGATCCAAAATACTTCGAGATTAGTATCTGAAATACTAGATACAAAATAAGGATCTTCTAAATAATTTTTGATGATGATGATTGAGCACCACACCCAGCCAGGAGCAAGCCTGACCCGGACAAGCCGGATACACCAGGGGGCACGACTTTGTGAGGAAAGACATGCTCTGGGATGGGAGAGGAAGCCTGACCAACCGTGTCACCCTACGCTGATCCCTTGCAGTTGCCCTAGTATACAAAGAAGCTCTTGTGTAAAGTACTTGGGCGTGCACATTGATAACACATTGAGTTGGCAGAAACATATCAGTATGACAGTTACGCGTGTTCGTAAGCTAATGTTTTCCATGAAAAAACTGAGGAGATAAGTTGACGACCGACTCTTAAAAACTATATATTTAGCCTTAGCTCAGTCACTTCTAACGTATTGCATATCTGTCTGGGGTGGTACACATAAGACGCATCTACTTCGTGTGGAGAGGGCACAAAGAGCTGTCCTGAAAGTCATGCTTCACAAACCTTACCGGTACCCAACAACCCAGCTTTACAAGGACATATCTGTACTCACTGTCCGACAGCTCTGTGCACTTAACGTCACTTTACGTGTACACTCATCATTGACCTATGACCCAAGGTTACTAGAGCAAAATAAACGACGTAAGGACCCTGTATGCCCACCACTCACCTCCAAAACTGCTCTGGCGAGGCGAAGCTACCCGTGTCTTAGCAGGCACCTTTATAACACATTAAACGAAACCGGCAACGTATACTCTTTGCCCAAATATAAATGTAAAACCGTAGTTAGTAGTTATCTCCAAAAGTTACCGTACGACGAGACTGAACAACTCTTTACAAAAAAATCTTACTAACATATCTAAACAAAGATTTAAATTGCTCCTTCTTTATCTATCCTACACTGAAACGCAAATGAAACACACAACTAAACAAACACACCCACTCATACACCCACACCACACATACCCGCACGACACAAATACTCACTCCACACACACATTTCTTCCTTACACAAAGGAGAACACCCTGGTTCCATAGAAAATTACCCCAGTCCCGGCGCAAAAGAAACTTATCTCATCCTTTAGAGTATTTTAGGTAAAAGATTTTTTGATAGGTGTGATTGCCGCAGGGAGTGGCAAAGATTGAAAAAATTTGCATTGCAATTTTTTTTTAGGAGTAAATTGAAAACTACAGGATGTTGAACAAATCAGTTTAAAAATGGGTGGGTGGGTGTGGGTGGGTAATTTTTTTTTTGTTTTTTTGTCATTTTTTTTTTTTTTTTGTATGTATGTAAGTATATTCTTAGGTTTTCGCTTGTTAAATTAAAATTGGCTTTAAGTTTGTATGTATTCTATTTTCTCATCTTTTACACACTATGTCTACATCTCTTTTTATCTACTCTCCTTTCGCAGGTATGCTGGAAGAGATTTCTTTAGAAATAAGCATCACCTTTGTACCTATTTTCTATTCCTTTCTTCTTTTCTGTATGCAGTGTGTACATAAATTGTTAAATAAATAAATAAATAAAAAAAGTGCTGTGAAAAACTATTTTCTTGTTCTGACATAGTTATTCAGGAATGAGGCAAGATAATTATAACATTAACCATTTATTTCTTTAATAGGTGCATGAACTTACAACACTCAATTGAATATACTATATTACAGTTCTATATCTAATAATACTTCGTCTAAGAAGGCCGCAGGATGCCCATTTCAGCCATGTTATGAACCAGCCCAACCAAGATAGTACAAAATACTGATTACATGCGCGCAACTTCGTGTTTGTTTTTTTTTTCAAATAGGTACCTAATTACAATATTGTATGTGTTGTGTCTATATCTATATGTATTGTGTGAGCGCTTATGTTTTACCATTTGTATGTCCCCACCACAGTTAGTCGCAATAAAATCCTCTTGAAGCAAACACGCATTTTAACTTACCAAATTCCTGCTTAGCAAATCTAAACCTTACCGTAGTCAACATAGTGGTCAAAATCGAGCCGGACTAATTAGTGCAAAAAACAAGTTATCGAAGATAAGCTACCGGGCGGCCGGCCGGCGCGAACAATAGCCAGCCGCATTCCAGAGGTGATTAGTAAAGTGAATATTAGCAAAAAGTTACGATGAGTACTACTGCGGAGTTAATAAACGTTTTAGAAGACACAGCTGCATTATTACAAAAATCTCAAGTGAATTTGAAGAAATGTCCTAAAACCAGGTTGACAAAAGGTTACATTGAGACAAGAATCAAATGTATAGAACAATATTGGGCAACGTTCAGGGAAACTCATCAACAATTAGTGAAGATAACACCGAAAGAACAAAAACAAACTATAAGCTACTTTGTTAACGAAGATTTCTTTGTATATGAAGACTTATATCTTGTGTTATTAGCCGATTTACAAGATCTTTTGTCAACGGTAAATGCAGCGTCCGCGCCCTCCTCGTCATCGAAAAACAACTCGTTTACAAGTACGAATAATGATCAACTCGTTAGGCTGCCGAGGATACAATTACCGAGTTTTAGTGGGAATTATGAAGATTGGCCTACGTTCAAAGACCTATTTATTTCATTAGTACATGAAAACACGGCGATTAGTGATGTTCAGAAGTTGCACTATTTAAAGAGCAGTGTCACCGGGGAAGCCGAAATATTATTGAAGCCTATTCAAATTACACAAAGTAATTATAATCAAGCATGGAGTGTTCTTAAATCAAGGTACGGAAATAAAAGATTGATTATTAATTCAGTGCTAAAGAAATTATTTTATCAAAAGAAAATAAGTGCTAATTCTGCAAATCAAATAAAGAATTTATTAGACGTCACAACGGATTGTTTGAACAACTTACAAAATTTAAATGTAAGTACGAGCTCATGGGATCCTATAATAACTTTTCTTGTGATACAGAAAATGGACCCTGAGTGTCATAAAGAGTGGGAACAAGCTTCTTACACAAGTGAAGAAGACGTATTACCTACCTGGAATGATTTGAAGGAATTTCTGCAATCAAGATACCGTACCTTAGAACTTATAATGTCATCATCAGGCACCCGTGAAAAACCTATAAAAGAACGTTCACACCTTGTTACTGCTACAGCAACTACAGCATCATCGTCGGCAGATAGAACATGCGTGTTATGTAAAGAAAAACACACTTTATGCCATTGCAAGGATTTCACTAAACTGCTACCTGCGGAGAGATCTGAATATGTCAAGTCGAACAAACTTTGCTTTAATTGTTTGGTACCAGGCCATTCCGCATATCAATGTAAATTGCAAATGACCTGTCGCATATGTAAGCGACGTCATCATACTCTGCTACACCGAAATAAGGAATCCGCTTCTTCGGTACAAAATGAGGACTCTAAACAACCGAAGGAGTCACAACACAGTGTAGAAGAGAAGGAGGAAATAGTCAACACTACGATCGCGTCGCATCACAGTGCCAAACAAAGCACAAGTATAGCACTACTGGCCACGGCAACAGTTTTATCAAGAAACGAGCACAATCACACTGTTGTTCTCCGTGCGCTAGTGGACCAAGGTTCGCAGGCTTCGTTCATCAGCGAGAAGGCGACACAACTGCTCAAGCTAACCAGGCACACAGCAAGAGGAAATATCATTGGGGTGGGATCTACAAGAACTAACGTCGATCACGTGGTGCAACTAAGGATTGGTTCTCGATGGAATCCAAACTTCGAGATTAACATACAAGCATACGTCATGAGCAAACAGTTGACCACGAGAATCCCCTCCAAAGCTGTAACTGTCACACACTGGCCACACCTAGAAGGACTCAACCTAGCTGACCCGGACTATCACAAACCAGGTCCCATTGACTTGCTTCTAGGTGTCAAAGAGTATGCACAAATCGTGCAACAACAATTAATCAAGGGTCCTCCCGGTTCTCCATGTGCCCAAGAAACAAACCTGGGATGGATCTTGTTTGGAGAAATCAACTCGAATTTACAAGAGGAATCTTTTCTGGTCCTTCATCAGCAAATAGAAGTTGAAAATCTGTTGAAATCCCTTTGGGAAATTGACACTGAAAAGAAAAGAAAGTTAACAAGAGAAGAAAAGCTATGTGAAACCATATATGAAAACACTCATGCAAGAACCAAAGAAGGAAGATACATAGTAAAGTTACCTTTTAAAACCGATAATCCCTTATCGCCTAACGGAAACACAAAAGAAATAGCAAGACATAGATTACTACAGCTAGAAAGAAGATTTAGAAAAGCAACTACATTAAAAGAAGACTACAAAATGGCCATGCGAGAACATATGAAGTCAAATTATATGGAAGAAATACCTGAAAATGAAACTAAGAAAAATAAAGCGGTATACTTACCTCATCACGCCGTTGTCCGCGTCGAAAAGGAAACCTCGAAGACACGCGTCGTGTTTGATGCTTCAGCTAAGGGCTCGAATCACATTTCTCTCAACGATGAACTGCTTGTAGGTCCTCAACTGCAAGATGACCTTCGAGATATTGTTATGAGATCGAGATTACATCGCGTTTGCTATGCAGGTGATATACAAAAAATGTACCTGCAAGTCTTATTACAAGAACAAGACGCCGATACCTATCAACGCCTTTTGTGGAGAGAAGAAGAATCAGATCCTATCAAAGAATACCGAATGCTTCGTGTCACGTTTGGCACAGCGTCAGCACCCCATCTAGCAGTAAGAACTCTTCATCAAGTGGCTGAAGATGAAGGGCACAATCACCCAAAGGCTGTACGCATTATCAAAGCTGACTTCTATATGGACGATTTGATATCTGGTGATGACACTGCAGAGAAAGCCATACAGACGGCTCAAGAAGTTTCTGATATATTACAAAAGGGTGGCTTCATATTGTCAAAATGGTCTTCCAATTCTACTGAGTTTATGCAATCCATAGATGCCAATAAGAGAACAACTCGAGTACACTTAGATTTAAAATTAGATGGAACTGTCCAAGCCCTAGGATTGATCTGGAATCTAGGAACAGATCAGTTTCAATATAAAATAAACTTACCGGTGATGCCAGATAATGTCACAAAAAGAACAATCTTATCGGATATGCAAAAACTGTTCGATCCGCTGGGATGGATCGCTCCGAGTATAATCTTGGCAAAAATGCTTATACAAAAGCTATGGCTGGAAAAGGTTGGCTGGGATGACAAAATAAGCCAACACTTGGTGGACGAGTGGTTGACTATTCGTGAAGACTTTGAAGAAGTAAAAGAAGTATACATTGATCGATGGCTTGGCACATTGAGTATGGATGTAGAAAATATTGAAGTTCATGGCTTCAGCGACGCCTCCACGCGAGCGTACGCAGCAGTGGCTTATGTCCGAATAAAGATGCGAGATGGCTCGGTGTCAACTAAACTGATAGCGGCAAAGACTAGAGTGGCACCGCTAAGAACTGTTTCCTTACCACGGTTAGAGCTGTGTGGAGCGCTGCTGCTGTCGAGGTTGCTTAAGCAGATAGAATACGCCATGCGAATTCCTGCATCAAATATCTATGCATGGACAGATTCAACAATTGTCCTTGCATGGTTATCTGGCGATCCCCACAAATGGAAAACATTTGTAGCGAACCGGGTTGTAGAGATCGCTGAGAATGTCAACAATAATCGGTGGTTTCATGTCTCATCTGAAGATAATCCTGCAGACATTGGGTCCCGGGGCATGCTGCTAGTTGAACTGAAAAGGTCCAATTTGTGGTGGAGAGGTCCAGCGTGGCTCTCTGAAAAAGAAATAGAATTAAAACCAGAACACACATCTACAGAATTAGAAAAGAAAGAGGATAAAATACAAGCAAATTTAAAAATAGAACATGAAGAAAGTATAATGTTAAAATTCAAAGAATTCGATAATTTAAGAGAATTGATAAAAGTGATAACCTATTGTCGAAGATTTTTAAATTTCAAAAGAAACACGGAACAAGGTTTTACGACAAAGGACTTAGAAAAATCCTTAATGAAATGCATAGAATTAGTTCAACAAGAAGAATTTAAAGACGATATAGAAAGACTTAAATTAAACAAATCTGTAAAAGGAGAAAGTAAAATTAAATCCTTGAATCCTTACCTTGATGGAGATGGTATTCTCAGGGTGGGCGGTCGACTTCGTAACGCGAACTTGGATGAACAGACCAAACATCCTATTATACTGGGAAACAAAAACGATTTGGTGCCTTTGATTATCGCTGATGCACATACTCACACATTGCATGGCGGCGTTCAACTTATGTTAAGTTACATAAGCTCAAAGTATTGGGTTATACGAGGTAAGGCACTTATAAAATCCTGCATACACAAGTGTCTAGTATGTGCTAGACTCAGAGCGCGATCAAGGATACAGATAATGGGCGACCTGCCTAAAGCGAGAGTAACACCTGCTCGAGCGTTCATACATACCGGAGTTGATTTTGCAGGCCCATTTCAAATCAGCATGTCCAAAGGAAGAGGTATCAGAACTCAGAAAGCATACATATGTGTGTTCATATGTATGTCAACCAAGGCTATGCACCTTGAGCTGGTTAGCGATTTAACGTCCGAAGCCTTTATCGCTGCATTCAAACGGTTTGTTTCCAGAAGAGGAAAATGTAGCGATATTTGGAGTGACCAGGGCCGAAATTTTGTTGGTGCCAACAAAGAACTAATGGCCGCATGGAAAGAAGCAAATCTGGTTTTTGAAGGTGGCCTAACAAACACGTTGGCACTGGAAGGAACACAATGGCACTACATACCAGCATACTCACCGAACTTTGGAGGCTTGTGGGAGGCGGGTGTAAAATCAGTGAAACACCATTTGAAGCGTGTGCTCACCACTAATCTCACATTTGAAGAAATGACCACGGTGCTGTGCCAAATTGAAGCTTGCCTCAATTCTAGGCCATTGTGTCCTATCGATGACAAGGACCCAGACTGCATAGAAGTATTAACACCTGGACACTTTTTAATCGGTGAAGCTCCTATCGTTGTACCGTCACCCGATTTCAAAGATACAAAGATTCATTCCTTGTCCCGGTGGCAACACACACAAAAATTGCTTGGCGATTTCTGGCGACGTTGGCAACAAGAATACCTAACACGATTACAACAACGTCCCATTTGGTTAAAGAAAGCTGAGGAATTCAAGGTTGGCGATATTGTTTTAATAAAAACCGAAGGATTGCCGCCTGGCAAATTTTCTCTGGGTCGAGTTGTAGACAAACATCCTGGAGAAGATGGCATTACCAGAGTCTACAGCATAAAAAGTGGCAACAACGTAGTGAAGAGATGTTGTTCAAAGTTATGCCCTTTACCCATTGCTACTGAGTAAAATGTTAGTTTTAAGTTGATTATTTGAGTATAAAATGTTATGTTTAAGATAAATAGAGTAAAATGTTAAAGATTGATTCAATTGTCAGAGTAGGTAAAATTTTGGATTTTTAAAAGAACTACGTCCTTTTGGTGGGCGGTATGTTGTGTCTATATCTATATGTATTGTGTGAGCGCTTATGTTTTACCATTTGTATGTCCCCACCACAGTTAGTCGCAATAAAATCCTCTTGAAGCAAACACGCATTTTAACTTACCAAATTCCTGCTTAGCAAATCTAAACCTTACCGTAGTCAACAGTATGATTTATAAAAATAAATGGTTATTAAAATAATCTTGTTTTGTTCTTTATTATTTTTATTCCTGAATCACTGTGTCAAAACAAGAAAATAGTTTTTCATAGCATTCTTTTTACACATATTTTTATTAAATATGTAAGAATATCCGTATATTTTCAATATGAATGTGATGTACAAAAATTCTTACCCATTTTTAAACTGATTTGTTCAACATCCTGTAGTTTTCAATTTACTTCTAAAAAAATTGCAATGCAATTTTTTTCAATGTTTGCCACTCCCTGCGGCAATCACACCTATCAAAAAATCTTTTACCTAAAATACTCTAAAGGATGAGATAAGTTTCTTTTGCGCCGGGACTGGGGCTTTTCTGGGTGTTCGTCTTGTGGCGTAGTACTTTGTCAGGGTAGCGAAGTAGAGAAACCACAATAGTTTAATACATATATTTAGTACTTAACACACAGATTTATCTCAGGTTGTAGGTTCTAGGGTCTCTAAGGATTTCATTCACTGATCACTGGGTAAAGTAGAAGGGTACTGCCCTGGGCTTAGGTCACGACACAACGCACGAGGCCGGCGAGGGCCTCCGAAGCAGGGCTGTGCGGTGACGGGGTGACCGCAGGATCAGCAGCAGTGGTCGAGGCGACCGCGTCTCGGTCGCGGCAGGCTGGCAGGCGTGCGTGAGCACGGCTAGTGCCCAACGTGACAGGCACGTGGCTGATGAGGTGGCCGGTATCGCGGCCGGCGGCGTGCTGCAGGCACGGCAGGTGCTCGGCAGCGAGGACCCTCCACGTGGCAGACGTGGATGGCGGCGAGAAGCGTGCTGTAAGCACGGCAGATGGGACCGTGACGGGATCGTCTCTCAACGCGTAGAGCGCGAGGCAGCTATGACGCCCGTCAGCGGTGTCCTCTTAGTTTTCGACTCCTCAAGTAGAACCCTGGAATCATGCACGTGGCATGGTGGGCCCGTAAGCGTGGTGCCAGGATCGGTGAGCGCCAACGATGCGTGTGTTTCCCAGCCATAAGCCCAAGCAGCGGTTTCAGAGGAAAGCAAGGAAACTCACCCATCGTGGCAGCTCACAAAGGTTAGGCAAGCCAGCGCATGTCGCGATCACTACTTAGTGGGTTCTCGCCGCGCTTCAGAGCAGGTTAAGCACATTGCGGCTGAGTGTGAACGCGGCATGCACGGGCTTCACAAAGGCAGTATGAAAAGTGAAATATTTAGATGATACGCAATAAGATGACGTAGCATCTGTACAACACGGAAGCCATTATTGACAACCGACACAATAACTTTGCAGACAATCACCGCAGAAACCAGGTAACAAAAGAAAGCGGTGTAACCAGACATAAGAGAATTAGCAGATTACTCAAAACACTCAACCAGTTCACTGAGGTTTTACCAATGAAGGCGTTCAGGTCAAAAGGAAGGTTTGCAGCTCGGAGACAGCTTTTATAACCTCCTAGACCGAGTGTCTATGGATGACGCGTAGTGTTGCTGCTCCGGTGAATCGTAACTAGGTATGTGTGTGAATCGATTTTAGTTAGTCGATTACAACGCTACAGTCTTTTAATAAGTGACTTAATGTTAAGTACTTTTGTCAAACTAAGTTTTTATGGTCACAGCAACTCCTAAAAAGTGCAGCAAATTATCAATGAACTGTAAGAGGAAGGCGCCTGTGTCTGTAACACACTTTATACTAGCACAGACACAGTCGTTCACTCTATCTCAAATTAGCATAGTGTTGTACTTCATATTATAACGTTTTCTTTTCTGGTTTGCTTCTTTTTTGTATTTGGCTTTTTGAAATAAAGATTATTATTATTATTAATTATATAATTAGGTATAGGTTTTCTCTTAAAATATTATTTCAGATCATTTAATAATTTTATCTTATAGATTTAAGACCTAGACCAGAAAAAAACCGGCCAAGAGCGAGTCGAACTCGCACACCGAGGGTTCCGTATAAACTTTTCAAAGGACAAACTTTGCTGTTCGATCCCATGAAACGGCGATTGCACGAACCGCAAATAATAAAATTGTAGTAGTCAAATTGCTTTTTTGTGTCATTAAACTACATATTGACGGTTTTCAAAGTAAGTCAAAGTAGGGAAAGGCTATTTGAGCTTTACAGCCTTAAGACTTTTATAAACACAGAAACTTTTAGCAAGTATGTTGCTAAGTATTCAAAGATTTTTAGAAATACTTGCAAGGTTGCTAAAGCCCTGCACATTAGGAACAAGATCAAAACAGCAGAAAATAAAATAAAGACCGTTTGGAAAGTCATAAATAACGAGACTAACAGAAAGACAATACGTAATAATAGCTATACATTAGATACAGAATGTGGTCCTAAAAGCTCTAATCAGGAAGTAGCTCAAGAATTTGTAAATTTCTTTACCGATATACCAATAAAAACTACGGAGGCCCTTAATTCCTCACCTGAAATCTCAATTGGCTTATTAAAGGCTAATGTATCTGGCTGCCTGGCTGAATTTAAATTTAAACACATTAACCCTATGACAGTTATTAAAGCTTTCCGGCAAATTAAAATGAAACTGACCGAAGATCTATGGGGAATGTCTATCAAAGTTAGTACATGTATACTTGAGACCATAGCCCCGTACTTAGCTTTAATTTTTAATTCATGTGTAGACCAAGGAGTGTTCCCTGATTTAATGAAATACAGTAAAGTCATACCTCTTTTCAAATCCGGGGACAGTAAAGATGCCAATAATTATAGACCTGTATCCGTGTTACCAGTTTTTAGCAAGGTTTTTGAAAAAGTAATGCTTAATCAAATGCTCTATCATTTTAACACCAACAGAATCTTACATGATCAACAGTATGATTTCACCAAGGGACGTTGTACAACTGACGCCGGTGTAACCCTATTAAAGCACATATTTGCTGCGTGGGAAGAGTCCCAAGACGCAATAGGAATTTTCTGTGACCTCTCCAAAGCTTTTGACTGCGTAAATCACGACACATTACTTTTGAAACTGGAGCATTACGGACTAGGTAAACTTGCACTTAGCCTGGTAAAATCTTATTTGAGTGATAGAAAACAACATGTTCAAATAAATGGTGTCAATTCACAGGGTTTGAAAGTAAAAATGGGGGTTCCGCAAGGCTCAATATTGGGTCCTTTCCTTTTTCTAGTCTATATAAATGATCTACCCTATTTATTGGAAAACCAACCACAAAATATGGTGCTATTTGCTGATGACACTTCCCTAATTTTTAAGATAAATAGACGTGCCCAAAATCTAGATGAAGTGAATAATGCCCTACTTCAGGTCCAAAATTGGTTCACAGCAAACAATTTGGTATTGAATGAAAAGAAAACTAAATGCATAAGATTTTCATTACCGAATGTTAAAAGTAGTGATTGTGAGATAATATTGAATAAAGAGAAACTCGAATTCGTAGATAAAACTGTTTTCCTGGGGCTTACGCTTGATTCAAGGCTACAATGGGGTTCTCATTTAACATCGCTTGCGGGGCGCTTAAGTTCAGCAGCATATGCCATTAGAAAAATCCGTCAATTCACTGATGTAGATACCGCTAGACTGGTCTATTTTAGTTACTTCCATAGTATAATGTCTTACGGTATTTTGCTATGGGGACGGGCTGCTGATGTTGAGTCTATATTTATTCTGCAGAAAAGAGCCATCAGAGCCATATATAATCTTCGTAGGCGCGATTCTCTAAGGGAACTATTTAAGGATATTGGCATCATGACGGTTCATTGCCAATACATCTACGAAAACATAATGTACGTCAGAAAAAATCTGCATCTTTTTGGTAAAAGAGGTGACAGACACAATTACAGTAATAGAAATAGGGACCAACTAGTTCAGCCAGGCTTTAGACTCGCTAAAGTAGACTCATCTTTCATGGGGTACTGTTTGAGATGCTATAATAAAATTCCACAAAGTATTCTTGAACTGAATGAGACGAAATTTAAAACATGCGTTAAACGCACACTATGTAAACAAGCATATTACAAGTTGAGCGATTATATCGCTGATAAAAATGCTTGGCTTAATGCTGGTCCTGCTCCACATGGACAGGGGCGCAAAAATTGATAGCATTAAATGGTATTGTTGGAGCTGCTGAAGATTGTACAAACTTATCTTTGCATTGTATAGATTCAATGTTAGTATTATATAATCGCATAGCCTATATTGTGTGAGTACTATGTACTAGTAAGCTATCATTCACTGGAAACCTACGGCAGTTCTTGACTTGAATGTGCCCTGGCGGTTGAGAGTATGTCATGCTCTCTCAAATGTCTCGCTGATGGTGGCGCGTGTGTCGGACCATTTAGTTCCCTTCAAAATGGTTGAGCTGAATGGTGCTGATCCATGCGTCATGTTCGTGAACGGGCGCTGTCAGTTGTGACTGGTCATCTCTTAGTCGCCATGGTTTATTTGAATTATTTTGTTTTTGAGTTGTATTTTATTTTTGTTTTGCTATGGACACTTTTAACGTGCACATCTTGCTACATTGTTCTCACATAATATACCATCTCAATATGAATGATGTAACCAAGATTTTGTAACAATATTTTGATTTAAAAGAGTGTCCATGGAGTTTCTTGCCCGTTCTTCTCCATAGAGATCTACGCTAGGGAATGGGCAACTACAGTACTTTCACAGTTTTTATGTCTTGTGACTGGGACTGTAGCTACTTTAAATGTTCATTTTTGTTTCGACAATTCAAAAGTGCCTGTAACTGGCCTACTTGAAATAAATGCTTTGATTGATTGATGATTTCAGTTCATTTTTTTTTTTGCAAGCAGTCCATGTAAAAAGTCGTCAACTTTTCTTCCATTTTTGGTTTCCAAAAAAATTATCATCTCTTTCGACAGTTTCAACTCTCAAACATTCGTTTTCATTAGCTCAAACAGCAAATTTACATTTTTTTCGTTGCGTTATATGTAGTTGGCCTTGGATTTGGTAGAACCAGTTATGAGTTTTGTTGACTTCTATTTCGCAGTTTCTATTAGTTTTCCAAAAAGTTACTTTTTTTTTGTACAATTGCTTCGTTCAGTCCCATTTTATATGCCGTTATTGGGCACTTAACAACTGAATCGGCACCACACAGCCCATCGGGTGTGGCACCAAGGAAAGGAAGATTCCTGTCGATAAAAAGGGCACTTCGTTCGATTTCTTGATTCAGTTGAGCGCTCAGTTGAATGATGGCTTTTTTATTTTATTTTCTCGCCCATGTTTGATCGAAGCCACGTGATTCAAATTTCCTTTATATAAAAATTCTTAATTTTTATTTTATTTTATTTTATCAAATAGGAACAACAAACAGCTACATTATGGAATATTACAACATGATAACATTAGTAACTTAAATAATAATGTAGCCCACAGCGCTGTTCACAGATTACCATTAAACTAAACCTTAAATTGCTAGGAAAAGCTGTTCATGCATGACAGTTAAAACACATTACAATTACAAAAAAAAGCGAAATTAAAAAAGAAATAAAGTAATAAAGTACTATGCCTACTTATTATGAAAATACGAAAAAAAAAAAAAGCATTTAATGATCAATCGAAGTGCTTAAGTGTCTCATACAAAAGGCTTCGAAACTTTTGGATGGAGCATGTAAATATGTCTATGTGTTCGAGTTCTTTGTTGTATGATGCTGCCATTCGCCGAATTGGTGAACGTTCGCCAGTATTTGATCGGCAGGTACCTATTGCAAATAGTGTACCTGCTCGCACTTGGCGTCTATGAACAGTTCTGGGGACAGCATAACACAGTACATTATTCAGGTCGATACAGTCAAAATTGCCATTAACAATATTATACAGGGTCATTGCTTCTAATTGTTTGCGTCTGGAGCTGAGCGTCAGAAGTTTGTATTTATCGAGCAATTGATCATAAGGCAGATACGCTCTGTGACATCTATAATACATTGCACGAAGGAATTTGCGTTGTACGTTTTCGAGCATATCTATATATTTTTTATAATACGGGTTCCAGATGGGCACCGCGTATTCAAGCTGTGAGCGGACAAGAGTTTTGTATAGGCAGAGGTACGAAGAGGTCCGTTTAAAGTCATGAGTTGATCTCATTATGAACCCATACATCTTGTATGCTTTATTAATAATTTGTTCAATATGTAAATCCAAGCAGAGTTTAGCATCAAACAATATACCCAGGTCACGTACCGAGTTTACCTTGGTCAGAGAGATACTACATAAGGAGTACACAAACCTAATAATATTTTTATTTTTGGTCAAATTTATATAGCAACATTTGGGAACGCTTAGAAAAAGCTTACTTGTGGAACAGTAGTCTGTCAGTCTGTCCAAGTCCTCTTGGAGAAGGTAGCAATCCTGAATATTTTGAATAGGTCTGTATACTTTAAGGTCATCTGCATATAGCAAAAACTTTGAGTTGCGGAAGCAGTTACCAATATTATTTATGAATAGGATAAACAAAAGAGGACCGAGAATAGAACCTTGAGGGACGCCAGAGGTAACCTGTATAGCATCTGAGTGGTAACCGTTGATTACTACCCGTTGACAGCGATTAGTGATGTAGGAAACGAACCATCTCAACAAGTTACCCCGAATGCCGTTGAAGGCGATTAGACTCAGCAGTAATTCATGATCCACCTTATCGAAGGCTTTCCGAAAGTCCGTGTACACCGCATCGACCTGTATACGATTATCCATCTTGTCGAATAAGTCGTTGGAGAAAGCCAATAAATTTGTTGTCGTTGATCGCTTTTTAACAAACCCATGCTGTTCTTGTATGACCGCGTGATGAAGAATAGGGAACACTTCGTTATCCACTAGTCTTTCGAAAAGCTTCGCCAAGGCGGACAGAATAGAGATAGGTCGGTATTTCTCAACGCTACGTTTAGATCCGGCCTTGTGTACAGGCGTGATATTTGCATTTTTCCATACCGTCGGCATAACACCTTCAGTGATGCATTTATTATAAATTATGGCTAAGGGTCTACATATTACAGTGGCAGTATTTTTGAGAAACAACGCAGACAGAGCATCTGGATCTGGGCCTTTAGTTGGATCCAGTGATTTCAGTTCAGCCATTATTGTTTCCTCTTTAAAGTGAAGGTCAGAAATAACTATTTCGTTAGTCATCGATTCAGAAGATGGCTCCCATCGAGAAAGGGCAGGTGAAGCAGGCTCATATACGGAAGCAAAGAAATCAGAAAACATGTTGCAAATCGTTTGAGGATCGTTGGATACAACGTTGTTATATTGAACTTTTGCCGGTATACCGGGTTTGTCTTTGCGATTTGCGACATAGACCCAAAAATCTTTTATATTTTTGTGAATGCCATCTTCAATCGACTGAATGTATTTCGAGAAACATTTATCACAATTTTCCTTAAATAAGGCTCTGTGCTGCGAAAAAATTTCGTAATCTGCAAGATTGCCGTACTTTTTCCATTTAATCCAAGACTTTTGTTTTTTTTTTAATGTGTTTATGAGGGATTTTGTGAACCAAACGGGAAAGCCGGCCGTTCTGGATGCAGATAGTGGTGTGTGCTGCTTAATAATTTCATCAATCTTATTGTAAAACATGCTAAGTGCCTCTTCGGATCCTAAAGGGGTAAGAAGTGCCGTCCAGTCAGTATTTTGAATTTTCCGGTTGATGTGCTCATAGTCGGATTTATAAAAGTTGTATTTTTGTAGTGGTCGCTTTTTCATAGGAAGAGTATCTACATTTAGACTTATATCACAGACAAAAGGTGGATGATGCGTGTCTATGGGGAGCAAAGGCAACAACGCACTCGATACCTTACATGGATGGTTTGATATCACTAGGTCAAGAATTTTACCATTGGTATTTGCCACGACATTGTATTGCAAACCATCAAGTAATGACATTAAATTATTTAACTGGATACAAGTCGTGGACGAGCCTATGCCCAACCCACCGCCGATCAGGGATGCCGTAGGACTTGATATGTGCCAAGTTATTTCTGGGAGATTGTAGTCGCCTAATATGTAAAAATGGTCAACGGTGGGGTCGCCCAGTAACTGCTGTAAGATTTCAAAATGTTTTTCATACACCATGGTAGCCGTTTTTGGAGGTATGTAAGCTGCACTAATAATATGACTCTTGGATGGTCGCAAACTAGGCACCTCTATAAGGACGTGTTCAATAATGTTGCAGAATAGTGGGTTGGCCGAAGTTACCGAAATATCACATTCAGAGGACTTAAGTGTCCTCAGCACGGCAACCAACACTCCCCCGCCATCCATTTTTTTAGTGCCAATACGATCACGATCACACCTGTACACAATATAGCGCTGATCGATAAACTCATTATTGTTAATCTCAGGTATCAACCAAGTCTCTGTGAGTACTATGATGTCGTGGTTACCGTTAAGAATATTCATGTATAGCGTGTTTAATTTTGTACGGATACCTCTGCAGTTTTGGTAATATATAGATAATTGCTTGTTACTCATCACTGGATATTGTGTATCCAAAATAAGAATTACCAGCAATGTAATCACAATTACGTAACAGGTACTCGCTCGTGCAATGCTCAATATAAAGTTCAAAAATTAAGTAGAAGTAAAAATAATATTTTTCAGTTACATAATTGACGTCGGGGTTCAGTCTTGTTGTTTGGTTGGTACCAAACAACAAGACTGAACCCCGACGTCACAACAACATATCATAATATATTTAAAATAAATATTTCCAAAATGTTGACCTAAAACAATACTATTGCGTAGTGACACAGTAATAAAAAGTTGCAGCAGAAGTAAATTACATAATTTAACATGTGTGTTGTAGCGACGCGTTAACAAGTCTAATAGATATTGTATAAAATAATGTATAATAAAATCTTCATTTTCATCCAAGCATAAAAAACAGGTTATTACTACAACAAGACCGGACAATCCAGACGAACACGAGCAGTACTCAAATATAATGAAATAACGTTTTGCAACATAAACATACACAAACCAAATTAAAAAGGGTAAAACCTTTAAAAAAGCAATAAAATGAGGGTACAAATACACAAACACATTGCAATTATAGTGCGTCAGAGGAGGGGCCCCGAAATACGTTGTTGCTCGTCGGGCTGTTTTTAATCTTGCGAATATCGTCGTCTTTATGAATTGCAAATGCAGTATCACCGTCCCGTTCACGTACGAGAATAGTGGCGTTCCGAATCCAGACATACTTAAAGTGAAGCTGTGTGGCCACTTCCTTAACTTTGCGAAATAAGTGTTTCTTCTTGAGTGTCAAATGCTCGTTCATGTAAATAGTCGACGGTGAACCTGTGAAACCCAGTTGGTCCGTTTTAAAGGTTTTGACTTTGCGGAAAGCAGCAAGTAAATTATCCCGCAGGATACGTGACGTCAGCTTTACAATTACGTTTTTTGGCCTACTTGTTTGCTGGTGAGCATGAGGAACTCTGTGGATGGATATGATATCTCTTTGTGTGACGGGAAAATTAATAGCACCACCGATTGACTCCATAACATGAATCAGGTTTTCATTTCGAGTCTCTGGCACGTTAAGGATCTCCACATTGCACTGTCTCGCTTGCTGCTCAAGATAATCTAGTTTGGACTCGAGAAGACTAAAAGATTGGCCAGATTGCTCAGCACTAAGTCGACTCACGTCAACCATACGTTTCTTGAGTTCAACCAGTTCGTCTGAATGAAACTGCAATGAGGTTCTGAGTTCAGTTACTTCCTGCGATATATCAGATACGTTTTGCTTTATAGTGTTATGTTCGGCACGAATACTGCTCATTTCATCCCTTATTTCATTCAGGGCGCATCTCAATTCGTTGTTCAATTTGCTTAAACTGGTATCTATTTCATCGCGCCAGCTGTGCAATGACGTCTTAATGTCCTCCTTAAAAGCAGAAAGAGCATTGTTCATGTCACTCCTCCACCCCTGCAGTGTAATGTGTAACTCATTTTTAAAGGCTTGGAGAGTAATATTATTGTCCTGAGCGACAGATTCGCATGAGGCGGGACAATGTTCTACAATATCGCATGACATATTCAAGCTATCTTCATGTGTCGGAATTTGCGCGGACCGTACAGGTGTCAGTAAGTTAGACCTAGTACGGCGGGTGACATTGTTGCACGACGGGCATTTCCAGACCGCCTTAAACTCTTCTGTAAGGGCTTCATACTGACGAGGCTGTATGTTTAGGCATTCAAAATGATAACTCCCTTCGCAGGCACTACATTTCAGAAGCCCGGCCCCAATTACAAAGAGTGTGTTACAGCCAGCACAGTTCATGTTGAGTAAGATGCGTTCTGAGTTAGTAAACAAAACGACTGGTAGCGCCTCCTTCCGCCGTATTAAGAAAGGTTAACGTAGGGCACTGTCACTCAATCGATGTATCGCTTGCGCATAGGATAGCAATACGATGTTAATGAGTACGCTAATGAGATACCTTCACAGTTTTAACGTTTACTCATAGATGGCGTTAGTTTGTATGGTAGTTTGTGGTATGACTTGCAAAATCGAAGTTTTACTAATCACTGGATAAAAGTCTTATGACTTGTAAAAAGTAATAAACCAATGTTTATACGTAGCACGCGCACAACCGAAGATGATGAGTAGATAGTGTTTAGGTTTAACGGCACTTTACTTAGTTCAATCACACATAAAGTCCACTGTTTATAACACCGAGGACAACACAGATTACACGGAGTTAATTTAGTTCACTTCAACTCTGCACTCGTTTGAAGATGTGCTTAAACTTTTTATGACAAATAAGCACAATATCTACTACTCCTTCTATTTTTATAAATTAACTTTTACAGAGAGCAAAAAACTTAGGTCAACACACTCACAGCGCCACCTAGCGGGTTTTCATGTTTCAATTTTCAACGGTATTTACGCAACTTGTATTTGGCCTTCGCTTTATAATTTTTCCGAAGTTTGAGGCGGTGCATAGAGAGCGTCGAAGCTCGAGCCACTCACCACTGTCACTTTGGAGTATCGTGTTTTTTTTTTTTGTATTTGGTTCATTTCTTCATCAGTTTTCTTCAAATTATTTAAAAAAGTTTTTTTCACTTTATTATAAGTTTCCTCGTCCATGTCTGGTTTGTTGCACCCTTCTCCATACTCTTTGTCTGTTTTTCTTGATTCTGAAGCTTGAAATAAACGTTTTCTTGGTTTTTGCCGCTTTATAATTTTATTGTAAGCGTTTTTCTTAATTCTCTTTTCTTCAATTTTTTGTAATTTTCTTGTCGCTCTTACCACCATTTATCGACTTGTAAAGCCTTGATACTGTTTTCTTTGCATTAAACGCTACTGCCACTGCATGGACTCGTAATGAATACGAATTCTTTTTGGAAAAATTAATTATTTTTCCCCCAACATACTTCGTGACAACACTGAAAATTTTCGACGCGTTTACTGTCGACGTCATGGATTAAGCTCCGTCAATGTGCAGTTACGCTTTGCACAATGAAATTGGTGCGCTGCCACAGAGCACTTGTGAAAATCTCATCGGACACTTTATTTTTGTCCACCTCACCAACTTTAGTGCAAAAATATGCCTTACACTTACGAGTAGTATGTTCACCGAATTCATGCGTATGGCACCGTAAAATATCGTCAAAAAGGAGTTCGACATTTGAATTGTTTTTATATTACTTAATTGCCTTTACTATGCTGCAACGGAATCGGAAGGCCAAAATCGCCATGTTTGTTACGGATTTACGATGCTTTAACAGATACTTCGTCGCTGTTGATAGTGCTTGCAGCTTGTTGCATAAGTTGCGTAAGAGGTGATTTCGGCATTCTATTTTTTCGACGGTTTCGTTTTGGTTATTAATGTAGAAACATCTTTTTGCATACTTGATGGCGTTTGTTTCCAATAGTGAGGAGATAAGCTAGAGTTTTAGATCTTGTTGACTCAGTATTTTTAGTAACTTTTTTGTCATTTGCTACAACATGACAACATACAAAAGTTTTTCTTTGTTCCTATGACATTGTTTTCCAAAATATTTCAAATAACTCCTTTCTTTTATCTTCATCTATGTTATCACAACTTCTCAGTTTTGATTTCTTACAAAATGATGAAATACAAGTAGGTTGCATACTTCTTGCAGGCCTAAAGACATCATGATGGACTTTTTTTTCATATGATCATTGGTGACTCTCGTCTATAGCCTAAATACGCCTCTCCTTTCATTCTTAAATTTTTATTCAAGTTTTTTTTCCACTTACCCGGTTCTTTATTAGCTTTATTTTGTCTTTTCCTATTGATTGATAAATCTCCGTGATACGTATCAGTTTTTTCTAATTCATCAGGTTGAGGGTTAGATGTCTCACCAAAAGTCAATTCATCAGGTCGGTTGTAAGATGTCTCACCAATAATGGCAACTTCATTAGGTTGGGGACTTGATATCTTATTCATTATTAAATCGGTTAATTTTATGTCAGTACCTTTTAAAAGTATCTGAATTGCCATCTCTATGTCTAATACTCTTCTTTAATCTTATCTAACTCATAATAATGTATGCACGCATGTTCGGTTTTAATAAACTTAGCTAGCCCTACCTAACTTAAAAAGAGTTTTTTTTTCAGCCTGGATTAATATCGGAATCCCGCAACAAGACGTTTTGATATCTCAGAGGCTTCTTCACGATACGTTTGAGGTGGACAATGTTCTTATCGTCTATGACTTTTAAACCTAATTTTTTCTTAACTCTACGACCTAAATAACGAGGTTTTGTCTTATGCCTAACAGCTAGCGGGTTTTTTATATATAACGCCTTTCCTTCTTCATAAGAAATGGGTTCTTCCCAGTCTTTGTTAAGGAAGCACTTCTAGTGTAGAGCACATCTAGCTGCTTTATACCTTTTACGTTTTCCTATATCTGTTACGTTGCTATGGGTTGTTATTTTGATCTGCTGGTTTGGACTTCACAAATATATATTTTGGAAATAAACTTTTTCACTTATTCTTTAATATGGTAGCAGAGCGTTAACAATTAACATTGTTTAGTTGCAATAGTGGTAAAACTAAAGAGTTATGCAATCGTCCGGCGTAAAAATCGAGATCGGTCGACTCGACGGTATCACTAACTGGCAAACATGGCGATACAAGGTAAAATTACTACTGAAGAGTACTCCAGGTACGCTAGAAGCAATTGAAGGCAAGTTAATTAAGCCGAAAAATCCAGGACAAACGGCTAAAACTGAAGATTTACAAAAGTTTAAGAATGAAATGGATATGTTTCAAAAATGTGACAGTCAAGCACTTCTAATTCTTACTACGAATATGACTGAAGAAACTTTACAAAAGGTAATGCGATGTGAAACGTCATGTGAGATGTGGAAAGAGCTTCATAGGCTTTATGATGGAGCAAAGGAAGACAGGAGTTACGATCTCTGCATGAGGTTCTTCCGCTACCAGAAAAGCGAGGAGCATGATATGGCCACACATATTTCGACTCTCAAAACTGTTTGGTATGACTTGAACAATGAGATTGAAGGAAATGATCTACCAGAAATTTTATTAATATGTAAAATATTGGATACACTTCCTGAGCAATATTTCAATTTTAAGTCGAGCTGGCTGTTGATGAATAAGAGTGACAAAAATATAGAAAACTTGACGACACAAGTATGTACTTTTGAGAGATCTTTACATCAGAAGAATTTAGAAGAAAGCGGAAGTAGCAATGGACTTCTTATATCAAGAGGAGAGAAGCGCTACGTAAAACAAGGAATTAGCAAAAAGAAATGGAAGAAATGCAAATACTGTGGAGAAAGCTGTCAAAAAGTCACATCTTGCAAGAAGTGGATTGCGGACGGTAGACCTCCAAAACCTCCAAAGCAATCTTCAAAGATTGAGATGCTGACAGGCATAGCTCTAGCCTGCGAAAGTAAGAAAACAGATAAAGACTTGTGGTATGTGGACAATGGCGCGACAAGCCACGTCACTAATAGAAGAGATGTATTTCGCACCTTCGAAGTTTTTGACGAGCCACATAAAGTTATGACAGCCAATGGAAAGGTGATTGGAGCCATAGGAAAAGGCTCTATTCAACTTGAAGCTGATGTAAACGGTCACAAAGAATTACTGGTCTTAACAAACGTATGGTACGTTCCAAGTATTGAACGCAATCTATTTTCTGTGCTAGCTACACAAGATACGCTGAAGAATAGCATTTTTCAGTCAACTGCTCAGTCATGTTATGTGAAGAACGATGACAAAGTCATTTTAGTTGGGAATCGCTACAAGTATGGTGGTCTGTACAAACTCAAAGTTAAAGCACTGATGCCCGAGCTTGAGATAAATCAACTCACGACGCCACAGAATCTTCAACTATACATCTTGGACATCAGAACAAGAGACATGTAGCAAAACTGATACAAAGAGAGCTTGGAGTAAAAGTAGACTCAAGTTCTGCTGTTATCTGTGAAGGCTGCGTCTTCGGCAAGAGCCATAGGCAGAAGTTTGGAGAGAGACCAAGAGCAAACAAACCTGGAGAGCTAATCTGTACAGACGTTTGTGGTCCATTCCCTCACTCTATCTCCAAGTACAGATATTTTGTTCTGTTCAAAGACTCCTTCTCAAAATATCGATGGATCTACTTCCTGAGACAAAAGTCTGAAGTTCACGCTCGCTTAAAGGACTTTTTAGCAGAAGCAAATACTTCCGGACACGTCGTGATGGAGCTGCTAAGCGATAATGGAGGTGAGTTCGATAACGAACAAGTACGTAATACTTTGAGAAAATATGGCATAAAACAAAGATTTACGATGCCATACACTCCAGAACAAAACGGATCCTCAGAAAGAGAGAACCGTACAATTGTGGAGATGATAAGAGCACTGATGCACGCTCATGAAAAGATACCAGATGGTTTATGGGCAGAGATAGCTAAAGCCTCTGTTTACATATTAAATAGAACGGGACCTACTCCTATAGAAGAAAGGTCACCTCATGAGCTCTGGTACGGCAAGAAGCCCAAGATTAATCATTTAAAAATCATTGGAAGCAATTGCTATGTGCATATTCCAAAACAAAAGAGAAAAAGTAAGATTGGTAGGAAAGCTGAGAAAGGCATTCTTATTGGGTATGACGGTGATGAAGGATATCGAATTTTCAATGTAAAGGAATTAAAACTGATCAGATCTCGAAATGTTGTGTTTGATGAGTTACCTTCACTTGTGAAAACTAAGATTGACACAACTTCTGCAATACCTGAACCTAAAATAAACACCTACGAGCTGCCAATGCCTCTTACAGATTCTAAAATTATTTACGAAGAGAGTCATTCTCATCCACCTTCAGAAGCAAATGAAAGCGTCGAAGAAGATTTTGAGTCCTTAGAGGAAGATGAACCTGTAAATGACGAACCCGTAAATACGGAACCTTCGACACGACAACTGCGTGATCGTAGCCAGATCAGACCTCCACAACGGTTTGAGCAGTTTGTTAGCGAAGCTGTATCTATTCCTGAACCGACTACTTATCAAGACGTTTTGCGAAGCTCTGAAAAAGATAAATGGATCGAAGCAATGAACAATGAACTCAAATCTTTACAAGATAATCAGACCTGGGAACTGACTAACCTACCTAAGAAACGAAAAGCACTAAAATGCAAATGGGTATTTAAAATAAAAAAGAACCCTGACGGTACTGTCGATAAGTACAAAGCACGTTTAGTTGCTGTTGGATATTCCCAGAAGCAGGGAATTGATTACGACCAGACATTTAGCCCTGTTGCTAAAATGAGCACAATCCGAATACTACTAAGTATTGCTGCAAATGAGAATTTAAAACTCAGACAGTTTGACGTCTCTACAGCCTTCTTATATGGCACGGTCAAAGAGGAAATCTTTATGAGACAACCGGAAGGATACGATGACGGGACTGGTCGCGTTTGCAAACTAAAAAGAAGCTTGTATGGGTTGAAGCAGGCACCTAAATGTTGGAATCAGTGTATCCACGACTTCCTTATGGAGACAGGTTTCATCTGCAGCGAAGCGGACCCCTGTGTCTACATCAGAGAACGTGGACAAAAGAAGATAATGCTCGCGCTTTATGTAGATGATGGACTGGTGGCTGCGTCAGATGAGAAAGAGGCTGACGATTTCATTGAAAATGAATTAAAACGACGATTTAAAATCACCACGAAAGTACCGTCCTATTTTCTTGGCCTGGAGATAGAACAACACAAAGATTGTACTATAAAAGTTCACCAAACTGCTTACGCTAGAAAACTGATAGAAAAGTTTGGAATGAGCAATTGCAAGGCGGTTGGGACACCCATTATAAAATCCGGTAAAGGAGATAAGGAACAAGAAAATTCAGAAATGCAAGTTTTTCCGTATCGGGAAGCTGTTGGATCTTTGTCCTATCTGATGGTTGGAACTCGACCCGACATTGCGTATGCGGTTGGAGTAGTATCTCGAAATCTTGATAGACCTTCCAAAGGCAATATTCAACAGGTGAAGAGGATATTTAGATATTTGAAAGGGACCATCGATACTGGACTTGAGTACAATAAAGGTGAAAAGCGTCTCATCTGTTACAGTGATGCAGATCACGGCGGAGACGAAGCGAGCGGATGCTCAACAAGCGGGATTGTATGCCTGTATGCTGGCTCAGCAATATCCTGGCGAAGTTCTAAGCAATCCATGGTTTCTCTATCATCCACAGAAGCGGAGATAGTTGCAGCCAGTGAGGCTAGTCGTGAAATGGTTTGGTTGAGGAGATTGTTTCAAGATCTAAAAATCAACCTAGATACGCCTACTTTGCGAATCGATAATGTGCGACAGTGTGTATCCGAGAAGGATATAACCATAGAGCAAGTATCGACTGCAGAACAACTTGCCGACATTTTTACGAAGCCTGTTTACAAACCGAGACTGGTAAGGCTCTGTGAAGAGTTCGGCTTGAAGAAGAGGGAATGTTAAGGAAGCACTTCTAGTGTAGAGCACATCTAGCTGCTTTATACCTTTTACGTTTTCCTATATCTGTTACGTTGCTATGGGTTGTTATTTTGATCTGCTGGTTTGGACTTCACAAATATATATTTTGGAAATAACATTTTTCACTTATTCTTTAATATATTTGCATTCTGTATAGTTTTAGTCCGGTTACAGAGTAGTTTTTTGTTTATTTCATTGTATAATTGTTTGGCTATTTCCTTACTACATAGTTTTGAAGATAAGTAGCTTCTAAAGAAGATGGATCAAAATTGCCCCACGTCCTATAACAAAGTGGCATATCTCAAAAAAAAGATAGAAATGTATAAAAAAATATGGCATACTTCATAAGTTCATTTTTTTACACCTTCATATGAAAAAAATGCTATGAAAATAGTTCAGGCGCTGTGATGAAAAATTCGTTCGTATGAGTATTTATGGACCGATTTTAAAAATTCTTTTTTTTGTTTGAAAGGGTACCTCTCAGGTAGTCCGACTGCCATAAAGTCAGGTCTCCGGTCTCCAGGATCCTGGAGAAATGAAAGTAAAATCTCAAAAATAAGCTAATCTTTTTTCAATGAAGGTAGTTTTTAATATATTACATTTATTTTGATCAATCAACGATCAAATGACGATTATTTCCTCATTCATCTGATTATGAAAACGTGAGAATAAAAGCTTGAGCTTGAATGTTTGAATACTATACTTTATTATTATACAGTATTCAAATATTTCTTTGAATACAGTTTCAGTATTATTATACAGTATTCAAAGAAATATTTGAATACTGTATAATAATACTGAAACTGTTTCTTTATGTGTAATTAAAAAAAGCGCTTTAGGTGATTTAGTTTAAAAAAAGTAGTGGACTGGGAATTTAAGGAAACAAAGAAAAAAAAAGTCAATTTTCTATTGTTTATTAACTATTATACACACGTTACAACGAATTCGGACAGGACATGTGCAATAAATGGCGAGCTTAACTCACAGTTCGTCACGTCATTTTCTCAACATTCATTTATTAATTTTCTAAATCCCTTAAAACATGGTTCAAAAAACCTGCCGGGTGGTTTATTTCTTCGGGCTGGTTCCGCATCCAGCCCAAATAAAATATTACACTCATAACATGGGCGCATACCCCCAATGTCCTGCGCCCATGTATACAAGAACAACAGTATTCAACCATGGCATTCCTTCCTTCATTTCGTCTATTATAAAGCACATAGGTTTGGTACTCCTTTCTTCGGATATGCCGTGATTGAATCCTGCATCTCAACAGAACGTTATTTGGTATATCATTAACATTAATATTAATTCTTTCTGGATGTCTGTATATGTCGATATCATATACACCTGTTTCGTTTATATGTTCGCTGCAATAAGAGAGTGCGATTCTGGGGTGGTACGTACCAATAGATAGCATGATCAAATCTGCATACGATAAACTTGGGAAGTCGCTTACTTCTTCGCTGTTTGCATTTAGTCTTATGAAAGCCACTCTTCTTTGATTCAGGTTATTCTGTTCTACAAAATCTGCTAACAGATTTGGTTTATGCACGTTGCGGTTAATAGTTTCGATGAACTCTTCCGTGTATTGACTATCAGCAAATGGCTGTTGGAAGCAGTTTATTATTGCACCTGCTATTTTAAAATCGTCAAAAATGTGTGGCAAGTCACGATTAAATGTGCGGTGCCGAAACATTTTGAAATCCCTTTTAAGGCGGCCATTGATTGCTTCTACGACCCATCGACATATAGTGACGAGCCTTGATTTGTTGGAAGCTTCTGTGTTTAACTGTCTTTCACCTCGAACAGTTGATGGAGGCACATGCACTTGAAAACCGGATTCTTCTGCAACTGGGACAGCGTCACGGAAGCCTCTATCTAGCACTAAAACGTCATTTTCTTGAAAAAAATCTTGCCAAACATTGTCATTAGTTAAAAGCTGCCGCAGTATGGCTGCATCTGTAGTGGTAGCTGCGTACGGTCCGGCAATGTCAAGTATATGACCGTCTGCGCACACTATCATAAACGGCTTAACTAAGTTACGGTACTTATGGAGACTATAACTCTGGCGTTGAAACAAAAAGTTACTACTTTTTTCCACAAAAAGGTAAGTGCCGTCAAGAATAACGATCGCTTTAGGATCTTCTTCGCTACCAAATATGTGTTGAGGTAGTAACCTATTTCGTCTCACAACTTCATCCCGGGTTATGTGGTTGAATCCCATGTGCAGCGGCACGAAATCTGTCTTTAGACAGGATCTTGCTCTTCTTATTTTACGAGCTACGGTGGATTTGGAAAATCCAAATATAGTACCGATTCTTGTGTTGGGTTCCCCATTTCGGATCTTGCACAAATACACACCTAAATCTTGTTTCGGAGTTGAAGACCGTTCTTGGAGTGATGGAACTGCATTTAATAATATGTTGAAGTTTTCATGGTTTAGGCCCGTCCAAAACTTCAGATCATTTTCTGATATTTCGTCTATATTTTCGAAAACAAGATTGCATCTGTTCTGTCGGTCTCTTACGAACATGTTAATTATGTCCTGTACACATTCAGCAGTGATTTCATTTTGATCATGAATTATCTGTTCACTCAACTCTTCAATAGAAAGTGATCTTATGTGTTGCTGGCACATGCGGGCTCGTGAAGGTATATACAGATTGTAGTAACTCAGGAGATGCACTTTTATTACATTTGACATAACGCCAAGTTGTTGGTTGTTGCAGTTAGCAATCATGCATCGACGGGACGTATTGGCGGCTCTAGTTAATCCAGGGACTACTATAGAAGCCTGAGCTGGTACTGGTTGAGCAGGTGGAGGTCTATTTAGAGTAGCTTCAATTCGGACCCAGCACGTATGGCACACAAATCTCGTGCCATCAAACGCGATCTTTAAAATAAATAATTCTGGTTAGTTTCTTGCTCAAAGCATACACTCCAATGGCTCTATAATACACTATATATGAGAAAATGAATATTATATTATCTGAACACTTTTAGGTTTTCGCAGTTGTTATTATAAACACACATTTTTACGGTTTTACGCGCGATGTTAATAAATAATTCATATCGCGCGTAAAACCGTAAAAATGTGTGTTTATTACATCATTATCTACCTATTAAAATAATAGTTTTGCTATTCGTCGCGGGGGTAAGTTCATTAAATCAAAGATAATGTTTATAAAGTACAAAACATACCTCTTGTGGTGGTTGTATGTTGCGTAGGATAAATTCTGCAATGTTTCGTCGTACTTCCAAAATATTTGCGTTAAGAACATGTCTTTGACGTCCTCGTAGTATTGGATGTTGGCATGAAACACAATGATTGTGCGCTTCTATGTTATGAGCAGGAGCTGCTTCACCCGCTTGTTGGGCTATACGATGGTTAATCAAACGCCAACAAGAATTACATATTGATCTCGTTCCGTCAAACGGTACCTGTCAAAAAAATAATTGTTCAGAAATGAATAACGTTGCTCGCATCCTGCTCTAGACTAGTCTCGATATGCGCCACTCTAAAAATACATATTTCCTACAGCCCGTAAATCTGGTTTCAGGTGTTTTAGGTAGGTATTTTTCGAGTTCCGCGTGTCGAGACTAGTCCATAGCAGAAGTGAAAACATAATATATTTGTTTTGACACCTTTTAATGTAGGTACACATTTTAATATTGCTACAATAGAACACTACAACTACGTATACTATAAAAAAGTTATTGCAAAAAAGTGCATACCGCTTGGTCAATATGTTCACGGAAGTCCGGTCGTGATAATAAGAATTCTGCATTCAAAATATGTCTATGACGCCGCCGCCGCCGTAGCGAGTGCTCACACACAACACAATTGTTCTCCATTCCACCAGTGTTTTACACAATAGTAGTGAAGAAATCTTACATTTAAAAAACAGAAACCAAATCACTAGGCAATTAAATATTCGTCTTTCTCATTAATGTCCACGTGTTTCAAACGACGTTTTACAATACACTGAACGGTCTTGTCGTCGTGTATTTTTAAAGAAACTAATTATTTTTCGTAAATAAAATATATTTTTATCGTTCTGTTTTCTCCTGTCTTTCAAGTCTTCTTCTTTTTTCCTCTTGTCATCAGTCATGTTATTTTTATAGTCTGCCAGTCGGTTTCGTTACTGTGGAGGTTGGACGGCCCCGACATCCCCACCTCCAGTATCAGAAAACTGATACTCAAGATGAGGGGCGGACGTCCAGCCTGCACAGTTTCGCCACAGGTCGCGTGTAATGTCCTTGTCCAGTCTTAATGTCAACCACTCGGATACGGTCATCTTTCCCTCGGTGCAGCTTTGTCACAACTCCTAGAGGCCACAGGTTCCGAGGGAGCTGGTCATCTACAATAACTATGACGTCGCCTTCAGCAAGAGCCGTTGAAGAAGGTCGGAACCATTTTTCTCGTCTAGTGAGAGTCGGCAGATACTCTCTGACCCAACGTTTCCATACGAGGTCTGCCAGTTTTTGTGCTTCACGCCAGCTTCTTCGAAGAAGATCCCCATTGTCGAAAATTCCAGCAGGGTAATAATCAAATTCAGCCTTAGCCAACAGAAAGTCATTAGGCGTAAGTGGAAGGTCGTCGGCGTGGTCAATAGGTACGTACGTCAATGGTCGGGAATTAATCATCTGTTCCGCCTCACTCAGCAGGGTTAGCAGTGTTTCGTCAGAGGGTGCTCTGTCCTTGAGCGTTACCCTGAGTGCCGTCTTCACCGAGCGTACAAGGCGCTCCCAACAACCACCCATGTGGGGAGCGTTTGGCGGAATAAACTTCCATTTCATAAATCTAGTGCTGCCGAACTTCAGCAGCACGTCTCTGTCTATGGCAAGAACAGATCGCTTCAGCTCTTTGTCTGCCCCACGGAAGGTAGTGGCGTTGTCCGTCCACATTTCTTTTGGACATCCACGTCGGGCCATGAATCTGCGAAGAGCCATGATAGCGCTGCTTGTGTTAAGACTATGTACCACCTCGATATGTATAGCCCGTACCGTTAGGCAAGTAAACAAAGCCACCCACCTCTTTTCATGTCGGCGTCCGACCTTGACCGTCAACGGTCCAAAATAATCAAGGCCGGTGCAGGTAAAAGCTCTGTGTCCTCCGGTAAGTCTTGCAAGAGGCAAGTCGGCCATCAAGGGCGGTGAGGGTTTGGCTCTCCTGTTTTTGCATTCCTGACAAATGTTCCATGTAGACTTGACAGCAGTTCGCCCATCAAGTACCCAGAAGCGTCTCCTAACTTCGTTTAAAACACGTTCTCTGCCCGTATGAGCAGATTGTTCATGGTAGTGCATCAAAAGAAGTTTAGTTATCCTGTCTTTTGGATGTAAAATAATGGGGTGCTTCATATCGTCGTCTACATCTGCTGCACTAATCCTCCCACCAACACGAAGAATGTCGTATTTGTCTAAAAACGGGCTCAATTGTCGAAGAACGCTGTCTGACGTCACCAATCCAGTTCTTTTAATATTCTCTATATCCGCTGAAAATGTTCTTCGCTGACTTTCTTTAACCCTTAAAGTCGCAAGATATGTTTTGCAAATAAAAACAACTAAAATCATTTTAAATGGTTTATTAGGCATATAAAGCAAATTAGAAAAATACAAAAAAAAATCTAAAAATAATATTTTTTGGAAAAACATATGTATAAAATACCATACATTGCCACACTCGCTGAAAATAATAAGACATTAGCAATGTATAGCATACTATACATAGCAACTTATTACTACTTCGTGTGGTATGCCATGAAACAGTTTCTACCCTTAACATAACATAGATGTACTTTGCATTTAGTGCAGATTGTACTCGCTTGACCTCCTCTACAATATTTACACCTTTGATACCCGGTCAACTGAGGCCAATGATCATATTTATCGAACCGCACATCATCAACAGGCCTCTCGGCCATAGGTTTCTTGATCTTTTTCTTTTCAGGAACAGATTCAATATCTTTCACAGGCACTATTCTGTCACGTTTCAGAAGTCCAGCATAGATTTCGTAACGAAAATCTTTTAGGCGATCTTGCTTTCTCTTCTTATTTATTTGTATATCATGTCTACGACGTAACAGCCAAGCATTATTTACACATATGTCCACCAATTGGGAAAAAATGTTCATATACCACCTGTGTGATTTTATACCCGTGCGGTATAATGCAATTAGCATATCCGCCAAATCCACACCTCCCATATGGCGGTTATAGTGTTTGACGATTTGTGGACATGATACGTCCACACGACTTTTCGTCTCTTTGCTAAAACGTTTTATCTTTTCAAGAGGAAAAGCGTCAACATAAGAACTTACCAGCCTGACATGCTTGTTGTCAAACCACTTGACAACACTCAATTTATTTTCATTGCATACCACTTGGGTAAATGCCCCTCTTCCTTTCTTTTTCAGCAATTTGTCGTTAGTCATTTTACGTTCTGCATCTTTCAATCTGTTTTTCCTAACAGTACCCAAACTAAATATACCGTAATTTTCTCGTAATATATATACCAGTTCCAAAGACGTAAAATAGTTGTCGAAATATACGACGGAACATGCCTTTTTTCTTATTGTTTTGCATAAAGCTAAAACTATTTTCCCTCCAACACCCAAGGACTCTTCTGCATTGCTAAATTGCACGCCTCTAAACGTATCATCGCCACCGTAAAGAAGAAAGTCGTAGATTATACCAGACACACCTGCTCTAACCAGATTTTTAAAACCCCACTTACTTGGTTTATTGGGGTTATACTGGCGACGACTACCTGCTTTTTTGCCTTTGTATGGTATAACCATCTCATCAATACTGAAAGCATTTTCTTCTTCGACGGATAAACATTGAGCTCGAATGCTGTCAATTAGGGGTCGTACTTTATAATACCTGTCCGAAGTATCCGCTTGAGTATTGTCTGTAAAATGAATAAATCTTCTTATTTGCTGAAAACGCTTCAAGGGCATAACATCTGCGATTTTGCCGTACCTAAACGACGATTTCCAATAGTCTTTATATGACGGTAATACTACTATACCCATAAGAATGTTAATGGCAAGAAAATCTAATAATTCCTCTTCTGAAACTTTGATTGATTTTCCAGTTTCTTGCACGCTGTACAAATTGGTATTCGTCATTATATGGCTCATCATATCTCGATGAAAAAAACGATAAAAATAGTCTAAGGGTGACCAATCAACCGGAACTTCATCTTCAAACGTAGGATCAGATATATCGGCTCTGTGTTGAAATGACACTTTCTTCCAACGGAACCGCAAGTTAAGCCTTTTGATTCTGCGTCTTTTCACTCTATTTACGGAAACAGAAGGCGCAGTACGTTTTCTTTGTCCACGTGTTCTCAAAGGTGTGGCCATCGCCATGGAAGTAGATGGTTGAACAGAAGGTACAGAACGCAACGAAGAAATTGAAGGTATGGCGTCATAGTTGCATTGCGTAGGGCTAGGGAATACTTCGTTCAGGATTGGTGTGAGAGGTACTTGAAAAGTCTCTTGCTCAACATCAGAATGGGCTTCTGTACATGTTTCCACCTCTTCTTCTGAAGGATTAGTTGATGTAGTGGGGCTGCCGAGAATGTTGAGCCTTTCAAATGACGAATCTAGAGATGGCGCTTCTGAACTCTCAACTGATCTAGCTTCATCACCACTACTTAATCCATCACTAGCATCAGAATCAGCATTTTGCGCAGGAACTAAAGACAATATGCGTCTGGCTCTTCCGTTCATGGTTGTCTAAAACAAAAAAACCAACATGCAGGCCAACCATCACCCAAATAAAAGCCAAAAAGTTATTTTATGCGGCATGCGGAACTCTTATCACACCACATCAACAAAAATTTGTTAGTTCCATGTTAGTAGCAATGTATAATATTCTATACAAATGTGAACAGTGTTTATTTGTGGCGATTGTAGCATTGTATAGTATTCTATACAAATAAAAATAAGGGTAAATAGTAGCGATTGTAGCATTGTATAGTATACCATACATGGATAGAAACAAGAAAAAATAATCCAAAAATGACAATTTCGAAATAATTTACGTGATAAAATAGTTAGAATAACTATTCACCTTTATGATTTATGCATTAGAAATCTAAAATGAGTGATAAAATCACGAAAATAAATAAAACTTACCTGGACAACTATTTCTGGCCGCGGTTTGTTCGTTATTTTTCACAACTGATTTAAATTTACCACAGATTAGCTATGTGTTGTCATTTTGATTTAAAACGAAACGTTCAGAAATGTCATTCGTAATGATTCATTGCAAATAAAATGAGTAGAAGTTTAGTAACATTTTTCTAAAGTCAGACGTATATTATATTATACAAAGTCACTTTAAGGGTTAAGTATCTGTCGCTGTGCTGATTCTATTTCATCAACAATCAGCTCCCTTTGTCGTCGACTGTCTTTTTGTAACCAGTTGTAGCAGGCTCGCTGAACCCATGCTGTGCTCCTAACTAGTCGCCAGTATTTTGAAAAACGTTCATCATCTGGCAGAAGGGAGTCAGGCTGTGAGATCACTAAAACCATCTTAACTTCTATGTCATCTTCATTAAGACTGATCTCATCTTCAGATTCTTTGGGCCAGCAATCATCTGGTTGGCGTAGAAATTCTGGTCCAAGCAGCCACCTAGAACTGTCTTCAATCAAGCCGTCACGCGTAGCATCATCTGCAGCGTTCATGGCTGACGGTACCCACCTCCAGTCGTGAATCTCCGTGAGTTCTGCTACCTCGCTTACACGATGCGCTACGAAGGGCTTGAAACGTCCGATGTCAGACCTAAGCCAACTGAGAACGGTCTTTGAGTCAGACCAATACCACGTCTTCGAAATCTTCAACCACGGCGTGTCAATATACATTTTTACCACCTGAGCGAGGCGCGCACCCATCACGGCAGCCTGCAATTCTAGGCGGGGGACGCTCAGTATCTTGAGAGGAGCTACCCTTGCTCGTGCCATAACCAAAGATACGTGCCAAGCGTCGTAGGTCATCTTTTGTCGTAGGTATGCAACAGCGCAGAAGGCCTGTGAACTGGCGTCACAAAATATATGAAGTTCCACCGGACCGTCATTTTCGCAGGCGTCAGTCATCAGCCATCGTGGTACTTTGATGGTCGACACGCGTAAGAGTTCTTTGAGCCAAAGTTGCCACTTGTCTAGGTGGTGAGCCTCAACTTCATCATCCCATCCTATCTTTGATTTCCAGATGTTTTGAAAAAGGATTCGAGCTTTGACTGTTATAAATAAAAGGAACCCTAGAGGGTCAAAAACGGACATAATCAGTCGGAGTACTTCACGCTTTGTAGGTCTCTTGTTGCCTGACTTTATGTCGTCGTTTATCTTGTGCAGGTTCAGCAGAAACGTGAAGTCATCTGAGTCCGGGTCCCAATTCACACCAAGTACGCGCTCGATATGCTCTTCTTTGGCATCTGAAAGCATTTTGACGCCAGCCAGAGCTAATTTGTCCTCGGGTAGATGTCTGAGAAAGTGCTTGGAGTTAGACATATAATTCCTCATATTAAATCCACCTTGTGCGTGCACCTCATTCACGTCATTGACTATTCTCACGGCTTCTTTGTCACTATTTACAGAATAGATAAAATCATCTACGTAATGATGATCAGTGATCGCTTTGACAGCTTCAGGATGTATAGATTCGAAACTACGGGCATTTAGATTCTTTACGTACTGCGCAGAAGATGGAGAGCATACCGCACCGAAACTCATTACATTCATAACGTACACGTCGTTTCCCCACAAAAGTCGTTGCGCCTGTTTATCCTCACTACATATGAATTGATGGATGATCCTGTAAAATTTTTAAAGCACTGATGACTTCTTGGGTTTTGATTTTTGCTTTGGTCTTCCGCGCATATGCTGCAATATTTATTCTTGATGCCGAGGAACAAAATTTTTTTTGTTTGTCTGCCAATTATGGCTGCAGCTCCTGATAACGCTGAGTAATTCTTTCTGTAAGACCTTTTACTCCAGCATCCATCTACAACAACATCAATAATGGGAATATCATCTTTTCTGACGTGACCTTTTTCTAAAGCGATGTTTTTTTCTTCTTCAGCAGCTTCATTCATAGATTTGATGTGCTTTATCAAAGGTGTCAGAAACTATATTGTGACGTTTCTGGTACACAGGCTCAGTCATCACGGGCAAGTCAAGTGCTGATAAAAATTCTTCTAACTGTGAATATCCTATACCAACTGAAACTGCACCTACGACCGCTGCAGTATTAATATCCATATCCCCAGTGACATTACAAAGAAAAAAAAGATCTTTGCACATTAAACATTCTAATGTATACTTAGAAGCAAGCCCAACGCGTTTCTCTCCTATTATTTTCAGACTTTGTATAACGCAGTTTAAAGCACCATGGCTGCCTATTTCTTGTATATTAGAAAAAAACCAATGTATGTCTATTACTCTTCTTCCGGATACAGTTTTTATTTCCGTCTGTGATTGTTCTTCTTCAACAATCCATGTTTCATCTTGTTCAAGCTAAAACAAAAATTCTTGTTAACAAAACGTTTGATGTCACAAATAAAAGTATCACACACACACAAACAGTATCTTATAAGTTCGTACAGCCGATACAAAGTTTAGAAAATATGCTTGGCCTAATTAATAAAATAATAATAATAAATAATAATATTCCACAACTATCACACAACGCCATCTAGTCCCAAGCTAAGCAGAGCTTGTGTTATGGGTACTAGACAACAGATAAACATACTTATATATTTCTAAATACATACATATTGTAGATAAATTACACCCAGACACAGAACAAATGAACGCGCTCATCACACAAACATTTGTCCTGGGTGTCCTAAATCCATAGTAGTTCAGTTAGCATCACCTAGGCTGCGCGATCAACTTTTAGCCTCCGTTATTAAATACAACCTAAATAACCCGCAGAATAAACTTAATTGTGGACATCTTGGATTTGCCAGCCAGAAATCACCTGTCTACGTTGTTGAACACCTTTCACCTAGCAACAAAACCCTTCACGCTGCGGCCAGGATCAAGGCCAGGGAATTGAACTACAAATACGTTTGGGTCAGAAATGGCAAAATATTTGTGCGAAGAATAGACGGAGCAGAATACATACTCATCAAGAACACAGATAGTCTAAGTAAAATCAAGTAATTGGTCTTATAATAATGTCATGTCGTAGTACCTATCTATGTTTTAAAATTCACCAAATTAACAATCTATTACCAAAATTGTAGAGGTCTGAGAACTAAAACTAACACATTTTATGTTAACCTATGTTGTATGAATTATGATGTATTAATTTTAACCGAAACCTGGCTTAATAATAGTGTACTCAGCAGTGAACTGTTTGATGATAGATATGTTGTTTACAGAAGAGATAGGGAGACATCAGGCTTCCATCCTAATAAGGATGGAGGCGGAGTCCTGATTGCTGTTTCAACCAAAGTCAGTTCAAAGCGTATTTATAAATGGCACAGTAATTGTGAAGATCTTTGGGTTACCATTGACATTTCGACTGGACATAAGTCACGACAGTTGGCTCTCTGTGCAGTCTACTTACCTCCACCTGTATCTATGTCTTCCAACAATTGACCACTTTATAGAACATTTTGATAACGTGTTTGAGACTTCAAATATCCCGGTTTGCATATTGGGGGATTTTAACTTGGGCAAAATAGATTGGGCTCCGGGTGCCGTTAACAGTTCGCTACCTGGCACTTGTTTGAGATTATTAGAGTTTATGAACGTCAGTAGACTCTCGCAGTACAACTTTGTACAGAACTGTTCTGCGCGTACCTTGGATCTGGTTTTGTCAACCTTATCTACATGCACTGTGAGTGAAAGCAGTAGCTCTTTAATTCCCGTTGATAAACTGCATCCTCCGCTTGAGCTTATTGTGGCATTGGGGAAAGAACCCAATCTCCCATACAATAGTTTCTACAACAGAAAAAACTTTCATAAGGCAAATTACGAACAGATTAAAACGTATATTAACTGATGACTGAGATGACTGGAATCAACAATTTGCTAATAGTAAAGATGCAGATAGTATGTTGAAGGTGTTCTATGACGTGTTAAATAGTGCAATAGATAAATTTGTCCCAAATTGTAAGTCAATGACTAGCCGTTACCCTCCAATTCCAGAACTTGATAGTGATACTCTTCTCAAAAAGCTGCAAAGTGTTAACATCAGGAAAGGAGCGGGTCCTGACGGAATCCCACCACTGTTTATTTTAGCCTGTGCATCAGCCCTGGTTACCCCGTTATTAAAAATATATAAGGTGTCGCTAACCACTGGAATATTCCCTTCTGAGTGGAAAAGGGCCAAAGTCGTTCCTGTACACAAGTCAGACAATAAAGACACAATTTCCAACTACCGTCCTATCGCGGTTCTCTCCACGTTAGCCAAGATTTTTGAGTCATTGATCTGCCCTTACATCCAACGGCATTTCAGACTTTACCTCAGTGATCACCAACACGGTTTTGTTGCCTCGAGGTCTACTGCGACAAATTTGCTGGCTTTCACGGAATCCCTAATTGAATCCATTGACTCAAATAATCAATTTGATGTATTGTACACTGATTTCAGCAAGGCCTTCGATAAAATTCCTCACTCCATACTAATTCAAAAACTAGCAACCTATGGTATCACTGGTCCCTTGCTGAAGTGGCTACAATCATATCTGTCACGGCGTGAATTTTATGTTGTCGTTAACGGCTTTCGATCTGCCAACAATTACTGCATGACTTCCGGCGCCCCACAGGGGTCACACCTTAGGGCACGCCACGATAGTGGCGGTAAGTCCCCTCTTTGAGGAGGTTGGAGAGGCGCCACGGCGTCCTCACCTTCCGCCTGACGCAGGTCCTCACCGGACACGGATGTTTCGGGAGGTACCTGCACCGAATCGGGCGGGAGGAAACGCCCGGGTGCCTCCACTGCGAGGATCGACCGGAGGACACGGTGGAGCACACGGTGGAAGTCTGCCCTGCGTGGGCGGAGCACCGCCGTGTCCTCGTAGCGGCGATCGGCGGCGGCGACCTCTCGCGTCCGGCCCTGGTTCAATCCATGGTCCGGAGCGAGACGGAATGGGAAACTGTCACCTCCTTCTGCGAAGCAGTCATGCTGGCGAAGGAGGTGGCGGAACGAGAGAGAGAGAGAGCCTCTCTTCCCGGCCGCCGCGGGAGACGCACCGGGCGTCGGGGGCCACGTGGTGGCTACCGGCCACCGTAGATGCGGGCCTGTGGACGGTTAGCTATGGGCTAGCTAACCGTCGACGGCGCGTTCGTGATCCACGCGCGCCTCAAAGAGATGTCAGCAGCAGAGAGGGGCCCGCAAGGGCCGAAGCCTGCCGGGGTTGCGGGACTGTTCGAAAGAGATACCGCGGCCCCGGAACGTAAAGGGCAAGGAAGGAACATGGATGGGTTTTAGTCAGTAAGAGTCTGACACTCCCTCCTGCTCCGCCCAGAGTGGGAGAAGTCATTTGATGATTTCCCATCCTAAAAAAAAAAAAAAAAAAGGGGTCACACCTTGCTCCCATATTATTCATCATTTATATTAACGACTTTCCCCACTGCTTTTACTTTTCCGACTGTTTTCTTTACGCTGATGACTTAAAGTTTGCACGTAGAATCGAATCACCAAGGGATATCGCGCTTCTACAAGAAGATCTGAACAGAGTTGTTGAATGGTGTGAAACTAACAAAATGGAACTAAACTTAAAAAAATGTTATCATCTGTCCTTTACAAGAAAGTCTCATCCAACACACTCGGAGTACTTTATAAGAAATAAAAGAATTCAAGAAGTGGATGCAGTTAGGGATGTGGGAGTACTTTTTGATAAAAAGGTGACCTTTGTCCCCCATATCGAGAACATCATTAGTGAGTGACGTCACGGATGTCAATCAGCCATTAGCTCTTTGTGTTTTCCTCTCGAATAAATAATAAAAAACACAGTGTAAATCGCTTAAGTTGTTGTGTAAATAGTTTGTAAACACCTCTGCCAGTGCAACTTACAAGTAACATTACTGTCTAGCATTTATTTGCCGTGTAAATATTTAAAAAAAAACTCAAATAAAGTTTTAGTGAACCCACCAAGTACTTAAGTACCCGAAACCCAAAGTGAATGAATTGGCAGTTTTCTGGGGAACGGAATAAGCCTGTGTTCTTAACATCAGTGTGCGCGGACCTTTACTCCGACTAAATACAGAATGGAGGAAGTATCATTTATTTTATGTAAATCAATTTAATAACTTGTATTTAGATATCCATCTTTAAATTTACTTTAAATTAATTTGAACTTTATTATTAAAATGGAGTCAAACTTTTGTTACAAAGTTAAAACGGCATGTCCCCATTAGGTGTTGCTTGGAACTATTACGTTTATTATGAAAATAATTTATTGAAGTCACACAATTTAATAAATCAGTCGCGCGCGCGCACCGGTGCACGCTGGCTGTGTGTCCCGCGCGCTCCCTTATCGTAGACGGTATTCGAGATGGCCACTAAATTATTAAAGTGTTCAACGTGCAACATTGTAATTAACGAGGTGTTAGCATTCGTGAATAATAAGATTGACGTAATGGATGAAGATAGTTTGGCTCGTATTTGTATCAGTGCATTCTCAGAAAGTGATATTTTAAATGCTAAGAATTTATTGTTTGAATCCTTGTCCAAAAAGAAGAAACAACGGAAACGCGATGGAAAAACTTTGCGTAATATAGATGACATCATTTGTGTGTTGAAAGAGACGGACCCGGAAGAAATTCCAACTTTTGTAGCTCGGGATTTGCAAAAACTCCCACCGGTTCTGTTTGATCATGTAGACGTGACGAGAATTCTAAAGGATCTATTAAAATTGCAACAGGATGTTAACCTAATCAAAAGTAATTATGTCACAAGTGAACAATTAGAAATAATAAAATGTGACATCCAGAAATCTAGGCAAACGTCACCAAATGATAAGTTTGAATGCAACGTAAACAAACGCCGGGGCGCCTGTTTGTTGGACAGCTTATCATATAATAGTGGACCTATGGGATTGCTTCCTTTGTGTGATGACACGATTATAGAACCCTCAACATCGTCTCCTACACCTAATTCTGGATACCGTGATATTCAAATCATGCAAAATCAATCAGCTGTGCAGGGTAATTCTATACATCGACAAAATCAACGCGAATCGGGTAGCCGGAGCGCAATAGCGAACAATGTTGCGGCCGCGGTGACTCAGACGGGCGCGGGCGAGGTGAATCACGCGCCGCTGCCTGCCGCCGCGGCTCTCAGTGCGCAGGCACTCAATACGGGCCTGCGACACACGGACCGCCAGTTTGGAAAGACGATGGCTGACGTAACAAGAGAAGGGCAATGGAAACCTATAGTTGAAAATGAGGAATGGACGTTAGTCCAAAGGAAAAGGTTAAGGAATAGATTTGAAGGAAAAAGGGGAAATGCAGTTTTGGAACCGGATGAAAAATTCAAAGCAGCTGATGTGAAAACTCCTATATACATATATAACGTAGGAAAAGAAGTCAGTGAAAATGATATTATAGAATACATTAAAAAACGAGCTAGTATTAATGTTTCAGTGGAGAAGGTCAATATGAAAGTCTCAAAAGACTATCAATCGTATAAAATTTTTGTATCAAAGTTTCATTTAGATAAAATTCTTAAAGACGATTTTTGGCCAGAAGGGATTGCCTATAGACAATACATACAATTTAGGCCCAGATTCCGTGATCATAAAACTTCAACAAATGGCGACAACTAAGTTGGTCAGTTTTAACTGCAAGTGTGTCAGACGGTCGATTGAATGCATAAGGAGACTGTGTTGTACCGCGGACATTATTGCGTTACAAGAGACATGGTTGTTACCGCACGATATTCCTTTCCTAGGCACTATAAATGACTCATTCGCCTTTACTGGAAAATCTGCCGTGGATACGTCAGCTGGGATTCTGAGAGGGAGGCCATACGGAGGCGTGGCTTTGCTCTGGAGAAAAGCTGTCTTTCCGGCGGTTTCAATCATACCGTGTAATAGTGTACGACTTATTGCGATTAAAATAGTGAATCAGGATCGTTCAATATTAGTGTTCTCGGTGTATATGCCTACAGATTCTATTGATAATTTGCCACAATTTACAGACTGCTTAAGTGAGATGTGTTCGATCATTGAAAACAATAATATAGAAACAGTTTATATACTGGGGGACTTTAACGCACACCCAGGTGAGTTGTTTTCAAATGAGTTACGTGATTTTTGTTGTGAACAGTCGTGGTCATGTATCGATATGGACATGTTATCTAGTGATACTTTTACGTTTGTAAGTGACGCGCACGGGTGCCGGCGCTGGCTGGATCACTGCCTGGTGACCAGCGCGGCGCGGGCATCAGTGCGTGCCGTCACTGTTTTGTATGACACATATTTTTCGGATCACTATCCATTACAGATTGAATGTGATATTAATCGAATTTGTCAAAAGACTAACACCGTAATAAGTAATAGTGTCTGTAGTACTGTTGTGTGGGGTGACCGTAGTAGTAACCAAATAGAGTTGTACACGAATTTATGTAATACTAAATTGAGAGATTTAGATTTTCCTCAGGAGTTCCATTCGTGTGCAGACAAAATGTGTAATGATGATAGTCACAAATTGATATTAAGAAACTTGTACTTAGATATTGTGAATATTCTATCGGAAGCTGCTACGGGTAGTTATATAAATAAGCACAGTAAACGAAGGTCTGTACCTGGATGGAACAAGTATGTGAGTGAAGCTCACAGGGAGGCTCGACTTTGTTTTCAAATGTGGTTATGGTACGGTAAACCAAAAACAGGAAATATTTATCATGATATGTGTGAATCGAGAAAAATATTTAAGTCTAAATTGAAGTTTTGTCAAAACAACGAGCAACAGATTAAGATGAATATTATCGCTGAGCAACACAAAAATAATCAATTCAAGAAATTTTGGAAATCTACTAAAAGGCTCAATCCAAGGTCGGGCCTGCCTGTGAGTGTCAGTGGTCTACATGACCCACACGACATAGCTAATGCCTTTCGGCAGAGTTTCAAGGTGGACCCACCTCCTGTACCTCCTGCGGTGTCTCAGATGCTCGAGACTGGGACACATGGTGATAAAGTTAGGTTAAGATTCCAGGCAAAGGAAATATCTAATGTTATTAGTAATATGTCTAGAGGAAAGTCTCCTGGCCACGATAGTCTCAGTATCGAGCATCTGAAGTACGCCGGTATCCACCTGCCGAGGGTGCTTGCTCTGTTTGTCAATTTGTCACTTTCGCATAGCTACTTACCTGAGGAGCTCATGCGTACACTGGTTGTTCCTATAATAAAAAACAAAACAGGTGATCCGTCGGACCTGTCAAACTACAGGCCTATCTCACTAGCCACCATAACTGCTAAGGTTTTGGACAGCCTGCTTGATAAACAGCTGGTGAAAAATATACATTTACACGACGCACAGTTCGGCTTTAGACCAAACCTATCTACTGAAAGTGCTATTTACTGTCTCAAGCAGACTGTTCACTACTACACGGCAAGGAACACGCCTGTGTATGCATGTTATTTAGATCTCTCCAAGGCATTTGACCTTGTAAATTATGATGTTTTATGGAGCAAACTTCACAATGTTGAGGGACTCCCTGCTGAATTAATTTGGTTGCTTAAATATTGGTACAGTAATCAAGAGAATACTGTTCGATGGGCAGGCACTTTATCTGAAGTGTACAGGTTGCAGTGTGGGGTGAGGCAAGGGGGGTTGAGCTCGCCATGCCTCTTCAACCTGTACATTGATGGTCTGATTGGGGAGCTCAGCGGCGCCGGTCTCGGATGCTCGATAGACGGAACTTGCATAAATAACATAAGTTACGCTGACGATATGGTGCTGTTGAGTCCCTCAGTCAGAGCTTTAAGGTGTCTTTTGAACATTTGTGAGGCGTATTCGGAGGCTCATGGGCTGAGATATAACGCCAAAAAAAGTGAATTTATGATATTTAAGGCGGGAAAAAAACAATATCGTGCGCCCGTGATCACTCTTTGCGGCTCACCACTTAAACAGGTGAGTAAGTTTAAATATCTTGGTCACTGGGTCACCGACGACTCGTCGGATGTTATGGACATCGAGAGGGAACGAAGGGCGCTGTCTGTGCGGTGTAATATGCTCGCTCGTAGGTTCGCACGTTGTACAAGAGACGTAAAAATTACTTTATTCAAGTCATACTGCCAGACACTGTACACGTGCGGGCTATGGGTGAATTATACGCATCGCGCGTACAGCGCCCTTCGCGTCCAGTATAACAACGCCTTCAGGGGAATGGTGGGGCTGCCGCGGTGGTGCAGCGCATCTGCCATGTTCGCGGAAGCGCGCACACAGGATTTTTTCGCTGTGATGCGCACGCGCTGCGCCTCATTGCTGAGTCGAATGCGGATCAGCTCTAACGTTCTCCTGAAGACCTTGTCTGAACGGTGGGATTCACCAATGCTGCAGGCGTGGATGGGGTTGCACTCTCTTTGCAACAGGAGATGAGTGGCTCCCCTTTCATGCCGATTACTTTAGTTTAGTTTAATTTTCTTTTCTTTAGTTTAGTTTAATTTTCTTTTCTTTTGTACGTACTAACATTATTTTTAAGAATGTAAAGTTAATACTAACAAAATGGAACCTGATTTCCGAAATAAACGATTATTATTATTATAAATACATGGAGAGATAAATTGGTAAGCATGGTAACGAGAAAGTTTAATTTAATTTATCTGTAAAAGTTTTTTATTTTTGCCGTGACGAAAGATTGTCCCGAAAATTCGAGTATCCATCGTCACGACGGCCAAATATTACCTTAAGTTAAAAAAAAATATGTGAGTGTGTTAAGTTTTTGAGTGAAACGAAACGCCAAAGACCATAGAGCATAGAGCGAAACTCAAATCAAGTGATTGACATTGACAGCTTGTCACTTCTTTTACATCAAGGACGAAGACCGGCGCCGTGTGTTTTTTGAGGTTATCCATAATCACAGCGTTTTTTGGTATGTATTTCATGAATTTTAAATCGTTTTAGCTTTTATATGATTCATATAAATATGTAATCTTTACGGTAAAGTATTTTTTTTATCTAAGTGTTCGCTATGCACGATTTGTAACAATCTTATTCAAAAATTGTATACTTCGTCACACGTATCCTTCGGCACAGGTAGAATGTGACGATGGAGACATGAAAGTGACGAAGGTTACATTTATGGAAGATTTCATTTATAGGACGCTACATATAAGTCCCTACTTTCTTTTCTTTTCAGAAATAAATACCTATAAGCCATGCCGTTGTCAGCAGCTGAAAGGCAACGTCGTTGCAGGTTGAAAAAAAAGCAAGACAAGGACAAATATGAAGAATATTTACAGAAGGCAAGAGATCGCTATCATAAAAGCAAAACGCTAGTGAAAGATATGAATGACAGAGAAAAAAGATTGGCGAACAGAAAGTGGAAAATAAAGCAAAAAAAGTACAGAGATAAACAAAAGGAACAGGAAAAAACGTTAGAAGCTTATACTCCACCACCATCACCGCCAGCCTCGCCTATCGTAAGTAGCGGAAGAAAAAAAGTAAGACGAGATAGAAGTAAATTATATCGAGAAAATTTAAAGCTACAAACTGAAAATGACAAATGGAGACGAAAGTATGAAAAGTACAAAAAAAACTACAAAGGACTCAAGCAAAGTTTGAAGAATATAATGTTCTTTGTAACAGTATTAAAGAAAATTACAAGAACTTAAAATCCCGAAAAGATAGAAGAGTACTTAAAGAAACCGTAATGTCAGATAGAGTGAAGGAAGCAGGCCTTGAGAATGTAATAAGAATGGATGCACTGGGTATACGCTACAACAAACAACAGAAAATTAAGGCAGTTGATAGGAAATTGAGAAGAATGATTGTAAACTTCTACATTCGTGACGACAATAGTCGTGCAACTGCAGGTAAGAAGGAGACAGTAACAAAAATAAGGTTAAAAAACAGAAAAGGTTTCTCTTGAATACAGTTAGTAATTTATACCGTCTCTTTAAAAAAGAATGCAGCGTACCTTGTTCATTAGCTTACTTTGCAAAAATGAGACCATTCTATGTCATGTTTCCATCAGTAAATGCAAGAGATACGTGTTTGTGTAAGAAACACACAAATATTCAGTTCAAAGCAACGGCTATAAGAAAAAAAGGTGCTATCAACACTGATAATTTGAATAATTTGCTGGAATCTGTTGTGTGTAATGTGAACCAAAAACACTGTATGGTTGGAAACTGTGAACAATGTAAAAAAAACAAAGTTGTTGATTTAGAAAACATTAATCCTGAAGAAAATGTGTCATGGTGGGAGTGGATTCGTAAGACAGAAGATTTTACTACGGCAAATGGTACTCGAAAAGTTATAAAGAATGTTAAAGAATTACAGACTGGAAAATTATTCGACTTAATTAATAATTTTGAAAAAGACTTTACGGATTTTAAGAAACATGTTTTTAACGTTTACACACAACATAAAGGTTATCGAAATTGCATTCAAAATCTCACGCCTAACAGTGTTGCCGCCATTCATATGGATTTAAGCGAAAATTACAATTGCAAGCATAGTGAAGAAATCCAAGCTCATCACTTCGGAGGCTCACGTAATCAGCTAACACTACACACTGTTGTTTTGTACGCAAAGCCAGAAGGAGCAGAGACGAATGAAACAGTTTCCTTTTGTACGGTGTCTTCTAGCCTAGCTCATGGTCCTGCAGCAATCTGGGCACATACAGACCCAATTTTAAAATATGTGCAAGAAAAATACCCCAATGTCAAAACCATACATTTCTTCTCTGACGGTCAGTGTACGCAGTACAGACAGAAGCAAAACTTTTATTTGATGTCGACTAAGTTTTTCGATTATGGATTTAAACATATGACATGGTCATATTTTGAATCTGGGCACGGCAAGGGTGCCGCTGACGGGATTGGAGGCCTCATCAAAAGAACAGCCGATAGGCTAGTTGCTCATGGACGTGATGTAGTAAATCTGACTCAATTTTACGATCTATTGAAAGACGCAACATCCGTGAAGATTTTTGTAATCAGTCAAGACCAAATAGATCAAGTATCTAGGGAGATACCGGCTACATTACAACGAGTTCCAGGCACGATGGGTTTACATCATATATCGTCGCATTCTCGGGGAAAAATGACTTATAGCGAGCAGAGTTGCTTCTGTAGTAATGGAGAGATAATTGGGTTTTGTTCATGTGTTCCTAATAAATCGCACAAATTTTTCATCGCTCAAGAAGCACAGAACATTGAAAATGCTGCAACAAACACTATGGAGACTGCACCTTTAAATAACTCTGAAACTGATTTCGTGGAGGGTGGTTCTACTACTATTACAAGCATGTCAAGTGGAAGAACAGGACAAATATTTAACAGAGTTTATTATGACTCCAGCGATAGTTCAGACGAGGAACCATTGGCTACTTTACGCGAAATGAACACGAAAAATTATAATAGTAGTGGAACCAGCCTAGATAAAACTACTATCCACCCCAGAAACTTATCTATCGGGACTTATGTTGTGATAAAAATTTTGAGCGAAAAAAGAAAGCAGTACAATTATGTAGGATTGATAGACAGTGAGTTTGATGATTTCGAAGCCAAAGTTATATTTTGTATAGTAAGATGTTTAGATGAAACAAAGACCTTATTTCGTTTAGATAAAAATGATGTGTCTTTTGTGCACTTAGATGACATGCTAAGAATACTCGAAAAACCTCAAATTATTAAAAAAGGTACGAGAGTTTTGTATTCCTTTAGTAAATCAGTGGAGGAAGTTTTCGAAATGTAATTTTTTCCCTAAATGTTATTTGTTTAGTTTGTTAATGTAGGTTTTTGCTGATTTTCCTCACATATTAAAGTTTTTATTTTAGTAATAAACAAGTTTTGCCTGTGATTAATGAAAAAAGAAGCTGAGAATCTCATTAGTTTTAAGTCATAATTGTTTGTTAGTCTACTTCGTCACATTTACGTCTCCTTCGTAACAATAAGTTTCATCTCGTCCCCGTATAAAGATTGTTGTTAAAAACCAAAATTCTTGCGTTAAGTCCTTTTTGCTACTCATTTTATGTCGTGTCATACTTGGTGTTTAGTATGTAATACTGCTCTTTCAAATATTTTTTTGTAAAAGTGAAAAAAAAAAATTGATACGAAGTTTGAAAGGAGTAAATGTGACGAAAGAGACAAATTTAAATTTTTATACGGAATTATTACCTGATTATAAAGACCAAAATGTTTGAGACTGATTAAAGTTTGGATTTTATTATAATAAATACAAATAACCATTTAAAATTTCTTTTAATTTATGCAAGTTTTAAACAACTGAATTTCGTAACGAAGGATACATTATTTTCCATCTGAATCTAGTAATCCGCAAAAAAATATGAATTTTAATAAAAAACTGAGCTGCTGGTCAACAAATACCGAATAATAATTTTCCCACAGTTTAGTCACATGACATGTATGAAATAGCTTTATTCATTTTTGTCCATGGTGAAGACCTTAAAAGTAGAACTACCCATTAACCTAGAACCGGGATCCTTGCAGTTAAAAAGCCATTGCAAGGGTTTGTGATCTGTGACTATGGTAAATCGATTTCCGTAAAGATAGGGGCGAAAGGCTTTAGTTCCAAAGATAATGGCTAAGCATTCTTTTTCAGTAACGCTATAGTTACATTCAGCCTTATTGAGTGTTCGAGACGCGTAAGCAATTGGGCGGTCCTTTCCTATCGGACCTTGCGATAATATAGCAGAAACGGCGAAATTGGAAGCATCACAGGTAAGAATAAAAGGTTTAGTAAAATCAGGATATGCTAGTACTGGTGACGTCACTAATTTATTTTTTAAACTTTCGAATGCAAGTTGCTGTTCATTATTCCAATTGAATGGTGTATTCTTTTTTAAAAGGGATGTTAATGGTTTCGCGAGTTTAGAAAAGTCAGGTATGAAACGTCTGTAGTAAGATACGAGTCCAAGAAAAGTTTTCACATCTTTTGGGCATTTTGGTATTGGGAAATCAGTGATACATTTGACTTTACTAGGATTTGGTTGTACGCCGTCTTTGTTAATGAGATGACCAAGATAAGCAACTTCTTTGCATAGAAACTCGCATTTATCTGGTTGGAGCTTTAGGTTATATTCCCGGAGCCTGTTGAAAACAGCGGATAGATTTTGAATGTGACTTAATAAGTCAGGGGAGTAAACTACGATGTCATCTAAATAAACAAAGCAGCGTGAACCTTGAAGTCCACATGAACATGTGTTCATTAGTTTTTGGAAAGTTGAAGGGGCATTTTTTAACCCGAACGGCATCCTCGTAAATTGAAAATGACCTTGAGGTATGGAAAAAGCAGTTTTAGGAGCGTCTTGCTTGGATATTAGAATTTGATGAAACCCTGAAGCCAAATCAAGAGTTGTGAAATACTGACTTTTCCCTAGTTGATCTAGAATTTCTGTTATTTGTGGTATGGGATATGTTTCTCCGATAGTAATGTCGTTGAGTTTTCTATAGTCAATAACGACTCTCCATTTTCGTTGTCCCGAAGCGTCTAGCTTTTTGGGCACAACCCAAATGGGTGAGGACCATGGTGAATTTGAAGGTGTTATAATGTTTTGCTCTAACATTTTATTAATTTGATTTTCGACTTCCTTTTTATGGCATTCAGGAAATCTGTAAGATTTAGTTTGGATAGGGATATCTGTATTTGTTCTGATATTGTGTTCGGCAATCGTAGTATATGTCAGTTGATCATCTGGAAGATGGAAGATATCGGAAAAGTCTGTACATACTTGTAATAGGGTATTAGATTCTTCTTCATTTAGGTGAGAAATTCTAAGATGTTTGAGAACTTTGTTAGTTCTGATAGAGGCATTAGTAAGAGGCAATGGTTCATGACGACTCAAACAAGGTTGAGTGTCTAGAGGTTCTAGTGTTAGATTAAGGTTAGATTGGATCACAACGTTTTCTTCAGATATATTGACAACTGTAATGTTAATACGATTATTTTCTTTCACGTTAACGATGCAATTGGCGATTAATAATGAATCAGAGATGTGTTGGTTTATTAACATACCTTCTCCTACATTTGGATTACTTACTGTGCATTCAATTACAGTTTCAGTGCGAGGTGGAATGTTATATAAAGGTTCAGCAAATTTTAACTTTATGTAGTCTTCATCTAGATAGATGTATCTTCTTTCTGTAAAGTTTCCTGGGAATAGTCGATTTGGCAACCAAGGTTTTTCAAGAGGTCGTTACCTATGATCCCATCGAAACTTAGACTAATATTTTGAACAACGTGGAATTCATGGGCATAAGGAATGTAATTTTTTTTTGAATATTTGCATTTTAAAGCTACCTAAAGTTGAAGTTGTTTCATTTCCAGGGTCAATTCCTTTGAGGATTATTGTGTCATCACTTAACTGTGGGACTTTGGACATAGAATCTAATTTTAGCAGGCTTATGCAGGAACCTGTGTCAATTAGGAAAGATAAGAGCCTATCTGCGACGGAGGTTTGGACTAGTACGTGGGGTAAGTATCTTTTCTCTGTATTTTTATTTATTTTATAAATTTTCGTATTTGTGTTTTGTTTCAGGTTTGGCGAGTTTTTTGAAGATAAAGTGTATGGATTTGCAACGGGAATAGAATTGGTGGATTTTGTTTTTGGTTTCGTAGAAACAGTGGGTTTAGTTAGTGATTCAGTAGATTGAGTACGTGATTCAGTGGATTGAGTACGTGATTTTTGGGATTTAGGAGTTGGTTTTGCAGAAACAGAGGATTTAGTAAGTGATTCAGAGGATTTAGTAAGTGATTCAGAGGATTTAGTAAGTGATTCAGTGGATTTAGTAACTTGTTTCGTAGAAACAGTGGATTTAGTACGTGATTCAGGGGATACAGTGAGAATAGAGGCATCGTCTTTGATATAGAAGGACGAATTTCCCATGCGACACCGGGTGGGAAATTTTATTCGTTTAAATCGTTTTGGTCGACAACATCGGCCCTTTCTTCGTTGTCTTGATTTACGTTAAAACTTTGCGAGTTGGCTTATAATTTGGAGTAGGGTTAGGTTGACGACCATCTGAAGTTGAAGTAGAAGATTGGTTCCTACTATTGTTGTATTGTCTTTTACGACAATTTTCAATTGTGTGACCTATGTTTTTGCAGTAACGGCATACCATGTCATTGGTATTTACTACTTTTGATTGATCGTATTGGTGATTTTGCGGAATTGGAGAACGTGACGATTGAAAGTTACGACGGGAGTTTGTATATTTGGATTTATCATTATTCGAATAAGTATTAATTGATGTTGATCTTTTATAGATACTGGAGATGATTTTTTCTTCCTCGACTGCGAAATTTATAGCTGAATTTAACGAGTCTGGATTGCGACATGTGATACCCGTGGCAAGAGCCGCATTATGAAAGTATGAAGTGCAAGATCTTGCATAGCAGCTACTCGTCCTGCTAATTCGGTTTTCTTTTTCGTCGGAATGGAAATGTTTATTTCCGTAAGTAGTTTCGCTAAGCATGTTTCTATTCGTAAAGCAAATTGGTTGATTGTTTCAGCAGAGTTCTGCTTACAGTCCTGGAGTTCGGTGAGTAGGTGAGCGTAATGCTTCCTTTCCCCAAACTGTTGTTTTAAGAACTCGATGAATTGTTCAAAGGTTTCGAACTCTTTGACACTGCATGTAGTTTCAGCTTTGTCTGTTAGTTGACTTAAAATGAATTTAAATAAAATGGGTTTTTGAGCTTTTGTAGCTGTATTAAAGGCGCTCTGCCAATTAGCGATGAAAGGGTTTAGTTTTTCCCTCGAGCCGTCGAATTGCTTAATGAATTTAAATAGAATACCGAGTTCTATTTTTTCTTCAAATTCTCCTTTTGGACTCTTAGAGCCACTGGATCTATCCTCTTTTGCATCAAGATATTGTTTGGAAGTCATGATTGAAGATTACAACATGAAATAAAAGCTAATTAATTCTAAGAAATCGTTTGCACCTTAAGCTACTTTATTTATCTATGTAACTCGGTAATATAGACGCGTAATCGAAACGCGTAGTCTAAACAAAACAGTAGCTGTCTAATAAGGTTTAAAGTTACACTGTATTTGAACAATATATTATAGGAATGATTACATAGAAGTGAGATAACAGACAGAAATAGTGACTCTGAGTTAATTCTGGTATTCGTCCTAGGATATAGCAGTAATTGAAGTATTTTCTGGATGACTCACAGGAACGCCGTCATTATGAAGATATTCAGGATCATTGTGACCGCTTCCCCAGCGGTAAACAGCAGAAGAGCAGAGCAGAGTAGTTGTAGTAGACCTCTGTACCAAACAGAGGGTGAAATCCGGTCTCAGTTGCAGGTTGCACCACACAAGATAGGTGTCCATCAGGCACTTTGATTTATTGCACAGATTTGGTTTAGTAAGGTATTTGATTTTCAGCGTTTTAACGTTTTAGGTTAAACACTTATTTTCACTGACACTTTCAGGTAAAGGTATTTTTCAGAGACGTATTCGGGTAGGGGATTTTCGTATCCCACCGCCAGTGGTCCGCGCGCCTTTGTAAGGCGGTCATATTTACTTAATTGCGTATAAAATATATTTTACCAATTGGAAATGTTTTTAAAGTATATATAATTATAGAATATTGAAATAGAAACACAATTGTGGGTACATATCATGAAGAATGTATTAATAAAATCAAAAACAGAGAAGAAAAAAATAAATTAAAACAAATTAAACTGAAAGCGAACTGGTCTGCAATATCTTGTAGATGATGGGCGAGGGTTCCTCCATAGTATGGTCTCTTCTGAAGACGTGTCCGTCGAAACCAATCGAAGCGGCACATACGAAGTCACGAATAAGCTTCCATCGTCAGTCACGTCGTCAGAGCTAGCAAAGTTTTGTTTGTATTCACTATGGCCAGTGCTGCCATCAAAGCCCCACTTCCCTATTAAAAATACATCACCCATTGACTTTTGAGGAATGGCAGACAAAACTTCTCTTTGCGATTCGATTATACGAGCCGCAGTATGATTCAACAAGCTTTGCAACTCCACCTCCGCCGTGGTTTCGGTAACTCTGACATCTTCAGGATAGCATTTTTGTTTTGCTTCTAATATTTTGTTGTAGGAAGGTAGAATTGGATTGCGCCGAGAATTTATAAAGTTGCGGATTAAAAGGTATTGGTGCTTCGTAAGTTTACCTTCCGTTATCAGAGATAGCACAGCATCGAGTGGGATTATTTCATTAGTACCAGGGTCTGATGTTTCCATTAGATTGCTAACTGCTGACTCATCCAACTGAGATAGCATTGCAAGCCTTCTTCGTTGTGACCGCTTACTGCAAGTCGCGAAATCTTTTTTTGGTCGCCCAACAGCAGCTGCGATCCCCGATGATGATGGTTGGTCGGAAATATCATGAGAAGTGTTTTCTTTAAAACTTGATGCTCTCGGTAGATTGACACTTTCTTTCACACTAAGCCACTTAGAGTGTTTATTGAGGACTGTGCTTTTCATCCGAGAACAAGATTTCCATAAAACGAGAAGTCGGTCGCAAATATATTTCACAACTTTCTCCAAATTGCTGACATCCACGTAATCTGCATCCGACATCATGCCCATTAACTGTTGTATCACTTGCCAGCGTCTTTCTGTATCTGAACCACTTGTGGATAGCCACAGTTCAAATATAAAACCCCTGGAGAAGGTTCGGATGTACTGAGCATCTGGAAAAAAATAAATAACAAAATTAATTATTTCAATATTTTCGTAGCTTTCGTCTACGGAGGCGTAGCAAGCTTGTAACTAGTCAATCTGCAAATTTCTGCAGACAATGGCTTATGGCCGTTATTTTGGACACATTTGACTTCCTAATTAAAAAAAATATATCGTTCAATTTTATTCAAATCATAGTTAAAAGTCTAGGTAAAGAATAACCAAAAGAATTTTTAAATAAATTTTTTTGGTTGCGTAGACCCCTCGTTATTTCAATATTATTAAATAAAATAGCATAATAAATATAGAAAGCAACACAACATACCTGATTCTTGAAATTCCATTGTAAACAATATCACTTGAATAACAAAATTCTGAGAAAACAGTCACTAATGACCGGTCACGTAATGAGTCACTGATAAGGGTGCGCGTGCAACAGGAGTTGTGTTCACTTTCGAGTTGCATTGAAGAATGAAGTAATTAGTTATCCAGGATCTATTTATACCTAATTATAGTATATGTTTCGGCAAATGACATGACAGCATTCCATATTTGAAAACACAACATGCATTTTTTGGAATATTGACCTCTACCGAAACCACAGTCGCTGCCACCAAATATTATACGAGTTCGGATTCTTGTTTTTAAAAAAAACTATTTAATTAACTGGAAATAGAATATATTCACTTTAAGAATTAGGACTTAGAAATAGTAGGAAATAGAATGATGTAGGACTTCCGACCCGTACCGAGATTCAGAGCGAACTGACCTGCAAGCCCATGAATATGGCGTCTAAGTTACTAAATGCTGACCAGGCAAGTCTGGAGAGCTGTCAGCCATTCTACTGTCTTTGACAAGGTATAACAGAGTCAAGCACGTACTTACCACTCAGCTTAGGTACTTACCAATAGTTTAGGAGAGCTCGGCCACGCTTCACTTGACTTTTATTTTTATATTTAGGCATAGTCTGATAATTTCGAAAATAAAACTTAATTAAAACTGGGTTTTATTACGCTTACTAACTTAATTACAATTCATACTAAATGAAAAGAATATTTTCCTAACATTAAGACTATGATTTCATTCAAGAATAATGAATTTAAAGTATTATTTGAAAAAAAACGCACGTACAGTCCACTCGTCGTAAGAGTCGTCAAGACACTAACAAGACGAATCCCGAGCAAGCGTCACGGGCATAGCGGGGTTGCTTGGTGGGGAGGTTTGTAAAGATTCAGGTTATTGTTGATTATTACAAAATGTAAATACAAATACGTGAAAATAAACACGTATTGTTAAACAGGGTTTTTCCTTTCTTTTAGTATAAATATCATACAAAATGACCCACCCGTTATATAGACAATTTAATATATAGTTTAAAAAAGACCTATTTTCTTAATTTTTTTGCCAACATTTGGACTATTAATGGTTATTTTTCGGGTTTTAGCGGTGTAATCCCCTTAATTCATTTTGAGCATCTTGAATGAATTCGTCTCTACGAATATATTTCTCACTTCTTTTAGCCATGGGTCTTTGATTACTTCTTTTTCGATTCTGTGTCAAGTAAAAAGAAGCATCTTCTTTTAATAAGTGCAGTAAATTCATTATATTGGGCCCTTTTTCACCAACGGCACTGTTTAATTTGTGGTGCCAGCTTTCTAAGGCATTTGTGGTTCTATGCTTTTCTCCAAATGCACACCACACTTTGATAAATGAGTCCTCCAGCCATTGCTTCTCCATATAAGTTTTAAAATTTGCGCCATCTGAATCTTCGTTTTCATCACGTATAATATAATCCCAACCATTCCTTATTTCAGCTTGTGGTAGCAATGGAAGGACTGCACTGAGTGACACCATGCGTTTTTTCTTGATATCTTTTGATTTGACGAGACCCAGTTCTCGACCTTTTTTCCAAACTGCTTTGTTATAATGGAAATAGCAACCTTTAAGCATAGTAGAAGGAAAAATCTCCGTTATGGCTTTAATTGCTGCCTTCTCGAAATCCGTTTTAAATTTAATCGGATTCCATTCTGGTATACGAGATTGTATTAGACTGAACAAGATTTTATATGACTCTGCCGTTCGATTGCTCATGAGAGCGTATACCAACGGCACTACATTTGTGTCATTTAGAGTGCTTCCATCGTCTCCATGAATAGTGTAGAGCTGGTTGAATGGCGGTGAGCAACTTTTGAATGTGCCATCTCCGTAATAATCTTTAATCTGGCACATGAGTTCTCTTGCTTTTTTTGAACAAAACACAATAATTCTTGTATTGCCATTCATATAATCAGCCAAGAGAAAATGTTCAAAATCAGGTGGAACTTGAACTTCTTTGACATTTTTACAATGTAATTTTGGCAGTTTAGCTGCAGAATTTCGGTGTCTGTATAGCGAACTTTTTACGGAACTAAAGTTTGGAATCATATTAGGTGATAATTCTGCACTTTCATTCTTTAAACTGGCAACAGTGGAATTCAAAGTCTTCGGTACTTTAGGAAAACCTGGTGTAGTCAATTGTTGTTTCAACTTATAAATTGACTCATCGATTTTGTTTCTGTCGAAGTCTGGCGAACATATATGATGTTTTTCATCAATTATTTTATCGTCCTTAAACAAAATAAAAAAGATCGTCAATAATAGGAACATCAAAATTAAAAACAAATACCTATGATTGAGCAAGAGATTATTAAACAAATTGGTAAGTGGCAAGTAATATAATAATATATATATACCACTAGCTAAATTCTCATTACATACCTCTTTGCCGTATAAAATTTATTTTGTTTGATAAAATAGTGTAAAAATACAAATAAACGTTTTGATGTGCGTGGAATAACGAAATCTAGTTTCCTTTATTTTATGTAAACTATAAAATGTACTTACTCTTATCCTTGTAACTCCGCCGCACTTTAATTTTTTTGCTGTTAATACAACACCAAACGTTTAATCCACTTTTATGTGCTCTTCTAACGTAATATTGGTGACCTCCATGAAGTAACACAGTCCCGTGCTTTCTTTTTATATACACCAGCACAGTTTGGCCACTTGAACCACCAGCCGGTGCACTTAACCCCGACATGATCCCGAATGCAAAAGCTCATCGTCACTTTATTACCATATACCGTGGGCTTGCAATATGCAGGGAGCTGATTGTGTTATAGGAAATAATGTTGCGCTCCGATAAAGGAAACGACAATGTTTGAAAACAAAATTTATTTTGATAAAAAAAATAAGTAACTTAAACTTAATTTAATTTAAATTAATAAAGGGGAGGGTTGTTGGTCCGTTGGCTGGTCCCTGGATTTCATTTCGATTTAAGTCACCGAAAAATAAATAAGGTCGTCACTAGACGACCATCATACAATCAAAAGTTGTCACCCCTAGGTGACAATTTGCGGGCTTTAACAAAACAGTTTAGGTTACATTTAGATGTTAAGCCAGAATGAATTTAAATTTTTAGATCATAGAGAAAAAAAAGGAAAACAAAAAACAAAAACCGCGTAGGAACCCCCGGGTTCCCTCAGGGCCGCCACTTCACGCCGACAAACCTTCCCGGGCCAGGGCGTACCGGCATCAGCCAGCAGAGGTCCACCTGCCCAGAACACCTCCTGAAGTTACAAAAAAAAACAAAGTCTTAGCACAACATATCGTATACACAAAAAAAAAGGATTCCGATCTGAACGGAACAGTAAACTTCTTACTACTTGGGGTAATCAAGTATCTATTTAATTAAAATCCACTCTGAACGCTGAGTTGGGAACGTTAAGCACGATGTATAGTTACAATAATATGCACAGAGCGACTTAACAGTTATTCAGGGTTTACTCAGGTCTCTTTTACAACTATAAATAGAACAAGGATATTTAACTGGTCAACTACTGCAAAGTAACACCCACCGCTAAGTATGGTTAGCACGCCAGCGTGGCGGACGCCTCCAGCGGTGGCGCATTAAATTATAGTGGCAAAACTAACAAACATTCCCAATGTAATTGTCTTTATAGATAATATATACATGTGTGGAAAAACATACTTAGAAATGAAAAATACTCTAGAGCAAGTACTAATCAAATTGAAATAATGTGAATTTAAGTTAAAGGCCGGGAAATGTAAGTTTTTCAGGACAAGTATAGATGTATTCGGATATAGAATAAGCAAAGACGGAATACAAATAATAAAAGAAAATATTGACCCAATTATTAAATTGCCCCCACCGGAAAATCTCACCATGTTAAAATCGTTTCTAGGTAAAATTAACTACTATGGGCGATTCCTGAAAGATTTGGCATCCATTTTAAACCCACTTTATGAGTGTACTAAAAAGGGGAAAATTGTCTGGACCAATGAATGTCAGAGAGCATTTCTATTAATTAAAGAGAAATTAGCATCCGCAGAAAGCTTAACTCATTATAACCCAGATCTTCCATTAATACTAACGTGTGATGCATCTTCAAATGGACTGGAGCCCAATAGACCAATAGCATTTGCTAGTAAAAAATTAAATGATACTGAAAAGAAATATACAGCTTTAGATAAAGAAGCGCTGGCAATAATTTTTGGCATTACCAAGTTTTACAATTACACTTATGGGAGAAATTTTGAACTGGAGACAGATAATTCAGCATTGGTAAGGATTTTTGGACCCCATAAGGCAATACCAAAGATGGCTGCAAAACGCCTTCAGCATTATGCTATATTTTTGTCGGCATTCAACTACACAATTAGACATATTGGTACAGACAAAAATCCAGCAGATTATTTATCAATGTACCCATCACAGATAACACAGTGATAAGCGGTTTAGCGGGGGAAGAAAATGACACCATATTGGTTAATTATTTAAGTGATTCAGAGTTAGCTTCACTAAATTGGAAATCAATACAAACAGTCATTGGTTTGAGTGTTAGGTGCTTTTTTGTTGTCAGTTGTTATGAGGACTTCCGCCCTTCTGCTTGAAATTAAAAGTAACAAGTATCTAAGAAGTAAACAGCAATATCAACAGATCAGACTATAGTTAATTGTTCTATATCTAAAATCATAATCCTACATTTCAAAATAACACAAAAAGTTATCGTCAAAAATCGCAAGCATATCGTCGGATATAAACATAAGCACTCATCTATTAAATTTCAGGCATAAAGTCTGATGTAAAGGATTACAAAGATTAAAAAATATATTAAATTCATTTTAACAGTTAGGGTAATGCTTGTAATTAAAATCGAAAGGTACAATTGCCTACCAAATATTAAAAACGAACACTGACTTGATTAGGTTGATATCTAGTGGGCCACTCCACTATAAAAACGCCGGTTCGAGTTAATATATCTTCTTTAATTACTGAATTTCAATACAAAAAAGCACTTTCGACGTTTATTTTGCAAATTAATGTTAGAACTAATAAAAAATACATTAAACACTCGTGCAGTGGCTGTCAACGCAATGGCGCGCGACCAGCGCCCGCGATCGGCATCGACGAGGTTTAGTCGCGTTCAGAAACAGCTTCAACAGACTTAAATACCGTTCAATCAATAAGAAGAAAAAATGTGTGTCAGTTTTGTTTTTGCTCTCCTGAAAAGTTTGCATTTTACACATCCGACATGATGCTTCTCACGTCCAGATATTGTGAGACAAACACCTTCTTTGAAAAGCCATCTATTAAATGTGATGAAGTATTTTGCACCCCCAATGAAACTCAAGAGCTGCACAAATACACCACACTTTCATTATGAAAGTGTGGTGTATTTGTGCAGCTCTTGAATAACTTGACTTAAACTGACGTGTTTGTTTTCCTTCTAAACAAGTCACACAGGTTAGATTGTCATCTTTCTTAGATAATTGCACACCATCTGTATTTTCTTTAAATCACTAATGTTGAGATACCGCATTCGCTGGTGCCAGAGAAAAATATCTTGCTGATCAACATCAAATATGTATGCTTGAACATCAAACAGATTTAGATGTACAGTCGTGGTCTTTTCCGCCTGACCAGTAATTTTTTTTTCGCATAAACCATGCGTAGGCGCCAAACCACACTCCCTCAAAGTTTAGGCCTATTAGGGAAGTGTCATCGTAATTAGTTGCAATCTGCACTGCTCAGCTTAGTGACGTATCCTCTGAATACCTTTTGCGAATTTTACGGACGAACTTTGGCGCGTTTACCGGACCTTTTGAACACTGACCATTGCTGTTTACCTGACCCTTGATTGCCTAAATGTTAACCTGTGCGATAATATTGGACTCCTGAGAATCTGTGCTAGAACATTTTGTGTATAATGTCTTCCAGAAATCTCATACAAGAAGAACAAAATGAAATTATAATTTTGCATGGACAAGGATTTAACATCAGTCAAATCTGATCACCTGTGTGAACTTGGCACCCGACTTTGAAAAAAAAAGTGTTTTCTTTTAAATGATATTTCGAAAGATTTCGATTAGTAGTGGATTGTAGTGAAGCTATTTGCGTTTGTAGCTATGTCAAAAAAATAAAAAAAAATAGTAAAAAAAATTCATCCCCCGACATTCGAAAAGCGGTTTTTTCAGGCTGTTTCTCATAGATAAACGTTTGTAGTGGATTGTAGTAAAACTATTTTCGGTTGTAGTTATGTCAAAAAAATTAAAAAAAATAATAATAAAAAAATGTCATCCCCGAAACTCGAAAAAAACGGTCTATTTCAGGCTATTTGTCAAATATAAACGTTTTTAGTGGATTGTAGTGAAACTATTTTCGTTTGCAGTTATGCCAAAAAAATTAAAATAAATTGTTAAAAAACTGTCATCACCGAAGTTCGAAAAATCAGTTTTTCCGGCAGTTTCCCATGAATACGATAACTGCAAACGTTCTAATTGACTGATGAATGTTGGTAGAGGTTAGCAGTGAAAAAAGATTTGATAATAATAAAGATACAAGTCGATTAAAAGCACTTGAGTTGAGTCCAAATTATTTCGGAGCGATGTATACTGGATAAAGTGTGTTTGAAGATAAATACGATTACTACAAACAATTGAATTGACTGAGGAGGGTTCGTAGAGGTTAGTAGTGGAAAAAGTTTCGAAAATAGTAAAGAAACAAGGATTCAAAGCACTTGAGTTGAGTCAAACTTATTTCAGAGCGATTTTTACTGGTTAAAGTGTGTTTCAAGATGAATACGATTACTACAAACGTTCAAATTGACTGAAGACTGAAGAAGAACTGGACAGCGAGCGATATAATGCCTAAATTTTGGTTGCGTTCTTTCTTGGAGAAAAATAATAGCGAAATTATAAATTATGACTTCGGCATTTTCTTCAAAATAAAAAGCTCTATCTATTGATATAACTTTCATTTAAATTCATGATAGAATCTCTTAGCAAAAAACATTTAAAGATGGGATTTAGTGTCATGTTTGATAAAAAAAAAATCGCGATTTACTTGAGGGTATGGTTTATTTTTATACAGTGATTTTTTATTACTAAAAAAAAACAATGAGATCTTTATACGGTCAAAAATCATAAAAAGTGCTATCACCCCGCCTTAACGTAGTTTTGACCGTCCGGCGTCCTAAGTCGGCAAAGTATGAGGAGAAAGTTGGAATGTGTTAGGAATTAAATCGTAAGCCGTGCTTCCATTATAGCACATACTTGCTTCATAATCCGGTCAATTTTAACACAAGGACAGGTCTTTTCTGCCCTACCCCTAGAGTGTTATTTAAATCCGCGTACGCGCGGAGGGTCGAGGTGGCCCGCGAGCTGAGGAGCAGGTGGCTTCGGCTTATCGTCGCATGTGACCGCCGGAGCCGTGACAGAAACCATGCCTGCTGCATGTTGCATGCCTGCTGCATGTTGCATGCCTGCTGCATATTGCATGCTTGCTGCTTGCTTGCTGCATGCCTTGCTACATGCTTGCTGCATGCTGAATGCATGCTTCTTGCTTGCTGCATGCTGCTTGCTTGCTGAATGCTGCTTGCTTGCTGAATGCTGCTTGCTTGCTGCATGCATGGAGTATGCTTGTTTGCATGTTGTGAAAAAACTATGCATTACCTAAACTTCTTCTTAAAAATAAAAAAAAATACTAGCCTGTAAATTATTTTGTAGAAACGTGATTTATCCAAATGTATCTAAATAAGAAGTGAAAAATGTATAAATGATTAAATATCATCTGAAGCATTTGATAAAAGAAGTATTTGGCAAATAAATATTTGTAAAACGAATGTTTTTAAAATAAAACATTTGCGGAATAAGTTGTTTGCGAAATAAATAGTATACGAAACGTTGGTTGCTATATGAAAATTGGTCAATGGAGTTTTGCAGCTTTTGCCTCGTTGGTTGTTCAATCTGTTTTTTTAAAGAACTGTTTATTTAATGATGTGATGTAAAAGACGCTAGGGAATGGGCAACTACAGTACTTTCACAGTTTTTCATGTCTTGTGACTGGGACTGTAGCTACATTTATGTCATCTTTGTTTCGACAATTCTAAAGTGCCTGTAATTGGCCTACTTGAAATAAATGCTTTGATTTTGATTTTAGATTTTGAATGATTCAACAAACACAACAACTTTTCTTTATCTTCCGCATTAAAATTATGCGCTAAGTCTACATTTGACAGATTCTACTTTTGAATCATATTCCACATTTGACAGATTCTACATTTAACGGATTCGATAATCGACAGATTCTATGTTTGACAGATTCTATAATCGACAGATTCTACATTTGACAAATTTTCGATAAGTTATTAATTTCGGCAAAATCATAGGCGTCTTTACGGCGTTAACATTTTTTGAATTTTCAAATTATGTTTATAATGGCATATCACAGATAAACATGAGTTCGAAATACAAAAGTATAAAAAAAAACTATTCTTTCTATTAGGCTGCTAAGCGGCTTCATACCTTTGATTCGCCTTCATCGTGGCGAAAGAAAATTAAAATCATAGTTTCCTAGTGACAAAATCATTTTTTATTCTTTTATTTTATGTTTTCAAAAACGTCGTTTGATACACGTAGAGATTTGTTATTGCAATTCTCGGTTCAATAACACCCACGCATACGGCTCGTGTATTAATTCCGCCTCGAGTATAATAACAAACTTTTTCCATTTGTGTCTAAATGTATTATTTCTTTAAACTAAATGTGAAAAAGTTGGAACTTTGACTCTCTGTAACTAGAAGGTTTCCAATTATGGTCAAGAACCAAAAAAAAATATCGAAATGACGGGTTAAACACCCTTGTGCTTCTAAAGCATTCGAATCACAAAACGAATTAAAATAACCAAATTAACAATAAAATATCTGTCCAAATTAAAATTTAGATCACATTAGATTAAAATTGTTTTAAAATAAATTTAATAAAACTGCTCTGCAAAAATAATCACAATAGTTATAATTTTCTAATCGGAATTTGTGGAGCAACATGCCTGCCACAGCAATGCCGGACATAAGGGCAGTCCAGCCTGTTCGCGATCATTGCCAAGATGGCATTGGGGCTGGCCCGCACCCGCCGCACCAGAGACGCACACCGCTTGCGCATGGAAGCGTGAAAACAATCAGTGCGTGCCATCGCGAACATCCCCGATGCGCTACAGAAATGCCTGATATTCTCGAACAGCATCAAGTCTCTACTTGATGCTGTTCGAGAATATCAGGCTGCAACTCAGAAGGAAGGAGGAAAATAATTCACCATTTGAAAAATGTATCGGCTAGAAGACTATGAAATATAAAAAAAAATAGTTTCTCACAAAAAAATAAAAGGCTAGAAATAAAAAATTAAAAGAGGAACTGAAAAAAAGCGTACGAAACAGTGCAATTGATGGAAGAATTTCAAAATATTCAAAATGAAAAGATCTTTAAAAAAACCGTATGTCATAAAAAAATAGCTTTGACATTAAACTTTTACTCTCCTGTTGCCTATAAATATGTTCGATCTGCATTTAATAACTCTTTACTACATCGGAGGACACTGGCTAATTGGTATAGCAAAATAATCAGAGATCCCGGATTTACGTTGGAAGCTTTTAATATTTTAAAGGTCAAGACGAGTCCATGATCACTTGCAATTTAGGTATCGATAAGATGGCTATCCGTCAACAAAAAATGTTTGATGGAAAGAAACACCACGGATATGTCGATTTCGGATTAGATGGCTCGAACGAAGAACAAAATTTAGCTTCCTCGGCTTTAGTTTTACTTCTCACATGTTTGAATAAAACATGGAAGATACCTATTAGCTATTTTTAACACATGGCTTATTTTCATGTAAACTTGCCAATATAATAAATTTGGCGCTGGCAAAATGCGCAGAATTTAACGTGGAAGTAGTGTCAGTAACATGTGACGGCAAGCAGACTAATAGAGCGCTTCGGTACTGTCATGGAATTGTGGATTGATCGTTTCGTAAATTTAAAACTGGCTCCGTTGTATTAGTAGATTAAAAGGTTTATTTGTTGGGTTGTCTGGTGGTTGTTTTCAAAATTGGTTCCGTTGTATTTGTCGATTAAAAGGTTTATTTGTTGGGTTGTCTGGTTGTTGTATGATGTAAGTTTAGTTTGATCTCGATTATTAGTAGATACTAAAATTGTATGTCTAAATTCGTTTTAATTTTTAAATTAATTAGATCGTTCCTTTTAAATTATTTAGTTTCAAGCTTGGTTATTAAGAGAATAGGTTGTAATATCATATCTTCAATTCAAACGCAGAGCTCATTATGTTGATTTTTGAAGAGTTCTCTAGAATATCTTCCACATTTCATTTTTAATAAGATCCCGCGAGATCGGGAACTATGTGGGTAAAACCAAAAATCTGCCGGAAGTCACTATTCCACGCGAACGAAGTCGCGGGCAAAAGCTAGTTTTAATATAGTATTAAACGAAATTGTTCGGGCGCCTCCGACCACTCGGCAATCTTCGGCTGCTGTCGGATGACGGCGGGCGGCGCGGCGGCGAGAGGTGCGGCGCGCGACGTGCGGGACGCGGGTCACGAGCCCACTTCGCTACCGATCTCTGAAGACGGCGCGCGCGCACTTTCCCTTACGTTTACCAACATTGTTATAACACCTATTTTGGATTATACTATTTTTAAATTACAGTCCACTGCTTTTGAATCAAGTCCTTAGCTAGGTCCCTAACAAAATATTACATAGAAATTAAACCGGAATCTTAAAATCATAATAAATAAGCTATGTTATGATATTTTGTTGCGAGTCAAATCATTACTGTTGTGGTCAATGTCATATGGCAGAAAATACTTACGTGACTAGGGGCGTTTTTTTCCGTTTACTAAAAAAAGTACGGTAGAGTGCGCGCAAGATAAGTCTGCGCGCGGCCAAAATCGGAACTAATCGTTGGCCGCCATCTTGTCCTTCATGTCAGGTGTCAAGAGAGTGTGCTGTGTTCCGTGCTTTTATTCGTTTTATAAGTAAATAATCGCTACGATTATGCCGAAAGTGATTAAAAGTGCTGGTAGAGATATTATCCTGAAGGTCAAACGTGCTTGTGAAGAAGAACGCGACAATAACGGGCCTACAGTACCGTTTTCCAAGGTTACAGCCCGCGTTGCTTATTTGACAGGTACGTTTTACGGATACCATTACAATAAAAAAAATCAACACTTTTGCACTAGACCGACGAACTGGACCGGTATCGGCATCACGTAATATAATTATTGTTATTTTGTTTTAGGCGTTTCCAAACGTATCGTCACCCAAATAACGCAAGAGGGTAATGTAGCAGCAGCTTCATCTTCAAAGATTGTGACCCCAGGAAAAAATAGGAACCGGAAAAAAAAAATTGCTGAATTAGACGATTTTGATAGGTGCGCTATAAGACATAAAATTCAATCGTTTTACGTTGTTGGAGATTTTAATTCTTATTTTGCAACACCAACATTAATTGTAAATCCTTGTGTAAACAATGGCAACACTCGCCCCTTTCCATCTGCGACACGGTGCAATACAGACGTGCATTTACCTAATCGTTTTATTTTATTTCAACATCTCTTCCTCGGCACCAACCTAACAGCACCTCATAAGCTACCTACCGTCTATCACAAGCTACACATTGGTCCTTCGCGGAAGAAACCGTGCTGCGGAAGAAGAAGTTTGGCAAGTTTTACTCTGCCGTGTCGCAGCCATTTTGGTCGGCAACGCATGCGGGCTCTGCATTGTTCTGGACGTCGCGAAACAATCGCAAGTAAATCGATTCGACTCCAGCAAGATAGCCCAGAATAGCACATTTCATTCATCGATCGCATTAGCCGCCATCGCCGGAGTCACCTCTGCAGGTGTGAAGAGTACAGCCTGCTGCAAGCACCACAAAAGGTTTAGGTATTCCGCAAGAGCAAGCGAGACGGCACGTTGCGATCAACATCATACACATCATTGTACGAGTTTACGCGCCTGGAACGCGATCTGCGCACGCCGCCGAGCGGAACGCAAACCGAATTTCGTGCGAGCGCAAAAGGGACAGCAAGTGACGCACAACTAAGAAATCGCACCACGCCACCATTTTTGTGTGGCATTCGATCGACTCGTCATCAAAATCAGCCCACGCGCATCAAAACGAAACAATAAAGTGTTGTGTTTAGTATTTAAGTTGTGATAGCATCCAAAAAGTGAGTAATAGTTAAACATGGAGGACGAACTAAAGCGTAAAATCGCCTCACGTGGCTATGTTAAAGGTACGATCACAAGATTACATAATTTCGTAGAAGTTTCTGATTTATGTAAAATAAGTTGTGATGAGCTAGTCACCAAACGTGATCGACTTGTAACTGCTTTCCGTGATTATGAATCTCTGTGTAAAGATATTCTTTATCTTGATAATGCCGACAAAGAAAACGTCGAGCAAATGGAAAATAATTATTACAGTATCTTGGCATCATTGAACGAGCAAATTAAGACCCATGAAAATTCAGGCCCCTCCGGCTCCTCAACGCATTCTGATGCAACCACACATAAAACAAAATTACCACCAATTTGCATTAAAAAATTTGATGGTACATTCACAGAATACATACCATTTATTAATTTGTTCGATTCATTGATTCACAATGACAGTAGTCTTGACCATATCCAAAAGTTTTACTACTTGAGATCGTTTTTGAAAGACCATACAATTTGATAAAAGATTTAAGTTTAACCCCAGAAAGCTATAATGAAGCTCGGAAAATATTGAGAGATCGCTACAATAATAAATATAAGATTCTAAACGATCACCTATGTAACATTTTAGATTTAAATAGTATTGTTAAGTCAACAGCTAGTGGTTTGAGGGACTTTGTGTCATGTATTAGGCAACAGTTAGCTGCGATTAAAAACCTTGACTCTAATGTTATATACTGGGATGCAATTTTGTTATGTGTTCTTTCCCGTAAATTAGATGGAATTACTGCACGAGCTTATCAGCTAGACCGGGATCCCAGTATACAACCTAACCTCGAAGATTTCCTGCAATATATTGAAAAACGAGCTCTGGCATTGGAAAATGCTGGACAGGGTCTTCACTTGCAGCAGCAGTCAACCAAGGTAACAGCAGTCGCCACTGCAGGAGCAACATGCATCTTCTGTAAGTTAAATGACCATAAATTATATAAATGTAAAAAATTTCAGCTATTACCAGCGAACGATAGATTGTTGTTTGCCAAAGAACAAAAACTGTGTGCAATTTGTTTAGGTATGCATGGTGGCAAATGTAAGTTTCACTTCCGGTGCTCAGAGTGCAAAAAGTCTCATAACACTGCTCCACTGCAATTCAGGTGAAACTCCACCAGCTGTCACATTATCAAGTAATGTTAATAATAATGTACTTCTACCTACAGCTCGAATCAAAGTTGTAGCAAGGAATGGCACAGAATACATAATCAAGGCATTACTAGACAGCGGATCTCAGGTTTCTTTTATAACTACAAAAGTTGTTCAGCTGTTAGGTTTAACGCCCTTGCAAAATAACACTTGTATTGTTGGAATTACTAATGAAAAAAGTAATGTTAAGTACAGCATTCCCATTGAAATTCATTCATTAAAATCACCATTCAAGACAATGGTAACTTGTCATGTGGTAAAAGAGGTAACATGCAAATTACCTCAGAATAAATTTGATCTCTCTAACTTCATAATACCGCCCAACATTAAGTTGGCAGATGACCAATTTAATGTGCCTAGTGAAATACATATGTTAATAGGTGCTGATGTGTTTTTCCAGACCCTGTTACCGAACGAGCAGTGCACAAGCATCAACCTGCTAAGAAGCAGCGAGCAGTTATCAGCTCCGTCCTGGAATTCTACTCATCCACAGCAGTTGCCTAGTAACACACAACTACACATCTTTAACACATACTTCGGTCACATTGTAGGAGGAAATCTGCCACCCAAGGTATCTCAGCAGACATGTAATAGAGTAGTATTAAAATGTGAATTAGGTCTCAATGAGACACTTGCCCAGTTTTGGACCAATGAGAAAGTTCCAGAAATATTTACTGAGCAAACATCTGAGCAAGAGCTTTGTGAACATATTTTTCAAAGTTCAGTTAAATTAATTAATAATCAGTTTGAGGTTCCTATGCCTTTAAAATTACCTTTATCAGATGTAAATGATACTCTTGGTGAATCATTTCACTTAGCATTAAAAAGGTTTTTACATTTGGAAAAGAGATTGCATACTGATCCTGATTTATTCATGCAATATAAAAATTTCATTCATGAATATCTATCTCTTGGTCATGGTCATTATATTGAATATTGATATAGAATTGGTTGATGCATTGTATTTTCTACCACACCATGCAGTTATTAATAACAATAGTAAAACCACAAAGCTTCGAACAGTCTTTGATGGTTCAATGAGAACGAACAAGAAGATTTCATTAAATGATTTACAACTCAATGCACCTGTGGTTCAAAAATATTTATTTGATATAATTTTATTATTACGCTTAGGTAGATATACATTTACAGCAGACATCAAGCGTATGTTCAGAAACATTAAAGTAGATCCTCAATACACCACCCTTCAAAACATATTGTGGAGGGACAATCCTGACCAGCCAGTCAAGTGTATAAGGTTAGATACGGTTACGTATGGCTTGAAAAGTTCAAGTTATTTAGCAACTCGCTGCATAGATGAGCTAGCAAATAGATATGAAAAATCATACCCACTAGCATCATCTATTATCAAAAATAATCTATATGTTGATGATATTATCTATTGTAATAATAACTTAGAAACTACTATAGCTGCCAGAGACCAACTTCGTGATTTGCTTAAATTAGGTAGTTTCCATACTCATAAATGGTCATCAAATGATGAGAATGTATTAAACAATATACCATTAAATGATAGACACTTTGATAGTTTAGAATTACAAAAGGGTGATTATAACATGAAAGCCTTAGGACTTCAAATAAATGTTAAGGATGATCACTTATAGGAATAAGGTTACAAAAAGGAGCATACTTAGTTATATAGGTAGATTCTATAACCCAATGGGATTTGTGAGCCCAATTGTGGTCACAGCAAAGGCAATAATGCAAAAATTATGGCTACTGAATACAGATTGGAATGACAATCCACCTGCAAATGTTCAGCAAGAATGGTTTCAATTTACCAATAATTTAGCTGCAATGCAGCCAATCCTTTTAGATAGGAACATTCGAATTTCAGAAGCAGACTCAGCAGATTTAGTCGGCTTTGCATATGCTTCCAGTAAGACAGCCTACGGATGCTGTGTGTACCTACGAGTCACAAACCAAACAGGTATGACAAAATTGCATCTACTCTGTTCGAAATCGCGAATCAACCCTATTCAAAAGAAAGGCATGACCGTGCTAAGGCTTGAGCTAAATGCTGCCCTATTGCTATCGAAATTAATTTTGCGGACTCATAATACACTAAGAGTTAAAATTAACATAAGGCATATCTGCTTATTCAGCGACTGACAAATTGTCCTGGCATGGCTAAATACTGAACTAACAAAGCTGCACATGCACGTCTGTATTGCACCGTGTCGCAGATGGAAAGGGGCGAGTGTTGCCATTGTTTACACAAGGATTTACAATTAATGTTGGTGTTGCAAAATAAGAATTAAAATCTCCAACATACGTCGTGAAGGAGATTCCTACCATTAATAAACTTTGGTTGGAATTGAAAGCAGATATTGATTTTAAATATGGCAGAACATCGTTGAGGAGTATTTTAAAGACTTTGGGTTTTAAATACAAAAAATGCCAGTCTAAACGAAAAGTTTTAATAGAACGCAGTGATATTGCAGCTTGGAGAGCCAAATATATCTTGAGGCTACGCAAGAATCGTCAGGAACAAAATCGACCTGTCATTTATCTTGATGAAACATATATCCATGCTTCATACCACCTCGAAAAATGTTGGCAATCGGAGAAAGAGCCTGGTATTCTTGCTTCTGATAGCGTTGGCGCAAGATGGATTATAGCTCATGCTGGAGGTAAAACTGCATTTGTTGAAAACGGACTGTTAATATTCAAATCGAAATCAAAATCGAGTGACTATCATGACGATATGAATGCTGTAAACTTTATGCGATGGATGAGAGAAAAAATTGTACCAAATCTACCACCGAATTGCATTGTAGTGATTGACAATGCGTCATACCACTGCACACAAATAAATAGGGCCCCCTTTTTTTTTTTTTTAGGATGGGAAATCATCAAATGACTTCTCCCACTCTGAGCGGAGCGGGAGGGAGTGTCAGACTCTTACTGACTAAAACCCATCCATGTTCCTTCCTCGCCCTTTATGTTCCGGGGCCGCGGTATCTCTTTCGAATAGGCGCGCAACCCCGGCAGGCTTCGGCCCTTGCGGGCCCCTCCCCTTATGCTGACATCTCTTTGAGGCGCGCGTGGAACACGTACGCGCCGTCGACACGGCCTGTCGTCATTAGACGGACGGACGGCTAGCTAGCCCATAGCTAGCCGTCCACAGGCCCGCATCTACGGTGGCCGGTAGCCACCACGTCGCCCCCGACGCCCGGTGCGAAATAGGGCCCCTACAATGGGCAATAGAAAAGCAGAGCTACAAGAGTGGCTTACGAAAAATGACATTGAAGTCGATGATTGCTGGACAAAAGCACAATTACACGAATTAATTAAAAGGCACAAACGTGATAGCAGATAGCGGTAAAATAGCAGAGTTTGATGTGCATAAAGACGATTGGCGGCTATATATCGAACGTTTAGAACAGTATTTCGTAGTGAACGAGGTGAAAAGTGAGCTATCTGTACCGACATTAATTACGATTATGGGCGCGGAAAGTTATGAACTATTAGTGAGTTTGTGCACACCAGATAAACCAAAGTCAAAGACTTTCACGCAAATAGTGGATATCATGGGAAAACATCTGCAGCCCAAGCCGAGTGAGCTAGCTGAGAGGTACAAGTTTAGGAAGAGGACTCAACAAGGTGGCGAATCAATAGCTGAGTACATCCCTGTCCTCAAGAAAATGTCCAAAACGTGCGAGTTCGGGGCGTGGCTTGAAGAAAGCCTACGGGACCAGCTGGTATGTGGTATCAGCTGTGAGACGATTCGCCAACGGTTATTCGCTGAACCTAAGCTAGATTTTTCAAGAGCCTATAGCTTAGCGATTAGCTTGGAATCAGCGGAAAAAGATGCAGCGGCCGTAGTTCAAGGTCAGAAAAGGACAAACGGCGAGACGACAGCGACCGATTGTTTAGCAATGGAAGGCACAAGGTGGCAACGGAGGGACACAGCGAGTGCGAGTGGCGAGAAGACAGCTACGCGGTACACAAGAGGTAAAGAGGAAGTAGGTCAAGGTGGCGCGACGAATCCGTCGACGTCATCGGGGGCGCAATCGGAGCGCCGACATCAATGTCAAGCTTGTGGCGGAACACATGAAACGTCCATTTGTCGATTCGGCCGTTACGTATGCCGTGTGTGTAACAAGACAGGTCATCTGCGGCGTGTGTGTCCGAACATAATATCGAACCAATCTTACATGGATTCAAAAGCAAAAAATGGCAGTGTAGAATGTGAAAGTGATCAGAGCGAGGAGGTAATTGACATTAATTTAAATCATTTAACGTTAAGTCAGTGCAAACCTTTTATGATATCATTAAAGGTACATAATACAGTTTTAAGTATGGAATGCGACACAGGTAGTGCGGTGTCGTGCATTAGTTATAAAATGTACCAGCAACAGTTTAGTGATTTAACAATTAACCCATAACATTGTTTTAAGATATTATACGGGCGAGTTAGTATATCCTGTGGGGGTAATAACACCGTCAGTTATGTAATTATAAAAATTCTGAGAGATACTTTTGCGCGATTCGGGCTTCCGAAGGAACTAGTTTCGGATCAGGGTCCACCGTTTACAAGTAGCGAATTTTCTGAATTTTTAAAATACAATGGAATAAAGCAGTCATTCTCACCAGTCTACCATCCTTCTTCGAATGGGGCTGCGGAGAATGCCTTCAAGTTGTGTAAGCGTACGATCAAAAAAGCGTACAGGGATACCGTTGATGTAGATCTAGCCCTCCAGAACTTTTTATTAACCTATAGAAACACTATACACAGCACTACAGGCGAAACTCCAGCTATGTTGCTACAAAAACGTAGATTACGTTCACGTCTGGATCTATTAAGGAACGACCAAACCTTACTGGACAAAGCACGATCGGCACAAGACAGCCAAGCACAGTATGCTGGCGGGGTTAATCGCGATTTTGTACATGGCGAACCGGTTTGGGCGAGGGGCTATGGTCAACACGATAAATGGGCCCTTTAAGGGCAGGTACGGAGTAAAGATGGCTCTCGTAGGTACATAGTGGAAAGTGATAACGGTCAAATAATAAAACTTCATGTAGATCAAATGCGTCGTAGATCGCGCTTATCAGATGTTGCCCGTCCTAAGGTAGATGCGGATGACTCATCGACGATCAGGGGTGAGAATGCCGTTTCGCCGGGGAAGGAACTGGGGAATGAGAGTAGAGAGAAAGACCCACAACATGAAGGAACGGTTGAATCACAATCAAGGGTTAATTTACCAATTCAGGACTTGGACTCGCCCGTCATACGAGCTGATATACCATTACCAAGTGACAACCCTACTCTCGGTTCACCACTTCCAGAACTGCAATCGCGTTCTAAACGGGAAAGAAAACCCGTGATTAGGTATGGGACCGAGTTTATTTAGTATTAAGTTGTTTTTATTTGTAGGATTAAGTTACCTAGTATTTAGTTACCCAATTATTAATGTTATTATCTGGCCAAGTGCCTACTATTTGTTAGAAATTAAGATCCTTATGTTTACCCAGTAATATAGCTTAAATTTAGTGGTGGAGGTGTAATGTAGGTATCCGTATAATTATTTCTGTGTGGCAGTCGACGATTAAACCTTGTACCGGCAACACGTAGTTTTATTGTTGAGCCTGGCAAACAGTTCAATTACGTTATGGACTTATAATATGGGGTAACAGTACCGACCAAAATAGAACATTTGTTGCTCAAAACAAATACATTAGGGCTCTATACGGACTTCAGCCTGAAGAATCATGTCAGCCAGTATTTAAAAAACTTGGCTTGTTACCGCTACCTTGTCTGTATATTAATGAAATGTGTATGTTTGTATGGAAACACAAGGAATTATTTAAACTAGCAAACGATATGAATCCTCGAAGCCGACGAGATCCTTACAGACTCGTACTTAACAGTGCTCCTAGGCTTGCTAAGTACAATAAAAGCTGCTTGTCTATGTGTGTACGAATTTATAACAAATTACCTATTGATCTAAAAATTTTAAACTCCAGATATACTTTTAAGAATAAATTGTGTGAATGGTTAATTAACAACAACTTCTATAGTATAAAACAATTTCTAGAACGAAAATAGCGTTATTGTAGTATAATAATAAAGGAGACGGAAACGATTACATACATTCTTGGGCCCTGGATGTAAGGAGATGAAAATGGTATGAATCAATAGATTCAGACTTATCAGTCCTTCACTGAAAATTCAGTAAGTTTTGACAATCTGAGAGCCGAGTTATTTGAGGTTTGGTAAAAGTGAGGTTATGTTAAAGTCTCTTCATAAGAGCTGATTACTAATCAAGTTCTTTATGCACTAATGTATGTTTTATTCAGTGGAGAATGTTTGAAATGTCATAAAATTTTGATTGAAGATGAATGATTTGAAGCCATTAATAGATAACAGAAATGGATTTATCGAAAAGGCGTCCAGAATAAATAAAAAGCACATTTTAATGTAGAACACGGTATATTCATTTTACATTATTATTAAAATGTCGTCTAGAAATTGTGCATTTGGAACAATATGAGTTTGGTACCTAGCCCGGCTAGGTTATACTTGCTTTCAAAGTTTGTTGAAAGCCACTGCCGAATCACTGATGGAATTGTTTTACGTCCGCGGGTCGTCGGCCTAGGGTACCTATTGCAGTGATTAGTTGCAATCCCACAATTATTCACACAGCGATCCATATTTTCAATAATTCCTAGAAAAACAATTCCAAGTCAAACGCGTGAGCGATCTTCGGTGTGTCCAGTATGGAAGCAAGTGTCGTACAAGGTAAGCAGGGTCGGAATCCGTAATAAACAACGCAGTGGTCGTTGAAATTGTAAAATAATCGGGAAAGCACTTAAAACATAACGGAAAACACGAAACGAGTTGAGCAGAAATAATTGACAAGTGTCAGTGTCGGTCCGCTGTAAATGCTGTCAGTGCTGTCACAGATAATACATATAAGGCGATTTTTAAAAATATGATTGACTAGCTTCTGCCCGCGACTTCGTACGCGGATCCTGTTGCTTATGCCAGCGACAACGGGGTCGTCGAAGATCTGAAACGTCTGATGTCGAATTCTAAGAACCCGGGGACGGGAAAATAACGGATCTTTCCCACCTGAGCAACACATACCATTTGTTTCTTTTTGCCATTTAACAGCTTCACAAAAAGTACAATTTTTAGCCATACCTCCGATGGCGGAATATGTGGCGTATTCAATCATAGGAAACGTAATGGTCGCCATGCCCTTTTTTTTTGGTTGGGAAATAATCAAATAACTTCTCCAACTCTGGGCGGAGCGGGAGGGAGTGTCAGATTTTTACTGACTAAAACCCATCCATGTTCCTTCCTCGCCCTTTACGATCCAGGGCCACGGTATCTCTTTCGAACAGTCCCGCAGCCCCGGCAGGCTTCGACCTTTGCGGGCCCCTCCCTTTATGCTGACATCTCTTTGAGGCGCACTTGGAACACGAACGCGCCGTCGACACGGCAGGTCGCGATGCCCTACGGCTATATCTTGAGACACATCCGGTTTCTCAGATGATATCGACATTCTGTTCAGAGAATGTCGACGTCGATCAGAATTCAAACGTTCGTTCAATGAACGTGCATCGCGTATCACGCATCACGTTCATCACTCGTTTCAAAAGACCTGTTAGTAGATGTGCGAATACGCTGAAAACTCAAGCCTGATTCTGTATCGGTAAAAATTTCGGATTCGCTCACGATCAGCGGACAGTCGCGCACCACGTTCCGCACTTGTCTCTAAAGACCTAGAAGAAGCTATGCGTAGATACGCTGAGAACTCAAGCGCAATTCTCTATCCGTGAACGTCTCCGACTCGCGAGACAATGCGTGACGTTCACGATCAGCGGTCAGTCGCGCATCACGTTCCCTACTTGTCTCTAGAGATCTAGTAGTCGATGCGTAGATACGCTTGAAACTCAAGCGCAATTCTCTATCCGTGAACGGCTCCGACTCGCAAGACAATGCATGACGTTCACGATTAGCGGTCAGTCGCGCATCTATTCTTCACTGGTCTCTAGAGACCTGGATGTAGAAATACGCTGAGAACGCAGGCGTGCTTCGCGATCCGAAGAGGTTTCTACGGAGCAAGTTGCAGCCTGATGTTCTCGAACAGCATCAAGTCTCTCCTGACGCTCTTCGATAGATTCTTGGGATCTTATGATCCTCAATCTTTTAGCTCCTTTGGAACATTGGGAAAGATTTGACCTCTTTCTAGGCATGGTTATAGTTTTGTTGTGAAGATACCTGATCAATTGAAATCTAAGTAACTGCTCCCCTGCGTTACCGGGTAGGCTACCGAGTCACGAAGATAACTGGAAAAGGAAATTAATTCTACAACAGGTGTCCGAGATCTTCGATTTTTATAAGTCAACAGAGAGTGCTCATCAGATTGAACAACTTTTGCTAAGACGTCATTCCTATATGTGTTATGGTGTAGCTGGGCTCTTGGAGTTCCACAACAGGTGTTCCAGATCTTCGATTTTTATAAACCAACAGAGAGTGCTCATAAAATTGAACAACTTTTGCTAAGACGTCATTCCTATATGTGTTATGGTGTAGCTGGGCTCTTGGAGTTCCACATCAGATGTTCCAGATCTTCAAACTTATACTCTCAGCAGAAAATGCTCATCATGTAGAACAATTTTTGCTATGGTGGCATTTTTGTATCTCTTATAGTTTAGCTGGTCTGTTGCGGTTCTGCATCAGGTGTTCAAGTTTCCAAGATAAATTATAGCCTCATAGCTTCTGCCCGCGAGTTCGTTCGCGTGAAGTTTTGATATCGCAACGCATCGCCTACTCAACGGAAGTTTAAACTGCTTTGTTCCCGCTTGCAACATTTCTTATTGCTGCTCCGCTCCTATTGGTCATAGCGTGATGTTATATATCCTATAGCCTTCCTCGATACATGGACTATCCAACGCAAAAAGAATTTTTCAATTCGAGCCAGTAGTTCCGGAGATTAGCGCGTTCAACCAAACAAACAAACAAACAAACAAACAAACAAACAAACAAACTCTTCTGCTTTATAATATTAGTATAGATTTTAATCGATACGAAATCGATAATCATTTAGATTTTTCAGTTATTATATGTCATTTTCTTTTATTAATTAAATACACTATATTGTAAACAAGTATTTAAAGTTCATTTAAATACTTTGAGTTAATTACCTAGTGCAAAGCTTTTCTTTTTATAATTTCTGTAATCGATTAATTCAATCGGTAATGTTATGAAAACTATCGTTCTCATTTTTCTCCGCTTCCAGATTGAGAATTGAGCTGAATTTTGGTATTTTAATATAAAAAAATATAACTAATTTTTTAGACCATATCTCAACTTATTACAATTGGGCCCACCATTTTCCGTCTCCTTTGATGAGGAAATTGTTATTACAAATATTTGCATGCTGTGTTTAATCTAGGCAAAACATGTATGTTCCATTTTTGTACTGTAAGATCTTTTTATACCATGTTTTACGCAAATTAATATATTATTATTATTATATTATTATTAAACTAATGTTGTAAAGTGGGGAGAAAGTATATCCGGTGAATACACCCTCAATTCCGGAGTGAGACAGGGCGGTTTGACATCCCCTACTATATTTAATTTATATGTTAACGACTTGATAGAGGAGCTGAGCAGAGCCGGTGTCGGCTGTTCTATTGATAACGTGCCTGTAAACAATCTGAGTTACGCGGACGATATGGTGTTGCTCAGTCCCTCTGTCAAGGCGTTGCAAAAGCTACTGAGCATCTGTGAAGTGTACGCTAGTAGGCATGGTCTCAAATACAACGTTAAGAAAACGGAATTGATGGTATTTAACCCATTTCCTGTCCCATGAGCCACATATGGTTCAGAGCGATTGTTTAACTATTGTGTCTTTTTTAGGACAGTGAATGTGTTAAATATGATAACAGCCCATTACCTACGCCTGATATATCATTAAGTAACACCAAACTAAAAGTTGTGAAAAGTTTTAAATATCTTGGTCATATCGTAACGGATAAACTGCGGGACGATGAGGATTTTAAGGCGTTTCAACCTTGGCGAACCCATTTTGCATATAGGCTTTGACATAATCGAGACAATCGGCTTTTGGTTAGTTTGAACGTCTACCTCTGAACCATAAATGTACCTGTGGAATTTCTTTACCGCAAAAATTGAAATTGAAAGCAATTAGGTTAGCAAGTTAAATCTAATCTCAGATGGCGCCGCGTACGGTTGTTCCCAATGGCGTCAGTTTGATATTTTAGGAGCGTGTAAACAAAAGAAAAACTCTTTGTGGGGGATTTCTTTCTAATTTATTTGTCAACATGGACGCGAAAATGTGTTGTACTTGGAGCGTGCTTGAACTTAAAGCTGAGTTAATGAGGAAAGGTAAGAATCTTGAGGAAAATTCCTTTAAGAGCTGTTTTTGTTTACCTAGGCCAACTTAGACCATTGACATCAATACGTTTACAATGTATAAACAAATAATATTATAATTGAGTATTTAATTAGTCAATAATATGTATGTTTAATTAATATTTCTGTGGTAGGTAAGAACACAGTTGTGTAACTAATCATTGTATTTATGTAAAAAGTATTGCACTAAACTAATTCAGGATTACGAGTAAATTTACAATTGCTGACGCTAAGTAATAGTTCTTTTAAGTTTCGAATATAGTGATGTTTAATGGTGTTTTTTTCCAGGTTAGAACTGAATGACAAAAATTTCAACTTTAATGCACCACAACTCTCTCCAAATCCAGCAGTACCCACTATTGTACTTCCACCTGTGGAGATGTACCACGCCATAAATTCCATTTACCTCCGCTTGAAAGACATTGTATTCGATATTATTTTGAAAGGTAAATAATTCAATATTGGTTTTAATTTTTGTGATAGTAGTTGCTTTTTTATTTTATATATACTACTAAATATTTCTGTCATTTTGCAGATTCAACAAAAAAACAGATGCTTCAGAGAAATTATATGAAGCCAGATTTGTCATTGTAATAAGATCTGCATATGTCAGTCAATACTTTTATATAAAAAAAAATGTCAAGAAGACAATGAAAAAACTTTCATACCAAGTTGACATCAAGATAGATGAGCATATTGAGGAATGTCATTGTGAGTGTCCAGCTTGAGCAGGTAATGAAGCACACTGCAAACATTTTGGTGTGGTACTGTTTGCTGTAGTGCATATGCGCAAAGATAAAATAATATTAGTAACAGAATCACAAACGCAGCAGCTCCAAACATTCCACAGTCCAAGAAAAATCTTCACAGGAACTCCAATTAAGGCTCAAAATCTTACTAAACGAAGATACAGTAAAAATGTAATTTTTGAAGCATATCCTGTAAATTATATGGTAGATAAAATAAGCTATACCAACAGAATACGAAACCTTGTCCTAAATTTGAAATCAAACATGCCAATAAAACAACTGTATAGACCAGCTAACCTCATTGTAGTCAGTCAAGATCATGATTATTTAAAAAATACTGCAGATGTGTTACTTTTTAAAAACCTCAAGTTATCAGAAATTACCACCAATCAAATATTAGCAATAGATAGTGAAACACGGAATCAAAGTTCTAACTCTCTTTGGTATGAACACCGTAGTTGTCGAATAACAGCCAGTGTTTTTCATACTGTTTGTAATTTAACCTTTTGACCGCCACAGCATAAACGCACGCGCGTGCCCTCCACGCCAAGCCACAATTTCATGTACTATTTTGTCACATATTTGTGACGTTTGGCGTACAGGGCACGCGCTTGCTTGTCACGTATATGTGACAATGGCGTCCAAAAGGTTAAGAGCGCAATCTCTAAAATCATTTGCAAAACAATTGCTCCAAGAAAAGAAATTTTCGTCTAGAGCCACAGCACATGGGCTAATAAATGAACCAAATGCACTCAAGAAATACTCCGAAATGTATGGTCTGGTTCCTGTGCAGTGTGGCATGTTTATTTCACAAGATAGACCCTACTTAAGTGCATCACCAGATGCCTTACTTGGCGAAGATACAGTTTTAGAAATAAAATGCCCATATGTAAGCAGAAACAGGTTCAGTAGCCCTGAATCTGTACTTTACATACAAACTCAAAATGGGGAATTGATATTAAAAAAAACCTCTCCATATTATTATCAAGTACAAGGACAAATGTACTGCAGTGGCAGAAATTTTGTAATTTTATTATATATACTTTTAAAGACATTAAAGTCATTTATATTGAAAAAGGTGATTTGTTCATAAATAACATGTTAGTAAATAGATTACTTTTACAATCATTATAAGAAGGCTGAAATTATAAATAAATATTTGTATAAGGATTATTATAATATAATAAAAACAGATAAAAGTTATTTATGAGTTTTATTTACAATACACTCTCGGAAATTGCTTAACATTAAATACATGAAAAATATTTTTGAAGCTAAAGGAACATAGTAAGCATTAAGCTCAGTTTTTAATATCTTAAAAGTCTTAGTTAAGCCAATTAAGCGTTCTATATGTACACGTTGTGAGGCTATTTTCCTATCATGTAAAAGGGCAAGACCTGGCAATTGAGCTTTTCCACGTAAAAAATTAGGGATACTTATACTAATGGCCTTGGATGCAAAAAGGTCCTGAACATTAAAACCCCTGTCTGCCATAATGCTATCTCCTTCATCGCACAATTTTATCAGATTGCTTCTTTCAATCATTTATCTACCTAAATATCATAAACCCTCTCTAATGCGTTCAAAAACCATAGGCAATGACCAGCATTACCAACCAGCAGAAATAAACGGAACTGTTATGAACTCATAACCTACTGAAAACAGTAGGTTATGAGTTTAAATTTGGAACAGGTGTCAAATTCAAGTGAGTGTGCTATTCTAGTATCTACATGAAATCAGATATCGATACGAAACCCCAATTCAGTATGATTTCAAATATAAATCGCACGACATTTTGATCTCGAGTGACACAAGAATAGTGACTTTGTTTGTTTGCCTATGATTAAAAAAAAATGACAGATATCCGAAACGCCGCCATTTCGAGCTGTCATTTGTTCATTAGCTTTTATTTCCAGTTACGAGTAGACAAATGTTCTGATAAGTTCTTTATTTCTGTCGAAAATGAGTGATAGTGACTCAGAAATTGACATGAACACTCCGCCAGATATCGTAAATGCAGCGACGAATGCAACTAATAACCTGTTGCCACAAAAATCAAGGGCCAAGTACGAAAAGGCGTACAAGGATTTTTTAGATTGGAGAATGGAAAAAGCTACGACTTCCATGTCCGAGAACGTGTTATTAGCGTATTTTGAACAATTATCCAAGAAATTCAGTTCTGCTAACCTGTGGACTATTTACTCAATGGTCAAAAGCACACTCAATATCAAGCACCAAGTGGATATTTCCAAATATTTCAAATTGACAACTTTTCTTAAGCGAAAATCGGAGGGTTATAAAGCGAAAAAATCCAAAACGTTTTCTCCCGAAGAAGTTAATATGTTCTTAACTGAGGCACCAGATCCATTATATCTGCAGACAAAGGTAACTCACTTAATTACTGAATTCATTTTAATGCATGGATTGTAATTAATCGACTTATATTTCATTGAAACATTGAAATGATTGCGATCTAATGACATGTTGATATTGTTTCAGGTGGCATTAATATTTGGAGTCATGGGTGCTTGCCGCCGACAAGAACTATATAATCTACAGTTTAGTGATGTTCAAATCTTTGAAAAGACCCATTTTAGTAACAGTCCGCAACACTAAAACTAAAAAAAACGTAACACACTGCGCAAAAAGCTGCTGCGCAAAAAGCTGCTGCGCAAAAAGAGCTGTGCAAAAAGCACATGTACTACTGAGGCCGGAAACTTGTCAACTATCCAATTTTTTTATTAAATACTTAGCTGGCCAATGCACCAACCAAAAGATTGGCATAAATAAATTTGGTGAGTTGGGAAAAACCATAGCTAATTATTTAAATCTCCCGGATCCTGAACTGTACACCGGCCACTGCTTTCGCAGGACATCTGCCACTTTGCTGGTAGATGCAGGCGGCGACATTACAGCTCTAAAACGGCATGGGGGCTGTAGATCTACAACAGTTGCCGAAGGATACATTGAGGAATCTATGCAAAATAAAATATGTGTCTCAAATCAAATAATGAACTCAATTCAAAATAGAGAAATAATAAATATAAATATGCCATCATCACCATCAAGCTCTGTAGCTCCAAAACAAGACCTCATTTCAAATGCAATTCAACCAGGACCGTTAAGTATATCTCATTGCACAACTGTCAATGTTAACTACCATTACTATAATAAATAATTTGCTTCTGTATATGTTCAATTTATTTTTTATTGCATTACACTGGTAACAATGCTGGTCATTTCCGTATGAATACTTAGTTCAGTATTTTATTATTTTTTACTTTATTTTCGTTTATTTTATGTGTGTGTTTTTGACATATCGTATTTTTATTGACATTCGAATTTGAATTGTAAATTATTATTTATTATATTTAATTATTGTGAATGTGAGGACCTTTTGGGTCACCTTTTGCTGTTTTTTTTCCCACGACTGTCTGGCAGTTTGAGTGCTATAAGCGACCTACCCAAATGTCCTTTCTTTGGTATTGTTCGTCGTTTCGTTGAGCTCCTTGAGTTATAAGTCGAGCTACACGATAACTGACAAATGCTTGCACTGACTGGACAGGTCCACTCAAATCTGTGTGGTTCTTTCTTCAAAAGACCATCTCAGACACTAATCTGCATAGTCCTCATGTGAATCAAGCAAGATTGTCTGGACTTCAAAAGAGACTATGACCTCTGAGTTTGTTTCGGCTGTTTCTTCTCAGAGTAGTCAGGTACGAAACACCGGCCTCATCTAGTTTTAAAAAAAATGACGTGTAAAAGTGTTTGAGAAAACCTACTTGCTGAATAAATATCATTTATCATTTAAAAGAAAAACGCAAAGAGACCCATTTACACCGACGTCGAATAAGACGACCTATAATCGACTCATCAGATGATGAAAATTGTGCAGGTTAGTACCTTCGTTTTTATTTCTAAAAGTGATAATTTCAAAAGTGATCGTTTTATGCTGGATAAATCGGGATTGCCTGCGAGGCAATTGCGATAACATGATCAACTGCGAGTTGATTGTGAGTCATTCGTGACAAATTAGTACAAAAACGTGCAATCTTAATAGGTACGCACATTATATGTACAACTTATTATTCGCGAGATAATACTGGCCTTGAATTTCTTTTCAAACTTTTTTTTTTGTCTACCCTCATTGGCAAAATATGAAAATACTTAATTGTATTTTTAGAAACTGCTGCGACTCCTGCAGAACCTCAATCAGGACAATTGAGTCAGTCACAAGACCAGATTCTCACGCTTCCTGTGCTGCAAGAGGCCACCGCGACCACTGAAGGGACGCCACCTGCGTACGCCCAAGACGCAAATGTACCGGACACCTTCACGTCCGTCATCCTGGCGATCTCGATGCCTGACGCCACGTCTGACGCCGTACCCGATGCAAGCCTGGATCCAGAGCTCTTATCTGCTTTGGGAGCAGCTACATCCGATACCCCCGAGTTCGGTGAAAATATTCACACTAGTCTGGCCAACCTATGGACTCCTTTGTTAAAGAAAGGATTGCCAAAAGAGGACAGGGAAAAAATATCAAAAAATTATCTCGTGCCCGGCAATTGCAAATTACTGCAAGCACCCAAGCTCAATGCAGAAATATCCGCCGCCGTGTCTGAGCTAGTTAGAGGCCGTGACAAGAAACTTTATAACTTTCAACAACAATTGGGCACAGGCACTTCAGCAATAAATAAAGCAATGAACATATTGCTTACGTCCGACGACAAAATATCAGCTTTGAAATATTTGAGCGACAGTTGTCGCGTTTTGTCGGATTTACATTTTTCTCTGTCAAGAGACAGAATCAAATTAATTATCCCGAGTCTAGAAAAGAATTTTCTACATGTAATCCAAGATGCTGAACGTGATGAAACGTTATTTGGAACCACACTGAGCGAGAAGATTAAAGCAAGTAAAGCCATTGAAAAACAAGGCTCCCAGATAAGGAAAACGGTATCAAATCAGAGGGTCAGCGCTTCGCAGCCACCTTCAAATCGTCCTGCCCCGCCGGGAAACTGGTCAGGACCTCCTCGTTACTCGTCGATCAGGGGGGGGCGAAGAGGTCAGAGGAAACATCCGTCGTCATCGACACAACGGCGGACGTACCCCCCGGCTCCAACACCTGCGAAGAGTGTCAACTACAATCAGGCGAAGCCCCGTGCGCCACCTCCGCAATAACACAGGTACATGCAGGCAGAATTAAGTTCTATTTTAATTGTTGGTCAAATATTACTAGTAATGAAGTTGTTCTTTCATGGATAGAACATGGCTACTCAATACCGTTTTGTAAGGAGGTGACTCAACACAGAGCACCATCCCTCTCGAACCTATCTTTAATTGAAAGCCAAGAAATGTCTAAAGCCATTAATAAATTACTCGAATTAGGAGCTATAAGCCAGCGTTTACCTGAGAAAAATCAGTTCATATCAAATATATTTTTAGCACCAAAAGCTAATGGTGGCAAAAGGTTTATTCTAAATTTAAAGCCATTAAATAAATTCATTAGGAAGGAACATTTTAAAATGGAGGATTACAGAACCGCTGCAAAACTGATTCCTAGGGATGGCTTTCTAGCCACTATTGACCTAACAGAAGCATATTTGTTAGTGCCTATTTCAGTTTCTGACCGAAAATATTTGAGATTTCTCTACAAAGATCCTTTTTCGGGTAATATAAATACTTTTGAGTTCACGGCGATGCCTTATGGCCTGTCGGTAGCACCCAGGGTGTTTACTAAAATAATGAAGGAGGTTATGACGCATCTTCGAGGACGAGGTTATAAATCAGTCATATTTCTTGATGATATATTATGTATCGGTGATAATTATGATGAGTGTGTAAAAAATGTACATGAAACTTTAAAGTTATTACGTTGTTTGGGTTTTGTAATTAATTATACAAAAAGTTCATTGATCCCATCGCAAGTATGCAAGTTTTTAGGGTTCATGTATGATACACAAGAACTATCTATTTCATTACCGATAGATAAACGCAATAATATTGCACAGATGGTTGAAAAGTTCACCCGCCTTCCAAGTCTTTGGAACAATCATGTGCAGCGCCACTTTGACAGTTGTCTTCCCCATTCTTTTTCGGTCTTGCTATAGTTAAGCTCAGTTTCAATTATAGTTCTTGAACCACAAGATACCAATCTCAAAAAAGTTTTCTCATCTTTTTGAAAAAGACAACAGCCCAAACCACTTTTGGAGGCATCACATTGCAAGACTATTTTCTTACTTGGGTCAAAAGGTGTCAATGCAGATGCTAAGCATATTTGCCTTTTAAGCTCTGCAAATGCAAGCCCATGTGCAGGCAACCAAATAAACTCGGTGTTCTTTTTGAGTAACTTGCACAGAGGTGCCATTAAAATAGCCATATTTGTGACATACCTTCTGACATAATTAAATGAACCCAATATTTGTCTAAGCTCATCTTTATTTTGAGGTTCTTTTAAACTCAAAAGTGACTCGATTCTGTCTTTGTCAAGGGATATGCCGTTTTCATTAAATACTTGCCCTACATATTTAACTTCACTTCTCTTATATTGAAATTTATTTTTGTTCAACTCAATTCCTAGTTCTTTTGCCTTTTTAATTACACTTGACAAGGCAAGGTCATGCTCCTCAACGGATGATCCCATAATTAAGATATCATCTGCCCATGCTACAACATTGTTTATCTCACCAAAATGCTGTTCGATAACATCTTGGAAGAGTTCAGGAGCATTCACGAGACCAAAAGGTAACACAAGATATCTATATACTCCGAAAGTAGCAGCAAAACAGCACTTCCAAGATGCTTCTTCAGTAAGCAACAGATGATGGAAACCTCAAGTGATATCCAACACAGAACATATTTTTTTATCTTTGAGTTTAAGATTTAAATCATCAAGTGTAGGTAAAACTTTTGTTTTTTTTACAATATACTTATTTAAAGACAGATGGATCTAGGCACAGTCTTACCCGTCCATCTGGCTTCTCCACAATAACAATTCGGTTAACACAAGCATATTCATTTATTTTTTCCACTATGACAATAGCTTTTCTTTCCCTCTTTAATTCACACTTCAACGGATCATGTAAACAAGTGGGCAATCTAGCTGCTGGATGACAAATTTGTTCATCAAAAGATCTTGGTAATTTTTTGTTGGAATGAATAAGCATATTAAATATATCGTAGAACGTTTGCCATTCACTGGATGACCACTCATCGTGCGTCATTTAGATATTTAAAATGAAATTCTCTTTATATAATGTATGTGTTTTATGTATGAACGATAAAAATTGTAATGTTTCAAATATGGACTCGATGGTCTGAAATGAATTTTATTATTATTATATTTACCGCTAAACGTAGGTAATTGTATGCGCGATAACTTAACCTCACATTCTCTAACAACGTGTCCATCACTTGCAATTTGTTTCGATGAAATCGATGAATTTGGCAGGACTTCTTTTAGTTGTCTTGTATGCTACATACAATAAATTCCTCGAACTCCTCGTACATATCTTGAGTAAAATATGCGTCATCCTTCTCCTGTTGGCGCTGCACCTTGACGATAATTGTTTTATGTCTATCTTTGAATACTTTCCACAGCTCCTCCAAATTGTCTAGTCTGGTTTCTAAATATGTTTTTTTAATTCGATCTTTCGGTGTTTTTTTTTGTAGTTTCTATGTGCTTTTTTCAAGTTTTCCAGAGTCTCCTTTCGATAAGCAAGAAGCACTTCCATTTTGTCCAAATGTGTGAAACGTTGAAATTGTTGAAACTCGATATCCAAACAAAATATACACACATCAACAGAATCTAGGGATTTGAATATTTCATCAAAAATCAAAAAATCTATGAAGAATTTTCTGATGAAATGGAAGAATGATAGGTTATTTTAAGGTCTATAGTAAAAAATAAAAAACATTTCGTGATTTTTTTATTTTAAATAAAAATGTTTATTTTTTTAATCGCCGTAGCAAATTAAAATGGTAAAAAACTTAATTTCTTCTTATAAAGCTATTAATTTTAATGAAAATTGAAAAAATCTTATAAAATCTAATTATTAATAATCAGTGTTGCCACCTCTTACATTAATTAAACATCGACATCGATTGATCATGCTTAAAATTAGATTGTCAATGTCTTGCTGCGGTATGAGGTCCCATGTTCTTTGCAAGTGTTCGTAACATTGTTGTTCTGTCGTCAAATTTGGCGGGAAATCTCTCAAAGCTTTTCGTTGTAACATGTCCCAGGCATGCTCGATAGGATTTAAGTCGGGCGACTGTGCAGGCCAATCCAAAACTTGAATATCGTGGTCTCGGAGAACGGCCGAGACCAGCCGCGCCGTATGGGAAGGAGCATTATCGTGCATGAGTAGAAATTCCTGGCCCATTTGGATTCTGTGTGGGACAATAACAGGCTCTACTACCTCCTCGTGGTATTTTTGTGCAGTCATGCTACCTTGGATCCAAATGAGCTGGGTTCGTCCGCCAAGACGAATTGCTGCCCACACCATGATTGTCCCGCGACAATGTCCGAGTGGACTTCCTGAGGGTGCCGTAGACGGCTAACCCTCCCTGGAGTTCTCCAAACGCGTGTTCTTCGTGAATCCGGATGAAACCCAAACCGGGAATCATCGGTGAACAGCACTAAAGACCATTGTTCGTCACTCCATGGTAAATGCTCCCGAGCCCACGAAAGCCGCCGACCGCGATTGCCACGTCGCAATGCTGGAACAAGTAGTGGTCTTCGAGCATGAAGACCAACTTCATGCAACCTCCTTCGCACGGTTTGGTCGCTTACCAGCAGCTGGTGGTCCTCCTGGAGCCTTTGTACTAGTTGCATCGCTGTGATATTGGGTTGTTTTCTAGCGGTCATTTGGAGAAATCGATCCTGTCTCTGCGTAGTAACGCGATATCTACCCGTGTGCCGTTCAGCTACATCCCCAATATTGCGATAACATGACCACAACCTTGATATCACGTTTTGGCTGGTGTGTAGGGCCTCAGCAACGACGTGTTGAATAGCACTATTTTCTAGCATGCCCACGGCTCGTAACATTTCATCTCGACTCAAATGACGACGTGACATAACTCCTAAAGCTCACACGGCACGTTAAATTAAAAAAGAATAACAATCTAATCCCTTTTCATTAATTAATATCAATAAAACAATTTTAATTTTCCTTAATGTAACGAATTATTGAAGAAGTTGTTTGGAACAGTTTGATGTTTCCTGCTTGCTTTCCAATACCGGATGGTATTGGCAGCAAGGAAACAACAAACTGTTCCAAACAACTTTAGTATATTGACTTAATAACTATGACCATACAACTATAACTTACTATTAATTAAGGCTAATATAAAAATAGGTAAATATACAATAGGTGAATGCCAGCCAGCACAAACTTCAGTCGGTGAAACTATGGTTATGGGGGGTTGGATATAATGCCAGTACTGTTCCTTTTTTTTGGTTTAAGTTTAAATTATAAAATTGGTTCTAACAAAATATCAAGGTACAACGTTCAACAAGTTTGATGTATGAGAATTATTACTAAATGGGCGCCAGGGACTTGAAGAGTCCCGGATAGGGATCCGGGAGCCGACGAAGATGTTAAATATTTTTCCAGTTAAGCGTAGGTGTCGAACCCGGTCCATTAATTAACTTTTGTTGTAGACCGGCTCCAAATCTTGAAAAACCGGACAGGAGTTACACACTGGTTCTTATATAAACCGGTGGAAAAATAAATTAAAAGGTGTAAGTTAAATATAAACAAAAACGGCGCTAAATCGCTAGGCGGACTCTGCCACCGCACGGTCGTCTCCACAGGAGGCTTTGAGTGGACTCGAGGAACGGGTCTCACGTCCCGGTGCCAGCAGCGTCTCTAGATCCGGGTGGTGAGACGAATTTCTCGAGTTGCCTCACCTGGAATCGACAATACGGGGACAACGTTCGGGGACAATATTATATAAGGGAAACTGAGGAACTTTCCTTGAGAATGAATAGAGGTGACCGAGCAAGGAAATCTGAAGGCTAAAACATTAGCCGGTTAACATGGCCTTTTGAAAATGCTATACAATGAGCTACGACTTCCGTTTGCCTAAACCTGCGTGGTGGGACAATAAGAAATAGGTTAGCCCACGGGCGTGTAATACTCACGGTTGATTAGTGCTGAAAACACTTGTCTGCAAGATTCGACCGCCTGGAGAACGGGTCCGCCTATTTGATTTGCGAATCCTTTTATAGTCCTCTAATTAATAACCAGGGATCACAAGCATATCCTTTTAACGAGATCACTTCCAAACACTAATACACAAAAACACTTACCTTATAAAACATAAAAAAGTTGTAGCATATCTCAAGCGTGGTAAATCTCAAATAGACGCTAGTCTCCTTCCTATTCTACTGTCAAGACTTCAAACCGGAATTAGGTGGAGCACCTGAAAATCTCCGCACTGATGACAGAATCACTACACCAAGATATTCAATTCCTGAAAATCCCTAACAACTGTCGAACATGACGTTTATTCTCTTAAACAATAACAATTTTCAAGATCTAAGCTACCATACTCATTATTTCTTATTTCTAACACTAAAGTTTGTCTTCACTGAAAAAAATAATAAGTTGAATCAAACAATATTAGTGTTCAATTCAACCTAGATCTTGTTTCCATTTGAGCCTACTAACACACTGATTCCTTTTAACCAATTCATAATGTCAGGATCAGTTAACTATCTAGTTTATTTTAAATACCAGTCTAGTTTGCGGTAGCCATAATTATTGTTTAATCCAAACAAGTTACAAGGTAGTTCAGTAGGTTAGCATTTCTAAGCCATTCATCTTGTTTAATTTGAACAACTGTGTGTGTCGTACTAGCTATGTAACTTGTTTGACTCAAACATAGTTTATGTTATAGTAGCCATGCAACTTGGTTGATTCAACTATGCTACAAGGTTGATGTAAGCTTTAATCTTGTTTAATTCTAACAAGTTACTTGTTTGATTTAGACAAGAGTACACGTCACAATAGCCATGCATCTTGGTCAAATCAACAATGCCACAAGGTAGTTTTAAGCTTTCTTCTTGTTTGATTCTAATAACTGCGTGTGTTGTGCTAGCTAATTAACTTGTTTAACTCAAACATAGTTTATGTCAAATATAGCCATGCATCTTGGTTAAATTAACAATGCCACAAGGTAGTTTTAAGCTTTATTCTTGTTTAATTCTAACAAGTTACTTGTTTGATTTAGACAAGAGTATACGTCACAATAGCCATGCATCTTGGTCAAATCAACAATGCCACAAGGTAGTTGTAAGCTTTATTCTTGTTTAATTCTAACAACTGTGTGTGTTGTACTGGCTACGTAACTTGTTTAATTCATACAAAAGTATATGTTGGAACAGCCATGTATCATGGTTCATTCTAATAAGCTCGGGTGTTGCACTAGCCAAGAGTCATAATATAGTCAAACAAGTCTGATTATTCAGGTCAATTACGATTACTTTGTTGTAGTTACCACCTTGATGAGGTGCTGGCTGGTTCAGAGCAGCTGGTCTGCATTAGGCACCATAGTTTTTAAAACACGTGCAGCGGCGCTACAGCCGCGCGCTGCACGTGTTTTTTATTTGAAGGCAGCCTTAGAGTGTAAACTATGGTGTCAAATGCAGACCAGCTGCTCTGAACAGTGAGTAGTTCCCAGCTGATAACTAGAACAAAGTAATCAATCGACTTGAATAAGTAGAATATTTGAACGACTCTATATAAAACTATAGAAATGGTGGAATAGAATGGATTAGAAAATAAACAATTAGGTAAATATTTATTACAAAAAAATTTATTGAACTTGTATAAGTATACCTACTTATACAAGTCATTCAAATTTAAAACGTTTTAGGAAAAACAACATAATAAATTTCAAATCACAACCTTAAGAGGCCGGCGACCGATGCGTAGTTCATACAAACGTAATACCAAAATAATTTGTAAATCAAGAATATTCTTTAGTGTGTATTTATTTCGATTGGATTACAGAATATCTATGTTACCAAATATATTATATTTTGAAAGGACAATGATATCAAGACGAGATATGAGGAAATTATTTTTTTTCCCATAACTCTTGTTTAAATCAGTGTCCATTCAAAATATATATTTGGGAACTTAGTCTGTATTCCAATCGGAATAAAGACACACTACCTTAAGAATATGTTTGATTTACAAATTATTTTGGTATTACGTTTGTATGAACTACGTATCGGTCGCGCGCCTGACGATTATAAAACCACATCTCGCTCGCACATTTAAAATGTTTTTAAAGACATAAAATCTGTGTAGGTATTCGTAAATATACCTATACGAAAAATCGCAGTCAACAAAGTTGTGTGTGATCACATCGCACAAGCAAAAATAATAATTTTCATCCAAACAAAAAAAAGGAAAACATTTCCTACAAAAAACTTAATTTTACTCCAAAAACTTATAGATCTTTTTTGATTGCGATTTTTCATAAATACCTCTACCTAATTTTAAGGGGAATACTACCGTCAATGTACTTCTCGCTCGCACACCTTGCCCTTTTAAAAGATAGAAAAACACTGAACTTCTTTATCAAAAATCGCGAGCAACCATTTTTGCAAAAAAAATATCCTAGCACGTTTTCCTACTTCAAAGTTTTCTCAAGTACGAAAACCAGTCTATTGGGAATACTTTAAAAGGTCAAAGTGTGCGAGCGAGAAGTACATTGATGGTGGTCTTCCCCTTCTAATGTCATGAACACCTACTGGTAATTATAATTAAGCATCATTTTTTTTTACTTAAAACTAGTTAATCAACGTAACATCACATGTTTTTATTAATGAATTTAACACAGCACATTATTATGCATACATTTATAATGATTGCACAAACAGTCGTACAAATTAAATAATCATTAGTAGTAGCACAGACCATCGCCTCTATCTCACCTTATTGGCTAATGCAAACTGTCACTTTTGCATTTAGCCAATGAGGTGAGAGATTACCCACCAGAAAACGTTCTGTTGTCTAACGTATCCACTAACTAACGAATGCTCTTTGAATATACTAGGAACCGAGCATTATAATATAGGAAGTATTGGTTCCATAGAAAAAATAAATTTAGATAGGTAGGTATCTATTTAGTTACATGTAATTTAATCAATTCGGCAGGTGCCGATTGATTTAATAACTTCTTACATGTCGAAATCCATCAACATAATAACAATACGGTGAAAAAATCTGCTGTTCGGAAGTTAAGTGGCAGACAACCATCAATGTACTTCTCGCTCGCACACTTTGACCTTTTGAAAGATATAAAAACACTGAAATTATTTATTGAAAAGATGGTTGCTCGCGATTTTCGATAAAAAGTTCAGTGTTTTATATCTTTCAAAAGGTCAAAGAGAAGTTCATTGACGGTTGTCTTCCCCTTATTTACAAAGAGCAACGCAAAGTTACCATTTTTTGCCATTACTTAGTATATTGATATTGCAGGGTATAGGTGATACTAAGGACTTATGAAATATGGCAATATTTTTCTCTATGGTCATTGTTTCTACTTCATACGCAAGCAGATGCATATCGAAAACAACAGTTTTCAGTAGTTTTCCCATCAAAATTAATTGCCCTGCATCATACAAATATAAATGGTTAATTTTAAAAAATGCAGGCAGCGGTTCATCTGAACTACTAGAATATACTAAAATACTGCCGAAAACAACAGTTTTCAGTAGTTTTCCCATCAAAATTAATTGCCCTGCATCATACAAATATAAATGGTTAATTTTAAAAAATGCAGGCAGCGGTTCATCTGAACTACTAGAATATACTAAAATACTGCCGCTAACATACCGTGTAGTAGACATATTGGCCCAGGATACCTTTGCTAGAGTCTTTTTTTTACATATGTTTAAATTATTTTGCAAAAAATGCAAATCTTCTTTAGCGCATTTACGCAATAGAGGGCCTGTCCGTAGAATATTCGGTAGAGAACCTTTCAAAAAAATTGCATTTAGATGAAGCTGGTGCTTTACACTTAATGAATAGGTGATATTCCTTCTGTTGGAAGAAGCCCTCGCAGCCATCTTTGAAGTTCGGTGCTTAGCTTCAAAACGCATTGCCCCTATAGAAATAATTGGTCCATATTTCTTTAGGGCAGAGTGATAGTGGATCAAATTGTGGAATTTTGGTTTCAATGATCCGTTGGTCAACGATAAATAAAGAGAATTTAATTCAGCTACTGCTGTTTGCAATAATTCGTCAGTTCCTACGGCGAACGCAGTTGAATGAACTATGTCTAAAACCTGCCTCAATTTTAAGTATAAATTCCAGGTGTCATCACCTCTCGGTACAAACTCTCCGATTATTAAACCGAAATAACGTAAAAACGTTAGCATTTCCGATGCTGAAAAACGTATATTTCCTTGATTTATATGTTCCATGCAAAGAGTACATGGTTGGTTCCTGTTATCTGGACCATATTCGAAAGCATGAATTCGATCATTAAGCGTTTGCAACGTAAATAATTTGAAATTTTTTAAGTACCGTATAAGAACAAACTGCATCACATATTTCGCTACACCCTCTAAGATATCGTGCATGCAGTCGACACCTACTTGGTTAAATAAATCAAAATCTTTGACATCGATCCATACGCATTTCTCTTTAATACCAGTTTCAGAGGGAATATTATTAATTAAATCTGACTCATAATCTGCCATAGTGCGTAACAGTTGTTCTTGTTCGTAACATTGCGTTTTAAGAACTTCTTTCTGTACTTTACAAACTCTACAAGAAAAATTAGCAGAGAAGCTTTCAATGAATCCTGTAATGGTATGTATACCAAGGTTATCACCTAAGATTAGTCCTTATTCAAAATGAACAACACCCTTAAAAGTTGGTAGATCAAATTGTATGCCAGTATCACTAAGATAGTTTAATTCGTCTATGACGCATCGAAAAACTACACTGTTTCCAAATAATGTTCTATCAGACGAGTGAAACAGAAGTACGAGAAATATGGCGCTTAGTGTTGATGAGCGACACGGCGGCAAGCAAGGAATACTGGCGTAAACTGCTCCTAGCTTATGATGGCCAGCTCTACTACCTAAACAATTCCCAGTTTCGTAATCGTCAAAGAAAATGAATAGTGGAATAACAGTTTTACCCTGCCTTTGTCGCATTCTACTACGCCAAAAAGAGCCTTGTATAAAGTTTTCTACAGCGGCATAGGCTGATTCATTGTTAAGACTATTCATGTAATGTAATGTTTCGAAAATAATGTTTTCCAAATTAAAGAATGAGTATAAAACTTTTCTAAGGGGGATAAAATGTTGCTCACAAACAACAGGTACAAGGCGGCTGACGCCGTGCTTTTTAACTTTGTCTAATCTTTGGCCAATTAACACTTTTACGGGTTCATGGTAAGTTTCTTGTTTTTGAAAGTATTTTAATCGTTTATGTTCAGTATCTAAAGTATTCAATGAGTTTGTTAACACAGGCAAAATGGCATCTGAGACTACGTTTATAGTGTTAGGAGGTATATTAGAGTTATGAAGACTTTCTTTTATTACTGACACAAGGGCATTTGAATAGCATTTAAAACCATTAATAACTGTTTGAATAATGTTTCTCGGTAGTGACTGATTGCCATATAAGTCAGCGATGAACCCTGATGTTACCTTTAAAAGAGTATCGCTATTTTGTGAAAAACCTAAGGCCCTTGTTTCTTCTATTGTTGCAATAGGTAAGTTTACTGAAAAACTGGAAGGTTGAGGACCAATTAAATTGTATTCATTATTTGAACTGTTGTTAATGCGAAGTGGCTCTTGTGAAACTTCATCTTCTCGTGTATTATTTTGTAATCGGCTACAGAAATGTCTTCTAAAAGAATTGAATAGATGAAATTCACGCGTACAATTATTTTCTGCGCATTTGTATGTACGTAGGTCGCTAGCATTGTGTAGAAGTGTAAAATGTGATTTGAGAATTTTGAAATTTAAAAAATCTTTCTTACATAAGAAACAGGTGACCATTATGCAAAGTGACAGCTTTTAAATATTTGAAAATAAATTATTGTACTATTCAGTAACATGTTTACAAATTACAGTCAGTTAGAAGAGACTCTACCGAAGTCGAGCCCTTGTCCCATTTAGACGTCATCTTGTAAAGTCCTCTCTGGATGAAGTACCAGATGGGGTATGATTCTACACTGTACACAGCGTTTAGTGACCAGAATATTTTATAGCACGTATCGACAGCCTGCAAAATGTTAGACCGTTCATAGATCACGTTTCGGTTTGCCACTACCAAGTAGTTGGTAATGTTGCCCAGTTCCTCCCCAACAATTATTACAAAAGGTTGGGAAGAAATTACTCTATTCCTTAAGACTTCGTACCGAGTTGCGATTGCATCCTTAATTTCGATGTCTGCTTTAATATGTGTGATAAACGAATCTCGGGCTTTGCATTTTGATGGTTTCCAGCGGTTTATTTTCTCAGTCTTCGCTCTTTTCTTGTTTTGACCAAATGTTGTACTAGCCGGAAAACTTAATAGCTGCGGAATGCTCAGGAATCCCGCCAGGTTTACATTTTCTTCCTCACCCACTGCAAAGATAGGCCAGTGTGAATATAAGTTGTTGTGTAATGTACCTAAATAATGATGGGTTAAACGTAACGTAAAAAGCGTGTGTTGTGCGGTTAGTTACATACAGGCACACCATATCTAGTGGCGTTCACTGTTATGTCCCTACATTTAAAATAAAGGAGGAAGTCGAGGGGTTTAATAGTAAGGAGTACTAAGGAGTGGTGGTAAATGGTGAAAACCACGTTAAGGCACTGAACACCATGAAACAACTTCTCGCTCGCACATTTTGACCTTTTGAAAGATAAAAAATTACTGAACTTATTTATGAAAAATCGCCGGCAACCTATTTATGTGCAATCCGATTGTACACAGTTAAGCCAAAACAATATTATGATTCTAACAAGTTTCTACTCACACACTTTGTGACTTGACTGGTTTCCGTACTCAGGCGAGTAATTTGGCAAAAACTTTTATAAAATCCAAATTATTTTTTTGCTTAACTGTGTGCAATCGGATTGCACACAAAATGATTGCCAGCGATTTTAATAATTAAGTTCAGTATTTTGATGTATTTCAAAAGATCAAAATGAGCGAGAAGGTATTTGACAGCGGTCTGCGCCTTAACGGCGCGCTACACTCTTCTCCGGATACCTAATGTAAAAGGCACAACTGCGTGCAAAGGGGATATTATGTAACATAAAACCAGTATGTTTACTTACATTGTGATAATTCTAAAACTTCGGCGCTGAGTCTGTCTTTTTCTTTTTTTCGTTTAATGAGAACTTTCAGTAGAACATTTTTAGTAATCGGATAGTTGATAAATAAACTATTTGAGTACTGGCCGTATGCCACATCGAAGTCTCTGCTTAACTGCAATAGAAATAATAAGTTGGTAATACAGTTAAAAGACACAAACATTTATTGTAATCTAATATAATACATGACTGCGACATACTAATGGAAATAATCTATATATATAAAATGGTAAACTGACTGACTGACTGACTGGGTGATATATCAACGCACAGCCCAAACCGCTAGGTCTACAGTTTCCAAATTTGGCATGAAGGTTCCTTATGTGGTTTAGGGGTGCACTAAGAAAGGATTTTTCAAAATTCACCCTCTAACGGGGTGAAACAGGCTTCCAAAGTTTGTAAGGGGAAACAAGATTGGTTAGACTATTTCATTCGAAACTTCACAAGAGTACTCCTATTGATAAATGAGTAGAAACGGGTTTCAGGTTTTTTCAAAATTCAACCCCTAAGAGGGGTAAATGGGGTGACAAAGTCTAAAATCAACGCACAGCCCAAACCGCTGGGTCTACAGATTTCAAATTCGGCAAGTAGGTTCCTTATGTGGTCTTAAAGTGCACTAAGAAAACATTTTTCAAAATTCACCCTCTAAGTATTAGAGCTGTCTTTGTAAACACAACGTCATAGAGTAAGCAATGGTATTAATAGGTGAAATAGGTCCCGCATAATGCTCACTATAACTTGCCTTGTAAATAGAACTTAAGTAATTGGGTCTCTCATAACGACTAAGCTGTCACTTCCCTTGTTACTGCGATACTGTATGTGCTCGTACGTTTTTAATATAAATCTTGTTCAATCTTAATGGTGTTTGCATTTCCGCCCATAATCCATCAGGTCCCAGGGTCAGGGCCCAGGACACCGAAATCTGCGCGGTAATCGTAATATTACCAGTTTAGATACGAAAGTAGAAGAAAAATAAAAACTATAACCTCTACGCGTGAATTGAATACGTCAAAAATGGCCGGAAATGCTTCAGCCTTGCAAAGCATCGAAAAACTCAAAGGTATAGATAACTATTCCACATGGAAGTTTTGTATGAAGATGATTCTAATCCATGAGGACCTGTGGGACACTATCGATGGTGAGCAGAAAGAAAAACTGAGCGATGCAGAAATGAAAAAATCGCAGAAGGCACTTGCAAGAATATGCCTGTCGGTTCAAACGAATGCATTCCCCCATGTCAGGAACGCAAAGAATGCACGTGAGGCGTGGAACAACCTGAGCAAAGCCTTTGAGGACCAAGGGCTATGCCGAAGACTAGGTCTGTTAAGAACGCTGTTCAGCACCAAATTGACAGAGCATGACAGCATGGAAAGCTACCTTGGCAAGCTGCAGGAACTGTCACAGCAGCTGTTTGATATCAAATCACCTCTGGATGATGAATTCTTGGCTGTCATCATGCTCGGCGGGTTACCAAGTAATTATGATCCACTTATTATGGCACTTGAAAATTCAAACTTAAAGTTGACAAGTGACATGGTCAAAGGTAAATTATTACAAGAATATGACCGCAGGAATAAAACTGAAGATACCATGGCATTAGCAACAACCAGAAAAGCACCGAAGTGTTATAAGTGTAAAAGGACTGGACATTTCATCAAAGACTGCCCGAAGAATAGTAATAAGAAGCCAGAGAAAGACAAGAAAACAGATAAGGACAAACCTCCCAAGGATTCATCCAAGGCTCTCTTGACGGCGCTCTCCGCCAGCTTCCAGCGTGGTGTATGGTATGTGGATAGCGGTGCATCAAACCATATGTGCAACAATCGAGAACTTTTTTGTGATTTTAGTGAAGGAAGCGTGTCACAAGTGAGTGTTGCAAACGGTGAAAAATTGCCAACAGCGGGACAAGGAAATGTGCGTGTCAAATTGCAAGATTGTGTGAGAACAATTAGAGACGTTTATTATGTGCCTAATCTTTTAGCAAACTTGCTTTCTGTTAGTTCTTTAGTGAAGAAAGGTTATACAGTAACTTTTAATAAACAGAAATGTATTATATCTGATGAGGACGAAGTTTTGGCAACAGCCACTCATAGGAATGGTATATATCAACTTGACGCCATTGATCAGCCTTTGTGTGGGGGGGGAGGTAATACCAGTTTTGCTTCTTTCAGTACAGTTACCAAAGAAAGACAGTCTAGTGATGAGACTGTTATGTTTTCTTCATCAAGCTCATCAAAAGGTACAGTGAAAGAGGAGTCGCAGGAAATTTGGCACCGTAGACTTGGCCATTTGAACTCAAGGAGTATGGCACTGATGAATAAAGGTATGGTCACAGGTATTAAATATAATTCTGATACTTTTAATCCTTGTGTTGCTTGCATTGAAGGTAAACAAACTTGTGCTCCCTTTCCTAAAAGGTCATACACACGAGCTACTCAGTTACTAGGACTAGTACACACCGACTTATGTGGACCAATGCCAATGCAGTCTTTTGGTGGTGCTAGATATTTTCTGATATTCATAGACGATTTCAGTAGGAAAACATTTGTTTATTTTTTGCATAACAAAAATGAAGTTTTTGAACATTTTAAGAATTTTAAAGTCTTAGTTGAAAATGAAACTAACCACAGGATTAAGATTATACGTAGTGACAATGGTGGTGAATTTATTAACTGTAAATTACAGGCTTATCTGAAAGAGAATGGAATCCAACATCACACAACGGTCCCGTATTCTCCACAACAAAATGGTGTGGCAGAGAGAGCGAACAGGACCATTGCTGAGAAAGCCAGGTGTATGCTAAGGGATGCCGGCCTGGACAACAAATTCTGGGCAGAAGCTGTTAATACTGCTGTGTATCTCAAAAACCGGACACCAACTAAGGCTCTAATTGGAGAAGTACCTGAGGAAAAATGGAGGAATAAAAAGGTAGATGTTAGTCATTTACGTATTTTTGGCTGCATTGCCTATGCTGTTACCCCGATTAGAAACAAATTGGATTCGAAATCCAAGCAGCATATTTTTGTTGGGTACTGTGAAAGTACAAAAGGTTATCGTCTGTTGGATCCTGATAAATCGTACAAGTGTGTCAAAGCAAGAAATGTAGTTTTCTTGGAGAATAAATTTCTCAATAATAGGTCACATGATGATAATTTTGACTCTGTGTTCATCGAATTTCCTCAAAATGATGCTCCGGGGAAACCTGTGAATGCTGTTCATGACCCAGAATCAATTCTGGATAGTGACCAATGCTCACAGCATATTGAACGACCTGAGCCAAGCCAGTCTGAACCATCCACCGTAAGACCAGAGTTTTCTGATGACCAAAGAAGAACACGGTCGAGCACAATTACAGTGTATGATTCAGACAGTGAGGTTGACACCACTTTGGAATCAAATATTTCTGCGGATCCCACATACGTTCCAGGTTGCTCAACACTGGATGAGGTGACATCAGATTCATCAGTATATGAAGATCTCAATGAGAGTGAAATGTCTTCCCTGTTGGTTAAAGAACTATACAACGACGATGATGTACCAGGAACGGTGCAAGAAGCTCTGGCAGGCACGGAATCAATTGAGTGGACAACAGCCATGACAGATGAGTATAAATCTTTTAATTACAACAAATGTTGGACTCTAGTAGAGAAACCAAAGAATCAGAAACCAATTAAGTGCAGATGGGTTTTCAAAAAGAAGAAAGGTCTCAATGGTGAACTCTTGAACTACAAAGCACGGCTGGTGGCTAAAGGTTACTCACAGAAATATGGAGTTGATTATGAAGAGACTTTCTCCCCGGTGGTAAGACACTCAACTATCAGAACTTTACTTGCCATTGCTGCTGAGTTTAATATGGACATTGATCATCTTGATGTTAAGACTGCCTTTTTGAATGGCAACCTAAATGAAAACGTATATATGGAACAACCAGAAGGTTTCATAGTAAAAGGTAAAGAAAATTTTGTGTACAAACTACATAAAGCGATTTATGGCTTAAAGCAAGCTTCCAAAATGTGGTATGAGAGAATAAACGAAGTATTATTACAGAAAATGCACTTCAAAAGGATGACTTCAGAACCATGTGTATTTTACCAGAGAACTAATAGTGAATTAATAATAATTGCACTCTATGTCGATGACATTTTATTGTTTTCTAGCAATTCAACTTTGAAAGTAAAAGTGAAACGTGAACTTATGAACACATTTGAAATGAAGGATTTTGGATCTGCACACCACATTCTTGGAATGAGAGTAAATAAAAGTGAAAACAAAGTTACACTTGATCAAACTGGATACATAAAAAGGGTATTGGAGAAGTTTAACATGACGGATTGCAAACCTGCAAAAACTCCACTAGAAAAAGGAATCAAATTACCAAAAAGTGATAATAAAAGTACAAATTCTCATTACAGGAATTTGCTTGGCTGTCTCATGTACATAGCAGTGTGCACCCGACCAGATATTGCTCATGCTGTGAGTGTGCTCAGTCAATTTAACGAGTGTCACACTGAACTTCATTGGAAAGCTTTGAAGCGTGTTCTTCGCTATCTTAAAGGTACTGTAAACTATGGATTAGTTTTTCAGAAGAGTGGTGTGGATGTAACTGCTTATGTGGATGCTGACTGGGGTGGAAATGAACTTGATCGTAAGTCTTTCACCGGTTTTATTTTTAAGCTCGGTAATTCATTGATTTCTTGGGAAAGTCGCAAACAAAAGACTGTTGCTCTCTCCAGCACAGAGGCTGAATATATGGCACTTTCGGATGGTTGTAAGGAAGCTCTTTTTGTAAGAAGTTTTCTTAATGAATTGTTGAACAGTAATAATAAAGTAACATTGTATAATGATAACCAGTCTGCTCAAAAGTTAACTACTAATTGTATGTAACATAATAGAACTAAGCACATTGATGTGAGGCATCATTTCATAAGAGAAAACATAAAGAAAAACATTGTTAATGTTAAGTATTTGCCCACAGATTTAATGATTGCAGATGTGTTGACAAAACCTTTGACAAAAGAAAAACATGATCAATTTGTAAACGGATTATGTTTACATAATTTGTAATAAAGTTTTTTTTTGTTTATATACATCTCTCACTTTACTCGCATTTTTAGTGATATTATATTAAAGTTGTTTAAGTAAGTAAATTGATTGTAATTATGTTATTTAAGTAACTACTTCTAGATGATACCTAAGACATTGGTTTAAGGGGTAGTATTAGAGCTGTCTTTGTAAACACAACGTCATAGAGTAAGCAATGGTATTAATAGGTGAAATAGGTCCCGCATAATGCTCACTATAACTTGCCTTGTAAATAGATCTTAAGTAATTGGGTCTCTCATAACGACTAAGCTGTCACTTCCCTTGTTACTGCGATACTGTATGTGCTCGTACGTTTTTAATATAAATCTTGTTCAATCTTAATGGTGTTTGCATTTCCGCCCATAATCCATCACTAAGGGGGTGAAACGGGCCTCCAAAGTTTGTATGGGGAAATGAGATAAGTTAGACTATTTCATTCGAAACTTCACAAGAGTAGTCCTATTGATAAATGAGTAGAAAAGGGGTTTCAGGTTTTTCAAAATTCAACCCCTAGGAGGGGTAAATGGGGTGACAAAGCCTAAAAATCACCGCACAGCCCAAACCGCTGGGTCTACAGATTCCAAATTTTGGCAAGTAGGTTCCTTATGTAGTCTAGGGGTGCACCCCTAGACAAAGAGGGAAGAGGGGGGAGGGTGAAACGGGCCTCAAAAGTTTGTAAGGGGAAACAAGATTGGTAAGACTATTTCATTCGAAACCTCACAAGAGTACTCCTATTGATAAATACAAGATAGCGCCGAGGAAAAGTATTTGTTTTTCCATCTCGGGTGTCGTTTACATGGTTTTCGAGGTTTACAAAAATGAGATCGAAATGAAAATCGAAATGGCGTTGAAGTAAATTTTTCGTCATTTGTGTGTTGTTTTCATGTTTTTTGGGGTCGCTGATATCGAAAATGAGGTCAAAATGAAAATCCAAGATGCCGTCTAGGGTTTTTTTTTAATATTTTCGTCATGGGTGTCGTTTGCGTGGTTTTCGGAGTAGTTGATAACAAAAATGAGGTCAAAATGGAAATCCAAGAAGGCACCTAGGATTTTTTTTCGTTTTTCCTTCATGGGTGTCGTTTTCATGGTTTTCACTGAACACAAATCTATTTTTCTTTAATTTTTTTCTTTAGTTTGTCTTCGTAGCTACGTATCGTTATGTAATTTACCGGCCATAGTAATTCCATCCTAGACAATAATTTAAGATTTTACACAATACTTCTGCAAAGTTCCTCTGTTCTGCTTTGAAACCAACTAATTTATGAGCAACCCAGATATGTATATCTTTAAAAGTCTGCTGGATCTTGATCATTTTTTAATTAAAAATACCCCAAATTCAACGTGAGCAAAGCCGCAGACAAAGCTATCTAATACATAAAAATCTCGTGTCACATTGTTTGTTATCGAAGTCCTCCGAAACGACTTCACCGATTTAATTTTTTTTTTGTATATTTGGTAGGCCAGAGAACAAGTCGAAGGCTACTTTTATACCCCTATGTGACAAGGGTGGTTTACGCGGACGAAGTCGCGGGCAACAGCTAGTCGAATTAATAAGACATTTACAGTAAAAGCATTAGCCATGTGAAAATGGAGACAAAAGGTCCTGCAATAAGTATCTGCCGATGCGCATCTATTATAATAATATAAAAATGTACCCCTATTTCCTAAAATAAAAATCTGTTGATCTGGCACCAAATTTGACGGATGGCCGCTGTTGGCATCAACTGAGTGAAGTTAACTGAGCTAAGAACCTTTTCCTGTTGCTACAATAGTTTTAGTAGGTCCCGTACTCCCATTCCTTATCCTAACTATTCCCCTTGTAGACTACGACTCTAGAGATAATTACTTACCAGCACATATCCATGTGGTTTTTTTAAGGCCGGGAACTCTTCAAAATACGACTCGTTGGTTTGAGCCGATTGTTCATTTTCATCATGTAACTTGCGTATTCGTTCTTTCACCGTTGCTTTCCATTTCACCAGGACTATAGACCAAGGATCCGATGAGTTACGTAGCCAGTTTAAGTCATCAAGAGTCTCATTAGGATATATCCCGTCGTCGATCAATGAAGGCGGCGGTCTCGGTGACATCCGAGAGGACGAGGGCTGGGATGATTCAACGATGTTTCTTTTTTTTGTCGTAAGTGCTCCTAATTTTTGCAGCCGTTTTCTTTGATTTAGCACCAGGGGGGCGATCGCGCTAAAAAATCCCATCCAAATCAAAACTAAACCATAACCGAAACACGATTTTAAGTACTTTTCGCATCGCGCTAAAGTGTTGACAGATGTTTGAACCGAAGTTGGACTAGAACAGAGGCAAAACCAAACCATAAGCACAAGTTGTGTTAAAGTTACTACGGAGCAACTTTTTCTGAATTGGTTTAGTGTTTTTGTGATAAAAAGTAGTAAAAATCGTTAAAATGATGTACCTAGACTTCATGGAAACGGCGCACGAGTGTGATGTGGCCATTGCACGGGCCCAATCAAAAAAAGCCTTCTAAAAACTCCAACATCATCTCCAGTTGGCGAACAGTCGTGGACCTGCGACGATGTTGCTCCATTTTCTATAAAATTCGATGAATAAACTCAGAAATAGGTAATATAAATACATTATCAGTAACAGACTTAAACTGAGGAGGCCGCTAGTGGCGCATAGCCGACATCGACTCCGTATTCGAAATCAGTAAATAAATAGTAATTGTGCATTAATTAACTAATTATTTATCTAAAATTGTAAAATATTTATAATTAATAAAATAAATGCCATTATTTCAAGAGAATTAAAATACTTACCAATACAAAATATTTCACAGATTTTTTGATATATTTAAAACACGTATTCACTCCCGAGATGTTGAAAGGATACAAGTAACTTTCTAAGCTAAATAGGTAACCACTTGAAATCATATCTCGACATTTTTTCAGTCACCACTTCAAATTCTTCGAAATTCCCACCTAAACTCCAACCAAAGCAACATAACTCATAGACAAGTGCTGTCAAAACTAGAGGTACAACAATTTAAACGCTGAGTCGACGGTCGATTATGCTAACAATACTAGGTTACATTGATACACCTCTAATGTTTTGATTATGAGAATGGTTCAGTTTCAGTTCGACTTTGGTCATCACATAAACTTTAGCGCGATACCAAATTTCGTTATAACTGAATTACAGTCAGAGTTGAACCAAAACCGATCTTTAGACATTTGTTCATTTTACAAAATAGCGCGATCGCCCCCCTGGTATACTAGTTTTCCCCGGGCCGGTAATGTTATGCCATTGGCAGTGGTACAGGCTGGTACATAATATGTTGTCGTATTTTCCCCGGGGAAAAGCGCTTTTATTGCGTTAGCCCATCGAAAGTAAATTTCTCCTCTAATTGTATGATTATTGTGGAGCCGTAGAATCTGTTTAGCTATAGCTGATACCAATAAGTTTCTTGCGCTGTCTCCATCTATCGCGCCACCCTTGCAAGTTAATAGTGTCGACGTTTCAAGTGTTTCTTTTAACAGTTTTTCAAGAGCCTGAAAGAGAATACAAAAACCCACTAAATTTGTGCCTAAGTATAGAAAACAAAATTAATTTAATGCTGTTTTATGAGATAAAATGAAGAAATTATGTATTGTTTGTCAAATAATACGTTACTAAATAAAAGTTTATCGGATAATTATTTTGCTAAGTGAATTATTTGGTAAACTTGTTATTGTATAATGATGAACTGACAAATAATGTTTTTGCCAATCATTGCTTGTCAAGTAAAAGTTTTTGAAATAATTTTTGTTGAACTGACCGGTCACCAAAAATAAAACACTCAGACAGAATACAAAATCTATGTTCAACACACAAATATTTGTTCTCAGTGGGGATCGTACCCACGCCCTCCAGCGCTGAAGGCAGAGCTACTACCAACTGAGTTATGAGGGCTGAGTAAGAAACGTAAGATGCAGTTAGAGCCGCATAAGAGACCACTTAGTTACATCATCATTATTTTGAGTCTGTCTGTCCTCTCCTCCTTATTTTTATTCCTATAAATGTACCCTTGCACATTTATTCAAATAAAATCGACTTTAAGAATAATTTACATCATCATCATAATCAGTTTTTAATTGGAGCATAGCAGCCAACCGTTTGAATTCATCATAAATGAACTGCCTAGCCGTTTCATTGAACGGCGCCATTTAACTAACCGCCAGAGTGTTAAAAATCACCTAATACAGAGACAAGACGAAAAAACACATTACACAATATGTACTTACTCTACATTCAGGGTTGTCTATCACAGGGCTTTGTCTCGGAGCCGGTTGTTTCTTTTCTTGCTCAGGATCCTGCAGATAATGAACAAAATATAAAAATGCTTTCAAAGTGCCAAGCTCGCGTAAAGAAGTTTTCACTTCAAAAAAGAAGTAGGTAGGTTGTACGTAGTATGTACATATTTAAGTTGTTTATCTGTTATCTGTTCCCATAGCACAATCATTGCTTACTTTGGAATGTTGTTGCATGCAATGTATATGTCACCGTAAAATTGTCAAATCCGTTATATTACAATATAACGTGTATCTCTCTAGTGATATTGTAAAGTCTCGAATTATTGTCAACTGAACATACAGAAGTATCTCTTGCCCCCATAAACGGGACTTGGGGCACCCCCCCGTTAGGTTAGTTAGGTTCCTTTAAACCCTGCACCCGGAAATAGGAGCCCCGCGAAGCGGGGCTCCGTCGACTACGCTTTTTAGGGGATTATGAAGTGTTTTAAGGTTAGGTTATATTAATCGATATTTCTCAGGAATGGTACAGTATCTTTTCATGAGAGTGGTACCACTGGGCAAGGAAAACCCCTCCTTCTCTCCACACCGCGTGAGTTGACTACCATCGCATGCATTTCACGAAAAATAATGCGTTTTATTGTAAGCAATATGTTCATTTGACAATAATTCGAGACTTTACAATATCGCTAGTGATATTACAATATAACGTATTTGACAATTTCACGGTGACATATACATTTTTTTAGTTTATTAGTTTTAGTTTTACCTTAGTTCTACATGCTCCCAAGTATATTGGCAGGTCCTGCAATAAAACAAGACCAGTCAAGAACGAATTGAGTGTCCCACATCACTAATAATTAAAATTAAAATGTAGGTAAACATAGCAGATTATTACATAGGCATTTGCACTTTCTATAATCTCATCATCATCTTCATCAAGGCCCTGAGAAAAAATGTGACAGTTAATAAATTTTGCCATGAAATCCTTTTTCTCTGAGGCTGAATTCAATTATACAGACACTGGACACAAGACATACCAACTGGTTGTAGCATTTTCTGAAAGTCAAATTCTCATTCTCATTTTCACTTATTAAAGTCCCATCATTGTCTACATTTAGGATCCGAAAAGAAACAGAGTTATGTAACACTGTTTGAAGTCATACCTAACGTCACACCCATAATCTACCTACAGAATAAAACGGTACCTATACCTACCCAAACTATTAAAATACAACAAAAACAAACCTAGTGAAATATACATAGGCTCATAATTATTGATAACTTCTGCTTTTTCAGAAGTTGGTTAAAAAATATACCTATCTCCTAACTAACTACCTAGCTCCTTTTGAATAAAAGCATAAATAAATATTGTGGACAATCCACACAACACTATTTTGCCCCAAACTAAGCAGAGCTTGTACGATAGGCATGTCTTTATCTGGTAAACTATCTGAATGCTTTCAAGCAATAAAGAAGACAAAATGAATTAAACATAACAACAAAAAGGAGAAATTTGATTTTATGGTTGTGGTTTGTTTACACATTCTGCATCGAATTTGGCCGGAGCATAGTCAAAACCAAATATCAAATAGAATTTATTTCAGACTTGGTCCATAATATTATTTCTTAAACTCAACACCAAAATGACATACCTACCTAGGTAAGGTATATTTAGATTTTTTTGTTGTGATTTATTGACAACAATTTTACATCTAAGGCTAGTTATAGATATCAACTTTTTAAGGGTAACAAATAGGTACTAGCAATTTGAACCTATCCAGTTTATGACTTATTTAAATAACTTTTGCCTGTGACTCCACCGCCTGACCTACAGAACCAAACAGATGAAATTTGTTTTACACAGCATAGAGTACTAGTTGCAGTACTAAATAATCTCAGTAAAAATTCAATTTCTGGTGATTTATTAAACCTAATAGACTTACTGAAAGTGTTACACTTGTAGAATTGAATTCTGTTTGCCACCCCCTCCAGCACCGCAAAAACAGGGCTCGAGGCCCTATTTTAGGAATGAGGTCGACAATCGCATCCGTTGTCAGGGCTGACAATGCCTGGAGGGTAATTTCGTTTTCTGTGAGAAAAGAAATTTGCAGTAAATGCTATGGAACTCCCAAGCTCATTTTTGTGCACACACCTACAATACAAAACCAGCATCTAGGTAGGTAGGTAGCTACCTATAACATATTAATAGTGCCTGGCCTGCACTGTTCATACATAAAAGTTTAAAAAAACATAGATTTGTTTAAATTGTACACTCGAATAGGGCAAACTGTTTGTTCCATAAATAATATTACTTACTGACCTTATTATCAATAAATATTAATCTGATTCATAAGCATTGGACCCCCGAGTGGATTCATCAGATCATTTAATTACGGCAGCAATGGGTCTGTGGGCCCTCTTGGTAACACAAGTTGGTGTCGTTTTATAATGGAGAATGAATGACGGTTGCTATCCCAGAATGCCTGTACCTACTACCTACCCTAGTGGAGGGCGTAACTAATTTAAGGCTAGTTTTCCTGTCGCGCTGAGCTAGGCTGATCGTCGGCGCAGACAGGTCAATTTGTTTGAATTCTTAGGACGCGACTGCTCAGCACTGACAGCCGTTTATATACCTACATTGACTTGTTAGCGCCAACGGTACGCGCGACAGGAAAACCAGCCTAAGGCCCGGTTTCCACCAAAGATGAGTGGAGAGGAGATGTGCAAATTCGACCAATCACGGGAAAGACGAATGACGCGATGTAGACTTCAACCAATGTGATTGGTCGAATTTACACATCTCCTCTCCGCTCATCTTTGGTGGAAACCGGGCTTTAATCTCAACTACACAAGTTACCCCCATAGTCACTGATGTACAGACCCGTGCGCGATAAGTTGGGACCTGAGCGCGGTGACGTCACAGTGGCGTGTTTGTACCTACCGCCCGCAAAAAGAGCGAACACAACAAGCAAATTAGCAAAGCGTGCGAACGGGCGCCATCGGGGAAGTGCGGGGTAAGCGGGCGGGGAGTCGCATTCCTAGGTCCCAACTTATCGCGCACGTGTAGTACCTACCTACATAATTACCTACCCAATAATATTTTAAGTAAAAAAGGCGTAGATAGGTTACTTATCAACATTCGATCTTCAAAAACGGCACACTAGCACACATGAATATTTAAATACCTACGTGAAGTGCGTCCGTTGGTCTGGCTATTTAGCCACATTTTACAACCTATCTACACCTTTTTTACTTAAAATATCATTGTACCTACCTAGATGCGTGCAAAACTTGGGCGGGTCGCTAGAGTAGGTAAAATATAAAATAATAAAGACAGTTAGATAGAGGTAGGTATACTTACGCAGAAATATAGGAATAAGCTCTGGGAGCTCCCAGATCCTCAGCAGGTCCGCTACTTCGTCCATAGGTACTAAGCTAAGCTCGCCATGGTCTAAAAATGCTGAATGCTCGCCATTTCGCCAACGCCAACTAAGAATTATTGCACTGATCACACCCTCACACCACACACAGTACACACACTGTCTGTCGACTCTCGACTCGACTGTCGTTACTCGTTTGAGGGCGCTTCACACTCGTTAGCGTTACTGGTCAAGACGCGATTTTTTCCGCAAATCCGCAATACTCGCGAACTTCATTCATTTTTTCATGCATTTCGTGAATAGTGCTGCCAACCGTACGATTTAAATCATATATGTATGTACGACCTTTTTGGCTCTTGTACGATGTACTTTCAAATCTTATACCCATCATCATAACGAAGTAAAAATATACTAATCTCTAAAAAAAGTCCCCTGATTGTGTCTGTTGCTAACAATCCTCGATTTGAATCGATTGAAATTATCACTTTTGCAATTATTTATGTACGATTTGACAGTTTCAATTACTAGCAATGTGTTATTGTTGTAAGCAACTGAATCTGTCAAATTGTACATACATAATAGCAAAAGTTACGATTTCAATCAACTTAAATCGAGAATTTTTAACATCAGAGCTTACATAATCAAGGTAGAGGACAATTTTATCCGTATACAAATTCGAGATTTTAAATCTGTATCTATGGAAATAACACCTAATCACAGTTTCATCTGAGTTTTAGAACTACTATTACATAGGTAACTTTTCTCATATCTAAAAATGTAAAAATTCAGTTATAAATCTTAATGCTAAATGTTGATTCATGTTCCTTAAATGATAAATATGGCCTATAACCAGCAGTGGGTGAGTTCGAGCTGTGGATGATGATGATGATGAAATGATAAATATTGATTCAAAATTATATTTAACTTCCGTTTTAAAATGATTAACGTTGTTTTACTGAAATTTCATTACGTACTATTTTTTTCCTTGAAATGTTGGCAAAATATGATCTTTTCTAGTCCATGGTACTTCTAATCTTCTAAAAAATAAAGTTGGCAACCCATAGTATGGGTTCATTTTTTAAGGTGGATACTCCCCTCCTGCCCGCGAAATTCAAATTTTCTTACATTCAATTGGGTTACATGAACTTGGTGGGTTTTATTGATGATTTTAATGATTATAATTCTGTAACTACATACGTGTTTCTTGCGTGAATCAAATTTTCATCAACATACAACCATAGCACTGGCCTGCAAATTGCAAAAAACGTAAGAAAATTTGAATTTCGCGGGCAGGATGTCCAAAATATAGCGTACCTACTCCACACCGCCACACGACTGTATCATCTATGCACACGACATGGCGAAGAACGTTTGTTTTACCTACCACTTTTTAAAACCGTGGACGGTTGGGTTTTAGGTGCTATCTTGTTTGGATCTACTATTATTCATGTTTGGTTTGACTCAATAATGTTTGAATCTACCATTACTTCAGGTTTGAATTGACCCATTCTTGTTTGAATTAACCTAGAATCCTAGGTTAGTTTGATCAATATGTCTTAGTAAGAGTAATTAAATGATCTTGTTTGTTTCAACACATTTTATTATTCACTTCAACTAAATATAATATTTGTTTTAACTAAGAATTTTCATGTTAGGTTAGATTATGTCACTTGTCTAGAATAAACAAGAGATATTCAATCAAGTTATTTTAGTTCCATTAAATAAGTGACAATAGTTAATGCAAATCAGATCTTATGTAATGCAAACAATAGTCACTCAATTAAGATACTTGTTCGCTTGTTTGAGAACGATTTTTTTCAGTGTTGAGTGGGGTAACTTTTCCCCCGATTCCTACGGCGAATTAAGAATGACCTGGCCACAGTAACAAATCACAGATTAAATATCGATTGTGTGCTCCTCGAAGTTTCTAGAAGAATGTAATTTAATGAAAAATAATTTATCTTCCGTTTATGGTTAAAAGACAAGTATTTTAAATAAACACTGAAAATAATTAAGGATTGGTCTATACGATATTAGTTCGATGGTTTCCAGTCAATATGTGATTCAAATTACAACTGCGAATCGGGAACCGCCAGATGTCGCCTCCAACCGACAGAAACTGTCGTTCAACTGAATAACTTTTGGAATGTTAACAATCGCAACATCATTACGATGTGATGAATCTAATTTATTGCGAAAGCCTGTTTAATAGGGTTTTATCTTCAGGAAGTGTTACTGAAGAGTTCAGTGACGAAGTACAGATGAAGGGAAGACTCCTTCTATAAATCGCAAGCCAAAATCATTTGAACAAACTACAATGAACATAACACTTGGAAACCATTGATATTGGAAACCTCAGAGCTTACAAAATATGCCCACAGGTAAATGTTAGGTACAAAAAAAACAACGTAACACTAGGTATCAGTATTTTAATTAATACAACTTTATCGCTTATTTCTCATTCTTGGTTGTTATCTGACTTACTAAGATAAACATGGCTAGTGATAAGAAAGCACTGGAAGAGAAAAAAACCCCTGAGGTAAAGCCGACCCCCGTCGATTATCCAACGTTTTCAAAATTGTTACCCTGTTACGATGGGAACAAGAGAACGTTACCATTCTATATCAAAGGTGTAGAAAATGCTTTAAAATTGGTAACTAATAAGGACGACGATTGCATAGCGTGTATTATTAGGAACCCACTGACAGGTAAAGCTGTTGAGGCACTGTCAGAAAATCCAGGCACCAGAACCTGGAGTGATATTAAGGGTGTTCTTCAAAAAAAATTTGGAGAATTTAGGACAGAAATTCAACTGGCCCAAGAATTAATGCTAATCAAAAGAGATAACAATACAATAGATGCATTTGGTGATAAAATCAGAACCTTAATGTGTACGCTTATTTCAGCTAACCCTGAAACACGCGATTATTATGAGCAAATGGCTCTTGAAACATTCCTAGATAAATTAAACCCATTTTAATTAAACTTATATTATTTGTACAAAATTTAGATCAGGCCATTACGGTAGCCAAACAGGAGGAAGTAAAGCTCAGAGCTAGACGTAACGAACAACCTAAGCCCAATACGTACAAAACATCAGGCTCAAATAATAAACCAAATAAACCAGGGTCCTTTCAAAAGAAAACCCCAAACAATTCAGAACAATCAAAGAAAATTCATTTCCAAAATGAAGTCGAAGATAGAGTAGAAAATAACGACACCCCACATTATTTTGTATTTTCTTTTATTTTCAGATTGAACCAACGCAGAAAACACCTAGTGGTACTTGCACTTTCCGATGGTAACAAAAACTCGATTGAAGTTCAAAATTTAGCCAAATCGACAAATTTACCATATTCAAAACCAGAAAATGCATTGTCTCTTACAAATTCCGAGTGTCCAGTATCACCATCCAACCTAGAAGACCCAACAACAACTACTCCAGAGCAGGATGATACTACTTTCGAGAACCCCGGTAACTCTCCATCTATTTTATTTGCGACTAATAAATCGTATGAACAAGAGGGTATCGACTTTCAAACAGGCGATTTATCCGACACTGATTCAGGAGATGAATGCCTGGCCCTCGTTCAAGATCGTCTTCATCCAGTAGCTCCAGTAGCAGATCTACCAGTAGCTCCAGTAGTAGTTCCAGTGATTCTCCTGCAGAAAACAATAATTCTAATTATGAGAGTCTAGTTCACGAGTATAACCAACCAGCGGAACCGATAACTAAACCGAGAGGCAAGAAGCGTACGCGTAATCCAACAATCTGGAAAAAGAATGTTGCTAAGCAATTGAAAAACTCTGGAAAAACGTATACCTCAGGAAACACCAAAAAACTAAATCAAAGTAAAACAATAGGACCAACATGTACAACTAAATGTCGGTTGTCCTGTGCTGCTAAATTTACTGAACAAAAAAGGACGGAAATATTTGAGTGTTACTGGAAGTTGGAGAGTTTGGAGAGGCAACGGGGTTTTTAAACGCCTGTACAAGACCACTAAAATGTGCTTACCGCCGCATAAAGACTGACAAAAGGTACGACAGGAAAGCAAACACTGCATATTACTTGCTAAATGAGAATAAAGAAATCCGCGTCTGTAAAACTTCTCTCATCAACACTTTGGGTATCAAACAACGGATTATCGGACTGTTATCGACGGCAAAGCTCAGAATGATGGTTTCATTCCACCTGATCAGCGACGAAAACACGGAAAACAATGTACCTTGGAACCTGAATTATACAAGCAGTAAAGGATCATATCGAATCAATTCCAAGGGTTGAGAGTCACTATCTAAGGGCTAGTACTAGCAGACAATTCATTGATGGGGGTTTGACAGTTGCAAAATATAATTGGGAACATAGATATTCTGTAATATTGGATTACAGAATATCTATGTTCCCAAATATATTTTTAAATAAATACACACTACCATAAAAATATGTTTGATTTACAAATCATTTTGGTATTACGTTTGTATGAAATACGCATGCTCCGCCGGCCCCTTAAAAGTAAACAGTAATTTTTTGTAGGTATGGGATAAGTGAAGTAATTGGTATGTGATACCTACACCGTGAGTGACGTCACGGACAGTGTACGGTACGCACCAGCTGTTAATGTTTTGACGTGTAAATAATATAAAAACAACAACATTCTGTGCTAAGCTCGTGTATAGTAGTGCTACATTTTCTGATTTTAGTGTGTGATTGTTCGTGGGACTGTCTTGCTTGGTTGAATGGTGTGATACAGAAAAAAAACAATCGTGAATCTGGTTTTCTGATTTTTTATTTTAAGAAAAACGGGGTTACTCGCGGGTTTCTGTGGTTACTGATACCCCCAAAAGGTGACTTATGACAATAGTTCACAGCGGTGTCATTGATCGGTGTCAATAATATCTGCGCCGTAAGTGCCATCTAGCGCCGTCCGACTGAACTGAGGGCAGCGCCATCTGGCTGCTCTTCGTTGTACCGTTATGAAAAAGTGTACAACTTGTGGAAGATTCCTCTCTGCAAAAGGGGGCGCTACATGTGGTAACTCAGCGTGTCACAATACATACCACTTTGCCTGCTTGCTGCTGCCCGAAAAATCGCAGATTAGCAGCGACTGGCTGTGCCCTGAGTGCAGGAAGAGGTTGCCCAGGAGTATAAGAGGCGCCGCACTGGCCGGGGCCGGTGATCTTTCTGTGTTACCTTCGGCGACAGCGTCATCGGCGCCAGCGGCTGCTGTGGGAGCAGTCTCATCAGCGGCAGCAGCTTCGGTAGTGGCGACGTCGTTGGTGGCTGAGGCTTCGGCTGCCGTCCGGGGTGGTATGGTTGGGTCACCTGTCGCGGTAACTCAGGCTAAGGGTGCAGAGGCCGAGCCCTCGGCTGCGGTGGCCAGGGTGCTGTCCCGAGCAGGGAGCGAGCAGGGCACTGGCGAGGGTCCCTCCTCACTGGATACCCAGCTGACCCTCCGCGAAGAAATAAAGCTCTTCCGCACCGAACTGCGTGAGGTCAGGGATAAGGTAAGAGAGTTCCGTCGCGAAATGGCCGGCTTGTACTCGTCGATGGGAGCCTGCAGTGAGCGGGTCGACAACCTGAAGGCCAGAATCGAGGCTCTGGAAACCAGGCAAAGTGACGTTCTGCCAGACGCCAAAGTGAACCAGCTGGAGCGGATTGTGACGCAGCTACAGTTGGAGCTCAACGACCGCGAGCAGGATTTACTTGGCTCCGACTTGGAGATTGCCAACATCCCTGAAGTCCCGGGTGAAAATGTGCTGCACACCGTTGGGCTGGTGGCGGCGAAGCTTGGTGTGGGTCTCGATGACCGGGACATAGTGTTCGCGCAACGGGTAGGTCTAAGGTCTGACCGTGAGCCACAGTCGGCGGGCGCGGCGAGTCCGGCTGGAGGAGCGGGCCCGGCAGGAGCAGGGGCTGCCCCGGCGCGAGCTCGGCGCATCGTGGTGCGGCTGACGCGGCGAGGGCTGCGCGACGATCTGCTGAAAAGCGCGCGCGTGCGCCGCGGCGCCACCACTGCGGACCTCGGTCTTCCTGCGCCTTCGCGTCGCTTTTGCGTGAACGAGAGGCTCACCAGAACTAACAGGCAGTTGTTCCACCGTGTGCGTGAAGCTGGCAGCCGTCTTGGGTGGAAGTTCACGTGGACGAAATTCGGCCGCATCCTGGCTAAGCAAGGTGAGGGCAAGCCCACCTATTGCATCCGCTCAGAGGAGGACTTTGCTCGGGTTTTTGGTCATGAGGGGGGTCTGTTGAAAGGCAGGTGTAACATTTTTGGCACAATTGTATCTCATGTAGGTTACCTATTTTCTAAATGTCTACATTATTTACTACACATTAGTATAGATTTGTTTTTGAGCTTGTTCTGTGCAGGGTCAGCTCGCTTCCTGTCTCAGTATTCTATGGTTCTATTCTGGGGCCTAGTTGCCCGATCATTGTTTACATATTACGTTCATTATTTATATATTATAACAAGATTTATCATCTATTCCTTTACAGTGCTACTTATTCTATGTACATTTTTACAAACATCGTTATATACTACATACCTTATAATATATTCACAATATTTCTTACATTACTCTGTCTCAGTGCTAACTATTCACTATTTACATCATACACTATGTAAAAAGAATATTCTCTCCATATACATATATATAGGTACAAATGAACAAGACTAAAAATCTTAAAGTTGGTTTTTTTAACGCGGGGTCATTGGGATCACGCCATGACGAATTTCTTGTGGCTATGGAAAGTCTCGAGGTGGATATCATGGCCATAAATGAGACTTGGCTCAGGCAGGGGGAGGAGGGCCGTGCGCCGTCAGTCCCGGGCTACCGGCTGCGGCATGTGCCGCGACCGGCCAGCGTGCGCGTTGGACGTGGGGGCGGTGTGGGTTTTTACCTGCGCCGCGGAGTGCGCGCGCGTGCCTTGCCGCACCCACCTACGTCGCAGGTCGAGCAAATGTGGCTTAAACTAAACATCAACTCGCAGTCGGTTATTGTTGGCACTGCATATAGGCCCCCCTGGCTTGATGTGAATGTTTTTCTGGATGCGGTCACTGACTCTCTTTCCTCTTTTGCCAATGTGGACAGGGTTCTCTTAGTGGGTGACTTCAATATTAACGTTTTAAACCCCTCTGACAACAAAACTAAGCTTCTAAATAATTTTTTACATTGCTGCAAGCTCAGACAAATTGTAACTGAACCGACTCATTTTACAGATCATAGCGAAACTTTAATTGATGTTGCGTGCACTGACGCACGTGTGTGTCGGCACTCAGTTTCACACATACCTGAACTCGGTCAGCACGCAATTATAAGTCTAGAATTGAACTTTAAAGTAGAGAAGCCTATCCCGCATTGGATTACCTACAGGCCGCTTAAGGATGTCCTCCCTGAACTTTTTAAATGACCTTAATAAGATGGACTGGGAACATATTGAAAGTCTCCAAGATGTGAACTTAATGGTTGAAATGTTTAATCAATACGTTTTGGCACTATTTGATTTGCATGCACCTGTTAAAAAGGTCTTAATTAAAGAAAAGTCGCTTCCCTGGATAACCTTCACTGTGAAGGAAATGATGAGGTTGCGTGACAAGTGCCATGTAAGGTCTAAAGCTACAAAATCTGATAACCATAAAAAATCTTACACTGAGTTAAAATACCTAGTAAGAACGGCAATTGAGACTGAGAAGTGCGCATACTTTAAAACATATATCAATGATAATATTACACAGCCTAAGAAGTTATGGAGTCATATCAAGTCCACAATTACCAACACAAAGAAATCGGAGCACGGTCTGCCTCACTTCTGTAACAATCCAGATACCATTAACCAGCACTTCCTGGATGTTCCTGGCAGTGGAGAGGTCGCTTCTGAAGACTTAACTTATTTTGAACAACATCGGCACAGTGACAGTAGTTTCCGGCTTGAGCCTGTTGAGGAGGAAGTTGTGCTGAGAATTCTGCGTAGTCTCAGATCCAACGCGCAGGGCTCTGACCGGATATCTCTGGAGATGCTGATTCTGACTCTCCCTCGTACTCTAACAGTCATAACGGCAATCATTAATAGATCAATCGTAACTTCTTCCTTCCCAGATCTGTGGAAAATGGCAATTGTCAGACCTATTCCTAAAGTTCCCAACCCCTCCACTGTGAAGGATCTCCGCCCTATCAGTCTGCTCCCTTGTTTATCGAAAGTTCTGGAAAGGGTTGTAGCTAATCAGCTTAGGGCATATCTGGAGAACAATGGTATTTTACCCCAGGCACAATCTGGATTTCGTAGGGGCCACAGCACGACAACTGCACTATTGGATGTGGTTGGGAATATACTTGAGGCCAGAGACCGGGGCATGGGAACCCTCCTTGTCCTTCTTGATTTTTCACGTGCTTTTGACTCTATTAATACTTCGCTTCTTCTCGCCAAGCCGTCTTTTTATGGTTGTGACATTGTAACAGTAAAATGGTTTGAGAGCTACCTCACCAATCGATCACAATTTGTCCAGGTGTCATGTGACAATGGATATAATCTGTCCTCTAGTCCACCGCACGTGAGCAGGGGCGTGCCACAGGGATCTATCCTTGGCCCACTCCTCTTCATCTTGTACAGCGCTGACATTGTCAAATGCTTAATCAACACCAAGTTCCACTTGTATGCTGATGATTTACAGATGTATCTCGCCTTTAGAGCCCCGGATGTTGCTGAAACAGTGAAGAAAGTCAATGATGATCTGGTAAGAATATCTGATTGGTCCAGAAGAAACTCCTTGGTTCTGAATCCAACTAAGTCCAAATATATTGTGATGGGATCCAGGGATTTTCTTAATAAAATGCTTAGTTGCAACCTGGACCTAAGGATTGATGGTTGTGGTGTTGAGAGGGTTCTGGAAGCTCGTAACCTCGGGGTAATTTTTGATGGACAACTTAACTTTGAATCGCACATTCTGGAAGCTGTGCGCAACTGCTTCTACCGACTAAAGCTTTTATATCGTGTCCGTCCCTACATAAGTGTGGATATGCGAGTCATGCTATGTGAGTCACTTGTTTTATCCAAGCTGAACTACGCTGACACTGTGTATGGGGCGTGCATTCTCGGTAGAAGTCAGAAGCTAATCCAGCGGGTACAGAATGCATGTGCACGGTTCTGTTACAATGTGCCACCCAGAACCCATATCACTCCATTTTTGAATAAGGGTAATCTGATGAGAATGTCAGCGCGGAGAAAGCTTCACCTGGCTACCCTTCTTTTTGGCACTATTCTCACAAAGAAACCAGATTATTTATATAATAAACTATCTTGGTCGCGGGATATTAACCAAATAAAAACCAGAGCATCTTCATACCTGATGTTGGCTTCCTCCCACAGAACTGCTGCCTTCCGTGGTTGTTTCAAATTCGCCGCCAGTCGCTGCTGGAATGACCTCCCACCACCGTTTCGTGCCCTAAAAACAGTTGGTACTTTTAGAAATAAATACAAAAAATATCTACTCCAACAGCAAAAAGTTTTATCCAGCTAAACTTACCAATGGTTCTGCACGCAGCTGGCAATGGTGGCCGGAGCGTCTTGTCGTTCTTATTTTTGTAGGTTACTTGGATGATAAATCATTTTCTAGTGTCTGGTTAAGAATTCCCGTCACCTTAACACTGAGAAGCACTTCTTTTACCGATAATTCGTCACTTTTTTCCTTCTTCGGTAACTCACTTATTAAACATAAGTAGGTAATGATTGTGTCTTGTTTGGACTCTGTTGACAGCCCCAGTTTAATACGAATATCTTACATTACACTATCACTGCACACTATCTGATGATTATGATCACAGTATTATTTGGTATTCATGTTTTGTTTGATTTCACTTGCTAGCTAGCTGACATACGTAATATTCCAATCAAAACAAAACAATACAAATATAGTGAAATATGTGAATGTCTGCGCCCGCGTCCACAGATTACTATATTAGCCCGCGTCTGTCTATGTTCGTCAGTGTTGCCAGTGAAAGGCATGGCACAGATTGGCGAACAGTATTCATTACGTGGGGTGTAGGTGTTTTATTATTTTCTTTATATTTATTTATACTTCACACATTAATTTATTTGTATTGTTTATTCGTCTACACTTTATTTTTATTTTTATCCGTATCTGGCCTGACCGTGGCATCACCATCACTTTGGGCCCTATCAGAATACCAGCGCTGTGACGTTTTTTTTTTTTAATGTTACAGCACCATGCTGAGATAGGAGCCTTTTGGCCTCGTACAGGACGAGTTTCGTTTCTTTTAATTTTTAAATATATGTTTGTTTTTTCTGTGTAAGTTTTATTAGTAAGTTTTAAACTGATATCTTTTATGTGTTTTGTCCTGTGCGTGCTAATAAATGCTTTTTCTTTCTTTCTTCTTTCTTTCTTTCTACTGTTGATTATTAATTAATAAGATTTAAATAAGGGTACAATGACTGTCATGACTAATAGACTAATCAATAGTTAAGTTCTATGGATAATTGCAATTACGATGATGTTGAACAATCGTCCCAATTCCAAATTAACCGCCCGGTTAATTTAGAATGGGGACGATTGTTCAAGTTTAGGCAGTAAGAAGATAATCTGTCATTAAAAAGTCTGATTAATATAAAAATTACTATTTAGAATTCAGAATTTTTTTGCTATTTGAATAAACATTTTTTAGAAATGCATGATGACGTGTTTTATTTGCTTTGACATAATTGACCGATAAATTATTTTCTAGACCCATAACGTCACTTCTGCGAGGGATGTAATTTTAAAACGTTTATATCTTCATAATAGTAAACAGTGAAATGTTTGCTTTTATGTTAAAGTAAGGTTTAATGGTTTAGTTTCAATATTATCAATTTATTTGTATTGTTGGATTGTTGGAGCGGCTGAAGATTGTACAACTATCTTTGCATTGTATAGATTCAATCTACTTAGTATTATATAAACGCATAGCCCATATTGTGTGAGTACTATGTACTAGAAAGCTATCATTCACTGGAAACCTACTTTAGTTTTTGACTTGAATGTGTCCTGGCGGTTGAGAGTATGTCATGCTCACTCAAATGTCTCGCTGATTATGGCGCGTGTGTCGGACCATTTAGTTCCCTTCAAAATGGTTGAGCTGAATGGTGCTGATCCATGCGTCATGTGCGTGAACGGGCGCTGTCAGTTGTGACTGGTCATCTCTTAGTCGCCATGGTTTATTTGAATTAATTATTTTGTTGTTGAGTTGTATTTTTTTTTGGTTTTGCTATGGACACTTTTAACGTGCACATCTTGCTAAATTGTTCTCACATAATATACCATCTCAACATGAATGATGTAACCAAGATTTTGTAACAACATTTTGATTTAAAAGAGTGTCCAATTGTCCATGGAGTTTCTTGCCCGTTCTTCTCCATAGAGATCTACGCTAGGGAATGGGCAACTACAGTACTTTCACAGTTTTATGTCTTGTGACTGGGACTGTAGCTACATTTAATTTTCATCTTTGTTTCGACAATTCAAAAGTGCCTGTTATTGGCCTACTTGAAATAAATGCTTTGATTTTGATTTTGATATTTTTTTTATAGGATGTTCAATTTTCAAACGCTTCTCCTGAAAAAGTACGTTAGATACATAAATGACGTTATAGCACCGTAGTTGCGATATTATCTATATCATATGCCATAAAATTGAAATCCTTAAATTCAATATGTCCTAAACCCGTTTGTCATAAACATTATAATCAATAATATACAAAATATTTAAAACCGTTTTTAATAATAGTTGTAAATTTCAAATTCAAATAATTTAATGTTTTGATCCTAATAATATTTTCAAAACATATTTGTATTATTAAGCTGTTGCTATGAACTTCTCTCAACACAACAATTTTTTATACAATCTCTAACGAAATTTTTAAGAATTAAAAAGTAGAACCATCACATTGCAGAAAGTTCACAGTTAGAATTTTCAATCAAAGCGTTAACATTACAAAACAGTTAAATGAGGACATGTGTGATTTTTATTTTCCTGTAAAAAGAATGCAAAACAAATATACACCATGCATGCAGCAAGCACGCACCTAGCATGTGGTAAGCATTCAGCAAGCATGAATCAAGCGTTCAAAGCATTCAGCAAGCATGCATCAAGCGCTCCAAGCATGCAGCAAGCATGCAGCAAACGTGTAGCAAGCATGCAGCAGGCACGGTTTCTGTCCGGGCTCCGGCGCTGCGGGGCTCCGGCGGTCCCACGCGAGTTTCGGCTCGCGAGCGGCCCGCCTCGCCCCTCCGCGCCTTCGCGATTTTAAATTACACTCTAGGGGTAGAGCAGACAAGACTGCGTGGAGTTGGATTTACAGCGATTCGTTTCCGTCACTGAAAGCTAACTTTTAGCATTTGTTTTAGGACTATCAATTTATAAATGAACATTCGGAAAATTATATAATACTTAGAACATATGACTTTATGTCATGTAAAATTAGGAGATTCAATAGTATTCGATATTATGACGGAATAGTTTTAGAAGTAAAGAGAGTTATGTAAAACAAATTTTCGGGATTTTAAACATTATGGTTACTGAAGTTTATAGCAAACGTGTTATGTATAATGATTTTCAGCCAAAAAAGGGCGAAAAATTACTGAAATAAGTCTATGAATAAAACTACTTTATCTACATACTCGTCCCGAATTTCAATAAAACAGTCTACTCGCCACATTCTGGTCCTTCGAGAGCTGAATATTTAAAATCCAGCAGAATAGTTTTATTACGCAGCCGTAGTGGAGACTCCAGGAGAGGACAAACCCAGCAAAAGCCTTCAGTGACCGGACTGGGTGCCAGCAAGCCAGCACCAGAATCCAACATGAGCTCGGTCGCTGTGACGGACACAGGCAGCGGATCTACGACGACTACCAACACCGACGCCACGCATACACATGGTACGCTCAAACCCGGCGATACCAGGTCACGTCGTTCTACAGCTTCGAGAAAGAAGCAGCTCGCAGAGCTGGAGGCCAGAGAACGGCTGACTGAAATGAAAGTGAAGCAAGCAAATGTAGAACGAGAGCTGCAAGAAATACAGCTGCAACACATCAGAGCCGAAGCTGACTCGAGTGAAGACGACGACTTGGTGGACGACCTCGCCTCCGTAAGGATTGTAACGTGGCTAGCGCGACCGGTGCCACCACCCGGAGGTGAGACTCGACCGCCGCCCCACGACGTCAGCAGGCGGGAGGAATGGCAGGGACGCAGCGAAGAACACCGGCGCCGCGACAGGCACTCAACCGCTGCGAGACGACGACGGCTACAGAGAAAGTGTGTGTGCGGAAACAAACAAGGGCAATATCGCGAGTGAAGTGTTACACGAAAATTTTAGTGATAGACGTAGGGACTCCCGCCGCGGCCCTAGCACAAGCCGCGCGCAGTTCAAGAGAGCCCCCAGGTACGTGCAGCAGCTACAAATCTTCGACGGAAAATCCGGTGACTGGATAGCTTATAAGGCCGCGTATTGTGACTCACACACGTATTTTTCCTGTATAGAAAATGTCGCTAGGATTAGGATGAGCCTCAGAGGCCGCCGCAAAGGAAGCTGTAGGTTATCTATTGTTTAGTCAATCTGACCCTCAGGTCATTCTAGACGCACTTGAAAGACGTTTCGGTAGGCCCGAGGCCTTGATAATATAAAATTATTACCTAAATTAAATGATAACCCCTAGGGACATTAGTATTTTCGCTAGTCGTATAACGAACACGGTGGGTACGGTAGAAGGACTAAAAAGAATTCAATATTTACATAGCCCTGAAATGTCGCGTTGTATCGTAGAAAAGTTAACGCCAATATTAAGAAACAAATGGTATGATTACGCAGCTAATAAAAAGGTTGAAGATATTCCCGAATTAACGCGCTTATCTATGTTTATGAATAAAGAAGCAGATAAGTGTGGCGCTTATGCACAGCCAGCACGTGGTAATGACGACTCCAATGGTGTACGACAACAGCGCAGAGTTGAGCGCACGTTCAACGTGAATAAGGAAACATCAATTGAGCAATGCCCGACGTGCAAGCAACACTGCCACAAATTACCAGACTGCAGTAAATATAAACAGCTAGACATAGATACACGATGGGATATAGCAAAAAACTCCAACATGTGCTTTAGATGCCTACGAAACAAACATAGAAGGTTTATGTGTGTGTTAAAGCGCCTATTTGTGACATAAAAGAATGCAACATGAAACGTCACAAACTGTTGCATAAAGAGCGTAAAGTTGAGGCGACACACAATGTAGCGACGCCGGCGCCGACGCCTGTTATCACACACGACACCGTAACGTCGGCGCGGGAAACTGTTTCAACGACTTCGCCGCAATATCGCCTCGCGTATTTTAAAATAGTACCTATAACATTGAGCGGACCACACACAAGTGTAGACACATATGCCTTGCTAGACGATGGGAGTACAGTCACCTTGGACGCGTCAGTAGCAGATATCCTAGGTGCAGATGGGCCAGCCAGTCCTATGTGGATACAAGGCATAGGCACAGAGGTCAAGCGTGAGCAAAGCCGAATCGTGAGCCTCCACATACAAGACAAGCAAAATAGCGACCCACAGAAGATAGAGGCGGCGCGCACCGTAACTAGGCTTGAAATTATGGCGCAAACTGTACAAAGCGAGGACATAAATAATTGTAGGCATTTAAACGACATTCATAGCACTCTTGTTTATGAACACGCGCGACCAATGATTTTAATAGGCCAAGATAACTGGCATTTACTAGTAGCCACAGAAACACGGATAGGAGCGCGTGATCAACCGGTAGCATCGTACACAAAACTTGGATGGGTATTGCATGAATGTCAGTACTCCGTAAACAAAACAGATACATTCTGCGGCCACATTAAAATTAAAGAAAATCTGGGAACCAATAGAAGAAACCATGAATTTTTTTTTCAAATTAGAATCACTAGGCATAGAACCTAGGATACCTAGAGACGACTCGCAACAGCGAGCATTAGACATCCTAGAACAGAAGAGTCGACGATTACCCGATGGCAGCTTCGAGACCGGACTATTGTGGAAACAAGAGGTACCTAAAATACCAAAAAACTACCTAGGTGCCCTAAAACGGATAGAAAATTAGAACGGCGCCTAAATAAAGACGAAACCTCAAGACCGAGTACTTGCAACGCCTTGACAATCTATTCAACTCAGGCTATGCAGAAAAGGTACCCGATACCTACACAACCACGAAGGTAGAGGAGATCGTGGAGTACGTCCGAGTGAAGACCAACTGGACAGTGAGGGTCGAGAAGTTGGAGTCGCGCCACAACACGAATTTGAAATCGTTCGTGGTGCGAGTTCCGACTCATGATATTGAGACCTTCCTCAAGGAAGAGTTTTGGTCGAAAGGTGTTGTGTACCGCCGTCTCTTCGTGTTCAGTAGTTTTATTTATGTTTTTGTGGTTTTAATAAATATGTATGTTAGTCTGTAAGGTATATGTGATATGGATCTTTTGTTACCCGAATTAAATGATATTATTATTAATATTATTATTAAAACCAGTAAAACCTAGTACCTACCTCATTTCCCAGTGGTCAACCAAGCCAAGCCACATAAGCCGCCACGACTCGTACACGATACAGCAGCAAAGACAGCGGGTTTGTGCCTAAACGACCAACTTCTATCGGGACCTGACCTATTACAATCGTTGCAAGGTATTTTAATGCGTTTCCGTCAAAATAAAATAGCTGTCTCAGCGGATATTATAGAAATGTTCATGAAGGATAAGATAAGGGAAGAAGATCGCGACGCGATGAGTTTTTTATTGCGCGGCGATCAACGAAATGGACCACCAGGCGAATATCGCATGACATCTGTTATATTTGGCGCGACGTCATCCGCATGTACAGGGCTATATACAGGGTTACTGGTAATTCGACGTATTCCTTGCAGGACGTTATAGTAGGTTTATAATGCAAGAAACTAAGCCACCAAATGTTATACCGAAATTCATTGGTTTTTGAGTTAGGTCGATTTTTATTTTTTTATGAAAAATTCCAGATTAAATCATTTAAAGCCAAATTAAAAATGATTTACGGCGCGAATGTACTGAATTCTAATTGTTATTAACATAGCTGATGACACAACAGACCTTTTCTGATAATTAAACCTTCAAAAAATTCAAAACTCTTAGTAGAAATCACTAACGAAACAATTTTTTTTTTTGTAGTTTTGCCATTCCTTAATAAAAAGATGTTTTATAGTGAAACAAAAATACTACGCCAGATGTACAAATTACTAAAAAAATATTCTTGTCTAATCAGCTATTTAAAATGGTATAAATCTTATTGAGAAGTCATGGACTACATTATGAAAATCGTTTTTGATTTAGCACAGGAAGGCGTTCATCTCATGAAAGAAATTCGGAAAATCAAATTAAACAATTCCGTGAACACTATTTTATTTTTTATCAATATCAATCACACCGGCAAAACTTTGTGAGCAAACATGTTAGTACGAGAGCCCATGTCTAAAATGTTTGCCTCAACCTTTTACGATCAAATCCGTAAAAAATGTGAATTGGTTATTGTGATTCCAAAAATACTAACTTCAGTTACTTGCCTGACCGCGTTTTCGATTAAGCTCAATTTTGTTTTGATCTAATGCGTGCATTTAAATGATGTAAAACAGTATGTAGTTAATTTTGAATACCAAAAACACAATTTTCAGACACCAGTACCCAGAAGTTTGATACATCAAAAAGAAGGCTTGCTTCAAGTTTGCCATGGCAACAAACTTGCAGCAAGTTTAAATCAAACTTTCTAGTTTCAGTGTGACAAACTTGTATGAAGTTTGTTTTATTCAAAGAATATACAAACTTGATAAAACAAACTTGCCCTACCTTTGTTACGGTGGTACTTAATGATAATTTTCCTAGGTTAAAATTTCCAAAATTTTTAAGGTTTTTGAGGGTGATTAATGTTAAATTAATGTTTCTGAACTTATAAACTTACAATAATTTGATAAATTTTATAAAAAAACATTTAATGTTTACTTATAAATATTTCTATTCTAAGCATAAAATTATTTATTTTTAAATATCTTTAAAACTTAACATAAAAAAATCAGGCATCATTACTTTCCTCACTGAGTCGCTTACGAGACGCGAGACTAAGCGGACGTGTTTTTCTGTACTTGCTTAAATGAAATAATTATCTATAAACAGTTACAACGAACATTTCAATAATTATTTGCGGCGTCAGTTATAACAAAGTGTGTCAACTGTGACAAGTGCCAATGCAACTTTTATGTGCAAGATGAACTGAATGAAATTTGTTATTTTAATGACAATCAATAAAGTGTAGCGGTTAGTATGTCTAACCCAGGATCGCACCCAGGATCGAACCCGGGATCGAACCCAGGATCGAGCCCATTTGGTCGTAGCCAATTACTACGGCGAAGTCCTCCGCCAACGCCTACCGAACAATTGCCCCCGAGTGCACCAAATCCACCACCAGTACCTGAGGAGAATTTTTCGCCGAGTGATGTTGTCAGCACACCAAAGATTCAGAAATGGTTATTGTTTATTGATGGCATTTTGACCGAAGTCTGCAGTATTGTTGGTGAAGGGAAAATGAACTCTGACCAGAAGCAACGCGTCGTGAATCTTTGTCGGAAGGTTCAAAGTGGGACTTCTCAGATCGATCTCGGGTCTATTATCAGTCTGTGAAGCAGAAAATGCTCCAGTCTCACAGCACCGTTCAGCACCTACAGCTTCAGAAGAACATGGCAAACTCTCTGGACCAGCTCAAAGAGGTTATAGACTCAAAGCTGAATATGTGCAACAATTCTTATGCCAGCATGGTGAAGAAAGGCTCCGACAATTTCGTCCGTCCAGCAAATTTGAGTGCAATCGCCATTTATCCTAGCGATAAAACTAAAACGAGTGACGACACCAAGTCAATAATCGTAAAGACTCAATATTAGACTGATTTAAATTAAGAGTTCAAATGTAAATTTAAAAAAATACCATCTTAAAGACTCATTATACACTGATTTAAATTAAGAGTTCAATTGTAAATTAAAAAAAATTACAATCTTAAAGACTCAATGTTAGACTGATTTAAAGTAAGAGTTCGATTGTATTTTTAGCTGTTTTACCGATCAGCAGTGCAATTACGTAGGATTGGATAGGACTCGATTAGATAAATTTGACAGTTATTTTCGATAAAATGGGTTTTTATGCCGTCAAAAACTTATTTTATCGAGAATAACAGTCAAATTTATCTAATCGAGTCCTATCGAATCCAAATGAAAACCAAACGCTGCCCAGACATGGGAATATTTTTATTTTATTCCTTACATGAAGAGAAATAAAAAAAAATAATATCAAAAAAACATCCACGGGGTTATACAGTACTTAAAAACTTATCTTATAGCTTTTGTGATTTATCTTTTGTTTTTTTTTAACGTCTACGTTAAATAATATTAATATCTTACTTATTCGATACTTTCGCTCGAAGTAAGTTTTTTTTGTAAGCTCTATACGAAAACGATAGCTTTGTAGAGCGCTGTCTCGATTTTCAATTCCAAGACAAGTTGGTCAATCTGTACAACAAAATCACAGCGAGAGTTGCGAGAAGTCAAAAGTCTCGCTTGCTCTTATTCAGATTTGGTATGTGTCTGTCTCTTTCGCGCACGTTGGATATCTGTATACCTGCTTGCGCGCGCGCCATTTTGTTTGTATCGCAGACTCGCAGTCTAACATCACTCTTTGACTTGTACCGTTGTGTACTGTGCGCTTATCTATCTCCTTATATTTTTTTACAACCCGGCATTACTTTTGGACTATCGTATCTGCATCACCTGTTGACCCGGCTATTCGTTTGGACTACACGATGTATCAACCTCATTACAGAGTGTGTTTGTTTTGTGATCGTTCTGTGGAACGAATCAGAAGATATATGTTAACTCGAGATCTTCAAAACGAACATCAACATACATTTCAAAACATCATTCGAGCTCTACCACGTGAGGTAAGTACTTAACTTTTATTTAAGTATTTATATTATAATAACACAAACTAAATCATTATCTCAACAGTTAAGACAATTATTTACATTACTTAAATCATAACAAATGCGTTCTTAGATATCTACTTAGAAGTAGGTACATACCTACTATAAAATCTAGACTCCACTTGGATAGAACTACAAGGAACCGCACAGGAATTTGATATAAATAGTTATAGTCTACGCGTTATCAGTCATAGGTCCCTAAATGTGCAATAAACCGGTCCACTTATCGGTAGTCCGCTACCTGCGCACCGAGATCGTAGAGTCACTATGTCCCTCCTAAGCCGGTTCCTAATTGATGATTAAAATAGGTTGAATGTTGTTTTGTATGTACCTAATTATTTTAATTAAAAACTACTTTTTGTGTTAACACTAGTTGCATGCATTTTCTATCGTTGATTTGTAGAAGTTACGTGGTGACGTTGAGATAGATATTATTACAGGGAAATGATCTTACCCGACGAATTATTTTAAAACGCGTTGAATATAGTTACCTGAACGTTTGCTCTTATGAGCTCTTGAATACCTATTCAAGAGTCACCTGCCCGGTTCGAGTATACAATATAATTCGACTACATTTTAGATTCATGTTATGCCGTGGGTTATTTGTTTATCATTTTATAATTGGTTACACATAACATTGAATAATGAGGAATACCTCTGCCACAACTGTTGGACGAGAGCTCGCCGTGGGTCGCTGCCTGCAATGCCTGCTACGGAAGATGCGCCTGCTGTGGAAGATGCACCTGCTGTGGAAGATGCACCGACTGTGGAAAATCTACCAGCAGTGGCAGGGCAGCCCACGGAGGAAGACATTCTAGGACAAAACGTAACATTTCACCTTCCCGGAAATTACTGCCGAGCCCCGAATACGTCAAATGCTTGCATGGTGTACAATTGCACAAATAATACTCGTCGACGAGTACCAAAGCTTTGAAAGTGCAGTTACTTATTAATAATAATTATTATGTTCCATCATACGCACGTGTGTGTCAGGAGCATTTAGAAGACAACACCTGGGATGTTCTTTTTACGGCACCAAATCGATCGAGAAAAGCAAAATACAGTCATTCAAAAACATGAAAGATCATTCAAGCTACCAAAACTGGAATTACAGTCCTTCGATAGACAACTCCGTAACTGGATCAGTTTTGGAAGCCAATACTCCAAAATACATGAAGATTCGTCATTGGATGATACAGAAAAATACCAATATTTGACGTAATGTGTAAAGGCTGATTCGGAACCAAGGAGATTAGTAGAAGGCTTTCCAGAAGGCTTTCCAAAAATGTATCGAACAACTAAGAAGTAGATATGTTCGTGAAGATTTACTGATACAAATTTATATTAGAGAACTATTAAGTTTGGTGCTGTGTGACAAAAAGGAAAATCTAACAAAATTGTATGACCAATTAACTGCACACCTTAGAGCACTAGAAACATTGAAGGTAACAACCGAGAACTATATTGCCTTTCTTCTGCCAATGGTAGAATCTGCCTTACCAAATGATGTTTTGAAAATATGGGAGAGGAATAGAGATCCGGGAAAGGATGTAGCTAATGAGCTGAATAATCTTCTAGAATTTATAAGGAAGGAAGTGGAAAGCGAGCAGAGATTGGAAATTTCAAAGAAGACCTTCAACAGTATAGAAACAGAAAAACCGATTACAGCAGAGTGCTTAGTCTCTAATGTTAAGAAAGAAAAAACTAGCATCACATGCATATGGTGCGATAAAGAGACACGCAAGCATTGAATGTTATAAATTAAATAATAACAAATAAATACAGAGCGAAGCCGACAAGGGCACCTACCGCACCGCTTCCGTTGGAACGCGTCACTTGCAGCGCCCCCTTCCAAACGACGGGCGTCGATCTTGCTGGACCGCTGTTTCTAAGAAATGGAGACAAATGTTGGATCGTCCTCTACACCTGCGCCGTATATCGCGCAGTTAATTTAGAGGTGACAAAATCACTGTCTACCGAAGCCTTTATCATGACACTACGCCGATTTATCGCCAGGCGAGGACGCATAGATATGCTATCTTCAGACCAAGGTACAAAATTTCACGGTACAAAGAATTTATTAAATGTATTAGATTGGGACGAAATTCAGAGACAATCTACTATACGAAGAATCACATGGAAGATGAACGCACCAACCGCCGCCTGGTGGGGTGGTTACTGGGAACGGCTCATCCGAATCATGAAAGACTTGCTAAAAAGATTAATAGGTAAAGCTTCTTTATCCTACGACGAATTACTAACAGTAATATATGACTGCGAGGCTGTAATGAATGGACGCCCGCTTACCTTCATTAATGACGACACAGCTGAATATCTAGAACCTCTTACACCAATACATTTCATTCAGCCAATACCCAACACTGATGTTACGGATCTAGATCAAATAGATTCACAGAACCTTAACATTAGGCTCAAATATTTACAAACTCTACGAAATCAGTTTCGTGAGAGATTTAAGTCTGATTACCTCGCCTTTTTAGTTCAAAAGGGAAATGAAAAGAAGGACAGCATAGGTCAGTGATATTATATTATTAGAAACTGAAGAGAAAAGAGTCAAATGGCCGCTGGGTGTGGTAGAAGAACTATATGCAGGAAAGGATGGGATAGAAAGGACAGCGAAAGTAAGGACTGCTATGGGAGTAAAGATTCGTCCTGTACAGAGACTGTACAAGTTTGAATTATCAGGTAACGATTATTCTCTATCTAAACTACATAAACCTTTGTCAGATCCTTCTGAGCATGACAAAGAACTTCCTCTTGCTGTGGCAGGCCCTCTTAATGAGGGAACTAATACACCATCAGTTAACGCGGATGGTCACGAACAGGTTTCTCGCAGGGGGAGGAAAGTAAAACTACCCTGTAAGTTTGATATCTATCATTTATAAAAATACATTTCTTTAGTTAATTCAAGTCTGACTAATTAAATGATGTTATTTAAGTGCACCATACACTTGTATTTTAAAAAAATCTGAATTTACCTATAATGTCTGTCAAGGCTGTGTAAAATAATTGTTAGACTATTAGATTACTAAATAGTTACATATTAGCTTTAAGCAAAATTTATTACATCTTAGTAGATGAATATTGAAACAATTGTTACATAAATAGAAAATTTAAATATAATTTCTCTATTTCTGACTTGGTGATGTCATATTGTTAAATTTAAGAATTTAGTTTCAGGCAAATTTTATCTAATAATTTCTTTGAGTGTGACATGTACGCCATCTAGTAACTACTATGTGAACTTAGTTTAGGGTTGCCATGTTATTTTTTTTGCCCCAAAGTTGGGTAATTATTATGTTCAATAAGGTAGTAAAAAATTAAAAGAAATGTTAATTTAGATTTATTAATCTTTCTTTGCGGTGGGAGGATGTTACGAAACGCACCTCACTATTGACTTTGTCTATGAATGACATTTAAGAAAAATGAAGTTTTTCAGCTTCAGGAAAAGATGGTGGTTTTTATTTCGTGTGCTCCAAAATAATATTAATTAAAGATCCCCGTTCCTACAATCTCTTTGCCCAAGTAGGTGGGAATCTTGGCCCAAGTAGGTAGGTACCTGTACCTAGACCTACCCAGTACCTACTACATACATACCTTCCTAGGTAAGTAGGTAGGTACTTAGGTGAGTACGTTTACTTTCAATACGACGCGAAGCGACGGCGCGGCGGGCGGACCAATTCGGCTAAATTCGGCTTGCTTGATTGACGTTCAACCAACGGTGCGCCGCGCGAAATGAAATAGTGATCGAAGGCGGTATTACGAAAATGTTATGACCAAAGACAAGAAATCGATTCATTCAGCGTTGAGTTTCTTCGGTTGGTTTTGTTTTTGGTCGGATGCGCTGGAGCAACTTCACAGTCATCGAGTTCGGAACGTCAATTGTCAAGTCAGATCAAGCAAGTTTCACTGTCAGCTGTCATCCAATTTGCAATTTGTAAACAACATTACATTGCAATCAAAACTTAGTTTTCGCAACATTTTTCGGCGAAGTTACCGGCTAAGTAGAAGAAGTCTGGGGCTCAATAAGTGCGGCGTTCGTTTAGTGCGGTCTAAAGCTATAAATCTACAATAATCAGTGCGGGTAGTGCGTAATAATAGTGCGGCCAAGAAGTGAATCGTAAGTCAGTGTTACGTTCGTTTACCATGGCGGTGGTTGAACTTAAACGGCTACGCGCTCAGCGAGGACAATGTAAATCAACAATAACACGTTTTGAGAACTTTATAAGTGATCCTATCAATGTCGCGTCATCCACCATAGACACTTTAGCAGAGCGCAAGGAGAAACTAATTAGTACCTACGCTTAAGAGCTATGGGAGTGTCAACTTAGACATATTAAACCTAGATGATAAGAATACAGAATATTTAGGTAAAATCAATGTGGCATTTAGACAATTGAAAACCAGAATAGACGCTGAAAAGCATTCCATTTCTACTTGTAAACTACCAAATAAAGAAATTTCAACATTTGACGGCGAAGATTTTACTCAGTTTAAGCCTTTCATGGACTTGTTTAATGCTGTCATTGATAGAAACAATTCACTGTCAAACGTACAGAAGTTGTTTTACCAACGAAAATATTTAACTGCTGATGCATTTATTATTAACTTGCTACTTGTCAACGAATCTTACCCTGAAGCAATAAAATAATTAGAGTTAAATATGATAGCTATTTAGAACAAGATATCTTCAAATTTAAGATATCTTGTTCTTAATAGCTATGATATTTAACTACAAGATAAGAGCTTTAGGTAAATTGAATGGAATACGTTCCATTTTACAACAAGAATGTAACTCTCTACAAGAAGAATTAAACACGCATTAAAAGAAAAACGTATTACATGTGATTTGAACGGAATACCTAAGTTCCATTTTACAACAAGAATAAAACGCTTGAATATATAAATCAAAAACCTAAACCTCAACAAACCTAATCTATACAAGCCAAATCATTTTCGAACCCCATTTGTAGGTACCTATTAGGAAGATGTTTGTACTAAATAATGAAATAAAAGTGAAATGTAAGTTTATCATTTATTCTGAAAATTACTTGACACTATAGGATACTACAGGATACTGCAGGATACTACATTATAGTATCCAACATTTAAACAAAGTAATTTATATTGATATAGGTACCTATATAACATTCTAAAATTATCTATTTGAATAAAGAATACAATGTATTATTATTACTAAGTTTTAGGGTTCGCTACCGTCCAAAGAAAATCTGAGATGAAAACTAGAATAAATAACTGATGTTGTTTTACTACCCATTTTGAATGTTAGAAAAACCAGAATCCTGCATTTTTATAAGTAGCTACACAATGTATAGCTATAATTATAAAGAAAGAAAAAAAATTGTGACCTTTTTAAGATTTTCCTTGGGCGGTAGCGTAGACAGGTAAGTACCCTAAAATATAAATAAAAATTCTGAAATACCTACAGTATTGTTTTCTCAAGTGGATTAACGAAACGAACAGGCGATCCGAAAGAAACAAAAAAATCGACAAAATATGATGCACCCTAATAATATATAATTATGTTTACAATTTTATCATATATAGTTTACTACTAAATCATAAGTTATAGCGGCATATTTAATAAACATGACGTGTTTGCTCCGCGTTACTTTTCCTGAAATCGCAACCTAAATTAAAATTCAAGGAAATTGTGTGGAGGTTACTGACGTTTCGGTTTTCATAATGTCATTAAATTCTAATATTATTTTCTTATATGCTAAATTACAAACGATTGTCATGGATTATTTGCTTTACTCTTCTTCCTAACAGCTTTACAAGAATACTTTTTTTTATGTAAAATTAAATCATATTATTTTATCAAATAAGTAAATGATTATTTATAAAATGAAACATACAAATTACCACCTACTGAGCGAAGAGGCATTGGCATGTGATCAACACATTCAATCAAAGATGCGTATTTGTATTCATTCGTTTTGTTTACCCGATATGCCTTGAGGTGAGTACTGTAGTTAATTATTTGTAACACAGTACATGAAAAGATGACAAATTTAAAATCTTTATCCCTGATTAATATATCATTAATTAACAGAAATATTGGATTGTCATCTTTGCATTCCAACAAAACAACGGACATGTTATCATAAATATATCCATTATTTTCAAAAGTAGCACTCGAATAATAATTATCTCCATTCAAATGATCCGGAATATTTACGCATTGCTTTAGCTTTCCACAATTTGTTTTATTTTCAAAGCCACCATTTGTTAAAAACCTGCTACAGTCCTTTAATTGGCACCGTATTGAAATCGAATAACATAAGTCTGTCCTACTCGCTATAGAACGTGATACTCTTTTTAGTTCTTTGTGCTTAGCTTCAAATTTGAAAGCTGAGTAAAATATAGGCGGTCCTAATTTACTTATCACACTCGGGTAATGTACCAAAAAATGGTATTTTGGTTTCAACGAAGTTTTGAATAGCTCTATGTAAATTTCATGGTGTTCTTTTATCAGTTGCTTCAAATTGGCTACATGTTCTGTGGATATAGCTTGTTCGGTTAACGTTTCTGTCAAGTCTAATAAAAGCAAATAATAAATCCACACTTCGTCTGTTTCGTCAACCAAGTCACCGACAAAGTAACTAGTAAGTAAATAAAACATTAAAAGAAATTAATAAGTAGGTACAGATTTTAATAAGACAACCAATTTAAAATGCATTGTTATTGATCATGTCATATGAAGTGTAATAAGTATGTTAGTCTCGACTACTCAACCATTGATCTCACACCAAAACACATAATTATAAGTAATATAACTAAGTACTTTTGGTGGCATATAAGAATTTGGCCTAATTATTACATTTGTATGTTATGGTGGGATACCAATGTTATATTATGTATCGGTGAGTAATTTGTTCTTAAACTCGATTTATCCTACTCCAAAATTTAACTCAAGATAGACTTGTATTATCGCATGGCATGGCACAGATGGGTACTAGGACGATATACCAACATGGCTACTATAAATACTTATAAATAGATAGAAAAGATCTAAATTTCTGGTACAAATATTAGTGTTTATCACAAAAATATTTGCCTTAACCGGGGATTGAACCCGGGATTGCTAGCTTCGTAGGCAGGGTGAATTGCATTGGTGAAGGCCCACTAGGCCAACACAGACTGGATAAATATGTAGGTACTTACCGTCGTCAATGATATTTCCTAGACCTTCAATGATAGCTTTTGCATCTTCATTAGTCACCATACTTTCTCTAAGCTTCAAAAGTTTCGAGAAAAAATGTTCCCAGTTTTTATAAAAGTTAAGTAACTTCTCTTTATATTGTTTCTCAAAATCCAAAAGAATCTGTAACAATAAGGAAATATGAAACCGAGTTGCATAATACAGAGTGAGCATTCCAAATGGGACAGTAGGGTAAATGTTGAAAATAAGACCATTTGAAAAAGTGTTCATTCAGTAATTCAAATAGAATGCCTCAGGCCGTCTATTTCAATTTTTTAAATGAAATTATTTTGAGAAATGTTTTACCAGAGTATCTGCTTTGCCGTCTTTTAAAATGGGCCATGTTTCGAGAAATTCGTGTACAGTTTGAAATTGTTGTTTGTGTCTTAATTCAAAGGTGTTATTCCACCTTTCACAAACTTGGTCCCATGGCTCATTATTATGTTTCAGCCAAATAGCGTCATCATTTGAGACCGCCTCTGAAATAAATCCAAGAAAAAATGTATTGTAACTTTTCCATACTTTGTGAAAGTGTTTTGAAGTATGTACCTTCCAATCTCAAAAAGAAGAAAATCTCTTAAAGAACATAAAATGCAGAAAACACCAATTAATAGAAGAATATTTATACCGAGACTAATCCTACAAAATACGATACCAAATGATTATTCACTACATCTTTAAGACTGGACGGATTGTGTTTCCTATAAACCTGACATTTAAACACGGAGTATATTTTTTGTCTAAGTAGCCCCAAACAATACAATTTAACTAGCTTTAGGTACCTTGTTTACTTTCCACAGATTCTGCATCTGAATCCCTAATAGAGTAAGTGGATTTAGTGCTCCTACGCTTTGCTCCTGATATGTAGAGCAGATTTCGGACCTTGTCCACTAATTTGCCTTTAGAGGGCACATATCTTCCTGAGGCAGATTTGGATGTTGGCACAGCTTTCATATAATATGTGTATATACTTTCTGTAGGGAAAAGTGAAACAATTTTTGCAGCTAGCAAATTGAATTCTTCTGGTTTGATGTTGCTGAGAAAAAAAAACTGATTATTTCCATTCGTATTGAAATATAAATGACATTATGTAAACCAGACAGCAGTGTTCATTGCCTAATATAGAATGAAGTTATTTAGAATCAGGATCAACGTAACATTTGATCCCTTGTGACACAATCTCTTACTTTTCACATACCTACATTTCTCTCACTGGAACCGCACTAGGTTGTATACAATCCACTTGATTTGACATGCAAGTACCGAGTCTAAACGAATGCTGTCTGAACTCCTTTACTTGTAATATATTTTATTAGCTAGGTACTTGGGCAGTACCTATATATGTTAAGGTAAATGTGCAAAAAGGACATTTACCACCTGGCGTTGATAAATCTTAGGATTTACCGCACTTAATACATTTACCTTAAATAAGCTTATATTTCATTATTCTACATTGTTAAGTAAATACTGCATGGTGATTACTGTGTGTCTAGAACTATTCTACCATAGCTACTTAACCTACATACACTACTACTTAATCTAATATGTATACTTAGTAGAAAAACAAACACTACAATAGTTCTACAATGGGAAAACATAAGTGACTCAATAGTTACTTGTTAACAATGAATGTAGTGATGTTTCATCAAAACATCAACAACAATGTTTCTTTTTTGTGAATTCAATTGTTTGTATTTTTGATAATAATTTAAAACACTATTTCCCTGTGGAGATGATTGGAGGATAGTCTTCAAATCAAATTCTGGCAGTGAAAGCCTACTTGGTATATTTAAGTAGGAATCCAAGTCTAAAGTGATATCCGTCAGAACAATTGATTGATCTTGATCAAATTGCATCGCTTCTTGACAGTTAGCATTAATAATCATTAAATCTTCACTTAAAGAAGATGAGGTTTCAGTATCAGCAACTGAGTCTAAGTAATCCTGTAGTTTACTTTTAAGTTTAATTCGGTACCCAATATGCGGGCAAAGTTCTTTCAAATAAATATCATTCGAAACCAAATATTTGAACTTTGCCTATATCATTTTCTGTTAAAAAAAAACTTATTTTTTAATTGATTAGGTACAAATGATGAATATGAGCTGTAGGTAAACATAAAAGTATTTTTTATTTTAGCATTAAGTACCAGTAAGTGCGACCCAAAACACTACTCCATGAAATTAGTTTTGTTTTCATTCTAAGTAGCATGGTCAAATAAGATGACAATGGAACAGTATACCTAATTTAATTATATACTTAATTATTAGGTAAGTATACTGCTAATACATTACGCTTTCGGTATACCTATTGATTTAAGCTTTCACGATTTACTTACACACATTATTTTATCTAAACGGGATCTAATAGCGTATTAATGTAACCTATCTAAAGAGTCCCTATCACGGTCGACGCTTCATACAAACATAGTTTGGTTCTCATTTATTTTAAAACGGCATGCTGAAAAAACATGCCTACCACCGACCGCCACGGGCGGCGGTCGGTGGTAGGTAGTTAGGTAAGCGGCGGCGCCCGGCGGTTTCGAGCGGATTGAAATTTTGTATCACGAATTCACGATCAAGATCTTATCTTACCTACATCGCGTACCGACTACCCACACGGAACCGCCGCCGCCATAGATCATCATAAAAATGCACAACTTACTTTTGAAGTTCTCCACGACTTCTGACGGCACATCCCAGGATACCAGGATGTTTTCTATAGTTCCGTCCTCGTCCATTATCATAATCAGCTAATTTTGGTAATATCCACTCACTAAAGCAATTCAGGACAGATAAAATATGATTTGCCGACACGACGCGACGCAACGAACGAATACGAATTGAATTGAGTGGCGGTTGGCACTTTGGCAGCAAGCAGCAAGCAAGCTTTAAAATGTTGCCAGTACTTGATTTTTATTTTACCCAATAAATACATCACTTATATAGAAATTTGTATGGATGGTGTAGATTAATTTATTGTGTGGAACTTCTTTTTTCGCAAAATATGTAAGATAGGTAAGTAGAGGGCTACAGTAGGGGTAGGTACCCCTACTCACCTCACTATTAGGTTAATAGTGAGGCCTGGGCACATTTACTCTGAAATCCGAAAAACTAACATCGTATCGTGCTGTCTTATTCCCTCTCGGGTTATACACCATATGAGTAAGTAGAACGGCAGGACATGAAGTTGGATTGAATTTATTTCGGAGTAGGGTAACGCACGCAGTAGGAATGCTGAAGTAAATATTGCTCAAAATGGAGCGAACGACGCGAAAAATACCTCGGATTTGGAAAGAAAATTGGCGATTTACAGCATTTTCATGTCATAATAGTTGTGGTATTATTAGTGACCTGTGTGTTCATCGGCTGCAAACTACATATGTGGACGGAGAGCTAAGAAAGTTTTGGTGAAAGACATTGTGTCATCATTGGAAAAAGGTCAGTCACAGCCAGCACCGGCTCAACAGGCTCCTACTCAACCAGTTCAGCATTCCTACTAGTAACCGTTAATGGTGATTTTTTGTGTAACCAGTGTCCTATCCTTGTACTTAATGATTAAGTTTAGAAATAAAATCAAAGATGTATCCAAAAGGTAAAAATTATAAGTACCACAAAATGTTCAATACTTTTATTTTTAAGTCGGTTAACAATAACACGTATGTAATGTAACACCTTGTTTATCGTCAGCACAGTACGCTAACTCGCACATAATTGTATACAGTCGATTCTGCATATCAGACATACAGGTTGTTGTATTTTAACTTTTGGATGTTGTATTAAAAAAAGTAAAATTTTTTTTGGCAAAATTTGGTGGAAATACTGTAGTGACACATTATACCTTTGGTAACCAGAGACGACGCCTACGAGGTATAGCGAGTTCCCCCGCTCACCAGTCGTCTCCAAACTTTTGTGTAGGACAGTTGTGTTCAACTTAAGGTGATTTGTACAGTTTATTACCGACAATATAGACATCAAGTTTTACCTCATCTTCTGGACTTTCATTTATAATACTCCCGGCTGACCAAGTAACTTGGAACGAACAATAACTACAAAAATAATAATATTGTTTTAATTTCAGCTGATGATGTAAAAAAGAAGTGGAATAATTTAAGAGATTCCTATAACAGAGAGCTTAAAAAAGTAGAAAAGCCAAGATCGGGTTCGGATGCAGATCAAAATGGTCAATATCAAGGCGATTGGCCACATTTTGAATCAATGCAATTTTTCAAGACAATTTTGAAACCTCGTAAAACTACGAGTAATATTCAAAATAAAATATTAGATGAAAGCGACATTATCGATGATGATACAATGATGTCTATTCTTTCTGAGCAATCGGCATACAATACACAAACCGATGAATCGCAGTTCAATACAGATGATACCAATTTGGCAACAACTGATGGCCCTACGACTGATGCTGCAACTCCACTCCACAAAATGCTATTTCGGCACAGATACTATATGATACCTCGACACCTGGACCGTCGCATACCCCATCGCGAGCTATTGGAACGTTGGCTAACCAAAAGGTACAAGAAGGTGCAGCAAAAAGTATTGAAGAAATCTTAATAACACTCGAACGAGAAAGGATAGACCTAATGACGAAAGATTTAAATGAAGACGACGACGACTTGAACTGGTTCAAGTCTATAATGTCGTATATGAAAAAGCCATCTCTGAATAAATTATTATTTCGGACTCAGGTTCAGGAGATGATCATCAACGAAATATCAAAACTGAATACCCCATCAAACACAGGATCTTCAATGATGGGTTACTTCACTTCTGGTGATTCATCTCAGTGATAATTTCATAATAATTAAAATACATATTTTCAATAATACAATATTATGTAGTTTCATTTCTATGTACTCACCGCAATGTCAAGAGTAATCTTTCTTCAATAGAAATAGTTTTTTGAAAATTTGTTGTTTTTAATTGAAATTCAGACTTAATATAAGCAATAATGTAATCAAAAGTAGACGGTAACACTCCACAATATTGTTTAAACATTTTAGAATCGTTTCTCGAACTCGCCAAATGTGTTTCTTTGTAAAAATATTAAATTTGTTTTCTTTCTGTGCTTTTTATTACGATATTTTTTTAAGTCTGTACTTTAAATATGAACTTTCAAGCAAAATTGTACTGTACTTCTCCATGATTCGAGAAGTAATGACCAAAATCACGTAGGACATTTGTCGCGTATAGCATCGCGTCGCATTACGTCGCGTCGTGTTGCGTCGCGTTCGTCGCTCACGCAGGACACCGCGTTACGAACAGTAAGTCGTGGGTTCGTACCCAGACAGGAGCATTATTTTGTGTGATTTATTTCATTAACATTGCCAAACCACTGCTCTCAAAACCGTAAAGGAAAACATCGTGAGGAAACCGGCGTGTCCTAGAACCAAAAATTCGAAGACATGTGGCATCTACCAATCCGCACTGAACAAACAAGGAATATGTAGAAAATTAAATTTGCTAAGGAGATAATATCACTATTTAATAATATTTATTTCAGGAATTCAAGCAAGATATGCGTTTATTGAATCCCTCTACGCGCGCCGCCGTGCGCGCGCTAGCCGACCAAAGGGAGGTAATTGTCCGCTGATCCAACACATTGTAGCGCATGAGGGTCCACTGCTGGTACGCCATATCCACACCTGGTAATGATATAAAGGTAAGCATTACTCTATACATAAATCTGCCAGAGGCTGTTTGCCGGTATGTTTCGGGGGCAACCAATACGTTGACGATTGATTGATGATTTCCAGGGGGCATTTTCAACTTCATGAAAAGAGATTTGTTAGGGTTTCGTTTGTTGATGTCGATTTATCTATGGACTTATTTTGTCGACTTACACAAAAACCCTAGAAATCGAGAAGTAAGGATTCAAAAGCGAAAGCACCAAGCTTAAAAACTTAGCACCCGCCCCGAATCTTATAGGTTTTCTTTTGTGTAAAAGTACAGAAATTTGGGATAATTTGAATGAATGAATGATCCATGCGCTCCTGAATACTAAAAAACTTATTTTAAGGTGTTGGGTAGTTCTCACAGTCGGAACCTTCGAGCTTCCAAAAACCTTATCCTTCAAATTCCCTCTCACCGTACTGGTTATATGTCTTCTTCTTTTGCTATCTCCACTATAAAACTCTGGAACGCGCTACCCCATGGCATTAAAAAAGCCGAAACCAAATTGGCTTTTAAAAGAGCAGTTCGGAAATTTTATTTAAAGTCGGTCTAAATTGTTTACCTTATTAATATAGTTATTCATAGAGTCGTAGTAATTATATCGCAGGGTTTCTCGTATTTCGGACTATTTGTATGTATTTTAATATGTATTAGTTTATTTTTATGCTTATTTAAGTATTAGTATGTAGGTACCCATTTATGTGTTTTATTTTAGGCTTACAAGATGGTATATTTCTTTTTATTTTTATTGTACTCTATCACAATGCTGTCTATTTGACCCAATGGTTGACTGGTAGAGAATGCCTTGTGGCATTATGTCCGCCTATGTACCACTTTTGTACATGAAGTTTAAATAAATAAATAATAATTTATAAAGAATAACGTTTGAATTCATTTTTGTTTTAAAATCATTCACGCAAAAATGAGAATAGGAGAAACTGTCAACTTATACAGAATTCATACTAGCGATGTAACGCTGTGTCGCCCTACGCCGCGCGGCGCGGCGCAACGCTGCATGGTGCAACGTATTCTGAATCCTCACGATGGAATGTGCATCTTTTCGTGTAGTAAATAAAGTTATATTTTGACGCAGCGTCTCGGTGTGAACTGACCCTTACTAGTATTTTAGCTGATGAGAAGAAGTGGCGGAACAAACTGCCATAACACATCTTTCTGTTAATTTCGATGAATTTGAATCTTATGTGCTTACAAATTCGGGATATTCTTGTTTCAGATGAGTATTAAGGGAAGCTTATCAGAATCTGGCTGTCCACCTCACATAATAGATGACCTTGTGAAAAATTGCGAAATTGGACGGTGGCCGCCCTTGATACGATCCTCGTACAAAAGCGGAACCTTATCAGATAGACAAGTTGTGATAGTAATACCGTAAACATTAGGATCATTCCCACTAGTTCTACGGTAGAACTTGTACGGCTCAGAGTGGTCAAGTTGCAGTGAGGTGAGTTGACGAAAACCACAGACTTCACGATCCCAAGTAGTTTATTGTAAAGTTACAAAATAATGTTGGACGCTATAATAACAAGTCTCGGTGGTATGTTATTTTCAATATTTATTATAATATTTCGTAATTACAATTAAGGATAGGCGAGCGTAGACAAGATAGCGCATAGACAACTTGGCGGGGACTTGATGACAGGTAAGATGCGTTCGGATAGATACACAATATTAAAATGCATTAATTTATGCCATCCCCCTTTTTCAGCGATAGCGCTCTGGAAGGATTACATGTCGACCGCTACGAGTAGTCTTTATTTCAGGTGCTGTGTCTGCTGCTCGAGGAGGTCTTGGAGATCCAGGCTGTACCGGTTCAGGGTTTGGTACTTGCTGTTGTTCTTGGCCTGGGGGTTCTTCTAGTAGTGGAGACGATTCATTTGTTGGACTATCTGCTGGCAACATTTCTCTAGAAAGTGCATGTTTAAGATGCCAAGCATTTCTGTGATAGATGCTTCCATCTTCTGTTTTCACTTTGTATGAACGTGGTCTCTCTGGTGTTTCGTTCATTATTTTAGCTGAAATCCAGTCATGATAGTCTTTCCTTAGCAGTACCTCTTCTCCTTTGCTAAACTCTCTGTTCTCATTTTTACCAGTATCTGCATATTCTTTTTCTTTCTCTTTTAGTTTCTTCAACTTTTTTATTCCATTTTTTATGACTTTAGGTGTTAGAAGCTTCTCATGAATAGGTGGTAGAGTTTTTGTTCTTTTGTTCATCAGTCTTTGGCATGGTGAACCTAAATCCAATCGAGGAGTGTTTCTATGGTGTAGCAGTGCTAGTTGAATGTCTGTATCATCCTTTCTGCATTTTTTCAACAGAGTTTTTGCCTCTTGTACATATCTTTCTGCTAACCCATTAGACCTGGGAAAATGGGGGCTAGAAATTCTGTGTTCAAATTTCCATTCTTTAGTGAAATTTTTAAATTCTTCACAATCATATTGTTTTCCTCCATCTGTTTGAAGTATGTCTGGTATACCAAATGTTGCAAACCATCTTTTCATGCACTCTATTATTGCTGAGCTAGACAAATTGGTGAGTGGTTGCATGTCAAAGTATCCTGAATATGCATCTGCCATAACAATGTAGTCTTGGCCCTTCAAATGGAATAAATCTGATGTTACTATGCTCCATGAACGTTCTGGTACGTTCTGTACCATTATGGTCTCCATCGGGTTGTCTTTCTGGATTTTATTGCATGATTTGCAGTTTCTTACATATATAGTTTGAAATCCGGAAATGTCCAAAGACTTAAGTCTTTGGACATTTCCGGCCAAAACACATTGTCTCTTGCTAATCTCAATGTGCTTTGTATTCCTTTGTGGCTTAAGTGGCAGTGCTTCATAACTAAGGGCACCATTATGTTTGGTATTATAGCTCTTCCATTTTTAAAAATGATGTTATTGTGTACACTAAGTGTTTCTCTATAGTACCAATACTTCTTCAATTTTTCATCTATGTTTTCAATTTTTTCAGGCCATCCATTCATTATTATTTCTTTTAATTCTCTTAACTCATCACTATTTTCTGTTTCTTTTTTCAGCTCTTCCCTGCGTGCTTTTGAAAAATGTGAAAATGTGAAAATGAATATTTGCCCTAATACTCCCAGTATTAGGGCAAATATTCATTTTCACATTCACAGGTAAGATCTCTGCAGTCTCTACTGAGCGTATCGGCGACATACATCTCAATCCCTTTTTTGTACTCTATTTTTGGATTATAAGGTAAGATTTGGTAGAACATTCTAAGTGGCTTCTTGAAGATTGTCTCTAGAGGCTTGTGGTCGGACTCAACAGTTAAATCCTTGCAGCCCCAGATGTAGCAATGAATTTTTTTACAGGCGACCAGTATGGCATTCGCTTCCTTTTCTAGCTGGTTATGCCCTTTCTCAGTGTTTGTGAATGATTTAGCACAATATGCAATAGGTTTACCATTTTGCATCAGTACTCCTCGACATGCATAGCTACTTGCATCCACAGACAGTAATATTGGTGCTTTTGGGTCATAATACCCAAGAGCAGGTGGTTTCTCTAACAGCTCTTTAAGCCTTTTGAAGGCTGCCTCTTGCTCATGTTCCCAACTCCATGCTATATCTTTTTGTAGTAGTATTCTTAAAGGCGCTGTCACATCTGCCATGTTTTTATAAACTTTGACAGATAAGTCACTAGACACAGGATTTGCTGCAATTCTTTGACATTTTCAGGTCTTTTTATCTTGCTTATTGTCTCTAGCTTCTCAGAGTCAGGTTTCAGTCCTTTGTGAGAGACCACATGTCCAAGGAATTTTACCTCTTGGGTGTTGAACACACATTTTTCTTTGTTTAACTTTAGTCCAGATTTGTGAAATTTTTGTAAGACTTTTTGTGTAATTTTCTCCAATTCTTCTTTAGTTTCTGCGTGGAGAAGAATATCGTCCATAGAGACTTCAACATTCTTTATGTCGGCTAGTAGTGTAGTCATCACTTGCTGGAACACTTCAGGTGCTGATGCCAATCCGAATGGCATTCTAAGACACGAATATCTACCGAATGGGGAGCTGAAGGTTAGATATTCCGATGGGTACTCCCTTGCTTGTCCTACAATTTTTTGTCCGAAAATCACTATGCATAACACGTTTGCTATGAACTTCAGTAACCATAATGTTCAAAATTTTTATTTTTATTTTATTTTTATTTTATTTATTCGGGAAAATAAACAGTTATACATTAAAATCTTAAACTAAGTTATAAATATACAAGGTTTATAAATGTATAACCTACGACATTTTCCACAACATATTAATAGTTATATCTAACAGTGCGCTATTCTAAGATTTTAACGGAAAAAGACAGTTAAAACTGAACTTAAACATAGATAGTCATGCAAACGACAGAGAGAGAGAGAGAGAACGAGAAATTATAAAATTAACTAATTAAACTAACTATTATATTCTAAAATTATTTTGTTGATGAGATTTCTAAATTTTTGAGCAGAGACAAAGAAGAAGTCGATGTCTACAAAAATGTTATTGTACTGGTTGGTAAGGCGGCGTAGCGGTGCTCGCAAACCCGCGTTTGTGCGACAGGAACTAACTGCAAATAAAGGTCTTGCACGCACCCCACGGCATATTGTCGTTCTGGGTACTACGTAGCTAATTTTGTTGCGAATATCAATACAGTCATAAGTATTACACATATCAAACAAGAACGTTGTTTCCAACATGATTCGTCTAGACTTTAAAGTTTGCAGGTTATACTTCTGCAAAAGGTCATTGTAGGATGCATAGGTACGATGGCATCGAAAATGCATGGCCTTTAAAAATTTTCTCTGTACTTTTTCGATCATATCGGAATATTTACCATAGTGGGGATTCCATACGGAAACAGCATACTCTAGCTGGGAGCGAACCAACGACCGATACAAATACAAATAGGTAGAGGACCGGGTAAATACCGAAGCTGTTCTCATGATAAAACCGAACATACGGAAGGCATTATTAACAATTTTGTTAAAATGGGAATCTAAATGAAGTTTGTCGTCTAACAGGACTCCAAGATCACGAACCAGGGTTTCTCTCTTTAGATTTTCGTTTTTTAAGGTGTAGGGATATAACAAGATGTTTTTATTTTTGGTAAAACTAATAACATAACACTTGGATACACTAAGTTGAAGTTTATTGCGTGTACAATATTCCGAAAACGCATCTAAGTCTTCCTGTAATAGAGAGCAATCACGGTTACTTTTAATAGACCTAAATATTTTAATGTCGTCAGCATACAGCAGTAATTTTGAATTTTTAAAACATTTATCGACGTCATTGATGAATAAAATAAATAGGAGAGGTCCCAGAATGGAGCCCTGCGGTACTCCAGAAGTAACCTCCACAGTGGTAGAGCAGAAACCATTTATTACAACCCTCTGTGTTCTGTTGCAAACATATGAATAAAACCATCTCAGCAGGTCCCCACGTATCCCATTAAACGCAATTTTCTGCAAAAGCAGTTCATGGTCAACCTTGTCAAAGGCTTTCTTGAAATCAGTATATATGGTATCAGTTTGAACTCGAGCATCTAAATTGTTAAACAAATAGTCTGCGAAAGTCACCAGGTTCGTCGCAGTTGATCTTCTTTTGACAAAACCATGTTGCTGTGGTAATAAAACGCTGTGAAGTAAAGGGTAAACTTTATCATGTACTAGTCTCTCGAAAACCTTCGACAAAGCTGACAATATAGAAATTGGTCGATAGTTTTCGACGTCATGGCTAGGTCCTGACTTGTAGACAGGGGTTATGTTTGCGAGTTTCCAAGCTTGTGGAAATATCCCCTTTGAAATAGATAAATTAAAAATGGTATGCAATGGTTTACAGAGATTAGTGGCAGTCTTTTTAATAAAGATTACTGACAAACCATCTGGTCCAGGTCCCTTTGAAGGGTCTAATGATTCGAGCCCCCTTAGTAAATCAGCCATTGAAAATTCAATATTACTTATAAGCGAGCAGGTAGGGGAGCAATCGATATGCGAGGACGGTACACCAGTTAACGTAGATGGTTCATATACCGAATGAAAAAAGTCCGAAAAAGTATTGCAAATGTCTTCTGGGTTATTAGTAGGCTGATTTTTATATTTCATGGTAGAAGGAATTCCAGTAGTGGATTTTTGTTTAGAAATGAAAGTCCAGAAATGTTTCATGTTGTCTCGAATACCATCCTCTACAGAAGTAATGTATTTTCTGTATGATTCTTTACACTCTGACTGAAATCTCGTGCGGTATAGTTTATACTGCTCGTAGTCCGATAAATTCTTGTACATTTTCCATCTAACCCACGCTTTGGATTTGTTTTTACATATGTGTATCAGAGATTTTGAAAACCATACAGGAAACTTCAAAGATCTACTGCTAACCAAAGGTACATGTTTTCTTATTATGCCAAAAATAGTGTTATAAAACGTGCCTAAATACTCGTCAGGTGATTGATCATTCAAAAACTTATCCTCCCAATTTATTTCTTTTAAATCATGGTTAATGTTTTCATAATTGGCTTTAAAGTAATTATATTTTTTAATAGTCTTACGAACCATTGAACAACTGGGCAATGACACAGGTGTCAACACACAAAATGGGGGATGATGGTTATCTGACTGCAGTAAATAATCCGTGGGCGGGTATGTAGTGCAGTCGTCGTTACTAATGAGCAAATCCAATATCCTCCCGTTCAGATTCCTTGCATTATTAAATTGATGACCGTCGAGAAAGGACATGAGCTGACATAAATGGATACCGATAGGAGAATTCCCTCTACAAGTCAGAGCGGTTTGTGAGGTACCCGCAGTGCACGCGACCCAGTCAATTTCGGGTAAATTATAGTCACCTAACAGATAGTAATGTTCAGAATTGCTGTGCCCAAGTACGGATTGTAATAAGTCAAAATAATCAACATATATACTTTCAGGCGTTTTAGGCGGTATATAAACTGCAGCAATAATTAAATTTTGACCTCGACTCGAACATGGCAACTGTATTAGTATGTGCTCAATATGCGCATGCACAGAGGAACATGGAAGTAATCTTACTGAGCGCAGTTCTTTTAACACAGCAATAAGAACACCACCTCCGTCTTTCCTTTTGGTTGCAGCGCGATCTCTGTCACACCGGTGTACAGTATATCGTTCGTCGATGAACTCGCTGTCAGCTATATCAGGCATTAGCCAGGTTTCGGTCAAGATTATTACGTCATAAGAATTAGCAAGGATATTCATATATAGCGTATGTAGTTTCGTACGGATTCCCCTGCAATTTTGGTAATATATTATTAAATTATCCGCCATAGTAACTTTGAACTATACGGAATAAAATAGTGCCAGCAGTATGCATTGCGAATGTAAAAATAATAAATAGAATCGTTGTCATTAAATATTCATTAAATATCAACACAAAACAATAATGTAACCTCGAATGAGACATGGTAAATGCATGGTGTAATGTAAGTTTGCAGTACAAAAACAATATTACAGAGTCCGGGCAAATGTGATCTAATATGCTACCAACGCCTAACGAGAAATACATTGCAATCATGTCGATGAGATTATTTACAACAAAACCATTCAACACCATTTCAAAAGTTGATATAAACAACACCGATGCAAAATATAACTGTATACGGAAACTGAAAAATTAAATTTAATCAATAAGCGTTTATGTAAAAAGTCACATCAAGATTGTTTACCTTTATTTAACTACCTAAACAGACAGACTATACTATAGTTTGCCCTAAACTGAGATCTCGCGATGTTCCACGTGCTTAGAAACTTACTACACTTAAATAATAAAGTATGAGAATGTTTTTTCAATGATTAATAGCAATAAATACCTTGATATCACATTTATTTAATTTACTTACTATTTTTTTTAATTTTGCTTTTCAGATATTAATTTGATCTTATATCGGATGATCGCTGACCTTATCGTGAAACAATCGGCAACTTGAATATTTTATGTAAACATGGCAAAACGGCGGGCGTCAATGGAAGGATGAGTTAAAACCACACCGAGACTCTTGCGATGACGATGAAAATAAAAAAAACGTAAGATTGAAATCTTATACCTTTAAACATAGAAACCCAGTTGGATCAGACAATTACAATCATGAAGACCCAGGTACGAGTTCCAAATATTATTTCCCAGAAAACTCTTCATTTCCGACGACTCCTCGTCACTCGAAATCATCAGAATCAGGAGTTATTAAAGATCTCACACCCACTTTTCGGAAACCAAAACGTTACATGTCTGAGATGAAGCGGGTATTTGAAAACATTTCTTCGGCGCATTTCGAACCTCATAGCAATAATAATTTAACACAATATGCTGAATGTACCGTTATAAATGATGAGGTTAACGAAAGTGACTTGGAAAGTATTGCCAATATTGTTCAGCCTATCTTAACCGCAAGTAAAACAGATGAAATTGAAGCGTATGAAAACTTACAAAATCGATACGAAGTTTCAGTAACTTGTGTATCTGATCATAGTTTAAAGTCCAGAAATTTCACAGAAGATTGAAAGTAGTGCTGTAAAGAAATTTAATATTACTGATTCTTGTATTGCTCATAATGACGCTGATAATAATAATCAATGTGGAATTCTTCACACTTATAACAACCAACCCATACAAGTCGTAATTGAAGCAAATAACAACATACCTCTTGATAGTCAGGCATATCCAACTAGAGTTAGAGTTGTTTCTGAAGTAAATATGAACCCACCACAAAATAATCAGAACGATTCTATCCAAGTTTTTCCTGAAATAAGTAATAAACCTCTTCTTGATGTTCAGTTATCGCCAAATTCAATTGAAAGTAGTTCCTGAAACAAATAACAGCCCTCTCTGTTGTAACAATTAAAAATCTAATGAGTCCGTTTGAAGTAGGTAGCGGCATCTAGTTCCTTGAAAGCTCCCGATTTGCCTGGTGATCAATAGATGGCGCTGAAATCAAGATGACTGATTGGATTAATTTTATCTTTATATCAACATTAAAACATAAATAAATAATACAAATAATGTTGATGAATAATTAAAGGAAGATTAAGGAAAGAAAGACTCCTTGGTTGATAATTTACGTTTATAATATCAATGTGGCCATACCAATAAATGCACTCAATAAATCGGTGTAGGGTATGGCAATGAGAGGGCTTCTGGGAGCTTCCTTTTTTACAAGCAAGCTCACGACGGAACAGAAGCAAAAATTAAAATAACCTTTGACTGGGCACGCTATCTTAAGATTCTTAAAAGATAACCACGCAACACCATGCAAACTAATAAATAACGGAGCCAGTGTGGATTCCAAGTGAATCAACGACTATTGGCTACGCTGTGAGTATTGAAATGTAATTTCATTGTGCCACGTTTTTACTTAACAAGTGAAAGAGATTTCAATTTCGTGTTTATTGTCTGTACAGGGCTCCAAACAACAAAATATGACATAGTCGGCCTTATGTACATAATTATGCTAAAACCCTAAAATAAAAAAACTGCGGTCTGCATCAACTGGGATTGATGACGTTCGACAAAGCAACACCTCGTTAACTGGTTCCGGATCACATCGCTTTCTTCTGGAGTCATTGATGTTCGATTGAGCCTGGATCCACTACAAGCTTTGAAACTGGTTGCGAAACGTGTCTGGGTAATATATTAACCTCACCCAAAAGTAAGTCTTCAACATCATATTGTGTTTTCAACCTCAACAGCAAGCTTGAACTGTATGTGTCGTCGTTCCTATATTATTATTAAAAGTTATGTATGACCGCTCTCTGAATTTTCATTCCATGACCTCTCAAGCCAACCCCACATAGTCACATTATCTTTGCCGCAGAGACACTTAGCCGGTGAGTAAGGAAAAATCATCCTTACAATTTGTCTGCCCAACGTGAAGCTTGAGAATTCATGGATGAAGGAATAGGGTTAAGTAAGAATTAACATACTATAAAGTTAAGACCACATGGTCAACTGTTTGGATTTTAGCTAGAGAAAAATATATATAAGTAAATAATAATTATTGACTAGTACTTAACCTCTTTGGATTCTACATAAAACACATTTCTTGTTTGTTTTTTTTTCAAAATAGGTTATATATGCTACATGTCAGCATATTCTTAGCCTGCAGGCTATTATAACATTGTGAAACTAGTAAGTAAGCAGTATTAGTGCCACTTAGGCAATAAATTTAAAAGACTACAAATTGTTTTGACCTTATCTGTATAGCATCCTACGGATTGATAGTAACTCTTAAACGGGAGATTAACTTTGTTTTGTGTTTAAAGTGAGATTATTGGAACTGGAACGGAGCTCCCCTCCTTTAATTATGAACAAGACTATGTGGATTGACCACCTTCGTAAAGAGGAATTGTTACATGAACTTAAACACTTTAATGTTTCCCCAGATGTGAAAGCAACTCGAGACACGCTTCGCAAGCAGTATCGTTGCTTGTGCGGTTTGCAACGAAGAGGCAGCATTAAGCATGACGAGTATCCTGCACCAGTGGCTTCAGATGAGGTACCTTTGTGTTCGGAACCAGTTGATGAGATATATGTCTCATTTCATGATTTGTCTGAGGGAGACATTGCTTCTAGGAAACGTATACTTTCCCGTGCTCAATATTACATAATGAGACTCTCACGTGTGACTACTCCATCACCGGAGTTATCAGAGCTTAGAAATAAATTAGTTAATGTAATTACTTCATTACAAGAGGACTCTGATGATGAAGATGCGCAACCTACGCGTGTACCATCACCAGAGAGAGAAATAGCAGCAAAATCACAGGTAGTACTTGTTAGTGATAGACCTATTAACTTATGTTCATTAAACTTAAGGTACGATGGTACTACATGTGTAAGGATTTTCATAGAACGATTAGAGGAGCTAAGGCAGGCTAGGGGTATACCAGAAGAACGTGCATTAGCTGCTTTCTCTGATCTGTTGGAGAATTCAGCGTTGCATTGGTTTAGATCTAACAAGCAGACATTCACATCCTATCAACATCTACTTGCTTGTCTGCGTGAGGACTTTGATATTCCTGATTTGGATTATAGGTTAACACAAGAAATACGCTCTCGTACGCAGGCTAAGCAGGAATCCATGATGATTTACTTATCAATTATGCAGGGTATGTTTAATCGTTTATCACACTCTCTCTCTTCAGGTGAACAGCTAGAAATATTAATGCACAATATTAGACCTGAGTATATGAAGGAGATGGCCTTACTTGACATTAGTTCCATAAGTGATCTGCAGAAATATGGAAAGAAGTTAGAACTTGCTCGTGCTAGGGCGGATCAGTTCGTTGAACCAAACCTAGCTAACTTAAAACTAAGTTCAGACTTCCATCCTCATAGGAAAGGGGACAAGAGTCATAGGTCTGATAGGGTGGAAAAATCAGTTGCTTCAGTTGACAGTCCATCTACCTCGGAAACAACTGCAAAGAAATGTTTTAGGTGCGATAAAACTGACCATGACACGTATAGATGTAAAGTCTCAAAGGATCTAGTCTGTTACAAGTGTGGGGAAAAAGGTTTTAAGAAGCCTGATTGTCCAAAATGTTCAAAAAACTAAATAAATTGAGTCATAAGGATTTAACAATCAACATTACATCTAGTACACCAGACTATAATACTATGGCTCTTTTTCAAGCAAATACTGGTGACAACAGGCCACATTTATTGGTGAATATTTTAGATTTGGATGTGTATGGTCTGCTGGACACTGGAGCGGTTTGCTCAATACTTGGAAATAACTCACATAAATTGATCATGAAGTATGGTTTTAAAATAAATAAATTACCTAAAGGACAAAACGTTAGGACTGCTGACGGTTCAAAGGTACAGTGCCTAGGTTTTATGCAATTACCAGTAAACTATATGGACCAAATAAAAATAATTAGGTTTTACATAGTTCCCAATATAACAACTTCAATCATTTTCGGAATGGACTTTTGTAAGTCATTCCTGATTACACTTAAATCATTAAATGGTAATGAAATTTTTAGTATACCGGACAACTATATTAACTTAGTCAACTATATTAACACTGATCAAGGCTTGGAATGTTTGGAATCATTAACTTCTCAACAACAAGCACTTTTACAAAAAATCATTGATAAATTTGATGAAATCAATACCGAAAAGGTTGGTTTAGGTAGGACAAAATTGATTACACATAAAATTGATACTGGCGATAGTCCTCCCATCAAGCAAAGATATTATCCTATGTCACCCTCTAAGCAGTTAGCTTTGGAAAAAGAACTTGATAGAATGTTAGTACTCGGTGTGGTTGTGCCATCCACCTCACCATGGAATTCTCCAGTGGTAATGGTGACCAAACCAAATGGTGACTTAAGGCTTTGTCTGGACTGTCGTAAACTTAATGCTGTATCCAAGGCTGATGCCTATCCCCTACCATACATCCATCAGATACTTGACAGTTTGAGGGATGCTAAATATTTGACATCGATTGACCTCAGTGCGGCATATTGGCAGATCGAATATGACAGTGAGGAGTCTGCTGAAAAAACTGCATTTACAGTTCCTAGACGTGGACTTTTCCACTATGTAACCATGTCATTCGGTCTGGTAGGGGCATCTGCCACTATGCAGCGTCTGATGGATAAATTGTTTGGCCCGGAATTTGATAACAAGGTATTTGTCTTTCAGGATGACATTATATGCATTTCAAATGATTTTAATAGGCATACTGAGTTGTTGGAAAGGGTACATCAGCGTTTGGCAGATGCGAATTTAACAATTAATATGAGTAAATCACAATTTTGCCGTGGAGAACTCAAATACCTTGGCTATATGGTGGATAAACATGGTCTCCGAACTGATCCCTCTAAGGTGGAAGTAATACTAAATTACCCTACTCCCACCACACCTAAAGAAGTCAAAAGGTTTGTAGGTATGGCAGGCTGGTACCGTAGATTTATTCAGGATTTTTCTAAAATTAGTAGACCATTATGCAAATTGACGTGTAAAAATATAGATTTTATTTGGACTGATGAAGCTGAGGAAGCTTTCAATAAACTAAAGTCGAGTTTAGTCTCAGCTCCAATTCTTAAATGTCCCAATTTTGACTTACCATTCTCCATACAGAGTGATGCCTCCTCGTATGCGGTGGGTGCTGTATTAACACAGACATATGATGGTTTTGACCATCCCATTGCATTCTGTAGTAGATTACTTAATAAACATGAGGTCAATTACACTACTACAGAACGAGAGTTGTTAGCAGTTCTGTTTGCGTTGGAACAATTTAGAATGTATGTAGAGGGTCAGAAATGCAATATTATCACTGACCATGCATCACTACAATGGTTTTATAAACTGAAAAATCCTTCAGGGCGACTTGCTCGGTGGAGTATTCGCCTGAGTCAATATGATTTTAATATAATACATAGGAAGGGAAAAGAAATGGTCTTACCGGATGTACTATCAAGAATAAAAGTAGAATCAATAGAAATTTCTGACAATATTAAAGATAAATGGTATTTGAAAATGGTAGAAGAGTGTGATAAGTATCCTCACAGATTTCCTAATTACCTAGTTAAGGATAATAAATTGTTTAGACATTCCAAAAATAAATACAAATTAACTTCAAAATTTTCTTGGAAACAAGTAATACCCAGTGAGGATGTGGGTCCTCTATTAAAACAATTTCATGATGAACCCACTGGCGCCCATAACGGAATATTTAAAACACATAAGAGATTATCGCTCCACTACTTTTGGAGAAATATGCATAAAGATGTAGAAAATTATGTTAATAAGTGTGAAACTTGTAAAGAGTACAAACCGGTAAATACCTCTCGCCCAGGTTTAATGGGGAATCCTAAACAGGTGGAAAAACCATTTGAAGCAATTTGTTGTGATCTACTAGGGCCTTTTCCTGTCTCAACGAAAAGAAACACTAATTTGTTGGTTATTTCGGATTATTTTAGCAAATATGTCATGTTGTTTCCTATACGGAATGCGACAGGCAATGCTATTGTTAAAATACTGGAAGAAAAGGTGTTTCTTGTTCACGGAGTTCCTAAATTTGTCTATGTTGACAATGGCCCACAATTCATTTCCAAACAATTTAGAGACTTAATGTTTAAATATAACGTGCCTAATGTTTATTATAATCCTAGGTATCATCCGCAAGTCAACCAAGCGGAAAGAGCTATCAGAAATGTTCTGTATGCGATTGCCTCATATGTGAAATCAAACCATAGACAGTGGGACAATCACATACCGGAAATTCAGTGTGCACTTAATACCTCAGTAAATGAATCGACTAAGTTCTCACCTCACTTTCTCGTCCATGGGCGAGAAATGTTTATAGATGGTCAATTACACAAAAATTCTGAAGTGCCACAACCTGATTCTGATCTAACTGTGGTAGATCCTAGAATTCATGGTGATAACTTAAAGGAACTTAAAATAATTTTTCAGAATGTAAGTAAAAATTTAAAGCTTGTGCACGATAGAAATAAAAAACATTATGACTTAAGGAAACGACCACTAGAATTAAAAGTTGGTCAGATTGTTTATAAAAGAACATTTACCTTGTCGGATGCTAGTAAGCATTTCACTGCCAAGTTGGCTCCGCGTTTTCTAAGATGTGTGATATCTTATAAACATTCACCTGTGGTGTATAGTTTGAAAGACATGCAGGGAAAAGACTTAGGTAAATTTCACATAAAAGATATCTTGAAATATGAAGACTAAAAAATTAAACTAAATTTTATAACTTATTAATATGCAGGCGGGTACTTAGACGTGGTGATAGTTTGGGTGCTTTGCTGATGAGTGAATTATCATGGCATCTTGATCATATTAGCTAACTATTGAGTAGTCCGACCATGTTGCAGAGGTCTTTCTTGTTAGTTAGTAGTCTAAACTTACTTGAGCAAATAGTTTAGGTTTTTCTAAGTAAGCACTTTAGTTGTTAGTTATACAATATGAAGCTTTAGGGTAAATACTATCAAGTAGTTAGTCATTATGTTTACATTAACCTCTATTATTTACACCATAAATTAACTTTAGTTTTTAATTCTGAAACTCAAAACCGAGTAGATACTAAAATAACTTTAGGTACTTAATAATTTTAGATTAGGATATAATAATTTTAGTTCCTGGCAGTCTGATCTGGGATACGATATTGAAATCTTTTGCTTAATAATTAGTAAAAATCATTAGAATTAAAAAAAAAAAAAAAATATTTAATTTTTTTTTTTTAAACAGGCTGAGATGTACTGTAACAATTAAAAATCTAATGAGTCCGTTTGAAGTAGGTAGCGGCATCTAGTTCCTTGAAAGCTCCCGATTTGCCTGGTGATCAATAGATGGCGCTGAAATCAAGATGACTGATTGGATTAATTTTATCTTTATATCAACATTAAAACATAAATAAATAATACAAATAATGTTGATGAATAATTAAAGGAAGATTAAGGAAAGAAAGACTCCTTGGTTGATAATTTACGTTTATAATATCAATGTGGCCATACCAATAAATGCACTCAATAAATCGGTGTAGGGTATGGCAATGAGAGGGCTTCTGGGAGCTTCCTTTTTTACAAGCAAGCTCACGACGGAACAGAAGCAAAAATTAAAATAACCTTTGACTGGGCACGCTATCTTAAGATTCTTAAAAGATAACCACGCAACACCATGCAAACTAATAAATAACGGAGCCAGTGTGGATTCCAAGTGAATCAACGACTATTGGCTACGCTGTGAGTATTGAAATGTAATTTCATTGTGCCACGTTTTTACTTAACAAGTGAAAGAGATTTCAATTTCGTGTTTATTGTCTGTACAGGGCTCCAAACAACAAAATATGACATAGTCGGCCTTATGTACATAATTATGCTAAAACCCTAAAATAAAAAAACTGCGGTCTGCATCAACTGGGATTGATGACGTTCGACAAAGCAACACCTCGTTAACTGGTTCCGGATCACATCGCTTTCTTCTGGAGTCATTGATGTTCGATTGAGCCTGGATCCACTACAAGCTTTGAAACTGGTTGCGAAACGTGTCTGGGTAATATATTAACCTCACCCAAAAGTAAGTCTTCAACATCATATTGTGTTTTCAACCTCAACAGCAAGCTTGAACTGTATGTGTCGTCGTTCCTATATTATTATTAAAAGTTATGTATGACCGCTCTCTGAATTTTCATTCCATGACCTCTCAAGCCAACCCCACATAGTCACATTATCTTTGCCGCAGAGACACTTAGCCGGTGAGTAAGGAAAAATCATCCTTACACTGTGATGCTCACTTATCGCCAGTTAGAATCGGAGTAGTGCCTGAAACAAATTGCAGCCCTCTGCTTGATGCTCAGCTATCGCCAAATCCAACGGCAGAAGGTCCTGAAACATGTGGTAACACGTCTTTTGAAGATCTAAAATCCAAAAACAATAGAGATGAACCATACAAAAACAGTACATATAATCGAAAATGTAAAAAAATACTACACTTTGACAAAATCTACCTAGACTTTATTGAAGAAGAGGATGCTGATACGTTATTATTGAACGAAGCATTTCCGTCAGAAGATTCTAGTGTATCATTTAGCGGAAGTGAAACATCTGATTCTGATGGTTCGATATCGAACAAAACAGGAATAAAAAAAGCAAAAAAGCCAACAAAGAAGTCAAAAAGCAAGAGTGCTAAAAAGACTAAAAATAAAATGAACAGTCAAGAATCTGAAACGAAGGAAGAAATTATGGAACAAGAAGTTTTAAAAAGAAGACCAAAGAATAAAAAAACATTAAAAAGATAACAAAGTGAAACAATCTTTAGGACAATCCTACAACAATGAAAAAGGAGAAAATGTTCCATCTAAAGCTATGAAACCTAATCCCTGTAAAGATGTTAACTGTAAACGGAAGTGTGGAGAAATAACTGAAGAAAGACGCCAAAGGCTTTTTAATTATTACTGGAATCTTGGCAGCTCTCAACGCCAGAAAGACTGGATCTCACAATGGTCTTTAAAAAAAGAAGTAAAATGTTATACAACAGATAAAGGTGAATCATCAAGAAGAAATTTCTCATACGCATATTATATAAATGAAGACGATGGAAGGAGACCAGTTTGTCAAAAATTTTTAATAAACACGCTTGATATAACGCAAAAGTTTCTGCTATACACACTAGGAAACACGGTCGATGGATTTGCAAAATTAGACGGCAGGAAAAATAACGGCGGTTACAATAAAACTAAAGAAGAAGTTATAAATCACGCGAAGCAATTTATAACATCTTTGCCTCTCGTACCCTCGCATTACTGCAGAAAAGATTCGACTCGCCTTTACTTACCTGACGATTTCAAAAACATTTCTAATTTGTATTGTATTTATTCAAAAGACTGTGCTGATAATGATGTAAAAAACATGTCTTTCAAAGTTTTTTTCAAATTGGTTAAAGACTAATTACAATATAGGATTTCACGTCCCTAAAAAAGACAAGTGTTTGACATGTATGACACAGACTTATGATGTGAAAAATGAAGAAGAACTGTCTAACTTTGAAGACCACTTGCGAGAAAAGAATGAATCCTATAAAAGATTTCAGTGCCACCAGAAACTTAATGCTATAGACCCAAGTGTGATATGTGCAAGTTTCGATATGCAAAAGGTCCTTAATACACCGCACGGTGAAAATATGGCCCTGTATTACTCAAGGAAAATAGCCGTATATAATATGACTGATGATTTTGAATGAGTGGAAGTCAGGTTTACGTATGAAAAAATTTGTATTTTATAAAGAATTACAATAAAAGCATGTACACATCTCGTAGTGTCACAGAGTAGAGAGAGCAAGTATAGTTTAGCCAAAGACACAGATTAACAAATTATGAGAGCAATACTCATGCAGGTTACTGCAATTTGTGGACTGAAGTTGACGCTCATCGCGGAGCCAATGAAATTTCGACTTGCGTGCTTAAATACCTTCAAGAGGTAGATGAACGTAAAGTAGTCAAAAAAGTACTGTTGTACTCAGATTCATGTTACGGCCAAAATAAAAATAAAACAATGTTGAGTATGTTAAAATATTTTTTATCCAAATCCAAAAACATAGATGTAATTCAAATTAATTACTTGATACCCGAACACACTTTTATGTCGGTTGACAGCATGCACGCCACAATTGAACGTGCTGTAAAAAAGACTACAATATGGGCACCGTCTCATTGGCCGATAGTCGTCGAGATGGCGCGTAAAAATCCTGCTCCTTATAGAGTCTCTGTAATGGAAGGTAAAGACTTCATGGGGTTTGAAGACATCTTGAACAGTACTTTAAGAAGAATCAAAAATTACAGATTTCTAAATTATGTGCTGCAACATTCAAAAAGTCAAATCCAAACAATATGTATTTTAAATATTCGATGCTACCAGATGCTGAAGCTACAGAGGTCACATTATGTAGTCTGAATGGTGCCCAACCAAAAAGTTGCCTATATTCTGCAAAACTGCCAGTATCGTTGCAAAAATACAACGATTTAAAAAAACTCGTCGACAAGCAAATAATACCCAGAACATACGCCAACGAATACTTATGTCTAAAACGCGACAAAAAAGCAAAAGATGTTTTAATCGAGACTGATGAAGAGGATCAGTAAAGACTGCAGCAGACTGAATTTACAGTTCAAAATTTTAGTGGTTTACGCCGTACGGCATTTGTCGTTCGTTGATTTTTAGTTTGCAATTTTTGAGCACAATGCTTGTTTTTAATTTTTTAGTTATTTTTTTCATGGCAGGCGTACTTTTTATTTTGTTTTAATTATTTGTTTCTTATTTTAATTGTCTGTCATACTTTAATTCCATAATAATTTGTTTAAATAAACATAAAGCGTTTTTAATGAAACATGTATTTTGTTTAACACAAACTTGACGATGTACTTCTAAAAGGAATATTAGGTACAACGAAATGTCAGGACTTACATTTAAATTCATGTTAGATACAGCATAATCGTTACCTCAAAGATTAAAGCTATTTCATTGCGCCATACGTGCTAACTACCAAGATACATCAATATTGCAGCTTGAAATCGAAATACCAATTGCTGTAACTATTATAAAATGCATGTTACACTAACTTTAGATTGCTAACATTAGCTGCATCTGATGAATTTCATTATAAGAAACACGTGTTCAAAAAATTGCCTCTCTGATTCTGCTAGTTTACGAGTAATGAATTTTTGAAAAAGTTTTTTGGCTCTGGTGTAAAGTTCAATTTTTCGAGATACGACAAGATTGCTTTCTTGCGTCGATATAAAAGGTTAACTAACTTAAAAAGAAGAACCGACTGCAGATGCGACTTTAGAACCTTCCAGTCCATGTATTAGCGTTGTTCCAGGACCTTCAGCAAAACCTTATTAATTTAATGAAAATATAAATTTTGACATCTGCTTTCGCCAACATTTTGTTGTTTGTGTGGCGTAGCCAGAGTCGCAGAGGTGAAGACAAAGAGGGGCACCATAAGAAGGGCCTTCAATAATATTTGCCTCCTTCCAGATCTTTGAAGTCTTCCCTTCAACCCAGGCAGCATGTTGGGAATCGCATCCAACAGACACGCAGACGGCACGCGCAGACGACGTGACCGACCTGCGTAGCAAGCGAGCGGAGGTGTGGCGCGGGGAGCCTGCCCGGCCAGCGGCGGCACTCGCTTCCTCGGAGCCCACCGCGACGGACGATATTCTCCAAACGATTATTAATATACATAAATGTTTTGTCCGGGACAGTTACAATTGTAAATTAGTCGGCAATATACCAAGCCTTTTTATAAAGTCCACATTATTTCATTTACACCAACGAGCAAGTCGAACACCAACAGAGATATAAATACAGATCAACAGAATTTACAATCATTGGAAAGAGAAATTAATTTGAAGTAAGTTGCTTTTATACAAGAACCAGTATGACCATCGAAAAGCAGCATTTTAGAATAGGGTTTTGGCGACACCGCCGACAAGTGTTGGGAGGCTTTTTCCTTCTTTAAAAGTCCTTAACAATAGGGCAGATGAAAAAAATCTAATTAGTCCATTGATATACGTCAATTTTGTCAGTTAGACAAAATTGACGTATATCAATACGTCACGCTTTGTTATAATTTTTAGAGTGTTCTGCTGACCTCACGAGCCCACTCCTGAGTTTTGATGCGTTTTATCTTTGTCAATATTTATTGATTTACAAAAACAAAAAATATGTGTCCGTTTTTTTTCAATACTCTAAATGACGGACTAATTAGATATGCAATTTTTTGATACTGTCGTCATGCCTATTTACGTATCCCGGGGAGCGCGGGTGGAAGCGGGGCGTGTGACTGCTATGCTTGTTTTCATAGATCAATTTATCGCAACTGAGTCTGTCGTTACAAGTAACTTTGGCATTCTATGATAGATTAGCGTCAATTAAAATAGATATTTTTACGCCAATTAAAGTATTAAAAGTGAATAATATAAATGATTATATATAAAAATTAGATGGGTAGTAAATCTGTGTTCATGTCTTTAAGTGGTTGGTAATATGGTATAGTTTGTTTACTTTAAAGTTTTGTGTGTCACTTCCCACAAAAACGGAATACGTATTTTGAATAAGTGATCTTTCGTTTCTTGAATAATTCCTAATGTACCTACTTATGATTTTGTTGTTGTTGTTTACAGAACATGCCTTACAAAATCGTTCAGACATTAGAGGGTGGTGTTTGCACTCTGTCAGTCGCTCCTGCACTGTGGGAAGGGACTTCGACGGTGGCCTCCGAGAAGTACTAAATACCCCATGAAATTATTAAAAGATGAAAATTTAAGGCCTGGACCAGGGTGGGATACCCTAAAATGTAATTTTAAAAGAAACAATATTCGATCCATGTTAACAGCGAACTATTTTTTATGGAACAAAACACGCATACATAATCAGGAAAACAAATCTTACATAGAAAAACATGCCAAGCAAAACTTTGAAGCAATGGCAGACAATTTTGTGTTTTTTTTTTATTGATTCCTGTATTTGGAATAAATACCTATTTGTTCTTTTGTAGGCTTCTTGTTCGCGCGGGACATGTTTCAGACCCATCTTTCACTAGGTCCGGGGTAAGTAAAGGTAAGTAACCTTGGCACTTTGGGATTTCTTCTGGTGGTAAACGTTGCTGACGACCTCAAATCGTCCCTCGCGGTAAAGAGCAGCGATGACTGTGCCAGGCTACAAAGGGACATTGGTAGGGTAGTGAGATGGAGCAAAGAAACTCTGTTAGAATTTAATAGCTCGAAGTGTGTGACCATCACTTTTTCGCGCACATAATCCCGTTTTACATACCTACTATATTGACGGGTTACCTATGGAACGGGTCACAGAAGTCAAGGACTTGGGAGTAGGATTCAACACCGGTTTGACTTTTCGAGATCACATCATGCGTTCTTGTAAAAGAGCGTATAGAAATTTAGGTTTCATGCTTCGTACGGTCCGAGGTTTCACGAATGTGAAAGCTATTATAGCATTATATAGGGTGACTGGTAATTAGTGTACGATACGTAAGCACGTGATTGTGGTCATGATAACAAACAACTTTTGCTATGGGACCAACACTGAAATCGCGAAAAAAAAAATCTGCTGTTCAGTACATATTATGTTCGCCTAATGTGTACTGAACAGCTGATTTTTTTTCACTTTTTTTTTACACTATTACCAGTCACCCTATAAAGGGTGTAAAACACCTCTTCACGAATCCGAAAGGCACTTGTTCTCCCCATCATTGCGATAATTTTTTTGTTCTACACCATACCTGGGAACCTTCTAGTTACGGAAATATGGGGGGTCAAAGTTACAACTTTTTGATAAGTTTTTTTTAAATACAAGTTTTTTTTGTAAGATTTTGTCTTCTAACACCTCCACGACCCCCGTACTATTCAATTCATCAATCAGCACAATGTTTTAAGTGCGTTACATTGAGTTCTACCACAAAACATGATTTATAACCTCAAAAAAAAAAGTTGTTTCCCAGCAATATTTTTTGCGTAAACTTACTTAGTTTGATGTACAGAATGCTTGGTTAACGGCTTTGTGATGAGGTGGTTTACACCCTGTATAATGCAGTTATTTTAGGCCCGGTGAGTCTATGTGTTCCGGACAGGTACGTGTGGCGGCGACGGCTGCCGCGATTGCTAGTGGAACCAGAGGCTCAGACCAATCTGTTAAAGGAGGCGCCGCTGACGCTCAACCTCATAGCGAGTGAGACAGACTTATTCTGTTGTTCTCTGGGTGAATTCACAAGGAATGTTTTGTTTGTAATTAGTTATAGGTGCAATTAAGGCGCATTTACCGCCTTGGCTAGTCTGTAATCGTAGATGTATGTTGATAAATAAATAAATCTTCCGTTGAACTTTGGGTTCAACAGAGCCTATCAATAGGAGTGACAGGACGCGATGTTTGAAGAGGCCAGTTGTTTTGTGCTGCGCAGCACAGTTTCGCGAAACACGTACGCTAGTAAGCCGCATCGCAGCTCCGCGTGCGCCGGGTTTCTCCTCGAGGTGCCGTAAGAGAAAACAACACGGCCAAGAGAATTGAAAAACAGGTAGGTATTTGTAAAATGTATTGCTGTAAAAAAAAAGAGACGTCACCACGCTTCGGTTTTTCATGAAAGCTATTGTACGGTCGAACAAGCTAATTGGTTTACAGTTTAACCCACAAATAACATTGTAAAGTGTAAACCGAATAGCTTGTTCGACCGTTCACTACTCGAGTGTTTACTGATTTCATTTATTTTAACTTAGCTAAAAATTTCATAGAAAGCTCCTGGTTATTTCGTGTCAGCAAAATGTTTTGTAGCATTGGCGATTAGGCGCACCACTATACACCAAAAGCATTATACCTATCCGCAAAGAGACACTTCGTTCACTGAAGTTTTTATCACTATCCAACAGCGAAGATAATTACCATGTGAAGAGCACAGGTACATGTAAAGAATGCAATGGCAAAATTAGTCTCGCCACCAAAGGAAATAGTGATTTAACATGTTCGTTATAAAATATCGATAGAAATATGATACATACGTCAAAAAACAAGCTGTCTTCATATAAAACGAAACAACTAGCTTTACAAACGCAAATCGAGTAACCCGTTGTCATTCGAAACCAAATGATTAATGCTTCTATGCAAGATGGCGAAATACGTGAATCACCCTTTATACCAAACTTGAAATCATTGCAAAATGTAAGAAACAGACAGGAACTATAAAACGTTTCCATAAAACAGTTGTTTTAGCCTTTTGGATTATTTCGTTTACAGAACCGTGGGTGAACGTCATCAAAACTTCATACATTACTGGGCATTCTAGGGCATGTACCTACCGTTCTAAGTATTGACGCAACGGGTTCAATCTTCAAGAAAATTAGTCCCCCTCCCCCGTATCCCACAAATGCTCACGGAAGTAAACACCTGTTTTTGTACGGCGTGATATTGAAGGTCGAAGATAAGTTAGTGCCACTTTCACAAATGATTTCAGCTCTCAGACTATGGACAATATATTTCAATGGTTGAAGAAATGGCCGGAGATCGCACAAGACAAAGAGGTATGGTAGGAGAAAGAGGAGGCCTTTGCCCAGCTGTGGGGCACTATGTAAGCTACCAAAAAATATAATAAAAAAGAAATGTATCGGTGAAATGAAAGCGCCGAACGAAGTCATTTGCGATGATTCGGCTGCAATAAATAGGAGCTGTTGTGAACGCGTTCACAAGATTTACCACAACCCGGGAATATGTATCACACTGCTTTAATGTTTGTGCTAAGGAGAACGTTGTCAAATTACTTGCCTTTTGACATTGGATACGTCACTCTTCTATAATTCTTTGTATCGTCTTTGATTGTGAAGTCTTTTATATTATTATATTTCCCTACATTCCAAATATTCGTTCATAGTTCAGTAGTATAGCATCAATTGAACGGGTTCACTTGCGCGAACGATCGATTGGTCAAGCGAGGAGGGCGCGCGGCGCGCCCGCCTCGCTCGACCAATCGATCGTTTAGTTCAGGGGGGTACAGTCAGAACATCAGCAACAAAATCAAAGAAGCTAGTGCTATCTATCATTCTTAACTAGAGTTAGTAAGCATTAGTACTCTAAAGCGTCGATAGATGTCGCTGTATTGTTTAAAACCCAATTATATTTTCTTATTGTAATGGCAATGTCTTCTTAAATTTGTAAATGTGGTTGAATTTAGTAAATGAAATAGCTATAAATTGAAAATAATGTGTATGCAATGTGACTGTATGAATTTGTGTGAGTTCTATATGAGTCTGTGATACTCGAATTAAAATGATTTTATTTTTTATTTTTTTTTTATTTTAAACACTGCACACAGAATATGGTCGTCACGGCTTGCGCTCGCGTTTGTTTGTTTCGTATTCATTTGTTGTGTATTTCTTGATTTTCGAGTGTATTTTTCTGAGTTACAGACGTCGAGTTGAGATCTCTCGCGAACTCCTCCGTCCTGATAGACTATTACCTGGAAACCAGTTCAAGCTTCGCAGTGTTACACCTGTGCCGCTTGTATTATGTGTGAGTGTGTCTTTGAATATAGACAAAATGCCTCATCGCTGTGCGCTGGGATGTAAGAAAACTGGTAAGCAATTTATAACTCTGCTAACCGCTAACCGGCACTTTTTTTTTTCTAAGGTGATCTCTGTTAGCGATCCAAAAACAGTAGAGCCCTCGAAAAAGCTGTCTATAGCCAGTTTCCTTAAGAGAACTGACTGACTAGTCGCCTCCAGGTCCAGGACCCAAAAACTCTAATAAATGGGTACATTCTATCATTTAGTTGTGATATTTTTCATCTATCACATTTTTCTTGGGGATATGGTACGGTGGCCAGCACATCAAGCTATCGCCTGCCACAATCTGTCAAATATAAAATTGCTGTGATTTCAACTTTATCACCAAAATGTAACAGTTCAAGGACGATTGGGAAAATGGCCACTGTATGAAGTTTTTAAAATATAACTTATTACAAAATTTGTAACATTAAATATTTATTATAGCTTGGGCAGTAATAAATATTTCATATTTGTAAGTTCTACACGAAGTAGAAGTCTAAACTTTCTTGATTTAACATGACATGAAAGTAAAAATTTATGCAGGTCTCAATATTTGGTAGGTTTCCGCTAACGGCCATCCCCAGTTTAATATCTATCGCCAAATTAGACCTACTACTAATTAATAACTAATTAACATATATCATGCTTCTTGAATTAAATAAACAGACCAGATAGTACACACTAGACAGAATTAATTAACAGACTTATCACCTACATTTGATTACTTTTGTTTTTTTCAGATGTTATATTTCCAAATCCTGTCAAATTTCCTGAGCGCTTCAAAGCTTGGGTTGATCTTGTTGGAGAGAAATCAGAAATACCCTTGGACGTGGAATATTTCAATAAAAAGAGAATTTCGAAATAAACGTCTGAATGCATTAGCAATACCAGTATTCAATTTGCCAGGTGAGTTATTTATTTGTTTAACACAGCTTATAGGTACTATCATTACAGGGTTTACCATAATGAGACATGACATTCATTGCTACATCCGAAAATACTATGAAATTGAGTACATAGAGAGATCTTTAGAGTTTAATATTTCTTATTCTATTCCAGGTTTGCCTAAGTCTCAGGAATCTGAGAACAGTGCTGATAATCAGCCTGGTACTTCATTTGCTGCAGCTGTTATTACATCAGGTATAGCTTAGTTATTATTAAGACAGTAGGAATTGATAATGTTAGCATACTTATCCACGTCATGCATCTATTACATTATATTTCAAATCTCACCTAAATTTTTAAGTGTATTAAAGACAATTCAGGGCACTTTGTACAAAACATTTAGTTCACTTCATTTCCTAATTAAACCTAGTGTCTGTGTAGGTAGGTAGGTATTGATGATAGAATAAAATACTTTGTGTGTGTACCCACTTAGCGTCTAATGTATTTTGTACTTTTGCATGCCTTCTGGTAAAATATGGCTGTTGCTAATTATATTTTTATGTCAATTGTACCCATATTTGCAAAATAAATATCTTATCTTATCAAAATCAAAATCAAAATCAAAGCATTTATTTCAAGTAGGCCAGTTACAGGCACTTTTGAATTGTCGAAACAAAAATGAACATTTAATGTAGCTACAGTCCCAGTCACAAGACATAAAAACTGTGAAAGTACTGTAGTTGCCCATTCCCTAGCGTAGATCTCTATGGAGAAGAACGGGCAAGAAACTCCATGGACACTCTTTTAAATCAAAACATTGTTACAAAATCTTGGTTACATCAATCATGTTGAGATGGTATATCATGTGAGAACAATGTAGCAAGACTTGCACGATAAAAGTGTCCATAGCAAAACAAAATACAACCCAAAAACAAAATAATTAATTCAAACAAACCATGGCGACTAAGACATGACCAGTCACAACTGACAGCGCCCGTTCACGAACATGACGCATGGATCAGCACCATTCAGCTCAACCATTTTGAAGGGAACTAAATGGTCCGACACACGCGCCACCATCAGCGAGACATTTGAGTGAGCATGACATACTCATAACCGCCAGGGCACATTCAAGTCAAAAAAAATAAATAAAATAAAAACGTAGGTTTCCAGCGAATGATAGCATTCTAGTACATAGCACTCACACAATATGGAATATGAGGTTATATAATACTAAAGATATTGAATTTATACAATGCAAAGATAGTTGTACAATCTTCAGCAGCTCCAACAACACAAATTAGCGCTATCCCTTTATGCGCCCCTGTCCTTGTGGAGCAGGACCGGCATTGACCCAAGCATTTTTATCAGCGATATAATCGTCCAATTTGTAATATGCTTGCTTACACAGTGTGCGTTTAATGCATGTTTTAAATTTGGTTTCATTTAGTTCAAGAATGCTTTGTGGAATTTTATTATAGCATTTCAAACAGTACCCCATGAAAGATGAGTCTACTTTAGCGAGTCTGAAGCCTGGCTGAACTAATTGGTCTCTATTTCTAGTACTGTAATTGTGTCTGTCACCTCTTTTACCAAAAAGATGCAGATTTTTCCTGACATACATTATGTTTTCATAGATGTATTGACAATATACAGTCATGATGTTAATTTCCTTAAACAGTTCCCTTAGAGAATCGCGCCTACGAAGATTGTATATGGCTCTGATGGCTCTTTTCTGCAGAATAAATATAGACTCAATATCAGCAGCCCGTCCCCACAGCAAAATGCCGTAAGACATTATGCTATGGAAGTAACTAAAATAGACTAGTCTAGCGGTATCTACATCAGTGAATTGACGGATTTTCCTAATGGCATATGCTGCTGAACTTAAGCGCCCCGCAAGAGATGTTAAATGAGAACCCCATTGAAGCCTTGAATCAAGCGTAAGCCCCAGGAAAACAGTTTTATCTACGAATTCGAGTTTCTCTTTATTCAATATTATCTCACAATCACTACTTTTAACATTCGGTAAAGCAAATCTTATGCATTTAGTTTTTTTTTCATTTAATACCAAATTGTTTGCTGTGAACCAATTATGGACTTCAAGTAAGGCATTATTCACGTCATCTAGATTTTGGGCTCGTCTATTTATCTTAAAAATTAAGGAAGTGTCATCGGCAAATAATACCATATTTTGAGGTTGGTTTTTCAGTAAATAGGGTAGATCATTTATATATACTAAAAAGAGGAAAGGACCCAATATTGAGCCTTGCGGAACCCCCATTTTTACTTTCAAGCCCTGTGAATTAACACCATTTATTTGAACATATTGCAGTCTATCACTTAAATAAGATTTTACCAAACTAAGTGCAAGTTTACCTAGTCCGTAATGCTCAAGTTTCAAAAGCAATGTGTCGTGATTTACACAATCAAATGCTTTGGAGAGGTCACAAAATATTCCTACAGCGTCTTGGGACTCTTCCCACGCCATGAATATGTGCTTTAATAAGGTTACACCGGCGTCAGTTGTACAACGTCCCTTGGTGAAGCCATACTGTTGATCGTGTAAGATTCCGTTGGTGTTGAAATGATTGAGCATCTGATTAAGCATTACCTTTTCGAACACCTTACTAAAAACTGGCAACACGGATACAGGTCTATAATTATTAGTATCTTTACTATCCCCGGATTTGAAAAGCGGTATGACTTTACTGTATTTCATTAAATCAGGGAAAACTCCTTGGTCTACGCACAAATTAAAAATTAAAGCTAAGTATGGAGCTATAGTCTCAAGTATGGAAGTACAAACTTTGATAGACATTCCCCATAGATCTTCGGTCAGTTTGATTTTTATTTGCCGGAAAGCTTTAATAACTGTCATCGGGTTTATGTGTTTAAATTTAAATTCAGCCTGGCATCCAGATACATTCGCTTTCAATAAACCGATTGAGACTTCAGAAGAGGAATTTAGAGCCTCCGTAGTTTTTAACGGTATATCGGTAAAGAAATTTACAAATTCCTGAGCTACTTCCTGATTAGAGCTTTTAGGACCACATACTGTATCTAATGTATAGCTAGTATTACGTACTTTCTTCCTGTTAGTCTCGCTATTTATGACTTTCCAAACTGTCTTAATTTTATTTTCTGCTGTTTTAATTTTGTTGCTAATGTGCAGGGCTTTGGCAATCTTGCAAGAATTTCTAAAAATTTTTGAATACTTAGCAACATAGTTGTTAAAAGTTTCAGTGTTTACATAAGGCTTAAGGCCATAAAGCTCAAATAGTGTTTCCCTACTTTTTCTGATACCTCTAGTTGCCCAATCACTAAATATAAATTTAGGGCAAATGCTTTTGGTCTTCTTTTCAAAAGTTTTATTGAATTCAGTGTGAACAATTGAAAAGAAATGATCATAGAATTGATTTATATTAATATTGTCATGGCTCATAACACTTAACTTGTTCTGTAGGGAAATATTGTACCTATTTAATTTACTAGAAGTTATAGGTCTAAATTTAATATCAACTTTTTGCAATGGTCTATTACACCTGAAAGTTACAGTTTGTCCGCTATGGTCAGACGGCAGACTATTTACTACGGCTCTATCTAAGTATTCACAATCGCAGAAAACATTATCTATACAAGTAGCAGAAGAAGGCGTGACTCGAGTGGGTTCTATAGATTTATCTTATCTTAACTGTTTTTCTTATTTTTTCCAGGTGTCCCTCGAGAGTCGGAGAACAGTGTGGTGGTGACGCAACCTACCACTTTCAGCCTAACAAGTTAGTAATATTATTTTTTTATTCAAGTTAATAAATATTATATTTTTAGTCATTTAATTTTAATAAATTAATTACTTCAAAAACTTCAGAATGGCAAATGCATTACTTTAAAGAAAAAGTTCTAGAAAGTTCTCCAATGCATTTTTCAGACCTACCATTTGTTCTAAATATATTTGTTTTTCTATTTCAGGTTCATCTATTATTCAGGAGTCAGAGATCAGACTGTTGAACTGCCTCACCCTGGCAGTTCAACTGTACCTTCAGGTATTTTTTGTCTATACTAATATTATAAAGAGGGAAGATTTGATTGTTTGCATTAAATAGTCTCCAAAACTAATGGACTGCTTTGAAAAAAAATAGTATTAGACCACGGTCTGAGAAATAGCAAAACAAGCAATTTAATTTCAGCCTGTATAATAGCTTTACATGACTTATGATATTCATTTGTATCAAACATAAAAATATTGAAATGTAAATTTTTAGTCTTTTGTACAATTTTTATTATTTTTAAAAATTGTTATTTATTTATCCCTTAAAAAAAACACTTTGCAGGTTTGCGGCATCATGGCGTTACAACAGCTACTGTGATAAAGAAGCATAATTATAGTGTGTTAAGCAGACCTAAACAAACACCGTTCGTTAAAGGTACTCATTCTAGTTTATACAAATTATAAAGTGGAAAGATTTGATTGTTTGTTTGTTTGCATGGAATAGGCTAAAAAACTCTTGCACTTTTGTAAAGCTACGCTATCCCCGGGTGACATAGGCTATAAAACATCACGCTTTGACCTACAGTAGTGGGGCAGCAAGTGAACGCGGGGGAAAAAGTATTATTATAATAATAATTTTAACTCTAAAGCGTTGGGTGTGTGGTTTTCACTTAAACATCTTTTAATCAAGTTGTACATTGGATATAAAAGTAAATGATTATTCTTTGGTGACTATTTTATAAAAATACCGCATTATAATTAAAAAAAAATACTATTTCAGGTGGTCCCACAACAACTGCAGCTTACAAACGTGTGGAGATGAAACCATGGCAGACGAAAATTAAATATTTACGAACTCAATTGTGCCGTTTACGCAAAAAAGGCAAGTCCTTTACCGAACGATTGGCTAGTGCAGAAAAAATATCCAAAGACCTTGCATTTCAACGTATTACCAAACAGATGACAAAACCAGCACAGTTGTTCATAAAAATGCTCCAATCAACAAAGAAGCCTAAGGGTAGGCGTTTCTCAATAGAGGAGAAAATCTTATCTTTGTCCCTGTTTAAAAAGAGCCCTAAGTGTTACAGACTATTAAGTAATTATTTCACACTGCCATCTGCAAAGGCAATGAAATGCCTACTTAGTGAAACAAAAGTGTCTCCCGGAATTAATCTAACGAATAAAAAGTACACTGCAGCATAAAGATACTTCCGACCGCTTGTGCAGCCTTATCTTTGACGAAATGTCAATAACGCCTCAGATAAACTACAACGTACATAAAGATCAATTAGAAGGTTTTGCATCCAACCAAGAGAACAAGTTCTCAGACCATGTCCTTTTTTTATGGTTAAGGGCATTAAGCGTAGTTTTAAGCAACCTATAGCATACTATTTCACGAATTTTTTAAATAAAATAGAATTAAAAACAATTATTAAAACTGTAATTCAACAATGCATGAAGTCGGGATTGGTAATTGTTTGCACCGTGTGTGACCAAAGCCAGACTAATGTTGGTGCCATCACAGAATTGGTCAATGACACAAAAGCCAGTTTTTTACGACAGCAAAAAGAGTGGCGTAGTGATTTAATACGCATAAATGGCCAAAACACCATTCCACTTTTTGACACACCACACTTAATAAAAGGTATTAGAAATAATTTAATTACTAAAGACCTTATATATTTTATAGGCAATGAAAAAAAAAATGTTAAATGGGACTATTACCAAATGGTATATGTAGCAGATAAGATGGTATGGAGAGCTGCGGTTGCTAAACAAAATAACAGAAGAGCATATTAATCCATTAAAAATAAATAAAATGCGTGTAAAATCTGCTACACAATTATTTAGCCATAGTGTTGCTGTCGTAACAAACCATTTAACGACTAGAGGAGATCTTCCTGAGGAATGCCGTCAATAGGGAATATGCAAGAAATACAAAACTCTTTTTATTTATTAAAAATGCCTTGTATTGGCGCTTATAAACATTATGATGCGCTTGTTTAAGTTTCTAATACATTACTTATTTTACAATTTATTGTTTTATGTAGCATATTTTTGGTGAAACGGAACGCACTCTCAAAACACGTCGCTCTCGATAACGGCGGTAGTGACATCAAAATTCATATGTCAAAAAATAACTTTTATTTGAAATGGCGAGAATTGAAAACAGCTAATTGTGACTATGTTCTAAAAAGCAAATGTAAAAATGTTGACGAAGATTTAAAACATAGCGTGAGAAAAGAAATAAATTCAAAAAATGGTGGTTTTAGTCGAGAATCAGGGTTTAAAAGCAACTCTTATCTAAAAAAAATTGGCGCAGTACCTAAATCAGAAAATTGAAAAACCACACGGTTAATAGAAAAAATAAAACCCAGAACAAAAGAAATAGAAATTCTACCTAATGGGAATATTTGCACATCATTAGTAGTAGTATCAGTAGTATAAAAATAAAACCAAGAACAAAAGAAATAGAAATTCTACCTAATGGGAATATTTGCAAATCATTAGTAGTAGTATCATCAGTAGTATTAAAAAAATATTTGTGACGAACACATGTGGTTTTGATGCGATACTTAACGCTTTGTTAATTATTTATACTAATCACATATTTGCATATTATTACTTCAATGAATACGGCGTTTTCCAAACTGATTTCTGCTTTGGTAAATAGGTAAAGATGTTGATGAAAATTGTTTAAAAATTAAAACATTAAATCTTATAAAACATTATCAACGTACGGAACAAGGATATGTTGAAGCAATTGATTGCAATTGTAATGTACTTCTGAGCTACCAAAAAAATTAATCGATGAGATTTTGAGTGCAACTCTTTTAAAAGTTTGTTTTGATTGTGAAATGCGTGTTACAAGAAAAAAAATATAATTGATTTTAATTTTGTTTCTGTGTCAGGTCCCGAATGGGGCCCGTACCCGACGTATCGTCCGACAGAACGACATCCTTATTTTTACGTAAATATTTAATATTCTGTTTATGAAAGACTATGAGTATTCGTTAATTAAGAGAGTTGGAGAAAAGATAAATTTTTTATAGCCATCAAAGGTTTAGTATTTAGCGCGCAAGATTCTTAATATTTACCCTTATAAAATCCAAGTGCGTAATACGTTCATCGCTATTTTGACGGCAATACTAGCCGAGGCTAAAATCATAAAAATTGGGGTTTTCGGACATCCTCCAACACAAGCTCCACTATGTTGAGAATTAATAACTCGTCATATATTATGGGACGAATTCATCCATAGTTCAATTTAAATAAGCAGTTGTAATGATGAATTTTGATATCTAAAGTCGAAGTTACGCGCCAATCTTGTTTGTCTACATTTAATTTTTCACATTATATCACACATACACGTTTTAATTCGATAACATATATGACAAATATCATTCCAAATATTATAAATACCATGAGAATGCCCAGATCTTAGAGTAATTTACTAATAAGACCAATAACACGTAATATTCATTTACCACTACTCAATTTTGTATTCGAAAATCGACGAGCATTTTTTTAAATATTTGTGATATGTGAAAGCGATTATTGCATCGGACGATTACGACATTCCCTTGCTGAAGCGTAATCAGCGCTGTGCAGTGTCTCGAAACAGCGGGCGACATATATCGCTTGCTCAGAGTAGCTAACGATATCAAATCGTCAAGAAAACTTATACCGATAGTGCAATTTTCAATCATTTCGTCGGTTGTTACAATAGGTAAACATAACTAACGTTCGACTAAGGTCATTCAAGGTAAAGTGACAGAGACAACATAGAGGTGAGTGACAGGAAACGTATCATTCGTTCCTTTGTCACACGAAATATATGAACAATGTCCGGAAGCAATCCTGCACGCAGTTTCAGCAGCACCAAACAATCTTCCAACGAGAGGACATCAAGCGAGTCACTCCTCTTAAAGTGTCAAAAGTCAACGTTTCTACAACCAATCTCTGCGAAATCAATTTGCCACTTCTGGGCTAGCATCAGCTAAATAGCGTATTGAGTTTGCGAAAAAATAAAGAGTGCTGAAAAACCCATTAACTATTCAGTTCAAACTGAAATATGGTCATGTAACTGTAAATGTAAATTGCTTGGCAGTGGACAAAATGACCAACGAAGTACCACAGCAACAATTTGAATTTAAACTAATACTCGTAGATATTCCAAAAAATATGAGTTAACCTTGCTGACAAGTGCTGATATCTTTTTTCAGTCTCCTGCCCCAACCTGAGGAATTAAATAAAAAACAAGGATCCTGCACATCTCTACACTCTATCTATTCTACGCTATTTGCTATTTAATACTCGACACTGTTAGGCTCCAACAGTAGACCAATTGTTGCATGTTGTTTTTAAATGGGCTCTGTTTTGGCCAGAAACTTGGATACTACTCCAAGCTCGACATGTCCTATTCAATCGAAAACAAAGAACGCATGAGACTAAATTTGAAGCTGTCACCGCGACAGACCATGAAGAACAGGCAATTCGTAGTGCTCTTTTCACTGGCCTGCTCTCAAGAAAAATCTGTGAACGACTCTTAAAAAATCTACACTTGCTTTTACTGAAGCTTTTAATCAAGCCATCACCTTGGAAACTGCTGAATTAGATGCTCAGACGATCGGTATAAATTCTCCGCAACTAAATGCTGTGAATCCTGAAATCTCTCGAGACACAATTCGGCGGTAGTTTCATCGTCACGAATGCCTCAGAATGTTGGGCTGCACCGTCCTCCTCCCAGCTAGCAAAGCTACTTGTAATAAGCAAAAAGAGCCCTAAGGGGCCGGCGCAGCATGCGTCGTTCATACAAACGTAATACTAAAATAATTTGTAAATCAAACATATTGTTGGAGCGCCGCTGTTTTAGTTTTAAGTTTTTTATGTAATAATTGCGCAGTCCTTAATGCTTGTGTACTTACCTGAATAGTACACATTTTTAAGTAATCCCAAATTCTCCTCATTTTATTTTATTTTACTCAAGTCCTGGTTGCTCCCGTACACATATTCTTAAGGCGGTGTGTATTTATTTCGATTGGATTACAGAATATCTATGTTCCCAAATATACAGTGTGTCCGGACATGGACTAGTGATATTGTAAATACTTAAATATAAACTATTTTAAAGTACAATTACACCCTAGGCTTGGGTCCAATACACTTACCCGCTATGTGGCGGCCATTTTGTTTTTTTGTTGAAATATGCTCTATGCGAGTACAAAAAAAATCATATCTCTCAAAGTTTTAGTCATACTGAGATAAAAATAAGCTTATTCAAAAGGCAATAATATTGTCTACCCTCTGCATTACAAAGCAATGTGTTCACAACTCCATAACTTTTGAAAAAAAAAATATGAAAGTCGAAAAATAACGAAACATTATGCGATTCAACCAATAATTGTTAATTACTACAGGAACACCCCAGACAACTTTTTCATTTTTATTTTTTACTAGATCGATGGATTTTGAGCTAAGCTACAATACAACATAAAATTTACAACTGTATGTTTCTTTAAGAGTTACCATGTTATCATGAAAAAGTACCACGAGGTGTAATTTATTTAAGAGCAAAGGACTTGTATTATTCGGAAATGCTAAGGCATGTTTAATCTTTTCCAATACATTTAACACTGAAGATTTACTGAACCTATATCTTCGATAAGTCAGTCACATCAAAAAATATCGATGTAATTTGGTCGTTTCTGGTGTATTTTTGGTCTACGGCCGTTATTTAATGGGCTCTGACCCCGTTATTTACGTGTATAGCGTTGAATTTTATAGAAACAGTTACAAAATTTTCAAAAAGTTTGTTGAAATTAGAATTCATATTCGTGTTTTGAGAGATCACTTACAAATTGCCGTTTTATGGGCCCAAATTTCGACGACCTAAATTTTACCATCACCTATCGGTCCCATAAACTTAGGGGATGTCGGGCATAAGCCTTTTTAAGACATTATCTCTTGAGAGCCATCGCACCTCACAATGTAAAAGAAGATGTTCATGGTCACTTCCCATTTCTTTGCACAAAATATAGAATAATTTTGAGATCAATGGAAAAGATTTTATGAAGTTTATGAATAGGCTATTTCTTGACAGCCAATGCCTCTCTATGAATACTACAGTGCGTCCATACACATTCCGCTACAACTTTTTCCCTTGGATAAAGCCCAGTACGAATGCCTAACATTGCTCGTGGGCTTTCATTACTCAATCCCACACGCTTCTTCCATTCAAAGTTTTTTTTGTTGATATAATCACTGACCACGTTTAGTACTCGTATTTCTTCGGCTGTCGTTCGCAAAGATTTACAAAACAAAAACTATTCATAAATAGTGCTGGATAGTGCTATACACCTGCGCGGTCTATCGAGCTGTGCATTTTGAGGTGACAAATTTTGTCGTTACTAATAGTCTGATTTAGACTAGGACGAAATTCAAAGACAGTCCACGATACAATGCATGAAATGGAAGTTGAACGCGCCGACATTGGCGTGGTGGGGTGGCTTCTGGGAGAGACTCATCAAGATTCTAAAAGACTTATTTAAGAGAATCCTTGGGCAATCGTCAGTCACGTATGTAGAGCTTGAAACGATCTTATGTGACTGTGAAGCAACAATGAATGCCCAAGTAGCATTTTCTTTCTCTTTAATAGTTCACCGGTGATCTCTAAGCATTAACATTGGCCACACATGGTTCATGGGTTGTATTAAAGTGAACAAATTCACTCATACCTGTATAAGGCATGTATAGAAGTTCAAAAATCGCCTATTAAGTAACTATTGGTGTTATAATAGGATAACCTTCAATTATGCAAATTAATAGTGGACATAAAGTAATAAAAAACCCAAAGCAAATTGCTGAATCATTTAATAATTTTTTTGTTGACCAGATACATGATATATCAAGTAATTGTACGGGGAGAACAGCTGAAATTCCCAAAACTCGAAATTCTTTATTTATGCAGCCAGTAGTACCTCAAGATATAATACGAGTTATAAATAATTTAAAAAAACAAAAAAAGTGTCGGATTCGACGGTGTTTCAACAGTTGTTATCAAATTTGTCTCAGATGTTATTGCATCGCCACTAAGCCATATATTTAATGTATGTATAAGCTCTGGGATATTCCCTGAGAAATTAAAAACCGTGATCATAAAACCAGTACACAAAAAGAATGATAAAGAAGACATTTCCAACTACAGACCAGTAGCACTGATTTCAATATTTTCTAAGATATTTGAAAAAATAATATACGAATCTATTTACACTTTTCTAATTAAAAATGACATTTTATGCGAAGAACAAAAGGGCTTTCGTAAAAATAAAAATATTAACATGGCTATTTTTGACCTCTTAAAGGTAATTATGACTAATATGGATAAAAAAAACCCAATATGTGCAATTTTCACAGACATGACTAAGGCATTCGATTTCGTGAAACATGACACTCTTTTAACGAAACTTAACAACTACGGCATAAGAGGGAATGTTTTAAAACTGATTCAGTCATATCTGACAAATAGAAAACAATACACTGAGGTTTCGAGGATCTGTACAAAAACAAAACGTGAAATAAAATATCTATCAAACTGTAGGGTAATAGAATTCGGTGTTCCACAGGGCAGTGTTCTGGGCCCATTGCTATTTTTACTTTACATCAATGACCTGCCTCGTAATGTTCAGCATCCTATGACACTATTTGCTGATGACAGCACTGCTATAGTTGAATGTGTGAATGACGGGAACTATGAAAATGAAATAAACAGCACTCTTGCAACAATAATAGATTGGCTTAATAAAAATAATTTGGTCATAAATATACAAAAAACTAAAGTCATGCATTTTCATCAGAGGTTACACCCAAAGTCAGTAATTACTAAATATAAAGGACAAAACGTAGACACAACCTCAGTGACAAAATTCTTGGGAGTGTATATTGACGACAAATTGACATGGAAATCTCATGCTGAACATGTGTGCCGTAAACTAAGTAAATTATCCTACGTACTATATAATCTCTCAAATAAAGTAAACATAGACACATTAGTTACAGCATATCATGGATTAGTTGCGTCGTTGCTGAGATATGGTATCATATTTTGGGGCAATTGTAGTGAAAAAGATAGAATATTTAGAGCCCAAAAACGATGCCTCAGATCAATGACAGGCCTAAAGTCCACCGAAAGTTGTCAACCTGTATTTAAGTCCCTAAAAATTTTGACATTACCTAGTTTATATATCTTAGAAGTTGCCGTTTTCGTTACATTAAATAAACACTTATTTACCTCTATGGTTGATATAAGACAACGTACAATTCCAATGAGATCGCAGTATAAAAACAAATTGCACATAGGAGGTCATAAAACAGCTTTATTAAAAAATAACATACTTTCTATGGGACCGCTAATATATAATAAATTGCCTGAAAATCTGAAAGAACTATCAATAAACTTATTTAAGAAGCAATTAACTAAAATATTGCTAGAGAAATGCTATTACACAATTAAAGAATTCTTAGAAGACAAAAGTCTAAAGTAAGATTTTGAATTATTTCAATAAATTAATAATGGCTGTTTGTAATAAAATTATGATTAAGTCGTTTTAATAACAATTGTATTGGTCTAATGTTTTTAATAATTTCACTGATTTTATTCTTTAGTAAATGTATTGGTTTTAATGTTATTATTAATTTTGTTGGTTTTAATGTTGTTAATTAAATTAATAATTATATATATAATTAAATTCAATTGTAAATTTTTGCATGCCGTAAGGCAAAATGTATTGGGACAACTCACTCCTATTCGAACTTATATGTATACCTACATTTTTAGCAAATAAATGTTTTCTTTCTTTCTTTCTTTCTTTCAAGTCAGCTTTCATTTTAATAGCCAAACAAGAGCAATTTAAGAGGGGATAAATACGGCACGGGCTATTTAAAGCTTCACATGTACGGTGTTATATTGCTGGCATTTTAATACAACAAATGTGAACATAAATGCAGCCAAAAGCTGTTATATTTAGCTTTTGTGGAGCGTTATTCAGCTTGTAGCTATAAGCGGGTCTGGTTTGTGATATATTAATCAGCCTTTAAATTATTACTTTAAAAGAGCGTTTATTGAGTTCACATGTACGTGTTAAGTATATTATAAGCACCACTATTGATATCTAGTAACACTGACAGCTGTTTATTTGTTCACGAGTAGAACATTGTTATCCTCTGAGCTAAATAATTATGTGAACGTGGCTTTCTTTAAAAATGCATAAAACCAATTGGAAAAAGAGAGTGAGGACCGGTGGATTCAGAAGAAAAATCTTAAAAGAATATTTACAGTTAGTGATACCAAATAACCAATCTAATCAACACATTGAACAGCTTCCTGTTAGTACTACGACGACATATTATCATGATGGTTCCGTACAAAATACAGAGGTAAAAGTGCCTGAAGCTGAGACCAGCAATACGGTTTCAAGCGTGAGTCCAAACTTAATTTATGACGGTTCCGTACACAACATAGAAGAAACTGGTGATTTCAGTTCTAGTGAAAGTGAATATGAATGCGATTTTGAAAAACATGTATCTTTTCGTGAAAATTTTAGAATATGGGCTGTAAAAAATAATATACGTCATGTCGCTCTAAATGAATTGTCAGTCATCATTAACGAACTGATCCCAAAAATACTACCAAAAGATTCTAGAACATTTTTACGTACTCCTGAACAAGTTACTTTTAAAAATGTTGAAGGCGGTCAATACTGGCATAATGGAATAACAAAACCACTTGAAAATTTATTACAAAATTGGATTGATGTTCCAGATACAATTTCAATAAACATAAATGTGGATGGTTTGCCTATATTCAAAAGTTCTTCTAATGAATTTTGGCCTATATTGTGTAACATCTTTGAAAATCCTAGAATAAGACCTTTTGTAGTTGGAATATACTTTGGGAAAGGAAAACCAAGAAATCTAAATGAATTTTTTGAAGATTTTGTACATGATTTGAATACATTACAAGAAGAAGGACTCCAAGTTCCGCGTTTAGAAAAAAATATAAAAATTAAAATAAGGTGTTTCATATGCGATTCACTAGCTCGAGCTTACATAAAAGGTTAGTTTGACTCGTTTTACATTCTCATTGTATAGATTAATATATATCTTATGTCATGTTAAAATACCTAATCGTTTGGTTTTACATTCAATTAATTACGCTCCAAACAACATTATGATTTCAATTGAATTTATGGCGCATTTATATTTGTCGCCGTTTGACATACAATAATACAATGAATGATATAAAGTATCTCAAGGTAATAAACTAAACTAAATGAAACGAAACTAAACTTAACTAAACTATTTGCGTCATTCTAATTCGTTTCGACGCTCTTACGTTATAGAGTAATCAGAAAACATCGTGCTTGACCAAATTTTAAGTGAGAATGAACTTTTCTTGTAGGTGTACTTACTTAATTCTTATTTTCAGGAGTCTGCAACTTTAATGGGAAACATGGATGCCATAAATGCACCACGGTAGGAGAATATTCTCATACCACACACACCGTTACATTCTCTGAATCAAGGTGTCCTGAACGGACTAACGAAGGATTTCGAAATAAAATATATGGCTTACATCATAAATATGACTCGCCCTTATTAAATCTTCCAATTGACATGATAAATCAATTTGTTGTCGGTGATTCACTTCATTTGATCGATTTAGGTATTATGAAGAGGCTATTAACTGGTTGGCGTGACGGAAATTTTGGAAAATATATTACTAAATGGCGTGCACATGACATTACAACTGTTTCATTGTTTTTGAACAAGTGTGCGTTGCCTTCCGAAGTGCATCGAGCAGTGCGAGGCCTGGATTCATTAGCACATTGGAAAGCGTCTGAATTTAGATCTTTTCTTCACTATTTAAGTATCGTTATTTTGCCAGAAGTGATTAATAATGACGCATATAATCATTTCTTAACACTCTATTGTAGCATAACAATTTGCTCAAACGGAACCTACCAACACTTGTTACCGTTGGCAAAAAAGCTCCTGGAAGATTTTGTAGAACATTATAAAGACTTTTACGGATCAGGCTACATTACAAGCAACGTTCACAACTTACTGCACTTAACTGACGAAGTTGAAACGTTTGGTCCACTGATGACATTCAACGCATATCCCTTTGAAAATAAATTATTTATGATCAAGAGCATGCTCAGGTCAGGTAAAAAGCCACTGTCGCAAGTCGCCAAAAGGATGGGAGAAAATACAAATGAAATCCTTTGCCAAAAGCATTACGGCCATAAGTATCCGTTTGTTACCAGAACAAACAAAATAAATATAATACATTATGAAGATTTCAAAGTTTCTACTAAAAATAGAGACAGTTATGTACTAACAAGAAGAATAGAGGTTGTTAAAATTATCTACATAGCAAATGACCAGAATAAGATTTCAATGAGAGGTATTAGAATAAATAACACAGAAGACGTTTTTACATATCCAATAAAATCGTCTCATCTTTCCATATACAAGTCAAGAACTCAGCGTAATTGTAACCGTGCTTTCATTGTTTTAGAACCCATTGATATTAAATGTAAATTAGTGTGCATTGAATAAAAGGAATTCCAATACTTCATACCTTTATTACATACATTTAAATAATAAATAATACAACTTTACAAATGTTTGATAATTTTTATTTTTAAATCACATAACAAAACGTAAACTTTCAGTCTCTTACATCTTGTATTTATTTAAATTCACAACTCCAATAAGAATCTTTTTAAAACGGATTGAAAATCTTAAAAATAGCGAGGATGTTTACAATACTTTGAATTTCGTTTTTTTTTTTTTGTAAAATTATATCACTTAAAGACGTCTGCATTAAGTTTTTATCGCCATCTGTTTCAAAAAGATCTTAATAGGAAACTACGGAACCCTAAAAATTAACTCCTTACTATAATTTCAAATCAGTCTTATCTTTATACAGGCAGGTCTTCAACATCAAGGCACTTACAGTATAATACTAATTCTTAATTTTAATAAATTTTAATTTTCAAAATAAAACAATCCGAAAATTAGTCTCATTAAAAACATTTGACAGTTAAATGATAACAATTCTCCAAAAAAGCAACATAACTAATAAAAAAAATAACTAAAAAATAAAAACAATAACTTTTATTGAAACGACTATTTTCATAAATACATACGCACTATGAAGTATTTCGTGTCTCAACAAGATTAATGTCATCATTAAACCAGTCTAGTCAATTTAGTTATCCGAAGTAAAACAAAAATCCTTCTGATAATGAGGATTTGTGTTTTAACACAAATCCTCACTATCACAGTTTTCTTCTATCAATTTTTCTACCTCCATCGCTGATGATTCATCATCTTCAATATTTTCTATCCCATCTATTTGATCGTTTGGAGAGTCGTGATTGTTTATTGCTTTAAATACTTTCTGCCTTTTAGGTTTAGTTTTTCGAGTGCGTTTTGTTGAAGACCTTAAGTCTTTCATTGACTTTCTTTTGACAGCATTTTTCAGACACATTTTAAAAAACATTTCAGTCTGTCCCATGGTGAATGTAGGATCCCATGAACGTACCATGTCACAAAAGAACAGAATAAAGTTTTTAAAAATTTTTAACGGGATTTTTGAAAAATTTCCACGACTTGCTCCAGACCAAGAACAATTACACAGAAACCCGCGTGAAATTAATGAGTCGAGCAATTTGTAAGCAAATGTTATGCCATTGCCTTCACAGGGTTGACACAAAAATGATAGTTGTTTTTTTAATTTTGATCTCTCAGCTTTATCCATTAGATTATTTTCTAAAATTTCAAGATCTTGTTTCTTGTCAATCTGTTCGAGACGGAACGGCTCATTATCGTCTGGGTTAGCGTCTTTTAATAAAGTAACGGCCACTGGTTGGTCAATTTTCTCCATAATTGTTGCTAAACCCTCGTTAAGTTGCACAGACAACATCGCCACTTTCTGGGTGAGTTTTTGGATATTTTCAACAATATTGTTGAGTGTTTTTTCCTGGTTATCAATTTTTTGTAATAATAGGTTTTGATTACCAATAAGTTGATCACAGTCGAGCGTAGGTAACAATTTTAAAGTTTCATCCGTTATCATGTCATTGTTGGCTCGAAAAGATAGATCCACATTATTGTCATTATGCGTCTGAAAAACAAAAAACAAACAAAAATTACAAAAATGAACTGACAAAATGGCGAGATAAAACGAAACATACGCGCCGCTAAGGCTGTATTTTTATGTCAATATCTCAAGTTTATAGGTATTTCGTTAATTGATTTGGAGGTAAATTTAGGTTGCGGTGGCGTGGGAAGCTGTGCTTTCGTATAATATAGGTATGTAGGTATCTAATGGAACACTCCATGAAGGCAGCGGCGCGGCATGCGGCGCATGAGCGCGAGCGGTAACTTCAAGAACAGGTCGCGGCCGCGCGCCGCTGCCGCCACCGCCGCCCCCCGCCCACTTCCAGGACGCAGCCAAATGTGCGCGAAACAATATCTCATCCATAAGCCACGGCTTATGTGGACACACAGCGAGTGTGTAGTGAGTAAATAGCAAGGTGGTTGTAAGGAAATAAATAGATAGGTAGTGCTGAAATTATACAAACTTTAACAGCGTACTTACCAAATTTTGCACCATATATTCGAAGTTATCACTGTCGCTGGCCGGTTACTAGTTGTTGTTTCTGGAGTTTCATTGTTAGTATCCGTTTGATTTTCCATAATCTGTATATCATATTCTGCCGCCATGTAAGTCTGATAATTTTTTCGTTTGACTACACATTCTAGAATTTCCCAGTTAGGACTTGGAAATGATGACTCGTCTCTTACTAGACGCGCTCGGTTTTTAATTTTTTCCGATGGCCAAAATAGCTTCCCATTTTCTTCCCAAATAGAAGGTACAATACTTAGTCTACGTCGCCCTTGTTCAACTGTTTGTACAATCTTGAACGGCATGGTCTAAAAAAATAATTAAATATATAATAATCTTTATTGAAAAAACGAGGAAATACATAATACATCACAATATTGACACAAGTACAATAAGTAAGTAAGTAAACAGATCAAAATGAACCCTAACGTCTAAACTAGGCCAAGCCTGTATCTTAGACGTTAGTCTCTTCCAATGTTGTTACAATCAGAGATGAGTATAGTGTGATTAAACATTACTAGGTAGAAATATATTACTAAAAAAATGTATGTGCTCAGCTTAGAATGTGGGTAGATAGTTACTATCAAATATTATTAAAGTCAACGTATGACTGTTTACCTTTTTTGTTTTCTAAGTACCCTACATTTGACTTAAATCGCAACAGAAACAACAAAGAGTATGAACTTAGGCAACTTTCGAAAAAATGAAATTGATTATTTTTTAAATAGATAAGTTAATTATTATTGGTGAAATTATTGATATTTTTATTTTTAAAATAATACTGTCTGCCGGATTTTAATAATTATTTCAAAATTGCAAATAGCTTTTCTACGCTTTCATAGCTTTGAGATTTCAGCCAGGATATTAAGACCTTCTTGCATGAGTGTAAGTTTAATGGATATATTTGTAAAATTTTATTTAATTTGTTATACAGCATTGGCCCAAGATAACATTGAAATTTTTCGATGAATACTGATTTATATGGAACCGTAGGACACACCCTACCGATGCGTCTAGAAGTCATTGTTGTTTTATCAATAAATTTCAGCTTTTGATGTTGAAGAATTACGGTTTCTTTAACGAATAACTGTCTAATAGTTAAAACATCACACTCAGAGTATAGATCGACTGTAGGATACCTGAACGGCTTAAAATTCACCACCTTAAGCAAAGCGCGTTGTGCACGCTCAAGTTTAATAAGATGGGTTTTTCGTGCTCCACCCCATGACGTGATGCAATAAGTTAGGATAGATTGTGCGAGTGCAAAATAAACAGTTTTGCGGAGATCAGTATCAGCCACGTGCCTTAGTTTCTTAAAAACATATATCAACTTTCTTGTTCTCCCTGCCAGCAGATCAATATATGGACACCACGTGAATTTTTCGTCAAGGAGAATACCAAGATACTTAATTGTTTTAACCCTGTCCAGGTATCCACAGTCGCATGTATGTAGATGGGTTGTGCTTTGACAAGAGTGAATTTGTATTTTTAAATTTTGTGCTGTTTTAAGTGATAATTCCGTACTAGCAAAAGTTATGAATTTTGTTTTTGATATATTAAGCGTAAGTAAATTTTGACTGAGCCATTTGCTTGTTTTGTGAAGACCTATTTCAGCGTAACGTCTTACTTCATCCCATGTACTACCATAAAATATTAACGCCGTGTCGTCAGCAAATGTAAACATTTTACAGTTTTGTAACGTTAAGCTACATAAGGAATTAATATAAATTAGAAAAAGGGTAGGGCCAAGAACGCTACCTTGTGGGACCCCAAATGATACTTCCGCGTCAGGACTGTAGAGACCGTCTATAGTAACTCGTTGTGATCTATTACTTAGATAATCTATAAACAAATCTAGTACCTTGCCCCTTATACCAATTCTTTCCATTTTTTTTATTAGTATTGGAACAGAGACGGTGTCGAAAGCCTTAGCCAGGTCTAAGAATACTCCAAGGCATTTATTTTTGCTATCAATATGAGTAGCTACGAGGTTAGTAAGTTCAGTGACTGCCTGTGCTGTCGACCTGCCTGCTCTAAATCCAAACTGATTGTGGGCTAAAATTTGTTGTTTTTCTAAGTACAAAAGTAGTCTCTTATTAATAATTTTTTCCAAGATCTTAGACAGCACTGGTAACACTGAAATGGGGCGGTAATTACTGACACAGTCTCTGCTTCCTGCCTTGTGAACAGGATGGACGACCGATATTTTAAATACATTAGGAAAGACGCCAGTCTGTATTGAAAGGTTTGCAATACGAGTTAAAAGTGGTACAATAATGTTTCTTGTCATTTTGATTATTTTTGTGGAAATTCCATCCCAACCCATTGCGCTATCAGGTTTTAAGTTAATAATTATAGACTCAACTTCTTCCTCAGTTGCCTGCAACATGACCATAGAGTTAACCGGTGAAATAGAAGACTCTTCAATTTGATCCGAACACGGAACTATCTTTGAAGCTAATTGTTTTGCAATGTTAGTAAAATAAAGGTTAATACCTTGTAAGGCTAATTCTGGGGTATTTTTTGTTTTTAATAGATCTAATGGCGGTGGTTTTTTAGTTTCTCTGTTTGTGATGTTGTTTATTATTTTCCATGTCATTTTAGGGTTTTTGGCATTTTTGTTAAGCTCATTTGCAAGAAAATTCCGTTTCAGACGTTTTAATAAGTCATTGCAAAAGTTTTTATATCTACTGTACGTTACAGCGAGAGTAGCATTGTTGGGTTCAATAGTAGATCTTAGGTGCATGCGATCCCGGTTCCTAATGCAGCGAACCAAACCTGGCGTGATCCACGGTTTGATGCAGTGTAATCTTCTAGGAGTTAGTAATTTTATAGTGTTGTTAGTAATTGATGTGTTAAGGATGTTAAGTAACTGCGCTGAAGACCAATGCGCATCTTGAGATTCCATTATATAACTGAAATTTATTGATTTTAGGTCTGTAAGAATCGCTTCATAATTAACTTTGTTCATAGTCATTGGTTTTAATGGTTTAATTGGATGTTCTAATGTAACACAGGAAAGTACCGGAGAGTGATCAGTCAGAAGAGACTGAAGAACAAGTGTAGTTGTGGAGAACTTAGTCTTGACCATAGCGTGATCTATGCAATTATTTTCTCTTGTTGGGTATAGATGGCCAGGAAGGAACCCATGGCTAGCTAGTAAATTGAGGTAATCTGTCGAATTACGATCCTCATTATTCAGTTTCACGTCTATGTTCAAATCACCCATAATTATTATATTATTGTGATTTTTGTAGGTGTTTAGAAGGCTATCTAGAGACGTTATAAATTTATCTATATTCGAACATGATGGTGACCTGTAGATACCTATAACGACGGTGTCCGAGCCAATCTGTATTACTAAACAAGTAGCATCAGTCAAAGGTATTTCTGCAACTGAACAGCTGAGTCCCTCCCTTGTGTATGCCACAATACCATCATTTTGATTACGATTATTTTTTGTGTAGTGGGTCTCATAGTTTTTTAAATTAGTTATCATACTACATTCCACATACCTACAGTCTAAACAGCAACAAATGAATTCGTTCATCCATCATTCTTCATTTTCATTCATCCACTTATAGTTCACAAGTAAACTGCTCTGACATGCCTACACACCTTGCCTTAACACATCACCACAAAAATACTATAAACACTGAGTAATAACTATAGTACCTAAATGTTTAAGTTAAAACTTTCTTCAACGTAAAGAAACAATGACGTAACGTTGACGAAGGCGATAGGCAACGCGGCGTGCGCTAAGCTTCGTGTTTATTTTACAACTGATGAATTGATGAGACAAGCGAATAGCGAAATTTAGTGACATCTCGTTTCCGCTTGTAAGCTTCGCTTGTAAGCACTAATTAATTACCTCTCACTTATACCCATAAGTACATCTCTCACAAGGAATGCCCATGATTATTATGAATTCGTATTCAGTTGCTATAATATGTAGACAGGTATTTATAATTATTTTATGTATCTACTTTTAATTTAACGTCATAACATATTTTTGTTATTTATTTCAGTCCGTATTCAATGCCATCTCGTATATTAAAATTAACGCATTCATTCAATCATAACACCTGCTGCATTTATTATCGGAGATTTTATACTAAGTAACTTGTGGCATTACAACAAAATTCAAATTTACAATGCGGATCCCTAAAATTTTGTATTCTAAAAAATCTAAAAGGGTATTCACGTGAACTATTGAAGAACTGTTTACCCGCCCAGGTCTGAATATGAGCTTATCGAGCATAGGTTGTACAGAAATTGGCATTAAGATGGTACACAATGTGAACCTTTCTAGAGCTCACGACATTATAATGGTACACATGTGAGACTTTAAAGAGTTCACAACTATAATTTAGAGTTACAATGGTTCACTGTACTGCACTGATATATCAACGCACAGCCCAAACCGCTGGGTCTACAGATTCCAAATTTGGCGTGAAGGTTCCTTATGTGGTCTAGGGGTGCATTAAGAAAGGATTTTTCAAAATTCACCCTCTAAGGGGGTGAAACGGGCCTCCAACGTTTGTATGGGGACCCCTCATTAGGGTTCCGTAGTCAACTAGGAACCCTTATAGTTTCGCCATGTCTGTCTGTCCATCCGTCCTCGCTTAATCTCTGTGACCGTTAGCACTAGAAAGCTGAAATTTGGTACCAATATGTGTATCAATTACGCCGACAAAGTGGTAAAATAAAAATTGGAAAAAAAATGTTTTATTAGGGTAGCCCCCCTATATGTAAAGTGGGAAGTGATTTTTGTTTTTATTCCAACCCTAACGTGTGATATATTGTTGGAAAGGTATTTAAAAATGAATAGGGGTTTACTGAAGTCATTTTTTGATAATGTCAATAATTTCGCAAATAATCGCTCCAAAAGTAAAAAACAATGTGTAAGAGCGGGGGCCCTCTAACTTTTGAACCATAAGTTTAGAAAATATGAAAAAAATCTGAAAAGTAGAACTTTATAAGGACTTTCTAGGAAAATTATTTTGAACTTGGATGGAAACAAGTTTTTGTACTAAAAAGACAAAAAGTTGTACAAAATAATCTCTGGACTAAGTTCGTAGTATAATCGTATATGAAGGCATTTTTTTTAACTCCGTTAACATATTTTATTATCCTGAACGTATCTTTTTTCAAACAAAAAAATAATTATTAAAACCGGATTGGATTGAACACTTATTGTGACAGACGGGAAACTACGGAACCCTACACTGAGCGTGGCCCGACACGCTCTTGGCCGGTTTTTTTTAATTAAAATTACCCCAAATTCAACGCGAGCAAAGCCGCAGACAAAGCTATCTAATACATAAAAATATCGTGTCACATTGTTTGTTATCGAAGTCCTCCGAAACGACTTCACCGATTTTTTTTGTGTATTTTTGGTAGGTCAGAGAACAAGTTGAAGGCTACTTTTATACCTCTAGGTGACAAGGGTGGTTTACGCGGACGAAGTCGCGGGCAACAGCTAGTAACCTATAATATTTCTAAATTAATTACAATTTTATCACATACTACGGAGTTTTCGTGATTAATTTTGTGGTTAATGTTCAAATAAAAAACCATAGACTGATTTTAATGCCTTATAAACACAACTATCAAATATTGAATTGTTCGCCTCTGCTTATTAAAAAATATTTTTTTGATAAAACGGCATTATTCCCGAGGCGCGTGAAAATTTTAACTCTAAAAATGTATATACTTTACAATAAATTTACATTACCCATCATTTTAACACAATAGAATATACTAAACACAGAGTACTTACCGTAACAATAAATTAAGTCACATTAAAAATATGGCTGTTTGACACTCACGAGCGAAATATACGTAATATTTATTACAAATTAATGTAGTACCATAATTTGAAGAAAAGCGGCCGCAACAGTTTTTAGGGTACACTTGTGAGCTTAATACGAGATAGAGGCTGTATGATTGTTCACTCGTTACTTCTTATAACTCTCTTGTCTGTATGAAGAACCACATGGAATCATATATAATGCCGTTGATCAGCTTTAAGACCACAGGTTCTCTCTTAAACTGCCGTTAATGTGCTGCTATTCAGCTACTGTGTACCTTTTGTGAACTTAAGGCTGCATAATTTGTGCCCAAACCGGTGGTACAAGGACTGTATAGCGTACTATACAGCCCTCATACAGCTTACATAGATAGCTTAAAGAATAAATGTGTACCATTAGTCAACCGTTATAGAACCTAAAATGCTACTTGGGTGGTCGCCCATTGACTTACATTGAAGAAAACGCCGTCTCTATAACCCCTGCCTAGTAGCTTTTTATAACCAATTTCTTAGACTGATGTCACAGACAGGAGAAGTCTAAACAAGAGATTGCGCTATCTACAGAAGTTAAGAGAAGATTTTAGACAGAGCATCTGACTACTTTGGCTCAAAGAGGAAAAGAGAAGCAAAATAGTCTGAAGAAGAAGAGAGATGTCACCACACCACGCTGGTGATTTATATAAAAAAGTGGTTTTACTAATCCCATCCCATGCAGATTCTTCCACCAGATAAAAGAGCCGCTTTTAACGAACGTACATATCGTACAAAACATATCAGATTGGCGTTTTCGGATATGTCTGTTCTTACACTGATTTGCAAGAAAGAATATTGACCCGATTTCAGATGGCTTACAACAGATTATTACGCGTAAGAAAAAAAGGAATTAGAGACTGTAATGACATCCTTAAATTCAAAAATACTTTTTAATAATTATTTAAATTTCTTAACGAACACTTATTTTACTCGGTAAGGATTTTTTATTTGATTTAACTATTGTTAGAGGAGAGCTGAGGATGGCGCTGTAACTACTTGCAACTAGCTTCACATCACGGCATCTACACTGGTCCGATTGATTGGTGACTGACGTCACTGCGATTTAGGGCTCGGTGTAAAGCAGACGTGCGCGCGCTAACGTTCCAAATTACAGCCCGTGCACTTCGCAAAATGTGCACTTGACGCAAAATATGCACTTCGCGTAATTTGCACTTTGCAAAATGTGCACTTCTCAAAATGAGCACTTCTCAAAATGTACACTTCTCAAAATGAATGTGAACTTTATCACAATGGGTCAAAATAAAAACCGTTTGCTTACAATTTGTTTTCATTGTTTTGCACGATTTTTAGCACTATTTCAGGAAATGTTTGACTAAGTATTTTCAGTACACGTCAGCTATAGACATATAAGTACAATTACATAGTATAAGTACTCCAGCCATTCATTGTAATGCTGTGCACCGCATCAAAATAAACATACATTATTATACAGGGTGTTAACATTATTATACAGGGTGTTAGGGTAAATACGGTTGTCACTCAAACCACAGTGGTGTGATGTGCGACGATTGTTGTTGCTGTATTGATACGAGTACCGAACAACTTTTTTTTTTCGAGTGGTAGGTGGGCGGCAACCGAAAACTGCAAATTGACAAAAAAAATTTTGCTATACTGGCAGAGTATCGAACAACTTAGCTCAATTCTGCACGCAATTCACTAATTGTTGTTGCTATACTGTCAGAGTATCGAACAACCATAAAAACATTTTTTTAGTTTTACACGCAAGCCCCACGTGGCAGGTGTTGTTGCTATACTGTCAGAGTTGTTGCTATACTGTCAGAGTATCGAACGACTTAACCTAATGCGTATTGAAAAAAAAATACAGGTGGCGCTGTCCGCTTGACATCTGAGTGAAAGAGCTCCGTGTTTATAATAGTATTAAAAATATTTACAACGTATTTGTGAAATTTCCAGACAAAGAAAACTGTGTACAGAGGTCTAACTTATAAGTGTGAAAGTTACTTGAGTGAAAAAAGCAACAAAATATAAAAACAGTGTTCAAAATATTGGTGTTAACATATTATCAACAACTAACTTTAAACAAAACATTAAAGTGACAATTGAAACCAAGTAATTAACAGTGAAACAAACAAAAACCAGTGTAATAGACATTATAACACATTAATATAAGAAAGTGCAAAAATTTTTTATTGTAAACAAAAGTATACCCACGTTAAGAAGAAAATTATCAACGGCTCAAAATTCAAAAATTTCTAAACCCTTAAGAAGCACTCCTACATTTCAACAAAATTTTCAACTACTCCGTGGCTCGGGGGCTTTGATAGCTACACTAGTACGGATTGCGCACTAGAACACCAGGTTCGAATCACAGCTATTCGACCTGTGTCTTTTTGTGATTGTTTTAACAACATTTATTATTCGTTGACAAATACGTTCTAGTACCAACAGAGGGCGCTAGTGACTTATAAAAAATGGATACAAACAAAAATGTCACATTTCGGAAACCGTACAAAACGGGATCTTTAGGTAACTTGTCTGATGTGACATATGACGATGAAAAAACTATATTTGACACCACAATGTTGAGCATACCAGACAGCCCACAAAACTATAGCGACAATGAAATGATTAATGATTTAAACGAACAAATAAAATCACTTAAGACGCAGCTTATGAGTGCTCATCAAGAAATAGAAGACTTAAATAACGAGAACTTCCGTTTAAAAACCGATCTACAAAAAACTTTGAAGACCGTCGAAACCTGCAAAAAGATTTGTAAGACGCCAGACAGAAAAAATGGATCACCGTTATCAGCTCGAAAAACCAATTCGAAGAATCAAAACATTACATCGAACATAACAAATAATGAGTCAATAATGAGAAACACTCCTTACAAAAAAACAAATATGGTTAGTAAAGGAACCCAGACATCCAATCTAGTTATTACTGATGACAAATCGACACAAACGGAACAAAGATTGAGAGCAACGTCACAAGTATGTAACATTGCCTGTGAAAAAACATCAGGCGATACGTATATACCAAGAAATAAACACAGATTATCTGTTATAAGCAGTAACTGCACGAAGGGCATGCTCCCTGTGATCGAGGAAGTTTTCTCAAAGTATTTTAACTTTTGCCATTATTTATTGCCAAATATCACCACCACAGGATTCATGAACACTATTGAATGTAATTTAAAAGACTTTACGATGAACGATTACTGCCTTATATTCATCGGAGAGAATGATCTGAACAATGGAGAATATTTGAATATACTTGAGAATTTAAGAAACTCGATGAAAAATATCAATCACACAAACATTATTATTTGCACTCCGACGTACAAAACCGGTGCCTTAATCCACAATTATAAAGTCGAGTTATTTAATAACCTACTATGTCTCGACATCAAAAATAATCAATACGCCTACTTCTTTGACAGTAATAGCACACTATCACTTGAAATGTTTTCCAGCAGTTCAGGAAAATTGAATAAATACGGATGGAGGAAAATATTTGAACAGATTCTTTGCAACATATTGATAGACTACAGATTATTCTGCTCACAGGTCGATTTGACAAGCGACAAAACTGATAACTCGCCGCCAATCGCAGAGAGCGTGACTGAAGACATACCAACAACAACACGAGAACAGTTATTTCTATTATAAATACATGCACATTATGCACCAAAACATTGCTGGTCTTCTTAATAAAACCGATATGTTGACGCTACACTTACAAGAGTTACAAGCTAAATCACAGAAACTAGATATAGATGTGTTATGTATCACTGAACATTTCGTAACCTCGGGACAGGAATCACTAATTAACGTACCAAACTACAAGCTGGCATCGTGTTATTCAAGAAAAAAGAAGCGAGGCGGTGCATGTATCCTTATTAAAAACAATCTTGAATTTAAAGAGCTACCCAACACGACTTCTATTATCGGTGTTTTTGAATATTGTGCGATAGAATTAAGTCAACAGGGATTAATAGTCGTTTGTGTATATAGACCACCAAACATGTCTTGTATTCATATGTTTCTTGAACATCTAGATACCTTATTAAGAAAATTATGTAAGAAGACAAATAGAAAAATTGTAGTATGCGGTGACTTCAATATCAACACACTGAAAAGAAATAATGTTACTTTGGACTTTGAAAATTTGTTATTGAATTATAATCTAAAGCTAATAATCAATCAGCCAACCAGACCAAAAAGCGGCACATGTTTGGATAATTTTGCACACGATCCCAAATTAAAGTGTACGAGTGAAGTAGTCGACTTTGGTTTATCTGATCATACTGCTCAAATTTTAAAAATACCGGTAAATAAAACATGTACATTAAATAGCTGGCGAGTACAAAAACGTGATTTATCCGGGGAGAATTTAATATTATTTAAAAAGCACCTTCAATGCCTGTCCTTTTCGGAAGTATTTGAAACAGATAATCCTAATGAGGCATACAATAATTTTATTGATCTCTTTGGGTTATTATACGACTTGTGCTTCCCTATTCAATCAAAAAATGTAAAACCTAATAAAAAAGTTAAATGGTTGTCACGCGGAATTCGATTATGTTGCAGAAAACAACGAAATATGCTATGGCAATACAGAAAAAATGCTTCAAGTGAGAACAAATCTAAATTTCAAAACTATGCACGGAAACTAAAAAAGATTATAAAACTAACTCAAAAATCCCAAAACAATAATTTAATAAATAATTCAGTAAATAAATCAAAAGCATCATGGCAAATAATTAATAATAAAAACAATTCAATAAAAGAACCAATTATGCAAATTAATAGTGGACATAAAGTAATAAAAAACCCAAAGCAAATTGCTGAATCATTTAATAATTTTTTTGTTGACCAGATACATGATATATCAAGTAATTGTACGGGGAGAACAGCTGAAATTCCCAAAACTCGAAATTCTTTATTTATGCAGCCAGTAGTACCTCAAGATATAATACGAGTTATAAATAATTTAAAAAAACAAAAAAAGTGTCGGATTCGACGGTGTTTCAACAGTTGTTATCAAATTTGTCTCAGATGTTATTGCATCGCCACTAAGCCATATATTTAATGTATGTATAAGCTCTGGGATATTCCCTGAGAAATTAAAAACCGTGATCATAAAACCAGTACACAAAAAGAATGATAAAGAAGACATTTCCAACTACAGACCAGTAGCACTGATTTCAATATTTTCTAAGATATTTGAAAAAATAATATACGAATCTATTTACACTTTTCTAATTAAAAATGACATTTTATGCGAAGAACAAAAGGGCTTTCGTAAAAATAAAAATATTAACATGGCTATTTTTGACCTCTTAAAGGTAATTATGACTAATATGGATAAAAAAAACCCAATATGTGCAATTTTCACAGACATGACTAAGGCATTCGATTTCGTGAAACATGACACTCTTTTAACGAAACTTAACAACTACGGCATAAGAGGGAATGTTTTAAAACTGATTCAGTCATATCTGACAAATAGAAAACAATACACTGAGGTTTCGAGGATCTGTACAAAAACAAAACGTGAAATAAAATATCTATCAAACTGTAGGGTAATAGAATTCGGTGTTCCACAGGGCAGTGTTCTGGGCCCATTGCTATTTTTACTTTACATCAATGACCTGCCTCGTAATGTTCAGCATCCTATGACACTATTTGCTGATGACAGCACTGCTATAGTTGAATGTGTGAATGACGGGAACTATGAAAATGAAATAAACAGCACTCTTGCAACAATAATAGATTGGCTTAATAAAAATAATTTGGTCATAAATATACAAAAAACTAAAGTCATGCATTTTCATCAGAGGTTACACCCAAAGTCAGTAATTACTAAATATAAAGGACAAAACGTAGACACAACCTCAGTGACAAAATTCTTGGGAGTGTATATTGACGACAAATTGACATGGAAATCTCATGCTGAACATGTGTGCCGTAAACTAAGTAAATTATCCTACGTACTATATAATCTCTCAAATAAAGTAAACATAGACACATTAGTTACAGCATATCATGGATTAGTTGCGTCGTTGCTGAGATATGGTATCATATTTTGGGGCAATTGTAGTGAAAAAGATAGAATATTTAGAGCCCAAAAACGATGCCTCAGATCAATGACAGGCCTAAAGTCCACCGAAAGTTGTCAACCTGTATTTAAGTCCCTAAAAATTTTGACATTACCTAGTTTATATATCTTAGAAATTGCCGTTTTCGTTACATTAAATAAACACTTATTTACCTCTATGGTTGATATAAGACAACGTACAATTCCAATGAGATCACAGTATAAAAACAAATTGCACATAGGAGGTCATAAAACAGCTTTATTAAAAAATAACATACTTTCTATGGGACCGCTAATATATAATAAATTGCCTGAAAATCTGAAAGAACTATCAATAAACTTATTTAAGAAGCAATTAACTAAAATATTGCTAGAGAAATGCTATTACACAATTAAAGAATTCTTAGAAGACAAAAGTCTAAAGTAAGATTTTGAATTATTTCAATAAATTAATAATGGCTGTTTATAATAAAATTATGATTAAGTCGTTTTAATAACAATTGTATTGGTCTAATGTTTTTAATAATTTCACTGATTTTATTCTTTAGTAAATGTATTGGTTTTAATGTTATTATTAATTTTATTGGTTTTAATGTTGTTAATTAAATTAATAATTATATATATAATTAAATTCAATTGTAAATTTTTGCATGCCGTAAGGCAAAATGTATTGGGACAACTCACTCCTATTCGAACTTATATGTATACCTACATTTTTAGCAAATAAATGTTTTCTTTCTTTCTTTCTTTCCTTCTTTCATTGAGTGATCTTGCAATTTAGCCACTTTATTTTCCTGTTGTTGCTATACTGTCAGAGTATCGGACAACAAGGCAAAAGTGTAATATCCACCATTGTCCTGGATACAGGGTCTTCACGAAGCCGGTCACCAAGTGCTCGTGCCCGATCACGATACCGGTCTACAAGTGCTCGCTCCCGATCGCGACACCTGTCACCAAGGACTCGTTCCCGATCACGACAGAAGTCACCAAGGTGTTGGAGCCGCTCACCACTTACTCAGGCTCGTAGCCGATCACCAAGTGTACAGTGCCACACCCCGTCTCCTAGTGTGCACATAACACAATAACCTGACAATCACAACATTGGTGGACCTTTAAATATCCAAGACTTAGAAATTTCTCAAGTGTTGGTAGATAAAACCCCTGAAGCAGCACCAAATGATACAGAGCTGAATGGACAGCAGCAAGAGATTGGACACATTGAAATTGTGACTATATTTTACTAAATTGTACTGATATTATATCTGCCATGGGCCCTCTGGAGGAGGAGCCTGTAAATGGCCCTCCAGCTCACGATGGGATTGTGCAGCGCTGGACACCTATTCTCAGCAAAGGTCTGAAAAAAGAAGACAAGGCCATGTTACTAAAAGAATATGCTCCTTTTCTTAACATACCTGCAATGGTGCCCCTAAAATTGAATCCAGAGTTGTCAGCTGCCGTATCGGAGCCGGTCAAGAAAAGAGATATAATTATAGAATACAGACAGAAAAATGTAGCTTCTGCCCTAGCAGCCGTTGCCCGTGGTTTAGAGAGTTTTATGTTTTATAATACAGTTGATGGAATAAAAAGATTTAATGATGCTGCGAAGATTTTATGCGAACTATTGCACAGCGAAACTCAGAGCAGAAGAGCTCTTATTGTAAGTGTCATAAACAAAGAATTGAAGGACTCCTTACAGGGTAGTCCCGATGCATTCCTTTTCGGTGAAGGCCTCACTGAAAGGATCAAGGTGGCCAAGGCAGTCCAGAGGTCTGCTCAGGATCTGGTTACTACAACAGCTGTTGCTAAACAAAATAATGTCCGTAATCAACGACCTTTAAACTCGCGGGTCCCTCCTCAACCAGGAAACAGACGCTTGGGTTTCAACAAAATGAATACCGAGAACCAACAGGGTGGAGGGGGGAAGAAAGCTTATTCTCAGAAGAAAATACGACAGCCACCCCAACAACAGCGTGAACGGACTTACAACCCACGCAAATGAACCTGCACAAAGAGGTAGGCAGATTACCCTATTTAAAAAAAATATGGGAAGCAATTACAGATGACCCTGTAATTCTTACTTGGGTGTCTGGATATTTACTTAATTTTATCAAAACTCCTTGTCAAGGAGATACCCCACTTAATAACAAATTTTCTCAATTCTTATTAAAAAGTAAATTGATGAATTACTTAGAATTAAGGCTGTTGAAAGTTGTATGCCAACAAAGGACCACTTTTGTTCACCCATCTTCTTAGTACAGAAACCAAATGGAGAATACCGTTTTATTCTAAACCTTAAAAAGCTAAATCAATTTATTCTGCCTGACCATTTCAAATTAGAAGATTACCGTACAGTTTGCAAGCTAATACAGAAAAATGATTATATGGCAACAATTGATTTAAAAAATGCTTATTATATGATAAACATAGACCTTTAATACAGAAAATATCTCCGATTTTACTTTGATGGCAAATTATACCAGTTTACAGTCCTACCATTTGGCCTCTGTACAGCACCTTTTCTGTTTACAAAAATTTTCAAACCCATACTCTCTGTGATAAGAAAAAGAGGAATAAGAGTGGTACAATACCTAGATGATACCTGTATCATTGCAGAATCTTACTCAGAATGTAAGAATCAAGTCAATTACATACTTCATCTTTTTGAAAACCTGGGTTTTTTAGTAAATTATAAAAAATGCAATATTATACCTAAAACAGAATGCAAATTCTTGGGGTTTATTTTTAACAGTAAAGATATGATAATTTCAATTGACCAGGACAAATGACAGAGATGTTTAGAGTTGCTTTCAAAACTCAAACAGCATTTCAATTAGGTTTTTAGCTCAAGTTTTAGGAACATTAGTTTCTGTTTGTCCTGCCATTAGATATGGCATATTACATTTAGAAAGAAATAAATATTTATCACTTCTGTCAAGTAATGATAATTTTGAATGTTTCGTACCATGCGTTTCCGAACGCATTTCTTGTCATCCGAGCATCTGACAGATTTTTGACGTTCGGACTGACTCTGACATATCTAATCTGTGCTTCTGACTTGTCTGTGGATACTTACGGAATCAGATCGAATTTGTTGATTGATTGATAATAATTGGAAATCGAAATGAATCCCCTTTTGTTTGCAAGATTTTGGGTATAATTCAGTGTTAGATGGACTAAACGTCCCAATTGTGTGCCAAACCGGGCTTATTTGTTAATTGTCCGCGCCAGTTGAGGTTAAGTTTGAACCCGCGTGGAGTGAAAACTATTATTGTGCTTCATCCCGACCTGTTATACGCTGCCGGGGCAGCGTCTGTTGAAACACAGTCGGATCTGGCAAGTCACTCGACCACGCATCACTTTACACTTACACACACACATTTACATACATCCTTGCAGACCTGGCTTGATCAAGAACTGGTCATCCCCTTCGGCCCACCGGCACCAGGTAAGTTACCTTTCTTAAGGGGCAACTTTGATTTGATAGTCTCCGCGAATTGCGGACAGCTCGGCCAAAACTTGCCCTGGTTTTGGACCGAACATTTTGGTAGCAGAGCGTGGTTATTCAATATAACATCAACTTACTTAGTGTCCGGTCACATTGGAAGTCTAGAACATTAAACTGATTTGTTGCCGGTGTCAGCCGGGTTCTCATATTTAATTAAAATTAATTGCATTGGCACATCTAGGTTGTTGTACTGGAAATATAAGAATACTAGCTTCTGCCCGCGACTTTGTACGCAGATCCAGTTGCTTATGCCAGCGACAACGGGGTCGTCAAAATCGAAGATCTGAAACGTCTGATGTCGAATTCTAAGAGCCCGGGGAAGGGAAAAGCGGATCTTTCCCATCTGAGTAACACATACCGTTTGTTTCTTTTCGCCATTTAACAGCTTCACAAAAAGTACAATTTTGAACCATAATATGTGGCGTATTCAATCATAGGAGTATATACGTAAATGCACTCCGCTCCTTATCAACCCAAGGAAGGTCGCCATGCCCTACGGCTATATCTTGAGACACATCCGATTCTTCAGATGATATCGACATTCTGTTCAGACAATGTCGAATTCGATCAGAATTCAAACGTTCGTTGCGCTCTTCTTCTGTCTCTTCATGCCGTACTCCAGCAATTCTTTCTCTCTCACTTTCTAACTGATTACGAATATTTTGTTGTGTGCGTGTTCGGGGCAATGTATGATAATCTCGAGCAGCAGTTAGTCGCGCATAACGTTAATTCACGTTCATCACTCGTTTCAAAAGACCTGTTAGTAGATGTCCGAATACACTGAGAACTCAAGCGTGATTCTGTATCGGTAAACGTTTCCGACTCGCGAGACAATGCATGACGTTCACGATCAGCCAGTCGCGCATCTATTCTTCACTGGTCTCTAGAGATCTGGATGTAGATGCGTAAATACGCTAAGAACGCAGGCGTGCTTCGCGATCCGAAGAGGTTTCCACGGAGCAAGTTGCAGCCTGGTGTTCTCGAACAGCATCAAGTCTCTCCTGACGCTCTTCGGTAGATTATTGGGATCTTACGATCCTCAATCTTGTAGCTCCTTTGGAACATTTGGGAAGGATTTGACCTCTTTCTAGGCATGGTTATAGTTTTGTTGTGAAGATATCTAATCAATTAAAATCTAATTGACTGCTCTCCTGCGTTACCGGGTAGGCTACCGAGTCACGAAGATAAATGGAAAAGGAAATTCAACACTCAAATAACATAAACCCTAAGACATATTTATTCGATAAAATTAAATAATAAATGGGAGTTTTGGCCAGTCGAGTCAAATTTTCATTGGTATACAATCGTCATCGAAAATCGGTCCTAAACTGTTACAGCCTTCACCGTGTGGAGGTACTCCCAGTTTATGTTATTTTATACAGTGAAATTAGTGATAGCTTTGCAATAATTTTCACATCAAATATTTCTGACCTTCGATTTTTTCTAAGTCAACAGGAAATGCCCATCAGACCGAACAACTTTTGCTAAGACGTCATTCCTATATGTGTTATGGTGTAGCTGGGCTATTGGAGTTCCACAACAGGTGTCCCAGATCTTCGATTTTTATAAGTCAACAGAGAGTGCTCATCAGATTGAACAACTTTTGCTAAGACGTCATTCCTATATGTGTTATGGTGTAGCTGGGCTCTTGGAGTTCCACATCAGGTGTTCCAGATCTTTAAATTTATTCTCTCAGCAGAAAATGCTCATCACGTGGAACAATTTTTGCTATGGTGTCATATTTGTATCTCTTATAGTTTAGCTGGTCTGTTGCGGTTTTGCATCAGGTGTTCAAGTTTCCAAGATAAATTATAGCTTATAGCTGACCAACGCAACTTCGTCTGCGTCACATAAATAAGAGAGAGAAACGAAAGGAAAAAAAAAACCCGTTTTTGCAACATTTTTCATTCCTGCTCCGCTCCTAACTGTCGAAGCGTGATGTTATATAGCCTAAAGCCTTCCTCGATAAATGTGCTATCCAACACAAAAATAATTTTTCAATTTGAACCAGTCGTTCCTGAGATTAGCGCGTTCAACCAAACAAACAAACAAACAAACTCTTCTGCTTTATAATATTAGTATAGATAGTATAGATTAGTATAGATTGTTGTTCAGTGTATTAGATATATGTGTGCTGTGATAGTTTAATATTGTTGATTTTATTGTGTTGACTTGTGGTGAATTTTTATACATAAGGTTCTAGTTGTTTATAATCTGTCAGCAACAATCTTTGGCAAGGCAGATCAGTACTTGGAAAAAGTACAGGGTCGGATCTAGACCAAAATTAAATTGAATTTAAGTTTTTTTTGTTGACTGTTATTGTTAGTTTAACTTGTTGTTGATGTTTGGTTGCAATGGCCTCACTGAAGACTGTAAAGGAGGCGGCGGTGTTGTTTTCGATGGACTCGTTCTAGTGATCATGAACAAAACGCGCGTGTTCACCGACATGTTCGCGCACTTTATGATAAAAGTTGAAAAAATGGCGACACTTTTTTGTTCTCAGTGCGCTATCTGCCTTTTTTTACTTGATCTGAGTTCATAGTAGACATGACTTACATCAGAAGTGCTTCGAATTCAAGCCCACAAATGGGCCGAAAGTCACGAGCCCGTCAACGGGACCGGAAAAGAAGGAAACGTACGAGATCATTATCATCATCATCGTCAACCAGTAAGTCCAGTAGAAGCTACACGCTTTCACCCATTCGTAAAAAAGCAAAGAAATCAGTCGACAGTCAAGTAGCGGGTTGCTATAGTATGGTTTTGAACTCGATGTTACCAGAATTTGACCCTCTTACAGATAAAGTAAATAATTGGCTCAATATTGTTGACTAGCATGCTAAAACATTTAATTGGAAGGATCAGGTGAAAATAGGCAAGACCATATATTCCCGCTGTCCCCGTATCAAAAAATTACAAATCAATTTAGTCCGTCAGGTAGGTTATTTAAAAATAATGGACACGTATTTTTTGTTTTTGTAAATCAATGAATACTGACAAAGATAAAACGCATCTAAACTCGGGAGTGGGGGCTCGTGACGTCAGACCTAGCTAACAATTATACCTAGAAGTGACGTATTGGGAATTATTTAAAAAAGAGTCGTATCTTCGTCAATTTTGATTTATGATACAAAAGTAAAAATACGGGTCAAATGTTTTTTAACAATCTATCTGACGGACTAATTAGTTTGTTTTTGTCGTCTACCCTATTTACCAGGCTGATAATAAAGTCAAAGGAACGGCGAAAACTTGATATGACTCATTTTTGAAAAATGAGAGTAGTTGGGCTAGTTGGAAATGGAAACAATGGCGAGATAAAATATCGTTTACATTTCAAACAAAACGTAACTGGTTCGTGTTACTTAAAGAAATCATTGATAGTAAACCTGCAGCACAACAACATTTGTACGAATTTACTTTCAGCAAAAATGTAAAATTAACAAGTGTATTTTTTTCTGATCAGGATATCATTTCTATCATTACGGGCAACATAGACGATCCTAACATAAGTCCGATTACATGCTGCCGCCGTTGGGTTCAATAAGAAAAGATCTATTTCATTATTGCATAAATCACTGAATGGAGGAGTAATATAAGTCCTACGGGAAAAATAAAGCGGTTGGTAGAAAGACGATTCAAAAAAGCTATCTATAAAAAAATCCCTCCGGCAAGCCGCAGGAGGAGGTAGATTTCGAAGAAGGTGCTGGATACAAATTTTCAATAGTCGGACACTATTAAAAATTTGTATAAAGAGTTGTAGTTATGTGTACAATCTACAAAAAAAAAATATGATTTCAAAATCGTTGTCCTGTAATGGAAAGTTTACCCTTTTTAAATTCTCATAAGAGTTTAGTATGGAAACGCCCGCCCTCAAATGTTTAGTTATAATTTTTTATTTCGAAAACTATAAGTTTTATCGCTAAACTTTGAAGGTAGCAATTGTAAAGTAAACAATTTGCTTTCAAAAAAAAATATTTGCGACGTTCAAAAAGTTTACTGTTTCGGAGATATGATTTTTTTTCGCAAAAAATTTGGAATTTTCAACCCCCTCCCCAATTTAGGGGTTGCATCAAAAAAGTTTTAATTTAAAGATGTCTGTATTCGTACTCAGAATGATAAAAATGAGAAACGGTTCAAAAATTTTCCATAGGAAAAAAGTTATGGCCAAAAAACTGATTTTAGAAAAACCGCCCCCCCGCCGCCCCCCATGGACGAGTTCCGCCCATTCACGAACTTAGCCTAAGTTTTGACCGTTTCGATTTTTTGGCCAAGTTTGAAAGCAATCGGTTCATAATTGCGACCTGTAGAGTGTGGCTAAATTTTGCTTGTCACCCATATACATACGTATTCATATATATCTCCGTAGGTGAGAGACCAATAGGTAGATTTTTTTTTTTTTCAAAAAAAGGAAATCTACCTAAAAGTCTAATTGGTCCGTCAGGTAGATTATTAAAAAAACTATTTGACCCGTATTTTTTCTTTTGTGACGTAAATCAAAATTGAAGAAGACACTTTTAAAATTCCCAATACGTCACGCCTTTTTCTTTCGGATGGGAAATCATCGAATGACCCCTCCCACTCTGGGCGGAGCGGGAGGGAGTGTCAGACTTTTACTGACCAAAAACCATCCATGTTCCTTCCTCGCCCTTTACGTTCCAGGACCGCGGTCTTTCGAACAGTCCCGCAGCCCCGGCAGAATACGTCACGCCTAGGTTTATACCTAGGCGTGACGTATTCTGCTCTTTTAACTAGTTCTGACGTCACGAGCCCCCACTCCCGAGTTTTGATGAGTTTTATCTTTGTCAATATTCATTGATTTACAACAAACTACGTGTTCATTACTTTTCGATAATCTGACGGACTAAATAGATTTGTAATTTTTTGATACTATCATCATGCCTATTGTAAATCCAAAGCGGCGATTATTCAATCAGCCTTACAAAACAAATATTACGGAGAAGGGGATCCCATTCAAAGGCAGACCTTGATTACCGAGAAGAGGGTGCATTCATTAAAATACCGAGTATTTTGCAAAGTATTGAAGGAAAAAAGAGAGGATATGATGGTGTTTGCGTTTGACTGTCAAAAGTTTCAGATGGGGTGGCGTACTCTGCCCCCGATATCATAATTACAGTAAGTCGTGTTACTGGTGTTATGACTTTTTTACAGTACTGTGATCTTTAAATCAAGTCCTTTAGGGAACATATTTCTTTTTTTTATATCTAAATTATTAACAAAGTTACAATAGCACAACCACAGTAAACATTGAGAAGAATCAACCGTTCGTTAAAATAATGACAGTAAGTAGACTTACTCTATCAAAATTATGTTTTATTTCATATTTTTACTACTCGCAGCATATTTACAGTAACTAATGTTCCGGTAGATTGACATTATTTAAATATGGTGTTTTCGCTACACATATTCACAGTAAGTTTAGTTACTCTATTTTATTACTTGTGTGGTTCACAAAAAATAAAACCAATCCGTAAGCATACATGAAGTAAGTGAGTGAGCAGATATACTTACTGTAGCAATGCTAAGAAAAACGTCACCATAGTCGAATACACTTTTTATTTTTAACAAAGTAAAACTATTTACTTTAAGTAAGTATACTAAATAAATATAATAGGTGAAAATCAAACTATTTTATCAATCTAACAGTAAAATCGATAGTTACTGTAAATATGTTTTTGGTCCTCGCAAATACGTGAGCGTGTGCGGGTGGTGCGGGGTGCGGGGTGCGGAGGGAATCAGTCTTGTCGACTCCTGGAGTGCGATTCACTAAGGCAAAACATCTTTACATCCGACAAACCACCGTTGAAACAACAGATGCAAACATATCGGTATTCTTGAGTTAAAACTGCGCGATCGTAGCGCCTCAACGGTGTCGACGGCGCGACATAGAACTAAAATATGGTTCCGAATGTATGAAAAATAGTATTCACAAACACAAAACATCCTATAGTTCGTCTTAACCGTTCGTCTTTGCCTTCGATTTTAACTGTCAAACAGTAAAGCTTGAAATTGTAGATGATTCCTTGGTTGTAGACTATTAAAATGTAAGTAAAACAAGTTATTCATTTAAATTAAAATGCTGAATATTGTTTTGTAAATCGTATTAATTCCTGTTTTTAATGTTTTAGATGGCAGTTCGTCTTTCTTGTATGATTTTTTTGTTGGACGAAGCTTAGCGTCAAGATAATTTAGAAAAAAAGACGTCAGGCACATGTGAGACGTGGATGTGGATCTTACTACGGATATAAACTAGGTTGACTGTAGGTAGAGCTAATTACACAATTGGAAAAAGATATTTCTGGTGGCATAACAATGTTGAAACGTCGAGGAATTAGCAACCGAACCAAGGTATTACTACTAAATTAATATACTTACTTAATATAAATTACCATACCTACAGTGGAAAAATGTTTAAAACTTACTCTCTTTCCAGGTTTTATGCACTCTCGCATTTTTAGCTAGTGGGAGTTACCAAAAAATATGTGAGAATGCAAGAACCTATAACTGCAAGCATCTGCCTCGAGGGCTATAAGAACCATAAAAAATGCCATGAACCTCCAAGTTATAATTAAAAAGTACACAAATACGATTTCCTCAAAATACAAACAAAAGGCAAATTCTCAAAGAAAAGTAAGTATTTTTTTATTTTTTACTAAGATACTTTCAAGAATCAAACCACCTGGCTATTTATTTTTTTAGATACTTCGATAATATTTTAAGTTGTCTATCCTTTACATCAATGTGGCGACACTTGAGGGAGGCCTATGTCCAGCAGTAGACGTCTTTCAGCTTAAATGATGACGATCCTTTACTTAGATTTTATGAGAAGTTCAATATTATTGTAAAATTAAATTCCTATTTAATGTAGGTAGGTAGATTTTTGAGGAACTATTTTTTATTTTTAAGATCTCATGTAAAATGTACCAAAAATCACACCATTAAATGAATTTGAATTTGAAAATTTGTATTTCAGGGGACTCCGGTTTTGCTCTTAGGTCATACATGATGGTTCCATGTAGCAACCATGAGCCTGGATCACGGGAAGCATACTATAATGTTCTGCATGCCACTGCATAAAATACTGCATAACGAACCATTGGATGAAGGCAGTTTTAGCTGGCTTTTGGTTCATCATGTTCTTCAATACGATCCAGAGATGGTGTGAAATTAAAGACTGTTGTGTGTGACATAACATTTACAATCAAACGTTTTCTCCAGCAGAATTGTGATCCGGTTACTACAACAAGAAAGTCAGAACTCCATCAGGGATTTGGACAGTGGACGTCTTGCTCGAGGTTGTCTAACTAATAGACTGACGTGGACAAGTTAACACTAACAATAGACTTATCAATCAATCAATCAAAAACTTAAACCGATAACGTTTAAAGCGAATTCATACGTACATGCGTAATTCACAAAAACAGGAACGATTATCAGATCTAGCCATTCTTTCCATAGAAAAACACTATTTATTAAAAATTAAGAATCTTCCCGGTTTTTATGATAATTTCTTAGCGCATTTCGTAAGAAAAAACAGGCGAATAGCTTTAGAGTATAAGTAGTATTATTAGTAGAATAAGTCAGTAGTTTTGTAGGTAAGTCGTTCTGTTTAGTTTGCATCATATCATCTCACCACAAACGGCTTTTATTATACCTGCAAGACACTGTTTCAATAGAATCAGTGCTTACACGTATAGTAAAATGCCTATAGCCTATGCAAGACTGAAGTCAGGAAGCCAATTTTCGTAAGAACTCTGCCGCCGTCTCTGCTTGCCGGCGCCTAGCCTAGCAAGCTCGATCTTATTATGGCGAGCATGTACGTTTTCATGGTGGATACAGAATTAAAGTGTGCAGAGAAATGTTCAACATGGACGAGTTCAATTTGAGGGTAGTGGGGAAAATTCATTGATAAGAGGAAAAATTAAGTCAAGGCATATTGGCAGGCCGCAATACTATGTATACATCTTAATTGAAAATAATTTAAAAGGAAGAGAAGGCATAAGTGAGTATTGCTGCAGCTGCATCGTAGGACGTCGCACTATTGGTTGTTGTGCACATGTGATGACATTGGTGTGGTACGAGTACCTTGGATGGGCTAGGTACCAAAGCAATATAGAACCTCCAGCAGCATTTTTAGATGATGTAATAATAAGAGAAGATTTAGAATAAAATAATGAAACTAATAAATGTGTTTTTATTTTTATTTAATTTCCCTACGTTTTTCCTATTGTTTTTCAACGAGTAAGAATAACCACTATTACCACTTATTCAACCAATAATAAAAGTAGGTTTTACTTTATTCATGCAGGTCGATACTTAGATATTATGGAATAGTTTTAAAAGTGATAGTTTGTACTAATGATGAAATGAAATGATGTTTATTTATGCTAGTAGGTTATAACAACACCTTTACACGTCTTTACATAAAACTAGGGGGGGCCGGTGTTTCGTACCTGACTACCTACTCTGAGAAGAAACCGCCGAAACAAACTCAGAGGTCATAGTCTCTTTTAAAGTCCAGACATTACATATTTTGTAGATCCGGTTATACGAGGACCATGCAGGTTAATGTTCGTTTGACAGTTAACTAAGAAGGTATGTACCTACATAACCTCAAATATTGTTTTCATTGTATCATTTTTCCCTCATTGTCAAATCAAACCACGTTTTTATGGTGGCATATGTAAGATATAGGCCCGGCGCCCATTATCGGCATCGGTACGACTGAGGATTTTAGGTGGCAAAAAGCAATATACTATAACATAATGGCAATAAAGTAGAAATTTCCGTGATATGTGGTCGTAATAACAAAAATACCGCTTCGGTATGCTTGAGGCTGGTGTATCGGCAGCCTTGAGAATGCTTCGGGATGCTTCGGCATCCTTCGGCAACCTTCGGTACGCCGCCGGCGCCGAGGCAACACTCGGGGGATAGTTTGCCCTGCGGGGCGAGGGCAGGCATCCGCCGTTTGCATCATTTGACTCACACAACACAATCGAGGTAATCGCTGTGTGTACCGGTTGTTTGCTGTCACATCGAATGTCATGGCGGAAGAAAAGCTTATTAATTTAGTTCGCCTACATGAGTGTTTATACAATATAAAATCGCGTCACTACGGTGACCAACACATGAAACATAATGCGTGGGAGCAAATCGCCAAAGAACTCAATAAAACACGTAAGTAAGCATCTTAAACATTTTATTTTTATTGAGTTATAATAAGTACCATCAATATGATAATGATTAATTACATTGACTTAAAGATCGTTAGTATTTTATGATCTATTGACAATATTATTCTGCCAACTAACTGACCCATGTTCAGAGTTAAAATATTGTTTGAATTGATCTCTAACGACCATACCCTCGCACATGATTATATCGTTATCGCCTACTACATTGTTATCCACGGAACCTTCTAAAATATCGCTTTCCTGTAGTGGGTTTGGAAGTTCCGTCGTTGCATTGTTAATGATATTATAAGCGAATTTATGGTTGGTAGTTGGCATCCCCACCGATCCTTATAAAAAGCGAGCGCTCGACAGGGTGCAGGGCAGGATTAGCTTGTGACCGTCACGCATGTGTAACGCGTACGTGACCCACATTCGCGAAACCGCGACCCGAAATACTCTAGCGCGCGCCTCCGCCAGCGCGCTCCGTGATTGGTTGTCCCCACAGAAAAAGTTAACGTTTTTGTGGGTAGACGCTCAAACCGCGTTCGCGAAGTACCGCCCGAGCCGTTTATTTTTCCTCCGTGGAAAAAAACCCGTCGCCAACGGCCACTTTTACGCGACGGAATATTCAACTCGCCCGATGGAATAATACCACCGACCTTTTCCATCGTAAGGCTGCGGTGTGTCACATCCTGGGACACCAAAGCTCATCATGAACCGGGAGAAACCACCACCCAAGTCACCGGCGGACCAGCAGCCGAGGGACCGAATGACGTCGATTCCAAACACCGGGAGCACGTCACCCGGCACCCAAGCAACACCACTCGCCACGGGAGCAGCGCTACGCACCCCGTCGCCACCTACAGGCACCCCGCTGTCCCAGGCGCAGACAGTGAGCCAGGTACATACTAGCCAACGCCAACAACCTGCAGTGCCAGTTAGGCCCACTGCTTTCCGTCCCGTGCCTTCACAGGCCCCGGGACCTGTAACAAATACTAGGGCGCCGCACAGAGGCACCACCTCTGCCGTACGACCCAATGCACCCGGCGTGCGTATATCGGCCTCGCCCGCGCCCCGCGCGTCGCCTGCGCCCCACGCACAACATCAAACCGCCGCTACGGCGCGCCCCGCGCAGCCCGCTCTCACCTCCGCGAGGCCCGGAGCGCGACCATCCGCCGACGCGCGCGCGGCCGCCGCTACGGGCCGGGCCGGGCGCACAGCATCGCCCGCGCCGCACCGCTTGCTGGCAGGCTCAGCCGCCGCAAGTGCTACCCTTGTAGACGTTGCCATGTCGCCGCCGCCACCGAGGACATCCGCACGGGACTCCCCAGCGGCCCTGTCACCGTGTTCGTCGAGGGAGGGAAGCGATATCTCGGCGGCGTCCTACACCACGCCGGCTTTCCACGATCCAACGGAGATGGAGGTTAGTGAACAACCCAACGACTCTGGAAGCGACATGTGCGCTGAGGACGCGCTGTCCCTTGGCTACGGATACCAGGCTGAGCCCAGAGCCCAACGCCGCCCCAGAAGTTCCGACGACGAGGCCGCTGAAGAAGCAAAGCGCCCATGCCCCGACTCCCCGCTCCCGCCGCGCGACGCGCACGGTCGAGCGGGAGCCGGCTCACCTACGTTCGCCGAGGCGGCTCGCCGCCCAAGCACCGGACAGGAACAGGCAATCACCCAACGGACTACGACGCCAACAGCCGCAGCCCCTGACCAAGGAGCAGCAAAGAAGGCAACTAAGAAACCACGATACCCTCCGCTCATAGTGGAGAAACTACCAAACTGGGCCGCACATTTTAGGGCTCTCAGCATCAAGATGGGCCACCCACCCAACGCTCGTCCATTTCAAGGGGGGATCAGGTTCCTCCCTGAGAGCGAGGTGGAATACAGAGCGGTCCAAAGCTACCTCACCGACCTTGAAAAAGCGGAGGGTATCAGTTGGTTCGCGTACTCGCTGCGAGCGGACCGCAGCCTGAAAGTGGCCATCAGAGGGCTGCCGGCTGATACGGACCCGAATGACATCCAGGAGGAGCTCAGCCTGCTGGGATACGAGCCGGAGTACGTGCGGAACATCAACGCGCGTGGAGGACGACCCGGCTGCATATTCCATGCAGTGCGGAGGAGGCAGCAGGACATCCGCAGGATTTACGACACCACAGTGCTTATGTGCATGCGTGGTGTCCGCATAGAAGCCTGGAGGAGCAAACGTGGGCCCGCACAGTGCCACAGATGCCAAAAATTCAGACACTCTTCCCACCAATGCCATCGCCCGCTCGCTTGTGTGAGGTGCGGCGAGGGACACGCTGCGCGTGACTGCCCGCGCCCGAGGGAGGAGCCGGCGACCTGCGCCAACTGCGCGGGGGATCACCCGGCGTGCAGCACCAGATGCCCGGTGCTCAAAAAAGAGGGCCAGTACAAGCGGGCGGGCACAGTCGCCATAGCGTCAAGCCTGCGCAGGACTAAGGAGGCCACAACAAACGCAGAGGACCACGAGGACCGAAGCGCAACGCTGATGGCAAAGGCGAACGGGCCCACGTCAAAGGATGCCACTGCCTCGAGGCGGAGGAGAAAGAGACGCGGGGGGAGGAAGAGGGGGAAAAACCCCCTGACACCCGCGCCTCAACAGGAAAATTATCTGGAAGAGGGCCCTGCCCCTGCCGTGGCGCAGGCGGCAATTCAACAGACAGCCGGAAATAGCAAGACAACGGAACCAAACATTGCCGCTAGATTTCCCACAGGCGCCAAAAACTTAGGTGGCGTGAATTTAAAAATGAAGAAACGGACGGACAAGCCCACCCCATTGACAGTTGTGGCCCCGACACCCTCACACATGGTGGAAACCACGGGACCGCCGCCACAACAACAAACAAGTCAGAAGCCAAAACCCGCACCAGGCGCTCACCAACCGCAGTGGCGCCATCTAGCGGCAATGCAAAGGCAACCACAACAACAACAACCAGAACAAAAGGAATTTACAGCCTGCGCCATTAAACTCTTAATGGACCTTATAAAGGCCATTAGGCAGGGACAAGACGCGGGCGTAGTGATCCTCGACGGGCTAGCCGAGCTACTAAGACTGTACCATGGCTAGCTCGTTGAGAATAATACATTGGAACGCCCGCGGCCTTAAGAACAAGGTTGCCCCACTCCGCCTCCTCCTCAAGGACCAGAAAATCGACGTGGCGCTCATAGGTGAAACACTCCTGGGGCCTGCGGACAAGATCAGGTTCCCGGGATACTTCATCTATAGGAGGGATGAGAAGTCGCCGCTCGGCATCACCTACCGCGGACTTGCGGTACTGGTGAACCGAAGAGTCGTCCACCAACCGCTCCCTGAGATTACCCCAACATCCTTCCAGGTGTTGGGAGTCCAGCTGCATGTCGCCGGCAAGGATATGAACTTGTACGCGGCATACCACCCGCCGAACACGGCTATCGACCTCGCAGAGCTGAGGAACATCTTGCAGTCACCGAACCCGACACTCCTTGCCGGCGACTTCAACCTCAAGCACACGGCCTGGAACAGCCGGATCCAGCACACATGGGGCAGACGGCTCTTCGCGGACGCGGAGGCCCACGGATATACGGTGTCCGGCCCCGAGACTCCTACCCACTACCCAGATAACCCGGCACATTTACCGGATGTGCTGGACATCGTAATCCACCAGGGCCTCGACTACCAGATCACCCAACAGGTGATGGACGACGAGTTTCAGTCAGATCATCAGCCGGTGCTCGTCGTCCTAACAGAGATGCCGACCAGACTCTCGCCTCCTGCGCCACGTCGCACCACGGACTGGGACGTTTTTAAGGAAAAGATGGAGACCACCACGCCCACTTGGCCCGTCGAGACCGCCGCGGACGTTGAGCGACTGACAGAAGAGATCACCGCCTGCATCCAACGCGCCTTGGAAGAGGCGACAATCACAATGCCGTCGACGCCGGGGGGACTTGTTTACAAGCCCCTGCCCGCACACATCAAGCAACTAGTCGCCCAAAGAAGGCGCCTACGCAGGCGGTGGCAGGACACCGGCTGCCCCACAGTGAAGCGCGACCTCAACCGTCTGGCGGAGAAGGTAAGGGCCAAGCTCCAGGAACACAACGCCGCGGGCTGGGAGGAACGTATCGACGCCATAGAGGGAGACTGGCCGTCGATACACAAACTCTGTAGGACGCTGACGAACACCCCAGCCCCGGTGCGCCCGCTGCGACATAGCGACGGGGCACCCAGGTACGCTGCAGCAGACCGGGCGGAGATCTTTGCCGAGCACCTGGAGCGTCAGTTCCAGCCAAACCCGAGCTCGGACACCGAGCACATCGCAGCAGTCGAGAGGCACCTTGGAGAGTACTTCGCTTCGCCGATAGCTCCAGAGGAAGACCCAACCTACTTTTCTCCGTGTGCAGTGAGACGCGCCATCCTCGGGACGAAGCCGAGAAAGGCCCCAGGTGCCGATGGAATCACCAACACAGTGCTGCGCCACCTGCCGTACCGTACGGTCGCGGCCCTGGCGCGCCTGTTTACGGGGATCCTGCGCACCGGGACCTTCCCGGCCGCGTGGAAAGAGGGGCGCGTCATAATGCTGCCAAAGCCACACAAGGACGTGCTGAAGCCTGAGAGCTATCGGCCCGTCACGCTTCTCCCCTGCACCTCCAAGGTGTTTGAGCAACTCCTGCTGCGACACCTCAAGAAACACGTCGAGCCGCGCCCTGAACAGTTCGGGTTTCGGTCGGAACACTCGACGACGCTCCAGCTGTCGAGGGTGCTGCACCTGCTCACGGCGACGGTGAACAAGAAGGAGAGAGCGGTTGCAGCATTCCTCGACATGGAAAAGGCTTTTGATAGAGTATGGCATGCCGGTCTGCTGTACAAACTGTCAAAGACAGCTACGCCTCGTCGCTTGGTACGGGTGGTCTCATCTTTCCTCTCGGACAGGACATACAGGGTGGTGGTTGACAAAGCGCTATCGAGCGCCCATCCCATCGCTGCCGGAGTGCCGCAGGGCAGCTGCGTCTCTCCGTGGTGTTACTCCTGCTTCACCGACGACATCCCAACCACATCGGACACCACGCTCGCGCTGTACGCGGACGACGCCGCGTACATCGCAACATCACTCAACGTGCAGCACGCGGCAGTCAAGCTGCAGCGCGTACTCGACCTGCTGCCAGAATGGCTCGACAAGTGGAGGTTGTCGGTGAATGTGGGAAAAACACAGGCGCTGACAGTAGGCGGCTACAAGCAGCCACCACCCTTGAAACTGCAAGGCGCCGACGTCAAGTGGCTCCACCAGGCCAAGTACCTAGGAGTCACCATCGACAGTCGGCTCACCATGGCGCCACACGTCCGCACGGTCATCGCGAAAGGCAGGAGCGCCCGCTTCCTGCTGCACCCAGTGCTCTCGTCCCGACTCCCGCTGCGGGCCAAGCTGAGCGTGTACAAAACGTACATCAGATCGCAGCTCACGTACGCCGCTCCAGCCTGGCTCGCCCTCACGAGCGAGAAGTCCAGAAGGGAGCTTGAGAAACAGCAAAACATGACTCTGAGGAAGATCGTAGCAGCCCCTCGCTACGTGAGGAACGATGTCGTCAAACGGGATCTCGGCATCGAGAGCCTGGAGGACTTTTGCGGCCGCCTCGCGTCCAACATGTTCGCGCGAGCCGATGCCTCTGCCTGGCCGCACATCAAGATGATAGCGCCATGGCACACAAGGCCACCTGACGCGGGGCGCCCGCCACGACGATTACCGCGAGATTTAGTTGCGGACGTGACGGACGCCACCCCACCGGATTGACCCCTGAGTGCGTCGCTTTTATTTATGTATCTTATTACAAGCGACACACTCACCAAAAAGACTCCACACACATTACACACACTCGGTGAAACGTCGTGTTCTAAGTTAATATAGGCACGACGTCCACCCCCCACCTCACACCCGCACGACTACACAATCGAGCATACTCACGTGATACATAGTGACGCGGGCGCGCTATGTACTCACAAACATGGACGGTGTTACTATAACACAATACCGTCCACACTCACATACATGGCCCCTTAGCCCGGAGCGCATCGGCTAGCTTCGATAACGCTGTGGGCGGGGGCCCCTCTCCTGGTAGAGGGCAGCCCCAGCCGCCTCTGGCTGGTCATCACCCGCTAGGCTTCTCCCGGGGCACCGGGAGTTCCACCTGGCGGTGACAGACCGCCGAGGCGGCGTGAAGATACGGTTAACACCGCGGCGCCCTCTACCCACACAATGCGACACTAACACACAGGCGAGCGGCGTCAGCGCGCTCGCCAAGGCCAAGGCCTATATCGGCCGCCCCAGCGATGGCACCCGTAAGCCTACGGGTGCAAAGGATCCCGCGGGACCAAGGGCAATGCCCATAACCCGCCTGCCGCACCCCCCTGCGGGGATGCAGCGAACTCTCACGAGTAGGTGCAGGCCATTTGTTGCTGAGTCGTCGATCGGTAAGGTGGTGCCTACGCTACTATACAGTGAGTTCGTTCCATATTTTTGCTTCAGTGGTATTTTATTTTGTGATATATTTTTGTGTTCTATTGTGATTATTATTTTTGAATATTAACGGCTGTTTGACTGTTTGTTTGTTTGTGATTGCTGGAAATCTGATGATTTATTAAATAATGGTTTAAATCTTAGTTTGTTTATAAATAAATTAGTTTTAGGCTGACTAAGATTGTTTTTTTATTTGATTTTCACTTCTGGTTCCTAAAAATATAATTATGTAAAGAACAGCAGGCTAAAATGATGTTATCTATATATTTTGCTTGTACTTGCATTCTCCTCTGAAAAATTTCAAACCTTGATTGAAGAATGCCAAAAGCACTCTCCACGATACGCCTTGCTCGACTTAGTCTGTAATTAAAAACTCTTTTCTCTATATTTGCCAATTGATTCGCAGGGTACGGTCTCATTATATTTTTCGTTAGTGGAAATGCTTCATCAGCAACAAATACATAGGGTAATTCTTCAGTTATTCCTCGTAAGCTCACATTTTGAGGAATATTTAATGTGTCGTTTTGCAATTTTAAACCCAATTTTGAATGATCTAATATACCACCGTCGCTATTTCTACCATAAGCACCTACATCGACAATGACAAATCTGTATTTAGCATCTGCTACAGCCAGCAGAACGATACTAAAAAAAAAATTATAATTAAAATACATACTTCCACTATTATTTGGAGCTCGTATCTTGAAGTGCTTGCCATCCATGGCACCAATACAATTTGGAAAATTCCATATTTCATCAAAGTCTTTAGCAATTATCTTCCATTGTGCTGTTGTTGGTTTTGGCAGAACGACACGGCCAAGAATATTCCAGATTACACGGCAGGTTTCATGGACTATACAACGAACTGTACTAAATCCCATTCGGTAATTGAATGCTAAAGTTTTGAAACTGACTCCTGTTATTAAAAACCTGAAAAGAAACATTATATTTTTAAATATAGCTTAGGTACCTATTAATATTATTAAAAATATTGAAATAATACCAATTTAAAAAATATTATAATATTGAAAATTTAGAATAAATATACCTAGGCACTTTTGATAATCATATTTTAAATCATACAATACGGATTACGAAACATTATACATAATATCACCTGTGTTGCGGGTGCCGGACACATACGTTTAACTAACAAGCCATTCACTTATATGTTTATTATAATATTTTCAGCTCAAGAATGTCTCAAGATGTGGACGAATATCAGAAACAACTATCGAAAAGCGATGAAAAATAGAATAAGCAAAAGTGGTGATTCTGCAAAGCCACAAAGGCCTATAAAACACGAAAGAGAACTCCAATTCTTGAATAAATTTTTACAAAATAGAGCGCAGGTATCTAGTTTAGATTCTTCTTCCGAGGATTCGATTCTTTCTTGGATTCTCCTCAATCACGGCCACAATCACAAATGTCACATTCAGATTCTCAAAAGTCGCGTCCTCGATCACAAAACATAACCACAGCTGAGATATTAAAAGAATATATAGATTCTAAAAATAACGAAGATGAACATCCTATAGATATATTTTTTAAATCAATGTCTGCTACGGTAAAATCTTTACCGAAAAAGAGATGTATTGCTTCTTGTTAATAAGGCAGAAATCGAATATTCAGAACTATCAGAAGCACCACAGAATATTGAAACAACAAGATCTATTTATGAACCATCCACATCGAAACAAAAACCTCCTATGAATCAATCAAACTAGACCATGGACGATTTTTTTTATTACACACCCCAAGCAACATCCGTAAATAACGAGGACAACATACAATCAACATTGACATATACTCCGACACCCATACTTAGATGCCAAGACGAAATTATTGAAACCAGTGATTACCAGAATATTGAAACCAATGATTACCAGAATTTGTAACTTTTTTTAACATTTTATTTTTTACCTGCAGCAAAGCTAATGTGATTAAAAATAAAGATATGATTCGAATGTCAACAACAATCGCTCCACGACGACAGTCCTATGACCGGCGCAGCAAGAAATATAGATTCAGACGAAATAGTAATGCAGTCCGCGATCTGAAGTCACCATTCGAATCATACCTGTACGAGTATATGTGAATTAAAAAATAATAAATATGATTAAACTTAGACAATCTTTCTTCAACAGGTATAGGTGAGCGAAATCTTGATTGTTTTTTCTTTATGTAAGGTCGAAGCAAAAGAACCAGACTTTCAAAATTTTCATAACTCATTCTATAATAATCATAAAATTTTCGAACGTCATAACGCAAGTCATTGAATAAATTGTTGAATTCACCGGACATATATCGTTGCTTCCAAAGGTTGTTCACCCAAAATCTTCTTGATTGATTAGATTTCTCTTCTTCTTCAGCAAGAGTTGCTATGAACACTAGATCCCAGTCCACCATATTAAATACAATTCAGACAACTAACTTGTAACAACTCTGAGACTGTTATGATGAGAAATACGATATTGAGACGCTTCGGCAAGCTACAGGACGGTGCGGCATCCTTAAGGACGCCTCGTCATCCCTAAGAACGTTGCAGCATGCCAAAGCATAATTGCCGATAGTGTGCGCTTGCATGTAGAATGCCGAAGGATCCTTTTCCTTGCCGATGCCGATAATGGGCGCCAGGCCTTAATCGATAATTTGATATGACTCACATCACTATGCATCATGTGATAAAAAATTTGATTGACAGGTCATCGCATGTATGGAGCGTGGTCATTGTTCTTTGCACAGACATTAAAGAAGATTTGATTTTACTTATCCTCTGAGGTCATAAATATAGTTGATCCAATGGAGGCCCAACTGTTATTATTTCAGTATTCAGGTGTGGAATTATACTCTTCAAATAGGTTAACAATAGTTTTATTGCACGGACGTACATTACAAGCAGAGAGATTGACAGATCACACGTTAAAAGTTACAGATACAAAAGTTCCATAGACCCGTATCATAGACGAGGTTTCGTTCACAAACTCCAACACTGCCTCTTGAACTAAACATTACTCTTATATAAAACACAAATGTAAAAAAAATTACATCACATAGTAATAAAAAAGAATACCAATACTAAACTGTTAGAAGATACAATGAATAACAATATTACACTGATAAAAGAGACAGAGAGAAATTAACATGTTTCTCCTTAGTTAATGGTTTAGTGAGCAAGTCGGCTACCATGTCACCTGTAGGCATATAACAAATATCAATAAATTTACTATCTAAAATTTACCTAATAAAATGATGTCTGATATCTATATGTTTGGTACGGGCATGAAACATTGAATTAGAGCATAGTTTTTATGCTGACTGATTATCATTGTACAAAGAACACCGGCCCTACAATTGCTGATGAAATTATTAAGCGTCTACAAACGTCACCGTTATAGATACCGACGAAATAATTTACTAAGATTTATCAAATCAAGCTTAAGGCCTATCGAAGTCAGGAAAAAAAATCGTAATAATTAAAAGCTTGATTGACTAGAATAATGATGATAAGAAATAATCATGGCTTAGTTTTTTTCTTTCTGGCTTGACTTCATGACTTTTGGCTAAGCTATACTTTTAATAGTTAGAGAGCCCATGACACTCCCAGGCGAAATATAAATAATTCGTAACGTTATTAATAGGGGAACACGAAATGGCGATGCTACAATGCAAAAAGCCTGGCGAACAAAACGATTTCTAGTATGATATGACTCCCAAGTTTCGTAAAATTATTCATACGTGACCGTGGCACGCGTATTCAATCAGTATAAATCGAAAGGAACCGGGTGCTGACAAAATGCCGAATCCAGCTGCGCGGAGGGCGACGTTCAATCGCTGCAGCAACCACTTTCTTCACTGTTTGGAAGATGCAGCAGTGGTTTTTCTTACAAAGAAATTGATGACATTTCAAATGAGCGGTGGTTTTTTCAGGAGGTCGATCATACTAGATACCTAAAAATAGTCTTTTTGATAGCGCCGCCAGGTGTTTTGCATTGTAGCATCGCCATTTTGTGTGACCCCATTATGAAAGAAATAATAGGTATCGAGATTCTTTTCAAACTAGGTGTAGTGTCATGGGCTCTCTAACTATAATGTCACCTCCAAACAAAAACCCATGACATTTATTTTGTCAACTGGCCTAATGAAATAATAGTATGTATGTAGTATAATAGGATGATATATCTTTAGAGGGAAACACTTTTTGTACTGATTCTGTAATTCTAGTATCCTGAAGCCTGGAACATTGTGCTCGTACGGTCTGTGGCAATAGGCTCGCCTTCTACTAAAGTAATGTAGGTGATTCTTACAAATGCAATGCTTAAGGAAGGCGCACAAATAAGAAGTCAAGAAAGGAGATACTAATAATTTATTATTTATTTATTATGATTATATCATGATTATATTACACACATTCCGTTACTCAAGATCGTGGCACGTAGCTACTTAGTTGGAAGTTCAATACAAAATGATTGCCTATTTTTCCCTCTCGTAAGTAGTTAAATACGATAATATTCTGACTGGCGATTTGTCCTGACCGATCTCAGTCGGCAGGTTTCTTGTAACTCATTGGCTTCGGTTGGGATGTACTCGTACCATCATTTGAAAATCTCTAATGGAAATGATATCAACAAACACCAAACAAAATCCGAAAGCAACTCGTACTTCATTAATAAAACACAACTTGTTGTTCAGTAACTGAATTAATCGAAGTCCAACTGAAGATCAAAATGAAGATTTCAGTTTAAAAAAAACAATAAATAAGAGATGAAATAGTGAAATAGCGAATTATTTACAATTTGACATTGAAATTGATTGAAATGAGTTGACAAATAAAATGCTTTTTTAATTATTTGAGGAATCAGTGGTATAGTTTACAGAAAGAAGTATATAATCAAGTTACAAAATGTCTATTAAAGTTAAAGGGGTGATTTTTAAAATCAATAGATGTATTTGATTCGCCATTGCGTATTTCACACGCTAATAAGGGATCTACCCTTACTTTGCGTGTGTGTGCTAAGTAAGTACTTATTTTTACATTTATCTGATGTTGACTGGCACATACATAACCTTTACAACTTCAAACTAAAATATCTTTAATTCCTGACTTCGTATAAAAGGATAACAGAAGACAAAATTGTTCAGGAATTCAAACTCTATACTTTTACATATTTCTCATGGGCAGACGCTAAAATAAAATTTCAACAAAAAATTGTTCGCGCTGTGGCCGGTGTTCTTTATCTTACAATTAAGTTGAAGGCATTCATTCAAAAAAGTACGTAAAAACAACGCTTCTTTGCAAGCATCTGAAATAGCCATGTATTCTGCTTCAGTACTGGAGAGAGCCACAGTCCTCTGCTTACGGCTTTCCCAAGATATAACAGAATCACCTAATTTAAATACATACCCTGTATACGAACGACGATCAACCTCATTGGATGCCCAATCAGCATCTGTGTAGCCATTTATAACCAATACGCCCTTAACATACTTAAGAAAGTAATGACTTGTACCTTTCAGATATCGAAGGACCCTTTTCGCAGCTTTCCAATGTGTTTCATCGAAACATTCGTTAAATTGGCTCAAAACACCTACTGCATGAGAGATATCTGGTCTGGAACAAACTGAGATCTACATCAAGCACCCTATGAGATTTCTGTAGTCAAAACGAGTATCCTTGACTTCACTTTTCTTCAGTTTCGATCCAGTTTCCATTGGGGTTGGAGACGGTTTGCAGTCACTCATATTAAATTTACGTAGAACAGATTCAATGTAATGTGACTGATTTAAAGTAATTGATGCTTTATTCCTGCATTAGCTCATGCCCAATATTTGATGAGCTGGTCCCAAATCCTTCATGTCAAACTCTGACATGAGTTTTTCTTTCACTATATCTCTTTCTTTGGATATCGGTGAAGAGAATAACATTATGTCGTCGACATAAAGGGCAATTATAACCATTTCCCTCTTTTGTCCTTTATAATAGACACATGGTTCTGATGGCATCCTATTGAAATGGAGTTTATTAATAAAAACTCCGTTAATTTTTTCATACCATGACTTTGCAGCCTGTTTTAATCCATAAACGGCTTTATTCAACTTATACACCTTATGGTCATGTCCTTTCTTAACAAATCCTTCTGGTTGTTCCATTAGCACATGCTCTTTTAGATCACCGTTCAAAAATGCTGTTTCGACATCTAGGTGATTTATTTCCAGATCATATTCTGCAGCTAATGCTAACAACAAACGGATTGTAGAGTAACGGACAACAGGTGAAAAAGTTTCATTGTAATCAATGCCGTACCTTTGAGTAAATCCTTTGGCAACCAGTCGTGCCTTGTATTTTAGGAGACTTTATTATTGAGAGAAATAAAACAAGCGTGTACGTTGATACTAACAGACAGAACCAGAATGTTTATTACCATAGATTCACACACAGAGTATAATAAGAAAATAGTTACAAGGCAAATACAATAAGTGGTATAGGTGGCGCTGCTATAGTAATTCAATTATATATTTTGAGCATTATTACAACACCCCCACTCTCAAAATATTGTTACACACATTCAGTATTTACATCTAAAATCCCCAGCATTTCTACAAATTTATGATGCTTGACTGAGGGTAAGCTTTTTGTTAAAATGTCTGCGGGCATATCCTGTGTAGCCAAATAATTAACCTTAACAATCTTATTACTAATTACTTCTCTACAATAATGATAACGAACATCTATATGCTTAGTTCTATTATGAAACATTGGATTTTCTGACAACTTTTGGGCACTTTGGTTATCATTATATATGTTAATTGTATACATTTGCCCAGTTATTTCTTTTTGTAAATTAATAAGATACACAGCCTCCCTACAACCTTCAGTGATGGCCATATATTCGGCCTCTGTACTGGAAAGCGCCACGGTTCTTTGCTTTTTGCTACCCCATGAGATAACCCCTCCTGATAACTTGAAACAAAAGCCTGTATATGACCTCCTATCTGAATCATCATTTGCCCAATCAGCATCACAATAACCCTCAATTTTAATATTACCATTCTTACAATACTTCAAACCTAAAGTTTTTGTTTTCTTTAAGTATTTCAATATTCTCTTTGCGTACAACCAGTGTTCATTATTATGAGAAGTGTTAAATTGACTAAGGTATCCAACCGCATAGGCTATGTCTGGCCTTGTGAGAACAGCTAAATACATCAGGCTCCCAATGAGCTGTTGATAAGGATTATGATCTTTTACATTACAATTTTTCTTAATATTTAATTTTACTTCCATTGGTGTATCAACAGTGTTACATTCATTCATATTAAATTTATTCAACAACTGATCTATATACTTTTCTTGGCTCAAAGTAATGACATTATTTTCTTTATCAGTATTAACAGTTATACCTAAACATTGCCTGATTTGTCCTAAATCTACAATTTTGAAGTGACTACTTAAAATCTCTTTTACTGACATCATTTCAGACTTTTTATTCAAAAAAAATGAAAAAATCATCGACATATAATGTTATGATAGTTCTCATACCATTTTCAAACTTAGTATATAAGCAGGGTTCCAATTTAGATTTTGTATAACCTATTGCTAACATTGTACTATCAACTTTCTTGTGCCATGCTCTAGAAGATTGTTTGAGACCATATATAGCTTTCTTTAGCTTAAGGCTCCATTGAGGAATGCAGTTTTAACATCTAGATGAGCAGTATCAAGTTCTAGTTGCACAGCTAAAGCAAACAATAATCTTAAGGTAGTATGCCTAACTACAGGAGAGAAAGTTTCACTGTAATCAATACCACACTTTTGACTAAAACCTTTTGCAACTAGTCTAGCACGATATCTCACTTGTTTGTCACTATATTTCTTTTTAAGAACCCACTTACACTTAACCACTGTGCCTGCACTTGGAGCATCTACCAACTCCCATGCATCATTTTCACTAAAACAGTTCAGTTCTTCACTAATTGCACTTAACCACTGCTCCTTCTCCGGCCCTACCAATGCTTCCTGTAGAGTCAGATCACCAGCATCGTCCCATGCTTTCACATTAGAAACAGCACACATGTTTGAATATCCATACCAATCTGGTTTCTTCCGCGACCTGACAGCTCTTTCCTCATGCTCTGAATCACCTGATTCAGCATTTTCATACTCACTCGGGACATATGTGACATCAGACGTGTCATTATAACTCTCACCAAGAGTGTCTTCTGTATCTTCTGATGACGTGTCCCCCACTGAATCTAGGCTCTCTTTGTTACATTCTTTGTTTTCTGTCACAGGCATAGACACATCTTCCATAACAATAACATCTCTACTGGTGCTGACTTTCTTAGTGATGGGACAATAAACTCTATACCATTTTACATCTTCTGGGTAACCCACAAGTATCTGCCTCTCTGACTTCTTGTCCCATTTTTGGCGCTTCTCTTTTGCCACATGCACCATGACATGGCTGCCAAAAATTCGCAAATGGCTTATGTCAGGCTTACATCCTGTCCAAACCTCATAAGATGTTTTATTATTCAATACTGGAAGGACAGTACGGTTCTGCAGGTAGACAGCTGTACTTGATGCCTCAGCCCAAAATTCTTTGCCTAGCTTGGCATCGAATAATAAACACTTTGCCTTCTCTATTATTGTGCGATTAAAACGCTCCGCCACGCCATTTTGTTCGGGCGTGTATGGATTTGACTTCTGGTGTAAAATGCCACTTTTCTTCAAATAATCATCAAAACTTCTATTGCAAAATTCCTTCCCATTATCGGTACGAAGTATTTTAATTTTCCTGTTCAACTGGTTCTCTACTTTGGCCTTGTAATTCTGGAAGTGTTGAAAGGCCTCACTTTTCTGCTTCATGAAAAATATGTAGGTCATCCGACTGTAATCATCGATGAACAAAATGAAGTATCTTGACCCACCAATCGAAGCATTTTCCATGGGACCACAAACATCACTGTGAATTATACCCAATAATTCACTGCTTCTCGAACCAGCATGTCCAAACGGAAGACTTGACTGCTTGCCTTCACAACAAACAATACATGATGATTTGGAAATGTCACCTTTCTGCTCCAGTTCCATGCCAATCACTGCATCAGGCATCTTGTTTAAATACATGCTGTTTACATGGCCCAATCTGCGATGCCATGTATCTACAGATACAAACATTGTAGCCGGTGTGCTCTCAGAAGTTCTCAATTTGTAAACACCATTTGTCAACGACGCCACGGCTACCAACTGCTCATTTCTGTTGTATATGTTGCATCCACTGGTAGTGAACACCACTCGGTTACCGTTTCTAACCAACTGACTGACAGAAAGTAAGTTTGTGGTTAACTTTGGCACACACAACACTCCTTCGACAATCACGTCATATTCACTGTCATCAGTAACCGTCGCAATTTGCACGTCACCCGAGCACTTAACGCTTAGTTTTTCTTCATTAGCAACAACAATTTCTTTAATGGATTGTTCAGTCGTGACATTTTTAATCCAATTTTCTTTTGAGGTTAGGTGGGCGCTCGTTCCAGAGTCAACATACCAATCATTTCTAGAAAAACTGCCATTTAGAAAGACGGCATTGAACGCATTTGTCTGTTTACGTTCAATAGATTTCGTACTAGAAGAATCTTTATCAACAGTACACTGATTCCGATAGTGTCCGGTTTGTTTACATCTGTAACACCGCGGTACTTTCTTTGACTTTGACGTTTGCGAATGTCCGTTGTCTTTGGTCCCGCCGTGACCAGTGCCGCCAACCTTATGTTTTCTAAAGCTTGCAAATGCCCCGCTTGCGTCGCCATCATTGTTTTCATCCAAATCCATTAACTTTGACTTAATGGCGTCGGTGGTAATGGCGATCCCAGAATGCTCTATCGCCATTATCATCGGCGAATATTTCTCCGTTAAACCAGCTAACAATAAACAGCCGATCCATTCGTCACTGATTTGAAATCCCGTTCCGCTTAGCTTTTGTCCAGTTTCCACTAGCTGTGTCACATAACTTGTCATAGAACTGCAATTTTCGAGGCGAATCGAGATAAGATTTCTCAATAAACTGATGCGTCTGGTGAAACCGGAATCATCAAATAAAGCTCGCAGCTTATTCCACAGCTCCAACGACGTTTTAACTTCCTTTATGTGCACGTACAAACTGGAGTCGATTGTGAGAATCAATTTAGCTTTGGTCCTCGCGTCATCAGCGGCTTCTGCACCCTTTCCGGCAACAGGTTTTATACAATGCACCATGTTTTCCAGGATCAGAAAATTCTCCGCAGCGAAGCACCACTCCGTGTAATTTTCCCGCCCTTTTAGCTTCGGCACATTCACCAAGTAATTCGTCGACATGATAGTTTTTGTTTATCACTCGCGAACTACGCTAAAAACTGAGCTAAAACTGGGCTAAAACTGAAAAATTACAACTTTCCCTAGCTAATTACGGGCAAACTGGGCCCATAACCTATTATTGAGAGAAATAAAACAAGCGTGTACGTTGATACTAACAGACAGAACCAGAATGTTTATTACCATAGATTCACACACAGAGTATAATAAGAAAATAGTTACAAGGCAAATACAATAAGTGGTATAGGTGGCGCTGCTATAGTAATTCAATTATATATTTTGAGCATTATTACAACAGACTTCCATCTGAGTTCCTTTTTCTCTTAAAGACCCATTTGCATTTTACTGCTTTGTGATCTTTAGGTAGATCCACAAGGTGCCAGACTTTATTGGTAATAAAGGATTTATACTCATCTTCCATGGCTTCCTTCCATTCTTTAGCTTCATTGCCACCAAGTGCTTCCTTAACTGTCTCTGGGTCTCCAAGTTCCCTGTACTGTTGAGCTACCAGATGTGCAGAAAGATCGTCATCTACAGCATCAGTGAAGTCTGTAATTGTCGAGTCCTCACTTGAACTCCCTGGAATATAGGTTTCATCCAATGAGTTATCTGCCTCAGATGAACTACTACTGTCATTGATGCTAAATACTGTGTCCCTGTTCCTATTTCTATCACGAGAAGGGCAATTTTCAGAAACGTCCTGTGGACTTTCATCCTCAGTGTTTTCATCTGCCCTACCTGTCGATTCAGTTTATGAAACAACATGAACCACTTGATTAGTATCATTATCTGACTGATCCTTTTTCCAAAAACAATTTTCTAAAAACCTCACATGGTGTGCATTTATGAAATGCCCAGGGTTCTCTGGATCCATGAGTTTGTAACCCTTAGTATTGTTGCAATAACCTACAAATATATAAATCTTTGCCTTCGAATCCAGTTTCTTGTGATTTGAAGTCAAAGCATAAGCCAAACAACCAAATGTACGAAGGTGACTTACATCTGTCTTAGTATCAGTCCATTTCTCCAGTGGTGTCATGCCCATGACAGCTTTTGTAGGCGAGCGATTCTTCAAATACACTGAAGTGTTTACGGCCTCTGCCCAAAAACGTTTGTCAAGACCAGCATCTTCTAGCATACAGCGAGCTTTGTCCATGATGGTACGATTAGCTCGCTCTGCCACACCATTCTGTTGACTACAGTGCGGGACAGTCGTTTGGTGACGGATTCCTTGCTGTTGCAGAAACTCCTGATTTTTTTTTTAATATATTCACCATCATTGTCGCTACGAATAGTTTTTATTTTCTTATCAGTCTCATTTTTAACAAGCTTTTTAAATATTTTAAATTTTTCAAAAACTTCACCTTTTGTTTTTAAAAAATAAACAAATGTTTTTCTTGAACAGTCATCTATGAAAGTAAGAAAATAACAAGAACCACCAAATGACTTCTCTTGCATTGGACCACATAAATCTGTATGTATTAAGCCTAAAATCTCCTTAGACCTACTGTGAGATACTTTTGGAAAAGGTGATTTTGTTAGTTTTCCTTTAATACAGGCAATACATGATTGAAAACAAGTACTATCATAATTCATACCAATTACCATACCTTTTCTCATGACATTCATGCTCCTAGAGTTGAGGTGCCCCAGCCTGCGATGCCATACTTCCTGTGACACCAAGCTGCTCTGCTCTTGTTCTGACACATCACAGTCCAGTAATGATTTACTGCTGCTGTCAGACACCATGCATTGAGGCTGCACTTCAACATCAGCTCTACTGCTATTCTCTATTGAATCTAATTGAAAAATACCATTCACATAACTAGCAGTAGCAATGGTTTCATGCCCGTCCATTATTCTACAGGTTTTAGAATTAAAATTGACTTTATAACCTTTTCTTGTTAACTCACTGACTTATAAAAGGTTAGTTGACAGTTGAGGAACCAAATAAACATTCGTTATTGTTCTAAAACCACTGTCTAACTTAATTCTAACTTCACCTAATCCTGACATAACTGACATAACATACATAACTGATCACCATTTGCAATGTTCACAGAGAGTTCTTTAGTTGTTTTCAATTCTGACATAACACTTTTGTTGTTGCACATATGGTTGGTTGCACCAGAGTCCACGTACCAGACATCATTCTTGAGATTAACCGACAATGCTGACAATAACACCTTCTTCTTGTCCTTGACATTACTCACTGGAGTCGTAGAAGCAGCATTCTTAGGGCAATTCTTCTTTGTGTGTCCTGGCTTCTTACATCGGTAACATTTAATCTTCTTAAGGCCAGGACTCTCAGAAACGACCTATTTTTAATTCAACCCTAAACAATCAAATATTCTTTGTTTTGATCAGATTAAAATATATGTTGTAGTTTGATAAACATTCTTGGTTATTCTATGATTCAAAACACGATACTTACAACTTCACTCGATCATAAAAAATCGCGAAAACAGGGAAATTATTGATCGTTTTTCGAGTCGTACTTGAAGTAGATTCAACTTTTACATCCAAAAAACATGTCAAAAAATAGGCAATGACGTTTAGAAGAATATTCTACGGTTATTTTTCTCAAAACAGTAAAACGTTCTAACAAGAAATTATTATAAAACAAAGCGGCTTGCGCGCTTCGATTCAGTAGCCCGTCAGGCGTCACCGACGCAGGACCTGTGTCGCTTTTGCTGGCTCGCTGCGTTCCCCCGCTAATCGATCGAAATATAATAAGTTACATTGTTGATATTTTCCGTTTTTGTAAATCTGTCTGTAAAATAATATTGTTGTAGGTAGGTTATAATTAAACTGTATATTAGTGTAAGTTGTAATATAGGTATAGTGATTTTATTAAAATTAAAATTATGGGGAATAAAAACAGAAGAAAGAAAAAAATGTCCAGAATTGAACTGCGGAAACTTAAAAAAAAAATAAGGTATGTATTATTTTTCTACGTATTTATATCGACATAACCACCTACACATAAAAGACGACGCGACAGAGCAATATTGTAGTTGCATATAATATGTGCTTAGGTACCTACTTGCTTTCGTCACAGTACTGGCAGTAGTAGGTAGGTACCATCAATTTATAAGTATAGTAATATCAACGTAAATACAAACTAGTTGGTATTTTCGTTTTTAATATTACACTAAACAGACAATAACAGTAGAACAACTACAACAAAAAAAAATCTAATAAAACGTTTTATCTTTGCAGTTCTTCGATACCAAGATCTAAAGGCGTATTTACAAAAAAAAACACAGGCGAACAGTAAGTACCTAACTTTTAACTCGATTTTTAGTTAGAGAATTGGATTTATAATAACAACGACGCGACGCCAGTATTTGCTTCTCGCTCAGGCAAGTGGGTACTAGTAACGTAAGCGACAGACATGTAAGTACCTACTGCATCAACTCGACTCGCGTGCCTACTACTGTATACCTATTCTACAAATCATAATAATAATGTAAGGTTGTTGATGTTGTTGTACTTTCATATCTGTTAGGTAGATCCTATTTTTTTCGTCTGTTTAGAAATCATCCAGTGACTTCTCCCTCTCTGGGTGGAACGAGAGGGCGTGTCAGACTTTTACTGACTAATAAAACCCACCCTTGCTCCTGCAGTTGCCTATGCCAAGGGTCGGTAACTTTCTTTAGAAATCTGTTACCTCTTGAATTACCGACTGACTTATTTTTATATATGTTATAAACCAAGTGATAAAAATTCATAATACCCGCGCATTATGAAAAATTACAAGCTACTTAGGGCGAAATAAATAATTTTGATTTGAACTTCCTTATTTATAACATTGCCTGGACATTATAAATATTGACTTGTGGTCTTTGGGCAATCTGATAATAGACAAGTATGGTGTGGTGGCGTTTTTTTAGGGTTCCGTACCCGAAGGGTGACCAACGGGACCCTATTACTAAGCCTCCGCTGTCCGTCCGTCCGTCCGTCTGTCAGCGGGCTGTATCTCGTGATCCGTAATAGGTAGAGAGTTGAAATTTTCACAGAATGTGTATTTCTGTTGCCGCTATGACAACAAATAATAAAAATGAAAATAAATTGAAAATTAAGGTCTCCCTTGGGAACCCCCTAAATTTTTTATTTTTTTTATTATTTGTTGATAAAGCGGCTATAGAAATACACTTTGTGTGTAAAATTCAGCTGTCTATCTATTATGGATCATGAGATACAGACCAAAAAAAAAATCGTTTATGGTACGGAACCCTTCGTGTGCGAGTCTGACTCGCACTTGGCCGGTTTTATTTTTTAAAATTTAGGTCTTATGAATCATTCTACAGGGTTTTCTAAAGGGAGTCCAAATTTTGGTTATTTTTGCGATTGGACTTACTTACTTATAAATAGTTAGGTTAGCGTTGAACCACAATCTCACCTGATGGGAAGCGACGATGGATATTTAAATCCAGTCGGTTAAAAATACGAGATGTACCGGTGTAAGGGTTCATATGAACGGATTTCTAAGCAGTGATCTATAATTCAGAAACTCCGAAGCAACGGAAAACACCAGTGCAGATAGAGTTGGAGAACGTGATACCGCTTTTATTACGCTGGATCCTGTTGACTTGCAAATAACTAAGTCTAATGAGTAAGTTTAGTGTATTGGTAATATTTAATAGTCGTAATTTTTAGAAATACTGAAATGTTAATAAGAATAATTATTGTTTTAGGATTTCAAGCCAAAGTAGCGAACAAGCGCCACAAAATGCTTGTTTTACCTAGAGCTCCTGAACCTGTAATAACTTCTCAACCTCAACTTGCCAGGTCGGTAAAAACAAAATTTATCTAAACTGAATGCTGGCCTCTATATTTTGCCCAAATACTCAGCATTGCCATACAATGTGGCAATGCTGCCACCATTTTGGGAACACTAATGTAGGCCTAATTCTTGGATAGTTTTAGTTTGTAATATCTCGAATCAAAAAAAAAATACGAGTGTGCTTTAGACCACACGACTGAAGTAAAACTTCTTTAGCTCCATCTATATGTATGTAACTACATGTTTATATATGTATAATATATACATGTATATATATTAATTTTCTACAAATGCACGCACTGCTCTCTCTCTCTTACTCCTACAGTGTGTAACAGATAATAGGCCTGCACTGTGTCTTAGATATACGTAAAGCAAAGGAGTGGGATTCTCTACCTGCGTCTGTGTTTCCGAATGAATGCAACCCTAATCTCTTCAAAGTTAGAGTAAACAGGCTTCTTCTGGGTAAGCTCGCTCCATCGCCGACTTTGTCTCTCTCACCCGTGACCTAGACTAGAGTCAAGAGCAAACCCATCTAAAATAAAAGAAAACGCAACTGGCTATGAGAGAAAGAGAGAGAAAATGTGTGCTCGCACCTCTCTCTCTCTTGCCCCTACAGTAATATACGAAACGTAACTCTCTCTCTCTTTCTATCTTCACTAACTTATATCTCCCTCTCAACTTTCGTTCGCCTCGGCCGATCACACTTTTTGTAACGCTCTCGTCACTTATTCACCAGCTTACTCACCAAGTCACGCGTGCGTAAAAAAGTTTTACTTCAAAAAGTAACTGTTTCCTTTTATTGTTTCAGTGACAGTCATGATTTTAACGTTGAAGTGGAAAACAAGGAAGATGACTTTCAACCTATTTCAGGAAGGAGAATTGTCGACATAAATTTTCTTTTGCAAGAACTGCAAGAAAAAGCACGTCACAGCAATCTATTTGATTGTAAAATCAGTAGCTTTCGCTTGATTAGCGAAAAAAGAATAGGACTAACTTCGGTTTTTAAATTTCAATGCGGTATGTGTCAAGAAACCTGTCTGATCAATTCAGAAGATACTAAGAATACGGAGCGAGTAAATTTAAACATAGCCGCAACTACTGGGATCGTGGGTTCTGGCATTGGATTTGCACAGCTTGAAGAACTGTGCTCTTCCATGGAAGTTCCCATATTTTCTCCAAACTACTACAACAAGTTACAAAATGAAGTTTATAAAAAATGGGAACAAACTGCATGTGCATCTATGGAGGCCGCTGCTAAAAAAGAAAGAGAGATGGCAATTGCAGAAGGCCGAATCAAAAACGGTTATCCCATAATTGATGTTTTTGTAGATGGCTCGTGGTGTGCGAGGTCGTACGGTACGAATTATAAAGCTTCTTCCGGTACTGCGGCAATAATTGGAAGAAGAACTAAAGAGGTCTTATATATAGGAGTGAAAAATAAGTATTGTTCGGTGTGTGCCAGAGCAGCAAGTAAAAATATTGCTCCAAAGGAACATGCATGTTTCAAAAACTTTGAGGGTTCTATGGAGACTGAAATAATACTAGAAGGGTTTCAATCTTCAATTTCTATGTACGGCCTCATTTACGGTAGAATGATAGGGGATGGCGATGCATCAACATACGCAAAAATACTCAACGCGAAACCCTATGAAACTCAAAATGTGACCGTTGAGAAAATTGAGTGTCGTAATCATATATTGCGAAATTTCTGTAAAAAATTACGTGGACTGACAACGGAAACCAAGTATTTGCTCCAATATCGAAAAACACTTACCAACGTAAGAATAATGACAATGAGGAAAGCTATTGTGAAATGCATAAAATATCACAAGTCTTCTGAGAACCCTAGAAATGTTGCCATATCGATTCTGCACAATGATATAGTCAATTCGATGCCACACGCTTACGGCGATCACAAAATGTGCCAGAGCTACTATTGTGAAAAAAAAGACAATGAAAATAACGAACTCAAAAAGGTACAAAACTCAACATATGCATTTCGAATCAATGCAATTGTTTCAAGTGTAGCAGCTAAATCGCGAAGTTTAATTGAAGATGTGGACACCAATATTGTTGAATGCTTTAATAGCGTTATAGCTAAGTTTATTGGGGGGAAATGAAATCTGCTATTTCATCTATCCAAAAAGCATTCACAGGCAAAGATCCCGGCGGTAAAATTGAAGAGATAGAAAAAAAGAGAGCACTTAAACGGAAGTATTTTGTAGAGCACCCAGTGAAGAAAAAAAGAGCATTGAAAGAGACAAACAAAAAACAACACGATTATGGCCCTGCCAGTTCTGCACCAGACATGTCACAAGAAGAACTACAAATAGCGCAAGAAGAATTCTTAAAAAACTTAGAATCGCTTACCGCAGACAAGAAGGCAATAGAACGAGCCACTATATTGCAAAGAGAAAGTAGTGAGTGGTTGGAGATAAGACGAAAATTAATTACAGCATCAAACTTTGGCCCAATATGCAAACGAAAATCATCATCGAATACAGCTAATTTGGTAAAAAACATACTATATAAGAATTTGGCCCATGTGACTTCCATTGCTCATGGAATAGAACATGAAAAACAGGCGCTACTGCAATTGCAGCGACAGGAGAATGTCGAGATCTCGCCCTGCGGATTATTTATTGACCCCAAACACCCATTTATCGGGGCCACTCCTGACGGGTTGATAGACGATGACATTATAGTCGAAATAAAATGTCCTATCACAGCTTCCAAAAAAGGAATGGCCAAAGCAATAGAGGAAAATAAAATTCAAATATTAAAATACAGCAGAAATACGAAGACCTGCTATAAATAAAAAGAGCAATTGGTACTACCAAATTCAGGGCCAACTACATGTCACAGGACGAAAGATATGTCTTCTTGGAATCTGGGCAGGTGAAAATGAGCCTTTATATACAGAACGTATTGAGAGAGATGACAATTTCTGGCTAACAAATATGGAGCCAAAGCTGGTACAGTTTTACCTCAAATGCTTACTGCCAGAAATCGTAGATAGTAGAAATGAACGTGGGATGCCAATAAGAAACCATGCATTGCACGACAAAGAAAATGAGCCTGATAAGTGCGCATCCAGTACACACTCTCTGCCTCAACCAGATTTGCAGCAACGAGGTCCTAGCACGAGCGTTATTAATATTTGTGATTTTTGATTATATTTTGATTACTTTTTTTTTGCTTTTGTTTTAATTGTCGTGAGTAAATGATTATATAATTATAATTGTAGTATTTCTTATAAAGAATTGATTGTCATGTGTCAAATTGTCAATAAATAGGACAATCAATTCTTTTTTGCAATAAAATTGGGTTGACGACTAAAAAATCTAATTATTCCGTCTAATTGAGACGATTACCAAAAAATCACGCACACGTATTTTTTCTTTTGTCACGTAAACAAAAAACCGGCCAAGTGCGAGTCGGACTCGCACACGAAGGGTTCCGTACCATAAACATTTTTTTTTTGGTCTGAATCTCATGATCCATAATAGATAGACAGCTGAAATTTTCACACAAAGTGTATTTCTATAGCCGTTTTATCAACAAATAATAAAAATAAATTAAAAATTTAGGGGGGCTCCCAAGGAAGCCCCCCTAAATTTTTTCTTATAGCGGCAACAGAAATACACATTCTGTGAAAATTTCAACTCTCTACCTATTACGGATCACGAGATACAGCCCGCTGACAGACGGACGGACGGACGGACAGCGGAGGTTTAGTAATAGGGTCCCGTTGGTCACCCTTCGGGTACGGAACCCTAAATATGAAGACGATACATTGCGTTGAAATTTTGCGTGACGTTTCACTTGAGTTCAAATTGTACCACTTTTTGGTAAAAAGTGACGTAAGAAGCCCCCACTCCTCAACTTTGATGCGTTTTATCTTTGTAATTTTTATTGATTTGATAAAGCAAAAAATACGTGTCAGTAATTTTTGATAATCTAAGTTACGGACTAAATAGATTTTTTTTTACCCTGGAATCATCCAAACCACCAGAACTACGAAACGTTGAAACTCCCATCGAAATACCTTCATAGTTTTGGAGTTTTAATGTAACAAACGTACAAAAAGCAGACAAAAATAAATAATCATGAATTCCGTCAAACAAAGTTAACTGTACCTACTGTAACAATTTAACGTAACAAACATACAAACAAACAAATGAACAAATAAGAGACACAAAAATAAATTAACATGAATTCAAAAAAAGTTAACCTTCTGTTATAATTTTATACTGGGACGCACAATTTTTGCACAGCGGGGTCAGCGAGTTCATTTGAACTGCGCGATCGCGCGACTTGCTGCGCGCGGAGAGAGGTAACGTTAAATGCCTACTGCGCTCGAATATCCTGGCCTTAATAGTCGTCAAAGCCGATGCAATCTCTGTTTTGTCATCTCTTCTGTGAAACTCCTGTAATAATTTCATTTTCACAGTTTCACTGACAAGCTTGTCACTGGAATTCTCCAACGCCATGATGAGCGGGTCGTAATCAGATGTCAAGCCGCTCAACATGATGACTGCTATGAAGTTATCGTCCAGTGGAGAACCTATGTCATGCAATTGTTGAGTAATTTCAGTTATTTTCGTAATGTAAGCCTCCATGTTACCAGCATTCTCTTCGAGCTTAGTTCCAAAAAGCAACCGCAGTAATCCTAAGTGTCTGCACAAGCCCTTGTCCTCATACGCCTTTTGTAGATTTGTCCATGCGTCGTAAGCTGATTTTGCGTTACGCACAAGCGAGAAAGAATTGGGATGTACAGAAAGACAAATTTTTGCAAGCGCGCGCTGATTTTTCCTTACGTCTTTGCTTCCGTCTGTGGACTTGAGGGGATCGTCTCTGTGTCGTGTAGTGTAGAGACTTGCGGTTTGTCAATGTTATTACATTGCATGTCTTGTCAGATAATTGGGTATGCATAAATTAAACTTGTTTCTCTTGAATAGGGGTGTATATTAGATGGTACATGATACAGTGGTTAATTAGTATAACTACAATGGAAAAAGCTTTAACCAAGACATAACCCCAAAAACCAGTCTTTTTCTCTCTCTCTGTGTAGCCATAGAGTGTCCCACAGAGTATATAATTACACCAGTAAGGTTTTTATTTCCGGCCTGGAACCGGGGCTATTCGCCACACCACCCCCCTACGGAGAGAATAAGGCCATCCTTAAAACTAACAACATACAAACAACACATAAGATTTAAAAAATTACAAACTTAAACATAATAAAAATCAAACACATTGCTAAAATGGGGGAGCCAGAAACAACCTAAAGAAATATAGCACTTAAACGTCGACCGGAGCTTTAAAATGCACTTTCCTACCCGAACGTGTGGTATAATCCGGTTTCCGAGATTCAGGCCTTGCAGTACTAACTGGATTATCTGATCCAAGGTCAGTTGCAGCAGCTGGTCTGGACGGTGCTTCAGACGCATCAGGAAGTGAAACTTGGTTTCGAAATGTCGATGAGGTTTCGTCCAAAACGTACGCCGGTTTGACGCGATCTAGGCTCACCTGTACATGCTTTTCATTGATAGAGATGGTAATCGTTTTGTCATGTCGTGCGACTACCTTATGTGGTCCTGAGTATGGTGGTTTAAGCGAGGGCCTGACAGAATCGTCTCGTAAGAAAACGTGCGACGTTGAATCCAGGTCCTTGAACACAAAGGTCGACCGTTGCCCATGACGCGATGGTGGAGTAGGTCTCAATCGAGCCATATGGCTTCGTAGTTGCGTGGCGAAGTTCGGGTCTTCTATGCAAACCGAAGGCGCAGATGGAGTCATGAATTCGCCTGGTAAGTACATGGGTTCCCCGTACACAAGCTCGGCCGAAGAAGCTTGCAGGTCATCTTTTAGGCAGGAGCGCATCCCCAGGAGTACGACAGGCAGGGCTCTGTGCCATGTGTCTTCATGACACATCAAGGCAGCTTTTAGTTGTCTGTGCATGCGCTCCACCAGACCATTCGCACACGGATGGTAACTGGTAGTGCGCACGCGTTTAATTCCGCAGTGCTGCAGGAGGCTCTGAAACAAGGCAGACTCAAATTGACGTCCTTGGTCCGTTGTTAGGAGAGAAGGAACGCCAAAGCGAGAAATCCATTCCCTAAAAAACGTTTCAGCGCATTCTTCCGCCGTCATGGTGATCATCGGCCAGGCCTCCGGCCAGCGAGTGAACCTGTCGACAGCCGTCAGACAGTATTGAAAACCTCTGCTGTGGGGAAGTGGACCGATGATATCGATGTGGACGTGGCGGAAACGCTTGGTCGGAGTGGGGAAATTTCCACGGGGCGTGACTGTGTGCCTGGAGATTTTGCTGCGCTGGCACTTCAAGCAGGATCTGGCCCAGTTTCGGCAATCTTTGTTTATACCAGGCCACACAAATCGCTCAGTCACCAAGCGCACAGATGCTCGCGCACCAGGGTGACTAAGGTTGTGTAGCTTGTCGAAGTATATACGCCGAAAAGATGGTGTCAGGTACGGTCTTGATCTTCCAGTAGCTGTGTCGCAAATAATAGAAATATCCGTCCCCGGAACAGTAACTTTCTCCAGTTTTAAAGACGAATTGGACTGCATCTTGCCAAGCTCTTCGTCGGTCGCCTGTTCTTCGGCGAGGGCGGCGAAGTTGTCTTCGAGACTAAGAGCTTCGACTCGAGACAAGGCGTCTGCGACTACATTGTCCTTCCCGCTGACATGGACTATGTCTGTGGTAAATTGCGAGATGAAGGACAAGTGGTTTAGTTGGACCGGGGGCAGCTTTTCTCGGCGTTGCGTGAAAGCGTAGATCAGAGGCTTGTGGTCCGTGTAAATCTTTACGTGTTGAGCCTCTAACACGTGGCGGAAATGCTGTACGGCGTCGTAAATAGCGTACAACTCCCGGTAGTAAGCTGGCCAAGTGGAATGCTTCGGTGTCAGCTTCTTACTGAAGAAAGCAAGAGGTTGCCAGTGGCCTTTGACGTTTTGTTGCAGGCAAGCTCCGATGTGACTGGACGATGCATCGGTGAAGAGCCCCAATGGAGCATCAGCAATGGGATGGGCTAGGAGCGTAGCAGTGGAAAGGTGTTCCTTGCAGCTGTTGAACGCAAGCTCCAGCTCTGGCGTCCAGGGCATGGGTTTGGGGCCTTTCAGCTTGGTGGCAGCCAAAGCGTCAATAAGCGGTGCTTGAAGTCTCGCTGCGTTTGGGAGGAATTGGCGGTAGAAGTTTACCATGCCTAAGAATCTGCGAAGACCTTCGACCGTTTTAGGCAGAGGGAAATTCTTTAGGGCTTCGATTCTCTCCAGGGGTGGGCTAGAACCGTCTTTGTTGATCCGGTAGCCGAGAAAAATCACTTCTTGAGCAGCGAGCACGCATTTCGATGGGTTTACGACGACGCCGTATTCTTGCAGCCTCCGAAACAGGACACGCAGGTGTTCGGCGTGTTCAACCGGAGTGTGGGAGTACACCAAGATGTCATCGATGTATGGGTAGCAGAAGTCGAGCCCTCTCAAGACTTCGTCCATAAAACGCTGGAAAGACTGTCCAGCGTTGCGTAGACCGAAGGTCATGAATGGAAACTCAAATAGCCCGAAAGGTGTCGTGATGGCAGTCTTACAAATATCGTCGTCGTTTACTGGGATCTGCTGGTAGGCCTTCACCAGATCGATGGTGCTGAAGATAGTAGCACCAGCCAGGTTATGTGCGAAGTTAGCTATGTGGCGAACGGGGTAGCGGTCAGGAACAGTTCGTGCGTTTAACGCTCGATAGTCCCCACAAGGACGCCATCCGTGTTCTCCCTTACGAGCCAGGTGCAGCGGTGATGCCCAGGGACTGCTGGAGGGTCGACATGTTCCACAGCTGATCATCTCCTCGAACTCTTTCTTAGCAATCTGGAGTTTCTGAGGTGCGAGTCTGCGTGGGCGGCATGCAACCGGTGGAACATCAGTAGTTATGATGTAGTGCAGTGTCGCATGTTTCACGGTTCGTGGCAGCCCGGGTGGTCGCGTTATGTCAGGAAACTCCAGCAGCAGGTTGGCGAAAGGAGACTCTGCGACTACCGTCTTGACGCTGGTTTGATTGCTTTTTCGAAATATTGCAGCAATAAAAAGTTTGGTGTGGCCATCCAGCAGTCGCTGGTTGCGGCAGTCCGGCATCAGGTGGTATTCAGCCAAAAAGTCGGAGCCAATGATGGGCGAGCCAACGTCTGCAATTATAAAATTCCATTTAAATTCCCTGCGAAGTCCGAGATTTAGGCGCAAAAGAATGGTACCATAGGTCTTAATAGAACTCCCATTTGCGGCGCGGACGTCAAACGTGGTCGGTGTGTACCGTCCTTTGAGCAGGTGACGTGGAAAACAGCTAATGTCTGAGCCAGTGTCAATGAGGTAGTTATGACCAGACTCAGAATCCGTCACAAATAGCCGGCGGCCGAGGTTTGAGCAATCAGATGCCGCCTCTACTGACTGCTGGGCAGGTTTCCCTTTTGCTGGGGTTTCCAGGAGCAGGGTGTAATGCACTTGGTTGCCTTCTCCCGAAAACGTCTGTGATACCAACACATTTGGTCACCAGTTTTACTCGATGACCGTGAAGTAGACTGGGAGCGAGTGGTCGAGCGAGAGCGGTTAGAACTGAGTGCTTCAACTTTCCTTGATAATTCATCAAGGCGGTCCATTATGCGAGCCAACTCAGGTGAAGATGTTGAGCTGGCAGCGTGGACAGCTGTCGAAGGAGGAGTGGTCTCCGCAATAGCGTCAGCAATCTCAGCCACCTTGTCGAGTTTTAAATCTTTTTGAGCAATGAGAATTCTCTGTACTTCCCTTGGTAAACGGCGCATCCACAATTCCCGTAGGATGCTGTCATCTCCCATTTCAGAACCAGCCAAAGAGCGCAGGTGACGAAGGAAAGCTGATGGTTTGCGGTCTCCCAGTTCCTCATCACTGAGCAATTGCCTTATTTGCTGGGTTCTGGAAATCGACAATTTGGAAATTAGTTCGTTCTTGAGGTGCTCATATTTTCCATCAGTAGGGGGATTAGTTATTGCATCCTCTACTTCAGCTGCTGTTTGTGTGTCTAACATAGACAGAACATAGCCAAATTTAGTGGAATCTTGTTTTATCCCAGAGATATCAAACTGGGCCTCGGCCTGTGCAAACCACAGCTTCGGCTTGTCTGACCAGAACAAGGGAAGCTTAACTTTCACCTCATTCACCTGAGTACTTGAAGGAGTCAGGCTTGCTACCTGCGCCTGAAGCTGTCTCAGCTGTGACAAAAGCTCTGCATCAGCCATGGTCAATATTGCAATAGCACAAGGAATTATTTAAAACTTTTAAAATAAATTTTGTTTGTAGCACCCCCAAGTTAAACCAAACAAATATTAAAACACACACCATGCAAAATATAAAACAAGAAAGAGAAAACACACATCCACCAAATTAAAATAAGAAAAATCACATCAAACTAATCCAAAACCAGAATATAATATACATATCTAGCAAATTCAAAAAATCAACCAGAAAGATAACCCAGAAAGATAATATCTTAATGTAAGTTATAACAAAACTAAAAGTAGATACCTACTTACTTCAGAAATAAGGATAGATACAGATAGGTACTTAGCTATTATTTTCCAATTACAATTATGAAGATTGCCTTAAAAGTATTAGCAAGCTGCGGATGAAACTCGATGAAACTCGATGAATCCAAAAAGGCGGTATGGCCCACGTGGCGTGGCGGTGCAGGCCACGGTGCGGCACCAGTCCGAAAGTCCGTAGGTTGATGCGAAAATTTTACATTATGGGTGATGAATGTCACAACACTGCACTGAGTATCCCCACATTTTGCTGTTAATTCACTGTTTGAAGCGGAGAGTAGAGTAGCCAAATGCGAGCGGGGCGGGAGCGGACGCAATTCCTCTGGAAATCAATGCCGGCCGGCTCACAAATCGTTCCCGTGCGGAGCGGCTCGTCCACTGCAGGCTGCGAGAACAGATCGGAGGCGCACTAGAAGGCGCCCGATGTCCAAAGTTGTTCCGAGTACAACGGAGACGGGGTCACCAATTGAGGGGATCGTCTCTGTGTCGTGTAGTGTAGAGACTTGCGGTTTGTCAATGTTATTACATTGCATGTCTTGTCAGATAATTGGGTATGCATAAATTAAACTTGTTTCTCTTGAATAGGGGTGTATATTAGATGGTACATGATACAGTGGTTAATTAGTATAACTACAATGGAAAAAGCTTTAACCAAGACATAACCCCAAAAACCAGTCTTTTTTTCTCTCTCTGTGTAGCCATAGAGTGTCCCACAGAGTATATAATTACACCAGTAAGGTTTTTATTTCCGGCCTGGAACCGGGGCTATTCGCCACAGACTCGATACATTCGAGTAGGTCCTCGTGCATCAGGAGCATCTTCATGGAAAAGTTCCAGTTATTGTAGTTTTCCGCCCCCTTCAGCCTTTCTATTGGAATTCCTGTGTGGTTTGCTTCGCTGGTCATCTTTTCGTAGAAAATTGTAACCAAAGAAAAAAAAAACACGTGACGATCGTTTTTTTTTCTTTTCTTCTTACAGAAAATAACTTTCCCTATTTGAGCAGGTGCCTGGGCCCATAACCTGTTATTATTAATAATAACCTGTTATATTAATGTAATACTGAAACCTTGCAACCAGTATTTGCTAGATTTCCCATTTTATAGCACAATAAGTTGACCAACACGCGGTAGACGGAGTGGCGGCAACATGCACTTTTAGGGGAGGTAAGCCTAAAACGGGATTCCATTTTAAATTGCGCGCCGTTATTGCTAATGAGACTGTGTACGCGCAAGGCGCGGCGCCAGCCGCTCGCCAATCACAGGCAGTCGGCGCGCTTCTCTGGTGGACACGAGTTCACAGTAAGACAAGAACAATGACTTGCTATTTCCACTTCCACTAAAAAAAATGAGTTAAGCGAGTGCATGGTCTTTCGGGCCAAGAGGAAGTGTCCAGATTACTTGCCGGCAATTAAGCTCAACGGATGCCCCACTCAATAGCGTAAATAATTTTAAATATCTTGGACATTTATAAACCTCTGACGAGGAAGACGATGCAGACATTGAAAGACATTTCATATGGATAATCTATTTTTTGGACTGACGAAAACAGAATTCTTGAAACTAGTGTACCAATATGCTGAGAGAAACAACATGACACATCCTTTTAAAAACGGAGCCGCAGGTGAAGATTGGTCGGCGGCGGCGACCTCTCGTGTCCGATCAATCCATGGCCCGGAGCGAGACGGAACGGGAAGCCGTCACCTCCTTCTGCGAAGCAGTCATGCTAGCGAATTAGGTGGCGGAACGCGAGGGGGGAGAACCTCTCGCCCCAGCCGCCGCGGGAGACGCACCGTCCGTCGGGAGTCACGTGGTGGCCGCCGGCCACCGTAGTTGTGGCCTGTGGACGGTGAGCTATGGGCTAGCTCGCCGTCCGTCCGTCTGATGACGATAGGCCGTGTCGACGGCGCGTTTGTGTTTCACGTGCGCCTCAAAGAGATGTCAGCAAAGTGAAGCGGCCCACAAGGGCCGAAGCCTGCCGGGGCTGCGGGACTGTTAGGCCTCTGCCTCGAATCTTACGGGCAGCGGGGCGGTGGCGGCGGCGGCGCGGGAGCGGCGCGGGCATCGCAGACCCGTTCTCGAAACTAGCGGGCAGATTGCGCGTCACTAATAGCCGCCTAGTGTTGTTTTCGTGACGATATTTGTTTTATTCGCGAAAAAAATGTCTGAACAATGGCGGCAACATCTTTTTGATTCAAATTTATTCCTAACGCTCGATTTATTTTGGGCAAAAGAAAAAGTAAATCCCTACTATAAAGCAAGGAAAATAAAATGCGAGTTTTATCGAAATTATGAAGAACGGAGACAATGTCCCGACAAATTCTACGACTACACCAGAATCAGTGAATCAGAATTCAGTTCGTTTTTAATTTCTTCCCGTAACTGGTTAATTACTCTTCTGTTTTTATGGTTCACATCTTTGCTGTTCCATATCGGTGTCCTCTCAAAAATTGCTGAAGTAATTTGCTCTAACCCGTCCAATGACATTTCGACACGTCACAAAAATAAATTGCACAACACTGCAACGCAGACGCGCGGGCGGTCACCACTTGACTAAAGTACACCGCTCGCTGCCCGCCGCCGCCCCGTTGCCGCGCCGCTGTTTTCGAGGGCCGGTCCATTTGATTATACGCATAAGATCCTGCCGCTCCCGCGCCGCCGCCGCCGCCCCGCTGCCCGCAAGATACGAGGCAGAGGCCTTAGAAAGATACTGTGGCCCCGGAACATAAAAATGTGATGATTGGTACGCTGGCGTTAAGAAGCGTTAGTCTGCGCCGTCCAGAACCAATATCAGTTGCACGTGCCAGGAGCTTCAAAAGACCTCAAGTCGAAAGATTTTACGTTTTACTTGCAGCAGAAACCGAAAAGCACAACATTGATGCAACACGTTACAATGTTGACGAAACCGGCATCCAAACTACAAGCAACAAACCTCCCAAGAGTCTTATATAGGTCTGAAAAAAACAAGTTGGTGTTATATCCAGCGTCGAACGAGGTAAACTGACGACGATTGTATGCTGTATTGCAGCAGGTTCTATTGTACCTCCATTTCTTATCTTTGGCCGAAAACAAATGGTAGACAGGCTTTTAGATGGAACTCTACCAGGATCATCAGCTACTTGCAGTGATAATGGCTGGATCAATGGACCATTATTCTTGGATTGGTTGCGGCACTTTGTAAACAACGTTATGCCAACTCAAGAAAAAAAAGTTATTTGGTGATGGACAACCATGAGTAGTTCCACAAGTAACTCGGTGTGGCAGTCACTGGTAATGAAACCACATAAATTGGAATTAAAAATGGACTGTATTTAAAATTATGCACAATGTAGTAAAGGCTATGTGTTACACCGACAGGTTGCGAATGGTGACTGAGATAGATTCGTTCACCTGAACGGAACGAGTGAATTGTTATGTTTGCTTCATACATAAATTGGCAACGCCGACAAAATAAACTTAAAGGCTAGCTTTGAAGACAAACAAAAAATTAACTTAATCTTAAATTTACTTATCATTAGACAAATGGGAACCTGAGTTCTTCTTACACACTTTCTTCTAAACGTTATAAACTTACTATTTACTATTAAGTATACAATACACAAAATGTTTTCTATTAAGGAACTTGTTGAATGCCTAAATACCTTTAAAATCGTTTAAATTGATACAGTTTTACTCGGAGATAATCTAACAAAGTTATTGTTACTTTAAATTAAATAAATTATAAGCTGCCAAACTACTTACAAATTTATGATTTACACTGAGAGAAGTGATTAAAAACCTATTGTACACACATGTACTTATTTGTCTCTCTTAATTAGTATGCACTATGCATTCTATGCTATGTCTATGTCCATTACAAAATAGATGTTCACATATATTACATTTTACCTTCTTATAGTAGGTACAATTATGCATCTATTGGGCATGTCTTAGATCTATTTACATCATGTTTAAGTTCAACTATAAGTTGTAAATCTCTAAAGTACTTGCTTTAGAGAACAGAAGCTTATACAATATATCTTACATGCTAAAATATAACTATGCATTTAGTCCAGTTAACAATAGTTTGCTATTATGATTCTCTATGAAATTATTATAAGTTGTTAGTTTTAAAGTAGGTAATCTATGAATGGGTACAAAAAAAAAGATTTCCTTATAGAATCATATAACTAAGTACATATCTATGCTTAATATTATAGATGAGATAAACTTATCTCATCTTATCTCAACTTATTAAACTATCAAACTAAAAAGAATAAATGAACAAGTCCACATGACACATTCCGTAGCCACACAATTGTAATTTAGTATCAATAATTTTAATTTATTCATAGATAGGAAGTACACAAACTTTCATGACACTAGTAAGCATGAATTTACCATTTTTCGTTCTTACGGATAATGCCCTGACCTTGCCATCTGATCCGGGGAAAGTTTGTTCTGCTCTGGCCACTGGCCATGTTAATGGGGGAGTGTTATCAACTCTCAGTAGCACTAAGACCCCTTTTTCAATATTTGGGACACTGCTATGCCACTTTGACCTGTTTTTTAACTGAGTTAAATATTGTTTTGACCAAGTTTTCCAGAAGGATTGAGTCATGTGAGTACATTGCTGCCAGAATGACAAGCGGTTTATGGGCACATTTGTGACATCAGGTTCATTGAGAGGAATTCTAGATCAATGAAAGATCCCAACCCATTGATGAGTGCAATGACTAACATAAATCTAAAGTACCCTATAACCTTTAGAGAGGATTTAATTGATACTGAAGAGATTCCAGAGGAATTATATTCTACTTCAAAGGACTCCAGAAGATATAACAGAACATTGTGTAAATTAGACATGGTTAAATGGTATATTCATAATGGAGCAAGACCCATCAATGAAGTAATACAGACCATAGAAAAATTGTTTTCTAGTATTCGCGACAAATATAAGATAGTTATCAATTATGATTGGGCAAATGTGCATTTTAAAATAGGTACAGTAAGTCTGCAAAGAATGTTGATACCTGTAAACCCTAACAGTGTAGACATTCCCAAAGATCTAGTAAAGCCCGCCATACTCCACGCATTAGGTTTGAGTAATAAGATAGAGTACAATCCGATACCTCCAACTATTTAAAACAGATTCATAAAATTATTCAGGAGAGCAACTTAGATATTAGAAAAATTCCTAATTTGTTAAATTATACAGCGTGTTAGGTTAAACGAGGGACATATTGAGGGAAGGTATTCAGTATTCGATTCTCAATCCAAATAAGTAAAAAACCTATAACCTTAATTTTTGACATTATTGTCTAATTAAATACATTACTCATGGACACTGAGCGCGCAAGTAGGTGTCACGCGGCAAAACACGTGCCGGTCCTGAGCTCCGTGCGCAAACTCCGCCCCGTTCCTTTGTAATGTCCCCGATGCACCAACAGGGCACACCCCCGCGCCATCCCGCGCTCACCTCAGTGTATGCGCGAGCGCCGTTACTTCCGCATGTCTGTCTAATATTGCGTTTCCGCGTATCGCATTTAACAAACAACCCCGCTTACTTCGCGATATTTATGAGTGTCCTGTAAACGTGTTCTTGAATAACCAAAAATTACGTCTTCCAGTGAAGAATATAATAATAATAATAATAAGTCAGTACCTAGTTACCTAGATATTTGCCTGTCCAAAGCCAGATTTAAAGTATGAAGGGAAAATGGATTATACCTAGAAAGGTCATTGACCCGCACACATGTTCTGCGATAAGCGCATTGCGCACACGTTGCGAAACTTAGGCGAAGTTTATGGTATGGATCTATCTGTTATGCATTAGTGTTTTCTTTTTGTTCACATGTTTATTAGTATCATGTAAGCATGGACTATTGCGGGTTTGAATAAGTCCCTCGTTTAAACTAACATACTGTATACAGAATCAAATCGATAAAAAGTTCCGACACTTACCGATACTTACTGGAATGACTCCTGAATTTGTTTATATAACACATGCCTTGATACAACCTCAATATCGTGTTCAAAATGTAATGGAATTCAGTTCTGAGCATAAAGGTCAGAATAAAGAGATTACAGTCATATGTATTAACCTTATTGGGTTTTGTCAAAAAATGAATTATTCATATTCGAAAATGAGAGAGTATGTAAATTCTATAACCATTAATGATTACCCACTAAATAAGCTGTTACACACAACTGACGAAAATAAGTTTACGAGATTTGTCAAAGGGGCTTTGGGGATTGAACTTTCTCCTTTGATAGATAAGCAGAAAATCAAATATTATCCATCAAATTCTTCTTTATATGAGACGCATCATGAAAACTTGGTAGGAACTCCTTTTAGGAGATATAATGGAGAAGAATTGGTGTACTTTGAAACTGACATCTCTAAGGGATTTTTCCTTCACAATGGAGATGCTTTGTTAACCATAAGTATAAACAGAACTAATTTAAAGGAATTATCATTTGTTCTCTCAATTATAGCAGTTTTCATAACCAAAGGTTTTGAAACAAGTAGGGCCAAAACAATCAAGCAAATGAGGATGCAACAAAATATTATGAAACCAACTTTTTTGAGTTGGTCGGATTAAACCCATGTTAGGGAAATTAAGAGGATGTTAGACAGCAATAATGAAGAACATATTGAGTTGGGGGGTTTGAGGTTTTCAAGTAATATAGAGATTGTTCAAGCAGATCCAGAAAAATGTTATATTATGGAAAACACATTAATTGGGTTGAAAACTAACCAAATCATTTGCATTTGTCCTGAAGTTCAAAATCAGCAGTTGTGCCCTATGAGTGTAAAAATAAGTGACCCTAATATATACCAGTTGATGCATCCTATTAGATTGCTTATAAAAGCTATTCAATATAACATAAAGGTGTTGAGAGTGGAAGTAATATTAAATGTAGCAGTGTAAGGAACAGTATTAGATTGACCACATATTCCTTTGATGTAAGTAGAATTTTTGAGGAACCTGCAATCTATTTTTTCTGTTAACACAAAGGAAACCTGACTACCTGAGTCACAAAGAGCCCTAACTTGAAATTTTTGACCAAATTTGTCAGATAAGTTTACCTTTATAGTAGGCAATAAAACATCATCGCACTTTTTCATAGATAATGACACTTGCTTTACCTCCCGTTCAGGCTTATTTTCATGCAGTAAACTCCCAACTAGCAAAATAAAATCTTATATAAAACTTTTTTTGCAAAAAATAAAACCGACTTCAAAAAAAAAAAACAAAAAAGTTAAAAAAAAACTTTAGCTTCTGAAGTCGGTGACCTTTGTTTGATTGATTTTATTTTTTTGTCACCGACTTCAGAAGCTAAAGTTATTTTTAACTTTTTTGTTTTTTTTTTTGAAGTCGGTTTTTTTTTTTTGCAAAAAAAGTTTTTATTTTTCACTTTTTAGTGGTTCACATGTGCTTGGTACACATGGAAAGTGCATACCGTTACAATTACAACAATCCCAAACACGAATAGGATACATTGTCTCATTATGGAGTTCCGTGACTCTTGGCTTCATCATCCGATCTGATGGTAGAATGGTTCTCATCAAACGCAAGTGCTTCATTTGTTGCAGAAAATACCAAAATCGCTGTACGTTATCCTATAAAATTTGAAGAGTTCCCTCGATTTCGCCAAGATTCCATCATCAGATCCCGACTTGGTGGCTATGGGACCATTTGAAAAGTATACCCTTTCCAACAAAAAAAGAATTTTTCAAATCGGTTGGCAAGCGACGGAGTTATGCGCGAACAAACATAAAAAAAAAAAAAATAGAAACATCCGAATTGAGAACTTCCTCCTTTTTTAGAAGTCGGTTAAAAAGGTTAAATAACGTTTTCGATTTAACTTTCAGTCTTATCAAAAGGTTTTATAAAAGTTATTTATACGTGTATATAACGCGGTTTTGGGCGCAGATTACATAACTATTCAATTGTGTAAAGGTCGTTTTGTGATCGCATCAACGTCTATTACATTGGGTAAAAATCACATAGACGTTGCAAGAATAACTAATACGTTTTGTAATACTGAGTATTGATACTACTATATAACTATAACGTTGCATAGACGTAAAAAACAAACAAAAGCGTCATGTTATGGTTAAACGATGACGTCTATATTCATTTTATTACACGAATGGCAATACATGAAACTCGTACAATATTTTTTTTTTGTCTTAGAAAACTTCATAAAAAGGTAAGTCAAAGTTTTGCTTATTATTTATCTAACGTAATGGAATATTATTGTGGAAGTTGAGGAGCGGTGATTTTACTTGGGCATTTAACTTTTTCGATAAATCTATAGTGATCTTTGTTTATATTTTTTGGCCTTCATAATATTGGTATTTTAATATTGTGTTTTATAATAAAATTCTATAAATTGTCATTAATGTTCTGCCATATTGCCATCAAAGCATTGGATGACTGGACGACTAGATAACTATTGGTTTTATACATGTTTCATAATCGATTCATGTCGTCCACCACGACGGTTTCAATTAGAGTTCAGTTGGAAAATAAAAAAGCCTTTATGCAATACTACTATTTTTATTTTTCAGGGATCTTATCATGGTTATATTTTTGGACATAGATAAAATTTTAACTAAAAGAGACTTAATGTGTCTTAGACATTCAGAATGGCCATGGGATAAAACGCATTTTGTTATCACTGAAATGTTATGGATGTAGTCATCCTACCGATCCGACAATATTGAAACATTTTATAATACATACTAAAAGAAGCATAAATAATTTATTATACTACGATTTCTTTTGGTGCCGAAATTATAAGAAGTTTGCAATATATGACCATTTTACCGAGGACGAATGTTATTGCAATTTTTAAATTATTGTTTCCTACGTACCTGCCTACGTACGTACCTACTACGTACTACCTCAATTAATTATTCATCAGGTTAGTTCGTCTGTGTATATTATAAAATTTACGAAATAGGTAACGTAGAGCCACTGAGCGTGAGCCCCTTACGGATAGGTATAGATAGTAAAGTCGATAGTCAAGTCACTATAGTATCAAATTAACGGCGCACGTTTCAGTTGTTTCCCTGATCTTCCATCTCGCTCTATGCATTTAATAAAATTATAATAAAATAAAATTGTTTATTGGTATAACAAGTGTAGGTATTAACAAAAATTTTGTGATTGGATCCTCCTTTTAGGCAGATAGTGCCTGTGTTAGGAGAGTCCGCTCTTCCATAGCAAGTCGTGTTATATAAAGAGCGAATCGTATCATATTCATGCTAAAACTATTTAAATTACAAGTTAAGTTAAATTAGATTAAATTAAGACTAACTTACAATAAATTAAATATGTGTGTGAGTAGGTTTGTGTGTGAGTGAGTGAGTGAGTGAGTGAGTGGGTGAGTGAGTGAGTGAGTGAGTGTGTGAATGCCTGTATGTGTCAAGGTTTCAGAAGTGTTTCGGTATCATCGTAGGTAAGGGTTTGTATCCATTCAGTTATCTTTTTTTTAGTTTCATAGAAGTTTTTGGGATAAATATAGATGTATTTATTTATTTTGTTATAAAGCGCAGCAGATCGTTTGCTAAATTGCATACTGGCAAATAAAGTCCTTGTCCTAGGGACATTTAATATCATATCTTTCCTTCTTTTTGTCAGTATGCTAGCATCATAGGAAAGCGACTATATTTCGTTGCTCGCGTTGTCTCACTCTGGGCAAGAGCGCCGAGCGAGTGAGTGAGGCGCACGGGGGTACTGAAGGGTGCTCAGTGCGCTTGTTTTTGGATTTGGCAAGGTTTAGGTCACTTCGCGTTCAGTATTGTGGGAGTGGTCGATTTACGAAAAATATTGCTGTTCAGGAATGCTTTAACGACCTGGCTAATACCTGTGTTGTAAGTATTTAATGCATCTATGTACCTAAACTAGTCCGCCTTGTAATGTGACGCTTACATACACATTGGACCCGAGGGATAGGTATTTCACCGACATGAAGTGTTGGTCTATTGGGCTTCCTTAAAGCATAATATTGCATAATTTGTATCTGTGGAGAACGTGGTTGATTTCACATTTGTATCATTTTTGTACCTTATCTTTTTGTAATTCTTAATGTGTAATTGTTTGTTTTCCCAAATAAATAAAATAAATAATAACCGCATGCTAACTGTGAAGGATGACCAGAATAACATTTTTTTTTCAGGATAATGCACAATTTCTTCAATCATCCTCATCCAATCCTGGTCCAAGTCTTGATGACGTTATTGTTCTAACTACAAATCAAGAAATGCAACAAAACCAAAGCAGTGTTATATTACAAAGAGCTGAAATAGATCAACAAGAAATCTCGCAGAAACTAGATAATTTAATGCAATTAACAGGAGTAATGCAAGAAAACCAGAAAGTATTGTTTGAGTACCTGCAGAGTGTGGAGAGTAAGTTATTACTGAAAATGTCACAATTAAGCACCCAGTTTGATGAATATGTACAACGTACCACAGAGATTAAAATTCAAGAGACGAAAAATTTTAAGCCGGTATCTAACAAAGAAGAACTTGACGCCTTAGAAGATCAGCTCAAAGACCCGACGATGGTGACAGCATTGAAAAATAAACTTGCAGTAATTTGTGGCAAAGGAAAAGGGCGAGGCAGCAACAACGCTTACGCATTAGTGGATGTGATGTTTACCAGACAGTTTATGACGACATGCTCTTGGGCTGGAGGTTCTAAAGGTCCAACTTCAAAAATTTGCTTCAAAATCTATACCCGGACAATCAATTTGTTTTTTGAACTTATTCAAGAATCTGATAAGACTTATACTAAGATAGAATGCGAAAATTTCTTTAAGAACGTTATGCGTCATGCTGAGACTAGGAATAAAATAAAGTTATTGCGTTCTTCATCAAGCAAATCTAGACCCAAACGTAGTATGTCTAAAAATAAAATTACTGATAGTCAAATTCAAGTACTTCAAGAAATTCAGCAGTCACTTGATTTATGTTCTAATTTAATTAATAACGATATTAATAAGGAAAATCTAAACAAAGAAATAAAAAATAATAAATAAGTAGTTGACTTACCATTTTAAGTTTAGAACATTTTTTTAAGCGAAATGTGGTTTCTATGTAGTATCATTGTAAACATACAGATACCTATACATACATATACCTACTTATTCTCTAAATGCCCTGGGGGAATTTAGAAAATAATGAGATATTTGTATACGTTGCTATTAGTAAATATAAATACACTCGAGAGCAATGAATCCGGGTCACTTAAAGAATCCTAAAAATCTCGGAAACTAAAAATGCTAGGTTAATGCAATAAATTGTATTTAATAGACAATGTAATACTCCTTAAATGAAGGTATTAAAACTTCTTAGTTATTGTAAAGTTATATCATAAAAAAATCAAATTTGAAAAAGGGCCACTTTCGAAGATGGAACTACGAAATTACAGCATTTGGTTTTGCTTTTGTTTGTAATCTGTCATTTATGTGGGTACATAAACCATGTTGATAGTGCTCTATATTCATTATTCAAGCTGAAATTATGTCGCTTACGCCTGAAGAATGCACCAGAATACTTACAATGCTGGAAACCGGCCGGAGTCAGCGCGATACAGCTAGGACTGTCGGTGTGTCGCTGTCAACAGTACAAAGAGTTCTCCGACGTTACGAAGAAACTGGTTCTAACCTACGCAGACCAGTAACGGGCAGAACCAGGTGTACCACAGCACGAGAAGACCGATACTTGGTGAACACCATGCTTCGAAATCGCTTTCTCACAGGAACTGAACTCACAAATCAGTTTCAACGCCTCGGAGGAAGTAACCCAAGTGCATGGACAGTAAGACGTCGGCTTGCTGAATCTAACTTAAAACCCCTTAGACCTGCAAACGGCCCTAAACTGGAGCGTGGGCATCGTATTTCAAGACTAAGATATGCCCAGAGCCATTGCACGTAAATTGGAGTATTGAAGATTGGTCAAAAGTTATGTTCTCCGACGAATCAAAATTTATGCTCTACAAGCACGATGGAAGACACAGAGTATATCGAAGACCAGGGGAAAGATTCAAGCAAGCATGCATCGAAGAAAAAGTAGCCTACGGTGGTGGGTCTGTACTTGTGTGGGCCGGAATTTCTTCTGAAAGTCGCACAGAGCTGGTGATCATAGAAAACGGCTCTTTAACTAGCGTAAGATATGTGGAAGAAATCCTCAATGATCACGTTGGTCCATTTATGGTCAATTTAGGTGAGGATGCTATATTTATGCATGACAATGCCCGACCTCATACAGGTAGGATTGTGAATGACTACCTTCAAGAGATGAACATTACTCGTATGGAGTGGCCAGCGCGCAGCCCGGATATCAACCCGATCGAGCATGCTTGGGACGAGCTAGGCAGATGCGTAAAACAACGATACCCTCCTCCAATCACGCTTCGTGAGCTCAAAATTGCTCTCACAGAGGAATGGGAGAATATTCCCCAAAATCGTATAAGGAACTTGGTGTACAGCATGCCAAACCGCGTAAACGCAGTAATGGAAGCACGAGGAGGCAATACGAAGTATTAAAATTCAAGAAAATCGTAATAAAGTTCAAAAATTTCATGTTTCCTATTTTTGTTTTAAGGAGAGATCAGCAGTTTTTTTCTTTATGTAATTTTGTGTTAATAAAATGTATGGTGACTCATATTTTTTTTACTTTCATTTAAGGAGTATTACATTGTCTATTAAATACAATTTATTGCATTAACCTATCATTTTTAGTTTCCGAGATTTTTAACATTCTTTAAGTGACCCGGATTCATTGCTCTCGAGTGTAGATATAGGTAGGACATCGAGACTATACATATAGGTATATTATTATTTATATACTGTATTATTATACTGTATTATTTCTCATTTTGAATGTTATTTCTAAGATTGATTTTATATAATAATAATGTGGTATTATTTTGAGGGTAATTTCAATGTTCCCCATATTATAATTACTTAAATTACTTAATTAATTAAAAAAATGTCTTAATGATGCCAAATAAAAAGATACCTAATTATCGTGCTTCTGAGGAAACTAGAGGCCATAGGAATAAGGGGCACGCCTCTGACATTACTTGCTGACTATTTAAACGATCGATACCAGTGTGTTAGAATCGACAATTTTACGAGCGATGAGCAGAAAAATACTGAATTTGGTGTTCCCCAGGGGAGTATATTGGGCCCTACCCTTTTCCTGGTCTATATTAACGACCTGTGTAACCTAAATATCAGGCACGGAAAAATCATATCATATGCTGATAACACGGCGCTAATATTTTCTGCTGAAAACAATAGCGAACTGTTTGAAAACGCTCAACTTGGCTTTAATACTGTGACTAATTGGCTTCAAAGCAATCTACTAACACTAAATGCTGACAAGACAAAATACATCCACTTCTCCATGCGCAAGCCTCACACAGCTAACTTCCATGTATATGCCCATCAATGTGATAATCGGTCCAGATCCTAAATTAATCACACAAGTTTATTTGACGCTATGTCAATCTATAATTCATTACTGTATTATTTCATGGGGAGGCGCATCAAAAACTATCCTGCATCCCCTCGAAAGAGTTCAAAGAGCAATTTTAAAGGTGGCGAATTTCCATCCCTTTTACTCTCCCACAGATCAGCTGTATAAATCCTGCAACGTGCTGACTGTGCGCCAGCTATTCATTATGCACTTAGTATTCAAACAGCACACCATGCTCACGTACAATGCTGACAATACTAACAAGAGACGGAATGATATAGTTTGCATTTCTAAAGCAACCTCCAAACATGTCTTTGTGGAAAGATTCTTTACATTTTTAGGCCCATTTCTGTACAATAGATTAAATAGAAAACTAAGTATATATAAGTTGAACTATTTTAGCTGTAAAAAGGCTATTATTACTTTCTTACAACCCATAACCTATGCACAGACAGAAGATTTGAGTCAATTTCAACGACTCGATTTTTTACCCAATTTCCATGGACATTTTCATTTTCAGGTTTTTTAAAAAACATTAATAATAAAGCGCAACATATCCACATTATATACAGGGTGTCCAGTAAATAGCACGACATACTGCAGGGGGTGATAGCTTGGGTCACTACCTATCAATACAACACAATATATGTTCAGCAAAATCTTACGGATTTACAGTTTTACATAATTTTCCGAAGTATCGAAAAATCTCTACCTTGAAACAGATTTTTAAGCATCTCGTAATGAAAAAATCCTTTTCTAGAACTTTTTTTACATCAAATTATTCGTGAATAGGTTACTCTACTCATTATAAGTTTTTTTTTTTTTACAAAAACAAGAAAGTTTTGAAGAAATGGTTTTTTTTGTTAAAATTTTCACAGAACGATTTTCTTTTCGCATAACTTTAACCTACAGTGGTGAAAAAAAAATGTATGTGGCAGTTTTGTACAACAAACTTAAAAAATAGCTTGTTCAATGGTGATTTTGGAAAGATACAATACTAGTACATGATCATTTTAAAAAATATGAAAAATAAGCTATTTTAGTTACTAAGAGCATTTTATTTTAAATGCAAGTAATGTGACTTTGAATTCGAATCGTTGTAAGGTCGTACTACGGTTCGAATTACATAATAATTAATCTACAGCCGACCGGCCGGCCGGTCTGTAAATGACATCTTGAAGGATAAGGTGATAGTAAAAAAAACAGAGGAGTTAACTTTAATAAACATTTATTTAAATAAATTACAATAAATGCTCAAATTGCTTCCCTTGTGCCCTAATACACGCTCGGCATCTTCTTAAAAATGAGCTTTTGAGTCTTCTCAGGCTTATTTCCGATATTTTTCTTGCTGCAATGTTAACCCTTGCTCTCAATTCATTGTCATTTTGGATCGGTTTTTCATAGACTTTGTCCTTCATGGCACCCCAATAAAAAAAAACCAGGGGGTATAGGTCCGGAGACCTAGTTGGCCATAATATCGGTCCCAGTCGCCCAATCCACCTGCCTGGATAAGCTTCATCTAAGTAGGCTCTTACTTCCCGGCCATAATGAGCAGGGCACCCATCATTTTGAAGCCACATCACCTCTCTTAGCTCACTCGGAACATTTTCAAGGAGCGTGGGTAGGGTTTCTCGTAAAAACTCCAAGTAATTATTGGCATTTAATGCATTTAATGTCAAAATTACGTTACTTACATTTTCAACAAAATCAGCTACTCTGGAACTAAAATAGCATTTGTTTTGTATTTTTTTAATGAAAATGCACTAGTATTGTATCTTTCCTAAATCACCATTAAACAGGCTATCTTTTAAGTTGGTTGTACAAAACTGCCACATACATTTTTTTTCACCACTGTAAGTTAAAGTTATGCGAAAAGAAAATCGTTCTGTGAAAATTTTAACAAAAAAAACTATTTCTTCAAAACTTTCTTGTTTTTGATAAAAAAAAAACTTATAATGAGTAGAGTAACCTATTCACGAATAATTTGATATAAAAAAAGTTCTAGAAAAGGATTTTTTCATTACGAGATGCTTAATTAAAAATCTGTTTCAAGGTAGAGCTTTTTCGATATTTCGGAAAATTATGTAAAACTGTAAATCCGTAAGATTTTGCTGAACATATATTGTGTTGTATTGATAGGTAGTGACCCAAGCTATCACCCCCTGCAGTATGTCGTGCTATTTACTGGACACCCTGTATACATTTTCTGAATGGGGATTTCATAATTAAATTACTTAGAGAGTTATTTGGGTCACCGAAATTGGCGAGCCACAGAAATTTTATTAATGCCACCGAAATTGTATTGGAGACACAGTAATTGTGCGTGTGCACTGAAATTGTGGATTAATAAAACTGTCAGCTACCAACCGGGTCACAGGTGGCGGATAGTGAACCTATCATGTATGCAGGATAGCTGCAAATAAAGGGAAACCGAAATGAGCAGTTCCGGACCGAGGCGATAGGGTTAGCAGGGAGTGCTGGGGAATTCAGTGGCATGGGTGTGTACCCATGCCACTAAATTCCCCATGCCACAGCTGACCTGGTATCGGAGGAGTCGGCTTCATAATTAACAAAACCATAAAACAGTATGTGGTTGAAGAAAACAGCATTTTAGATCGCCTTTCTTATGTGGTTGAAGAAGACTACGAAGACTAAGACTCAGCAAAATGTATAAAATAAAATTTTACAAGCATATACACATATAACACAGCCCTGGCCAGGCCTGGTATCCTGATGTATAGCATTAGGCTATCAGGACGAAATTGTAGAAGAGATTCAAACTCAAACTCAAAGCATTTATTTCAACTAGACCATTACGGCACTTTTGAATGTCAAAATACAAATAAAATCAAAGCTACAGTCACAGTCACAAGGCATAATAACTTGAGAAAGTACTGTAGTTGCCCATTCCCTAGCGTAGATCTCTATGGAGAAGAACGGGCAAGAAACTCCATGGACACTCTTTTAAATCAATATATTTTTACAAAATCTTGGTTACATCATTCATGTGTGATTAAACATATATGTGAGAACGATGTAGTAAGACGTGCACATTAAGAGCGTCCAGAGAAAAGATTAAATCAACAATATAAAAAAAAGAAATTCAAATTAACCGTGGCAGCTAAGAGATGACCAGTCCCAACTGATAGCGCCTGTTCACGAACATGACGCATGTATCAGCGCCATTCAACTCGACCATATTGAAGGGAGCTAAATGACCCGACACAAACGCCACCATCAGCGAGACATTTGAGTGAGCATGACATTCTCTCAGCCGCCAAGGCATATTCAAGTCAAAAAAAAAAAGATAACTAAATGTAAATGGTGGCTTTACAGTACATAGAACTCACACAAACGTGCTATGCAATTATATAATATTACGAGATGGAATCTATACAATGCAAGGATATTTTACAATCTTCTGCAGCTTCCACAATAACGTAACCTGGGAATCAATTAGTTTGCCTATGGTTGTGGAGCAGGACCAGCATTGAGCCAAGCATTTTTATCATTAATGTAATCCCCAAATTATAATATGCTTGCCTACATAGTGTGCGTTTTATACAAGATTTAAATTTCGTCTCATTCAGTTGTAGAATGTGAGGAGGTATTTTATTGTAACATTTTAAACAGTACCCCATGAAAGATGAATCTACTTTAGCAAGCCTGAAACCTGGCTGAACGAGTTGGTCCCTATTTCTAGTATTATAGTGGTGTCTGTCACCTCTTTTACTGAATAAATGCAGATTTTTCCTAACGTACATGATGTTTTCATAGATGTATTGGCAAGGTACTGTCAAGATATTAATTTCCTTAAACAGTTCTCTCAGAGAATCGCGTCTACGTAATTCGTATATGGCTCTGATGGCTCTTTTCTGCAGAATGAATATAGACTCGATGTCTACCGCACGTCCCCATAGTAAAATACCGTATGACATAATACTATGAAAATAACTAAAATAGACTAGCCTCGCGGTATCAATATCAGTAAATTGACGGACCTTTCTAACAGAACAGCATATGCAGCTGAGCTCAGCCGTCCTGCAAGAGATGTTAAATGAGGACCCCATTGTGGCTTTGAATCGAGCGTGATTCCCAAGAAAACTGTTTTATCGACAAATTCTAGTTTCTCTTGATTCAACATTATGTCACAATCACTACTTTTGACATTTGGTAGGGCAAATCGAATGCACTTAGTTTTTTTCCCATTGAGTACTAAATTGTTAGCGGTAAACCAGTTATGGACCTGCAGTAGGGCATTATTTACATCGTCAAAATTAGTGGCACGTCTGTTTATCCTAAATATTAACGAAGTATCGTCAGCAAACAACACCATTTGCGGGTGGTTGTTAAATAAATGGGGTAGGTCATTAATATAAACTAAAAAGAGGAAGGGACCTAGAATCGAACCTTGTGGTACACCCATTTTTACTTTTAAACCCATTGAATTGACACCATTTATTTGTACTTGCTGCTGTCTATCATTCAAATACGACTTTACTAAACTAAGCGCAAGTTTACCTAAACCGTAATGCTCAAGTTTCAAGATCAGGGTTTCGTGATTTACGCAATCAAATGCCTTCGAAAGGTCACAAAAGATTCCTATGGCATCTTGTGCCTCTTCCCACGCAGTAAATATGTGTTTTAATAAAGTGACACCGGCGTCAGTTGTACAACGTCCTTTGGTGAAACCATACTGTTGTTCGTGTAATGTTTTATTGGTGTTAAAATGGCAAAGCATTTGATTGAGCATTATCTTTTCAAACACCTTGCTGAAAACCGGCAACACGGATACTGGCCTATAGTTATTGGTGTCTTTACTGTCCCCGGATTTAAAAAGCGGTATTACCTTGCTGAATTTCATTAGATCCGGGAAGACCCCTTGATCCACATTTTGTTGTATCATTACAATTAGTATAATTACTAATTTCAGTAGACCTATTTACAGAAAACTGCGACATACCACATGTCTGAGTTTATACTAAAAGCTAATAGCCGAGCTATTTGACGTCTAAAACTAATAGGCAAGTACGCATTACTCCTAGTTGACTTCAGTTTCTGAACGAAACTATTAGTGTCGAAAAATGTCAACCTGTCACTATAGTGACTAGCTAATAAACACATGCGATTGTTCAGGTTATGGATGTAATGATTTTGCCTGGTTGACAATTTCTGAAAGTATGGAAAGGCACACAGAATTATTTTCTTACAATTTAGTTTTGTGACACAGTAACAGTTGAGTGACATTGTCAGTGATATCATCAATATTTATGTTCAAACTGTTACCAACAAATATAGTTATAATAGCATTAGGATCTAATTCCTTCCTAGTAATGGATGAAATTATCTGGTTGTAAGAAGCCTGAGGTGTACAATAATTCTGAGAAGAATGACTCAGATTGTTACTAATTAATTTTCCTAACCCTATTCCTAAACTATCTGAAAACATAATGGAGCAACCACATTTAGTACTACAACACAGGGGTGAACTACTTTCTGTGTTTCCGACCGGTGATGACCCTTGTACATTGTGTAGTGAATTTTGAATGGGTATACAGTCCGGAGCACTGCCCAACCGAACTGGGTCCTCCGTTACCTCAGGCAAGAGAGTGACCGGGCTGGATTCCCTTTGTGATGTACATTGAGTGTTGTTGAAGGTCATCATGTCTACACAGTCTGCATTACTATTACAACTATTGACTAACTCATTTGCAGCGAGAATATGTTCTTTAATTTGTTTTTGAGAGTTCACATACTTAGCATAACATGACTGTAGTTGACGCTCTAGTAGTTGAATGTCAGATTGTAAGTTTTGAGTGTCTATTTCATAAAACTTCTTACTGTCCTCTAATTTAGTTTGATAATTTCTTAACTTGTTTATAAGAAAAACACGTTCTTTTCTTAGTTTACTGTTTTTGGAACTATGTTTTTGTTGCTTTTTAAATTTATTGCATTTCTTTATAATTCTATTTAGTTTTGCATATTTCTTTATTTTATTTTGGCTTACTTTATAAGTACTACTAGTGTATTTCAAAATAGAATCTTCAGTAAGATCTATTGTTGTTAAAGAATGTGGGTTGCAATTTGAATTTAACAATTGATTATAAAGGTAATCTGTTTCCCTAACCTGAGTACATTCTCTTTCTTTCTGAAACTTAATAATTTGATTGTTAGCGTGGAGCAGTTCATCTTCTAAGTCGCTAACTTTACATAAAGCCGTCTCATAATAGGTACTGCAGTCGTTGAAACCATCTGTGACCACCCGCAGTTTGTCCCGTTCATCAACAACCTCCATGTATTGTTGGTGCAGGTCCACTAGCTCCCGTTTCAAGCTAGTGTTTTTGTGAACGACTTTCTCGATTTCAACCTCATGTTCCTCTCTATCCAATAACAGCTGCTGACATTTGCTGTTTGATTCCTTAAGTTCATCAAGGGCCGTTCTCTACTTAGTTTGCAACTCCTGGGTAGTAGCCTTACGGGTCATCACAGGCATGGTTTCAGGGAATAGGACTGAAAGTAGAAGTACAAAGAATGGTGAGAACTAATTGAATGGACAAAATTAGGAAAGCTAGAAATTAAAGGAGAAAATGAGAAAAGAGTGTGGAATATGTTATTAATAAACTGCTAACTGAGGTAGGCTTATGAGTCTTACACAAAATACTTTAATTTAATTAAGTTAAAGTTACAATGATTTATGTCTTTTACTTTTTTCATAAAGTGGGTACCTAGGACTCTTGGCAAAAAATTATTGGACCATACTGACTAAAAATGCTAAAAATTGATAAAAAATAAGCAATGTTCTCTATTGTTCTGTGTTAAGTTGATTAACACGTTGAACGCCACGCGGCCCACCGGTGGGCGATTCAAGCAATCCCGTTCAGGCTTAGTGGAAATCATCAATTCCATCATTTTTCGCTAAAGTTAATATCGACACAAAACAATAAAAAATGACTAAATTTGCATATTTAATTTGATTTAATCAATTTTTCGTGATATTTTCTTAAGGAAACTTGTAAACGGTCACCGGTGACCCCCATGGCCTGGTGATATAAAATCTCGATATTACGTCTGCGGGGGCCGCGGGGTCACCGCGCGGCCCACCCCGCGCGCCCGCGCTTCTTTCTCGCGCGGTGAAGTTATGCCCGCTAGCCGCATTTTAGTGTGTACAGTAATGATAGAACACGTGCACGTGTTATTATTTACTGTTGTTGTTCCGATGTTTTGTTCTCTTTTTGGCGAATTTACGTAAAATTGCTGTGGTTATAATGGATTATTACTTTGAAGACTTTGATTTAACCCAAGAAGACTTAACGGAACTTGAAAATGTAGAAATAAATTTTCTAAACAATAGCTTCCAGCTCAGTTCTGATGACGAACTGATAGCCCGACCATCACTGCATAAGCGACGTCGTTGTGTTATACTGTCAGATAGTGAAGAAAGCGATGCCGAAAATACCACTATTAGGGTTACCCCTGACATTTCAGGTAAGCAATTTATTTTTCACTATTTAACTAACCTATATTTGAGTTGTTTATTTCAATTGTAATATGTACCTACCTAATAATTGATTCACAAGTCCTGGGTACAATACCTATATTCAACTCTTTAGGTAAATATAAGTGTCATGCTATGCTTGTGTTTTAAAAGGGGAATTAAAATAACTACCTATGCATTTCATTACAAACTTTTCAAATAAACCCTCAAATTATTGACTTTATATTCATAACAATAAATATTTCAATAAACAGGTAATACACCATCTTCAGGAGTATGGACAGCACCCAAAGGTAACCAAAGAAGTATCATACCTTTTACTGAAAATCCTGGCCTTACACCTCATCTTCGCATTAGCATGTGTCACGAATCCCCTGCAGCTTTTTATAAACTAATGGTGTCGGATGAAATTTTTGAACTCATAGCTGACTGCACTAACAAATTTGCTTTAGAAAAAATTGCACACAGCAATGAAGCTTCTAAGTTTGCAAGGCTTCGTAAGTGGATTCCCACAGACTCCACCGAAATTAAAAAGTTTTTTGGGTTACTATTGTTCATGGGTGTTGTAAAACTTCCCAGAATAGCGGACTATTGGTCTAAAGACCCAATAATATGTCAAACATATCCCCGAACGATTATGTCACGCAATCGTTTTGAGCTGCTGCTTCAAATGTTGCATTTTTCTACCGAAGACGAACTTAATAAATTAGATCGGCTTCATCGTATACGTAAGCTTTTGAATGATTTGAATGTGAATTTTCAAAAAAATTATACCCCTGCTGAAGACTTGTGCATCGACGAAAGCGTTGTCCCATTTCGTGGAAGAATAATTTTCCGGCAATACAACAAGCAAAAACGACACAAGTATGGCATAAAGGAATTCAAATTGTGCACTGTTCCCGGGTATACGTACAAGGTCAACGTATATGCCGGCAAAAACAATGAAACCACAAACAATACCCCATCTAATGTGGTCATGGAGTTATGCAGTGATCTCTTCAATAAAGGTCATACACTCTATACAGATAATTGGTACACCAGTTTAGATTTGGCTCGAAAACTCTTAGAGAAGGAAACCCACTTAGTAGGCACGCTAAGAAAAAACAGGAAACATCTACCAAAGAAAGTTATTTCCACTAAGCTCAAAAAGGGGGCATATATAGCAAAGGAAAGCACAGATGGTATAACTGTCATGAAATGGCGAGACAAGAGGGAAGTTCTTGTTTTGTCGACGAAGCACTCTACGAGATTCCATACAGTAACAAAACGTGGAAAAATAGTTTCAAAACCCAAAATTATATGTGATTATAATAGAGCAAAAGGGGCCGTTGATTTGTCGGACCAAATGGCTGCCTATTCTACACCTTTGCGTAAGTCGGTTAAATGGTACAAGAAACTGGCGATAGATCTTCTTTTAAATACTGCTATCGTTAATGCTTTGACGTTGTATAAAAATGTAACAAAAAAAAAAACATTCAAATCGTAGATTTCAGAAAACAGTTATTGGAGCATTTATGTAAGAAACTACAAGAACCTGAAGTCCTAGTAAGACCGAGAAGAATAAAACATCTTTTATCAAAAAGAGATGGCATGGTAAGAGCAGCTAGAAGAACTTGTCGTCAGTGCTATAAAGAGATAGCTTCAACCATGGGTAGCAAGATTGCTAAAAATAAGTCACAAAAAGTGATCACTTATTGCGAACTATGTCCCTCCAAACCATCACTTTGCTTGCCCTGTTTCAATAAACTTCACTAATAATATGTATTTTTTTTTCTATTTTAATATTTTCTAGGTCATTTAATTGTTAGCCATTTTTATACATAAATAAACACAAGAAAAATTAAACATTTTTTATTCTGTTTTAGGGCACCCCTAACATCTCCTAAGAAATTCGCTGTAATTTTTAATCTTTTCTAAATATTAAAAAACCAAGCTGTTTTGGTCGTTGCACAGGGCCACGCGGGTCACATCTTTACCGTTTTCATTCAATATTAATGCCCCGTGGCTTGTAATCAACGTTTGATGTGAACACCTCGCTCCGGTCACGGGTGTCCCCCGTGGCCCGAACAGTTCAATACAGGGTGGCCCACCAGTGTCCCCCGTGGCCCAAATGACTAACTGCCGTTTTTTGCTCGGCGTTTAACGTGTTAAATAGATAGGTAGATAGTTACAAAATTAACTTATTACTTACAAACTATACTACTACTCATTTAACAAGTGATACCTAACACTGAACCAAAGTTCAACTACAAAAAGAGTGCCAGATTAATCAGAATAATGATTTGAAAGCTATTTATTTACTAATGTGAGATATATAAACATTAATAGGAAACAATTATACTCCCCAGATTGATCCACTGCAACATCAGCTGTTCGTGATGTAGGTTACCGGTTGAGGTAGGCAACCAAACACTATGTTTTATAGCGTATTTTTTCGTGAAAACAATAATCCTGGGTATTTATGCACTTAGCAGTATTTTAATTACAATAATACATGTTTTTTACACTTAAAATTAATTAAATCTAATTTTAAGTTACGGAGCGAAATTTTGACATGTCACTCAACCAGTCAGATTTCCGAAGAACTACGAGCTCTGAAAAAGAAATTAAGTCCAAATATACCGTAATAATGGGCGATTTCAACGCGCGAGTTGGTAACAAGGAGAACAGGCGGAGAAACTAGCATAGGGAACCATGGGCAAGAAATGCTCGAGGAAAAATGTTCCTCAATTTTCTACACACTATATGCTACACTATATGGTATGAACACCTTCTTTAAAAAACAAGAACAGCCTTTTTTTTTTTTTTTTAGGATGGGAAATCATCAAATGACTTCTCCCACTCTGGGCGGAGCAGGAGGGAGTGTCAGACTCTTGCTGACTAAAACCCATCCATGTTCCTTCCTCGCCCTTTACGTTCCGGGGCCGCGGTATCTCTTTCGAACAGTCCCGCAACCCCGGCAGGCTTCGGCCCTTGCGGGCCCCTCTCTTCTGCTGACATCTCTTTGAGGCGCGCGTGGAACACGAACGCGCCGTCGACACGGCCTGTCGTCACTAGACGGACGGACGGCTAGCTAGCCCATAGCTAACCGTCCACAGGCCCGCATCTACGGTGGCCGGTAGCCACCACGTGGCCCCCGACGCCCGGTGCGTCTCCCGCGGCGGCCGGGAAGAGAGGCTCTCTCCCTCTCTCGTTCCGCCACCTCCTTCGCTAGCATGACTGCTTCGCAGAAGGAGGTGACGGCTTCCCATTCCGTCTCGCTCCGGACCATGGATTGAACCAGGGCCGGACGCGAGAGGTCGCCGCCGCCGATCGCTGCTACGAGGACACGGCGGTGCTCCGCCCACGCAGGGCAGACTTCCACCGTGTCCTCCAGTCGATCCTCGCAGTGGAGGCACCCGAGCGTTTCCTCCCGCCCGATTCGGTGCAGGTACCTCCCGAAACATCCGTGTCCGGTGAGGACCTGCGTCAGGCGGAAGGTGAGGACGCCGTGGCGCCTCTCCAGCCACTCCTCAAAGAGGGGACTTACCGCCACTATCGTGGCGTGCCCTGCACGGGGTTGCGACAGTCGCTCTCTCAAAAAAAAATATAGTATTGTTATATGTAACGCTAACTAATTTACATTTTACATCATTGACAGTATATAGGCATTCGGAGTTATTTGTTTTAAGGTCACATTTATAAATGTTTAGAAATGAAGACTTTATAGGAGTTTCAAATACATCAGTTAAATTATTGAAGCAATGGCCGCGACTTTCTATGTTTCCATCATTATTATCCAATCCAAACTATAATATTATAAATGCGAAAGTAACTCTGTCTGTCTGTCTTTCTGTCTGTCTGTCTGTCTTTGCTTCACGCCTAAACTACTGAACCGATTTGTGTGAAATTTGGTACAGACATAGTTTGGAACTTGAGAAAGGACATAGGATAGTTATTATTACAAAAAATAAAATAAAAATAAAATGTATTCCGGACATACAGCGCCATCTATTGGTCAAGAGTCGGCATCAATTCAGTACTGAAAATTCATCGGAAATATATTATCTGCCGGAAGTCACTATTCCACGCGAACGAAGTCGCGGGCAAAAGCTAGTTAATTAATAAAATTTCTACAACATGTTGTAATAATAAAAAAATAATATTGATTCCAAAGTGGAACGCTGGGTTAAAGTAAACAATTGAATAAAAAGTGTGTGTACTCAAAAAAAAATAAGTTTTAAAGAGAATCTCGGGCGCCAGAATACACACCATGCTTACGGATAGTTGGAGCAGCAGGCATTAAGAACCTTTCATCCGCTAGTGGGGGGCATCAATAAAAATCGACCACACAAGTAAAAAATCTATCTTTATTGCCCGTAGGCTGCTGGACTTAAAATAAAACAATAATAATTGAAGATTTCTTAATAGCGAGCATTAATTAACGGTGAGCATTTAAAGAAAAGGTTCAGTGGAATGGAGTATCGACGGTTGGTGTGGGACGGCAAGACTTCACTCAAGGGTAGCGGCATCACTATTTCAGAGTTTCTGACCAAAACACGGCACCAGGTATTTATTGCTGCCCGCAAGCACTTTAGCATCAATAACTGCTGGTCTGCAGAGGGAAAGGTCATTGTCTTGACGCCAGACAAGACACGGCGGACGATATCAACAATGGGTGAGCTTGAAACATTAATCGCGTTATTTCCCGCTTCCGCCTGCGCCGCCACTCCCGAAAACCCCGTGCCTGCAGCTTCGACCTCACCAACAGTAATATCTACATCCCCTGTTACAGCAACCCCCAAGGGGAAGCGAGTGAGGAAAGCGCGCCTCTGAGTTTGCTGGCATTTTAGTTTTGTGTAATGTCCGTGCACCTTTGATTTTTAGATTCTCGTTCTGTTGTTCTACCCTTAGCATTCACTTTTGTTTGTAAAGTCTCCTTTTATCACTATATTTTAACGTTAGCCGGTAGATGTTTATAATTTTGCTGTTTTCACAATACATTGTGCTGACATGCCGTCTGTCAGTGTCATTAACTGACGTACGTCAGTGTCGCCACGGCCATCATAACGTTCCGTTTCACAGTGCTGTAGTCTTGCTACAAATGTTGACACATGTTGTGGCTGATATTCTAGTATTTTTTTATTTTTTAATGTTTCTGTTTCCATTACGTTTGATTTTCTACTCATGTTCTACGAATTTTTCTTATAATAATTATGTTGTTAAAATCTCTTCCAACTACAGCGTCTAGGTGGTTTTATTAGTAATAGTGCTTTTTTTTCTACTTGTTGTTGTTCTGTGGAAAACAACAATAGGAGCACTTGAATAGTTTAGTTTAATAGTAGATAGTAGTTTAGTTTAGTTACACTTTGTATTCATTTATACTAATTCTTATTTATCTATATTTATATATTTCTACTTCTTGCAAACTATGATGGATGTCGACCTTGATGTTGATTTTTTCTCCTGTTCTTCCTCTTCTAGCAGTTTCCTTAGTGCAACAAGTGGTCCTTCCTCTCCACTGACTCTTAGCGATCAGATTTCCACTTTGTTTTCCCACCTTCCCAATAATCTCAATATAGCTCACATCAATGCCTAGTGTTCCTGGTCACTACTCCGATCTTCTGGCTTCCATTAACTGCGCTCACATAGATGCTTTGCTGATATCTGAGTCTTTCCTTAAACCCTCTCTTTTATCTGAACAATATGCCCTGCCTGGTTTTGTTCTTATCCGGAATGATAGAACTGGGAAGGGTGGTGGTGGGGTAGCTATTTACTTGCGTGCGGATATTCCTTTCAAGGTTGTTAGTACATCGCCATCCCCGTACTCGGGGTCAGCGGAGCATCTATTTCTTGAAATTTCCCTACATCGCGATAAAATGATACTAGGTGTGTTGTACAGTCCTAATCTTAGCATCGATTACTTTGACTCTTTTGACTCACTTTTAAATGACTTGTGTCCCTCTTATGATCACGTAGTCTTGATGGGTGATTTTAATACTTGCCTACTTAAAAATGACAGTCGAACTCATAAACTTCAATCCCTCATTTCTTCTTTTAATCTTAGTATTCTGCCTCTTTCTGCAACTCATCATTTCCCTAATTGTACCCCTTCTCTTTTAGACCTGATGATCGTCTCCAAATCTAGCAATGTATCTATCCATGGACAGCTTACTGCTTGTTTTTCGTACCACGATCTCATCTTTTTGTCCTATAAGATACGCCCTCCCAAGCGCAAACCTCAATATATTCTCCTTAGGAACTACAAGGGCATAGATCTGGAGGCATTGCTGCATGATGCTGGTGGCATCGGCTGGACGGACGTCTACGAGATTACGTCTATCGACGATAAGGTTCGTAGTTTTAACAGTCATTTGCTAAGTTTATACGATCGTCATGCCCCTCTCCGTAGAGTAAAGGTAAAGTATGTTCCAGCTCCCTGGCTTACTCCTGCTATTAAAGATGCGATGGCAAGTAGGGATAAAGCCAAGAGAAGGTTGAAACGATGTCCTTCCGAACGCAATTTATCTGCATACAAATTGTTGCGTAATCGCTGCAGTCGCCTGTGTAGAGATGCTAAGAGACGCTACTTCCACAATTCTCTCGACAATCGCAACTCTGCTGAAGTCTGGAAGTTTCTAAAAACTGTCGGCATTGGCAAGTCTCCAGTTGTTCCTAGTAATGACGTTGACGTGTGTGCTTTTTATAAACATTTCTCACTACCTCCTCTTACTTTGGACCCGCACGTCAAGTCAGCTACCTTAAATACACTTTCCGGATTGCCTGTGCCGCAGTGTCCATCTTTTAAACTATGCCCAGTGAGTGAGGATGATGTTAAAAAATCGATGTGTGCCATCTCCTCCACTGCAGTTGGCAATGACCTCCTTTGCTCAAGAATGATCTCTCCTATCCTTCCCTCTATCCTCCCCGTTTTGACTCACATTTTTAATTACTCCTTGTTCTCTTGTACTGTTCCCGAGGTCTGGAAACAAGCCCATATTATCCCTTTACCTAAAATTCCAAACCCGACCTCACCGGCCGATTTCAGACCCATTTCCATCCTCCCTTACCTCTCTAAAGTTCTTGAGCACATTGTACATCAGCAACTCGGTGACCAGTCAGATCACCAAACATTAATTCACAAACTTTTACTTGACAAGCAACGATTAGAAAACACACTATTAGTCATTTCATCAGTATACAACAACAAGTTTAACAAATAATTCACTTCGCAAAATAATTATGCCATAAACTTTTATTTAATAACGTATTATTTGACAAACAATTCATAATTTTTTCGTTTTATCTCATAAAACAACGTTTGAAATAAAGACGTTACACAAATTGATTGTGCCATTTAAAAAAAAAAAGAGAATAAACGATTTTGGTTTCCTATAAGCACAAATTTTGTGACAGAAATGAATCGCTGCAGAACCGACACCACGTAGTCTTTTCTGCCCTACCCCTAGAGTGTAATTCAAGCCCGCGTAGGCGCGGAGGGGCGAGGCGGGCCGCGAGCTGAGGAGCAGGTGGCTTTAACACTCGCCGCCGCGGCTGAGGCTGGCCGGCTGCAGCCGGCCAGCAAGCCGAAGCTGCGGTGGTGAGTGTTAAAACCCTCTGCGACGATAAGCTCGCGTGTGACCGCCGGAGCCCCGCAGCGCCGAAGCCATGACAGAAACCATGCCTGCTGCATGTTGCATGCTGCATGTTTGCATACTGCATGCTTGCTGCTTGATGGTTGCATGCTTGCTGCATGCTTGCTGCATGCTTGCTGCATGCTTGCTGCATGCTTGCTGGCCTTGCTGCTCGTTTGCTGCATGCTTGCTGCTCGCTTGCTGCATGCTTTCTAAATGCCTGCTGCTTGCTTGCTGCATGCATGGAGTATGCATGTTTGCATGTTATTGAAAAACTATGCATTTCCTTATTTTTTTCTTAAAAAAGAGTAATAAAAAAATTACTAGCCTGTAAATTATTTTGTTGAAACGTGATTTGTCCAAACGTATCTAAGTAAAAAATGAAAAATTTATAAATGAATAAATATTATCTGATGCATTTGATAAAAGAAGTATTTGCCAAATAAATGTTTGTAAAACGAATATTTTTAAAATAAAACATTTGCGAAATAAGTTGTTTGCGAAATGAATAGTATACGAAACGTTGGTTATAAAATGAAAATTTGTCAATGGACTTTTGGTAAAACATTAGTGAACCCAGCAACTCACTGCTTTCCTGTCTAGAAATGATCTTCTGCGTAATTTTCAATCCGGCTTTCGTCCTGGCCATAGTACTGTAACGGCTCTTTTAAAAGTAACTGATGATATCCGCTGGGCTATGGACCACAAGTCTCTTACTTTACTCGTACTACTAGACTTTAGCAGCGCCTTTAACTCCGTTGATTTTGACATCCTTCTTGGAATCCTTAAATCTATTAATTTCTCCTCTTCCACTATTGCTTGGTTCGATTCCTATCTTAAAGGCCGCTTGCAGCGTGTTCGTCTTGATGAATCTTTTTCTGATTGGTGCCCTCTTAGCGCGGGTGTACCTCAGGGTGGCGTTCTCTCTCCTCTTGTTTTTTCCATCTTCATTAACTCTGTCACCAGTGTCATCTCTTCCTTCTTCCATCTGTATGCAGACGACTTGCAGCTTTACCGTCATTTCTTGAGGGAAGATGCAGAAGCCGCCGTATCTGTCATGAACAAGGATCTGGACTTCATTGGTGAGTGGTCGCGGTCCTTCGGACTGCAGATCAACCCTAAGAAATCTCAGGCCTTGGTCATTGGCGGCAGGTATATGCGGAACAGGCTTAATGTTGCGTCGCTGTCTCCACTCAGGCTGAATGGAGTTCAGATTGAATACGCGAACAAGGCCAAAAACCTGGGGGTGATAATGGACTCTTACTTATCGTGGACTTCTCAGGTTGCCGAAGTTAGTCGCAAAGTGCACTACACATTTTATTCGTTGAAATGCCTCCAGAGCTTCTTGCCTTTGAAAACCAAAATCTCCCTTGCGCAAACTCTAATCCAGCCCATCATAGACTACGCCGATGCCTGTTATTTGGATGCCACCGAGGAGCTTTTAAATAAACTTGAGCGTTTGCAAAATATCTGTATTCGTTTTGTTTTTAACCTTAGGAAGTATGACCATGTCTCCAACTTTCGCAAGATACTCAAGTGGCTCCCAATCCGACTTCGCAGGAACTCTCGGATATTGTGTCTGCTTTTTAACATCCTCCATAACCCTAAAACACCATCCTATTTGCGGGAACGCTTTTCCTACTCCCGTCCCTCTGATGCACCTTGCCGGTCGCATCTTAGGAACCTCTTTAAATCCCCTCCCCACTCTACCGATTTCTATTCCTACTCCTTTACTGTTCACGCTGTGCGGTTGTGGAATTCTCTTCCGCCTGATATTAGAGACTGCCAAACTATTGCAGTCTTCAAAAGAAGAGTAAAAGAACACTATCTGTCTAATTCGCCATAGTTGCATAGGTATTTATTTTTATTTTTTATTATATATTATAATGAAGTTTCTATTTGTGTTATATATTTTTGTCTTGTATGTATGTAAGTATATTCTTAGGTTTATCGCTTGTTATATTAAAATTGGCTTTAAGTTTGTATGTATTCTATTTTCTCATCTTTTACACACTATGTCTACATCTCTTTTTATCTACTCTCCTTTCGCAGGTATGCTGGAAGAGATTTCTTTAGAAATAAGCATCACCTTTGTACCTATTTTCTATTCCTTTCTTCTTTTCTGTATACAGGGTGAATTTGAATAAATGCGACAAAATGAAATGGGAGCTTCAGTTACAGTAACATAGTTATTATAAACTGTTTTTTCTACTATCTAAATCGTTAAAAATAATTACGCGATTATCGTTTACAAAAGGTCCATTGATGTTATTATCTTTATTTAAGTACGAATTATCGGTATTCCCGTTCATAGCGGTCATTTACCTAATTTAGCCTAGTTTCTAATGTAAGTATCGCGCGACGTTGCCAAACCTCGCATGTGCGCCAGCGCTGACATCCCTTCCCGGCGACCGCGCGCCGCCCACTACCCTTCCTTCGTTCATTACAATTTTACATTTGATATTTTATACATTTTCTTGACAACACGTATTATTGTATATTTAAATTTGTCGCATCTATTCAATTTCACCCTGTATAGTGTGTACATAAATTGTTAAATAAATAAATAAAAGATGGTCATTATTTAAAGAGAAAGATGGTCATTATTGCACTTTTAGACAGTTAAAAAAATACCAAGGGCGGAAAAGACCAGCCCACAACACATGATGATCATCTCATGGGTCCTCGCAACTCAGGCGTGCGTCCCAGGTGAGTCTGGTAGGAGCCGCGCGTCCAAAATTTTAAATGGGTGGAAGGAAACACGTCATTGGGCTGAAAATATGAACAATTTTGTTAGATGAGCGTACTATCAAAAAAATATGGCGACGTACGCTTTCGCGAATTTCTATCAAATATACTACTTACTGTTTCCTTCAAAATACAAAGGGCTGTCCTCTCAATGCAGGGCAACCAAAATAATTCGATAAGAGTTTGATTCCTGGAACAATGTAATATTTGCAACGATGAGCATCAGCCATTACGCAAACACAATTTGAATTTGTATTGAAAAATACGAAGAACTCGCTTACCATTGAAATAAAACAAAATCCCATGGGGAACTATGGAGGACTACCGACAGCCACCATTTATTGGCCTAGTTAGCCGTGTCCTGCAATCCATTTATTCGGATTTATTCTCAGGCGATCCAAAACACGCCATTCTTCTAAAAATCTAAGTCGGAAAGTGTCAGTAGTCAAAGACAAACTTCAAAGCTAAGAAAAATCAGTGTGACCACTACACAAAAAAAAATATTTTAAAGCAATGAATTCGTTTTCATGAAACAGGCTTAAAAGACTCGTTACAATGTTTACTCGTAGTCAAAAACCATTTGTCTTGAGTCTGCGTCGATAAAACATAATTTTCTAGATGAAGAATTGAAATGTAGCCATTCTTACTTCTGCATCTGCGGACGAATGGTATTTTGTTTTCATTCTCATTGTCATCGTAACTTTCTAATTCGATATCATCCTTCTCTACTATTCTTCTGGCAATTTGACTAAGTGTTCGATTTCCATGTCTGACCATTCTTTTGATAGAATAAAGTTTATTTTCAAACGGATATGCATTGAAGCTTTGCAATATACCAAAACTCTTTACCTCATCGATAATGTGTGTCAGATTGTGAACATTACTGGTTACATACCCTTCACCATAATATTTACCATAATTTTCAACAAAAAACTTAAGTAAAGTATCGGCCATTGGAAGAAAATGAAAATGTTTATCATTGGAGCAAATAGTAATTGCACAAAAAAGGTCAAGAAATGATGAAAACCACTTGGATACAGTAAATCTTTCAATATTATAAAACTCAGGTAATACAAAAATGTTCGAAATTCTGACGCCTTCCAATGAGCTAAAACGTCAATAGTTCTAATAGACCTGTGTATTTCTTTTGGCAAGTGACAACACTTCAGAAACTGGGAAAAAATTGCAATATCTCTTGCACACCATTTTGTAACTTTTTTACCAAAATTACCGTCCCTCCATCCCGTGAGCAATCTTTTCATTACTCCTAAATCTATGAGGTGAAGAGAATCTCCCACAGGGAAATCTTCTGTCATATCTATTGGGAGTTCAAGCAATGGAGAATCGCACTTATGGTGCTGTCCATCAATTTTGGAGCGGAAGTCTTCGTTATTGCGTTTAGGGCAATCAATCTTAGGAAATATTACTGTATTAGACTGGTGCGAGTACTCGCCAACCACAGTACACTTTAAACATCCATGTTTTCCATTGAAGTTACACACACCTGAAAAGAAATTATCAATAGATTATACGTAGGTAAACAATATTGGTATCAGGTAGGTACAGCAAAATAGACAAAAAAAAACGATTTACCTTTAATTAGCGCTCTTGCAGGAGAGTCACAGATAAAAGCTCTAACTTTAACCTTAACTAAGAGTTCTTTTCCATCTTTTGTCATAATTTTCAAGTGGTTTTGCAAAAGATCCTTAACTTCTGCTACAAAAGATTTAAAGTATGCTTCCAGATTTGTGGGTTTTGTAATGTACTGGCAGCCAGATACGTATAATGTGCTTTTCACATGAAAATTATAAGATCCATACTTATACAGAAACGACACCATATTAAGTAAGTATGCGGCATAATGCTCTGTAAAGACAATGTAAACAAGTTACTTGTAATGAAGCCGCATCATGAAATTACTGTGCCCGCATTATTAACGTTTACGTATGCGGTTTAATGATGCCGCATATGTATTAACAGAGCAGCATACGTAATTTACTTACCCGGAACCAGGAAAAATGTATGCACTATACAAACGAAGTTATACAGCCGCATTATTTCAGTATCTAGGCTCTTTACAACAGTAACTGGTTGCCAAATCATTGTACTGACTCCGACTCATTAAGTAATGGTCCCGGTTACGTACATAATGTACGAGCATGCGTCGGGGATATGCCGATACATTTTACGCACACTAGATAATTAATAATGTCTCCGCCTACATAATCATTTACGTATCCTGGCTCATTTTACGAACTCCGTTTACTTACTGACTGTGTTCGGTGCGTATAATCTTTATGATGTCAGCCGCATCATGAAATTACTGTGGGGCACTCTTAACATTTACGTATGCGGTTCATTGATTCCGTACAGAGCAGCATACGTAATTTACTTAAACCGTAACATAAAATACAGGGTGTAAACCACCTCATCACAAAGCCGTTAGCCAAGCATTCTGTACATCAAACTAAGTAACTTTACGCAAAAAATATTGCTGGGAAACAACTTTTTTTTTTGAGCTAATAAGTCATGTTTTGTGGTAGAACTCAATGTAACGCACTTAAAACATTGTGCTGATGGATGGATTGAATAGTACGGGCCTCGTGGAGGTGTTAAAATTTTACAAAAGAAACTTGTATTTGAAAAAAAAATAGTCAAAAAGTTGTAACTTTGACCCCCCATATCTCCGTAACTAGAAGGTTCCCAGGTATGGTGTAGAACAAAAAAAATAATCGCAATGATGGGGAGAACAAGTGCCGTTCGGCTTCGTGAAGAGGTGTTTTACACCCTTTATGTATGGGCTATACGTACGACGTTATACAGCCGCCTTATTTCAGTATCCAGGCTCTTTAAAACAGTAACTGGTTGCCAAATCATTGTACTGAATCCGTCTCACTAAGTAATGCCGCAGCAAGACTTGCTTGGATAACTTAATCCAAAGCATGGAAAACCGTTGCAGGACCGATAATAACGTCATGGGTGGTTTTACTGAATACTGATTTTTCACATAACTGTTAAAAACAGAAAAATACACAAAAATAGTTTTCTTTTATTCTGGAGTGTAGTCTGATAAATGGGCTTTATAAAAAGTATATACATGTTGTATGTTACTTTTAATAAATTTTGAGTAAATTGAGTAAATCCAAAATATCCCTAGACAGTGTTGATGTGTGTTATTATTGTATGTCTACTCGGCAGGACATAGTGGAACTTGATTTATTGTTTGATCATCATTCTGTATAACCTATGCCCACAATAATAAAAAGATTTGATTTGATTTGAAGGACAATAGTATTTTTTCAAACAGTGGGAAAAATATAGTATTTTAGGGAAGTTCATGAAAATAAAAATTAAACAAACATGCTGGCGTGTCATGAATGAGTCTTCCCTTCATTACTTTATGCAGGCTTAGGAGTTTAGGACTGTCAACTGAACGACGATTTATCTACATTGTAGGTAGTTTGCGTATTTGAAAAATTCAATTCATGTTTCAAAGCAATCAGATATTTTTTTAGATTTTTTTTTACTTAGTCATCTTTTTAAATAATTTATATTTTTTTTACATTTACCAAATTTTTGTCTTTTTCATTTTTTTTTAATCACCTTTCTACAAATTATTGTTTTGTTATTTATTTAAATACACGTACAAATCAGCTAACTTTGTAACGAAAATCGATTGCTTAAGTTGACACGCGTATCCGATTACGTCATCAAGTAGGTACCGACATGGCAAATCGGCAGCCACTCTAAGGCAGCCACCGAGACCACATCATAAAAGTACTCTGTGATCACATACGTATGAGTCCGTATTTGATACTCGACTATCGCAAATGCATCATAAAGTTTTCATTCTCATCGAGTATTAAGTACTCGTACCTAGAAAACTGTGGAATAATGTAGTTAAAAAAGAACATCATTTGTATTGAATTATGGTTCAAATTCAAATGACTAACACACGATTTATTTAGGTTGGCATGGGTGCGCGTCGCGTTACTTTTAATAACATTGAAGTATGGTTCAAATTCAAATGACTGGCTTACGAATGCTATAAGCAAACACGAGTGAGCAGTAGAGATGGGCTTAAACGTTAAAAAATAATAACACTGCTAAATACTAATGCTAAAAATAATGAACAGTTAAAATTAGCAGTTATTTTTAGCAACTGTTAAATTTAGTCACAGACAGATTTTTAACACATAATTAATTCTCATTTCCTTCATACTTTTCACAGGCTTAGTCTTTATTCAAATCTCTTTATTCAAGTCTTTATTTAAATCAGTCTTTATTTAACACTAGTTAAATATTATAATAGACTATTTCCAAATTCAGCAGTTAGCACTTAGCAGTTAATTAAATGAACTCGCTCGACCTTAACATTCTAACTGTGACTGAACACTAAATACAAAATTAGTAGTTGCTAAAATTTAGCAACTACTAAATTTATTTAGCAGCTAAATAAATCGCTATGTTGAAAACTACTGCACTGTCCAGCCAGCAAGACCATTATTGTTTTCTTGTGAGTTGTGACTGCTAAATTTAACAGCTATCTCAGAACTTATTTAACAGGTGTTGACACTAAAAAAATTTAGCAGTGTTAATTTAGCAGCTTATTAATTTTAGACCCATCTTTAGTGAGCAGCAAAGCAGACTAGTAACTATGGCAACAAAATGCTATCTCGCGTACAGTACCTACACACGGCTACACATCAAGCTATACAAAACCAGTATAATTTGATCGTTCATTGTGCGAAAAGATCTAGTAAAGTGAGGCCAAGATTAACTGGTTTTGTTAGCTTGATGTGTAGCCGTGTGTACTTCGGGCTAGGTCGGTGGACTTCGATTCGAGCGGGCCGCGGGAGCCGTTTACTGCTTACAAACGCAGTGAGACTAGGTGGATCGAGTATTTTATAAGTTGGGATAGGTGCAACCTAGTCTCGTTAAATGCCTAGTGCCTGGATCTGTCCTAATTTATACGCTTCATCTCTAATAGGACCATAAGTATCGCAAGTGCATTTAACTCACAATGACGTGTCCTTGAGCTGTTACAGAGTTTTATCTGAGGGACGAAAGTTTATGAATAGATACACGATTGACGAGTACGGATGCAATTTTTGAATATGATTTTTGAAGATTTCTAGTTTGATGAAGTCAAAGATAAAGTTTGTGATAATATTTTAAGTTAGTCATAAATTGTTCAATCACATTTTATTTAGTAAGTAATATCGTGTGTAAATGTAAATATTCGCATTTTTTCTTTGAATTTTTTTTTTTACAAATGGACGCAAAAGATCGGCAAAAACCGCATCATTTGAATTGTGTATCAGAATTTGATGATGACGATTGTTTTATCTCGACTCAGCGAGGAGATGCGGGCTTGAGCTTAGCTTGGGAAATTACCGAACCGTGGTTACACAAGCTTCGCGAAATGCCAAATTTGAGGCGATGCCTAAAAAGGAAGATGGTAGAAGTTTTAAATGAACTGCTAGCGATACGCCTGGACCAAGAGACTCACGACAAAAAAATTGTAGCTTCTGTAATGGGGAAGAAAACTGTCAAATAGTTCCACGTAGAGGGCGCTGACTGTTTGTTACAAACAAACTGTCAAACTCCATAGAAATTAAACATCTTATTGTTTTGTGACTTTATTCAATATTATGGGTCGTTGTGTAGCCTTTGGATGCAAAGAAACGGGCGTTGTCACATTTCCAAGAAATTGCATGAAAAAAAAGTGAGAAAAGGCACTGAAATGAGGTGGAGCTATTAACATCACTAAAAACAACACCTCTTCTGGCAATTTCATCTGGGATTCAAGACTGTAACACACACTGTCGAAGTTGAAATTTCTGTCGTAAACTTCCAACCTGTGAAGAAACAATCAAATGGGTTATTTTCAAAAAACTTACATATTGTAACATGTAACCAATGATCACCTTATTTCGTTTATCATTAGATCATTAAAAGCAAAAATTATGTAACTGAAGTTTATTTTACAACGTAAAGAACCATAATATTGCCCAGTAAACAGCTAAAAGTCGATAAAATGTTAAATACATATAATGTATCTTTCGACAAGCTCTGCTTTCTTTCCTTGTTGCGTTGCTTTTTGTTTTTTCAATTCTCCCTTCGGCTGGGTGATACGTCAGGTAGCATACTTTGTGCAGCAACATAAATTGAGTAAAAAAAACACGCAAATACTTAAAAAATCGTTTAAACAATGCACACGTTTATGTCAAAAACTTTTGACAGGTAACAAACTATCAGCGCCACCTTGCGGTATAATTTCCGGGAAACAACCCCATTAGAAAAAGTGTCGAATGACGAAGTTCTAATGTAACCACTGTAAAAAAATTATGTGTATGGACCACCGTGGCCTGATGTGTCTGGAATGATCAGAATGAATATATTTTTGTTTTATCTCATGAGTTTTAAATAGCTCGATAAAGAAGTTAAACAATAAAATAATTCATTATTTTTCTTTTATTGACAAAATCATAATTAACGATATCTTTAAAAGTTCGTCTCTGAGACGAATGTTTATGTAAAAAAAAGACTTTTCATTTTGCCTTTGATTACAAAATATTTTAATCAATAACATAAGATCAGGCTGCATGGGCTAGATCCCAAAAAAAAAGAATAAAAGAAGCCAATAATAGAAGAAGGTCACGAAACGTTACCAAATATGGTAATGTGTTGCATCAGCCGGTGACGCCCCGCCCACCGGCGCGGGCGGTCCCCCCCCCGGCTCGCGGCATCGGTAATTCGGCCGTGCGTGGCAGTCTGATCCTGCAGTCTTCTGAGAAAAACGGAGTGATTTTGTGCTAAAACGCGTCGGAGCGTAGCCATCATGGAATTTATGGAAGAGATATTAAACGCCGGTTTAGATGAAATAATACCATTCCTTGAAGGTAGGTAAGCCAGTTTCTCGGTTTTATTTAGCCAAGATTTTTTTTCTCTGGTGTGGTTGATAGCTTTTTCACCCACAAACAACAGACAGACGTATTTTTGACAAGTAGGTAGGTAAGTATTGTTTTAGTTTTAGTAGGTTTTGTTTTTATTGATTATTGATAATTTTCCTACAAAATTTTCAATTGTGAACCGATTCTGTTGAAATTAACCAAACATTTAGGATGTATGATGACACCACAACTCACGGATCTGATGATGGCGTCTCCATCAATAGATCAACTCCAGATCCCTGTTATGTTGTAGACTGTAGTGAAGTCAGTTCCAAGAGGTCCTCAACAGTGTACAGGCAGCGCCATACAAACTTTGGCGCCGACTCGAAATTAATGTGGAGCTTAGCTGGACTAAAACGTTAATTTTTTATTTTTTTGTTACTTTTTCGTCGGTTCAATTTTTTGTTAAAAATGTTTTTTTTTTTGTTGAAAACCAGGAGACCGCCCCGAACCTGGCTCTCCGACTGAACATGTGGGCAATTATAAGTAGGTACCTACCTACCTCGTTAAAAAGAACATGCATCTATTCAAAAAAGCGTCTGAAAATCGCTATAAAATGATTAGACAAGAATATAGACATGAATTATGCATTCGACCATCAAAGACCGCCTTGATGCACAAGAGCATACTGTGCATGGCCCCTAAAATATTTAATAAATTACCAAATGGAATTAAGGATTTAAACATTATTCAATTTAAAAGCAAATTAAGACATCTATTATTGGAAAAATGTTATTATACTATTGATGAATTCCTTAATGAGAAATTGTAACTTATTTGACATTGATATTTTTATTTAATTGACTTTGTAAATTTTATCCTATTATATTCTATTATTGACATTGTATTATTATCTCCATTTCCATTCATTGTTTTATATGTATACTCAATAAATTGTTTAATGTAAGTTTTTTTTTTGTGTTTAATTGTAGGTAATTATTTTTATTTTAACATTTTGATTATTTTTTTATAATAATAACTGATAATGTAAAAGAGTGTGCACCTTTATGGTAGATTTTTGAGGAACTATTTTTATTTTTAAGATCTCATGTAAAAAATGTACCAAAAATCACACCAATAAATGAATTTGAATTTTGAATACATAACAAGTTTTGTACATGTTTGTATTTGTATTTTTCAGACAATCATATAACAACACTTGAAACTGCCATTCTGTTAAACGATGAAGATTTGAAAGAACTGATTCCAAAGATTGGCCCCAGAATAAAATTTTAAAATTGGCTACTACAACATCAAAAAGCGACCGGTGTCAATGTACTTACCTACTTGTTTACTTGTATTTTAGCTAAAATGTTCCTTTGTTTTTCTCTTGGACCGATGCCGTATACTTTTGTAATAATAATAATACATTTATTTCAGATTATTAAAATCCATAAAATAATGCATAATGCTTTGTAATAAAGCTTTTAAATTATTTTTCTAGAACCTTGAAATTAAGAATGCTAAGCTAAACGACTCAACTCAAAAAGCTGTACGGGACACTGATGTCAGTGATAATAACACTGTGAGTTACTCATAATCATAACATTACTCAGCTTGATAACAAAACGTATTTCGTCGGCCTAATTCGTTAACCTGCTAAATCAATTTATGCATAGTTTACAGTAATTGTAATACAATACTGACAGGCGGCCGTACGCTTTTTTGGTGCTCACTTAATTTTTTATTTTGTAGCTTAATTTGGTAGGTACTTTATGTTTGTGATATGGACCAAAAGCATTGTTTACACAAGGCCATCGCTAGCTGCCAGAAAATAGACGGGCGCTCTAGTCTCGCCAGCGTTGTGGCTTGGCTTGAAAAACCGGCCAAGTGCGAATCGGACTCGTGAATGAAGGGTTCCGCACCATCGTAGTAGGCGATCCCCTTTATTTTTTTTAAATTTATTGGTTGTTGTTATGGCTTTCTTATAGGTTTTCCTGTATTCTATTAGACAAAGAACTATTTATTGTAATTTTTTGAAAAGTTTAGGCCTTGTAGTTTCGGAGTTAAGGGGGGGGGGGGGGGGGAATGGTCAATCTTCGCCTATTTTCTTAAGTAATTTCAAAACTATTTATTTTAAAATTATAAAAAATATATATTTGAGATACTCATAATGAGCCCTTTCATTTGATACGTAACACGATATATTTTGCAAATCTTTTTTTTTTTCGTTTTCTTGTTTATCCCCAAAAAGTAGCTTTGGGTAATTGATGTACATACGTGTACCAAATTTCAACTCGATCGGTCCAGTAGTTTCAGAGTAGATGACTGTGACAGACGGACAGACAGACTGACACTCGAGTGATCCTATAAGGGGTTCCGTTTTTCCTTTCGAGGTTCGGAACCCTAAAAACTGTTAAGACAAGGCCAATACCAAGCCATCGCTGTGATTGGCAGCCAGCGATGGCCTCATGTAAACCTTGCTTTTTTTTTCGTTGTAAAATCATCGAATGAGTCCTCCCACCCAGGGCAGGGAGGGATTGTCAGACTTGTACTGACTAAAATCCACGGTGTCCTTCGATAGCCCTTAACGTTCCGGGCTCACGGTGATGAGATAAGTCCCGCGACCAGTGTAAACCTTGCTTAAGATATCATTAAGATATGACCGGGTACCTATGTATGTTTGTAATAATTCTAAGATTACGTTTTTCTTTGTTTCAGGTATTGAACCTATTTTAAAATGTAATGTTATTTTCTTTAGTCAAAGTTAGTGTGCTAGTAGAAACGTAGTTTAGGTGTATTGTTTACCGGGGTTGCGGGCTGTTCGCCGGGGTTGCGGGCTGTTCGAAAGAGATACCGCGGCCCCGGAACGTAAAGGGCGAGGAAGGAACATGGATGGGTTTTAGTCAGTAAGAGTCTGACACTCCCTCCCGCTCCGCCCAGAGTGGGAGAAGTCATTTGATGATTTCCCATCCTAAAAAAAAAAAAAAAAAGGTGTATTGTTTAACCAGCAAAAATGTTATTAAAACCTGTATTATTACAACTCGTATAGTTATGCAGGCCATACACCATCAATTCGATTGTCTAATGGGCATGACACTGCCGATGCCGATTGGATTCAATCGAGTTGACCGTATGTGGCCGTGGATCGGCAGGCAGGACAGATCGAATTGACAGAACAATCAAAATTCAATTCTTTTGGCTGGCTGGATCATGCCGATTGGACCGTGTATGGCAGTGGGCGATCGATCGTATGATTTTCTTAACCGGCTTCAAAAAAGAAGGAGGTTCTTAATTAGATTGTTTATATTTTGTTTTATCATTATTTGCGCGTATCTTCGATATGTATAGACCAATTTTGTTTTTTCTTTTTCTTTATTTGTCCGATTGTACAGTTAGAATTAATCGTGTGTGGTGTAGGTATATGGACGAACTGCAAGATTGGATCCAATCAGCAGTATCATGCCCATTGAACGATCGAATTGAACGTGTATGGCCTGCATTACTAAGTAGTATATATTTAGTATTCAATAGTATTTAGTATTTATCATTAGCTAGCTTAACTCGATAACTGCGCGGCATTTAACCGACTTTAAAAAGGAGGACGTTCTCAATTCGTCGGAATCAGCTGGAGTGTTGCCTTTAGGGCGCTATGGGAAAAAAGACTTAGAAACTTTTTTTTTTTTTTTTAAATCGTTTACCGATGACTTTTTTCCTCTTATTCGATTTAGGGCACATATAGTAACATGTTTAAACTTATTTTTTTTTTTTCGTTAAATGCATTTTTACTGAGTTATATCGTTTTTCGATCATTGTCCCCATTAATTTATGTCATGGGTATGATGTATCCCCGACTCACAGTTATTTAATTATTATCACGATATATGTATGTGGAAGTGCATGAGCGAATGTTTGTTTAATCTGTGGTCGTATGAAAGGAAAGAATGAGATGAAGTATGTGTGGGGGAAAGGGAAAACAGGACTATGGCGGACTGTTCTTTCAAGTGCTTGTATCGCTCTCAGATATTTTGCTGAATAAAAGTCAAAGTTGAAGATTTCGGCCTTTAATTTATCCCAAAGTCCTACAATTGGGGGCTCGTCCGGGATAAATACAAGAAACCTGTTTCGACACGAAGATTAGCGGGCTACGACGTAGGCGAAATACGCGAGCACGCGCAGGCGCCATAGTGCCATAGTCATCTCACGGGTGTGTGGTCGATTTGAAAGATTCCGACAGACATGCCTAAAGACGGAAGACGAAAGAGCCGGCAAGATGATTTTGCCGAGAACGACGAACACAGGGAGAGCCCGGTGAACATGTTGCAGATGACGGCGGACTTGGTTCCAAAGTTCAGTGGCACCGACAGTACCTACCCTGTGGCGAACTGGATCAACGACGTGGAGAGCAATGCGGAGATATTCGTGTGGTCTCCTCTGCAGCAGCTGCTGGTGGCACGACGATCTCTTACGGGGACAGCGGCGCTGTGGCTACGTGCAAAACGAGCTTTCAAGAGTTGGGACGATTTAAAAGCGGCTGTACAACGAGAATTCCCTGATACAGTGGATATAAAAACCATCCATGAGCTTATGAGTGCAAGGAAAAAGCAAGCGAAGGAAACTTGCCTTGATTACATGTTTGTGATGAAGGAGTTAGGCAAAAGGGGAAAAATGGCTGACTATGTCGCTATAAAGTATATAGTGGACGGAATTGAAGATGTAGAAACGAACAAAGTGATGTTGTATGGTGTAACTAGTTACAAAAAGACAAGCGTATTCGTTGTTATGGCTGCGGCGAGCTAGGGCATGCATCCTGTGACTGTCCTCACAAGAGTAAAGGCTTAAAGTGTTTTAAGTGCAACGAATTTGGCCATGTTGGATCAACATGCACGAAGACGAACAACGAGACGATCGTAAACAATCGGAGGGCTTCGGCAAGCGGTCGGCACGAGCGTCAGGATCGGCAACCCAACAACACGTCAACGAAGCGGGCGATGTTCGGATCGGTGGCAAAGGATACCGATACAGTTGGTGAGGGTGGTGCCAATGCTGAACGAGACCGAGAGCGAGAGCGAGTGGTGAACGAAAACAACTCTAGCAACACTGCGGCCAACGGGAAAATAAACGCCGGAACGAACGAGATTGTCTACGAGTATGACAGTGACAGCGACCTGTCACTCAAAAGTGTGGTAATGCAAGTCAACAAACAAAATAAACATTGTAAGTCGAGGAAGCCAATTTTACTAGTGAAAATCGCCGGACACAATGTAAACATATTGATAGATTCGGGGAGTGATGTGAATATACTATCGACGGGAGTTTACAATGCGATCGGAAAGCCGGAATGTGTTAAAGACGAGCTCACTTTGTCGGGTATTGGTTCCGCGACCGTACGATCTTTAGGAAAGTGCAAGTTAGATTTAAATGTTGATGAACAGTGCTACCAGAATGTTACATTTCATATAATATCTAGGAAAAGCATTCCATATGATGCTATACTCGGGCAGGAATTTCTTGGCGACGTTACAGTGGTGATGGAGGGAGGTTGTGTCAGGTTTGTGTGCAAGGACTGGCTTCAGCTGGGTTGTTATGTGAGTGAGGTGTGTTTATATGATTCTGTTTTAGGTCACATCACCGACCCGGCACTACGACAAAAGGTCATTGAGTGTGTGGAGAATTATAAACCCAAACAAGTCAAGGAGTCACCCTTACAACTGAAGATCATACTTAAAGATGACATCCCTGTGGCGCAACAACCTCGTCGATTGTCAATCAAGGAACAAGAAATAGTGGAACATCAGGTATCCGAGTGGCTGGAAAATGGAATTATCAGGGTAAGTTATTCGGAATATAGTAGCCCTCTTGTACTAGTAGTAGAGTATGTGTTGTGACTATCGGAAAATAAACAGTAAGATGGTAAAAGATAATTTCCCATTGCCAGTGATTGAAGATTTAATAGACAAATTAAAGGATCCCAAGGTATATAGTGTAATCGATCTAAAAAATGGATTCTTCCATTTAAAAGTTAGTGAGGAGTCAATTCACTTCACTTCCTTCGTGACACACCATGGTCAATTTGAATTCTTGCGTGCCCCTTTCGGATTGTCTATTTGTCCGAAGTATTTTATGAGATTTATAACCATAATATTTAGAGACTTGTTAGGTAAGGGTGAAGTTATGATATTCATCGATGACCTATTAATTCCAGCAAGTGGTGAGCAACAAGCACTCCAGAGGCTTAAAAATGTACTTACCATTGCAGAACAATATGGATTAGAAATAAACTGGAAGAAGGCGAAGCTCATATGTCATGAAATTGAATATTTGGGTCATTTAGTTAAAAATGGTGAAGTCAGACCCACTCCGGAGAAGACAGATGCAGTAAGAAGGTACCCTTTTTTTTTTTTTTTTTTTTTTTTATAAGCGGTGAAAAATGCCTGACGCATACCGCACCGTCCGGGGAGACGGTTTGGTTATGTGGGACTTGCACCCACTAAAAAACACCGCCGTGAGCCTACTGTCGCCTTTGCGGATGGGCCGCGAGAACTGCTACGCATGACGTTCGCGACCCAACCAGCGCAGCCCGTCTCCGGGCACCAACTCCTTCGGCGATGTCCGGGCTCACCTGAGACATCGCCTCCACTCGTGAGGGCCGTGCAACGCGACGACGATAGACTCCCCGATCTATCGCCCGCTGGCACCTCCTAGGGCGGTATCAGGTCGCCATGGCGCCTTCTCCGCCGCCCTGTCCTCCTGCGACGAATCGCGTCAGCGAGGGAGTCTTCCTCCCTGACGCGCTCCGCCGCTTCCTTCTGCGAGATGACATCCTCGCAGAAGGACGCCACCGCCTCCCATGACCCCCTGCTGTCGATCATGGCCTTGGCCACGGCTGGCAAGGAGAGGTCCGCCCCGATTGCTGCTGCGAGAGCACGGCGCTGCACCTCCCAAGCAGGACAATGCTCGAGGGTGTGAAGCGCCGTATCCTCGCTGCAGCCGCACTGGTGACACACGGGAGTCGCCTCCCGTCTAGCCACTTTGTGCAGGTATTTGCCAAAGCAGCCATGCCCCGACAAAACCTGCACCAGGCGGAAGGACAACGTCCCGTGTCGCCTCCGCACCCATTCCTCTAGGATCGGCTGGATAGCCCCCACTGTCCAGTGACCTGCACTGGGCGTCTCCAGCCTAACCTTCCAAATCCGCAGGGTTTGGGCTTGGGCCTCGTTACGCCACCTCGTGACCAGCTCAGGCGGTGGGCGTCTGCCACTCTCCGCCTGCAGGTCCGCGCCACGCCAGTAGACCTCGGCGAGCACCTGCGCCTCCAGATCCCACGGGGGCGTGCCCGCGAGGGCACACGCTGCTTCCGCAGATACAGTGCGGTATCCGCGTACGACCCTGACTGCCATGACTCTTTGCGGTCTTCGCAGAAGAGCCTTATTTTGGGCAGACAGGGACCCCGCCCACACCGGGGCCCCGTAGAGCGCCATCGAGCGGATCACCCCCGTGTAAAGCCGTCGGCAAACGACGTTCGGTCCCCCCAGGTTCGGCAACAGCCGGCTGAGGGCGGATGCCGTGCCGATCAGCTTCGGCGCAAGCTGAGCAAAGTGCTCGCCGAAGTTCCACCTCCGGTCCAAAACCAGGCCCAGGTATCTCATGCTTGCCCGCACCGCTATTGACGCACCACCAATGGCAAGGTGAGCGTCAGCCGGTGGCCGGCGTCGGGGTGCATGAAATACCAGGGCCTCGGTCTTCTCGAGCGCCACCTTGAGGCCCAGTGCCTCAATTCGCCCCACCATTAGGGACGCGCCCTCGACAGCCGAGCGTGCCGCTTCTTCGTAGCTCCCTCCCCGGGCCGTGACGAGAGTGTCATCGGCATAGCAAATGACGCCCTGCCCGGGGGACAGCAAACATCGCAGTGCCCAGTCGTAGCCAATGTTCCACACGAGCGGACCCAAGACCGACCCCTGTGGAACACCGCACATGATGGCCCTGCGCACAACACGGCCGTCGCATCCCTCGTAGCAGATGAAACGACCCTGCGGGTAGTCTGCTACCAGCTGCCTCAGGTAGATGGGCACCTGATGGTAGCGGAGCGCCTCCTCGATGCAGCTGAATGGCAGGGTGTTGAACGCATTGGCTATGTCTAAAGACACCGCCAACAACACCCCACCCTGTGCGACCGCATCCGTCGCCTCTGCCTTGAGCCGCAAGATGGCGTCCACTGTCGAACGCCCTGCCCGGAATCCGAACTGGGCGTCCGACAAGTTTGGGCCAGCAGCCTCTAAGTGCCGGATGATGCGGGTAGCGAGAATCTTCTCTAGCATCTTCCCCGCCTCGTCCAGCAAGACAAGTGGCCTATACGCTGATGGAGACTCCGGGGGGCGCCCCGGCTTTTGCAGCAGCACCAGTCAACCCTCCTTCCAGGCCTTAGGGAACCGTCTCGATGTCAGACAAGCGTCAAACAGCTCCCTAAGCCTGTCTCCCAGGGCCGCTTCCAGAGCCAGGGCCAGCGCCCTTGCAGGCACCCCGTCTGGGCCAGGGGCAGTCCTCTTGGACCGCACCCGCAGAATTGCTGCCTCCATCTCCGCGTCGGAAATTGGGGGAGTCTCCATCTCCGCATCTTGCTCAGACTCTGCATCGGCCATGGTCGGGGAAGGGTGATCCGCTCGATCCGGGAAGAGTGTCTCCACGACCCTAACGAGGAACTGAGGCTGGAGGGTTTCCGTCAGTGGGGGGCCTTGGGTGCGAAGCTTCTTCCGCGCTGCACGGTACGGACGCCCCCAGGGGTCCCGGTTGAGATCCTCCAGTGCCTCCGTTCTTGACTGCTCCTTCTCTCGACAGATCGCCAACTGTAGAGCCCCTCGGGCATTACGGTATGCCTCATACAGTCGGGACTGAAGGGTCTCCAGCTCTTCGTCACGGCGGCGCAGCCTGCGCACCTGTGAGTAGGTCCTCCGGGCAATTATACAGGCCGCACGGAGGTCTGCTATCTCCTGGGACCACCAGTAGACCACCCGCTTTTTAGGTTGTCTTCGGGAGCGAGGCATGGCTGCATCGCACACAACTGTCATGGCGCGGCGAAAGCAGTCAGCCTCGACATCGACTCCCTCTGCAGCAGGCGGTAAGGGCAGCCAAGCCTGTACAATGGCTGCTTCCTCTAGGAGGTCACCGTCAAGCCGCTTCAACGCCCACCGCGGGAACTGCCGAGCGTCAGGTCGTGGAGACACTGTTGGGCCCGAGGAGGTGGAGACATCCATACAGATGTACAGGTGATCCGATAGCGTCTCCACACTCTCTAGGACCCGCCAGCCCTGAACCCGTGTTGCGACAGCAGGGGTAGCGAACGATAGGTCCACTATAGACCCCCCATGCTGCCGAACGCACGTGTTAACGGAGCCCCTGTTTAAAAGACAGAGGCCTGCAGATGCCGCCCATTCCTCGACCGCTGCCCCTCTGACATCTGTCCCGGGGGACCCCCACGCGCTGGATTTCGCGTTGAAGTCCCCCATTACGATGACGTGGGACGGCATCATTCGTCGAACCGAGGTCCCGAGGTGGTCCAGGAAGTCCTCAAACTCCGCTAAGCTCCTGTTTGGGGAGAAATAAACTCCAAAGAGAATTATGTCCCCCCAGGTGGCCGCAACAAATCCTCGACTCCTCTCTCTAATTGAAAGTGGCGCCGAGGAGCTGATAATAGCGACAAGGCCGTCCATGTCACCTACCCAGTTAGGGCGATCTGGGATGAAATATGGCTCCGCCACTACGGCCACACCAATCGAGCGCTCCGCCATGGTCTGTAGAACCAAGTCCTGCGCGCCGGCGCAGTGGTTCAAGTTCGCTTGGAGGAGAGAATGATTACGTACCGGGTCCATAATTAGTCCGTAATCATTATCGCCCCCTGCGACGGCTCTTCCGATCGCACTGCGCTGGAAGTGGTGGACTCCCTGGTAGATCGGACTGGTGGCTTGCAGTCCTTTCTGCCGGCGGCGTGGTTAGCCGGTCGTCCCGCCGCCGCGCACAGTAAGCAGTGTGGGTTGGCGGAACACGCAGATGCCAGATGCCCCGGCACACCACAGCGGAAGCAGTGCTTGCTTAGGTCGACGCCTGAGTCACACTTCCGGCATACATGACCCAACCCCCAGCACATGTAGCACCTCATTGGCCGAGCGTCCAGAACCACGACCCTGGCAGAGCTCCAACCCACCAAGAGCCGGCCGGCGTCAGCCAGGTGCTTGGCCACTGCGACGGGGCACTGGGTCCAGACAGAGCTGGCGCCTCCCGGGCCAGGTCGGATTGGACCGACTCGGACCGCATCCGGAGAGCAGCCAGTCTTACGTGCGATCGCGTACTGCACGTCCTGCCCAGTCACAGAGTCGTCAAGGCCCGAGATGCGCAGTTCAGCGCACTTCGTCGGCCTGGAGACCCTGACCTCCTCTGCGAAGACCGCTCGCAGTTTTTCTGCGACACGGTCTGCCCCCGCAGTACCTTCGGCCCCTGGAAACTCCAGCATGCGGGCACCGGTTAAAGCCTGTCGGAACCTGACATCCGTTATGCCAAGCTCCTCCAGGTTCACGGCTTGCCTAGCCTTGGTGAGGACGGCCGCGTATGTGACGCCCCTCTCCACTGCTTCCGGCTGCAGGGTGAGCACTACCGCAGCGGACCTTGGCGCACGGAGACCTCGCTTGGCGTTCTTGCCCCTCTTGGGCCTGGACCGCTTGTTTCCCTGAGCGGCAGGGACCGCCGCAGCATTTTGAGGTGAGGAAGGAGAAGTACCTTTGTTCTTCTTCTTCTTCTTCCCATTCCTCTTCCTCCTCACCACCTTCTGCCAGCCCTCACTGGCAGACGCCGATGGGTCTGCATCGGGGACTCGCGTGGTCGCCATTGGAACGGATCCACTCGGAGGAGCTTCCCTCTGCGTCTCAGGCACTTGAGGAGACACCTGAGGGGCCACGGAAGGCAGTCTGTTGCCTGCGCCGCCAGCGCCACTAGCAGCAGCAGCTGCATTTCTGCGGTCCGCTGCCAGAGGCGGACGAACGGTCCTCGCTGGCAGGAGGCGGTCCTCGATGCCCGCAAACCGAGCATCAATCATTTTCCCGATCTGGGAAACGATGGCATGCACCTGCATCTCGCTCATTGGTGGCCTTTGCTGGTGGGACTTCTCAGGAGCCGATGAACACCTGGAAACTTGGGCTCCACCTGCGGCGGACCTTCCGGTCGCACCCGGAGACCCACGACTTCCTCTCGAAGAGCCACCATCTCTTGACGGAGGGCATCGACCTCCTTTCGCAGTCGCTCGTTCAGCAGGTGGAGCCGTCGGGTCTCCTCACTGGAGCTCCTGCTGGCGAGGCCCTCTATGGCCAGTCTAACCCGCTCTGCTGCCTCTCTGATGGCCCGCTGGCATGTACCCTTTAAGTTTTTGGACTTCCGAGTGGTATCCAAAACCACCTCGATGTCCATTAGGGCACTTTTTTCAAGTTCCTCTGCAGAAGCAGAGGAATAGTGCTCCATGCGTGGAACCTCAGCGCTGACAGGCGCATCCGCACTCTCCTCTACAACCCTGTTGACGGCCACTTGGCATGCCGGCGACTCGCTTCGGCAGTCCGACTCACTCTCTTCAGAGAGTGAACCACGTGGGGTACCGGTTCGGAGGAACCTACCCCTCCCATCTCGGGCTGGTCTCCGCCCTCTACTTGTCGTCGCCTTAGAAGGTACCTTCCGAGGTGGCAACATCTCCTCGTTTTCGTGAGGCCGTTTGTGAGGTCCCGGAGATGCGAGCATTTCGGAAATACGACCCGACAACTCAGCATCAAGGCGACCCGTATCTCGCTGGCCACTTACCTCTACCATAGTGGTGTCGCTGGACAACGCGCCGTCCACTGTTCTGTGCGCTGTATCGTCGGCCTCCGACAACACATTCGCCCTCTCAAGAACCACGCCTGGTTCTGCTGGAGCCATTGCTCCCGTCCTCTGTGACAAGTAAGAAGGTACCCTAGATCAACCACTACCAAGCAGGTACAAAGTTTTCTTGGATTGACTTCATATTTCAGGAAGTATATACTGAACTATGCATCTATAGCCAGACCGCTGACTAACTTACTGCGGAAGGATGTCAAATTTAAGTTTGAGGAAGAGGAATGCACTTCTTTTGAGGAATTGAAGAGGAGTCTGGCGAGCAGCCCAGTTTTAATTTATAATGCTGATTTACCTACAGAGTTGCATACAGATGCATCATGTGTTGCTCTATCTGCAATATTGTTACAGCTTCACCCAGAGGGATTGCATCTAGTATATTACATGAGTAGAAGAACCAATGATGCCGAAACCAGATATTCTAGTTATGAATTGGAAGCCCTAGCCATAATAGAGGGAGTGAAAAATTTAGAGTGTACTTGTATGGTTGTCACTTCAAAATTGTTACCGATTGCCAAGCATTCCAGTCTACCCTGAAGAAAAAGGATTTGTCAGCCAAGGTTGGACGTTGGGTATTATTTTTGGATCAGTTTGACTATGTGGTGGAGCATCGTGCTGGGTCAAGAATGAGGCATGCTGATGCACTGAGCCGTAATCCCTGTATGGTTGTGACAACCGGTAGTCTGAGAGAGCAAGTAAGATCAGCCCAACAGAATGATGAAGGTCTAAAGGCTATCCATGATATTTTGATGAATGATTCATATTTGGACTATTGGATTGATGATGGCCTCCTGTATAAAGGGGAGCAGAAGCTGCTGGTTATACCTAGTTCATTGGAGAAAGAAATCACTAAGCAAGTTCATAGTAATGGCCACTTTTCAATTAAAAAAATGAAAGAACTTGTTATGAAAGATTATTACATCAAGGATTTGGACAAGAAATTGCAAAACTTTATTGTCACTTGTATACCATAATTACTTGCTACCAATAAGTCAGGAAAACAGGAAGGCTATCTTAACCCCTTGGAAAAGGAAAGTGTTCCATTACATACTCTCCATGTTGATCACATTGGGCCACTGACTGAAACCCGGAAAATGTACAACCATATACTTACTGTCGTGGACGCATTCACGAAATTTACCTGGATATTTCCAACAAAAAGCACCACCAGCAAGGAGACAATGGATAAAATGAAAATACATCAACAGCATTTCGGCAATCCATCTAGGATTATCACTGACCGTGGAACTGCCTTCACTAGCAATGAGTTCCAAGAATATTGCAGGGAGGAGAACATCCAGCATATCCTGATCACTACTGGTGTACCCCGAGGAAACGGTCAGGAGGAGAGGGTGCATAGAACTATTATAGCAGTATTAACAAAATTATGCATAGAGAATCCTACATTATGGTATAGACATGTGAGTCATCTGCAAAGGAGTTTGAATAGCACCTTTCAGCGCAGTATCAACACTTCTCCATTCCATCTTATGGTCGGTAAAAACATGAGATCAAAGCAAGATTTGGAAATGGTTCAATTACTTAATCAAGAGGCAGTTGAGCAGTACAACGAGGACAGGGAGGAACTGAGGATTAGAGCCAAGCAGCAGATTCTTAAGGTGCAGGAGGAAAACAGAAGAACTTTCGACAGGAATAGAAAACCCAGTTCTAAGTATGAAGTTGAAGATCTTGTTGCCATTAAAAGAACACAGTTTGGGACTGGCCTTAAATTAAAACCTAAATATTTAGGCCCGTATAGAGTTGTTAGAGTAAAAGGTAATCACTACTGTAACAGATGTCAAACTCAATTTGCTGTCAGTTTTCTATTATTGATGCGAGTATGTAACCATTGATAGGTGGGATTTATAGTAGACTATTTTAATATTTTTGGTTTGTAATTGTAAACAAATAACCACCTCTAGACTAGGATTGGTGCACTCGTTCTTATCACTGTTTGTTTAAGGAAATGGGAACTTTGTAGTTAATTTAATGATAAGTTGTCTAACGTGGTTCATGTTAGAGTTGAATTGTTAATTTCTTTATTACATTGTCAAATATTATAATTAGAACATAAGCTGGTTTAATAAGGGACTGTGTGTGGGTTGTGCACTTGTGGCAGTTAACGTGAAAGGTAGTAGTGAATCAAATGAATGACAGGGGTTGTATGGATGTGTCTGAGGACAGACATGATAGCAGGACGGCCGAATGTGGGAGTGCATGAGCGAATGTTTGTTTAATCTGTGGTCGTATGAAAGGAAAGAATGAGATGAAGTATGTGTGGGGGAAAGGGAAAACAGGACTATGGCGGACGGTTCTTTCAAGTGCTTGTATCGCTCTCAGATATTTTGCTGAATAAAAGTCAAAGTTGAAGATTTCGGCCTTTAATTTATCCCAAAGTCCTACATGTAATTATTAAAAAAAAGTAAAAAAATCTTCAAAGTTAAATTACTTGAAAAATATGCATTTTACGAAAAAAGTGTACAAAGCCTAAATTGTTTTTACGGGTATCCTTAGCATATTTACCTATGAACATAATAATAGTAATAGATACTAATATCATCACGTATTGACATCATAATTGTGTGTCAAAGAGAAAAAGTCGTAAAATTGGCGCCGTAGGCCCAGCGCACACCGCTGGAGGCGCAGCGGAGCGCAATTGAAGATAACAATTTAATATAAACCTTAACTACCTTGACATACGGTCAATATAAGAATAAACTCGCACGCGGTGCTCGGAGCGCCCTCAAGCTACTACAAGAGCATGCGCGCGACTGCTCTAGTCGCCGCTGCGCTGCTCTGCGCTCCGCCGCACTACCCCGCGCCCGGCTGGCTGGCGGTCACATGCCTGGCGAGTTTTAACTAGCGTGGTTGTGTGTTGAGCAAGATCATGGACGAGGAAAAGTTAATTAACTTAGTGCAAACATATGTATGTTTATTAGTGTTGCCCAAATGCAAGACCAAGACGAGACCTTAGCCAGTCTTGGTCTTGGTCTTGCGTCAATACACCTGGTCTTGGTCTTGGTCTTGGTATTGCGCTCTCAGTCTTGGTCTTGGTCTTGGTCTTGCAGCAAGAGTCTTGCGAGACTACTACTTAGACTAGACTAAACGAAAAACGGACGAAACGTCGGGCTTATATTAAAGGTAAAATTCGCGATAAATACTAGTTTACATATATTTCATAATGTAGACTAGACTACTTGCAAATACCTATTAGTCTATTGCTATTTACATACATCTTCACCTTGAAGAATTTAATTTTATCCTCTTGTGCCAACCCTACCAAGATAGGTAACAATTTTGTGTGCCTCTGTCCGTACTCTGTGGCGGCGCATGCAGCGCTCAAACAGTGTCAAATGCTGTGTGATACACTTGTTGCAGTCTTTGATACACTGCGGCGTCTTTGTCGGTAAATGATCAAATAATTAGGTACATAATACACCGAGCGACCAACGGTTTATTCGCGGAACGTCAAATTTTCCCGATCAATCATGAACCTTAATGCTTTAGCGATAAAGTTGAAAATCTGTTATAGAAATTTGGCAGATTGTAGTAGCTTGATGTGCTGGCATCTGTTCCATAACATTGGCTGGTCTAAAACCTGTTACTAGCCTAGCCTACTCGACTCGCTGTTAGTTTTAAATTTTGCTGAATAGAAGAATAACATAAACTTTGAAACATAAGTACCTACATTATGTTTACCAACCTATACTAACGTTATATCTGCACATTAGACAAGCATAATATAATACTATAGGTAGATATACCTAAAAGGTATGAAATGAACTTTGCCAGAAAATTATGTTAGGTAAGTACGTTTTTATCACATGGGAACATAAATTTGTGAGTAAAACGCTAACTTCTTAATAAATAGTCGAAATATAAAAATCAATACAATGCCTTTTAGTGTAATGACGATACGGTTTTGATACTGGGGAACGTCTATCACAATTGGGATTGGAACCCTACTATATAACGCCCAAATCTCAGTTTGACTTAACTGCGAGACGCAAGAGTCTTGCAGGCTTAGTCTTGTCTTGCTCAAATCTTGCAGGGTTCAGTCTTGGTCTTGGTCTTGCTACAATACGTCGGTCTTGGTATTGGTCTTGGTCTTGCAAAAATGCAAGAACAAGACCAAGACTGCAAGACCAAGACTGATTTTGGGCAACACTAATGTTTATACGATGTATCGTCACGTCATTACAGTGATAAAGTAATGAAAACGAATGCGTGGGAGGCGATAAGTAAAGAGATGGGTAAAACAGGTAAGATTTATTAATTCATTTTCATAAAAATTACGACTCAAATAGCTCGTTCAACTATATCGTTCTGCCAATGAAGTGATCCCGACGGCGAATTAAAGTATTGTTTGAAATTGTCACGAATAGCCATAATATTTTGTAGTTGTAAATTGTCATCATCATGTGAGTGTACATTATGTAATAAAGTATGATTTCGACCACGATGTGATTTGTCTTGAAGAATCATTACTGGATCACTATCAATTATGTAGTTATGCAAACATGTGCAAGCCAGAATAATAGAATGTAAGTGTCTTGGTTGAACTTTTAGGCTTCTCTCAAATATTTCAAATTTCATTGTTAGGATCCCAAAGGCGCTTTCTACCGTTTGTCGTGACCTGCTCAAGCGACGATTAAAAACTTTTTTATCTCGATCTCCTATGAGTTGATTGCCAGGATAAGGTCGCATAATGTTTTTCGATAGCGGAAATGCTTCGTCTGCTACGAAAACGTGAGGTAACGAGACATTCGTACCTGGTAGACATTTATTTGGCGGTATGCGAAGTGTTTGGTTCTGCAGTTTTTGACCCAACTTAGAATTTGATAAAATACCACCGTCGCTGTTACGACCAAATGCGCCGCAATCCACAATAATAAATTTATATTTTGCATCCACAACAGCCAAGAGGACCGTGCTGAAGAATTTTTTATAATTGAAATATTGGCTTCCACTTTTATGAGGCGATCTTATAGCGACATGTTTGCCGTCAATGGCTCCTATACAGTTTGGAAAATTCCAAATACGTCTGAAGTCTTCTTCTATTGCTGCCCAAGACTTTTCAGTAGGTTTCGGCATCACAATAGGACGTAGTACTTTCCAGATAATGGCGCTTGTGTTGTGAACAATTGCGCGGACAGTAGAGAATCCAACGCGAAAATTGTGAGCAAGCGCCTTAAAACTGACGCCTGTAGTTACAAATCTGAAAGAAAAATAATAAATTTATTAATGTTAAATTGTTCAAAATTTTATAATAATAATAAGCATTTATTTCGGACTATTACCGTCCATAAAGTCCATAGTACAAACTAAAACTTAAACTTAACTTAAATTTAAACTTGCATAAAAGCTATTTCGTCGGCTTGAAGGTAAAACTCATTAAGTACATCTAAATTAATGAAACAGTGTTGTGTGGTAAATTTTATAAGGATTTAAGAAGCATTCCAATGCATTTAGTAAGTTTTACCTTTGTTATACCATATTTTTAACTACAGAAATACTAATATTGGTAACACAAATACACTAACACCTTTTTTTTAGTTGCAGTATGTAAAAAAAATTGGAAGAAATTGCGAGACAACTACCGAAAAGCATTAAAGTTGAGAAATGACAGAAGTGGTGCCGCCGCTGGTGGGAAACGTCGCCCAATTAGGTACGAAAAGGAATTGGAATTTTTAATACAGTTTCTACAGTCACCAGAGGACCAGCAACAGTCTAATCTCGATTCCTCCAGTGAGGACACACAGAGTTTTGGTATATTGTTTCCGGAATCACCTCAACCAGGATCACGAACTTCAAACCATTCACAGTTAAAAACTTCAGAAATACTGGAACGCTACCTTTCTATTAAAGAATTAGAATCAGAAAAACATCCCATAGATATTTTCTTTTCTTCCATGGCGGCATCAGCAAAAAAATTATCGCCGAGAACACAAGCCCAAATAAAGCAGGACGTGTTAAAAATTATAACCGATGCAGAAATTCGTGAATATGACAAGCAAATGAAAAACTCTACTAGCCAAGATAACCAAGAAGAGAAATACGTATGTAAGACAACTCAGAAAAACGGCAGCTTCAGGATTATATATGTTTATTAATCACTGTATCAACGTCTACAAACTCACAATCAAATCAGTTTATCACAATCTCGCATACAATAAATTATAATATTTCCGTTACTCAACAATATTTTAAACTTCCAACGAGCAACGGTCAATCAGGCAGAGGTTCCGCTATATGAACTTCTTGAGTCGACGATCAGCGATGGAATGATCAAGCCTTGGCTGCCCCGTAAGCACAACGGTTAGTGGGAGGGGTATGGTGTTGCCAACGCTTAACGGTGTTGCTAGTTAAATGTACACAATACCATTATATTTTGTAACAGCTCGGCCATCCGTTCGCCAACGAGTGCCTTCGTTGTGGTAATTTTGCAAGTACAATTAAGAAAATAACATTTTAAATCGAAAGTAAATACTTAACTACTTCAGACATCTAATACCTACTTACATTCAATATTTTATTTGGCTTCTGTTAGGTTTATTTATCTATTTACATCCCTAAATTTCTCACGTTATTATTTGTATCAATACAAAACAAAAATAAACTATCTTTCTATTTGTTTAAAATACATCTTAAGAGGCAACGTATCAGTATCTCACAATCAGACACCATTATCGAATCCATATTTAAGTTATTTTTATTACATTACATCCAAAATCCCCGGCACATCACTGTGCCTAGAAAAATAGTCTAGAAAGCAAGCACTTATCCTCTATTCAGTTTTAATATAAAAATCAACTAATCGGGCAAGTTCAGTATTTCACTATAAAACATATCGAATAATTTTGTAACTATATTAATTAATTCAAAACTTCACTACTGCTTACATCATAAAATTATGTTTATGGTTTCTTTGGGCGGCGCATCATTTTGAACATCCTGCTCCAATTAAATAAGCAATCTAAGCCCAAAGTCACTAGAACCGCTTATTGCTTATCCTTGGGCGGCACATCATTGTGCACGTCACGCCCACAATAAGTGGCCAAATCAAGATCACTAGACCACTTATTGCTTCTCCTCGGGCGGCACATCATTGTGCCGTCATGCCCACAATAAGTGGCCAAATCAAGATCACTAGACCACTTATTGCTTCTCCTCGGGCGGCACATCATTGTGCACGTCATGCCCACAATAAGTGGCCAAATCAAGATCACTTGGACTATCTACTGCTTCTCCTTGGGCGGCACATCATTGTGCACGTCATGCCCACAATAAGTAGTCCAAATTAAGATCACTTGGACTACCTATTGCTTCTCCTTGGGCGGCACATCATTGTGCACGTCATGCCCACAATAAGTAGTCCAAATCAAGATCACTTGGACTACTTATTGCTTCTCCTTGGGCGGCACATCATTGTGCACGTCATGCCCACAATAAGTAGTCCAAATCAAGATCACTTGGACTACTTATTGCTTCTCCTTGGGCGGCACATCATTGTGCACGTCATGCCCACAATAAGTAGCCCAAATCAAGATCACTAGGACTACTTATTGCTTCTCCTTGGGCGGCACATCATTGTGCACGTCATGCCCACAATAAGTAGTCCCGAACATCACTTCAGGCTGTCCATTGATTTATCCTTAGGCGGCACATCATTGCACCAATCATGCCCACAATAGACAGCCTGTACATCATGCCATGTGATACCTTGAACATGAATCATTCCCTGGTCACGGTATACGCATGGACTTTTCACTTATTATCTGTCCGCAATCCATCCATGCGGGTTTACATTTTAACATAACTTATAGTCTTAGCATCGCATCGGTGTCGAGTGAGGTGGTTTCGACTGGAGACTTATCATGGTCAGTAAAACTGTCATTATCACAATCGCTGTTAAAATTAGGGTTATCACCGTGATCACTTTCCGAGACGGTATTAAATGATATCCAGGGGTGTATCTTACTTACAGCATAATGGTTTTATAGCGTCGGCCTTTGCGTGATAGTGGGATATCTTGACATCATCGGCAATTTTACTAATAATAATAATTGTTGCAGTTTTAGTTATTTAATAGCTATAAGTTAAGTGTAATGAGCCAAGAGGATATTAATATAAATCAATTGTATGATCGTTGCTTTTCATTAGTTCACACGAAATTCAACAAAACTTTTGAAAATAAGACAAAGAGTATTTGTCCTAAATTTATATTTAGTGATTGGGCAACTAGCAGTATCAGAAAAAGTAGTGAAAGGCTATTTGAGCTTTATAGCCTTAAGCCTTTTATAAACACCGAAACTTTTAGCAAGTATGTTGCTACGTATTCCAAGATTTTTAGAAATAGTTGCAAGGTTGCTAAAGCCCTGCACATTAGCAACAAGATCAAAACAGCAGAAAATAAAATAAAGACCGTTTGGAAAGTCATAAATAACGAGACTAACAAAGAAAATACGTAATAATAACTTTACATTAGATACAGCATGTTAAAAGCTCTAATCAGGAAGTAGCTCAAGAATTTGTAAATTTCTTTACCGATATACCAATAAAAACTACGGGGGCCCTTAATTCCTCACCTGAAGTCTCAATTATTAAAGGCGAATGTGTCTGGCTGTCTGGCTGCCTGGCTGAATTTAAATTTAAACACATTAACCCAATGACAGATATTAAAGCTTTCTGGCAAATTAAAATCAAGCTGACCGAAGATTTATGGAGAATGTCTATAAAAGTTTGTACATCTATACTTGAGACCATAGCCCCGTACTTAGCTTTAATTTTTTTTAATTTATGTGTAGACCAAGGAGTTTTCCCTGATTTAATGAAATACAGTAAAGTCGTACCTCTTTTCAAATCCGGGGACAGTAAAGATGCCAATAATTATAAACCTGTATCCGTGTCAAGTACCAGTTTTTAGCAAGGTTTTTGAAAAAGTAATGCTTAATCAAATGCTCTATCATTTTAACACCAACAGAATCTTACATGATCAACAGTATGGTTTCACCATGCATGGGACGTTGTACAACTGACGCCGGTGTAACCCTATTAAAGCACATATTTGCTGCGTGGGAAGAGTCCCAAGACGCAATAGGAATTTTCTGTGACCTCTCCAAAGCATTTGATTGCGTAAATCACGACACATTGCTTTTGAAACTGGAGCATTACGGACTGGGTAAACTTGCACTTAGGCTGCTAAAATCTTATTTGAGTGATAGAAAACAACATGTTCAGATAAATGGTGTTAATGCACAGGGTTTGAAAGTAAAAATGGGGGTTCCACTCAATATTGGGGCGTTTCCTTTTTCTAGTATATATATATATGATCTACCCTATTTGTTGAAAAACCAACCTTAAAATATGGTGTTGTTTGCTGATGACACTTCTCAAATTTTTAAGACAAATAGACGGGCCCAAAATCTAGATGACGTGAATGACGCCCTACTTCAGGTCCAAAATTGGTTCACAGCAAACAATTTGGTAGTAAATGAAAAAAAAACTAAATGCATAAGATTTTCATAACCGAATGTTAAAAGTAGTGATTGTGAGATAATATTGAATAAAGAGAAACTCGAATTCGTAGACAAAACGGTTTTCCTGGGGCTTACGCTTGATTTAAGGCTACAATGGGGTTCTCAGTTAACATCTCTTGCGGGGCGCTTAAGTTCAGCAGCATAATAATTATGCCATTAGAAAAATCAATCAATTCACTGATGTAGATACCGCTGGACTGGTATATTTTAGTTACTTCCATAGTAGTATGTCTTACGGTATTTTGATATGGGGACATGGCGACATGGAGAGAGCGACTGTCGCAACCCCGTGCAGGGCACGCCACGATAGTGGCGGTAAGTCCCCTCTTTGAGGAGTGGCTGGAGAGGCGCCACGGCGTCCTCACCTTCCGCCTGACGCAGGTCCTCACCGGACACGGATGTTTCGGGAGGTACCTGCACCGAATCGGGCGGGAGGAAACGCCCGGGTGCCTCCACTGCGAGGATCGACCGGAGGACACGGTGGAGCACACGGTGGAAGTCTGCCCTGCGTGGGCGGAGCACCGCCGTGTCCTCGTAGCGGCGATCGGCGGCGGCGACCTCTCGCGTCCGGCCCTGGTTCAATCCATGGTCCGGAGCGAGACGGAATGGGAAGCCGTCACCTCCTTCTGCGAAGCAGTCATGCTAGCGAAGGAGGTGGCGGAACGAGAGAGGGAGAGAGCCTCTCTTCCCGGCCGCCGCGGGAGACGCACCGGGCGTCGGGGGCCACGTGGTGGCTACCGGCCACCGTAGATGCGGGCCTGTGGACGGTTAGCTATGGGCTAGCTAGCCGTCCGTCCGTCTAGTGACGACAGGCCGTGTCGACGGCGCGTTCGTGTTCCACGCGCGCCTCAAAGAGATGTCAGCAGAAGAGAGGGGCCCGCAAGGGCCGAAGCCTGCCGGGGTTGCGGGACTGTTCGAAAGAGATACCGCGGCCCCGGAATGTAAAGGGCGAGGAAGGAACATGGATGGGTTTTAGTCAGTAAGAGTCTGACACTCCCTCCTGCTCCGCCCAGAGTGGGAGAAGTCATTTGATGATTTCCCAGCCTAAAAAAAAAAAAAAAAAAAAAGACATTGAGTCTATATTTATTCTGCAGAAAAGAGCCATCAGAGCCTTAAACAATCTTCGTAGGCGCGATTCTCTATGGGAACTATTTAAGAATATTGGCATCATGACTGTTCATTGCCAATACATCTACGAAAACATAATGTAAGTCAGAAAAAACTTCATCTTTTCGGTAAAAGAGGTGACGGACACAATTACAGTTCAGCCAGGCTTTAGACTCGCTAAAGTAGATTCATCTTTCATGGGGTACCTACTGTTTGAGATGCTATAATAAAATTTCCACAAAGTATTCTTGAACTGAATGAGACTAAATGTTAAACATGCATTAAACGCACACTATGTAAGCAAGCATATTACAAGTTGAGCGATTATGTCGCTGATAAAAATGCTTGGCTCAATGCTGGTCCTGCTCCACAGGGGCGCAAAAATTGATAGCATTAAATGGTATTGTTGGAGCTGCTGAAGATTATACAACTATCTTTGCATTGTATAGATTCAATCTCTTTAGTATTATATAATCGCATAGCCTATATTGTGTGAGTACTATGTAAGTACTAGAAAACTATCATTCACTGGAAACCTACTTTGGTTTTTGACTTGAACGTGCCCTGGCGGTTGCGAGTATGTCATGCTCACTCAAATGTCTCGCTGATGGTGGCGCGTGTGTCGGACCATTCAGTTCCCTTCAAAATGGTTGAGCTGAATGGTGCTGATCCATGCGTCATGTTCGTGAATGGGCCCTGTCAGTTGTGACTGGTCATGTCTTAGTTGCCATGGCTTATTTGAATGAATTATTTTGTTTTTAATATGGACACTTTTAACGTGCACATCTTGCTACATTGTTCTCACATAATTTACCATCTCAACATGAATGATGTAACCAAGATTTGTAACAATAATCTGATTTAAAAGAGTGTCCATGGAGTTTCTTGCCCGTTCTTCTCCATAGAGATCCACGCTAGGGAATGGGCAACTACAGTAATTTCACAGTTTTTATGTCTTGTGACTGGGACTGTAGCTACATTAAAATGTCATCTTTGTTACTTTCGACAATTCAAAAGTGCCTGTAATTGGCCAACTTGAAATAATTGCTTTGATTTTGGTTGATTTTGATTTTGATATAGCCAATACGAACAGGAATAGTAGAAAGTTTTTCTTTATCTTTACTTGACCTATCTGGCTCCCTAAGAGTTCCCGGTTTTATATTTTTAAGAAATTTAAATAGCTGTTCTGGCTCTGAAAACTGCGCCGCTTGAGTTCCTAACCTTATACTTCGGTCCTCAATTCCATAAACTATACAATCTACAGCATCGTTACCACGAATATTACCGCGGTTAAGTAGGTTTATTTTCGCGTAATAGTATGACCTGTTTTTCTGACCACTCGTAAATTTGTCTACATTCTTCGACTTTAGAAATCCATGCATTAATAGTTTGCTCTTTGATCAATGGGTCGAATTCAGGAATAACCTGGTTTAGAGACGAAAACCTCTCACTCGAACCGAATTTCGAAGACTTCATAATATCTAAGAATGACTATCAATAAATTAGTATTTTGATTGCTTACGTTACATCTGCTTCGTTTCGTCTCATTAGTCTCACCGTCACGATCAGAGCTATGCTTCGCTCTGCCACGTTTCTGATGCCAGTCGCCCCGACCGACGCTTGCTGCTCAGTCGGCTGTCGTGCCGGTGTCGTGGCCGGCTCTTGCTGCGACTGCGTGACGCACTCGTCAGTTCACTGCGGCGCTCCCTGCTGCTCCTGCTGCGATGCTCGCCGGGGTCCCCGTCACTGCAGTCGCTACGGTCACGTCGCTTGGTGCGACGAAGTACTGCTGCGCCGGTGCTTACTCCGGTTGCGCCAACTGCATTGGTCATCAGCCTCACAGCTGCCATCTCGGCAACGCGACGGTGTTTGAAACCGCTCAGGTTCCATCGTTATACTGATAAAGACAAACAACAAAAAAAAACGCATCATATCCTTTTAATTGGTTAGTGTAGAAGACAAAGCTTAGCATTTACGTGTAAATTTACCAAACATCAGGGATCACTATTGAAAAAAAAGAATTGTTGAATGTACTAAAGTAGCGTAGGTTGAGTAATGAACTGCCATAGTCAACCCTTTTCATAGTTAATTATACTATAACAAGAGTGAATTTAACAAAATCCACTTTGTTGATTTTACATAACAAAACAGATTGACTAAAACTATTTTAAGTATAGTAAAATTTATCGAACAAATATTTGAATACACTAAAGATAGTTTGTAAAATACTTTCGTAAGAGTTCTCTAAATTTCCAACAGGTGACGCTACTAAATTTGTTCGTAACACTAACAAATAAGAAAGTTGATTTTACTTGACACAAATCATGAGATACGTTTAATATAATTAACACTAGAAATATGTACATTTTACACAAGCTTGTCAATAAAATCAACAAAGAAGTTTTGTTTAAACAACAGTACGAGTTTCGCAACACAGTTCTCCAGATATCCGATAGGTGTCGCTTGCTACTCTACTAAAGTTGTTCGTAAAACTAACAAATTGGAAGATTGATTTTACTTGACACAAATTATGAGATACATTTAATATAGTTGACATTAGAAATATGTTACTTTTACGCAAGCTTGTAAATAAAGTCAACAAAGAACTTTTGTTTAAACAACAGCGCGAGTTTAGCAAAACAGTTTTCCAAATGTCCGATAGGTGACGCTTGCTAATCTACTAAAGTTGTTCGTAAAAACTAACAAATTGGAAGATTGATTTTACTTGACACAAATTATGAGATACATTTAATATAGTTGACATTAGAAATATGTTAATTTTACGCAAGCTTGTAAATAAAATCAACAAAGAACTTTTGTTTAAACGACAGTACGAGTTTAGCAAAACAGTTCTCCAGATATCCGATAGGTGTCGCTTGCTACTCTACTAAAGTTGTTCGTAAAATCTAACAAATTAGGAGATTGATTTTACTTGACACAAATTATGAGATACATTTCATATAATAGACATTAGCAATATGTTAATTTTACGCAAGCTTGTAAATAAATTCAAAAAAGAACTTTTGTTTAAACAACAGTGCGAGTTTAGCAAAACAGTTTTCCAAATGTCCAACAGGTGACGCTCGATAATCTACTAAAGTTGTTCGTATAACCTAACAAAGTGGAAAATTTATTTTACTTGACACAAATTATGAGGTATATTTAATATAATTGACATTACAAATATGTACATTTTACACAAGCTTGTCAATAAAATTAACAAAGAACTTTTGTTTAAACAACAGTACGAATCTAGCAACACAGTTCTCCAGATATCCGATAGGTGTGGCTTGCTACTCTACTAGAGTTGTTCGTAAAATCTAACAAATTAGGAAATTGATTTTACTTGACACAAATTATGAGATACATTTCATATAATTGACATTAGAAATATGATAATTTTACGCAAGCTTGTAAATAAAATCAACAAAGAACTTTTATTTAAACAACAGAACGAGTTTCGAAGTCAGTTCTTCCCGACAGGTGACGCTTGCTAATCTACAAATACTAAAGTTGTTCGTAAAAACTAAAAAAGTGGAAGATTGATTTTACTTGAAACAAATTATGAGATTAGAAATAAATAAGTGTGTACATTTTACACAAGCTTGTCAATAAAATTTACAAAGAACTTTTGTTTAAGGTTAAACATTAGCCCGTGACATGACTCGCTATTCTAGGCACATAACGGGTTTCCATGGGTTTTAGCTTCTATATTATATATAATTTTAGCGTGTTCCGACAACTAACGGCAATTTGTTCACTATGAACTATGTTATGAAAGCAAAATTATGTCATTATATGCAATATGTTTTCGTATTTGCCGAATATAAGTGTGTGCATATACACTCATTTGTACAAATCAAAGTTGTATTCGGCAAATACTACAAATATACAGAATACAACAGCATTTAATGAGATAATGAACCATGCCCATTCCTGCCCCAGTGGTGCCCAGAATGGAGATGTATGTCTTTTAATAGCTCTTTAAAGGTACTTCTAAAATATCTAGATTGAATGTTATATAATGCGCTGGTTCAAAAGTTATATTTTCATTGTAAATCGTAACTTTTCACTGATGTTTTTTTCATAAAGCGTTTCTACGTGACATTGCTATTGAATATTGACTAGGCGCTTGCTTTGATTTTTTTGTTTCTGGACTGTAGCTACAAACATTCTTACTTAAATAATGCCCAAATTATGGAGCTCTGCCCTTGAAATGCCTACAATACTTGTCTATATCGTACAGTAGTTTTTAATGGTACTTTTGGGAGATCTAGATTTAATACCAAATGTTTACATAACTTTTAAAAATAGCGCTTTAAAGGAAATTCAATCTAATGGTCCTTTGCTTTGATAACATAGTTCATTCATACTATAACCTTAACCGTTAAGTATAGTTACAGGAAATTGTTCCTATGAGACCATCCATAACTTTTTAAGAGATTCTGAACTGCTTTCACAGATTTCGGAAAAAGGTAACAGTCAGCAAAAAAAAAAATGTAATATACAAAAAAAATGGCAATCGGTCCTATTTCATGTGGGGATCTAAAGACTATGGGACCATTTAAGGTATGTACTAGAAATGACAGCAATCGCCAAAAACTTTTCCCATACATTTTGAACAGAAAAACGATAAATCAACCCTAAATATTATTTATTGCCAAATGATCCTATTTCATACTGTGATCAAAATACTCTTTAAGGTCAACTGAAATTTGAGTACAGAAACTACGAAATTAAAAAAACAATAAAGATTTGTATGCAGTTAGATCTAATACTTAGCTGTTTTTTAAAGGATGTTTCTAGGGAAGTTTAGAAATAATATAATCTTTTATTTTTAAATATATTTTTATTATTCTGATTCGTATGTTAATAAAACATTATCTAAAAACTGGGCAGGTGGATTAAGGTTCTCTTGATACCTTGCCCAACTCATAAACCAAATAATGGTCATGACATGGGCACAGCAACCCACTGTCCGTCGACCCTTGGCGAGGTAGCTCAAGAGTTCCAGTTGACAGTCTGTCACTTCGCTGCCAGCAGGGGTGGCAGATTTCATCTGATCCGTGCAACTGGAATAATAGTTTATTTTTATTTAACACATTTTTAGCTTAATATATAATCTTTAAAGTAAGAATGCATTTGGCTACATAAGATAAAAGATTCAAAGTAAAATAGACAATGTTGCGAAAGTGAAAATTCGACTCTGTAACAATTCTAACCGATGACTGAACACTAACAGGCTCATTGCACTGGGTTTTGTAGAACCGTGCATGGTATGTATGTCACCTATATTGTTTTTATATTTAATCAAAAACTGGTTATGCAGGTTGGCTACTTAATCATATAAAAAGCTAATAGAATAGAATATAAAAGAAGATAAAAGGATACTTACTTGTTGTGGCATAATTGTCTCCATTATTGTATTCCGTATACGTGCCTCTCGTTCTGTGTCAGTACGTAGCCTGTGAGATCTTGTTCTCAACAAAGAACAACCACAGTTGACACAGACACGACGATGGTGACCACCACTAGTACTAGGTTCGTCAGTAGTAACTGTTAAAGCATTTAAGGCTCGGGTCCAGCAAGAATGGCATACAACAGTGCTATCAGTCACCTGTGAGCAAAGAAAAAAAACTTATATCACCTTATAAAAGCCAACTGCAGGCGATATTCTTCACAGACATTCAAGGTGCATCCATACACTTACCAATGGAACGGACACAAGTTATCGCTCATGTGTTAGTAAATAAAGTAATAGCAAATGGCGAATTGAACACTTACCGGTTGGGGCGCGATCCACTGTCGTATTACCGACATAACCTCTGCAAGGTGGAGGGTATGCCTTCTCCTTTGAATAACGTCGGTACCACAATTAATGCATCTCAATCCGAAGCGTCAGACGTTCCTTCCATTGGTATTATATCCAATTATGGGATGCGTGGATTCGGCCGTGTTTGTTCCGAGGTCAACATTTGGGCTTCGATCAGTACCGGTAGGAATGCTAGGTCGTTGTAAGTAGAGTTATCGGTGTCCATTATAATAAGCAAGAGTCGAGATAAAAACAAATTAAGATATTCACAACAAACTCAAGACGCAACACGATAAACATTTGTCAAAATGACATATTAATCAGTGTTGCCATGAAAATCGATCTATACTAATAAATCGAAGAGTTTTGGCGGGAATTCTGTGTAGGATGGTCGACAGTGATTTGTAATATTCATTTCAGTGGTTTATTGTGGGATTTAGTGCATAAAATTAGTGCCGTTTTGTGTAGTAATGCTCATTATAGTGGACTTTGATGTTGAATGTTGCAAATTCATTGGAAAACCAAGAGATTCTATGATATGTGAAACGTGATTTTTTCATACAGATCACCTCTGCTAGAACCTTGGTTTCACGACCTGAATGTGCAGAATTGTCGCCGAAGCTTCCAGAAAGCTATAAAATGCTTGGCATTAGTATTTTATAGCAAATTACTGAAGACATTATATAAAGCAGACAAGGCTGTATGGGCTATGATCCCTTTGCCTTTCCCGTAAGGGAAGAATTTAACCAAAAAAAAAAAAAAACTAATAAATCGATTACATTCGAAGTTGATGCAGTAATTATTATATTATGGTACAAATAATGTAATATTATAATTATGTACATACTTACTTTAATATAGGCACTGATTTTCTGTATAATGTAATTGGTGATGTTAGTGCTTTCATTAAATACTTTGATTGATGTAAATCGATTAAAAGTATAATAAATTGCAACTTACTAATAGAAGAGATTTATGGCAACCGGAAAAATTATATTAAGTTGTTAAAATACTTTTTAAATTATTATTTTTATCAGTTCGAATAGATACAACTAAAAATCACAAATATTCATGTTTTATAAAAGGATATTTTTTGATACAATTGGATTTTTCTAAGACTTCTGTTCACGCCAAGCCATTATTGGACAATCCCCTTTCAGTTAAATGTGTCTTCACATATCCTAAAACCAGACGCTTCTAACGATACTTCATTTATAAAATTATCATAAGTAGTTAAGAAGTTATGAGGGAACATAATAATAATAATGAACATACTTTTGGGGTTGTAAATCCTGGAATATATGCAAATAACTAACCCCACGCGTACGAAGTCGCGGGCGGCCGCTAGTATCCTTTAACTAGAAGACTATTATTGTCAAATTATTACAAGTAGCTTAGAAGTTATAAGGGAACACATACATACATAGTCCGGTCAAAATCATATATATTTTCGTTTTTTGCTTCGCCGTAATCGGGTAAAAAAGAAGAGACACGAAAATTGATCTAAATACTTATAAAGTTATGAATCATGATCGGTTTAGTAGGTAGATAAGATGTGAATTAAGGCGTACAAACAAACGGACTTTCGCATTTATTATATTACTAGCGGGCGTCCGCGACTTCGTACGCGTGGGGTTAGTTATTTGCACATAAATTCCTGGATTTAATGTACCTAAAACGTTAATTCGGTATGAAAGATATCCCTATACCAAATTTCAACTAAATCTCTTCACTATTAGGATTTTGTTGTGGTTCCCACGGGAACCATTAATTTTTCCGAGATAAAAAGTACCTATCCTGTTAATCCAGATCATATTCTATATGTGTGCGAAATTTCATCACAATCCGTTAAGCCGTTTATGTGTGATTGAGTCACAAACATCTAAACATCTTCACAAACTTTCGCATAATTATAATATACCTAGTAGGTAAGATTAAATATTAAAAAAGTAACGATTTTACTCTTTGTTTTGATCTATACCATACCAATATACCTACCTACATGTTACTAATTAAAATGTTGATTTTACGAAACATCTTTGAGATTTTACTAAACTTTAATGTCATTTGACGTGACGTCATACCTATTCTTCCAACTATTCGCGTTCCGTTCTCGACTCGATACGACTAATGCTACGGCCAGACTTGCAGGCGAAGATTCGTGTTCGCGTTGTCGCGATAAAGTTCGTGTTCGCTCTATGACGAAGTGCTTGGCCACACTTGAAAAAAACCTTGCTACTGTCGCGATAATCTAGAACGTCGCGATAATTCATTTGTGGGAAAAAATGGAAGAGGCGGTTGCACTCGGGTAAAAATTATTTACTGCATCTTTCCTTATCCTCTCATTATTCCAATCCGTGATTAACAAGTTCAATTAAACACGTTTAAACCTCTCGGAGTATCGCAGTCAACTAGAGCGCGCGAAGTGTAGCCAAACGCACGAACTTTGTCGCGACAAAACCCTTTGATGTGCGGCAATTTACCGACAGCGGCGCGAAGGGCTTTCGTATTCGCGAAGTTTATCGCGATAGGACGAATTCTTTGGCCAGACGTGTCGCGACAACGCAAATCTTCGCGTTATCGCGATAGTGTAGCCCCAGCATTAGAGTTGCCAGATTAAAATCTCTCCGCCCTTTTATAAGTAATTTGACGTAGGAAATGACGGGAATAATTTTGACTAAAATTAAACGTTTTTAGGGTTCAAACGGGACCCTATTGCTAAGACTTCACTGTCTGTCTGTCTATCACCAGGCTGTGTCATAGGCTGCTGTACGCAGTACTACTGTAGCTAGACAGTTGAAATTTTCGCAGATGATGTATTTCTGTTGCTGCTATAACAACAAATTCTAAAAATAGGATAAAATAAATATATAAGGGTGGTTTCCTTCCATACAATAAACGTGATTTTTTGCCGTTTTTGCTCGATATTAAAAACGATTGTTACGGAACCCTTTGTGCACGAGTCCGAATCGCACTTGGCCGATTTTTAGACATATTGCGTACCTACTGATCACATCATGTCCGGATGTTTTTAGCGTGACAAATAGTATTCCTGTAGATTTTGGGTGGTAGGTACCGTGTTTTCCCATCCGCATAAGTTTATTTTTTTAATTTTCATGATATTTTGACACTACTGAACAAGATAAGAAAGGGTGTCGCGCTGGCGTATTTGGAATATACCTTCACACAACGCATGACGTTTCTCATGACGTCAGAGATCGTGTTGCCGTCGGGTATGTTTTCAAATCCAGAAATAAAGAATTACCTAATTCAATAAAGCATACCTTTACCTAACATTTGTGACGTCACTGGCCGAGTTGACATCGGGTATACTTTCAAATTTAAGATTGCGCGCGTAGGTATTTTAAAACATACCCGACCGCAACGCAACGCAATGGGAGAAGTCGACGGACCCCCGCTCCGCTTCGCGGGGGTCCTACTTCTAGGTGGTTTAAAAAAGAAAAAACCATCCCCCGCCATCACCCCGCCATCACCTTCTAACCTAACCTGTCCGAGTCGAGTTGCCAAAAGTCCCGAGCTCCTATAAAATAAACGTCCCTTTATCTGATACCTACCCCAAACGAATGTTGCGGTCGGGTATATTTTGAAATCCTAAACACGACGGTACATATTTTTAAAGTACACATACTCCAGAAAAATGTTGCGTTCGGGTATATTTTGAAATCCCTAACACGGGCGTATGTATCTTTATTGTATACCCGAACTCAACACTACAGAGCGTTGTGTGAAGGTATATTTTCCAAACACGCGTCGCGCTGACACCCTTGAGCGTTTCGTATAAAACTCTTAATTATGCCAAGAAGCTACCGCCATTAGATAAACTTCTGATTTTAATATTTTACCGCTCAACGGCGCAAAGCCACTATAGTGGTCGAACTGTCATGAAAAGATAGAAAAAAACTTTTATGCGGATACGAAAACATGCTTCTCTCTCATTTGTTCCGAGCATCTACAGAAATAACGTAAAATCTAAATAATGGAAATGAAGTAGGTACAGGAAATATGGCCAATACCATTTCTAAATACATTTTGGACTGAAAAAAATGCCAAGGCATGTTACTCGTGCGATTTACCCGATGAAGTAATCGTAAATAAAATATATAATATTTTTGGCGGAAAAATTCCAACTTGCATAGCGGAATTCAAAATATCCCGTTGGCAACACTGTTATTCAAATTCTTTGTATAATAAGAAAGATTAGACTTTCTTTCGGTCGTCGGTCGTCGAGGAATCGGGGCGTGCGTATGCGTACTGCGTGTGACGCGTGCGCGGTGCTCTGTGTTGGATTAGTTAGATATTTATTAAATCATTCAGTTAAGTACGCTAGAGTAATAGTCGTTCAATCAATGTTCATAGTGAGTGAAAATGGACTCGACGTCAGAAAATACGTTAGGATTTACATTAGACTCGAACTTCGCCATAGCACTTCTCGATTCCTGGGGAGTCTCGAAAGAAACACAAGCTGTATTTCAAGGTAAGTTCTAAGTTCCTACTTATTATCAACTTAGAATGATAGAATAGGTACCTTCGTCAGGTCAGTCTTGTCGTAAAGTACCTACATGGTCGCCATCCAACGGCGCCGGCGGCTGCCAGTTCTCCTATGTGCCTTGCCTTGCCACTGCAACAAGCTTGTTTGCTATTCTAAGTTGGTAAGGCCCGAGTCACACTGGATGGAATGGCAGCGGCCGCCAGCGGCGACGCTGGCGGCTTCGCGCTTCCTCCAGACCCCGCGCGCCTGGTATCTTCATGACTAGTTAGGAGCGCGCGGCCCCGCGAGCGGCCTCGTGTCGCCGCTGGCAGCCGCGGGTGGAAACGCCAAGAGGCGCGCGGCTGCAAACGGCGATGCGAGGCCGCGGGCGGCCGCGCTACCTTTTCAAGCTTTTCAAGCGATACTGGTCTTCTAAGTAAGTAGGTATGTAGTTAAAGTTTAAAATTATTTCACACTGAAAGTGGTCGCCGCGTCGCTGCCGGCCGCTGCCATTCCGGTGTGACTCGGGCCTAAACCTGTAGATCTCCTTATTTCTGAAATGAACGCGCAATAACTCCAAACATAGCTCGTTAAATAGTCCTTGACCTTGAGCCTTTAATATGACACCCTAGTTAGCGAATATCTGTTAATAGCGGTGGGTAACTCCGGAGGTACTGATCCAAAGGTGAATTGCGAATTTTTATGTGCAAAATTCTCACTATTTGTTGTGTTTAATAAACAGTACTTGTAGCTAGTACTATTCAACAACATTTTACAAAATTGTAGGATTGTAACGTTTATTAAACAGGGCCCTGCCCTGCCACCAAATACAAAATTTGCTGATGTCAAACTGGGAAATTACCAAATTATTGTTTCCTTCTTTTTTTAGAACATGACTTGGATGTATTTTGCATAGAAAATATTTCTGATTCTGATATAAATGAGCTGATTCCAAAATCAAGAATAAAGGATAGAATTAAATTCAAGGCTGGATTAGCTCAATTTAAAAATGAAAATAAATCCCTGGTGAGTATTTTGAAGTATATACCTATTATTGTACCTACTTTCCAGAATGTAGCAAAGGAGCCTTTAGGCTCGGTAATCTCAAGCACAGGCTTTGCTTGTTTTAAACCTCATTGATTTGTTCATATTATTTTGTTTTTGTACTATAAGAGAAAAGAAGTAAATAAACTACATAATTATATATTACTAGCTTTTTGCTGCGGTTTCACCCGCATTAATTTGAAAATGTCCCGCGGTTGTATGTAGCGTGATGATATATAGCCTAAAGCCTTCCTCAAATAATGGACTATCCAACACAAAAATAATTTTTCAATTCGAACCAGTAGTTCCTGAGATTAGCGCGTTCAAACATAGAAGCAATCAAACTCTTCAGCTTAATAATATTAGTAAAGATTATTATTTTAAAGATTTTTAGTTTTCGTAGAAATGTTACTAATGTATCTCAGATCAAATGCTCTTAATAGTATGAGCACTGATCTAGCTGGAGTCAACTTGAAATTGTTTTTCACATTAATAAAATAATAACATAGGTACAAATGAACTTATATTATGCTTAAAGTCTTATCTTATCTTAATTTTTACAGAAAACATGTTCTTTAGACACAGAATCAATAGAATCAGATAAGGATTCTATGGGGCATGTGGGCAGCGATTATAGTTCTGCGGTGAGTGGCTGTTCTTGTGCTACTTCGAACGAAGAGGTTAGTTTTTTACACTTTATTTTGAAATTGCCTTGTTAATAACCGATACCATAAATACCTACTACAAAATTAAATAAGTTATCTATTAAAAAGCCCGCCCTATGTTGTTCCTGCTACAAATGACCATAATGCTAGAAGAATTTCCCTGCTGTATGGCTATGGCCAGTTTTCCAGGAGTGAGTGAATGTTATTGCCTTTTTGTGTTTGTTTTTTTTTCGTTACCTATTTCTTTTCTACCAATTTTGTAAGTTAGTTTGGTCATAGGATTAAGAATGTCAGGAAATATGGAAGAACTAAGGTCAATCAACAAAAAACTCATGAAATTCACTAATTCTTTATTTTTTAATTAAAAAATCAATGTGGTCACAGGATCTGTAACATAATAGCCGGAAACCCAGCGGTTTAGACTCGTTAGATTGGTTTTGAATAGAGCTTTGTGATGAGTGATGTTCAGAATTTGATGATGGATGGAGCCAGAAACTCACTGTGTTTGGGCTCTTTAGAATGGTTTTGAAGAGCACTTTGTGATGAAGTAAAGTGATGTTCAGGGTCTGATGATGAATGGAGTCGGAAGGTGGCCACAGGATCTGAACCCTGGTAGCCGGAAACTCACTGTGTTAGGGCCCGTTAGATTGGTTTTAACGAGTGTTTTGTGATGATGTTTCGGGTCTGATGATGGAACCATGTTCTGGCTACATGGTTCCATGATATATTGTGATTTTTATTTCCCAGTGAGTCGAATTTGATTCCATGTCTGTGGTGGAGTTAACTTTGATTTCATATCTACATTTTTCCAATTGATAGTTTTATTGATTTTTTTTTTTAATTAGTGTTATTACAAAAGATTTTTAAACACTTTAACTTAGACGCCTGTTTAAATGTGATGTCTCTTTAAAACAATATTGTCAAAAAAATTACAGCATTGTTTAATTTTTTTTTGTAATTACACTGACTCTTTTTACCATTTCTGTGTATAAGTCCTATTTTTTTTCTCCCATTAGTCTTTTAATTTAAAAGAAATTCTGAAGACCACTAGTATTGGACAAATATGCCTTCAGTATATGAACAAGAAGATTGATGATACAACTATAAGAAACAATTTATCAAAATGTATTATAGAATACTTCATAAAAAGGAAGGGTTCGATGGATGCAAAAAATTATGAGGACATGTCCAGTCAAATTGTTAAATTTTTCCCATTCGAGTCGAAGGTTATATTTTTATTGCAAAAATATTTTGGTATGGTAGATTAGATAATAGTATATTGGTACTACTATAGTAGAGTTATGGTAATATAGTAACAGTAGTTTTATAGTATAGATAGCATATCATGTATAGTCTTGACTTTTCTCGGATTCTGCGCACTCTTCCCATTTGCAACTCGTCGCCAGGGCTCGGAAACGTTATTTAAAATAATGTTTTTAAATGTTTCGGTTTTTAGGGTTCCGTAGCCAAATGGCAAAAAACGGAACCCTTATAGTTTCGCCATGTCTGTCTGTCTGTCTGTCTGTCCGCGGATAATCTCAGTGACCGTTAGCACCAGAAAGCTGAAATTTGATACCAATATGTATATCAATCATGCCGACAAAGTGCAAAAATAAAAATTTAAAAAAACATTTTTATTAGGGTACCTCCCCCAGACGTAAAGTGGGGAGCGATTTTTTTTTTAATTTTGACCCTGACGTGTGATATATTGTTGGATAGGTATTTAAAAATGAATAGGGGTTTTCTAAAATCATTTTTTGATAATATTAATATTTTAGGAAATAATCGCTCCGAAAGTCAAAAACAATGTGTCCCCCCCCCTCTAACTTTTGAACCATAAGTTTAAAAAATATGAAAAAAATCACAGAAGTAGACCTTTATATGAACTTTCTAGGAAAATTATTTTCAACTTGATGAGTTGAATAGTTTTTGAGTTATATAGCACTTTTTCAAAAAAACGCAAATGATAACTTTGTTTTTCATACAAATACTGTGAAAAACAAAGTTATTTTTGCTGACGAAAAATGTTGGTATTTTTAATGGTCTGGGAAGCTACGGAACCCTACAGTGAGCGTGGCCCGACACGCTCTTGGCCGGTTTTCCTTCAGTGTTCCAGATCAATAACCAGATTGTTGTAAGGAGCGCTTACACTGGCAATAGGGTATTTTCCAAATTTTTACAAACCGTTTATTTTATTAATTGGTTCCCAATCTTTAAATAAAAGTGGTTTCCAAAAATTTGAAAACTACCCTATTAAAATTGCTCTGCTACCTCAGCAATTTTGGTCGATGGCAATATCAAGTAATGGGTAATGTCTGAAAAAAAATCTAATTGGAATTTACTACATTACAATCAATTTTTCAGGATGCATATTATGTTCCTAGTAGAAAATATGGGAAATCATATATTCCAGCAAGAGGGAAATTGGTAGACCGGTACCATAACCAAAGAAGGATTTTAAGAAAATCAGGACTCATAAAGAAACACGAAACATCCACCATTACCATAACTGAAACTCATGAAGGTATATTATTCAACATTTCAACTTTGCACTATCTTGTTTGAAAATCATTTTGCTTGTATGAAAAATCATTTAGTCGCATTAAGTTCACTTTGCATTTGGTCCACTTTCCGAAAACACGTCTCTTTCGCAGTTGGTCCATTTCGCAGAAAAGGCTAGCTTCTATATTTTCAATCACTTTATATTAAAATAATTTTTTTGCTTTTCTTCTTAGTACGTCGCAGTAAAAATAAAAGTCTGACATTTGTAGAATATGAAAAAAATAACAAAAAAACATTTACCTTTTCCCATATTTATGTGAAATATTATCAAATGGGAAATGACAATCTGCGAAATGGACCAAATGCGAAATGGACGTTGAACTGGACCAAGAAGATCAAATGCGAAGTGGACGTGATGTGCCTAAATGCCGCTCCGAACGGGCAACCAGTAGAATCGCTCGGACCGGCGGGTTGCGCCCGCGCGCTCTGCGATCGGTTGGCGGGCGACCACGGTGGAACTCAACTAAACAATCTGCTTTGTGAGTTCTTATATTAACGTCTCACATTCACAGTTTTAAGAGTTCAATTTCAATGGACATAGAATGTTATTTGTTTAAGAGTCCCAAAATGTATCACTTGAAGATCTTAATAATATGAAGCTATGGTTGAAATTTAATAAAGAGCCTTGGGTAGATGTTGTGGAGAAGTGGAAACTAACAAGGACATTGCGAAAAGAAGATTTATCTGGAAAAGATAAAACCATCCAGGACTTATTTAATGAGTGGCCTTCAATCAAAGCAAGCTTGGGCTACAAACTTGTGCGTATAATTTATTATTAATAATATTATTATTTATAATTTATTATTTAATATATTATTTAAATATTTAAGTTTTTTGCAAATATGCCATTCAATATTAATTTATGCTTGACAAAATTCGGCCTTTTGATTATGCTTTTAGAATTTTTAATAATAAATATTATGCCAATTGATATTTATGCCATTTAACAGTATAGGTTTTATGTTTAGGACAAAAAATTATGCGTAGGTAATCATTCAATTTTATTTTTTTAGGTTGAATTAGATTTTGATTTCATGTACCCAAACCATGACCTAGAATTGTTCAAAAAGTGGCCAATATTCATGGAAAAAGCATTGCCAATTTACAGTAAAATAAAAAGTTGCGTGGATAATCTGAAAACTTTGAACGACGATTGTACCACACCAGGTCAGTAGATGCTAATTTATTTTCATTATGTTAAATAAAGATAATAGACAGTCCTCATTTTTACAGGCTTAGCTTTGTAATAATTTTTATCTCCTTGCAGATGTGAGAGATTATGTTTACCTAAAACTGATGAGTTCGAAGATGCCACCCACCATTAAAATTCCAGTTAAAGCTGAAGAAAATAAGAAAAAATATTATAAACCAAGCATTGCTGAATCAGAAAAGGCTTTCATTTTACATGTCGCGGTAGGTAAATAAAGTGCGCAATAAATTCAAAAATAAATAATACAAAGTATTAACCTGTGGTAGCCGATTCGTTTTTTTCTTATTATGACTTGCTCTTTGGTGAAGGAAGACATCGTGAGGAAATCAGCAAGTATTAAGAACTCAACCCAATGAAGACTTGTGATTTAGTTTACAGGCAATGGGTTCAGTGTGGTAGATTATTTATGACCTAGAACATCTTGTATGTTTGTATTTGTTCAACCTTGTATTTGTTCTATTACAGAATCAGAGCGAAATAGTAACAAAGATCAAGCTGCGTCAGGATGAGCACTTGGCCAAAGGACTTACTTGCCAACCACTGATAGTCGTGGTAGGGTCATCGATAGAAGAAATAACCGATTACTATGTCCATTATGAATCAGTCATTTATAAGATCGACACCCTACTAAAAGCAGTTGATGTATGCTTTAAAATTTTCCATGTTTTCAATTTAGAGTACCCGACAGAGTGTGTTAACGTGTGGACCTTTATACAAAAATATTTTTACGGAATTGATTGCAAATCTGATAAAAAAATTTCAAGTGTAGCTTGTTTTATGGCGGATCTGTCTTAAAACCTTTGTGCCAAACATTTTATTTTGTAGGTACTAGGTGATAAAAAAAGTCTAATTTGTTTCCATCGAACCTATAGTTTATTTAAACATGTTTATTTGTTTTATGTGTTCGGCTGTGTTAAACGACTATAAATCATTTTTCTTACACTTGAAATTTAGCCATGATTTGCGACCTAACTCCACTTATTGCTGTAGACAGTTTAATTGTACCAGAATATTTTCAAATATACGTTCGTTTCGTCGTCATCTGACCAATGCTCATAATCTGAATCTACCTTCCGAAATATGCCTATCAAACTGTAGAAACAACAATATTATTCAAGAACCGAGTATATCAAGTAGCCAACAAATAATTTTCAACTTGGACTGTAATAGTGATAATGATGAACACCCTTTTGTTTTTGAACCTGAAAGTAACCATGTTCCCCAGAAAGATGACATTTTTAATAACTCAACAGCCACTTTCGCTTTGTGTTTATACAGTAATCCTAACATTAATCGAAAATGTGCCAACGAAATAATTAATAATATTTCAGAGCATATAACTGATGTTATTAGTAATATGTTAACTGATCTTTTACCTAGTGCTTCAGAAACAAATGTCGAAACATTAAAAAAAATAATTAAAACAATATCGGAACCTTTTGAAAATTTATCCACAGAGTATCAAGTAATGAATCATTTTTCTGAACTTGGCATTTATATACCTCCTAAAAAGTTTGTTATTGCTGAAGGTACATTTTCAAATACTGCCAATTCTTCAATAAGACCAAATTCCGAGTATGGAGCTAGAGTACCTTTAAAATTAATGTTTAAGAAAATTTTCGAATTACCCGGTTTTATTTCTGTTTTAAAAACATATAACGGTGCTGAACCTAATTCAATATCAAATTATACTCAAGGCAAGGTTTGGAAACATAAAATATCTGGAAAAGAAGGGTACATATGCGTACCGTACTTTTTGTACAATGACGATTTTGAATGTAACAATCCATTGGGAAGTCATGCTGGGGTTCATTCTATTTCTGCCACATATTTCCAATTTCCAACTATGGGAAGTGAATACTTATCACTTTTAGAAAATATATTTGTTGCTATGTTGCATAAGTCGTCGTATAGTAAAACTTACGGAAACGCGGCTACTTTTCACGACCTTATTGAAGAAATGAAGTGTTTAGAGGAAAATGGCATTGATATAGTAACATCGGAAGGTAACTTCAGGGTATATTTTATACTTGCAATGGTCATCGGTGATAATTTGGGCCTTAATACTGTACTAGGATTCACAAAATCATTTTCAAGTAACTATTACTGTCGAATTTGTAAAGCCGATAAAACTATAATGAAAAAACAATGTAAACAAGATGACAACCTTCTAAGAAATCGAGAAAATTATTCCTGTGATGTTGAAACTAATGATGTATCAGTGACAGGTATTAATGAATCTTGTATATTTAACAACATTAATACTTATCACGTGGTGGACAATTTATGTGTTGATATAATGCATGACATATTTGAAGGTGTTTGTCATTATGACCTTGCTCATATTATTTTGTATTATACGGAAACCATAAAACTTTTTAATTTAGATACTCTTAATGACCGGCTACGACTATTTGACTATAAAGGAAATGAGTTAAATGACAAATGTACAAAAGTAAAACGGGAGCATTTATTAAAGAACAAATTTAATATGTCAGCTTCTGAAATGATGTTGTTTGTACACATTTTCTCTCTATTAGTAGGAGATTTAATCCCAGAAGATGATAAAGTATGGTTATTTTTTCTTACATTGCTTAAGATAATTGACATACTTTTTAGCAGGAATTTTGATTACAGTACAATTGCTTTACTTGAATCTTTAATCACCGAACACCATGAGGGTTACGTAAAGCTATTTCGTGACACCTTAAAACCTAAACACCATTTTATGGTTCATTACCCTGATATTATTAAACAAGTTGGTCCCTTACGATTAATTTGGTGCATGAGGTTTGAAGCCAAACATAAACAATTAAAAAACACTGCTTCAATAATAACCTCCAGAAAAAATTTAGCCTTAACTTTGTTAATTAAGGAACAACTGTCATTTGCTCATAGACTTTATACTGTAAAAAGAGATGAAGCTAGAATAAAACTAAGTTCACGGGTAAACTTTATTCCCTCTAATATTAATGACATTAAAAATATTTTAATTCCTCGAGATGTAGAATTAACTGGTACATTTAACTGGGTTTCTTTCAATGGGATCAAATATATGCAACATGCTATTTTAATTATTTCCAACGAAGACAGGTACCAGTTTTTTGAAATAAAATTTATTTTTGTATCGGCTTCAGGAACAGATATTTATTTTCTGTGTAAAGAAATTAACTGTAACGGATTTAATGAACACCTACAAGCGTTTGATCTCAACTTAGTCGAGGTTGACGCATGGAAAGTTTTAAAACCTGAGGACCTTATCATAGCTCCAACTTATTCGCATATAATGTGTAATGGAGATACATACTGTAGAATTAAGTACATGTAACTAGAGAGATTATCGAACCGAGTTTTGGGTTAAAGCAAATTTTAATTAAAATTATAAATTTGAGGTGGAGTGTGGAGTAATTAGTATTATCATACTACCCCGTGACATTTCCAACATAGTAGCAGAGCGTGGTTAATATGATAAGTAGGATTCGACTGTAAGAATTATTTAGTATATTTTGATAGTATAAAGCTGAATTGTGACTGCGTTAGATGTAAACATAGCAATAATGTTAAGTAATATAATATTAAGGTTTTGCATGGCGTTGGTATGTTGGACATTGTGGGCGGATAATTCTTTCTTTTTATTGCAGAATGGGTCAGCATATCAAACTACCCTTAGAGTCACATGATTGAAGATGATCCCTTCTGGACATCCTTTAAGACGAGCCTTTTGTAAGAGGTTACCGCAACCTTAGTTTTAAGTACATTTAAATATAAATATGTACATATAATATTAAGGTTTTGTATGGCGTTGGTATGCTGGACATTGTGGGCGGATAATTCTTTCTTTTTATTGCAGAATGGGTCAGCATATCTAATTACCCTTAGAGTCACATGATTGAAGATGATCCCTTCTGGACATCCTTTACGACGGGCCTTTTGTAAGAGGTTACCCCAACCTTAGTTTTAAGTTCATTTAAATATAAATAATTATGTACATTAAGAAAAAAACTTATTTTGGGCTACAGCAAATTTTAATTAAAATTATAATCTATTGATGTTGACAGATATTATTATGGTCTGTGTACGTTTTCCTTTTGCTCTCTCTGGTTTCTATGACAGCCTTGTTATGTTGTATTGTAAATGCTGTTCTTTTCCTTTATTCGCAACGAGTCGCACTGAATCGTGTCACACTGACTGGTTGTGAAAAAAATTCGCAACGAGTAACAGTGTGACTCGATGCGAATTTTTATTCTCATCTAGTAACACGTGTTAGTAAATGGTTCATACTTATTCTTCTCCTTCGTCATCTGAACGTGAAAAAATATTCTTTAAGTAACGGTGTTAGGTAACTGCTCCAAGAGATAAATATGAACCATTTACTAACACGTTACTAGACGAGAATAAAAATTCGCATCCAGTAATACTGTTTGTTACGCGTTGCTAATTTTTTTCTCAATCAGTAACAATATCACACAATTGGATATCTGACTTGAGAATGGATACTTTTAAGGTATAATAGAGCAGAAAGGGAAGCAAATTGTGAAATGTGACTTCACATTTCATACCGCGCGGCCGCAAAAGAAAGTGATGTTTTTGCTTAGTGATGATTTGTTTGATGTGTAAACATTTAAAAAATCAATAACAACATTATTTGTAATTACGTATGGATTCTAATAATCAACACTATTTTGCGATTAGATTTTTTTTTTTACCAAATTTGAAATCTTAGAAATCATAGTAAAATTTGTCAAATTGAGCCAAAATTTCGCGTAGAGGTTTATTTTGCTATACCTTTGCTCTTTTAAACCTTAAAATGTAGAATCCATTCTCAAGTCAAATACCCAATTCAGTATGACTTGTTGCAAATATGGGCTCTTATTGAAAGCACTGTAAACAATGAAACATCTGTTTAAATTGATTCCTTTTTTCCTCCAGGGTCAAAATGTACACTTCCCATAATTTACACCGGTTTCAAAAGAAAACTTCTAAAAAAGTACATTTCTTAAAATGCACCTTTCCCGGAATGTACATTTCCCTAAATGTATCTTACCCAAAATGTACATTCTTAGAACAATAAGTAAATAAAAATAAGTTAACCTCCATATTTATGTGATCCTGGTACTTTAAAATCTGTTCAGTCAGTTATTCCTATCTGTTCTAAGAGTGTACATTTTGAAAAAGGTACATTTTGGGAAAAGTGTTTTTTCGGGAGTTGTAGGTACCTACCTTTTGAAACCGGTGTACACTATGGGAAGTGTTCATTTTGAACCTGAAAGCCTTTTATGATTATTGTGTGCCACATCTGTTTTGTGACACACTAGTTGATTATTTTATGTGATATTTCAGTTATTACCTCGCCTGTAAGTGAATTGTATAAGTTTTATTGTAAAAGTAATTTGATAACAATTATAATATACTCAATTTTATTCATTTAATATTTTGTTTTCTTTAACTATTTTAGTTATAACCCGAACAAAATTATTGTAACATTTTATCATAAAATTCAGATTTAATTTGTTTAACATTTAAATGTGTATTTTTAACAGTTATAATTGGAGTACTTTTTGGTAAATTTTGCTAAACATGTTCTTTTATTTTGTACTGTATGATACCGCTCACTGGCGGGTGATTTTGTTTTCGTTTACTTTTTATGGGTAGTTTACTGATTTGTAAATTAGGCAGCTGACTACAAGTCTCTGGCGACAAAGTATACACGGTGACTTTATTAGTGCGCATAATTTTTGAGGATGTTCGTTCAGTCGGACCATTAGTTGGATGGTCTGAACATCTAAGTTATGCGCACTAGTCACCCAGTATAGGTATTACGCTACGAGAGATTTTCAGTCAACCAATAATTTACAGCTTTCATGCATAATGGCGAAACATGTTTAATAGAATATACCTACATCCTGTTCGTACATTTTAGGAGAGCGCATTTTGTATATTTTACTACTAAAAGTGAAGTAAAGTATACGAAATGTGCTCTCGTAAAATGTACGAAATGGTATGAGTAAATGTTACAATACTAATTTTACATATTTTATTTCAATACCTTACGTAAAATATGCAAAACTTATTTAATGTAATATACGAAATCATACGAGTAAACATCACAAAATTAGTTTTGCATATTTTAAGTAAAATATACTAAACCAACAAGAAGATATCTGGTAAATTGTATGAAATTAATTTCACATGTTTTACCAAACACTTTTAGTTAAACATATTAAATCAACATCGTTAAATGGACGAAAATAATATACGTGAAATATGCAGGACTCGATTAGCTGAATATACTAAATTAAATGAGTAAATGTAGCAAAATTAATTTCATATACTATACATAACACATTTAGTGACATTCATTAAATCTCATCGTGAAATATACAGGACTGGATTAGTTAAATATACAAAATGAAATTAGTAAACGTAGCGAAATCAATTTCACATTGTTTACATAACACGTTTAGTGGTACTTATTAAATCTCATCGTAAAAGATCAGAAGTAATCGACGTGAAATATACGGGACTTTTTAGTTGAATATACAAAATGAAATTAGTAAATGTTGCAACATTAATTTCACACATTTTACTTAACACGTTTAGTGACATTTATTAAATCTCATCGTAAAAGATCGAAAATAATCGAAGTGAAATATACAGGACTTTTTAGTTGAATATACAAAATGAAATGAGTAAATGTAGCAAAATTAATTTCACATATTTTACATAACACGTTAAGTGACATTTACTAAATCTCATCGTAAAATATCGAAAATAATCGAAGTGAAATATACAGGACTTTTTAGTTGAATATACAAAATGAAATGAGTAAATGTAGCAAAATTAATTTCACATAATTTACATAACACGTTATGTGACATTTACTAAATCTCATCGTAAAATATCGAAAATAATCGATGTGAAATATACAGAACTTTTTAGTTGAATAAACAAAATGAAATGTGTAAATTTACTAAACATAAGGGTTACATAATCAACCAGTTCTATTTGGTAAAATCAACAATTTCGTGTGTAGGACCTATATTAACCCGCGGATTTGATAAAATTTACGCGGAATTTAGTAAAATCAATCATTCTTTTTTTTCAGTGTAACATTGTCAGGGAGTACCATAAACAAATGCAACCCATCCAGAAAAGTGGATAGTTACTCAACTAAAGAGCAAGTGGAACCCTGGTTAAATGTCACTATGAGCATGATCTACTGCATAAATCAATATCATGCTAACACCATCAGGGAGTTCCCTGGGCCTCGATTCTGCTATTATAATAGTGTCAGAGCAGTCGATCATTGATTTCATAATGATCAAGTTCTGTCAAATTTTGACAAGTTTGTTAATTCTATTAACATAATGGCGCCATTATGACTTTTCACTGACACTCCATTGAAAGAAGTGTCATAGTATGATAATCTCGTACATGAAATCTGGCATGAATGATTTCGAAAACCATTTGTACTAAGGGTTTTATAAAAATGACAAGACGACAATGCCATTAAAACACAATTTTATTACGAGACCATTGACGGCCAATGATCGACCATTGTGAATTTAGCAGATTACGAACTTTAAGCAAAATGACAATGGGATGAGAATGGAATCGTGTTGGAGTGACGAATTTATTAAAATAGCAGAATTAGGCCCTGATCAAGTGCTAACAATAACATTGTTAGGTTGGTAAAGGTTTAATTACGTGAACATAATTGGGAAAGTAAATTCTAACCATACAACCTCAATGCTGGGGGGTAACCAGACCAATTGTTGTGATCGTAGAAGACGCAAGCTCTATAACAACATTGTCAGGGAGTACCCTGGTCCCTGACCAATGTTAACAAAACTTCACCCTGACATCTTAACACTTTCACTACTTTTTTTTTTTTATGTCTGTGGGCAAGTGGACGACAACAAGTATCGGACAACTAGAACAAGAGAAAAATAATATAAAAAAAAACTTATTTTCTTACCTTGTTATCGTAATCCCACTTCTGAGTTGTAAGACAACTCAGAAAAACGGCAGCTTCAGGATTATATATGTTTATTAATCACTGTATCAACGTCTACAAACTCACAATCAAATCAGTTTATCACAATCTCGCATACAATAAATTATAATATTTCCGTTACTCAACAATATTTTAAACTTCCAACGAGCAACGGTCAATCAGGCAGAGGTTCCGCTATATGAACTTCTTGAGTCGACGATCAGCGATGGAATGATCAAGCCTTGGCTGCCCCGTAAGCACAACGGTTAGTGGGAGGGGTATGGTGTTGCCAACGCTTAACGGTGTTGCTAGTTAAATGTACACAATACCATTATATTTTGTAACACGTACCAACAAGAATTGATAAAAATAAAAAAGCTGTTGATGATGACACATTCATGTACATATCTTCTCCAAATCAAACCAACGAACAGTATTATACAAAAGAATATACAACAGAACCTACAACTAATGTAAAAATATATGACCACCAGCACCACAAACCCAAACAATACGCAACGTGACCGACGCAGAAATTTACGAATATAATGCACAAATAGAGAGGGCCAACATCCAAGTTAATCGAAAACAAGATTACATGCCAACTACAGTTACTGAAAACAAGACAACTATTCAAGATGATAGATTCATGTACATACATCCCAGAAAACCAACAGATCCACACTACCTAACAAAATATTATACCACCGGAAACTCCACAACCGAAACTGATACATTAATATACGACCCACCTATAACACCGGCAGGACAAACCCAAACAATGCATAACGTAATAGTGACCGATGCCGAAATTCACGAATTTAACAATGCAGCAAAGCAATAAGCAAATCAATTTTCTTGAACTTGAATGCGTGTCCAGCTCGTGAGTCTGCGTAGATGCATTTGGTCTGTCTCGGCCGTACCACGTACCAAATAATTACTAATAAATAAATGAGTGATTAATAAAGAATAATTTTAAATAAATAAATATTTGTGTTTACACTGTGTCCCTCACCATGGTGAGGTAACCCATTCTTAGTTCTAGTTCTCACCTAAAAGTACCGAAAAAGGGAAAAATAGTATGTACAATGATTTTTTATGTATCTATCTATAATCTCTATAAATCAGACATGCGGAAATCTATGACGGCTCACGTTTTCACTTACCTTAGAAATATCAGTAATCGTTCTTCAGAAGAAATGGCTGGACGATAGTTCGTGTTTTGTTTTCTAATATGAGGCCCAAGGAGATTTAACAAGGCGTCAAATTTTGCACGAGACTTTTTAACATAATTGTAAAAATCTTGTCCCATTAAATTCTTTGCCATAGTTTCATATTCACCAGTTAAATTTCTTGAAAGCCAGATTTCGTTAACCCACATTTTTCTTTTTCTTTTCCATTTTTCTTCTTCTTCCTCTTCTTCTGCAAGCGCAGCAATAATAATCATGTCCCAGTCCACATCCATTACGAACCAGAGCGAGTTGTCTGTACAAAGTTTCGATCAGCACTAAAACGACATGAGCGCGCTCGGAGTAGCTGCGCGCCGCCGCGCGTCTCTCTGCTCGAGGGCTCTCAAGGGCTCTTGGCGCCGCTCGAATCCGCCAGCGCTGTTCAAGGAAATGCGCTCCGCTGCGCCTCCAGCGGTGTGCGCTGGGCCGTAATCATGACGGTTGGCCGCAAGTACGGTCTGCAAAAAAACTTGAATGATTATTATTTTTAAATGTTGGTTGGATTTTTATTATTACGTAAACATTTCTTAGCGATTTATATCTGAATGTCTTACGTGGAGTTTATGTTCCCAATTTTTTTTTTTATTATTTTTTATTATTATTTATATTTTGTTTACTTAGGCCGGTAATGTGGTCGGGTTAGCTGATCAGACATTGTACAATTAGTGAAGTTTCATATTGTTTTTAGAATGGCGAAATACGCCGCTACGGATCTTCTAATTTTGTGTGTAGGCTGACGATTGAAAATTAATTTATACGTATTTCAGCGTTTTTGATAATTCAACCCCGAAGGCTTAAAAAGGGGATGAAATTGTGTGTGAAAAATCTTTAATTTTCGACGTAAAAAGTACAAAATTTGTTATCTGGGCTTATGATTGGAAGCTAACGCAACGGCTTTATTAGAATTTCAACCCTTGAGGGGTGAAAAAAGACCATTATTTTGTTTTTAATTAAAGTTTTTTATTTTTTGTGTTACTAAATAGTATCAAAGTTAGTAAGTCGTTGGTTTTTTTTTTTTATTTCAACCCACAAAGGGAAAAGGGTATGAAGTTTTGCATTGTATTTGTTCATTCGTTCACCAATAACGGCAGCAGGAGAGACCTTTTGCAGCAGTGCAAGTTAATAGTATAGGCCGTACACAAGTTAATAGTACAGGTAGGTACCAATCGTATGGACGCGCACACGTGACTTCGCGGCTGGCAGTACTTACCGTTTTGTAGGGACCTAGGTAAGCCGAAGATTATGGAGTTACGGCAGGGGCAGAAAAAGAAAGTATGTATAGTAGAACAAGATAGAATGAGTAATTGTCGATGTCGTATTTGATACCAACTAGATTTTTTTTATTTTGTTGGTTTCTGTTTTTAGGTAGATTTCCTTTTTTTTTTTAAAAAAAATTCTACCTATTGGTCTCTCACTTAGGGAGATTTATATGTATACGTATGTTTAAGGGTGACAAGCTAAATTTAGCCACACTCTACAGGTCGCAATTATGAACCGAGTGCTTTCAAACTTGGCCAAAAATTCGAAAAGGTCAAAACTTAGGCTATGTTCGTGAATGGGCGGAATTCGTCCATGGGGGGCGGCGGGGTGGCGGTTTTTCTAAAATCAGTTTTTTGGCCATAACTTTATCCTATGAAAAATTTTTGTACCGTTTTTCATTTTTATCATTCTGAGTAAAAGTACGGACAACTTTAAAATAAAACTTTTTTGATGCAACCTCTAAATTGGGGAGGGGGTTGAAATTTCCAAAATTTTTGCGAAAAATATCATATCTCCGAAACAGTAAACATTTTGAGCGTCGCACATTTTTTTTTTTTTTGAAAGAAAATTGTTTACTCTTCAATTGTTTGTTACCTTTGAAGTTTAGCGATAAAACTTATAGTTTTCGAAATAAAAAATCATAACTAAAAATTTGAGGGCGTTTCCATGCTAAACTCTTATGAGAGGATTTAAAAAGGGTAAATTTCCATTACAGGAAAACGATTTTGAAATCATATTTTTTTTTGTAGATTGTACACATAAGTACAATTCTTTATACAAATTTTCAATAGTCGGACGCTCCAGCACCTTCTCCGAAATCTACCTCCTCCTGCGGCTTGCCGGAGGGATTTTTTTCTAACTCTTCTGCATTTCTGATCTTACTTTTGATGAATGAAGATAAAAATCCAAAATGGCGGCGACGAATATTTTTGGATTTTCCATCATGGTGTCGTTTCCGTGGTTTTTGGTGTCGCTGATAATGAAAATCAGTTCAAAATTAACATGGTAAAAAAAGTTAACAGAAGCAAAAAAAATGCCGTTCTCTTTTTTTTTCTGCGGCTTCCCCTGACACTATTTTCACCCTTCGCTGTTAGGTAGAGGTGTATCTAATCCTACACCCACATTTCGCACATTTAGCTTATTTCCAACAACCGGGCACAAAAATACAATAACACTTTGCCCGTCCCGGAAATCGAACCCAGGATCTCATGCTCAGTAGCGCTTGCGACAACTTGACCAACGATGCAGTCTCACACATGACCCATCAATATTTTCACGCGAACGAAGTCGCGGGCAACAGCTAGTATGGTTATATTTTTACGATATTGTATTTACTCACAGTTCCGATGTGGTTGAGCGTGTGGAGGCCTTGTACATGTCCGAAGACGAAGCAGCGGAGCTGCTGGAGTCCGATCCCGGGCATGTGATGAGGTGGATGCGGGACCTGCCGGGGACCAGTGAGCTGCCGGGAGCTAGCGAGCGGCTGCGGGCCAGCGAGCGGCCAGGGCACAGCGAGCTGCCGGGGGCCAGCGACACGCCGAGCAGCAACACGGTTTTTCTTGCTCCTCCCGCGCCTAGCGTCAGATCTGAGGTGACTGTGGCTGCCGAAGTTGACGTTCGTCCATCAACTTCGACGGTAACAGCACTTTCACAGGCGGTGCCTAGGCGTGATGGCAGTGACTTGGACAGCGACTTTGATGACGAATTCGATGCCCCGGTCATGCCAGTTGTCGGGAGGGATCTTCCTGACACCGAGGAGTTAGACGAACCGTTACAAGGTTTGGTAAACGAGATCGATACGGGGATGGATGACGCTGCCGATTCTCTTTTGGGTACGTCGGCTATTTTCACGTGGTCACCGGACTTTGATTCGTTTAGGGGTGTTCGTGGGGAGTTCTCAGGTCCTACCCCTGGGCCAATCAAAGACTACGAGACGCCTTATGATGCCTTTACCGACATATGGGATGAGGATATCATAAGGTTGATCGCCACGGAAACTAACCGATATGCCCATCAGACAATTGAGACCATGCGTAACGCAGGGACTTTGAAACCATCACCTCGCCTTCATTCGTGGACTGACACTAATGCAGACGAAATAATGTTTTTTTTCGCGATGATGATGTCTATGGCTATCGACCCGCGTACGTTGATAACTGAATATTGGACATCAAACGAAGTTCTCCAATTACCGGGGTTCAAGAGTATTATGTCCTTTAATCGGTATACTCTGTTGAATAAGTGTCTTCACTTTGTAGACAATGACGCTGCCGAGAGTCAGCAATTGTCTCAATCTGGAGTATCTTCTTCAGCAGGGCTGTCACGTAGGCTGGGTAAGTTGGCACCTATTATTGAACATCTCGGAAAAAAGTTCGAAGTTAGGACCTGACATCAGCATCGACAAGTCTTTGACCTTATTCAAGGGCCGCTTGTCCTGGGTCCAAACCATAAGGTCAAAGGCTGCGCGATTTGGAATCAAGTCATATGAGCTATGTGAGTCCCGCACTGGCTATATGGCTAGGTTCCAAATCTACACGGGCAAGGATGACAGTTCCGATGGTGATCTATCACTTGGCGTCAATTAGGTATGTAAAGTAAAAATTAACCTACGCTGATTCCAAAACCATTTGGAGATTTTAGGGTCCTATGCCTTATTTTTCTATTTTTAGCTTTCTATATCACAAGATTGTGTTTATTTTCACAATAATACTTGTAATCATTTGACTTTCATTTGACCTCTAAATTACGTCATAACGTAGCCTGAATAGACTACTTCCTTCGTGCTTTGCAAGATAAATTAAAAAAAAAAAATACTTTTGTTTGTCATACCGTCAGTGTCAAATCAAAACTAAATGCTATGAAAAATATTTAGTTTTAATACCGCTAGACAAAAATATCCAGGTCTGAAAGCAGGACACAAATCCCACCGTCATGCATATGCACATGCACATATGGGCCCACCCTCCCGCCCTCATGCATATGCACACATACAAAAGAAGTGAGAAATAATTAGCATGCCATGCAACCAAACCTTTACTCGACACGTGTTTCGCCCCTCCACGGGGCATCCACAGGAGTTGTTGACTCGTCGAGCGTTCCAACTCGAATGTGCTAGTCGCACCGCTGTCGGCCCTTTATATACCGTTTCGATGACGCTTTTATAACGGTCGATACAACGTCACAAAGACATCTGTGTCGAACTACCTGCAATCATACTTAGAAGTGGTGATGGAATTAAATTTGTTTGGTCATTCAACAGTGTATATGCATTGTTATTGTTATGTTTTGATATTTCTAGCTGTTCCAACACACTCAACCGGAAACCCTTATCGCAAACATGCAAAATGTTATAAATGCTTTTTTTTCTGTGTGAGGGTAGCTTAAGTAAACACAAGTTTTAATAGCTCTCATTATAATAAATATTTAAAATAGTGTATTATAGTTTTATAAAGTACATATGCACTAAAGGTTTAGTTTATCCTCGGATGCACTCACTGCACTTATAAACTCTCCATCTCCTTTAACCTAACTTGAACCAACACAAGTCTCTACAAAATGGATCTATATGCCAAGCTGTCAAACTGCATGGAGGAGCTGTCAGCCACTTTCACTGCACGCATGGACACCTATGAGGAGGACCTGAAGAATGTAAGCAGCAACGAGGCTCCACACAAGACAATTGCCAGCCTCTCTCGGGACTTCATGGAGTTCAAGTGCTTCATTTGGAAGACTATGAGCGCGCTGAAAGCTCAGATGGAGTTGCTGACTGTGGGCTTAGACCGGCATGAAATGGAGTCTCGCAGGCAAGTTCTACTCCTACATGGTCTTCCGGAGCAGAAAGATGAAGAATGCACTTCCCAGGCCGTTCTAACTTTAACAGATAAGATGAAGATTCCTAACGTCTCTCCATCGGACATCACATCCTGCCATCGCTTGGGAGTTAATTCAGGCAAGCCTCGGCCACTTCTTATTCGGTTCAATTGCTACAACCTGCGCAGCGAGGTGTGGCGCAGCAAGACAATGCTAAAGGGTTCGGGTCTGGTTCTCTCTGAGTTCCTAACTAAGCCTAGGCACGACGTGTTTCTGGCCGCTCGCAAACACTTTAGTGTGAAGCAGTGTTGGACTTCCGAGGGCAAAATTATCATCATGCTCCCAGACAAGTCGCGTCGAAAGATTGAATCGGCTACCGAACTTGGACAACTTGTTGCGCAGTTTCCAGCGTCTTCATCTGCTGACTCGGCTGCGAAGGTTGCATCGTCACCTATTAATAACACTGCTCTGGACAAGAGGTCGCGGAGGCAGGCCAAATGATCGCTCACAACACGTATCAAACATCGTTTATAAATTTTTTGTCATATTTCTCTTTTGTGTCGGTCACTGAAAATATTTAGACTGTTTTTGTTTGACGTTTGTCATTTTGACAGCGATGATTATAACTTGCTCGTTCAGAAACTTTCCTTTTTGCTATACTGTTCTTTTTTTTTATGACTTGGATACCAGCATTTTAATCTTAATGAAACGGCAAGGTGCATCGAGGATAATTAATTATTTTAGTTTTTTTTTTTTTTTGTTTTTTATTTAGAGATAGCTTTTTTGTAATTTAGTATATATATATTTATTTTATTTTATATTTATTTATCTTTTATGTTAGACAATATTGAGACCACAGAGGAGGTACTCTGATTTATTACAAATCTAGTTTGTACTGCATCCCCTTAGACCCCCCTGCTCTTTCCAAGATAGAAGTCTCCGTAAGACGGCTGGGCATGACGGGACACCAACCCCTCACGATCGTCTCGGCCTACATCCCGCCCTCAGGAGCCGGCTCCTCGGTCGCGAATAACGAGATGAGCGATGACCTCAAAGTTCTTTTCGATCTAAGTGACTCCGTCCTTCTGGCGGGAGATCTTAATGCTAAACACCCCGCGTGGAATAGCCATCTATCAAACAGCAGAGGTAATGCCCTATATAATCTCTGCTGTTCTCTCAACTTCGATGTCATCGCTCCGATGAGTCCCACGCATTACCCTAATAACCCGGATCACAGACCCGACGTGCTAGATGTCGCGCTTCTAAAGAACGTAAACTTGCGATTACATTCTATAGAGACGATCGACGAGCTTAATTCGGACCACAGACCCGTGATAATAGAGTTTTCCCCGAGAAACGGTCATTCGGACCCTTCTCAGCCCCCTCCCACCAAAGTGATCACGGATTGGAAGAAAGTAAGCGAATTGCTGAAATCCACCGAATCCCCTCACTTGGATAAAATCCCCGACAACATCGCGACTGTAGCTGACACGGAGGCCGCGATCGACTCGTTCACAGAGCACGTACAGTCAGTCCTGAACGTTTGTTCAAGGGAAGTTCCAGCGGATGACCACCGCTGGAAACTCCCGGACGATGTACGTGAACTGTTGACCGAGAAGAACGCGGCCGTCCGTGCTTATACTTCTTTTCCCTGTGCGAGTAACAAAGTTTTTATGCGCCGTTTACAACGCAAAGTAAGCAGATGCATCAAAAAGCTTCGTGACGAGCAGTGGGACAAGACGCTCAGCGAACTCGAACCGACCCACCAGGCCTTTTGGGAACTTCAGAGGAAACTACAATCCTCTCAAGTTGCCTCCATGCCTCCCCTCACGCGCCCAGATAATACCGTCGCCTTCGACGACGACGACAAAGCCGAATGCCTGGCAGCTAGCTTAGAAGCGCAATGTTCCCCCAGTACCCAGCCAGTAGACCCAGCTCACCTCGCTGAGGTGGATGCTGAAGTCGAACGCCGGACCTCACTACCCCCCGTAGAAGACCCTGATAATCCCCTACCCTCAGTCACCCCTGAAGAGGTGGAGGATATAATCAAGGGCCTTAAGCATAGGAAAGCCCCTGGCTCAGACGGAATCACCAATAGGGTATTCAAACTCTTCTCCCCAGCCCTTATAGTGCTAATGACCGCTATCTTCAATAGCGCCATGGCCAATAACGTGTTCCCTCAAGCGTGGAAACAGGCCACCGTAATAGGTATTCCCAAACCGGGTAAGCCCAAGTCCTCGCCGAGTAGTTACCGGCCCATTAGTTTGCTCAATGTGTTTGGTAAAATCTATGAGAGACTTATTTACAAGCGACTCAAAGATTTCGCCGAAGCAAAGAGCTTAATTCCGACAGAGCAGTTTGGTTTTAGACCTCAACACTCCTGCGTCCAACAGGTGCACCGCATAGTCGAGCACATCAGTGCCCGCTTCCAGCGGGGACTGATGACCGGTGCCTTGTTCTTCGATATCGCGAAGGCTTTCGACAAGGTCTGGCACAACGGGCTGATATACAAGCTATACCAGCTCGGTGTGCCGGATCGACTCGTACTGATACTACGAGACTTCTTGTCGAACCGCACATTCCAATACCGTATTGATGGTGCGCTCTCATCCCCTCATCCGATACGTGCAGGCGTCCCGCAGGGATCGGTGTTATCCCCTCTAGCCTTCACGCTTTACACCAGCGATATACCTAAGAGTAGAGCAGCCCAGTTAGCCTTGTTCGCTGACGACACGGCCGGTACTACTCTGGTAAGAGTATATCCAACATTTGCCGTATTCTCCAAAACTCCGCAAGAGCCTTAGGCGATTGGTTCCGGAAATGGAGAATCGAGGTCAACCCCGATAAGAGTCAGGCAGTACTTTTCTCTAGCCCCCGCGTAAGATTTCCCCCGTCCCCCAGTCCGATTACCATGTTCGGCAAGCCGATCCCCTGGGAGAAGCAAGCTAGATACTTAGGAGTCATTCTCGATAGGCGGTTAAGATTCGGTGAGCACATCAAGACGGTACGTTCGCGTGCCGCCTTCGCTCTAGGTAGGCTCCACTGCTTGCTGAATGCACGTAGCAAATTGTCACTCAAGTGCAAATTGCGTATTTACATCGCGTGTATTCGGCCTATCATGACATACGCGTGCCCCGTGTTCGCGCATGCCAAACCCCATCTCCTTCATAGGATGCAGACCCTCCAAAACCGATTTTTACGTAAGGCCACGGGAGCCCCATGGTACGTTAGGAATGAGCAACTACATGTTGACCTCAGGATCCCCACCATCCAGCAGTGCATGAAGCGACTCACTAAGGGTTTTTTCGATAGGGCCGAAAAACACCCTAACCAGTTAGTCGTTTCATCAGCTAGTTATGTTCCCTCCGCGATATCTAGGATTCGTCGCCCAAGGTCCACCCTCCTCCAGCCCGATGACCCCATCACCCTCTTGCAGGAAAGCCGTAGGGAAACCAGCACTCTTAGAAAGCACACAAGACGACACAAATACAAACCGCGAATCCGGTCTCGCCGCCGAGGCACGCCGCGACCTCCCAGTAATATCATTACTCCCCGACCCTTGCTCGACGAGCCAGCCCGCGACGCTGAGCATGTAACGTTAAATTCCCCAAATAATATTCCGACCCAGCCTGTCCCTTGCTGCCCTCCCGACAATGACGCACTAAGTCGAGGCCCGAACCCCACAGGGGGTGCCCTTAGTGATCGTCATTTAAATGTAAATATTTTTAGTTTGTAAGCCCTGGCTGGGGGCCTTAAAGTAATTTTTGGCCACCCACAGGATCGTTCGGTTAAGTAGTCAAGCAACCTTAGAGTGTTGCAACTACGAGTGGTCATACCTAAAAAAAAAAAAAAAAAAAAAAAGTATATAAAGGGCCGACAGCGGTGCGACTAGCACATTCGAGTTGGAACGCTCGACGAGTCAACAACTCCTGAGGATGCCCCGTGGAGGGGCGAAACACGTGTCGAGTAAAGGTTTGGTTGCATGGCATGCTAATTATTTCTCACTTGTTTTGTATGTGTGCATATGCATGAGGGCGGGAGGGTGGGCCCATATGTGCATGTGCATATGCATGACGGTGGGATTTGTGTCCTGCTTTCAGACCTGGATATTTTTGTCTAGCGGTATTAAAACTAAATATTTTTCATAGCATTTAATGCCATGGATTTCCGCAAAGTAACGCCTGACTCCATAACTTATCAAATCAAAACTGTCAATGCACTATGTGTTATTTATTTGAATGCATCGCCCGCTGATAATTTCGCGTTCAAATGATCTTCGCAACAAAAAAGATGACGCCCAGGCTTGTATTCCATATTTACTTCCTTGCACCACTTCTTTTTTAGCGTTTCTTTCACATTTACAAACAATTTGTGTCGGCTATTTGTTGTAGTGTTTTTACATGACGGTACGAAGCATTTAGCACTAGTTGTCGATGACAGATTCATTGCACGGATACGCAGCACGGATAATGGATAGAAATTAAAATTTGCTAAAAATCGTAGGAAAAGAAACTCAAACAAAAAGTTCACATCACAGTCACGATCACAGCATTCACATTTCACAACAAAATAAAAACACGTATCTGTCAAGCGTCAACTGTCATCAATGTCAATTTTGAAGTTATTTAGTGTTTTTTGTATGTACTGAAAACGTGGCAAAGACTTAAAGCTATTCAGGCTATGAAATGACGTCATCACGAATAATACTTTAATAAATAATAAAAAAGAAACTGTAACTTGGAAAAAAAAAAGTTTAAAATTAGTTGCTTAAAATTAAATGTTTTACGAAATAAAAATGTAAAAAAAATACCTGAAAAATACTTTACATACCGAATTTGGGGGGGAAGAGCACGAAAGTGGTTCTTGAACTACTGCAAGGTTTTGAACATCGGGGGCATAGTGTGGTGATGGATAATTATTATAATTGTCCATCATTAGCACGATACCTCAAGAGTTTGGGCTTTGGTTGTTTAGGAACCCTTCGTGTAAACCGTCGAAACGTCCCTAGTGACATAAAGGTGTTGAAGAAAGTGAAGAAGGGGACTATTATATCTCGCCATTCTGGAGACGTATCCATCATTGCATGGATGGACTCCAAGATGGTGAATATAATATCCACCTATCACAGACCTGATACCTATCTTGGAACTAGGGCTGGTAAACCGATGGTGAAACCGGTATGTATAAGAGATTACAACAAGTCCATGGGGGGTGTTGATCTCAAAGATCAAAAACTCTCCATGTATCTGTTGGAGCGAAAGAGAGGCGTGAAATGGTACATGAAATTGTTTAAAAGGTTACTAAATGTGAGTATACATAATGCGCTTGTGATGTACCAAAGTTCTCTGAACCGGACAACTGATAAAATGCCTGTGACGCATCGTGAGTTCCGCTATGCGCTTGCTGAATCTCTACTTAAACGGCATCGCTCCTGTTCAATAGAGATCAGTCAGGCACCAGTGGAAAACGTGAGGCTGAGGCGAAATATCATGCACGAGCCAGAGCACTTGATGAGACGTGAGAATACAAGGAGATGTGTGATTTGTCAACGGCAGAAGAAATCCAAAGCCGTTCACTCAAGGTGCATCACGTGTGACGTATATCTTTGTTTTGGGGACTGTTGGAGAATTTGGCATTCTATAACAGAGCTCCCAGGCGTAGATATACGTGGGCGGAAACGGAAGCGCAAAGAGTAAACGTTTTTGGGTTGGGATGTGGATTACGACTGTGTTTGAATGTGATGGTGATCCGGGGCTCTCGCATGAGGGTCACGTTTCGACGGGACGCCTAACCGTTTATGTATCTCGTTTACTACTCCTTTCGTTGCTGTTATCGGGGGCGTTACGGCTATCGGGGACGAAACGGTAGCACGGTAGCGCCTTTTGGCGTCTTCATTGATATCTGACCGATATCAGTCTGGGTTTGTGCATTGTGGATAATATCTTACGGGAAAAATCTGATTTTGTAAATAAAACCCATGATAGGTACGGGACAAACCTATCTTTAAACATTTGTAAATTTTGCTCAAGTATGAGTGAAATCTAGACAAACCTTTCAGTATACTAGCTGTTACAATAAAGTGTACCTATCTTATTTTTTCACAACATAATTATGTTCTTATATGTACGAAAACATTTGTAAATTTTGCTAAAGTCTGGGTAAAATCGGGACAAACCTTTCAGTATACTAGCTGTTACAATAAAGTGTACCTATCTTATTTTTTCACAACATATGTTCATAAATGTACGAAAACATTTGTAAATTTTGCTAAAGTCTGGGTAAAATCTAGGGAAACTATTCATTATACTAGCTGTTACGTATGGAAACATCTTGCCATTTATTTTACACTTCATTTTATAATAAACAAATACCGAGGTCCCACTGCTGCGACATACGTTCGTAGTTCAGTAGTTCACCATAAATGAACGGGTTCACTTGCGCGATGTTCATTCGCGCGCCCGCCTCGATCGACTAATCGATCGCTTCAGTTCGTCTTCCGCCACCAAATCGAGCGCACGTACAGATGCGCACCGCGAGCGCCGCCGCAGGACCTCGGACTATCAACTACGAAATAACTCGTTTTACTTAAACACCCAACTAAAATCACGTACTGCGTTCTGTGCGCAACATTAAGTGGTCCTCCGAGCCCGATTTTGAATCTCGGCCACGTGTTTTAGTAGGACTCAAAACCTGTGTGCAGGGATGTCTCTGCTTCGTACACCCCCGAAGGGTGTTGTAACACGTAGCATACGTGCCACGGAGCAGCCGACTACTAGTAAAAGTGAACAGTTATTCAAAAACTCAGTGAAAAGTGATAAAACCACGTGTTCGTCAGCGGCGGCTCGTAAAAGGCTTGAGTATGAAGCGGCTCAAAAGTTAGCTCAAATAGAGAAAGATCTCATCGAGAAGAAGCTAGAGGTAGACATAGCCGAGTTGGAGCAGGAATCTCGTGGACCTGTTTCTACGTGTTCGAAATCGAAAGTCGACACGTGGCTAGATAGTCAAGATGGCGTCGCACCGATCGCGCAAAATTGCGACACAAATGTTTGCAGCGACGACCCATTCAAATCAACCACGATCAACAACCCGTGGTACAGCAATCGTCAGCAAGACCTGGAAAACGAGCGCCCGCCGCCCCAAGGCGTCAGGGTGAAACAGTTGACGGATGCGTTGCACCTTATTACGAAAAATAACGATCGTGATAATAATAATAAAGAACTACTTGCTCGTTTAGCAACATCAAAGGATCTGCCCATATTTGACGGTGATCCTATGCAGTGGCTGCAGTTTAAGGAATCTTATCGTGAATCGTCACACCTGTGTAACTACAGTGATGCGGAGAACATTTGGCGATTACGCAAGTGCCTACGCGGTGAAGCTAAAGAGGCCGTATCATCGCTACTTATAGGCAATACATCACCGCAAGATATTATTGACATACTGGAACAACGCTTCGGCAGGCCGGAGTGTATCATCCATAAAACATTCACGCAACTAAAGAAGATTCAGCCCCTTCCAACTGCATACCACACAGAGATAGTAAACTTCGCGATTAAGGTTAAAAATTACGTTACAGCTGTGAAAGCTATCAAGCTATCGGAATACCTACACAGTCCGGAAACAACCACGATAATACTCGCGAAACTACCGCCCGCAGTTATTACCAAGTGGGCCGAATACTACACCTGTAATCAAATTAGCTCCATACCTAAACTGGAGTTATTATCAAATTTCCTATACAGAGAAGCAACTATTGTCGCAACTTCAGGTGTTAGTTACATTCAGTCAGAATGACTTGAAGAAAAAATACGAACATACGAAAACTCATTCGTCTCATTCAGTGTTAGCATGCACAACTACAATGGAAGCTAAGTGTATGTTTTGTCGTGCCAATCCGCCACACGCTTTAGAAAAATGTGGAAAATTCAAACGCGCAATGAGACGTGATCGCTGGCAATTTGTACGCACTAAACATCTGTGCTACAAATGCTTAGGTGCGCGGCACAGTGAATCTGCCACGTGCACCGCACCCGAGTGCAGCGAGTGTGGGCATCCACATCATCATCTCCTTCACTGGACGAAGACCGTGCCTACGTCACCATCAGCCGCGCGACCGCTGGCGCAGGCGCCAACCGCCGCGCAACCAGAGACGGCGCGCCCCGCAGAGCATGCGGCCCGCGCGCACCCATCGACGCCCGACGAGTCGGGCCGCGAGGCTACCGTTGCCCACGCCCACACCAGTGCATCCGCTAGTGTTAGTGAATCTTTAGTGCCTAAAGTGTTGTTAAAAGTAGTGCCCGTAACCGTTCATGGACCTAAAAACAATATCCACACACACGCGTTGCTCGACGACGGTGCCACCGTGACTCTGATATCTGCTGATCTCGCTGATGAGGTGGGACTCCACGGTAAGATAGTCACCATGCGCGCCCGTAGTGCATGGGACAGTGGTGAGCTTGTGTGCCAAACGGAAAACGTAAGTTTTGACATTACTAATAATTCAGGTGAACGTTTTAATTTGTGTGCACGTAAAATGAAAGAGCTTAATTTACCTACTCAACGTATATCTTGTATGGACTTTAGTAATTATTCAGACTATAATAACTATGACTTGTGCAAATGTGACGCACAACCTAAATTATTAATCGGACAGGATAATTACGATCTCATTGCTCCTATCTTGTGTTTAAAAGGTAATAGGAAAAATGAACCTTATGTTACAAAGACACCGCTAGGGTGGTGTGTACATGGAGTTGTAAACATCATAACTTTGTTAAACATGTCAGCTGATCGTAATAGTCAGCGCGCAAGATTCTGATTTGAACGAATTTGTAAAAAAATCATTTGCATTAGAAACAATAGGTATATTCACACAGCCGCGACAAAATGCGGACGAGTCGCGTGCTATCACCATACTAAATAACACTTGTGAATTAGTTGATAACCAACGTTTGTACCAAACTTGTAAAAGTGTCGACATTTGACGTAATGTGCGTGTACGCTAGCCGACAAACGAAAGGTTAATTAAATAAGAGCAAAAAAGGAGGGATCATCGGTAATTGAAAAAAAAAAAAAAATTACCATTCTATTTTTTTTTTAGGTTTATTGACTGCTCATAGAGCCCCGGAGGCTAAACTCCAACTGGACCATTTACTCATTCATTTATCAATTTGTTCAACAACTTATTGTGTTTGTGTTTTACATACAGGAAAGTTTAGACGGCAGAGCAATACTCAAAGAGGGAAAAGGAGGCTTACTCACGGAGGGTTCCAGAAGGAAATTGATCCAGCTGCTAATACACCACCAACTAGAAAACAATTGTGCGAAGAAAATTTCCAGTGAAGAATTTTATAAACTAGCTACCGAAATTGTGGAAATATTCCACAAGGAACGCGTTGTAGTGTATTATTCTGCATATTTATCACCTACAAATAAAGTAGCTAAAAAAAATGCTAGCGGAAAGCGAGAAAGTGGACAGTTGTCGGGAACTAGCCGTTCATCCTCGAAGTCGTCCAGATCATCGCTCAGATCCACGCCAACTATCACAGATGATGACATTTATAGCCTGGAATTTCTGGAAAGTGGTAAGCAAATAATCGCTAGTCACCTTTTTCGTGATTTAAATGTATCAAAAATCAAAATCAAAATCAAAGCATTTATTTCAAGTAGGCCAGTTACAGGCACTTTTGAATTGTCGAAACAAAAATGAACATTTAAAGTAGCTACAGTCCCAGTCACAAGACATAAAAACTGTGAAAGTACTGTAGTTGCCCATTCCCTAGCGTAGATCTCTATGGAAAAGAACGGGCAAGAAACTCCATGGACACTCTTTTAAATCAAAATATTGTTACTAAATCTTGGTTACATCATTCATGTTGAGATGGTATATTATGTGAGAACAATGTAGCAAGATGTGCACGATAAAAGTGTCCATAGCAAAACAAAAATAAAATACAACTAAAAACAAAATAATTCAAATAAACCATGGCGACTAAGAGATGACCAGTCACAACTGACAGCGCCCGTTCACGAACATGACGCATGGATCAGCACCATTCAGCTCAACCATTTTGAAGGGAACTAAATGGTTCGACACACGCGCCACCATCAGCGAGACATTTGAGAGAGCATGACATACTCTCAACCGCCAGGGCACATTCAAGTCAAGAACTGCCGTAGGTTTCCAGTGAATGATAGCTTACTAGTACATAGTACTCACACAATATAGGCTATGCGATTATATAATACTAACATTGAATCTATACAATGCAAAGATAAGTTTGTACAATCTTCAGCAGCTCCAACAATTAATTTAATGCTATCAATTTTTGCGCCCCTGTCCATGTGGAGCAGGACCAGCATTAAGCCAAGCATTTTTATCAGCGATATAATCGCTCAACTTGTAATATGCTTGTTTACATAGTGTGCGTTTAACGCATGTTTTAAATTTCGTCTCATTCAGTTCAAGAATACTTTGTGGAATTTTATTATAGCATCTCAAACAGTACCCCATGAAAGATGAGTCTACTTTAGCGAGTCTAAAGCCTGGCTGAACTAGTTGGTCCCTATTTCTAGTACTGTAATTGTGTCTGTCACCTCTTTTACCAAAAAGATGCAGATTTTTTCTGACGTACATTATGTTTTCGTAGATGTATTGGCAATGAACCGTCATGATGCCAATATCCTTAAATAGTTCCCTTAGAGAATCGCGCCTACGAAGATTATATATGGCTCTGATGGCTCTTTTCTGCAGAATAAATATAGACTCAACATCAGCAGCCCGTCCCCATAGCAAAATACCGTAAGACATTATACTATGGAAGTAACTAAAATAGACCAGTCTAGCGGTATCTACATCAGTGAATTGACGGATTTTTCTAGTGGGATATGCTGCTGAACTTAAGCGCCCCGCAAGCGATGTTAAATGAGAACCCCATTGTAGCCTTGAATCAAGCGTAAGCCCCAAGAAAACAGTTTTATCTACGAATTCGAGTTTTTTTTTATTCAATATTATCTCACAATCACTACTTTTAACATTTGGTAATGAAAATCTTATGCATTTAGTTTTCTTTTCTTTCAATACCAAATTGTTTGCTGTGAACCAATTTTGGACCTGAAGTAGGGCATTATTCACTTCATCTAGATTTTGGGCCCGTCTATTTATCTTAAAAATTAGGGAAGTGTCATCAGCAAATAGCACCATATTTTGTGGTTGGTTTTTCAATAAATAGGGTAGATCACGGGCGACTGTACTATGGTGCCCTTCCTCTTGTTGACTCATCCCACCATACACATATAAATTGCAGGTGTTGTCTATGAAGAAACATTACTATGGCTGAAAAACAATGTTGATCCATAGAAATCTGTTGAAGAAAAGTGGGCAGAAACTGCAGATTACCGCCTAAATCGCATCCAATGTGGAAAAGGTGATATAGCGGATTACTTCAAGGATTTCCCAGCCTTAAAACAATCGCAAGGCTATACCTTGGTAAGCAAATACCGCAGCCGCTTATTTTAAAAAAAAAAATCTTGTAGAATACTTATCAAAACTGTCTCAAACACAGAACATAAAAAACAGTAGAAGTCGCATGTGGGCGGGGCGCGCGTACCCCTAGCTTTGCGCTGTTCCGCAAAGTGTTTCTCTCACGCACACGCCACGCACATCAGTTTAGATAGAAGCTTCGCAGTGACAATAACTTTAAAAAAAATACTAAAATGCCTTTTTGTGCTGTTCTGGGGTGTAAAAACGATAGCAGAACCGAAAATGTATCAAAAGGCGGTTTATCATATCATCAATCAAGTCTTAATTTACTTCATTTCGATTAAAATTTGAAAAACATTATTTTATTAAACAAGACAAGAACAAATAGACTTTGTTGTTTAAAACATAGGGTCTACTTTTTTTTAAACTCAAACAAATATTTCTCGAAGATTCCAACTACGCACATGTCACAGTCCACTACTCAATTAGAGATTGACGTTATCGATAGTGAGTTATCGATATTTTAAACTTACCATGTTCTATGATGTAGCGGCGAAAAATTAACCATGCGTGCGATTTTTTTTATGATTCTGTTTTAGTAATAGGTATTATTTCCATGAATTGTTAAAACCTTTTTGTGTTTTTGCTCGTCCGCAGTAGATCGCATAAATAAAACCTCTACTGATACAGCAGAAGAGCAAGAAATCGGCAAACTTCTAAACAACAATTCTGAATTTAGTTCTCAAGCAATAGCACATATTGCCCGTATTGTAAATAAAGAAAATTAATTGCGACGTCTGTGTTGGCGCTCTCATCTCAAATCAATGCACTTCTTTACATAAATTTATAATAGCCAAAGGCAAAGGTGGGCTTGTATATCCATCAAGCGATATGATAAAAAATTGTAAAGTAGCTGAAGTTGTTATTCAAACAATGGATGGAAAATTATTTAAAAAAGAAGAAATAATGGCCAAAATATTAAAAAACTTTTGTAGGAGAAAATTTGTTCGAAAATATAAATTTTCATCAAATTGGAGAATTCCCCACATCAAACCATGTCACTGACTTGATAAAAGCCATTACAGAACGCTACATTAATGTGTGGATACATCATTTACTTAAAATTGATATAAAACAAACAAAAATACAACTTCATTACAAGTAAGTTATATTTCAAGGCCAATGAACTATGTATTTTTAGTTGATTTAACTGTTTCTCTCCTCTTTATCTTTAACTGTTTTATTAATGTAAAATAAAACCATTCTTTTAATTTTATTATTATTATTCCACTGATTTCTTTGATCGTTTTTCTGTGTTGTCTGTGCTGTCTTTGTCTAATTTAATCTGTAATAATTATGTACCTTTCTATCAAATAGTATAATTTTCGAAATCAGTCAGTAGTTTAACATGACAGTATTAACATAACAATACATTCTTAATTATTCTTTCTATAAATCATAAGCATTATTATAAAAGTATAACACTTGATTTCAAACTTAAGTACCTACTTAATTCATTTTGAAATTTAAAAATGTCGAATCCTGTATTTTATTTAAAAATAAAACAAGGCAACGGCAGTGTTACAACCCTAAAACAGGACGAATAGCACACAAATAATAATGAGCTTGTTACGGAAATATCAATCACATTTCTAAAGAAATAAAGGTTTATTAAATGAATTTAGTGTAGTGACATCTAGCGGTAAGTAGCAGAACTTGCTTGTGAAACTATTCCCTATGAGCTAATACGTAAACAGATTAGATAATAAACCACTTTATTGAGATATATTTAAGGTTTATTTTCAAACTTACTTTCATTCATTATTAAATTACCAATCACACCACGCTTTTTTTAGTGTTACGAAATACAATAAACCTGTTTATGTGTTAGTTTGGGGTACGCTGGTTCCGATACTAATAAAGCGCCATGCGATTTCTACTGTTTTTTATGTTCTGTGGTCTCAAACATTACTTCGTTCAACTGTGTAGCCAACAAGTATTTTTATATAAAACACATTTTCGTTTACACTGAAGTCTGTGACATGTATTAACGGATTATTCCAGAAATCCCCACCGACCTATCCCTACCAGTGGGGATCGTTACTTTTTTTTCCCGAAATCCCCACTAGTTAAATAATATCAGGCTAGTGGGGATTTTTGGAAAAATAAACAACAATCCCCACCAGACGTTGTTGTTGCTAATTGTAATAAAAGAGAAGACCTTAAGATTTTTATAAATTTTTATTTTTTAAATTTTGTTGTTAAACCTCTTTAACCACTAAACATGTCTTGGCATTTAATGTCACCTACTGGTGCCGATTCTGTTGTGCACAAACAAACTTAATTTAGGCTATTACTATCTTTTTCTCACTAATAAAACGAGAAAGAGACGGACGTAATTTAGAGCTGTCAAATTTAATTCGAACTAATATTTCCATACAAATGAAGGGTGCACGTAAAAACATGTCGACTAAAAACACGGTGAAGCGCAAGGCATAAACTAGTTTGACATTTCTAACTTAGTGCATAGCTATAGCCGTCCTTTTCTCGCCCTGCCTTTTAGTAAAAGATAGCAATAGTCTAAATTAAGTTTAGTTTGTGCACAACAGAATCGATACCAATGTCACCTGCACTTTGCTAAAACGAAAACACACAGAGCATCTCGAAAACAGTACACGGAATTGCATTTGAAAAAAAAAACATAATGGGAGAAAGTTCTTCTAGTACTATGTTTGATTTCATAAAGAAACAAAACTGTACAATACTTGTACGTGCGGGACATCAATATTCTCTTAAAAAGAAATATAAAAATGGTGCAAATATATGGGAATGTGTAAAAAGAAAAAAAGAAAGGTGTAACGGATCTATTACTATTAAAGTAAGTTCATATTATTAACATATTCAAGATTACCTTTAGTCTTAAGTTGTGACTTATATTCAAGATTAATTATACTGTATGTTTCCGACAGTCACTTCATTGCAAAGCATTGATACCAATATGGTTTTCATAATGCCATTCTAACTGAGCTATTCTAAAAGAGCCTAGTGTCTGCTTACTTCTGGTAGACACATCCGTAGATAGCCTGAAAAAAGAACGGTAATAAAAAAATAACATATATATATTTTTTTTTATAGGATTGTTAAGGAAAAACCACATAAATGCACACCAGATTTCGAGAAAAATGAAATAGCTTTGAAATTACAAAAGCTGAAGAACACTATTTCCATTCCAGACTTACCGAATGTTCCCACAGCATATAATTCGGCAGCAGCATCGTACAACGATTCAGGTTTTCAGTTGACTGGGTCACAATTCCCTCTTTTTAAAAACATAAAGACTACTTTGTATAATCACAGAAATACAACGGCTCAAGTAAGTGATAGTGATATAGGTAATTACTTAAAGGTATAAGTGTACCTATAGATAGACAGGATTGGACTGTGAAATTGTGAACATTAAATGTGATAAACTGTAAATTAATAAAGACATTGGATTGTGAATGTGTTTCTGAACACTAAAACAGTAAAACTAAATGTGGTTAACTGTAAATACTAAATAAATAAGTAAAAACATTAGACTGTAAAATGCTGAACACTAAAATATAAATGTGCTATACCTACTCTAAATAAAGACATGAGCTATGCATATATGTATATGATAAGTTCTTATACATAAATGTAAATAATTGTATAATAAGGAACATTTTAGCTTGTAGTTTAGCTTTTCGTTTTATTAGTTACCCATTATGGCAAGTAACAGAAAATATAGCCCTCTCTGGAATCACTTCGATGAAGTTGAGCCCAGCAAAAAGGCGAAATGCGGTTATTGTTCCCGTATATTGTCAGTTTCGTCCAGCTCGATAGGAAGTTTAAGCCGGCATATGAAAGCCATTCACCCCACGATCCAGATTAACAGCAGCAGACAAACAGCAACGGTTGCAACTAGAGCCCGTGTTTCGGACAGCGATACGGACAATGTTCAGGTACCACAACCTTCATGCAGTACACAAGCTGATACAGCTACTACTGAATTATTGGTTACACAGAGGCAGGAGACAGGTCACCAGGTACCTATAATGGCAGATTATGTTCAAACAAAAAAGTGTCTTCCTAGAATCCGCATTCAGCAGCTTGACGAGCAGGCTACCACGCTCTTCGCATGGTCGACGAAGTTGAGTTTAGGAAGTTTGTCGAAATGCTAAACCCTGGCTATACTTTACCAACTCGGAAGACACTATCACAAAGTATTCTTCCTAAAGTTTACAATAAAGTATTAGAAAAAGTAAAAGAACAAATAAAAAAAGCTGCCGCTATATGCATTACCACGGACGCCTGGACATCGTCTGTGCAAGATGGATACGTGGCGTTAACTGCGCACTTTATTGAAACTGAAACACACAAATTATGTACAGTAATGATTGGATGCGTGGAGTTCAGCGAGAGACATACTAGCATAAATTTAAAAAACTTTTTAGAAACAAAATTTTCAGAGTGGGGCATAAATCAGTATGTTAATGTGATCGTCAGCGATAATGCTGCAAACATTTTAAGTGCCGTACGATTAGGCGGCTGGCGCTCTTTGTCTTGTTACGCGCACACCATCAACATAATCGTGCAGTCTAGTATGGACGCAATGGCAATATCTGACACAAAACGTAAGGTTAAAGACATCATTGAATACTTCCACCGTAGCGCTCCCGCAAAAAAAAAATTGGCCGAGATTCAAGAGCAAATGCATATTGCGCCGTTGAAACTGAAACAAGACGTGGTTACTCGTTGGAATTCTACTTACGACTCACTGCAAAGATTACTTAAAATAAAGGAAGCACTTATCGCTACCCTCGCGATAATGCGCCCTGATATAAGCCTATCTCACGAAGACTGGCAGACGATTGAGAAGGCGACAGATTTACTAAAACCTTTTTACGAGATAACTCTTGAGATCTCTGGTGAAACATATGTTTCTGCATCAAAATATATAGTTTTTTGTAAAATAATTAACCGGGCTTTAAATAAGTACGTGCCTGGTAACGATCAAAAAATTCAGCAAATGCATAATTTAAAAAAAAGTCTTCTTCTTAAAAGTCAGATGCAACATAGATTTGGAGAAGTGGAAAAAAATACACTCCTTTGCGAGGCCACTTTATTGGATCCTCGTTTTAAGAAAAGCGGATTTAATAACCCCCGCAATTTTGATAGAGCTGCTTCAGATTTAAAATTAAGGATTGGCTCAGATCGAACACAGTTTCCGCAGGAATCAGCTGTAGAAGAACCAGTTCCTCCTCAACCGAAAACTGGGTCCATATGGGATGATTTTGATGAAGAGATTGCAACTCTTGTTCCTCAAAACCCTACTGCAGCCGGTATTGTGGAATTTGACAAATATATGGAGGAACCACTAATTAAAAGGCAAGAAGATCCACTGTTGTGGTGGAAAGATCGGAAGGGCGTGTATCCGCGATTGTATAAGTACATGCTGAAACGCCTCAATATTACAGCCACTTCAGTACCTTGCGAGCGTGTCTTCTCGAAAGCTGGGTTAATTTTAAATGAGAGACGGACACGACTCAAGACAAAAAAATTATCGGAATTAATATTTATTAGCTGCAATTAAACATCAATTTAAAAAAATAGAAATTGTATATAAAAAAAAAAGAAAAAAAAATGTTCATAAAAAATGTACTCGTATATCCATAAAAATTTGCATAATTATTTAACTTTTATTATAAAAACGTGTAATCATTGTACATAAAGTTGATTTTTAAATACGCCAATATTCATGGGTCCTTGACTTCTTTCACTTATATAGATACATTTAATCCCACGCCTAAGAGTAAGATAAGAATATTGCCAGTCCTAAGCCTGGAAACCCGTTATTTGTTGATTTAGGGTATAAGTATGAAGGAAAATCAACTTTGTATCATTTGTATTTGTATATTTAAATCATAGTGAGTAAATCACACTGTTACAATGCTCTGTTACTATACTATTTCAATAACATGTCCTATTACACTAGAATATTGCAATACATTAGGTATAACACGCGATGGTGTGCTATCACATGGCGCTCGCGCTACATCATAACATCACGCGTGATGTTTGAAGTGATGGTGAAATGTAATATTACTCGGCACGAAATGTAATGACATATAACATTACTTCGTGATGCACTGTTTTGCGCATGTCTAGTAAATAAAATTCGTAATTTTTGTAAGATGGCGGCATTTAGGTGTTGTTTGTGTTGATTAATTGTGCTAAAGTAACCATAATTATCATGAACGTGATCATGGACGCTGCGCGTTCGGATAAAATCGTGCGTTTGAGATTTTCAGATGTCGAAATTATCCCAATCATAATTTCTCGGTACGTCAACTGTAACGTAGTAGAAACTCGAAAAAGTTTCTATCGTTACTTTGTTTACATAGACAGATTCAACGCTTACAATCTAGTCAATTGTGAAAACAAACGCCACAGATTATGTAAAATCATTAGGGCCTTCTCGTTACTAAACGACTAAATTAGCTGCGTTCCAGTAAAGTGCGCACCGCGTTCCGTGTATCTGCACTAGTGAGTGTGGACTTGTCTATGCGTGGGCGCGGGTATATATGTCATTGTCTCCCGATGACCAGCTTCTTTTCTGCTCCCGAAAATCAGACGCGTTCACCTGTATTGTATTCACCGTGACCTCATACGTGGTCTAGAACATTCGGCTTGAAGCAGGCAGTATTACTCGTTTCTTTAACGACATAACCTAAAATAAGGGATTCTATAACCCCAACACTGGGTAAGTTGTTGAACAGTAATCGTTTTCCTATTTTCCTTGTACCATCTAGCTACGTGGATTCAAGAAGTGAATCCACCCTTCATCACTCTTTTTGCTTCGCAGTTTATATTGAAAAAAAAAAAAAAAACATGTTGCCTTCAGCTGAGTGTATTTTGACATTGTGATGACCTTCATGACACTCAAAATGTGCAACTCATGTCGTGCTTTCCATCACCATCTTGTAAACTCCGTACTGATTGTGACTACCACACATCACCTGCATGGCGCATGGGTACTCCCCGCTTTGCTTACGCCTTGGTGTCACAATCAGCGGAGATGACTATCAGCCATCTCGTGACACGCTGGACGTTGTTTTCCAGGGTCCAAGGTTCCGGCTGACATCCAGATTTCCGGCTGAAATCCGGAACCGGACACGGATAGCTGCACACTTAGTTCCGGCTTACCGGTTATCAGCGGGCCGGCGTCGGGTACCTTTCTACCTGCGTGGCCGCTACCAACATCTTCGGGTCGGCGCGAACACCTGTCGACCGTCACCCTTCTTGGCGTCACCGGCGTGGCACACCGCTACGGTCTTCGTCGCACCGGGCTGAGCCAAGAGAGTACCGCGCTAACCCCCAGGCGGGCTTGGAGAACATAGTGACCATAGACCTTCCCACACCCGTGTTAATTTTTGATAATTGTATTTTTATGTTGACAAGGATTCGTGGTTTTACTTAACCTTCCCCACGAACACCCTTTCCGTCACACAACGTTACGCTAAAACATTGTCGCTAGGTTACCGGTTGCAACACCTGCAATTGTTCGACTTTAGGTAGTCGCTGAATACTATGTACGAATATAACCGACTCAACGCGATTTGCATTACACGGGTAAAATGCGAATGGTGGCAAGTGGCTAATCATTTATAGTCCTTGACTGTACCTAACGGTATCTTTCATTCCAACAAACTTAAAAATACTATACTGAAAGCTGGACTTAAAAAAGAGGCAAATATACCTGCAAATTGTTAGTTCTTAATCGCGCCCAAACTGAATCTTGAAATTGCTACAGCGGTACAGTGCGACATAAAAGAGTAGAAATTAAATATTTGGGAACTAAAATGTTTTCATTTTATGGCAACATCTAAAACGAGTGGTAAGGCTGCCACCATACCACTGTGACCTTAACCCTATTGAGTTAATTTGGGCACTGGCAAAGCGAAAGGTTGCTGATCAGAATGTTGGTGCAAAAAATATTAACCCTAGAAGCCCAATCTACGTAAATTTGACGTATACCGCGGCGAAATATCTCTGTGTCTTCCGCTAACTTCTGAACCAACTCAGTAGCCATTGAGACCTCGCAGGACACAGTTGCGTCATCTCGGTAAGTGCCGCCATTTTGTTATAATAGAGAGGTTGCACGTCATTTTGACGTATGGGCTTTGTGTAACTTTTGAAATTGTTTCTTATTTTTTATTTTTGTGATTTATTTGAGTTAATCGTATTGTTTCGTTACATTTTTCATATAATATTAATATTTTCAGGTTGAATACAAAATGGAGTCCCGTCAACGGCTAAACCAGGACGAAATAGCTACAATTTTAGAAAATGATGATGATTATTCTCCGCTGGATTCGGACTCCGAGGAAGAAGATCGTGTAGTTGAAGATGATGTCTGGAGTGATAACAAGGACGCGATGGTCGACTTCGTTGAAGATACAAGCAGGCAAGAGGACCCGATAACATATTGATCAGATGTGTAAGTCTATGTCTGCTAACAGGAAGACTAATAGGTGGCCGATGGTGGTCTTCTAAGGAATGTTGAATATGGCGTTTGTGAACTCCTATATAATATACTGTCACAATAAGATAAATAAACAAGAAAAACCAATGAGCCGCAAAGATTTTTGAAAAAATTAAGCACAGATCTGACGACACCTTGTAACGACACCAAGTACGTCTACAAGCACCTACTTTGAAGAGGACTCTAGGTGACAATATAACAAATGTTTTAAAAAATGTGGTACCGCCATCTCTGGAAAATATTAGTCATGAGCCAGAGCCAAAGAAACGACGCTATTGTGGATTTTGTTCATATAAAAAAAGGCGGATGACCAAAGCGCAGTGTTGCAAATGCAAAAAGGCTATATTTGGAGAACACAATATTGACGTTTGTCAAGACTGTATATAAAAACTGTTTTTTTCTAAGAGACTTATAAAGTATTATTACAAGTTGATTTAATTTTATGAAAACATTTAAAACAAGTTGATTTTTTTTATAATTACATAATTTTAAGAAAAAGTGTTAGAGGCTTGATTTTTTTGAAGATTTGATTAAAGTGCCATAATTGTATTAATAAAGAGTATTTTTAACTTAATATACTTACTTTTTAATTTTATTTATTAATTAAAACTTCAACTATGGTAACTCATGCAAAAATATAGTTCATTAACAGAAAAAAATAGGAATACTCTGAAGTTTTATTTTTACACGTCATTTTTACGTATGATTGGGCTTCTATGGTTAAGGAGCTTACCGAAGAGGCATTCAATTTGATAACAGCTCAGGATTGGAAGAACTGCTGTGAGCATGTTAAGAAAATTGAGAAGGAATATTATGATCGTGGAATAACATTGTACCATGACATAGACCGTTTGGTTATTCGGGCTGGTGCAGACAGCAGTGACGATGAGATTTGTTCAGATAGCAGTGATGAATCAATGATGGACGACACAAACTTAAATGAGCCGATGGAAGGTGTAGAATATTTAGATTTTAATTTATTAGATTAATATACTTTATTTGAGTGAACTTGTAGTTTTATTACTATTGTCTGTCTATCTACGTGGAACTTACTGAAAACAATAGATTAATAAACATACTTATTTAAAATATTTACTCAATATTAATTATAGCTAATAAATAAATAATACTATTCAAGTATCAAGATCAGCTGAGTCGTACTAGCTGGGTTGCCACCTGAGCGATGGTGGCGCCCTCATTTATTTTCTACTCTTTTATGTCGCACTGCAGGTGAAAACATTTCCAATCGTGATAAGATTGAGATTGAACAAAATCAGAGAACTGTCAATGCTGAGCAAAATATTATCATCACTCACAGTAATGAGAACATAGATAGAATAAATGTGTTATTATCACTCTGTAATGCGATCAGAATTTTAGCTGATCTACATGCTATGCAAACAAAGGAAAGAAAATATTAAACATTGCCTGCGTTAGACAAACAGATTTTAAACTTAATAAAAGATGTTGAAAGAGATAATTACTTATTTGGAAGTGATTTGAATGAAAAAATAAAACCTCTTAAGATGTCAATCAGTCTCGAATGATCTATTATGGAACTTTTTAGACGACTCGAATCTAGAATGTTCTACTAAAGAAACGTCTAGAACATTCGAGTAAGCTCTTGAACCATCTCGAAGGATGGTGTTTACTATGGGACGGTGAAGAAGGTTCGAGAAAGTCGTGGATCTTTCTAGAAGGATCGGTCGCCGTATAAATAGCCGGCGTGTTTGCGGGAGCAGTCAGTCTGATTTTGGCTACACAACAACGAAGCGAATTAGAAGTGCGATATCTAAGCAAATAGTGATCAGTAATGTATTTGGGATAAAGTTTTAACTATATCGTGATTATGAAAGATATTTGTTGTTTAATTGGTGGTATTTAATTTATCACATGCCCAGCTCGTAACAATTTGGTGTAAGTGAGAGATAAATTATGCCAATTCAACCTAAGGACGACACGGACGTTAACCGTACCAGGAGTCAGCGACAGCAAGACATGGACTAAAGGCGGTTTGGAGATACTCCGACACAGACACCGCGTGGTGATCAGCCTACATCTGGTTGTTGCACCTTCTTCGCGTCGTTTTAAGGTGCCTCTATTCGACGGAACATCTTCGTGGTTGGCTTATAAAATAAAATACAATTTGATCCCGTTAAGAAGGCGAACGGATGGACAAAACCTCAAGTCATGACCGCGCTCACTTTGGGCTTCCGAGACAAGGCCCTAAACATTCTTGAGGCACTCGCCAAGGATGTTGTAACCTACGAGCAGCTGCTGGAGGCGTTAGAATTCAGATACGGCGACGCGCACCTTGAGCACGTATTTCGTGCTAAGTTGAAGGACCCTGTTCAACGTTTTGCCGAGAAACCTACAGCAGTGGGCTCTGAAAGTTAATACAATTGGTTCAGAAAGCATACCAGTCCGCCCTTACACTCATCGATGGAAATCTGGTACAGGCGTTCGTTGATGGAATAGGTGACTTAGAAGTTAGGGCCGCCGTGAGACTTGGGCATCATGAGACATTAAAGGACGCCTTGGCCCATGCCTTAGAAGTAGAGGCAGTGAGGCAAGACCACAGAAAGTCAAATCACAGTATCAAGTTTCTGCAATAAACCATTTATTTATTATAGTATGATAGATAATACTGTATGGAGAAATGAAAGGTAATACATAGAACTAGCAACTTCTATCAAAGAAAACATCATCAAAATAATGATTTTATACCATACCTACTCTAAAAAGCTTATTTTATTCACGCAAAGCAGTGAATAAAAAGGCCTTTTATTCACTGTTTTGTTTTTTTATTCACTATTTTGGTGTTTGAATTTGGAACACAATAGTACATTATGGTACAAGTGTGTAATGTTGGTGATTACCGCTGAGGCGCCATTGAGACCCGAGCCGTTAGGCAAGGGTCTTAAGAGAGCCGAGGACGGTAATCATCAACACACACGTGTATCATACGACGTTTTTCAACACACTTGAGAATAAAATAATACTAAAAATAACTATAATTTCAATAGTGAAAACGAGTTGTGAATTTTTTTTCGCAATGGCGGGAATAATTAATCAGTTTTCCTATGCGCGCGCATCTAACAATGGCGATCGGCCATAGACTAAAAGAATGAGGTTTCTTTTTTTTTTGCTTTTCGCGGGTAGCGTTTTACCCACTTACGAAATGGGGAATTCAAAGTTTTATTTAATACAGAGAAAAAAAAAGTTAAATTTGAGTGAAAGTTTTATTTATTAAAAACTTATAAGTTGAAATTATCTATGTAGATACGAAGTTGCATGAAATGAGAAAGCAATAGGTATATTAATTTATTTTAACTATTGAACACGATCTTTTTTGTATCGAAACTTTTTTGAGAACAAAGCAATTCAACCAATAAAATAAAAAAATAAACCCTATAACTCACTTGTGAATAATAGCAATGAAAAAGTCACAGTTTGATCAAGGTGTCATTATGTGCCTAATTGCGGTGAAATTAGAGCCACTTTATGAGCAAGTGTGTTGAAAAAATATATCCGGTCTCTATTTCAATGCTCACACAAACTCGTTGCGCTAAGATTCTAAATTCAAAACTCTTTGGTGCAAATAAATTCTCGAGATTTGATTGGTCGATATTTACGACAAGGAGTTTGGCATTAGATTAAAAACTGTTTTGTGTTCTTTGCTGCCTTTATAGAAAAAAAAATAGTGAATTGGCGCCATTTCAAATAGGTACTTACTGTGAATTGTACGGACACAAAGTTTATTGTTACTTTATAATAAAACGATTGAATTATAATAAATCGATTATGCATTCAAGTGACGAAGAAGATATTGTGTTAACACCTGAATTTGTGAAAGAGAGGGCAGCCGATATTGTCGAAAACTTGCTACCCAACAAATCACGGCTGGTTTACATCAAAACCAACGATGAGTTTTGTAAATGGAAAAATGAAAATCAAGCTTCGGGCACATTTTCTGAGTCTGTTTTCTTAACTTATTGTTACGAGCTGGGTATGAGATAAATTAATTACTACCGATTAAACAACACAATCACTTTATTAATCACAAAACAATTTAAACTTAATCACAAGTACACTACAGTACACTACTATTCACTATTCACTTAGATATCGCACTTCAAGTTCACTTCGATTCTCTTCGCTGTGTAGCCAAAACAAGACTGACTGTCGCGGCCCTGAGCGGTCTATTTATACTCGCCCACAGACACACCAGAATAACCTCGAATATTCTAGAGGGTCATAGAAAACACTAACAAAAGAGTAGGTAGGTAGGTAGGTAATTATTATTACTAGCTACTTGTACAACACAAACAAATATGAACCGTATGCCGTAGGCGTACGGTCGAAATTCTAATGTCTTTTTATAAAGAGGTCGCGAGTTTGTAGGTACCTACCCAACTTTGAAAGTAATAATAATAGAAATCTCTCGAAATTCCAACGTACACATACTGTAATCACGTGCTTTCTCGAATGTTCTAGTAGGTCCGATGTAACACTGCCCCCTCTTTAGACATGCTCGTCCCGAGCATCATTAGTTCCGTAGTATCGCGCCAACCGGTCCACATGCACAATTTTAGGCGCACCTCGGGGACCCTTCTGTATTCGGTAGGTGACATCGTTGATCCTAGTCACGACTCGGTATGGTCCATCCCATTTTGCTTGTAACTTCGGAGACTTCCCCTTGCTCCGCACTGGGTTATGCAACCACACCAGTGAACCCTCGTCGAAACCCCTACCGTTTGCCTTCCGATCATAACGGGTCTTCATCTTCTCTGACATCTGTTGGCTGGATTGTCGGATATGCTCATAAACATCGTTCAACTTATTACGCAAGTCATTCGCGTAATCTGTTACACTACATGGAGCATCAGGGAGAGTTCCAGTGATTAAATCAGCAGGTAACCGTATTTCCCTTCCAAAGTTCGCGAAGGCTGGTGTCACAGTCGTACTTTCGTGGACTGCACTTCGGTAAGACAGAAGAAACGGCTGTATGTGCTTGTCCCAATCTCTTTGCCGGCTTTCCACAACTTTCGCCAGATATCTCTCCAACGTTTGGTTGAATCGTTCCACCATTCCGTCAGATTGTGGGTGGTAAGAGGTGGTTCTGGTTTTGTGGGTACCCATCAATCGACAAGTCTCTTGAAATACTTGCGATTCAAAATTCCTTCCTTGATCGCTGTGTATTTCTAAGGGTACCCCAAAACCACAGAAGACTTCCTGAACCAATTTATCTGCGACAGTTGTAGCTTCTTGATTAGGAATGGCGAAGACTTCTGGCCACTTTGTGAAGTAATCCATGACCACCAGGAAGTACTTGTTTCCGCTCTCACTTACTGGAAATGGTCCCGCAACGTCAAGTGCTATCCGTTCCCAAGGGGCTCCAACGTTGTACACTTTTAATGCACCTCTACTGCGTGTACGGGGTCCTTTCACGGCCGCACAACTGGTACATTTACGGCACCAGTCCTCCACATCATCTCGACAGTGGATCCAGTAGAAGCGTTCTCGAATTTTTAGTAGAGTCCTTTTTACCCCCATATGTCCTCCTGAACATCCATCATGGTAGAGCCGTAGAACATCCGGTACCTTGGCTTTAGGGACAACCATTTGTAGATGACAGCTGTCCCCTCTAGCGTTTTCCCATTTACGGCACAAGACTCCATCCTGGACTACCAAGCTGTTCCATTGCGCCCAATAGCTCTTCGTGATGGAACTCATCGCAGCCACATCACTCCACTTGGGTTTAGGAACACCAGCTTTAATCCACTCGAAGATTGGTTTGATATCCTAGTCATTTTGCTGAGCCTGCTGTAGGGTCTCCTTCCATTCATCGCTAAGATCTGTTCTAAGCATCCTCACGGACACTACTTCCTTAGTCTCTTGCCTGGCACAGTGCTTACAGTCTTCAAGACAAGGTCTTCTTGACAAGGCGTCTGCGTTACCGTGAGTTCTCCCACTGCGATGTTCAGTTACGAAGTCAAACTCTTGTAGTAGTTCAATCCATCTCGCCACCTGCCCCTCTGGATTCTTGAACTGTAATAGCCACTTCAGTGCAGCATGGTCAGTTCGTAATTGGAATTTACGTCCCAGCAAATACTTACTGAAGTGCTGCACTGTCTTTACTACAGCGAGTAGCTCCCGTCTTGTAACGCAGTAATTTCTTTCTGGTTTGGATAAAGACTTGCTGAAGTAAGCTATTACAACCTCCCGGTCTCCTTTCCGTTGAGACAGCACGCCCCCAATTCCAGTATTACTTGCATCTGTGTCAACTATGAAGTCATTTTCAGTGTCAAGATATCCCAAAATAGGTGTATTGCACAGACGTTTCTTTAATTCTTGAAATGCGACGTCGCAGTCTTTGTCCCAACAGAATTGCCGCTTTTCCTCAGTGAGTTTGTGCAGAGGTTTTGCAATGTCGGCAAAATTCTTGACAAACCTTCGATAGTAGGAGCACAAACCCAGGAATGCTCTGACCTGTGTCTTGTCTTTCGGAACTGGCCAATCTTTGACGGCGACTACTTTTTCTGGGTCTGTTTGAACACCTTCCCCCGAAACTATGTGTCCTAAGAAGTTCATTTGCTGTCTGAAAAACGAGCACTTCTTCGGACTTAACTTGAGATTTGCTGTTTGGATTTTCGACAGCACTCGGTTGAGGTTTTTAAGGTGATCTTCAAATGTACGGCCCACGATAATTATGTCAACTAGATAGACAAGACATGCGTCTCCAATCAATCCGGCAAGTACTTGCTCCATCAGCCTTTCAAACGTCGCAGGAGCGTTGCACAAACCGAATGGCATAACTTTAAACTGCCATAGCCCTTTTCCTGTTGAGAATGCAGTTTTCTCCTTGTCCTTGGGGTCTATTTCTACTTGCCAGTAGCCACTCTTCAGATCAAGTGTAGTAAACCACTTCATACCAGTCTGCGTATCCAGTGTGTCATCGATCCTAGGCAGCGGGTAGCTGTCCTTTTTCGTGACGTCGTTCAGACGTCGATAGTCCACACAGAAGCGCATACTGCCGTCCTTTTTCTTTACCAAGACCACAGGAGAACACCATGGACTCGATGAAGGCTCTATAACACCGTCCTTCACCATTCCCTCAATCATGGTTTCTACCTCTTTTTCTCGTGCAACTGGCAGTCTTCTTGGTCGCTGACGGATAGGTAACTCGTTACCTGTATTAATCTGGTGCTGAACAAGTCCAGTTCTCCCTATGTCAGCATCATCTGAAGAGAAAGTGTTGGCGTACTCAAGTAACATCTTCTTAGCCTTCTCCATTTCTCCTTTTGTTAAATCGCAGTTTTCCAAAAGCGTTGACACGTCAAATTTTGTAGTACGAATTTTATTTCCGGTAGGCACATCTTGCAATTGACGCATCCAAGCTACTTCCTCGCAAGTGCCGATCAAGGTGCCCTTCTTAATCACATGCTCCTGGTCACTTGGATTCATTATGCGTACTGCTGAGACGTTGGTGGCCTTGACCAGAGTTCGTGCCATCTTCCATGGGAAGTCATTGTTCAACCTTTCTATCAGAACACTTCGATCTTTTTGTCCAGAATTCCGTGGCAAACAAATTGGCACAATCGTTTCTGATCTGCGAGGAAGAACAATCTTCTTCAAGCAGTACACATTCCCTGACGGTGCACCTTCCATGAAGACTTCCTCTGAACCACATTTCAGTACTCCTTGATCAACGTCGATCTCACAACGATATTTCCGCATGAAGTCCAAGCCCAAGATGCAATCGTCCACTATGTCGGCCACGATGACATTCTGCTTATAAAATCTGTCACCCAATTTTAACTCTACCTCCTTCTTGCCTCGGACGTTTATGTGCTGACCGGTAGCTGTTAGTAACTGTATACGGTCGTGCTTATTGAAGTAGTCCCCAAGAAACCGACTTGCTAGTTTAGAATTGACGACCGTGTGAGAAGCTCCAGTATCCAACGTCAGTTTGCATGGCGTTCCATTGACTTCGCCTTTGATGGTCAGGCTGTTCCCGTCATGTGCTTGCGAGATCAAGATTCTCGGGGCTCTTTCAATACCAGCCAGCACCCGCCCCCCAGTCCTGGCATTTACTCGTTTCCCTGCTGTGGCTGGGCAGTCACTTCAGCCACTCTTCCCTGCTGATCCTCTCTCGGGGTGCTGCGCTTAGGACAGCTGGACCGAAGATGACCCCTTTCTCCACAAGTGTAGCACCTAGGACTATACCCCTGTGGGCGGTCGCGTACAGGTGATGCTACAACTTCCCTGACACGGTGCGTTCGGTGGTCTTGCCTCACTGCCTCTACTTCTAAGGCATGGGCCAAGGTGTCCTTCAAGGTCTCATGATGCCCAAGTCTCACGGCAGCTCTAACTTCTAAGTCACGTATTCCATCAACGAAGGCCTGTACCAGATTTCCATCAATTAGTGCAGGGGCAGACTGGTAGGCTTTCCGAACGAGTTTTTCAACTTCCAGAGCCCACTGCTGTAGGTTCTCGGCACTTCGTTGAAAACGGTCCTTCAACTTGGCACGGAATACGTGCTCCAGGTGCGCGTCGCTGTATCTGGACTCCAACGCCTCCAGCAGCTGCTCGTAGGTAACGTCCTTGCCGAGCGCCTCCAGAATAGTTAGGGCCTGGTCTCGGAGGCCCAAGGTGAGCGCGGTCATGGCTTGTGGTTTTGTCCATCCATTCGCCTTCATGACGGCCTCAAACTGTATTTTGTACGCCGACCACGAAGATGTGCCGTCGAATGGAGGCACTTTAAAACCACGCGAAGATGGTGCAGCAACCACCGAAGTTACAGCCCCGCCTTCTGTCTTCAGTTCGCCCAAAGCCTTCTTTACCCCAGCAATCTGAACTTCGGCCTCCGAGATGCGATTCTCATGCTGGTGGACCTGATCTTTCATCACTTTCAGGTCCTTGCCGAAAGTTGCATGCAGATCCTTGATGAGGAGCATCTGCTCGTCTTGGCGGCGGACCTGCTCCTCTTTGTCTCGCTGCAACTGCTCTTCCAACCGGCGAGCCTGCTCCTCTTGACAGCGTGCTTGCTCCTCTTGACGGCGAGCTTGCTCCTCTTGACGGCGAGCTTGCTCCTCTTTATCTCGCTGTAACTGCTCTTCCAATCGGCGAGCCTGCTCCTCTTGGCGGCGAGCTTGCTCCTCTTGACGGCGAGCTTGCTCCTCTTTATCTCGCTGTAACTGCTCTTCCAATCGGCGAGCCTGCTCCTCTTGACGGCGAGCTTGCTCCTCTTGACGGCGAGCTTGATCCTGCAGCAGCGCCATTAAGGCTGACAAGTCTGGCGCCACTGGAGAAACTCCGGATGGGCCAGCGACTGGCTGTGACGTAGGCTGGACACCACCCGGTATCTGTGTCGGAGAATCTCCGAATCGCCGTTGGCCCATGTCCTGCTGTCGCTGACTCCTGGTACGGATACCCTCCGTGTCGTCCTTTGGTAGGATTGGCATAATTTATCTCTCACTTCTGACACCAATTTGTTACGAGCTGGGTATGAGATAAATTAATTACTACCGATTAAACAACACAATCACTTTATTAATCACAAAACAATTTAAACTTAATCACAAGTACACTACAGTACACTACTATTCACTATTCACTTAGATATCGCACTTCAAGTTCACTTCGATTCTCTTCGCTGTGTAGCCAAAACAAGACTGACTGTCGCGGCCCTGAGCGGTCTATTTATACTCGCCCACAGACACACCAGAATAACCTCGAATATTCTAGAGGGTCATAGAAAACACTAACAAAAGAGTAGGTAGGTAGGTAGGTAATTATTATTACTAGCTACTTGTACAACATAAACAAATATGAACCGTATGCCCTAGGCGTACGGTCGAAATTCTAATGTCTTTTTATAAAGAGGTCGCGAGTTTGTAGGTACCTACCCAACTTTGAAAGTAATAATAATAGAAATCTCTCGAAATTCCAACGTACACATACTGTAATCACGTGCTTTCTCGAATGTTCTAGTAGGTCCGATGTAACATTATTTTAATGAACTGTCGAAGAAAAGGAAGTCATCGACATTATGGAGTATACAATATTCTATGTTTCGGTGTACTGTACAAACAAGGCATAACATTGATATAAAAACATATTCTAACTTGCAAGCCTACCTTAAAAGGCTATCAGAAGGCTATAAACCGAAAAAACCCCTGGTTTTTACCGCTCCAAATGTTGAACGCTTTTTGAATGAAACGCCAGATTCGCAATTTTTGGCAGTAAAAGTATAATCTTCAACCAATCTTGCTTAATACAAGTAGGTATTTTAGAACTATTTAATTGTAAACCTATCGACATCAATTTTGTAACAGTTTTTCTATTTTTGCTTGCAGGTTGCGTTAATTCTCGGCATTAGTGGAGCCTGTCGTTCAAATGAGCTTGTTAAACTGACAGTGGATGACGTGCAAACGATCTCTGACACTGCTTTACTGATTACTTTAAAGGATACAAAAACGAAAATCGACCGAACCTTCGTAGTCAGAGATGATTACATGAAAATCGTAGAAAAGTATCAAAGTTTTCGTCCTCCGAATACAAACAATAATAGATTCTTTTTGTTCTATTCTAAAAATAAATGTACGAAATTCTAATTGGAATAAATAAAATTGGTTCCATGCCAAAAGACATTACAACATTTTTAAAGCTACCAAATCCCGAGATGTATACAGGGCATTCTTTCCGAAGAACCTCTGCCACGTTATTAGCAAACGCTGGTGCAGATATGAAGGAATTAAAGCGACATGGTGGATGGAAGTCCACTACCGTGGCTGAGGGTTATATCGAAGATTGTATCGAAAATAAATCGAAACGCAGCCTTCAGATAGCAAGCAGCATAAACCTAAAGAAACCTGAAGACCCATGGACTCCACGCCCTTTAACGTCCAAAGATACCCCAGAGGTTCCTCCAGCAGAAAGTTCTGACCATCGACAAGAAATAAATATTGTTTCACAAGTTGACCAGCCTAATGATAATAATAAAAAAATTACGCTTAATTTCAGTCATTGCTCTAATTTTAATGTCCATTTCAATTAATGTAACAATTCTTATTTCTTGATTAAATTTCTATTTTCGCTTAAATTATGTCTTTTCTCGTAGTCATGGTATAAAGTATAGTATGCAACTTCTGAATAAAGTACGAATTTATATCGAGGGCCATGAATCACTCGCGTCGTTCAGGATTCCAAAAGTTGAATTAGAATCCTTCACTTGCTCGTGACTCATCTACGGCCCTCGCTTTAAATCCGTCCTTTATTCACTAGTTGCATAATATACTATTTTACGACTCCCTTTGTTTGAATTAATTATTTTGATCTATTAGAAAACTGGCCATGTTACTACTATTAAAATTGTTGAAAACGAATTAAAAAATGTATGAGTGTACGTTATTACTTGTAGCCTACGTTGTCCCCCTGCAGGATAAACTGCTTCTACTCTTCAAGAACCATATAAATGGTGTAAAAACCTCTTAACGGAGCCCAAAGGCACTTGTTCTCCCTGTCATTGAGCTCATTTTTTGTTCTACAACATACCTGGGAACGTTCTAGTTACGGAGATATTGGGGGTCAAAGTTCCAACTTTTTGAAGATTTTTTTTTATAATTACAAGTTTTTAATGTGGTATTTTTACCTTAATCTCCTCCACGACTTCCGTACTACGAGTATTCAACCCATCCATCAGCACAATGTTTGAGTGCGGTACATAGAGTTCTACCACAAAACTTGATTTATCACTCAAAAAAAGTCGTTACCCAGAAATATTATTTGCTTAAAGTAACTTGGTTTGATATACAGAATGCTTGGTTGACGGCTATGAAGCCATTACGAGATGAGGTTGAGAATTTACAATTTGTGTGCACAACAACATTATTTTCAGTATATGCTGACCTCTCATACACACACCGGCACAATTTCGGGTCTGGACAGCTGATTGACGACGATTTCGTAAAGTCTGCATGACCAAGAAACGGTCATCCAAGGCGCTAGTTGCTCGATTTCTGCCCTGTCCTCGTCTGCGCACGAACGATCCAGTCTCCCTATAACGTCGGACGACGCGATGAATCACCGATGTCGATACACCCAGTGCGCGACTGCCTGAGCGATAGGTGTGCCCTTCCTCGATCATGGGTACAGCCCTAGCCACAGAAGTTGCTGGTAAATCACTCATTTTGTATCAGAACAATGTGCACTATTCAAATGTAAACAGTTAAATGACCCACAGTCCCTATTCGCAGCATCCACTAAAGTTCTTATCAGAATGAGTACAAAACGTTAAGTGAGCAAATTCTTAAACAACCATAAATTCTTGTCAAAACACTTAAAATTAAAGTTGGGGGTACTTAAAACAATCTGTTATGAAGTTATTAACACTTAAATAAAAACTACTTATAAAAATACCCGACAATGTTAGAAAAAATCAACCTTTTTTTTGTGTTCCCCTAATTGTGCCGGTGTGTAGTTCGAAAACCCTAATCCATATCATCTAAAACTGGAAATGTACAGCTTCATATACGAGTATCATCGTATGCACGTAAATCTTCATTAGTTATATAAAGTTATAATAATTACTTATTAAATAAAATAATCCATACTAATTATGTGAAATAATTAACATGTTTTGTTTTTATTGTACCTAGGAGAAGAAAATGAGTTTTCAAGAAAACTACTAAAAAAGAATGTGGAAATGTTGTCCACAAGAATCGTGTGTAATAAAATAAGTCGCAGATAATGTTACTTGCGCGATGTGGAATTTTGACGTGTTTCGCTTGTTAGTTCATCATTTTTCTGATAGATGGCGCTGTAGTACTTTTTGTTCTGTTTGTTAGTGGTCTTAGTGGTTCCGCTACATCACTCCCCCCGAGCCAGGGTAGATAGTAGATTCAAATGAGGCGATGTTGCCGCGGCAGTTGAAAACTCGTTGCCGCATTGTTCACGGTGAGATGGAACTGTCTGCGGTGGTGCGAACCCCAGTGAGTCGGGGCCGTTCTAGAACTTGCTGCACCCCCGCAGGGGGGTGCGGCAGGCGGGTTTTGGGCATCGCTCTTAGTCCCGCGGGATCATATTGCGCCCGTAAACATACGAGCGCCGTCGTTGTGGCGGCTATGTAGGCCTCGGCCAGTGGCGAGCGCGGTATTGCCGCTCGCATGTGAATTAGTGTCATTTTGTGTCGGTAGAGGGCGCCACGGTGTTAACCGTATCTTCACGCCGCCTCGGCGTTCTGTCACCGCCAGGTGGAACTCCCGGCCCGGGTGAGGCCCAGCGGATGAAGACCAGCCAGAGGCGGCTACGGTTGCCCCCTACCATGAGTCGGGGCCAGCCGGTCTCGTATTATACTCCTTAAGTCGCGGATGATGTCACTTGCGTGACGATCTATGCATGTTAGTACTTTTTGTAGTGCCGCTACAAGTATTCTTTTCAAATATGGAAAAATAACTACACCAAAAACTAATTGCTGCAAAATAAAACTCATCTAACTTGAAAACGGCAAAAAAATTTGAGTCCAGTCCTGCAGTTTTAGAAACCTTTAAAAATTGCACAAGTACTGCTAAATTATTAATGCGAAAGGACGACGTTCTACATTTCAGGAAAAAATTGCAGCTTTATGAATGTTCAAGCAAAGTTCTAAAGGATATAGATTCTTCAGGATTAGTTTTATTTTGCTGGCTCAGCAAACTTATTAAATTAATACACATGAGTAATCTAAAGCCTAGCATTAACAAAAACATTTTCTCTCAATTAAAAGCCGAAGCTCAGTTTATGAAAACAGAACAAAAGCTGTGTGCTAATGTTTGACCAAGTCTAACCGAAGCCCAATGTCACATGCCAGGAGCTGAAAAATAAAGTAACAGGTATTGCTGACAATGGGCAAGAAAAATAATGTGAGTTTGCAGATCATGCCCAAGTTTTTATGGTGCGTGGTCTAATTTATAATTATAATAAACAGGCAGTTGCATTTACGTTTTTATCAAATGCAACCAAGGGACCCGAGCTAGCAAAACCAATCAAAGAAGTGATTACAGGCTTGCAAGAAGCAGGATGGATAGTGGTTGCTTCAGTATGTGACCAGGGAACCAACTATAGACAGGCTCTCAAACTTACTTACCCCTAGAAAGATAACCTACGCTTCAAGGCGCGCCCGCGTCGCACTATGTGGAGGTGCCTAAGAGAGCCTGGCCATAAATACATTTTGTAAAAATCGGCGCAGGTACTCGTATTATACCTCAAACTGTAGCTAAGAAGTTAATCCACTATATTTTACATAAATTATGTATGTGGTCGGTACTGGTTTATAAAAAATATCATCTAAACACGATCATTCCTAAACCATCACAAAACAATCTGAATTTTTATTTTTTTCAAGTTTATTTTCTAGCCAGCTAGCAATGAAAACTATACAAGCATTATACAATTACAGAAAGCTTATACTATGTACTTTTGACTGGTATGCATAAAAATGCTATATATTTGTTAATATATTTACTAGAAATATTTATCTCGTGACATATCATTTTTGCGTACCTGAAACTTTCAATTAGAGTTTTGACAGTTGCCGAAATTTGCCGAAGGTCTATAAATTATGTTATTTGATAGGAAATTTAATATTATAATGAAAGAAGAAAAGAAAAGTTGCAATTTCGTTGCACAACATATGTTAATCTATTATAGCATAAAACAGTAAAAATTCCTACAAATACGTAGGCGATGCTATTTGACTACTTGCTTATTATAGGTCTTATTTGTGATATTTTATTAATTGCGGTTTACGTTAAGATCATGTATCGAGTGTTTCCCACCATTTTTTAGTTCATATACATAATAAATTATCATTTATACATATCGTAAACCGCATAGCCACATAATGATAATTCGTTCTTTCTACCACAATTTTGCACACGTTTCAAATCAATATTTTTATATTAAATAGGGATTCTGAATACTCAATAATTACATACTGTTTTTCGTTCGTCATTGTCGTTACTTAAAGTGTAGTAACCTAACCATCTACCTTCTCGCAACAATGAGTGAATTCAACTGTACCAGACGTGACTTATGTCTTGTTTTAATTGAAAGTGACGGGAATTATGTTGTTGCTTTAAGAAGTTATAGGTATACGGGATAATTTTACCAACTGTTCCGAGGCAAATATCGCTAAGATTGTAGCAAGTGTACAAAAAAAATCTTATTACAAACTTTCGTCAACGTTACACAAAATTTGGCAGAAACAAGCAAATATTTTTAAACAAGAATAGCGCGTGGTTGGACGTCATATTTACTGTGAATCTGGAAGATCCTACTTGTGAATCTGAACCTTCGACATCGACGGGAAAGCGAGGACGCCCTTCGAAAACCTTCGAAGACAGTTCCGATAGAACACAAAGACGAACAAACAAGGAGTTGCTTGAATCATGTGGGCATGTGGCCTTGATTTTATACTGAATTCATATCTTCAGGGATTGAGATCTCAAGGGGAAAAAATTATCAGATGAAGATACAGAATGAAGTTTTTAAAAGTGTGATGCGTGCTAGAGAGGAAAATTCAAAAGCGAGAGTAGTTTATAATATTTCTGGGGCAGAATCCTTCACACTACCTCCTCCTGCCCCTCGTCCTGGAACATCGTATTCGACACATAGCTCTCAACCATTACATTCAGTACTTAGTCCTGAGTCACATATTTATCACGCAACTTCGCCCCCACCTCGTCCTGGAACATCGTATTCGCTACAAAGCTCTCTATCACCACATTCAGTAGCTGAGTCAGATATTCTTTCGCCCCCATGTCAGTCTACACCTTACGAAAATACCACTAGCAGCGATGGTCGCGATATCAGATCTTATTTAACTGATGACGCTACTTATGAAAGTTTTTAGATTTGTACGGATGACCAAATATAAATGTTCTTACATTTATACTTACTTATCTTACCAATATATTTTAACAATATATTGGTTTCTAATAAATGATGAACCGAATTTATGTGAGTCTTATTTTAATTTGACACTTACCTTAAAGTTATTGCAAGTCTCTCCAGAGAAGAAATACTTTTGCGTAAATGCGTCTCTTGCTTCATAATGTCATCTTCAATCATAGCATGAAGTTCGAAAAATTTTGTTTTATTCATCCTGTAGTAATTAAAAAACTTTTCTTCATCGAGTTCATTAAAAAGCCGAAATTCGCCATAATCTTCTCTTAGTCTAATATGATTCGATATCCAGAATCGACGTTTATTATATTTTTTTCTTGTTAACAATGATAAATGTAAATCGAATACAGCATCGTCGTCGTCTGATGAACTATAGAAGGAATCAAGCAAAACAATCTCCATATTATCCATTTTATAATTCAACCGTTTTGATAAAGAACGTGATGACACAGTGGTGATCGAAACTGAACTGTTCCAATATATATATCTTTCAGTGTGAACAGCAACTGCGGGATGAAATATATATTCCAGGATGTAATATATATTACATCCCGCAGTCAAAAGCCGGCTTAAGTATCGCGCGACGTTGCCAAACCTCGCAGGTGCGCCAGCGCTGACATCCCTTCCCGGCGACCGCGCGCCGCCCACCACCCTTCCTTCGTTCATTAGTCGTCCTAAAACGTTTGTAGGTCACGGTCGCGCGCGCATCAGGGCTGCCAGATGTACGATTTAAATCGTACTCCTACGATTTTTTGGCATTTTTACTCGTGTACGATCGCTAGACCAAGATCGTACGGAAAATGTACGATTTTTATATATATAACCTACCTGACAAATCTGGCAACATTTCATAATGAAACGAACGTGCTCCACTGGCAAGTATGAGTTTCGGGGAATTCCCCAACAACCTAACGCGTACCTAGATCTTTTACTTGAATGAAGACTCTTTGTACAGTCATTTAAAGGCTGTATTTGTTTGCATTTTTACGAAACTTATTATTTTTTTATTTCGGTATTAATTGCGACTCTTGTCAAATACATGTTTTTTTCGTCTTCTCGTCAGCCTCGCTCGATCTGTGCGTAGTTTATATAATTATCCTCTTTGAATCTGTAAACTATCTTGAGTGCTTTTTGGTGTTTGTTGTTTGTGTTCAAGCAAGCATGTGTGACAAAAGTGAAGACGAGCGACCTGCGCCAGGTAGGTACTCCAAAAAAGAAATTGGCTAAAAGAGGAGAGCTTTCTGTAGCAGATAGGGATAAACACAGGGCACAAACACTGAAGGGAACATTATTAGCCAAACAATTAATAAGAAGAAACGAAAATTGCACGAAGTTTAAGCCAACAAAAGAAATGTTAAACAATATGACCACAGAAAATTTGTATAAATCTAATAAATAGTATTTTTAATTGTGTAGTTTTAAGTTTTTTTTTTTTTTGTTTTGTTGTGTGTAAGTACCTATGGCATGACGCCAAATTAATGTTTTCTTCATTTTTATTCTTTCTTTCTTTCTATTGCATTTCGTTTCTAAAACTAAACGATTTTTTGTTATTTTCAATAAATGCTTTGTAATTCTAGGTTGTACGATCTTTTCATTTCAAAGTTTCCTTGGCATACGATTTTTTTTGTAGTTGGCGTACGATCACACCTTTTTTCCACCTGGCAGCCCTGGCGCGCATTCCGCAAACCCTACTTTACGTATTGCGAATAATTTGTATTGTTGTCTTGTGTTTGTGCCATAACAATGCCTAGGACGAGACGAAATAGTCGTCAACCATTAACAAACGTACAGTATCTCGATATTATCGTGCGGTACAACAACGTAAGAAATCTACGCGAAACGCAGCGAAGATTTCGGCTAAAATATCCCAATGTCATTCCACCTTCATTGGGAAGAATTCTAAGAATCACTCAGAACATACTGGACTTCGCAAGTGTACACGTGCCGGCACACGCTCGGGGAGGTGGAAGACCGCCGGTACACCCAAGGCGCATGTACCGCATGGTACAGCGATTTTTTCAAGAAAATCCTCAGGCCAGCACCCGACAGGCAGCCAGGCGGTTCAATGTGAGCCAGTACTTCATATGGAAGTTACTAAACACGTCTGGGATGTATCCCTATCACTTTCAGCCCGTGCAAGATATCGTGCTCGCCGACTATCGTCCGCGGAGACAATTTTGTGAATGGTTGTTAGAAAATCTCCATCACAACATTTTATGGAGTGACGAAGCCACCTTCACAAGAATTGGACTGTTTAACGTTCATAATGAACATTGGTGGAGTGCTCGCGGTCGTAACCCACACGTAACACGGAGGGACGCTTTCCAAGTGCGATTTAGTGCGAATGTATGGGCTGGGATAATTAATGACTAAGTTATTGGGCCGGTCTTCATTAATGACAGGTTGACCGGTAGACGTTATTTAGAACTATTAACAAATGCAGTGCCTGAACTATTACAAGATGTACCCGTATCTTATCTTGCCGGTATGTACTTTCAACAGGACGGAGCTCCGGCTCATTATTTCAGTGAAGTGCGGGCTTATCTCCAAAGTGAATACGGTGATAGGTGGATAGGTCGCGGCTAGATATGTGTAAGTAATGCGAGTGATGCATCACGCGTAATATCACCCGAGCGCGTACTGTAACATGACACATTACTCGACTAAAATAAGCATCACACCATTACACTAAACATCACGCGAGCGGTAGCAGCGCAGTAGCTCGCGACATGACTTGAAGACTCGCTCGAACCGAGCCTGGAAACCCGTTACTTGTTGATTTAGGGTATAAGTATGAAGGAAAATCAACTTTGGATGATTTGTATATTTAAATCATAGTGAGTAAATCACACTGTTACAATGCTATGTTACTATACTATTTCAAACATGTCCTATTACACTAGAACATTGCATTACATTAGAACGCGCGATGGTGTGCTATCGAAAGGCGCTACATCACAACATCACGCGTGATGTTTGAAGTGATGGTGTAATGTAATATTACTCGGGACGAAATGTAATGACATATAACATCACTTCGTGGTGCACTGTTTTGCACATGTCTAGTCGCGGCGGACCCGTAGCATGGCCGGCACGGTCTCCCGACCTTACACCGTTGGACTTTTATTTGTGGGGAGAAATAAAAAGACTCGTTTACGAACGCGAATCCGAAACTTTAGACGAACTAAAAAACAAAATCATTAGTGCATTCGAAACTGTAAAATCACAAACTTTAGTATTAATTAAACTTAAGGACAATTTGCGGCGCCGTGCTCAATTGTGTTTACAAAACGGAGGTGGACATTTTGAACAATTATTAAAATACACGTAAGTGTAACGATTTGATTTATTGTAAATACTTAATAATTATTGTAAATACTGTGATTCCAACTTTTTAAATACGCCAAAAATACAATAATTGATTTGTTGTTGTGACAAACATTATTCAGGTTATACCTTATACTAAAACATTGTTTTACTATTTACTTTTATTGTATTTTTGATCGTCCTAAGCCGACAAAAGTATGAAGGGAAATTTGGTTTCACAAAATTTTAATAATCGTGCGCGCGGGAAAGAGATGCGCGGGCGGCCGGGCGGACGGACGGAGGCGGCGCGCGGCGGCGCGATTCATTCATACCGACAATGTAGGTACCTACCTAAATCGTGCCCACTGCCCACTACACGAAAACGGTAGTACGCGAAATTCTTTGATACTTTAATTATTTTAACGCTTTTCGTAACACTGATCAATTATTTTTTAATTTTACATTTGATATTTTATACATTTTCTTGACAACACGTATTATTGTATATTTAAATTTGTCGCATCTATTCAATTTCACCCTGTCTTATATTCCAAATTCCGTTATATTTCGTTAATATTTGATAAATTCCAGTTTCCCTACCACCTTTAACTTTACCTTCCTAAACATGACATTGGCTAAATGCACAAACCGTGCGAAGCCAGGAAAAAAAAAAAAAATACTGATTAATTATTCCCGCCATTGCGAAAAAAAATTCACAACTCGTTTTCAACAAATTATAGTTATTTTTAGTATTATTTTATTCTCAAGTGTGTTGAAAAACGTCGTATGATACACGTGTGTGTTGATGATTACCGTCCTTGGCTCTCTTAAGAACCTCGCCTAACGGCTCGGGTCTCAATGGCGCCTCGGCGGTAATCACCAACATTACACACTTGTACCATAATGTACTAATAATTCCTGAGTTTTTTTTTGCTCATGTTAATGTAATGTTTTTGAAGTTACATTTTTCTATCTGGTTGTGCAATAGAAATGAAAAGTTATGTCAAATTAGCATAATATATGACGTACGTCCATGGAATTAATATGTACTACGTACAACTAGTACATATTAATTTCATGTGTACGTCATTAATGCTAATTTGAGATAATTATTCACTCCTATTGCACAACTAGAAAGAAAAATTCAGTTTGAGTAATTTTCTCTAAAATATTTCAAATATCCCGCCCTGATCGCGTTATTTAGTTGTTCTGGGGTGCCACTAGATGGCGCGCAGCAAAACTGTCTTTACTTTTTTTGTACGAAGTCGTCGTTCTTCTCCCTAGAGTATATATGTTCTGTGGTCATGACGATTCTCGCTCGTGTTGCGGACTTACGTTATTGTTTACTTCGTATAATATCTTTAATTACCGACCCTTGCTATGTTTTTGGACAGTTGTGACTGCCTTTGTGACCGACCCTATTTCGTTCTTGGACTCCGTTCTTCCAGAAATACCGACTGACCTTTTCACGCATTTGGGACTCCAATTTTGCCTTTTGACATTGTTACCTGTCGTTTACGATGGATGATCTCCGCTGCATCAATTGTGGGATATCCACTGCTCGCATGAGAAGGAACCCGCTGAACTCAATCGACGTACTATCGGTATTAGAGAATGGACCACGTCAAGTAAGTGTTATTTTATTGTTATTTTAATTACTTATTAGACTTATACACTCATTGCAAGGTTGGATAAAATGACATACTGGATTGTTTAAGTGTTTATCAAGCTTGCATTCTTAACGAACTCAAGTAAAAAACCCCACCTATACTTACATTGTCTGTGTTGCTTGTTAAACAGCAAACAACAAATAATGTACCACCATCTATGCACCTGCGTACGCAGGTGCTTATCACTTTGGTACGAGTACCAAAGATATATTGTAGCAATTAGGTGTTTGTATATTTATATTAATCTATATTTGAGGTCACTGCATCGGACCATGTGTGCGACTCTTGCTGGATGGTAGCTACACAGTCATTGCCAGGAAGCAGTGCTGATTCGAATATTGGATCTAACTTGAATGTTGGCCATCGTCATGTTTGCATTAGTTGTTGAAGATCTTTATTGCGCATGAGATCCCATACACTGACACAACGTTCAACACAGCGTGAAAGCCATATTTTTGACGTTATAACAGAATGGATTCACCCTCGACAGGTAAGTGCTTAATAATCTGACAGCACATACAGCTATTTTTAGTCCTAGCTTGTATATACAGTGTTGTTAATCCCTATGTAAATGAATTACATTCAGTCATTTTGCTTGCATAGTGTTATTTTTCCCCATATAAACAAGTTAAATTTTTTTTCTACCGGAGTCGCTAATTCTACTATTTTTCAGTTTGTGTTAGGATTTTTGAAAGAATATAAATAAAACATGTTTTTTTTTTTATAGGTAACTGCTACAAGCTCTATTTGTCATCCATGCTGGCAGCGTGCTGACCGAGCTCCACATGTAGTCAGAACATCAAGTGAATCCAGCGACAATCCTATTCCTGAGCCTTACACTACAATACAGTACTGTATGACATTAAATGCAAGTCCTCTAAGTATAGATTTTAATAATATTGAGTTTATGCCAGACCATTTAGTCCGGTATTGGTTTGGTCGAACTAAACAGCAATTTGCTGAAATGCTTAATGAAGTACTTCGGCTCTCACAAATGCGTAATGGATCACTTGCCCTAGCAGCATATTTAATCAAATTAAGAACAAGGGACACATTTGAAAGAATCTCTTTTTTAAAGTACCAACAGGGCAAGGACAACATTCTCTTTAATATCACGGGCTAGAGATTTCCTAGTACAAGATCATGTCCCTCTGCACTTAGGTGTAAATCACATAAACAGAGAACAAATTGCTCAGAGAAACCTTATGATTCCCAATGGGATTTATGAAGACAACAATAGAACCAGTGCAATTGTGATAGCCGATGGTACCTATGTTTACGTACAAAAGAGTGCCAATTACCTATTTGTATCAAAAAAATACTTATTCCTTACGCAAGTATCGAAACCTTGTAAAAATGTTTATAATTGTCAGCACAGACGGATATATTATCGAAGTGCTTGGCCCTTATCCAGCAACAACATCAGATGCTGAAATAATGTTAAAAGAATTCCGTGATGAGAATCAACCATTAAGAAGATTGTTTGCTCCAAATGATGTTTTTATACTGGATAGGGGCTTTAGAGACTCTCTGTCATTACTAAACAATTGTGGGTACCGTGCTTATACGCCAGCCACAGTTCAAGAAACACAATTATCTACACTAGAGGCTAATTGTTCCAGGGCAGTGACAATATGTCGTTCGGTCATAGAGGTGATTAACGGTAGGTTTAAACGTGACTTTAAGATTTTTCGCCAAGAATATTTTAATACCGCATCTCGCAATTTGATGAAAGATTTTTCTATAGCTGCTGCCCTGATTAACGCCTTTCACTCTCTTATCGAAGACAGGAATGATGCTGGGGAAATTATTAATATAATAAATCAGAAAATATACTCAGAAAACAGTTTAAGTACTGTAGTTATTAATAATAACTTAAATAGGAGACGAACGAATTTTCAACGAATAAATGTTGATGACAATAATGTCAGTGATTTTCCCCGGCTCACCTACCTGATATTGGTGTGTTTAGGAACGTACCAAATAAAACAGGCACGTTCCTATTATGGCGAGCACATAAGAGCCAATGGATCTTTCACATTTGAGGTATGCAGAGAGGTTGACAGCAGTCTACTGAGAGAGTTGTCGACTGAAAATAGTGTTTGGCTGCTAAGAGGCAAAATACAATCGCGCCATGCAGGCCGTAAAATATAATTTTGTTTATATTTTGGTCGACGGCTCTCTTAACGGTAGGGACGCAATACTACAACACTATTGCAATTGTAATGTAGGCAAGAGAACAGTAGGCTGCTGTGCACATATTTTATATATAATATGGTACTTAGGGTGGGCTAGGTACCAAGACAATGTGGTACCTCCCACCCAGCATCTCGATAATTTATTAATCACCGATGATGTGGAAAACAATTAATAAAATATTTTCAATTAACTTGAATTCGTTTTTTTTTTCTTTAAAATCTCTGACCATATTCATCCTTGGTCAACACGAAGAACACTTGCACGTCATCCATGACTGCGCATACTCCGGTTCAACGTGTCGGTGCCTCCACATCCAGATACCAATGTTTGAAAACATATGGGGAGATCAATTCGACAGTAAAGTGCAGGATGTCTTAATAATATGTACCGATAGCGTAGCGTTTCTGTTACTGGATGGAAGAATATTAAAAAAAACATTTCCCAATTTGAAACATTTTACGTGTTTAGCGCACGCCCTACATAGATTATCTGAGACAATATGATTAAGCTTTGGGGATGTAGACACTTTAATTAACAATGTAAAGAAAATATTTTTAAAGTCTCCGAATAGAGTACGAATTTTTAAGGACTTATATCCAGATTTACCATATCTCCAACGGCGATTGACTGGTTTCGCAGTTACCTGTATGGGCGCCGGCAACGTGTATGCATAGAGGGGTCTGGCTCTTCTCTGTGTTATACTTCTGCGGGTGTACCTCAGGGTGGCGTTTTATCTCCTTTACTTTTCGCAATTTTTATAAATTCTATTTCCACAAGACTTCTTTCTTCTTACCACCTTTATGCAGACGATCTGCAAATTTACCGGCAAGCAGCATCTTCAAAGAAGAACAAGCAAAAAAAACCCAGACCCGACAGAAAAGTAACATAACTCAGTTTTTTTGTTATTATTTATATAATCATATTATATAGTTTTTATATTCGAAATCAATGGCTAACACCAAAATATTGCCTTATGTTTTTGTTTAGGCTTTACACTAAAAAAGTACAAAATGCCTACGTATCTACACAATTCGTAAATATATGTAACTAAATGACGTGGAAAAGTAAGTAGTTATGGGATGTATTAAAAAAAAAAAATGTTCGTATAGGAAGTTATTTGTGTGTATGTATAAAAACGGTCACGTAATGTGTGCATACCTACTACGGCTCAGGTGGTTTTTGGTGACGGAAACCAATCATGCTATCTCACTCTTTCATGGAAACAACAATGGCGCGGAGCGGGGATTGGTGGACGTGCGCCGACGCAACGTAGCAGCGGCTGGCGCAAGCGCAGTCCTTCGCATTGTGTGTTGAGATAGCTGTGCGTTTTTGTAACAAGAGTACATTTTTTCGACGATTTCTGGCTTTCTCTTTACGGACATCGATTTTTGCATTTTGAGTGGTACGTTGATATGGCTGACAATATCAATAATTGTACTGTGTGTGAACGTACACTACGTCGTCGTCGTCCATACGTTCTCAATGAACGACTACTGGAAAATCGAAGAGATTTCGTAGAACAACTATTACGCATCGTTGGTGGTGAGGTATGTATTTCATTTATGATACATATTGTTTGTGATTAACCGCTGATAATGTAGTTTCATGTAGGTATAAAAATTACAATAAGCTCAGATGTGTTTAAGTTCACTAATTATTCCGCCAGCCGGCTCCACCAGTGTTGACTACATCTACCAATTAACCCGCGTATTATTGTACCTACCGCGCAAGATACATATTCAGTAGTGCAATGAATCTTTGTTAATCCCTGATAATGTAGCTTTATAACGATAAAAGGACTTTTCAAATCAGTTCAGTCGTTTTTAAGTTTATCCATTATACAAAGTGAGTGAGGGTGGTGGTGTGATCAATCGTTATTATACAATGTGTTGTTTTTGTACAGCAACGCCCGACTCAGAGGTGATAGTACACATAAAGTAATTCCAAGAAAAATAAATAAAAAATGTTATAATATTCATACGCGTTGCGCGTGCGCCCCGCGGCCCCGCCCCACACCCCGTTACTCCCCGCAATCCTTGCCGAGTACTTGCACCCGCGCATACAACTGTGGTAACAAATTGATTTCTTGGATTTTTCTACGAAAAAATGGCATCAGTATCGTGTTTACTACCACCCCTGAGCAGGGCGTTGTTGTACAAAACCACACCCTGTATTAAACAAGGGAGAACCATTATCAAATCATATTTTTTATTTCGTTTTAATGTTTTGTTACAGATAGCTTTTGATGGGACTCTGTCGATTTGCCACTCATGTCGGCATAGAATCGATGCTGCAATTAATCAAGAGCGACAAGCTTCACCTGCTCCTGCCCCACCAGCTGCTGTTGTAAATGTGCAAGGAGTAAGACGCGCTTCTAATACGTCCCGGCGATGTTTAATTGATAACTGTCACAACGGTTCTCTGCGTCACGTGCCTAATTCGGTGAAGGTACAACTGCTTAGCTATTACCACTTTTATATACCAAATCTTGCCCGCATTTGCCAATTGCATTTACTACACATGGCGATAGAAGAGATTTCTGAAAATGTAACAAATCAAATGTCTGACTTGAACGCGGAGAGTGTTGGCGACATTATCAACATGTATACACAATATTTAGAACAAAGGTTACAATTCAATGTAGATGACGTTTCTGACGAGGAGTTAAGCTTTTGCACTGGAAGAAACAGAGCCGCATTCAACGATTTGCTGAGTCAACTACCAAGTCTTAATCAGTGTTCAAATACTCCACGAATCGACTTGGCTATCTACTTGTGTAAAATTCGATCAGGTGAACCGAATAATAGAATCGCTTCTCTTTTTAATATATCCGAGCGAACAGTTGGGAGAAAAATAAATAAAGTAAGACAGTGTCTCACTACTGACTTTGTTCCTTTGCATCTTGGCTTAGACCATATAACCAGAGACGAAGTGATAGCCCGCAACCGGGTTATACCAAATGTTTTGTTCGGTAACGAAGATTCACCAAAATCAATAATTATATTCGATGGAACATACATCTATATAGAAAAAAGTTCAAACTTTTTATTTCAACGCCGCACTTATAGCCTCCATAAGTATAAAAACCTTATTAAACCATTTATGATTGTGTGTGCGGATGGATATATTTTAAATGTAAACGGTCCGTACTCAGCACGGACAACAGATGCTGATATAATGAAGATGATATTAGAAAACCACGATGAACCCATTGAAGATGGACCGTTCCATTATTTTTTTCATCAAGGAGACGTATTTATTTTGGACCGCTTTCGAGACTCAATTCCCTTAATTGAAACATATGGCTATGATGCTCATATGCCGCCAAGCAAAAGAAGGCAAGACTCGCAATTAAGCACCGATCAAGCTAATAAATCAAGACTAATCACAATGGTGCGCTGGGTCGTAGAAACTATAAACGGAAGATTCAAGCGAGACTTTAAGATCTTCAGAAACAGAGTATTCAACAAACATGTGCCTCATATATTTGAGGATTTTAGAATTGCTGCAGCTTTGATCAATTATTTTCAAGATCCGTACGGAGACAGTCCGTACACAGAAGATTTCATTGAAATAATTAATCGGAACATACAACGCCCTAATCTACTGGCCGAGTATGTGGAGGAGAACAATCTGAATAGACATAGAGTGACGTTTCGCAGAATGACTGCAAATGATCCCGAATTTGAACATTTTCCCCAACTAACAATTGAAGACATAATTAAATTCTCAATTGGTACATATCATGTGCGGTTAGCACGGTCGTACTGTAGTGAGCATTTGAAAGCCACGGGAGCATATAATATGGAAATATATAGACATCCGGCGGCAATAGAAGGCAGAAATAATAATATTTTAATCAGGTGCAGAATTCATTCACGAAATGTTACAACAAAAATATATTATACTTATATTATGTTTGATGAAAATGTAAATGGAATAAACGCAATTACAGAATATTACTGCTCATGCTACCATGGAAAAAAGGACATTGGGAAGTTGCGCACACATCATTAGTGTTGTATATTACCTAGGGTGGGCTAGACATCGAGATCACTTTGACCACCCCGCACTGGGTATGGATTATGTTTTAAGGGACATAGAAATACAATAAAACTTTATTTCGACATACTGGTTTTATTTTTGGTCAACCCCGTTGATAGCTACCTAAATCACTGATCTACGATCAGATCATTCTTTCCGATTATTCCACTAATACCGGCTGCGTTAAAAATAAAAATACGAATACCTGTTATCGTAACGGTGATTAATGAACTTTTTAGTTCTCTAATCACCGATATAAGCTCGAACTGGCGTCAACGAGTTAGTGGAATAATCCGATCTGAATCATCGAATATGACGATTTTAATTAATCCTAAGTTGAGGGCGTATCCAGAAGGGCATGCTCTGACCCTAGTACCAGAGGCAAAAAGGAACGGGGTGGAATTTTTTAGTCAGTAAGAGTCTGACACGCCCTCTCGCTCCACCCAAGGGCGAGAGATGTCATTACATGATTTTAAACCACCGTAAAAAGCTCCAGGTCTCCTGGATACATCCCATAACTATTTATCGTCATTTAGTTACATACATTACGAATTGTGTAGATAAGTAGGCATTTTGTATTTTTTTTAGTGTAAACCCTGAACAAAAACATAAGGCAATATTTTGGTGTTAGCCATTGATTTCGAATATAAAAACTATATAATATCTATCTTATCTATATCTATCTATATCTATACTTATAATAAATCTGTAGAGAGGTCAATTCTGTACATGAAATATATTTACAAAATAACTATCGGGGGGTGATTAGTGATCGATACTGATGCCAAAAATGCAATCAGTAAAATTTTTGTCTGTCTGTCTGTCTTTCTGTCTGTCTGTATGTTATTTATAGAAAAAAAAACTACTCGACGGATTTTAACGAAACTTGGTACAATTATTCTACATACTCCTGAGCTGGTAATAGTATACTTTTCATCACGCTACCATTAATAGGAGCAGAGCAGTGAAAGGAAATGTTGGGAAAACGGGAGAAGTTACTTGGTTTTTTTAGCTTCCGTCGCGTGTGCAGCCTTAATGGTTAAAGCTACATAGAAATCATGTATAAAGGAAATATTCCACATAAAATTATATAAAAAATATCCCAAGACAGCATAAGTCTATCTTTTATAGTTGACTCACAATAACACGTGTAACTCCCGACAGCTTAGCAGTTCGGAGAATAAATGTGAATGTAAGTTTGTTTGTTGCGCTTTCACGCGACAACTACTGAACGGATTTGGATGAAATTTTGCACACAGATAGTTTATAACCTGGATTAAAACATAGGATACTTTTTATCCCGGCAGTAAGATTCCATGGGACAATAATCAAACTTCACGCGGGCGAAGCCGCTGGCAGAAGCTAGTGATTATATAAAAAATAAGAAAAAAACTGAGATATGTCACTTTTCTGTCGGGTCTGGGTTTTTTTTATATGGGACGTGACCGTTCTTCTTTGGCTGATGCAATTGATATAATCAACAAGGACATGGTTTCAATCTGCGAGTGGAGTGAGGCACATGGGTTGCAAGTTAACCCGTTGAAGACTCAGGTCATTGTTGTTGGTAGCTCAAGGATGATCTCCAAGATAAACTGGTTGCAGCTTCCCCAGGTTACATTTAATGGAACTGCTATTCCCATAAGCGAGAAGGTCAAAAACCTTGGGGTTTGGATTGACAGGAATCTTTCATGGGGTCCCCAGCTGCAGGAAGTAAGTCGCAAAATATTCGCATCTGCCAAGTCCCTGAGACGATTGCGAAACTTTCTTCTAACAGCCACTAAAACTGCGCTGGCTCAATCTCTTTTACTTCCCGTTCTTGACTACGCTGATGTCAGTTATCTCGATCTCACTGAGGCACAGCTAGATAAACTTGAGCGACTTCAAAACTGTTGCATAAGATTTATATTTGGCTTGCGCAAATATGATCACATATCTGAATTTCGTACAAAGCTCAAGTGGCTTCCTATACGTCTTCGCCGGAATTCTCATATCCTGTTTCAGCATTACAGTATTCTGTTTAATCCTACAACTCCCTCTTATCTTAAAGAACGTTTCAAGTTCCTTCATGACACACATAATAGATATCTGAGGTCATCAGAAAACTTGAGACTAGAGATGCCGATGCATTCCACCAGTTTCTATGATGTCTTTTACAGTACAAGCAGTACGGCTATGGAATGCCTTGCCAGTGTCTATAAGGCGTGCTCAATCTCTGCCAATTTTTAAAAGCATGATAAAAAACTGTATCTATCTCCTTAAGCAAATTTTTTTTTAATTATTTTTTTATTATGTAAGTATGTCAATTTCAGTTCGTTCGCACTTGTTTCATGATAATTAAAAGATAATTAAAAAAGTATGTATATTATATATATTATTATATATATATGATGTATATGCACTTATGTATATATGTTTTATATATATATACATAAGTGTAATATGTCATAGGTGTGTATATGTATGTATTTATTTATTGTATATATGTAAATGGTACACCACAGGCTACCTGCAGTATTGTCTCTCCTTTCCCAATTAAATCCATCCAAAGGTTGTCTTTAAAAGATCGATTTTTGCGATAAGACCGCCCATTGTGTCACCCCTTGTAAAATGTTTAAAATTTTTATGGTGTACATAATAAAGAGTATTCTATTCTATTACCCTTGCCTCCAGAGCCAGTTATTACTAGATGGGGAACATGGTTAAGGGCGGCATTTTACTACGCCAAACATTTAGATAAAATATCAAATGTTGTAGCAATGAAGCTATTAGAAATGCTAAGGAAGTATTAACTAAACCTTATTTGAAGAAAGATTAGGAGTATACAAATGAACATTTCAAAATGTTAGATATTGCAATATTACAATTAGAAAAACGCGACCTTTCTACAACTGAAACCTTCGAAATATTTGACGACGTAAGACTAATTGTAAACCAGACATCAAACAATACATTAATACACAACAGAAGCCGTTGAAGACGACGAAACAAGATCATGGGAAGAAAGTCAAGCGAGCCTTATTCCCGAAGGAGAAATTACCGTCGAGGAGGCGGAGAGTATCCAGCGACGACGAAGAGGAGTACGTGACGGGGACACTATTCAACGACTCACAAATCAGTGCAGAGGACGAGAGCGAGCCGGATGTGGATATCCAACCTAAACAGAAGACGAAGAAAGCTGTGAGCTTTCAGGAACATCAAGAAATGTCGGAGGACAGCGAAAACGAAGAGGAGACAACTACCGAAGAAGGCTACGCCTCTATGCTCGCAAATCTTGCGCGAGCTCATTCCTTAGTACAAAGTACTGGCAAAATATCGCAAACTATCTCATTAAAGGACGAAGACGGCTATATCAATATAATGCTTATGAAACTCGAGCTATACCCATTCAAAGATTGTATCAAGCTACAGAAAAATCAGTACTCGACGAAGCGGAGCTTCAGCTCTCTCGTAGTGATCTCTGGGCCGGACTCGCCTGCATACAAACAACTGATGGCGCTTCGAACTCAAGTGACAAAGGACATAATGAAGATAAAGAGTGTAAAGACAGAAAAGAAATGTCTAAGAACGAATTAAATATGAATAGAAGGTCTATGGTTTTTCAGAGTTTAACAGCTGACCGAGATAACTTATTTATGTTTCCTAGATTAAGTTATAGTGAATTAATACTATTTGCTCTAGGAACTTACCAGATCAGGCAAGTCAGATCATATTACGGGGAACATATTCGATTTCATGGATCATATAGAATAGAAGTATGAATGGGATACACAAGATTTTTCTCAATATAATCTGAGAGGAAGTGGTGACTATAACTCTAATAAGAGGAAAAATTAAGTCCAGGCACATGTCAGGAAAACAATATTATGTCTATATTTTGATAGAAAATAATGTGCCTGGCAGAGCTGGTGTAGTCGAATACTGCTGTAATTGTTTGGTCGGTCGACGGACCATTGGATGTTGCGCTCACGTTATGACGTTAGTGTGGTACCTTGGATGGGCTAGGCTTGAAGATATCTCTGATCCAGCAGAATTTATTGATGACGTAGTTATAAGAGATTTAGATGAAAATGACAATAATGAATAAACCATTTAACTGTAACATAGTGTTTTATTTGATTTCCCGATTGGTCATCATATAGGTAGGTATGTAATGTATGTACTACGGTCAACGAAATGGGTAGAGGCAAGTGATCACTTTTGACAATACAATAGCAAAGTTAGACTTTTTTATGTCAACAAACTGCCAACTATCGTAAAGGCAAATCCTAACCTAAAAGTAACGTTAATATTTTTTGGCCTTTGTAGACTTAAAATCGTAAAAATTACTATAAGGCATTATTTTCTAATCTTACAGGTACTCTTTCTACTATACATTAACTTTGTAGCCTTCACCCGTCTTAATGTAACCTAATAAGTGGCAGTGAAATAAGAGACGGGTGTGTACCATTAAAACAATTTAATATATATTTAGGCAAACCTAGCCGGAGGCACACGAATTTGTAGGGTCAAAGTTTACAAATGTCTGTGGTCACTGCTGCAGGGATAGGTACTTCCCTGTAGTTGCAGGCGATATTCCGCAGCTGGCCGGAGGTGGTCGTAGGCCGAAGAACAGTGTAGCGCGGTACGGTGATGTCGCACGAGGGTATCTGGTGCACACGGCGCGTCGGCGACGATGCGTCGTGGAATTTTCCCGAAGGACTCCTTGGACGGGGTACACGAGCGTGATGGTCGCTCGGAGAATTGTCCAACCCGTAGCGTAGAACCCGGGGCGTAGAACTCGGTGTGTAAACTCTGTGCATAAAACCCTAAATCGGGATTATACACTGAGTTTAAGTTTAAATTAAGCAACTAGGCAATTATCCAGTCGGATGGAAATTCCGAGAGAGATTTTAAATCAACGGTCGTGTCTGCTAAAGCGCTAGACAGGCCTAGAAGCGATAAGTATTCTCTCTCAACAGCCTAAAGACGACTGTCCGACTGGCGGCGCACTCTGCGAGACGACGGGGCGAACTAGTTCGTTTACTGCTCTCGTCCCGCGCCCGCACATCCAAAGTCGTACATGACAATAGACATTCTTTTTTTTTTATCTGTGCATTTGAATGATAAATTTGAGTAACGTTCCGTTACAACTTTCATTATCAGGTTTTTATATGTCTAGAATTTAAAGTGCGTGAAATGAGACAGTACTTTTTTGTACCTTTTGTAGTAAGAAATTAAAATGATCTCCTAGTCCATGTTCTTTTTACTTTGCTACATAATAATGACATTGTCCACTTTTGATGAGCTACTTAAACCAAAGTGTTCGTTTTCACTGTCCGTGATGTCAGGGACAGTGTATGGTACCATGCCCTGGTAACTTAGAACATATTTTTTCCATTGCAAAAAGCGCCATCTATCCATCTATCTAGTTTCCACAAGCAGGGAACTGTTTCTGCAGTGTTACCACCTTTGTTTGCTAAAGTAGTTTACACTAATTGTTAATTTTGCTATTTTGCTTTAATTACTCTAATTTCATAAAAAAGTAAGATATAAAAATAATGTATTATTACTGATTTATTTTTACGATGATAGAATCCTAAGAGTAGTTTATTGATACCAAACGTTAGCAACACTTAGTCTCAATATCATAAGAAAATTTTCTACCGGTATGTTTACATGCTCGTGCGCATTTTTTCTTGTAATTTTTGGTGTTTTTGTGTTATTGCGTTGAGACCGAACTTTTAGTTCCTCCGTATATTCCTGAAATACCGAAATTCCAGCATAGTTTACGTACTTTGTGAAAGTGTTTGTGATCTCTAAGTGTCGATAGGCCCTCCGTAAGGAGTTTGGACCATATATCACATTATAGTGTTCATTTTTATTTTTCACAATGCCTCGAAACGTCTGCTGTGTTCCTGGGTGCCCAGTCGTAGCAGAAGATGGTAAGCGAAACTATACTTACGAAGTTAGAGTACTTACCTATTTACGATAACAACCCCTAGTTTAGAAAGTTTCGTCTACCGGGAACCAATTTACAAGAATTCTCGTACGAGTATAGATATGCTAACTTCAACCTCAGTCACGTCTCTCAATAAAAACATTGGATTAATTTGGATGGGATTTTATTCATCAATCATGAAATTTGGCAAGAACTAGGAACTAACAGTACAAATTAAGAAAAAAGTCCGAATATTGGTAACTTATTAACTCAGAAAAACAATTACAAACATATTAATTTGTAGTTAATTTCAAACAAAATGAGTGCATACACTCCCAAATGTATGTTTGCCAACTTTTACAAGTTTTCATGCTCGAGTTGCATTTGACTGGTTTTTTCACCATGACATGCTTTTTTCACGCAGCTCATACCAGGACCATACTAGAAAATTGTAGCAGACTATCAATCACATATCAGTCAGTCCAAGTAAAGTAATTTTACTTTATTTTTAGGCATACCTCTTCATTATTTTCCAAATTTTTAGAAAGAGGCAGTAAAGTTTCAGAATTGGATCAAGAGTATTGGACACCTCCAATACTCTTGATCCAATTCTGAAACTTTGCATTGCGAGTCTGGATAGCAACCTTGTCTACAAGACTCAAAGAATCTGTCGTCGACACTTTCAAGATGTGTTCCTGTATTAAAAAAACAGACTTTGTAGAATGGACGTTCCATCTCTTCATTTACCCTCTGAAGATGTATCAGGTAGAATAAGAATAAATAGTAAACAAATTGTATCTTCCCAGTATATTAAGTTATTTTTTATATAAAGAAAATCAATATTGTATTAGTTCACACATTGTTTTAATTTTTCTACTAGGTCTGTACAATTTTTTTTACTTTCTTCTCAGGGCCAAGATTAAGTCCATTCATTCCAAACTGCCAACCAACTACAGCACATGAAGCCACATTATTGCATGGTAATGTTATTAATATTGTTATAATTATTTAGTAATAAATAATAATATACATGCTGTTGCCCACGGCTTCGTTTTACAGTACTTATACTGCTGTATTAGTGTCTATTTATTATAAGTTAAGTTATGTTAATATATCAGTCACCAATATAACCATTCACACAGTATATTCATTTGTAGATAAAGATCTAATAAGCCTAGAATTACCTTGAAAATCTATAGAGAGTGTGTAACACAATCTTTTTTCTGAAATTTTGATTTTCTGAAATAATTTTTTTTATTTTTTCAGCTACTTGTAGGGACCTGTTTTCTTCAAGCAGCCAACCATCTACTTCGCAAAAACCTACAGCTACATTGCATCCTTTTTCAACAAGAGATGTTAAAAATAAGCCAAGTCGTTCAGGAATGTTATCAAAAATATAGTGTTCTTTATAATAAATTTGTGACCACTTTTCAAGGCGTGACCAACAGACTAACCCAGTAGAACAAAAAAATGATTGCAATGATGGGGAGAACAAGTGCCTTTCGGCTTCTATATAGGTTTTTTACAACCTTGACAGATGTTTCTTAATAATACTTGATGAATCAGCATACAGCATGTTTTTTTATTACTACATACAATACTAAATACTCCATTTACAAGTACAGGTTATAATTTATTACTGCCTCAGAGGACTGGTAAACTTTATCCCATAATTTTAATTTTCAGTTTATTTGCCATGGAAGCAAGAAAACCGAGTGAAGAAGATGGAACTGAGGCTTCGTCGCTGTCTAAAAGACAAACAAACCTTCCGCAAAAGATATTTTCTGGCAAAAAAAATATCAAAATCAAAAGCTTTTGAAATTTTAACCAAGAATCAAACTCAAACTCAAACTCAAATCATTTATTTCAATTAGACCATTACGGCACTTTTGAATGTCAAAAATACAAAACTAAATCAAAGCTACAGTCACAGTCACAAGGCATAATAACTTGAGAAAGTACTGTAGTTGCCCATTCCCTAGCGTAGATCTCTATGGAGAAGAACGGGCAAGAAACTCCATGGACACTCTTTTAAATCAAAATATTGTTACAAAATCTTGGTTACATCATTCATGTTGTGATTATACATATATGTGAGAACGATGTAGACAGACGTGCACATTAAGAGCGTCCAGAGAAAAGATGAAATCAACAAATTAAAAAATAAATAAATTAAAATTAACCGTGGCAGCGGAGAGTTGACCAGTCTCAATTGACAGCGCCCGTTCACGAACATGACGCATGTATCAGCACCATTCAGCTCAACCATATTGAAGGGAACTAAATGACCCGACACACCCGCCACCATCACCGAGACATTTGAGTGAGCATGACATTCTCTCAGCCACCAAGGCTTATTCAAGTCAGAAAAAATAAAATAACTAGATGTAAATGGTGGCTTTACAGTACATAGTACTCACACACTCAATATTTCAAGAGCAGCTATAGTATATTTTATAACGAGGGACTAAACGAAGCCATTATATACCCGAGGTGGTTTGACTCCCGAGCTTGCGAGGGAGTCATTAAAAAGCGAGGGTATATTAAGTTGGCGTTTAGTCTCGAGGTGCAAACTGTACTTTTCACTTCGAGTGCGAGAAAAATAGTCATTTAAAACCGAACAAATTTACACTCGACAAAAATTCTGAACTGAGCGGTCAGTTTTTTCTTCTATCAGGTCAGTCACAGATTAACAATTTAAAACACAACACAAACTCTCAACATTGTCGCAATGAAGATGATCCACACCCCACAGATAATTAGTACCTACATTACCGTAGCGGCTAGCACCAGAGGCATTGCACATACTTTTCAAAATCAACGATGCACACAAACAACAATAATTTTTCTAGCGTTGAAGAGTTTATTTGTTTTTTTTTTTCAATATACCGCTTTCTATTTGAAAGCCAATTCGAAATTTAAATAATACCTTTGATCCATTAAAAAAAAAAAAAAAAGTTACCTACTGTTTTGTGACCATGTTTCAGAGTAAAAGATCGTTCCATTTTTAAATTACTTTTTACTCCCTAGGGAATAAACGGTCATTTTAATCCCGCTTCGTAGGGCTATAATGGCGTACTTTTAGAGCATGAGAAGTGAAAAAACATTATTTAAGATGCAGGTGACAGAAGGTGGGAAAAAGCTCAGAGGCAGACGATTCACTCTTGAGAAAATTTTAGCATTATCTTTATATAAGCCATCTCCCAAAGCTTATCGCTTGCTAAGCCAGCTCTGTGTTTTGCCAAGCCGCAGGACGCTGCAAAACATCTTACAAAAAGTTGATTTAGTGCCAGGCATTAATGAAAACATTTTTCAATATTTGAAAAAAAAAGGTGTCAAGAATGCCCAACAAACACAAATTTTGCTCAATTTTATTTGATGAAATGTCAATAGCACCAGCACTAAGTTATGACAAAGCACATGATCAAATAACTGGTTTTGTTGATACCGGTACAAAACGAGAGCAAGTATTTTCTGATCATGTGCTTGCATTAATGGTGAGAGGCATAGTGAAAAAATATAAACAGCCAATAGCGTACAGTTTTTGCTCTGGTACAACAAAGACAGTAGATTTAAAATTTCAATTAAAAGAAATAATTGAAAAAGTTAAGACCACTGGCCTAAATGTAGTAGCTACAGTTTGTGACCAAGGCTCTACAAACCTTGCAACTATAAACCAACTGGTTCAGGAGACAAAAGAAATATATTTGAGAAGAAGTGAAGAATTTAAAGGAGGCTTTATTGAAGTGGCTGGTCGCAAAATTGTGCCTATATATGATGCACCTCATCTCATAAAGGGTGTACGCAACAATCTGCTCAATAACAATTTAAATTTATAAAGGATGGCAAGGTACTTGTGGCAAAATGGTCACCTATAGAAAAATTGTTCCAAAGAAGTCCAACATTCAGCCTTCAGGGGTGTCAAGTTGGTCCACAAGCTGACTGCTCTACATGTTGTGCCGTCAATGATACCCAAAATGAGGGTTAAATATTGCACTCAGGCGTTCAGCAAGTCTGTTGGTGTGACACTTGGATGTATGGCAGGTGTGTATGAAGTAACTTTTTAATCATATCATTGAAATGTAAAATTATATAAGTATAACTAGCCGATGCCCGCGGCTTCGCCCGCGTCAAATTGTATACAAAAACCTTCCTCCTGAATCATCTATTAAAAAAACCCGCATCAAAATCCGTTGCGTAGTTTTAAAGATCTAAGCATACATAGGGACAGACACGCGGCGGGAGACTTTGTTTTATAATATTGAGTGATAACATTAACATTTCATTTACAGAAAATGGGAGCTTGCCAAAGGACAGCGTCGACACTGCAGAATTAATAATGCTGTTCGATGATCTCTTCGACTCGGTCAACGCAAACTTCCACAGAGAAGAAGGGAAAATATATATCTATATATTTGCCGATCTCGGCAGTAACACCAAACTCGCCTCATATAAGATTTTGGAATTCTACTTTGCCTATTTTAAAATCAATGAAATTTGTAATTAAAGATAAAAATGATAAAGAAACAACAGTGCCATCTCTTACCAGCTGGGTGAAAACAATTGAAGGATTTAAATCTATTGTAAATTATTTATGGTCGCAAGGAGTAAACTCGATTCTCTTAAGAAATATTAATCAAGACCCTCTTGAAAACTTTTTTGGAGCCTTATGAGCTCATGGCTATAATAACATAATGCCCAGCTCTACAGCATTTGAAAACGCGTTCAAAACATTATTAATAAATAATATCACAAAGATGACAGTATTTGTCTACAATCCCTTAAATCATTTATAGAAAATGAATCACCTAGCAACGACAATGATGGTAATGAGATAAGGCAAATCAATGATTATCATTTAAAAATAGAAATTATTAATACAAATACAATGTTAGAAAGTCGTGCTCGAGTCCATGTAGAAAAATGCGCTGCTATAGCATATTGCAGTGGATGGATGGCCACCAAAGCTAAAAAAATGTTTTAAAAAAATGTAACATATGTAAAAATAATTGCATTAGTGAAAATATTGAAGATTTTCACACATACATTACAAAAAAGGAACATCGTGGCAAAAAATGGTTGTGCTATCCATCTCGAGCATTGTTTGACTACTTTGCCCAAGTGGAACACATCACTTTAGAGGTGTTAAAAACTGATGCACATATAAAACATCATACAATACATAAATTTAATAGTAACTATACATATTGATTTTAATTTCCTGACATGCGAAGAACATAAAAATACATTGAATAAGTATTTATTAAATAAAAGTGTTGTGTTCTTCATTATGAATTGGTGCAGAGAAGTCAGCAATGTTCTCACTGGCAAGAGCTTTTATAATTTTACTAAAGCAGATTGTAATGAGATGGACTGCATTATTCTGCAGGCTCGAGAGCATTTTAATAAAAGCAATGGAAGGAAACGAGAAAGGCAAACTGGAGTAGAATTAAATGTTTAATACAATAAATATTCTAATATCATAATTCTGTATTATTTCCCGACTGTTTTTCTCTACATAATATTCATAACTGAATATTATTTTGATGAATAGTTCTCGAAATATTAAATGTACTGATTTTGACCGATTTGTATGAAGAATTATGTACTATATTCTTTGTGATAAAGTATTTAATCTTTAAATGCAAATCGGTCGAATATACAGTACATTTCATATTTCGTGAACTAATCTATCTGGAACTATGAATGAACCCATCTTTAGTTCTCTGCTTGGCGGCCAGATGTCGCTCATCGCTAAGAAATAATCAAACTGACAATTGCCAGTCTATCTCATATTATATATATTAGTCTATGTATGGTACGCATCAGCTGTTCATGTTTAGACGAGTAAATAATATATAAACACCAATATTCCGCGCTAAGTATGTGTTCGAATGGGCTACCCAGTCTGATTTTCGTGTGTGATCGTTCGTGGGACCGACTATTTTGGTTTTTAGTGGTGTAATTTAGAAATACCAATAAAAAATCTGGTTTTTTATTTATTTACTTTTGAATAAAACGGGGTTGCTTGCGGTTTTTATGGTCACTGGTACCCCCAAAAGGTAACTTATAATAAAAAGTCTGAGAGTGACATTGATCGGTGGCAGTAATATCTGCGCCGCAGGTGTCATCTGTCGCGGTCGGACTGAACTGAGAGGGCAGCGCCATCTTGCTGCTCCTTGTTGTACCGCTATGGTCAAGTGTACAACATGCGGAAGATTTCTCCCGACAAAAGCGCGGCGCTACGTGTGGTAACTCGGCGTGTCATAACAGATACCATCTGTCTTGCTTGCTGCTGTCCGAACAGTCGCAGATAAGCAACAACTGGCTGTGTCCTGAGTGCAGAAAGAGGTTGCCCAGGAGCATTAGTGGCGCCACATTCGCTAGGGACGTTCATTCTTCTGCATTACATTTTCGATGAAACAATATTAGGTTGGGGTATGAACGTTAATAATGACCCCGCTTATGTGAGGGAGCATAACTTAAACCGGGTTAAGGTACATTTTTACAATTATTAATGTGAACTTATATTGTCACTTACGGGATATCTTCCGTGATTATTTATTGTTTTGAGCTCCCGATATTTCGACGCTGTTGCAAGCGCCATGATCGCGTGTTGACTGGAGACTGCGGGTGGATGGAAAATAAAAGCCTAAAACAGTGTTTGTTATTAATGTGAATATTGAAAATATAAGAGAATTCCCAATCCTCACTTACAGTGATTTGATCTTAATTGCAAATAGGATCTATCAAATTAAACAAGCGCGATCGTATCATGGGGAGCACGGCAGTTACCGCATTGCAACGTGCAATGATCCATAACTGGGCATTAACTCTGTTCAACCATGAACATACCATAGTTCCACGCGCCAACAACAGCATCACAGCGTCAGCATTGAGAGCGACATACATACGGTCCACGCGTCGGCAACACCAGCACGTCAGCACTAAGAGGTGGCCTACTGAGATCTTTGCTTCATCGGCTCGATACACACACGACACACGTGTAAATAGGTATCAATGTGTATTTACCACAAAAATTGTATATAATTAAGTTCATTATTGTAATAAACTAGTCATCAAGCTGGAGTCGAGTGTGATTTATCTCCTTACTTCCTCTTACTGTGGCCAAGACACCTTTAGCCATCATCGGTCCTATGAGTCTGTGGGATCGGCAGTAAGAAAACCATTTCCTGTGTACATTGCACGACGTACACAAAACCCTATTCCTACCCAAATTACGTCTGTCACCGTAGGTCTCCTTGTGACAGACTTCCCTCTCGTATAACCAACGTAACCTCCCAATCAGCAAAAACTAGGCTTACAACAATCTCAAGACTACTCTTAAATCACTCCTATATATTCGTATAAGCCTGGGTTTGGGCACTAATTATAAGCTTATTTAGTTTAATATCGTTCTAATATCAGTCTAATTGAATGCTGTTTGCACTTACTGAACTCTAGCCAAAATCAATTTAAGCCGACTTAGGCTAATATTGGTCTAAGGTTAGAACCATTTGAGGCAATATACAAGCTCATTATGATTGTACGTCAGATCAAACTTAAAAGTTTGTTTGAGTGTTGGTTTCAAAGTTACAATGAAACAATTAATAAATGAAAACAAATTAAAGTTGCTGTGAAGTTAATGCGTCCGTGTATTTAAGTTTTACGGCAAGTAATCGTATTGGAATTTATTATTTACTGTTAAGTAGACCTCGTTTTACGCTTCAAAATTCATGCGCCTTGTTAACTAAGGTATTTTCTGTTCTCGTTTGATAATTTTATTTGTAAATTTCTATTGATAGTGTCGCCATTAGTATAGCTGCATTTTACAAGAGCAATATTAGACTATTGTAAGATTGTTTACTCTAATTTTAGCATTTGGTATGCTAAAGATAACTCCATATTGGAATAAATTAGGGTTCCTCGCAATTTTACATAAAACCTTAAATCGAAAGGGAGAAAAAAAATTTTACATAATTTTCCAGTTTTTGTAATCCATTATTTATTACTATTAAAATTAAAAAAAAAATGAAATTAAATATGGCCAGCAAAATGACTCGATCTAAGATCAAACGGTCTTAAATGAGTCTTGTCTTTTGTATTGTAAATACATTATGTTGATCCAAAATCACTCTAATATCATACTTATCCAGTGCTATTGATCTAATAATAGTTTAAAATAAGATCAGAAATGCACGTACTCACAGTACTCTTATGCAATGCTGATATTAGTCTGACATCTTACAATAGCATTTAGCAAGTCTAATATAAAATCAAACGAGCTTAGAAATTGCGCATATAAGAGCAAGTTTTCTCAAGTGCAACTAGTCTTAGTAAATGATCTTATATACAAATATGAGACTTGGTTATGAGACTGAGCGTTCTTGAGCCCATACCGGCTTATCTAAAAGTAATATAGGATCGATGGCATGTTATAAAACAAATAACAAGAGCGCTTAAAGCCTACCACTCTTATATAGTGCGAGTTCTGAGACTATTTTGCTGGTTGGGCTACGTTTGGTGTGGTTTGTATGGTAGGCTAGGGCGTTAGGATAACTTTTACTAGGGTGCTAGGTAGGTAATTACTATAGGGCTAGGATAACTAGGGTGCTGGGTAGTTACTGTAGGGCTAGGTTGGCGTCAGTAGGGCTTTAGGTACTGATCCAGGCTCAATTGTCTCAACGTAGTCACATCGTACGCACTTGGAATAACGGCCGTACTAAGCTGTAAGTCCCGGTGTGTATAAACTCGTTAATCCGTTAATCGTTAATTAACGAAGTTAACATTTTGATTAACGGATTAACTTTTAGTTAACTTTTAGAGTGACGAGTGTTTTGTTTATTCATTAAATACAATACTGCTATGCCCTCAACCGCTGCAGTTGAACGTCTTTTTTCCTCGGGTAAAGACATTTTAACACCAAAACGAGCCTCGCTTTCAGACGAGAACTTCAACATGTTAATGTTCATGAAGGATATGCACCTTATGCCCGACGATTAAATTACACATTTGAATTATACATGTATTTTGTTTTGTTCCTAACCTACACATCAGGTTTAACGGCAGTTACTGCATTGAAACGTGCAGTGATCGTAGGATAAGTAGTTTGGAACCATCGGCTTTCGGCAGTAATTGTTATTTGCTCAGAACAATAATATCTAGCCAACATATAAAAGAAAAATATATTTTTTTTACATTTCGCCACTCTGCCTCCACTTCGTGTGTGATAGTTCATAGCTTATAAGTTAGTTTTTGTATTTATTAGTATATTTTTATGCTGTTATGTTATTTTGTGTATTTTATCTATGGGCCTTAAGATTCCTGATAGTAAAATTATAGATTGATTGATAACGATAAACACAAATACTATTGGTCGAGCAGCAATACAAGAAGACTGTAGTAACATATAGTAGGCCGTCGAACAGTAGGATACTGTGTTGTACCGGTTATACGTCACAATCACAAGCATTTTGACTTCAAAACGGGACAAAAGTGACAATTACAAATTACTTTAAATGTCACCAAAGTTGGTGTTTTATTGCACCTGAGTATTGGTACTACGATAAACCGGTCCTACAACTAGGCTTTTCACCGCCGCGCGTCCCGGTCAGGAAGTCGGTAACATTGTCACGGCGTGGCGATTCTCAAGCACATATGGAACTACAATCAGAATTATACAATCATTAGGCTAATACGTAACTAAAGAAGTACGGTTGCAGTGCAGTTGCAGTTAAATTTCGATCAAAACAATGCTTTTCGTATTCTCTACCGCTGTCAGACACGCTGGTGTCAAGTGCGCGTCACGCGAGCGCAATACCGGTATTCTACTGTTGCGCGTCTTTGGTGCATGCTTCGGAACGCAAGATGGTCGGTATTCTACTGTTGCGCGTCTTCGGTGCGTGCTTCGGAACGCAACATGAACGGTATTCTACTATTTGTTTGACGTCTCAGTTTCGGTTACGCACAACATAAGTTCCTCATTATTTACTTTTGGCATTTTTTTTTTTTAGGATGGGTAGTCATCAAATGACTTCTCCCACTCTGCGCGGAGCGGGAGGGAGTGTCAGACTTACTGACTAAAACCCATCCATGTTCCTTCCTCGCCCTTTATGTTCCGGGGCCGCGGTATCTCTTTCGAATAGGCCCGCATACTTTTGGCATCAAGTTGTATTTTTTGTGTAACTGTTTTTAATTAGATTATAATATTTAGACAAGTTAGTCGTTTTCAATTAAATTGTAAATGTTTTTACCGTTTTAGTGAATAATGAGTTTTTGGTTCTGGTTTGAGAACTTTATCCCTGAAATTGATTTTTGATATTGATGAAGTCGAACGTTGTCAAGCTATAAGAAGACTAGGTTTTCTGAAGACCCATTCCGCATTTCTGATCGGGAATTCCAGAAAACCTATCGTCTGAGCAAAACCTTGACGCGGCAATTGATAACGAAATTATCAACACATATTTCGAAGCAGAGAAGGAAAGATGGTTTGAGTGTACAGGCAAAAATTAGTCATACTTCTATATCCATTGTAATTCAATAAAGCTGAAGAGTTTGTATATTTGAACGCGCTAATCTCTAGAACTAACAGTCAATTCAAAGTTACTTGAAGGTTATAGGCCATTTAACATTACGCTATGAATCCGCGGGTACAACCTACTCGTATATATTGGAATTAAATAATGCAAAATACATCATAATTATTTGACAAAAAGTAGTCTGAAAAATTGGGTGACTTTCAGGTTCTCATAACACAAGCTTTCTTGGCGACCGGATCTTATCAGACTCTTGTGGGCCAAATAGGGAATGCAATCTCGATCTCGCGAGATCCCAATCTCGCAAGATCTCGCCTCATTTTTCGAGATCAATCTCGAGGCATAAAATGGCGAGATCCCAGTCGAGATTGACGAGATTGAGCGGCCGTAGCCAGCGACGCACGACGTGTGCTGTCGGCACGCGAGCGAGTCGCTGACTGGCGGCAGACGGCATAAGCAAACTATCCCGCCGATTCCCGAGTATTTACGATTATGGGCGAGCGAAATGAAAAGGACAAATGATGTAGTTTTGACTAGAGTAAGTAAGCGAGATATATTCGACAGCGTGTAGGCACTTGTTTGTTTACAATTGTTTTAGTTGTGCAGTTATTGTCATAAAGTGCTGAAATTACGTGTTTTTTATTGATTAATTAAATGAAAACTTGAATATTTTTATCACACAAGTGCAAGACTGTGAAGTTAATACTTTTAAAATGTCGATAAATAATCAAAATGAACCTTACGTGGAGTTTAATAGTACGTTACCGGTATGGAGATATTTTAAGAAAGCAGTGAATAATTTGACAGCCCAATGCAAACTTTGTAAAGCTATTCTGAAAACTACAAACAGTAACACAAAAGGATTACATGTACATATGAAGGCAATCCATAAAATTGACACAAAAATACTGAATACGGAAGTCAGAAGGACATCGACCACTCTGCAACTTGATGCTTCGTCGTCGTCGTCTCTGCCGTCATCCTCGTCAGCGTCTACTACAGTTTTGGCAGTGCCACCATTGCCTATATTTGAAGAAAATAGCGAATGCCAAACGCCTCAGAAAAGAAAGAAAATCAGTGATTACTTTCAATCCAACTGTGACGTGAGTAAAGAAAAAATGATTTCTCGAATGGTAGCGAAAGACGGATTGCCTTTTAGAGTTTTCTGCACATCCGAGGACATAAAGAATCTTTTTGCTTCAAAAGGTAACAATTATAAATTGCCTTCTTCACCAAACACTATTAAACTAATTGTGATGAATTATGGTCTGACACTCAAAATGAAGGTGAAAGAAGATCTTCAAAAGTTAAAGAACGAAGGCTATAGATTTACACTCTCCTTTGATAAATGGACGTCTGGAACGAGTCGGCGCTTTCTGAATATTAATGTTCATACCACTGTCAACAACCAACCTTCTTTCTGGAATCTAGGACTGGCACGCATATTTGGAAGTATGTCCTCAGAATCTTGTGTTCAGCTTCTCAAAGAAAATCTATTAAAATATGATTTATCCCTAGACAATGACATAGTCGGTATAACCACAGACGGAGCCAGTGTCATGAAGAAAATAGGACGTCTAATAGAACCACTTCAACAGCTTTGCTACGAGCACGGGATACAGTTAGGTATAACAGACATCATTTATAAAAAAAACAAGAAGCTAATTCTGAACAAGAAATTGAAGACACTGAAGAAAACACAAACCGCGGTATAGAAGAGGAGGAAGAGTTGGAAGATAACCCAGATAGTTACGATGGTTTACACTTTTCTTTACCTGTGGAACAACCTGATCTGGCTTCGGAATACCAATCGATTGTAGCTAAATTAAGAAAATGTGTCAAGCTCTTTAAGAACTCTCCCACCAAGAATGATATCCTTCAGAATTACATTCAGCAGGAGTTTGGTGGTAAGACGATTCAGCTGGTTCTTGATTGTAAAACCCGTTGGTCTAGCCTTTGCAATATGATAAGTACATACAACAAAGTAAAACAATGTGTGGCCAAGGCGTTAATCGATCTCTCTCTCAGTTCTAATTCCGATTACTCTTTCACGGATGGAGAACATGCAGTCCTTAGCGACTTCGAAAATACATTCCAGCCGATAAAATTGGCCGTCGAGGTATTGTGTCGCCGCGATACAGATTTAGTAAGTGCTGAGTATACGTTGCGATTCATGCTTCGCAAGTTAGAGGATCTAAAGACTCCACTATCAGAAAAACTAGCTGAGTCGATGAAAAAGCGGATCTCTGAGCGTCGTATAAATGCAACCGGTGCATTGTTGTATTTAAAAAATCCAGCTAATTATCAGCATGATTTAGAATTATTGAAGGGCGACGAAACTTTTCAATTACCTAGCAAGTATGTTATAAGAAAGGAAATTAAGAATATAATTAAAAGATTACATCGCAGCAGCCCTACACAATTAGACACTCTTTCTCAAGCCTCAGCTACTGGTAATGAACTAGATACTAGTTCTGCAGGAGACTTGGCAAACGAGGATGAATTGCCGCTTTCAATGATTGCTGAGGATGTTAATTTGCGTACTGCTGCTGCAAGTTCAAGTAAAAGCCTTCAAGAGGAACTCGAAGATACTCTGAAAGCCTGTAAAAGTTCTTTCACGCGAGTTGCTACGATTACAGACCGGCTGGAATCCGTGATAAAAAAAGAGATGGATCTCTTCGAATGTGGCGGGTCGAGGGGTATTTTATTGCAATTCGCGTACAACAGCTTGCTCACGCTGATACCAACTAGCATTGAATCTGAGAGAGCTTTTTCAGCCGCTGGCTACATAGCGACTGACATACGCTGCCGTTTATCAGATAGCACTCTTAGTAATATTTGTTTTTTAAGAAGCTATTTTCAAAACCACTCCTAATTTAGTCACACACATTACAATAAAAAATTGTTAATTTCTGTTATTACGTAATTTTTTGTTTAAATAAGTACTTTGTTTATAAAAGATTTTACGGGTCTGAATAATTAGAAAATTAAAGACTTTTTTTTCAATTATTTATATTGTTTATCTTTCTCGTCTCCTAATGACAACTAACCAGTTTCAACCATGTTTCACTTATTTAATTAAAACCATACATTTTGTAATACCTCGAGATCTCGTCTTGGCGATCTCGTCTCGAGATTGCATTCCCTAGGGCCAAATCTGGTGCCATGGAGTATCACTGCCCACTGTGTCGAGAGCGATCCGGCAAGTCACAAAAGACCTTAACATCATCATTTGCCTAGCCTTTTCCAACTATGTTGGGGTCGGCTTCCAGTCCAACCGGATGCAGCTGAATACCAGTATTTTACATGGAGCGACTGCCTATCGGACCTCCACAACCCAGGTAATATTGGGGTAATACGATACCACTTGGTAAGACTGGTTGTCAGACTTAAAAAGCCCTAACATGAGAAACTTATTTACTATGATAAATTTCCCATGACAAAGGAAGCCCGTGATGAAATTAAAAGATGGTAATTTTTTTAACACAATCATACTTTTAGAGATATTGTTAGTACAATTATTTATATCTATGAGAAAAATATCTGTTTTTTATTTCAGTTTTTATAGTTCTAGTTGACAGGGGTATTGATGGCACCCATTTTGCCATTATAAGACCCAGCCAACATGAAGAAGGGTTTTTCAATAGAAAAGGATATCAACATGAAGAAGGGTTTTTCAATAGAAAAGGATATCCTTCCCTCAATGTGATGATTGTATGTAATCAAAGTTAATCTACTTCAAAAAAACAAACAATAATTAGGTAGATAATATACATATAATGCTTTACTGCCATAAAAAACTGTATATATCTACATTTGAAAATAGTTGTTTTAGATATGAATTATAGTTTTGGGGCAATCGGTGAGGTTGAATATAAAGTTTTCTCTAACTTTTTATACTTTATTTTATAATGATTACATGTAGGTACAAGTATCTAGCTTAAAGTTCCGAACGAGAGTAAGTGTCTGTCTCTGCATGTCCCTACGACACGGCACACACACTTAGGTACACTGCACTCACACTAACGAGGCTATAACATATGTGATGCGGATCTTAACATTTTATGCATTGACCTCAGTAAACTTGGAGTAACCCATGATTCTTCAGCACGGCGTGATCACCTTTCACGCTTTTCACACCCATTACAGGCCTATCTTAACCAAAAATTTGATGAAGAGGAAATGTTTTTGCTCGGTGTATGTCCATCCTTATTTATACAGGGTGTCCGCCGGCAGATTTTAAACTTTAAATTGTGTTTACGGCGACTAGCAAGGCGGTGAAGCGGGGAGGGAGGTATCATTCGACGCGGCATTGATGCGGGTTTTTAGTAGCCATGAATCAGTGGACGGGAGCGCACCGCGCTTTTTCGGTTGAGGCGTATTTTGCGAACAATAATTCGATTAGTGTGGCGAGGCGACGGTTTTGTTCTCACTTTGAACTCCGACGATTAAACGATGGCCCGTCAAACCAATTAATATGGACGTGGGTAAAGAAGTTTAAAGTAACTGGATCAGTTAGAAATGAGCCTCGGCCTGGACCTTCAACGTCTGTTACTACTTCTGAAAACGCAGAACTTGTGAGAAGGCAAATTTTGCAAAATCCGCGTAAGTCTGTCCAAAAGATTGCAGCATCAACGGGTGTGAAAAAGACGTCAGTTCATAAAATTATTCAAAAACAATTGAAGTTTCATCAATACAAGCTCCAAATCACCCAGCAGTTGAAAGAAAATGACTTCATAATAAGGCAGAATTATGCTAGAGTTGTTCTGGAACGATTTTCTACGCCTACCCGCTTATGTAAAATTTTTTTTAGTGACGAGGCGCATTTCCACATTGGCGGCTACGTAAATAAGCAGAATATGCGATATTGGAGTGCAAACAATCCAAAGGAAGTTCATGGAGCCTCTTCACAGCCCAAAGACAACAGTTTGGTGCGCCATTTCTGGAAATGGCATAATTGGACCTTATTTTTTCGGTAGTGATGAAACTGTCAACGCTGAACGTTACCGCGCAATGCTGGACAACTTTTTTATACCGGAGCTGCATCGCCATATTGGTTACAAAAACAGAACCCGTTTTCAGCAGGACGGGGCCACGGCACACACTGCTAGGGACTCAATGACAAAAGTGCGAGAGCTTTATCCTGGAAAAATAATAAGTCGTTTTAGCGATATAGCCTGGCCCCCTAGATCACCAGATGACTCCTTGCGACTTTTTCCTATGGGGATATTTAAGGGGCCGGCGGAGCATGCGTCTTTCATACAAACGTAATACCAAAATAATTTGTAAATCAAACATATTCATACGGTAGTGTGTATTTATTTCGATTGAATTACAAAATATCTAGGTTCCCAAATATATATTTTGAATGGAAACTGATTTAAAAAAGAGTTATGAGAAAAAAAAGTTTTCTATAGAAATTTTAAATTCCTTATAACTCTTGATTAAATCAGTGTCCATTCAAAATGTATATTTGGAAACCTAGACATTCTGTAATCCAATCTAAATAAATACACACAACCTTAAGAATATTTTTGATTTACAAATTATTTTGGTATTACGTTTGTATGAAATACGCATGCTCCGCCGGCCCCTTAAAGTCTCGCGTGTACAGTAATTCGCCATCAACAATACATGCCCTACAAACAAATATCCAACGCGAGATTGCGAATATTCAACCAGAACTTTGTAAGAGAGTTTTCGCCAACATGAAGGAAAGGTTGCAAGAATGTTTGCAGCTAGAAGGACGCCATTTGAGTGGAGTTATTTTCAAAAAATGAAATCCGCGTTATTCTGTATACGAAAATCAATAAACGACTTTAATTGTATACTTGGTTTAATTTATTTAAATTTTTAAGTGTAAAATCTGCCGGCGGACACCCTGTACATACTGAAAAAAGTATATATATTCAATATTATGAATAACAATTTTAACATTTTATTTTTCCAGGTGACAGCGGTTATGCATTGAGGAAGACAATGATGACCCCAGTTGACCGCAATATCAGGTTCCCCTGAAGAATATTAGGTATTATATGTAAGAATGAGTGACAGGTGCTAGTGGAAAAATGGAGCTTCTTCGTAACGATTCTTCAGAAATAATTACACCATAACGTTGGCAGATAATTTTCAGTTTATATTTTTCAAAATATAGATTATTATCTACACTAATTAACTACATATTGTGAGATACAATTCAGGATTGACCGAGGGAACGCCCATAGTCCGAGGAACAAATTTTAAGCAAGTGACAGATGACATAACGATGTTGCTCGGTTACAATTTATAAAACATACACTTGAGACATTTAGTGTTGCCATATTTTCTAACATTATAAGCTGCAGGTCGTAATACAGTACAGAGATTCATTGGGGTCTTGAAAGCTCGATTCAGGTATGTATTTGAGTAAAACTAGTTTTCTCTATGTTTCTTAAATTGCAGATTTTATAGCAAGTAGTGTGGATGTTTTGCCTTAAATATGCCATGAGAACTTCACCCACGGCTGCCTTACAAATGCTAGGGCTACCACCCCTACACCTCGTCGTAAGAGAGGAGGCGGTCATAGCAACTTTCAGACTCGAGGTATCCTCGATCTAGAGGGAGTCGTACAGTCGGTGCCAGAAAATACCTTGAACAGGGACAACGTAACGGAAACCTGGACTGGAGATGAATACCGTAAAGGCGCAAATGAGCGTCGGCCGCGTCGGCCGTCTATAACACGCTTCAAAACACAGTGCACAAAGAAAATGTCAAAACTGTTTGACTGGTGGCGGATGGATGCGGCGCCAAGAATAAAAACAGCATTATGGTCGGTATGTTGCACTAAATGGTTGACTCAGGCACCGCGGCATCTGCCGGGGTTGCGGGACTGTTCGAAAGAGATACCGCGGCCCTGGAACATAAAGGGCGAGGAAGGAACATGGATGGGTTTTAATCAGTAAGAGTCTGACACTCCCTCCCGCTCCGCCCAGAGTGGGAGAAGTCATTTGATGATTTCCCATCCTAAAAAAAAATAAAAAGGCACCGCGGCATATTAAAACAGTCGCGCTAGTTTTTCCCATTCCCGGTCACTCGTTTATTCCCCTAGATCGGGTTTTCGGTCTTGTTGAGAAGGAAATAAAACGTATAGAGACAATTTCAAAACCTGTGGAATACACAGAATTCTTTAAAAAATATGGAACTGCTGTGTCATTGAATAATGTTAGAGTGGAAAACTGCTCTCGGAAATATAATTCGTCCACCGGGAAACTGGCATTTTGAATTTAACCAATGTAAACGATTTTTCCAAAAAAAGAAACAGAAGCAATGATGTGTTCATAAGAGGGGAGCCTAACTACAACGCTTACATCGGAAATTATAAGTCAGATTTGAAGAGCGGTAAAACCTTTATTGAACTAAACCCGGATTTCATAAAAAGACAAAGATGTAGTAAAGAAAGATAAAAATAAAAAAAAATTCAAGCTCTAGTAAAACCACTGGCGAGAATTGGAGGTCAAGGGATGATTAAGACTTCCACAAACAGGTAATGCTACGAGCAGAAAACGGAATGAACGAAGCTGAAGAGTGTGAAGATGAAAAAATACGAAGTTGCAGTGCCTAATACGGACTTAAGAATTTAATTACATAATTAAACTTGTTTTACCGGACTTACGAATTTAATCCTACCAACTCAGGTTATAAGTACAGGAATATGTTATTATAAACGTCTGCTATGGACGTATTGTCTGGATATTCATGATATGAAAACGAATGAGGCGTATATGTTTACATGGGATGAAAGCATAGCTTCTCGTGGCCCACAGGAAATAGGTTCCTGCATTATGTATTTTCTTAAAAATATTGTTTATGTACTCTGACCAATATGGTGGCCAAAACCGAAACATTAAGATGGCTCTTATCCGCCAATATATTGTTTCCAATCCTGAGTTGGCTACAAAGAAAATTGGGTGGCCAAAACCGAAACATTAAGATGGCTCTTGTCTTTTTTAAACTTTCTCGATCAGAACACATCATAAAACAAATAAAAACGGGTATTTATCGCGAATTTACCTTTAATTTAAGCACTACTATAAGAGAATGGTTCGGGAAGCGATTGAGATCAAGAAGTACCCTAATTTCAATCGCGAAGACGGCTTCAAACTCTCTTCAGCTTGGAATCCAGTGATCACTAAGTGTACTCGTCAAGTGAAATCGCCTGAGTATACCGACACGGTTAGTGTAGTGTGCTGCCCTAGTGTGAACCGGCCCTAATTAACATTTATGAAGATCAAGTGAGGGTAGTTGAATAAACACCTTCACTTTGTTGTGGCGGTACCTACACACTTCAGTCTCCCCGCGACCACGGCTGGTGCAATCCGGTCGAAACGTCGGGCTTAAATTAAAGGTAAATTCGCGATAAATACCCGTTTTTATATGTTTTATGAAGATGGCTCTTATCCGCCAATGTATTGTTTCCAATCCTGAGTTGGCTACAAAGAAAATTGATCTTAAGTTTATTGTAAGTGGACATTCGTACATGACATGCGATCAAGATTTTGGTCTAGTGGAAACGATTTTCTTTTAAACATTTTTGTACCTTAACCCTAGAAGCCTACGTCTGCGTGGCGTACACGAAACCGAATATCGTTTGTCTCTTGCTAACGGTTGAAGCTAGCGCGTCGTGCTCTTTCGCCAACTCAGTGGCCGCCGGGAGCTATAAGATTTATAGAGTACGGTGCCCGTATCGGTTCCGCCATTTTTGATTTATCGAAGTATTGCACGCCTGCGAGACGTATGTTTAGGCTTTGCGTAACTTTTAACTAGGTTTATGTGATTTTACTTTTGTTCGTTTTTCGTATATTGTATGTCTATTTTCGGCGTTGTTTCACAAAATATAAAATATGTCAGGGTCTCGAAGATTAGACGGAGACAATATTTTAGCAATCCTAAACGAGGAAGATGATCCTTCTTTGGAAGATTCGGATTCCAAAGTTGATGACCAGATTATCGACAACGTTCAAAGCAAAGATGAAAATAGTTATGTGACTGAGTATGTTTCGTATTTACAAGAACCTGCTTCCTCTGAAGAAACCGACCCAGCCACTGTTACAGAAGATTGTCCATCATCTGACGCTGACCGTGTTTCACCACCTGCCAACTTGAGGCGAATTTATCGTGATCGTGGTAATACTCTCCGAGGTGAGAATAGACATTATTTGGTCGACTCTCAAAGCTCAAACATCTCACAGAACGCCAGCTATGAATATAGTTCGCACCTCTCGAGGTCCAGCTCGCATGTGCAGAAATGTTTTTGATCCTGTGCAAAATATTTAACTTATTCATTACTGATGAAATTATATCTGAAATTGAGAGAGGGGGAAGCGCGGTTTGCGAGCAACCAAGAACCTCTGCGGCAAGGCTCCTGCGGGCCGTAAATTGAGCCTGCGTGCTGCTAAGCCGAATACACCGGTGTACATTTCCCGCTTGCTTTACACCACTAAAGCGGAGAACATCGTGGAGTACGTGCGCCAAAAGACGAGGTACACACCGAGGGTGCAGTTACTGGACTCGACATTAGAGATGCCATAGAAAGAGACTTTAGCTCTTTGATTGCAGAGACAAAACTATTTGTAGACGCTAATCTTTTAAAACCGAGTAGTAATGCTGATTCTTTACATTCTGCACGTGATTCTTCTAAATGCTGTAGCACTAAGCCTACGGGCTTCAAATTGCCTTTGATTAAAGTAGCAAAGTTTGATGGTGATTTCTTTAAATGGATGGAGTTCCGTGATAAATTTATTTCTTTAATTCACAGCAATGACAGAATTGAACATGTAGGTACACAAGTTTCATTACTTGAACTCTTACCTTGAGGTCCAAGCTTCCAATGTCATTAGTAACTTGCCAGTATGCTGTGCTAATAATGAGGATGCCTGGAATCTTCTCTGTGAGAGATACAACAATGTCAAGCAATTGAAAAATAAACATTATAATTTATTCTGTAATTTCCCATCTACCACTCGAGATTCTGCCAAATCTATGCGAAATTTAATAGATCATGTTTCAAAAGGTTTACGTGCCTTGAAGACTTTGGGTGAGCCCACAGACTCGTGGGACGGTTTAGTTGTCGAATTGGCCTCAGCGAAATTCGACAGTGGCACTAAGTTCAAGTGGGAGGAATATACCAACTCATTAGAAAATTCTCCTACATTACAGGATCTCTTTAATTTTTTCAATAGTCGAGCTAAACGCTGTTAAAATGAATAAATCAGGTACAAAAGGTGTGTTTCACCTTTTGTACCTGATTTACCACCAAAGTTGTTTCACCTTTTTTACAAAAGGTGTAAAAAAGGTGAAACAACTTCTTCTCATAAATGTGATAAGTCTCATACTAAGTCTTTTTCAATTTCAGCTGATGTTAATGCGGTTTCTAGTGACGCGTGCCTTCTGTGCAAGGGTAGGCATCGGGTTTACGATTGTGCGTCTTTTTTGGCCAAGTCACCAGCAGATCGAGCCGCGGAAGCGATGAAATTGAGGCTGTGTCTCAATTGCTTGCGTAAGGGACACTCATCACGCCAATGCAGGTTAGGTCCATGTTCTACTTGTAAAAGGCGACATAACACCCTGTTGCATAGGGAACCGTCTCAACCTGTGACCACATCGAATGTTCACACGTCTGCATCCTCAACGGTGAGTGCAGTCGAGCAAGTTTCGATTGATAATGTTGCTACTGATGACGTAGTTAGTATGTCGGTCAAGGCCAACCATAGTGTGCTGCTTTCAACAGCCCTGGTTGATGTTTTTAATTCAGTTACAAATCAATACACAACAATTCGAGCTCTGCTAGACAGCGGGAGTCAGTCTTCTTTAATCACTGATAGTTTAAAAAATAAGCTTCAGTTGACTCCTCAGCCAATCTAGGTCGATATTGTAGGTATAGGAAATGTGTCTACATCTCACTCACTACAAAGATGTGTAGTGCAAGTTAAATCAAAACACAATGATTTTAAATCAAATGTGTCGTGTTTAGTGTTGCCTCAATTAACGGGTAACTTACCTAAGAAATAATTTAATATTTCGGAACTTAATTTACCTCCTAATATTAAGTTAGCCGATCCCACCTTTTACCAATGTGCTAAAGTTGATATGTTAATAGGTGTTGATTTTTTTTGGTCGGCTATAGAGGGTGAGCAAATATCTCTTGGTCCCAACCAACCTATCATGCGTAAGTCGAAGCTAGGCTGGATTTTGGCAGGCCCACTGTATATTCGAGATATTAGCAAGTCACAAAATAAAACTCTAAATTGTCATCATATTTTTGTCAATTGTTCAGTTAGTTGCTCAAATGAAGTACTAGACCAGCAACTAACCAAGTTCTGGGAGTTGGAACAAATCCCTCACTGAACCAATACTGAAACTGAGGAGGAGATTGCATGTGAGAATCATTTTGTTATGAACACTAGCCGAAATGAAAAAGGCAGATTCATAGTTAAATTGCCACACCATACAGAACCCGATTGTTTAGGCAATTCATTCATAATGGCTAAAAGGCAATTTTTCGCGTTAGAAAAACGTTTTAATAAAAATCCGGAACTGAAAGATATGTATTCAAAATTCATTCAAGAGTACTCTGATCTAGGGCATTTATCGGAATCCAAAGATTTGATTTCCGAACAATCTTCCTTTATTCCGCATCATGCAGTATTAAAACCAACCAGCGAACTCACACGATAGCTGTCAAATTAGTACTGCCAGCAAAAAAAAAAAACTGTGAAAAAAATGTTATATTTTTATTCATAGATTTCTTTACTATTTAAATTCATTTTTTATAAAATTGTATTTCTTGAATTCTATAAATAGATATTTTTTTATAAATTAATAAATATGAGGAAGAAACAGTATTCATTAAAAAATTACTTCACGTAATGCTACTGGTCACCCTAATATGTCGCCATTTTGCTACGCAACTAAGAATCTACCTACCAGTGACCAGTGTGCCATTAGCTACGCTTCCGTGTACGCGCGCGTGTGTTATTTCTGTTACCTACTGGACTTCTTTGTTATCATTGTTGACTTTGTTGTTTCATATTTATTAAGTTTGTGCTTAAGAGTGAACTTTTAACTCAATATGACTTCGAAGAGGGGGGCGGTGCTCCATCGTAGAGCACGAGAAATCGTTTTTAATGTGCACAAGTACTTTGAAAATGAAAAAAATCGTGCTTATGAACTTCTGCGCAATTTTACATTGGCAAGAATACAAAGTACTCCAGGTGATGACATATCCATATCCAGAGAACTTTATGACCAATTGGGAGATTTTTTGAAGTCTTCTGTGAAAGCTACGGAACGAGTCGCTTTGGCAACCGGCGTAAATAAGAACACAGTTTCGAAGATTAGGCGTGAAAGGAACGAAGCCGAAGCCGCTGCTATGGCTGCAGGCCCGAGTACCCAGGGCAGAGTAACCACGCCGAAAAAAAAACCACGTGGCAAGACAGTGGTTTTGGATAACTTCGATCTACGTGCTGTTAGCAATATAATAAACGCGTTTTACTTGGTACACAAGGAAGTGCCAACCATGAATAAAGTTTTTGTTAAAGCTCGGGACGATTTGAATTTCCAAGGGAGTAAAACGATCCTGCGCAGAATAATGAAAACCCAGCTTGGGTACAAATTTAAGAGGTGCGCTAGCAATAGGTCAAAGCTAATCCAAAGACCTAACATCAAAGCTTGGCGTGCAAAATACCTCCGGCGTATACGTCAAAATGATGCACTGGGTACTGACAAGAAGCCCGTCATCTATTTGGATGAGACATGGATCCACTCTCATTACACAGTTGGCAAGTGTTGGCAATCTAGTGAGAGCACTGGGGCCCTCAAAAATACGAGTGCTGGACCTCGATGGATCATTGCCCATGCCGGAGGTGAAAATGGATTCGTGGACGGAGCCTTTCTGATTTTCAAGGCTAAGACAAAAACGGGCGATTACCACGACCAAATGAACAGCGAAAATTTCATAAAATGGTTAACCGAGCAGCTATTACCAAACATGCCCAAAAATTGCTTAGTTGTAATTGACAACGCTCCATACCACAGCTTAGAAGAAAATAAGCCACCTAATATGAACGCAAAGAAAGCAGAGTTACGGGCGTGGTTGTCTGAACAAAACATCGAATATGACAACAATTTTACAAAGGCCGAGTTGTACCAACTTATAAAAAAACATAAGCCTCCTAAAAATTATGTAGTTGATAACTTGTTTGCCAGCCACGGCCATGAAGTTTTACGCTTGCCCCCATACAATTGCGACCTCAATCCGATTGAGTATATATGTCATTTAATCAAAAGGCGAGTAGCTGATAAAAATGTAAGTCAGTTAGCAAGTGAGATCGAGGGTCTGACAAAAGAGGCTGTAGCTTCAATCACAGTTGATGCTGGAGACGGGAGGTGAACCACGTGAAAAGGATTGAAGCAAATTATGCTGAAATTGAGCGACTCGAAGACGATGATTTTAGTTTTATTATAAATATAGGTAACTATTATGTTATAATTTTCTACAAAAATAACAAAAAGAAAAAAAATACAATTAAGAGTTTAAAATAATAATGCTTTTTCTTTTTACAGGCGGAGATAGCAGTGACAGCGACAGCAATGAAGATGATTCCGACTACGACGACGATGACGCTGTGTTAAGCGGTATAGAGGAATTATGTTCTGATTAAAACTGAAATAATAAAAAATGTTTGATGGTAACATGCTTTTTTTTCAAATCCTACTCATGTCGTAATTAATTTGGAGTAAAATAGATAAATAATACTAAAAAAGTAACCTTAAAATAATTAAACTAAGTATAATTTTTCTATATTTTTTTTTGCACACCTTACGCCTTGGTAATGAAGTTCGCGAATATTGCAGAACAAAATGGCGTCTTGACAGTACTATTCTTAATTGGCTCGCATAGTATAGGCAAGTACTGATTCGCGAAGATCATCGTAACTTGCAACTAATTTTATGGCGTAATTGTGATAATGAGCCATTGAAGTCACTCAGATTAAATACGGTTACATACGGGTATACCAGTTCAAGTTTTTTAAGCACTCGTTGTTTATGGCAATTAGGTGAGGAGTGTAGTGACCCTAAAATACGAACCATAATACTCGTACAAAATGATTTTCTTGTGGATGATTTGTTGACGGGTTGCGACAGTGAAGCTGAATTGATACTAATTAGAGACGCGATAGAAAATGCTTTGTCAGCTGGTTGTTTTACATTACGTAAATATAGGTCAAATTCACGCTCTTTGATTTCTGAATCCCAAAATGTTCAACGTAATCTGATCATCAGTTCTTCACTACACACCCTAGGGGTAGGGTGGAACCGTAATGAGGATTACATTCATTTTCCCACAAATTATGAAAACAAAAGTGACAACCCTACTAAGAGATCCATTTTATCAGATTCCTGTAAGGATATCGATCCTCTTGGCCCGTTAAGTTTATTTACTATTAAACCTAAAATATTGTTACATCGGACCTACTGGAACATTCGAGAAAGCACGTGATTACAGTATGTGTACGTTGGAATTTCGAGAGCTTTCTATTATTATTAGCACGGAACAGTAAAAACAGTGGAAGTAGCTTGAGAATAAGCATTGTATCAGAACCGGTGTCGCCAAACTCATACATTTGCGATTTACTCTTACTACAAACCCAATTAGAAGCAGGGATTGAAAACGGTTCCGAAATACCGGTAAAATACCGGTATTTAGGGGTTCCGGTACCTATACCGGAACAGGAACCAGAACCTAAATTGGAACCTTTAAGAACCTTTATTTTACCGGTTCCGGTTCCAAAATACCGGTATAGTACCGGTATTTAGGGGTTTCGGTACCTATACCGGAACAGGAACCAGAACCTAAATTGGAACCTTTAAGAACCTTTATTTTACCGGTTCCAGTTCCAAAATACCGGTATAGTACCGGTATTTAGGGGTTCCGGTACCTATACCGGAACAGGAACCAGAACCTAAATTGGAACCTTTAAGAACCTTTATTTTACCGGTTCTTAAGCAAAGCGAGTTCAAACTTGTTTAAGTTTGTAAAATATCTCATTTGTGCTGATTGGTGGATCTTCTTCCGTTGCACTTCAACGCACGCGCTACGGCGCTACTCGATCGTGTTCCGTGTTCGTATCAGGGCTCGGATACCGGTCGATATTTATTCGCGTGGATGAGTTTTGTTGTCGTTTCATTCCGTTTCATTTCAATTAAAATTACCAGTTTGTTTCGAGTACCTATCTGACTATTATTATCCGGGGTAAATAGTGAGTGGAAGGGTAAACATGGATGATTGTGGTGAGTACCATTACCATTACAGTACAGATCTAAGTAATATTGTTTTATGCTCTTTGTTTTATTTATTTAAGTATTCAATGTTTATGTATTTATTAATTTATGTACACCTACACACAGAACACGAACAGAGGAAATAATATATACTGCTTATTTCGTTACGAAATCTCTTCCAGCAAACTAGCGATAGAATAAATAAATAAGAACAGTGTGTGAAATGAATAAAGTAAAGATGAATGATTATTGGTTGGTGGTGGTTGGTGATGGTTTATAATAGAATAAACATTAAAAAGTTCGTTTACTATTTAAAGTTACACACATAATATATGATTCTATAATATAAACCAATAAATACATCATTTTAAATGGAATTTCAAAGTATAAAGTAGGTAATGCAATTCTCTTCACTTGTTTTATACACACAAAGGTACAAAGGCGAACTTAATGCCTTATCGTAAAAATAGGTACATAATGGTAAATTGGTTAACAGTTGAAATTTATTTCAGATGTGAATCCAATTACCGGTGCACCCGACTCTCAACCATTTTTTATTGAAGAAGAAGAGGACCTAATACCACGTAATTACCCTTAGACATACATAAGTGCTCCAGTTAAAGCACACGCTCGCATATCGCGCATATACTGTAGTATACAGTATGGATAAGTCATGGAACATACATCAACACCGGCAAATTTGCAATACTCATAATCGTAATCTACTGTTCAGTACATTTTGTCGACTGACACACACAAATATTTGGGGCAGTTGATTGTTTTTTTCGGCGCTGTTTGTAAACGGACGAATTATACTATTTGCCTGCGAAATCCATACTATATAATATATCGCCACGTGATGACGTGATACAGTGGAGTTGAATTTATTTTAATAGTGCTTATGTGCAATGCAATTCAAAAGAAAGAAAGAACGTAAATTTAATACCATTTATTTTTTTAGAAAGAAAAAGACATCTGGATCTGGAGTCGCAATCGCAATCTCTGTTGGCACCGAAAAGACGTACAACAGAGAATTCAAGTAAGTACCTACCACGATTCTTACCACAAATTACATAAGGCTGATGCTCCAGGGTGGCCCGCGGAATTAAAAAAAGTTCATGTAACTCGAGGAACGATTTTGACCTTGAAAAACTCGTTCCTCGAGTTACATCAACTTGGAGGGTTGTATTGATGATTTTCATGATTATTATTCTGTAACTACATACGTCTTACAATCGCGTCCAATATTTTAATCAACATACAACCTAGAACTGGCCTGCAAATTGCAAAAAACGTAAGAAAATTTGAATTTCGCGGGCCACCCTGGAGCATCAGCCATAAGTATTTAGTGTAATAAATTTAAAAAGTAATAACGTTAGACACACTATATCCGAACCATATCCGATCCAACACGGCCATATGAAGATATAAAACAGTTTTCTATGTCTGTCTCCGATCCGGACTCGGATCGAAATCAATGCGTAAATGTTAAAAAAAACATCATAATTGCAATGAAATATTTAAGTAGTCATTTTATATACATATTATATTTCAGGAATGCAAAGGAATCCTATTACTATTCCGCAAAGCGAGGATAACCAGACACCTCAAGAGGAATTTGCTTTACCAAATTCAGAACAATCGGAACAGGAAAGTGAAAAGTATGACTGTGTACTGTGCAATCATGACTCCAATAAGTTTAGCCATCAGAAGAAGGATTGTAGGAATGAATGTTATGGAAAACTTATTTCAGCGGAATTAGAACTCGTCGAGCCATGCATGCGTACCTATGTTTATGTGGAAATATTAAAGATTATACACCGAAACAAATATAAACACATGCCACTTGACGATATGCAAATAAAAATTTAACTATTTGTGATCTAGTTTTTTTACTTTTGCTTAGTGATTCACAAGTATTTTAAGCTTACTAGCCTCTCTAACATATTGGCTTTCCGATTTTAGCCATAATAAGTAACCTTATGAACCTAAATTGGAACCCTTAAGTAAGGCTGATGCTCCAGGGTGGCCCGCGAAATTCAAATTTTCTTACGTTTTTTGCAATTTGCAGGCCAGTGCTAGGTTGTATGTTGATTAAAATATTGGACGCGATTGTAAGACGTATGTAGTTACAGAATAATAATCATGAAAATCATCAATACAACCCTCCAAGTTCATTTAACTCGAGGAACGAGTTTTTCAAGCGAAAATCATTCCTCGAATTATATGAACTTGGAGGGTTGTATTGATGATTTTCATGATTATTATTCTGTAACTACATACGTTTTACAATATTTTAATCAACATACAACCTAGCACTGGCCTGCAAATTGCAAAAACGTAAGATAAATTGAATTTCGCGGGCCACCCTGGAGAACCTTTATTTTACCGGTTCCTAAGCAAAAGCAATGCGTAAGCGAGTTCAATCTTGTCCGAGACATCACATTTGTAATGTATTGGTAGATTTTCTGTTGCATATCAACGCGCGCGCCACTCGCTCGTGGTCGTATTAGTTAAAGATTAAAATCATACGAACGTATTTTGTCTTTGCTTTTTTTGTGTTATTAGTTTAATATATTAGTGCAATAGAATAATTATAGTTATAGGTAAAATATATAAGTGTCGACAATGGGCCGAAAGAAATCGAATTTCGTATATAAATATTTTGTATATGATGAACAACAAAAACATTCCACTTGTACTGTGTCTGACTGTGGTGCAGTTATAAAGGTAAGTAATTCTCATTATTTAATCGTTTTCTTTCATTAGGCTAAACAAGCTATTTGCCTTCGTATAAGTGTATAAGTTTGTAGTGTTATAAATTATAATTTTATAGAAACTATCTTATTATAAAGTCTAATGATTAACTAGAAGAGAGGAAGCAGTTTTTTTTTAATATAAACAGAGTTAGTATAACCCTAACTAAACACATCGTAAATATTATTTCAATATTTTATCCCGGACTTGAGCTGATAACGCAACCTGTGACAATATGTATGTAATTTATTCACCTGTGGTTGTGTATAATGTGTATGTGTGTTGGAGATAGTTATGCTTGCTTTTGCATTCTATGTCTGTGTGTCTTGTGCTCGAAAGACTTCGGCGGTATTGCTGCTGATGAGAGTAAATTGACTAATATAAAAAATATGGAAGAATTGAAGTGTTTTTTGCTGTTTCGGGCTTGGATTTGTAAGAGTTTGGTAACAAACACTGCGACAGGAGAATTCTATATGTTAAAAAAATTAATTTAGGGAATTCGGGACTATTGCTATCTCGCTTGCTCTAACAATATAACACGTGGATAAGCCGCCACCGCGCTGCCGTCGTCGCCGCGCCGCCGGCCAGCAAGAAAACGAAGCAGTCACTCGCGGGCTGTAAAGTTATCGTTGGCGCTGATGTTAACGCGTCATCGTCTCTTTGGTATGGCAAGGTTAGGTCAACGGATTCCGACCGACGCTGTGCTGTTGAAGATTTTATTGCTGAAATGAACCTATCGATTCATAATACCCCTGATGCACCACCTACTTTTTGCAGCCTAATGGGCGAATCTTGTATTGACGTCACACTTTCTAGTGCAGACGTTCGCTTGGATAGGTGGCGTGTCTTACCAGATGCGTCTTGTAGTGATCATCGCCTGATCGTGTACGAATTTGTTCCGATGTCTACTCAAGGTCCGACTCATATCACTGGTAATTTTAGATATAAAAGTAAAGGCGCGAACTGGGAATTCTTTAGCTCGCTTTTTGCAAGTCACGTCAAAGACTTCACTCGTGATGGGCTGTCAGCTGAAGAAAGTGCTGAAATTATGTCAGACACCTTCACTTACTGTGCTGACATCGCTATTGGTCGCGCATCTATGACCAACCTCCGTAGATGTGATTGGTGGTGTGACTACTTAATTGAACAACGTAAAAGCTATCGCCGAGCGCGTAGACATTTAAATAAGCTTAAAAAACAAAAAGTCACCGGAGACCCATTTACCATTGCTTTAAATGCGTTTAGAGTTGCCAGGTCCCGCTACAGAGCATCGACGGAAAAATCTAAGGGTAATTTACTGCGAAAAATTGTTGAAAAATTAGATAAAGAAGGTCCGTGGTCTCCTTTGTATCACGAGTTCAAGGCTAATCGATCGGTCGACCTAGCATTTATCCAGAACATTAAAGTAAATAATAAACACACCACCGGTATTGAGGAAACGACCGAAGTTCTATTAAATACTCTGATACCTGATGATTCGCCGGTAAATGACAATGACTACCATCAACAGATCAGAGCGTGGGCTGCTGTGCCACCTGAATCACCAGCGTCAGACCTTCCATCCATTGACGAATTCATTAATGTTGTCAGGAGACTGCCTCTTAAAAAATCAGCAGGTGAAGATAAAATATCTAATCTCTAATATCTAATATCTAATCTTATCGTGCCGCGTTTGCTACCGGGCGGACCTAAGTTTCATAACAACCAATTCGGTTTCACCGTGGGTAAATCTACTGTTGACGCGGCACTTTCTGTTAGAAAAATTGTTAATAACTCTGAACATAAGTACGTGGTTGGAATCTTTCTAGATATTTCCGGGGCTTTTGATAACGCTTGGTGGCCGATGCTACTACTTAAAATGAAAAATCGTGGCTGCTACAAAAACATATATAATCTTGTTTATTCATTCTTTTTAAATGGTACCGCGCAACTAAAACTCGGACATCATTCTATGTCAAAGTCCCTTACCATGGGATGTCCACAGGGCTCGGTAATCTCTCCGTATGTATGGAATATAGGTTTTGATGATTTCCTCGCGATCCCACTTCCACCGGGCTGTTCATTAACCGGTTACGCGGACGACGGCCTGTTGCTCATTCAGTCAAGTACCCGGGCTGGTCTCGAGAATTTAGCTGACACTTGCCTACGATTAATATCTCAGTGGGGCGATCGGAACCGTCTGACCTTTGCACCGCATAAAACTTTTCAACTAATTTTAAAAGGTGATCTAAAATCGTGGCCGAGTATTAAATTTAATAACGTTCCCGTGAAAAGAAAGCAGTCCGTGTGCTACCTTGGTCTGGTCTTGGAGCGGAATTTTTCATTCGTAGATCACATAAAAAATGTCGGTGAAAAAGCTAAAAAGAACTTTTATTCCTTAACGAGGATATCCAAATCTACGTGGGGACTGTCATTTTTAACTTTAAAGACCATCTATGTGGCTACTTACTTGGGTTGTATGTGCTACGGGGCACCTGTTTGGGCCGATAGGGCCACCATAGGAGCGGTGCGACGTAAATTGCTTCAAAGCCAGCGTTTGGCGTTGATATTCTTATGCAAAGCGTATAGGACGGTTAGTACCGAAGCTTTACCGGTGCTTGCGGGTGTACTTCCAGTCGATCTTGAGGTACAGCGTCGGGCTGCAATGTACTATAACGCGCGTGAGACCACGGACGCAGACTTTTTAACCATACGTGATCGTGCTAAGATTTCTAGATTGTTCAAACCACAGACCGACGTCTGGGAGGAACTTCTATCTGAATGGCAATGTAGGTGGGACAATTCCATCAAGGGCAGACACCTCCACCAGTTCTTTCCATCCGTTCGTGAGCGGCTGGACAGGACATGGCTGGAGGTTGATCACTGTGTTGCCCAATTTCTCACGGGTCATGGCAACTTCAAGAGTAAATTATTTTCCTTCAAACTTGTTGACTCGCCTTTTTGTCAATGTTCAACATCTGACTGCGAATATGAACAATCTGCACATCACATTTTGTGGGAGTGTAGTCTTTGGCAAAATGAACGCAATATTATGTTGGATAGTGTACAGGTTACATCCGGAGTTATTTACTATACGGACCTTGTAGAAACTAGAGCAAATTTCCGTGCGTTCAAGCGTTTTTGCCATACCTATTATTGGAATCAAATATAACAGCTCTCAACTTAGGACCCATTAACGTTAATATTTATCCGTGGTGCTAGGCAACTGGGCCTATCCCAGTTGTAAACGTCCCTTTGTGCCTATTGGCCTTGTTTCGTTCTGTCTCCTGCTGATATGGAGGGAAGTGGAAATTACAGTTTTTTTCCTACTCCTCCGCTATACTTTCTGATTAATTTCGTTGCGGGATCCAAGACAGTTAAATTCATTCTCTGGGACTTCGTCGAGCTTCATTGTCTCGGCGCTTTTCTGGTGGTCGCCACTGTTGATTCTGGCTTTCAGGAGTTACAGTGGTTTGGGCGTGTGTGGCGGGCTTGTCCCAAAGAAAACGAATTTAACCGAGATCGCCACGAACATTACCGACCGCTGTTACCGACGCATGCACGGTGCACCGATAAGCGCACTTAAGAGCGCGCACGCGAAATTCAAATTATTTTCGAACATATTTTTTTTGGTTTTATTCTGGAAATAGAATTCAATATTTTTCGAATGTACGGGAGTATTATTTTTGCTGTCGGCGGGCCACCAGTATTCGACCGGCGGGCCGTGGTCTGTGCATCAACAAACTAACCGCATTAAAAAGATGCTGCTTATGTTTCAGTAACTTGCGACTTTTAGTAAATTTTTGAACGTGTTTTTATGCTTCTTACAGGGAAATCATGGAACAAATTTATTAAAACATATGAAGAAGCATCCTGTGCAATATAACCTTATACTTCAAGAGAATAGCGCAGAAAGTGAAGAACACGTCGAAGGAAATAGAAAGAAAAAATCCAAACAAGATTTAGAAATGAAACTTATGGATGAATGTATAAATTTAGTAACGACATGTGGGAGACCGCTAACTCTGATTGACGACAAACCTTTCCAAAACATATTGGATATGGCAATGGCAAGATGCTCACACAGTCCCATAAACTCCCACAAAATTCGTGAAGCCACTCAAAACAAAGCTGACTGTTTGCGTGATGATATTGCTTCGAGGATAAAAAAAAACTTATATGTCTTAAATTAGACATCGCATCATGTCATTTGAGAAGTTTTTTAGGAATTAACCTGCAGTTCATCGAAAATAACCAAATAATTATCAAAACATTAAGTGTAACTGAACTCACGCAAAGACATACAGCCGAGTTTTTAAAAGACCAATTAATATATGTATTGAATCGTTTCAGGATATCAATCTCCCAAATTTATTCCATAACCACCGATAATGGATCCAATATGCTGAAAATGGTCAGATTAGTGGAACAAGCCTTAAAAACTAGTATCCAAGAAAATGTGGATGATTCGGATGATGACGAGAACGAAATAATGGAGATGACGAGTGACGAAGTTAATTTCGTACTCGAAGATTACTTAGAAAGTGAACATTACACGGTTGCGGCCGTTAGATGTGCTGCACATACGTTGCAGTTAGCGGTACAAGACGCTTTAGGGAGTGAATCAGCCATTCAGACGATGCTCACAAATGCGCGTGAGGTTATAAAAAAGTTACGCACCACAGTGTTCCAACACTTGCTAAAACGAATAGGTGCTAAAAAACCTGTGGTGGATTGCCCTACGCGTTGGAGTTCGACTTACGATATGCTCACTCGGCTGCTAGAACTTCGGCCAATATGTACAGAGAATTATGAGCTCTATTTGTCCGAAACTACGTGGAATTCTATTGAGGTTACTATAGCCTCTTTAAAACCAAGCAAAATCTTGACCAAAAAGTTACAAATGGAACAACTAGCTATGGGTGACTTTTACCTTGATTGGATAAATTGCAAAATAGAGCTGAAGGCGATGAACACCACACTTGCGTGCGAATTATTTCGCAACATGGAAATTAGGGAAAAAGTCCTGTTCGAATCTAAAGCTTTTGTCGCAGCTGTATATATGGATCCACGCGTTAATTTCCTGTTGTCCACTGTTCAGTTGGAGATTGCAGAAAATGTGTTGGTTAGTACATGGATGAGATGGCGCAAATTAAATAAACAAGACCGTGATAACACAGTGCTTAGCTCTCCTGTCGCTTCTACATCTACGCAGCAGCAAAATGAATGTTCTCAGCTCGAAGATTTCTTGAATCAGTCCTATAATAATACCCTGCGAGGAGATCCAAGCTATGGCTGCGCTGGAGACGACTCAGACATCAAAACTCACTTAAAAGAGTTTTTAAACAAACAGGTGCGCCTTCCTTCGAGCCAAAATATTTTATTATTTTGGGAAAACAAACAAAATATATTGCCTGACCTGTATATTTTGTCAAAGATAGTACTGGCTTCACCCAGTACACAAGTCAGTGTAGAGAGGTTATTCTCCTCTTTGAATTTTGTGTTTAACAAACTTCGGACAAAATTAAAAAGTGACCTAATCGATGACATTTTATTCTTAAGAAATAATTCAGATTGATTATTTTCATCATAATTATCATAGATCTTTTATTTGATTATATTATTATTATTATTTTATTACATTATTGTGAATGTGGGGACCATGTGGGTCACATTTCTACTTTTTTGTCTGTCTGGACGTTTGAGTATTTTATGCGACCTACCCAAAATGTCCTTTCTTTGGTATTGTTCGTCGTTTCGTTGAGCTCCTTGAGTTACTGTTATAAGTCGAGCTACACGATAACTGACAAATGCTTGCACTGACTGGACAGGTCCACTCAAATTTGTGTGGTTCTTTCTTCAAAAGACCATCTCAGACCATCATCATCTGCATAGTCCTCATGTGAATTGAGCAAAATTATGTCTGGACTTCAAAATAGACTATGACCTCTGAGTTTGTTTCGGAGATTTATTCTCAGAGTAGTTAGGTACGAAACATCGGCCCCATCCAGTTAAAAAAAGTATACGTGTAAAAGTGTTTGTAAAAACCTACTTGCAAAATAAACATAATTTATTATTTATCACTTATAGTTGCCAATAAAACAAAAAAGGGATTGGAATATTATAAGACCTGACATACAAATTTTATGTAATTTACTTAGATACTACATCTGGATAAAATTAATATCCAGTAGTGTCTAAGTTAGAGTTGCCGCGAATACTCACTATTATTCGGTATTCGGCATTACTCGAAATTTTTTTGATATTCGTCGAATACCGAATAATAGCTAGTATTATTCGGCATTCGGCGAATAGTCGTCTAAAATAAACTTTTAATGAACAAAAAAACTAATGAGTTAAAAATAAACATTTTTTTCATTATTTTCCCTATTAAAACAATACAAAATATAAATTACTATCTGTTATTTATGTGCCTGTGCCTATCATATTCATGAAATTAAATTAGTAAGGCTTTTTAATTAATATTTAAAATCCAACAGAGACAGATTGTGGTGCAAAAAAACATTTTTTTCTGCACGTTCGGGGGCAAGTCGGTTTCGTTTTTCCTCGTAAATTAAACCTGCCTCGGAAATTAGTCTTTTTTAATGTGTTTTTTATGTCGAATAGTGAAGTGATGTCGAGTTATTCGACTATTCGCCAAAGTGAATGGCGATTAATCGGTATTCGACTATTCGCTATAACCACTATTCGCGGCAACTCTAGTCTAAGTTAACTTATATAAATATTGTTTGTCAGTTACTCAGGTCTTTTATTATTCCAATCCCTTGTATGTTCGGCGCCAAATTCAAAATTAGTACGTGTTTTGCAAAATGTTTTTTTTTATTATTTTATTTTAGGCTAGATTTTGCCAAAATTTAAAAAAAAAGAGTACATAAAAATCATAATATTTTGTTAATCGAGGCCAACGTCGGTTTAAGGCCCGCGCAAACAGTCGTGACAGAATAGTTTCATTAAAATTTTGATCAAAACATGAACGAAACTGTTTTGTTGCGATACTAATATCGTGTCAGTTTGCACAGGATTTATACTTGCTTACCGGCGCAAAGTCGAAGCTTTTCCAGTCTAGTTTGTCGCCTGTAGCATATTCATCTCTATTTTCTATTTTCCCATTACGAGTATTAAGAAACAAATTTGTGTTGTGAAAATATGGATTCGCGCGTAGACGCGCGCCTTCGCCCGTCTTGGTTAATGTGTAGCGGTTTCAACGCTGTCACGTATCATACGCCCGATCACATCCGACTATCGTAAAAATCAGGGCGCGACGCAATGCTTCAACTCTGCGCCAGTGTGAGTAGAGGTCTATAATACTAATTATCTAGAGTTGATTAAATGACGAGTTTTATGTTATGTTAAAGTCACCTAGAAAATAAAAGATTTTTTTAAATTAATCTAATTACTTTTATTTTTAAGAACATATAGTAACATACTAATGTAACTACTATTTAATAATCACACTTTCCTTCATTATTTAAGACTGCGCCGAGCGAACGAGGCGCGCAACAACTAGGTATTTGATGCAGCGCGCTAGTCGTGTGCGTCGTCACGCACACAATGACAAGTTCGCTCGAGCCCTGCTTGCAGTTGCACGACAAAAGTTGAGAGCTTTGGATTTTTTAAATTTGAGTCGTTGTGTTGAGTAACTTGAAAAGACGAATATTGATTATTGAGATCTAGATGTTTCATGTAGGTACACAAAGCCCATACATAATTAAATCTAATAATCTATATTATATCAAAAAAAATATTTGTTTGTACTCTAGTAATACGCCCGTCCCTTACTATTCAATTATTCATCCGATTGCGATGAAATTTTGGCGTTGTGATTGTACGCCCGGGAATTTTACTGGTTTAGTAGGTAGGCTAGGTGAGTAGATAGGGTAGATGGGTAGGTGTTTGGTATAATAAAACGAGTCTGTTATGTAATTTTTTTATTAACCTAATGTAATACCTTGCTTATTTTACAAAAACTTACAAAAAGCCCAGGGAAACGTAGTAATTTATTATCCAGTGTAACGGAAACGTCATATTTTAAAATATGCTTCTGTAAATGAAAACTTTTTCCAGGGAAGTCAAGTTCGTGTGCTACAGTTTTTTCACTTCTCATGCTCTAAAAGTACGCCAATATAGCCCCACGAAGTGGGACTAACTAAAGTGACCATTTTAGTCCCTGGGGAGTAAAAAGTAATTCTCATACGACGACTTGTTCAGCCACGAGTACCTACCTCGACGTATTTAGAACCGGTACACCGGAACCCAAACCGAAACCGATACCGGAACCGTCCCGAAAAGAGGAACCCGATATAAAGGGTCTAGGAACCGGTATTTGGAACCGGTACATTGGAACCCATACCGGAACCGATACCGGAACCGTACCGAAAAGAGGAACCCGATATAAAGGTTCTAGGAACCGGTATTCGGAACCGGTACCTCGGAACCCAAACCGGAACCGATACCGAAACCGGAACCGTACCGAAAAGAGGAACCTTTATAAGAACCCAAATGAAGAACCGGAACCGAAATTGGTACCGGTTTTCAATCCCTGATTAGAAGTCGGTTAAAAATACGATTGGCTAAAAATAAAATCAGGGCGTAAACGATCTTGGACAACCAAGAACCGCTACTCGTCGCTAGATGGCATTGTGTGTTGTGTGTTTAGTATGAACTGTAACTACATAAAAATAAGGGTGATATTTGAATGGCGTATCACTGACCGACGAATGCAGGTTGCTACTCAAATAGTGATGTTACCTAATTCGATCGAAATAATATCGATAGTATGAAAACTTATCTAAAACATAATAATATAATGCAAAAAAATATTGTATGCGATAGTGTGATAGTATTAAAATAATGAAATTAATATATCGTTGGGCAATTTTTAATCGTAGTAAAAAGGGTATTTATTTGCATGTAAATCAAGCACCTTTTTGTTTGTATTTGTTCATTATAAACAGGGTAATTGAAAAAAAGCGCTGAAAATTCAAACGCCCTATGTTGTTCTTAACTCGTTAGCTAAATTTATTTAAAATTAAGTACCTACATTTGTATTATATTACTCACAAAAACTATTTAACTAAATACTTTTATTTTAGAAAAGCAATGTAATACATTTCGATTGATTTATCGATAAAGTCAAGCACTATTTGGATAGCGATAAAAGTATAGGTAGACAAACGAATATTCCAGAAAGGCTAATAACCGGGAAATGAAAATCAACTTTTTTGTCATCTAATTAAAGACTGTTTTTGTTTGTATATGTTATGCAATGTTTGACGAAATTTTATTTTTTCATTTTATCAAAATCAAAATCAAAAAATCCGAAAATAAAACTTACCGGTGGTATGATACCCCTCCATGAGTTAGATTTTTACTCCGACTATGGTTTTTACAGTCCAGTATGGCACAATAAGGCATTTTAATATTATTTTTCGTTAATATTATGTTGACGCAGTCTGGTTAGAGAGAGAATGAGAGCGTTTGAACAGCAAGCGCGTCGCGCATGACTTACTAGGGGCGACAGTGCCACGCCTACTTTCTATTTCCACTGTTTTTATTGTTCCGTGATTATTAGTTTAAAAAGACATTATAATTTCGACCGTACGCATACGGTTCATATTTGTTTGTGTTGTACGAGTAGCTAGTAATAATAATTACCTGCTACTTTTATTACTTACCTACTGTTCTTTTGTTAGTGTTTTTTATGACCCTCTAGAATATTCGTGGTTATTCTGGTGTGTCTGTTGGCGAGTATAAATACATCGCTCAGGCCCGCGACCGTCAGTCTTGTTTTGGCTACACAACGAAGCGAATCGAAGTGAACTTGAAGTGCGATATCTAAGCGAATAGTGAACAGTAGTGTATTGTAGTGTACTTGTGATTAAGTTTAAATTGTTTTGTGATTAATAAAGTTATTGTGTTGTTTAATCGGTAGTAATTAATTTATTTCATACCCAGCTCGTAACAATATTAATTCAACAGTTATGGGTACAAAAAATAGACTGGGACGAACCAGTGCCCAACGATATACTTAAATCGTGGCAATCTTTCATAAAACAACATGTCTAATATTCGTAATCTATTCATTCCCCGTCACGTGTTATGTAACAATCCGGTTTTAATAGGATTACATTGTTTTTGTGATGCGTCGACGACCGCCTATGCCGCATGTGTTTACTTAAGATCGGTAAATAGTCAAGGTGACGTCACAGTACGATTTCTGTGTGCTAAGGCTCGCGTTGCGTCTGTGAAGCCGACTACGATGCCCAGGCTTGAGCTGTGTGCGTGTCTGTTGGGAGCTCAGCTCGCTGCGGCCGCATGTCGCGCACTGCGATGTGTTATCACTCGACAGATATTTTGGTCTGACTCATCCATCGCGCTAGCATGGCTAGGGGCTAGGTATGATAAATTAAAAACGTTTGTTGCTAACAGAGTGTGCAGTATTTTAGAGCTTACTGAAGGTTCGGAATGGCGTCATGTGCCTACCTCACTCAACCCGGCAGACTTAGCATCACGAGGAGTAGATGGGGACAAAATAAATATCTTAGGCTTATGTTGGAACGGTCCTTCATATTTACTTATGTCGGAAAAGTTCTGGCCTACAGATAATAACATGATAAACAATATTAGTGATTTGCCCGAGGTAAAATCAAATGTATGTGTGAATGTAGGTATTAGTGATAAAAATCATGTAATTAACTTCGATAGATATTCTTATTTTTCGAGATTGCAACGGTCTTTTGCTTATGTACTTCGATTTGTGCATAATAGGCTTTTTAACTGAAAAAATCTAATTAGTCCGTCACTTAGATTATTAAAAAATATTTGACCCGTATTTTTTCTTTTGTCACATAAAACAAAATTGACGAAGATACGACGCTTTTAAAATTCCCAATACGTCACTGTTCGGTATGATTCTTAGTGAGTACTGACGTCACGAGCCCCCACTCCCGAGTTTTGATGCGTTTTATCTTTGTCAATATTCGTTGATTTACAAAAACAAAAAATACGTGTCCATTATTTTCTAATACTCTAACTGACGGACTAAATGGATTTGCAATTTATTGATGGTGGAAACAAGCCTATTGCAAGCATTCAAACAATAAACTCACAGGTGTTTTACAGCCTGATGAGCTTAAAGCTTCGTTAGAAGAACTAGTGCGTCTAGCTCAGCAAGAACTATTCAGTTCAGAATTGAAAACACTTCACTCTCAAAGGACCTTAGGTTCTAAAAATCCATTGTTAGCTTTGAGTCCGTTCTTAGATAGTAAAAATATCATGAGAGTTGGAGGGCGTCTGAAATATTCTTGTTATTCATTCGAAAAACGTCATCCAATGGTGTTACATGCAAAATGATTTTCTTGTCAGCCTAGTCAAGTTTCCAGTCTGCATAGACTTGTGAAATTATTGTTTCGGCATGAGCACTTACGTCTTCTCCATGCTGGTCCACAGCTACTACTTGCATCCATTCGATCTTGAGATCTTGCACGAACTACCGCTAGGCAGTGCATTGTTTGTAGGAAGCTTAGCGGGAATACGTTGGCTCCTTTGATGGGCTCCTTACCCGAGCAGCGTGTGAACCCCAATTTTCCATTTGATAGTGCTGGTGTCGATTTCGCTGGACCATTTTTGATAACAGATAGGAAAGGGAGAGGATGTAAAATTACAAAATGTTACCTTTGTATTTTTGTATGTTTACGATTTAAATGTTTACATCTCGAAGCTGTGAGTGAGCTTTCGAAAGATGCTTTTATACTTTCGTTGCGACGTTTTATAGGGATAAAACGTCGCAACGAAAGTATAAAAGCATCTTTAAAATATATCCAAAAACCTACGGATATATTTTGCGACAATGGCCGTAATTTTGTTGCCGCTGACAGGGAAATTCAGGACTTGATTTCAAGGCATACTGATGATATTGCGAGCTTTGCTTCTGGAGAGGGTATTTAATTTAAATTTCAACCAGCGTATGCGCCCCATTACGGACGCTTATGGGAGGCTGGTGTAAAATCCGCCAAGTTCCACTTAAAAAGAATTTTAGGTAATTCACATTTGACATTCGAAGAATTAGCCACTTCGTTCAGTCAAATCGAGGCTATCCTCAACAGCCGCCCTTTATATCCCTTATCCTCATGTCCTGATGACCTTCAGTCCTTAACCCCAGGTCACTTCCTGATCGGACGGCCGCTAACTTCGATGCCGTCTCCCAGTCTGGAACACTTAAATTTCAACAGGCTAGATCGCTTTCAGCGCCTAGAACGTCTGCGCCAGGATTTTTGGAGACGCTGGCAGCTGGAATAATTGGCTGAGCTGCAGCAGAGGCGGTAGTGGAAGATTCCAAATCGACCATTTCAAGCTGGCGATTTAGTATTGCTAAAGAAGAAAATACTCCACCCATGTCATGGAAATTGGGCCGATTTCAATGCCTGTTTCCAGGAAAGGAGCCGGCGTGGCTCGAGTCGCCGAGATTAAAACTGCTTCAGGCACCTATCGAAGGGGTGTGAAGTATCTGTGTCCCCTGCTGGATGCTGCTGCAGATTAATTGGAGTCAGGACACTCCAAAGCCCCCCAGTATGTTCCAGCACCTCGATGACATCTCATTCGGCCTACGTCATTTCACCCATTTCAACATTCACGAGGCTGTCGTGCGCCATCTACGACATAGCTAACACTTGTGTAACAGTGCAATAAACTATTCATTCCCCGTCACGTGTTATGTAACAATCCGGTTTATAAGGTATATATGTATGGGTCATTGTAGCCTGAAATAAATAAATTGAATTGAATTGAATAGGCGCAGACCCACGGAAATTAATCTCACTAACTTTAAAGCTAACCGCTTTTAGCGTAACCGCTGCAATCGTCTGTGTCGAGATGCCAAGAGACGCTATTCTCTCGTTGATCGTAGTTCCTTTGACGTCTGGAAATTTATAAAGTCTGTCGGTGTCGGTAAATCTCCCACAACTACCTGCAAAGATGTCGTGTGCGCTCTTAACAGGCACTTTTCCACCTGTTTCTCTTGACCCAAGCGTCAAAGCTTCTAACTCGCCGTTACCAAATTGTACTCATTTTAATCCTGTTTTTGAAGACGTTGTCAAAAAGTCCCTTTTCTCTATTTCCTCTTCTGCTGCGGGCCATGATAATTTATGTTCGAGAATGATAATACCCATTGAAAATTGAAATAAATAAATAAATAAATTATTTCAGAGCTGCTCCCCAGTAGCGTGCCGGTAGCTCAGAACAAAAGCAAGCCCGTTAAGTTAACTGCTGCTGTTTCGGAAAACAATTGTATAAATTATTATTTTAATAGTATATTCTCTATATCATAATACGCATGCATAATTGACATACGCGCCATCTGTACGTAGGAATCGCGAAACCAAATCACCACTACAAAATATGTTTCAATCAAACGGCATTGAATTATTGATCGGCATTGAATTTAGTGTCGATAATAAATATTTATTATTGGTATTACATAAATATAAATGCTACCACCAAAATCATATTAGAACACTAAATGATACCTAACCAATTTTATTTACTCTTTTCTTCAAAACAATTATAACATGTGAACCTCTTCGATAAACACATTATTGCATTTTCTTAATTCGTTAACATTAACGCTAACACCAGATGATGATGATGAAGAACTCATTCTTCTAAACTGATGTCCATTATCCGAGTATCGGCTTCCAGAACGGTTCGAGATGTCTTGGAAAATAGTAAGCAAAGAGGTATACAGTATGTTAGTTTAAACGAGGGACTTATTCAAACCCGCAATAGTCCATGCTTACATGATACTAATAAACATGAACAAAAAGAAAACACTAATACATAACAGATAGATCCATACCAAAAACTTCGCCTAAGTTTCGCAACGTGTGCGCCATGCGCTTATCGCAGAACATGTGTGCGGGTCAATGACCTTTCTAGGTATAATCCATTTTCCCTTCATACTTTAAATCTGGCTTTGGACAGGCAAATATCTAGGTAACTAAGTACTGACCGAATGTTCGCAGTCGTTAATTAACACCTTGCATAATAATTAACGGTTCCTCGCACAATGTCACTAGATAACACTTAAGCACGAACCATTATCCCAATAGTCTTCACTGGAATGTTGATAAGACGTAATTTTTTGGTTATTCAAGAACACGTTTACAGGACACTCTTAATATCGCGAAGTAAGCGGGGTTGTTTGTTAAATGCGATACGCGGAAACGCAATATTAGATATGCGGAAGTAACGGCGCTCGCGCATACTCAGTGTATGCGCGAGCGCCGTTACTTGCTATTATATATTATATACTCCGCGGTGACTGAGGCCAGCGCGGGGTGGCGCGGGGGTGTGCCCTGTCGGCTGTCGGTGCATCGGCGACAATACAAAGGAATGGGGCGGAATTTGCGCACGGAGCTCAGGACCGGCACGTGTTTTGCCGCATGACACCTACTTGCGCGTTCAGTGTCCATGAGTAATGTATTTAATTAGACAATTATGTCAAAAATTAAGGTTATAGGTTTTTTACATATTTGGATTGAGAATCGAATACTGAACACCTTCCCTCAATATGTCCCTCGTTTAACCTTACACGCTGTATAAGGTGTTAAAAAATTAACTGCAAAGAAAAAAAATTGTATAAGTAACGATCCATTTCAAAGATATGCAATATTTTAATTGCCCACAAAATTATTGAATATGCGCACTTGACTGTAGGGGAGACCGGGTACAAAAGTAACGGCGGGTCGAAAGTAACAAACGCTCTGTAGGTATATCAAATGTTCGAAACGCTGCTCTGCTACCTCCAGGAGACAGCCGACAACGTTCCCCCCGCTTGCATTTAATCGCCGTGCTCGCTTCGTGCCGTAAAGTTGTGCTATAGGACGCCACGTGATTTTACGAACTAAAAGTAAGTTTTTTGACATTTACTCATTTAGTGTTTACGTAGTGTTAAAATGGTGATATCAATGTGACTATTTGCAGTGTAGTTTTTTATTAGATTGTTTACACAGTGTTGTTGTTCATTTTGTAATAGCAAGTTCTATTTTTATGTAAGCATTCATGAATTAACAAAAACGTGGTTGGGTACAAAAGTAACACACCACTACGGGTACAAAAGTAACATGTTACTTTTGTCCCCATAATGCAATGAGTGTGATTCACTCATTGTTTTATGTTAATTAATCGTTTTTATTTACCAACAGAATGCCGCGACAGCGAGTGAGAACGACAGCAAGAAGGACCACTGGCATATTATGGACGTATACAGAAAAGCGGCTGACGAGCATTTCCAAGATAATGCCACAAAAAAAAGTACAATGTTTGCCATGTGACGTAAGAAAATTACCATAAAAAAAATATAAACACAGCTACAGACAACTGAATGCGAAATAATCCCGGTCAAACGCTGACTATACATGACATTCCCGGTATTGTCAAAAAAAGCATTTCCTCTTGCTGTTACTGATACAAAGGCCATTGCTGGGTTTACTTGCACTGTTACAAGTTCATTTAATGGAAATATTTTTACTGATGCTGACTTTGCACCAAATCGTGTAACAGACCGCCCCTTGCCAGTCAACGAAGAAATACCACATACTGATCTGTCGACCAGATCCAACGCACCCTCAGCCCTCCTGGTTGAATATGCCAAATTGACGATTGTATCTCGCCAGCAGCAGGACCTAGCGGACTACAAGTGGGTTCTTCTTCGCCAATTGCTTTCTTGCCAATTCCTTTCTCAGTCTCACCCCAAGATATACATCTACTACATTCCAAGAGCTGGTTCGAGGACTACAACCAGTAAGGGGCGTAAGAAACGTAAGACGGCGATTTTGACCAACACGAGCTGTCCGATATTATTTATATTTTTCTTCAATTGCAAAAAATGCGATTGAAGAAGAATACAAAGAAAGAATGAAAGTAAAAAAAAAATATTTACAAGGAAGGGAAAATTAAAAAGAACAAAGAAGGCAAGTTAGAAAAAGAAAACATTGCTCATAACAATTCACCAGACGAAGAAGATTGCTTTTGTCTTGTGTGTTTTTTATAATAAATAAGTTGATTTACTATGGCATTTCATTATACCTTAATCATGTTACTTCCGACCCACACCGTGTTACTTTCGCCCTGGCCTCGGGGTCGAAAGTAACAAACGCCATTTTTTTTTCAAAACCTTGTAATTCACAGAAAACAGCAAATAATGATGTAAATTTATTTACAAATTTGTAGAGCACAGTCAAGATTTTGATGTGGCTATATTCATTTCATCTTAAATATAATAAATAACTAGAAATCAGTGTCAAAGTACAAAGTGTTACTTTTGTACCCGGTCTCCCCTACTGTGACTGCACCGTGCAGGCGCCGCGCGCGTGGTCGTTCACCCCTGCGACAGCGCAATCGTAGACAGCTGATTCTAACTTTTCCCATCACATTTTGCTGACTGGCAATTTTTTTTTAATGTAAAAACTAAAAATGCTTGAAAAAAGTTTTTTTTTTTGGAATAGGTATGTTGTTTTTTGATACCGAGTACGTACACGAAATTCTTGCAGTTAATTTTTTAACACCTTATATATTATAATGATGATATAATTGGCCGACCCGAATGGCGTAGTGGTGGTGAGGCTGCCTTACGTTCTTAGGGTCCTGGGTTCGAATCCCGGTAGGAGCAAATGTTTGTGCGATGAGCATGGACATTTGTTTCCGAATCATGGATGTTTATATGTAGGTATATAATAAGTATGTATTTACAAACAAAAAAGTATATAAGTAGTATATCAACTATCTAGTGTCCACGACACAAGCTTTGCTTAGTGTGGCACTAGGTGGCGCTGTGTGCTAATGTCCAGCAAAAAAAAAAACTTCTATAATTAGAAGAACTTTATCAAATAACCGCAAAATGGTATGCAAAATTAACAAATTCATGTGCTTAAACGAACTTTGATGTCTTAAGCAACAAAACTTTGTCATAGGTACTAACTTCTAAGCAATCGAATTTAAACGCCCACGTAGCGTTAAAAATATGACGGCGGGAGCGTGGGCGTAACGATGACAGGGTCGTTATCGTTGTTGTTCCTTGGTACAGGTTCCATGAGGAATATGGGTACTCGGGCAAACCAGTGAAAGTTTGGATCAACACAAATCACAAATTACTTTTATTACTTACACTGTAATTACAATAGGTAGCAGATATAACAAAACTATGGCTTGTACGGTGGACGTGACAGGTTCGATCGTATGATCTGATCTGTGTGGTGTCAGCTAGAGCAATGTCTGTCTAGAATTCAGGAATCGACTCTGTCGTCCACGTGAATGGCGGGAAAATAAAGCGCCATCACACGGCATCCACTGTACTAACCAATCAACCAATGAGAATAGAGTTACAATATGGTTCGATAACATCAAGAAATCAACGGGTAGGTAGATAATAATTTGAAAATGTTGTCGTTTGAAATCGCTGGCGACGACAAATATATTTTCCGATAAAAAGTATCATTAGGACTTGTATAACAGTGAAGTTAAGAGATAACTCAACGTATTTACATACCTTTTCGACAGCAATATTCAATTCACATTTTAGTAACCAGGAATTATATACAGGGTTCCCAACCGTCCGGTTTTCGACCGGACTGTTGGGTTTTAGAAGGAATTGTTGGGGTCCGGTCGCTAACATCCGACCGGATGCAATTTGTCCGGTCAGATAACATCTTGATAAAATAGTGAACGCGACGTTACTAATTCACCGGCGACGGCGATGCATGCACGTACGCAGGCTGCAAAAGCGGGAGGCGGGGGGGCGCGGGCGCGGCGGCGCGGCGCCGGCGCGGCGGGCGGGTGGGGCGGCCGGCGACATCAGTTCGTTTCGTTCTGTCAAGTGTAACGCCCGTTTTTGTTTCGTTTCATTGTGTTTTGATTTGAAGACTTGCTTTTTAAGCTAACTACTAACTGCTTTATACTAACCTGCTATATACTAACTGCCTGTACGTGTGTGATAAATTGACTGCCAAAATGAATGAAACTCCTCCAAAAGTTAAAAAAAGATATTGTTGTTTTCATGACGAATGGCTAACGGACGAAAGTTTTTCTCAATGGCTTAGCAAAGAAGACGACACAACGGCTTTTTGTAAAATGTGTAGAATCACTTTTACTATTAAGCACGATGGGGTTAAAGCCATTAAACACCATCAGCAGACTACGGGACATGTTCGAAAGTGCCAATCAGCCAGTCAGTCGTCGCTTCTAAGTAAGTTCTTCATTAAGATTGGTAGTGCAGAAGAAGAAAGAGTCGCGTTTGCGGAGCTGGTGTTAACCTATCACGGTGTAAAGCATCACCATAGCTATTTATCGCAAGATTGTGGAAATAAGCTTTTACCACGTATATTTCCAGACTCGAAAATCGCTCCGAAAATTCAATGCGGTCGTACAAAGGCCGAAGCGATCGTTGAAAATGTGCTCGCACCTCACGCACTATCGTTGGTTCTAAAAGATGTAGACCAAGCACCGTATTCGATAGCTTGCGACGCTTCAAACAAGGGCAACTGCAAGTTGTATCCGGTTGCAATTCGGTTCTTCAATGCAGACAAAGGTACGACTTCTTCTATCATCGACTTCTACGAAGATTCAGATGAGACTTCCGATGCCATAGCCGAAAATATGATCAAGTGCATAAAGAAAGTTGACCTTGACCCAGGTAATTTAGTTTCGTATGGAGCTGATAATTGTTCGGTAAACTATGGAAAAAACAAATCTGTATTTGTCAACCTAAAGAATGCGTTGAATCTAACAGAGCTTGTGGCTGGACATTGTCACATGCATATTTTGCATAACACCGCTAAGTTTGCGCTAAGGATGCTGCTTTATGACGTTGAATCATTCGTCATAAAAGTGTTTAATGAGTTTTCATCAAGTGCGAAGAAGTTGGCGCACTTCAAGCAAATATTCGAGTTTCTAGATGTGGAATACAAAAATCTACTCCGTCATGTTCCGACAAGATTCTGCACTCTATTCCCCGCTGTAGATAGACTTTTGTTAGACTGGCCGGCGGTAAAAACATACTTCATAGAGCAAGGAAAAGACGAAGTCAATCCTCTGATCTGGATGTTCCTTTCTCAAGGATCGGCGACAGAAGATAATCTTCACCAGCTTTCTAACGAACTGTCGCTCCCTGAAATATACCTTTATTTTGTGCACAACATAATGGGACTCATAACCAAGTACATAAATATCGTACAAAGTAACTATGTCCAAATAACAGAAGTGTATACGATCTTCGAAAACTTACGAAGTGAAATCGCCGCCAGAAAAGAAAAACAATTCTACGGATTCAAGATACAGCAATCACTGTCGAAAATTTCGCCCGGAGATCGCATCAAGTTTACAAATGACGCGCAAAATGTGTATGATCGAGTATTACAATATTTGACGAAGTGGTTTGACTTCAGCGACACTTCTTTTTATAAACTGTGTACTCCATTCAATTTGAACGAAGAGCTGGAATTCACGGACGTAGTCACGGTTGCGGAGAAGCTAGGTGTTAAATTTGATGGCGACCAACTATTCTCAGAAATTTGTATGCTGAATACAGTAGTTCAGGAGCTAAAAAACAACCAAAAAACTGTGGAACCTGGACCAAGTACTAGTAATAGCACGGACCAACGGAGTCAGGAAACAAATCCAAAGCGAGCTGATTTATTGTGGGTTGCATTTTTCAAAAAAACTAAAGCCCCAAATCTTCTGAGAATAGCACAGTCAATATTTGCGGTTCCACCGTCAAATGCGTTTGTAGAACGCATTTTTAGCGTGATGAAAAATATTTGGCAGGACGAAAGAAATCGTCTTAAGGTCGACATGGTGAAGGCAGAATTGATGGTAATGTTCAACTATAATTTCACCTGTTCAGAGTTTGAAACATTTCTAAGAACAGATGCAGGAAAATCACTTGTGAAAAATGTGAAAAGCGAGACCAAGTATAATTTTAAGAAAAAATAATGTTCCCACATCTGTTCCTAGAAATTCTTCCAACTCTGAATAGGTAGTTGAACATCACCAACAATTCCGCCTATTTTTTGTTTTTACATAGCTGCTGATATCTGTATGTTTTCTGAATAAAACTCTTAATTAGACTTAATGTTCTTTTTTTTCGATTTTGACCAAGTATGACCAGATTAAATTTGTTGTCCGGTTATGGCGGCTGGAAAAGTTGGCAACCCTGATTATATACCACTTTCAAAATAATCATTTAACCTCTCGTGTACCGGAACGTAGATCAACACTCAAAATAAGTCAGTGTTAGCCGCCAGCAGTGCGCCGCAGTGCTTCCGGAGCGTATGTCTACGCGTAATTACGTGACATCGAAAATTGAATTTTTTATTTTTTGTGTTTTGTCGGTTACACCGAGAGTTATAAATAAAATAAATATAATAAATAAATATCGCTGGACATTACACACAGCGCCGTCTAGTGCCACACTAAGCAAGGCTTGTGTCGTGGTCACCAGACAGTTGATATACTACATACATATACTTTTTTGTTTGTAAATACATGCTTATTATACATATAAACATCCATGCCTCGGAAACAAATGTCCATGGTCATCACACAAACATTCGCTCATACCGGGATTCGAACCCGGGACCCTAAGAACGTAAGGCAGCCTCACTACCGCTGCGCCATTCGGGTCGTCAATAGTTGGAATCGCTTAGAACCCATATGATTGAGATTACGACCGAATGAACCGATCGAAAATAATTTTTTATCTGTGAAGTTAGTTCCGTTAGTTCAAAATAACGAGTGAAATTGTCGTGATTTACGGAAGTGTTTTCTCGTGTTTATTTGTGTTTTTGTTAGTCCTAATATACTATATAAAGGTCAAAGTATAAGGATGTATAAAATACTAAAGATTTTGATAAGTTTTACAGAAGAAAATAGATACCTACAAACTACGACGGTTGAGTAAAGTTCAACCGACGATTTGTCATTTTAATTTTATGATTTTTTTTTAATGTTTGATACATCAAATTGTTCAACAGTTTACTCGTGATTGGAATATTTCATTATATTTCACAAAACATTTACAGCGTCGGCAATTAGTCTTTATAATCATTGACTAGCAAATCCCCTACAAAAATCGTTTCTACATGGTGTTTAAAAATGTTGTTTATTTATGTTAATTAACAACAACTGAACTGAACTGTTAATTTACCATGTGTCGCAACATTTATAAAAAAAAAAACACAATATACCTACTGACTGTTACATTCGTATCTGCAAAATAATTGGCTTTGTTGATTTGTTATAGGACCATGGTAGGTATAATGGATGTTGATCATCATCTGAATAAAGATGACTACGCGTTATGCATATATGCAGTGGCGGATTAACGTATAAGCACTACAAGCACGTGCTTGGGGCCCCTGTTCTCCAGGGGCCTCCATCCTCTGCTGGCGTTTCATTTTATACCTACATTTTATCGAGATTCACCCACATGTCCGAGATCACAAAACGCGGGCGGTCCGGGAGTAACCCCTTATTAGTGAATATGATAATTACGTTTTGATATTACCTTATTTATATATATTATGTCAATGTTTTTTGGTTTGTCTAAGTTGTTTACTTCATTATAAAAAGTTCCACGTATACACCACTTTAGTATTTTTATTTAGCTTCCGTTATAGCGATAGTCCCCTTCACATACACCCCCGCAGGGCCCCGCCCGCCGCGCTCCCGCGCGCCCGCACGTCTTCGCGCCGCTGGGCCGCGACCATAGTATAAATGAGTTAGTTGTCTTTGCTTTGCAAATAATAGTGCACGTCGTACGCATACCACACGTACCTACTTTACTTACGGAGTGGCTTTGATTGAAACTATACTTATCGTTACCCCACACAAAGTTATCAGGTAAGTTCTATACTTATGCTTTCACCATTAATTACTTACATGTATAAAGAAATTAGATAGATAATCACTATGAAATGTTCACTGTAAAACGTTCGACTGGCCCGCTGCCCGCTGCCCGCAGCACACTTCCGCATACGTACGTATATAACAAGATCATTTCAAACAAAAGACATTATAATTTATGACTACAAATTACAATGCCATTCCAGTAGAGGGAACTTACATAAAACTAGATTTTTCGTGAGTATTTATGACCTACTAATGATTTAAAGTAAAAAATACTTAGATATTTTAGTTACTTGTGATTTTGAATTTTAAACAACCGCAAAAGTTCATGGCGCAACATTAATTTATTTGGAACAGACTTTAATTCATTTAAAACCCGCGGGGTTAGCTGCCGGACCTAATTATATTAGGTAGACTAGGTAGGACTGGACCTGCTTTCAAAATAAATAAATTGTACAAGCCACATTGAAATAACTTTCTCGCGTAATGACTTATTTGGAGGGAAACATTTAAAATCACGTTCAAATTTCAAATACGTTCGAATTTCGAGTTCAGGGTGGGGTGGCCTGTACATTTAAACTCTAGAAAAATAAGCTCGGCTCCCATAAAAAGTAAAAAAAATTCAACTTTTGTATGGGAGCTACCTTTTTAGAGTTTTCTCGTAGTAACCGAGTATGCCATATTATAGATAGTATTAATAGTTAATATTATACAAAATTTCAAAAAAATCGTTGTCGCCTTTTCTGAGAAAAAAATATATTTGTGTTTCATTTGTATGACAGGTACCATAAATAATCAAGTAATCTAAAATTAAAAAAAAAACTGTCCTAGCTATTTACAAAATAACCCATAATACAAAATTTCATCCAATACGGTTTAGCGGTTAAGGCTCTAGAAAAAATATTAAAAAAACATTATTAATATTAAAATATAAGAAAATAGTACCTAAATATTTTTATATTGTTTTCTTATATTAAAAATAAATTCATCATCATTTCAGCCGGCAGCCGGAAGACGTCTATTGCTGAACATAGGCCCTATAAAATAAATTATTTTCAGTAATTTTATAAAACACTTAAATTATTGTAATAACCTACACAGCTTACACATACGCAATAAAGGTCCCTATTATATTTTTTTTTAATTAATAATACTAATTTATTTCAGGTAGGTACGCAAGCACAGTACGTATACAGGTGATATTTGTTATTGATGCTAATAATCAACATTAAAAATGAAACGCCATCATCTCAGTGGCGCACAAAAACGCAAACAGGCAGAACTGAAGAAGAAAAAAACAGATGCACTTCCAAAATTGACATCGTTTTTTTCAAGCAATCATTCAGAATCGGGCAAAGATAATAATGTATGTCAAGAATCTCAATCTGTATCATCTGTTACAACACAAATTGATAAAAACAGTACTATAGGCCCCTCAGATGATCATTCTGATGACGATGAAATAACTGTCGAAATTAAAACACCTGTTCCTGTACCCGATAAATCTGAACCTGTTATTGTTGCGATTCCTGAAGTTTCAGAAATTGAACTCGTTAATTCTAATAAAAAGACAGATGCTGGGCTGTGGACGGAATTTTCTGAGGAAGATATTTGCTATTGGATTGATCACGGTCCAGAAAGTTGTCAGCACCATCAGGGCCCATTTCATGAATCACGCCGTACATATGCTAGTGGTAAGTGTCCGTTTTTGCACACCACGACTATTTTTCGGTAAAAAAGCCAACGGTGAAACATATAAACGGGAATGGTTATTGTATTCACAAACAAAAGGATCTTTGTATTGCTTTGTTTGCAAGTTGTTTGGTAACAAATGCATCGCCACAGCGCCGAGCCAATTTGCAGTTGACGGATTTAGTGATTGGCGAAACGTAATTGCAATTGAGCACAATGAAAACAGTTCAGCTCATAAGGACTTTATGCTAACTTATTTGAGTAGAAGACAAGGTCTAGGGATCACCAAAAATCTAGAGGCACAAGTAAAAGAAGAAAGAAAATATTGGCAAAATGTATTGCAACGAGGTATTGCAGTTATACAAACGCTTGCAGAACGTGGTTTTGCCTTTAGGGGGCATGATGAGTCTTTTGGATCTATACACAATGGGAATTTTTTGGGTTTACTTGAACTTGTGGCTCAATTTGATCCATTTTTAGCAAGCCATATTGCAAGATATGGAAATAAAGGGAAAGGCAACCCATCATATCTATCGAAAACAGTATGCGACGAGCTTATCGATTTAATGAGTGATAAAGTTCACAAAGTGATTGTCGAAGAAATACAATCAGCTGGATACTTCAGCCTCTCAGTGGACTCTACGCCTGATCTATCACATACGGATCAACTAAGTATTATTTTGAGATACGTATCGCCGTCTGATGGGAAGCCCGTGGAACGATTTCTAACGTTTTTAAATTTAAAAAGTCATACCGGAGAAGAGATGGCAAATTTGGTACTCAGTTATCTAGAGGGTTGCAAAAAAGATATTGCAAAGTGTAGAGGACAATCATATGATAATGCTGCTAATATGTCAGGACGATACAAAGGGATGCAGCAAAAGATTTTAGAGCATAATAAATATGCTGCATTTATACCATGCGCTGCACATACTCTAAACTTGATTGGTCGCAGTGCTGTTGATTGTTGTACGATCGCAGTGAATTTTTTTTCAACTGTGCAGTTGTTATACACTTTTTTTTCAGCTTCCACTCATCGGTGGGCAGTTTTAAAGAAATTAATAGGCAACGATAGCGTTCTAAAGTCACTGTCGGACACTCGTTGGGAAGCTCACGCTGTAGCTACGAGTGCAATATTACAATCTTATTCGAAAATTTTAGATGCTTTAGATGAAATTGCGGAGACTAGGCTAGAAGCACAAAATATTTCAAACAAAATGCAAGAGTTTGAGTTTATATTTATGCTCACTTTGTGGAATGATATTTTACAAGTTTTTCGTCGCACTAGTAAAGGACTCCAAGAAGAAGGATTAGATCTTAAAACGTGTGCCAATTTGTATCATTCTTTATCAGATCATCTCGTTGAAATGAGGAATCAATTTGAAAATTTGAAGGCGAGGCAAGAAAAATTTTTCCTAATGGGGAATATAAGGAAACTCGAAGACGAACTAGGAAGAAACAAGTAAATGATGGAAATGCAGAAGAAGTTGATTTGAATCCTAGAGACAAATTCCGGATTGAGACTTTCAATGTAATAATTGACACACTTAATGCTCAAATGCAAAGAAGAGGTGAGGTATACTACGAAGTTTCACAAAAGTTTTCATTTCTTGCGGATCTAAATAAATCATGTTCAGAATATGAAAACGATATACAATTGCTGTTAGAAGCTTATCCAGAAGACTTCAATGAAAACTTCCTCGGCGAATTTAATCATTTTCTTAAATATGTTCGAATAAAATATGAATATTTAGAAACAAAGGTCACCCATTCCGATCTATATGAAATGATTATTAAGGATAAAGTAAAGTGCGTTTTCCCAAACATAGAAGTGGCATTTAGAATCTTTCACAGCTTAATGATTACTAACTGCTCTGCTGAACGATCCTTCTCACAACTGAAAAGATTAAAAAACCCACAAAGAACAAAAATCTGTCAAGACAAGCTTAATTCTTTAGCATTAATGTGTATTGAGGCAGACATACTTCGTCAGATAAATTTCGACGATGTAATCTCGGAGTTTGCTCTGATTAAGGCAAGGAAAAAAATGTTTTAAGTTTTAAATTATACCTACTACATTTTCTATTTTGATGAAGTTTCATTTTATACTTCCTTCCAGCGATAGAGGGCCTACACAGCCTCTGTGCTTAGGGCCTCGGAAACTCTTAATCCGCCACTGCATATATGAATGCAAATGTCCATGGGTCATAACTCATTATATCAAGCAAAGTAAATGTTTTATATGCAATATAAAGCCCAACGTTTATGCACCACCTCATTTTACCCTGTTTACTGACAGTTTTCAAAATATAAGACTATTGATAAGCATCAGTTGGTTTTGATGTAAATTTTGTAATGTCGCCTTATACGAACACTACACAAGTGATGAGTGCGACTTTTGTGCATAATTATCTAATATAAAAATAAATCACAATTAATTATCTTTATATAAAAATCAAGCACAATTATTATAGAAATGATTGAAAAAGATGATTGCAACCTAAAACATTAATATGTAACGATTTCTTTTGTGATTATTTTTCCAATCGTTTTCGAGTATGGGATAGTCTACTTAGCTACATGCCTAGTTTTCATGTTAGTATTTACCAAATTCTACCGTAAAGAAGTGTATTTTGATAGCAAAACCGAAAACCGACATTGATACCTACTTTTTGTTTGAATCAAAAGCCAATAATCCACCATATCAAGATAATCCTTTAAATACAGCACTCATAGTAGAAAAATCTCCCAATTGAAGAATAAAAGTGCTGTCGAATGATAGTTATTTTGAAGAGGACAGGATCAGGAAGGTTATTGCCATTTAAATTGCCAGATGGTGCTGCATGTAATGAAGAGCTATTCGAGAATGCTTATGGCTTACCTAGGTCTTCTGTTGTATTTATTGAAATTCGATACATGTAGTATATTAACAACAAGAATCTTGACCATTTATAATAGTTCTTTTTCTTTTCAGCATGATGTTCAGGGCAAAATTTCTATTCCACCTTCAATAATTGGGCATGAAATGGCCCATGAGAATAGTCGAAGTATTGATGAAGCGAATTTCATATTAGAATCTGCTCCACCTAGGCCGCCTGTAGGTTTCACTAACCACATAATGTACTGGTAGACATGTACTTTACCTACATCAATATCATTTATAATGTACTTACTTATATTTTTAGGCTAATGACGTTTCTTTCGCTGATATTTTACCCACGGATCTGACTGAAGCACTGGCAATTGATTCGGGTAGCGAGGAGAGCGACGTTGAAGAGTACACTGAAGAGACTGTTCGTCAAATTTTGGATTCAAATTACGATGACATTGAAGAAGAATTTCCGCTAGCATTGACAGACGGTGTTAGTTGGTCAAGTGACCTTCAAACTTTTACAGGTATCCAGGAATTTTACACTGAGCAACCAGGACCTACAATAACGATGACTGATCCTTTTGAACTATTCTCTTCTGTCTGGGACCAAAATACGAGTATCATGGACTTCATTGTACGCGAAACGAACGTACGCATGGCAGACAATTGCACGACTTAGTGATGTTGGGATAAAACCAGAAACAAGATTAAACGACTGGGTGGAAGTCACCGTGGAGGAGCTCTACATGTTTTTCTCCATAATCTATACTAATATTTTAAAGCAGAAGAGTTTGTTTGGTTGAACGCGCTAATCTCAGGAACTACCAGCTCGAATTGAAAAAATCTTTTTGCGTTGGAATATTATAAGAAATGTTGCAAGCGGGAAATTCACGCGAACGAAGTCGCGGGTATGTCAAAAAATCGTTTCCTTCTCATACTACGTTTGCATTTCGTAGATAACGATTGTTTAGATTTTACCTTACATGCACATGATCGTAAAACATCTAAAATAACTCCCATTCTCGAACATTGCAACCGCCAATTTAAAGAGATGTATGTTCTTGAGCAGCACTTAAGCCTTGATGATTCGCTGCTGCTTTGGAAAGCCGGCTAAGCTGGATTCAATGTATCCGTTCCAAAGCAGTTTTACGTTTAGTTTTATTTTTGTAATTATATATAGTTTTAGATGTAGTATGTAAATATTGTACATATTAACTTAAATAAATGTCATTCAACTTCATGTACAATAGTGGTACATCATAAATCATAAATCATGTTTTGTGGTAGAACTCAATGTAAAGCACTTAACCCATTGTGCTGATGGATGGATTGAATAGTACGGGGGTCGTAGAGGTGTTTAAAGTAAAAATATTACAATAAAAACTTGTATTTAAAAAAAAAACTTGTCAAAATGTTGTAACTTTGACCCCCCATATCTCCGTAACTAGAAGGTTCCCAGGTATGGTGTAGAACAAAAAAATGATCGCAATGATGGGGAGAACAAGTGCCTTTCGGCTTCGTGAAGAGGTGTTTTACACCCTTTATATGTATTTATTGTTATATTTTCTGTATTATTGCACCTACTGTTTTATCTCTGCATCACCCTAAGGTAGACTGGTAGAAAATGCCCAAGGCATTAAGTCCGCCTTTGTACATTTTGTGCATAAAGTTTAAATAAATAAATACATGGATTTACAGGAACATCGAGTAAGATCGTTATACAGCTAATGAATGAGTATTTTCTTAAAGGGCACTGTCTTGTTATGGATAATTTCTATAATAGTGTGACTCTTACTCGATTTTTAACCTATAAAGTGACTTTGTATAGAATAATAAACGTCAAACTTTAAAAAATATTGTCCAATTTGTTTTCATTTTTCACATTTCTGAACGTTTTTTTTCTAAGCCAATATGACAATACTTTTTTAAACTATGGTAAATTCATATCAGTTGTGAAAAATAACGAACGAGTCGCAGCCAGAAATTATTATCAAGGTGAGTTTTGATTGTTTTAGTGTTTTTATTACTAATTATAGATTTCCAATGCATAAAATGTAAAGGTGAACAGTTATTCTAATAATTTTGCTAGATGAATAACTTGGAAAATGTGGTGTTTGTTGTTGGAGAGGCAGAAAGCCTTGAGTCTATGCCATAAAATTTTTTGACAGATGTGACAGGTTTGTTGTCTCGCTCTAACACCTCACCTTTTCTCTCTCTCTGTTCAATGGCCGTCCCGTCAGGACAAGTATTTTTCAATCCAAATCAATATAAGTGATTAAACTTTACTTGTGAGTGTTTTAGATGCAATTATCAATAAATAGTTGTCAAGGTTGATTTAACAGTTTAATTTTCTCATCTGCTTCCCCGCACGCTGCGTATTGGTTAGATCACGGCCTAACATTTGTATCATTTTGACTAGTTTATATACATGTATGGTATACTACTCGCATACAATGCTACAGTTGCTTACATTTACCACTATTTTTATTTGTATGGTATACTATACAACACCACAATTGCAACTATGTGATGAATAACGTCTTGGCTTTTTTTTGGGTAGTGGTTGACTTCATGGTTGCTTTATGTTGTTTTAGACCACAATGAACGGAAGAGCTAGACGAATATTGGCTTTGGTTTCTGCACTAAACGCTGATTCTGATGCTAGTGATGAATCGAGCAGTGGTGATGAAGCGAGAACAGCTGAGAGTTCACCAGCACCGTCACTAGGATCGACATTTGATAGACTCGACATTCTAGGCAGCCTAGTTTCGCCAGCCAACCCTTCAGAGGACGAGGTAGAATCAAACGCAGAAGCCCTTTCTGATGTTGAACAAGAAAATGCTCGTGTTCCCCTCACACCAATTCTGAACGCTGTATTTCCGAGCCCTACGCAATGCAACTATGATGCAATCCCTTCAACTTCTTCTATTTGTTCTGTGGCGTCTGTCCAACCTTCTACTGCCATGGCAACTAACACACCTTTGAGGACACGCGGACAAAGAAAACGTACTGGGCCTTCTATTGCCATTAATAGAGTCGAAAGACGGTGTTTCAAAAAACTAAAACTTACGTTTTCGTTGGAAGAAAGTGTCATTTCAACACAGCGCTGACTATATCTAATCCTACTTTTGAAGATGCAGTATCTACTGATTCTCCCTTAGTCACCCTAGACTTTTTTTTATCGATTTTTTTCCAGAGTAATGGTAAGTGATATAATGCCGAATACTAATTTGTACAGCGTTTAAAAAACTGGCAAATCAATCAAAGTTACAGAAAAGGATTTTTTTTTTGCCATTAACATTCTAGGGGTAAGTATAGTAGTTTTACCTTCTTACAAAAACCATTGGAAATCGTCGTTTAGATATCCAAAAATTGCAGATGTAATGTCCTTGAAGCGTTTTCAGCAACTAAGAAGTTATTTACATTTCACTGACAACACCCAAGCTGATGTTTCTGACAGGTATCTACGACCCCTAATTGATGTATTCGGTTTCAATGTCTATCCCTCGAAAAAGAAAATACTTTCAGTATAGATGTCAAGTGCAAGAGTTTGCCAAGAACATCTGATGGGTTACGACAATTGGAACTTGTTGATCGATAATTGTAATATTACGCATAACTTTCATATATGTCAGATCACAGATATGACTAACATGCTGGTAAGAACCATTACCCAAGGCCAGAGATTTGATTTTGAGTTAGAAAGCTGCATTAACGGATAATGACTTATATTTTTGGACTGGACTAAACTTGCAACAATTCAATAAAATTTTGGTAGAGACTCCTTCTCTAGCACAAAGAAGTAATCGTCCACGGGCTGTCTTCGGTATCTATATGACAAAACTCAACATTGTACAATATATCTCGCGCGAACACTGGAACGAATACTTGCAATAACCAGAGAATGTTAAATGGATCACTTCGTTAACAGACACCTCGGTATTGGCCATATTTCGCGAGGAAATATAGTGCAAAAAAACCTGCTATTACCAAAAGGCTTGTTCGGCAACGAAGAAAATACAAAAGCCATTGTTATAGCTGACGGCACCTATATGTACATCTCTAAAAAACCTCTAATTTTTATTTCAGAGAAGAACTTATAGCTTGCATGGCTTATGGTATGTAGTGACGGCTACATTATCGACGTTTATGGTCCGTATGCGGCTACGGATTCTGATGCATCAATAATGAACAATATATTAAACAACGAAGAAAATCCTTTCCACTGGATGTTTTACCGGAATGATGTGTTCATCTTAGACAGGGGCTTTCGAGATAGCCTAGAAAACTTACAGGCATTGGGAAATGAGGCACACATCCCACCGACAAAAGACAGATTCGAAACTCAATTGACAACAGTTCAAGCGAACAAATCAAGATTAATAACATTGTGGCGGTGGGTTGTAGCTGTACGGAAGTTTAAAAATAGATTTAAACTACTGCGACAGGATTATTTTAATAGAGCCTTGCCGCATTTACTTGTTGACTTTTAAATTGCAGCCGCTCTTATTAACACATTTTACCAGGTAGCTGTTGATAATGAACATGCAAATGAAATATTAAGAATAGCCAATGAAAGGCACACAAGGTCACGCAAGGGCACGCAAGGTTTGAATGATACACCTAATCTTTTGAACGACTATGTACAACTGAGGAACCTTAATAGACAAAGAGCCGTATTTATTACAATGGAAGCAAATCAGTTGGAAGACTTCCCTCGGCTAACAATAAATGAGATTTTATATTGGGTCATATTAAATCGAACTTGCTAAGTCATATTGCAGCGAATATTTACGCGATGGTTTATTTACGATAGAAATATGTGGTGAAAATGAACTAAATAATTTAAAAAATGATGAGATGATGGTAGATATACAGTCGTGGTCAACTAATTAGGGACACTCTGGTTAAACCGAATTGTGAATTTATTTTTTATTTTCCAACGAGTCTAAACCATATTCCATATCTCTTACATGTAAGTATAATTAGTCATTTATGTGCCCGATTATACAAACAATAACAACTTATTAAACATTAAACCTCTTTACAGTATAGCTGATAGATTATCGTAGTGCTATTTGTTCAAATAATGCTGGCTGGCCATTTAATTAGGGACACTGAGATATTGCGTTCTATTTTCAAAATTTGAATCTCAATACTTTTTTACTTCTTCTCTTAGGCGCTTTGCACATGGAGCAACTATTGGAGCAACTGGCAACTGGCAACTAGCTGTTTACATATATTTCAATTGAACCGCGCACACATAGCAACTCGAGTTTCGAGTTCCGGTAATCGTCAACAGTTTTCAGTTGCTGTAATCGATGACTAAGATAGTTCCTAATTGCCGCAACTAGCAACTGTTAAATATTATACCGGTTTTTAAAGTTGCCGGTTTCCTCAACCGTCAATCGCAACGCGTCGGGCGATTTCACACCCTCCCTCCCCTCTCCCTGTGCCCGATCATTCCAGTCAAGTGCCGCTCAATACGTCGCCGACTACACACGTCTTGACTTTCGTGCGCATTAATATGGCTGAAAACCAAGCCGACGACAGTAGCCGAGACAGTACAAGAGACGGTACATTGAACACAGAAGATTTTATCGAAGAAATAAGAAAACATCGTGCTATTTGGGATTTGAGTGCCGAAGAATATTTTAGTCGCACAGAGAAGATAAAAGCTTGGGAAAAAGTGGGCATAAAGAGTAATGTCACGTTTGAAGATTTGCCTGCAAGGGAAAAAAATAAAATAGGTAATATTTTTTATAACTTTATTTAGGTAGGTACAAGTACCTTTTATATCATTAAATCTTGCCATGGAACCGATCCTTCAGGACTTATAAAATAGTCCTTTAGGATATCCCTAGTATTAATTGACCTTTCAGAACCCATAATACTGTTTGTGTTTGCAAGTGTGTTTGACACTGCATGAAAATGTAGTCCCTCGTGCTTTCGAATCATGTTATGCAGTATACAACATGTCTTAACAATTATTTCTGCAAAATCGGCTGATACTTGCATTGGAGATTGAAATATTCGAAATTTACTGCTTAGTAATCCAAAGGCGCATTCAATACAACGCCTTGCTCGTGATAACCTGTAATTAAACATTCTTTTTGCATAATCCAATTGTTTTCCAGAATAAGGTCGCAACATATGTTTTGATAAACCAAAAGCTTCGTCACCAATAAAGCAATAGTTTATGGCATTAGGAAGTCCCGAAATATATCTGGGTTCTGGTATTTTAAGAGTTCCATCATCAATTTGTTTACATAATTTACTCTCTTTATATATTGTCGAATCAGAAGATTTTCCATAGGCGCCAGCATCGATAAACGTAAATAAACAGTTTGCATCACAAGTAGCCAAAAGTACTAGTGAAAAATAGCCCTTGTAGTTATGATATAGAGATCCAGTGCCCGGTGGTTTGGTTATTCGAATATGTTTGCCATCTATTGCACCCAAACAGTTGGGAAAATTAGCTATTTTTTCGAATCCAGCTGCTATATTAACAAATCGATCTTCATTTAGTTCTGGTATATACTCAGTTTCAAGTTTATTGCATATAAGTTGACAAGTTTCTTTGACTATTCGTCTTGCAGTTGAAGTACCACGTCCAAATGTGTTTTCAAATTCAGCAAAGCCACATCCAGTTACTAAATACCTAAAAAAAAATAAGTATTTTAGTAAGGCGATTAATATACCATACCGCCGGACCGGCTAATACAATAATCCTAGATTCAGGCCCAGCCGTTTTTGAGTTATAAATGGTGTAACTAACCCGACTTTGTTTTATGTATATAGATATACATAATATTATATGGAAACACACCCAGACCAAGATAAATAGATACGTTTATGCACACAAACATTTATATTGTCCAGGATTGGACCCGCTACCTCTGGATTAGTAGGCAGATTCACTACCACTAGATACATCAGACGATTGTCGACATCACAAAATAAATCTGAAATATACATACTTTTTTTTACAATTTTCAGTTGTCGAGCTACAGAAACGATGGAAAAATTTGAAAACATGTTTCAATAGAGAAAAAACTAAAAAGAACAACATGAAGAGTGGCTCAGCTGCTAATTGCAGAAAGGAATATGAATATTACCAGCAAATGTCATTTTTATTAAATGTTTCAAAAACAAGACCCTCTCAGGAGAGTACAACAAAATATGATAATCCTGGTCCCTCAAATACGTCTAAAAAAGACCAGTCTGGAAATAAAACGGAGACATCAGTTGAAGATAAAGAGAGGGAAGTGTTACAAACAATTGCAAATAACTTGAAAAGAAAAAGGGGAGATGGTAATGACCCTGACTTAGATTTTTTGCATTCTATACTACCTCATTTAAAAAAAGTACCCGATGATTGTAAATTGGACCTTCAGACAGATATTTTGAACACTATAAAAAAATATATACCCAATACTAATTATCAATCGCAATATGGTTATTATTCAAACAGATCATATTTACACAGTTCAGAAACTGATGTTCCTGTATCACCGGCAGTTACTAATGTATCTCAAGAATCGGATATAATTGATGATATCTATTTTGATTTGTAAGAAATAAATAATTTCTAATATAACAGGAAATTTTAATTCCGATTCCCTTTCATGTACTACTCATAGAAAGCAAGCCAGTTATTTTCGTTTCGTCTATGTATTTCGCATTGAACTAAATATTTATAAACATTGTTTATAATCAATAATGAACATTAAATTAATATTAATCAATTGTGTGTTTATAATTTATATTGTTTACGTAATTTAAAATTGTTTTTTAAGAATTTTATTACAATTCCTTCACTAATTAATCGAAAGGAACTTCGTTCCATCCGGGTGTCCCTTGACACCTCTCAAGTTTTTTTTTTCGTTATTTACTGATTACCTGAATAACGTTATTGATTCGAATATTTTGGTAAAAAATGTGATTAAAACTATCTAAAATTACCTACTTACCTTATAGTAATAGCAAGTCGTTCGAACGGAGGAATACTTTCCCTCATTGTAGTATCCTGTCGTTTTAAATCACTTTCCAATACTAGCAGCAATCCATGAAATAAGTTAACAGTCATTTTAAAGTACATTTTAAATTTATCATTATGTTTTAGCAGATCTTTTATGTTAATAAATTGGGATCGATCTAGAAAAAAGGGATGAATCCAAAACCGACGATTGCTGCGAATAATTTGTCTTTGTTGGCGCCGTCGACGGCGACGACGTAATAAAATGAGAGCAAGTGCTGCTTCTTCGATATCCATTGTCACACTGAACGCTGATCGCTGCGTAGATTTAGCAACTCGGCTTTGAAAGTTGCTCACAGATTGCCATAAAATTGCGGCAAACGTAAACGTTATAGCAACTATCAACTTTTTACAAGAAACTTTTAAAATGTTGATAGTTTCCTCAACTTAAGTTGCTCCATGTGCAAAGCGCCTTATTGTTTCGTGGTAGTTTTGGCGGCAATCCCGATATTTATTTTAAGTTTTGAAAAATATTTTGAAGAAAAATGGGTAAAAATAAAAGTTGCGATCCAACACTACGAAAAATTATCATGAAGTTTGTTGTCGAGCATGGTTGGCCATACCGAAGGATAGCAGAACATTTAAATTGTTCAAAAACTATGGTATACAATGCAGTGCAACATGTCAGACGCAATAACACAGATTTAAATGTGCCCAGAACAAAAAGATCGAGAAAAACAACTCCGCAAGAAGATAGAATGATAGCCAGGTTAGCTAAGAAAGATCCGTTTCTAGGCTCTATTTTAATTAAACACGAAGTGTTTGGGACAGACGAAAGAGCTGGTGTCTCAGCGAGGACCGTTCGACGACGTCTGGTAGAAGCAGGGTTGTTCGGAAGAGTGGCTCGCAAAGTACCGTTGTTGAAGAAAGAACATAGAAATGCTCGTTTGGCGTTTGCACGTAAATATGGACATTGGACCTACGCCCAATGGCAACATGTATTATTCTCTGACGAGACCAAGGTTAATTTGATTTCTTCAGATGGAAGGCAATACGTACGGCGTCCAGTAAAAGCGGAAATGAATCCAAGATTCACAAAAAAGCAGGTGAAACATGGCGGTGGAAACATTAAAATGTGGGGTTCATTTTCTGGACGTGGAGTGGGACCTGTGAGGAAAGTTCAGGGTAACTTAGACCAACATCAATACAAGGCAATATTGGAGGAAACGATGCTTCCCTATGCTGAGGAGCATCTCCCTATTATATGGACGTTTCAGCATGATAACGACCCGAAACATACCGCCCGTTCAGTCAAGTCGTTTCTTACCAGTCAGTCAGTATCGGTGCTAGATTGGCCAGCAAATAGCCCGGACCTTAACCCAATCGAGCACCTTTGGCACGAAATCAAGAAAAAAGTAGCCACTTATCGTACCACAACTTTAGATGAACTTAATGAAGCTTTTTGTGAGGCATGGGCAAACATTCCTGTCGAAACATGCCAGAAACTGATAATGTCTATGCCACATCGGTGTCAAGCGGTAATTACTAACAAAGGTTTTGCTACTGGGTACTGATTTTACACGAAATAAAATGGAGCTGTTAAAGATATTATAATACTGCAGATTATTAGTTTTGTTTAACTCTATTTTTCATTATAGTTTACTGTCCTTAATTAAATGTCCAGCTACAGAATTATACCTTAAAATTGAATACATGTTCAACCTTTGATATTAAATACTTTTTTCTATTTATTTATTCTTTTATTTACAGCCATTTAAAGCATAATAATCGGACCAAATTATGCAAATAATAGTTACTGAGAAATCAATAGGGTTTTATATTTGTATGTACATAACCGGTTATTGTTCTTCACTATCTTGCATGTCCCTAATTAGTTGACCACGACTGTATATACTAAACCAAAAAGAGAACTCACCTCCTTGTGCAAGCACTTGCATTAGTAAGTCATGCCAAGTGACTGAAACCCCGGTGAAAATATTGACTCAAGTAGCAGTAAAAATGATATTAAATGAAAAAACAGGCAATATACAAATAATACCCGTAAAAGAAGAATGATTTGAAGAAAACAAAAAGCCAATGAAAGGCAAATTTACAATAGGTACACAATTATTGATGAGTCATGCAAAAGAGCTGAGAGTAGAAACAAGTGATTCAGGAAACCTAAGAACAGAAACCTAACCTAAGAATGTCAACGAAGAATGATGATGATAAAACTAATAAATCAGAAGAGAACTCACCTCCTTGTGCAAGCACAAGCATTAGTAATTAAACACCGGATAAAATATTGACTCAAGCAGCAGTAAATGAAAAAACAGGCAATATACAAATTGTTTTTTTCAAACTTTCACGATCAGAATACATTAAAGGTAAATTCGAGATAAATACCCGTTTTCATATGTTTTCATCATCATCGGCCTATTAATGTTCCCACTGCTGGGACAGGCCTCCTCTCTATGAGAGGGAATGGGCTATATAATCCACCACGCGATCATGTTTTATAATATTCAAATTATACCCATAAAAGAAGTTGAAACTGAACCTATCATTGGAAATCAAGGTGACTTTCAGGACGAGAAAACCGAGACAAACAAATGGGAAATAAATAATACATCGGAAATATTATATCGGTACAATTGAACAGATTCATCATCATCATCATCGACCTATTAATGTTCCCAATGCTGGGACAGGCCTCCTCTCGTTGAGAGGGAATGGGCTATATAATCCACCACGCGGGCCCAGTGCGGATTGGTAGATGTCACATGTCTTCGAATTTATGGTTCTAGGACATGTCGGTTTCCTCACGATGTTTTCCTTCACCGTTTTGAGAGCAGCGGTGATGTAATAAATTACACAAAGTAATGCGCCTGCCTGGGTTCGAACCCACGACTTACTGAACGTAAGTCGGGGCCGCCACCACTGGGCCACCGCTGCCCTAGAGAGACCCCTTATTGAACAGATTGATAATACTAATAAAAGTTATAAGATTAATTACTTCAAAAATATCCATAAAAAAGAAGTTTGAAATTTACAAAGCCAAGAGTTACCAAAGATATTGATATAGTACCACAAGATTGTATTGTTTTTTAACATGTTGAATTGTTACAAATATCGAAAGAACGTCAGGAGCTTGTATTAGCCAATGAGGAAGATACACTATTTTTTTTATTTCAATCAAACAAAATACTACTATGGGCGGACATTTACCATAGTTTGCTTAAAAAAAAGTAAAAATAAGTAAATACCACTTATAATGCTAGAAAACACAATCTCAGCCTAAGGACAGTTTTTTAGAGAATATCGAAAACATATCCATTTTGACACCAAACAGTTGGGAGTATTTAGATGACCTCAACTTTGCTTTTCAACCTACAGTTCCCTTCCAAGTCAACATAGCAGTTGTACTTCATATGGCTCAATAAATTCAATAGGTTGCTGTGATTTTCCATCGCCGACACAGTCAGACACCCCGGTCTGTTTGTTTCCATCCCCGTTTTCCAAAGTTTTTGTTTTTTATTTTTCAAATGTTGGTACATTGCATTTCTGCACCGCTGCATTTCTCTGTGATCACTCAAAACACCCCACTTTCTATTGGCTTGAAGGTCCAGATGACTGTTCTGAAGATAGAGGGACCCCTTATGTGCTTAATATCACCACTCTACACACCAACCCATACAAAAGGGAAAGGATGGGTGATCACCCTCAGTGAGCTCACATGCACTACACACTTCTTCTTCTGGGGATCTTATAGCTCTACACACAGTGTCAAGCCTATAACAGTGGATGTACTAGACATAGCACGGCCTGGTTGCCCAGGAGGATACAAGCAGTACAGTAATGATGCAGAACTTCTCTCTAAATGTGTGTGGGCCTGGCCCAAAGAGACCACAACTTCCACCAAGATACGAGTATATCATGTTGATATGGGCACTTTAGAAAACAGTCCTAGTGGTTATTACATAGATGGGGTGAGAGACAATAGGCTTGTTAACTGAAAAAATCTAATTAGTCCGTCACTTAGATTATCAAAAAATATTTGACCCGTATTTTTTCTTTTGTCACATAAACCAAAATTGACGAAGATACGACGCTTTTAAAATTCCCAATACGTCACTGGTCGGTATCATTCTTAGTGAGTTGATACCGAACAGTGACGTCACGAGCCCCCACTCCCGAGTTTTGATGCGTTTTATCTTTGTCAATATTCGTTGATTTACAAAAACAAAAAATACGTGTCCATTATTTTCCAATACTCTAAATGACGGACTAAATAGATTTGCAATTTATTGATGGTGGAAACAAGCCTATTGTAAGGCCTACACATGCACCACTGACACAGGGGCCATTTTTGTACACACCACATCCTAAGAAGTGCTTGACTCAAAGGCTGCACACACGGAGGTAGTGGGTGATGCTTTGTGCACACCTCAGTACTGCATAAGACCATCCACCATGACCCTGTATAAAATGGCTAGGCAAGCACCTCTGCTCGATGGTTGGGATCACAGGCTGGGTTAGCACCACGGGAGAGTTTATCCACATGAAAAAGAAGGAATCTAGAGTGAAGAGGGACACAGCTGAAGACATTCAGAAGATCATGTATCTTGAGGAGGAGTCTCTCAGATTAGGTCAGCAAACGAAGATGCTGTGTCACATCATCAAGCAGTTAAGAACACTGTTTTGGCTAACATCAGGTCATGAGCCCACCATTCTCGCCAGAGACATACTCAGCAGGCCCAACATTGTGGCTGAGGTCAAGGAGAACCTTCTTCTGGTTTGGGGATGCAACACAGTTGACACTTGGGAGCCCAGACCTGCTGGGGTATGCTATGAACAGCTACCTATCACTTACAGCATCCAGCCCGGCTAGCATGGGCAGGGGATAAAAATTTTATCCACCGGTTATTTCCACTTTCGTTTGAATTTTGTCCCTTGTCAGTGGAAATAACCGGTGGATAAAATTTTATCCCCTGCCCATGCTAGCCGGGCAGGAGAGTTCTCAGGAGATACTGACAGGGTACCTCGACACCACCACACACGAAATTCTTCGCTACAGTGCTCAGGCTCCCTGCAAAGCATTTTACTTAGGTGACTCAGAGGGCACTCTCATCAGTGTGTACAATGGCAGCAAAACCCGAATAAACGGCACATTTCCCCACCTCCGGCTGTCACCCGCCTCCGGCAACACCTCGTTCAACCCACCCTCATGGGAGCGTGAGACCACAGAAGCATCCAACCACAAGACAGTGCCGATCACCCAATCTGACATGGGAGAGTATTCCCGAAGAAGAAACACTTGGATCAATGATTCACCACCATCACAATAGAGACCTGTTTCCTATTGTTCTGGCAGGTCTGGTACTACTCCTCTGGATATTCATTCTTGCGCCCATCTGGAAGCTGAGGAGAGAGGTAGCTGATCTACGGTCTCGACAAGATGGTCTACTTTACGCCCTTAAATAAAAGGTTTTTTACTGGTTCCCCAATTTACTAGTTGTATAAGCTTTAGTATATTGTATAACATTGCCTAGTACCTTTAACATAACTTGGTTTTCAAATAAAACTGCCATCAAAGAACCAAGAAACTAGATCTATCCAAAACAGTTTGCAACCCACAAATAACAAAACAACTTGAAATGCTTGGCAACCAATCCTTTATAACTTTTATCAGACTCACTACAATGCTTACTGACCAATTAGTACACAATTGCAAGTATTTTATATTGTATAAAATAAACTACAGGTAGGTATGCTACTGCTTAAATAACACTATTTGAAAACTGACTGAGCAGTATTGATCAAACAAATGTCTAGATGGGACGGTTGTTTACACACCACCACCGCCACCACATTTAATAGCCAGGTATCATACAAAGAAGTGGGGAAGGGTCAAGTGTAGATTCTCAGTCTAGAATAAGATCACTTTAGATTTGATCATGTGTTCTTTTGACCTAGTATTGGAGAGAAACATTATATCACCGATTTCTTAACAAATCTCGTAAAAGACAGTTAAAATTAACCGATTGCGATTTCAGAAATAACCACATTTCAGGAACTAACAGTATCTTCATGAGAACGAATTTTATGATGCCAAAACCAACCAGAAAAAACTTGCTTCTCAAAACTTTACCAAAGTTCAATTTTCTTGCAATAATATTATTTCATTTTTTTAGACAACTGAGCAAAGCCCGAATTTGGTTCAAAAAGATTCAGATTCCTCTCAATTCAACAAACAATATTATGAAATGATCACCATTCTATATCACATTTCTTTCTTTCACCATAACCAAAAATTCCACCAAGCGGCATTTACTCTAGACGTCAACCAAAGAGTAAAGTAACTATTATAGAGAGAGTCAACATAGATCCACAGATTACTATAATAGTAGCTAGCTCAGATCACAGATTAGATACTCGCACAGACCATAATATGATACTCGTATTAGACAGGTAAGGTAAGGTATCATCAAACAGGTAAAGGTAACAGCTATCAGCTGTCACACGGCTGTTGCCGCCAAGGTCGTAGCATCTCTATTCTATTTAGTCTGTGGTAAATTTCACTGTGGCAAGGAACTAGCACAGTGGGTTCGGTTCATGGAACTAATATAATATCTATTAAGTACGTACCCCAGCATATCAAGCTACCCGAAATCATCATTATATTACTACAATCTATGCGTCTATCCTATTTCCATGTCAACCATGAACCTAATGTTCTGGCAATACTTTGAAAATCTGCTAAAGACGTTTTCGACAGATTGTTGTAGATAAAATTACTGCATTAGGTGACCTCATTTTAGAAATGGAAAAATAAGAAGGGTCACTTAGTGAAAAAAATATGTCATAAATAATATTGTTTGTAAAGTTATATTTTAAGTAAAATAGTAAACTCTCTATTTATCAGTATACATATATCAGGTTATGGGTCCAGAAATGATCGGCCATCGATCTCGCTAAAATAAACATCGCGAAACTGCGTCTGCGGGAGCGGTCCGAGGGTACCACTTGGGTACAATGGAAATATCGTATGACGGCACTTTGGAGTGGAGAACCTTCAAGATATAGTACTAGGTAACATAAAAAGACCGGAAATATCTGCAAGTGGGGCTGGTGATAAAGCTGCTGCAGATTTGGCTCTAAGAAGACAAGGTTAAAAAAACTTTAACAAATTGGACATGCAACGACATTGTGATAACGAACAAAATTGCTGCTGACGACACATTGGATAAGATCATCAGTTTCACAACGTCAAAGGATGTCTGGGATGAACTGCAAAGATTGTATGAAGGCGTGAGCGAAGATCGTCTCTATGACTTGTGTTTGCATTTCTTCGGTTACAGAAAAAAACAAAGTGTTTTAGGGCGACGCACATCTCAAAATTAAAAAAAAAAGTCTGGTTCCGGTTGTGGCAGGAGTTAAAGATAGAATAGGAGCTGAAGGACACTGGTGCCGATTCTCTTGTACACCAAACTAACTTAACTATAACTAAAATTTCTTAATTTTAGTTAGTTGGTTTCGGTAAGTTATTCTGAAAACAAGACAATATAATAATAATAATAATATACAGAATTTCTCTAAACTTAGTTTTAGATATGACACTATTAAAATCGAGTTTGACAGTCGCTAACTTGAATAGACCATAATAATAAAATAAATAATAAAATGTAATTAATATGTTAAGCAATGAATAAAGGAAATAAATAATAAATATCGCTGGACATTAACACACAGCGCCATCTAGTGCCACACTAAGCAAGGCTTGTGTCGTGGACCAAGATAGACCATAGACTAAGATTTGTCGGAGATTAAAAATAAAAACTTAATGAAAGTGAACGAAATAATGATCTGAATTGAAAAAAAAAACCAGAGTAAAATCAAGTAATTATTTAAAATTGTTGATCAGTAATCAATAATGTAGTACAGGGAGTATAATAACGGCGTCAAACATTATTGTTGTTAAATATTTATTTTTCAGTTTTTATTATCTGTGACCATAGTAATCCTGCTAGGGTTGGAAATCGGAAATGATTTAGAATTTTGGCGATTTCAATATGAAAAAAACCTATAATTTTATTATAATCGACAAAACTGCCGTAATTAAAAAAAATATCAGTTAGCATGATATGTCATGTTATTTATTTCAGTTTATTAAAGCTAGTTTACAAATAAAATTTTGATCTTAAAAAAAGTATGTTCGGTTTTTGGTTTTCGTTTGGAAAAAATCCCTATCTTTGTTTTGTTTGTCATGTCAGATGTCAAACTCAAGGTTATTTATTTGGTCGGTAAACATTTAATAAATAAAATGCTCTTTGATGTTCAATTCGCTTAATATACTTACACGCTCTGTGTTCACGAGTAGTATAGATGCTCTGTCAAAGTAAAGTATACTTGTGTACACTATAGTAGTATATACTCCAAAATGCAAAGGAAGAACAAGAAGAAAATCAAGCTGATCCCGAAGTATTGGATTTTAGGCCAACGTCAGTAGCGAGCTGAACAAATTGGGCTTCAGCAGGACTGTAGAGCAATGGCAACAATGTAGGTTGTCTCAGTGAGATGAAATGTTATACTGGATTGGATAAGTACATGCATAGTTTTCATGTGTTCTAAACTAATTTAATTTCAACAGATTTGGAGTGTGTGGTGTGGGTGACAAAAGTAAAAACAACGGAAAGAAAGGCGAGGGATTCCATCAGGGCTACCAGTGGAGGACAGATCTCAATGACATTCAACGCATGTTATCCAGAAACATGTACTAAATACGCGGTTTCAATTTTGTGGTACATAATCGCTACTCTTCTTTGTTAAGGTTTAAGGAGAAAATAAAAAAATTAACATTAAAGAAATAAAATGTTTCATTCAATTAAAATAATTGACAAGTGATTGACGAATTTCCCACGCTTCAGCAAGGAAATCTGTGCAGGTATCCTCCGCAATAGCACTCTGCTTGCTATCCTCGGTGACATTGATATCTTCTTCATCTATAAAGACACACTTAATAATTAGATTTCTTATTTTGTAAACAAAATAAAACATAAGAATTACATAACAATCAAATCAAATACCATCAAAAAACATATTGTACAGGGTGCAACATGCCAGAATAATTTTTGTAGCATTTTCTGGTTCTGTTCTTAAGGCGCCAGTTACACATTTCCACCACATTTCTTCTTTCTTATTTCTTCTTCTTTCTTATTTCAATATATGGAACCTCCTCTTCAGTAGTTGGCACCATAATGGGAGTCATGAGCCAAGACTGTAGTGGGTATCCATTCCTAAAATAAATAAATTTTATATGTACTTTGTTATTAAACATACCCAGTACTCAGTAGGTATAAAGTTTACTAGTGACGAGAAACCACAGATCTTTCCCCACTTACTTACTCATTTCTCTATTAACTAATGACTAGGTTTAATATATCACCCATAAATATAAGTCACTATGACAAAAAAACACAAAATCCAGGAACTATAATTCTTACAAACTTGTTTTAGCAAGTGAATTACTGCATACATCTAAATCTACATCTACACTAATATATAATATTATAAAGAGGAAAACTTTGTTTGTTTGGTTGTAATGAATAGGCTTAAAAACTACTGGACCGTTTTTAAAAATTCTTTCACCATTCGAAAGCTACATTATCCACGAGTAACATAGGATATATTTTATCCCCGTACTCCCACGGGAACGGGAACTATGCGGGTGAAACCGCGGGACGTCCGCTAGTAGGATATAAAACTGTTCTTACCTTTAGGTGTTTGGGGATAAATCCTTCATCCAACCGAGGATTCAGCTTATCCACCAAATAAAGTGCTCCCGATCTAGGAGTCTTTTTATTGAATTTCTTCTCTGCCATTTGGAATGGGTTGTATTGGTCTTGTTATTTTTCCAATTGAATCCTCTCTTGTTAGTTTCTAAAACAGTTATTTCTTATTAGTTATTAAGTACACCAGACCTGGAAGTGGCTTTGATTATGAGAAGTGGATGTATCCACTTCTATTCAAACTAGTAATGTAGCAAGTGTATTAGATGTTTAGTACGGAAATCCCTTGTAAGTTTTCATGAATGCATTTCGTATTGTATCATAATAAAATAACACTAAATTTACCTTTACCTTTACTTAGTGCTGTCAAACTAAAATTTATTTAAGTTATGTCCACAGATTACTATATTAGTAGGTTATGTCATTTTAGTCAATTTCAGAATAGGAAACTTCGTTTGACAGGAATAAACTACATTTTAGTGATTTTTAGTCTAGTTTAGAGAAATTTGTGATAAGAGAATCGTTACCAAAGCGTTCACGGTTTAAAACTAAACTTATGTTGTCACTTACGGGATATCTTCCTTGATTATTTATTATTTTAAATACCCGATATTTCGACGCTGTTGCAAGCGCCATGATCGCGGGTTGACTGGAGAATGCGGGTGGATGGAAAATAAAATTGTTACGAGCAGACAAATCGGTCTACCCTCTTTCTTTGTCTTTTGCTACGCGCACTATTGGAATTCGACACTAAGTCACGACAAAACGCACTCACAGTATCACCAAGTTTTATGGAGTTTTTAGTATGATGCCGGCTGCTACTTTTGAGCATACTCAAAACTGCATTCCACGTACTCGACAATTTGCCAACTCTGCCAACTCTAGGGCTATTTCCTCTATGGTTACAAAAGATGATAAGCACTCAAAGCACTGCCTGCAGTGCCCTGTTCATCAAAAGTTACAAGCCTTGTATTACAAGCAATTTCCCTGTAAAACAAATAATTATTACAAGTATGTGTTCATCAAAACTACACGTGTAAATTACAAGCTACAAGGGTCATTTTTTATTTCACAAGTATATTTTTACACTTGTAGTCGTCATCAGTCGTCATTTTGTTCATCAAAAATCCCTTGTAAGTTACCATTTCTAGAAAACCATAGCAAATCCTGAGAGTGTCCAGCGACTCTCCATTCCGTCTTACAACTTACAAGTGTCGTGCTTAGTACCGCAATAATTTTTTTTTTGAGCTCGTACATAGGTGTAATCTTTTCCACCAGACCACCAACCTAGGCAAGCACGGCTTAACCTAAAGATCGGCCCGAGCGCTGTTATTATTTTGCCTAATGTGTTTAAGGGGCCGGCGGAGCATACGTCATTCATACAAACGTAATACCAAAATAATTTTAAATCATACATATTCATAAGGTGGTGTGTATTTATTTCGATTGAATTACAGAACATCTATGTTCCCAAATATATATTTTGAAAGGACAATGACATAAAGACGAGATATGAGGAATTTAAAATTTCTATAGAAAACTTATTTTTCTCATAACTCTTGTTTAAATCACTGTCCATTCAAAATGTATACTTGGGAACCTAGATATTCTGTGATCCAATCGAAATAAATAGACACTACTTTAAGATTATGTTTAATTTTCAAATTATTTTGGTATTACGTTTGTATGAACGACGCATGCTCCGCAGGCGTCTTAACTATTATTCTTATTCATTTAAAAACAAAAAAAATGCGGGAAAAGAATGCGGCATACATACATTTTTGATTTTAGAACTTACAAGTAGAACCTACAAGTGTTCAATTTGACAAGCTTGTAGTTTTTTTTTGATAAACGTAATTTACACGAACTTGTAAAAACTTTCTTGTAAAGTGTAACTTGTGAACGTGTAGACTTGTAGGTTTTGATGAACAGGGCACAGGTCCCTACCTGCAGTGACACTGATGTAAGTAAAGAAAACGCAAAGCCTTTTTGAAAGGCTTTATTCTACTTATAGGAAATTAGCTTAATATTTTGAAATTAGACTAGACACATTGACACATATAGTGGCATTACCATAAATACGTCATTCTTCCCAGCAGGGTTTTGATGTCTCGCAAATATTATAGTCTCTCAAGTAGCCTGGCGGTTTCCGGGCCCTGCTTGTGTGGCGCCTCTCGTCTATGTCAGGTTCTTCCCGAACCACCTCTTGTTGGCTTTGAGCAACCTCAGAGTCTTGAGGAGTTTCAGACTCTCGCTGGGTACGTACTTCATCACAGATGCTGTCTTCGTCCGACCGTCAGAATATCTTGTAAATGAATATGCAGGATTAGCTTGTAAAAGCTCGACCTCTTCTACAAGAGGGTCATATTTTGACTGTCGTACATTCTTTCTCAAGAGGACGGTACTAGAGGTTGAAAGTCATGATGGGATTGAACGGCCATTCATTGACCGTCGTGGATGGTAGAATAACTGTTCATGAGGAGTGGTTTTCGTGGATGTACACAACAATGACCGAATTGCATGGAGTGACTCATGAAGGACCTTCTCCCAGTGAGCTACATCCAAGTTTTTTGATTTAAGAAAAAGTTTTACAGTCCTCCATAAAGTGCCATTCAGGTGCTCCAACTGTCCGTTTCCTTGCAGGTTGTAGGGAGTAGTCCGGCTGCAAGCAGTTCCCAGAGACAGCAAGAATTGTTGAACACGTTCTGACATAAACGCAGATCTCTTTTGGAACAGGTAAATATAATAAAGGTTTAACCCTTGTTTTATCTGGTCTAATAGTCTGGTATTGTGTGGCCTAAGAGATTGATTGACTCTGAACAGAAAGTCCTCCTTATTTACAGTATGTCAGATGTTTTTTTCTTGTCAGACATCAGCGAAAATAACTGTTATTGAATAATTTTGAATAGCGTTTACATTACACTATTTTTAAGTAGAATAAATTAATATACATATAATATTTTTTAAGTAAAGAAAACGCAAAGCCTTTTGAAATGAAGGCTTTATTCTACTTAAAAGAAATTAGCTTAATATTTTGAAATTAGACAAAAGCATAATATATAATGGCATTACCATAGATAAGTCAGACACTGCCAATCGTATTGTGTGTATGCATGCAGGGCCGATATTTTAATTGTTCATCCTGCCGCAGGGCCGCAGGGTCGTACTGCCAGCTCGATGCACGATCTCCCCACTCCAAACACTGCAAGCAGCGTAATGTGTACCACGGTCGGGCCCGTCGCGGCGCCGCGCCGGGCCGATTTTAGCGTTTTGATTACATCTATAGCTTGAAATGGTTGTATATGTCAATTCGACATAAATTGTACTTTATTTTTAATTATATATATACCTATCATAACCAATGTACTTTATATGCAAATAAAAAGGTGGCAACCCCAGTAGCCACACTAATGATTCGCAAGGCATTGTGGAGCAACACCCTCTGCGGCAGTAACTGCAAGCAGGCCCTGCAAGCAGTGCTTTGAATAGGCCCCTTTACCAATATAAGACTGTGGCATCAAAGACAATTTACGTAAATCTCTTTCCTTTTCTTTTTTAGGTCCATAAGAAGATTATCTGTTCTGGCCACCCCATGAGCCCATCAATCTACCAGGCGCCAGCCATATTTTATCTATACCTGTAGCATAGTAGTAGTAGCTAGGGATGGGCAACAAATTAAAAACTGTACGAAACTAGAAGAAAATAGTATTTTTCATAAACAATTAATCTATATACAATGTAATCAAACCGGTAGTCATCAGATTTGGACATTTGGAGTACTCCTCTGTTTGATGTGCTTGCCTGACCAATGGCTTCTATTGTCGGGTGCCGTCAGATTCACGGCTGAAGCAACCCCTTCAGAAGAAACTGAAGAAGCCTGACAAATTAGGTATTTAAGGGCGAATTCTGAACCTTTCGGGGTTGCGGGACAGTTCGAAAGAGATACCGTGGCCCCGGAACATAAAGGGCGAGGAAGGAATAAAATGAATCACATTTTAAAGCAAATAATTTAATATGACAGGAAGTGCAAGTCACATTTGACAATCAAAATTCATAGATATTTCATTCCTCCCCATTTATGGTTGATTCACATCTCTTCAATCAAACGCCGTGGAGGTCGCACCTCACGCTGGCTCCGTCGAAGAGGTGCTGCAACCGTCGCAGTCGGTGTCTCAAATGCTGGAGATGAGGATGATGATGTAGATGCAGATGATGTGGATGCAGATGGTTCTGATCTGGATGCAGATGGTTCTGATGTGGATGGAATGTGAGAGGACGGAGTAGATGGAGAAGGAATTGACAAATGTGATGGTGCCAAGCATGTGGATGGTGAGGACGTAGAGGCTTTTGCAACACTTTCAGGTGACGCGGCTGCAGGAGCAAGTCGCGGCCTCATGTGATCTGCATGTTTCCTTTGTTCCACCCCATTACATGTAGTGACCACGTAGGAGTATCGGTGTTTACGGGTCGTTACTGTAGCAGGCTGCCACTTTTTCTCCAGTTTTGTTTTTATGTAGACCTTATCGCCTGTCTGGTATGTAGGTGTTGATGACGCGATGTCCGCCTTCACATGTTGGTATTGCAAATTTCTTCTCTTGCTCGGTCGGATATTTGACAGAACACAGTTCAACTGCCTGCCGAACATCTGGTGATTAATTGCCGGTAGTGGTATGCGGAGTGTTCCGGTTAGTAAATAAAAACTCCGACAGTCGGCGCTTAAGTGGGCTTCCGTCACTGGAGGTATTCTGTTCTTAAATGTTCTCACAAACCGTTCAGCTAACCCATTTGTTCGGGGATGATACGGAGATGAGGTGACATGTAGAATGCCCTGATTTTCTCAGTAGTCCTTGAATTCCTGTGATGTTAGTTGGGGGCCGTTGTCAGATACAATCATTTGTGGGAGTCCAAAGGTGTTGAAAATCTCATCCAGAACAGTGCATAGACTTTTTGAAGTTATGTTTTTCATTGGTCTTAGTTCACACCATTTCGACAACGCATCACACAAAACCAGCCAGTAGCTGCCCTCGAATGGACCTGCAAAATCTATGTGGACTCTTTCCCACACTTGCTCGGGTATAGACCAGGAGAAAACTGGTAGTTTGGAATTAGACGGTCTGTTTTCTTGACACCTGGTGCATCTCTTGATGAAATTCTCGATGTCCTCGTCAAGTGATGGCCACCACACATAGAAACGTGAAAGTGCTTTCATGGCCGATATTCCTGGGTGCCCTCGGTGCAAATAGCCTAAGACTGTCTTTCTTAGAACCTCAGGTATGACCATCCTGCCTTGCCATAGAACAATTTTACCTTCTACAGACAGTTCGAAACGTTTCCTGTAGTATTGTTTCATCTCTTGCCTGTAATCCAGGGCTCTCCACCCGGTCTTTAGGTACTGGCAAACGAGTGACAAATTTGGGTCTCTAGATGTTTCCAGACTTATTTTTGTTTCTGTTAATTGTAGGTCAACAATTTTGTTTTCCTGGAGACGTGACACTACTCTACGTACAACGTTTTCCACATGTGAGGGTTTTGTCTTGGGATTTGGTAATCTGGACAGGCAATCGGCCAGTATATTGTTTTCGCCCTTCTGGTAGCAAATTTCATACTGGTAGCTTCCAATCAAAAGAGCCCATCTTACAAGTCTATTATTTACAAGCTTTGGCAGGTTACGTTGAGGTCCCAAAATGTGCATTAGAGGCTTGTGGTCAGTAACCAAGGTAAATTTCGTTCCTCTTAGATATTGGTCGAATTTCTGTATTCCGAATAATATGGCTAGTGCTTCACGGTCAATAACAGAATATTTGCTCTCAGCTGAACGAAGTTTTCTTGACGCAAATGCTATCGGTTGTTCGACATCTTTGTGTTTGTGATATAGAACTGCCCCAACTCCTTTCTCTGACGCATCGCACGCTAGGAAAAGGGAACGCTTTTCATCGAACGCTATCAATGAATTTGCGTTGGCAATGTTACTTTTAGCATTCTCGAAAACTTGTTCTTCGTGTTCGGACCATCGCCATTTTTTTTTGCCACTTGTTACCTCGTACAGGTCTGCGCATGATCCATGAAGATGTGGAATGATGAACAATTCGATTGGACGTGCAGGTAGGTGTACTGGTTCTGCGCCAGGTTTAACATGTATGTTAACTTGGTAGTTATTGACTTTGCCTAGTTTGCCGTCATAAAGTTCGCTGTATTGCTTGAAGAGTATATGTTTTAATGTCGTTGGAGTAACAGGCCTCTCTTGGACTGAATAAACTGGTTTTGGATATTCCATTCCAAACTTTTCGCTCCATCTCAATTCAAAAAGTAATGGGTTTACGTTTTTCATTACTACGACAGGCAAGGTTTCGTATCGTCCGTTCACTTCCACATTTACGTTTGCGATTCCTTTGGTTTTCAACTTGGTATTTCCGTATGCTTTTAGTTTGGGCCCCTTTGTTAATGTTGGTGATCCAACCTTTTTCCAAAATTCGGAACTAATGATAGAGTGGGCAGAGCCAGGGTCCCAGTCCATTGTGCAGTGAACTCCATTAATGAGAATGTCGATTTGTTTGCAATCCTTGACTCGATTGTTCGTGACGTTGTGGACAAACTCATCGTCATTTTCACTATTTTCCGTTGAAACGCTTGTAAAGCTCGACGTGGAAGCTTGATTGTCACTTATCCGCTGTAGTCTACGATTGGAAGTGTTTTTTACCTTGGCTGGTGATATGTAAGCACGACCAGTTTTAATACAGCAGTTCTCAAAGTGCCCCTTCAAATTGCACTCGTCGCATGTGTGGTTTTTTGCTGCGCAATTTGAGAGATCATGCTTCTCGAATTTCCCACATCTAAGGCATTGATCAGTGGAGTGCAACTTGCGTTGTCTATTGTAATGCGATGTCGGTGTTGTTGTTTTTTGAGTACTTTTCCTTTTGACTCTGTTTACATTTGCAGTTGTGCTTGGTGTGTCATGTTCTGCCTGTTCTCGTGATTGTGCAACTGAAAAAATATCTCTAAAAGTAACCTCTCTTCCTGACTCCTGCAAATCGGGCCACTTTTGCTTGAGGTCTATCTCTAAATCTGTATGATTCAACCTTGTAGCAAAACGATCGCGTAGCTGTCGTTCCAACATCTCTTCTTTGTAGCCGCAATCCCGGCTTAGACTCCTGAGTCTGTTAGCGTACTGTTCCATAGATTCTGAAGACTCTCTGGTGCAGTTCCAGAACTCAGTCAATGCGCGGTACCTGGTTTTCTTAACTTTATACAAGTCAAGAAGTTTGAAGCAAATGTCGTTGTAAGTACTTGAGTCAAAATTCGGTGATAGTGCTATTTTTAACTCACGGAAAATCTCCGGTGTTAAGGGGCCGGCGGAGCGTGTGTCGTTCATACAAACGTAATACCAAAATAATTCGTAAACCAAACATATTCTTAAGAATGTGTGTATTTATTTCGATTGGATTACATAATATTTAGGTTCCCAAATATATATTTTGAAAGGACAATGATATTTAGACGAGATATGAGGAATTTAAAATTTCTATAGAAAACTTATTTTTCTCATAACTCTTGTTTAAATCAATGTCCATTCATAATATATATTTGGGAACCTAGATATTATGTAATCCAATCGAAATAAATACACACTTCCTTAAACATATGTTTGTTTTACGAATTATTTTGGTATTACGTTTGTATGAACGACGCACGCTCCGCCGGCCCCTTAAGGTATTCAACAGGATGTCCTTTCGTAGGTTTGGTTCCGTAACGTTCGTGATTTAACATTTGTTTGAAAAGAAGTCTAAAAAATCTTCAATCCTGCAGCTGTCGGGGTTGTATTTGTCCATGTTAAAATTTTTAATCACCATCATCTTGTCTGACGATGTGATCGACGTTGATGAAACGCTCGTTGAGCTTTTTGTTTCTTTGTTGTGCATTGTTTGTACCAACAATGCAAGTATTTGTGTCGTCTGTTCTTGCTGCGCCTGTTGAGCTCGCAAGAACAGTTCAAATTGTTCTTTGTCCATTTTTTTAAAATATTTTAAATCCTCGTCGCCAATAAAATGAATCACATTTTAAAGCAAATAATTTAATATGACAGGAAGTGCAAGTCACATTTGACAATCAAAATTCATAGATATTTCAAGGAACATGGATGGGTTTTAGTCAGACTTTCTGACTAAAACCCATCCATCCTCCCGCTCCGCCCAGAGTGGGAGTCATTTGATGATTTCCTATCCGGAAAAAAAAGGACGACTTCTGAAAGAACCAGCGTGAAATGCTGGCAATTTATCCAAAATTTTTATGAATCAGCTTTTCTCTCAAGGAGAGTTTGATTTCTAAAAGTTAACAATACGCGAGGAGCATGCTATGAATTCACACATTCACAAAACCAATTGCGTAAAAAAAATCGATATTGATACGAATTCGATACTCCAAAATAAATATCGAATATCGATGTAGCGTTTTTAGAAATATCGACGATTTATTTCGAAAATTGTATGAAAAAAAATTCGACGTTTTGATATATCGATATTTTTGGCCCATGAGTAGCCAACTAATATAGTAATCTGTGATCTGTGCACTGTGCAGTGACAACGACCCAGAGGGAGTATAGTAATCTGTGGTTGGGAGCTGTTTATCTTCTAAACGCAGATTTACAATTATATACTCTGTGATTTACATTTCACTCAGCTAAACTCAGCTTGCTGTTGGGCCTTTCACAGATAACGTTTAATATTAATAATCATTTACAAATCCTTAATCCACTTGTGTTCCGCTTCTGTGCTGTTCAGCACGGCTGTGACAGCTTTAGTTCCAAAGGGTCCGTTTTGGCGCTGGCGTAGCATCACCGGCGCCATGCCGCCATCGCCATCTTGGTTTTGTTATGTCAGTGTTCGTCAAGCACATAACAATTATGTACTTACATTGTCAAAAATCTTCAGAGAATTCTAACCTCTGAGTGTATTTTCCTTAATTTTCTTCGTATTTTACTGAGTTGAGATACACAATTTCCTCTGTAGTTTGAGACAATACTGATTGTGCATGTTAAATGTGCGATTATTCGTCATGGGAATCCGAAAGTGCTGTGTAGGTGGTTGCAATGCAACAGTGAGTTTTCCCAAGAACAATGAACTTAGAAATCTGTGGATGCCTTCCTAGTGCCAACAAATTCCCTCCTCATTGGACTCAGGAAACGTGTCTATGAAAAACAGAAGAAGTTGCATAAGGCGTTCCGCTTAGTGTAGCTGGTGAGTTTTGTTAAACTTTTTAGGTTATGTAAAAGTCGTTTTGTTATAAGTACTCAGATCAAGTAAAAAGAGGACTATTTTGATTACTTGATTTGAGATGTTATAAGTTTTTTTTGTTAAAACTTCAATTAACTAGAAACCAACAGAACGTAAAGAACATATTATAGCGGACATATACAAAAAACATAATTACAGAATGTACCTATAGGGAAAACATAAAATCAACTTCGAAATATTAAAAATAACTGTATTAACTGTATCAAATATGTTTCCAGGGTGGGATGTAATACTTGAACATAATTATTTCAAGACACAAGATGAGGCGGATGTACATGTACTACAACTGGTGTGTATGGTTATCTAAATATAGTCCCATTTATCAGTATTACTTTACTATAAGTATGAGTACAACTCGCTAACCCGTCTTGAGCAAGCATGGTAATCAATGCTCGTGCCTTCTCTGTTGAGAAGAGGCCTTTGCCCAGCAGTGGGTCAGTTATAGGCTGGTTTTATTAAAATGAGTACAACTTTAATAATATGTATTACAGCAATATTTCTCAATTTTTCAGGGTGGTTGGTTGGTTGGTACAGTTGATCATAATTACTCCGAGGAACAAGATGACAGTGTCATAACATCATCAGTTTTGATTGGAACGGCAGGTATAGATATACCTACATACATAAATATCTTCTAATGTTTTAATTTTAATCTAATATAGGAAATAAGAAATTCCTCCACTGTGGCACCCTCAGAAAATATTCTTAGCAGTGTGAGGGCTTCATATTGCCCCATAACTCTTGTCATGTCATCACTTAAAATTGTTTGTTGTGCGTCATGCTGATGGACCTTTTTTTACTTTATTAACGTACATTTCTTAGTTGTTGTGGCAACTGCGAGGGCTATAGTTAACAGTCGAGCAACGTAACGTCTCATATACAAAGTGTCTCTATTTCTACAAAACTGGTATTTGTTTACTAATGTGTTCATTATTCTTATTTTCAGATAAATTACATGGTCTAGATTCTGGAGCTACAATGGCCACAACAGCTGAAGTTGTTGAATTTTTTGATGAACTGTTTGACAGTGTTAATGGCTATCCTGGTGGTGGAAAAAGGAGAAAATTAAGACGAGCTGTAAAGAAGAGTCACTACATCATTCTTTTTGGATTGACGCCATCAAAAAAAATGAATCAGTTAGTTTAAAAACGTTTATACAAATATAAAACCTGTAAATTATCATTTTTATTTTATTATGATTACCTGAACCTCAAAAATAAATCAACTATATGAAGGGGCCATTAAAGTATCGATATCAATGAAAAAGTCGATATAAAAGAACATCACTAGTTATCGATAACAAGATTCCTGCAATCACTATTACACTTATATACATAACTATATCTATATATACTTCTGTCAAAACCCCGATGGCTACAACAGCGCCAAAACGGACCCTTTGGAAACTTCCAAAAAGTCACTGTCGTATCTGTAGCTAGCTACTAATATAGTAATCTGTGCTGTTCAGCACCAGATATTGGTTGTCATTGTGTATTTTAGTGTCTTGGGCACGGCTGTGACAGCTTTAGTTCCAAAGGGTCCGTTTTGGCGCTGGCGTAGCATCACCGGCGCCATGCCGCCATCGCCATCTTGGTTTTGTTATGTCAGTGTTCGTCAAGCACATAACAATTATGTACTTACATTGTCAAAAATCTTCAGAGAATTCTAACCTCTGAGTGTATTTTCCTTAATTTTCTTCGTATTTTACTGAGTTGAGATACACAATTTCCTCTGTAGTTTGAGACAATACTGATTGTGCATGTTAAATGTGCGATTATTCGTCATGGGAATCCGAAAGTGCTGTGTAGGTGGTTGCAATGCAACAGTGAGTTTTCCCAAGAACAATGAACTTAGAAATCTGTGGATGCCTTCCTAGTGCCAACAAATTCCCTCCTCATTGGACTCAGGAAACGTGTCTATGAAAAACAGAAGAAGTTGCATAAGGCGTTCCGCTTAGTGTAGCTGGTGAGTTTTGTTAAACTTTTTAGGTTATGTAAAAGTCGTTTTGTTATAAGTACTCAGATCAAGTAAAAAGAGGACTATTTTGATTACTTGATTTGAGATGTTATAAGTTTTTTTTGTTAAAACTTCAATTAACTAGAAACCAACAGAACGTAAAGAACATATTATAGCGGACATATACAAAAAACATAATTACAGAATGTACCTATAGGGAAAACATAAAATCAACTTCGAAATATTAAAAATAACTGTATTAACTGTATCAAATATGTTTCCAGGGTGGGATGTAATACTTGAACATAATTATTTCAAGACACAAGATGAGGCGGATGTACATGTACTACAACTGGTGTGTATGGTTATCTAAATATAGTCCCATTTATCAGTATTACTTTACTATAAGTATGAGTACAACTCGCTAACCCGTCTTGAGCAAGCATGGTAATCAATGCTCGTGCCTTCTCTGTTGAGAAGAGGCCTTTGCCCAGCAGTGGGTCAGTTATAGGCTGGTTTTATTAAAATGAGTACAACTTTAATAATATGTATTACAGCAATATTTCTCAATTTTTCAGGGTGGTTGGTTGGTTGGTACAGTTGATCATAATTACTCCGAGGAACAAGATGACAGTGTCATAACATCATCAGTTTTGATTGGAACGGCAGGTATAGATATACCTACATACATAAATATCTTCTAATGTTTTAATTTTAATCTAATATAGGAAATAAGAAATTCCTCCACTGTGGCACCCTCAGAAAATATTCTTAGCAGTGTGAGGGCTTCATATTGCCCCATAACTCTTGTCATGTCATCACTTAAAATTGTTTGTTGTGCGTCATGCTGATGGACCTTTTTTTACTTTATTAACGTACATTTCTTAGTTGTTGTGGCAACTGCGAGGGCTATAGTTAACAGTCGAGCAACGTAACGTCTCATATACAAAGTGTCTCTATTTCTACAAAACTGGTATTTGTTTACTAATGTGTTCATTATTCTTATTTTCAGATAAATTACATGGTCTAGATTCTGGAGCTACAATGGCCACAACAGCTGAAGTTGTTGAATTTTTTGATGAACTGTTTGACAGTGTTAATGGCTATCCTGGTGGTGGAAAAAGGAGAAAATTAAGACGAGCTGTAAAGAAGAGTCACTACATCATTCTTTTTGGATTGACGCCATCAAAAAAAATGAATCAGTTAGTTTAAAAACGTTTATACAAATATAAAACCTGTAAATTATCATTTTTATTTTATTATGATTACCTGAACCTCAAAAATAAATCAACTATATGAAGGGGCCATTAAAGTATCGATATCAATGAAAAAGTCGATATAAAAGAACATCACTAGTTATCGATAACAAGATTCCTGCAATCACTATTACACTTATATACATAACTATATCTATATATACTTCTGTCAAAACCCCGATGGCTACAACAGCGCCAAAACGGACCCTTTGGAAACTTCCAAAAAGTCACTGTCGTATCTGTAGCTAGCTACTAATATAGTAATCTGTGGTCTTGGGCATTGCTTAGTGCTTGGATTGTAGACAGATTCGTGCCGTCATAATTATTATGTATTCAAAACGGACTTAATATTTTATAAGTTGGGTTAAAATGGTAAACTTCGTGGGTAACCAGCCAATTGAAATGACGGTCAGTGGGTCGTTGACCGTGTGTGGGTTTTAAACGTGGTCTTTTACTTTTTATTCTTCAGTTCTTGTTACAGTTTCGTTTGCAAATCAAAACTCTTTTTCGACACGTCGTATGTTCTTGGTAAAAAAAATGTGGAATTTGAATCGAAAACATGACATTGACCAAAAAGAGTTGTCCATAGTGTCCAAGCAAAAAAGTATTTCTCAATACTCTCCTTAGATTGGTTTTGTTTCGATTTGGTGGTCATTTAAAGTACAGGTATAGCAGTTGCTCATGTAAAATACTTGTCTCAAGCTGTCTATACTCAAAGCAAAGGAACTCCTAAACTAAAAATTGGTGGAATGAAACTAAACTACTTTTTAATGAATGTTTTTGTTTCAATAGGTATTGATTGTTTGATCTGATGAAGTTTTAAATTTAACTTGATGTAGGTATTCTACATTAGAGACTTTTCTCAAAAGTGCACTAAATATCTTGTTTGAACTATACTGTCTAGCATTGCCCACTGGTAGTTTTTGTTCTTGTCATTAATTTAATTGTTTGTTGAGTAGAATAGAAGTTGGTTTGTTCTTGTAAATAGTTTAAAATGTCAGTAATAAAGCTGGAAAAATATTGAAATAGATAGAAGCAGAGGCACTGCTTAAACATCAGTATTGGCTGTTTCTGCTTGATGACGGAACTGTTGTCCAGTCTATCGCAAATTGTGAAGTTGGACTTTTACTCCAACCAGCTGAGGACGATATGCTATAACCAATCTTGGCCGAATTGCTCTGGAGCGTTTTGATGTTAAAGGCTAATTTACATTCATCCAGTGGCTGGATCCAGGTTCACTAAATTCCAGATTGGCATTGACATTCAGTCCAGTAGACATTCTAACTTTGTTGAGGTGACAATAAGTTTGCAGGAAAAATGAGTTTTTTTTGTCTCAAAAAGTGTAGGCAATTAAAAACTGTTAGTAAACTCTGCCATGCGCGTTGCTGGGTGGGAAAGAACTGTTAAAGAACAAGTAATGAAAGACAATTTGGGTGAGAAAATGGATTAGTAGCAGAGAGGGCTCTGGAGGGTTTGTTTTAATAGGCTTGTTAACTGAAAAAATCTAATTAGTCCGTCACTTAAATTATCAAAAAATATTTGACCCATATTTTTACTTTTGTCACATAAAACAAAATTCCGAAGATACAACGCTTTTAAAATTCCCAATACGTCACTGTTCGGTATGATTCTTATTGAGTACTGACGTCACGAGCCCCACTCCCGAGTTTTGATGCGTTTTATCTTCGTCAATATTCGTTGATTTACAAAAACAAAAAATACGTGTCCATTATTTTCTAATACTCTAACTGACGGACTAAATAGATTTGCAATTTATTGATGGTGGAAACAAGCCTATTATGGACCAACTAAAGACAGAAGATATCAAGGAAAACAGATTGAGTATGACACCAAAAAGTATTGATGAATTGTGCACTGAAGAGCAGCGGTGGCTCAGTGGTGGCGGCCCTGACTTAACAAGCAGTAAGTCGTGGGTTCGAACCCAGACAGGCGCATTACTTTGTGTAATTTATTTCATCACCACTGCTCTCAAAACGGTGAAGGAAAACATTGTGAGGAAAATCGTGAAATCTACCAACACGCACTGGGCCCGCGTGGTGGATTATATAGCCCATACGCAAAATACGCGCTTTGACGTGGATTTGCAGACACCAGCCCATTGTAAAATAAAACGAAGGACTAAATGAATTGTGCACTGAAATCAAAAGCTTCATCAATGACATAACAGTGTCTAGTAATACTTAGAACCATTGGTTCTGTTTCGGATAGTGACATAAAGAACTAACTACTTGTAGTAGGGTCAATGTGGGTAAATGTAAACAGTTTTTAAAATAATCATACCTGTTAGTACTATTTTTATTATAAAATATTAGTGTGTTGGAGTAAAATAATTATATTTGCTTACGGACCTCAGGGATAACTAAGGTAGGGTTTGACATGAAATATAGATATCTAGCCTACTTCAATTTTTTTTTTGTAACATGTTTACATTTGCCCCATATATTTATCAGAAAATACACTTTTTGGGGCAATTGTAAACAGGTTTTTTGATTAACATGCTGTATATTTGAGAAAAATTACCTTTTATTATAAAAACTAGGCTTCTCCAGTAAATATGATACCACAAAAACAATGTATCTTTAGTAGGGGGTAAAATGAAACAAACTGAATAAGTCCCTATTAGGCTTTGTGATGATAGCTGAGGTAAATGGAAATGATTTCTTTTTAATGAGGTAATTGTAAACTATTATCTAATGTCAATACAGAATTGATACTTAATTTAGAGGGGTAAAATAAAACAAGAACATGGCATGGTAATAATAAGACATATTTATTGGTAATTAGATCATGGTTTTTCATAAACATCAACGGGCTTCAGGAATTTATAGAATATTCTTTCGCCTTTAAGGGATATAAGGGGTTCTGCCAAGATACCAATTATATCACTAATGGACACAGAACTTATGTCTTGCTCGTTCAGTGCAAATACTTGTTTAGATGAGTCAATACTTTTCCGTGAGGTGACTAATATTTCGGTGCTATCTTCTTCGTCAATACTATCTACAATACATAAGTATCGAAAAGTCGTCGTAAGTCTTTTTCCTCCCCTAAACTTAACTAAGACAAAATTTCCTTTCATTAGATTTTTGGTATCCTCTGCTATTTCTAAAAAGTTGCATTCCTCTGCAGTTTCACAATCTATGTTGTAGTCGCTATTGTCACTATCGGCATATGATACTGTAATTTGCTCTTCCTCGGACTCGTCTGTTTCACTAACGCTTACTTTTCTTAGCTTCCTTACTTCAAGCCTTGGTTTTTTTCTTTCATTATTCTCCTTGTCATCTTTTTCTTTTACATTGAAGCATTGCGTTCGCTTGCCTTGACCCTTATTCTTACCTGCCTCTTTTATTTTCTGAGGTTTTTTCTTCTTTTCTTCTTCAGCTTTTTTCAATCTTTCTATGACAGCATCACTGGTAAGTACTTCCCCATATGTCGCAACCTTGAGCCTTGGTATAACTACTTTGTTTTTCTTTTCGGGAGTACTTTTTTGTACTTTAAATAATTTATCTAAAGTATCTTTATTTGGTGACATAATATCATCTGAATTTTCTTCAATATTATTTGAAGACGATAAAGCTTTAATAATTTTTGTTTTCACTGTGTCATTTGCACTTGTATCTAGTGTAATCAATTTCAATATTTTATTGAGCAAAGTAGATGAACCTGATGAGTCTGCTTTGTCGCTTAACCCGGAATCTCTACAGACTGTTTTTCCTAAACCAGAGCAATGTGGAGTGCCGGATTTGTTAGTTATTTCTTTTAAAGGTCCACTATTAACTGGATTTTGAAAGCTTGAACTATGTGGCATGACATATTCGTCGATAATCACCCTTTCTGGATGACTATTGTTGGAGTTTTCAAGCACAAAGCAATCTGGAGTAGCATGTTTGTTAATAATTACCTTTGTTGGAACATTATCATCTGTATTTTCAAAGCTTGTATAGTGTGTGATTATTTCGTCTGCTGGAGAGATTTCGCCTGCTGGAGAGATTTCGTTTGCTGTAGATATTTCGTGCTGGTGAGATTTCGTCGATAAATTCCTGAGTTATGTTACTATCATTGTGTTCTTTAAATGTAGAGTCGCTGTATGGTGAAAATACGGTGGTTTCGTTTATTGCTTTTGTTAAATTTTGGTGTATTTCAAGTTCATTCCTATTAAATAATTTGGTTGGGAATTTTGTAGCATCTACTGGAAATACTCCTGTGGTACTGAATCCAGACACAATATTTTTGGCCGTGAATGCCTGTCCCCAGACCTCACCTAAGAGTTCGGTGAATTTCTCTTTGGACAAATGGGCACTACCTTTTCCCATTTGCTTAACACCATGCTGTACTATTTTTTTATCCCAATAAGTCTTTACTGGGCCAAACACACATTTATCTAGAGGTTGAATACGATCTGTCAAGTGGCTGGGGAATTTGACAAGAATGACATTAGATTTTATTGCATCTTCAACTATTCGGACGCTAATGTGGCTGGAATGGCCATCATAAATTAAAATAACTTTTTGAGTCGGCTGGTCATTAGCTTGCCGAATGTTATTCACAAATGGTATAAACCCATTTATGAGCCAGTTGTGGAAAGTAGGTTCTTCCATCCAGCCATTCTTTGTTGCTCCATATAATGTTCCGGGATATGCCTTTTCAGAAACCCATCTTGCTTGTACAGCGGCTTCTTTAAACACTATACACGGGGGCAAAAATGTTCCATCTGCAGCTACGCATGCCAACACACTAGTAGATTCACGACCAGATCCGCCAGTAACGCGGGAGAGAGCCATTCCTTTTTCTCCAATTGCTCTAAGCTTGCATGGATCGTTGTGAAACCCGCTTTCATCGGCGTTAAAAATATACCTCGGCTTATCTGTGAGATTGTTTTCGTTGACTTCTTTTGACAACATATCATAAAAATCGTAAACAACATGAGGCCTCCTTGCGTCAGTTCGAGCTTTTTGTAGAAGTTCGGGTTTTTTTAATGAAAGACTGGGGTGTCTTTTCATGAAGTTCTGGTATCAGCAATCTCCTGGTATGTTATTTTTAAAGGGTGTTTTTATTTTAAGTTTGGTTACGTATTCTCCAACTAATAGCTTGAGTTCTTCTTTGTGACACGGGTGTCCCATTCTTGCTCTTGTTTTGAGGCAATTAACAAGATGGTATTCGACCCGATCCGGTAAAGCTTTAGAAACCCCCCCACCCATTTTATCTAGTGACACTTTTCGACCTTTTATTCGATGAAATATAACAGCAGTGGGTATTCCATAGTATGCACTAGGTTCTCTAAATGTCTTCCGTTTATTTGCGACATCATCAACTGCTCGTCTAACATCTTCCAAAGTATACCGGGGTGGTTCCTTCTTCTTTACGTAAGTTCTAGGCATAGTGTCACTGAAAATAAAACGTTTACAATTACCTACCCACCACCATAAAATAATAGGGTCAATCAGGGTAATTGTAAACGTTTTTGAAAAATACTGCATGAACAAATAATCTTTCGGCTTTGTAAAAAAAAATATTGGCATTTATAAAAGAGGGAGTTAATTACTTTGATTGTATAGTAATTTATCTAAAAACTGCAATATCAGCCATTTAAACTGCGTCATTAGCGGTTTCGAAAATGAGGTGTTTACATTTTACCCTGACTTTATAACAAAAAATGTTATTTTGGGGTAAATGTGAACTGCTAAAGTAAGTCTACGTGATAAGCATTATAATTCCGCTAACTCGTTTTCACTGTTTAGAGTCTCGTATATACATAAGGTTTTGATCTAAGCGTCTAGCAATATCTAGGGGTAAATGTAAACAAATTATCTAGCTTCGTTATTTTGCATTGACTAAATTACGGGGTGATTGGAAACATATAATTGTTTTACGGGAAATTGTAAACTAATTAATGAAACCTATACATTTTCAAAGGGGGTAAAAGAAAACAAAATTTAAAGAAGTGCTGGTTATTAATAATTTTTAAATCAACTGCTACCATCTTATACATAATGACCTAGTAGTCAAAATAAAAATAATCTTCATCATCGAGGAATACAAACTCTGTTCCCTTCCCATTCAAATTAAACAAATTTACGTTTTTCACAATCATAGTCGCTGGTATAGTGTCGATATCTTTGTTTGTGGCAAGAAATCTCATATTATCATTTCTACCTACTTTTTAAAAAAACGAGACAGTGTACACAGGATATATACTGTCGCGTTTTTTGGTCTTCGACACTACTTTACCGACGAAATAATCTACTTTTTTTTTTAAAACGTATCTTACGAGGACTGTATCGTTTTCTTGATACTCTGCTAACTCCGCAACAGCAATCTCATTTGTGTTACTGCACCCAGCTAAAGGGGATGCACGAGATTTGCCTGAATCATTTAAAGTATTATCATTTTCGGCGGGAGCAAGAGTGAGCGGTGACTCAGAAATTGTTACATCTGACACTACTTCATCAATATCTGAGTCACTATGAATGCTCATGTCTACTTCGCTGTTACTACTATCATCTGAATCTATTTTTCGTCTTTTGTTTGTCATTTTTATTTGTTTTTTCGTCTTAGTCTGTGTATTCCCTTTTCTTTTTAACCGACTTCCGTGATTGCTGTTATCGCTTGTAGGTTTATTGTTTATACAACATCATGACGTAATATCACGCCTGTATGCTCTGAGGGGATACGCAGATGTGTACAATATTCCCAGATTTCGACAGTTAGGTGTATTAAGTCCCATTTATTGGGGATAAGCCTATTACCTTGACATGTTTTGTTTTTTTTATTGGCAAGGGTACTTCAAGGGTATTTTGTTGAGAATTTGGTTAGATTCTGATTATGGGATCCATGACAAAGGAACGGAACTCTTCAATTCTTAGAAGCAAATTAACGATACTCGGCCAAATCTTTTAAAGGCTATCCGGATATTTGAGTCACGCACCATAACGTCGTTATTAACCGACTTCAAAAAGGAGGAGGTTCTCAATTCAATGTTCCCCGATTACTCGAATATGACTGGACCGAATTTGTTTTTTAATTGTTTGAAAGGGTATACTTCCCAGAAGGTCCCATAATCATCAAGTCAGGATCCTGATAATGGGATCCTGGAGAAATAGAGAGAACTCTTCAAATTTTATAGGCACACCAGAAGCGATTTGGGTAGTTTTAGAAAGAGTACTTTCTCGGAGTGATCCCATTTAAATTTGGTAACGATTAGATAAAGAAATTCGGAGAAAGGCAACGGAACTCCTCATTAAATGTAGCAAATTTGTGTCTCTTACTGGGATTGCTGAAATCTCATGTCTGTCTATTGTTTACACCAGTTCATAACAAAAAATCACGCTGGTACGCTGTGAAAACCCTATACACATGTGAACCACTAAAAAGTGAAAAATAAAAACTTTTTTGCAAAAAATAAAACCGACTTCACACAAAAAAGTGAAAAATAACTTTAGCTTCAGAAGTCGGTGACAAAAAAACTAAATCAATCAAATGAAGGTCACCGACTTCTGAAGCTAAAGTTATTTTTCACTTTTTTGTGTGAAGTCGGTTTTATTTTTTGCAAAAAAGTTTTTTTCTCTGCTTGTTTACAGTTGGTTCTGTATTTTCTTTTTGTATATTCTTGCATTTTTTCTGAGTTTGATTATTTTTCTTCTGATTTTTTTTATTTTCTGCTTCTTTAAGTCTTTCTTTTACTTCTTGGCTAGTTAAAACTTCTCCAAAAGCGCTCTGCTTTAATCGTGGTATTACTACTTTCTTTTCCTTTTCGGGAGTGGTACTGACCCCAAATAACTTTTCCAGTGCTTGTTTATTTGGTGATTGGGTCGTTTCTTGTTCTTCATTCATCACTGATAATAAAATAGCATTGACTACCTTCGTTTTTGTATGTTGGTCTGTTTGTGAATCTAGTGATATTTGCTTTAAAATGCTATTTAGCAAAGTTGAAGATAGTGTGGAGTTGGATTTCTCAGTAATCTGCTGCTGCTCTTTCTTTTTATTAATGTCTCTTGTCTCTACATTTTGATCGTCAATTAGGTGTTCGAGTTGTTGTATCTCTACTTCGTCCTGATTTGTCATTTCAAGTTCTGTGTCCTGTATTATCTCTGCTTCTATTGGATGCCCTATAATTTGGGTTTTATCTATTCCAGTCCGTATTATGCTTACTGTATTCTCATCAATGTTTTCGTGCATTTGCATTTGATGCATTGATGTCTCTTGTAAATCTGTTTTAGTTATATCACTGATATTGTCTGTAGTAAGTCGCCTCAAATCTAGTTGAAATAATTCTTCCTGATACTCTTCTTCAGTTTGTTCAACAGTGTTGTTCTCTTCATTGTTCAACAGACCGCTGTATAATTTTAAATCATTGTTGTTGAATAGGTTTTTGGGGAATTTTGATGGATTTACAGGATAAAGGCCTGTAGTAGTGAACCCTGATATTATATTTTGCGGCTTGAAAGCAGTTGTATAGACCTCACCTAACAATTCTCCAAATTGTGCTCGTGACAATCTGCCTGTTCCTTTTCCCATTTGTTGGACTCCATGTTCGACTAATTTCTTCTCCCAAGCCTTTTTTACTGGTCCAAACACGCATTTGTCAAGGGGTTGAATCCTATCAGTCATGTGGCTTGGGAACTTCATTAGTACAATTTTAGCCTTATCAGCTTCTTCGATAATTCGAACACTTATGTGGCTGGCATGTCCGTCATACAGCAATAAGGCTGTTTGGTGTGGTTCATTTCGTTCTTCACGTAATCTGGTTATATATGGTATGAAAGATTTCATCAACCAGTTAAAAAAAACTGCTTCTTCCATCCATCCATTTTTGGAAGCTGCGTACAATGTACCAGGATAGGATTTTTCTGATGTCCATCGTGCTTGCACAGCAGCCCCTTTAAATACAATAACGGGTGGCAAAACCCTTCCATCGGCAGATACACATGCAAGTACTGTCGTTGATTCCCTTCCAGATCCTCCAGACACACGATAAAGAGCTTTACCTTTGTGACCGATAGCCCGTAATTTACTGGGATCATTCAGCAGAAATGTCCAAACGCCTAGGAAAAAGTTCATAGCAATATGTCATTTGTTTGCAGTTTTTTATACCTATTGACGTAGGAGTTACCCGAATATATTTTCGGGATTGTAAAGATGTTACAACTTCTTGACACTTTTTTCATATGAAATACTAATATTCACCTGTTCAGCATAACTTATTGCAAGGTTCCATGTTTATTTATTACGGGGGCCGCGCCCATACTTCCATTTAGCAATGTCCTTTTGTTTCCTGGATCGTTGAACATGTTATATAATAATTCGGCTTGGTAGCAATTTTCACGAGTTCTCATTAATTGAAAGTGTAATTTTAGTTCTATCCATTGACTTAAGATTCTAGTTACCGCGGGTTCAATTGACAGCCATCCTGTATCACAAGCTTTTAAGATCTTAAGGGGGTCCTCTCCACAGTTTATCGCTTCATATACAGGGTGGGCCAGAAAGTTTTGCGAATTTGAAAAAATCATAATAAAAAAACTAAATGCAATTTATACACAAATTTTTATTCCAACTCAAGTAGACATCTAGGAAATTCATTTCTTAAAGATAACATCATCCAGGTGTGCACCATCGCGCTGCGAACACTCCTCGAATCTGAACCTCAAATTGGTAAAAACTCGCTCGCACATTGCGCGGGGAATAGCTGCCATTTCTTCACGGATATTGGCCTTCAACTGGTTAATCGTGGCTGGGTTATTGGAGTAAACCCTACTTTTTAGGTATCCCCACAAAAAAAAGTCCGGTGGCGTTAGATCCGGACTTCTAGGCGGCCATGCAATGTCACCTCGGCGCGATATCAGTTTTCCATCAAACATCTCGTTTATGACCGCCAAAGAGGCATTAGATGTATGGCATGTCGCACCATCTTGTTGAAACCACGTCGCACGATTGTAGCCTCCAAATTGTTGCAGTTGCGGAAAGAAAAAATCCCTTAACATGGCTACGTATCGGTCAGAATTTACAGTGACAGATTGCCCTTGCTGATTTTCAAAGAAATAGGGTCCGATGATTCCGTGCGCTGATATGGCTGCCCAAACGGTTACTTTTGGCGAATGCAGAGGCTTTTGATGTTTTGCACGTGGGTTCTCTGCAGACCAGTAACGGCAATTCTGCTTATTGACATGTCCATTTAAGTGAAAATGGGCTTCGTCGGAGAACAAAATGTTGTTGAAACTCCGAAAGCGTTCCAACATTCATACGTCGTACGCTATTGCTACAGACAAAACGTTGTTATTTTTGCTCCTCACATTTTAAATGAATAAAGTGGTAAAAAGTTGAAATTTTATCAATAATATTCAGTTTTCTTAGAGCCAGTGAAGTGTCCGATCGAACTGTGAAATTTTTATGGTGATCCGCTCGGGTGGAGCAAAGTTATCACATCAATAATCTATCGATAAAAAATCTTAAATTTGAAAAGTGTATTAACGAACTTTGTCCTGACCTACGACAACCCGCCAGGCACTCGATACCTCCCGCGCTAACCACCGCTGTCCCCGTTGTCGCCTGCGCATACTTCGTCGTCCCGCGTATAGAGATCACAACTTTCGACACTACAAGTAAAGTAACTTTGGCGGCACGGTTTAAGAAGCTACACCTAATCACCGCCGTGGTCGCTGGTTCGAGCCTCAACAAATACATAAACTTTTTTTAACTTGTTTAAAATTGTCTAGTACCTATTGGTCAGACAAAACCCGCTAAAAATGGATCTTGATAGCAAACTCTCTCATTCTGATTCTGATTTATGTAAGGTGCTTGAATCTAATGGCGAAAAAAATATAGCTGTGCGCGGCAAGCGTAAACAACCAGAGAGCGAATTTACGCAGGCGCTTAATAAACTGTCGCTAGACTTCAAAAACACTCTGACAGAGTGGCGCAAGGAGCTCGATGCACGAATGAGTACTATTTCTGATAACGTTCTGAATATTAAAGGTGACATTGCTGCTATTACTATGGTGACATCGGAAATTAGAAATGAAATTTCGACTATTCGGTCGGAGCAGTCTCGGCTTACGAATAAACTAACGGAACTTGATGGAAAGTACAATTGCTTGTCAAATGACTTGGCTGATGTACGGACCAACATTCAATTGTTGTCTGATGAACAGACCGATTTAAGAACGCGCATTGAAAGGAAGGAGCATGACACAAAGAGCTTAATCGATGAACTCATGTTAAAAATGGACTACTTAGACCAAAATGCTAGGCAATGCAACTTGGAGCTGTGTAATGTGCCCGAAAGACGCCATGAGAATCTGCTGTCGATAATGGAAAAATTAGGCTCTAAAATCAATTTCAATATAAACATCAAGGATATCATCGCGATACATCGGGTTCCTCATGCACACCAGGATAGTAACAAACCCAAAAACATTGTCGTGAAATTGCCCTCACGTATATTGCGAGACAATTTTCTCAGCGCCTATCGTCTATGTAAGGGCCTGACGTCCGACCAACTGGATATCTCAGGAGCTCCATTTCGCATATACTCGTATGTGCATGAACATATCACGTTAAAAAGAAAACAATTATTTCGTGAATGTAAGAATGTCGCTGCATTACATAATTTTAAATTTGTGTGGGTTAAGCATGGCACTATACTTGTCCGTGAAAAGGAACAATCGAAGTCATTTGCCATTCGGTCACACCAAGATCTCAGTAAAATTAAACCAGGGGCTGCTGCCACTAGGGACGACCCTATCACTAGAGATGAGTAATGAACTTTATAATGTAGTGTTTATTTGCTTTTCAATTATGTGCTTTTTAGTTGTATCCATCTTGAATGATGATAACATGGATATTTCTTGTTTGCCTAATGTATACGTTTTCATATATGTTGTAGTTTTACGGTATACTGTTTTCAAGCTTTCCGAAACTTACATTTGCTTTTTCAATTTTATACTATTTGTGCATCATCTACACTTGCTATTATATGTAAAAGGGAATTTTAACAATTTTACTTTATTCTTATTGCAAATTTTAATGATATTTGACCTCAGTTTGTGCATCTTGAAAGTGTCTATTTATCATTATCAGACAAGAGATGCTTATGTACTTGCTCGAACTTATTCGATATTACTGCTCCGATTATACACCTGTGATTATGGCTGATAAGTTAATGATATACTATCAAAATTGTAGGGGGCTTCGCACCAAACTGCATGTTCTATTTATGAATATTTTATCCAATTGCTACGACATCATAATACTCACGGAGACTTGGTTAACCCCTGAAATACTCGACTCAGAGTTTATTGATCAACGGTATTCTGTATATAGATGTGATCGGGATCGCAAGGCTACTCAAAAGAAGGATGGTGGTGGTACCCTAATAGCGATACTGAAGGGACTGGGTTCTGTCTCAATTGAGTCCCCTATCTTACTAAACCAGTACGTTGAGCATGTCATTTTGCGTATCCCGAGCGCAACGAGAGGAAAGTACGATGTCATATGCTCAGCATACATTCCACCAAAAACCCCCGAGAGTGTTTATGTTGCATATTTGGAGCTTTTGCAAGCGGTTGTTGAGAGTGGAAGTGTTCAAAATTTCTATCTGTTTGGTGATTACAATCTCCCCGACATTAATTGGTTAGCTGCTAGCAGTTCATGTTCTACCATCGATTTAAATAACATCAACTCTCCAATTTGTAGACAAATAAGTATCTTTATGTCCATATTGAATGCCTATCAGTATAATAATATAAAAAATTCGACTGGAAAGATTTTGGATCTGGTGATCAGTAATAATGAGTGTTCTGTTGTAACACCCACTGATACACTATTAACCTCAGACCCTTATCACCCACCCCTATGTATATTGGCTTCTTTCAATTTAGGTAATCGAGCCATGATACGTAAATCCATACAGAGGTACAATTACTATAAGGCGAATTACGAAGAAATCAATGGTGATTTGGCCGAAGTTAACTGGGACGAATTACTACAAGGGCAGTCTGCAGAAGATGCGGTAAATACATTTTATGAAATAATTTTCAGAGTTATTAAGGCTCACGTTCCCTTAACATCGGTCAAGTCGTCTAAATATCCGGTCTGGTTTTCACCATCATTGATACATATATTTAAAAATAAAGCTAAGGCGTGGTGTAAATGGAAGGTGTATCAAAATTTATCAGATTACGAACAATTTTCACTGTATAGGTCGAGATTTCATACTGAATCTAAAACATGTTATAGTTTATACATGAAGTCAGTTGAGGATAGCATAAAAGTTAACACTAAATATTTCTGGACTTTTATATCTAACCGTAAATCCACAGCTTCCATTCCTTCAACTATGCATTACGAGGGACAATCTTCCAACAATCCAGACGAAATCTGTAATCTCTTTTTGAACTTCTTCAATTCTGTTTATGAGCCTTCCACTCTCAACGATGTGCAGCAGCAGACATCCGATGATGCTAAGAATAGTCGTCTCATTAGCAACATTGTGATCAGTGTTGAACAAGTACATAGTGCATTGAAATCCTTGGATTGTTCTAAAGGCCCAGGACCCGATGGTATACCACCACTTTTTTTTAAAAATACCGCTGACACTTTAAGTCTCCCACTATATATTATTTATAATAAATGTTTGAGCCAAGGAATTTTCCCAGAAGTTTGGAAACGAGCTAATGTCACCCCTGTCCATAAATCTGGTCCAAAACATGAAGTTGAGAACTACCGTCCTATTTCCATTTTGCCAATCTTGTCAAAGGTTTTCGAGAGACTTGTCCACAATCAGCTGTATCCGATTATGCATGATCAGATCATTAAGCAACAGCATGGGTTCGTCAAGAAAAGATCTACAACTACTAACTTAATTGAATACACCGATTATTTATTTAATAATTTAGACAGACGTGTACAGGTAGACTCTATTTATACTGATTTCCGTAAAGCCTTTGACAAGGTCGATCATAAATTACTTTTATACAAATTAGCATTTAACGGCATTCGTGGGGATTTGTTTCGTTGGTTCACTTCCTATGTTACAAATAGAACGCAAAAAGTGGTAGTTAATGGTTTCCATTCCAAATCCATAACTGTTTCATCAGGGGTGCCTCAAGGTTCGATTCTGGGTCCTTTGTTATTTATTATATTTATTAATGATATTGACATGTGCTTTCTTAACTCTAATTTCTTGCTTTACGCGGATGACCTTAAAGTCTTTAGACCCATCAAAACAATGCTTGACTGTCAACTGCTTCAACAAGACCTCAATCGTCTTGCAGATTATTGCACTAAAAACAAACTCCAACTTAGTATTTCTAAATGTTGTTGTATTAGTTTTACTAAAAATAAAAATGTATTTAAATATCCCTATGCAATACACAATGTAACTCTGGCAAGGGAGACTTGTATCCGCGACCTAGGAATATTACTTGACAACAAACTGCACTTGGATGCACATGTTAATAAAATTGTTAATAATGCATATCGCATGTACGGCTTTGTGATGAGATCGGCCACAGAATTTAAGCACCCTAGTACATATTTATATCTGTATCGATCATTAGTTAGGTCTCAATTAGAATATGCAGTACCTGTGTGGAACCCCTACTACAATAAATACATCGAGTGTATAGAAAGCATTCAACGTAAATTTTTAAAGTCTATGCATTATCGCTGCTTTAAGAGTTGCTATCTCCCTTATAGTGAGTTACTTAAAAAATTTAATCTGCTTTCTTTGAGTTCAAGGCGTACATTTCTTGAAACTACATTTTTATATGACTTATGCAATAACTCGTATGATTGTTTAGACATTAGTAACAAGTTGTGTTATATAGTTCCCAGAACATGCCGGGGACGCGAGGTGCGCGCACGACCTGTATTTGCTACTACTACCAGTCGTACAAACGCCGGCTTGCGTGCTCCTCTTCGTCGCCTTGCGAGCAATTTTAATAAGAATTTCTGCAGTTTGGATCTGTTTGCTTTACCGCAAGGAAAGTTTAGACTCATGTTACTTAACATATTGAAAAATTAGTATTACATTGTTGTTGTTCCACCTTTGCGGCACTATTGGCTTTAGGTTATGTATTGTTGATACTTTACTACTATCACTGTTCTTATTTTTATTGTTTACAACGCTAATCTTAAAATTTAACAAATTGTCTCATTGTGTATCTGTGGAGAACGTGGTTGATTTCACATTTGTATCATTTTTGTACCTTATCTTTTTTTAATTCTTAATGTGTAATTGTTTGTTTTCCCAAATAAATAAAATAAAATAAAATAAAACATTGTTTGAACAAAATCTCGTCGTAAAATTGGATCATTTGGCTTTAATTCCTGCACAAGTTGAACTTTATACGGGTGCAATTTCAGATCTTTCAACAAAATGCGACGCAAAGATGTTCTGGATACCACAAGTTCGGCTGATCGCTTGCGAGTCGATAGACCAGGATTACGTTGAACTGAAGCTCTAACTTGTTCAATAGTGTCATCCGTTCTTGTTGACCTTGGGCGTCCCACAGGCTTCTGATTGAGAGTCGAACCAGTATCTTCAAACTTTCTGACCCACGACCGGATCACACTTTCCTTCGGACACTGATTTAGGTCATGTAATCGAAACTGACGACGAAATAAACGCCGAACAATAGCGCACGAATCGCCATTTTTGTAATAATTTTTAACGCAGAAAGCACGTTGCGCTCCGGTAAAGTGATCCATCGCGACTAAATTTCCGAGAACCGAGCTTCTCAACCCCACCACCCGCGCAGCCCCCTCTCATAAGGTTCAAACGCAAGAGTGTTTTTAAAATCGTACGCCTTTCTGGCCCACCCCGTATTTTTATATTCGTTTTTTCGTTTCGGTGAAAGCTTGAACCAATTGTGAGTTTCTCTTATCATAAATTCAATATTTCTTGGTATAATCTCACATGACGCATGTGACACTGCCAATTGAATCGAATGGCAGACACATCTTATCAACACTAGATTGGGTAAAGCATACCTTTCCTACAATATTTTATGGACACCTGCGTTTACTCCAGTCATAACCGAAGCATTATCTGTTCCGATTCCAATTAACTTGCTTTTATCAAGTTTAAAAGCTTCAAGTTGTGCAGTTAACGCCGAAACTATTCCTTCGGCATCTGCAGATTCCAATTCAACCAGCCCTAAGAATGTGGAAACTATTTCGTTGCGACTGCTGCTAAAATATTTATCAACAATACCGAGATATTTTCGAACAGAAACATCAGTAGATTCATCTATAATCAAGCTATACGAATTATCACCTATATAATTTCTTAAAGAATCTTTAAAATGAGGTGCTAATACTTCCTTAATTATTGCTGTACATTTCGTTCGGTGCAATTTCATTTCTGTAGTAGGCTTAGAATCCGAAAATTTATTCTTACATAATTCGGTAAGGTGATCAATTGCTTGTATAGCTGTGTGTTCTGCAACATACATTGTGAGAGCACCTTCAGCCTCAACACAGAGCTTATCGACGGGTTTTTGCAGCATTGAAGAGATTTGTGTTTGTTTTTGTCCAAGAAAGGTTTCGCCTGCTTCTTGTGATGAACTGAATCACAATGTCTCTGGATATCGCTTAATTTCGCAAGAAAATCCTTCCTACAATACAAACACATTGCCCCTGTATCATCTCCAGGCACAGGTTTCAACCATTGTTTAAAGTTGGGCGATTTCTCCCATTCGACTTTATATCTTTGTTTGTACACAGTTTTTTTTGATAATGGTACATCCATTCCAAAAGAGTTAACCAACACAACACTATGAAACACTCACAAGAGTAACTAATAAAATCAGTGCTTAAAACGTTATTTCTAAACTTGAACTTCAGTGCGTTCACATAGACAGAATGAAAATGAAAGAAGCAAAGTCAATCAACCAAACATGAAACAAACCGTACTTAATGTTCATGGATTCCCCGTGCTCTATAAGACAATAGAGCTATTGCCATATTAAAAATTTAAAACCCTGCTGGCATAGAGCACAAAATTGAACATAGACAATAATTTTATCACAGCGCTAAAATGGCAGCACTGATTTGGACCCAGACTGACGTCTACAACGGAAATTCACAATTCTGCAAATTGACAATTCGTTTTACTTAAAATGGTAATTTGGAAAATGAATTACTTATATTTATTAATTCTAAATTTAAGGTAATACATCTTGATTAATACGTTGCCGTATCTAGGGAATGCAAATCCGTCCAGTTTCAAAATCCGGATTTTAAGGAACGGATTTTTGGTTTAATCCGGATTATCCGGATTTTACGGATTTTTCATGAAAATAAACAAATCTGCCCATATTCGTTTATTAATACGATTTTTCTTATTTTTGTGTGAATGGGTTAAAATATAAACTCAGGAAAATCAAATCATATGATTTTTTAAACTTTTGTTACTTGAAATAATTCAAATTCAATACCTTGGTTGGTTTCGTTTTATAACCATTATATTCTTTGTAAACTTATGTTTACATTTGAATCAACGTTGACAGCACTGAATATGCTTGTAAGCGGCCTCCAAGTGAAATATCAGTTTCAGGCTTTCGGCTGATGAGCAAATTTTCGAATATTCACGCGAAAATGTAGCCCACGAGTAACAATATTTTATTATATAGAAAATCCGGATTCGGTTTTCAAATCCGGATTTGAAAGTCGAGTAAAAATGTGGCGAAGTCCGGATTTTTCGGATCACGGATAATCCGGATTGCATTCCCTAGCCGTATCCCATACACACACATGACCCAATTGTTTGTGTTAATATACTTTCAATAAAGTTATTGATTTTTAAGTGTGACTATACAATTACTGAGCGCTACCTGTATGACTTGACGGCTGCGTGGAATGAAACGCGACAAGTTCTAAAATAACATTATTTTTTGATGTCAAATGAGAGTTTTAATAAATCCTATAACCATTGTTATATTTGGATTGTATGTTTTATGAGGATTCCAAAGATGGTTTTATGACCTGAATCTGTGCCGTAGACAATGAATAATCTGCATGTCAATGTCGCCGACATTGGTTAGTGTTCATATGATTACTAGATATTTACAGCATCTCAATTCTAAGCAAATACTGTTTTGAGCTACCTGACACCTAACCGTCTCATGTATGATGCTGGTTATCCATTCTCTAACGTGTTTCGGATTCATAGGTTTCATTGTCAAAATAACCTCGAAATGTTGTTGACCAAGGTTATTTGTTCTGTTGAAAAAACTAGTAGCAGCTTATACAACATGTCCCAAAATTCAACGATAAGCCAGCACCGGAGGATAGACCTGCCCATGACTACTCGGGGAAAAAAAGAAAAAAAATATATATCTCTTTTTTTTTGAAGTTATAAAAAAAAAGAAGAAATTCTTAAAAAAGTGAGACCTTTTATGATATTTTTCACTACCATGACCACACTTTTTTAAATATTTCTGTTATTTTTTTTTATAGGCAACCTGAATAGCACTGCTATCTACCACAATTCTTAAAAAATCCAGAATACCTCTAGTTTTTTCACGTAAATTAATGAAACTTAATTTATTCCCTAAATTTTTTGAAGATTTTTACTTTTAATCAACTTTAACTCATCGTGGTGTAAAAAAAAAGTATGAACACTACTATGGCAAGTTTTTTTATAAATTGACGCAACTAATCAAGATTCCAAAATGGTATAATACTCTAGGAAAATCAACCACAAAAAAATAATATCCATACTAGTTCAAAACAAGAACCAAATTCCTTAAATTATAGTTGACAGTAATCACTTTCACTGCGTGCCCAAAATGGGTTCTTGTTACAATTTCTAGGAATTTGAGTGGGGCATACATACCTTAGAAGTTAGAGAGAGATAGATAGATAGAGATATTTACGTTAAAAAGAGACAACAACAGGGCAGGTAGTGGGTTCTTGTTACAATTTCTAGGAATTTGAATGGGGCATACATACCTTAGAAGTTAGAGAGAGATAGATAGACAGAGATATTTACGTTAAAAAGAGACAACAACAGGGCAGGTAGAGAAGCTGTTATTATTCTCAGAGCAAGTCAGTTCAGTACGCTCTGCTCCTTTGTTTACTGCGCACCGTTCCGTATTCAACTGACGTGGCTCTCCGTACTGAACTGACTTGCTCTGAGAATAATAACAGCTTCTCTACCTGCCCTGTTGTTGTCTCTTTTTAACGTAAATATCTCTGTCTATCTATCTCTCTCTAACTTCTAAGGTATGTATGCCCCACTCAAATTCCTAGAAATTGTAACAAGAACCCATTTTGGGCACGCAGTGAAAGTGATTACTGTCAACTATAATTTAAGGAATTTGGTTCTTGTTTTGAACTAGTATGGATATTATTTTTTTGTGGTTGATTTTCCTAGAGTATTATACCATTTTGGAATCTTGATTAGTTGCGTCAATTTATAAAAAAACTTGCCATAGTAGTGTTCATACTTTTTTTTTACACCACGATGAGTTAAAGTTGATTAAAAGTAAAAATCTTCAAAAAATTTAGGGAATAAATTAAGTTTCATTAATTTACGTGAAAAAACTAGAGGTATTCTGGATTTTTTAAGAATTGTGGTAGATAGCAGTGCTATTCAGGTTGCCTATAAAAAAAAATAACAGAAATATTTAAAAAAGTGTGGTCATGGTAGTGAAAAATATCATAAAAGGTCTCACTTTTTTAAGAATTTCTTCTTTTTTTTTATAACTTCAAAAAAAAAGAGATATATATTTTTTTTCTTTTTTTCCCCGAGTAGTCATGGGCAGGTCTATCCTCCGGTGCTGGCTTATCGTTGAATTTTGGGACATGTTGTATAATATATCTGCTACAATACCCCCCTTCGCGGAAAAAGGCTAACCCCGTTAGCCGACACAGCCGGTTTAACCGAGTGAAAAAAAAAAGTTTTTTATAGTATATGAAAAGTTTTTCTAAATGCACTGTTCAACACTGGAATCTGTATGGATTGTGTTGAACAATGCAAGTTATAGTGCTATGGTGAGTATTGTAAAACTATGAAAATATGAACTAATTGTTCTATTAAAATGTAAGCTACCTTATGGTTTAGTACCTAATTATAAGTATGCTTACTAAACTTTTGTCTTAAAAGTCATTGACCTAACAAGTATTTGTTGTTGGTCTACTATTAACTACATGCTTATGAACTATTGACCATGGCCTATAAACTATGAGTGCACTACCTATGAAGTAAGAACTATGAATGACCAATGAATTGGTTTACTAAAATGAGCTAAAGCTAAAATAATACTAATACTAACTATAGTAACTGAACTGCTAGTGTTATTGTTTACTAAGTGTCTCCTAATATTAAATGTTGATGATCTATGTATCTAAGTGACAATGTTTTATGTACAGAATATAGTACAGATTTAGCATGTCACTGGAATGACTGCCAATGCTTTTGATGAATATGAGTCGTCACCCAATTCATTTGTAAGCGTACAAATTGTAAAAATGTTTGAGGGAAAAAATTTCTAACTCAATGTCTTATAAAGTTTTTTTCATTTGTTTTGTAAAAAATACTGATCTGTTTTTGAAAAAACAAAGGGGATCAGGGTCGTCGAGAGCCACTGATACCGTAACAATTCAGTGTAGTGACAAAATAGTCACTTTCAAGAAAAAAAAGTTTTTGATCAAAATTGGTTCCCAAAAAAAAATCTTATTTTCAATTGTTTTGAAAAAAGTACTGAACTGATTTTGAAAATACAAATGGGATTAGGGTCGTAGAGAGCCACTGATACCGAAGCAATTCAGTGTAGTGACAAAAATAGTCACTTGAAATAAAATGTTTATTTTGACCAAAATACCCCATATAAAAACTTATTTCCTATTGTTTTGGGAAAAGTCCTGAACTGATTTCGTTAAAACAAACGTGATCAGGGTCATGGGGCACCACTGATACAAGAACAATTCAGTTTAGTGAAAAAAAGTTTACATCAAAAAAAAAATATATTTTCTACCAAAAATGTGCAAATGCTGCATTTTTTAAGCGGTCTCTAAACTAAGCATAAATAACTACACCCTTTTTATGGCACTTTTATTATGCCCTTGACGTGATACTTCCCTATAGTTTTTGTGTTTATTTCCTCTAATTGGTAAACAACATCGGATAGTTTGTCGACTATTTTACATTTGACAAACCTTGGTGCTAATTTTGCTGAGAAAAACTTTGCTGCATTTGACTGTACAAAGTTACGCCTCCAAACGATATCACCAACTTTTAGCCTGAGCTCTCGGTGTCGTAGGTTATATCTGCTCGCATTCTGTTTGTACGCTTTGGTCAATGTACAGCTTACACGTTGGAAAATATCTTCAAGTTCATTTAAGGAATCTGCTTTTTCGTTCCTATTGGCGAGTTGAATATCATCAATCGAATGTGGTGCGTTGCCCCCCAAGGTGTGCAAGGCACCGTCAGAGATGATTTCACGACCTCTGGCCAAAAAATATGGTGTGTATCCTGTAGCTAGATTTATGGAAGTGTTGAAAAATTGCTGAATTTGAGGAAGGAACCTAGACCAATTTCTCTGGTCTTCCTCTACTAACATAGCTAAGCAAGTTTGAACGGTTTGATTATAGCGTTCCACAGTGTTTGGTTGTGGTGCATAATATGCGTTATAATTAACTTTTGGAATTGAATATTTTGTTCAAAAGTTTTTAAATTCATTACTTTCATTAATTAGTTTGCAAATCCTGCGATGTGACTACTGAGTCTCTAATTTGTCTATAATAGTCTAGTGCTTTACCGCCCAATAAATCTGAAAATCATTTGACAATTTTATGTTCTGGTATGTCTCTAGTGCGCATGCAGTCATCAATTCGCAAGAAAAAATCCACTATACTTGAGTCGCCGGTGAACTTTAATTTCCAAGATCTGAAATTGTCATCGCGTACTACATAAGTTATGGCATTCGAGTCGACTGCTGGTACCGTTTGACTATGTGAAGGTTGGTAAATGTGTTTTGTGTCATGGGATGCGGTTGACATTGGTTGCTGTAATCCTTCCTTCCATCCTTCTGATCACAGCGGTCAGACCGTTGCTTTCGCGTCCAATATACAATTGCAAAAAATTCAGATACAAACTAGACAAATGACACCAAGCAATTTAGACAAAGAACACCGGCCCTACAATTGCTGATGAAATTATAAAGCGTCTACAAACGTCACCGTTATAGATACCGACGAAATAATTAACTAAGATTTATCAAATCAAGCTTAAGGCCTATCGAAGTCAGGAAAAAAAATCGTAATAATTAAAAGCTTGATTGACTAGAATAATGATGATAAGAAATAATCATGGCTTAGTTTTTTTCTTTCTGGCTTGACTTCATGACTTTTGGCTAAGCTATACTTTTAATAGTTAGAGAGCCCATGACACTCCCAGGCGAAATATAAATAATTCGTAACGTTATTAATAGGGGAACACGAAATGGCGATGCTACAATGCAAAAAGCCTGGCGAACAAAACGATTTCTAGTATGATATGACTCCCAAGTTTCGTAAAATTATTCATACGTGACCGTGGCACGCGTATTCAATCAGTATAAATCGAAAGGAACCGGGTGCTGACAAAATGCCGAATCCAGCTGCGCGGAGGGCGACGTTCAATCGCTGCAGCAACCACTTTCTTCACTGTTTGGAAGATGCAGCAGTGGTTTTTCTTACAAAGAAATTGATGACATTTCAAATGAGCGGTGGTTTTTTCAGGAGGTCGATCATACTAGATACCTAAAAATAGTTTTTTTGATAGCGCCGCCAGGTGTTTTGCATTGTAGCATCGCCATTTTGTGTGACCCCATTATGAATGAAATAATATTATAATATGTATCGAGATTCTTTTCAAACTAGGTCTAGTGTCATGGGCTCTCTAACTATAATGTCACCTCCAAACAAAAACCCATGACATTTATTTTGTCAACTGGCCTAATGAAATAATAGTATGTATGTAGTATAATAGGATGATATATCTTTAGAGGTACTAGGCACTTTTTGTACTGATTCTGTAATTCTAGTATCCTGAAGCCTGGAACATTGTGCTCGTATGGTCTGTGGCAATAGGCTCGCCTTCTACTAAAGTAATGTAGGTGATACTTACAAATGCAATGCTTAAGGAAGGCGCACAAATAAGAAGTCAAGAAAGGAGATACTAATAATTTATTATTTATTTATTATGATTATATTACACACATTCCGTTACTCAAGATCGTGGCACGTAGCTACTTAGTTGGAAGTTCAATACAAAATTATTGCCTATTTTTCCCTCTCGTAAGTAGTTAAATACGATAATATTCTGACTGGCGATTTGTCCTGACCGATCTCAGTCGGCAGGTTTCTTGTAACTCATTGGCTTCGGTTGGGATGTACTCGTACCATCATTTGAAAATCTCTAATGGAAATGATATCAACAAACACCAAACAAAATCCGAAGGCAACTCGTACTTCATTAATAAAACACAACTTGCTGTTCAGTAACTGAATTAATCGAAGTCCAACTGAAGATCAAAATGAAGATTTCAGTTTAAAAATCAATAAATAAGAGATGAAATAGCGAATTATTTACAATTTGACATTGAAATTGATTGAAATGAGTTGACAAATAAAATGCTTTTTTAATTATTTGAGGAATCAGTGGTATAGTTTACAGAAAGAAGTATATAATCAAGTTACAAAATGTCTATTAAAGTTAAACCAAGGGGTGACTTTTAAAATCAATAGATATATTTGATTCGCCATTGCGTATTTCACACGCTAATAAGGGATCTACCCTTACTTTGCGTGTGTGTGCTAAGTAAGTACTTATTTTTACATTTATCTGATGTTGACTGCACATACATAACCTTTACAACTTCAAACTAAAATATCTTTAATTCCTGACTTCGTATAAAAGTATAACAGAAGACAAAATTGTTCAGGAATTCAAACTCTATACTTTTACATATTTCTCATGGGCAGACGCTAAAATAAAATTTCAACAAAAAATTGTTCGCGCTGTGGCCGGTGTTCTTTAATAATAATTTAATTAAGAAGTTAAGTATACCGGGCCCTAATTTAGAGAATGTAAATGAATTTTATGAAGAATTCTTTTCGGTTGTGCACACCGAGTTCAATAATACTTTAAAAGAGAAATCTAAAACCATTGGCCCTAAGTTTATTTTCAGTGACTGGGCAACACAGGGTATTAGGAAAAGTAGGGAGCGGTTGTTTGAGGTGTACGGTCTTAAGCCTTATATCAACACAGAATCTTTTAATAAATATGTTGCTACTTACTCGAATTTTTTTAAAACCACTTGCAAGGTAGCCAAATCCTTATACATTAGCAACAAGATTAAATCAGCCGATGATAAAATAAAGACGGTTTGGAAAATAATCAACAGTGAAACAAATAGAAATAAAAAACAAAGTAATGACTTCACACTAGAGACCTCACCTCGTCAGCTCCAACAGTGAAGTTGCTCAAGAATTTGTAAATTTCTTTACCAGCATCCCAATTAAAACTACAGAAACCTTAAATTCCTCTCCCTTGCTCTCTATTGATTTATTGAAAGCGAACGTTTCAGCCTGTCCAAATGAATTTAAATTTCAGCATATTAACCCCATAACAGTCGTAAAAGCTTTTAAGCAAATCAAGATCAAATTAACCGAAGATCTATGGGGTTTGTCTATCAAAGCGTGTACCTCAATTATTGAGACTGTAGCACCGTATTTAGCCTTAATATTTAATTTGTGCGTGGATCAAGGGGTCTTTCCGGATCTTATGAAATTCAGTAAGGTAATACCGCTTTTTAAATCCGGGGACAGTAAGGACACTAATAACTATAGGCCCGTATCCGTGTTGCCGGTTTTCAGCAAGGTGTTTGAAAAGATAATGCTCAATCAAATGCTTAACCATTTTAACATCAATAAAATATTACTCGAGCAGCAGTATGGTTTCATCAAAGGACGTTGTACAACTGACGCCGGTGTCACTTTATTAAAACACATATTTACTGCGTGGGAAGAGGCACAAGATGCCATAGGAATTTTCTGTGACCTTTCGAAGGCATTTGATTGCGTAAATCACGAAACCCTGATCTTGAAGCTTGAGCATTACGGTTTAGGTAAACTTGCGCTCAGTTTAATAAAATCGTATTTGAGTGATAAACAGCAGCAGGTACAAATAAATGGTGTGAATTCAATGGGTTTAAAAGTAAAAATGGGTGTACCAGAAGGTTCCATATTGGGTCCCTTCCTCTTTTTAGTTTATATAAATGACCTACCCCATTTATTTAACAACCACCCGCAAATGGTGTTGTTTGCTGATGATACTTCTTTAATATTTAGGATAAACAGACGTGCCACTAATCTTGACGACGTAAATAACGCCTTACTGCAGGTCCATGATTGGTTTACCGCAAACAATTTAGTTCTAAATGGGAAAAAAACTAAGTGCATTAGATTTGCTCTACCAAATGTCAAAAGTAGTGATTGTGACATAGTATTGAATCAAGAGAAACTAGAATTTGTCGATAAAACGGTTTTCTTGGGAATCGCGCTCGATTCAAGGCTACAATGGGGCCCTCATTTAACATCTCTTGCAGGACGGCTGAGCTCAGCAGCATATGCTGTTAGAAAAATCCGTCAATTTACTGATGTCGATACCGCGAGGCTAGTCTATTATAGTTATTTTCACAGTATTATGTCATACGGTATTTTACTATGGGGACGGGCTGCAGACATCGAGTCTATATTTAATCTGCAAAAAAGAGCCGTCAGAGCCATATATGACTTACGTCGACGTGATTCTGTAAGAGAGCTGTTCAAGAAAATTAATATCATGACAGTACCTTGTCAATATATCTATGAAAACATCATGTACGTTAGGAAAAACCTGCATTTATTCAGTAAAAGAGGTGACAGACATCACTATAGTACTAGAAATAGGGATCAACTAGTTCAGCCAGGTTTCAGGCTTGCTAAAGTAGATTCAACTTTCATGGGGTACTGTTTAAAATGTTACAATAAAATCCCTCCCCACATTCTTCAACTGAATGAGACAAAGTTTAAATCTTGTATAAAACGCACACTATGTAGGCAAGCATATTATAAGTTGGGGGATTACATTGATGATAAAAATGCTTGGCTCAATGCTGGTCCTGCTCCACAACCATAGGGGCAAACCAATTGATTCCCAGTTTAGTTATTGTGGAAGCTGCAGAAGATTGTAAAAAAGATCCTTGCATTGTATAGATTCCATATATTAGTATTATATAACTTCATAGCGCATGTGTGAGTACTATGCACTGTAAAGCCACCATTTACATCTAGTTTTTTTTTTTTTTTTTTGACTTGAATAAGCCTTGGCGGCTGAGAGAATGTCATGCTCACTCAAATGTCTCGGTGATGGTGGCGGGTGTGTCGGGTCATTTAGTTCCCTTCAATATGGTTGAGCTGAATGGTGCTGATACATGCGTCATGTTCGTGAACGGGCGCTGTCAGTTGAGACTGGTCATCTCTTAGCTGCCACGGTTAATTTTAATTACTTTATTTTTATGATGCTGATTTAATCTTTTCTCTGGACGCTCTTAATGTGCACGTCTTTGTACATCGTTGTCACATATATGTTTAATCACAACATGAATGATGTAACCAAGATTTTGTAACAATATTTTGATTTAAAAGAGTGTCCATGGAGTTTCTTGCCCGTTCTTCTCCATAGAGATCTACGCTAGGGAATGGGCAACTACAGTACTTTCTCAAGTTATTATGCCTTGTGTCTGTGACTGTAGCTTTGATTTTTCTTGTATTTTTGACATTCAAAAGTGCCGTAATGGTCTAATTGAAATAAATGCTTTGAGTTTGAGTTTGTAATGCATCTTCTCGTCTATGCGTTACATTTCGAGAGACATCGTCAGTATCTGATTTGTCGTGCTCGTGCACCTCATCCTCTGTATCTACAAATTTTTCTGTTGGATTTGTCATTGTGTTGACACAACAGTAATTAATAACAAAAATACACGGTTAGTAACTAAACAGTGCTTGCGGAGGAGGTAGTGAGAGCAACTTATAAATTACAGTTGTCAGTACATGAATATTAAGTATTCCACAATGAAACGATTATTTATGTTTACAACCGGTTAAATGTTGCTTCACCAAACCAAAAAAACTCACAAAAATGCAAAGCATTCACTGTTTAGATGCCACCTAAAAGTTTCCAATACAAATTGTGTTGGAGAATGTTAACGCAACAAGTTTTGACTATAAAAAAAAACAAACTCCAGTGTTATTCCAAGTAAATCCCATAGTATAATAATAATAATAAATGTTCGGGCGCTATTGTCGTGTGTGAAAAAAATAAAAAGAAAGAAAATTTTAAGTTGATGTTAAGTTAAAGTATGAGGTATGAAAGTTAAACCGATCTTAAATTTTTAATTTTACTTTTCAACATTTTTAATGTAAAATTTGGCTCGTCAATAGTACTTAATAAATCTGCGTAAGCATTATTTCGAGCAATGTTGTTTTTATACAGAGGTGAACGTGGATTCCACAAACACTCATGGTTACGGTAATTAATAACAAAATTTAGCGTCTTATCGTCTCCCCAACGCGCCATTTTACACACAACCAACTGACTAAGCTCACTGCTTGCTACTAACAAGCATGCTACAAAGCAAACTCGTTCAGACATGCTTTAATCGCAGCCCCCACTACCCCGCTCCTCAGGTAGCGTGCTCAAAAATCAACAGTTGGTCGATTTACTAGCAAACTACTAGCTAGCATGCTATTTTCAAGCAAGGCCCAATACACACGCGCTACTTGATAGCATTTGCTCAAAAATAGCATGCCTTCGTGCTACTTTCGAGCATGTGTATCTGTAGCTTTATGTGTATTTGTTGAAATAAAACTATAACTTTTGGATATAATGGTCAACTTTTTGAATTATAATGATCTTTACACAAGAAACTGGTAAAACGGCCTCAACTTTACAATTACTAATACATTACAAGGCAAAGTTTATATAAAACAGCATTTCCTGTTAGTTAATTTAATAACGATTCCAATGATATAACTGATAGCGAGATAGCTAATGTAGTTTCGGAGTTATCATTGTTTTTATGACACGCGCCGGATTCATTGGGGTCACCCGGAATGGCCCCACACCAAAGGGCAGCGTCATTTTGACAGCTCCACAGCTGGGTGGTTAATAGTTAATCTAAATTGGAAGGAAAGGTTGATACCAAGCTACGTTACAAGTAAAACATACGATGATTTTGTATTAGGAAAAAAGGGTCTTCAAGCTCACGGAGTATGCATTAAACTATTGGTTCAAGGACCTCTTGCTTTGGAAGAACTATGGGTAGTTTAGTCGGAATAAAACTAGGAAGTTCAACTAGAACAATATCAACGGTATTATATTTAATCTATGTTACATGAAAGGTTGCACAAGGTTGTTTACACCTTACCACTAAGGTCCATGTTCACCAAAAACATGACGGACGATTACCTATCTGAAAACAGCTGTTTAAAACACATTTTTGTATGGGAACATGTTACATTGACAGCTGTTTTTAGATAATCGGACTGTTATCTTCTTGGTGAACATGGACCTTAGTAGTCCGAAATAGGAACAGGGCAGCGGGCCTCTGGGATTAAACGCGCACTGATTCTAACTTTCTCTGGCCAGATAATGTAAAAAGATTGACTTACTCATGGTACCATGATCGCACTCCCTACGCCGTAGATCGTCACCGAAGCTCTCGCGGTTCTCCGCGGGGCTGGTGGACCGGGCGATCGCTAGAGCACCCGGTCGATAGCGACCGTTGTGGCCTCGCGCCTGGGCGCGCGTAGGTCGGCACAGAAGGCAGGAGCGGGGAGCAGAGCAGGCGCGACGTGTAGTCCTTGGGGTCGTCTACCACACAGGGATGGTGGCAGACACTCACGCTGACGCAGATAGGGATGCCCGATCTTTAGCTTTGAATCGATTTTTTGGATCGTAATGGATCGCAACCCTGTGAATCGATCTACGATCTGAATCGTATTGCATTGAATCGATCTTATTCGATCTCTGAAGATCGTATCGTAATTATAAAGGTATATTAAAAAGGCACAGTTTGCATGCAAAGTTGTTTATTTTTATGTAAATGTACTTAATGTTTTCATATTAACAAAAACAAAGTTTACAAAACTATAAATCCCAACTGTCTTCATTTAAACTTTTCATAAATAATAATTTGGACAAACGTACTGGATCTAGCATATTACGGCTATCGGTCAAAGTATTTCCAGCTAAAGAAAACAGGCGTTCTGAAGGAACAGATGTTGCGACAATCGTCAAATACTTTAAAGCCAAGCAGCTTAAGTGCGGCCAGATAGTAAACCTGGTGGTCCAATATGTAATTGGATCAGCTTGTCTAGCAAGTAACGGTTCCCTCAGGTACTGTTTTAAAATGTCATCCAGACCTTCCTTTGGAATATTTTGACTCAATTCCGACACCAACTGGCTATGAAATTTCCAAATGTTATCTTCATCTTGGGGTATAGAAACATTTTGTGCATTCTCTGGCGAATCTTTGTTGCCGTCCACTGTTTTGAGCAAATCGGTGATATCATTCAGTGATTTTGCACGGGACTGAGCATCGGTAAAATATAATTTTTTGAATCGGGGATCTAAAATTGTTGAAATCGCCAAAAGATGCACTTTTTCAATATTCTTAAAGCGTTTTTTAATTTCTCCGAGTATTTTCGCTTTAAATTCTGAACCTACGTCAGAAACGTCAGAAGTGGCTTCGGTATTAGCAGATTCAATGGATTTGGTCATACAGAAAATAATTGGTATGATTATACTGCTCGTTACATAATCTTGACCCGAGATTTCTTTAGTAACACTTTGATGATCAGATCACACATGATCGCAATTTCATTACCCCCAAGCATAGCGGGGCCCTTTGGGTTTTGAAGTAAAATAGTGCTTACGTAGTCACAAAGTTCGATAAATCGTTGTAACATATACAGCTTTTAATTCCACCTGGTGATTATATCTTGCACCAACTTCTTCGGTGATACATTATTATTTTTTTGTACTTTCGTTAATTCGTCTTGTGCAGAAACACTGTTTAAAGAAAGTTACGATGCTTTTGACTTTATTTACCAATGTCTCAAAACCTCTGGTCTCTTCCACAGCTTTTTGCACAACTAGATTAAGAGTGTGTGCAAAACAAGGTAAGTGCTTGTTTTTACCCAGTAATTCGTGGATGGCTTTGACAATATTTGCACCATTATCGGTGACCGCTGCTAAAATTTTTTGTTCACTAATGTTCCATTCATTGCAGAGCGATTCAATCACTTGTTTGAGGTATTCAGCAGTATGTCGTTCATCCAATTCTTTTATGGCTATAACTATTGATTTTAAAGCGTTCTTATGCAGAAAATGGCAAGTTAAACCTAAGTAGCTTCTTGTGTTCATCGTATCTGTCCAAACGTCGGTAGTCAAACAAAAGCTATGAACCTGTTTCAGTTGCGCTTTTATGACATTAGAAATGCTCTCATATTTTTCATCAATAAGTTTCGTAACTGTATTTCTACTTGGTACCGAGTAAGCTGGACAAACGACTTTCATCAGGTGTTTAAAACCTTTTTTTTTCTGTGGTATTTAGAGGCAAATCATCAACCGTAATTAAATATAGCAATGCGTTAGTCAATTTATGTTCTTTGGACCCACCTTTTCGAAATGCTTGAATATTAGAAATAACGTCATCAATACGAGGCTGATGTTTCCTTGGCGTTGATGTAATGAGCGGAGTAATATTCAATAATTCTTCACCCGAGTCAACATCACTAATACTCATCCGACTGGTCGAAGGGGCGGGTTCAATAGTCTAAAAAGGAAAAGATGGATAAAGTAAAAATAAGGTGGTTAAAGTAAAATATACCTACAAGACGTATAAAAATTTTTGAAGACAGAACTAGTTTCAATATTTTAATGAACTAAATATTTTAAGAAAACCGCATCATCACAACTTAAACTTTAAATTTAACACTTACGATTTCGGCTGTTCCTGTAGTAGAATTTTCTCCACTTTTGCTTATATCAGAATAACTGTCTTTGTGATGCCGTTTGAGATGATTTATTAAATTCGTAGTATTTCCTTTTGTTTTAACACTGTTTACATAATTTACACTGCCCACCAGTGTAGGGCGTAGTTAACTACTATTTTGTAATCAGATTACTAATTACGATTAAAAGTAGTTAACTACATGTAGTTACGATTACATTTAACTTAACTAAAGTAATCAAACTACATGAAGTAGTTACTAATTTGATTGCTGTAGTCTAGTAGTTATAACTACTGATTATTTGACTTCTAAGAACTTGTATTTTGCATTTAAATAAAATATAATGTGTTAGAATTATAGTTAGATTTTGAAAAACGGAATCGGGCACTAAAATTTAATGAAAAAAAAAATGGAATCCGACTGTATAAAAAAAAAAACTTCAGTCTATTTCACGTATGTTTATTTTTATGAATAATTGAATACAAAGCTTGAAGCTGTAAATGTGTTTATATTTCTGCGATATTATTATTAACCTGATTGACAAGTAATAAAAAAAATCAACTTTACTCAGGAAAAATCAACGAAATCCAAATTATTTACGAATAAACTAAAATAAAAAAAAAACGTCGATTGGGCTAATCTTTCAAATTAGCCTTCAATACTACTCGTTTTTCGAACATTTCATCTGACAGCTTGTGAGATTTCGGATGATTCCACTCAAAAGTCGAGGTAAAATTTTCGCAAAATGGCCTCCTGTCGAACGTCACCCGAGTGACGTAATGTGATAACGGCGCGTGTCATTAAAACGCCGATAACTCGTAAGCTATGCATGGGAACCCTATGATATACCTATTGTTGGAATCGTTATGAAATAAGCTATCAGATGTTGAACGGATTTGTTCAGTTATGTCTTGTAGTATATTGTTAATTTTACTTTGAAATCAGCGTGAGCAAAATTTTCCCACTTTGTTGTACAAATGTAGATAGAAATAAAAAAATAAACCATCATTTCACAAAGTTTTTATTTTATTTACAAGAATATACCCTATTTCACCAAAATCAATTAAAATAACACACCTCTCCATACATTTTTTTCATACCACTAGCTTTACAAAAAACATGCCTCAGGTACGACGACCCGGGCGCCGTCTAAAAATAGCGTATGTTTACACTTCAGTTCTGGGAACTCTGTAAGTTATATGGCTTAAAGTAGTATCTTGTTACATAGTTTGGTACACAATCTTATCGTAGACAAAGCAACGCAGCTGTGTGAATTGTTTAAATACGAACAATGAGTCACAATGCAAACCCTTGAAAAAGAGCGCTAAAAAAGACCCTTTCATTATTTGTATCACCGAGCAAGTTCTATTGCATTTATTTAAAATCTTATTTCACAATACACATGATGATGATATTTACTAATGGAAAAACACAACACAAGGGCATGTTCCGAACAAAAACATTTCAGAAATCAACAAAATAAGTGAACAATTTTACGACAAAACACACAAGTACGAGTTGGAAAAGTATGGATACGATCCGATATTGTCACATCTGAACTCGAATTGTGAACATAATAAAAATGACTCTACTCATACTACATAAAAAGTAGAACATTGCAATAGACGAGAGTCGCGTAAAAAAAAATGAAAAAAAAATGAAAAAAAAATGAAAATAAAAAATGAAAAAAATAAAAAAAAAAACAAATGAAAAAGCTGCAAGCAAAGGCATCACACCCGACCACCGCATCAGAAAACCACTAGATCAAGCTGTACCGCCACAATTGAACTTGTAAAAAATATGGAAAAGAAAAAAAATGTCGTGTCTAGAAAAAATACAAAAATAAATCAACTGAGCGCTGAAAATTTAATAACGTATCAAAATTCAATAACGTAGAAAACCACTAGATCAAGCTGTACCGCCACAATTGAACTTGTAAAAAATATGGAACAGAAAAAAAAATGTCGTGTCTAAAAAAATACAAAAATAAATCAACTGAGCGCTGAAAATTTAATAACGTATCAAACGTACCAAAAAAAATACAAAGAAAAAAAGGTACAAAACAAAAAAAAATTACTTGGAAAAAAAATAGGAATGAAAAAATACGTTACAAGGTCTAGAGTACAAAACATAACAAAGTGGATGAACAACTTCACAATTCGCAGTCAATGAAACGAACAAAGGTGTGGTCCAAAAAATATATACAAATATACTATAGATAATACAAAGAAATATATATTTATAAATATACTTTACATAAACTATTTAGTATGAAGGGTGAGGAAACAGGGGTCCAAGCATACAGTTTTGTCGCAACCCACACAGAACATGTTCACCATCTTTTTACAGACCACACATGTCCGCCTGGCCCGCTGTTTTCCCGATACCGGGTATTGGGCCAAGCGGTGTGTCACGTCGTGGGTCATGTTCTGTGGGATTGGACGCGGAAAAGTTTTGGGGGCACAATGTTTAGACAGAAGAGATTTTATAAGAGAGATACGGAACTGGCGATGAGTAAGAGTAGAAGAAGAAGAAGGTGAATTGTGACGATGAATGATGAGGGAATTTAAAACGGAGACATTCAGGAGTCTCCTGAAGAGTTTTTTGTACCAGACCTTTGTTCGTTTCCGCTCGATCGGATACATGGCCAGGATCTGGTCTTTTTTATCCACCCCACCCATCATGATATTATAATCGTGTATCAAGATGGGTTTGGTGGATCCTCGGAGATGTTGGACACCGTTGCCATGGTACGTAGAGATGGTAGCCACTCGGTTGGCATCTCTCCATACCATGACATCGACGTCCCCCGAGGTAAGACCAGACAGATCACCCCGGCGCATGCGTTGCCTGGTTAGACGGTGTAGGGCCTCCGGAAGAAACTGGCGATCCGTCCGGAGGGTTCCTACACAATCTAACCCCAAGGACTTTAGGCGTCGAGCGAGACCTGGCGAATTATAAAAGTTGTCCATCCATAGTGTGTACCCTTTGTACTCCAGACCTTGGATGAGGTTAAGAACGATGGCCGGTACAACTCTTTCCAGTGGATTTTCTGGCTCCGGCGGTCTGGATGCTGTTTTCCCATGAGCGTGAACCTCGAACCGCCATAGGTAACCGGTTCGAGATTCACAAAGCTCATAGGTTTTGATGCCTCTGGTTGCAGCTTTGTTGGGGATAAGCTGGCCGATGTCCAGCCAGCCTTTCCACATCAAAAGACTCGTCTAGTGCAATGTTTTGCGATAAAACATACAAACTTCTAAATTTCTCGTTCAGGTGTGACAATATCGGCTGAATTTTAAACAGACGTGCCTTGGAACCGTCCAGGTTTAGCGCACACATGTCATCGTTGTTTACAAAGTGTAAACACTTGTTAAATAATAAAAACCTGTTGATAGGCATGTGTGCGCTAAAACCTGGAGTGCAGAATATGTCAGGGGAGGCACCCCAGTATTCAGCGACACTGGACTTGACCACAACCCCCATCGCCAGAATTAGGCCAAAGTAAACATACAGCTCATCCGCGGTGGTGTCGGTGCACCACCGCGAGATGCGGCTTCTGGGATGGAGGTCGTGGTCATCCCACTGCTGGGATGCCAACTGCTGAGCATACCTGTTGGTTTCCAAGGCAATGTGCTCCATGAACTGCCGATCCCATATGGCAACGAAAATGTCGTATGGGTCGACATCTGGAATCGTCGGACCTACGTTAATTTCGGAAAACGTTTCCCTCCTCGACCTAGGTGGAATCGGGGGGTTCGGAAACTCTCTCCACTCAAAATCTAAAAAGCTCCAAGGCTGGTCCGTAGCACTTGGAGCAGGGTCTTCTGCGTCGTCGTACGCCGTCGGCGCCGCCGGCGACGGCACGGCTTCTGGCGCAGCTTCGCCACCCTCCTCCACCTCGTCCTCCTGGACCCAGGGTACCAACAGAGCCCGTAACGCCCTGGGCACCACCGGGAACACAGCAGTCTCCTCGCCATCGCTACTGTCAGAGTCTGCGTCGCTACCTATAGCAAATGATACATTGGTTTCAATTCCGTAGTGGAAACCAGAAGTTTGGCCCTAGCCCCAAAACATACTAAAATCAGCAGGTACTTACCGAAGTTGACGAGGTTCGCCACTTCCTCATCACGCAGACTCTGACGAGGGCGATAGCGAGGTGGACGCCGCACATTTGAGGTGGACGGCGAGGCGAGTGGCGTGCTGCTGCCACATTCCATGTACCTGGAACAAAAGAAGTGTACTTGTGAATATTGTGAATAGAAAAGATTAAGTTTGATGAATAGAAAAGTACGTAAGCAACTTACGCAGCTGGCGACGGCACTGCGCTAAAATGCTGCTGCGGCGACGGCGGAGGCGGCGGAGACGGCGGAGACAGCGCACCTTCCACGTCCCTGAAACAAAAGCAATGTTGTAGTACCTATATCTTTCTTTAGCAATTAAGTGATTTGAAAAGACCGTTGACGACTTACATTTCTGCGTGCTGTGACGCCTGTGGGGCCTGTGGGCCCACCACTGGTGGAGCGGGAGCTGCCGCAGCCCGAACTGATCTAGATGGATATTTTAAAACATAATTTAAAACCTGTAGTATTAATACAACATAAACAAGTAGGACTACTTACGGTTGCCAAAGACGCCGCCGCTTCGCATGAAGCGGGGTCTCCAGCGCTTCGTCCTGCGGCAGCTCCTCAAGATTACGCACCACTAGTCTAAAATTAAAAACGGTTTCATTGTATCTAAATGAAATTATTTACGAGAAACAAACAAAAGCGTTAAAAAAGCATAAAATCTAACTCTTCGATGGTGCGGGGTCCAGGGCGCTCCCTGCCGTAGCCAGCACGGCCGGTTTGGCGTGCGCGCCCGCCACGCCGGCTGGGAGCACCACGGCCAGCATTTGCCGGTGCTATCAACACATTCTCCAGTATTATCACACGTGGTGACGAAGCACGTGCTACTGGAGAATGTGGTGAAGACGCCGGCGAATGAGCGACTGCCCCAGCATGCCCAGCCACCCCAGCAGCCCCAGCAGCCCCAGCAGCCCCAGCAGCCCCAGCCGCCCCAGCCGCCCCAGCCGCCCCAGCAGCCCTCCCTCCTCTCACCCGCACACCACGCCGTGCACCACCGCGCGTGCGAGGTCGTCTTGTTCCACTTAAAACATGCAAAAAAAAAATGCAAATACAAGATGCACACAGAAACAGGTAAAGAAGGAACACGCAAAAGTAAAAAAAAACAGTTTGAGAATCGGTACACTAATTGGGAGAAATCGGTGAAAACACTTAAAACCTTTATGAAAAAATACATCCTCCTTTTTTTTAAGTCGGTTAAAAGTCCATCCATACTTTTCCAACACTCGACCAAACACACAAAATGACCGTTATGACGTCACGAATCCCAGACTGTCAACTTATCTTGAAAAGCGAAGTTAGAAAAACAGTTTAATACTTACCGGTCCATGGTTTACCTGCTGCTGTAGCACAGAATTTGTTCGTATAATTATAAATTTCGAGGACTAAACGGGGCTCTACTTAACGCGATCGCGCTCGGAACAAGACTGGAGTTTGACACATTCCATAGTCGCGTTGGTAGGGCTCAGAGACGTTCTGAGTGACTAGAGCCATCCTTGTCTATTTCACCACAAGTTGGGCAACTTTGAGCGAGATAGGAATAGATTTCATTGAATTATAACGTCTTTTATGAGGCGCGGGAACATTTCACTTCTAAAGCGAAGTTGACAGTTGGGCTTATTTTGAGCTTCGCTTCTAAAGCAAAGTTGACACTAGAGTGGAGTGGCGTATGAAAATAGTCTTTCCACTGGAGCCGAAGAAGGTAAAGGGGTATTGTATTTTATAAATACTTTTTTCACTTCTGGGTATCTATGAAGAGCATTTAAATCTTGTTCCATATCTGATAAATAATAGGAAACTATCTGATCAGCTTTTGACCTCTGCACTCGGTATACGTCTTCCTCAGTATCAGAAGAAGAGCTATCAAATTGAAAAAAAACATTTTTATTTTGATTTTTTATTGCTGAACTCGAATCAGTATTTTCCGAGACTTCTTTTGCAATAGCTGCTTTGAAAAATGTTTTCAATCTTTGATGCTCTTCTGTGGGAATACACGAAAACCATTTTGTTTTAAATCGTGGTAAAGACATAGCAGCGATCGCTGCATTTTGTGCTTTGGTGGTAGAAAAATCAAAAATGTCATTAAACCGGTTATTTACGCTTTCCAAGTGCGTTCTTGCCAAACTGTTACAGTAAACAAAGTTTTCATTGCATAGTTTTTGTAATTTTCTTCTCAGAGATAATAAACAAGGAAGTAGTAAACCATAATACATAATCCTTTTCACCTTGCAAAATGTCAAGTGCCTCTGCTATTGGTTTAGAACATTTTAAGTATTCTTGGATGTAATGGAATTCGTTTTGCCGCAACTGACCACTGCCACTGATTTTTAAAGTTTCATACAGCGGAATGCTTTTATCTTTTATAGCATATATTTGTCCTAGTGCGTCGTAAGTACTATTCCACCTAGTGTCTCCTGGCCTTGATAAGGTGTGTCCCAAAACCGTTTGGATTATTTCTGCTGATTTTGGCCGACCAGCAGCATTCCATAGTTTGTTGCATTTATTTATTACTCGCTCATGCATTTTGGATAGGCTGGTATTTTGATTTCGAAGCACTTTTCCAGCATCTGTGGTTGCACACAAGTTAAGTTTATGAGCAGAACATCTCAGGTGAGCTGGCAATTCAGGAGACACATGAACATTTTCAATAGATAAGGGATCGGTTTCAGACTTGTCATGCGACGTTGTACTACTAATTTCTGATTGAACATCATCTTCTGAAGCATTAAAAATGTCTTCAACTTCTGAGTCTTTATCTTCAAATTCAACTATTTCGGTCGAATTAATAGACTCTATTTCCACACCAAACTCTGCGAAAGCCTTTACAAAATTACTTCCATTATCAGTGATAGTAGATAGCACTTTTCGCGAGTCAAGTCCAAATTCACTATGAATATCTTCTAATAAAACAGCAATTCTGTCATAGCTATGCGTCCCTTTGAATCTTTGCAAATCAGACTTAATCCAATGTGCCGTGACTCCTATGAAACTTCTTTTTTTTCCAGACCAAATATCTGCTGTAGTACATACATATGAAGTATCTTGAAGCACGGTTTTTATATCACGTATTTCTTTTATATAATAATCATTTATAAAACGTCCCAAAGATCGTCGACTCATTAAGGTAAAGCCATTTTGACACATACCTGCATTTTCATAGGTTTTTTTCAGGTACGGATCCTCAATTGCTCTAAGGGGTATCAGGGAATGTATGAAAAATTTGACAATATTTTCATTAAATTCTTCTTGTGATGCCTTAGCTTTTGACTGTGACTGAGTTTCTGGAGTTGTTTTCTTCGTTATTTTATTACTGGCAAAATATGTTTTATAGTCGTTGAGTGCACTTTCTCCATGTTTTCTTTTTAGGTGCGTAACAAAGTTAGACGTTGAAGGCAACGTTCCGGATATTTTGACTTGTTTTGGCAAGCACAACGTACACATTCCAACTCGTTTGCGATCTGTAGACTCTTCTTTACAAAATTGAAAGAACTTTCCATCAAGAATTCGCGGCAAGTTTTTGCTAACATTTTCCACTACGCTGTTAGAACTTGAAGTTGAAGCTTCATTACACAGAGATAGAAACTCATCTGAATCGTTCATATTGCACAACTAACTAGAATCACAAGAAAATAACAAAGTAGCGTACGCGCAGCAGCGATTTTAAAAGTACGGTAAGAAATGGCAAACGGATGTACGCACTGTTAGACGCAATTGCATACACTGTCACCAAAAAACGACTCGTAACGACATGCAACGAGCGAGAATGACAGCGCGCTATAGCAAAAGGTAGTGCGTCCTCGCTCTAACAGTCACGACATCACACTCTAGCTACCTAACTAGTAAACGACAAGTCGGTACATGAACGCGCGTTTGATTATTTAAAATGTGTAGGTAGTTATAAAAAGTAATCTCGTAATCGTGATTGCAACTACAATTTGTAGTTAGTAATCACAATTTTTAACTACTTTTTACGATTATTTAATGTAATTTGTAGTTTTGATTACTAACTACAATATGTAGTTGTAGTTAGTAATCAGTAGTTAGATTTCATTTTGCCCAACACTGCTGCCCACCCGTGTCACATTTAATAAAAAACGTCCAAACGCTTGATTTTATTGGCGGAGCCATATTAACAGTATTTTAAAATAATATGTTACGCTAAACACCTTTGTATCGTATCGTAGTAATATGTACAATGAAAGAAAAACGAATTAGAGAACGTTCTCCTTATAACACTAATATACAGCGGTATAAAATAAACAAAATATTAACACATTACTTCATTTCATTTCATATTTCAACTCTGCGGGCAGTCTTAGGTAACTTGAAATTAATTTCAATGAAGGAACTTAGGTGTAATATTACTTTGTTGTGAATACTCTGCCCCGCTACAATGCTAGTGTTATCAAAGATCATAATTCATTGTAGTAGATTCGATTTTTTCTTACGATCTTTCAGGCATACGATTCGATCCGAGCGAAGATCGCATTATGTTGAATCGATTCAAAAAATCAGTAGATCCTATTGCCGTGAAACGATCTTCTAAAAGATCGATTCAGATCGGGCATCCCTAGACGCAGAGTCCTACGGACGGGACGCCTCCCAATGATGTTGGCACGCTGATGTGCTGAGCTGAGCGAAGCGAGCGCCGTTTAACTCTTTGCATTCGCCAACGCGGCGGTCTCATTGAAAATAAGAAAATTTAAAATAAAGACAAATAAAAGCAGTGATTAGTGATGACAGTTATAACCAATAGTAACAAGAGAGGGTGACATGATAAGTGTTTAGACTAAGCACCTCCGCTGTAGGTATCACTTGCGCCGCTCGCCGCCGCCGCCGCCGCCGCTCGGTTTCTTTGATTACGCCGTTCTGTTCTGCCGTATCTTTTAAACGCCGTCAAAGGATCGCGATCGGGCCGCTCACGAGTAGGTACAAAACGCGTTGCGCGGTTGCCGCTCCGAGTTAACGTAATATGATTAATGGGCACTAGCCCTACACGTGTGTTAAATTAATGTAACCATTGTAGCGCCACGCTGTATGTAGTTGATGACTTGTCATTGTTTTCATTTAATTTTGTTTTATTTTTATTATTCAAATGAGCAGAATTCGATTGGCTCTCATGATCCTCTAAACTTTCCAATAAATCTGCTCGATTTCTTAAAAACGTTATAAACATACTTATGTAAAGTGTAAAGTCGGATGATCATTTAACTTATTTTTTTGTTCTTCTCAATGACGTAAGGTTATTTTATCTAATTTGGAAGACATTATAATAACTATTAAAGTATCCCAATATTGCGTAGGCTGCTTCAATGTAGCAAGCGCCCTTATATTTTTTGTTGTTATATCAACCAGAAAACGATATACGTTCAAGGTTTAGTAAGGCTTGAACGTGGTTATTAACAAGCAGACGATTGTTGTCGTACCGCTCAAGTAAAATTTGGTAATATTGTCAATCTGTTTATTATTATGAATGACTGAAGCAAAAACATCCCTAAACTCAAGCCAGTGCTGACTACCGCTGAAATGAGTCAAATCAATTTTAGGTAATCTAACATTAGAACCGGCCTTGAAATCCTCACCTGATTGTGCGTCATTGAAGCTCGCTGCAGAATCACGACGCTTTGCTGCAAGTAGGCAGCGCGCACTTGCTAACAGAGCAAAATATTCGTTTTCGAACTGCTCACGCTCAGAAGGCGACTCCTCATCCTCGCCGGACGATTCCTCACAAAGCATCTTGATCTCATCCTACAAAGTGTCAAAGTCACTATTTAACGCTTCAATTTTACTTAGTCGGCACTCTAATTCAGCGATCTGCTTATCGCTAACCGCTTTGCAGCTTTTAAGGACATTTAAATATTTATTGAAAGTTGTAAGCTTTAAAGATGATCGTTTCTTTATTAAAGTTTTGCGATTATCAGGCATTATGAAAATATGAAGGTAGGAAGACTAGAAGCAAAGAAAGAAAATAACGGTAATTAGCTACACAATAGAACAAAGGAAGCAGCTGGCCGTTCGCACGTTGCTCACGCTCGACGCCGATATAAGAAACCGGTTTATTGAAACCGGCGAATGAGTGTGCAACAATGATTTTAAATAAAACGACCACGTGAATTAAGATGCTATACGTGTGCAATTATTAAATTGATGATGACGAATGAACTAGCGTATATGACCACTAAATGATGGCTCAATTGGGCTATATTTGAAGCTAGGCACGGAAGGAAACAGAAATATTTGGTAAAAGAGATAAGCGGGAAAAATAGGAAAAATTGGAACGAACTCACAACAACGTCTTATCCAACCACTACTTCTCTTCGCCTTTGTTCTTCAAACTGTCCTCCGTCTAATATGAATGTCAGCCAACGCGGCAACGCCGACGTGCCTTCTCGAACAAAGAGGGTCCAAAGTCCGCTCGTACAAAACGACGATTCTTGCTGTTTTTTCAGTTTCGCGAAGGACCAAAAACTGTTGAGAACAGTGTGAAGGTCTCGAAGATGGTGATGAGAAATAAGTGGACTGTATGATTTGCTGGTACAAACTGAATTTATTACATAAATCGACATAATCAATGCGGTGGCCCGTGGAGAAGTGTTCTGAGAGCGCGAGCACGCGATGCCGGCCGTCCCTCGCCGCCCGCCGCCCGCGCAGCCCTTTGCCCGCGTCCCCCGCGCCGCGCTCCGCACCGCCTGGTTCAGCGGCTCGGAGGCGCAGCCTGCGGCACCCGAAGATGTCGAGGTTCGATTCTCGACAGGCTTCCTCTGACAACTGCCAGATTGTAACGATTGCCGTCTTAATCAGCTCTGTACTGTGAATGCAGACTGCAATTTATGTACAGTAGCAAGCATGTAGTACCACGAGTAGTGACTTAGATAAAGTCTTCTTGTCTCGAGACATAACTTTTCGAATTTAACAAGATTTATCTCGAAGCCAGAAGACAATGTCCTCAACAATACATCAAAGTGTTTGATGATTGTACCATCCAATCCTGTGATCTGAGCACTCAGTTCGGGGTTCCCGAAAAAACGTCGAGCTGTGTTTCCATCACTTGTGGAACCAAATCCTGGCTTTGGCTTGTCCACTATTAATCCCATTTCATGCTTGAATCGTTGTTTGATTTCATCTGATCGTTGTTTTACACTTGATTTTTCCTCTGGAGACCTAGCTTGCCATTTCTTAATATCTAACTTATAACTTATGTGTAAAAAGCACTCAAACGAACGAATCCAGGCATGTAATGTTGACAAACCAAAGCCAAAATTACCCTGATAGCTATCAAAATGCCGTCCTTCATCATTCATCAATCTGGGAGTAGCCCCCACAAATATAGCATTTCTGCGATGAATGTGTCTCCGTCAAAGCATTGCACACTTTTCCATTAGTCATAGTCAGCAGAAGCTTGTGCTTAACAGAAATTTCAGAACCATCGAGATCACAAGATGTAGCCTCCAAGTTGTTTATTTGGTTCAAAAACTTTATTTGTCTCGATGTTTGTCAATTCCGTAGTTTCTTTGGCAGAAACGAATTTAATTGGACGACAAAACATCGTCGATGATGGACGAGGATTTTGCCAGATAATATTGTTACTCTCGTCGATTAACCTTAGAGGAACGAACGAATAAACGAAAAGGAACTCATCAGTGTCTTCGCTGTTCTCAAATCTTTGTTTGTAAGCACTATGACCGGAACTTCGGTCACATGCCCATTTACTTATAAGAGTAAACGATGAATTGGGTATTAGATTGGGTAGCACACTAGTGACAACTTCTTTCTGAGCTTCTACTAAACGTTCTGCTGTTTTATTTAAAATAGCTTGTAGCTCAATTTCTGCTTAACACGCTTGTTTTGATTTAACAATGCAATCATATGATGAAAAAACACGTTGTTCTGGAGTGGACTGTATATTTTTATGCCCTCTCTTCGATAGCTCAGTTTGTGTTAGCATGTGTAAGGGAACTTGACTCAGAATTAAACACTTTTACGTTTTAATACTTTTACTCACATAGATTATTTTTGTTAGTGATCGATCCTACACATTAAACTTTTAGAACGGGCACAAGTTTAACATTACTATTTATTCACGAAACATAAGAACATATTTAAAGACTTCTAGGGCACGTGAGACTCACTTAAACATCACAAACTTAGAACTAAATAATTGTAAAACACTATAAACTGTAACTGAACTCACCGCATAGATAGGCTCTACTAACATACAAAACATTGCATCGCACGTCGTGGAGGGACCCGACTTTTATATTTTCAGTCAAACACCCACATAAAACGTGTAATCATTTATTTATTAATCAAACTCACGACAATACAATGATAAAAACCTAGTTTTCATTATTTCCACAGACAATCTCAATCAACCTTTTTTACATACTGCACCATAGATTTATTTCTAAAATGTTGCCACAATATTCCACATTCGTTCCCTTTTTAAAACTAAACCATAATCTATAAATCTATTCGATCAGGGGCTCTTCTCATTCTTTCGGATCTACGGACACCAGGTGATGGAGACTTGTGATATGAACCCTCTAGAGAATCACTGCTTTTATCCAACTTGCTATCACTTTGTCCTAACTGTTCCCAATTACTTTCCACTTCGCTAGGAATACTACCATCAATGTTTGATCCATCCACCAAACTTATAGTTCTGTCAACCCTTTCTCTCTCTCTAGTCAAACACTGTGGTAAGGATTCATTTTCCAAAGTCTCCTGCACCTGATCCGGTACAATTTCTACATTCGGTTCATTATCCACATTTCGAACTGCACAAGGTCTAAGAGAGGATGCATGAAAATATTTATGAATTCCTTCAACATTTACAATATATCTACCTACACTTAATCTTTTCAAAATAACTCCCTTTACCCATCCTTTCCCTTTACAAAGTTCTTTACACCAAACATTTTGCCCTTCCTGAAATATGATGCATATTTCCCCTAAATAGGGAAGGGCGTAAGGAAATCCTTACACTTTCTTTTTGAAATAATATTCTGTGGTTTCATTAAATCAAACCTACGAGGCTTTTGTTTGAACAAAATTTCATTTGGAGACATACCTGTTACATTTGGAGTTTTTCTATATGTAAAAAGAAATTTTTGTAACAAAAGTTCAGGATTTAATTTAGGATTTTGACTTCCCAGTCTACTCAACCCTCCTTTAATAGTTTGCACTGTTCTCTCAGCCATCCCATTAGATTGAGGATGGTAAGGTGGAGTCTTTACAGCTTCACATCCATTTACTTTTAAAAAAATTACAAACTCAACAGCATTAAACGGAGGACCATTATCACTTACTAATGTAGCAGGTATACCAGTAACAGCAAAAGTTTTACACAATTTTTCAATTACATGAGAAGTAGTTGTACTCTGCATAATGTGTACATCTAGCCATTTTGAACGTGAATCTAATATTAGAAAATATGTAACAGACTTGACATAACAAAAGTCAACATGCACTCGCTCAAAATTTCTTTCACTTTTTATCCAAGGTGTTAAGGGATAGGCCTGTGTAAATCCTCTACTTTCCTGACAAATATCACAGGCCAGTACTAGTTTTTCAATGTCTTTGCCCAACAATGGCCACCAGCAATATTCTCTCATTAACATTTTTGATTGAACAATTCCATGATGTGCTTCATGAAACATACCTAGAACTTTAGATCTTAACTTAAGAGGTATAATAACCCTACTACCCCATAATAAACATTTCTGCTCTATACACAATTCAGCACGCTTTAAAAAAATAAGGTTTTAAGTTGTTATCATTATTTGGCCAACCTGATAAAACATATTCATAAACTTTACATAAAATGGGATCTTTTTGAGTATGAAACGCGATCTCTCTAAAGTCAATGGGGGGATCATCAGTGAAACTCAAAAAATGTATAGTGTCACCACTGACTTCTGCAACTTCTGGCAGAGGCAGACGTGATAAGGCATCTGCATTCCCTAATAAGGTTCCCTTTCGAGAACAAATCTCATAAGTATATCCAGATAGAAGTAAGGCCCATCTTTGAAGTCTAGCATTAGCTGTCACAGGAATTCCCTTACGGGGATCAAAAACAAACTAATGGTTGATGATCTGTGATTAATACAAATTTACGGACATATAAAAACTTATGGATTTTTTTTATTGCAAAGATTATAGCTAGAGCTTCCTTTTCCACTTGTGAATAATTTCTTTGTGCACTATTTAAAGTACCCGATGCAAAACTAATCGGCTCTCCATCAATTTTATGACTAAGTACTGCCCCAACTCCATATTCACTGGCATCTGTTGTCAAATACAATTCTTTATTCACATCATAATGAACTAGTAACTGATTTTCTACCAGCAACTTCTTACTCTTTTGAAATGCCTTTTCAAAATCCCCAGACCACTTAAAAGGAGTATTGTTTTTTAATAGTTGATGCAGAGGTGTTAACTGTTCAGACAATCTAGGTAAAAACATACAAAAATAATTCAAAAGACCCAGATACGCTTGTAGTTGGGTTACAGTTTTTGGAGCTGGGGCCCTCATGATGGCCTCTACTTTATCTGGCAAGGGTTTATTACCTTCTTTATCAATTTTATGGCCCAAAAACTAATTTCACTACAGAAAAATTTACCTTTTTCCAAATTTACTTTAACATTATAAGCGACTAACCGCTCCATCACCTCATTTAAATTTTGATAACATTCAGAAACATTATTTCCTTTGATCACTACATCATCAATAAAGCTCTTGACATTATCCAACCCTTGTAAATTCAGATCCATGACACATTGAAAAACAGAAGGACCACTAGAAACCCCAAATTGTAACCTGTTTGGTCTAAACAGTCCTAAATGAGTATTTATGGTCATATACTCCCTAGAAGATTCCTCCAACAAAAGTTGTTGGTACGCTCCTGTTAAATCTAAAACACAAAAATAAATTTAAAAAAAAATCAAAACAAAAATGAAATAAAAATAAAATAAAAATCAAAACAAAAATGACTAATTCGAATTAAAAACAAAACTAACAAAAAAATTATAACTTGATCTGATTTCTTTTTTTAAAAAAAAAAGAGAACCGACTTCAAAAAACCAATCCACTGAAAAGAACAAAATAATTGAAAAAAATTGAATGCACCTCACTCCTATCCTAATTCAGTCCCTATTCCGTCTTTATTTCAACCCCGTAAAGCAAATTTGTCCAAAAAAGATTAATACTAATAATAAGAAAACTAAAAATTATCTGGGTTTATATGTACCTACTTAGTTTTTGAAGTCGGTGCCAAACCAACAAGACATATACATATTTTTTAAAACAATGAACTTACGAGTAAATTAAAAACAATTGCACACGAAGCGACGGCGACGGCGGCGTCGGAGAAGTAAGGGGGCGGGCCCCCTGGGCCTATATAAGCGACGCGCAACCCGAAAGACCAAACCATAGTCCGGTTAAGCAGACGACAACCTCTCTAGGTTGAACTGCGAGATGCCATTCCGAAAAAAAAAAGAAAGGCCAAACACTTGAAGGCACACTTCGTTGCGAGCAGATGTTATTTCTGTGAATATTCGAATGCACTAGTATTATTATTTTCGAAACATTTTTGGTTTGGTTTGTTCATCGTATTATTTTCTCTGTTTGACAGCATTTTTTTTTTGTTTTTGTTGGTTTGGCACCGACTTCAAAAACTAAGTAGGTACATATAAACCCAGATAATTTTTAGTTTTCTTATTATTAGTATTAATCTTTTTTGGACAAATTTGCTTTACGGGGTTGAAATAAAGACGGAATAGGGACTGAATTAGGATAGGAGTGAGGTGCATTCAATTTTTTTCAATTATTTTGTTCTTTTCAGTGCATTGGTTTTTTGAAGTCGGTTCTCTTTTTTTTTAAAAAAGAAATCAGATCAAGTTATAATTTTTTTGTTAGTTTTGTTTTTAATTCGAATTAGTCATTTTTGTTTTGATTTTTTTTTTAATTTATTTTATTTTTATTTCATACTTTTTAGTGATAGGTACTCCATTTATTTTAGGTTTTGGGATAATTTCTAGTTTGTACATAGTTAGGTTCCCTCTCACAGAGAGGAGGCCTGTCCCAGCAGTGGGAACATTAATGGGCCGATGATGATGATGATGCCATAGTTAGGTCCTCCATTTATTTTAAAGGTAGGTTTTTAGTGATAAGTTTTAGAGTAGTACTTGTATCAGTCTGTAATTATGACATTGACATATCTACTATTATTCAGTGTGCCTATGGGCCTAGGTAGAAAAACGAAGGATGGTTTAAGGAAATGTCGCACAAGGGAGAATGAAAACTCCCGATGAAAAAAAGCGACGAGTTGATGCTGCAAGAGATCGTCAACATATTATTCGTGCTGCAGAAATGATGAGCAAAGAAAGGGTCGCTTGTCAAAACTTCGTGAGAACGCCCATTCTATTAGAGCCTCCAAATGTGAGGAGCAAACCAGTCAGCGTTTGTTACACATGCGGGAACATATTCGTCAAGCTAGGGCAAATGAAACTGAGGAGCAAACTATACTCTGCGCTTGTTGTCCATGCGTGAACATGCTCGTCAGAGTAGAGCCAATGCAACTGATGAGCAAACTTCTCAGCGCTTATCAAAAGTTGTTCGGTCTTGTGGGCATTTCCTGTTGACTTATAAAAAATCGAAGATCAGAAACATCTGATGTAAAAATTATTGCAAAGCTATCACTGATTTCACTGTATAAAATAACATAAGCTGGGAGTACCTCCACGCGGTGCGGTAACAGTTTAGGACTGATTTTCGATGACGATGGTATATCATTGCAAATTTGACTCTACTGGCCAAAACTTCCATTTATTATTTTATCGAATAAGTATGCCTTCGGGCTTATGTTATTTGAGTGTTTAATTTCCTTTTCCATTTATCTTCGTGACTCGGTAGCCTACCGGGTAACGCAGGGGAGCAGTCACTAAGATTTTATTGATCAGGTATCTTCACAACAAAACTATAACCATGCCTAGAAAGAGGTCAAATCTTTCCCAATGTTCCAAAGGAGCTAAAAGATTGGGGATCATAAGATCCCAAGAATCTACCGAAGAGCGTCAGGAGAGACTTGATGCTGTTCGAGAACATCAGGCTGCAACTTGCTCCGTGGAAACCTCTTCGGATCGCGAAGCACGCCTGCGTTCTCAGCGTTTTTACGCATCTACATCCAGGTCTCTAGAGACCAGTGAAGAATAGATGCGCGACTGACTGCTGATCGTGAACGTCATGCATTGTCTCGCGAGTCGGAGACGTTTACGGATAGAGAATTGCGCTTGAGTTCTCAGCGTATCTACGCATCTGCTTCTGGGTCTCTAGAGACAAGTGCGGAACGTGATGCGCGACTGTCCGCTGATTGTGAGCGACATGCATTGTCTCGCGAATCGGAAACGTTTACCGATACAGAATCACGCTTGAGTTCTCAGTGTATTCACACATCTATTAACAGGTCTTTTGAAACGAGTGATGAACGTGATGCGCGAATAACTGCTCGCTCGCTGCTCACTCTCCGACGCCTCCGCCGCAGGGTGCTTCAGCTCGTGCGCTGCGAGCTTACAACCTAGCTAGACATGAGTAAAATAGCATGTAAACGATTGTTAATATTATGTTAAGCAAACCAGTGTTGATATTTTATAAAAAAGTAGTTTACATATTATTTAGGATACCAATCTTGGATTTAAAGGGGGGAAAAATGTAGGGTATTTTGATATGTAATGATGTGGGTAGACTTAACTACGAATAAACAGTCAGTATCCTACCTCTGTGTTTAACTGAACGTTCCAAGAACCGAGAATTACCTATTTGCCGATTTGGGTTTCGACGACCTATAAAGACAGAAACTGAATTATTAGGTCCGGATGAAACTTTGGCAAACAAAGGCCGGTTTTGCAACCTCAAAAGAAATGAGAGCGATCGCATGATAAACAATTATAATCCACGTCTACTCGAACTTTGTGTGTTGTTCGTAAACCGCATCAAATCGGTTCAGCCAAACGTGAGATAATCGTGGACAAACATACAATCGTCTTTCAAAATCTACAATCCAAGAAAGCAAAACGGGATCTATGCGGCAACGTCACGGGATATCCATTAGTGTCATACCTACACATAAACCTTCCCCAAAATGTAACAAACACTTTTCTGAAAACCGCATCAAAATCGGTTCAGCCAAACGCGAGATAATCGCGGACAAACATACAATCGTCTTTCAAAATCTACAATCCAAGAAAGAAAAACGGGATCTATGCGGCAACGTCACGGGATATCCATAAGTGTCATACACTTAAACCTTTCCCAGAGTGTAACGAACACTTTTCTGAAAACCGCATCAAAATCGGTTCAGCCAAACGCGAGATAATCGCGGACAAACATACAATCGCCTTTCAAAATCTACAGTCCAAGAAAGCAAAACGGGATCTATGCGGCAACGTCACGGGATATCCATTAGTGTCACACACTAAAACCTTCCCCAGAATGTAACCAACACTTTTCTGAAAACCGCATCAAAATCGGTTCAGCCAAACGCGAGATAATCGCGGACAAACATACATACACACGGGTCGAACTGAGAATCTCCTTTTTTTGAAGTCGGTTAAAAACGGGATCTATGCGGCAACGTCACGGGATACCCATAAGTGTCATACACTTAAACCTTTCACAGAATGTAACAAACACTTTTCTGAAAACCGCAACAAAATCGGTTCAGCCAAACGCGAGATAATCGCGGACAAACATACAATCGTCTTTCAAAATCTACAATCCAAGAAAGAAAAACGGGATCTATGCGGCAACGTCACGGGATATCCATAAGTGTCATACACTAAAACCTTTCCCAGAGTGTAACGAACACTTTTCTGAAAACCGCATCAAAATCGGTTCAGCCAAACGCGAGATAATCGCGGACAAACATACAATCGTCTTTCAAAATCTACAATCCAAGAAAGAAAAACGGGATCTATGCGGCAACGTCACGGGATATCCATAAGTGTCATACACTTAAACCTTTCCCAGAGTGTAACGAACACTTTTCTGAAAACCGCATCAAAATCGGTTCAGCCAAACGCGAGATAATCGCGGACAAACATACAATCGCCTTTCAAAATCTACAGTCCAAGAAAGCAAAACGGGATCTATGCGGCAACGTCACGGGATATCCATTAGTGTCACACACTAAAACCTTCCCCAGAATGTAACCAACACTTTTCTGAAAACCGCATCAAAATCGGTTCAGCCAAACGCGAGATAATCGCGGACAAACATACATACACACGGGTCGAACTGAGAATCTCCTTTTTTTGAAGTCGGTTAAAAACGGGATCTATGCGGCAACGTCACGGGATACCCATAAGTGTCATACACTTAAACCTTTCACAGAATGTAACAAACACTTTTCTGAAAACCGCAACAAAATCGGTTCAGCCAAACGCGAGATAATCGCGGACAAACATACAATCGTCTTTCAAAATCTACAATCCAAGAAAGAAAAACGGGATCTATGCGGCAACGTCACGGGATATCCATAAGTGTCATACACTAAAACCTTTCCCAGAGTGTAACGAACACTTTTCTGAAAACCGCATCAAAATCGGTTCAGCCAAACGCGAGATAATCGCGGACAAACATACATACATACATACATACATACATACGGGTCGAACTGAGAACCTCCTTTTTTTGAAGTCGGTTAAAAAACACTGCCTCCACTTAAAGCTGCAAAAATGTCCTCCGGTATTGGCAAGGGATAGTGCTCAGTATCCAACACTTAATTAAGAGTGACTTTGTAATCCACACAGATACGCAACTTTTTATCACCTCTCTGTGCTAATACAATTGGACTAGCCCATTTACTATGCCTTACTCTTTCAAAAATCCCTGACTTTTCCAAACTTAACAATTCATCCTCAACTTCTTCCTTTTTAGAATATGGAATAGTATAAGCTTTGTGAAAAATAGGCTCAGCTCCTTTCTTCAGTTGTAAACTAGCTTTTAATTTTAATATGTGAGATGACCTGTCTTTCTCAAAAACTTGCTTATATCTGTTTTTATACTGTCAATTAATTTATCTTTATCATTAGTTATTGTATTTATCTGTCTTAAATCAAAATACTTTTGCCAGTTAGGACATATGACCTTTAACCAGTTTCTTCCTTCTAAAGGATTAAAATATTTACTACAATCAATTATAATTAAATGTAATTCTTTATTTTTATTTTGTATGAATATTTTGAAAGATCCAAACACCTGGGGTGGCTCACCTGACACCGACTTTAACTTATAGTTGCATTTCTTTACAATACTGTTTGAAAAATACTTATTAAAATCTTTCTTATGTATTGTACAGACTTGCAAGCTCCTGTGTCCTGTGTGTTTGCATTTTCAAAACTTGACCATTTGGTAGTCATAATGGCATCCAAGTTACCTCCTCCCCACTCGAAATTTGCTGGATACTGCCCAGAATTATTTCTTCCTCTTATGGACGTTCTTGCTCCTCCACTTGTTTTAACATATTTTTTCCTCTGAAATGACACTTAGTGGCAATATGCCCTTTTCTCTGGCAGTAGAAACAAACGCAACTCTTTTTAAAAATATTTTTCAATCATATGCTTGCCTCCACAGCGGGAAGAAGTGAAGTGGAGAATGTTTCACTCCCGGCCTCTGTACCAATTGAACAGTCCCTGTTTCCGGCTGAATATTTTTTGTTTCTTTCTCTGCACTTTCATAGGCTGCTGCTATTTTCACTGCTTGTTGAAATGAAAGGCTGTCACCTACCGTTAACAGCTTTTTATATGTTGTTCGTTTGACAATCCACATAATAGGCGATCTCGTAATGCCTCATTTAAGAAGGTTCCAAAATTGCAGAGAGCTGCCTTTCTTTTTATTTCGACCACGAACTGGTTTACAGACTGGTTTTCTTGTTTGCATTTATAGAATTCGTATCGACCTGCTACCGCTGACTTTTGGATTACATAATGGCGAGTTAAAATTTCAATTAGCTCAGTATATGTTTTACTCGCCGGCTTTTCTGGAGATACAAGATTTTTTAACACATTATAAGTTTCTGGTCCCACCATAGTGATTAACATTGGTACCTTCATGCTTTCGTCTACTTGGTTCACAATTAGGAACTGCTCCATTCGCTCACTATAATCTATGAAATCATGTTTTTCTGCGTTAAATTGTTCAATATTTCCTATTAGAGCCATTTTTATCCTCGTCGCCAATTTTATATTTTCAGTCAAACACCCACATAAAACGTGTAATCATTTATTTATTAATCAAACTCACGACAATACAATGATAAAAACCTAGTTTTCATTATTTCGACAGACAATCTCAATCAACCTTTTTTACATACTGCACCATAGATTTATTTCTAAAATGTTGCCACAATATTTTACACCGACCGCGCTCCAGGGACTTCCAGCCAATCGTAGCCCGAGAAAATGGACTTTCCCTTTTTCTGACGCAATAGTTCTCCCTTATTGCATCATCTTTTAGTTCAGACAGGTTTCGACCTGTCGGAAGCCCCGCCCACAACGGATGATGCAACACCTTGACCTTGTTACGTAATACCATACATAATAAAGACTTACATAATTTTTCCCGCATTCTGCGGGCCTACGAGGGCGGCACTGAAAATTTCGGGAATCAAGGAAGTGACACAACATTACTATTTAAAAATGTATTTATTGCTTTTCGAAGTAGGTATTCTCCGCGAAATTTGACACATTTTTCCATACGATGGAACCAATCATTGAAGCAACCATTCCTTTCGGAAGTTGGGGTCTCCAAAATGGCCGTTTTGTAGGCGTCCACAGCTTCTTCAGGTGATGAAAATCTCTGTCCACGCAATTTATTCTTTATTTTAGGGAAAGTACAGAAATCATTAGGGCTTAGGTCGGGGCTGTACGGCGGATGGTCTAATAATTATATGTTTTCTTGCTCTAAAAACTCTTTTGTTCTGTGCTCACATGGTCTCGTGAGTTCTAATAATGAAGTCGCTCAAGAATTTGTAAATTTCTTTACCAGTATCCCACTTAAAACTACTGAAACCTTAAATTCCTCTCCCTTGCTCTCTATGGATTTATTGAAGGCGAACGTTTCAGCCTGCTCAAATGAATTTAAATTTCAGCATGTAAACCCCATGACAATCATAAAAGCTTTTAAGCAAATCAAGATCAAATTAACCGAAGATCTATGGGGTATGTCTATCAAAGCTTGTACCTCAATTGTTGAGACTGTAGCGCCGTATTTAGCCTCAATATTTAATTTGTGCGTGGATCAAGGGGTCTTCCCGGATCTAATGAAATTCAGTAAGGTAATACCGCTTTTTAAATCCGGGGACAGTAAAGACACCAACAATTATAGGCCCGTATCCGTGTTGCCGGTTTTCAGCAAGGTGTTTGAAAAGATAATGCTCGATCAAATGCTTAACCATTTTAACACCAATAAAATCTTACACGAACAGCAGTATGGTTTCACCAAAGGACGTTGTACGACTGACGCCGGTGTCACTTTATTAAAACACATTTTTACTGCGTGGGAAGAGGCACAAGATGCCATAGGAATCTTCTGTGACCTCTCGAAGGCATTTGATTGCGTAAATCACGAAACCCTGATTTTGAAGCTTGAGCATTACGGTTTAGGTAAACTTGCGCTCAGTTTAGTAAAATCATATCTGAATGATAGACAGCAGCATGTACAAGTAAAGGGTGTAAATTCGATGGGTTTAAAAGTAAAAATGGGTGTACCGCAAGGTTCGATATTGGGTCCCTTCCTCTTTTTAGTATACATTAATGACCTACCCCATTTATTTAACAACCATCCGCAAATGGTGTTGTTTGCTGATGATACTTCTTTAATATTTAGGATAAACAGACGTGCCACAAATCTTGACGACGTAAATAGCGCCCTACTGCAGGTTCATAATTGGTTTACCGCTAATAATTTAGTACTAAATGGGAAAAAAACTAAGTGCATAAGATTTGCTTTACCAAATGTCAAAAGTAGTGATTGTGACATAGTATTGAATCAAGAGAAACTTGAATTTGTCAATAAAACGGTTTTCTTGGGAATTACGCTTGACCACAGGCTACAATGGGGTCCTCATTTAACATCTCTTGCAGGCCGGCTGAGCTCAGCAGCGTATGCTGTTAGAAAAATCCGTCAATTTACTGATGTTGATACGGCGAGGATAGTCTATTTTAGTTATTTTCATAGTATTATGTCATACGGTATTTTACTATGGGGACGTGCTGCAGACATCGAGTCTATTTTTATTCTGCAGAAAAGAGCCATCAGAGCCATATATGAATTACGTAGACGCGATTCTCTAAGAGAACTGTTTAAGGAAATTAATATCATGACAGTACCTTGTCAATACATCTATGAAAACACCATGTACGTTAGGAAAAATCTGCATTTATTCAGTAAAAGAGGTGACAGACACCACTATAATACTAGAAATAGGGACCAACTAGTTCAGCCAGGTTTCAGGCTTGCTAAAGTAGATTCATCTTTCATGGGGTACTGTTTAAAATGTTACAATAAAATACCTCCCCACATTCTACAACTGAATGAGACGAAATTCAAATCTTGTGTAAAACGCACACTATGTAGGCAAGCATATTATAAGCTGGGGGATTACATTGATGATAAAAATGCTTGGCTAAATGCTGGTCCTGCTCCGCAACCATAGATGCAAACTTATTGGACAATTATTGTGGTAGCTGCAGAAGATTGTAAAAATATTCTTGCATTGTATAGATTCCATCTCTTAGTATTGTATAATTGCATAACACATGTGTGAGTACTATGTACCGTAAAGCTACCATTTGCATTTAGTTGTTTCATTGACTTGAATATGCCTTGGTGGCTGAGAGAATGTCATGCTCGCTTAAATGTCTTGCTGATGGTGGCGGGTGGGTCGGGTCATTTAGTTCCCTTCAATATGGTTGAATTGAATGGCGCTGATTCATGCGTCATGTTCGTGAACGGGCGCTGTCAGTCGGGACTGGTCATCTCTTAGCTGCTGTGGATCATTTGAATTGCTTTATTTTTAATTGTTGATTTTTTTTTTTTTTTTTTTACTCTGGACGCTCTTATTGTGCACGTCTTTCTACATCGTTCTCACATATATGTATAATCTCAACATGAAAGATGTAACCAAGATTTTGTAACAACATTTTTGATTGAAAAGAGTGTCCATGGAGTTTCTTGCCCGTTCTTCTCCATAGAGATCTACGTTAGGGAATGGGCAACTACAGTACTTTCTCAAGTTATTATGCCTTGTGTCTGTGACTGTAGCTTCGCTTTATTTTTCGTTTTATCGACATTCAAAAGTGCCGTAATGGTCTAGTTGAAATAAATGATTTGAGTTTTTTTTTTTTGAGCGCGGTGTGAGAACTCGCATTGTCGTGATGGAGGATGATGCGGCGGTTGCAGTTCTCTTTACGGAGTTCAGAAACGACCTGGGGGTCTAAAATGGCCACTTTGACAGAATCACACTATGAAAATAAAATTAATCACTTTAAATTTCTTAAAATGGTCACAAATTGACAATTCATAATATTAACTGCGCCCAATTCATTTAGCGTAATTCATCAGTCTGACAGTATTGAATGAAGATTCGTAAAATGGTCCACAAAATAGCAATTGTGTTAATGTCAATTATCAGAATCACAAGATATTAGTAAATAGTAACATCTCACGATTCATATCAAGGATTTCCGGAAATAATTTAGTTGATTATGGCAGATTTAGCTCTTTACGCAAATTTTCTCGAGCACGCGCGTCTTCTAGAGACCATTACAACTCGCCGACGCAACAAAGCTCTCCGGGATACGGAGATAGCGTTCGAAATGCCGGACCAAGAGTTTATTGGTCTGTATAGACTAAGCAAGAGTGTTTGCCTGGACCTTGTCCAGGAGCTAGACCCGTACTTATTAAGTACCCGCCGGGATGGCATTAGTAGGTACTACTTCCAAGGCAAGTAAAAAGATTGTGATAAAGTACTTAGTGTGTTTTAGTGAAGTACACACATCAAAAGTGTCTAGGGATCAAGCATTTTTATGCGGATTTCTTGAGATTGAGATGTGGCTTTGTAATAAATTTATGATTTTATAAATTTATATGGATCCTTTTTGGTGCATTTTATAATTTGAAACAGGAACTGTCAATCAAATTCGAGTAAAAGATGAAAATCAGCTGTCAATATTTTCCCTATAAAAACATACAACGCATTGAAGACATTATTAGTGCTACTGTTACCCTACTACTGACTAAAACCAACGTTATTATGGAGCGGCGACGTCATTTAAGCAGGGAAGAAATGCTCAGAGCCGTGGGAATGATAGAAGCTGGTTCCCGGCAACGTACTGTGGCTTTAGCTCTGAATACAAGTCAGAGAGTTATCAGTCGACTTTGGACACGTTACCGAAGCACTGGTACCGTGGCTGAGCGCCATGGTGGACGGTATCGCTGCACCACACGGAGACAAGACCGATACATTCTAATCTTAACTCGAAGAGCTCCAACAATAACCGCCATGATGTTAGCCGTGAGGCTTCATCACTCTTCAGGGAACTTAATTAGCGACCAAACAGTCAGAAACCGCTTGCATGAAGTGAACCTTCATTCCCGAAGACCGCTACGGGTACCACCTATAGTAATGCACAATCGTAGGATTCGATATCAATGGGCTCTTGAACACAGAAATTGGGCAGAAGAACAATGGCGTTTCGTGTGCTTTTCTGATGAGTCTCGTTTTGGTATGAGACCGGATACAAGACGTATACGAGGCGAGTCAACAAGCTTGAAGGAAATTATTTTCCTTCAAGCTTGTTGACTCGCCTTTTTGTCAATGTTCAACATCTGACTGCGAATATGAACAATCTGCACATCACATTTTGTGGGAGTGTAGTCTTTGGCAAAATGAACGCAATATTATGTTGGATAGTGTACAGGTTACATCCGGAGTTATTTACTATACGGGCCTTGTAGAAACTAGAGCAAATTTCCGTGCGTTCAAGCGTTTTTGCCATACCTATTATTGGAATCAAATATAACAGCTCTCAACTTAGGACCCATTAACGTTAATATTTATCCGTGGTGCTAGGCAACTGGGCCTATCCCAGTTGTAAACGTCCCTTTGTGCCTATTGGCCTTGTTTCGTTCTGTCTCCTGCTGATATGGAGGGAAGTGGAAATTACAGTTTTTTTTCCTACTCCTCCGCTATACTTTTCGATTAATTTCGTTGCGGGATCCAAGACAGTTAAATTCATTCTCTGGGACTTCGTCGAGCTTCATTGTCTCGGCGCTTTTCTGGTGGTCGCCACTGTTGATTCTGGCTTTCAGGAGTTACAGTGGTTTGGGCGTGTGTGGCGGGCTTGTCCCAAATAAATAAAAAAAAAAAAAAAAAAAAAAAGACGTATACGACACTGGAGAACCCCTGGACGCCAACAGCGATTAAAATCCTGCCAGGAAGTCCAGCCTTATAGTGGTGGAACCATCATGGTATGGGCGGGTATTTGGATCGGCGGAAGAACTGAGTTGATTTGGATCAGAGGCAACCTCAACGCTCAAATTTATGCTGAGGCGATTGTATCAGACGTCATCGTTCCTCTACAAGTGCAAATCGGTCCCTTATTTCAGTTAATGCATGATAATGCACGGCCGCACACCGCAAGAGTTGTAAGACAGACTCTCGCCGCAGCTAACATCAATGTCCTGCCCTGGCCTGCTCAGTCGCCAGACTTGAACCCGATTGAGCATGCATGGGATATGCTACAGAGAAGAGCTCTGCCGAATATGGAGGGTATCCAGTCGCAAGAAGACCTTTTTTTGTTATTGCAACGAACATGGGCGGCCATTCCACAGCGTGATTTGGATGAACTCATTTTGAGTATGCCAAACCGTTGTTCTTGTGTTGTTAGTGTTCGCGGTAGAAACACGGATTATTAATTGTTTAAGTTACCCAATAAAATTTTAAAGAAAACTGTTATTTCAGTCTTTTTTTCGAACTTGAATGTTAGTGGTTCAAATGTCAAAAATCCCTTTATTAGGAAAATGGCAAATTTCTTTATTAATGCAAAGGTGACTTGGTTTATCGTTACTGTGACAAACGAAAACACTTTATTTGATGAATCCTTAAAGAAAATTTTAATTAATATCAATCAGGAGAAAAGTTATTGCAAAAATATATGTTGATCCCTAGACACTTTTGATGTGTGTAGTTCCAGATCACATTACGATCTACATAGTATTGTAGAGGTTTACCCTGTCTGTACCCCCTTGACGAAATATACTTATGTGATAACATATAATCTTTTACATTTAAGGTGCTGAGCACACTCAGCTTTTACGCATCTGGGTCATACCAGAGATTCATAGGAGCTAGTGTATACCACAAGATGCACCAAGTTAGTGTATCTAACTGTTTGCGAGCCGTGACACTAGCTCTTAATAATCACCACTTCCGGAAGAAGTACATAAATTTTCCACAAAATCAGGCAGAACGGAATGCGATCAAAACAATACATTTCTTAAATCACTATTACATTAGAAATAATTGACCATAACTCATCAAGTGTGCACACATTTTGTTTCCAGGTTCTACCGGAAGTTTGGAATGCCTGGTGTTTTGGGCTGCATTGATGGCACTCACATTGCTATTGTTAGGCCTGCACTATATGAGGAGAGATTTTTTAACCGTAAACGTTATCACTCTTTAAATGCACAAATTGTGAGTACCAACACTATACAGTTTTACTAAGTAGGTAGGTATACTGTTTGAGTTGAATAGGTAGGATTTTGTAAGTTTACTTTATTTTATAGTATTACTTCAACTCCAACACATATTACTAAAATAAAAAAATAGTGGTAGGAAAAATATTTTTATTTTTATTCTCATCTTTTATTTTAACTTAAAAAATCTTTTATTATTCAAAGTAACAGAACAAATAATCAGTCTTTTTTTAATATTTTACTAAATTAACAATAATTCTCATCCTATATCAATAATCAAAGGAGGTACCTAACAGAAAAACAATAAATAATCAGTCTTTTATCAATATTTTACTAAATTAACAATTCTCATCCTATAATTATCAATAATCAAAGGAGGTACCTAACAGAAAAACAATAAATAATCTAAATTATGGAATCAGGCGTTACTTTGCGGAAATCCATGACATTAAATGCTATGAAAAATATTTAGTTTTAATACCGCAAGATAAATATCCAGGTCTGAAAGCAGGACACAAATCCCACCGTCATGCATATGCACATGCACATATGGGCCCACCCTCCCGCCCTCATGCATATGCGCACATACAAAACAAGTGAGAAATAATTAGCATGCCATGCAATCAAACCTATACTCGACACGTGTTTCGCCCCTCCACGGGGCATCCTCAGGAGTTGTTGACTCGTCGAGCGTTCGAGCTCGAATGAGCTAGTCGCACCGCTGCGCGCTGTCGGCCCTTTATACAACATGTCCCAAAATTCAACGATAAGCCAGCACCGGAGGATAGACCTGCCCATGACTACTCGGGGAAAAAAAGAAAAAAAATATATATCTCTTTTTTTTTGAAGTTATAAAAAAAAAGAAGAAATTCTTAAAAAAGTGAGACCTTTTATGATATTTTTCACTACCATGACCACACTTTTTTAAATATTTCTGTTATTTTTTTTTATAGGCAACCTGAATAGCACTGCTATCTACCACAATTCTTAAAAAATCCAGAATACCTCTAGTTTTTTCACGTAAATTAATGAAACTTAATTTATTCCCTAAATTTTTTGAAGATTTTTACTTTTAATCAACTTTAACTCATCGTGGTGTAAAAAAAAAGTATGAACACTACTATGGCAAGTTTTTTTATAAATTGACGCAACTAATCAAGATTCCAAAATGGTATAATACTCTAGGCAAACAAGTTTAAAAAAAAAATGTTCCTATTATTTCTAAACAGGGGCCAAATGACGGTCAGGTAATAAAAAGTATTAGTTCTTGGAAAATGTTTAATATTTAAATAAATGGTCAAACAATTTCTCATGTAATTTATTAACATTATAACCAATGTTCAAATTGTTTGCCACCAGCAATAATACATGCACGACATCGCCTTAAAAATGACCGTTTTATTTGTCTTGCATATCTTCTGCGATTAATATGATCCGCAGCCTGACTGATATTTCGACGAAGCTCGTCCAATGACGCAATGGGTTTTGAGTAGACCCTGTCTTTAAGACAACCCCAATAGAAGAAGTCCAGGGGGTTCAAATCGGGTGAACGAGGTGGCCATAAGATAGGACCAAGTCGCCCGATCCAACGCCCTGGATACTCTTGATTTAAATATTCTCGCACAGGGCGGGCATAGTGTGCTGGGCAACCATCATTTTGGAGCCACATGTTTTGGAGATCATTTAAGGGCACGTCGTCTAGCAATTCTTGCAAGTCATTTTGTAAAAAGTTTAAATAACTATTGCCATCTAAGTTTCCTTGTAACTCAAAGGGCCCAATTACTTTTCCATTTAATATGCCGGTCCATAAGTTAACCTTGAATTGATATTGGGATCTGTCTTGTCTCATCAAGTGCGGATTTTCATTGCTCCAACTATGTAGGTTGTGTAGATTTAAATATCTATCTTTCTTGCATGTTGTTTCATCCGACCATAGAATTTTGTCCAGGAATTGGGGATCTTCCCTGTGCCTTTGCAGCATCACACGGCAAAATGTGACTCTTAATGGATAGTCCCGCGGTAACAACGTCTGCACACGCCTGTAATGATATGGGTGAAGCTTGTGACGTTGTAAAATTAGATGTGCAGAACTTTTCGGGATTCCTGTAGCTTCTTCTATGGCGCGTACCGAAGTAGTCGAATCATTTTCTATCTCATTGAGAACTTCTTCATCACGATCCGAACTAGGTCTTCCAGCGTTTCTCCTACTGGATGGCATACGACCCTCCGAAAACGCTTGATGCACATTAATAAACACTCGATAATCAGGATATCTTTGAGCATTTGGGTACCTTTCTCGATACAGTCTGCTAGCAGCGTTAGCATTGCATCGGGTTTCTCCATAGATGAGGTGCATATTTGCGTATTCCTGTGGTGTGTATGGTTGCGGCATGTTGATCGTTAAACAGTCCAAAATGCGCCAGAACTCCAAATCACAAAACTCACAATCGTAGTCACAAAACACACAATCGTAGTCCAAGATAATGCCAGGTCAGTTCAGTTTGCAGATCGATTCCAGTCCAAAAAGCCAAGCCAAAAGTCGTTAGTACGTACGAGAGCCACGTCAGTTGAATACGGAACGGTGCGCAGTAAACAAAGGAGCAGAGCGTACTGAACTGACTTGCTCTGAGAATAATAACAGCTTCTCTACCTGCCCTGTTGTTGTCTCTTTTTAACGTAAATATCTCTGTCTATCTATCTCTCTCTAACTTCTAAGGTATGTATGCCCCATTCAAATTCCTAGAAATTGTAACAAGAACCCACTACCTGCCCTGTTGTTGTCTCTTTTTAACGTAAATATCTCTATCTATCTATCTCTCTCTAACTTCTAAGGTATGTATGCCCCACTCAAATTCCTAGAAATTGTAACAAGAACCCATTTTGGGCACGCAGTGAAAGTGATTACTGTCAACTATAATTTAAGGAATTTGGTTCTTGTTTTGAACTAGTATGGATATTATTTTTTTATGGTTGATTTTCCTAGAGTATTATACCATTTTGGAATCTTGATTAGTTGCGTCAATTTATAAAAAAACTTGCCATAGTAGTGTTCATACTTTTTTTTACACCACGATGAGTTAAAGTTGATTAAAAGTAAAAATCTTCAAAAAATTTAGGGAATAAATTAAGTTTCATTAATTTACGTGAAAAAACTAGAGGTATTCTGGATTTTTTAAGAATTGTGGTAGATAGCAGTGCTATTCAGGTTGCCTATAAAAAAAAATAACAGAAATATTTAAAAAAGTGTGGTCATGGTAGTGAAAAATATCATAAAAGGTCTCACTTTTTTAAGAATTTCTTCTTTTTTTATAACTTCAAAAAAAAAGAGATATATTTTTTTTTTCTTTTTTTCCCCGAGTAGTCATGGGCAGGTCTATCCTCCGGTGCTGGCTTATCGTTGAATTTTGGGACATGTTGTATACCGTTTCGAATAACGGTCGATACAACGTCACAAAGACATCTGTGCCGAACTACCTGCAATCATACTTAGAAGTGGTGATGGAATTAAATTTGTTTGGTCATTCAACAGTGTATATGCATTATTATTGTTATGTTTTGATATTTCTAACTGTTCCAACACACTCAACCGGAAACCCTTATCGCAAACATGCAAAATGTTATAGGAATTGTTGTCGCTCAAGGAGTGGCCGGTGTCGATTAAATGTTTTGCGAAATGTGATTTATCTGGATGGCCATTCCTGTAAGCGGCAACATGTTCCCTGTTCCTAATTTCGAAACCACGACCTTTCTGACCTACATAGACCCCGGTGCAATCATTGCACACTAATTTGTAAACTCCGGACTTTTTTGAATTCTCTCATTTATCTTTACCGTTACATAGTTTACGCAAGTTATGATCCGATCGAAAAGCTACGTAAACATTGTGTTTTCTAAGAATATTCGCGATTCTATCTGAAATTGGGCCTATGTAAATGAGACTTCCGATATTCTTGTTAATTCTTTCGGGGGGACATGCATAAAGTGCTGAACGTGCCCGGTCATTCTGCTTTTTCTTAATTATATTATCAATAACTTGTTTGGTGTATCCGTTTGAAGTCGCGATTTGATACAATATTTTGAGTTCTTTGACACCGACACCGGCCACTCCTTGAGCGACAACAATTCCTATAACATTTTGCATGTTTGCGATAAGGGTTTCCGGTTGAGTGCGTTGGAACAGTTAGAAATATCAAAACATAACAATAATAATGCATATACACTGTTGAATGACCAAACAAATTTAATTCCATCACCACTTCTAAGTATGATTGCAGGTAGTTCGGCACAGATGTCTTTGTGACGTTGTATCGACCGTTATTATAGCGTCATCGAAACGGTATATAAAGGGCCGACAGCGCGCAGCGGTGCGACTAGCTCATTCGAGCTCGAACGCTCGACGAGTCAACAACTCCTGAGGATGCCCCGTGGAGGGGCGAAACACGTGTCGAGTATAGGTTTGATTGCATGGCATGCTAATTATTTCTCACTTGTTTTGTATGTGCGCATATGCATGAGGGCGGGAGGGTGGGCCCATATGTGCATGTGCATATGCATGACGGTGGGATTTGTGTCCTGCTTTCAGACCTGGTTATTTATCTTGCGGTATTAAAACTAAATATTTTTCATAGCATTTAATAAATAATCTGTCTTTTTTTCAATATTTTACTAGACTAACAATTATCATCAAACAAATATTATAAAGAGGACGGATTTGTTTGTTTGTACTTTTGTATGTAAACAAATAAACTCGAAAACAACTGGACCAATTTGAAAAAATCTCCCGAAACAGAAACACAATAAGTAATCAGTCTTTTTTTTTAATATTTGACTAAATTAACAATTCTCATCTTAGATAATTTCAATAATCCAAAAGCTAGGTAGCAGAAACATAAATAATTAATAATAGTCTTTTTCTTTTCCATAGGTTTGCGACTCTGATTTAAATATTATTAGCGTGGATGCTAGTCATGGAGGGGCAAACCATGACTCCTTTATATGGGCTCATCATCCATTGAACGTCCACCTGAACCAGCTGCAGGCTGAAAATGAAAATTTGTGGTTTTTAGGTAAGTCATCAATCAAAAATTAACATTTAACTTTTAAATTAAAATTACACTCGATTGTTTAATTTATAAAATAAAACACAATATTACAGGTGACTCTGGTTATCCTCTAAGGTCAACGCTACTGACTCCAATAGTGGACACAGAGCCAGATACACCGTAACGATTTTACACAGACCAACATTGTCTTGTGCGCAACACTGTGGAGCGCACCATTGGTTTGCTTAAGTCTCGTTGGCGGTGTTTGTTGGTAGACCGCAAACTACATTACCACCCCACCATGGCTGGCTATATTACAAACGCATGTGTGGTATTACATAATATCGCCAATGCTGCTAGGCTGCCAACAATGGCATTAACAGCTCAAGATGAGGAAAATGAGGCAAATATGCAGGTACTTGAATTTCAGGATTTTCTAATTTATCAAAAAGATGTCGCTATTGTGCAAACAAACCATTTTATCCAATCTTCATAACATAAAATAAAATTAGTATCATCATGAAAATTATGTTAGTCATCATAAAAATTGTTTCAGTTAAGAAATACACAAAATATTGAAACTGCGTTGAGAAGAGGCCAACATCTTGCTGCTGGTGAATCTACACGTAATGCGCTTATACAGCGGCTTTGGTCAGCACGATCTTAAGATCAAAATGAGTTTATTTTTCTTTTTAAGTTTTTTTTTTGTTTAATGTTAGAATATAGTTTATTTCTCCTTGCTATTTTTTACAATTATATTACATGAATGTTAATGATATACTTGATCTTTTAATTCCACAATTATAAAAAATCATACTTTACCTCTATGGGCCTCCAATATTAGATAAATATCTTTCTATTGCATCGGCGAGCCGTCCCAGATTCCGTGCGATCAAATGATTTGCCTCAGCATTTGTCCTATCGGCGGCAGCCCGCTGCAGTTCCACCTGGGACAAGACTCTTTGAGCCTCCTCTGTGGGGGCCAAAGGGCGACCTAAAAAAGCAATATATTTATGTAAGTAACCATTTTTAATAGTCAACTTATGTCTTATCCCCAATATCAATAGCTGCTGTAGGGTTGGAAAAATCCACTCACTGCGGTATCTCGGTTGCCGAGTTCTACGACGCTGAGGCACATATGCAGCAGCTGCAGGGGTAGGGCTTGGTGCCGATGCAGGAGTCTGGGCAGATAGAGGAGGGGGCGTCGGGGCTGCTGTGACCTCTACCTCTACATAGGGCTCATCAATTATATTGAGCTCTGGAGCCTCAAACACCAACACCTTACTAAAATACACAGCAAATTATACATTTAAATTATTATTCTCAAGTCACACATGGTTACATACTTAGTGATAACAACAAATTAATACTTACTGAGCTCTGGGTGCTGCATCTGTGTTATATATCTCAGGCTCCATTGCTGCAGTTGACTGGTTCTAAAAATAACAATAAATTGTATTTACAATGCCATAATTAGTTAGCAACATTTTTACAAAAATGTAATTTCAAATTGTTACCATATCTGGTAGCGGATTCACTGCCACACTTTCTCCAAAACCTGATCCCATTAGGCTTAGAAATCTTTGTTCGGTTTCAGATAAATTGCCTCCAGTGGGAGGCCCTCAGCCTGTCGCCGAACTATCGGCATTTATGTCAGCAACAATTTTTTTTTAATAAGTATTATTAGCTTTATACCAGTGCGAGGGACTCTAATAAGGTAAGGAAGTTGTAATGACAATGAAGAATATTAAAATACTTACAATAGACCAATCTTTCGGTGTTTTACTTATGCTGCTTCCCTCGGCATTGAGCATCTCTGCTACCTCAGACCACTTCCTCAGAGATTCTGCTCGACCTCGGGCAGTGTTATTATAGCTTCGAGTCCTAGCGAAGCCAGGGTTACGCTCCAAGAAGTCGAGCAGAATCTCCCATTGGGCCTGAGACACCCTGGTTGCACGTTTTTCCATTCCTACAAATGAAAACACACATTTGAATACTTTTACATAGCGATAACATTAAATATTGATCCAGATAAACAAGTTTGTTTATGTTTAATAATATCCTCCAACACGCAAAAGTAGAAAAATATAAAGGTAGTTTTACACTTTTCAAACTGCGCCCCCTGGTCTGAAGTTGACAGGATAAATAAAATAATCACTATAAATGAATATGCGCATTGCCAGCCTGAAACTGATTTATTGTTTCTAATAACCTTTTTCAGGGTGTATTAGTGGTCTATATAACAGTTATATGATAATATTATGAAATAACGTTTAAAATGTGGAAGTTTAAACATATAAAACAAATTTGATTAATAAAATCTGAAATGAAAAAATAACCGGTAAAAGTACGGTCTTTATTTTTTTCACATCGCAACATTACAACAAATATGATTCCTGATATGAAATGAATCGAGTATGATTCAGCTATTTAGTGTCTCCATTTTACGAAAATTAGAAGAATTGCCAATGATCTGCTGGGAATTCAGAAAACGAATTATGTTTAGAGGAATTACTCAAAGTGGCCATTTTAGACCCCCTGTCAATCAAAATCAAAATCAAAGCATTTATTTCAAGTAGGCCAATAACAGGCACTTTTGAATTGTCGAAACAAAGATGAAAATTAAATGTAGCTACAGTCCCAGTCACAAGACATAAAAACTGTGAAAGTACTGTAGTTGCCCATTCCCTAGCGTAGATCTCTATGGAGAAGAACGGGCAAGAAACTCCATGGACACTCTTTTAAATCAAAATATTGTTACAAAATCTTGGTTACATCATTCATGTTGAGATGTTATACTATGTGAGAACAATGTAGCAAGATGTGCACGTTAAAAGTGTCCATAGCCAAACAAAAACAAAATACAACTCAAAAACAAAATAATTAATTCAAATAAACCATTCAAATAAACCATGGCGACCAAGAGATGACCAGTCACAACTGACAGCGCCCGTTCACGCACATGACGCATGGATCAGCACCATTCAGCTCAACCATTTTGAAGGGAACTAAATGGTCCGACACACGCGCCATGATCAGCGAGACATTTGAGTGAGCATGACATACTCTCAACCGCCAGGGCACATTCAAGTCAAAAACTAAAGTAGGTTTCCAGTGAATGATAGCTTTCTAGTACATAGTACTCACACAATATGGGCTATGCGTTTATATAATACTAAATAGATTGAATCTATACAATGCAAAGATAGTTGTACAATCTTCAGCAGCTCCAACAATACCATTTAATGCTATCAATTTTTGAGCCCCTGTCCTTGTGGAGCAGGACCAGCATTGAGCCAAGCATTTTTATCAGCGATATAATCGCTCAACTTGTAATATGCTTGCTTACATAGTGTGCGTTTAATGCATGTTTTAAATTTAGTCTCATTCAGTTCAAGAATACTTTGTGGAATTTTATTATAGCATCTCAAACAGTACCCCATGAAAGATGAGTCTACTTTAGCGAGTCTAAAGCCTGGCTGAACTAGTTGGTCCCTATTTCTAGTACTGTAATTGTGTCTGTCGCCTCTTTTACCGAAAAGATGCAGATTTTTTCTAACGTACATTATGTTTTCGTAGATGTATTGGCAATGAACCGTCATGATGCCAATATCCTTAAAAAGTTCCCTTAGAGAATCGCGCCTACGAAGATTGTATATGGCTCTGATGGCTCTTTTCTGCAGAATAAATATAGACTCAATATCAGCAGCCCGTCCCCATAGCAAAATACCGTAAGACATTATACTATGGAAGTAACTAAAATAGACCAGTCTAGCGGTATCTACATTAGTGAATTGACGGATTTTTCTAATGGCATATGCTGCTGAACTTAAGCGCCCCGCAAGAGATGTTAAATGAGAACCCCATTGTAGCCTTGAATCAAGCGTAAGCCCCAGGAAAACCGTTTTATCTACGAATTCGAGTTTCTCTTTATTCAATATCATCTCACAATCACTACTTTTAACATTCGGTAATGAAAATCTTATGCATTTAGTTTTTTTTTCATTCAATACCAAATTGTTTGCTGTGAACCAATTTTGGACCTGAAGTAGGGCATCATTCACGTCATCTAGATTTTGGGCCCGTCTATTTATCTTAAAAATTAGAGAAGTGTCATCAGCAAACAACACCATATTTTGAGGTTGGTGTTTCAACAAATAGGGTAGATCATTTATATATACTAAAAAAAGGAAAGGACCCAATATTGAGCCTTGCGGAACCCCCATTTTTACATTCAAACCCTGTGAATTAACACCATTTATTTGAACATGTTGTTTTCTATCGCTCAAATAAGATTTTAGCAGGCTAAGTGCAAGTTTACCCAGTCCGTAATGCTCCAGTTTCAAAAGTAATGTGTCATGATTTACGCAATCAAAAGCTTTGGAGAGATCACAGAAAATTCCTATTGCGTCTTGGGACTCTTCCCACGCAGCAAATATGTGCTTTAATAGGGTTACACCGGCGTCAGTTGTACAACGCCCCTTGGTGAAACCATACTGTTGATCATGTAAGATTCTGTTGGTGTTAAAATGATAAAGCATTTGATTAAGCATTACTTTTTCAAAAACCTTGCTAAAAACTGGTAACACGGATACAGGTCTATAATTATTGGAATCTTTACTGTCCCCGGATTTGAAAAGAGGTATGACTTTACTGTATTTCATTAAATCCGGGAAAACTCCTTGGTCTACACATAAATTAAAAATTAAAGCTAAATACGGGGCTATGGTCTCAAGTATAGATGTACAAACTTTGATAGACATTCCCCATAAATCTTCGGTCAGTTTTATTTTAATTTGCCGGAAAGCTTTAATAACTGTCATAGGGTTAATGTGTTTAAATTTAAATTCAGCCAGGCAGCCAGACACATTCGCCTTTAATAAGCCAATTGAGGCTTCAGGTGAGGAATTAAGAGCCTCCGTAGTTTTTATTGGTATTTCGGTAAAAAAATTAACAAATTCTTGAGCTACTTCCTGATCAGAGCTTTTAGGACCACATGCTGTATCTAATGTAAAGCTATTATTACGTATTTTCTTTCTGTTAGTCTCGTTATTTATGACTTTCCAAACGGTCTTTATTTTATTTTCTGCTGTTTTGATCTTGTTGCTTATGTGCAGGGCTTTAGCAACCTTGCAAGTATTTCTAAAAATCCTTGAATACGTAGCAACATACTTGCTAAAAGTTTCAGTGTTTATAAAAGGCTTAAGGCTATAAAGCTCAAATAGCCTTTCCCTACTTTTTCTGATACCTCTAGTTGCCCAATCACTAAATATAAATTTAGGGCAAATACTCTTTGTCTTCCTTTCAAAAGTTTTGTTGAATTCCGTGTGAACTAATGAAAAGAAACGATCATACAATTGATTTATATTAATATCCTCTTGGCTCATTACACTTAACTTGTTCTGTAGGGAAATATTATACCTATTTAATTTGCAAGAAGTTATAGGTCTAAATTTAATCTGAACTTTTTGTATTGGAGTTTTACAACTAAAACTTACAGTTTGTCCGCTATGGTCAGACGGCAAACAATTTATTATGGCTTTATCTAAGTAATCACAATCGCAGAAAACATTATCTATACAAGTAGCAGAAGAAGTTGTGATTCTAGTGGGTTCAATAAAAACGTTAGTCAAGTCAAATGACTTAAAAAGATTTAAATGATAAATGATAAATGATAAATGATATTTATTCAGCAAGTAGGTTTTCTCAAACACTTTTACACGTCATTTTTTTTTTTAAAACTAGATGAGGCCGGTGTTTCGTACCTGACTACTCTGAGAAGAAACAGCCGAAACAAACTCAGAGGTCATAGTCTCTTTTGAAGTCCAGACAATCTTGCTTAATTCACATGAGGACTATGCAGATTAGTGTCTGAGATGGTCTTTTGAAGAAAGAACCACACAGATTTGAGTGGACCTGTCCAGTCAGTGCAAGCATTTGTCAGTTATCGTGTAGCTCGACTTATAACTCAAGGAGCTCAACGAAACGACGAACAATACCAAAGAAAGGACATTTGGGTAGGTCGCATAAAGCACTCAAGCTGCCAGACAGTCGTGGGAAAAAAAAACAACAAAACGTGACCCACAAGGTCCTCACATTCACAATAATTAAATATAATAAATAATAATTTACAATTCAAATTCGAATGTCAATAAAAAAATACGATATGTCAAAAACACAAACATAAAATAAACGAAAATAAAGTAAAAAATAATAAAATACTGAACTAAGTATTCATGTCAAATCATTAAATGTCATGACAGTCACAAGTAAATATTCATGTCAAATACACACACATAAAAAAATAAAATAAAAAATAATAAAACGTAAAAAAATAATAAAATACTGAACTAAGTATTCATGTCAAATCATTCAATGTCACAGTGTATAAAATAAAGGAATCAACAATAAACAAGCGAAGTCCGAAATTTCAACATTCACAGAGCAAATTTCATTGGAGCAGTTTAATCCCAAGCCTTTTTATCTTCGAGATAGTGATTGACATGATAGAAAGCTTTCAGGCATAGCTTTCGTTTAATAAACGATTTGAATTTATTCAGGCTTAGTGCTTGAATATGGCTCGGAAGTTTATTGTAAAAACGTATACATTGGCATCTGAACGTACCCCCTATTTTTTTGAGTCTCGTTGCAGGAACAACAAATTTGTGTTTGTTCCTCGTATTTATGTTGTGGATATCACTGTATTTTTTAAACAAATTAATATTTTTGTGTGCGTACAAAAGGTTTTCATAAATAAACTGAGAGGGCACAGTAAGAATATTAATCTCTTTAAATTTTTCTCTGAGGGAGTATCTGGGACTTAGTTTATAAATTGAACGAATTGCCCTTTTTTGTAAAACAAATATTGTTTGAATATCGGCGGCATTGCCCCACAGGAGAATACCGTACGACATCACGCTATGGAAATAACTAAAGTAAACTAAACGAGCTGTGTCTAAGTCAGTTAAGTCACGGATTTTTCTAACGGCGTATGCTGCCGAGCTAAGTTTTTTCGACATTTAATAACCGACCGCTATTTGAATTTTCTTCTAAAATATTGATATTAAAATCACCACAAATTATTGTAGCTTTATTACTGGCTGCAAGTTTTGCCTGGACATCTTCCATTATTGATTCAAACATGGAAAAGTTTTGATAGTTTGGGGGTCTGTACACACACACAATAACATGCTTATCTAGCTCAACACAGGACAGTTCGACGCAATGTTCAACCGAGAGACCTACTATGTCATTACGTTGCTTATATTTAAAACTATTTTTTATTAATATTAGGGAACCTCCACGAAGCATAGTTTTACGATTAAAGCAGCTACCCACCATATAGTTCTCATAATTAATAAGCATTTGGTAATCCTTTAGCCAATGTTCAGTAAAACAAATAATGTCAAACTTACTACTTTCTAAAAACAATTCAATTTCTAATAATTTCGAAGAAATGCCCTGGATATTTTGGTGGAATAATTTCAAGGTGTTCTGCTGAGGCCCTTTTTTACTAACTAATTGAGTGCAAGAAGGTACCTTGCTGTTGGTAGGATTAACAAAAATATTGTTAATGGTACCTTCTGTTGTCTCACTTTCTAGTTTAAATTTATATTTGAAGTGAGGCCGGAGACTCCTGTGCCATCCTCAGACGATAAGACCCTATCACTAATAAACCCTAATTGAGAATTTTCCACGGTGACAGATGGATCCTCCTCAGTACAATGTTTGTAAATATTTATAGCACTAGTGCTATATTCATTTGTGCCAGTCACCTGTACATTAGTAGAATTACTAATCGTCGCAGTGTTAATAATATAACTAAACTTAGACATACTATTTATGTCTGTGTGAATACTATAAGCTAATAGCCGAGCTATTTTGTGTCTACATACAATAGGTAGATACACCTTACCCCGTGTCGACTTAAGATTACCAACTATAGTGTTGATATCCAGATACATAAGCCTGTCACTATAGTGACCTACTAAAAAATGCACATGTTTATTCAACATATGTATATAATCGTTTTTCCTACTACTTAAATTTCCAAAATATGGAAAAGCACACAATATGATTTTATTACATCTTAACTTTAGCAACTCAGAAACACAGTCGGTGATATCTTCCTTTTTTACATTAGAACTATTACCAACACATAGAGTAATGGTAGTGTTAAGATAACAATCATTTTTTATTACTGATGCCATTACTTGTTTGTAGCTTGACCCTGGCATGCAATAATTTTGGGTACAGTAACTCAGGTTATTACTGATCAATTTACCTAGCCCTCTACCCATACTATCAGAAAACATAACTGAATGATGACAATCATTACATTTAGGTGAAACAAAATGACTAATCTCAGGCTGTACTACTTGTGAATCATGGTTTTGATGGATGATAAAGTTCTGAGCACTCACAGCTTGAGACGGGTCCTCCGTTGCCTCAGGCTGGAGGGCATCAAGACTGGGTTCACTCCGACAAGTACAATGAGTGTTGCTGAGAGTCAGCAAGTCCACTTTGTCAACCAACTCATTTTTGACAAGAATATGCTCCTTAATTTGTTTTTTAGAGCTTTCATATTTATTATATAAAGATTTTAGTGACTCATTCAGTGCCTCAATTTCAGATTGTAAGCGCTGAGTGTCTATTTCATAAATACTTGTACTGTCTTCTAACTTAATTTGATAGCTATTTAATCTATTAACAAGAGAAACACGTTCTTTCCTTAATTGAATATTTTTGGAACAGTGCTTTTGTTGTTTCTTGTGTTTATGACATTTTTTAATGATTTTATTCAATCTTGCATATTTCTTAATTTTATTTTTACTTACTTTATGGTATGAATTGAATGAATTATGTTTCAGTAAGGAGTCCTCTGTAAGGTCTATTGTTATGAGGGAATGAGGGTTACAATTTGTATTTACTAGTTCGATCAGTTTCCATAACCTGAGTACGTTCCTGTTCCTTTTTTAAATTTAAAAGTTTAACATTAGCATGGACTAATTCCTCCTCTAGGTCCCTAATTTTACACAAAGCCTCCTCATATAAGTTGCTGCAGCTGTGGAACCCATCCGTGACCACCCTTAGGTGATCCCGCTCATTGACAACATTCAAGTAATCCTGATGAAGGTCTACTAGCTCCCTTTTTAAGCTGGAGTTTTTGCTGTTAATATTAATGACCTCCTCCTCACTGTCTTCTCTCTCCTGCAATAGCTGTTGGCATTGGAGTTTTGAGTCCTTTAGTTCTTGGAGGGCCGTTCTCAATTTTAGCTCCATATCCTGAGCAGTAGCCTTACGGGTCATCACAGGCATGGTTTCCGGATTGGTTTCTGAAAATTGGAAATAAGGAAACGGTGAGAACTAATAGGATAGACCAATTAAGAAAATTTAGAGATGAAAGGGAGAAAAACAGGAAAAAAAAAAAAAAAGTTTGCTTTACTAAAAGAAATGAGGTAGGCTGCTGTATTACATTAACAAGATTGATATTTGCCGACTGAATTATCAATTTAATTACATTAATAAGAAGTTTACTATCTTATGATTTTACTTTTTCCTAACGTGGGTAGATTGTTTAGACTAAACTCTTATGATTTTTTAAATATTATTAAAAGTAGTTAAGTACCTATTAATTTAATTGTAACGAACATATTATGCTTATAAGGACTTATTAGGGACATATATTATGTGTGAAGTAGGGTTTGAAGTGGATGTTTTTGTCTGGGCAAGTGTTTTCGTCCTCGATTTTGCTTCCACAATTGTCAAGCAAAATGAGACATAAACGTAGCCGGTGTGTGTACGGGAAGTTGCTCAGAGCTCTGAGCAGTGTTTAAGTGATGTTTAGTATGTAAATAATACACCAATAATAGGTAAATTAAAACGGAATACTCCCCCGGTTCGAAGAATTCAAATCCACAGTCCAATAGTTGACAGCCGGTACTTGATTTATCGAATTATCGATTGTTGCGAGTTATCACAATATAAACAGGTCACGAACACTACGTGTGTCACTTTATACATTGATTCTACTATAAAGAATAGATTTAAAACAAACTAAACACAATAAATCAATTATTTTAAAATAAATTAACTACGAGGCCGTTTTTTCACGACCTGTCGCCAGTGTTGCCAGCGCGCAAAAAAAAAAAAACAAATGCTAGCATACCATTCTGCATTTACCGTTCTTTGTCCCTCAAGAGGAATAGTCGTAACATGGCCGTTTTTGGAGACAAACGTGGCCACGATTTTTTTGCAACACTCCGTGAACGATCAATTTTTGTTGGCTTTAACTCATTTTTGAACACCCAAACTCGTGACTGGTTTTTTGTTTCTGGTTCGTACGCGTATATTCAGGATTCGTCACCTGATACGATGTTGTATACAGCATTTGAGGATCCTGCGTGGAATCTTTCGCGAGTTCTGACGCACCAAGTAACGCGAGCCGCTTTTTGCTCTTCGCAGAGCGAATGCGGTATCCATCGGGAAAACAACTTTTTTACACCTAATTGTTCATGCAAGACTATTTGTATTTGACTCATGCCAATGTCTAAAGTTGCCTGAATTTCGCGGTACGTCACATGTCGATCTTCCTCAATCAGCTTACGCACAGCATCAACGTTTTCTTAGGTGACTGCAGTTTTTGGACGACCTTGACGGGGATCATCACCGAGCTTGACACGTCCACGTTGAAATTCAGCAAAACAGGGATAAATTGTGGTTTTGAATGGGGCTTCATCAACAAATGCAGAAATCATCCGGTCAACACACTGTTTTTGTGTTAAACTACACACATCAAAAGTGTAGGGATCAGCATATATTTTTGCAATAACTTTTCTCCTGATTGATATTAATTAAAATTTTCTTTAAGGATTCATCAAATAAAGTGTTTTCGTTTGTCACAGTAACGATAAACCAAGTCACCTTTGCATTAATAAAGAAATTTGCCATTTTCCTAATAAAGGGATTTTTGACATTTGAACCACTAACATTAAAGTTCGAAAAAAAGACTGAAATAACAGTTTTCTTTAAAATTTTATTGGGTAACTTAAACAATTAATAATCCGTGTTTCTACCGCGAACACTAACAACACAAGAACATCGGTTTGGCATACTCAAAATGAGTTCATCCAAATCACGCTGTGGAATGGCCGCCCATGTTCGTTGCAACAACAAAAAAAGGTCTTCTTGCGACTGGATACCCTCCATATTCGGCAGAGCTCTTCTCTGTAGCATATCCCATGCATGCTCAATCGGGTTCAAGTCTGGCGACTGAGCAGGCCAGGGCAAGACATTGATGTTAGCTGCGGCGAGAGTCTGTCTTACAACTCTTGCGGTGTGCGGCCGTGCATTATCATGCATTAACTGAAATAAGGGACCGATTTGCACTTGTAGAGGAACGATGACGTCTGATACAATCGTCTCAGCATAAATTTGAGCGTTGAGGTTGCCTCTGATCCAAATCAACTCAGTTCTTCCGCCGATCCAAATACCCGCCCATACCATGATGGTTCCACCACTATAAGGCTGGACTTCCTGGCAGGATTTTAATCGCTGTTGGCGTCCAGGGGTTCTCCAGTGTCGTATACGTCTTGTATCCGGTCTCATACCAAAACGAGACTCATCAGAAAAGCACACGAAACGCCATTGTTCTTCTGCCCAATTTCTGTGTTCAAGAGCCCATTGATATCGAATCCTACGATTGTGCATTGAAAGAAAGAAAAAGAAAAGAAAGAAAAAACATTTATTTGGCTCACGCCACAAGTGCACACAGTGTAAAAAAAAAATAACAATAAAGAGAAAAAATAAATAAAAAATCAAAATTATTATAGAAACCTTACTTGTAAAAAAAAAACTTAAATCTAAACAAAAAAACAAAAAAGTAGGTATAATGTGACACTATGTGCCTCACGGCTGCGCCAAATAGGCCCAGTTCAGCAAAATGCCGGACAACTAGTGCCCGACGCTGGTTTTCAACTGGACCTGGATTCGTGAGGTTACGGATGTGAAGCAGCTTTATATTGTGTGTCAATGGTGGTGGTGAGTAGGTGCTTAAATATATTATACTAGCGGACGTCCCGCGGTTTCACCCGCATAGTTCCCGTTCCCGTGGGAGTACGGGGATAAAATATATCCTATGTTACTCGTGGATAATGTAGCTTTCGAATGGTGAAAGAATTTTTAAAAACGGTCCAGTAGTTTTTAAGCCTATTCATTACAACCAAACAAACAAAGTTTTCCTCTTTATAATATTAGTGTAGATGTAGATATATGACCTATATGTCTAGGAAAAAAAAAATATATGTAATAAACAAATAATAAATAAATTAGAGTGACCAAACGAAAGTGAAAAACAAATCAGAAACATACATACTCGTATAAGAAAAGCAGGCAGATACATAAATGGGACGGTCGCATGATAAAAGAACCTGTTTTGCACGTATAATTATTGCATAATAATTTATTGCATTTCGGTCACAATATGCTGCATGCCGCCGAGCGCGGTGGACTAATTAAATCAAACGGAAACATTTTTCCCTAACAGTAGATTGGTGTGACTAGTTAATAGGTCATTGAAGCATATTGAAGCGAAAGTGAAAGTGAAAATAGATGATAGAAAAGGAGGTAGTTATGAGGTAAGCGCTTGTCAACAACTAGATTTTGCATTAAAATTAAATAAAAATAAAAGAAAAAAATGTCCAGGATTATTAATTAATTGAAGTGTGACGGCTTAATAAAAATTACAATCAAAAAATAAAAATAAAATGTCCAGGATTATTAAATAATTGCAGTGTGACGGCATTTATAAAAAAAAATACAATAAAAATAAAAGTGTCCAGGATTATTAAATAATGTTGGCAACATTACATCTGAAGCGCCATCTGCGGACAACCGCAAAGAAACTGACATCAATGAAGGCAGTTTCATATTGCTGAGGTTCCTGCAGTGGGGGCATCAGAGGCTATATAACGGCGAAGCACAAGCGGAGCGACCTCTTGGGCTTTTGGATTTTGGATAGATCGCTATTATCATACTCGCTATATTTGATTGTTATTTTCTTGTACCAAACCTTTGTAAAAAATAAATTATTAAACAGTTGATTGTCTTATTTATAAGTAAAATTACATTATAATTTCACATCAGAAGTGACAAACAACTTTCACGCCATGGGTAAACAGAAGCGAGTTAGTAATAGTAAGCGTTCTAAGCGAAAACGTGCTCGCTCCACCTCTTCTTCAAGCTCGAGCGTCAGGACGCCATCACCGCCACCAAGGCGAAAGGATAAGGTATTTCATGACGATACCGGAACTGTGAGTAATTCAAATTCTACTACTTTGAACCATTTCATACCTGATTTTGATCCAATAAAAGATGATGTAGACACCTGGCTTAACATTATTCAATCTTACGCAAATACTTTTTCATGGTCTGATAAAATGATTCGCTATCAAGCTTTAAATAAACTAAAAGGTTCGGCTAAAGTATGGTATGATTCATTATTACGTACAGAAAAGCAGTGGCCCGCTTGGAAATGGGACGACTGGAGATCAAAATTGTCGGGTAGTTTCCAAATACGTCGAAATATGTTCGATCTTTTAAAAGAAATCATAGATAAAAAACCTATTGATAACCAATCTCTCCATGAATTTTATTTTGAACAAAAATGCAAAATAGATCGTTTATGTTTAAATTTTTCAGAGCAGGATATTATTTCAATTATAGTAGGAAACATAGGTGATCACAATATCGGTGCGTCTATAGAAGCTATTAATTTTAAATCCAGTGATGAATTAGCTAGTTATTTACACAGTCGCGTTTACAAGAAGAATGTAAAACAAGAAAGTAGTTCACGGGACATGCAGGTTAAACCAACAACGCATAGCCAGTCATCATCTGTAAATCGAACTCCTGCATCCACAAACTCAACCGTCTTCGTCTAATGTTGGTCAAGATTTTAGTCGAAAGTTAATTAAATGTTATAATTGTGGGGGTAACCATAAAAGGAACCAATGCGATGTAAATTAATGTGAATATTGTGGCAAAAGAGGGCACGTTGAATCGAGTTGTTACCATAAGAAAAATTCAACAAAACTCGTAGTGAAACCTGAACAAGAGACTAAATTTATTTCTACGAATCCATGTAATAAGTTTATTAAAAACGTTTGAATATTAAATAATTGTTATGAAGCATTTATTGACACGGGTAGTAGTTGCTCGTTAATATCCGAATCATTAGCAAATAAAATTTCTTTGTCATATATCGCACTACCCTCACCCGTCGTTTTACAAGGATTTTCTAAACAAACTTATAAATACGTAAATAAAAAGGTAACGGTCTCTTTTTAGATTCCATCTTGAATGATATAGACATGTACGTTTTGGATGACATGGTTGGGTGCGACATATTGATTGGAAGAAATGTGACCGAGCGATCTGATTTGATGTACTCGCGGATAGGCGACCAACTTCAATTCCAATCCGCGAATAAATTTACGGAATTTTGTAGTAAGGTAGCCGCTATAGATTTAGATACAAGTACCCACCAAAACGAGTTATTGGCTTTGTTCAACCGGTACAGTGATTGTGTTGCGTCAAGCATAAAAGAACTTGGAAAAGTAAACAATTACGAAATGATAATTAACTTATCAAGTTTACAACCCGTTCAATGCAGGCCATTTAGAACTTCGTATTCGGACAGGCAGACAATTAGGGAAATAGTAAAAGAATTAGTGGATAATAAAATTATACGAGATAGTAATTCCCCATATGCCAGTCCAGCCCTTTTAGTCGATAAAAAAAATGGTGAAAAAAGGCTCTGCATTGACTATAGGATGTTAAATAAAATTACAATCAAAGATAAATATCCTATGCCTCGTCTTGATGATTTATTAGATAGGCTTCAAGGACATAAATGTTTTACAAGTTTAGACTTAAAAAGTGGCTATTATCAGATTTCACTGCATAAAGATTCGATAGAAAAAACAGCTTTCATTACAGAAGACGGACATTATGAGTTTTTAAGACTACCGTTTGGTTTGGCGAATGCTCCATCGTGTTTTCAACAGATGATGAACAAAGTACTTGGGAACTTGAGATTTGGCAATGTTATTATTTATTTTGATGACGTTTATCTTGTTACTGAAACAGTTGCAGAAAATATTAGTTTATTAGAACAAGTATTGCAGGTATTTAAAACGAATGGTTTGAAATTAAATCTAAAAAAGTGTCATTTCTTTAAAAACGAAATTGAATTTGTAGGTTATAAAATTAAACCAGGGTACATAATGCCAAATGATTCAAAATTAGACGCGGTTAAGAATTTTCCTATTCCCAAAACTGTTCATCAGCTTCGACAGTTTTTAGGGTTAGTTAGTTATTTTCGTAAATTCATACGACATTGCGCAGTTTTATCAGCACCACTTACAAAACTGTTGAAGAAAGATGCCGTCTGGGTATGGAATGAGGTACAAAATAAGGCATTCCATATTTTAAGAGATAAATTAACCTCCGAAAGCATTTTGGCTATTTTTGATCCCAATAAAGATAAAGTTTTATACACAGACGCAAGTAGGGACGGTATCGCCGGTATACTTACCCAGATCGATAATGAGGGCGAAAAAGTCGTACATTATTACAGTAGGCAAACTACGGAAGGTGAAAAGAAATATCATTCCTTTGAACTTGAATTATTAGCTGTTGTATGTAGTCTTCAAAAATTTCGATTGTACTTATTAGGTAAACAATTCCGAATAGTTACAGACTGTAACGCGGTTAGGTATGCCTTAACTAAAAAGGATATTATCCCGCGAATAGCGCGTTGGGTCCTATCGACTCAAGAATTCTCTTTTGAAATAGTTCATAGAGAAGGGTCCCGGATGCAGCACGTGGATGCCTTGAGCCGCAATCCTGTGCCATCCGGTGAAAAATCAGAATCTGAGATCATTATGTCAATTACGGAGGCAGATTGGTTGTTGACAGTACAGGTACAAGACTCTGAAATAGTAACAGGAGAGGCCGAAGAAAATAAAAATATTTTCAACAATTTTGAACTTTTAGGCGGAAAAGTTTATAGGAGAACTAGTCAGGGACGTAGATGGGTTGTACCAAAAAAATGTATTTGGCAAATCATAAAATGTAATCATGATGATTTGGGCCATTTTTCTGTAGACAAGTGTGTCGAGCGTATACGTACACGGTATTGGTTTCGACGTCTGCGTTATATTGTAAAAAAATATATTAAAAATTGCTTGAGTTGTATATATTTTAAAAATAAGGGAGGTCCAAAAGAGGGACAACTGTACCCTCTGCCAAAATATGCACAACCTTTCCACACCCTCCATCTTGACCATTTAGGTCCGTTCGTAACCACTAAAAACAAAAACAAATATTTGTTGGTAATTGTAGATTCATTCACAAAATTTGTATTTATATGTGCTGTTCGTAAAACTAATGCAACTGGAGTGATTAAAGAATTAGAACGTATTGCTAAAATATTTGGAAACCCCAGAAGAATAATCAGTGACGCAGGTTCTTGTTTCACTTCAAATCAATTCTCTCAGTACTGTGTTAGTAGAAATATTAGGTTACATATCGTAGCGACAGGAGTACCGCGTGCTAATGGACAGGCGGAACGGTTTAACAAAACCATTTTAGAAGCCTTAAAAACTATGGGTGCGGATACTAACGATGATAGGTGGGATGAGTGCATTAAGCCATTGCAGCAGGGACTTAATAGTACGATACATAAAACTACTCAAGCCGTTCCTTGTGAGGTAATGTTCGGGTATAGGTTACGTATGGATAGTGATAGTCTCGCCCCAGATTTTGATAGCGAAGCATTGGTAGACGTGTCAAGGTTGCGCGAAATTGTGGACGAAAATGTTAAGGCCAGTGCAGAGGATCAAAAGAAACGATTCGACAAAACGCGGATCAAAGCCACACGGTATAAAGAAGGGGACTTGGTATTGGTCAAAATTCAGAGTCAAAGTAATGATGGTCAAAGTCGAAAACTATTGCCTGCTTTCAAAGGCCCATTCCAAATAAAGAAAGTCCTGGAAAATGATAGATACGAGATATCAGATTTAAGAGGCAGTCAAAGAAGCTCTAAAATGTATAATGGAGTAGCCGCAGCAGAAAATATGAAACAATGGATTAATATTAATGATTGGAGCTTTGAATGATATATAATATAGCAAAGGAATGTAAATAATCAAAACCGTGTTGGCAAGGTATTTATCATAGAACTGTTTTATTGTTAATTTGCCTGTAACGTTAGAATAAAATTGTGGTAATTAACAATCTCTTTCCTTGAATAGTATGTCAAATTAATTTCCCTTTTGAGTTAGCGAGTCTAGATAGAATACTGTAAATATATAATTAAGGTGTACAGCATTAATTGTTGTATTGCACATTAAGTTGAAATATAATTGCTTTGCTTTGCTTCGCTTTGTGTTGTACAAGATCAACTTGGTACGCTTGAGTGAGTGAAATACTCTTCGAGTGCAAGTGATATGTCACCAAGAAACCTGGTCTCCTAAGTGTGGCAAAGTCCCTTTAGGTGCAGGAAATGGCGTTGCATTGCAAGAATTATTTAAGTGTGTGCAATACATTTTTTCTGGTATCCTTTCCTAAGAATGCTTTTATTTATTTGTATTTTAACATGGACATATTTTGATTTCAGTATCCTATCCAGACTCGTGAGGTGCCTGGGGCAGGCACCATGCAGCATGGCCGTGTTGGCAACATTACATCTGAAGCGCCATCTGCGGACAACCGCAAAGAAACCGACATCAATGAAGGCAGTTTCATATTGCTGAGGTTCCTGCAGTGGGGGCATCAGAGGCTATATAACGGCGAAGCACAAGCGGAGCGACCTCTTGGGCTTTTGGATTTTGGATAGATCGCTATTATCATACTCGCTATATTTGATTGTTATTTTCTTGTACCAAACCTTTGTAAAAAATAAATTATTAAACAGTTGATTGTCTTATTTAAAAGTAAAATTACATTATAATTTCACAATAATTGCAGTGTTAATAAAAAACAATAACAATAATGAAAACATTTAATTAGGTAGGAAGGTAGGGACGTTCATCATATTATGGATTCATTTAAGACAACCATATCTAGCTTACGTTGCGCTTCTATGAGAAACTGCCGTAAACGAATTCTGAAAGTGCCTATCGTGTTGATCTGTCTTATCGGTGGAGGCAGGTTATTCCATATTTTGGATGCCGCATAACGAAAGGTGCCTCTAAAAGCAGCTGTATTATGAGACTGACTCGAGAGTTGTTGTGAACATTGTCTTCTACCACATTCACGCCTACTTGTTATCCAACTTAGTTTGTTATACAAGTAGTCCGGTTTTTGGTATTTCACCACACCAAATAAAAGGCAAGCTAGGTGTAGTTTGCGTCTGGACTTCATTTTTAGCGATAAATGCTTGTTAAGAAATGGTGTAACATGATTTCTGCGAGGTATGTTATAACAAAATCGAGCGCACGCGTTTTGTTCCCTTTGTATGAGCTGATCTGTACGAGCTAAAAGGCGTGGGCCGTACACAGTGTCAAGACTAAGGTTTCCACAAGTTGTTCCCGTAGCGCTTCGGATAAATAAGGCCTCATCTTGTACAAAACCTTCAGGCGATAAAAACAGTTTCGTATCGAGTCTGCTACGTGTTTTTCAAAACGAAGGTCTTTGTCCATCATCGTTAGACCAAGATTTCGCGCCTCATACACTCGCTCAATTGGTTCGCCCATTAGTTCTGAGTCAAAAGTCCTAGGTAGTCGAGCCAACTGCTGTCTGGTACCAAGTACCATATACTTTGTTTTTGTTGGATTTAGCGACAAGCAGTTCTCCTCGGACCAAACAGCGATTCGTTGGAGATCTTCGTTGAGGTCCTTAATGGCGCTGTCACACTCGTCTGGTCGAAAGGAAATATATAATTGTACATCGTCGGCGTATATGTGGTACTTGCATTTCTGTAGGCATCTAATTATGTCTGCGCAGTACAAAATGAATAAAATGGGACCCAAAATAGAGCCCTGCGGGACCCCTCTTTCTACGGATATAGGTGCCGATCTTAGAGTCGTGCCGTCACTCAAACGAAGGTCTACTAGTTGTTCTCTGTTACTTAAGTAACTGCGGAACCATTGTATAGCTTCAGGGTTGAAACCATAATATTTTAACTTTGACAATAACAATGGTATATTAATAGCGTCAAATGCCCTGGAAAAGTCTAGTAAGACTAGTAATGTGCACATTCCCTTATCTTGGGCACATAAAATGTTGTCAGTTACATCCAGTAAAGCAGTAGATGTACTGCGCTGTTTTCTGAACCCTGATTGTAAATCTGGTAAAATGTTATTCTGTTCCAGAAACTGCGTAAGTTGGCGGCTGACAATTTTCTCTAATACTTTGGATAAGCATGGTAGTATACTGATAGGTCGTAGATCTTTTAGAGTTAATGGGTTTGAATTTTTTGGCAAGGGCCTAATGGAGGCTATTTTCCATTGGTCAGGGAAAGTTGACGTCACGATGGAGCGGTTTATTAAGTCAGTTAAAACATTTAACGTGTGCGGCAAAGTCATATTAATCATTTCCAGATTTATGTTGTCGCAGCCTTCAGCGTTACTTTTGAGACTAGCGGTAGTGCGCGAGACAGTGTTCTGGTCCACTGGAGCGATTGTAAAAATTGCCTCACCGTGGTTATGATTTTCATAGTAATCTATTAACGATGCGCTTGCCACAGGGTTGCCGGGAACATTCAGAAAATTTCTGTTACTATTGCTATAGGTGGTACCCGTAGCGGTCTTCGGGAATGAAGGTTCACTTCATGCAAGCGGTTTCTGACTGTTGGGCGCTAATTAAGTTCCCTGAAGAGTGATGAAGCCTCACGGCTAACATCATGGCGGTTATTGTTGGAGCTCTTCGAGTTAAGATTTGAATGTATCGGTCTTGTCTCCGTGTGGTGCAGCGATACCGTCCTCCATGGCGCTCAGCCACGGTACCAGTGCTTCGATAACGTGTCCAAAGTCGACTGATAACACTCTGACTTGTATTCAGAGCTAAAGCCACAGTACGTTGCCGGGAACCAGCTTCTATCATTCCCACGGCTCTGTGGATTTCTTCCCTGCTTAAATGACGTCGCCGCTCCATAATAACGTTGGTTTTTATAGGGAAAATATTGACAGCTGATTTTCATCTTTTACTCGAATTTGATTGACAGTTCCTGTTTCAAATTATGAAATGCACCAAAAAGGATCCATATAAATTTATAAAATCATAAATTTATTACAAAGCCACATCTCAATCTCAAGAAATCCGCATAAAAATGCTTGATCCCTAGACACTTTTGATGTGTGTAGGTACTTCGAAAGTCATAATAAATCATCGCTCTTGAATTTTCTCGAGTCAATTCCATTTTCTCAACGACTAAACAAGTTTGACAAAACCTTGTGACAAGACCGAGAATCTTTTTTTAAAAATACCTCCACTTTTTGGAAGTCGGTTGATAAATAAATGGTACTTAATTAATAAGATTTTAATATGACAGGAACAGTGGAAATATTCCATTCCCGATACTTTTAGTGCAGCCCTCGTATGTGTTTTCTTTATTTACCTACATACTACTTATGTATTAAGATACATTTTATGACAAGCTCGTTGTCTGTTACACACGTGGTGACCGACTTTCATAGTCCACTTCCTAGTCTGTTTATATGAGTGAGTTGTTGATTTTGAATCAATGTAATACGCTATTGCCTCGTCACTACTTAGCGGTTTATCACTTTACACAGCACTGGGTTGTTGAAGGTTAATGCATGCACTTGCAGAAGCTGGATTTTCGACAATTTCTTTTATATCTCTGGCAACGTTTTTATGTCCAGTTGACCGTGCAGCTACCTCTGCAGCAGTCATTAATTCCCCAACACTCCGCGATTGAACTAGATCAGCAACTCTACGACTTTTTAGGTCTTCCGGGTCGAGAAAGGTCAGCGGATGAGAAAGAAGGTTGCGATGGAGTCGATCGCAGGCAGAGTTTTATCTTCTCATCTTCCAACCACAACTTATTCTTATTCAGGAAACGCTCTTTTGACTTTCCTGAAGACACCCACTTGGTAGCTATTTTCGAAGGAATGCTGGCTAATTTCATCTTAATTACCCCTTGACACTCTTAAGTGATGACAGAGAAATCACACTTAGACTAAATAATGATCATTTCTTTCGTCCTTTTCAGACTTAAGCCACTCTTCGAAAAACTCTATTTTACTAATAGAGTGAAGTTTTTCTACAAAAAAAAAGAAAAAAAATATGTTGTACTCAATGTGCTACATAAAATATGTTACCTAGTCCTCTTTAGCCTTGTAGCTAAAACATATCAAAAATTCAGATTGGATACAAGAAGATACATGGCTTTTCCAAGCCTGATAATTTCGAAAACTACGAAAAACATGTTTTTGTTTGTGTGTTCACAGATAGTCTACTTCATGAATGTTTATGACACACTATTCGATTCTAATAAGAAAATAATATAGTAGATACATTCATAAGTAAATTCCATCACAAAAACTTTCCAAAATTAGAACTGCCACCATGAGATTAGTGCAAGTGTCGCAAAAATGTAACTGACCTATTTCTTTAATAGCATTTACCTCATTACCTTACTTTGATAAATGATGTCTCATCAGTATGGAATGTTAGACGTAAACAATTCTTGGAATCCGAGGTTTAGGGGTGTTGTTTACAGATAGAAAGTAAAAAGCAAAGCAAAGTATAAGGCTCATGGATATATGGAATCCTGTACCATGCTGCGTCAAAATGTAACTTTGTTTTTAAGGGTCTACACTTATCATATTAACTCCTACAAAAGTTAGTTTTGTAAAGAAAACCGGAGTTTCGGAGTAATTTTATAATATCGAAGATTACCTCGAAACCCTGCAAGTAGAAAATGAGCCTTTTGATACATTGGTTTTGCCGGTTGACTGACGGTGTTATTCGGTTGACCCTATGACTTGACATATTTGCAGAATAAACAGAAATAACTTCACAATACAATTATTAATGTATCTCAACTATACGGACGTAAACGTCACATCAAAATGTCAATGTCACTTAGGGATGAGATCGGTTAATCAAAATCTTTAGTAAGAAAATCGATTTTGTGGCAATTAGTCATATCAAATCGATTTGGTGTACCGCTTTTACTTAATTGTTAATGTTATTCAACAAAAACAAAGCAAAGTATACGAATAATTCGTTAAATGATTTTAAAGCAAACGTTACATGTATTTATAATAAAAAAGAAACGGTTGGAATGATAAGTTAGTCGATTTATAAAAAAAGTTTCTATAACATTCTACATCTCTTATGACGGGTGGTGAGAACATCATGTAAAGGGAGTTAAACTAAATTAAATTCCCTGTTCAAATATCAAATCCCTGCCGCGTAATGTCGTAAACAATGATGAAAATAATGACTATAAATTTTTAATATTGAGGCATGAGACTTTCCGGGAACTTTATAACGACTTTTGTCCACCTGGCTTGTTCTACGCCGGACACTGTGCGTCGTGACGTTGCACGGTAACGGCGCTGCGCCGTGCATGATGGGGACGCGGCCTTACTACCGAGCGTTTCGCCGTGTGCCACCGCGGTGCACCGTACACGGCACCGTGCCGTCTCCCGGTGGCGGCTTCGCGCGTCATGCCGGGAGGCCGGTGCCGTACCGTAGACCCCCCGTATTCACCCCGTTAGTGGTGCCTTTCCATGTAATATTTGGTTTACCTCTTTGCACCAGTTATTAACACAAAACACAGCCTTTTTATTTAATAAAAAATCCATTCGTTTTTCTTAGTGGGTTTGACACGATATGAAGTCCCACTGAATATGGATACTAATATAATTGTTTTTATATATTCTAGTATAATTGTATATTTTTTAGATTTTTTTAGTATTTCATAAGTTATCGATTCTATGGGGGCAAAAGTTTCAAAAACATCCCGTTTAGGATAGCACAACCAACGCTTATTTATCATATTATTTATCTTGAATAAAGTGAAATTCATGTATCTCGTCACTCTCCAAGTTGTTTTTACAGTTTGCACACGATTTTTATTTATTCTTTTTCGCTTTTTTACCAGTCAGCCGCTGCAATAGCTAACAGTGGCGCATTTATCCCGATCTAGTGGGGATTTACTATTTATCTGTTTATTAAATATTTTAGTTCCATAAATAAATGCTCCTCGGAAATTTCTATATTATCATGTTAAGGCTCCTCAGTCAAGTCTTTTTTAAATATTTTTTTGAGAGATTTGAGACATTTGTTTTCATCTTTTTCACAATTAGACCCAACTGAGTAAGCCGACGTCATATTGTTAACAAATAAAGTTTTATAAGCTGCTTGAAAGCCTTCAGCAGTTGGCATAATATTGCTAGAGCCATGAGCTCGAAGTACCCCAAAAAAGTTTTCCAAGGGAACTTGGTTGAAATTTCTTAATAAAACCGAATTTACACCCTCAATGCGCATTGTTTTAGTAATATTTCGGAAATCTTCAATTGGGTTTACCCAACTGAAATGTGACAGAACTTTTGCCAATGTTCCGTCATTTGTGACAAAATTCATAGATCTAAGAGTTGGCAGGCTATTTATTTTTATTTGGAGTTGGTGGCGATGTCTGCGTTACTGCTGCTCTATAGCAGCAGATAGAGTCAAATAATCTATCAAAAATCATTAGAACTGTTGTAGTTTCTTTGACCGCAGCTCGCAGGTTGCAGTTTACCATCATCTGAAATTAAATTCAAAGTATCATTAGATAAGATATGTCGAATTAATTTATGTCAGTTAGAGGCGTGGAATTTACAAATGGGCTAAGTATCATTTCACAATTATTGACAAATTAAATAAAAATTTGTAGCAAAGTTGTTATTAAGGTACTGTTTATTCATACACCAAACAATAACACAATTTTCGTAGATGTATATTAGGGTGAATTTCAACAAGAGATTTTTATGTATCATTTCGGTGGGATTTTTTTATTTCAATGCAATCTATATATTTTTAGTGACAAATAATACTTTAGTCTATTTTATAACATTGTGCGTGAGTGGACATCAAATATTATCAAAACTTACATAAATATTTAAGGATAAAGTTTTAAGAGTCCACTGAAATTAAAAGTGTCCACCGAAATGATAAAAATTACCACCGAAATGATAAATCCACCGAAATGATACAGCTAAGAACAACCGTGCCCCCAGCCAGGGTTCCGTACTTTGTTAGGTTTGATTTCCACAAATTTTAGATAAACACTGAGACAGGACAGTACACAGTTTTTTTAATATCATCATTAATATACAGATATTACAGTTAGTATTATTACATATATCATTCTTTGAGGTTACAATAACCTCAAAGAATGATATTAATGTAATGTAATGTTTATTATGATATGAATGAATAGTTTCTTTGCTTTTATAATAATAATAATAATGTTTTGGCAACCCAGAGTCAACAAGTCGTTGTCATTCAAGAATATTATATTTTTTTTGCATTTTAACAATTTACAGATATAATTTTAACAAACCAAATACCAGCTCCGTTTTTATAAATACAATAGTTTTAAATTCATATATAAACAACAAAATGAAGTCCATAAATTACATCAAGATCCGTAAAAAAAAATCTGTGACCCGAAATGACATATGTCAATGACTGAATTGGACTGAATAAACGAAATAATAAAATATAATGAAGAGTTGAAGTTGAAGTTTGAACAACGACAATGTTGACCAGAGCTGCAGCTCGTCGCGCACGTCTACCGCCTCCGGACCCGCCGCTCAGCTCCGCCTCGCCGCCGCCGGAACCCAGCCCCATCGTGAGTGCTGTGACACCGGCCGTGGCAGTTGCGTCGAGTTCGAGCGACGAGTATTTCTCTCCGCCCACGACGCCACCACCTGCTCGTCGACGGGGAGGACGCCGGCCGCCGGACGGCTTAGGACCTCGAGGCCCACCGGCTTCTGATAGGGTCCCAGCTCCCGGCGGAAGTGTGCAGCGCATGCGATGGACGTCATCGAACAATGAAAACGTCATGCGCGCATACTATGGGGCTACAGAGGGGGGAAACAACCTGACCGCGTACCGTGTTAGGATGCTCTCTCTGTTTCAGGTGCTTGAACCAGCTGTCAACGTGTCGGCACAACGACTGTCGGATCAGGTGCGAGTCATCCAGCGTAATCGTATGTTGGATGACACCGTACTTGATCGCTTGCGAACTGAAATGCAGAGTAGCCATGTCACTGCCATGCCGCCGTCGCAGGCTGTGGTTTCACCACAGTCTACCACGATACCAAATCGCGATGGCGATGTGAGTAGTGAGATGGTTACTAATGTTGTAAGTACCCAGTGCAATGAGGATATGAGGAGTGCTTTGGAGGGTGCGATTGGAGAATATCGGTTCATGAGACCCGAACTTAGACCACGCTTACCTCGTTTGCCCATGCATAACAAAAATAGGATGCTGGTGGCTGTTCTGGATTCGCAGTTGTCAAATTATTTTGATAACTGCGAAGACCTCACCGATGTTCATTCGATCCTGTATTGTGCGGCCGTAGCGGCATGTCGTGTAGCTCATGTCAAATTTTCTGATGACAGAGCTACACGACCAAAACCAGCCATACCGGCATGGCAATACAGGATTGAACAACGTATTGGTGGGGCCAGAGCACTCATAGGCAAATTGATCTGCTTCAGGGAGGGCAATACTCGCCCTAGAGTGATGCGTTTTGTGAGGCGGGCGTTCTCGGGGACTGATATCAGTCCTCGAGACTACATATCCCGTGTCACAGAGCGCATCGACTACCTGAAGCAGAAAGTGTATGCATGGGCAAGCCGTATTCGTAGGTATAAGCGGCGGGTGGACCGATACACTCAGAATCGCACATTCCAAAGAGATGAAAGGTGGGTTTATAGGGCTTGGGAGCGACCGGACCAAGGTGTGGCTGACACGCGCCTGCCGGATGATGATGCAATGTGTTCGTTCTGGCGCAGCATCTGGTCGGTGCCTGTCAGCCATGCTGAGGGTGAATGGACTCGGGTGATTGAGCGAGTGTGCGATCCAGTACTAGAAATGGGGGCAATTACTATCAGCCCCCAAGACGTAGCTTGTGCAGTCCGTCCGTTGCCTAATTGGAAATCTCCAGGGCCGGATGGGCTGCACAACTTCTGGATTAAATGGTTTACAAGGTCGCATGCTCGCTTGGCGACCCTATTCCAGTCAGCCTTAGAGTCGGGGTCGCTGCCAGAGTTCCTGACAACAGGTGTAACCCACCTGCTTCATAAATCGGGTAGTACTACGGAACCCAAAAATTATAGACCGATCACGTGTCTCCCGACAGTCTATAAAGTTCTTACATCCATTTTGAGAACTAAAATTAACAAACATATTGATGACAATTCTATAATGTCTGCTTCCCAGAATGGATGTAGGAATGGGTCCCGTGGTACTAAGGAGCTACTCCTCATTGATATGGCCATTAGTCAACAGGTTCGTCGTTCCCGAAAGGATCTGTCGACATGTTGGATAGACTATAAGAAGGCCTATGACTCGGTGCCACATACATGGCTCATGAGGGTGCTAGAGTTGTATAAAGTTGATGCAACTCTGCGCACTTTCCTGATGTCATGTATGGGGCAATGGAGGACGGTCCTTCGCTATCCAGGATGTCGGCAAATTCAGAGGAATAGCGAGCCGATAAGGATAGAGCGAGGTATATTTCAGGGCGATAGTTTGAGGTCACTTTGGTTCTGCTTAGCCTTGAATCCTCTTAGCACGCTGCTGGAGGATTCAGGGCTAGGCTATCGGTTGCGGAAAGATGGTCGGGTTATATCTCACCTCCTTTACATGGATGACTTGAAACTCTTTGCCCCCAACGATTTGCAACTGATGGAGCTACTGAAGGTAACTGAAACCTTCAGTAGCGCCATCAGGATGGAATTCGGTGTGGACAAATGTGCGGTCATGCATGTAAAGCAAGGGGAGATTGGGGAATCTGTGGGAACCAAGCTCTCAGATTCCATAAATCTTAGATCCCTCTCAGCAACCGAAACTTATAAGTATTTGGGTATGTCGGAAGCGTTGGGCATCAATGTTGCTGACATGAAGCAATCGTTGAAGGAGCGCTTCTTTGGCCGCCTGAAAAAAGTATTTAATAGTCTTTTATCAGGCGGAAATAAGGTGCGTGCCTTCAACGGTTGGGTCATGCCGGTTTTGATGTACTCTTTCGGCATACTCAAATGGACTCAAACAGAACTAGACGCCCTGGATACGAAGGTCCGTAAATTGTTGACAGCATATCGAATGCATCACCCGCGTTCTTCGGTAATGAGACTGTATGTCCCGCGGAAGTGTGGGGGTCGTGGCTTTTTAAACGCTAAGACCCTCCACAATCGTGAGATATGCAGTCTCAGGGAATATTTCCTAGAAGCTGACGTGGGGATGCATCGAGATGTGGTCGCGATGGACAAGGGCCTCACCCCGCTCTCCTTGGCTAAAGAGAACTGGCGCAAACCTGTAGTACTTACTACTGATGACCGCAGGAAAGAATGGCAGAGCAAGGAGCTTCACGGGCGCTTTTACCGGGCTCTTCATGGGCCCGATGTAGATTTTCTAGCGTCCGTGTCCTGGCTACGATCCGGGGACCTCTTCGGAGAAACCGAAGGTTTTGTCTGTGCAATTATGGATGAAGTTATGATGACGAATAACTACCGGAGATTTATTGTGAAGGACGGTACGGTTGACATATGTCGGGCATGCCACCGTCCAGGTGAATCAATCCGTCACATTATCTCCGGGTGTTCTCGTCTAGCTAACGGAGAGTACTTGCATAGACACAACCTTGTAGCCAGGATTATCCATCAGCAACTTGCTCTAAAATACTATCTTGTGAAATCGGAAGTGCCCTACTATAGGTATGTGCCCGACCCAGTTCTCGATAACGGCAGTATCACACTGTACTGGGATCAATCCATCATCACTGACAGGACTGTTATAGCCAATAGGCCTGATATAGTGGTGATGGATCGATCAGAGCGGCGCGCAATGATTGTAGGCATAACGGTCCCGCATGATGAGAACCTCGTGAAAGCCGAGAAAGATAAACAAATCAAGTATCTTGACTTGGCTCGCGAGGTTGTCGACATGTGGGAAGTGGACTCAGCGATCATTGTGCCGATAGTCGTGTCAGCGCATGGCTTAATTGCCAAGAGCCTCGACCAACACCTGAGGAGGCTCTCGTTGGGCAGCTGGATCAAGGGCTTGATTCAGAAAGCGGTACTCCTGGACACGGCCCGTATTGTTAGGAGGTTCCTCTCTCTGGAGCCCTGACCGCCGGTAGCTTGGACCCTGTTCCCGATACCGGTGGGCTACAATTTTTTATATTTTTAAATGTTTTTTTATAAATTTTTATGTTAATATTTAAAAATCTAAAAAGTTTGTTAAAAATTTAAATAAAGGGAATAATAATAATAATAAAGCTTTATTCATTCCACACAATCAAACAATAATCAAATTACAATCAAATAATAGCAATCAACTAATAAATTACAAAGACTAGAAACATTCATTACAATAAATCGATTTAAAATTACTTAAGATAATTGAATTTCATGTGATATAATAAAATTATAAATTGGCATAATATTTTAAAGTAAAATATGATATGTGATCAAAATTAATAATCAGAAAATAACAATAAATATTTACAATAGTCAAATAATTATAGTGAAATTAAAAATAAACTCAATTACAAAATTAAAATAAAACATAAAATTATATTAAATTAGAAAACAAATATTCATTAAAATAAATCGATTTAAAATTACTTTAGATTGATGAATTTCATGTAAGTAATAAAAGTTGTAAGTTCAAATAATTATATGTAATAAAGATAGCAATAATAATATGTAAACATGATAATCAATTATAAAATAGAATTAATGTGTGGACCCCCTTCGGGTAAAAGCCTCCTCCAAAGAATTCCACTTTTCTCTATCGGAAGCGGTGGCTATCCAGTCTCGTCCGGCATTCGCTACAATCTCGTCCTGCCAACGGGCGCTGGGCCGGCCTCTAGTTCTGGTGCCCTGTGGACCTTTCCATTTAGTTGCCCTGATTGTCCATCGATCATCGGAGTACCTTGCAACGTGCCCGGCCCACCTCCATTTTTGACTTTGAGAAAATTTGAGAGCATCTGTTACTTTAGTTTTATTGCGAATTTCTGTGTTTCGTATTTTGTCGCTTAGTTTGATACTTAAACAACTTCTCTCCATAGATCTCTGTGTTGTTTGGATCTTGTTTCTCGCCTTGTTGTCGTATATCCAAGTCTGGCAACCGTAAGTGAGACAAGGTAAAATTGTAGAGTCCAATATGGTCTTTTTTGCTCTGATCGGGAGGGTTGATTTAAATATCTCTTTGTGAGCCCAATATTTTTTCCAAGTAATAGCTACCCTTCGATCTATTTCTTCCGTATTCCTATTTTTTCTGAAGGAGATTTGTTTTCCTAGGTATACGTACTCCTGGACGTATTCGAGCGGCATGTCTTTGACATAGATAGGAGTCATCTCGCTGTTGGTCATGACCTTTGTTTTGCTAAGGTTCATCTCTAAACCCACATATTCACTCGCTGCTTGTAATTCTTTGACCATAGTGTTGAGTTCCAGCGGATTTTCCGACATCAGAACAATGTCATCAGCGAAACGCAAATGGCTCAGATGTTTTCCATTTATATTAATGCCCTTCTTCGACCATGGCAGGTCTGCCATTATATTCTGTAAGACAGCTATGAATAATTTCGGTGAGATTGGGTCACCTTGCCTGACTCCTCTGTTGATACTGATGGCAGGCCCGGCTCTATCCAGCTTAACTCGACTTGAGCTTTGAGAGTAAATATTTTTTATTATATTTATATATTTAATGTTGACCGATTGGTTATTTAATGCTTCCCATATACTGCGATGCGAGATAGAGTCGAAGGCTTTTTTATAATCAACAAAAGCTATGTAGAGCGGCTTTCGATATTCCAGGTATTTCTCAATTACTTGATCTAATACGTGTATATGATCTGAAGTGCTGAAGCCCTTTCTGAAACCTGCCTGTTCCATAGGTTGGAATGCTTCTAATTCCGAAGATATTCTGTCGAGTAGGCATGATGAGAATAACTTGTAAAAACCAGACATAAGACTTATCGGACGGTAATTACCTATGTCTGCTGGGTCACCTTTTTTGTACAATAAAATAATTTCTGATTCAGTCCACTGCTCGGGCACCACTTCCTCATCTAGGATCTTGTTAAATAGTAATGTAAGAGGTGCTACTAGATGACCTCTGGCGTGTTTAATGCATTCGTTCGTAATACCGTCTGGTCCCGGGCTTTTGTCAGATTTTAATTTCAGTATTTGTTTGAAGATTTCAGGTTCACAAAACATTTCTACAATCGACGTATTCTTGGGTTGGTTTGACGTCTCTATAGTCTGTGTAGGGTTAGGCTCACTATATAAGCTTGCGTAGAAATCTGTAGCTATATTTATAATTTCAGTACGTGATTTACTATTTGTTGAACCATGTTGGAGAGATGGAATCCATGTTTTTGTTCTGTTTAGTTCTTTGAATGCCTTTTTAGCTGATCTTGTGTTTTCTATATGTTTCCTTAAAGTGTCCATTCTGTGTGTTTCATAGCATTGTTTTATTTCTTTGTTTGTTTGTTTATATAGGATTTTTAGATCTTCTCTGTCTTTTTTGCTTAGATGGGGTTTGTTCTGTAGGGCGCTTCTTTTCTTCATTAATTCTATTGCCTTATCTGTTAAAATAGTTGTCTTCTTGGAACTTGATTTGTCTTTCAGGCTGGTTTTTAAAGCAGATTCAATTAACTGGTAGTAGTCTTTGGCTGTGTGGTTTTCATGTGTCTCTAGCAATTTTGGTATGTGTTCGCTTAGACTTTTTATGAATAATTCGCGATTTTCCGAACTTTTAAGTGTGTTTGGGCTACCGGTGAAGTTGCGTCTACTCTTTTTTATTGGTGACAAAATGAGTCGCTCTGACAAGTCTGTGATCTGTTCCAAAGGATAAGGAATTTATCAGCTCGAATTTAGAAAATAAATTCGGTTTGGTAGTTGTTATAAAATCAATTTCATTTCTTGTCTTCTTATCTGGAGAAATCCATGTCCATCTGTTCTCTTCTTTTGCTTTAAACATAGTATTTAATATTTTTAGATTGTTTTGCTGAACATATTGAATGAATTTTTCACCTCTCTGGCTTCTTTTACCATAACCGTATTTACCCATTACTTTGTGCTCGTAAGTTTTTGGTTTCCCAATTTGTGCATTAAAGTCGCCCATAGTTATAATGTATTGTGTAGAGATCATTTCATGGGCCTTTTCAAGGTTTTCGTAGAAAAACTCTATGTCGACTTGTGGGGAGCACTCGGTTGGCGCGTATGCTTGAATAATTGCGAAATGTAAGTTTTCTAGTTTTATTTCCATGAAGCAGACTCTCTCCGATATGCCAGTAAAGTTTATTATATTTTCTTTATATGTTTTTTTAATCAAGAAACCGACGCCATAATGACCTTTAGTTTGCCCTATATGGTACATAATATAGTCTTCGTCTTCTATTATATTTTCTCCTTGGCGTCGGACTTCACAGAGTCCGACTATATCGTGATTTATGTTACGAAGGGCAGTCTTCAATTCGAGTAGTTTGTAAGGTGAGCTTAATGACTTAACATTCAAAGTGCAGATATTTATTTTATTTTTTTCTTAGTACTATTTGTTTCTTTGGAGGGTTTTGGTCTGACTCTCCCGCGGTGACCAGCCGTATTGGGAGTGTATAGGGGACGAGAGGGGGGCCACTTTCTAGTTGCTATATTTCGTTATTAGAGTCACTTGTTAGTGGTATTGGTGCTGGACGCGCTGGTGAATGTTTTACGTAAGGTAGTATTGTTTGTGTTTTGTTCCTTTTGTAGTTCTGGTGTTTTCTATCGTCTTTCGTAGGTGAGTACGTATGTGACCTCTTTTCTCCCCGTGTGTTGGCTTTTTCTGAGGAACCAGTTTTGTTAATAGGTTTAGTTTTGTCGGTTTTATTTTCTAAAATAATTAATTTATCATATTTAAGGATGACTTTATTTCCCTTTTCTTTTTCGGAAATTGCCTGGTCCATCAGTGCGGCTCTCTTTTCCAAAATATGTTTAGGATAATCTTGTTTTATATAGTAGGCACAGCTTTCTAGCTTTTTCTTGTTTTTTAAGGCCATAATTTTCATACCCAGCGTCGTGAAAGTTAACACTACGGGACGTACTTTGCCTTCCACTTTTTTTCCTCTTCTTTGGACTGCCTCAATGTCATTTGGTATACAGCTGATTTCCAGATTATTAGCCATTATTCCCAAGATTTTTTCCTGAAGATCAAAATAGCTTCTTTCAGTTTCTTCAACTCCGAACACAATTATATTTTTCTTCCTCATTTCTTTTTCTATGAAATCTAAACGAGAGTTTTGGCTTTCTAGTTTAGATTTTATTTCTTCGTTTTCAAGATAAAGTTGCTGAAATTTATAATTCATGTTTTCGTTTATTTCGTTGACAATATTTTTACCATTCGATTTTATTTCTTGTTTTTGTTCGGCGATTTCGTTTTTTAAATTTTGTAAAATTTTCATTACTTCATCCATAGTGATCGGTGTGCAAGGTTGAGATTATTATTGATTTGAAATTGATTTGAAAGTGGTATAGCTATTCGACGCTAGATGGCGCTTTATGCTTAGTACAGCTGCTTGCTGCTAGATGGCGCTTCTCAGTTGGTACAATCGTACGAAGATAGATGGCGTTGTTTAGTGTCGCTACTTGGCAATAGATGGCGCTACTGTCTCTCAACGACTTAAACCTTGTTTGCAATGATGATTGCGCAAATTTTTAGGGTATACGAGTTTCACAAAGTTTTATTTTGTACCTTTAGGGTGACTTCGGGTAATTCTGTATACGGCTAAACCACTTTTAGCTGTAACACTGCACTCATAATCGCACTGATCACAGGATTTTTCAAAATAATTGCACTTTTGTTGGTAACTGATGTTCGTCGTTTTTTCCCGCTGTTTGGGGATTTCCTGGGAATATTTTCTTCTCAGCAGCTGAGTTGCTTCTGAAGGATGCTGTCTTGCATGGATTTCACTTCGAATGCTTGGTAAATTTAAATTAAAATTGGTATAAATACGGAGCCGATATTGACATAAGCGCTGTGGCGCCCTCTCTCCTTACTTTTATAACCTTTGGCACAGATATTATAATACTTCGTACAGATACCCAATCCCATACAAAGAAATGACACCTCCCTAAGTCAGGTTATTGCTCCGGTTATATTCCTTCCTCCATTATACAACAGATGACAGCACCAGCGTATCACTAATTGCCACAGATTGGAGTTTTACAACGCCATCTAGGAGTTCACCTCGATACTGGGTTGTTTCGATACTAAGTGGCATTGCATGTACTAGATGGCGCTGTTTTATATAGATTCTTACCATCGCCGTGCGTTCAAGAACGAGTAGATAATAACAATACAACAAAAAATGTAGGCGAAACATTTTCCTTTGTGTGAGTGAGTTAGCAATATTCACGCTGCAGCGAATGCTTCTTCATGTGTTTTTGAGTATTTTAATACTTAAGGTGGATGCTCCAGGGAAGCCCGCGAAATTCAAATTTTCTTACGTTTTTTGCAATTTGGCCAGTGCTAGTTTGTATGTTGATGAAAATATCGCTCGAGACTGTAAGACATTTACGTAAATAAAAAGGGAAAGTTGAAACTCTGCGAACAGCAAAGTGAGGCCCGTCAAATTACGTCTCGCGGCTTTACCTTTTTATTTGGTCCAAAATAATTATGATTCGTTGCAGTAAATCCATAACACGTATCTATTTACAGAATTATAAGTAATTAAATCGTCAATACAATCCCATTGAATATCTTATTCATGAAAAAGTAATTCAATGGGATTAGATTAATTAAGGTGAAAGCGTCAGAGGGCCCGCGACATTCAAAGTTTCCTTACGTTTTTTGGAATTTGCAGGTCAGTGCTAGGTAGTATATTGATGAAAATATCGTTCGCGATATATATCGACTACAAGACATATTGGAGTTACAAAAATAGAAAATGTCGACTGACTAATGAAATATTGCTAATATGGTTTATTTTTCTATTTGTCAATCGTTTTGACCCGGTTGGAAGATTCATGTCAAATAATGTTTTTTACGTATTAGTTTGATTATTTTACAGCATAGTAGAGAAATGCGTAACCAAATTTCGTAAAGTAAGTTAATTAAATTTCAGTTTAAATCGGTGAGTGTTTTTGCTTTGAATTATCGTATATGCATTATTATTATGCTACTAACTACTGTTTCAATTGGCTAAGACAACCTACACAAACGTAACAGGATATTTTATTGTTTAAATTTACTTAATAATATATTTTTAGCTACATCTTATTAGAATGTTCTATTCTTGACATTATTAGCCCTGTATGGAAGCAGAATTGGAAAAAAGTTACTGGTTTGGAAGTTATGAGCGTATCATCTTTGGGCGTAAATAAGTAACGTATTTAATATGAAAACGAAAAAAAGCGAAACCATACAGGGATAGATTAGTTATTAAAAATTTCAAATAACTTTAGTTTGAACAGATACATTCATAGATTTTTCATGATATCCAGACTACCAAAAGTCTGCATAGGAAACGCGCGCCCGGTTAAGTTGTAAATCGCATTGCATTTCGCTGCAAGTTGCCTCCCTGCGGTCAGTGGAGAAGACGGGAGGCACGCAGCACGTGTGTGTGCGCAGTGTGTGGGTGCACACATGCTTGGTTTCCGAACCCGCGCGTGCTGTGCATGTACCTAACTGGTTTTGTTTGCTATCGTAGGTAGGCATGGCTTGAACTATGGAACCCGATATTTCTTTATAATAAAAATAAAATAAAAAAAAATAAAAGTTAAGATCTTTATTATATTATCTTTGTGAATATTCTATGATTTACAAAAAAAAAAATATATGTGTCCAATATTTTAAAATACTTTAACTGGCGGACTAAATAGATTTGTATTTTTTGATACTGTCGTCATTCCTATTCTAAAGTTTCACGCGCATTTTAGAATTATAAAGTACCGACTGCCTACATCAAATGCAAATAAAGAAACTATTCCTGCAACAATGACTTTTTCTGAATCGTAAGTTCTTTTTCGTGTAAACCTAATTAAGGCGCTTAGACGAGTTAAATTAGCAACTCTATTTGTGGTGGTTCAAACTTCGTTTGAAATGCTGTTAGAATGAAGTTCTAATCAGCTCGCACTACAAAGTGGTTGTTACGTCAGCCACTGCGGGTCAAATAGCGCGAAATGAGTGGTTTCGATCGATTTACAAAAAAACTATTGATTGGATTAAAAAACTAAAACAGTATCATGCTAATATATTGCTTGTAGAATTATTTGCCAAAAAATCAGAATGATCGCATGCATATTAGTATGTTTTTTATTGTTTGAAAGATCTTTTTAGAGGTAAGTTCGTTTTTATCGAGCCAAATTAATTGTATTATGTTTTCAACACAGTATCATGCTAGCATATATCCTGAAGAATATCATATATTTTTCTGGTCTTGTTTATAGCAGTGAATCATATACTGTTAGTAATTATAAAACTCGCGTTTAGCTCGTGTAATCGCCTTAAATGACGATACGAATGCCGTAGCGGTAGTGAGACTGCCTTACGTTCTTAGAGTCCCAGGGTTCGAATCCCGGTAGGAGCAAATGTTTTTGTGATGAGCATGTACATTATTTTGTTCCGAGTCATGGATGTCAATATGTACGATAAGTATGTATTTACAAACAACAACGTCAACTACCTGGTGGCCACGACACGAGCCTCGTTGCTTAGTGTGGCACTAGATGACGCTGTGTGTAATGTCCAGCAAGATTTTTACTTATTTTCATAAATGTTTTAATAAAAAATGTATCTTCTTAGCGATCATCACAATTTATAATCTCTCAAGTTTTAGGTATTTTATAAGTAATAGGAGTTTGTTGTCGTCCGGTGACATATACCTACCTTTCTTTTTTTAGGTGCTTTGTGGATATATCAATACGTACTGCAAATGTAGAAAATGCCCAAGGCATCCGCCGCAGTCCGTTTTTGTACATAAAGTTTTAATGAATAAATAAATGTCGCCAAGAACCTACGTGAAGCAAATATTGTGGGCAAGTCCTCCGCCTAGTCCCTGTGGTTACACAATGTATTGTTGATAACTGTATACTGAGAGATTATTGTCAACGCTTATTGTACTATTGACCGCTATTGTAAATAAACAGCCAATACTTAAACAATTTACAAAATAACACATTTTATTATTTTATGAACCAACAACCAGCCTCACAGTCACATCAAAGAAAAAAAATCTAATCAATGAAATTATTTGTTGATAATAACAATATCTACCTACATTATTCAACGTATAATAATGTTCACGCTTTAGCAAGAGAACTCATTGTCACGTGGGCAAAGTCGCAGGTAAGTTATGTAGGAGCTTGACCATTCATAACAACAACTAGGAAAATTGGGTGCATATTTATTACGTTTCACACAGTGATAATCCTAAGTTTTAACACCAATTTGTTTGAGCACATGTTGTCATTCAAACATGAATCACACGGCCGCCCGCGCTGTCAATTCAATGAAGTCGCGCATGTATGCCTCACTCAGGGTCAGGAGGCTAGAGTATATAATTATGTTCTGTAGTCAGGAGTGCAGTGACTTTTGTGTACGCGCACTAGCTCCTTACTGCTCATCACAGCGTCTATCCCTTTCGCTCGTGATGTCGGATGAGATGGAGTCATGAATTGACATTGACAGACAGAGTAACTACCTACGTGTAGAACGTTTCGTGTTATGTAAGAAGTAGTTCCGAGTTTAATAAAATGAGAAAAATATATTATTATTTACCTTGGAAATGTTAAAAGATTTTTTATATTTCTCTAAACAGAATACATTCATGTTGTTTTAAAGTTTAAATTTAATTAAAATGAAACAACTAAACGTAAATCAGTTACGATTGTGGTAATATTGAATGTGATAAATTGAGTAAAACGCCATCTATTGCAAACAGCTCTAACGAAAATGATTCACAGATGGCTGACTTTTGACAACTTTATCAATATAAGGGTACGAATTAAGTAAAAGGCTTTCTTTATCTATTTTGTTGAAATAACGTGATTTATGAGCGTAAATAGATAGATTAGCGTTAAACAAGGACCTTTTGATTTTTTCTAATCTTATTTCTTCCAAAATCTACCGTATAACGCATTTTAGTGATTGTTAATTTCATTACTGCTACCTATGCTGCCATCTATTGTCTTTTTTCAAGACTATTTATAATTTGTTCTAGTTGAGACCCCATGCCTTTGGTAATTTTTGTGGTTGTTGTTGTGTGAAAATGTTGGAAAACTTTATCGTAAATGCTGGTAACCTTAAATAAATATTTTTGCTTGTTTATGTACTAATACTAATTTACTTGATATATTTTCAAAAGAATCAACGTATCGCGATTAGAAAGCTTAAAGTTTCTGATTAATATGATGGTTGCATTTGTAAGTTATGCCATTAATAGTAATACCTAATGTCTACCTATTGCACTAAGAGAAAAATGCTAGGTATAATTTAGTTAAATTGGTAACGAGAGGAGAATAGTGTTTCTACAGGTATATCAGTAAAACTTCTAAAATTAAATCAACTCTTATATTTTTAAAATACAATAAATGAATAAGAAACATTATAAAAATATCTTAGTAGTAATAGCTTAGTACTTTTAATCCTTTTACATAAACGTATGAAACATAACAGAAACCTGAGATTGAGATCACTTTATTCTTAAATTACTACAACAATAGAGAAACGTACATATCTAAATAGAACAAAAAACAACAAAGTTTTGTTCTACCTATAACTATAATTCGCAATTATGTATAAGTAATTCTTATACCTAATGCGAATTATAGTTATTCCAATAAAACAGTCTTTCTGGGTACGTATTTACGAGTAGGTTCAAGTATGTAGCTTAAAGATTAATTTTTCATCATGTCACTTTAAATCACACAATTATTTCTCAAATTCACTAATCAGCCTCTTTTCATGACTATAAATATAGGTTTTTAATTTAGATATGTACCTAATAAACAAATCTTCTTTAATTATCACACCACAGCACGTCTTTACTATAATTATTATAGTCATCAGTCTTCTTTAATAAGTTTAACTTCCTACCTAAAACAAGTCATGCCATTAAATGACAGCAAATATTTAAAAAACTAAATATACAATAACAAAAATCAAAAAATATTCAAATCAGAACTGGACGAAGACGAAGATAATCTTCTTACTTTTCTCTTCTTGGCTGTAATCATGATTTCTTCTTCGCTGTCAATATTTCTTGTGTTTACGCGCTTGCGTGGGTTTTAGGTCTTCTTCAATGAAACCAAGACTGAATAATAAATAAACTGATGTATTGATCGGAATTAGATTCTCACAATAATGTCGCTGGACCCGTTACAAAAATACGCGTTGGTTGGCTAGCGGCCCTCGTGGCCAAGTGAACGATTCTTCAGCGGAGCCCTGTGCTCCCGCTCGCGCGACGCCGCTGCCGCCCCGCTGTCCATTGGCTCGGCTGAGGTGGCGTGATCGCGGCGCGCAGCCATTGGCCCGCGCGCAAGACGGCGCGCGATCGGCGCACCCATTGGCTGCGGTGCTCCACGTCACCCGGCAGTGTTGCCAGGCGGCGGAGGCCGGAACATACTCCCGGGGGTTGAAGCATTCAACCATGCTGCTCTCCGAGGAGGGGGCACATCGTGCGGACGGCACGAGTGACCGTCCCCTTGGTGGTGGCGATGTCAGCCACCCGACTGACCCCGTCTGGGCCAGGGTGTAGGCGCGTGACGCGCCCTAAGCGCCACTGGAGTGGCGGCAGGTTTGCCTCGCGCAGCAGCACGAGGTCGCCAAGGCAGATGCCTCGCTGCTGGGTCCTCCACTGGGACCGCTGCTGCATTTCGGCCAGGAACTCCTTCTGCCACCTGGACCAGAACTGTTGGCGGATTTTCTCTATGAGCTCGTAGCGGTTGGGTCGCAGTACTGTGATGGGTGGCGACGGGACGGCGGTCAATGGCCTGCCCACTAAGAAGTGCCCTGGGGTTAGCGGAGAGGGGTCATTTGGATCAGACGAGAGGGGAGAGAGGGGGCGGGAGTTCAGTATGGCCTCAATCTGTGAAAACAGTGTAGCCAGCTCTTCAAACGTCAAACAGGCCTCCCCAGCTACTCGTTTTAGATGGTATTTAGAGGATTTGATCCCCGCCTCCCATATTCCCCCGAAATGAGGCGAATATGCAGGCCCAAACACAAAGCGGATTCCCTCGTTCGCCGAGTAATTGAAGACCGACTCTTGGCTCTTCTGCAACATCCTACCCAGCTCATTGCATGCCCCTATGAAATTCCGACCATTATCGCAATAGATAGCATAGGGTTTACCTCTCCTAGCCACAAATCTACGCAGGCACAGAATGAAGGCTTCAGAAGTGAGGTTGCTGACTACTTCTAGGTGAACCGCCTTAGTAGTAAGACACACAAACAAACATAGATAGCTCTTAGTTATGCGGTTCCCTCGGCCCTTGCGGCTTGAAATTCGAAAGGGACCCGCAAAGTCTACCCCACAGGAACTGAAGGCGAAGCTACGGTCAGTTCTTACTGTTGGCAAGTCACCCATGATTGGTTCAAAAGGCTTACCGCGCAGTCGTGTACATACCACACACTGCTTGGTAACAGTACGAGCTAGGTTTCTCCCTCCTATTGGCCAGTATTCTTCACGAATGGCAGCGAGCAGTGCCTGAGGACCAGCATGAAATAATCGTAAGTGTTCATGTTTAAATAACAGTTTCGTGAAACTATGTTTCGCATCTAGGAGAATAGGGTGCTTCTTATTATAATCAAAGTTAGAATTTCCCAGACGGCCTCCCACTCGTAGCACCCGTTTAGAGTCTACGAAGGGGTTAAGTGGCAATAATTTAGATTTGTTATGTAAGGAATGCCCTTTACTTAATGTTTCAATTTCTTCATAGAATGTATCAAACTGACTAAGTCTAGCCAGCAGAGTGCATGCTTTTTGTAGCTCTTCAGCTGACAGTGCCTGACTTAAATTTCTTTGACCCTTACAATTGTCAATGAACCTTAGAACATAGGCGACTGTTCTTTTCAGCCGTGAAAAATTAGAAAACCTACTGAAATCTATCACCTTAACATCTAAACCTTCCTTATTGTTTGCTGTAGATGAATATGTGGTGAGCGATTTCACCTCAGGTAAGGGCTCATCCTCTGAAAGTGGTGGCTTCGTGGACCACTCATATTTCTCTTCTTTTAAGAAGGGAGGGCCTTCCCACAAAAGTGTTGAACTCTTCAACACGGGTGGGTCTACCCCCCTTGAAGCCATGTCAGCAGGGTTCAAGGTTGTGGGAACATGATACCACTTATAATCGGCTGTTAACTCCTGAATTTCGTTTATTCTATTGCGTACGAAAGTTTTCAGTGAGTTTGGCTGCATTCTCAGCCATCCTAATACTACCGTGGAGTCTGTCCATATTATTTTCTTATTAATTTTACATTTTAAGGACTGACTGACCTTCTGGCAAAGTCTAGCTCCGAGGAGCGCTCCACATAGTTCTAGTCTAGGAATAGTCATTGGTTTAATAGGTGCTACCCTAGCCTTTGCACATAACAGGCGTGATGTATACGCATGATTACTACACTTAGACCTTAGATAAACGCATGCGCCATAGGCTACTTGCGAGGCATCTACAAAACAATGCAATTCGATGTGTTCTGGCATTTCACACAAGACGTACCTAGGTAGATGTAGATTGTACAAACAAGATAAATTATCACCAAAGCTAAACCAATCCTTAGCTAAGTTATTTGGTATTGGCTCATCCCAATCCAACTTGGCACACCATAACTTCTGCAGTAATATTTTTGGTTTGATAATTGCAGCACTCAAGAGTCCTAGTGGATCAAATATTTTACAAGTCATAGAGATAACCGTTCGTTTCGTTAACTGAGAGGCAAGAGGTACATTGGTAGAGAATTGAATTGTGTCACTCACCGGAGACCAGTTTAATCCTAACACAGCTGATTCTTTGCACAGATCTAAATTGTCGCTGTTAACTTGTTCCTTCTTGAATATCTGTGGACAATTGGTGCGAAACTTCCTAAGTATGAACCCAGCTGACTCTAAAACTTGAGTTATGCCTTTATGAATGTGTGTCAGCTGATCTTCTGATGCGCAACCTGTACTTAAATCGTCTATGTAGAAGTCGGTTAGCATAGTCTTTTCTATAAGTTCATCGTCACACTCTAGTGCTAGTTGTTGAAGACACCTAGTACTAAGGAACGGCGCCGATGCTGTACCATAAGTTACCGTATTCAGCTGATAGATTACAATGTTGTGAGTTTTCTCACAGCGCCACAGTATTAACTGCAGATGGCGTTGGGACTCATCTATAACAATCTGCCTGTACATTTTAGCAATATCTCCAGTAAGGACAAACCTATGCTCTCGAAAACGCAGTAAGATAGACATCAAGTCACTCTGGATGACTGGACCTACCGCTTGAATGTCGTTCAGCGATTTGCCTGATGTAGTTTTTGCAGATGCATCGAAAACGACTCTAACCTTAGTGGTCTCGCTGTGTTCTCTAACGACGCAATGGTGGGGTAAATAGTACCCGAATTGAGGCTTTACAACTTCAGTTAGATGACCTAACTCTTTATATTCGTTAATGAAGTTGAAATAAGCTTCCTTTAACTGAGGATTCTTGTTCAGCCTAGTCTCTAAACTTAGAAATCTTTTCCTAGCCATAGCGTAGGAATCTCCTAGCGCACGTTTAGGTGCTTCTTTTAGAGGTATTGACACTGAAAATCTACCGTTAGCTAGGCGTTTAGTGTTTTCAACAAAGTGCCTTTCACAAAAATGTTCATCTGGTGAACGAGAAAATTGTTCAGAATAACCTTCTTCAATTTCCCAAAACCTTTTTAGGCAATCCTGTAATTCTTGACTAAAACTGCAAGTTATCTTGAGGGATTTTAGGCTATCTTGCCCGGTAGGGCCGGACACTAACCAACCTAGCTTGGTGTCTTGTAAGGCAGGTTTATTTTTACCTAAACGTATGTGATTTGAATTCACAATAGACCAATATACGTCAGCACCTAACAGAATGTCTATCTGAGAAGGTTTATAGAAAGTGGGGTCTGCTAGCCTAACTTCCTTTGGTATACTGAGTTGCTGAACGTTGACCTGCATGTTTGGCAACGTACCTATAATGTTTGGTACAACAAGACATTCAATTGGGATACAGAAAGTGCTTACACGCGATTTTATCTTAATGTTTACCCTTTCGGAAATATTGGAGGTTGAATTATTTATTCCAGAAACATAAGTTGGACGTGATGTGTCACTGACTAAGTCAAGTTTTTGTTTCATCACGCTGGATATGAAGGACATCTGGCTGCCTGTATCTAGCAATGCTCGTGCCTGGTACACTTCACCAGTTCGCTTATTAACTAGGTCTACTAGAGCCGTGCCTAACAGCACTTGACCTGCCGCTGCAACTGATAATGACACCGGTGAGTTAGAGGGCTCTGTCGAGTCTAAGACAGCACCAGTGACCTTTGGCTCATTCCTATGTACTAACGTATGGTGTTTCTTCTTACAGACGCGGCACATAGGCCTAAGTTTGCACTGGAATGAATTATGACCACCCTTGAGGCAATTTTTACATAATTTTAACCTATTGATTTCAGATAACCTATCTTCAATGTCCATATTTTTAAATTTGGAACAGTCATGTAACTGGTGGGTATCACTACACACATGGCACTTTGTAGGTACACCTGGTTCACTAGAAGCAGCGAATGCCTTATTAGTTCTAGGCTCCTTATGGCTGCTGAACCTTCGGTCACCTCGATCAGTATTAACCATGCTTGCAAAATGCATAGTTTCTAATATGTCGGCACGACTTCTTAGGAACCTTGTAAAGTTATCTAGTTTATGATAATCGGGTAATGGAGACCTATACTCTTCCCACTTAGCATAAGTGACAGAGTCTAACTTGGAAGCTACAATGAAGAGGACTAGTGAGTCCCATTGGTCAGTCGGCTGACCTAGTGTATTCAGCGCTCTCAAATTTTTCAACATATGGTCTACTAAGTACCTTAATGCCTTGTAGGATTCCTTACTACATTTTTCAACAGTTACTAATGCCTTAAGATGGTTATTTATCAGTATATTTTTATTATCATACCGTTCACACAGTAGTTCCCATGCTAGTTTGTAGTTAGTCGAGGTAAACTCTATGGATTTGATTACCCCCTTAGCGCTCCCGTCCAAAGCTGATCTTAAATAATGGAATTTATTGACCTCGGGAATTGAATTATTGCAGTTAATAACAGAATCGAACGTATCCTTAAACTCCAACCACGCTAATAGGTTTCCATCAAACTTTGGAAGGTGTATGGTAGGCAATTTCACTCCATTAAATGCATGAGAACAATTACTTTGCGGGTGAGAACAAGTGCTTTGTTCTTCAATACTATTGGCCTTATTGACCGGTGACGGGGTAGCCTCAATCAATTCTTGAGCTACAGAGATAGCCGAGTAAAATTGACGCTCTGTGGCCTCTCTTTCGTCTAATTGTTCATCTACATCGGAACATAATGATTCTATTTCAGATTGTAACTCATCAAAAGTTTTGAATAAGCCTTGAAAAGTGGCCAATCTTAATGTAAGCTCTCTAGCTTGTACACTTGTAATATCACTAGACTTCAAGGTTTGTATAGTACCTAGATAGTCTAAGAATTTAGTTAGCCTACCTTTAATAGTGCCACGTTTTTTAATCAACTCTTTAATTTTGACCTTCATGTCGGCATCTGCGTTGGCCATGATGCTATTGTTGTATAATAACTATGTAAGCCCTACCTAACGCAATGCAATGAGCCGAATAAAATGTGCAGGGAACCTGACAATCTTAGGCGCCGCTCCAACACGTGGTCACGGGCACGATTACCCGCGCCGCTCGCAGCGTCGCGTCGGCCGCCGCTGCGATGTAACAGGCGCGCCGAGGGAATCCGCTGTGCCGCCTGGACCGGAACAGTTGCCGTATGGCCGGAACTCTGAAACAGTCAGCCGGATTGCTGGTTCACCTAGCAAGGATGCGAGCGTGGGAGTGTGGGGCTAGCTCACGCGCATGCGTGACTAGCTCAGCATAGGCAATTATTTAGCTTATAAAATGAAATGAGTCGCACGACTCGAATGACAACTCGCGTTGAACAAAGGAAAACTATTAGGTTATGCGTAGCGTGGATGCTGCTCGTAAGAAATTTATCTTAAGAGGGTTCGTGCAGCGAACATGCTAATGAAGGGAATGAGCAAGGACCCTGCCCTCTAGCGTTTAGCTTGGCATCACCCGGCTTGCACCCACGTGCAATTTAACCTGGAAATTTGGCAAATTATAGCCTCCTGACAATTGGCAAGCAAGCTGCCACTGCCTTCACAGCGCGAGGACACACAGGAATCGAAATTAGGCGAGGAATAAAGAAAGGATCAGGGCATACTCTCCTGGGCTAGACCTTCGGTTGACGTTTCGCCGTCCTCACCGGGCTCCCGGAGCAGCTCGTCAGTCTTCTTCCACACGCTCGACCCTTACGCAGCCCTGCTGGATGGATGGCGGGCTGCGGCACTTGTCCACGGGGCGCTGCTCGACGATTCTCGAAATCTCGACGAATTTGTAGTTTACGACGATGTAACGGGTCCTGTCACGGTCGCCACTTGTTTACGCGCTTGCGTGGGTTTTAGGTCTTCTTCAATGAAACCAAGACTGAATAATAAATAAACTGATGTATTGATCGGAATTAGATTCTCACAATAATGTCGCTGGACCCGTTACAAAAATACGCGTTGGTTGGCTAGCGGCCCTCGTGGCCAAGTGAACGATTCTTCAGCGGAGCCCTGTGCTCCCGCTCGCGCGACGCCGCTGCCGCCCCGCTGTCCATTGGCTCGGCTGAGGTGGCGTGATCGCGGCGCGCAGCCATTGGCCCGCGCGCAAGACGGCGCGCGATCGGCGCACCCATTGGCTGCGGTGCTCCACGTCACCCGGCAGTGTTGCCAGGCGGCGGAGGCCGGAACATCTTGTCCGTTCATACTTTTCAATAATTTCAGTATCATTGTTTTCAAAAAATGAACACGATGGAGTGCTAAATTCATTGAAGTTTTCATATTTTTCGAGCAATGATTTGGGTATTATCGATGATTCCTGCTCATTCTCTCCTTTTTGATTATTCATTCCATCAAAGGAATGGGATGTTGAGGGCTTAATAATTGATATTTCAAAGTTTGTGATTGAGCGTGTGTGTGGTTCATGTATGAAACTATTCCTTTGTAATTTTTTGGAAAGATTCTTTTCATTGAATGGCTTGGGACGTAGTACTAATTTTTCTGACAGTTGAATTGGACGCAGATGTGCTATATTTGTATTATTTGCAAAATTCGTTGATTGAATCCCAGTGAAGTCATGAAAACCTAAATGCTTGCCGTGAGGGCACCTAATAGTTTTATTTAGGCATTCTCTTTCAATACAGGACAGATGTCGAAGTGCCAAACGGTTTCCTGACTCTTTAGACCAAACAACTTGGTGAACTTTCATAGTTCCCGGAAAAGTCTTTAAGTCTTTGGGCAAGAGCCAATCTTTTTCTGTCACCTGATAATCTTCAACTGTTTCAATTTTCACACCTTTAACATAACACTGTAGGTTTTGTACCAGCGATTCAATATTGGTAATATCATGTTGATATGAGACTTGTTTATCTAGCGTTCTCTTTAATACTCCACCCACTCCATCTGCTGCGCTTTTTCCATGACCACACTCACAATAGTTCCAAATTATGTGGGTCAGCATCGGACAATAGGAGGATAACTGAGTTATTATATATAATATATTTTTATTCCTGTATTGCGCAGATGGTGAGTCAGAAATAACGTAAAGTTTACGAACCAGAGGAGCAGTTATCTCAATTTCTTGCAAAACAGGAATGAGGTGTGCCCATACTGCAGCAGCATCATGCCTTAAAGAGGTACTTACAGTACAAAATGACTGAGTTTTGCAAGTTTCGTTGTCGAGTTTGAAATATATTACGACAGTATGCAAAGTGAACTGTTGTCTGCTACCACCAAAATGAAGGGATTGAATTTCGGATCCATATTTGGCATTATAATTTTCACTGAAATCAATTTTTATAATACAGTCTTCCGTAGTCATATTTTCTTTTAACGTTTTGAAAGCTTGATTTTGATTTTTATTATTGACGCAATGTTTAAGGAATGGTTTCAGGCTATCTTCGAATTTTTTTATTAAATCTAGTGGTTTCACCCAACGCCTTACTTTTTCAACTTTAATAGCAGATTTTTCTACATTATTTTTGACATATATGCTTTTATTCTTCTCCCAACCCCAATACGCTATGTTCACTTCATTATTAAACTCTTGATAATCAATGTGTCTATTTTTACAACTTGAGCATATTCTTTGCAGACAATCGATGTTATCTTTACTACAACATAGGCTACTTAAAACGTCGGATATTGTATTTTCTTTGATAAGGCGGTTTCTTTTCATAGATTCAATCAAAAGTTTCATATTTTCGTGCTTTTCACATAGGCATGTATTTCGTGCATTCACATTTGGTTGAGTGACCCAGAAAGGTTTCATTCTTGAAAATGTTGAATAGCTTATCGGTGGTTCTCCTGATCCCAAATATTTCAAGTGTAAATTTTTAAGTGTGTCTGTCAATAGTCTTTTTTGTTTTTTTAATCCATGTCTAGATATGGTGTCATTTTTTCCAGGACACAGTGTTGAATTTTCATCATCTTCTAAAAATTTCACCACCCTCCTGAGAATTCGATTTTTTTTTTCATCAGGTTTTATGACTTCTACTGCTGGTTTTTCTCCTTTTTGGGTACTTTTCTTCAAAATCATATAATTGCTTTGTAGTCTGTTACACCTTTTTTTGAACATTTCTTTTTCCTTAGTGACCTGTAATAATTTGTTTTGTAATTCTGTTATTAGCTTAGTTTTAGTTTTTTGATATTTTCGAAATTTGTCTTTAAGTCCTCGCTTGAATTCTACAGATGTAATTGACGAGTCTGAAACAGGGCTGTTGGGGCATAATGTTGACTCGATACTACTTAGATTTGATGGACATGTTATTCGTTGTACGCCACTTGGTTGTACACAATGAGTGCCAGTTACTACATTGTCATCAATATGATGTTGAATATTGGAACCAATTGTACTATCGCTATTCATCGGCAAGCAGCGCCGAGCCGAAGATGGATTCCCTTGACGAGAAGTGCTTGGACCAGGATTGCTATAGTCAAAATTTACAAAATTTTGATGCGTTGATAGCAGGGTTTGTCGTGGACTGCTTGTGTATACCCGATGAAAGCTTCTAGCTTCTGTAGTATTAGAACGTTGGATTTGGATATTCGTACTAATACTATTGCTGTTCAATCGTAAGCTGCGCCGTAAAGTAGGCAAGAAGGAACTGTGACAGGAAGTGCTTAGTCCAGGACCATCACTTTGATCCCCAATTGTCTCATCCAGAGGGTTAGCACGAGCCGCTATAGGAGCTGGAGCTGCTCTATTTTTTTTTCTTTGGTAATAAGCAGCAGCACTTATTTTGTTTTTTCTTCTTAGATGCCTTGAAACAATTAATCCCGCTGCTTTTTTTCTGGCATACCTTTCTCTGTCTTTTCTCAAAAACTCTTCGCGTGAGACTTCATTGCTCTTAATTCTCTCTTTTCTTCTTCTTTCATACAACCTCCTTTTTTCCAACCTTTCTTTAGTCTGTTGCTTAGGCCGCGGCATCCTAAAATCAAAATACACGCTTTTCAATTTTCTTCTTTCTCATATCCACAGACATACATTCATACACACTATACTATGATCCTATAAAATACTATACCTTCAGATACACCACGCGCTCACACACTAGCTCTCTTGCATTGACTCAGACAAACACTCTCACAGGCAATTTCTCATCACATAGGTATATCTCTTTTTTTTTCATATAACGTTTAAATGCTCTTTAACTTATTTGTTATACCTTGTAAAATTAAGAAATTTTGTAATTATATCAAATATTATTTATTATTGTTATTTACTCGTAATAAATGATATAAAAATAAAGGTAAGTGACTTATATTGAAGGTAAACCCTCGAAATAATTATTTTGTTGACAATTAGTAGGTATAATAATCTACACTGTGGTGACCCACACACTCATCACATTTTCGTTGAGCCGAACAAATGTGTATCTAAAGTATAGTAAACATGTACTAACTACATAGATATATGTATATATTATATATCTTAAGCACAAATATTACACAACAAATACACCTAAATAATCTAATCGACACTCTAGGTAAAAGTAGGTACATTACAAAACTATGACTTTGTATTTGACACCAGGATCTCTAAAACTTTATGTTTTTATCATTTCGGAGATACTTTTAATTCCGGTGGACTGTAATTGGTATAACAGTCCACCGAATCCACTGAAATGATAACACTGAGAGCGTTTTCACATTATCCGATCCGATATCGGTGTAGGACCCAATAACCGATATCCGATTAGCCGACACCATATGCTATTTTCACATATTTCCGACAAAATCGTTCCGATACGGCCATTTGCTCTATAAGCTTAGTGCGGGCAGGTCATCATGGCAGACTATAATAGAAAACTTTATTTGCTGTATCTATTATATTTGAGACGCAAAAAAAGATCTGTTCACAGACAGTATTGGATACATCCCATCGTGGAAGCTAGATATTCAGAGGGAGCATTTTATACTCTTTTTAGCAAGCTACAAAAAGCACCTAGCAAGTTTTTTAATTACTTTCGTATGAGTGAATCCACATTCAATTATTTGCTAATTCATCTCACAGACAGTATCAAGAAACAAGACACACATTTTCGAATGGCTGTGGGGCCTAAAGAAATGCTGGTTGTGACATTAAGGTAAGTTTACTATTTTCATGTTTGTTTTTTAATCATTGGTTTCTATCATTATCGTTTGTTGGCTGGTGGTCAACACTGTACATGTATAGTGGGCAGCACATCAAACTGGACACAATCATTGTAAAATAGCCCATAAGATAACGGGGCGCAGAGCTCTAGTGTGTCTAGTTTGATACACTGGCCACCATACATTATTATTTAGTTACAATTAAAGAAAGTTCGTTATAAAAAGTATTTTAATCAGAAACAAGTATTGTTATACAGAGTATTATAATCAAAATGGAAATGAAATAGCATATGACAAGGTACAATAGCATATGGCAACTCACAATTCGGAATATTTATCGAAAAAGTGCTGAAAGTTATTAGTATGGGATTCTGTAACCGATTCACAGGTTTGTTGAATTTCAACTGGTTGTGGAGTGGGTACATCAATGTAGGAGTTGCTTGAAGTCGATGTTTGTTGAATTACAACTGATTGTGGACTTGGTAAATCAGTATAGGAGCTGCTTGTAGGTGAAGGAGATGACAGTAATATAGATGAGGGAGACTTTATTGAATTGCTATGAATCGAATGGCCATGTTTTGGATATGATCTACTGAATCCAGGTGCAGGTTTTACGAGAATATATGGTGATTGTACACGTTGATGAAGGACTCGGTTTTGTTTAATTTTTTGTATACTAGATAGAAGGTCCATTTGTAGCTGTATTTTCTCTGGTTCTGACATATCTTTAACATATGGTATGAAAGACGTAAAAAAACTGTCCTCTGTTAACACTCTTTCAGAGTTGGTAGTTTTATTTTCTTTTATTTCTTTTAATATTGCGGCCTCAATGTTGTCTATTTTCCTTTTATTTTTTGACGGCTCCTTCTTTCTACTTTCTCCTTCTTCTTCAAAATGTTCAATATCATTGGCAGCGATCACTTCATGATCTTGTTCTGTTTCTTCCACAATGTTGGCATCAGTTTCAGCTTTTTTTGCAAATTTCAGTAAAAATTTTAGGTTTTCATGATACACATATGGTTTTTTTGCAGCTTGCCCTGACTTTACATTAAGAGATCTAATGAAGGCGTCTCTTATATTATTCCATTTGTTTATAATGAGTTGTGCTGAAACAATAATTAGCTTATTAATAAAAATGTACTTAGTTAACATTACATAGTTTAAATAGGCTGAGGCAAAGTTTATGTGACCACAATTTTTAAAAGAGTATTAATAAACAAGATTACAATTTCTTTTTTACTTTTCAGGTACCTGGCCAGTGGTTGCTCTCTGACCGATCTGCACTACAGTTACAGGCTAGGAATCAGTACATTGAGTGAAATTATAAATTTTGTTTGCCAAAAAATATGGGAAAACTTCCGTAGCGAACATTTAGAAAATATGTCTGAACAAAAGTGGAAAACAGTAGCAGAGGGTTTTAAAAAAAGAGCATCTTTTCCCAATTGCCTCGGTGCTATAGACGGAAAGCACATACGCATTCAAAATTTTCCACATGGCGGTTCAATGTATATGAATTACAAGAAATTCTTTTCAATCGTCCTTTTGGCAGTTGTAGATTCAGATTATTCGTTCATTTTTGTTGATATAGGCGCATATGGCAAAGATTGTGATTCCTCTATACTACAAAACACTCATTTTTGGAAATTGTTGATGCAACGAAATTTACACATTCCACAGCCAAAACCCATTACTGAAGGAGGACTTGCAGTTCCCTACGTATTTGTTGTTGATGATGCATTCCCAATGAATGAACATATGTTACGAAGCTATTCTGGACATAATTTAAGTCAAAAACAACGTGTATTTAACTACAGACTTTGCAGAGCACGTCGGTATGTTGAGTGCGCATTTGGAATTATGAGTAATAAATGGAGAATATTTCATCGACCCATCGATGTGTCCCCAAAATTTGCCAAAAACATAGTGAAAGCTTGTGTTATTTTACATAACATCGTGAGGAAGCGTGATGGATATCGAATAGACGATATAATTTTAAGTGAGAGTTCATCTCTACAAACTTTGTCCAGTCCCCATACAAAATCCACTAATAAAACGGGACGTGGGGTCCGTGCAACCTTTGCTGATTATTTCGTTTCCGATGTAGGTAAATTACCATGGCAACTGTCCAAGATCTAGGTCATAAAAATAAATATTTACATAACTTGTACCTACATTAATTATTAGCTATAGTAGGTATTCTCGTGTGTAAACGTGTAGTTCTGTTTTAAGATTTATTAAAAGTGTAAATTACATACCAGTCTTTTTTTTCTCATCCTGATTTAAAACTTCATATCCCTCTTCAAGGTATTCACATACTTCTCGCCAACTATTGTCCCGGAGTGTTTTATTTTTATATTCCTCGTGAGTTTTATCCCACAAGCATGGTTTAGTTTCTACGAGTTCAATTAATGTAATTATATCGTATTTAAATGAAGACGACGCCATGATGACAACCAAACTGTAAACAATGGCCGCCACGCATCGGGCTCTACGCACACAGAGACAATTTAGATACACGTATAGCACACATACAAACATTATCGCCCGACGGCTCACAGGTGTCCGATAGTGCCGCCAGCATATCGGTGTCGGCTCCGATATCCGATATCGGGCCGGACAATATGAAAGACAGGTACATATTTCATACATTTTACTTACCCCGATATCGGATCGGCGTCCGACACCGATATCGGATCGGATAATGTGAAAACGCTCTGAGATGATAAAATAGAGGTTAGTTCTACATTTAACTCCGAAAAAAAATTATTTAAAAAATATGAACACTACTCAAACAAAACAGTACTTACTGCGAATTTAATACACAATTTTGAAACAAATTAAACAAATCTAGCACGAGTTATAACAGCCACCGAAATGAAACTATTTTTGTCCCCATATTACTGATATGATAAACTTACTTTTTTGGCGGGAAACCGCAAGACGTTGGGACCGGTGCGTTCGCGCCGAGAGCTTAAGCCGGACTGATCCGGAGTGAGAAAAGGTGAAAGGGGCGTAACAACGCAATGTTGATGTGGCTATTCTACTAAAACTTACTGTCCTCTGAAATGATAACTTTTTTCCAGACAAAAGTTGACTGCCTGTCAAATCCATGAGAAAGAAGATAAACAAACAAAAATTGTTTAATTTGATCGAATATATTATAATTTAATGAAAACAAAATCAATTTAAATCCATATTACGAATGTATTTGCAGGAGAAGGTATGTTATGAGCGGAATTGGGTTCAGGACAGGTCACCGTGATGATAAAATAACACTTTGTAATTTTTTTTTTGGGTATATTAGAGGGTAGATACCAATGATTTTTTTTGCCAAGGTAGAGAAATACTTCCGTTGTTGAGAAAAAATATATAAAATTAATAATCAGCACATTGCACTACCGTTCTCAGGTTTGCCGTGTATTTTTTTGCTTGGGCAATTCACCCATTAGCGTTATTGTTTCGCCTAGTTTCTTTTTGCGGATCGATGTCTCTATTTCTTTTTTTGAAATAGCAAAAACGTCAGTAAATGTTTTCTTGCAAACTGGTACCAATGTGCCATCACCTCTAGGCATAACATAAGTAATAGTTGTTTGTCGTCTACTATCCGATGATTCAGCATAACTACCGTGTCGGCGTCTCTTAATACCCTGCAAATGCAGCAATCCCATCAAATATGTCCTTTGTGTTTTAAAATCTTCACGGTAGAACTTGTCAAATAAATTCAACAAATGCTATGAAAAATATTTAGTTTTAATTCCGCTAGACAAAAATATCCAGGTCTGAAAGCAGGGCACAAATCCCACCGTCATGCATATGCACATGCACATATGGGCCCACCCTCCCGCCCTCATGCATATGCACACATACAAAACAAGTGAGAAATAATTAGCATGCCATGCAACCAAACCTTTACTCGACACGTGTTTCGCCCCTCCACGGGGCATCCTCAGGAGTTGTTGACTCGTCGAGCGTTGTTGAACGCTCGACGAGTCAACAACTCCTGAGGAAATATTTTTCATAGCATTTGATGCCATGGATTTCCGCAAAGTAACGCCTGATTCCATAACTTAAATAAATTCAATTTGACATCATGATCTAATGTATCACACTGGTTCTTACATTTGCATATTTTCTGCAACAAAGAGATATTTGCTTAGAGTTGTTCAAAACATAAGATACACAAAATAAATAAATCAATAACATATCAAACTCTTCCTACTCACCAACATAGAAGGTGGTCTTTTTGCCGATATAACTTTTCCTGTCCTGTTAACATAACTCTTTCCTTGTATCTTTAGAGATTTTCTTATTACCGTTTTGTTTTTTTGTTTTATTTCCTGTATCACCCATATCTTAGCTTATTAAATAATCAATCACAGTCAAATAAAACAAACAGAAGCACAACAAACTAACCTATCAACGACAAAAGTGGACAAAACCTGCTAATTTTGACACTGACGTTTACTGTAATCGGATACATACACAACTCATTTGTAAAGAAAAAATATTTGGCACTTACACCCAACGCCATCTATGGAATGACTTTAAAATTATAATAAATTGTTGTTGGCACTTAGCACGTTTGAAATGAAATGGCTGTCTAACGTAGCACCTTTAGAACGCAAAAAGTAGATTCCGATTTTTTAGGCACTTAGCCCATTTGTAAGTTCCACGCCTCGTTATGGCTGACAAGGACCTCCCTGGATTGTGTGGAGCCAATTAATTAATTAAGTTTAGCCGTAGCATTAGAAGACATTATGTTGATAATAAGCTATTATGGTCAAAATTATCTGCCATCACTCCCATCCCCACTGCAACAGAAATAGAGGTGCTAAAAACGTGAGTGCAATGTTTAACCCTCATATTTGGTATCAAGCTTAGCATCACATGTTGGTTGGTCAATTTGGGAACTGCTGTCACCCCATGAAGCCTGAAGCGCGATGGTATACATTCATTATGTCATACCATTTCGCTACACACTGCTTGTCTCCATATTTGTAATGTTCTGCCGCTCTAGTATGCCATGTAAAGTGTTATATTTTTTGATAATTCATTAATACACTCAATTATTTGTACGGGTACACGTTTTAATCATAGACTAACACACGTTACACACCAGAACCATAGCCTACAAAGACGTTTTCATAGATTATATCTATAGTGTAACCATAAACGCTTGAGGACAGTGCTGCCCTCTAACTTAATATTATAATATATAACGTAATGAATCATGGGTACAGCACCTTGTTGGCTGGGGTGAACGTAAAGTGAGGCCCTCTTCACTATCCAGCATCTACACCATGGCACGGTGGGGATATTTTCTTTTTTTTTTGGATGGGAAATCATCAATTAACTTCTCCCACTCTGGGCGGAGCGGGAGGGAGTGTCTTCAGTCACCTAATAAATTTAACAAACATTAAAGTTAGTTTTTGTTTATAAATGTTAATTTAAAGGCAATGCTTTGAATATCAAAGTGTGTGCTCCCCTCCAGAGAATCTGACACTCCTGGCACCACCATCCACTCACCGTCTCCACTCAAAAATATCTCCAAAGGTGACAATGGATACGGGCTAGGTAGGACCACCACCAGTCCCAGACCTAAATTTATTTCATGCGGAGTACTTTCGCTTTCACGTCCGATTTCCAGTCTTGCCAACTTTGAAATACAAGTAGCAGATTAGCGAGGCTTCAAGTATTGCTATGTTAGATTATAAAAAACGAATTTCTTTTCCAAAACAAATCTGTTCTGATTTACTGTAAGATACCTACTTTATAAAAAAAATCTGGAGTCTTTGTGGCCCCAGACCCCAACGCATTTAATTCTCTGCTAGTTGAACTAGCAGAAGACGCTTCGAGCGGGCTGCGTCAGGGCCTGAGACACGGCTCCGGGCAAGGTCTTCATGGCCTTGCATGAAATCGAACAATTTCTGCCGCTGCTCCACAAACACTCTTTTCTGAAATTATGCATTTTCACGTGTTTTTGTTTGACAATGAGCAAATACAGTATAATCTCTCTAATCCGGCACTTATACCTGTGCGCTTCGGTCGCTGCGTCGTCGACTAGCAGGATTATTCCGATTTGTCACCCCGCTTTGTCCCCTTAGGGTGACAGATAGGAAAAAAAGTTTGATCTGTCCCCTCGTTAGCAATGAGGGGACAGTTCGAACTTTATTCACTCCTTAACGGTTTCATCACTGATAGTGGGACAGATGAAACTTTTTATTCCTGTTTGTCCCCCACAGAATTTAATATATTAATTCTTAAAAGTAATGCCACACATACTGCAACATTACATTAAATTTAAGACTAGTTAGTGGTTTAGGTTTATAATCATCTGTATTAAATAAGTTACAAATATTTCTTTTGTTTTTCTATTAATCAGCCACAGTCCCATAAATCACAGTACGTATAGTAGATACAATTACAATCAGTCTCCTGATTTGACTTAATTCAACTTAATTACAATAAAAAATATACTAATGATAAGAATATTTTGATTTGTTATTGATTGATAGAATCAGTCACAGTCCGATAAATCACAGTAGGTATTGTACAAACTCAAACTCAAAGCATTTATTTCAATTAGACCATTACGGCACTTTTGAATGTCAAAAATACAAAGAAAAATCAAAGCTACAGTCACAGACACAAGGCATAATAACTTGAGAAAGTACTGTAGTTGCCCATTCCCTAGCGTAGATCTCTATGGAGAAGAACGGGCAAGAAACTCCATGGACACTCTTTTAAATCAAAATATTGTTACAAAATTTTGGTTACATCATTCATGTTGTGATTAAACATATATGTGAGAACGATGTACAAAGGCGTGCACATTAAGAGCGTCCAGAGAAAAGATTAAATCAACATCATAAAAATAAAGTAATTAAAATTAACCGTGGCAGCTAAGTGATGACCAGTCTCAACTGACAGCGCCCGTTCACGAACATGACGCATGTATCAGCACCATTCAGCTCAACCATATTGAAGGGAACTAAATGACCCGACACACCCGCCACCATCACCGAGACATTTGAGTGAGCATGACATTCTCTCAGCCGCCAAGGCTTATTCAATTCAAAAAAAAATAAAATAACTACATGTAAATGGTGGCTTTACAGTGCATAGTACTCACACATGCGCTATGAAGTTATATAATACTAATATATGGAATCTATACAATGCAAGGATCTTTTTTACAATCTTCTGCAGGTTCCACAATAACTAAACTGGGAATCAATTGGTTTGCCCCTATGGTTGTGGAGCAGGACCAGCATTGAGCCAAGCATTTTTATCATCAATGTAATCCCCCAACTTATAATATGCTTGCCTACATAGTGTGCGAGATTTAAACTTTGTCTCATTCAGTTGAAGAATGTGGGGAGGGATTTTATTGTAACATTTTAAACAGTATCCCATGAAAGTTGAATCTACTTTAGCAAGCCTGAAACCTGGCTGAACTAGTTGATCCCTATTTCTAGTACTATAGTGATGTCTGTCACCTCTTTTACTGAATAAATGCAGGTTTTTCCTAACGTACATGATGTTTTCATAGATATACTGACAAGGTACTGTCATGATATTAATTTTCTTGAACAGCTCTCTTACAGAATCACGTCGACGTAAGTCATATATGCCTCTGACGGCTCTTTTTTGCAGAATAAATATAGACTCGATGTCTGCAGCCCGTCCCCATAGTAAAATACCGTATGACATAATACTGTGAAAATAACTATAATAGACTAGCCTCGCGGTATCGACATCAGAAAATTGACGGATTTTTCTAACAGCATATGCTGCTGAGCTCAGCCGTCCTGCAAGAGATGTTAAATGAGGGCCCCATTGTAGCCTTGAATCGAGCGCGATTCCCAAGAAAACCGTTTTATCTACAAATTCTAGTTTCTCTTGATTCAATACTATGTCACAATCACTACTTTTGACATTTGGTAGAGCAAATCTAATGCACTTAGTTTTTTTCCCATTTAGAACTAAATTGTTTGCGGTAAACCAATCATGGACCTGCAGTAAGGCGTTATTTACGTCGTCAAGATTAGTGGCACGTCTGTTTATCCTAAATATTAAAGAAGTATCATCAGCAAACAACACAATTTGCGGGTGGTTGTTAAATAAATGGGGTAGGTCATTTATATAAACTAAAAAGAGGAAGGGACCCAATATGGAACCTTGTGGTACACCCATTTTTACTTTTAAACCCATTGAATTCACACCATTTATTTGTACCTGCTGCTGTCTCAAATACGATTTTATTAAACTGAGCGCAAGTTTACCTAAACCGTAATGCTCATGTTTCAAGATCAGGGTTTCGTGATTTACGCAATCAAATGACTTCGAAAGGTCACAGAAAATTCCTATGGCATCTTGTGCCTCTTCCCACGCAGTAAATATGTGTTTTAATAAAGTGACACCGGCGTCAGTTGTACAACGTCCTTTGGTGAAACCATACTGCTGCTCGTGTAATATTTTATTGATGTTAAAATGGTTAAGCATTTGATTGAGCATTATCTTTTCAAACACCTTGCTGAAAACCGGCAACACGGATACGGGCCTATAGTTATTAGTGTCCTTACTGTCCCTGGATTTAAAAAGCGGTATTACCTTACTGAATTTCATAAGATCTGGAAAGACCCCTTGATCCACGCACAAATTAAATATTAAGGCTAAATACGGTGCTACAGTCTTAATAATTGAGGTACACGCTTTGATAGACAAACCCCATAGATCTTCGGTTAATTTGATCTTGATTTGCTTAAAAGCTTTTACGACTGTTATGGGGTTAATATGCTGAAATTTAAATTCATTTGGACAGGCTGAAACGTTCGCTTTCAATAAATCAATAGAGAGCAAGGGAGAGGAATTTAAGGTTTCTGTAGTTTTAATTGGGATGCTGGCAAAGAAATTTACAAATTCTTGAGCAACTTCACTGTTGGAGCTGACGAGGCCACGTGAGGTCTCTAGTGTGAAGTCATTACTTTGTTTTTTATTTCTATTTGTTTCACTGTTGATTATTTTCCAAACCGTCTTTATTTTACTATCGGCTGATTTAATCTTGTTGCTAATGTATAAGGATTTGGCTACCTTGAGTTGCAAGTGGTTTTAAAAATTTTCCAGTAAGTAGCAACATATTTATTAAAAGATTCTGTGTTGATATAAGGCTTAAGACCGTACAGCTCAAACAACCGTTCCCTACTTTTCCTAATACCCTGTGTTGCCCAGTCACTGAAAATAAACTTAGGGCCAATGGTTTTAGATTTCTTTTTTAAAGTATTATTGAACTCGGTGTGCACAACCGAAAAGAATTCTTCATAAAATTCATTTACATTCTCTAAATTAGGGCCCGGTATACTTAACTTCTTAATTAAATTATTATTAAATTTGTCTAAATTGCTTGGTGTCATTTGTCTAGTTTGTATCTGAATTCTTTGCAATTGTATATTGGACGCGAAAGCAACGGTCTGACCGCTGTGATCAGAAGGAAGGTAATTTACGATGGATTTATGTATGTAGTCGCAGCAACAAAAAACATTATCAATACATGTAGCAGTATTGGTAGTAATTCTAGTTGGTTCTGAAAACACGTTTGACAAATTAAATGATTTAAAAAGACTTAAAAATCTACTGCTATTTACATTATTTTCTAAGATATTAACATTGAAGTCACCACAGATAATTATTGGTTTATTACCAGCGGGCCTAAAATGGCCGCTTTAGAAGAATCATAATTTGAATCATCTTAAAAAAAAAAATTGGTAAAATGGACCTTATGACCACAACTATAAAGTCCATTTTAAGAATTTTTAATTTTAACGTGATTCAAATTATGATTCTGCTAAAGTGGCCTTTTTAGACCCCCAGTTACAAGTTTTGCCAAAGCATCTTCCATTACTGACTCAAAGATAGAGTAGTTCAAGTAATTAGGGGGTCTGTAAACGCACACTATTATATGCTTATCAAGCTCAACACAAGACAATTCAATGCTGTGTTCGACCGATAGATCGACTATATCATTCCGAGACTTAGATTTAATACAGTTATTAACTAAGATTAATGAACCCCCATGCATCTTAGATTTTCGGTTAAAGCAACTTCCCACGTTGTAGTTATCATAATTTATTTGCATTGATTCATAATCTTTCATCCAATGTTCGGTAAAACAAATGATATCAAACTTGGTTTTTTCTAAAAACAATACTATTTCTAATTGTTTGGATGAAAATTCCTGAATATTCTGATGAAATAATTTCAAAGAATTCTGCTCAGCCCCTTTTTTACAAATAGTTGATTGAGAGCTAGAAAATACCTTAAAGTTGACAGGTTTAACAAAATTGTCACTATTACCTTCTGTTGTCTTATTTACTAGTTTAAATCTAAGCTAAAATGTGTATAATTACAATTAGTATAATTACTAATTTCAGTAGAACTATTTACAGAAAACTGCGACATACCACATATGTCTGAGTTTAAATTAAAAGCTAATAGCCGAGCTATTTGACGTCTAAAACTAATAGGCAAGTACGCATTATTCCTAGTTGACTTCAGTTTCTGAACGAAACTGTTAGTGTCGAAAAATGTCAACCTGTCACTATAGTGACTAGCTGATAAACACATGCGATTGTTTAGGGTATGGATGTAATGATTTTGCCTGCTTGACAACTTTTCAAAATAAGGAAAGGCACACAGAATTATTTTCTTGCAATTTAGTTTTAACAGTTGAGTGACATTGTCAGTGATATCATCAATTTTTACGTTTAAACTGTTACCAAAAAATACATTAACAATGGCATTAGGATCTATTTCCTTCCTAGTTATGGATGACATTATGTGGTTGTAAGAAGCCCGAGGTGTACAATAATTTTGGGAAGAATGACTCAGATTGTTGCTTATTAATTTTCCTAACCCTATTCCGATACTGTCTGTAAACATAATGGAGCAACCACACTGTGAACTACTAGAAAGGGGAGAACTATTTTCTGTTTGTCTTACAGGTGTAGAACCTTGTATAATGAGTGGTGAATTTTCAATGGGGATACAGCCCGGAACACTGCCTAACCGGGTCCGGTCCTCCACAACCTCTGGTAGGAGAGTGTCCGGGCTCGATTCTATTTGTGATGTACATTGAGTGCTGTTCAAGGTCATCATGTCTACATAGTCATTACCCCTATTAACTAACTCATTTGCAGCAAGGATATGTTCTTTAATTTGTTTTTGAGAATTCACATACTTAGAATAACACAATTTTAGTTGACTCTCTAAAACTTGAATTTCTGATTGTAACTGTTGAGTGTCTGTTTCATAAAACTTCTTACTATCCTCTAATTTAATTTGATAATTATTTAACTTTTTAAGGAGAAAAACACGTTCCTTTCTCAGTTTAATGTTGATGGAACTATATTTTTGTTGTTTTTTGAACTTATTGCATTTCTTTATAATTCTATTTAGTTTTATATTTTTTTATTTTATTTTGGCTAACTTTATAACTGCTACAATTATATTTCAGAATAGAATCTTCAGTAAGATCTATTGTAGTTAAAAAATGTGGGTTGCAATTTGAATTTAATAATTGATTATAAAGGTAATCTGTTTCCCTAACCTGAGTACATTCTCTTTCTTTTTGAAACTTAATAATTTGATTGTTAGCATGAAGCAGTTCATCTTCTAAGTCCCTAACTTTACATAAAGCCGTCTCATAATAGTTACTACAGTTGTTAAAACCATCTGTGACCACCCGCAGTTTGTCCCGTTCATCAACAACCTCCATGTATTGTTGGTGCAGGTCCACGAGTTCCCGTTTCAAGCTAGTGTTTTTGTGAACGACTTTCTCGATTTCAACCTCATGTTCCTCTCTATCCAATAACAGCTGCTGACATTTGCTGTTTGATTCCTTAAGTTCATCAAGGGCCGTTCTCAACTTAGCTTGCAACTCCTGGGTAGTAGCCTTACGGGTCATCACAGGCATGGTTTCAGGGAATAGAACTGAAAGTAGAAGTACAAAGAATGGTGAGAACTAATTGGATGGACAAAATTAGGAAAGCTAGAAATGAAAGGAGAAAATGAGAATAGACTGGAATATGTCAGGGAATAGAACTGAAAGTAGAAGTACAAAGAATGGTGAGAACTAATTGGATGGACAAAATTAGGAAAGCTAGAAATGAAAGGAGAAAATGAGAATAGACTGGAATATGTGATTATTAAACTGGTAACTGAGGTAGGCTTGTGTGTCTCACAAAAATATTTCAATATGATGATTAAATTAAGTTGAAATTACACTTATTTATGTCTTTTACTTTTTTCATAAAGTGGGTAGACTCTTGGCATAAAATTATTGGACCTAACTGACTAAAAACTGCTAAAATGTATAAAGAATAAGCAATTTTCTCTATTGTTTTGTACTTAGTTGATTAAATAGATAGACAGTTACTATATTAACTTATTACAAACTACACAACTACTATTTAACAAGTGATACCTGACACTGAACCTAAGTTTAACTAAAAAAGAGTACCACATTAATCAGAATAATGATTTTAGTGTTACATGAAAGCTATCAATTAATAATGTGAGCTATTTATACAACAAAAGGAAACAATTATACTCCCCAGATTGATCCACTGCAACATCAGCTGATCGTGATATAAGTTACCGGTTGAGGTGGGCAACCAAACACTATGTTTTATGGCGTATTTTTCCGTGAAAACAATAATCTATACACTGAGTAGTATTTTAATTACAATAATACATGTTTTTTACACTTAAAAATTAATTAAAACTAATTTTAAATTACGGAGCGAAATTTTGACATGTCACTCAACCAGTGTTGCCAACCTACCCACATACAACATTTGTTTGTACATATTACAAACAGTCTTCTGATTTCACTTCATATAGCCTAGTTACAAATGAAAACTTTTAAATAATAATAAATTAAAGTTGTTAATAATCTCAAAGTATAAATTAACGAAAGTTACAAATGAAAACTTAAAAAAAAACTGATAATCAACTTAAAGTTGTAAATAATCTCAAAACATAAATAAACGAAAATCACTAGTATAACGAATTTTAAAACTTTTCCAAAGGTCGTAAGAATAATATTTAAATCAATAATAATAATATCTATCGCAAATGACCAATAGCAATTTCACCACCTACAAACTGCATTTGACAATAGGCTAGTTTTCACCATCAATAAATTGCAAAACTAATTAGTCCGTCAGTTAGAGTATTGGAAAATAATGGACACGTGGCTTAAGACATTCATAATTCGTTCACAAATTGAATTTAATGATATTAATATTGACAAATCGTTTATCTAATTTAAGAATCTAATTATTTTCTAATCTAATTATTATCTAGCTATTATTTTCTATTTTACATTCTAAATTTTTGTTTTAATTATTTATCACCATAGTAATCACCAAACAAATAAGTATAGGTATGTGAATTCTTATAATTTGTATTTTTTCGAATATAATTTCATAGGAACTCAGCGGCAAATAATGTGGGTAGATGCGCGGCGGTGGTAAATCCGTTGTCTGCGATAGCCAGAATCCATATGTGTGTATATTCACAGATACTGTTATGTATTTGTACACTCATCGTTTTGCTTCGACTTCCATTGTAATTCCTTATTCCATTGTAATAAGTAATTTTGTTTTTGAACTCAATGCTCAGCAATGTTAGTCTACGGGCACTATACACTTTCTGGGAAGCAATTGTTTTGTTTTATTTAGCTCTAACAAAATGTTGTTGCGGTATTGCATTTTAAAAATGCGTAGGTCGATGCGATCGGCCGGCCCGAAGTGCGAAATGTCAATAAACTATGTTTCGTTTTCGGATAAGTACCTACTTATTTTATTTAGCAGGTATCTTCGTGTTCTATTATTACTAATATAATTTTGTTTTCCTTTTTGACAAAAATGTTTAGTGTATATAATTTATTTATTACACACTTAAAAATGCCCAATTAATATAATTTCATTATTTATTTACTACCTACTACCCTCATCCGTGTGTCACTGCGGGGGGCCTAATGAAAACCAGCGCTGAGTGTTTTACACCCAGCATATGCTGAGTTGGCTACCCTTTCGTTATGGGCATGCTCAGCGCAGTTGAGCTGTTTTTAATTAGTTGTTAAGCTGTCTGCTGTTATAATGTATCTGTATGTGCTGCTCTATTGTGTTGTGATGTCCATTAACGAATAAAGGATTATTCTATTCTATTCTATTCTATTTTTTGTTTTTGTAAATCACTGAGTACTGACAAAGATAAAACGCATCAAAACTCGGGAGTGGGGGCTCGTGACGTCACAACGCACTAAAAACTATAGCACGGCGTGACGTATTGCGAATTTTAAAAGCGTCGTATCTTCGTCAATTTTGGTTTATGTAACAAAAGAAAAAATACTGGTCAAATATTTTTTTTATGATCTAACTGACGGACTAATTAGATCTTTTTAGGACACAAGCCTATTATGTATATATTCGTCTATAATAATATTTCACTTTGTGCGACAATTTGACGTCTTAGGTAATTGGTTTTGGATCTGTTGTGATATGACTCTATAAAAAACTGCATCATTTTCTAGAATAACTAAAAGCATATTTAAGTTGGGATTTTTTTTCCAATTGCATTATTTAATCCATGGTACCAGCCTTCCAGAAAGTTTTTAGTACGATGACGTTCATTAAAAACACACCATAATTTTCTTAACTCAGCATCATGCGGTCTAATCCATTGTTTGATCATATACAAACAAAAATTTCTTGCTCTGATCATCATCTGGACTTTGATTAGGTATCAGCGGAAGTACGGCACTCAGTGCCACTTGTCTTTTCAAAAGTATTGACTTAGTTAGCCCAAGAGCTGCTCCCTTTTCCACACAGCTTTATTATAGTGGAAAGAAACAACCTTTAACTGTGACTTCTGGAAAAACCTTTTTGATAGCGTTCATTGCTGGAATTTCATAGTCTGTTTTATAGGTTTTGGGTTTCCAATGTGGGATTTGTGACTTAATCATGTTAAACAAAATTTCGTAGCTCTTCTGATTCTTATGACTCATTAATGAGTAAACTACGGGCACAATATCGGTACTCATATTTTTACTGCCGAAGTCTGCATGTACAGTATACCTAAATCTGTAGAAATGTTTTCGGGCAGCTATTAAATGTTCCGTTTTGGAGGCGGTTTTTTTTTGTAAAAAAGTTTTTATTTTTCACTTTTTAGTGGTTCACTTGTGCTTACCCCTTCACAGCGTAGACGCGTGATGTTATGTAATGAACTGGTGTAAACAATAGTTAGACATGAGATTTCAGCAATCCCGGTCCATTTGCTATCATTTATTGAGGAGTTCCGTTGCCTATCTCCGAAGTTCTTCATCAGATCTTCACCAAATTGAAATGGGACCACTTTAAGAAAGTACTCTTCCAAAAACTACCCAAATCACATCAAGTTTGCCTATAAAATTTGAAAAGTTCTCTCAATTTCTCCAGGATGCCATCATCAGATCCAGACTTGATGATTATGGGACCACCTGGGAAGTATACCCCTTCAAACAAAAAAAAAAAAAGAATAATTTAAATCGCTCCAGCCATCTTCGAGTAATCGGGGAACACACATAAAAAAAAAGGGTTCCGACAAATTGAGAACCTCCTCCTTTTTGAAGTCGGTTAAAAAGTCTTCTAAAGTACCGGGTAAAACGGGGTGAATAGAAATGCAGGGGTGAATGGAAACAAAACTTTAAAAGCGATTTCATCGCTGAACTTATATTGTAAATTGCCAACGAGGTACCTTTATAATTAAGTATAATTTAGTTAACACAATAGAGTACTTGTTGGTACCGTATCATGTGAATTCAACTTTAAAATCCATTCCAAAGTTTTGTTTCTATTCACCCCTGCATTTCTATTGACCCCATTTTACGGTACTTAAAATGTTTCTCATGTACTCGGCACAAAAAAATATTATTCCATAACCTTCATGACTGTAGTCAGCTAATACAAAAGGTATAAATTTGGGGGGTATTATTACTTCGTCAAGATCATTAAAACCTTTTTTTTTTCATTTGTATTGCTTCACGGCAAGACAATGGAATCGGGGCCAGGAAAGCGTACAACACTGTAAGTAGACCTCAATTGAGGATTCTTTTAAAACTAGTTAATTACATATACAGTACTTATGTTAGTTTAAACCCAATGTATACATATCTTCGTGAATCTCTTTTGGAGTTAGTGTTTTTTAAACAGGTATTTGATGACCGCACGTTGCTCAATTTTCTCCATTCTTTAAAAACGCTGCACAAAGACTCACAAAATTCAGTCTAATTTAAATACAGTTAATGCTATTGCGATAGAACTTTACAATTTGACAACCAGAGAGTAAACTAATCGAATGAGGTCAGTTACATTAAAATAGTTTGAGTATTTATGTGTTAGGCCGCGAACTTTTCAATCCACCCTCTTATAATGTTATATCTGTAAAAAAATAACAGTCAGGGCCTGCAGTCTCGACATTAGTAACGACGCTGTCGGAAGCTAACGTAACATAAATAATAACGAAAAAATTCGGTTGCAATAACAACGCTTGGGAGAAACGCAAGTCTCTACATTCAAGTTAACGTGCAAAGTCGTACATTATCTTGACATATTGATGTCGGTAGGCTATTTGTTAGCCTTCTCAAACAGACAGACCCAGAGTTAATCCCGATTTTTGTGGCGCGAGATCTACAGAAATTGCCACCAATATCTTTTGACCATATAGATGTCACGAGATTACTTAAAGATCTCTTAGTTTTGCGTAGTGACATATCGTATATTAAGGAGAAATATGTTACTGTAGATCAATTCAGTGAATTAAAATGTGACCTGGAGAATCTCAAAAGAGCTTCATTGGTTAACGTTCATAATTTGAACGTTAATAACAAAAGAGGTGCTTTCGTTTACGATACCTACGATAGCGGGCCAATGGGCTTAGTGACACACAGCGAACAGCTGATACTGCGTGACGCGCGAGATCAGCTGTCCCTTTCACCCGAGCGCGCTAATGATATGTGCGTCTCGCTTGCAAAACCGGATTCGCCGATACAAGTGAACGAGCCTGTCATCAGTACGGTGCGTGCGGATTCACAGCTGACTCATGCGCCGTCTCAGGGTTCGGTATCTACTCATTCGCAAGTGAAGGTAAACAACGAGACAGTGAGTCGCGATGATGTCGAGACAGCAAAGCAAAGGACTTTAGCGGATATTGTACAGCAGCCAGGTATTTGGAAAGGAAATAAGCAGGACGAAGAATGGATAGAAGTTAGGAAAAAACGATACAAAAATCGTTTTATTGGACAGAAAGGAACAGCAAAAAATGATGTCGAAATGAAATTTAAAGCGGCAGATATTAAAGTCCCACTATTTATTAATAACGTGGACAAAGGTGCCTCAGTGAGCGATATATCGAGTTATATTTTAAGTAAGACTCAGGTATTTGTACAATTGGAAGAGGTTGTTATGAAACAGGAAAGAGATTACAACGCTTACAAAGTTTACGTTCCAAAACACAAGTTACCAGTCTTCATGAACGACAACCTGTGGCCTGAGGGCGTCAATTTCAGGAAGTTTATTTATTTCAGAGGTAAACCTGCTGAAAAATTACGAGTTACTACACCTAGCAATAATGGAACAAAGTCTAGTTAATTTCGTTAGCTTTAACTGTAAATCTATCCATAGATCTATTGACGGTGTAAGATCACTGTGTCATTCGTCGGATATCATTGCACTCCAAGAGACGTGGCTCCTACCGCACGACATAGCCTACTTAGGAACTATCCACAATGAGTTCGCTTTTGTGGGCAAGTCAGCTGTGGATACGTCTAACGAGATACTACGCGGGCGGCCATATGGTGGCGTGGCGCTAATCTGGAGACGAAGTTTGTTTACATCGGTGTCCGTCATTGAGTGTAAAAGTGCGCGTCTAGTGGCTGCTAAGTTTGTTGTGGCGGAGCGCGTTTTCATAGTTTTTTCTGTGTACATGCCTACCGACTCCATGGACAACCTAATTGAGTTTACGGAGTGTTTAAGCGAAGTAAGTGCAATAATTGAGAACGAAAACGTGGAATGTGTATTTGTGTTGGGAGATTTTAATTCACACCCAGGTGAGCGTTTTGGTGTTGAGTTACTTAGTTTTTGTAAGGAACAAAACTGGTTATGTGCAGATATGGAGAGACTTGGACTGAATTCTGATACATATACATATGTTAGTGATGCTCATAATAATTGTCGTAGATGGCTTGACCACTGTTTGGTCACTAAGGCCGCCTGTCAAACTATTGTAGATATTAATATTTTATATGATGTTTTTTGGTCAGATCACTTACCCGTAAAGCTGACATGTAACTTAAAAGTATTGCAGCCAAAAATTGTAAGCACTAAGGCCTTATATAATAAGGTTAAGTGGGGGATTAGAGAACCTAGCCAGATAAATAGGTACCATGAGTTGTGTCATGAGAAGTTGAGAGAAGTTGACTTTCCGGTTGTTTTTCATGAGTGCTGCGATAATATGTGCCACAGCCAGGAGCACAGACTACATATAGATAATTTGTATAAAACTGTTATTGACTTTTTAAGTGAGTCAGCAGCGGCGACTTGTTTGTGTCGGACCGATTTGAGACGAAGGTATGTCACGGGTTGGAACAAACATGTGAAAGAGGCGCATGCGGAGGCTCGACTGAGGTTTGAGCTTTGGATGCAATATGGTAAACCCGGTGTGGGACCTATTTATAGCCAAATGCGTGACTCTCGAAAAGCTTTCAAGGCTAAGCTAAAGTGGTGTCAAAATAACCAGCAGCAAATTAAAATGGACATTATTGCATCTCACCACTCGGCGAGGAATTTTGGAAGCTTTTGGAGAGAAACGAAAAAGTTGAATCCTCAGACGAGTCTACCTTCGAGTGTTGGGGGCAAAAGTGAACCGGTCGATATCGCTAACTTATTCCGACAGCGTTTCAAAATTGATCCACCTCTGGGTCCAGCAAACCGATCATCGAATTTAAGCTGTAATGACCTAAGTGTACGTTTCACAGCCCGGGACGTGTCCTCCGTCATCAAAAACATGTCCAGGGGTAAGTCGCCTGGTCATGATAGTTTGAGTATTGAGCATCTGCAGAACGCAGGTGTTCATCTCCCAAGGGTTCTTGCCTTACTATTCAACCTTTGTGTCAGTCATTCTTATCTGCCGGCTGATCTAGTGAAAACAGTTGTGGTGCCCGTTCCTAAGAATAAGACTGGTGATATGTCTGATGTTAATAATTATAGACCGATATCCTTGGCAACGGTTATAGCGAAAGTTTTTGATTGTTTACTTGACCGTTGTCTGGGTAAACAATTAAAGATAAACGACAGACAGTTTGGTTTTAGGGATGGGTTATCAACCGAGACTGCAATTATGACCCTTAAGAGTACAGTGCAATATTACACTGGGAGGAGGACACCTGTGTATGCATGCTTCCTGGATTTATCCAGTGCTTTCGACCTTGTCTCATATGACATCTTGTGGGAAAAGTTGTCTGGTGAAGCTAACTTGCCGCTAGAAATAATTAATGTACTTAAGTTCTGGTACGACAACCAACACAACGCTGTGAGGTGGGAGGGCTCGTACTCAGATGTGTACTTGTTAGAGTGCGGGGTGAGGCAAGGGGGTCTGACCTCCCCAAAATTATTTAACATATATGTGAATAAACTGATCGAGGAACTTAGCAGCACTGGCATCGGATGCATGATTGATGGTGTGTCTTTTAACAACATCAGTTATGCTGACGATATGGTGCTGCTGAGTCCGTCGATCAGTGCTCTTAGGAAGCTGTTAAATATTTGTGAGTGCTATGCTGGAGCCCATGGACTAAAGTATAATGCCAAGAAAAGCGAGTTGTTAGTGTTTATGGCACAAAGCAAGACCTATGAAGTGGTACCACCAGTCTCGCTATGTGGTGCCACTCTAAACAGAGTCAAACAGTTCAAGTACCTTGGTCACTGGGTTACAGAGGATGGCACTGATAACTGTGATATTGAGAGGGAGCGTAGGGCGTTGGCCGTAAGATGCAACATGCTGGCCCGCAGATTTGCTAAGTGCGACAGCAAGGTCAAGATTACACTGTTTAGGGCTTATTGCCAGACCTTTTATACTTGCAGTCTGTGGTCCAGATACACGCAGAAAACGTTTAATGCCCTGCGTGTGCAATACAACAACGCTTTTAGGATATTGCTGTCGCTGCCTCGTTTCTGTAGCGCGTCAGGGATGTTTGCAGCAGCGCGTACAGACGACTTCTTTGCGATCATTCGTAAGCGATCCGCTTCACTACTGAGACGGATGCGGGGCAGCGACAACAGTCTTCTGAGCGTTGTTGCTAGTAAGACTGAAGGCCGCCTTATGGGGCACTTGTGCGCTGTGCACGTACTGTTGCCAGGTGTCTCCGTAAGGTGGCGTAATTAAGTTTCTTTTTGTTATTTTTGTTGTCGTTACTGTGTGTGTCTATTGTACTAACATAGGTTAAGGAATACTAACGAATGTATGGGTTCTACCTGAAATAAAGATAAATAAATAAAATTGTCATTGGAATCCAATATTTGTTGTGTTTATGTTTTCAATGGTATTTTCTGAAGCATTTTTCATTGATAGCCAACAGTACAGTACCTCTACTAACTTTTTTCTGGCTAAAGCTGCGACCCCACCGGACATACTTCTACATTCACTTATTATAAATGTCGTGAAGTTATACTGGAACTCGACCTAAAGTTCGTAAGGTCGTTGTGTTTGAAGAGATGGCTGAAATTCATAAAGGAGCTCCATGAACAATTCTGTTGTTATTCCGTCCGGATACAGAAATAAGCAAATTCAAGGAATTTTACATTTTCACGCTGATGTCGTGCGTGTGATATTGTGTCGAAGCATGCCGAAGCTATCGGAAGCAGCACGTAGCGAGCTGTTGAGCCGTTGCGTCACACCACAGAAGGCCTCCGAGCCGGCTGGAGACTATGGTAGACAAATGACGAAGAACAATCAAAAAAACAAACAGTGAATTTGTGTAGTGTGGTAATATTGATCAGATATTTCCAAGACTATATTTGTGTGTAATCGCAGTGTTCCAATATTCGATATTACCATATTATAGTTGTTAGGGATTCACAGCAGAGTAAATGACACAAAATAAATGCTTGTGTGCAAGACAATTCCAAAATATTCAATTTACAGAGGTTTGAATCTTGTCAACCGATCTGCAAATCACAGAATCATTTAACTTAAAGGAAAAGAAGTGGTTTTCCATTACATTTTGTAATCATCCAAACCTGTTAAGTGTAAAATGAAACTCTTTCAAATAGAAATAACTCAAACATGAGTGAAGTCACTCGCAGAATTACCCGTTTAAAGAATCTTAATATTTAGAAGTTGTACCATTACCATTAATTTATAAAGCTCTAAGTACCTCAGAAAGTAGTTAACCTATCCTATATATTTTTTGTGCCATAAGGAAATGGCTAAATCAACCAAATTATTAAAACCATGACAAGTTCCTCAAAAATATTCATCTCATTCTTCCCATATTAAAAATGCATTGTGTAATTTAATTTTAACGTTGATTTTCATGTTAGTATTTCAAACAATGCAAAATTATCAATTTTGCATTGTTTTAAGAAAGTATTTGTGTGTATTATTGTTTGTATTGATGCAGATATTTGTTTCTACGCCGTGTTCAGTTGAAATAAAAGTGTAAAATGTTTTGGTGGTAATGATAAGATTGTACGTAGGTACCTATTTTTTAGTAGACTGTAAAGATGATGTGTTTATTACTTATTATGTCTTGTTTAAAATTTTGACATAGGATAAGTATAGAGGATGTACTGCGATTTGTAATTTTCTTGCCGTATTATGAGTTTGATGAAATGTGTCCTTTTTACTTCACATTTTATACAAATAATAAACATAATGTACATACGACCTTCATTACATGTTTTATACATTTGGTTTTAGTCAGTGCATAATAAGATTTAAAATGTGTGAGCGACCTTATTTATTAGTAGAATTATACTTGAATAACTTTGATATTAATAAAGTTGATAATAGTAATAGATTACAATATTGTGTGTTATATTTATTTAAATGAATCCTCTTCCTTCCAATGTAATGAATATTAGCGACGCCTGTTCACACTAATTCATGTCCGGAACCTACTTATTTATAGGTTAGGTTCAGCTTACGGCCTGTAATGGCCGCAGCATACTTTGGTACAGACAATAGAACTTCGAGTAATAAGCCCGTCCGGCACAGTTTTTGGTCAGTAATTCCGTGAAAACCACCGATAAATTAATTTACATTGGTAACGATTCACTTTGCGGGCTGTCAGAAATGCTCGCAAAATATATTCGTAAACTTTACGAAATTCGTTGAGTTAGCTACAAAGGTTGTTAGTAAACCAAGGACACTCGTTACCTTTGAGTGTAGAGACTACCAAATATCGCTAAATCTGGATCGGAGAGTCTTTGCGACTGAATTCGTTAGATTTGCGATCGTTATCTATGTCGAGACTGCAGGCCCAGGAATTAAAAAGGGTTTTGTGAAAGTTTAAAGAGTATGTATGAACAAAAGTTTAGCATTTTAATAAAAGCAAACAAAAACAAACCTTGGAGCTAGTTCACTGAGCAAACGACGGTATCCCTTTTTTATTTACCAAATCCAGGGGCTCCATGTCTAGACAAACTTGTTCAGCAATCAAATATGTGATTTTGACAGCCCTAGGATCACCAGTTTCATACGTAGTATGTTTTTCCCATATTCCCTTTAAGGACGCTTGTTTCTTCGCTGGTGTCACTTCAACTTCAGTGCTTGTTTCATCTACAGTATTTATAGGCAGGAAGCTCCTTCTCGTGAAATCTCTTCACATGAGTCCACAGTGCGGTCGTAGTAAATCCTTTAATACGAGTAGATGCATTTTTCCCTCCACGAGACAATTCACAAGCACAAAATCTGCATCTAGCTTTGCTTTCATTGTCTAAAATAAAAACAATACAATTTAAAATCCTATCCTACTACAATATTACATGCAAAAGTAAAACCGAGCTACGTATGGTTTTCCGAAATACCGCTCACCGAAAGGACGGTTTTCCGATAACACTGTACTCCGACGGTTAGTTGAACGAAAAAATAATTGGCCGATGAAACGTTTCGCCGATAATATTATTCATCGACGGTTGGTAGTCCGAATGAATCCTTCGCCGATGTAACGGTTCACCGAAAACACTCTTCAACGACGATTGGTTAAACGAACGAATCTTTCGCCGATAGCATTCAGTTTACGCTAGCTATTATATTTTATAATAATGTGCCATGCAGCTAAACAATACTCGAGTCCCATGTTTAATTTTATCAGCATAGATGAATAAATAAATACCGGGAGCTTCTGTATTAAAGATAAGTCCCTAAATGACGCATAATGCACTCATTAACAATGGTACTGAAATTAAACGAGTATTGAATAAACTTGCAATAGTTACATGTAACAAAACAACAAATATCACGATGGTTTGTGTGGTATGTAAGAGATGCATGATAAATGTAAATAATGGTTTATAGAATAAAAAAAAAAAAAATCTATGGTAGTATTTATTTATTTTTTGTGGGTAGTTGCGAAATTTGTGACGACAGACCTCGTTACATGAAATGTTTGTCGCTCGTGTTTTGTTAAATTAAAAATGAATAAGTGCAATTTAGTTAAATCTAAACGCGGAGGACAAGTGCTAGTAGTGAATGGATATTCTTATCACTTAAATAAAAAATGTGATAACAAGTATTATTGGCGGTGTACAAAAAAACAAACAAGTGGTTGTGGTGTAAGTGTTATAACTTTATTTGATTGTTATGAACATACATTTGTTAGTCAAAATTGTGATCATGCACATTTACCAGAGCCTGAAAAAATTATTGATATGAATTTCAAAAACAAATTGAGAACTAGTGCGAAGGAATCTATGGACAGTCCGTCACAAATTGTAAATCGTTGTTTAAAAGACGTAGCTACCATAAGTGCGCCTCAATTGCCGAATAAATCGGCTTGCCGAATGATTGTGCAGCGTGTTAGAAATAAAGGACTTCCTAAGATACCGCAAACAATCAACGAATTTAATGTACCACAACATCTCGCTAAAAGTAATGTAAAGCAATTTTTGCTTGGTCAATATACATGTAACAATGAAAGTGTTGTCATTTTTGGTACAAAAGCTAATGTTAAGCGTATGAATAATGCACAATGCTGGATCATGGACGGGACATTTTCGAGTTGCCCAACTCCGTTCTGTCAAGTTTTCTCTATTCATGTTTTAGTGGGAACTGGAGGTGGTACAAATAAATTTCTTCCTATGGTATACGCACTACTGTCACATAAGACTGAAAGCTGTTATTTCATATTTTTGGAGATTTTGAAAAGATATGCGATCAATACATTAAATACCCATTTGTCACCAGCTAATATATTAACTGATTTTGAAGTAGCAGTGATCAATGCAGTCAAACGACAGTTTCCAGGTTGCGCCCACAGGCTATGCTTATTCCATTTGACCCAAAGTATTTGGCGTCATGTCCAGTCAGAGGGTCTCGCAAGGCGATATGCTGAAGATTTCACATTTGCGCACAAAATCAGACACTTAGTTGCCCTCGCTTTTCTTGAGCCTGCTGAGATATCCGAAGCCTTCGAAATCATCCAAAATAAAATATTGCCGACAGAAGCAGCTGAAATTGCCCACTGGTTTAAGAAATATTATGTTGGATCACATCACACGCAGCAAAGAACTGACACGGGTTTGATAATAAAAAGAAATCAGGCATTATTTCCACCAGCTATGTGGTCAGTTTACGATCGCACACTTTCTGTTCCAAGGACACAAAATGCATTAGAATCGTGGCATGAACGATGGAACACCCTTCTCCATAGAAAAAAATGGAATATTTATAAAACAATTATTGAATTCGCTAAAGAGCAGAAGCATACAGAATGTGTCATTGAACGAATCAACTCCTCGGAACCCATGCCAAAGCGTAGACGTAATGCACAGGTTGAATATGATGCTAGGATACAAACACACTTATCACAAAAGAGTGAAATGAATATTGAATCTTTCTTAGGTGGATTGGCCCATATTCTATACCTGAAAAACAAGAAATAAATATGTTTTTTTTATATCATTAAAGAATTATAACAATTATAAGTACAAATAATAATAATAACTCACAATTTACTATAACTTCAAAAATGTATCACGTTGTGTTACTTTTATTTGTTTTTTGCTTTGTTCGCACAGTTTATTTTAGTTTTTTTTCTATTGTCGCAGTTCTAATAGAGAAATCATAATATTCATAATCATATTGTTTATTGTAAAAAACAATATAAATTTGCCTTTTTGATTAATTTTCTTATTGTTAAATAAAAACTTGTTTTTTTTTTCTATTGCCTTGTCTTATTTTTATTATTACCTGTGTTTTTAACATGACTTCTACAAGACCTAACCGTAGATGCGGGCTTGTGGACGGTTGGCTATGGGCTAGCTAACCGTCCGTCCGTCTAACGACGATAGGCCTTGTAAACGGCGCGTTAGTGTTTCACGCGCGCCTCAAAGAGATGTCAGCATAAGGGAAGGGGCCCGCAAGGGCCGAAGCCTGCCGGGGTTGCGGGCCTGTTCGAAAGAGATACCGCGGCCCCGGAACATAAAGGGCGAGGAAGGAACATGGATGGGTTTTAGTCAGTAAGAGTCTGACACTCCCTCCCGCTCCGCCCAGAGTGGGAGAAGTCATTTGATGATTTCCCATCCTAAAAAAAAGGGTGTTGTCAAGCTGAAAGAAAAACTATCCATTTGGCAAAAGAATTCCCCTACAACGAGTGCTATCGGCGAAAGATTCGTTCGTTTAACCAATCGTCGTTGAAGAGTGTTTTCGGTGAACCGTTACATCGGCGAAGGATTCATTCGGACTACCAACCGTCGATGAATAATATTATCGGCGAAACGTTTCATCGGCCAATTATTTTTTCGTTCAACTAACCGTCGGAGTACAGTGTTATCGGAAAACCGTCCTTTCGGTGAGCGGTATTTCGGAAAACCATACGTAGCTCCGTCTAAGTTACTTACGTACTATCCTACTTTTCAACCGACTTCTAAAAAGAGGAGGTTCTCAATTCGTCTGTATTTTTTTTTTTTTTTTTTTTTTTTGTGTTTGTTACCTCAGAACTTTCGACTGGGTGAACCGATTTTGATGATTCTTTTTTTGTTTGAAAGCTGGTGCTTCCCGTTGGGTCCCATTTTAATTTGTTGAAGATCTGATGCTGATCTTCGGAGATATATAATGGAAGACTTCAAAAATAGACGGCAAATCTGCAGTGATTGCTGCATCCGCTTGTAGGTTCATTGTTTATACTACATCATGACGTAACATCATGCCTGTATGCTCTGAGGGGGTACACAGATGTGTACAATATACCCAGATTTCGACAATGTTTGTTACCTCAGAACTTTCGACTGGGTGAACCGATTTTGATGATTCTTTTTTTGTTTGAAAGCTGGTGCTTCCCGTTGGGTCCCATTTTAATTTGTTGAAGATCTGATGCTGATCTTCGGAGATATACAATGGAACTCTTCAAAAATAGACGGCAAATCTGCAGTGATTACTGCATCCGCTTGTAGGTTCATTGTTTATACTACATCATGACGTAACATCACGCCTGTATGCTCTGAGGGGGTACACAGATGTGTACAATATACCCAGATTTCGACAATGTTTGTTACCTCAGAACTTTCGACTGGGTGAACCGATTTTGATGATTCTTCTTTTATTTGAAAGCTGGTGCTTTCCGTGTGGTTCCATATCAATTTGGTTAAGATCTTACGCTGATCTTCGGAGATATAAATGGAACTCTTCGAAAATACACGGCAAAGCTGCAGTAATTGCTGCAATCGCTTGGTTGTTTATTGTTTATACAACATCATGACGTAACATCACACCTGTTTGCTCTGAGGGAGTACGCAGAAGTATACAATACACCCAGATTTCGACAGTTAGACGTGTAAAGTTCCATTCAATGGGATCCCGGAGAAATAGAGGTAACTCCTTAACTTTATAGGCACACCAGAAGCGGTTTGGGTAGTTTTAGGCAGAGTATACTTTCTCGGAGTGGTCCCATTTCGATTTTATAAAGATCTGGTGACTTCGGAAGATAGGCAACTGAACTCCTTAAGGCGCTTATACGAGCTAAATTAGCAACTCTATTTGTGGTGGTTCAAACTGCGTTTGAAATGCTGTTACAATAAAGTTCTAATCAGCTTGCACTACAAAGTGGTTGTTACGTCAGCCACTGCGGGCCAAATAGCGCGAAATGAGTGGTTTCGATCGATTTACAAAAAAACTATTGATTGGATTAAAAAACTAAAACAGTATCATGCTAATATATTGCTTGTAGAATTATTTGCAAAAAATCAGAATGATCGCATGCATATTAGTATGTTTTCTATTGTTTGAAAGATATTTTTAGAGGTAAGTTCGTGATTTCTTTTTATCGAGCCAAATTAATTGTATTATGTTTTCAAAACAGTATCATGCTAGCATGTATCCTGAAGAATATCATATATTTTTCTGGTCTTGTTTATAGCAGTGAATCATATACTTTTAGTAATTATAAAACTCGCGTTTAGCTCGTGTAATCGCCTTAATAAATGATAGCAAATGTACTGGGATTGCTGAAGACTCACGTCTGTCTATTGTTTACACCAGTTCATAACAAAAAATCACACCGATACGCTGTGAAAGGGTGAGGACATGTGAACCACTAAAAAGTGAAAAATAAAAACTTTTTTGCAAAAAATATAACCGACTTCACACAAAAAAGTGAAAAATAACTTTAGCTCCAGAAGTCGGTGACAAAAAAACTAAATCAATCAAACAAAGGTCACCGACTTCTGTATGCTTAGTGCGAGTTTCATACTAAAATTCGAGTAACGTCTGTATCGTGTAGATCGAGTTAACGTCGTCGATAGTGACAATCCAGTGCCTCTAAGAAAGTAAGGACCGTTTCGAGCACATTACTAACATTTTCATGTATAACGCGAGTGTAAGTTACAATTTCGACAGTTTTGACAGCTTGAATACGAAACACAGTCACTTGCGAGCGCGAAAGTTGTCACTTAAGATTTTGTGGTGAGAGCATCGTGAGAGTGGTCATATAACAAAGTAATTTAATTTAATTTCATATTGTGAATAAAACTTACAATGGAATCTCGTATTATTTCGTTTGGAGAATGTTTGAGACCGCAAAAGCACAAGATAAGCGTAATTTAACGCCACAAAAAAAAACACGTAAACACGTTCACGTAAACAATGATAGAGTGCTCCACTACAAGCCACTCGGGCATTATTAGATCATTTGCTTAGATCTCCGTGCCTAAAAAGTAACAAACTTAGTTTTACAAACTTCACAGATGAATGCTTTAAAAATGTAATTGTTTTCGAGGTTGATGAAGCGTAACTCAGGGGCGGCGACGAGCAAACTTAAGGGTAATATTTTTTTTAATAGGAAAATGTCTGAGAAAATTAAAAATTGAATAACATGAAAAATATTATAGATAGACCCCCCCCGTCTATCTATAATATTTTTCATGTTATTCAATTTTTAATTTTTTAAGTAGAGTTTGTAGATTTGCTTTCTATTTTTTGACACATCTCCGAAGTTTATGGGTCGATTTGGATTCTGTTTATTATTTCCAAAAGCTTATGAGTTATTTTAACAGGTTATTTAACATTTTTACTAAAAATTATCGACTACGAAAAAAAAGACGGAATCGAAGTCATTTTTTCGGTAAAAAATTGTGTATTTGTAATTTCGTCAATGGTTCAAAAACGATGTTAATCAGAACTTACAGTCAACAGCAAGCAGTACAAGGACATGAAAACTAACTATTCATGTGACAATTGCAAGGCATCGCAACGCAACCAGTGCGGCCAACGCACCTGCGAGTTTTTCGGATATTCACCGGGTGCTGGCGGCGCGAATTCGCGTGCATTCAATTTTCTTAACTTTCTTCGAGTGCGGCGCGTCGCACTTGTGCGTCCATTGTGCATCTCTATTATTTCGAAAACATCGTAAAATAAGGGTTGGTAAAGGTCTCTGCACACTAGCTATTGAGATTTTAACATACAGTACGATATGCGGTCAAGATGTATATAACTTTCATTTAAACCTAAAAAAAAAACTTAATGCATTTTTAAAATATAGTAACATAACAGAACTGGCTTTTGCGTGGTGCGCGAGCTGCGCGCAGCTCGCGTTTTAGGTTTCGTGTTTTTGAGAAGTATTCACCCTCATAAAAATTTGAAAATTCAGTGGAATCGTTGAAAGATTTTTAAAATCCATTAGAGCACTTTAAAGATTTGGAAACCACACAAGACAAAACATTTTAACAACGAATTCAATAAAACATAGGAATTAAAATAAAATAAAAAACAAAATTCTCAGACATTTTCCTATTAAAAAAAATATTACCCTTAAGTTTGCTCGTCGCCGCCCCTGAGTTACGCTTCATCAACCTCGAAAACAATTACATTTTTAAAGCATTCATTATCTAGTTTATTTTGACTATCTACGTCCTACACATTACTCGTAACATAACCTGTGATGCAACTTTTCCTTCATATTTTTCCTGGCTTACTGAGGATAGGCTAAAATACCTACCTCAGGTGTTGCGTTACGAGTCTGAATCTAAATTTGATTTGACAACAAAGAAAATGAAAAAATGTTGGTCATTTTGGCGTTTTTATAAAGATCATAACAATTTTATGTAGGCACAGTTTAAAATCACCGGTTAAATTTACACTTACCTATTATCTACATTAATCTTAAGCCGGCTTTTGACTGCGGGATGTAATATATATTACATCCTGGAATATATATTTCATCCCGCAGTTGCTGTTCACACTGAAAGATATATATATTGGAACAGTTCAGTTTCGATCACCACTGTGTCATCACGTTCTTTATCAAAACGGTTGAATTATAAAATGGATAATATGGAGATTGTTTTGCTTGATTCCTTCTATAGTTCATCAGACGACGATGATGCTGTATTTGATTTACATTTATCATTGTTAACAAGAAAAAAATATAATAAACGTCGATTCTGGATATCGAATCATATTAGACTAAGAGAAGATTATGGCGAATTTCGGCTTTTTAATGAACTCGATGAAGAAAAGTTTTTTAATTACTACAGGATGAATAAAACAAAATTTTTCGAACTTCATGCTATGATTGAAGATGACATTATGAAGCAAGAGACGCATTAACGCAAAAGTATTTCTTCTCTGGAGAGACTTGCAATAACTTTAAGGTAAGTGTCAAATTAAAATAAGACTCACATAAATTCGGTTCATCATTTATTAGAAACCAATATATTGTTTCTTACATTTATATTTGGTCATCCGTACAAATCTAAAAACTTTCATAAGTAGCGTCATCAGTTAAATAAGATCTGATATCGCGACCATCGCTGCTAGTGGTATTTTCGTAAGGTGTAGACTGACATGGGGGCGAAAGAATATCTGACTCAGCTACTGAATGTGGTGATAGAGAGCTTTGTAGCGAATACGATGTTCCAGGACGAGGTGGGGGCGAAGTTGCGTGATAAATATGTGACTCAGGACTAAGTACTGAATGTAATGGTTGAGAGCTATGTGTCGAATACGATGTTCCAGGACGAGGGGCAGGAGGAGGTAGTGTGAAGGATTCTGCCCCAGAAATATTATAAACTACTCTCGCTTTTGAATTTTCCTCTCTAGCACGCATCACACTTTTAAAAACTTCATTCTGTATCTTCATCTGAAAATTTTCGGACAAATTCTTACTCATTTCGTACATAGTGTCAAAAAAAGACTTCATTACATCTTTCGGCGGTTCTTGTCTTGTCAATACTTGTCTTCGTAATTGATCTCTTTCGGCGGCCCTTTTATCTCTTGCCTTTTTTTCCTCATCTAAATACTTTATAAAGCTATCATTTGATTTTCTTTTTCGTGAAATACTTGCAGTTTCTTCTAAATTTCTTTCGGCGTTTTCAATCTCTTGAGTTTGTAAAGAGTGATTGTTCTAATAAAGGTTCTGATAAAGGTTCAGCATTTGTGGTCCTCGGTCTGTTTGCCATATACGGTATTAAAAATTCCATTAATTTATCATATTTCCAACCTTTGTCGCTATCAGCAGCTTGTCCAGTAGTCGTTTTTCGTCTATTGAGTGACTGTCTATGACCATCGCGTAGTTTTTTCCATAAGTTTTTAGCTTCTTTTACTGTAACAAATACACAATTATTACAATACATATTAAAAATGTTAACATTTCTAACATTTCTCTGTTACAGATACTTGGCTACAGGAGATTCGTTCACATCAATGGCATATAGCTATAGAATGGGCTTGTGTACAGTTTCAGGCATTGTTGAAAGTGTTTGTGATGCAATATGGAACCATCTTCAACCTTTAGTATTAAAAGAACCAACTGAAAATGAATGGAAGGAAATAGCTGAAGATTTTAAAAATATCTGGCATTTTGATCACTGCGTCGGTGCTATTGATGGCAAACACGTCGTAATAAAAGCTCCACCACACTCAGGCAGCAATTTTTTTAACTAATAATATAATAATAATAATAATAATAATATAATAATATTCATTTACATTGATGTTGGGTCTATGGGACGTTACAGTGATGGTGGAATTTTAAACGACAGTGTATTTGGTCATAAATTAAAAACAAATAATTTGAATTTGCCGCCGGATGAGCCACTGTGTCCAGGAGGACCGGAACTACCCTACGTATTCATAGGGGATGAGGCCTTTCCCCTTCTGATAAATCTAATGCGCGCCTATCAGAAATCAAAATTAACAGACAGTCGAAGAATATTTAACTACCGGTTATCAAGAGCACGCCAGGTAGTTGAAAATGCTTTCGGCATATTAACAGTAAGATGGAGGGTATATAGAAAACCATTTGAGTGTCGTGTCGAGCTTGTCGATAAAATTGTGAATGCTACATGTGTCCTTCATAACTACCTAATCAATGATAACTCCAATATATTCAATGAAAGCGAGATATTATCTACTGAAAATCAGCTGACGCCATTATCCCACTCGGGTTTCAGATATTCAAATGAAAGTTTCTTTATACGGGAAGAATTTTGTCGATTTTTTAACACATCTGGCACTGTACCATGGCAAATTACAAGAATACAAAAGAGATTGTTAAGAATGTAATAACAATAAATACTTACTATCCGGTAAATCACATTCTTTTATTACGTTTCTCCAAGCAGCATCTTTAATTTCATTTATTTTATACTCTTCACTGTTAGTCGCCCATAAGCAAGGATATTTCCTAACGCTTTCTATAAAATGTTCCATAATATGCGTAGGTAAGGATTGCGTACTATAAACAAACAAAAACGAAAATTCAAAACACGAGGTCTACAGTCTGCACCGTTCCGTTCAAAGTGAGGGCGAGGCAGGGGGAGGTGCGGTGTCCGGGGACGTGAGGTAAAATATACAGCTCCTCTTTATCGCCCAGTCGGTCGAAAAAATATTTATAGTTTGGGATATAATATATATTACAGCTTAGTGTAAAGAGGTTGCTTAAATAGCATGGTGAGCGATATTGAATTATATCTCGTGATGTAATATATATTACATTACATCCCGTAGTCAAAAGCCGGCTTTAGGTTTGGTTTTTGGCTGTTCAGGGAACAAATTCTTCATACAACCTACGAGCCTCGTTCAGGTCGTCACCCGCGATGGCGTAAAGCCGTACTATTTCGGTCCACTTAGTCCACTGCTCATTTGTGTAAGGCATACTCGTAGCACTAAGTGCACTCAATTTACGCGCGATAAATAAGCGGCCGGCGCGCGGCACTCCGACATGCACTCACTAGCGTGACAACTGACTGACTGAGGGCGTGACTCGTCGCTGTTAGATGCGCGGGCGCGGGGGCGCGCGGGCGGCGGCGCTCGGGCAGCGGCGCGTCTATGACCCCGAGTGCCCCCGGCTGGCGTCAGCTGTTTCTACACGTATGAGGGTGAAATGATCTTGAGGAAAAAGTGGATTTTCTCTAAAATAAAAAGTTTGTTTTTTTCATTGGAAGTGTTTACGACATAATCACTACTTTTTTTTATATATTAGTAGCCAAGGACTGTGGAGCACTTCCGACGTCTGGCCCCCAGGCTGGAACGGACCGGGGCTGCCTTCAGGCGGCTCCTGCCCAACCTTGGGGGGCCAAACGCCTCCTGCCGCAGGCTCTACGCGGGGGTCGTGCGGTCCATGGCCCTCTACGGGGCCCCAGTGTGGGCGCGTTCCTTGAGGCGGCGAGCCGCCCATTATCTGAACGCGCCCCAAAAAGTGGTGGCCGTAAAGATGGTCCGTGGGTACCGCACGATCTCCCGCGAGGCAGCGGGCCTGCTTGCTGGATTGCCGCCATGGGATCTGGAGGCGATAGTCCTCGCGCGCCTGCACGACTGGCGCGCGGAGGCACTACGCCGGGGGGAAACTCCGCTGCCGCGGCAAATTGCCGCTCAGCGGACAGACCTCCGGCGCGATCTCATGGCGACATGGAGAGAGCGACTGTCGCAACCCCGTGCAGGGCACGCCACGATAGTGGCGGTAAGTCCCCTCTTTGAGGAGTGGCTGGAGAGGCGCCACGGCGTCCTCACCTTCCGCCTGACGCAGGTCCTCACCGGACACGGATGTTTCGGGAGGTACCTGCACCGAATCGGGCGGGAGGAAACGCCCGGGTGTCTCCACTGCGAAGATCGACCGGAGGACACGGTGGAGCACACGGTGGAAGTCTGCCCTGCGTGGGCGGAGCACCGCCGTGTCCTCGTAGCGGCGATCGGCGGCGGCGACCTCTCGCGTCCGGCCCTGGTTCAATCCATGGTCCGGAGCGAGACGGAATGGGAAGCCGTCACCTCCTTCTGCGAAGCAGTCATGCTAGCGAAGGAGGTGGCGGAACGAGAGAGGGAGAGATCCTCTCTTCCCGGCCGCCGCGGGAGACGCACCGGGCGTCGGGGGCCACGTGGTGGCTACCGGCCACCGTAGACGCGGGCCTGTGGACGGTTGGCTATGGGCTAGCTAGCCGTCCGTCCGTCTAACGACGACAGGCCGAGTCGACGGCGCGTTCGTGTTCCACGCGCGCCTCAAAGAGATGTCAGCATAAGAGAGGGGCCCGCAAGGGCCGAAGCCTGCCGGGGTTGCGGGACTGTTCGAAAGAGATACCGCGGCCCCGGAACGTAAAGGGCGAGGAAGGAACATGGATGGGTTTTAGTCAGTAAAAGTCTGACACTCCCTCCCGCTCCGCCCAGAGTGGGAGAAGTCATTTGATGATTTCCCATCCTAAAAAAAAAAAAAAAAAAAAAAAGGACTGTGGAGAGGTTTTCTAATTTATCGTAGCGGCACAACAAAACTACATTGAACAAAAATTACTACAGCGCCATCTATGAGAAAGATGATGAACTAACAAGCTAAGATTCCGACAACACCACACGGGCAGTAGCCCACTGGACATGAATCCCGGCCTGCTGGAGCCTGTTCACTTCCCCGTAGCAATGTAGAGTTCTACACTGTCAACATTTGCTACAGGGGAGTGAACAGACTCCAGCTGAAGAAAGAAAGAAAGAAAAATATTTATTTGACGTCAGTTAATAAAGCACACACACAATAATAAAAAAAGATACAAAACAATGAGTAGGACATAGTAGAAATGTGCTGTGTGCCTCACGGCTGCGCCAAAACTGGACGGGTTTGATGTCTAGTGAGCTACTACCCGACAGTTGATGTCGGGATCTCGTATATAATCTTAAGTCTCGGAGAAAGTTGCTTGCGCGATGTAGGAATTCTACCTTAATTAGCTTGTTTGCCATTTTTTTATGGCTTTTTACATAATTTTATTATATATCTTATATATATACACAAAAATTAATTCATTTTCCCCTTGATTTTAGCGTCACACGTGAATAAAATTACTATTCAATATTTTTAATTAAATTAAATGTTACGCATGCCATCTATTGAACTGTATTCAAACCAAGATTCGTTCGTTCGTAAAAGGACTATTGTGAAGTTACTACAAATTCTTGCTAATTAAATAAAACAATATTTTTAATAAATGTATCTTTAGTTTCACATCACTTTTATTTAAAAAAAACAAACATAGCAGAAGTTTTAAAAAACCAGAATTGCGCATCTATCTTATATTTTATAGTGTATTATCTATGGTTCTACCTGTCAAAAAGTTTCATCCGAAGCAGTCGTAAACTTCGTAAGTAAGTTTTAAATGTTCAATAACTGGTGATTTTTTGGGTTTATCTTTGTTTTATTAAAGTAATTGTTGTTTTGTTACAGATTTAGTGATTAGTAGACCCAAAATAAAAAATGGGAAACATTTTATATAGGTAAATATGGAAGTTCATTATCTTTCATTGCGAACTGTAGGTATCTACCTACACTTTTTTAAATGTGGTTCACCAAGTTTCACAAGTGGATTTTATGTTTTACAGACGGATCCATACGACAGTATTGACGGTTCTAGGAATCGTCTGTGAATGTTTATGTGGGAATTGTTTTACATGGTGTGGCAGCTACTGGACGGTGTTGAGGCTTTGGGCATACAAATGAAAGTGCTAATGGCATGTGTTTGAGCTTTGGGCATACTAATGATAGTACCTAATCTGGTTCTGAGTCTGCTTGTGACATGGAATCGTCTGTGAATGTTTATGTGGGAATTGTTTTACATGGTGTGATAGCTACTGGACGGTGTTGAGGCTTTGGGCATACAAATGAAAGTGCTAATGGAATATGTTTGAGCTTTGGGCATACTAATGATAGTACCTAATCTGGTTCTGAGTCTGCTTGTGACATTGTAATTGATTTTCTCCTTGCATGGTTTTGAGTGGACTTTCAATTTTTAGATGCGCTGACTGCTTCAGAGGAGCTGATGGGTGGTGGATGGCGGCGGCCGATCGTAGCGAGTAAGTATGACTAGTTGATTAATTACTTGGCTTATGGGTGTTCAAATACTGAGTTGTGTAACAAAATGATGACTTGTGAATGATGATCCTTCTTCACACAGTGATAATATAGTGTCTTGTTTTAATTATTATCGTATGTCTGCTTCATTTTAACGTGTTTAAACTTTTGGCATTTTAAAGCGAATAATAGGATTAATAAAAGTTTTTTTTTTAGGACAGAGCCGTTGTTGAGCGAGCTGGTGTAGAAAATTGTGTGTAAGTAATGTTTTATTTGATTATATAGTCATCATCATCTGCCTAACTTCTTCCTAACTATCAACATAGTAAGGCCGATGATGATGACTCCAACGGGTCAGTTTCCAGCCTAACCAAATGCAGCTTAATACTGGTATATTACATAGAGCAACTGATTTTGAGTTTCTTATTCTGGGACTAAATATGACCATCATCTATTATCTATTTTATTATCTATCTATCCACTTTTCGTTGTAATTTTATAACTCAAGAACGGGCTCACCTATCCAAACAAAATGTTTAGGCTTTGTTTGGACTATTTAGTAGATGGTTTATGTGAAGTTTGCACAAAATCGGTCAAACGGTTCTTCACGCAGACGAAGTTGCGGGTCAGCTAGTCAATATATTATTATTATTATATATATATAAAATTAAATCCCTATTTCCCTTGGTCACACCATCACACATGAACGGCTGGACCGATTTCACTAATTCTTTTTTGTTGTGTTTGTTATTGTCAGAAGGTTCTTATGAAAAGAAATGTAGTAGGTAGTGGTAAGTCAAATTCAAATAATTTATTGTGGATCACAGGGTCATTAGATGTTGTGATAAATACAGGTGTCTGCTATGTCCCGCCATTGAGGCATACAAAATTCATGGCACAAGTTTGGTACAAAAATACAATACTATTAGTTAATTAATTAAATTCAATTAAATTTAGTTAAAATTACAATAACATTTAAATACAATACTATGAATTAATTAATTAAATTTAGATAAAGTAACAATAAAATTAAAATACAATACATTTTTTGTCAGGCAGTAGTAGTAGTAGGTAGGTAAGTAGTGGTAGGTAGGTAGTAGTAGATAGGTAGGTAGGTAGTAGTAGGTAGGTAGGTACTAGTAGGTAGGTAGTAGTAGGTAAGTAGTGGTTGGTAGGTAATAGTAGGTAGGTAGTAGTAGCTAGGTAGTGGTTGGTAGGTAGTAGTAGGTAGGTAATAGTAGGTAGGTAGTAGTAGCTAGGTAGTGGTTGGTAGGTAGTAGTAGGTAGGTAGAAGTAGGTAGGTAGTAGTAGGTAAGTAGTGGTTGGTAGGTAATAGTAGGTAGGTAGGTAGAAGTAGGTAGGTAGGTAGTAGTAGGTAGGTAGAAGTAGGTAGGTAGGTAGATAGTGGGTAGTAGGTGACAGCACAACGTCTGTCCTACACTTCTTGATCAGCTATAGTTTTATTCCTGCCAGCAGTTCAGATATCTAAGATAAATAAATACTATTTCTCTGCTATGTGTAGTAAAATTATATTATTTTTACGTTTTACAGCATCACCAGGCCACTGCAACGCCGCTCTACTGAGTTGCGGGAGGACCAGGCGCTGGTGGCGGAGCGGTTGCAGTTCTACCGGCGCCTGAGCTTGCCGGAGCTCGGCCAGGAGCGGCGACAAATGACGGCCAGCGAGGTGGCCGTCTTATCTGCGCGCTGGCGCAAAGCAATCGCTACCGCCGAGCAAAAGTTGGCTGGAGACGGGGGACCAGCAGACTGTCCAGTTTAGGGGAGCTCTATGCGAGTTGAAGTTTATCAGTCTTTTCAGAATCCATAATTATTCTTAAGTGACGAAGAATAATTATGGATTCTGAAAAGACCGATATTGTAAATCGGACTCGTATAGAGCTCCCACAATTTTAATGAACTTTTTAAAATAAATTTATACAGTGAGTTATAGCAATTAGCTGACCCAGCTTATGAATGGTTGAGATTTTTCAGAACAGGAATTGATAGAATTTTTTCATTCTTCCAAATTTTATTTATTTGAGCAAAGTAGATAAAATAAATAATAAAAAAATTCTATCGATCCCTATTCTAAAACATCTCAACCATTTATGCAAAGGTTGGTCAGCTAATTGTTATAACTCACTGTACATAAATGTATGATTGTTTTGTTTCCTTTTGGCTTTTCACTAATATTTTGAGCAGGTGGTGGTGGTGGTGCTTAGTTATAATGCTTTCTCGAAATTTTTAGAATTCTATTCTTTTTTGTTTGGCACAAGCAGTAGGGATACAGCATCATCATTTGGAAGATGTGAATGCCTACTTTCTTGTACCAACGCATCGTTTTGTGTTCGCAAGTGTAGTAAGCCAACATTTGGTCTTGTCTATCAACACCACTCATAAATTGGTAGTATTTTATGATAGTTTCTGGCCCTTAAGATTCTTTGTACTAACAGGCATCAGCTCTGGTCAAGACGTCACCTTGGTCACGCCACTTGCAAACACAAACACCTTGGCGATTGTACCTGCAGATGCTACCACCTTTCTGCAATTTGGTTGTAACCACTGCTGGGTTTCCTTTGCGCTTGGCTCTCCAGTAACATTCATTTCACTACGCAACAGGAACTCTGAGAGACCAACACTATTATAAAAATTGACCATGTATACATGGCGGCCTGTGCCCAAATGCTCTTCGAGCAGTTTTGCCACCACATTATCTGTGTGGCATTTCCCTCCAACATCTTGGTCTTGTTTTCTACACTAATGTTATAAAGGAAGAAATTGTATTTTTAACCGACTTCCAAAAAGGAGGAGGTTCTCTATTCGACTGTATGTATTTTTTTTTTAATGTATGTTCACCGATTACTCGAAGACGCCTGAACCGATTTGAAAAATTCTTTTTTTGTTTGAAAGGGTATACTTCCAAGTTTGTTCCATAGAAATATTGTCATGATCTGATCACGAACTTCGGAGATATGGAACGGAACTCTTCAATAATAGACAGCAAATCTGTCGTGATTGCTGCAATCGCTTGGATGTTTATTTTTTACATAACATCATAACATAACATAACGCCTGTATGCTCTGAGGGGGTACGCAGATGAGTACAGTATACCCTTATTTCGACAGTTAGGTATGTTATATAGGATAACGTACAGCAATTTTGGTATTTTCTACAACAAGTGAAGCATTTGCATTTGATAAGAACCATTCTACCATCAGATCAGATGATGAAGCCAAGAGTCACGGAACTCCATAATGAGACAATGTATCCTAGTCGTGTTTGGGCTTGTTGTAATTGTAACGGTATGCACTTTCCATGTGTACCAAGCACATATGTGAACCACTAAAAAGTGAAAAATAAAAACTTTTTTGCAAAAAATAAAACCGACTTCAAAAAAAAAACCAAAAACGTGAAAAATAACTTTAGCTTCTGAAGTCGGTGACAAAAAAATTAAATCAATCAAACAAACGTCACCGACTTCAGAAGCTAAAGTTATTTTTCACGTTTTTGGTTTTTTTTTTGAAGTCGGTTTTATTTTTTGCAAAAAAGTTTTTGTGTGTATGTTTGTAATGAATAAACTCAAAAGCTACTGTGCCGATTTCAAAAATTCTTTCAGCATTGGAAAGCTACATTCACCCTGAGTAACAACTCGGTGTGGCATATATAACGCGTACGGTAATAAAAAAAAACCTGTTTCGTAGTAAGATACCTGAGTACAACAAAGCTTTTAGAAACAATAGAAGCGAGGAATTATGCCGAAAATAGTCAACAAAGGGCGCGGCATGCTTTTGTTGAACTTCTCAGGATTTCAAACAATAGCTAAAAATTGTATGCCGACGTCGTGTGTGACGTCGTTCACTACTATCTTTATACAGGGTGTAAAACACCTCTTAACGAAGCCGAAAGGTACTTGTTCTCCCCGTCATTGCGATCATTTTTTTGTTCTACACCATACCTGGGAACCTTCTAGTTACGGAGATATTGGGGGTCAAAGTTACAACTTTTTAACAAGTTTGTTTTTTTTAAATACAAGTTTTTATTGCAAGATTTTTACATTAAATACCTCCACGAACCCCGTACTATTCAATCCATCCATCAGCACAATGTTTTGAGTGCTGTACATTGAGTTATACCCCAAAACATGTTGACCAAAAAAAAAAAAAGTTGTTTCCCAGCATTATTTTTTGCGTAAAGTTACTTAGTTTGATGTACAGAATGCTTGGTTGACGGCTTCGTGATGAGGTGGTTTACACCCTGTATTATGACAAAAAACTAAGTCCAGTACAACAAAGCTTATAGAAGTGAGGAATTTTGCTGAAAATTGCCAACGAAGCGTGTCGGTTTGTTATGTTTTTGTTGAATTTATCGGGATTTCGAACTAACATCCTTATTTCAATATTATCTTGATATGACAAAAAATCAAGTCCAGTCCAACAAAGCATTTCGAAACAGTATAGGTATCAATATTTTAATTCACTGAGCTTATCATAACATAATTATGTTATTCTGTGGGCAGAGTTACAATTTTGGCTGTATGAATTTACAAAAGTTTTAAAAAGTTTCGTTGACATTTGTTTGTCAAAACTTATATGACAACGGGCAAGTGGTACAATATAATGTTAAAATTATAACTTGGAGTGTGGTGAGCTACATACGTCAGTAAGCATTCTTTGTTGTTTTCTGATAAACTTTCTTGTATGAAAATGTGGTATCGTATTCTATACTTTACTAATAGCTAATAAATTTCATATCGGTTCCGGCCGGCGGCCGTATGAAATTTCTCATGAAACAAAATAAAAAAAATAAAAAAAAATAATTTTACAAATTGATACTGAGTTTTCTACTCTTAGAAGAGATAACATCATTAGTATAAAAAGGTCACAAGAGAAATTTTTCTAAATAACATGTGTCGTTTTTAAACAGACTTTGGTTGAAGTTGGGGTTTAGGCTAGGTGAGACAGGGGAGTTGAAATTATATCGCCGCCCTGGATGAAACAACAAGTTTTTCAGCCACGCTCGCGTTGACAAAAAAAGAAAGAAAGAAAGAAAAAAAAGCATTTATTATTAAAAAAACGACACAAGAACATTTAAGTAAATAGAAAAATAATAAAAAAAATAAAAACTGTAAGGCCGGGAGGACGCGCCAGGACGGGCCACCCCCCTCCCATTAAGAGGGGATTTCCCAAGAACGAAATTTCTTCAGGAATGGTTTACTCATCCTCTGAAGAAACTTCCCTCAAGAAAAATCCCCTCTTTTTAGGGGTGAGACATGCCGTCTCCAAACTCAACCGAGTAGACAAGCGACCTGGGTTGCTGTCTAAAGAACTCGGCGTGTTTGGGACGGTGTCGTCAAAGGGTGTCCCCACCCTGGGCGGCGTCACTTCGCCGGCGGCACCCTCAAAGTCAACTGAAACAAACAACATTTATTAGAAGGACGCACAGAGCTTGGAAATAGGAAAAAGATCGCAGCCTGCCGCGAACTCGCCAGCTACGGCAACCGCTACGGCGACCGCTACCGATACCGCGAACGCTGGCGCGCCCGCTACCGCGCCCGCTGCCGCGCCCGCTGCCGTGCCTGCTACCGCGGCCGCCCCTGCGGCGCTCTCTTGATGCATTTGTTCCCCTAAAGCAATTTTACAGTTGAATTTCAACTACTTTTGTATGACAATAAATTGGAGCAGCGCATGCGTATTCCTTCACCGGCAAATTTCAGTGCAATGTAGCGACATGCGAGTTGGCAGCAAAAACTGTATGCATAAAAAGGAGCACAAAACAAGTCGAATCTAGATTTCTCAAACGTAAATAGGATCGTTTTAAAAAAGTAAAAAATATGAGTTAAATTTTGAAGACCTATGAAAATATCAATCACTAAATAATAATACCATGTTTTAGTGCAAGCTTCATGTGCGAACTTAAAATAAAAGTCGTAAGCATTAATTGTCTATCACAAACAAAACACATCACACACCATAAAAAAAAATATTTTTCGTTACGTAACGCCGTCTGTAAAACCCTTAATACTTTTAAATAGAACCACGACTGGGGAGACCTAGGTCACCCTGACAGAAAACCTGTTGAACACGTTATTTCATTAAATAATGTAATCGTTACGAAACTACTTTTTCTTGCATAAAACTTTTTAACAATACACGATCACTTTTATGTCGTTCTGGAACCAACAGCCATGAACTCGATCATCGAACTCGGAATCTAACCTTTTTTTTTCTTTAGTTCGGCTGTGAAGCGCCACCGAGTCGGTCTGGCGCCATTGTTTAACTATTGTGTCTACTTCGCTAACAGATGAAGGTTTATGAACAATTCTACCGTTTTTATACACTTGTATGCACATAATAATTTTTATTTTGCTATCCAACGGCCGCCATTGGTCACATCGCGAACAAGAACTTTTTCAGAGGCGAAATATTGCAACTTCGCGATTCTAAAACGAATGAACTTTAACAAAATATTATAGCACGATTCTTTACGATCATTTTGATGTATAATGGTATCAGCTAGTAACAATAATATCAGAATACTCACGACATTTCACTTTAGGAGTCGTCTCTTTCATAGAGTATATAACCTTTCTTTCGTCTCTTTGAAGTATCCGTGTCAAGTGAAAAACACAGAGTATAATATAATCACTGTGAAAAAGTTTGTGGATTTATTTTGACAGCTTGTCGATGGAATATACAATAATCTTTGGTCCGTAGTTATAGAGATGGCACCTAAACCGGTTTAGTCTATGTTTTACTTAATTTTTTGAAGCAAGTGCATACTAATGTTTGTAGTTAGTGACTGAAAAGCTTCGGATAGTTGTGCTATTTACGGGCTATTAAGTGGTAGAGTACTTACGGCATTTTCGGCAAGCTCGAAACCGTGCGACTCGTGCAATATCCAAGATGATGCTCTATGGGTTAACTTGTCGATGGAATACTGCAGTCAACCAACCCCGGTTAGGACGTAGAGAAATTTATAGTACCTAATAATTTCGCAAATAATTGTGTTATGATTCGTAACAGCTGCCCCTATATAAATTAAAAAAAAAATACTCTGAAATTTAACATGCGCTAGATAAGTCTCTCACTCTAAAATTCTAGTCCTTTTTTTACATCGGAAAAATTGAGTTAATTTCCACAAAACCCACCAAACAACTGAGTTGAAGTTGTAAAATGTTAATGGGGACTACGCAATGAACTAAACGCGGTGTGAAACCAGTATCCTAAAATTTTTGAACGAAAATATTCATGTCGTTTAGTGGTTGGTAGCACTGATGACAAAAGACAAACCTGGCTGCCAGTAAATCCGGTATTCTACCTACTTAAGATGTAAGTATTGTTCAAATATTACTCTACTTATCTACTGGTCCAGGAGGGCTACCATAAACCTCTAAATAATAAAATGAGTTTTATAGGTTATTATTGTCGTAAACAATCAAAGAATAGGTACATAATTTCTTCATTTTGTAACTTTTATTTCCAGGGAAGACGAAGATACGTCACCGAGTGACTGGGTCCCGATGACGGAGGCACTGTCTCCAGATGACGAGCCGCCCTCGACATCTGGAGGCAATGCCAGCAGCTTCGACTGCGTACCCGTTGGACCTCCAAGTTTGGACCTCACTGACTATCATGACCCTTTGGACCTCCTTGTGCCGTTTCGACCTTAAAACTTGGATTTTGCCTATACTTTAGTGCCCATTGGACCCCCTATTAAACAACGTGTTCCGTTGGACCCATTTTTTTACATCTTCGTATGAAAAGCTAAAGTACAATCGTGCACAAAAGTGAGACACTTTATCAAAAATAAAACACGATGCAATAAATAAATCAATATGTTTATTCAAAGATATAAAAGCACCAACGTCAGCTTTATAGGTACAGGGGTTTGGGCCCTGCGTTGGTGACTTAGTGAATGAGTCAGGACTTTGATTTTTATATGTATAGATAAAATCACCTATTCCAATTAGATCACGTATTTACCCGATTATAAATCTTTAAGTTGGTATATTCCTACAGGTTGTACCAGAAGGGTGTGGATAATTGTTAATATAAAATAATGTGTATTATAAGTAAAATAATGTATATAAATCACAGATCAAATATTAAAATCAGTTTTATCCTAAAGTTAACAGACTGAAGATATAAAAATAATAATTATTATATTATACATGGTTTAAGATCACAAATTCTAATTACAATTAAATAACAGTAATGCCATTACATGATCTTTATTTTTTTAAGCAATTAAAGTACCTATATTATTGAATACAAATCATATAAATGATTATAATCACAGTATATCATAGAATTTACTTACATTTTTGCAAGCAAAACCTAAATATGGCGGCTTTTCTCAAAATTAAAACGTTGTAGCCTGACATGTCAGTGTTACCTAATCTGACGACTCAATGTCGACGGTAATATTCATAATGTTGCAACATTAAGTTATTTTTTTTTAAATAAATTTGTAAATATAACTATATAATTTACATGTTTCTAAATCACTGTTCAGTGTTTTATTATCGTTTATTTTGTTCGTAAATATAAAATATTGTATATTTTAAGTAAAATAGAGTATATAAATCACAGATCAAATATTGAAATCAGTCTTATCCCAAAGTTCAGACAAAAGATATAAAAATAATAATAATAATGATTAACATGGTTTTAGATCACAAATTCTAATTACAATTAAATAACAATATTGCCATAAGGTGAGTTTACAAAAATAACATTACATAAATGTTAAAAAAAAAATAACATTAAATCACAGATCAATTTATAATCACAGTATGTCTTTAGAATTTACTTAGACTAAATTTGGACCTAAATTAACCTAAGTATGGAAGCTTAGTTAGCTTCCATACTTAGGTTTTACACATAAAAAATAACATCATCAATCTCAAGTCAAGCTCAAGTAACAGAATTTTCAAATAATTTTTTGGAAGGACATTAAGTATTGTTAAATGACAAACACTTAAAATACATATGTAAGCAGCTTCTCTAAGCAATGACCTACATTAATATAATTGTTATCTAATTGCTCTAGAATATAAGCGATTTTTTCATCTTTTTCTATGTACTCTTTGCGCTTATTTAGTATTTGGTGTCCATTTTCTAGTTTTGCTATAGTTAAACTTGTCATTGATGCGTCTGTTTTAATTATGCTCAAAAATTGTAAAATATTTGGCTTTGTATTACCACACAACTTTTTATTAATACTCGAGTGCCATGCTTCCACGCTATTAGTTGTACGATGTCTTTCAGAGTTGAAACACCAGATTCTTCGCATGTCTTCTTTTTGCAGCCATTGTTTTGTAAAATAGTCATTAAATTTAACTAAATTTTCATTTTCTTCGGACCAGTCCTCCATAATATAAAACCAACCTTCATCTGTGGCTTGTTCTGGTAATAATGCTAAAGCGGCACATAAAGCAACATGTCGCTTACACGCGCGATTTTTTAAGATGTGCAGACTCTTTGCTTTTTTACTTAAAGCCTGAGTAAAATGAAAAAAACATCCCTTAATGTCCACTTCAGGAAAAACTGACTGAATAGCATTCATTTGCGCAGTTTCAAAATCTGTAGTAAATTTTTCTGGCTTCCAAGATGGATTTTGCGATAGTAATAATTGAAAAATAATTTGATAAGTTTCTTCTTTTTTATCAGTAACCAAAGCATATATCAATGGTTTAATATTTGTGCTTTTTTCGGTGCTACCGAGATCTCCGTGAATACTGTACATTTGTACAAACGGCGGTACTACGCATTTAAACGTCCCATCTGCAAAAAAATGTTTCACCGTTTTCAATTTTTCTCTTGCTTCTTTTGATGAAAATATTAAAATTCTTCGAGCACCTTCTTGATAGTCAGCCATTAAAAAGTCGTTGTATTTTACAGGAACTTTGACATCTGTAACTGTTTTTGGCTTAATATTATCGATGCCAAATTCTTTTCTGCGACTGTTATAGAGTCCATGCTTCACATTATTAAAATTAGGTATCCGGGTCAATAGGTTAAGACCTCTATCCTTCAACCGGTTAACGCCTTCATTATATATTGTTTGCAGAGGAAGAACTCCTTGTCCAGATTCAACTTTCCATGTACTTATTTCTTTCTTTATTTCATTGCCAGCGTGATCACGTACACAATTGTTACTGTGACTGACTTTGTTCATAATCGTATTTCCTTTAATTGTTATAGTGCCGCGACACTTCGATTTATATTTGCAATTCCACCGTGAGGACCCATTTTTATTATCTTTTTTTTTATAGTACTGGTAACCATCATTTAGCAGAATCTCACCACCTCTTTTAGATGTCACGAAACAAAGTTCTTGTGTTTTATCTATATTATTATGTCGACTTGTTGAAGGGACTACTTCTATTTGAGACATTATTCATTAACAATGATTCTTCTTTAATCTGAAACAGGCCATTAAATATATTCGTTTTATTTAAGTTATTATTTTACACGAAATAAGTAGTGAGTAAATTTACCACAACATAAAAGACAACTAATTGAGTAAACTCAGCTATAAGAAAAAGAAATAAGAAATTAAAAATAAGAAAAACAATTGGACTAAAATCTATAACAATAATTAGGTAACTTATGAAGAGTGTCCATAAAACAAAGTTCCAAAGAAGACTAAAGTGTATTATTATGTTTTTTTTTTATTTTAATCATAACCAATGTTACTAATAATGACACATTTTGCACCGGCTAGTCGACGGTCGGCTGGAGTCGTGTGTGTATGAACAAATTAATTAATGTATAATAATTTGGTGGAATGCTAGCATGACTAATTTTACAAATTCACAGTATGGTAAGTAATAATTGTTCAATAATTAGCAGAGACAAATTAAATATAGAAATAATAGTGACAAAATTATCAGAAAAGAAAACCACGGAAGATTTGAAATATACATCCAAATAAAATCACTTAAACATGCAACAGATAAAGTAATTTAATACTTACCAGGTACTTAATTAAACGTTTCCTTGTTTTCTTATTACTTGTGATTATCACCTTTTACCACACGGATTGCACAAATGCACACACGTCAACAACTTAAAGCTCCAACTAATTGTAATGTAATGCAAAATGTCACTGTTTTGTTTTTGCTGGCCAGCGATCCCTCTAATACTCACCCCGCACCATACCCCTTTGTCTACTCCCCTCCCTGCGCCCCCGCGCGCCGAAGAGAGCGAGGAAAGGTCTAGCTTAGACGCGAGTTTGCCTTGCGTATGTCCAAAAAATGATAATGTTCGATTGTCTATTTTACTTATAAAACATATTACACTTTATATACATAAGTTTCATTGGTGTTTCTACATGAAGGTTACCAAAATAATAATAATAGTAATACCGTGTATTTGCTTAGGTACTTGTTTCGTCAATTTTTTTGATTTTACTTATAAAACATATTACACTTTATATACATAAGTTTCATTGGTGTTTCTACATGAAGGTTACCAAAATAATAATAATAGTAATACCGTGTATTTGCTTAGGTACTTGTTTCGTCAATTTTTTTGATTTCCATTTAACAATTTTCAACATAACTGTACCCCTTTCCCAACTAAATAACATTGAACGAACAACAAATGAACACATATTTTTTGAAGGTCCAAAGGGTACTAAAAAAGAGGTCCAACGTTTACTTTTTTACTTGTTTTAATTTTGAAGGTCCAACGGGTACTACAAATGAGGTCCAATGGGCACATTGATTATTTTATTTTGAAGAGGGTCCAAAGGGACCTAAAAATTAGGTCGAACGGGTAACATTTGTAATAGGGTCTAATCTTTGAGGTCCAACGGGTACGCAGTCGCAGCTTCGGCCGAATCGACGTGTCGGCATTGTTGCGCGCGGCCAAATTGCGCCCCATTTTTTTCACCGATGCCGACGAACGAGAGCCAGAAACATCGGCCAACGCCAAGAAGCCGTGTATTCGGCACGAGTTGCCAGTGCCGTCGAAGAAAGGCAAGGGAGTGGGCAAAAGAAGTAAAATTAAGTAAATAAAAATCATGTTTTTGCAATTTTTTTTTATTTTTCATCTCTCGGCGCGGTGATGCCGCCACCATGACGGCACTGGGATCGCCTGGGGTGGCGAAGGACGCATAGGCCTCTGCCTCGGGACTTCCAGTGGTGGAAGCGGCGGTCTGCAGTGCCGCCACCGAAGGTCCCAGAGGCGACGCTCGATCTGCGCCCCTCGCCACAACACCACCCGGTGCTCCTGTCTCATCCTTATGAATCTAAAATGGGAAATTGAAACTTTAGTATAACTCAAATTTCACTTACGGAAACAAGTAGGTTATTTTTGATGACAATGCTTGTAATAATAATATCATATAAGAGAGACGACCTGCTCACGCCGTCGGCACTTGCCGGCGCTTATCAGCGCTAGTTCGGCACAAAGTATAGACTGACTGCGCCAACCACCTGCGCAGACCGGTGCCGATAAGCGCTGGCAGGTCGGCGCCGACAGCCAGCGTTCTATGTATGCGTAGGTATACGATACCACACTTTTATACACGAATGTTTATAAAACAACAAAGAATACTTACTTGGTAATGCAATGCGCCAGACTCCACAATATAACAAACATTTTGTTGTTCACTCAATTCAATTCGTCAAGTTTATAATAAGTTTTGACACACTAATGTCAACTTGAGCTTTTCAAAACTTTTGTAACAATGGCAAACCTTCATACAGCCTACAATGCAGATTTTTAACACTGCCCACATAACAGAATTTATTAAGTAAGCTCAATAAATTATAGTAAGTTGTATAAACAGTCCTCGGATTGGACCTGATTTTTTTAGTCCTAAGTATTAGAGATAGTAGACCGTATAGAACGTCGCGTCGGCGTACAACTTGAAACAGAAAATTTGTTTGAAATCCTGAGAAGTTCAACATAATAAGGCCGACAACAAAAACATGCCCTTTATTGGCAATAGTCAGCAAAAATCCGTGCTTGCTTTATGGCTGCTATTGTATCTGAATGCTTTGTTTGAATTTTTTGTCATAAAAGATTGTAATAACAAAGCATATTGTACGTCGGCGTAAAATTTTTAGCTATTGTTTCAAATCCCGAGAAGCTCAACAAAAACATGCCCTTTGTCGGCAAAATTGCTTGAAAACTACAACTTACTATCTGTTTAGTTTATGGCCATTTAAAATTAGGTTATAGTCTTCAGAACATACTGCCTATTTTTACTTAAATTGTTTTATTTGAAAATAATAATACATAGCACGGCTGATGTATCTTAGGGGTTCTGAAGCTGTTTTGCTGCATGATGAATCTTTTAGGAACGAAAATCAATAGATCTTACATAAGTATATATATAAAAGGCCTACCTCCTAGGCGCTACACACCTCAACAAAAATAATAAGGATCCTTCTTCGTAGTAGTACAATAAAGTCCACAACCTATCTAGTTCATATTCAATATTCACCTTTTATCAGCTTTACCTGTTGAAAGTCTTCACTTCATTTAAGTGTGTGTGTGTGTGTGTGTGTGTGTGTGTGTGTGAGAGAGTGATGGAATTATGAGGGTAATGACAATAAATAAAAAAAACAAGGGGAAATGTTCATAGTCTATTGGGGGTTGAGTCCTAATGAGGCGCTTGGACAAAAACAATCCTTCTGGAAAGGGCTCCACATAATCAACTCCTTCTTCCAGCCACCTCAGCCGTAGCCTGTGAGCTGGTGGAGGTTGTGGTGCTGATACCAGCCCAGGTCCGTTCCTATAGAAAAGGAAATTATAAATATTATGATTACAATACAAATTATATAAACAAAAAAAACCTAAATAGAAAACCAATAAGTTACAAATATTCTTAAATGTTCTTGGTAGATCATGTATGTGCTATCAATCAAATCAAATATTTTACCAGGGATGACCACATGTGCAGAAGGAATTATTGTCAATCTATTATTAAGCCATTTCATTATGGGTATTGGTTTTGATATGGTTTTTGAACTTTTCGTGGACGTGGATACTGGTTATAAGAAAAAAGTTGCTTGTCTCAGTTATTCTAAATTTGGATATCACAATCATTTGTATTTCGCATTTGTATGTAAGTATGGAAATCGCCTCTTCTTATTTTGTATTTTTGTAAGTCGCTAAGTTTTAGAGAACATACAAAATACTTTCTAAGATAAAAAGAGAAGGCAGAGCTATTGAGCAAATATGCACGTTACTCACGTTATTGTCAAGTACTCGGCGTCTTCAGGCCGGTACACCAGCACCCGGTGCAGACTGTGCTCCAACCGCTGCATGCAGTAGGGCATGTCGGCGATAGTAATTAGTATGTCCCGCATGCGTCTCGCCTGGTGCAGCGGCTCCAGGTTTTGATAAACTAGTCTGAAATAAAAATAATCAAGTCAAATAATCAACATCAATATTGCTTCCGCGAAATATTAATTAAATAATTCATTTCATAAACATATTGATACTTACTCATCATTAGCAACAGGCCTACAACAAACGATGCGGCGAATGGCTCGGCCCCACCAAGAACTCATTATTTAAAATAAAATTGATTAAATTCTATTCTATTTTTTGTTGATGGCAAGCAAAGCCGATGTCGACTATTCTGCCAATGTCTAAAGTGAATTGGAACGGCAAGTGTGTATTTAAAAAAAAAAAAACAAAAAAATATTTATAAAGGAAGGAATTACTAAAAATCTTCGTTTACATTGGACTTATTGTAGATCTTGTGGGGTTAGTACTGGACTGAAACAAACAAAAAAAATAAAATTACATACATAATATATATGTTAGGACATTAAAAATATACGTATACCACAACCACACAGAATATAAAGGGAAACGATAATTACAATTTTATATTATTGTGACGGATGAAAATCATCAGCGCCACAAGTAGTTCAGGAGAGGAATATGTTAAAAGGGAGGGGAAATTAATGGGAAGAGGAATTTTAAATTTAGGGAGACGGCTATACAGGTCTAGAGGTGGTATGTTGTTAGAGCATTCGAAAAATATGTGATCCAGGGTGCCTTCCTCCAAACCACACTCGCAGAGAGAGGAGTCACGGACATGAATTTTGTGTAAGAAGACGGGAGTGCAACAAAAACCTAAGCGGATTCTACAAAGAACTGAGATAATAGTTTTCGATACTTTTTTGTGACAGAAGAACCACGGCTTTGGTTTTATGGTCGGTTGCACAGCGTAGTAGAAACTACCTTTCTTTTTGCTGGACACATTCCACTGCTCCTGCCAGGAACACTGCAGATTCAGTCTTGGAAGGGATAATAGATCGTAACCCTGATGAGTATTGTGCGTGAGATCTGACGAAAAAGATGAACAAGCATCTTTAGCCAACGCATCAACACATTCATTACCCTTAATGCCACAATGGCTAGGTATCCAAACTAGCTGAACATCCTTTTGGTTATTAGCGCAGGATAGTAAGGTGTTTTTAATTTTGAAGATAATGGAACTGTGCAATTTACTTTTAAAGGGATTTTGAACTAAGGCTTGCAAACAGCTAAGGGAATCTGTAAAAATAACGGCTTTCCGAATATTGTGGTGTGACTCTATAAAAAGACAAGCTTCCAGTATAGCCACACACTCACCAGTGAATACAGAAGACTCCTTAGGGCATTTAAACTGTAGGACAATTTTGGAGTTCTGGTAGTAGACCGCAGCGCCAGTATGGCTAAGATCGGTTAGTTTCGAAGCATCAGTGAAAAATAGTTGGAAACCATTCCATCTCTCGCCCACCACCGCATTGAAAGTCAAATTCGCTGACGGAGATTTTTTGAAAATACCAATATCAAAGAAAATGTTTGGGGTATAACTTAAAACTTCATATGAAAAATTAAAAAGGGGTAATCTAGGAAACTGGGCGATCGGGTTTACTAAATTTAGAATAAGTCTGAAGGATTTTAGGATTAAAGGGATTTCTTTATTTTTCCAGTAATTTGAGCTTCTGCATAAGGTGTCTAGCTCGTTCATTCTACCTATAAGAGGGTGAGAGGATCTACATATTAGTCTGGACACAAAACGGGAGGCCAGATATTGACGTCTGAGGGTTAGAGGAGGATCAGCACATTCGACCTGCAATGCGTTAACGGGAGAGGACTTCATACAACCTGAGATGATTCGAAGGCACTTGGACTGAATTCTGTCCAGCCCAGCCAGAGTACCTTTGTTGCAAGGTATTAATAGATAAGTTCCATAGTCTAAAACACTACGAACTAAGGCATTATATACTAATTTCATGGTGTAGGGGTGAGCACCCCACCAAACACCCGCGAGAACTTTTAAAATTGAAATAATTCTTTCACATTTTTGGATTAGAAAATTTAAGTGATGTTTGCCAGTTAATTTTGAATCTAAAATAACGCCTAAAAACTTGACTTTACTAACTATGGGGATATTGTGGCCTAAAATGTTTACTGAGATATGAGGGATCAGTCTTTTACGAGAAAAGATTACTGCCGAACTTTTTGGTGCAGATAATGACAGCCCATGGCTTGAAAGCCAATGGTTCAAAGAATCCAGTGAGAGGCATAGCGATGACGCCGCGTCAATTATAGAGGAATCTGTCACATACAAAACAATATCATCGGCGTATTGTAACATCTGACAATTATTATTTAAGCAGGACCCAATATCAGCCGTGTATAAATTGTAGAGTATGGGACTGAGGACATAGCCTTGCGGGAGTCCCTTCCATGTCTGCCTTTTATCGAATTCCTCACCCTGGACTCTCAGAACCAATGAACGGGACAATAGTAGTTCACATATGCATTGTATCATCTTAGCCGGAAGACTCAGCTGTTGCAATTTTTGCCTGAGTACGGGAAGGAGAACATTGCCATATGCAGAGGAGATATCTGTTTGGGGTTCGGTCGGGATTGCTTTAATATCAAAGTAAACTGCCTTAGACTCAAAGATAATATTTTATTAGTACTGTATGACTGTACACGACATGATTCAGGTTGAATATGGAAAGCGAAAGAGTGCTTCGTCATTCCATAGACAATAACATTATATTTTTAACCATAGACTACAACATGCCCCTTTTTAAAAGAGAGCTGTCAGACTGACATTGACATTACAATTATTTGACAGATGACTTAATCTAAGTTATACACAACCATAACAATTTACATTGAAGAATTAAGATTTTTAAAATACATTTCATTATAAACATTACTAATATAATTATACAATAATATCATAGTAAGAGTAAGTGAGTGCTTGCCAATAATACAATAAAAATACAATTTGCATTTGAATTACATTGTGATAATATTATTGTGAACTTGTACTATTTTCTATGTATTAAATCTTATAAATCAAGTCTTTGTGTTTTCTTTAACAATCTTCCCCTAGAGCTATATTGTTTTTCAGCATTTACAGCCTCCTCATTACATGGTAATGGAGATTGTTCTACACTACTTGGTATATTTAATTCATTTGGACTTTGAAGTAAGTTCTCTAAGTTTCTACGTTGAGAAGACATTGGACTTTCATTATCAAATTCGTTATAGTCATGTAGACTTTCAGGTGAAACTAATGTTTCATCGATATCAACAAATATAGGTGACTTTACTATGTTTTCTGACTGGTTTTCTGACTGACAAGAATGATTTGACTCTATAGATAAGAATGAATCTGACTCATTGTTCAGTTCCTGATTTTGTAAACTTGACTCAGGACTTGACTCATGATAAGTGAAGATAAATGTATAACTATCATCCTCCTTTTCTGAAAATTTTGACTTGTTTAGTTCATTATTTAATTGACTAGGACTAGGACTATCCTTAAAGTTGACTTTTTTGTTATTATTTTGAGAGACATTTTTCTGATTTGACGTTTGACTTTCTGACTTGAACCTAAAACGAATATGCTGACTATTCCTACGGTAAGTATTATTATTATAATCTTTGACAATAAATGATCTTGGATATTTGGTTTTAGACATAATAGTACCTTTTGTCCATATAATATCCTTAGGATTTTTCTTAAAATAAATATTGTCATTTATTTGAAAATCCAGATAATTTTTACAGTTTTTGTCATAATAAAACTTGGTTTTTTGACTTTTTTCTTGTTTCTTTTTGTTATGTTCCGAATGCTTTACAATCTTATGTCGTAAGTGACTAATTTTGTTAGGTAGCTGAGATCTTAACGTTCTAGACATTAAAAGCTGTGCTGGAGAGCTTAAATTTCCTCTCGGTGTATTTCTATATTGCAAAAGACCTAAGTGAGGATCAGATCCAGAATCATCACTTTTCCTTAGTATATTTTTTATTATTTTTACTGAGACTTCTGCTAAGCCGTTGGATCTTGGAAAATTTGGACTTGAGATAATGTGTTCAACGTCCCATTCATGCAAAAATTTTCTAAAATCATTGGAGTTGTATGGCGGTCCTCCATCTGAAACTAGTTGCATTGGAATGCCATGACGTGCAAAAATAGATTTTAGGTGTGCGACAACATTAGATGTTCGACTGTCTTTATTTAAATTTGCTATTTCAATGTAGTTAGAATAGTAATCTACTACCAATAAGTATTTCTTATCTTTATATTCAAATAAGTCGGTAGCTAGTTTTTGCCATGGAAATAAAGGTTTTTCATGAGTTAACATTGGTTGTTTTGATTTATTTGCAGAATAAATTGAACATGTTTCGCATTGTCTAGCTTTACTTTCAATATTTTGATTAATATTTGGCCAATAAACTACATTTCTTGCTAAGTTTTTTGTTTTTTCAATCCCTTGGTGACCCTCATGTAATATATTTAATATTTCTGTACGCATTGTCTGAGGTATGATAACAGAATTGTTTTTGAAAATTGTATCATTAATTACATGAATTTCCTCTTTTATGTTCCAGTAAGGTAATGTTAAACTATGACAATGTTCTTTACATTTAGGCCATCCATTTTTATAATATTCTATTATTTTTTGAGAAACTAAATCTTGTTTAGTGTGACTTGTAATTTTCTCAAGTTTTTCTGGAGAAATGGCTAAATTAGAGGTTAACAAATTTATGTGAATATTAATATTTGAATCTAAATCTTCCAAACTGACTAATTCTTGGTTAAATTTATCATCTTTGACTGGAGCACGAGATAATGTATCAGAAACATACATTTCTGATCCTTTTGTATAAGACACAATAAGATTATAAGCTTGTAAAGTGATCATCATACGTTGTAATCTTGTTGGTACTTCTGACAAGGGTTTTTTGAATAATGTGACTAAAGGTTGGTGATCTGTTTCAACTTGAATAGGTTTTCCATATATGTATTGGTGGAGTTTTTTACACCCAAATACTATAGCATATAGTTCTTTTTCAATCTGTGCATAATTAATTTGACTTTTGTTTAATGACTTTGAAGCATAAGCAATCGGATTTTTGTCATCTAAAATAACTGCACCTACTGCATTTTGTGACGAATCGACTGACAATCTAATTGGTTTTTTCATATCATAATGGACTAAGACTGGATATTGACATAACATTGACTTTAATTTTTTGAATTGTGTTTCATGTTGTTCTAACCATTGCCACTGATTATGTTTTTTGAGCAATTCTCTCAGCAAAGAAGTTTCTTCTGCGAGATTTGGTATATAGGAACCTAAATAATTGACCATTCCTAAAAATCTTTGCAGTTCTTTGACATTACTTGGACTTGGCATTTTCGAAATTGCTTCTACTTTTGACTGGTCAGGTGATACACCTTTTTTATTGAAAATGTGTCCTACATAGCATATTTCAGACAAACCAAAATGACATTTGGATTTATTGAACTTCAAATTGACTTCCGACGCTCGTTTGAATAACGATTCTAGTCTTTCATTGTGCTCTTCAATAGTAGACCCATAAACAAGTATATCGTCTACAAACAACGACCATACAGCCTCTAGACTCCTAATAACAGGCGACCGATGTCTGTCAACACATTAGGGGTATAAATCTTATAGCCGTCGTCACTCACCGAGTTCGAATTAGTTTCGACCACTCCTGTGAGCCGCAAACACTTCCGCATTACTCCTTTAAAAAATCGAGAAAATAGACATAATATGGCCCCGTGTATAATACTTTTGTGTGATAAAGAAAGCCGGACTTCAAGTTTCCTGAAAGACGGTATCACTTTTCATCGGTAATTTAAAAGCTCCATAATCTAAATTAGATTAAATTTCTGACAATATTTATCGGAGTTCATCTTATACTGGTCATACTTGATGTCTTTTATGATTGCGTCCCTTTCTTTTGAAAGTACTTTTTTCTCTATCTCTTTTCCTCGATGTTACGTTAACATAATTAGTGATGTTCCAAATCGTACGACCGCCTCTGTTGTCGATAAAGCAAAAAATAAAACCTATAACTATTTATTTATGCAAAAAATATATTTTTAATAATTAAAAATTACAACATTTATTTATTTATTAATATGTTCACGTCATTTTACCGAAGATTGTTTTATCCCTATGAAAAACCGTCGCCGCCTACTAAGTTCATATAAGTTCAGATATTTTACCTACATGATTCAAGCGTACTTAGAATAAAGAAGGTAATTTAATGCAAGTAAAGTATGTAAAACATATTTTATTATGCCTACAGTTAAAAAATATCGATACTTTCTTGTTTGATTTAAAACGGTCCCATCCCTAGTGAAATGCAATGACCTTGAATTGGCCAATCAGAAAGCAGTACCCCGTCCCCCTCGCGTACCTCGTACCTCAGCGAGTTGACAGAATAGTTTTCGTGCGTTAGATCGTGTATTAGGCGTCTATAGGCTGTATGGTCGTTGTCTACAAATATAATTATACCTGTTAAATCTCCGAATAATTGATTCATTGTCCTATGGAAAATTTCACCACTAGAGTTGATTCCGTATGGCAGTCTTAGAAATTTGTATCGACCGTATGGAGTGTTGAACGTACAAAGTTCACTACTTTCCTCGTCTAAACATATAGTCCAATAGCCTGAACTTGCATCTAATTTTGAAAAAATTGATGCACCTGCAACTTTAGATCTAAGATCATTGAATGTTGGATACGGGAAATGAGGACGTTTAATAGCCGTGTTTAAGTTTCTAGGATCAAGACATATTCTCAGTTTACCATTTGGTTTTTCGACTAAGACAATTGAGTTTACCCATTTAGTTGGCTTATCGACTTTTTCTATGACCTGTAGTTCTTCCATATATTCTAATTCTTCTTTAAGACGTTTCTCTAATGAATAAGGTATTCTTCTGACTGGGCAGACTTTAGGTGGAACACTACTATCAATGTCTAGATGAGCTTTATATGGTAGACAACCTAGACCCTCGAATGTTTTAGCAAACTTGGAAATAATTTCTTGTACTGACCTTTGCTGGATTCCATATATTCTTTTCACAATACCTAATTTTTCACATGAATTCCAACCCAATATTGTTTTACATTCACATTCAACAATAACAAAATAGAGTTTTGTGGTTATTCCGTTTTCAAATTTACAGTTAAGAATACATGTACCTAAATTTGGCACTAATTGTCCTGAAAAGGAAAAAAGTTTATTATTTGTTCTTGAAATATTAATATTTGAGTGAGAACTGGACATAATTTTATCTAACATTTTCTTGCTTATGACATTTGTATCTGCACCTGTATCAATTTGACATATAAGTTTGACATTATTACAATAAACATTTATTTGCCAATTTTTTGTACACTCAGAATTTTGAATTGAATTTATGACAAAATTATTAGAAAAATCTTTTGACATTGGCTGTTCATAAGAAATATTACTAACTTTATGGTCTGATTTCCTGAAAAAACAAAATTTAGCAAAGTGTCCTTGTTTTTTACAATTATTACAGGTTTTTTCCTGTGCTGGGCATTTATATCTGTGAATTTGTCCACATCTAGTACAATTCCTGTCTGATGATTTATTCCTGTTGCTTGACTGATTTCTTCCATGACTATTGTTTCTCCCATGACTATTTTTATGATGTCTCGAATTACTTCGGTAGGGTGTTCGACTTCAATTTTTATAATTTTGTTTTTGCTCTTTGATCCTTTGAATATTCTCCTTTTTAATTTCTTGGTTGTTTAATTTATTTGATCTTTCTTGAGACAATTCTAGACTTTTTGCTATTTTCATCACCTTTTCAACTGTAAGATTTTCTTCCTGTAAGAGTCTTTCTTTTATGTGTGTGCTAATCATGCCTATTACGAGCATGTCCTTGATCAATTCTTCTTTCAAATTACCAAATTCACATGTGGTAGCCTGGTTGTTCAATATGGTCAAATATTCATCCAAAGATTCTTCGGTTTTTTGGAATCTTGTGAAAAAATTATACCTTTCTACTGTTATGTTTAAAAGAGGACTGAATTTTTCGTCGAATTTCTTTAGGATGTCATCTAACTTTGTTGTATTTCGATCTATATTGAAACTCACAACAATAGCATTTAGGAAAATTGCTGTCCTTTTCGAATCCGTTACTTTTGATAAATCATTAGCATCCATAAAAATTTCAAATCTAAGTTTCCATTTTTTCCATTTTTCTGCCACGTTATCGCCATTTTGTATGATAAACGGTTTCAATTGCACAAAGAACGCTTTGTCCGCCATGTTGGTGACTTGGATGACTTGACTTTTTTACTTACAGTTTTCTCGACTTTTATTGGCTTCTTCGTTTTCCTTTTAATTTAATATGACACCAATTCTGACACCATGTTTAGGGTTCGGTCGGGATTGCTTTAATATCAAAGTAAACTGCCTTAGACTCAAAGATAATATTTTATTAGTACTGTATGACTGTACACGACATGATTCAGGTTGAATATGGAAAGCGAAAGAGTGCTTCGTCATTCCATAGACAATAACATTATATTTTTAACCATAGACTACAACAATATCGAGGAACGAAGCAACGATGGATTCATTTCTAGAGAAAGCCAAGTGTATATCCGTAACTAAAATACCAACACTGTCCATTGTGCTAAGCCCTTTCCTAAAGCCAAATTGGTGGTTCGGCAGCAAGTCTCTCGATTCGACTATCCACTCGAGACGATTTTTAATAAGGTGTTCCAGTAATTTGGCTAGAACTGAAGATAAAGCAATTGGTCTAAGGCCATTCGGATCATCTGCATGTTTGCCTGGTTTCAATAGAGGAATGATGACCTGTAATTTCCACTGATCAGGGACCCACCCATTAGTATAACAGAAGTTCAGAATATTTAAAAAGTAGATTTTAGTCTTTTCGCCTGAATGGGTTATAAATGAATATGGCACACCATCAATACCAGGAGCTGAGTCCCGAACATGTTTGAGTACTTTATTCAGTTCCTCCAAAGTAAATGGCGCATCAAGAGGATCCTCTGATACATTGAGCAGGGGCGCGTTTTGGCATTCTGTTGAAAGTGGAACATAAGGTGGAGCTATTTTGTCAAAAAAAAGTTCAGCTGTTTCCCTAGGGATTAGTGAAGAGATTGTTGGGGAACATCCACGTCTAAATCTATTTATATTTTTCCAGACAACTGAAACTGGGGTGGAGGGGGATAAAGAAGAGCAAAATTTAACCCAACCAGAACGTTTCTTTTTACGGAGAAGGCGTTTAGTTCTGGCATTTTGCTGGCAGTATGTCAACAGGTTTTGTGTACTCATATCTGTGTTGTAGCACACTTCAGCCTCGTCCCTAACCCTAACTGCCGCAGTACATTCTGGATCCCACCAAGGAGGTGAAGGTATTTTATTCCGGGCACTGTTCTTCAATGGAAAACAGTAATCTGCACTGGAGGTAATAGCTGATACAAAACCCTCATAACAGCTCTTGGCATGGTAGTGACCAGAAGTATCTGATAAATTTGAATTTAAATTTGGAAGATAATCAATTTTATCCTCCAATAATGACACAAATTTTGACCAGTCTGGTTTGGACAAGTTATATTTCAAAAGTGGAGGGGAAGTTTTTTCTAAATAAAATTTGTTAAGCAAAGATATGACTATAGGGTAGTGGTCACTACCATGCGACAAGGTTGTGCATTCCCAGTGAGTTGATGCTGCTAACTCAACCGAACAAAATGTTAGGTCTACGCAGCTCTTTTGCTGACCTGGAAGAGATCGTCGTGTCGAGCAGCCGTCGTTTAGGATGCAGAGATCTAAGTCATCCAAGATATCCACTAGAGCTACACCAAAGGCATCACAGCGTTCAGACCCCCATCTATAATGGTGGCAGTTAAAGTCGCCCATGACCAGTAACGGACCATGAACATTGGAAAAAAATTCTTTTAAAATTGTTAAAAAAACTGAACGAGGGTGTGCAATATAAATGGAAAACACTGTGATGCCCTCTACCCTTCCTGCGGCAATGCTCATATCACCTGTAAGTGGGGGTAAGGTATAGGTTAAGAAGGGGACTCGGTTGTTGACTAGGAGAGCTGACCCTCCATAGCCATCAGATCTGTCACATCTGACAGTGTTAAACTGTGGCATACGGAAGCTAAGACTTGGAGTAAGCCAAGTCTCAGCTATGGAACAAGCTAAAGGCTTGTATTTATTTAGAAGGAATATGAGGTCGTGCTTTTTATGCCACACGCTCCTCACATTCCATTGAAGAAATACTTGGCGAGACGCCATTTCTAATGTCTAAAAGAAGAGTTATAAGTTGGTTGGCAACGTTGGACGGTGACTGCGTATTAGCAGTAGAGGAAGAAGTTATGATAGGAATGAGTTTTATGAGTATATCAATAATGGAAGAAGTAGTATTGTTGGAAGAGATATTATTGTTTAGAGCGCAGCCATTGGGCTGTGAAGGTGGAGGGGAATTAATTATGTGTTGGTGAGCAACTTTGTCATAAGACGGGGAGAGAGGGGCATGGGATTTAGGTTTAAGGGTTACTGTCTTGCGATAAGACTGAGAGATCGGAGTTTTAGCAATATTGGCGTAATTGCGGGAAGCTGTTGGAATTGTTTTACTAGCCTCAACATATGATATAGATTTCTCAGCCATAACGGTTTTAATGGCTTTCTGTCTACCATGCTCAGGGCATGACTTGCTATTAGCAAAGTGATTTCCCGAACACAGAATACAGAAGGCCTCGCCCTCAGAAATGTTGCAACCATCACCGCTGGATGGTGGGAAAAATGTATTGTTCAACAGAAAGGGCTGTGTAACAACAGTAGACTCTTTTGGGTAAGACTTGTCCATCAAAAGTGATTACACAGGTTTCAGTGGGTTTCCATTCATTATCCCCGTCTCTCTGGACTTTTCTATTAATGCGACGAACTTTAAGGATGCGTCCACATCCTGCGGGCACATCTAAATATGAGATGGCTTCCTCTTCTGATAAATCAGAGGGTAAACCTGTGACTACTCCCATCCTTGTAATATTGAATGTGGGGATAGAGGCAGTATAACTGTACTTGGTTAATAAATTATTAGCCAGGAATGAGTTGGCATCCTGGGGAGAAACGAATTCTACTGACACGCGATTTCTGCCGATCCTTTTAACCCCATCACGAACAATGTTCGCGATGTTGTTGTTCATCAAAAACTTGCCAAAATTAACAGGATGCAAAGTAGTGCCTGAGTTGGGTTGGGTCTCTACACGGGAGACGTGGACGACAAAAGGACCCTTATCTATTGCCGAATATTTGGCACGTCCAATTTGGCTTTTCTGTTGTTTGTTTGGGGGGGTGGGAATTATTTGGGTATCTTCGTTGTTACCGGGGCGTTTGCGGGAAGATTGCACCTGGGATTGGGATATATCCATCTCTGTAACACTGCAGACAACATCTGCGAATTGTGACAGTGCATTTGGGAAATGAGGTGGTGAACGGACTGGGATATCGGGGGGATCAGGGTCGGGCGGTTTGTTTACATCCATCTTGGCAGAAAAAGGAAAAAAAAAGGGATTAAAATAAGATAAATAGGACAAACCTGTTTACGTATACAAGGACAAAACACTTATAGACTAACAAGATACAAAAATAACAACAATGAACAAACAGGAATAATAAAAAACACCCTAAAGTTCTAGACACACGTGCTATCCAAGAACACCACAGAGCATCCAATTGATTAAATTGTAAACACTTTTAACACAGAGTAAAACTAAATGACAATGTCATGTCTGTCAATGTCAATTTTAAATTCTAATGTTAAAATTTTGAACGATTGAATGAATGACAAAACAAAATAATGTTACCATGTAATTCTTTTTTTTGAAAATATACTTGATAAAATGTTACTAACCAAATTATGTGTGGAGAAATTGGTTTCAGTAGTTGAATCATTATCACTACATATTATAAGACAAAGTCTCCCGCCGCGTCTGTCTGTCCCTTAGATCTTTAGAACTGCGCAACGGATTTTGATGCGGGTTTTTTTAATAGATAGAGTGATTCAAGAGGAAGGTTTTTGTATATAATTTAACGCGGGTGAAGCCGCGGGCATCGGCTAGTATTGTATAAAATTTTCCAAGGATGGTGAGTCTTAATATTCATATCTTCTACAACAAACCTTTTTATTATCTAAGTAATACAAAAGATATTTTAAACAAAGATGATCCGGCGGCGTCGGAATCCTTTTGCTAAAAATATCTTTTATAATTATTTACTTGTCTATTGTTTGAAATAATCCTTTGTTACTAAAACTGCAAAAATCTTTTTCTTTAAAATTTCTTTAATGTTTATTGGACTACTAATAAAATATGCCGATTGTTTGAAATTATCTTTTGTAACCAAAACTGCCGGCACCCTTTTGTTTTGTTGTCGAGCTGTGGACGTCTCGTCTTTCGGGTGAAAAACTCCGCCCCTAAGACGAATCACAGCGAAATGACTGTTATTGAGTCACTTCTGTTTTACTTTCGTGGTGAACAGACGTACTCTCCGTGCTTTCGATATTCTCTCTTGTTTTATATTTTGACCATTGCTTTCTTTCTGGACCCCTGATTTGCCCCGCGATTACTTTGGCTTGTGATATTGGACTCTGAAAATACCTCGCGATTACCTTGGCTTGTGATTTTGGACTCCGATATACCTTGTGATTTAAAGTGTCGTACTGTGCTCAGTGGTTGTCAAGAACTTTGGTGAATCTTTGATTTTGTGGTGATCATGCAGGCTGTACATGGTAAGTCCGAACAGTTATTATATTATTTTTACTCAATTTACTTGATCTATCAGTCAATTATGTGGTAAACATGTCCAATATTAATGTAGATGACATCTATGTGACCGTCAAAATCAAGGGACCAAGCCTCCAATATCTGTCATACACTTTTAAAATTAATACTATTTATCTATTATTTCTTACCTTTGCAAAAATTTTAGCTACATCATCATAAACACAATATTTTAACAAAATAATACAAATGTACCCCTCTTAACTTTCGAGAATAAAATAAAATAAACCAATAAATAATAATATTTAAAAACTAACCATAGGCAAATACATTTCATATTAGCTTGGTATTTTTGTGCTATTCTTATTTAAAAAAAAAACACCTCTGTTAATGATACTACGATTAAAATTTTGGACGTTGTACCTACTTATTTCTTTAATTGTTTTTGGCATGTGTACGAACACATAAACATTAAACGTAAGAAACTGCATAATTTGAAGGTAGTAAATAGGTATTAAATATTTATTCATCGAAAATAAACCGCCCATTTACCTGTTGCACTGAACAATTAAATCGCCAATTTTGATGGGTCCACATAATTAATAAATTTCAAAAATTAAAATCATTAATTTCGAAATACCTCATTTTTAGGGTTCTGTTGCCAAATGGCAAAAAACGGAACCCTTATAGATTCGTCATGTCTGTCTGTCCGTCCGTATGTCATAGCCACTTTTTTCCGAAACTATAAAAACGATGCTGTTGAAACTTGGTAAGTAGATGTATTCTGTGAACCGCATTAAGATTTTCACACAAAAATAGAAAAAAAAAACAATAAATTTAGGGGGTTCCCCATACATAGAACTGAAACTCAATTTTTTTTTTTTCATCAAACCCATACGTGTGGGGTATCTATGGATAGGTCTTCAAAAATGATATTGAGATTTCTAATAATCATTTTTTTCTAAACTGAATAGTTTGCGCGAGAGACACTTCCAAATTAGTAAAGAGCCCCCCCCCCCCTGTAACTTCTAAAATAAGAGAAAAATAAAACTAAAAAAAAATTATGATGTACATTACCATGTAAACTACCACCGAAAATTGTTTTGAACGGGATCTAGAAAGTAGTTTTTTTTTAATACGTCCTAAATCGTAAACCACAATTTACCTTTCATTTCCAATGAACTGCAAGAACTTTTATACTATGTTACTTGTTGTTACGGAACCACTCATGGGCGAGTCCAACTCGCACTTGGCCGTTTTTTAGAGTTTAATTGGTTTAAAAATAAACTCATTTCAGGCTTTTGTAATTAAATAGGTTATGAAAGTTTGTATGCACTCAGCTACCGATAGTCTGTATATTTACAGTCGATGAAAAGCAATGACCAATCTCTATTACATTAATTGTTTTGCTATTAGATTCCGTTCCCTGATGATGAGGTAGCTAAAATGGTGGAGTTTACTTAACACTAAGTGTACTGAAAGTAAACTTTATTCACTTATTTCACTGCAGACCCGTACCCCAGGTGGTACGGTAGGATTTTTAAAGTTAAACGATACTACCAGGTAATACTATTGTAACACTAGTTAAAACCACTTCTGACGACCAGTATATTAGAACCTGCTACGTACGACTCCATGACGCGCGCTCGCTTCGCTCGCATATTAAATACTTTGACTTCGTTCCCCGAAGTGCCGTACCTTCGCCGGCCTCCTTCAGCGGCCTACGGCCCGGTGCTTATGCCGCCTGTAAAGGTTTAAATGATTAAATAAAATTGTTCTTGTCCGAATTATTAGAGAATGGATAGGATACGGTTGCAGAAAGAAAATAAGCTTATTTGTAGTGCAACAGAAAAATATAATTGTTCGACTTTTTATTGTTACGGTTGCTAGGACACCTTAAGCAGTAGACAAGATGTAGTTTATATTAAACTTATAGGTTTGCAACCTCTAACACCGCCCCTTAAACTTATCTTGTTAACATACATCAGTAGCCAAACCTAACTCGTTTACAAAATACTTATGTTTCTCTACCGACAAAGGTTTAGTCAAGACATCCGCCGTCATTTTGGACGTTGGCAAGTAATTTATTTTTACTGCACCATTGCTGACCGCCTCCCGGACGAAATGATGACGTATGTCTATATGTTTTGACCTACCATGAAACATACTACTTTCAGTCAATTTCAAGGCCGACTGATTATCATTGAAAATAGTTATTTCAATGTTACTACCTATACATTCTTGCAAGAAAGTTTTTATAAACAGTGCTTCTTTACAAGCATCGGAGAGTGACATGTACTCCGCCTCAGTACTCGATAACGCAACGGTACGCTGTTTTCTACTTTCCCAACAAGTAATAGAATTCCCAATTTTGAAAACATATCCCGTATAAGAACGTCTATCGATTTCATTAGAAGCCCAGTCTGCATCAGCAAAACCCGTCACAGATAAGCCAGTTTTCTTATATGTAATGCAGTAATCTACTGTACCTTTAAGATAACGCAACACGCGTTTAGCTGCTTTCCAGTGGACATCAGAAAAACAGTTATTGAATTGGCTTAATACGCTTACAGCGCAGCGTGACATATATCAGGACGCGAACAGACCGCTACATACATAAGGCAACCGATCAATTCTCGATACTCCAAACTGTCATCCTTTTTAACAGCTTTGTTCAATTTTTGGCACTGCATTGGAGTTTCAACAGATTTGCAGTCTTGCATGTTGTATTTCTCTAATATCTTTTTAATATAGGCACTTTGATCTAGAGTGATCTTGCCATGATCTTTCCTGATTCTTAATCCTAGAACTCTTTCTACAGGACCAAGATCTTTCATCACAAATTCTTTCATCAGCAATGATTTAGTTTTAGTTTTTTCCGCATTACAATTGCTAAAAAATACTAAATCATCAACATACAACGCGATAATTACAAACTTGTTGCCATTTCGCTTTATGTATACACATGGTTCAGAGACCAATCTCTTGAACTTGAGTTTGTTGACAAGAATATGATTGATCTTTTCATTCCATGATTTAGGCGCTTGTTTTAGACCATATACAGCTTTGTGTAGTCGATACACCTTGTTATCGCCTCTACCTTTTTCAAAACCTGGTATTTCCATGAAAATGGTTTCTTTTAAATCACCGTTTAGAAAGGCTGTTTTTACGTCCATGTGGTCAATCTCCATATCGTACTCCACAGCCAAAGCCAATAACATTCTTATGGTTTCGTATCTCACTACAGGTGAAAAAGTTTCAAAATAATCCACTCCATACTTTTGTGTAAATCCTTTTGCCACTAGACGTGCTTTGTATTGTAATAGTTCACCGTTAAGCCCTCTTTTCTTCTTAAATATCCATTTGGTCTTTATTGGCTTTGCACCTTTCGGCAAATCGGCTAAGGTAAAGCACTTATTGTCCAAAAAGGACTGATATTCGTCTTTCATAGCAGCTCGCCACTGCCTGGCTTCAGAACTAGTCAACGCTTCTTCAACTGTTCTTGGATCATCACTGCCACACGCTTCCCCCGTCAAAAAACCACACAGGAAGGAGTTCTCATCAGCTTCCACGTATTCTGCTCTCGAGTCATCTGTCTCAAATGAAACATCTGGAACATAAGTAGCATCTGAGTGATGATCTGTGACCAAGCTACTGGTCGAAGCCTCGCTATCGTTAGCATCATCAGTAGTCACAGAAGTTTGTTCTGAAGTCTGAGTCTTAAGTTCTATAATCACATCTGATTCCACTTTAGTGAAATTCAGATGCTTGAGAAATTGATTCTCAATGAACTTAACATTTCTCGCTATTGTTAGCTTATAGGTCTCACCATCCAAGAGCCGGTATCCCTTTGTGTTCTCACAATATCCCGCGAATATGTAAGGTTTAGATTTGCGATCCAGTTTTTTACGATTATTTTGCACAGCATATGCTAAACAACCAAATACACGTAAGTTATCTAAGTTTACCTTATGTCCAGTGTAAATCTCTTCTGGAGTTGCACCTCTAACTGCCTTTGTAGGTGAACGATTTTTAATGTACACCGCAGTGTTCGCAGCCTCAGCCCAGAATCGTTGATCCAAACCTGCTTCCAGAAGCATACAGCGCACCGCCTCAATAATCGTTCGGTTCGCACGTTCGGCAACTGCATTTTGCTGTGGACAGTGAGGAACAGTAGTATGATGCCGGATTCCACACTCACTCAAATACTGCTTAAATCTCGTATTGATGTACTCGCCACCATTATCGCTTCTCAGGATTTTAATCTTTTTATTAGTCTCGTTCTCTACAAGAGCTTTAAAAATCAAAAAACACTCAAAAACTTTGTCTTTCGATTCTATTAAATAACAAAACGTCTTCCTAGAAAAATCGTCAATAAATGTAAGCAAATATCTCGCACCGCCGATAGATTTCACTGGCATAGGGCCGCACACGTCCGTGTGAACCAGTCCTAACACCTCACTTGCACGTGAAAAGGATTTCTTAGGGAAAGGTAAATTAGTAACCTTACCTTCAATACAGGCGATACATTGCTCGTATGTGGATACATCATAGTCGATACCAGCCGCCATACCACTCTTGAGTAGGTTCATGCTGCGACTATTCAGATGTCCAAGCCGACGATGCCATAAACCCTGAGATGGAAGATCTACCTGGGTACTCAAGGAGACGCTTACTGGCATACTGTGTACGCGCGAAACGGAATTTATAGACGCATCCCCGGTTTCTAATTTATAAAGACCGCATGCATCCCGTTTTGCTACAGCTACTACCTTTCCGTTTTTGTAAATTTTACAAAAAATCGATGTAAATTTTACTTCAAAACATTTTTGTGTCAAAATACTGACAGATAACAGATTACATGACAAGTTCGGTATAAAAACTACATAACTGACAGTTACCCATTGGTTTTGTAAAAAAAGTTTCACATTACCACAACCCGATGTAAAAAGTTTTTCACCGTTCGCAACGCTTATTTCCTTTGGCGTATCACACACAAAATCATGCAAAATGTCTCTACTATTGGTCATGTGGCAAGTTGCACCACTGTCAACGTACCACACATCTCGATCCAGCTTCACCGTCAGAGCCGACAACATAGTCGTCCTACCAGGAGTTTTCTGAACCTTTTCCTCCTCTTGACAACTGGAACTAGATGGCTTATCCTTATGCGGTGCTTTCTGTCTGCAATCTCTAGCGTAATGACCTAATTTTTTGCATCGAAAGCACTAAGGACGCTTCGAGATCGAAGTCGAAGTCGTTAGGGCATTCTGTTCCGTACCTTCTGCATCACCACGTCTCTGTGCCTCCTGGAGTAGTTTACTTATCACCAGTTCACTTGAGAGAGAAATGCTACTATGCTCTAACGTCATAATGAGTGGGTCAAACTGCTTGGGAAGCCCACTGAGCATTATTATAGCAACGAACTCGTCTTCCAGAGAAGCATTTATGTCTTGCAGTTGTTGGGCGGTATCTAAAATTTTTGTAACATACGCCTCCATACTCTCAAACTGCTCTAATTTTAAGCTAAATAGCATTCTGAGGAGACCTAATCGTCTACACAGACCTTTATCCTCGAACGATTTCTGTAAATTCTTCCAGGCATCAAACGCAGAATCGCAATTCCTGACAACGGAGTAAACAGATAGCTGAACACTGAGGCAGATTCGTGCTAGCGCTTTTTCCTGTTTCTTCTTGTCTTCGCATTCTGGTTTCTTATCGACCTCGTTGACACATTCAAACAAGTCTTCATGAATAAGCAACATCTTCATTTGAAATTTCCAGGTGGTGATTATTTACCCCGGAGAGTTTTTCAATTGCGATGGATTGGTTACTCATTTTCGCGATTTCGTAATTTTCACTTGATAATATAATTATTTATATCATACGCGTTCTGCTTCCTCACGCTATGCTACCATATTAGAGAATGGATAGGATACGGTTGCAGAAAGAAAATAAGCTTATTTGTAGTGCAACAGAAAAATATAATTGTTCGACTTTTTATTGTTACGGTTGCTAGGACACCTTAAGCAGTAGACAAGATGTAGTTTATATTAGCCTTATAGGTTTGCAACCTCTAACACGAATATTACCTGGTGGTATCGTTTAACTTTAAAAAAACCGCCAGGGGTACGACGGGTCTGCAATGAAATCAGTGAGTAAAGTTTACTTTCAGTATACTTAGTGCACCTAGGTGAATTAGGCGAATAAAGTTTACTATTAGTAAACTGAATACACCTGGATGAATTAACACGGGTGATTTAAGTAAACTCAAGGGCTAAAATTATTGCAAAAGGTAGGAAAAAGTAGATTAAATGGTATCATATTTTATTTGCATATGAGAGACATTTGGAACTTGATGCCTTCATTTTGACGGTCACGCACCAATTCTTCGCAGCACGAAAAATCAGTCTTGGGTTCGAACCCGAGACCTAAGTCTTGACAGTGTAACTGCCACATGTTTAAACGTTTCTATATCTTCTTCTTGATCAGCCCTTATTTCATTTTCTATGGTCCAGTCAACGCTCCAGCTATTATTTTACTTGGCTACCTGTCGTATGGATTAAGCGGCACAAAATGTACGATAAAATATTGCTTTTAGATGGCACGTACACCTGCTGAGGTGGAACGCGACATGAGAAACATTTTCGGAGATTCTGCTTCCGAAGATGTTGACTCCGACGGTTCTGACAGCGAAAGCGTCACCTCCAACGCGTCAGACAGGTATGGACTCCAAGAAAAGAATTGAATATCTAATTTTATAACCGTATTCATATTATTGTGTTGAACGGTTTTTTAAGTAGATATTATTTCTTCTTTATAGCTCTTCAGTGGCCATCAACGACCTGTCTCCGGATGGGGAGTGGACCGAGGAGACTGGAATTATTAATTCTTTTCCTTTTACCTGTCATGATTTTCAAATATTAATAAAATCTGTTGTGATTTATCAAAAAGAAACATAAAATATTAATAGTACTTGATGTGACCAAAGAGTTCATAAAAACTCTTTGGTCATGTTTTTGAATCAGTTCCCGCCAATAATAAAAAAAAAAGAAATAAAAAAAATGGTATTCGATTTTTGGGGAGAAACAAAAGCGTCTTCTCAAGAAACTATTCTTTGATTTATATATAGATTTGATATTATTTTAAGCTTGATGAGGATAAATACCAAGTTGTACCTATTCTAAGTAACAGTACAAAATAAATTAAAAATATTGTTAATACTGGAAAATGAGTTTTTTTTACATTTCAGAAGTGGGATAAACCAAAAGGGTATGTAAAACTTTTATATGAATTGCTTGATAATAATTTGTTAAAAACTGTTATTCTCACTTTTGAAGAATTTACCATGAGGCATTTAAGAGAATGATTACCTACAATGTTTGATACACAATGCTATTTTTCTTTTGTTGCTAATAGTATATCTATGGCTATGCTATCATAAAAGGGATTTAAATGAGTAACATTTGTACATGTTTTATTGTGATTCTTTACAAGCATCCTGAGGTAACTTTCAGTTGTTTATTATTCTTGATGTAATGGTTGCCATGATAATTTGCTATATGACTACCCTGTGAACTAGGTTTGTTCACGGGGTCTATGTTATGTGACTTGGCTAAATTGAGTGGCTATGTTTCCCACTGGATACTGGGCGAGCCACTGGTTGTTGATTAAATGACTTATCAGTGACATGCTATGTGACTTGGCTACATTGAGTGGGTATGTTTCCTACTGGATACTGAGCGAGTCACTGGTTGTTGATTAAATGACTTATGAGTGACATGCTATGTGACTTGGCTAAATTGAGTGGGTATATTTCCTGCTGGATACTGAGCGAGTCACTGGTTGTTGATTATATGACTTATGAGTGACTTTTGACTTATGACTTGGATTATGTTACGGGGCGTACCAAGTGATTTCACTGGATTTCTGAGTGGGTATGGTTCCTGCTGGTTTGTTGAGTGAATCACTGGTCGTCGGATAATGTTAAGGGGCGTACCTAGTGACTTCACTGGATTTTTGAGTGGGTATGATTCCTACTGGTTTTTTGAGTGAGTCACTGGTCGTCGGTTTATGTTAGGGGGCGCACTTGTGATTTCACTTAATTTTTGAGTGGGTGAGGTTCCTGCTGGTTCGTTGAATGAGTCACAAGTCGTCGGTTTTGGTTAAGGGGCGTACTTGTGATTTCACTTGATTTTTGAGTGGGTGAGGTTCCTGCTGGTTCGTTGAGTGAGTCACAGGTCGTCGGTTTTAGCTAGGGGGCGTACTTGTGATTTCACTTGATTTTTGAGTGGGTGAGGTTCCTGCTGGTGCGTTGAGTGAGTCACAAGTCGTCGGTTTTGGTTAAGGGGCGTACTTGTGATTTCACTTGATTTTTGAGTGGGTGAGGTTCCTGCTGGTTCGTTGAGTGAGTCACAGGTCGTCGGTTTTAGCTAGGGGGCGTACTTGTGATTTCACTTGATTTTTGAGTGGGTGAGGTTCCTGCTGGTGCGTTGAGTGAGTCACAAGTCGTCGGTTTTGGTTAGGGGGCGTACTTGTGATTTCACTTGATTTTTGAGTGGGTGAGGTTCCTGCTGGTGCGTTGAGTGAGTCACAAGTCGTCGGTTTATGTTAGTGGGCGTACTTGGTGATTTCACTGGATTTCGGAGTAGGTATGTTTCCTACTGGTTGTTGGGTGAATCACTAGTCGTCGGATAAACTATCGTGAGTAGCTTGAGCTAGCCAGTACCTATGTTGCTACTATTGATAACCTGAATTGATTGATCTGATAACAGACTTTATGATAACTATGATGTGATATTAAACTTTTATATTTTCTGTGATGATCTTAACCATCTCAACATGCTAAACTATCTGGCAACCACAAAATAATGTCAAACAGGCATAGCATTGTTGGGGAACTTGACTATTAAGCAAAACTGCAGATGTATTTAAAAAAAAAAATGCTAAAGATTGCTTCGTCAAATCATTTTCATAAACAGTACTGAACAGTAAACAGAACAGTACTGACATTAATAACAATGACAGATGGAATGGATATAATAATTTTGGAATAGACTGGGCTTTTGTCCCATCCAAATAGATTAAACTTAATGATGTGTTGCCTGCAGCATGGATATATTTTATATTGTTTCATTAATGATTAATGAATGATAATTATGCTTGTTGTGATGGGTCATTATTTGGCATTTTTAATGAAAATAGTTTGGACGGATTACTCCTCAAGTAATGTACAATGTTTCAGTGAGCTGTGACGATGATGTCTGATGTTGAGCATGGTACCCCGCCGGGCACGCGTCTGAGGTGCCGGCGTATATCTAATAAAATGAAGGCTAGGCGAAGAAGCCCATCGTTACCTATCTTGTACAAGTGAAGAGGCTGACCCAAGAAAGATACGTAACCGTGCACATGAGTTTTCTGCTAAAGGTATCCTTTTTAAACAAGAAAAAGGAATTTAATAACATCATTTGCAGATGTGAATGCCTATTTTTTTGTACCACCTCATAGCTTTATGCTCACTAGGGTAATAAGCTAACATTTGGTCGTGGCGGTCAACACCTTTCATAAATTTATTGTATTCAACAACCATAGTTGGTTTGTTGACCACACGACCACGCCTGTTTTCCACTGGCACCAATTGGGATGTGTGCTCAGTGGAAATAGTGAGCACATCCCTCTTGTCTTTCCATTTACCGACACACACACCTTTTCCGTTAAATCTATAAATATTCCCACCTTTTAATAGCTTTTTAATAATTACAGCTTTAGGGTTGTTTTTTCTTTTAGGGAGCAAAGTTCCTGTACAGTACGTTTTTTTTTGATAATAACATTTCTGCTAATTGGACACTGTTGTAGAAATTGTCCATATAGACAGAATGGCCGCTATCCAAATAATCTTTTAGTAGTAGCATCACAACTTTGTTGACGTGGCCTACACCACCAACGTCAACATCTGCGGATCCCCTGTACATGTGGATTTTGTGTACTAATCCCTTAGGATCCGCCAAAACATATAATTTGATGCCATATTTGTGCCTTTTATTCTTAATATATTGCCGCATGATGCAACGCCCCCTAAACCCAACCATCGACTCGTCAATGCTTAATTGTTTGTCGGGATATATTAAATTTTTCATCGTTTCTTTAAAATAATTTAGCAAATAATCCACTTTTGAGTATCTTATCGCGGATTCATAAGTCGTGTTGAAAAAGAGGCACCTTAAAATTAACAGAAATCTATCCCTTGACATATACTTATTTACATTAAATTTTACATAAGGACTTTTTTTCCAATAATCTGAAATCTTGCTCAGCCTAGCGGTTCCAATGAAAAATAGAATTCCTAAAAACGTCCATAATTCAGCCCCATTCGTACATTTCCATTTGGTAATGCGGCTGTTGGGTTTAACGGGCCTTGATAGCAATATTTGGGCATGCATATTCGTCATTTCCGCTAGGCTGGCTATGAAATTTTCTTTAAACATTGCCTTAAAATAATCTATTGGTCCTTTGTTTGAAGCATCCGCGATCAAAATTTGGGGAGTCCCGGTATGTAAAAAAAACTCATTTTCCAGTATTAACAATATTTTTAATTTATTTTGTACTGTTACTTAGAATAGGTACAACTTGGTATTTATCCTCATCAAGCTTAAAATAATATCAAATCTATATATAAATCAAAGAATAGTTTCTTGAGAAGACGCTTTTGTTTCTCCCCAAAAATCGAATACCCAAAAATCTATTGCACGGATTGTGATGTCGGCCTCTGTCTTTCTTGTTACGGTCCACACCATTTTTCTGATAATAACAATTGCTTCCATACTTGTTTGCCCATTGTCCACTGGACAATGTGCAAAAATGTATGGAAGCTGGTACGGGGTGTACCAGCTTCCATACATTTTTGCACATTGTCCAGTGGACAATGGACAAAAAAGTACGGAAGCTGGTACACCCCTCCAATAGCAATGGCATATACGTCGTTGGATAGGTCTTTTCAACTGAAACAACATTTACTATGACAGCTTTGTTGAAATGTTTTCCATTCTGAGTTATAGGTTAAAAACAAAGGTGAAAATTAACAATTTGTATTAATATTGTAACATCTTAGTGTCTGAGAAAAATAAACACCAATGGCCCATTCTCAATTTCTTTTTTAGTTTTCTTTTATGCCTTCTATTTTTAATGTTACGTCATGTGATTCTAATCGGCCCATTTTCAATTTCTTTTTTTGGTTTTCTTTTATGCCTTCTATTTTTAAATGTTACGTCATGTGATTTTATAGAGAATAAATATCAATGTAATAGATTCCGTATAATGACTATCTCTATCCATTAAATGTAATGTATTTAATTATGTCTGTATGCATTATGTAGTGTCATTTCTGTTTATTTTTATGAATGTAATAATTTTTTTTACTGTATAAATTTATTCGTTTTATTCTACGACTTACCTACTACCTACCAAAAACAAGTCTGATGTTATTGCTCAGCTAGATAATTCGTAAATTCGTATACCTATTAGTAAAAGATTTGGAATGGCAACACTAAGAGTTCAATTTCATTCATTCATTCACTCGACAACAAATGATGAGCAAAAGCAAATTCAAAAGAGAAAAAAATAGCCCTAGGCTTTGTAACTTGACAAAAAATTGTTTCAAAAATCTCTGCCATGTGCAACAACCTTTACATGTAGCGTAATAAACACTTAATTGTTTTATGACTGTCGTAAAACACGAAAATTTTCGACCGCTCAAAAGCGCCGAGCCGCACTGGGGCAAAGTATTAAACGGCGCACTAATGCGCCTAGCCGCACTGGGTAGACTTTCTTCATCCGCGCATTCGCGATAATAGCACCACACGAAATATTTATTGACCGCTCATCTGCGATTGCCGCACCTGGTTAATTATCTATTTACTACGCACCTGCTATTATTTTGCATATAAATCAGCAGGTAATGCGTGTTGCAGACTTGTGGTTTCAAAGTCTGAGATCCATGGGTCAAAATGGATAAAATGCAATGCATTTTTATCCGCTTGAGTGCCAAAGGAAGGTTTCATAATCTCCTTTAAGTATAGCAAACAAACAATAATGACATAAAATGATCAGTGAAATAATGCCCATGACACGGACATAAAAACCGTTTTTCTGTGTTTTGTTTCAATTTAAAGTTCGAAAATTTTAGTATCCAGCGGTCCGGCCTGGGTTAAGTTAACTTTTGACAGCCTCTAGCTTGGACAGTTACGGGAACTTGGGGGCCCTGGGCAAATATCCAGAGTGCCCAGTGGCAAAGATGGCCCTGCCACGAACTTTCTGGTGGTTGTGGGCAAAAAGCACGCTCTCACCTGGCATCGAGCCCGACAGAGTGAGTTCAGAAGATGCACGATAATTCATAGTAAAAGACGCCCGTAAAAAGACATAAAAGCCTTTGGAAAATCGAGTTTTATGAAAAAACCACTGCATAAATCACTTACAAATAAAATTGATTGAATTCGATAATATTTGGCTTTGTCGGTACCGATTTTTTTTGGGACACTTCTTTCATTAAGTACTAATTTAAAGTTAAAATTTTCATTAAAAACGAATCTTTGGTTACTCTTGTCTTTTTAGTGGCTTTTCATTTTACGATCTGTTTCTGCATAAACAAAATTAATGATGAGGCAAAACGATATCATGTTTAACATTTAAGTAACGAACAAGCTATTAGATTTACAGTTTAACCTACAAATTACATTGTAAATGTAAACCAAATAGCTTGTACAGTGTCAAACAGTAGTAATTCCCTCCCGAAATTTCTATAGAAAAAAAAATGTTGAATAGTGTCACGCTAAGGCTGGATCCAAACTATACAGTCAATAGCGGTTCGTTCATGCATTTATTTTGATATTTATAACTTATTTACAAAACGCGGGCCGCGTGCTGCCGACCGCTGGTGTAAACTATGGCCGGGGAGTCCCCCGTCGCGTCGTCGTCAGGGCCTCTGCACACGTCATATTTTTACGAGCGTTTTCAAATCTGCAGTAAATGGAGTTGCGTACAAAAATATTAGTTTTTAAATATTCGTATTAGTATTCGCCGAATACGAATATTCGGTAAATGTCTACTATTCGGCGAATACGAATATTCGTATTCGTTGCATAACTAATTAAAATGTATTCATCATACATGTGGCAATTGCTGATGAAATGTCCCTTACTATTCTGCCTGCTGTTGATTTATTTTGATACTCCCACAAAATAAGCTACACGAAATCAGCATAGTGCCTAATGCATAAAATTTAAAATCATTAACAGTTGATGAAACGGTGGATCTCCATAATTTCTAAAAAAAGAAGAAAAAATGTAACACATTCTTAAGAAAACTTAGACAATTTTGACTAAATAAAAGCTACTACTCCGTAAATGAATATTTAAGTGATAGACTTATAAAGTCATAACTAGCCATAAATATCTAGGCTATTAATTTTGTTTGATTATTTATTATAATTTATTTTGATTTAATTTAATATTACACCTATCTATATTGTATACCATTGATTGATTTATTTTATACTATCTATACTTCTATACTAATATTTATCGAGGAAGGCTTTAGGCTATATAACATCACGCTACGACAATAAGGAGCGGAGCAGGAATGAAAAATGTTGCAAAAACGGGGTTTTTTTGCTTTCGTTTCTCTCTCTTATTTATGTGACGCAGACGAAGTTGCGTTGGTCAGCTATAAGCTATAATTTATCTTGGAAACTTGAACACCTGATGCAGAACAGCAACAGACCAGCTAAACTATAAGAGATACAAATATGACACCATAGCAAAAATTGTTCCACGTGATGAGCATTTTCTGCTGAGAGAATAAATTTAAAGATCTGGAACACCTGATGTGGAACTCCAAGAGCCCAGCTACACCATAACACATATAGGAATGACGTCTTAGCAAAAGTTGTTCAATCTGATGAGCACTCTCTGTTGACTTATAAAAATCGAAGATCTGGGACACCTGTTGTGGAACTCCAATAGCCCAGCTACACCATAACACATATAGGAATGACGTCTTAGCAAAAGTTGTTCGGTCTGATGGGCATTTCCTGTTGACTTAGAAAAAATCGAAGGTCAGAAACATTTGATGTGAAAATTATTGCAAAGCTATCACTAATTTCACTGTATAAAATAACATAAACTGGGAGTACCTCCACGCGGTGAAGGCTGTAACAGTTTAGGACTGATTTTCGATGACGATTGTATATCAATGAAAATTTGACTCGACTGGCCAAAACTGCCATTTATTATTTAATTTTATCGAATAAATATGTCTTAGGGTTTATGTTATTTGAGTGTTGAATTTCCTTTTCCATTTATCTTCGTGACTCGGTAGCCTACCCGGTAACGCAGGGGAGCAGTCAATTAGATTTTAATTGATTAGATATCTTCACAACAAAACTATAACCATGCCTAGAAAGAGGTCAAATCTTTCTCAAATGTTCCAAAGGAGCTACAAGATTGAGGATCATGAGATCCCAATAATCTACCGAAGAGCGTCAGGAGAGACTTGATGCTGTTCGAGAACACCCGCCTACAACATGCTCCGTGTAAACCTCTTCGGATCGCGAAGCACGCCTGCGTTCTTAGCGTATTTACGCAGCTACATCCAGATCTCTAGAGACCAGTGAAGAATAGATGCGCGACTGGCTGATCGTGAACGTCGGAAACGTTTACCGATACAGAATCACGCTTGAGTTCTCAGTGTATTCGCACATCTACTAACAGGTCTTTTGAAACGAGTGATGAACATGATGCGCGACTAACTGCTGCTCGACATTATACCCCCCCCCCCCCCCCCCCCCCGAACACGCACACAACAAAATATTCGTAATCGTTAGAAAGTGAGAGAGAAAGAATTGCTGGAGTACGGCATGAAGAGACAGAAGAAGAGCGCAACGATCGTTTGAATTCTGATCGAATTCGACATTGTCTGAACAGAATGTCGATATCATCTGAAGAATCGGATGTGTCTCAAGATATAGCCGTAGGGCATGGCGACCTTCCTTGGGTGATAAGGAACGGAGTGCATTTACGTATATACTCCTATGATTGAATACGCCACATATTATGGTTCGAAATTGTACTTTTTGTGAAGCTGTTAAATGGCGAAAAGAAACAAACGGTATGCGGAATAAAAGCGGATCTTTCCCATCTGAGCTGTTGCTCCGATCCGCTTTTCCCTTCCCCGGGCTCTTAGAATTCGACATCAGACGTTTCAGATCTTCGATTTTGACGACCCCGTTGTCGCTGGCATAAGCAACAGGATCCGCGTACGAAGTCGCGGGCAGAAGCTAGTTAATTAATATTTTGTACTAATTATTATTATAATGATTATTACTAATTACACATAATTAATAATAATTCTAGACTATAATTAATATTAATCTCAGAAAGTATCTACCTCCTACGTTGCATAATTTACAAATGCTTCCTCTCTCCTAACTCACTTATTTTGCTGTGCCCGACACCATGTGATCTAGTTATAAGTTTACCACCTAAGAATACATGTGGAATGCAATAAAGTATTGAGTATTGAAAAACAAAGTTCTAATAATAAGTAGGTACCTAGCTGTTTACACTTCTATTGTCAGAACTGTCAACGCCTTTTGACTTGGGTTACATAAATGATAAATGAATGATAAATGATATTTATTCAGCAAGTAGGTTTTCTCAAACACTTTTACACGTCATTTTTTTAAAACTAGATGGGGCCGGTGTTTCGACCCTGACTACTCTGAGAAGAAACAGCCGAAACAAACTCAGAGGTCATAGTCTCTTTTAAAGTCCAGACAATCTTGTTCAACTCACATGAGAACTATGCAGATTAGTGTCTGAAATGGTCTTTTGAAGAAAGGACCATACAGATTTGAGTGGACCTGTCCAGTCAGTGCAAGCATTTGTCAGTTATCGTGTAGCTCGACTTTTAACTCGAGGAGCACAACAAAACGACGAACAATACCAATGAAAGGACATTTGGGTAGGTCGCTTATAGCACTCAAACTGCCAGACAGTCGGGGAAAAAAAACAACAAAAAGTGACCCACAAGGTCCTCACATTCACAATAATTAAATAAAATAAATAATAATTTGCAATTCAAATTCGAATGTCAATAAAAATACGAAATGTCAAATACACACATAAAATAAACAAAAATAAAGTAGAAAATAATAAAATACTGAACTAAGTATTCATGTCAAATCATTAAATGTCATGACAGTCACAAGTAAATATTCATGTCAAATAAACACACATAAAAAATAAAAATAAGTAAAGCAAAAAAAAAATACTGAACTAAGTAAGTATTCATGTCAAATCATTCAATGTCACAGTGTATAAAATAAAGAAATCAATATTAAACAAGTGAAGTCCGAAATTTCAACATTCACAGAGTATATTGGAGCAGCTTAATCCCAAGCCTTTTTATCTTCGAGATAGTGATTAATGGCGGCCACATACGTAGCGGTATACCTAAACGGTATACCGGAACTGAAGGCTTGTGCAAGTATGCCTGTGCAGTCTCAGTTCTGCGCCTGTGACAAACCGAAGAAGTCGTGTTGTGCAATAAGTATGTTGTGAAACATGCCACCGGTTCTATCCAAAGTGACACCCACAAATGATGACGTTTTGGCTATTGTTGGTTTGGTGCTAGCTATTAAGAAAAAAGAGAATTAAGTATAGGTTTGGTTGCATGGCATGCTAATTATTTCTCACTTGTTTTGTATGTGTGCATATGCATGAGGGCGGGAGGGTGGGCCCATATGTGCATGTGCATATGCATGACGGTGGGATTTGTGTCCTGATTTCAGACCTGGATATTTTTGTCTTGCGGTATTAAAACTTAATATTTTTCATAGCATTTAAAAAGAGAATTGTAAGAAGAAACGTTCTGTATGGTCTAAAGAATCGTTACTGAAAAGAAATAAGTATTCCCACACCAACCTTTTAAATGAATTGAAATTCGCTCCGAAGGACTGGCACAATTATTTGCGTATGGATGAAAACACATATTTGGAACTCTTGTCCTTAGTAACGCCATTGATACAAAAGAATGACACGATAATGCGCCCAGCGATAACACCGTATGAGAGGTTAACAGCAACTTTGAGATTCCTGGCGACTGGTAGAAGTTACGAAGATCTTAATTTTTCTACAATAATATCACCTCAAGCTCTAGGCATCATTATCCCTGAGACATGTAACGCTATCTATGAAGTACTTCGCACAAACTATTTGAAGGTAAGTAAAACTACAAGATTATAATCAAAAGTTTACTTTTGTTTAAAAAAATAGAGAGGCAGAGTCATAATTAGGTACCTACAGGCCTTAATTTTCACCGTTAAACTGAGAAAATAAAGTCACCATGGACATGTTTTCGGTGGAAAGTGAACCCGATAATGGGGTTAAAAACTGAAAGCTCACGATAGCTGGCAGCACTGTTGAGCGTTCCATAGAACCGCCATATTGTGTATTTGTTATTGTCTATAATTTCCAACAAATTAAAATTGAACTATAAAAATGTATGCGACTTGGAGTGTAACTCAGTTAAAACATGAGCTAAGGAAAAGGGAAGCGTCTACCATCGGTAAAAAAGCAGCTTTAGTGGAAAGGTAACTAAAATATGGGCATTTTAAAAATTGTCTATGTTGTTTTGCGTTTGTTTAATAAAGTTCTTTTTTTGTTGAAGGCTGGAGGCATACGACAGAAATAACCTCATCGGAGTTGAGGATCAACTCGAGGATGATATTCCTATCATCCCTGCTATGGATAACTTCAGGGATGTTAATGCCAGCACTGATCTTCCAGCGCTAACTAAAATCCACATCCAAGAGTTTGCTGAAAGGTACAATACAATGGAAATAATCTATTTATGTTATTTTCCTTTGTGATTTGAATATGTTTAACATTATATAAAGTAACTTATTATTTTCCAGGTTTCAAATACAACCCAAAGGACAACTTCTCTATGAATGTCGAAGTTTGGTAACACTTCGAGTTGCCTTTGTTGGAGACCATGCATATTTTCATGCACAATGCAAAGCCCAAATGAAAAAACTATTGTACATAGTTTTAATAAAAATGGATAAGAGTGGTATGATAGATGAGAGTCATTGCGAATGTGCAGCTGGTAGTGGCTTGGAAGCACATTGTAAACATATCTTCACAGTCCTCCATGGTATAGAAGATATAGTGCGTACTAAGACAATTATTATGCATAAAGTATGCACAGAAAAATTGATGGCTTTTAAAAAACCTTAAAAAAGTTTTTTATGATTCTCCAATGCGATCCCATGATTTACCTAGTAAGCGTAGAAAACTGGGAAATATTCTATACTGTCCAATTAATGAACCAGATATTATGGAAAACTATGAAGAATATGTAAGAAATCTAGCAATTGGATTTTCTAGTACGAGTGGTAGTAAAATGCCATACCTGCAAGTTATCAAGCCTGCAAATCCATATGCTGTTGAAATGGATCATGACTACATGAAGAAAGGTGCAAAAGAGTTGTTGCTAGAAAAACTCCTGTTAAAAAATGTTAGCCAACAGCAAGTGAATGAAGTGAAAATATCAACCCTTGCACAAAATGCATCTAAGGATTGGCACTTGTTTAGAAGTGTCAGAATCACAGCTAGCATTTTTCATGCTGTTTGCCACAGCAAAGGCAGTACAAGGCAGGTATTGGCCAACAATATTTTGTGTCCCAAAAAATTTAATACACGAGCCACAACTCACGGTAAAGTGCATGAGCCTGACGCTCTAAAGAAATATGAAGCATTTCTCAGTGCAAGAATAGACAGATATGGTTTGTGTATCTCACTCACACATCCATTCCTTGCAGCATCACCTGACGGATTACTGCAAAGTGAGACAGTAATAGAGGTGAAGTGTCCTTTTGTATGTAGGTACGGTGTTATTACACCAATCACTGTGCCTTATCTTTATGAGTGCAACGGTTCATTACATTTAAAAAAGAAACATCAGTACTATACACAAATTCAGGGGCAGTTGTTTTGCACTAATCGAAAATTTTGTAATTTGGTTGTTTACACATTCATTGATATGAAAGTAATATACATTGAAAGAGATGAAGAATTCATTAATGAAATGGTTTTAAATTTAACCTCATTTTACAATGAATGTCTACAACCATCCATTTATAATAAATACTTATATAAATACTATGATACAGTAATAAAACCAAATAAATAAATTATACATAATGTTTTATTTCCTTCCAGATATTACATAATACATTCTCTAAAATTGCAACACATTAGACAAACAAAAAATATTTTTGATGCAAGGGGCACAAAATTGTGGTGTAATTCTTCTCTTAAAATGTTGTATGTTTTTGTTAATCCTATCAAACGTTCAATATGAACGCGCTGGCTCGCCAACTTTCTGTCTTTCAGTAATTTCAAGCCAGGGATTTGAGCCCTCCCTTTTAAAAACGTAGGAATATTTAAAGATATATCTTTTCCAATAAACATATCCTGAATATTGTATCCTCTGTCTGCAAGAATACTGTCCCCAGGCTCACAATTCTTTAATAAATCACTTCTTTCCACTGTTTGTCTGTCACTAATAGAACCAGCATATGCAGGTGAGCAATAGGACAGCAAACCTCCAGGTGTAGCTCCAACTAATACCTTTAATGTATTGCTATGCTTGTAACTGCTCCATGAAGCTTGTTGAGATACTGGGTTTCCAGGTTTTTGAATCTTTATCTCAGTCCCATCTATAATTACCCTAGTATTCTTATCATATTGTTTAAAATTATCAGGCATATAATAATGCACCAAGTCCTTATCAGGCCAAATATTCAATTTTCTCCAAAGTTGGTCCATAAAATTGATCCATGTAATAAATATATTAAACACTGTTGTTGGACTAGTTTCAAAAAATTGTGCAAGTTCAAAATTGCATTTATTTTGTCTTATCTTCATCATTGTCATGAAAAACTGATCTTCTGTACTAATATTTTGCACAGAACTTCCATAATATTTTATTAGGTGGGCCATCGGACTTAATGTTGAAAATACAAAATAGAACTTTTGATATGTTTCAAAACCTGTATAGAAAGCTATGACACTGTCATTGTCTTTATACTTCTGTATAGATCCATAAATGTTTACAAAGTTCACTTGAGTACTCTTTGATTCAGATCTAACATTAAGTTGGTCTTTTTCTGGCTCTGACACTGTGCTGTGCGTTATTTCTATTTCACTACCCACTGTGGTTTGCTCATCTTTATATTGCACTTCATAACTATCAAGGGTTTGATTACAGCTAGGCCCAGGTTCTTGATCACCATAATATAATGTCTCAAAACTAAGCTTTTTCTTACTTCTCTGTATCAGTCTATTCGATCTGTCTTCAGCTAATGAGTTGACCGGTCTGACTTTTGTAAATGAAAAAATAGAAGGTACAGCAGTCTTTTTCAGTACTTTGTGGAGAGATTCGTCACCTTATCAGACAAAAAGGTATAATATATTAGTTAAGTGAGAAACATTAACATTTGACACTGATGCATTTTATCTTGCGGCCGCCCTGGCATTACCTCTTGCTTCTCCGTAGATAAAATGCATTTCGGCATACTCCCGTGGCGTGTACTCGTAACGAGGCATCGTACTACTGCACACACGTACAACCTCACACAAACGATTGTTTTCGAAGTCAGTAGGTTTGCCAAGTCATTCGTCCAAAACACAAACAGTTCCAAATCGTTAGGCAAAGCAAAGTCCAAATACACAGCACAAGTTTAATTTTCAGGAACACAATAGTTAGGCACAGCGGGAGCGAAAGTAGTCTGACGTACGTATCAACTCGAAGAGAGATTCGTGTCAACTAAACAAATAAAATCATGCAACAATGAAGCCCTGTATGAGTGAAGGGTGAAGGAAAAAAAAATACCTGCACAAAGACACCGATTTACCAATAATACAAAACCGGCGCTATCTATCCCTTTCACACTGAGTGAGGTGCAACTCCGCAGGTAGCGGTCCCAAATTCCGAACAGATGACGTCATCGGCTCGGAATTACGCTACACGCTTAACCACATGCTTAGATTACAAGCATAAGCCATTACGAGAAAGAAAAGTTAGATTGTACCTACCATTTTAATTTCTGTTCTGTCTTCTTCATCACATTCATAGCAATATCTTTGTAACCGCAAGGAATAGACGTAAGTTTTATACCAATTTGCAAACCTTAGTAATTTTACAAGTTTTTAACCCTACAACTACAACATCCAAATTTAATTAAATGAACCACAACATGGGTCATGGGTGACCCCAAAATAAAAAAAATGATTACTTACAAAATATTAAACATTAATAAATTTAAACAATTATTACAAGGTTTTTTGAATATTAATGGAATGCTTAAGGGGAAAAAAATAGTACAAATCTGAAAATCTAGATACATTGGTGACAAATAGGTAACCTGTGTTGTGCACATATATTTTTGGAGCACTTAACACATTTCTCTCTGCCCTTCCTATCTTTGGCTCTAGTGCATAAATAGCAGCGGGAACTTGAAGTTGATCGAGCTTGGGCTACCTGAGCACTGTTTTCTTCATCTACTCCCAAAACATGAAGCATTGTCACTTTAAGAGATTGGGGCAAATTTTTGACCTCATCAAGGCGGCGTTTCACGTAGGGCTGAACTAATTGAAGGCTTAGGTTTCTTAGAAAGTAGTTCCTTTTCAGCTTACTCCTGCGAATGTTTGCCTTGAGTATTACATATGAATTTATACCTCCAGCATCAAGCATGCCGTAGAAAAATCTTAGCGGCCACCTTCGTGTTTTTCTTGCTGTTGTCTTAGAATGACTTAATTGGTCAAACGTGTCAACGCCGCCTTTCGTGGCGTTATAATCCAGTATTATTGCAGGTTTTTGTGTATTAGGGTCAATTTCACCAAGTAAACGTGAAATCACACAACAGTTAATCACAAAAAAATAGTTTCTATAACCACAACACGGGTCGCGGGCGACCCCAAACTGCAATATCTCCGAACCTAATGAGCGTGCGCACCCCGCCATGCGTCACGGGCTACTGCTTACCAATTACGGAAGGTACCTAGACGCACAGTGTTGTAGGTGCAAAACTCGCTAAATAAAAATAAAAATACGTGTGCGTGGGGTCACCCATGACCCAATGTTGTGGTTCTAGGGTTAAAATAATGGTACACTTTGGTGTCATACATTTTTTTTACAGGAGATTTTTTACAATTCTGGTCTTTTCATCGTTTCTAAGGCAAATAAAATGTTATTTAAAAAAATGGTATCTTATAACAGTAGTAAACTATTCAGAAATGTTTGACAAAAATCACACCTAAATATGATACCATTTGCAGCAACAGCATTAAGAACACTGAATGCTGGTAAAGAAAATAGTAAAAATCGAAAAAAAAAAATATCTTGGTTAACTTATCGGTTTTTTTTTACTGTTCAAATTAGTTGTTGGAAATGAGGTAAGCTACCTACCCGTTACGTTTGATCCATTATTTACGGGACACCCTGTATATCTACAAACCTACTGGTTTGAAGCATTTGACGGAGCTCAGCGGTTTGCACTTGGACATTACTGCAATCTTGATGAACTTCAGTAACCTGAAGTGTCTGTGATACATCGCAATGTAACAGATTTTCAAAGTTTGGAACGACGTCTCGGTACAGGTTGTTATTAGTTAATAGCCATTGTAGAGCAGTTTTCACTCTTTCAATGTCTATACTAAACTGTCTTTGTTGTTGCAAGTTATCCCTAGATTCTACAACAATAACCAAGCCTGCACTAGTAAGTGGTAGCGGTAATTGCTCAGCAATTTCGACGACGTCCATAGCAAACAAAACCACTTGTCCTTTACACCACTTTTGGCTGAACTTATTTAAGTAAACGTTGCTCTACATCTGACAAACATGCTAGTTCTGCTGGTATAGGTGTGACGTCTATTTTGTTCCAATACGCTTGGGAAGGCACTTTACGTTTTCTCAGATTGGTAGAGCATCGAGAACATGTCACGATTTTATTAGTTTCTACTAATTCGTTAGGTAGTAAATCTTGTCGACATGAAGTTGCCAAATTACATCTTTGCTTGGGGTACAATAATTTTCTACAGATACTGCATGATACATCTGCAAAAACGTTTATGGCCGATAGAAAATTATCTTCCCCAATAAACCGATTTCTGCGTCGGGTCTCACGCATGCTCTCCAAGCGATTTTGTCTCCGCTCCTCATTTTCAACTCTCAATGTTTCACTATTACGCTCTCTCATTGCAGTGAGTCTTTGAGTGCGTTGATGGGGAGGTTCAGTTCTATTGCGTTCATTGACAACATCGAGACGATGTTCGCGTTGTTCGGGAGTCTCATTAGCCAATCGTCTTTGTATAATATCTAAACGCTGTTCAGTCTGCTCGGGAGTTTCATTAGACAATCGGCTTCGAATTACATCTAAATGATGTTCACGTTGATCGGGAGTCTCATTAGCCAATCGGCTCCGTACAACATCTAGACGATGTTCACATTGTTCGGGAGTCTCATTAGCCAATCGGCTCCGTATAATATCTAAACGATGTTCACGTTGATCGGGAGTCTCGTTAGCCAATCGGTTACGTATAATATTTAAACGATGCTCATTTTGCTCTGCAGTCTCATTAGCTAATCGACTTCGTATAATATCTAGACGATGCTCGCGCTGTTCAGTGGACTCGCCATTCAAACGTTCATGTATCCGATTGAGTCGACGGATTTGATCACTTTGCGACTCTTGTGACAATCGAGAACGCATGTAATTTCTCATCCGAGATAATCTGATATTACTTGCCAATGGTAATTCTTCGGAACGAGATACAGCATTTCGATTGCTATTCTTGGATAGACGTTCCTTAGTTTTGTTAATAGATTCCTTATTTCTATTTTCCCTCATGCGGGCTGCACTTTTGGTCGGTCTACCCATGGTGCTACTTAAAAATAATTACTTAAGTTACATTAAGTTAGTAGTTAACTTACTACATACGTACCTACGATAATTTATACAAAAAATGGAAAATTATACAAACTTTTTAACAAAAAAAAAAAAACCGACTTCCATAAATACAAACGCCCCACTAAAAAAACTAAAAAGAGAAAAAATAAACTACTATTTATCTATTTCAGAATTTATATTAGATGTTGTTAATTATAACCCTGTGTGTATATTACTAAGTATTATTGTTCTCTTTATTTTTGGCTTGGCACCGACTTCAAACAGATCAGTAGGTGCCTAGCACACATCATTATAAAAATATTATAATTAAATTTATAGCTAATTAGGTTTAGACAAGAATGGTCACATTGTAATTTTGTAAATAAATCATTATAGGTTGTTTGTAAATACATAATATCTTGTTTGTTAAATAAAATAATATTGTAAGTTGATTTAGAATTGGTAGGTAATAAGTTTTTTATTGAATTCGTTTGAAAAATACGTGCATTTTTGTTTTCTGAAATAGATAAATAATAGTTTATTTTTCTCTTTTTAGTGGTTTTAGGTGGGGCGTTTGTATTTTTGGAAGTCGGTTTTTTTTATAAAATATTAACATAAATACATACCGAGCATGGCAAAATTCTCTCTGCTACAACAGCTCTTATACTTGCTTCTCTTTCTGTGTTGCTCGATAATGTATGGACACTTGACTGATACAAAGATCTGCCACAGTGAACACATAATTTCCTATGCCCTACAGTATTGGTAGATGATCCTGGTGTTTCAATTGATTGATGTAGTAGCAACCAACAAGCATGACACACAACATCATCCCTTGGTATCTGTAAAATAAACAAAAAAACAAATGATTATTGTTACAGTTTTTATTACTAGCTCAATTCCTGTTTTTTCTTTTATTATGGTTGTAACATAAAGCTATCGCATTGTAGATGTTGGTAACTTCCTTCATTATGAGCATTTTGTTGCTGGATCAGTTGTTGAATCTCTTCAGTCTCAGTTTCTAACGAGTATCGTCGCATCCGAAAAGCATGTACTCCACAATTGATGCAGTGAATTGGTTTGTAAATAAGAGGTTCAGATAAATCCAGGTATGCAGGTTCAGATGTTCGGTTGGGCGAGCAGGATCCGCGAGTAATACAGGATCGGGTTTAGTTTCAATAGCCAAGGTAATCGTTAGAAGTACGAAAATCGGAATCCAGAAACAGCAATAAACAACACAAAACTCATAAAACTCGTAAGACAGAAGGCGGGAGAAGTAAAACTTTTTGACAGTAAGCAATGACATTGACAACTACAAGATCAAGTGTTGCCAGTACTGTAAAGACAGTAAAGATCTCAATTTATTTTGAAAATCGATACTTAACTGTTTTGATTATCGAATTGAATTATTACATTATTATAATAAATATGTTAATTCATAGAATTATACATATATTCAAAACTATAAGTAAACAATATTTAATGTTATAAGAATTACGAGTTATAACTTATGTAAGTAATACATTCATTTACGTAGCTTCATAATTATATTAATGGAATCGATTTGAAAGTGCAATTTCGAATTGATATTATTTTATTTTGGTATTGGCAACATTTCTAATTGAAATGGTTGTTAGGAAACGTGCTGATTAGTTAAATAACTATTTAAAATGACTTTTAAACGGTGTACTTCCACAGATTTTTATAGTGTATAATTCTTATTATTTTATACTATGAATTATCATTAATATGGAAAGTTTGTCGGTCGCTACATGATTCGAGCCGAATCTTGGCAATGCCCTTTGTGTTTGTTCCTCGTATTTATGTTGTGGATATCACTGTATTTTTTAAACAAATTAATATTTTTGTGTGCGTACAAAAGGTTTTCATATATAAACTGAGAGGGCACAGTAAGAATATTAATCTCTTTAAATTTTTCTCTGAGGGAGTATCTGGGACTTAGTTTATAAATTAAACGAATTGCCCTTTTTTGTAAAACAAATATTGTTTGAATATCGGCGGCATTGCCCCACAAGAGAATACCGTACGACATCACGCTATGGAAATAACTAAAGTAAACTAAACGGGCTGTCTCTAAATCGGTTAAATCACGAATTTTTCTAACGGCAAATGCTGCAGAGCCCTGTCTATGTGCGGGCCCCACTGAAGCTTTGCATCCAAAGTTATGCCTAAGAACACTGTGCTTTCCGGTTGCAACTCTTCATCCTTAATTAGAACAGCAGTTTAAACTTGTCTTACATGGGGTATCGTAAACTTAATACATTTAGTTTTTTTCCCAGATTATTAACATTAAACCAATTAACGAACATTTTAATATTATCTAGATGACCCCGGCGAACTTTGTCCCGCTAGGATGGGAAATCATCAAATGACTTCTCCCACTCTGGGCGGAGCGGGAGGGAGTGTCAGACTTACTGACTAAAACCCATCCATGTTCCTTCCTCGCCTTTTACGTTCCGGGGCCGCGGTATCTCTTTCGAACAGTCCCGCAACCCCAGCAGGCTTCGGCCCTTGCGGGCCCCTCTCTTTATGCTGACATCTCTTTGAGGCGCGCGTGGAACACGAACGCGCCGTCGACACGGCCTGTCGTCACTAGACAGACGAACGGCTAGCTAGCCCATAGCTAACCGTCCACAGGCCCGCATCTACGGTGGCCAGTAGCCACCACGTGGCCCCCGACGCCCGGTGCGTCTCCCGCGGCGGCCGGGAAGAGAGGATCTCTCCCTCTCTCGTTCCGCCACCTCCTTCGCTAGCATGACTGCTTCGCAGAAGGAGGTGACGGCTTCCCATTCCGTCTCGCTCCGGACCATGGATTGAACCAGGGCCGGACGCGAGAGGTCGCCGCCGCCGATCGCCGCTACGAGGACACGGCGGTGCTCCGCCCACGCAGGGCAGACCTCCACCGTGTGCTCCACCGTGTCCGGGCGTTTCCTCCCGCCCGATTCGGTGCAGGTACCTCCCGAAACATCCGTGTCCGGTGAGGACCTGCGTCAGGCGGAAGGTGAGGACGCCGTGGCGCCTCTCCAGCCACTCCTCAAAGAGGGGACTTACCACCACTATCGTGGCGTGCCCTAACTTTGTTCCGCCTTAGAAGCAATAAATGAGCAGATTTTGGGATTTCATTAAATTAATTTTTTTATTAGGATAATAAATATAAATTTTACATAACTTTGATTCAAAAGTAAATAAACAAATAGCGATTGTTTTAAGCCAAAAAAAATAGATTTTGTTAATGACTATATCGTGGGATGACAAGTAAAACTCATTATTTGCATTTGTAGTTATTTAGAGATAATGAGGTTTTAAACTTATTTTGTTATTAAAAATCAGTTTTTAATTATAGATCTTTGAATTTGTGGTGAGTATTAGAATAACGGATATCTTACAAAACCTTAAATAAATTTTATTAAAAAAAGTTATATTTATACTTGTATGATCATACCTATAAAATAAAGTGCCAGGAAACTCTTTCTCAACTTTAATGCATTTAATTTTTAGCCAAGATACCTTATTACCCTCTTTATCTTTATTTCGATTTTTAATTGTAGATGCAGCCAATTCCTGTAGGTTATAAAAATCTTTGTAAGTTAAAACATGTACTTTATATTTATCATTGCTCTTTTTTTTACCTCTTTTTCTCCTAGCAGATTTAAAAATCTCAACCCAATTGTTCATGCAGAAGGCACTTTTGTGTTTCTTCGCTGCTTCTATAGCTGAGTGTGATATATAAATGCAATTATGTGTCTGATATTTAAAATAAATACTTGATATGCCTATAAATGTAACTATCTGTTTATAATTTGTATTCAATTGTTAGAATAAGTCAATGAAACTTATGTTCTTGTTATTATTGTGTCCAATATTTAAAAACAATACTTGATGTACATATAAAAATAATTATTATCAGTCTAAATACTTATTAATCAACTGTTAACATGAATTTATCAATTTACTAAAGAATCTTTATAAGAAACGTATTTTTCTATAAGTAAAACACTGATTTGAATCAACCGACGCTTGTGAATCATACTTGTTTGTTAACGGGTATAAAAGAGCGGAGACTCGGCGGAGTAGGGCAGGGATTAGCTTGTGAACACGCATGCGTGACGCCGCGACGCATACGTGACCCAGAACCGCGATCCGCGACACCGCCGTACTCCACACGACCTCTATAGCGCACCTGCGCTGTGATTGGCCGAGCGCCGTAAAAAATCACACCGGTCGAGGGTAGGCGCGCAAACCGAGTTCACCGTCTACCGCCCGAGCCACTCATATTGAAGAACAAAGGAAAAAAAACCCGTCGCCAACGGTCACTCACTGCGACGGAATATTCCACTCGACTCCCGATGGCTGCAACACCTCGTCCATCGTGAGGCTGCGGATGTTTCACACCTAGCTGCGTTCCTACAAAATGAGCAATCAAATGGGGGACCGGTCGGCGTCGCTCCCGAATATCGGGGGCTCGCCGCCCGGTGCCCAACCGCACACCGCCGCCACTACGGGAGCTGCCCAGCGCACCCCGTCACCACCCTTCTCCACCCCGCTGTCGCAGGCGCCGACAGCGAGCCAGGTACTGCCGATTCCGCGTCAACCCGCCGTTCCCGTTAGGCCACCCGCTTTTAGGCCCGTCCCAACACAGGCCTCGGGCCCTGTGGGATCGAACCGCGCCCATCCGCGAACTACTACAGGCACCGCAGCCGTACAATCAAACTCGCAAGGCGCGCGCGCGACGGCCTCGCCCGTCCCACGCTCGGCGCCCGCGCCCCACGCTCGACATGCGACCGCCGCGGTCCGTCCCGCACCACCCGCGATCACCTCCGCGCACTCCGGAGCGCGCTCGACCGTCACCGCGCGCTCTGCGCCCGCTACGGGCCGTGCCGCGCGCAATGCTTCGCCCGTCCCACACCGCTTGCTGGCAGGCCCAGCCGCCGCATCAACGTGTGGACAGGACGTGCCAATGTCGCCGCCGCCACCGAGAACCTCTGCCCGGGACTCACCAGCTGCACTCTCTCCGAGCTTGTCGAGAGAAGGAAGCGACCTCTCGACGGCATCCTACGACCAACCTGCGGAGCTCCTGGAAACTGAGGTTAGTCATAAGTACACAGACATAGATTACGATTCCGGTAGTGACATGTGTACAGAGGAGGCATTGGCCCTCGGACAGGACTACCATACAGAGGCTAGGGCCCAGCGCCGGCCTCGAAGCTCTGACGGCGAGGCCGCGGAAGAGGCCAAGCGCCCCTGCCCCGACTCCCCGCTCCCGCAGCGCGACGCGCGCGGTCGAGCGGGAGCCGGTTCGCCGACGTTCGCTGAAGCGACCCGCCGTCCCACTACTGGACTAGAAGATACCACCGGACTTACGACACCCGCCGCAGCCCCCGCACAAGGCGCTAGCGCAAACACAAACACTGCCGTCAAGAGCGGCAAGGAGAAACGGCCACGCTACCCTCCGCTTATCGTGGAGAAGCTACCCAACTGGGCCGCCCACTTTAGGCAACTAAGTATAAAGCTGGGTCATCCACCCAACGCTCGGCCTTTCCAGGGGGGATTTAGGTTCCTCCCGGAGAGCGAGAACGAGTACAGGATGACTCAGAGTTATCTTACCGAGCTGGAAAAGTCGGACGGCATCAGTTGGTTCGCCTATTCACTAAGAGCGGAGCGCAGCCTAAAGGTGGCCATAAGAGGGCTGCCGGCGGACACAGCCCCTGAGGATATTATGGAGGAGCTCAGCCTGCTGGGCTACGAACCGGAATATGTGCGCAACATTAATGCGCGAGGCGGACGACCCGGTTGTTTATTCCACGCAGTGCTGAGGAGGCAGACCGACATCCGGAGAATCTACGACACCACCACCCTCATGTGTATGCGAGGGGTGCGTGTCGAGGCATGGAGGAGTAAACGTGGGCCTGCGCAGTGCCACCGGTGCCAGAAGTTTCGACACAGCTCGCACCAGTGCCACCGCCCGCTCGCCTGCGTGAAGTGCGGCGAGGAACACGCCGCGCGTGATTGCCCGCGCCCTAGGGAGGAACCGGCCACCTGCGCTAACTGTGCGGGCGATCACCCGGCCTGCAGCACAAGATGCCCGGTACTGAAGAAGGAGGCGCTGAACAAGAGAGCGGGCACTGTCGCCATCACCTCAAGCCAGCGCCGGCCCCGCACCGACAACAATGTGGACGACCATGAGGCCCCCAGCGCATCGTTGATGGCGGCAGCCAACGGGCCCACAAACAAGGATGTCACTGCCTCGAGGCGGAGGAGAAGGAGACGCGGAGGTAAGAAGAGGGTTAAAGCTCCCCAACCACCCGCGTCAACAACAACAACAGCTCAACAACAAAAGGAAACGGGCACTGCCCCTGCCGAAAAACAGGCCGCAAACTCGCACCTAGCCGCCTCAAACACTACGATGGATGAAAACATTGCCGCCAATATTTTGACAGGCGCCAAAACTGCAGGCGCCTTGAAATTTAAAAAGGGGAAGCGGGTGGACAAGCCTACCCCATCCTCAGACGTGGCCTCAACACATACACAACTGGTGAAGACAACAGGACCGCAGCCACAACAACAACAACAACAAAGCCAACAAATACAAAATACCGCTACCGGCGCCTGCAGGCAACAGTGGCGCCATCTAGTTCCTAGCAACCGTCAACTGCAACAACAACAAACCTATAACGGAGGAAATAAAGAGTTTACGGCCTGTGCCATCAAATTGCTGATGGATTTGATCCAAGCTATAAGGCAGGGACAGGACGCGGGCACGGTAATCCTCGACGGGCTAGCCGAGCTACTAAGATTGTACAATGGCTAGCTCGTTGAGAATACTACACTGGAACGCCCGCGGCCTTAGGAACAAGGTCGCCCCCCTCCGCCTCCTCCTCAAGGACCAGAGGATCGACGTGGCGCTCATCTGTGAAACGCTCCTGGGACCTGCGGACCGGATCAGGTTCCCGGGGTACATCACCTACAGGAGGGACGAAAAGTCTCCGCTCGGCAACATCTACCGCGGGCTGGCGGTGCTGGTCAGCCGGAGGATCGTCCATCAGCCGCTCCCAGAGGTCACCCCAACGACCTTCAAGGCGTTGGGAGTTCAACTCCATGTCGCCGGCAAGGACTTGAACATTTACGCAGCCTACAGACCACCGAACACGGACTTCAGCCTGCAAGAGCTAAGAAGCGTCCTACAGTCGCCGAACCCGACACTCCTTGCCGGCGACTTCAACATCAAACATCCGGCTTGGAATAGCCGGACACAGCATACCTGGGGCGGACGACTCCTCACGGACGCAGAGGCCCACGGCTACACGGTGTCCGGCCCTGACACACCAACGCACTACCCCGACAACCAGGCGCACTCCCCGGACGTGCTGGACATCGTGATCCACCAGGGCCTCGGTTGCCAGCTCACCCAACAAGTGATCGACGACGAGTTACAATCGGATCATCAGCCTGTACTCGTCGTCCTATCAGAGATGCCGACGAGACTTTCGCCTCCCGCGCCACGTCGAATAACTGACTGGGACGTATACAAGGACAAACTGGAGACCACCACACCCACTTGGCCCGTAGAGACCGCCGCCGACGTTGAGAAACTAGCGGAGGAGCTCACCGCCTGCATCCAGCGCGCCTTAGAAGAGGCGACAACCACAGTGCCGACGCCGCCGGGGGGGATTGTTTACAAGCCCCTCCCCGCCCACATCAAGCAACTCGTCGCCCAAAGAAGGCGCCTACGCAGGCGGTGGCAGGACACAGGATGCCCCACGGTAAAACGTGACCTCAACCGTCTGGCGGAGAAGGTCAGGGTCAAGCTGCAGGAGTTCAACGCCGCGGGCTGGGAGGAACGAATCGACGCGGCCGAGGGTGACTGGCCGTCGATCCACAAGCTGTGCAGGACGCTTACGAACACCCCAGCCCCGGTGCGCCCATTGCGCCACAGCGACGGGACGCTCAGGTACGTTGCAGCAGACCGAGCCGAAATATTCGCGGAGCACCTGGAGCGTCAGTTCCAGCCGAACCCGACTACCAACACAGAGCACGTCGCAGCAGTCGAGAGGCACCTTGGGGAGTACTTTGCCTCGCCGATAGCTCCAGAAGAGGATCCAGTCTTCTTCTCGCCGTGCGCTGTGAGACGCGCCATCCTCCGGACGAAGCCGAGAAAGGCCCCAGGAGCTGACGGGATCACAAACGCAGCGCTGCGCCAGTTGCCGTACCGCACCGTCGCGGCACTCGCGCGCCTGTTCACAGGGATCCTGCGCACCGGGGTATTCCCGGCTGCGTGGAAAGAGGGGCGCGTCATTCTACTACCGAAGCCACACAAGGACATCCAGAAGCCTGGAAGCTATCGGCCCATCACACTCCTCTCCTGCATCTCCAAGGTGTTTGAGCAACTCCTGCTGCGACACCTACAGAAACACGTGCAGCCGCGCGAGGAACAGTTCGGGTTCCGATCCGAGCATTCTACGACGCTCCAGCTGTCGAGGGTGCTGCACCTGCTCACGTCGGCTGTGAACAAGAAGGAGCGAGCAGTTGCAGCATTCTTGGATATGGAGAAAGCCTTCGACAAAGTATGGCATGACGGTCTGCTGTACAAGCTGTCTATGACAGAAGCGCCCCGTCGCTTGATACGAGTGGTCTCCTCGTTCCTACAGGACAGGACTTTCAGGGTGGTGGTTGACGGAGCGCTATCGTGCGCCCGCCCCATCGCGGCTGGAGTGCCCCAGGGAAGCTGCGTCTCCCCATGGTGCTACTCCTGCTTCACCGACGACATCCCCACGACTCCGGACACCACGCTCGCGCTGTACGCCGATGATGCCGCGTACATCGCCACCTCACTCAACATGCAACACGCGGCAGTCAAGCTGCAGCGCGTGCTCGAGCTGCTGCCAGAATGGCTTTCCAAATGGAGGTTGTCGGTGAATGTGGGAAAGACGCAGGCACTGACTGTGGGCGGCTACAAACAGCCACCACCCTTGAAACTGCAAGGCGCCGACGTCAAGTGGCTCCACCAGGCCAAATACCTAGGAGTCACCATCGACAGTCGGCTCACCATGGCGCCACACGTCCGCACTGTCGTCGCGAAGAGCAGGAGCGCCCGCTTCCTGCTGCACCCAGTGCTCTCATCCCGCCTCCCGCTGCGTGCCAAGCTGGGCGTGTACAAAGCGTACATTCGTCCACTCCTCACATACGCCGCCCCAGCCTGGCTCGCCCTCACGAGCGAGAAAGCCAGGAAGGACTTGGAAAAACAACAAAACATGACGCTGAGGAAAATCGTTGCAGCTCCACGCTACGTGAGGAACAGCGTCGTCAAGCGGGACCTCAACATCGAGAGCCTGGAGGACTTCTGCGGTCGCCTCGCGTCCAACATGTTTACGCGAGCCGACGCCTCTGCCTGGCCGCATATCAAGGAGATAGCGCCATGGCACACACGGCCGCCCGACGCGGGGCGCCCCCCGCGACGTTTACCGCGGGATTTAGTAGCGGACGTGAAGGACGCCACCCCACCGGATTGACCCCTGAGCGTGTCGTTTTTATTTATGTATTTATTACAAGCGACACACTCACCAAAAAGACTCCACACACACTACACACACTTGGTGAAACGTCGTGTTCTAAGTTAATATAGGCACGACGTCCACCCCCCACCTCATACCCGCACGACTCCACACTCGATTGCACTCACGCGTTACATAGCGGCGCGGGCGCGCTATGTACTCGCAAACATGGACGGTGTTACTATAACACAATACCGTCCACACATACATACATGGCCCCTTAGCCCGGAGCGCATCGGCCAGCTTCGATAACGCTGTGGGCGGGGGCCCCTCTCCTGGTAGGGGGCAGCCCCAGCCGCCTCTGGCTGGTCATCACCCGCTAGGCTTCTCCCGGGGCACCGGGAGTTCCACCTGGCGGTGACAGACCGCCGAGGCGGCGTGAAGATACGGTTAACACCGTGGCGCCCTCTACCCACACTATGCGACACTAACCCACAGGCGAGCGGCGTTAGTGCGCTCGCCACCGGCCGAGGCCTATATCGGCCAACCCAAGGACGGCGCCCGTATGTTTACGGGCGTAATCGATCCCGCGGGACCAAGGGCAATGCCCATAACCCGCCTGCCGCACCCCCCTGCGGGGGTGCAGCGAACTCTCACGAGTAGGGCAGTTGCTCTTCGGTTTTCAAGGCGTTAACATCTAAGGTATGATATTACTCTGATTATTTTTGAATTATTGTTGATAATATTTTATTGTGAATTATGCTACTAAGATATGATGCAATGTTATTATGATGTTCTGTATTTATTAAATTCGTCACATAATAACCTCCTATTGTTCATGGTGATTATTATTTATGAAAAGTGTAGACTACTACTGTAAGTAGTTAATTGTATTTGCAATAGTAATAAATAAATATGGTATTATGGATTTAATCATATTATTTATATTCCCCTTAATACCAAATAACGAAGATTAGTCCTTACATACATCTAGTACATATCAACACATACAACATGTCCCAAAATTCAACGATAAGCCAGCACCGGAGGATAGACCTGCCCATGACTACTCGGGGAAAAAAAGAAATAAAATATATATCTCTTTTTTTTTGAAGTTATAAAAAAAAAGAAGAAATTCTTAAAAAAGTGAGACCTTTTATGATATTTTTCACTACCATGACCACACTTTTTTAAATATTTCTGTTATTTTTTTTTATAGGCAACCTGAATAGCACTGCTATCTACCACAATTCTTAAAAAATCCAGAATACCTCTAGTTTTTTCACGTAAATTAATGAAACTTAATTTATTCCCTAAATTTTTTGAAGATTTTTACTTTTAATCAACTTTAACTCATCGTGGTGTAAAAAAAAAGTATGAACACTACTATGGCAAGTTTTTTTATAAATTGACGCAACTAATCAAGATTCCAAAATGGTATAATACTCTAGGAAAATCAACCACAAAAAAATAATATCCATACTAGTTCAAAACAAGAACCAAATTCCTTAAATTATAGTTGACAGTAATCACTTTCACTGCGTGCCCAAAATGGGTTCTTGTTACAATTTCTAGGAATTTGAGTGGGGCATACATACCTTAGAAGTTAGAGAGAGATAGATAGATAGAGATATTTACGTTAAAAAGAGACAACAACAGGGCAGGTAGTGGGTTCTTGTTACAATTTCTAGGAATTTGAATGGGGCATACATACCTTAGAAGTTAGAGAGAGATAGATAGACAGAGATATTTACGTTAAAAAGAGACAACAACAGGGCAGGTAGAGAAGCTGTTATTATTCTCAGAGCAAGTCAGTTCAGTACGGAGAGCCACGTCAGTTGAATACGGAACGGTGCGCAGTAAACAAAGGAGCAGAGCGTACTGAACTGACTTGCTCTGAGAATAATAACAGCTTCTCTACCTGCCCTGTTGTTGTCTCTTTTTAACGTAAATATCTCTGTCTATCTATCTCTCTCTAACTTCTAAGGTATGTATGCCCCATTCAAATTCCTAGAAATTGTAACAAGAACCCACTACCTGCCCTGTTGTTGTCTCTTTTTAACGTAAATATCTCTATCTATCTATCTCTCTCTAACTTCTAAGGTATGTATGCCCCACTCAAATTCCTAGAAATTGTAACAAGAACCCATTTTGGGCACGCAGTGAAAGTGATTACTGTCAACTATAATTTAAGGAATTTGGTTCTTGTTTTGAACTAGTATGGATATTATTTTTTTATGGTTGATTTTCCTAGAGTATTATACCATTTTGGAATCTTGATTAGTTGCGTCAATTTATAAAAAAACTTGCCATAGTAGTGTTCATACTTTTTTTTACACCACGATGAGTTAAAGTTGATTAAAAGTAAAAATCTTCAAAAAATTTAGGGAATAAATTAAGTTTCATTAATTTACGTGAAAAAACTAGAGGTATTCTGGATTTTTTAAGAATTGTGGTAGATAGCAGTGCTATTCAGGTTGCCTATAAAAAAAAATAACAGAAATATTTAAAAAAGTGTGGTCATGGTAGTGAAAAATATCATAAAAGGTCTCACTTTTTTAAGAATTTCTTCTTTTTTTATAACTTCAAAAAAAAAGAGATATATATTTTTTTTCTTTTTTTCCCCGAGTAGTCATGGGCAGGTCTATCCTCCGGTGCTGGCTTATCGTTGAATTTTGGGACATGTTGTATATACAAAATTTCTAACAAGTGCATAGAGTCACACTCCATGTACGTATGACCAGACTCCAAAAACTTGAGTTCTATCTTCGTCAAATGTTCAATATTTGGAACAGCATAAAGCAACATAGCCGCTACTTGCTGATTTCTATTCTGCCCCCCACAGGTATCACAAAATAATGAGATTTCAGATACTGTAGAGGGCAAGTTTTTTAGAAAATTGTACAGTATTGATCCTATCTCACTACTTCCACGTTTTCCATGAAGTTCATTCCATGTATAGCAGTGAGCTTCTTTCCCATCTCCAACGTAAATTGTTAAATTATAAACACAGATTTTTCGTGAGTAATAGAATAAAGAAACGTTCGAGGAGGGTATTTGCAGCACACTCTGTAAGTCAAATGTGCAAGTAACAAATGAAGCATCCTCTTGACATCTTAATTTGTCTTGGGCCTTAGCTTCATTACATTGACCTTTTCTTATTAAATGTAAACAATATTCCACTTCAAGGTTTTTTTTCTCATCAGAAGATGCATTTTCATATTTAGAGCATAAGGCACAAAGGTCTTTTTTTGGCTTGAAGAAAGAAAAATTATAATTATTACAAAATATCCTTCTGTATGTTTTTTCACTGACAGGATTAGCAATATTGTTGTCAGTACAGAAATCATTTTTATATAAATCAAACGTCTTAGAAATAGACAATGTAGAATCCAGATATAATTTTTTTGTAGAGTTTCTTGAATAGTGGGATTCCATGACGGGGAAGCTCTCAATGTGTCTTTTTACCATAGCCATACTATCTTCACTAGTTTTATTGCCAGGAGGTTTGCATCCTCTCTTATCTGTACGATCATAAACAGCAAAAGCATTACAACCTTTAATGGCTGTATTGATAGGCCCATTCGAAATGCACAGAGTTTTTTCAAAAAAAATTGCACAAACTATGTTTACCCTTAGAATTTTCTAAATAGTAAGATTTAGATACAGAACGTGCTTTATCACTATCAGCAGCTACTTTACGGCGCTTTGGCTCATCCATCTTTACACATTTCAGAATGAAATCCTTCTGTCGCTGATAATTAGCAAGTCCCCAATAAGTTTTACAAATTTCATTCCTTTCTTGTTCTGAAAAGTTATTATTGCATTTATATGTACAATTTGTACAATCAACAGCTTTGGGGGCTTTAGCCGAACACTGTTTTTTCTTATTTTTATAAGGCAAGCACTTAGATCTCTGAAACTTTGTGACATTTTGTTTCCAAGACTGTGGATCGCTTTTTCTACATCTAGTTAATTTTTTTTCATTATCTTGGGCAATCTCATAATCTGAAAAATCTGATATATCAGATTTATCACCTGATGGCACATAAGTGATGTCAGAATCTGCACTAAAGTCTTCATCGCTATGTTCATAAGGTAACCTGTAACAAAATAATTGTTTACCGGTAAATTGTTGTTCAATGTTCATGTAACTCAATTAAATTGGTAGCTATAAAATACTTACCAGCTCACAATTATTATTTTGATTAGCAGTAGTTAAAAACGCTGTTTGATTATTTTCATTGTTTTCTATCTGCTGTTTAAAGAAAGAAAATACATATATTATTAGATATCATGAAAGTGAAGGCAGTAAACCATACTTACAACAAACAAAAGGTATGCAAGATCCACCTACTTCTGTTTCTGTAGCTGGCACCACACTAAGTTTGTCCACTGTTTTTGAAGTTGTTGCGGTTAAATCATCGTTACACAAAGGTCTTTGTGTCTTTTCATAAGATACCCGGCTCTAAAAGGTATAAAATACACACTATGTACTTTGAATGCAATAACATTGGTTAGCGTAAACACGTTATACTTTAAAATTTGAATACTTACAAGTTCATTAATAAGTTCTTGGCGTTTTTGAGCTTCTAAATTTAATGATAAATCCACCATTAATCTACCTCTTGAATTATTCATTCTTCTATTATTTTTCACAGCTCACACAATAACAATACAGTCGTTAGCCTCCATAAATAAACCGCGAAATTAAAAAAATGACATAATAAATTATGACATTTAGTGACGTGAAGCCGGCCGGCCGGCCGCACTATGTTGCCAGCACAAAGTCATTAAGTACAAAATGAAGTTTACCTGCCGGTAATTTTTTTCAAAGCAGTAGATGATGATAATTACAATTATTTAAATGTCAAGAATAGAAAAGTATGATCTTAGTGACTTTTTCTTGCAAACGGTTATGCAAAAATAATGAACTTCGTGAACAAAAGTGATTTTTCCCAAAAACTGTACTTAGTGAGTTTTTCTTGTCACCCTACGATATCTACTTTGATGTTTTGTGGTTCAAAACATGTTATCGAAAACTTCACTCGATCAAAAAAAATCCCAAACAGGAGCCTAATTTGCTTATTTTTTTACGTTTTTCTCATTTTTATTGAACTATATGAAAGCTTTACTTTTTTCTTTTGTGGTTACATTTTGGAAAAGACTTTAATCCTTTTAATAATAAATTAGTATATAATAAAGCGGCTTGCGTACGTGGATTCAGTCGCCCGCCGGGCCTTGACGAGGTAGGACCTATGTCGCTTTTGCTTGCGCACGGCTGCGCTGCTGATTTATCGAAACAATTTATTCATAGAACGTAGTGTAAGAAATAATTAGGTAGTTCCTATACTTTTTAACCGACTTAAAAAAGAGGAGGTTACTCAATTGGACGTTTTCGCAGATAATTTCGTCGTTTATGGACCGTTTTTGATGATTCTTTTTTTGTTGGGATGGAGGTATCTCAAGGGTGGTACCATGATAAGGAAACTAGAATCTGATGATGACATCCCAGAGAAATCGAGGGGAACCTTCAAAAATCGTAGTGCCACTAGTACGTTTGTAAATTTGGTCATTAATTATTTTAGAGTACTACTATTTAATGAAGGTCTGGAGTCGATCTGATGATGGAGCCGAAAGGCTGTCGAGGGAACTCCTCAACGATTCATAGCAATTACCTGGTGTTTGGGGTAAACTAATTTGTATTGATGAGAACTTTAGACTTAGATGGGTAGTGACTGTCATTAGAGGTCTGATGATGAAGACAAGGGAACTCCTCAACGTTTAACAGTACCTACCTTGTGTTTGGACTTAATTCATTTCTATTGATGAGAATTTTGCACCCATATGGCTTATAAGTGCCATTACAGGTCTGATGATGGAGATCATAGACAGTCGAGGGAATTCTTCAACGATTTACAGCAATATGCAGCAATTTCACTCTTTTTGTTTTTTGAAAGCAGTTATTTTGTTAGTTTTAATGTAATAATAGTAATATAGTTTGTTTTGTTAGTTTTAGTATAATATTATATAAGTATCGTTTATTTGTAAGTTATAATTTCATTTGTGGGGAATAAAACAAGGAAGTAGCCAGATATAAGTAATTTCAAGTTGTAGTATTTGTATAGTTTTCCAACGAAAATACCATTTTATCGTCGTAGCTTTTGCAATTTGTTAGTATGTGGTAGAAATACATTTTACAATAGCGATTCTAATGTGATAACGGACAAAAACATCAGTAGCTTATCCCACAAAGTAAAACCGCTTTCTTGTGCTCACCAAGTGTAGGTACAAACACATTGCAAAGGTGTGTGTAAGCGCAGACGCGGTACCGTCCGAGACAATAAAGAAATCGGAAGTGTGTGTGTGGCTGACTTACTGACGCACTTCCGACTTCTTTATTGTCTCGGACGGACAGTACTGCTTCTTCTCTCGTCTTCACGCATACAATCCAACGCGTTTTTACACATGGGTAAAAATAATGTAAGAAACTTATTCAAATAATTAAATAAATTATGTCTTACAGCACTTTGCATTTACAATAACTATTCAAATTAAATTATTACATAATACGTTAGATTCACAATAGGCGTGTTTCCACCATCAATAAATTGCAAATCTATTTAGTCCGTCAGTTAGAGTATTAGAAAATAATGGACACGTATTTTTTGTTTTTGTAAATCAACGAATATTGACAAAGATAAAACGCATCAAAACTCGGGAGTGGGCGCTCGTGACGTCAGTACTCACTAAGAATCATACCGAACAGTGACGTATTGGGAATTTTAAAAGCGTCGTATCTTCGTCAATTTTGTTTTATGTGACAAAAGAAAAAATACGGGTCAAATATTTTTTTGATAATCTAAGTGACGGACTAATTAGATTTTTTCAGTTAACAAGCCTATTACTACGTATGATAATAAATCAGGCTGACAATTTAATAAAAATGAGTTAGCCTTCTGCTTACACGTATACTGTGACACTTCGCTCAGCGTTGGGTTCAAATAAGTTCACGCCGGCGACGTTTGCGCACGGTTCTTTTCGCGTAAAGGATGGTAGCGTTAAATACCTACTTTGCTCGGTCTACCTAGCCTTAAGGTTAGGTTATATTAATCGGTGAATGGTACATTATCTTTTCATGAGAGTGGTACCACTGAGCAAGGTGGAACCCCTCCTTCCCTCCACACCGCGTTAGTTGACTACCATCGCATGCATTTCACGAAAAATAATGCGTTTTATTGTAAGCAGTATGTTCGTTTGACAATATTTCGAGAGTTTACAATATCGCTAGAGAGATTACAATATAACGTGTTTGACAATTTTGCGGTGACATATATAAACAAAATACATTAAAAAAATAAAACGTCATTTAAAGAAAACAGCCAGCATGGACTGTTCAGATTAAAAGAGTCCAACAACATCCTCCCCTTAATCTGCAGTCCATGTATGAACACATACATGACATATAACTATTATGACAACTATGCCCAACATAAACATACTAATTACTAACTTGAACAAAACTTACACAACAAATCCTTAAAATAACCTAACAGAAAACATAACAGCATAATTATAAATAACGTAGGCACAACGACAGCTAAAGTTATGTCAAGTACTCTGGTTTGATCAATAAACAAAACGCGAAGTGCACTTTATATGTTTTGCTTTTGGCAAACCTTTTGTCATAACGTCAGCAATCATTTCACTCGAAGGCTTATATTCTAATTTAACTTTACCATCATCAACTAATTCCCGAATAAAATGATATCTGACGTCGATATGTTTAGTTCGACTATGATGAACAGGATTTTGAGCTAGTTTCTGAGCGCTCTGGTTATCATTGTAGAGCAGCACTGGTTCATATTTACCCGTTAAATCCTGCAACAACCGCTGAAGCGATATAGCTTCCTTAGAGGCAGAAGATGAAGCCATGTATTCTGCCTCTGTAGAGGACAACGCAACTGTTTGCTGTTTCTTGCATTCCCAGGAAACAGAGGTATTTGAATAAAGAAATATATACCCTGTATACGATTTCTTATCACGATCGTTAGCCCAATCGGCATCAACGTAACCTGACAGACGCTTAGCCGACTTCTTAAAAGTTAATCCATAATCTAATGTTCCTTTCAAGTAGGCTAAAACACGCTTAGCAGCAACCCAGTGTGTATGCGTAGGTTTCTTATTGAACTGGCTATGATAGCTTACGGCGTACGAAATATCTGGCCTAGTGCTCACAGCCAAATACATAAGGCTACCTATTAAACTTTGATATGGAACATCTAAGACCACATGGTCACTAGACTACAAATCAATACCAGGTTCGATAGGAGTTCCAACACTTTTACAGTTTTCCATGTTAAATCGCTTAAGAATATCTAGTATGTAACGTCTTTGATTAACTTTAATCTCATCGTTAGAAGGCCTATTAATATGTAGACCTAAGCAAAATTTGAGGCTACCTAAGTCTTTTATACCAAAATATTCCGCAAGACCATCTTTTAAGTAACCTAACTGACAATCATGGCTATGGAAAAGTACAAGATCGTCAACATAAATTGCTAGAATACAAAAAACGTTATTTACATGTCTAGTATAAACGCAAGGTTCAGATGTTAATTTTTTATAGCCTAAAGCTGTTAGAACTTGGTGTAATCTTTTATTCCAAGCCCTAGCAGCCTGCTTGAAGCCGTATAGTGACTTTCTCAACCAACACACGTAAGACTCTCTACCTTTAACAAAAACCTTCTGGTTGAATCATGTGAACCTCCTCCTCCAAATCAACATGAAGAAAAGCACTATCTATATCCAAGTGGTGCATCTTAAGATTATATTCAGCAGCGATAAGAATTCTAAGGGAAGAATACCGAACAACTGGACAAAAAGTCTTCATAGTCAACACCATAACTTTGGCGAAAACCCTTAGCGACCAAACGTGCTTTATATTTGCTAATTTTGCCGTCAGAATCACGTTTAAGTTTAAAAACCCATTTGCATGGTATAACTTTCTGCCCTACGTTTTCTACGAGTGTCCAGGTATTGTTATTCATCAATGACTGATACATTGCATCAATCCTGTTTCATTGCATCAATTCACTTCACTTTATCCGGCCTACTTAACTTAGCACATCGGCATAGGAAAAAGGTTCTTCACTCAATTGGTCATCGGCAAAAGCATTAAAATGATAATTTACCTGTTAACGTTGCCTCAAATTGTACCTCGCTTCGGGCTCGTCATCATTACGTGAACTCGACGGCTCCGGTTCCACAGCACTAGCAATATCAGTCACAGTTGTTTGACGATCAGCTGACAGTGTGGATAGAGGCGGTACAGGAACAGGAATACTAGATCGACACACAGGAACGGGATCAGGTACGGGATCGGAAGACGCATCATAATACTCCACCCCCTCCTCCGTCAACGGAACTGGGCGATCCACCTGTATATTATTAGAAGAGATAACTATATTGTGATAATCCAACACTTCCGAGATATCAGTATTTGGTAAATAGTTTTCTAAAAATACAATATCCCTACCCTTTTTTTTTTTTTTTTTTTTTTTTTGGGATGGGAAATCATCAAATGACTTCTCCCACTCTGGGCGGAGCGGGAGGGAGTGTCAGACTCTTACTGACTAAAACCCATCCATGTTCCTTCCTCGCCCTTTACGTTCCGGGGCCGCGGTATCTCTTTCGAACAGTCCCGCAACCCCGGCAGGCTTCGGCCCTTGCGGGCCCCTCTCTTCTGCTGACATCTCTTTGAGGCGCGCGTGGAACACGAACGCGCCGTCGACACGGCCTGTCGTCACTAGACGGACGGACGGCTAGCTAGCCCATAGCTAACCGTCCACAGGCCCGCATCTACGGTGGCCGGTAGCCACCACGTGGCCCCCGACGCCCGGTGCGTCTCCCGCGGCGGCCGGGAAGAGAGGCTCTCTCCCTCTCTCGTTCCGCCACCTCCTTCGCTAGCATGACTGCTTCGCAGAAGGAGGTGACGGCTTCCCATTCCGTCTCGCTCCGGACCATGGATTGAACCAGGGCCGGACGCGAGAGGTCGCCGCCGCCGATCGCCGCTACGAGGACACGGCGGTGCTCCGCCCACGCAGGGCAGACCTCCACCGTGTGCTCCACCGTGTCCTCCGGTCGATCCTCGCAGTGGAGACACCCGGGCGTTTCCTCCCGCCCGATTCGGTGCAGGTACCTCCCGAAACATCCGTGTCCGGTGAGGACCTGCGTCAGGCGGAAGGTGAGGACGCCGTGGCGCCTCTCTAGCCACTCCTCAAAGAGGGGACTTACCGCCACTATCGTGGCGTGCCCTAATATCCCTACCCTTAACTACTTTTCTAATGTAGTAGGATCCCTAAATCTATAAGATTTATCATCCATACAATAACCAGTAAAAATATACTGCTTGGCTGTAGCATCCAATTTCTTAGGTTCGCAATCAGGAACATGAACGTAAGCGCGACAGCCAAAAACTCGCAAATGCGAAAGATCAGGTTTAACCTTAAACCACTGCTCATAAGGGGTAGAATTCTTCAAAGCTCTATGAAGACACCTATTTTTAACGTACGCAGCAGTATGAACTGCTCCCTCCCGAAAGGTTTTCGGTAGATTAGATTGTTGAATCATACACCGAGCCTTTTCAACAAGAGACCGTATCGTTCTCTCAGCGATACCATTGGAAGAGGGGCAATGAGGTACAGTAGTCTGATGCTGTATACCCTGTGAAGAGAGACAATTGGAGAATTCATGATTCACATACTCAGTTCCATTATCACTCCTAACAAACTTTATTTTGTTGCCTGTCTCCCTTTCTACTTGAGCATGAAATTCCTTAAACTTATTTCTGACTTCCGTTTTTGAACTAACAAAATACACAAAAACCATTCTAGTAAAATCAAATGATCAATAAAAACGAGTAAGTATCTATTACCTTCAAGAGAAGTAACCTCAAACGGACCACAGAGGTCGGTATGAATAAGTTCCAGAATACTAGTACCTCTGTCATACTTAATGGGCTTAAAAGGTTTTCTACTTTGTTTACCTTTTACACAAGCAATACAGGGAGAAGTATCTAATTTAGAGTAGTTAATACCAGTAGCCTTACCTTTGCGAAGATGCTCCAAAGCGATCCGACACAAATGCCCAAGTCGGTAATGCCACAGCTCAAAGGTAGGCATGTTCTCAGTAATCAGGGCCCGTTCAGGTACAGGACCCTTATCAAACCTGTATAAGCTACCAGTAAAAGTTGCATGACCTATATTGTTTTGCACATAACTTTAACTGCGTTGTGCTTATAAAACAAACAGCCACTTTCATCAAAAACTATTGTTATTCCCTTCTCAACAGCGCTTCTAACAGATATCAAATTGGTACTAAGGTCTGGTACATACAAAACATCTTTTATGCTATTGATCTTAGAATTATCGTTAGAGTCCTTCGGTAAAATCACATCTCCAACACCAGCTGATGAAAGCCTTTTGTAGTCTGCTAGTGTGATTGTCTCTCCGGTCAATTGACGAAAATTTTGTGAGCCCGTCCGAATTTTGTGAGTCTATATACCAATCATCAGGACTGAACTCTCTTGTCTGCCTTAGGAGGATCCTACACCCTCCTACCCCAGTCGTATCTGTTCCTGTCTCTTTCTCCTTCTTGACCTTTCCTCTCAGCGGACAATCTGGACGTTTATGTCCTGGCTCCTTACAGTGATAGCAACCGATCCTTCGTGCTCTCTCTTCTCTACTATTCTCGCATAATGTGGACTTTGTCAAGAGAGCAGATTCTTTAGAAGCACATTTCTCACTCTCATTAAGTAAGTTTGACTTCACAAGCTCCGACGTAACAGCTACATTAGAATTTTCGAGCGCCATAACGAGTGGATCAAACTCGGGTGATAGCCCACCAAGCAATATTGCACCAATCGACAGGTCATCAATTTTGGTGCACAAGCCCGGCACCGATGAGGAACCCGTGGGGCTTCAAACCTCTGCAGCAGTATGGTGATGGTAACAGCTTGATAAATGAAACCAGCCAGCACGATACACGACGTATATTCCTCCAAAATATATTACATGAATCGATCGTCATAGACATCCAAATTTATATCGATACTAGATGCTTATTACTACAATGGATTACTTTAATATTATAAAATGCAAGGAACATTAATAATTTATGTGTGTTCACGTTCACAGGTCAAAAGGAAGGAAATGACAGATGACATAGACAAATAATGTAGACAACACACGAGCGGATAAGATTTAAAGGCATAGACAATTGCTCTAATACTTCCCCTTATGCTTTCAAAACATATGTAAAGTTTCAATAAATTATCGGCTCTACACACAAAAACAAGTCTCTACAATACACTTAGTCACATGCTAGTAAACATAACCCATTTTTTTTTGTAATATGTTAAAGTTAAAAATGGTTACTGTGGGTTATCCTTAGGAGATAAACATATGCTGTCGCCGACTTTTTTATTCATCTTTTTAAGATATACAATTCCGTAGTACATAAATTGATCTATCTTTTTAATGGTTCCAGCGTTTGCAACGTCAGCGCAGAAAAATATGTTTGTTACGACATCACATTACAAGTCTTTAAATTTCTCGGCTTTTCTCTACTATAATATGCATGTATTATACACATAAACCTTCCTCTTGAATAACTCTATTCGTTAAAAAAACCGCATCAAAATCCGTTGCGTAGTTTTAAAGATCTAAGCATACATAGGGACATAGGGACAGAGAAAGCGACTTTGTATTATACTATGTAGTGATAAGATTAGATTATATAAAACCATAATTTATGGATTGGAATTTTCTATTAAGATCTTGGTTAAAATTTAGAGTTAGATCAATTTAATATGAGGGAAATTATTTTCAAAAATCGTAAGTTAAGGTGAGGTATGTAAGTTCAGAAAACGAACTTAATAGAATAGGTATCTTTTGTTGTTGATGATTGTTGATTATCTTTTGTTTTTAGTCGCACGAATAGCAAATTAATTTTTAAGAATTTTTTATTTAATTAAAATCGTAGTTTAAGTTGAGGTATTTCAGTTAAAAAAAAGAATAGTATCTTCTGTTTTTGTTTCTAAATGGTGAGTATTTAGATATTTTTTACTGCGGCACATACTACTAATATGGCAATTTGTGCATAGGTAATCATACATTTAGAACTGAGTAAATTTTGTACAGAAATTATAAAGTCATGTCTGGAAGACGTCGTCGTTCGAACATAGGTCGTAGTACAGTAAATGCCAGAAGAGTACGTTCAGCAAGAGATGAAGAATCGTCAACGGAACGTGAGGCTCGCCTCAGTCAGGCTCGGGAAAGGTATAGAGCTGAGAGAGAGAGAGAGAATCTTCAGTAGAGTGTGAAGTTCGCCGCAGCCGGGATCGAGATAGGCATACGGTACAGAGGGACAGAGAATCGTCAGTAGAGCGTGAGGCTCGACTCCGTCAGCTTCGGGATAGATATAGAGCTGAGAGAGAGAGAGAATCTTCAGTAGAGCGTGAGGTTCGCCGCAGCCGAGATAGGGATAGACATCAAATACAGAGAGCCGGAGAATCAAATAAAAAAAATTTAAAAAAACAGGTAAAATCAAAACTACTGGATCGGTTTTAATCATTTTTTCAGTGAGTGACATAGGCTATATATTTTATACCCGTGCGAAGCCGGAGCGGGCCGCTGTGTTGTTATATACCTACAACGTTCACAGTTTTTCTGTAGTGTATTTAGTATCAGCATTGTACCCGTGCGAAGCCGCGGCGGGTCGCTAGTACAACTATAAAATTAGTTAACAAGGCCTAACACACAAATCATTCCTAAACACATTATGCTGTTTAAAATTCAAACCCTTTGTTAATACATCTGCAAACATCTTTTCAGTGCATAAATATTTAACAGACATAAAACCTTTCAAAACTAAATCTTTAATAAAATGGAAACGCACATCAATGTGTTTTGTTCGCTTGTGACTAATTTCTTTATTCTCTATTATCTTGAGCGCTTTGGTTATCATTAAACACAATGATGTGCACCTTTACATTAGGTACTTTTGACAACAATTGCTTCACAAAACAAAGGACAAAACAAAATTTATTATTTATTTATTTATTTACCAATTCCTCACTTTTTACAAAATGTAAACCGTAATTAATTGTTCCTGCTAGATACCGTAGCAAACCCTTAGCAGCTAAACAATGCGTCTTTCCAAAGCAGTTATTGAACTGACTTAATTGGCTACAGGCAAACGCAATATCTGGAAGAGTACAAACAGACAAATACATAAGAGAGCCTATTAACTGTCTGTACTGATACTGCTCGTCATTCAAACATTCATCTTCTTTTAACAATTTGTTACTACTGGGAACCATGGGAGTAGATACCTACGGCGTTACAGTCTACCATATTATATATTTTTAATAAAGGGTGTAAAACACCTCTTCACGAAGCCGAAAGGCACTTGTTGTCCCCATCATTGCGATATTTTTTTTATTCTACACCATACCTGGGAACCTTCTAGTTACGGAGATATGGGGGGTCAAAGTTACAACCTTTTGACAAGTTTTTTTTGTAAGATTTTAACTTTTAACACCTCCACGACCCCCGTACTATTCAATCCATCCATCAGCACAATGTTTTAAGTGCGTTACATTGAGTTCTACCACAAAACATGATTTATAACCTCAAAAAAAAAGTTGTTTCCCAGCAATATTTTTTGCGTCAAGTTACTCAGTTTGATGTACAGAATGCTTGGTTAACGGCTTTGTGATGAGGTGGTTTACATCCTGTATACTCTTTATATAAACAGACTGATCTAAAGTTAATGTTTTATTTTTCCTATCTCTAGTCACGCGTACTCCAAGATAGCTCTGTATTTGACCTAGATTTTTAATATTAAATTCTGATTCCAATGCTTCTATGAATTTCTTTTTACACTGGCTATCTTTACGGTAAAACAAATAACAGTCATCAACATAAAGAGCTACAATCATAAAATCATTTTGTGACTTCATGTAGTATACACATGGTTCACTTTTACTTTGAATTAAGCCAATATTACATAAAACACTGTGTATACGAACATTCCACATGCGACTAGACTGTTTTAATCCATATACAGGGTTACTGGTAATTCGACGTATTCCTTGCAGGACGTTATAGTAGGGTTATAATGGAAGAAATTAAGCTACCAAATGTTCTACCGAAATTCAGCGGTTTTTGGGTTAGGTTGATTTTTAGTGTTTTATGAAAAATCCCAGATTAAATCATTTAAAGCCAATTTAAAAACGAGTTACGGCGCAAATGTACTGAAATTTAAATTATTATCATAGCTGATGACGCAGCAGACCTTTCTGAATAATGTAAAGTTCCAAAAATCCTAAACCTTTAGCAAAAATCACTAATGAAACAATTTTTTTTTGTTATTTTTGCCTTTCTGTCATAAAAAAATGTTGTATAGTGAAAGAAATAGTACTACGCCAAATGTACAAAATACTAGAAAAACATCCTTGTCTTATCAGCTCTCTAAAATGGTATAAATCTTATTGAAAAGTTATGGACTACATTATGAAAAAGGTTTTTTATTTAGAAAAAAAGGTAAAAGGTATGCGGAAAATCAAACTAATCAATTTCGTGAATTATTATTTTTAATCAATTTCACTTTTAAAACTTTAATAACTCACTTTTTACACGTCTTGTTCGACTAAGACGTTCTACCAGTGTGCCACGTGTTTTTTTCGGTGAAATCGTTTAGTGATCATGAACAAAACATGTTGCGTGTTCACCGAAATGTTCGAACACATTTGTGAGAGCACACGCAGTAGCGGTAGACTCGAGTCAGCGAACACGCAATCTCTGTTCGCGCACTCAAATAAATAGTCTAGGGGACCGACCTTCATTCATCTGTTTAACAAATAAATAAGCTTGTTTCCACCATCAATACATTGCAAATCTATTTAGTCCGTCAGTTAGAGTATTGGAAAATAATGGACACGTATTTTTTGTTTTTGTAAATCAACGAATATTGACAAAGATAAAACGCATTAAAACTCGGGAGTGGGCGCTCGTGACGTCAGTACTCACTAAGAATCATACCGAACAGTGACGTATTGGGAATTTTAAAAGCGTCGTATCTTCGTCGATTTTGTTTTATGTGACAAAAGAAAAAATACGGGTCAAATATTTTTTGATAATCTAAGTGACGGACTAATTACATTTTTTCAGTTAACAAGCCTATTAGTAAGCTTAGTAACATGTTGTTGAATAAAGTTACGTCAAGACCATGATCGTCTTAGTTTGCCAAAGTATATCGCGATAATGTGCATACTTAGGCAACCTCAACTCAATACCATCTTGACTTAAACCTATTCGCAATGTGCTTGTTCAGATTAAATATTCACATCGACTGACCAATGTCAGTCGAAATCAAGATTTGCAGACTGTTTGCAATAGGTTTTTTTTTTTGCCTCATTTAATTTTTCTCACAAGGTCTGCTGGGAACGTGCGACGCTACTGGTGTCCGAAAATTGAGTTTTCGGTATTCAAAATTAACTACATACTGTTTTACATTATTTAAATCAAATCAGACGGATTAGATCAAAACAAATTGAGCTTATTTGAAAACGCGGTCAGGCAAAGTAATGAAGTTAGTATTTTTAGAATCACAATAAAAAAATATTTTTTTTACGGATTTGTTCGTAAAAGGATGAGGCAAACATATTGGACATGGGCTCTCGTACTAACATGTTCGCTCACAAAGTTACCCACACCTTTGCCGGTGTGATTGATATTCATTAAAAATAAAATAGTGTTCACGTGTCTAGGTGATGGTCGCGGAGGAATGTGGCGATCTCATCACGTTGGCCGTTCAGGCTCTCAGCGTTAAAGGTCCCTATCCTAAGGGAAGTCGGTTTGAACCTACTGCGGGGAGACTTACCCATTATGGGTTAAGTAAGGGAGGTTCTTTAGGGTGCGTCCACATCTGGCGAATGTGCCGCAAATGTGCAGCACGCGAGCCGATTGCGAGCTGCCCGCAAGCTGCGCGCGTGCAGTCACTGCAATGGTTTGGTGCGCCTCTTTAGCGCAACTCATACAAGGCTCGTATAGAGCGCGCGAGCGGCGCGCGATCTGCGCGCGCTCAGTTCTCGCCCTTACAGTTCCGTTTACTGGCTCAGTACTATCGAAGATGTCAGACGACACTAGTGTTTTTAATATAATTGCTGCATCATTAGCTATTATATTACTGATAAAAAGGAAAAAAAAGAGACAACGGCGTTGGTGGCAAAATCCTATTTTTAAAAGAAAACAGAATATAGTAGCGGAGTTGAAAAGCCATCAATTAAGCGGACACTATGCAAATTTTTTAAAATTGTCACCAGAATTATATGAAAATCTACGACAGATGGTTAGTTTTAAGATTGCTAAAAAGGAAACGCATTTTAGGCTACCAATTTCAGTTGAAAATAAATTAAGTTTGACATTACGATTCTTGGCCACTGGAGATTCCTACACAAGCTTGCAGTACCTTTTTAGAATTTCTAAGCAAAGTATAAGTATTGTAGAAGATAAGAAGAGATTAGGAGGGGGAAGACCTATATAAGGCGGCGCACCACTAGCACCGTCCTCTTTTCATTTGGAATCGTCGTGGGAACAACATCGTGAGAACGTCACTCTGTCGGTATATTTTTCATTTGTGTGTTATTGCTTATTTTGTTAATTCTCTTAATGTGTTATTTTTGTTAGAATTGTATTTTCGTTTGGTTAGTTTGATAATTTGGTTTTTAATATTAAATTGTTGTCAGTTGGTTTTGTCTTTTTAAAATATTTCCAATAGGTACTTGTACTATTATTTTTAAAAAAAGTCACTTCTGGTCTAATTTCCAAGATCAGAAGTGGGATTCTTCCCATTTCTACCGCCCACTATTTCACAAATCTCCTCATTTTTATTTTTTTTTGGTCCCGATATTTTTTCTCTATTGTGGTTCTAATAGTTGCATTTTTATTTGTGTATGTACTTGTGTGTGGGTACAAGTTGTGTTGAGTGTTTCTAGTATACGTTTAATCGTTTGTTGCTCGGTTAGTTTGTTGTTTTCTTTTCCAGTAGATTTGCGTTAGTGCGTTAGGATGGCAGACCGCAAACGTAATCGTAGTCGCAGTCGCTGCGACAGTCGCAATAATAGTTCGCGTCGCGACTATAGTTCTCATCGTGACCATTGTGATTCTCGTCGCAATAGTCAAGAGCGGCAAAATAGTAGCCACCGCGAGCGGTTCCCTAATGAAACCGAAACATTAAGGCTCGAGATACAAACGATGATGTCTCGCCTTAAAACGCTGGAAGATAAAACGAGGGCTTCACCACTGCCAGTGCGTTCATGTGATCGTGATGAAACTTTAGTGTGTGATAGTGTACGTAGTCGACGGGCATTGCGGCGCCAGCGAACACCGTCGCTGGAACGCAACATTTTACGATCGCCGGGTCGAATAGAATCGCGTAGCGTGCGTCATTCGTCACCACCGGAGCGTCGCCGTCGTTTATTTTCACCTTTGCCTAGAGAAATTGTGTCTCAACACGTCTCACCAACTCGCGGATATAACTATCGTCGTTATTCGCGTTCTCGCTCTAGAACACCACCATTACGGGTATCGGGACGTGTATCTAAGCAGGCATCTGTGCATGTGTCGGACCGTTTAGTTAGGGACGAGAATGAAAATTCGAATTCGGCACAAGCTACGGTAACCGATCGCATCGTGGATGCTATTCGATCAATTAATACTGCGGGTAGATCTCAACACTTTTATATTTCTAACTTTGATCCTACCTTACATAATATTAATGATTGGTGTGCGGAGGTCGATCGCGCTAAAGTTTTAAACAATTGGAACGATTTCGAATGCTTGTCGCGTATTGGTAACTGTCTGAAAGGTGACGCTCGATCATGGCTTAACGAATGGGTAAGTAACGACCGTTCGTGGAGCAACTTTAAAAGAGAATTCAAGCCTTTGTGCCCTAGAGTACCCGACGTCGCGAATATTTTGTATGACGTTATGACCAAGAATTCCGATAACTATTCCACGTATGCGGAATACGGGCGTCGTTCATTACTTCGTTTAAGAATAGTGCGGGGACTTAGTGACGAGCTAATTTCGGCGATAATAATCCGCGGTATCACTGATCCCAACATAAGAGCGTCGGCAACTAACGCCAAGCTGTTACCCAACGACTTAGTGGAATACTTTTCAATCTACGTTAAACCAAATAACACTAGTACGTCAAAAGGTGCCGTGCTCCGTTCTGCAAGAGATAAACAAACTACAGATCTTTCTCGTAAGCGTAATCTAAACGACGTTAAGTGTTTCTCTTGCGGTGAATTAGGACACAGACAGGCGACGTGTGCTAAAAAACCGAGAACTGACCAACAACCAAGCGGTTCGTCAAATAACTCCTCGACTAACCCTACGTCCGTATCTAGGTCCGAGAGTTGTAGTTTTTGCAGGAAACCGGGTCATAAAGTCGAAAACTGTTTCGCTAAGCAGAGATCGGAAGCTGCAAACAAAAGTAATGTTAATTTTTGCAATGGGTTTGTAAACACCAACAATAGTGACGTAGTTGTGGCAATTATACAGGGTGTAGCGGTCGATATTTTGATTGATAGTGGGTCCACTATATCGTTAATTTCGTCTTCTTTGCTTAAGCATTTTAAGTGTTCACGTAAGCCAGCGTTTCGTACTTTGAAGGGGTTAGGTACTCAAGAAGTAGAGAGTACAAGTTATGTGACGTTACCTATTGAATTTGAAGGCTTAACCCTCGAGGTAGACTTGTTTGTAGTATCTGCCGAATATATGAACACGCCGGTTATTGTAGGAACCGATGTTCTTAATAGGGACGGTGTTAGATACGTTCGCACTAGAGACAGTCAGTCACTTACAAGAACCGTTAATAACTTAGATAGGATAATGAACGTACAATCGGAGGCTTCAGTTCCAATTAATACACCCCTAGTTGATGGACATTTGGATAAGTTGTTGGATATAATTAATAATTTCTCTCAGTATTTTATTTCTGGTACTGCAACGTCAACGGTAAATACAGGGTGTATGTCCATTAAACTCAATTCCAACACTCCTGTTTACTATCGGCCGTACCAACTTTCTCATGCTGAAACTCTTCGTGTTCGTGATATAATTAAAGACTTGTTGGACAAGGGAATTATACAGGAATCGCAGTCTGATTACGCGAGCCCGATTCTTTTAGTTAAAAAGAAAGACGGTACAGATAGGATGTGCGTGGACTTTCGTAAATTAAACGAGATCACAATTAAAGATCGTTTTCCATTGCCACGTATAGATGACTATATAGATCGTTTGGGGCATAACAAATATTTCAGTTCCCTTGACATGGCAACCGGATTTCATCAGATTCCATTAGATCAGGACTCAATTCCGCTTACGGGTTTCGTCACACCGGAGGGGCATTATCAATATTTGAAGATGCCTTACGGTTTGGCGAATGCTCCAGTTGTTTACCAACGTATAATCACAAAGACGCTTCGTGAACTGATTGAATCTGGTGATATCCTCGTCTACATAGACGACATTTTAATAATGAGCCAAAGCATTGATCAGGGCCTTGTCCTCCTCCAAAAGGTTCTTGACACTTTGACTAAAGCGGGGTTTTCTATCAATTTGAAAAAGTGTTCGTTCTTGGCCACAGAGATTGAATATTTGGGTAGATCAATTTGTGAAGGTCAGGTTAGGCCGAGTCATGAAAAAGTGAGGGCTTTGATTGACTCAGCTGAACCGCAAAATGTAAAGCAGGTCCGTCAGTTCATGGGTTTGGCCAGCTATTTTAGGCGGTATATAGCTGGATTTGCCCAGAAGACTGCGTGTATTTCGGCACTTACTAAGAAGGGAGTACGTTTTAATTGGGGAGTCGAACAACGGGCTGCTCGTAAGTACATTGTGGAATGTCTAACGAGTGAGCCAGTACTTGCAATTTACGACCCTTCATTACCCATAGAAGTCCACACAGACGCGAGTTCTATTGGGTACGGAGCAGTCTTAATGCAAGTGCATGAAGGCAATCGTAAACGAGTGGTGTCTTACTTCAGTAGGCTTACTCAGGGAGCTGAGAGTAGATACCACTCATATGAGCTTGAGACCCTTGCAGTGGTAAAGGCTCTTCAGCATTTCAGGCACTATCTTGTGGGTATACGATTCACTGTGGTCACCGACTGTAACGCATTGAAGCTTACACAGCGTAAAAAAGATTTGTTGCCAAGGGTGGCTCGGTGGTGGATATACCTTCAAGATTACGACTTTGGCCTGGACTATAGGAAAGGTAGCCCTTTATCCCATGCCGATTACCTTAGTCGGAATCCGGTCAATGTGTGCACGGTCCAAAAACCCCAGAATTGGGCGCAGATTGCTCAGGCTTCCGATGAGGAGACTCAGTCTCTTGTTCAAAAATTAGCGGATGGCCAATTAGACTCCAGTCGTTATGTTTATAAAAACGACATACTTTATGTAAAGTTTGCACCTACTGGTGAAGATCCCAAATTCCTCTGCTATATCCCGAAAGGACATAGACTTAGCCTTTTACGAATTTTCCATGACGAACACGATCATCCCGGTATCGATAAGACTGTTGATCTTGTCACAAAACACTTCTGGTTTCCAGGGCTAAGGGCATTTGTCCAGAAGTATGTGACACACTGTTTAGTGTGCCTCTCCCATAAAAAAGTCCCCCGAGCCCCTCTACAGCCCATTCACTCTTGGGAAAAACCAGATACACCTTTTGAAACTATCCATTTAGATTCCCTAGGTCCACTTCCCGAAGCCGACGGTTATCGCCATGTACTTATAATTGTAGACGCATTTTCTAAATTCTGTTTGTTATATCCAATGTACCGACAAGACGCTAACGAACTAAAACAACATTTTACCAATATGGTCTCCCTTTTTGGGACCCCCAAACTAATAGTAGCCGATAGAGGTCGCATGATTCAGAGTACTGAATTTTTGAATTGGGTCAAAGAGATGGGTTGCGACACTCACCTTATAACCCCTGAAATGCACCAGTCCAACGGGCAGGTGGAAAGACATTGCCGCACAGTGCTTAACATGGTGCGTATTGAGTGCAACCATCGACAGCAAAAGTGGCCGAGTGTTATGTGGAAACTGCAGTTGATTCTCAATATCACAAAACAAAGAACAACTCAGCAGTCAGCTTTGAACCTATTGATAGGTATTGATGCTGCGACGCCACTTATTCGTAGTCTGGTTCGCGATGTGGCCTTCGAAGGTTCCAGTCCTAATCGTGAAGCTCTTCGCGAAATGAGTCGTCAAAGAGCATCTGAACGTCTTCGTGCAAATCGAGAACGTCAAGATGACTATGTTAATCAAGGGCGGAAGGCACCCCGTGTCTTTAATTTGAATTCCTTAGTTTTTGTGAGAAAACAGGCACAATCTACTGGAAAGCTGGATTCGTGCATGCGAGGGCCGTATCGTGTGGCGAAGGTACTTCCACATGGTCGCTATGAGTTGCATCTTGTGACTGGCTCGTACGGCAAGACGACACAAGCAGCCGCGGAATACATGATCCCGTGGCATGGGGAATGGACTCCCGATGTGTGTTCTGCCTTCTTTAATGGTGAGTGCTATGTTTTTGTATAATGAGTTAATGTAATGAGTTTTGCTTATTTTTATGAAAGCAATATACTTCACTGAATGTGATTTATTTGATATCATTGTTTGTAAAAGAGGTTCATATTAACCTCATGAGTGTTTTCTTATTGGGATTCATTGTTGGGATTGATAATGCTGGACGATGTTAAAGGGAAGTCGAGTCTTGCAATTTGAAATAGGCCTCTGTCTTGGAGCGCATCGGACATGCTATATCAAATTGACGGATACACTTCAAGTGAGGTACGGTTTCATGTTATTGGATGAGCCTCTGTCTTGGAGCGCATCGGACATGCTACCTAGTATATGGAACATACCTTGGGAACAGCTCACGAAGGGATACTGTCTTGGAGTAGCCTTATCGGACATATGGTCTTGGAGTGGTGTTCTCAGACATGTTATCCTGGAGCTGTGGTTCATTATGTATTCAGGCCACAGGTTGGTCTCTGACAATTTTGTTTAGTGGTGGTTAATTATATGGGATTGGTTTGAGACATGCTTGTATGTAAACCGATTTACACACGCAAAGTTATGCCTCACGTAGGTCTCTAACGAGTCGTGAGGTAGCGATCTTCCGACAAGTCTCGCCCGGGTGGTTGGTTTAGATATTTGTATGTTTCACACCTATTGTGCGTAGGCTATACAAGGCTAGCCCAAAGTTATTTGCTTTTGAAATGAGTATTGCTGAAAAGAGCCGTTTCATCAACAGCTATTTTACTAACAGTAGCTGTTTTGTTATCTTATAAAATTGATCTTGTGCTGGCTGTTTGTTTCTTTTGCAGAATCAGACAACGATAACGAGGTGTCCGAAAAGGCTATCGACCAGGAACCAGAACCTTGCACCTCTGGCATGCAGCAGATGGAGATACCTATCAGCACTTCATCTGCAAGCAGTGAAGACGCAGCCAGTCTTTCCATGCCAACATTGGACACAGATCTTCAAAACTAGAAGATGGAGCCCGAGGACGGTCTCCTGTCAGGAAAGGCCGTGTAGAAGATAAGAAGAGATTAGGAGGGGGAAGACCTATATAAGGCGGCGCACCACTAGCACCGTCCTCTTTTCATTTGGAATCGTCGTGGGAACAACATCGTGAGAACGTCACTCTGTCGGTATATTTTTCATTTGTGTGTTATTGCTTATTTTGTTAATTCTCTTAATGTGTTATTTTTGTTAGAATTGTATTTTCGTTTGGTTAGTTTGATAATTTGGTTTTTAATATTAAATTGTTGTCAGTTGGTTTTGTCTTTTTAAAATATTTCCAATAGGTACTTGTACTATTATTTTTAAAAAAAGTCACTTCTGGTCTAATTTCCAAGAGTATTATTATTCCTGAAGTGTGTTTAGCGATTATCAAGTGTTTAAAGGAAAACGTACGTGTGAGTATTTTTCTAATTATCTTTATTTAATAATCACATAGCCTTTTTTATAAGCAACATATAAGTTTACGAAAAGAAAGTAGTTATTATTGAAACAAATCACTGTAGCTGTCATTCGTATCTTCTACCGAATAATTACTTTCCTGACTGTGCGGTCTGGACGTAGAAGCACTTTGAGAATAAGTTGTATAACCTTGCGTCGACACTTGCATATTTGATTGATAATCATAGTGGCCAGAATCGGCTTTCATTATGACATCAAATATTGCCTGTTGAACCATATTTTTTGTTGAACGTGAATAAGATTCCATTTTGGCTCCAATAAAATTTATAAATGAATGTACTTCTTGTGACAACTTGGAAGTATCGGTTAATTTTTCTGTAGCAGTCTTTAAAACTTGTAGGGCTTCAGTTACGATTTTATCATCCGTCGATTTTTTCTTTTTGGACGGCGGAGGTTCATTAAAAGACAGGTCGATTTCACTGTCAGTATTTATTCCATCATCTTGTACCTGTCGCTTGTCCACTTTATCTTGTTCTATATCTGCTTGTTCCTGTAGAATAGAATAGAATAGGATAATAATTTATTTGCTCAGAATACTATACCTACTTGTTATATATACTTACATACTTATACTTATATACTTATTATTATTATATACTTATTATAGGTAAGTATATTATTTGCTTGTAATAATGTATTATTATTTTTCAGGTGCCAAGGAGACCAGATATATGGCTAAAAGTGAGTAAAGGATTCGAAGATAAATGGCATTTGCCCCATTGCATTGGCGCAATAGACGGCAAACATATAGTCATACAGGCACCTCCGAAAAGTGGAACTGAATATCATAATTACAAATCTACTTTTAGTATTGTTCTTTTTGCACTGATAGACTCAGATTATAAATTTATGTTTACTGATGTTGGTTGCCAAGGGCGTATATCTGATGGAGGGATATTCAAAGATACAGAGTTCTACAAGATGATGCAAAATGGCTCCTTAAATTTACCACAAGAAAAACCATTACCTTATAGGACTAAAGCGATACCCTACTTCTTTGTTGCTGACAGCGCTTTTGCTCTAGATAAACATGTGATGAAACCATACTCCGGTAACCACAGTAAAGGCACACCGGAACGTATTTTTAACTATAGATTAAGCAGAGCTCGCAGAATTGTTGAGAGTGCCTTTGGCATTGCATCATCGATTTTTAGGGTACTTAGAAAACCTATGATATTAAAACCAGAAGTTGCTGAAGTGGTCGTTATGAGCATTATTCACTTGCATAATTATTTGAAACAGAACGCCGCCGATACTTATACTACCAATTCTAATATGTACATAAATCAATCCGTACCTAATTTCACATCTCTTTCAAATATTCAAACACCACAAATAAGATATTCCAGAGAAATAAACGAAATAAGAGATGAGGTTGCTTCTTATTGTGTAAATGAAGGCCGTATTGCATTTCAAGATAAATATTGTTGATTTAATTACTTACAGTATTTAAACGTTTCCTTGGTTTATCCCGACCAGCTAAAAAGGAAAAAGCGTCGTAGGCAAACCATCTACTTTTGTAAGTCTCGGATGCTCCTATAAATATAGAATAATATTAGTCACATAGTCAATTTAATTAATAAAATAAAACACAAAAAGTAACAAGTCGTTTTTTTACTCACCTTTCCCTGTCCCTTTACTTTTTTGACTTTTTCCTTTCTCTCTTCTAAAAGACGATAAAAGACTTAACAGTTATCTATGGCATTGTTCATAATCGCTTCCCATTATAGCACCTATTTCTTTCCACGCATCATTTTTTAGATTTTTTCTATAGTAATATTGATCTTTAGGATCCCATAATACTGGAAATCTTTTATATGTTTCAATTAAGCGTAAACAATTCTCCTCCGTCCACTCCATGACAACACGTACTTAGCCTCCAGTAATTAGAAACGAACTGAGCGAAATAACTAGCGCGCCGCCCGCGCGCTGATCGCGTACGGCGCTTAGGTCGCGCGCGAACTGCGCGCGGGCGGCGCAGAAGCGGCGCACGAACAAAAATGCACGCGCGCAGCTCGCGGGCAGGTCGCAAACGGCTCGCGAGCTGCACATTCGCGGCACATTCGCCAGATGTGGACGCACCCTTAGGTTGCGTCTGATGTCAGGATACCTTTTGTAGACTTCTAATAGAAGGTTCCAGTCGCCTTTACACGCTATCGTTTCGTCACGCATTTGGAGAACACGCGGGCTATTGAATACAGCGAAGGTGCTACCTAGGACGAAAACGGGGTCGGTGGGATCAAAGTCCGGGGGCAACGGGCCACTTGCCACTGGAGGGGGAGGGGGTCTGGCCGTAAAATTGAAGTACGCAGGGGGATCGGGGTGCGCCCTGGCTGGAGCTGGCGGGCACCTGGGGTGAGGGCGGCCTGAGAGCGCTCTGCGGGGCGCTGGGGTTGCGGCCGTTTGAGATGCGGGTATGGGGGGTGAGGGCATGGCGGACAATGCCATTAGGGGCGGGATGACCTGAGAAGCAGGTACTTGAGAGGGCCTCAGAGCCGGGAAGTGCGCTTGGTGACAATGCCAGTATGGGGCGGCAGGCGCGGGGCCTTTGATGCTCGGCGTAGCGGCGAAGCTGCGGCGACCAAGACGGGGGGCGCGGGGTGCGCGGAGAGTCGACGGAGGGGAGCGGAGCGTACGTGTGCACGCTGCGGCGTCCGGGCGTCGAATGATCAATCCGCACTGGGCCCGCTTGGTGGATTATATAGCCCATTCCCTCTCATAGAGAGGAGGCCTGTCCCAGCAGTGGGAACATTAATAGGCCGATGATGATGAATAAAAAGCAATAAAATTTTACGACCGAGGCTCGTCGCTTGGTCATGGAATGCATGGAGTCTGAACTACCCAATAAAATCATAATCATTCACAATACTTTTTTGTCATTTTATTTTAAATGTTTTGTAAAACTTGTTTTAAAAAACAATGGTGTAATGAAGCATGTTCTATTCTATTCTAGGATAAGATGGTCGACAATGAACCACCTAAATTTTCAAGAGCTGTAACTCTACTCCTAAGGGCCCTAAGTATATACTTTTTACTTGTAAATGTAAGTAATATAACTGGCTACATTATGTAATACTTCATTTTTGTTGAAGTACCATAACATCTAACGTTTTTATTTTTTTTTATTTATCGGGAAATGATTCACTGTGTACACTCAATGGTACTCAATGAACCGGGGGCTGGTACACAGTGAACCGTGTGTGCAAACAATGAACCATGCCAATAATTAAAGCATTAAAATTATTGGATTATAATAAATGTTGTTAAATAAAACTCACTAATCGATTTAGAGTACCTACCTATTTATTTGTAGTTACAATCAAAAAGCGATACTTTAGTTAAAAGAGGTACCTAATATCGTTAACATTAATGAAACCAACGATAGTTTCTTAAAAATCAACAATTAGGTTTTTACGTAGGTACTAATCCACTGACAAAAAGTTTATCAGTAGGTAGTAGTAACAATTATAACATTATTTTCTTAATCATTGATTAATAAATCCCTAAATCTAAATGAGATCTTGTTTACAATCAAGTTCCTGAAATCAAGAATATATACATCTTTAGACTTGTTTCTTGCTCCTCCGTGAATATTTTATTTACGCTGTAGTTCGGTTCCATCGAAGCAGACTTGTCTTTCATGTATTTTATCACATATCTTCTTAATGTTGGATATGGTATGTTGCTATCTTTTGCAGCCTTTCTCAAGCTCATACCGTTAAGATGTAAATTGACAGCAGCCTTCATTGCTTGAGGTAGGTGGGATCCTTTTTTCCTCGCAGATCTATCTAACTTTGTTCGGCCCATCCTGTTTTTTTTTTTTTTTTTTTGATTTTGTAAAATAACTAGTACTACTAGGTATAAAAAGTAAATTATCTGGGTTAATACTCAATCTAATAAAGGTGGTACCTACGCAATGAACCAACGGTAGTTCTCAATGAACCAAGGATGGTACTCAATGAATCACTGGTTCATTGTGTACTCTGTCAAAATGGTTCATCCTGTACCACCCCATACTTACAAACTTTGAGGTTAAGTAGCCACATACACAAACACGAGGCGCTTTATGAAACTATCATAGGTAAAAGCGCAAAAAAAAAAAACAATTTATCAATCCAATTGATATTCAGCTACTATTTACACAAATAAAATGACACGAAATTCTACTTACGTAATTTTTATACAATTTTCGCTACAAAAACACAAAATAAGGGCGCGCGCGGCCGTCTGCGCCGCTAGCTCGCTGTCGACTGGGGAGGGAGGGGGGCTCCTCAAAGACACGTAATGCAGTGTGCACCAAACGGCAACGTCGCTTTTCTGAATTATTTGCATGGTTCACTCTGTACTGCTGGTTAATTGTTAACCACTCGACCCTATGGTGTTTCTGTTTATGTGTAATGGTCATAAATTACCTGAATTCAAAATAAGTTTTTGGATAGGGCACCACATTCATTTAGTCATGTAAGTAATTGAAACAGTCATAATTAATTATTTATTCATTATTTTTTGTGTCTAAAATTCAATAGTCTTATTCAATAGTTGCTAAATATAAAAAGTAAGTACAAAAAGTTCTTGTAAAATCTAAGAATGTAATTGTTCACGTTTTTTAACATAATGCTCATATTTAGAGAAGTTAAAAAAAAAAAAGCGGATAGGACTGAATAATTATGTTATTAATTTCCTTGAAATGAAAGGAGTTTAAATCCTCTTTTCGATAGATTTTATTTATGTATCTTTTTTTGTTCTGTAATGCAATCTCGTTCGGTAATAGATTTTATTATAATACTCTTTGATTATTATCGTGTGACTTGGATGAAAATATATCGACACCTAAAAATGATGACAGTATTGTCAATATTATCTTGCTGCAAATTTGAGAAATATCGAAATTATTGTTAGTACAAGTGTGGTAGTGCCTTATTGCAACTTCTGTTTTTTTTTGCAAACAAGAAATACCTCTAGAGATGAATAAAACGGTCCCCCTTGGTTTCTCACATCAATAATAAGAACTATTTACACAAGCGTCATATTTCATACCCTTCAATAAATGGCGTATCACGCTTCCAACTTCTTATTTAACAATTTGGTCGCAATATTCGGATTCATTGAGCTCCCAACGATAATATGTCACAGTTTTCTTGAATATGTGTGTCTTCCAAGTTATTACTGGAGTTTATGATTTCTATTTCATTTTCTGAGCGACATTTTATTGAAGTTATATTCAGAATGGACATTGTATTTTTAGGTACCACTTAAAATCTTTTCCACCGGTATTTCTGCTTTTCCTGTAAACTTATTACTTAGCTCTAAAATTCTGAATTAGCATTTTCTTAAAAGCAGACTTTAGCTGCACTACATTAGGGTTGTTATTATGACTGACATGACCTTGGCTAAAGGAGAACGGCAAGCGAGTATGAAGATTTTGTACACCTAAAAAACCTCCTGTTTAGCCACTAAACATTTACATTTAATAGGCAAAAATATTACATAATTGAGGGTTTTCTGGTGAGGTTCTTAACTTATATATATTTTTTAGAAGTTAGGTTATGTTTTATTTTGTCTCCCACACAATCGCCATCGGCGGGCCGGGTGCAATAACTATGATCATTAGAATAACATAAGAGTCTTTGTTGACTTGATAGTGGTTTCGTAGTTTCTAGAGGTAGGTAATTGACAGTTGAGTTTTTGGTTGAGTTGACCATAATAAACTAACTTCTTTATACATATGTTCCTTTAAGTCTATAAAACTACTTTCCATTTAGAGGCCAAACTGTCAGGTGACTAGCTTAGCGAATAGCGACTGAAATCGTCACCAAAATCAAAAAGTGGTTCAGCGGTTTATGCATGACAACGTAAGACAGAATTACTCTCACAATATTATTATGAAACTTGGTTCAAGCCTAAACTTTACTATTTGAGTAGGTAATAGGTAGGATAGGTTATATCCTCGGAATAAATTAAACAAGAGTTCTCATATCATTTATAATGAATTTATTTGATTCAGCAGGTCTACCTATTACATTATTATAATAACCTCATCTAGGAAGGGACCTAGTCGCGTCATACCCTCATGGCGAGCATACCCTAAGAAAGAAAGAAAGAAAGAAAGAAAAAGCATTTATTGGCCCGTACAGGACAAAACACATAAAAAATAACATTATTTACGAATATTGAAAACTAAACATAGATAAAAAATTAAAAAATAAAAAGAAATGAAAGGTCCTGAACAAGGCTAAAAGGCCCCTATCTCAGCATGATGCTGTAACATTAAAAAACGTCACAGCGCTGGTATTCTGATAGGGCCCAAAGTGAAAGTGATGCCACGGTCAGATACGGAAAAGATTAAAATAATTAATAATAATAAATAAATAACAATACATAAATGACATAAGGGCAGGAGAATGATGATGAACAATACGTAAATGTGTAGTATAATAAAATACGGGGAAAAAACAAGTACACCTACGCCCCACGGAACCATATTATTCACCAAACTGTGCCATGACTTCACTGGCAACACTGACGAACATAGACGCGGGCGCAGACATCTCTGTAATATCTAATCTGTGATCTCTGTTTTGTTTTGATTGGAGAACATCATACTAATATCTAATCTGTGGAGAACATTACGTAATTACGATAACAAATAAACGAAGTGAAATCAAACAAACAATAATACCGTGATCATAATCAAAACGGAAAGTGTGCACTTGTGCAGTGATAGTGTAACACGCTCGCATCAAACTGGGGCTGTCCACAGAGTTCAAACAAGAAACAATCAATACATATTATATATTATAAGTATATTAGGTGAGTTAGCGAAGAAGGAAAAAAGTGACTAATTAACGGCAAACGAAGTGCATCTCGGTGTCGAGGTGACGGGAATTCTCAACTAGACACTAGAAAAATTATGTATCATCTAAGTAGCCTAAAATAAGGACGGCGAGACGCTCCGGCCACCATCGCCAGCTGCGGGCAGAACAATAGGTATGGTAGTTTTAATCGGATGAATTTTTTTGCTGTTGGAGTAGATATCGTTTGTATTTATTTCTACTTGATTTAAGAGCACGAAAAGGTGGTGGGAGGTCATTCCAGCAGCGACTGGCGGCGAATTTGAAACTACCACGGAAAGCAGCAGTTCTGTGGGAGGAAGCCAACATCAAGTACGAAGATGCTCTGGTTTTTATTTGGTTAACATCGCGCGACCAAGACAGCTTTTTATATAAATAATCTGGTTTCTTTGTGAGAATAGTGCCAAAAAGAAGGGTAGCCAGGTGAAGCTTTCTCCGCGCTGACATTCTCATCAAATTACCCTTATTCAAAAATGGAGTGATATGAGTTCTGGGGGGCACATTGTAACAGAACCTAGCACAGGCATTCTGTACCCGCTGGATTAGCTTCTGACTTCTACCGAGAATGCACGCCCCATACACAGTGTCAGCGTAGTTCAGCTTGGATAGGACAAGTGACTCACATAGCATGACTCGCATATCCACACTTATGTAGGGACGGACACGATACAAAAGCTTGAGCCGATAGAAGCAGTTGCGCACAGCTTCCAGAATGTGTGTTTCAAAGTTCAGTTGTCCATCAAAAACTACGCCTAGGTTACGAACTTCCAGAACCCTCTCAACACCACAGCCATCAATCCTGAGGTCCAGGCTGCAACTCAGCATTTTGTTAAGGAAATCCCTGGATCCCATCACAACATATTTGGACTTAGTTGGATTCAGAACCAGGGAGTTTCTCCTGGACCAATCCGAGATTCTTTCCAGATCTTCATTAATTTTATTTACTGTTTCAGCAATATCCGGGGCGCTAAAGGAGAGGTACATCTGCAGATCATCAGCATACAAATGGAACTTGGTGTTGATTAAACACTTAATTATGTCAGCACTGTACAAGATGAAGAGGAGTGGGCCAAGGATAGATCCCTGCGGTACTCCCCTGCTCACGTGCTTGGGACTAGAGGACAAGGTATCTCCATTGTCACATGACACCTGGACAAATTGCGATCGATTAGTGAGGTAACTCTCAAACCATTTTACTGTTTCCATGTCACAACCGTAATAAAACAGCTTGGCGAGAAGAAGCGAAGTGTTGATCGAGTCAAAAGCACGCGAAAAATCAAGAAGGACAAGCAGGGTTCCCATTCCCCGGTCTCTGGCCTCAAGTATGTTCCCAACCACATCCAGAAGTGCAGTTGTCGTGCTGTGGCCCTTACGAAATCCAGATTGTGCCTGGGGTAAAATGCCATTGCGCTCCAGGTATGCCCTGAGCTGATTGGATACTGTGAAAGGTTCGTGGGCTATGACGAAGAAAAACCGCTGGATCTTCAGAGTATGGATTTATTTATTGTAAAAAGGACATGTTACTTCGCCGCCATATTTTAAAGAAAAGTTACTCCACAGCATAGAAAAATCAACCTCTATAGAAAAAACGCCAAAATACAAAACCACAGACTAGTCATGCTAAAGTCAGAACGACCACTATCACAGACTATAAACCTAGCTGCGTTCAAGGAGATTGTATATGAACTGCGTTTCACAAATTAAACTAAAAGCATTTATTGTATTCTAACACCCTTCCTCAATAAATGCTAACAATCTGTAAACTACTGTTAAACACAACTCTATTAATGACAACTACATATTAAAACTGATTAACAACATTACAATCTTTCAATTTATCTATACTGCATGAAGAGCATAACTTTAACAAAAACATTAGGCACACCGCTACCTATCAAAAATAATATTAAGTTCTCTTCTGTCCTATCTGTAACAAAATTAAATAATAAAAATTATGAGGCATTCTGCTACCTTTTACAACACAATAAGTACTAACTTAATGAACTACCCTTCCTGTCTATTATAAATAATCAACTTTCACAACTATAAAGTTTGGATACTGTTTTCCACAATAATTATTATTCTCTTATTTCTAAATTTAAGCCTCTACACAGATTTTCAAACACAGTTCTGTTCAAAGCTTTTGTACATAAATCTGCTATCTCCTCTTTTGTACCCACATACTTTAAAATCACAATTTTTAACATTACCTTTTCTCTTATAAAATGGTATTTTAAATCTATATGTTTTAGTCTTTTATGGTACTCTGGGTTCTTTGCAACATGAATAGCCGATTGACTATCAATGTTCACCACAAAATTTTGACAGTTAATCCCAATTTCTATTAGTAAATTTCTAATCCAGCATCCCTCAGCTATTCCCTTTCCCAAAGCTACATATTCTGATTCAGTTGAGGATAGCGTTACACACTGTTGTTTTGAACTACACCATGAAACTGTACAACCGAAAACTTTCATTACACACCCTGAGGTGGACTTTCTGTCTTCTTTATCTCCTCCCCAACTTGCATCTGTGTATCCTATAAGTGGTTCATCTGTGTACTTTTTATAAATTAATTTCAGATCTAAAGTTCCCTTTACATACCTCAGAACCCTTTTCAATGCTTTCCATAAGCTGGTATTAGCACTAGCTTGGTATCGACTCAAGTAGCTCAGCGCATAACATAGGTCTGGTCTTGTTCCCAACATAGCATACATTAAGCTTCCTATTAAAGCTCTACAACGTGTCACTAGCTCTTTATCTGGTGGTGGATTCTTGTCCAGTTCTAAACCTTGTTCTATTGGGGTCGATATATGATTACAGTTCTCCATGTTGTATTTTCTTAATATTTCTTCTAAATACTTCTTTTGGTCTAGCTCTATACAGTCTTTTCCTCTGTTTATGTTGATCCCTAAATATTTCATCTCTGAACTTCCTAGATCTGTCATTTGAAATCTATTCTGTAGTGATTTCTTCAACTTTTCAATTTGGCTGTTATTTTGTCCTACAATCAGCAGGTCATCAACATATAGTATGACATAGAACTTCTCCTTCTTTTTATAGTAAAGACAATAGTCAGCTTTGCTTCTTATGAACTCTTCCTTTAGCATAAAGCTATTGAATTCTTCATTCCAGTTTCTGGGAGACTTCTTTAATCCATACAGTGACTTCTTCAATTTTAGGACTTTTCCATCATATCCTTGCAACCCTTTTGGCATCTTTAAATAAACTTCTTCTTCAATATCACTGTATAGGAAAGCACTTTTAACATCCATCTGACTTATTTTCAAGTCAAATTTATTGGCAATTGCTAAGAGAATTCTTAACGAGGGTAACTTTGCCACTGGTGCATATATTTCAGAGTGGTCAAAACTATCCTCTTGTTGAAAACCTCTCGCTACCAATCTAGCCTTGTAGATCTCTGTATCATTTTCTCCTTTCTTAATTTTAAAGACCCATTTGGTATCTATTTCCTTCTTTCCTACAGGTAAATCTGTCACATCCCATGTGTCATTGTTTTTCAACGAACATAGTTCTCTATCTATTGCTTCTGTCCATTTCTTTGAATCTTCACTTTCCATTGCCATTTCATATGTAAGCTGTTCTTCATTCATTGCTGTATATAAGTAATACTCATCTTCAAATTTCTTGGGTTTCTTTATTAATCTTGTACGTGTTCTCACCTGTTCTCTATTTTCAGTTATAAAACTATCACTATCCTCTCTATCAGTAAATTCGTCTTCTCCAGTATTATATGAACTTGATTCACAATAAGTTCCATCTCCATCTTCTATCTCTGTCTGTTCTTCTATCTCTGTCTGTTCTTCATTTTCTGTCACCGTCTCTATCTGTTCACTCTCTGTTTCTATTTGTTGAATATCTGTCTCTATCTGTTCACTCTCTGTTTTCTCTGTCTGTATTATTTCTAATATTTCTGAACTTTCTCCTTTTGTTTGACGCTGCTGTATTTCTTCTGTTTCTTCTCTTTCTTTAATGAAAACTACATCTCTGTAAGTTATTACATCTTTTGTGTTTGGTATCCACACTCTATATCCTTTACAATCCACGCCATAACCGACGAATATGCCTCTCTTACTTTTAGAATCCCATTTCTGTCTTCTCTCTTTTGGAATATGTACTGCTACTTCTGTCCCGAATATTTTTAATTCATTGATGTCAAAACTCTTTCTGTAAAGCAGCTCAAAAGGTGTCTTGTCTGTAACTTTTGAATTTCCTGTCCTGTTGATAGTATACAGGGTGGAATTTTGTAATGCCACCTGGAGGGAAAGTACTCTTAATACTGCAGATAGAAAATTTTACTCAAAGGAAACATTCCTTTATTTTTGAATAGAAAGCAAACTGCATTCAAAGATTTTCGAAAATTCTCTTCTCACCCGGGAATCGAACCGGCTAAAATCTGAAAAAATTATACCCTGTACTTTTATTGCATCGATCGTTAGGGTCAATTATAAGGATGAAATCTCTCTAACAAACATGATAAATTAAATGAAAAGAAAACCAGGAAATCTGAAGTTACAAATTCAATGAGTCAAGTTAAAGGTCTTTAACTAACATCCATCTTTTGTAATGCAGACTCCTTTGCGACATACTCGTAGCTGCGTGTATGTGGTAATTTAAATAAGGAATGTTAGATTAAAATTTGAAAATTAGATTGTCATAGTAAGATTTAAGATTTTAAGTTTTTTTTTTTTTTTAAGATTTCCTGGTTTTCCTTTCATTTAATTTATCATGTTTGTTAGAGAGATTTCATCCTTATAATTGACCCTAACGATCGATGCAATAAAAGTACAGGGTATATTTTTTTCAGATTTTAGCCGGTTCGATTCCCGGGTGAGAAGAGAATTTTCGAAAATCTTTGAATGCAGTTTGCTTTCTATTCAAAAATAAAGGAATGTTTCCTTTGAGGAAAATTTTCTATCTGCAGTATTAAGAGTACTTTCCCTCCAGGTGGCATTACAAAATTCCACCCTGTATACCGCTGTACTTACTGCTTCGGCCCACAGATCCTTTTGTAATTTCTTTGCTTGTAGCATAGTTCTCGCTGCCTCTACTATGGTTCGCATTTCCCGTTCTGCCCTACCATTTTGTTCCGGGGTGTATGGAACCGTCTTTTGATGAATAATCCCTTGTGTATTTAAATATGACTCTACATCTCTACTCACAAATTCTTTGGCATTGTCTGACCTAAAACATTTTACTTTATACCCCGTCTCTGTGTGAAATCTTGGTACAAAACTTTTAATTATTTCACTCACCTCACTTTTATTCTTTAGAAAGTATACATACCTGAAGCTGCTGTAATCATCTTTCAGTAAAAGAAAATGTTTAGAACCTCCTAATGAGTCACATTCCATCGGGCCGCATAAATCCATGTGTATAAGCTCACCGGGTATTGTCGCATGATTTTTACTCTGTTGGAATGGTAGCCTATGTTGTTTCCCCTCTAGACATGGTAAACATTGATTTTCAACCTGCTTTTCAAATTTTACACTATTTCTTTCCAACACTTTTGAAACTTGTTTATAATTTTGGTGAGCAAACCTTTGATGCCATTCATTTATTGATACTGTTGATGTTAACGCTACTCTCTGACTATCAAACTTAAATTGCATTACAAACAAATTTTCACTACGTTTAGCAATACATGTTACAACTCCATTTTGGGAAAATTCACATCTGTCTTTATTTAATTTCATTACATAACCTCTATCTGTAGCACATCGGGCCGAAAACAAGTTGGTATTTAGCAAAGGAACATGCAGAACATTCTTTAAGGTTGATGGCACACTATCATGACCAACGCAAGTTTTTAATTTTATTTCCCCTATCCCCGCTACTTTTAGTTTACTTCCATCCCCAATTGTTATGTACTGTGATTCATTTACCTGGGTATAAGTAGAAAAGAGTGAGCGGTTATTGCACATATGGTCACTTGCACCGGTATCTAGTATCCACTCGTTGTGGTACCTATCACCAAGGGTTATATATGCCCTACTTACACTTTCAGTTTTCTTATCACCTTTAGTTAGCCTACTATTACAGTCTTTATATAAATGTCCATGTTTGCCACAGTAATTGCACTTTCTTTGCCGGCAGTCCCTCTTATAGTGTCCGGGTTTACCACATGAAAAACACAACACTTGATCTTTCTTCTTTCTGTCTGTTCCTGTGTAGCGCTGCTGTTTCTTTGATGCTGTGAGAGCTGTTGACGTCTCATTCTTCTCTTCTGTCACCTTTCCACGTATTCTTTCTTCTTCTACCAGCAGCCGGGCCGTGAGTAGCTTGAGTGACTGGTTTGAATCCGGAACCGATTCCCACGCCGATATAAAATACTTGAAATCGTCTGGAAGGCTCATGATGATCTTTGTGATCACCATCTTTTCTGATACAGTTTCACCAAAGGCTGTCAATTTATGTACTAGATCTTCTATTTTGGCGATGTATGTTGCCATGGGCGCTTCATACTTCAAACTATAAAACTGCTGTTGGATTAGGTGTATGCCAACCTTTGATTTTGATTCATAAAGCGTCATGAGCTTTTCCCACATCTCGTGTGCCGTTTCACAAGTAACTAGATAGGTGAGTACTTTCTCGTCGACTCTTGTTGCGATAATCTCCTGTGCCTTCCGATCTTTTTCTTCCTGCTTCGCATCCTTTCGTGCTGGTGTTGTGACGACATCGTAAAGCTCTTTCGCTTTCAATACTACTGTGATTTGAAATTTCCATGCAGGCCAGTTCTCGCCCCTCAGGATGATGGCACGCTCCAGGGTGGACATCTTGACTGGAAATCTTCAATTCGTGTCGCCGACCTCGGATCAACTCTATCTCTATCTGTAACCAGGCAAACTTTAGAAAGTATGGCCTGGGCCCATAACCTGTGAAAGGTTCGTGGGCTATGACGAAGAAAAACCGCTGGATCTTCAGAGTATGGATTTATTTATTGTAAAAAGGACATGTTACTTCGCCGCCATATTTTAAAGAAAAGTTACTCCACAGCATAGAAAAATCAACCTCTATAGAAAAAAACGCCAAAATACAAAACCACAGACTAGTCATGCTAAAGTCAGAACGACCACTATCACAGACTATAAACCTAGCTGCGTTCAAGGAGATTGTATATGAACTGCGTTTCACAAATTAAACTAAAAGCATTTATTGTATTCTAACAGATACTACCCTTTCCAAAACTTTGGATAAACAAGGGAGCAGACTGATAGGGCGGAGATCCTTGACAGTGGTGGGGTTGGGAATTTTAGGGATAGGTCTGACGATTGCCATTTTCCACAGATCCGGGAAGGAAGAAGTTACAATGGATCTGTTGATAATAGCTGTTATGACTGTAAGAGTACGAGGGAGAGTCAACATCAGCATCTCAAGAGAGATCTGATCAGAGCCCTGCGCATTGGATCTGAGACTACGCAGAATTCTCAGCACAGCTTCATCCTGAACAGGCTCGAGCTGAAAATTACTGTCACTGTGCCGATGATGTTCAAAATATGTTAAATCTTCAGCAGCGACCTCTCCACTGCCAGAAACAGCCAGGAAGTGCTGGTTGATAGTATCAGGATTGTTACAGAAGTGAGGCAGACCATGCTCTGATTTTTTTGTGTTGGTAATTGTAGACTTGATATGACTCCATAACTTCTTAGGCTGTGTAATATTATTATTGATAAATGTTTTAAAGTATGCACACTTCTCAATCTCAATTGCCGTTCTTACTAGGTATTTTAACTCAGTGTAAGAATTTTGGTGGATATCGGATTTTATAATTTTGACTTCACATGGCACTTGTCACGCAGCTTCATCATTTCCTTCACAGTGAAGGTTATCCAAGGAAGTGACTTTTCTTTAATTAAGACTTTTTTAATGGGTGCATGCAAATCAAATAGAGCCAAAATATATTGATTAAACATTTCAACCATGGAGTCCACATCTTGGAGACTTTCAATATGTTCCCATTCAATATATTTAGGTCATTGTTAAAAAGTTCAGGGAGGATATCTTTGAGTGGCCTATAGGTAATCCAATGCGGGATAGGCTTTTCTACTTTAAAATTTAATTCTATGCTTATAATTGCATGCTGACCGAGCTCAGGTATGTGTGCGACTGAGTGCCCACACACACGAGCGTCAGTGCACGCAACATCAATTAAAGTTTCACTATGGTCAGTAAAATGAGTTGGTGCAGTAATAATCTGTCTGAGCTTGCAACAATGTAAAAAGTTATTCAGTAGTTTAGTTTTGTTGTCAGAGGGGTTTAAAATATTAATGTTAAAGTCACCCACTAGGAGAACCTTGTCCGCATTGGCAAAAGTGGAAAGAGAGTCAGTGATCGCATCCAGAAATACATTCACATCAAGCCACGGCGGTCTATATGCAGTGCCAACGATAACCGAATGCGAGTTGATATTTAGTTTAAGCCACATCTGTTCGACCTGCGACGTTGGTGGGTGCGGCAAGGCGCGCGCGCCTACTCCGCGGCGCAGGTAGAAGCCCACGCCGCCTCCACGTCCGCCGCGCACGCTGGCCGGTCGCGGCACATGACGCAGTCGGTAGCCCGGAACTATCGGCGCACGGCCCTCCTCTCCCTGCCTGAGCCAAGTCTCATTTATGGCCATGATGTCCACCTCGAGACTTTCCATCGCTACGAGAAATTCGTCATGCCGCGATCCCAGCGAGCCCGCGTTAAAAAAACCAACTTTAAGATTTTTAGTCTTGTTCATTTGTACCTAGATATACAACATGTAACAGAATAAACGCAAGACCTGAAAGTAGTTTGCTCAGAATCGGCTTCTGAATCGATTCCCATCATTATTTATATGTGTTAATTTTCTCCAGAAATATCCTTCATTTAATCTAAATTAGGACCACTGCGTAAAACCAACGTAATCAAATATTTTATTTAGGGAATTATAAGCCTTAGCTCAAAGTAATAAAAGCCCATAAAAATGCACGGCTGAATTTGTAGATCGCTTAATATCCGCGCTTAATATCGCTTATAGTCGCGTGTATGGATATACACACACGTAAAAAAATCAATACTCAATAATTTTAGAATAAAGTATGATAGTGTGCGAAAGGTAAAATATTTAATTTAAGAAAGATTAGTCTTTATTTCCAAGCAATACGTCTTACTTAACTGCACAACCGAATTTGTAAAAATAAAAATATCATTTCTATCCTTACCTACACACACACGTAGGTTTTTACATTTAAGCTAGTTAAATAAAAACATCATTTTAGGAAATTTCAAACTTATCTCAAAGCAATAAAGCTTTTTTAAATGCATTACTGAATTTGTAATTCCGCATTCACAATATTTTGTAGAGAAATGACAAAATATTAGAAAATCAAAGGTACGTTTTTTGCAAACGCTAAATCAATATGAAAGAGCGAGATGCAATAATTTACTGACTTAGCCCTTTGAGTTGCCGCATTTGTTTGATATGCCGCCGGCGCACGTGCCGCCAAATTAGTCATTCGCCGGCAACCGACAAGTGAATTACGCAATTTTGTTGTTGTTGTTTACGCGCGCGATGGCTTTCCGGTACAGCAATATCCAGTGCACTGAGATGGTGAGGACACTGGCTCGTTGCGACGATAATGTGGAGTTAGCGTGTCGAGTCTTCAATGAACGACATGGTACCAGAGTGAGCGCCAGGACAATGCTAGGTGCAACTCAGCGCCTGAGGGACTTCGGTACGTTTCGTCCTAACACGGCCTTGGATAGAGGGACGAATGTGCGCTCTACTCGTTTGCAGGAAAACATTCTCGATTATTTCGATGAACATCCAGAGAGCAGCACGAGGGAAGCAGCGCCGTTGTTTGACTGCAGCCACATGTACGTGTGGAGAACGTTACGTGCTGATGGCGAACACCCCTTCCATCTACGACGTTGTCAGGAGCTAATGCCGACTGACTACTTGCCACGACTGCAATTTTGTAGATGGTTGTTGGAAAACTGGCAACGAAACATCATCTGGACGGACGAGAGCACCTTCACACGAGTTGGTATTTACAACCAACATAACATGCATTTGTGGAGGCACGAAAATCCACATGCATGTCGTGTAGACTCATTTCAGCACAGGTTCTCCGTGAACGTGTGGGCGGGAGTTGTAGGTACACACATACTCGGCCCTGTGTTTTTACCAAGGTTGACTGGAGATACCTACCTACACTTCTTGCAAGAGATATTGCCCCAGTTATTGGAGGAGGTCCCTCTCTCGTTGTTACGACGACCCGTGTTTTACCAACATGATGGAGCTCCCGCGCATTTCACGTGGAACGTTCGACGGCATCTTGATGCGGAGTATGGCTCTCATTGGATTGGACGTGGAGGACCTATACCGTGGCCTCCCAGATCTGCCGATCTAACACCGTTGGACTTTTTTTTGTGGGGTCGAATAAAATCGCTAGTGTATGTAAACGAAGCAACCAGTATAAATGACCTCAAACATAAAATTGAACTCGCGTTTGTTAAAGTGAAAAGTGAAACTGAAGTGCTTAACAAATTAAAAATTAACTTAAGAAAACGTGCAATAATGTGTACCGAGCAAGGTGGTGGACATTTTGAAAATCTTTTAAAAAGAGGACGAAGAAGAACTATTTAGTGTAAATAGCTCAGGTATGTACCTCCGTAATACGATTTTACTACTGTAAATACATAAATGATTGAAATCTTTTAAACACTGAATATGTTTTATACCTACGTAATAATAAAACCGGCCAAGTGCGAGTTGGACTCGCGCACGAAGGATTCCGTACCATTATCGACAAAAAACCGCCAAAAATTCACGTTTGTTGTATGAATAACCCATTTAAATATTAATTTTATTCCGTTTTTAGTATTTCTTTTTATAGCGGCAACAGCGAAGTCTTAACAACAGGGACAATTTTATCCTCTTGGTACGGAACCCTAAAAATGTAAACACACTGACGAGTAGGTGGTAATATCGCGAAATCGGTTAAAAGACGCGTGACATGTCTGACTTTAGGTATTGCCGTACTGATAAATCGCAGTGGGATGAAAGGTTGCTCAATTTAAAAATACTTTCTTAGCTATCCGTAGTTGAACTGAATTATTCGAAGTTCAAAGCCTGTAGTAGTAAGTGTGCGGACGGCGAGCAATGGGTAGTTCGCCGTTCAGTCGTCTGGTAAGATTCCGGACCAAGCCCAGTCGTCGACGGCACGCACTGTTCCCGCGCGCCTCAAGGAGTTGTCCGAAAAACGTAGGGACCCTGTAATAGGGTCGAAGCCAGCTGGGGCCCGGGTTCTTTTTCTGAAAAGAAGGCCTGGACCCAGTGCGAAAGGCAACGTTGGAACGGGGTGGGTTTAGTCAGTAAGAGTCTGACACTGTCTCTCGCTCCGCCCAAGAGCGGGATTCGTCATTAGATGATTTTTCCCACCATAAAAAAAGCCTGTAAGTGTGATGGAAAGATGAAATCATTATTTTACTAGTTAGGCAACTAACAATATTTTTTTATTTTTTTTATTTAGCGTATACTGTCCCACAGCTGGGCAAAGGCTGGCAACAATAATTAATAGGGTAATACCACAACTTACTAATATCAGCTAGGTACGTAATATTCGGCCATTAAACGTAAAGATACATACCTAAGCTTACATGCATTGCTTTCTATTCCTACCTACATGTTACGTAGGCACGCGCACGAGTGTGCGCTATGAGTGTGTGCGTAGGGATACAGTAGTATGCTCAAACATTATGCGTCAACAGCTAGGACAACTATTTTATAAAAAAAAACATAGCGTTCTTTAGGTAAATCGAATTACAGATGTTTCTTTAGTTCTATAATTTAATTTTCTAATTGGGGTGTCTGAGGTCTTGCGTTTATTCCGTTACACGTTGTATATAGAGTATTCATTTTACATAATGTAAGATGTAAATTGTGTATATATAGTACAAGAGTTATGGGGAATTTAAAATTTCTATAGAAAACTTATTTTTCTCATAACTCTTGTTTAAATCAGTTTCCATTCAAAATATATGTTTGGGAACCTAGATATACTGTAATCCAATCGAAATAAATACACACTATCGTATGAATATGTTTGATTTACAAATTATTTTGGTATTACGTTTGTATGAAAGACGCATGCTCCGCCGGCCCCTTAAACCTACCATGCAATTACAGCAATAACTTTTGATTGCATCCCGCCCATTCATATTTGCTTCTGCAACTATGAAAACAAAATAAGTTCTAGCAGAAGAATGGCGGGACTTTCATTTTAGCTCGAAGCAACATTGGGTTTATTCCCTCTAAGCCATGTATTCTCTCTCGAGATACTTCTTATGTATATAGTCCATGAAAGCGAAAATGCTCACCCACACATGAACGAGCCTGGCGAATTCGGTATATACCACAAGCAAATAATATCAATTCCTCCATAGATAGCCTCGGAAAGGAGAGGGTTGTCGCATCTATGGGTACAAACCAGGAACCGCGCCTTTTTAAATTATGTAACCTAACTAATTCAGCTACAGTATTCGTTAAAAGCAGGCGCTCAAATATGATTGACACAAACTGCTCTGCATGTATATTTTCTGTAAATGGCGGAGTAAACGCATTCAGCAGAGCAGCTGCTATTTTAAAACCTGCCATTAAATTGCGACAACCACGGTTAAAATATGTATGGCGGAATATTTTGAAGTCTCTCTTAAAACGGCCATTCACAGCTTCTACTACCCACCTGTTAATAGTGACACAGCGTGAACGGTTGGCATCAAGAGTAGATAGCTGTGATTGGCCGTCTTCTTTGGTATCAGGCATATGACCTATGTATCCTTTCTGATGCAGTCACGAAAACCTCTATCTACAATTAATATATCGTTTTCGTTATAAAATCATTAAATTCAGTTTCGTTTAATAAATCATTCATTATGGTGGCATCATTTGTAGTGGCACTATATGGTCCGCCTACATCTACAATATATCCATCAGAGGCACAGAGGATAAATGGCTTTAATAAATTCCTATATTTATGAAGGGAATATGTTTCCTTTTGGAACAAGTAATTACTACTTTTTTGTGTATATACAGGGTGTAAACCACCTCACCACAAAGCCGTTAACCAAGCATTCTGTACATCAAACTAAGTAACTTTACGCAAAAATTATTGCTGGGAAACAACTTTTTTTTTTGAGGTTATAAATCATGTTTTGTGGTAGAACTCAATGTAACGCACTTAAAACATTGTGCTGATGGATTGATTTAATAGTATGGGGGTCGTGGAGGTGTAAAAAGTCAAAATCTAAAAAAAAACTTGTATTAAAAAAAAAACTTGTCAAAAAGTTGTAACTTTGACCCCCCATATCTCCGTAACTAGAAGCTTCCCAGGTATGGTGTAGAGCAAAAAAGTGATCACAATGATGGGGAGAACAAGTGCCTTTCGGCTTCGTGAAGAGGTGTTTTACACCCTTTATACAGTATGTTAGTTTAAACGAGGGACTTATTCAAACCCGCAATAGTCCATGCTTACATGATACTAATCAACATATGAACAAAAAGAAAACACTAATACATAACAGATAGATCCATACCAAAAACTTCGCCTAAGTTTCGCAACGTGTGCGCCATGCGCTTATCGCAGAACATGTGTGCGAGTCAATGACCTTTCTAGGTGTAATCATTTCATTTTTTTTTTCATTTTTGCGCCGGGATGTGCCCTGTCGGTGCATCGGGGACATTACAAAGGAAAGGGGCGGAGTTTGCGCACGGAGCTCAGGACCGGCACGTGTTTTGCCGCGTGACACCTACTTGCGCGCTCAGTGTCCATGAGTAATGTATTTAATTAGACAATAGTGTCAAAAAATAAGGTTATAGGTTTTTTACTTATTTGGATTGAGAATCGAATACTGAATACCTTCCCTCAATATGTCCCTCGTTTAACCTAACACGCTGTATATGTTGCATCAGCTATTGTGATTGCAGGTTTTTGATCAGCCGGTGCATTAGGCTTACCAAAAATATGAACGGCAATAATATATGAATTTCAGGCTGCCACTTGCTCGGTTTTGCTAGGAGTTGCTTATTTAACTTTATCAGAACCAAAAGTTTTAGGTTATATTTAAATTCGTAAAGGTCCTAATAAAGGCTCAAAAAAAAGAAATAAAAAAATGAGAAAAACCAAGAAATTGTGGAACATAATCAGTAAGCATAATATTTCTTGCTACAGACATTAATGTTTCTAGGGTCTTTCTCGGAACTTGAAATAGACATGACAATCTGTCCCCTGAATCCCCAGTCCTTAATTTACAGAAAAAGGCTGTTAATGCAAAACTACCCCGATGCATATTCCTAAGCCTAATATTTGTTGATGTTGTTGTTTATTTGTGCCTATATAGTACTGTACTTGGTTATCGGGGTAGTTTTGAATATTCTCATAAGAGATGTTACTTAACCCGTCCATTAATATAAAAATGATCTCCTCTGTGTGTGGAAGTAAATTTATTAAGGCTATACTCAGCAGTATACAGGTTTTCATAATTAGCGTCCTGTCTATGTAAGGAGCAAATACGAGCTCCTCTTGGTATAAAATATTGATACCTAACCATCTTGCCTGGTTTCTTCAGCACGGCACAATATTTCGCTCTGGTTCCATGCACTCTTGGAAAATGCAGTGTCTTCAGCCGCTCTTCTTATATTGGGCAACACAATACTCGTATGTTGGGTTCTTTCTTGTGGTCCTTCTGGAACATAGAAGCTCAAATCTCCAGCTTGGCCACAGCAAACTCCACAAACTTCATTCATGGATGACATCTGTAAATAAATAACATTTATGAAATACAAATAAACACTAAGTTTGATAGTCATAAATTGCGCCCAACATGACCAAGCTACAAAATAGTTCTTGACATACTCATAAAATGATTGGTTTTCACCTTACAGAAAACCTTTCAAGGATTCAAGTAATTTTGGCATAAACAAAGTACCTACACAAGATCACGAGAAATCAATTCCAAGTAAGTGATTCCATACTTATGCTCGCGTTAACCTACTATGGAGAACTATTTAGATTATAAGAGAAAAGATGCTCTTAAAAAAATGACCGTATTGGAACAAAAAATAATTTGTTGGGAAAACTTATGTAACATGTAACGTGTTCTCTATCGTGTTACCTAACTTTTTAATCCATAATCTAAAGTGACATATTTTTTTTTGGCCTAGTCATCATTTTTCCGAATGATATTTTAACCGAACTTTGTATCACATAAAAGACACACATGACATGCCATAAAATTGAAATCAATGAATACAATATGCCTTAAACCCGTTTGTCATAAATACTACAATCAATAATATACAAAATGCTTAAAACCGTTTTCAATAATAGTTATAAATCCTAAATTCAAATCATTAAATGTTTTGATCCTAAAATTATTTTTAAAAGAATTTTGTATTACTAAGCTTTTGCTGTGACTTTCTCTCAACGCAACACATTTTGAAATTTGTAAGAATTAAAAAGTAGAACCATCATTTCGCAGAAAGTTCACAATTGATATCTTCTTTTGGCACTAAAAGGTAGAAAATCAATCAATCATAGCGTCAATCATAATAAATTAGTTGAGTAAGAACATATTGTGAATTTTATCTTCCCTTCAAAAGTGTGCAAACATGCAAACAAACATACACCATGCATGTAGCGAGCATGCAGCTAGCATACAGCAAGCATTCAGCAAACATGAAACAATCATGCAGTAAGCTCAACTAGCATGCATCAAGCATGCGGCATGCAAACGAGAAAGCACCATGCAGCAGGCATGGTTTCTGTCACGGCTCCGTCGCTACGGGGTTCCGGCCCCACGCCAGCTCATCGTCGTAGATGTGTTAAACGCTCACCACCGCAGCTTTGGCTTCCTGGCCGCCTTTAATAAATAAACTTTCGGAATAATACAGATTATATGATACAATACTTAGGACATATGAAATTATGTCTTGTCAAATTAGGAGATTCATCAAATATATTATTCGATATTATGACAGAATACTGATATACTTTTAGCAGTAAAGATTATTATGTAAAACAAAATTTCGGTAACTGAAGTTTATAGCTAACGTTATGGATTATGATTTTCGAACAAAAATTTTCAGGACAAGAAAGGGAGTCACACATTTATTAGAACTATTCCTATAAATTAGATTTGGAATATTCTTAAAATGTTTAAAGGAATAAGAGCTGGCATTTGGCTGGTATTTGTTTCTTTATAATTGTATGTACACTAATGTTTGCGCAAATAAAGTTATCTGAATCTGAATAAATCATAAAAAGTTGAGTTTATCTCTCAATTTCTATATGAATTATCCGACAACAGCAATCTAAATAATGTGAATAGTTAAAGCAATATTTTCGAATTAAATAATGATAATATTAATTCAATTTTTTTGCTGAATCTTTTTACATGGTCTTAATTTAAAATGAGTTTGTTATCTCGGAAACACACTACACCTGGTTAAGATAATTATAATATCTCCTATTTTACTTTAAAAAAATTTGATTAATCATCACAAAAATGTTTCTAAATATTCTTAATTTACTTTGGCATTGTAAATGTATTCCACAATCATGGAAAACACAATGTGTCATTCCGATACTCAAACCAGATAAAACTTCAGAACTTGCCAGCTCTTATAGACCAATATCACTGTCTTCATGTCTAGTTAAATTATTTGAAAACGTGATTAAAAATCGTTTGGATTGGTATATGGAATCTAACGACTTCATTCCGCATGTACAATATGAATTTCGTCGAGGGCAAAGTGGTTTAGACAGCTCCACTTCCTTAATTTCAGACCTGAAACATGAAAAGGATAGAAAGTTACACACTGTTTATGTATTTCTAGATGTTCTAGGTGCTTTTGACAGTCTGGATCCGGCTATACTTGTACAAGTTATCTAGTTACAAGTTGTCTAGGTTAGGTGTGCCTGGGCCTCGACATAGATATCGATCTCAAAACTAACGAATTCGGTCGCAAAGTCTTACCGATCCAGATTTAACGATATTTGGTGGTCTGTACGCTCACTTGACACTAGGTAACTATCTTACTTTATTAACTTTATTAACGATCTTTATCGCTAACTTAGCGAATTTCGTAAGATTTACGAATGTATTTTGCGAGCCTTTTTAACAGCCCGCAAAGTGAATCGTTAGCAACGAAAGCTAATTTATTGATGGTTGTTGCGGGATTATTGACAAAAACTGTGCCGGACGGGCTTATTACTCGAAGGTCTATTGTCTGTACCAAAGTATGCTGTACTTGCGGCCTTTAGGGCCGTAAGCCGAACCTAACCTACCTATACCTAATAGGTTCCGGACATTAAGTGTGATTTGGCGTCGCTGATACTCATTTCATTTGGTAATCGATTCCTATTTTCATTATTAATATCAAAGACATTCAAATATTCAACTAATAAATAAGGTGGCTCACACATTTTAAAATCTTGTTATGTACTGTTTAAAACTTTTTTGCAAAAAATAAAACCGACTTCAAAAAAAAAACCAAAAACGTGAAAAATAACTTAGCTTCTGAAGTCGGTGACGTTTGTATGATTGATTTAATTTTTTTGTCACCGACTTCAGAAGCTAAGTTATTTTTCACCTTTTTGGTTTTTTTTTTGAAGTCGGTTTTATTTTTTGCAAAAAAGTTTTTATTTTTCACTTTTTAGTGGTTCACATGTGCTTGGTACACATGGAAAGTGCATACCGTTACAATTACAACAAGCCCAAACACGACTAGGATACATTGTCTCATTATGGAGTTCCGTGACTCTTGGCTTCATCATCAGATCTGATGGTAGAATGGTTCTTATCAAACGCAAATGCTTCACTTGTTGTAGAAAATACCAAAATTGCTGTACGTTATCCTATAAAATTTGAAGAGTTCCCTCGATTTCGCCAAGATTCCATCATCAGATCCCGACTTGGCGACTATGGGACCAACTTGGAAGTATACCCTTTCAAACAAAAAAAGAATTTTTGAAATCGGTTCAGGCGTCTTCGAGTAATCGGTGAACATACATAAAAAAAAAAAAAAAGAAATACATACAGTCGAATAGAGAACCTCCTCCTTTTTGGAAGTCGGTTAATAAAAAGTAAATGTCACTGAGTACTTTATTATTATACTGGTATAAAGTCCTGCGTCGCGGTCTCCTACTAGCGACATCTATTACGCAATGTTCCAACTACAACTTGCCAATACACTACGTAGTCGGTTCCGGTCGTTCACCCCGGGCCACAGTGTCCGGCGTAGAACAAGACAGGTGGACAAAACTATTTTTTCATGGTTTTGGAACTATATCTATAAATTAGTTATTTCTATAGTATTATAATATTTTATTTAATGAAAATGCATAGAAATTGTGTATAAAATGTTTATTTATACACAATTACTATGCATTTTTTTTGCGGTATTCACAATCGCTACAAATATCAACGCTAATTATACAGTGTGTCCGGACACGGACTAGCGATATTCTAAATACTTAAGGGGCCGGCGGAGCATACGTTTTTCATACAAACGTAATACCAAAATAATATAAAAATCAAACATATTCTTATGGTAGTGTATATACTCGTATTTCGATTGTATTATAGAATAAATATTTTGAAAAAATACCAAATAAATATTTTGAAAGGAAGATGATATAAATACGAGATATGAGGAATTTAACCCATAAACGCCCAAAATGAAACTACACATGAAAATTATAATCACTCGTTATTTATTGCATGAATATAGACTAAATATGAGGTACAAAAAGAATTATTGGTATTTTTTTAGGAAATTTAAGGGTGGTGGTGGGGTACCCCATGAAAGACGAGTCTACTTTAGCGAGTCTGAAGCCTGGCTGAACTAATTGGTCTCTATTTCTAGTACTGTAATTGTGTCTGTCACCTCTTTTACCAAAAAGATGCAGATTTTTTCTGACATACATTATGTTTTCGTAGATGTGTTGACACTTGTCAAAATTGAAATTTACGATTTATCGGTATTTAGTAGGCATATTTTAAAACTCATGGGCATTGAGAGTATAATACATTTTTTTACAGAAATTGCTCTTGAATTTGCAGATGATGTAAAAAATTTGGATTTAAAATAGAAAAGAATTGCTTTTTCTTCAAAAGCTCGAAATGTACTTTAAAAAACATATTTATTAACGATAGCTCTAGTATTCAGCAGTTATTAACATAAATCAAAACAAGAAAGGATGTTTTTTTTAAAAATACGACCAAATTAATGACATTAATGTAGAAATTTCATTAAGAAAAGAAAAAAATTATATCTCCGGAACCCTTGGGTTATAATTGTAGTAGGTTATAGTAAATTATCTGATAAATCGAATCCTTAACGGTGGACCACTATTTACGCCACACCCTGTATAAAGGGTGTAAACCACCTCTTCACGAAGCTGAATGGCACTTGTTCTCCCTATCACTGCGATCATTTTTTTGTTCTACACCATACCTGGGAACCTTCTAGTTACGGAGAATATGGGGGGTCAAAGTTACAACTTTTTAACAAGTTTTTTTTTAAATACAAGTTTTTTTTGTAAGATTTTGACTTTTAACACCTCCACGACCCCCGTACTATTCAATTCATCTAAAATTCCATCCATCAGCACAATGTTTTAAGTGCGTTACATTGAGTTCTACCACAAAACATGATTTATAACCTTAAAAAAAAAGTTGTTTCCCAGCAATAATTTTTGCGTAAAGTTACTTAGTTTGATGTACAGAATGCTTGGTTAACGGCTTTGTGATGAGGTGGTTTACACCCTGTATTGCTTGGCGGGATGACGGCCAAAATATTTTATCATAGATTCTTCTATAGATAAGTTTTCGTGAAATACTCCCCACTGGCAAGAGTTTTTTTTGTATAAGATCGCACAGCGGTCTCATTTTGAACATTTTATCGTTTGAACCTTCCGCTAGAGAAGTGTCGACGAAATGTAGGTTTCGTTTGATGTCCAAAAACCTATTGCGTGACATGCAATTGGCGACCAATGAAACGCCGAGATCTTCATCCAAACTCCAATAGGCACGTTCGGAAGGCAGTTCATGATATCCAGTCAAACATAAAATGGCCGAAAAAGTTCTCAATTCGGGCTTATCAATTTCAAAATTGTGTCTATTATATTGCCCAGCATACTTCATGCTATTTTCCACAATCAAACTAATAACATTATAATCAAATATCTTCTCAAATAACATCACAGGGCTGCAGTCTTTCAAAGATTCAACGAGAACTTCTTGCCGTCGCTGAATGGTATCAGTTACGTCATGGGTCATGCTATATATAGGTAAAGTTTTTCTCCATACAGGCTCGTTAGAATCTGGCCTTCTAGATCGCTTTGCAGGTCGTGGCTGAGTGGACAATGGCTCATTATCACTATCATCCCAGTTTGAAACATCATGATCAGGATGCAGTGGAACTACCTCAACTGTACCAGGTACGTCTCTCGGGAAAGTTGTAGAAGCCAAGTCATCTTCATTACCTTCTTCTTCATCACTAACAATAGCTGGCTCTGGTGGCAATAAAAAGACGTCGCACTACGCATCATCATTTTCATCAGCTACTATAGGTTCGAGGGCTTCTTCAAGTCTCGCATAGTTATTTTGACTCGTGAAGACACGACGGTCAGTCATCGTAGTGTTTTTGAATTAACCTGTAAAATAAAACAATAACTTACACAAGCGCCCATTGTACACCAACAGGTACGGCACATTGTTTATTCTAATTTTATCCCAATAAATTGTTATTTCAACAATATAATATCGACGGGTTCCGGGCTATTTGTATTAACCGACATTTTTGAAACTTTACACCAGAGCAGTTTAAAGTTACGATTTTTAGAAAAAAAATTATAACTAGCAAATCGCATTATTTTTTTAAAAAGAAGTATATTACAGTTTTTATAACATATTTCCCATAATCAGATTAATTTTTTTTCGAATATTCCTATTTTAAACGAAGATAAATGTCGCTTAATACAAAATGACCCATATTTTACCTATTTTTTGTTCCAGGCTAAATGACTTAACCACATATGATTATTGTTTCTTATTCCAGGCTAAATGACTAAACCGCCTACGTTTATTATTTCTTGTTCCAAGCTAAATGACTTAACCGCCTAGGCATGCAAATAATCTGGCTCTAAGCTAAGTGCTTTAATCAAAGAGTTGGTCATATTTCAAACCTAAGCTAATTGATTTAAATACCATTTCTTAAACTTATTAATGTATGGCTAATTAGTTTATGCGACAGATTTTTTTTTTAATAAATTGTTTGTAATCATACTTGAATAATGAAGTTTGCAGAATTTGGCGGTTAAAATATTGATAAATTAAAAGGTACATACATAGAGTGTACCTACCTATCTTGTTAATAATTATGAAATGAGAAATAAACACACATTATAAATTGTTTAAAGACAAGTTTTTTATTTAAAATGACAATCACCTAGGAACAGCAGTAACTTCTTAGCTTATAAAGGTAACAACTAACAGTCTTTTTATTACGTAGCTTACAGTCTTATTACCTGAAATCATTATTCTCATTCTTCTCCATTCCTAAACTTTAACATTTATGTATACAAAAAATTCTTTTTGAAAAAAAAATGAATAAAAAATCTCTTCAATTACAAAAAAAAAAATTATCTATAAAATAATTTTCTTTTAAAAATAATCACATAAAAAATTTAAATATTTACGAGCGTTTCTTTGGTTTTCATTTCTTTACTTATTTTCTTCTATATTTTTTTCTAACTGTCTCAGTAATCAAAATCATCTCTTGTTAAAAACAATTTTAGAAGTTTTTTTACCGTGGTACTTATACGGGTTTATTTTTCAATGACCTGCCAAATTTTCACTGAGTGTTCTACCCATGAATATGAACAACGTGATTTCAGAGTTGGTCCCATAGTGAAAGTTGTTCATATTCATGGGTAGAACACCCTGTGAAAATTTGGCCGTTTATTGAAAAATAACCCTTTAAATACTATCCCTAGTTTCTCTTCAATAACAAAAATAATTTTAATCTCCTATGACAATAATAAATTGTAGTTCACTACAGTAACAAAAAATAATCAAAATTATAAAAAATAACATATTAGTTAAAATTCAACCAATCTTTTCCTTCTTACTTTCTAATTTATTTTTCTTCTTCTTTATACTTAAACACTTGCTATTTTCCCATCAGTCATAATGAAAATTGCTTAAATTGGCAGGTCTGTTTGTCCTCAATATCAGTATCGATCAGTGTATCTTTGCCAGTTTTGCTGGATGGTAGGTTGATATATTCTGAATGAAATATTATTGGGATAGTGCCAGTGTCACATAGCTTTTTCAGGTCATTATGTTTTGCTTTTGTGATAGGAAGCTTTGATTTATATTTTGCATTGAGTAGTTTCGGTTTTGCATAAATTTGTATGGACTCTTCTTTTGTATCATCTTGCATGCTATATTTGACGACCATCACGTTTGGCGTAGACTTCTTGAATGTTGCTACACGAATCTTGCTTATTTTACCGACAAGGTTTCCCTTGAAATATTTTTCTGACAATTCTTCATAATTCTTGAAGGCTTCGTGTGTAAGGCCTTCCACCTGATAGGGTCCTGGATCTTTTCTAGCTAGCTGACAAATTGTCAGCCACTGTGAAGGCGCCCATACCGTTGTGTGTCGAACAGAATTTTCTATTGTAGCGTGAATACTGTCTACTGTCATCTCTGTGTGTCCCGGCAGCAGATAATTCATCTGTATAGTTTCTAAATTTTTTGACATCAACAAAGTGTTGTGAATGGCTGCCAATACGATCTTGTTTTTATTTTGCCCGGGGCATGAATCCGAGTACAAAATTAAACTTTTAACGGATTCACGTTCATCAACGTTTTCTATGTACTTTTGCAAAATAGTGGAAATCTCATTACCACCTCTTTTGGCTTCCGTTTCTCCCCAAACATAGCAGAAACCATTGCGGGTTTCGTAAAAACACAAGTTAAAAACTGTGTATTTTCTTGAATAAAAGAGTGTAATGCCGTTTCCATATGGGGTATTCAATACCTTTTGAAGGTCAAACGAGGTACAAATAATGGAACTATTCTTTTTTGGAAGTTCTCTATGACATTCTAACCTTTTCTTTGAGGCTTCTTTCTCTTCCAAATGCTCCTTCATTTCTTCATTCTCAGTTATATCTTTGCCTTCAAAACGTAAACATTTAAGACATTTGTCCTTTTTCGGAACATGGAATCCGATATTGAACTCATCAGTAAAAATTTCACGGAATATCCTCTCACTTACGTAATCAACCCCTTTGCTGGCTTGATTTTCTTTATATATGCGGTAGAGATTTTTATGTTTTTAAATTCTACTAGCAGGTATAATCTCGTACTATCCTTCCTACAGTAATGTGAAGGAAGTGCCGGTAATTGTTTTATAAAATTGACAGCTGAGGCCTTGACTGTGTCATATGTCTTATTTTTTGGAATAACTCTTCCTCTTGATTCAGTTTTTGCTGATCCCATAGATGCATTTGAGAGAGTGTAGTAAACGTATCGCTGAATAATATCCAGAGTTTTTAGCAAAAATTGTTGACATATAGGGCGTCGACCCTCTCCATCGTTTATAAAATATTTAAAAGTTTTGTCTCTTGAATTACTCTCTTTTGTTCTTTTTCTTTTAATTTCTTCCTTTGACGACATTCCTACTAACCAATCTTTTTTTCTTTCAGCAGACAAGGCCCAAAAATGATCAAATAATCCTTACCTTCTTTCTTCACTAATCTCGGCACAATTATTCCCACATTTTTTTCCAACGCAAGGGTTTTCATGTACTCTCTTTTCTTGAACGATTGATCCATCTTTTTTTATATATTGCTGGCCAGATTGTTTCAATTGGCTATTAAGTTTTATATTGTTCTGTCTCTTTTTTCTTATACCATCTTCACCAACTGTTGTTTCTTGTGATCTTTTCTTATTTTTTCTTCTGTCTTTTCGTTGGATTATCAAGTTCACTTTCGCTAGAGGATTCATCACCAGTCTCTTTCCACGACGAGGAATCCCATACGAAATCTTCTTGATCAGATAAAAAATCCACATAAGTTTTCTTCATCACAGCCCTTTTTCTTTTATTTTTTTTAGGTTGTGCTTCTTCATTGTCAGGAAAACTTAGTAAGTCTTCATATTGTGCATTTTCTTCTTCTAAAGACTTTCTCATAATATCCATATCTTTATCAGGAATAATTTCCATTATCGTAGGTGTGAGATGTTCCCTATTTTCTAAAGATTCATCTTTTTCTCTTTCTTTTTCTTGATTAGGTTCACTGTGTAATTTTTCTTCTTGTTGACAGCGCTCTGCTTCAGTTTTAGAAAGATTTTCTGTGTCTTCTTCATTTTCGGCGTTTTCTCCTTCAATTAAATAAGCTTGAAAATGATCATTAAAACCAGAGCATTTTAATGATTTACATAGAAAATATAAACTCATAGAGTATTTCGAACGAAAAATTCTTTCTAATTTGAAAAAATATATATCTTTTTCATTAGTAGTAGCTAATATTCCTGGGTTATACTTTGTGCCCTTAAAACGTATCCATTGAAAATCACAAGATTAATCAATATCTTGATTAGTATCGTTAATGTGAGAAAAATCCACACGCGACTCCCGTACCTTTCCAGTAACTTTTCCTAATTCTACTCGAGACTCTAATCCCTTTTTTACAAAAAGTCTGTTTGCAAACGCACAGTAAGCGTCTTTCATTAGCAACGTTAGACATATGTTTTTTCTAGAAGTTATGATATGAGCTGTGTTTTTCAATGTTTTGTGTTTAGCTTCAAATCTCATGCACCATAATTGTTTTAATAATAATAATAATAAATAATAACTGGCAGCATCGTGAGCTTATCGCTCAAAAAAATCATCTTCATTTTATTTTCATATATTTTATTGGTTTTATACAAAACGCTTTTAAATTACAATAGTTCTAATAAAGTTTTGAAACCACTCAAATATTAATTAATTGAAAAAAAAAACCGATAAGCAAACCAAAACATCGAAAAGATGAAAATCTGTTTTACTACGACCAATGACGTCTGTCAAAGACGTCAGTCAATACTCAAACATTTGGAAAAACGATGAATAATGAGATGATTTAAAAAAATGATCACGAGAGCTGCCTCCCGACGCGCACTTCTTTCATCCCCGGACTCGTCGCTCAGCTCCGCCTCGCCGCCACCGGACCCCGGATCACCAGTGTCACCGGTTGCGGCAGTTGCGTCGAGCTCGAGTGACGAATATTTCTCTCCGCCGACGTCGCCAACACCAGTACGTCGTGCGGGGAGAGGCCGGCCACCGAAGAGCTTGGGACTTAGGGGCCAACAGGCCCCGAGCTGGGTCCCCGCTACCGGTGGTTGTGTGCAGCGCATGAAATGGACTCAACTAATGAACGAGAACGTCATGCGCGCATACTACGGGTCTACAGAGGGGGGGACTAACCTCACTGCGTACCGTGTTAGGATGCTGTCTCTGTTTCAGGATCTTGAACCTTAACTGTCAACGCTTCAGCTCAACGACTATCGGATCAAGTGCGGGTCATCCAACGCAATCACCTGTTGGATGACGCCGCGCTTGATAGGCTGCGCTTAGAGGTACTGAGCAACCGTATCATCTTAACTCCGGCACAAACCGCGGTACAAGCCTCAGCTATTGATGCAAACCTACCGCGATCCAACCCTGCTGTTGTAGAGGAAGATGATAGGGTTGCCACGGTAAGTAGCCAGTGCAACGACCGATTGAGGAGCGCACTGGAGGATACACTTCATGAGTATCGATCAACTGCTGCTGAACTTAGGCCCCGATTACCACGGTTACCCATGCATAAGAAAAATAGGGAGAGTAGCGAGGACCTCGTTGATACACACTCGATCCTGTTCTGCAGGGCTGTTGCGGCATGTCGTTTAGCTAATGTCAAGTTCCTGAATTGTGACTTAGCTACTCGACCAAAACCAGCTGTGCCAGCCTGGCAACGCAGGATTGAGCGCCGTATCGACGGGGCCAGGGTACTCATCGGCAAACTACACCGCTTCAGAGGGCAATACACGACCACGTGTAATGCGTTTTGTGAGGCGGGCATTCTCGGGGACTGAAATCTGTCCTCAAGAATATAGGACCGATTTAAGCAAAAATGATTCAGTCCACACTAACCTCATTTCGAGATAATAGAGTTTAAAGTTTATTTCGGTATTTCTCTGGCTTTGTAGTTCTAAATGTTATGTTTTTAATTTTATGTTATTCTAAGTGTTCTAAACTAATTTACATGCATGTATTTAGTAAATAAATTTTAATAGTTTCGTAGATATTCAAGAAAACTTGCGCGTGGATCATTATTACATAATACATTTTGTATGGAATTAGCTGTGTAGGCTGCGGAAAGAAAAATGCAAAAATGTTCCAAACTATGACAAAAATAAAAGCTTAAAAATGTTTATTATTTTTATTTTATTTAAAAAAACACAAATGTTACCCTACTCCTCATCCAAATCAAAGTCGGGTTCATCACAATAACCATCTATATCGTCTATTATTGCATCGTCTCCCTTCAGTTTTTTATAATAACCAATGCAATCATTTGGTATGAGATGGAATAACGATTTCAAATCGTTTAACTTCTTTTTGTTAATCAGTTTTCCTGAAGGCCATAATTCTTGCAAATCTTCTTCTATGACACCCAAATCAACACCTTTTAATTTCTTTTTAATATTCAGTTCTTTGTAGTCCTCATTAAAGGAAGTTCTCATGAACAAAGAATGTTGAGTCTTTTTTGTGATTAAAATTTCTTTTGTTTTGAGCCAGTTTACTTTGCTCTTATCATTAAATATTTTTCTATTAACTATTTTCTTTTCTAGAATTTGAGATCCAACAAAATCACAACTTTCCATTTTATGGACCTGTAAAGGATTTTTGTTTTTGCATTGTTTCATAATGGCAATATAATCATCCACGGAGTATATCCTTTCATATTGCTTGAGTCGAGTCTCAATTTTAGCGAAGTCGTTGTCATTTGGTAGGAAAGTGTGTCCTGATTCTAGGTAACGGAAGCTGATTGTCTCGAGAGTGGGGTGTCTATTTAATAAAGCCTTTAAAATCAAAACGATTTTTGATATTCCTGTTTTGTCCTCCGCAACAGTCACTCCACAAAATCAATTTTTTTACTGTAGGAGGTAGCACGCACTTAATATATTTCCTCAAACATGAACCCACTTCTTGGGCCCCTCTGCCTGCCTCGCCTTCAGCCCAAACAAAACAATTCCCAACACCGTTGGAAGCCGAGTGTATACCGCAGTTGTATACCCATAACTGCCTTTTGTAGAAAACTATATTGGTCGGTATTCTAGGTAAAGGCAAGGTTTTCTCCAAATCGTAAGTCAGACATTCAGTTTCTTCACAAGTTTTAGCCTGTTCAAAATCTTCCTTCAGCTTCTTCCTTAAATCTTCGGCAATTTTTTGGTGTTCTTCTTTTTCTCTTTGGGCATTTGCTCTTTCAGCTGAGGTAGTAGAATTTTTCAATGTCATTTCATAAAGATCACATTTGTTACACGTGTCTTTCTTAAGGCTCTTGCACCTCAAATTCAATTTTTGTACAAAAATATGTCTAACAACATTGAAGGATGGACATTTTTCATCTTTTCCAAATTCTTTTTCGAATTCTATTTTGAACAATTCGTAGATTTTTGGTACCGTCATTCCTGGCTGCAGATATAAAGCATCGCTGTTCTTTTCTCTACGATAATGTGACTCGTATTTTGGCAACCTTTTGATAACATCGATAATAAGCTCAATATGTCTTTGTGGCGTTTTATTCCATCCGCCTGCTGTTTCTCCTCTTTTATCTTTTATTTCTCTGTCATTGCGTTTTTTTCGAAGACTGACAGTAACTTTTTGAGGTGTTATTTGCAGAGTTCTACAAAACATGTCTCGACAAACAGGTATATTGCCAAGTGTATACGTGCGAATAAATTCGCGAGGTTTCCTCTTCGACGGGGAGCATAATGTAACGTAACTTCGTTTCTTTTTGCTTTCTGTAATGTTAGATGTTATGTACAAAACTTGAGCTGCGTACGATTCAAGATGTACGAATCTATGAAATTCTCGTTCCCTATCTTCTTTTGAAACTAAATTAGCACAATCTTTTTTGCATGAACATTTAAAATCTATGAATTTTTTAGATGATACTTCCTTCTTTTTAGTTTGGTAAGGTAAATTTTTGTATTTCCTTTCTTTAATTTCCTGACGACTGTATTTTTGTTTGAGTTTCCTTCCTCTTTTTTTACGACCTTCATTTTCGTTTTCTGGTGCATTCTCTAAACTGCATACGATATCGTTAGCAATTTCTTGTCGGTAATTAATTTGTTTTTCCGCTTCTTCACTTCCTTCGGTGTTATTTTCTGTTTCACGTTCTATTTCTTCCATAACATCTTCAACATTAAGTCTCTCCGTTGATTTTCTTTTTTCAGTTGCCGTACTCGGAGAATGGATTAATGCCTGTGTGGTTTTGATTCTTACTTCATCACAATCAGTGTCACTTTCTGAATCTGTGGTATCTTGTGCTATAAAATCTGGATCTCTTACGCTATCGTCACTGTTATATGTTAGGTTATCATTATCTTCTAATCTTAGTGATGTTGGTTCTTCAACTATTTGGTCTAATGCAATGTGCGTATCATTAGGAACACTCTTCATTATATAAGGAGTCAGAGGTGAATATGACGGCGGAGGAATTGACAAATTGGAAAGTAGCGTTGGACTAGTAACGCCATCATTATCTGAAACATGAAAAATAAGTGGTTCTGACAATCCAATTTAATTTTCTTAACAATAATATGATATTAATCGGGATTGCTTTAAACGTAGTTTTGCTAGATCCTTCTGTGCCAGTAGGTAACAAAGTATTGTTTGTCCCCGCCTGCAGCGCCTTAAAGTATTTAGTTTAACTAATTTGAATATACATTGTGAGACTTGTTTTTCCCTTTTCAGTTCATTATTTTTAAGCAGTCGGGTTTTTTGTTTTTATAATAATAATTTTACATACATACATACATACATAAAACAGTCATCATTTAGGAATTTTAATGTAAATAATAGTACCTTCTAATCTCGGTGATGTTGGTTCTTCAACTATTTGGTCAAATGCAATGTGCGCATCATTAGGAACACTCTTTGTTATATGTGGAGTCAGAGGTGAATATGACGGCGGAGGAATTGACAAATTGGATAGTAGCGTTGGACTACTGACATCATCATTATCTGAAAGATTAATTGCAATAAAATTAAGATGTTGATTATTGTATTTTGAACTTTAGTCTAACGAACATTTTACTGTCCTGGTATTAAATAGTACCTTACCTTCAGATATTCGTTTTTGGAAAACTTCACCAGAAGCCATTTGGCTAACATTGATTGGCGATTTGTTAACTTCGGTTTCTTCAATAGCATTCTCTAAAATAAAAGATCTTTCCCGATCTTTCAAGTTACGTACTTCATTCGTGCAATCTCGCTGTAAACAAGAGGCTAATTCCTCGTCATCACTTGCCTCGATATATGTTTCTTGTCGACTTTGAGTATTGTCAATGCGCTGAACTACTGTGCATTCTGACCCCGACATAGAGTTTATGACATCTTTTGGCTTAAAAGGGCATACCGTTTCCTCATCATTACTGTCGCTTGCTTCTACATATGTTTGCCTTTCATTAAAATGTGAACTATCTTTAATACTAACAATCCCCTGAAGTGGATTTTCAGAGCACCGTTCAACAAAAGAGTCTTCACAAGGTTCTTCAAGCATCTCATTTGTCAAAATGTTGAAAATTTTTTCCGTTTCTGGAGACATTTCTCTGATTGGCGATGACGTACAAGATTGTTGATTTTCGTCATCTGAAACAATATGGAGCCGTCGTGTATATTTTTGTATCCCTGATAAGTACTTTAACTCTTTACGTTCCACCTATTTAAAATTACGTCGGGCCACGTTCAATATAGGGTCTCAAACAAAGCGCGAAAAAGCAAATCAGCTGTTTCACACATTTTGGTTAAGTAGGTATAAACATTTTGTATAAAACAGCTGTTTTTTTGTCTAAAAAACACTTTAAAAACAATGTGGAAATAAGTAGATACCTAGTATTATGTGTTCTTACCTAGCTTACTTTGAGCGGTTTGACGAGAGTTTTTATTGCAATAGTCTTTCTGAACCATCCTTATAATGTTATCACTCCTCTTACATTTCTTTGAGAGATGTGAATAATTAAGAAGCGAACCGCCACCTTCTACGGCAAAACAAAAAAAATGCAAATAGGTAAATAATAAGTAAGTAGGTACGTACGGTCGGCTGTAGTTAGATAGTAGGTAGGTTAGTTCCAAATAATTTGGAGCTCACCTATAGCTGTGTTTCTAGGTACCTACCAACTTATTCTGAGTAAAATGTATAGGTAGCAAGCCGGGCATAAAGGTTATTTAGCGGCTAAATATACCTAAAAGTTCATCCGTAGATTAAGTAGATAATGTCACCTGCACGTAATAGTAATTATTGTAACAAAATATGATTATATTTCGTGTACCAACCGAAGACGATTACAATATTTACTTGCAGCAGTACATGAGATGGTGCTATCCTTGTCACACATTTAGAGCTATAATATCTAAAAAAAAAACAACAAAACTATCCGTCTACCTCCCACTGCAACCGGCCTACCCGCGCCGGGCGCCTTCCTGACCTCATTACATATTTGTGTGTTATCCGAGTCGCACGAAATTTTAAAATTACAGAATAGTGTAGTTAAGTGTTAGTGTAGTCTAGTGTCATGGGAAAACGGAAGCGATCAAGGTCCAAGGATCGGGACTATGACCACATAATACGTAAATTGAAAAAACTATCGAAATCAATAAAGCGACGGCGTTCCTTATCGTCATCGGAAAGTGATATTTCAAATTATGAACATCAACGGTACGAAACCGAGTGTCATTACGAGAATTATCAAGGTAAATTTTTTTTTTTTACTTATAATTGTTGTTGGTTATGTATCGTATAATAATTAATGATGGTACTTATAACAACGGTATTTTCAAATGTTTGCACCTTGGCACCTAGTACCTACTTATAAAATAATTAAAAATAGTTACGTTTACGAAGTTAAAGTAAAGATCTTTATTCGTAATTACAAAAACAAAATGTTTATCTATGAATTTATGGCTCCACGTAAATTGTGTTGAGGTTTTAAAGTATAATCGTTCCACGATCACGATACAACAAGTGTTGACATTTGTTTACTCCACGCTAGCCGTGTAGAGGATATATATTTACTCCACTTGAACAGTGTCGAGGGTTTCATACTCCACGTAAATCGTGTAGAGGATACAAAGGTCTAATCAGATCATCTGCTCCACTTTAACAGTGTCGAGGGCCGCATATGGATCATTACTGTGCTGGCAAAAAATCCACGCTAGTCGTGCTGAGAATAAAAATGTTAACATTCCATGTTTCTTAAAAACCTGTCATATGTGTATCTGAGAGAATATAATTTTCTCGTAGGTAATCATAGCTCTGACATTTACGGGGACCTGGAGGTTGCGCAGCCTGAGTTGGTCGAGCTAGACAACCCAACCACCATGCCGGTTGTGTCGCCTGCGCCGAGCGCAACGCTCGCACCGAGTGCTGCGGCTGCGACACAGGAAGGGTTAGGCCTACCGATCGCAGCGCCCACGCTACCTGCAGAGGCTGCACTGCCTACCCACACAATAGAAACCCTGGACGAAGAAACTGTGCCGTCATTGGAACCAGAAATATTAGAACTTCTTGGCGAGGACCCAACCAGCAACAAAAAATACGGCGAAAACCTACATAAGGATATTGCAACAAGATGGGCACATATTTTGACAAATGGTTTACCCAAAGATATTCAACTGGAACTAGTCAAACATTATTTACCTCCTGAAAATTGTCCAAATATGAGGGTGCCGATGTTAAACCTAGAAATAAAAGCAGCCCTTTTGGAAATTAATTTAAAAAAGGATCTATACAGCCAAAGTAAGCAAAACCAGCTGTCCAGTAGTCTCGCTGCAATAGGACAAGTGTTAAATTGGGCGCTGTCGTCCAAGAACGCGGTGCCTCAAGATATATTAAAAACATTGAGTGACGCCGGTAGGCTTATATGCGACAGTCATTACAGAGAATCTCAGTCCCGTCGGTTCGCAGCCCTAAATACACTAAATAAAAATATTAGGGATACTGTAAAAAATACCAAAATTGATGAAAATCTCTTTGGCTCAGACTTAGCAGAGCATATAAAGTCTTCAAAGGCGATCATTAAGACAGGTTCCGAAATGAAATCGACAGTTGTGCGCCCTGCGTACAAACCACCAGTAACAGTACAGCAACAACGGGGTACTTTAAACTCGAGGGGGGTGCCGCCACGAGTAGCAGCAGCGGCCGAGCCGCGGCTGCCCCCCGCAACTCGCCGGCCGCCGCGGGACCGTCGCACGGACGCGCCGCGGGGCCGCGCCGCCGCTCGACCGGCTACACGCGGCCTCACGCGACCACAAGGAGGCGCTACTAGAAGAACCGCAGGTACCCATTGCAGGTCGCTTGTCTTACTTTTATAACCAGTGGTGTGAACTCACTAACGATCAGATTATTTTAAACTGGGTTAAAGGGTACAAAATACCCTTTATAAATGAACCAATACAAACCATTGAACCCGAAAATAACGCATGTAATGTTCGATCCCAAGTAGGTATTATTGACGGATGTGTATCGGACTTGTTGAGTTCTAACTTCATATCACCGTGTAAACCTTGTGAAGGACAATTTGTTTCACCTATTTTCACTGTACCTAAGCCTAACGGAACTCATCGTTTTATACTAAATTTAAAGGAATTGAACAAATTTATTAGAGTTCATCACTTTAAGATGGAGGACTATCGCACTGCGCTAAAATTACTCGACGATAATTACTTTATGGCAACTATAGACCTACAAGATGCATATTTCCTGGTATCTATAGATAAAGCTGATCGCAAACGATTGCGTTTTAAGTGGCGATCACAATTATTTGAGTACAATGTTCTCCCGTTCGGCATCTGTACAGCACCTTTTGTTTATACGAAACTACTAAAACCTGTTTTGGAATACCTACGTTCATCGGGTCTATTGTCAGTTAACTACCTAGATGATTTTTTATGCATTGGTAGATCTTACGATGAATGCTTAACAAACGTAAATACTACAAAAGAGTTTTTAGAGTCGTTAGGATTTGTCATCAATAAAAATAAAAGTGTTATGATGCCAAGTAAAATATGCAAATTTTTGGGGTTCGTCTTTAATACCATGAATATGACTATCACCTTACCCGACGAAAAGAAACATCGTATTAAAAATCGAGCCATAGATCTCATGCGCAAGAACAAATGTACAATTCGATATCTTGCTGAATTTATTGGACTTTTGACTTCCGCATGTCCCGCCGTTAATTACGGATGGATGTATACTAAATTCTTCGAACGGGAGAAGTTTTTAGCATTAGGTTATTCGGAAAATTACAACAAACAGATGAAACTAGATAAATATCTGAGTCAAGATTTCTCATGGTGGATCAATAACATAATGACGTCATTTTCCCCGATTCGTAAAAATAATTACGTATTGGAAATTTATAGTGATGCATCTATGACTGGTTGGGGCGTGGCATGCGGTGGTCAAAGTGCTAGGGGTAACTGGACAGCCAGCGAACTGACACTTCATATTAACACGCTGGAACTAATGGCCGCATTTTATGGACTAAAGATATTTACAGCGAACCTTAAAGATTGCAACATTTTATTAAGAATAGATAACACGACTGCAATATGTTATATCAACAGAATGGGTGGAGTACAACATCCCCATCTTAATAAATATGCAAGAAACATTTGGCAGTGGTGTGAGTCGAAAAACATCTATGTATTTGCGTCCTACATAAGATCTTGCGATAATACAGTTGCAGATTGGGAGTCTAGGCAAATTAATATAGATACTGAATGGGAAATTTCTGGCAATGTATTTTCACAAATTGTTGAAATGTTAGGTACACCTGAATTTGACCTGTTTGCCAGTGCTCAAAACTATAAATGCAGTAGATATGCGTCTTGGAAATTAGACCCATATTCTGAAGTAATTGATGCCTTTACATTTAGTTGGAAAAATATAAAATTTTATGCCTTCCCCCCATTCAGTATAGTAAGCAAAGTATTAGAAAAACTAATTACAGATAAAGCTAGAGGTATTGTAGTAGTACCCTACTGGCCATCACAAGCATGGTATCCCTTGTGGTCCAGTTTTGTCATATCGGAAAAAATGTTTTTTGGTCCTGACGAATCCTTATTACTCTCTCCTTTCAGAACCTGCCATCCGCTTCATGCGAGCATTATCCTGGTGGCAGCCGAATTATCAGGGATTCGATGATAAAACGTGGCCTACCACGAGGATCCTTAGATATAGTGATGGCCTCTTTAGCTAAAAACACATTAAATCAATATAATAGTTCAATTAAATCCTGGTGGCTTTTCTGTAAAACAAAAAACCTTGATGTTAATGAGGCTAATGTCGCGGACGTATTAACATTTTTGACAGAAAAATTTGAAGAAGGCGCAAGCTACAGTAGTTTGAACACACACAGATCCGCCTTATCGCTAATTGTTGGTACGAATGCTACTTCAAATGATTGCGTAAATCGATTTCTTAAGGGCGCCTACAGACTTAAACCCCCAAATCCAAAATATAGTCACACGTGGGATACAAATGTAGTGCTAAATCATCTCTCAAATATATATCCATACGATAATGTCTCATTGGTTGATTTATCGTATAAGACTTGTGCTCTGGTCGCCATTGCTTCTGCACAAAGAATGCAGACGATTAGTCTGATTAAATTAGAGAATATTGTGATAAATAATGATATGATTTTAATTAAGATTTCTGATTTAATTAAGACTTCGAGGCCTGGGGCTTGCCAACCACTCATCAGATTACCCTATATACGCGAAAATCCAAATATCTGTCCTGCACTCGCAATCCAAACTTACATCAGTAGAACAAAAGAGTTACGACGTCATCAGACTGAAGGACATCTCTTTATAGGAACTAGAAGACCATATAAAAAAGTTGGCTCTCAGACTTTAGCACACTGGGTAAAAAAGGTTTTGCGAGACAGTGGCATTGACATAAGCGTTTTCGGCGCTCATAGTACACGGGCAGCATCAACATCTGCCGCGCACCGTGCCGGGGTTAATCTGGAGACGGTTCGCAAGGCCGCAGGCTGGAGTGATCGCTCCAATGTATTTCTAAAGTACTATTGTAGAGACATCCTGGAATCAAACGACAATGATTTTACGGATGTCATATTTCACATTGAATAAATAGGATTAATTGCACTTATACCATTAACATTAAAATGTTAAGAATCTGATAAATGTAAAAGTGACCCTAAAATTAACTGATTAGTATAATATGTACTAAATTTCGTAGCTAATTAGTATTACAATGATTGGAATACAGTTTTTTATTTATTTATTTACAATATTGACTTACTTATCAATGCTCTGAACATCTGCAAGTAAATATTGTAATCGTCTTCGGTTGGTACACGAAATATAATTAAGAATCAAACGAACTTACCTTAGTGATGTTTGATTCCAATTATGTGAGTGTCCCAACCGAAGACGATTACAACGTCCCATCCCATCCCAACCCAAAAGGTATTAATAAAAAATAAAAAGCTAGTCTGGCTATAACACAAAATAAGTACTACCACTCTGAAAAATAATGAGGTCAGGAAGGCGCCCGGCGCGGGTAGGCCGGTTGCAGTGGGAGGTAGACGGATAGTTTTGTTGTTTTTTTTTTAGATATTATAGCTCTAAATGTGTGACAAGGATAGCACCATCTCATGTACTGCTGCAAGTAAATATTGTAATCGTCTTCGGTTGGGACACTCACATAATTGGAATCAAACATCACTAAGGTAAGTTCGTTTGATTCTTAATTATAAAATACATAAACCACAGAAGTTACTGCAATGAAAACAATTTAAAAGAATATGAGTAGGTACATAAACACAACGCGATCGTAAAATATCTACGAGACATATTAATAATTATTACCAGTAGCTATCTACAATAATAAAATTACTTACCATCATCTTTTTGCCCTGCATCTGTTCTTTTACGTACACTTTTTAATATTGAATCTTTTCTATTCATTTCTAGGTTTAAGACTAAACTTTTGATAAAAACTCGAATCACCAACTTTACAAAACACAATTTAACAAATTCAATTACAATGAGATGTTACTCATGCACTTTTCTTTATTTTTACTACGCAGCAATAAATTTCACACAACGTTTCAATAGACGAGATCAGTACGAAATGACGACGCCCGCTCCCCACTCCGCCCGCTGCAGCCGCACATATTACGGCCTGGCCACGGGGATCGGCGGCGGCGGCGACGGCGGCGGCGATTGCGGCGGTGTTTGCAGGCCACGGGCAGACGCGTTCGCCGCCGCGACCAGTAAGGAAGTCCGAAATGTCTTTATCAAAGTTATCGCGATATTGCTTAGAAAGTAATCGTTTTTTGGTACAAGACTTAATATTTGGAAGAGATTGTGGAGTTCATTACTTGAATAGGCATCGAGGTATAGATGGAGAATTCCACAAGAAGTACCAAAAATACAGAATGTATCCAGAAAAATTTTTCGAGTATACTAGAATGAGTGTCGAAACCTTCGATTACATTCTTGTTAATATTCAACCAGAATTGGAGAAAAAAGTCAATGCAGATAGAATTTTAAGCGCCGCTGAAAAATTATTTTTGACATTAAGGTATGTATCTATCTAAGTATACAACGTGTTTTTTTTTTCATATCCTTAATATTATTGGCATAAGAATTATTTTTCAATCATGTTTTTTTTTTGTTTTCATACTAAATAATTCGGCAGTCAAAATAAGCATAGTGACAAGTTGACAACGTCGCATTTTCTTAGCTTTAAATATGAATGATTGGTTTGAATAAAAATGAATAAACTCGTACTCTTATCACATCGAGAGTCCGTCGCGTCGTCCTGACGCAGGAACTTACTGAATAGAATAAGAATACTTCTATCTTTTTCACGCAAAGTGACAAGCACCAATGAGAGAGCGAAATATCCGAGCCATAGCAGACACCTCACCGACACAGTCACCGACGACACGCAACATTGTTGCAAAATGCTTGTACCTACTCTGGCGCCGCGAGCTAGAGTATTGTTGTCAACTGATCTGTGTAATGATATCGATGTCGATTAAATCCAGTTTTTTTTTACTTATTACTTAAATACTCAGATTAATTTAACGGTCATAAGTATTAAACGAATATTGCTTTTAGAACTTTTATTGGCATTGTAATGAAATAATTCTTAAAAATATTAGAAATAAAACATTAGATATTTTTTTTTCATTTATCATTTTTTGTAAATAATTACAAACCGCGAATTTGAAAAGATGTAGTCTATAAATAAAACATACCTAATTATAATTTATTTATAAGTTTAGACGTCGACCAACAGGTCGAATTAATTTGAAATAACCCCAGAAACTAAAAAAAACAATTGTTTACAACAATTTTAACTGTTTATATTACAAAATTAAAAAAAAAAAACAACTCTGCAACCTGTTTTTAATGTGATTTCAATTTTGTTTAGTAATTTTTCTTCAAACCACTTGAGGAGATTTCATCGATAACGAGTAGGTGCTTTCTCTTCACTAGTTTCCCTTACAATACTGCAAAGAACGGCAACGTCGTAAAAATTTTTGATGTAGGTAATTAATATGATGATAATAATTATCTTCGAAACTATGCATTTTTGGACCACACCATTTTGTAGGAGTTTTTGTATTATTTTTACGTCTAGAATATAACTCTAGAGTTATGGGATATAAAAACACATTGTATAAGATGACATTTACTTAGCTGACCATATTTTGGAGAATGATAATTATTATCCATCAGTATGAACTGCTTTTAATTTACCTACCAAGAAATTTATGATCGCAAACGGAATTTTTATCGTAAATATCATTGTTCAATATAATTATGCTCAGCTAATTAAATGTAGTATTAATGTTTCATGAAATGAAAATACTTTTAAATAATTATGTTATTTATTGAAATAATTTGTAAATTATGTAACATTAACACTTCGCACAACTAAAATAAAATAATTTCTAACTTTTTAATCAGCCTTATCTCTCTTTAATCTTTATTAATTATTATAATCAGTCTTTTTGATGATAATAAAGTACTCTATTCGTTATTAAAATTATTATGGTTTGGTTGAGTAGAGTAACCATACCGTCCATAAGGTTCACCGTACAACGTAACATTTATTTCGTCTAAAAGAGCCTGGTTTATTTTATTTCTTAACCTGATTTTTTGTAAAGTAGGTAGTTTTTCCATTTCCGGCAAAATACTCATTAAAAAATGGTAGTCATCTGATTTTTTTTCACTGTCCACTGGTGTATTTTTAGATAAATCATTTTCCATAAGTTTTAGTTTTTTTCTTTCAATATCTAAATACTCTGCTCGAATATCGTGCACATTTTGTCGCTTTTTTTTTGAGTTTCGAGAACTAGCCCTAGAACCAGATGTCGAGGGTTCAATCGGCGAAGATGTACGAGTAGGAGAAGGTGGTGACGTTGCTTCATTTAAAATGTCAATGGATATATTATCATCTTCTTCGTTATCTATTATTACACTGTCTCCTTCATCTAGGTTTGATTCGGCAGTTAGAGGCATGTATTCATCTTTCAAAAATCCTAATAGCGTGAAGTATTTCCAGGCCGGTTCATAATTTGAGGATGAATCACCCGACCGGGATTTAGGTATTTTCTTTAACTCTTTACTATATTGGTCTCTCAGGTTCTTCCATTTCTTTTTGAGATCACCGACTGAAAAAAAGTTTTAATTAAACTATAATATTTAAGTTAGGGTACTTGACTACTTCGTGTAGCGGATGAACGCCATAAAAATACTTTAACCTAACCTCAAAATTTTAACCACGGATATCCCTGTAACCATGAGGTTCCGCGGGGTGGGGTTGGAACAGGGGGTAGGTCGTAAAGGGCTATTGAAGGACACCGTGGATTTTAGTCAGTACAAGTCTGACAGTCTCTCCCGTCCTGCTCTGGACAATCTATTGATGACTTTACCACTAGGTAGGTACATAAAGAAAAGTCTTTTATGTTTCAGATTTCTCTCCGTTGGGATGACTTTTAAGTCTCTGGCTCAATCATACTCTCTAGGCCGAAGCACCGTCGCCAAAACGATTTATCAAACTTTAAAGGCAATTTGGAAAAAGTTGGTTAATCAGCATATGTCACCAAAACTAACAAGTGAAGATTTAAGGAAAATTTCAGACATGTTTTTCTCTAGATGGCAATTCCCCAATTGCGTAGGAGCCATAGACGGTAAACATTTCCGCATTCAGAAGCCACCACGGAGCGGTAGTCAATATTATAATTATAAAAAAAATTTTTTCATTGGTCCTACAAGCAGTTTCTGATGCAGATTATAAAGGAGAATGACACGGGGCAGGTCCCTTTTGTGCTGTCGTGTGCCTGTTTGGAATAATAACCTAAAAATATGATTTATTTGTTTGTGTGCAAATTATTTTTTATACAATTTTTTTCACCCTGGGAATAAAATTAAAGTTAATTAATATTTAAACATTACGTCGACATCCGTTTGATAAGATACAAAAAAAGTTGCCAGAAATCAAATAATATTGAAAATTCGTATAATAATGGAGTAATCGATATCAAAACAAAACGACTATTATTAATAAAAAAAATATTTTTAATTTTTATAACTAGTTTAGGGTCTCTCAACATTTAAAAGTAGGTCTCAACATTTGGCAACTTCAAATATAATGTTTTAGCATTATGTTTTAGAATTATAGTCTATGCGGTAATATCGATGGAACAATGACAACAATAGATTGCTTATTTTCATAATTAGTTTATATTGTTGATTAGATGTTCATAAAAGCGATTTACGCAAATAAAAAAACATTACGTATTTTGGAAACGCCGTATTAACAAAACAGTTTTAATCGATAAATTGATAAAAAAAAACTGAAATCGATTTAGTAACGATTAAAAATAATCGATCTGGCAACATTTACTTGCGCTTGTCACAGCACAGGTTCTGTCTGACAGTCTGACAGAGAGATTCGTTACGTTCGTGATTGCTTTGTTTAGATACGTTGAGTTTTGAATTCCGTATTTACATAGTTATTATTTACGATACGTGCTTTTTCTGCGACCACCGAGTTGAGCTAATAAGTTCCTCGAGTACTTTATGTTTTGTGAGATAATTGACTCTTGTTTGTGCTGTTCTTTGTGAGATATTTGACTCTTAAGTGCTATATTTGGTGCGACATTGGACTCCCGAACAGTTTTTATCACAACTATGTCTACCCCAGCCAGAAGTCGGGCACGCCGTCTGCCTTCTCAACGCTGTATTAACTGTTCGATTTTATTAGCACCTAATTTACGCCGGTATACAGTTGAGGAGTTGAACGAGCAAATGACAGTTCTTCTACGAACTTGGACAATGCCTACACCTGTAAGTTATCGTGTGCTTATACAACAATATTTATTATAGACAATATAGCAAACTCAAAATATCATTTGATTAAACGAAGTGCACTGTATAATTGTATATTCCTTTATGAGGATTTATTTTATGTATTTACAAGTTTAAATAAATGTAGAAGAGTAATGATTTTATAATCTGTTCCAGGTAACGCCAGATAATATCCTGTGTATTGAATGTTATTTGTTGTTGCAAGAAAGGATTTTATCTAATATATCTGGATCCCACGAGGATATGTCACCTGCATATGGTCACTTGAACATCTGTTATGGATGTGGCATCTCTATTGCAAGTCGGAGAACCCATAGAGTTGAGTTAGACTGCACACAACTTAGCATGATTTTAAGATGGACTCTAACTCACCTGGTCAGTATTTTTTTAATAACATTTCATATCATCACACCGTAATCCCCAATCATAAGTGTGATGATAATTAGGCATAGGTGTATCTAACAGTACAAATTCTTTTATTTAAGTCTCAAGTAATACGGATGAGACTAGTGCCATTAACCGGGCACAAACCCAGTCTATCAGACTCCTGGCTGCTACTCAGGAATTCTTAATGGAAAAAACCCAGAAACCCAATCTGGGAAACGGACATAAGACCTCATGCTCTGCAATTGTGCTTAACATTATCTAAATATATTTAAGAAAAACTGCTGCACTGTGTCTTTCTGATTGATAGTATTTTTATGCATTTTCTTGCACAATAGCAATATAGGGTTTGGTGCGTATTCTGACATTCAATAATACTGACTATTTGATTTTAGGTTCCACATTTGCAAAGAGTGTGCATTCCTTGCTGGTCAGCGGCAACTCGGGAAACAAGACGATTGGAGGTTCAAGACTCAAACAGACCCGACAGTGTCATGGATGCAGGTTCGCCTTCATTAGAGGACACCGGGATACCTGAGCCACCTCCAATGCCAGCTCCAACACCCCAAACACAACAAGTACTACAAGTACAATCTAAAATTAACTCACAAAAGTATAAACGAGTTGCTGCAGCTTCTCGTCACTGTATTTTTGTAGGCTGTGAAAATAATGAACGTCTTTTAGTGCCTATGACTATAAAGGAATTATTGTTATTGCAGTACAATATATATATACCGTTAAATGCTAGGATCTGTCATCACCATTTACATAGTAATCAGTGGGATGAACTGACTGCTATTTTAAATGACTTTACTGGCTTTCAAGTCGATGACATATTTTCCATGCTGGAAAGGGCTTCTCAAAGGACTTTAGATTTTAATAATATTGCAGCAATGGATTCACATTTACGCCATTACTGGCTGGGACTAACAGAAGTGCAGTTTAATGAAATATTAAATAGCGTTCCTAGTTTGTTTCCAAATTGCTCAGGCGAGATTAAATACTAGCAATTTTTTAGGGGAATTTATTCGAAGGGAAAACATCAATAGGAGACGTGCGGTTTTCCAAAACATAGACAGCAATGCTCCTATGTTTCCTTCGCGCTAGATGATTTAAGAAGATTTGCTTTGGGATCTTACCAATGAAAACAGGCTAGATCCTATTATGGGGAGCACATTAGAAGTAATGGTACATATAATGTTGAAGTAAGCAATGTGTTGGAAGAGGATTTGCCCTTAATATTGGGTCAAAATAGTTATTTAATTAGGGCTAGAATGAAATCCCGCCATGTGAGCCACAAAACATATTACTCTTATTTATTGATAAGTAGAGATGAAAATCGGGCAAATTCTTTAGAAAGTATCATTGCTTACTATTGTAACTGTCTAGTGGGTAACCGTACAGTAGGGTGTTGTGCTCATACCATGACAGTATTATGGTATTTAAGCTGGGGCCGCTTCAACAATGTAAGTGCTCCAGCTCCATTTTTGGATGAAATATTTTATGAAGAATAAATAGTTTATCCAAGTTTTATTTGTTTTATTCCCCTTGTACTATTATTAAAATCAGTAACGTTAATTATGAGTAATTACTAAAAACTTAATCCAGTGCTGAAGCTGTGAACTAATTACACATTTTTTGTTATATTTAAACATTATTATTCTACACAATAGATGAGCACCTAGGTATCTACTTTTTACCAAACTGCTAAATAGCAGTACAATGTAGTGTAGAAATATCCAAGTTTTATTTGTTTTATTTCCCTTGGTTTGTACTATTACTAAAATCAGTAACGTTAATTATGGGTCATTACTAAAAACTTAATCCAGTGCTGAAGCTGTGAACTAATTACACATTTTTTGTTATATTTAAACATTATTATTCTACACAATAGATGAGCACCTAGGTATCTACTTTTTACCAAACTGCTAAATAGCAGTACAATGGAATTGTCTTTATTACTTTATGTAAGTATAAATATGCTTAAAGTGTAGAAATATGCATAAAGTAATGGAATTATGTCTCTATTACTTTATGCATAAAGTAAAAGAGACATAATTCCATGTTCATGGTGATGATAGTCTGTCAATTTGTAATTATAACCTAGATTTTTAAAACAGAAAAATAATGATATCTCCTGAACCAGGGTGACAAAATGAAAAAACGTTTCCGATTATGAAAGTGCTATGTTTTTACTATTAGGTACAATAAAAATCTTCAGGGCACAAGCATTTTCCACTGGGACCCAACTTCCCTTACAAAACGGGCAATCTCCTTTTCTGTAATTGAGATCGGTGGAAAAGGAAGACAAAGTGACGGAGGCACGTTTCATTTTTCAAAATTGAATGAACTGCTTACTAACAATCGATTTAATATGCCACCGCCAAAAACATTACCTGGGTCAAATATTTTACTGCCACACGTCCTAGTTGGCGACGAAGCCTATCCATTGAAAACGTTTCTTATGCGGCCCTTTCCGTCCAGCAATTTAGATGATTCCCGAAGAATTTTTAATAAAAGATTGTCAAGAGCTCGGGTGACAATTGAGTGTGCGTATGGTATTATGACTAATAAGTGGCGAGTTTTCCTCAAAGCAATCGAAACAAACACTACACATGCAAAACTAATTATTAAGGTTGGATGTTTATTACACAATATTGTAAGAGAAAAAGATGGCAACAGTGATCCCGATTTTAGACGGTACATGAGTTCCAGATCTACATCTAATCAAGTTACGACGACGTCTCGGCGGAACAATAGAGATACGTTACAAGCTATAGACGTAAGAAATAATTTTAAAGATTACTTTGTAACCTATTGACTAATTATAGTAATTATTGGTACCTTATAAATAAAAAAAAAAAATACTAACCTTCAGAATCTGGAAATTTCATTTTAATTTCTTCCCACAATCTCTTCACCACATGTTTATATTTATGGTGTGGGTGGCCAGACTTCCAAATAGGTGGCCGTGCTAAAACTTCCGATATAAATAACTCGGTGTTCATATTATATTCGCGGAATCGCGGCGACCACGACTAAAAATTTTTATTCACTTCCCTAGTCGCCGCGACTGCCGCCCGACTCCGTGGCCTGCGCCGTACTGAGTCATGTATTTGTTTCACTCGCCGGTCGCCCCGCCAGTCGCCGGTGCGATTCGCGCAGTACATATCGCCGGTCGCGCCGCCGGTCGCCGCTCCCCGTGGCCTCATCGGTACATTTCTATGTGTTTGTTTCAGTCGCTACACGCCCCGCCGGTCGCACCGCGCGATTTATCGCTAAGGCGAATTTCCCGTGGCCAGGCTGTTACGCGTTTGCAGCGGCGCGAGTAGGTAAGTTTATTTAAAGTACCTACCCACAACCTAATAAAGTAATAATGTTTGCAATGAGTGCAGTTTTTTGTTTTGAAAAATATTTAATGACACAATAGTATTTACTCAACAATTACTTAATAAACAAAGCCATAAATTGCGAAGTGGATCCTTTTTGTTTATTCAATTAAAGTATAATATAGTTTTCATTTCAAAATTGCAAAAACGTTTCAAGCTCTGAAGTTCATTTTGTGTTAAAATTTAAATGAAGAAAACACGCAGCAGCATTATTTGCAAAAAAGATTCAAGTGAGGTGGATCGTTTTTGTAAAACTTTAACAGTAATTTTTCACTGCGCTTAAAGTTTTACAAAAACGATCCACCTCACTGGAATCTTTTTTGCAAAACTTTAGCGCATTTGAAATGGTTGGTTTAGAAATATGCAAAAATGATCTTCAATAAGTTTGTCTACATGACCACATTATTCTAAAAAAATAGAATAAATTTCATGCAAAACATACAATTTTATTGCAGGTACAAAAAAATGCAATAAAAGATAGAAGGTTTAAATAGTTATATACGTATTTCATTAAAGTTTTCGGTATAAAAATAATATTTTGTTTACTTTTTAGCCGAGATATTAATGATAATTTTATATTTAACCGTGAATCGTTTTTTAAGAATTGAATTTTTCGTTTTTCTTTAATTAAATAGAATAGTCATGTGGTCTGAATCAGTATACTTCTGTAGTCGAATGTTATTTGGAATTGAGTTAAAATGATTCAAGGTTATTGGAACATTTAAGCAGAATGATTTTTATAATATTTTCCATATTGTATAAAAAGCATTATTGTTCCAAGTAGTTTGAATCATTATAGCAAAAAACAAAAAACCTATATCAGGGCAACCAAGAAAATGCAAAAATGATTCTAATAGCTTGAAACATTTATGCATTATGAAAAAATGATGTTCGCTATGACAGTTGTGGTTTGGACCATACGGATTTTCGTCAATTATTAACATAGAGTTCCGAGTCTTTGATATGTTAAAATATACCTTATTTAGAGTACATAAGTCACAAAAACTCGAAATTGTCGAGATTGTGGGTTGGATCATTTTTGCATAAATCGGTCCATTATATGTCCCCTGTCACAGAGCGCATCGATTTCCTGAAGCATGACCTCCTCTTTGAACAATAGATAGGGTTGCTAAGATTTTGGTTTACTTTGGGCCAATGGGTGGAAATGGTACAGTATGGTATGATTTGGATTTGAGTTCAGTTTCAGTGGTTTGTTGGTTTGTTTAATTAATGTTTGTAATAATACACTGTAATTATACAAGTTTGTATTGTGACAGTATAGTGATTCTTTTTGAAGTTAGTGTCGAATTCAGTTTTTTTGCTATGGATGTGTTCCATTGCATAAAAATTGAGAGTACCTACTTTCATAAATATACGGTACGGAAATGATTGATTTACTTTATGTCAGGTTGCCTAGTAGATAATGTGATATGTGAAATAATAAATTAAGTCTGAAATACCTCCACTCTCCTTGCAACCTGGATTACCTGGAACACAGCAGTGCTTGACTGCTTGTCCGAAGCCATGGTGCAATAAAACAGATACTAAAAGAGTCCTATCTCAAAAAACACAACACAAAAGCCTTTTGGTCACAGTTATGGATTAGTCGGAGAAACTTTCGTTCGACTCAACGACAAAATGCACAACGAAACACAGACCGATCGCAAAAATAACACATGAACCCGGCGAAACGTCGACATGTATTTGAATTTTGACATTTGACAATAAATTGAGTATTGACATGCATTTGGTGTTACCAGTTTATTGATAAATAAACCACCAAAGAAATTCAGCAAAGTTACATTATAAATTGTTAAAACATTTTCAGATTTTTTTTTATTATGGTCTAGTATGGAGTATTTACTGTCGTTAAACAATTAAATGTTTTGTTAACAGATTGGTACTAATAAAATCTTTGGATTGGTCAATAATGTTTGCCCCAAAACTAACAAAATCTACTAGTTTAGTAGCAATGAGCGACACAAAACTATGAAAATTCGATTTTGTTTAGCGCCATCTGTACGACTTTTTAGTGAACATTAGCGCAGAGCTGCCATGCCTGCCATCTCTTATCAGTAGTTGGCAAAACCTTCACGTAATAACCCGGCAAAATTAAGACTTTCAACTTGCTTGCTTCAGATCCAACAAGCACTACATGATTTAGTATCATTGTAACCACTATTTTGTATCCCACACTTCCCCAATATTTTGTACTAAGATTGCACCGCCTGTCTACGCGCCTTCCTTGAGTCATGTATGGGGCAATGGAGGACGGTCCTTCGATATCCAGGATGTCGACAGATCCAGGGGAACGATGAACCTGTATGGATTAAACGGGGAATATTCCAGGGCGACAGTCTGAGTCCACTTTGGTTCTGTTTAGCCCTGAATCCTCTAAGCACATTGCTGGAGAATTCAGGGTTAGGCTACCGGTTGAGGAAAGATGGTTAGGTCATATCTCACCTGCTTTACATGGACGATCTGAAACTCTTTGCCCCCAACAAATTGCAACTGATGGAGCTACTAAAAGTAACTGAAACATTTAGTAACGCCATCAGGATGGAATTTGGTGTGGACAAATGTGCAGTCATGTATGTAAAGCGAGGGGAGATTATGGAATCCGAGGGACTTCAGCTCTCGGATTCCATACACCTAAGATCCCTTTCCTCATCCGAGAGCTATAAGTATTTGGGTATGTCGGAAGCGTTAGGCATTAACGTAACTGACATGAAGCAATCGTTGAGGGAGCGCTTCTTCGGTCGCCTAAAGAAGGTATTAAATAGCCTTCTTTCAGGTGGGAACAAGGTGCGCGCCTTCAACGGTTGGGTCATGCCGGTTTTAATGTACTCTTTCGGCATACTCAAATGGACTCAGACTGAACTTGACGTCCTGGATAGAAGAGTTCGTACACTGCTGACTGAAAACCGGATGCATCACCCACGGTCATCGATGATGAGACTGTACATCCCGCGGAAATGCGGGGGTCGAGGCTTTTTAAATGCGAAGACCTTCCACAACCGCGAGGTGTGCAGCCTCAGAGAATATTTTCTAAAAGCCGACGTGGGTATGCACAGAGATGTGGTCGCAGTGGACAAGGGACTCAACCCGTTGTCCATGGCTAAAGAGAACTGGCGCAAACTTGTGGTACTTACTACTGATGACCGTAGGAAAGAACGGCAGGGCAAGGAGCTTCATGGGCGCTTCTACCGGGCTCTTCATGGGCCCGATGTTGACTTTCTAGCGTCCGTGTCCTGGCTACGTTTTGGCGACCTCTTTGGGGAAACTGAAGGTTTTGTCTGTGCGATTATGGACGAAGTTATGTTGACGAACAACTACCGGAAATATATTATGAAGGACGGGACGGTTGACGTGTGTCGGGCATGCCACCTTCCGGGTGAGTCCATCAGACATATTATTTCTGGTTGTTCTCGTCTGGCTAACGGCGAGTATTTGCACAGGCACAATCAAGTAGCCAGGATTATTCACCAGCAACTTGCCTTGAAATTTAATCTTGTGGAATCAGAGGTACCGTACTACAAGTATGTGCCCGACCCAGTTCTCGTGAAAGACCATGTTACGTTATACTGGGATCAGTGTATCATTACTGACAGGACTATTGTTGCCAATAAGCCTGACATAGTGGTGATAGACCGATCAGCGCGCCGCGTAATGATAATCGATGTTACCATTCCGCATGACGAGAACCTCGTGAAAGCTGAGAAAGAGAAACAAATAAAATATCTCGACTTGGCGCACGAGGTTCGCGACATGTGGAATATGGACTCGGTTATCATTGTGCCGATTGTCGTGACGGCCAATGGCTTGATAGCCAAGAGCCTCGACGAACATCTGTCGAAGCTTTCTTTAGGCGGTTGGATCAAGGGCCTGATTCAGAAGGCAGTACTCCTCGATACGGCTCGCATTGTGAGGAGGTTCCTGTCTCTGCAACCCTAACCACCGGTGACTTGGACCCTGCTCCCGACACCGGCGGATCCCTATTTTTTATATTTTTAAATGTTTTTATATGTTTTTTAAGAAATATTTAAAAATGTATGAAGTAAGATGCTAAGTAAATAAAGGAGAAAATAATAATCATTTTATTATCAGGCAACTAAGGCCCATAGATAAAATACATAAAATAACATTAAACCACAATAATCAACTAATACATATTTTAAACCTTATACTAAAACTATACACTCAGCGTTGTCGGCGTCGTGTTTCGCTGCGTGGTGTCGCGTAACCGTCCTCGGAAGTGACGATATACGACACCCTTCGGCCAAAAGTCCTCTTTCAAGCAGGTCTGTAGATGTTGGGTTGGAACTCGAACCACAAATGACCTAAAGTTGATGTTGTGGTGCGATTCCAACCTTTCGACCCGCAGAATGAAGTTGGTCTTCACTTTCAAGTACTGCACCACTTCCTCAGTTGTAGTGGAGTGATGCAGACGTGAAATGTACAGCTGCGTCGTAGGCACAGCAGCGCGCAGCAACATGTTGGGTCCACTCGGTGCGGTACCGCACAGGTTACGATAACAGGGCCTCTTCTTCTTCCTTTCTACTTTAGTGAAGCCCTCCCCATCAACCCGGATCGTTCTTGGCACGGAGCATCGGACCGCAGTCAGGGCAGGTTGAGCACCCACTTTCCGTTTATCCCCTTTTCTGGTTTGCCTAGGTTGCGGCGCATCAGATTTGCCGCTGGTGACAATAGCAGCATAGGCACGTTTAGGGGTTGACGTACCTACGCGTGACATATCCGCAGCCGGTGTTGTGGCGCGGGCGACGACGGCGGCGGGCGGCGCTTGCTCAGCGTTATCGGCAGCTGGTGACGCACTTGTGTTCGCCGATCCAAAACTGCCGACGTTTGCATTTTGCGCCCCTCGACGTGTGTTCACCTTTGAGGCCTCAGGTGACCCACTTACCGAACCAACGTTGCGCAATAATGCTATTAAGGGGCCCACTGGCTCAATAATATGCGGGTAATGCAGGGTTGCCAACCTTAGAATTTTTATTCTCGTACACGAGCTGCTCAAAATCTCGTATTTTGGTTTTCAAACCTCGTACATTCAATAAAAGGTTCTAAAACCGAAATTATTTGAATTTAGGACATTTAACACAATGAAATATACTGTTTCAAGTTATCTACTAAATAAAACATCATAATTTGTAGGTATTAAAAATGATATTTAATCACAAATCGACACTTTGCCTATTCAAACATGATATCAGGAACATCCTCACTCTCTTCGTTCTTTTTAGTGCCGTATATTTTTTCTTTAGTCATACGGCTATACATTTCTCTGGTTGGCTCGAAATTAATGCAATTTCCAGCTCGTGTTGGACCTTTTGCGCTCTCTGCAGCAAGAAGTGTGCCAGTCACACTTTCCACAAGTAGCCGATTTCTTAAATCAGTTTTTATTAAATTGACTTTACTAAAAACCCTCTCGCAATCTGCATTCGCGTGAGGCAGAGACAGTGAAGACAGGGCAAAATGAGCCAGCTCGGAAAAGTCTTCTGTTTTAAGTAATTGGGCCCAAAACTTATCTGGCTCACTTAGTTCATGCCACCCTTCAGGATGGCGAGCTTTTGCATTTGGCAAATTCCTCCATTGATAATCAATGACTTGTTTCTTTGCATTATCAGCTGGTGCGATTATACGGGGGACCAATTCAATAAGAGGCATAATTGTAGGGAAACGGCTTCTGAAATTGTGGGAGAGCGCTGACGCAGGTTCAAAAACTTGTAGATTGAACAAGATAGGATCCTCCATGTTGTACCGTTTTTTGATTTCGGTGGCTGCAACTTTGTAGAAATTTTTGCAGCATGAGAAGAACTGAGTAATATCTGCAGGCTTTCTGACCACATCTGGATGCTTCAAGAGCTCGTAAACTTTGACGCCTAGATACAATGCAGCGTCATGGAGCTGATGTCGCTGGCTTTCAGGGTTTATTTCACCTAGATTTGTCCTCATGACATATTCGCGTTGTAAATAACGCAATAGGATTTCCTGGTAGAGTGTCCGAATTTTCTCATGTAGATTGTGAACAACTACTTTCTCGCTTTGAAATTCCAGATTGAATTTATTAAATAAAGGGAGCGACCATTCAAGGAAACAGAAATAAAGCTTGTAGAATGGGTTGCTGAGTTTTTCAAGAATAACTACAGCTCTGTTTCTTACATCGGCTTTTGCTCTTTGTGCAGGATTTGTCGTGAAATCGATAAAAAAGAGACGTAGGGCCTCCCATTGCTCTAATATCCTTTCAACTACTGATAATAATGAAAGCCATCTTGTCTGTGACGGTTTCAGAATTTTGTGGGGTTCAACTGCAGCAAACGACTGAAAGTTACGAAAGTCAAAAAGCCGTTTATCACTATGCTTGAAAAAATTGTAAATGTCGCGAGCTAGTTGTTCTACTCCTTCAGGCAACTGTTTACAAGCTTCACTGGCACACAAATGGGCCGAGTGACAAACACACTTCGCTATTATGATTCCTGGAAAATCACGCATTAGTCTTGTTTTTACAGAGTTGTTATCACCCATCATGACATTACACCCATCGGAGCCAAAACCTATCACATTTGTCAATGGAACATCATGGTTGGTCAGTGAGTCGATAAGAGCTCTGTATAAATTCTCAGCATTGGCTGCGGGAATATTATCAGCATCGGTTGTTTTCTTGAAAACTTTGTACAACTCCCAAAATGCGCTACATATCTTTTCAGCTTCTTGATCAAAATAGCGCACCACAACGCAAGCAGTTTTGATCGTAGATACGTCGGTTGTCTCGTCCGCCATCACAGAAAAATGTTTTGTTTGAAGTTTTTTAGCTAAATCTGCTTTATGTCCTCCTCCTAGAACGTTCTTTACTACTAAAGCCGTCAAATGATCAGCCACCGAGAACGCAATGTTATGTTCCGCAAAAAATGCAGCAAGTTTAATTTCTGCACGAGCTTTTTCTTTATTTTGTGGAGTTATACCTTTCTGGAATCCTAGCGATGTTAATGTTTGCGTTTTCCCACTAGATCCAGGTTTATTACCCAGGTGCTTCTTGGTAGAGGCCCTTTGGCCCTTGGTAGGAGCCTTTAAATTAGTTATTTCAGCTACCATTGATGTTCCGGGGCAAAACACACATTTAGCTTTTGTTGAATCATTTGTGTCTGGTAACAACCAGTCCTTGAAAGCTGGATCCTTTAACCACTGCTGTCTAAAATTCTATGAGCGATGCTGCGATGACGTGTTACCTTCCTTTTTTCGTGTCCATCCGCCTTTTTTGGGTATTTTTTTAGGTGGGGTCGAACGAGGTGAACGTTCATCATCTTCTTCTTTATCACTCATCATAAAAACGAATAAAACTTTCACACTGATAATCTTATTTCCTTCAAAACCTTACGCACGTACGCATTTAAAACTAAACTAGACACGTATATGCATGTGCATACAGCACTCTAGTAGAGTGACTCTACCTACATGTAAGGAACAGAGAAAGTACCTAGACATTTGCGCTTTGTGCGATAGAGACGGCTAATGTGAAGAACGGAAGAGTCGGAATAGAACGAAATTTAGATTTTTCGGGAAATTCCCGGTTGACGGGATAGCTAACCATAGACAAAAACCGCGCTCAAACGGGGCGTTTCATTGGGCGTTAAGGATGCGTTCAGTCTAAACTTAAATGCGCACAAATTTTGGTGTGCTCCTAATTAAAGTTTTGACAGATGGCATTATTACTAATAAATATAATGGTTATGCAAAGTATTAATATGGCCATATCCTTTCCTAATGTCAAAATCTCGTACAAAATTGTACGAGGCTGACAGTGTCCTCGTACCTCGTACGGAAGGCCACAAATCTCGTATTTGTACGAGGAACCTCGTACGGTTGGCAACCCTGGGGTAATGTAACATCAAATGGTGTTTTGGTTTTAATGTATCATTAAAAAGGATAATGTAATTTTCATGATGTTCAGTAATTAAAGATTCTAACAATTTTACAGTCGGAGCATCTACAACGCTACATAATAAAATCTGAATTATTTTTAGTAAGATTATTAAAAATTGCCATTGGGGATCGTCACTAGGAACTAAATCTCCAACTAGTAGAGGGAACAAATCTACGAACATCAACATTTCCGAAGCTGACATTTTAAACTTACTGCGAACTAAATGTTCTTGATTGATGCAAACAGACTTATTGTTAAGCTCTGTAACTGAATAGTCAAATAATTTTAAACGATTATTTAAAGTGGCCAGGTCAAAACAGTGTAATATTTGAGTATAATACAAAATAATATGAGCTAAGTCGTAATGACACACTCCTTCGAAAATATCGTGCATAATATCAACACAACAGTTATCCACTACGTGAAAGCTAGGAATATCATTAAAACAACAATATTCACTTATTCCTGTTTCTGTAAAATTATTTTGCTCAAGGTCATCAGCATAATTGGACTGCGTTATGTAAGAACCGATTAAGCGCCACTTAACGAATCCGGAGAAAATGAGCTTCAAAAATTTCAAACTTAAAATGGTCGCTGTGCATACATTTAATATGTCAAGAGTATAATTTTTATTCTGAACATATGAAATATGTATAAGTTCACATTAGTTAAAAAAATATACGGCTATACTATACAGTTTTGTAGTTATAGCCATTTTTCCGCTTAATTTGTTAATGTGTTTTAAGCCATATTCAGACCATTTTATTTATCAATAACGTGCTATACGGCATTATTGTCGTTTGATACTTTATTGCGATTTGTTTCGGGTGAAATAAGTTGGAACATCAGATTAAATCCAGTTATTTTAATAAAATTTACTTAAACAAAACAAATGTTGTAACACTTCTACATCTTACTAATACTTTTTTCTTTTATTAAATACCTATACACTGTACCATATTATTTTTTATTCTTCATCTTCTACTTCAAAATCAATGGATCCATCAAAACCTTCAACATCATCTTCTAAATCACGAGATCCAGTTAAATTTTCGTAATATTTTCTCTCATCAGATGGTATGAGATGAAGGAGAGATTTTATATCATCTAGCTTCGGTTGAGAAATAGGTTTTCCTTGTGGCCAAAGTTGCTCATAATGCCTTGATAATGTCAACGGGTTATTTATTGCCCCTCTTTTTGGTCTTTTATTAAGATCTACTTCATGGGTTTGACCGCCATGACAGGTTGAAAGAAATATCCGACCAGGTCTATCCTTAAAAATATTTATTTCTTTAGTTTTCAACCAGCTTATAGGATTTCCTTCTATATATTTTTTTCTATTCACTATTTTCTTCAGCATTTTAGAAACTCCGACAAAGTCTAAACTTTCCATTTTATTAGCTATTAACTTGTTTCTCTTACGACAACTGGTCATGACATCAATGTAGTCTTGTGGAGTGTATAGCCGAGAATGCGTTTTTAACGCTGATTCGATATCACTAAACTCGCTATCATTCTCTAAGAAGCTATGCCCAGGGACCATAAATCGTAGTGTGATTTTCTCTAGGTTGTCATTTTCTTCTAGTACTGCAAATAGTAGCAGAGTCAACTTTATATTTCGGTTCTGGCCACCACAGGAGTCTGACCACAGGATTAGTTCTTTGACTTTTGAGTCTAGATTTAAAGAGATATGTTTGCGTAAAGTGGAGCCTACTTCTTGTGCTCCCCTGCCTGCTATTCCTTCCACCCAGACGTAACAAAACCCTTTACCGGTTTTTCCTGAATGCACACCGCAGTTGTAAAGCCACAGTTGGCGTTTGTAAAAAACGATGTTGGTTGGAATTCTTGGCAGTGGCAGTGTTTTTTCCATATCAAATGTCAGGGTTTCAATATGATCATAAGTCTTAGCCAAAGTTATATCTTGTCTTTTCATTGCACGTGCGTCTTCGGCTTCTTTATGGTGCTGATCTCTTTCCTTCTCTAAATTTAATTTGGTTTCTTGTGAAGTAGTATCTCTGATTTTTACAGCAAATAGGTCGCACTTATTACACGTGTCTTTCTGTGGCTTTTTCCTTTGTAGATTAAATTTGGTATAAAATATTCTTTTATACGATGCAAATGAAACTGTCTTTCTTGATTCATCAGAGCTTGCTTCCGATAAATATAAGTCGTACATTTTCGACAAAGTCATATCTGGTGGTAAATACATCCTGTCTGTTTGCGCTCTACAGTAATGGGACTTATATTTTGGGAATGTATCAATGTGTTCGATAATACTTTGTTCAACATCCTGAGGCATCTTACGAGTGTTTCCTGATACCTTTCCTCTTTTGTCTTCAATTTTTTCCGGACGTGAGCATTTTTTTAAGTATCTATCTATCCTTGCAGATGAAATTCTTAAAGTATCGATAAACATTTTGGCACACACAACTATGTTTTTTAAAGAATAGACACGAGTGTTATTTCTTTTATTTGAATTTTTGTTCCTTTTCATTGATGTCACTTTTACGTTGGAAGATATATACAAGCACTTTCCTTCAAAACATAACTCCCAAAATTTTGAAAATTCTTCTTGGCGCTCTTTTACCGAAATTTTTTCATGACAACCATCATTACAGCGAACATCGATAAACTTTCGTTGATTGACTACTTCTCCCTTTTGATTTATGTATTGATTGTTAGTTTCACATAACTTTTTACGAATTTCACGTGTTTGTTCAGGATATTTCCGTTTTCTGCCCTTCTTTGGTCGTCCAATTCTATTTTCATTTATTATTGGTTCAGATATCATCGGGTTCTGTAGATCGCCTTCACTATGATTGCCAGTTGATATTTCTGATATAGTTATAAGTGAATTTTCTTCAGCTAAAACACTAACTTGAGATGTAGTCATATTATTGTCTAGTATACTGGGGCTATTGTCACATAGATTGACTGTAGATATAGATAAATCGATGTTTGTAAGATCTGCATTTTCTTGCTGAGAACATTCAATGTTGGTGTAACTTTTTTCTTGTGGTTCTTGTTGTAACTCATGGTTTGAATTTGCTGTAGTATTGAATTCTACGGAATCTAAATACCTTGAGCCTAAGTCATCATTTTCCATCTGAATTAAATTTTGGTACGCATCATCTACTTCGGTACAGACGCTTATATTATTTTCGTCAATTTCTGTCGTTGTATGAACAATATTTATGGAGTTAGATATATCTAGTAATACTCTATGTTCATTAGCTTCCAATAACTCATCTTCAGGTAAAACATTGTAATGGGTAGCCTCAGATACTTTGGTTATCTAAAAATATAAAACAAGTAATAGTAATATTGAGCGAACTATCTACTGCGGGTTATGCGTATATTATTGTACAAAATATACAGGGAGTAACAGAATAAACGCTATACCTCTTAAGGGGTCATTGAACTCATCATTATGAACAACTTTCACTATGGAACCAACAATGAAATCGTGAAAAAAAATTCGACTCCCCCATACATTTCTGTGCGCATAACTCGACAAAATGTACTGAACAGCTGTTTTTTTAGGGTTCTGTACCCAAAGGGTAAAAACGGGACCCTATTACTAAGACTTCGCTCTCTGTCCGTCCGTCCGGCCGTCCGTCCGTCTGTCTGTCACCAGGCTGTATCTCAAGAACCGCGATAGCTAGACAGCTGAAATTTTCAAAAATTATATATTTCTGTAGCCGCTTTAACAACAAATAAAAACTAGTAACAAAATACAATAAATATTTAAGGGGGGCTCCCAAAAAACATGTTTGTTTCGGCTAATGGTACGAAACCCTTCGGGTGCAGCAAATCCGACTTGCACTTGGCTGGTTTTTTTTTTCGCGATTTCGCGTTTGTTCCCATAGTAAAAGTTGTTCATAATGATGAGTACAATGATCCCTTAAGAGGTATTGCGTTTATTCTGTGACACGTTGTATAATACAACAGATTACACTATTGAATAGCAGATACATATTTTTATTTTAACGAGTAAAGAGGCAAGGCAAGTCTTATCGAATACAAGAAGAATCTTTAATTTGGTACAAGTCACACATTCATACTCTACACATGCTAGGCAAAACCTCACATACTAACACCAAACCCACAAATCACTGACATGCAAGATTTGAAAACATAAAAAAGTATTTCACAGATAAGTACCTCATCAAGCAGCTGGGTGTATTTATTTTGTACCCCGGTTATGTCGTAAATCTGAGCAGTGTCCTTAAAAAAATAAAATCATGTTAATTATGATTTAGATACCTATTCGTTGTCGTTCGTTGATGTGTGTAATTCACCAATTAATGTTTGAGTTGGATTTCATCAAGGATTTTATTTAGTCATGTCAAAAAGCGCGCGACGATTTCGTCATTTTATACCTATTACATTAGTAGGTATGTAGATAAATAAATGAATAGCTATTTATATTTAATAGGATATGTATAGATAAATATGTAAACAGAATTACTAGACAACACAATGTAATATAGGTAATAAACAAGTAGTAAGTAGGTATACGAAACATACCTGTAGAGAATTACTTTGCATTGCGTCACTGCTTGTTAATGAAGCAATGAAACGGTAACCACGAGTATTCTTATTAAAGTTATCCATTTTAACACTGTTTTTCAATAAATTTACTTATAAACAACAAAAATGATGGATAAGTAAACAAAACATCCTTCCGTTATTACGTTAGATGCGTAATGAGACCACCCGCTGCCGCCCCACCCCGTCCCGTACCCAAAAACCCGCGAACACAGAATGCAATAACGAATGAAACGCCAGAAGCTGGCGCTTCATTCACGAACGGATGAAAGATTGCGCGTATGGTGATACGCATTAACGAATTAAATACCATTTTAGGTGGTTAATTCGATGTTGCGGTTTAAAAACAGTTAAATCAAAAGGCAAAACTGAATTATCTTCATCGTGGACGTGTTTAATTCGCTTATGCAATTTGAAAACTGTTTGTAACCGTAACTTTGACGCATAATTCTTTAATACAAAATGAATGTGTGCACAAATTCTAGCAAAGTTCGAAATGTCGCTTGATTCAACCCCTTATATAAGGCCGTAAGAGTGATTTTTGAACACAAAAATGGCTGAATGCATAGTTTATCATACCTACCTATAGTCGATCTGCATTCATAACTTTTTTTTTTCGATTTCGTCGCTTAATTCGTTGTTACATAACGCAGTCCAATATTATCCTGACCTCTTAATAGTGCATTATCTGCTTTGGTTTGTTTTTTCATTATAGATTTGTGACTTTTACATATTCTACAGTAGTAATTGCTGCTAAAAGATTTAGAAAATCCGAGTATTGTGTTTAGTCCTAGATTGTCCCCTAATATCATTCCAAGTATAAAATAGATTTTCACTTTACCATTTTCAGCATCTATATCTATACCTTCTTCCTCTAAATATTTTAATTCTTTAATGAGTTCATAAAATGCGGAGTGATTACCGTATATCTTAAAAGAGGAGTTGTACAACATTGCAACAAACACATTATCCAGCAGTGAAAGATATTCCTGTGGCATAGTAGGAAATTGATAATATACAGCTGATATTGAATGTACACCGGCGTGGCTACCCAAGGGATTATTACATTCGAAATCATCGAAATATATAAAAAAGGACAACAGAGTTTGCCTTCTTTACTTGCAATTTTTTTTTCCAAATGAAACTGTGAGCAAAATTTGGAAAATCAACTTCGTCAGGTTTTAATGTATTTGAAACTAATTTGTAAAAATTGGGTAATTCAAAATGTTTCTTGAATACTGAGCGAAGTGGTAATTTGGCGCCAGTACAGGATTTAGGCGCAAGCTGTATGGTCGTTGGCGCAAGCATTACTGAAGTGTTGACTGTATTGACAGCAACATTTTCATTAATAATGTACTTTTCAGGAGCAATGTGGCAATTGGTGTCTGTAAAGTATTTTATAATTTGATATTCTGTGCGTATATTACCAAAAGGATTTGAAATCAGTTTATGTATGTTATCTTTTTCAGTTTGACTGAACTCATTATAAATAGGCATAACATGTTGAAAAATATCACCAAGAACTTGGGTAATGTGAAGTTGAATATTTTCTAATATTTTAAAAGCAGTTTTCCGGTTAACCCCACCGTCACTGAATAATGAAAGTGCTAACGTAGCGGCAGATATCTCCAACATACTATGGGCAGTATTCAAAGCGTTCCCACGACAAACATTGTTTAGAGGATGATATTCAGCGGATTCACAAGGATCTAACAAACTACACGTATCATGTATGTTTTCACTTAAAGCGCAATCATTTATAGGGAGATTTTGATTAAAAATTGTTTGTTTATTCAAATGTTGGGAAATTAAGTGGCGTCTAAAAGACCGTACATTTTGATATTCGCGATCACATTGATACAGTTTACAGCGATATGTTGAGTTTGCACTTAAGTTATGGTCTTTTAAATGTTCACAAAAATCTTTGTAATCTTCAACTGAAGCGAGACATTTGAAACAGAAAAACATTTTGATTACTTAAATTTAGCAAATAAATCACTTATTCCAAGTCGGAGATGAAAGATGAGACTCCCGAAAGCTTTTTGTCTGATTTTGTGTCAATGTTATAAAAATATTTTTGAAGAAATAGCCAAATGTGAACGGCTTCTGTGGGATATTCTGCATCCAGGCAGTGAAAACTTTTGAAGCATACATCCAGAGCTTTCAAGAACGAGTCTATTTTATAAAGGATGTTATCTTACGCAACATAAAAGTCCTTTAGGGCATCGATGGTTAGTCCGACAGCAATAATGATGGGTTGGCACCGTAGACCCTTAGCAGTTTGGGCTTTTCGCCGATAGTCCAGCTGGGTGGGGACTTCGCTTTGGTTCTGGAAATTAGAATGAATTGTTAACCTTAAACCTTATTTTTTTATAATTCCTAGTCAGTGTTGATACTGAGCATTTTTTATTGCTTATGTATTGCAATTTTAAGTATTTATTTAAAGGAGTTCGGAACGTAATTAACCCTTATGATTAGTCTGTGCAAAGCTCTCAAGCAAGAAGTGTATTACTTCAGGCTGTTCCAAGGCTATGGCACATGGAGATAAAGCATCTTAAGTATTGTAGATAGACAGTTTTAGTTTAGTTTTATCTTAAGTATTGTAGATAGACAGTTTTACTGAAAGACGACATCATTTTGATTTTAACAACAATTTGAACAGCATTCAAAGATTTTTGAAAAATCGCCTATCTGAACCGGGAATCGAAGCCGCCAAATTGTAAAAAAAAATCCCGTTATTTTACGACACCAATAAAAAGGCACAATCAAAAGCTTTATTTTTTATTTTTCCAAGTAACCATTTTAAATAAAAGGAAGAATTGTAAATTTAATTAAAATAATCTTCATTCAAGTCTTCATTTAGTAAAACTGTCTATCTACAATACTTACTTTGTATGTTCCGCTTTTTTCAATATCATCAATAGATTTAAATTATATTCCTGTTTTAGTGTTTTATTGTTTATTGATATTTGATTAACTAGATAATGTACAAACTAAGATTTTGGTCCGACTGACGGTATATCAAAAATGTGTCAAAATCGGTTAACGCTTAGGGGGTGGAAATCGTCGTTAGTATGGAAAGTGATCATCTCACAATAGTCTTAAAAGTGAAATTAACATACCTTTGCATGAAGAATGAAACTGTTCACAGCTTCTTGAATGCTTGGCTTTATGGTTTTTTTTTGCCAGCTGTATCTTGGCACTGTATTCTCACAGTTGGAACTATTTTATATCCAATTGCCGCGCAATAACAGAAGTCTCTAACATCTGAAAAATAAAAATGGAATAAGTTATGATGCATATTCGTTGACTTAATTAGTTTATGTTATTAGTTTCAGTTTTATTATGAAGTTTAGCCAGATAACTGGTTATCAGAGATTTTTTTGCTAAACCTCCGAAACTATTTTTGCTTTTATAAAAACACTCTTTAAATATACTTTATAAATATAAATGGTTTTATTTTCAAAACTTTCACTAATTTCACACAAAAACCGAAACTTCGAGTTCGGGTTTTGTTTGCAATTGGTGAACGTTTTGATCGATACGAGTATATTTAATAACCAACCTTCACTTGGATTTTCTTCAATCAATTTAATGTAGACAGAAGCAGCTTTAATTGTTTTTAAAAGATTAAGAGCTTTCTGTAAAAATATGGGCCACTTTTTGAAAAGTCGGAGCTCTGATCCTTTATACTTGGATTCGAAATCCAGTTCAATCTGAAAAAAAAAACGATTATAAGTATATGTCGGGTTTGTCAGGATTTATTTCGTTAGGCTCGAGCATTATGTGGGCAGAAGACGGGTTTCGTGCTATGAAAACTCAACTCACTAAATGGGATACTTTGTTTATTGTCAGGTGCTCGGTTCGGGCTGGTTGTTTCCATGGAGAAGAACCGGCAAGAAACTTCATGGTTACTCTTTTCAAACAGATCTACACTGAGTAAACTAACGAATTACTTGACATTACACTTTCACACTAACACTCACTAAATGGGCAAACCGACAGTTTCGTTCTGGAGGAGTGATTTGGTTGGAGACTCGAGCAAAAGTGAGCTCAGCACAATCCCCACTCTCCAAGACGACTCTGTCCACGTGCCGCCAGTAAATCAACATCTGACGTCACGGCGTTTACCCCTACACAATAGTCAAATCAGCAACTTGATATTGAAAAGTTATCGCTTTCTCCGACTTATGTCGCCGCAGGAGTCTCTATCTGCTAAGATTTAATCTAATCATTAACACTCATAAACTATTCCATGATAATATTGATGAACCTGCCATCTCTGCTTTGGCAGTGGCACTAACAATTATTTACAAAGATCATTATTCAATTGACAGAAGGGTTAAGCGCCATCTATTGGCTTTTGTATTAACTAGTACTTAAATAGATCTTCGAGTGACAATTTAAGAGATTAATTAAACAAGTTTAGCTAGAACTATAGTTAAAATTAAGATAGCAAATATTTTATAACTATTGGGATTTTACCAATTTGTAATAGCTCTTTCGTGGACTATGATTTCTTTGTTTGTATGGCAACATTCCACATGTTGTGGAATGTGGCACCAAGTACAATTTTAATGGTCAATAAGTCAATTTATAATTCTAGACTATAACTAGAATCAGTTTTTCTAAAACTAACTAAAAAGTAACAAGATTATTTACAAAGCAATTTATTAGTGGAAGACCTATTCTTTGTATTAATTTGACCTGTCCTCTGATCTGCCGGAAATGGTTTTAAAACAGTAATGAATCTAGTAATTTAGCTTAAACTTAATAATACCTTTGCATTTGTGAATATTAGTATTGTTTAATTATTACAATAATTAAGTGTGAAGTATTCTGATATTGTTTGTAAGTTTTAATGAACTTACGATGTAATGAATTACTGTACTGAATGCGGTGTCACTTCCGGTATTCAAGGAACAGGCGCGTCGATTAGGCAGTGTCTCGTTATCTTACGATGAGTGAAACAATTGAATTACCTATTAAGCAAATAATAATAGCTTTTGAAGTGAACATTAAAAGCTTGTGTAAATGAGAAATGTAATATTGGTTGAAAAAAGTGTAAGGAGTTTCTTTGTCCGTTCTTCTCCTTACTAACAATATTGGCGAACGGGCTGCTCGACTCAGAATGTTTATTGTGTCTGTCCTAAATGGTTTCTTAGAAATAAACGTTTGGAGTTTGAGTAAAATGTTGTGTGTGATTTCAACTACCCATCTACCAACAATGAAGAATCACATCGCACGGCGATGTGATGATTAGAGACTGCAGGACAATAAGTATGGCGGCGAATGGCGCCAATATTCGAGGACTGCTACTCTCCAGAGTTTCCCTGTCGTGATATATATATATATTCAAATATTGCTCACAAGATTGAAACAAATAAATAAATGGGATCAAGATAATAAAAAGCTTGTAAAAAGGGGCAACTTACCAACTTATATCCGAAACTCAATTTATAAGAGGGCCAATCGTTCACAATGTCACTTATGTTTGCATATTTTTCGGATTGTAGTTCCATCAGGCGCAATGTGGATGTTTTCCTCCAATTCTCGATGACTCCCGGCACTGGCTCCTTGTTGTATTTCAGCCAAACTTTCAACTCTTCATATTCTTCATTAGATACTGGTAAACAATAGATCAAGTTAAGTCTAGTTTCAGCCTTATTAGATATAACTATTAGATCTTGTATAATATATGTTTAAATTTATACCACTTTGATTTTCAACTGCTGCAGCTGTGTCAGCCGGCACATCGTCGGTGCTCGTGTGGACTCTCCTTTTGTTTGTTATTATCCCACTCTTCCGCAGCAAACGTTTGTGATTGTTATATGTATTTATCAGCTAGTTTTCCCCTTGCCGGAATATATTTATTTTGTCCAAACTTTTGACTCGGAATGTAGTATGTCTCCTATGGAAATCAAAACAAATTATAAGAAACTAAGCATGAAAATCAAGGAAATCAAAATAACCATTAAGTGTATTTGTCATGAATATCAACTTAACAACAAGGAATTTATAGTTTCTAGGGTTCCGTACCCGAAGGGTAAGGGACTACGCGCACTTATTCAGCTCTATTCAGCTTATGCCCATAGAAAACAACGATTTTGTTCGCGTACTCATACATATAGAGGGGGTAAAAAGTTCAACTGTCTAACTATCACAGTTCATGAGATACAGGCCGGTGACAGACAGACGGACGGACGGACAGCTGAGTGGCGAAAATAGTAATATGATCCCGTTTTAGGGACTACGCACACTTATTCAGCTCTATTCAGCTTATGCCCACAGAAAACAACGATTTTGTATGAGTACGCGAACAAAATCGTATCTCATGAACCGTGATAGTTAGACAGTTGAACTTTTTTACCCCCTCTATCTCCGAAACTACTGGGCCTAAAATGCGAAAAAAGCACTACACTACATCATACATGCCTTACACTACACTACAGGGAGTGCCATACACTACAGGGAGAAAAAAATTAAGGCAAAAGAACTTACAGTGACTCTAGTGTAACTAATGATAGGTATTTTGACGCAAGAAAAACGCGATGGAAACGTTTGGTTACGTGTCAAACTTACACTTGACGCTCAGAAGTTTCTCTTTCGTGGCCTAACTAACCTAACGGGGGGGTGCCCCAAGTCCCGATTATGGGGGCAGAGATACTTCCGTATGTTCAGTTGACAATAATTCGAGACTTTACAATATCGCTAGAGGGATACACGTTATATTGTAATATCACTAGCGATATTGTAAAGTCTCGAATTATTGTCAAATGAACATACTGCTTACAATAAAACGCATTATTTTTCGTGAAATGCATGCGATGGTAGTCAACTCACGCGGTGTGGAGAGAAGGAGGGGTCCTCCTTGCCCAGTGGTACCACTCTCATGAAAAGATACTGTACCATTCCTGAGAAATATCGATAAATCTAACCTAACCTTAAAACACTTCATATTCCCCTAAAAAGCGTAGTCGACGGAGCCCCGCTTCGCGGGGCCCCTATTTCCGAGTGCAGGGTTTAAAGGAACCTAACTAACCTAACGGGGGGGTGCCCCAAGTCCCGTTTATGGTGGCAAGAGATACTTCCGTATGTTCAGTTGACAATAATTCGAGACTTTACAATATCGCTAGAGAGATACACGTTATATTGTAATATAACGTATTTGACAATTTTACGGTGACATATATATTGTAAATAATTAGTCTGTGGTTTAAAATAAATCTCTAAAATAATTACTAAAGTTCGTTTTGTAAATCTATCAAAGTAAAATAGCTACCTAATTAAGTAGGTATATCGTAAAATGAAATGAACGATGAATCATGAACGCAGACGCACGCCACGCGCGCTTATTGCTCAGCAGCGCCCCGTGCGCAGGCGCGGTGGCATCGACGCGAGGGCTAGGGTTGCCAACCGTACTTTATTATAACGTAACATAATTATAATAAGTAGCAATAACGTCATTTATTTTCAAATTATTTAACTTCAAACTAAATGACGTTATTGACGATAACTAGTAGCAGTGGTAATAGGAAAAGAAAACGAATGCAAAACTATAAACCGCTGTGGGAAGCGGAATACCCCAGGATCAAATGTGCTGGATGGCTTATACAATGAAATAATCTTTATAAATGAAATAAGGGGAAAAATCTATTGCAGTACCATTAAAGATTCCTGTGTAGCGAAGGAATGGCAATCCATTTTTAGGGTTTACCTCAATCGGAAAAAACGGAACCCTTATAAGATCACTTTGTCTGTCTGTCTGTCTGTCAAGACCCTTCATCTCGAGAACGCGTAGAGGTATCCAGTTCAAATTTTAACCATATACTTGAGTATATGGTTGGTCTAAGGTCCCTTGAAGCTGTGAAAAAAAACATACTTCTACGTTAATGTAAAATAAAGATACGGCCGTTTATGTCGCAAAAACATACATTTCGACACTCTCAAGGGAATCAAAATGATAGAGTACTTCCCGTTGACCTGGAACTATGAAATTTGGCAAGTAATATCGTCACATACTACAAGTACTTAGAACAATCTGAAAACTATACATTTGTAATTACATCATAATTTAAGTTTGCACCTCGTTTTTAAGCGGCGCCATACATTTCAGGTGCAAACTTGACTCAACTTGGCCAATGAAGATGGGATAGGTGAAAGTTTGTACGGAACCCTCGGTGCGCGAGTCAGACTCGCACTCCCAAACGGTGTTTTTTTTCCGAGGAAATTACTTTTCCGAACATACTTAAAGTGGTGTCACGATTACTGTGCGTTCCCGCCACTTTAGCATTTACAGAAAGGGTGTTTTCTGTAATTAATGCGAAGCGGCGTGACGACAGAAATAAAGCTTCCATTAAGCTTATGTGCCATTATTTAAATTTGTGCGTACAGCGAACCATGTTTAGATGCCATAAATATATTTAAAGCAGATACGAAATTGATATTAGCTGAAAAATAAAACATTTATGTATTTGTATGAAAACAATTTAGTACATTGTTTAGTGTAACGACAAGACGCTCCGGCCACCATTGCCAGCTGCGTGCAGAACCATTGGTAAGTTTAACTGGATAAAACTTTTTGCTGTTGGAGATCTTTTGTATTTATTTTGGAGATCTTTTGTATTTATTTCTAAAAGTACCAATTGTTTTTAGAGCACGAAACGGTGGTGGGAGGTCATTCCAGCAGCGACTGGCGGCGAATTTGAAACTACCACGGAAGGCAGCAGTTCTGTGGGAGGAAGCCAACATCAGGTATGAAGATGCTCTGGTTTTTATTTGGTTAATATCCCGCGACCAAGATAGTTTACTATATAAATAATCTGGTTTCTTTGTGAGAATAGTGCCAAAAAGAAGGGTAGCCAGGTGAAGCTTTCTCTGCGCTGACATTCTCATCAAATTACCCTTATTCAAAAATGGAGTGATATGGGTTCTGGGCGGCACGTTGTAACAGAACCGTGCACACGCATTCTGTACCCGCTGGATTAGCTTCTGACTTCTACCGAGAATGCACGCCCCATACACAGTGTCAGCGTAGTTCAGCTTGGATAAGACAAGTGACTCACATAACATGACTCGCATATCCACACTTATGTAGGGACGGACACGATATAAAAGCTTTAGTCGGTAGAAGCAGTTGCGCACAGCTTCCAGAATGTGCGTTTCAAAGTTAAGTTGTCCATCAAAAATTACCCCGAGGTTACGAGCTTCCAGAACCCTCTCAACACCACAACCATCAATCCTTAAGTCCAGGTTGCAACTAAGCATTTTGTTAAGAAAATCCCTGGATCCCATCACAATATATTTGGACTTAGTTGGATTCAGAACCAAGGAGTTTCTTCTGGACCAATCAGATATTCTTATCAGATCTTCATTGACTTTCTTCACTGTTTCAGTAACATCCGGGGCTCTAAAGGAGAGATACATCTGTAAATCATCAGCATACAAGTGGAACTTGGTGTTGATTAAGCATTTGACAATGTCAGCGCTGTACAAGATGAAGAGGAGTGGGCCGTCAGCAGGGGTGTGCCACAGGGATCTATCCTTGGGATAGATCCCTGTGGCACACCCCTGCTGACGTGCTGTGGACTAGAGGACATATGACATACAGCACATATATCTTCAATGTTACGGTAGGTGAAGACTGTTCCCATAGCATTTTTAGAATTTTTCACTCTTCGTACAAATTTTTTCTGTGGGAATTTGGTCATTTATTGATAATACCTTGTCTATAAAATGTTTAACACTTTTTTTCGAATCGAATTTAGCTATTATCCAGCTGTTTTCTTGAAGTCTAGGAGAATCTTCCACATAAAAATCAATATCACTCAGTCCGAAAGGGCATCTGTTTTCTTGATCATTATTTTCCTGTTCTTCTTGTTCTTGTAAACATGACGCAATGTAATTATCAAAAGAAGTCTGGCGAGAATGGACCCACATGATTTAAAAATATAGGAGGCGTCATTCACTTGCAAATCTATATAAATTAAAATTACGAATTTGATAAAGGATTATATAAGAAATATAGAGTTTTTAGCTCCTGGGAATTAAAAGTTACAAATAAATTAAATCTATTAAAAATAAGTTATCGTGCAATTTACGAACGCATCGCGTGTCTCTGATTGCATTCCAATCTTCATAATCAAATAAAGTCATCACCTACTTACACTTCTGAACATTTACGTTTGGCAGTTTTTCTTTTCTTGTTTAACTTAGAACGTAAAATAAAAATAACAACAAAAGTTAATATGCAAAAATACACATTTCTAATAAATAATAGTTACTACGCTTGCATGTTTTATTGCTAACCTTTTTTGAGCGAACGTAAATTGGAACGTTTGCTATTTGAGGCTGCTGTCAGTGCTGTGTGATGTCATTCCATGTTTTGTTTTTAACGGCTAACTTGGGATTTCAATGCGATTTTGTGGATTATTTTTTGACGACTTGGCTTTCGATTTGGACTGACTTTCTGCAATAACGACTACCGTATTTTTGATTTTGGATTCCGATTTGCAAGTGATTTGGACTTAATTACCGTGCAAAATGCGTTGTGTCAATTGTCAATTACGCATTGCACGATTACGAAGACATCGTTTATTAGATGAAAACGCTCAGTTAATTGAGAAAGTACAGAGATGGGTTTATCCACGTGATGTAAGTATTGTAATAATATTGATATCTACTTATTTACATTTGTCTGTGTCTGTTGGTTAAAGTAAAATCGTTTTCCTATTGCAAGAAACGAGTTATACATACATAATTATGTCTATAGCTGTTAGAGGGTAGAACATTCGACTGCACGTTGGTGGTCTCAATTCGACTTTTACAGCTGTTTTACATGGTAGCAGCATAGCCAATCTGCGTTGGTCTACTGTCACTGCAGCTTGTGTATTAGATGACTATAACATTATTATTATTTGAGCTTAAACAAAGAATTAAAGATTGTTTTTTTTTTCACAAATAAAACAAAAATACTCGTATGTATGATATATTATATTTTTTTTTAGATAACTCGAGACAGCTACGTTTGTCATTCCTGTTGGGAGTTGATAAATCACAACCCCAATCAAGATGCCAACCGCCAGCAACTTGGCCATCGCAATGTGTGTGCTGGATGTGGGAGATCCATATTGAGAATTAGGAGCAGATTGGTACTTAGACCAGAAATGTCCGAAAGAGAAATCCAAATAGGAAACATTGTGGCTGAATGGATAAGACCCCGCCAGGTAAATCATATTATTTCATATAAAAATCATCATAGGTACAATATTTTTTTATGTTTTCTGAGACTGCATTGTTGGTGCTCCAGTTGAGCAATCGGCTGCTGTGCTACGTATGGCAGATAATTTCCATGTGGAACAAATATTTCTAAGTTCCAACATGGGACCACTAGATTGCGCCACCAGTACATAATAGACATCCCACTCATACGCACAAAGTATTTTGGGAACACATTTGTTGTGCGCACAGCCAAGGAGTGGAATTTTCTACCGGAGTCAATGTTTCCTAATAGCTACAACTTAGGGATCTTCAAGTGAAGAGTGAATAGGTTACTCTTATAGGCAAGCATGCTCCATCATCAACCACATCATCGCTTACCATCAGGTGAGATAGTGATCAAATGCGAGCCAATCAATAATAAAAAAAATATATTTTGTATAGCCTACATATATATGTTCTGTATCGGGGTGTTAGTGTATCTGAGTTTACATGTTTGTGAATGCACCCATGATACAGGAGTTATTCCTAGTGTGGCGCAAAAGGTAAAAGAAAAGCTTTATCTATGCTAATATTATAAAGCAGAAGAGTTTGTTTAGTTGAACGCGCTAATCTCAGGAACTACCGGCTCGAATTGATAAATTATTTTTGCATTGGATAGTCCATATATCGAGGAAGACTATAGGCTATATAAAATCACGCTATAACCAATAGGAGCGGAGCAGCAATAAGAAATGTTGCAAGCGGGTAAAAAGCTTCCGTTCAGCAGGCGATGCGTTGCGATATCAAAACTTCACGCGAATGAAGTCGCAGGCAGAAGTAATTGGTAAGGTATAAAGGTTAATAAGGTGTAACCATTATATATATAATTATGATTAATTTCTCCTGAATTACTCTATAGAAATTGACTTTTTAGTTTCATAATTGTGTATCATTGTGAGTCGATGTGTTTATTTTGAATTCCCCCTGCTAGTTTGTAAATCCTACCCAAATGTATTTTTTTTATAACTTTTAATTTTTATTGTTTCAGTTAACCAATAATGATGAGATTTGTGTACCTTGTTATTTACGCGCACAAAGAGTATTAGACAGCTCTCAAAGAAGTTCTACCCCTGTTGCTCCTTCCACGCTTCATCCAAGTGCTAATAGACAGCCAGAGCAACAAACAGAGGTTGTTCCATCTACATCTGGAAATCCATTACATGAAACATCTGGAAATCCATTACATGAAACATCTGCTGAGCAAATATTGCCAGCAACATTAACAGATGACACTGCAGAAGTTGAAGAGGTTGGCCTGTCAATTACCAGTTCTCCATTGCAGGTAACTAGTGCTGAACAAATCACGTTACCTACATTAAGAAGAGCAGCAGACACGGCACGTCGTTGCCTGTTTTTGGAGTGCAATGATAGTGAAAAGCGACGTGTGCCGGATGGGCTGAGAAAACAAGTTATTAAGGATTTCAATTTTTATATTCCCAGAAATGCCAGAAGTTGCAGTTTTCATTTAGGTGCCAACCTATTTCATGAATTATATTCTGCTGAAAATGCTATATCAACATTTAGTGCAGCACAAATAGAAGAAATCGTGTTTTTGCTAGCAGATGAATCTAAATTAGATTTTCAAAATCCTGAAAATATTGATGATCATCTTTTTAAGTACTGGTTTGGACGGACAAAAGCTGAATTTAATGAAGTACTAGTAGAAGTACCTCAATTAAATGATTGTAAAATGAAAAGCGGATTTACTGCACTTCTGTGTAAAATGCGGACTGGAGATAGCGATGAGAGAATCTCAGCATTATTTCAAATACCAAGAAGAACACTCGAGGAACACATGAATAAAGTACGAAGTATCCTTTGCCAGCACTATGTACCTAGGCATTTGGGATGGGCACACAAACCCAGGCATGAATTTGTGGCCAGAAATACTGCCCTGGCTGAACACCTTTTTGGAAATCCTACAACGCCTATTGAAGAAAGGCGTTTAATTGTAATTGCTGATGGAACTTATTTAAGTACCCAAAAAAGTAGCAACTACTCATTCCAAAAAGCAACTTATTCCCTTCACAAGTATTACAACTTAGTGAAGCCTTTTCTAATAGTTTGCTGCGATGGGTATATTATAGAAGCTGTGGGACCATATCCAGCCACTAAAAATTATGCCTCTATAATGAATGACCTTATATCGCAGGGAGGTGCCTTTACATACTTGTTTAGAGAGGATGATGTTTTTATTTTAGATCGTGGGTTTAGAGACTGTGCACACAACATGACAGATCAAGGTTTTTTAATACATATGCCTGAAACTGTTTCAACAGGGGAAAGGCAACTTTCTACTCTCCAAGCCAATATCTCGAGATGTGTTACCATGAATAGATGGGTGGTTGAAGCTGTTAATGGAAGGTTTAGTAGAGATTATAAAATATTCCGTGAAGATTACTTAAATAAAAGATGTCCTCATATTATGGAAGACTTTCAAATTGCTGCTGCATTTTTGAACCATTTTGCTGTCCAATTCAGGGAAAGAGCTAACGTGCGTGAAGTTATCGAAATAATAGATGAAAAAATATTTGAAAACAATGAACTCTGGGAAGTTGTACAACAACATAATTTAAATATGAGATCTACACTGTTTCAAAATATCTCACATACAAATATAGAATTCCCTGAATTGACCATAAATGACTTAGAATTAATTGCTCTAGGCACATATCAAATAAGGCAAGCAAAATCATATATTGGGGAGCATCTAAGAGTCCACGGAATGTACACTTTAGAAGTTTGCCAGGATAATGCACCTCTACAATGGATATTGAATGACAGCCAGCCATCTATTATACGTGGCAGAATTAAATCTCGGCATATAGGAAGTAAGTCCTACTTTACATACATTGCAGTTGATAGAAGGCTGGAGGGGCGAAGTGCTATAGTAAGCTATTACTGCCATTGCCCTGTAGGAACACGGACAGTAGGTTGTTGCTCTCACGTTATGAGCATATTATGGTACATGGGTTATGCCAGACACCAGAGCTATATTTCTGCACCAGCTTCATTCTTAGACAATGTTTTAGTTAGGTAACAAATGATTTAAAAAGTTGTCTAAAAATTAAGCTGGTTCAGAAACATAGTTAAGGTATGTGATAATACAAAGTCGCCTTGGACGCGTCGTAAATAAATAAAAATATTGTATCGATATATTCATTATCCTCCTGCTACTATGTTGTGATAATAAAGTAAATAAACGTTTTTTTAATAACGAAGTATGTTGTTTCATTCTGCAAACATATTTTTATTTAATAGGTAAGTAACGCCTATGAGGAGCTCGTGGCTAAATAATAACACCCACTCAGGCCGATCTTTAGGTTAAGCCGTACTTGCCTAGGTCGGTCTATGCATGGATGACCACCCTGACATACCGAGTTTCCTCCATGCCTCGGAAAGCACGTTAAGCTGTTGGTCCCGGCTGTCATATCTAGATCTTTGACAGTTGTAACGGTAGTCAGTGGCCCAAAAAGCGACAACCAGTCTTACCAAGTGGTATCATATTACCCAGTATTAACTGGGTTGTGGAGGTCAGATAGGCAGCCGCTCCATGTAAAATACTGGTATTCAGCTGCATCCGGTTAGACTGGAAGCCGACCCCAACATAGTTGGGAAAAGGCTTAGCAGATGATGAGTGTAAGTATCTATTTGTTACCCTAAGCTTCATTGTTTTACCCAATATGGAAGTATCTATAGTTTTACCAGCAGACTTAGACAAATGACTTTTCTTTTAGCGTTCCCGCCAAACATTAAGTACAAAATGACAATGTATGGCATTATTATACCATTAGATATAGTGCGCGGCATTAAGTTGAACCAACATTGCCGTTGTTGCTATGGTTACGCGCAGCTCCCCGCTGTGCCGCTGACCCGAAAATCTGTTACTGCGCATTGAAGGTCGGTCGCCATTTTGGTTCAACTTACCATCTGTCAGTGTCTATGCTTAAATACACCATTCATCTGTAGTTTTAGCCAGGTCACTACAGTCATCAAGTCCCTAGTTCACAAATATTTTCAACTTTAAGATTTTTAGGTTATAATCTTCTACCTTTCATAACTTTTTTCTCCCAACTGTTACAACTGACTATCCATTTGCATTTTTGCTAGTTTTGTATAGATCTAGAAGTAGTACTAAGTTTCAATAATGTACGATTCTAATATCAATGGGTCCCAATTTACATACAAGTTTGCCATTCTCCTTTTCATAGTCGGAGTCGTCTGCAGCATGAAAAGAAGTTTCCGATGTCTGGCTTGAGTCGCTATCGTACCTTGTGAAGTACCGGTTTGAAATTGAGAGTATTGCTGGGGGGAACATCTTTAAGAGAAGTTTCAAGATTCTTGTAAAATTCTGTACAATTCGTTAATTTCCTCAACTGTTTTCGCAGCACGGCTTCTTTTTATATTTTGCGTTGCCCTTTGCGAAACATTTTGGTCGTTGTAAGAAACCACGGGCCCAGCGTTCACCCGGCCGGCATTTTTCCTTTAAAGAGATGATTTTTTCCGCTTTTTTGTATGTAGTTGTATACTAGAATACGTAAATCTAAGAGAGTGAGAGGACAGCCAAATTCAGCGGAAAGATTTACAACGTCTGCAATATGTACTTCTTCCTCAGTTGACAACTCTGTAGGTCGACCAATTTGTTTTTCATGTATATTTTTGGATTTGTTGAGACCAATCCATAATTTATTCGATAAGATATGTATACAATCGCTAGAACACAAGAACACTTTGAAGAGACCGCTCAGGGGCGCGAGCACGTCCGAACACACAAGAACGCTCTGAGCAACTGTTCGCGCGCTCTAGCGCCGTTTACATCGAGCGAGCGAGCCGGGTTAAGTTTTGAGTTGATATAACAGTTTTCGACGTACCCATTTTGTTTTATCTCGTCTACTCTATTTGCGACGAAAGGAGGCAACAGTTTGTTCGATTTGACCCAACTGAGGATGACGAGACTATCTGTCCAGAGATATTGTTTGGAGATGTGTAATACCAGTGTCTTTCTTAAGTAGGCTATCAACCGGCTTCCTATAAGATAACCAAGCAGTTCCATTTGTGGTATTGTAAGTGGTTTCTTATTTTTCGGAGGACTGGTATGAGCCTTCGACGTTGATTCATTCTTGTCTCCTTTCTTTTTCTGTAGCGGAGCTATCCTGGTCTTGGACATAAGCAGTGTAGTTTTCACGTTGCGTCCATCGTCAGTACGCAGGTACGCCACTGTAGCATACCCGTGGTTGGAGGCGTCGGTGAAGCAATGTAACTCGTACTCAATGTTCTTTTCGTTCTCACAACTATGGAATCCTGTGTAGCGGGGAAGTGTACAATCCTTCACATCATACAATGTGGAAGAAATCTTTCCCCATTCTTTATGAAGCTCTGGAGACAGTGGTGTATCCCATTTGTAGCCCCTTCTCCATAGTTCTTGCAGAAAGAGTTTCACTGGTAACAAAAGTGGAGCCACAAATCCACATGGATCGTAGATTGAGGCTAGCACTCTCAATACTTGCCTCTTGTTCGTGACTTCACTCGGGCCAAGGATGTTATCTTTAAGATTTAGCCGCAGTGTGTCTTCTTCCTTGTTCCACACTAGGCCTAAAACCTTTGTTTCTTCTGTTTGTTTCGCTCTACTCTGCATCGGTATCTTCTCCATGAGCGCATCATCGTTTGACGTCCAATCTCTGATGTTCATGGATAGTTGTTGAAACAAACTTTTAGTTTCCTCAAAGAGTTTGACAGCATCTTCAGTGGTGTTGGTACCTGTCACTAGATTGTCTACATAGCATTTGTCAGCTATGCTCCCTAGAAGATCTGGAGTTGTGGTTGAAATGTGGTAGCGTATTACTGCATTTAGTAGAAATGGGCTAGAGATTATGCCGAATGGCACCCGGCAGAACCTCAGGTGTAGAATATTGTCATAGGTCAAGGGTTCTTCAATATTCTTCACCCATAGAAATCTGGTCACATCTCTATCTTCTGTCTGTAGGCCTACTTGCAGGAAGGCCTTCTCCACATCTGCTAGAATTCCTATCTTATTAATTCTGAAGTTCACAAGTAAAGCTGTTAGATCGTGCAATAAGCAGGGTCCTCGATACAAACATTCATTTAAAGTGAGATGATCTTTCGACTTTGCTGAAGCATCATACACAATACGTCCGCGTTTACCAGCTTGCTTGACTATGTGGTGTGGTAAATAATGTATCGGAGGAGTTGTTTGACAAGTCGTATCAGATTCAGGTTCTATGATTTCGATTATATTTGCTTGGATCTGTTCTTGTAAGATGTTGTTATATTCATCCAATGTAGCTTTGTCTGCTCGCAATAGTAAACCCTTCAGTATGCCATATGCAGGGCCATAGTTCGTAGGTAAGCTTGGGTGTGATTGTGTCCAAGGCCACTTCACATAATATCTGCCATCTTGATATTTAATGGTGTTATTGAAATGTTGAACAACTTCTTCTTCTCTGGTTGCCTTAACGGAGTCAGTTATGCCAATGTTTTCTAAGGTCCACAAGAAATTAATATCCAAGTTTCGTAATGGCAGGTCTGGTTCGGAGTAGTGAGAAAACTCGCAACCACTCTGATGGTATGTTACTACGGAGAGGCTAACTTCCCTTCTTTCTTCTTGTTCCAGGCGGCCTGATACTATCCATCCGAAATCCGTGTTGACTAGATAAGATGGTCATCAAGCATAATTTTTTCATTCCCGATAAATGAGAAGTAATAGTCGTTGCCAATGAGAATATCTACACCTTGGCCACCTGATCCATCATCTGCCAATACATCTACCTAACCACTTTAGACCCATATCCATTCTCCCTTTCCTTTCCAAGATCCTTGAAGCAGCTGCTCTTAGGCAAATATCTTCTTACGTTCTCCAGAATAACCTGTTGTCCAAATTCCAATCTGGTTTTCGGCCCGGCCACAGCACAGCCACAGCCCTGCTTAAGGTTACTGAAGACATTAGGGATGGCTTGGAGAAATCGAAGGTTACGGTGTTGGTTTTAATAGATTTTTCCAACGGTTTTAACACCGTCGACCACGATATTCTCCTGGCCATACTGTCTCAAATTGGGGTCTCCTCATTGTCACGTGATTGGTTTTCATCATATCTTCGTGGTCGCCTGCAGGCAGTGCGTGCTGATCAAGATTACTCCGACTGGTGCGACCTGGTGACTGGTGTTCCACAAGGCGGTATACTCTCTCCTCTATTATTTTCTTTATTTATAAATTCCATTACTTCAATCCTCAAGTGCTCTTACCATCTGTATGCTGATGACCTGCAACTTTACGCTCAATCTGACATTGCTACCCTTGATAATTGCATCTCATTACTTAATGCAGATCTTCAAACTATCAGTGAATGGTCTGGTAAATTTGGGGTTGCCGTCAACGTCGGGAAATGCCAGGCCATCCTCATAGGTAGTTCGTACTACTTGAGAAATCTGGATACTAGCCAACTAATGCCGCTTATGTTCAACAACTCCGTGATCTCTCTCTCTCCACACGTCAAAGACTTGGGCCTGTACATCGACGAGACACTTAGTTGGAATAAGCAGGTTGCTCAGGTTAGCCAGAAAGTCACTTACTCGCTGCGGTCTCTCTATAGATTCAAACATTTTCTGCCTTCTAGCACCAAATTAACTTTGGTCCAGTCTCTTGTGCTTCCCATTATCGACTATGCTGATGTTTGTTACTCTGATTTATCCCAAGAACTTTTAAACAAATTGGATCGCCTTCTCAATAATTGCATTCGTTTTATTTTTGGCCTACGTAAGTACGATCACATATCTTCATACCGTTCTCAGCTTAAGTGGCTGCCTATCCGACTCAGGAGGTCCCTCAGATCTCTCTATATGCTCTTCACTATTTTGACCGATCCTTGTGCTCCTGAGTATCTAAAAGAATATTTCAAAGTGTTGGGCAGTTCACATAGTCGTAACCTTAGAGCTTCCAAAAACCTACTCCTTGAAATTCCCTCACATCGCACTGGTTTTATGTCCGCTTCCTATGCTGTCTCAACTATAAAGCTATGGAACGCGCTACCCCATTAAAAAAACTGAAAGCAAAATGGCTTTCAAACGAACAGTTCGGAAGTACTATTTGAAGTCAGACTAAATTACTCACAAGGTAGTCGTAGTTATTATTATGAGGTTTCTCGTATTTTGAACTATTTGTATGTATTTTAATATGTATTAGTTTATTTCATCTTATCTGTAATATATGTGTATTAGTATGTATACTATGTAAGTACTTAATTCGATTTGTTTACAAAATGGCATTGTTCTCATTGATTTTTGTACTCTACCACAATGCTGTCATATTTGACCCAATGGTTGACTGGTAGAGAATGCCTTGTGGCATTAAGTCCGCCTATGTACCACTCTTGTACATGAAGTTTAAATAAATAAATAAATAAATCTACCAAGTCCGAGTGGCTTACATTCGGTACTGCTATTCTATCAGTAATGTGAGGAACTATGTTAACTCGGATTAACTTCTGGACTCCTCTTTTTGTTTCAATAGTGATATTAGCAGATGGGCTCAGGGTCTCAGCTATTTCTCTGATCCGAAGGTAAATATCATCAGCAGATCTTCTTCGTCCGGGGTAAGGTTTAGGTGTTTTGCTAAGCTTGTCGTGATGTAACTTCTTTGACTACCTGAATCAAGCAGTACTCTGCACAGCAGTAGCTCGTTTTCGCTCAAAACTCGTACTGTTGCCGTCTGTAAAAAAGATGTTGAGTTAATGACATGCTTAGACATTGCAGTAGTTACTTGATCACTTGGCTTATAGTTACCCGCTCTGCTGTTCTTCGTCGGACACAAGGAGCGATTGTGAGGGCCTGCACAATGATGGCAACGTATCAATTTCTTACATTCTCTGGCCAGATGGCCTTTTCCAAAGCAGTTAAAGCATCGCTCCTTTAGCTGTTTCCTTCTAGCTTGTACATCCTGGAATTTACCACACTCATCATTGTAGTGATCTTCATCACAGAATATACAAGCGCGTTTTGTCAGTTTGTTGGGGACTTGAGTATCTCTATCTAACTTTCGTTTCCTATTCCTTTTATTGAAGCTGGCTGCGTCAGAGCTAAGACTTCCTTCCTGACGTCGTTCATTAAACCGTTGTTTGGTTGGCTTGTCAGATGTCTTGACATACAAAGATTCGGTTGATGTTGTGATAGTTGTGAATGGAGAGGTGGCAGCTGACAACTTGCTCTGTGATGACTCCATCGCTGTCAGCACCGTTCTGAGAACCTCTCGGATGCCTGACACTGACTTTGCTCCAGTTAACCTCACATTGACTTCATATAAAATTCTCTCCGGAAACTTCTCCATTATTATAGATCTCAGATGATTACTTTCTACGTTTTCGCCCAGGGATTGTAATACACGCAAGTGCCTTTCAATGTTGTCTAGGCTTCGAAGAGCCTCCTCTGCGTGGTCAGAACACTTGAGCATATTAGTGATTTCCTTATAGTGGGCATCAACCACCCTGTCTTTAGAACCGTACCTGGTCTTCAGGGTGTCTACGGCAATGAAGTAGTTCTCGTTAGTAACTGGAAGACCTTCTACTGTTTCACGAGCTCTGCCTTCCAAGGAACTTACTAGGTAGGCCATCTTATCTACGTTGCAGAGAGTTTTACTGCCTATATTAGATTCGAATTTGTCCCAAAACTCTGTGAAACGCAGTATGTCGCCACTAAACTTCGTAGGTTCCAGCTTTGGTAATCTTGTCGTTGAACCAGGTGCAGGTATTTCTTGGTTTGGAGTCGCCTTTTCCTTTAGGCAACGTTCGTATGTTGTCATATTGGTAAGTGTGGCTTCAGCTTCCATCTGTACTTGGAAACCCTCACTTAGCAAGTTGACGGACGCTTCGCTCGTAGCCACAGGTGTCAGGCGGTTTGCTTCTTTATCATACAACTCAATGAGCTGCCTGAGACGAAGCGTGGCCCTGACGAAATCCATTTCATGCACTCCCTCTGTCACGTCCGAGATTTGGGCAAGCAGTTCGCGCGCTTCTATGTGGCCTTTTGACAAGGCGTCAAGGCGCTTCTGTACTTGTAGTAAAAGTATTGCTTCCATGGTGGCGCCGACTGCAAGTCAACATACGAAAAGATTATAACTAGGATGATCCTTTTTTTTTTTTTTGACGCTGGGAAAAAATGCATTACGCATACCCTCCCATCGGGGGATGAGAGGGGTATGTGGGACTCCCCGGGTCTGACCCGGTATACCCACTAAAACGACCCAGCGACATTCCCGCTTCGTCCGAGTGGCGGGGGACTGGGAAACCGGCATAGCCTTTACGTCCAGTCCTCCGCCGACGATTGCCCTTCATGGCGGGCCCCTTACAGGGGCCCGGGAATGACCGACGCAGGTGGTGACGGGTGCAATGCGGGCGAAGGCACCCCCGTGCCTGTCGCCCGCCCGTCGCCACCAGGAGGAGGGAGAGGACGGCGCCCTCTCCGACCCCTTCTTCGTCTGCGGAGCGGCGCAGCGAGAGGATCGTCCTCCCGCGCGCGCTCCGCCTCCTCCTTTTGCGAGATTACGTCCTCGCAAAAGGAGGCGACCGCTGCCCAGGCCTCCTCACTCCCCAGCATGGCGTTGACGACGCCGGGAAGCGAGAGGTCCGGTCCGATTACCGCGGTCAGACCGCGGCGCAACTCGGACCAAGCCGGGCACACCTCCAGGGTGTGCTGCGCCGTGTCCTCCGGCGCGCCGCAGTCGTGGCACGCCGGGCTTTCCTCCCTCCGGATCCGGTGCAGGTGCGATCCGAAACAGCCATGCCCGGATAACACCTGCACCAGACGGAACGAGAGGAAACCGTGGGACCGCTCGAGCCAGCTCCGTAGAACCGGACCGAGCGCGTCCAACGTTCGGCGGCCAGGTCCTCCGTCCAGTGAAGGACGATGGCGTCCTTCGCCTCCCGCCGCACGGCCTCCCGTTCTTCGGCGACGGGGCGCTCCCCGAGAGCCTTTCGGCGCGCCGTCCACTCGTACACTCTGGCGAGCACCCAAGCCTCCAAATCCCAAGGAGGGGCAACACTTCCTTACTTACTAACTTATTTCACATCACATTGTTAGATTCAAATTAGATTAGACTGGCGTCACACTTACTTTCAAGTTTTCGGCGGCCGGCTAGGAAACAACGAATTTCACGTATAAGCACCAATGAAACTTATATTAACTCACGTTATCGTAAATAAACTTAAGCAATACACTTTTTTGTACCCTTGCGATCGTTATCACTGTGTTTTTACCTAATATTCAGAGCACTAATTCTAGGAATAACTTTAAACAACCGGCAATTGATTTTACACAACAAACAATTATGTAGGTAAGAAACGAAAAATTTTGCTGGTAAAAAACTAAAAAACTAGTTTCCTATGTATGCTACAAGTTCTTTCACCTAGGTTTCCCTTGAGCCTATCAGGTACGAATACCTTTCTTGACACGGCAAGAAACGTCAAACATTAACCAATAGAAACGCTTTATTCACGCTTTGTTCTCGTAGGAACGATAAACGGTGAACGGAAAACAACAAGACAGTACAACATTAGTGTTGCCACTAAAACACACAACATTGAATCGAGTCGATTAAGTCGATCGATTAATATTAGGTACCGATTTATGGAATCGAACTGTTCATACAATCGTAAAAGCTCGTAAATTATCAAAGGACTCTCTCCTTTGATAATTTATAGTGAAAGACAGTAGGTATAATGTTTTTTTTTTTTTTTTTTGTATTTTCTCTGTACTGTAGGTAACATCTGCCGTCGTTCATTAAACAATAGTTTCATTAATTCATCACGTATATCACACAGTACAACAAAATAACAAATTTTATGTCCGTTCTATCTATCTACCTCATCTTGATTGTGCTACACCTTAGCACAATTCAAAATTCTTTTTCAGTCTAGTAGGTCATCGTTTTGTCACTATCAAGCTAACTTATTTCTCTATCTACCTACTTACATCATCATATTTCAGGCGGCATCACAGAGCAATCATGATAGCACGTCGTTTTCTTTCTAGTGCCTACCAATCTCTTTAGCTCTAGTGATGCCACGTCGTTCTCTTTCTAGTGACCATCACTCTCAATAGCTCAAGCGACGTCACGTCGTTTTCTTTCTAGTGACCATCACTCTCCTCGCCTTATCTCCGGTGAACTCACGTCGTTTTCTTTCTAGTGATCACCACCCTCTAGATGGAGATAAGGAGAGGGAACTCGTTCCTCAGTACCACATTCTCATAGTTGTACATAAAGTCATAGTTGGGTTAGGTACCTACCTTATCTTACTGATTAGTAACTTAGGGAGATTTCATGCTCATGGGTTTCTAGTCATACTATGCTTCGCATGTAGGGTTCCTGGGTTCCGATCCCAGCATCTCCACCATTTTGTCGTGACGTTGCCTTATCAGGCTCTAGAACCTCAGGTGCTGATACTCACACGACAAATTGACTCAGGGGGGTATATCGAGAAATTCACATATTTTCTTTATGATATGATTCTGGTGCCACTAACCTGCCCGAGAGCCACGTAAGTGGTATGTTCCTCTCACCGCGGACAGGCTAGTCACCATCATCGTTCATATACACACATTCGAGACTTAGGGTCTTTTAAGGGGGACCCCCACTTGGGGGCCCCACAGGCCTCCATACCTCCCCTCACAGCCTGCCTCTACCTCCGGCTACGTAACTCTCTTACGTAATCTCTCGATATACACCCCCAGTTATCTCTTATCAACTTTGTGCAACTCACCAGACGGCCAGCTCACTCTTTTGATTACCTCCTCTTGTAATTTCCTCCGCTCACCCTCCGCGTGCCGTTCACTCACACACTCTCCCCATTCTACTCATGTTCTACCTAACCTCATTTTTATTATCTCTCTAAAATCTACCCTACCCCTCAACTGTCATTCAAATCATAACCATCGACAAGCAGATGATACCAGCAATAATAATCATTCGATTCACTCACATTTCGTTCGGATAATCGCATCTTTCGCGAAAACTGTTTGATAATAAGCATTTAATTATTTGCAAAAAGTCAGTCACATTTTATAGTGATACCTATTGTACAGGAACGGGAGGCAGGTGCTCTTCAATGATTGATTCATTGAAGTATTTTCTGGTTATATTTAAAATCGTCTCAATTCTAACAGTGTGTATCAGGTAATAAAATAAAATTAAACGGATCTTATAACTAGTTGAACGAGGTGCTGTGATTGGTCGCCGACAATGGCGAGCTCTGATTCGCCGAAGCGCAATACACACACAGAGCGGGTGCGGGCGCGGGTCGTGATTCTCGCGTGACACGCGCTGTTCATCGCCTTCACATACAACGCGGGCGCGGGTCGTCGGCGGGTAGGCCGCGGGCATGCCATGTTAGCAACAGCGGATTCAGCAGGCAACACATGCAGTGTGATCGATAATGTCAGAGGATTCGGACACGGACGAAGAATTATTATTTCTACTTATTTTGAAAAGAAGAGCACAGAAACGAAAAAGAATCTAGGTTCATGAAATTAATAAAAAAAGACTACAATATGGAGAATATCATCGCCTGTGTAGAGAATTAGAAACGTACAAGGATCGCTTCTACAAATATTTTCACATGTCAAGGGCGAGTTTTGAAGAGTTGCATGATAAACTAAGAACAAGAATATTTAAACTCGATACAAATTGGAGGTCAGCAATATCTACAAGAGAAAAACTCGCAGTTTGTTTAAAGTAAGCAAACTTTTATTTATTATTTTTTAATTAATCATAACAAGAGTAGTCGTAGTAATCAATAGCCTCAATTGGCATTTTTTTAAAGAAATAAGGCACACAATAATTGTTTATTGCTTAATTAGGTATTTGTAGAATTCAATCAATTAGAAACAAAAAACTGTACAAAAAACCAAAAGCAGCTATTTAGTGTTTTAACACTAGTAAATATCTATTTAATTTAAAGCTATTTAGTATTTTAGTTTATGGTTTTTTGTACAGTTTTTTGTTTTGTAAATATTTAGTTTTAAATTGTGTTTAAAATAGAATAAGTATGTCTTTCAAATTACGGTAAATAAAAACAAACAAACTAATTAATTGAATGAAGTTGAAGGCACATCTTTCAGTGACATATCTTCTGACCGAATATTTGTACATTGTGCATTACTCAATTCATTCAGTGAATTGAGTAAACATTCGTGAGATCAAAAACTATTGCATTAGATAAGTCTTGTGGCATATTACTTATCTGTTCTACATTTGTGCGATTAAATGTTTCTTCTGAATTTGTATTGTCTGTTAATGACATCACAGAATAAGTTGGTGATTGATTTACATATTCAGTAGACGACATTTCGCTTAGCTCTGCTTCGGAAAATAATTTAGCTAAATATACTTTTAGCATAGCTTGTTTCCGCTGCGATAATTTTTTGAACGTTTGTGCGTAGCTTAAAAATAAATAGTCGACATCGTCGTGCCTCAGTTTTTTCTTTTCCAAGTAGCTTTTAATCATGTCGTCTACATCTGGTTCATCTGGCTCTCTATTCTTTTTTTTGACCCGGCGGGGTGTTTCAATTGGTACGTTCGATGATGGTCGAAAAGTTGATATTGGATTCAAAGATTCTAAGGATTCGTTCTCGACGAACGTCGCTGTCGCTGGTATTTCCGAATTTTCTGAGGTTTCGGTTGGCCGGTCTCCAGAAACGTTAGATACAGTTTGTTATATCTTTTGTTTGGCGTAATCAATTAATACGACCAAGATATTTATAAAGTATTATATTTTAGATGATGAACACGGAACAATCAATTCTTTAATCATGGCGGGCGGCGGCCCTAGTGTTGCCCCCAAACCACTCTTACTACAAACTAGTAAGTAGTCGATACATATTATCGATTATGACACTCTTCCCCACTTACAAAAAAAAAATTTAAAACTTAACTTCTCTAAAGAAAAACAATAAGTACTTAATAAGAAAAGAAAAAGCATAAATCTTATATCTAAAACAAAATAAAACGTACCTAACTTCTACAAAGAAAAACAATTTTTGAAATAATAAAAAAACTTAAATCTTACTTCTAAAAATGTTACAATATTCCTGTTTTTAAAATTATATGTTTTGCCCACACTCTAATAATTGATTGACATGTCGTTTCCACTTTAAGCCATCCACCTCAACAGTATATGTTACACCGGGAACTATGATTTCAATAATTTTTCCAAGAGACCATTTCTTTTTGTTCTTTCTTTGGTCTTTCACCATTACTTTTTCTCCGATGTTAAATGCCTTTAATGTGTTTTTACTGTTTATTGTTTGTTTTATTTGTTCAATATCTATTTGATTGTTGACTGGATTTGGTCTTAACAGTGAGAAACGGCATCGCAACTCTCTATTTAACATCAACTTTGCTGGGCTCTGTCCTGTTGCTTTATGAATAGTGCTTCTGTAATCAAAAAGGAACAAATTACATGCATATTCTGCTGTGTGACCACTTTCTACGATTTTAATAACATGCGATTTAAATGATCCCACAAACCGCTCAGCTAACCCATTTGTAGCTGGGTAATATGTTGGGGTAAAACTTTGTTTTACTCCCGCCATTTTACAAAATCGTTGGAATTCCTCACTAGTCCATGTGGGACCGTTGTCTGTAACTAAATGCAATGGATATCCATACCTTACAAAAATACTTTTAAATACTTGTACAGTTTTCTGTGCTGTAATATTATTCATAACAAATGCTTCGGGCCATTTTGAATATGCATCAATAATTATTAAGTACATCTTTGAATAGAGTGGCCCTAAAAAATCTGCATGTAGTCTATGCCACACTGTTGGTGGCTGAGGCCAAACAGCAAGTTTAGATTTTTCTGGGTTTCTATGGTTTTGTAAACATACGATACAATTCTTAGTTATGTTTTCAATTTCTTTGTCCATGTCTGGCCACCAAAAATATGATCTTGAAATTTCCTTCATTCGGGTTACACCCAAATGGCTCTTGTGTAATTCTAACATTACTTCATCCCTTAAACTTTTTGGAATTATTATCCTGTATCCCCATAGTAAACAGTCTTTTTCTACTGTAATTTCATTCTTTCGAGTAAAATACGGTTCATATTCTTCACCCTGATCATTTCTTAATGGCCAGCCATCTCTACAAAATCTGAGAATGTCACATGTTACTTTATCTTTTTTTAATTCATTTTGTATTGTTATCCAATTCAATGCATTTATGTTTGATTTATTAATATAATTAACTGAACTTGTTTCATAAGTTTTTTCTAGTAGTTCTAATTTTATCAAATTTTTCTCTTCACATTTTTCACTAGTGGCTACACGTAACAGGTAATCAGCTGGATTGTTTTTGGATTTTATGTGTTGAATTTCATACTCAAACCCACTCAAAAAGATTGACCAATATTGCAAACGTTTTGCTGCCATTTTTGGTATGCCATATTTTGGCCCTAATATCTTAGATAATGCTTCATTATCTGTTTGTAGAATAAATTTAGTGCCATATAGATACTCATAAAACTTATTTACTCCAAATATAATGGCATATGCCTCTTTCTCTAAAATAGGATATTTTATTTGTGTCTCATTCAGCTTTTTGCTTGCAAATGCCACTGGATTTATTATATTATTCTTATCTTTTATCGACAGTACTGCAGCAACACCTACCTCTGCTGCATCACAAGTTAATATTATAGTTGAACCTTTTTCAAAATGTGATAAAGATGATGTGTTTGCCAGAGCCTTTTTTATTTCTTTGAATGACTGATCACATTCTGTTGTCCACTGAAATTTTTTTTTTTCAAGCAATCATACAGTGGTTTCAGTGTCATGGCCATGTTTTGTAAGAACCTATTGTAATAATTGACTTTACCTAAAAATGATCTTAGCATTTTTACATTTTGTGGGCGTGGTAATGACAACAATGGCTCAATTTTACTCTGAATTATTTTTATACCTGTTTTATTTACTTCAAATCCAAAAACATTCAATTTTTCTTCAAAGAATTTACATTTATTTACTTTTAATTTTAAACCCGATTCTTTTAATCTTTGTAACACAATTTTTACTTTTTCATTTGTTTCTGATAGAGTTTTTTCAAATATATAAATATTATCTATGTACACAATTATGTCTAGACCACTAAGTTTCTGAGTTATTAATCTTTGAAATGAACCTGGCCCAGTGCTCACACCAAATGGTAAGTACAAATATTTGAATATCCTCAGTAACTATTGTAACCAGGTTTTGAGAGTCATTGTCTAATGGTGCTTGTAAATAAGCTTCACATAAGTCTAATTCACAAAAATAATTATTACCTTGTAGTTTAACCATTATACTATTTATAGTTGGTAGTGGGTAATGGTCAATTTTCAAATATTTGTTTATGGTTATACGATAATCACCACACAGACGAACCGTTCCATCAGGTTTTAATACAGGTACTACTGGAGTACCCCACTCGGAATATTCTACAGGGACAATGCGTTTATTTTCAATCAATCTATGTATTTCTTCCTTAACCTTATCTTTTAACGCAAATGGAACAGTTCTGACAGGCAAAAATATAGGTTTAACTCCAGGTTCTATTGACAAGTGAATTGGCTCTCCTTTATACACACCCATGCCTGGCTGGAAAACTTCTTTAAATTGATTTTGCAAGCATTTAATTAATTTCTGTTTAGTTGTATTTTCACAGATTTTCTGTTCAAATTTAGGAGGCCATAGTTGTAGTATGGAGAGCCAGTCCTTTCCAGTTATCATTGGAAAACCTTCTTTAACAACAAATAATCTTTGTTTATTCACTGTTACTGATTCATAACTCACAGTTAAATCCTCAATTACCCCTAAGGGCGTTGATGTTGACTGATCAAAATTAGTGAAAATAACATTTTTTTGTTTTATTTCTATAGTCGGAAAATATTTTTGTTTTACTGACTGTGTGATTGTACTTACATCAGCTCCAGTGTCAACTTCAAACTCTAATAATTGTTCATTTACAAATACCTTCATTGTAGCTGATGGAATTTTATTTTGATCACTGAAAAAGAAAATATCAAAATGTTCCGTCTCTGCTTCTTTATCTTCCTCTGTTGTATGCAATTCCTTTTTCTCTGTTACTTCCACAAGATTCATCTTCTTTGCTCTGAAGTCTTTATTTTTTTTGCACATCTTGTATACATGGCCTTTGTTCCCGCATTCACTACAGAATTTTTCACGTAGGTAACATTGCTGTTTCATGTGTCCAATTTTTCCACAACAATCACATCTATTATTTTGGTTATTAGTTGAGTTCTTCTGATAGTTATTGTATTTATTTTTTGTGAATTTCTTCTCTTGTACTTTAAACATTTGAGATTGTTCTTGCTGTTTGTCCTGGTTAAATGCTAAGTTAAAAGCGGTTTCAGCTGTTTTTCCGATGCTAATCAACTTTTCCAAGGATTCTCCAGCCTGTTTCAATAACTCAAACTTAACAGAATCACAATGAGAACCATTCAGTAATCTCTCTTTGAGTTCTTCATCTAAACTTCTGAAATTACAATTTTTTGATAATTTCTTCAATTCTACTATGTACTGCTCGATACTTTCAGTGGATTTTTGACATCTCTTCCGAAACTCAGCCTGGTGTAGTGCATGGTTTTGAACTGGATGATAATACTTTTTCAGTTTCTCACAAATATCATTATAATTTACCTTGACTGGAGATGTAGGAGTGCATAGTGTAGTTAGTAAGTCATATACTTTTGTACTTAACTTCGTAATCAACAATGGAACTTTCTTTTCCTCAGGTATATCATTCACTATCAAAAGACATTCAAATTGTTGTTGGTAAGCGTTCCAATTTTCACCAGTAAACACTTCTAGTGTAGTAATGGATGCCATGGTGTTACTTTTAAGTTCGCCTTTGTCTACAACTTCCCGTAGATATTGTCTAACCTCACTTATTTTATGCTCGTCCGTAAATAACGTTTTTTTTTCCAAATTATTTGCAATATCGATGAGTTCTTGTTTCGTTTTGGTTTGTATCCAAGATTTCTTTCCTTCTGCGATCAATTTTCTTACTACATCCATCAGCGTATAGTTGCACGTGTTTTCAGATTTTTCATTGAATATCATAAATTGTAGCACAATAACGTGGTTCTTTTCGGCCTCGTCGCCAAATTGTTATATCTTTTGTTTGGCGTAATTAATTAATACGACCAAGATATTTATAAAGTATTATATTTTAGATGATGAACACGGAATGACAATCAATTCTTTAATCATGGCGGGCGGCGGCCCTAGTGTTGCCCCCCAACCACTCTTACTACAAACTAGTAAGTAGTCGATACATATTATCGATTATGACACAGTTCCTCTAGGGTTAATACCACTATCCAAAAACGATACTTGCGCAGACCACATGAAACTAATAGATTTTCTTTCACTCCCTGTTGTTCCTTTTAATTGCTTTTTATATTAAATGTATCCATCGCTCATACTTTTCCACTTCTTCTTTATTGTATCACCTGCAAGTTAGTAAAATAAATTAGTTTATTTTTATTTCAGGTACCTAACGACTGGTGATTCGTACCAAAGTATAGGATTCTCTTATAGACTCGGAACCAGTACAGTTTCGAATGTAGTAAAAGAAGTATGTAAAGCCATATGGGAGATACTGCAGCCAATATACATGCCTGAGCCTTCAGAAGACACCTGGAGGCAGTCGGAAATCGGTTATAGAGAAATATGCAATTTTCCTAATTGTGTTGGTAGTATTGACGGCAAACATGTTAATATTAAATGTCCTGATAATAGTGGTTCAAACTATTTTTGTTACAAAAATATATTCTCAATAGTTCTATTGGCCATAGTAGATCCATTTTATAAGTTTGTCAAGGTCGATATCGGAAGTTATGGCCGCCACAGTGACAGCTCAATTTTTGAGAATTCAAGATTTTAACAAGAATATATTCGCGATAACATCAATAACATGTTATCGCGAATATATTCTCCAAAACCGTTACCAGGTACAGATGATCCCGTTCCCCATGTATTAATAGGCGATGAAGGATTTGGACTTAAAACTTATTTAATGAGACCCTTTCCTAGGGCCACAGTGCTACATGATACACGAAAAACTAACTTTAATTATAGACTATGCCGTGCAAGGCGTGTTGTAGAAAATGCTTTTCGCGCGCGCGAAATTCAAATTACTTTTCGAACATATTTTTTTTTGGTTTTATTCTGGAATAGAATTCAATATTTTTCGAATGTACGAGAGTATTATTTTTGCTGTCGGCGGGCCACCAGTATTCGACCAGCGGGCCGCATGCGGCCCGCGGGCTTACAAATTGGATCATAATTAAGAAACATCTGCATTTTTGCCTGCCTTGCATAAATAAAAAAGAAAACAAAAGTGGTGCTTACCTCTCTTGGAGCAATTGTTTCAGCAATATAATTATTGCCTTACGGCTCCCTCGCGAATAGAGTGAGTACGCCTCCGAAACAAGATGTCCTGCACCTAACACAAAAATTGCTATCATGGTGATGCTGAAGTTCGTGATATAACACTATTGAAGTGTATGGAGGGAACGACGAATGAAACGGCGATCCGGATTATATTTTTGTATTATTAATTTTTTCAACACTTCTAACAGCTATAATGCGCCAATTAAGTCCAGATGACAGATGACAATTTACTGGATAAAATCAAAAAGCGAAGGAGATGATATCGGTCCGATTAGCAAGATCTAGGTCTCAAGACAAGTCTAGATTTAGTTGTAAGTTCGAACGTGTACTGATCAGGCGGCCTAAACGAGTACTGACTGAATGACAATGCTCTATTGCTTTAATATAAGTCATATGTTCCGACGGAGGCCGAGCTTAGCCGAACGCGCCCGAAGTTGCGTTCGGAAAAGTAGCGATCAGTACATTACAATGTATCTTTATATTTGCACAGTGTAAATATTTATTAGTATTGTTAAATTTGAAAATAGATATTATGTGTGATATAAATATAGCAATTAAATAAATGTGTAGAAATATTTCTGTTAATAAATGTTAGTTTTATTTCCAAAGACAATTATCGCGTTTTGTGTTTTCAATATCTATGATTTGACGTTTGTTCATATTTGACAGTTATGTGCAACGGGAAAATAACATATACTGTTTGTGTATGGTGAAGTGTTTACAATTTCGATCTTATGTTAATCATTAGATAATTATAGTATTAATAATGTCGGTGCAGAGGTGACCGCTACACTACTCCCCCCTTGAGACCGTAGCTACGCTACGGGTGACAGTAGTCCGGGAAACGAACGGTGCGGCCGGATCGTGTCTTCCTCTCGGCGGCGTCGTTCGGTCGCGGTGGCGTCGGATCTGTGTTTACGCTCGTCGTTGCACCGGAGGGCTTGTAGTCTGCGTTACTGAGGTAAGCGGGTTTCAACCGGTCTATGGTCACTGTGGTTTCCTTTCCGTTTACCTCAATACGGTATGTTTTGTCGCTTCTTTGCAGGACTCTGTATGGCCCGGTGTACGGCGGGTCTAGTGGCCGGCGAATGGCGTCATGTCGCAAGAATACATGTGACGAAGTTGACAAGCTGTCGGGCACGTAGAACGGCTTGTTGCCGTGTCGGTTCGTCGCTTCTGGAGACAGCTTCGCCATGTGATGCCGGAGTCTTGACGCGAAGTCGGTGTAGTCGACTGTGCTGGTGAGTGTGGGGGAATCTGACATTTCTTGCATTGTGATGACAAAGCATTGTGAGCACATTACTCCATTTTCATCAACCTTAAACAAAACAATAAAGAGGTATCATCATAAATATAAAGAGGTATTATACAATATGTTAGTTTAAACGAGGGACATATTCAAACCCGTAATAGTACATGCTTACATGATACTAATAAACATATGAACAAAAATAAAAACCCTAATAAATAACAGATAGATCCATACCAAAAATTTCGCCTAAGTCTCGAAACGTGTGCGCCATGCGCTTATCGCAGAACATAGGTGCGGGTCAATGACTTTTCTAGGTATAATCCATTTTCCCTTCATACTTTAAATCTGGCTTTGGACAGGCAAATATTTAGGTATTACTACATAGGTACTACTAGGTACTGACCGAATGTTCGCAGTCGTTGATTGACACCTTGCATAATAATTAACGGTTCCTCGCACACTATCACTAGATAACAATTAAGCACGAACCATAATCCCAATATTCTTCACTGGAATGATGATAAGACGTATTTTTTGGTTATTCAAGAACACGTTTACAGGACACTCTTAATATCGCGAAGTAAGCGGGGTTGTTTGTTTTGCGATACGCGGAAACGCAATACGAGTATTAGACATGCGGAAGTGGCGGCGCTCACGCATACACTGAGGTCCGCGCGGGGTGGCGCGGGGGTGTGCCCTGTCGGTGCATCGGGGGCAACAAAGGAAAGGGGCGGAGTTTGCGCACGGAGCTCAGGACCAGCACGTGTTTTGCCGCGTGACACCTACTCGCGCGCTCAGTGTCCATGAGTTGTATTTTTTACATATTTGGGTTGAGAATCGAATACTGAATACCTTCCCTCAATATGTCCCTAGTTTAACCTAACACGCTGTATAAAGAGGTATACAGTGTTAATATTTAAGATATGTCGCAGTATGTATAGATGATAAAATGTTTTAACCACATGGCCAAGATACTGCTGGATGACCGAAATTATTTCGGGACCCATATCATCGGCATCATAATACTGTTCATTTTCATAAAGGGTGTAAAACACCTCTAAACGAAGCCGAAAGGCACTTGTTCTCCTCGTCATTCCGATCATTTTTTTTAGTCTACACCATACCTGGGAACCTTCTAGTTACGAAGATATTGGGGGTCAACGTTACAACTTTTTGAAAAATTTTTTTAATACAAGATTTTTTTGTAAGATTTTTACTTTAAGTACCCCCATACTATTCAATTCATTCACCAGCACAATGTTTTGAGTGCGTTACATTTAGTTATACCATGAAACGTGATTTTTCACACCAAAAAGAAAAGTTGTTTCCCAGCAATAATTTTTGCGTAAAGTTACTTAGATTGATGTACAAAATACTTGGTTGACGGCTTAGTGATGAGGTGGTTTACACCCTGTATATGTATGACAGAGGTGCACCGTAGGCACGCCATAGTCAATGAACTCTAATAAGTACGAGTTAAAATCTGTTAGAATACAGAACAAGAGAAGAAAACATTACTAGAAATAGACTTTGACCATAACAATAAGTAAATGCTCGAGACAACATACCTGAAACTGAACTTGTTATTGTAAAAAACACACGACGGAACCGAAATCACAGGCGAATCAGAAACCATATAACAAAGCTGAGGTCAACAGAGAAGCAATCAATCAATGTCCGTAGCAAAGACACCTACCACTGCTTGTCTCTGCATCACCCAAAGGTTGACTGGTAGAGAATGCCTATGGCATTAAGTCCGCCTCTGTACTATGTGCTTGAAGTGTTAAATAAATAAATAAATAAATAAAGACCTTATATTAAAACTAGACTGTGCACTATGGCGCAAAAACCGGTCCGAGCGAGAGAGCTCCCGTTGGTAGTATGTCCCTTTCTAATGAGGTGACCATGACCAAACAGAACACGGCACATATTGCTTGTAAAAACGATTGTGTAAGTATACTGATATATTGATAATACCTAACTAGCATAACTTCACCTACCTAATTTTTTTAAAGTAAGAAATTAAAACATAACGTGTATTTTAAAATCTACTTACTTAACCCTACACGTGGGTATGGGTTGAAAGTACTTTTTTCTTCCTTTTAAGTTACATATGACCTAACGGTAATTTGACAACAACCTAATAAACCTTTCGCTCCATGTAAAAAAGGCAGGTATGTTTCTCAAATGTGAGATATCCCCACATATTATTATTTTTAAATGAGAATGATTATTTCGGTGAGGAAAGAAACCGTGAGGAAACTTGCACATCCAGGTTTCTGAATGTGTAACCATGATCCGAAAAATGAGTCTGATTCCGCTTGTGGTTATGAAAGTCAGATGGCAATCGCTTTACTGTAATTATCAGACTCGCCACTCCAGGATCATGGTCGGCGAACCCTGGCAAGCTCCAAAGTGAAAGCTTTGCGCATGTAACCGGGATAATATTCGCTAAGATGAGGAGATAAGGAGGAGGATTATTATTATTAAATGAGTGGTAGGTCAAATGAACGTGATGCAATATTGTGGACGGATAAAAATACTGTTTTTTTTTTAAATATTGATTTATTTTTATACATTGCTGAACAAGAGGGTTACAGACTTCCCGTAGCTTTTAAGTCTTAAATTTAAGTATTTTTGACCAACACATTTAATCAGTTCCAATTCGTGAGATTCGTCAGAGCTTGGATGGGCAGGCAAAATGTGCTTAATTTTAGGGGAGAATTGATGTACTGTCATGTTAAGCATTTTTTTCATATTCAAACTCAGGAGACATTACCAAAAAAAGTTTTCATCAGGTTTCAGCTTTTTCCTAGCATAACCAGGAATAAAGTCGTCACATTTAAAATGCTCACTGCAAACAACAGACGACTTTGAGATTTTTCCAGGTACTGCATTTTCCCAATTCAATTTCTGGTTTTCATTCTTCGGAAATCTACAATACAATAAATATAATTAATAACAACTAGCGTCATCGGATCAGTCGAAGGACACGATAACATCAACAAAAAAATTGTAATCCTGTAAAAAAACCTAAATGGGGTTTGCCCGTTTTGTACACTGACGGTGACCGGTAAATCTCCAAATTAAGACAGTCAGTACATCGTATCTTCTGCCTACCTACTGCGAGATTGTAAAAAAATCTTTGATCAACAAAATTCATGGTTACCTTATAGGTTATGATTGTTGTTTTTACTTACCCGTGGAAAGAGAAGCGGCTACCGGGATAAGACTCATTTTTGCACCCTGTCACACAACAAGAATTCACCATATTTTATGAAAAACAAACAGATTTAATATGAAAATGTACTTAATCGCAAATCGAAGCACAAGAATCAACCAAACAACCAAATGAGCAAACCACCATCTTGCATTTAGTGTTACCAGGCTGAAACATTTAAGTACTGCTGTTAACTTAGTGTTAATGTTTTTTTTTTTATCATACTACGAACTGATTATTAATTTTATAGACTGTAAAAATATTTTTATACGTTTAATAGTTTATGAATTTTTCGTTTTGGTAAAACATAAAAAATAATAATATTTAATTTTCTACCATTTCTACCAAACCCTATGGTTAGTTGAGCTGGCAAGATGTCAGACAAGGACACACTACCAGTGGGAGCCCTTTCGCCAGGACCGCTTTTAGCTAGCTACCGCTTTTAAGAAAATAGCTACCCTAAGCGTAAGGTAATTATCAGATCTCATCAGAGATCTCATTTTAGCTAAACAAACATTTTTGGTGCACAGTCTAGTTTTAATATAAGGTCTTTGGTCCGTAGTAGTAAACTGGGTCGCAAAACAAAAATAATTACCAAAAACTCCAAAACACATTCAATCTAAACTCAAAGCAAAGGTTGACTCAATCAAACTCATAAACGTCACTTCTGAAAACAGTCAAACTCGTCAAACGTCTTGACACACAGCTGTCATGGCTGCCATAATATAGGGTTAACTTATTAAAAAACTTTTGACATAATCATTTTTGAACGGCTGTACCCTTCTCCAAATTGATTTGTTAGTATTTTTATGAAATTTCCCAATTTTTTTCCTATAAGTCTATGTAGCGTACATAGTGGTGGCCCAAAATCAAACATCCCCTTTCCCTTAAAGAGGAGGTTAGTATTGCCAGTTAAGAATTTTCCGGAACAAAAGATGATTTCATTACTTTAAACTTTAAATTGATAATATTTAAGTATAATAAAGTTACTCTATACTTTAATTACCCATAATAAATATATCTCGGATGCTGTCATTGGTACGGACAGGTTAATGTATCGAAAGCCCGCCAGTGACATCACGCAACCTACTTACCAGTCTACCCCCGCCATGGCGTGCTTGTATTTTTTTATTGTTTTCTTTAATTTGGCATCGCGTGACGGCTATTTTGCCAAGTGTCACTTCAAGTTTTGTCTATGTTCATTGCAATTATTTGCGAGTTTAAAGTAAACTCGGCTTTCGTAAGCGTGATCAAAATGTGGCCGGTAAAATTAAACTGTGCTTGAACCAAGATCGAACGCTAACGTAAACGCTATCAAGTTGGACTTAGTTTTATTGAACGCCGTTTAATGGGCAACTGGTAAAAACGGCCCTTATTCGTTTCGATCAGTGACACATACACATCTTTGCAAGTTTTATAAAATGTTTTTTTGGTTATTGCAGTAACTGCTGACCCGCTATCAATTTGAAACTTCATATTTTGTACCCCACGAACATTAATTGTTTCAGTCATAGGTTCCCCGTTCGACGTTCGAATATTAATACACTCACCGTCATCGCCGCCATCATCAACATTCTCGCTCACTACGTAATTAACTTTTTCTACAAATACGACACAAGTGGCCCTTTACGTTGCACTTTTTACACTTGTAGTTTGCGAATCGACACTGCACTGATGTGGTTTTGATAATCACATACCGAACACGACCCGACACTTACACTCGCATTCAATGAGGTTTTACCTATAGAGACTTCATATTCATTACTATAGGTAGGTACCTGAATAGAACATAAGCAACTTTCTTCCTATGACTTCAGAAGATGATAGAGATATATAGGACAAAGTGTTGAGAACAATTAATATTTGAGTATGTCGTTAGTATAAGACGTTCACACTATGTTCTATCGACAAAATGGCCAAATTACTCAATCTTATGGAGCTCATGGTAGAGCTCAAGTTTTTTTAATTTTAGTTTTGAGAAGCTACGTTCACATAAAGCAACACTGATAGCTATAGTTAAAAAAAATCGAAGCATTATAACGATATTAGATACGTAGATACCATAGTTGCATTGCTGAATAAATTCTAAAAGCTCGAGCGATCCTTTCTTGGCGTTGTCTTGAGCATTAGCATCAGCCAAAGCAATGAAATTGCGTAACCTCTCCCTCTCAATTTCGATGTCATCCGCATCGATATCATTGTGCTCTTCTCCGAAATTACATTTGTATTCTGGGTTCAATATGTTGGTGTGGGAATAGAGTACTTGAGATCTAGCTCGTGCAGTTGCTGAAATCTGGTCTTGATTTGGCAGCCGCTATTTCACACTGAAAGTGCTCGCCGCGCCTCTGCCGGCCGCTGCCATTCCGGTGGGACTCGGACCTAAAACTTAAAACGCTTACTGGATCCGCATATCTTTGGCGTGAAGTGGTTGTCCAAAAGCACAACCTACACCTAAACCGACCTTCAAGCTGGCAGCGCGAAGTCCGCGGCCAGCTTGTTATTCGGCTCGCTGAGTGTACTAAGCAAAATGGCACGCCGCTTTACATCCGCGGCGTCGCTGTTTTCGCTGATATCATTCGCAATTTACCATTGCAACAATCGACCCTTTAATTCTTGCCTTTTTTGCGAATTATGATAAAAACTCCCATTGAACTACGAACAGAGACATACTATTCACAGCTTTTTTTTAACCTACTAACTTAAAAATAAAAACGCGGGAACTTTGTTCGTCGCCACTGTTATGCATGTGAGACAAGTGAATCGCGGGGGAGTCGTTTACGCACTGATGTTATTTTTAAAAAGTTATAGGAAGTGTGCAGGGCCTTCATAAACCCAACATAACATAAGCTGCGTTCAGAAATACACAACACGGCCTATGTTTTCCACCTCCGAATCATGCTGCATGGCGTAACGTAGAGTAATGTTAACTCTGCTCTGAGTTGTCTCTGATTTGTGCGGATGAACACCAACCGATCCGTTTTAATTTTGGCATTAACGTCAACTACAAACTGATTGCATAGTCCCTTGAAGCGGTGTAGATACACGTGTTCATCTTGTAGCAGCTGCAAATAAAAACTGTAAAACTGCATAGCGGTCGTTTTTATTGTAGTTCGTGGCGTCGGTCTGCGGAGGTCCACGTTATGAATTCCGAATTTGTAGCCATCCTCTCTGGGGAGTGGATAAGCGGGTACTGCTACTGTAGCGTCGTAAGCGCGGTTCGTCTCGCTTATGCGTTGCGGATGATTATCCCGCGTGTGCAATACAATGTCCCGCCTATCATATCACATTCTTAGACATCATTAAATCATTCCAATTTCTTTCTTTCTTGAGGACATTTGTCGTAGGAGCATTGTAGCGGTCTGCATGTTTTGCAGCTGGTCTGAGATCGTTACTAATAACAAATTTATAGTTGCCATTGTCGTCACCTGACACAGATTTTATTGCAGCTTTGAAACTACTGACTAAGAGTTTATGCCATGTAGCATATTTTGTAGTTCAGTTCTGAGGTTCGGATTTAGGTACGGAATGCGTTGCTGCTGGACATTAGCCTGCTTCAGATAATCTGAAATAAAATTAATTTGCAGAAGTTTTGGGGTATCTGTCGGCAACAAAGATCCGATAAGGTCACTTGACCTTGTCTTTTAAAGTTGTTAAGTAGTCGGCATGAAACCGAGTTTTATTATTTGTTTAGCGCCAAACGAGGTAATTTGAAATGCGCTATTGTACGCTTGTATAGAAAATCTAGAAAATGCTTAGACTTGGGGTGGTCTCCATACCATAGTGATTTTAATGACTGGGCCGGCTCAGCGAACGGTTCCAAACGCTTTTTCAGCGCAGAATATGTTGAGTAGAGGTTTCAGACGCACGGAACTCGGCGCGGCGTTCACGCTCTGCGGTTAGTCAATCTTGGGTTTGCGTCGACGTTTCTGAGGCGCGGGACTCTGCGCGACGTTCACGCTCGGCAGTTAATCGATCCTGCAGTGCAAGTACGTAGGATTCGATAGAACTCGGTTAGATAAATTTAACAGTTGTTCTCGATAAAATGACTTTTATGGAGTCAAGCACTGGTTTGGCGTGAACGTTTCCGAGGCGCAAGACTCGGCGCGATGTTCACGTTCGGCGGCCAGACGCTCGTCACAATCGACATCGGATTCTCGGGACTATTGGCTCTCGACCTTTTAGCGTTCCTAGAAAGGGAATTGCTCAGTTTGTAAGGGTGATCTGGCTGGAAGCGTGGACAAGATCTCTACTAATAAACGACTTGCATTTTAAAAACTATTTAGCTATAGGAAAGCAAATATTATAATAAAGTTGTGGCCAGATGCAAGAATGTGCTTCAACTGCTATGTGAAAAATTGAAATCTTGCCGGGTAAAATCTTTGTAATATGCATATTCTCTTATGTTTACATGTTATTTGCCAGTAGTATTTTGATATAATTTATTTATTTATTTATTTTTATTTATTTAAGGTTAGCCTACAATTGTTTACACATTATTACATTTCATTTAAAAGTACACGATATACATTTATGAGTGCAACAATTACTTACAGGCTAACACCACATGCACTATTATATTCAAATTACATTAAACATTCATATTATTGCAATTAATTGTTAATTTTGAATATTAAAATTAGTGTAAAATAAAATAGAATAAGAAACTTAACAAACAAATCAAGACATCAAATTAAATTAAATATAATATATTGATAATAATAAAAACAAAATAACAGATAAACAAATTAAATTAAACTAAAATTAAATATTTGGTCATTAAATTAATAAGTTATTTAAAGTTAATTAACATAAAACATATTCATTATCAAATTGGTAATTCATGTAATCTAATTGTCCGAATAGTATTCAATAATTTTTCTACAAAATTTTCCTACGCTATCGTGGTGAACGTCAATCAGGTCACTACAGCTGTTAAGGATTTTACACATTCGCGGTATTGGTGAGTTAGCACCCAAGACAGTTCTACGCAATGGCGGGTAAAGCGGAGTGATGGGATTTCTAGGATAGCGGGTTGGGGCACGAAACTTGAGGAGACCTAGTAACTGTGAACAGTCTATTTGCTTTCTGAGAAGCTTGTATACAAACAGGGCATCCATAACTTCTCTTCGAGTCGATAACGAGAGCATCTTGAAAGTTTGCAGACGGGACACATAGGAGGGCAGCTGCTTGCTTTTCCCTTTGAAAAAAGCAAGGTGCCACAGAAATCGTTTCTGAACCCTTTCTAAGAGAAGTTTATGAGTTGCGTAATGTGGTCTCCATACGACACTACAATACTCCAGTATGCTCCGGACCAGGCTATTATACAACAGTATTTTAGTGCTGACCTGCTTGAAACTCTTGGTATTGCGTAGTACAAATCCTAACATTTTGGAAGCTTTTTTGACGATATTTTCAATGTGGGGGATGAAAGTAACTTTCTTGTCAAACAACACTCCTAGATCCCTTATAGTTTCTACTTCATGAATAGTTTGTTTTTCTATAAAGTAGGTCGAATTAATTGGGTGAATCTTTCTAGAAAAAGAGATGTGGTAGCATTTATTGAAGTTCAATTCCATTTTGTTATTCTTACACCACTCAATCACTCTATTCAGATCATCCTGCAGAAGCTCCATATCATTTGATGACTCGACTTTCCTGGCAAACTTTAAGTCATCCGCGTACAAAAAACACTCCGAAAAGTGAAAGCAGTGGGGAAGATCATTTATAAAAATGATAAATAAAATGGGGGCCAAATGGGAACCCTGTGGGGCACCGGAAGTCATGTGATAATTGTTGGTAGAGCGAAAACCATTAACCACTACATAAAATTCACGATTAGCGAGATATGATTCTAACCACCTCAGCAAAGGACCCGTGATACCATATGTTGCCAGTTTTCTTAACAGTATGGCATGGGAGATTTTATCAAATGCCTTACTGAAATCGGTGTAAATCACATCAAATTGCTTATTCGAGTCAATTGTTTCTATCAGGGACTCTGTGAACGACGTTAAGTTTGTTGCAGTAGACCTTGACGCTACAAAGCCATGTTGTTGATCGCAAAGATAAGGCTTAAAATGGTGTTGGATATGGGGACAGATCATTGACTCGAATACCTTGGCGAAAGTGGACAGAATGGCAATGGGTCGATAGTTTGAGATAGTCTCTTTATTATCCGACTTGTGTACTGGAACAATTTTTGTTTTTTTCCACTCGGATGGAAAAGTTCCGGTGACCAACGACTTCTTATATATTTTTAGGAGTGGAGAGACCAGTTCTGGCGCACAGTTATAAACAAATATTGGCGGGATTCCATCAGGTCCTGCTCCTTTCCTGGTGTTTAAAGATTGCAGTTTTCTGAGTAAAGAATCCACATCCAAGTCTGGGGTTGTTAGGCACTGGCTATTAGTTTCCAGTGAACTGAGGTAGCTTGAATTATTTCGAAATTCTGTAGTGTTTTCAGGGGTGTAAACTGATGAGAAGTAATTACCGAAAAGGTCACAGATAGTCGAGCCATTAGACGTTGTAGTCTGTCCGTCAGTCATTGTCATTGGATAAGCACTAGATCCTCCGCGTTTAGCCTTCACGTGATAATCTGATTATTATCACATTATAAAATCAAAATTAAAACTATTAGTTTTTATTTTGATTTTATTCTGAGTCGTAGGCTATTAAAATATTGTCTAAGAACTGGGCAGGCGTTGTAACATTATTTTCGTGCCTAGCCCACCTTAAGTACCATATTCTGACGTTTCCAGGGACATACAAATTAAAATCTATGAACAACTTTGCCCTAACCCATTTTGGGACTACAAGTCGCTGAGATGTTTCACAATCTGGGCAAAAACAATGAGCTTGTGTGTCCGGGGCTCTCGTGAAATTCGGCAATAGAATTGTTGGTTCGACAATTGAGACCGCTGGAGCAGGAATTCTGTCGGCCGCTGACTGTGAGCCAGTTTATCGCTTTTCCATATATAGAGTATATTTAGTACGTAGTGCGTTGTCACTACACTATACTCACAGTCGGCTGCGGACAATACGTTTGGTGTGTACGATGCCCAAATAGTCAATAGACGCAATCGCTGTTACGACCGATGTATTTTCCGTCAGATGTGAACCGACCCTTAGTGCCACGGACTCGCGGTACAATACCCCAAGTTTTCTAACTTAGGTCTTTCAAATCCGATCATATACGATGTTTGTTGGTTCGTCCATCTTTCACGGCTAAACCGTAGAGATATTTCCGTCAATGGGCTGCTGATAGTAATTGAATTATAATAATTAAATTTTTGTCGCTTATCACAGTATGATCAACCTAACGACATAACACAGAGCTACAATTTGCAAAAAACGTATGAAAATTTAAATTTCACGGGCTTTATTGACGGAACCACCATAATTAATATTTTTAATGTTAAGATTCCAACGCCTACCTTTTCTAACATACAGATGATAGTGGGCTTTAATTAAAACTCAACAATAATAAATTATAATATATCCAAACAGAAAAAAACAACAAACAAATTATTCTCATTCATTTCTGAACAATACAATTTTGTTCAAGTAATTTCGAGATTTCTTTCAGTAGATTTCTTCCCATAATATTTGTATCTCAAATTCATGTATACCTCTATTCAAGTACTTGGGGCACATTGTCAATGAAGACATGTCTGATGGCGCCGATTTGGAAAGGGAACGTAGGGCATTGGCGGTGCGAGGTAATATGCTTGCTCGTAGATTTGCGCGTTGTTCGGTAGAAGTGAAAATCATTCTGTTTAAGGCATACTGCCAATCCTTCTACTCGAGCAGCCTATGGGTGAGTCATACCCGGCGGGCCGCCAATGTCCTTAGAGTGCAGTACAACAACATATTCAGGATGCTGTTGCGGCTGCCTCGTTACTGCAGTGCATCCGCAATGTTTGCGGAGGCGCGCACTGACGGCTTTCATGCGATTATCCGCAAGAAAGTTGCGTCTATTTTTAAGCGCGTGAGAGGCAGCAGTAACGGTATCCTGAAGATGATTGCTTCACGTACTGATTGCCCAATCCAAATGAGATGGATGAGCATCATGTTGGGGCGTTAGATGTTGGCAAACTGCTGTCTGGCGAAGGCCTTACAGGGGTGTAGGTGCGGTGACGTGTCTGGCTCGCCGATTGATTGTTGTTTTTATTCTTTTTTTATTTTTTTGTATGTGTTTAAATGACTTGTTATTTATTTTGTATTTCAATTTTATATTATTTTAATTTAAATAATTGAATTATTAATAATTGTGTAATATGTTATGATTTCAATGTTATTGTATTGTGATTTTTATATTTATTTTAATTTTACTTTGTATATTTTATGCTATGGACAATGATTAAGTCTGAAATAAACGTTAATTATGTCGGTCGGGCAGACAGGTTGCAAGAAAACTCGATGTACTGGAACAGGTTTAATGAAGGAATTACAATTTTGATCTAAAAATAGGGTGATGGTGACAATCGTTCGATGTATGAAGCGAAAGTGAACTTCGTGGAGCGTGGCGCCGCCGTCCGCCGTCGATGCGCGTCACGTTGCGCCGACTCAGCACTAGACGTTGTGTCGCCAGGCTGATGCAATAGTTGCGAGGATTCGGGTCAATTCCGGTGGAATGCGTGGTTCGTGGGTTATTGGCAGGTAGCCTTAACATCTCCCCCCTGAAGATCAGCGACTATTAGAGGGTTGGTTCGAGAATAGCGCTGATAATCTTGGTTGAGTACTTGCGGTGTGGTGGTTAACCTCTGTATATATATCACCATGGTCTGTTTCGTCGTTAGTTCGTTCTGGTGCTGTTTCCAGAGTGCGCCGTCTCATGTATCTTCGTAACGCGTAGGCGATTCCCAGTACGCTTGTACCTAATAGTACTAGGTAGAGCGGTGTGATAGTGTAGTACACGCCATGAATGTCAGCTGTATTCAGGGTCAATGGCGGTGCCATGGTTATCTCCTTATTAGCAGTATGGAGGCTGTGGAGGTTGACAGAGTTGAGTGTTAATTTCCTATCTTCAGTGTTGTAGTTGGTTCCGTTGCTGAGTGGGATGTTCATAATTTTCAGTACCTGTCCTTTTAATCGGTCGTCCTTGTTTGCCAGGATTAGGTCCGGGGTTTGCACATCGCAGCCTTTCGGGATTGTGATGAGGTAGCTTCCTTGTACTGTGGTGTATTGAGTATCGGTGCAGGACAAGCGAATGTTTGTAGGCGCAGGAAAGCTCGCTACATAGTGTCGGTCGTCGAGGGCTTCCACGGCTTCAGTTTTTAATTTGGCTACGGTGAATTGGCAGGATTTGTCGACTTGCTGGGTAGAGATGAGATGGTGGATGCAGTCGCCTTGATTTTTGTAGTGTTGATTGATGCTGTCCTCGCAGAGATAGTATTGGCTGGACTTCGGGCATTCTGCCTCTATGTACATAAAATCTTTATCGTGAATTGCTAGGAAGGGATAGGATGGGATTAGCACTTTGTCATCTTGATTGGGAACTGCGGATAATTTGTAAAGGTTATAGGTGTGGGGAAGGACAACCGGGAATTTAAATACCAATACTAAATTCTGACTATTGTAATTGTACAGACAACTGTACAGGTTTAATTTAGTTTTATATACATAACGAGCGTCGCGGCGCGCGTCAGCACATTTTATAGTATTTATATTGTAACTGTAGCATTATGTAGCACTGCACTTTATCATTTCTATCAATAAGTATGTATTAAATACTTATCACAGAAAGTTGTGTCGTTTATCAGTTATTACGCGATCTTTCTGCCAATATCATATCAGCAGTCAGATATCATTTATCATCCAAGTGTAGGCGTGATCAAGAACCCCTACATTTTTTTGGTCCTTCGAGCCGGATCTGAAGCAGAGACCTACGGATCCAGTTATCAAGTGTATCACTATCAAGAATTGTGTTCTGAAGATTTCCGGTACGATAGCGAATCGGTCCGCTGGCCTCCCACAAGCGGGTCTCACCAGTAGGATTGAGAAGGCGCACATATCGTGCTGGAGAATACAGAAGCACTAAGCAACAATATCAATCAAGAATTTATCAATTTATCCTCAGTATTAGAGGAGAGTATCATATATATATCTGTATCAGCGTGACTTCAGGTAGTTATCAGCTACTTTTTATCATTTATCATGGAGGCCTTACAATCAATGTTCGAACGCCAGAGTTTCCTCACCAAGGAGATTGAGAGGATACATACCAATTTCCGGAAGGACAGTTCAAGCAGGAAGACACCTGAATACCTTCACAGTCGTCTAGCCGCGCTAGATAAATGCTGGAAGGAGTTTGCAGAAAATCACATCAAGCTGCTGGAGTTTGAAGACGATCAATACGAATATTTCACAAAGGAGATTTATGGGTACATGAAGGAGTATTATATCAAAACCAAGGAAATGGTGTCATCATACAAGGAGCCTAAATTTCCGACCTTTTCCTTACCCACCTTTGAAGAATATTCTTGTCAAGGGAATGACCTGCTTGGTCAGCAGAGCACCAATATTAGAGCATTGGAACGACTCATGAAACGAATCAACATTGAAGACTTAGAGGAAAAATGGGAACTTCAAGATGAACTAAACAACCTTCAGCATCTATGGAAGGTTATTGACACTACTCACCTACGTCTCGATAACCAACTAAAGGGAAGCGACGATGAATATGAAACCAAGTTTCTGCAGACTGAAGAGCGCTACCTTACCATCAAAAGGGAGTTGAACAGAAAACTAAACTCCACTGCTCACCTTGAGCAGGCCACACCCAAATTAGAGGTCCCTACATTTTACGGGAAATATACGCAGTGGCCGACCTTTTTCGACCTATTCGTCGAAACAATACATAACAACAAATGTATTTCTAAAGCGCAGAAAATGCAACACCTGAAAGGAAAGGTCAAGGGTGAGGCAGAAGGTTTAATCCAGCATCTTAATATATCTGCAGAAAACTATGATACGGCATGGGATATCCTTACTCATCGTTACAACAATCCACAGATTTTATTTTCAACTCAGATGGATATTTTTCTGAATCAACCGCCGATCAACAAACAATCATCATACCACGCCTTTAAGAAGCTACACGATACTACGACACAGTGTATCAACAGCATTCGGAACCTAGGCATTGACATTGCTACCTGGGACCCGATTATAGTTCATCTTTTATCAAAGAAACTGGACGACGAAACGCGTACTGACTATATGGAGTCGCGTGCGTCGCCTCGAGATTTCACATCATGTACCGAGTTCCTGAATTTCCTTGAAAACAAATTTATGGCCCGAGAGCCTGTTGGCAAGAAGGAGAAGCCTGCAACATCAGATTCTTATAAGTCGAGCTCAAGTCAACCCAAACACCATAATCAAAACAACTCCTCGAGGAATGCATCTTACTTCAAGAAATATCAGTCAAACGCTACAAATAATAAGGGATTTTGCCCAGTTTGTAAGCAGCCTCATCATCTGTATCAATGCAAGCGCTTCCTTGCGCAATCAGCGGACGCGAAAATGAGGACAATTTCACAACATAACATTTGCCGTAACTGCCTTTACAAGCATTATGACAAAATGTGCATTTCTACAAAAAGGTGTAAAGAATGCAACGGTGATCACAATTCGATTATGCATGACGCACTTTCGCGACCGGATCCCCTGGAACAAACAGACAAACCTCCGAGTCAGCAGTCTTCTTCGTCATTGGACTCCACTTCAACATCGCGCAATAGTCACAATGTTAACCACGTTGCAAGCGGAAATGAAGAAGTTCTTCTGACTACTGTAGCACTGAATATCAGGGCCTCAGATGGCAGTAATATGCGATTCAGAGCCCTTCTAGATCAAGGATCGCAAGTATCACTCATATCAGAAAACGCCGCCCAATTATTAGGGTTGAAAAGGCAATCATATCAAGCCGCAGTATCAGGAATTGGGTCGACACAAAAACAAAGCAGAGGCTTAGTGTCGTTTGACTGCACATCAATTTACTCTGACTATCATTTTAGAACAGAGGCTCTAGTCGTATCCCGAGTTATAAACAACTTGCCTAATACCTCGTTTAAGAAGCAAACTTGGCCTCTGTTCGCAACGGAGCTGGAACAAGTTTATGCTGAAAATCGTCGATGCGTCGCGGACGGAACGCGACGGGCAGCCTGCGCCGGCGACGGCCATCTTTATAACTTGCTTCTCTCTACACCGACACCGACAAGACGCGCAGACAACGCGCTATTCTTTTCTTACTTATATTCTTTAAAATGTAACAACATGTCACGAGTAAACTGGAGTAAACTATGAAAACAACAACCAAGCACTTTAATTAAAGTTGATCACCCCCAACATTGGAGACCACGACGTGATCAACTGAAGAAAACTCGAAGTTGAAGTTGCGACCGCGTGGTACCGGGAAACGAGCTGAGCCCATAAGATGACCTACTGACCGAGAAGACTGCGTGGGCTTGCTGATGACCCATCTATCCCTGTTCCTGTGTAGTGAGTGAATTGGTTTGTTCACAGGGAAGTACGACCAACTTTAGTACCATGCTTTCCTACAGGTCCGACATTCATAATCAGCCGATTTCTGTGCACCTTGATGTACCTCAACTCAAGTTACTGATCATTTTGGAGTCAGATCAAATTACTAATAACTATTTTTCTTTCTTTGTCTAGTTACTATTTATTTCTTATTCTTGCAAGTGATGATTTATCTTTGGGTAGGCACTACTGTATACGACAACTTTGCCCACCTATCTACATAACTTGCACTCTATGGAGTCAGATTAAACGACAAGTTGCTTAGTAGGGAGGTACTTACTTATGAAATGACATACTTACCGGCCTTACTAGCAACTACCTTTTCTTTCTTTTGCTTACGGGACCACCCTGGCATTTTTCAGACGCTGTGCTTCCTGCTTCTTGGGTCCCGTTGAAATGCGCTGCTATACTTACCTGCTCATCACTATGCTGCTTGCATCCAGTGCTGTGTAACCTGCTTTGCTTGTGTGTGAGTCGCTGACTGCACGATCTGTTGTCGTAGCCATTGCGCGACATTTACGGTTTGGCTATATTTTCTTAATTTTACCTGCGGTAATCAATACCAGCTTAGCTAATTTCTTGGCGGTCTGTTCAGTTCCTATAAGTGTTCACCATGTCGACTGAATTGAAATCTCTTATTCAACAACGTGGTACGATAAAGGCTAGAGTAACCATATTTGCTAAATACTTAAGTACTGTAAAACTCATTGAAGCTGACAACGTTCCTAAACAAATACTCATTGAAATTGAATTAAAACTATCTAGATTCAAAGAATTGTTGGTGCAGTTTGATGATTTAAAAACTAAAATTGAGGTTTTGGATCCTGATCAGTTAGAAGAAAATGACACGATTGAAAATGATTTCTGTTCTTACATAGCTATGGCTCAACTGTTAATTGAAAGTTTTGCCCCTAATGACATAATACCTGAAAATAGGAACTGTAATTCAATATCTACCTGTCAGAATATTAACCGAGATAGCCGTAGCTATAACATTAAGTTGCCTACGATTCAGCTGCCTTCTTTTGATGGAAATTATTTAAATTGGATGGAATTTCGAGACACTTTCGATTCTTTAATCAACAACAATGATACTATTCCAGATATTAACAAATTTCATTACCTCCGCTCTTCATTAAAGGAAGGAGCATCTGATATAATCAAGTCAATTGAGTTTACTGCTGCCAATTATAAACTGGCTTGGAAGTTACTAACTGAACGCTTTAATAATAACCGGATACTTACTAATAATCATTTAAAAGCTATCTTGAATTTTGACACAATAAATAAGGAAAATTACAAATCACTTCGTACTATGATAGATTATTATTCTAAAAATGTTCAAGCCTTATCTACTTTAGACAGTCCTGAATCCCGCTGGGATACTTTACTTGTATATATTATGGTGTCCAAACTAGATGGCGCCACAAGTCGCATATGGGAGGAACACAGGAATACTATTGCTGCTTCTCCAAAAATCGAAGAGTTCTATACATTCTTGAGAAATCGTGCTGACGTTTTAGAAACTTTACAGTACAGCAATAATGATGTTGCTACTAAAACTGAAAAACGTACTTACTCTAAAGACAATAAACAAACTAAATCATTTGTTTCTTCTTCAAACACTAATAAAAAAGGCTGTGTTGTATGTTCACAAGATCATTTACTGTATAAGTGTGATAAGTTTAAAGACATGTCGTTGGATGCTCGGTTTATGGAAGTTAATAAGCATAAGCTCTGTCACAACTGTTTGCGTCCTGGTCATTACTCCTCTCATTGCAAACATAGTTATTGTAAAATCTGCAACAGAAGACACAATTTACTGCTACATAAACCACAGTCCAATAAAGATAAAGAAATGACAAACTCACCTGTTAATAATTCTCCTGCAACATCAGTTCCTCAGGAAGCAAGTTCCTCGCAGACATCTACTATTGCCATGTTTAATCCTGTATCACTCTTCGTGGCAATGCCTAGGCAGATCCTTTTATGCACTGCTCAAGTGGAATTAATTGATTGCCGATCTTCTGAAACACACATTGTGAGAGCATTACTAGATAATGGAAGCCAGTCTTCATTTATTACAGAAAGAATGCAAAGTAAATTGAATTTACCCTGTTCTAATACTAATATATCAATTGCTGGTATAAATAATAAGTTAACTAATACTACTAAAAGGTGTAACATAAAACTTAAATCGCGGATTAACCAATTCCATGCGAATGTTTCATGTCTTTTAGTGCCTGACATTACTGGCATGTTGCCCAGCTCAAGGGTTAACACTTCTGAATGGAATCTTCCCAAATCTATAGAACTAGCAGATCCTACCTACTATATGCCTTCTGAAATTGACTTGCTGCTAGGAGCTGACATTTATTGGGAAATTGTAGATTCTAAGCAAATTAAGTTAGGGAAAAATAAACCTACTTTGATAAATTCTAAACTTGGTTGGCTCATGTCAGGCCCTACTGGTGTGAGCCCTACTACTACTACTAATTCGAACTTTTCTCAGAAAATTAGGGACTCTCTGGCTAGATTCTGGGAAGTTGAAGATATTCCTGCTCTGCCAACTGAAAAGATTAGGTTTTCCAATGAGGAACAATATTGTGAAAACCATTTTATTGAAAACACTGTCCGCCTGAGTGATGGGAGATTTTGTGTTAAACTTCCATTGCGTGAGGTTCCCAGTAAGGCTTTGGGGGACTCTTATCATATTGCTAAAAGGCGCTTCTTTAACTTAGAAAAGAAACTAAATAAATCTAAAATAAAAAAGGAATATACTGATTTTATTAATGAATATCAAAGATTAGGGCATTTATTTGAAGTAAGCCGTCCTAGCTTTGGATATTACATTCCTCACCATGCAGTTATTCGCGATAGCAGTGAAACCACTCGCTTAAGAGTAGTCTTTGATGCCTCTTGTAAAACATCTACTAGTAAGTCACTAAATGATATACAATTTGTTGGACCAGTAGTCCAGGACGATTTAATGGCAATTCTGCTCAGGTTCCGTCAGTATACCTATGTGGTGACAGGTGACATTGAAAAAATGTATAGGCAGGTGATGGTGGATGAATCACAGCGTCATTTACAGCTTATTCTTTGGAGGGAAGACGAAAGTCAACCACTCAAAACCTTGCAACTCAATACTGTTACTTATGGGACAGCTTCAGCTCCCTATCTGAGTACTAGGTGTCTTATCCAACTCGCAGCGGAGTGTAGCGATGAAGCTGTTGCCAATACTATAAGACATGACTTCTATGTTGATGACCTGGCTACTGGTTCAGACTCAAAATCTCTGTTAAAGGTTAAAGTTGCAGGAGTGATTGCCAAACTTGCTGAAGGCTGCTTCCCTTTGCGTAAGTTTAGAACAAATTCTCCTGATATTCTTGATAGCATACTTACAACTGACCAATCTCAAGACTTTAATAAACAATCTTCTGTCTTAGGATTGAAATGGTCACCTAGCTCTGATACTTTACACTACTCAGTCAAACATAACTCTATTCCTAAGGTTACGAAACGCTCTATATTGTCTAACTCTTGTCAAATATTTGATCCCTTAGGTCTCTTATCTGCCTGCACTATTTTTCATAAAATCTTACTGCAAAGGCTCTGGTTACTTAAAATGGATTGGGATGATGAAATTCCAAAAGAAATTCAAAGCTCATGGATAGAATTCTATAATGAAACGCAACATTTTGCTCACATTCAGATACCTAGATACATTTTCTGCAATTTTCCTATTAACATAGAGGCTCACTGTTTCACTGATGCTTCACAAAATGCCTATGCTGCATGTGTTTATCTCAAATCAACTAATGGTTCAGGCGAAGTTAATTGTAACTTGTTATGTGCTAAAGCTAAAGTTTCACCTTTGAAATCGGAAACAATACCCCGTTTGGAATTGTTAGGCGCTTTACTTGGTGCAAAACTATACTCTAAAGTGTGCCACTCCTTACAAATTAAGATTGCACGCACAATATTTTGGACAGACTCAACCATAGTCCTAGGGTGGTTACACACTCCACCTAAGACTCTTAAAACTTATGTAAGCAATCGTATTGAACAGATTCGAGAATTAACTGATATAACTGCATGGCGTCATGTACCTTCTGAACACAATCCTGCTGACATGGCTTCCAGGGGCATTCAACCACATCTTCTTCATGATAATACTCTTTGGTGGCATGGTCCTTTCTTTCTGACCAAGTCTGAACATGAATGGCCCCAATCTAAGTCTACTCCTTCTACTTTACCTGAAATAAAAATAAGTTTAAATATTAAAACTATATCTAGTGACGTCATACCCTTTGAAAAATATTCTAAACTATACAAACTACAAAGAATATTTGCTTACATACTGAGATTTATGAATAACATTAAAAAACAAACGAATACTAAACAAAATGGTGAACTTACCTGTTCTGAGTTAAATAACTCACTGGTACTCCTAGCTAAAGCGTCACAGAGAGAATGCTTTTCAAGGGAAATTCACTCACTTGAAACATTGAACAAATTAAATTCTAAATCACGAGTTCTGTCTTTGAACCCCTTTTTGGATCGACACGGTGTCTTGCGTGTCGGTGGAAGGATCGACAATGCATCTCACTGTCCTTATGAAAAAAGACATCCCATACTGCTAGACCCTAAACACACTTTCTCAAAACTTTTATTTGAACAAGAACATCTTCGTCTCCTACACTGTGGGCCTCAGCAACTGTTAAATACTATTCGTGAACAATTCTGGCCTACAGGTGGGAAAGTGTTAGCTGCAACTACTGTCAGAAAGTGTGTTCGCTGTCAGAGATTTAGAGCTAAGCCGTTAGAACCCATAATGGGTAATCTACCAGAATCTCGTGTAACTCCTGCTCCACCATTTGCGACTTGTGGCACTGATTTTGCGGGACCCTTTTTAATTTTAAATAGAAAGGGTCGCGGTGCAAAAACCTCCAAGTGCTATTTATGCATATTTGTTTGTTTCAGCACGAAAGCTGTACACTTGGAGGTCGTGAGTGACCTAAGTAGCGATGCCTTCATTTTATGCTTGCGTAGATTCATTTCACGAAGAGGTAAACCTCACACCATATACTGTGACAATGGAAAAAACTTTGTAGGAGCTTGTAACGAACTGAACAGACTTCTCAGGGAAAATGAACGCTCAGTTAGCGCCTTCACAAGCAAAGAGGGTATAACTTTTAATTTCTCTCCCGCGTACGCACCGCATTTCGGCGGGATCTGGGAAGCAGGAGTCAAAACAGCTAAACATCACCTAAAACGGATAGCGGGTAATTCTAGTTTAACCTTTGAAGAAATATACACTTTATTTGCACAGATTGAGGCAATTATGAATTCACGGCCTATTACGTCAATGTCTGCTGATCCTTCCGATCTGTCAGCACTTACACCGGGACACTTCCTTGTGGGCCGACCCTTGTGGGCCGACCATTAACCTCACTACCTTCACCCGTTATCCAAAAGGCAAGCATCAACCGATACCAGTTGATTGAGCGCTTGAGACATCACTTCTGGTCCCGATGGACAAAGGACTATTTATCCACTCTACAACAACGCGTCAAGTGGCAGCGTGCACAAGACCATGTTCGTGTTGGCGACCTGGTCCTCATCCTAGACGATCAGCTGCCACCTATGAAGTGGCTCATGGGCCGCATCATCAAGCTATACCCCGGAGCTGACGGCGTATGCAGAGTGGTTGACGTGAAGACTGAGAACGGCGTCATTCATAGGCCCGTCTCAAAACTATCTCTACTAGATTCCCAAGAGCTCCTTGGGGAACATGTCCCCAAGGGGGGGGAGGATGTTCGCAACGGAGCTGGAACAAGTTTATGCTGAAAATCGTCGATGCGTCGCGGACGGAACGCGACGGGCAGCCTGCGCCGGCGACGGCCATCTTTATAACTTGCTTCTCTCTACACCGACACCGACAAGACGCGCAGACAACGCGCTATTCTTTTCTTACTTATATTCTTTAAAATGTAACAACATGTCACGAGTAAACTGGAGTAAACTATGAAAACAACAACCAAGCACTTTAATTAAAGTTGATCACCCCCAACAGCCTCATTTATCACACACTAGACTGGCAGATCCTGAGTATAATCTTTCTAAGCCCATTGACTTGCTCTTGGATGCCAGCGTCTACTCAGCTATTATCATGAGTGGTCTTATCAAAGGACCAGTCCAATCTCCTATCGCGCAGCAAACAAAACTTGGGTGGATATTATCAGGCAACGTAAAGACGTTCTCATGTCATGTTGTCATCAACGATGTAGACAGCATCTCCAAGTTCTGGGAGATTGAAGATATACACGAGCCTACAGCCTCAGTATCATCTGCAGATCAATATTGTGAGGAATTTTATCAAGCAACCACTAAGAGATTGGACTCGGGTCAATACGAAGTAGCATTACCTATGAAACCTAACTTCGAACAAGAGATAGGTGCATCAAAATCAAAGGCTGTCGCTCAATTTATTCAACAAGAAAAGAAGATGAGCAAAAATCCATCACTAGCACAAGGTTACCGCAACTTCATGCGCGAGTACGAAGAACTAGGTCACATGCGCCAGGTCGAGCAACAAGATCACACAGCATGCTACTTACCTCATCACGGCGTATTGAAACTAGACTCTACAACTACGGCTCTGCGCGTTGTTTTCAATGCTTCAGCTAAGATGTCATCTGGACGCAGCTTAAACGACTTGATGTATAACGGACCGAACCTTCAACAAGACCTTCAAAATCTCATCCTTACGTGGCGACAATATAAGTACGTAGTCACTGCGGATGTAGAAAAAATGTTTCGAGCTATCCTTGTAAGACCTCAAGATCAGCATCTTCAATCTATATTGTGGAGAAGTCATCCTCGTGACCTACTTCAAGAATATAATCTCACTACTGTTACATACGGAACAAGAGCAGCTCCGTTCTTGGCGATGAGAACCTTAAAGCAAATTGGCATCGATCATGCTGAACAACATCCATTAGCAGCGGCCGCCCTGGAATCATCTTTCTATATGGATGACTATATGGGAGGCAGCAATGCCATCGAGCATGCCAGACAACTACAACTTGATCTAATAGAAGTCTTAAAGAGTGCTGGCATGAATCTAAGAAAATGGTCTAGCAATGAACCACAGCTAATCGAAACCTTACAACCAGAACAAATAAACGCTCCATTCGAGTTCAAGGATAGCGAATCTCGAAAAACACTAGGTCTGCGATGGATTCCCTCAAGTGACATGTTTACCTTCGACACTAGAATCGAACATCAAGACAGCGACAAGCCATCTACGAAGCGGCAACTATTGTCAGATATTTCAAAAATATTTGACCCCATTGGCTGGCTATCACCGCTCACTATCAGAGCTAAAATATTATTCCAGACCACTTGGACTGCGCAACTGACCTGGGATGAAGAACTACCGGCCAATATATTATCAGAATGGAAAAAGTTGCGAGATGACCTAAGAAATATCAACATTTTTCAAATACCTAGATATTTAGGTCAAATGAAAAACAACATACAAATACATGCATTCTGTGACGCCTCCGAAAAGGCTTATGCATGCGCAATATACATTGTAACTAATGATCATAAAGGCAAGCGCACATCGAAGCTAGTAACAGCAAAAACAAAGGTAGCGCCAATTAATAAATCAATCACTTTACCTAGGCTTGAGCTACTTGGTGCAGTTTTGTTATCACAACTGATGGAGAAATTTCTTCAGACACTTTCTTCAGAGTCAATGGAGATCTTCGCCTGGACTGATTCGATGGTTGTACTGGGCTGGCTACACGGGGATTTATCAAAATGGAAGCAATTTGTGGCTAACCGTGTACTAAAAATCACTAGGATCATCCCCGCATCGAACTGGCGTCACGTCAGGTCCTGTGACAATGCAGCAGACTGTGCTACGCGTGGATTGAGCTCCGAAAGTCTGTCAAGAGATCGCTTGTGGTGGGAAGGGCCAGAATGGCTTCTTAATTTTAACTCGAATCATACCCCTACAACCGAATATCAAACTCCAACAGTAGAAATCAAAAAACAAAACGTACACACAGCTTTATGTCAAAACAGCTGCTCTTGGATAATTGAATTACTAAATAAATTCAATTCACTAACTCAGGTTGCACGAATAGTGGCACGGGTGTCACGTTACATCGCTAACCTGCGCAATACAAAATCACGTGCAGCGAAAGGTTCACTGTCCGGTTTAGAAATACAACACGCATTGTACCTTGTTATCAAACAAGTGCAAGATATAGATTTTAAGGAAGATACGCATCATTTGAAGCAAAAGGGCTTCGTCCGCAGCAACAGCAAATTGTCTTGTTTGCGACCATTCTTAGACGACTACGGGATACTAAGAGTTGGAGGACGCCTTGAGCAAGCGAACATCACATACGCGGCGAAGCATCCTATCATAATATCACCTAGAAGTCGCTTGGCAGAGTTAATCATTCAGCAAGCTCATATCACCACGCTTCACGGTGGGCCACGACTTACTTTATCATTCATCAGGGAGCAATATTGGCTGATTAGTGGCATCAGCAGCGTCAAAAAGCATATCAGATTATGCGTTAAGTGCCGGAGATACAGCCAAGAATCATATCAACAACACATGGCTGACCTTCCAAAGCCTAGAATCACACCGTCCCGGCCCTTTACTAATGTGGGTATAGACTTCACAGGGCATGTGGATATAAAGTCAAACAAGGGACGAGGCATCAAGACTACCAAGGGATACATTGCAGTATTCGTCTGCCTGGCCACCAAGGCCGTGCATTTGGAACTAGTGTCTGACCTCAGCACAGCATCCTTTCTGGCAGCATTAAGAAGAATGTGTTCCAGGCGCGGAGTACCCAAGAATATCTATAGCGATAACGGTACGAACTTTGTGGGCGCTTCACGACTCCTGAATCAAGAGTACAGAGCGATCATTGCCTCAATCAACCCAAACGCTATCATTGACCTCAACGACATGGACATACATTGGCACTTCAATGCTCCCGTCTGGCCAAATGCAGGAGGTCTATGGGAAGCGGCGGTGAAAAGTTTGAAATATCATTTAAAGCGTGTGCTTGGCCATCAAAAATTAACCTATGAGGAGTTCACCACGCTCCTGTGTCAAATTGAAGCCTGTCTCAATTCGAGACCTCTCTGCGCGCTCACTGAAAACCCAGACGATACTTACCTCACCCCTGGGCATTTTCTTATCGGTGGATCCCTGCTATCACGATCTCAGACTGACCCTGATCACATGAACCTGACTACACGATGGCAATTGATTCAGGCAATAAACAGACAGTTTTGGAAAAAGTGGTCCACGGAATACCTTCAACAGCTTCAGTCAAGAACTAAATGGCGCACTACTAAGGAAAATCTTAAACTAGATGACGTGGTTCTTATCAAAGAAGACAACATACCACCTGGCAAGTGGGCGATGGCGCGAGTTCAGGCTCTACATCCCGGTTCAGACGGGTGTGTAAGAGTTGTAACGTTGAAAACTGCCAACAATAGTATCAAACGTCCGGTCAATAAACTTATACCCTTGCCAGTACGAGAAAATAGTACCACGCGCACACCCTCTTTGAATGGACCTCAAGAAATATCCCACGGGCGTCATCGCAATCGGTCAAAATTCAGCATGAAATCATTATTAACATCAGCACTTCTTCTGTTAATGATGATAATATCACCAAGCATACAGCAATCAACTATATCATACAATATCACGTCACTGGATAGTCAAAGGAATATGCTTTTCGACAAAGTATCAGAACTCCAACACATCAAGGACGAATGGAAGCTAATAGTCTACTACAACATGTCTGCATATTGGTCTGGATTCACTGACTTGGAAACATATGTTCGACATTTAAATCAACTGTGTCAGCGTACGTGCCTACCACAATCAGGAATACCGTACGGAGCTATCATATTACAACTGCAACATGAGTTGAACGAACTTCAACATTATAATTCCGCGCAACTCTAACAAACGATACAAGAGAGGACTAGTAAACGGGGTTGGCAACCTGGCTAGCTACTTATTTGGGGTTTTAGACGACAAGTTTGCAGAGCAGTACAAACGCGATATTGAGCAAATATCACTGAATGAAAATCATTTACAGTCTTATCAGAAATCAAACTCTAATAATTCAATCCGAATATAGCATTATTAGAAGAAACGAGGCCATAATGAATCAACAATTTACTTCTATGGATAAACAAATGAAGACTTTAATAAAGGAAGTTAACAACGTTCAAGCGGACACAACGCAAGGCCTCTATTTAACGGCATCAGCACTATCAGCATACGCCGTTCTATCAACCTTACGACGTATGCAGCAAGGCCTCATCGATGTGATCACCGATGTCTATCATGGGCGCATAGATACTCACCTGCTCCCGCCTGAAGAGTTGGAAGCACAGATAAATATCATTACACGGGAGATACAGGATGATCTCAATGTGCCATTAGACAAATCAAGTATCAGAAGTCTCTATAAATTACTGCGGGTTTACGCTCAAGTATATAACAACTATCTCATAATGGAAATCAAGATTCCTCTGGTTACAACAGAAAAATACGAACTGGATAAAGTTATTCCCCTACAAAGAGAAGAATCGGGACAAAACTATCAAGTTATATCGACTTACCCATATTTGGCATTTAATTTAAGAAAGGATTTGGTTTTATTCTTCACAGAAACCGACCTACAACAGTGCCTTCACGCAAACCCAGGGAAGATATTATGTTCCATTGAGAAACCAATCTATGAAATACGAGAAAAACAATCCATTTGTGACGTTAAAATTAATGATATTATAACACCGGCCTGTATATACAAACAAGCAAGGTGCGAAAATAAGTGGGTCAAGTTACGACGCCCGAACGACTGGCTGTATCAATGTTGTCAGCAATGCACTGTACGCATATTTAGCACCCATAACACGGAAGTGAAGACTTTAACAGGCAATGGCATAATCAGTCTTTGTCCAGGATGCATACTTAAGGGAGAGTCTTTCAATATTTACTCTCATAAGAACTTCATCAATCACGTTGACTATTACACAGAAGAGATGCAGCTTCCACAGATGTCAGTAGTCAATCAAATAGTCAACACAAGCATCCCTTCTGTTGAGCCATTTGCACCAGAGGATCACCACTCTATGTGGAATCAGTTGAGATCTGAAATAGACGATCTTAAGCAACAATCGACACAAACAATCAGTGTCCACGACGTGCATCAATACAGCGTGCTCTACTTGCTGGTGGGCGGAGCGGTCCTGACGGGCTTTATTTTAGTCGTCATGTGGATCCGACGAAGGCGAAGACAGCAACCAGCATTGGAGTCAAGATTGGAACTAGCAGGAATTCAGACTATCACCAATCCGCAGCCAGTTCCACGGAAGATCACCGAGAGCTCATCAACCCCTAATTTGGCGTCAATTAAGTTTGACATTCCTTTATGCGAGAGTTAAAGGGTTCATTTTATTGTATTGTAATTTATTTGTAATTCATTTTGTTATGTAATTATTCCTTCTTTGCGCCCGCGGCAGCATGTACAGACAACTGTACAGGTTTAATTTAGTTTTATATACATAACGAGCGTCGCGGCGCGCGTCAGCACATTTTATAGTATTTATATTGTAACTGTAGCATTATGTAGCACTGCACTTTATCATTTCTATCAATAAGTATGTATTAAATACTTATCACAGAAAGTTGTGTCGTTTATCAGTTATTACGCGATCTTTCTGCCAATATCATATCAGCAGTCAGATATCATTTATCATCCAAGTGTAGGCGTGATCAAGAACCCCTACAGTAATAGTAGCCTAACTTAATTATGTCGAAATATTCCCTAAAACTAAGGTTTAATATATGTTCTCTACCATAGAGGGCATTTAATTGTTCTTTCATTCCGTTGAATGTATTTAATTTAAACATGAGAAAATGTGTGCTCTTGGCACGTATAAAAGCTAATAAGTTTTCTAGTTTGAGCATTTCGGCGGATAATGATTCGATGTTGTCCGCTAGCATTATCATATATTGAGCCAGATGGGCATACTTAACTATGTCTTTTTCGTGACGTAAATCACTAATCATGATTTCATCTACTACTTCTTTGATTTTGTTCTGATTCTGGAGTAATTTGCCGAAAATTTTGGAATTTTCAGACATCCAGTGCTTATTTAAACTAACTCGATTATTTAATTCTGTGACCATCTTATTTTCATTCTCCTGCAGGGTTTTAATTGCGTTATCATAGCGGATAGCGTCCGTATAATCCAAATTTCCGGAAATGCTCTTAACAACTGAGCCTAGCCCATCAATAAGGCCTCTCTTGACGCGGTTAGACTGGAACAATTCTAACTGGTCGGACAGCTCCGTGATCTTGTTGCGAAGATGTTCGATATGTGGTTGGTATAAAGAGAGCGTTTTATTGTGGAACTCAGGTGAAATATTATCTAATTGTTTCCTTACTAAATCTATATTACTACGAATAATATCTAGATTAACCGGTTGGACAAACGAGTGGTAATGGGAGATAACTTTTGTTTTCCCTAGCATAAAAGGTAAGATGCCCGGTCCATTGTCCAGACTACTTAGCGTAATGTCCTCCGCCTGTGTCAGGCCCAGGGTCAGGAAGATGATCCTGTAACAAGTGGTTGCTGTTAGGGACCCGTTTCAGGCGCTACTTAGCAATGGGACCACGTTTCTTTTTGGTGTAAATGTGGATCGGTAAGTTGGCTAGGACCGTGTCGCAAGTAAATCTAGGGGCCAGTTTTTGGCGGCTGGCCATTGGGTTCTGTACAAAAATCTGCTGATCTGCAGAATATTCTTGTTCGGGTTCCCTATCTTTGTTGATATTTTCGATAATTCGTGTTCGATCGTGCAGAGATGAACTATTAATCATCTCGAAAACTCTTTGCATCTTAGTGCGATGTTCTTGTGTATATGACTGTAGCATGTTTTCTGACAGGTCAATATCTAATGGGTCGCGGGGATCTAGGTGGCCAGTAATTATATCCAAAGGTCTGCATTTGGTAAAACTATGAACAGAACTATTGTAACCTAGAATTGCATATGGCATTAAGTTCATGGCGGAGTCTCCACGGTGCCCTAATTTTAAAATACGCAAGTGTTCTAGAAGTGTGGAATGCAGCCTCTCCACCATGCCATTTTCATTTGGTGTGCATGCTGAAATTTTGTGGTGTTGTACTTTGTGAGTTTTGATAAATTCCGAGAATAGCTGATTTGTGAATTCTGGGCCTCTGTCTGTGACAATAGTTAAGGGGAACCCATGGTGAGTACTAAATGTTAGAAGAGCCTGTACGACGCTGATTGCTGTCGCGTCCCTTAAGTAGTAAGCTTGAGCATATTTTGAGAATTAGTCGATGATTGTAAGATATTTTTGCGTTTCGACGCTCAGTAAGTCAAGATGTACTATTTCAAACGGTTTGGTTGGAGGTGGTACTATATTAAACTTTTGTTTCACGGGGTTTCTATCGTATTTGGCTTGACCGCACACGTCGCATTCGTTTATATATTTTGTTATGTGTTCTTTCATTTTCGGCCAGTAAAATTTATTGGATAAGGACGTGTAGCACTCATTAATTCCACGGTGATTGGTTTTACCCTCGTGGTACTTGCGAATTATCTCCTGCTGCTTTAAATAATCCTTGACATTTTCTAACTCTACTTTTGTTAAGACTAGGTCCATAGATGAACTTTTAAATTTACTTTGGATAATGGGAATAATTTCGTACATGGCTAATGGGGGTTTAATGAGAATACCGGTCCTTACCTTGGGGTTAATATACTCTTTCACAGCGTTTACGACATCCTCTTCGAGATTACTCTTAGAAATCTGAATATGTGTTTTAACGTGTGACTCAAACGGTTTTGAAACTGAAGGGCGGCTTCTTACGTCATCGACCAACGTGAAAATGATTTGTTTATGGTACTTGTTAAGTGGGAAATCAGTTATAGGAACTTCTAATATCGGATTCTCGGCGTCAGTGTGAACTGTATCAGTCTTTGAATTATTTAATAATGAGGATGGTCCTTCAGTAGGGTTGGCTATAAGAGAGTTAGTCTCTTCGTTATGTAGTTCGATACGGGATAATGCGTCGGCGTTAGTGTTGGACTTTCCTTGCTTGTAAACTACGGAAAAGTCAAATTCACTTAGTTTTAGTCGCCATCGAGTAAGACGCGAGTTAGGTTCTTTGATGTTCATTACCCATTGAAGTGGCCTATGGTCTGTAACAATTTTGAATTTTCTGCCGAATAAATATGGTCTAAAATACTTGGTGGCCCAAACTATCGCGAGCAGTTCCTTCTCGATGGTGCTGTAGTTGATCTCACTACTATTCAATGTCCTTGAGGCGTAAGCAATAGGCTTATCCGTACCTATGGTCCCCTGAGACAAGACAGCTCCTATTGCTAAATTCGACGCGTCCGTCGTTAAGACAAATTCTTTAGAAAAATCAGGATATTGTAAGATGGGGTCATTAATTAAGAGTGTCTTACACTTCTCGAAACAACTTATGTAATTTTGGTCTAACGTAATTTTCGAGCCTTTTTCAAGCATTGCGTCATAGGTTTCGTCACCTTTGCAAAATCGGGTATGAATTTTCTATAGTAACCAAGAAGACCCAGGAACCTTTTAATCTCGGTGGGAGTTCTTGGAAGTGGATAATTCTTTATTGCGGATATTTTGTCGGGGTTTGGCTTAATGCCGTCTTTGCTAATGACATGTCCTAAGTAGGCTGTTTCCAGTTTGAGGAACTCTGACTTGTCCATTTGAATTTTAAAATTGGACTCACGTAATCTGTTGAATACTTTTTCCAAATTGACCATATGTTCCTGTAATGACGTAGAAAAGACTATGACGTCATCTAAATAAACGAGGCATATGGTGTTTTGTAGGTCTCTGAGAACGTTATCCATTACGCGTTGGAAAGTGGATGGACTATTTTTCAAACCCATGGGCATTCTCAAAAACTCAAAATGGCCATGTTCTACTGTGTAAATCTAGAGCACTATACCTACTACTATGCCTACTCTCTAACCCTACACTCCGTGATTCTCGTGGATGGAAAATCTTGAAAAATTCGTGGGTACAGGAAACTTAAGGACTAGGGTGAGCAATTCACTTAAAAGTTTTTAATGTACTCACATGAACTGCATATCTCGTCTTCTCGCTGTATCGATGTCTGGATACCCCTGCTGCAAGCCACGACGTGTAGATTCGGGTCCTCGAACGGCCTTGATGACGCCACGCCAACTCACAGGTGCGTGAAGTTGATTCCCGAGGATCCTGCCGACTGCGCCAATTATGTCGGTCGGGCAGACAGGTTGCAAGAAAACTCGATGTACTGGAACAGGTTTAATGAAGGAATTACAATTTTGATCTAAAAATAGGGTGATGGTGACAATCGTTCGATGTATGAAGCGAAAGTGAACTTCGTGGAGCGTGGCGCCGCCGTCCGCCGTCGATGCGCGTCACGTTGCGCCGACTCAGCACTAGACGTTGTGTCGCCAGGCTGATGCAATAGTTGCGAGGATTCGGGTCAATTCCGGTGGAATGCGTGGTTCGTGGGTTATTGGCAGGTAGCCTTAACACGTTTAATAATATTACACTTTTAATTAATAAACATTTATGATTTGTATCATGTTCACAGTCCCCAGAATCAATAAATCATAGTAATCCACGAAAAACTTAAAAACATACAAATAGTAATTTTCCTCTGTCTTTAACATGCAAAACACCTTTTAATATTTTTTAGAGATTTTTCAAAATGTTTACAACGTCTTTCGAAGGGTAAACCAGACCACCCCGAGATTTTAAAGTAATTAAACTTGATTTATAAAGGGTGTAAAACACCTCTTCACGAAGCCGAAAGGCACTTGTTCTCCCCATCATTGCGATATTTTTTTTGTTCTACACCATACCTGGGAACCTTCTAGTTACGGAGATATGGGAGGTCAAAGTTACAACTTTTTGACAAGTTCTTTTTTTTAATACAAGTTTTGTTTTAAGATTTTGACTTTTAACACCTCCACGACCCCCGTACTATTAAATCCATCCATCAGCACAATGTTTTAAGTGCGTTACATTGAGTTCTACCACAAAACATGATTTATAAAAAAAAAGTTGTTTCCCAGCAATAATGTTTGCGTAAAGTTACTTAGTTTGATGTACAGAATGCTTGGTTAACGGCTTTGTGATGAGGTGGTTTACACCCTGTATAGCTCAGAAGCTCCAAAAAGAAGTTTGTTACAAGTTTCGCATTTCAGTGAACGTGACAATTTTCTAGCCACAAAGCCAGCAATGTCCGAACACCATTGTGGCGCGCATCGACAACTTTTGAGTGTATGATGGTCGTCTAGTGACGACCTTATTTATTTTTCGGTATCTTAAATTGAAATTAAATCCAGGGACCAGCCAACGGACCAACAACCCTCCCCTTTATTAAGTAAATTAAATTAAGTTTAAGTTAAGTACCTTTTTTTTTCGAAATAAAAATAAATAATAAATTTCTTATTACATTGTAATAAGAAATTTGGTTGTGCTCCGATAAAGGAAACGACAATGTTTGCAAACAATTTTTTTTTTTTTTTTTTTTTTTTTTTTTTTTTTTTTTTAATTTATTTCAGATCACTCATAAGAGAGTAAGTATTAGAACTTCTATTGTCAGTAGGGTACTTAACAAATTTTGGAAAATTTGGAACAGGCATCGTGCAAATCAAATACAATGTTAGTTTTAATTGCAGAATACCAGTCCAACTTACTTCTTACGATATGGACTAATTTTAAAAGAACTGAATAATGATTTCTTTTTAATATACTTGAAGTAAAATACCTTTCGGCACCTGGTCTATTATACTCAGAACGAGCATAACTAGTAGGCACGTCAACGTATGCATGATACTCCGCACTCGGAGTTGGAAAGGGAATCGATTTAGGATTTCCCTGGTATACAGAGGAGTTCTTTGGAAAATTATCGTTTCTATTCTGATTTTTACTAGACATGGTTAAATCAAATCAGTAAAGGAATATAAAACTAAAGATAATCTTACTATTTAAGATAGTAATTCAAAAGGAATATAAAACTAAATAATCTTACAATTTAAAATGACAAATCAAATTTAAATGGAATATATAAGCTAAAGATAATCTTACAATTTAGAATACGTAAATCACCCAGAAGGGGTGTACTTAACTTGCAGACGCCAGGCAGGTAAAGGCAACTTAGAGGTCGAGGTAAACGTAAGTGACTCGACAGATCTAAACGTGTAACCGTTAACAACCAGGCGCTGAAAAGTCCTGAACATATCATCTGGTCTAACTAAGACAGCATCTTTGTCCTTATTGAACAAACTTGCCAAGTACACGAAGCTTCCTCCCAATTTGATTACTTTGGCAACTCCAGAAAGATCATAATTAATGGTAGGATCTGCGGAGATTGCCGTCATTAGAGCAGATGCAAATGTTTCCAATTCATCTTTAGGAGGAGACCCCGCAGGCACGACAGATTGACACAACGCCATAGTAATAACAGTAGTTAGTACAGCAATATACTTAATCATTGAAAGATTTATTGCAATAGTATCAACACGAAAGGATATTCAAATGCTGTGACTGAAACAATATTTTCCCAGCTACCTTGTTTTTAGCGCTTTGCGAGGAACGCCCTATCCGTTTTAATCTCTTAAATAAAGACGAGTTAATTTACGAAGTCGCTATTCGTGATGCTGCCCCTCTTAACACAGTTGAGCTTTTACGCACTCAGATTCGTAAATTGGTCAAAGAGGTACCTAGCGATGAGGTGAGTGTGTTCGAGGGCGACGTGGAGCCCGAGCTGAGGACTATTGCTTCTAAAATAGTCGAATTAGAGGGAATGATTGAGGGGAAACCCCTCTTATTAAAGAAGTTGAACCGTCTACAGTCCCTAGGTAACCACATCTTCCATCGGTTGAGTCGTGTTGAACCTGACACCGCAGAGGACAGGGCCCTAAAAGCGCAGTTGGACGAACGGCTTCTCGCTTCGTTGCGGCGGATTGATCGAATGACACAAACCTTTAGCAGTAGTTTTGATTTTACGCTTGCGGAAGACGTAGCTCCTAAGGCAACTGATTCGGCCGCGAATGAGTCCGGTGCAGTGCGACCTGTTGTGACGTGTGACCGTGCATCTTACGTTCACTCCCTCAATCTTAAATTTAATGGTAAGAATAGTGTACAAGCCTTTATCGTGCGGGTGGAGGAGTTGTGTTTATCTAGGAATCTTTCTAGGGAAAAATTATTCAATTCTGCGGCTGAGTTGTTTGCCGACGAAGCATTGTATTGGTACCGTGGTGTCCGTGATGAGGTGAACAATTGGGACGAGCTGAAAAACGCGTTACTAGAGGAATATTTGCCGTATGATTATGTCCACCGCCTGCTTCAAGAGATTCGTTCCAGAACCCAGGGCCCGGACGAGTCTATTTCTAATTATTTGAGTATTATGCAAAACTATTTCTCGCGATTACGCGAGCCCCTGGACGAAGGTGGAAAGTTAAGTATAGTTAGATTCAATATTCGCCCAACCTATTCTATTCCGTTGGCCAACGTGGATATTAGGACGTGGTCGGACCTTAAAAATTATTGCAGGCAATTGGAGGCGGCTAAGCAAAGGGCGGAGTCCTTCGTTGAACCATCTAAAAATGCGGTGAATGCAGTGGCACCCGATCTTGCCTACAAGGGAAAGCCCAGTCGCCCTAAATGTGAAGCGGTTAGTAAGCCGGTAGAAAAGTTTTGTGTGCGGTGTCGGGTGAAGGATCACACACTCCTCGAGTGTACAGCGCCTCGTATTCTGATATGTTATCGATGCGGGGAGAAGGGTGTGACCGTCATTTTGTTCCCACGAGTTATAGAGGAAATAATCGTCCGCCCAGGCAGAGCCTTGTACCTGGGTAAGCCCAATACTGTAGGGTGTGGCCGGTGCCCTACAGGGGAGGCGCTAACGACTGGAAACCCTCCAGCCATTCATCCTCTCGCCGCGCCTCAAAACTTAGGATTAGGTGGTTTTTTATCTTAGAGGTAGCCTTCCTCTGGGCCAGGCAGTTAAGCCAAGCCCCCAACGGTGGCATTAAGCATGCCTCCGTTCGCTGTCCGGCCAACCCGGCTCAGCGAACCCGCCGAAAGTTGTCTCTCCTAGGAATGCTCCTAGAAGAGAGACAACGAATGCCGCGTTGGTGCGCCTGCACCTCAGCGGCATGGTCACGTCCGCTGTGCCCTCTGCTTAGCAGAGGGTCACGCGGAGAGACCCACCATCGGTCCAAATTGGACCCCGCTCGTGATGCCAGACTCATTGGCCGCGGCAGTGCCAATCCCAAGGGATGAGAATTTCTTCTCATTCCAAGAGGAAGGACACTGCCGCGCCCGGGGCGGGGCGGGGGGACTGACGGTAGGAGGGGTTTCCATCGGCGTCGAGTCGACGTTGAAGTACTTAGGACTCGTCCTCGACAGCCGGTGGAACTTCGTGGAGCACTTTCGACGTTTGGCCCCCAGGCTGGAACGGACCGGGGCTGCCTTCAGGCGGCTCCTGCCCAACCTTGGGGGGCCAAACGCCTCCTGCCGCAGGCTCTACGCGGGGGTCGTGCGGTCCATGGCCCTCTACGGGGCCCCAGTGTGGGCGCGTTCCTTGAGGCGACGAGCCGCCCATTATCTGAACGCGCCCCAAAAAGTGGTGGCCGTAAAGATGGTCCGTGGGTACCGCACGATCTCCCGCGAGGCAGCGGGCCTGCTTGCCGGATTGCCGCCATGGGATCTGGAGGCGATAGTCCTCGCGCGCCTGCACGACTGGCGCGCGGAGGCACTACGCCGGGGGGAAACTCCGCTGCCGCGGCAAATTGCCGCTCAGCGGACAGACCTCCGGCGCGATCTCATGGCGACATGGAGAGAGCGACTGTCGCAACCCCGTGCAGGGCACGCCACGATAGTGGCGGTAAGTCCCCTCTTTGAGGAGTGGCTGGAGAGGCGCCACGGCGTCCTCACCTTCCGCCTGACGCAGGTCCTCACCGGACACTTTCCCTTTCGGGAGGTACCTGCACCGAATCGGGCGGGAGGAAACGCCCGGGTGTCTCCACTGCGAGGATCGACCGGAGGACACGGTGGAGCACACGGTGGAAGTCTGCCCTGCGTGGGCGGAGCACCGCCGTGTCCTCGAAGCGGCGATCGGCGGCGGCGACCTCTCGCGTCCGGCCCTGGTTCAATCCATGGTCCGGAGCGAGACGGAATGGGAAGCCGTCACCTCCTTCTGCGAAGCAGTCATGCTAGCGAAGGAGGTGGCGGAACGAGAGAGGGAGAGATCCTCTCTTCCCGGCCGCCGCGGGAGACGCACCGGGCGTCGGGGGCCACGTGGTGGCTACCGGCCACCGTAGACGCGGGCCTGTGGACGGTTGGCTATGGGCTAGCTAGCCGTCCGTCCGTCTAACGACGACAGGCCGAGTCGACGGCGCGTTCGTGTTCCACGCGCGCCTCAAAGAGATGTCAGCATAAGAGAGGGGCCCGCAAGGGCCGAAGCCTGCCGGGGTTGCGGGACTGTTCGAAAGAGATACCGCGGCCCCGGAACGTAAAGGGCGAGGAAGGAACATGGATGGGTTTTAGTCAGTAAAAGTCTGACACTCCCTCCCGCTCCGCCCAGAGTGGGAGAAGTCATTTGATGATTTCCCATCCTAAAAAAAAAAAAAAAAAAAAAAAGGGTGTGACCGTCACTGATTGTCCGAAGTGCGCGCCTAAAAGTACCACCCTACCGGGACCAAAAAACGAGTAGGGAGGGGCCGTCGTTTGTGCCCTACCTCTAGGGCATGGCGTGATTGGGGTGAGCGTGTGCGTGCTTTTTTTAAGACTAGTCACCCTAAAGTAGCGACGGTCCGTTCGAATGATAGGCGGGGTGTTTGTCCGTATTTAACCGTGGAGATAGGTGGCGTCCCGTTTTCCGGGCTACTCGATTCCGGATCGGAGATTTCCATTATAGGTGGTTCTGCTGTGGAGTATTTTTCTCATCTGGCTGACCTACATCAGTCAGATTCTATTGATGCTGTGGTGACGGCGAATGGATCTACTTCTCCAGTTGCCGGATTTATGTTTTTGCCTGTGGTAGTGAATGATGTTCTGCGAGTGATCAAGTTCTTTGTGATTCCGGGTATATCTTCGTCTTTGTTGTTTGGTATTAACTTTTGGATAGCTTTCGGCGTTGCGCCCGACGTCTTGCGTCTGACTAGTTCGCAGGCCCCGGTGGTCTTCCAGAAACCGGCGGAAGCGGTCGTGTCGCAAGTCAATCGCATACACCCGTTCGATGTTTTGACCGAGGAGCAGAAGGAGTTAGCGGGGAAGGTGTGTAAGATGTTCGAGGATATTTCAGCGGAGAAGAAAGGGTTAGGTCGAACCAGCCTGATGTCTCATCACATTGATACCGGAGACGCAGCTCCTATAAAGCAGCGGTATTATGTCATGTCGCCTGATAAACTTCGGGAGCTGAACCGTCAGCTCGACGAAATGATAGCTATGGATGTTGTGGAGCCGAGTTGTAGTCCGTGGAATAATCCCGTTACCATGGCCCCAAAAGCCAATGGAGAAATGCGATTTTGTTTAGATAGCCGAAAACTTAACGAAGTTTCCAAACATGATGCCTATCCCCTTCCATACATCAATAGCATTCTGGATCAATTACGGGATTCTCGTTTTCTGTCTTCTATAGACCTTAAATCTGCTTTTTGGCAGATTCCTCTCACTCCTTCCTCCAAGGAGAAGACTGCGTTCACCGTGCCCTCGCGCGGACTTTTCCAATTTAAAGTTATGTGTTTTGGCTTGACCTCGGCACCTGCTACTCAGCAGCGTCTCATGGATCGACTGTTTGGACCGGAGTTTGGAGGGCGTGTGTTTATTTATCTCGATGACATTGTGGTGGTGAGTGGGACCTTTGGGGAGCATATTGATCTCCTACAGAAGGTTTTTGAGCGTCTGCGTTCTGCAAACCTTACGGTGAATTTGTCAAAGTGTTGTCTGTTTCGAAAACAATTGAAATATCTTGGTTATATTGTGGATGAACTAGGGTTGAGAACTGACCCGGATAAGGGCAAGGCCATTACAGATTTTCCGATTCCTACCTGTTCCAAGGACGTCAAAAGATTCCTGGGGACGGCGTCTTACTATCGCCGATTTATTCAAGGTTTTAGTACGATTGCTGCGCCCCTAAATGCCTTGACTTCCACGCGGAAAAATAGGCCTCCCTTTGTTTGGTCAGCGGAAGCTGAGTACGCGTTCCTACAACTGAAGAGTGCTTTGACGTCAGCGCCTGTTCTTGCGTGTCCGGACTTTTCCCTTCCTTTCATTGTACATACTGATGCGTCTGATGTCGGTATTGGCGGAATGTTGACACAAATTTTCGATGGCGAAGAGCATCCGATCGCGTATTATAGTCGTTCTTTGAACCGGCCGGAGCGGAATTATTCAGCCACGGAAAGGGAAGCGCTCGCCGTAGTGCAGGTCGTGGAACATTTCCGACCGTACCTCGAAGGTCATAACCCTTTTAAGATTATTACGGATCATGCTAGTTTGAAGTGGTTTCTTAATTTACGAAATCCCACTGGGCGTTTGGAACGCTGGGGTTGTAGACTCTCCCCGTTCAATTTCGTCATTGAACATCGGCGTGGCCGAGAGCATCTGGTACCAGATTCTCTGTCCCGCGCTGTGCCTGTTTCTGTTATTACTGCCTCAGTAACTGACACCTGGTTTCGCAATCTATATTCTCGGTGCCTGGACCGGCCTCAAACCTGTCCTAATTACCAAATAATCGACGGGAAACTCTACCGGTACACCAAAAGTAAGTCTTCCTTGACGGGTGACTTCGATTGGAAGGAGGTCGTTCCCGCAGACGAGAGGCAACGTCTGATTACAGAACATCACGACTCGCCCTTAGGTGCTCATGCAGGAATAGAGAAGACGTATAAACGGTTACGCCTCCGTTTTTATTGGCCCGGAATGTACCAGGAAGTGGAGGAGTATATATTAAAATGTGTAACGTGTAAAGCGTATAAACATCCGAATCAAACCACGCCAGGCTTGTTTGGAAACCCGAAGGTTTGTCGTAGACCCTTCCAGTGCATCAGCATCGATTTAGTTGGTCCCCTGCCCAGGTCACGACAGCTGAACGAGTATCTCCTCGTGGTAGTGTGTTGCTTTTCCAAATACGTTTTGACGTTTCCCCTTAGGCGTGCGACGGGTAAGGTGGTGGCTCAACGCCTTGAAGACCATGTGTTTTTAGTTCACGGAGTTCCGCAAACCGTTATCGTGGATAATGGACCGCAGTTTATAGGACGTGATGTAAAAGCCTTGTTTGATAAGTATAGGATACCCCAAATCCATTACACCCCTACTTATTGCCCTCAGGTGAACACAGTGGAACGGTATAACCGCACTATTGTGACAGCGATAGCGGCCCTCGTCGGCGATGATCAGCGTAGTTGGGATTCTCAACTTTGCGAAATTCAGTTTGCAATTAACACTGCTGTTAATGACACTACCACCTTTACGCCTTTTCTTCTGGTGCACGGTCGTGAGGCTGTTGTAAATGGTGAAATCTACGGGGAAAGTGAGGATTTGGACGACATCGTTGTTGGTTCGCGTGCTGAATACGTCGATAAGTTGGGTGCGTTGACCGAGGTATTTGTAAAGGTGGATAAAGAAATTAAGAAATCTCATCTACGCAACGCGAAATATTATAACAAGTGTAGAAGGGATGCAGATTTTGAAGTTAATGACGTTGTTTGGCGTCGCACGCATGTCCGCAGTGATGCCGCTAAACATTTTTCGTACAAGTTGGCACCACGTTTCGAAAAGTGTACAATCGTTGCCAAGTTGTCTAAAGTAGTGTACCTGCTCGAGGACGAGAAGGGTAAAAGAAGCGAATGCCACGTCAAAGACATAAAAGGCTTAGATTAGGTCATCCCTGGGGAGCTGAGTTTAGTGTTGGTGCTGTTGTTTCAGGCTGCATTGTGGTGTGTGTCGGGTATATCGCTGGGGACCAGCGAGAATTTATCTCTTGCCTCGCAAAATTCTGGTGAGTGAGGGAGTACTGTAACACTTTTTTTCTGTTGATTTCATAGTCCACTTACTTGAAGCGTTTTTGTTAGTTCTGCATTGTATTTGGTCGCTTAATGCCACCCGTTTTAAGCGCCGTAACTTAATTTCACTTTCCTCCATTCACGAAGGGCTCAAATCGCTTATAAAGCCGCTGTTTTCCAGTAATTTCATTTCATTTTCATTGTGAGGCAATAACATAAACATAGCCTTGGCAATAACCACCGTCTGACAGGTCGGGGGGTTGCGTTTCGTTCCACCGTGCAAGCCGTTTTTGTTTATGGTATTGATGGATTGGTTATGGTTTGGAGTTTATTAATTGGTTCCGTGGTTTAATTGTTGATGATAGTGTTGCAGGATTATCAAAATTAATAATTGGATTCCTTTCAGGGTTGTTTAGTTTAAATTAGGGCTTAAATATATTATTTTTGATTATTAGATTCATTAACGTGGATGTTTGACAGATGAATGTTTTGCGTGGAACGAGACCGGCCGAGCGTGCTTTCAGAAACTTCGTTATGTAAATAATGGTTGTGTTTATTGTCAAATTGTTTATAATTGAAAACTCCACGTTCTAAATGTTTAATTCAGTTGGTGGCTCCCGAACATTCCAACATAAAGTTTAGGAGAACTTCCTGACTAGATCCCTAAAGGCAAATGGAGCTTGCGTTCGATGGGTTGGTGCACTTAGGGCTCCATAACTGGGTTGCAAAGTGGTTGAAGTGGGTCCTCGGAACGTCACCGGACGAGACACGTAATTGAGGTGAGAGCGTTTTTTTTTTCGACTGGGACGCCTCGTGGAGTGAGCACGGAGAGGAGACTGGGTTGGTGGAAAAGGTGTGGTTGGGTGGACGTGGTGTGCTGGGAGAGCTTCCGTGAAGTCCCATAAATAAAAGAAGAAATCTCCGGGATTTGGTTCCGCGGAGATATTTTGAGGTCGGTGGCGTGTACGTGCGGCGTCCCGAGTTTCCCGGCGTGGTTGGTGTTCGGCCACGTGCTGTGCTCACGCTTTTATCACCTCCGTGGAAGGTAAGTCAGTGCTACATGGGTGCACCCTCGAACCCACTCAATCCCTAGCGGGTAATTTTATAAAATTCAACAGAAATGTTTGTTGTCATGATAGGTGGACTTTTTTTGGTCAGTGGCGTGCACGTGTCGCGTTCCCCCACTTGCTGATCGCTGAGAGCCAGTGCAGCGCCGGCGTCCCGAGTTTCCCGGCGTGGTTTGTGTTCGGTCACGTGCTGTGCTCACGCCTGTATCACCTCCGTTGTAGGTAAGTCAGTGCTCCATGGGCGCGCCCTCGAACTCACTCAATCCCTAGCGGTTCAGTTTTATAAAATTCAACAGAATTTATGAGTCCCGTAGTAAAGCATTTTAGTATAATGGCGTGGTTCCCCATGTTTGTTGTCATAATAGGTGAATTCTCCTTGAGGGAACCACGCGTGAATCATGATGCTCAGGGCCTACTTGTCTTATCGTGCTAGCGACTTAGTAAGTTTTCTCGAATAGGAAAGATGGGTGGCCGTGATCGTGCGATCGTGGGGGACGCCCAGCGCCTCAACCGCTGGAGGCGTCCGCCACGCTGGCGTGCTAACCATACTTATCGGTGGGTGTTACTTTACAGTAGTTGATCAGCTAAATATCCTTGTTCTATTTATAGTTGTAAAATAGTTGATCAGTTAATATCCTTGTTCTATTTATAGTTGTAAAAGAGACCTGAGTAAACCCTGAATAACTGTTAAGTTGCTCTGTGCATATTATTGTAACTATACATCGTGCTTAACATTCCCAACTCAGCGTTCGGAGAGCTGTGGATGTCGTTGGTAGATTTTAATTAAATAGATATTTGATTACCCCAAGTAGTAAGGAGTTTACTGTTCCGTTCAGATCGGAATCCTTTTTTGTGTGTATACGATATGTTGTGCTAAGACTGTTTTTTTTGTAACTTCAGGAGGTGTTCTGGGTCGTGCGGTGTCCCACAGGGATCGGTTCTGGGACCGCCCCTGTGGAACATCGGTTACGACTGGGTGCTGCGCGCCGACCTCCCTAGTGGTGTCAGCGTCGTTTGCTACGCAGACGACACCCTGGTGCTGGCACAGGGGAGGTCGCACGAGGCGGCGGCCGACAACATGACACGCGGGGTTGCGATAGTCGTAGAGAGGATCCGGCAACTGGGTCTCGAGGTGGCACTGCACAAGTCCGAGGCCATGTGCTTTCATGGGCCTCGGAATGCGCCACCGTCGGGATCCACACTGACGGTAGGAGGGGTATCCATCGGCGTCGAGTCGACGTTGAAGTACCTAGGACTCGTCCTCGACAGCCGGTGGAACTTCGTGGAGCACTTCCGACGTTTGGCCCCCAGGCTGGAACGGACCGGGGCTGCCTTCAGGCGGCTCCTGCCCAACCTTGGGGGGCCAAACGCCTCCTGCCGCAGGCTCTATGCGGGGGTCGTGCGGTGCATGGCCCTTTACGGGGCCCCAGTGTGGGCGCGTTCCTTGAGGCGGCGAGCCGCCCATTACCTGAACGCGCCCCAGAAAGTGGTGGCCGTAAAAATGGTCCGTGGGTACCGCACGATCTCCCGCGAGGCGGCGGGCCTGCTTGCCGGATTGCCGCCATGGGATCTGGAGGCGATAGTCCTCGCGCGCATGCACGACTGGCGCGCGGAGGCACTACGCCGGGGGGAAACTCCGCTGCCGCGGCAAATTGCCGCTCAGCGGACAGACCTCCGGCGCGATCTCATGGCGACATGGAGAGAGCGACTGTCGCAACCCCGTGCAGGGCACGCCACGATAGTGGCGGTAAGTCCCCTCTTTCCCCGACTACACCAGTCGAGATAAAAAATATTGTGTGTCACATGGCTAATAAAAAATCTTGCGGATATGACGACATACCAATAACAATAATTAAGGAGAACATAGAACTTTTAGCACATCCTCTTTCTGAATTCTTTAATAAATGTATGAAAGACTCGATTTTTCCTGATCAACTCAAACTGGCTAAGGTAATTCCGATATATAAAAAGGGCACAAAGACTGACCCAAAAAATTACCGACCCATATCCTTGCTACCAACTTTGTCGAAACTTTTTGAAAAGATAATTAAATTTAGACTGATAGTACATTTGAATTTAAATAAAGTAATCAATTTAAGGCAATTTGGGTACCAAAAGGGCATTGGCACTTCAGATGCCATAGACACTCTCATTGATGACGTAGTTAGTAAATTAAATGACAAAATGAAAGTGGCTGGACTATTTATTGACCTGAGTTCTGCTTTTGACACTATAGATCATCAATTACTACTTGCCAAACTGGAACATTATGGTATAAGAGGTGATGCTTTAAAACTTATGACATCTTATTTACAAAACAGACGACTGTATGTCGAAATAAAAAACATTGATGCAAACAATCACGAAAATACCTATAAATCAAAGATGATATACTTAAGACGCGGGGTACCTCAAGGCTCAATTTTAGGTCCAATATTGTATATTATCTTCACAAACGATTTGTTAAATTTTATGAACACCGCTCAGCATGATGCTTCGTGTGTTGTTTTTGCTGATGACACAAACGTAGTAATTGGAGCACATGATTTAAATGAATTGTCTGCAAAAGTAAATAAAAGTCTAGCTAATCTTTCTGAATGGTTTACAGCTAATAATTTACTAATTAATACAAATAAAACAAATATTATGTTATTTAAGACTACATCTCGTAACACCGACACTATAGACGTGACATTGAAAGGAGACAAGATAGGATTGGTAAATGAGGTAAAATTCTTAGGTATTAACATTGATTCAAATCTAAACTGGAAACAGGAGCTTGCTGCTATTGATTCCTCTATATCCTCTGCATGTTATGCACTTAGGAGCCTCAGGGATGAAATAGATTTGAAGCAACTTAAAGCATGTTATCATGCTCTGGTTGAATCCAGGTTAAGGTACAGCATCATGTATTGGGGTAATAGCTATAACTACAACTACCAAAGAGCATTCATCCTTCAGAAGCGTGCCATCAGAACCATCGTTAAAATTTCACAGCGGGATTCATGCAAAGAATACTTTAAGAAACTAGGAATTCTTACAGTTCCAAGTTTGTATATCCTAGTTCTGTTAAGCAAGTTCGCAAAATATATACATCAATATGAATCACAAAAAGAAAGAGAGCTGAGAGAGAGCACACGAAGGAAAGTCATTAAAATAGTGCCTAAATTAAACATAGCAAAGCATTGTTCACGTTACCAAGCAGTAGAATTATTTAATAAGCTACCTACTAATTTAAAAACTTTGGTCTATAACACAAACTTATTTAAGGCAAAACTAAAAGCCTTCCTATTAGAAAAATGTTTATATTCTGTATCCGATTTGATGTTGAATGATTCCAGATAATTAGTGTATGAATAACTTGATATGATATTTAAATTTTTAGTCTATGTGACTTTTGATTCAGTTGGCCTTTATTTTAATTGACATAATATTAATTATTTGACATTTAATTTGATTGACATTTGATTTGATTGACATATAAATTGTTTTTGATTGACATTTATTTGATTTTAACTGACATTTAATTTATATCTAATTCTCTTTTATTTAATTCACAACATGGAATAGACATGGCTGGTTTTGAGCTTAGGTAGTTGGGTAATGTAATTGACTTTTAATTTATATCTGTTTCGCTTGGTTTATTTTTCATTTAATTTTTTTTTTATTTAATTTAATTTAATTGACATTTAATTCTCATTTGACAGGCATTTAATTTACATTTAATTCTTATGAAGTTTAACTAATATGAACGTAGTTGACATGGTTTTGTTTGAGCTTCTTATGGTTGGACATATAAACAGTAATTTAATTGTTCGTAAAATATTATAGAGATGTTGTATTTCTGCTTTTGTTATATGGTTTGACTTTTTTATGATTTTAATGCTGTTTTACTGATGACATTCTAATAATTGTTTATATTTTGTTTTGCTTGTACTTGATTACTGCTTCTGTTATGATTTTAAATGTAATTTGTTGTATAATTCCAACACAGTGTAAATTGTTTGATGAATGAATAAATATAAATATAAATATTGGGGGTCTTTGAGGAGTGGCTGGAGAGGCGCCACGGCGTCCTCACCTTCCGCCTGACGCAGGTCCTCACCGGACACGGATGTTTCGGGAGGTACCTGCACCGAATCGGGCGGGAGGAAACGCCCGGGTGCCTCCACTGCGAGGATCGACCGGAGGACACGGTGGAGCACACGGTGGAAGTCTGCCCTGCGTGGGCGGAGCACCGCCGTGTCCTCGTAGCGGCGATCGGCGGCGGCGACCTCTCGCGTCCGGCCCTGGTTCAATCCATGGTCCGGAGCGAGACGGAATGGGAAGCCGTCACCTCCTTCTGCGAAGCAGTCATGCTAGCGAAGGAGGTGGCGGAACGAGAGAGGGAGAGAGCCTCTCTTCCCGGCCGCCGCGGGAGACGCACCGGGCGTCGGGGGCCACGTGGTGGCTACCGGCCACCGTAGATGCGGGCCTGTGGACGGTTAGCTATGGGCTAGCTAGCCGTCCGTCCGTCTAGTGACGACAGGCCGTGTCGACGGCGCGTTCGTGTTCCACGCGCGCCTCAAAGAGATGTCAGCAGAAGAGAGGGGCCCGCAAGGGCCGAAGCCTGCCGGGGTTGCGGGACTGTTCGAAAGAGATACCGCGGCCCCGGAACGTAAAGGGCGAGGAAGGAACATGGATGGGTTTTAGTCAGTAAGAGTCTGACACTCCCTCCCGCTCCGCCCAGAGTGGGAGAAGTCATTTGATGATTTCCCATCCTAAAAAAAAAAAAAAAAAGGAGGTGTTCTGGGCAGGTGGACCTCTGCTGGCTGATGCCGGTACGCCCTGGCCCGGGAAGGTTTGTCGGCGGGAAGTGGCGGCCCTGAGGGAACCCTGGGGTTCCTACGCGGTTTTTGTTTTTTTTCCTTTTTTTTTATCTAAAAATTTGTTGTAAGTTGTCACCTAGGGGTGACAACTTTTGAGTGTATGATGGTCGTCTAGTGACGACCTTATTTATTTTCCGGTATCTTAAATTGAAATTAAATCCAGGGACCAGCCAACGGACCAACAACCCTCCCCTTTACTAAGTAAATTAAATTAAGTTTAAGTTAAGTACCTTTTTTTTCGAAATAAATTTTGTTTGCAAACATTGTCGTTTCCTTTATCGGAGCACAACCAAATTTCTTATTACAGTAAGTTAGCACACTTTCTGTATATGCTGAAAGATTACTGTACATAAAATCAAGTAACTCTTCGTACAAGTAGCTATCATCCTCCGGAATTTCTACAAAGGATTTCTTTTCTCTTAAATTATTTATAGTAGTGACTGGGCCAACTTTACTGGAACAAGTTAATATATTTATTTGCTCCAGAGGAATACAGCTGCCGACACCACCATCGCGAATTTCTGCTCTTATTAAAAGTCTCTTTAACGCAGCTCTGAACTGGACTGCATTCGGATCATAATTAAATCCACCACGAGCTCACTTTATACATAGGAAGATATTTTAATACTTTCAATTCTTCAACTAGATATTTAAATAGCTGGATTGTACTCTACATGTTTATAATCAAGCCAATAAATCCAGTCTTTCTACGGGAACAAATGACTAACTGACCAGATTGCAGCTTTACATTGCGAAAGTAAGTAATGGCTGGCTCCTTCAAACAGCGCTTCTATAAGTCCGATGTTTTCAGGGCACACAGCTTTTTTCCAGCCCGGTGGTAGAACTGAGTGACTGTTCAAGATGTCAAATACATCGTTTACTATTCGTATGAAATTAACTGTCGCTGTACAACCTTCAAATTTCTTAAGCTTTAATTCGTTCTCGCAGTATTGCAAGGCATCAGCGACAGAATTACTCAATAGTTGAGTGGCCAAACGGACCTTCATTTTTTGTTTGTCAAACATCAAATGTGCCTTCGTCAACTTAGTCGCCATGTGCAAACCTTCACGATCTTGCAGTCTTAATAATTCCTCCAAATAGTTGAAATCAATTTTCCTGCCAAATTTATCAAAAAATACCTTCATTTCTCCAAAAGCGTTCCGGATCAGTTTAATTGTATGACATGGATCTATAAAAATATGCATTCTATTTTCACCTGTTTCGAATGTAGTAACATTTTGATTATTCATGAGATCACAGCCTAGTGAACAAAACATGTTGAAATTTGCAGCAGGTCCGTCACATGTTATGCTCACTATTTTGGCACCCACCTTCTCACACCTTTGGATACACATTTCCACTACAGTCGATTTTTGTTCGCTTGTTAGAGACGTGATAAAAAATATCCTACAGGTAGTTTCCATCTTCCATTTATGCAATTCAGTAATATCACACGAGGCACTGATTGGCGACATCGAGGGCATCACTGTCGCAATCCAAACCGCAGTTTACACGTCCATAATATTTTTTTGTTTGCGGATCCCAGCACAGCGACTTTCTTATTGCCATTTCATCGAACATTAATGCGCATAGTACTGGCAAATGACTACTTTGAACTTTTGCTTTTAAAGTATCAAATGCTTCACTGCAAAAGCCAGGCTCAACATTTATGTGTTGATACCATTTACTCAGAGTACGTGGATGTGGAAGACAGGTATTATAAGTACTACGCCCAAACTCATAAGCTTTCGGGGAAAAGAAATTTAAGGTAAGAGCAAATTTTCTGATTTCTTTAAAATATAACCCTTAGATTTTGCAACTTGCCTTTTTAAGAAGTCTTGGGGTCCTTGCACATTCTGCAAGCAAAGCTTGGGATTCTGAATTTAATAAGTTTCTTTCCTTTAAATCTTTGACAATATTACTAAAATGAGCAATTTTTTTCGTCTGTCTTCTAACTTTCTCATTAAGTCTCTTTATCTTCTTGGGCTGTTTTTGACATTTGTACTTTAATTTCTTTATCATTTTAAATGTGTGTATCTGAAATCAAATTAAATAAAAGTAAGCTTTAATAGATATTGAAACAAGCTAGAGATATAACCCACCCAGTCTCAGTTCAGTCGATGAGATGTTATTATTGAGATCAAATTCGCAAGTAATGATGACAAGAAAAATTGAAGCTAATCGTACCGATAAATCTGGCGTAGCGGAGGTGCCAGCAGCTAAATCTGGCATACCGAAGGTGCTAGCGGCTAAATCTGGCACTGCGGAGGTGCTAGCAGCTAAATCTGGCATACCGAAGGTGCTAGTGGCTAAATCTGGCACTGCGGAGGTGCTAGCAGCTAAATCTGGCATACCGAAGGTGCTAGCGGCTAAATCTGGCACTGCAGAGGTGCTAGCAGCTAAATCTGGGACTGCGGAGGTGCTGGTGACTAAATCTAGCGTAGCGGATGTGCTAGGGGCTAAATCTATGCCACTCCTCTTTAAAATCTCTCCCGGGTGATTTTGAATGGTAGGCACACAATCAACTTCAACCTGAAAACCACTCTTTAATATTAATAAAAATACAAAAGCAAACACTCAAAATTTGTATGACTTCAAAAACAGTAGGGTGATCTTACTGTTTTTAATTACAAAAAAAAATACCTTATTAGGAGCACCACATCCTGATATTGATGGTGAGTTTGTCTGATTTTGATTATTTTTATATTATTTTGATCGAATGGCAGGCTGTAAACAAGCAATAAAATGATTAAGTAGGTAGTCTTTTTGATGTTTCTTGATTTTATTAATAGGATTTTTAATTAATCTTAAGAAATCAATAAGACTTAAGAACACACTTGAACACATTCATTACATTACTCTGTCTCCATTAGACAAGTGTTACAGCTATGAGGACAAGATCATAAAACATTATCAGCTACTACGCAATCATGTTCGACAAATTTATAACATGCAATGTTACTTACCAATAAGGTTCGTGAAGGTAAAGCATCGTCACGCAATGTTACTTTATTCAGTTTCCGGTTGAAACATGATTCTTCAAAGTGAAGAGAACAAATATGAATTAATTTTGTTGACATCTTTAAATTTTCAACACCGATTGTTTCCAGCCAAATTTTCTTTTTTCCTTTATTAGCGGGCAGTCTTGAAAGTAAAACATAAAACCAATAAAGAACCATGAAATAGCATTATCGATAAATATAAAAATTGCCTAATGCACTTCTCTATCCCTTCAATAACAACATAACAAGAAAATGAGTTCATGTTGAAAATACTGTAGAAAATAAAGGCAAAAGGGAAATTATGAATGCTTTACTGTTGAAACTCTTCAACGAATGCAGAATCTTGTGTATATTAACTAAATCTAAAGATATTTCAGGCGAAATTAAGTACTTACTCGTACTGGTGCAAAGTTATGTTCGGATGATATTTGCTTCTTTTGATGCCACGTCCGATTATATTGCAATTGGGCATCTTGCTATTGACGATATCCAATAAAGAACCGAGTTTAAACACAAAAATACATCAAATTACTCCAAAATTCACAAATTTTATCCACAGCTCAAGAGCATTTGACAGTTGACGTTTGGTACCAAACAGCGAGCGGATAAAATGGCGACCGGCCGCATATAGGTATTTCAATGTCGCTAGGAATGAAGGGTTGCAATTATAGTAGCTGTCAAAAACACTACTATCCTTTTCACTTACGCAAACTTATGAATGTTAAAAAGAGATGGCAGTATTTTTATGATTTTGGCGTCGATAAGCCTCATATTTGTATAACTGTTATTTCTATAGTCAAACATTTTAAGTCCATATGATTTATACGTCAGTGGTTCTAAGTGGTGGATACTGTTTAAATACTTTTTATTTCGACTTTTTGTGCGTGTATCTGGCGTGAATGTGATGTGCCAAAATATTTCTCTTAGAATTAACTAGCCGATGCCAGCGGCTTCGCCCGCGTAAAAATATACTAAAACCTTCCTCCTGAATCACTCTATCTATTAATGTATGTTATGTGCACGACAGTCTTAGACAGCTCTTATGCATAAAAGTGTTTTCTGCATGGCACCAATTATATATGATCACATACCAGAATCGATCAAAATCTTAAATGTTAATTTGTTTAAAAAACATCTAAAGAACTTTCTTATAAGTAAATCCTATTATAATGTATCAGAGTTCCTATCGGAAAAAAAATTGTAGGATCTAAGTATCCATGTTGTAACAATGTTAAATGTTGAATTTATGATAGATTTCTTGGTACTTATCTTGTTTTCAATTTATTATTTCTGACATGCACTTTGCTATAATAATTATAATAATAATTAAAATGTAATTGGTCTTTGTCATAAAATTAATTATTTATTTCCTATTTTTCATTACTATTTAAATTGACATGCTTGTATTGTATCCATTGACACACTTATGTTGAGTTGCACAAAACCATCATTAGTTTAACGGAGACTTTAAATTCATACCATCCCTTATATTTTGGTGGCGCCTTACACCAGTTACTTGGCGGAAATGTAAATTCTTAGCGTTTATCCCAGACGCAGGGAGCTGGTTTGATAAAATAGTGGACTGTATTTTGCGGGGGTTGAAAAGTACCTACGTAGGTGGTCTGAGCTTGCAAATGCGACACGAAATTAGGACGACGAGCTGTAAATATGGACAGAGGAATTTGGCAGGAAACATGCAGCACCACTGACCTGTAGATTCGCCGTCTTCAATCTGTCCTCCGCGTCGGTCGGCAGGGGGTTCGAGTCCTTGCTGTATTTAGGGGCAGCGCACGAGGGGGCGCACAGACGCCTTTCACCACAAATAAGCACGCACTTTTCAGTGTTTTAGATAATAGTTTGTAATTGCACTCGCGGCAAATTAATAAGGGAGTATGTTCTTAGTAAGGCTACTCTCGTTCAAGTGGCCGATATAGTCTTCAATTTTTCACACAGTCACCGTCGGCGGTGACAAGGACAGCGATAGTCCAGGTGTGCATGTGGGAAAAGGATGGGATACCATAGGATAGTGACGCAGTTTGCAAGTCAGTTTTACTTCTACCCTACAGTGAAAATTATGAACAAATACGAAATCCAACATATTTTGTACCAAAAAGAAAGTGACAGCATCAATTTAAAGTCTCCGTTAAACTAATGGTGGTTTCGTGCAACTCACCGTTAATATTGTATCCATTGACATACTTTTTATTGTATCCATTGACATACTTAATATTGTAACCTTGTGACATTTGATGTAATATTATGACATTTCTCTTATTGTATTTCATTGATTTGATAAAGTTGTAAAATGGAATTATTATTAATGTTCTAATTGCTTATATTTAAAATAATGTTATGTGATTATGATTTATATTAGCTTAGATTGATTTATACAGATATTGAGTCTATATTTATTCTGCAGAAAAGAGCCATCAGAGCTATATATAATTTTCGTAGGCGTGATTCTCTAAGGGAACAGTTTAAGGATATTGGCATTATGACGGTACATTGTCAATACATTTACGAAAACATAATGTACGTTAGAAAAAAATTGCATCTTTTTGGTAAAAGAGGTGACAGACATAATTACAGTACTAGAAATAGGGACCAATTAGTTCAGCCAGGCTTTAGACTCGCTAAAGTAGACTCATCTTTCATGGGGTACTGTTTGAGATGCTATAATAAAATTCCACAAAGTATTCTTGAACTGAATGAGACGAAATTTAAAACATGCATTAAACGCACACTATGTAAAAAAGCATATTACAAGTTGAGCGATTATATCGCTGATAAAAATGCTTGGCTTAATGCTGGTCCTGCTCCACATGGACAGGGGCGCAAAAATTGATAGCATTAAATGGTATAGTTGGAGCTGCTGAAGATTGTACTTAACTATCTTTGCATTGTATAGATTCAATGTTAGTATTATATAATCGCATAGCCCATATTGTGTGAGTACTATGTACTAGTAAGCTATCATTCACTGGAAACCTACGGCAGTTCTTGACTTGAATGTGCCCTGGCGGTTGAGAGTATGTCATGCTCACTCAAATGTCTCGCTGATGGTGGCGCGTGTGTCGGACCATTTAGTTTCCTTGAAAATGGTTGAGCTGAATGGTGCTGATCCTTGCGTCGTGTGCGTGAACGGGCGCTGTCAGTTGTGACTGGTCTTCTCTTAGTCGCCATGTTTTATTTGAATTAATTATTTTGTTTTTGAGTTGTATTTTGTTTTGGTTTTGCTATGGACACTTAACGTGCACATCTTGCTACATTGTTCTCACATAATATACCATCTCAACATGAATGATGTAACCAAGATTTTGTAACAATATTTTGATTTAAAAGAGTGTCCATGGAGTTTCTTGCCCGTTCTTCTCCATAGAGATCTACACTAGGGAATGGGCAACTACAGTACTTTCACAGTTTTTATGTCTTGTGACTGGGACTGTAGCTACATTTAATTTTCATCTTTGTTTCGACAATTCAAAAGTGCCTGTTATTGGCCTACTTGAAATAAATGCTTTGATTTTGATTTTGATTTGCATGCCCATGTGACGGCAGAGCATGGAGAACTAACTTCTATGACAACATCTATAACCAATTTGTAAAACCATGTTTGCAAAGAAATAAATGATTTGATTTGATTTAAAAAAACCCGCATCAAAATCCGTTGCGTAGTTTTAAAGATCTAAGCACACATAGGGACAGACAGACGCGGCGGGAGACTTTGTTTTATAATAGAATGATCAAAGTAACTTACCTGTTAGTGAACTTCGATCACATTACTAATTAATTCTTTCTTCTTTATTCTTCAATGACATGTAGATTTTTGACCAAGTATAGGCGCTCGTCCTATCGCTTAGGTCTTTGCACTCACTTGTTTGAGTAATTCAACTTTTATTTTGCAATTACATCTTTGATGTAAACTTGTAAATTTATGTGTTGTACCGAATGTAGAATTAATGTTGTATTTTATTCTCTTTTACGCGGAGAAAAAATAAAAAACAAGAGTAAATCGAAAATGGCGAATTTGCGCACATACCTTCTGACGAAGAATCAAGTAATTCCATCAGTTTTCATCTTAATTTCTCTTTATCTTTTCCCATTATTACTAATGCACAAGAAATATGTTGGTAAATCAAAACAATCCACAATTTATAGACAATAAAGTGATTTTAAATGGAGAAAAAACGCTGTTCGTTTAAACACGAAAGTCATAATGAAGAGACGTTTATCTGTCAGTGTTACCATAGCGGTTTTTTCTACCAAATTCTTTAAACGCGTGTTTGTTGATACGAATAGTACGAGAGAGTAGACTACACAATCATCTCAGACGAGGCGTTAACTGCGTATAATATGTAGTGATAATATTGTTTCGTAAAAATAGTTTTTACCGGGCATCTTGTTCACACTTAGCCGAAAGTGAAAAATTCCCTTTGGAAAAAATTAGTCCTCTTCCTTGCTTGGCATATTTCCTTTTCACTTTTGCAATTAAATCCCACGTCCCACGGTTTTTATTAAATGGAAGTCTTATGGACGCAAAGGCGCAACTCATTTTACAAATCTGGGAAGAAGAAAATAAAATAAACTAAGTAACATACATACTCGTATTATAAATGACGTGTTTCTCTATTACTTTAACTTACTTTTTCTTAACGCAGAAGAAGAAGAAGTTATTTTAAGCTGGAATGGCAGCATAATTTCAAGTAGATTTGAAATTGGTCCACTAAATTCAAAATTAGATAATTATGTTAGTTCTATTAGGGGTAATCATTTCGTACCTCCTGCGTTCCTAAAATAGCCGACAGCAGTCGTGCTGCCGCATTGTATCCGGATTGAGCTTTTGCGAAGTAGGTAAGCTTTGTGTCAAAGGGCGCGCAGTATGGCTAACATTTCTTTTTGATTGCAGAGCAGTGCTTGTTCTTCTTGTGATCAACTGCCCGATACTGCCAGATTGTTCAGTTGCGCTCCCCAATCCTGGTTTGACGCATCTGTTGTCAGGAAGTTTACTGGCGGAGGGTAATGTAGAGGTGTCGATGACTGACAATACTGAGTCCACCATCCCAATTCCTTTTGAACATTTTGTGGTAATGGGTAGGATGTCGCTAAAGGGTCTGGTAGAGAGTTCATGAACATTTATTGCCGGTGATTGAGCCGGCCTCGAGGAACAACATAACTGGCAAAGTTCAGGAGTCTTATAATTCTGTGTAGTTCCTTTAGAGTTACTACTCCTTGATCGAGAACTTGACACCTTTTTCGATTAATGAAGAAGTTTTTTCTTTTGTTAGGGATTTTAAATTGTCCCAGGGACCCCACAATATTCTTTAATATGTTATAGTTTTTTGCGAACAAAGAACAGATTTCTCGAAAACTTGCCAACCAAGATTTTGTAATGTATCTAATGTGAACTTGACATGATTTCGTAGATCGTGTACATTTTGATTTACTACTAAATAGTCGTCTAGATAGACAATGATACGATTGTTCCATCGTTCTCTCGTTTTATGCAATTAGGTTGAATATGGGACGGGTTGATCCGTCGGGATTTGGTATCAAAAATAGAGGGAAATAAACTCGGTGAGGGTGATGGAACAACTTTTAGGAGTTTTGTGGATAAATGGTATGCGATACCCTGGAATTAATTTAATAACAATTTCTGGTGCCCCCATTTCCTTCCATTTCGAGTGGTAGTATGCTAACGATTCGAGTCATTGCTTGTATTGTTTTTGTTTCGCAAGAGAGCTTTTTGGAGGGTTTGGACGTGCTCGATTTCAGTTACTTCCACAAACGGGACACGTGCCTTAGTTTTGAAATGAAATCTACACCCAGAAAAAAATATTGTTGGCACCAACCATAAAACTTTAACAGGGGAGAGCCCACCATAGTGTATAGTTCCTGCGTCATTGTTTTTATTGTCAAGAAATAAGTTGTCAGTACAACAATATTTCTTCAACAAGTACGAGTATATGTATTGATACTACAACAATGTTTCTATTGTCAAGTTAATCTCATTACAACAATAATGTGTATTGGTACTACAACAATGTTTATATAAAGGGTGTAAAACACCACTTCACGAAACCGAAAGGCACTTGATCTACCCATCATTGCGATCATTTTTTTGTTCTACACCATACCTGGGAACCTTCTAGTTACAACGTATTTTTTTAGATACAAGTTTTACTGGGAGATTTTTGTTATGGGATCAACTGTATATTAGTATGGATTTCGGAACATTCGTTGTCTTCAAGCCATCTTCCATCAAAAACCAGTGTTAATGCATTCCACTGTTCTAAAATTCTTTGAACTACAGCACTTAGTGATAACCGTCTAGTTTGAGCCGGTTTCAAAATTTTGTGTATATCTGTTTCTGTGAATACTTGAAACTCTTTTAATAGCGATTGTCTTTTGCTACTGGTCGCAAAATAATTGTAAATATCACGTGTTAGCTTTTCACATTCAGCTGGTAACTGTTTGCATGCGTCACTCGCACAAAGATGCAGGGAATGACAAACACATATAAAAACGATAATTCCGGGACATTTTGCTCTAAATCGACTCGAAATAGAGTTGTGACACCCCATTATAGTATTACACCTGTCTGAACCAAATCCTATAATATTTTCTATAGGAATAGAATTTTCCTCGAAGTATTTTATTACTTCTTCGAAAAGATGTTGCGCTGTGGCGATAGCTACCGGAGCAGAGTTTTCCTCGCCATGTAATGCGAATTAGGTCCCAAAATCTGCTAACAATTTGACCTTTTAGTACACAGTAATATCTGACCACAACACACATAGTTTTTACTGCTCCGATATCAGTGCTTTCATCAATCATGACAGAGAATTTTTGCTCCTTTAGATCTGCACACAAATCTTGTTTTTCCGATTCTCCTAGAATATTGTTTATTATTGCTTGACATTTTGTTCTCTTCGTTTTCATATTTTTTGCAATCTGAGAGTCAGGAAACATAGTGGGCAATAAATCAACTAAGTGGTCCATCACCCTCATGGAAATTTTATGCTCTGCCATAAAAGCGGCCAACTTTATCTCAGATGCTTTCAATTTATCAGCATCGGACGGCTTCACCTGTTCAAATGCAGTAGCAATCGAAGATTGAGCTGGCGTTGCTGTAGTTCTTCTTACATGCTTAGCACCTTCACCATGTCTTTTTATCACTACTCTGTCAGCTATCAATTTTTCATCACACAGAACACAAACTGCACGATACGGGTCTTTTGTGTCACGTTTCAGCTAAGTTTTGAAACTATTGTCTTTTAACCACTCGTCTCTGAAGTTTTGTTTATAATATATCTTTTTTGCTTTTTTTGGAGTTGATGGTCCGCTTTGATCACTATCATCAGATGAATTAGGCATTTTAAATTCTCAAGTCCTCAAACAAAATAACCACTTGCACCAGTTTCACAGAAAGACTTGAAAGAGCCAAATAAAACGTTATGCATTGCATACGAAACCAATTTACAATCATACTAATTTAAGTTAGTCCCAATAGGCTTTAAAACTAAATTAAAACACGGTTGATACTGAAGTGTGTATGGAGGGAACGACGAATGAAACGGCGATCCGGATTATATTTTTGTATTATTAATTCTCTCAACACTTCTAACAGTTATAATGCGCCAATTAAGTCCAGATGACAGAGGACAATTTACTGAATAATATCAAAAAGCTAAGGAGATGATATCGGTCCGATTAGCAAGATCTAGGTCTCGATACAAGTCTAGATTTAGCGGTAAGTTCGAGCGTGTACTGATCAGGCGGCCTAAACGAGTACTGACTGAATGATTTTTTTTTTTTTTTTTTTGGATAGGGCATCTCGCAGTTCAGTCTCCTGACTGAATGACAATGCTCTATTGCTTTAATACAAGTCATGTGTTCCGACGGAGGCCGAGCTTAGCCGAACGCGCCCGAAGTTGCGTTCGGAAAGGTAGTGATCAGTACATTACAATGTATCTTTATTTTTGTGCAGTGTAAATATTTATTAGTATTGTTAAATTTGAAAATAGATATTATGTGTGATATAAATATAGCAATTAAATAAATGTGTAGAAATATTTCTGTTAATAAATGTTAGTTTTATTTCCAAAGACAATTATCGCGTTTTGTGTTTTCAATATCTATGATTTGATGTTTGTTCATATTTGACAGTTATGTGCAACGGGAACATAACAAATACTGTTTGTGTATGGTGAAGTGTTTACAATTTCGATCTAATGTTAATTATTAGATAATTATAGTATTAGTAATGTCGGTGCAGAGGTGACCGCTACAACACAATTGCTCTCCATACACTGTAATTTTAGTATTACAGTAGACAGTAGATCGTGTGAAAATACAGTAAATCTGCTGTAATTACAGTGTATCTGGCAACGCTGGCCCACACTAACCTATTGAACACTGCGCGTCGGCCCGTCGCCCGTTATAAAAAAACGGGCCGTTATCCGTTGTCGTTAGCAAGAGCCCTTTTTTTTATGATGGGAAATCATCAAATGACTTCTCCCACTCTGGGCGGAGCGGGAGGGAGTGTCAGACTCTTACTGACTAAAACCCATCCATGTTCCTTCCTCGCCCTTTATGTTCCGGGGCCGCGGTATCTCTTTCGAACAGTCCCGCAACCCCGGCAGGCTTCGGCCCTTGCGGGCCCCTCTCTTCTGCTGACATCTCTTAGAGGCGCGCGTGGAACACGAACGCGCCGTCGATACGGCCTGTCGTCATTAGACGGACGGACGGCTAGCTAGCCCATAGCTAACCGTCCACAGGCCCGCATCTACGGTGGCCGGTAGCAACCACGTGGCCCCCGACGCCCAGTGCGTCTCCCGCGGCGGCCGGGAAGAGGGGCTCTCTCCCTCTCTCGTTCCGCCACCTCCTTCGCTAGCATGACTGCTTCGCAGAAGGAGGTGACGGCTTCCCATTCCGTCTTGCTCCGGACCATGGATTGAACCAGGGCCGGACGCGAGAGGTCGCCGCCGCCGATCGCCGGGGCAGACCTCCACCGTGTGCTCCACCGTGTCCTCCGGTCGATCCTCGCAGTGGAGACACCCGGGCGTTTCCTCCCGCCCGATTCGGTGCAGGTACCTCCTGAAACATCCGTGTCCGGTGAGGACCTGCGTCAGGCGGAAGGTGAGGACGCCGTGGCGCCTCTCTAGCCACTCCTCAAAGAGGAGACTTACCGCCACTATCGTGGCGTGCCCTACGCGGGGTTGCGACAGTCGCTCTCTCCATGTCGCCATGAGATCGCGGCGGAGGTCAGTCCGCTGAGCGGCAATTTGCCGCGGCAGCGGAGTTTCCCCCCGGCGTAGTACCTCCGCGCGCCATTCGTGTAGGCGCGCGAGGACTATCGCCTCCAGATCCCATGGCGGCAATCCGGCAAGCAGGCCCGCCGCCTCGCGGGAGATCGTGCGGTACCCACGGACCATCCTTACGGCCACCACTTTTTGGGGCGCGTTCAGATAATGAGCGGCACGCCGCTTCAAGGAACGCGCCCACACTGGGGCCCCGTAGAGGGCCATGGACCGCACGACCCCCGCATAGAGCCTGCGGCAGGAGGCGTTTGGCCCCCCAAGGTTGGGCAGGAGCCGCCTGAAGGCAGCCCCGGTCCGTTCCAGCCTGGGGGCCAAACGTCGGAAATGCTCCACGAAGTTCCACCGGCTGTCGAGGACGACTCCTAGGTACTTCAACGTCGACTCGACGCCGATGGATACGTCCTACCGTCAGTGTGGATCCCGACGGTGGCGCGTTCCGAGGCCCATGAAAGCACATGGCCTCGGACTTGTGCAATGCCACCTCGAGACCCAGTTGCCGGATCCTCTCAACGACTATCGCAACCCCGCATGTCATCACTTCGGCCGCCGCCTCGTGCGACCTCCCCTGTGCCAGCACCAGGGTGTCGTCTGCGTAGCAAACGACGCTGACACCACTAGGGAGGTCGGAGCGCAGCACCCAGTCATAACCGATGTTCCACAGGGGCGGTCCCAGAACCGATCCCTGTGGGACACCGCACGACATCTCTCGCCGGTTCCGGTCTCCGCAGCAACTGGCGTAGATGACGGCCCTTTCCGTCAGGTAGTCCCCGACCACACGACGGAGGTAGGTCGGCACCCGGTGATACCGGAGTGCCTCCCTGATGCAGCTCCAGAGCAGGGAGTTGAAGGCGTTGGCGATGTCGAGAGACACCGCCAAGACAACCCCGCCCCGGGATATCGCATCCCCCGTCGTTAGGGCTCTCACGCGCATGATTGCGTCCACAGTAGAGCGCCCCTTGCGGAAACCAAACTGGTTCTCCGCAAGATTCGGCCCCATCCCCTCAAGGTTAACAAGAACCCTGAGGTGAGCTTCTCTAAATTGTCTGCTTTTTTTAGTAGAAATCTCCCCCAAGTCAGAGAAGACAATAACTGGCGTACATTTTTGCAGCCATCTGTTCCAATATTTGGACAATTCTAATTTTCCAACTCTTTGTCTAATAGTGAATTCCAGTCCTGTACAAAATACATAAACAATCTCATTATCTCCTTTAGGTCTAGCTCCTATAGCCCTTTAGCCACTTCTGAGAAAAGGTGTCCTGACAGACATAGAAACAAAAAAATTATCCATGACCAGTTGTTGGTTTATCTGTGAAAAGGTCACCGACAGACAGTCAACGAAGAGTAGGTAGTAGTAGGTAGGTAGGACAGGACAACGTCTGTCGGGTCGGCTAGTACCTAATAATTATTGAACCACCAAAAACATTTCCTGTTATTTGCATGACAACGTTGTGAAAACGACAAAATTACTTTGTTACGATCAATTCATTTTATTCAAATTTCAAGGTAGGTAGTTATGTACCTACTTTATTTCATCATCATCATAGCCTGGAATCACCTACTGCTGGGTATAGGCCTCCCCTTTTTTCTCCAACACTCCCAGTTCTGTGCTTCCCTTATCCACGTGTTTCCCGCGACATTGACGAAGTCGTCGACCCAACGAGCTTTAGGACGGCTCTGGTTTCTATAGCCTAGCCTTGGCCACCACTCGGTCAAAGACTATTTATTATACTTTGGGTGATTCGAACCACTAAAATTCATCTATGATAAAAAGCTGTTAAGTAAGCAAACAACATGAAAATTTACCAACGAAACTGTATTTTAAATGGCCCAAACCGGCAGAATCGAGAAATTCTTCCATTTTTCATATAACGTTGAACTGAACTTGTTAGTGTTACTGCCGCACTGCCCATGCGCACGTTCTCAACAAAAATGGCCGCCCACGCACTGTAGGGTTACCAGATGACAGGAATTTTCCTGACATGTCCGGAATTTCAGCTGTCTGTCATGGAAACAGGGAAAGTTATAAACTTTCAGGAATTAAAAAAAAGAGAAAAATATAAGAAATTAAATTTTAATCAAAGAATGAAATCTTTAACAACCAATTAATTAATTACGAAGTATTCATCGAATCCTCATATTTTTGATTGCTGGATATAGATTTCAGCAACTGCTGATCTTTCATAACAATTTATGAAACTCTTCACATGATGTGTTCTTCAAATTGAACTGGATCTTTCATAACAATTTATGAAACTCTTCACATGATGTGTTCTTCAAATTGAACTGTGTTAACAGTAGAGCCTTATTAGAAGCTATGGACAGTCTATTTCTCTCCTTTGTCCACTGCGCACCCATTAATGAAAACACTCTTTCGACGTTAGCATTTTGTGCTTGAATAGCAAACACAAAGCAGCAAATTTTGTTGAGGTCTTCCAATATTTTACAGCGGATTTGAAAATAATTTCCCATTGTTTAACAAGCCCCATTTCAATAAAGTCACTGCTTTGCTGCCTTAAAAAAGAATTTAATGCAGTAATTTCATCGAAAAGTTTAACGTCATTTATACATATTCCGTATCCATTCAAAAACTGCCAAGAAGAAACAACTTTCTCGTAGTCAATATCAATATTCTAGAGGCTGCAACCATTTCCCCAAATATTTAAGGCAAGTCATGTAGGCATTTTTCACGTCTGACATAAATACACACATCAAAAGTGTCTAGGGATCAACATATATTTTTGCAATAACTTTTCTCCTGATTGATATTAATTAAATTTTTCTTTAAGGATTCATCAAATAAAGTGTTTTCGTTTGTCACAGTAACGATAAACCAAGTCACCTTTGCATTAATAAAGAAATTTGCCATTTTCCTAATAAAGGGATTTTTGACATTTGAACCACTAACATTAAAGTTCGAAAAAAAGACTGAAATAACAGTTTTCTTTAAAATTTTATTGGGTAACTTAAACAATTAATAATCCGTGTTTCTACCGCGAACACTAACAACACAAGAACATCGGTTTGGCATACTCAAAATGAGTTCATCCAAATCACGCTGTGGAATGGCCGCCCATGTTCGTTGCAACAACAAAAAGAGGTCTTCTTGCGACTGGATACCCTCCATATTCGGCAGAGCTCTTCTCTGTAGCATATCCCATGCATGCTCAATCGGGTTCAAGTCTGGCGACTGTGCTGGATATTTATTTTGTTTTGCTATCAATGTCTCTGAGTATATAACCTCAAATCGAAAAACTCGAAAGCGCGGGAAACTTGCTTAACAGTAACTACACTTAACAGTGTTGATTAACTGTATTACCGGTTGCTCCAGCTCCTTAAGTTCCCGCTCAAATTGGGATATGTCTGATGGCCATGTCTGATTTTTTATAAAGTTATGTTTATGAAAAATCAGACGTCGCGCCATTTGTAGTGTAGTACACGTCCAAAAAAATGTTATCTCTGAAAATTATGGAACCACATTGCATCCCATCACATTTGGGAAGTTTTTAAAACAAAATGCCTTCAAGAATATTATTAACGGCAGTGTCAAGAAAATCGGGCGTAACAAAATAAGCATTTCTTTTTTGATTTCCTGGACGCGAATTCATTTATGAATAATTTTTCAAAGAGATATACTTAAACCCACCATCTAAAGATGAGGACAAATTTCTCCCTTTGTTATGTCAAAATATCTGTATTTTTTCTCTTCCACTAGTCGCCATGCTATAGGCGGGGGTTGAGTATCCACGTCTAATGTCAAAAAGTGACAAAATTCTCTTTCCCCTTGTTGCCGTGCTTTGGCAGGTGGATTAAATAATTTTGTCCCTTGTCAGTGGAAATAACCGGTGGACAAAAGTTTTATCCCCGGCCCATGATCTTGCTTTCAACGTTTCAGAGGTCGAATTTAATATTCCTAGAATATCCATAACAGAGTTATTTTCTCGTTCTATTTTTTAGATTTGTGACTGAAAGACTAAGAGAACAAATAAATAACTTACGCCGAGTTAAGAAAGCTTTTATTGTTGTCGGCACTTGCGGAGTTGTCGAAAAGTATTGTTTTAGAGGCAGATACATTTTCAATGGCAGGAAAAGGCTCAGCCACCTAGTTTTACTGTGATACAGCAACTTTTGGTAATTTATATCAATGTATTCACAAAGTGATTTTAAGTTTTCAGTGCGCACAGTATATACTGAGAAGAAATTAAAGAGCTTCATCACCAGCGATTCGATATCTATTTTTTTTAGTACATCAGTACCATGTTGCATACAATTTGTTGGGCAAAATATGTTTTACTTTGAGATGATGAAGACTGGAAAATAGTATCTATTTTGCGGTTTTTATTAAACACCAACAATTGATTCTGGTGTTATTTGCTTTTAATGTGTGTGTCGATATCGAACGCACCTTTGTACTTTATGGAAATGTAACAATCACTCACTGTACAGAAAACTTCAGACGGCTCTCGTCCTTGTGTCATTTAAAGGATATCGTTCACGTTAAATGTCTGTAAATGTACATTGACGTTTACTACTCGAAGCCATTATAGAAATCTCAATGACTGCCTTTTCGTTGTAAAATAAATCTTGCCACACAAATACGCACAACACTAGTAAACTTAGCACCGTTTGCAAGAGTACTGAACTACTAATTGACCCGCTCAGCCGCGCGGTCGGACCCCCTCATCCCGCCACAAGGCATCTAACACTCATACCCAGACTCCCACGCGCCGCGCGCGAGTTTGTAAAATAAATAATTTTCTGCCAAAATGTCAGGAAAAATGTTATTTAAACAGGGGTTTTTTCAGGAAAACTTATTTTTCTGATCTGGTTACCCCTTCGGTGCTACGCCACACAGTATTTCTACCAAATATGTATCTTATAGTTGACTTCACATAGACCTACAAAAAAGTCAACCATAATCGAATATTCTCACATATCTTATATTAAAGATTGAACTGTCTATTTTGAAAACATAAAAGGTTTGTCTGCATCCTGTTGCATCTTTAGTTGCAATATAGCTATAGTTGCAATATTATATATTGTCATATGATTTATGCCAAGATTTCTTGGAACAAAATCTTGATGCAATATTTCTCTTGCTATGTTCATAAGACCTAACGTACTCCTTGGGACTTGCAATAGAGACGAAATACGCTCATTACTGTCACCTGTCTGCAATTTCATTAAGTATGCAGCTAGTGCAAAAGAACCCCTATGTCTATTTGATAGTCTAGGAATTTCTAAAAGCATTTGCTGAAACTGTTCCTTTGAAAAGCCCAAGTAATAGTGAACAATGTGCTCTGGCATATATTATCAAAATCTAAATGCATATTATCTTTTATTAAAGAAATTAATTCTTCCATATGCTCTGCACTGAATGTTCTGATAGGATTATAAATTGATTCTAAAAGTAAATCCCATGAATTGCTTCTCAAGTGATACGAACATATTCTACAATCTACAGGCACATAATAATATTGTAGTCGCAAAGTAAACTTACGCGCAATGACGACGGTACTAAAAGTCGTTCGGACTGGTTACATCCAGGAAAGAAACACTGGCGTTGTGTGTCAGGAGCTCTAATATAATTAGACAACTGCATGCTATTAGAAGTATTTTGTACTTCAGTTTGCATTCTAGAAGAGTCTGTGTCCAATGACGGAAGACTTGGTACTGATGACTCCCGTTCTGAAGTCAAGCGTGAAGCTGCTCTCTCGGTCCTACGCCAACAAGTATGACACAGACAGGCTGATCTTGGCAACTGTAGAAAAACAAAAAAAACTGATATAATGTTAACCTTTTAACATCTCAGAGCAATCTTACTGCATTCAATAGAATTCAAACAATAGTATAGTTTGTTATCTTAACCTGTTGTGGTGCAATTTGATCTGCAATCACATTCCTTATTTGTTCAACCCGTGGTGTATCAATGTTCAGCGAATGTGACCTTTGCCTTAAAAGAGAGGTGCGACAGCTAATACAGACATGAATGTGGCCAACAATAGGGTCTGTTGAGTGTTGACTTGTTGGCTGCCTGATTTCATTCCATGCTTTGGTCCAACATGCATGGCACACCAAACTATCACTTGTAACTGGCTGGAAAAGAAAAAAACAATATTATGTATTTGTTTGCATGCATGCATGAATAGGTATCTTATTTTGAGCTCACATAACTCGAAATAAAATAGTCCTCATATTTGCATTTTCTTATTACAGTTGTAAAACTTATTATAGTTACCTGTTGATGTCCAACCCATCTTTGTATGAGAGATCGAACTTCGACGATTTCCAAAGGGTGTCTTCGCATTCTTGATATGTTTAAATTACAATTAACACAGCGTACATATCCACTTGCAACAGTTCGCAGCGAAGAACTCGATCTAGGTTGAATGCCGGGGTCTTCGATAGGTACTGACATCAAATCCAAGTTATCGCGGGGGTTGTCATTATCAGCAAGATCGGAATCCATATTCAAGCCGTGGTCGCAGGTATAGGAGAATCGCCAGATCAGTATTCATCGTCAAAATACACGCAGCGAATCACTATGATGCAAATGCAAACAAAGTAATGAAATGACATTTCTAATATTGTCAACTGACAAGTTTCAGTGTTGCCATTGTACAAACAAAGTATCGATCGATGCATTATGTAGATCATTTTAAATCATTACATATATTTTGTAAGTTGATTACAAATATAGATGTATTAACATAAAATGCATTGGGACTTCTATAAACAAAAGGACGAATAAATAAAGTACAAATATGTGTAAATGTCAAATCAATGTTTTGCAACAAATCTTTATTTTTTCCCGGATATTAAAATGGTAACTTAGCAAATGTCTGTTTATTTCGTTGTATCTTTACAATATTTATTTTTTATTAAAAAATGTTACTAACTTGTATCGCGTCGTGAATAGAAGAGTTAATTACGTAAAATTTTCATTTTTTTTTACTAAATTAAATTTCTTGGGCATCGCAAGGCCTAAAATCGGCATTCCCCTTTAATGACATCATCATAGCAACTAATTATCTCCACTTAAATTCTTCGATCTGTCTTCCAAACATAAAATAAAATTAAAAAGCAATGCCAAAACATTCTATATAGGGCGCGGGGTATCGGATTCGGTGAGTCGCCGTGCACGATTTACGAAGTGTTACATATTCGAACAATAAAATCTTATATTAATTACTTACTTGCAATTACACAATTATGCATTTTACACGCAATTTCTTATTCATAAGACGTAAAATTAATAATATTATATGAATTTAAGAGCATCACTAGACGTTATGTACCAGTTAATAGCGCCGGAGGCTTGGTTTTCACGATAGTATATTATTGCTTTTATTTTTTGCTAACACTATGTAGTCTCTTTTAATGCACTAAATCACTAAACCGTATGCGGCACTTTAATTTTTGGAAATTTCTGTTTTTTTTCTTACACGGGTATATCCGCCACATCATCACGGGGAGCGTGTTTCTTGAAATACACTGAGGTCTGCCTGCGACGTAAGGACCTGCGGTTCATCTGCCTCTCCATCCATTTGACATGCATCTTCTTGTTAGAATAACAGATAGCATAGCATGCCGCTGCCAGTAAGACAATTGTGATCAGGGTGAGGAGGATATTAGTCGTACTGACGCTGGAGTAGCCCAACTCGGTTGTCGCACCATTTTTCGCATTACCAGCAGCCGTCTGTGCGATGATCGTCTCTTCTTTCATTTGAGTAGTCCCCATGTTTTACGACACAAAACTATTTAATTTTGTATAAATTTTTCAACTGTCCAAATTTCACTCGCGATGTGACCTTGAATGGCAGGGTCGCCATGAAGTGTCGTGGTAAATAAAAGACATCCGCTCTGGATAATGTCTCGATTTATTCTCTCCGTTCACATAGATACAGCGTACATGATCTTAGTATATTGCTTACTTGGCTAATCCTAAATAAGGTATGGTTACACCCACACAATAATACTAATGATACTTACTAACATACACTACAGAGGTACTCGTCTTCTATTGATGGGTTTAAGCGGTAAGTCATGATTCTATTTTTTTAAATGCTGTAGCTACAATATCAACATTTTCTAACTTTGACTTTATTAAGGAATTCGATTTATGGATATTCGTTCTCTTATGATTTCTGTATTTATGTTCGGGGATCTCAATTTGGCATTTGTCACAATGAATATACTTTGGTAAACAATTTGGCTCATAAACATTCGTATCGTATTCATTTTCTGGGATATCAATTTGGCATTTATAATTATTAATATCTGAATTTGATGATGACCCATCACGGGGGTGTGTAATTGGAAAAAAAAAGACACAACATTTTTTATTTTATAGTTTAATTATTGGGATTAAATGTGATTACAAAATACTATCTTAGAATAAACTATATAATGATTATAATATATGTGGTCTAGCATAGATCTTATAATGTAAAACTATTTGCTAAGACTATTGATAAGAGCTTATAAAAACAGGAGCACATTTTTTAAACTCCTTCCTGGCGCTTGTTATGTAGGCGTTTAGGCGATGCCAGGACTCCGAATCTTCATCACATTTGTTTTTAATCGTGATTACTGAGTGCCGCCACCTATTTACTGGTTGGACCCGCTCTATTTCATCACATTTATATACTTTGAGTTCTATATAGAACTCACCTCTTTTTTGCTCGTTCATTTGTCGCGGAAATCCGTTCGCCAGTCTCCTCGTGATGTACGAATATATCGGTGGAGTCTTTTTGTCCACAACAACATCAATTTCATCGTCGTCGTCACTGTCGCTCCCAAACAACTCGTGAGCCGTTGACTTGGTGGGAGGGGTGATTGGGTGAATGGTTGGCTTACTTTTCTTACTCGTAGACGGCTGGGAGCTGCTCGCTGACGAAGGCTTGCGCTTTTTGTTCTCCTTTGGCTTGGTTTTCGCCAGTGCATACCTCTCGTCTGCCGATTCGTCCTCCAAAGGGAAAATATGGTCAGCGGTGTTCTTGGACCTGTTGTAAAAAAAACAATCAATTAGTACAGTAACATTTTTTTTTAAATTATGTAGACGACACTATCTATGTGCATGAATTTATTACTTGAATGAATGAATATTAAAAATTATGAATCAAAGGAACAGTTTTTATTTTCATAGATGAGAGACTCGCTAACTTATCTGAATTATTGAAGAGGTTAATGATATGCAAAGCCCGATGCTTGGTCCTCAGAAACGTTGCTATGCGGAGTTGACGATCGCACCTCGCGTAATAATTGCTGGCAGAACTCTTGTTGGGTTTGCTGCAAGGTATTGAGCACACTTGCGAGCGACTCAATGGAGGCTAATGGAGGTGGCGGCGGCCGCGCCGCCATCATTGTTCGACTTCGAGTGATCTTCAGACCGTGTTAGTGGCATTTTCGATACGATAGGACACACGCTACTCGTATAACACCGACGAAATACAACACAGGGTTCGATATAAGTCCCAGATGGTCACTTGTAGTGTTCGTTGCAACACACGACAAACTTTTCACTACGAGTTCTATACCTACACACGTTGGGCAGGCACTTATAGCGTTGGGTAGGCTATTGGGGTGGTCTGAAACACTGCATGTCTGGTTCATAAGCCGTTTATTGTATAAAAATAGTCACTGAACAGGAAACCAAGCTAATGCTAGCCGAACAATGGCGTCACACACTGAGCGTAAGCGCGGGGAAATAACGTGGCACCGCGCAGCGCGTCTCGTAGAGTACTAAAAATGGAAAGCGCGCTCTACCGCGCGTACCAGTCACGCCGTGCCGCGCACTCTATCGGCGGCCGGGGAAACAACTACCGGGTTCGGTAGTTGTTTCCCCGGCCGCCGATAGAGCGCTGTTGTTTTTAATTACGATTTTCGTGTTCCGTGATCGATTCCCGGCTTGTGAGTTGTTTCTAGTTGTGTGCTATTGTGCTAAGTGCTGGTATCGTAAGTTTATTAGTGTTTTTACGTCGGATATTATTGTCTGGTAATTAGTTCATTTCGTTTACTTTCGGTGAGTACATTTACTTTCTTTGGTGTGTGGGTACCTCGAAATAATTTTATCGTTTGGTAATTCTGTTACTTTTCTTACGTTTTAATAGTTTGTGTGAATTACATAATTTATAATATGTTGTCCATTAATGATGACCCGCCTGATCGTGGCAGAGATGCATTCCATACACCCGGGTCGCCGACGACCTCCGCTAATATCTCGACAAAACGTTTGTTTCGCGAAATGTCACCTGCGTACATCTCGCCCGAAGATAGGTCAAAACGGCTTCACACATCCAACTCAATTGAGAAGCCCTCGCCTATTTTAAACGTCAGTACTGCGAGCAGCGACCACTATTGCGATTTAGTGTCACAGGCTTCTGCATTTTTATCCAAAATTAACGACCTTGTTAATGATCAAGGGTTCCGCATTAATGTCGCAAATAAATCCGCTATCATGGACATGACTCAGCGCGTAACGGCCATCGTTTCTTTGTTAGCAATAAAATCATCCTCCAACGAAACTAAATTAGCCAATACGGAACGCGAATTACATAAAATTAAATTCAATTCCAATAATGTCAATACTTGTGATTGTAACAAATCTTCGTATGCGGATTCGTTGAAACTTCGTCTACCTAAAGTTGTGCCAGCGGTTGAGTCACGCGCCCCTCTCCCGTGCGTCGTCGCCTACCCTACTGCTGAGCGGTCAGCCGATTACTCGTCATCGTCCGCGACTAAACAAGCGCTTATGAAAGCGATTAAGCCTAGTGACGACGGATTTCAAATAGTAGGCGTTAAGAAAACCGTGAAATCGGGCGTTGTATTACGTGTCGCTAATGACAACCAAATTAAAAAATTGCAATCGGTCGATGCTATTAGGTCCGCCAGTCTAAGACTTGAAAAACCGAAAGGCCGAAGGCCCCGTATATTAGTTAAGGACGTCCCATCCTCAATGGAAGACAATGTTTTTCTGCACGCGTTATACCGTCAAAACATTAAAGATGAGTTGCCAATAAATGAGGATGATTTTATTAAGTCAACTAAAATTATTCGTCGGCGTTCCTTGGATAACGGTCGCAAGTGGATAGGTGTTGAAATCGAGTCCTCAGTACATAAACATCTGGTGTCCACCAAAGAAAAAATATTTATTGATTGGGCGACTTGCCGTTTCATCGATGATGTCGAGGTAGTTCGTTGTTTACATTGCCAACAGTTCGGTCACGTTAAGAAACATTGATAATAAATCACCTACCTGTGCTAACTGCTCCGAAGCGCATGAAACAAATAACTGCCCTCACAAGGATAACTTAAATTATATACCGACTTGCGTGGCGTGTAAACGTTTTAAAAAACCATTTGACCATCGTTGCGGGTCTCCAGAGTGTACCACATACAAACTTAAGCTCGAACAGTTAATCCTCAACACTAACTACTAAAATAATGGATAGTTTAAATATAGGACAATTAAATCGCCACCCTATGGTGGCGACCTCTGAATTAGACAAATTAATTATCGATTATAACTTAGACATTGTACTTGTTCAAGAAAAATACCAGAATGCACACTTACGTCACAAAGTAGTTCAGCTGGACAGCAAGGCACGAGCCGGAATTTATGTGACACGTTCTTCTAACTTTACAGTAACATCTTTGCGTAACCTCATGACGCCCCACTGTGCCGTTGCGGAAGTCTCATCAGCTTCTTTCAATGTTTACGTTGTGAGCTGTTACTTTCAATACTCAGATCCTGTTGCTCCTCATATACATAACCTCCGTCACGTCTTGCAGTCACTCGCGGGCTGTAAAGTTATCGTTGGCGCTGATGTTAACGCGTCATCGTCTCTGTGGTATGGCAAGGTTAGGTCAACGGATTCCGACCGACGTTGTGCTGTTGAAGATTTTATTGCTGAAATGAACCTATCGATTCATAATACCCCTGATGCACCACCTACTTTTTGCAGCCTAATGGGCGAATCTTGTATTGACGTCACACTTTCTAGTGCAGACGTTCGCTTGGATAGGTGGCGTGTCTTACCAGATGCGTCTTGTAGTGATCATCGCCTGATCGTGTACGAATTTATTCCGATGTCTACTCAAGGTCCGACTCATATCACTGGTAATTTTAGATATAAAAGTAAAGGCGCGAACTGGGCATTCTTTAGCTCGCTTTTTGCAAGTCACGTCAAAGACTTCACTCGTGATGGGCTGTCAGCTGAAGAAAGTGCTGAAATTATGTCAGACACCTTCACTTACTGTGCTGACATCGCTATTGGTCGCGCATCTATGACCAACCTCCGTAGATGTGATTGGTGGTGTGACTACTTAATTGAACAACGTAAAATCTATCGCCGAGCGCGTAGACATTTAAATAAGCTTAAAAAACAAAAAGTCACCGGAGACCCATTTACCATTGCTTTAAATGCGTTTAGAGTTGCCAGGTCCCGCTACAGAGCATCGATGGAAAAATCGAAGGGTAATTTACTGCGAAAAATTGTTGAAAAATTTGATAAAGAAGGTCCGTGGTCTCCTTTGTATCACGAGTTCAAGGCTAATCGATCGGTCGACCTAGCATTTATCCAGAACATTAAAGTAAATAATAAACACACCACCGGTATTGAGGAAACGACCGAAGTTCTATTAAATACTCTGATACCTGATGATTCGCCGGTAAATGACAATGACTACCATCAACAGATCAGAGCATGGGCTGGTGTGCCACCTGAATCACCAGCGTCAGACCTTCCATCCATTGACGAATTCACAAATGTTGTCAGGAAACTGCCTCTTAAAAAATCAGCAGGTGAAGATAAAATATCTAATCGGATGATAATAGAAGCGTGTAAAACAGCGGGCGACTGCATTCTATCTGTTTTCAACCGATGTATTGCGGAAGGCGTTTTTCCTCGCGTATGGCGTCGTGGCTTTATATGAATAATTCCAAAAAGTGGCGATAAGCCACCGGACGACCCTAAGTCGTATAGGCCCTTAACCCTACTACCTAATTTGGGAAAACTCCTGGAGCGCCTTATCGTGCCGCGTTTGCTACCGGACGGACCAAAGTTTCATAACAACCAATTCGGTTTCACCGTGGGTAAATCTACTGTTGACGCGGCACTTTCTGTTAGAAAAATTGTTAATAACTCTGAACATAAGTACGTGGTTGGAATCTTTCTAGATATTTCCGGGGCTTTTGATAACGCTTGGTGGTCGATGCTACTACTTAAAATGAAAAATCGTGGCTGCTACAAAAACATACATAATCTTGTTTATTCATTCTTTTTAAATGGTACCGCGCAACTAAAACTCGGACATCATTCTATGTCAAAGTCCCTTACCATGGGATGTCCACAGGGCTCGGTAATCTCTCCGTATGTATGGAATATAGGTTTTGATGATTTCCTCGCGATCACACTTCCACCCGGCTGTTCATTAACCGGTTACGCGGACGACGGCCTGTTGCTCATTCAGTCAAGTACCCGGGCTGGACTCGAGAATTTAGCTGACACTTGCCTACGATTAATATCTCAGTGGGGCGATCGGAACCGTCTGACCTTTGCACCGCATAAAACTTTTCAACTAATTTTAAAAGGTGATCTTAAATCGTGGCTGAGTATTCAATTTAATAACGTTCCCGTGAAAAGAAAGCAGTTCGTGTGCTACCTTGGTCTGGTCTTAGAGCGGAATTTTTCATTCGTAGATCACATAAAAAATGTCGGTGAAAAAGCTAAAAAGAACTTTTATTCCTTAACGAGGATATCCAAATCAACGTGGGGACTGTCATTTTTAACTTTAAAGACCATCTATGTGGCTACTTACTTGGGTTGTATGTGCTACGGGGCACCTGTTTGGGCCGATAGGGCCACCATAGGAGCGGTGCGACGTAAATTGCTTCAAAGTCAGCGTTTGGCGTTGATATTCTTATGCAAAGCGTATAGGACGGTTAGTACCGAAGCTTTGCCGGTGCTTGCGGGTGTACTTCCAGTCGATCTTGAGGTGCAGCGGCGGGCTGCAATGTACTATAACGCGCGTGAGACCACGGACGCAGACTTTTTAACCATACGTGATCGTGCTAGGATTTCTAGATTATTCAAACCACAGACCGACGTCTGGGAGGAACTTTTATCTGAATGGCAATGTAGGTGGGACAATTCCATCAAAGGCAGACACCTCCACCAGTTCTTTCCATCCGTTCGTGAGCGGCTGGACAGGACATGGCTGGAGGTTGATCACTGTGTTGCCCAATTTCTCACGGGTCATGGAAACTTCAAGAGTAAATTATTTTCCTTCAAACTTGTTGACTCGCCTTTTTGTCAATGTTCAACATCTGACTGCGAATATGAACAATCTGCACATCACATTTTGTGGGAGTGTAGTCTTTGGCAAAATGAACGCAATATTATGTTGGATAGTGTACAGGTTACATCCGGAGTTATTTACTATGCGGACCTTGTAGAAACTAGAGCAAATTTCCGTGCGTTCAAGCGTTTTTGCCATACCTATTATTGGAATCAAATATAACAGCTCTCAACTTAGGACCCATTAACGTTAATATTTATCCGTGGTGCTAGGCAACTGGGTCTATCGCAGTTGTGTGTTGTAGTTGTGGCACAAAGGGACGTTCCTTTGTGCCTATTGACCTTGTTTCGTTCTGTCTCCTGCTGATATGGAGGGAAGTGGAAATTACAGTTTTTTTCCTACTCCTCCGCTATACTTTCTGATTAATTTCGTTGCGGGATCCAAGACAGTTAAATTCATTCTCTGGGACTTCGTCGAGCTTCATTGTCTCGGCGCTTTTCTGGTGGTCGCCACTGTTGATTCTGGCTTTCAGGAGTTACAGTGGTTTGGGCGTGTGTGGCGGGCTTGTGTACTGTATCTGAATTTCATGATAAATACGTTATTTTTACGATAAGCTAGAGCACTGACCTTTTCTTCATTATTTTCCTGAAATAACACCACTCTTTGTTTATTGTCATATTATAACCTCCATCTGCAGCTGAACTTGCTGAAAATAGATTTATTTTTATAGCAGAGACATGTAGGACATTATTTAATGTTGAACTGATCCAGTTTTTGCAATTATATGCCTCTAACTGAATAATACCTGTACCTACAGCTTTTATGACTTTACCGTCACCAATTATGATTGGTCGAGGACATACTAACTCTTTGTATACTGTGAACATGCAAACACTGCTACACATGTGCTCTGAGGCTCCACTATCCATTATCCATAGACTGCTGTCTGACTCACTATAAAATGCTGATGACAACACGGATACAGGGAATGCATTACCTTGCTCGCTAGGCTTATTTTTATTTGTACTTTATTTTTACTATTTTTGAACCCTCAATCAACAGATTTGTGATTTGACTTTTTACAACAAACACAATTAATTACCTTACCTTTCCCTTTTTATGTGTCCTGTCTTGCCGCATTGGAAACACTTTCTGGTGGAACTTGATGCTAGTGCCGCTGACTCATTGTCTTGCATGCAGGTTGTGGCACGCTGTTCCTCGATAAGTAGTCTTGCAGTTAGCTCCTCCATCGTGCGCTTCTCTGCTGGCACCGACTCCCATCCTCCATACTTGGAGGGAAGAGATGACGTAATTTTGGTTATAGCCATGCTTGTACTGACTTCTGCTTTGACGTTTTTCAGCTTGCACAACATACTCTCGAATCTGCCTAAAAATTCCAAGACTGTTTCTTTTTCTTCAAATTTCATTGAGAAAAATTCCTGTTGGAGAATGTGAACCAACAATTCTCCCCGTTGCTCGAATACTGTGTGTAGCTTGTTCCAAATTTCCTTCGACGTTTAGCAGCTCACAATTTGTAGAAGTACTTTTTCAGAAATGCGTGTAACCAAAATACTTTGAGCTTTGGCGTCCTTGTTCGTCCATTTTTCGTATTCTTCTACATTTTCATCCGAAGGAGGCTTGAGTGTACCGTCCACAATGCTTAGAAGATCCGCCGTTCTTAAGATTATCTTGATTTTGTATGACCACGTGTTCCAGTTTTCGACGCCTTCCAGTAGTTGTTGCTGGCCGACAAAACCAACTGCTGGCATGTTTCCCAAGGGTTCCATTTTATTATTGCTATACCGCAATGCCTTATATTCGTGTCTTGTTGAGATTGGTATCTTTACCGGTCCGCCTGACGGCCCGACGCGATGTTTGCTCGCGTGGATTTTTCCACTCGTCGTCGTCGTTTTAGCTGCTGATACCGCAGCGACCCCAAAATAGATTCTTCTTGAAGATCTGACTCCTGTGAGCGGGATCTGGGCCCATAACCTTTTGCAAGATGAGGTTTAAAGACATCTATTCTGGGTTTTGTGTTGAAAATGAGACGCCATAAGATTGCAAGATGGACGACGATTTATTAACTCTTATTGGGAATACAATTTTGCATTGACAGTAGCGCCACGGCGCATGACGGCTAAAATGAAAACATTATTTGTTGTTGCGTTCACAAATAAATAAATCATCAATGGGTGCATTCATTTTAATACGGAGCATGCATTTTTCATACAAACGTAATACCAAAATAATTTGTAAATCAAACGTATTCTTAAGTGTATTTATTTTAATTGGATTACAGATTGGGTCCGATTGCGTTTCTTCGACGCACTTAAATAATGCCGATGATTAGACTTAAATTGGTCTAAAACTTGTACTAGTATTAATGCTATTGCGTTTGTTGATAAATTATGTCCACGACACTATTTATGTCCCATTCGGACTTAATTATGTCTAACGCATGCCTTTTGCTATTCCGTTTCTGTCCGTTTGACAGTTCGTCGGCGTTAAATGAACTTAAAGGTTTAGGAAGTGTTGTTCCTTATGTCCGCACTTATTTAGTCCGTACGTAAGCGAAGTTTCTTATGAAAATAGTGAAAAATGTTTCCTTAAGGCTGGGCTATCATTCAAAGAAGATACAATGAGGAACGGCAACGGTATGTAAATATAAATATAAACTTTGTTTTTCTTGTATACGGCACAAGCATAACATAACCTAATCCTATTGTTGCTTGTTATTTCTAAGATTTATCCTATCGATTATGTATACCTTTTAATGTTATCTACTCAGTACGTTATTTGTGAACTTACAGCGTTGGTTAGTTATGAGTATATTTATGAATTTCAAGGTGTATGTTATTTGGTTTTTGGTTTCTGTTATTGTACCCTCGCATTTATGTATGATACCACATTTGTGAATGTCTTGCGTGTTTTAAGTACACTTATGAGTTTTTTAGTGAATATTTATTTGTCTTTGGTTTATTTTGTTGTACCGTCAGATTATAAAAATGTCTAATGATAGTAAAATATCGATATATTATCAGAACTGCCGAGGAATCAGGACAAAGCTGAATACCTTATACTTAAATATTATGTCGCATGCATATGACGTCATTATTTTGACCGAGACCTGGTTGACGCTAGACATATCTGATAATGAATTTATTGATCAACGCTATTTGGTGTTTAGATGCGATCGTAATCGTTCACTCACCAACAAAAAGGATGGTGGCGGTGTCCTCATAGCCATATCTAAAGAACTAAATCCCTCTAGTATTTCATTTTTGCCCCCGTTAACCTTGCCCGAGCATGTGATAGTTAAAGTCCCCTCTAAAAACAATAAATATCATTTAATATGTGCTACTTACATACCCCCGAACACTATTGACGATAAATATTTAACTTTTCTTAATTCTCTGTCTGTGTTATGTGATGACTCTGCCGTAGAAAATATTATTTTAGCAGGTGACTTTAATTTACCCTCACTTACCTGGATAAAAAAGATGTCATATATGGAATTTGCCGCGAATAACAAACTGACAAATATAACTAGTTTTTTATCAAATTTCTGCGCGCAATTTCTTTTGAAACAATATAATTGTTTTTTCAACTCTAGCGGACGCATCTTAGACTTACTCTTTTGTAATACTCACGCAGTCTCATTCTCTACTGATGACCCCCTTTTACCCGTTGACGCCTACCACCCAGCCTTCTATGTACACATTTCTTTCTCTCACCACACACATATTCCAAAAGGTACTACAAATAACAAACTTAATTATCACAAAGCTAACTACAACAAAATAAATTCTGATATAAGTGACGTGGATTGGAATGCCTTACTGGATAACTTAACACCTAATGAATCTGTTTCTACATTTTATGAAAAACTTTATGCAATTATTAAATCACACACACCCGCATGTCGACCAAAAAATGTTAATTTCCCTAATTGGTTTTCCAAATCTCTCATACATACCTACAAAAAGAAGACTCAAGCCTGGGTTAGGTGGAAAAAGTATGAGAACTTACGTGACTATGAGGCATTCTCAAGTAATAGGAAAAAATTTAAAAATGTAGCTGACATGTGTTACACTAAATATATTAATTCAATTGAAGACAGTGTTGCTACCAATACTAAGGCATTTTGGACGTACGTTGAAAGCCGTAAAACTACAAATAAGATCCCATCCACGGTTCATTACAATTCAAATTTCATCCAATGATCCTATTACTACTTGCAACTTGTTTGCTACATTTTTCCAATCTGCATATGAGCCCTCAACTTTTGACTATAAGTCTTGGGAACCACCACCCAGTAGTCCAGTAGTGCTGACCACGATGTCTTCCTATGTAAACTGCAGCTGTCTCTTGATGAAATTCATAAAGAACTAAAATCACTTGACTCAACCAAGGGTCCCGGTCCTGATGGGATTCCTTCGATTTTTCTGAAAAATACTTGTGATACATTGTGCTATCCTCTACTTATATTATATAATAAATGTTTATCATGTGGTATTTTTCCTGATGTATGGAAACATGCAAATATTGTACCAGTTCATAAGAGCGGTTCCAAGCATGACGTAGGGACCTACCGACCTGTCTCTATACTACCTGCTTTTTCCAAGCTTTTTGAAAGACTGGTACATAATAAATTATATCCGGCTATTCGCAGTGTACTAATAAAAGAACAGCATGGCTTTGTTAAAGATAGATCTTGCATTAGCAATCTTCTCATTTTCACGTCTCAGCTATTTGATAGTCTTGATAATAGACAGCAAGTTGATGCGGTTTACACAGATTTTCAGAAGGCCTTCGATAAACTTGATCACACACTACTGCTTAATAAAATTGCATACAATGGAATCAGAGGGGATCTTTTAAGATGGTTTATATCCTATATAACTAACAGAACTCAAAAGGTAGTTGTTAATGGCTTTGAATCTGACTCTTTTCGGGTCAGCTCCGGTGTACCACAGGGTTCCATTTTAGGACCTTTATTATTCATTTTGTATATTAATGACATAAAAGACTGTTTTCTAAATTCAAAATTTCTTCTCTACGCGGACGATTTAAAGGTTTATAAAATAATTTCTGATACCGCCGATTGTATTAATTTCCAGCAGGATCTAGATCGTTTCTCTAACTACTGCTCTACCAATAAGCTTTACCTTAGTCTCCCTAAGTGTCATGTTATAACATTTACCAAAAAAAAAAAAAGCTATACAGTTCGACTATCGTCTTGCCAATACGCCAGTTAGTAAAGTAAGCTTTCTCCGTGATCTTGGTGTTCTGCTTGATTCGAAGCTCCATCTGGATGTTCACATAGAGAAAATTGTAAACAAGGCCTTCCAAATGTTTGGTTTTGTTATGAGATCGTCCAGGGATTTTCGCCGACCGTCTACTTTTTTGCATTTATATAAATCTATAATTAGGCCACAGTTAGAGTTTGCAGTACCTATTTGGAACCCTCTATACATAAAATATATTGATAGATTGGAGTTAGTGCAACGTAAATACCTTCGTGCTATGAATTTGAGATGTTATCGGAAAAAAATGTCATACCACTTACTTCTTGAAAAGTACAATCTTTTGACCTTAAAGTCTAGACGGAAACTTCTGGAAGTTATGACTCTTTACAATGTGTGTCGTAATCATTTTGACTGTCCGGACTTAGTAAGGAGTCTGTGTTACCTGGTTCCTCGAACAGTTCATGTACGTGAGATTCGCACTCGACGTCTATTTGCTACTAGCCTCTGTAAATCCAACGCTGGCTCGCGTTCACCACTACATCGTTTAGTTGAAACATACAACAATGAATTTCATTCAATCGACATTCTTTTTCTAACTAAAAATGCATTTAGAAAACAAATCCGAGCAACCCTAAAGGACCAGCAACTTACTAACGTATAATTAGATATAGGTATAATAACGTAATGTTAAATATGCACACAAATTATTATTATTATTTTTTTTTGTGTAAAATCAAGTACGTTTAAAAATCTTAATAATCGTTCCAGGAGAATGACCGTTGTATATGATTTATGTATTGTTTCTGTGTTGTAATTAGCTAGTTTTAAAAACTTTTAATTGTAATCTGTGGAGAACGATGTGGGTAGCATAATTGTTTTAGATTTGGTTAAAATATTTTTTTTTTTACGAATTCTTATTGTGCTACTGTTTGTTTTTCCTTAAATAAATAAAATAAAATAAAATAAAATAACCTAACTTTTTTCGTTTTAGGGCTGCGAGAAGGTTAGCGCATCGCCATATTCGGGACCATTCCAACCCTTTCGACGTGCCTGCACGGGTGTTAACAAAATTATACAGGCTGCCCAAAAGAACTGCGCATTTTTTAGTGGAGAGCCTTCACCAGAATTTAAATAGACAAAGGCAGCACGGAATTCCTGTCCATATCAAAGTTTTTGCTTCACTCCATTTCTTTGGACATGGCGGCTACCAAACAACGGTTGGGCAGGGGCAGTATTTACTCGTAGGTTTAAGTCAGCCATCTGTAAGCAAATGCTTACAAGAAGTTACTGATGCCATTGTAACTGTCTTACAGAATGGTATGGTGGTATTTCCAGAGACCGAAGAGGAGAGGGCAGAAAATATACAGAGGTTTTTACGAATAGCTGGGTTTCCTTCAGTCTTGGGTTTTGATAGACTGCAGTCAAATCTCCATTGTTCGCCCAAAAGACACGGCACTTGTACCAGCGAGATTATTTTTTAATCGCAAAGGCTTTTATAGCCTTAATTGCCAATTTATATTAAATGCAACAATGGAAATTATTCATTACAATGCCATTTTTCCCGGATCAACACATGATGCAGCAGTGTGGCAAGGGTCTATTTGGAGCCAATTATTGGAAACCAAATATCTTCATGGAGTTTCAGCTGGTGAATGGCTTTTAGGAGACTCTGGATACGCCCAACTGCCTTGGCTGATGACCCCATATGGTGATGCGGATGAAAACACACCTGAAGCTAGATAGAACTTAGCGCATTCAAAAACAAGGGTCCTCATTGAAAAATGTTTTGGAGTAATGAAGACAAGATTTCGATGCATTCACAAGCATCGGACCTTGCACTATGACCCAGTGAAGCCATCAAAAATTGATGCAATGGGATCAACAAGGGCGTTCGGCACCCAAAGCCCATTTTAATATTACTACACCAAATTAAGCATTGCGCTATCTAGTATTATACAGGGTGTTAGTGTGAACACCGTTATCCTTGAAACCAGGGGTTTGGTTTCATTAGTAGAACCTAAAACCAATGAGAAAAAGCAACCTTTTTTTTTTGAAGAAAATCCACTATTTTCTTCAAGATCATTTCACCCTAATGCACTCGGAAACGGCTGACCGCCGACCGGGAGATCAACGACCGCGCCGCAGCCCGCGCGCCCGCGCAGCGATCCAGTGAACGGTGAGTCACGACCTCAGTCGGCCAGCTGTCGCCAAAGCGAGTCCACGCCGTAAATTTAGTGGTATGTCTTACACAAGTGAACAGTGGACCGAAATGGTACGGCTTTACGCCATCGCCATCGCGGGTGATAAATAACCTGTACGAGGCTCGAAGGATGTATGCAGACATCAGATTCTCGAGTGCTCAACAACCTAAAATGTGTGAATTTTGAACAGTAGGTAAGTTAGTAGATATTCAATCTGACGACCCACTGACCTCTGCGTAAATTTAATCGGTGATTTTTAACTGTACGTTCATAAAATTGTGATGAACTTTTTAAATACGCCAAAATACCCACTCAGTAGTTTGGATTTCTTTTAATTTTCTTTGTTGTCACATCAAAGTTACATTTAGACTCGTCACGCAACACGTAAGGTAGGTATTTTGCCAGGAACAGTTGCATTTATCAGGTAATGTTACGAGAATTCTGTAAGTAGATAGATGCGTCGACGAGCGGGCAGCGATTACGTCACTCGTGCAGTCGGGCTAGCCATGATTTCGGGGACATCGTCGGATAAAAATTCAGATGAAATTCTTAAAAATTGTGGCCCTTCCCACCACAGCGTTGACTCGGTCAGGTCGTTTGGGTTCATACCTCGCGAAGCTAAGTCCGCTGGGTTATCAGGCGACCTGACATGATGCCATTGACTACTATTAGTGACATTTAAAATCTCAGTGGTACGGTTTGCTACAAAAGTAGTCCATGAATTAGGATGTTTACGTAACCAAGCCAGCACTATAGTGGAGTCAGTCCACGCGTAAATATGTCTTTGATCAATTGGTATACTAGTTTTAACATCAAATAACATCTTAGCCAAAAGTACTGCACCGCAGAGTTCTAAACGAGGAAGCGACACTTGTTTGACTGGAGCAACCTTTGATTTTGCAGCGATAAGGCGCATTGTGATAGCATTGTCGTCCAGAACTCTAAGGTAAACAACACTCGCATAAGCAGCACAAGAAGCATCACAAAACCCATGAATTTCCACATTCAATTCAGCAGGTATCAAGCTAAGCCACCGAGGAAGCTGTATAGTTTTCATGTGTTTTATGTTGTTATGAATAGTGCACCATTCAACTTGTAAGTTATCAGGTAAAACATCGTCCCAGTCCAGGCCAGCCAACCACAGTTTTTGCATGAAGATTTTTAGCACAATGACTACAGGTGCTAACCAACCAAGCGGGTCGAATGTTTTAGAGATAATGGACAACACTGTTCTTTTAGTGATAGTATCCACAAGCGGATCTATCGACATTTTCAATTCAAAATTATCATTCTGCGGATTCCAATTAATACCCAAAGCTTTAATAGCGCCGTGCATTTTTATGTTCACCACAGTTTGGTTACATTTATCGGCATTTTCAATCTGTGCCAATACCTAACAAAAATCCACCTCTTTGTAACAATTCAGTTATTTATTTTTGCAGACTAATGGTGTCATCTTCATTGGATGTCCCTGACATCAAGTCATCCATATAAAAATCTGTTTGTAGTAGCGGCGCTGCAATAGGAAACTCTGCCTTCTCATCATTAGACAGCTGATGCAACGTTCTAATTGCAAGGTAAGGTGCACAGGACGTTCCATAAGTAACGGTAAGTAACCTGTATTCTCTAACTGCTTCATCCGAATTTTCTCGCCACACGATTCGTTGGTAATCCGCATCATCAGGATGAATTAGTATCTGCCTATACATTTGTTGAATGTCAGCTACTAAACAAATTCTATGTGTTCTCCACCTTGTTACTAAATCCTTTATATCTTGTTGCAAGGGCGGACCAATCATCAGTTCATCATTCAAGGATGTTCCTGTTCCAGGTTTGGCGCTACCATCGAAGACTACGCGTAGCTTCGTGCTAGTGCTGGACTCCTTCAAGACGGCGTGATGAGGTAAGTAATATTTATTACTTGTGTTTCTTTCCTTTTCAGGTGACTTCCATGTGCGCTTGTGATTCATACTGCTTCAAAAATTTGCAGTATTCTTCTTTAAATTCCGGTTTGTGCTTAAATCTCTTCTCCATTTGAGTTAAACGATTAATTGCTAAACCTTTTGTGTCACCTAGGTGAGTCTCGTTCTTGAAAGGCAAGCGGAGTATGTAACGACCCTCGGCGTTCCGAGTGTGAGTTTCTGTATAATGCTGTTCGCACCGAGTTTCCAATTGTGTAAGTGGTTTTTTTACTTTGTGTGTGTTCCTCCAGTTCCCAGAATTTCCTGAGCAACTGGTCAGTCTCTAATTTAGTATGTGAGACAACAACATGATATGAACTTTGTGAGGTATCTTTGCAAGTTTGTCCTGAAATCAACCATCCAAGATGTGAATTAAGTGCAATCATTGCGTTGTGTCTATGTAAACCATCCAGCATTAATTGTGAGTGTACTTCTGCCCCCAACAAGATATCTATACTTCCTGGCTTGTGAAATTGTGGATCAGCAAGGTTGATGGTACTTAAAAGAGGCCAGGAATCCATTGATACTTCTTTTGCAGGCAACAATGAAATCAATCGTTTGAGTACAAACGCTTGTGTAGTAATAGTGTGTGTAGAATCATAAATCGAATGAAATTTAAGGTTCACCATCGACTTAATCGTTATTACTTTGTCGTTTAAAATACCAGTAATTTTACCATTCACCGCAATTCGCTCAAGATTTAGTAATTGCGCAGTTGTTTCAGTCACAAGTTATTATGCCTGAGAACCTGGATCAATTAAGGCTCTAAGTTGGTGAGTGGATCCATTTTTAGCAATAACAACAACACGAGCTGTTGCTAAAAAAACCTGTTGTATATTATTTATTTCAGCTTTCATGGTGACAGCCTCGCGTGTTTCTGGCTCACTCTGTTCTGTTGCTGTGCTCGTCTTGACTGGGTTTGTAATATGCAAGAGTGTGTGATGACGTCGACCACATTTCCTACAGCTTGTGCTTTGCTTGCATTGACTCACTGAATGACCCTGAACAAGACAGTTGAACACTGTTTTAGGCTTTCACGGTTTAAAACTAAACTTATATTGTCACTTACGGGATATCTTCCGTGATTAATTGTTGTTTTGAGACAGTTGAAGCAGATGCGATTCTTTTTGACAAAGTCATGGCGTTGTGAGACTTCCAAATTAGAAAATCCTTTGCAGTGGCAAATATAATGGGGTTGTGAACAAAAAGTGCAAGTGCTTTCAATTTCAGTGGCGAAAGATTTCACAGGAATGTATTTTGCTTGGGTTGAGGTAGGTTTCGCTGAATCTTTCTTTGTTGTATCCTTTCTAATACTGGTGATATTTTCCATAGCTCTAAATCGGCTTTCTAAAAGTGAGGCTAAAGTCTCAAATGTTGGTATGTCTCGTGATGAACCAAGGGACTGTTCCCAAAGTTTGTGAGTTTCAATGTCAATTTTAGAGACAACAATGTTAACTACTATAGCCTCCCACGTGTTGATTTTAAGACTTTCTAGCGAATTCAAGCATTCGCGTGTGGTGTCTACAATACCTTTCTTTTTTTCTTTGAGCGCATTCGTTGGTCATTTTGCGCTGAAAAAGAAGACGATTCAGGATGTTATTGACAATTATCTTCTTATTTTCATAACGATTCTCAAGTGTCTCCCAAGCCTTATCATAAGTAGCTTCGGTAAGTGTGAAGTGTTTTAATAGCTGCTCAGCCTCGCCCGTAATACTGGACTTCAAATAATGGTGTTTATCAATTTTTGATAGGTTATTATCATTGTGAACAAGACATGTGAAGACGTCACGAAAGCTGTACCATTCAGTGTAGTTACCGGAAAACTTAGGTATGTTAATCGGTGGTAACTTTGTCTTGTTTTTTACCCTTTCAAATGTTTCGTCATGACATGTCATTGTGGCTGAAGTTGTAGCTTGCTGTGACTCCTGATGAGATAGCTCAATCAAGCATTCTTTAATCGCAGTTTTAAAATCAAGATAAATTTCTTCGGTTTCATCAAAATTTGCAATAGGATCAAACTTTAATTTTTCGAGAACCTCAGTGGAAACATTCTTCAAAATCTCGTCGTGTTGTTTATTGTACGTTTCTCAATATTCAGTCAATGTGTCTAATCTTGTTTCTTAATAACCTCTGGCATAACGTGACTTTGAAGTTTTCTTTGTGTTGCTATACAACTTAGCAATCCGCTCACTCAACTGTTTTTGTGGCGCACACAATTGCGACATGTTTATAACTAAATCAAAACAGTTTTCTTCAAGAAATAGTTAAAGATACCAGTGTAAGTGTTCAATGTTTATAAAACAGAAGAATTGGCTAAGTCACTGTAGTTAAAGTTTTCAAATGTCCAAAACACAAAATCACAACAAAGTTTTTAAGATATTTTTTTCTAAGTTAAATTCACTAATCTCAATATTTCTAAGTTTTTTAACTGAATTTACTAAGTCCACACAACGTAATATTTCACTAAGTTCCTGATATAGAATGTTTACAGGCTTACCCAACAGAGTCCTAATACAGTCCAATCCAATGTCACAGCACTTATTCATTATCACTCACAACTTACTGTCACTTCACTTTATTTCGGATGCTGCTGGCTGCTCAACATCTGAGTTGTGATGTCGCGAATCAAGTGTCAATAACAATCAGTAGTATCAACTGTGTAAAAACCGAAAATATATTCTAAACGATATAAAGTCTTTGTTTTGCATTTCAAATAGTAACCGTCACTGATTGTCATTAACACTAAACAGCGATGTGTATCCCGTTTTTCACTTGGTAAATAACACTTGTTTGCTTTCTGTTTTGAGTTCCCGATATTTCGGCGCTGTTGCAAGCACTATGATCACGGAAAAACTAAATAGCTACGAGTATTACGGGTGGGTGTTTAGCAGCACACTAATCGATCTACCGTCTTTCTTGTTCATTTTTTTTTACCTTCGGTACCCGACACACGAAACTCATCACAAATATTTTTACCCGACTACGGCAAAGCCAAAAGGGAGGGTTATGATTTTGTTTTCAGCACTATTAAATAGATTAAGTATGTAGTTAGTGTCAGCATGTAATTTATTATTAGCTAGATTTTTCAAAACACTCATGCTGTCACTGACTACAACCCACTTGCTGTGACCTGAATTGCAATTTTTGATATGTTTCAAAGCACTTAAAATAACGATAGCTTCTGCTGTAAAAATACTGGCATTTTTATCAATTTTTCGACCAAGACCTATATTTGAGGTTGGCTCATAAATAGCGAACGACACTGCACTTTCATATTTAGAACCATCACTATATACAAATTTATGATCTGACCATTCTGACAAAACTGCATTAACTTCTTCTTTTGAGGATAGCTCCTTTTTATTTTTTAATAATTATATTTATGTTTGGAAATGCAATAAAAGCTCCTTGATAACAAGGCAGAATATGAGGTGATTGGTGTTTTTTTTTGGTGGTGTTTGGTTGTTAATTGAAATATTTTTATTTTTAATAAAATAGAAAAAGCTATGAATACGAGTATCTTGTAACATATAAAATGACTTAATACCTTTTTTTTTTTTTTTTTAGGATGGGAAATCATCAAATGACTTCTCCCACTCTGGGCGGAGCGGGAGGGAGTGTCAGACTCTTACTGACTAAAACACATCCATGTTCCTTCCTCGCCCTTTACGTTCCGGGGCCGCGGTATCTCTTTCGAACAGTCCCGCAACCCCGGCAGACGCAACCCCGGCAGATGACTTAATACCTAATCTAGGATTGAAATGCAACAAATTGGCCAAGAGGCTATTGTTAGAAACACTAAAAAGTTTGAATATAAATCTTTCTTTCAAATAATCAAACCGAATTCTAAGTGGTGGAATGTTACATTCAATCTGCATTGCATTTATAGGAGTACTTCTGAATGCCCCAGTTATAACACGTATACATGTGTTTTGCAGGATGTCTAAACTATGTACAATTTTAGTATCTGCAGCGAAACAGAAAAAACCATATTCAAAGTGACTACGAACTAAATATTTGTACAGTAATAGAAAAATTTTTGGGTCTGCACCCCAATATAGACCAGCCAAAGATTTCAGTATATTATAACCTTTATTTGCTTTACAAATTATATGTTTGATATAATTCTTCCAGGTTAAATTATACGAAAAAAGGACCCCTAAAAATTTGACTTCATGTGAATTGGACAATGCACTTTTGTTATAATGCACAAGAGGCATATTAGGACACTGTTTATACCAAACTCAACCACTTTGGACTTTGATGGATTGACATTAAGATCAAGGTAAAAGAAATATTTACCCAGATTTGACAAGGAATCGTTGACTATATGAGCAACCTGTGATAAATTAGTTCCTGAAGCATAAACAACTAAATCATCTGCAAATTGTAAATTTTTAACTTGAGACCCTAAAATTTAATTTAATATACGTATATACAATATAAATAATAAAGGAGACAATATACCTCCTTGACGAACTCCTTTTGAAGCAAATCTAGGACCATAAAGATGTTTATTAAATTTAGCAAATACTTTTCTATTGCTGTGGTAATTTCTGACCCATATTATAATTTTGCTAGGAATCCCTATTTATCTAAATTTACACTATTAAAAGCCCCAGCCACATCAAAGAAGACTCCAACCAAATTATTATTGGCCAATAAAGAGTTATGTATATCAAGCTGCAATTGACAGACACTTTCCCTAGCAGAACGATTTCTACGAAAACCAAATTGATTCGATGGCAGAATATGATTTTGTTCAACATAAAACTCTAAACGTTGCTTCAACAATTGCTCAAATAGTTTACCAACACAAGAAGTAAGTGCTACGGGTCGGTAAGAATTGGGACATAATTTGGGTTTTTCTGGTTTTATTACAAGGCAATCCACTTTCCAATCTTGAGGTATAATATTATTTTCCCATAGCAAATTCAGGACTTTAAGGAATGTTTTTAAACCAGAAATGCTAAGTTTTTTAAATAATATATATGGCATTCCATCAAGACCATCAGTAGTATCTCTTCGAGAGGTGATGGCACATATTAATTCACTGATTGTAAAAGGATTAAGTAGAAAGCTAAGACTGGAGTTAGTATTATTATTATACAAACATTTTGGAGCCTGTGACACAAAATCTGGAGTGTATTCCTTCAGAAAATCTATAACCCATGCACCGTTTTCATTATTATTAAAATTATAAGTTTTGTTATATTTACGCATGAATTTCCATATTATAGATATTGGTGTGCATCTGTTGATGGTTTCACATAGGGACATCCAACTTTTTTGGCGTTCATTTTTTATAACAAATTTTTTAAGTGCTCGAAGTCTTTTGAATTGAATATAAGTTTCTTCTGATAGATTATTTTTAAAATGTATGTAAGCTGTTTTGAAATTTAATACAGCCTCTGTACACTTTTGATTCCACCAAGGGAGGGAAGTTCTTCTAATCGTATTGGTGGGCTGGTATTTTTATTGACCTTACAATTTGGAATGGAATTAGCAGCAGCTGTACGTAAAATTGTACAAAACATATGATATGAATCAAGAGGACATATATTAACTGTTTTGAAATCAAATAATAATTCATCCACATTATTACTAAACATTTGCCAATCCACCATTTTGTAATTTGGATAGGTCGGCAAATGTTCAGTACTTGGACAATTTCTACAAGAATCATTGTTTTGACTATTACTAATCACTACTTTTATAATTGCAGGGATGTGGTAACTACTACCAAGAGGACTATCATGTACTTGCCATTCACAATTGAGTGCCAATGATGAAGAAACCAAAGACAAATCCAGTGCATTAGGACGCCATGTTAGAGAGCCAACTCAGCCAACAGTTGTTGCCTGACCATCATTAAGCAAAATTAAATTATTTTCTTCAATGACTTCTAAGACATTTCGACCACGTGGAGAGTCAGAACCACAACCCCAAGACGTGTGATGGGCATTAAAGTCTCCAGCAAATATAAAAGGACCAGGGATAGACTTAACCAAATTATCAAAATTTTCCTTATTGAAAGCTGGATTAGAATTTAAGGGACTATAAAAACTGACTATACACATCTCTTTATTATTAACTGTAATTTTTACACATATATTTTGTAAAGAATTGTCAAAATAAGTGTTAATTTTTTTTTAAATAATACTTTTATGAATTATTATGGCAACTCCGTTGTTTGTTACCACAATCATTCCTTTCAAAATTGTAATTTTTTATTTTAAAATTTTGGTCAGGTTTGAACCATGTTTTACTAATTATTGCAATGTGAATGTTGTTTGTGTAAAGGAAATTGGTAAATATATGTTTGTTGCTATTAAGACTTTGTGCATTCCATTGCATTCTGTTTAAATTTGATATATCCATTATGAAGATGAAGTAATTTTAGTACTTAAAGTTTTTTTTAAAACCTCTCTAATTGATGTTGTATTTATAGGAGCATCTTTATTACTAACTATTTTGGTAATTGTTTCTACTAAAATATTTATAAACTTTTCTGATTTCATTAAATTATTGATCTGTACATCTAAATTTTTTGTTGAAAGCATTAATATTAAAAAGATCTGAGTATGCGGCACTTCTTGACTTTATTTTGTTTTCTTCTGTTTTTTGTTTTTTTAAAGGACAGGATGAGGAGATAGCTATGTGGTCGCCCTTGCAGTTTGCGCATTTAGCATCCTTTGGGTCGACCTGACAATTCTTAAAACTATGATTCAATGTACAAATTGAGCAAACCTCGGTATTGCGACAAAATTTTGCGATATGTCCATAACGAAGGCACTTAAGACACTGTTTTACCGGTGGGATATATTTGCTTACCTCGTGGCGCCAAGAGTCTAAATATATATAGGGAGGAAGAATGGTGGAGGCGAAGGTAACTAACTGCAACTGCTTGTGTTGGAATAAGTTCAAAACCACCGAAACTCTTTACCCTGCGCATGAAGCGCCTGACCTGAACAACATTTTTGGAACTGCCAATCAATGAAAAGATTTCTTTATTGGACATGTCAACAGGGACTGAGGTGAGGACCCCAGTTACCTCTGTATCTGCGGCAGGAATGAATGCTTTTAATGCCAACTGATCTAATAATTTTTTGTTTTTAAGGAACATATTTGCGTTATTCGGCAAATCAAATGTAATGCCGACTTTGAACTTATTTATGGAGGGCAAATGCATTACTCCTGAAACGCCATGCTCACGTATTCCTTTGGACGGAGCCATACGGTCCCCGTCACTGAATGATTTATTTTCGTCAATATGATTTAGGAATACAACAAGCTCTTTAAGATTGGTATCTTCCGGGTATTTGCGTGTGTATCCTTTAACTTTATAAATTTTATATTTATCCTTTGGGTGCTTATCGGTGCTGTTTTCTCTAAAAGAAAAGCAAGTTACCGCCGATTCCGCCGAATCTGAATCGGTGGATAATACCTGCTCCTTCCTTTTTGTCTTCTTAACCGTTGTGATTACTATTTACACTAATGAACACTATTCACTAACTATTAATAAATATTTACAGAGATATTATGGCAAATTTACAAATTAAAAGGTTAGAATCGAACAAGCGCGCATTCCCTCTTTAACGTTTTCCCGCCTTTTTCTAATGTTATTTATTATTTGTGAAAAGAACACGACAGTTGACAGATTTGCGGTGTGGTGTTGCCATTTGCGGCGGCAAACGAACATAATTATGACCATTTCCATAGACGCAGAATTAAGTTCAAAGGAGACGGAAAATGGTGGGCCCAATTGTAATAAGTTGAGATATGGTCTAAAAAATTAGTCATATTTTTTTTATATTAAAATACCAAAATTCAGCTCAATTCTCAATCTGGAAGCGGAGAAAAATGAGAACGATAGTTTTCATAACATTACCGATTGAATTAATCGATTACAGAAATTATAAAAAGAAAAGCTTTGCACTAGGTAATTAACTCAAAGTATTTAAATGAACTTTAAATACTTGTTTACAATATAGTGTATTTAATTAATAAAGAAAATGACAATTAATAACTGAAAAATCTAAATGATTATCGATTTCGTATCGGTTAAAATCAATCATATTTATAATAACAGCCTTATATGTATTATCTGTGGCAGCACTGACAGCATTTACAGCGGACCGACACTGACACTTGTCAATTTTTGTGCTCAACTCGTTTCGTGTTTTCCGTTATGTTAAGTGCTTTCCCGGTTATTTTACAATTTCAACGACCACTGCGTTGTTTATTACGGATTCCGACCCTGCTTACCTTGTACGACACTTGCTTCCATACTGGACACACCGAAGATCGCTCACGCGTTTGACTTGGAATTGTTTTTCTTGGAATTATTATAAATATGGATCGCTGTGTGAATAATTGTGGGATCTACTATCACTGCAATACCCTAGGCCGACGACCCGCGGACGTGAAACAATTCCGTCAGTGATTCGGCAGTGGCTTTCAACAAACTCTGAAAGCAAGTATAACCTAGCTGGGCTAGGTACCAAGATCATATTGTTCCAAATGCACAATTTCTAGACGACATTTTAATAATGTAAAATGAATACCGTGTTCTACATTAAAATGTGCATTTTATTTATTCTGGACGCCTTTTCGATAAATCCATTTCTGTTATCTATTAATGGCTTCAAGTCATTCATCTTCAATCAAAATATGACATTTCAAACATTCTCCACTGAATAAAACATACATTAGTGCTTAAAGAACTTGATTAGTAATCAACTCTTGTGAAGAGACTTTAACATAACCTCACTTTTACCAAACCTCAAATAACTCGGCTCTCAGATTGTCAAAACTTACTGAATTTTCAGTGAAGGACTGATAAGTCTGAATCTATTGATTCATACCATTTTCATCTCCTTACATCCAGGGCCCAAGAATGTATGTAATCGTTTCCGTCTCCTTTAGTGACATGAACTTATTTTAACAGAAACGTAATAGCTTTTGGTTAAGGACATGGACATAATGACTAAAAATTTAGTCTGTCATTAATTAGATCCGGAGAGAAACGCAATCGGACCCAATATGTAGGTTCCCAAACACATATTTTGAATGTGTCTACATTGATTTAAACAAGAATTATGAGAAAAATAAATTTTCTATAGAAATTTTATACAGGGTGTAAACACCTCTTCACGAAGCCGAAAGGCACTTGTTCTCCCTATCATAGCGATATTTTTTTTGTTCTACACCATACCTGGGAACCTTCTAGTTACGGAGATGTTATGGAGATATAAGGGGTCAAAGTTACAACGTTTTGACAAGTTTTTTTTAAATACAAGTTTTTTTGTAAGATTTTGACTTTTAACACTTTCACGACCCCCGTACTATTCAATCCACCCATCAGTACAATGTTTTAAGTGCGTTACATTGAGTTCTACCAAGATTTATAACCTCAAAAACAAAAAGATGTTTCCCAGCAATAATTTTTGCTTAAAGTTACTTAGTTGGATGTACAGAATGCTTGGTTAACAGCTTCGTGATGAGGTGGTTTACACTCTGTATTCCTCATATCTCGTCTTTATATCATTGTCTTTTCAAAATATTTCTTTGGGAACAGATATTCTACAGGGTGCAATTTTAGTCATGGGCAATATTTTAATCTAAGGCTCTACTTACGATACTGATTGCATTAGGGCTAATAATTCGCAATTCTAAAACAGTTTTAATGCAAGTATGTAAAACCTTAATAATGTTAGTAAGTGTCTCAAAGTATCAACGCAGCGCGGCGCGCGCGTATATACGCGGCATTGCGCGTGACCTCTTTTGACACCGCCCGACTCGTCTTATGGTAAGTAAGTTGCTTACGATTTGATCCAACTTTCCTTATTCGTCGGTATAAGGAATAATGGTGAACGGGTTGTCTTCCACGAGCTAGTGCATGTACTGGCACTTGAAAAGATGAAAAGTCCAACAGGTTTTGTGTGGTTCCTAAAATAAGACCCCGTGATGGAATTGGGTCGTTCGGGTAGCGGCGATGAAATACCTATTTCACGTGTTTGCACAAGACTGTTAGTACGATCCTAAATAGTGACCATTTGGAAATACTGTTGATTTGTGTACCTAGCCTGCACATAACGCGGTTGACGCTCGTTATCACAACCACAGAATCGTTAGAACAGTAATTGACTGACACACACTACACACTTTACAGTAAAGTCCACTAACACAGCAATCTCGGATACGTGAGGCGCGAGCGGCGATTACGTCACAGGAGTAATGGATCATACACGTCAATGCACCTGCGCAGTCGTAATGACACTAGTCACAATTTAGTTCCGGTTCGTAAAAAGTTCGAACTCGGGAGGACACCCCCGCGCGCGCGCGGGGGCTGCATTCGTATTTTTGCGTGAAGAAGCGGGACGGAGAGAGTTCGTTCGAGGCGGGCGGCATGCGTTTAAGCTATTGGTATTGTTAAGGATATGCCGCGCTCGCGTCGCCCGGCCGGTAGCAAACCAGTTTTATTATTATTTGATGTTTGTTTACTTTTCGTTACGCGTTATACTGCGCTTTAAAATTTTGATACTTCAAGACTTATTGGGGTTTATGAAGTATGTTTTTTTATTACTTTTAGTGTTTATTTGCAACATTATGCCTTTGCAATGTGACTTACTACATTTTTAAGGTTTTCCATACGTGCATTAATAATATTTTAGATTTGCGAATTATTAGCCCTAATGCAATCAGTATCGTGAGTAGAGCCTTAGATTAAAATATTGCTTATGACTAAAATTGCACCCTGTATAATACAATCGAAATATACACACACTACCTTAAGAATATGTTTGATGTTTATCACTCTCCCTGCCGACAATATATAAAGCTTTTTATGTTCAGAAGGCCGTGGGAGCCGCCAGCGGGTCCAAAACAAAATCTTTCAAGACGCCGTGGGATCCGCCCTGACCTCCCGAATTCAAATAATTTTTACAACTACTGGCGTGCTGTTATGGAAAATGTGATACTTCTCGTGCGTGTACATAAAACTTAGCTAAAAATTAAAAAAAGAAGCAAGTCAATAGGACCAATAATTGAGTTGCTATGAAACTTGACAGTGATGTAAAAAAACATCATAATATGAATATTCATGTATTTATTGAAGTTTTTATAACAAAAAATAATTATAATGTCCTAAAAATTACTTTTTTTGCATGAATAGTCGCAAAACACGAGGCGCTGATGCTGGTATTCGTTGGGCAAGTAAGGCAGACCATGTTAGATTTTTCAGTTTGTTTCTTGGCGTCAACACTTGTTTTACCTTGCAATCTTAGTTGTTCGTAACAGTGTATGCACTTACGACGCACAATTCGATTACGATGGTCAGCTACAGAATTTTTCCCGAACTTATGCTCCCTTGGTTCGCATATCTCTGCACCACTGGAGCGTTCCTGACATAAACCTAGTAACTGGGTGCATAACTGTTCCCTGAATTTTGTAATGGTATAGCGTTTGGAATTAATTCTTTTATGTGTCTTATAGACAAGGTAAGCATTTATAACAGTGGTATTCAGTAACAATTCTATTGCAAGTTTTTGAAACCAACGAATGTTACGGCGTGATGGGTTAGAGTAACCACCCAGTTGATCGGAAAGATCAATTAAACTTTTGTGCTTATTGTAGTCCCCAATTGCTGTAGGTTTCAAAGCTGATTTATTTTTGTTTCGTTTGCTTGTTACAGTGACGAATCCCACTTTATGTCTGGTAGACAATCCAAGGACGTCTCGTTTATCTTTCCATTTGAAGACCAAAACCCCGCTGTCATTTTCCATAGCAACCATTCCCATAATCACCATAACCGTAACCATCTCCCCCTTCTTCAACTTTTCTCCTATGACATTCATGGGTAAACCTTTCCGGTTTTTTCGGACTGTGCCAATCAAGTGCGTAGAACGTTGTAATAGAGCCTCGGCCAAGTCAACGCTAGTATAATAGTTGTCTGTGACTATCACACCTTTTTGACCACATTTTTGACAAATTTTGTTCACGTGTTTCATTTTTCTTACCCTCGTAAACTATCAAATCATACGTATAGCCATTATCACCACATATTTTGGAGAGCTTGATCCCATATTTTTGCCTTTTGCCTGGGATATATTACATGAAAGCTATACGACCGCGGAAGGCAACCATGGTTTCATCGACTATCAGGTATTCGCCAGGAGGCATATAGTTTTGAAATTTGATAGTGAGACGATCTTACCAGACTATTAAAGTTTCTACTCAAATTCCATTCAAGAGCCCTGTTGGAAGAAAAAATACTTGCATAGGAAATTGAACCCTGAACACTTATTAATAAGGAGCACAATCGCGTTTACAAATAAATACTTGCAAAGACAAACCATTAAAGTAAACATACTTGCACACGAAATTGTTCCGTAGACCTTTACAAATAAGGAGCATGATCGCATTTGCATCATGCTGAAAAAATGAAAACACGTCACGATACTCACGAATCAGCGAGACTCGGCGAGCGTCGAGCCCCGACAGAGTGAATCCGAGTAGCCGTATAAAATACTTTGGGTCGGTACCTGGTGTACGAACTTGGAAGCAAATACCTGGTGTAAAAACCTGGTTGCGTAAATACGTACCTTCCCTAGTTCAGATCGTAGACAACACCAACAACAACCAACCAACAGCCTTTGACTGCAACACAGCCTAAACACATTTTGTTTTGTTTGATTCAAGCACAATGTCGGTAAGTAATAGTTGTAATAATATATTAAATAATTTATTATTATTATTGATTTTAAATTTAATTTAATAATTAATAAAAAGCACTATTTATTTCAGGACAGCGAGGATCTTTTTAATTTTATCCCAGACCAGCAGCTCAAAGAATCTGTTACATCACGACTCAATTTAATGAGAAACAAGTGCGAGTAGGACTCGTCCGTGAAGGGTTCCGAGGCAGTTTGAAAGAAAGGTAAATTGCTGTTTTCGATTTATGACGTAATAAAAAAAAACTACTTACTAGATCTCGTTCAAACCAGTTTTCGGTGGGAGTTTACGTGGTAATGTACATCATATATTTTTTTTAGTTTTATCATTCTCGTATTTTAGAAGTTACAGGGGGGGGGACACACATTTTTCCACTTTGGAAGGGTCTCCCGCTCAAACTATTCAGTTTAGTAAAAAATGATGTTAGAAACTTCAATATCATTTTTGAAGACCTATCCATAGATACCCCACACGTATCCTACCTCACCGGATGTATCGTTTATCTCCTCCGACGTGGCAATAAAATTTGACTGGCAGGTATTTAATGAAAACCTCGGCAGTGACCACCTTATCATTAAAATGACTGCAAACTTATCTAGTTTAGTATATACTGGACGAAAACGAAACTGGAAAAATGCGAACTGGGATAAATTTCGCCAAGCAATTTCAGATAAAATTAATTTTACGGATGAAATTCTTAATAGTGTAGATATTCAACAAATGTACGACTACTTTGTAAATATAATTGAATACGCAGCTAATAAACATATCCCTTATAAAAATTTCAATCTAGAGATAGCGGAAAAATTTAAACCAAAAAATTATTGGAATTCTAAATTATCAGAAATAGTCGCACAACGCAGGTTAGCATTGTCAAATTTTCGTAAAAACCCCACCCCTGAAAATTTAAACAAATTAGAATCCAAAACCTTAGAATCACAAACTTTGATTAAGAAAGCTAGGTACGATGGTTGGCAAACATTTTGTGATTCAATCGATGAAGTGATGTCGGTACCTGAGATGTGGCGACGTATGAGATGGATGAAAGGTGTTAAACAGCAAGGATCGTGTCCTCCCATTGAAAAACAAATTGCGCTGTTACGCTCACTTACACCAGACTATGCAACTAATCTAGTCCCGAATTTCAAGTCGAGAAATGATGTTTTAGAAGCTGAATTTACTAGTCAGGAACTAGATAACTGTCTTAAAAAAAAGGATACGGCCCCGGGGCAAGATGGCATATCCTACTCAATGCTACACAAGTTACCGGAATGTGGAAAACTTTTGTTGCTTAAAATATACAACTGCATCTTTAAATCTGGGACCGTACCCCATCAATGGCGAGACATACAAATTATTCCTATACCCAAAGGCGCAAACAAACAGAATAGCGACACTAAATTGAGACCTATTTCGCTTCTTTCATGTGTTTGTAAAACTTTTCATTTAATGATCTGCAAACGGTTAGAATGGTATGTGGAAAAAAACAAAATTCTATCCCCAAATACAGTAGGATTTCGAAAATCACAGTCCTGCTTGGACTCACTATCTCGACTAGTTTCTTACATCCAAATTGGCTTCACTAAAAATGTTTCTACAGTGGCATGTTTTCTAGACATTGAAAACGCGTATAACAACGTTTCAATTGAGACAGTTACTAAAGTGTTGGATGATGTTCAGGTCGGCTCTAGAATCTGTGTTTATCTTTGGTCCTTTATGAATGAAAGGCACCTGAAAATGAAGTCATTCAATAGTGAAGGACTTGGCGTTAGATGGACTAATAGAGGATTAGCACAAGGGGACCCCCTATCCCCTTTATTATTTAACTTAGTTACGCATCAAATCTGCTGTAAAATTCACAATGTCATGATATCGCAATATGCCGACGACTTTGTTATCTATACCAGCGACAAGGAAATAAAAACATCTGAACGTAATATACAAGACGCATTAAACTGTTTAGTAACTTTACTGGGTGAGATTGGATTGACGTTATCACCAAGCAAATCCAATTATTGTGTTTTTAGTAGGGGACGAAGAAGGATATTGCCGTCCTTAAAAGTGCATGATCAATCATTATCAATAGTAGAATGTGTTAAATACTTGGGTATGTGGTTAGACAGAAGTTTGCACTGGCGCAAACATATTAATGAAATAATTAGTAAGTGTACAAGATTTTTAAATTTATTAAAAGTACTAGCGGGGTCCTCCTGGGGTGTTCACACTAAACACATACGTAGAATATATATCTCGTTGGTAAGAAGTCGTATTGATTATGCCTGTTTCTTATATGATACCAGTGCAAAGACACATATATCCAAATTGGATAAGCTACAAAATCAAGCCCTTAGAGTAATAGGAGGTTTTATAAGAAGTACTCCAATTCACGTGATGGAAAGTGAGTTACACATACCACCTCTATTTGTAAGACGTCAATATCTTGCATTCAAATATTTACTAAAATCACGCTCATGGTCAAATAGTATATGTTTAAACACATTTTCAGAGTTGAGTTCTCTTAGTGACTATAGCTACTGGGCAAATAAAAAGAAACCATTGCTTGCTACTACTTATAATGAAGTGGGGCAACTACAAATTAATTCTACGGAAATTCTCAAAATGTTTACTCTAGATACGTGGGTATCCGCTTTACAAATTAAAATGGTCGTCAAAACTGATTTGGAATGTATGAAGCAAGCAAAACAATACTATAATCCCTATGTATTAGTTCATGAAGTGACATCAGAGTTAGTTTTCCAGTACAATGATTGGTGTAAAATTTTCACAGATGGTTCAAAAAGTGTAAATGGGTGTGCAGCCGCCTTTTTCTGCCAAAATACAGGTTATAAAGCTAGTTTCAAAATTGATGCAACTGTCTGTATAATGTCTCTGGAGCTCATTGCAATATATCAAGCAGTGGCTTATGCAGTTAGTGAAAAATTTAATAAAGTAGTTATTTTTACTGACAGCAGGAGTGCCATACAACATGTGGCTCGATGCGTCTCTGGTTGCAGAGGTGCATCGATAGCCTATGATATCCTTAAATTAATTAATGATTTGAATAAAGATGAGATTAGGGTAATATTGCAATGGGTTCCAGCACACATAGGTTTACGGGGCAACGAGGAGGCTGATCGTCTGTCAAAGCTTGCAGTAGAGATGGGTAGCGAAAATTCGTATATTCCAGATTACTGGGAATATTGCTCCAAGTTTAAGCTGTCATGTTTTGACCGATGGAGAAATAACTTTGATGACGTATCTAAAACGAAAGGAATTTGGTATAAGGTAATTCAGAATGAGCCTCCTCGGGTGCCGTGGTTCGAGGATACAAGTTTAGGTAGGAACTATGTTAAGTTAGCACTAAGGCTACGTTCTGGACACTATCCATCGGCAAAGTTTGCTTTCCTAATGCGAAAGGTCACATCCCCAAATTGTGAAAGTTGCAATAAAATTGAAGATGTGCAACATTTGCTGATGGAGTGCGTTAAGAACAAGAATGAAAGGGAATCATTGATTAGAGAGTTTAAATTAAACATTCTGGACGTTGGGCTAATTCAAATCATTTTAGGAAACCCCACATCAACGATTGCAAAGAAGTTGTGTGGCTTGGTGAAGGTATTTAATCAATGATTCCCTTTCTATTAAGTACAAACATAGTAAGTAAGTATTCCTAATATTTATGTAACTAGGTAATAAGGTACGATGGGGTTGGCATATCCGTATGGACAAAAACCCCCTTTAAAAATAAAAGAATAAAAAAAAAAAGGAACCGTATTAGACTATCTCATTTCCGAACCGAAGAACTTTTTTTTTTGTTAACACTATAGTTTACTTTTTTCTTAAAAGGAAAAATTACTAAGTACTATTTGATATCGGTGTTATACAATTATTACTTGTTAACTAAAATCTAGAACGAATATTACATTTCTGTAAACACATAAATTTTATGTTAATGCGAAAATACGGTCAATACAATATTAAAACTTCATTTACTTCTTCAGGCAGTGTTTAAAAAGTTTAGTAATTACGATTTTACTGAAATATGATGGAATTATGCTTTATTTCTTCCGATTAATTTTGTTCGATATGATTCCCGACAGCAAACAGCTGTCGGAAAGATTCGAGTCTTCTTAACGAATGGAACTGACAAAATTATTCACAACCATTCGACTCGATTCCGTACCGAATCGAACGTCAAAGATATCGAAGATGTCCTCCAAACGCTATTCACAAATCCGAAACCGAATAATTTAAGCTTATTTCAGTGAATAATAAACACTATGAAGTTTTAAAATATTGCCTGAAGTAGTATTAACCGTATGTCATTGATATATCTGCATTTACATAAATTAAAAGTGTTTACAGAAATGTGAAATTCGTTTTAGATTTTAGTTAACATTATTTGGTATTTTGGTAGATGGAGTATGTCATTGTGCGAGCGATTGACCGTCGGCGTGCCGCAGGACAACAGAGGCAGGAGACGTTGTCTCTTCATAGAGCCTTAAAGGACATGACGAATCCTTTTGCCGACCCGCGGTTTCAATCGGTTTATAGACTAACACCCGACATGGCCCTTAGCCTGATTGCAGAAATAAGGCCCTACTTCCCTGACACGCAATCATCTGCCGCAATCTCGATAGAAATTAAAGTAAGTAAAAGGACTTTATAACTAATTCTGTCGTCACTATGAGGCACTGCAAACAAGATGACTGAATCCACTTTCTACTTTATTGGCCGAAGAGAAGATTGCCGTCAACTCAGACACAAATTGAAACAGGGTGTTTTACAAAAGTATATGTCCTGTTACAGAAACCTAAATCAAAATGTTTCTATTAGATCCCATGTACACCAAGTCAAATCCAATAAGTAAGGATTAACATTATGACCTGCTTATCTCAAGGTAGCACTGAATCAAAAGAAGTCATTAACCCGAGGGGTGACAACGACTTACTTGCCAAAATTTTGTGACTATCTATTCCATATTTTACTTTCTTTTGAATACCTACCTTGAAAACTTGAAGTTTGTGTGTCTGTACTATAGAATTTTAACTATTAGTGAGTATACTAAACTAAAGGTAGAAATAGAAGGTAATTTACGGGTATAGCTAGTTGATGAAAATTCAGGCTTTTAGTTGTTTTCACAGGAATTTACAGGCTTATTATTTATGATAGAAACCTCGAGTGATTTTGAGAAATTATGGTATGGTTGTTCTTTTTGTATGCTCGACTGTGTGGAGCTATTGCTGTGCCCCCAGATGCATTGCATTTCAGTTTTATTAATCTAATATGCTTTCTTACACTCTTGTTTTAGGTTTTAGCGGCCCTACACTTCTATGGCCAAGGAAGTTATCAAAAAGGAGACGGGAGGGATGCCTGCATTAGTCTAAGTCAGCCATCAATTTCCAGGGCTCCGTGGCACTGAACACGCCTCAAGTACTTTGCAAGTGGATTCAATTCCCTTGTGAAATAAATAAAAGGCAACAAATTATACAAAAGTAAAAAGTAATTTTTATTTATAACAAAACTATTTACATTTATCTATTATAACCCATGGGTAACCAGCCTTCGACAAACTCTCTTATCTACAGGTAAACAATTATTATAAAATTAAAGTAATAACAAAACTTAATCTAGTACCTAGGTTAAATTCCAATTATTTTAATTAACAAAATCGACAGAAAAACAGGAACTTCTTCAAGATAATATTATCCTGAAAACTAAAACTAATAACAATGAGATCCTGAAAACTAATACTAATATAAATTCGATTTTCAAGTTACAGCAATAATAAAGCTATTCTAATAATCAATTACAACAGTCACAGATTTTTCTTTATAACTCTAGTTATACACATACAACTTTATAAAGTGTGTCCAAAATCAAGTTATATGTTTATTTTTCAGAAACTACAGAAGCTTTGGGTTCCCTGGGGTTGTAGGATATGTGGATGGGACACATATTCTACTGAAAAAACCCAGTGTTCATGAGGAACTTTACATAAATAGAAAAGGCCAACATTCACTCAATGTGCAAATGGTAAATAAATCCTAGTAGAGTATTTTTTTCAAATTTAAATATTTTCTTATAATCTAATAAAATAATCTTTTATAATAACTATTAATAGCTTGCAAAATTTTATGAATGTGTGAACCTATCTATATGTATGTATGTATATCTATGAACTCAATTAATTTACCTTTCATTCCTTGTTAAAATATCCTTGTTATTAATTTGAGTATTATTTCCAGGTTTGTGACAGTGAATTGTTAATCCTCTCCATTTGTGCCAAATACCCTGGCAGTACACACGACGCCTTTATTTGGCGGAGCAGTGCATTACGAGACAAGATGATGCAGTTGTAGAACTCATCTTGCTGGCTTCTTGGTCAGTTAACTGAAACAAAAATTTAGCTGTAATTTAACTGTAAAAAGTTCAGATACCTAAAATGAAATATTTAAAATTTTCAGGTGATTCTGGATATCCATTGGAGCCATGGCTCCTCACACCAGTTCTTAATGCAGAGGTGGGAGTCTGGAAGCACGGTACACTGAACTGCACATCCGATCTCGAAAATGCATTGAGAGATGTTTTGGGGTGCTAAAAGGGCGCTTCAGGTGCTTGCACAAATATCGTGTCCTGGAATATACCCCAACAAGAGTAGGGTGTATTACGAATGCATGTGCAGTTCTGCACAACATGTGCATACAAGCCCGCATTGCAGAACCGGAGGACATAGACTTGGACGACACAATTGAGGTATCCACAAGTCCAGGAGCAGAAGATACCTTCTACAACAGAGGGTTACAAATTAGGGCAAATTTAATAAATAGATTATTTTAAAAATGTTGTAGTATTTCATTCCACATACCTTTTAATATTAATCAAGAGGTAGAAGCACCTCAGGCTGCAATGCAGCAGCAATTTGTTGCAGGGCAGCCGCGATCTTGTGCATCCCATCTGCCATGTGCTCGATGGCTGCTGCCTGCCGCTCAAGTATGGCAGGCAATGGGTCACTGGCACTGGTACTGCGCCTGCGCCATGTTGGCTGGGGTGAAGGAACAGTGGGCTCTTCACCATACTCCATCTCCACTACCACTTCAGTCACCTAATAAATTTAAAAAAACATGAACATTAGTGTTTGTTTTTTAAATAATATTATGAAAGCAATGCTTTGAATATCAAAGTGTGTGCTCACCTCCAGAGGATCTGCCATTCCTGGCAGCCCCTCTACCATCTCCACTCCATAAAATTGGAGGAGATCTTCTTCTAGAGGTGACAATGGACAAGGGCTAGGACCCCCACCAGTCCCAGCTCTATATTTTTTTAATAAACAATTTTCACTTCCAAAACAAATTACCGATTTACATTAAGATACCTACTTTAAACCATTTTTCAGGAGTCTTAGTAGCCCCAGTCCCCAACGAGTTTAATTCTTCTGCTAGTTGAACTAGCAGAAGACGCTTCGTGCGGGCTGCGTCAGGGCCAGAGGTAAGGCCCCGGGCAAAGTCTTCATGGCCTTGCATGAAGGCAAACAACTTCTACCGCTGCTCGAGAGACACTCTTCTATGAAATTATGCATGTTCACGGGTGACTGTGTGCTTGACAATGAGCAAATAGACAGAATTGTCTAATACTGATATCAAATACTTACTGCCATTTTTCCTTTTTACTAAATACAAATATATATTATACAGGAACGTAACGATGCAGTTTTCCCGCAAAATTTTTCACTTCAATTCAAAACAGTTTTTTAGCTTTGCCAGTTTGACAGGTAGCTGTTTACAAAGCAGGTTTTGTTGAAATCAAGATTATTTTGGTTAATAATAAAATCATTTTGTTTTGCTTGTTGTCAATTAAGTTACTAGCTGTATACTCCTTATTTTAACGGAACGAAATATTCAAATAAACCAATTTCATTTACTACTTTTAATTTTCTACCACGATCATCTATTTACTACCATTTTGTAGCGTTCCCCATAAACGCAATGGTCAATCGGATAGAAAAAAACGCATCCGTTCGGGTCTGTGAATAACTTTTTGACAGTTCTTCGGTTCGGAAATGAGATGGTCGAGAATTCGGTTCCTTACCGACACGGAAACGTATCGAATGGTTGTGAATAAGGGCGCTGGAACGGTATGGTTGTAGGTAATCACTAGTCTTTGTTTTTTACCTGTGACACTGTAAGATATGGGTTCCCTACTTGTTTTCGAAAGTTGATGATTCGATTTTTATTATATCGAACACGGTGTGTCGATAATTCAGTTGTACGATGTTTTATTCCGTCGATGCGTTATTGGTGCGATGTAACGTTTGTGCGAAAAATCCTGTTACGAACCCCTACAACGATTGCTCATTTGTTCGGTAATTTATTAGTTCGAAAGTATGTAGGTTTGAAAAGCCTACTGTTGTCCGTGACATTTAATTAATAATCTTATGTTGCATTATAGAAGTTAAGAAAATACATTCCTTTTATTGAAAAAATGTATAATTCTTGTTTATTATTTACATCAAGTAAATATATTAAAATATATACAAAAAAATGTTTTATCTATGTTACCTACTGTAAATTTTATTCTAAAAAACAAAATCCTAAAATAAATACCTGCAGTACGTACGTACTAATCCTATTATTTTTCAGAAAAAAATTTTTTGCATCTTTTTGAACATTTCCTTAACTTTTTGTCTGCTATAAAAATTACGATATTAAATATTAATGTTTCATGTTTTGTAAAAATATTTATATTTATTATGAATTAGTATGTATATGACATCTACTTGAAGGGGCAGGAGGGCCTTCATCAGAACTCATCTTGTGTGATGTATGTGGGTAGGTAGGAAGGCAGGTGGGCGTGACCAGAAAAATCACAAGTCCACAGTTGTTTAATCAGCACAGGGTTTAATGATCGAAATACACAGTCCAATTAACAATGTACAGTCTAAGGAACACGACACCAACTTAATTACGACACTAGGTTAAACTATTACTCGGATGCACAGCGATTCGTCACAAGCGTGGTGTGCGGGCGCCGTCTCGAACAACAGTGTGTCAAGATGGCCGCCCTCACAACCATCGACAATGACGCTTCGCTGACTTTGGCAGCTAAAAGTCAACCTGACGTCTGACATTGACGGATGCGCCGTCACGGCCGGACTGACACTCGACCGTCCTCGGGCGATTTTCTGAAACGGTGAGTTGCAATCGTATATGGTCCGTTCGGCATCCTGACGGACGACTAATTACAATTATCACAATGCGCTATGATACTTAAGACTTAAGGCAAGTGTCTCGCTACAATTAAGCCGGATGACACAGCCTCGTCACTAAACAGCATGTAGGTTAACTGTTCACAATTGGTACTATTAGACAAGTCAATCCTTTGGTGGATGTGACCCGGACGACAATATTCGTCTTACCATAATCTGCAAAACATCCAGAACAAGTCAGTCAACTTAAAGGGCTCTGACTCGGACGACATATTTCGTCTCATAGAACAAAAGCACGGAGACAAGTCAATCTGATACTGACTCGGACGACATATTTCGTCTCACAGAACAAAAGCACAGAGACAAGTCAATCTGATACTGACTCGGACGACATATTTCGTCTGACTATTTGGCAGGAAAGAGATTCTTACAGGTCGCTCCACTTACCTACGACTATGAATCGTCTTGTTCTGTATGAATTTCAGTTTCGTGCAATATTTCCCAAGTCTCAGGATCTGAGCATGTACTGAGAGTGTCTGAGCCTGCTGTGAGCGTCCTCGAATCAGCGGAAACAGTGTTTGAGCATACGGTCAAGGTGTCAGAGTTATCATTGTCATGATTTGAATTAGTTATACTTTCTTCATCTTCCGACGCCGTCTCGGCCTCTTCACAATTTAAAAGACTTGTAGCTATTTCGATCAAACCGGTATGTCCCTGGGGTACTGCGCGCAAATTCTCGTGAGAGTATTTATAAGTTCTCTGAGAACCACCTAAACTTTTAAGTTCGTAGCGATCGTTTTCAAGTACTTCTACTATAACATATGGACCTCGAAACTTCCTATCCAATTTTGTTTTATTCCGTTCACACTTTTTAATAAATACGAAGTCGCCTTTGGAAAAAGGTCTTATTGTGGCCCGACCACGATTAAACCGAAGGGTATCAGATTCAGCAGCTTTGCAAATGTTGGCTGATGCATCAGTTCTTATCGAATCTAAATCTAAGCGAACCTCATGATCTATATTCTCGGCATTCAACTTAGACATTCCTAAAGAATTAGAACGAATTCCAAACATTAGTTCTGATGGTGAGTATTTTGTAACGGAAGATTTAGAACTATTGAGAGCAAGTTGGATGTTACTTAATTCGTCACGCCACGCTTTGTTAGGGTCGTTTTCAATGATAGTAAGGAGGCTCTTTAGAGTACGCATCACTCGTTCAACTTGGCCGTTTGCCCTACTCGTACCAGTCGCGATGAAATGGAGGTCTATTTTATGCTCTTGACAAAAGCTCTTAAAATCTGAGCTAATATAGCAACGGCCCTGATCTGCGATGATTCTTTTCGGGGCTCTAAAAAGACACACCGCTTTTTGTACGGCATATATTGCACTCTTGGAATCGACTGACAAAGTATGTTCGAGTAAAACGTATTTGGTAAAGGCGTCGATTATTACCGAGCAATACTCCTTTCGGTCACTCTTCCCACTCAGCTTCCCCGAAAAATCTATGTGAATCGTGTGCCAAGGCACGGATACTTTTGGAATCGAATGAAGCTGAACAGGCTGAGCACCCGATGGCCCTTTCGAAGCCTTACAAATGATACACGAATCTATAAATTTTCGTACACATTTAGACATATCGGGAAACCAATACTTTTCATACAGCTTGTCTAGAGTTTTGTCCCTGCCTAAATGTTGCAATTCGGTGTGGACATGATTAATTAGTGTCCAAATAAGAGACCGTGGAACTACGGGTGGAACCGCTTTGTTACGAGTGATCTTCCTGTAGAGTATGCCATCTCTAACGTCATATGTTTGACCTACTGTTTCGGGAAAGCTATTATTATCATGTTTTGCGATAAGATCCTGAATTTCTGCGTCACGTTTCTGTTCAACTGACAGCCAGCCCTGATGAAGTTCAACATAATTGACAGTTATAGGCTTAGGCTTTACAGGAGTGATAGGAACAGCAGAATCTGACAGTGGATTTCGAGACAGGTAGTCAGCATGCTCCATTTTACTTCCTTCGCGGTACATAATATCAAAATCGTAAGCTTGTAAATAAGCCCACCATCGGTAAACGCGGGGTGTTAGGTCTTTCTTCGATTTCGACGCCTTGAGTGAATTGCAGTCGGTAACTACAACAAATCGCCTACCATATAAATAATGGCGAAAATGCTCTACAGCTCTGACGACCGCTAAAGTTTCTAACTCGTATGAATGATAATGAGATTCCGCGTCTGCTGTACGGCGGCTATAATACTCTACAACGTGCGGAAGATTATTTTTCTTTTGAAGAAGGATTGCTCCATATCCTTCTGAGCTAGCATCGGTATGTAGCTCCACCGGAAGTTCTGGGTCGAATATAGTTAGCACCGGTTCGGACGTGAGAATGCCTATAATTTTGCGCCGTATCTTTTCATGTTCGTTAGTCCAAGTAATTCGTCCTTTAAGTTTTGTAAGAGGGTATAGGGGACCGACTATTCGTGTGAACTCAGGAATAAATTTCCGAAAGTAGGAGGCTAGACCGAGAAATTGGCGAACATTAGTAGCCGATTTAGGTTCTGGGGCATCTGCCAATGCTTGAATCTTCCGTGAATTGGGCCTAATCTCACCGGATTGTACAGAATATCCTAGGTAGTCAATTCGTTGTTTCATAAAGGAGAACGAGCAGTCTTCTATAGACTCTGGTCCAAGAAGCTTTGTTGATTCTAGGATACTCAAATAACCTGTTGTGTTTGATGCTCTTCAATTACCAAAGGTCATGGAAATCGCTTAAAAAAAAAGGTATAAAAATAGTGCTTTTTGCAAATTAAAAAAACAATCTAAGGTGGATAATAATATACAAGCGATATTACCAGTATGAGAAGAATGAAACCCTCATCACTTCATCACTGATAAACATGAGCGTAACCTTCACGACTATAATCCTTAGTGAGGTAAGCAGACATGTTCATCGTACGCTGGATTTCACAATTGGTCACATTAGTTATTATGAGTTGAAAACGATCTGTTTGCTAAGTCCTGGAGACGAAATCTTCACGACTATAATCCTCAGAGGTATAAGCAGACATATTCATCATATGCCGAAGTTCACAATTGATCGCATTAGTTATTATGAATTGAAAACGATACGTTTGCCAAGACCTGGAGACGAAATCTTCACGACTATAATTCTTTCATGTTCATCGTACGCCGGATTTCACAATTGTTCGCATTAGTTACTATGAGTTGAAAAGCGACGACACCGACGCTCCTTTTATCTCTTGAATTAGAAGATTTTTAGTCACTAATAATTGTCTATAGCTTTTTTCTCCCCGTGCCGATTTGCTTATGACTTTAACAAAGAAAAACCATTTTCTTATAAGCTCATCATATGCCTAGCCTTTTACTAAGTATATATGTCGGCTTCCAGTCAAACCAGATGCAGTTGAATACTATTATTTTACATGGAGCGACTGCCACTGACCCCCACAACCCAGTCAATACTGGGTCATACGATACCCCTTGGTAAGACTGGTTGCCAGACTTTTTGGGTAACTGACTGCCTGTAACGACTGTCAAAGATGGACTAATGACAGCTGGGACCAACAGTTTAACGTGCTTTCCGAAGCACGGAGGAATCTCGGTATGTAAGTGTGGTCACCCATCCACAGACCAACCTAAGCAAGCACGGCTTAACCTAAAGATCGACCGGGGCGGCTGTTATTATTTAGCCACGAGCTCCTTATAAGCTATAAAATGATATATGTGTTAATCATCAACGCCCCTTTTATCTCTTGAAAGAGAAGATTTTTAGTTACTAATAATTAAACATTATGGTCTATAACTTCCCGGCGCCGATTTGCTTGTGACCTTGACAAAGAAAAACCCTCTTCTTACAAGCTTTAAAATGGTATATGTGGTAATCACCGACGCTCTTTATATCTCTAGAATTAGAAGATTTTCTGTTCACTAATTGAACATTATGGTCTATAACTTTTTTCTCCCGGCGCCCATTTGCTTATGACCTCAACAAAGAAAAACCCTCTTCTTACAAGCTTTAAAATGGTATATGTTGTAATCACCGACGCTGTTTATATCTCTAGAATTAGAAGATTTTCTGTTCACTAATTGAACATTATGGTCAATAACTTTTTTCTCCCGGCGCCGATTTGCTTGTGACCTTAACAAAGAAAAACCCTCTTCTTACAAGCTTTAAAATGGTATATGTGGTAATCACCGACGCTCCTTATATCTCTTGAATTAGACGATTTAGTTTTCACTAATAGAACATTATGGTTTATAACTTTTTTCTGCCGGCGCCGATTTGCATGTGACTTTAACAAAGAAAAACCCTCTTCTTACAAGCTTTAAAATGGTATATGTGGTAATCACCGACGCTCTTTATATCTCTAGAATTAGAAGATTTTGTGTTCACTAATTGAACATTATGGTCTATAACTTTTTTCTCCCGGCGCCCATTTGCTTATGACCTCAACAAAGAAAAACCCTCTTCTTACAAGCTTTAAAATGGTATATGTGGTAATCACCGACGCTGTTTATATCTCTAGAATTAGAAGATTTTCTGTTCACTAATTGAACATTATGGTCTATAACTTTTTTCTCCCGGCGCCGATTTGCTTGTGACCTTAACAAAGAAAAACCCTCTTCTTACAAGCTTTAAAATGGTATATGTGGTAATCACCGACGCTCCTTATATCTCTTGAATTAGAAGATTTTGTTTTCACTAATAGAACATTATGGTCTATAACTTTTTTCTGCCGGCGCCGATTTGCATGTAACTTTAACAAAGAAAAACCCTCTTCTTACAAGCTTTAAAATGGTATATGTGGTAATCACCGACGCTCTTTATATCTCTAGAATTAGAAGATTTTGTGTTCACTAATTGAACATTATGGTCTTTAACTTTTTTCTCCCGGCGCCAATTTGCTTGTGACCTTAACAAAGAAAAACCCTCTTCTTACAAGCTTTAAAATGGTATTTGTGGTAATCACCGACGCTCTTTATATCTCTAGAATTAGAAGATTTTGTTTTCACTAATGGAACATTATGGTCTATAACTTTTTTCTCCCGGCGCCGATTTGCTTGTGACCTGAACAAAAAACAACCCTCTTCTTACAAGCTTTAAAATGATGAATATTTGAATCACCGACGCCGTTTGTAATTAATGCAATCGTTAATTACATATAAATAAATAAATAAAAATAAAAAATAAAAAAGCCTTTTATTTCCTAAAAACATGCTACAGTTTAAATCTTTATATTACTTTAAAAAACTAATTAAAATCTAACTTGTGCAATATGTTGCTTTTTTGTTTATAATCTATTAGTTCTTTTTTTTTTTTTTTTTTTTTTTTTCAATTAGCAACTTTATTATTATTACCTTGTCACGTAGTCCTCTCTAAATGAAGCCCTAGAGGGCCACGTGGCAAAGAAAATAAATAAAACAAGTATTTCGTGTATCTTTGTTTTTTGTATTAAAAAGAAAACCAAATTTACACATACACGAATAAAATGTATAAAAAAAAATACTAAATAAAACTAACTCAGCGACAGGGGTCGCTTATACAAAATGGGTTCTTTGGTGTGTGTGGGCGGATTTACTAATTAAGGTGTTACTGTTAAAGAAAGCATGTAGCTTTCACAAATCCCTACAGATGATGCCACGGGTCATAACTCATTTAATAAAAATTGCACCGACCTCGCTGCGTCCCTTACGTTCCAGCTTAAAACACGCTGGCCTGACGGGGTGCTCCGCTCATGCAATGAGCCAGCAACCTGGACAGCGCCGCCGAGGTGAACCGTGGGAGATTTACAAGCGCGTCCCTCGCCCTCTCATAAAATCCTCAGAATTCTCTGATTAAAAGTTTCACAAACTTGACAAATTTCTTAAATTTCGTTTTCCCGTTCTGAAAATGACACGGAGTCTAATAAGTACCAATACAATAACGAGAGAACAGTTCGTCCATGGCATATGGACGCACATGGCATGAAAAATACAGAACAAACAACTCACCAGATCATCGAGATTTTCCAGAATCTGGATTATGATCAGATGTCTGACCCCGCCAACCCTGTTACTATCTTGTAATCAATAAATCCGGCCTAGGGTCTACCTGGACTCCTCATGGGGAAATTCCTAGGCGAATTACTCTATAGTAACCTGGAAACAAAATCAACACTGAGCCAACGAAACGAGAACTCCCTAATCCGGGATTTCCAAGAGTAATCTTAGAAAGAAACTCACCTTACAATAAAACCAAAACTATTTACGAATTTCGACTAGCGTCGTCAAATGACAAAATAAAATAAAAGATGGCCAAACGGAAGTCTCTGATAATTACACGTCACCCTGTCAAGAGCTTGGGGTTACCCCTCGCTTACAAATTTTAATTTTTAAAACTAACCAATACCACAGCAAACAAAGCTTACTCTGCCGAAATAATTTTACCGAGTAACTTATAATGAATCTAGCTCGAATATTAACCACTAAACGACATTTGAATTCACAACAAGTATTTCCTCAACTTTTGACATTTGCAATGTTAGAGAACCCAACCTTCGCCTGGCAACACTGTAACTCGATCCGATGCCTGTGATTGGACAAGCGTTTGTCAATGGCGGATGTCTTGGCGCGTTCCAGTTATTTCTCGTTTCCCGAAGAACTACAGGGATCTTTGACAGTTTTGTTGTGAATTTCAATTCAGGTCTAGTTTCAACACCCTGGTGTAAAATCATTTCCTGGTTTGAACACGTAATTAATAGCTATGATTGTGAAATTTCAACCAATAGGGTGAAAGGGGCGGACCCCCAGGGCCGACATCTGAACTGAGTTGTCATTGCGCTAAGGCGCGAAAATTCAAATTGTGGTCTATTTAAAATCACCACGTTACAACCTTATAATCTAAATTTTAACTAGGAACCCCTCTCAGGTGAAGGCCTCTTCCAAAGTATTCCATATTTCACGGTCTTGGGCTATCTGTATCCATTGCGGCCCGGCTATTTTCTTAATGTCGTCCTCCCAACGCGCGTGGGGTCTACCTTTGTGACGTTTGCCGGGGGGGCCTTTCCATGATGTAATAGTTTTGGTCCATCTGTGGTCCTTGAGTCGCGCTACATGACCAGCCCACTTCCACTTTAACCTTTGTGCATGGTTTAGCGCATCCATTGCTTTTGTTTTTGCCCTTATGTCTGTATGCCTTATTTTTTGTACTTATTTTATTTTCATCATGCTCCGTTCCATTGCCCATTGACATGTGATTATTTTGTTTTTAGTCTTGGTCGTGAACTTCCAGGTTGGGCATGCATATGTTAAGCATGGGATAAGGCATGAATCCATTACTTTTTTCTTTAGTTTTATGGGCATTTCACTCTTAAATACTTCTTTAAAACTCCAATATTTATTCCATGTGTTTTTGACTCTCCTTTCTATTTCTAATTCATTGCTATCTCTGTTGAATCCTATTTGTTTACCTAGATAAGTATATTGCTCGACATATTGTAATATTTCACCACCCAGTTTTATATTTGTTTTTATGTGGTTGGTCATTGTGTTTGTTTTGGTGACGTTCATTTCAAGTCCTACTTGCCTGCTAGCTTTGTCAAGAGTTTCAATCATGTGCTGTAGTTGGCTGCTCGTTTCAGAGAGCAACACCAGGTCGTCTGCGAATCTGAGGTGACTTAAGTGTTGTCCTTTTATATACAATCCTTGCTTTTTCCAGTCTAGTTTATGTATTATGGACTCTAGTACTGCAATAAATATTTTTGGGGAAAGGGGGTCCCCCTGTCTTACTCCTCTCTTGACAGGAAAGCTTGGCCCAGTTGTCTCTAGTTTCACTCTACTATTGCACTTGCTGTATATGTTTCTTAGTATCGTAATGTATTCTTCTTCCACATTCTGATCTTTTAGAGTTTCCCAAATACTTTCATGTGAAATCGTGTCGAATGCTTTCCGATAGTCTACGAAAGCGATATATAGTGGTCTGTGATATTCCTGGTATTTCTCAATTATCAACTCTAGGGTATGTATGTGGTCTACAGTTGAAAAACCTTTTCTAAAACCAGCTTGTTCAGTGGGTTGTCTTTGTTCTAATGTTGTGCTTATTCTCTGATTTAGAATTGTAGCAAAGAGTTTATATATTGTGGACATTAAGCTAATGGGCCTGTAATTCTCTATATCCTTAGGATCTCCTTTTTTATAAATCAAAGTAATGTGAGATTCAGACCATTCAGAAGGCGTTTCAAAAGTTTCTATTACTTTATTAAACAATTTTGCTAATGGGGCAGCTAATATGAGTTGGGCTGTCTTTATGGCATCATTTGTGATATTATCTGAGCCTGGACTTTTTTCCGGTTTAAGCTTCTTTATGGCCTCTATTATTTCGCTACACTCTATCGGATCTATGCAGCGTTGTGGTGTTGTGTGTGTCACTGGATCTTCGTACTCAGTGTCGTATTGATTTGCGTCGCTATATAGTTTCCTATAAAAATCTGTGGCAATGTTTAAAATGTCATTGCGAGTACACACAGTTCTGTCTGCGACTTTTAATCCTTCAATCCATGTTTTTTTTGATCGTAATTCTTTAAATCCCTTCTTGACGCTGCCGCTCTGTTCCAAATGTTTTTCAAAGATATCTCTTCTGTATTTCTTGTAGTCGGTTTTTATATATTTGCTTATAACCTTATATAGAGCTTTTAGTTCATTTTTCTCGGTACGAGTTTTATTGTTAGTTTGCTGTAGTTCTTGTCTTCTTTTAATGAGATTTTTTGTGCGTTCTGATAGTACATTTCGGTTCTTTGTGTGAAGATTTGTATCACGTGCTCTGCGTAAGCTAATTTGAATAGAGTTTATTAATTTGTCATGATATTTTTGGACAGTATCTTCTGAGTTCGTATCTAGTAGTGTCGGTATGTAGTTTTTTAGCGACTCTATGTACAATAATATTTCTTGTTCGGTTTAGAGAGCGCTATACTTGTTGTTATTATTATAATTTGCTCTACTTTTTATTGGTTTCGTGAGTGTTATTACTGTTCTGTGATCTGATGGGTAATTAATACTTAAGGTTTCAATATTTCGAATCATTTGTGGTCGGTTGGTCAGTATATAATCTATTTCATTCTTATATTTTCCACTCGGAGAGCGCCATGTCCATCTTCTTTTCAGTTTTTTCTTGTAAAATGTGTTGACAATTGACAATTTGTTTTCCAAGGCAAAAAAAAAAATCTATTAGTATTTGGCCTCTTGCGTTTCTCTCTCCATAGCCGTTCTGTTTCATTATTATGTGTTCGTCTCTTAATTACTTAGTTTACTTTAAATGGTTAATAACTTTTTTTCCCGTGGAGGAATTTTTTTGACGCCATAACAAAAAGTGATGCCCTTTACGACAGCTTTAAGAAAATATAGGTCTCGTTCACCGACGCTACTTGGACCGCTTTGGCCCGATCTCCTTTACATTTCTTTGTGTCGAATGTAAACCCGGCTTCTGATAACGCACCTAAAACAAAGTCAAGGTGCTTCAGTCCTTCGGAGATGTTAGCAGAATGACATAACACGTCATCCATATAGATAAGTGGTTTATCTTGTAAATGACTAAGAGCCCTTGTGATACATCTCTGAAAGACTGAAGGAGCATTTCGCAAACCAAACGGCATGGCAAGATACTCGTATTGTCCTTCGTTTGTCACAAAGGCTGTCTTCTCCACTGACTCAGGGTGGATAGGGATCTGGTGGAAGCCAGAAGCCATATCCAATGAAGAGAAGAAATTAGCACCCGTAAGCTGGTCGAATTGTTCCTCGATTCGAGGTAAGGGCTATCCCTTACCTCGAATCGAGGAACAATTCGACCAGCAACACTATTGTTCAGGTATGGTATTTGAATTTAACTCCCTAAAATCTACACAAAGTCTATCGGAATTATCCTTCTTTTTCACAAGAACGATAGGACTAGCAAATGGGGACGTACTCTCTCGAATCACCCCTGCGTCTAATAGTTTTTGAACCTGTTCCCTAATTATTTCTTTCTCTATAGGTGCTCTTTTATGGGGACATCGCTGCACAACTTTATGTGGATCTACTAATTTAATTTCACATACTCCTGTCTTCACACGCTTGGTAGGTATACCCTCGATAAAGTTATTCGCATATTTGCTCAATATGGAAATCAACATGTCTTTATCCCGTTCCTGCAGATCCGTGTCAATTTTTGAAAAATCTGGGAGTTCTGATGTCGCGACACAAAGATTAGATTGTTGTTTAGAGTATATAACAAGATTATCATTATCAATTTCTACACTTAACCCCTGATCAAAAATGTCTCTACCAATAATTATAGGCTCAGATATATTACTGTCGGAAACCACGTGAAAGAGTAAACTAATCAAGCGATCTCCAATTTTAACATCGGCCTGAATTTGAGTCGTGCACTGTATATCATCGCCTCCAATGCCGCTCAGATAGACGAGACTTTTACACACAGTACCCAAGAGTTTACCACGATAACTTTCTTTCACAAGAGAACAGGACGATCCGCTGTCAAATAGAAAAGGTACAGACTCACCGGAAGATGTTGTCACGATACCCCTTGAAGGACGGTGTTCACAATGGTGGACTTCCTTGGCCGCAGCTTTACCACCGTTCCTTTTATCGGGACAGTTAGTTGTCACATGACCTTTTTGGCCACAAGTGTAGCACGTTACTGCCTCGAGGCTCGACTGATCCCAGCGCGTCACGACGTTTTCGGCATTCCGCAAAACGATGTCCCGATATTCCGCAAAAGTTACATCTGCCAGTGAACCTTTCGGTAGCACGAAAACGCTTCGCCTCAGGTTCATTAGCTTCGACACCGTCTGAACGCCGCTTAAGAGATACGCCTCCCAGGATTCGGAACAATTGAGTGCGAGTTGTGATATTGTGCGCAATCAATTCGCGTCTTATCAGGCTGTCCTTCTGACAAAGCACAGAAATAACGAATCAAGTCACCACTTCTTCAGGCATCACAGTCTTAGGTATTCGTTCAATTAAGTTCCATAAACGAAGAGCAGCTTCTGAAGCTGTCTCCTTAGCTCCTATTTGGAATCGCAATATTTCGTCGAAATAGTCCTGAAGAAGCTTTGGTTTTGAAAATTTAGCTAACAGTGTCTGTTTGACAACGCTCCAGGACATTTCATCTAAGTTTAGCTTAGTGATACAGGCAGCCGCTCGTCCTTTTAAAGAGGCGGTAAGAGCCATGAGCAAGTCTATTCCTTCTAAGCGCTTATTACGAACGATCGCTTCGGTAATATTGCACCAACTATCTATGTCACAGTCTGGTTCGTCTGGATTAAACGGTAAGAAATGTGTTGCCTGGTTAGTACTCACAGTTGGCGTTGGCGGGGCTGCGAGAACACGAGATAAAAGCATTTCCATGTTATTCAGCAATTTTTCTGCATCCGATTTTGGTGTTTCTTGCTCAATTCTAGCCCCATCCAATCCCACTTCTGATGAAGGGGCAGGAGGGCCTTCATCAGAACTCATCTTGTGTGATGTATGTGGGTAAGTAGGAAGGCAGGTGGGCGTGACCAGAAAAATCACAAGTCCACAGTTGTTTAATCAGCACAGGGTTTAATGATCGAAATACACAGTCCAATTAACAATGTACAGTCTAAGGAACACGACATCAACTTAATTACGACACTAGGTTAAACTATTACTCGGATGCACAGCGATTCGTCACAAGCGTGGTGTGCGGGCGCCGTCTCGAACAACAGTGTGTCAAGATGGCCGCCCTCACAACCATCGACAATGACGCTTCGCTAGGCTGACTTTGGCAGCTAAAAGTCAACCTGACGTCTGACATTGACGGATGCGCCGTCATACTTATTTAAAAGTTTATTGGGTACTTTGTCATTACGTTTGAGAGTGTTACCATAATAGTTTTATGTTTGTAAAAGTAAAGCTATGTGGGTAGGAGTAAATAATACTGACATGTGTATCTAACGTGTCATATTTTGCTCTAGTCAATCATTAATTTGTGAATAATATTATTGTTAAGTGCAGTTCCTATTGCAACTATGGCTGATAGTGTTATCAAAACGGAAAAATCTAAATGCGGAAACGATATAATACTTATTGATGGATATGAATTTATGTTAAATAAACATGTGGATAAAAAACATTATTGGTGTTCAAAAACAAAAAACAGTGCAAAAGCCATATAATAACGGAGGTCAAAGAAAATAATGAACACAACCTAATCAAAGGTATGAGTGAACATTCACACGCCCCAAGTGCCGGCTTGCAGGACTCAATAATTCTTAAAAATAAATTGAAGAGGGATGCCACTACTAGCAATGATGGTCCTACAGTGATCATCCGAAATAATTTGGAAGCTGTACCAAGCACAAGTTCGTGTTCTCTTCCCAATAAAAATGCTTTACGTCAAATTGTCTATAGAGCAAGAAAAAAAACATTTCCGAAAGAACCTTCTACTTTGGAGGAAATTGATATACCTGCAGAATACATGGTTGAAAGAGAATCGTTTTTGGCACGGCAAACAAAATACAATGATAATAAATGCTTGCTAATATTTTGCACTCAGCGAAATATTAGACTTTTACGTGATTCATTTCTATGGATAATGGACGGAACATTTTGTACATGTCCTGGACCTTTTACCCAAATCTATAGTATACACGGGATGGTGGGGAATGATGTCGATAGCAGAAAAATTGTGCCTTTGGTGTATTGCTTTTTGGGAGATAAGACTGAAGAAACTGATATGATGATGTTCAAAGAACTTTTGGCATATGCTGAAGAATCGCAATGTGAATTGAACCCCCAACATATACTTACTGATTTTGAAACGGCTGTTATCAATGTCGTCAAGATATATTTCCCTGAAGCTACTCATACAGGTTGCCTTTTTCATTTAGCGCAAAATTTGTGGCGGCAAATACAGAAATCAGGTTTAGCTTCAAAGTACGGTAATGATAGCAAGTTCTCCCTTGAACTTCGCCACATAGTAGCTTTGGCATATCTTACTCCTGAAGAGATACCGGACGCCTTTAAACTTCTTAAAGAAAAGGTTTTGCCAGAAGAAGCAGAAACTATCATATATGGGTTTGAGACGTATTACGTACTTGGTGGGAAAAAATCGCGAACAAAAGGTACAAAACTATGTATCTCACAAACCCCTCCATTGTTTCCACCACAGTTATGGTCCATACATGGAATAAATGAACTCGGCCTGCCAAGGACCCAGAATAATGTGGAGGCTTGGCATAGACGGTGGAACTACTTACAAAACAATAACCGCCAAGGCTTATATGCGACTATACGGAGCCTTATAAAAGAGCAAATAAGCACAAATCACGCTGTTGAAAAAGCACAGGCTAGCGTTGATAAGACTCCGCCCAAGAAAAAAAAAACGAGTATCCGATTCTATTGCGAAGATTTGTGCAAACCGTAATAATATGGAACTTCTTCCTTTTTTAAGAGCCATTTCGAATCACATAGAATTGTAATTACAATGTTATTATGTATTTTTTTTTAATTTTCACTTTTTTTTTGTTAAAAGTTTCGTTAATAATACATAGAAACTATAATATTTATAGTAATATAATATGCCATACCACTGATAAACCCGCGATGGTTTTAATTGTTCAAAAAATATTTGTAAACTGTTTTGATTAATATGAAAGCTCAGGACGGCCTTCATCAGAATTATTCATCTTGCAGCGATGTGGGTTTGTGGGTATAATGGGTAGTCCAACCAGGGTAATTAAAACTTAGTCACTGTCTTGGAACTCAAACAATAATTTAACTTCTTAAAATGATTCTACTATGCGTAATTATTAATCACTATAAATCAACAATAATCAAATTAAGGCAATAGCTAGCGATTCGTCGATAACTCGGTGCGCTTGCGACCGTTCTCCAACGTCCAGTCCGTATTGAAGATGGCCGCCCCGCTCCCATAGACTCGACGCTCCGCTAGAGCGACAGTGACCACCTGTCACTCTTGACAATGATATTCTCGATATTCTAATCATTCTAATGTGCGCCGACAAATAAAAAGGTAAAAAAATAAATTGTTTTATTTACGATTACCTAATGTTTTGTTTATTTCTTGATCTATGCTAATTATGTTCAAGTTTATATCTTTTTTATTATTTTGTTGTTGTATGATTTTTTATTAAAATAAATCATTATTAAATGAGTATTTTAGGTGTTGTGTAGCAAAACGGAAGAAAAAATATGACGTTTTAGCTTCCGTAGTGGGCGAGGATTAAAAAAAAACTTAGAATGCCCTAGTTGCTTTCTTTTCCATGCTGCATATCGAAATAGACAATTGAGGTATGACAGTTTTGGCTTTTGAGATTATCAGGCGATTGGCTAGCGATCACTGATATTGTCTACGTTATCTTTGGCCCATGCCACAGCTAAACGTGGTGAATTTGTTACCTATCTTCCTCAATTTAGGAAAGTTGACGTGAAGATATGTATGGTATTTAATGTATTTCCTTAACGTCTATAATGCAACATAAGATTATTAATTAAATGTCACGGACAACAGTAGGCTTTCCAAACCTACATACTTTCGAACTAATAAATTACCAAACAAATGAGCAATCGTTGTAGGGTTTTTCGTAACAGGATTTTTCGCACAAACGTTACATACATCGCACCAATAACGCATCGACGTAATAAAACATCCTACAACTGAATTAATCGACACACCGTGTTCGATATAATAAAAATCGAATCATCAACTTTCGAAAACTAGTAGGGAACCCGTAAGATATATATGTCACCGTAAAATTGTCAAATACGTTATATTGTAATATCTCTAGCGATATTGTAAAAACTCGAAATATTGTCAAATGAACATACTGCTCAACAAAACGCATTATTTTTCGTGAAATGCATGCGATGGTAGTCAACTCACGCGGTGTGGAGGGAAGGAGGGGTCCCCCTTGCCCAGTGGTACAACTCTCATGAAAAGAAATTGTACCATTCCTGAGAAATACCGATTATTATAACCTAACCTTAAAACACTTTATATTCCCCTAAAAAGCGTAGTCGACGGAGTCCCGCTTCGCGGGGCCCCTATTTCCGGGTGCAGGGTTAGAGCTATTACAATTTTACGGTGACATATATACGTCACCGTAAAATTGACCAACACGTTATATTACAATATAACGTGTTTATCTCTAGCGATATTGTAATATCTCGAATTATTGTCAACTGAACATACGGAAGTATCTCTGCCCCCATAATCGGGACTTGGGGCACCCCCCCGTTAGGTTAGTTAGGTTCCTTTAAACCCTGCACTCGGAAATAGGGACGGAGCCCCGCTTCGCGGGCCCCGCAAAGCGGGGCTCCGTCGACTACGATTTTTAGGGGAATATAAAGTGTTTTAAGGTTAGGTTATAAAAATCGGTATTTCTCAGGAATGGTACAATATCTTTTCACGAGAGTTGTACCACTGGGTAAAGGGGACCCCTCCTTCCCTCCACACCGCGTAAGTTGACTACCATCGCATGCATTTCACGAAAAATAATGCGTTTTGTTGTAAGCAGTAATAGCAGCATTTGGCAATATTTCGAGATTTTACAATATCGTTAGAGATATTACAATATAACGTATTTGACAATTTTACGGTGACATATATAATCTATGCTCTCTCTGGATTGCGATTTCATTGTGTTAACGTGTGCTTCATACTAATTAAAACAAAGTGTTTAATATAATATACGAAGTTTTATTAATATATAATATTGGCGACGAGAAAGAACCATTATTAAAGAACATAGTGAAAAATTAACAATAATAACAGAAAAATTAATTGTAAAATAAAAGTGCCGGCCGGCGTGATGCCATCTTTTCGTAAGCTGCAATGCAAAATGCAATAAAATCTGATGTCATCTTCTGAATCGACTGAAATTTTGGATGAAAAAGAACAAAAAGATAAAAAACTGAATTAATACAATTACTGCGAGAAGAAAATATCACGTATACGAGTGACAGTGTTGAAAATTAGAAGTAAAGAGAATTTAGGAGAACAGAAACCGGAGAAACAAAAAACAAAAATGTCCACGTGCGGCGACCTGAAAGTTTTCGAAGGAGATAAATGGGAAGTTTTTAAAGAACAACTTGAGTGTTTCATAATTGTTAATGACATCAGCGATGAAAAGAAGGTTCCACTATTATTAACCAAAATATCACCATCAGTATTCGAAACTCTAAGCTACCTATGCTCACCCAACAAACTTGGTAAATTATCGTTTGAAGAACTTAGCAGCAAACTTAGAGATAAGTATGCCAAACCATTATCTACAGCTTTGGAGAGGGCAGCTTTCAGGAAAAGAAACCAGCTTCATAATGAAAACATAGAGGAATATGTTTTGGCTTTGAGGAAATTAGCTATAGCCTGCAAGTTTAAAGATAAGGAAGACCAAATTAAAGAGAAATTTATGGAAGGAGTATCATCTAAGGTTATCAAATTTGAATTGATGAAAAGTGAGACAGAGCTGTCACTAGAAAAATGTATTTCATGGGCACGCACGGTAGAAGCTGCATTATTACAGACTAATAATAACAGTGACATGACAGCAGTCTACTATAATAACAAAGGAAAACAAAAACAAGATACTAAAAATAAGAACAAGAATAACAACAGTGGACAGTGTTTTTGCTGCGGGAAGAAGAATCATGTCAAAGCGGACTGTACTTTGAAGTTAAAATACTGTTCAGATTGTGGTCAACAAGGTCATATCTTCAGGATGTGTACGAACAAGCAACGACAAGCCAATGTTGTAGAGACGAATCTCGGTACCCTTAAGGAGGATGAAAGGCAGGTGGAAGTACCCTGTAAAGATGTAGATAAAGAGTATGTTAAGACTTATGACATTAATAGTGTAAGTAAAATACCTCCTTTTTATCTAGAAATAAAGGTCAACGGTCAAGACATTTCTTTTCAGTTAGATACAGGGTCAGATGTAACAGTGATGTCAATCAAAGAAAAATCAATTTTTTAAAAGAATTTCAGCTCAAGAAAAGAAGAATTTTGACCAAAGTATTTCCCGTCCATTAGGTATTATAACTGATGTACCAATTAAATTTAAAGAAATTAATAAAAATCTAAACATTTTCATTGTACTTGACAATGTACCTAGAGTTATAGGCCGAGACTGGTTACATGAGTTTAAATTATGGCCTCCAAATATTCAAAATAGTCTGAATATTGGTATTAATATGATACAAACTTTTTCAGATGCACAGCAACATCTGAAAACCCAGTTCGCAGAAGTATTCAACCCGGGATGGGGAAATTTTAAAGGTGATGTGATTTCATTAAAGCTACAACAGAACGCTAAACCCAAGTGCTTACCGGTCCAGCGAATACCATTTGCCCTCAGAGAAAAGGTAAATAATGAAATTATTAGATTAATTGAACATGGCAGAATTACTCCAGTAGAACAAAATGAATGGGGTACACCAATTTACCAATTTTAAAACCAGATGGATCAGTTAGACTTTGTGGAGACTACAGATTAACTATTAATCCTCACTTGGTTTTTGATCATTTTCATCTTCCCCATATTAAAGATATTATGGATGTTTTAAAAGGGGGAGAATACTACTGTGGACTGAATTTAAAATAAGCTTATTTACAAGCACCACTCAGTGTAGAAAGTAAGGATTGTACCACTATAGTTACCGTTTCAAATATAATCTACCTTTTGGTGTAAGTACAGGGCCAGGTTCATTTCAACGGTTAATGTCCAAAAAATTCGCAAACATTTCCAATACTATTGTATTCATTGACAATATTTATATTAAAGGAAACATCCTGCAAGATGCTTATGAAATAGTATGTCAGGTCTTAAAAAGGTTAAAGGAAAGTGAATTTAAATTAAAATATAACAAATGTAAACTCTTTACCACTTATTCAGATGTTTTTGGTTATCGCATAGACAAAAAAGGAATTAGGGTAATTAAATCCAACATAGAACCTTTATTAAATGCAGAGACTCCAACCAATTTAACATTATTAAAATCATTTTTGGGAAAAATTAATTATTACTCTAGATTTTTGAAGGATATGGCAACTATTATATCAACATTATATGAATGTACAAAAAAAGACAGGTTTAATTGGACATCTGAGTGTGAGGAATCTTTTAAGGCTATAAAGAACAAATTAGCTTCAACAAATATTTTAAGACATTATGATCCTCAATTACCTTTAAAAGAAAAGCCAGCGGCGGCGGCTCAAAAAAAAAACCTGTGAAGAGAGTTACAAAAGTTACTCAGAAGAAGAAGGCTTTGGTTTTTAAAAACCCTTTCGCTTCAGAATCGTCAGATAGCGACGGGCCAGTTGTTACAACACCAGTTTCAAAACGAAAACGGAATACCATCGTTTCAGATTCTGAGGTAAGATTTTTTTTATAAACATGTTAAAGGGAATTGTTCATTTTAGGCTAAGCGTGAACAAGATGCCCGGTTAAAACTATTTTTACGAAACAATATTATTAATTCAAAGACAAATATTTTTGCACATCATATTCACGCACAAAAAGTCGAAATAAAAAGTATTTAAACAGTATCCACCACTTGGAACACATCGCTATTTCGTTTGACGCAGTGTTACCAGCACGGAAATAAAACATCAATTTCAAATTGTAATCGATTAGACAATCGATTTTGGTAACCAGAAAAACGTGTTTGTCTGCAAAACAAGTACCGATGAAAATACTGAATGAAGAGAGTATACTCATTTAGTTTGTTTTAAAATGAAGCAAGCAAAAACTTTATTAGTGTTTTAAATATTTTTTTTAGATTAGAAGAACGGTTCTAATCGATTATGGTCAGATTTTTTTTTTCCTGGCAACTCCCATCGGACATCCCTAACGTCAAGTGAAATGACATCTGACAAGGAATTTGCTTTGTGGAACCTTGAAACGAACAAGGCGCCAACTCTCTTTTAATTTAAAATTAATTTGTTTTATGTTGTTATAGTGCCTTAAAATAAGTTGTAATTATAAAATAGTAGTTGTATTTGTAAATAGTGTAGTAAACAATGGGGGGAACTGGTAAGAAACGAAAAAAAGCGGAGCCCCCTGATGGTCGAGCAGTACGGGCCACCACTGAGACTTCTTCCGACTCCGATGATTCTGCAGACAACAGCAGGAAGTACCAAATATTTAAAGTCCCTGGATACTCAAGGAAGTATCCCGAAAACAGCAAGAAAAGCGAATATATTGTATTTTTATCTCCTCAGATTGAACGCCAATTTTCTGACAAAGACAGACTGGCTATTTCGCATGCTATACGCAAATATTGCGTCACTGGCATATTGCATTTAAAATCTATAAATAAGTATAAAATAGGTATAACATTTGACCTATCGAACAATGCAATCCTTTTTTTAGATGAAATGGGCTTAAAAGCAACAATACCTGCTGTCGATACGGAGGTGACCGGGGTTCTTACTTCAGTACCCACGGATCTCTCTAATGAAAGAATATCTGCTTTGATTGGAAGTTCCAGAAATGTCATACAGGTGAGGCGTTTCATGCGCCGCGTACAAAGTGAGGGTGGCGCGGTCACGTATGACCCCACTCAAACTGTTGCAGTTACTTTCGCCTCTACTGAGCTACCGCAATACGTGTACCTTGACTCCTGGAGGCTCGAGGTAAGCTGTTACGTTCCTCCTGTCAAGCAGTGTTTGCAATGTATGAAGTTTGGACATATTGCAAAATATTGTAAGAATGAAGTTGTATGCTCCATATGTACAGACAACCATAGTTTTAAAATGTGTAAAGAAGATCCTAAAAACGCTAAATGCGTCAATTGTGGTGGTAACCATGTTTCCATCTCAAACACTTGCCCACAGAAGAAAATTAAAATAGAAGAAAATAAAGTCAAGTCCAGAGCCGCTAAATATTCCGTTATTTAATGAACATTCTTTTCCTAAATTAACACAGAAGAACATTGAAACACAGATTATTAATTTGACTAAATCAGATTTTTTTATGAATACTTTAACAAATGCTATAACTAAAATTATATTAAATCAAAAAGATAATCCCATTAATTCAATCTCCATAAAAGAAATTCTGCAACAAACTTTCCGTACCAGTACTTCCACATCTAATAATGGATCTTAATATAATGCATTGGAACGCACAAAGTATTATAAGTAACAAACTTTTATTAACCCAATTTCTTTATGAGCAAAACATACATGTTGCAATTATATCAGAAACTTGGTTAACACCCATCAAACATTTTAACATTAGAGGATACAAAATAGAAAGACATGATATTGGAAATAAACACAATGGTGTAGCTATTTTAATTCGCAATAATATAAATTACAGAAAAATAATTACATATTCTGATAATTCTTTACAAAATGTTTGTGTAAGAATTACTGTAAATAATACAGAAATAAGTATTGTAAGTTTCTACTGTCCAACAAACTGCACTCCATCTTTTGACAAACATAAATTAGAATCTTTAATAAAATCTGTGCCTGAACCAATGATATTTGCTGGTGATTTCAATGCCCATCACACATCATGGGGATGTAATTCTACAAATCCAAGAGGTAGGGATATTTTAGAGGTTGTTGATGATAATAATTTGGTATTAATGCATAATGGTGAAGTCACAACAGTAGGTTCTTTAACGTGGCGTCCAAATGCCTTAGATTTGTCCATAGTTTCCCCATCATTGGCTCTTTCTTGTGATTGGTCTGTTCATTGTGATCCTCTTGGAAGCTACCACCTTCCTGTAATGATGAAAGTTTTTATCAATAATAGCAATATAGAAAATGCTAATAATAACACAAATTTGCCTTACTTTAAAATGGTAGATTGGAAGATGTATGAACAAAATGTAGATTTTCAACTATCTACTTTTCAAGATCAACATGTTTCTCCATTAGAAAGTTATACAGAGTTTTGTCTAATTATGCATTCTGCAATTAATAAGTCGCTTCCTTATCATAATACACCAGCTTCTTCCTCTGGTGATTATTCTAGTCGTAACTCTTATAGGAATTCGGTAAGAGCCCCTCCTCTTCCTTGGTGGAATAAAAAATGTACAGAAGCAGTCAAAAATCTAAGTTAGCTCACATAAATTTTAAAAACAATCCATCAGATGAAACATCATTTATCGAGTTTAAAAGATTACAAGCCCTCAAAAAACTTACTTTGAAAACAGAAACATCAGATGGGTTGAACTTTGTAGTTCTTTTAATCGATGTACGCCTCTGTCCAGAATTTGGAAATATATGCGGTAATTTAATAAAACATATTCTTGCAACAATAATGATGTCAATTGGATTCAGGATTTTCTGGAAAAATTTACCCCAGATTATTTATTTATTTATTTATTTAAAGACTTTGGAAGACTTACAGCTAAATACAATAGTGATAAGTAACAGAATAATAATCAGACAGCCAATTACAAGTCTTCACGTCTAGAGCTTGTCTGGTATAAACATTACTGTGGAACAAAATATACACACTGCCAAATAATACCTACCAAAAAATAAAAAAGAATAAAAACATGCAAATAGATCATCACCCAAAATATGAAAAACAATAAAAATAATTTGCTACAGGCTATTTTATATCATGGGATGAAGATGTTAAAATACAATAAAGAAAAAATAAAAATAGAGTAATAATAAAAATAAAGTCTAAAGAAATTTATGCTTTAAAGAAATCCATTGTTAAGCACCTTTTAGCCGACATCACACTTGTTTCAGAAAGATCAAAGTCGAACTGTTTGCACACCTTATTATAATACCCACTCACACGCACAACGTATGAATTTTGTCTATAGTTAGTATTTGCAAATGGCACTCGTAATGGTGGATTAAACCGTTTGGACTTGTTTGGAACATTAAGGTAGAAAGTTGACAAAATATCAGAACAATCAATGTCACCACGAAATGTCTTCAACAAAAACATACAGTCAGAGATCTCACGACGATTAATCAATGGTAGGAGATGGTATTTCTTACAGAGACTGAGATAGTCGCTGGACTGATACGGTACCCTTTGATGAAAGCATAAAAATTTTATGAATCGTTTCTGTACGCGCTCAATACGGTCAATATATTTATGATAGCATGGATTCCATATTTCAGATGCGTATTCCAAGTGGCTTCTAACAAAAGTACAGTATAAAATTTTTAACGTTTTAGCTTGCGTGAAGCACTTGGAAAGTCGCATTATGAAACCAAGGGATTTTGAGGCTTTAGCGACGATGGCATCAACATGCTTATCAAAAATAAGTTTGGAATCGTGATGAACCCCCAAATCACGAATAGTACCACAACTAGGTAATATATGACCACCAAGAGTATAGGATGTGGTTAGGACTGACCGTCCACGGGAATACGTTACAACTGAGCATTTTTTGGGATTGAGATCAAGCTTATTTTTTTGGCAGTATACTTCAAGACGCTGCAAGTCAGTTTGAAGTGCGATCATGTCCAAGGTCGACGATATTGTAGCATAAATTTTCATATCATCAGCGAAGCACAGTAATTTGGATGCGGTCAGACAAGAGTCGATGTCATTCACGTAAATGATAAATAATAATGGACCGAGCAACGAACCTTGGGGTACTCCGCTGGGGACTAAAACCCAGCTAGATATATAATTATTCAATACCACAGCTTGCGACCTGTTTTCTATGTAAGAAGAAAACCATCTGAGTAAATCCCCACGTATACCGATGCCCTCTAACTTCCGTAATAGGATGACGTGGTCGATTCTGTCGAAACACTTGCTATAATCGGTGTAGACTACATCGACTCGTTTGCCGTGGTCCATTGCATCGGTGATGTAGTTATTAAGCAAAATAAGATTGGTGACAGTCGATCTACCTTTAAGAAAGCCGTGCTGGAAGGGACTAAACGATTGTTCCAGAGCAGAATAGACCTGGTTATAAATAATCCTTTCAAAAACCTTGGCAATAATACACAATTTGGATATCGGTCTATAATTAGTAATGTCCGTTTTGGCTCCTTTCTTATGTACAGGCGTTATGAATGCGGATTTCCACAGTTTGGGGACAACACAAGCATCTAAAGATTTTTTAAATAGAATTGAAATAGGAAGTGCAATAGATGAAGCGCAACGTACAAGAAGCTTGGATGAGATATTATCCGGGCCCGGCGCTTTCGATGTATCTAGCTTACGAAGCAAGTTGACTACGTCATCAATGTTCACCGTGATGTGACTGATATCGGACGACAGGTTTGATGATTCAGTAGAAGAGGAAGAGGAAAAGGAATTAAAGCTACTACCAGGAGTAAGGTTGGGATCTAAAAATGTGGAGTGAAAATAAGTCGAAAATGCCTCACTTATGGATTCCCCGGTACGTAATGTTTCGTTATTAAAATTAATAATAATAATACGTACGTCATCAGTCTATAACATCGCAATTTCTTATCTTATTTTAATTAAATACACGAAAGCCTATACAATATTTATCAAAAACAGTTCAATTTTCTCTATTAACACAACTAATAATAAATACTTAGTCTAAAAAAGGCAAAAGAAAACCAGAAAGTGCAAATGAAAAATTCTGTACAATGACGGATGTCAAAACCTGTCAAAACTTTCAAGCAAAATATGAAAATTACCGAAAAGATAAAATATAAGGAATGCATGATGCGATAAAATAATGATCACGAGAGCTGCCTCCCGACGACGCGCACGCCTACCATCCCCGGACTCGTCGCTCAGCTCCGCCTCGCCGCCACCGGACCCCGGTTCACCAGTGTCAACGGTTGCGGCAGTTGCGTCGAGCTCGAGTGACGAATATTTCTCTCCGCCGACGTCGCCAACACCTGTACGTCGAGCGGGGAGAGGCCGGCCACCGAGAAGCTTGGGACTTAGGGGCCAACAGGCCCCGAGCCGGGTCCCCGCTACCGGTGGTTGTGTGCAGCGCATGAGATGGACTCAGTCCATGAACGAGAACGCCATGCGCGCATACTACGGGTCTACAGAGGGGGGAACTAACCTCACTGCGTACCGTGTTAGGATGCTGTCTCTGTTCCAGGATCTTGAACCAGCCGTCAACGTCTCGGCCCAACGACTGTCGGATCAGGTGCGGGTCATTCAACGCAATCACATGTTGGATGACGCCGCGCTTGATAGGCTGCGCTCAGAGGTACTGAGCAATCGTATCATCTTGACTCCGGCTCAAACCGCGGTGCAAGCGTCAGCTATTGATGCAATCCCACCGCGGTTCAATCCTGCTGTTGTAGAGGAAGATGATAGGGTTGCCACGGTAAGTAGCCAGTGCAACGACCGATTGAGGAGCGCACTGGAGGATGCACTTCGTGAGTATCGATCAACTTCTGCCGAACTTAGGCCCCGCTTACCACGGTTACCCATGCATAAGAAAAATAGGGCGCTGGTGTGTGCCCTGGACTCGCAACTCAAGAATGTATTCGAGAGTAGCGAGGACCTCGTTGATACACACTCGATCCTGTTCTGTGGGGCTGTTGCGGCATGTCGTTTAGCTAATGTCAAGTTCCCGAATTGTGACTTAGCTACTCGACCAAAACCAGCCGAACCAGCCTGGCAGCGCAGGATTGAGCGACGTATCGACGGGGCCAGGGTACTCATCGGCAAACTATACTGCTTCAGGGAGGGTAATACACGACCACGCGTGATGCGCTTTGTGAGGCGGGCATTCTCGGGGACTGAAATCAGTCCTCAAGAATACATGTCCCGTGTCACAGAGCGCATCGACTTCCTGAAGCAGAAAGTTTATGCATGGGCGAGCCGTATTCGGCGGTATAAGCGACGGGTTGATCGGTATTCGCAGAATCGCATGTTCCAGTGTGATGAGAGGTGGGTATACAGAGCTTGGGAGCGACCTGAGCAAAATGTGACAGACGTGTGCCGCCCGGGTGATGCCGCCACGAGTTCCTTCTGGCGCAGCATCTGGTCGGTGCCCGTCTGTCATTCTGAGGCTGATTGGATGCGCGATGTCGAGCGAGTGTGTGAACCTATTCCAGAAATGGCACCAGTTCTAATCACACCTTTAGATATAGCCAGAGCAGTTCGTCCGTTACCGAACTGGAAGTCACCGGGACCGGATGGACTGCATAACTTCTGGCTCAAGTGGTTTAGTAGTTCACACACTTGCCTGGCATTCCAATTCCAGTCATCCTTAGAGTCTGGGTCCCTGCCGCAGTTCTTAACAACAGGCGTTACTCACCTGCTCCATAAGTCAGGTAGTCCCGCGGAACCCAAGAACTACAGACCGATCACGTGCTTGTCGACGGTCTATAAACTTCTTACATCCATTTTGAGAACGAAAATTAATACACACATTGACAATAACTCCATTATGTCTGCGTCTCAAAATGGATGTAGGAATGGGTCCCGTGGTACTAAGGAGCTACTCCTCATCGACATGGCCATTAGCCAACAGGTCCGTCGATCCCGCAAAGATCTGTCAACATGTTGGATAGATTATAAGAAGGCCTACGACTCGGTGCCACATTCATGGCTCATGAGGGTGCTGGAGTTGTACAAGATAGATGCAACTCTACGCACCTTCCTTGAGTCATGTATGGGGCAATGGAGGACGGTCCTTCGATATCCAGGATGTCGACAGATCCAGGGGAACGATGAACCTGTATGGATTAAACGGGGAATATTCCAGGGTGACAGTCTGAGTCCACTTTGGTTCTGTTTAGCCCTGAATCCTTTAAGCACATTGCTGGAGAATTCAGGGCTAGGCTACCAGTTGAGGAAAGATGGTCAGGTTATATCTCACCTGCTTTACATGGATGACCTGAAACTCTTTGCCCCCAACAAATTGCGACTGATGGAGCTACTGAAAGTAACTGAAACTTTAAGTAGCGCCATCAGGATGGAATTTGGTGTGGACAAATGTGCAGTCATGTATGTAAAGCGAGGGGAGATTATGGGATCCGAGGGGCTTCAGCTCTCGGATTCCATACACCTAAGATCCCTTTCCTCATCCGAGAGCTATAAGTATTTGGGTATGTCGGAAGCGTTAGGCATTAACGTAACTGACATGAAGCAATCGTTGAGGGAGCGCTTCTTTGGTCGCCTAAAGAAGGTATTAAATAGCCTTCTTTCAGGTGGGAACAAGGTGCGCGCCTTCAACGGTTGGGTCATGCCGGTTTTAATGTACTCTTTCGGCATACTCAAATGGACTCAGACCGAACTCGACGCTCTGGATAGAAGAGTCCGTACACTGTTGACCGAAAATCGGATGCATCACCCACGATCATCGGTGATGAGACTGTACATCCCGCGGAAGTGCGGGGGTCGAGGCTTTTTAAATGCGAAGACCCTCCACAACCGCGAGGTGTGCAGCCTCAGAGAATATTTTTTAAAAATTGAGGTGGGTATGCATCGAGATGTGGTCGCAGTGGACAAGGGCCTCACCCCGTTGTCCATGGCTAAAGAGAACTGGCGCAAACCTGTAGTACTTACTACTGATGACCGCAAGAAAGAATGGCAAGGCAAAGAGCTTCACGGGCGCTTCTACCGGGCTCTTCACGGGCCCGATGTAGATTTTCTAGCGTCCGTGTCCTGGCTACGTTTTGGCGACCTCTTCGGGGAAACTGAAGGTTTTGTCTGTGCGATTATGGACGAAGTTATGCTGACGAACAACTACCGGAAATATATTATGAAGGACGGGACGGTTGACGTGTGTCGGGCATGCCACCTTCCGGGTGAGTCCATCAGACATATTATTTCCGGTTGTTCTCGTCTGGCTAACGGAGAGTACTTGCACAGGCACAACCAAGTAGCCAGGATTATTCACCAGCAACTTGCCTTGAAATTTAAACTTGTGGAATCTGAGGTACCGTACTATAAGTATGTGCCCGACCCAGTTCTCGAGAAAGACCATGTCACGCTGTACTGGGATCAGTCTATCATTACTGACAGGACTATTGTCGCCAATAAGCCTGACATAGTGGTGATAGACCGATCAGCGCGCCGCGTAATGATAATCGATGTTACCATTCCACATGACGAGAACCTCGTGAAAGCTGAGAAAGAGAAACAAATAAAATATCTCGACTTGGCACACGAGGTTCGCGATATGTGGAATATGAACTCGGTTATCATTGTGCCGATAGTCGTGACGGCCAATGGCCTTATTGCCAAGAGCTTCGATGACCATCTATCGAAGCTCTCTTTAGGCGGCTGGATCAAGGGCCTGATTCAGAAGGCAGTACTCCTCGACACGGCTCGCATTGTGAGGAGGTTCCTGTCTCTGCGGCCCTAACCACCGGTAGCTTGGACCCTGCTCCCGATACCGGTGAACCACTATTTTTTATATTTTTAAATGTTTTTTTTTACTCATTCTTTTTAAGAAATATGTAAAAATATAAAAAATGTGAATGTGAAATGAATAAAGGAAATAATAATAATAATAATAATCATTTTATTGTCAGGCAACTAAGGCCCATAGATAAAATACACAAATAACAAACGTGCTCGGGATTGAATTTATATTATGACGTTGTTTAACAAAAGTCCAAAATTGTTTCGGGTTACTTTTAATAGATTTTTCGGTAAGTTTCAAATAATTTGCATAACACTGGCTTTCTAATATGTTTACCCTATCACGAAGAAGTTTAAATGTTAGTTCATCAGCTTTGTTGCCATAGGTTTTAAATTTTTTAAAGTATTTATATTTCTCTTTTATTGTTTTTATCAATGAGGAACTGTACCAGATCGGATATGATTTATTACGACAAAGTTTCTGAGGAATATATTTAGATTGAAGATTGTAGATCACGTTATTGAAAAAACTTACAGAATCGTCAACTGACCTTACTGCAAACTCACCTTCCCAGTCAGTCCCACAAATGTCACTGTTAATAGATTCGTAATCACCCTTATCATATAAAAATTGTATACGTGACGCACACCCAAGGGGAGGTGTTTCAACAAGATCCATATTAATTAACAGAGCTGGGTGATAATCATCGATTGGTACTAGTGGGGTTAAACTTTCTGTCACGTTGACTGCTTGGTTTGAGAGGACTAAGTCAAGTAATTTACCGTATCGGTTTGTCACGCCATTATATTGACCAAAGTCAAGTGTACACAACTCATCTCCAAGTAGCACTTCATCACTATTTTTAAGATTTGTTGGGACGAACGATATATTATCTGACGGGACCCAACTTATTCCGCTCATATTGAAGTCGCCTATGATAAGAAATTTGTCAGAAACATTATCAATCACAGACCGATTTAAAGAAGAAAGAAAATTAGTTAATTGTGAAGAAAAGGAATGACCAAGGTTTTGTTTACATAAATAAATCCCACATATATGTAAGTTAAAATAGTTACGCGTATTCGAATTTTTCAAATGTATGCTAATCCACAGATCTTCAGCTGTAGAATGAAAATTTTGTTGACATATTACTGATAATTCTCGACGAGCAGCTATTAGAACTCCTCCACCACGTGATTGTCCAGTCAAAGCATAATCCCGATCCCGTCGCCATACAATATACCTTTCATCAAAAAATTCCGAGTTCGAAATACCATCCAATAACCAGGTCTCAGTGAGAACAATAACATCATATGAGCTGGCTACCATTTGACGATAGAAAGTATCGGTTTTAGTTCGTAGACCACGAACGTTCTGATAAAATATGTTTAGACCAGGTAAATTAATATTAACGTTAGTAGCCATTACGCAAAAAATCAACAACAGAATATGAATCAGAAAAATAGACCACAATAACATACAGCTTAAAAATATTAACTAAAACAGGGTAGTAGGAAAATAAATGTACCAGTATTTTGCAAACGGCGACTATTACTATTGGAGTGGCAGAATTATTAGACATTGAGCGGTAAATAACTGTGTGAGTAGGCAAGCAGTAATGTGTAGTTCGTACAAGTGCGAGTGAGAAAGGCGTATTATTTTGCATTAACACTTTAAAATGAACAGCGCGATAAGCAACACAAAGGATTTTTTTAACAGAACTAAAGAGCGGTGACGGTCTCAGTAGTGCGGCAGAGATCCTATGATACAATAATTTATGACATCGTAGTAAAACAAAACTAAATATAATGAAACGATAAAGCAAAGGTTGTTTACGGTATACGTGACATATTATGTGATTTTGTTTAAATCCGATTCCTTTCTCACTATAATAACTTTGGAGTTGGTGTTTTTGAGTACGTGAATTTTCCCATGTTTCACCCAAATGAACTCGTAATTCTTACCCCTGGCGATAGTTTTAACCGTACTTAGCAGCTTCTTGTATTCCACACTAAGGTGATCATTAACAAACACACGCTGAGAAGTGCCTTGGAACCCAATATCAGAGGTGGATAAGTTCTTTTCAGCTCGGGCTGCCGCTATAAAATCTTCTTTGACGTATCTGTTCAGGAAACTCACTATTATAAGTTTATCATTGGAGTTGAAAATGGGCACCCTCGATACGTAGTTGATCAGTGATTTAGGGCAGCTATAGTTAACTTTTCGACCAATGGCTTCAATAATCGTGAATAAATTCTCATCCTTTCTCACTGGAACTCCCTTGATTTCCACATTATTCAATCGAGACCGCTGATCATTCGATGCAAGTTCGAACTTCACCTTGGATAAATCTTGCTGCAAGTCAATTATAGTCACCTGCATCTTCTCAAGTTCAGATACTTTTGTTTCAACTTCAGCTATCCTCGCATCAAATTCATCGAGTTTGCCACTTGTACCTTGGCATGTCGACTTCAGCTCAGATAGCTCATCCTTAATTACCTTAATGTCATCACTTAGAGTCGGTAGATTAAGTAACTGACGCTTCATTTCCCGAATTTCACTCAAGATGGTGTCAAGGGACGCTTGGTCCGAAGAGGGTACAACTGGAGATGAGATTCTACAAGCTGAGCACTTCCACTGTGCCATTCTAGTAGCACCCAGCTTTCTCCATCCAGCTTCAGATATGTTTGCACAGCCAAAATCTAAATAATTTTTGCAGCTCCCACACTGTACGCCATCATTGAACTGCGCGTTACACAAAGCGCACGATTTCATTTTTAATACACTGAATGTAAACAATGATAGATGCTTAAGAGAAACGTGAAAAAGGTCGACGATCTATTTAGTTAACCGGCGCGTGCAGTACGAATGAGTGTCCACAGAAGAGAGGCAATGGGGCAATTTGACTTATTATGTAAATAATAAGTCAAATTGCCCCATTGCCAGTAAGTCAAACTCTGAAAAAATTTTTTTAGTAAAACCTTTTTCGATACAAAAATTGAAGTCTGCTGTTAATTCTAGAAAGGATAGTGCTTTTGGGCTGGATGGTATTCCATACATTATGATAAAAAAGCTTAGTGAGAAGGGTTTGCACACTTTTCTCAAAATATTGAATAATTTGTGGTTGAACAATGATATACCTCATTTATGGAAGTCTGATTGTTTGGTACCCATTTTGAAGCCAGATAAGCCTCGGTCTAATCCAGATTCCTATCGTCCTATTGCTCTAACATCCTGTGTTGGTAAAATTTTTGAGCAATTAATAAAACAAAGGTTGGAATTTGACATAGAACAAAACAATATTTTACCTGCTAATCAGTTTGGTTTTCGTAGGGGAACATCAGCTCGTGAAAGTATTTGTCAGTTACAGCTTGATATCTAAAATAGTTTAAATAACAAGGATTGCTTAATTTCAGTATTCTTTGATGTTGCTGGAGCCTTTAAAAGTGTAAATATTGATGTACTTTGTTCTGAATTACTTCATATAGGAATTCCAAACAAAATTGTCCACTGGGTCCAAAAATTCATAACTGAAAGGAAAGTTTATGTTAGATATAATGATAGATTATATGGGCCAAGATTTGCTTCGGTAGGAGTTTGTCAAGGAGGAATTCTGTCTCCATTAATATTCATTTTGTACATACGTCGTTTAAATTTGATTCTAGGTTCCAAAGTTATAAATCTTCAATTTGCTGATGATTTAGTTTTGTATTTGTCTGGGAAAAATTGAAAAATATTGACACAGTGCCTTAATAAGGCATTGGAAGGATTGTGCACACATTTTTCTTATTTAAATCTAAATATAAATACATTTAAATCTAAATTAGTTTTATTTGGTAAAACTAGCAATTTCAGTCCGTCTGTTTATTATAATCAAGTTTCTATACCAATTTTTTATGAAGCTAAGTTTTTAGGTGTGACCTTCACTCATAATTTGTCTTGGAATAAATATGTTAAATATGTTGAACTGATAAGTTCTAGAGCTAACAGAGTTTTTAATATTTTGAAGACATTGTGTAGAACCTCCTGGGGAGCTGACCCAAAAATATTGTTGTTATTATATAAATGTTTGATTCGTAGTCACTTTGAATATGGTTTTCTCTGTTTTGCTGGTGATAAAAGGTTAGTAGATATTCTTGATAAAATACAAAATAAAAGTTTGAGACTCATTACCGGTGCATTTAAAAGTACTCCAATCAATGCCATGCAAGTTGAATGTAAACTTCCTCCATTAAGTATAAGATTCTCTTACTTGAAGGAAAGGTTCTTATTAAAACTTTATAGTAAAAATAATAATCACTTGTTTTCCAATTTGAAACAATCATGTACATCATCCATTCGTAACTTAACATATATACTTCAGGGCCTTCCTCAATATTTCAATTTTCTTGAAACTCTCCAAATGTATAAGTCATCTATTCTTTGATGTTATCAGGGGGATTTTGAAAGCAAATTTCCCGCAATTGACATCATTATTGATCACGATTTATCCACTAAAGAAAATGTATATAGTCAATTTCATGAGTTTACTGGTCATAGATTTGTGTATACTGATGGGTCTAAAACTGAGTCAGCAGTGTCATTTGCTATTTTTGATGAGCTATTGAATTCTGGTACTGGTTATAAAATAAACTCAAACACAAGTATATTCACAGCTGAGGCTGTGGCTATACTTGCTGCACTAAAGCAAATTAGGCATACAAATGATGGATGTTGTCATTGGGTAATAGTTAGTGACAGCATGAGTGTTCTTGAAAATCTCAAAAATAATAAATTGAATGCTAACACAAACTATTTTATATCATTAATAAAAGAATCTTGGTTTGATTTATCTTTACATAACATTAAGGTTTTGTTCATGTGGGTCCCTTCGCATGTTGGTGTGATGGGCAATGAAAGGGTTGATTTTTTAGCTAGAGCTATAACGAATTCTGATGTTGTCCCTGATCTAAGTAGTTTCCTCAACATATCTGTTCCTTGTACAGACATAGTTCCTCTGTTGAAAAAAAGGTCTACTGATATATGGAAAAGGCACTGGAATCATACAGTCCAAATTGAAAATAAAGGTATGTGGTATGCAGTATACAATATTCCCATAGGAACCATGCCTTGGTTCTGTAAATCAAATACTTTCATGAACAGGAAGTTTTACTCCACCTTACTCAGGCTTCGTTTTGGTCATTGTCGACTAAACTATCATTTGTTTCGTCTGAAAATTGTACACAGTCCTCTCTGTGATCATTGTAACTCTCTAGCAGAACAAACTCTTGCTCATATTTTCTTCGAGTGCTCATCTTTTGGTATCCAGCGCCTTGTGCTGATGGATGAGCTAATTGAAATTTATGGTAGCCCTGATTTGGTACCGCGCTCCATTCAGGTACTTCTTGTGAATAGCTCGACGTATTTATCTTTGTTTAATTTTATTAATAATACAGTTGGACAAATTTAACTCATGGTATTTATAGTTAATTGCCTTGTGTATATAATATTTAATTATAGGTGTACTTCCTTACTTTTATTTTTGTAATTTTAAATAGTTTTAGTTAAAGTATGTAAATATGGAAATAACGAAAGGTTATATACTCTATGGAAATAACAATAATAAAATATTAAAGGTTAGGTTAGGTTGCTTCCCGTCAGTTGGGATTTAAATAATAAAATGACAATAATATTAAGGACTTGACACTCGGCTTTTACAAAATAACAGAATGAATCAATGAAAATTACTTGGACTTGACTAAAGATTTTGTGGAATAACAAATCTTAAACATGGATTGTAAGGAAATAAACTGAAGATTGTAAATGGATTAACTTTACATGGAAAATAAGAAACTGATGAATTTACCTGGATTTGATTTCCATATGAATAAAAATACTAATGACGTTACTGGAATAACTCATTAATGGATAAATATAAAACTAATGAATTTTACTGGTTTTCCTTATATGATATTTACATACTGATGAATTGAACTGGATCTACCCTACTCAAGAAAATTGCCAACTGATGACTAGGCAGCATGGTCTCAGACCTTAGCCTGTTCCGTCAGGAACAAATTATTAAAAAAAAAAAAAAGGAATTTGCTTTGTTTTCGTGCACTGTGTAATATACTGTTTTGTTTACTCGCTGTTTCGAACGTTTCTTTTTCTTATTATGGACTCCGATCGATACCTACCGCTACTACCGTACTTCTGAAGATAAGGAACAAATGCGATGTGTTAATTGTGGCGCTGATGTAATGCATCGCAGAAGACAGACTTTGCAGCTTGTTGAAGTATTAACGATAATACGGCAATGGACTGCTCCTCAAGTCGTAAGTACATTAGTTTCTCTATCTGGTGTTTAGTCTGGTTTCTGTCTTGTTGTTTGCCTATATCAACTAAATAAAAATAATATCTTATTTACAGGTTACATCTCATAGGTGGGACCAATATATAAAAGTACTCTGTGGGTGGGACTGTCACTCATGCTGGGCATTAGCAATGAACAACTAATCTGTACAGCACAATGTACCAAGCACATCAAGCGATCATCGAAGAGAACTATGTGTTAATTGTTGATACGGCGTACCAGATCTCATGGTCTTAACACAAATTCAGAGAGGGAAACTCTTATCAAAAATTTTATCGGCGAGTGGATAGCACCACGACAAGTAAGGACTGATTAACTTTTTATTTAGTTTGTTTCACGAGTATGCGAATTAGCACGTATGCTGCTAAACACGTATTTACATAACACTTACTGGAATACTGAACAGTTATTCTAGCTCCGTGAAAGAGAAACATTTTATTTACTACATAACAGCATAAAAGAAAGTGTCACTTTGTGATAGTTGTAAATTCTTTAGTTGGTATTTATTCTTAAATACATTCACTGGGTAGCAAAAATAATTTAAAATCAATTGTTTTGAAATGGTACTAATTAAGAATTAAATAAATTGTTTTAGGTCCATAAAGGTGCCCGTGATCCGTGTTGGCAACGAGCTGACAGAGCCCTGGTTCCTGCTCCAGCTGTCTCAATTGTCGAACCAACAATTGAATTGCCGAATTTCACGAGAGCCCCGGACACACAAGCTAATTGTTTTTGTTCAGTTTGAAACTCCTCAGCGAATTGTAGTCCCAAAATGGGTGAGGGCATTACCCTCACCCATGTTCATAGATTTTAATTTGTATGTCTCTGGAAACATCAGAATATGGTACTTAAGGTGGGCTAGGCACGAAAATAATGTTACACCACCTGCCCAGTTCTTAGACAATAATTTAATAGTCTAAGTCTGAATGAAATCAAAATAAAAACAAATAGTTTTATTTTAACCACCTTAATACAACCCTATAATGTGATAATAATCAGATTGTATCAAAATACTACTGGCAAATAACATATTACATAAGAGATAAAAATGTCCAATCCACTTATTATTCTATCTTACATTATGACTTTACTTGTTTGAAATAGACTTATTTAGCTTGTATTTTTATGCCTAATTTGTACGCCTTGCAAGGCAAAACATAGTGATACACATTTTTTTTTATACTATGTACCATATTACCTATTTTTAACAAATAAATTACTTTGACTTTGGCTTTGACTATGAGAATATGCATATTACAAAGATTTTACCCGGCAAGATTTCAATTTTTCACATGGCAGTTGAAGCACATTCTTGCATCTGGCCACAACTTTATTATAATAATTGCTTTTCTATAGCTAAATAGTTTTTAAAACGCAAGTCGTTTATTAATGAAGATCTTGTCCACGATTAGCCAGATCACCCATACAAACTGAGCAATTCCCTTTTCATTTTACTAAAAAAACATTCATAAACTATCAGTGTTTCACAGTGTATGAATATCTCCATTACAAAATATTTATTTTGCAGACATAAGAGTTTATTAGAGCACTTTATTATTTTAATTAAAACTAGACATCTTATGTATTTCAGGATGAATCGTCTCGACCGCTGATCCGTGCTGCCACTCTGAAGAGCTGCTTCACTCAACGAGTCCCTAATGGTTATACCTTCCAATCAGAACCGGGCAGGGTTGGAAAGTATTATTTTGAATTAAAAGTTTATAATACGAACGAAGTGGAAAAAGTTGCCCCAAATGAGCGTTGGAAACAATCTATTGCAACGTTAAAATTATCAACTGATGTGTGGAAGGCTTTAACATACCTTGTGAATACTGGAAAGGCTGAATTCAAAGAAATTCAGCCTATTCTATACAGTAAAGCTTCTTAAATTAAATTCAAACATTTTATTCAGTTTTTATAACATAATCACACTATGAGTTCTTTTGTACTGTTTTTTTTTTGGTTATTTGCTAATAACTGATATAAATCTGTTTAATCTTTTTTTTTCATAAGTAGGTATAAATCTATTTAATCTCATTTTATGTATGCAAACTGAAATATATTACATACCTACAGTCTTTATAAAGAAATGTAAGAATATTTTTTTACATGTACTTTTTCAGTTTTGTAATAAGACATTAAAAACTCCGAAATTGAAAAGTTCGAAATTGAGAAACTTCTAAATTGAAAACTTTGAAATTGAGAAACTTCGATATTGAAAACTTCGAAATTGAGAAACTTCGATATTGCGTGCTTCGCGATCCGAAGAGGTTTCCACGGAGCAAGTTGCAGCCTGATGTTCTCGAACAGCATCAAGTTTCTGCTGACGCTCTTCGGTAGATTCTTGGGATCTTATGATCTTCAATCTATTCAATCTATTAGCAGTTTTGTTGTGAAGACACCTGATCAATTAAAATCTAAGTAACTGCTCCCCTGCGTTACCGGGTAGGCTACCGTGTCACGAAGATAAATGGAAAAGGAAATTAAACAAATAACATAAGCCCAAAGGCATATTTATTCGATAAAATAAAAAAAGAAACTCCCGTTTATTTTTTTTATTTTATTAAGTCAAATTTTCAATGAAATACCATCGTCATCAAAAATCAGTCCTAAACTGTTACCGCCTTCACCGCGTGGAGGTACTCCCACCCAGCTTATGTTATTTTATAATTACACAGTGAAATTAGTGATAGCTTTGATTTCCACATCAGATGTTTCTGATCTTTTTTTTTTTTTTAATCTTTATTTATTTTAAGGGGTTTTATCACTGAGTGATAATGTCACCCCCATAACAACTACATTAAACAACTTAACACTAAACAATGGGTAATGCACAGTTCTTATAATAATCATGACCTACTCGTTTTCATACTTAACTAACAACAGCCGACACAACATCCTAGCCTCCTCCGACAAAGGGGACGCTAGAATGCTGTTACATGCTCCCACTTCAAATCCCATATCAGGCAAATCTTGTCTGACGTGTATGTTCCGGTCACATTCCATCAACACGTGATAATCTTCGTTTTTTAAAAGTCAACAGGAAATGCCCATCAGACCAAACAACTTTTGCTAAGACGTCAATCCTATATGTTATAGTATAGCTGGGCTCTTGGAGTTCCACATCAGGTGTTCCAGATATTCTAATTTATTCTCTCACCGGAAAATGCTCATCACGTGGAACAATGTTTGCCAAGGTACCATTTTTGTATCTCGTATAGATCTGTTGCGGTTCTGCATAAGGTGTTCAAGTTTCCAAGATAAATGCCTATATGTTGCCAAGACTTAATCCCTATACAAAAAAAAAAAACATTCAAAGCCGTCCAGTATACTGTGTATTTGTGTGTGTTGATGTTGTTTATAAAATATCGAAAGGTGAATAAGTAATATATTTTTCAAAATGGATTTGGAAACGTTATCTGCTATTAATACCGCTTTAATGATTATCCCCATATATGATGGAAACCCGAATCAAGGAGAGCGGGCCTGAAAGTGCCGATTTTGACAAATCCTTATATGACTCGGATAAAACATGTACTATGTCTGAAAGTAGTGGTTCATCCTAAGCCAAATTTAGTCTGTAATACGGATTTACCTACAGATTTTGCACATTTTAATAGTTTTTAAGAAGTGATTTTTTTTACACAGCGGCGGCAAGGCACTACCAACCCCACGTTGGGGCAAGTTGTGCCGTAGCTGAGGTCGGTTGTGCCGTTGATAATGCTAGGTGTTTTACATGAATGAAAATTAATTTAGAATTTAAAATACATCAGTTTTGTAATAACATATTTATTTGTTATACTTTTTACTAAAAATCAACAGTTTTTTTTAAAATTTAGTTATTAAAATACTAATTAAAAAACAAATAACCTTTACTTAAGTAATTATTTCAAACATAAAAGCATATTTTTAATCAATAGTTTGTCTTATTTTTATGCGAACGAGATCAATTATTAAAAATATCAGTATCTAAGGACTATATTACAAAAAAATAAGAAAGATTTCTCTTAAATTATAAAGTAACAGAGTTCTTTCCAAATCTTATTGATCAGGCTCTTGAGTTTTTTTAAGAAATCAAAAAAAAATATCAAAACTAATTATTCTGTAGATGACTGATCAGAATAGCAATTAGGACATACAAATGTTAGGCTTTCGTCATCTTCAATACATTGCAAATGGGCCCCATTCTTACGAATTCAATTCATTTTTCTCCAGAGACAGTTAGAATAGGCATCACAACATATGACACAGAACCATTCTTGTTCGTCATCAGAACTGTCGTCATCTTGCAAAACTCTTCTCTTAGCGGGGTTCTTAGTCAGTTTTTTTGTTTGTTTACCTTTTCCCTTAACCTTCTTTGTAGTTTCACTTTCTTTCTTCTTCTTTTTATTAGCCTGTTCTTAGGCCAAAGCATTTTTCTCTGGAGTGTCCGTAAGAACAGCTGTCTTTCTTTTACGTCCTTTATTATGTCCAACTAATCGGGGAGGTGCTTTAGGCAGTGGTCTTATTAGCTCTGCACGGTGGTCCAAGCGCCGAACAAGAGCGGTCATAAATACCTTACTTTATTAAATTTGTTAAATGGGACTTTTTCTGAAGGGTAAATTATAAAAAATACTTCACGAATGTACATTAATGTTTTATTTATATAATATAATACATTATATACAATAAACTTTACAATATGTACTGTCAATTTAAAAATTAAATAGTCAATATTTGAGATTCTCCCTCGTTCGGAAATACATCTGAATATGATATTAACGCTGTTCATGAAGGGGTTATCATTAAATATGTATTCTTTTATATATTATTCATATTATGTACAACAAAAGACAAGAAAACTTAAACTACAATTTATTTACAAACGTTACAACTAAGTTAAATCACTACAACAACCAACCTAATTTCAATTCAACTAAATTCTTAATTAATCTAATACCTGCTTCGACATAACGCTCTTTTTCTTACGGGAAAGTTTCCGAAGACCAGTAATGAGTCTGAGATGAGTAAAAGTCTGTTAAGTAAGTCCGTATTCGTAAGTGCTCATGTAAACATAAACAATATTGATATAATAAAGGTACAACAACGCGGCACAACCAACGTCTAAGCAGGGGTTGGTTGTGCCGCGGCACAAGCAGCCCCACATGAACGGCACATTTTACCACGTTTATGAGAGTGTGATATTTTGTCTCACATATAAAAAACACTCTGCTCAAAACATTAAAATTACACTGCATAACAAACTAGGATAAATAACAAACATTTTTCTAAAACTCTCATATTAAAAGCACGAAAAATGCTAGCTTGCGACTAAAAAGTATCGAAACGAAAATATTTACTTACGTGGCGCTGGAGGACCCTCACATGCACTACCACTCGGTCCGCGTCGTAGACGCAACTAAAATAGCAGCCGCGTGTGCCCGACTGTTAGGCATTACGCGACACAATACGATCGTATATCTATCTCTTTCTGTTTTCGAGATATTCGCGTCGGCACAATTTACCCCCGGCACTTTGAGCCCCGCTCTCCCCTAACACAGATTTATAGAAACATCCGAAACTATATTAACACAATTTTATGATAGAAATACTCCAAATTGTTTTAGCAATTCCATTATTTTACACAATATTTTATACAAATTGGAAGGCAGCGCGAGAAAATAGTCAATATTAACGGTGTTTCATCATAGGAACATGTCAAAATCGTATTGCTAAAAAGTTTTGGCGACCAAAGGGATCAAAAATTCGCTAAACCGAGATTTAGTTAATATGAAGAAGGAAAATTAATCCAACAAATCACAGGTTGTTAGAGAACTGTTGGACTAATGAACTGCAGGACCAAATATGGGTACGAATATGGGTAAGTGTACGTTCGCGTTTAAAGAAAATTACGTTATCTCAAATTTACGACTACATACAATTTCATTGACTTTTTGTCCAATAACTGCCAATTTCATTAACGTTACTTGTCTATTAAGTTAGTTTAAAAAAGAATTTGTCCATGATCCGACTATCAAAAATAAACTTACTTCGACGAGAAAAAGAAAGTTAGCAGAAAAATTAAAACACAATAAGGCATTAGCAGTTAGAGCTATGATGGCAGACAAACTTATGGATACAGACAATCCGAACGAACTTCCGACTTTTCCTAAATTGAGTACTTTGAGGAAAATACGAATGGAAGCTAAAAGTGCACTTGAGTTCGATACAAATCCTATTCTATCTATCTATACTATTGTATACTGATATAAACACTTTCATTAATTGAAATTGTATTTATTTCTCACGACAATTTTTAGTACAGGCTTACAATATGGCTGATTGGTTGCGAGAGAGCGAGACAGCAAAAAGAAAGGGCAATAGACCAATACAAGGCATAGATAATTAATACCGCTGTTACGTTCCGATATCACACTCTCCGCCACCATAAATAACTAAGACAATCTTAAAATTAAATTAAATCTGCTAACTAATAGTAAGACAACCATAAGAAAACATCTAACCTCCTTCTCTAGTATCTAATTTATAACTTAATGTAATCTAATTTACTCATCCACCGATTGATCACAAGTGCGAATTTGATTTAGATGTCTTTTCCATTTTAAACCCCCCACATCAATGTAATAGGTTACCCCTGGACAGGATTCATCAATTATAGTTCCTAAAATCCAAGGCTTATACCCCTTTCTAAAGTCCCTAACCATTACTTTCTGCCCTAATTCTAATGTTACTGTATTTCTGTTTCTTTTATAATAATGTTTAGATTTTTCTTGCATTTCATATGATTTTTCAGTTATTGGTGGTGGAATCAACAAGGTAAATCGATTCCTAAGCTCTCTACCCAGCATTAATCTGGCTGGTGTTACACCAGTAGTACTATGGGGTATATTTCTGTAATCAAACAAAAATAAGTTTACAGCCGAGCTCAGTGTGCTACCACTTTCCTTAATTTTAGTCACATGGGTTTTAAACGTCTCGACGAATCTCTCTGCTGCTCCATTTGTTTGCTGGATGATAAGGGGGTGTAAATGTATGTTTTATATTTGTTAGTTGGCAAAATTTTTCAAATTCTGTAGTAGTGAAAGTTGGGCCATTATCTGTTACTAAGTGGACTGGGAAACCAAAGGTGGAAAATAACTTTTTGAATATTCCAATTGTACTCGTTGCGCCAATATTAGTCATTTCAAAGGCCTCTGGCCATTTTGAATAGCTGTCCACCACCACTAAAAACATCTTATTATAATATGGTCCTAAAAAGTCGGCGTGAAGTCGGTACCATGCTGATGGCGGTACAGGCCATGGTTTTAGTTGTGATTTTGGTGGATTTTTATTGTTACTCAGACAGATTACACACCTTTTTGTAAGATTTTCTATTTCTGAATCTAGTCCCGGCCACCAGAAATATGAGCGTGCTACTTGCTTCATACGAACAATACCAAAGTGGCTTTTGTGTAGCTCTGTAAGAATTGATTCACGTAATACAGTAGGAATTATAATTCTGTAACCCCAAAATAAACATCCTCTGTCAGTGCTAATTTCATCTCTTCTGTTATAAAAAATTAGGAGTTCCTTATCTATTAATTTTTTATTTGGCCAGCCGTCTAAAACATGTCTAATCGTTTTTGACAAGATTATATCTTTTTTTGTTTCAGTCTGAATAGTCTTCCAGTCTAAATTATTGATTTTTGAATTGTTTACGTGGTAGATATTACTTACATTACCACAAATACAAATCGAATGTAATTTAACGTTTTCTGTACTTTGATTAATTAATGCACGCGATAAAAAATCAGCTGGGTTTGTTGTACTGATGTGCCTAATCTTATAATTAAATGCTGATAGAAAAATCGCATAATGTTGCAGCCTTTTTGCTGCCATTTTAGGAATCCCTTTTGTGGGTCCCAATATCCTTACTAATGCTGCATTATCAGTTTCTAACTTGAAATATTGGCCGTAAGTGTAGTTATAAAATTTAGTCACTCCAAAGATAATTGCCATTGCTTCTTTATCTATCGTTGAATACTTTATTTCTACAGAGTTTAATTTCTTACTTGCACATGCAATTGGTCTGACAGTACCATCATAATCTCGGTTCGACAATACCACACCCAAAGCTGTTTCTGACGCGTTGCAAGCTAAAATTGATGGTAAATTTGTGTCAAAATGTCTTAAATTGTTTACAGAAGACAATTTCTGTTTGATTATCTCAAAAACTTTATTACAATCTGGGTTCCACTCAAATTTATTTTTCTTAACAATATCATACAATGGTGCTAACGTACCAGCCATGCCTTTTAGAAACCGATTATAATAATTAATTTTACCCAAGAAAGACCTTAACAATGTCATGCTAGTGGGAGCTTTTGTTCTCAGCAATGGTTCAAGATTTGATTTAATAATGCTTATGTCATTTTTGGTTACTCTAAAACCAAACACATCAATATTTTTTTTGAAAAACTTGCATTTTTGGAGTTTTAATTTAAACTGACATTCTTTTAGTTTAGATAGTACCTTACACAAGGTATTTAGCATATCATTTACATCATATCCTGCCATATATATATTGTCTATGAACACGGCTGTATTTGGTATGTTTGCAAGTTTTTTACACATCAGCCGCTGAAATGAGCCTGGTCCTGTGCTTACACCATATGGTAAGTATAGATATTTATATGTACCTTCTTCAGTTACTATAGTAGTTAGAGTAGTTAGACTCCTGAGACTCAGAACTTAGAGGTGCCTGTAGGTACGCCTCTTTCAGATCAAGCTCGCAGAAGTATTCTCCGTTCTAAAGCGTGTTAAAGATTTCTTCGATATTGTCCTTTAATGCAAATGGTACACGCCGTGGTGGTAGGCACTTCGGCTTTGCATCCGGTTTTAATTGTAATGTAATAACTTCACCTTTGAAGTCACCCCACCCTGGGCTGAATACTTCTGCGAACTTTTCCTTGATTAGATTTTCTGCTTCTGAAACAGTTTTAGTTTCACATGAGTAAGTATGTGAATGCTTAGTCATAGTATTAGTTTCCATAAATGTTGGTGGCCACAGATCAAATGAGTTTTACCAGTCACGACCTATTATTCGCGGAACATTATCATGGGCTATGTCACCGTAAAATTGTCAAATACGTTATATTACAATATAACGTGTATCTCTCTAGCGATATTGTAAAGTCTCGAATTATTGTCAACTGAACATACGGAAGTATCTCTTGCCGCCATAAACGGGACTTGGGGCACCCCCCCCGTTAGGTTAGTTAGGTTCCTTTAAACCCTGCACTCGGAAATAGGGGCCCCGCGAAGCGGGGCTCCGTCGACTACGCTTTTTAGGGGAATATGAAGTGTTTTAAGGTTAGGTTATATTAATCGATATTTCTCAGGAATGGTACAGTATCTTTTCATGAGAGTGGTACCACTGGGCAAGGAGGACCCCTCCTTCTCTCCACACCGCGTGAGTTGACTACCATCGCATGCATTTCACGAAAAATAATGCGTTTTATTGTAAGCAGTATGTTCATTTGACAATAATTCGAGACTTTACAATATCGCTAGTGATATTACAATATAACGTATTTGACAATTTTACGGTGACAGCTACAAAAACATTCAAATATCTCACCATTCCGTTATATTTTACTGTTAGATTTCTCAATAAACCAACTGGTTTTGAGATGGTTTGGTCAAAATTTTTAAATCTTACATTGGTATCCTCAATTACTAACTGGTTGAACAGCCTGACCTTGTCTTTCAACGGAATTACTGTCACCTCTGAACCAGTGTCTAACAGAAAATCTAAATATACTCCTGCAACATTTATAGCTATATAATGCGGTGGTACCTTACTTACATTAACAGAATACAACTCATACTCATTGAATAACTGCCCAACGGAAGCTTCGATGTCATCATCTATATCTGGCTTGGGTTCATGATCACTTTTCTCAATTGAATATACTCTCCGTGGGTTCTTTGAACAAACTTTGAAAAGGTGTCCTTGTTGTCCGCACTCCGAACAGTACTTCTTGATCAATCTGCATTCTGCCGTAATGTGGCCATTGTTGCCACAACAAAAACATCTAACCTCCTTTTCTTTCACTTGTTGATTTTTCTTTGTTTTAAATTTATTTTGCTTTGGTTTTGTATTTTTTTCATTATAAAACATTTCGGATACCTCTATTTCCTTCTTACTGGTATGGTAGTATGGACTAAGGCGGTTTCCACAGTCCGTGCCAGCATCACTGTTTGGTCCAAACTAAGGTCCGCATCACTTTTCAACAATTCAAACTTGATCAGCCTTGAATGCACTCCGTCAATAAACTTCTCTCTTATTTGGTCATTCATGTCTTTGAAGCTACATACTCCTGCTAGTTTTTTTAATGCCAATAAATAATCTTCGACACTTTCTGTTGGCAATTGATTCCGACTGCGAAATGTGGCTTTGTCTAAAACTGAAGACTGTTTCTTCGTATATTTTTTTGTAAGGGTTGTGCACAGTTCTTTAAATGTTAAATCAATTGGTTTCGAAGGCGCACACAAACAAGTCAAAGACATGATTCCCTTTGTTTGTGGAGGACTGGTGGCCTGTTTTTTTAATTGTTCTTTCCAGTAGTTGCTTAATATTTTTCGGAGTTCATCAACTGTTTCGTTTTTGGTGTCAATTCCGTGCTCTGCTAATTGTTCTTCCAATTGGGACTTATTTAATTTATAAATCCAAGTAGTCATTTATTTTCTTCGGTCGAACTTTGTAAACAGACGTGACATTAGCCAACAGCGAACCAAGATGGTGGATGATCGCTTGCTTGCAAGACGCAAGCGCAACTCACGTCAATTGGAGCTAACTTCACAGTGAAGCGCGCTGCTGCTTCTTGTTTTCGTTGAATACTGTGTTTTTTCACTTTAATTTTTCGAAAACTTTGTTTTTCTTAAAACGGGTTCTTTAATGCTCGTCGCCAAACTATTGTATACTGATATAAACACTTTTATTAATTGAAATTTTATTTATTTCTCACGACAATTTTTAGTACAGGCTTACAATATGGCTGATTGGTTGCGAGAGAGCGAGACAGCAAAAAGAAAGGGCAATAGACCAATACAAGGCATAGATAATTAATACCGCTGTTACGTTCCGATATCACATATACCATGTCGCAAAGTCCACCATTTGATTCATTTATTCAAAAATTTAGTTTAGTTCCTTTCTTTAAAGGTATTAAAAAATTCTTTAAGTATTAAAAATCACACCTATTATTTTGTCTATCGATGCAACCGGTTCGATTTTTCAAACGATTGCACCGCCGGGTGTTAATGACAATTTGAGGAACAAAGAACCCAGACACTCGTTCTTGTATGCAGTTATGGTATACACTACAAGCACAAGTATACCATTATGTTATATGGCATCACAGTCTCACACGACTGATACTATAGCCGCTTGGTTAAGCACGTGGGCGCGTAATCGAAGAACGCCTAATGAAATAATTTGCGATGATTCTTCTGCATTAATGGGGGCTATATGCCGTAGTTTCTTAAATACAGACACCAACAGATATTTATCACAGTGTTTTTTTCTTCTAGAAGGCCAGATTGATTCTGTACCATTATGCTATATTAGATTGGAGAAATCTCACTTTTTTAAAAAATTGTACAAACAAAGTTGTTTTGAAAAAGTATCAGAAAAATGTTAATATTTTTATATTAATTGCATAAAAAATATTCACCAACTTCAGTGCTACGAGGAAGTTAAATCTGTAATCAAAGATATTGTAACGGTATCATTACATGAATATTTGAGCCTTGATTTGGATGGTCAAAAATCTAATAAATATGAGCAAGCTATACGACGTTTAATTGGTCAATCTAAGGTCGACAACATTGATATAGATGACTGTGATGATCATCAGTCAGTAAGTAGTTTATTTATTATTCCGGATGAAAATGGTGAATTAAATAATACAGGTACTAACGCTGAACATCCGCTAATCAAATATTATAACGAGATTATTGAAACTGGAAAATTATATTTTATTTTAACAGTCCGCCGTCAGCGTGCATCGCGCCCGCATGAGTATGCTGTGTCGTCTGTAACCACCGGCCGTTTGATATATCTATTGAAATTTAAGTAGTTTTGCTAAGTAATTATGACGGGTCAGGGTGACCGCCTGATAATAAATGAGTTATTATGCTTCCTACAGTGTAAAATTCACATAATGGACGAAGTGAGTTTGTTGCAAATCTGTGAATCAAACTTTATCGAAAAGGAAATTGATGAAGCAAAAGACATCATCTGCGAGGCCGTTGGACAACGTCTTCCCAGAAAAGGGGACGGAAAAACCAAACGTCACCTTCAAGATATCATCAAAATCCTAAAAGAAAAGGAACCTGCATCTATTGTCTTTGTAGCTAAAAACCTGCACAGACTACCTCCTGTTACTTTTGACTACGTGGACGTGACAACCCTGCTAAAGGATATTCTAGCACTGAAACAGGACGTTCACCGTATACAGTGTGACTACGTCAAATCCTTTGCCGTTGACGAAATAAAAGAAAAAGTTGCAAATATTGAATCTTTCCCACGAAAAAGTCAAGCTGATCTAGAATCTGAAACACTGAGGGTAGTTGCTCAACCTACTACGCAGCGCGAGAAGCTGCGTTTAAACAAAAACCGGCCTACGGCGACCGAGGCACAACCGAAGCCCTCCCCATTCCCCCCGCTGTCTGCTTCACTGTCATCGCAGATACCGCGGTCTAAGACACCGACAAAACGGTGCGAGGGGCCTGAGGCGCTAGCGCAGGATCAAGGGCCTATCACTGAATATCACCCTACCTGGAGTGAATAGCAGCCCGATTGGTGGTGGACCAAACGCAAATACCCTTGACGACACTATCATTGAAGACGACGGTTTTACAACTGTGACTAATAAGAAAAATAAATACCGAAATATTGGAAGGAAAAGTTATAATAGGACAGGCAAGGCAATCTTGACATCAAATAATATTAAGGTAATGCCAAAACTCTCTTACATATACGCCTTGAGATTTGACATTTCGACTACGGAGGTAGACCTTACTAACTTTATTGAGGAAGGCGGACACACGGCCGTGAAAGTTGAAAAACTTGTCCAATATAAAGAAACCAATTGTGCGTCATAGGTGTTCCCCAAGGAAGTATTCTAGGGCCTAACTTGTTTTTGATCTACATAAATGACCTTTGCAATCTAAAGCTAGAGCATGGCACTATCATAACCTACGCTGACGACACTGCTTTACTTTTTTCGGCTGACTCAGAATATGAAGTCTACAAGCTTGCGCAACACGGATTTAATATTGTTAATAAATGGCTTCATAATAACTCACTAACTTTAAATGCAGAGAAGACAAATTACATTAAGTTTTCGATGCGCAAGCAGATATCCAATATTCCCTCAGCGTTGCATGCTCATTGTTGTCCAGTCCCGGCAGATAGCCAGTGTAAATGTCCCAGTATTAAGAAGACTAATAAAATAAAATACCTGGGTATTATAATAGATGAAACCCTTTCCTTCGAACAACATATGGAAGCTCTTAATAATAGATTTCGTAAGCTGATATTCGTATTCAAAAAGCTGCGATTTATTACAGACCCAAAACTAATTAGGCAAGTATATTTTGCTCTTTGTCAGTCAATTCTGACTTATTGCATTACCTCATGGGGTGGGGTGAATAAAACTCTGTTATTGCCCAGTGAAAGAGCTCAAAGAGCTATTCTCAAGGTGGCTACTTGCAGCCCTTTCCTTTTCCCTACTAACCTCCTGTATAAATCTTGTGAAGTACTAACAGTTCGACAGTTATTTATTATGAGCACTGTACTAAAACAACACGCAGCACTTCCATACAGCACTGAATGTACTAAAAAAAGATGGAAAGATATAGTTTGCCCTCAAAAAAGTACAAAACATGCTTTCACAAGCAAGTTTTATATGTACAGTGCCGACCAAAAGTCCATTGGCAATCTCACAAAGCAATAGCTTGACGTTTAGTTTGACTTACGACCTTCTACTTTCACGAAAATAAATATTATTGTCTGCAACTAGTTGTAGTTCATAATTTCAAGCATAAAATCTAAGACATGATGGCCTAGCGGTTGAGGCCGTCCAGAGTTATGAGTGAATCAGTAGGCCGTGAGTTCAAATCTCGCGCAGTTACTGTAAGTTTTTACTTGACAGAAATGTTATAATATTCTTTATCTTGTTCGCTCTGTTCACACATTTCGTAAAGTTAGGAAGGTAGATAGAAAAATAAGTCAAGAATTTAGATTTCTGTGAGGTAGACATGAGTTTATGAATATTTATTTTAACTTGATCAGAATGAACTTTGTCGTTTGGTTGTAGTTGATGGTCAGTGACGTGTGGTTTAATAGATAGCGGTATTGTTGTTAGTATAATTCTCAAAATGCAGGCAAATATTAATATTGAAGCGAGGGCGGCGTCTATTTTCGCGCTGCATAAAAGTGGCCTTAATAGAACACAAATATCTGAAGAAACCGGACTGAATGTGAGTACTATATTTTGAATTGTAACTTAAACTTAAGGATATTATAAATTGTTAGTTTATTTGGTGACATATGGATTACTTAATTCGTTGGTTTTTTTTAAATTTATCATCATGTAACTTAAAAAGTTTGTGTTTATTATTGGATTTATAAATGCAGAGTGAATGAACTCACTTTAGTATTTATTATAGCTGCCTAACATCACTTTTGTTTTGTTTTAGAGGAATACAGTAAGTCTCTGGATCAAAAGGTATGAGGAAGAGGGGAGCCTTGCTAGTAGACAGCGAAGTGGAAGGCCGTCGCTTATTAGCGAAGCGCAGCGACAACATATGGTGGGCGTGTATGAAATCAATGGTTTCACACCTACGAGACACTTTGCGGAGTTATTCGACACGTCACCGCAAACTGTTCGCCGTGCCCTCCACGCTGAAGGCTTGCATCACAGAAGACCAGCTAAGAAACCCTTCTTGACAGAAAAACATAAAGAAGAACGATTACGTTTCGCACGGGAATATTTGGACTTTGACTGGAGTACTACCATTTTTTCAGATGAAAAGACTTTTAAATCAAGTCAAAAGGGTAGACTTCATTTATGGCGCAAGGATAAGATTCGCTGGTCCGATAGAAACGTAATCCCTAATACAGACTCAGGTCGAATTACGGTTAATATGTGGGGCTGGATGAGTGCAGATGGGCCAGGAGAACTGGATTTTATTCCTCCACGCGCCAACAGTTCTACTTATGTAGATGTATTAGAAGATGTCATGCTACCAACTGTGCGAAACATTTACCCAGCTGATGACTTGACACAAATAACATTTGTCCAGGACAACTGTCCTATTCACCGGGCGGGAATTGTGCGTGAGTGGTTTCACAATCACCAGGAAATAATTGTTGTTCCATGGCCAGCGCGATCACTCGACCTCAACCCCATAGAAAATCTATGGGGTTTGATGGTGCAAAGGTGGGATACACGGGATGAAAGGTGTATTAACTATCCATTGCATGGAGGTGTGGGAAAATTTAAGAGGAACCGAAATATGTCGTAACATTGTAGGGTCCATGCGCAAACGTCTACTGGACTGCATTGAAAATAATGGGGGTTATACAAAATATTAATCCCTAATGTTTTAGTTTTAATTAGACGTATAACAAAATGTTTAGTGATGTTAACTTATCCGTAATCATTTAATTACTTATCCTAAATTGAGGTTTAGTTTCAATCTTCTTTTCTTTTGGAAAATGAACACTTAAACTATAACCTCAATACCAGTTACATTTATTGTGACGTCACATGAAGAAGAAAAAAACATGTTCATGAAGTCTAATGCCCGTTTTCACGAGTAGCCCCTAAACAGTAACCTAAGTAGGGCTCTCTTATCTTAGGGGACCCCTCAAATCATCCCCTTACCTAAATTCTGTTTCACCATCCTAAGGGCTACTTATGTAAGAGTCCCCTAGCTAGGTGACGTATAGTGCGGAGGTACTGCGGAAACGTTTATCGATAAGTTATTCGAGTTTACGATTTTATTGATATTTAGCTTAAAATACAAGATAAAACACGTAATTTCACTTAGTTTATTTGGAAAAAGTAGGGTCTGCATCTTTTAAATATTAGATAATTCATAAAAAGTAAAAAAAAAAAATTTTTTAAGCTGTATGGCGAATGCCATTGCCTAATAAAGTTGCAGTGACTTTACTTGAATGACATTTCGTTAGTTTGTTGGTTGTTTGTTGCGTCAAATTTATCTTGCGTGGTGTTTTTCTTTGGCGTTTTTTTAAATAATTATAGTATTTTGTTACTCACAAGAATAATGGCAGAAAAGAGGAAACGTGGACAAAATTTTTCAATGGAAGATAAAGATAAGTTGGTAAAGTTACTGCTCCATCACAAAGATACTATTTTAAATAAAAAGACAGATGGGACCACAAATGAGGCGAAAAACAGTGCATGGATAGCCATCACAAATTCTTTTAATTCTACATCGAACACACACAGGTATGAGAAATTTAATTACCTAGATTAGTCATAACAATTAATTTGAGAAAAGTAACATACACATAACCTTAAAATCTAGGTGCTAACTACTAAAATTTGTTTTTTTTTTTAGAAACAAGGAGTCATTGATGAAAATGTGGGAGAAATTAAAAAGCGAGAGCAAAAAATATTACGCTCAAATTAAAAATAACACCACACAGACAGGAGGTGGTCCATTAATTTTAAAAATTGATCCTGTACTGGAACAGGTGTGTTCTATTCTTGGCCGAGGGTGCACAGGAATATTAGGAGTACCAGATTGTGATTATGAGTCTGAACCGGAGACAGAAAAGGTGCATGTTAAAGTCTTTTGTACTCAAAATGATTTGAGGCAAAGTGTGGAAGAAGCGAATGTGCATATAAGTGAAGCACCGAAAAACTTGGAGGTATATTTATGTTGCTCTCATAAACTTGTTCATCATATTTAAATTGTTGATTTTATTGCCTACATTTTATGGAAACATTTATTTTTCAGACACAAAAAGAAACATCAGATAGGACCCAGTCGCAAATTTATGAGTGTATCAATATTGATGACAACTTAGCTGATGTACCTAAGGCTGATGTAAGTGGAAAATATTCGTTATGAGTTCTAAATAACTTTTTTCCATAAATTGATGACTAATTTTTATTTCATTTCTTAGAACATACAAGAGCTTCAAAAGTTGCCTATTAATACAACACCACTGTGGTCACGAAGGCGGCCACAGATATCAAGTATTAATGAGCGGACTGAGGCAACTTCGTTGGTTTCCTGCAGCATACAAAATGTATATAAAAGGAAGGAAACTGTCGAGGACATAAAAGAACAAATATTCAGGGAGGAATTGGAATTTAAAAGAAAATTGTATGATTTTCAATTGCAAGCAGCAGCCACAGAAGTTCAAATAAAAACTGCAATTTTAAATCAAATAAATGGTAAGTGTTTATTTCATTTATTAGACATACTTAAAATTACAGACTATCAAAGTATTCAGTCATTTGACTTCTTTGGAATCCATAGACAGGATCGCTTATAGTAATCAGTGGACGAGGAATTTGTCCATTGTTAATTAGTTCTTCTAAATTTGGAATAGAGCCGTCATTTATAGGTTCACATTCTTTACGAATTATACATATGTTATGTAAAACACAACATGCCAACATGACATGGATAGATGTTTCCAACCGCAGTCTAATACCCACTGCTAGCACTGGAAATCGTCTTTTCAGGACTCCATATTGCCGTTCAACTACATTTCTTGTTTTGATGTGAGCATCATTATACTTTTGTTGACCATGGGTTACAGGATTTAGATATGGAGTCAGAAGATGGCTCTGAAAATATAAATCAGTACTTTATACATTTATTATTTCACTGGCCGTTTGGCTCAGAGGTAGCTCCCCGGTCCATTTTTAACGATGTTTTATCAGTTGTTTTGAAGTATCTCAGAAATTTTATTAATAAATTCTGTATTTGTTTCAGGTGGAGGCTTTTCTTTAAATAATTTATTTGGGGTTCAAAATGAAAAAAAAAATTAATAAGTACTTAATAAATTTGACTTTCTTACTTAAATAAAAGCATTGGTTTTATTTTTACCTTTAACGGATATCCACTGTCTCCTAACAAATAGTTTCCTCTGTAGTCACCTCTTTCAAACTTAGAATACCTACGACTACTTTGGTAAATAGTAGCATCATGTGTTGATCCCGGCCAGCGTGCCACCACGTCAGTTATCAACAATTTTGCAGTACTTATTGTTTGCATGTTAATAGACATGTAGCCTTTTCTGTTTCGAAATAGTTCGGCATCATCTCCTCCTAAAATTTGCAATAGGTAGATAAACAAATGTAATTAATTAGTGTAATGTAATTAGTTTCTAGTTCAAACAACTAAATAAAACAGAACCAAAACGAAAAGATACCCACCTGGCTATTGAATCTTTATGTGTGTACAGTCTATACATCCTAAAACATTTGGAAATCTAGCTATTCTGTAAAATTCTTCTTTTACTATTTGTTGATTTTCTTGAGTGTCTGGAAATTGTATAAATTCGCTTCGCAGACTCACAATAGCTTCAGACACTCTCTTTATAATTCGGCTGCAAGTAGAAATACTGATGCCGTTTAGATCTGCTATTGATAATAATTGATTGCCTGTCGCATAAAATCTAAGGGCACACAGTAGTTGGTTAATCGGTGCCACAGATTTATTTCTGTAAATAAGATACAAGTAAATAGGTACAAAGTTACTTAAATACAAAATTAAGCAAGTAGCTACCTACACGCAAGTAGTAAGCACTTTACCCATGATTCACTATAAAGAAAGAATATAATAATAATATCGCGTACTTACCTATCATCATGGAATTCTAATAAAGGTTCAATTTCTTGCAATATAAATAAAACACTCTCCTTAGATAACCTATATCTTATGAAAAAGTCTTTGTCATCATATTTGTTAAAATCCTTCGATCTTTCACGATAAATGCGAGGTCGCCTTAACAAACTTCGGTTACTTAATAACTGTATATCTTCAATTACTTCTAAAGCTTCATATACATCGTGGTCACTATCCATTTTTATCTCGTACAATAAAAGTAACCTTTGTCAGTCACAAAATAACCTAAAAATATCTGTCACCTAAGTGTTACGGGGTCGTCAATTCATCCCCTAAATTATAAGGGCCCTTTAATGCTTTAGGTGTCACTTAACCGCTGGTGAAATCAAATGTTGCGTTAGGTGCCCCTTATATTTGTTTAGGTGACACTTAAATTTTAAGGGCTACTGGTGTAAACGGGCATAAATCATTTATTAGTTTTCAATAAACTCTGTTGAATACTGATACATACGTGGGTATCAACACTTATATTTGTGTGATTAGAATGTCCTTTCCTTGTTATGTTATTAAAAATTGACTTCAAAGTGGGTATACACTAAAATATCTTATGAACAAGAGAGCTTCTTTTATCTGGGTAGGAATGTGACGTCTTGAATCTCATTAAAGTTGTTAATTTTATCAATAAATGAAACGAATAAAACAATTCTTGTTATTTCGCATCACGACTTTTTTATTTCCACCTTCCAACACCGAAAAAATATTACACAATCATATAAATTGTTAAATAGTTACTGTAATGTTCTCTGCGTTAATAAAACACAATTTGATAGATCACGTAGGTGAAGTGATATATGCGTCTAGCGCACGACTGCCCTCGCTCACGGTTGGCGCTCGACTGACCGCGCGCCGCCCAGGCGCATACACTACATCCCTTCTTTATTTTATAAATAATTAAGTTACAATAACTTAAACTACAATATTAACAATGAAATAACAGAATAGATTTAGTATTAAATAAACTAGTAAATCAGGCAGTGGTATGCCTGATTTACTAGTTTATTTAATATATCATCAACAGAGTGACAGACAGATAATCATTTTAATCGCTTAATGCTATATTGCAATACTTTAGTCCTCATTGTTCAATGACCCTGTGTCCTTATTATCATTGTCCACAACCTGCCAAGAATCATTAATTTTCTTTAATTAACATTACCTTTTCCCCTATTTCTAAATTAGAATCAGTAGCTCTTCTTTTTCTATCCCCATATTCTTTCCCTTTTTCTTTCATTAGCATATCCCTATCTCTCACATCGGAATCTATGAGTTTATTTTCTACATCTGGAGCGAAAGGAACTTTATCTCGAAAGCGTCTTTTTAAAAATTAACTCAGATGGCGATGTACACTTTATACTATCATTCATACTCATTATCCTTGCATATCTTTTTACATCTAAGTCGCGCTTTGGCAGTAATTATTTTAGCTTGCGTTAGATTCGATCTAGAACGATGTTTTAACATTGATTTAGCTGAAATAAAAATCAATTTCTCAATATTTACTTTTTTTTTTTGACATTACGTCAATTGTCAAGCTGTCAGTTACTTTTCCTCTACTTTTGGATTTTCGTACTGGCCTAGGCCTATGAAGGTTTCTTTTGATGTATATAATTTAATTTAATTTGATCAATATATTAGCTCAAATAATGTATTTTAGAGATAATTACGATTGTTTACTAAATAACAGTATCTTATCTTACTTTTATAAAATTAATTAGCACGCTCTCAGAATTCTTCGAGGAAGTTTTTACTGAATAATACTGGTCGTTTTAAATACAGGCAACTCACATTTTTGATTTTAAAATCAAAAATTCTTGAGAGAAGTATAGAATTAAAATAAACAACTGATGTGGAAAAACTGCTGATTTTTTGGTATAAAAGGGATTTCCTGGCACATTCGAGTCAGTTTACAACGGGATCTCATGTGAGAAAATCACTATATACTATATTATTATTATGGTATTGTGTATTACTTGTTTGTATAATCTTGGTATTCTGCAAATATGTCGAGTCATAGGCAAAACCAATGTATCAAATGATTCATTTTCTATTTTATATTTCCGATTTTATAAAATTCCTCCGGATTGTTTACAGAAGAACTTTTGGTAGGTGTTCATTATGATGTGTAGACCATAAAACAAAGTTTGATTTTGACGCAGCATGGTACAGGATTCTCCTACAACGTGAGATATACTGAGAGAATTTCTCTTACATACAGTTGTTGTGTTTGTATCTTAAAAATATTATGTTTTCCTTCTGTTTTAATTTTGTTTTTTTTTTTTTTGAGTAACTCAACTTTTAGACACACTGGTCCTAGTTATCTAATTTAAGGTTTGTTACACTGTACATTTAGTTATCAATGTATTTTGGAATTAGTATCTAATACTTTAATGTTTGCATGCCAATTTTATGGCGAAATGTGTCATTGTATTACATATTATTTTTACCACCTTTGTTTTACTTACCACATTTATTGCAAATAAATATATTTTTTTTTTACTTTGACTTTTTGACTTTGATCATAACATCAATGTTTTGTGACTGGTAACCAAATTAATGCCCAATCTCTGGCTGGAACCAGCAGTGGGTTTAAAATCAATGTTTTAACATTTTATTGATTAATTTTGGTATGTGTACCTTTTGTTTTGGTAGGTACATTGGTTCCATAATAATAGATTTTAATTTCCTAATCCAGTTCTCGAAAAAGGCAGTAGGCCACTTAACACCACGCCACGACCCTAAAGAATCGAAACAGAAATGGCAGGGTAGAGCTACTTTGTTGCCATCCCAGAACCATTGTCCTCAGTTTGTAAATATACCAAGATCCGTTTAATTCCGTAGTTTCCTTTTACCATTTACCTTTATGTAAAAACTACATTTTTTTTTTTTGTTTTTTTTTTTTTTTGGTTGTTCAACCTTTTTTTTTTTTGCAACAACTTCGTGGTAGTTTTCAGAAACTTAGTTCGTTTTCGTTAGTTTCCGTTGATAGTACAATATTACTATACTTACAATACAATAACTTACTTTACAATACATCACTTTTTTTTGTCAATTGAATGGACCTTGCTTCCAATTTCATGGATGCCATTGACCTGCCACGCGCAAACAGTGCGTGGCAAGTGTCCCATGTCTTTCGAAGCATCGGTTCCAGGGTACACGCACCAATTTCATGTAGGTTCGTACTACCCAACCCACACACAACCAATAAACACCAATCAATACTTCGAAAGACATGCCGGTTTCCTCACGATGTTTTCCTTCACCATTTAAAGAGCATCCACTGGTGATGAGTGAAATAATAACACAAAATGCCAGCCTGGTTTCGAACCCAAGACATATGTCTGGCTAGGCCATCACCGCTCTTAATAAATAAATATCTGTCATTTCATGACCAGTAGGTATATTCTACTGCCATTCCTGTCAATTTAATGACCTGGGGCCCAAGTCGGCTATTTTTATAAATTCGTCACTCCAACACTATTCCCTATCCATTCCATTGTCATTTTGCTTAAAGTTCATAATCTGCTAAATTTACAATAGTCTCGTAATATATTTTTTTTTAATGACATTGTCGTATTGCCATTATTATAAAACCCTTACTGCAGATGGTTTTCGAAATTTACTGCTAAATGTGAAAATGTATTCATGCCAAACTTCATTTGTAAGTAATATATTTTTTACACATTTGTCAATATGTGTGGGATTACCATTCTATGACATTTCTTTTAATGGACTGTCGCCATTATAGAGACAGAACATGACAGAACTTGACCGAACTTGACAGAACTCGACAGAACTTGACAGAACTCGACAGAACTCGACAGAACTCGACAGAACTTGACAGAAGTTGACAGAACTTGACAGGTCTTGACAGAACTTGACAGAACTTCCATTATGAAATCAGTGATCGACTATTCTGACACTATTATAATAGCAGACTTGAGGCCCTGTAGATATATCCTACTAATATCACTGTCATTATCTGATGACTTGTCAATTTGACCAGTAAATATATTTTACTGCTATCACTGTTATTTCACAACAGTCATTTGAATGACCAGTAGGAATGTTCTACTGCTTATTGGTTTATTTAATGACCCGGAAAATGTATCTTTCATAAATATAGCTAGCTTTGTTTTGGGGAAAACAACCGTTAAGTTTTTCAAGTGCAATTTTATACACATCTAAGTCTTTCCCGTCATCATCTTTACCTTCCTCTGCATGGGCCCCGGGCAAATTGTAGTAAATCTCCTGTAGTGCTAATCCACCAACATGGAGAAGAGTAGCTCGCTTTTTATTAGGGGAGTCAATATTAGCAGCTAAAAGATAAATTTCTAGGGCCCGTTTCCATTTCTCCCATCGGGTACAAACCGATGTCGTGTCACCCTTACAATCAAAGTGATCGAAGGTTGTCAGCATTGAAGTTGCGTGAGTCATTTTTTGGGGCGACCTATAACAGGATTTTGAGACTCTTAAGCGTGGCCTTTTACCTTTTTTTTGTATAGGTATATATTAAATACATAACGGTAACACTACTGCATGGCCTTAGGGTACTTGTTAGTACTTGCGTGCCCATTAGAGCATTTGCGTGAGTCATTTTTTGGGGCGACCTGTAACAGGATTTTGAGACTCTTAAGCGTGGCCTTTTACCTTTTTTTTTGTATATATATTAAATATATAACGGTAACACTACTGCATGGCCTTAGGGTACTTGTTAGTACTTGCGTGCCCATTAGAGCATTTCGGATTCGGCATGACCTTTGACGTAAGCATCTAAGTATGACTAATTAAATATACTAAATAACTTTATTCAATAACTACTATTATGGAAATTGACTGATAATAACCTTTATATATTAACAAACTATTATATTTACTAACTGGTTAGCAATAATGTAATTAAGCCATTATTGATGCTTACACTAACGTTTCCCGGTCTTTTCTCTCATTTATTCTTTAAGCATGGTCGTTTGTGCGAATAGTATTTGCGTGACCTTGATATTTCTGTGTCGAAATGCAAACGCTTGATCCTAGCAAAACCAGTGACCTGATTAAAATAGTATCTACTGATTTTGTTTTATATTTACAATAAGTGGGTATGTAGGTTATTTACAACAGAAAAGTTAAGTATGTCCAAGATTTATGATAATAGTTGGTTATTATTTTTATTTAAAATAAGAAGCGCGCAAATAACTTAATTATCTTGTTATTTAAATGAAAGCACTTACTCAATAATGATAATTAACAATGATTTACTGTTTGCATTACGGCACATTTAAAATAATTGCATACTATTCAGGCATGGCCCTTTGTTTTGTTGTAAACAACACTCACTGCATGGCCTTTGTAACATTTACGCTTATCAGTTGTTTACATCAATCGAAGCAGAATTTATTTCCCGTTACTTAATCATACGAAACTGAGGCAACAAAGTAATCATTAGCTGTGAACATCTACCTTGATAACGGTTTATTAACGTTTATGTAGGTAGGTACGGCGTGACTACGTTCTGTTTTCACTTTAGTATCCAAACTACTAACGATCCTTATCGAAATATAGTCGCTTAACTGATCGTAAACAACTTGCATTATTTTTCGGGGTCCATTCTTCCCCTTTTTTGGTAAATGTTTTCAGTACTTACTTTTATCCTCGTCGCCACTTGTAATGTTCTCTGCGTTAATAAAACACAATTTGATAGATCACGTAGGTGAAGTGATATATGCGTCTAGCGCACGACTGCCCTCGCTCACGGTTGGCGCTCGACTGACCGCGCGCCGCCCATGCGCATACACTACAGTTGCGATGGGTTTTTAACTAATATTTAAATTCTTATAAAGAAGTAAATAATGAGCATGAACCCGTTTAAAAAACGTTTAAAAAATTCCTAACAAGTTTGCATAAAATACAAATCTTACAAAAAGCCCTCTACGTAAACGGGATTTGAACTCAAGACACGTTGATCGTGAACCCACTGCTTACCCTAAACAGCTATCTACACCAGTCGTTGGTCCAGATGAACAAGGTATTAACTCAAAAAAGCCTATTTTTCAGGAGAGCGATTTGAAATTTTCAAATCAATATATTTCCATTTCCGTTAATAATTGGTTAACCTCACTTATATATTTTGTAAACTTACTTTATTGATAATATTTTTGTTCACTGCACGAGCTTGTTAATTTTGCTACTTCTGAGAAAAAAATTAAAATCTACAGGCAAGAACATAATAATACCTTTTTACACAAAAAATACTTCTGAACCAAAGTAGTAACTACAAAATTTTATTTTCATAAAAATGCAATTTTGAGGGTCTACGTTCGACTTTTCGATTATTTTTTTAAGACATTATTTAAACATCATGCTTAGTTTGCTATGCCATCCAATTTTTTCATGATTTGTTAATTCATTTAGTTATGTTTAAGGAGCATTCATAATACTACCATGTTCCACAAATATTAGGAATACATTTTCAAAATAATACAAAATGAAAACAAAAATTTCACTACTAAAGATTTATTTATTTAAAAAAAAACACATAAAATAGTTTTAACATCAGTCTTAGTATTTTAATAAACAAATTTAAATCACTAGCTACACTTTTGAGCACACTAAAGACCGTCGGCGTCGTTGGCTTTGTAGTAGGTAACTTAGTAGTAACAGTTTTTTTGTATGGTTTACTTATAATAAACTTTATTCTTAATTAAACGATGGCAGCGTTACAACAATTTCACAGTCTATGTTATTTACTCTCAGTTTAATTCGACTAGGATTAGAGGAACCAGAATAAAAATAATCGTAGGTAATTAAATCTTAGGTAATCATCACAAAAACTTAAACAAAAGAGAAAATTAGACTTAAAAAAACATAAAGAGTACTTCTAAATAAAATTGAAATATAGGTAACAATCATAAACATGTAAGTAAACAGTTTCAAAACAGTCAAATCAAAGTCAACTAGGTTTTATATACCTAAATAAAAAAAAACAATTAAAGGTTTTCATAAAAGCTTCTATAATACTGAGGAATTAGATTTTTTTCAATTAAACTTATAAACCCGTTCTTTTTTTGTTCCGATATTTTAATTTTCTCACTGTAAAGTTGTTGAAGAGCAATATTTTAGAACAACTTTACCTCTTTAAAATCAGTTTCAGAGTAAGATGTTTTATAAAAAAACGAGTCTTTGTTTTCTGCTGACACTTTAATTACCTTCATTTCTGTTATTTTAACAGGCTCGTTGTCGGTATTTTTTTGTTATCTTGTTAGACATGGCTTTAATATCATAGAAACAATTAAATGCCAATTCATTTAAAGCAAAGGGCTGACCACTTACTTTGGCAGTACGAATTAAAGCATAATATTGGTCTGCTGAATAAATTGGACCAGATTTAAGCGATGCCTTTATTTTTCTTTCAATAAGAGAGTGGGCCGTATCTCCCTCATTTTGACTATGCCCTTTTATTAAAAATTTGTGAGTTATTGATAAAATTACAGGAAATTTAGACAATGCATATAGATAAGTGTGTAACATAAATTTATTTTTTTGTTGTCCGCAGCAATTATCACTGTAAAATACAACATGGAACGGCTCTGATGCGTTGCTAGCCAGTTTTTCTAGGTACTTCCAGACACAAGTCGCAATTTCGTTCACACCTCTGTGACCATCACCTTCATGCCATGCGTAACATTCTACTTGCTTAGTTTTTAAATTGTAAATAGTAAAATTCAAAACGTTTAATTTAGATAAGTAGAAAAAGGTAGATACGTCACCGCGGGGACAAGGCATGACGGCTTGCAAATCGTATACCGCTACAATTACGTTACCCTGTCCGTTTTTGTCTGCATCCTTTTCACGCCTTGAAAGTTCTTTTTCAACATGATGGTTGTCGTATTCACCACGTAAATTTTCTTTTGCATCACCTATTGCGTTATTAAAAGCCTCACAAGTTTCGCATAAATCTTTTTTTGGTGAGTGGAAGCCAATATTAAATTCATTGTTAAAAATACTGTAATAGGCTAAATAGTTTCCAAATGGCTTATTATGAATTTTGCAATCATTTACATAGTCGCGATGATATTCAGCCAACGATCTCCCGCCGTCAATATAACTTTTTGTTGTAGTACTACGACAATAGTGACTTTCTATAGTAGGTATAGATCTAATGTGATTACGTATTTCTAATTTTATTGTTTCTGGAATTTTCAGGTGATTTCCGTGCTTACCCCTCAAATCTTCTGTTATCACATTACTCATATTCTGATCTTTCTTTGTCAGTGCAGTTTTAATAACTTTATCGTTAATGCATAATGTAGCTTTAAAAAATAATTTGCAAACTCGAATTATGCTTTCGTCAACGTTGAAATGGTATGAATAATTATTTTGGCGGGGGTTCGCCGCGTCTGTATAGCGGTATTTTGGATGAACTACATCAATACTATTAACAATAAATTGACGTTGCCGATTTACATCACATAACTTGTAATAGTTTTGGAAAATCGTTGTTCTCACCTCTTCAGATATTTTCAATGAGCATTTTTGGCGACATTTTTCTGTGCATGGTGGTCCCATTTTCTTATCTGGTTTGATTTTTTTTGTTCTAGTGATGTAAGATTTCCCAGAATTTCTTAATCTTTTTGCATTTATACGTAACCACTTATGTTCGTTTCTTTGTCTTTTTCGAGTAAGGTTTCTTCTATTGTCGCTGCTTGAGCCTGTATTTGTAATATCAGTTAGTGAATTTGTACCTTGCACCTCATTAACTGACAGAGTTGAATGTAACTCTTCCGGAGCCGTGGTTGTTGGCATACTTGAAGATTCGGAGTCACTAGATGAAGACTCGGAGTCACTAGACGAAGAACCAGAATCCCTCGAAGTAGAAGATGGGTAGTTCGGATCTTTAACACTGTCATCCGAGTTGACTCCGGGAAAACATGGTTCTGGAAGAAATATAGATTTAAGCATTTAACTGTTTAGTAAACATTGTTTCTAGAATTATCAGATTTTGTGTACTTTCAAGAACTTTACCATGATTTTTGACTTGATGGCCCGAGGACAATGATGACGAATCAGAGTCAATCTCCTCTAATTGATTTGCTTCTGGAAAAACAATCAGTAATTAACACAAAACATAAATTATGAACTATATAAGTACCTACATAATTAAAACTTCACTATTTTTTGGATACATTGCCTACAATTTTACCTGTTGTGTTGTGAGATGTGTCATTGAAAGTAGAAGTTGAAGCTATTGGTTCTTCAGGACTATCTTCGGGCACTGAGGCTGGTTCTTTTAAAAGCGTTTCTTGATTAGTCGCTACAAATAATAATGGAAATAGATTCAAATTAAACCACTATTTATAACAAGCAAATATAGTGTTGATAAAACGAAATACTTATAGATACTTATATTATAGATATATTTATACTTTAAAAGTAATACCTTGAGTAGACATATTCAAGGTCCCATCATAAGAAACTAATGCGGATTCTCCCTCTCTTGGATCAGGTGCTTTAACAGCGTTTCTGATTAAGGTAAGTCTTTGCGAAATCATTCTGTAAAATGAAAAATTTAGGTAGTTATAGAAAAGAGTTCTTTTCATAATTAATTCAAACAAATACACGACAAATTATGTTGAATATAAAACTTTTTAGTTTTAATACTATTATTTTTTAAGTTTTTCTAAACAATAAAGAATCATAACCAAAACAAACCCTAAAAATCCACGTTATTTTAAATTTACATAATATTATTCACGATAAATACTTTTTCATCGAGAAAGAATTGCACTAAATTCAAAACTTTTGTGAACATGGTAGTATCTCAAATTAGTTCTTTAAACTAGAAACACCCGTTACAAACCAAATGCAACAATTTATTGTAAAGAAGGTATTAACTTGAATTACTACTCTATTTCACAAAATAATAGTATTCAAACAGAACTCACCTTTTAATGAACACTGCGTTTTTCAAGGTTAAAACTGTATATCACAAACGAACGACGTCCTTTCACCACAACTCCGCGAGTAAGACTGAATACGACAGTGTTGTTCAAACCGACACGTACAGAAGTGCGAAAGAGACGAAGATACTACCCCGTACCCCCGCCAATTTGACGTCATATCGTTATGCAACCACGTTCGTTAGAAAGATCGCATGATTTGAAGTAGGACTGTATTTTTAGGTTAAAAATCGTAAATTTTGAGTAAATACCCTGTTCATCCAAACCAACGCTGGTAAACATGGTCGAATTTTAGCTATCGAATGCAAGATCATGCGTTTGCTGCGTGTATCAAAAGAGACGGTAATATGTTTCTTTTTGTTTCGTGGAGTGTGACACGACGACATGCGACAGTAGGCGAACTCTGTGACTGTGGTGTGCGTACTGTATTGAGACAACTTATACATACACGCACGGGCGAGCATCCGTGCGGCTCACAGCAATACGATCCTTAGCGTGCCTATGCACTTATGAACGCTTACTGTACCTCGGACCGCTACTCTATAACAGGCTAAATAAAAAGGAAACATCTATTCCTTAAATCGCAATAAGTGCAAGAAAGTTCTTAAGGAAGCTCTCCAAACTATGTCCTATGTAGATACAGAGAAGCTATTACTTGTGCTAAAGTTGCTGTTGCTTCTCAATAAAATCTATACTGCTCTGGCACAATCGGTCATCACATACTGTATACCGATCTGGGGAGGGGCCACCAAGACCAAATTTCTAGACCTAGAAAGGGCTCAAAGGTCTCTCATTAAAGTTATGTACTTTAAACCCTTTCGTTACTCTACAGACAACCTTTACAAGGTCAGTAATCTTCTGTCTGTAAGGAAATTATATGTATTGAATATAACCACACATCTACACAAGACCCTTTCATTTGATGCATCTAAGCCAGACAAAAGACGTAAAGACATTGTGGCCCACTCCCCTCGGGTCCGTACGGTTTTCGCTAGGCGTCAGTATAACACTCAATCTACTTATATTTATAATAAACTGAACCTCATATTGAATATTCACCCCATGTTGCGGTATGAATGCAAAAATACTTTATTGGAATGGTTGAAATCTCAAACGTACGATGATATTGAAGTTTTACTAACTAGAATTTGCTAAAGTACAGCCTGTAACAAATCTTAACATACATCAACCGATCAATCATTAACACACACACACCTACTCACACCCACACACCTCGCACATCCACCTTCCACACACATATGCACACTCACACACCTCACCTCACACACCACACGCACCCACAAACACTACACATACCTGAACTTGATATAATAACTTTGTAACATCCTTAAATCTAAATTGTTTTTCTTTTCTTTTTTAATTCTGCCTCAACATTGTAAATTGTAATCCATGGGAAGTTGCGAGGTAACCCCATCACAAGTATCCCTATAACTTAACGGGGCTGCCTCAATTTTGTGCTGTAGAACAATTGTATGAGAATCAATAAAAACTTTTATTTATTATTTATTTATTTAAAGTAAACATTGTTCATAGTATAGTTATTTTTTAATCTAGTTAGCTAAGTTAAAATAGTATAATGTTATACACCGTTTTATATTTGTACCGATAATATTAATATGTTATGTGATTATTAAATCAATTAATTTTACCTCTAATTGCCTGAAACACAGGATTACCTAGTTCAAGCTCAAAATATGTGTGAACTTGACATAGATTTAAAAAAAACTGTAAACGTTTACCTTATATTTTTGAATAAATTTTATTATTATTATTATTCAAAATAACTATCGAGCAGGCACGTGAAGATACTTTCTTAAGTGAAGATTTTTGGCCTTGTGGTGTGGTTTATAGGCGTTATACATTGAAACGGGCACATACTACTTTCGACGCCCGTGCTGGTAAAAATGAAAATTAGTCTCGTTTCGGTCAACTGCAGATCTGTAAAGCGTTCCTGTGGTCATATCAGGGACCTGTGTAAGAATCGTGATGTGATTGCACTTAAAGAGCATTGGCTGCTACCTGATGACTAAAGGTCGTGGCTCACTTGACAAGCACCGCACCAGCACAGCTTCTGACCGGCATCGCCTCGAATATAGGCAACGGCGCGCGGTCCGCGCGCCGCAAGCGAGGTGTAAGCGCGCGGCACCCTCGCTTGCGGCGCGTGGACCGCGCGCGGACGCCGAGCCGCCCGCGAGGCGAGTCGTATGGTAGCGGCAAGCGCGTTGACCACCCCGCCGTAAGCTTTTTCATATGGACATTAAAAAATATGTTATGCGACACACGATTTAATGCTCTAATTTGAATGGCAAGTAAATTGCTCGGTTGGAGCGGTGTTGGTGCGGTGCTTGTCAAGTGAGCCACGACCTTTAGAGTACATAAATGAAATACATCCTGAATTTGCCTACCATGGTGTCTCGGCAGTGGATACTGTTGAATTAAGTTTATGCAATGCATGTAATCCTAACAATATCTGTGGTATCAAATGTAACTGTCAGTGTCAGATATTAATGCACGTCAGTTTGATTGACACTTGACATAAGCTTCTAGCTGTATTTTGATACATTGTCTGCTCGCCCATTGCGTCGAACTGTCCTGTGTTGAGCTAGATAAGCATGTAATTGTGTGTGTGTAAAGACCCCCAAACTATCAAAACTTTTCCATATTTGAATCAATAATGGCAAAACTTGCAGCCAGTAATAAAGCTACAATAATTTGTGGTGATTTTAATATCAATATTTTAGAAGAAAATTCAAATAGCGGTCGGTTATTAAATCTTTTTAAGTCATTTGACTTGAGTAACGTTTTTATTGAACCCACTAGAATCACAACTTCTTCTGCTACTTGTATAAATAATGTTTTCTGCGATTGTGATTACTTAGATAAAGCCATAGTAAATTGTTTGCCGTCTGACCATAGCGGACAAACTGTAACTTATAGGTGTAATACACCATTGCAAAAAGTACAGATTAAATTTAGACCTATAACTTCTAGCAAATTAAATAGGTTTAATATTTCCCTACAGAACAAGTTAAGTGTTATGAGCCATGACGATATTAATATAAATCAATTGTATGACCGTTTCTTTTCAATAGTTCACACGGAATTCAACAAAACTTTTGAAAAGAAGACAAAAAGTATTTGCTCTAAATTCATATTTAGCGATTGGGCAACTAGAGGCATCAGAAAAAGTAGGGGGCCTTAAGCCTTTTATTAACACTGAAACTTTTAACCAGTATGTTCCTAAGTATTCAAAAATTTTTAGAAATACATGCAAGGTTGCTAAAGCCCTGCACATTAGCAACAAGATCAAAACAGCAGAAAATAAAATAAAGACAGTTTGGAAAGTCATAAATAACGAGACTAACAGGAAAAAAATACGTAACACTAGCTACACATTAGATACAGCAAGTGGTCCTAAAAGCTCTAATCAGGAAGTAGCTCAAGAATTTGTAAATTTCTTTACTGAAATACCATTAAAAACTACGGAGGCTCTAAATTCCTCTCCTGAAGTCTCAATGGGTTTATTAAAGGCGAATGTGTCTGGCTGCCTGGCTGAATTTAAATTTAAACACATTAACCCTATGGTAGTTATTAAAGCTTTCTGGCAAATAAAAACCAAACTGACCGAAGATCTATGGGGAATGTCTATCAAAGTTTGTACATCCATACTTGAGACAATAGCCCCATACTTAGCTTTAATTTTTAATCTATGTGTAGACCAAGGAGTTTTCCCTGATTTAATGAAATACGGTAAAGTCATACCTCTTTTCAAATCCGGGGACAGTAAAGATACTAACAATTATAGACCTGTATCCGTGTTGCCAGTTTTTAGCAAGGTTTTTGAAAAAGTAATGCTTGATCAAATGCTCTATCATTTTAACACCAACAGAATCTTACCTGATCAACAGTATGGTTTCACCAAGGGACGTTGTACAACTGATGCCGGTGTAACCTTATTAAAGCACATATTTACTGCGTGGGAAGAGTCCCAAGATGCCATAGGAATTTTTTGTGACCTCTCCAAAGCGTTTGATTGCGTAAATCACGACACATTACTTTTGAAACTTGGGCATTACGGACTGGGTAAACTTGCACTTAGTTTGGTAAGATCATATTTGAATGATAGACAACAACATGTTCAGATAAATGGTGTTAATTCACAGGGTTTAAAAATAAAAATGGGGGTTCCACAAGGCTCAATATTGGGTCCTTTCCTCTTTCTAGTATATATAAATGATCTACCCTATTTATTGAAAAACCAACCTCAAAATATGGTGTTATTTGCTGATGACACTTCCTTAATTTTTAAGATAAACAGACGGGCACAAAATTTAGATGACGTGAATAATGCCCTACTTCAGGTCCAAAATTGGTTCACAGCAAACAATTTGGTATTAAATGAAAAAAAAAACCAAATGCATAAGATTTGCTTTATCGAATGTTAAGGGTAGTGATTGTGATATATTATTGAATAATGAGAAACTTGAATTCGTAGATAAAACGGTTTTCCTGGGGCTTACGCTTGATTCAAGGCTACAATGGAGTTCTCATTTAACATCTCTTGCGGGGCAGCTAAGTTCAGCAGCATATGCCATTAGAAAAATCCGTCAATTTACTGATGTGGATACCGCTAGACTGGTCTATTTTAGTTACTTCCATAGTATAATGTCTTACGGTATTTTATTTTGCTATGGGGACGGGCTGCAGATATTGAGTCTATATTTATTCTGCAGAAAAGAGCCATCAGAGCTATATATAATCTTCGTAGGCGCGATTCTCTAAGGGAACTGTTTAAGGATATTGGCATTATGATGGTACATTGTCAATACATCTACGAAAACATAATGTACGTTAGAAAAAATTTGCATCTTTTTGGTAAAAGAGGTGACAGACATAATTACAGTACTAGAAATAGGGACCAATTAGTTCAGCCAGGCTTTAGACTCGCTAAAGTAGACTCATCTTTCATGGGGTACTGTTTGAGATGCTATAATAAAATTCCACAAAGTATTCTTGAACTGAATGAGACGAAATTTAAAACATGCATTAAACGCACACTATGTAAAAAAGCATATTACAAGTTGAGCGATTATATCGCTGATAAAAATGCTAGCATTAAATGGTATAGTTGGAGCTGCTGAAGATTGTACTTAACTATCCTTGCATTGTATAGATTCAATGTTAGTATTATATAATCGCATAGCCCATATTGTGTGAGTACTATGTACTAGTAAGCTATCATTCACTGGAAACCTACGGCAGTTCTTGACTTGAATGTGCCCTGGCGGTTGAGAGTATGCTCACTCAAATGTCTCGCTGATGGTGGCGCGTGTGTCGGACCATTTAGTTCCCTTCAAAATGGTTGAGCTGAATGGTGCTGATCCATGCGTCATGTGCGTAAACGGGCGCTGTCAGTTGTGACTGGTCATCTCTTAGTCGCCATGGTTTGTTTGAATTAATTATTTTGTTTTTGAGTTGTATTTTGTTTTGGTTTTGCTATGGACACTTTTAACGTGCACATCTTGCTACATTGTTCTCACATAATATATCATCTCAACATGAATGATGTAACCAAGATTTTGAAACAATATTTTGATTTAAAAGTGTATCCATGGAGTTTCTTGCCCGTTCTTCTCCATAGAGATCTACGCTAGGGAATGGGCAACTACAGTACTTTCACAGTTTTTATGTCTTGTGACTGGGACTGTAGCTACATTAAATGTTCATTTTTGTTTCGACAATTCAAAAGTGCCTGTAACTGGCCTACTTGAAATAAATGCTTTGATTTTGATTTTGCCCCTTCTTGTCTTGAACCTCCTAGATGTAAGTGCGTGATTGTTATTCCGCTCTAATCTTTTATATCAGTGTTTATAATATTATTGTAATTGCTGCTCTGTTTATGCTGAGTAATAAACTGGGCAATTGACTACCTAAAGTTGTTTCTATTCTATACTCCGAATTTCTGGACTGCACCGGATCCTTACACTGGCTGAAGCACCCACGTGCTAATCTTAGATCACTGCCTCTCTATTCTCCATCTATAACAGGTTATGGGCCCAGTCACATATACCTAAGGCCAATCTCGAAAACGTGGTTCTAAAGAAGATTTGGTGTTGGTGTTTTCTTCTTGACGTTCCGGCGTGTGTGCGTGCACGTACACGTGGTCGTCATGGAGGATAGGTTATCTGGAAATGGAGTCATGTTGCCTAGTGCCGGTGGAGCAATGTCCTCGCTAAGCGGAGGCATTCATATTGAAAAACTAGAAGGTGTCGGAAATTACAATACATGGAAGGTTCAAATGAAGATGGTTTTATCCCTTGAAGGGTTGTGGGATCGTATCGAAACTATCGTAAGTACTACGGACAGTGAGACAGATTCATTGCGAGATCGATTCAGATTCGTTGTGAAGGCGGCGTGCTACCAGCATGTGAGAGACTGTAACACGGCAAAGGACGCATGGCAGCGGCTTGCTAATACCTTTGAGGACAAAGGTTTGGACAGGCGAGTGCTACTACTAAGACAGCTGCATCATACCGAATATGGACAATTTGCGTCAATGACAGAATACATCGATGGAATAATGACACGTGTTCAGCAGCTTGCGGTTATTGGAAAAGTTATAGAAGATGCTGAGGTTGCGGAATTACTCCTCAGTGGCCTACCTCAGGAGTTCGACGCGCTAGTTTCTAACCTAGAAACAGCATGCATTACCAACGAGTTATCAAGTGAGCTGGTTCGTGCTAGACTTATTCAGGAAGAATTCAGGAAAACTAACTTAAACAATAGTGAGACTGCTTACATGTCAATAAGAAAAAGAGAACCATTCAAGAGTAAGATCATCTGTCACTATTGCAAGAAAACTGGACATATTAAGTCAAAGTGCTTCAAGATGAAGAGAGAAAAGGCAAATCCAGAAGATTCATCGCTTGTGGCTACAGCTTTCATGGTGAAATCTCAAGATAGTTGGTTGGTTGACTCTGGGTGTTCCGCTCACATGTGTAATGATAGAACTTTGTATAATGAGCTTAAAGACTGTAATAATGTTATCAGTATCGCAAACGATGAGAAGTTGGAGTGTTTAGGTAAAGGAACTATTCATATAAAAACTGGAAATGTGGTGAGAAAACTTTTAAATGTTTTATATGTGCCTAAACTTTCTCATAATTTATTGTCTGTCAGCTGTCTTACGCAGAAAGATTACACTGTATTATTTAATGAACGGGGATGTTTTGTTCATGACAAGAGCATTAAAGCTTCTGGTAACCCAATATTGTGTGCTTTAAAGGTCAATGGTTTATTTATTGTTAAATTTGGGGTGTGTCAATCTAGTGGGTATTCGCAAGGTGTGCATTCTTCTCTCATGTGTGATAGACAAGAGACCCAGAGCGCACAGGTTGCTGCTCATGCTGTGCCTGTTGATATTTGGCACAAGAGGTTAGGTCACATTAGTATACAAGGTTTGTGTGCTTTGAAGAATGGTAGTGCAACTGGTGTTCTGTTTCAAACTGACAATGTACAGGTTTTGAAAGAATGTGTGCCATGTTTGGAGGGAAAGATGGCTGCCAAGCAGTTTCCGGTTGGAGAGGCAAGGCGAGTTACCCAGTCCCTCTGTTGCTAGCAACACAAGTTGTCTATTATAATATTAATAGTCTGTATTGATGAGCTTCCTTTTGTCTTTGAATGGTTCACTCTTTCTTCCTAATAATACGCTGCGATAGCTAAGACGTGTCCGTGTATAAAAATAAATAGTTTTGATTGTGCCAAGCTTGGACTCCTTATTTAAACCGACCTACAAACAGTCCACACAACATAGAAGAACCCAACATTTGGTCAGTTCGAGCAGGATTGAGTTCAAGCATTGCATTCCTACACGTGCGAGTGAAAGAAGAATTTGTCAGTTCAAGCCATTTTGGTGTTCAAGCATCAATGGGTACGATTATAACTGATCATATTATGTTATAACAACATCATTCTCAAGCATTGCATCGTGTCAACGTGCTGCGTGGTCAACAAAACTCGAAACACATTATTCCTCTGCGTGCGAGTGAAACAACACAAGGTTGTTCGTCATACGAACTGCCACACGTGAAAGAAGAGGACGAAAGATTACGACGGCGTCATCATCATAGTTTCGGCGGGAACTGCGCGCGCTCTTTGCTGGTGCGCGGGAGGGAGCAACGTTCGATCTACTACGTGGTCGATATTCAGTCGATCTCCAAAGAGGGTGAGCAAGATAGCAAGTGACTTCGACCTGCGAAAGAAAGAGCGAGAACGAGTCTGCGAGTGAGTGAACGTACGACGGACGGCGTCACGACAGAAGCTCCTAGAGTATATATGTTCTGTGGACAGAGGTACCAACGTGACCAACGCAACGACGCTTCGTCTTTTTGACCGTTCTAACAAAATCAGACTATCGCCATTTTGATTTCAATTTCAATTCATTATTGCAAGGTTTTTTACCATAAGATTTTATATGTAAATTGTCTGTAAATTGTCTGTGTAAAAAGTAAGTGCGTTGTATTGTGCCAAAGCATTACTATTACAAACTGTGCTCAAACGATAGCAATATGGAAGAAAACATCAAAAAACTGAATGTGAGCAGAGGTTACACCAAAGGTATGATTACTCGACTTTACTCGCTTGCTTGTAACGAGAAGGATATGGAAGTTAGTTCATTAGAAGCGATTATCGCAAGGCGAGATAGATTAATTAATAGTTTTAACGAGTACGAAAATTACAACAAAGAAATATTGCTGTTAAATTGTAATGATGACGAAAATATTGTTGAGGTAGAAAATAAATATTTTCACTGTTTGACCGTGTTCAACGCGAAGATTAACTTGTTGAGTAGTTCTAGTAAGGAACAGAAACCTCCGGAGCAGGGTAGCAGTGGTATTTGTTGGACGAAACTGCCAAACATAAACATACCAAGCTTTGAGGGGCAATACTCACAGTATGTTACATTTATTGAAACTTTTAAATCTGTGTTTCACAACAACAAAACCCTTGATAATATTCAAAAGTTGTATTACTTGAGATCTTATTTACTTGGGGAACCATTTGATTTAATTAAAAACTTACCTTTAATAGGACAAAGCTATGAGGAGGCATTGCTCCTTCTAAACAAACGATATTTTAATAAATATAGGATCACTACAGAACATGTAAACTGTCTTTTAGACATTGATAAGTTGCCCAAATTTGCTTCTCCTAAAAATATTAGGGATTTTATTTCAGTTGTCCGACAAAACCTGGTGGCTCTTAAAAATTTAGACGTTCCTGTAAATGGATGGGATGCTATATTATTGGCCATCCTAATGCGTAAGTTAGACACATACAGCGCCAGGGCTTACCAGCTTGATCGAGCTCAGGAGAAGGATCCAACAGTTGAGGATTTTTTGGGCTACATGGAAAGGCGAGCCCTATCACTGGAAACTTCATCAGAGGTTCCTGCACAAGCTGACATGAGGCAAAAGCCTGGCACAACAGGAAAATCCAAGGTAGCATTGGCAGCTGCAGCGAAGGGCCCAAGTGAATGTCTATTCTGTAAGTGTTCTGACCATAAATTATTTTCTTGCAACAAATTTAAATTGCAGCCTTCTAAAGAAAGAATTTCCTTTGCCAATGATAAAAAATTATGCACTATTTGTTTGAATCCACATAATGGAAAATGCAAATTTCATTTTAAGTGTTCAATGTGTAAAAAGAGCCATCATACCCTCTTACACCCCGAAGAAGGTAATACCGCAGATCCAGTAGTGCTCATATCAGGCCGCTCCTCTCAAAATAATAATGTTTTGATCCCAACAGCTCGCGTAAAAACATTTGCCAAAGATGGAAGGGAAGTGCACATCAAGTGCATATTAGACACTGGCTCGCAGGTGTCTCTGATCACTACAAAGGCTATAAAAGTTCTGGGATACACACCTGAGCGAGTAGACATAAACCTTATTGGTGTGACAGAGAACAAAAATAAAGTCAGCTATTGTATTCCATTAAATATTAATTCCCTTACATCTGATTTTAAGACATTAATAAACTGTCATGTAGTAGATAAAATAACCTGTTTGTTACCACAGACACCAATAGACTTTGAGGACCTTAAGCTACCCCCTGGTATCACTCTAGCAGATCCAAGCTTCAACAAGCCATCTGAGATAAATATGCTCATTGGGTGTGATTTGTTTTTTCAGCTGCTCCTGCCAACTGAAGCAGAGAACTCAAATGACTGCAGTGACTATTCTTTATCTTCGTCGCATCCATCATCTCCGTGCATCTTGAATACCAAGCTTGGTCATGTCATCGCTGGAGCATTCGAATCAAACATCATAAAAAAACAGGTTGTATCACTTTTATGCACTACATGTAACTCTGATGTCAGTGAAAATATCAAAAAATTTTGGGAAGTGGAGCGTGTTCCGGAAATACTAATAGAGGGGGATTCAGAACATAATTTAGCTGAAAAGGTTTTTGTTAAATCAGTGAAGCTTGAGAATAGAAAATTCCAAGTGGATCTACCATTAAAATTAGAAAAAGAAAATATTAATGAAGCATTGGGAAATTCATTTGACTTAGCTTTGCATAGATTTTATAGTCTAGAAAAGAGACTGCACAAGAATGTTAATTTGTTAACAGACTACCAAAAATTTATAGACGAATATATAGAGCTTGGTCATGGGCACTATGTAGACCTTGCCTTATACAATTTCAGTGATGACCCAATTTATTTCATGCCGCATCATGCTGTAATAAATGAACACAGCAAAAGCACAAAAACAAGGGTAGTGTACGATGCCTCTATGAAAACGACTAATAAGGTCTCATTGAACGATATATTGCTAAACGGACCAATGGTTCAGAAAGAATTATTCGATATTGTCTTGCTATTCAGAACTGGAAAATATACAATAAATGCTGATATAAAAAAAATGTTCCGCAATATCTTGGTAAACCCGGAGCACACTTCACTCCAGAATATTTTATGGCGTGAGAACCCTCATCAGGCTGTAAAATGCATGCGACTTGATACTGTGACGTATGGCGTCAAGTCATCGACTTACTTGGCAACACGCTGTTTATTGGAGCTGGCAAATAGATATGAGCATGACTTTCCTTTAGCTTCGTACATAATAAAAAATTGCACATATGTCGACGACATATTATATGTATGTGCCGATTTGAATACATTATTTAATGCGAAAAATGAATTGCGTGAAATGCTAAGTTATGCAAGCTTTGGTCTGCACAAATGGGCTTCTAATACAACTGGGGTTCTGTCAGATATACCTGAAAGAGACCAGCAATTCACTGAGCTTGATTTCCTGCAAGATAACTAAAGCATGAAAGCTTTAGGACTTACATTTGATGTTAAAAAAGACTGTTTCATAATCAGCAGTCCTACAGCTTTCAATAAAAATCAAATCACAAAAAGGGAAGTGCTAAGTTATATAGCTAAATTCTATGATCCCATGGGATTTGCTGGGCCTGTTATCATAAAAGCAAAGAGTTTTATGCAGAGGTTGTGGTCGCTTACTTTAGGGTGGGATGCTTCCTTGCCTGACGATTTGGCCGATGAATGGTTAGAGTTTTCCAAAGGTCTAGCTACTATGCAACCAATCTATTTAGATAGACACATTCCAACAGCTGATGCAGCTGAAGTGCAGCTGATAGGTTTCGCCGACGCGTCAAGTACAACAGGCTATGGTTGCTGTGTCTACCTACGAGTGGTCGACAAAACAGGTAAGTCTGAGTTATACTTACTCTGTTCTAAGTCGCGAGTTAATCCACGCTCAAAACCTCAAAGCATACCACGATTAGAACTCAATGCTGCATTGCTTTTATCCACATTCATGGAAAGGGTGCATGACACCTTATCCAAGGCCATGATGATTGATAGAGTCTATTTGTTTACGGATTCAAAAATAACTTTAGCTTGGATAAATACTCATGCTGCCAAACTACAAGCTTATGTATCAAACAGAGTAAGTGTAATTCAGCAAAAAACTGGAAAATGGGCATGGTCTTATGTACCATCGGTAGATAATCCTGCTGACATTATTAGTAGGGGTATTACACCACAGGACCTTTCGACTAGTGAGCTCTGGTGGAAGGGGCCAAAGTTTCTGCAAGATAAATATGATTTTAATAAAAATGATAAATTAGACTTACCTGTTGAGTTACCTGAGATGAAAAATAATGCTGATAATAAAGTAGTACTTACCACTGTTGACTCACACGAATTTCTTCAGAATTTCCTAGAAAGGTATTCCGATATAGACAAGATGATACGGGTTCTAGGATACGTTTTTAGGTTCTATCATAATGTGAGAAGTGGTACAAAAAATGCAAATAAGGTGCTTAGTTCTGATGAGTTGGAGCAAGTCTTGCACACTATATTAAAGCACGAGCAAGCAATTCATTTTAAAGATGATTTGCAATTATTGCGTAAAGGCGACTGTATGCAAGGCCCGCTGAAATCTTTACATCCTTTCATAGACGAGAAGGGATTGCTTAGAGTAGGTGGACGATTAGATAACTCTGATATACCGCTATCTCAGAAACACCCTATCATTTTGCCCAAGACATCTAGGATAACTGGTCTAATAATATTAAATGAGCATATTAGGCTATTACACGCTGGGCCGAAATTATTATTAGCTAACCTGAACCAAAAATATTGGTTAATAAATGGGATAAGACAGGTTAAAAAAATAACTCACAAATGCTTGGTATGTTTCAGGATGAAAGCTGGTGCAGCGAGGCAGCTAATGGGGTCCTTGCCTCAAGACAGAGTAACTGCATGCCGACCATTCCAAAAGATAGGCATCGACATCGCTGGGCCAGTCAAAGTTAAAAATTCAAGAATCCGGAAAGCCATAATCACGAAGGGCTATGTGTGTGTATATGTTTGCTTTGTCACCAAAGCAATTCATTTAGAATTAACTTCAGACATTTCCACTGACGCTTTTTTAGCGAGCTTTAAACGATTTATAAGCAGACGTGGCTTGCCCAGCGACGTCTATTGTGACAATGGTGGATGTTTCCGTGGGGCAAGGAACCAGCTAGCTGAGCTGTACAATTTATTAAATTCTGCCAATCATCAGACGCCTGTGCAAACTTATGCAGCTAAGCAGGGTATAAAGTTTCACTTCACGCCTAGTTACAGCCCAGTATTCGCTGGACTTGCGGAGGCGTCGGTGAAAGGCATGAAATTCCATTTAAAACGAATCATATTAGATGCTCAATTAACGTATGAACAATTAAATACCGTATTATGTCAAATTGAGGCGGTCCTTAACTCGCGCCCAATGTTGCCTCTCTCTCAGGATGTAAATGACTACTGCTATCTTACTCCGGGGCATTTTTTAATAGGATCAGCCTTAACAATGTATCCAGAAACAAACATTTCAGAAACCAAAGCCAATAAGGTTTCATTTTGGCAGCAAAGTATTCAGTTAAAGCAAAGGTTTTGGAATGCTTGGTACAAATATTATTTAAACACTTTACAACATAGAAATAAGTGGTGTCATACTACGCCTAATTTAACTGTAGGTGCTTTAGTACTCATGAGGGAGCCGAATGCTCCACCATTGGTGTGGCCCATGGCACGGGTCGTGAAAGTTTTTCCCGGAAAGGATGGGAAAGTTAGAGCCTTTCAGCTTAGAACAGCTGATGGAAAGTTGTACACAAGGTCATTGCAGTGCATAAGTGTACTACCTATAGATAACTAGATCATAAGTTTTTATCATTACATTTTTGTTACTGAAACGTTTTTTTTCTTGCTGTGTATAAGTGTATTACTTATAGATTATTAGATAATAAGTTCTTATCATTATAGTTTTTGTTACAAAAAGTTTTGTTTTATAAGTGTTAAGCTACATGGTTATTTCTGTCAAGCAACCGCTCTTGATGACACAAACAGTCACAATATGTTAATCTAGTTTAAGATAAGGCATGTCAAAGGTTAAATATCTAAGATATTGTTTAAAAATGTTTAATTTGTATAAAAGCGCACAGATTCTTGCAAATAATTATAATTAAGTTGGCTTCATAAAATGTATCTCATATTCGAAAAGGTGGTAGTCAAGGACATGTTTATTATTTCTATGTAGGCTATTGTATGTAACTACTTATCGTAATAGGTACTTAACGTTGTATCAAATTCCTAATACTTAATATAGTAAATAAGAAATCATTTTGCTTTAGTGTTTATATTATGTCACAGAACATAAAACATTGTCATGAATGGTTAGTAGTTATTATAATTATTATTGATTATTTTAAATGAATAGTTTATTGTAGTTTTTTCTGGCCGGCAGTATGTTGCTAGCAACACAAGTTGTCTATTATAATATTAATAGTCTGTATTGATGAGCTTCCTTTTGTCTTTGAATGGTTCACTCTTTCTTCCTAATAATACGCTGCGATAGCTAAGACGTGTCCGTGTATAAAAATAAATAGTTTTGATTGTGCCAAGCTTGGACTCCTTATTTAAACCGACCTACAAACAGTCCACACAACATAGAAGAACCCAACACCCTCGAGTTGATTGATTCTGATGTTTGTGGACCGTTACCTGACAGCAGCTGGAGTGGAGCGAAATACTTGGTAACATTTACTGATGACTACACCAGGAAGACCTTTGGATATTTAATGAAGCACAAGTCGGAGGTATTGTCTCATTTTATTACTTTTAAAAATTTAGTTGAGAAGCAATTGGGGTTACCAGTAAAAATTTTGAGGTCTGATGGGGGTGGTGAATGTTGTAATGATAAATTTACTAAGTTTTTGAAACAGCAAGGAATTATTCACCAAACAACTGTACCATATTGTCCCACCCAAAACGGCGTGAGTGAACGCCTAAATACGACACTTTTGGAGAAGGTTCGGTGTATGCTGAGAGGTGCTGGTCTCTGTGGGCGATATTGGGGTGAGGCGGTCATGACTGCAATTTATCTAAAGAACAGGTGCCCCACTTCTGCTCTTTCAGGACTTACACCAGTAGAGGTCTGGACCGGATCTAAACCAGATCTTAGTCACCTCCATATATTTGGCTGTATGGCATACTCTCTGGTTCCCGAACAAAAACGTTGTAAGTTAGACCCAAAAAGCAAAAGGTATGTTTTTGTTGGGTATTCTGAAACTTCAAAAGGTTATAGGTTGTTGGACCCATCAATTCCTACTAAAGTAATTTTGTCCAGAACTGTGGCATTTATTGAAAATAAATTTTATAAAGATTTTCATGACATGGATAATACTAACAATGAATGTATTTATTATGAATTGACTAGTGAAATGGATAGGTATGGAGTCTGTGATAATAATGTTAGTAATTCTAATTCCATTAATGATGATGCTATTAATTCTAGTCAAGGTATTAGTTCCAATGACCAGTCTGTATCTAAAGAAATTACAGGTGGCATTACGGTTTTTTCAGAATCTGATGAGGAGTACTGCACTGGTAGCGAGGACGAGGATGTCCCTGCTGTGTCCCCAACGTGTGGAGCCCGCGAGCAGCGTGTGACGTCACCTCAAAACTCACCAGCTGTGAGACAGCGTCCCATGCGTAGTACTAGGCCACCGGTAAAGTACAATGACTATGAAACAGATTTTTCTTTGATCGCACAAGGTATTCCATTTGTCGAACCTCAATAGTATGAGGAAGCTATAAGTTCTCCTGATAGGAATGAATGGCAGGCTGCAATGCAAAGTGAATATGAATCTCTGATTTCTAACAATGTATGGAGTTTAGTTGATAGGCCATCTAATGAAAATGTTGTTAAATGTAAATGGATTTATAAAGCTAAATATGATGCTGAAGTGGTAATTTTGATAAATTCAAATGTGAACCTTGTGTGCACATAAAAAGATGTGATAAACATATAACTGTAATAGCTTTATATGTGGATGACTTTTATGTATTTTACAGTACTGAGTGTAATGAAATCTTTGCTTTGCTTGAAGAAAATTTCAATGTTAAAAACTTGGGAAGTTTGAAAAATTGTTTGGGAATTAATATTGTGAGAGATAAAGCAAAGAGAATAATGAAAATAAATCAGTCTGAGTACATAAAAAGATTGTTAAAACGCTTTGCTATGGAAAATTGTAAAGTTGTAAAAACTCCTATGCCTACCAACTGTAAGCTGGTTAAGGGTGACACTAGCTTAAGTGATGAGCAGTATAATTATAGGCAGCTCATGGGATGTCTTATGTATTTATCTGTGTGTACTAGACCAGACATCTCATTTGCCTGTAGTCAGTTAAGCCAGTTTAACAACTGTTTTGAATTAACTCATTGGCAAGCAGCTAAAAGGATTTTGCGATATTTAGCAGGTACAATTAACTATTCTTCATATTTTTATAAAGAGGGTAAATTGAGTTTGACTGCTTTTGCGGACTCTGACTGGGCCAATGATCCCAATGATAGAAGGTCAAACACAGGGTTTGTTGTAAAACTGGGGAACAATGTTATTAATTGGGAGTCACGTAAGCAACGTTGTGTAGCGCTATCCAGTACTGAAGCCGAATATTTAGCAATAACAGATGTGTGTAAAGAAATTTGCTTTATTAGAAATTTTATGTATGAGGTCATGCTTAAAGAATGTAAGGTAACAATTTATAACGATAATCAGTCAGCTCAGAGATTGTTACAAGTTACAGAATATTGTCATAAACGTACTAAGCATATAGACATAAGGTATCATTTTGTAAAAGATTTTGTTAAAAATGACAATGTGACAATGAATTATTTGCAGACCGATTGCATGATAGCAGATGTTCTTACAAAGCCACTAGGTGCTGTAAAACATAATAAGTTTGTAAATGATATGAATGTTAAAGTCTGACAAAGTTAATGTATGCAAGTTTATTTAAATTGATTGACACATATTATTTACAAATCACTATCTATATACATGATTGACATTGTTGACTGAAACGTTGTTTATGTAGGTAAAATAGGTACTGACCATTGTAGTGTTTTTTTTTGTAAAGTGTAAAGTTTACTCTATTGACATTGTAATGGATTGTAGTTTTTTTTTGTGAATAGTACCTAAGAGTTTTTTTTATTGATTGTTTGTGGCATGATATTGTTTCGATTAAGGGGTAGTGTTGAATTAAGTTTATGCAATGCATGTTATCCTAACAATATCTGTGGTATCAAATGTAACTGTCAGTGTCAGATATTAATGCACGTCAGTTTGATTGACACTTGACATAAGCTTCTAGCTGTCTTTTGATACATTGTCTGCTCGCCCCTTCTTGTCTTGAACCTCCTAGATGTAAGTGCGTGATTGTTATTCCGCTCTAATCTTTTATATCAGTGTTTAAAATATTATTGTAATTGCTGCTCTGTTTATGCTGAGTAATAAACTGGGCAATTGACTACCTAAAGTTGTTTCTATTCTATACTCTGAATTTCTGGACTGCACCGGATCCTTACACTGGCTGAAGCACCCACGTGCTAATCTTAGATAACTGCCTCTCTATTCTCCATCTATAATTGATACGACGATGGGTACCCTGAAAGGGCGACCCTATGGAGGTGTTGCAATAATGTGGAGGAAAACTCTGCTTACAAATGTCTCGCCCATTGATACTGGATCGACACGCGTAGCGGCTGTGTGTATACAGCTAGCTGGCCGCAGTGTTGTTATGTCGGTATATATGCCTACCGAGGCTATCCTTAAATAATAAGATTACATAAGTGAAACGACTGCGTACCCGTTGGACCTCCAAGTTTGGACCTCACTGACTATCATGACCCTTTGGACCTCCTTGTGCCGTTTCGACCTTAAAACTTGGATTTTGCCTATACTTTAGTGCCCATTGGACCCCCTATTAAACAACGTGTTCCGTTGGACCCATTTTTTTACATCTTCGTATGAAAAGCTAAAGTACAATCGTGCACAAAAGTGAGACACTTTATCAAAAATAAAACACGATGCAATAAATAAATCAATATGTTTATTCAAAGATATAAAAGCAACAACGTCAGCTTTATAGGTTCAGGGGTTTGGGCCCTGCGTTGGTGACTTAGTGAATGAGTCAGGACTTTGATTTTTATATGTATAGATAAAATCACCTATTCCAATTAGATCACGTATTTACCCGATTATAAATCTTTAAGTTGGTATATTCCTACAGGTTGTACCAGAAGGGTGTGGATAATTGTTAATATAAAATAATGTGTATTATAAGTAAAATAATGTATATAAATCACAGATCAAATATTAAAATCAGTTTTATCCTAAAGTTAACAGACTGAAGATATAAAAATAATAATTATTATATTATACATGGTTTAAGATCACAAATTCTAATTACAATTAAATAACAGTAATGCCATTACATGATCTTTATTTTTTTAAGCAATTAAAGTACCTATATTATTGAATACAAATCATATAAATGATTATAATCACAGTATATCATAGAATTTACTTACATTTTTGCAAGCAAAACCTAAATATGGCGGCTTTTCTCAAAATTAAAACGTTGTAGCCTGACATGTCAGTGTTACCTAATTTGACGACTCAATGTCGACGGTAATATTCATAATGTTGCAACATTAAGTTATTTTTTTTAAAATAAATTTGTAAATATAACTATATATTTTACATGTTTCTAAATCACTGTTCAGTGTTATTATCGTTTATTTTGTTCGTAAATATAAAATATTGTATATTTTAAGTAAAATAGAGTATATAAATCACAGATCAAATATTGAAATCAGTCTTATCCCAAAGTTCAGACAAAAGATATAAAAATAATAATGATTAACATGGTTTTAGATCACAAATTCTAATTACAATTAAATAACAATATTGCCATAAGGTGAGTTTACAAAAATAACATTACATAAATGTTAAAAAAAAAATAACATTAAATCACAGATCAATTTATAATCACAGTATGTCTTTAGAATTTACTTAGACTAAATTTGGACCTAAATTAACCTAAGTATGGAAGCTTAGTTAGCTTCCATACTTAGGTTTTACACATAAAAAATAACATCATCAATCTCAAGTCAAGCTCAAGTAACAGAATTTTCAAATAATTTTTTGGAAGGACATTAAGTATTGTTAAATGACAAACACTTAAAATACATATGTAAGCAGCTTCTCTAAGCAATGACCTACATTAATATAATTGTTATCTAATTGCTCTAGAATATAAGCGATTTTTTCATCTTTTTCTATGTACTCTTTGCGCTTATTTAGTATTTGGTGTCCATTTTCTAGTTTTGCTATAGTTAAACTTGTCATTGATGCGTCTGTTTTAATTATGCTCAAAAATTGTAAAATATTTGGCTTTGTATTACCACACAACTTTTTATTAATACTCGAGTGCCATGCTTCCACGCTATTAGTTGTACGATGTCTTTCAGAGTTGAAACACCAGATTCTTCGCATGTCTTCTTTTTGCAGCCATTGTTTTGTAAAATAGTCATTAAATTTAACTAAATTTTCATTTTCTTCGGACCAGTCCTCCATAATATAAAACCAACCTTCATCTGTGGCTTGTTCTGGTAATAATGCTAAAGCGGCACATAAAGCAACATGTCGCTTACACGCGCGATTTTTTAAGATGTGCAGACTCTTTGCTTTTTTACTTAAAGCCTGAGTAAAATGAAAAAAACATCCCTTAATGTCCACTTCAGGAAAAACTGACTGAATAGCATTCATTTGCGCAGTTTCAAAATCTGTAGTAAATTTTTCTGGCTTCCAAGATGGATTTTGCGATAGTAATAATTGAAAAATAATTTGATAAGTTTCTTCTTTTTTATCAGTAACCAAAGCATATATCAATGGTTTAATATTTGTGCTTTTTTCGGTGCTACCGAGATCTCCGTGAATACTGTACATTTGTACAAACGGCGGTACTACGCATTTAAATATCCCATCTGCAAAAAAAAGGTTTCACCGTTTTCAATTTTTCTCTTGCTTCTTTTGATGAAAATATTAAAATTCTTCGAGCACCTTCTTGATAGTCAGCCATTAAAAAGTCGTTGTATTTTACAGGAACTTTGACATCTGTAACTGTTTTTGGCTTAATATTATCGATGCCAAATTCTTTTCTGCGACTGTTATAGAGTCCATGCTTCACATTATTAAAATTAGGTATCCGGGTCAATAGGTTAAGACCTCTATCCTTCAACCGGTTAACGCCTTCATTATATATTGTTTGCAGAGGAAGAACTCCTTGTCCAGATTCAACTTTCCATGTACTTATTTCTTTCTTTATTTCATTGCCAGCGTGATCACGTACACAATTGTTACTGTGACTGACTTTGTTCATAATCGTATTTCCTTTAATTGTTATAGTGCCGCGACACTTCGATTTATATTTGCAATTCCACCGTGAGGACCCATTTTTATTATCTTTTTTTTTATAGTACTGGTAACCATCATTTAGCAGAATCTCACCACCTCTTTTAGATGTCACGAAACAAAGTTCTTGTGTTTTATCTATATTATTATGTCGACTTGTTGAAGGGACTACTTCTATTTGAGACATTATTCATTAACAATGATTCTTCTTTAATCTGAAACAGGCCATTAAATATATTCGTTTTATTTAAGTTATTATTTTACACGAAATAAGTAGTGAGTAAATTTACCACAACATAAAAGACAACTAATTGAGTAAACTCAGCTATAAGAAAAAGAAATAAGAAATTAAAAATAAGAAAAACAATTGGACTAAAATCTATAACAATAATTAGGTAACTTATGAAGAGTGTCCATAAAACAAAGTTCCAAAGAAGACTAAAGTGTATTATTATGTTTTTTTTTATTTTAATCATAACCAATGTTACTAATAATGACACATTTTGCACCGGCTAGTCGACGGTCGGCTGGAGTCGTGTGTGTATGAACAAATTAATTAATGTATAATAATTTGGTGGAATGCTAGCATGACTAATTTTACAAATTCACAGTATGGTAAGTAATAATTGTTCAATAATTAGCAGAGACAAATTAAATATAGAAATAATAGTGACAAAATTATCAGAAAAGAAAACCACGGAAGATTTGAAATATACATCCAAATAAAATCACTTAAACATGCAACAGATAAAGTAATTTAATACTTACCAGGTACTTAATTAAACGTTTCCTTGTTTTCTTATTACTTGTGATTATCACCTTTTACCACACGGATTGCACAAATGCACACACGTCAACAACTTAAAGCTCCAACTAATTGTAATGTAATGCAAAATGTCACTGTTTTGTTTTTGCTGGCCAGCGATCCCTCTAATACTCACCCCGCACCATACCCCTTTGTCTACTCCCCTCCCTGCGCCCCCGCGCGCCGAAGAGAGCGAGGAAAGGTCTAGCTTAGACGCGAGTTTGCCTTGCGTATGTCCAAAAAATGATAATGTTCGATTGTCTATTTTACTTATAAAACATATTACACTTTATATACATAAGTTTCATTGGTGTTTCTACATGAAGGTTACCAAAATAATAATAATAGTAATACCGTGTATTTGCTTAGGTACTTGTTTCGTCAATTTTTTTGATTTCCATTTAACAATTTTCAACATAACTGTACCCCTTTCCCAACTAAATAACATTGAACGAACAACAAATGAACACATATTTTTTGAAGGTCCAAAGGGTACTAAAAAAGAGGTCCAACGTTTACTTTTTTACTTGTTTTAATTTTGAAGGTCCAACGGGTACTACAAATGAGGTCCAATGGGCACATTGATTATTTTATTTTGAAGAGGGTCCAAAGGGACCTAAAAATTAGGTCGAACGGGTAACATTTGTAATAGGGTCTAATCTTTGAGGTCCAACGGGTACGCAGTCAGTGAAACTTGGCAAGACATTGTAAACGCTTACAAGATACAAGTAAACGTTACAAGTTAAACTCTAGTATTCCTATTTTAGGTTCTATGACCAAATAACCTTATTTTACTTTTACGTTTATATCTTCTGAACGGTATGTTTTTTTCAAATTCTGCTTCAACAAACATTATACACAAATTCAAAGCAACGTGTGTGATAAATTACAACTGTGTGCAAAGCCGTTTTATATGTTTTTCAGCAAATCGACAAACGTTCCCGCAGCGGAAACTTGAACATCTTCGCAGTTTTATGGCACACAAATTTCATTTATGCATACACATTTACTCCTCGTTAAACACTTATTATTGTATGTAATTTTTTTCTTGTCCGTCCATTGGAAAAAAAAAGTTCCGCTAGGAGTACGTACTCCCAGCGGAAACAGTTTTTGTTGAATATCTCCCGAATAGTTGGATACACAAATTTAAGTTTACCATACACATTTGCACCATATCATACACTAATTATCTGCATAGCAGAAATTAAGGTGAAAAAAGGAAACTCGCCGAAAGACATTTTTGAAGAAATGTCATCGGTTCTTCAGGATTCCGGGCCGTCATATACCATGGTAAAAAAATGGGCTCGGCTTTTTCAACAAGGAAGAGAGAGCTGTCAAGACGACCCCCGCCCGGGCCGCCCTGTGACAGTAGTGACCGAAGAAAATGTGCAAAAAGTTGAAAAATTTGTATTGGCCGATCGAAGAATAAAATTGTGGCAGATAGCTGAAGAGTTACAAATTAGTAAAGAACGAATCGGACAAATTTTACACCAAAATTTACAAATGAAAAAAATTTGTGCGCGTTGGGTACTACGAATGCTCACACCACTCGACAAACAACGACGACTGGCGAGTTGTAAGGATTTTTTGGAGTTGTGTCAGAACGATTTGGACGAAATTTTTAACCGCATTGTGACAGTAGACGAAACCTGGATTCGTCAGTATGATCCGGAGTCCAAACAAGAGTCTATGCAGTTGATTAAAAAAGGAGAAAGACCACCAAAGAAGTTTAAAGTGGAAAAGTCGGCCTCTAAGATTATGGCGACCATTTTCTGGGATAGCGAGGGAATTTTATTAATTGATTACTTGCCTAAACGAACTACTATGAATGGTCAATACTACGCCAATTTATTGGGTCAGGCACGTGAAGCAGTCGTACAGAAGAGACGTGGCAAGTTGGCGCGTGGAGTGTTGTTTCTGCAAGACAACGCGCCCGTTCACACCGCTCGCGTTGCGAGGGATGCCTTAAAAGCCACTGGGTTCGCAGAAATTTACCATCCCCCATATAGTCCGGACCTGGCTCCCAGTGACTTTTTCCTTTTTTCAAATTTGAAAAAGGAGTTACGGGGCCGAAGATTTTTGGATGACAATGAGATGAAGTCGGCCGTGGAGAGCCATTTTCAAGAGAAATCTTCAGAATATTATTTCAATGGATTAAAGGCATTGTATTCACGATGTGAGAAGTGTATTTCACTTGAGGGGGATTATATTGAAAAATAAACATTAAAAAACTAAACTTTTTCTTTCATTAACTACCCCAGGCCGCGAACTTATCAGCCACCCCTCGTATGTTGCACTTTCAGAGGCATCTAGAGAGGCTATTTACTTAAGAAATCTGATGTTTGAGCTAACTGGTAAGAAATGTGTAATTGAATTGAAATGTGATAATCAAAGTGCATTAAAATTGGCAACAAGTCATCAGGCACATGCTAGATCAAAACATATTGATGTTCGTTTTCATTATGTTAGAGATGCAGTTAAAAATAAATTAATTACTATTGAATATATCTCAACTCAGGAAATGCCAGCTGACTTGTTAACCAAAGGTCTTTTGTCAACCAAGCATTATAAGTTCATGCACATAATTAAGGATAAATAAAACATATTGTATTTTGTTTGGAATTTCACATTTATTTTGTTAAGTGGGGGTGTTATAACAGATAACAAAAGTATCAAATGTGTCTAGTAGCGCCACCTATACAACGCTATGTGTGAAGTTTTTAAGAAAAATAAAGTTAGTCTATTACGGAGAGCAACGTGTTTTAATACGCACGATTAACAAAATGAAAAACATTAAATGCCATTGCTGTGGTAGAAACGGTCACATGCAAAAGAACTGCTATTATAATAAAAGAACCCGAAAGCATTCTAACAAAAATAATAAGACAATACAAACTATAAATAATCAAGATGCAATCCCTAACTCTGGATTTGCTTTTATGGCCGGAACCGGGAGTTATGAAAACGAACGAAATGAAATTACATTTATTCTGGATTCGGGAGCTTCAGATCATATAATTAATAGAGAAGATCTGGCACAAAACTTCAAGAAACTAGTGAGGCCAATAAAAATCTCAGTTGCAAAGAATGGGACATTTATCACTGCATCGAAAATAGGTAACCTTCAAGTAACCAGCGACTTGGGTGTGAAGGGAACAATACAAGATGTTCTTTTCTGCTCTGAAATTCCCTACAACTTGCTTTCAGTGAAGAAACTGCAAGATTACTGCAAGACCGTGACGTCATCCACCTCAACGATTGCCCCGGACAACCACTACAACCGCCAGGGAAGTGGTTACCCTTTTAAAACGCTCCGAGTGAACTCAGAAAAATTTACGTACCCGCGACCCGGTTTTTTTTGCTACATAGTGTATTTTTTTATTAAGCAATATAGCTATTCTTTTCCCTCATTCACTAGTTTTATTTATAAATATATACGAGTACATCTACTATTTAACGTTGACGTCTACCAACGTCACAATGGCTCCATTGGACCACAAGTCTCTTTCTTTACTCGTACTACTAGACTTTAGCAGCGCCTTTAACTCCGTTGATTTTGACATCCTTCTTGGAATCCTTAAATCTATTAATTTCGCCTATTCCACTATTCCTTGGTTCGATTCCTATCTTAAAGGCAGCTCGCAGCGTGTTCGTCTTGATGAATCTTTTTCTGATTGGTGCCCTCTTAGCGCGGGTGTGCCTCAGGGTGGCGTTCTCTCTCCTCTTATTTTTTCCATCTTCATTAACTCTGTCACCAGTGTCATCTCTTCCTTCTTCCATATGTATGCAGACGACTTGCAGCTTTACCGTCATTTCTTGAGGGAAGATGCTGAAGCCGCCGTATCTGTCATGAACAAGGATCTGGACTTCATTGGTGAGTGGTCGCGGTCCTTCGGACTGCAGATCAACCCTAAGAAATCTCAGGCCTTGGTCATTGGCCGCAGATATATGCGGAACAGGCTCAATGTTGCGTCACTGTCTCCACTCAGGCTGAATGGAGTTCAGATAGAATACGCGAACAAGGCCAAAAACCTGGGGGTGATAATGGACTCTTATACTTATCGTGGACTTCTCAGGTTGCCGAAGTTAGTCGCAAAGTGCACTACACATTTCATTCGTTGAAATGCCTCCAGAGCTTCTTGCCTTTGAAAACCAAAATCTCCCTTGCGCAAACTCTAATCCAGCCCATTATAGACTACGCCGATGCCTGTTTTTTGGATGCCACCAAGGAGCTTTTAAATAAACTTGAGCGTTTGCAAAATATCTGTATTCGTTTAGTTTTTAACCTTAGGAAATATGACCATGTCTCCAACTTTCGCAAGATACTCAAGTGGCTCCCAATCCGACTTCGCAGGAACTATCGGATATTGTGTCTGCTTTTTAACATCCTCCATAACCCTAAAACACCATCCTATTTGCGGGAACGCTTTTCCTACTCCCGTCCCTCTGATGCACCTTGCCGGTCGCATCTTAGGAACCTCCTTAAATCCCCTCCCCACTCTACCGATTTCTATTCCTACTCCTTTACTGTTCACGCTGTGCGGTTGTGGAATTCTCTTCCGCCTGATACTAGAGACTGCCAAACTATTGCAGTCTTCAAAAGAAGAGTAAAAGAACACTATCTGTCCAATTCGCCATAGTTGCATAGGTATTTATTTTTATTTTTATTATATATTATAATGTAGTTTATAGTTGTGTTATATATTTTTGTCTTGTATGTATGTAAGTATATTCTTAGGTTTATCGCTTGTTATAATAAAATTGGCTTTAAGTTTGTATGTATTCTATTTTCTCATCAATTTATAAACTAAGTCCCAGATACTCCCTCAGAGAAAAATTTAAAGAGATTAATATTCTTACTGTGCCCTCTCAGTTTATTTATGAAAACCTTTTGTACGCACACAAAAATATTAATTTGTTAAAAAAATACAGTGATATCCACAACATAAATACGAGGAACAAACACAAATTTGTTGTTCCTGCAACGAGACTCAAAAAAATAGGGGGTACGTTCAGATGCCAATGTATACGTTTTTACAATAAACTTCCGAGCCATATTCAGGCACTAAGCCTGAATAAATTCAAATCGTTTATTAAACGAAAGCTATGCCTGAAAGCTTTCTATCATGTCAATCACTATCTCGAAGATAAAAAGGCTTGGGATTAAACTGCTCCAATGAAATTTGCTCTGTGAATGTTGAAATTTCGGACTTCGCTTGTTTATTGTTGATTCCTTTATTTTATACACTGTGACATTGAATGATTTGACATGAATACTAGTTCAGTATTTTATTATTTTTTACGTTTTTTTATCTTTTTTTTTTATTTTTTATGTGTTTTTGACATGAATATTTACCTATGACATTTAATGATTTGACATGAATACTTAGTTCAGTATTTTATTATTTTTTACTTTATTTTATGTGTGCGTATTTGACATATCGTATTTTTATTGACATTCGAAGTTGAATTGTAAATTATTATTTATTTTATTTAATTATTGTGAATGTGAGGACCCTGTGTCGTGAAGCGACAGATATGAAGAAAAAAATAGAATAAATAAAAAAATGAGGATAAACGTAATACAATTTATTTTAGTAATAAAATCTGAAAGTAACAAAATGAAGATGATAGTGAAGATGAGGATGGAGTGAAGGGATGATCACGGGATGAAGACGAGCAGGAGAGGGTCGCAGGAGAGGGTCGACGGCAGTCCGGGGCGAGTCAGCCAAAAAACGGTCCAACCGCTGACTCCAGCCCCGGATGAAGGTTGACAGCAGTAGGCTGGCTTCACAGCACAGGACTTCAGCCCCGGATGAAGGTTGACAGCAGTAGGCTGGCTTCGCAGCACAGGACTCCAGCCCCGGATGAAGGTTGACAGCAGTAGACTGGCTTCGCAGCACAGGACTCCAGCCCCGGATGAAGGTTGACAGCAGTAGGCAGGCTTCGCAGCACAGGACTCCAGCCCCGGATGAAGGTTGACAGCAGTAGGCAGCAGTCCTCCTCTGAAGCCCAGTGCAGAGGCAGGTTTTAGTTGAGATGACTGGTGGAGAAGTCAAGAGGTTTGAGGTCTTTTCTTGAGTCCCGGAGCAGTCGGCCCCGGGACAAGGCCTATATAATTTTCTTCGCTCGAAAGCTAGCGATGAAATGAATGAATGTCTAGAGCGGCCCTGTCTTATATAGCCGATTTCGAAATCAAAAGTGGAATTTGCAAAATGTTTGAAAATTAGACGAAAAGAGTGTGTAAAGAAGAAGGCCAGAACGATTATCTGGCTTTTAAGACAAAAACGGTGGATGGCCACAAAGAAAACCACGAACGATTAAAAGGTAACTATGACGACCAGATTATTGACAATAAAATGTCAAAGAATTAATAAACACAAAGTTAGCAAAAACATGAGGAAATACGATGGAATTAAAGGTTCTGGTGCGTGGATAGTGTAGTAAATAATGTTGCGCATCATCTGTGAGCAATTTGTGAGTATAGTGTAGTATGAAAATGAAAATGATAAACTCGTAATTGTTACAGTAAAACGATATCTACAATGAAACTAAATGAAAGGATGGCAATAAAAGAGCAACGTGAAACAATAAAGCTTAAACTAATAATGGATGTGATGAAGATTTGACCTAAAATTGATGTACAGACAAAATGTCAACCATTGAGGACGTTCAGTCGGTTAGTACGTAATAATATTACTACATTTCCCCGACAACCCCAGAAAATTTTCGACTCAGAGAAAATTTTATGTTTAAAGTTCGAGAGAAATCCTTGAAACATTACTTCGTCCAAACAGAAATCATCTAACAGACATTCATTCTTCCTCAGGTATACTATCATCTACATAATGGTAAGGGTGGAGTTCACAGTCAATGACTACCACTCTAGAAGTATGTTCCTAAATATGACCTAAGGCTTATTTAGGGAGTAATCAACCGCTCCATGGGTGGAAAATATATTGACCTAAGGCTTATTTAGGGAGTAATCAACCGCTCCCTGGGTGAAAAATATATTGACCTAAGGCTTATTTTACGAGTAGTCAGCCGCTCGAAGAAAACCCTATAAAGGAATAATTATATAATTATTAAGATGACTATTTAGTTTAGTCTAAGATAGATTCGAGCGGTAGGGCTCTAAAGTAAAGGTATCTGAACTAGTGATCTTCTGACCTCATTTGTAGAAGTGAAGAATAAGAGCAGTAAGCTCTAAATCACAAAATAAAGACAAGTTAAAAGTAACGCCGCATAGGACGTTGAATAGTGAGTTTAAAAACTCGTATTCAAAACAAAAATAAAGATTAATTTTAAGCGATTGATAAATGAGCTAATGAGAGATTAACTATCTAAATAAGATGATTCGATGAAGACGAGGTTTAGATTTTAATGTCTTTGATGTGCCATTTATTTTTCGTTCCATTAGTATCTTCTAATATGTATACTAAGGGCGAGAGTTTCTTAAAGACTTTGCATCTTAGAAATTTAGGGGCCAGTTTTGCGCTGAAGTACGAACCCGCGTTGCTTTGTACGTAATTCTTACGCCAAACTGTATCACCGACATTAAATTCTTTAAATGACCGACGTAGGTCATAGCGAGCGCTATTCTTAGCGTGTGCTATGTATAAATTAGTTTGAACCTTATCAAAAATTGACGAGAGGAAACCAATATTTGTAGCGTAGACATCGCGAGGTAGAAAAACAACTTCCTCAAGATTTTGAGTTGGAGTGTAGAATGAACCACAAGGAACTGTTTCCCGACCAAATACTAAAAAGTTTGGAGAAAAACCAGTTATAGCATTAACACAACTGTTTATCGCGTGTTGAATTTTTGGGAGATAAATATCCCAGGTTCGATGATCATCACCTACCAAAGTAGCTAGAGCCGTGATGATGGTCCTATTATACCTTTCTGTAGGATTGACTTGGGGACAGTAAAATGGAGAGTAGAATATAAAAGGGACTTTATATTTATTAAGAAATGTAGTAAATTCACGGGATTGAAATTGGGGACCGTTATCCATGATAATGGTTTGTGGAACACCATGGATGAGAAATACGGAATTCTCTAAAATATTAATTATGTTAGACGCAGTAGCACGTTTTAAGGGAAAGATAAAAGTATATTTAGTAAAGGTACAATTAATAACTAAAATATGTTGATTACGTCTTCTGGTCATGGGAAAAGGACCCATAAGATCAAGCGATATAGATTGAAAAGGTCTCGAGCAAATTTTTGGTTTACCCATAGGGCCATAAGGAGAATGATTTGGATGTTTATAAGCAAGACAAATGTCGCAAGTAGAGATAAATTTAGCGATATCTTTAAACATGCCAGACCAGTAATATCGTAACGAAAGCTTCTTGTAGGTTTTGAAAATTCCGAGATGAGGTTCTTGAGAAGGACTGTGATTCCTTTCGATAATAGCCTGTCTTTCATGTGGAAGTGGAACTTCTTTCCAAGTGAAGTCATCGTTCAGAGCATGAGGAGAGTGAATGCAACGATAGAGCTTGTTTTCTTTAACCGTATAGTTTGGATAAGAATCAGGATTGTTCTGACAGCCAAGTAAAATCTTGTTGTAGTGTTCCAAGTCACGATTAGGAACTGATTCGTCCGTTAAAATAGGATTTACACCTTGACGTTGAGAATCTTCAGAGTCATGAGTTTTTGATCTGGATAGTAGGTCAGGGACAACATTATCTTTACCCTTTTTATGTTTTAGAATGAAGTTGAAGCAAGATAGGCGTAGCGTCCAACGAGCCAGTCTTCCTGAAGGATTGGATAAGTTCTGGAACCATTTAAGAGCAGCGTGATCTGTGTAAATTGTAAATTGTTTACCATTATCTAGGTAACAACGCCAGTGTTCTAGAGCAGTTATTACGGCTAGAGTTTCTCTTTCTGTTGTAGAATAGTTCTGCTGGTTTTTATTAAGAGCTTTACTCATGTAAGCAATAACAACTTCCTTGTCGTTTTGATGTTGTGTAAGCATTGCTCCTATGCCAAAATTTGATGCATCGCAATGTACAGAGAATGGGAGGTTGAAGTCTGGGCAAGCGAGAACAGGAGTAGTAACCAAAGCTTCTTTAAGTTTCACGAATGCCGATTCTGCTTCAGGATTCCAAACGAATTTAGGGGCATTCTTCCCAGAGCAAGTTAGCCTGTTAAGTGGAGAAGCAATTGTGCTGAAGTTTGCAATGAATCTTCGGAACCAGCTGCAAGTACCGATGAATCTACGTACTTCTTTTCTAGAGGATGGTGTAGGATATTCCAAAATGGCTCGAATTTTGTCAGGATCAGCTCTCAGGCCATATTCACCTACAACAAAACCGAGGTACTTGAGTTCTTTCCTGAAGAATTGACTTTTTTCAAAATTTATAGTTAAATTGGCAAAAGAGAGTTTTTCATGAACTTTTAAGAGAAGAGAAATATGTTCTTCGAAGGTATCGCTTATAATTACGATATCGTCGAGATAACAGAATACTTTGTTGTCAAAATCTGGAGTAAACAGCATATCCATTAGTCTCTGTTGAGTAGCAGGAGAGTTAGTTAAGCCGAAGGGCATTACTTTAAATCTGTACATGCCTCTTCCGGGTACATAAAAGGCAGTCTTGTCTTTGTCCGCAGGGTTGAGAGAAATTTCCCAGAAGGCCTTCGCAATGTCGATACTTGAGAGATATTTGGCGTTTTTAAGATTGTCAAGAATCTCACTTATAAGTGGGAGGCTGTAGGCATCACGACGAGTGATTGAGTTAAGTTTCCTGCTGTCGACGCAGAAACGCCATTCTCCATTCTTCTTCGGAGTTATAAGCACCGGAGATAGCCATGGACTTTCGCATTGTTCAATGACATTCCATTTCAACATTTTATCCACTTCGTTGATTAAAGCTTTTTGTTTTTCAGGGGACAATCGATAACATCTTTGCTTGATGGGGAGAGAATCACCTGTGTCGATCTTGTGTGTAATTAAATGAGTACGTCCCAAAATGCCTTTTTCTTCAAATGAGATACTCTTGAAGCGTTGGATAATGTTATCTGCAATATCCTTTTGATTTGTACTAAGATGTTCATAAGGTAGTATCTTTTTCTCCGCATCTTGAATAGATGAACATTTAAGGTTCGACTGACAAACAGAAGATAAAATAGTAGGAAGAAGATTAAATTTTTTCCAGAAATCAATACCAAGAATAAAAGAGGGGAATAATTCTGGAAAAACATAAGCTTTAATTAAATGAGTCTGGTCATTAAAGAAAATAGGTAATTCAAAATATCCTAAAGATTTAATTTTTTGGTTACTAGCAGTTGAGACAGTAATTAAGTCTGACTTGAAAAGCTTGAAACCTAATTTAAGAATTTCCAGGTGAGAATTGTTGCCAAGTATGGTAACAGAACTACCTGAATCAAGTAAGGCAGAAATGTTTAAGTTAATAATTCGCACGTTAATGAAAGGGCGTTTGGAATCATTGTCATTAGAGTAAAGGGTTGAAGAAATTTTGTAGTAAGAAAAGAAATTTTTAAGAGTTTTGATCCAATTATTCCAATCATTAACGTCGAAATTTTCACTTTTCAAGTCAGTTGTTAGTTTTTTTGAGCTAGTACCAGGCTTAGGATTGCATTTAGGGCAATCAGCAGTTTTAAAGTCCTTCAAACCACATTTGAAGCAAATAATGAAGTGAGGTTTCTTACAAGTGTTTAAGGTGTGTCCATGCACACGACAACGAACGCAAAAGCTACTCTGTTGAGGAGGATCAGATCGAGTCAGAGTGTTAATTTGTTTTGGTTTTTGGAGGTACTGAGGAGGAGGTTTCTGAAAATTTACAGAGGGAGAATTAGTAACTGGTATACGAGGTTTGTAGCTAAATTCAGCTGTTAAAGTATTTTGTTGCAAAGATGGTTCTTTAAAGTTTTTATCTTTGTCCAAGAATTTTTCGTAAATCTGGCAAACAGCTAAGAGAGAGTCAATAGTAGTACAATCTCTTAATGCCACAAAAACTGAATAGCACGGTCTGATATTCCTCAGTAAAATCTCTAATTGTTCTGACTCAGACAATTTTTTAGTCAAGCGTGAAAACATTCCGGACATAATTGAAATGTAGACCGATATAGTTTCGTCCAGACCTTGAGTTCGCTTTCTGATGTCTTCTAGTAATTTGTAATCGTAATCGAAAACACCAAAATCTTTTATAAGAAGCTCAGAAGTTTCATGCCAGGTCAGATTTGGATTACAATTAATCTGAAATCTAAACCAGTGTAAAGCATTGTCTGTAAAAATTTCGTACGCTTGATTAATCAAAAGTTTTTTGTCAAAGCTACGTGAAATGCAATATTCTTCTAGTTTTTGAAGGAACGACCTAGGACATGACTTTCCATTATAAGTGTATCTTTTTAAATCTTTAAAAATATGAGGCTTCACTTGTTGAGGAGGAACTGTAGAGTTAATTTGTTGAAGGAGGGCCTCAAGAATGGTCTGTGACGGAGGGATATTTGAAGGAGGAGTTTCCGAGTTGTCATGAGAGGTAGGTAAATCGTAGAGAGGAGGGGAAGTATTTTCCGCTGGAAGAAAAGTGAATGGTTCAAATTTGTTGTTGAGGCTATCAAATTTGGACCGTAAAGCGTCAAACTCAATTTTCTGTTCAGAGTTCAGTACGTCAACGTCTATACGCTCGAGTCTAAAAAATAAATGATTAAGATAAGTTTCTATAAGACGAGTGTATTTGGAATCACCGTGTAGAAGTTTATCTACTTTTAAGTCTAAGTAATTAATAGTGGTATTAATTTGAGGGAGCTCTTCCTCAATTGGAATTGGTGAGATTAAAATTTCCTCCGAGGAGGTAATAGAAGAAAGTCGAAGAATTTGCTTTCTTAACCGTACGACAGTGTCTACTGGTTCCTCAAGTCTGATCTTAATTTCGTATTCGAGTTCAGGTTTATTAAGAAATTCAAACTTAATTGTTCTATACATATTGGTAAAATAAAGATAAGTTTCAAAGAAAATACCTTGTTTCCTTCTAGAAGAAAAAAAAAAAAAATTAGTAGTATTAAGTTAGTAAAAGATTAAAGAAAAATTATTTTCCTTCCAAAAGAAAAAATAGTTACAATGATAGCTATATGAAAATGTTTAATGATGTCTGTAGTATGACAATGAACTAATGATCTAAAGTGAAGTTGCCAAGAGAGACTGCCAAAAGGTTTATATTAAATCAGAGGAAAATTGTAGTTAAGGTGAAACAGAAACAATTTTTATAAACCAAGTCTGTATAAAGGTTTTAAGGTTTAGTGAAGAGTAATGACCTCTTTAGTTTATATAATGAGTCACACTATGTAAAGGTAAGATACCACAATCTTAAAAGTATTACGTGTATGACCACCAGAAATAATGTTTTTAAAATGGGTACTTATTTTCCCTCTGATTTATGGACACTAGACAAAGTGTTTTCTTTAGAATTTTGTGATGATGGAAATGTGTAGTGTTATGTAGAAGTGTAGAACCTGAAGACAATTGGGCGCCAAACTGTCGTGAAGCGACAGATATGAAGAAAAAAATAGAATAAATAAAAAAATGAGGATAAACGTAATACAATTTATTTTAGTAATAAAATCTGAAAGTAACAAAATGAAGATGATAGTGAAGATGAGGATGGAGTGAAGGGATGATCACGGGATGAAGACGAGCAGGAGAGGGTCGCAGGAGAGGGTCGACGGCAGTCCGGGGCGAGTCAGCCAAAAAACGGTCCAACCGCTGACTCCAGCCCCGGATGAAGGTTGACAGCAGTAGGCTGGCTTCACAGCACAGGACTTCAGCCCCGGATGAAGGTTGACAGCAGTAGGCTGGCTTCGCAGCACAGGACTCCAGCCCCGGATGAAGGTTGACAGCAGTAGACTGGCTTCGCAGCACAGGACTCCAGCCCCGGATGAAGGTTGACAGCAGTAGGCAGGCTTCGCAGCACAGGACTCCAGCCCCGGATGAAGGTTGACAGCAGTAGGCAGCAGTCCTCCTCTGAAGCCCAGTGCAGAGGCAGGTTTTAGTTGAGATGACTGGTGGAGAAGTCAAGAGGTTTGAGGTCTTTTCTTGAGTCCCGGAGCAGTCGGCCCCGGGACAAGGCCTATATAATTTTCTTCGCTCGAAAGCTAGCGATGAAATGAATGAATGTCTAGAGCGGCCCTGTCTTATATAGCCGATTTCGAAATCAAAAGTGGAATTTGCAAAATGTTTGAAAATTAGACGAAAAGAGTGTGTAAAGAAGAAGGCCAGAACGATTATCTGGCTTTTAAGACAAAAACGGTGGATGGCCACAAAGAAAACCACGAACGATTAAAAGGTAACTATGACGACCAGATTATTGACAATAAAATGTCAAAGAATTAATAAACACAAAGTTAGCAAAAACATGAGGAAATACGATGGAATTAAAGGTTCTGGTGCGTGGATAGTGTAGTAAATAATGTTGCGCATCATCTGTGAGCAATTTGTGAGTATAGTGTAGTATGAAAATGAAAATGATAAACTCGTAATTGTTACAGTAAAACGATATCTACAATGAAACTAAATGAAAGGATGGCAATAAAAGAGCAACGTGAAACAATAAAGCTTAAACTAATAATGGATGTGATGAAGATTTGACCTAAAATTGATGTACAGACAAAATGTCAACCATTGAGGACGTTCAGTCGGTTAGTACGTAATAATATTACTACACCTGTGGGTCACTTTTTGTTTTTTTTTTTCCCGCGACTGTCTGGCAGTTTGAGTACTATAAGCGACCTACCCAAATGTCCTTTCTTTGGTATTGTTCGTCGTGTCCTTGAGTTATAAGTCGAGCTACACGACAACTGACAAATGCTTGCACTGACTGGACAGGTCTACTCAAATCTGTGTGGTTCTTTCTTCAAAAGACCATCTCAGACACTAATCTGCATAGTCCTCATGTGAATTAAGCAAGATTGTCTGGACTTCAAAAGAGACTATGACCTCTGAGTTTGTTTCGGCTGTTTCTTCTCAGAGTAGTCAGGTACGAAACACCGGCCCCATGTAGTTTTAAAAAAAAATGACGTGTAAAAGTGTTTGAGAAAACCTACTTGCTGAATAAATATCATTTATCATCTTTTACACACTATGTCTACATCTCTTTTTATCTACTCTCCTTTCGCAGGTATGCTGGAAGAGATTTCTTTAGAAATAAGCATCACCTTTGTACCTATTTTCTATTCCTTTCTTCTTTTCTGTATGTAGTGTGTACATAAATTGTTAAATAAATAAATAAGAAAATGCAACAGGCTGGGATGACTGTTGTTTTTGGGAATGATGGTGGTTTACAAATCTATAACGATGGTAAGGTGGTAACAACGGGTGAGTTTTTGAACAATTTAATTGGCATTCATAATGTGCTTGAAAATTGTGCTTTTAATGCTGATTGTTTATCGAATAAGGTCGTAAATAATAGTTATGAGATATGGCATCAAAGACTTGGTCACATTAGTAAATCAAAGTTTGTCGAATTAAAAAACAAACAAATGTTTCATGACATTGAGCAAATAAATCATGTTAAACCAAATGATAAAAGTGAAGCTTGTATAAACGGAAAACAAGCATGCTTACCATTTAATAAGTCAAAGGCAAAAAACATAAAACGACCTCTATTCAATGTGCATTCAGATGTGTGTGGTGCCATCACTCCTTCAACACTTGATGGTAAAAACTACTTTGTGATATTTGTCGATGAATACACGCACTACTGTGTAACCTATTTACTTGCCCATAAATCAGACGTTTTTGCTATGTTTCAAGATTATGTGGCAAAATGCGAGGCTCGTTTCGATTCGAAAATAGTCCATCTGTATTGTGATAACGGCGGTGAATATTTGTCAAATGAAATGAAAGAGTTTTGTGTGCGAAAAGGTATAAGGTTTTCGCACAAAAAACTGCAGTAACAGTGCCGCATACTTCTGCATTAAATGGTATGGCAGAAAGATTGATAAGAACAATAACAGAGCGAGGTCGTACACTGGTTTCTGGCGCCAAGTTAGACAAAACGTTCTGGGGGGAGGCTGTGTTGACAGCAACTTATTTGATTAATATAAGCCCCACAAAAGCACTGAAAAAGGATAACACACCATTTGAATTGTGGCACGATAAAAGGCCACAACTAAGGTATTTAAAGGTTTTTGGTTCAACTGTGTATTATGTGAATAAACATGGAAAAACAAAGTTTGATGAAAAATCATTAAAAGGAATAATGATTGGTTATGAACCGAATGGTTATAAGGTGTGGGATGTGATAGATGAGAAGTTTTTAAAAGCAAGGGATGTGATATTTGATGAGATTAATTTCTTGTCAAGCAGACCGTTCAAGTCTGAGAGAGTTTTGGCCGAAAGTTTCGGAGACTGAAAATCACACCGTAAAGAAAATAAGTAAGCAAACGGAAAATATACCTGTATCATTATGTTCGCCACATAATAAATCTGTAAATGAAACAGATATGCAACAAAATTCTACATTTGAAGGTAAATTGACTTCGACTCGAAATGAACTCACTGAGACAAACCGTAGGAGTGATCGGATTAAAAGATTGCCTACTGTATCTTATGATGAAACTGATGATACTTTAATGAACTATTTATTGTATGCTAAATCTTTGGTATGCACAATACCTGCATCGTATGATGAAATTGAATCCAGAGATGACAAGGTTAACTGGATGAATGCTATTAATGAGGAAATTAAATCCCTGACTGAAAATGAAACCTGGACACTTGTACCGCTACCTAAAAACAGGAATATTATTGATTGTAAATGGGTGTTTACTGTAAAAAATGATGAGTTTAAAAAACCCATAAAGTATAAAGCGCGTTTAGTTGCTCGCGGTTTTAGCCAGGAATATATATGATTGATTATAATGAAACGTTTGCACCTGTTGCAAGAATCACAACTTTCAGATTTATATTAGCATTTGCAAATCAATATAATTTGCTAGTTCACCACATGGATGTTAAAACTGCAATTTTTAAATGGAATATTAAAGGAAGAGATGTACATGAAATCTCCTAAAGGAATTCCAAATAAAAATAACTTAGTATGCAAACTAAATAAAGCGTTGTATGGCTTAAAACAGTCTGCACGCTGTTGGTTCCAAATATTTGAACAAGCTTTAATTGAGAAAGGTTTTCGATATTCATTAGCTGATCAATGAATATACTTTCTGGATACGGGTGACATTCTTAAAAACATTTATGTTGTCCTTTATGTCGATGATCTAGTTATTTCAACTGCTAATATAAATACCATGAACAGTTTCAAAAGCTATTTAATGAACAAGTTCAAAATGGTAGACTTGAAAGAAATTAGTTGTTTCTTGGGAATTAAAGTTAACAGGTATCAAAACAAAGTAACATTAGACCAGAATATGTACATAAAACAGTATTAGAAAAGTTTGAAATGGAAGATTGTAAAACTATGAAAACGCCTTTAGAAAATAAAGTTGACTTTGCCGCATTAAACAATAGCGATACAACAAAGGCCCCTTGTAAAAATCTCATTGGATGCCTAATGCTTAATGGTATGCACTCGTCCGGACTTGAGCTTTAGTGTAAACATCCTAACTATGAAAACGCCTTTAGAAAATAAAGTTGACTTTGCCGCATTAAACAATAGCGATACAACAAAGGCCCCTTGTAAAAATCTCATTGGATGCCTAATGTACTTAATGGTATGCACTCGTCCGGACTTGAGCTTTAGTGTAAACATCCTAAGTAGGTTTGCTAACAAAGGCAATCATACACTTTGGTCATATTTAAGAAGTAACTGTAAAAATGATGACATATTAAGTGGCTTTGTTGATTCAGACTGGGGAGGTGATGGTAGACAGGAAAAGTACTACGGGTTATTTGTTTAAACTATTTAAACAAAGCACAATATGCTGGAACACAAAGAGGCAACTAACTGTGGCGGTTTTTTTCTACAGAAGCTGTGTACATGGCTTTGTTTGAAGCAGTTAGAGAGGCCTTATCACAGGTAACCAGTTGGCTGACATACTTACTAAATCATTACCGGCTGTACGTTTTACCCAAATGAAGGAAAAGCTCGGATTGATGTGATTTACTATGTAAAAGTAAAAGAAATAAGTATTGTCAATAGAAGATTTCCTTTATCAGTAGTATTTTCTTTTTTGAGTTAGTCAAGAAGGTTTACTTCTTGTAGCAATAATATAGCTTATTTACAACAGTGAGCCCAGAATTGGTTTTCATACAGCAAACCTTCTTTCGGTTGCGAGATTTGCAGTAGACATTCCATTAAACCAAACCCAAACTTGTGACATGAATTTTGTATGCCTCAATGGCGGGACATAGCAGACACCTGTATTTATCACAACATCTTATGAACCTGTGATCCACAATAAATTATTTGAATTTGAATTTAATTCAATATGTTTTAATATTTTATCGAAATATATACATACAATATAATGTACTAACGTAATACATACAATACATGTATACTTAATGATGATGTTGTCAGAAAATGTTGATCTTTATTATTATTATGAGCCGGTTGTGCCCCACTGCAGGGCCCCCTTCCTTTTCCAGATTCAAATTAATCTGTTGAGACATTGTAACATTGTATAGATATAATATTACATCATATACAATGTTCATTCTCATACACGTTTCGACCGGGCACCGCGTGGAGGTGGACTGACACCCAGCGTGTTTTCTGTTTTTGTTTTATTTTTCATTTATTTTATACACAAATCTGATTATATTTTTTTTTTTTATTTAGCCTGTACTGTCCTACTGCTGGGCAAAGGCCTCCCCCAATTTCTTCCATGTGCTCTTTTCCTGTGCCGCCTCGGACCAACCCTCGTGATGCGCGTCCAAATCGTCTCGCCACCTTTTTCTGGGTCGGCCTCGGCGGCGCTGTCCGTCTTCCGGCAACCATCGTGTGGAGACCTTAATATAATTATTATAGGTATTAAATGTGAAGAAGGGAAAATTACAATTATTTGGGCCTGATGGAAAGTAGGCCCATTTTATAGTAAAAAAGGGTCATTGGCCGTATGTAGTATACAGACTTTGTGTAGATTATTTTGATTTTTCTTTTTTTTTTACTTTTTCGTATTTTTTTAATCATATTTGTTGGAATTCAAAATAATGAGCAATGCCCCCCGTAAGTAATCTGGGAGTGGTCTCTCTGTTATCTGTGTAATATCAATGGAATATTATGTTATGAATGTTGGTAATAAATACTCTTAGGTTGGTAGCATTTTTAAATCTGTTCTGTTCACGCCATCTTTTTCTCTGCACAAATGTAGTAGCTGTGTTATAATGAATCTATTAAAACTATAATTCATTATCAAGAGTTTTACTTAAAATAACAGGTTATGGGCCCAGACACATAATCCTGGTTAAGTAAAACGACAACGGAAACTGTATCGTCAAAAGGTTAATAAAACTGTCGGCGCAACGTTGGTGTCCATTGGCAGGAAGGAAGAAAAATTACTTGCGAAGCAAGGACGGGACGATCAGGAAGATAGCATGGCGATGGAAGACAATATTAAAATGCCTGGCTTACACATTAAGCTGGAAGGTGCATCAAATTGGAATATTTGGAAATTCCAATCAGTCATATTACTTCGCAGTCAAGACTTATTGGAAGTAGTAGAAGGAACTTGTATAAAACCTGAGGAGGTGGCGCGTAAGGCAGCATGGGAGAAAAAGGATGCAAAAGCCCAAACATGGCTGGTGACACGAATGTCAGAAAATGCAATGATGCATATAATAACTTGTTCTACGTCTGCTGAAATGTGGAAGAAATTGGCTAGTGTTTACGGGCAAAAGTCTGAAACGAGCATCCACATTACTCAACAACGTTTCTTTCAATACACATACGAAGAGGGAACTGAAATGTCTACTTTTCTATCTAAAATAGAAGAATTGAAAAACCAGTTGAAGCAGATGGGAGAAGCTATATCAGAAAAATTCGTCATAACAAAAGTGCTTATGTCACTTCCAGATTGCTATAAGCATTTTGTTTCTGCTTGGGAGTCGGCACCGGACGACAAGCAAACATATGATAATCTCGTGGCTAGATTAATGATAGAAGAGGAGCGGCTGAAACAAAGAGGCGAGGTGGGTCAACAAGTATCGTCGGCTTTCGTTACGAAGAAAGTAAACAAGAATGATATTAAGTGTTTTAAATGTAAAAGGCCGGGACATTTCCAAAGTGAATGTTACAGTAACATAAATAAACGAAACGGAAATAATTCGGAAAATGACAATAAACAAGTTAAAAAGTGTTATTACTGTAAAAAAACGGGACATACAAAAACTGAGTGTTGGTTCAGAAAGAATAAGGACAAAGACGGTAATGCGTTCGTGATGGTGAATTCAAATGAACAGTTTCAACAATCATATTGGTTAGTGGACACTGGAGCAAGCCAACATATGTGCCGCGACCGTAATTTATTTGCGAAATATTCGCCATTGTCAAATAAATCCGTCGTAGTCGGAAATGGCAGTGTCATTAGTACGCATGGATGCGGGCAGGTGGCGCTTCAAGTTTATGATGGCTACAAATGGATAGACACGACCATAGACAACGTCTTGTATGTTCCAGATTTAAAAATAAATTTATTCTCTGTGAACTGTGTGACAGATAAAGGTTATGTCATGACCGTAAATGAAAACCTGTGTAAATTCTACAAGGGAAATAAAGTGTGTGCGGTAGCGAACCGTAATGGAGATATGTACTATATGAACGTGCGTTACAAATACGAAGAAGTTAACGTGACCCAAGTTAAATCCAGTCTACAAGAATGGCACGAGAAACTAGCACACCAAAACATACAATATGTAAAAACAGTGCTCAAAAACAACAACATCTCTGTGGAAGACGATTCAAACCTGGGGTGTGAAGGCTGCTTGAAAGGCAAAATACACCGTTTGCCCTTTAGTGCGAGTGAAACGAAGACAACTCGACCTTGCGAAATTATACACGCTGATGTGTGCGGTCCCATGGAGGAGCAATCAGTAGGGGGCTCTAAATACTTCTTATTGCTCAAGGATGATTACTCAAACTTTCGAGTGGTCTATTTTCTTAAAAGGAAGGATGAGGTCAAAGGATGCGTCGAAGATTTTTTAAATAAATCTCAGAATATTACGGGCAACAATATAAAAACATTCAGAAGCGACAATGGGTTAGAGTTTGTTAACAAAGACATGAAAGAAATGTTTCGAAAACGCGGTATTACTCACCAGACTACGGTCGTTTATACCCCTGAGCAAAATGGGAAGGCCGAGCGTGAAAATAGGACTTTAGTCGAGGCGGCAAGGACAATGCTATGTGCTAAAAGTTTACCTAAAAAGCTATGGGCAGAAGCTGTTCATACTGCAGCATATGTGTTGAACAGAACTAGCAAGAGCTCTGAAATTGGAAAGACCCCGTATGAGACGTGGACAAACAAACACTTTGACATAAATAACTTGAAAACCTTTGGTACCCCTGTTGTTGTTCATATCCCAAAAGAAAAAAGAAGAAAGTGGGACTCTAAAGGACAGAAAGGAATCATGGTTGGTTATGGAGAAGATGTCAAGGGTTATAGAATATTTTTCCCGGAGAAGAACAATGTTGAAATAAAGAGGGATGTTGTATTCGTAGAAAAGAAACAAGAAGAAGTTGTTATGCTGATAAATGGCAAGAAGCTGTTGAGAAAGAGCTAGAAACCCTGAAAGAAAACAATACCTGGGACTGGTGTAAGAAACCTGAAAAGTCTGTAAGTAGTAAATGGGTATTTAAAATTAAAAGTACAAATGATGTAGTTCAGTACAAAGCTAGGTTAGTAGCAAGGGGCTTTGAACAAAATGATATAATTGATATGTGTGACATTTATGCTCCTGTTGCAAAATTGGCAACTTTTAGGTTATTTGTCTCAGTAGCTACAAAATTAAATCTACCTATTTTTCAAATGGATGTCACAGGTGCATTTTTATATGGAGATATTGATGAAACTGTGTATTTAGAATTACCAGAAGGAGCTTATAGCGGTGATAATAAGTTTGTTAAATTAAATAAATCGCTATATGGTTTAAAGAAATCTCCAAAGTATTGGAATGAAAAGTTTAACTCTGTAATAATGAAACAAGATTTTATAAGATCTCATAATGATTCTTGCTTATATACAAAGTGTAATGGCAGTTCTAGAACATATGTTTTATTATATGTAGACGACTTGCTAATTTTTGGTAATGATAATTCAGAAATATGTAAACTCAAATCAGTATTAAACAATGAATTTAAAATGAAGGATTTGGGATTGGTGTCAACCTTTTTAGGTATACATGTTAAACAAGACTTAGAAAAGGGAATAACTGAATTAAATCAAACAAAATATCTTAAAAGTGTTTTGGAAAAGTTTCAGATGCAAAGTTGTAAAGGAATGTATACTCCAATGGATGTAAATTTTAATGCTAAAATATTAGATGGAAATAATGATTCTTTGTGTGACAAAAACATTGAAAAAGAATGTAGGAAAATAATAGGTTGTTTGTCATATGCTGTATCAGAACCAAGACCCGATATTTGTGTAGCTTTGTCTATTTTAAGTAGATTTCAAAATAAAGCAAACAGTGCCCTGTTGTCAGCACTTAAAAGATTATTGAGATATGTAAAACAAACCATTGATTATAAATTGGTATATAAGTGTAATGATGACATGTTGGTGGGATACTGTGATGCAAATTGGGGTGGAGATTTGCAAGATAGGAAATCCACAACAGGATTTTGTTTTATGTTTGCTAATTGCTTAGTTTCATGGTGCTCAAAGAAACAAGCCAGTGTCAGTTTATCGTCTACAGAATCGGAATATATAGCAATCAGTATGGCCGCAAGTGAAGCCTGCTGGCTTATTAATGTGTTGAAAGATTTTGATATTACTAATACATGTCCTGTTAAAATGTATAGTGACAATCAGAGTGCCATTATGGTTGCTAATACTGATAGCACCAAACGACTGAAACATATTGATATTCGTTTCCATTTTATTAAGGAACAGATTAAGAAAGGAAAATTGTTATTGAAGTATATTAAAACAGAAGATCAGACAGCTGATATGTTCACAAAGGCGTTAAACAAAACTTTGTTACTTAGATTTATAAATAAGTGTGGTTTAAGTGAGTAGTTAAAGTATTTAAATTAGATAAGTAATATTACATTGAGGGGGGGTGTTATCTGTGTAATATCAATGGAATATTATGTTATGAATGTTGGTAATAAATACTCTTAGGTTGGTAGCATTTTTAAATCTGTTCTGTTCACGCCATCTTTTTCTCTGCACAAATGTAGTAGCTGTGTTATAATGAATCTATTAAAACTATAATTCATTATCAAGAGTTTTACTTAAAATAACACTCTCCCCAAATGATTCAACTAAATCTTTCAATCTTGCCGAAGTTTTCCTATATCTTGGCCGACTCGTTGTTTTTGATCCGCGAGACAAAATTTGCTCTAGTTTCAGCTCCGTCAAACTTTGCTGCCGACGAAGTCCATCTAATAACTTCCATATGGAAGGGTGATGAGCCGATAGAAGTGACGAGAATCCCTTGTGAAAGCCTTCAACGGAGTTGATCGTTCGGGGAATTCCCTGAAGAATTGCATCAAAAGTGTTCCACAGATCAATAGGGCATCTAGGAGTTCGTCTGCCTCGTCTTTCCAACCTTCCGATTCAGTTATCTTCTAAATGATCAATGACTTGTCGGAGGAGGCCAGAATGCACAACATAGAACTGAGATTCGAGTAGTTCGTCAAAAGCGTTGATAACTTGTTCAGATAGAACATACGCTAAAGCACATAACAGGCGAATATGCAATGCGAAATCAGGGGTGTGTATATAGTTATGCAAGACGTCTTTTCCGATTGTACCTTTCTTTCATTGCTTCGGGAAAACTGTCCCTTAAAGCCGAAATTGAAGCCTGTACTAAATCAGTCATGATAGACAGTGGTTGCAAGTCCGTTTCTTGTGACTTAATGGCCTGAAATACTTCGAAATTGGCTTCGTAGGTCATTATAGACATAAGTATAAATATTACGGGTACCACTTCATTCTCATAAAGACAGTGTATGTTATATAATATTTTGAAGGTGGCGTCACCTTAAAAGTTCCGTCAGCAAACCAATGACGTGTTTGCTTTAAAATTTCTATTTTTTTTTTGTTGTAAATATTAGTAATCTATCCTCTCTTGGACCAGTATTGTATACTAAAAATTGTTCATCTCGACTGTTTTTGGTGTACGTTTCTGGAATATTAGGGTTCACAAGACGTTGCTATGGATGTTGTTGTTATTATATTGCACCTTTGCAAAAGCAAATAGAAGCCTTACTATTTGCTTTCAGCTGCGGGGTGAGGTGTGCTCGCCGGTGGGGCTGTCATGCTGGTCACGTATGGTGCTGGCTGCGCGATGTTTTGACCAGGTCTGCGAGCTCCACCAACTCCTCCAGGTCCATCTTGGACTGCGAAGCAACTATCGACTGCACGTTCGCTGGTAATCTACTTACCCAAATTGTTCTAATGAACTCGTCTGGCACTTCTATTTCTGCTAGGTCTCTCAAGTGCCTTAAACACTGCGAGTGTTTCCTATCGCCTAATTCTTCATGCTGTATTAATTGCAGTGTTTTCTTTTCTCGAGACAATGATATGCGTTTTAATAATTCATTTTTAGCTTGTCATATCTGCCTGTGGCGGGGGGCCTAATGATAATATCCTACTATTACTATTTTCAGTTGTTCGGTATCTAACTGTGCCGCCAATTAGTGATACTATGTGCTGTCGCTGGTGATATTCGTCAAAATGAATTGACTTTCCATTTGTGCGAACCCAGTTTCTTCTTTTTGGTTCCTCAGACCAGAAAGGAGGTACTCGTACGCCGACTCTAATCATCCATCCAGGCCATCGCTTGACAAAGTAATAAAATTATTTATTTATTTATCTTCACTTCAAGCACATAGTACACAGTTGGACTTAATGCCATATTCATTCTCTACCAGTCAACCTTTGGGTGATGCAGAGACAAACAGTGGTAGGTGTACATCTGAGGGGGTATTTGGGTTACCTTGATTTTGTCCAGCATCACCAGAACGTGCGTCACTCGTGTCCATGCTTCCCCGTGTAGTGGCCCCTCCTGCACTGTTGCCAGCTAAGCCGTACCCATACCCTTCCATTTTCTTCAAAAAAATGTTTGATGTATTGGAAACCGAAAATGATATAATCGAAGTTACTGTCTACACACGCCCTCCTAGTAATCATATGTTGAGTGAAGCTGATAGTGACGATGAAGATGTGCTTGTGGGAGATTTGGATCATCTAACAGGCAACCAATTTCGTGCTGAGGCGCAACTTCAATGCGTACGGAGGTCAGGAACAGGGTTACAGTCGGAAATAATGGAACAAGAAGATTCCAGCGAAGATGACGTGCCTCTGTCGGATATTGCATCGACTTCCACAACGCATAAGCAAATAAGAAAAAGAAGGTAACAGTAAAAACAAATGGAAGCAATTAGATTTACGGGAACATCAAAGAAGAATCGGCCTGAGTTTTTAGTAACTAATATGTCGCCTGTGGCATGGTTTGAATTATTCTACAACCAAGAAATTATTGATTTGTTTGTTGAAAATTCGAGAAAGTATGCTACTTTTGAAGAAAAACTGTTTGACGTTACAGAAAAAGAGATCCGCCTTGTACTTGCAATATTTTTGCTGAGTGGTTCTAACGTTCAGGCTAAAAATCGTAACGGCTCGGGCCAACACAGACAGTCGTTACAGGTCGCCCAAAAAGTCTGACAACCAGTCTTATCAAGTGGTATTGTATTACCCAGTATTAACTGGGTTGTGATGATTTTTAGATAGGTAGTCGCTCCATGTAAAATACTGGTATTCAGCTGCATTCAGTTAGACTGGAAGCCGACCCCAACATAGTTGGGAAAAGGCTAGGCAGATGATGAAATTATTACTATACGAAAAAATAATAAATATCGCAAGGCTTGTGTTGTGGACACCAGATAGTTTATATACAACAAATATACTTTTTGTTTTGTAAATACATACTTATTATACACTAGCTTCTGCCCGCGACTTCGTACGCGGATCCTGTTGCTTATGCCAGCGACAACAGGGTCGTCAAAATCGAAGATCTAAACGTCTGATGTCGAATTCTAAGAGCCCTGGGACGGGAAAATAACGGATCTTTCCCACCTGAGCAACACATACCGTTTGTTTCTTTTTGCCATTTAACAGCTTCACAAAAAGTACAATTTTGAACTCCGATGGCGGAATATGTGGCATATTCAATCATAGGAGCATACGTAAATGCACTCCGTACCTTATCAACCCAAGGAAGGTCGCCATGCCCTACGGCTATATCTTGAGACACATCCGATTCTTCAAATGATATCGACATTCGGTTCAGAGAATGTCGAAGTCTTCGCGCTCTTCTTCTGTCTCTTCATGCCGTACTCCAGCAGTTCTTTCTCTATCACTTTCTAACTGATTATGAATATTTTGTTGTGTGCGTGTTCGCGGCAATGTATGATAATCTCGATCAGTAGTTAGTCACGCATCACGTTCATCACTCGTTTCAAAAGACCTGTTAGTAGATGTGCGAATACGCTGGGAACTCAAGCGTGATTCTCTATCCGTGTACGTCTCCGACTCGCGAGACAATGCCTGACGTTCACGATCAGCGGTCAGTTGCGCATCACTTTTCCCACTTGTATCTAGAGATCTATGAAGTCGATGCGTAGATACGCTTGGTACTCAAGCGCAATTCTCTATCCGTGAACGTCTCCGACTCGCGAGACAATGTATGACGTTCACCATCTGCGGTCAGTCGCGCATCTATTCTTCACTGGTCTCTAGAGACCTGGATGTAGATGCGCAAATACGCTAAAAACGCAGGCATGAAAAGGTTGCCACGGAGCAAGTTGCGGCCTGATGTTCTCGAACAGCATCAAGTCTCTCCTGACGCTCTTCGGTAGATTCTTGGGATCTTATGATCCTCAATCTTTTAGCTCCTTTGGAACATCGGGAAAGATTTGACCTCTTTCTAAGCATGGCTATAGTTTTGTTGTGAAGATACCTGATCAATTAAAATCTAAATGACTGCTCCCCTGCGTTACCGGGTAGGTTACCGAGTCACAAAGATAAACGGAAAAAGAAAATAAACACTCAAATAACATAAGCCCGAAGACATATTTATTCGATAAGATAAAATAATAAATGGGAGTTTTGGCCAGTAGAGTAAAATTTTCAATGATATACCATCGTCATCGAAAATAAGTCCTAAACTGTTACCGCCTTCACCGCGTGGAGGTACTCCCAGTTTATGTTATTTTATCACTATACAGTGAAATTAGTGATTGCTTTGCAATAAGTTTCACATCAGATGTTTCTGATCTAAGATTTTTTATAACTCAACAGGAAATGCCTGTCAGACCAAACAACTTTTGCTAAGAAGTCATTCCTATATGTGTGATGGTGTAGCTGGGCTATTGGAGTTCCACAACAGGTGTTCCAGATCTTCAATTTTAATAAGTCAACAGAAAGTGCTCATCAGATTGAACAACTTTTGCTAAGACGTCATCCCTATATGTGTTATGGTGTAGCTGGGCTATTGGAGTTCCACAACAGGTGTTCCAGATCTTCGATTTTTATAAGTCAACAGAAAGTGCTCATCAGATTGAACAACTTTTGCTAAGACGTCATTCCTACATGTGTTATGGTGTAGCTGGGCTATTGGAGTTCCACAACAGGTGTTCCAGATCTTCGATTTTTATAAGTCAACAGAAAGTGCTTATCAGATTGAACAACTTTTGCTAAGACGTCATTCCTATATGTGTTATGGTGTAGCTGGGCTATTGGAGTTCCACAACAGGTGTTCCAGATCTTCGATTTTTATAAGTCAACAGAAAGTGCTCATCAGATTGAACAACTTTTGCTAAGACGTCATTCCTATATGTGTTATGGTGTAGCTGGGCTCTTGGAGTTCCACATCAGGTGTTCCAGATCTTCAAATTTATTCTCTCAGCAGAAAATACTCATCACGTGGAACAATTTTTGTTATGGTGTCATTTTTGTATCTCTTATAGTTTAGCTGGTCTGTTGCGGTTCTGCATCAGGTGTTCAAGTTTCCAAGATAAATTATAGCCTATATGTTGCCCAGACATAATATCTATACAACAAAAATCTCTAATCAAAAATCCGTCCAGTAGTTCCGAAGATTAGCGTGTACAAACAAACAGACAAACAGACAAACAGACAGACTTTTTTTTTTTGGATTCGTGCTCTACTACTGTTTCTAAACCCCCCTCAATTATTATTTTTTTAATATATTCAATGTGCAGACACAGTTTTTTTACTCTTTTATTATATGTATATAGATTATATGTAGGTATAGATAGATATATAAACATCCAAGACTCAGAAACAAATGTCCATGCTCTTCACACAAACATTTGCTCCTACCGGGATTCGAACCCAGGACCAAGAACGTAAGGCAGCTTCACTACTGCTACACCATTCAGGTCGTCCAAAAAAAAAAATTCAAAGTAAAGCATTTTTTCTTTGAAATTTTGTAACTACTTCTGAACGGCATTAAGTATTAGTTTTTTTTTCACACAAGTATTCATCACGTTCATCTTGACAAAGTGTACCGGTAAAATGGGGGGAATAGGGCGTGTAACGTGACATATATATGTCACCGTAAAATTGTCAAACACGTTAGCTTGTAATCTGTCTAGCGATGTTGTAAATTCTCGAAATATTGTCAACTGAACATACGGAAGTATCTCTGCCCCCATAATCGGGATTTGGGGCACCCTCGTTAGGTTAGTTAGGTTCCTTTTAACCCTGCACTCGGAAATAGGGGCCCCGCGAAGCGGTTCTCCGTCGACTACGCTTTCTAGGGGAATATAAATATTTTAAGTTTAGGTTATATTAATCGGTATTTTGCAGGAATGGTACATTATCTTTTCATGAGATTGGTACCATTGGGCAAAGGGGACCCGTGAGTTGACTACCATCGCATGCATTTTACGAAAAATAATGCGTTTTATTGTAAGCAGTATGTTCGTTTGACAAAATTTCGAGAGTTTACAATATCTCTAGGTATTTTACAATCTAACGTGTTTGACAATTTTACGGTGGCATATATACCTCAAAAGGTTCATATTCATGCCGAATCTTTATTCATAATTCATAATGATTTAATGTTCATGACGATATACGTCACTGTCTATGTCGATGACGACCCGATTGGCGTAGTGGTAGTGACACTGCCTTACGTTCTTAGGGTCCTGGGTTCGAATCCCGGTAGGAGCAAATGTTTGTGTGATGAGCACGGACATTTGTTTCCGAGTCATGGATGTTTATATGTATAATAAGTATGTATTTACAAACAAAAAAGTATATATGTAGTATATCAATTATCTAGTGTCCACGACACAAGCTTTGCTTAGTGTGGCACTAGGTGGCGCTGTGTGTTAATGTCCAGCGATATTTATTTATTAATTTTATTTTATTTATTATATTTTATTTATTTATTTATGTCATCTTGACACAGCACTTTTAACTTGTCTGTGCTGCTCTCTGCTCTCTTTCTCTTCCGCTTTGACCGTCTTGTGAGCTTCATGTTGGTTTAACTAATGTGATATGATTAATATCTTAATCTGATTATATCAATGTGATCGAGATGAACAATTGTGTTATTTCTATGCTGAGCTAATATAATCTACAATACGTTCCAAAAGACAAACAAAGTTTTTCTTTGTTCCCGACACACGACCTCACAACATCTACGATCCTGGGAGCTTCTTCACACAAAACATACAGAAATCCAAAGTTCTTAAAGCTGTTAAAATGCATGTGTTGTAACATCACTATTTAGTATGTTATTAGTCTACGCATCACTATGCATGATCTATGTCTTGTCTATGATTGTCGTCACTTGCCTAATGGCTGTCTTACTGTAAACCCCGTCTGTAATACTCCTAATATGTAACCTGTTAATAAACCAAGTCTTCCCAACGGTCTCTTTGATTCAACTAACCAACGAACACAATATGGTGTCAGAAGTAGGATTCGAACCCACGCCCTCATAGACAGGCGCACGCGTCAAGTCGTGTAAGTACCAACCTTTACTCAGCAAATAAATACCGCATAGGTACGTGTATCTACCCACCTACTGTGCAGGTATATTTTTCACGCAACCAAAACGCCTGAAGAATTGCCAAACTTAAGTGGCAGTGGGCAGGTCACATTGCTCGCAGAACCGATGGCCGATGGGGCCGAAAAGTTCTGGAGTGGCGACCGCGAACCGGAAGACGATGCGTTGGAAGACCTCCCACTAGGTGGACCGATGACCTGGTGAAGGTTGCGGGAATCCGTTGGATGCGAGTCGCAAGGGACCGGTCAATGTGGCGACACTTGGGGGAGGCCTATGTCCAACAGTGGACGTCTGTCGGCTGAAATGATGATGATGATGAACCAAAACTACGTATGCGCTATGAAATTCCAGGCACTCACGCGTTTCGTTTATTAGCACCGCTCTAAACGCAACCACACTGTATGAACGTTCGAACACTCGCATACACAGTGAGTGTGCGGACCGCGCACCTATAGTATAGTATAGTACCTATTACGTTTAGTACTTTTACTGATACCATATATCTTTTCTATTTTAGAAAGTTGGGGAAACAGAATTTGCAACAAGGAAACGATATAGCCGTACAAGTAGTGTTGAGATAATTATGTAGTCCGCACTACATCACTAGTGTTTTATCTATGGCGGGATGCGCCTACATCACTAATGACAACTCTTGATTGTCAATGGTACTGCCATGACTGTCTGAAATATGTACGCAGTTGTAATAATTATCTTCTTAATAAATATGGACGTTTAGTTTTTATTAATTAATAACAACGAAACCGATCGCAATTTCTCAACAAGGTAGCAGAGCGTTTTTTTAGTTATTGATGGAAATTGGGTTGCGATCCAAAGTAAGAAGAAATAAGGTAAATATATAAAAACAAGAGAACGGCTGCAAGTACCGCGTTGTCTCTTTTGCCGTGCTTACAAGAAAACTCAAACTTCAGTTCGTGGAAGTTTCGTATAAAACTCATTCTGGAGGAAAAACAAGTTGCCTATGATGTACACACAACAAATTAGTTAAGTTTGCAGGGCACACTAATATAGTTACTGGTGTGCGTAAAATCAACGACTGTCTGGCTTCGCCTATTTATTAGTGTTTGCGCTTCACAATAACCCGTTTTCCACCCACACACTTGCAATTTCACTTGATGTTGCATGGAACATGAAGCATACATTTAGCCATGACATAAATCTTGTCCGTGGCGCAATGGTCGAGCGTGCGCTTTACAAAATCTATCGCCACCGCCGCGCTTAGCGCCGCAGGTTCGAATCCGGCTTCCGACAATTTAATGATTTTGTATGCTTTAATAAAACATTTTACATATTGTTTATTCAATTCATTGCTTAACTATTGGCAAGTCTTATTTATATTTGAGTTAAAATATATTAGAGGTCTACCCTCTAAAAATGGCAAATCATGTGTAAGTTAGTAGTTTAAGTTCATCGTCATAATGCTATTGAAAATTGTTCTTTCGTTACGTTTTTAGACATTATACCCTGCGTGTTTTGAGAAGAGCTTTTATTTGTTAAACATTATGAATCACTTAGCTACACTTTTAAGAGCTTAGATTATTATTTTGCATGAGCAAAACGTTTCAATTAGTGAAATTGCGAGGCGTTTAAAGATATCGGTAAGTTACAAAATGTTATTAATATGTTTATAAGATTAATATAATAATAATAATAATACTTTATTGATACAAATCCTTACACACAAATGCTTAATATCTAGCAAAGTTTACAAATAGTAAAGGCGTACAAAAGATGAAACCCTGACTCCTAAACTAGGAAAACCTGTAACTTAGGAGTCAGTGTTCTACTGCCACTTGGACACTATGTACCTTATGGAAATTGAGAGCTGGTAAGCTGATATTATTTTTAAAGAGTACATTATTATGTATTGTTTTAGAGAAAAAAGCAAATAAATTTGTAATCCATGATAAAAGTTGAAAAAATTGACAAAGAAACTTAAATTTAAAGTGACATTTAAAAGTTAAATTTGAAAAGTATAAAATGACTGTGTGGTGGATACTGTATGTGTGTCTGGAAATCGTATGATTTTTTGCATTGTGTGAGTGTGTGTGTGTGTGTGTGTGTGTGTGTGTGTGTGTGTGTGTGTGTGTGTGTGTGTGCGTGTGTATGTGTGACTGGGAGATGGGTGTATCTTTGTATTATGTGAGTAAGATATGAATAGCCTAAGTATGTGAATATTGTGGTGTCGGGTGTAAGACGGAAGAATCAATTATTTGTTTGGTGTACAGACTGTACGTTTTGTATGGAATATTGTGAGTTATGTGTGAGTAGTTAATAGTTCCTCAGTTTGAGCGTAGTCTAAGAGGTACAACATGTCTTTCAGCTTAGTCTTTGCTTCGTGCTTGCTTAACCTTGCTATTTGGGTGGTCTTACAAATATTTCTGAAGACAAGAGAGCTCAGCACATACTGCTGTTTTCTGGCGAAGGCAGTTCTATGACCAGGAATTGGGCAGACTCTGAGCACGTTTGGTTGCGTCTGGGAGAGGGACTTGGCTATGTTTCCAAAGGGTGGTTCTGAGTACAAATAACTGTCTCACGGTTAAAAGTTTGAGCTCGGTGTAAAGGTTATGAGTCGGGTAGCGATAAGGCTTTTGTGACATAACCTTAAGTACTACTCTTTTCGTCTTTCTATTAATAATAACGTTTATATAATCCACATGTTATTGATTGTTGTTTTTTGTAACAATATTTTATTATTGTTCACAAAGGACTGTACAATTGTGGGTCCATCGTTATGCAGATTCGGGAAGCATTGATCCTTGCCGACCGGGACCGAAGGCTGGATTAGCATACACAGATGCCAATGCGCGGCACCGTGATATAGTTGCTCCGCATATCGCTGAGCCCTTCCTCACTACTCGTTCAACGGCGACTAAACATGACGTGACATTACAAACTGTACGGAACCACTTGCGTGCAGCTGGTGTGAAATGTCGTGGGCCAGCCAAGAAAATATTACTGTCAGATTTTCACAGACAAAACCGACTACGCTCCGCAAGAGAATATTTGGATTTTGATTGGTACAATAATGTTGTTATATTTAGCGATGAAAAATGATTTAAGTCATGCAGAGACGGTCGCAAAATATTGTGGTGAAAACATGGTGAACGCTATAATAAAAACAATATTCTTCCATGCAGGTCTAGTGGCCGCATTACTTTGGAATATTGGGGATGGATGTCCCGGTGAATTAGTGCAAGTAGGGGGTCGCAATACCAGTGAAGGTTACTTGGACGTTTTACATAACCTGATTAGCATCAAACATCAACCTGGTAGCCCAGGTGTGCGCGTTGCATACCCGCAAGAACACATTTACTTCGTGCATGATAACTGAACAGTGCATCGCGCGCGACTTGTGCAAAATTGGTTAAACGTTCAAGAAAATTTTACTGTCATTGAATGGCCATCAAAAAGTCCAGACCTGAACCCCACTGAAAACCTATGGGATCATATGGTGCTAAATTGCGATTCATCTGAAGTCAGGTCCAAATCGAATTTAGATGATGTAGTCATGAGTTCGTGGATCTAACTTATGCGAAAATATGGTTGCTAGCATGAGGACACCAATCGGCTATTAATAAAAATATTAGGGGGTATAGCGGGATCCCCTGTGGGCTCGGGTAAACTCCCTCATCGGAGGAATAGGGGTGTTAAACCTGACCGGTACTGGCAACACTAATTGGTAAAAGGACAGCCATCTGGTGGCGGATAGCGGAACTAGGGTACTCCCGGTCGATGACGGTTCCAGAACTTTCTAGACGAATCGTTCATGCATTCTTCCGTTTCCGCCCACTTGGTAGAGTCTGGGGAATGTGTACGGACCAGTCGGTCTCGAGCTCTCAAGTAGGAACCCACGCGCGTTAGTGGGAGTGTCATGGTTCCGCGTCTCGCCCGTTCCGTGTTAAAAGATTTAAAACTATGAAAAATCGTGAATTATTACAATAAATTGTACGTTCGCTTTGTGATAAAGTTGTGTGGTGTACGAGTAAACCTGTGTAACTACCGCAAACCGCCTTTCTTTAACGAACCTCCCCTATAGGGGTAATTATGTGAGTGATGTTATTATTAGTGAGGTAACAATTTAGGATACCTGTATCTTAATATCTTTCTTACTAACATGTTTATTCATGTCACTAATATATAAATTACCCATTTGAATATGAAAAATAACCTTATTTAGGTGTTCGAGCTTCCGCTCGACCCACAGTGAGATTACCCCCTTGAACTTTGCGCGTTTTCAGTGTGTATCTACCCTCTATTTCCCTAACATTTACGCTTGTGTCAGGTACGTGCCTAGCCGCCATCGCCGGTTAGCTTGTCATGTCAGTACGTCTTTGAACTTTGCAGTGAGCAGTGTGTTAGGAAAATAATTACCTATATAATATTTCTAGTGTACTACATTTTATTTTAATGGCTCTCAACGAAGATAATGAGGTAAGAACATTTTTCTTATTAAGTGATTGTGATAAAAGTGATTAAAATATCATCTTAGGATGTGCACTTGTTGCGAATGCCCGCTCTCAGGACGGCAGACTCGCTATTATATGTGCAATGGGGTAAGCCCCCAATTACATCCTCCCAACTTGAGGGATTAATAAATGCATACCGGCCAAAACGTCGGTTGCGAATCAGCAAACATTCGCGACAATTAGATCGAGGCCGGCTGCGCAGCCTTCGAGATGTCGGCTGAGCAGCCTTCGAGATGTCGGCTGAGCAGCCTTCGAGATGTCGGCTGAGCAGCCGACATCTTAATTCGGGATGACGGTACTTTAGTCGCATAAAGTATGCTGCGAGCTGTATCCTAAATCTATTTTATTGCTCACAGATCATGGAACGCACTACCATGGGCGAACTCGCCAACTGGGAACCTGATGAGGAGACAGTATACTCCCAATTTATCAAGATTGATGAGATATACCCAGAAGATTGGAGATCCTGGATTATAAACTGCGTCGACTACGAAGGCCTCTTCGGTAGCAAGATATCGTCAGATGACGAGTGTCGACTACGTTTTGCAATGCCCACGGTTCAGCTTGCCTACATTTTCTGTGATAGTACCACAACGTCCTTAAGTGAGCGAAAGTATAAGACTATAAAGAGGAAGCTGATTAACTGGCCTATAGGTCGCGCTCTAATTTACGCGCCTTTCGCTACAATGAAAAAGATTCACCCAATAGATGCCTTTAACGGGTTTTACGAGTTTCTACCAACAATCAAGACTCAGTTAATCTGACAAACTGAAGCTTCTAAACTTCTTAAGTCCCGAGCTCAAAGGTCAGCTTCACCCTCATCATCTACACAGAGTTATCGCAAAAGGCCTCATAGTCAAATGATGGGTCAAAATCCTAGGATTGACAGAGTGGAACGTCTTATGGAGCAGCAAACTGAAATTCTACAGCAGGTTCTGCATTCTACTAGTAAGACTCATCCTCATCAAAATTCAATTGTGGATGAGCCAGAGTCTTCAAACGATAGTGAAGACGGTAGTTGGGCTGCACCACCATTAACATTAGAAGAAAGAGGCCTACACCAACATCTCTCGTCTTGTGAGAGAACTTCAGCAGCGCAAGCAAATACCTGTGATAGTGTAGAAGAACATTTTAACAACTTCAACCCTGAAACCAAAGAATCAGAGGCAAAAGTTGGTGATGCAGATGCATCTCTCGCGAAGCAAGGTATTCTTTGTGCTTTGAAGTGGGCGCATCGACGACTTTAGCAGTAAGCTATCATTGCTCTCGCGAATGCGTCCCACTTCTTACGCACCGGGCAATCGTCGCTGAATGCATTGTGCCGGTGCTCCCCCAGTTTGGATCTGGTGCAGTTAACACACACCGCTGCTTCGCCGATCTGTTTTTCTGGGCAGTCTGCCCTGACGTGTGGTCCGCCACAGTGGCTACACAGAACGGCTGGCTCCGTGCACAGGCGTTTGCCGTGCCCGTATGCCAAGCAACGGGTGCACTGCACCAGAGGCGTCTGGTCTTCGACGCGCACTCTCTGGAGGTCAATCCGAAGCTTGCCTCCTTCGTGTGCCCTCTTCCAGATAACTGGGGTGACACTTAACACAATGCTATTCACATGTGGGTTTCGAGACTTCTTGCGGAATTTCACATACATTTTGAGTTCCCCGTCCCCGAGGCCGTCAAAGATCTCCCGGTTCTGGTTCCTAAGGGCTCTCAGTACTTCCTCGTCACTGTGCACTAAAGCACGTCCCTAAGAACCAGAAACGGGTCTCGATTTTTGACTTCCTCGACGACGAGGTTCTCTCCGGCCTTCTCTAGTCGCTCTTTTAACTTTCTCCTCTCCTCCGTGGTTGCGCACCCCATAATAACTTTCTGATCTTTGGCCTTTCTAACTCTCTCTACACGCACCCAGCCCTCCTTCGCGTCCACTGCTTTTCGCAATGAAGCACAATGAAGACACGCATTAACATACTTTTGAATAAAGCGAGTCATTTTAGGAAACCAGTAATCTTTTTTTATCAAATCCATACATCTTTGGATACCTACATGCCCAATATCATCATGGTGCATTTGGACCAGCCTCCATCGAGCTAATGCTGGCACTACAAGACGATTACCATGCAATGTCTTTTTATGTAACCTATCATTAACAAACACATAATTGTTGGTTATTTCAGTAGCAGCTGAGCCATCCTTAAGCTGGTCAATAATTCGCTTTAATTTGTCATCCTGGTACTGGACGGTATAGAACCAGTCTGACACATCAAGGCGATTGACATTCATAGTATCGACTGGGTTTCTACTCAACGCATCTACATGTTTCATTCTTTCTCCGGGTCTATACTCTACACTCATATCAAAGTCCTGTATTGACAACCACCATCTGGCAATACGCGGGATAATGTCACGTTTGGTTAGGGTGGAACGAACCGCTGTGCAGTCAGTCACGATTTTAACGTGTTTACCTACAATGTACACCCTAAATCTACGCAAAGATTCGACCACGGCGAGCGTTTCAAGTTCGTAACTGTGATACATGCTTTCTTCCTTACTCGTTACCCTACTAAAATACATAACGGGGCGTAGTGACATATCGATCTGTTTTTGTAACAAAATGCCTGCAATACCTGATTTACATGCATCCGTGTGAATCTCCGTTGGCAGTGCAGGGTCATAGAGAGCGAGTAAGGGTTTCGTACACAAACACTGTTTTAATTGTTCAAAACTATTAGATTGTTCACTGCCCCACTTCCACACAGCGTTTTTTTTTGTTAAATCTGTCATTGGGCGCGCAATTATAGCGAAATTTTTAATAAATTTACGGAAATAACTACATAACCCAATAAATTGACGTATCTCGTGAACATTACTAGGGATGGGAAACTGCGACACTGCTGCCAATTTCGATTCACCCGGTTGAATGCCATTCGATGAAATTTCATGTCCTAAATATGTGATTTTATTTTGTAAAAATGAACATTTACTCATATTTAGCTTTAAATTTTCTGATTTTAATTTATGAAGAACTTTTTCTAAATTATCTAAACCGGACTGCACATCGACGGAAGGTAACAATAAATCGTCTAAAAAGGCTAATACTTCATATTCGTTCGAAAAGTCGTTGCGTGTTTTCCTGCTACCGTCTTTAGAAACGTTATTGGAATTTCTTAGAGAATCTACGATCTTGTTAATGAGTCGCATAAAAACAGACGGTGCGTTAGCCAGACCAAACGGAACACGAGTATATTCAAAGTGCCCCTGAGGTGTTATAAAAGCTGTTTTGTGTATGTCTTCAGGGGCGATTCTAACTTGATGGTAACTTTGTGCTAAATCAAGACTTGTGAAAAAATTCTTGCCAGCTAGCTTTGAGACCAGGGAGCTAATTCTCATTTTATGCGATATTTGAGTGATATGATAAATATCTAGTCACGTAAATATCGCATGTGATAAGTGTCATGTCTATTAAAAATATCGATCCCGTGCTAAAATCCGTATTCTCGTGGGCAATAGATATATTGGCAATCGAGATGGTAATAGATAATATTATCTTTACGTTCATTCAAATCTTTTGCACAGATTATATCGTTTTTGTCGCTGCCAAGGATCGTTCAACACGTTCCGTTTTTCATCGACTGGCGAGTTGATTTTCGATAACTTTATTTTGTCTTCAAATTAACAAATTTGCTGATAATTTGGATTGATAGAATGTTTTTAGTGTTCGTTTTACATTAAGTGGTTAATGTAAAATGAATTTGACTAGTTTAAAATAATTTTCATGTAAAAAGTTAATCTTAACATTACATGCGCATACTTTTTGTGGAACGGAGTGTCAATAACAGCCGTCAACTCCGTCAAGAGCTGCCAAAAGTTTTAAGGTGGACGCACACCTATCCGCGCCGAAGGAATCGACCGCGCCGAAAGAATCGAATTTTAGAATGACTTTTAGGAAATCCTACTAAACCTCGCACACTTATCCGCGTCGAATCGGACGAATAGATGACGTCATACGTATGAGAAAAATTCTTTCGGCGCGGTCGATTCCTTCGGTGCGGATAAGTGTGCGTCCACCTTTAAAGTTAAGTTTTAGTTTGAGTTAATTTATTGCTCTGATGGCAAAGTGAAGAATCGAACAAAAGTAAATATTGAAAAATGAGCTCTTCCCCAAAAAAAAGAAAAGCTTACCCGAGCGCAGCTCAAAAAGCTCGCTTGGTGAGCATTTTGGAGGCAGACCCAGAACTTCGTGGGGCGAAGTTCTCTGCCTCCTTCACAATGAAAGAGTCCACAGCCCGATGGACCAAGATTGGTGACGAGCTTAATTCTATTCCCGGCGGAAAAAAAAACTGGCAAGAATGGCGTAAAGTAGTTTTTTTAACAAAGCATCACTTAGGTCCCATGGATCCATTCTCCATTGGGCTCGTCGTCGTGGCGGTGCTGCCTCTGCTATTTCAGCCTCCTCGATTAGATCTACTACAAAAGCCGCAACAAATTCGTCCACAGACATTTTCACCGTTTTAAGTTTTAACAAAAGCAACCTCAATACTCAACTCAATAATTTATTTCAGTTCGTATTTTGTTCTAAAATGTCAATCGATATGTCACTATCGAGTGTTCCTGATCACTCGATGCATGTCTAACGCTTTGCCATCGATATTTATCTATAGTGACTTCTCGAGAATAGGGAAATTTGCATTCAATCGATATTTTGACAGTTTTTGCGATATTTATCGAATGTGACATTATATCTACTGCTCGAGAATCGCCCCCCTGATCATCGATGTTGGGCAACGGATACCTATCTTTGACTGTGATTGCGTTAAGTGCCCGAAAATCGACACAGAGCCTGCTGTCGCCGTTCTTTTTCTTTACAAGAATAACTGGAGAAGCGAAACATGACTCGGACTCTCGGATTATACCTGCGTCTAATAACTCGGAGACTTTGGACCTAACTATATCCTGCTCACTATGAGACAAACGGTAAGGTTGGCGATATATGGGTTGTTCACTTGTTAATGTTATTTTCATTTGTAATAAATCTGTACATCCCAAGTCTTGTGTTTTATTCGCAAAACAGTCGCTGTAATCTACACTAATATTATAAAGAGGAAAACTTTGTTTGTTTGTTTGTTTGTTTGGTTGTAATGAATAGGCTTAAAAACTACTGGACCGTTTTTAAAAATTCTTTCACCATTCGAAAGCTACATTATCCACGAGTAACATAGGATATATTTTATCTCCGTACTCCCACGGGAACGGGAACTATGCGGGTGAAACCGCGGGACGTCCGCTAGTTTGTCAATAAAGTGATTAAACTATCGTGATCATTTTTATTTAATTTACCCGACCTTATATCATCGTCATACGTTCGTCCTTATATCATCGTCATCGTCTTACGTTTACTCCCCCAATAGTGCTTGCATTGGCTAGGCTAGTGTGCAATAGAGACGCAGTAGGCTGGCTATAGTTACTGGCTTTGGCTGAGGAAGTCGATGGCAAAGTGTACTTTAGTAGACTAACCTGAACATCCGGTGGAGGCGAAGTGATGCAACTGTCTGCTCTGGTCAGTACTTCGCCAGGCTCCCAGATGATGTTTTGAGCGCCATTGTTGATGATCTTGATATAACCGACGGGGCCTCGTAGCTGGGTGGCAGGAATCGAGTAGGTTACACCTCGTAGCGCATAATGTTGTGGCGTAGTGACGACATCGTTGCCTTCATCGTTGTCCAGCACTTTAACTTTGATGATGGATTGTCCGGGCAGTGGGCACTCTTTTTCTGCAGTGACGACTTTGAAGCGAGTGCGTTCTTCAACATCCATGTGTCTTGTAAAGTCGAAATCTCGTTTGAGGGTGGCTCTTCCTTCGCTGACCACCAAAGTCATACCGTCGCTGTTGATAATCGGCTGCCCAACCAACAGATTTATGTTCCCCATCTCGACGTTTGATAAATGAGCCTTGCAGGGGATAAGTATACCATCGATTTCCAGCTGGAAAGTTACTGTTCCGCGGCTGGGTAAATGTTGTCCAGAGAAGCCTTTGAGGACCGTGTTAGATGGGGTTATTTCGAGGTCCAGCAGTTTGAGACACGTGAGTAGAAAGAACGTTGACTTGACTGCCGGTGTCAATATATGATTTAACATATATGTCATTAATTTAAACAGTTTTTTCGTAGATCTGATTATAGTTTTGTAAAATCTTGATCTCTTTGACTTTATCATCGATTTGTGTTGCACTTTTTGGGGTGTTTCCGCAACGCGTAGCAATGTGGCCTTGCTTACCACATTTGAAGCACGTTCGTGAATCAGGATATGGGCAGCTACGTAGTATGTGGCCAGTTTCTTTGCAGCGCGGACACGGGTCGACGTCCGGGTTGATAGGAGTATATTTTTTATCGTCAACTTGTCGATTGCTGGCATCTTTATTTGGCGCACGTGTTCCGCTTGATGTTGATGGAGATATAATGAAATACAGTAAAGTCATACCTCTTTTCAAATCCGGGGACAGTAAAGATGCCAATAATTATAGACCTGTATCCGTGTTACCAGTTTTTAGCAAGGTTTTTGAAAAAGTAATGCTTAATCAAATGCTCTATCATTTTAACACCAACAGAATCTTACATGATCAACAGTATGGTTTCACCAAGGGACGTTGTACAACTGACGCCGGTGTAACCTTATTAAAGCACGTTTTCGCTGCGTGGGAAGAGTCCCAAGACGCAATAGGAATTTTCTGTGACCTCTCCAAAGCTTTTGACTGCGTAAATCACGACACATAACTTTTGAAACTGGAGCATTACGGACTGGGTAAACTTGCACTTAGCCTGGTAAAATCTTATTTGAGTGATAGAAAACAACATGTTCAAATAAATGGTGTCAATTCACAGGGTTTGAAAGTAAAAATGGGGGTTCCGCAAGGCTCAATATTGGGTCCTTTCCTTTTTCTAGTCTATATAAATGATCTACCCTATTTATTGAAAAACCAACCACAAAATATGGTGCTATTTGCTGATGACACTTCCCTAATTTTTACAATAAATAGACGGGCCCAAAATCTAGATGAAGTGAATAATACCCTACTTCAGGTCCAAAATTGATTCACAGCAAACAATTTGGTATTGAATGAAAAGAAAACTAAATGCATAAGATTTTCATTACCGAATGTTAAAAGTAGTGGAAGGGTTATTTGGAAAAACAGCCACTGTCAGTTCTGGTAAATTTTATAGTAGAAGCAAAACACATTTTTGGGCAGAATAGCTGTTTTATGAATTATGTATAGGTACTTATGCGATAAGTCATTGAGCAACATAAATTTTATGACTATTGAAAGGAAAAGGAAGGAAGGAAAGGAGGATGAGTAAATGATGCGTCTCTTCGATAGCAGCCTCCAGCGCGCCGGTTCAGGCGATATTTCCACCAAGATTCACGAGAGGAGAGAGTTTGAGGATTCACCACACAGCACCAAATAATTTTCACTTTTAGAGTTTTTGGCGGAAGCGCGGGCGCACGGATATATACGTGTCGCCAGTAAGCGAGCGGATTTACGAGTGGGAAAGGCGGGGTCGGGGGTAGTTCGAATGAACGGAACAGGAAATAGTGGGAGTAAGGAATCGATTTTGAATGGAAGATCCTTCTCGAGTGAGTTAATGAGTGAAGTGTAATACAGTGTCGGAAGTACGCGTTTATGATTTCAATAAATAATGAGATAAATTAATAATAACAATAAGTATAGATAAAATAATGCGAATGGCGCAGACAACTATAGTCATGAAAGAAATTTGTGAGAAACCCATAAAAAATATGGAAAATAACTTTGACAAAAGCTTTTTTTCCAAATAACATAAGTATGAAAAAATAAAACAAACTTATTTTACATACTTAAAATTTATTTGATTTTACCCACAACCATCACTGTTATCATCCTCATCAACTTCAATGTCGACATCAGCAAAATCATTGTCACCATCACTACAAATTTGGCGGTAGTAATCGCGACTTTCTGGCTTACTTAAATATTTACTGAGGTTTAGTATATTAGCTATTTTACTGGCAGTCATTTTTATAGGTTGCGTATAAAGAGGGTTAAGTACAAGCTCTGGAGGCAATGTTATTTTTTTGCGAATTTCACAGCGAGTAGAAGGTCCTGAAAATGATTCTTTCACTTTTATGTGCTGGTATTTTTCATTAGTTATGATAATACGTACTTGACGCAATCTAAGTGCAGGTCTTGGAACTTTAAGGAAGTAAGGAGTCAGTGCATCTTTCATATTAAAAAGGGTATTTTCTTGCTGCTTCAATGATTTTATCCCAGTCAGCTGGTATTTCAGGGGAACACACTCCCTTTTTCTTTCCAATTAATGCAAAATCTGCATCGTTTGGAAGATATGTATGTCCTCTCACAGGGAATATAGGTATGCTTTACAGTTTTAAACAGCTTCAGGACATGTACAAGAAAGTATTGGAAATTTACCATTATATGGTTCTTGTTCTGGCCACTGCATCCGTCACTCAACAATACAAGGTTCTCCGATGTTAAGTCATTAGTATTCAAATAATGTAGTAAGAGAGAAGTAACATCAGATGCACCTTTTTTTCCTGTAACTTCCGTGTAACAGTACATTGTTGCATCATCGTTTCGGCGTGAGTAAAACACATCACTAGTTTTAATGAAAGGAAGATTCTGCATATAATCAAAAGATAGTAACATACATTCTCCTCTTTTTGCCTTCTCTTTGTAAGAGTTTTTTTATTCTCGATTTTTTTTTGCTTTCTGTAAATGTAACGTTTTTTGAATATTGAGTTCATTTTTTTTGGTGGCATCAGTCTCACTCAATATTTTTAATTTCAGTTCATCACATATGCTGCATGTGTCAGATCTTGGAAGGCCAAATTTTATGTTGCAATGTTTTGTAAATACGGAGTAATATACTATATAAGAAACTCTGATTTGTGTTTCATTCAAAAACAATTCATGCATTTTTTTCACACTCAAGTCTTCTGGCAAAAATACCACATTTGGGTTGTCACGTAAGGAGTAGTGAGATTGCCTTTCCTTGAAGCTTTTGATGTGTGATTTTACTAACTCCAATATTGGAAGTGGTACAGCATGAGGTCTTGTGGTATGTTTACCTCTACCATCTTTGGGTAACTGACCTGAGGATAATTTAGCTAGAATTGTACGCAGCCTTCCTCTGGTTATTCCATGCAAACTCATGAAAGCTTTAACACATACTGGAACCTCTTCATTCTTTGTTCGCACTTTGTAATAGTATGCTAAATCATGGATAAACAAATCATCCTCTTCATCACGGTTCTGTCTGGGTCTTCTTTGTTGGACACTTTTATATGATATTAGCCCTGAGAGATGTGCATCTTGATCATTTTTATTCTCATACTTATAGAAGATTTCTAGTGTTTCTTTTCTCTGTTCAGTGGTTAGTCTTGTGAAACATTGTAACCTTTTGCATCTGAAAATAACGCAGATAATTAAAAAAACATCTTAGATAACTGTCTGTTCTCAATATTTTATTAGAAGAGAAAATGACACACGGGTATACCTGCAGTCAGGTCCTGTTAAAACACCACTTTTACAACGGCCAACGTGATTAATGTGAGGTTCTCCGCTAACCTTGCGTCTATTTATCATTTCTCGTTTTGAAACTTTCTTCTTCCTTTTAGTCATCCATTGTACACTGTTTGAATTATCTCTTGGTATATTATTATCCATCATTTTATAAATAAAACTATCACAATTCCCAAAATCCAACGCAATGTAAACAAAGTCGAACACAGAGATAATTAATTTTGACGGATGACACTAATGTTGCCAGTTTTTTTGGAAAAATAACCTTTGTCATTGACTTGGATGGTTCTTTCAAAACCATGTTAACCTTGGATGTTTTTCCAAATATCAAAGGAGAAGAATGCGAAGAGGAAGAACGCGAAGGACAAAATATTTGCCAGATGTGTGATGAAGAGTGTAATTTGAGAGTTTAATTTAACAATAAACATACTTCTTTCTTTTCATACAAACCGTATAATTTACTTACTTATTTTTGTTAAAATATAAAATGGAAAACTGTGTTTGTTGGTTTATTTTTGTTTCGTACACTGTTTTTGTAGCATGTTGCACATCACTAGGTGAATGACGTTGTAATGACCGGGGTTCCAAGATAACTGGATGTATAGAAAAGAAACAGGTGGACTACAATAAATGAATTTACTAACGAATACTTATAATCACCTTAACGCTAACACCTTAGTAACTAAACACAAGAAAGTAAATACAAATAAATGGCGTGTGCACAAAATAAATTAAAACAAAAAAAAAACAAATAAAACAAAAAGAAAATTAAATGTCGATTCACAAAAACAAACTCCTTGGTCTGGGGATCGAACTCGGAGCCACAAGAATACAAGTCGGCGTAGTGCGCCGCGAGACCAGCTGCTAATTATGTACCGTGGCGAATAGGTGGATCGGTATCGCGCAATGAGGATAAACTCACGCTGTCTCATTAACCGAAGCCGGAACTAAATAATGAATCTCTGTGCCTCAACGACAAGGGCGTTTCCACAAGCTGAGGACAAAAATGGACACAGTCAGCCTTGCAACACTTCTATAACCCAACCTACATTCCGTGAAATAGACGCAATCACTTACCCCGTTTCTTCCGTTGCTCGTACACAATTCACAATAAATATTGCACCAACAGCAATAATGTCTGTATGATTATTATCAATTTCCAAAAGATGATGGCTTTAACACACAGTATTTCGCAATTTATTACGGAGCAACCGTTAATTTTCGTCCGTCTCCGATTGACGTTTTCTACGGCCTCAAATATATTTCCGCCACCGTCATTTGTGCGTTGTCTCAAAATTATCAATTTGACTATTGTGGCGAGCCTAGTAGCGTCATCTAGTATTAAATTGGAGGACTGAAACTTCGATCATTACAATATCCCCTCTCCTCTAAAGAATCCAACCGGATTCAAACCAAACGTTTAAGGTCACAAGAATGCCATTTTCCTAAGTCCTTGCCTCTGAAACTCTCTAGTCTGTATGTGTCGCCTGATATCGTCTCTGCTATGATTGCTTTTTCAAATTTAGGGGCCAATTTAGACATAAAAGCTTTATCAGCATTCGAAAGGAGTTTAGTGCGTTTCCAAACAAGATCACCAACTTTATAGTCACATATGCGACGTCTCTTGTTGTACTGTTCGCTGTTGGTTTCATGTGATTGCCGTATCCTTTCACCAACCTCGTCATAAATTTTACTCCTGAAGGCTATGTTTCCTTCAAAATTTCCTTTGTTGAAGGTTATCGGTATATCTGGTTCGAAGCTATAGGGTTTCATGCCATGGACCACAGTCTCGCGTCCAAAAAACAAGTAAGCTGGTGTTTTTCCTGTGACTTCATGAACCGAAGTTCTGATTGCATGTCCTATGTGAGGTATATACTTGTCCCATTCCTTGTGATTATCTTCAACGTAGGAAGCTATAGCGGAGCCAATGACTTTGTTGACACGCTCAGTGGGGTTGGCCTGAGGATGGTAGTAAGGGGTATACCATAGTTTTACACCGTACCCTGAAACTAGATCCTTAAACTGGTTGGAAACAAATTGCTTCCCATTGTCACAAACTATTACATTAGGGGTTCCAAACATTAAAAATATCTGTTCCTCCAGTATTTGAGCTATGGTTGATGACTTTCCATTCCTGAGTGGGTATAGGAAACAGAATTTGCTGAACCAGCATGTTATGACTAGCAGCATAGTATTGCCATGCTTAGATTTCGGAAAAGGCCCCATTAGGTCCATGGATATGATTTGAAAGGGTTCTGTTACCTCTCGTTGCTTTCCCATTAATCCAGATGGCTTACTCTGTGAGTGCTTGTATTTTGCACACACTTCACATTTGCGTACGTAGTTTTTTACGTCCTGGATCAATGTTGGCCAAAAATATTTTTGTCTCGCGCGGTTGACCGTCTTTTTAACCCCAAAGTGACCAGCTGTGGGGTCATCATGACACTCCTTTAGAATTTCTTGACGAAGCTTTTCTGGAATCACAAGTTTCCAACTGTCATTTTCATTGGGAAATTGTTTTAATTTCATGTATTTCCATAATTGCCCTTGACTGACTTCCCAATCCGGGTCATTCTTTCCAGAAAGCACCAAGTCTTCTTTTGATTTATACCACTCATCTTTATCTTCTGGTTTTATCTCTAATATGTTAATTTCTTCTTCAATCGCTCTTGATAAGGCATCCGGGACGGTGTTATATTTTCCTTTACGATGGACTATTTCGTAATCAAATTGTTGTAAGCGCATAGCCCACCTTGCCAAACGTCCATGAGGATCCTTATTACGATGTAGCCATTGAAGGGCACTATGGTCTGTAATTACCTTAAAATGGCTCCCTTCTACATATGGACGAAACTGTTCTACCGCATGCAGAACACTTAACAGTTCTCTCTCTGACGCTGAGTACTTGCATTCTCTTTCTGATAGTTTTCTGCTTGTGTAAGCAATGGGAACCTCTAGCCCATCGGCTGTTTGAATTAATACTCCACCAGTCCCCCTGTTAGAAGCGTCATTGGATAGAAAAGGGTTTTGTAAAGTCTGGCACTCTTAATACTGGTGTCGAGGTCAGGGCAGTCTTAAGATTTAAAAAGGAATCTTCAGCCTCTTTATTCCATGCAATGCATTTGGTCTTCTTGCCTCCTTTAGTTAGTTCATGTAGTGGTGCTGCGACAATGGCAAAATTTTCTACAAACCGCCTGTACCAACTAGCTAGACCAATAAATCGCTTTAGCTCCGTGTAAGTTGTAGGCCTGGGGTATTCGATAATAGCTCTAACTTTATCCGGGTCTGTCCGCAATCCTTCTTTGTCTACAATGTAGCCCAGATATTTCAAGGATGGTCTCGCAAATACGCATTTCTCCAGGTTGACCGTTAATCCTGCTTCCTTAAGTTGATTTTTCACATGTGACAATGATGATAAATGGCCGTCAAAGGTGTCGTCACATATGACAATATCATCCAAATAAGTGAACACTCTGCTTTCAAATTCCGGCGTGAACAAGCGATCCATTAAACGTTGTTGGGTTTGAGATGCATTACTCAGACCAAAAGGCATGACTTTGAATTGATAGAGTCCTTTTCCAGCGAGTCCGAAAGCAGTCTTTTCCTTGCTTGTTTCTTCTAGTGGTATCTGCCAGAAGGCTGATCGTAGATCAATAGTTGATAGGAACCGAGCATTCTTTAGACTGTCTAAGATGGTGGTAACCCTAGGCAAAGGATAAGAGTCTTTTACTGTAACCTTATTTAACTGACGACTGTCGAGGCACAACCGATTCTTACCCGAAGGTTTCCTTACCAGCAATACAGGAGAACGCCATGAACTGAAGGAGGGTTCTATTACGTCATTGTTCAGCATGTCCTGGATTTCCTTCTCAAGTTCTGCCATAATTGGAGGAGCCAAGGGGTACTGTCTGTGTTTGATGGGCAAGCTATCCCCGGTGTCAATTCTGTGCTTGATCAACGATGTCCTTCCTAAGCCTTTACCAATCTCTGCTGCCATTTCTACTAATAATTTGTCCAGGCGCTCTCTCTGTTGGGCAGAAAGCTCATCCCGCGAAATCACGGGTTGTGACATGTTTATTTCCGTAATGTCAGCAATCGATTTTCCTGCCCCTATGGCTAAACTAAATGTCTCAAAAAAATTCATGCCTAAAATAATATCATGTTTTAAGCAATCCATGATATAAAAGTCCACCACGTTGTATTTCCCCGTAAACTCAATGGGCAAATGAACAATGGAATCCATTGTATGGTAGGTGCCATCAGCCGTCGAGATCATTTCTTTGTTGATTTTATGTTCTGAAAATCCCAATTTCATAATTTTCTTTGCAAAACACCGCGATAAAACTGAGACGGTTGCTCCAGAATCTAGTAATCCCACAAACGGCTGATTTAAAATTTTTATTTCAGCATAATAGCGATTGTCTTGACTATGTTTATTAATATTACAGATCTTTCCTGTTTTAAAGAAACTCGAAACTGTATGTAGCCATTGCTGCCAGTCATCTGAGGTTGTATGACTTAGTTTTTCGGGGTGCGATCGGCCGGCATCGACTCCGATTTGTCGTTTCCCTTATCGATAGTATGGCATGAACATTTGTTTGTCGTTTTCCCGAAGCGCCCACACTTGTAGCAGAAGAGTCTTTGTTTTGGCAATTTACAGTCCCTAAAACGATGCCCTGAAGCCCTGCAGTTCCAGCATTTTGTTCCCTTATCTTCCAAAGCCGCCAGCTCAGACGTGTTTTCATTTCGTGATTTCATCGACAAACTTCCCTTATATGCTAAATCCGCTTCCAAAGAGTGGGCACTTTGAGTAGGTTCCTTGAAATTATCACAGCTTAACTTGGTACGTTCAATAATCCTTAGAACTGATGTCAATTCGCTCACCGATTCGAAAGTGTCTCGGCATATGGCCTTTTGAAAATACGGTTGTAAATTCCTTCTAAGTATCATCAACTTTTGTGTCTCTGGAATGGGATTGGGTAGCCGGTTAAACATATTTTGCATAATGGCTATATAAATCAAAATGCTTTCCTGGCTGCTTTGGGTTCTCCGTTTGATCTCCTCTAACAGCTCCTCTTGGTAATCAGGTGGTTGAAATGTGTCCAACAGAAGCCTCTCTAATTGAGCCCAATTTGTTATTGTACCTTTATGGGCCCTAAACCATATTAATGCTTCTTCTTCAAAGAAATCTATAGCATATCTAAATAAGTCTTCATCGGCAGCATTGCGCGCCTCTTTAAGTTCCTCAATTCTTTCCAAGAATGCGTTCACACTTACGGTACCCTTACCACTAAATTTGACACCCCAATCTTTAACGGGAACCAACTTCCGCTTGTGGAAGCCATCATCAAATGTGGAAGACCTTAGTAAACCTGGATGTCGTGAGAAAGGACCAGGTCTCTCTAAGGTCTTTCGTGGTATATCAAAGTTAGCAACTGGAGACTGTGAGGCGAGATTTTGGTGGAATTTCGTATCGCCATCCATAGCTACGGAAGTTTTCCCTGGGTTTCTGCACTTTTCCAATTGCTCCAATATCTGTACAGCCTCTTCGCCCAGTGACTTCTGTAAGATGTCTTTATCATGGTTGTTAATTACATCCTGTTCCTCATCTTCTTCTTGCTCAGGTTGCCTTAGTGACAATAAGGTATCTTGGATGCTCTTTAGCAATGTCAAATGTTTGTCAATGTCACTTGACTCTGAAGGAATAATGAGTTTAGCACGGTTCGATAGGTGTATCAAACGAGAGTGTATGCGTCTATAAAACGAATGTTCGGGACTATGCGATAATTCTGAAATGAGTGCAATTATTGCCGATAACTTATTTTCACAAATCAATATTTCATTAGTCGGGTTATCAATGCAGGGTTTAGGTGCCTTAAAGGATATAGTTGACTCGCCCGATTTTTCTCGAACTAAAATTTCTCGTAAAAATTTCCGCATAGTCGCCACGGTCTTACAACCTGAAATGCCTCGACAAGCCAATTCAAACTCAAGTTCATCTTTATACAGTGCATTAACATCCATGGTCCGATACAGTTTTAAAATTTCAATATTCAAAACTAGTTTAAAACAAGCCGATAAATAGATTTCTTTTCCAAATTACAGATATGTAACACAACTTTTCGAACTTAATTAATGTAACAAAGTAATGTTTTTCCAGAATTTATGCCTAAATACACTGAATAACTATAACCGTTACGTATGTACCTTGTTTATCTTTCATCCAGTTAACCCGTGGGCGCCAATGTAATGACCGGGGTTCCAAGATAACTGGATGTATAGAAAAGAAACAGGTGGACTACAATAAATGAATTTACTAACGAATACTTATAATCACCTTAACGCTAACACCTTAGTAACTAAACACAAGAAAGTAAATACAAATAAATGGCGTGTGCACAAAATAAATTAAAACAAAAAAAAAACAAATAAAACAAAAAGAAAATTAAATGTCGATTCACAAAAACAAACTCCTTGGTCTGGGGATCGAACTCGGAGCCACAAGAATACAAGTCGGCGTAGTGCGCCGCGAGACCAGCTGCTAATTATGTACCGTGGCGAATAGGTGGATCGGTATCGCGCAATGAGGATAAACTCACGCTGTCTCATTAACCGAAGCCGGAACTAAATAATGAATCTCTGTGCCTCAACGACAAGGGCGTTTCCACAAGCTGAGGACAAAAATGGACACAGTCAGCCTTGCAACACTTCTATAACCCAACCTACATTCCGTGAAATAGACGCAATCACTTACCCCGTTTCTTCCGTTGCTCGTACACAATTCACAATAAATATTGCACCAACAGCAATAATGTCTGTATGATTATTATCAATTTCCAAAAGATGATGGCTTTAACACACAGTATTTCGCAATTTATTACGGAGCAACCGTTAATTTTCGTCCGTCTCCGATTGACGTTTTCTACGGCCTCAAATATATTTCCGCCACCGTCATTTGTGCGTTGTCTCAAAATTATCAATTTGACTATTGTGGCGAGCCTAGTAGCGTCATCTAGTATTAAATTGGAGGACTGAAACTTCGATCATTACAACGTCATAGGTTTATTGTTAGAAACAAATACAGCTTTATCCGCTTCATTACAATCAAAGACAGCTAAATCCTGGAGTTGGTAACAAAAACAGCTAAGTGGATTTTAATTTATTCAATATCTATTTAAACCACCTCATCACAAAGCCGTTAACCAAGCATTCTGTACATCAAACTAAGTATCAATGTGAATGCCATCTTAATCTTCATACTATTTTGAATGGATTTAAAATTGTTTGGCATCTAAATCAGCGAAATCCCAGCCATAATTCACATTAAAGAAACGGTTCAGAACCAAAGGTAGCTAAATCCACACAGTTTGGAAACAAACACAGCTAAAATTGCGGCTGGCCAATCACAGGTCTACATTGTCGGAATAACAAGATGGCGGACATACAAAACAGTGTTTGCGTGGGTGTGATTTTTATCGAAATTAAATAGGATTTCGCATCTTTTTCTAATTAAAAACGAGTGTACCGACAAATAAAAAGTGCAATGGAAGTGCCCGTAGCAGAAGCATTGCCAGGGAAAGGAAAAAAGCGTAAAAGACAGCCGGAGAAATGGAAAGCGAAAACTGACAGGTGAGCCTAGACTAGTGATGTACTTAACCCGATGGAGTTTGATCGATCGATCGATGTGTTTGTTGTTCAGTGTGAATTCCTATTATGTTGTATGTATTTTAAATTAGGTACATTATATTGCGAATAATGAAAATAAATAGGCTATAACAGTAATGGTCACGTTTACTTGTTTTACAGGTACTCGGCGAAATCATTGCCAGAAAACATAACCTGCAATCATAACACCAAATCACTTGCGTGTAAACAATTAAAAATACTAGTGTACGGTGAAACCATACATTCATAATGCACAAATGCTTATGCGTGCATTTTTACCTCATTTAACTAATTAATATCGGTTGAGCATTCAGTACTCGATTAGCGGTCATCGCGTGTGCTCCCTCGCTCCTTTGTATTACTAAACCTTTGGTCCGAACAATATATTTAATTTGACTTTATAAGCAGCAGTATCATTTAGCCAACTTCCTAGCCTTTACATGGTCCTTCGAGCCATCGGGCGGGCCCTCGCGAGTTTTATTATTCGTTTTTCTTTGAGGAGTAACGTGTATTAAGTAACTTGTGAGTGAACTCGTTCAGCAATCAGCAAATTGGATTGCAGTGATACGTGTGAACTGTGGACTAACTTTCGTAACTTCAGAACTTTAGCATAGCGTCTGTAGCAAAACCCAATGGGTGTCGTTGCAAAATTAATCAGCAGGAGCAACGTCCCTAAGCATTCGAAGCAGCGTGACATCAGCGCCTTCATAACGGGGCAATCAGCATTTTTAGCAGCAAGCAGAACATCGGTATTTGAGCAGCAGCAGCAGCAGCAGCACTCAGTATCTACAGCAGCAGGGCGATAGTGCTCAGATACATCAGAGCAGCAGCATTTGGAGTGCAACAGCAAATCAGCAGCAGTCGAAAACCAGTTTCGAACAAGTAAGATCTTTCCATTTTTTCATCATAAACAAACTAGCAGCATAATGGAGGACCTTTACTACCAGCAACTTGAACTTAGCGAGTCAATCAAGAAAATACCGATAAATATCAAAAAGGATAGCGCCGATAGGAAATCGGACGACTATTTTAATATACATGCTAAGTCGCTATCTGGCAATATTATGGTTAGTATGTTTTAAACATATATCCTTGACCATTTCCTTGTTTTGAACATCAAATGTCAAACAATGTAGGTAGTATACAGTGACTTAGACTTACCACTGTTACAATGTCATATTAGTTAAACAGAAACAACTTTTTACTGCTTCAGGATGGGTCGAACTAAGGCACTGAAAAGATTGGAGGGCATAGCAAGGATGATATGTTGCAAGCACTTCAGCTTATAAAAGATGGTGCAAGCATACGCAGTGCCGCTAAAAAGTGTCACTTGGCATATCCTACGCTACGGAGGTACACTAAAAAAATCCAGTCGGATGAAAACACTAACTTGGTTCCTAATTACGAAGTCAATGCAATGTTTTAGCCGGACCAAGAACTAGTGTTAATAAACGATTACATAAAATAATGCGCCCTAATGTTTTATGGGCTCGGGGGAAAAAAAGTTCGTCAAGTGGCATACCAAATGGCAAAAACCAACAAAATTAAAACACCAATATCTTGGGGAACAAATGGAATAGCTGGAAAAGACTGGTTGCAATCGTTTAGAACACGCCATCGAGATCTTAGCCTTAAAAAACCTGAGCCATGTAGCTTAGCTCGAGACACAGCCTTTAACAGCGACAACGTTGAAAATTTATTTTCAAATTTAAAAGAAGTTATTCAGTGACATCATAGCTTCGTCGATGGCATGCGAGTATATAACTTAAATGAGACATAAACGACAACTGTCCAGAAGCCACAGAAAGTGCTAGCACCAAAAGGGTTTAACGTCTGTAAAATTACCAGTGGTGAACGAAGCATTTTAATTACGGCTGTTCGGAAACCTCTCGAACCGAACGATGACGTCGACGGAGGCGGCACGGCGACGGCGACGGCATCAGCGGGGGCACGGCGCGGCGCGGGGAGCACCTATATAAGACGCAACCGCGGTCCAAAGCGGCACCCACAGGGGGTGTCAACTCTATACGTCGACACAAGGACATACCTTCAAGGGCTATTTCAAGTGTGGCGATGGTTAAAAAAAAACGGGACCTAATACGCGAGACTAAAAAAATACATTTCACGAGGTTTTAAAATTTTTGCAGTATGGAAAACAATAAATGTTGGTTCAGAGCTTTAAGGGATATCCTACATATATTATAAATGTGAAAATTCATGAAGATTTTTGAAAACTTGTTACATAACCACGCTTAAACGGCTAAGCGAATTTGGATTAAATCTGTCACTCAGAAAGAGCATAACCGGCTTAAAATATAAGTTACTCTTTATCTCAGGAAAACAAAAACGTTCCCGAGCGATACACATTAAGCTTTTCTGTATTAGATAAGCCAGGCCAGCTGGAACCGCATGCAAAGCCTATAGAAAAACAAAGGTTATAGAATGTTTAAGGGATTTTGAGATTGTATGTTAGATTTTACAACTATTGTTGTAGTAGTTTTATGTTTATGATTATTACTACTACAACAATTTTTTACTTAAATTTCAGGCTGAACCTCAACCAGGTCCTTCATATTGTCAGGTGCAAGTTTTGAAAGATGTGACCAACTGCTATTCTGAACCAAAACCAGTACCAACCTATAAAAAACAAATACTTGAACCTCTACCTGGGACTTCGCATGTGTTGCATGCTTCATTTGAAGAAAATAAAGTGCTGAGTGAAATTAACACTCCTCAGACACTAACAAATGAAAGGCAAACTAAAACCCCAAATAAAAATATATGTTGGCAAAATGCAGAAAACATTTCAAACATTAGCCAATTGCGAAATAGAATAAAAAACTTGAAAAAAAAAGGATATTCTAAAAGAATTAAATAAAAACGAGTCTTGATAAGCTAATGAAAAAATTGACTCCTACATTTGCCTTGTTGCTGCAAGCACAGATAAAAAACTTTAAAAAAAAATCTAAAGGAAGGAGATGGACAACAGAAGAAAAAATAACAGCGCTGAGACTATATAAAAGATCACCAACTTGTTATAGACTGAGAAGATTGTTTTGTCTACCAGCTCAATCTACCTTAAAATGTCTTTTGAGCAAATTCTCCCTCGAAGTGGGAGTCAATAAATGTATTTTCTCTGTGTTAAAAAGAACATCAGAACTTCAATGTGCATCTGACAATGAATACATCATCATGTTAGATGAGATGTCAATTAAAAAAAATATAAAATATAATCAAATGACAGATACAATAGAAGGATTCCAAGACCATGGACTTCAAGGCAGATCACCACAATTAGCAACACATGCTCTAGTGTTCATGTTAGCTGGCATTAGAAAAAAGATTAAGCAGCCTGTGGCTTACTACTTATCCAGCGAGTATGTAACAGCAGACCCAGCAGTCTTGATAAAAGAAGTAATGTTATCAAAACAATCCAAAATATTAATAAAAAATAAAATAAATTAATTTTAAAGCTACCTATCTAATAAAACACAGAACTCTATTTTACTGTTATCTTTCTCAAATATTGTGCACACATATATTTAGAAAAAAGTAATTTGAAACATAATTATAATGTTAAAGAATAATTTTAGATACTGAAAGTAAGTAATACATAACCCAAATCAGTTTCCACAAATTAAATTAAATAATCATTTGTGTGTGTATTATTGTATTATTTGTTATGTTTTTTTTTAGATAATAAATACGTTAATGTCGTGAGGCGGGTCTTAGCATAGCGGCAACGGTTTGCGACATGGATGGGGTAAATCGACGAGCTTTGTCCATCTTGGGTGCCACTAGTGAAAAACCCTCCATTACTATTGATGATGTAGATATTATCAGTATGTATGACCCGCCTCATCTTCTAAAGTGTTTCAGAAATTTATTTCTGAAATACGATATCCAGTGCACTACACAAATTACATCAAACAACAAAAGTGGAATAGGTAAGAACTAATATAATGTGTTCTCATTTAGTAGATCATAATAATGCTAAATACCTATCCATTTTTTTTTTAAATTAAATGAACTTGTTTATTTTAGGTGTTGCAAAATGGAGCCACATAAAAACTTTTTATGATCTGGACAATCAGAACCCCAATTTTGTATTTGCTCCGGGCTTAAAATTAGAACACCTCAATCCAAACAGCAAGCAAAAAATGAAGGTTGAATTGGCGGCACAAATCTTGAGCCATACAGTTGCTGCTGGGATGTTGGCGAAAATTTCAGAAGGTATATAATTAATATATTTTTAGTAATATTATTTCAATTTATTAACAGAACTCTGTTTTTTGGGGTTCCATACCCAAAGGGTAAAACTGGACCCTATTATTAAGACTCCGCTGTTCGTCCGTCTGTCACCAGGCTGTATCTCATGAACCGTGATAGATAAACAGTTTAAATTTTCACAGATGATGTATTTTTGTGGCCGCTATAACAACAAATACTAAAACTATAACAAATACTAAAAAAAAAAACAGAATAAAATAAATATTTAAAGGGGCTCCCATACAACAAACTTGTTTTTATTGCTCGTTTAAAATATTCACAGAATATTTAGTTACATATTCACTTTAAAAATAAATAATTAAACTAAAATAAAACAAAAATTAAGGGTTATTTACAGTTTTTATAGATAACGATACGGATTACTTCGTGCGCGAGTCCAACTCGCACTTGGCCGGTTTTTTTTAGTATTCGGGCAAATAGTTTAAATACATTTTTACATCCATTTTCAGGAGTACTGACTTCAGAAGCAGCTGTAACTGCAGGTGTCATTTCAAAAATGGACAAGCTATTTGATTCTGTCAACAGCGACTCCTCAGATTTCCGCCGCGGGAAAATACATGCGACTAATTTAAAAGAAACCACACCACATCTCCAGTTATTTAAGGAAATAAATTATTTTTTAATACTTTAAAATTCTTAGGCTGCACACGCACACCGCCTTCAAAAGAAGGATGGGTGTGGGTGGACTCTGAATGCAGTCGAACTTTTATGGAATAAACTCCGTAATAAACATTCAGATGTTCAAAGTCTTGCCACCCTCAGACTACAGCAGGACCCACTGGAAAACCTGTTTGGCTGCATTCGGGGTAATTGTGGTGCAAATTACAATCCCACTGCTGGACAATTTGTTGCAGCCTTAAAAACTTCTATCTTAAGCAACCTAGCTCACCGAAGCACTGGAAACTGCGAAAGCGATTACTGCGAAAGTATAATTGATAATTATAAAGAGGTATTGACCAAATCCACAAACATATGCACAAATGATACAATATTACAGAATTTTTCATATTCCTCAGATTTCTCTGCATATGTTTGTGGATTTTTAGTTAAAAGACTTGATTGTACCTGCACAAGCTGTCATAACATTTTAATTTCTAAGGAAAAATGGTCAGTAGAACATTTATTTATTCAATTTAAAGAGTACTCCGAAAAGCAGAGCTTGAATTATCCCCATAAAAATATAATAAATTATGTGGAATCCTGTGCTTTGGTGGCAAACAGAATAGTTGAAGATATAGGACACGAAAAGCAAGTACTTAAAAAAGTAAAAGAAAAAATTATAGAATCAGTTGATCATGAGTTTTTAAAGGCTTTGGACAAGCCTTTAAAAACTCACATTGGGAAAAAAATCTCATTTATTTTATACACAATGTATCATTATATTTGTATAAAGAGGCACTGTACATTAAAAAATCGTCAGTTCTCAGAAGAAGCTTCGAAAGCTTTCTTAAAGAGAAAAATGGATATTTTAAAACACAAATGAAATTAAAAAATAAAGAAAATTATTATAATTCCTGAGTTTTTTTTTTGCTAATGTTAATGTAATGTTTTTGAAGTTACATTTTTCTATCTGGTTGTGCAATAGAAATGAAAAGTTATGTCAAATTAGCATAATATATGACGTACGTCCATGGAATTAATATGTACTACGTACAACTAGTAAATATGAATTCCATGCGTACGTCATAATTTGAGATAATTATTCATTCCTATTGCACAACTAGAAAGAAAAATTCAGTTTTGAGTAATTTTCTCTAAAACATTTCAAATATCCCGCCCTGATCGCGTTCTTTAGTTGTTCTGGGGTGCCACTAGATGGCGCGCAGCAAAACTGTCTTTACTTTTTTTGTACGAAGTCGTCGTTCTTCTCCCTAGAGTATATATCGCACCCTCAGTAATATAAGGAATCAACGTTGTATCGATACGGCTTGGTCTCTTTTCAAGTATTTACTGAGTAGAGACATAATATTTGGTAGTATTTTTCATTGAATGTGCTGTTAAATTACGTGATTTTGCAGAAAAATGAAAACCCAGGCACAAAGAATAATGAACCTACTGAAACCACCACATCACCATAGATTGGATAATAACATTGAGGATGATCCATCTTTGGCAACAGAAAATGTAATTTTACTAATAATAATTTTATTATGTTACTTACACTTTTTATTTTGTTTGCATTTGTTTTTATTTTTATTTTCAAAGTTATGTATACTTATATATTTAATTTTCAGATTATTTCTAACGAAGAAAAAGAGAACATTATACCATTGGAGTCGACTAGTCCCGAAAAACATACAACTGGTGTTACCCAGCAACAAGAAATTGGGTTTGATAGTTTGTTGTAAAACCTACTTTCTAAGTACTGTTTGTTAGGTTTTAAATGTCTTATGTAATGTCGATAAAAAATATATTCGAGGTTTAAATAATTGTACCATGCTTGTGACTTTTATGTTTGAATAGCAACCATCATAAAACGTTTACTAGTTTTTTCATTTCGCCTTTTCCACAATATTTATTTAGAATATTGACTCCGCAGATCGTGAATCACAACACGTTATCAGCACGAAGGCTCTGTATATATTAATTATAATCAAATTCAAAAGAAGATTGTTGATAAAATAGTAAGTTAACATGTCTGCAGTGTCTATTTCATCGCTAAACGGTATTCCGATACTTCATAATAGGCAAGGATTCACCATATGTAAATTTAAAATGCGGATGTTGCTAATCCATGAAGGATTATGGGAAACGGTAAGCGGAGGAGTTCTCGAAGGGAATAAGACGCCCGACGATGTACGGAAGGATGAAAAGGCTCTTTCAAAAATATGCCTTTCTGTGGATGGCGCTGCTATTTCGATTGTTCGACCAGCTAAGACCGCAAAATAAGCGTGGGATGCTCTAATGAAATCCTACGAGGATCGAAGTTTGGGTCGTAAACTGTCGTTGGAAAGAAAGTTGTACAGGTCCTTATCTGACTTTTCTGATTTAGAGGCTTACTTAACAGCAATAACTACAACTGCACTAGACCTGGCCGATATTGGCAAAACCATAGAAGATAGTTCTTTGGCAGCTATTATATTGGGAGGTCTAACGTCTCGCTACGAGCCCATGATAATGGCACTTGAGAATGGGAGCGTTGAAGTCACAACAGATTTGGTGAGAGCTAAGTTGTTGAGCGAAATTACAAAGGAGACTAAAGATGATGTGGCTGCGCTGCATACTAGCAAGCAGGTTATTTGCTTTCGATGTAAGAAGCCAGGGCACAAAAGTCCTAATTGTCCTCTCAAAAAGAAGGAGAAAAAGACAAAGACGAGTTGCTCTACAGGAAGTTGTTCTGAAGATAACGGACTGACTGCTTCTAGTTCAAGGAATATGGATGCATGTGTCACGGAATTGGTTTTGGATGGTGTCACGGAACTGGCTTTGTCTGCACCGAGTGTTCAGATGTCTGAGAAGTGGATTATCGACTCTGGTGCGTCTACTCACATGACTCCACATGCTGAATGGTTTAATACACACATCAAAAGTGTCTAGGGATCAAGCATTTTTATGCGGATTTCTCGAGATTGAGATGTGGCTTTGTAATAAATTTATGATTTTATAAATTTATATGGATCCTTTTTGGTGCATTTCATAATTTGAAACAGGAACTGTCAATCAAATTCGAGTAAAAGATGAAAATCAGCTGTCAATATTTTCCCTATAAAAACATACAACGCATTGAAGACATTATTAGTGCTACTGTTTCCCTACTACTGATTAAAACCAACGTTATTATGGAGCGGCGACGTCATTTAAGCAGGGAAGAAATGCTCAGAGCCGTGGGAATGATAGAAGCTGGTTCCCGGCAACGTACTGTGGCTTTAGCTCTGAATACAAGTCAGAGTGTTATCAGTCGACTTTGGACACGTTACCGAAGCACTGGTACCGTGGCTGAGCGCCATGGAGGACGGTATCGCTGCACCACACGGAGACAAGACCGATACATTCAAATCTTAACTCGAAGAGCTCCAACAATAACCGCCATGATGTTAGCCGTGAGGCTTCATCACTCTTTAGGGAACTTAATTAGCGACCAAACAGTCAGAAACCGCTTGCATGAAGTGAACCTTCATTCCCGAAGACCGCTACGGGTACCACCTATAGCAATGCACAATCGTAGGATTCGATATCAATGGGCTCTTGAACACAGAAATTGGGCAGAAGAACAATGGCGTTTCGTGTGCTTTTCTGATGAGTCTCGTTTTGGTATGAGACCGGATACAAGACGTATACGACACTGGAGAACCCCTGGACGCCAACAGCGATTAAAATCCTGCCAGGAAGTCCATCCTTATAGTGGTGGAACCATCATGGTACGGGCGGGTATTTGGATCGGCGGAAGAACTGAGTTGATTTGGATCAGAGGCAACCTCGACGCTCAAATTTATGCTGAGACGATTGTATCAGACGTCATCGTTCCTCTACAAGTGCAAATCGGTCCCTTATTTCAGTTAATGCATGATAATGCACGACCACACACCGCAAGAGTTGTAAGACAGACTCTCGCCGCAGCTAACATCAATGTCCTGCCCTGGCCTGCTCAGTCGCCAGACTTGAACCCGATTGAGCATGCATGGGATATGCTACAAAGAAGAGCTCTGCCGAATATGGAGGGTATCCAGTCGCAAGAAGACCTTTTTTTGTTGTTGCAACGAACATGGGCGGCCATTCCACAGCGTGATTTGGATGAACTCATTTTGAGTATGCCAAACCGATGTTCTTGTGTTGTTAGTGTTCGCGGTAGAAACACGGATTATTAATTGTTTAAGTTACCCAATAAAATTTTAAAGAAAACTGTTATTTCAGTCTTTTTTTCGAACTTTAATGTTAGTGGTTCAAATGTCAAAAATCCCTTTATTAGGAAAATGGCAAATTTCTTTATTAATGCAAAGGTGACTTGGTTTATCGTTACTATGAAAAACGAAAACACTTTATTTGATGAATCCTTAAAGAAAATTTTAATTAATATCAATCAGGAGAAAAGTTATTGCAAAAATATATGTTGATCCCTAGACACTTTTGATGTGTGTAGTTACCAACCCTGTGATGGGAAGATAACTGTAGCAAATGGTAAAAGTTTGCCGGCTGTGGGTTAAGGAGATGTTACTATTGACACAAAAACCAATTTCAAGAAGATTTCTAATGTTGTACATGTTCCTGGCCTAGATTGTAATTTATTATCAGTCAAAAAGGCTGTAGAGAGAGGTTTCTCGATTGTTTTTGATACAAATGGCTGTAATTTTTATAATTCTCATGATGTTTCTTGTAGAAATGATCCTGTTTTACATGGTTCTATTTATGGTGGATTGTACACTTTAGATTGTACAGTAAAACGGCAAGTTGTCTCAGCTTATAATGTTCACACTAATTTGTCCCAGTTTCAGCTTTGGCATAAGCGTCTAGGACATCTCTGCCGTATTGGTATGGATCTACTTAGAAAAGGTCTAGCTATTGGTGTGGAGTATACTGAGGTTGACAAAGAACCATGCGTACCTTGTGTAGAAGGTAAGCAGGTCCGGAAGCCTTTCAAAAGGATAAAATATAAGAAGGCTTCGTCACCATTAGAATTGGTCCATACGGACGTTTGTGGTCCCCTGACCACTGAATCTTTTAAAGGTAATAAATATTTTATTATTTTTGTAGATAATTATACACTTTTTATATCCCTTTATTGTATGTCATCTAAGACAGAAGTTCAGAAGTATTTTTGTGCTTTCCAAGCACTTGTTGAGAGACAGACTGGCACTAAGATTCGAACCCTTCGGTCAGACAATGGTACTGAGTATGTCAACAAGGAGCTGACAGACTATTTACAGGCTCAAGGGATTCGACATGAAACGTCTGCACCATACAGCCCTCAACAAAATGGGGTAAGTGAACGTTGCAATCGTAGTATTGTGGAGAAGGCCCGTTCCTTGCTGGCACAGAGCTCTCTGTCGAAAGTTTTTTGGCAGGATGCTGTTGAGACTAGTGTTTATTTAAAGAATAGGTCACCTCATCGTGCACTTGATGGTAAGACACCATTTGAAATGTGGTGTGGTAGTAAGCCTGACCTGTCTCATTTAAGGGTGTTTGGTTGCCGAGCTTTAGTTCACACGCCTTCATGCCAGAGAACTAAGCTAGACATGAAAACTTCTGAACATATCTTCGTTGGATATTCAGACGATCCAAGGAATTATTATTTCCGTAGCGTGGAAAACCCTCGGAGGTTGATTAAGTCACGGGATATTACGTTCTTTGAAAATATTTTTTCAGGATTGAAGGATAAATCTGTTCAGCCTGAAGTTGTTGTGAGCCCTAATGTCGTTAATCTTTTTTCACAAACTTCTTCAGATACCACATCGCCACAGGAAATTTCTATGTCATCTACTTCTGCTTCTTCACCTACTTCAGAAGGTGTGCACATGGAGGTAGAGCAAGTTGACGATTTTGTGGACGCGACTGATGAAGCTGGTGGGGTTGGTGACACGGAGACATTCAGGTGAACAACATGATCTGTCACTGGTTCCTTCAGATGAACCCAGTACCAACCCGTTGTATGTCCTGTGAGAAGGTATCCTGAAAGAGTACGTAAACCTCCAAATTATTATTCATACGGCACTCACGATGTTGATTTGTTGTGTGATGATCCGAAAAGTTATCGTGAAGCTATTAATAGCGATGATAAAGATAACTGGATGTCCGCAATGAGGGATGAGTACAATGCCTTATTGAATAAGCAGACTTGGACATTAGTGGATAAACCAAATAAAAAGGTTATTCCATGTAAATGGGTGTTCAAGATAAAGAGGAACGCGAACGGTGCAATAGTCAAGCATAAGGCGCGACTAGTTGCGAAAGGTTTTAGTCAAGTTTGGGGGACTGACTATAATGAGACTTTTGCCCCTGTGGTTCGAAATTCACCTCTGCGTACACTTATAGCGTTGGCGGCAGAAATGGATTTAAAGATCCAGCACATGGATGTAGATACCGCATTCCTCAATGGGGACTTAGAGGAGGAGGTGTACATGCAACAGCCTGAGGGATATACTGAGCGCGGGGCAGAAGGTAAAGTCTGTTTGCTCAGAAAATCCATTTATGGTTTGAAGCAGGCAGCTCGAGCCTGGAACATAAAATTGCATCAAATCCTATCAAAAATTGGCTTTGCACGAACATCTGCGGAATCATGTGTTTACTTGAAAAAGTTTGGTAATGAAACCTTAATACTTGCAGTCTATGTTGACGATCTAATTGTCTTTTACAAAGAAAAAAGTTCGTTTGACAATGTCAAAAATGACTTGGAAAAATTTTTCTCGCTAAAAGATTTGGGTGAATGGTCGTATTGTTTAGGTTTAAATATTAACCGTGTTGCCGATAAAATCGTGGTCAGTCAGGCAGTGTTGCAGCGGTTTAATATGCAAGATTGCAAGGAGATGTCTACACCTTTAGAGGGTAACAAGTTGGAGAAATGTTATTACACCATTGACGATTTCCTTAATGATAAATCGCTGTACTGATTGACAAACTATTATTATGATTGACATACATTTAACTATTCTGACATTTTATTTATCCTTCTTATTGACATACAAATCATTCTGTTTGACATTACTGATGATTTTTTACTGCTGACATTTAATTTTTTGAATTCTAATGTTTTTACATCTAAATTTGTTCGGTATCAATACAATTCGTTGATTTTAGAATTGAATATTATTTGCATGCCTATATGACGGTAGAATATGGAGGACTATATTATATAAGAAAACATCTATGTACCAATTACCCATGTTTGCAAAGAAATAAATGATTTGATTTGATTTGATTTGAGAAAGGTAATTCATCATCTCTTTGTGAATAACTTGATAGGATGTCTCATGTACCTAGCTGTGAATACGAGGCCCGATATAGCTTATGCCACAAACTATTTAAGTTAGTTTAATAACTGTTATGATAAAAGGCATTGGTTGGCCGCTAAAAGAGTGTAAGTCTGCGGGTACGAAACTTGCGATGGCCGGAGCGACGGCGGGGCGGGGCGGTGCGGCGCGGGGCGATGAGACAGCGGTGTCTTGCGTGTGTACGAAACAAACTTCCCCGCAGTCGCGCTCACGTAGTGTTGTGATAAACATGAATTTACGTCGAAGAGAACTATTGGAGTCCAGTCTCCTAATGAGAGAATTTTTATTACCTAGAGATGGTGTTCATCCAATAAATCAACGACGACGCAGTTTGGGAGAATTTTCTACACTTTATTACGAGCTACGTTGTCATTCAAGAAAGTTCTACAATTACACAAGAATGAGTATTTAATTTAATTTCTATATTATTACTGTGAGCGAAATCAAACTAGTTTGTTCTCGTCGCTCCGCGCCGCCACCGCTCTGCCGCCGCCCGTGCATCGCTCGATCGCGCCGCTCCGCCATCGCCCGTTTCGTACACAGCGCGTAATGTTTTAATACATTTGATTACATCGCTGTCGCGCCGCCCCGCCGTCGCTCCGGCCGTCGCAAGTTTCGTACCCGCAGACTTACAGTATTTGAAAGGTACTATGGATTACTGTATTACTTACAGGAAAGTCGGTAGACGTTTGTGTGGATATACGGATGCTGACTGGGCGAACTGTGTACATGACCGTCGGTCGTACACTGGTTACTACTTCACGCTAGCAGATGGACTTATTAGCTGGGAGTGTAAGAAGCAGCCGACGGTAGCCTTATCGTCTACAGAAGCTGAGTATATGTCCTTGACCAGTGCTGCAAAGGAGGCTATTTTCCTCAGACGGTTAGTGTGTGACATTACTGGTTTTGCTGATAGGGTGTTGTTGTACAACGATAGTCAAAGTGCACAGAAACTTGTGCTAAATCGAATCCACCACAATAGAACCGAACACATTGATACGAGATATCATTTTATTCGTGAAAAGGTTACTGAGGGTCTGATAGATATAAAGTTTATACCTACGGATAAAATGACAGCCGATGTTTTAACCAAGCCCTTAGGGCGCAAAGCTCATCTTAGGTGCGTTGTTAATATGGGTTTACCGATAAATAGGTAGAATGATTTTCTATTTATTTATTTTTTTGTAGGCTTACGTTTTGTATTACTGTTTAGTTCGGTAGTAATGTTTTATTATTTTTATTGTGTTTAGCATTACTACTTTATCTTTTTATTTCCATTAAGGGCGGATGTTGTAAAACCTACTTTCTAAGTACTGTTTGTTAGGTTTTAAATGTCTTATGTAATGTCGATAAAAAAGATATTCGAGGTTTAAATAATTGTACCATGCTTGTGACTTTTATGTTTGAATAGCAACCATCATAGAACGTTTACTAGTTTTTTCATTTCGCCTTTTCCACAATATTTATTTAGAATATTGACTCTGCAGATCGTGAATCACAACATAGTTGCCATGAGAAAAAAATATCACAGCATTGTGCTGCCTCTGTAGGAAGTGATGAAGTTATCGAAGATAGAAATGAAAAAATGGATATTCCAATAAAACCTAGAAAACGTAAGGCAAATCCAAGCAAATGGAACCAAAACTCGCAAAAAATAAAAAGGAACTTGCGCCAAAGCTACGTGGCTTTACATTCAAAGAAAGTGGTCCCAGCTCGCAATATGAAGCCACCTTGTGGGCAAAAATGTAGATTGAAATGTAGTGATCGAATCGATGATTCCAAGAGGTTGGAAATTTTTAATGCGTTCTGGGCATTAGGGGATAGACAATTGCAAAGAATGTATGTTTTGTCTAATAGTACAAAGATTACACCTAGGTACAAGTACTAATGCCGAGAAACCACGTAATCCAAACCATGCATTCTATTTTTTCTGTACACGATAAAAAAGTTAGGGTATGCAAAACATTTTTTATTAATACTCTTGATATTTCACATAAGATAATTCGAAACGTACATGTAGAGAGCAGACAAACTGGGGGCTTCATAAAGGATGAACAACGCGGCAAACACAAAAATCATAAAACTGCAAGTGATGAGCTTATAAATGACATAACCAACTTTATCAACTCCATACCCCGCGTTGAGTCACATTACCTAAGTGCGTCTACCTCTAGAGAGTACATCAGCAGTGGCAAAAGCATTGCAGAGCTCTTTAGAGATTTCGAAGTTTTGCAAAAGGAAAGCTCTCGCCTGGCCGGACTCTATCACACGTTTTATGACACATTTAACACAAAAAACCTTGGGTTTTATCAACCCAAAAAAGATCAATGAGATCTTTGTCTACAATTCCACAATTCTTCTGAATCACAAAAGCAGAAACTAAGAGATCAATATGATACGCATTTAGAAGAGAAGGAATTAAGCAGAGAAGAAACAAAGAATGACAAAAAGAACATCGATGAGTGCAATATTTGTGTATGCTATGATGTACAAGCCATTATGCAAAGTCCGAACGGTGAAACTTCGGCATTCTATTATAAAAGTAAATTGAATAGTTACAATTTCACTGTGACTGAATTAAAAGAAATTCATGAAGATAATGTGACAGCAATGGACATCTCTAAAAGCTATGGAGATGTCCACTGTTATTTTTGGGATGAGACTCAAGCGAAAAAGGCGCTACGGAGATAGGGAGTTGTGTATTCTATTATTTACAGATGGTGTCTGATAAAGCAGGTGACAGAGAAGTAAATATAACATTTTTTTCTGATAACTGTTGCGGCCAAAATAAAATACTTGAGGCACTTAAACTAAGTTCAGCTAAAAAGAATGATCTCAAAGACCTTATTAATAAGCAATTGATAGATCCATACTATGCTTCTTATTATAATACTATGTTGTCTTAATATTGATTAATCTTTGTGATTTAAAAAATATTGTGTGTAGACTGATTACATAGTTAAATTATAGTTTAGTTTTTGTGACTGATCGTTTACTTTTCAGAATGAATATTTTTTGTTGTTGTGTAAAATCTTCTGAGTTTAAAATGAAGATATTGTGATGTAGAGTTAAGTATCTAGTAAGTGAAAGACAATAAGAGAGTTCCTACATAATTATAAGAGTTACTAATTAAAATGTTTAACTAATACATTTTGACTTAATTATATTACTATGGCTATCTCATTACGTTTAATTGTTGATTACTGCTATTTTTTTTTGTCTGGGCAAGTGTTTTCGTCCTCGATTTTGCTTCCACAATTGTCAAGCAAAATGAGACATAAACGTAGCCGGTGTGTGTACGGGAAGTTGTTCAGAGCTCTGAGTAGTGTTTAAGTGATGTTTAGTATGTAAATAATACACCAATAATAGGTAAATTAAAACGGAATACTCCCCCGGTTCGAAGAATTCAAATCCACAGTCCAATAGTTGACAGCCGGTACTTGATTTATCGAATTATCGATTGTTGCGAGTTATCACAATATAAACAGGTCACGAACACTACGTGTGTCACTTTATACATTGATTCTACTATAAAGAATAGATTTAAAACAAACTAAACACAATAAATCAATTATTTTAAAATAAATTAACTACGAGGCCGTTTTTTCACGACCTGTCGCCAGTGTTGCCAGCTCGCAAAAAAAAACAAAAAAGCCAAACCGTTGAAAGGTGGTAAAAACCAAAAATTTCAAATTACTCCTGGGAAGTCATTATCAACTGATGATGATGATGCCGAAAACACGTCCATTAAAAAGGTGAAACTTGCAAAAGTTAAATCAAAGAATGTTGCAAATTCTGATATAAACCTCAATGACATATCTGCAGCACCACTCAGTGAACCTGATACTATTATACAAATTGTAGAAAGCCACTCCGTTGCAAATGCTATTCAATTTTGTAATACAGAACTCAATATTGACGAATTTAAGAACTCTGCTGGTACAGTTGATTTTATTCGAAAAATTAATAATCTATTTTACGTAATGAATTCAAGGAATCTGAAAGCATATTCATACAAAAAACCACTATCTGTCAATAATTTTTCGCACATCAAACCATTTTTAGATGAAATGATTTTATATTTGAACAAATTAAAATTAGGATACAGAAATATAATGTCTTCAAATAGAAAAACCGGATTTTCAGGCTTTCTAATTTGTATTAAAAGTGTAATTTATTTGTACGAAACTCAAGTGATAAATAATAACCTTCAGTTTTTAAGCCCTTACAAACTAAGTCAAGATCACTTGGAGTATTTTTAGTGCCATTAGAGCCAAAGGAGGGTCTAACAACAACCCTTCTGCTAGACAATTAAAGTCGGCATTTAAACGAATGTTAGTTCATGGGGAAATGAAACACATTACGTAAGGAAATTGTAGGTATTCCGTTACAACCTATAAATATTTTAACATTGACCAAACCAGAAATAGCAATTAACAAAACGTCAGAAAAAAATAGAATGATTGATAATGTCGCCGAAAGTAGTAATTTAGAATATTTTGATGAAGTTTTAATGAAGGATCACGATTACTTAACTGATCCAAGTCTATTGACGGAATTTTCTAAACATGTAATAGTATACAGAATGTTAGTTTAAACGAGGGACTTATTCAAACCCGCAATAGTCCATGCTTACATGATACTAATAAACATATGAACAAAAAGAAAACACTAATACATAACATTAGATCCATACCAAAAACTTCGCCTAAGTTTCGCAACGTGTGCGCCATGCGCTATCGCAGAACATGTGTGCGGGTCAATGACCTTTATAGGTATAATCCATTTTCCCTTCATACTTTAAATCTGGCTTTGGACAGGCAAATATCTAGGTAACTAGGTACTGACCGAATATTTGCAGTCGTTGATTGACACCTAGCATAATAATTAACGGTTCCTCGCACAGTATCACTAGATAACACTTAAGCACGAACCGTAATGTCAATATTCTTCACTGGAATAATGATAAGACGTAATTTTTGGTTATTCAAGAACACGTTTACAGGACACTCTTAATATCGCGAAGTAAGCGGGGTTGTTTGTTAAATGCGATACGCGGAAACGCAAGATTAGACATGCGGAAGTAACGGCGCTCGCGCATACACTGAGGTCAGCGCGGGGATGTGCCCTGTCGGTGCATCGGGGACATTACAAAGGAAAGGGCGGAGTTTGCGCACGAAGCTCAGGACCGGCACGTGTTTTGCCGCGTGACATGTACTTGCGCGCTCAGTGTCCATGAGTAATGTATTTAATTAGACAATTATGTCAAAAATTAAGGTTATAGGTTTTTTACATATTTGGATTGAGAATCGAATACTGAATACCTTCCCTCAATATGTCCCTCGTTTAACCTAACAGGCTGTATATTGCTGGGTTTGTCGTAAGCAAACTGAGAAAAGAGCTTCAGTGCGAGGCATCTATGTCTGCTATTATATCAGATACTAAATATAATAAAAATAAAATATGAAAAATAAAAATAAAAATATTTTATTTCAGACAAAAAAGTCCATAGGCAAGGCAAGGTTGTTAGTAACAAGAATTTTGCTTATATCTAATATTAGTAGGTAATTAAAGTAACAATCGTCTACCCCTACACAGTAGGCTCACTGGTCCCGCAACACATGGAATTCAGTGAACCTACTGAGCAGAACAGTATCGGTTCTCTCGCCAATCATCCTAAGGACGCTATTCGGGCTCCCCCGTACTCGGCGCACCACTGACGCAATTTTTTTACGCATAATTGCATAGAAGTCATCTACGCTGGCGTCAGCAAACACCGGATGCACTGCAATATCGAGGGAGCCGAAACAGAGCCCTAAACACATTATTGTACTGGACGCGCAAGGCATTGTAGGCCCGGAGCCCGCGCACCGCCCCGGCGCCCGCACGCCGTACCCCTCTTCCCTGTTTGACCGCGACGCTCTGCGGACTCGCGCTAAACGCTCGCTCAACAGCGCCACACTTGATTTCACGTCGAATACACGCGCAATTTTTCTCGCAAATAATAGCTCTTAAATTTTCTGTTCTTTCTGTTTACTATTTCTGTGCTTGCCTCTCTGCTGTACATCTGCGCGTGTAACAATAAACCAACCCACTCCACAGTGGACCTTGACGCCGCTAAGCAAACGTATGTGCACCTACAGTTTATTATCTCAATTGTGTATCGTGTATTTGACAAGTTTAACGATGGAATTATTTCAATGTAGATAGTGTGAGATGGAATTTATGTGCACTTTTTTTTGCTTTGCTGAATGTGGTGTAGCGATATCTATATAGGTACTATATATGATGGCGTTTTAATGTACCCACGCACGGACATTATATTCATTATTCATTAAAATGTCCGTGACGGACACCATTCTTAGAGCATCTGCGTACCTACACTTTAGCATGTGCCAGTTTACTTCATTTCATGATGAAATCTTAACTATTTTTACCTATGTCAGTTCAGTGAAGGTACGGTAAGGAGGTATCCTTATTGCTTATCTTGTTTTTCAGATTCGCTGTAAACTTTCAAATAATGCCATACAAAATAGTTCAAACAATAGAGCGAGGGAAAGCTGCCCTGGTTGCTGTACCATAGCAATGGGAACAGGATGGGATTTTATATTGGCCCAGAAAAAACTCCGAGAAATTCCAAAAAATAGAAAATTCAGTACCTGAAGAACATTGGTCGGCAAAAAATTGCATTTTAAAAAGAACTAACTTAATAAGTCTCGAAAAGGCAGAATCTATGATCGACATAATGTGTGAAAACTCAGACACCGAAACTGAGCTCGAAATAAGTAAACGTACTAGGCAAAACACAAGCAAGAATACAGAAATCAATTTTAATGATGTAGCCGCAGAATGTACAAAGGTTGGTTGAAAACTATACTGACTACTAAACGTTTGTCCATTTCATGTTGCTTTTCTATGTTACGTATAAATTGTCAGTAAGTATTACTGTAAGTATCTGCTACCTTGCTTCGATTTTAAGATAGTCATATAGCTATTTCCTTTTCTTTTAGAACTACACTATTACTCAAGAAGCTATGCCAGAAGTTATAACTATTCCAGCTTTTTCTGAAGAACCACAAAATCCTATTGTTTTGCAACAAATCGAAGATCCACGTTTGACGAATTATATATTACCAAAAAAGATTGATGAAATATCAGAAGGCCTAAAAACAGTTACGGCTAGTTTAAATACAATCAGCGAAAATCAACAAGTACTATTTGGAATTCAAAACAACATACTTTCTAAATTTGCAGAAATGCAAACGCAATTTGAAGAAATTGCAATACAACTTTTTAAACCAAAAGAAAAAACCAAATCATTAGACATAAAGCCCATTACCAGTCTCAAAGAATTTCAAGATTTTTTTAAATTTGCTTTCAACTAACGATCCGGAAGTCATTTCTCAATTGAAGAATAAAATTTCAGTTGTATGCAGTAAGGGCAAAGGAAAGGGTTATAACAATGCCTACATTTTAATAGATGTTTTATTTGAAATAAACTTTTTAAGGGATTGTTCATGGGCTGGAGGTTCGAAAACAGATAAAATAAAAATATGCTTCAAAAGTTTCAGGAATACAATAAAATTCTTCTTCGATACACTTCATGAATCTGATGGAGATTTTACTTTAGTTGACTGCCACAAGTTCCTCAAAATCATTTTGAGAAACTCACTTCAGCAATCTAATAATAAGCAATTAAGGCTATCTTCAAAGAAGAATAGACCAAAGAAAACTAAAAACACACCACACTCCCAACCGTTTGAGACAGCCCATTCAGATGAGTCGCCGCAACCAGAAACGATGCCGATGGTGATTACAGAAATTACCAATACGGAAACGAATTGAAATAAATATCGAAGATTGCCGAGAGTTGACTGATTAGTGAGAGTACAAATTATAAGACTGCATTATACTGAATTCTAGTACCTAGACTGATTTACAAAGTACATGTTATAGTATTAGGTAATTATTGTGTAAGTTAAATTGCTGGTATAACTTCAAAAGAGAATGACTTATCACATCGTACTCAGCAATTTTATCAAGAAACCTATATATGTATATGTTGTTGTATATGTATACAACATGTATATGTATATGTTGTAACAACAGGTCAAAAGCACTTTTGACTGCAAAAATCAGTGAATAATGGTTTTGCAAGAAGTGTCCCATATTTAATTAAAATTTGGTAATCATTCAGTCAGAGAAAAAAAGGGAATCTGGGAATCCTGAGAAGGGGATCTGTTATTTGGTCACAAGTTCTAACCTAACCTAACCCAAATCACTCAGTATATTAACTGATTTTTGCAGTCAAAAGTAGTTTTGACTGACAATAAGTTTTGACTGTGACGTATACAGTATTACAGCTGTCCTTAAAATATTATGAAGATTCTAAATTATTATACTACGACGTCACATCCTCAGATTTATATAATTCACTTTGTAGTCCACTTCCTAATGTACTAGGCATCGCACGATATTTAGAGCTAAAAAATAAAATATATTTAAAGAAAGTAAATTGACTACTCGACTTAATACCTTCCCCCACTATGTTACCTGCGCCCACGCCGCCATTACTCTTGTCATTCGCTTTCTTTGTGCGGGCATCGCAACATCGGATTTTTTTATTTTTTCATGTACAACTAAGTGTTATTGTGTTAGTTAGTGAAGTTAGTGAAAAGTGTGACTCTGGTTTATCATTATGGGTAAACGAAAACACGAGGATAAAGAATCGCGCATTCGAAAGAAAATAAAACGGTTACAAAAACAACTTAACCGCTTCTCGGAAACGAGCGAAGGTGAGTCATACTTGTTTACATTAATTAAGAATTATCCCTAATTATTGTAACGCAGGATTCATGCAACCATAATAATTTAATGTTGACACCAGATGTTTTAAGAAACATGCTGTCATAATTTATACACCTACCTACCGTCAATTGAATTATTGTTACTATTTGTTTTTTTTTTTTCTTTCGTGCTTGTATTCTATCCCAAGGTACCAAGTTAACGTTTAGACATACGTTAATGATGAAGTATAGTACAAACTATATTACTTTATATTTTTTCGGATGCTATTCTCCGCGACACGATCGCGGCTGATAGATTCCTGCTTACCTGCCGGTTATTCTTAGCGATGTGATCGCAACAGATAACTATGGCATGTAGCTCATGAGGTGACACTGTTATTCTCCATGACGTGATCATGGCTGATAACCATACAGTCTCGTGTTATAACGTGATTATAACCAATGACTTTAAAATACACAGCTGCAAATGCAGTATACGATTGTTTCGTGTAATTTAAAAACAACGTCCGCGTTGTTCTTTACAGACTCTGACCCTTGGCCACTATCAACAGGGGACTCGCCGCCATTTGAACAAGCGCGAGTGGGCCCCTCAGAATCGGACGATTCGGATGTGCCAACAGGACAAATCAGGTCCACGGTAGCTCCTGGTTTCACGTTTGGAAACGCAAACAGGTCCCCCCTATTGGATAGGGATATTGAACACGAAACACAAATCGGGGTACCAACCCCGCTCTCAGAACCAGGCCCCAGTACAAGTAAAGATACGGCAATAGCTACCGCTACCCAGGAATCCCTCCCACAGGAAATATTAGAAGCACTCGGCGAATTAAAAGGAAAGGACGAAGTCTTTGGACCGCCGATTCCTGACGAGATTGCTAAACGCTGGGGGTGTATCCTAGTTGATGGCCTGACGCGGGAACAGAAGCAAGAAGGTTTGGAAAAATCACTTGTACCAGAAAACTTCAAGCTTGCCAAAGCACCTCTGTTAAATCCAGAAATCACCCCGGTTCTAAGCGATTCTGTAAAAAACAGAGACAAGTTACTAGAAAAGGCTCAAAACCACCTTGGTTATGGAATTGCAGGTTTAACGAATCTGGCGTGCTCCATTATTGATGGCGATACAGACAAAATAGAACTCCTAAAGAAAATATCAGACGTTAATAAAATACTGCTGGATCTGCATTATGAAAATACTAAAACTAGGAGGAAACTGGTGATTACATCTCTCGATAAAAAGTTCACACAGCTGATTACCGACGTAAAAAGGGATACTTACCTTTTTGGATCCAATTTAGGCGAGAAAATAAAGGCGTCTAAAACTGCCGAAAGGTCTGGGCTTCAGATTAAACGTAGTGACACTGCAACTACATTCCGGAGATACACGCAGCAGGGAAACTGGCGGGGCCCACCCAGATCTCAAGGTCAACAGGCACGCAGACAGGGTGGGCAGAGACCTCGCTACCAGGCTCAAACGAACAAACGGCCAACGCCAGCTGCACATCGCCAGACACAGTCATCGAAGACCAACTTCAAGACACACAAACCTTAAATCAGGTAACAATACCCCATGCGGGTAGACTGAGCTTCTTTCTTGATAAATGGTGTAATTTAACCGACGATCCTACCGTTTTAAGTTACGTGAGGGGTTTAAAAATTGCTTTCACAAGCCCAGTCATTCAAAAAGTTATACCCAAAAATCAAAATCTTAGTAATTCTGAAATAAACGACATGAAGGTCGAGATATCTAGATTACAGTCTTCCGGTGCTGTCGTAAAGTGTGTCGCCGTACCTGACCAGTTTTTGTCAAAAATATTTCTGGCTAACAAAAATGACGGTTCATTTCGATTTATTCTTAATTTAAAGAACTTAAATAATTTTATTACTACTCAACATTTTAAAATGGAAGATATTCGCACTGTCACAAAATTAATTACAAAAAATTGCTATATGGCCACAATAGACCTTAAAGATGCGTATTTTCTAATAAAAATCGATGAAACTAGTAAAAAGTATTTACGATTCTTGTTCGAAGGGGAAATCTTTGAATTTCAATGTTTACCATTCGGTTTGTCTCTAGCCCCGTATATCTTCACTAAACTTATGAAGCCGGTAGTGGCCACACTAAGACATATGGGCTTAATACTAGCAATTTACTCAGATGATATTATTTGTATCGGCAATAAATATGAAGACTGCCTTAGATGTGTTAACAATACGAAGTCATTATTAGAAAGTTTGGGTTTCGTCATCAATTTTGGCAAAAGTAAATTACAACCGAAACAAGTCCAAACTTTCCTTGGCTTCGAATTGCATTCGCAGGATTATTGTTTAAAATTACCAATGGAGAAACGAGTCAAAGTTCAGAAGTGTCTTGAAAATATTTAGAAACAAAAACAAATATCTATTAGAGATTTTGCTAAATTTCTCGGAATACTTTGTTCCGTATGTCCAGCGGTCTCTTACGGCTGGGTTTATACTAAACTCTTTGAACGCGAAAAGTTTTTAGCTTTGAAAAACGCTGACAATGATTATGATAAAACTATGACGTTGCCCATTAGTCTTAAAACAGAGTTTGTTTGGTGGATGGACAACATTATGCGTACAAAAAATTTAATACGCGATGGACGTTATGCATTGGAAATATTTTCGGACGCTTCTCTAACTGGCTGGGGCGTATTTTGTAATGGTGAAAGAACAAGTGGGTTCTGGAATAATACAGAAATACATTATCACATAAACGTGTTGGAATTGAAAGCCGCCTTTAACGGACTTAAGTGCTTTGCTAAACAAATACGCAACAAGGAGATATTGCTGCGCATCGATAATACAACAGCAATATCTTATATAAATAGATATGGCGGAGTCCAATTTTTGAATTTAAATGAATCAGCTCGCGAGATCTGGCAATGGTGCGAAAAAAGGCAATTACATGTATTTGCGTCATATATAAAGTCCAGAGACAACGTTGAGGCAGACGAGGAATCGAGGCGAAATAATATCGATACCGAATGGAGTCTATCCCCGTCCGCTTTTAAGAAAGTCGTTCATACGTTTGGTTGTCCTGAAATCGACTTATTCGCTACTAGAGTTAATGCCAAGTGTGACAGGTACATTTCATGGAAACGTGACCCAGAAGCGTTTAACATCGACGCATTCACTGTCGATTGGGGTCCATTATTTTTTTACTCGTTTCCTCCGTTTTCATTGATTTTAAGATGTCTACGGAAAATAATCAACGATAAAGCCACGGGAATAATGATAGTACCACATTGGCCTAGCCAGCCTTGGTACCCACTCTTTTTGAAATTGTCGCAAAGTGACCTTGTTTACTTTGAACCTGACCCTAATCTGCTACTGTCTCCTTTCAGAACCAAACACCCACTCTGGACACGACTTACCCTGGTGTCATCCCTATTATCAGGGAAGCATATGCAAGACAAGACTTAACACCTGAAACCATAGAAATTATGATTGCGTCTTTGGCCAAAAATTCTTTAAAGCAATACAGCTGTGCATATAAAAAGTGGTGGCATTTTTGCACCACTAATCATATTAGCTGTTATAGTACAAATATACCACTAATACTAAAGTTTCTAACAGTAGAAATTGAAGAGGGGGCTAGCTATTCCACTCTTAATTCCACTCGTTCAGCGTTGGCTCTAATATTGGGCAGACAGATAAGTAATGATGATCGCGTTTCCCGGTTCTTTAAAGGAGTGTTTAAAAAGAACCCTACGTTCCCTAAATATCAGGCAACTTGGAATCCAAATCTAGTTCTGGATTATATCGCAAACTGGTATCCAAACGAAGACTTGCCAATTGAGAAACTCACAAAAAAGCTGGTATCTCTTCTTGCGTTGTCTACTGGACAACGCGTGCAGACGCTATCTTTAATTCGCTTGTGTAATGTTAGAGCCACCGATTCAAAATATGAAATAATTATTACCGATCTTACTAAAACTTCAGCACCCGGACGAACCATGCCTCGGCTAACCATACCTTTTTTCCCTCATAAAGTAGAAACTTGTCCCGGAAAAACTTTATCTTCATATTTAGAAGCCACTAAGAAATTTAGAAATTCCTTACAGACCGATAGACTCATACTCACTATTAAAAAACCCATACACAACGCGAGTGCCTCGACTATTAGCCGCTGGATTAAAGTAGTTCTTACTGAAAGCGGGGTAGATACGACCATATTTTCCGCGCATAGTACGCGCCACGCGTCTACCTCTGCGGCCAAAAGAAAAGGCATATCTGTAGACCTTATTAAAAAATCAGCGGGTTGGACTGGGAATTCCTTAACGTTTGCAAAGTTCTATGACAGACCACTTGTAAATAATGACAATGATGAGGATTTTGCAATGGCTATTTGTGATTGATTTACTAAACAATGTTACTTAGAAAATACGTAATTATACCACCTTAAAATATAATGATCCTAAATGAATAATATTGTTGATTTGAAACATAACTAAGTTTCTTTTTTTTTTACCTCCTCCGCGCTCCTATCTTATGCTTCACCTATTTCACTCCTGGTTCTAAACATCTACAAAGTGAATTATATAAATCTGAGGATGTGACGTCGTAGTATAATTGATGGTTAAACGAACTTACCTTAAGTGATGTTCGACCATAATTATACGAGACGTCACATCCGAAAGATTTATAACCCACCCGAACCCTATGATTGCAAGGTCAATCATAAAACTCCCTGAAATTAAGTCGCGAAATAGGCTCTTCCACTCTGAAAATAATGACAAGAGTAATGGCGGCGTGGGCGCAGGTAACATAGTGGGGGAAGGTATTAAGTCGAGTAGTCAATTTACTTTCTTTAAATATATTTTATTTTTTAGCTCTAAATATCGTGCGATGCCTAGTACATTAGGAAGTGGACTACAAAGTGAATTATATAAATCTTTCGGATGTGACGTCTCGTATAATTATGGTCGAACATCACTTAAGGTAAGTTCGTTTAACCATCAATTATTCGTTGGTCATTCCTTAAAGTTATGCCGAGACTTTTATTTTGTAATTGTTTTAAGTACTGATTACTAAGAGAGAATTGTTAAAATAACTACGATTAATGGAAATGTACCTATGTTAATTTTCTAGAAAGCCTAAACATGTTCCTATTCATTGTTTTGTCATTTACGAGTTTAAATATTATGTTGAATATTTTAATTAATGAAAAATTGTTTAAATACATTTAATTAATATAAATATTTTTTATGGAAGAATGATGAGAAATAAAAAAGAAGTAAATTTTCGAAAGTTGTTTATTTTCTTTGCTGCTTTTTAAGATATTACATATTATATTCTGCATCACAGAGTATGTAGTAAAGGTATGAAAAATAATTCAGAGTTAAACTCATTACACACTAGCTTACATTTTACATTTTTCACTCCGTACACAGCTTCAATTTTGTTAATATTATTACAATCACATTTGTAAATATCTAAGAACGAGGATTTCAAGGGTTTATCAAATACATTCTGGATTTGTGTAATACGATGTCCATTTAATAGAATCTCATTGGTTTTGTCAGTATCTTCAAAACATATTGAATTCAGTTCAACAACATGATCTTGGTCACTTAAAAACCACTTGTTTTCTTTTTGTGTTGATAAAATGTACGATTCAAAGTGAAGAACATGTTTTAACACACCCTTTCGCTGATATGTTTTTATAAATGGATACTTCATTAGTTGATCTTCATGAAAATGATCAATCTCTGCTGTCAATTGTTCGTTTAGCCTTTTGGCAACTTGTTGAAGTGGTTTATTCCCGTGTCTGATCATCCTTTTTATAGTGTATAGTTTATTTTCGAAGGGATAAGCGTTAAAGCTGTGCAGTTTTCCGAATTTCCTTACTTCGTCTACCACGTGTTTCAAATTATGAATGTTGCTGGTAATGCAATCCTTGCCATAATATATTTTAAAATTTTGTATAAAAGCTAACATTTGATCAGCGATTTGTAAAAAAATGAAATGCTTTTCATTCGAGCATATTCTGATTGCACAGTAAAGGTGTAAAGGTTGAGAAAATGAAAGTAAGCTTCGTAGTTCAATACGTATTTCAGTATTATGATGCTGTGGTAATAAAGAAAAGTTCGATATTCGGACCCTTTCCAATGTGCCAACACGTCTATTGTTCTTACTGATCTATGTATTTCTGTGGGCATTCTACACTTAAATAAAAAACTGTTGATCTTTTCAATATCTCTGGCACTCCATTTGGTAAGGTATTTACCGAAAGGACATTGTCAAAAATAGCCTATGAATCAACACACATGAAACATTTACTATAATTCATAATTCTTTTAATAATATACATTACAAATATTTCAATAGAACGGACACTTTTTAATTTCGAAAACATTTTAAAAAGTATTAACTTCCGTCATAATCCTCGAACATAAGATGTTATTATTTTTTGGTTCAATTTGGGGTTTTTAATAGGCAAAGGTATTATAGCTCATACAGCCTAGGCTTTGTACAGCACTCTTAATAAGAGTTTGACACAGACAAGCGTCAGTATTCTCAACACTTGATATCCGATAATGGTTTTTTGTTACAAACAGTCCGCTATGATTTCGCGGAATAATACGGCTTATCAAAAAACTTGGTTGAAAGCACTGTTTGAAACGAGCAATAAGAAAGAAAAAGCATTTATTAGCCCGTGCAGGACAAAACACATAAAAAGTAACATTATTTCAACTATTGTAAACAAAACATAGATAATCGATTAAAAATAAAAAGAAACGAAAGGTCCTGACCGAGGCCAAAAGACCCCTATACCAGTTGTTACATTCAGTAATAAATGCTAAGTTATTGCTACATACCGAATGTTTTTATTGACGTAAATATAACCTCAAAATCCGAAAGTGTTTTGATTTTTTCAGAATTCTCAAAAGTGTCCGTTGTTTTAATTTAGGTTCATTCGAATATATACATTATCTAAAACCCAAAAAGTGAATACACATCCCTGTTGGATCTTAGGCGAGCCATGTATGGACGACGAGCAATGTCCTTTCCATCTCTCCAACCCAAAAGTAATCTCTTCATCAAACCAAGATCTATAAGATGAAGTGAGTCAGCTATAGGAAAATTTTCTATCATATCGATTTTCAATTGTAATAGCGGTGAATCTTGTTTATGATGTTCTTCATATTTTTTGGCTCTAAAGTCTTCGTCATTTCTTTTTGGACAGTCATATGTAGGAAAAGTTACGGCATGAGATACATGCGAATATTCACCCACGACTGTACATTTCAAACAGCCATGCTTGCTGTTAAAATTGGCAATACCTAGACAGAAATATTTTTTGTTAGAAACTTACAAGTACAACAATCAATTTTTGAAATTTAGTCATCTAATTGTCAGTTAGTAACAATCAATTTCCCCATGGGAGTCATGACTCCCAAATTGAATAAAACATCTAATACTTTACAATAAAAAATATAATGTACCCTACCCGTTTTCTAAGTAAAAAGCCTATATTACCTTTGATGAATGCTCTTGCCGGAGAGTCACAAATAAAAGCTCTGATTTGTACTGTGACTATAACATCATTTCCAGTTTTAGATTTGACTACCAGCCCATTTTCAAGTTGTTTTAGTTCGGTTACCATGGGATCAAGGTAAGCACTTAAATTTGATGGTTTACTGGTCCCCGCATAAATACCTTAAACATACAGCATACAGGTAATAAAGTTAGAAAAGTAAGTTGTGTGTTTCTGTGTTTACAAGTCTACTTACCAATTATCAGAGGTGATAACTTTGGTATTTCGAAAATACTACATAGTATTGGCCAGAATTGTTGTCTCGAACTGTTGTATATCGGTAGACCGTCGATATTTATATTAAGCGAAATAACATTTGGAATTTGATCTACAATTGCTAAAACCTTTTTTAACTGATCTATTAAACAGTTATGCCAATAATGTCCTGTGCCCGCAGTAGTAACGTCTATTGTTTTATTGTGATATATTATTCCTAATAGCCCACTGTTTTATATCCACCTGTAATTCATAATTTTTATCAAACTCAGTATGATCACAATCATTAAATTCACTATTAATGCTTCCGCTATCATTTTCCGTATCTTCTTGATCATTACAACTCTCTGTAAAATTATCCTCACAGTTGTCTAAGTCTATTTCCATTTTACCGTGTACGGAACCATCACAAACTTCACCAACTTCACCAGGCTCTTTTTTATTTAAGAACTTTTCTTTTGATCCGCTTGACCCGAACTCCGATATCAACTTCATTTCAAAGTACTTTTTCGAAACTCTTCTTCGATAACCGCCACTACGCTTAAATCGTCTCCACTTATTTAAATCCATATTTATATTGTTTCAGCTTTCTCTAACAAAGATGGCCGATTACTCTAATAATAGCAAATGTGGAACACATTTAAGTAGAATTTTACTTATAAAAATCAGAGGCTATGCTAGCTTGGTGCTAAAAATCCGTTAAGGGTCATGACTAAGATAAATTTGTTCTATAATATCTTTACCTCTAGCAGCTATATCTGTGGCATTTATAGGAAGTGCATGTCTTATAGAAGAATGAAACAAGACTTTAACAAGATAAAACGATCTTACTAAATGCGATTATCGGATCAAGTCACACTTTGCTAATAACTTTTATAACTTGCACTTATAGGACTGAACTTGACTGACCGCTCTAGTAAGAGTCGTGTAAAATAATCCTATTAACATTTATAAAACTAAATGATAGGGTCGAAAGTACTTGTAGTGCAAATCATCTTAGAAGATGCTTTGGCAGGATCAGTGGCCTAAGTTAATGCGTCTACTAGATTTCTATAAGACGTGTAATCTTATAAGTCAATTGCTATAGGACAATTTTGCTACTTGGGTATGTACGTTAGTTTACGCACTTTCTAGGCGACGTTGTGGATGTGTTCTCCAAACGAAAGTTTATTTTCAATAGTAACGCCTAAGTAACGTATTGATTTGACAGATTTTATTTGCGGACAGTTACTACACTGTAATACAGGAGGAACCGAACATTGGTGAGCAAATATTTGGGATACACTTTGTGAAGTCGGTGCTTGGTAACGAACAGAAAATTGCATGAATTTGGTCTTGTCCGCATTCAATGTCAGTGAATTTGCAGCCAGCCAGTGGCAGATAGTGTTAAACACAGTCTGTGTCTTAGCAATAACCTCTTCCCAGGTGTCACCTACAAATGTCAAAGTAGTATCATCTGCATATGAGACAATATTACAGTCTTGGATTTGGAGCTGACAGAGCTAATTTATATAACACAGAAATAAGGTGGGCCCAAGAATACTCCCTTGCGGTACTCCAGACCGCGTCGTCTTAAGGTCATCACTCGTGTAATCACCGATACTCACAAACTGAGATCTTCCCGATAAATAATCAGCGAAAAGTTCAAGCTGTTTCCCCCTAATTCCCATGCTGTTTAGCTTGTTTAAAAGGTTGGAGATACAGACTGTGTCAAAAGCCTTGGCAAGGTCAAGGAAGATGGTAATACATTTCTTTTTTGCCATCCATTTTTTTTACTAAATAGGTGGTGAAATTATGAACAGCCTGATCAGTAGATTTGCCCGCTCTGAAACCAAACTGTGATGAGGAAAGCAGTTCATTCGATTCGAGATAATCCATAAGCCTACTATTTATAATACGTTCAAATACTTTTGACAATGATGTGAGGATTGAGATAGGTCTATAGCTGTTGACACAGTCAGTATCCCCTTTTTTTTTTTTTTTTAGGATGGGAAATCATCAAATGACTTCTCCCACTCTGGGCGGAGCGGGAGGGAGTGTCAGACTCTTACTGACTAAAACCCATCCATGTTCCTTCCTCGCCCTTTATGTTCCGGGGCCGCGGTATCTCTTTCGAACAGGCCCGCAACCCCGGCAGGCTTCGGCCCTTGCGGGCCCCTCTCTTATGCTGACATCTCTTTGAGGCGCGCGTGGAACACGAACGCGCCGTCGACATGGCCTGTCGTCGTTAGACGGACGGACGGCTAGCTAGCCGCCGCCGCCGATCGCCGCTACGAGGACACGGCGGTGCTCCGCCCACGCAGGGCAGACTTCCACCGTGTGCTCCACCGTGTCCTCCGGTCGATCCTCACAGTGGAAACACCCGGGCGTTTCCTCCCGCCCGATTCGGTGCAGGTACCTCCCGAAACATCCGTGTCCGGTGAGGACCTGCGTCAGGCGGAAGGTGAGGGCGCCGTGGCGCCTCTCAAGCCACTCCTCAAAGAGGGGACTTACCGCCACTATCGTGGCGTGCCCAGTCAGTATCCCCTGCCTTGTGTATAGGAATAAGTATAGATTTTTTAAGTGCATTGGGGAAAACACCAGCCTCTAGACAGCGATTTATGAGATCGGTAAGCACAGGAGCAACAAACCCTACTACTCTCTGCAGAAACCCAGACGAAACGTTGTCCCAAACCACTCGACAATCGTGTTTTAGCTTAAGTATAATTTTTGTTACTTCCTCACAATCAACATTTAGAAGGACAAAATAATTACAAGGTGAACATTCCATAAGATCATCGTCATTTTGAAAAGAAGGGGTAGGAGGTATAATTTGTGCTAGTCGACTACCGACGCTAGCAAAAAATTCATTTACAGTGTTGATAGACTACTGCGGAGAAGAGTTAGCAGATAGCAAGTCTTGGGAAGAGCTTTTTTCTTCACTATTATTATAACTTGTTATGGCTTTTATAGAATTCCATAACTTTTTAGAATTATCTTTATCCAGTTGCAATTGATCTTTTTCGTATTGACGCTTCAGCTTTTTTAGTAGATTATAACAGAAGTTTCTGTAGCGTTTATATGTTGTACATAAGATTACATTATTTGGTTCATTTTTAATTTTTTTGTGCATCAAGTCCCTATTTCTTATACACCTTAGAAGGCCAGAAGTGATCCATGGCTTTAGGAGAGTTTTGTTCCGGGGAATCTTTAAAACCACAGTATGTTTCTGTATTAAGTCAGTCAAAATATTTACAAACATACTAGTAGCTGAACATGGATCAACTTCATTATAAATCTGACTAAAATCTATCTCTGAGCAGTCCAATACAGCTCCCTCCCAATTAATTTTCTTTACTATGCTAGTATTTTTTGCCTTTCCGAAACTTTTGCTACTAGACAAAACAATATAGCTTCATTCATTCTTCAATATAGATGGCTGGTAGTAGACCGTGGAAAAGGGCAATGTCGAGGTAAACTAGAGAGTTACCATCTGAATTTTTTTTTTTTTTTTTTTTTTTTTTTTTTTTTTTTGCGATGTGCATCTCTTTATTTCCAATAAAATAATATATATTTAGGTATTATAACATCAAACAAAGAAAAAAAACCACCATTACAATATTAAGTAACCAATGATGTACTAGTAACTAGGAAATCCACAGTCCCTAGACGTTCCCGGCGCAAAGGAGCCCATGACACTTGCAGCGTTTCTGAATTTAGTATATTTATATTGATGTCACCCGTTATAATAATATTGCTAAAATTAGATAATTTATCAAGTAGATCATTAAGTGATTTTAAAAAGTTATCAAGTTTTTTATAAATGATGGTGGTCGATATATAGCTATTATTACGGTATGATTTATTCCCATCTTAATAACCAAGCAGTTAGCTTCTATAAACATCGGTTCCTCAATTTTAAAGTTATGTCGATTATTAGTCATGACCACAATACCATCATTTTGATTGTAATTTTTAGATGTCCTGTGTGAACTGTAGCCATTTATTTTAGGGAGACTAAATACCTGAGAAAGCCAGCACTCTGATAATACAATTATATCACAATCGAATTTCAGCCTAGCCATCATTATCAATAATTCATCAAAATTGCGATTTATGCTGCGAATGTTTTGTTGTAAGATTTTCAGATACTTCGGGGGCTTTATGTATGAGCTGCATTGTTCGGGATCACAAGTAACAGGTTCGGAGATGCGAAATTGTTCTACGTTGTTTATCAAATCATTTACCTACGGCAGCGAACACAATAAATTATGGAGTTCGAAGGAAAAAAGTGATTGGATATGTAAAGCTATTCAATTCATTGATAAATACGCTATCAACGTTAACTTGAGTTTTGTAATAATTATAGAATTTTGTAAATAATAGTATTATGATTTTGTGTGTGTGTGTTTGGTGTATATTAAAGTTGTGTAAACATGTAGTGAATAGTGTACAAATAAATATCTCAGTTTGGAAACAAAAAACAGTGAATATCAGGGCCAGTATCAAAGATATTCTGCAAATTGAAAATGTCGACTTAGTACTTCTCAAGCACAGCCAAACAAACGAAAAATTTGCGGAGTTTGCCTACTCGTATTTCAGAAGCACAGGATGACCAACGTGTCATGCCACTCCTGCAGGACGGCCATTTGTGGCGAACATACCATTCCTGTCTGCTCAGACTGCCAGGATTAACATTTTTAATATGTCCAATAGTTTATAAGAAACCTTAATACCACCTCTAATATTACCTCCTTTTTTTGAAATGAATAAAAGTCATTAAAAAACTATATAATCTTCTCATTTTGTTAGTCAAAATTACTACTGTTTAGTGACTGTAACTCGAAAATATGTTTAGTGAGCTAGGGTTAAATGATTTAGGGCCACTTTTACCAAACGGTTAAACATGTTTAAAATTTTATTTAAGGAAAAAAATCTGTTTAACTGCACAAGTTGTCTTGCACCACAAGTTAAACACGATTAACTATCTGTCAAATTTAAACAGCCAAAAATGGCAGTTTAAGGTGCTTAACATATTTAGCAGTTGAATTTGAGGTTTTAACTACATAATAATCTTCAAAAGAAAAACTACGTAAAAACAAACAAGTGTGTAAATGATACGACGTGACAATGAAAGCATGTATTAAATATTGATTCGTTAAATTTAGATTATTAGACAAATTAATTTTAGCTTGTTCTCGAACATAATCTAAGTTTAAGAAAAGTCATTCAAATTGCTAGCAAAAAATAAACATGTGGAACCCTCGATTCAAAAATATCAGGAGTAAGAGGTTTATTCTTACTTGCAAATAGTTCGCTGACACCGATCAGCTGATTTAGTGCTAGTGATGTGTTTATTGCAATTTGAAAAGTTTGGTTTCTGGTATTAATGTATTTAAAAAATTCATAACTTCCGAACATGTAGAGATAGGGTTAAAAACCCTTGCCATATCGTTTGTTACCATCCAAAGAAGCCGTGCCCTTCGTATGTATATACCCTTTCCGTTACAGGTTGTATATCTTTGAATATTGAAAGACAATCTGCTGTAGTTACAGAAACAGCTCGCGACGGCACAGTAACCCCACCAAATCCACATTTAGACATCCCAACTACGTCTAGACAGCCGCTTAATGTGCCATCAATTACACAGTTCATTCGACGACCACCATGTTCGCGAAAGACTGAACAAGTTGATAAGGAAGTGGTGAAAATGGTGACTATTCATTAAGAATCGTAGATGAACCGGAGGTTGAAAAACTCATTGATTTAGTTTCTAATTGCCCGGGGTACCACCTCTCAACAAGAAAACCTTTTCAAAAACACTCATACCGAAATTTTACACAGAAGCTTTCAAGAATTTAGCTTTCAGAAATTAAACGAAGCATACGCGGTTTGCCTTTGTACTAGCGGATGGACATCAAGTGCTAACCAAAGCCATATAGCAGTTACTGCGCACTATATTAATAAAAACACAGAGCTGCAAACTATTTATTAGGCTGTATAAACTACAATGAGAGGCATACCAGTGCCAATTTGGTTGAATTTTTAAGATAAATAATCCAAGACTGGCAGATATCCAACAAATTTAGTTGCATAGTGAGTGATAACGCCGCATAAAATGTTAGATTTTATCAGCTGTGAGATTAGGGGAGTGGCGAGCTGTAGGCTTCTTCGCCCATTTATTAAATCTAATTGTCCAGGACTGCATAAAAACAATCGCTGAGGTAGTTACTAAAGTGAAGTGTGTTGTGGAATTTTTTAAAAGAAGTTCTCTAGCACAATCAAAACTAGAAGTCGCGCAAAGGCAAATGAATTTGCCTATTTTAAAGTCCGACGCGTTGCAATTCTTGCTATGATATGTTGCGACGCCTCCTCAAAGTTAAAGATGCTGTTATCAGCTCTATAGCTCTCAAAAAGAAGTGACCTCAGCCTCCAGAAAATAAAAAATGTAAGCGTATCAAAAGTGTTAATATTTGCCAAGCTTCTGAGGAAACATGTTGTAAATTGCTTGGCCCAAAATAACATAAACCAAGTACCTCAAATCAACATTTTGTTGAATAAATTAAAAAACAATCTTCTTGCTCGTTTCCACGACTTGGAGTCCAATGCGTTGCTTTCTGCACTGCAGAAGCGTACCAACGAGCTCTAGAAAATTTTAGACGTAGAGTGGCAGAAGGCGACTCGTATGTATCAGAAGATCAACCTAGACAAGAACAACCCGCAGTAGCTGCCGACGCTAGCGTAACGAACAGCATTTGGGAAGATTTTGACGTCGAAATGAGCCATACAACTCGCCCAGAAAACTCGGAACAAGGGGGGCGCAGCGACATCTTCAATAGTTAGTTGCGTGAGCTCATTTACATGTGTGCTTTACAAGTGTACGGAAGGGTGTGGAGCACCGCCGTGTCCTCGTAGCGGCGATCGGCGGCGGCGACCTCTCGCGTCCGGCCCTGGTTCAATCCATGGTCCGGAGCGAGACGGAATGGGAAGCCGTCACCTCCTTCTGCGAAGCAGTCATGCTAGCGAAGGAGGTGGCGGAACGAGAGAGGGGGAGAGCCTCTCTTCCCAGCCGCCGCGGGAGACGCACCGGGCGTCGGGGGCCACGTGGTGGCTACCGACCACCGTAGATGCGGGCCTGTGGACGGTTAGCTATGGGCTAGCTAGCCGTCCGGCCGTCTAATGGCGACAGGCCGTGTCGACGGCGCGTTCGTGTTCCACGCGCGCCTCAAGGAGATGTCAGCATAAGGGGAGGGGCCCGCAAGGGCCGAAGCCTGCCCGGGTTGCGGGCCTATTCGAAAAAGATACCGCGGCCCCGGAACATAAAGGGCGAGGAAGGATCATAATATTAACAGGAAAAACTCCAGCTTAAAAAGGGAGCTAGTAGACCTCCATCAGGATTACTTGAATGTTGTCAATGAGCGGGATCACCTAAGGGTGGTCACGGATGGGTTCCACAGCTGCAGCAACTTATATGAGGAGGCTTTGTGTAAAATTAGGGACCTAGAGGAGGAATTAGTCCATGCTAATGTTAAACTTTTAAATTTAAAAAAGGAACAGGATCGTACTCAGGTTATGGAAACTGATCATTTGTACAACAAACTAGTAAATACAAATTGTAACCCTCATTCCCTCATAACAATAGACCTTACAGAGGACTCCTTACTGAAACATAATTCATACCATAAAGTAAGTAAAAATAAAATTAAGAAATATGCAAGATTGAATAAAATAATTAAAAAATGTCATAAACACAAGAAACAACAAAAGCACTATTCCAAAAATATTCAATTAAGGAAAGAACGTGTTTCTCTTGTTAATAGATTAAATAACTATCAAATTAAGTTAGAAGACAGTACAAGTATTTATGAAATAGACACTCAGCGCTTACAATCAGAAATTGAGGCACTGAATGAGTCACTAAAATCTTTGTATAATAAATATGAAAGCTCTAAAAAACAAATTAAGGAGCATATTCTTGTCACAAATGAGTTGGTTGACAAAGTGGACTTGCTGACTCTCAGCAACACTCATTGTACTTGTCGGAGTGAACCCAGTCTTGATGCCCTCCAGCCTGAGGCAACGGAGGACCCGTCCCAAGCTGTGAGTGCTCAGAACTTCATCATTCATCAAAACCATGATTCACAAGTAGTACAGCCTGAGATTAGTCATTTTGTTTCACCTGATTGTAATGATTGTCATCATTCAGTTATGTTTTCTGATAGTATGGGTAGAGGGCTAGGTAAATTGATCAGTAATAACCTGAGTTACTATACCCAAAATTATTGCATGCCAGGGTCAAGCTACAAACAAGTAATGGCATCAGTAATAAAAAATGATTGTTATCTTAACACTACCATTACTCTATGTGTTGGTGCGCTATGTGTTCTAATGTAAAAAAGGAAGATATCACCGACTGTGTTTCTGAGTTGCTAAAGTTAAGATGTAATAAAATCATATTGTGTGCTTTTCCATATTTTGAAAATTTAAGTAGTAGGAAAAACGATTATATACATATGTTGAATAAACATGTACATTTTTTAGTAGGTCACTATAGTGACAGGCTTATGTATCTGGATATCAACACTATAGTTGGTAATCTTAAGTCGACACGGGGTAAGGTGTATCTACCTATTGTATGTAGACACAAAATAGCTCGGCTATTAGCTTATAGTATTCACACAGACATAAGTAGTATGTCTAAGTTTAGTTATATTATTAACACTGCAACGATTAGTAATTCTACTAATGTACAGGTGACTGGCACAAATGAATATAGCACTAGTGCTATAAATATTTACAAACATTGTACTGAGGAGGATCCATCTGTCACCGTGGAAAATTCTCAATTAGGGTTTACTAGTGATAGGGTCTTATCGTCTGAGGATGGCACAGGAGTCTCCGGCCTCACTTCAAATAAAAATTTAAACTAGAAAGTGAGACAACAGAAGGTACCATTAACAATATTTTTGTTAATCCTACCAACAGCAAGGTATCTTCTTGCACTCAATTAGTTAGTAAAAAAAGCCTCAGCAGAACACCTTAAAATTATTCCACCAAAATATCCAAGGCATTTCTTCAAAATTATTAGAAATTGAATTGTTTTTAGAAAGTAGTAAGTTTGACATTATTTGTTTTACTGAACATTGGCTAAAGGATTACCAAATGCTTATTAATTATGAGAACTATATGGTGGGTAGCTGCTTTAATCGTAAAACTATGCTTCGTGGAGGTTCCCTAATATTAATTAAAAATAGTTTTAAATATAAGCAACGTAATGACATAGTAGGTCTCTCGGTTGAACATTGCGTCGAACTGTCCTGTGTTGAGCTAGATAAGCATGTAATTGTGTGTGTGTACAGACCCCCAAACTATCAAAATTTTTCCATATTTGAATCAATAATGGAAGATGTCCTGGCAAAACTTGCAGCCAGTAATAAATCTACAATAATTTGTGGTGATTTCAATATCAATATTTTAGAAGAACATTCAAATAGTGGTCGGTTATTAAATCTTTTTAAGTCATTTGACCTGACTAACGTTTTTATTGAACCTACTAGAATCACAACATCTTCTGCTACTTGTATAGATAATGTTTTCTGCGATTGTGATTACTTAGATAAAGCCATAGTAAATTGTTTGCCGTCTGACCATAGCGGACAAACTGTAACTTATAGGTGTAATACACCATTGCAAAAAGTACAGATTAAATTTACACCTATAACTTCTAGCAAATTAAATAGGTTAAATATTTCCCTACAGAACAAGTTAAGTGTTATGAGCCATGACGATATTAATATAAATCAATTTTATAATCGTTTCTTTTCAATAGTTCACACGGAATTCAACAAAACTTTTGAAAAGAAGACAAAAAGTATTTGCCCTAAATTCATATTTAGCGATTGGGCAACTAGAGGCATCAGAAAAAGTAGGGAAAGACTATTTGAGCTTTATGGCCTTAAGCCTTTTATTAACACTGAAACTTTTAACAAGTATGTTGCTAAGTATTCAAAAATTATTAGAAATACATGCAAGGTTGCTAAAGCCCTGCACATTAGCAACAAGATCAAAACAGCAGAAAATAAAATAAAGACAGTTTGGAAAGTCATAAATAACGAGACTAACAGGAAGAAAATACGTAACACTAGCTACACATTAGATTCAGCAAGTGGTCCTAAGAGCTCTAATCAGGAAGTAGCTCAAGAATTTGTAAATTTCTTTACAGAAATACCATTAAAAACTACGGAGGCACTAAATTCCTCTCCTGAAGTCTCAATGGGTTTATTAAAGGCGAATGTGTCTGGCTGCCTGGCTGAATTTAAATTTAAACACATTAACCCTATGGTAGTTATTAAAGCTTTCCGGCAAATAAAAATCAAACTGACCGAAGATCTATGGGGAATGTCTATCAAAGTTTGTACATCCATACTTGAGACAATAGCCCCATACTTAGCTTTAATTTTTAATCTATGTGTAGACCAAGGAGTTTTCCCTGATTTAATGAAATACAGTAAAGTCATACCTCTTTTCAAATCCGGGGACAGTAAAGATACTAACAATTATAGACCTGTATCCGTGTTGCCAGTTTTTAGCAAGGTTTTTGAAAAAGTAATGCTTGATCAAATGCTCTATCATTTTAACACCAACAGAATCTTACATGATCAACAGTATGGTTTCACCAAGGGACGTTGTACAACTGACGCCGGTGTAACCTTATTAAAGCACATATTTACTGCGTGGGAAGAGTCCCAAGATGCCATAGGAATTTTTTGTGACCTCTCCAAAGCGTTTGATTGCGTAAATCACGACACATTACTTTTGAAACTTGAGCATTACGGACTGGGTAAACTTGCACTTAGTTTGGTAAGATCATATTTGAATGATAGACAACAACATGTTCAGATAAATGGTGTTAATTCACAGGGTTTAAAAATAAAAATGGGGGTTCCACAAGGCTCAATATTGGGTCCTTTCCTCTTTCTAGTATATATAAATGATCTACCCTATTTATTGAAAAACCAACCTCAAAATATGGTGTTGTTTGCTGATGACACTTCCTTAATTTTTAAGATAAACAGACGGGCACAAAATTTAGATGACGTGAATAATGCCCTACTTCAGGTCCAAAATTGGTTCACAGCAAACAATTTGGTATTAAATGAAAAAAAAAACCAAATGCATAAGATTTGCTTTACCGAATGTTAAGGGTAGTGATTGTGATATATTATTGAATAATGAGAAACTTGAATTCGTAGATAAAACGGTTTTCCTGGGGCTTACGCTTGATTCAAGGCTACAATGGGATTCTCATTTAACATCTCTTGCGGGGCGCTTAAGTTCAGCAGCATATGCCATTAGAAAAATCCGTCAATTCACTGATGTAGATACCGCTAGACTGGTCTATTTTAGTTACTTCCATAGTATAATGTCTTACGGTATTTTGCTATGGGGACGGGCTGCAGATATTGAGTCTATATTTATTCTGCAGAAAAGAGCCATCAGAGCTATATATAATCTTCGTAGGCGCGATTCTCTAAGGGAACTGTTTAAGGATATTGGCATTATGACGGTACATTGTCAATACATTTACGAAAACATAATGTACGTTAGAAAAAATTTGCATCTTTTTGGTAAAAGAGGTGACAGACATAATTACAGTACTAGAAATAGGGACCAATTAGTTCAGCCAGGCTTTAGACTCGCTAAAGTAGACTCATCTTTCATGGGGTACTGTTTGAGATGCTATAATAAAATTCCACAAAGTATTCTTGAACTGAATGAGACGAAATTTAAAACATGCATTAAACGCACACTATGTAGAAAAGCATATTACAAGTTGAGCGATTATATCGCTGATAAAAATGCTTGGCTTAATGCTGGTCCTGCTCCACATGGACAGGGGCGCAAAAATTGATAGCATTAAATGGTATAGTTGGAGCTGCTGAAGATTGTACTTAACTATCTTTGCATTGTATAGATTCAATGTTAGTATTATATAATCGCATAGCCCATATTGTGTGAGTACCATGTACTAGTAAGCTATCATTCACTGGAAACCTACGGCAGTTCTTGACTTGAATGTGCCCTGGCGGTTGAGAGTATGTCATGCTCACTCAAATGTCTCGCTGATGGTGGCGCGTGTGTCGGACCATTTAGTTCCCTTCAAAATGGTTGAGCTGAATGGTGCTGATCCATGCGTCATGTGCGTGAACGGGCGCTGTCAGTTGTGACTGGTCTTCTCTTAGTCGCCATGGTTTATTTGAATTAATTATTTTGTTTTTGAGTTGTATTTTGTTTTGGTTTTGCTATGGGCACTTAACGTGCACATCTTGCTACATTGTTCTCACATAATATACCATCTCAACATGAATGATGTAACCAAGATTTTGTAACAATATTTTGATTTAAAAGAGTGTCCATGGAGTTTCTTGCCCGTTCTTCTCCATAGAGATCTACGCTAGGGAATGGGCAACTACAGTACTTTCACAGTTTTTATGTCTTGTGACTGGGACTGTAGCTACATTTAATTTTCATCTTTGTTTCGACAATTCAAAAGTGCCTGTTATTGGCCTACTTGAAATAAATGCTTTGATTTTGATTTTGATTTTTTGATCATGGATGGGTTTTAGTCAGTAAAGGTCTGACACTCCCTCCCGCTCCGCCCAGAGTGGGAGAAGTCATTTGAAAAAAAGTTTTCAAAAAAGGGTGTACTGCTGCGCGCATTTTTTGTTTACTTTTAATTTTTTCATGAAAATGGACGTGTACGAGGATCAATTAGCCAATTCATCACTAGTTATGTACGTGACTAACGATAATATACCCCCGCCTAAAGATTCCAAAACCAAAATTCAGTGTAGACATTGCAAAAAAAGTGTATTCGAACCGATCAAATCTCCTCCGGCATCTCAGAACGAACCATAAAGTGGATACATCGCAGCTGGTGAAGCCGCGAAAAGCACCGCGTCGTCTACTAAAGCCTAGAATGACAATCACAACTTTCCGGGAGAAAGTTATTGATGCTATGGTCATGAAATATGTCGCCATTCCTGAGCCACCACCAACCCCAAATCCCAGGGTCAATTCGCCAATTCCGTAAGCATTACCCAATCTTTACTGACTCATACGAGCAGATTATGCAATATGAGTCAGAGCTGACCCCCGAAGAATTGGAAGAATTACATGGTAAGTTTTCAGAGATAAATCTAATGTTCATAAAAGTCGAGGAACATCCCACTCCAGATCAATCCCAGTCAGGCAAAGGTCAGGTAGACAGTGAACTCAGGGCAAAGCTTCCATTCATTGAACTACCCAAATTCAGCGGTGATAATATGCAGTGGTTAGGGTACCATGATTTATTCATTTCTTGGTGGATCGGCGACCTAACTTGTCAGACTCAGAAAAATATTATTACCTCAGAGCTTCTCTTAATGGAGAAGCATTGTCAGTTATTAGCCATTTAGCTATGGACAGCAGTAATTATACTGTGGCTCTTGAATTACTCAGGAAAAGGTATAACAACACAAGATTGTTGGCCGATTCCTATTGGATTCTCAGGTTACCATCCGTGAATCAGGCTACAGATCTCTGCCGCGAGTTTTATAACCCGCTCCGTGAAGGTACTCAGGCCCTTGAGAAACTTAAATTACCAATTAAGGAATGGTCTTATTTATGAGTATTTATCATTTTACAAAAGCTGTCCATAAAAATTCGTCAGGCATTTGAAGAAAGGTTTGGTGCTGACCCCAATAACGTTCACTCAATTATTAAAACTGCTCGACGAAAAGTGTCGTCTTCAGGCAGCAGTTCCAGAGGCATCAGGAGCACGACGCCCGACAACAGCACCTCCTAAAAAAACATCAGGCCCTCAGCGACAGCGTGCTACTGGAGGAGTTAATCAGGCAAACTATCAGGTGACGTCATGTGCCTATTGTCAGAATACTGGTCACAGTTTATACAGGTGCAAGGGATTCATCAACTTACATCCCTATCAAAGGAGAATCTGGGCTGTTAAGAAGCGAATGTGTGAGATATGTCTTCGTTCGCACCACGGTAAGGAGTGCAGCTCAGAATCGTGGTGCAAACATTGTAATAGTCAGACCCACAACACTTTATTGTCTCAATGATGCTAACCCGCATCAGAGTCGTCAGCAGTTCAAACCACGACCACAAACTCCACCAAGTCAGGCAAATACAGATAGACCTTTGTCTCCCTCTCAACGTCAGGATTCCAGACAATCTCCAAGGTCATTCAGGGAACCTAGTCCTCCATGTTCTTTTTGTGTCATAGTGTTGGCAACATTTTTAATTTATTTTGTATATATTTTTACCAGTCTACACTGGCAACTCTTAACTTTGAGTCGGGCGGGGCTCGAGAGTGTGCACGGCATGTGCATCAGGAATTTTTTATATTATCTCTTGCAATATTTTTCTCTTTGTCATTTCTGTTTGTGAACTATATTACTATACCACAAATTGTGAAATACCTACCCATTGTAAATTACGGATTTTGCGACTCTCACCTAGGGTTATTTATAATTATCAAATAGCTGCATCCACTTTAAAATGTCTTACCCAATAAAATATCTATCGTTACAAAAGGCGGAACTATGAAGTAGCTGTTCGCGGTGGAGTATGTGCTGATTCGATTACCGAATTACGCAAACAAATCGTGAAACTATCGTCTACCCTTCCTTCCGAGGATATTCTAGAATCGCATTTGGAACCAGCAGATGATCTAAAAGCAGTTAAAGAAACTTTACTAAAAACGCATAACAATATAATCAATCTTGAAACAAAGTTCGAAAATAATTTATTCGCGCTTACGGAGATAATATTAAACCACACTTATCATCGATTAAATCGTATCGACTATTCAGCCAGCGATGTTTCGGAAATATACAAAATATGTTTAAATAATTTTAACACGCAGTACAAAGATTTGAACTCGTTTAAGTCACAAGCGGTTCCGATTTGTCAACACAAGCGGGTAGCACATCTGAAGTAGTTCGTGAGTCTAATCCCATTTATGTAGCGGTCAGTTGTGAGCGAAGATTTGGAGCGGAATTAAACAAGCTAAAATATTCCGGCAAGACTTGTGTCCGCGCATTTATTCAAAGAGCTGAGGAATTAATTACGAGTAAGGCTATAATCTCGCGAACAAATGGTCTATTTTGCTTATGATATATTCACGGATGACGCTCTTCATTGGTTCACATGGGTTAAAGACCGGGTCAACTCTTGGGACGACGTAGTCACCTTGCTAAAACAAGACTTCAGTCAAAGTGATTACGACTACAAACTTCTGGTTGAAATAAGAGCGAATTAGAAAATATAACTGTTTACATAGCAATTATGCGCGGTATGTTCTCGCGTTTAGAAAAGCGATTGGCCGAGGAGGACCGATTGGAAATATTGCTGCACAACATTCGTCCTTGTTATGCAAGTACACTCGCGTCTGCTGCCGAAATAACTGATATAGGTACTTTACAAAAGCTGTGTAGAAACTACGAAAATATACAAACTATATTCAAACAGTTCAGTGAACCACCAAAAGTTAGTGCAGAAACCTTAGCACCTGAATTCGCATACACTAAGCAACCTACCAGTAACCCCTCTAACAGCAATAAAAACTATACTTCTCACACAAATAAACAGCAAAACTCCAATTTACACATTAATGAGGTCACAACCTAAACTGAGTATTAACGAAAAAGGGACATATACTGTCCTAGGTGTAGAACTAGCACACACTCTTTAGGCTCTTGCAAAAAGCCACATTTTATAATTTGCTTCAAATGTGGTAAGAAGTCCGTGAAGGCTCCTGATTGCCCAGATTGTAAATCTAAAGCAACAAAAAACTAAGTGCTGCGGATTGTAGAAACAGAAAAGGTACAAATTTCGATAAATGCGATTGGGAAAATTGGCTGAAAAAAGTATCTATTTTTTTTTCATGCTACACTGTCTCTTCAATCCGCAATACAAATATTGACTATACACGTCGTCACGTCTCCGTCTCTATTAACGGAAAAACTGTAATCGGGTTACTCGACACAGGGCCAGCCGTTACTACGAGTATTATGGGAAATAACTCCCACAAAAGTTTTACTACAACTAATACTGAATGGAACAACTGTCAACCCCAAACATTCATTGCGGCGGGTGAACAGAGGCTTTCATCTATGGGATAAATAATGGCCGCTCTAAAGTTTTCTGTTTACGTTGTTTTTCCGTAAAATATTATTTAAACAACGAGTGATAGTATTCGTATTAAACTTAATTATGCACTTTACAAACAGAAATATACTGTATTCACTTAAGATTACTTAAAAATATTCTTGTGTTCCTCAGGTTTTTTGTTGTGGATAGTTTCATGTCCACGGACGTATCAACAATGGTTCGAAATAAGGGTCGGTACAAACGGCAAAATATAGTTGCAAAATGTTATGCTTTTTTGTTTTTGTTTTTGTCTTTAGTTTTCTTTGCTTGGTTGGTGGTGTTTCATCATACTCTTCGGGCCTATATGGCCACTTCTGCAGAACATAATATGAATCACGTTAAACATTTTAAAATCTAAAATTGCACTTTATTGTCAAATTCAAAAAGTCCATTTTAAGAATTTTTATATCAAAAAAATATTAAACTAGGTATTTTAATATTTTTTAGAGATAAAAATTAGTATACCTTTAAACAATGTTATTACATTGTGATTATTATTTGTTTTTCATTTAAAATCCCACTTAAAATAAAATGTTTTCTTTAGTTGCGTAAATTATAAAGTCTGTATGAGACCTTAGCTAGGCGGCCATCTTGCTTGTTTTTTGTCCTTGAGTGCGCGTCGACAGCTCTCGTGTCATCGCGATAAGATCACTGGGAGTAGGTGTTTTGTTTTGATTTATTTAACTACTTAGCGATAAAGAAACATACAAATTTATACATCATTTTAAAGGAATAAAAGTCTAGTTTGTTGTGGCATTTTTACAATTGTAAAATAAACAATAGTTTTTCGTTGTGGTGCGACTAAATGAAATGTATTATGTTTATTTTACTCCAAAACTGTTCACACCTGTTTTTAATATCTTAAATTAAAGTTTTAGATCTTAAAACGTACATAGGTATATAATAATAATCCGCATTCTTATATCAATTTTTCGTAGTTTTTCTCTTTACTCTAGCTGTTGTAGATAAGTAGCTGTAAGCGTTTGTTTATACAACAGGCCGATTTGTTTGTTTATACAATCAAGGCCGCGCGCATGCGGACATTTAAGGGGGTACCTAGTCGGGGGGCTGGACGGTGCAGAGGGTATTGTAAACACGGTTTCTGAATAAAAACAAAAACTTATTAAACTGTTTACTGAAACGACTGACAACACGCAGCTGGAATGGGATGATGGTGATAGCATTTTAGCCGCCGAAAACTTTTGTAGTTCTTTAACATCATTCAATTTTATTTTTTTTCTTTCCCTTTTTCACAAAATATTTGAAAAATTCGACGGCTTGTACAACATACTTCAAAAATCACAAGTCGATGTCGGTTTTTGTGTCAACCAAATAAAAGTATTTGATTCATGGTTGCACAATGAATTCCTTACCTTATTCAGTAAAATTTATGCAGACGCATTGATAAATAATTCTGCTCCTCGATTAAGACGTTATGTCACTTGCGTTCGTACAGAGTACAAACGTCTTTTTGTCCAAATAATTGATAACATATCTTCAGAAATTAAAGATGCATATTCAGAAATATTTAAATTACAGATTTTTTCAATTGCTTAATAACAAACAATTTGATAATTATAATAGAGCTTTTCCGACGGCGGCATTAGATTCGTTATTCAGCATTTATGCAAATTATTTTGATAGGGATAATTTGAAAATTCAGTTGATAAGTTTGTATTCATCACCTGAACTAAAGGAACTCCATATATTCAATTTAATTGATTTCCTACCTGAAAATTCCCTTCAGGATGCGTTTCAGGAACTTTTAAAGTTAGCCAATTTAATTGTGACAATTCCCGCGACTAGTTGTTCCGCGGAACGCGCTTTTTCCTCTTTAAAACGTATTCACACTTATTTAAGAAATACACAAGGACAAGAGCGGCTTTCCCAATTATACTTCGTTGCTTCGTCCTTCGAGATTAGATGACATTGTAGTAATACGTCTAATAAATCGCCTTTCATCCACTAAGTTGTAGGTTTCGCTTCTTTTTTTTTTTTTTTGTGTGGGTACTTTGTCTTCCTATTCGTTATACCTGCACTGTCACTCATTCGCGTTTTAGTGCTTCGCCGATCACCACTTTATTTCCCCTTTTCGTTAAAAAGTGAAAAAAGATGCCGAAACGTACTCACAAAAACGACGACAGTGATTATTTGAGACGGAAGATCCGAAAACTTAAAAAGAAAATCAATAAACGCAACAAACGGTCGCGTGTTCGAATTTCTTCCGAAAGCAGTAGTTCGCCGGCGAATATGTCGCCTGAGCTATCGGATCATGAAGGTAAGCTGAAGTGTTTTTATCATCAATATTAAAAACAAAAGAAAGATATTGTGAATAGTTTTTAGGACTATATCCGTATCAAAAATTGGCATGACGTCATGCACCAAATAATGTTGTGTACATCTCAAGGGGGTGTTACCTTCATATAATTTTGGATTCCCAATTTGTTGGGAAAAATGACATACCCACATAATATGTGATTGTATACATTTGAAAGGAATGTTATCTTCACATTATTTAATGACCTACTTACAAATAACTACAATTTGGGTAGGTGCATATACTTAAGGGTGTATTATTTTAATTCAACTATTCCCATTTTACAAAACTATAATACATACTCGACCACTAAGCATACTAACCAGAGTGATGGTGTTGTTGTTTATGTTAAGTCAAACCTTCTCGTGACCTATGAAGAGCCAGACTTATTGCAGTCTGGCTCAGCCATGATTATAAAACTTAATACCGATGTTGCTATAGTTTGTATCTATCGCTCACCCTCAAATGACAACATTAGTAAGTTTCTCTTAGCCCTTAATGCTATACTTCCATCACTAAGCAATTTTAAATCAGTTGTCATTACAGGTGATTTCAACCTAGATATAAAGCCTTCCGCGCTTGATGCACGCTCACATGAATATATAAATTGCATGGCCTTCCACGGCTATCTACCTACCCATTCACTACCAACTAGAGGTAATAATTGCCTGGACCACGTATTCCTGAAAACACAACTATCAGCCATCACATTTGTTTATGATACTACAGTTACTGACCATAGCTCATTATTGTTATGCCTGGACACCAAGCGAGGTGCTGTCAACAGTGCATCAACTATCAATAAAATTGATTACGAGGGCCTTGATAAAACAATTGCAAGTATAGACTTTGCCCCTCTTCTCTCATTATCAGATGCCAATACCGCTACAGACAAACTTATTGAAACACTGACACTGGCTATATCGAAGAACACTGTAGTTAAAAAAGTAACAGCAAAAAAGAAAATCTTAAAGCCTTGGATCACTCCAGGCTTACTGCGGTGTTTAAGACATAGAGACGCGTTGCACAGAAAACTGAGACAATCTCCTGAAAATGATACTTTAAATGTTACCTACAAGAGATACAGAAACTTTTGTTCAAGAGTTATTAAAAAAGCTAAGCGAGCATTTGATACCGACGAACTGAATAAAGCAAGTCAAAATCCAAAAAAACTTTGGGACGCATTAAAGCGAGTAACGAATACTGTTAAACCAAATAATGCATCGACGCAACTATTAACTTGCTCATCCTCTCCCACTGAGTCCTGCAATTACGTAAATTCCTTCTTCGTAAATATAGGCAAAAAACTTGCGGATGATATTATAAAAACGCAAGAGTCACAGTCCCAACAAACTCCATTAAAACACGTAGTACACACATTTTCTTCGAAATCATCATTTGTGCTTGATGACACTGACTCCGATGAAATCATGACTGCGATAATGTCACTACGATCTAATGCCTCAACTGGTTGGGATGGTATCTCAGCTCTATTCTTAAAGAGATATTCTAGTACTCTGTCACCCATTCTATGCCACATATTTAATCTCTGCTTCAAAACGGCAATCTTTCCGACTGCTTTCAAAAAGGCTGTAGTTTATCCGATTTTCAAGGGGGGTGATGGGAATTTACCAAACAACTACCGCCCTATTGCAGTTTTGAGTGCTTTATCCAAAGTCTTAGAACGCTTAATTAATAAAAGGCTTATATATTACCTGGAACATTATAATTTACTCTCAACACAGCAATATGGCTTTCGCAGGAATAAATCAACAAATAACGCTGTCGTTGACTTGTTAAACTTTGTGGTAGAACATCTTAACAAGAAGAATAAAGTACTAACAATCTTCTTAGATCTCGCGAAAGCGTTTGATACCGTCCCGGTTTCCGCACTCTTGTTTAAACTGGAGGGCATGGGGGTTAGGGGTTTACAGCTGGAGCTCTTCAGAAGTTACCTCTCAAATCGTAGGCAGATCGTTAAGATTGAAAATAACAAGAGCGAAGAATTTCCTATCTATTATGGTGTACCACAGGGCAGCATATTAGGTCCAATACTTTTCTTAGTCTTCATCAATGATTTGTGCAACCTTAATATGGGTAATGCCAAAATCATTTCATTTGCGGATGACACCGCTATAACATTTTTTGGCAGTTCATGGTCAGATCTGGAGCATAATGCCCAGCTTGGGCTTAACACAGCATTAGAATGGCTTAACGCCAATACGCTTACTCTAAATGCCTCCAAAACGAACTTCATGACATATTCCATTTCTTCAACCTCTCAGCCAAAAACACCTATATTACTGAAAGCTCATTCATGTCGCCAACCAACACTGGTTTCTTGTCAATGCCCATTATTGAAGTCTACGGAGCAAATTAAATACTTGGGTATAATCCTGGACAAGAACCTGAACTTTAAATCTCACATAAATCTCCTGACTGGCAGAGTGCGCAAGCTTATTTACATATTTAAAATTCTTCGAAATATAATAAATCCAACTATTATACGTAATGTTTATTTTGCTTTATGTTTGTCAATTATTACATATTGTATCTCATGTTGGGGTGGTGCTGCTAAAACCACCTTAAAACCATTAGAAATTGCACATAGGGCTGTACTGAAAGTAGCTACATCTCGTCCAATTTTGTTCCCGACCGATCAATTATATAAGGATTGTCAAGTTCTCAACATTCGACAAAACTTTATTTTAAAAACAGTCGCTCTACAGCACCACAATATCCCATACAGAGAAATCACTAAAAGACGAAAAGATATTGTCTGCATGATGCCGCAAGTGCACTCCTTATTTGCAAAGAGATTCTTTTATTACTTAGGTCCGTATCTTTATAATAAAATAAGCAAGAAGATGCATATTTACGGTTTATCACACCATAATTGTAAAAAAACTGTCCGGCAATACCTTCAAAATCTGTCATACGATGCAACCGAAGAAATACTCACTATTTGATGAGCATTTCTTCGGTTGCATATACACTCACATACACACATACTTACGCCACGCAGTTACACACACATACCACACATTCACTGACACACCACACCCACATTTTATATTACTAAGTAGAATTGTATAGAATATAAAACTAGTATTTACTCATTAATATTAACGCCGCCGTTAAAATTGTAGCATTAGCGCATATACTATGTAATGTAAAATTATCACTGTTCCATTAAACATAGGGGACCGGGACTGTTTCTCCTTAACACAGGTTATTCTGTAACCTAGCTAGGAGAACAGTGCTTCACCCACTCGATTGTAGACTACCTAACATATTCTGTAATAACTATTACCATGTATACCTACTACAATCTGTATGTTGAGTAAATAAATTTATTATTATTATCTCCTTTATTTACTTAGCATCTTACTTCATACATTTTTAAATATTTCTTAAAAAACATATAAAAACATTTAAAAATATAAAAAATAGGGATCCACCGGTGTCGGGAGCAGGGTCCAAGTCACCGGTGGTTAGGGTTGCAGAGACAGGAACCTCCTCACAATGCGAGCCGTATCGAGGAGTACTGCCTTCTGAATCAGGCCCTTGATCCAACCGCCTAAAGAAAGCTTCGACAGATGTTCGTCGAGGCTCTTGGCTATCAAGCCATTGGCCGTCACGACAATCGGCACAATGATAACCGAGTTCATATTCCACATGTCGCGAACCTCGTGTGCCAAGTCGAGATATTTTATTTGTTTCTCTTTCTCAGCTTTCACGAGGTTCTCGTCATGCGGAATGGTAACATCGATTATCATTACGCGGCGCGCTGATCGGTCTATCACCACTATGTCAGGCTTATTGGCGACAATAGTCCTGTCAGTAATGATAGACTGATCCCAGTACAACGTAACATGGTCTTTCACGAGAACTGGGTCGGGCACATACTTGTAGTACGGTACCTCTGATTCCACAAGATTAAATTTCAAGGCAAGTTGCTGGTGAATAATCCTGGCTACTTGATTGTGCCTGTGCAAATACTCGCCGTTAGCCAGACGAGAACAACCAGAAATAATATGTCTGATGGACTCACCCGGAAGGTGGCATGCCCGACACACGTCAACCGTCCCGTCCCTCATAATATATTTCCGGTAGTTGTTCGTCAGCATAACTTCGTCCATAATCGCACAGACAAAACCTTCAGTTTCCCCAAAGAGGTCGCCAAAACGTAGCCAGGACACGGACGCTAGAAAATCTACATCGGGCCCATGAAGAGCCCGGTAGAAGCGCCCGTGAAGCTCCTTGCCCTGCCATTCTTTCTTGCGGTCATCAGTAGTAAGTACCACAGGTTTGCGCCAGTTCTCTTTAGCCATGGACAACGGGGTGAGTCCCATGTCCACTGTGACCACATCCTGATGCATACCCACCTCGACTTTTAAAAAATATTCTCTGAGGCTGCACACCTCGCGGTTGTGGAGGGTCTTCGCATTTAAAAAGCCTCGACCCCCGCATTTCCGCGGGATGTACAGTCTCATCATCGATGACCGTGGGTGATGCATCCGGTTTTCGGTCAGCAGTGTACGAACTCTTCTATCCAGGGCGTCAAGTTCAGTCTGAGTCCATTTGAGTATGCCGAAAGAGTACATTAAAACCGGCATGACCCAACCGTTGAAGGCGCGCACCTTGTTCCCACCTGAAAGAAGGCTATTTAATACCTTCTTTAGGCGACCGAAGAAGCGCTCCCTCAACGATTGCTTCATGTCAGTTACGTTAATGCCTAACGCTTCCGACATACCCAAATACTTATAGCTCTCGGATGAGGAAAGGGATCTTAGGTGTATGGAATCCGAGAGCTGAAGTCCCTCGGATTCCATAATCTCCCCTCGCTTTACATACATGACTGCACATTTGTCCACACCGAATTCCATCCTGATGGCGTTACTAAATGTTTCAGTTACTTTTAGTAGCTCCATCAGTTGCAATTTGTTGGGGGCAAAGAGTTTCAGATCATCCATGTAAAGCAGGTGAGATATGACCTGACCATCTTTCCTCAACCGGTAGCCTAACCCTGAATTCTCCAGCAATGTGCTTAGAGGATTCAGGGCTAAACAGAACCAAAGTGGACTCAGGCTGTCGCCCTGGAATATTCCCCGTTTAATCCATACAGGTTCATCGTTCCCCTGGATCTGTCGACATCCTGGATATCGAAGGACCGTCCTCCATTGCCCCATACATGACTCAAGGAAGGCGCGTAGAGTTGCATCGATCTTGTACAACTCCAGCACCCTCATGAGCCATGAATGTGGCACCGAGTCGTAGGCCTTCTTGTAATCTATCCAGCATGTTGACAGATCCTTGCGGGATCGACGGACCTGTTGGCTAATGGCCATGTCGATGAGGAGTAGCTCCTTAGTACCGCGGGACCCATTCCTACATCCATTTTGAGAGGCAGACATAATAGAGTTATTGTCAATGTGTGTATTAATTTTCGTTCTCAAAATGGATGTAAGAAGTTTATAGACCGTCGACAAACACGTGATCGGTCTGTAGTTCTTGGGTTCCGCGGGACTACCTGACTTATGGAGCAGGTGGGTAACGCCTGTTGTTAGAAACTGTGGTAGGGACCCAGACTCTAAGGATGACTGGAATTGGGATGCCAGGCAAGTGTGTGAACTACTAAGCCACTTGAGCCAGAAATTGTGCAGTCCATCCGGTCCTGGTGACTTCCAGTTCGGTAACGGACGAACTGCTCTGGCTATATCTAAGGGTGTTATTAGAATTGGTGCCATTTCTGAAATAGGTTCACACACTCGCTCGACATCGCGCATCCAATCAGCCTCAGAATGACAGACGGGCACTGACCAGATGCTGCGCCAGAAGGAACTCGTGACGGCATCACCCGGGCGGCACACGTCTGTCATATTTTGCTCAGGTCGCTCCCAAGCTCTGTATACCCACCTTTCATCGCTCTGGAACATGCGATTCTGCGAATACCGATCAACCCGCCGCTTATACCGCCGAATACGGCTAGCCCATGCATAAACTTTCTGCTTCAGGAAGTCGATGCGCTCTGTGACACGGGACATATATTCTTGAGGACAGATTTCAGTCCCCGAGAATGCCCGCCTCACAAAACGCATCACACGTGGTCGTGTATTGCCCTCCCTGAAGCAGTGTAGTTTGCCGATGAGTACCCTGGCCCCGTCGATACGGCGCTCAATCCTGCGTTGCCAGGCTGGTACGGCTGGTTTTGGTCGAGTAGCTAAGTCACAATTCGGGAACTTGACATTAGCTAAACGACATGCCGCAACAGCCCCGCAGAACAGGATCGAGTGTGTATCAACGAGGTCCTCGCTACTCTCGAATACATTCTTGAGTTGCGAGTCCAGGGCACACACCAACGCCCTATTTTTCTTATGCATGGGTAACCGTGGTAATCGGGGCCTAAGTTCAGCAGCAGTTGATCGATACTCATGAAGTGCATCCTCCAGTGCGCTCCTCAATCGGTCGTTGCACTGGCTACTTACCGTGGCAACCCTATCATCTTCCTCTACAACAGCAGGGTTGGACCGCGGTGGGTTTGCAGCAATAGCTGAGGCTTGTACCGCGGTTTGTGCCGGAGTTAAGATGATACGGTTGCTCAGTACCTCTGAGCGCAGCCTATCAAGCGCGTCGTCGTTCAACAGGTGATTGCGTTGGATGACCCGCACTTGATCCGACAGTCGTTGAGCTGAGGCGTTGACAGTTGGTTCAAGATCCTGAAACAGAGACAGCATCCTAACACGGTACGCAGTGAGGTTAGTCCCCCCCTCTGTAGACCCGTAGTATGCGCGCATGACGTTCTCGTTCATTAGTTGAGTCCATTTCATGCGCTGCACACAACCACCGGTAGCGGGGACCCGGCTCGGGGCCTGTTGGCCCCTAAGTCCCAAGCTCTTCGGTGGCCGGCCTCTCCCCGCACGACGTACAGGTGTTGGCGACGTCGGCGGGGAGAGGCATTATTATTATTATTACCCTCATATAATTTCAATTTCCCAATTTATTGGGTTAAATTATATACCCACATTATGAGTGATTGTGTACATTTGAAAGGAATGTTACCTTCACATTATTTTAATGACCTACTTACATATACAGACAATTTGAGTAAGACATACCTAGTGTTGTGGATAGTTTTAAAGGACTATCGCCGCGCTATTTTCTTTCTGATACCTACATATGGTAATCAATTAATTCCAGATGATATGGAAGTTCATCCTGAGGTCGAATCCGTGAAGATTATTAATACGGAAGAACCCCAACCGGGTACGTCCGCCTCGACTACAGACGTCCCTGCTACAGATGCGGTACAGTCAGTGCAGTCAGTACCTCCCGCTGAAGCAGCGCTCGACCCCCCTGAATTGGATGAAGACATTTTGAATCTCTTGGGTGAAACACCTTCCAAAAATAAAAAATATGGGCCGGATATTAGAGGTGAGTTATCTGTTCGCTGGGAACACATCGCGACGACTGGTCTGACGAAGGATGCCAGAAAGGAGCTGCTAGAAAGACATCTTGTTCCAAATAACTGCAAGAAGATTGACGCGCCGAAGTTAAATCCTGAAATAAAGGCCACTTTATCGGATGTGCTTGTCAAGAAAGACAAAGCACTGGAGAACAAACAGGTGCAGGTCGCAGCAAGTATATCTTGTATTAGTGAAGCTCTCAATATATTGTTCTCCTCAGATCAAAAAGATCAGACAGTTATAAAATTGTTGATCGAAGCGGGTCGACTGATGTGTGACTCACAACACAATGAGTCTATGACAAGACGCAGTTTTATATGTTCTACAATAAAGAAGGACATTAAAGATCAATTATTTAATACAGAAATCGATAATTTCTTGTTTGGAGAACAGCTGACTGATACTCTCAAAGCTGCAAAAGCGATATCGAAATCAGGCTCTGAAATTAAAATAAACACCCAAGTCAGAAGACCTGTACTAGCCCAGAGACCGAGACAGGCCACCGCTCAGGCTTTAAACCAGAGGCCTCCGTTCCCGCCAGCCCGGCAGGCAGGAGCAACGAGGAGGACCGAGCCGGCGCCGCGCCCGCGACACCCGCACCCACCGATACAGCAGCCGCGCTCGCAGCAGCGCCCAGCCCTCCGGCGCTAGACTTGGTATGTTCCTCAGGACGATTATCATATTTTTATGATCAATGGCAATTAATAACCAATGATCCTGTTATATTATCATGGATAAGAGGTTACGAGATACCGTTTACTAAACCAGTTTATCAGTCACACGAACCTCATCTGCCTATTTTATCTTCATCAGAATCAGTTCAATACAGGGTGGCCATCACTGATCTTATAAACAGTGGAGCTATCTCACTTTGTGAACCATGTGAAGGACAGTTTCTTTCTAGCTATTTCCTGGTTAAAAAACCTAATGGTAAAAACAGATTTATATTAAATTTAAAGTCTTTAAATAAGCACATAATAACAGAACATTTTAAAATTGAAGATCTGAGAACAACTTTAAAACTAGTATCAAAAAACAGTTTCATGGCCACCCTTGATTTGAAGAATGCGTATTTTCTCGTATCCATAAGCCCAACCTGCAGGAAGTACTTACGATTTAAGTATGATGGTAAAATTTACCAATTTAATGTTTTACCGTTTGGCCTAAACACAGCCCCATTTGTTTTTACAAAATTATTAAAACCGGTAATTTGTTTGCTGAGGTCATTAGGTTATTTGTCATCAATTTATTTAGATGACATTTGTATTATTTCTAATAATTATCAAGATTGTCTAGACAATATTTTAAAAACAAAAAGTATTTTGAAGTCCTTAGGATTTATAATCAATTATGATAAGAGCTGTATGATTCCGAGTAATGTGTGTAAATACCTTGGTTTCGAAATAGATACGAAACAATTCCATGTTAGCCTACCTAAAGAAAAACGAAATTTAATTAAAAAAGAATTACAATAATTTCAACTCAAACCTCGTTGTAAAATAAGACATTTTGCACGCTTGGTAGGCCTACTCACTTCATCTTGCCCCGCGATTCAGTATGGGTGGCTTTATACAAAGCAAATGGAAAGATGTAAATACCTTGCCTTGCGTCAAACAAGCAATTATGATAACCACATGTTGTTACCGCAGTATTTACAAGATGATTTTACCTGGTGGTTAAAATCAATTGATGTCGCAGTCAATCCCATTAGACAAGACTGCTACTCGCTAGAAATATTTTCAGATGCTAGCAAAAAAGGGTGGGGGGCAGCATGCGGTGAGGAGACCGCCAGTGGCCAGTGGAGTAATTTGGAATGTGTCAAGCAAATTAACTATCTAGAACTCCTGGCAGCTTTCTTGGGTTTACAAACATTCGCAAAGGGATTAAGTAATTGTCAAGTTTTACTACGTATTGACAACACAACTGCTATTTCATACATCAACCGTATGGGTGGAGTAAGATTTCCACATCTAACTGAAATTACAAAGTCCTTGTGGCAATGGTGCGAAGCTCGTGGTATATTTATATTCGCTTCATACATAAGTTCAGCAGATAATGAAATAGCAGATGCTGAGTCTAGAAAATCTCACCCAGATAGCGAATGGGAGATCAAAGATCATGCTTTTGAAAAGATTGTACAGGCCTTCGGTCGACCTAAAATAGATCTTTTTGCATCAAGAATTAACAATAAATGTGTTAAGTACATCTCGCGGAATAGAGACCCTGGAGCATTCGCTGTGAACGCTTTTACATTAAACTGGAATAATCTTGTTTTCTACGCATTCCCTCCCTTTGCAGTAATACTAAAAGTCTTACGCAAAATAATAATTGATCAGGCCGAGGGTATTGTTGTGGTTCCATTTTGGCCCACGCAACCCTGGTTTCCACTTTATCAAAAACTTCTTTGTTCTGAATTAATTCAGTTTACGCCCTCTGATAATGTGTTGTTGTCTATTTCCAACAGTCTACCCAAGCTCACATTGATTGCAGGGAAGTTATCAGGACGGCACTTCGAAACAGAAGAATCCCATCGTCAGCTTTAGATATTATGATAGCTTCTTTGTCTGAGAAATCCATGAAACAATATGACGTTGCAATTCGGCGTTGGGTAAGCTTTTGTAAAACTCACAGTATCGAAATACATGAGGCGTCAATTCCAATGGTAATTTATTTTCTCACTGAATTATTTAATTCTGGTTTACAATACGGATCTTTAAACAGTCATCGCTCCGCTCTGTCTTTGATCTTAGGATCGAGAGTAGGGTCTGATGACCGCGTTATTAGACTTTTCAAAGGTTTTTACAGACTTCGTCCTCCAACCCCCAAATATAATATCACTTGGGACACCTCAATAGTTTTAAATTTTTTATCAAAATGGCACCCAAATAGTAGTTTAAGTTTAGAACAATTAACCAAAAAGACCGTAACATTGCTAATGCTTATAACTGCACACAGAGTACAGACAATTAGCAAAATAACACTACAAAATATGACTATCAATGATCAGCTTATATTAATCAATATAACCGATTTCATAAAAACGTCTCGTCCGGGTTCAGCTCAACCTTGTCTGAATATTCCATTTTATAAAGACCGGCCGGAAATATGTCCGGCTGAAGCTTTGGTAGCTTATAGATAGGACAAAGTCTTTAAGAAACAATGCCAATAGCTTATTCCTTACTATTAAAAAACCACACAAACCAGTGTCCATAAATACCATCAGCCGATGGATAAAAACATGTTATCAATTAGCGGAATTGACACCTCTATATTTTCTGCTCACTCCACCAGACACGCAGCTACTTCAGCCGCTCATAGAGCTGGCGTCAATATTGACACGATACGAAAGACAGCTGGGTGGAGTGGCAGCTCCAATGTCTTTGCTAGATATTACCATAGAGATATTCAATGTGAACAACTTGATCAATTTGCTTTGTCAATCCTAAATTCCGATTGATGTGTTATGTAAAAATGTTACTAAAATTTTGTTTGTTACCCTAAATCAATGAGAAGATATACATTTTAATTTTAATGATAATTTTAGTTTTGTTGGATCATTATACTTTAATGTTTAAACATAAGTGTTTTAATATTTCAACATCTTTCAAAATCTACAATGTTATCTAATCTCGAAGGACGAAGCAACGAAGTATAATTGGAGATTAAACGAACTTACCTGAAGTGAAGTTCTATCCAAATTATACGAGTTGCTTCGTCCGAAGAGATTAGCGGGACTCCCAGCCCTTTAACTCCCAATGTCTGAAGTGAAATATTAAAAAGGGTTCCAGGCTTTCAACTAAATGAGTGACAGTGCAGGTATAACGAATAGGAAGACAAAGTACCCACACAAAAAAAAAAAAAAAAGAAGAGAAACAACAACTTAGTGGATGAAAGGCGATTTATTAGACGTATTACTACAATGTTATCTAATCTCTTCGGATGAAGCAACTCGTATAATTTGGATAGAACTTCACTTCAGGTAAGTTCGTTTAATCTCCAATTATCAACAATTGCTGTAGAAAAACAGCTGTTGGTAGAATATAAGCGTTCACCAACATTTTATGCTGATGTAATAAAATCCATTTTACAGAAAGATAGAGTTTTTGAGTTAGAATACAGAAAGTAATGAAAGTTATTTTATTATTCATTGTGTTACAATAAAAGCATGCACCAAAATCATTTATTCAAACAAATTGACAACAAACGGCTTTTGTCAAAGCTACTGGAGGTATGTCATTGCTGATATGTTTCAGTAAATCTATCTAGTAATACCATGCCTACTGTGTGCTTTGTTGTCTGCCATCTGTTCGTGGTAAAGAAGCGAAGAATGAAGAGTTGTGGCTGTTACATTGTGAGTAATTGCAAACATTTACTGTATAGTTAGAAACCAGTTTTTTATTTGTGCGCCATCTGTAGGAAAGCGATGGAAATAATTACGAATCGAAGTTAAGTTGTTACATTGAAAATAGATGGCTCTTATAATAATATCGTTTACTTGATACAGGCAACTTAATTCGTTGTAGTTTTGTGACGAGATGTAAATATGAAAAGTAACTCACCATTAATTGTATTTTAATATGTAAGCAAATTTAATAGGAACCAATGTCCAGAACGCAGAATAAAGAGCGAAACTTTTTTTTTCTTTTTTTTTTCTTTTTACCCCTATATATGGTCAGTTGTATATTTGGGCTTTCTATGGATTTCAAGGCAATACCGCCACTGATATGTGAGTGCCCATTTCGGCGACTACACCTTTTGACATAACCACGATCAAATCTGCAGTCTGTATGGTTGATAGTCGATGCGCTATTATGAGACTTGTACGGCCTTCGCTCGCTCTGTCCAGAGCTTCTTGGACTATCTGTAAAAAAATACATGAATGATGATCATGCGAATTTTAAATTAAGAACTTGAGGCACTAGGATGAGCACACGGTGTATACCTAGAATAGAATCGCATTACTTGAGACAGCAAACGACACGTGAATATACAAATTATGTTAGTTTAAACGAGGGACTTATTCAAACCCGCAATAGTACATGCTTACATGATACTAATAAACATATGAACAAAAAAAAAAAACCCTTATAAATAACAGATAGATCCATACCAAAAACTTCGCCTAGGTCTCGAAACGTGTGCGCCATGCGCTTATCGCAGAACATGTGTGCGGGTCAATGCCTTTTCTAGGTATAATCCATTATTTCCCTTCATACTTTAAATCTGGCTTTGGACAGGCAAATATCTAGGTACTGACCGAATGTTCGCAGTCGTTGATTGACACCTTGCATAATAATTATCGGTTCCTCGCACACTATATCACTAGATAACACTTAAGCACGAACCAGAATCCCAATATTCTTCACTGGAATGATGATAAGACCTATTTTCTGGTTATTCAAGAACATGTTTACAGGACACTCTTAATAACGCGAAGTAAGCGGGGTTGTTTGTTTTGCGATACGCGGAAACGCAATATTAGACATGCGGAAGTGGCGGCGCTCGCGCATACACTGAGGTCAGCGCGGGGTGGCGCGGGGGTGTGCCCTGTTGGTGCATCGGGGACAACAAAGGAAAGGGGCGGAGTTTGCGCACGGAGCTCAGGACCGGCACGTGTTTTGCCGCGTGACACCTACTCGCGCGCTCAGTGTCCATGAGTAATGTATTTAATTAGACAATTATGTCAAAAATTAAGGTTATAGGTTTTTTACATATTTGGGTTGAGAATCGAATTCTGAATACCTTCTCTCAATATGTCCCTCGTTTAACCTAACACGCTGTATAGAGGGTGAAAAAAATCTGACGGATTTATATAAAGACTACCAAACAGAATGTCAATACCATTACCATTAATAATGGTGAAGAAGCTGCTAAAATTCACATTTATAGACAATTTTTTAATGATCATTATAATATTAGTTTCTTTAAACCTAAAAAAGATCAATGTGAATTATGCACATCTTATAAAATGACGTAGACCATGATACAGAACTACAAGCAAAGTATGAACAACACCAGATTGAAAAAGAACTGAGTCGCAAAGAAAAGTTGCACATTATTGCTTAATATGATCTGCAAGCTGTGCTTCCCCTTCCGAAGGGTGAGGTATCGACTTTGTACTATAAGTGTAAACTTTATGTTTTTAATTTTACCTTAAGTGAATTAGCCAGATTATTGTGATTGTTTTGTATGGAGTGAAGTGGATGCGTTGAGGGGAGCCAATGAAATCGGAACATGCGTATTCACATATTTAACAAAACGAGTATCTGAAATTAATAATGATGAGTTACAAGTCACATTTTACTCGGACAATTGTTGCGGTCAGCAAAATAATCAATTTATGTTTGCGATGTATATGTATTATTAGCTTATAAAATTAATAAATTTTTTATTTATTTTCTCTCACAATGGTTTTGTAGCACATAACAGTTTAGAACTATACAATTTCACATTGTGAGAGCTGGTGCCTGAAGTAGGTTTTAGAAAAAAAAAACCTGTATTACAGGTCACCAGGCCCCACTTAGTGGCATCATAAATAAAACGGCAGAAAGCATGTTTTTCTACTAAACAATTATAAACAAAAATAAATAATTGAAAGGGAAAAAAAAAAGAAATAAAAGAAAATAACAAAACAAAACTAATCCTAGGATGTGTGTGAAGTGTGAATGTGAAGGTGGATGGTGGTGCGTGTGTATGTGAATGGTGTTGAAAGTGTTGGTAGTTATTTGAGATCAAGTATTATGAAATCGGGTGGAGCAACTTTTCTGTGTCATCATAGGAAAGAGTTTTCAAAAATTCAGTTACTTTTTTCTTACATATTGGTTTGTGTAATGAATATATATGTTGGCTTTTGTTGATGATATTATATAGATAATCCCCTAGGTAGCAGAAAAATTTGTGGGACTGACGTAGACGGTAGAACTGTGTATTGCATACAGTACCCTTTCTTCGCTTATCTTTCAGTAGATCTAAATCATAAATTAGCTGCGAGTGCTTCTTAAGGACTGTATGCAGAACGAAAGTTTGTCTTATAGACAGTACATCCCACTTCTTATATAAGTCGACTGTTGGAAATCGGAAGGGAAGACCCGCAGCAACCTTAAGAATGGCCCGTTGAGCTCTTTCCGCCTCCATCAAGTGCGTTTTAGCAGCACCTCCCCAGGAGATGACACAGTAGTCAATAAGCGACTGACACAAGGCATAGTAGACCATCTTGATGGTACGACGGTCGGCTACATGTCTAAGACTCTTAAATATGTAAATGAGTTTGCGCAACCTCGTTACCAGTACGTCTATATGTGGTTTGAAGCAGAGGAATTGGTCTAAAATAACTCCAAGGTATTTAATGTTATCTGTCCTTTGAAGGGAGGGACAAACGCAAGGCTGTTGGGTTGACCAACACGTGTGAGCCGTGATTGACAATGAGCGTGGAGGTAGAACGTTTGACCGATGTGCAAATGCCACGTATTTGGTTTTTGTGACATTGAGAGTCAGCAAATTATTCCGCAACCATGCAACAACCCCGTCAAGCCCCTCCTGAGCCACACCAAAGACCCCATCCCAGCTATCACCACTAAAGAAGAGAGCAGTGTCATCAGCGAATGTAAAAATTTGACCATTACCAAGGTGAAGCTGGCACAGCTCGTTGGTGTAGATCAAGAAGAGGGTCGGTCCGAGTATACTGCCCTGAGGCACTCCAAAGGTAACTGGCTCATCGTTACTCACCATACCATCAATTCTAACTTGCTGTTTCCGGTTAGATAGGTAGTCCAATTTTAGTGGAAGACCCCATGGAAGAAGAAATTGAGTGAGTTGAAGAAATTACACATAAACATTACAAATAATAATAATTAGTGAAATTTTTGTCAATATACCCAACCGCACATCGAATACAGAGTCCTTGACGCGAACGCGTAAGCGACGCCGATTGCCGTGAACTTAAGACCTTTTGGTCGCGAACTCCGAGTCAATCACTCTGCGTGGGCATTTGTTAGTGTGCGCTTTCAACAAGCTAAATATTTACTTTTGGTGGTGGGCCTTTGTTCGTGTCCACTTTTTTGGGACTCATTCTAATTTATTGTTTGGACCTAAGGATGACTGCATTACCTCTGAAATGGGGCTGCTGTGCTCTTGAACGCATTGATAAAAGCTTTATTCGATGTAAAGAATGTGAGAATGGCTTTCATATTGAGTGCCTTAGCTTAGAATCAACATGTGACCTGACATCGTGGTCCTGTTCTCAATGCACTATAAAACCATCTGAAGCGATAAACATAGACATCACACCTGCACGTTTTAACTCCAACGTAACTACACGCACAAACAAGAGGCAAGCATTGCAATCCCCACCAAATCCGGCAACTATCCCTGTCACGGAAGAGGGTGTTCGTGCCATTGTTGAGAATGTGATGGAATCGAAGATGAATTCTCTTTTAGAAAAAAAGCATGAGCAATCTGCTGAACAAGGAGTTGTCCGATATACGTGAAGAAGTTGCTGGCCTTAGAGGCTCCGTAGAATTCCTCAGCAATCAATATGACGACATGTTGAAGGAAAGAAAGCAGGGTGATGAAAAAATAAAAGAACTACTGGATAAAAACGAGAACTTGACATCCACAATTAAAGACATGTCAACCCGTTTAAACACCTTGGAACAACACGCTCGTGCAAGTAATGTTGAAATCCAATGTGTCCCCCAGAAGAAAACTGAAAATCTTCTCAATATTGTTACTCAGCTGGGGAAAACTATAGGTTGCGACATTAAAGAGGAAAGCATCAGTAATTGTACACGTGTGATGAAGCTCAATACCAACACAAGTCGTCCTAAATCAATTGTTGTACAATTTGCCGCTCCTAGATTACGGGACACTTTTCTAGCAGCTTCTATAAATTTCAACAAAGGAAAACCATCCAGTGAAAAGCTAAACACCTCTCATCTCGAGCTTGATGGTGTGAAATCTGCGATCTTCGTGACGGAACATCTGAGCCCGGCTAACAAGGCACTACACACGGCTACACGTCTCAAAGCTAAAGAAAAAGGGTATCGTTACGTCTGGATCAGGGGAGGACGTATTTATGTTAAAAAGTCAGATGATTCCGATACCAAGATTATGAAAGACATTGATTCACTACACTCAATTGTTTAATGTCCAATTTTCAACCATAAGCTGTTATTGAGGCTATTCTCAGTTAAATTCGCTACCTTTAAGATATATTACCAAAACACCCGTGGATTGCGATCTAAAACTCAAGAATTTTATTGTAATTTAGTATGTTCAAATTTTGACGCATTAGTATTAACAGAAACCTGGCTCAATAATTGTATTCATAGCAGCGAACTTTTTGATAAAAGGTACATAGTTTTTAGACGTGACCGAGAAACTTCGCGTTTTCATGCTAAAAAAGATGGAGGAGGTGTCTTGGTAGCCATATCGAGAAAGTACGCTGCTAACAGACAATGTGCTTGGGAAAGTGGGTGCGAAGACTTATGGGTCACTGTGAGTGTTGCAACAGGCTTCAAAATAGCTATCTGTGCTCTTTACTTGCCTCCACCTGTGCATTATTCTGTTTTGGAGCACTTCTTGGATAGCTATAACGCTGTAGCAGAAAGAAATGATTATCGAACTATTCTTATCGGTGACTTCAATATGAGCAATATAGATTGGAATCAAAACATTAGCTGCGGCGGTACTCACACCTACCCCACTTTCTCAAGTATTAATTCCAAACTAAATCAGGCCCTTCTAGACTTCCTCCACATAAATAACCTCAAGCAATATAACAATGTATGTAATGTTAAAAATAAAATCCTGGACTTGGTTCTTGCAGACCTTCTCGAATGTGAGGTGACTGAAGCCCTAAATAGTCTAAAAAGATCGATCCATATCACCCTCCTCTTGAAATCTCTCTGCGTCTTAAAGTAAATCATTGTTTAAAACCAGAACCTATTTATTTATTTATTTATTCATAAACAATTTACATTGTGTTTGAAATACTTAACAAAGATAACAAACAAAATAGACAAAAAGAAAAATATTATGCAAGCAACACAATTAAAAAGAACAACATAAATATTATCTCACATCAAATCGAAAATGATGTTATGATCAAGGGAAAAAAAATATTATTCAAGCAACACAATTAAAAATTAACAACATAAATATTATCTCACATCAATCCAAATTAAAATCATGATTAAGAAAAAAAAATAATAATAATAAGGTACAGTAAAAATTATTCAATGTCAACCCAAAAATATCAAAAAAATAGTTCAATTAATTAATGTCATGATCAAGAAAAAGAAATAATAACAATAAAGTACAGTAAAATTATTCAATGTCAAAACAAATACATAAAAAATAGTTCAATGTCAGCTTAATGCAAATAATAGTAGATAAGTCACTTTTTTAAATTATAGTTAAAACATACATAAAGACAACATATAGTAAAAAAACACAAACGCAAATATTACATGTCGTCGACTGAATAGAGACACTTATCCAGTAGAAATGCTCGAAGCTTTGTTTTAAATGAAGATGTATAAAATAAGCTTTTTAGTTCTAGTGGTAACTTATTGAATAATTGCACTGCTTGATACTGTGTACTATGCCTCACTATGTTAAAGTGAGGACTTATCTTATTTCTCAAATCTTTCCTACGTGTGCTCTCCCTGACCAGTCTTTCCTCATCCGTCTCATATTCATGAATATACTTTTTTAGATTAGTTAGCAGGACTAGAACGTAGAGACTGGGTACTGTCAGAATGTTTAAATCAGAGAAATGTGGACGACAACTCTCCGTTTGGGAAATACGGACAATAGTACGTATAGCTCTTTTCTGAAGGACAAAAGCCCGTTGGCAGTTATAATTATAGCTATTTCCCCAAAATTGTATACTGTATCTTAATTTAGACTCAATTAGCGCGTGGTATACAATTTTTAAATGTTTAACGTCAATTTCGTCTCTAAGAGTTCTTAACGCGTAACACGCGGATGATATAGATGCATCAATAGCGGCTAGTTCCCTTTTCCAATTGAATGAGTCATCTATGTGTATTCCCAAGAATTTCGTTTCTCTCACGAGTTCAATATTGTCGTCGTTTAGGGTTATTTCCATGGTGTCTTTATTTCGAGCAGTTGTTTTGAATAAAATAACCTTTGTTTTTGTGCTATTTATTTTTAGCTTATTTGCTGTAAACCACGAGTAAACATAACTTATGGCTTCATTAACTTTTTTTTGAAGTTCTTTTGTATCATTTGCCCCAATAATGGCATTTGTGTCATCTGCAAAGACCACAAGTTGTATATCTGGTAGAATTTTGTTTATATAATTTATTAAATCATTAGTAAATAAAATAAATAATATGGGCCCTAATATCGATCCTTGCGGCACACCAGCACATATATCAAAAAAGGATGACGTATAGCTTTGCTTATGTCCATCTTGCATCTCACTGATTTCTACAAACATTTTTCTCTGTTTTAAGTAGGATAACAGAAGTTGGGAGGCTTTGCCTCTCACTCCGTAGTGGTTTAATTTAGCTATAAGTAAGTGGTGATCAACAGTATCAAAAGCTGAGCTCAAATCTAAAAATACACCAGCCACTCTCATTTTATTATTTATTTTATTTATTACATCGTTAACAAGAGTATATATAGCGTCTCCTGTGCCAACACTTTTCTGATATCCAAATTGTCTTCTATGTAAGACTTTGTTTAAATTGAGATGAAGTAAAAGTCGAGATTTGATAATTTTTTCGAAAATCTTTGAAAGCAATGGTAGCAAAGAGATGGGCCTGTAATTTTTGGGATCAGTCTTTGTGCCTTTTTTGTAAATCGGTATTATCTTGGCAATTTTTAGTTGCTCCGGAAATATTCCCTCATGAATGCACTTATTAAAGAAGCAAGATAGCGGTTCGGCAAGTATATTTAAATGATCTTTAATTACAGATATAGGAATTTCGTCATATCCACACGAACGTTTATTTTTCATGTTTTTGACAATATTACAAATTTCATTTGGAGTGGTAGGAGTAAAACAAAGTTCATTGTCAACCCGCTGTGTACTCTGCTGAAGTAAAAAGATCCCTTCCTCATTTGTATTCTTTTCGGTAAGACATTTGTTATCAAAAACTTTTGCTAGGGTGTTAGCTACTTCTTTAGGATCATCAACTATTTTGCCGTCAATTTTTAGTAATAGAGGTTCCGTATGCATAACTTTTGATCGGTTAGTGCATTTGTTCACAATTTGCCAGATTTCTTTGCTTGAGTTTGTTGAATTATTTACTTTTTCCCTAACTGTTATTTTTTTGGCTTTCGTGATAACCCTTCTTTAAATTCTAATGTAGTTTTTCTTGTAATTTAAGACACTTGTTTCAAGATTATTACCATTATTAGCGCATAAGATGCGTTTCATTTTACTGGACACCTTCACACCTTTAGTGACCCACTTTAGTTTAGAACTCTTTATTATGTTAATTTTCTGTTCCTTTTTTTTATAACTACTCTTAAAAACTTCTGAGAACTTCTTTATAAACGTATTAATTCCCATACTGTTCCAGTTGTGTGTCAATATTCCCTGCTTGAAATATATACCGTTATTAGAACTGAAAACTCTTTTATTTACGACAATATGCTGGTTGTAGTTACTTGACTTGCTTGTCAGAGATTCCAGCCAAAATTTACCTAAAAAGCCTCCATGACCATCAGCCAAACCATTATGGTCTATATCACATTCCTTTACATAATATTCAGGCAGATTTGTTATGATATTGTCGATGCACGAATATGAGTTATTTCTGATAAAAGTTGCAGCGTTCACAAGATACCTAAAATTGTAACATTTCAATAAGCTCACAAATTCAGTGCGTTTTTTATTATCTAAAAGTAAATCTATATTAAAGTCTCCGCATATAATGCATTTTCTATTGAATAAATGTTCCAACAATTTTTCCATGCGTGTCATAAAAATATCAAAATTATTGTCATAAGGACTACGATAACAACAGCATATGTAAACACCAGTTTCAATATCTTTAATACAACATATTTCAAAACTATCCATCTTATAAAGTTTGTTAATGACATCTATATTCACTACTTTTCTATCCACGTGTCCCAGGATCAAACTACCCCCTCTAGTCTTTTTGCGTCTGGTATTGTATGTAATCAGGTTATAGTTATCTAAAGAAAAATAATTGATGGACTTGTCGTTTAAAAAATGTTCACTAATGCATATGTAGTCTACTCTAAACTTAAGAGATTGTATATAAACATCTAGTTCATTCTTCTTATTGCTAATACCACACAAATTCTGGTGAAATATGTTGACATTTTGTAATCCAGGTGTGGCTGTTTCATTGTGATTATAGTTACTACTTCCAGGTTTATGTAAACAAGTGTCCCCCATTTTAATGCCCGCGAAAAAAATCATCAGCTTGTTGCACTACATTGGCACAAGTTTGAGTATTCGAAGGTTCTGACATTATATTTGGTAAAGATTTAGGGACTGATTGGAAGTAATATGGTATAGTGCCCTTAAGGGGAACAATTTTATTAGCACTGCTAGTAAGGTTACATTTTTCGGTCTTCCAAGAAATAATGTTTTTGCGCACTCTATTGTTGCAGTATTTCACATAATTATTTCGATACTGAATCCGTAGAATCTGTCTTAAAAATAGCCGTGACTTAACTACTGTGTTTTGTTTATAACCACTATCAATAAAATCTACATGCTTCAAATTACCAGTTATAAGATTAAGAATAGAATTAATTTTTGATGAGTTCATGTATGTCGCGTTGTGTACATTTCCAACTAACTCATTTGTGTGTGAGATTTTAACTAAATTATAGTGTAAAAAGGATTGCATAGTAATCGGATTGTCATCGTTAGTGCCTGTCAATATTATTACAAAATCTCTTTCGTCAAAGTCTTTACATAAAGAAATACATGAGTTAACTGTCTCATCTGTGGGTGCCATCGGTTTTATTATAGACAGTACCTCATAGTCGGCTCCCAAGTCACGCCGTAACAAACTACCGATATCTCTTTCCTGTTCATCAGAAAGAATTAGAACGTTGTTCTTCCTAGATTTGAAGTTGATCTCCTGCGGTTTAGTTAATGCTGGGTTAGCTGCACACTTTCCATTTCCGATAATAGCTGTTCTCTGTAACGTAGTCTGTTTATGTTCAGGTTCAGTATACCTTTCGAAAGATGTGTTTGTCGAGGGTTGCTTAGTTTTAGTTTCGGTTTCTGGCATGGTGGTTATGATTTTTTCTTCTTCGTTGTTTGTGATGTCATTAGGTTTCAGAGGTGAAACACAGAAACTGTTAGTTAGCCGACGTCGCACGCTCCTTTTAGAGCATGATGACATATTATGATTGAAAGCGGTCAAAGGGCTTCTACACAATTGTTTTAGTACACCGAGCTCCTGATTCATACTCAATACTTGTTTCTTTAAGTCTAAGTTTTCAAGAACAATATTCTCCATTTCATTTTGTGTACTATCAAGTTGGGATTTTAATTCCTTTATTTCTGCCCTTAATTCCAACATGTACGTGGAGCAAATATTTGAAGATAGGTCTAAGCTTCTGCCTAGTATATCATCACAAGACATTAAACTCGCGTCAATTAAACTGTGTTCCAGAGACTCCATAGATTTTGATTTAATTTTAGTTATTGGTTGTTGTTTCCTCATAGTGATATTATTTACATGTTCCATGTTGTCGCACGTCGCCGTCGCGCACAAACTAGACGAATTTCAAATGGATACAAAAAGAACAGCGATCGTGGGGATCGAACTCGATACCAATTTAGCACAGTAGCCGTGCCGGCCGCTTACGTTCCGCGCCAACCGGACAGTTAAGTTTGTGGTTGAAAATAAAGTTAACCTAACCTAAAGTTAACCTAACCTAACCTAACCTAACATTCGATTAAATTTCAAAAAAGCCAACTACTCTGCTATTCAATCAGAACAAGAAAATACCGACTGGTATGCATTACTGTCAAATACAGATGATCCCAGTATAATGTTGGAACGGTTCTATACGGTACTTTATCAGATCATTGAGCGGTTCGTCCCATCGACCTTAGTGACAAGTAATTCGCGACCACCATGGTATACAAGAAAGCTGGAGAGATTGCTGCGTGAAAAGAATAACTTAAGAAGAAGGTATGCTACGTACAAAAACCCTATGGACAAGATATCCCTTCGTTGGTGTAGTAAGCGCTGTGACAAAATGGCAAGCGAATGTTACAACTCGTACATAAATAGCATAGAACAGAAAATTACAACGAATCCCAAGTTTTTCTGGTCGTTTGTTAAGGCTAAGCGGGGTGTTGCTCAGGCCTATCCAGCCTCAATGTCAAATGGCGTCAGCAAAACTTGTAATGGCAACGAGATGTGCAACATGTTCGGGACCGGCCATTCTACGAAGTGGCCAAAATCCTGTTCGCTCTATATATCTCCTTTTTAAATATAGCTACACTTTAACGATAGTGTGTAATTTGCTTTATTTAATGTATTTTTATCATCACGTATTCAATTAATACATAACATCTTTAATTTATTACAATTTTGCGCGTTTTCTGTAGACCAAATCACATCCTGTAGACTGTTCGCGACATAGGTTGCCGGATCCAGAGATGTTTTAAAAATACTTTCACATATTTTCAAGTAGCCTATGTGAACCTATCATATTGTAAATATAATAAAGTATATTTTCGTGTAGTTTAAAAAAATTACGACGTTAACATATTTCAAGTTTCAAAAGATTCTACGGTGTTCGCAAAAAACTAATCACTCGTGTAGACAAACATGAAAAATCTGGTAGTTTTTTAAATATTTTGTATAACAACACTATTTTGTTTTGCTTGCAACACTGAAGTACTTAGTTGTCATCGTCTGTCTGTTATTGCTGGCCATAAGACGTTATTTCTTAGTTTTTAAAAAGATAAAAGTCATTCTACGAAGTGTAAAAGTTGGTGTGTCACTTCTAAAGTCGTCAAAAAACAGTAAGTTCTTTATTCAAAATTATAATTTTACTTTGGTCTTGTTTATTAGTGGTAAAATGATCGAACGTGATGGAAGCCGTGTGTTATAACCTCAAATATTCCCCTCGGCATGGACTAAAGTATTTGTTCATCACTTCTGTCGAAATCACTTCGGTCGACAGACCTGTCTACAGATGTGATGAATGCCTACAGATGTGAAGCTTTTGCGAAATATATCTTATTGCTGTTTGATAAAGATTTAAATTCATTTTTAGAAAACGATTGTTGTACTAATAAATATTTTTTTTTGCTTAATAAACGCGGTTTTTGCCAAGTTTAGTACAAAATAAAAAATTGTATACAGAAGTGATGTATTCCTACAGATATGATGTAGTTTTGTGATATTACTAATGTTTTCTAAAAGTGGTAAAAAAATATTTTTAACTGATTCCGCTTGATTTACCTGAAGCATTATTCATCTTTATGTTAATTTTCTGCAAAAAATCTGCAATTGACAACGGTCTACAGAAATGACGTCGTCGTCGACATAATTGATGCTTTAATTTTTTTTTCCAGAAGACCGATTTTGATCACAAAAATGGCAAGAAACCGAAAAAACTTAACTGAAGAAGAAAAGAAAAAGCGACGTAAAGAACAAAAAAGAAGATATATACAAAAAAGAAGACAGAAAATGTCGGAAGCTGAATTAGAGGAAAGACGCAGAAAAGATAGGGAAAAATACCAAAAGAAAAAAGCAGCAGGAGAGATCAAGACGATTAAAGAACAAACACCAAGAGTACAGCGAATGATAAGGAAGGGATGGCGCGAGCGTGCCCAAAGGTATCGAGAAAAGATACGACAATTGAAACGAAAGGAACAAGATATAATAGATAATGAAACTCCGCCACCATCACCTCAAACATCTGTAGCTAATAGCTCGGTTTCACAAATTTCGGGCCTTTCGTCAAGATCTGAAATGGGAAAACGGATTGCAGACAAAAATAGAAGGAGACTGCGTCATGAAAACTTATACTTGAGAAGCAAATTGTTGCAAATGGAAAAAATGATGGCTAAATATAGAATGAGACTTCTACGTAAAAACAAAAAAAGTAACTCAATATCTACAGATTTAGGGGAACAAACAATTAATCACAAAAAAGAGAGAATACTAAAAATGAAAAAAGCAGTTCGGGATTTTTTGGAACAAGATAACAATAGTCGCTCTACCGCAGGAAAGAGGGAAACGATCACTAAAAATAAAGTAAAGAAACAGAGACGTTTTCTTAATGACACTTTAATAAACTTATACAAGAGATTCATCACAGAGTCTGGAATGAAAATGTCTTACGCTTTCTTCTGTAGGAACCGCCCTTTCTGGATTCTCATACCTGATGCCAGAAAAAGGGACACCTGCTTATGTACCACACATGAGAATATGGAATTATTGATAAAAGCAATGAAAGGTTGCAAAATGATAGACGTCAATTCTTCCAATGATATAGTCAAGATAATGTGTTGTGATGGTCATCTAAAAGAAGATTGCATAAAAAGACAATGCAACTTATGTAAAGATAAAAAAATTACTTTTAATATTTATAGAGGTAGTGACATTATTTCTTGTGAACGATGGATAAATAAGAAAGTGCCCGTCAAAATAAAAAATGTTGTCAGGCTTTGCCAAAAAACTCTTAAAGAAACGTTTAAGATATCAAAAGCTGATCTTTCTCGGATGTTTCTAGTTGACAAGTTGCCAAAATTTATGACACATGTATACAACATTGTTCATCAATACAGGATTGCCAGTAAAATAAAGGCAACACTAAGTGATAACGAAGCATTCCTCCATATTGACTTCGCTGAAAATTATAACTGCAAATACTCCAAAGAAGTGCAATCAGCTCACTTTGGTGGTTCAAAGCCACAAATATCAATGCATACCGCTGTTTTATACATAAAAAAATCGGAACAAAACTACGCCGTAGAATGCTATTGTTCGATTTCAGAAAATTTGAGACATGATCCTGTTTTGATTTGCGCCCATCTAAAACCAGTTTTTGAAGAAATAAAACGTACAGTACCTAACTTGCAGACAATGCATTTTCAAAGTGATGGCCCGACAACACAATATAGAAACAAATCGATGTTTTATTTGATTGTTAAAGTCATAAGCCGAGAACTGGAGGTCGAAAACATTTTATGGCACTTCAGTGAAGCCGGGCATGGAAAAGGGGCGCCTGATGGAGTTGGAGGGTGCTTAAAGAGGATTGCAGATGCTAGCGTTGCAAATGGTAATGATGTTTCTAATTTCGAAGCCTTTGTGGACTGCTTGCAAGAAAACTGTAAAGGGATACGTATTTTTCCAATCGATGACACTCATGTGAATTATATCTCAGACATACTGAGTACCAGCACTACTTTGCCATTTAAAGGGACTCTTAGCATCCACCAACTTGCATGGAGTCGTAAAAAGCATAACGTCATTCAAGCGAGGCGACTAAGTTGTGCTGATTGTTCACCAGACCAAGTTTGTCGTCACTTTGGTATAGGCGTGATTATTATTAAAGGCAAAGAAGACATATCAAATGGAAATGTGATGATTGAAAGCCCAGATAGGTCGTCTGCAACCCTCTTGCCTGTAAAACTTAATATAGACGATCACTCGAATTGGAATGAGTCAAACCCACCGTCTCCGATTCATGAAGAGCTTTTAGAGCCCAGAATGCTTACCAACACTTTGCAAGGTCGCGACTTTTATAGAGTGTGCTACGGCAATTCATCCGATACTGAAGCTGAATCAGAAAAAGAATTTAATCTACCATGTGAGATGATTGAGAAGAAGAGTGGAAAACGAATTCGATTGGGCAGCACTTCCGATGATGATACCGAGGATAATTTGATAGACAAAAAAGAAAAAAACACTCTGGTTCATGTAGTAAAGAATTACGGAAAAGATTTTTTTTTGGGTGACGATGATGATCTTAATATTTTGTAAATGATTGTTTAACTTACTTCACTGATTAATTCCTTATTTTTTATTAATAGAAGGCTATTTTCTCAATATCTACAGAAGTGAAGTCACATCTGTAGACATAGTTTATATATTTTTTATTTTGTAACCGTTGTCTATTTTTATGATAATTATGCCTTAGTAAGTGAGAAGACATTTTATTTTTTTGAGTTTATAGCGTTGATTTTTTCTAGAATTGTTTTGTTTTTCGTTATTTTGTAATATTGTCTATTCTGTCGATAATGGCGTCACGTCTGTCGACGGGCAAAAGTCTTAAAAGTGCCATAAATGCTAATTCTGTGATTGATGATCTCTGAAACTATTTTTAGATTTATTATAGGTTAATTATAAAACTTCCTACCTCAATAAACACACATAATCATTGTTTTTTTTTTTATTAAAAACGAAAAATAGGTTCGTAGAATGACCGGGACCTACTTTTCTTCTGTGTACAGTCCAGCTACCCATGCCTCCAATGTAGTTGAAACTTCGCCATTCTTTGAAAGCCTTCTCTGCAACTCCGACAGCTTTTCATTGATACAGATTCCAAAAGATAAAATAACCAAGCATCTCAAAAGCTTAGACATATCGAAAGGTTCAGGCAGCGATGAAATTCCCCCCAACTTTATTGTAACTTGCGCTGATCAACTAGCAACACCCTTATGCTTGATTTTTAATAAATCGCTCAGCACTGGTATTTTCCCTAAGCAATGGAAGCTGGCCAAAGTGGTACCTATTCATAAATCAGGTGCGGATGATTTGGTAGATAACTATCGTCCTATATCTATCCTTCCGACATTTGCTAAGGTTTTTGAAGCAATAGTATGCCCTGACATACAAAACTATTTCAGGAAATATCTGTCAGACCACCAGCATGGCTTTACTGCAGCAAGGTCGACCTGCAGTAATCTCGTGGCATTCGTTGAGGTTATTGCAACTTCACTTGACTCGAACCAGCAGGTCGACGCCATATACACCGACTTCAGCAAGGCTTTTGACAAAGTTTCCCATGAAGTGCTGATTCAAAAACTTGCTGCGTACGGCTTTGCGGGTTCACTTCTTAAGTGGTTGCACTCTTACCTGACAGATAGATCCTTTTATGTCGTGGCCAATGGTTATAAATCTGAAACCATGATCATAACCTCCGGTGTACCGCAGGGTTCCCACCTGGGCCCTGTAATATTTATCATCTTTGTAAACGACCTTCCTTATTGCTTCTTTAACTCTACGCCATTCTTATTCGCCGATGATTTGAAAATAGTACGCGTTGTGGATTCCTTAGCCGATTCAACATTACTTCAAGATGACCTGAATAGACTCTTAAACTGGTGTAAAGATAATAATATGCAACTTAATGTAGAAAAATGTTCCCAAATTACGTTTACTCGCAAGGCTAATTTCGTTGATTTTAATTATAGTATGAATGGTACGTACCTCAGTAAAGTTGATGTGATCAGAGATTTGGGAGTCCTTCTGGATCGAAAATTAACTTTTATTCCGCACATGGACAACATTGTTAAAAAAGCTTCAAAGACACTCGGTTTTGTGTTGCGTAATGCTAAATGTTTTCGCAAGCCTAAAACTAAGATTTATCTTTTTAACTGTCTCGTTCGTACAGTATTGGAATACTGCGCGGTTGTATGGCGTCCCCACTACGCAACACATAGTCTTAGGTTGGAGAGGATCCAGAAAAGATTTTTATACCATCTTGCCTACTCTACAGGATTAAGTAAAAAAATACGGAGCTATGCAAAACGTCTCCAAATATTTGGCATGACTTCACTCGAAAAACGTAGAGATTGTATAGATTTAATTTTTCTTTATAAAATACTTCAGAGTAAAATAGACTGCCAAGTCCATCAAAACTAACCAACATATTGTTTTCTTTTTCTTTTTCTGTTGTCATCTTTGTGTTTACTGTATTGCTAAATCTACCCACTGTTGTTGAAAGTGTTATTTCTGCACTGATAATGTAATTTTATTTTTGTTATATATTTGTATTTTTGCATGCTGTGTCTATCGCATCATATTGTACACTATGCTTGTATCACCATATTGCTTGTATTATTAGGATAAACAGTGTAACAATTGTAGATAGGCCTATAAATAAATAAATAAATAAAAGAAAATTAAGTCTATCACGCATAAGATTCTAATTAGTGGGGCATACGCAGAACGAAAATGATTCAGTTCATTCAGTCATCGAAAAAGCTGTAAAAAAACGTTTACGTTCAGGTCCTATTTACGTACCTGATGCCTACATTAATGTCATAAAATCTGCGCGAAAAAAGGGCAATCCTTATAAAGTTACTCCAATGTGTTACTACTCTGATTTTATCAATATTAAGAGCGCGTTTGCAAATCAGGCAAAATTATGCTGTTTTTCGGTACATTTTATAGCATAATAAAACAAAATTCAATATAACTAATAACTACATCGTATAGATTGGTTCTTCATCTTCAAATAAAAGGTACTTTATTATTGAAAATTTTATTTTTTTACCATGTAAAATCGATCTTTCGTTGCCATTTTCCACAAATTTAACGATACCGGGTTGAGTTCAGGTACATTTTTTGTGCTATTATTATCATATTTGACTACTTTAAAAAATACTATATCGCCTCTTTACAAGAGCAACGTGACATCTCATATAAACGTTTTTTTTTTATTATTTGATAATCAAAACCGCGATGTCGAATTTAATTTTCTGCAAAAACGTGGCATTTTAAAAGTGAATGTTCGAGGAGCTGAGTGAAAGAGACGACAAGACCGTGGCAAATGGCGTTATCACGTTGTCTCTTTCGGTGTGGCGTACGAATTCGACAACGCGACGCGTTAGTTTGCCCCGCACGCCCAACGAGTGACACATCACTCGTTGGGCGTGTAACAACAACACAACTTTAACTTGATTAATGTGATATTAGTTATTTAACTCGTTTTTGTTGTAAAACTCGTGAGTATTGAGAATGAGAAAATGAATATTGTCACATTATTGATGCAAAAGTTACAAGTTTTCTTTGTGATATCTTTGATTGTAACCATGTCGTTGATGAATCGTTTTCAAATACTATGGGTTATTTTATTTTACATCATTATTTTTTAAAAGCTTTAAGTTTGGGTTTATGATATGCTAAAATGTTACATTATACATGCTAAAACAAAGTCACTTTTACGAATTTGTTTTTCAGATGGAATCACGATCTAGGAAGTTAGTTCAATTGGCTACAGGTGAACCCTTAAATGCATAAAGTTGTAAAACTGCAACATACCATTCAAACGACCATAAAATTATTAGTATGAGTTCATTGCATGCTGTTGCAGGATTATCACTATCATGGTTATATATTTAATCGAGTGGCAACACACTTTTTTTCTTCACGACTGTCAAATTTAAACTTGACATTGACAAATCAAAGCCGATCGTAATTTTGGAGCGGATGAAAATTGTGTACTTGCTTTGCAGTGTAATTATTTGATTTTCGAAGGTAAGTTCAAACAAAATTAGTTATTTTACGTAATAATTCATCTTCTTTTCAGTACAATTTATAATTTATAAAAAAAACTTTTGGTGTGTTCGGAAATTTTGTTTATTTTGTTGTTGTAAATCTGCAACAATATGCATTTACTAGAAAATGTCCCTGTTTAGATTCTAACTATCACTTTTATTGGTTTTCAGATGCCAAACTTGAATCAAAAGCAAATAGAAGAGTATTTAGCTCAAATAAATGATGGAGAGAGGTCGGAAGATGATCTTGAGGAGTCGGATACAGAAGGTCATGAGAATTTCTATGAAAATCGAGACGATTTGCTTCACGATCTTGAGAGTCCATTAGAAGAGGAAAATGATGACCCCGATAATGATCCATTCATGGCAGGAGACCCGCCATTGATAAGTGAAGCTACAGCAAATGATCAAGTGCCACAGGTTCCATTCCCCTCAACAAGTCAAGCTAGTCGCCGAGCAACTATGAGAGGACTCGTATGGAAGTTAAAAAAATTTGTTTTGAATTCTGACCAGACAGCTTTTCATGGAGACACTACATACCCACCAGAACTGAAGGATGAGGCTACTACTGGTACTCCCTATAGTATTTTTTCACATTTTATTACATCAGAAATAGTTCAAAGGATTGTGGAAGAGTCTAATTTGTATTCCGTTCAAAAAAATGTGACTAAACCATTAAATTTGTCTGAAACTGAGCTAAGAAAGTTTATGGCGATACTGATATACATGTCTGTTATAAAATATCCCAATGTACGGCTATACTGGTCAAATACTGTAGGTTTTCAACCAATCAAGGACATAATGACTGTCAACAGATTTGAGACTATTCGTAGATTTCTACATTTCAACAATAACGAGAAACATTTACCCAAGGAACACCCACAACATGATAGGCTCCATAAGATAAGGCCTATAATTAGCCATCTAAATGAAAAATTTGCTTTAGTTCCTATGGAACAAAGACTGTCAATCGATGAACAGATAAAGTGGCACACTTCATGAAGCAGTATTTACCTAATAAGCCCCATAAGTGGGGGTTTAAATTATATGTGATGTGCAGCGTGAAAGGTTATGCTCATAAATTTGAAATATATACTGGCCAAGAGAATGAACGGCTTCCAGATGAACCAGATTTTGGGCCAGTGGGAAATGTTGTAGTCCGGCTTGCTAGAGGTGTCCCAAGGCATATAAATCATATAATTTATTTTGATAATTTTTACACCTCTGTACCTTTAGTTACCTATCTTGCCAAACAAGGAATCTATAGCCTAGGTACTGTCCAATCTAACAGGCTAGTGAACTGCAAACTGCCGGACAAAAAAACAATGATGAAGAAATCTGTTCCTCGTGGAACTTATGAAGAGCAGATGACTGAATTTGACGGTATTGATTTGACAGCAGTTACTTGGAAGGACAATAAAGTTGTAACTTTTCTATCTTCGTATGTTGAAGCTGAACCTGTGGGCCAAGTAGAAAGATTTGACAAGGCAAATAAGACTAGAATTAAAATTTCATGCCCACATATAATAAAGGAATATAATGCCCATATGGGCGGAGTAGACCGAATGGATAGCTTTATTGGGAGGTACCGAATTGCAATGAGAAGCCGAAAGTGGTATCTTCGTATCTTTTACCACTTATTGGACATGACGGTAATAAATTCTTGGCTTGTGTATAAAGATTTAAAAACAGCTGAAGCCAATTCATCAGTTCTAAACTTATGTCACTATAGACTGGAACTAGCTGACGTATTAGCCAAAGTAAATAACTCATTTGAACTCTGCAACAAAAGAGGAAGGCCAAGTACCAGCAACAGTGTTGAAATGGAAATACAAGCAAAGAAAAGGAGAGGACCAGCTCAACATATTCCTCCTAAGGACATAAGGACTGATAGTGTTGGTCACTGGCCTGGTAATTGTGTTCGCAGCAGATGCAAAATGCCTGGATGCAAGGGATACACGCAAACAAGGTGTGAGAAGTGTGGAGTAGCTCTTTGTCTTACCACAACCAAAAATTGTTTTAAAAATTTTCATATGGTAGTTATTGTCTAGTGAGTGCATGGTGTTGTAGTTCTGCAACATATGGTTTTTAATAAAAATAGCTATGAAAAAAATATTTACGATTTTTTTTATTATTTTTCCCTGAATCAGCATATTCATGGCTCCAAAATATATTTTTTCTCGGTCTAAAAATAAAATCATGCATTTAAGGGAATAATTTAAGTGTACAACTAAGTGATTCAAACTCTCAGATGGATATTTTAACACAAGACGAGAATGAAAATGCCAAAAGCTCGACAAATTACGACCCGAATGACCCGAAACCCCCGAATGACCCGAATGGCGTAGTGGTAGTGACGCTGCCTTACGTTCTTAGGGTCCTGGGTTCGAATCCCGGTAGGAGCAAATGTTTGTGTGATGAGCATGGACATTTGTTTCCGAGTCATGGATGTTTATATGTATAATAAGTATGTATTTACAAACAAAAAGTATATATGTAGTATATCAACTATCTAGTGTCCACGACACAAGCTTTGCTTAGTGTGGCACTAGGTGGCGCTGTGTGTTAATGTCCAGCGATATTTATTTTTATTTATTTATTTAAATACATTGCAGACGTCAACAGAAGGTATTTTTTTACTTGTAATGATTTTTTTTTTGTAGTTATGTTCCTATAATTTCATTATTTCAATCCTCTTTGTAGACCAAGGCATCGCAGTAGATTCCATCCGACCTCGTAGTAATTCGACTAGTAGCAGCGGTTCCTCTAGTTCTAGCAGTTCTTCGAGTTCTAGCTGTTCTTCAAACAGTGGCCCATCTATGTATCAAGGTAAGTTAATTTAAATGCAGAGGAATATTAATTATATCCCACTATTCTCACAAAATTCGAGGGTAATTGATCAAACTAATACCACACCACTACACTTCAAGAAATTGATTGCATTTATAACGTTTCAGACAGCGACGACTCAGTAAAGGATCCTGGTTTGGCGTCATGCCAAACCAACAAAACGTGCTGAGTATTCTTCTGATTCGAATGATAAAAATTTAGTAACATCTAATATGGTTTCAATAAACATTGAAAACTACGAGGAACCACTTTCGTCTACAAACGAACATGCTATGGTATCCAACGATCTCGGTGTCATAGAGAACAGTGAATCTTCTGCGATTGAAAACGTAAGTAACGGAAATGCTGTAAGTCCAATAGTGTATAATTCTAGTCCAACTAAAACTGGTAAAAAAAGAAGACGAAATGAAGCAAACTGGAAAGTCAATGTAGCTAAACGACTGAGAAATAGTGGGAAGCCTTATCAATCTACCAAATCAAAAAAAAACATGCCAAGTCGTGAATTGAAACCTTCTTGTAAAGATAAATGAAAATTTAAATGTGGGTTTAAATTTACAGAGGAGCAAAGACAGACCATTTTAAATGACTATTGGAGCTTAGGTGCAATAGAAAAACAATGGACGTTTATTGCTAATAGCGTAGACATAGTCATCCCAAAACAACGTTACGTTAAAGTTGATTCGGATGGAAATGTTGCAACTATAAGAAACAACAATAACGCTTTCTTTTTGACTATTTCGGGTGAAAAAACAAGAGTTTGTAAATTGTTCTTCAAAAATACTTTGGGGGTTAATAATCGACCCATAGAGACTGCTTTGAAAAAGAAAAATAGCAACACTAATATTTCTTCCATGAAAGATAACCGAGGTACTCATTCAAACCATAATGCAGTGGACGAAAGCATTAAAAATGGTATCAAATTGTTTATTGAGTCTATACCGAAGATTGAGTCACATTACATCCGGGCTAACTCAAAACGAAATTATATTGATGGTAGTAAAGCTGTCACAGATCTTCATAGAGATTATGTGGAAAAATGCAAATCCCAAAACGTCCCCTATGGAACCTACATTACATTTTATCGTATTTTCACACAAGATTTTAACATTTCGTTTTTCACTCCTAAAAAGGATTTATGCGATATATGCGAAGCCTATAAAAACATCACAGATGAAGAGAAAGAATCTAAGAAACAAGATTATGAATTACATCTTAAGGAAAAGAATTTGTCTCGTATTGAAAAAGAAAAAGATAAGAACAACAAAAATATTTTAGTAGCGGTCTATGATCTTCAAGCAGTGTTCCAACGCCCCAAAGGAGACGTCGCAGTTTTTTACTACAAGAGCAAACTGAATGTACTTAATTTAACAATTTATAACTTAGAAAATAATTCAGTTGAGTGTTATGTATGGGATGCATCTAACGCCAATAGAGGTGTCAACGAAATAGCTACCTGTGTTTACAAATACCTGGAGAAAATTTCCGCAACGACTGAAGACCTCGATGTTGTCTTTTATTCAGACAATTGTGCCGGACAGCAAAAAAATAGGTTTATGATCTCAATGTACACTTACGCAGTCAAAAATCTGCCAAATCTCAAATCAATTACACACAAATACCTCGTTAAAGGACATACGCAGAACGAGGGCGATTCAACTCACTCTCAAATAGAGAGAGAAGTTAAAAGGCAACTGAGGTCAGGACCAATGTATACACCTGACGCATTTATCGGGGCTATAAAGGCGGCACGGAAAAAAAGCGAGCCATTTCATGTTAATGAAATGTGCTTCGATGATTTTTTTGATTGGAAAAGTATATGCACTCAAATGAACTTTGCAATAATGAAAGATGAAGACAATAATACTGTGAAACTGGCTGGACTGAAGATAATAAAAGTTCAAAGCTCTGATCCTGATGCCATATTTTTCAAAGAATCTTACGCTGACGAATTATTCAAAAAAGCTATAGTGGTGAGAAAAAAGAGAAATCATAATAGCCAAAGCATTAATTTAGATTTGCAAAAGGCCTATCTTCAAAAACTTGGACTAGCAGAGAGAAAAAAAGCTGATCTCATGGATTTAGTCAATAAAAACCTCATTCCTAGATACCACAAGCCATTTTACGAATCGTTTTAATAAGACTGATTAAGTACAAAGATTTTTTGAATTGTATTTTTTTAGAAATATTTAATTGCTTCATTTATAATCATAGTGTTTTTTATTAGTGTTAAGATAATTTGTGATTCTATGTTTATGAAGGGTGATAGCAATGTTCTATAAAACTGGGTGCCATTATTATGGCACCCAGTTACCTCCGGACTTGATGGAGCGACCTGAAGGTGTACTTCGGGAACTTCCAACAAGTCTAGGAGTTCCAGTAGCAGTCACCGAAGTACACCTTCAGGTCGCTCCATCAAGTCCGGAGGTAAGGTCTCATCATAACTAACAAAACAAGCCCAAACTCGGCTCATCTAGTCCAACACGTCTAGGAGTTCCAGTAGCAGTCACCGAAGTACACCTTCAGGTCGCTCCATCAAGTCCGGAGGTAAGGTCTCATCATAACTAACAAAACAAGCCCAAACTCGGCTCACCTAGTCCAAACTTCGAGGAGTTCCAGTAGCAGTCACCGAAGTACACCTTCAGGTCGTTCCATCAAGTCCGAGGTAAAACGTAAAAATATAAAACGTAAATATTTTTTCACTACTCATACTCGGAAAGTAGGTTTGAAGTTGCCTGAGGAGCGGGCTGAAAGTTATACTTTTCAGCCCTAGGGAGAATCACTTTCAACTGACAGCTGTCACATTATTAAAAAAAAATCTAGTTCTATTTTGACATTTCTATTGAACCATGTTCCGACTTCTATACAGCCTGTAAATTACAGCGCCATGTAACATTGAAATAACATAACATTTAGTATTAATTAAAGAATATAATTATTATAAATAACTTAGTTATAATTTAGTTACAAATATTTCTTTAAAATAACAAAAATTTGGGCAAAATATTTACTATTTTTTCAGTGACGATAGTGAAAATAAAGGCTGAATAGCCGGCCACAGAAAAAAAAAAATTTGGCGGGAAAGCGGCAATCCGATTTTCATTTTTTTTTCGAGTGGTTTCGTGTTTTTGTTTTTATTTTCCTTGTATTCGTAATGAAAAGCACAGTGTTTACCTCGGGTTAAAGACTTATTTAGTCCCTCGAGCTATTAGCGCCCGCGCTACGCTTGGGCGCCAAATCCCGTCTCGGGACTAAATAAGTTACTTTCACCCCTTGGATAACAATGTACTATTGTTGGTGCCATAATTTTATTCCAAATAAATACGTAAAAAGAAATGAATCTTTCTAAGTATCAAAATGAGTTCACTTGAATCAATCGAACCACTACATTGACACGAGTCCAATACACACAAGTTTACTTTTCTCGGTAGCGAGAATAGTAGTCGTGCACTACACTTGTGTGTATGAGCCGTGTCAATGTAGTAGTTCGATTCTGTACCTATCAATTTTGCGAACGCGTCCTTAAAAGCTTGTCAGAAGAATGTGGTGGACGTTTCTCCAAGAATACCCTAGGGCAAACAGGGGGTCTAAAATGGCCGCTTGAGCAGAATCGTAAATGAATCATGTTAAAAAATTAAATTGTCAAAATGGTCTTTGTAACCATTACCAGTCCATTTTAAGAATTTTTAATTTTTGGATTCATTTTATTGAACAAAATTTAAAATTCTTAAAATGGACATTATGGTGATGGTTACAAAGACCATTTTAAGAATTTAAATTTAAAGTTAATAATTTAAAGTTAGATTAAGCGATATAAAAGTACCTATGTCTGTATTTATTATAAAACTTCATTCTCTCAGACAGAGTTTAAAGAAATTGAGTACTTACTCGTACTATAATAGTCGTTCATCCCGCTCACGTAGAAATGTTACCCTTAAAGACATCCAATTGAAACCATTGTACCAGTCTAGACTAAAATTATCAGAACGAAAAAAGACCACAGTACTACGCGATTTCGTATTATAATTAAAATAATTATAAAAAATATTAAATTTTATGACTACACAACTTAAAAATAAACCAACAATTTAACAAATAAAGCCAGAAATATCTCTTATGTGTTCATTACTTTTTTATTAAGAGGTAAATAGTCATGCAAAAATCGGAAATTAGCTCTCCTGTAAAACTTAGTTTTTTGGTTTAGTAACGGTTTCGAAATGAAGGTGCGATATGTATTGTGAAATAAGATTTTAAATAAATGCAAAAGAACTTGCTCGGTGATACCAATAATGAAAGGGTCTTTTTTAGCGCTCTTTTTCAAGTGTTTGCATTGTGCATCATTGTTCGTATTTAAACAATTCACACAACCGCGTTTCTTAGTCTACGATAAGATTGTGTACCTACCAAACTATGTAATAAGATACCTACTACTTTAAGCCACTAGGCCTACAGAGTTCCCAGAACTGAAGTGTAAACATACGTAATTTTTAGACGGCGGCCGGAGGGCTTATTACGTATCTTGCAGAAGCATAGCGATAGCGAAAATTGCGCAATTATTGCGCAATAATCGCAAATCCGTATTATGTACCAGCGATAGCAACACGTTTGCAAACTAGGCTTGAGTAACTCCGGACACAGTTATATCTTCGGATATGTGTCTCACTTTGGATATGAATCGTTCATTCCCATTCTAACAAATAAATATATCCTCTATATCAGCCACAGATAACAGCTATGCTGCTCGTCCACGTCCAAGTTTCGTTCGTAAGTAAGAGAGCGAGAGCGTAATACAACGCAGGCTAGTGAGCGAAAGAGAAAGGACGATTAGGTTTGTTCATCGTTCGGTCGTCTGTTCTATACGCAGGCAGCGAGAGTAGCGCTTGATAAAAAAATATATTAGGTACTAGACGTCGTTTTTTATTGTTTTCGCTTGAAATGAGACGCGCATGCGTAAATCTATGTAAACAAAAACGAACTTGACGTGACAGGTAGCAAGTTCATGACAATAACGCGCGCGAATAATTTAGTTTGACTGCATCAAAGTTTTAAATAATCTTTAAATAATAAATTGTTGAACATTAAAGTGGGTATGAGTGAGTAACAGTGCGGTGTTGCGACTTTATTGTTCAAATATGGCGATGAGGAGAAAAACAAGTCTGATTTGGAATCATTTCTCTCAAAATGATAATAAGGAGATCGAAATGCAATTATTGCTCGTCCATTATAGCTATATCGGGTGGTAATACCGGAAACTTGACACGGCATTTAAAAAGGAAGCATCCTACCATTTCAGTATCGCCAATAGTACGAGAGCCGGTAGCGACGACGAGTGAAACTTTGCAACCTACTATTGCAAATCCAACTGTTGCATCATCACAAGTCAATCAAGGTATTTTATTATCGTTGACATTGCCTTCGTCTTCTAGTGGATAAAATTTAATGACTTGACTGATTATGTTCAAAACACTAAACCACTCCCGCCCCAAAAAGCAAAAGAGTTGAATGAGCAGTTAATAAGACTGATTGCCAAAAAATATCACCCTTTTAGTATCGTGGAAGGACCTGAATTTAGATAGTTTATTTACATGTTAAATCCTAGATATCTCCCTCCGACACGAAAAACTTTGGCTAATGTACTTTTGCCTCAACTCTACGCAAAAGTACCTACATCACGAAGTTGAGCAGTTATCAGATGCAGCATTAGCTGTATGTCTCACTACAGACGCGTGGACATCAATAAACAACGAAAGTTTTATTGCAATAACTGCTCATCATATAGACACCAATGCTAATCTGCGTTCCAATTTACTATGTTGCATACAATTTGACGAACGACATACGAGCGAAAATTTGTGCGAAAAGTTAGAGATGAAGAAATGGCAAATTTCAAACAAAGTAACAGCTATCGTCAGCGATAATGCTAACAATATTGTTGCAGCCGTTCAAAGTGGTGGTTGGCGACATATTGGTTGTTTCGCGCATTCATTGAACCTAGTAGTGCAGGTTGGCATTTCAGAAATTAAAACAACAGTCACAAAATTGAAACTGATAGTGGAATTTTTTAAGCGCAGCTCGCATGCCCAATTAAAATTACAAGACATGCAAAAGCAAATGAACCTGACAGTACTAAAATTAAAACAAGACGTGGTAACTAGATGGAATTCGACTTATGACATGCTAAATCGGGTAGTAGCCAGTAAAGATGCAGTTATTGCAACATTGGCGCTAGTCCGACACGAACTAGCTCTAAATACCGAAGAATGGCAAGTAGTAGAGGAAGTCATACCAATTTTAAAAACATTCTATGAAATTACGACCGAAATAAGCACAGAGAAACAAGTCAGTCTTTCAAAAGTCATAGTATATTGTCGGCTTCTGCATCAACATATTTCAAACTGTAATTTACAAGTATACTCGCCCGAAACACAAAAAAATTATAACACGTTTGAAAGCTCAAATCCACAGAAGATTTTATGATAAGAATGATGTGGAATCCAATGTATTATATGCCGAAGCCACAATATTGGATCCCCGATTCAAAAATAGAGGTTTCCGAGACGTGAATAGCTGGACTAACATAATCAATATTGCAGAAATTGGCAGAAACGAAGAAGTTACCGCACTTGTCCCGTGTAACCTTGTTGCCGCCGGTATCGTTGAATTAGATAAGTACATTCAGGAGCCATTATTAAGTCGCATTGAAAATCCATTGATCTGGTGGAAGGAGCGTAAACCTGTGTACCCAATATTATACTCATATATAGACGGCCCCTGCGTAATTCATCGAAACTAAAAAAACTAATTTTTTTTTATTCGTTAAATCAGCTTCTTAAAAGTATTTTTTTACATTCCACTGAAATAATAATTAAAATAGTGTTTATTAGCAACAATTTGAATCGTAAAACATCGAATACAACAAATATTTCCGAAGTAGTTCATTGAAAGTCCAGATTCGAACATTTACGCGGGAGGGAGCGGCGTGCGAGCGAGACGAATATACCACATTCGTCAATTTACGCGGCGCTGCTCAGTGTTGCCGTTCTAGAGACTTTGTCGCAAGATCTAGCGGAATTCACGAGTGGTTAGCGGCAAAAAAAAATGAGTTAGCGACAAAAAAATATTTAGAGACTTCTAGCGGATTTTGAGCCGTCGCATATGCGACTTTTTTTTTGAAAAAAATTGGAAAATAATGTGTTTTTTAAGACCACTACACCTGAACAATCTTGAACATCCGTTCTGGCATAAAATATCTTAAGTAATATCGTAAGTATGTAAATGACTTACCTCAGTGTTATAAGAAGTCTTTCCTCTGCTGAAATGCTATTGCGGAATCTAGTGTCACGACGTTGAATACTCTCAAGAAGACTTAATAATTCGTAGAAACACGGTTTTGACATTCGAACATAATTAAAAAAATGATTATTATTATTTTTAACTACATTGTATACTGTTATATAATCACTATGCACATGATGATTTCAAAACGAAGGATTAATCCAGTACCGTCTTTTTCGTTTTTTTACGCGACATCGATGGCGCCGAATGAGTACTACCAAAAGTAGGAGCAACAATGTTTCCCCATCAGAATCCATTTTAGAAATGAAGTGCGCCACACTGAACTTAACTGCGGCGCGGCAGCGGCACTGCTAACGCGCAGCTGTTCTTATTATGTGAAGAAATGCGCTTCTGCCGCGCTACTGTCGCGCTGCTAACGTCCTAATATGAAAGCGGCCTAAAAGTCACCTTTGTTTTTGTAACAAAACTGTTTGTGGTGTTTTCACAATAAACAGTCCTTTAGACACAACACTTATCATGCCAAATGTTGCTGGCAAAGTGAGGAGGAGCCTGGGATATTCGTGTCAGAGTCATCAGGGAGTCCTTGGATAATTGCTCATGCGGGAACTGAAAATGGTTTTGTTAATAGTGCATTGCTAATGTTCAAATCCCAATCCAAATCCTCAGATTACCACGATAACATGAACTCAACTAATTTTTTGAAATGGATGAGTAAAAAAGTCGTTCCTAACCTACCTGACGCTCCGTATCACTGCACTCAAATAAATAAAACACCTACAATATCAAGTATTAAACGTGACATGCAGGAATGGCTGCGAGAAAAGGGAGTATATTTTTAAGATACTTGGACAAAAGCTGTATTATTTGAATTAATTAAACAAAACAAAGGTCCACCTACATTATGCCGTGGATGCATTATTAAAATCTCACAATCATGAATTGCTAAGATTGCCGCCTTACCACTGCGATCTCAATCCGATCGAAAAAATGTGGAGCCTTGTAAATAGACGGGTAGCGGATAAAAACGTGGGCCGAGATCCAAAAGAAATTGTACCCCTAACAGAAGAGCGGAAGATTGGGCAGTTCAATGTAAACAAGTACAGCATTTGGAGGAAGAATATTTAAAAATGATGGTCTTATGGATGAAGAAATGGATCGATTTATTATATCCACGGCTAGTGATAGTGAAACAGAATCTGATTCTGTTTCTATTCAATCTTCTGACAGTGATCATAGTATGATCGATCATAATTATTCAATAATTTGAATAAAAGTTTTAAATGTTATTTTTTTTTCTAATTTAAAGTTGGTCGAACATCTCCATTTTATATTTTAGAAACTAGCTGACCCGCGCAACTTCGTCTGCGAGTGAGGATTAGAGAAATTGCATGTCAACCTTAAAAATAGACATATGCTATCGAGGACTTTTTTTTTAAATGCTTAAGAGGAACAATTCCTTCGTAGGTGATTGCTGTGTAACTTTAACCGCGTTATGCAGTGCTTGCAACGGAAGCATAGAAAAAGGAATAAATCTTTGTTTTTGGGATTTTTTTCAGTGATGCTCCGCTCCTATTGGTGATGTTAGCCTTCCTTGATGAACAGGCTGTCCAACACTAAAATATGTTTTTAACTCGAACTACCATTTCCTGAAATTAGCGCGTTCAACCAAACAAACAAACTCTTCAGCTTTATAATATTAGTGTAGATTCAAGTACGTAACAATTTAATTTCTCGGAAATCTTTGCATTAATCGCTCGTATATTCTACTTATGGTTTTCCAAATAAGGGCTTCCCTCGAAAGCTTGCCCATGCTGGCTCACTGGAGACGGCTGCACACATACGTGTAAGTCGTATCTATTTTGTGTATAGTGTGTTTCTTAAATTAACTTTGTTTTTACTAACATTAGGTTTATACATAAATGGATTGTATTTGATCTGAAATTAAATTTATATTATTATCATTTACGTTTGCTTCCTTAGACACTTGATGACAGTCATACTCCAGCTAGGTCGAAAGTTCTCATCAAGGTGCATGCAATAAGCCGGGACACGATATAGCTGCTGTAAACCGTTAAAGACTTCTTGCAACTGCCTTTTGTCCCCATCGTTGGACCGTCAATGACAGTCATACTCCTGCCAGGTCTAAAGTTCTCATCGGAGTGCATTAAATGAGCCGAAACATGATAAAGCTGCTGTAAACTTTTGGGGACTTCTCGCTACTGTCTTTCATCTCCATCGTCAGATCATCGATGAAAGTCGTACTCTAGTTAGGTTAAAGGTTCTCATCAAGTTGCATGAATTGATCCTAAAGGCGATTTCAATTTACACGTTTCGAGTTGTACAACAAACGCACTGCTTTGGCGCCGCAGCGGCGCGACACAAAACGTCTAAATTGAAAGCGCCCTAAACACGATAAAGCTGTTGTAAACTCTTGCGGATCTTTTGCAAAGCCAACTGCCTTCCATCTTCATTGACATACCTTTGGTGACAATTTTGAAACCAAAATGTTTTAATCTTCCATTTTAAATTTCTAACTCTATGCCCATGAGGCCGTGTCTTAAAACTACATAACCTCTAAAGCTTTGAAACCTTCAAATATGACTTTCGAGACATTCCAATTTTAGAGTGTTAGCACCAAGGTTTTATGTGAGTTCAACGTTTTTGAATAAAATCGGATTGAGCTTTCAAACATGTGTCAAAACAAAATGTAGTTTAAATCAAAAGCTCTGAGCATCGCTATCAACTTCGAAGCAAATCAGCGCCATGGCCAAAATAATTGTTTACCCTTTTTTAACAAAATACGAAACACCTCTTCCATCAATTCCGTTAAAAAGGTTTATGCAAAATTTCAAGTAGATAGGACCAAGGAATCACGTTGTCTCTTACAAACTTTGCTCCCCTTTTTTACCCCCTTAGGGGTTCAATCTTGGGGTGCGATGCCAGAAGTCCTCCACGTGTGCCCGGCAGCTGCTGGTTCCTCTCGATACGTCTGGAGGAAACAGCAGCCGTTGCGCCGGTGCACCCCGGGCGCGGCAGTGTCCTTCCTCTTGGAATGAGAAGAAATTCTCATCCCTTGGGATTGGCACTGCCGCGGCCAATGAGTCTGGCATCACGAGTTCGTCTCTCCGCGTGACTCTCTGCTAAGCAGAGGGCACAGCGGACGTGACCATGCCGCTGAGGTGCAGGCTCACCAACGCGGCATTCGTTGTCTCTCCTCTAGGAGCATTCCTGGGAGAGACAACTTTCAGCGGGTTCGCTGAGCCGGGTTGGCCGGACAGCGAACGGAGGCATGTCTAATGCCGCCGTCGGGGGCTTGGCTTAACTGCCTGGCCCAGAGGACGATTGTAAAAATATTCTTGCATTGTATAGATTCCATCTCTTAGTATTGTATAATTGCATAACATATGTGTGAGTACCATGTACCGTAAAGCTACCATTTGCATTTAGTTATGTTTCATTGACTTGAATATGCCTTGGTGGCTGAGAGAATGTCATGCTCGCTTAAATGTCTTGCTGATGGTGGCGGGTGGGTCGGGTCATTTAGTTCCCTTCAATATGGTTGAATTGAATGGCGCTGATTCATGCGTCCTGTTCGTGAACGGGCGCTGTCAGTCGGGACTGGTCATCTCTTAGCTGCTGTGGATCATTTGAATTGCTTTATTTTTAATTGTTGATTTATTTATTTTTACTCTGGACGCTCTTATTGTGCACGTCTTTCTACTCTCACATATATGTATAATCTCAACATGAAAGATGTAACCAAGATTTTTTAACAACATTTTTGATTGAAAAGAGTGTCCATGGAGTTTCTTGCCCGTTCTTCTCCATAGAGATCTACGTTAGGGAATGGGCAACTACAGTACTTTCTCAAGTTATTATGCCTTGTGTCTGTGACTGTAGCTTCGCTTTATTTTTCGTTTTATCGACATTCAAAAGTGCCGTAATGGTCTAGTTGAAATAAATGATTTGAGTTTGAGTTTGAGTTTGAAGGCTACCTCTAAGATAAAAAACCACCCAACCCTAAGTTTTGAGGCGCGGCGAGAGGATGAATGGCTGGAGGGTGTCCAGTCGTTAGCGCCTTCCCTGTAGGGCACCGGCCACACCCTACAGTATTGGGCTTACCCAGGTACAAGGCTCTGCCTGGGTGGACGAAACTTTCCTCTACGACTCGTGGGAACAAATATGGATATAAATGATAAAAACAAAAACAAACAAACCGCCGGCAACGGCACAGAAGAGGTGAGCAGGAACGTGGCGTCGGAGTCCGACGCCACACTGAGTGAGGCGAGCGCTGTGGGAGGCTCAGTGAGCTCCCGCTGCGAGAAGGCCGGGACTGCTGCTGCGGAGAACAGCAAGTTCTTCCGTAAGCGGTCCAGGAAGGATGGCGACCAGTCGTCGTCCTCAGAGGAGGAGCAGATGGCCTCTGCTCCCAAGATCCCCACCAGCAAGCGCGGGGGGATCCGAGGCAAGAGAGGGGGGCTCTCTGCCTCCGAGAAATCGGCACGGTTGGCCGAAGAGGGGCGCTACCCGGGCTTGACAGCTCGCGGGTCTGGCGACGAGGCGGTTGCACCTGGCAGCTCCGAGGAGGAGCGTAAGGCCGTAGCCGTAAAAGTTAAAGTTTCTTCGAAACTCAGGGCCATACCTGCGGCTTCCGCGTCCATCATGGCGGCGGCAGCGGACAACTTTAGGGAGACCCCTCCTCCTCCGTCACAAGGGGACGAGGTGGCCAAGCTGCGGGCGGACGTGGCCCGCCTGACGGCCGCTATGGAGCTTCTCCAGAAGGAGAATGCCAAGCTCCAAGCGGACCTGGCCAGTCTGAGAGCCTGGCCCCCGCGTGGCGCCTCAAAAAAGTGGGGGGGCTCAAGCACAGAGGGGGAGCCAGCCTGTGCCGGTGGAGAGCCAGGTCCTGGACCTGGTTCAATAGGAGTTGGCTTCCTTCCAGGCGCGGTTCTCCGTCCTGGAGGGAATTGTTCTGCGTCCTCCCCTGGGCGCGAACAAGGCGGTCGCGGGCACGAGCAGAGCCTCGTATGCGGCTGCTGCATCCGCTCCGGGGCCGTCCAGTCGGCCCCCCGGCGGGGCTGCGCTGCCCCCCCGCCCCCTGTAAAGCCGACTCCGGCCAAACAGGCGGCGGCACCGTCTGGGCAGAAGAAGGCGGCCCGAAAAAGAAAGGGCAAGGCAGCGGCACAGGTGGCGACTGTGACAGCGCCAGCGCCAGTGGCGCGTGGGCCCGCGCCTGCGGCACGATGGCCGCCGCCGCCGCCACCGCCCCCCCAGGCCCCTACACCTCCTGCACCTCCCACGGCTGAAGCCGGATGGCAGTTGGTCGGGGAAAAGCAGAGGGGGCGAAAGGTGGCCAAAAAGGCCCGTAAAAAGGAGCGGCAGCGCCAAAATAGGGCCCGAAAGGTCGCGGCTAGGCTTCGCGCCCCGAAGACCGCAGCTGTAGTGATCACACTACAGCCGGAGGCGGAGAAGAGGGGCGTGTCCTACCGCGACCTGCTGGCGAAGGCAAAGGAGACGGTGAATCTCGGTGAGCTCGGGATCACCGGGGGCCTCCGGCTCAAAGTCACTGCGACGGGAGCGCGGATGTTGGAGATCCCCGGAGAAGCCAGCGGCTCAACCGCTGACGCTCTCGCTGAAAAGCTGAGAGCGTCCCTAAACGCGGACGAGGCCCGAGTGTCCAGACCCGTCAGGTGCGCAGACCTGCGCATCATGGGTCTGGACGACTCGGTCACCGAGGAGGAGGTGGTGGCCGCCGTCGCTAGGTCCGGGGGGTGCTCTGCCGAGCAGATCAAGCCAGGCACCCTACGCCCGGACCCCACGGGAATGCGAACCGTCACGGTGAGCTGCCCCGTGACGGCGGCGAAAGCCATAGTGGAGGGCCGAAGGCTTCTGGTGGGCTGGGTCTCAGCGTAGGTTAAACTGCTTGAGCCCAGACCTCTGAGATGCTATCGCTGCCACGTGGGACACCACGTGTCAGTGCAGTGCGCCTCGGAGGTTGACCGCAGCGGCCCCTGTTTCCGCTGCGGTCAGCCCGGCCATGTGTTGGTGACCTGCAGCGCTGCGCCGCACTGCCCCGTATGTGCGGCGGCTCGCAAGCCGGCTGATCACCGGGCTGGGAGCAAGGCCTGCGCTGCTCCCACCAAGCCCAGAGGCAAAAGAGGCAGAGGAAGGCCCTCCGCCGCCTCCGCCAACGCCACCGTCGCCACCGCCGCTGCCGCGGCCGCCGCAGCCACTGCCGCTGCTGCCGCCGCCGCCGCTGCCCAGAGCACGGCAAGTTCGCCTGCGGGGCCCGTGTGGAGGAAACGGTAATGGAATGTCAATAACGGCGCCATTACGCTTCCTCCAGGCGAACATCAACCACTGCGCCTGTGCTCAGGATCTGTTGCTCCAGAGCATGGCGCAATGGTTGATTAACATCGCTGTGGTCGCTGAGCCGTACTTTGTCCTGCCCAGGGAAGGCTGGGTGGCGGACCTTGACGGCTCGGTGACCATTGTGTCATCGGCCGCCGCCGGTACCCCGACCCTTGAAAATGTCAGGAGGGGTCGGGGGTGCGTAGCAGCCCGGTTCGGGGAGATCGTCGTGGTGGGAGTCTACTTCTCCCCGAGCCGAATTCTCGCCGAGTTCCACAACTCTCTCGCAGAGTTGAGTGTCGTCGTCGGAAGCCATTCCCTCCCCGTGCTTGTCCTCGGGGACTTCAATGCCAAGAACTTGGCTTGGGGTTCTCGTTGCACAGATGTGCGGGGAAGGATGGTGGAGGACTGGGCCCTAGAGAAGGGCCTGGACGTCCTTAATCGGGGTTCTGTTCCCACGTGTGTGCGGATGCGGGGCGAGTCGGTGGTGGACAATTCGTCCGCTAGCCCCGCTCTGTCGCCGCGTGTCGTTGACTGGCGTGTCATGGAGGGGGTGGAGACATATTCCGACCACCGGTACATCCGGTTTGACGTCTCCACCCAGTCCTCAAGCGCGCCAGTCCAACAGGCCCCGAGTGGTCCGCGTTGGGCGCTGAAGCAGCTGGACCGGGAGCTCCTCCTTTTTTTTTTTTTTTTTTTTAGGATGGGAAATCATCAAATGACTTCTCCCACTCTGGGCGGAGCGGGAGGGAGTGTCAGACTCTTACTGACTAAAACCCATCCATGTTCCTTCCTGAAAGAGATACCGCGGCCCCGGAACGTAAAGGGCGACCTTTACGTTCCGGGGCCGCGGTATCTCTTTCGAACAGTCCCGCAACCCCGGCAGGCTTCGGCCCTTGCGGGCCCCTCTCTTCTGCTGACATCTCTTTGAGGCGCGCGTGGAACACGAACGCGCCGTCAACAGGCCTGTCGTCACTAGACGGACGGACGGCTAGCTAGCCCATAGCTAACCGTCCACAGGCCCGCATCTACGGTGGCCGGTAGCCACCACGTGGCCCCCGACGCCCGGTGCGTCTCCCGCGGCGGCCGGGAAGAGAGGCTCTCTCCCTCTCTTGTTCCGCCACCTCCTTCGCCAGCATGACTGCTTCGCAGAAGGAGGTGACGGCTTCCCATTCCGTCTCGCTCCGGACCATGGATTGAACCAGGGCCGGACGCGAGAGGTCGCCGCCGCCGATCGCCGCTACGAGGACACGGCGGTGCTCCGCCCACGCAGGGCAGACTTCCACCGTGTGCTCCACCGTGTCCTCCGGTCGATCCTCACAGTGGAAACACCCGGGCGTTTCCTCCCGCCCGATTCGGTGCAGGTACCTCCCGAAACATCCGTGTCCGGTGAGGACCTGCGTCAGGCGGAAGGTGAGGGCGCCGTGGCGCCTCTCAAGCCACTCCTCAAAGAGGGGACTTACCGCCACTATCGTGGCGTGCCCTGCACGGGGTTGCGACAGTCGCTCTCTCCATGTCGCCATGAGATCGCGCCGGAGGTCAGTCCGCTGGGCGGCAATTTGCCGCGGCAGCGGAGTTTCCCCCCGGCGTAGTACCTCCGCGCGCCATTCGTGTAGGCGCGCGAGGACTATCGCCTCCAGATCCCATGGCGGCAATCCGGCAAGCAGGCCCGCTGCCTCGCGGGAGATCGTGCGGTACCCACGGACCATCCTTACGGCCACCACTTTTTGGGGCGCGTTCAGATAATGAGCGGCACGCCGTTTCAAGGAACGCGCCCACACTGGGGCCCCGTAAAGGGCCATGGACCGCACGAACCCCGCGTAGAGCCTGCGGCAGGAGGCGTTTGGCCCCCCAAGGTTGGGCAGGAGCCGCCTGAAGGCAGCCCCGGTCCGTTCCAGCCTGGGGGGGAGCTCCTTCTGGAAGCCTCGATCGTGCAGGCCTGGGTGACATCACCGGACAGGCCTGCCGACGTTAACAGTGAGGCAGAGTGGTTCCAGGAGGCCATGTCCGACATATGCGACGTGGCAATGCCCCGAGTCCGGCCAGGAAGTGCCCGACGGCAGGTGTACTGGTGGTCGCGCGAAATAAAGTCTCTGCGCGAGGCGTGTGTTGATGCGCGGCGCCTGTACGCCAGGCATCGCAGACTCCGCATCCGCCCGCCGGATGCGGCAGCCATTGAGGCGGAGCTGTACGAGGGATACAGAGCGGCGAAGACCGCCCCCCGGGAGGGTATCCTGCGGGCCAGTTCCCTGGCCCGCAGGAGACTCTCAACAGAGATCCGTGGGGGCGCCCTTACAAGATGGTGCGGAATAAACTCCGCACCTGGGCCCCCCCGCTGACGCAGAGTCTCCGGCCTGACCTCGTGGAGGACGTGGTGAGCGCTCTGTTCCCCTCGCGGGGGGAACATCCGCCCCCGCCTATGGCTCCGCCACCTGCGGTGCCGGAAAAGGACCCAAGCGACGACTACGACACTCCGGAAGTGACTGGGGTAGACCTGAGAGTGGCGGTAGGGAGGCTCAAGGCCAAAAATACCGCCCCGGGACCCGATGGCTTGCCTGGCAAAGCCTAGGTCCTGGCCTCGGATGCGGAGGCTCTCGGACCCCGACTGAAAGGCTCTTAAGCGCATGCTTGGAGAGAGGCCAGTTCCCGCTTTGTTGGAAGACGGGGAAACTGGTCCTCATCCAGAAGCCGGGGCGCCCTGCGGACTATCCGTCCGCATTTCGGCCCCATTGTGCTGCTCGACGAGGTGGGCAAGCTCTTTGGCGCTGTCTCCACGAGCGAGAGAATCGCGGCGATATTTTCGTATAGAAATACGTCAAATCGCCGCGATTCTCTCGCTCGTGGAGACGGCCCAAAAGAGTGTATAGAAAAACGTGGCAAGGACGATAATATCGCCGCGATTCTCTCGCTCGTGGAGACAGCGCCTTTGAGAGAGTGATTGCAAACCGCCTCGCCGAGCACCTTGAGGGGATGGGGCCGAATATTGCGGAGAACCAGTTTGGTTTCCGCAAGGGGCGCTCTACTGTGGACGCAATCATGCGCGTGAGAGCCCTCACGACGGGGGATGCGATATCCCGGGGCGGGGTTGTCTTGGCGGTGTCTCTCGACATCGCCAACGCCTTCAACTCCCTGCCCTGTCTGTGACGGACAGGGCCGTCATCTACCCCAGTCGCTGCGGAGATTGGAACCGGCGAGAGATGTCGTGCGGTGTCCCGCAGGGATCGGTTCTGGGACCGCCCCTGTGGAACATCGGTTACGACTGGGTGCTGCGCGCCGACCTCCCTATTGGTGTCAGCGTCGTTTGCCACGCAGACGACACCCTGGTGCTGGCACAGGGGAGGTCGCACGAGGCGGCGGCCGACAATATGACACGCAGGGTTGCGATAGTCGTAGAGAGGATCCGGCAACTGGGTCTCGAGGTGGCACTGCACAAGTCCGAGGCCATGTGCTTTCATGGGCCTCGGAATGCGCCACCGTCGAGATCCACACTGACGGTAGGAGGGGTATCCATCGGCGTCGAGTCGACGTTGAAGTACCTAGGACTCGTCCTCGACAGCCGGTGGAACTTCGTGGAGCACTTCCGACGTTTGGCCCCCAGGCTGGAACGGACCGGGGCTGCCTTCAGGCGGCTCCTGCCCAACCTTGGGGGGCCAAACGCCTCCTGCCGCAGGCTCTACGCGGGGGTCGTGCGGTCCATGGCCCTTTACGGGGCCCCAGTGTGGGCGCGTTCCTTGAAGCGGCGTGCCGCTCATTATCTGAACGCGCCCCAAAAAGTGGTGGCCGTAAGGAAGGTCCGTGGGTACCGCACGATCTCCCGCGAGGCGGCGGGCCTGCTTGCCGGATTGCCGCCATGGGATCTGGAGGCGATAGTCCTCACGCGCCTACACGAATGGCGCGCGAAGGTACTACGCCGGGGGGAAACTCCGCTGCCGCGGCAAATTGCCGCTCAGCGGACCGACCTCCGGCGCGATCTCATGGCGACATGGAGAGAGCGACTGTCGCAACCCCGTGCAGGGCACGCCACGATGGGATACAGAGCGGCGAAGACCGCCCTCCGGGAGGCTATCCTGCGGGCCAGGGAACTGGCCCGCTTGGAGATGCTGGACACTCTCGACAGAGATCCGTGGGGGCGCCCCTACAAGATGGTGCGGAATAAACTCCGCACCTGGGCCCCCCCGCTGACGCAGAGTCTCCGGCCAGAGCTCGTGGAGGACGTGGTGAGCGCTCTGTTCCCCTCGCGGGGGGAACATCCGCCCCCGCCTATGGCTCCGCCACCTGCGGTGCCAGAAGAGGACCCAAGCGACGACGATGACACTCCGGAAGTGACTGGGGTAGACCTGAGAGTGGCGGTAGGTAGGCTTAAGGCTAAAAATACCGCCCCGGGACCCGATGGCTTGCCTGGCAAAGCCTGGGTCCTGGCCTCGGATGCGGAGGCTCTCGGGCCCCGACTGAAGGGGCTCTTAAGCGCATGCTTGGAGAGAGGCCAGTTCCCGCTTCGTTGGAAGACGGGGAAACTGGTCCTCATCCAAAAGCCGGGGCGCCCTGCGGACTCTCCGTCCGCATTTCGGCCCATTGTGCTGCTCGACGAGGTGGGCAAGCTCTTTGAGAGAGTGATTGCAAACCGCCTCGCCGAGCACCTTGAGGGGATGGGGCCGAATCTTGCGGAGAACCAGTTTGGTTTCCGCAAGGGGCGCTCTACCGTGGACGCAATCATGCGCGTGAGAGCCCTCACGACGGGGGATGCGATATCCCGGGGTGGGGTTGTCTTGGCGGTGTCTCTCGACATCGCCAACGCCTTCAACTCCCTGCCCTGGAGCTGCATCAGGGAGGCACTCCGGTATCACCGGGTGCCGACCTACCTCCGTCGTGTGATCGGGGACTACCTGACGGACAGGGCCGTCATCTACCCCAGTCGCTGCGGAGATTGGAACCGGCGAGAGATGTCGTGCGGTGTCCCACAGGGATCGGTTCTGGGACCGCCCCTGTGGAACATCGGTTACGACTGGGTGCTGCGCGCCGACCTCCCTAGTGGTGTCAGCGTCGTTTGCTACGCAGACGACACCCTGGTGCTGGCACAGGGGAGGTCGCACGAGGCGGCGGCCGAAGTGATGACACGCGGGGTTGCGATAGTCGTTGAGAGGATCCGGCAACTGGGTCTCGAGGTGGCATTGCACAAGTCCGAGGCCATGTGCTTTCATGGGCCTCGGAACGCGCCACCGTCGGGATCCACACTGACGGTAGGAGGGGTATCCATCGGCGTCGAGTCGACGTTGAAGTACCTAGGACTCGTCCTCGACAGCCGGTGGAACTTCGTGGAGCATTTCCGACGTTTGGCCCCCAGGCTGGAACGGACCGGGGCTGCCTTCAGGCGGCTCCTGCCCAACCTTGGGGGGCCAAACGCCTCCTGCCGCAGGCTCTATGCGGGGGTCGTGCGGTCCATGGCCCTCTACGGGGCCCCAGTGTGGGCGCGTTCCTTGAAGCGGCGTGCCGCTCATTATCTGAACGCGCCCCAAAAAGTGGTGGCCGTAAGGATGGTCCGTGGGTACCGCACGATCTCCCGCGAGGCGGCGGGCCTGCTTGCCGGATTGCCGCCATGGGATCTGGAGGCGATAGTCCTCGCGCGCCTACACGAATGGCGCGCGGAGGTACTACGCCGGGGGGAAACTCCGCTGCCGCGGCAAATTGCCGCTCAGCGGACTGACCTCCGGCGCGATCTCATGGCGACATGGAGAGAGCGACTGTCGCAACCCCGTGCAGGGCACGCCACGATAGTGGCGGTAAGTCCCCTCTTTGAGGAGTGGCTAGAGAGGCGCCACGGCGTCCTCACCTTCCGCCTGACGCAGGTCCTCACCGGACACGGATGTTTCGGGAGGTACCTGCACCGAATCGGGCGGGAGGAAACGCCCGGGTGTCTTCACTGCGACGATCGACCGGAGGACACGGTGGAGCACACGGTGGAGGTCTGCCCCGCGTGGGCGGAGCACCGCCGTGTCCTCGAAGCGGCGATCGGCGGCGGCGACCTCTCGCGTCCGGCCCTGGTTCAATCCATGGTCCGGAGCGAGACGGAATGGGAAGCCGTCACCTCCTTCTGCGAAGCAGTCATGCTAGCGAAGGAGGTGGCGGAACGAGAGAGGGAGAGATCCTCACTTCCCGGCCGCCGCGGGAGACGCACCGGGCGTCGGGGGCCACGTGGTGGCTACCGGCCACCGTAGATGCGGGCCTGTGGACGGTTGGCTATGGGCTAGCTAGCCGTCCGTCCGTCTAACGACGACAGGCCGTGTCGACGGCGCGTTCGTGTTCCACGCGCGCCTCAAAGAGATGTCAGCATAAGAGAGGGGCCCGCAAGGGCCGAAGCCTGCCGGGGTTGCGGGACTGTTCGAAAGAGATACCGTGGCCCCGGAAAGTAAAGGGCGAGGAAGGAACATGGATGGGTTTTAGTCAGTAAGAGTCTGACACTCCCTCCCGCTCCGCCCAGAGTGGGAGAAGTCATTTGATGATTTCCCATCCTAAAAAAAAAAAAAAAAAAAAGGGCACGCCACGATAGTGGCGGTAAGTCCCCTCTTTGAGGAGTGGCTAGAGAGGCGCCACGGCGTCCTCACCTTCCGCCTGACGCAGGTCCTCACCGGACACGGGAGGTACCTGCACCGAATCGGGCGGGAGGAAACGCCCGGGTGTCTCCACTGCGAGTATCGACCGGAGGACACGGTGGAGCACACGGTGGAGGTCTGCCCTCCGTGGGCGGAGCACCGCCGTGTCCTCGTAGCGGCGATCGGCGGCGGCGACCTCTCGCGTCCGGCCCTGGTTCAATCCATGGTCCGGAGCGAGACGGAATGGGAAGCCGTCACCTCCTTCTGCGAAGCAGTCATGCTAGCGAAGGAGGTGGCGGAACGAGAGAGGGAGAGAGCCTCTCTTCCTGGCCGCCGCGGGAGACGCACCGGGCGTCGGGGGCCACGTGGTGGCTACCGGCCACCGTAGATGCGGGCCTGTGGACGGTTAGCTATGGGCTAGCTAGCCGTCCGTCCGTCTAGTGACGACAGGCCGTGTCGACGGCGCGTTCGTGTTCCACGCGCGCCTCAAAGAGATGTCAGCATAAGGGGAGGGGCCCGCAAGGGCCGAAGCCTGCCGGGGTTGCGGGCCTGTTCGAAAGAGATACCGCGGCCCCGGAACATAAAGGGCGAGGAAGGAACATGGATGGGTTTTAGTCAGTAAGAGTCTGACACTCCCTCCCGCTCCGCCCAGAGTGGGAGAAGTCATTTGATGATTTCCCATCCTAAAAAAAAAAAAAGCGGTTCAATCTTGGAAAATTCTTCTGTACCGGATGCCTACATCATATAAAGAACACACCCTGCTAGTTTCAGGTGTCTACGATCAGCGGTTTAGGCTGCGCGTTGATCCATGAGTCACTAAGGCTAAATCGTCAGTCTTTAAATCGCCATTTTGTGCCTATTCAATATTCACCTCAAAAATCAAATTTCAAGGAAACAGAGAAATTATATTTATCTGTATCAGATTTGAAGTATACTTCAAATCTAATACAGATAAATATAATTTCTAGCAACTTTTAAAGGTTTACACTTCATTGGATTTTATTCTATAGGTCATCATCATCATCGGCCTATTAATGTTCCCACTGCTGGGACAGGCCTCCTCTCTATGAGAGGAAACAGGTATTTCTTTATTTTTAATAATAAGTATTTACTCTGAGTTTCATGATTCTAGAACAATCTAAATTTTTTTTTTCATACAAAGATAAGTTATGGAGTCAGGCGTTACTTTGCGGAAATCCATGGCATTAAATGCTATGAAAAATATTTAGTTTTAATACCGCTAGACAAAAATATCCAGGTCTGAAAGCAGGACACAAATCCCACCGTCATGCATATGCACATGCACATATGGGCCCACCCTCCCGCCCTCATGCATATGCACACATACAAAACAAGTGAGAAATAATTAGCATGCCATGCAACCAAACCTTTACTCGACACGTGTTTCGCCCCTCCACGGGGCATCCTCAGGAGTTGTTGAATCGTCGAGCGTTCCAACTCGAATGTGCTAGTCGCACCGCTGTCGGCCCTTTTTATACCGTTTCGATGACGCTTTTATAACGGTCGATACAACGTCACAAAGACATCTGTGTCGAACTACCTGCAATCATACTTAGAAGTGGTGATGGAATTAAATTTCATAAAACATATAGAAACGGGTATTTATCGCGAATTTACCTTTAATTTAAGCCCGACGTTTCGACCGGATTGCACCAGCCGTGGTCGCGGGGAGACTCAATTTAATGGGGGGAATTAAATTTGTTTGGTCATTCAACAGTGTATATGCATTGTTATTGTTATGTTTTGATATTTCTAGCTGTTCCAACACACTCAACCGGAAACCCTTATCGCAAACATGCAAAATGTCATAGGAATTGTTGTCGCTCAAGGAGTGGCCGGTGTCAATTAAATGTTTTGCGAAATGTGATTTATCTGGATGGCCATTCCTGTAAGCGGCAACATGTTCCCTGTACCTAATTTCGAAACCTCGGCCTGTCTGACCTACATAGACCCCGTTGCAATCATTGCACACTAATTTGTAAACTCCGGATTTTTTTGAATTCTCTAATTTATCTTTACCGTTACATAGTTTACGCAAGTTATGATCTGATCGAAATGCTACGTAAACATTGTGTTTTCTAAGAATATTCGCGATCCTATCTGACAAACACAACAAACTTTACCCCTCCTTTTCACCCCCTTTTTCCAAAATGTTCCATAATTTCTATAGCCTAAATGTTATTCTGCGTTTATTTAAATAGATTAGTGAAGTTTTCATCAAAATCCGTCCAGCAGTTTTTACGTGATGCGCGATCAAACAAACAAACAAATAAAAATTTTAAAAATGGTTTTAATATGTTCAGTTACTTATTTTAAGTCACCCTGGTCGATGTTTTTTTAAATCTTCATAGTACAGATTTTTTGGTTTCAACGATTTTATTATAAAAAAAGGGTGTAAAACAGCTCTTCACGAAGCCAAAAGGCACTTGTTCTCCCCATAACTGGGATATTTTTTTTGTTCTATACCATACCTGGGAACCTTCTAGTTACGGAGATATGAGGGGTCAAAGTTACAACTTTTTGACAAGTTTTTTTTTTAATACAAGTTTTTTTTGTAAGATTTTGACTTTTAACACCTCCACGACCTCCGTACTATTCAATCCATCCATCAGCACAATGTTTTAAGTGCGTTACATTGAGTTCTACCACAAAACATAATTTATAACCTCAAAAAAAAAGTCGTTTCCCAGCAAATATTTTTGCGTTGAGTTACTTAGTTTGATGTACATAATGCTTAGTTAACGGCTTCGTGATGAGGTGGTTTTCACCCTGTATAATAACTAGGTAATATTAAGTATATAATGTGATACAATGTTAAGTATGTCTGTTACATTTCAGTAAAGATGGCCCTCACGGCAGCAGAAAGAGCTAAACGATACCGGGAGAAACTAAAACTAAACCCAGAAAAATTTGAAGAGCAGCGAAAGAAGCAGTTAGAACGGCTTAAGAAGAGTCGAAAAACCATTAGTGAGTTGACAAAAGAAGAAAAAGAATGTAGAAGAAAGCAATGGAGGGAAGAAAAGAAAAAACAGAAAGTGAAAAAGAATAAAAAGAAAACGAAGAACAAAGAGTTACCCCAAGTTCATCGAAGTCTCAAAACAGCGCAACTAATGCCTTGAAACTTCGTTACAAAAAAACATGTAGCCGTTATCGAGGAGCTTAAAAAAAAAATCGCAAATTAAAAGTAAAAAATGAAGCAATTCGCAAGAAATTTTACCGTGAAAAGTTAGCTCATGAGGCAGAAGTTGGTGAACTCCAAAAAAATATAGATAAACTTACTGCGCGCCAAGAAATTTTAGAGATTTCACTACGCGAAACTTACTGCAATGCTAAATCTTTACAAGAAAAAAGGCTGCTTAAATCGGCGCGGTAAACCAAGTGGTCAAAACCAATAGATCAGTCAAAACGATTGTTACATGCTTGGGGCTAAAAGGCCGCATAAGACAAAGTAAGAAAAAAATTGTGTTAGACAAGAAAATTCAAGAAGAATTAAAGCATTTTTATTTAAGAGATGACGTATGAAACACAGCAGGAAAACGAGAAACTAAAACTAGAGGAAAGAAGGAGATATTTAACTGACACATTACATAATTTATATGAAATTTATAAAAAGGAAGGAGCAACGCACAGCTTTACGACTTTGTTTCGCTATAAGCCGTATTACGTTTTGTCACCTACAGCCAAAACCAGAGATACTTGTATGTGCGTTAAGCATAGCAGCAGGTAGTATCTTTTCATTGCTCTGAAAAACAGAAATGTAATAGACTATAAAAACCTCGAAGAAACTATTAATAAGTCGGTTTGTGACCAAAACTTGCATGCTTGCATGTACGAACTATGTGTAAATTGTAACAACCGAAGCCTCCAATACAAAGAGGAAAAAAATGAAGACGAAATTACATGGTTTAGATGGGATAGAGTTACGCATACATACCAAAAATCGGAAAAAAATATTATTACTAAGAAAACTGTGAAGCAAGTGCAGAAAGGAAAGGTTCGAGATCTAGTGACAGAATTTAAAGCTGAGTTCTCAAAATTTAAGAGACACTACTACAACTGGAAAGAGCAGCAGCGGCAATACCAGATTTGCATTAAAAATCTGGCCACTAAAGAAATTGCCATTTTAATCGACTTTTCCGAGAATTACGACTGTAAACTGGGCGCCGAGATCCAATAGATGCATTTTGGAGCATCAAATAATAATATAACATCCATTGTGGGATGATTTATTGGATTGATAAATCGCAATCGTTTGTAACTATATCTGATAATACATGTCACGAACCCAATGCCATCTGGGCACATCTCTTGACCATATTAAAGTTTGTAAAGAAATCAGACCCAACAATCGAAATTATCCATTTTTTTTTCAGACGGCCCCACATCCCAATACAGACAGAAAAAGATTTTTTACCTCATTAACTTATTTACAACCAAATTGAAATATATTACCTGGTCATTTTCGGAAAGTGGGCATGGTAAGGGAGTCGCAGATGGCATTGGGGGCGCAGTTAAAAGGCAGTTAGATAGACGTGTGGCTTATGGGCATGATGTGACAAATGCAGATGATGCGTATCAACATTTATCAACCAGCATGAAATCTGTTAAATGTTTCAAAGTCTCTGATGGTGATATCGAAAATATGAACAAAATCATTCCAAAAGATCTCAAAGCTGTGCCGCAGACCATGAAACTCCACCAGATCATATCTGTCAATGTCGGTCAAATTAAGCATCGGCAATTAAGCTGCTTCTGTGTGCGATAAACGCGGACTTTGCACTTGTCTGAACCCCGAAACTCATTCGTTTGATTCTGACCGGAGTCGAACTGTCTCTGTTCTTGGACTCGATATGGCGCCTTGCAATAAAAGCCGTGGTGTTACAACCAACTTCGTAAACGACAGTGATCTTTGCGATAAAAGTGATCACGATGCTCAAATATTTTTGGATATCAATGAAAACACAGCTTTTATTGCTGAAAACGATCAGAGTAACCCCGACGTTCGAACAGTCTTGATCATTGATCTCGAAAATGTACCTCGCGATGAAAGTGGTGGAGGAATCGCCACCGTAACTGATATTGCGCCCTGCAGTAAAACCGACCACAGTGACCTTAATATTGTTGACCTTACTGCTTCGCCCAACCAGAATGATTATCAGACTGATTCCTTTATGGACCTTAACTTGAAAGTGGATTATGTTCTGGATTTAAAGGTTTTTGACAGTATCATAGAATACCCTCAAAACCAGGGTTTGATTTAGTTTTAGATACCGTAGACTGCTCGACTAAAAACGACGCCGTAGACTGTTTTACAGAAGAAAAAGAGAATGATAATAAGAATAAAAGAAATAATAATACATTGGCATCAGATGAAGGTCCGTCAAAGAAAAAGCTAAAAGTACTTTTACCAATAAAAGAAGAAAAATACAGGAATACCTCACTAAAAACTATAATCAATAGAACTTTACATGCCATATGTGTAAACTGCATAAACTTTATGTGATCACAGACATGACAAATGCTTGTAAAAACTGGGTATGCAGATCATGCTGCAACCAACCAGCTATTGATTTTATTTGCGATAGATGTTTTGAAGACTGATTAGAACCTTAAGCGATACGTAACTTACTACATTCCAAATAGCAATGAACAAAACATAATTTCAAAAATGTTTCTTCATTCTTTTCTTATAATATTACGCCATCCTGCTGCCAACCGGAACTACGTATACTGAGAGGTCAGACCTTAGTGACTTAACTATAGAATATGTCATTGAATGTTGTGCGGTAGAAATAAAACCTAATATCATTCTCATTACCTTGTACAGAACGGACCGTAAAATAGAAGATTTTTTTATATTTCTCCAATTGTTACTCCAAAAACTAAAATCTCACCACTACAAAAAACACATAATAATAGGAGGCGACTTTAACATTAACGCAGTCTCGAGTTCCAAACACTATAAAAAACTCATGGCAACTATGCTTGAATATAATTTACATCAAATTGTTGACAAACCAACTAGGGAAACAACCACGTCATCAACCTGCATAGACCTAATCTTTACAAATAATAAAAATGTTTCGCTATGTGTTGAGGACAAAGGAATCTCCGACCATAAATGCGTAACCTATAGCTTTGAACTGTTTTCTAGGAATCGAAATAAACCCATTTATAAAAACATTAGACCAACAAATCACCCAAAATACTACATACCTTTCAAACTTAAATTAAGAGACATAGCCTGGGAAAACATTTTAATACCCACTAATAAAATAAACGACAACTACAACCTCTTCGAAGACAAACTAAAAGAAATTCTAAATAACACTATCCCAATAAAACGTATAAAATTAACGAATACCAAAAATAAAAACTACATAACCAAAGGAATAAATAAATCGTGTAAACATAAAAGACTTTTAAAAACATTAGTAAATCAATCAAAAAATAAAGTACTAAAACACCATTACAAAATGTTTTCGAAAATTCTCAAAAAATGTGTTAAGATTTCTAAAAAACAAAATTATTCACAAGACATGGAAAAATCAAAAAATAAAACAAAAACCATGTGGCATATAATAAAACGCATAACACAAAAATCTAAAAAAATTCACACTGAAAACATGAAAATAACCTTAAATAACAATACAACAAACTGTCCCTACGCTGTTGCAAACAGGTTTAACCAATACTTTGCTTCCGTAGGCTCCCCAAACACGCTAAACAGCTCGCAAACACCCAATGACCATGCAGTAATTACGCCTGCCATTAATTCCATGTTCCTAGAACCTGTTACAGGAAAAGAGATTTTTGACATTATTCAGAATCTCCCAAACAAACACAGTTGTGGCATCGACGAGATACCCCCAACATTAATAAAAGCATGTATCCAAGAACTCACCCCCCCTCTAACATACCTTATTAATCAATCCTTTGAGGAAAAAACATTTCCGTCCCGACTAAAAATAGCAATAATTAAACCTATACCAAAAAAAGGAGGAAATCCCAATGACCCCAGTCAATACAGGCCAATAGCACTTCTTCCAGAGTTCTCAAAAATATTTGAAAAAGTAGTTACCAAACGTATGTGCAAATTCTTGGAAAAATACAACATACTCGACAACAACCAATTTGGATTCCGGACCAACCGATCGACGACCCTAGCAGTATATAAATACACACAAGAAATACTTACATATATCAAGGACAAAAACTATGCAATAGGCCTCCTGCTTGACATGACCAAAGCGTATGACAAAGTATCACACTCGATCCTATTAACGAAATTACATGGAGTTGGCATCAGGGGCGACGCACTTGACTGGCTAAAATCGTATCTCGCCAATAGGAAACAGTATGTTCAGATAGAACACCTAGATGACGACACGTGCGAGCTACAAAATGTGCGATCAATATACTTACCACAAACTGGTCTATTCCACAAGGTAGTGTTATAGGATGTATACTTTTCCTTATCTACATCAATGACCTCCCAAAAATTTGTGACCATCTATGTGTGTTATTCGCTGATGACATCTCCATACTCTTTAAATGTCCTACCAACAACCCACAATATAACTCCCAAATTATCGAAACTTTTAAACTAATAAAATGTTGGCTCCAAAATCACAATCTCGAAATAAACAACAAAAAAACTAAAATAATACAATTTAAACCCTACCAAAAACAAAAATTAACTTAAAAAATATAACAAACGCAATACAAATTGAAGAAGTTGAAGAATTCAAATTACTAGGTATATTTTGGACTCACATTTGAATTGGAAAAAACATGTTGAAACGACTAGAATAAAACTGTCACAATTTTCTTATGGACTTAGTGTGCTAAAATCGAATACTAAAACGCACTGTGCCGTCACTGCATACTATGCATATGCCTACGCGTGGCTACGCTACGGTATCATCATGTGGGGACACAGTGTAGATGCGACTGACTTATTCATAGCACAAAAGAAATGCATGCGAATATTATTCCAAATAAAACCTAGAGATAGCTGCAAACCTCACTTCATAAAGGAAAAAATGTTAACTCTGCCCTCCATTTATATATTAGAAATATCCACTTTTGTTAGGAAAAACATAAAACTGTTTAATTTTGATAAGAACGAGCGCCGCAAAACTAAGTTAATACTACCAGCACCTAGACTTCAAATGTACAAAAATAGCCCAGAATATCGAAGCATACAGATATACAACAAATTACCTGAAAATATACGGTCCACAAGAACACTATGTGTATTTAAAGCTAGGTTAAAGTCATTGCTTTTAGAAAAGTGTTATTATAGTATCCAAGAATTTATGGAAGATAAAATGTTAAAATAGACTCCAATATATATACATGTGTTCGTTTTAATATTAGTTCTTTTATGTAAAATGATATTTTATGGTTACCTATTTATTTATTATTTTATATGACATGTTTATAATGGATTTTGTGTACTATGATTTTAAATTTGACGTTCATTTTATTATTATTATTATCTTTATTCAATTTTTTAACAATTTTACATTTTTATGATTAATATATAGTTCATGTAGGTACGACATTTAAAAATATTTTGATGGTTTTATTTTTATTTAGTTAGTTAATTTTTACTTGCCTAATTGTGTAAAGCTAGATGTAAGTTTAATGAATATAAATAATAGATGCTCTGCAATATTAATTAAGTAGTTAGTTACGTATTAGTTATAAGTTATCTTGCTGCGCCCTAACAGGGTCATGTACTCACTAGTTTTAAGCGTGAAATTGGTTGTGTACATTGTGCATTGAATGAATAAATAAATAAATATTAATATAACTTAAGAGTACATTTAAAAACTGAATTATTTTCTTTGCATCAATTTCATTTTGATTGCTTGGTCGTGAGGGTAGTTGCTATTTGGAATGGAAATAGGTATTATTGATTTTAAATAAGTAAAAATTACCAAATTTTTTTAAGTTGTGTTCAAAACATGTAAACTGTGTTTCTACCTCAAGATTAAGTTAAAACAGGTTTCAGTAATAACCTGTTTTTACTTTAAATTACAAATTTGAAGACTGCTAAAATTAAAAAAATGACCAAATATTACTCTGTGTAACCTTAGCTTAATGTTTTCCATTTAGTCACTCATAATTCCAGATAGTCACTCTCCCATATTTTTATCGACACAATTTACAATTTTTTATATAAGAAATATTTCTAAAACTGTAATATTTTTGTAGTAGTAGTTGACCCTGAATTTGCTGTTTGTATGATCAAAAGTTCCGTCCGTGACGATCTCGAATTTAAATTATTGATAAGCGATGATTATAGTGATTTATCTATGTTTAGGTATTTTTTTCAAAGAAGAAGGTTTTTTTAGTAAATAATAAAGACAAATTATCATATTAACTCATGTTTTTCATTTTATTTACATTTTTCGATCGATCGTCGATTTACATCAGACGAGCGAATGCTCATTCTACCCCCACTATGTCAAATTCTTTTAGTGTAAACAGGCGTAGAGCATTCTTTCGTTGTTCTTAGTGCGTTCGCAAAGATTCGATGGAATGTTCTAAGAATGCTCGCTCGCTCGATGTAAACGGCGCTAGAGCGCGCGAACAGTTGCTTAGAGCGTTCTTGCGTGTTCGGACGTGCTCGCGCCCCCGAGTGGTATCTTCAACGTGTTCTTGTGTTCTAGCGATTGTATACATATCTTATCGATTACATTATGGATTGGTCTAAAGAAAAATGTTTATTAATGATAGAAGCCTACCAAAATTCCAGATGTCTGTGGGATCCGACGTATGAACACTATAAAAATACAACTTACAAACAAGATGCTTGGCAGGAAATTGCAAAACTACTGGATGTTGAAGAAGTTAAAAAAAAGATGGACTCGCTTCTTGCATCTTACCGCCGAGAAAGGCAAAAAACAATGAGTACGAAATCAGGCAGCGGTGCCGATTGTACTTATAATTCTAAATGGTTTGCATTTGAAAGTATGCACTTTTTGATGGACAAATATAAACCGAGGAAAACAATTGATTTCGACACTAAACAAAATAAAAACATGGTAAGTAGGTTATGTTTATTTATTATAGCTACTTATTTAATGGTAGGGTAAAAGCACCAGTCATGGACAATGCTCCAGTGATGGACAGTTTAAACAATATTTATAAAAAATAAGCCAAAATTTAATATATTTTTCTGTTTTTAACCCGCGACGCAAAACGACAGGGTTTTATAAGTTTGACGTGTCTGTCTGTGTGTATGTGTGAGTGTGTGTCTGTGGCATCTTAACTCCCGAACGGATGAACCAATTTTGATTTTTTTGTTTGAAAGTGAATTAGTCTGGCTCGGGAGTGTTCTTAGCTATGTTTCAAAAAAATCGCTTCAACCGTTTTAAAGTTATTAACTTGATTAGAGCTTTTAGTTTAACACTCCGTTAAACGCGCGGGGCACAGGCGTGCCCCAGTCATATATTTTTGCGTATTATTAGGATCTCGCCGTGTTTAATAGCTGCGGCTAGTGTCCTTGAGCGTACGTCAGTGTCGCGTCGGCTGCGTTGGCCCACGGACGTGCTTTTTATACTTAGTTTAGTGCTCCTGGGGCACACCTGTACCCCGTGCGTGTAATTACGAAACTATTTGACGAACGACAGAGGTAAGCAGTTTAGTTATTTTCTTCAATTTTTATGTACCTAATTTATTTTAATAACATTGTATAAACATTATTTTCTTGTGTTATTGTTGTGATAAAATTTGTATTCTGCTCATTTCAGGTACTTATCGATCAAAATGGACAAAGAGTATCAGATAATTGACTGGCTCAAGGAATCTGACGAAGAAGAGCAGGGTAGTTTAGAAGACCTGTTGAGTAGTGAGGATGAGGAGGACCACTGCATAGAAGAACCACAGTCGGAAGAGGAAAATGCTGAGGAGGACCAGGTAACATTGAACTCAGCAGCCTTACTCACAAATAGACTGTCCACATCGTCAGATTCCGATGAAGATGATGCTCCATTATCAGAGTTACAAACTTATAAAACGAAATCAGGTTTTGAGTGGAAGGCCACACCTTTTAGAACTAACGTTCGTTCTCAAGCATCTAATATTCGTACACGTATTTGTGGGCCTAAAAATGAAGCTACTGCTTGTAAAACTTCAATTTCCTGTTTTAATCTGTTTTTTAATGAAGAGATTAGACATGATTACTTGTTGTACTAATATGCAATAAGGGAAAAATATCAACGACAGAGGGATGCAAAAAATACCGATTCTACTGAAATTAGAGCTCTGACTGGGATGCTAATTATGATGGGGGTCAAAAAAAGTGGAAGAAGAATTATAAAAGATTTTTGGGATAATAAGTATGGAACTGCAGTTGATGCAATCAATCTCACCATGTCTCAAAATAGGTTTGTCTTTTTGCTAAAATGCCTACGGTTTGATGACATCATTACTAGAGATAGTCGAAAAGAAACTGACAAACTAGCACCCATCAGGGAGATATTCAACATTTTTGTAAATAACATACAAAAGTATTACACACCGAGTGAATATCACCCTAGACGAACAGCTGGTAGCTTTTAGAGGACGATGCAGCTTCCGCATGTTTATACCAAATAAACCCGATAAATTTGGTCTTAAACTGTTTGCATTAGTAGATGTTCAGTTTCCTTACGCATATAATCTAGAAATATATGCAGGCGCCCAACCCCCCGGACCATTTCAAGTGTCAAACAAAGTACCAAACGTTGTTCATAGGATGCTGAAACCTCTTGAAAATATGGGTAGCAATGTGACCATGGACAATTGGTTCACAAGTATACCGTTACTCCTGAACTGGAAAAAAAGAAGATAACTGTAATTGCAACACTCAAATCAAACAAACCTGACATTCCAAAAAAAATTAAAACTACCAAAGGTAGACAGACCCATCAATGATTCATTATTTGGTTTTCACAAGAAATATGTACCGAAACGAAATAAAGTCGTTTTGGTAGCGTCAACTATGCACAATGATAGTAGTATCGATCCCAATACTGGCGAAGCAAGGAAATCCGAAATTATAACAGACTACATTTTTAGTATATGCGAAACCTGAATATAGTTTGTTCAGAATCAGTAACTGAATCGATTCCAATCATTTTTACACCATGTTATATTTTGTCCCAAAATTATTTAAAAAGGTTACGAGTTGGACACCTATCCGCGATCATACAACAAAGGTTACGGCAGGTCATAGCGATCAGCTGACTACGCTCGCGGCGAACAGGCAGCGGGGCGCACAACGGGGCGGGGAACGCAACCCCTACCCCTTCAGTCGTCCGGTTGCAACAGTCGCACGCGCCCGTGTCACGTTTGCGCTTAGCGACACAACGCGATACGCGAAATAGTTTAGTTTGTATCTGTTAAGTGATCGTGAAAAATGTCGTTTTCGTACTCAAACGTCCAGTAGGTACACCGAAATGGTGCGCACACTAGCAGTCTGTGGTGATAACGAATCCCTGGCAGTGCGGCGATACCAGGAACAATTCGGCATCCGAGTGTCGTGGACACTGCTTTCCGCCACTCAACGATCAAGGGACTATGGTACCTTTCGGCCTCCGACAGCCGTTGATAGAGGAGTGACACGCATTCCTACCACACTACCACCACCGCTCGTCTGTGCATAAGGCAAAGAGGGGAACATTTTGAACAATTATTAAGATACGTCTGAGTGATTCAAAAGCATGGTTAATTGAGAAAGCTATTATTTAGTACCTAGAGCCTGCAAAGTGGTCAAGTAATGCGATGTTTTTCATACACTTTAAACTTTAAGTGGTTGTCGAAAGTTGCAACAAATCGCATTGACTACATCTTATCCCTTACGGCTGCATTTAAGAATAAAGTAACAATAACAATATCTACCTACACTTACCCATTACGACAGTCCAAAGCCTGCAAGTGTGATGGAATATGTTATCACCAGTTAATAACATTTTTGCCGTACGCTTAGGCACTACTGCCCTGATAACAAAGAATGCAGTAATCGCCATTTTTGACATTTTCACTTTTTTCCAGAAATGGCATCCCAAGGGGTTCATCTACATGAGAGGGGCCCGCAAGGGCCGAAGCCTGCCGGGGTTGCGGGACTGTTCGAAAGAGATACCGCGGCCCCGGAACGTAAAGGGCGAGGAAGGAACATGGATGGGTTTTAGTCAGTAAGAGTCTGACACTCCCTCCCGCTCCGCCCAGAGTGGGAGAAGTCATTTGATGATTTCCCATCCCAAAAAAAAAAAAAAAAAAAAAAAAAAAAAGGGGTTCATCTACATGAAAAAAATATATTTTCATAAAGAAATTCACTCGAAGTATGTTTTTTATGTAATGATTTTCGCCGTACTTGCATGAAAACTGCTTCAATGATAAGAAAAAATGCAGTATTAAACATGGCCTAAGAAAGAATGCAGTACTTGCAAGAATACCCTAAAACAGAATGCAGTAATATCCACTACTTTATTATTTTGTTTTAAATTCAGTGGACCAATTGCTAAATTAAAACGCAGTACTCCACATTACTGCATTTAAGTGTAGTAAAGGCTTGCGAAGTCGTGGCAGTGCGATCCATTGCCGCGTTTTGTCTTAGTAAATCAGTTCGGCGACGTCATTCGGTGGAGTAATACGTGTGCCACGAGCGGGACTCCGGTGGGCTTCTTGTTATTTTTTTGACGCAACGAAGTTTGGGTGAGTACCTATACCAATTATGATAGTCTACTTTAACTTCGATCGAGTAGTTTACAGCAATTTAATGACATTCACATTAGTTTTATATTAATACCAGGAAAGTTATAGGTAGATACAGAAGTCAATCTAATACTCGTAGGTACTATCTAAATTGTCCCAAGATATTTATTTATCTGAACTTTGTAATGCAAAAATTGAGCCACAAAAACCAAATTCCAACTAGGTATTTAGTGGACGGTTGTGAATTATCGTTTTCAACCGACTTCTTTAAGCCACTATTTTAGTTCTTTTGCGCCGCCAAATATTACGTAAGTTGAAAACATGAATTTTTGTTTACGTATACATTGTGTTGGTTTTAGTGTTATTTGATTGGTTTAGATATAAAAACGATAGGGCAAAAGAAGTTATGTAAATAGAGCAATCTGTTTTAAAGTTATTAAGGGTCTTGCATTTAAAGAACAAATTGTCAAATGTACCTACAATTTGATTTATGTTTTTATTTTGTAAACTTTTTGTTTTGTAATAGTTTACACTTAAAGTACTTACGGGATAACGGGGGGGGGGGGGTAATAGTTTGTTGGAGAATAAGTTAATTATAAGTTAAGTAATTGGTTTTAATATTGGAGAATAAGATTTTTGCAATGCGGGTGGGTAAAAGAAAAAAGAAAAAAAAGAAAGAAAAGAAAAAGCATTTATTGGCCCGTACAGGACAAAACACATAAAAATAACATTATTTACGAATATTGAAAACTAAACATAGATAAAAAATAAATAAAAAAATAAAAAGAAATGAAAGGTCCTGAACAAGGCCAAAAGGCCCCTATCTCAGCACGGTGCTGTAACATTAAAAAATGCCACAGCGCTGGTATTCTGATAGGGCCCAAAGTGAGAGTGATGCCACGGTCAGATACGGATAAGATTAAAATAATTAATAAAAAATAAAGTGTAGACGAATAAACAATACATAAATGTGTAGTATAATAAAATACGGGGAAAAAACTAGTACACCTACGCCCCACGGAACCATATTATTCACCAAACTGTGCCATGACTTCACTGGCAACACTGACGAACATAGACGCGGGCGCAGACATCTCTGTAATATCTAATCTGTGATCTCTGTTTTGTTTTGATTGGAGAACATCATACTAATATCTAATCTGTGGAGAACATTACGTAATTATGTCAGAATAAACGAAGTAAAATCAAACAAACAATAATACCGTGATCATAATCAAAACGAAAAGTGTGCACTTGTGCAGTGATAGTGTAACACGCTCGCATCAAACTGGGGCTGTCCACAGAGTTCAAACAAGAAACAATCAATACATATTATATATTATAAGTATAATAAGTGAGTTAGCGAAGAAGGAAAAAAGTGACTAAAAATTAACGGCAACGAAGTGCATCTCGATGTCGAGGTGACGGGAATTCTCAAATAGACACTAGAAAAATTATGTATCATCTAAGTAGCCTAAAATAAGGACGGCGAGACGCTCCGGCACCAACGCCAGCTGCGTGCAGAACAATAGGTATGGTAGTTTTAATCGGATGATTTTTTTTGCTGTTGGAGTAGATATCGTTTGTATTTATTTCTAAAAGTACCAATTGATTTAAGAGCACGAAAAGGTGGTGGGAGGTCATTCCAGCAGCGACTGGCGGCGGGTAGGTGTACTTGCGGATTCAACAACACTAGCGCGAGCGCTTGGCGCCGTGCGTAGGTCAGGATATGAAAAGAGAAGTACCTACATAAACGAATTTGACTTCGGTACCTATCTATTTCTTTTTTTAATGCCTTCTTCATAATTCTTCCTTAAAATTATTCCTATCAATTCTTACTTAATCCATATGCAGTATTTAATTAATCAATCTGTATCTGTGAATCAGTGTTACGAAGTGCGGATGTTTTAATTTTGTTATTTTTCGATCAATAAACGAAACTTCCTAAGCAATACACTTACTTAGAACCGATTTCGACTGTGAATAGTGTAGGTATCTTTAATTGTTTTATGCTAGTTCTTGCTTAATTAGTATCTAATAGATGTCTTATATTTCAGATCATTGTTTGACAATGAGTACCAAAAACTTCCGCGGTCGATGCATGTTAGACATGGTGCTGGGAAAATCGAATGAAGTTACTGAACCACCTTCTGCTTCAAACGTTAAAGTCACGGAACTGCCTTCTGCTTCAAATGTTCAAGTCACGGAACTACCTTCTGCTTCAAATGTTCAAGTCACAGAAATACCTTCTGCTTCAAATGTTCAAGTCACGGAATTACCGTCTGCTTCAAATGTTGAACTTTTTCCAGTCGACGAAACAGAGTCATTTTCCTTGTTATGTGATGAAACGTTCCCAAGTTCTTTGATGGATTTAACATTCACAGATATAACATTAGGATTAGATGAATCCGTGAACAGCTTAGCATCAATGGAAAATACACAGCAAACGGAAGATAATTTAAACTACAACATGATTGCTACCGCATCTAGTTCAAAGGATTCGTTAAATCAAGAGCCCCAATATAATAACTTGAACCACGATACAGTTGAAACTGAATCCAGTTTGCAGAATGTTGGATATATAGAGCCAGAAATTGATGTCGAACACGCTGATCTTACAAAAGGAAAAACAAAATCTGGCAAACCAAGAATCAGGCGTAAATTTGAGAAATCTGTAGAAACACGGTTAGAAGAGAAGAAAAAAATAAAATTGGAGAAAATGGCGGCGAAACCTGGATGTAACGAAACTTGTACTAAGAAATGCATGTTAAATTTAACGGAATTAGAACGCAAACGTTTAAATGAATTATTTTGGGAGCTTAGTTATGAAGCTCAAGGTTTGTTTGTCCCTGGTTACAGAAAAAGAAGTTTATAGACGTATTAAGAATAGCCAGCAGATGCGAAAGACCACTTATGTCTATTCTTTTCAAATCGACGGTAAGAAGAAGGAAGTTTGTAAGACATTCTTTCTGACGACTCTGGGATACCATAAGAATAATTATAGGCGTGTGCTTGATATTTTGAGAAAACTTCCAAGTGCTCAAAAAGATCGACGTGGGAAGCATGATATTTCGAAAAAATTGGACAGAGAAAAGCTCAAAGAGCATATTGAAAGTTTTAGACCGGCCATTGCACATTACAGACGTGCACATGCTCCTAATAGAAGATATCTACCCAGTGATTTAAACGCAACCATGATGTATACTGATTTTATTGAAAGAATCCAAACTTTATAGTTTCTTATGATCTCTACAGGAAATTCTTAAAGAAAGATATGAACATATCTTTTGCCCAGTTAGGTAATGAAGAGTGAGAGCAATGTGAGAGTTATAGACTGCATCAAATGTCATGCAAAGATACAGAGGACTGTACCGATTGTACTTCATATCGTAACCATCGTGAAAAATACGAAAAAGCACGAATTCATTACCAACTAGATGTAACGGAATCTTTAAAAGGACCAGAACCCTCAAAATGTTACTATTCAGCTGATTTACAAAAAGTAATTATGCTACCAAGGTTAGACATGTTTAAAGTCGTTATGTTCTGCCCGAGAATAATTGCATTTAACGAGAGCTTTGTTCCTTTGGGCTCCAGTGAGGAAAAACCTTTTGCAGCGGTATGGCATGAAGCAGTATCTGGCAGAAAACAAGAGGACATAATTAGTACATACAGAGCTTTTTTTGAAAGTAAACGTGATTGCAATGAAATTGTTGTTTGGACCGACAATTGCACCAGTCAAAATAAAAATTGGGCATTTTTTACATTTCTGGTACAAGTTATTAATAGCCATTTAATCAGCGCAACAAAAATTATTATTAAATATTTCGAACCGGGACACACGTTTATGTCTGCAGACAATTTTCATCATCAGGTTGAAAATCAGCTTCAAAAAGCAAAAAAAGTGTATGATTTTTCCGATTTTATTGATTGCGTACAGTTAGCAAATTCAGGTAAGGTTAATGTAAAGCCCATGGAAGTTTCCGATTTTTTTCAATACAAAGATCACTCATCTCAGTATAAATTAAAAAAGTGTGAAGAAAGAACCTATTTTAAAGATATTGTTTGTGTCGAAGTACATAGAAATAGTATGACACTACTTGCTAAGACAAGTCATGATGGAAATACGTTGGAAATAGATTTTCTGAAAAGTCAATTAATAAAACAATCTGCTATACCTGAGCCAGTAAGAAATCAAAAGCCGCGAGGAATAACATTGGAGAGAAAGACTGGTATACTTAAAAAACTAGGTAACTTAATACCTGAAAACAGACTGCTGTTTTGGCAAAATGTGCCTGTAAGCGATGCCTCTGTAGATCTCATTACAAATAGACAGTCTGCAGAATGAATATTTTTTTATTTTTTTTTTATTTTTATAGGATTTTTTCTTTGGATGTTTTTTTTTTAAGTTTGTGATGTTAGATTTTGTTTGATTAATGATAATTATTTAAATAATGTTTTCAACGTTTTAAAAATGTTGTTTAAGGTTTTTATATTAAGAACATGCCTGCATGTTGTAATAATCCTTATTGGAATGTGATAAGTACATAGTTAACTAGTTTTTGCTACTAAGTCATGCCAATGAAAACAAAGACTGTATTAGAATTACATTGAAAGAGTCTGATTTAATCTAGAAAATAAGAAAGCGCTAAATGGTTCGGAGATGATGCCAATACTGTATTACCTACTTAATTAATGTTTATTCAGTCTGGCTGAATTTTGTTATTTTGTTTTTTTTTTTAAATAATTATCACGACATTATAAATTATAATGGCGTGATAGGTAATTATTTTCTTATTAAAACTGAATTTGCAAAATCATGTTTTTTTATTTCACCCTAATGCTGTTATAAGAACATGAAGTAGGTTTTTAACATGCGTATAGTTTACTCAATACTTTATTTGCATTCCACGATGTAAAAACTTAGGTCGTAGCTAAGAGGCTAAAGAAACCTTAACCTTAAAATGCACCTATAAGTCCTTGAGAAGACACAGTACACTAACTTCAACTTAGTTCCGAGCATATAATAATAGCATTGATTACTAAAAAATAATGCAGTAATCGACTTGTGCTAAGACCTAATGCAGTAATACGCGCAAGTGCTGCATTTAGTTTTAGTATCCTGTGACTCGGGAACGACCTGATACTAAACCGAAACGCAGTGTTGAGGACAGCGCCATCTATGAGAAAACGGAAGTAACTACGAGAGCATCATCCACAATTCGCTGCACTGCGCGCGCGCCACGAGCCAAGCAGCGAGCTACGTGGTTCATCCGACGACGACGAGAGGGCGCCTCACCAAGCCTATAAATAGCTTCGACGAGCTAGAAACTCCCCTTCTTTCTGCATCTCTCTACCACGAACTGAAGTCTTTCCGGTGTACCATCAAAATTGTAAATCTCAATAAAGCTTTCATCATCACGAGAATAAAGTAGTCACTTTTGTTATTTGAGTACATAATTTTGAGAAAAACCCCAATACTGAGGAACACGCCTCAACATTGGTCCTTCTGAGCCGAATAATCAAGATCACAGCGCTACCAGTGAAAGACTTCAGGGGTGCCGGGGCTATCCTCTCCTCACCTATTTCATTCTGTGTGTGCTAAAATCGTGTTTTTTGTACAGGAACACGTAGACCAGCTCCGTGCGCGCGTTTTTCACCGCACCAGTGCTGCAGGAAACCGTGAGTAGGTACCCACGCTTCTCATAAAGTGCCACAATGAGTGAGTCGGATATTATCAAAAAACTAACAGATTTAAAAAAGAAACGAGGTACTATTAAGGGTATGCTCACCCAATTCGAGAAATGTGTAAATTTGTTAGTGGGCAGTGAAATTAATCCTAAACAAAGGGCAGAACTAGAATTACGCATAAAGTCTGCTCAAGGATTGCATCACGAATTCAATAAAATTCAATCCTTAATCGAGGAATTAGTGCTAGAAAAAGACATGTCGGAACAATTAGAGTATAGAGAGTCCTTTGATAATTCGTACTATAGTTCTGTCGCTGAAGCCAATTGTTTAATAAATCAAATTAGTAGTCTAAAGCATGAGTGCAAGTCCAATGGTTCAGAACACACGTGCAATTCCAATACAATAGTAAAATTGCCAACTATTTCGCTCCCCAATTTCGACGGTAGTTACGATAGTTGGTTGGAATTTAAAGATATGTTTTTATCAATGATCCACAATTCAAAGCAACTGGATAATATCCAGAAATATCATTATTTAAGATCATCGCTGTATGGAAACGCGTTGCAAGTTATTAAGTCTCTGGAGTTCACTTCAGATAACTACAGTATAGCATGGGAATTGATTGAGAATAGATTCAATAACAATCAATTGCTGATACGCAACCACGTCAAAGCGTTATTCTCAATGTCAGCTGTGTACAAAGAATCGCCAGCACAGATTAGAAAATTAATAGATACGGTACTCAAGAATTTACGTGCTTTGAAAACGCTTGGTGAACCCACAGAATCATGGGACACCTTGGTAATTCACATCATAACCACAAAATTAGACGTAGTGATTGAAAAAGAATGGGAACAGTTTAAAAATACCAGTGCTGGCAATTCAGATAAGAAATTTAATTTAGAATCACTCATACAGTTTTTAAAATATAAGGCTGACACCTTGGAAATGGTTAAGGTTCACCCTACGCCATCATCTCATGCAGGTCAGGATCATGCTAAAAGGCAATCTCACAGTTTTGTTGCTACTCAAAACAAGAAAAAGTTTTATAAATCCACCCGCACATGTGTTAAATGTAACGGAAAACATCCGTTGTATGGGTGCCAACAATTTTTGGATTTAGACCAATATTAAGCTTCAGTTCATACGGGATAACACTCTCTGTATTAATTGTTTAAGGCCAGGGCATGCGGTCAATGATTGTCAGGCCGGTCCCTGCAAACAATGCTACGGCAAACACAACACTCTTTTACACAATGAGCTCAATAAGGATGGCACTGTGCCCTCTGCAGCTCAACCACACCAGGATAGGCCTTCAGATTCGCAGCATAGGTCGTCGTCAGTAGTTCAGACTCTTCACACAGTCGTAAATTCACACAATGATAATTGTAAAAGTTTACTCAGTAAACACGCTTTACAATCCGTTTTACTGTCGACAGCTACCGTTGAGGTCGCTGGTAAAGATAATAAATATTATAAGGCTCGTGCATTGTTAGATAACGGCAGTCAATACTGTTTTATCACAGATTCTTTCTGTAAGATATTAAACACACAACGTCTACAGTCCACTTCTCTAATTAGCGCAATAGGAAATTCAGCCACACAGGCAATCCATTCCTGCGAAATTAATCTTAGATCGATACACGGCGATCATGATTTTCACATTAAATGTTTGGTTTTACCTAGCATTACGTCGACTATACCGGCCACACGTATAGACATTCACAATATTTCAATACCCAAGGACATCAAGTTAGCAGATCCAACTTTCTGCATACCCTCACACATTGATTTATTAATCGGTGCAGATTGTTTCTGGGACTTAGTTGTTAGTGGTAAAATCCGTCTACCCTCCGGTCCTTATTTAGTAAATACCAAATTAGGATGGATAATTACGGGTCCGTTATACACTGAGAACTCACACACAAATAAAGTTCAGTGTCACGTTGCTCAATTCACACAATTAAATGAGCAATTAAAACAATTTTGGGAAATTGAAGAAATTTCTTGCTCAGGTCAGAAGCTTTCTCGGGAAGAAAGTTCGTGCGAGAACCTGTTCACACAAACTACCACACGGGTAGACAATGGCCGTTTTTCGGTTCAAATTCCACTGAAGGAATCAGCGGAGTCACTAGGCGATAGCTATGAGGTTGCCAAAATCAGATTTTTATCACTAGAACGTAAACTTGTACGTAATCCACAATACAAACGCATGTATAGCGATTTCATGCAGGAATACTTAAGCCTAGGACACATGACCCGCATCGACAACGATTTTACGAAGCCATTTTATTTTTTACCACATCACGGCGTCCTCCGTGAGGATAGCGTGACAACTAAATTACGCGTAGTGTTTGACGCTAGTCAAAAAACATCCACACAAAAATCGCTTAATGACATACAGCTTATCGGGCCTGCATTGCAAAACGATTTGTTTTCTATTCTCTTGCGTTTTCGTCAGTATAAGTACGTTGCGTGTGCAGATATTGAGAAAATGTTTAGACAAATTCTAGTTCACGAGGAACAAAGAAATTTGCAATTAATACTGTGGCGAGAAAACCCGTCAGATCCTCTCAGTGTGTACCGGCTTAATACGGTGACGTACGGTACGGCATCGGCACCGTACCTGTGTATTCGCTGTGTCAGACAATTGGGATTAGAGTGTACAGACGAATTAGTTTCTCAGACCATATTGGAAGATTTTTATGTCGACGATTTAATTACCGGGGCTAATTCAAAAACACAGTTATCATATATATGTAAAAGGGTAACAGAAATATGTCAATCCGGTTGTTTTCCTTTGCGAAAATGGATAACGAATTCGCCGAACATTGTCTCACACACAGCACAAAATGCTAATAGTTCCAAGTATTTGTCATTAGGTGAAAATGTATCTAGCAAAACATTAGGCCTTGGCTGGAATAACAGCAAGGATGAGTTCCATTTCACATCAAAAATAAACAACGATTTCTCAAACGTGACTAAACGTTCGATTTTATCCGCTATTTCTCAAATTTACGATCCTTTGGGGTTATTAAGTCCGGTGGTTATAGTGGTCAAAGCTCTCCTCCAGAAACTGTGGCTCACTAAAGTAGGTTGGGACGATGCTCTGCCTCCAGACATAGTATTATATTGGAAAAAATTCGTTGAGTCAATATCGAATTTATATAAGTTGCGAATCCCTAGATTTGTTATGTGCGATTCACCTAAAGCAATTGAGTTACACATATTTACTGACGCGAGTCAAATTGCTTACGGTGCCTGCGCCTACATTCGCACCTGGAACGCAAACGGCGACATTACAGTGAAATTGTTGTGTGCCAAAAGCCGAGTAGCTCCTGTCAAACCAGTTAGCATTCCGCGACTCGAGTTGTGCGGCGCGCTTGTAGGAGCAAAATTACTAGAAAAAGTCAGGCAATCACTTCGCGTTACGTTTAATAATATTGTTCTGTGGACAGACTCCACTATAGTTTTAGGTTGGCTTAAAATGTCTCCTAATCAACTCAAAACCTTTGTACAAAACCGTGTTGTGGAGATCAATGAGTTGACAAACAACTTGTGTTGGTTTCATGTGAGCGGAATAAACAACCCGGCAGACCTGTTATCACGCGGCAAAGGATTAGACGAATTAAGTGCTCTGCCACTGTGGTGGACTGGACCGTTATTCTTGCACGAAAAGGTAAACGATTGGTCAAGCACACAACATAACCTAAATCAGATTCAGACCGAAATATTACCCGAACTAAAATCGAACATTGTCAGTGTACCGACGTGTGTCAACAATTCGGACAGAGTAATTAAATTTGAAAGATTCTCTTCGTACAATCGACTCCAACGCGCCTGTGCTTTCGTGTTACGATTCATAAACAACGCGAAAACGAAGGATCACTCAAAACGTTTTACCGGTCAACTCACAGTTGAAGAGCTAAAGAATGCAACAACATTACTTGTAAAATTAGTACAAAGAGAATCGTTCCCTAATGAACTAAAAGCATTAACAAATAATTTACCTTGTAAACCATCACGTAATTTGTCAAGTTTAAACATATTTCTAGATAAAAATAAACTCATACGTGTGGGTGGCAGGTTAGGAAATTCAGATTTTCTGTATGATAAAAAGCATCCAATATTATTGTGCAGTAAACATCACTTTACCTTATTACTCTTTAACTTTCAACACAAAAAGTTACTCCATCCGGGACCACAGATGCTCCTAGCACAGATTAGGGAGTCCTGGTGGCCGCTCGGTGGCAGGAACTTGGCCAAACAAGTTGTCCATCGATGCACTAAGTGTTACCGCTTGAAAGCTATCACATCACAACCAATTATGGGTAATTTACCCAACGAGCGACTGCAGCCAGGTTTCCCTTTCCTGCGGTGTGGAGTAGACTATGCTGGTCCAATGTTCATACTTAACCGTAAAGGTAGGGGCGCGAAATTGGAAAAATGCTATTTATGTCTATTCATTTGTTTCTCAACTAAGGCTTTGCACTTAGAGCTTGTTACTACCTTGTCATCCGAAGGTTTCATTCTGGCACTGAAAAGATTTATCTCACGAAGAGGTAAACCTCTACAAATCTTTTCTGATAATGGTAGGAATTTCGTGGGTGCAGCTAAGGAATTCACACATTCCTTGAACAAATGTTCTGATGACTTACAAAATTTTAGTTCAGAAAATCACATTGAGTTCAAATTTATCCCTCCGTACTCACCTCATTTTGGTGGCTTGTGGGAAGCGGGGGTAAAATCCTGCAAGCACCATATTGCCCGCGCAATAGGCAATGCACATCTTACTTACGAGGAGTTCAGCACGGTTTTAGCACAGATAGAAGCCGTCCTGAACTCCCGTCCCTTATACCCTATGTCTTCAGATCCCGATGACTTCACACCCCTCACGCCTGGGCACTTCCTGATCGGTCGACCACTGACTGCACCTGCAGAGAGAGACGTCATGACGGTGGCCACACACTCACTGTCACGCTACCGCCGCATCGAGCCGCTGAGGCAGCACTTCTGGGCCCGATGGTCGAGCGAATATGTTTCTGAGCTGCAGAAACGTTCTAAGTGGAAGACTACCAAGGAAGCACTCTCACCGAACACACTAGTCCTATTGAAGGATGATAACATGCCGCCCCTCAAGTGGCGATTGGGTCGAATATTGACTGTGTTCCCAGGCAAGGACGGCGTTCCCAGAGTAGCCTCCATCCGCACTGCTACAGGCGTCATCGAGAGGGCCTTCTCCAAGATCTGCCCTCTCCCGGTACCCAGGGACCACCTCGAGGCTTCAGACACATCAGCGACGGTCACATCATCGCATCAAGGCAACCTTTGAGAGTTATTCTAAGACTCTCAAAGCCCCGGAGGATGTTGAGGACAGCGCCATCTATGAGAAAACGGAAGTAACTACGAGAGCATCATCCACAATTCGCTGCACTGCGCGCGCGCCACGAGCCAAGCAGCGAGCTACGTGGTTCATCCGACGACGACGAGAGGGCGCCTCACCAAGCCTATAAATAGCTTCGACGAGCTAGAAACTCCCCTTCTTTCTGCATCTCTCTACCACGAACTGAAGTCTTTCCGGTGTACCATCAAAACTGTAAATCTCAATAAAGCTTTCATCATCACGAGAATAAAGTAGTCACTTTTGTTATTTGAGTACATAATTTTGAGAAAAACCCCAATACTGAGGAACACGCCTCAACACGCAGTAATACGTATTATAATTGCATATATTAGTAAATTAAATAAATTAAAATTATCTTGTAAAAGCTTGATTTTTTTCCGATTTTTTAGATATATATCATGACCAATAAAATACGAACATCTTGCTCAGATGATATGAAATATGTTTTTTGCGTTTATCTCGTAACCGCCATTTTGCGATTACTGCATTCTTAGTTATGACGGCAGACTAGTAGGTAGGTACTTAGTACCAAATTATTATCAGTGAACGTGCGACTGTTGAAGCTTGAGCGGGCGGCCCGCGGCGGCATAGAGGCGCCCGCGCCGAGCTGCGCTGCGCCGCGCGGTGACTCGGTAAGCATACTTTTGAACGGACAACCATGTAACTTAAAAAGCTTATAACTTTGTGATTTTTCAAGATACAGTTTTGAAATTTTGTACATGGATTCTTTACTTAAAAATACTAGACACGTGTTTCGGGTTTCGTATAAACAAAAACTAATGTTGTAAATATAGCAGGTATAAATGGCATGATAATTGACTGCATGGTAAATCACAATTATCAACGCATTTCTCGACGTGACTACTTACGCTCAGTTGCCGTAGAAATCACAAGACCACAAATGCGGCAGAGGCTTTTCTTCAAAAATATACCCAGAGGCATATGGGAACGGAGCATGCTATTTTTGGGTATAAATGAAAGTGAATTGACACCTCTGGAAAACGAAATACCGCGGAAAAGAACAAAGACGGCTAGATGCCATGACTGCGAAAGGGCTTTGGCCCTTCCGCAGTCATGGCATCTAGCCGTCTTTCCCCCCCTGTCTTTTCCCTCTGCCGCATTTGTGGTCTTGTCGATCGACCAGAACAGCATGTCACAAATGTAACAAACCTGTTTGCAACGACCATAAATATAGTGTATGTATCCAGTGTTATAACCAAAGTGCAAATGATCTCGATGGGTCATGTATTGATGACTAAGATCTTAAATTTAAGATCCTATGTTGATTTTTCAAAGTTTTATAGGATGCAGAAAAAAAAGTTTTTATGTTTTTATTTTAATTAAGAGGGGCTTATTGTTTGCTTTTATTATTTATTTATTTATTTAGGGAAAACCAACAACTGTACAATATATCTTACAGTAACTATTACAACGTTTTAGATTAATGTACAATCCACGACGACGTTTCCACGTATTACTTCGATAGGAGATACAGTGTAAGGGTGACACAGTTTTTTAAATAACAATAACGTTAACACAAATACAAGAAAGAAAAAACAGAAAAAAGTGTACATAATTTAGTAAAATAACGGCAGGAATATATATAAAAAGCGAATGTTACATTACTTAGCTAATGATTGAAGGTATAAAAAATTCGTGAAAACGTCATGGCAAAGTTACAAGACGCGATTGAACAGAAAACTGTTTCTGCAAAGCATGATGATGTTAACGATATACCTTTTTTTTTTTTTTTTTTTTTAGGATGGGAAATCATCAAATGACTTCTCCCACTCTGGGCGCAGCGGGAGGGAGTGTCAGACTTTAACTGACTAAAACCCATCCATGTTCCTTCCTCGCCCTTTATGTTCCGGGGCCGCGGTATCTCTTAACGATATACCTGAGAGTCACTCTCGTACTAAATTGCCTATCATACAGATGTCTTGCTTCCAAGGTGAGTACTCAGAGTATCAACCCTTCATTTCACTTTTCGATTCACTTATACACAGGGACAAACATTTAGACTCCTTACAGAAATTATACTATTTGCGGTCTTATTTAAAAAATGAGCTTTACGGCCTCATAAAGAACATGCCCTTGTCTAATGAGAGTTATCTAAAGGCGAGACAATTAATAGATGAAAGGTACAATAATAAATATAAAATTCAGAATGAACATATTGCACAATTGTTAGATCTTTCACCTATGTCTAAGTCTACTTCTGCAAATATTCGCAGTTTCGTTTCCAAGGGCAGCAAGGTGGTGGTAAATGTAGCAGCACAGAAGAGTTCTGCGACTGCCTGCTTACACTGTAAGTCTACCACGCACAAGTTATTTAATTGCAAATCTTTAAAATTACTTTCTGCTCTGGAGCGATTAAACTTTACAAAGGCTCAAAGTTTGTGTCAAGTTTGTTTAAACAAGCACAATGGAAAATGTAAATTCCATTTCAAGTGTGATCAGTGCAAGCAATCTCATAATTCACTGATTCACTACGATGAAACTGTTCCACCTGTCAGTTTGTTGTCCGGAGAACAAGCACATTCTAATATTTTACTCCCTACAGCACAAGTTAAGCTACTGACCAAGGACAAAATGGTAATATTAGCAAAGGCGATTCCAGACACAGGTTCTCAGGCATCCCTGGCAACAGATAGTTTAATTAAACGATTAGGTTTGACCCCAACACCGAAGAATACAAATATAATTGGTGTTGGCAATTCGCAGAACTGTGCCAGATATTGTATTCCTTTGCAGATACAATCAACAACTTTCTCTTATAAGAGGACAATTAACTTCCATGTTGTTCAGCAAATAACTTGCAAATTACCACAAAATGAAATAGATATTTCCAAAATTAAAATACCCGAAGGCATAGTGTTGGCTGACAAAGACTATTATGTCCCATCCAGTATCGACATACTAATCGGTGCTGATGTGTTTTTTCAGATTCTGCTGCCATCTCAGCCGGAGGTAGAGTTGCAGTCAAATAATTTAGTCAACACCAAGCTTGGATATGTCATTGGGGGCACAATTTTGCAACAACAGGTACCTGACAATAAGGTAGCTTTATTCTGTTCAACATGCGACAATAACATCAATGATGAAATTAAAAGCTTTTTTGAGGTGGAGAAGGTCCCTCAGGCATACTGTGAGAAGCTGAGTGAGCATGACCTGGCTGAAGATATTTTCCAAAAATCCGTCAAGCTAAATAATTATAAATTTCAGGTTGACATACCCCTCAAAGTACCTATTTCCGAAGTTAACAGCCATTTAGGTAATTCTTTTGATTTGGCATTGCACAGGTTTTTAAGCTTAGAAAAGCGGCTTCACAAAAATCCTCTTCTTTTAAGAGAGTATGAAATATTTATTCAGGAATATGTTAAGCTAGGTCACGGTCAATATATTGATTTTCACAGTTATGATCTTGAACAAGACCCTGTATATTTCCTACCTCACCATGCGGTGGTCAACGAGTCTAGCAAGACCACTCGCACTAGGGTCGTTTTTGACGCATCCATGAAAACAAATCAAAAAGTCAGCTTGAATGATTTAATGCTCAATGGTTCATTACCACAAAAAGAGCTTTTTGATATAATACTTTTGTATCGAATAGGTTGTAAGATTCTTCCGTCTCTTACCACCAGCTGCCAGCGGAGTTTGCTATGAGACTATGTGGGTTCTGAGCGCATGAGGTGTTGATTGAAATGAAATAACTTTCTTCAGTCTTCTCAATTATTTAATCGGTGTAGGCACAGACATCAGTAATAATAGGGTTATAGCTCCTGCCCAGATTCTTAGCTTATTAAGTTGTAATGTTCACACTTACATTGGGGTAGACCATACTACCGTTTATTTAGGTCTAACCATGGACATGTGACGCAGACAGCAGTCGCAGTCTGTGTGGATTGCAGAATATTACACGTGGCTGTTTATGTTCGGAACCAGAGCGAGCCCCTAATTTATTACTTTTTAATGTGGCATTTTCTTGCGCCTACAGGTTCTGAGATGACTGATTTTTATTTGTTTTAATTAAATAAGTGTTATTTGAAGCCCTGAAAATAATATTATCAGAAAAGAATATCAGTATGAGCCCTCGATATACATGCCGGGTGATGCTAAGTAATTCTCACAAAGTAGCAATAATTCAGAATACATACACATTCGTGGCTCCTGTTTAGGCACGAGTTTTCATTTTAACTGCTATCCCACGCCCCGTCCGCGTCATCAGCTTTTTATTTAAATATTCAAGAAATCAAGTAGTTCCATGAAAAGATTCTCAAGTGAAAAGAAAGGTGTCGCGTCATCCATCACAGAACTGATGTGCCTGGTTGAGACCCGAGTCCTTTTATCTCTTCAAAACTAGTCTATATAACTAATTATAATTTAACGAAACTCATCATGGCTAATTATTAGAATTTTGTGTATGTATTTTCCATATTTTATTTATAATTTACATTGTTGAGAAAATAAGCGATATTACTCAATCTTTCTTAATTTAAATGTTTGTGTTAGGTTGTTAGATATGTATGCGAATAAAGAAGTTTTTTTTTTTTTTTTTTACTCGGTGACGCCATCTAGTTGACATCTGCCGTTTCATTGCAGCTAGTGCGCTATTTTACTAATAGAGGGCGCTACCTGTCCACATAATCACTATCTATCATTTTAATTGTTACAAGGTGACTTTACTTTCTCAACAGATATCCAAAAAATGTTTAGGAATGTATTAGTCAATCCACAGCATGCAAGTCTCCAAAACATTCTATGGCGCAGCCATCCTAGTGAAACAATACAATGCTTACGCTTGAACACTGTTACTTATGGCATGAAAAGCAGTAGTTTCCTGGCTACAAGATGCTTACTTGAACTAACTAATAGGTATGGTACTGACTATCCCCTTGCCTCATTTATTCTAAACAACTGCACTTATATTGATGATATTTTATATTCAACATCTGACAAATTGGAATTAGTGGAGGCCAAAGGTCAACTAGAGGCTATTTTGCAGAATGGTGGGTTTCATACACACAAGTGGGCATCCAATTCACCAGACATTTTGTCAGACAAACCATATAGTGAGCAGCAATTTAATGAGTTAGAGCTACAAAAAGATAGTTGCACAATGAAAGCACTAGGATTGCATGTTGACATAAAGAATGATTGCTTTGTTATGTCTTGCCCAAACAGTTTTGAAAACGATATAGTAACAAAAAGATCAATTTTAAGCTACATAGCACGGTTTTACGATCCCATGGGGTTTGTGAGTCCCATCATTGTTAAGGCGAAGGTAATATTGCAAAAACTTTGGCTTGTTAAGCTAGACTGGAATGCCCCGCCCGACACTGCAGTGAAAGAGGAGTGGTTGAGGTTTGCTTCTGATTTATTTGCCATGGAGCCAATTTCTTTCAATAGGAACATTCCAGTCCCTAAATCTGCCGAAGCTGTTCAACTCATCGGGTTTGCCGACGCGTCAAGTTCTACTGGGTATGGATGCTGCGTCTATCTCAGAGTGGTCGACAGAACAGGTAAGGTAAACATAGCTTTACTCTGTTCAAAATCGAGAATTAATTCACATAGCAAGCCACTAACCATCCCGCGTCTAGAACTCAATGCCGCGCTTTTACTATCGCACCTGATCAAAAGAACGCACGATACACTTAGCTTAAAAATTGCAATAAATAATGTTTGCTTATTTACTGACTCAATGGTAGTCCTCGGTTGGCTTAATACCGAAATTATTAACTTACAAGCTTACGACGCGAACAGAGTGAAGATTATTAAGGAAATTTCTTCTCAGTATCATTGGCACTATCGGCAGGGTTTTCCTTAGTGTTGACACTAAGGAAAACCCTGCCGATCTTATTAGCAGGGGGATGGATCCACAAGATCTTGCAAGCTGCTCATTATGGTGGCATGGACCATCCTTCCTACAAAATGGTAAGCATGAGTTCTGCAATAACAGTCAAAACCTCCCCACTGTTACCCTTCCTGAACTCAAGAAAGTGGCGCCATCTTGGGAACAACTTGTTACACTCTCGACGCAGGTACAAAACGATTTATTCGAATTTTTGCAGAAGTATTCTGACATACATAAGATGACACGAGTCATGGCTTATGTACTTAGGTTTTGCAACAATACTATAAAAACAAAAAACAATAAATTTCTTCTCAATTATCTATCTGGTGAAGAGTTAACAAAAGCTTTAAATTTAATTATAAAGCAAGAGCAACATGTTCATTTTAGCCAGGAAATTAAAAACCTAAAACAAAATAGGGAAGCAGGTACTCTAAAATCGTTACATCCGTTTTTGGACGATCAAGGTTTACTCAGAGTAGGTGGCAGGTTACAAAATTCCCAAATTCCCTATGAACAAAAACATCAAATAATTTTACATAAGGAATCTAAGGTCACTGAACTCTTAATTAGGTCTGAACATCAAAGATTATTTCATGCAGGTCCTAAATTACTTCTTTCCATTTTAAATCAAAAATACTGGCTTGTAAATGCCATGCGGCAAATAAAAAAAATAACTCACAAATGTCTTGTGTGTTTTAGGATGAAAGCCGAGTCTGCAAAGCAGCTAATGGGTTCATTACCGCAACAGCGCGTTACTGCGTGCAAGCCCTTCCTGAAGGTTGGTGTGGACTTCGCGGGGCCCCTCCCAGTTAAAAATAGTAGAATTAGGAAGTCGGTGGAAACAAAAGGATACATATGTGTGTTCGTTTGTTTCGTCACCAAAGCAGTGCACTTAGAGCTGTCATCAGATCTAACAACTGAATCATTTTTAGCCTGCTTTAAACGCCTCATAGCGAGACGGGGGTTGCCCAGCGAAGTCTTTGCTGACAATGGGACGAATTTTAGGGGTGCAGCGAACCAATTAGCTGATTTGTATCGGTTGCAGGCTACCTCAGAACATCAAACACGGGTGCAATCGTTTTCGGCACAGCAAGGTTTAAAGTTTCATTTTGTGCCTAGTTACTCCCCCGTGTTTGCGGGCCTGGCGGAAGCTGCGGTGAAAAGTACTAAATTTCACCTCAAAAGAATTTTGCAAAAATTAATTCTTACCTACGAACAATTAAATACTATCTTAGTACAGATAGAGGGCATACTTAATTCGAGACCTCTCGTACCTATGTCCTCCGATATCAACGATTTCAGTTATTTGACCCCTGGTCATTTTTTAACAGGTAGTGCGATCATGTCTTACCCTGAAAAAGATATTTCCGACTTACCTACTAACAGACTAAAGTTTTGGAAGGTTTGTGAACATGCAAAACAATGTTTCTGGTCCATATGGCATAAATATTATTTAAACTCATTGCAATGTAGATCAAAATGGCAATCAAGCTTACCTAATGTGAAAAAGGGTATGTTGGTTATTCTTAGGGAACCGAATTGTCCCCCATTGCATTGGCCATTGGCTAGAGTCTCGAAAGTCTTTCCAGGCAAAGATGGGAAAGTTAGAGCGATAGAAGTTACCGCTCCTAATGGGAGAACGTATATGCGCTCATTGTCAGGTATCTGTGTCCTGCCATTAGATGATAATTTAGCATAATTATATAACTTTGTACTTTGCACAAGTCCGTACCGAAATAAATTAGGTAGGTAGATATATATACAGTTGTCTAGTGATAAGATGATAGATAATAAGTGTCTGATGCATGCATACTTAAAATTTTATTAGGTTAAGAGCGGGCCTAAAGCAAAATCTTCAATCTTAGATTAGATTTTTAGAGTAGTAAATCATGATCAAATTTGAAAAAAAAAATATGTCTGGAAACTTCATTATAAATGTGAGGGTTGGGTCTGAGCAAAAACATAATAGGATAAAATTTTCTCGATAGAAAATCGTCACAAAGTTACCTCTAATTTTCAACAATTTTGGTTTGTATTCTATTTTGGTGCATATTACTGAACCAAAAACTACATAAATATTATCACTCATGTATAACCTAGGGCTGACTCTGAGAATTTTTTCAAAATATTTGCTATTTTAAGAGATAATAGACTCGAAAGAATCTGGCGCTTACTACATTTTTAATCCGCGAAATGCGCCGTCTTCCGTCTCGCGGGACGCGAGCTTGAGACATCAGTTTGTTTCACCGATCAGTTGCCCTCGCTCTGTTGAGACGGGCAGTCTATGTCACTTTGCTCCGCGCCTAGCCGCCCTTATTATTATCATAATATTACTAATTTTTTGTTGAGTAACATGGCTAACAAGAAAAATACAATAGCAAAACGGAAGAAGCGAGAAGTAAAGCAGTTGAACATTCAATTTATGGCTGATTGCCGTGGTCGAATGTACTTATGTATCTTTTACGTGCCTAAGCGCATAGTAAACTCAAAATAAACGGATGATTGATTTGATCGTGCATTGTTTTTGTTTGAAATTATTATAATTACATACAACGTTGGATGCGAGTCGCCGTTGACCGGTCAAAGTGGCGACACTTGGGGGAGGCCTATGTCCAGGAGTGGACGTCTTTCGGCTGATACAACCCGTACGAATTAACTATTATGTTGGTATATTATTATAAATTTAATAAAAATATGGTAGTTATTATTTAAAAGGATTTGTTTTATTACTTATACTTTATGTTATTACTTGAAAGTAGTGAGTAGGTAGTAGGTAGGTAGTGGGTAGGTCGGGGCGGCTAGTAAAGATTTAAAATAGACGGGTATCCTAAAATGGCCGCTTCAGCAGAATCATAATATGAATCACGTTAAAAATTTAAAATTCTTAAAATGGACTTGTTTATGACCGTAAAGTCTATTTTAACAAAAAATGTTTTAATGTGATTCCCAACACTCGCTTGTTTCAGGTATCAGTTCCCAGAAAATAATGTAAATCGAGTGAACGAGTTCGTTGATGGTTCTGTCGGTACTTCGGTAGTACCATCGAGGTCGAAAATAATTAGAATAATGACCAAAATGTATCACTAGAGAAGTACGTTTATCGTTTCCTACTACCGAAATCTCACATACCTTATGTATGCACCTAGGTTTTCATAAAGAATTATGAATACCTATTTACAATACTCTTGCTAAGTATTTTTTTACACTTCCAGTATAACGTGGCCTCACCATGTATATATTTTTGGTACAATGAGAGATCTGCATAAACTGGTTTTGTATAGCTTGACCACCTGTCGTGCTTACCAAAGTTCCTTTATAACCCCCGACGCAAAGACGACGGGGTGCTATAAGTTTGACGTGTCTTTGTGTGTGTGTGTGTCTGTCTGTGGCATCGTAGCATCCGAACGGATGAAACGATTTTAATTTTATTTTTTATTAGAAAGGTGAATTAGTCGGCAGTGTTCCTAGCTATGTTTGATGAAAATTAGTCCAAGATGGCCGCCGACACAAAATGGCGGATTACTTACATATTTTTTCACAATTCCCTCGATATGGGTTTCAAATGAAAGGGCGTGACTAGTAGAATACTTCCTATGATAAATTTAAAATCCAAGATGGCTGCCACCACAAAATGGCGAATTACCTTTTTTCAATATGGGTATCAAATGAAAGATCTTGACTAGTACAATAATGTATACTATATTCAAAGGGAATAAGGAATACTAACTAACGAAATGAGACACGGAAAGTGGAGTAATGACTGGTTCCTAGGACTTAACTATAATCAATTATTTTCTATTTAACTTTTATTACATTATGTGTCGGAAGACTTTTTTAATTTTTAATTTAATTTTACTTGTTCGTATTATGTTATTTTCAGTAATGATTTCAAAAACCAAATCGGTGGTTCCTTGAGTACCTAGTAACGTTACGAAGCTTGAGTTGCATAACGACAAGAGTGTTGCACTCGAACAGTACGTATTTTTAGGGTTCCGTAGCCAAATGGCAAAAAACGGAACCTTTATGGATTTGTTATGTCTGTCTGTCTGTCTGCCCGTCCGTATGTCACAGCCATTTTTTTCCGAAACTATAAGAACTATGCTGTTGAAACTTGGTAAGTAGATGTATTCTGTGAACCGTATTAAGATTTTCACACAAAAATAAAAAAAAATCAATAAACTTTGGGGGTTCCCCCATACTCGTGTGGGGTATCTATGGATAGGTCTTCAAAAATGATATTAAGGTTTTTAATATATTTTTTTTCTAAACTGAATAGTTTGCGCGAGAGACACTTCCAAAGTGGTAAAATGTGTGTTCCCCCCCTGTAACTTTTAAAATATGAGAATGATAAAACTTTAAAAAAAATATGATGTACATTACCATGTAAACTTCCACCGAAAAGTGGTTTGAACGAGACCTAGTAAGTATTTTTTTTTAATACGTCATAAACCGTATAAATTACGGTTCAATTCATTATATTTGAGTTGCTGCTACGGAACCCTTCATATACGTCGTACGCTATTGCTACAGACAAAACGTTGTTATTTTTGCTCCTCACATTTTAAATGAATAAAGTGGTAAAAAGTTGAAATTTTATCAATAATATACAGTTTTCTTAGAGCCAGTGAAGTGTCCGATCGAACTGTGAAATTTTTATGGTGATCCGCTCGGGTGGAGCAAAGTTATCACATCAATAATCTATCGATAAAAAATCTTAAATTTGAAAAGTGTATTAACGAACTTTGTCCTGACCTACGACAACCCGCCAGGCACTCGATACCTCCCGCGCTAACCACCGCTGTCCCCGTTGTCGCCTGCGCATACTTCGTCGTCCCGCGTATAGAGATCACAACTTTCGACACTATAAGTAAAGTAACTTTGGCGGCACGGTTTAAGAAGCTACACCTAATCACCGCCGTGGTCGCTGGTTCGAGCCTCAACAAATACATAAACTTTTTTTAACTTGTTTAAAATTGTCTAGTACCTATTGGTCAGACAAAACCCGCTAAAAATGGATCTTGATAGCAAACTCTCTCATTCTGATTCTGATTTATGTAAGGTGCTTGAATCTAATGGCGAAAAAAATATAGCTGTGCGCGGCAAGCGTAAACAACCAGAGAGCGAATTTACGCAGGCGCTTAATAAACTGTCGCTAGACTTCAAAAACACTCTGACAGAGTGGCGCAAGGAGCTCGATGCACGAATGAGTACTATTTCTGATAACGTTCTGAATATTAAAGGTGACATTGCTGCTATTACTATGGTGACATCGGAAATTAGAAATGAAATTTCGACTATTCGGTCGGAGCAGTCTCGGCTTACGAATAAACTAACGGAACTTGATGGAAAGTACAATTGCTTGTCAAATGACTTGGCTGATGTACGGACCAACATTCAATTGTTGTCTGATGAACAGACCGATTTAAGAACGCGCATTGAAAGGAAGGAGCATGACACAAAGAGCTTAATCGATGAACTCATGTTAAAAATGGACTACTTAGACCAAAATGCTAGGCAATGCAACTTGGAGCTGTGTAATGTGCCCGAAAGACGCCATGAGAATCTGCTGTCGATAATGGAAAAATTAGGCTCTAAAATCAATTTCAATATAAACATCAAGGATATCATCGCGATACATCGGGTTCCTCATGCACACCAGGATAGTAACAAACCCAAAAACATTGTCGTGAAATTGCCCTCACGTATATTGCGAGACAATTTTCTCAGCGCCTATCGTCTATGTAAGGGCCTGACGTCCGACCAACTGGATATCTCAGGAGCTCCATTTCGCATATATGTGCATGAACATATCACGTTAAAAAGAAAACAATTATTTCGTGAATGTAAGAATGTCGCTGCATTACATAATTTTAAATTTGTGTGGGTTAAGCATGGCACTATACTTGTCCGTGAAAAGGAACAATCGAAGTCATTTGCCATTCGGTCACACCAAGATCTCAGTAAAATTAAACCAGGGGCTGCTGCCACTAGGGACGACCCTATCACTAGAGATGAGTAATGAACTTTATAATGTAGTGTTTATTTGCTTTTCAATTATGTGCTTTTTAGTTGTATCCATCTTGAATGATGATAACATGGATATTTCTTGTTTGCCTAATGTATACGTTTTCATATATGTTGTAGTTTTACGGTATACTGTTTTCAAGCTTTCCGAAACTTACATTTGCTTTTTCAATTTTATACTATTTGTGCATCATCTACACTTGCTATTATATGTAAAAGGGAATTTTAACAATTTTACTTTATTCTTATTGCAAATTTTAATGATATTTGACCTCAGTTTGTGCATCTTGAAAGTGTCTATTTATCATTATCAGACAAGAGATGCTTATGTACTTGCTCGAACTTATTCGATATTACTGCTCCGATTATACACCTGTGATTATGGCTGATAAGTTAATGATATACTATCAAAATTGTAGGGGGCTTCGCACCAAACTGCATGTTCTATTTATGAATATTTTATCCAATTGCTACGACATCATAATACTCACGGAGACTTGGTTAACCCCTGAAATACTCGACTCAGAGTTTATTGATCAACGGTATTCTGTATATAGATGTGATCGGGATCGCAAGGCTACTCAAAAGAAGGATGGTGGTGGTACCCTAATAGCGATACTGAAGGGACTGGGTTCTGTCTCAATTGAGTCCCCTATCTTACTAAACCAGTACGTTGAGCATGTCATTTTGCGTATCCCGAGCGCAACGAGAGGAAAGTACGATGTCATATGCTCAGCATACATTCCACCAAAAACCCCCGAGAGTGTTTATGTTGCATATTTGGAGCTTTTGCAAGCGGTTGTTGAGAGTGGAAGTGTTCAAAATTTCTATCTGTTTGGTGATTACAATCTCCCCGACATTAATTGGTTAGCTGCTAGCAGTTCATGTTCTACCATCGATTTAAATAACATCAACTCTCCAATTTGTAGACAAATAAGTATCTTTATGTCCATATTGAATGCCTATCAGTATAATAATATAAAAAATTCGACTGGAAAGATTTTGGATCTGGTGATCAGTAATAATGAGTGTTCTGTTGTAACACCCACTGATACACTATTAACCTCAGACCCTTATCACCCACCCCTATGTATATTGGCTTCTTTCAATTTAGGTAATCGAGCCATGATACGTAAATCCATACAGAGGTACAATTACTATAAGGCGAATTACGAAGAAATCAATGGTGATTTGGCCGAAGTTAACTGGGACGAATTACTACAAGGGCAGTCTGCAGAAGATGCGGTAAATACATTTTATGAAATAATTTTCAGAGTTATTAAGGCTCACGTTCCCTTAACATCGGTCAAGTCGTCTAAATATCCGGTCTGGTTTTCACCATCATTGATACATATATTTAAAAATAAAGCTAAGGCGTGGTGTAAATGGAAGGTGTATCAAAATTTATCAGATTACGAACAATTTTCACTGTATAGGTTGAGATTTCATACTGAATCTAAAACATGTTATAGTTTATACATGAAGTCAGTTGAGGATAGCATAAAAGTTAACACTAAATATTTCTGGACTTTTATATCTAACCGTAAATCCACAGCTTCCATTCCTTCAACTATGCATTACGAGGGACAATCTTCCAACAATCCAGACGAAATCTGTAATCTCTTTTTGAACTTCTTCAATTCTGTTTATGAGCCTTCCACTCTCAACGATGTGCAGCAGCAGACATCCGATGATGCTAAGAATAGTCGTCTCATTAGCAACATTGTGATCAGTGTTGAACAAGTACATAGTGCATTGAAATCCTTGGATTGTTCTAAAGGCCCAGGACCCGATGGTATACCACCACTTTTTCTTAAAAATACCGCTGACACTTTAAGTCTCCCACTATATATTATTTATAATAAATGTTTGAGCCAAGGAATTTTCCCAGAAGTTTGGAAACGAGCTAATGTCACCCCTGTCCATAAATCTGGTCCAAAACATGAAGTTGAGAACTACCGTCCTATTTCCATTTTGCCAATCTTGTCAAAGGTTTTCGAGAGACTTGTCCACAATCAGCTGTATCCGATTATGCATGATCAGATCATTAAGCAACAGCATGGGTTCGTCAAGAAAAGATCTACAACTACTAACTTAATTGAATACACCGATTATTTATTTAATAATTTAGACAGACGTGTACAGGTAGACTCTATTTATACTGATTTCCGTAAAGCCTTTGACAAGGTCGATCATAAATTACTTTTATACAAATTAGCATTTAACGGCATTCGTGGGGATTTGTTTCGTTGGTTCACTTCCTATGTTACAAATAGAACGCAAAAAGTGGTAGTTAATGGTTTCCATTCCAAATCCATAACTGTTTCATCAGGGGTGCCTCAAGGTTCGATTCTGGGTCCTTTGTTATTTATTATATTTATTAATGATATTGACATGTGCTTTCTTAACTCTAATTTCTTGCTTTACGCGGATGACCTTAAAGTCTTTAGACCCATCAAAACAATGCTTGACTGTCAACTGCTTCAACAAGACCTCAATCGTCTTGCAGATTATTGCACTAAAAACAAACTCCAACTTAGTATTTCTAAATGTTGTTGTATTAGTTTTACTAAAAATAAAAATGTATTTAAATATCCCTATGCAATACACAATGTAACTCTGGCAAGGGAGACTTGTATCCGCGACCTGGGAATATTACTTGACAACAGACTGCACTTGGATGCACATGTTAATAAAATTGTTAATAATGCATATCGCATGTACGGCTTTGTGATGAGATCGGCCACAGAATTTAAGCACCCTAGTACATATTTATATCTGTATCGATCATTAGTTAGGTCTCAATTAGAATATGCAGTACCTGTGTGGAACCCCTACTACAATAAATACATCGAGTGTATAGAAAGCATTCAACGTAAATTTTTAAAGTCTATGCATTATCGCTGCTTTAAGAGTTGCTATCTCCCTTATAGTGAGTTACTTAAAAAATTTAATCTGCTTTCTTTGAGTTCAAGGCGTACATTTCTTGAAACTACATTTTTATATGACTTATGCAATAACTCGTATGATTGTTTAGACATTAGTAACAAGTTGTGTTATATAGTTCCCAGAACATGCCGGGGACGCGAGGTGCGCGCACGACCTGTATTTGCTACTACTACCAGTCGTACAAACGCCGGCTTGCGTGCTCCTCTTCGTCGCCTTGCGAGCAATTTTAATAAGAATTTCTGCAGTTTGGATCTGTTTGCTTTACCGCAAGGAAAGTTTAGACTCATGTTACTTAACATATTGAAAAATTAGTATTACATTGTTGTTGTTCCACCTTTGCGGCACTATTGGCTTTAGGTTATGTATTGTTGATACTTTACTACTATCACTGTTCTTATTTTTATTGTTTACAACGCTAATCTTAAAATTTAACAAATTGTCTCATTGTGTATCTGTGGAGAACGTGGTTGATTTCACATTTGTATCATTTTTGTACCTTATCTTTTTTTAATTCTTAATGTGTAATTGTTTGTTTTCCCAAATAAATAAAATAAAAATAAAATAAAAATAATCAATTATTTTCTATTTAACTTTTATTACATTATGTGTCGGAAGACTTTTTTAATTTTTAATTTAATTTTACTTGTTCGTATTATGTTATTTTCAGTAATGATTTCAAAAACCAAATCGGTGGTTCCTTGAGTACCTAGTAACGTTACGAAGCTTGAGTTGCATAACGACAAGAGTGTTGCACTCGAACAGTACGTATTTTTAGGGTTCCGTAGCCAAATGGCAAAAAACGGAACCTTTATGGATTTGTTATGTCTGTCTGTCTGTCTGCCCGTCCGTATGTCACAGCCATTTTTTTCCGAAACTATAAGAACTATGCTGTTGAAACTTGGTAAGTAGATGTATTCTGTGAACCGTATTAAGATTTTCACACAAAAATAAAAAAAAATCAATAAACTTTGGGGGTTCCCCCATACTCGTGTGGGGTATCTATGGATAGGTCTTCAAAAATGATATTAAGGTTTTTAATATATTTTTTTTCTAAACTGAATAGTTTGCGCGAGAGACACTTCCAAAGTGGTAAAATGTGTGTTCCCCCCCTGTAACTTTTAAAATATGAGAATGATAAAACTTTAAAAAAAATATGATGTACATTACCATGTAAACTTCCACCGAAAAGTGGTTTGAACGAGACCTAGTAAGTATTTTTTTTTAATACGTCATAAACCGTATAAATTACGGTTCAATTCATTATATTTGAGTTGCTGCTACGGAACCCTTCATGGGCGAGTTCAACTCGCACTTGGTCGCTTTTTTATTAAATTGTAATAATATATAATATTTGCTTTCAAGTTTTTAAGTAAACAGTTGCTTGCAATTCTTGAAGGTCAATTATTGCGCTTAAATTATTACATTCAATTATTGCACTTGTATGTCCAAGAAAATGGCCTCATGTAATGAAGCTTCAGTCATCAATGTTTTTGAATAAAACTAATAAACAAATATTATTATGATGATTATACGATATTTCTTACGATCGTTTCTTATTTGTAGCAAAATTAAAAACCAATTTAGAGTTGTGATTAAAGAATCGAATGTATGGATACCTGCAACGTTTCTTTTTATTCCGTATTCCGGAATAGATATTTTTTTAACTTTTTGACTACAGAATCAAATGCTAACTAATGTCGAAAAGTAGATTACCAAAATGGCGTAGCAAACGTCAAGATAAGTAATTTAAAAAATGAATTTCATAATTATTATATTATGTCACCGTAAAATTGTCAAACACGTTAGATTGTAGTCTCTCTAGCGAGGTTGTAAACTCTCGAAATATTGTCAACTGAACATACTGCTTACAATATAACGCATTATTTTTCGGTAGATTGTAATCTATCGAAGTGAAACCGTAATATAGAGAAATGCATGCGACTGAAGTATCTCTACCCCCATAATCGGGACTTTAGGCACCCTCACGTTAGGTTAGTAAGGTTCCTTTAAACCCTGCAGACAGAAATAGGGGCCCCGCTTAGCGGGGCACCTATTTACCGGTTTGCCGAAAAAAATCATACCACATAGGTATTTAAGAAGTCACTTCCAACCATTGTATCCTATTAATTATGCATTCCCGGAATTTCTGGAATTTATGTTGAAAAAAGCCGATTCCATAATTACTTGCCCAAAAATTATAGTAAATAAATGCATCCAACAATTCGATGTCTACAATAAATACCTTAAGAAAACTAAGATGAAATGGAGTACTCAAAACTTTTATTTCACTACATACAAACAACATAGGAATGCATTGAAGGTGTCAAAAAATTAACTAAAAAAAAAAAGAAAAGAAAGTGGTTTCATCTATCTATGTTGCATATACTCAGCTCAATGATTTCAAGTACGCGAGTTCGGTCGCGCGCGTCGCGCATCGTGGCGCCGCCGCCCGTGTTTGACAAACGCACTAATGCGGGTGTGGCGAGACGCGCGGGGGAAATCAGAATTTTTCTTGGCGTTAGGCCCGCTCTTAACAAAACTTCTGTTTGATTTGTAACAAGTTTGTTGTAACTCTTACTGTTGTGTGTGTTGTCATTTTTAACTGTTCTGTTTGATTGTAACAAGTTTAGCCTTTATTTAAGTTTAACTTCTATATGAGTTTAATTGTTTGATTGTAACAAGTTTATCCTTTATTTGAGTTTAAGTTTAACTTCTATGTAAGTTTAACTTTTATTGTATCTTAGTTACATTATCTAAGTAACTTTGTATTGTTAAAAAGCTTCTTTTCTGGTGGCGAACATGTTGGCAACACCAACAAAAATATTATTAATATTTGGTTTTGGCAACATTGTCAAGATTCCGTTTCCCTCGGTGTGCGCGTTCGTACCTAATAATATAACCTAATTAATAAAACCTAGTAAAGACAGTTTTCTATTACTTTTAAATAGTTTATTGCACTCTGTAGTGCTTATAAGTGATGTACCTAAATATAACTTTGAACTGTGAGTTGTGAGCAAATATAAACTGTGTCCCTCAAGTGCTTGCCTTTTCACTGTCTGAGGAAGACAACCAGCACCCTAACTATCCCCGAGCAGCACATCAAGCTCCAAACAAACACCGACTGTTAGACGAAAAGCCATTAATTATCGAGGTACTCCAGTCACAAAAGATTTATTTGATAAATATAATCAAGAGAAAATAAATAGTAAAGAAGTGAAAGGTAACAAAAGAAAGAAAAATAAACAAGACGAAAACTTTACTGGTGTCAAAACAGGTAGAAAAGAAAAATAGAGTTTAAATCCTAAGAAAGCTAAAATCGTATCTGCAAAAAAGTCTACTACCGTCAAAGGTAAATCACAAAAAGCGAGTTGGTACTGTCATGCCTGCAAAGAAGATAGACTGGACGATGCAATGAGGCAATGCTCGCGATGCTCCAAGTGGTAACACGAAGAGTGTGTCGGTTTAACTGCAGAAGATACTGATGACTTTCAATGTCCTGATGGATGCGAATAAAGGCAATTTATTTAATTTTCCAAGACCACTATGCTTCCTAATGTTTTATATTAATGATTATTGATCTCAAGGATACCAATTTACGTAGTGTAAGTTGATTTTTGGATAGTTTAAAGTATAGGCCTTTTTACCTTACCCTAGTATAAAAGGGCTACAGACTGCGTTTTAAAAAAGTTATATATTGTTTTGGTTTTAAGCTAGAGAAGCTATTTTTTGTTTAAACTCTGTAGTAATTTAAGTAAATGACTGATTAATAATAAAACTTGTTGATTGTGTTGGATATTTTTCATTTTACTACAAATTTCCCTTAGCTAGGCCTTAATACCCTCGGGTACTTAATTATTAGAGGCGCGTGTAACGGAGTGTTAAGTAAGTAGTTACATTTATAACCATTTCGAAAACTTCTTGCCCTGAAACCCTAGTGCACACCCCTGCAATTACGCAATATTGTTTTGCCATGGCAAAATACTTATCAGTCAAATTAAAATAGTCTGAAAATTCTCTTAAATTATAAGTGTCTTCGTCCAGTGTTGGGTAACGGGAGGATGATAAACGGTCCAAATTTCTCCACTGGCCTGGAATAACGACGTCATCTTCAATTCTGTCCATCATGCCCGGTAAATTATATAGCTTCCTAGAAGCTTTCCTTTTCATCAAATAATTATGTAGGTATACGCAGGTCATTACGATGAGAGATGCTTTATCCGGTTGTAGCAACAAAAGGTTTTCGCAATACACGAAAAACTGCTGAAAGTGCATTTCCTACTTACTATTCGTCTTGCTCTAGACAAACGGTAGTTGTAAATTCGTTTTTCGGATCCCCTGGCGTGAGTACCAGGATACGGCTTCATGATGTGTCTTTGTAATGGGAATGCATCATCTGCTACAAGTACGAATGGTACATTCTGCTGTCTTCCAGGAAGGCTTTGGTCATTAGGCAAATTTAATTCATTATTTTGTAGTTTCTGATAGAAAGAAGTGTTTCTGAAAACTCCGCCATCTGATATTCTGCCCTGACAACCAATATCGGCGAATATAAAATTGTAGTTAGCGTCTACAATGGCCATTAACACCACACTGAATGTGGATTTATAATTAAAAAAGTCGCTTCCGCTGTTAATAGGTGCTTGTATGAAATGAACAAGAAACCGCGGTAGTGAACCCTAATGCAGGTACACAGTCAGATTCAACAATACATCCACAACCTGCAGCTCCAGTAGAATCAAGAAACACCACAACACAATGGCAACCTTCAACGTCTATGCGATCTGGCCACACGACAAAACCACCAAAAAAATCTAATCATGAAGACCCTCGAGTAGCCGAAGCCTACCGTATTTTAAAAGATACACATGAATCAAAGATAAGGGACAAGAGTCAGGCTTTTGGAAATCATGTTGCTTCAAAACATCGTGAATATTCAAAACGGACGAAAGCGTATGTTGAACATTACATAAATATGAGTTTGTAAGTGTACCTACTGTGTACGTGTTGATTGGGTATTGTGAGTCATGTAAATAAAACAACTGATTTCGGCGAGCGCTAGTACATAACTAAAAATGAATAATTATTTATTTCGCTATTGCAAATTGGCCTACATACAAATCGTTGATGACGGTGCACCACATTATTTCCCCCTTTAAAAAAAAAAAAAAAACTTTTTTCTTTGTTGATTCGTAAATACACTTACATGAAAATACACATAGTTGTTAAATATTCCCAAAAATCATACACTTAGCAATATAATGGTCCAGTCACTGTCGTTATAAAAAAAAAAAGTAAATAGAGAGAATATTGCAAATAAAAAAGTCTAAGAAAAATTTTAGGAAGAAATACCCAGCAGCGCTTCGCAAATTTGCGTTAACTTTAAATTACTACTCCTCAGCGGCGTATAAATACGTTAGGCGGGTATTCCATACTGCCCTGCCTCATCCCCGTGTTTTGGCTAAATGGTACCAAAATAGTTCAATGTTGCCAGGTTTCACAAAACAAGCATTTGATATTTTAAAACAAAAAAGTAATTTATCTAGAAAGAAAATTATTTGTGGCCTGATTGTAGACGAAATGGCTCTTAGACATCAAACTCAATGGACAGGCAAAAATACAGAGGGATTAGTTAATTATGGTTCTGGACCTTCGGAAAACAAAGAAATTGCAACAGAAGCATTTGTTTTTATTTTAGTATGTTTAAGTGAAAACTGGAAAATTCCTGTAGCTTACTTTTTTGTCAAAGGGTTATCATCAGAGACGAGGGCTACTTTAATCATGGATTGTTTAAGACATAGTCATGCAGCAGGCGTTGACATAGTAAGTTTGACTTTCGATGGTTGTGCGGCTAACTTGTCTACTGCAGCGGTTCTAGGCTGTAAACTGAGCGTTATTGATAACTTAAAAACTACATTTAAACATCCTGAAACCAATAAAGAAGTTGCAGTTTTCCTAGATCCATGCCACATGATAAAATTGGTACGCAACACTTTTGAAGCGAAGTCAGTTATTTTTAATAATGAAAATAAAGAGATAAGGTGGCAACTATTAAAAAATCTTAACAAACTGCAGACAAACCAGGGTTTAACTTTTGCCAACCGACTTACACAACGGCACTTAAATTTTCGCAATGAAATGGGCTTGTTAACTGAAAAAATCTAATTAGTCCGTCACTTAGATTATCAAAAAATATTTGACCCGTATTTTTTCATTTGTCACATAAAATAAAATTGACGAAGATACGACGCTTTTAAAATTCCCAATACGTCACTGTTCGGTATGATTCTTAGTGAGTACTGACGTCACGAGCCCCCACACCCGAGTTTTGATGCGTTTTATCTTTGTCAATATTCGTTGATTTAGAAAAACAAAAAATATGTGTCCATTATTTTCTAATACTCTAACTGACGGACTAAATAGATTTGCAATTTATTGATGGTGGAAACAAGCCTATTATGAAAGTCAAGTTAGCCACACAACTGTTAAGTAGGAGTGTCGCAAATGCTTTGCAGCTTTGCGAAGATACACTTCGTCCATCAAATTTTAAAGATTCGGGTCCGACTAAAGACTTCATAATATTATTTAATGACTTGTTCGACATTTTCAATTCGAGAGCTCGTGACAAATTTGGTTTCAAAAAGCCTGTTAGTTCAGGTAATGCAAAAGAAATATTTGCTTTTCTAGAAAAAGCTAAAAAATATATACTTGAATTGCGTATTTACAATAAAAACAGAATTACCCGACGTGGACATGTATTTATGAAAATATCTAAAAAGAAGCTCGTGCAATGTAAATCTAAAACCGGTTTTTTAGGATTTTTGATTTGTATCGAAAGCCTTAAATATTTATATACGTCTCTTGTTCAAGATGAGAAAAGACTGAGCTACATTTCTACATATAGGTTAAGTCAGGACCACATTGAAATAATGTTCGGGGACATACGTCGACATGGAGGGAATAACGATCTGCCTTTACAGGTAATGGTAGTGTATTCCGGTAGAATATTTTCCGATACTGAATTGCTCATTAGCAGTAAAAAACATAAATAACACTTGCGACGGACGGGTTCTTGATGAAAATTGGGTTATGGATGAGCTTATTAACTTGGAAAGTGATAAAAAATCGGAAGAAAACGTGTCTATTATGACAGATAGAAACTAGTTCTGCAACAGAAGTGACATCGCTTACATTTTCATCAGTCCATAGTGAAGGTAGACAATTGTTATTAATTTATTTATTTTATTGAAACACATTGACAACAACATCTGGCTAATTACGGATTTCCATTATAATGTAAACAGTTTTGAAATGACACCAGTGATATAATGTTTTTGTCACGTCTTGTTTGTGGTGCCTTTCTGAAAATTGCAATTTACATCTTTGCTTCTTAGGTAGGTACTTACAGTCAACCAATTTGATTCATAGGTCACTTTATAATCTTATCACAATTCATCTGTAACTGTCACAGAAACATTTAAAAAGTCACTATAAAGATTATTGTGAGAAGATTCTACAGTAGCCTACAAATAAAATTGTATGAATGTACGTAAGTACATCAATCAATAAATTTGAAAAAAATTATATAAAAAAAAATATTATATTATAATAAAAAAAATGTCTACAGGAGAACTTGAAGTAGAAGAAAAACTGCACTGGTTAAGAATCTGTGTAGATCCATGGCATTTAGTTGAAAGTAATTGGGAAGCTACCACAAATGTAAGATTGGCCACACTACAGTCAAAATCTGGAACAGTCGAAGAATATTTAAACTTGTATCCGGCTCTCAAGCTACCTGAAGGTTATCGCTTGGTGAGTATCTTAAAATGGTTCTCCTTGAAAAAAAAAACATCTTAGGCGAAAACAGTCCAAAGGGGTTTCGTTTGTATGAATCGTTAAATGAAAATATATAAATACACACAGCTTCACAAAATTGTCGAAATACACATCAAAATTGTCTAAGAATATTTTTATCCCTACTACACAAATTTGAGGTTTTTCACTCAGTACTAAAATATTTCTACATTGAAAATGTTCTAAAATATTCTAAATTGTCTAGAGATAACAATTAATAGGCACTTTTTATGAGTGTATATTATAATAATAATAAAAGTCCACGAATTCGTGCTTTGTTATTAATTAAAGTTTTTTACTACAGATGTTGCAGGATTTTAACTACATGTCGCTCATTTGGTACAACAATGACGTAATTACACTTTTTTTCAAAAACAAGTTGAATATGTCAAAATGTGCGGAAAGACTATTTACGTCGGGAGAAACATCGACAGAATTGAATTTGTAGTGATTTGCCGCGAGATGGCGCGAATGTCATTGTAGGATTGAGTAAAATGGCGCCATTTCTGATGCTACAACGTCTGGATGGCCAGTTGCGCGGGCAGTGTTGCCAACTTAGTGGAATTTCCACTAGATCTGGTGGTTTAGACTTACCTTTTAGCGGGCAAATTTTGATTTTAGTGGCTAGTGGATTTTTCTAGTGGCTTTGGTTGCTTTAGTTAGTGGTATGGTACAAAATTCAACCACTAGCACGATTAAAATAATGGAAATAACTTTTACTTTTAAACTTTACGTTATAAGTGTATATTTTTTTTAAATGTAGGCAACACTGAGAACTAAGGTGGTTTCTTTCGGGGATTTCCCGAAAATAGATAGTCAATTTCTCAAATCATTTTGATTATAGACTTTATTTGTATGACTACTGGATCAAGTTTGATTTGAACAACAAAAATGTTTGTTTCCTATGCATGCACAAATCTACGAGTATAAGTACAAAGGACAGAATATTACAGTTCGGAGTTCGCGTTGGATGTTTTAGTTGTTTTAGTTTATTTTTTAAAAACGAATATGCCTAAACCACAGTACACCCAAAAGTTCCGTGAAATTTGGTTACGTGACTCAGATTTAAAGGACTGGTTACAAGTGGTGGAAAGTACTTCTGGTGCAGTTGCTAAGTGCAAATTATGTGGTTCAATTTTAAGAAATCATTATGGAGATTTGAAGAGCCATGGATTATCCAAAAAGCACTTGCAAAATTCAAAGGTACGTACGTAACGTAATAAAATGTCAGTGAACATCAACTTTCAGAGTTAGTAGGTCGGTTTTTTTTTACATTAAGATAATTTTAAAAAGATTCCGTTTTGTTTTATAGATTGTAGCTACGCAACCTAAGTTGCCTTTCAAACCTGACAGCGTGGGTAAAAAGAAAGAAGAAGCTAGGCTAGCATTATTTACAGCGGCACATACCAGCTTACGTGTAGTGGATCATATGGGAGAAGTGATTAATCACATGCACAAGGAGAATGAAAAAATTCACTTACATAGGACAAAATGTTCCCAAATTATAAAAAATGTTCTATCACCCCATTTCTCAGAAAACTTAAAAAATGATTTGAAAGATCAACCTTATAGTTTATTGATAGACGAATCAACCGACATTTCCGTTCATAAATATTTGGGAATCATTATTATTTATTACAGCTGCAATGGGGATGGCAACTGTGGAACTAATGGCGCTAGCATAGTTTGTTCCAAGCATCGTCATTGGTAGAAAATCTGGGAATGTCATTTTATATTTCAAAATGGCTTGACATCATTGGTCAGATTGGGAACAAGCTATGCTAGCGCCATCTGATTTCGGCTTTCACCGGCCAACCCCATTACAAAAAAATTATATCTACATTTTTAGATCTTCCGATTTTGAATGAGTGTGATGCAGACGGAATTGTTGGTACCATAAAAGCGACACTTGCTAAATTTAATATACCTCTACAAAAATTAATGGGCATCGGAACAGATAATGCTTCGGTAATGACCGGAGTCAATAACGGTGTACATGCTAAATTTAAAAGAGAATTGCCGAATCTGGTTTTGGTGCGCTGCATATGTCATTCTCTGCAATTGGCAGTATCAGCAGTAACAAAGCAGTTTTTACCCAGAAATCTCGAATTCATTATTAAAGAAACATATGACTGGTTCAGCCGTTCTTTGTCGAGGCAAGCTACCTACAAAGAACTATACAAACTTATCAATGACGGTCACGATCCTTTGAAAATTGTACAAGCTTGCCAAACTAGGTGGCTATCTATAGAGTCTGCAGTTGCACGCATTTACACACAGTGGTTGGAGCTAAAAACACACTTTAATTTGGCCAAATTAAAAGAAAGATGTTACACAGCAGAATTGTTACATGGGATGTATTCAGATGACGTGAATTATGCGTACATTGCGTTTATGTATCCACTTCTTACTGACGTTAACAGAGTTAATAAATTATTTGAATCAAAAGACGCAGATCATTCAAAACTTTATGACGAATTGACAAATTTGATTGATACACTTGTTGCGAAAATAATATTGCCTAACCAGAAAGTAGATGTTTTGACGCAAAATATTCAAGATTTTGTTGATAAGAAATGTTATTTGGGGTACAGATTCGAATCTCATGTGTCAACGATGAAAGAAAAAGGACTTCCACCGAATGAAGAAGAAATAATACGGAATAGGTGTATCCAGTTCATTGTACATTTGATTCATGAACTAAAAAACAGATTGCCCGAAAACTTGAAACTCATGAAAAATATTAAAAGAATCAGTGTAGAACACGCACTATCTCCCAATAAAGAACCGATCGCTGACCTGATGTTGCATTTTAGTAAAAAGCAAGAAGATATTGCGAAAGTTGACGAGCAGTGGCGTCAAATTCATTTACTGAGTTGGAAAAATACAAAAAATACAAAGGAATTTTGGTACGAGGTACTGAATATCAAAGACATGGCTGGTGAAAACAGATTTCTAGATTTAGCTTCATTTGCTTTATCTTTATTAGTCTTACCTCATTCTAACGCTGACGTAGAGCGGTTATTTAGTATGATGAACGTTGTGAAAATTAAACACAGAAACCGAATGAAGTTAGATTTGCTGTCTTCAATTCTTACAGTCCGTGCCGGTTTAAAACGCGAAGGAAAATGCTGCAATAATTACATAATACCCAATAGCGTATTACAAAAATTGGGACCAAGGAAATTTATTCTTCAAAAACAGAAACCATGGAAGAAGACGATTCTTCCGAAGATTGCCTTTAAGATTATTTTTTTTGTACTTATCAAAAATAATACCTACTATAAATTTAATATAAAAAATACAGTACGTATTGTTGTTTTATTTTCAAATTAAATTTTAGGTATTATCTGTGTAGTATAGTATTTTCATGTTTCAGACACTCTATACTTATGTGGAAATATAGTATTTAGACACTATAGGTACTTACACTTTTTACTATCATTCATATTCATTATCCTTGTATATTCTTTTTACATCTAATTCGCGCTTTGGCAGTAACTATTTTAGCTCGCGTTAGTTTCAATCTAGAACGATGTTTTAACATCGATTTTAGCTGAAATAAAAAATCATTTTTCAATGTTTATTTTTTTGACATTACGTCAATTGTCAAGCTGTCAGTTACTTTTCCTCTACTTTTAATTTTCTTACTGGCCTAGGCCTATGAAGGTTTCTTTTGATTTATTTAATTTTATTTTATTTTATCGATATATTAGCTCAAATAATGTATTTTAGAGTTAATTACGATTGTTTACTAAATAACAGTATCTTATCTTACTTTTATAAAATTAATTAGCACGCTCACAGAATTCTTCGAGGAAGTTTTTTACTGAATAATACTGGTCGTTTTAAATACAGGCAACTCACATTTTTGATTTTAAAATCAAAATAATCTAGAGAGAATGAAAGAATTAAAATAAAACAACTGATGTGGAAAAACTGAACAAAAAAAGAATTTTTGGGTATAAAAGGGCATTCCTGACACATTTCAGTCAGTCTACTACGGGATCTGAAGCAAGATATTACTTGCAATCCGGTCGAAACGTCGGGATAAAATTAAAGGTAAATTCGCGATAAATACCCGGATGTCATATGTTTTATAATGTACTTATATCAAGTCACCGAATTCACGGTGAAGTTCGCCCTCTGGAGCTGTACCTTGGTGGCGCTGACGCTCTGACGCGCCCCAAGCCCTGAAGCTGATCAGGAAGCAGTACTCCACGCGCTCTACTGAGCTGGACCAGGAGGTTGGAGCTGTACCTTGGTGGCGCTGACACTCTGACGCGCCCCAAGCACTGAAGCTGACTTGGAAGCTGTTCGCCTTCATATAATTGGACCCGGAGGTTGCTCAAGCCCTGAAGCCGTAGGAAGTTGCCAACAATTAACGTGACCTTCCTCTAATTTTTTTTTTCTGTGAAGCGTGATAGGACTTTTATTTAAATAAATTAATTGTTTGTGTTACTTTTTTTTTTTGGGATAAGTAACACGACAGTTTGGCGCCCAACGTAAAATCAAGACTTAGATTTCACTCAATTACTTTTTCAAAATTCAAAAAAAAACTAGCACTAGTATTCCCTTATTAGACTCTTATTTGGCTTATTCTCTTATAACTTACTCTCTCATCTCATTCTAACACACACTCTCACACTTTAACATACGATGCGCGTCATCGAATTATTATAGCAAGTTCTAAAATTGCTTATATCTCAGAAACGGTGCGTCTTATCGCAAAAATAACGAAAAATTTGTCCCCCTGCCGCCCAGCCATTATAGTATTTTCATGTTTCAGACACTCTATACTTATGAGGAAATATAGTATTTACACACTATAGGTATTTACACTTTATACTTTCATTCATACTCATTATCCTTGCATATTTTTTTACATCTAAGTCGCGCTTTGGCAGTAACTATTTTAGCTCGCGTTAGTTTCAATCTAGAACGATGTTTTAACATCGATTTTAGCTGAAATAAAAAATAATTTTTCAATATTTACTTTTTTGACATTACGTCAATTGTCAAGCTGTCAGTTACTTTTCCTCTACTTTTAATTTTCTTACTGGCCTAGGCCTATGAAGGTTTCTTTTGATTTATATAATTTTATTTTATTTTATCAATATATTAGCTCAAATAATGTATTTTAGAGTTAATTATGATTGTTTACTAAATAACAGTATCTTATCTTACTTTTATTAAATTAATTAGCACGCTCACAGAATTCTTCGAGGAAGCTTTTTACTGAATAATACTTGTCGTTTTAAATACAGGCAACTCACATTTTTGATTTTAAAATCAAAATAATTTAGAGAGAATGAAAGAACTAAAATAAAACAACTGATGTGGAAAAACTGAACAAAAAAAGAATTTTTGGGTATAAAAGGGCATTCCTGACACATTTCAGTCAGTCTACTACGGGATCTGAAGCAAGTTACTTAATAATATATCAAGTCACCGAATTCACGGTGAAGTTCGCCCTCTGGAGCTGTACCTTGGTGGCGCTGACGCTCTGACGCGCCCCAAGCCCTGAAGCTGACCAGGAAGCAGTACTCCACGCTCTCTACTGAGCTGGACCAGGAGGTTGGAGCAGTAGCTTGGTGGCGCTGACGCTCTGACGCGCCCCAAGCCCTGAAGCTGAATAAGAAGCTGTTCGCCTTCACAAACAAGCCCTGAAGCTGACCAAGAAGCTGTTCGCTTTCACAGAGTTGGACCAGGAGGTTGCTCAAGCCAACAAGTATTGTGACCTTCCTCTAACTTTTTGTTTTTCTGTGAAGCGTGATAGGACTGAATTTTATTTAATTAAATTAATTGTTTGTATTACTTTTTTTTTTTGGATAAGTAATACGACAGTTTGGCGCCCAACGTAAAATCAAGACTTAGATTTCACTCAATTACTTTTTCAAAATTCTAAAAAAAAACTAGCACTATTATTCCCTTATTAGACTCTTATTTGGCTTATTCTCTTATAACTTACTCTCTCATCTCATTCTAACACACACTCTCACACTTTAACATACGATGCGCGTCATCGAATTATAGCAAGTTCTAAAATTGCTTATATCTCAGAAACGGTGCGTCTTATCGCAAAAATAACGAAAAATTTGTCCCCCCTGCCACCCAGTCATCTCTTATCATTCTTAACATGATGGAACTTTAAAAACACAAAAAAAAAAAAAAAAATTTTCGTGTCATTAAATCGGATCTAGAGTCCTCTTTAACACTCAAGTCCTCCTCTTTAACACTTATATCAAGCTAGGTATAGTGTCGTGGGCTCTTGAACTTTTTAAATAAAAACCCTCTTCAGTTTTTATTACTAAAATCATCGGTTTACGATTTTAATTATTTTATTAAGTAGGATCCTCTCTCCTCTCGTCTTTAATACTTGAGTACTTTCTAATACTTGAGTTCTTTACTCTTGAGTCCTCTTGAGTTTTCTCTTGAGTCGTCTCTTGAGTTGTTGAGTTTTCTTTAACTCAAGTCTTCTTTAAAACTCACTCTCTTGAGTTATCGTTTTTCCTCCCTTTAATACAATTTTGTCCTGTTTAACTTTAATTTAATCATGGATAGAATTATTTTCTTTGAACTTCTTAACAAAGCAGAGCTAGAATAAGATTAAAATAAGATTAGAATAACCAAAAGATACTGTAATACAGCTTAAAAAACAAATTCTTCAACTCGCACCTCGTACTTCTTCTGCAGATATTTTAGACTCGATATTGGAGGTTAAAACTGATTTGGATGAACTTACCATTACCTTAAATTATATTGAATCAAAAATTACATTATTAGAACAAGGCAACAATAGATTAAACAAAAAAATTGAAACCTTTATTAATCATCTTTATTTTCGACTAGAGAGGATTGACATAGACTCGGATCCCTCAGAGATAAATCGTTTATCTCAAGTTAAAGAGAGATTTCTCAACTTAGAATCAAAATTTCACTCTTTAATCGCTGATCCTATTATCAATTCTCAACCTATAATAGTCAATCGTCCTTCTTCAACTCCTAATACTCCCAATGAGACTATGTTCCATACTATTCTCCCGGACATTCAGTCTCAACCTCAAAACTCAATTCTCAATAATTCCCTTAACGAATTAAAACGCATAAAATTCGACGGCACCACTTGTCCGCGTTCATTCATCCAGAATATTCAGGAATTTAGTATTTCTAGAAATATTTCTTCAAACAAATTATTGGATCATGCGTTCGAATTACTTACCGGTAACGCTTTACATTGGTACCGTTTTAAACGTGATTCTTTGTTATCATGGGACGAACTTTGCGAAGCTTTGATTTCAGACTTTAGCGGTTTTGACTATGATCATAAATTACTAGAAGCCATTAATAGTCGAACTCAAGGCAAGGATGAACCTATAGTTATTTTTGTTTCCATACTGACTGGAATGTTTTCCAGACTTTCAGAGAAACTACCAGAGACTAAAAAATTACAAATTATTATTCGTAACATCCGACCATGTTATTCACCTTATATCGCGAATAACAATATCAACTCAATCAATACGCTTATTTCATGTTGTAAAAAATATGAAGAATTTTTGGACAAAGAGAAACGTTTCAGCGAACCTCAAACTACAAATAATCCTTTATGTGTTGAATTTAATTATAAATCTTCTAATTTAACGTCAAAGACTTCAACATCTACCTCATTTCCTTCTAAAACAAATTTTAATCGTTTTAACTATAAACCACAAGTTAATTCAATTAATAAAATTAATAATAATGCCTTTTGTGTACGATGTCGCACTAATGGGCATACACTGAAAAATTGCTCGCAACCTCGTACATTAATAATTTGTTTTAGATGTGGTTTAAAAGATGTTAAATCTACTGATTGTCCTAACTGTAATAAAACTAACTCAAAAAAACTAAACAACGGCTTGGATTATAAAAACTGGCAGGATTGGTTACAAACCTTAAAAAATTTCTTTCATTGTTACAAAATAACTTCAATATATGATAATGAAAAAGATTTTAATCGTCCTTTTATTGATTTTACTATCAATAACAAAATATTTTCCGGTTTATTAGATAGTGGTAGTTCTATTACAATACTTGGTAATAACTCTCACTTAGAAATTTTAAAATTAGGCTTCACGTTATCCAAGTCTTTTCCAATGACGATTACTACTGCCAGTAATCATAATAGTAAATCCATTGGCTCCATTGACATTCCGATTAGATACAATAATCAAACTCATCTAATCCAAGCCTTCGTATTTCCAAATATATCTCCTTCAATTATCTTAGGAGTCGACTTTTGGAAAAAGTTTAACCTTGTTCCACACATACTTTCTTCGGCTTTTAAGCCAAATTTTAAATGTTCAGTGGTTACTGAAACTACTAAACAAGTACTTCCTTATAATCACCTCTCTTTAGAGCAAAAAACTATCGCTGATGACATGATTAAACGATTTAAAGCTATATCCTTCGAAAGTAGAGGAATACTAGGTCGCACTCCTCTTATTAGTCATCATATCGATACCGGTGATACTCCTCCAATTAAACAACGATGTTATCGCCTTTCTCCCGAAAAACAAAAAGCTCTCAATAGAGAAGTCGATAAAATGTTAGAATGGGGCGTTATTGAAAAATGCGAAAGTCCTTGGCTTTCTCCGGTTATCATTACACCTAAAAAGAATGGCGAATGGAGATTTTGTGTTGATAGCCGTAAACTAAATTCAGTTACTCGTAAAGACGCGTATAGCCTTCCATTTGTTAATGAAATCTTAGATAATCTCAAAAACGCTAAATTTCTTTCAAGCATCGATATTGCTAAAGCATTTTGGGAGATTCCTTTGAAAGAAGAATCTGATAAAGATAAAACAGCTTTTTATGTCCCTGGTCGAGGCATGTATCGTTTTGTTATCATGCCCTTTGGTTTAACTAATGCTCCAGCTACTCAGCAAAGACTTATGGACATGCTTTTTACTCCAGAATTTGACAATAAGGTCTTGTGTTACCTTGATGATATAATTATCATATCTGAAACATTTGAAGAGCATATCTCTTATCTAGTTAAAGTTCTCGAGAAATTAACGTTTGCTAAATTGACTATTAACTTCGATAAAAGTCAATTCTTTAAAAATGAACTTAAATACTTAGGATACATTGTAGATGAGTACGGTTTACGCTCAGATCCGGTTAAAATTAAAGCAATACTCGAATTCCCTACTCCCACTACTCGTAAAGAAGTGAGAAAATTTATTGGAACTTGTAGTTGGTTTCGTCGTTTTATTCCTAACTTCAGCACAATTGCATCTCCACTTAATAAATTAACTTCTTCCGGTAAAGATGCCCCTAAATTCATTTGGGATAAAGATGCTACTGTGGCTTTTAATAAGTTAAAAGAAGCTCTTGTAACTACTCCTATACTAGCTTGTCCTGATTACGATCTCCCTTTCTCTGTACATTGCGATGCCTCTAACTTCGGCATCGGAGGTATGTTAACACAAATAAAAGACGACAAAGAAGTAGTTATAGCTTATATGAGCAAATCTCTTAATAAAAACGAACGAAATTACTCAACTACAGAAAGAGAAACTCTTGCGGTAATTTCAGCTTTAGAACATTGGCGTTGTTATATAGATAATGGTAAACAGTTCACTGTTCATACAGATCACGCAGCACTTAAATGGTTTCTAAAATTGTCCAATCCATCTGGTAGACTCGCGCGGTGGGTTTTATTCTAAAACACAAAAGAGGTAAAGACAATTTAGTCCCTGATTTACTCTCGCGTACATCATGTCCACTCGGCGTTAATCCTGTCTTACTTAATCCTCAACCCGTACCTCCAGCATTGGAACGCTATAATAACTTACTTTTGGAGTGTCGTAACAATCCTGATCAATACCCTAATTATACTATTCGCGAAAATAAATTATTCCGCTATACTCAATCTCCCTACGCGTTAACTGAAGATTTCGCGTGGAAAGAAGTTCCTCATCCTGATCTCCGGGAAACCGTTATCAAAGATAACCATGGGTCCCCAGATCAGCCTCATATAGGAATCTTTAAAACTTATAAAAAAATATCACTTCTATATTACTGGCCTGCTATGTTTAAGGATATCGCTAAAATAATTTCTGTCTGTGATAATTGCTTGACTTACAAACACGCAAATCACTCTCCCTTCGGCCTTATGGGTAAACCAAAAATTTGTTCAAGGCCTTTTCAAACAATTTCTTTGGATCTAATGGGTCCTCTACCTATGACTAGACATAGAAATCAGTTTATCTTAGTGGTTAACTGTTGTTTTTCTAAATATTCTCTGATCTTTCCACTAAAACGGGCTTCTAGTACTAACATCATCTCTAACTTAGAAAATTTAGTTTTCCTCGTTCATGGAGTACCTCAGACTATTATTATGGATAATGGAACTCAATTCCAATCCCATGAATTTCGCAACTTTCTGGGCAGATATAACATACCACACATATTCTTCTCTCCTCATTATTGCCCCCAAGTTAATCCCACTGAAAGATACAATCGTACTATAATCACAGCTTTGTCATCTTTGGTTGGTGATGACCATAGATCTTGGGACATCCACCTCTCTAAAGTTCTGTACGCTATGAACAGCACAACTAATGTTACCACTGGTTTTTCTCCTAACTTTTTACTATTTGGACGAGAAACAGTTACTTCAGGCTCACTTTACACGCCAACTAATAATCTTGATGAAATCGTTTTTCTACCTAGGGACATCTATGCTACTAACATAGGTTTATTATCTGCAATTTTCGATAAGGTTCAGATAGCCCTTCATATTGCTCATGCTCGTAACTCTGCTCGTTATAACGAAAGTCGTTCCTTTAAAGAATATAACGTAGGAGATACAGTCTGGCGAAGAAACTATGTACATAGTCAGGCTGGGACTTATTTTAGCGCAAAATTAGCGCCAAAATTTGTGAAGTCCACTGTGTTGCAGAAACTATCCCCATTAGTTTATATACTTGAGGACTCTAATGGCAACCAAGCTAAATGGCATATTAAAGACTTTAAAATATAATGTACATAATTATGTAAATAAATTTCTTCTTCATATTCATGACTCATTTTTTTTTTCTTCTTTCCTTCTTCTATAATAGAGTTCTTTGTGGCCCATTAAAACTCTATTTATTTTATAATTCATTCATCGGTTCTTACACCATTATAAGTTTTTTTTTTTTTTTTAATCTTTCTTTTTATCTGTTCCGATCAGATATCTCTAAGAAGTGCTTTTAGGTACAAGTTACCTAACCTTCGTGTCAACTAACTCTACAAGTTAGTATGACTTGTTTCTTACTATCGACTCTAAAAGTTGTTTGGAGCGGCTGATAACTCCATAAAAATAAGCCCTTATCATATATATCAACTAAAGTTGATTCGGAGCGGCTAATAACTCCATAAAAATAAGCCCTTATTATAATTATATCAACTACCTACCTACCTAGCACCTACCCACTACCTACCTACCACCTACCCACTGCTTACCTACCACCTACCGACTACCTACCTACCACCTACCCACTACCTACCTACCAACTACCCACTACCTACTACCTACCTACCAACTACCCACTACCTACCTACCAACTACCCACTACCTACCTACCAACTACCCACTACCTACCTACTGTAACACCTTTTTTCTGTTGATTTCATAGTCTACTTACTTGAAGCGTTTTTGTTAGTTCTGCATTGTATTTGGTCGCTTAATGCCACCCGTTTTAAGCGCCGTAACTTAATTTCACTTTCCTCCATTCACGAAGGGCTCACATCGCTTATAAAGCCGCTGTTTTCCAGTAATTTCATTTCATTTTCATTGTGAGGCAATAACATAAACATAGCCTTGGCAATAACCACCGTCTGACAGGTCGGGGGGTTGCGTTTCGTTCCACCGTGCAAGCCGTTTTTGTTTATGGTATTGATGGATTGGTTATGGTTTGGAGTTTATTAATTGGTTCCGTGGTTTAATTGTTGATGATAGTGTTGCAGGATTATCAAAATTAATAATTGGATTCCTTTCAGGGTTGTTTAGTTTAAATTAGGGCTTAAATATATTATTTTTGATTATTAGATTCATTAACGTGGATTTTTGACAGATGAATGTTTTGCGTGGAACGAGACCGGCCGAGCGTGCTTTCAGAAACTTCGTTATGTAAATAATGGTTGTGTTTATTGTCAAATTGTTTATAATTAAAAACTCCACGTTCTAAATGTTTAATTCAGTTAGTGGCTCCCGAACATTCCAACATAAAGTTTAGGAGAACTTCCTGACTAGATCCCTGAAGGCAAATGGAGCTTGCGTTCGATGGGTTGGTGCACTTAGGGCTCCATAACTGGGTTGCAAAGTGGTTGAAGTGGGTCCTCGGAACGTCACCGGACGAGACACGTAATTGAGGTGAGAGCGTTTTTTTTTTCGACTGGGACGCCTCGTGGAGTGAGCACGGAGAGGAGACTGGGTTGGTGGAAAAGGTGTGGTTGGGTGGACGTGGTGTGCTGGGAGAGCTTCCGTGAAGTCCCATAAATAAAAGAAGAAATCTCCGGGATTTGGTTCCGCGGAGATATTTTGAGGTCGGTGGCGTGTACGTGCGGCGTCCCGAGTTTCCCGGCGTGGTTGGTGTTCGGCCACGTGCTGTGCTCACGCTTTTATCACCTCCGTGGAAGGTAAGTCAGTGCTACATGGGTGCACCCTCGAACCCACTCAATCCCTAGCGGGTAATTTTATAAAATTCAACAGAAATGTTTGTTGTCATGATAGGTGGACTTTTTTGGTCAGTGGCGTGCACGTGTCGCGTTCCCCCCACTTGCTGATCGCTGAGAGCCAGTGCAGCGCCGGCGTCCCGAGTTCCCGGTGTGCGTCAGGATTGCTCCGCCAAGTTATCAAATCAGAAAATGGTTTCAGCCAAAAATTTGTCGATATTTGTCAAAGCAGAAATAAAGAAGTTATAAGCGTTTTAAGTTGGCCGCGCAATCCTGACGTCAAGGACTGCGCGGCCACGGAGATCTCAGCAACTACTTGGGATAGAGAAATAATTCCTTTTGTCAACTCAAGTCTGTATTTGTCAAGATTTGTCGAAAAATGAATCAAAGCTCTATATCAATATTATAATTAAATATTCGCCTTGAAAGTCATGGCCGCGCAGTCCTTGATTTGCTATTTTGTTTTTAGTATTTTTTTTATTAAAATTGAAGACTTCATATAGTATAGGAGTTAAAAGGAGAAAGGTCTTAATTTGTCGAAACTGACAAAAGCTTTAAAATACGACTACTTAAAGTGTAATTAAACAGACGAAATCAATTTAAAACACAAAACTCGTGGCCGCGCAGTCCTGACGTTACTTTAAACCATGATATCTCAATAACTATAGTAGCTAGGATTTTGCTGTAGACGTCCATATAATCCTTATATTAACCCCATTAAAATGACATATCCTTTTACCCTCAACACTGTTTGGGACGCGAGTAATCTCAAGAATTATGTTACCCCATACAATGTTCTAGTAGAGTGACCATAATTTCAAGACCATAAGTTCAAGACAATACAGTCTAAGCGCATTTCTGTTCTGGTTTCTATTGTTAACTGATAAAAAACTTTTTTAATATTTAGATATTCTTATACATTATAAACAAAATGTACAGAATTATATTAATAGAATCTTGCAAGTTACTGCTCGTGGAAATGTTAATTATATCTAAAATAACGTTATAAATAGATATACACTATTTTAACAATTACTTACAGTAGAAGCACTAAAAAAAATATCATTTAAGACGTGCTCAAGAATAAATGCAGCGTTACATTCACAATTATAATGATATATTTTAAAATATATCGAAGCAATTCTTATTCTTAATCTGTTTGATTCTTCACTGTTAATATAACGCTGTTATATCGTTATTTCTGTGATTATTGTCAAATAAATTGAGTATACATAAATACTCTTTATTCCCAGGGTCAGTAAAAAAAAACACTGAATCAAATGCACGAGTAAATTTAATATTTTTTACAGATAAATCAGTAAAATTACTATTTTAACATTATTCTAAGTTGGTCTCTTCGGCCGCACTACAGGAGCATCGACGCGAGTTTGCCTATTGCGCTCTCTTTCTAATATTGCTTTTCATTCGCACAACTGCTGGTCAGCGGACCACCGCGCTCGCGTCGAATCGTCACGATACTAGTATTATATCTCAACGGACTGTTACTGCTGTACGTTGTGGATCCGACAGTGATATTCCGATAAAAAGGACATAAGTGTGTATTCAGTGAGAGACTTAGTGTATATTTAAACGTGATATAAATAATTACGTGATATTAATCAATATGGTGAGTTATTTATTTTTGAATTAAATTTGTTAACGATATTTATTTTGTGTTATCTACCACCATACCATGTTAAAACTTTTACCAGTTTTGCTGTAGCCAGTACTTTTACATAGGTACCTAGTTAAAAAGTAGATCGGAATAAAGTCCTAACAAATTAGGCCTTAATGAACAAGGATGGAATTTATTGTGTTTTATATAATTAATAATAATAAATAAAGCCTGTGTAAGGTAAACCTTTCCCAGGCTCTCTATTTAAAAACTAAATAGAGCGTTTAAGGTTTTGCCTAAACCAGACGCAACTTTTAACTCCTGGTAATCTCAAATTATTAAAAAGCAGTTATTGTTTCGTCCCGCGCGGACTATGGAACGCGCTGACTGTCATGGCGGCCGTCACTTTGGTTTGACGTGACCTGTCATCTAGTTGTCATTGATCACTTGTCTTTAAAAATTGCTTGTGAACTCGCCGGCTATTGTTTGTTGGGCGTAATATTGATAAATCCCTTTGAATCCCGTATAAACAGGGACCATTTGGTTGAAATAAATTGACTAAAGCCTCGCCATTGATTTGGGAACCGAGTAATTGTGTATATTTTGTGAACATTGAAGCACCCACGCGCCCTTTGAGGTTAGGTCGAACCCGTCGCGTGCCGTGTGAACAATTGAACAGACTGGAACTATTGTGTTGTTGTGACCTGCTAACGCGTTGGAACCTGTCGCCAGTTGATAGCCGGTCAGGTTTGAAATCGACTACAAAATCATAACACTATTCACGTACACACACACATACCTACAGACACCCATCAAACCTGGACCTGAATCATGGCCTCGGAGCAGGACTTCACCAGCGCCTAGGTGAGTTGATATATTTATAATTAAAGGGCATCTTGATTGAATTGTCTCCGCGGATCGCGGACATCTCGTCCCAAACTTCCCCTTGGTTTGGGAGCGAACAATGGTAGCAGAGCGTGGTTAAAATTGAAAAAACAACTTACTTAGTGCCTGGTCAATTGGAAGTTTGAACAAGAGCTAATTTGTTATTTGTCAGCCGGGCTCAAGTTGGAACATAATTGTTTGATTGGAATTAATTGCATCATATGTCCCCTTGTCGATTGTACTTGCAGTGTGAAATATTGTATTGTGTATTGGACACATGTGTGATTGAAATTATTGTTGTCATTTAATTGTAACTTGATATTAATTGATATTTACTGATATTGAGTGGTATTTGTTGGTTAACTAGAGGTTTATGTAAATTGTTCTAGGTTCTAATTGAGATTTATTTATGGGTTATTTGTTGAAACAGTTTATTGATTTGATTTGTTTGATTTGTTTCTTTTTGACATACAGTGTTATTGTTGAATTTGGTTGCAATGGCCTCACTGAAGGCTGTAAAGGAGGCGGCCGCTGGTTTGGTCTCACAACTAAGATGGTTCACCTCAGCTGCGGCCACGGTTGAGCGCTTGGATTTGGAGGAGATCACACTTGCTCGGTCCGAACAATTGGATGTAAGACTCGGTGATGTGGATAAGTTGTTCACCCGGTTCAACGAGTTTGTTGTTGATTTGGAATTGGAAGCTTGGGGCCAGGCAGCTCGAGATAAGGTCGTTGCCGACTACGACCAGATTTTGGAATTGGGGGACGCAGTCAGTCAGCGAGCCCGGGAGATTTTGAGGAGCCGAGCGCCTGACCAGGTCAAGCCGGAGACCTCGGTTGTTTCAGGCCCCGGTCTATTGAGTAGGCTTCCCACGTTGGAACTTCCACACTTTGATGGTCGCTTGGACCACTGGCTGAGTTTCCTAAACCAATTTGAGAGTCTGGTTGACTCCCGCTCGGACCTCGGACCCGCCCAAAAGTTGGCCTACCTATTGTCGGTCCTGGATGGTGAGGCCCGAGCCTTGGTGCAGCACTTGCCTGTGACGGACTCCGCCTACCCTACCGCTATGGAACTCCTATCCCGACGGTATCAGAATAAGCGCTGCTTGGCTGATGTTCACATCGGCCAGATTTTGGGGTTACCGGCCATTGAGAACACGTCGGCGTTGCGCACTAATCTGCTGAACCCGTTGGTTTCAGCAACCAACGCTTTGCGACGTTTGGAGTTGCCGGTGGACCATTGGTCCTACTTGTTGGTGCACATTGTACTGCAGTTGCTCCCCGCGGACTTGAGGTCCCGCTTCGAGCAGAGGTATGGTGGGGACAGTGCCACCCACCTTCCCCCCTTTGACGACCTCATCAAATTTTTGGAGGATGAGTGTCGCCTTTTGGACAACACTTGTGGCGCAATGGGGTCGCGCCCACCACCTTCTCGGCCAAGAGACCAGGGACGGACTAGGGCTAAGGGGCCGGTTGATAGTCGCCCCGCCCCCCGTTTTGCGGGCACCCAGAATAGTCCTGATTGCGTTTTTTGTAAGGCCACGGGGCATAGCATGGCAAGTTGCACGGCTTTTTTGGAGTTGCACGTTAGTGCCCGCCGCCGAATTGCCAACGCACGCCGCCTATGCTTCTCTTGTTTGGGGGCTCACTTTCACCGGGACTGCCCCAAGCCCCGCCCGTGTGGAATTTGTGAAGGGGCTCATCTTGAGATTTTGTGCGCCAACGCGAACCGCTCTGGCAGATCAGCTTCTGATGAGGGTTCGCGCAGGGGGGGGTACCACGGAGACGAGCACCGGGCCTCTGGTACGCCGGTCGAGAACCGGGTAGAGGCCCGCAATTTTGATGGCTGCACTCCACCCCCCGCGCAAGTTGAACGGGAGCCGCGCGCGCGCCAGTTGGTCTCCCCTCGTAATGGTAAACGGGAGCCGCGTGCGCGCCATTTGGCCTCCCCTCGTATGAACAATTGTACGGCGGCTGCTGGGCAACAATGGCCAGATCAGCACCGCTACCTTTCACCTCCGCTGGCGGAACGCCCCCGGTTGGAGTCGCGCCCTCCGCCATTCAGGCATCCGGTGGGATATGCCCTTCCAGCGATGGCGAGCGGCCCGGGACACCGCGCGGACGAAGCATTTGAGTGCTACCCTCGTCGTGAACGACGGCAGCCTGGATGCGGCGATCAGTCGCCGCCCAGGCATTGTTAGAAAATTGGCGTCTGCCCCGCTACAGGCCCCCTGGGTGACTCTGTTGTGGTCCGTGCTATTTTGGACACGGCGTCCAGAGTTGCCTTTTGTCGTCTTGGTTAGCGGGTTAAGTGGGCCTGAAGGTGAATGACCTTTCAGGCAAGTTTCGAGGATGGTTGGCCTCGAACGCCAGTCTTGATGTCGGTCCTTTTGCCCGGGCTTGAGGTGCTCGCTGTTGGGACAAAGGACCCTCCGTTTGATTTGTTTGTTGAACAGATACAGCTCCCTCGACAATTGTTGAACGTTACCTCGTGGATCAGGCGTCTTGGTCACAATTCTAGGAATCCAGGGGACAAGCGCCTATCACCGATTCTCTCTCCTCAAGAGCAACAGGAGTCACTCCTCATTGGGTCCGCTCTGTGCAGGCTGGGCACTTTGAAAAGGAGATCGAGATCTTGAAGTCTGGCAGGGTTAAGCTCGGGAGCTGTGAGTAAGTTGAGCCCCTTCTTGGATAATGCGGGTCTTTTGCTTGTTGGAGGACGGTTGAGGCACTCTAGCCTTCCTATGGGACTCGTCACCCCCCTTATTGCCCAAAGAGGGCCATTTGATTTGATTTGTTGGTGACCGATCGTCACATTGGGAACTCGCATGCCGGTTGCAATGCGCTGTTGGCCATTCTAAAATTGTCAAGGCTTACTTGTGTATGTGTCTGTCTGTCAATGAAGACAGTGCACTTGGAACTGTTAACCTCCCTCTCGACAGAGGCCTTTGTAGCGACCTTGGATAGATTTGTCTCGCCTAGGGTTACCTTCTTTGATCAGTTTGATTGCGGTACCAACTACAAGGGTACAAGTAACTATTTGAAGGAAGTATACGCCTTCCTTAATGAGAGCCAGGTTGACATTGGTAACAAATTGGCTCGCCGAGGAGTCACTTGGTTGTTTGACTCACCAGCCCGCCCCCATTGGGGGGGTATTTTGAGACTGCCAATTGATTAGCGGACGGGTAGGCCCGTCCGGGGGGGGTAGATGTTTCGTCCCGCGCGGACTATGGAACGCGCTGACTGTCATGGCGGCCGTCACTTTGGTTTGACGTGACCTGTCATCTAGTTGTCATTGATCACTTGTCTTTAAAAATTGCTTGTGAACTCGCCGGCTATTGTTTGTTGGGCGTAATATTGATAAATCCCTTTGAATCCCGTATAAACAGGGACCATTTGGTTGAAATAAATTGACTAAAGCCTCGCCATTGATTTGGGAACCGAGTAATTGTGTATATTTTGTGAACATTGAAGCACCCACGCGCCCTTTGAGGTTAGGTCGAACCCGTCGCGTGCCGTGTGAACAATTGAACAGACTGGAACTATTGTGTTGTTGTGACCTGCTAACGCGTTGGAACCTGTCGCCAGTTGATAGCCGGTCAGGTTTGAAATCGACTACAAAATCATAACACTATTCACGTACACACACACATACCTACAGACACCCATCAAACCTGGACCTGAATCATGGCCTCGGAGCAGGACTTCACCAGCGCCTAGGTGAGTTGATATATTTATAATTAAAGGGCATCTTGATTGAATTGTCTCCGCGGATCGCGGACATCTCGTCCCAAACTTCCCCTTGGTTTGGGAGCGAACAGTTATAAATAAATAGATATTTAAAAATATACTTTTTAATTTAATTTTCAGATAAAAGCGGGTCGCAAAGGAAAAGTCAATAGTGAAAAATTAAAAAAAATATTTCTTAAGTACGGAGATGTATGCAGAAATCGCAGTATTAAATATAATGATCCAGTATTTAAAACAATATCTAATGAGTTAGATAATACGATAGCTCCTTATGCAATCTACAAAGCATTGAAAAGGCACTACGACGAGTATTTTCAAAATGATGAAGATGATAACCTTTATTCACCCCGAGTTCAGAGTAGTTCATCTTCTTCACCGTCGCGTCATAGTGTGGCTTCATTATCGCTGACATATCAAGACAAGGTGAAAACATTTAGTTTTACAATGGACGAGCATGAATGGAAAAAAATTCAACCCGTGATGGTACATTATGCTAGAAGAGATATAAGGACCTCATCGACACACCAAAAATACAGGAGTCTGCCAAAGTTTAAGTGGGCGACTTTTTTGAGAGAAAAGCTCTGGGAGTTATCTAAGCTACCATGTACTTGGAACTTTAAAAATAAGAAAGTTGACGGTGAAAATAACATTTCGTTATTTGGAAAGTGCTCACAATGTCAAAGAGAAACAATAATAAAAACCGAAGCAATTTCTGAAAAAACTGTAAGATTTACATGCGATATACTTACTTGTAAGGAAGAGAATGTACCACACAATCCTAAAAAAAAATCAAAATTAACTCCATACAAAAGAGGTAAATTAGCAAAAATTCTACAGTATAAGCCTGCCGTAGTCGTACAAAAAGAACTTGCGGCCAAATTAATTAAAGACCCAAATCAAGTTTGCCCACCAGTGCTGCCAAGTTTAGCAGCTCTCCGCCAGATCAAGTATGAGAAACGACAAAGCAAGAGACTTCATGCTCACCCAATTTTAAGTATACTCATGATGACTCAAGAGGTACAGAACTTTATCCGTGAAGTGACATTGATACCGTGTTTTCATTTATATTATTGGTCTGATCAGCAAATAGAGTACTATACTAACTATTGTAATAGTTTTTCTAAAGTGACCATTACTGTAGATGCAACTGGATCTTTTTTTCAGGCTATAAAGCTTCCCGATGGAACTACACTAGCAAAACGACTATTTGTATATATTGGCATGATTGCTTCGGATTCAATTAAATCTACTCCAATTTTTCAAATGGTTACCGATTCTCACAATAAAGATTCAATTGCAGCGTGGTTAAAAAAATGGTTAATTCAAGTAAGGAGCCCGCCACATGAAATTATTACCGATGACTCATCAGCATTAATTGCAGCTAATGTTTCAGCATTTACTACGTTTAGCAGTATAAAAGATTATGTTAAACGATCTGTTTTAGTCTTAAGTGGCCGCAATTATGCATTACCTGAAGTATTTATTAGGCTAGATACAAGTCATTTTATCAAAACAATTTATAATTTACGTTGCTTTGAAAATAGGGATATAAATGTTAAAATGTTATACGTTCGTTGCATTTTGTATATGAAAGAATGTGAATCGTTTCAGCAAATTAAAACTCTCATTACTGATGTTGTAAGACTATGTCTAACCGAATACGATAACCCAGAAAACCCTGTTTCTGTTTATATTCAGAAAATAAGTTGCACCTTAGGTAATACTACATATACGGAACCTAATGAAGACACCGATGAGAAGGAAAATATTCACGAAAACATAATCCTCGACGATGATGACGGTTTGCTCTCATGGTTTGATGAAATTGTTGAGAGGGAAAAAAGCCTAGATAAAACAAAAAGTTCGTCAGAATCACAAAACTCTTTCTACATGCCTCATTTAATAACAACGCTCAAACGGTTACTCCTAAAGTTACCCCTCTGGAGTAATATTATGTGCCCATTATATAAATCACAAAACAAAGTACCAACATCTTCAGCTATAGAGAGCTATTTTAAAACTATGAAAAATTTGTTATTCACAAGGTCGAAGAAATATAACATTGATGAATATTTAAATATGCATTATGATTATTTATTAGGTGAAATAAAAATTGCTTTAAATTGTTTAAATAATTTCGCCGACATTGTAGACAAAAAGGAGAAAAACATTAAAAGAAAACGAGGTAAGACTAGGAAGCGAAAAATGTTACCATTTGAAAACAAATGCTGCAAAAAAGAAAAACCTAGTGTAACCAAAACGTTTTTAAATGATTCGGTATTCTCAGTAATTCCTACGTATGTTGAAAACTGGAGAGGCGAAGGTGTTCCTAAAGATGATTCTGCAAATAAACCTGTAAATATAATGTTTTTAAAAAATAGTAATTTTACTGTACAAGATATATCTGAAAAAAATATTAAATTAACAAACACTTGTGCATTTGATTCCGTATTTTTTTTATTGGCCCACGGATTTAAAGAGTATTCATGCATACGCGATTTATTTGACAATAATTGCAGAAATAGGGATATAACAGCGTTTTTACAAATCCTCTGTAACTCTGATAATAACAGTGAAGAAGCAAACAAATTAAGAATAAGAATTGCTTCGATACATTTCAAAAACAATCATTATGATTGTGAATGTAACGCTGCATTTATTTATGAGCACGTCTTAAATGATATTATTTTTAGTGCTTCTTCTGTAAGTAACTGTTCAAATAGTGCATGCATAAATTCTACCCCATCAAGAAGAAAACATGTGTTTATACCGTTAAATTTAGATATAATTAATATTTTCACCATCAGTAACTTGGAAGATTCTATTATTATTCATGATTGGGAAAACAAGCAATGCAGAAAATGCAATGAAGTAGTTCTATTTCATTATACCTTGTCAAAAATTGTTACATTCGATTTAAATGGCACGCAAATGGTGTTTTTACATGAGGTACCTAAAAGTATAATAATTAAACAAAACATTTATAAATTATTATGTGCCGTAGAATATGTTCCTCCAATACTTGGAACAATAGGGCATTATAAGTGTCATATTATAAGAAATAGCGGAATGCTTTGTTACGACGATAACAAGAGTAAATTAGAAGAGAGTACAAACGATTCTGTATATATCCATTTTTTAACTTATGTTTTAGTAGAGGTGTAAGAGCCGATGAAAAACATTTAAAGTTGAAGAATAATGATTTTGTTGATTTTTGAAATCTTTATATTTGTGCAATGAATAAAAATATTCAAATATTAAACAAGTTTTTTATTTCGTCTTATTTAGTATTTTATTTAAGTTTTTGACTAACAGAACAGAATGCCCTTGAACTGTGCTGTCATAGCCAGTTTGACAAAGATTAAAAACAAATCGAAATTATGGTCACTCTACTAGAACATTGTATGGGGTAACATAATTCTTGAGATTACTCGCGTCCCAAACAGTGTTGAGGGTAAAAGGATATGTCATTTTAATGGGGTTAATATAAGGATTATATGGACGTCTACAGCAAAATCCTAGCTACTATAGTTATTGAGATATCATGGTTTAAAGTAACGTCAGGACTGCGCGGCCACGAGTTTTGTGTTTTAAATTGATTTCGTCTGTTTAATTACACTTTAGTCGTATTTTAAAGCTTTTGTCAGTTTCGACAAATTAAGACCTTTCTCCTTTTAACTCCTATACTATATGAAGTCTTCAATTTTAATAAAAAAAATACTAAAAACAAAATAGCAAATCAAGGACTGCGCGGCCATGACTTTCAAGGCGAATATTTAATTATAATATTGATATAGAGCTTTGATTCATTTTTCGACAAATCTTGACAAATACAGACTTGAGTTGACAAAAGGAATTATTTCTCTATCCCAAGTAGTTGCTGAGATCTCCGTGGCCGCGCAGTCCTTGACGTCAGGATTGCGCGGCCAACTTAAAACGCTTATAACTTCTTTATTTCTGCTTTGACAAATACGGGGTTTGTTTCTTTCGATTTTGACAAATATCGACAAATTTTTGGCTGAAACCATTTTCTGATTTGATAACTTGGCGGAGCAATCCTGACGCACACAGTTCCCGGCGTGGTTTGTGTTCTGTCACGTGCTGTGCTCACGCCTGTATCACCTCCGTTGTAGGTAAGTCAGTGCTCCATGGGCGCGCCCTCGAACTCACTCAATCCCTAGCGGTTCAGTTTTATAAAATTCAACAGAATTTATGAGTCCCGTAGTAAAGCATTTTAGTATAATGGCGTGGTTCCCCATGTTTGTTGTCATAATAGGTGAATTCTCCTTGAGGGAATCACGCGTGAATCATGATGCTCAGGGCCTACTTGTCTTATCGTGCTAGCGACTTAGTAAGTTTTCTCGAATAGGAAAGATGGGTGGCCGTGATCGTGCGATCGTGGGGGACGCCCAGCGCCTCAACCGCTGGAGGCGTCCGCCACGCTGGCGTGCTAACCATACTTATCGGTGGGTGTTACTTTACAGTGGTTGATCAGTTAAATATCCTTGTTCTATTTATAGTTGTAAAATAGTTGATCAGTTAAATATCCTTGTTCTATTTATAGTTGTAAAATAGTTGATCAGTTAAATATCCTTGTTCTATTTATAGTTGTAAAAGAGACCTGAGTAAACCCTGAATAACTGTTAAGTTGCTCTGTGCATATTATTGTAACTATACATCGTGCTTAACATTCCCAACTCAGCGTTCGGAGAGCTGTGGATGTCGTTGGTAGATTTTAATTAAATAGATATTTGATTACCCCAAGTAGTAAGGAGTTTACTGTTCCGTTCAGATCGGAATCCTTTTTTTTGTGTGTATACGATATGTTGTGCTAAGACTGTTTTTTTTGTAACTTCAGGAGGTGTTCTGGGCAGGTGGACCTCTGCTGGCTGATGCCGGTACGCCCTGGCCCGGGAAGGTTTGTCGGCGGGAAGTGGCGGCCCTGAGGGAACCCTGGGGTTCCTACGCGGTTTTTCTTTTTTTTCCCTTTTCTTTTTAATCTAAAAATTTGTTGTAAGTTGTCACCTGGGGGTGACAACTTTTGAGTGTATGATGGTCGTCTAGTGACGACCTTATTTATTTTTCGGTATCTTAATTGGAAATTAAATCCAGGGACCAGCCAACGGACCAACAACCCTCCCCCCTTATTAACTAAATCAAATTAAGTTTAAGTTAAGTACCTTTTTTGAAATAAATTTTGTTTGCAAACATTGTCGTTTCCTTTATCGGAGCACAACCAAATTTCTTATTACACTACTACCTACCTACCACCTACTCACTACCTACATACTAACTACCCACTACCTACCTGCCACCTACCCATTACCTATCCACTACCTACCTACCACCTACCCACTACCCACATACTAACTACCCAGTACCCACATACTAACTACCCACTACCTACCTGCCACCTACCCATTACCTATCCACTTCCTACCTACAACCTACATACCAACTACCCACTACCTACCTACCACCTACCCCTACCTACCCAATACCTACCCACTACCTACCGACGGAAAAATTAAAAAAAAAAGGATCCAATGTCCGTCTCCCGGTTCTAAGCTACCTCTCCAGACTCTCCACCAATTGTCAGCCAAATCGGTTCAGCCGTTCTTGAGTTATAAATAGTGTAACTAACACGACTTTCTTTTATATATATTTGTCAGCCAAATCGGTTCAGCCGTTCTTGAGTTATAAATAGTGTAACTAACACGACTTTCTTTTATATTTATAGATATTTATTTAGACGAAAAAAAAAAAAAAATTAAAACAAAAAAAAAGTATCCTATGTCCGTCTCCCGGTTCTAAGCTACCTCTCCACCAATTTTCAGCCAAATCGGTTCAGCCGTTCTTGAGTTATAAATAGTGTAACTAACACGACTTTCTTTTATATATATAGATTTCGTTCCAAATCATGTTGGGTTGCAGCATACTACTAGAGAAGAGGTAGCTCAGCGTAATTTATTAATACCAAATAATCTATTCGGTAGCCCAAATATTCCATTAGAACAAATGCCTGCTATTGCTATTTGTGATGGTACATATATTTATACCAGAAAAGAACTTATAGTCTGCATAAGTATGACAATTTAATAAAGCCCGTTCTCATAGTTGCTTGTGATGGGTACATAATTGATGTTTCGGGTCCATATGCTGCAACACAAACAGATTCTGAAATAATGAAGCATTTGTTTGAAAATGAAAATGGGCCTATGAGGTCTTTTTTTAGATCAGATGACATTTTTATTTTAGATAGAGGATTTCGAGATTGCATACCATTTTTAGAATCTTATGGCTATAAAGTATTTAAGCCTGAATCAGTGGATGAAGGAGAAACACAATTAACGGCATTGCAAGCCAATAAAAGTCGCTGTGTGACTTTGTGTAGATGGGTAGTGGAAGTTGTGAATGGACGTTTCAAACGTGACTTCAAGCTATTTAGACAATATTTTTTTAACAGGGCCTCGTTACATTTAATGGATGACTTTCAAATTGCAGCGGCTTTAATTAATCGTTTTCATCCACTTACTCACGACCGGCCAGATGCTCAAGAAATCATATCACGAGCATTGCGTTTTTTAAATGAGCCAAATCATTTAGCACAATTTGTACAGGAATTTAATTTAAATAGACGTAGAACAATGTTCTTTAGGATTGATGGAAATCTACCACAACTGCAGCAGTTTCCTTTATTAACATATAGCGAATTGGTTTTAATAGCTTTAGGGCCATATCAAGTAAAACAGGCCCGTTCATACTTTGGAGAGCATATTCGCGAAAATGGGCTCTATTTATTAGAGGTATGTCCAGAAGTGGAGCACTCTCATGAAATGGTGTCACGCGTTGGAGGAAACTACCCATTTTTAATAAGAGGCAGGTTAAAGTCTAGGCACGTTGGCCAAAGACACTATTTCACTTATATCCTAGTTGATAGAGAGCCTAACAGTAGCTGTGCAATCGACTCTATATTAGGATATTGCTGCAATTGTATTGTGGGTAATCGAACGGTTGGTTGTTGTTGCCATGTTATGACCATTATATGGTACCTTGGTTGGTCACGTCATCAAGACAATATTGATCAGCCGGCAGGTTTTCTTGATAATGTTTTAATAACGTTTGAAGATTAATAAATCAATCACTTATAAAACTTGTTTTATTTTATTACCGATCAACAATCAGGATGTTATGTTATGACCTAAGTCAAAAATATTATTAAGGTTGTGTTGGTGTTATGCCATTCCTTTCTTTCATAGCTCTTAACATCCTAGGATAGCATTGTAACAATAGCACTTATTTAATTATTTCTACAATTATAACTGCAATTAACCTAAACTTAGGGTACCTAACCTAAATGTAATATTTTTTATTTTATTTAAACAGAAACCGCAAGTTCTAAAGATAAGTAAACGTGTTTTTAGCTATCACTAATAAAACACTAATAGAATGCTACATTTGGCATGCTTGTAAACCAACTTTTATTTGATGGGTCAAAGTTCTATAGAGTTTCTGGCATTGTCCTTTCACTTCCTTGTGCATTATCCAGAAATGTTGAAAAAATTTGGCCCTATTACGCAAATGTGGACAATGCGATTTGAGGCGAAACATAGAGTGGCAAAAATTGCGGCGCGCTCTTCAGCAAGTCGAGTCAATATTACTAAAACAATTGGGTTAAAATTACAGCTCCAACTTAATTATCTTTTTTTTGAAAAATGAGGCTCTATCTTCCGTTGAATATGGCAAACGAAAACAATTAAAAAAAACTACAATTTTGGAACTGAACAAAAACTTTGAATTAACCGGAGAAAATGTTATAGAATGCTCCCTGTCGTGGGTAAAACTAAACGGGGTCAAATTTACACAAAATTCTGTCATTACTGTAGATTTGTTAGAGTCGACGTGCTTGCCGTCATTTGCAATAATTAGGAATATATACATTGACAAGGCTAACGAAGTCTTGTTCTCTTGCTCGTAAAAACCATTGACTTTGACGAACATTTCTTCGCTTACGAAGTCGAAACTACGGACCTAAATGTATACATAGCATACAAGAAACTAATTGCGCCTGTAACGAACACAATGACTGTTATGTCTGATTTAACGACGTTTGTTACGCTTCGTTGGTCCTTTGATTAACGTCTTCATTAGATATTTTGTGATATATCTCCTGGTCTGCTCACAATGGACCCCTTTTTTTTGGGAGTGTCAGACTCTTACTGACTAAAACCCATCCATGTTCCTTCCTCGCCCTTTACGTTCCGGGGCCGCGGTATCTCTTTCGAACAGTCCCGCAACCCCGGCAGGCTTCGGCCCTTGCGGGCCCCTCTCTTATGCTGACATCTCTTTGAGGCGCGCGTGGAACACGAACGCGCCGTCGACACGGCCTGTCGTCGTTAGACGGACGGACGGCTAGCTAGCCCATAGCCAACCGTCCACAGGCCCTTTTTATCTTTATGAGAAGAAAGGAGCGAAGCTATGGCAGCGACGCAATCCACATCGGATACACTGGACGCAAAGTCCGACGACAAGCAGGGCGCGAAGCGAAAGCCCTTCAGGCGACCGAGACCAGTTTTGACAAGCCGAGAATTACCTAAACCAAAGAATTTATCTACAACATCAACCACATTAACGAACGATCCACTTTGGCTTCAGGCATTTGTCAACGAGGGAGAGAGAGGTCTAACCAACGCCGAGGGCGCGAAGAAGTTCAACGCAGACGCATCCGGCTACGTTGCACTCGTCGAACGTGAATACGATGCTTTAGCAGATTGCGATAAACACGTCGTAAAGGACGTCCCACAGAGCGCATTTGCGTACTACCATCATATTATGTGGTGGTATCGCGTCGCCATGATGGCGAAGCGAAGGGGCGAAGCAAGCCACGACCAGGATCGATTGATCCATTTCGTCGATGGCTACGACGTTGTGTTAGGGGCAGGGGCCGCCACGTACTTGTCGGGTATGGGCGACTATACTGATGTCAGAGGAGTAACACACTACCTCACCGCCGAAGAGCCTGGTCCTGATGGTCATTTCGGACTAATTAACGATAGGACGCACCGCGATTATGAGACCAAGATCGCACCTGCCGTCTCATTCAACCGGATGATTTCGGATATTGTGGCGCGCGGCGCAGACACAGAATTTCAGATGCCAGCTGGTATCCTCCCCGACATGCCCAGACCAGCCCAGCCTGCAGCAGCAGCCAGAGCGGAGGCACAAGCCGGACCTGCCAGAGGAAGAGGAAGAGGCAGAGGTCGCGGACGAGGCCGCCGTAATGAGTTAGCTCTGCTAACTGACCGCCGGGACGGAGAGCCTGAGCCCGAGGACCCACTCGGTGGTATTCAGGAGCCGGACGAGTCTACTGATGAAGAAGAAGAGGAGATTGAACCACCTCCACCAAGACACCAGCCGACCGTCAACTTACTAGGATGGCGCTTACCTAAAACGCTCAATAAGAACCAAGCGTTTAACATGAATAAAATCATAGACGACCCTGCGGACGTAGAATTCACAAACGAACGCTACAGGATCCACACGCGCGTATTTGAGTTTGTCTTCAACAGACTCAGAGAAGCAAAGCGCTATAAGCTGCTCGGTCTGCCAGCTACACCGACCGGAAGCGTGGCTCAGCAGCTAGCGTGGTCACCAGAGGAGCCCATCTATGACAGGAACGTCCAGTATATTAACGGACAAGGACGCGTTACAGCTTTTGCGAACGTGCCCACACGTATTGTCACTGCGGCACGCGTTCTCTGTTACGCGATAATTAGAAACGGCCAAGGTGAGAACGAGGATAGGCACAATTGGGCCTGCCTCCATTGGAACAGGTATCGAGACGTCCCAGCTGACTGGACGCGGAACAGAAATACGTATCTCGTCCGCGGAACTCGAGGACTCTACGAGTACACTCCCTTCTCAACAGCACTCGAAGATCGCAACGATGCGGTTACGGCCTTCTTGAACAAGTTTAAGGCTAGGACCTGAGTCTGACAATGGACCCCTGGCATTCACTACCAGGCTGTGCACGATAGGTTGCATAATGGTCTAGTAACTAGTTATTTAATGTTTCCATGTTTTGTTTAGGCCTCTGAGCGCCGGATGCACGCCGCGTATATTGTTATTCGTAACGTGCTGCCGGCGTTCGTCGTCCTCTTAAGAGCGAAGCAGTATATCTCCTTCGTTATTTCCCTTGACTGTGTAACTGCAACACCGTAGGCCTAGATGCTCTTGTTTCCAGCGCGGCCACGCGGATTCAACGGATGCCAAGGTGCCGCAGGACTTGGGTTCTTTGGCCGGGAACCCACGTCTCCTCCATAATCTATGGAGTTTTTTTCTCGGGTAGGTAATCGTGCTAATGTAAATGTCTCTGGTACGTCTTCATTAAGATACTTACTTTGTGATATTTCTCTTGGTTTGCCTACAATGGACTCCTCGCATTAATTACCAGCTGTTTAATTTCGTATAAAGATGTCTAGGTACTTCGCCAGACTCGATTGTTTTAGCAAATCATTGTATTTTGCAGCTAGTCATTCTAGATACCTTTACACATAAAGTAATGCATAATCTACCAAGATATTGCCTAACTACTTTCGACTCTAAACATATGTCTATAAGGTTTAAAGTGGGACACTTAGTCGACCATACATTTGCAAAACTTTATGTAGTTTTGACTTCTAGGACAGGGAAGCATTGTTCTATAGCCTTTTAAACGCCATTGACGCACATTGTCAAAAAATAAAAAATGTAATAAATAAATAAGACCTTAAAATACTTGTTTATACTTACATAAATTAAGGCATAGTTGACCAAGATATTGCCTTGCCACTTTCAAGTGTAAACATATGTCTATAAGGTTTAAAGTGGACCACTTACTTGGTCAACTATACATTTGCAAAACTGTATGTAGTTTTGACTTCTAGGACTGGGAAGCATTGTTCTATAACCTTTATACGCCATTGTGGTACACTGTAAATTAATAAATAATTAAGACCTTAAAATACTTTTTATTTCTTTACAAATCTATTTAACGATTATTCCTTTGCGACACCAACGACGTAACTCAAAATGAGATGCGGTTAAAGGCTGTAATGCGTTTAATAAAAATTTTATACTTACACTATATTTCTCTTTGAGTATGTCGTTCTTGTTGTATTTACATTGTGAGTTAAATTTCGTACTTGTTCTGTCTTTTTTGTTTGCTAGTGATTAATTTAAATGTAATTGCATATTGTATTTTTGTTATTATCTGTGCGTTATTTATGTTTGGTTGTTTAAGTTTCCATCTGAAAGCTGAACGAAACATAAAAAATAATTATGTAGCTTGTTAAGTTACCTTGTTGAATCTGCATTATTGTCCTGTTCTATTTACAGTTATAGTCCGACCGCTTCACTCAGTCCTCGCCGGCGCCCTTTATCGTCATGAATGAAGCGGTCGGACTATAGCTGTAAATAGAACAAGCCAATAATGCAGATTCAACAAGGTAACATAATAAGCTACATGTTGATAGAACAAGCACGTACTGTAACTACAACATGATAAAATAACAAGCTGCTTGTAGATTCAACAAGCTAGCCATGACTACATGTCACGCATGTTAAAACAACAAGGCGAGCATGTTGAAACTATATGATCAACACATAAGAGTAACAAGCTGCTTGTAGATTCAACAAGCTAGTCATGTCACAACAACATGCCAAGCATGTTGAAACAACAAGGCGAGCATGTTGGAACAACAAGGCGAGCATGTTGGAACTATATGCCCAACACGTAAGAGTAACAAGATAAACTAACAAGCTGCTTGTAAATTCAACAAGCTAGTCATGTCACAACAACATGTGAAGCATGTTGAAACAATAAGGCAAGCATGTTGGAACAACAAGGCGAGCATGTTGGAACAACGAGGCGAGCATGTCGGAACTATATGCTCAACACGTAAGAGTAACAAGATAAACTAACAAGCTGCTTGTAGATTCAACAAGCTAGTCATGTCACAACAACATGTCAAGCATGTTGAAACAACAAGGCGAGCATGTTGGAACAACGAGGCGAGCATGTTGGAACTATATGCCCAACACGGAAGAGTAACAAGATAAACTAACAAACTGCTTGTAGATTCAACAAGCTAGTCATGTCACAACAACATGTCAAGCATGTTGAAACAACAAGGCGAGCATGTCGGAACTATATGCCCAACACGTAAGAGTAACTAGATAAACTAACAAGCTGCTTGTAGATTCAACAAGCTATTCATGTCACAACAACATGTCAAGCATGTAGAAACAACAAGGCGAGCATGTTGGAACAACGAGGCGAGCATGTTGGAACTATATGCCCAACACGTAGGAGTAACAAAGCTGCTTGTAGATTCAACAAGCTAGTCATGTCACAACAACGTGCTGAGCATGTTAAATGCTAAACTTGTAAAATTACATGCTAAACTTGTAAAATAATCGGAAAATGTTAACGTAAATTCGACCTGACGCAACGTAGAAATAACATGATACGTATCAACAAGTTACACTTTACAAGATCAAACTTGTAGTTTCAACCAAAGAGCACGTAGGCGCTATTTTAACCCGAAAACTTGTTGAAGCAACGTGAAATCTGGTTGTTTTTTCTCTCAGTGTACGCCTTCCGTCTCGAGATTTTTCCGATAAACCTCGTAAAATGGCTGCCGGTTGTCTGGGATCGCCGCCGCTCTCGGTCAGCGTCGTATCTTCAGCACCCGGCTCCTGGTCCAACTGAAGCTCCAAATTGTCGCCACGTGGTTGGCGTGGAGTCTTCTTCCGGCTGGTCCAAGATTCTTTCGGCTCGCAGGACCAAAATATGTGCAGGATCAGGTTCGTTCCCGTGGGTTTGTGATTTCAATTAAGCGACTTGCGTGGTTATATTACATATATTGATATTAATTTAGTATTACAGTAGTTTTGGTATGAGTAGGTGGTCGAGAAGGTAAAAAGGAATGATTTTATACAAAGCAAGCCTTTTATAGGCGCCCTGAATGAAGTTCTGAACGTATGGAGTGAGCAGGAAACCGGAGGAGTGGCAGAGCTCGCAGCGATGTGTCCTCTCGGTGACAGATGCCGCTGATGGCGCAGTGGCGCACCGCGTAACGCTCCCTGGCGCTAGATGGCGCCAGCGTGGGCGTGAACAGATAGTAAATGATCAAAATCCTCTGGCGCCATTCTACAAAAGTTTTGGAATTGACCACTTTCTTCTTGTTTTTGCTTATCCGTCATTGTTTCACCTACATTATCTAGTGTCCTTCGTTGCATTAAATTTGTAACCCACCAACGTCTCTGCCTTCTTTTATTTTTGAGTTTTTGCGACAAAATAATAAATGCAGCACTTGCAATTATGATATCGCTGTCAGAGTCAGACATAGCGAAGCACTACCAATACCAACCACAGAATTGACTCGAATGAGCAAAGAACAGATGATCTAGCTTTCGTTAACACTAAAAGATTACGAAAGAATGCTTTTGTTCTAGCTCTTTGTTCGTTTGATGTAAACGCTGAATACGAGTTTTCGTTTACACTAAAAGATCACGAAAGAATGCTCTTGTTCTAGCTCTAGCTGTGTTCGCCTGATGTAAATCGACCTTTAAACGCCAAAAGATCGCGGTTGAGCCCAACACGCGTCAACAAAATTATCTTTATTCATGACAATTATAAATATTGTAAAAAAAAATAATTTTATAATTCTTTTCCTAATTTTAATTTTTATTTCTGCTGTTGATACTCGTAGCTTTAAAATACAGTAGAACCCGTTTAATACGATCACGCTTAATACGATTTGCATCAGTCCCTGCAACTTGAGACATGTTTTCATACATTCTTTAACGCTTAATATGATTCGTCATCCCGTTTAATACGCCTAACGCCACACATATTACCTCTGCGGCAGCGGCCAGCGGACTGACTGAACTGCGGCGACCGAACGTGTGCGGGCGGGCGGGTTGGCGGGGGACGCGTGGTCAGTTTGTCATTTGTTGGTTTAGGCGGGGCTACTACCTACGCTTACGCGCTCGTGCTCTGTATTCTTGTATTGTGTTGTGTGCACATCATTTGTTTGTTACAAAATGACTACAATTAAGCGAAAGGCCTTGTCAATTCAAGAAAAATATAAGATATTGAATGTTTTTGATAAAAAATCACAAACTAAAAATCAAACTCAGTTAGCTGCCGAGCTTCAGATACCAGTGTCCACGTTACGTACCATTTTGAAGAATAGAGAAGAAATCAAGGAAAAATACAGATTGGGAGGCGTGCAGAGAAAAAAACAAAAGATAGGAAAGTTTGATAAATTAGAAAAAGTTTTGGTGGAATGGCTTCATCAAGCTCGGGCTTTAAAACTGCCCATAAGTGGGCCTATAATATGCGAGAAAGCGCGTAAAATTGCTGATTGGTAAGGCGAAAAATCCACGTTGTTTCAAAAACGTAAGATCGCTCCCTGTAACATATGATGCTCAATCTCGAGCTTGGATGACCGGCATTCGTTTCATCGATTGGTTAAAAGCTCTAGATGATCACTTCCAGATTAAATGTAGACGCATAATTCTCTTCATTGATAACTGCCCCGCTCAGCCTAAAGGTGTTGAACTAAAGAATATCAAGCTTGAATATCTACAGATTAACAAATTGGCATAGGCGCCGAGCCCAAACGGCTCAAGTTACAAAAAAAGTACCGGGTGTGGGGGGGGGGACAGGTTGACTGCTGCCCCACCCTGAGCCCAAGGCTGGCTACGCCCATGCCTTGTTTACTTACCTCCAAATTCGACAAGCAAATTACAACCGATGGATCAGGGCATCATTAAGGTCCTTAAACAAGGTTACAGGACAAGATTAGTACATCGCTATCTTCGAGAAATAGAAGACCCTGATAGCAAGCGACCCTTGACTGTACATGATGCAATTCTAAACATTGCAGCAGCTTGGGAAGCAATTAAGCCTGAAACCATTCAAAATTGTTTCAAGAAAGCAGGTTCCAGAAATAACGAGGTTGACGTCGTGTTGGAAGAAGAAGAACCCGTAATACTGCAGGGTTTTCCTGGATATTCTTCCATTGATGATAATGTGGCATCGTACGAAATTCAATCAATTGAAGATCTTATTGAGAACTAGCTGTTGCCCGCGACTTCGTTCGCGTGAAAATATTGATGGGTCATGTGTGAGACTGCATGGTCAAGTTGTCGCAAGCGCTACTGAGCATGAGATCCTGGGTTCGATTTCCGGGACGGGCAAAGTGTTATTGTATTTTTGTGCCCGGTTGATGGAAATAAGCTAAATGTGCGAAATGTGGGTGTAGGATTAGATACACCTCTACCTAACAGCGAAGGGTGAAAATAGTGTCAGGGGAAGCCGAAGAAAAAAAAAGAGAGCTGTTTTTTTTTTGCTTCTGTTAACTTTTTTTACCATGTTAATTTTGAACTGATTTTCATTATCAGTGACACCAAAAACCACGGAAACGACACCATGATGGAAAATCCAAAAATATTCGTCGCCGCCATTTTGGATTTTTATCTTCATTCATCAAAAGTAAGATCAGAAATGCAGAAGAGTTAGAAAAAAATCCCTCCGGCAAGCCGCAGGAGGAGGTAGATTTCGGAGAAGGTGCTGGAGCGTCCGACTATTGAAAATTTGTATAAAGAATTGTACTTATGTGTACAATCTACAAAAAAAAATATGATTTCAAAATCGTTGTCCTGTAATGGAAATTTACCCTTTTTAAATCCTCTCGTATGAGTTTAGCATGGAAACGCCCTCAAATTTTTAGTAATGATTTTTTATTTCGAAAACTATAAGTTTTATCGCTAAACTTCAAAGGTAACAACTGTAGAGTAAACAATTTTCTGTCAAAAAAAAAAATATTTGCGACGCTCAAAATGTTTACTGTTTCGGAGATATGATTTTTTTTCGCAAAAATTTTGGAAATTTCAACCCCCTCCCCAATTTAGGGATTGCATCAAAAAAGTTTTATTTTAAAGTTGTCCGTACTTTTACTCAGAATGATAAAAATGAAATACGGTACAAAAATTTTTCATAGGATAAAGTTATGGCCAAAAAACTGATTTTAGAAAAACCGCCCCCCCGCCGCCCCCCATGGACGAATTCCGCCCATTCACGAACATAGCCTAAGTTTTGACCTTTTCGATTTTTTGGCCAAGTTTGAAAGCACTCGGTTCATAATTGCGACCTGTAGAGTGTGGCTAAATTTTGCTTGTTACCCTTAAACACCAACAAAACACCCGTATACGTAATACATATAAATCTCCCTAAGTGAGAGACCAATAGGTAGATTTTTTTAAAAAAAAAAAAGGAAATCTACCTAAAAACAGAAACCAACAAAATAAAAAAATCTAGTTGGTATCAAATACGACATCGACAATATTACTCATTCTATCTTGTTCTACTATACATACTTTCTTTTTCTGCCCCTGTCGTAACTCCATAATCTTCGGCTTACCTAGGTCCCTACAAAACGGTAAGTACTGCCAGCCGCGAAGTCACGTGTGCGCGTCCATACGATTGGTACCTACCTGTACTATTAACTTGTGTACGGCCTATACTATTAACTTGCACTGCTGCAAAAGGTCTCTCCTGCTGCCACGAATGAACAAATACCATTGTATTTGAAAACTTCATCCCCTTTTCCCTTTGTGGGTTGAAATAAAAAAAAAACCAACGACTTACTAACTTTGATACTATTTAGTAACTCAAAAAAAAATACATTTATTAAAAACAAAATGATGGTCTTTTTTCACCCCTCAAGGGTTGAAATTCTAATAAAGCCGTTGCGTTAGCTTCCAATCGTAAGCCCAGATAACAAATTTTGTACTTTTTACGTCGAAAATTAAAGATTTTTCACACACAATTTCATCCCCTTTTTAAGCCTTCGGGGTGGAATTATCAAAAACGCTGAAACACGTATAAATTAATTTTCAATCGTCAGCCTACACACAAAATTAGAAGATCCTAACTTTAAAACTGACGGACTTTCATATAAACTTCCATCCCCTATTTTATCCCCTTGGGGGTAGAATTGATCAAAATCCTTTCTTAGCGGATGCCTACGTCATAACATCTACCTGCATGCCAAATTTCAGCCCGATCCGTCCAGTGGTTTGGGCTGTGCGTTGATAGATCACTATGTCAGTCAGTCACCTTTGAGTTTTATATATTTAGATGTGAATAACACACAAGAAGAGGCTGAAAGTGATAATGATCAAGAAGATGAGTCAACTCCGATTTTGTCACACGCCCAGGCATTATCAGCAGTTAATGATTTAAGACGCTATGTAACTTCTTTGAATCAAAGCGAAGACGCACTACAAAAGTTAAATTACGTTGAAAATCTTGTAATTTCTAATGCCTCAAAATCTTTTTGTCAAACTAAAATAAGTGATTATTTTAAATAACGTGATAGATATGTCACCGTAAAATTGTCAAATACGTTATATTGTAATATCTCTAGCGATTTTGTAAAGTCTCGAATTATTGTCAAATGAACATACTGCTTTCAATGAAACTCATTATTTTTCGTGAAATGCATGCGATGGTAGTCAACTCACGCGGTGTGGAGAGAAGGAGGGGTCCCCCTTGCCCAGTGGTACCACTCTCATGAAAAGACACTGTACCATTCCTGAGAAATATCGATTAATATAACCTAACCTTAAAACACTTCATATTCCCCTAAAAAGCGTATTCGACGGAGCCCCGCTTCGCGGGTGCAGGGTTTAAAGGAACCTAACTAACCTAACGGGGGGGTGCCCCAAGTCCCGATTATGGGGGCAGAGATACTTCCGTAATGTTCAGTTGACAATAATTCGAGATATTACAATATCGCTAGAGAGTACTACATAGTACGTCCGTTTTTTATTTCCCTATATCCCGCATAACACGCTTTCCCGCTTAAGACGCGTTTATGGTTGAAATCGTCTTAAGCGGGTCTTACTGTATAAACCTTAAAGCAAAAATTGCTTTTCTTTAAAAAAAAAAAGACCCTGGCCGCGGCGTGGCGCCGTCGCGCCGACCAGTTACACCAGGCGCGCCGCCGCCGGCATATTTTTGATCGGCGCCCACTTCTACTGTGTACACACCAGATCAATTCAATACGTGACCATAATTAGAACTGCACGACAGAAAGGCAATCCTTACAATGTTACCAAAATATGCTATTCAGACTTTGTTGATATAAAAAATCTTACAAAAGCATACGGTGTTCAATTTTCAAAAAATAGTGAAAGCGAAACAGAATGAGTGACATTAAAATAATGAAATTTGAAAAACATCAAGATTCCAACCACGTTGGCAGCATTATACAGCGTGTTGGTTTAAACGAGGGACATATTGAGGGAAGGTATTCAGTATTCGATTCTCAACCCAAATATGTAAAAATCCTATAACCTTAATTTTTGACATAATTATCTAATTAAATACATTACTCATGGACACTGAGCGCGCGAGTAGGTGTCACGCGAAAAAACACGTGCCGGTCCTGAGCTCCGTGCGCAAACTCCGCCCCTTTCCTTTGTGTGGTCGCCGATGCACCGACAGGGCACATCCCCCCGCCACCCCGCGCTGACCTCAGTGTATGCGCGAGCGCCGCCACTTCCACATGTCTAATATTGCGTTTCCGCGTATCGCAAAACAAACAACCCCGCTTACTTCGCGATAATAAGAGTGTCCCTGTAAACGTGTTCTTGAATAACCAAAAAATACGTCTTATCATCATTTCAGTGAAAAATATTGGGATTATGGTTCGTGCTTTAGTGTTATCTAGTGATAGTGTGCGAGGAACCGTTAATTATTATGCAAGGTGTCAATCAACGACTGCGAACATTCGGTCAGTACCTAGTAGTAGGGGAAACTGGGGATACTCGATCCTGACGGGAGACTACACACGATTAACAGAACTTTTATGGGCAATATTTAGTTTTATAGTGGCAACATCGGTTGTCTATGGTACCCGGCAATTTTCTAAAGTTGGTACACCTGTCACATTTGACACTTTCACAGTTTGACAGCTCGCACGGTCAACCCAGCTCTGTAAATTAAGTTGTTAAAAATATTTAAAGGTTATATTATTCGACAAAAGTGCAGTAATAATAGTTATAAACCTATAATACAGCATCCTACATGTTATTAACCACAAGAAAACGATAATAGTGATACAACAGCAAAAATAATCAGTGACTCAAGTGACTTATAAAACAGTTCTGTTACAAACGAAATGAACACAATAACCAAAAAGTGCAGTGAAATCTACGTAAAAACCGAATTATAAGGAATTAAGTGATCTAAAAGTGAAAACTGGTACGATTTATAGGATTTATACTATAAACAATAACATAAACCGTTGGTGCAAACTTTTTTCAATCAAAACCAAATCCACCCACAATCAATAAAAGGTACAATTATGAACTAGTAAGCGATCCACAAATTCGATATCTAAAGTACGTGCTTCCGTGGCGTGGAGGCGTAAGGCGCTGCTTGACCCGTATTACGGACCGAGGGGACAGACAGGTATTTGGCCCTAAAAGTCGGGTGAAATCCATTTTTTTTGTTTTAGTTAAACGCCTTTCATTATTATTCCTCGAAATACAATGGTATCTCCTCCTACCAATAGCGTGAACCCAACGCGCTAGACTCCTTCCCCCGCTCCATACGCTCAGTCGGAAGCACAGAACATATATACCCTAAAGGGAAGAACGTCAACTTCATACTTTAGAAATGCTTACATAGAAGCGCTGCCGTTCGTGCCATCAGTAACTTTCGATAGCGCGGGAGATTTGAAGTGTTTTCAATTTCCTTTTTTTATTTAGTCGATACCGGAGTTTCAATAGGCGTGAGTGACAATTAACTAAATGGTACATTTAATTTGTCACTCACGCCTATTGAAATTCCGGCATCGACTAAGTCATAGAATGTTCCTTTCCTGTTTCATCATCATCTGACTAGCCTTTTCCAAACTATGTTGGGGTCGGCTTCCAATCCAACCGGATGCAACTGAATACCAGTATTTTACATGGAGCAACTGCCTATCTGACCTCCACAACCCAGTTAGTACTGGGTAATACGATGGTACTTGGCAAGACTGGTAGTCAAACTTCTTGGGCCACTGACTACCTGTAAGAACTGTCATACATGTACAAATGACAGCCGGGACCAACAGCTTAGAAACTCCTTATATGTAGGGTCACCCATATCCACATACAAACCAAGGCAAGCTGTTTTTGTTTAGCCACAAGCTCCTCGTTCGTTTCCTGTTTAGCAAATATAATAAAAATAATGCTCGGAATTTCTAAGTGATGTTAAATAATACAATTTTTTTAAACATGTTTGAGTATTTTTATTTTTCTTAATAAAGATTTTTTTGAGGCTTCCTCAACAAACCCTCGATTTTTAATCGTGCAAAACCGCTTCAGGCATATCTCAACTGTACTATCAACAATTATTTTTAAATTCATCTCATAATGATCGTCACACCCCTTCAGCCAATCTTTATTTAAATTTTCGCACGTTTTTAATAATGAATATTTTAATTTTTTCTTGTAAGAATTTTCTTTTAGGTAATTGTTTATTATAATTGCAGCATTTTCAACCATTTCACAGAAACTGGGCTGGATGTATTTTAAACTTGATTTTACGTCATTGTACTCCTTAAAGGATGTAAATAAATGACATACCTCAGTGTTCGGATCAGCAAGCATAATTTTTTTACACTGCGCGCAATTCATCGACATCTTTTTTGCTATAAAGCCGCACACATATGCACATGCTTGCATTTCTCCAGAACACTGAGGTATATCTAACTCTTCTACACCTTCAATAGAAATTTCCGCTGGAAAAGGTGTGGAAGAGTTTTCATCATTTATTGGTTGCTCACCTTTTTGCAGAAACACTTTGAAATTATTCAGAATGTCGTTATCATCATCCAGGCAGTTTCTGTTTTTATTGTTATTAATTAAATTGGTTATTATGCTAGTTTTCAATGCTGCAATAAATTGGACTGAAGTGGGGTTTGGATTACAACCACAGTTGCTCCGAATGCACCCGAAACAGTTTTCGAGAGGATCTTGATTTAGCCTTCGGACACATAATGTGTTAATATTATATTTTTTTAAATTTTTAAATATACGCTCGATTGCATTCATCGTCCTCAACCAGCCATCTTGTGATGGGGGCTTGCTTCTCGCCCCTACAAACTTCATTTGCGTGAAAAATTCTCTCATTTTATTAAAAAAATGTAAATGAGGGCTGGTTGAAGACATGTTGGTAAGGTATTCTTTGCCTCTTTTTCTATCAGGCGTGTCACCATTCATGGCGTCAAATAATTTATCAATATTTGCGATAAGGGTCGCAGTCCCCACGGCATCTTGTGGTAATTCGTCTGAAACCAAACAAAAAAACATTTGTTAAAAGGAATTTCTGCAACTAACATGACATGACACTGACCCATTGAAATGGGTATGAGTATTATTGTAGTGGCATTTTACATTGCAGTAATTTTCAACAACAAAACATAACGATTTTTTTTTAAACCTCTTTTCTACTGCAATCTGTCCCAGTTTGAGGACAATCAGCTGTACTTACTATATTCTCGCAGTTGCACTTGCCGGGTACGCATCCAGTGATGCACCCTCTCTTAGGTTTAACTGAGCGGGCCTAACGCCAAGAAAAATTCTGATTTCCCCCGCGCGTCTCGCCACACCCGCATTAGTGCGTTTGTCAAACACGGGCGGCGGCGCCACGATGCGCGACGCGCGCGACCGAACTCGCGTACTTGAAATCATTGAGCTGAGTATATGCAACATAGATAGATGAAACCACTTTCTTTTCTTTTTTTTTTTAGTTAATTTTTTGACACCTTCAATGCATTCCTATGTTGTTTGTATGTAGTGAAATAAAAGTTTTGAGTACTCCATTTCATCTTAGTTTTCTTAAGGTATTTATTGTAGACATCGAATTGTTGGATGCATTTATTTACTATAATTTTTGGGCAAGTAATTATGGAATCGGCTTTTTTCAACATAAATTCCAGAAATTCCGGGAATGCATAATTAATAGGATACAATGGTTGGAAGTGACTTCTTAAATACCTATGTGGTATGATTTTTTTCGGCAAACCGGTAAATAGGTGCCCCGCTAAGCGGGGCCCCTATTTCTGTCTGCAGGGTTTAAAGGAACCTTACTAACCTAACGTGAGGGTGCCTAAAGTCCCGATTATGGGGGTAGAGATACTTCAGTCGCATGCATTTCTCTATATTACGGTTTCACTTCGATAGATTACAATCTACCGAAAAATAATGCGTTATATTGTAAGCAGTATGTTCAGTTGACAATATTTCGAGAGTTTACAACCTCGCTAGAGAGACTACAATCTAACGTGTTTGACAATTTTACGGTGACATAATATAATAATTATGAAATTCATTTTTTAAATTACTTATCTTGACGTTTGCTACGCCATTTTGGTAATCTACTTTTCGACATTAGTTAGCATTTGATTCTGTAGTCAAAAAGTTAAAAAAATATCTATTCCGGAATACGGAATAAAAAGAAACGTTGCAGGTATCCATACATTCGATTCTTTAATCACAACTCTAAATTGGTTTTTAATTTTGCTACAAATAAGAAACGATCGTAAGAAATATCGTATAATCATCATAATAATATTTGTTTATTAGTTTTATTCAAAAACATTGATGACTGAAGCTTCATTACATGAGGCCATTTTCTTGGACATACAAGTGCAATAATTGAATGTAATAATTTAAGCGCAATAATTGACCTTCAAGAATTGCAAGCAACTGTTTACTTAAAAACTTGAAAGCAAATATTATATATTATTACAATTTAATAAAAAAGCGACCAAGTGCGAGTTGAACTCGCCCATGAAGGGTTCCGTAGCAGCAACTCAAATATAATGAATTGAACCGTAATTTATACGGTTTATGACGTATTAAAAAAAAATACTTACTAGGTCTCGTTCAAACCACTTTTCGGTGGAAGTTTACATGGTAATGTACATCATATTTTTTTTAAAGTTTTATCATTCTCATATTTTAAAAGTTACAGGGGGGGAACACACATTTTACCACTTTGGAAGTGTCTCTCGCGCAAACTATTCAGTTTAGAAAAAAAATATATTAAAAACCTTAATATCATTTTTGAAGACCTATCCATAGATACCCCACACGTTTGGTTTGGAAGAAAAAAAAAATTGAGTTTCAGTGCTAAGTATGGGGGAACCCCCAAAGTTTATTGATTTTTTTTTATTTTTGTGTGAAAATCTTAATACGGTTCACAGAATACATCTACTTACCAAGTTTCAACAGCATAGTTCTTATAGTTTCGGAAAAAAATGGCTGTGACATACGGACGGGCAGACAGACAGACAGACATAACAAATCCATAAAGGTTCCGTTTTTTGCCATTTGGCTACGGAACCCTAAAAATACGTACTGTTCGAGTGCAACACTCTTGTCGTTATGCAACTCAAGCTTCGTAACGTTACTAGGTACTCAAGGAACCACCGATTTGGTTTTTGAAATCATTACTGAAAATAACATAATACGAACAAGTAAAATTAAATTAAAAATTAAAAAAGTCTTCCGACACATAATGTAATAAAAGTTAAATAGAAAATAATTGATTATAGTTAAGTCCTAGGAACCAGTCATTACTCCACTTTCCGTGTCTCATTTCGTTAGTTAGTATTCCTTATTCCCTTTGAATATAGTATACATTATTATACTAGTCAAGATCTTTCATTTGATACCCATATTGAAAAAAGGTAATTCGCCATTTTGTGGTGGCAGCCATCTTGGATTTTAAATTTATCATAGGAAGTATTCTACTAGTCACGCCCTTTCATTTGAAACCCATATCGAGGGAATTGTGAAAAAATATGTAAGTAATCCGCCATTTTGTGTCGGCGGCCATCTTGGACTAATTTTCATCAAACATAGCTAGGAACACTGCCGACTAATTCACCTTTCTAATAAAAAATAAAATTAAAATCGTTTCATCCGTTCGGATGCTACGATGCCACAGACAGACACACACACACACAAAGACACGTCAAACTTATAGCACCCCGTCGTCTTTGCGTCGGGGGTTATAAAGGAACTTTGGTAAGCACGACAGGTGGTCAAGCTATACAAAACCAGTTTATGCAGATCTCTCATTGTACCAAAAATATATACATGGTGAGGCCACGTTATACTGGAAGTGTAAAAAAATACTTAGCAAGAGTATTGTAAATAGGTATTCATAATTCTTTATGAAAACCTAGGTGCATACATAAGGTATGTGAGATTTCGGTAGTAGGAAACGATAAACGTACTTCTCTAGTGATACATTTTGGTCATTATTCTAATTATTTTCGACCTCGATGGTACTACCGAAGTACCGACAGAACCATCAACGAACTCGTTCACTCGATTTACATTATTTTCTGGGAACTGATACCTGAAACAAGCGAGTGTTGGGAATCACATTAAAACATTTTTTGTTAAAATAGACTTTACGGTCATAAACAAGTCCATTTTAAGAATTTTAAATTTTTAACGTGATTCATATTATGATTCTGCTGAAGCGGCCATTTTAGGATACCCGTCTATTTTAAATCTTTACTAGCCGCCCCGACCTACCCACTACCTACCTACTACCTACTCACTACTTTCAAGTAATAACATAAAGTATAAGTAATAAAACAAATCCTTTTAAATAATAACTACCATATTTTTATTAAATTTATAATAATATACCAACATAATAGTTAATTCGTACGGGTTGTATCAGCCGAAAGACGTCCACTGCTGGACATAGGCCTCCCCCAAGTGTCGCCACTTTGACCGGTCAACGGCGACTCGCATCCAACGTTGTATGTAATTATAATAATTTCAAACAAAAACAATGCACGATCAAATCAATCATCCGTTTATTTTGAGTTTACTATGCGCTTAGGCACGTAAAAGATACATAAGTACATTCGACCACGGCAATCAGCCATAAATTGAATGTTCAACTGCTTTACTTCTCGCTTCTTCCGTTTTGCTATTGTATTTTTCTTGTTAGCCATGTTACTCAACAAAAAATTAGTAATATTATGATAATAATAAGGGCGGCTAGGCGCGGAGCAAAGTGACATAGACTGCCCGTCTCAACAGAGCGAGGGCAACTGATCGGTGAAACAAACTGATGTCTCAAGCTCGCGTCCCGCGAGACGGAAGACGGCGCATTTCGCGGATTAAAAATGTAGTAAGCGCCAGATTCTTTCGAGTCTATTATCTCTTAAAATAGCAAATATTTTGAAAAAATTCTCAGAGTCAGCCCTAGGTTATACATGAGTGATAATATTTATGTAGTTTTTGGTTCAGTAATATGCACCAAAATAGAATACAAACCAAAATTGTTGAAAATTAGAGGTAACTTTGTGACGATTTTCTATCGAGAAAATTTTATCCTATTATGTTTTTGCTCAGACCCAACCCTCACATTTATAATGAAGTTTCCAGACATATTTTTTTTTTCAAATTTGATCATGATTTACTACTCTAAAAATCTAATCTAAGATTGAAGATTTTGCTTTAGGCCCGCTCTTAACTTGATGTTATTGTGTCCTGTGGTATTGTTTTCTTCAATCATGCAATTATCAGTATTTAATTTGATCTGAATGATTTTATCGTCTTTTGTCAAAGAATCATATTCACATAGTCAAGAAAAAAACATGACCCTCCTTATGTGCATTGCCACAGACGGGAAAAAAAGCTAGAAAGATTGAAAGTACATACAAATATATTATGCTGAAACTTACTTAGGGCTACTTTGGCCAATAATCCTGCAGCAACGGAATGACTCAAAACTTGAGCAGCTAGCCGAACTTTCATCTTTTGTTTGCCATTCGGCTGAAGGTGTTGCTGGGTCAATGCTGGAGCAAAAACGAAGTTGGGGTTCTTGTTATCTTTATCAAAGAATTCTTGAATGTGGCTCCATTTAGCTACTCCTGCAATAGATTATAAAATCAATTAATATTCTGGTTATTTGACACACAGAAATGAATATAATAATAAAGTTGGATATTTGTTTTTATTCTTTAATATATCAATACATTCTAAGATAGAAATATTAAGGTGGATTCAATGTAATGCCCAAAAAACAACAGCCCTGCTCTAGATTGTTGATGTTTCAATTGTTTGAATGTTGGTGTTTAAACTTATAAACACCAAAGATCCAGTGCTGGCTGAGAAAAATAGTACTTTCATTTAAATTTAATAAATTAATCACGAACAACCACTAGAAATGCGACGTTGCCAGCCCGCGCGGGCTGAACGCTCTTAACATAGGAATGATGTAAAGGCCTATTCAAACCTAAGCAGTATTCGCTGCCGCTGTAGGTAGAGGTACATGCCGCGCAGGTTTGGATCAAGTATTTAGTATCAAGTTCCGCTCTAGCCGCGGAGTAGTTATAGTAACAATACAGCATACCCGCTCTGTTTTCTCTCCCGCTGACGGTAGCGAATACCGCTTAGGTTTGAATAGGCCCTTATTGTTAATTATATAAAACTGTTAAAAATACAAGCTGCTAAATCTACAACACGAATAATAAGCAATAGGCACCAACCTATTCTTCGTTGACCTTCTATTTGTACATCTTGTACAAATTGTACATTATGTTTTAAAAAATTGTTTCTAAAACATTTAAGCAGGTGGGGCGGGTCTAAGATGGTGACAATTTCATGTCCCTCATGGTCGAAGAATGGGTGATCTTTCGATGAGCCTAATAAATTTATTGCCCGTAAATTAACACCATCCAAATCACATACGACGCCAATGACTTCCAATCCAGCACCAAAACAAGTACTCAAAACCTGAAAATTCATATTTATTTTAATCAATTAATTTATATAGTTTGAGGCTAAGATAATTTAATATTACCACACAAACAGAAGGCCCACCTCCTTAATAAGTACAGCTAATCTGTCAGCTGTGACGCAGTCTCCCGAAAAATAAAAGGCTATCAGCTGTTTCCAGGCTTTTCTAACTCCTATAGCCATAAAAGTTAGGGCATGGCTTGCAATTTCTTGAGTTCGGCCCTGGGCAGCATGATCCTGGTAGCCATCTAATTGGTCTAGTTTTGTGTTATAGCTCAGGTTTTTTCTTATTGACATTTCGTCATAAGCCACAACACACAAATTGTCACTGACTGACCTCTGTTTTGTGATTTCTTTAATTGTTTCAATCACTTGATTATTTATTCCGCACATCATGGGTATTTTGTTCAGTAATGCCTTTAGTGAACTCACACTAGGCAAACAAAATAGCCGACTTAATAGCCTATAGCATGAACTAGACTTTTTATACATGCTTAAGGCTAAAACTTTATCATCTAGTGTCCATCTCCGCCCAGTTAACTTTCTCGACACATTTTTTAACTGGCTTTGTAGCAACAAATAAAATGAACTGCTTAGTTTTCGTTTCATTATGTTGTTCACCGCATCATCATCGTGCAAAGAACCTAAAACATCCCTGTTGCACTTCTTAACTTTTCTAAATTTTCTTCGCAGTCTCAAGATTTCAGTTAAATTTTTTCTGCATCTTCTGTACAGTTTTTGTTTTCTGGGTGTTAGTTCGGTCATTTTTTTGACATTCAGGTCTTTTAATATGCCTTTGCTTTTCGATGATTCCTGTAAAACATATAATAACCATGTCAGAGCATTCAAAGGGTTAGGACATACTTTACAGGTACTCAACATATTCATAGATCGCTTTATCATAATCCAACAATAACTCAGACCAGCAAAGTGTCCTCATTCCATAAAATTTCATCTGAATCGAATAATGTTATGATAAACTGATTATAATTATATAGTATGACTTGCAATATTATGTAACAATTACCAAATAAATATATCTATGTCAACAGCAAAATAACATAAATTATATTTATCTAGACTCGAGCACTAATGAATTTGTTCTATTCAAAGAAAATATTAATATATTAATTGAAGTACCTGGGTCAAATCTGAACCCTGAAGGTTATATACATTTGAGGGTTCTCTGGATGTAGAACACTGAGATGTACTGGCCGTAACTTCCACATCCATCTGCATCTGTGTAGACTCCTGATACTGAAATATTTTAATTTTATTGATTAACTTTCCTTCTATGAAATGTTTATTTTTCTTGCATATCTTTACAATTATTGGTGTTACTATTGAAACATTTTATGAAAATTTCCTTTTTTGTATGACATGTCTATTTGTTTTTGCTTATCTTGCAATAAAATTAGTCTAATGAAATCAGCAGATTTTTTTGTGAGATTCTTACATTAAAGAATCTGCCTGTACATATTATTATAATAATCTATTAAAAACCTTCATCTGCTGCGAGGTAGATACAATAGTTAAACAATGGCGTCAGACCGATTCGGTCAGGCTTCACAGACGAAGGGTTAACATTCAAACAAGAGAGTGTGAATTTTGGTCTGTGTATATGTGGAGGGTTATCTCCAGAATCACTGCACTTATTTGAAAGTTCTCTCACTTTGGAAGGTACATGATTGCAGATAGATGTAGGCTATTATATTATGGCAAGTTCAACTTGGGCCAGGCTAATTATTCCACTCATAAAATATTATTACAACTTATTGAATTACCTTGGTCAAATCTGGGCTCTGAGGGTTATTTGCATTGAAGTGTTGTAGGGATGTTGAACACTGTGAAGTACTACTGGCCGTAACTTCTACATTGGTCTGCGTCTTTTGAGTAGTCTCCTGATACTGAAATATTTTAAGCATATTGATTAACTTTCTTTCAATAAAATATTTATTTTTCTTGCATATCTTAGCAATTTGTTGAATGAACCAGCAACAAATGTTTTATGAGAATCCAATTGACTAGGGAGTTTCTTTCTTTCTGCTAAGAATCTGTCTCTATATATTGAGAGTAGTAGAATATTTTGCATTTTATTGATAACAAAACTGGTATGTTCTCTACTCCAATCAGTCTAAAGCTGGAACTTTGTATTAAAATTATTATTATTACTATAGCTAGCCTGTATTGTCCCACTGCTGGGCAAAGGCCTCACTCCATTCCTTGTAACGATCACGATTCTGTGCTCTTTCTTTCCAATTCTCAAGGAAGACATCCAGTTCATCCCGCCATCTCTTTCGTGGTCTGCCGCAACCTCGTGTATTAAAATAGTTCTTAAATAATAAAAATACTTACTTGAGTTTTTTGTGCTTCTATAGGTGGTTGTTCATCTCGTAACTGGGCCAAAATATTTTGAGCTTTTGTTGGAATGGCAAACTTATTCAATCTTGTTTTGGCACTGCTAGTAAACGATGAATCTTCAAAATGATTGCCGCATAACATCTTTTGCTGCTTGTATAGCTTCACCAATGATTCATCTGAAGACCAATCATCATTGGGAAAACAAAATTTTGCCCAAACTCGAGCCCTGGAAAAGATTTTTTTGTATAAGTATTAGAAAAGTCATGCAATTTTTTTTATTTTTATTTATTTATTCACAAGGCAACTACAATATAGGTTTTGACCTGATTATCACCCAAAGCATGATTGATACACATGACTAGTACACAACGACCCACTGACCATATTGTATATAGGGATCTGTTTGGATGTTTGTATTAATAGAAAATGTAAGTACCTAAGCAAACATACATATCTTTAAATAGTAATGAAGCCACAACCAATATTTTCAACTTCATACAACCTACCACAGGCCTGCAAATTGCAAAAAACGTAGGAAAATTTGAATTTCGCGGGCTACGAAAGTGGGCTAGGTAATCAGAAATTAGTTATAATTTACTAAATAAAGAGAATTAACTACTAACTAAGGCATAGTATCAGATACTAAAGTGTAAATTAACGCAAAATAGACTTACTTTATAGACCCATGAGTGGACGGGAGAGGAAACCTGTGAAAAGCCAAGGAAGAGTTTTCCTTTGAGTTAATGCCGCATTTTGCACACTTAACATTCCCTTTTCCAACCATGGTGGAAAAATAACACAAAAGCGTCAGTATCGCACAAGAATAAGTCAGGAAAGCGTCAATTTCGCACAGGAGTCTCTATCTCACAAATATTGAATTCACAACACACAAAGCGTCAATTTCGCACAGGAGTCTCTATCTCGCAATTCAATAAAACGATAAACAAACCGGCAAAAACACAAAAACAGCAGCTGAAAGCAGAGAAAAAGTTTGAAAAAATTTTTCTCGTAGTGACAACGGCAAACGGGCCCGGCCGGGTTAAGTTGTAAAAGTTACCATCACATAAAATATAAGTCCAACCATTATCTGGTTGCAATAATTATAATAATTAGAATCTATAATACTGCAGAAATTTTAATTTCAAAAATGAATTCGAAATAATTAAAAAAAAAAGGTAAACATCCATAATCTAAATATTTCACTCATCAAAATATAACATAATCTACCAAAATGGTAGGTAAGTTTTCAATCGGGCATGTAAATTTTTAATCTAACTATTACATTCTTTCGTAGAGCGCTATCCCTTTTTTGCAAATCGTGCCACTGTAGGCATTGGCCGCTTAGAAAGCTGACCACCCCTGGTCGGAAGTTACCGTTCGCTTGCCGTGGTCGTGTAATTATTCGATACGCTCAAATTTCATTGTTTTTCAATATTAAATTTATGGTGAAAAACTCAATTTCTTTTGAATTTCTACTATGGATCTTACACAACCAGGTATGTACTTATTGTTTTATTCAGTTTTGTTATAAAAAGAGGGAGTTTTCGTACCTTCAGCTCCATTAGTAACTGATTCTTAAAAAGTCCTATAAAATACGCATTCCAAAAAATCTTTCAAGCCTTTTAAAGTATTTCTGAGCATTTCTAAGTAATAATTTATATAGTTTATTTTAGAATAGACTCCATAATATTCTAAAATACGAAAAACAGCCACCCTAACGCACCCCTCTATTTTTGACAATTTTTTTTTGCATGAACTCATAAAATCACGTATTGTTCCTTTTGATGAAAATTAGTTTATTTTGTTTCTGGGTACTTCTGGGATGCGGGTATTAACTAGAAACGATTTACTAACTATCATGGAACGTTCCAATGCTTCATCTTTCAATGAAAAGTTGGAATTTATGGAGTTGGAAATTCTCCATCAATACTCTGAAGATGACCCAAACATTGCCGATGCAAAGCACAAGTTGTCAATTATACGTCACCAATTCAAGCAGAAATGGTCAGCTGCCCACAATACCAATGCCAGATTCCTAGAAGCGAACAAAGAATGGCTCAAAGGCACCATATCCCTACCAAAAGCAGGTACCTACATATTTACGTTAACAATTCTTTTGTTTTGATCATTATTATAATTCATGGAATTTTATCAGTGACTAAAGATCTATCTTTTGTTAAAGGATTAAGTCCAGGTAGACCTCAAAAGTCGTTTTCAGACTTATGTGAAAGAAATAAAAGGCGAAAAACTGACAATCTTCGAACAACTGACTTAGATGTGCTGGCATACGCAACACAAATGAAATTGCGAGAAACTGGCGAAGTCGAAGCATCAAAAATCGTAAAGGTGCTTACCAGAAGTCCCCGAAAGGCAAAAAAATATGCAGAAGCGATAAAAGAACAAGCAGCTGAACAAGAAAAAGAAATTTCAACGAAATTGGCACACCTTCGTTCCCTGTTTATGTTTGTCGAAGCTGGGCTTACCCAGGCCCAATACGAAGTGGTTCGAGACACTAATCCAGGCTTTTACCCATGCTATTCCATTCTAAAGAAGTTGAAGAAAGAATGTTACCCCGAAATCCACTGCATAACTGAGACCTGTGCCGAAGTGAAGGTACAAAGCTTAATGGATCACACCATCAAGCGATTATTATTGCATCTTGGTGAGGAGGTCTTGGAGCAACTGACAGAATCTGAAAAGCAGTCCTTTCTGCTCATCAGCAAATGGGGCTGTGACGGATCTCAGCAGATTCAATATAAAATGAAATTTGCAAATGAGACTGATTCCGATACCAACATTTTTCAAAGTTCTGTCGTTCCACTCCAACTAGTCTATGGAACGGAAAGAAAAATTATGTGGCAAAACCCAACTCCGTCATCACCACGATATTGCAGACCAATACGCATACGATTTGTGAAAGAAAACACTGATGTGACTAATGAAGAAATCGAGTACGTAGAAAATCAAATAAAAGAACTGAGCAAGACCAAGATCGACGACATATTGGTCAAACATAAAATAGTTTTTACCATGGTGGACGGCAAGGTATGTAACGCAGCAACCCATACCAAGTCAACCATGAGATGTTACATATGTGGCGCCACATCCTCCGATTTCAACGACCTTACAAAAGAAAGGCCCTGCAATACGGAAAACATGCGATTTGGTCTATCTTTGCTGCACGCTCGAATAAGATTTTTCGAGAGCATACTGCATGTAGCTTATAAATTACCAGTCATGAAGTGGAGGGCTCGCCTGACTGCCGAAGAGAAGAAACTAGTGGAGACAAGAAAAAAAGAAATCCAAACCAAGTTTCGCGAACAACTAGGATTATTAGTGGATATTCCTAAGGCTAACTTTGGAAACACGAATGATGGGAATACCAGCAGGTGATTTTTTGATGAATACGAGAAATCTGCAGAAATAACTGGGATTGACCAGAATTTAATCTACCGATTAAAAGTCATCCTAGACACCATGTGCTGTGGGATAAAAATTAACATCGAAAAATTCGAAATTTACTGCAGAGAAACTGCTGAATTGTACGTTTCTTTGTACAAGTTTCACCCAATGTCGCCGACATTACATAAGGTATTGAGTCATGGGGCAGCCGTGATAAAGGAGGCGATTCTGCCAATCGGGCAACTGTCAGAAGAAGCTGCAGAAGCCCGCAATAAGCACATCCGAGCGTTTCGGCTAAACTACGCCCGAAAATTTTCGAGAGTAGCCTGCAACACAGACGTCTTAAATAGGTTACTCTTGACATCAGACCCCTTGCTGACAGGAATGAGGAACGCTAAACATAAAAGAAAGAGTCCTCTTTCAGCGGATACGTTGAACCTTTTGGAGGAAAATGATGTTTGCAATATTAGTATTGAAAATGAGTCTGAAGATGATGAAAATTAGAAATAAAATTTGTTAAGAATAATGTATGCTTTTTTTTTACTATATTAGACCTCAAAATAGAACGAAATACTTTAATAATACTATAAAACGCAAAAAATATTTTTGTCCGACTTTTAGGGCCAAATACCTGTCTGTGGGACGGTTCGAATCTAAGTCACACTCGATACTCTTTTTGTGACATATTAAATTTAAAATAAAGTAACTCTCAAAATATGGAAGATGTTTCTACAGATAAAATTACGATTCGGAAACGACAACGTTCATGTTCATTGAGCAACAGTAATACTACTCTATTAAACTCCATGTTTGAGACAACGACTCGTAGTCTACCTGATACTTCAATTGAGAATCAAAGTACAAACGAAAAGGAATGTAAAATAAACCAGTTAAGGGTCCACTACGCGGCGGCCGCGAGAGAAAATTAGGTATTCAGGCGCTCTCACACAGCGATAGACGCGGTCGCCCCACTCACACACACATCTATGATCGCATAGTGTTCGAGCGGCAGTAAGCGCGTGGAACTACTAGTTAGAATTGAAAAATTCTTTTTTCAAAAAAAGGAGGAGGTTATCAATTCGACTGTATTTTGTTTTAGTTTGTTACCTCATTACTTGCGACTGGGTGAACCGATTTTGATGATTCTTTTTTTATTTGAAAGCTGGTGCTTCCCGTGTGGTCCCATTGTCACCGTTTCAATGTCTGATGATGGGATATTCGAGAAATCGAGGGAACTCTTCAAATAATAACAGCAGATCAACCGGGATTGCTGCTATCGCATATCTATGCTTTGTTTACGCCATCACACAACATAATAGGTCACCATATCAATGTCTGATGAAGGGATCTTGTAAAAATCGAGGGAACTCTTCAAATAATAACAGCAGATCAACCGGGATTGCTGCTATCACTGCAAACGATTGAATTGACTGAAAAGGTTTGGTACAGCTTAGTAGAGGTTAGTAGTGGAAAAAGTTTTGATTGTAGTAAAGTAACAAGTCGATTAGAAGCTCTTGAGTTGAGTCAAACTCATTTTGGAGCGATTTTTAATGCATAAAGTGTGTTTGAAGATGAATACAATTACTACAAACGATTGAATTGACTGAGAAGGGTTGGTACAGGTTAGTACACGTAAGTAGTGGAAAAAGTTTTGATTGTAGTAAAGATACAAGTCGATTACAAGCTCTTGAGTTCAGTCAAATTCATTTCGGAGCGATTATTTTGTATAAAATGTGTTTGAAGATGAATACGATAACTACAAACGATTGAATTGACTGAAAAGGTTTGGTACAGCTTAGTAGAGGTTAGTAGTGGAAATAGTTTTGATTGTAGTAAAGATACAAGTCGATTAGAAGCTCTTGAGTTGAGTCAAACTCATTTCAGAGCGATTACTCTGGATAAAGTGTGTTTGAAGATGAATGCGATTACTACAAACGATTGAATTGACTGAGAAGGGTGAGTACAGGTTAGTAGTGGAGAAAGTTTTGATTGTAGTAAAGATACAAGTCGATTAGGAGCTCTTGAGTTGAGTCAAACTAATTTCGGAGCGATTTTATTGAATAAAATGTTTTTGAAAATGAATGCCATTCCTACAAACGTTTAAATTTACTGAAAAGAGTTCCTAGTGGTAACTCTTAAAAAAAATGATAGTTGTAAAGATACAAGTACATTAGAAGCTCTTGAGTTGACACAAACTTATTTCTCTATATTTGGGCATACGATATACGCTCCAAAATTACCTGCTGGCCTTACATTACAGTCATCATTACATTCTGCTCTTTTTTATGGTGTCCCTAGGATTGACTGTTCCCGTTTGCAGTTATTTGCCGAAACGTTTAATTCGTTCTTGGCATCACCCGAAATTCGAGTTAATCCGAGTCGATTCGATTCAGTTTTATTTAATCACCTTTTTTTGGATTTAGTAATTTTTTGTTTTTCTTATTTTTTTTTTTGCTTAGCATTTTTCGGAATTCCAATTTTAACCTTGAAATAATTAATATAAAATTGAATTATTGTTATACTCAAATATTGTGGTTTTTTGTTCACCGCGATGCTGCAGCATCGCGGTGGATGTAAATGTACAGAACTCAAGTTAATCGTTAGATTTGAACTTGAGTTCGAACGTAAAGCAGCAAATGGGTGCGGCGTTGCATCTGCACTTTTCGGTTGGTAATCGCCATTACTCTTTTTGAAGAACAAAGGTCGTTATGTTCTTCCCACGTACCAGACGCTCGTTTAATACAAGCGTAGTAATGCCCAGCAACGAAAATGATCGCTGAAACCATTTTATATCGAACATCGCAGTAATTCAGTTCGTCAGGGATTTCAGAAAGTGTGAATTGTTTTCTGCAATTCGCTAGACCACGCCGTGCGGCAATCAATCCAATTTCCGCAGCTTCTAGATTTAAAAAAATATGGCTTCCTCCGGCAAACGTCTTAGTAACGTGAGTTCCTTTGCAAAATGAACACTCATTTTGTGTTTTGGATACGTAGTATTCAGCAGACTGACTAACAGCTTTCTGTAGTCCCTTCATGGCATCTTCGAAAATAGGATCGGGATTCAAATCAAGCACTGGGATGTTTCTTGTTTTCTCGAACTGACAATCACCGCAATGTATTTTTATAGCAAGAGACGGAGTGTTTGGCAGAATGTGCGACTCTATCAGAGTAGCGACGTTGATCTCGCAATCCAGCACTCCATTTTTTATGTCGTTCGTGTGTTTTAATATTTCACCTCGTTCATTGTACAATTTCGAACTAAGGCCAGACTTTGACAACGTCTTTACAAAATCATGCACCGCACTCTTCGATTTTGTGATGTGTTCGTAATACGGAGCAAAGTCGTGGTATGCAGCTAGCATACTCTGCACAGTAGAGTCGAATGCGCACGTGTTCCGCACCGCAATACTTCGTTTTTCAATTATTGCTGGCCCCAAACTGTTACCATTCACGAGTAAAGGCAAAGTTAAACTGAATTTCGGCCGCTAGCGTATTATTTGTATATCGGGACACGGCATCAGATATTTTCCTCTTTTTTTCGGTTGCCCATGCATCGTCGGTTGGATCGCTTCAGTCTTTTTTGTAAGACCACGCCAATCTTCGTTCTCATTGAGAAAAGTCATTGAAGATTTTTCCGGTTCGGTCGAAACATCTTCGAATGACGTACCGTCTAGCTGGTCTTGATTAAGTTCCAGGTCGTTTCTTCTCTTATCATCACTGTCATTGTGACGTACACATTTATGATCACATTCATCTTTACGTTCCTCATAATTTTCATAATCAAACGCACGTTTCAGATGACTTTTACATCCTTGGTTTTGTTCCAATTCGTCTGGTATTGAAAGATTCAAGTTTTCCTCGTTTTTGCTTTCGATGTTCGAACCTAGAGATTTCGCGACCAGAATGGTGGATTTTTCCTCAATCCGATCGACTGCTCGAGGCGTCGAATGGAAAACCTTGGGCTGTGTTTTTTTGCTTCCCTTTGCGTCGGCATTCAACAAAATGGTAGTGCCTACTAGATTCCTAAGGTGGATAACGAGGAACTTGTCCAACCTAATTGATCTTTCTTTTTTGAAGGCCAGATTTTTTAACTCTCGAAAATATTCTTCGCTGCGAGCTGAACTGGAAACAAGCCGTGCGTCATTTTCAGTTGATATTTCTACCAGAGTTGAGCTTTTTGGATCATTGACAACCATAACAGCAGTCCATAAAACAAACTGTTTCACCAACTTCAGCAGTCGAGAACCAAACGCATAGCAATAATAAGGATTTAATGTCCCGTGTTTGAGGTCACTTTTACTATCTGACTCGATTTTTTTCGAAATAGCTTCGATTGCAGAACTCGAATCTAGTTCCATTTGTTCATCAATGTCCTTACATCGTTCCAAAAAACTTTCCTCTTCGTCCTGATCATTGTTGAGTTTGTCAGCCTTATCGGGAGGACTGTACGATTTCAAGCGCTCTAGAACTCGGTTCTGTGCTGCGAAACAATGACTGTTTTTGTCATCAATGTCTTCATGCGTCGCAAAAGCAATCGTCAGTATGTCGGTACACAACCGAATGAAATCATTTATTTCCGTACATGTGGTTAGCAGACCTACGCAACGGAGAAAAAAGTCCTTCTTTTCTGGACTCTCGTGATTAAAGCAGCTCCCACGCGCCACCATGTGTATAAAGTGAGAAATATCGGTTCGAATTATACAACGTGGCAGGTTCACCCGCACAGACCAAACGTTTTTGTCAAAGACGATACATGTTTCGATGTATGTTTTAAGATCTGTGTTATTAAATGCGAGACAAGTAGCGTTGAGAAGTGCCAGTGAGTAGTCTGTAACTACTTGTTTCGGAGACGACCCGCCAGAACGAATCCACTCTCGAATCCAATACGTCAAGGTATTAGTGTCGTGCTTCTCCGATATCAATTGGAATAGTGGCAATATCTTTTGACGATATCCACAAACAGCTTGGTAGAGGTAAACAACGCGCTTTGAGCCATCCGGTTTCGGGATTTGCTTAACTAAGCTGCCCGATGCGTCGATGCTAATGCTTCCAACGGGGTCTTCCTTTAGAAACTTTTTGTACATGTATAACTGCGTAGGAGTCCAGTACATCAAATAGAATTTGTCGAGGCAAATCTCGTGAATGCATCCGTTAAACTCCAATCCATACTTCATGTCCCACACAGAGGCAAGAGATGATTTTGCTTTAAACAAACCTAAATCCTTATCACGAGTCTCCTGCTTTGCCTTACGGATAACTTCTTCCGAAGGTATGTTAGCGGGGATGACATCCCCAAATTCCATTACCCTGGTAGCCTCATCGCGTCGCCAAGCGTAAGTTGATTTGCCTTGTAGCTCTTTGCCGATTCGAAATCGTCTTTCTCCGCTTACTTGTCGTTTCTTCTGGTGGGCTACTCCGCGAGTATCAAAAGTGGAAACGTGAAACGTTACCTCGTCATAGATTGGTTCACTAAGACAATACATGTGAATTTTTGAACCACATTCCGAGCAACTGCCTTTAACTGTCAGATACGTCTCTCCTGGGTTTTTATTTATTTTCGCGTTTTTAAACGAGAAAGGGCAAGGCAATTTCAAATGATTCCATAAAATATCGTAGAGAGCGTCTGTCCAACCGATAACGAGGACCTCGTATTCACGTTCTTTGTATTCTACGACACGAGACTTGAGAGCGGCCCATTCACTTCTTGATAGAACAATGTCTTTTCGTAAAGCAGGCAACACGCACTCTGTTTCGCCAATCGACCAATTTGGATCTTGTCGTGAATCGTCAGCCGTGTCGTCCAAATTACTGTTATTTTTCACCGACTCCACCATTTCAATCCCATGGATTTGATTAAAAACGTTGTTTCTGTTTTGGGACAAATAAAGATAAAGATAGTCCTTCGAAATTTTACCGTTCATCGCACGAGTCGCTATTTGCCAAATATCGTCACTCCACGGCAAAAGATTGCCTTCATCATCAATGAAACGCAGATGTTTCAAGGCTTCATAAATAATATGTGGTGGATTCGCCGCCGCGCGAGGCATTTTCAAAAGGTAGTTCAAACTTACAGGCTAAAAATAAAACAAATAAAATCTTACTAACTAAAAAGCAAAAGAAGAAAAAAAACTAAAGAAACGTAAACCAAATAACAAAAGCAACTAAACCAAAAGAATAATAACCAAAGAAACGAAAAATGAAAACAAAACCAAATACAAAACAATAGCCAATTTATAAAAACAATGAAAAACTTGGATAACCACTAACAACTAAATTTGGATCGCTTCTAAGTATCGAGAATTCCCAATAATTCGCGTATTTTAAGTATTGTTAAGGTAGGCTTAAAACCTTACCTTATAGAGAACCGCTTCTTCGATAAGAAAAAAAAAACGTTTTTCGGGGTTTTTTTTTACATTATCTCACGGTTTGCAACAAGAGCAACAATTTCTTTCCCGAAAAGTTTTTCAATCGAGGTAACGTTTTGGAAATATAGAGCGTTTTATATGGAAAAATGTAATAAAATTCGGAGGCCCATAATTCGGAAACGATGCGGCGTAGGTCCATGCTTCATTTGCCTAGCCTTTTCCCAACTAGTTGGGGTCGGCTTCTTGTCTAGCCGGATGTAGCTGAATACCAGTATTTTACATGGAGCGACTGCGTATCTGACCTCCACAACCCAGTTAGTACTGGGAAATACGGATATCACTTGATAAGACTGGTTGTCAGACTTTTTGGGCCACCTGTAACGACTGATAGACAAATGACAGCCGGGACCACAGCTTAACGTGCTTTCCGAGGCACGAAGGAAACCCGGTATGTAAGGGTGGTCACCCATCCACAGACCAACCTAGACGAGCACGGCTTAACCCAAAGATTGACCCGAGCGGGTGTTATTATTTAGCCACGAGCTTCTCCTCATCGGCGTAGGGCCATGCTTCTCAGAATCTAAAAGGTTTTTATTGACAAGGCTATTAAGATGCTGGAAGAAAAATGGCCGAAATCTGTTAAAAAAAAATTCTGAGAATTTGGCTATGTTTAAAAACAGTAATTTTCTATTTGGTGGTGTAAATGTGTTGTTATTTGGTGACATCATGCAATTACTATCAGAAAGGGTATTGGTGCTTCGAACAACCCCCATGGCTAAACGCAGGAATACATTTGTACTATCAAACATTTCTAAAATGTTTACGGAGGAAGAGAATTAAACATGCGTATGTGTAACTTACAGTTTTTAGATTTAGATAAATATGGAAAACCGAGCGTGGTAGCTACAGATACAATAAGGTGACCTCGTCAGAGGTAGAAAAGATCATAAGTACATGGTCCTGTGAAAAGCACCCGGTTTAGATGGAATACGGGTGCAACATTTATTATACAGGGTTACTGGTAATTCGACGTATTCCTTGCAGGACGTTATAGCAGGGTTATAATGCAAGAAATTAAGCCACCAAATGTTCAACCGAAATTCAGTGGTTTTTGAGTTAGGTCGATTTTTGTTTTTTTATGAAAAATCCCAGATTAAATCATTTAAACTTTAAATGATTTAATCTGGGATTTTTTAAATTGGCTTTAAATTTTAAAGCCAATTTAAAAACGATTTACAGCGCGAATGTACTGATAGTTGTTATTATCATAGCTGAAGACGCAACAGACCTTTTCAAATAACTAAAAGTTCAAAAAATCCTACTTTAGGAAAAATCACTTATGAGACTATTTTTTTTGTAATTTTTGCCATTCCGTCATTAAAAGGTGTAGTATAGTGAAAAAAAATAATACTACGCCAGATGTACAAAATAATAGAAAAATATCCTTGTCTTATCAGCTCTCTAAATATAATGGTATACATCTTATTGAAAAGTTATGGACTACATTATAAAAAATGTTTTTGATTTTGTAAAAAAGGAAAAAAAAGTAAAAGGTATGCGGAAAATGAAAGAAAACAACTTCGTGAATTATTATTATTTTTAAACAATTTCCCTTTTAAAACTTTAATAACTCATTTTTACACGTCTTGTTCGACTAAGTCATTCTACCAGTGTGCCACATGTTTTTTTCGGTGGACTCGTTCCAGTGATCATGGACAAAACATGCGCGTGTTCACCGAAATGTTCGCGCAAAGGAGATAGTTTTTTTTTGGGCCCACCAGGTCATTGCATTTATTATTCATAATAACACCAAAAAAAAGTAACCATTTTAGTATGGTAGTAAACGAAATATTACGTAGAATTGAAAACGAAATCTTAAAATCATAATAAATAAGCTATGTTATGATATTTTATTGCGAGTCAAATCATTCCTGTTTTGGTCAATGTCATTTGACAGCAAATACTTACGTGAATAGGGGCGCTTTTTTTCTGTTTACTAAAAAAAGTACGGTACCTACCCGTTGGTAATCATATTTGCTATAATTATTATAGAATCAGAAAGAATATAAAAAAAAATATTATTAAACTGTGAGCATTTTTAATGCTATTTTTAAAGGTTTACACTAAAATCGCATAGATGGTTTAAACAATCAACGTGGCACGGAACGTTATGAACCCACTTTTTTAGTGATTGACAGACAACTTCATTATTTTGACATTTACTTTTTCTGTTTATTTTGATTTGCGTAAGTGTTTTTGCAGATTTTTCGCATTTATTCCGTTAAGACAATGCTTAGCTAATTTAACCACTGGAATCTAGAGGTTATAAGGAACAAATCAAAGTAAGTTTCATGATTATATGCTATAATTTATGTGGGTGGCCTAGTCCCCGAACAAGAAAAATTGTCTCCTTTGTGAGAGCACACGTAGTAGCGGTGGACTCGAGTCAGCGAACACGCATTCTCTGTTCGCGCGCTCAATTAAATAGTCTAGGGGACCGACCTTCATTCAACGAATAAATAATATTAATTAATAAGCTTAGTAACGTGTTGTCGATTAAAGTTACGTCAAGACCATGATCGTCTTAGGTTGCCAAAGTATATCGCAGTAATGTGCATACTCAGGCAACTCAACTCAATACCATCTTAACTTAAACCTATTCGCAATGTGCTTGTTCATCTACTAAGATTCCTAAACAGTATCTTAAATATTCGCATCGACTGACCAACGTCAGTCGAAAACAATTTTTGCAGACTGTTTGCAATAGGTTTTTTTTGCCTCATTTTCAATTTTCTCACAACGTACGACGCTACTGCTGTCCGAAAATTGTGTTTTTGGTATTAAAAATTAACTACATACTGTTTTACATTATTTAAATCAAATCAGACGGATTAGATCAAAACAAAATTGAGCTTATTTGAAAACGCGGTCAGGCAAGTAACTGAAGTTAGTATTTTTGATATCACAATAACCAATTTACATTTTTTACGGATTTGATCGTAAAAGGTTGAGCCAAAAACATTTTGGACATGGGCTCTCGTACTAACATGTTTGCTCACAAAGTTACCAACAGCTTTGCCGGTGTGATTGATATTGATTAAAACTAAAATAGTGTTCACAAAATTGTTTTCTTTGATTTTCCGCATACCTTTTACTCTTTTTTTTTCTTTTTACAAAATCAAAAACATTTTATATAATGTAGTCCATAACTTTTCAATAAGATTTATACCATTTTAGAGAGCTGATAAGACAAGGATATTTTTTTTTTAGTATTTTGTATATCTGGCGTAGTATTTTTTTTTTTAACTATACTACATCATTTAATGACGGAATGGCAAAAATTACAGAAAAAAATTGTTTCATAAGTGATTTTTCCTAAAGGTGTAACATTTTTTGAACTTTTAGTTATTTGAAAAGGTCTGCTGTATTATCAGCTATGATAATAACTTAAATTTCAGTACATTCGCGCCGTAAATCGTTTTTAAATTGGCTTTAAATGATTTAATCTAGGATTTTTCATAAAAACAAAAAATCGACCTAACTCAAAAACCACTGATTTTTGGTAGAACATTTGGTGGCTTAATTTCTTGCATTATAACCCTACTATAACGTCCTGCAAGGAATACGTCGAATTACCAGTAACCCTGTATATGTATTCACGTAAGCAAATAAGACCTGTTCTCGCTGCATTCGTTAATTTGTCTTTATATTAAACGATATTTATTCAAACCAGATAAAAACTGCAATTTATACGCCCTAATATTTTTTATGTTAGGCCGTATAAATTGCAGTTGAGTGTGAGAGTGAGTTGAGGAAATTATTTAGAATATGGTAATTAAATTATTGGCCTATCGCAATATTATCGCTTATAGATAATATAATAACCGATAAGAATATTGTAGACAGATTAGCGCGTAATAAATCTTTATCTTGTTCCCTTGCCATTTTTTCATTTAATCCGTGCTCTCTTTTCTCAAGTGTAATGTTTTTGTACTTCCGTTTTAGACTATTGTAATCCTAAATTCTATCATACGTTCTTTCCAAGTAATTGCATGGCCTTTATGCGGAGGCTTAATAACATGCCCTTTCGCATTTTAATTCGTATTATTTAGGTACAGCTTTTCTGTACATTTTAGTGTTTTCAATCTTTGTTTACATTTGTAATGTCAGATAATGACAATAATAATAATAATTTATTATTAAATTCGGGTAAGAAAAGATCCATATCACATATACCTTACAGACTAACATACATAACATACATTACGAAAACCACAAAAACATGAATAAAACTAGTGCAAACGAAGAGACGGCGTCATGTTGCGCTACGTGGTGTCGCGTAGCCTTCTGCGGGATCGCTGATACACGACACTATTCGGCCCAAACTCTTCCTTGCGGAAGGTCTCAATATGATGAGTCGGAACTCTCACCACGAACGATTTAAATTCGTACTGTGGCGTGACTCCAACTTCTCGACCCTCACTGCCACCTCGCCGACAAGCATAGTTTTCTTTTCAATTTATTGCTGGAACTAGGAGTTGTAAGTTATAAATATTTGATGTTTAACCTTCATTGTAACCATTTTATTCTTCTATGTTCTAGAACAGTATAAAAATTCATAATTGCGAGGTGACGGGAAGCCGAGCTTGAAAATTCAGTCTGCCTTTGGGGCTCGTGATACTAGGAAGTTGAACAGTGCTCTGAACAATCTTATCTGGCGAGATCTAGCCTTGGCGTCAAATTAAAGACCTGACTGCTTTGAAAAGCTGCTGTTGTTACTTTTCAAACACACTTTATTCAGTAAAAGTCTCTCCGAAATAAGTTTGACTCAAATCAAGAGCTTCTAATCGACTTGTATCTTTACTACAATCAAAACTTTTTCCACTACTAACCTGTACTAACTTGTACCAACCCTTCTCGTTCAATTCAATCGTTTGTAGTAATCGTATTCATCTTCAAACACACTTTATCCAGAGTAATCGCTCTGAAATGAGTTTGACTCAACTCAAGAGCTTCTAATCGACTTGTATCTTTACTACAATCAAAACTTTTGCCACTACTAACGTGTACTAACTTGTACCAACCCTTCTCGGTCAATTCAATCGTCTGTAGTAATCGTATTCATCTTCAAACACACTTTGTGCATTAAAAATCGCTCAAAAATGAGTTTGACTCAACTCAAGAGCTTCTAATCGACTTGTTACTTTACTACAATCAAAACTTTTTCCACTACTAACCTCTACTAAGCTGAACCAAACCTTTTCAGTCAATTCAATCGTTTGTAGTAATCGTATTCATCTTCAAACACATTTTATCCAAAATAATCGCTCCGAAATGAATTTGACTCAACTCAAGAGCTTCTAATCGACTTGTATCTTTACTACAATCAAAACTTTTTCCACTACTAACCTCTACTAAGCTGTACCAAACCTTTTCAGTCAATTCAATCGTTTGTAGTTATAGTATTCATCTTCAAACACATTTTATCCAAAATAATCGCTCCGAAATGAATTTGACTGAACTCAAGAGCTTCTAATCGACTTGTATCTTTACTACAATCGAAACTTTTTCCACTACTAACGTGTACTAACCTGTATCAACCCTTCTCAGTCAATTCAATCGTTTGTAGTAATCGCATTCATCTTCAAACACACTTTATCCAGAGTAATCGCTCTGAAATGAGTTTGACTCAACTCAAGAGCTTCTTATCGACTAGTATCTTTACTACAATCAAAACTTTTGCCACTACTAACGTGTACTAACCTGTACCAACCCTTCTCGGTCAATTCAATCGTTTGTAGTTATCGTATTCATCTTCAAACACACTTTGTGCATTAAAAATCGCTCCAAAATGAGTTTGACTCAACTCAAGAGCTTCTAATCGACTTGTTACTTTACTACAATCAAAACTTTTTCCACTAATAACCTCTACTAAGCTGTACCAAACCTTTTCAGTCAATTCAATCGTTTAGAGTTATTGTATTCATCTTCAAACACACTTTATCCAGAGTAATCGCTCCGAAATGAGTTTGACTTTACTCAAGAGCTTCTAATCGACTTGTATCTTTACTACAATCGAAACTTTTTCCACTACTAACGTGTACTAACCTGTATTAACCCTTCTCAGTCAATTCAATCGTTTGTAGTAATCGCATTCATCTTCAAACACACTTTATCCAGAGTAATCGCTCTGAAATGAGTTTGACTCAACTCAAGAGCTTCTAATCGACTTGTATCTTTACTACAATCAAAACTTTTGCCACTACTAACGTGTACTAACTTGTACCAACCCTTCTCGGTCAATTCAATCGTCTGTAGTAATCGTATTCATCTTCAAACACACTTTGTGCATTAAAAATCGCTCCAAAATGAGTTTGACTCAACTCAAGAGCTTCTAATCGACTTGTTACTTTACTACAATCAAAACTTTTTCCACTACTAACCTCTACTAAGCTGAACCAAACCTTTTCAGTCAATTCAATCGTTTGTAGTAATCGTATTCATCTTCAAACACATTTTATCCAAAATAATCGCTCCGAAATGAATTTGACTCAACTCAAGAGCTTCTAATCGACTTGTATCTTTACTACAATCAAAACTTTTTCCACTACTAACCTCTACTAAGCTGTACCAAACCTTTTCAGTCAATTCAATCGTTTGTAGTTATAGTATTCATCTTCAAACACATTTTATCCAAAATAATCGCTCCGAAATGAATTTGACTGAACTCAAGAGCTTCTAATCGACTTGTATCTTTACTACAATCGAAACTTTTTCCACTACTAACGTGTACTAACCTGTATCAACCCTTCTCAGTCAATTCAATCGTTTGTAGTAATCGCATTCATCTTCAAACACACTTTATCCAGAGTAATCGCTCTGAAATGAGTTTGACTCAACTCAAGAGCTTCTTATCGACTAGTATCTTTACTACAATCAAAACTTTTGCCACTACTAACGTGTACTAACCTGTACCAACCCTTCTCGGTCAATTCAATCGTTTGTAGTAATCGTATTCATCTTCAAACACACTTTGTGCATTAAAAATCGCTCCAAAATGAGTTTGACTCAACTCAAGAGCTTCTAATCGACTTGTTACTTTACTACAATCAAAACTTTTTCCACTAATAACCTCTACTAAGCTGTACCAAACCTTTTCAGTCAATTCAATCGTTTGTAGTTATCGTATTCATCTTCAAACACATTTCATCCAAAATAATCGCTCCGAAATGAATTTGACTGAACTCAAGAGCTTCTAATCGACTTGTATCTTTACTACAATCAAAACTTTTTCCACTACTTACGTGTACTAACCTGTACCAACCCTTCTCAGTCAATTCAATCGTTTAGAGTTATTGTATTCATCTTCAAACACACTTTATCCAGAGTAATCGCTCCGAAATGAGTTTGACTTTACTCAAGAGCTTCTAATCGACTTGTATCTTTACTACAATCGAAACTTTTTCCACTACTAACGTGTACTAACCTGTATTAACCCTTCTCAGTCAATTCAATCGTTTGTAGTAATCGTATTCATCTTCAAACACATTTTATCCAAAATAATCGCTCCGAAATGAATTTGACTCAACTCAAGAGCTTCTAATCAACTTGTATCTTTACTACAATCACAACTTTTTCCACTACTAACCTCTACTAAGCTGTACCAAACCTTTTCAGTCAATTCAATCGTTTGTAGTAATCGTATTCATCTTCAAACACATTTTATCCAAAATAATCGCTCCGAAATGAATTTGACTCAACTCAAGAGCTTCTAATCGACTTGTATCTTTACTACAATCAAAACTTTTTCCACTACTAACCTCTACTAAGCTGTACCAAACCTTTTCAGTCAATTCAATCGTTTGTAGTTATAGTATTCATCTTCAAACACATTTTATCCAAAATAATCGCTCCGAAATGAATTTGACTGAACTCAAGAGCTTCTAATCGACTTGTATCTTTACTACAATCGAAACTTTTTCCACTACTAACGTGTACTAACCTGTATCAACCCTTCTCAGTCAATTCAATCGTTTGTAGTAATCGCATTCATCTTCAAACACACTTTATCCAGAGTAATCGCTCTGAAATGAGTTTGACTCAACTCAAGAGCTTCTTATCGACTAGTATCTTTACTACAATCAAAACTTTTGCCACTACTAACGTGTACTAACCTGTACCAACCCTTCTCGGTCAATTCAATCGTTTGTAGTTATCGTATTCATCTTCAAACACACTTTGTGCATTAAAAATCGCTCCAAAATGAGTTTGACTCAACTCAAGAGCTTCTAATCGACTTGTTACTTTACTACAATCAAAACTTTTTCCACTAATAACCTCTACTAAGCTGTACCAAACCTTTTCAGTCAATTCAATCGTTTAGAGTTATTGTATTCATCTTCAAACACACTTTATCCAGAGTAATCGCTCCGAAATGAGTTTGACTTTACTCAAGAGCTTCTAATCGACTTGTATCTTTACTACAATCGAAACTTTTTCCACTACTAACGTGTACTAACCTGTATTAACCCTTCTCAGTCAATTCAATCGTTTGTAGTAATCGCATTCATCTTCAAACACACTTTATCCAGAGTAATCGCTCTGAAATGAGTTTGACTCAACTCAAGAGCTTCTAATCGACTTGTATCTTTACTACAATCAAAACTTTTGCCACTACTAACGTGTACTAACTTGTACCAACCCTTCTCGGTCAATTCAATCGTCTGTAGTAATCGTATTCATCTTCAAACACACTTTGTGCATTAAAAATCGCTCCAAAATGAGTTTGACTCAACTCAAGAGCTTCTAATCGACTTGTTACTTTACTACAATCAAAACTTTTTCCACTACTAACCTCTACTAAGCTGAACCAAACCTTTTCAGTCAATTCAATCGTTTGTAGTAATCGTATTCATCTTCAAACACATTTTATCCAAAATAATCGCTCCGAAATGAATTTGACTCAACTCAAGAGCTTCTAATCGACTTGTATCTTTACTACAATCAAAACTTTTTCAACTACTAACCTCTACTAAGCTGTACCAAACCTTTTCAGTCAATTCAATCGTTTGTAGTTATAGTATTCATCTTCAAACACATTTTATCCAAAATAATCGCTCCGAAATGAATTTGACTGAACTCAAGAGCTTCTAATCGACTTGTATCTTTACTACAATCGAAACTTTTTCCACTACTAACGTGTACTAACCTGTATCAACCCTTCTCAGTCAATTCAATCGTTTGTAGTAATCGCATTCATCTTCAAACACACTTTATCCAGAGTAATCGCTCTGAAATGAGTTTGACTCAACTCAAGAGCTTCTTATCGACTAGTATCTTTACTACAATCAAAACTTTTGCCACTACTAACGTGTACTAACCTGTACCAACCCTTCTCGGTCAATTCAATCGTTTGTAGTAATCGTATTCATCTTCAAACACACTTTGTGCATTAAAAATCGCTCCAAAATGAGTTTGACTCAACTCAAGAGCTTCTAATCGACTTGTTACTTTACTACAATCAAAACTTTTTCCACTAATAACCTCTACTAAGCTGTACCAAACCTTTTCAGTCAATTCAATCGTTTGTAGTTATCGTATTCATCTTCAAACACATTTCATCCAAAATAATCGCTCCGAAATGAATTTGACTGAACTCAAGAGCTTCTAATCGACTTGTATCTTTGCTACAATCAAAACTTTTTCCACTACTTACGTGTACTAACCTGTACCAACCCTTCTCAGTCAATTCAATCGTTTAGAGTTATTGTATTCATCTTCAAACACACTTTATCCAGAGTAATCGCTCCGAAATGAGTTTGACTTTACTCAAGAGCTTCTAATCGACTTGTATCTTTACTACAATCGAAACTTTTTCCACTACTAACGTGTACTAACCTGTATTAACCCTTCTCAGTCAATTCAATCGTTTGTAGTAATCGTATTCATCTTCAAACACATTTTATCCAAAATAATCGCTCCGAAATGAATTTGACTCAACTCAAGAGCTTCTAATCAACTTGTATCTTTACTACAATCACAACTTTTTCCACTACTAACCTCTACTAAGCTGTACCAAACCTTTTCAGTCAATTCAATCGTTTGTAGTAATCGTATTCATCTTCAAACACATTTTATCCAAAATAATCGCTCCGAAATGAATTTGACTCAACTCAAGAGCTTCTAATCGACTTGTTACTTTACTACAATCAAAACTTTTTCCACTACTAACCTCTACTAAGCTGTACCAAACCTTTTCAGTCAATTCAATCGTTTGTAGTTATAGTATTCATCTTCAAACACATTTTATCCAAAATAATCGCTCCGAAATGAATTTGACTGAACTCAAGAGCTTCTAATCGACTTGTATCTTTACTACAATCAAAACTTTTTCCACTACTTACGTGTACTAACCTGTACCAACCCTTCTCAGTCAATTCAATCGTTTAGAGTTATTGTATTCATCTTCAAACACACTTTATCCAGAGTAATCGCTCCGAAATGAGTTTGACTTTACTCAAGAGCTTCTAATCGACTTGTATCTTTACTACAATCGAAACTTTTTCCACTACTAACGTGTACTAACCTGTATTAACCCTTCTCAGTCAATTCAATAGTTTGTAGTAATCGCATGCATCTTCAAACTCACTTTATCCAGAGTAATCGCTCTGAAATGAGTTTGACTCAACTCAAGAGCTTCTAATCGACTTGTATCTTTACTACAATCAAAACTTTTGCCACTACTAACGTGTACTAACTTGTACCAACCCTTCTCGGTCAATTCAATCGTCTGTAGTAATCGTATTCATCTTCAAACACACTTTGTGCATTAAAAATCGCTCCAAAATGAGTTTGACTCAACTCAAGAGCTTCTAATCGACTTGTTACTTTACTACAATCAAAACTTTTTCCACTAATAACCTCTACTAAGCTGTACCAAACCTTTTCAGTCAATTCAATCGTTTAGAGTTATTGTATTCATCTTCAAACACACTTTATCCAGAGTAATCGCTCCGAAATGAGTTTGACTTTACTCAAGAGCTTCTAATCGACTTGTATCTTTACTACAATCGAAACTTTTTCCACTACTAACGTGTACTAACCTGTATTAACCCTTCTCAGTCAATTCAATCGTTTGTAGTAATCGCATTCATCTTCAAACACACTTTATCCAGAGTAATCGCTCTGAAATGAGTTTGACTCAACTCAAGAACTTCTAATCGACTTGTATCTTTACTACAATCAAAACTTTTGCCACTACTAACGTGTACTAACTTGTACCAACCCTTCTCGGTCAATTCAATCGTCTGTAGTAATCGTATTCATCTTCAAACACACTTTGTGCATTAAAAATCGCTCCAAAATGAGTTTGACTCAACTCAAGAGCTTCTAATCGACTTGTTACTTTACTACAATCAAAACTTTTTCCACTACTAACCTCTACTAAGCTGAACCAAACCTTTTCAGTCAATTCAATCGTTTGTAGTAATCGTATTCATCTTCAAACACATTTTATCCAAAATAATCGCTCCGAAATGAATTTGACTCAACTCAAGAGCTTCTAATCGACTTGTATCTTTACTACAATCAAAACTTTTTCCACTACTAACCTCTACTAAGCTGTACCAAACCTTTTCAGTCAATTCAATCGTTTGTAGTTATAGTATTCATCTTCAAACACATTTTATCCAAAATAATCGCTCCGAAATGAATTTGACTGAACTCAAGAGCTTCTAATCGACTTGTATCTTTACTACAATCGAAACTTTTTCCACTTCTAACGTGTACTAACCTGTATCAACCCTTCTCAGTCAATTCAATCGTTTGTAGTAATCGCATTCATCTTCAAACACACTTTATCCAGAGTAATCGCTCTGAAATGAGTTTGACTCAACTCAAGAGCTTCTAATCAACTTGTATCTTTACTACAATCACAACTTTTTCCACTACTAACCTCTACTAAGCTGTACCAAACCTTTTCAGTCAATTCAATCGTTTGTAGTTATCGTATTCATCTTCAAACACATTTCATCCAAAATAATCGCTCCGAAATGAATTTGACTGAACTCAAGAGCTTCTAATCGACTTGTATCTTTACTACAATCAAAACTTTTTCCACTACTTACGTGTACTAACCTGTACCAACCCTTCTCAGTCAATTCAATCGTTTAGAGTTATTGTATTCATCTTCAAACACACTTTATCCAGAGTAATCGCTCCGAAATGAGTTTGACTTTACTCAAGAGCTTCTAATCGACTTGTATCTTTACTACAATCGAAACTTTTTCCACTACTAACGTGTACTAACCTGTATTAACCCTTCTCAGTCAATTCAATAGTTTGTAGTAATCGCATGCATCTTCAAACTCACTTTATCCAGAGTAATCGCTCTGAAATGAGTTTGACTCAACTCAAGAGCTTCTAATCGACTTGTATCTTTACTACAATCAAAACTTTTGCCACTACTAACGTGTACTAACTTGTACCAACCCTTCTAAGTCAATTCAATCGTCTGTAGTAATCGTATTCATCTTCAAACACACTTTGTGCATTAAAAATCGCTCCAAAATGAGTTTGACTCAACTCAAGAGCTTCTAATCGACTTGTTACTTTACTACAATCAAAACTTTTTCCACTAATAACCTCTACTAAGCTGTACCAAACCTTTTCAGTCAATTCAATCGTTTAGAGTTATTGTATTCATCTTCAAACACACTTTATCCAGAGTAATCGCTCCGAAATGAGTTTGACTTTACTCAAGAGCTTCTAATCGACTTGTATCTTTACTACAATCGAAACTTTTTCCACTAATAACGTGTACTAACCTGTATTAACCCTTCTCAGTCAATTCAATCGTTTGTAGTAATCGCATTCATCTTCAAACACACTTCATCCAGAGTAATCGCTCTGAAATGAGTTTGACTCAACTCAAGAGCTTCTAATCGACTTGTATCTTTACTACAATCAAAACTTTTGCCACTACTAACGTGTACTAACTTGAACCAACCCTTCTCGGTCAATTCAATCGTCTGTTGTAATCGTATTCATCTTCAAACACACTTTGTGCATTAAAAATCGCTCCAAAATGAGTTTGACTCAACTCAAGAGCTTCTAATCGACTTGTTACTTTACTACAATCAAAACTTTTTCCACTACTAACCTCTACTAAGCTGAACCAAACCTTTTCAGTCAATTCAATCGTTTGTAGTAATCGTATTCATCTTCAAACACATTTTATCCAAAATAATCGCTCCGAAATGAATTTGACTCAACTCAAGAGCTTCTAATCGACTTGTATCTTTACTACAATCAAAACTTTTTCCACTACTAACCTCTACTAAGCTGTACCAAACCTTTTCAGTCAATTCAATCGTTTGTAGTTATAGTATTCATCTTCAAACACATTTTATCCAAAATAATCGCTCCGAAATGAATTTGACTGAACTCAAGAGCTTCTAATCGACTTGTATCTTTACTACAATCGAAACTTTTTCCACTACTAACGTGTACTAACCTGTATCAACCCTTCTCAGTCAATTCAATCGTTTGTAGTAATCGCATTCATCTTCAAACACACTTTATCCAGAGTAATCGCTCTGAAATGAGTTTGACTCAACTCAAGAGCTTCTTATCGACTAGTAAGTATCTTTACTACAATCAAAACTTTTGCCACTACTAACGTGTACTAACCTGTACCAACCCTTCTCGGTCAATTCAATCGTTTGTAGTAATCGTATTCATCTTCAAACACACTTTGTGCATTAAAAATCGCTCCAAAATGAGTTTGACTCAACTCAAGAGCTTCTAATCGACTTGTTACTTTACTACAATCAAAACTTTTTCCACTAATAACCTCTACTAAGCTGTACCAAACCTTTTCAGTCAATTCAATCGTTTAGAGTTATTGTATTCATCTTCAAACACACTTTATCCAGAGTAATCGCTCCGAAATGAGTTTGACTTTACTCAAGAGCTTCTAATCGACTTGTATCTTTACTACAATCGAAACTTTTTCCACTACTAACGTGTACTAACCTGTATTAACCCTTCTCAGTCAATTCAATCGTTTGTAGTTATCGCATTCATCTTCAAACACACTTTATCCAGAGTAATCGCTCTGAAATGAGTTTGACTCAACTCAAGAGCTTCTAATCGACTTGTATCTTTACTACAATCAAAACTTTTGCCACTACTAACGTGTACTAACTTGTACCAACCCTTCTCGGTCAATTCAATCGTCTGTAGTAATCGTATTCATCTTCAAACACACTTTGTGCATTAAAAATCGCTCCAAAATGAGTTTGACTCAACTCAAGAGCTTCTAATCGACTTGTTACTTTACTACAATCAAAACTTTTTCCACTACTAACCTCTACTAAGCTGAACCAAACCTTTTCAGTCAATTCAATCGTTTGTAGTAATCGTATTCATCTTCAAACACACTTTGTGCATTAAAAATCGCTCCAAAATGAGTTTGACTCAACTCAAGAGCTTCTAATCGACTTGTTACTTTACTACAATCAAAACTTTTTCCACTAATAACCTCTACTAAGCTGTACCAAACCTTTTCAGTCAATTCAATCGTTTGTAGTTATAGTATTCATCTTCAAACACATTTTATCCAAAATAATCGCTCCGAAATGAATTTGACTGAACTCAAGAGCTTCTAATCGACTTGTATCTTTACTACAATCGAAACTTTTTCCACTACTAACGTGTACTAACCTGTATCAACCCTTCTCAGTCAATTCAATCGTTTGTAGTAATCGCATTCATCTTCAAACACACTTTATCCAGAGTAATCGCTCTGAAATGAGTTTGACTCAACTCAAGAGCTTCTTATCGACTAGTAACTTTACTACAATCAAAACTTTTGCCACTACTAACGTGTACTAACCTGTACCAACCCTTCTCGGTCAATTCAATCGTTTGTAGTAATCGTATTCATCTTCAAACACACTTTGTGCATTAAAAATCGCTCCAAAATGAGTTTGACTCAACTCAAGAGCTTCTAATCGACTTGTTACTTTACTACAATCAAAACTTTTTCCACTAATAACCTCTACTAAGCTGTACCAAACCTTTTCAGTCAATTCAATCGTTTGTAGTTATCGTATTCATCTTCAAACACATTTCATCCAAAATAATCGCTCCGAAATGAATTTGACTGAACTCAAGAGCTTCTAATCGACTTGTATCTTTACTACAATCAAAACTTTTTCCACTACTTACGTGTACTAACCTGTACCAACCCTTCTCAGTCAATTCAATCGTTTGTAGTAATCGTATTCATCTTCAAACACATTTTATCCAAAATAATCGCTCCGAAATGAATTTGACTCAACTCAAGAGCTTCTAATCGACTTGTATCTTTACTACAATCAAAACTTTTTCCACTACTAACCTCTACTAAGCTGTACCAAACCTTTTCAGTCAATTCAATCGTTTGTAGTTATAGTATTCATCTTCAAACACATTTTATCCAAAATAATCGCTCCGAAATGAATTTGACTGAACTCAAGAGCTTCTAATCGACTTGTATCTTTACTACAATCGAAACTTTTTCCACTTCTAACGTGTACTAACCTGTATCAACCCTTCTCAGTCAATTCAATCGTTTGTAGTAATCGCATTCATCTTCAAACACACTTTATCCAGAGTAATCGCTCTGAAATGAGTTTGACTCAACTCAAGAGCTTCTAATCAACTTGTATCTTTACTACAATCACAACTTTTTCCACTACTAACCTCTACTAAGCTGTACCAAACCTTTTCAGTCAATTCAATCGTTTGTAGTTATCGTATTCATCTTCAAACACATTTCATCCAAAATAATCGCTCCGAAATGAATTTGACTGAACTCAAGAGCTTCTAATCGACTTGTATCTTTACTACAATCAAAACTTTTTCCACTACTTACGTGTACTAACCTGTACCAACCCTTCTCAGTCAATTCAATCGTTTAGAGTTATTGTATTCATCTTCAAACACACTTTATCCAGAGTAATCGCTCCGAAATGAGTTTGACTTTACTCAAGAGCTTCTAATCGACTTGTATCTTTACTACAATCGAAACTTTTTCCACTACTAACGTGTACTAACCTGTATTAACCCTTCTCAGTCAATTCAATCGTTTGTAGTAATCGCATGCATCTTCAAACTCACTTTATCCAGAGTAATCGCTCTGAAATGAGTTTGACTCAACTCAAGAGCTTCTAATCGACTTGTATCTTTACTACAATCAAAACTTTTGCCACTACTAACGTGTACTAACTTGTACCAACCCTTCTAAGTCAATTCAATCGTCTGTAGTAATCGTATTCATCTTCAAACACACTTTGTGCATTAAAAATCGCTCCAAAATGAGTTTGACTCAACTCAAGAGCTTCTAATCGACTTGTTACTTTACTACAATCAAAACTTTTTCCACTACTAACCTCTACTAAGCTGTACCAAACCTTTTCAGTCAATTCAATCGTTTAGAGTTATTGTATTCATCTTCAAACACACTTTATCCAGAGTAATCGCTCCGAAATGAGTTTGACTTTACTCAAGAGCTTCTAATCGACTTGTATCTTTACTACAATCGAAACTTTTTCCACTACTAACGTGTACTAACCTGTATTAACCCTTCTCAGTCAATTCAATCGTTTGTAGTAATCGCATTCATCTTCAAACACACTTTATCCAGAGTAATCGCTCTGAAATGAGTTTGACTCAACTCAAGAACTTCTAATCGACTTGTATCTTTACTACAATCAAAACTTTTGCCACTACTAACGTGTACTAACTTGTACCAACCCTTCTCGGTCAATTCAATCGTCTGTAGTAATCGTATTCATCTTCAAACACACTTTGTGCATTAAAAATCGCTCCAAAATGAGTTTGACTCAACTCAAGAGCTTCTAATCGACTTGTTACTTTACTACAATCAAAACTTTTTCCACTACTAACCTCTACTAAGCTGAACCAAACCTTTTCAGTCAATTCAATCGTTTGTAGTAATCGTATTCATCTTCAAACACATTTTATCCAAAATAATCGCTCCGAAATGAATTTGACTCAACTCAAGAGCTTCTAATCGACTTGTATCTTTACTACAATCAAAACTTTTTCCACTACTAACCTCTACTAAGCTGTACCAAACCTTTTCAGTCAATTCAATCGTTTGTAGTTATAGAATTCATCTTCAAACACATTTTATCCAAAATAATCGCTCCGAAATGAATTTGACTGAACTCAAGAGCTTCTAATCGACTTGTATCTTTACTACAATCGAAACTTTTTCCACTACTAACGTGTACTAACCTGTATCAACCCTTCTCAGTCAATTCAATCGTTTGTAGTAATCGCATTCATCTTCAAACACACTTTATCCAGAGTAATCGCTCTGAAATGAGTTTGACTCAACTCAAGAGCTTCTAATCAACTTGTATCTTCACTACAATCACAACTTTTTCCACTACTAACCTCTACTAAGCTGTACCAAACCTTTTCAGTCAATTCAATCGTTTGTAGTTATCGTATTCATCTTCAAACACATTTCATCCAAAATAATCGCTCCGAAATGAATTTGACTGAACTCAAGAGCTTCTAATCGACTTGTATCTTTACTACAATCAAAACTTTTTCCACTACTTACGTGTACTAACCTGTACCAACCCTTCTCAGTCAATTCAATCGTTTAGAGTTATTGTATTCATCTTCAAACACACTTTATCCAGAGTAATCGCTCCGAAATGAGTTTGACTTTACTCAAGAGCTTCTAATCGACTTGTATCTTTACTACAATCGAAACTTTTTCCACTACTAACGTGTACTAACCTGTATTAACCCTTCTCAGTCAATTCAATCGTTTGTAGTAATCGCATGCATCTTCAAACTCACTTTATCCAGAGTAATCGCTCTGAAATGAGTTTGCCTCAACTCAAGAGCTTCTAATCGACTTGTATCTTTACTACAATCAAAACTTTTGCCACTACTAACGTGTACTAACCTGTACCAACCCTTCTCGGTCAATTCATTCGTTTGTAGTTATCGTATTCATCTTCAAACACATTTCATCCAAAATAATCGCTCCGAAATGAATTTGACTGAACTCAAGAGCTTCTAATCGACTTGTATCTTTACTACAATCAAAACTTTTTCCACTACTTACGTGTACTAACCTGTACCAACCCTTCTCAGTCAATTCAATCGTTTAGAGTTATTGTATTCATCTTCAAACACACTTTATCCAGAGTAATCGCTCCGAAATGAGTTTGACTTTACTCAAGAGCTTCTAATCGACTTGTATCTTTACTACAATCGAAACTTTTTCCACTACTAACGTGTACTAACCTGTATTAACCCTTCTCAGTCAATTCAATCGTTTGTAGTAATCGCATTCATCTTCAAACTCACTTTACCCAGAGTAATCGCTCTGAAATGAGTTTGACTCAACTCAAGAGCTTCTAATCGACTTGTATCTTTACTACAATCAAAACTTTTGCCACTACTAACGTGTACTAACTTGTACCAACCCTTCTCGGTCAATTCAATCGTCTGTAGTAATCGTATTCATCTTCAAACACACTTTGTGCATTAAAAATCGCTCCAAAATGAGTTTGACTCAACTCAAGAGCTTCTAATCGACTTGTTACTTTACTACAATCAAAACTTTTTCCACTAATAACCTCTACTAAGCTGTACCAAACCTTTTCAGTCAATTCAATCGTTTAGAGTTATTGTATTCATCTTCAAACACACTTTATCCAGAGTAATCGCTCCGAAATGAGTTTGACTTTACTCAAGAGCTTCTAATCGACTTGTATCTTTACTACAATCGAAACTTTTTCCACTACTAACGTGTACTAACCTGTATTAACCCTTCTCAGTCAATTCAATCGTTTGTAGTAATCGCATTCATCTTCAAACACACTTTATCCAGAGTAATCGCTCTGAAATGAGTTTGACTCAACTCAAGAGCTTCTAATCAACTTGTATCTTTACTACAATCACAACTTTTTCCACTACTAACCTCTACTAAGCTGTACCAAACCTTTTCAGTCAATTCAATCGTTTGTAGTTATCGTATTCATCTTCAAACACATTTCATCCAAAATAATCGCTCCGAAATGAATTTGACTGAACTCAAGAGCTTCTAATCGACTTGTATCTTTACTACAATCAAAACTTTTTCCACTACTTACGTGTACTAACCTGTACCAACCCTTCTCAGTCAATTCAATCGTTTAGAGTTATTGTATTCATCTTCAAACACACTTTATCCAGAGTAATCGCTCCGAAATGAGTTTGACTTTACTCAAGAGCTTCTAATCGACTTGTATCTTTACTACAATCGAAACTTTTTCCACTACTAACGTGTACTAACCTGTATTAACCCTTCTCAGTCAATTCAATAGTTTGTAGTAATCGCATGCATCTTCAAACTCACTTTATCCAGAGTAATCGCTCTGAAATGAGTTTGACTCAACTCAAGAGCTTCTAATCGACTTGTATCTTTACTACAATCAAAACTTTTGCCACTACTAACGTGTACTAACTTGTACCAACCCTTCTAAGTCAATTCAATCGTCTGTAGTAATCGTATTCATCTTCAAACACACTTTGTGCATTAAAAATCGCTCCAAAATGAGTTTGACTCAACTCAAGAGCTTCTAATCGACTTGTTACTTTACTACAATCAAAACTTTTTCCACTACTAACCTCTACTAAGCTGTACCAAACCTTTTCAGTCAATTCAATCGTTTAGAGTTATTGTATTCATCTTCAAACACACTTTATCCAGAGTAATCGCTCCGAAATGAGTTTGACTTTACTCAAGAGCTTCTAATCGACTTGTATCTTTACTACAATCGAAACTTTTTCCACTAATAACGTGTACTTACCTGTATTAACCCTTCTCAGTCAATTCAATCGTTTGTAGTAATCGCATTCATCTTCAAACACACTTCATCCAGAGTAATCGCTCTGAAATGAGTTTGACTCAACTCAAGAGCTTCTAATCGACTTGTATCTTTACTACAATCAAAACTTTTGCCACTACTAACGTGTACTAACTTGAACCAACCCTTCTCGGTCAATTCAATCGTCTGTTGTAATCGTATTCATCTTCAAACACACTTTGTGCATTAAAAATCGCTCCAAAATGAGTTTGACTCAACTCAAGAGCTTCTAATCGACTTGTTACTTTACTACAATCAAAACTTTTTCCACTAATAACCTCTACTAAGCTGTACCAAACCTTTTCAGTCAATTCAATCGTTTAGAGTTATTGTATTCATCTTCAAACACACTTTATCCAGAGTAATCGCTCCGAAATGAGTTTGACTTTACTCAAGAGCTTCTAATCGACTTGTATCTTTACTACAATCGAAACTTTTTCCACTACTAACGTGTACTAACCTGTATTAACCCTTCTCAGTCAATTCAATCGTTTGTAGTAATCGCATTCATCTTCAAACACACTTTATCCAGAGTAATCGCTCTGAAATGAGTTTGACTCAACTCAAGAGCTTCTAATCGACTTGTATCTTTACTACAATCAAAACTTTTGCCACTACTAACGTGTACTAACTTGTACCAACCCTTCTCGGTCAATTCAATCGTCTGTAGTAATCGTATTCATCTTCAAACACACTTTGTGCATTAAAAATCGCTCCAAAATGAGTTTGACTCAACTCAAGAGCTTCTAATCGACTTGTTACTTTACTACAATCAAAACTTTTTCCACTACTAACCTCTACTAAGCTGAACCAAACCTTTTCAGTCAATTCAATCGTTTGTAGTAATCGTATTCATCTTCAAACACATTTTATCCAAAATAATCGCTCCGAAATGAATTTGACTCAACTCAAGAGCTTCTAATCGACTTGTATCTTTACTACAATCAAAACTTTTTCAACTACTAACCTCTACTAAGCTGTACCAAACCTTTTCAGTCAATTCAATCGTTTGTAGTTATAGTATTCATCTTCAAACACATTTTATCCAAAATAATCGCTCCGAAATGAATTTGACTGAACTCAAGAGCTTCTAATCGACTTGTATCTTTACTACAATCGAAACTTTTTCCACTACTAACGTGTACTAACCTGTATCAACCCTTCTCAGTCAATTCAATCGTTTGTAGTAATCGCATTCATCTTCAAACACACTTTATCCAGAGTAATCGCTCTGAAATGAGTTTGACTCAACTCAAGAGCTTCTTATCGACTAGTATCTTTACTACAATCAAAACTTTTGCCACTACTAACGTGTACTAACCTGTACCAACCCTTCTCGGTCAATTCAATCGTTTGTAGTAATCGTATTCATCTTCAAACACACTTTGTGCATTAAAAATCGCTCCAAAATGAGTTTGACTCAACTCAAGAGCTTCTAATCGACTTGTTACTTTACTACAATCAAAACTTTTTCCACTAATAACCTCTACTAAGCTGTACCAAACCTTTTCAGTCAATTCAATCGTTTGTAGTTATCGTATTCATCTTCAAACACATTTCATCCAAAATAATCGCTCCGAAATGAATTTGACTGAACTCAAGAGCTTCTAATCGACTTGTATCTTTACTACAATCAAAACTTTTTCCACTACTTACGTGTACTAACCTGTACCAACCCTTCTCAGTCAATTCAATCGTTTAGAGTTATTGTATTCATCTTCAAACACACTTTATCCAGAGTAATCGCTCCGAAATGAGTTTGACTTTACTCAAGAGCTTCTAATCGACTTGTATCTTTACTACAATCGAAACTTTTTCCACTACTAACGTGTACTAACCTGTATTAACCCTTCTCAGTCAATTCAATCGTTTGTAGTAATCGTATTCATCTTCAAACACATTTTATCCAAAATAATCGCTCCGAAATGAATTTGACTCAACTCAAGAGCTTCTAATCAACTTGTATCTTTACTACAATCACAACTTTTTCCACTACTAACCTCTACTAAGCTGTACCAAACCTTTTCAGTCAATTCAATCGTTTGTAGTAATCGTATTCATCTTCAAACACATTTTATCCAAAATAATCGCTCCGAAATGAATTTGACTCAACTCAAGAGCTTCTAATCGACTTGTATCTTTACTACAATCAAAACTTTTTCCACTACTAACCTCTACTAAGCTGTACCAAACCTTTTCAGTCAATTCAATCGTTTGTAGTTATAGTATTCATCTTCAAACACATTTTATCCAAAATAATCGCTCCGAAATGAATTTGACTGAACTCAAGAGCTTCTAATCGACTTGTATCTTTACTACAATCGAAACTTTTTCCACTACTAACGTGTACTAACCTGTATCAACCCTTCTCAGTCAATTCAATCGTTTGTAGTAATCGCATTCATCTTCAAACACACTTTATCCAGAGTAATCGCTCTGAAATGAGTTTGACTCAACTCAAGAGCTTCTTATCGACTAGTATCTTTACTACAATCAAAACTTTTGCCACTACTAACGTGTACTAACCTGTACCAACCCTTCTCGGTCAATTCAATCGTTTGTAGTTATCGTATTCATCTTCAAACACACTTTGTGCATTAAAAATCGCTCCAAAATGAGTTTGACTCAACTCAAGAGCTTCTAATCGACTTGTTACTTTACTACAATCAAAACTTTTTCCACTAATAACCTCTACTAAGCTGTACCAAACCTTTTCAGTCAATTCAATCGTTTAGAGTTATTGTATTCATCTTCAAACACACTTTATCCAGAGTAATCGCTCCGAAATGAGTTTGACTTTACTCAAGAGCTTCTAATCGACTTGTATCTTTACTACAATCGAAACTTTTTCCACTACTAACGTGTACTAACCTGTATTAACCCTTCTCAGTCAATTCAATCGTTTGTAGTAATCGCATTCATCTTCAAACACACTTTATCCAGAGTAATCGCTCTGAAATGAGTTTGACTCAACTCAAGAGCTTCTAATCGACTTGTATCTTTACTACAATCAAAACTTTTGCCACTACTAACGTGTACTAACTTGTACCAACCCTTCTCGGTCAATTCAATCGTCTGTAGTAATCGTATTCATCTTCAAACACACTTTGTGCATTAAAAATCGCTCCAAAATGAGTTTGACTCAACTCAAGAGCTTCTAATCGACTTGTTACTTTACTACAATCAAAACTTTTTCCACTACTAACCTCTACTAAGCTGAACCAAACCTTTTCAGTCAATTCAATCGTTTGTAGTAATCGTATTCATCTTCAAACACATTTTATCCAAAATAATCGCTCCGAAATGAATTTGACTCAACTCAAGAGCTTCTAATCGACTTGTATCTTTACTACAATCAAAACTTTTTCAACTACTAACCTCTACTAAGCTGTACCAAACCTTTTCAGTCAATTCAATCGTTTGTAGTTATAGTATTCATCTTCAAACACATTTTATCCAAAATAATCGCTCCGAAATGAATTTGACTGAACTCAAGAGCTTCTAATCGACTTGTATCTTTACTACAATCGAAACTTTTTCCACTACTAACGTGTACTAACCTGTATCAACCCTTCTCAGTCAATTCAATCGTTTGTAGTAATCGCATTCATCTTCAAACACACTTTATCCAGAGTAATCGCTCTGAAATGAGTTTGACTCAACTCAAGAGCTTCTTATCGACTAGTATCTTTACTACAATCAAAACTTTTGCCACTACTAACGTGTACTAACTTGTACCAACCCTTCTCGGTCAATTCAATCGTCTGTAGTAATCGTATTCATCTTCAAACACACTTTGTGCATTAAAAATCGCTCCAAAATGAATTTGACTCAACTCAAGAGCTTCTAATCGACTTGTATCTTTACTACAATCAAAACTTTTGCCACTACTAACGTGTACTAACCTGTACCAACCCTTCTCGGTCAATTCAATCGTTTGTAGTAATCGTATTCATCTTCAAACACACTTTGTGCATTAAAAATCGCTCCAAAATGAGTTTGACTCAACTAAAGAGCTTCTAATCGACTTGTTACTTTACTACAATCAAAACTTTTTCCACTAATAACCTCTACTAAGCTGTACCAAACCTTTTCAGTCAATTCAATCGTTTGTAGTTATAGTATTCATCTTCAAACACATTTTATCCAAAATAATCGCTCCGAAATGAATTTGACTGAACTCAAGAGCTTCTAATCGACTTGTATCTTTACTACAATCGAAACTTTTTCCACTACTAACGTGTACTAACCTGTATCAACCCTTCTCAGTCAATTCAATCGTTTGTAGTAATCGCATTCATCTTCAAACACACTTTATCCAGAGTAATCGCTCTGAAATGAGTTTGACTCAACTCAAGAGCTTCTTATCGACTAGTAACTTTACTACAATCAAAACTTTTGCCACTACTAACGTGTACTAACCTGTACCAACCCTTCTCGGTCAATTCAATCGTTTGTAGTAATCGTATTCATCTTCAAACACACTTTGTGCATTAAAAATCGCTCCAAAATGAGTTTGACTCAACTCAAGAGCTTCTAATCGACTTGTTACTTTACTACAATCAAAACTTTTTCCACTAATAACCTCTACTAAGCTGTACCAAACCTTTTCAGTCAATTCAATCGTTTGTAGTTATCGTATTCATCTTCAAACACATTTCATCCAAAATAATCGCTCCGAAATGAATTTGACTGAACTCAAGAGCTTCTAATCGACTTGTATCTTTACTACAATCAAAACTTTTTCCACTACTTACGTGTACTAACCTGTACCAACCCTTCTCAGTCAATTCAATCGTTTAGAGTTATTGTATTCATCTTCAAACACACTTTATCCAGAGTAATCGCTCCGAAATGAGTTTGACTTTACTCAAGAGCTTCTAATCGACTTGTATCTTTACTACAATCGAAACTTTTTCCACTACTAACGTGTACTAACCTGTATTAACCCTTCTCAGTCAATTCAATAGTTTGTAGTAATCGCATGCATCTTCAAACTCACTTTATCCAGAGTAATCGCTCTGAAATGAGTTTGACTCAACTCAAGAGCTTCTAATCGACTTGTATCTTTACTACAATCAAAACTTTTGCCACTACTAACGTGTACTAACTTGTACCAACCCTTCTCGGTCAATTCAATCGTCTGTAGTAATCGTATTCATCTTCAAACACACTTTGTGCATTAAAAATCGCTCCAAAATGAGTTTGACTCAACTCAAGAGCTTCTAATCGACTTGTTACTTTACTACAATCAAAACTTTTTCCACTAATAACCTCTACTAAGCTGTACCAAACCTTTTCAGTCAATTCAATCGTTTAGAGTTATTGTATTCATCTTCAAACACACTTTATCCAGAGTAATCGCTCCGAAATGAGTTTGACTTTACTCAAGAGCTTCTAATCGACTTGTATCTTTACTACAATCGAAACTTTTTCCACTACTAACGTGTACTAACCTGTATTAACCCTTCTCAGTCAATTCAATCGTTTGTAGTAATCGCATTCATCTTCAAACACACTTTATCCAGAGTAATCGCTCTGAAATGAGTTTGACTCAACTCAAGAACTTCTAATCGACTTGTATCTTTACTACAATCAAAACTTTTGCCACTACTAACGTGTACTAACTTGTACCAACCCTTCTCGGTCAATTCAATCGTCTGTAGTAATCGTATTCATCTTCAAACACACTTTGTGCATTAAAAATCGCTCCAAAATGAGTTTGACTCAACTCAAGAGCTTCTAATCGACTTGTTACTTTACTACAATCAAAACTTTTTCCACTACTAACCTCTACTAAGCTGAACCAAACCTTTTCAGTCAATTCAATCGTTTGTAGTAATCGTATTCATCTTCAAACACATTTTATCCAAAATAATCGCTCCGAAATGAATTTGACTCAACTCAAGAGCTTCTAATCGACTTGTATCTTTACTACAATCAAAACTTTTTCCACTACTAACCTCTACTAAGCTGTACCAAACCTTTTCAGTCAATTCAATCGTTTGTAGTTATAGTATTCATCTTCAAACACATTTTATCCAAAATAATCGCTCCGAAATGAATTTGACTGAACTCAAGAGCTTCTAATCGACTTGTATCTTTACTACAATCGAAACTTTTTCCACTTCTAACGTGTACTAACCTGTATCAACCCTTCTCAGTCAATTCAATCGTTTGTAGTAATCGCATTCATCTTCAAACACACTTTATCCAGAGTAATCGCTCTGAAATGAGTTTGACTCAACTCAAGAGCTTCTAATCAACTTGTATCTTTACTACAATCACAACTTTTTCCACTACTAACCTCTACTAAGCTGTACCAAACCTTTTCAGTCAATTCAATCGTTTGTAGTTATCGTATTCATCTTCAAACACATTTCATCCAAAATAATCGCTCCGAAATGAATTTGACTGAACTCAAGAGCTTCTAATCGACTTGTATCTTTACTACAATCAAAACTTTTTCCACTACTTACGTGTACTAACCTGTACCAACCCTTCTCAGTCAATTCAATCGTTTAGAGTTATTGTATTCATCTTCAAACACACTTTATCCAGAGTAATCGCTCCGAAATGAGTTTGACTTTACTCAAGAGCTTCTAATCGACTTGTATCTTTACTACAATCGAAACTTTTTCCACTACTAACGTGTACTAACCTGTATTAACCCTTCTCAGTCAATTCAATAGTTTGTAGTAATCGCATGCATCTTCAAACTCACTTTATCCAGAGTAATCGCTCTGAAATGAGTTTGACTCAACTCAAGAGCTTCTAATCGACTTGTATCTTTACTACAATCAAAACTTTTGCCACTACTAACGTGTACTAACTTGTACCAACCCTTCTAAGTCAATTCAATCGTCTGTAGTAATCGTATTCATCTTCAAACACACTTTGTGCATTAAAAATCGCTCCAAAATGAGTTTGACTCAACTCAAGAGCTTCTAATCGACTTGTTACTTTACTACAATCAAAACTTTTTCCACTAATAACCTCTACTAAGCTGTACCAAACCTTTTCAGTCAATTCAATCGTTTAGAGTTATTGTATTCATCTTCAAACACACTTTATCCAGAGTAATCGCTCCGAAATGAGTTTGACTTTACTCAAGAGCTTCTAATCGACTTGTATCTTTACTACAATCGAAACTTTTTCCACTAATAACGTGTACTAACCTGTATTAACCCTTCTCAGTCAATTCAATCGTTTGTAGTAATCGCATTCATCTTCAAACACACTTCATCCAGAGTAATCGCTCTGAAATGAGTTTGACTCAACTCAAGAGCTTCTAATCGACTTGTATCTTTACTACAATCAAAACTTTTGCCACTACTAACGTGTACTAACTTGAACCAACCCTTCTCGGTCAATTCAATCGTCTGTTGTAATCGTATTCATCTTCAAACACACTTTGTGCATTAAAAATCGCTCCAAAATGAGTTTGACTCAACTCAAGAGCTTCTAATCGACTTGTTACTTTACTACAATCAAAACTTTTTCCACTACTAACCTCTACTAAGCTGAACCAAACCTTTTCAGTCAATTCAATCGTTTGTAGTAATCGTATTCATCTTCAAACACATTTTATCCAAAATAATCGCTCCGAAATGAATTTGACTCAACTCAAGAGCTTCTAATCGACTTGTATCTTTACTACAATCAAAACTTTTTCCACTACTAACCTCTACTAAGCTGTACCAAACCTTTTCAGTCAATTCAATCGTTTGTAGTTATAGTATTCATCTTCAAACACATTTTATCCAAAATAATCGCTCCGAAATGAATTTGACTGAACTCAAGAGCTTCTAATCGACTTGTATCTTTACTACAATCGAAACTTTTTCCACTACTAACGTGTACTAACCTGTATCAACCCTTCTCAGTCAATTCAATCGTTTGTAGTAATCGCATTCATCTTCAAACACACTTTATCCAGAGTAATCGCTCTGAAATGAGTTTGACTCAACTCAAGAGCTTCTTATCGACTAGTAAGTATCTTTACTACAATCAAAACTTTTGCCACTACTAACGTGTACTAACCTGTACCAACCCTTCTCGGTCAATTCAATCGTTTGTAGTAATCGTATTCATCTTCAAACACACTTTGTGCATTAAAAATCGCTCCAAAATGAGTTTGACTCAACTCAAGAGCTTCTAATCGACTTGTTACTTTACTACAATCAAAACTTTTTCCACTAATAACCTCTACTAAGCTGTACCAAACCTTTTCAGTCAATTCAATCGTTTAGAGTTATTGTATTCATCTTCAAACACACTTTATCCAGAGTAATCGCTCCGAAATGAGTTTGACTTTACTCAAGAGCTTCTAATCGACTTGTATCTTTACTACAATCGAAACTTTTTCCACTACTAACGTGTACTAACCTGTATTAACCCTTCTCAGTCAATTCAATCGTTTGTAGTTATCGCATTCATCTTCAAACACACTTTATCCAGAGTAATCGCTCTGAAATGAGTTTGACTCAACTCAAGAGCTTCTAATCGACTTGTATCTTTACTACAATCAAAACTTTTGCCACTACTAACGTGTACTAACTTGTACCAACCCTTCTCGGTCAATTCAATCGTCTGTAGTAATCGTATTCATCTTCAAACACACTTTGTGCATTAAAAATCGCTCCAAAATGAGTTTGACTCAACTCAAGAGCTTCTAATCGACTTGTTACTTTACTACAATCAAAACTTTTTCCACTACTAACCTCTACTAAGCTGAACCAAACCTTTTCAGTCAATTCAATCGTTTGTAGTAATCGTATTCATCTTCAAACACACTTTGTGCATTAAAAATCGCTCCAAAATGAGTTTGACTCAACTCAAGAGCTTCTAATCGACTTGTTACTTTACTACAATCAAAACTTTTTCCACTAATAACCTCTACTAAGCTGTACCAAACCTTTTCAGTCAATTCAATCGTTTGTAGTTATAGTATTCATCTTCAAACACATTTTATCCAAAATAATCGCTCCGAAATGAATTTGACTGAACTCAAGAGCTTCTAATCGACTTGTATCTTTACTACAATCGAAACTTTTTCCACTACTAACGTGTACTAACCTGTATCAACCCTTCTCAGTCAATTCAATCGTTTGTAGTAATCGCATTCATCTTCAAACACACTTTATCCAGAGTAATCGCTCTGAAATGAGTTTGACTCAACTCAAGAGCTTCTTATCGACTAGTAACTTTACTACAATCAAAACTTTTGCCACTACTAACGTGTACTAACCTGTACCAACCCTTCTCGGTCAATTCAATCGTTTGTAGTAATCGTATTCATCTTCAAACACACTTTGTGCATTAAAAATCGCTCCAAAATGAGTTTGACTCAACTCAAGAGCTTCTAATCGACTTGTTACTTTACTACAATCAAAACTTTTTCCACTAATAACCTCTACTAAGCTGTACCAAACCTTTTCAGTCAATTCAATCGTTTGTAGTTATCGTATTCATCTTCAAACACATTTCATCCAAAATAATCGCTCCGAAATGAATTTGACTGAACTCAAGAGCTTCTAATCGACTTGTATCTTTACTACAATCAAAACTTTTTCCACTACTTACGTGTACTAACCTGTACCAACCCTTCTCAGTCAATTCAATCGTTTGTAGTAATCGTATTCATCTTCAAACACATTTTATCCAAAATAATCGCTCCGAAATGAATTTGACTCAACTCAAGAGCTTCTAATCGACTTGTATCTTTACTACAATCAAAACTTTTTCCACTACTAACCTCTACTAAGCTGTACCAAACCTTTTCAGTCAATTCAATCGTTTGTAGTTATAGTATTCATCTTCAAACACATTTTATCCAAAATAATCGCTCCGAAATGAATTTGACTGAACTCAAGAGCTTCTAATCGACTTGTATCTTTACTACAATCGAAACTTTTTCCACTTCTAACGTGTACTAACCTGTATCAACCCTTCTCAGTCAATTCAATCGTTTGTAGTAATCGCATTCATCTTCAAACACACTTTATCCAGAGTAATCGCTCTGAAATGAGTTTGACTCAACTCAAGAGCTTCTAATCAACTTGTATCTTTACTACAATCACAACTTTTTCCACTACTAACCTCTACTAAGCTGTACCAAACCTTTTCAGTCAATTCAATCGTTTGTAGTTATCGTATTCATCTTCAAACACATTTCATCCAAAATAATCGCTCCGAAATGAATTTGACTGAACTCAAGAGCTTCTAATCGACTTGTATCTTTACTACAATCGAAACTTTTTCCACTACTTACGTGTACTAACCTGTACCAACCCTTCTCAGTCAATTCAATCGTTTAGAGTTATTGTATTCATCTTCAAACACACTTTATCCAGAGTAATCGCTCCGAAATGAGTTTGACTTTACTCAAGAGCTTCTAATCGACTTGTATCTTTACTACAATCGAAACTTTTTCCACTACTAACGTGTACTAACCTGTATTAACCCTTCTCAGTCAATTCAATCGTTTGTAGTAATCGCATGCATCTTCAAACTCACTTTATCCAGAGTAATCGCTCTGAAATGAGTTTGACTCAACTCAAGAGCTTCTAATCGACTTGTATCTTTACTACAATCAAAACTTTTGCCACTACTAACGTGTACTAACTTGTACCAACCCTTCTAAGTCAATTCAATCGTCTGTAGTAATCGTATTCATCTTCAAACACACTTTGTGCATTAAAAATCGCTCCAAAATGAGTTTGACTCAACTCAAGAGCTTCTAATCGACTTGTTACTTTACTACAATCAAAACTTTTTCCACTACTAACCTCTACTAAGCTGTACCAAACCTTTTCAGTCAATTCAATCGTTTAGAGTTATTGTATTCATCTTCAAACACACTTTATCCAGAGTAATCGCTCCGAAATGAGTTTGACTTTACTCAAGAGCTTCTAATCGACTTGTATCTTTACTACAATCGAAACTTTTTCCACTACTAACGTGTACTAACCTGTATTAACCCTTCTCAGTCAATTCAATCGTTTGTAGTAATCGCATTCATCTTCAAACACACTTTATCCAGAGTAATCGCTCTGAAATGAGTTTGACTCAACTCAAGAACTTCTAATCGACTTGTATCTTTACTACAATCAAAACTTTTGCCACTACTAACGTGTACTAACTTGTACCAACCCTTCTCGGTCAATTCAATCGTCTGTAGTAATCGTATTCATCTTCAAACACACTTTGTGCATTAAAAATCGCTCCAAAATGAGTTTGACTCAACTCAAGAGCTTCTAATCGACTTGTTACTTTACTACAATCAAAACTTTTTCCACTACTAACCTCTACTAAGCTGAACCAAACCTTTTCAGTCAATTCAATCGTTTGTAGTAATCGTATTCATCTTCAAACACATTTTATCCAAAATAATCGCTCCGAAATGAATTTGACTCAACTCAAGAGCTTCTAATCGACTTGTATCTTTACTACAATCAAAACTTTTTCCACTACTAACCTCTACTAAGCTGTACCAAACCTTTTCAGTCAATTCAATCGTTTGTAGTTATAGAATTCATCTTCAAACACATTTTATCCAAAATAATCGCTCCGAAATGAATTTGACTGAACTCAAGAGCTTCTAATCGACTTGTATCTTTACTACAATCGAAACTTTTTCCACTACTAACGTGTACTAACCTGTATCAACCCTTCTCAGTCAATTCAATCGTTTGTAGTAATCGCATTCATCTTCAAACACACTTTATCCAGAGTAATCGCTCTGAAATGAGTTTGACTCAACTCAAGAGCTTCTAATCAACTTGTATCTTCACTACAATCACAACTTTTTCCACTACTAACCTCTACTAAGCTGTACCAAACCTTTTCAGTCAATTCAATCGTTTGTAGTTATCGTATTCATCTTCAAACACATTTCATCCAAAATAATCGCTCCGAAATGAATTTGACTGAACTCAAGAGCTTCTAATCGACTTGTATCTTTACTACAATCAAAACTTTTTCCACTACTTACGTGTACTAACCTGTACCAACCCTTCTCAGTCAATTCAATCGTTTAGAGTTATTGTATTCATCTTCAAACACACTTTATCCAGAGTAATCGCTCCGAAATGAGTTTGACTTTACTCAAGAGCTTCTAATCGACTTGTATCTTTACTACAATCGAAACTTTTTCCACTACTAACGTGTACTAACCTGTATTAACCCTTCTCAGTCAATTCAATCGTTTGTAGTAATCGCATGCATCTTCAAACTCACTTTATCCAGAGTAATCGCTCTGAAATGAGTTTGCCTCAACTCAAGAGCTTCTAATCGACTTGTATCTTTACTACAATCAAAACTTTTGCCACTACTAACGTGTACTAACCTGTACCAACCCTTCTCGGTCAATTCATTCGTTTGTAGTTATCGTATTCATCTTCAAACACATTTCATCCAAAATAATCGCTCCGAAATGAATTTGACTGAACTCAAGAGCTTCTAATCGACTTGTATCTTTACTACAATCAAAACTTTTTCCACTACTTACGTGTACTAACCTGTACCAACCCTTCTCAGTCAATTCAATCGTTTAGAGTTATTGTATTCATCTTCAAACACACTTTATCCAGAGTAATCGCTCCGAAATGAGTTTGACTTTACTCAAGAGCTTCTAATCGACTTGTATCTTTACTACAATCGAAACTTTTTCCACTACTAACGTGTACTAACCTGTATTAACCCTTCTCAGTCAATTCAATCGTTTGTAGTAATCGCATTCATCTTCAAACTCACTTTACCCAGAGTAATCGCTCTGAAATGAGTTTGACTCAACTCAAGAGCTTCTAATCGACTTGTATCTTTACTACAATCAAAACTTTTGCCACTACTAACGTGTACTAACTTGTACCAACCCTTCTCGGTCAATTCAATCGTCTGTAGTAATCGTATTCATCTTCAAACACACTTTGTGCATTAAAAATCGCTCCAAAATGAGTTTGACTCAACTCAAGAGCTTCTAATCGACTTGTTACTTTACTACAATCAAAACTTTTTCCACTAATAACCTCTACTAAGCTGTACCAAACCTTTTCAGTCAATTCAATCGTTTAGAGTTATTGTATTCATCTTCAAACACACTTTATCCAGAGTAATCGCTCCGAAATGAGTTTGACTTTACTCAAGAGCTTCTAATCGACTTGTATCTTTACTACAATCGAAACTTTTTCCACTACTAACGTGTACTAACCTGTATTAACCCTTCTCAGTCAATTCAATCGTTTGTAGTAATCGCATTCATCTTCAAACACACTTTATCCAGAGTAATCGCTCTGAAATGAGTTTGACTCAACTCAAGAACTTCTAATCGACTTGTATCTTTACTACAATCAAAACTTTTGCCACTACTAACGTGTACTAACTTGTACCAACCCTTCTCGGTCAATTCAATCGTCTGTAGTAATCGTATTCATCTTCAAACACACTTTGTGCATTAAAAATCGCTCCAAAATGAGTTTGACTCAACTCAAGAGCTTCTAATCGACTTGTTACTTTACTACAATCAAAACTTTTTCCACTACTAACCTCTACTAAGCTGAACCAAACCTTTTCAGTCAATTCAATCGTTTGTAGTAATCGTATTCATCTTCAAACACATTTTATCCAAAATAATCGCTCCGAAATGAATTTGACTCAACTCAAGAGCTTCTAATCGACTTGTATCTTTACTACAATCAAAACTTTTTCCACTACTAACCTCTACTAAGCTGTACCAAACCTTTTCAGTCAATTCAATCGTTTGTAGTTATAGTATTCATCTTCAAACACATTTTATCCAAAATAATCGCTCCGAAATGAATTTGACTGAACTCAAGAGCTTCTAATCGACTTGTATCTTTACTACAATCGAAACTTTTTCCACTTCTAACGTGTACTAACCTGTATCAACCCTTCTCAGTCAATTCAATCGTTTGTAGTAATCGCATTCATCTTCAAACACACTTTATCCAGAGTAATCGCTCTGAAATGAGTTTGACTCAACTCAAGAGCTTCTAATCAACTTGTATCTTTACTACAATCACAACTTTTTCCACTACTAACCTCTACTAAGCTGTACCAAACCTTTTCAGTCAATTCAATCGTTTGTAGTTATCGTATTCATCTTCAAACACATTTCATCCAAAATAATCGCTCCGAAATGAATTTGACTGAACTCAAGAGCTTCTAATCGACTTGTATCTTTACTACAATCAAAACTTTTTCCACTACTTACGTGTACTAACCTGTACCAACCCTTCTCAGTCAATTCAATCGTTTAGAGTTATTGTATTCATCTTCAAACACACTTTATCCAGAGTAATCGCTCCGAAATGAGTTTGACTTTACTCAAGAGCTTCTAATCGACTTGTATCTTTACTACAATCGAAACTTTTTCCACTACTAACGTGTACTAACCTGTATTAACCCTTCTCAGTCAATTCAATAGTTTGTAGTAATCGCATGCATCTTCAAACTCACTTTATCCAGAGTAATCGCTCTGAAATGAGTTTGACTCAACTCAAGAGCTTCTAATCGACTTGTATCTTTACTACAATCAAAACTTTTGCCACTACTAACGTGTACTAACTTGTACCAACCCTTCTAAGTCAATTCAATCGTCTGTAGTAATCGTATTCATCTTCAAACACACTTTGTGCATTAAAAATCGCTCCAAAATGAGTTTGACTCAACTCAAGAGCTTCTAATCGACTTGTTACTTTACTACAATCAAAACTTTTTCCACTACTAACCTCTACTAAGCTGTACCAAACCTTTTCAGTCAATTCAATCGTTTAGAGTTATTGTATTCATCTTCAAACACACTTTATCCAGAGTAATCGCTCCGAAATGAGTTTGACTTTACTCAAGAGCTTCTAATCGACTTGTATCTTTACTACAATCGAAACTTTTTCCACTAATAACGTGTACTTACCTGTATTAACCCTTCTCAGTCAATTCAATCGTTTGTAGTAATCGCATTCATCTTCAAACACACTTCATCCAGAGTAATCGCTCTGAAATGAGTTTGACTCAACTCAAGAGCTTCTAATCGACTTGTATCTTTACTACAATCAAAACTTTTGCCACTACTAACGTGTACTAACTTGAACCAACCCTTCTCGGTCAATTCAATCGTCTGTTGTAATCGTATTCATCTTCAAACACACTTTGTGCATTAAAAATCGCTCCAAAATGAGTTTGACTCAACTCAAGAGCTTCTAATCGACTTGTTACTTTACTACAATCAAAACTTTTTCCACTAATAACCTCTACTAAGCTGAACCAAACCTTTTCAGTCAATTCAATCGTTTGTAGTAATCGTATTCATCTTCAAACACATTTTATCCAAAATAATCGCTCCGAAATGAATTTGACTCAACTCAAGAGCTTCTAATCGACTTGTATCTTTACTACAATCAAAACTTTTTCCACTACTAACCTCTACTAAGCTGTACCAAACCTTTTCAGTCAATTCAATCGTTTGTAGTTATAGTATTCATCTTCAAACACATTTTATCCAAAATAATCGCTCCGAAATGAATTTGACTGAACTCAAGAGCTTCTAATCGACTTGTATCTTTACTACAATCGAAACTTTTTCCACTACTAACGTGTACTAACCTGTATCAACCCTTCTCAGTCAATTCAATCGTTTGTAGTAATCGCATTCATCTTCAAACACACTTTATCCAGAGTAATCGCTCTGAAATGAGTTTGACTCAACTCAAGAGCTTCTTATCGACTAGTAAGTATCTTTACTACAATCAAAACTTTTGCCACTACTAACGTGTACTAACCTGTACCAACCCTTCTCGGTCAATTCAATCGTTTGTAGTAATCGTATTCATCTTCAAACACACTTTGTGCATTAAAAATCGCTCCAAAATGAGTTTGACTCAACTCAAGAGCTTCTAATCGACTTGTTACTTTACTACAATCAAAACTTTTTCCACTAATAACCTCTACTAAGCTGTACCAAACCTTTTCAGTCAATTCAATCGTTTAGAGTTATTGTATTCATCTTCAAACACACTTTATCCAGAGTAATCGCTCCGAAATGAGTTTGACTTTACTCAAGAGCTTCTAATCGACTTGTATCTTTACTACAATCGAAACTTTTTCCACTACTAACGTGTACTAACCTGTATTAACCCTTCTCAGTCAATTCAATCGTTTGTAGTAATCGCATTCATCTTCAAACACACTTTATCCAGAGTAATCGCTCTGAAATGAGTTTGACTCAACTCAAGAGCTTCTAATCGACTTGTATCTTTACTACAATCAAAACTTTTGCCACTACTAACGTGTACTAACTTGTACCAACCCTTCTCGGTCAATTCAATCGTCTGTAGTAATCGTATTCATCTTCAAACACACTTTGTGCATTAAAAATCGCTCCAAAATGAGTTTGACTCAACTCAAGAGCTTCTAATCGACTTGTTACTTTACTACAATCAAAACTTTTTCCACTACTAACCTCTACTAAGCTGAACCAAACCTTTTCAGTCAATTCAATCGTTTGTAGTAATCGTATTCATCTTCAAACACACTTTGTGCATTAAAAATCGCTCCAAAATGAGTTTGACTCAACTCAAGAGCTTCTAATCGACTTGTTACTTTACTACAATCAAAACTTTTTCCACTAATAACCTCTACTAAGCTGTACCAAACCTTTTCAGTCAATTCAATCGTTTGTAGTTATAGTATTCATCTTCAAACACATTTTATCCAAAATAATCGCTCCGAAATGAATTTGACTGAACTCAAGAGCTTCTAATCGACTTGTATCTTTACTACAATCGAAACTTTTTCCACTACTAACGTGTACTAACCTGTATCAACCCTTCTCAGTCAATTCAATCGTTTGTAGTAATCGCATTCATCTTCAAACACACTTTATCCAGAGTAATCGCTCTGAAATGAGTTTGACTCAACTCAAGAGCTTCTTATCGACTAGTAACTTTACTACAATCAAAACTTTTGCCACTACTAACGTGTACTAACCTGTACCAACCCTTCTCGGTCAATTCAATCGTTTGTAGTAATCGTATTCATCTTCAAACACACTTTGTGCATTAAAAATCGCTCCAAAATGAGTTTGACTCAACTCAAGAGCTTCTAATCGACTTGTTACTTTACTACAATCAAAACTTTTTCCACTAATAACCTCTACTAAGCTGTACCAAACCTTTTCAGTCAATTCAATCGTTTGTAGTTATCGTATTCATCTTCAAACACATTTCATCCAAAATAATCGCTCCGAAATGAATTTGACTGAACTCAAGAGCTTCTAATCGACTTGTATCTTTACTACAATCAAAACTTTTTCCACTACTTACGTGTACTAACCTGTACCAACCCTTCTCAGTCAATTCAATCGTTTGTAGTAATCGTATTCATCTTCAAACACATTTTATCCAAAATAATCGCTCCGAAATGAATTTGACTCAACTCAAGAGCTTCTAATCGACTTGTATCTTTACTACAATCAAAACTTTTTCCACTACTAACCTCTACTAAGCTGTACCAAACCTTTTCAGTCAATTCAATCGTTTGTAGTTATAGTATTCATCTTCAAACACATTTTATCCAAAATAATCGCTCCGAAATGAATTTGACTGAACTCAAGAGCTTCTAATCGACTTGTATCTTTACTACAATCGAAACTTTTTCCACTTCTAACGTGTACTAACTTGTATCAACCCTTCTCAGTCAATTCAATCGTTTGTAGTAATCGCATTCATCTTCAAACACACTTTATCCAGAGTAATCGCTCTGAAATGAGTTTGACTCAACTCAAGAGCTTCTAATCAACTTGTATCTTTACTACAATCACAACTTTTTCCACTACTAACCTCTACTAAGCTGTACCAAACCTTTTCAGTAAATTCAATCGTTTGTAGTTATCGTATTCATCTTCAAACACATTTCATCCAAAATAATCGCTCCGAAATGAATTTGACTGAACTCAAGAGCTTCTAATCGACTTGTATCTTTACTACAATCAAAACTTTTTCCACTACTTACGTGTACTAACCTGTACCAACCCTTCTCAGTCAATTCAATCGTTTAGAGTTATTGTATTCATCTTCAAACACACTTTATCCAGAGTAATCGCTCCGAAATGAGTTTGACTTTACTCAAGAGCTTCTAATCGACTTGTATCTTTACTACAATCGAAACTTTTTCCACTACTAACGTGTACTAACCTGTATTAACCCTTCTCAGTCAATTCAATCGTTTGTAGTAATCGCATGCATCTTCAAACTCACTTTATCCAGAGTAATCGCTCTGAAATGAGTTTGACTCAACTCAAGAGCTTCTAATCGACTTGTATCTTTACTACAATCAAAACTTTTGCCACTACTAACGTGTACTAACTTGTACCAACCCTTCTAAGTCAATTCAATCGTCTGTAGTAATCGTATTCATCTTCAAACACACTTTGTGCATTAAAAATCGCTCCAAAATGAGTTTGACTCAACTCAAGAGCTTCTAATCGACTTGTTACTTTACTACAATCAAAACTTTTTCCACTACTAACCTCTACTAAGCTGTACCAAACCTTTTCAGTCAATTCAATCGTTTAGAGTTATTGTATTCATCTTCAAACACACTTTATCCAGAGTAATCGCTCCGAAATGAGTTTGACTTTACTCAAGAGCTTCTAATCGACTTGTATCTTTACTACAATCGAAACTTTTTCCACTACTAACGTGTACTAACCTGTATTAACCCTTCTCAGTCAATTCAATCGTTTGTAGTAATCGCATTCATCTTCAAACACACTTTATCCAGAGTAATCGCTCTGAAATGAGTTTGACTCAACTCAAGAACTTCTAATCGACTTGTATCTTTACTACAATCAAAACTTTTGCCACTACTAACGTGTACTAACTTGTACCAACCCTTCTCGGTCAATTCAATCGTCTGTAGTAATCGTATTCATCTTCAAACACACTTTGTGCATTAAAAATCGCTCCAAAATGAGTTTGACTCAACTCAAGAGCTTCTAATCGACTTGTTACTTTACTACAATCAAAACTTTTTCCACTACTAACCTCTACTAAGCTGAACCAAACCTTTTCAGTCAATTCAATCGTTTGTAGTAATCGTATTCATCTTCAAACACATTTTATCCAAAATAATCGCTCCGAAATGAATTTGACTCAACTCAAGAGCTTCTAATCGACTTGTATCTTTACTACAATCAAAACTTTTTCCACTACTAACCTCTACTAAGCTGTACCAAACCTTTTCAGTCAATTCAATCGTTTGTAGTTATAGAATTCATCTTCAAACACATTTTATCCAAAATAATCGCTCCGAAATGAATTTGACTGAACTCAAGAGCTTCTAATCGACTTGTATCTTTACTACAATCGAAACTTTTTCCACTACTAACGTGTACTAACCTGTATCAACCCTTCTCAGTCAATTCAATCGTTTGTAGTAATCGCATTCATCTTCAAACACACTTTATCCAGAGTAATCGCTCTGAAATGAGTTTGACTCAACTCAAGAGCTTCTAATCAACTTGTATCTTCACTACAATCACAACTTTTTCCACTACTAACCTCTACTAAGCTGTACCAAACCTTTTCAGTCAATTCAATCGTTTGTAGTTATCGTATTCATCTTCAAACACATTTCATCCAAAATAATCGCTCCGAAATGAATTTGACTGAACTCAAGAGCTTCTAATCGACTTGTATCTTTACTACAATCAAAACTTTTTCCACTACTTACGTGTACTAACCTGTACCAACCCTTCTCAGTCAATTCAATCGTTTAGAGTTATTGTATTCATCTTCAAACACACTTTATCCAGAGTAATCGCTCCGAAATGAGTTTGACTTTACTCAAGAGCTTCTAATCGACTTGTATCTTTACTACAATCGAAACTTTTTCCACTACTAACGTGTACTAACCTGTATTAACCCTTCTCAGTCAATTCAATCGTTTGTAGTAATCGCATGCATCTTCAAACTCACTTTATCCAGAGTAATCGCTCTGAAATGAGTTTGCCTCAACTCAAGAGCTTCTAATCGACTTGTATCTTTACTACAATCAAAACTTTTGCCACTACTAACGTGTACTAACCTGTACCAACCCTTCTCGGTCAATTCATTCGTTTGTAGTTATCGTATTCATCTTCAAACACATTTCATCCAAAATAATCGCTCCGAAATGAATTTGACTGAACTCAAGAGCTTCTAATCGACTTGTATCTTTACTACAATCAAAACTTTTTCCACTACTTACGTGTACTAACCTGTACCAACCCTTCTCAGTCAATTCAATCGTTTAGAGTTATTGTATTCATCTTCAAACACACTTTATCCAGAGTAATCGCTCCGAAATGAGTTTGACTTTACTCAAGAGCTTCTAATCGACTTGTATCTTTACTACAATCGAAACTTTTTCCACTACTAACGTGTACTAACCTGTATTAACCCTTCTCAGTCAATTCAATCGTTTGTAGTAATCGCATTCATCTTCAAACTCACTTTACCCAGAGTAATCGCTCTGAAATGAGTTTGACTCAACTCAAGAGCTTCTAATCGACTTGTATCTTTACTACAATCAAAACTTTATCCACTACTAACGTGTACTAACCTGTACCAACCCTTCTCGGTCAATTCAATCGTTTGTAGTAATCGTATTCATCTTCAAACACACTTTGTGCATTAAAAATCGCTCCAAAATGAGTTTGACTCAACTCAAGAGCTTCTAATCGACTTGTTACTTTACTACAATCAAAACTTTTTCCACTACTTACCTCTACTAAGCTGTACCAAACCTTTTCAGTCAATTCAATCGTTTGCAGTTATCGTATTCATCTTCAAACACATTTTATCCAAAATAATCGCTCCGAAATGAATTTGACTGAACTCAAGAGCTTCTAATCGACTTGTATCTTTACTACAATCAAAACTTTTTCCACTACTTACGTGTACTAACCTGTACCAACCCTTCTCAGTCAATTCAATCGTTTGTAGTTATTGTATTCATCTTCAAACACACTTTATCCAGAGTAATCGCTCCGAAATGAGTTTGACTCAACTCAAGAGCTTCTAATCGACTTGTATATTTACTACAATCAAAACTTTTTCCACTACTAACGTGTTCTAACCTGTATCAACCCTTCTTAGTCAATTCAATCGTTTGTAAAAATTGTATTCATCTTCAAATACATTATCCAGAATAATTGCTCCAAAATGAATTTGACTCAACTCAAGAGCTTCTAATCGACTTGTATCTTTACTACAATCAAAACTTCTTCCACTTCTAACCTGTACCAACATGTACCAACCCTTCTCAGTCAATTCAATCGTTTGTAGTAATCGTATTCATTTTCAAACACAAATTATGCAGTAAAAATCGCTCCAAAATGAGTTTGACTTTACTCAAGAGCTTCTAATCGACTTGTATCTTTACTAAAATCGAAACTTTTTCCACTACTAACGTGTACTAACCTGTATCAACCCTTCTCAGTCAATTCAATCGGTTGTAGTAATCACATTCATCTTCAAACACACTTTATACAGAGTAATCGCTCTGAAATGAGTTTGACTCAACTCAAGAGCTTCTAATCGACTTGTATCTTTACTACAATCAAAACTTTTGCCACTACTAACGTGTATTAACCTGTACCAACCCTTCTCGGTCAATTCAATCGTTTGTAGTAATCGTATTCATCTTCAAACACACTTTGTGCATTAAAAATCGCTCCAAAATGAGTTTGACTCAACTCAAGAGCTTCTTATCGACTTGTTACTTTACTACAATCAAAACTTTTTCCACTACTAACCTCTACTAAGCTGTACCAAACCTTTTCAGTCAATTCAATCGTTTGTAGTTATCGTATTCATCTTCAAACACATTTTATCCAAAATAATCACTCCGAAATGAATTTGACTGAACTCAGGAGCTTTTAATCGACTTGTATCTTTACTACAATCAAAACTTTTTCCACTACTTACGTGTACTAACCTGTACCAACCCTTCTCAGTCAATTCAATCGTTTGTAGTTATTGTATTCATCTTCAAACACACTTTATCCAGAATAATTGCTCCAAAATGAATTTGACTCAACTCAAGAGCTTCTAATCGACTTGTATCTTTACTACAATCGAAACTTTTTCCACTACTAACGTGTACTAACCTGTATCAACCCTTCTCAGTTAATTCAATCGTTTGTAGTTATTGTATTCATCTTCAAACACACTTTATCCAGAATAATTGCTCCAAAATGAATTTGACTCAACTCAAGAGCTTCTAATCGACTTGTATCTTTACTACAATCGAAACTTTTTCCACTACTAACATGTACTAACCTGTATCAACCCTTCTCAGTCAATTCAATCGTTTGTAGTAATCGCATTCATCTTCAAACACACTTTATCCAGAGTAATCGCTCTGAAATGAGTTTGACTCAACTCAAGAGCTTCTTATCGACTAGTATCTTTACTACAATCAAAACTTTTGCCACTACTAACGTGTACTAACCTGTACCAACCCTTCTCAGTCAATTCAATCGTTTGTAGTAATCGTATTCATTTTCAAACACAAATTATGCAGTAAAAATCGCTCCAAAATGAGTTTGACTTTACTCAAGAGCTTCTAATCGACTTGTATCTTTACTACAATCGAAACTTTTTCCACTACTAACGTGTACTAACCTGTATCAACCCTTCTCAGTCAATTCAATCGTTTGTAGTAATCGCATTCATCTACAAACACACTTTATCCAGAGTAATCGCTCTGAAATGAGTCAGACTCAACTCAAGAGCTTCTAATCGACTTGTATCTTTACTTCAATCAAAACTTTGGCCACTACTAACGTGTATTTAGTTTGTGCTGGGTGTTACTTAAAAAAAATGGAAATCCGGGATTTTCTGATTGCATTTTAATAAAACAAAAGCAAAGTCAAGCTAATATTTCTTTATTATAAATCAGTCTCTAACTCTCTTAATCATCAGTCGTTATATTATAACAAAACAAAAATTATTTTCTTACTTAACATTATCAAAATTAAACATAACAACAAAAATAAATCAACGTAACGTAAGCGAAACAAAACACATATCTTCTCCTTTATTTAAACAAAACAAAACATAACTTCTCCTTTATTTAAACAAAACTAAACTTTTAAACTTTAAAAGCTTGTATGACAAGTATGACAACAACTAATAACCTAATATTTTTCGTTAGCGGAAATTTGCTTTAAAACTTCTTTTTCTTTTAATATGTTGTCATGAAAATCTTTGCATGACATGTGTTTTAAATTATACTCTACAATTAAAATTTTGGAAATTGTGTCAACGTTTAGCTTGTTTCTTTGTTTGGTCCACTGCTGGCCAATCCAAGAGAACACTCTCTCAACATTTGCGTTGTGGCCAGGAATCGAAAAATAAAATTGACATAATGTCAAAAATTCTGAAAAGCTTTCTTCAGAATTCATTGATTTAAAATATGTTACCCATTTTTTGTGGGCTAACTTTTTCTTGAATTCATCATTCTCTTTATTATTATTTAAAAAGCTTTTCAGGTTTTGCAGTTGATCAAAACATTTACTGTCATCGATTTTGACGTTGTTTTGCGATAAAATACTTATGGTATTAGAAACTTGGTTCCATTCAGGAACATCTTTTAAAGACATTCATGAAAAATGTTTTGTCTCTTTGTATAAGTTTTCAGTCCATGACTGTAAATATTCTACTGCGATTGTGTACATGCTTTTAATATTTTCTCTGAAAGCAGTCACTTTTTCAGAATTCTTGTCGTTGTCATTAAATTTACGCAAAATAGATTGCACTTTTAGTGGACAAAAATCTTGTTCTATTCTTGCATTTATGCTATTCATTATCTCAGAACAGTTATCCAATACCTCATTTACAGAAACATCAGCCTTCTCTGTACTTTTGATGTAGTTTTGATAAATGGCCATGAAAGAATGAACAGCCCAAAAATAGCCTTCGTTTAGATCATTGTCAAAAAAATCTCTTAATGTTCTGGATGCATTATTTTCATTTTTCTGGAAATATGACTTAAGCGGGTCATACATCTGTAAAATCCTTTCTATCGCTGGGAACAAACTCAGCCAGCGCGTCTTTGAATGATAAAGCATTTTTTGAAAATGAACGTCTAATTCAGAGCTAATCCTTTTCAGTTCTTCAGTACGCACTGTGAAAGTCGCAAAATGGTTGTGAAGCTGCATTACAATGCTTTCGAAGCACAATGGCAACGAATCTATAGCCCTGTGCACTGAATTATTAAAAATATGTGCAACGCAACCGATTCCAACAATATGCTCATTGTTTGTTAGAGTTTTTAGTAAAGCGAAAACATTGTTTTGTCCATTTCTATCTTTGCCACCAAAATTCGTAGCTGCATTATCCGCCGAATAAGCCACTAGTTTGTTCGTGAGGTTTTTGTCGCGCAAAGAATCGTAGACGTAATTAGATATCGTTTCGGATGTCTCATTTTGTTGTGATTGAATATCTATTAGAGAGACCTGAATTCCGTCTTTCATGTAATCAAAATACTGAATTAACAGCGGAAATAACTTAATAGCACCATGATTACTTGCGTCGGTAGAGGCGCTTATGTATTTTATTTCAGACAACTCGTCCAATATTCTTTTTAAAACATATGGCGCGAGAACATTTTTCAAAATTGCTTCTGCCTTTGTTCTTGCACAGGTTACTTCTTTTGCAATGTTTGAATCAGCATAAAGACACTTTTGAAGTGGTACTGAACAGTCTAGTGAATTAAATGACTGATTATGTTTTACCGTATGAAAAACTAAAGTAGCCTCAGCTGCCGACACTTCATCTCTTGGTCCTGATTGTACAATCACGTAATTATCCATTTTGGACGAACACGCAGCAGCGGTCCTAATACTTTTTCGATGCTTTTCGGTACCCAAATGTTTTTCCAGATCGAACTTTCCTCTACTTTGTATTGATAATATTACATCACAAACCTCGCATTTAACTTCCCACGGCTCCCCTGCCTGCTTTAACATTTTGTAGGATCGTTTTAATTCTTCTGAAAATATACATTTTCGCTTTGGCATTTTGAGATCTGAAAATAATACAACCATTTTATTTGTATCTTATAGCATCATTCATATCACACATATACACTAACCTCACTCATAATCATAAAGGTAACATTTGAATTAAGTAACATAAGTAAAGTACAGTAAAATACTCACCAAAATAATTGTCGCTGAATACAAAATCCGAGAAAGCGATGCGCATCCACACACTGCGTTCGCTAGCGACTGGCGAGCCGAGCAGGCAGGGGCGGGCGGGCGCGACAGCGGTCGGCTGTTCTCGGGTCAACTCGGCTAGCCGAGCGCGCGGCCGCCGCCGGTCGCCCGATACTCGTTCGGCGTGATTCGATCTCGATCCGCGCGCGAATTTCGAAATTGAAAAATCCTACCTAAATCCTAACAGGCCGGATGCCGCTTATTTTGGCCGGACAAGCAATCAAAAATCCCACGTATGTCCTGCTTTATCCTAACACCTGGCAACCCTATGTGGAGCTCCTTCTGTGCCTGGTGGCCCTCCATCTATCATTCGCTGCTGCCAATTTTTACGAGGAAATATCATAAATGGGGGAAGATGGTTACCTATAGCATTTATAGCTGCGCAAACAGTTACGAGCTGCCCACGTTCGCCGGTTGTTACCTTAGACACTTGTTTAATTCCTCTACATGCCACGATTTTTTTTGGTTTGTGAACTGTCGTAATGCCAGTTTCATCTATGTTCCAAATTTGGTCTGGACCAAAGTTAAATCTCTGTAATAGGCTTGACAAATTTTGAAAAATAATGTTAACGTTGTATCTGTTAAACGCCGTGTCGCGAGACAAGCTTGTGGCTTCGGGAACTCTGAGTGATAGCTCTTCGTGACGTTTCATAAAACCGTAGAACCAATCCTTTATGCAGAAAAATCGCTCCGAAATGAGTTTGACTGAACTCAAGAGCTTCTAATGGACTTGTATCTTTACTTCAATCAAAACTTTTTCCACTGCTAACCTGTACCAACCCTTCTAAGTCAATTTAATCGTTTGTAGTAATCGTATTCATCTTCAAACACACTTTATGAAGTAAAAACGCTCCGAAATGAGTTTGACTCAACTCAAGAGCTTCTAGTCGACTTGTATCTTTACTACAATCAAAACTTTTTCCACTACTAACCTGTACTAACCTGTACCAACCCTTCTCAGTTAATTCAATCGTTTTTAGTAATCGTATTCATCTTCAAACACACTTTATGCAGAAAAATCGCTCCGAAATGAGTTTGACTCAACTCAAGAGCTTCTAATCGACTTGTTACTTTACTGCTATCAAAACTTTTTCATTTACTAACCTCTTCTAAGCTGTACTAAACCTTTTCAGTCAATACAATCGTTTGTAGTAATCGTATTCATCTTCAAACACACTTTATCCAGAGTAATCGCTCTGAAATGAGTTTGACTCAACTCAAGAGCTTCTAATCGACTTGTATCTTTACTACAATCAAAACTTTTGCCACTACTAACGTGTACTAACCTGTACCAACCCTTCTCGGTCAATTCAATCGTTTGTAGTAATCGTATTCATCTTCAAACACACTTTGTGCATTAAAAATCGCTCCAAAATGAGTTTGACTCAACTCAAGAGCTTCTTATCGACTTGTTACTTTACTACAATCAAAACTTTTTCCACTACTAACCTCTACTAAGCTGTACCAAACCTTTTCAGTCAATTCAATCGTTTGTAGTTATCGTATTCATCTTCAAACACATTTTATCCAAAATAATCACTCCGAAATGAATTTGACTGAACTCAGGAGCTTCTAATCGACTTGTATTGACTGTAGTTTAGCGTTGGTCGTCGCGGCTTTAACTTGGGGATCAGATAATTGCCGCGAATCACTATGGCAGCTTTCAGTTCATCGGAAAGCCCTCTGACGATATTCAACCGCAACAAGGACTTCGCCTTCGAGCATATTCTACGTGGTGAATTTGTTCGAATTCGTATTCATAACGTCATACAGCACAGTGGCCATGTTTACTTCACGCGGACATAATGACCGAAATTCAGCCATAAAATTGGTCCACGTTCGATCATTGGTCACCCAATCGTTGAGCCACGTTTTAGCGTCACCACATAAACAACCGCCAATGCGTCCCAGGCATTACCGATCGCCCCAGTGGCTTAATTCGCGCCCCTTATCTACCTCCGCACACCACACGTCAAAGTCATGTACACTGGGATCAAAATTCGAAATATAATATTGGTTTGATCTTACTTGAATCAGGGATGAAAGTGCACCCACAATCCTGTCCGCAGCGTCAGCCTCACGCGATGCCTCGAAGGCGGTGGTCCCCATAGCACGTGTTTCCCTATTGGCATCGGGTTCCTCGGTTACCGCCGATACCGGCGCTGGCGTGTAGCTTCTCGTGCACGGATGCGACGTCACTGGAGTAGACGTCTGTATAGCGTTTGGAGCCAACCGTTGTTCTAAAGCGTTCCACCGATTAAGCACTTCATTTAAAGGGTCGCGGCGAGGGCTGTCCCGACGCCCATAAGAACAATCACGGCGCCTACGTTGAGTTTCGAAACTAGCTGATCTCTCGCGACGACGCCTAGAGGATCTGCTACGCGTTTCACGAGAACGGTCTCGACGCCTCGTATTAACATCGCGACGGCTACGCGACTCTACGACGGTGGTCGCGAGAATTACGCTTAGACGAATTTTCACGCGGTGTGCACTCGCGATCCGACATGATTAAACAGCACTTAGCACAGTAACGTTACTCAAAAACCAACACACAAGAACTAAAAACCGATAAAATAATTAACACTTGGCGAGTTACTTTTAAATTGTGTTAAAACTATCCAAAACACGGCTTCAAAAACAACACAACACGTTTGGTTAGAATTACTTTTAAACGAAACAACGAAATTATTTGAAAACACACACTTAAAAAAATAAAAATAGATGGCGAACGATCAAAGTCGCGTGTGTTTATTTATAAACGAATCCCACTTCTGATCTTATGGATCAGAAGCTCATTTATTATTTTAAAAAGAATTATCAAAACAACTTAGAACTATTTATTTTTAAATAACAAATCACAAAATCAACACAATTACACACGAAAACCGTTAGACACCGAAATAATTAAAACTACAGTTCGCACTCAACGTCCGTCGCATCCGAGCTTCCGAGCAAAAGTGGACGCTAGCGATGGGCAACTCGAGTTATCCAACTCGAGTAACTCGGGTCAGACCGTAAGCGAGTCAGCCCGAGTTAATATATCTGCAACCCGGGTTGACCCGAAGAGCGCGCGCGGCAAGCGGTGCGGTGGGTTGGCGGCCCGCGAGTCGCGAGGCCCGAACATTTACGAGCGAGCCCGAATCAGCCCGAACGACCGAACGTGCGAGCCGCGAGTGAAAGAGATAGTTCTCGTTTTGTTGGTTTCTTATCAGACGGTTATGCAGGAACTGAATAGAAGATTATTTGTTTTGTTTACCTTTTTGTTATTATTACTTCGTTCGTTATTTTTATTGTTTTGTTACAGTTTTATTAGTTGAAGTGTTGTTTGTCTGTTTAATAAGTTTAGAATGGCTCCGGGAAATGGGAAATAAAAAAGTGTTGCGTGGGAGTTTTTTTCGAAAATAGACGATAATACCAAATATGCAATTTATGCTCCTGTCAATACAAATTTAGTGGAAATACCACTGCTTTAGTGAACCACTTAAAAAAGAAATATATAATTCAATACCTACAGTGAAACCGTTGGCGTTGGCGCGTTGGGGAATAAAGTACCATTCAATTTATTTTAGTTTCTTATTATTTACTAGGTAAAAATGTTACCATTATTTTGCGCTACATAAGTAGTTCACTTTGTGATTTGATGTTGGTAAACACTTTCAATAATATTAAAAGTCTGATTTTTGAACGGGCTCAATTTTATTTGACTAAGTATCATTATCATTGACTCGACGCCACGCAGCCCGTCGGACCCGACCCGGTGAACCGTGAACGTAGCAAACTAGCAACCCGCGGAACGATGCACCGAGTTGAGCATGTGCTGACTCGGACGGACGACGCGGCGACGCGACGTACCTTAAGGCAGCCCGGGTCGAGTCAACTCGAGTTGCAGCCCGAGTTGGTTACCGGGTCAACTCGAGTTACTCGAGTTATCAAAAAGTCGACTCGGCCCATCGCTAGTGGACGCGCACTGTTCGTACTGTTCGTAATCAGTGCTGTGTCCCCCCCGTCAGGGGGGGACGCAGCAGGCGGTACCAGGACGTTGTCCCCTGCCCGCGGAGGCTATACCGGGGCCCGCTACTGCGTGGCCCGTGTTAGGTGGGGCGCTGCCCCTCGGTCCTACTGGGTGCATGGTAGCTACATGCACCCATGTGTGTGACTGCTCTGATGTAACTGTAGGCGCGCCACAGCGCTGTCACACAGCGCTGTTTTCTTCACAGCACCTCGGCGGTCCGTCCCCGCCAGGTGAGACCTCCGGTTACCCGGAGGAGGCCCGGCGGGGGACAACCAGCGACAGAGGTGCCGACTTAAAGCGCACCTACAGTAGATGTGTGAGTCCCGCCCGCCCCACTAACCAGAGCTAGCCGGCAGTGGTACGGACTAAGGACACGACATGTGTGTGTGGGCGGTATTGTGTTGTGTAACACCGCCCATGTGTGCGTATATCGCAGGCCCTAGGGCCGCGACAACGCGTGAGTCTACGTGTGTGTAGAGAGATGCATGTCTGGTCATGCTACGTAACATGCCCATATTAACTTGGCACACGTCACGCAGCTGGGTGAGAGTACTGTGTGTGGAGTCTTACTGTGCAGGTAAGCTGCGTGTACCGGGAAAACAGCTTACCTGGGTCCAATCCGGTGGAGAGGCGGCGGAGGGGGGGGCGACCTTGCCTTGCAGGGCCGCAGGAAATCCCTATCCCGACCGGCCTAGCCCTGGTAATTTTTTTCTGCAATGAGACGCTGCGTTTTAGATAATTCACGCAATTTGATCGCAACACTTAGCGAAAACATCATAACGGTCTTCTTTAATAGCGGGTCGTTTAAAGTGATTCTGTACCGATAAAAGTACATCACTGACAATTGAGTCTGCTTTCTTTTCGTCTCGTCACTCGACTTCAGTTTATCGTTGGGATAAAATGCCACGGCACTTAAAATGATTGGAGAAACATAATTACTGGATCGCTTCTTCACCATGTCGGAAAATGTAGCGGTTTCCACAGCACCAGAGTCCTGTATTGTCTGTTTGAGCTCCGAAATTTGTTCTGCGAGGCTGCGTTTTTCTTTTAGGTCATCGATTATATTATGTAGGGCTTGACGGGATTTCTGCTTCAGAGCCTGATACAGCACTGCCATTTGAGTGGTCTCAGATTCTACTTTACGGCATAGGTTGGTAACTTTCAATTTCTGTTCCGAGTTGAGTTTGCCGTCTGTGGCAATCAAGCAAACCTCACTTAACTTCAGCTGAACGGATGACATCCATTCTTGGATGTCGGGCGTGGATAACCAATCGATGGTGAAGTTAGACTGGCTTTTCGCTGGCGAGGCATTGGTTTGCACTCGACTACCTGAATTACAGGGGCTGTTATCCATTTTTCTACAAGTTCACTATTTTTATGTTTCCATTATTAAATACGAGTAAACTGCACACTTAGCAAAATACTAAAACCAGGTCACTATTATTGCATTAAATAAATACTGCTAACGAGCACGTCTGTGTACTGCGAACGGCCGCAATGCAAGTCGGGTGGGTACACAAATTCAACAATGAAACATAATATTGAATAATGGCTGTCTCATGTTTTGTGTAACATAAGGAAGGTGAATGAAAAAATACTTGATTATACTTGAGTTCAATCAAAAACGGTTTTATTCTTAATTTCACTTTAACCAGACTCTTCAGATTAACTATAATACTCGTAGGTTATAACGACACACAATAAAAAATATATATGTCGGGTTTGTCAGGATTTATTTCGTTAGGCTCCAGCATTATGTGGGCAGAAGACGGGTTTCGTGCTATGAAAACTCACTAAATGCGATACTTTGTTTATTGTCAGGTGCTCGGTTCGGGTTGGTTGTTTCCATGGAGAAGAACCGGCAAGAAACTCCATGGTTACTCTTTTCAAATATCTACACTGAGTAAACTAACAAATTACTTGACTTTACACTTTCACACTAACACTCACTAAATGGGCAAACCGACAGTTTCGTTCTGGAGGAGTGATTTGGTTGGAGACTCGAGCAAAAGTGAGCTCAGCACAATCCCCACTCTCCAAGACGACTCTGTCCACGTGCCGCCAGTAAATCTGTAATCTCCCGTTGTGTGTGGCCGAGACAAGAAGTAATAAGACCACACCCGAAGGCAGGACCAAGAAAAGGTGTTACAAAGGGAAGAAAAAAGGATGTACAAGGATTCTAACAGACACACATGAGAAACTAGCCATCGAGAGTGAATGGGAAGCTAGAAAACGCAAGAAAGAAAAGAAAATTACGAAAGTTAAAGCAAAAGTAGTGAAACCACCATCGCCACCATCAGATTTAAGTATGTCATATGAAACAGATAGCTCTAACGAATCAGAAAATGAAGAAGACACTAATGTCTTGGTTACCAGTGGAGATTGGGTTATACTTAATTTAATCTCACAAAGAAATCTCGTCCATAGATATGTTGGACAGGTACAGAGTAGAAGCCAAGCAGCATATGACATAAAATTTGCTAAAAAAATCAATGACAGATTTTTCAAGTGGCCTACTGTAGATGATATCAGTGTTATAGCGGCATATCAAGTGGTAAAGAAACTACCAACTCCAAAAGTGAAATCGTCATCGAGAAGAGTCATCAGCATTGAATTCCCGAAATCATTAAAGAAGTTCGACATTAAGTAAATTGAAAAAAGAGACTGAGATGAAAAGAAAAGGCTTGATTAGATATTAAGACTAAATGAGACCAAAATTAATAATAAGATTAAATTTTTATAATTATTGTTCTATTGATGATGACAGTACCTATAAATGTTGATTTTTACGTTACGTTACGTTTCACTTTTATTCAGGGTGTCATTGCGAGACATAAGTGTTATTTTATTACTGAAGATATAATTTTGTTTTGAAGTTTGTTTATGTTTTTTTAATACTAAGCAGAAGCTGCACATTTAGAATGTTGAGTGATGTATGGAGAAGTTTACGGTGAAATATGCCTATGTGATTTTGAAAGCTATAAATAAAAGTTTATTATATTTTTTAAGACATTTAATTCCTTAGTATCATGTCACCCTGAAATATGGTATCAAGTGTGAGTGTACTATTAGGTGCACCTCTGTTTAACCCTTTGGGGAGTTCAGGCGTTATGTTATGACGTTTGATTTTATTAGAATAGGATTGGGTTAAAATAAAACAGAGTTCTTTATTTTCACTGACCCGGTGAATCTAGAGTTTGGTCAGGACTGACCGAGTGGAACAAAATTCTGTCGTGGAGTATTTGTTTGCAGGGTAACCATCACACGAGGACATACCAGGAGGTTCAAGTAAGGACATGAAGCTACCCCAATTTGAATGGCGGTACTAGCAGATCTTAGATCAAACTCAAGTACTCAAGTCTTGATGGAGTGTGTACCTACCTAGATGATGTTTGTGTATGCCGTGTATGGGCCTCAAATATTGAGGAGTTAAATGACAGACTGAATAATGTTCTCAAAATTGCATCTAAAAATGGTATAAATTTAATAACACTAAATGCAAATTCTTTGTCAAGGAGCTATTGTTTGTAGGGCATAAATTTACTTCAGAAGGTGTGACCCCTGATCCATCAAAGGTTGAGGCAGTTGTGAAAATGGAAACTCCAAAGTGCAAAAAGGAATTTAAAAGATTTCTGGGCATGTGTAATTACTTATCAAGGTTCATTCCTAAGTATTCTGATATTAAAAAGCCCTTGAGAGAATTAATGAAAAATTACAGTGTGTTTCGTTGGGAAAGCAACCAAGAAGAATCATTCAATAAATTAAAAAGTGCCTTGTGTAATAGCCCATGTTTAGCATATTTTGACACTTAATTGTTATTTTACAAAATGGAAAACCGTATTGCGTTTGCAAAATTACTGTCAGCTAGAAAAAGAGATGCTTGGAATTGTCTATGGGTGTTACAAGATGCATCAGTATGTGTATGGTCACAAAGTGCTTGTTGAAAGTGACCACAAGCCTCTTGAAACAGTATTTATGAAACCTTTATATAAAGTACCGGCTAGACTGCAGCGAATGATGCTGGCAGTGAAATGCTATAATTTGGATGTAAAATACAAACCAGGGCGTGAAATGTACGAGTACATTGCTGACACACTCTCTCGAAGTTGTAATAGAAATGAAACTGAATTTAAACTACAACAACTAATTGACAACAATATAATGCATGTTAAACTGCTTCGAGAGAGTTTGCCAAATCTGATGTCTGGTTAAAGAAAATTCAGGATAATACAAAAAAATGATAAAGCATTGAATGTCATCAAATCATATATTCAAGATGGCTGGCCTGAAAACTGTAATGAGGTAGAGGCTAATATAAAACAGTACTGGACTTTTCGGGATGAGCTGGCAATATTAGATGGCATAATATTGAAAAGCAACCTTATTGTAATTCCCAGTTCACTTCGGAATTATATGATGCAAAAAATACATGAGGGGCATGTCGGCTTAAGTACATGCAAAACAAGAGCTCGCTCATGTGTTTTCTGGCCTGATATTAATAAGGACTTGGAGAGTTTTGTAAACAGCTGTGCCCCTTTTTGCAAAATTCATGCCTAACAGTCAGAAGGAACCATTATTGAACCATGAAATTGAACCTTTACCTTGGTATAAAGTAGGCATGGATATTTGTACATTTGATGAGAAGGACTATTTAGTTATGATTGACTATTACTCTAAGTTCATTGAGGGGGTGGGGTACTCAACTTCAAAAACTAAAACATCAACAATCAAAATGTTAACACCATATAATCAACAGTTTAATTTTTCAATTAATCAGAATAACATTAGCTTAAAACATAAACGGTTCGAAATGTCAACACTTCAGATAAGCAACGAATGTGAATAGCATTGATTTACAACGTAAATGGTTCACTTGATCAACACTTTAGATGATCGACGATCTGTCTTGGGTGTCTTGGGGTATCTTTTGAAATTAATAGTTGACAAAGTTATCATTAGTTCATTATTTTGTGGGTATAGTTAGAGACCCCATGACAATAAATTAAGACTCCCAGACGATTTTAGGTAGGTATCTCGTATGATCGATCTCCTGAAAAAAACAACGCTCATCTGAAAGATCATCAATTTCTGTGTAAGAAAAACCACTGCTGCTGCATCTTCCAAACAGTGGAGAAAGTGGTTGAAAGTCGCCCTCCGCGCAGCTGGATTCGGCGTTTTGCCAGCAATCACCCGGTTTCTTTCGATTTGTACTGATTGAATACATGTGCCATGCACGGTCACGTACGAATAATTTTACCAAAACTTGGGAATCTTATCATACGAAAAATCGTTTTTTTTTATTTAAGCGCCTCCAGGTTTTTTGCATTGCAATATCGCCATTTCGTGTTCCCCAATTAATTGGCCATGAGCAAAGAGCTCAAGGCTCTTTAACTATACAATACACGTTTTTACAAAAATTGTTCACTTAAATTTTGACCGATAGATGGCGTTGTTTTGTTTATGGAGTTTCCTGAATCGCGGTGTTAAAGATTTTCCTGCGCTTAACTAGGTCGCTTACAGTTTCCCATGCAAAAATAAAAACTTTATTTCGTGCGTAGGTACTTAGTGTAAGTAGTTTGTGTTGTATTCTCTGAATTTGAATTTACCATAATACAGAGTGTAAACCACCTCATCACAAAGCCGTTAACCAAGCATTCTTTACATCAAACTAAGTAACTTTACGCAAAAAATATTGCTGGGAAACGACTTTTTTTTTTTTTGAGGTTTTAAATCATGTTTTGTGGTAGAACTCAATGTAACGCACTTAAAACATTGTGCTGATGGATGGATTGGATAGTATGGGGGTCATGGAGGTGTTAAAAGTCAAAATCCTCCAAAAAAAACTTGTATTTAAAAAAAAAACTTGTCAAAAAGTTGTAAGTTTGACCCCCCATGTCTCCGTAACTAGAAGGTTCCCAGGTATGGTGTAGAACAAAAAAAAATATCGCAGTGATGGGGAGAACAAGTGCCTTTCGGCTTCGTGAAGAGGTGTTTTACACCCTATATGTTACGAGCAAATTTTGTTAAGTCGCAGAAGGGAAACAATTTGTTGAATATAACTGGTTACTTGTTTGTCAAAAACAATAAGTAGTCGGAATGCGGAATGTTATTGGAAGTGCACGAAAAGAGATCCTTTACATTGTTCTTACGGTTGGCTAGTGATATCAAGAATGCGGAATCATATAGTGTTTTTCGACAATTTTTATACTTCATTGCCCCTGGCATACTATTTGTCGAAACAAGGAATCTATTGTGTCGGAACTGTGCAACAGAATAGATTGCCTAATTGTAAACTCCCAGACAAGAAAGACCTAATGAAGACTACGATTCCTAGGGGTACTTATGAAGAAAGAATTTCTCACCCTGATGGTGTTGACTTTTCAGCTACGGTGTGGAAAGATAACATGGAGGTTACTTTGTTGTCTACTTATATTGGCTCGCAACCCGTAGGTACTATCTGTCGGTATGATAAGCGGTTAAAGCAAAAGATTGATATCTGTTGTCCAAAAATAGTGCAAGAATGTAATATGCACATGGGGGAAGTGGACTTGATGGATACTCGTAGCTACTTAGGTCGCTATCGTATAAGAGTGAAAATCCGCAAATGGTACCTACGCCTATTCTATCATCTATTGAACCTTGCAGTGATAAATTCATGGATACTTATGAAGAAAAACCTTATTGCAAAAGGCATCCCAAGCAAACAACTACCAAATCTTGGTCAGTTCCGCAATGATTTGGCTGATTCTCTTTGCAATGTGGGATCTTATAATTGTAATAAAAGAGGTCGGCCTAGTAATGGCTCATTAGAGCAAAGTTTACAGTCAAAAAAACCCAAAGGCTCATCTCATCCTTTGCCGTCTATAGATGTCCGAAAAGACGGCGTTGCTCACTAGCCTATATTTTCGAATAGACTGAGGTGAAAAAATCCTCTATGTAAGGGTACCACACAGTGGTCTTGCAGCAAATGCAAAGTTCCCTTGTATCTAAATGCAAAAAATAATTGCTTCATGAATTTCCGCATTTTATAATGTAATAAGATAATAAGCAACCGGCAGGCTTCGGCCCTTGCTAGAGATGTCAGCATAAGGGGAGGGGCCCCTCCCCTTATGCTGACATCTCTTTGAGGTGCGCGTGGAACACGAACGCGCCGTCGACACGGCCTGTCGTCATTAGACGGACGGACGGCTAACTAGCCCATAGCTAACCGTCCACAGGCCCGCATCTACGGTGGCCGGTAGCCACCACGTGGCCCCCGACGCCCGGTGCGTCTCCCGCGGCGGCCGGGAAGAGAGGCTCTCTCCCTCTCTCGTTCCGCCACCTCCTTCGCTAGCATGACTGCTTCGCAGAAGGAGGTGACGGCTTCCCATTCCGTCCGACCATGGATTGAACCAGGGCCGGACGCGAGAGGTCGCCGCCGCCGATCGCCGCTACGAGGACACGGCGGTGCTCCGCCCACGCAGGGCAGACCTCCACCGTGTGCTCCACCGTGTCCTCCGGTCGATCCTCGCAGTGGAGACACCCGGGCGTTTCCTCCCGCCCGATTTGGTGCAGGTACCTCCCGAAACATCCGTGTCCGGTGAGGACCTGCGTCAGGCGGAAGGTTAGCACGCCGTGGCGCCTCTCCAGCCACTCCTCAAAGAGGGGACTTACCGCCACTATCGTGGCGTGCCCTGCACGGGGTTGCGACAGTCGCTCTCTGCATGTCGCCATGAGATCGCGCCGGAGGTCTGTCCGCTGAGCGGCAATTTGCCGCGGCAGCGGAGTTTACCCCCGGCGTAGTGCCTCCGCGCGCCAGTCGTGCAGGCGCGCGAGGACTATCGCCTCCAGATCCCATGACGGCAATCCGACAATACAATATGTTAAGGCCCACCCCCGCTCTGGGTGCGGGGGGACCAGGCCGGTGTCCCTACTCCACGCGAGAGGGTATAAAAGCTCGCGCGCAGATCACGAGCGACTACTGACTACTTCAGAACTTGTACAATTTTATTACCTATACCTATATATCGTGTACCCATTGTAGAAGGAAATTAAAAAGTATATTAGCTCTTCGAGTTCATCTTTCAGCTCCTCACACATACCTACCTTGGCACACACACAAACATCAGGCAAAGGCCTAGACATGATGGTGCCGTGACCAGGATATTCGAAGAAAAAATACCCAAATAAATTGGAAGGAAGAACAAATTACAAACATATAAGGAAATTGAAGGAAACAGTAAAGAGAGTATAAAGCGCAGAAGAATTTGGTGAGCCCGTTCCTTTTTTCCTAATTACCCACATCTTACTTCCAGTGCTAACTATTTGGATTATTAATATTTTTTTCGAATTTCCATTGTAAATTAAGAACCTGGGTGTTTAATTACTTGTAAATTATCACAACGTTAAATTTGTCGCATTATAACAATGTCTCGGAACCCTAGTAGTAAAGTGACGGACCCAATAAAAAGGAGAAGTTACATTAAGGGTAGATTAACAATTTTCAAAGGTTATTTAGACGAGATCAAATCTGTAGAAAGGTTAACGGATCAGCAAGCTGCTGAGTTAAGGTTAAGGTTAACCAAACTAGAAGCATGTTTATCCACTTTCGATGACTTACAATCCGAAATTGAAATTGAATCGGAAGATCCAGAAGAACAAATGAAGGTACGTTCTGAGATCGAAGGTCAATTTTATTCTTTGATCTCCGAAGGTCAATGTATTTTAGATAAATTAGAAGAACTTAATATTCGGAGGAAAAGTATGGCAAATACAACCTTTAGGCAATCCGATAGTTTCGAGGGTGGAAATATATTCAAAGGTTCATTAAAATTACCCACAATAAGGTTACCCACTTTCGATGGGAATTATAATCAGTGGTTAGAGTATAAAGATACTTATGAGGCCGTAATCCATAATAATGATGCTATCGAGACAATAAATAAGTTCCACTACTTGCGATCGTCATTAGAGGGTAGCGCAGCATTAGTAATAAAATCATTATCATTTTGTGCCGATAACTATCGCCTGGCGTGGGATTTGTTATGTCAAAGATACAATAATAAACGTCTCTTAATAAGTAATCATATGAAATCAATATTCGGTATGGAAAGTATAACTAAGGAGTCTGACAAAGCTTTGCGGGTTATGATTGACAGTATAAAAAAGAACTTGAGTGGTTTAGAAGCGTTAGGAAAGCCTGTAGAACATTGGGACACGATGATAATATATTTTGCGTCATCAAAACTCGATAATGTAACTAGTAGAAGGTGGGAGGAACATAAAAGTATAATAGGAGATGATCCTACCCTCGAAGAGTTTTTTAAGTTCTTACGCGATCGGGCGGATGTACTAGAAACAGTAAAGCATAGTAAATCAAGTATAACCTGTAAAAATGAAAAAGCAAATAGTTTGATTGCATCCGCTCAGACGAGTAATAACAACCTATTTAATTGTATAATTTGTAAACAAGATCATCGACTGTTTGAATGTACGAGATTTATTTCTATGAACTTAGACGAAAGAAATGAAGTTGTTTCGAAAAATAAATTGTGTATTAATTGTCTAAGACCAGGTCATCGTGCTTTTAATTGCAAATCATCTGGTTGCAGGACTTGCCATTATAAACATAACTCATTGCTTCATAGAAATAGATCTCCTTCTATGGATAATAATGTTAGTTCCCGTAGTGAAAAGTCGACTGGTACATCACCCCCGACTTCGGTCGGAGTTGTACGCCAAGGCGAGCTCGAACCCGCACTCTCGCATCAGCCGACCGCCGTGAGCGCCGCTGTACATGAGTGCCCGGCGCCCGCGTCGTCGGAACCGGTTTCCTTATCTACGATCGCCACTCAATACGTACTTTTGTCGACCGCGCTCATAAACGTAGTTAACGAAACAAATAATGAACATTATTTAGCGCGCGCATTATTAGATTCTGGTAGTCAAATGTCAATAGTAACAGAAAGTTTTTGTAATAAATTAGGGTTGTCCTGCAAACGTGCTAAGGATAACCATAATGTATATGGTATAGGAAATACTAAGTTACAGTTCGTAGAAAGTTGTAGTTTCGTAATCAACTCAACTCACAACGATTTTTCGGTAGAAATCAACTGTATAGTCTTGCCAAAAATCACGAATATGTTGCCGAATGTAAAGATTAACGTAAATGAATTGAAGATTCCTGGTGACGTATTTGTTGATTTAGCAGATAGTAGATTTTACGAGCCCGCTAACGTAGATATATTAATTGGAGCGGACTTGTTTTGGGAACTGTTAACAGGTCAACAGATAAGACTAGGTAAAGGTCTTCCCATATTGCAGAGTAGTAAATTAGGTTGGCTTGTTACGGGTCCCGTAAATATCTGTAAATCAAATAATGAAGTAACTTGTAACTTAACTAGAAGTATAAGTGAACAAATAGAAAAATTTTGGAAGGTAGAGGAGATATTAAGTATAGATCATATACCATTTAATAATGAAGAGGAATTTTGTGAAAAACACTTTGTAAAACATACGTACAGAACGGAAAATGGTAGGTTTTGTGTTAAGATGCCTTTTCACACTTCACCGTCTGTACTTGGAGACTCCTTTGTTAAGGCGAAGTCGCGCTTGAATAATTTAGAAAAAAGATTGAAAAGACAACCTAAAGTGAAGGAGTCCTACGTTGAATTTTTAAATGAATATGAGGACTTGAATCATTTGTCAGAAACATGTAAGCCTGAATTTGGATATTATTTACCGCATCACCCAGTTATTTGGGAGAAAAGTGAGACTACAAAACTTCGGGTCGTTTTTAACGCTTCGGAAAAAACCGATAGTGGGTACTCATTAAATGATATCCAAATGGTTGGGCCAGTGATTCAAGACGATATTTTTAGTATTTTGCTTCGATTTAGGCAACATAATTATGTTATGACCTCAGATATCGAAAAAATGTATAGACAAATATTAATATCTGAGAGTCAAAGACATTTACAAATGATATTGTGGAGGGACAATGAGCACGAACCCTTAAGATATTTGAAATTGAACACGGTGACCTACGGAACCGCTTCCGCGCCGTACTTAAGTACTCGTTGTCTTCTTCAATTGTCAAACGAATGTAATGATCCGGAAGTCCGCGAGATAATGAAACATGATTTTTTTATGGATGACTTGATAACAGGTCATCAGACTGAGGAAGGGTTAAATCGTATTTGTAGATTAATTACTCAGATTTTAGATTCGGGTGGTTTTAAATTACGAAAATTTAGGTCTAATGCCAATCAGTTACTTGTTGAAAATAAATTACATGAAACACAATCAATAACAGAATTTAAAACTACCACGAGTACTTTAGGGTTAACATGGTCGCCTCAGTCTGACAAGTTTCAATTTTCCGTACATGTAGATAAAACGGATAGGATCACTAAGCGAAGTATATTATCTTCTATTGCAAAGATTTTTGATCCTTTGGGACTTTTAAGTATATTTGTTGTTAAGGCTAAGTTAATCTTGCAGAAACTATGGATAAGTAAATTAGAATGGGACGATCCAGTAGCCGATGAAATACAGATTATGTGGTTTAAATTTATAAAGAACATGAATTCTCTAACTTGTGTTGAAGTTCCAAGGCACGTCATGTGTAAAAACGCAGCACACATTGAAATTCATATCTTTTCAGATGCATCTATGTATGCCTATGGGACCTGTGTTTTTGTCCGTTCAATAGATCCTGTTGGAGAAATTCATGTACAGTTACTCTGTGCTAAATCTAGGGTCGCCCCATTAAAAGGTCTAACAATACCGAAACTCGAGCTATGCGGAGCGATGCTGTCCGCTGAGTTGGGAGAAAAGGTGACTCACTCCCTGCGATGTACTGTGGCTCGGTGTGTATACTGGACAGACTCGATGGTTGTGCTCGGTTGGTTACGTGTCACCGCCGCTCCAAAACAATTAAAGGTATTTGTTTCAAATCGCGTAAATAAAATTAATAAGTTAACAAAAGGTAGTGAGTGGAGGTACGTACCAACGGACCAAAATCCAGCAGATCTCATTTCCAGAGGAGTAGATCGTATGGATAAAAAAGTTCACAGATTGTGGTGGAGTGGGCCTCCCTTTTTATCCCTAAGCGAGTCCCAATGGCCTATGGTCGATAGTAATAAGTTAAATAGTGTAAACTTACCTGAAGTTAAGATCGTAGGTACCTTTGTAACAAGTGTGAATAATAATAGGTTGATTGAATTTGAACGTTATTCCACTTTGCATAAGGTACAATGTGCAATGGCATATGTTCTTAGATTTGTTAAGAATTGCAGAATAAAAAATAAAGAAGGTAGACTTACCAGTAATTATTTAAGTACCGATGAGTTAAGCGATAGTTTGATGTATTTAGTCAAATTCTCGCAGCATGAATCATTTAGCGATGAGTATGTTTGTTTATTAAATAATAAGCCTTTATGGAGTAAATGTAAGATTTTATCTCTTAGCCCCTTTCTAGACAGTAAATCTAAAGTTATACGAGTGGGTGGCCGTATTCAAAATTCAACTTGTTCGTTTAACAAAAAACATCCTTTACTATTAGATTCTAAACATCGATTATCAAGGCTTATTTTTGAGAATGAACATAGCCAGCCGGTTACTGCATGCTGGGCCGCAGATGATGTTATCGGCTGTTAGAGAGAAATATTGGATTATTAATGGTAGAAAGGTGGCTAGAAGTGTGTCAAATAATTGTATAGTATGTAAGCGATTTAGATTTAAACCAATAGTTCCTATTATGGGTAATCTACCCAAACAGCGTTTAATTCCAGGAACGCCTTTTGAAACGTCTGGAGTTGACCTGGCTGGTCCATTTTTAATCACTGATAGGAAAGGCCGCGGTTGTAAAATAAGTAAATGTTACATGTGTTTATTTGTATGTTTTACAACCAAGGCCATTCATTTAGAAGTCGTTAGTGACTTAAGTACAGATGCATTTCTCTTGGCATTACGTAGATTTATTGCACGACGTTCTAAACCGAATTTATTATATTGTGATAATGCGACAAATTTTTTAGGGGCCAGTAATGAACTTAATAAATATTTAATAGTAAACAAAGATGAAATAAATAAATTCTGTTCTGATGAAGGAATGAAGTTTGCCTTCATACCCCCATACGCCCCAAACTTTGGGGGCTTGTGGGAGGCAGGGGTGAAGTCTGCAAAATATCATATAAAAAGAATATTAGGAGACAGGCATTTAACATATGAGGAACTTTCAACTTTATTTGTCCAAGTAGAAGCCATACTGAACTCCCGGCCTTTGTTTCCCATGTCATCCGATCCCAATGATTTCCATCCCCTGACCCCCGGGCATTTCCTCGTCGGCAAGCCGCTGATAGCTCCTCCCTCTCCAGTACTGACCAATATTAACTGTAATCGACTTCACAGATATGAGCAATTGGAGCGAATGAGACAGCTTTTCTGGTTGAGATGGCAACATGAGTACATTACGGAACTGCAACATCGTACTAAATGGCGCAAACCTGCGATGGAACTTCGCGTTGGCGATATGGTCATTATAAAGGAAAATAATTTGCCTCCATTAAAATGGAGACTCGGACGCATAGAAGCCCTACAAAGGGGAAATGATGAAGTATCCAGAGTAGCAGATGTGAGGACGGCCAGTGGCACTATTCGTCGAGCTGTAAATCGCCTGTGTCCTCTGTTCGAGCCTGAAGCAGAAGAGTTGAAGGAATCCCCTTCAACGGGGGGAGTATGTTAAGGCCCACCCCAGCTCTGGGTGCGGGGGGACCAGGCCGGTGTCCCTACTCCACGCGAGAGGGTATAAAAGCTCGCGCGCAGATCACGAGCGACTACTGACTACTTCAGAACTTGTACAATTTTATTACCTATACCTATATATCGTGTACCCATTGTAGAAGGAAATTAAAAAGTATATTAGCTCTTCGAGTTCATCTTTCAGCTCCTCACACATACCTACCTTGGCACACACACAAACATCAGGCAAAGGCCTAGACACAATACATGCCTTAAAATAATTTTGGATATTTGCTAATAATGTCTTAATATGTTATAAACAGTCTCATTCATCAAATAACTAAACTAGAAGCTTAATTTCTTCAAAATAAAATATTTACCAAGCTCGGTGTCTTTTCACGCTATGTAAAATACGCATGTCCTTGCTTGACTACCTAAGAATATTTTGCCATTGTTTTTTTTTAACGTAAGCTAGCATTTATAGTTTAACATTATTAAAGCCTTATAAACACAAGTAATCGTTTTCATAAATATTATCACAATAACCACTGTTGTTTTAATTTTTACAAGTAATTTTACATTCATCCCAAATTTGTTTCCGTTGTAATACTCCTGTTATGCGACACCATAATTTCGAAACCAATAAACGTGTGTGGAAGTTTCTTGATTATTTAGTATGGCAACATTGGCTTCAAGCTGGCAACAAAATTTCGGATCCAAGACGCCATGTTTTTTTTTCTGTCATTTGAGATTGTATTTGTATCGTCAGCGCGTGTCGTTAAGATTTCCGGACTTTAGGTGAGTAAATTTGTAATATTTTTACGATTTTCTAGAAATTGAAATATATTTATAAATCCCCTTTAACTTTATTGTTAAAAGGGATGCAGAAGTGTTCGATTAATGGTTAAATTTATGAGTTGTTCCATCTATAAGGTTAGATCGTAAATAATTTTCATTCCGTTGTGCGATTTGTGACACGAAATTGTGCGACGTGTCACAAGGGAAATTCATAAAGCTGTGTTTACAATTATTCTAATCTCATTAGCTACCTATGTATTATATGATTCTTAAATATTTAGATTATTGTTTAAATATTTATAAAATAGTTTTAACTTTCTACGCTAAAGCCTAAGAGTGTAATGTTTTAGTAGGTTTGTTTGGTATACCTGTCTCTATATTACCTGCTTTTTTCCCTTTTTATACGTGGAGAAATGCTCATGCATACTGCACCACCACGAGGAGATAGTGCAGATATGTGGGACTCCAACCCACTAAAACTCCGTGTCCTCCTGTGTCGTTTATGACAGAAACACGGGCACGCGTTAGCACTCACCGCAAAACCACCGCGGCTGCTATTTTATCTCTTAGATGCTACTTAGACATAATTAAATCTTTGTTCCGTGAGTGTCACTGGCTGTTATTATAATACTCATGGTATGGAGTTTGTATTTTAATAATAATTACATTTTTGTTTGATTTGTTGTTACATTATATTTTTTGCCTGTTCCGCTTCCCTCTTTACTTTTTTCTGTCTTAGAATGTTTTCCTGCTATGAGGAAAAAAAATGAAAAAAATGCCCACTTTTAGGTCAACTGGTTTATTGCAAAATTATCGTAATTTAATCATATAACGAAAACACAAAAAAGAAAAAAAAATTACAGTTGTAAAACTGTGAAAAATGCATTTTATTGTATTATTTACAACTCTCACTAGCTAAGTATGGATACGTGGCTAAAAAGACATTGTGTCAGGTTTGAAAATATATGTCATGTATTTTTTCGTTTGTCAAACATGAAGTCAAACGTCAATTCATTCGCTTTGTTGTGCTTGCGCCGGTGAATGTGTTCTGCTACGAAATTCGTATTTTCTGTGATCTTACCAACGACTTTGGCTTGTTTCTGGAATCTGACGAATCTTGCTCTCACGGACAAACGCGGCTCAAACACGGACTCATTATCTGCTACTCTGGACTGACGACGCGACGGCTTGTTTCCAAGGACTTCGATTTTAACAATGGATAACTGCATTCATTGCGGTATTATGACATCTCGTTGCAATATAACGGGCAGACGTCCTTTGAATGAAGAATCCATCGTATCTATTGTACGCGCATGGGTTTCTCCGCGAACAGTAAGTAGTGTCCAAATAGAAATTACCTATGTATTGGTTCCTCATGCAATTATTTAAGTTGTCGGTACTTATGTTTCGAAAATAAATAATAAACTCTTATTTATATTTAAGGTGGATTCCTGCCATCATCTCTGTCAAGCTTGCTGTTATTTAGCAGTTGATACGTTACTGTCAGTTGAGGCAACAGAAGAAACTCCTACTCCTCGAGGCCACATTCATGTGTGTATCCTCTGTGGACGTTCATTAAGGAATGCACGGTCCTACCGCCTCCGATCCAATCCTGAACGAGAACAAAGGATACAAAATGTTATATCGGAATGGATTTTACCCAGAACTGTAAGTACGATTCAAATAACTACACTTGTATTAATACATCAGTTATTTGTTTATTTTATTATAATATACCCATCTTGCCTGGGTTAGCGGAATGTAACAATTTCCCTTCAATTGTATCTGAAACAGATTTGGGGCCATAAGGGGGATGTGTTTAGACGTATCATAATTAAATTATAATTTCATTGAACAATAAGCTATAATGAAGAAGTGGTAATGTTAATGTTATTCCATTTATTTTAGGCTGGAGCTCAGAGTGAGGTTTGTCATTCTTGTTGGGTGAGGGCAGACAGAGCTGCTCGTCACTTTGTCTCACAGCCATCAACATCAGCATCTGCATCTGGCGTACCAACTTCACCAATTGACACATCCATTTCACAAGAAACCCCTACATCAGTAATGCCAGAGTCTGATATAAGTACTCCAACTGTGGAAACCAATGAACCAGCACAAGGCGTAGGTCAAGAAACAATTATATTACCTGATTATCTGAGGCCTATTCAAACCGAAAGTAAGTGTTTTGTAGAAGGTTGTAATCGGAGAGAAAGAAACAGAATTCCCACAGCTATGAGGAGAAATCTTTTGAACATGCACAATTATTATGTGCCTCAGAATAACAGACTTTGTGATTATCATTTATATGCAATAGAACGATTGGATTTATTAATTGGTCTGTCAAATAATTCTATAAATTCATTCTCGGCAAGTCACATTCAAGATATGCTAGCTTTAAAATCTCCCACATCCGTAGAACTCAATTTTGAAGATTTAGAGAGTATTCAAGACAATGTGTTTTACTATTGGGTTGGACTAACCATGCAACAATTTCACCAAGTGCTTGATGAAACTCCAGCATTGGCACATATGGCAAGAGGTGCTACAGCTTTAGCGGCATATTTAACAAAGCTTCGTACTGGCGATTCAGACGAAATATTAGCAAGTTTGTTAAAGATCCCAAGAGCAACTTTGGAGAGGCTAATGAATAAAGCGAGAGAATTGCTAACCAATAATTATGTGGCACAGCATTTAGGCATTATCCATATCAATAAGGATCAATTGTGCGAAAGAACTCTGACACTTCCCCGAGGGTTATTTGGGAATCACAATGGTGTTAATAAACCAGTAATTATTTGTGATGGAACATATATATACGTACAGAAAAGCAGTAATTATATGTACCAAAAGGACACAAGCCTACATAAGTATAGGAATTTAGTTAAACCATTTTTAATGGTTTGTACTGATGGGTATATAATCGATGTTTTGGGCCCCTATCCAGCTACAACATCAGATGCAGTCATAATGAAACAAGAATTTAAAGATGGAACAGTCATGAGAAATTACTTTGAGGCTGACGATGCTTTCGTGCTGGATAGGGGATTTAGGGACGCCTTGCCCTTACTTAACACATGTGGTTATCGAACATATGTACCCGCGTCATTAGAACAGGGTGAAACACAGTTATCTACAATAAATGCTAATAAGTCGAGGGCAGTCACTATTTGCCGTTGGGTAGTAGAAGTTGTGAATGGAAGATTTAAAAGGGATTTTAAACTATTACGCCAGGATTTTTTTAATCGTGCAAGCAAACATTTAATGGAAGATTTTAAAGTGGCTGCCGCACTTATAAATTCATTTCATCCTGTTTTAACTGACCGGGATGATGCTGAGGAAATTCTGGAAATTATTAATCAAAATATGTACATAGAAAATAAATTGGCCAATTATGTAATAGAAAATCAATTAAACAGAAGATGAGCCAATTTTAGACCACTGATTGTTAATGAAAATATTGTAACAGATTTTCCTCGGTTATCATATAATGAACTGATTTTAATTTCTCTAGGAATATACCAAATAAAGCAGGCACGTTCCTATTATGGAGAACGTGTAAGGGCAGATGGCTCCTATGTAATAGAAGTGTGCAGAGAGGTTGATAATGACCTAATAAGAGAGCTGGTCTACTTCAAATACTACATCTTTATATAGAGCAAAAATACAATCAAGACATATTAGCAGAAAGGTTTATTTTATTTACATTTTAATAGACAGCTCGCTAACTGGAAGGCAAGCAATCTTGCAATATTATTGTAATTGTATTGTTGGCAGGCGTACAGTAGGGTGTTGTGCACACATTATGTCTATAATATGGTATTTGAGTTGGGCTAGGTATCAAGACCACATATCAGCTCCTGCACACTTTCTTGATAGTATATTAGTTGTTTATGAAGATGAATACATTAATTATAGAAAAACTGTGTTCCTTTTTATTTTCAGTCCTGGTAGGCACGTAACTAAGTGTTGATATAGGTATATATATTAACTGTACGGTATAGACTTTTAATTTCTTAGCCAGACCATTGCAAACACGATATCATAAAACTAATTAATAAAAATGTTTGCAGGCAATTGACCTTTGACATTGTTGGTATTTTTGAAAACGTGATCTAGGTAAATACATACTACAAAAATATCAGGTTTCGGTTATTATCACACGTAAAACGATTACCAGTAACTGTAATTGTTTATCCAGTTAAATAAGAATGATTTCTGATTTAACTGTATAGTTGCTTGTCACTTAATCCATTTTCTAACCTCACTTTAGCCATAAATTCAAATTCAAATATCTCAGAATACCAACTGTCAATTTCATTGAAATTAATTGACATAATACTAGGTGTGTTATCTTAAAAAATAACACCAATTTCGTGACTGTACATGTAGGCCCCGAGATATAGGGAGGACGGGCTATGTCCTTTAAAATACCTACTTTTTTTGGGACTCTTAAAGAGCATGCTTTTGTAAAAGTTTTTGCACAACTTTCCAGGGCCTCGATTCTGCTATTACAATAGTGTCAGAGTATTCGATCAGTGATTTCATAATGATCAAGTTCTGTCAAATTTTCTATCATAATGGCGCCATTATGACTTCTCAATGAACAACCACTGACACTCCATTGAAAGAAATGTCATAGAATATTAATCTCGTACATGAAATCTGGCATGAATGTTCGCATTTAGTAGTAGATTTTGAAAACCATTTGTACTAAGGGTTTTATAATAATGACAATACGACAATGCCATTAAAACACAATTTTATTACGAGACTATTGACCGACCACTGTGAATTTAGCAGATTACGAACTTTAAGCAAAATGACAATGGGATGAGAATGGAATCGTATTGGAGTGGCGAATTTATTAAAATAGCAGAATTAGGCCCCTGTTTGCTTCTTTTGGGATTTCTGGAAGTTTATCCTGAACAATTTTTGATTTTTTCTTAGGCTCAAAGTTCATTGAAATTGCACGACATGGCAAGACGATTGAGGGTAGTTTCAATTTTAATGCAATTTAAACTTTAACACCATTACTAAAATGGCCCGCTTTGCCGCGATCTATCTTATGAGTCTTGTGACCGGTCAAAACTTCGGTGCGCGACTGCTTACGGTGCCGCGGGACATAGCCTCGCTTCCACTGTCCTGCGCGGTCCTGCAGTGTGATTCTATAAGAACTCATTCTAAACTTCGAAAATGAATCCGCAGTGAGTTTCTTGATTGGCATTCTAAAAACTCGGTTGATAATTCGAATTTACACTAGCGCCACCCTTGCGAACGAGTCAGTAAATTGGACTAAATCAAACGTGAGATTTTGACAGATAAAGTATGAGATGACGTAAGAAGTGGCATTCTCTAAGGTAATTCCACCGTCACTTCGACGCTCACTTCGAACACGAATTCGATTCAAAGTGTCAAATAAAAAGCATCTATTTTACAAGTGAAATTAGAAGAAATCCTCTAAAAACAGTGTTAAAATAATAAGTTTATGTCACAGTGTTAATAATTAGTACAATAACTATGTAATTTGTGGATAGAAACGTCTTTTTGGGCGTTTGTGTAAAGTGAATACGATGGCAAGAATGTTTTTGTTGAAATCTTTATTAGAAGAGGCTCATGCTTTGGACAAACTAGAAAAACGTTGACAATCTAACCAAATTAGAAGTTTATCTATATTGCGTATATAGATTGTAAAAAGAAATAATTGACCAACTAAAAAGAAAATGGAAAAAGGACTTTCAACTCGTGTAAAAGTAAGTGCTTCATTTTTAATACTTAAGTAGGTCTAAAGTAACTTTAGAAGTTGTTAACGATACAAGAAGTACAGACAGAGAAGTAAAGACAAGGACCGCGGTGCCTGCGCATCCCGCGCGGCTCGCGCCAGTGTGTGGGGACGGCACCAAACCAGAGAGAAAATATAGACTCCGCGCCGTCAAGACTCTAGTGGTCGAAAAAAGTGTAGTCTATGGTCGTAAGCGACTTCTAATCTAAGAACTTTGTAACCGATACCTTTTTTTTAGTATTTTGAATATACAATTGATGTTCGCAAAATTCGCATTTTAATGTGCATCCACATCCTGCACATAATTTGGTGACCCCGACGTGATTATCTGAGGCGAGAAGCGTAATATACCAACTAACTACCGACGAGACTCCAACGTGTCAAGACGACGAAAACTAACGCGCCGCCTGCTGAACAACGTGTCCTGTTGAACGAGTCGTGACAAGCTGTACTTGCTGGGCCTGGACCAATCTCCACGACAACAACTTTGGGATCGCTGATCTAAATTGCAAAAACTCAGGAAAGTGCTGATTAATGCCGTGGAAAAGTGATCTTCCGTAGTGTCGTGCGTTAAGGAAGTAGCCATTTTGGAGGTAACGTAACATAATTACTTATTCAATTTTATCGCTGCGAACTTCAATTTTGCCTCCTGTGTGACGGTGTCTCATTTTCGTTTGCATTCTTGTCCGTTATTAAAATATAACGACGAATTTCGTACTTAATAAATAAATCTAAGCACCTATTACTACCTACTTGTGCTTATCTTGTCGAAATATTGCTCATCAAATTCATACGTTTTTTCACACAATTACTGTGCTGGTTTCGTGCCTAGCTTACGGATAAATAAGCAATTATTGCAAGAGATATTGCTTCGTAATCTACCTTTTTCTGTCATGCGTCTGCTAAACAACCTACCTACTTCGTAATACCTGTGGTAATACGTCGTATAATTTAAATTCCTTTGTTATTCTAACTTATAACAAAGTCGGTCTCGCTCCTTACCTAATACAAAGTTCAAACTGTTGGATATCGCTTCTGCTTTATTCACAAAACTATCTTATCAATCTTCTACCTGCTACTTCTTAAATTATAAATAATAAACCTTCCCGGCATCTCACACTGTGATAGATACACCCCTACACAGTAAACTGATTCGTATTCGCCGACTATTCCAGGTTCGGGGATTCCACCGAGATTGGAGTCTGCGCGCTGCCATTACGGCGCATGAGCGGCAGTGGGTGATAAGCAGAGTAAGCTGAACTGAAGGTGACGCTGACGCGATCATCCTGCACCTGCTGCGCTCCGGGCTCGTCTGGTTGGACTGTCGGTACCTTTTTATTGTACCTATATTGATCATTCGGCTATTACATAGCATTTGTTTGAACGTTATTTGCCTCTTCGTATTTCACGTAGGTACCTACCTCCTTATATAATAATGTCGGACGATATTAGAAAGCTCAGGCAGGTTCGTAGTAGTATAAAGGGTAGAATTACTATATTCAAAAAATACATTGAATTGGTAAAATCAATTGATGCAAGTCAAATTACAAAGTTACAGCTTGCCGAGTTACAATTAAAGCTAGAAAGATTTCAGGTATTGTTTTCTCAATTTGATGAACTTCAATCTAAAATTGAAGCGCTAGATCCTGAATCTGAAATTGAACTTGAAGAACGGGAATCATTTGAGGAAACATTTTGTAATTTAATTTCATGTGCACAACTAATAATTGAAAATGTATCGCAGGCTAAAGGCGAGCCTGTTCGTGGAAACATTAATGGTGATGTGAAGCCTGAGTCCAGCGGTTCCTGTCAAAATGATATTTAATATAAAATTACCAAGTATAAACCTTCCAAATTTTGATGGCAACTACTTGAAGTGGCTTGAGTTCCGTGACTTTTTTGACTCGTTGGTTAACAAAAATAAGTCTATTCCCGACATTAACAAATTCCACTACCTTCGGTCTTCACTGAACAGTGGCGCTGCACTTGTTATAAAATCAGTTGAATTCACTGCTGAAAACTATGTTCTGGCATGGAAACTCTTGTGTGATAGGTATGATAACAAGAGACTATTGATGAATAACCACTTCAAATCCCTATTCAGTTTTGAGCCTATCACAAAGGAATCACATAAATCTTTGCGTTATATGATTGATCATTTCAAAAAAAAAATACGTGCCTTAAATTTATTAAAGGAACCTACCAAGTCCTGGGACACTATCATTATTTACATGATGGTCTCTAAACTAGATGGCGCCACAGGTCGCAAATGGGAAGAACATCGAAACAATTTATCGGTTAGTCCAACTCTTGATGAACTTTACCTATTTTTGCGGAACCGAGCAGATGTTTTAGAAACGGTACAGTTCAAATCGGATGTTAAACCTCAGCGTTCAGACCAGTAACCAGTGTGCCATCTGCAAGCAAGCGCATTTTGTTCATGAGTGTGAAAAGTTTAAAACTCTAAGTGTAGACTTGCGCCTGAAAGAGGTTGCTAAGCATAAGCTTTGTCCAAATTGTCTTCGCGGTGGTCATAATGTCAACCGTTGTTTTCGAGGTCCTTGCAAACTCTGTCAGAAAAAACACAGTACGTTATTACATGAAACTAAAGAATCAAGGCAAATTGATAATATTGAAAATTCCAACGTACCTTCAACTTCTGGGTCCAATTCCAGCGTCACTCCTGCAGTGTCGTTGTCCGTCGTGGTGGCGAGCGAGGTGTTGTTATGCACAGCCCTAGTTGAGATAGTAGATCAACAAAATAACACGTACCTTGTGAAGGCGTTGCTTGATAACGGCAGTCAGTCTTCTTTCATTACAAAAACCATACAAAATAAATTAAAATTAGATTTCACTAATAGAAATGCAGTAACTGTTAGTGGTATCAATAATGCTGTTGTAAATACGGCTCAATATTGTGATTTACAATTAAAATCTCGATTAAACAATTTTTGTGTCAATGTGTCATGTCTCGTCATACCACAAATTACAAACAAGCTTCCGAGCGTGAGCATTGACCCATCGCAACTTAACTTACCTCACAATCTTCAGTTGGCTGATCCTGAGTTCTTCAGTCCTTCTGACATTGACATTTTGTTGGGTGCAGATATCTTTTGGGATATTGTAAACCCAAGACTAATCAAACTTGGTCGAAACAAACCTACGTTGCAACATTCTAAATTAGGCTGGTTAATATCCGGACCTACTGGTATTGGCATCAGTAACAAACTACGACATAATAATACTGTATGCAACTTTTCTCAAAGTATTCAACAAACCTTAACAAAATTTTGGGAGATAGAAGAATTACTTCCTGTTAAAAAACATCTTTTTTCTAAATCTGAGGAGTTGTGTGAAAGTATCTTTATAAAGAATACTAAACGATTAAATGATGGTCGTTTTGTAGTTAAACTTCCACTGACTGATTCCCCAGAACTAGCTCTCGGTGACTCATACAATGCAGCTCGTCGTAGATTTATTAATTTAGAGCGAAAATTGAATAAGTCGCCTAGTCTAAAGGAGGAGTATAAATCATTCATTCGTGAGTATGAGCGCTTGGGTCATCTTACACAAATTGATCGCCCTTCCTTTGGTTATTTTCTACCCCACCACGCTGTATTGCGGCCCACTAGTGAAACTACGAAATTACGAGTGGTGTTCGATGCTTCGTGCAAATCTACGTATCTGGAAAGTCCTTCAACGAGATCCAACTGGTGGGGCCAGTGATACAAGACGATCTTCTGTCAATTTTGTTCAGGTTTCGTCGAAATGCCTTTGTTGTTACGGCCGACATAGAAAAAATGTACAGGCAAATATTGGTTGACGAGTCTCAGCGAAACCTGCAATTGATTTTGTGGAGAGACGAAGAAACGAAGCCTTTGCAGGTACTACAGCTAAACACGGTAACTTATGGCACGGCCTCGGCTCCATTTTTGAGCACAAGATGTTTGTTAGAGTTGTCACGTGAGTGCGCTGATATACCCGACGTACAGCATGCGATCGAGCATGATTTTTACGTCGACGACTTGAATACGGGTTCTAACTCAAAACAAGATTTGAAAAACGTTGTTCATGAAGTCATTAATAAACTTTCAGAGGCCTGTTTCCCTTTACGCAAATTCCGGACAAATGCTCCGGATGTCTTAAAGGATCTTCCTGTAACAAACATCTGTCAAGATTTTAGCAAAGAGTCTACGGTTTTGGGTCTAAATTGGTGTCCAAAAACAGATACTTTAAAATTTTCTACAGAATTCAAAATTGAATCAAAAATCACTAAACGCAATATCTTGTCCATGTCCTCTAAAATTTTGGACCCGCTGGGTTTATTATCAGCAACTACAATTATTCCAAAAATAATATTACAACAATTGTGGTTATTAAAAAACGATTGGGATGAAGAAGTTCCAAACAACATTAAACTCCAATGGGAAGAATTCATTAAAAATTTACACTATATTTCCATTCTTAAGGTGCCCAGGCATGTAGTTTACCCAGCACCAATCACTTTCTGCAGTCTTCTCAATTATTTAATCGGTGTAGGCACAGACATCAGTAATAATAGGGTTATAGCTCCTGCCCAGATTCTTAGCTTATTAAGTTGTAATGTTCACACTTACATTGGGGTAGACCATCCTACCGTTTATTTAGGTCCAACCATGGACATGTGACGCAGACAGCAGTCGCAGTCTGTGTGGATTGCAGAATATCACACGTGGCTGATTATATTCGGAACCAGAGCGAGCCCCTAATTTATTCCTTTTTAATGTGGCTGTAATGTACACTTTATAATGTTATATTAGTATTATCGGCTCGCAGCAAGCGTTCCCGCGTCTTTCCTCGCGGCGGTCGGTCAGGCAGTGCCCCCCCGCCCCGCAACCTCGCGCGTGCGCTTCTCGAGACGACAGACTTAAGGTGCATCCACACCATTGATACAAATGTCTATACACTACATCCCTCCCTTATTAATGTTTTTTTCCTTTTATAAAATAGATAAACATATACAGCTAAGGAACTGTGATCAAGTTACGGTGCAAATTAAATACATTCTTAATTACCAAAATCAGTACTTTATTCATTCGAGTTGTGATTCATTTACATCACTGTTATCGTTGGTTTTATCATCACTAGCATTATTCTCATCATCTAGCACCTTCCATTGCCCTTCCACACGTTTTAGGTGTACTACATTCCGTCTAATTCGTTGACCAGTTTCATCGTTTCGAAGACTTACGTCCCCTCCTTTGGTCGCTTCGACGGTATGTGTTTCGGGTTGATAGTTTAGGCTCAGCTTGTTTTGCTTATTCATGTTCTTGACGTATACTTTATCTCCAACTTCCAATTCACAGCTAGTAGCTCTTCTCTTCCTATCCGCATATTCTTTCCCTTTTTCCTTTAGTTCTTTATCTCTATCCCTCATTTCAAGATCCTCTGAGAGATGCGTTATGTCCTGAATCATAGGCAGCTTGTCACGAAATTGTCGTCTAAAGAACAGCTCTGCAGGTGTTTTTCCTGTAACTGTGTGAGGTGTACTATTGTACATCACCAAGTACTCACGAAGAGCTTCCTTCCAGTTCTTTTTCTCTACCTGAGAAATCTTTAGGCGTTTTAGGATGTCCCTATTCTGGCGCTCCACTTCTCCGTTTTGTTGTGGCCAGTAGGGAATGGTATTGTAGAGTCGTATGTTCCTCTCTGCACAGAAACTCTTAAAATCTTCGCTGGAAAATTGCCTCCCGTTGTCTGATGTAAGCGAGACCGGATTGCCAAGTCTGCTAAAAATTTCTTTAAGCATTCCGATTATTTCAGAGCTTGTTATTGTTTTGCATGTTTTCACCTCTTTATATCTGGTGTAATAATCCACAACTACCAGGATATGGTCTCCACTAGGTAAGGGGCCCATAAGGTCGATTGCTATGTCCACCCATGGTTCGGAAGGTAAATCTCTTCTTTTTAATGGATTTGGGGCGCTGGGAGCAGAGACCAGGATGCATCCTTTACAAAATCAAAATCAAAATCAAAATCAAAGCATTTATTTCAAGTAGGCCAATAACAGGCACTTTTGAATTGTCGAAACAAAGATGAAAATTAAATGTAGCTACAGTCCCAGTCACAAGACATAAAAACTGTGAAAGTACTGTAGTTGCCCATTCCCTAGCGTAGATCTCTATGGAGAAGAACGGGCAAGAAACTCCATGGACACTCTTTTAAATCAAAATATTGTTACAAAATCTTGGTTACATCATTCATGTTGAGATGTTATATTATGTGAGAACAATGTAGCAAGATGTGCACGTTAAAAGTGTCCATAGCCAAACAAAAACAAAATACAACTCAAAAACAAAATAATTAATTCAAATAAACCATGGCGACTAAGGGATGACCAGTCACAACTGACAGCGCCCGTTCACGCACATGACGCATGGATCAGCACCATTCAGCTCAACCATTTTGAAGGGAACTAAATGGTCCGACACACGCGCCACCATCAGCGAGACATTTGAGTGAGCATGACATACTCTCAACCGCCAGGGCACATTCAAGTCAAAAACTAAAGTAGGTTTCCAGTGAATGATAGCTTTCTAGTACATAGTACTCACACAATATGGGCTATGCGTTTATATAATACTAAATAGATTGAATCTATACAATGCAAAGATAGTTGTACAATCTTCAGCAGCTCCAACAATACCATTTAATGCTATCAAGTTTTGAGCCCCTGTCCTTGTGGAGCAGGACCAGCATTGAGCCAAGCATTTTTATCAGCGATATAATCGCTCAACTTGTAATATGCTTGCTTACATAGTGTGCGTTTAATGCATGTTTTAAATTTAGTCTCATTCAGTTCAAGAATACTTTGTGGAATTTTATTATAGCATCTCAAACAGTACCCCATGAAAGATGAGTCTACTTTAGCGAGTCTAAAGCCTGGCTGAACTAGTTGGTCCCTATTTCTAGTACTGTAATTGTGTCTGTCGCCTCTTTTACCGAAAAGATGCAGATTTTTTCTAACGTACATTATGTTTTCGTAGATGTATTGGCAATGAACCGTCATGATGCCAATATCCTTAAAAAGTTCCCTTAGAGAATCGCGCCTACGAAGATTGTATATGGCTCGGATGGCTCTTTTCTGCAGAATAAATATAGACTCAATATCAGCAGCCCGTCCCCATAGCAAAATACCGTAAGACATTATACTATGGAAGTAACTAAAATAGACCAGTCTAGCGGTATCTACATCAGTGAATTGACGGATTTTTCTAATGGCATATGCTGCTGAACTTAAGCGCCCCGCAAGAGATGTTAAATGAGAACCCCATTGTAGCCTTGAATCAAGCGTAAGCCCCAGGAAAACCGTTTTATCTACGAATTCGAGTTTCTCTTTATTCAATATTATCTCACAATCACTACTTTTAACATTCGGTAATGAAAATCTTATGCATTTAGTTTTTTTTTCATTCAATACCAAATTGTTTGCTGTGAACCAATTTTGGACCTGAAGTAGGGCATCATTCACGTCATCTAGATTTTGGGCCCGTCTATTTATCTTAAAAATTAGAGAAGTGTCATCAGCAAACAACACCATATTTTGAGGTTGGTGTTTCAACAAATAGGGTAGATCATTTATATATACTAAAAAAAGGAAAGGACCCAATATTGAGCCTTGCGGAACCCCCATTTTTACATTCAAACCCTGTGAATTAACACCATTTATTTGAACATGTTGTTTTCTATCGCTCAAATAAGATTTTAGCAGGCTAAGTGCAAGTTTACCCAGTCCGTAATGCTCCAGTTTCAAAAGTAATGTGTCATGATTTACGCAATCAAAAGCTTTGGAGAGATCACAGAAAATTCCTATTGCGTCTTGGGACTCTTCCCACGCAGCAAATATGTGCTTTAATAGGGTTACACCGGCGTCAGTTGTACAACGTCCCTTGGTGAAACCATACTGTTGATCATGTAAGATTCTGTTGGTGTTAAAATGATAAAGCATTTGATTAAGCATTACTTTTTCAAAAACCTTGCTAAAAACTGGTAACACGGATACAGGTCTATAATTATTGGAATCTTTGCTGTCCCCGGATTTGAAAAGAGGTATGACTTTACTGTATTTCATTAAATCCGGGAAAACTCCTTGGTCTACACATAAATTAAATACATAAATTAAAGCTAAATACGGGGCTATGGTCTCAAGTATAGATGTACAAACTTTGATAGACATTCCCCATAAATCTTCGGTCAGTTTGATTTTAATTTGCCGGAAAGCTTTAATAACTGTCATAGGGTTAATGTGTTTAAATTTAAATTCAGCCAGGCAGCCAGACACATTCGCCTTTAATAAGCCAATTGAGGCTTCAGGTGAAGAATTAAGAGCCTCCGTAGTTTTTATTGGTATTTCGGTAAAAAAATTAACAAATTCTTGAGCTACTTCCTGATCAGAGCTTTTAGGACCACATGCTGTATCTAATGTAAAGCTGTTATTACGTATTTTCTTTCTGTTAGTCTCGTTATTTATGACTTTCCAAACGGTCTTTATTTTATTTTCTGCTGTTTTGATCTTGTTGCTTATGTGCAGGGCTTTAGCAACCTTGCAAGTATTTCTAAAAATCTTTGAATACGTAGCAACATACTTGCTAAAAGTTTCAGTGTTTATAAAAGGCTTAAGGCTATAAAGCTCAAATAGCCTTTCCCTACTTTTTCTGATACCTCTAGTTGCCCAATCACTAAATATAAATTTAGGGCAAATACTCTTTGTCTTCTTTTCAAAAGTTTTGTTGAATTCCGTGTGAACTAATGAAAAGAAACGATCATACAATTGATTTATATTAATATCCTCTTGGCTCATTACACTTAACTTGTTCTGTAGGGAAATATTATACCTATTTAATTTGCAAGAAGTTATAGGTCTAAATTTAATCTGAACTTTTTGTATTGGAGTTTTACAACTAAAAGTTACAGTTTGTCCGCTATGGTCAGACGGCAAACAATTTATTATGGCTTTATCTAAATAATCACAATCGCAGAAAACATTATCTATACAAGTAGCAGAAGAAGTTGTGATTCTAGTGGGTTCAATAAAAACGTTAGTCAAGTCAAATGACTTAAAAAGATTTAATAACCGACTGCTATTTGAATTTTCTTCTAAAATATTGATATTAAAATCACCACAAATTATTGTAGCTTTATTACTGGCTGCAAGTTTTGCCAGGACATCTTCCATTATTGATTCAAATATGGAAAAGTTTTGATAGTTTGGGGGTCTGTACACACACACAATAACATGCTTATCTAGCTCAACACAGGACAGTTCGACGCAATGTTCAACCGAGAGACCTACTATGTCATTACGTTGCTTATATTTAAAACTATTTTTTATTAATATTAGGGAACCTCCACGAAGCATAGTTTTACGATTAAAGCAGCTACCCACCATATAGTTCTCATAATTAATAAGCATTTGGTAATCGTTTAGCCAATGTTCAGTAAAACAAATAATGTCAAACTTACTACTTTCTAAAAACAATTCAATTTCTAATAATTACAGGCTTTGCATATGCTTTCCGCATCTTTGTCGCACTTAGGCCACCATACCTTGGTCCTCAATCTGCCCTTCATCGCGACTATCCCCGGGTGGCCTTCGTGTGCAGCTTCCAGAACTCTTCTTCGTAATTTACCTGGGATTACAATTTTCGTCCCTCTAAGGAGAATATCGCCATGAAAGCATAATTCATCCTGGAAGAGTTTATAGGCTTTAACCGTTTCATCCCAGTTTCCATTGCAAAGGCCCTCTCTAACCTTCTGTATCTCTGCATCTTCGAGGGAACTCTCAGTGATCTCTTGTAATGGGATGGCCACTGGTCGTGCAGATTCGGTAACCGCTTGAACGTGGTCTTCAAATAAAGCCGTCGGGTTTGTTGCCACTTCACAGAGTCTCGATAATGGATCGGCTATGTTGGTCTTCCCCGGGCTATATCTCACCTTGAAATTTTAGGATTGCAGCCTTAATACCCACCTTTCAATACGAGCACATGGTTTTGCTTTGGGGCCAAATATCACCTCTAAAGGCTTATGATCTGTTACTAGATCGAACACCTTGCCGTACAGAAACATGTTGAAATGTTCGACTGCCCAAACTAAGGCTAAGGCTTCTTTCTCTGTTTGGCAGTAGCGACGCTCACAGCTGCTGAGGGTTTTATTGCCAAATGCAATTATTCTCGGTCCATTCTTATTGATTTGTACCAACACTGCACCCAGACCCACCGGGCTTGCATCTGCAATCACCACTGTCTTATCATGAGGATTGTAGTAACCTAAACTTGGCACCTTCATGAGTGCCGCCTTTAGTTCGTTAAATGCATTCTTTTGGGCATCTCCCCAGTCATCTTGAATGTCCGTATTTCTTCCCGTTCTTTTCCGTAGCAGTTGCTTTAGGGGTTCTGTTACCGTTGCTAAGTGGGGGATCCATTTTCCCACGTAATTCACTAAGCCCATAAAACTCTGCAGTTCAGCGATATTCGTCGGGGCTCTAAATCCCTTTATAGCCAAGATATACTTGTCTAATGGTTTGACTCCCTGTTCAGACAATTCATGCCCTAGGAAGTGGACTTTCTTCATTCCAAAAACGCATTTGTCTTCCCTCAATATCACGTTATTTTCCTCTAAAACTGCCATGACTTTTTTAAGCCTTAAGTCATGTTCTACTACGTCTTTCCCAAAAATCAAGAACTCCTTCGCAACCTAAAAGGATTCGTTCCAGTGTTTTTTGGAAAATCTCTGGTGCACACGAGATACCAAACATCATTCTTTTGTATTGATACAAGCCTTTGCTGGTAATGAAGGTCGTGATATGCCTTGAGTCTGGGTGAAGTTCGATATGATGGAATGCATCTCGTATGTCTAGCTTACTAAAGATTTTGGCTTCTCGAACTTTTGGCAATAATTCTTCCATCGTTGGCAGTGGGTGGTTTTCACGTTGTATAGCCGCGTTTGCTCGGCGCATATCAACACATAGTCGGATATCCCCTCCGTTTTTTAGTACAGGGACTATAGGTGAGATCCAGTTAGAAGGACCTTTTACGACCTCTATAATGTCCCTTTCCAGAAGTTCTTTCAGTTTCCTCTCTACTTTTTCTTCGAGCGGGATGGGAATCCTTCGATACGGCTGAGCAACGGGCCTCACTGAACCGTCAATCGGAATGGTGACTAAAAGATCTTTAAATTTTGGAAATGCCTCAGTTTCAACACTTCCAACCTGGTTGGTATCGAAATTAATCTGAAGTACTCCCAATGAGGTTGCCGTCACACGTCCAAGTAGGTCACGCGTACCATTTCCGATCACGTAGAAGGTTGTGATATCCTGTGATATTCCGGCAAGTTTTATCGTAGCTTTGAATGATCCTAACAGCTTCAGCGGTGTTGCACTCCCGTAGGCAACGAAGGTTTTGTCAGGATTCGGATCTTGATGGGTAACTTGAGCGTTATCTTTCTTCATTCTTTCCCAGGTTTGGTCCGTTATAAGATTGTGCTTGCAGCCCGAATCTATCAACATCTCCACATTGGTTCCACCTATGTTACATGTGACCTTTGCGTCGTTCTCAATATTGAAAATATAGTCGACTTTTCTTTTATCCGTGCTTATGTTTGCAGTTTCTTCAATGTTATTTGTTGTCCTGCTTTTCTTCTTTATTCCCTGTCTGTTCGATGATACTTCTCCTTCCAATTTCCTCTTCTGAGTTTGTCTTGTCCGACATTGATCTCTGAAGTGTCCTAAGATGCCACATTTAAGACAAGCCTTTCCTTTTGCTGGGCAGTTCTTGTCACTAGCAAAATGTCTGGAACTTCCACATCTACTGCATATCAATTCTCTTTTTTTCGCCTTCTCTTTCCATGTCTCTGTACCTACTCTGTTGATTGACTGGCTTTCCACAGGTTTCGTACCAAAGTTTTCTAATTGACGATCTATGGCTTCCAATGCATTCGCTTCTGCAACTATTTCATCCAAAGTGATCTTGTCTCCTGTTTTCAAAATCTTCTTTCGGAGTTCTTCTGTCTTACCCTTTTCAGTTATTTGGTCTATAATATGTTCGTCTTCTTTTCCACCAAACTGACATTTCTTGGCCTGCAGTCGAAGTCTGATAAGAAATTTCTCGAACTTCTCATCCTGTTCCTGTTTTAGGAGACGAAACAAGTGTCGCTCATACACTTTGCTCTGTTTAGGTGCAAAGTAGTTGTCTAATTTTTCGATCGCGATGTTAAAAAGTTCGCCTCCAGTTGCATTAGCTCCTGGGATGTTATAGAAGATTTCTTGTAACTCGGGACCACCAAAATGTAAAAGGCTAGCTCTTTTCTTTGCCTCGGTGTCTATACCTGCCGCCTCAAGGTAAATGTTTAAACTTCTTTTCCATCTTTCCCAACGGACAGAGACTGAACCAATCTCCCCTTCACATTCGAACTTCTCTAAGGTATACTGTGCCATTTGGAGCTACCTGTTGACAAGGTAGTAACTATGTTGCATATTTATAGATTTTTTAACACGCTATCGCAATCTAATGCTAGCACTTAAGCGTCTACTCTACGTGACTGTACCTATGTTAAAAGTATGTTACGTAGGTATCTACGCCCGTAGTACACATTCGGCGGTCATGACGACACGTAGTCGTCATGGCAAACACACTTTGTGCTCACATGACGATACGTCGTCGTCATACTGTGCAGTACTGTGCCACTGCACACTGGCGCATCAGTATTACCCAGCGCTCGTGAAGATTTCGCAATTTAATGCCATGTAGGTATGTCCGCAATTTAATGCCATACTTGTAAATTTCCGCAATTTAATGCCATGTAGGTATGTTCGCAATTTAATGCCATACCGGTAAATCTCCGCAATTTAATGCCATGTAGGTATGTCCGCAATTTAATGCCATACCGGTAAATCTCCGCAATTTAATGCCATGTAGGTATGTCCGCAATTTAATGCCATACCGGTACATTTCCGCAATTTAATGCCATGTAGGTATGTCCGCAATTTAATGCCATACCGGAAAATCTCCGCAATTTAATGCTATACCCATAGAAACCTGGATACCTGAAACGCGAACAGAGGATACCTACGCAACTCACGGCCAAGTGATTACCTAGTTATTTACACTTCCTTCTATTTAAAAAAAATAATCCCTAATTAAAAAAAATATAGACTGTCAGCATCAGTTAGTTACTATGATAACTTTTAATTTTAGGTAAGTAACTAATTAATACTGTGGACCAATCCATTTTTAGAAAAAAAAAACGAAAATGTTTATTCTGCGCAAAAGAAACGCACAGTAAAAATTAAAAAAAAATACACTGGCAACCTGTACCAGGTAGCTAAAAGCCTCGTTTTCAACACTGACACACATCACGACGTCTCGCACTTTTTTTTTTTTTTTACTCTGTGGTCTGTATTGGCCTCACGACCCTCACGATCGGTGTGGGGACGCGGCTTTAGCAATGGCGCGGAATGTATGACATCAAAACAAACTTGTACAATCCAACAACAAAACGCTGTATAGCGTTAATATAACTACTGTTATTTTTCCAATCTACATATTATTACAATGACAATAAAAGCGTGCGTCGCATTTGCGCAAGAACAGGTCATTGCTCAGCAAAATGTTGTGACTCGGTCAACAGCATTAATATTTTTGTTCATGAGGCTCTGTGATCCATTTTACCCAATAATCCTATACAGCTTTTGTGTAATAAATACTGAGATTCGAACTCAAGAAGATAGGTAACTTGTAGTTTTAAAATAATCACTAATTGATAAAAGCTTTGTCGTTTTATCCAACGATTGTAGTCGGATACTATTTTGTAATGTAAGTTCCTATGTAACGTGTGTTCTCTCTCTCTTAATTTGTTATTGAAGGTGAAGGTAAAAAAAACTCACAGTTTACTCACAGTTTACTCACAGTTTACCTCGTCGCCACAATGTAATGTACACTTTATAATGTTATATTAGTATTATCGGCTCGCAGCAAGCGTTCCCGCGTCTTTCCTCGCGGCGGTCGGTCAGGCAGTGCCCCCCCGCCCCGCAACCTCGCGCGTGCGCTTCTCGAGACGACAGACTTAGGTGCATCCACACCATTGATACAAATGTCTATACACTACAGTGGCATTTTCTTGCGCCTACAGGTTCTTGAGATTACTGATTTTTATTTTTAATTAATTAATTAAGTGTTATTTGAAGCCCTGAAAATAATATCAGAAAAGAATATCAGTATGAGCCCTCCATACACATGTGATGCTAAGTAATTCTCACAAAGTAGCAATAATTCAGAATACATACACATTCGTGGCTCCTATTTAGGCACGGGTTTTCATTTTAACTGCTATCCCACGCCTCGTCCGCGTCATCAGCTTTTTATTTAAATATTCAAGAAATCAAGTAGTTCCATGAAAAGATTCTCAAGTGAAAAAAAGGTGTCGCGTCATCCATCACAGAACTGATGTGCCTGGTTGAAACCCGAGTCCTTTTATCTCGTCAAAACTAGTCTATATAACTAATTATAATTTAACGAAACTCATCATGGCTAATTATTAGAATTTTGTGTATGTACTTTCCATATTTTTAACCGACTTCCAAAAAGGAGGAGGTTCTCTATTCGACTGTATGTATTTTTTTTTTTTTTTTTTTATGTATGTTACCCGATTACTCGAAGACGCCTAAACCGATTTGAAAAATTCTTTTTTTGTTTGAAAGGGTATACTTCCAAGTTGGTCCCATAGTCGCCAAGTCGGGATCTGATGATGGAATCTTGGCGAAATCGAGGGAACTCTTCAAATTTTATAGGATAACGTACAGCAATTTTTATAATTTCTACAACAAGTGAAGCATTTGCGTTTGATAAGAACCATTCTACCATCAGATCTGATAATGAAGCCAAGAGTCACGGAACTCCATAATGAGACAATGTATCCTAGTCGTGTTTGGGCTTGTTGTAATTGTAACGGTATGCACTTTCCATGTGAACCACTAAAAAGTGATAAATAAAAACTTTTTTGCAAAAAATAAAACCGACTTCAAAAAAAAAGAAAAAGTGAAAAATAACTTTAGCTTCTGAAGTCGGTGACAAAAAAATTAAATCAATCATACAAACGTCACCGACTTCAGAAGCTAAAGTTATTTTTCACTTTTTCTTTTTGAAGTCGGTTTTATTTTTTGCAAAAAAGTTTTATTTATAATTTACATTGTTGAGAAAATAAGCGATATTACTCGGTGACGCCATCTAGTTGACATCTGCCGTTTCATTGCAGCTAGTGCGCTATTTTACTAATAGAGGGCGCTACCCGTCCACATAATCACTATCTATCATTTTAATTGTTACACGTGTCGTACAAATTTGAGATAGGTTTAACGGCGGGTCCCAAACTAGGCACAGCCTGTATCTTGGTGACCAAAACACAATGCATTACCCGAGGTTATTATTATACAGTGTTCTGCTAGCGCTACAAATGTACTTTAGATAAACAAATAAATTAATTGGTTTTGGAATAATTAGAAGGAAAAACAACAAAATGATAAATATTAGTTACAAATTACAAGCAAAATGATATAAATTGATAAAAGAAAAAGAAAAATTAAAAGAGAAATACACATGGTTGCAAAAACAACAGTTAACACTTAGGGAGTCGCTAATGGGTCCAACGGACCCAGTCCTTCATATTTTGCTTCTTAAATATTATAATTCGACGAATGCGACGTTGCCGCTCTTAGTACCTTTTAACGATAGTGTAGCACAGCAAATGACGACGTCGGCAGTCAGTTGGCGCGCTGCAAGTGAGTGCTACGGACGTAAAAGGTGTGTGTGGGTCCGCCGGACCCGGTAGCGACTAAATACGTAAGTGAATTTTGCATTTTGTTATTACTATTTATTTACCTATTTCCTTTATTTCTTTCGTAGAAAATGGCAACCAATAGGGTTTTAAGGCCTGAAGAGAAAGATGAATATCTAAATGAAGAAATAGAAAACGAAGACTGCTCTGAAACTGAAGACTGCTTAGATGTAAGTGAACATGAATCGGATTCCGAACAAGAAGGCGAAGTATTCAACTTCCCAAGGTCATCGGCATCAAATATACAATCTGAACATGAACTAAACTCAGAGCCAAGGCAAGGCATCCGTCGACCGGCGCCTGATCTCCGACGTCAGGATTTAGATTGTGTTCCATTGTCGATTTTACAAAATGGCTATTATATTGGTAAAGACAAAACTACTTTATGGAGTATTGAAGAACCCGCAAAAATGTAAGAACTCGCAGTCATAATATCATGCGTGAAGTTCCTGGGCCTTGTCAAGAAATGTTGAACGCAACTACACTGTTGGAAAAGTTTTGTCTTTTTTTCCCCGATGAAATGTTGACGAAAATAACGGATTTTACAAATATTTACATGACTGAAAAAGTTCGAGACAATTTTGAAAGAGAGACTGTAAACCTACTAGTGTCACGGAAATAAAAGCTTTGTTTGGACTTCTTTTTTATATTGGAAAATTGAGAGGAGCACACTTGAATACTAAGGACCTGTGGGCCACCGATGGTACCGGATGTGATATCTGCATAGCAGCTATGTCAAGAAGGAGATTTCACATTTTGCTTAGATGCTTGCGTTTTGATGATATAAGAACAAGGCCAGCAAGAAAGGAAATAAATTGGCGCCAATTCGAGAGATTTTTGAGCAATTTGTGGGTTATATTCGGAAATACTACAGGCATGGAGAGCATGTCACCATAGATGAAATGCTTTTAGCATTCCGTGGTCGATGTCCATTCCGACAATATCTTCCCAGCAAACCAGCCAAGTATGGCCTGAAAATATTTGCAGTCTGTGATGCTAAAACTTATTATACATCAAACCTTGAAATTTACGCCGGCAAACAAAATGATGGTCCAAATCAGATCAGCAACTCTCCAAGCGATGTGGTGAAAAGACTGGTGGACCCGATAAAAAGTTCTCATCGTAATATTGTCATGGACAATTGGTTTATGAGTGTTCCATTGATGACAGATTTACTGGACAACTTTGGCTTGACATGCTTAGGAACTCTCAGAAAGAACAAAAAAGAAATACCTCCTGAGTTTACTCAAACCAGAGGAAGACAGGAGCACGAAACTTACTTTGGGTTTCAAAATAATACCACATTGCTATCTTACGTGCCTAAACGTGGCAAAGTAGTTCTTTTAGCATCTACTATGCATCATGATGCTAAAATAGACGTAGAAACCGGTGAACAAAAGAAACCTGAAATGATAACCGATTACAATAACCTCAAATGTGGAGTCGATGTAGTTGACCAAATGACTGGTACATATTCTGTGTCTAGACGAACTCAACGTTGGCCACTTTGCATATTTTTTGGGTTATTGAATATTGGCGGACTAAACGCTTACGTTATCCAAAAAGCCATGTTACCTTCTGATAACTTCACACGAAGAGATTTTATCAAAACATTGGCTATTTCTCTGATTGTACCACACCTTCATGAAAGAATTTCTATTACAAACATTCCTCAGCACATCAAAAATCGTATCCGAAATACAGGGTGTCCGGTGGCAATTTTTACATTTTAAAAAGTTATTACTTTTGAACGCGGGCAGCTAGAGGGGCGCGGGGTGAGGCATTAGTAGCGCCAGCGTCGTGAGTTTTTTAGTCGCAATGGAGCGTTGGTCGGGAGAACAGCGCGCTTTCGCTGTTGAGGCGTACTTAACGAGTAGTTTTTCACTGATTGCCGCGCAACGTAAATTTTGTAATCGATTCAATATTCCACGAATAAGAGATGCGCCGTCAAAAAGTTTAATTCGATATTGGGTAGCAAGATTTAGAGCTTCAGGCTCAGTCGTACCGGCGCGTCACCAAGGCCCAGTCCCGTCTGTATCGACTGAAGAAAACATGCAACGTGTGAGTGATTCAATTATGCAAAATCCACGGATGTCACTAAGAGCGCGATCGTCAGCTTTAGGAATCGCCAGATCAACATTGCACGAAATTATTAAGAAAAAACTCAAATTCCATCCCTATAAAATCCAAATAATCCAGAAATTGAACGAAAATGACTACCAAACAAGATTAACTTATGCCGAAAGAATGTTAGCGACTTTTTCTACGGACACGCGATTACGAAACATTTTCTTCAGTGATGAAGCACATTTTCATTTAGGAGGGTACGTAAATAAACAAAACTTTCGTTACTGGAGTCCGGAGAATCCCAGGGAAATGCACGAACAACCGTTGCACAGCGAAAAAGTGACTGTCTGGTGCGCTATTTCGGGTAGAGAAATTATAGGCCCGTATTTTTTCGAAAATTATCATGGTCAGGCAGTGACTGTAAATTCCGACAGATATTGTGAGATGATCAACAGTTTTTTTAGAGAAAAACTTCGCAACAGTTCTTTTTCTAACAGAAACACATGGTTTCAACAAGATGGCGCTACTGCGCATACTGCACAAGCGTCCATGATTGTTGTAAGGGAATTATTCCCGGGAAAAATGATCTCTCGGTTCGGTGACATACCCTGGCCAGCAAGATCACCGGATCTGAGTCCATGTGACTTTTTTTTATGGGGCTACCTAAAGAGCGTCGTCTATCGAAATGAACCTACCACTACTGCTCAACTGAAAGAAAATATTCGGACTGAAATGGCGGGAATTTCAAGTGATCTCTGCGGACGTGTGTTTGAAAATATGCGTCAAAGATGGGAAGAGTGTTTGCGTCAAGAAGGTCGGCACTTAGAAAACATTATCTTTAAAAAGTAAAACTCACATTAATGTGTACTTGTTACAAAAATAAAGATATTAAAGGAAACTTAATTATTTATTTTATTATGATTTTTTTAAATGTGAAAATTACCACCGGACACCCTGTATAATACCAGAGGTAGAACCAACTGCTGCGTCCAACCCACCTGTGAGTGGACGAAAAGTGCGTTGCGGCCTATGTAATTGGAAAAAAGATAGGAAAACCAAAGTTTTTTGCACAAAGTGCAGTGTACCAATTTGTGGAGAACACATGAAGCATGTTTGTACAAATTGTTATAATTAAATTTTATGTACAAAGTGTCTGAAGAATGTTGACAAGTGTGATTTTACTCCAAAGAAGATATTATTTTTTTTGTAATTTTTTTTTATACTTCTGTGATGATTGATCTCTTATTACTATTCCGTTTATATAAGTATATTATAGTTGTGTAAGTAAATACAGAAAATTTTGTTTAAAATAAGTAAATATAAAAATTACAATGATTACCCTAAATCTTGTCACAAAACTAAGGAGAAATTAAGTATATTTTTGTAATAGCCTTTGTTTAAGTAAAATAAATAAATATTAATATTTGATTCAATAATATCTTTTATTATACATATAGAATCCGTATAAAAAAGTAAACATTTACGTTTATCATACAGTTCTGGAAAAAACTTATGACATTATACTGGGTCCAGCGGACCAGGTAGCGAGTACTTGTGCGACAAATTAGGACGCGAGTCCCTAAGTGTTAAGGTGAGTTCTTGTGGGAGTGTAGTGTGTGCTGTGTGGGGGTGTGTGTTAGTGAGTGATGGTGGGTATTGCAACAGAAGAACTTTTTTAATGTCTATGGTTTACTCTGTGGTAAATGAGCACAGACTAGGTTATACATATGTCAAATTCCTTCTTCCTAACCTCCTTGTAACTAACAATATGGCTGTATTTTTTTTTACATAAATAAAAGTTAATTGTGCCAATTAAATGAGTGTTTCTCCAATCCTCCACATCAAAACCACAGCGCAACATTATACAGCGTGTTAGGTTAAACGAGGGACATATTGAGGGAAGGTATTCAGTATTCGATTCTCAATCCAAATATGTAAAAAACCTATAACCTCAATTTTTGACATAATTGTCTAATTAAATACATTACTCATGGACACTGAGCGCGCAAGTAGGTGTCACGCGGCAAAACACGTGCCGGTCCTGAGCTCCGTGCGCAAACTCCGCCTCTTTGCTTTGTGTCCCCGATGCACCGACAGGGCACAAACCCGCGCCACCCCGCGCTCACCTCAGTGTATGCGCGAGCGCCGTTACTTCCGCATGTCTATTATTGCGTTTCCACATATCGCATTTAACAAACATCCCCGCTTACTTCGCGATATTAAGAGTGTCCTGTAAACGTGTTCTTGAATAACCAAAAATTACGTCATATCATTATTCCAGTGAAGAATATTGCGATTAAGTGTTATCTAGTGATATTGTGCGAGGAACCGTTAATTATTATGCAAGGTGTCAATCAACGACTGCGAACATTCGGTCAGTACCTAGTTACCTAGATATTTGCCTGTCTAAAGCCAGATTTAAAGTATGAAGGGAAAATGGATTATACCTAGAAAGGTCATTGACCCGCACACATGTTCTGCGATAAGCGCATGGCGCACACGTTGCGAAACTTAGGCGAAGTTTTTGGTATGGATCTATCTGTTATGTATGTATTAGTGTTTTATTTTTGTTCATATGTTTATTACTATCATGCAAGCATGGACTATTGCGGGTTTGAATAAGTCCTTCGTTTAAACTAACATACTGTATAAATATCATGAGGCGTTGTGTCCCGGTGTCCCGGTCATCAAGTTATTTGTCCCGGTATGAACACAATTCGTTGTATCTCAAAAGTTACACGTGTAAATGATATCCGCGTCCCGCGTCGCGGGCCCCCGCTCAAAAGTTCAAAAGGTCAAAGTTATGGCTGCCACTGAATGAATTTTTCGCTAATGAAGCAAATGCCCCAAAAGCTGTAGTCGATTATTTCGCTAATCCCTTATCAGAACTTTACACACTTCTTGTGCACAGTCAAGCATTTCTGATTGGAAAACAAATAAAAAAGATTGAAAAATCAGTTAATACTATTATTGAAGTGAAAAATGTTTTAGAGGATACAAAAAAACAGTTGAGTGACAGATTACTAAATAAATATTTAGGAAAACAAACAAGACAAGTTTATAACAAACTAAAGAATGAAGGCACAATTAATACAAATCAATCCGAAGCATTCGACAAAGAAACGGGAGATTTCTTTAGCACTGCTATCCGTTATCTCGAACAGTGGACAGAACCGATGACAAAATTTGATGTTTTCGCTTGGATGATTTTAAACGATATTCCTCAATGGCAACAAGTAGAAGAAACTACAAGATATTTAAATGAAAAAGATATAGCAGTAGATGATTCAATGTTTAAAGAATTTATGTATTTAAAATCGTTTATGGAATGTGAAATGACCGATGAATGGAAAGCTAAAGATATGCAAGAAAAATGGAAATGCTTTTTTGAAAAAAACCGAAGAACTGGAAGGAAAAGCGATCTTCTTAAATTGTGACAATATATTTTTGCAATTCCTGGCTACAATGCTCACGTGGAACGAGTGTTTTCGTTAATTTCAGCGCAGTGGACGAAAGAACGAAATTCACTCAGTGTAAGCACAGTAGAAAGTATCATTCAATGCATTTATAAATCATAAAATGACGTGCGTAGAATTTTGTAATTATGTTAAAGGGGAGAAGGAGTTATTGGCAAAGGTCAAATCTTCGGAAAAATATGAGTGGGCAAAGAAAAGTAATTAAATTTTGTTAATATGCATTACTTTACTACTGTTTTTTTTTAATAATCCATGGTTTGCCCTATTTCTGTTCTAAATGTCCCGGTCGGCGTCTCCGAATTTATGGCAGCCCTAGAGTAAATCCATGCCTAATGTAAATGTAGGTGCACTTGTACTTATGAGAGAACCCGATGCTCCTCCTTTAGCGTGGCCCATGGCACGTGTAGTGAATGTATTTCCTGGAAATGACGGCAAGGTTCGAGCTTTGCAGCTTAAAACAGCTAATGGTAAATTACATACTAGGTCATTGCAAAGCATAAGTGTGCTGCCTATTTAATAGTACCTAATTTTTCAAATTAAATTTAATTTTCTAATAAAATAAGATGTTTATGTTAACTTTAGCTATAATACTCGTAATATAAATAGATGTATGTTCTATTTTTATATACAGCGTGTTAGGTTAAACGAGAGACATATTGAGGGAAGGTATTCAGTATTCGATTCTCAATCCAAATATGTAAAAAACATATAACCTTAATTTTTGACATAATTGTCTAATTAAATACATTACTCATGGACACTGAGCGCGCAAGTAGGTGTCACGCGGCAAAACACGTGCCGTGCCGGTCTTGAGCTCCGTGCGCAAACTTTGTATTGTCGCCGATGCACCGACGGGGCACACCCTCGCGCCACGCCGCGGTGACTTCAGTGTATGCGCGAGCGCCGTTACTTCCGCATGCCTATTATTGCGTTTCCGCGTATCGCATTTAACAAACAACCCCGATATACCCTTTATAAGGCTCTGTCCATATTTTGGACACCATGATATTTAATTTTTGGCGGCTGAATGAAACGTCACGCGAATTGAACGTTTTTACTCTGTGATTTGACAGTTTGTTAGCAAAAACAAAACGCAGTAAAAAAACAATATCTATGGACGTCATTTGTCAGGTGTTCGGGTAACTGCCAAAATTCAGTGATTTTTGAGTGCTCTGTGTTGATCCAACCTAATCTTCGTAAAAAATGAATAGAAAGGTAAGTTTTATTTTACAAGATGTTCTAAATATAGTAAATATCGGATCCATGCATTGATTTTTGTCATAAGGGTCACATTTTCTAACTGGACTTCGAAAAATTATGACGTCCATATATTGGACAGAGCCCGTTGGCGTGTCCGGCAATTGTGCATTTGAATACTGTTTTTTTTTTCTGTTGCAGGTAATACCATACGATAAACTTGAGGAAACATTAGAAGAACTTTTTGGCTTATCCGATGGTGAGCATTCGGAAGACGGTTATGAAAGCGAGAGGGAAAATGAGGCGGTTTTCACGGGTATGAGTCAAGACAAAATCGAAAACATTTTGGATTCTCCGTCGTCTTCTCGAAGCCAAGTTGCTGTCAATTCACCGGTACCTTCTGGAAGTGGAGTTCCTGAAATTCTAAATGTCAGCGAATCAGCAGTAGGTGATCAAAATAATAGTATTATTGTTAGAAGCAATAGTCAGGAGCCTGAAACAATTTCAGACACTGAAGAAGACGACGATGATGATTGGAATAAAGTGTTTTTTCCTCATACGGCGCCTACTGAAAAGTTTGATGACATTCCAGTACAACCAAAGCGGAATTTTCCAAATAGAAGTGGTCCTCTTACATATTTTAGATTATTTTTATCTGACGAAATTTTATCGATAATAGTGGAGCAAACTAATCTCTATGCAGCTCAAAACAAGCAGAAGAATTGGGTTGATGTTTCTGATGTAGAAATCCAGGCGTTTCTTGGATTATTGATACTAATGGGTATACATCCTCTTGCTAATCTAGATCTTTATTGGGCAACGGATCCACTTTTTTGCGTCCCGGAAATTGCAAATGTAATGACATCCAAAAGATTCAAAATGATACTAAGAAATTTACACCTAAATGATAACCAAAAAATGCCCAAGAGGGGTGAACCAGAATTTGATAAACTGTATAAGATTCGGCCGATAGTTGACTTCATGAATACTGCATTTAAAAATGGGGCAAGGAACTCTTCATCACAAAGTATAGATGAGTGTATGGTGAAATTCAAAGGGCGCAGTACTTTGAAACAATATATGCCCAATAAGCCCGTAAAGAGGGGTTTCAAAATATGGGAGCGTTGTGATAGTAACTCTGGCTATCTTTATGAATATGAAATATATACTGGCAAAAAGGACAACGAAACAGAGTTTGGATTGGGAGCCAGTGTAGTAAATAGTCTCTGCAAAGCACTGGTGGAAGAAAAGATAGAAAATATTCATGTTGCTTTCGACAATTTCTTTTCTTCTACTGAGCTAATGCAGAGGTAATTTGAACAAAACATATATTCAACAGCGACAGTTCGGTCTAACAGAACGAATTTGCCCCTGACACTGAAAAAGCAGACTGCCAAAACAAATCGCCCAAAACTTAAACTTACAAAGGGGCAGTATAAGTGGAGGGTAAACAAAAATGTTGGTTTTTTTTGTTGGATGGATACCAAGATCGTCAATGATCGTCAATATTCTCAGTACTGCCTACCATCCAAAACAAATGGTGTCCTGCAAAAGGACACAAAAAGATGGCAGCAAGCAGCAAGTGCCTTGCCCACTGGGAGTAGTTGAATATACGAAGAGGATGGGGGGAGTGGACCGCTTCGACCAAAAGCGTGGCACATATCATGTGGCTAGGCGAAGTCGAAGATGGTGGATGAGGATATTTTATTTTATAATAGATGCTGCCATCACCAACGCATATCGCCTCTTTACAAGAGCAACGTGACATCTCATAAAAACGTTTTTTTTTATTATTTGATAATCAAAACCGCGATGTCGAATTTAATTTTCTGCAAAAACGTGGCATTTTAAAAGTGAATGTTCGAGGAGCTATGAGTGAAAGAGACGACAAGACCGTGGCAAATGGCGTTATCACGTTGTCTCTTTCGGTGTGGCGTACGAATTCGACCACGCGACGCGTTAGTTTGCCCCGCACGCCCAACGAGTGATGTGCTCTTGCTTTTCACAAAAAACGTGACATCACGAGTATACCACGTTTTTAGTGCAAAGGTATGTTTCTTGTTGTTATTTACTTTAACTTGATTAATGTGATATTAGTTATTTAACTCGTTTTTGTTGTAAAACTCGTGAGTATTGAGAATGAGAAAATGAATATTGTCACATTATTGATGAAAAAGTTACAAGTTTTCTTTGTGATATCTTTGATTGTAACCATGTCGTTGATGAATCGTTTTCAAATACTATGGGTTATTTTATTTTACATCATTATTTTTTAAAAGCTTCAAGTTTGGGTTTATGTTTTGCTAAATGTTACATTATACATGCTAAAACAAAGTCACTTTTACGAATTTGTTTTTCAGATGGAATCACGATCTAGGAAGTTAGTTCAATTGGCTACAGGTGTTAAAAATAATTTAAGTGTACAACTAAGTGATTCAAACTCTCAGATGGATATTTTAACACAAGACGAGAATGAAAATGCCAAAAGCTCGACAAATACATTGCAGACGTCAACAGAAGGTATTTTTTTACTTGTACTGATTTTTTTTTGTAGTTATGTTCCTATAATTTCATTACCTATTTCAATCCTCTTTGTAGACCAAGACATCGCAGTAGATTTCATCCGACCTCGTAGTAATTCGACTAGTAGCAGCGGTTCCTCTAGTTCTAGCAGTTCTTCGAGTTCTAGCTGTTCTTCAAACAGTGGCCCATCTATGTATCAAGGTAAGTTAATTTAAATGCAGAGGAATATTAATTATATCCCACTATTCTCACAAAATTCGAGGGTAATTGATCAAACTAATACCACACCACTACACTTCAAGAAATTGATTGCATTTATAACGTTTCAGACAGCGACGACTCAGTAAAGGATCCTGATTATGACGCCAAACCAACAAAACGTGCTGAGTATTCTTCTGATTCGGATGATCAAAATTTAGTAACATCTAATATGGTTTCAATAAACATTGAAAACTACGAGGAACCACTTTCGTCTACAAACGAACATGCTATGGTATCCAACGATCTCGGTGTCATAGAGAACAGTGAATCTTCTGCGATTGAAAACGTAAGTAACGGAAATGCTGTAAGTCCAATAGTGTATAATTCTAGTCCAACTAAAACTGGTAAAAAAAGAAGACGAAATGAAGCAAACTGGAAAGTCAATGTAGCTAAACGACTGAGAAATAGTGGGAAGCCTTATCAATCTACCAAATCAAAAAAAAACATGCCAAGTCGTGAATTGAAACCTTCTTGTAAAGATAAATGAAAATTTAAATGTGGGTTTAAATTTACAGAGGAGCAAAGACAGACCATTTTAAATGACTATTGGAGCTTAGGTGCAATAGAAAAACAATGGACGTTTATTGCTAATAGCGTAGACATAGTCATCCCAAAACAATGTTACGTTAAAGTTGATTCGGACGGAAATGTTGCAACTATAAGAAACAACAATAACGCTTTCTTTTTGACTATTTCGGGTGAAAAAACAAGAGTTTGTAAATTGTTCTTCAAAAATACTTTGGGGATTAATAATCGACCCATAGAGACTGCTTTGAAAAAGAAAAATAGCAACACTAATTTTTCTTCCATGAAAGATAACCGAGGTACTCATTCAAACCATTATGCAGTGGACGAAAGCATTAAAAATGGCATCAAATTGTTTATTGAGTCTATACCGAAGATTGAGTCACATTACATCCGGGCTATTTCAAAACGAAATTATATTGATGGTAGTAAAGCTGTCACAGATCTTCATAGAGATTATGTGGAAAAATGCAAATCCCAAAACGTCCCCTATGGAACCTACATTACATTTTATCGTATTTTCACACAAGATTTTAACATTTCGTTTTTCACTCCTAAAAAGGATTTATGCGATATATGCGAAGCCTATAAAAACATCACAGATGAAGAGAAAGAATCTAAGAAACAAGATTATGAATTACATCTTAAGGAAAATAATTTGTCTCGTATTGAAAAAGAAAAAGATAAGAACAACAAAAATATTTTAGTAGCGGTCTATGATCTTCAAGCAGTGTTCCAATGCCCCAAAGGAGACTTCTCAGTTTTTTACTACAAGAGCAAACTGAATGTACTTAATTTAACAATTTATAACTTAGAAAATAATTCAGTTGAGTGTTATGTATGGGATGAATCTAACGCCAATAGAGGTGTCAACGAAATAGCTACCTGTGTTTACAAATACCTGGAGAAAATTTCCGCAACGACTGAAGACCTCGATGTTGTCTTTTATTCAGACAATTGTGCCGGACAGCAAAAAAATAAGTTTATGATCTCAATGTACACTTACGCAGTCAAAAATCTGCCAAATCTCAAATCAATTACACACAAATACCTCGTTAAAGGACATACGCAGAACGAGGGCGATTCAGCTCACTCTCAAATAGAGAGAGAAGTTAAAAGGCAACTGAGGTCAGGACCAATGTATACACCTGACGCATTTATCGGGGCTATAAAGGCGGCACGGAAAAAAAGCGAGCCATTTCATGTTAATGAAATGTGCTTCGATGATTTTTTTGATTGGAGAAGTATATGCACTCAAATGAACTTTGCAATAATGAAAGATGAAGACAATAATACTGTGAAACTGGCTGGACTGAAGATAATAAAAGTTCAAAGCTCTGATCCTGATGCCATATTTTTCAAAGAATCTTACGCTGACGAATTATTCAAAAAAGCTATAGTGGTGAAAAAAAAGAGAAATCATAATAGCCAAAGCATTAATTTAGATTTGCAAAAGGCCTATCTTCAAAAACCTGGACTAGCAGAGAAAAAAAGCTGATCTCATGGATTTAGTCAATAAAAACCTCATTCCTAGATACCACAAGCCATTTTACGAATCGTTGTAATAAGACTGATTAAGTACAAAGATTTTTTGAATTGTGTTTTTTTAGATTGCTTCATTTATAATCATAGTGTTTTTATTAGTGTTAAGAGAATTTGTGATTCTATGTTTATGAAGGGTGATAGCAATGTTCTATAAAACTGGGTGCCATAATATTGTGTTAGAAGATGTTAATTACTATTAGATAACTTTAAGTACAGTTAACTTTTTGTTTTTTTTTTTATTTGTATGAAAGTAATTTTTTAGTTACCTTTAATTTTAATTAAAGCGAGTAATTAGTACTATGTGATTGATTGATCTCTTGTTGATTACTGTGCCTTAAACTAATTTCATGGTGTAAGTAAGTCATTGCTTTCGTAAATTTGTATTTTTTAAATACAAGATCTTTATTTTGATAGTGTGTTTTATTTAACTTATCACACAGCCTTACACCTAAATTTAACATCTTCAATGTGATATATCAATATGTTACAAGCATTTTGTAACATATTTTCATTAAAAACGTGACATATGTGTCTGTGTTTTTTTAAATCAGTTTTTTTACTTATTTCATATTGAACTGAGTTTTTTTTTGCTTATTTTCAGAAACCAAATTAATTACCGCAACAATTTAATTGTTTTCCGACACTAAAATTATCAATATTTTAGAATTTATCAACGCTTTAATGTTTAAAATGGCTGTCCTGTAAAGTTGTGGTTTAAAAATATCACGTTGTTCTTGTAAAGAGGCGATATATTTTATATTCTCAAAGAATGCGATACCCTATGAATAGTTTGCAGTTCCGCACAATGCTGGGAAGAAATCTGATTGGTTCTTTCAGCAGTAGGAAGAAGCGAGTATCTGACTTGCCATCATTTATAGGTAAAAAACCAAAACTTGATAGCCGACAGAAGGCTAAGTATGGCCTCCCAGACGATCTGCGGCTTACAGATGTAGGATCTCATCTCCCTGGTCCACTGGAAAGTTACAGAAGATGCAGAGCTTGCAGCAGCAAAGAAAATAGCAAAAAATCAAAGATTCAATGCATACGCAGTGAAGTTGCCTTGTGTGTTGTCCCATGTTTTGCCGAATTCCATAAACCCTAATAAGGCTCTGTCCAAATAATGGACACCATGTAAACAAGTAAATAAAAAAATATATATATAAATTCTTAATAAAGACGTCCTAGTTTTCATATTTATCTTTTTTTTATTTCCAAATCCTTAGCAGTTTCCTCTGCCTTATAAAGGGTTAAGTGTCCTGTAAACGTGTTCTTGAATAACCAAAAATTACGTCCAGTGAAGAATATTGGGATTATGGTTCGTGCTTAAGTGTTATCTAGTGATATTGTGCGAGGAACCGTTAATTATTATGCAAGGTGTCAATCAACGACTGCGAACATTCGGTCAGTACCTAGTTACCTAGATATTTGCCTGTCCAAAGCCAGATTTAAAGTATGAAGGGAAAATGGATTATACCTAGAAAGGTCATTGTGCGGGTGCACACATGTTCTGCGATAAGCGCATGGCGCACACGTTGCGAAACTTAGGCGAAGTTTTTGGTATGGATCTATCTGTTATGTATTAGTGTTTTCTTTTTGTTCATATGTTTATTAGTATCATGTAAGCATGGACTATTGCGGGTTTGAATAAGTCCCTCGTTTAAACTAACATAAGTACTGTATAATTATAAAAACTAGTATAATAAAATAATTGTACTGAATATATAATATTGAATAGGTAGCTGTTATTGTAGGGTGTAGTGTTAGGGATAAATTACCCGATAGTCAAACCATGTAATTATTATAAGAGTATGTGATTTGTGATCTATGGTCACTCCTCCCTTCTCTCTGATACCTTGTACCGAATAAGATGTAAGCAAATGATTAAATATTAATTACTTAATACCAAAGTGTTCTTTTTACTACTCTGCTGCCCTCATATATACCTAACAGGTTATGGGCTACTAAAAAAAAAGTGACGGCAAAGTTAGAAGCACGAACAATAATTATATAGTTACACACGTAAGAGGAACCCAATAGTTTACCAATATAATTTTAGTGGAATTGTCATAAATAAAGTCAACATGGTTAGGGATTTAGGAGTTATGTTTGACAGTAAATTAATGTTCTCGGATCACATAGACCTTATTAGCACAAAAGCTTATAAGAACCTAGGATTTGTTCTTAGGTCATGTAAGGTGTTTAAAAATATTGGAGCTCTTAAATCTGTATATTTTGCTTACGTGCGCAGCGTTTTAGAATATGCGTGCCAAATCTGGTCCCCCCAATACATAATTATAAGAACCAAATAGAAAGGATTCAAAGAAAATTTATTAACCACCTTAATTATCGCCTCCGTAAACCTCCAATTTCTTACGAAGATAGCTGTCGAACCTATGGTCTGCTTACACTCGAAGAAAGGCGTAAAGTGATGGACATGTGTTTGCTCTATGACACTCTCAATGGACGCCTTGATTGCCCGGAGTTGGTCGCACAGATAACTTTTAACACTCCCCTACGGCGCACTCGTCACACGCCAATGCTGCGCGTTCCTAGGCACTCCACTAACTATGCCAAGAACTGTGTACTGACTCGCATTGCTCGAACTTATAACTCGGAATTCTCTGAAGTTGATTTATTTAACTGTAATAAACCGACTTTCAAAAAACAAATAATGAAAATTATAAACGGAGATAAATGACAAGCAACCAATCTTCTTCTTCTTCGTGTATCTTCTCTATCTTTGATCATTCAATCCTTTAAATTTAATTTTTTATTTTTTTTTAGTTTTTCAAAATTGTAAAAATGAAAAATAATCTAAATCTAACTTAAAAGTAATTTTGTATTGTAATTTTATTTTGTTGTTCGTTTGGAAATATCTAGCATTAGTCCGTTCGCATGTATTATGATAATATCCTAGTTAAACAGGGAAACCTATAATTGGCCATAGTCACTGTCACATGCATATTTTGTATATCATTTATGTATCGCTGTTGGTTACCTAAATAAATAAATAAATAAATAAATAAATATTATTAGAGGAGCGTGCACGAACGAACGTGAACGATAAAAATGGCTTCCGTCCGTTCAAGAAAAAAATCCCCAATTGCAAACAGATAATTTCAACAATTGGATATTCAGAGTTCAATGCATAGGGGAAATACGTACAAAATGACATATATGTACAAAACGACACAGGCGGGATATTTTGAATTTGGCGGCCTTTAACACAAGACTGACAGTGTCACCACGCGGCCATAACTATTTTCTATATTCTGGCAAATTTTGAACGCATCCATTTCATTCATCCCAGTGTCATGGCCGACGACAGGTAAACACGCGTTGCAAGTTTTTTTCGCTCCGTCAAAGTTTTTATTCAAATGGTAAGTTTTTTGTTATTGATACTATTCATGCAGTATTTTTTTAATTTTTAGAACATTTATCTTTAGACTAAATAACTTAGTTTCAGAAAAAGAGCTTGTTTTATATGTATTTTCAAATTTTATTTTTTTAAAACGCTGTATGGACAAAACGACATATATAACGACGTATATAGCGGACAAAATGACATATGTATGTCATTTTGTCCAAAGCTTTTGTATTATATTTATGTTTTTTTTTGTTTATGTTTATTTTAATGTAAAAGAGAATATGTATTATATTTATGTTTTGTATTATATTTATTTTTTTGTTTATGTTTATTTTAATGTAAGCAGAATTGTTGTTGATTCTGCAGTACAGTGTACTGTTACTTGTTATTATCTTATAACTGCTTGGTTCTTACAGAACGATTGATCTATGGAATGGTTTTTATAAGTGAGGACTTGCTATTGGCTGTCTGTTTGACTTACTGTTCCTTATCTGTTTTTTTTTAGCTGTAAGTCTTTCATATTGCTTAAATAAATAAATATATGTTTTTTTTCAGACACCAAAATGCCACGTGACTACAAACGAACGACTGATCGCCAGTCTTGGAGTACAGAGTCAATGAAAAAAGCTATCGAGGCAGTTCGAGATAAGAAAATGGGCTGGTTATTGGCCTCAAAAACATTTGGTGTCCCTCAAGCTACCCTTCGCAGACATGCTTTAGGCACTAATAAAACTTTGGAGTCAAACTTAAAAGGCCTTGGCTGTTGGAAAGCTACCTTCCCGCCTGACGTGGAAAGGCAATTAGTTGAGCATATAAAATTCCTTGAAAGTCGTTTGTTCGGTTTGACTCGAAAATCCGTACAAGAGCTAGCTTTTCAGATGGCTGAGAAAAACGGTTTCGCTCATAAATTTAGCATCCAAAAACAAAAGGCTGGTCAAGACTGGTTAGATGGATTTCTAAGGCGTAATAAAGATATATCATTGCGCAAACCAGAAGCCACTTCAGCAGCTCGAGCTCAAGCTTTTAATCGGCCGCAAGTCCAAAAGTTTTATCAGTTGTACGGGAGCTTGCTAGAATCTGTAGGCTATAGACCGCACCGTATTTATAATGCTGACGAGTCCGGGCTATCAACAGTACAAAAACCAGAAAAGATTTTAGCTACCACTGGTAGGAAACAAGTCGGAGCAATAACCAGTGCAGAACGTGGAGCAAACACCACTATCGTTTGTTGTGCTAATGCCATTGGTACTTTCGTCCCGCCGATGATAATTTTTCCTAGAAAAAACATGAAAAATGAACTTATCGATGAAGCTCCTCCTGGTACCTTAGGTGTAGCTCAACAATCAGGCTGGATGACTACAGAAATATTTCTAAAATGGATAAAGCATTTCCAAAGTTTTGTAAAAGCAAGTATCGACGATAAAGTGATTCTAATTGTCGATGGGCATGCAAGTCATAAAGGCATTGACACATTGGAATATGCAAAAGAAAACGGCATTCACATTATTTGTCTGCCTCCACATTGCACTCATCGCATGCAGCCTCTCGATGTTTCATTTTTTGGGCCATTAAAGACTTATTTTAACCAAGAAATATCCAAATGGCTGAAGGCACATCCTGGACGAGTTGTTACGCATCTTCAGATCGCCAGTTTATTCAATGAAGCATATGGCAAGGCAGCTACAGTGCAAAATATATGTCATGGATTTAAAAGCACTGGCATCTGACCGTTGAACCCTGATATATTTCCGGATTATATGTACGAGCCCGCTGAAACTACAAACATACCGCTGGAAGTCACCTCCAATGAACAGCCTCCTCAGCCTGCAACACTAATGAGCTCTGTCGAGTCTGGACAGATTTTGACACAACCCTCACAACAAGGAGATGATTATATTCCAGCAACAAACACGTCTCAGGTCGCTCCAGCAGCTGCGCTTCCTCGAGTTCAGCCAAGGTCCACTGAAATGCTACCTGAAGAAAATAATGCGACCGAAATAACAGCATCTATCGACCCACAGCCTGAAGTTTCACCTCAGGCTCCAACATCAAACTTTCAAGAAACGGTTTTAACTGCTGCTACTACCAATGAACGTCCATCGTCATCTGCTCTTGCTGTTCCTATTGAGGTGCTTTCTTCGGCTCCAAAAGGACGTTTCACTAGTGGCCAAGGGAAACGTAAACCAAAAACTCGACAGAGCGCATTGGTGTTGACTTGTACTCCTAATATGTTGGAAATAAAATCCAAAAATGCGCCTAAAGCTCCTCCAGCAAAGAAAAAACGTATAGTCTCCAAAACATTGTTTGAAGACAGTAGTGAAGAAGAAGATTTTCCCAATGTTTCCCAAGACGATGAAGATGACTGTGCGTGTATATATTGCAACGACCTTTATTCAAGATCTAAGCCCGGAGAAGACTGGTTGCGGTGCTTACAATGTTCGCATTGGGCTCACGCTTCTTGCGCCGATGTGCCCAAAAGAAGTAAGCGTTTCATTTGCGAATTATGCCAATAATTCCGTCGCTTTTATCTATATGTCATTTTGTCCAATGGCAATATGTCATTTTGTCCGAAGCATATGGACAAAATGGATTATGTATGACTGATCTCAGTTTAATTTAGTTTGTTTTTTTTTCTGTTGATTTATTACTAAAAATGTTTATTAGTAACGATAATTTAAGGACCAAAGATGATTAATGTAAACTATGGCTGTTTTGTGAACTTCCAATAAAAAGTTATAATACAAAAACAAAACTATATGTCATTTTGTACATACTTCCCCTACTGGACGAAAAACAACTATTGCATACCATAAAAATGGATGAATCAAAAACAAAACATGAAGACGAAGATTTCATGAAAGCAAATGCTAAATACATTCAAGGTTACTGAAAAATATGTAAAATCTATACAAAACAAATGCATAACGCGTCCAGATCATCAGCCTGAGGATAACGACGCCGCCAAGGCCAGTCTAAAAAGAGGTGACTCGTTAGGATGCTGCGCTACGTTGCTTTTCGGCAGACCCCAAGGCGGAACTTTAGCAATAAGTCGAGTGACTAGGTCTGAGCACCGTAGGTTCGGACGGTCAGGATAAACACATCGATGAGTTTGGGCTTCACGGAAATCGGCAGATCTCCCATAATCATCGATCTGTAGCGTTTTTAACCGACTTCTAAAAAAGGAGGAGGTTCTCATTCTCGTTTCTATTTTATTTTTTTTATGTTTGTTCGCGCATAACTCCGTCGTTTGCCAACCGATTTGAAAAATTATTTTTTTGTTGGAAAGGGTATACTTTCCAAATGGTCCCATAGCCACCAAGTCGGGATCTGATGATGGAATCTTGGCGAAATCGAGGGAACTCTTCAAATTTTATAGGATAACGTACAGCGATTTTGGTATTTTCTACAACAAGTGAAGCATTTGCGTTCGATAAGAACCATTCTACCATCAGATCAGATGATGAAGCCAAGAGTCACGGAACTCAACAATGAGACAATATATCCTAGTCGTGTTTGGGCTTGTTGTAATTGTAACGGTATGCACTTTCCATGTGTACGAAGCGCATGTAAACCACTAAAAAGTGAAAAATAAAAACTTTTTTACAAAAAATAAAACCGACTTCAAAAAAAAACAAAAAAGTGAAAAATAACTTTAGCTTCTGAAGTCGGTGACAAAAAAAATCAATCAATCAAACAAAGGTCACCGACTTCAGAAGCTAAATTATTTTTCACTTTTTTGTTTTTTTTGAAGTCGGTTTTATTTTTTGTAAAAAAGTTTTTTTACCACATTTATTATTATTAATTATTTAAAATTTGGGTATAGAACTTGGGTGGCATAATAAAAAAAGTTTATATTAATAAGCTCTATTTAATTCCTGCGTCTATTTGAGTTGGCCGGCAAAAAAAACATTACCACAACAATCTGGGTGACCTCAGATATTTTGTGGTTGAATTACTTCTCGGTGAAATGAGTTACGACTTAGGCGTATTAATAAAAAATGTTTATTATGTTATGCTTTATCGAAATAATAAGTTTATTTTGGTTGCCTGGCAAAAAAAAAATTACCACAATCTGGGTGATCTCAGATATTTTGTGGTTGAATAACTTCTTGGTGAATTGAGTTACGGCCTAGGCGTCATAATAAAAAAATGTTTATTATGTTATGCTCTATCGAAATAATTAGTTTATTTTGAAAATAGCCCAAAATAGTAAGTATGGAGGCTGGGTGAAGGCAGTTCCTGAGAAATGTCCATATTTGCTGTCCGGACTCATAACGAATGCATACTAAGCTTTCCAATGATTTTCGGATATTTATGGTATTAACATGAACTTTTCCCTTATGGAATCACAGTATGCTGCTGTAATTTTAAACTATTTCTATTTAAATTTAAATTTTAAAATGTGAAAATGTCATTACCGTGGCTGTCCCAAACCCCGAAAAAGAATTATTACATTAGGATTAAGCTTACCATTTAAAAACGCTGTGTTTACGTCAATGTGGTCGATATTTAAATCGAGCTTTGTAGCTAAAGAAAATAATAATCGCATTGTAGAGTGTCTGACCACTGGGGAAAATGTGTCATTGAAATCTACCCCTGGAACTTGGGTAAAACCCCTGGCAACAAGCCTAGCTTTAAATTTATCAAATCTAGCTGATGTGTCATATTTAGTCTTAAAAACCCATTTGGATTTTATGATATTTTCGCCAGGTGGTCTGTCAACTAGTTTCCATACATCATTCTCCATCAGAGAGTCATACTCACATTGCATAGCAGCCCTCCATTGTTCAGCCTGAGGACCAGACATAGCTTGGTCATAAGTTGTTGGCTCTACAATAATATTTTTCTGTGTTAATAGACCATAATCAATCTCGTAGTCAGCATACCTCATAGGCGGCTTCGACCGAGTACTACGTACGGGACGAGAAGCAGAACAAGGCGGCAGATCAGAGGCACTCTCTCCTGGCGCTGTCGTCACTCCAGATTCCGAAGAAGCATTTTCCATAAATGCATTCGCAATCGGCGACTCAGCAAAGCTCGCCTCATTCTCACTGCCCGTATTGTAGACTTCCTCCTCTTCTAGAGAGCCTCAAACCGATAAAGGCACAGAACTAGAACTGAGATCACAATTATGTTCGTCATCAGATATCACAGGGTGTTCAAAATTAGATTCCAAATTAATAATATCATTATTCACATTATTAACATTCATTTCATTCATATTATTATTACATTTCAATAAAATATCACAGTTATTGTTGCATGTCATGTCATATGAAATAAAATCATTATTATTGGAGCCAATATTTGAATTATTATTATTACTGCTAAAACGTTCCTCCAGAAAGGCCACATTCCTGGAAGTTATAACCCTTTTGGGGTCATGGGGGTCACTCAATCTAAAACCTTTTGAAGTCGTGCTATAGCCAACGAAAATATATTTCTGGCTCTTGGCATCAAGCTTGCGACGTTTCTGATCTGGAAGTAGGGAGTATGCTATACAGCCAAAAGTATGAAGGTGGCTGAGATCAGGCTTACGACCGGACCAGTTCTCCTCAGGTGTCATGTCTCCTAAAGCTGATGTTGGACTCCTGTTTTTGAGATAAATCGCAGTCATAATTGCCTCGCTCCAATATCTTTTATCTAAATTGGCTCCCTGGAGCATACACCTAACCTTCTCAAACAAAATCCTATTAAGTCGCTCAGCTACGCCATTTTGCTGCGAACAATAGGCCACACTCGTTTGGTGAATAATTCCCTCACTTTTGAGTTACTCACAAAACTTCTGATTGCAATATTCCCCCCCATTATCGCTGCGTAAAATTTTGATAGGCAAACCCAACTGTTTCTCTACTAAGCTTTTAAAATTAATAAATGATGGCATTACTTCCGATTTATTCTTGATCAGGTAACCGAATGACTTCCTCGTGAAGTCGTCGGTGAACGTGACGATGTACTTCGCCCCGCCAAAGCTTGCCTCTTGTATTGGCCCGCAGACGTCGGAGTGCACCAGCTCGAGAGGACTCTCAGCACGATGCGTTTGGCCTGATGGGTAGGGCTTCGCTGACATTTTTCCCTCGAGGCAGGCAGTGCAGTTCTTCAAGGCTTGACTATTCTTATCATCATGAAAGCACACAACTGTGGCAGCTCCGTCTCGTAACCTAAACAAACCCTGGGTGTTCAGGTGTCCAAGTCTCCGATGCCAGACATCAATGAGAACTGAGGCAGCAACATTAGCACTCTGTGACTCCTGTCTATTACACAGGGGCATAGAAGAGTGCACTTCTGGCGAAGATACCATACCTTCCATTCCTAACATACATACCTCACTGTCAAGTTTGAAAATGCCATTATTATTAGAAGCAGTAGCAATAGGGTTGCCAGAAATTTTACATCTATCATAAATGTTGCATCTATCCTTTGTAAAAGTTACTACAAAACCTTTTTGTGTCATACTACTTACAGATAAGAGATTGGTAGATAGTTGAGGAACATAAGAAACATTTTAAATTTTTCTTACCATAGATCCTATTTTCATATTAACATTACCAACTCCAGTTATATTTAACTTATCATTATTAGCAATAGTGACACTCTGGTTTAAATTAATGTCCTTAAAGTTCGTAAGAGCACTTCTGTCATTGCACATATGTGTAGAACAGCCCGAGTCCACATACCAGTCCTTGGTGTTGCCTGCGAAGAATGCTGTGGCCGTTGCAGTGAAGGCCCTGGTGTCAGGCTTCTCCTTCTTCTGTATCTTCTTCCACCGAAAGCATTTCGATTTGACATGACCAGGTTTTTTACAAAAATTGCACATGACTTTTGGTTTCTGAACGCTGAATGCAGTCGCTGAATTGCTGCCGTGGTTGGCGCTATCTGTGCTGTTTCTTCGAAATTCCTCCTGTAGTAACCGTGTTCTTACAAGTTCACTAGACAACGTGTTCGTGATACAAACAGTCTCCAGGTTTGAAACAAGCGTCTCGTAGTCTTGACTAAGTCCACTGAGCAAGATTTCTGCGACTTCACAGTCGTCTATGACTTTTCCAATGTCTGCCAACTGTTGCACGAGGTTCATAACATGCTGAATGTATTCTGTCATCGAAGAAAAATTTGACAGGTCGGCATGATGCAATTTTCGCAATAACAGGACTCTCCTGTATAGTCCGCGGTCTTCAAAAATTTTGGCAAGGCAATCCCAGGCTTGCTTACTCGATTTAGCGTCTCTCAGGTACTGATGACATGTTGATTGCACTGAAAGGCAGATGCGGGCCAGCGCACGGGCATCGCGCGCGGCGCACTTCTCATCGCCAATGACAAAACTCCATAACCCCTCTAGGGTGAGCAACATTTTCATAGAAAATTTCCAGGAATTGTAATTAGAGGCTCCCTCAAGCCGTTCGATATGTATTCCCCCACCGAGCATGGGCGCATGGTCCGAATGTGCACGAGATTGCGCGTGGGGCTGCGCCTCGTGCGCGCGGGCCGCGCTGCCATCGCCGGCGCTGGGTTGATTTCCGTTTGTCATGGTGTATTTCTTAATCTATCGTACCTTGTAACAATTCTCCTCGATCTGGGACCAGAACCTGTTAGAATGAGTGACAGTGCTAGTGGAAAAATGGAGCTTCTTCGTAACGATTGTGAATACACCTTTACTCACTCGTTACGTGCATGTTTGTTACGTGCATGTAAAATAACCTACAAATTTCAACGTGGAGCTCAAACGAGTAGTTTGATTTAGAAAGTAATTATACTATTTCGTGGATATACAATGTCGCCCATGCGCATGTGACCGCCCGTAATATTCTGAGTATTCATGAAAAAATATCGAAAATAAACTTCAAAAGGGGGGGTCTATCTATAATATTTTTCATGTTATTCAATTTTTAATTTTTTAAGTAGAGTTTGTAGATTTGCTTTCTATTTTTTGACACATCTCCGAAGTTTATGGGTCGATTTGGATTCTGTTTATTATTTCCAAAAGCTTATGAGTTATTTTAACAGGTTATTTAACATTTTTACTAAAAAATATCGACTACGAAAAAAAAGACGGAATCAAAGTCATTTTTTCGGTAAAAAATTGTGTATTTATTTAAAAAAAACGAGTGTAAGTCCATAAATTATCCCCATAGGACGACTTTTTTAATCATTATTTGTAATCTACTACATAACAGCTAAAAATTCACAGAACATTACTAATACCTATCTCTAAAAAAAAACCCGCAAACAACTTGTTGAACATTTGCAACTATTCAAATAAAAGGGTCGCTCAGGTAGAAAACTTTTCCTAGAAATAGCTTTTTAACAATTGCGTCCCTACCACGTGCACACCCTTGTCGGCTAGCGTTACTTCATTCAGTCTCTTGATTACTGAACCCGTGACGCTACGTGTTTTGTGATTTGTGCACTACTTAATCTTGTGAGGAAAGTTTGTTTAAGGAAACTGAACTACTTGTATCATTGCAATGGTACGATTGCGTGATCTACCGCCGTCTCATGTGGCTGACATGCATTTCATTTACGGTGTTTGTAATGGAAATGCACGCGCTGCTGTCGAAGAGTACAGACGTCGATATCCAAGTAGACCAGTACTTGGGTACCGATCCTTCATTGCCGTACATCGTCAGTTTAGCGAAAGAGGATTATTTCCGCAACGAAATGAGCCCGGCGTGATTGTTGATGCAGACGTGGAAGGGGATGTGTTACGATTAGTGCGCGCTAACCCTATGCTAAGTATTCGTCTCCTATCAATAAGAGTAGGTATACCAAGAATAAGAGTTTGGAGAATTCTCAAAAAAGAAGGCCTGCATCCTTATCATTTCCGACGTGCACAACGCTAGATGGAGCTCCAGCACACTTTGCACGACTAGTTCGTGATTATTTAAATCAAAATTATCCGCGATGGATTGGCAGAGGAGGTCCCATTGCTTGGCCGCCGCGATCTCCCGACCTTACACCCTTAGATTTTTATCTTTGGGGTTACATGAAACAAAAAGTGTACGCCGTGCCCATAGAAAGCCGCGAGCAATTAACGGCTAGGATTTTTGCTGCTGCTGCGGAAATGAAAGAAAACCGTGAAGAATTACGTCGTACAATAAAAAGTATTGCCATGAGGGCTTTAGTTTGTTTACAAGAGAGTGGGGGCCATTTCGAAAATCTTATTAATTAAATTTCTTGTATTTTTTTTTTTAAGTAAAAATCTGGCTATTGCTTGTTTGTTTTAATTTCCATTATCATCCTCCTTACTGTTTTAACCTTTTAGTACTCACAGCTAAGAGCGGGGACATTTAATTGACTTTCACATTTTCTTCTCCTAAATTTGACTCTTAGAGTTTTAGAGTTTTACTTTGGATTTAGTTACAGTTTGGTTAAATAATGATCTGTGAATTTTTAGCTGTTATGTAGTAGATTACAAATAATGATTAAAAAAGTCGTCCTATGGGGATAATTTATGGACTTACACTAGTTTTTTTTAAATAAATACACAATTTTTTACCGAAAAAATGACTTCGATTCCGTCTTATTTTTCGTAGTCGATAATTTTTTGTAAAAATGTTAAATAACCTGTTAAAATAACTCATAAGCTTTTGGAAATAATAAACAGAATCCAAATCGACCCATAAACTTCGGAGATGTGTCAAAAAATAGAAAGCCAATCTACAAACTCTACTTAAAAAATTAAAAATTGGATAACATGAAAAATATTATAGATAGACCCCCCCTTTTCAAGTTTATTTTCGATGTTTTTTCATGAATATTCAGAATATTACGGGCGGTCACATGCGCATGGGCGACATTGTATATGTTACTATCGCAAAAACTAGTACAAATTATAACATAAACTACTTACTTTTATCCGCAAATCGATCAGTTACGTGCATGTAAACTGCAAATAACACCGACGACCACTCGCTTAGCGACCATTTTTTTCGACACTGTTTTCAATATGGCGAACTTCATGTCATGCGATGTGTTACAGAATGTTGCCAGAACAAATAAATCAATAGAGTTGGTAGTATTTTTAACTTTGAATGTACGAAATGAACGGATTATTCACGACCGTTACGTGCAGGTAAAAATCGAAGACAAAGATAAATCGTAAAATATCAACATAAATAAATAAGCTTGTTAGATTGAGAATTGTCTTCGTAGCTACGCAAGTCACATATCCACATACTTAGCTATATGTATACCACATGCCGCCTTTAAAAACATTTCTTATAGTAATTTAAGCTAGTCGCAAATATACTTGCATACAGACACCACGTATTTCATTTATCAAAACCCGAACAAGCAATAGTGAACCTTAATACAATCACCATATGGTCCTTCGAGCCGGATCCATCCAGTACGGACGCTTAACGAGAGAACAAAAGGCCCACATTCCACAGTAGCGATAAGCCGACCTTTTTTTTGTGCTCATCGGATTCCGAGAATTAGCAAGTTGTTTACTACGAAGACTTGTAGTAATAATTAATACATCGGGTATCAGCAGCATTCAAGCTTGTTTATGTGAAAAATGAATACGACTGAAGAACAACAGAAACTTCTCTCCGTGTTAGAAGATACTGCAAACCTATTACGTAAAACACAATCAAACCTTAAGAAATGTCCTAAAGCACGCCTAACAAGAGGATATATTGAAGCACGTATGAAAATCATCGAAGATTATTGGAATACGTTCAAATGTGCGCATAAAGACTTGGTAAAAATAACGCCAAAGGAACAAAAAGGAACATTGCCATATTTTTAGAATGAGGAATTTTTATTTATGAAGATTTGTTTAACGTGCTTCAAGGTGACTTAAAGGACATGGTTATTTCGTTATCTGAACAATCAGTGGTGGAATCAAGATCACCAAATAGTAGTTTTGACGGCGTGAATCCACAAAATAACCTCGTGCACCTGCCGAGGATCGAGATACCGAAGTTTTCCGGTAATTATGAATCATGGCAAGCTTTTCAAGATTTGTTTATCTCGTTGGTGCACAATAACACTTCGCTTCGCGATGTCCAGAAGCTTCATTATTTGAAGACTAGTGTTACTCAAGAAGCCGAATCACTATTGAAGCATATACAGGTAACCGATAACAATTATGTTAATGCATGGGATATTTTGAAAAAGAGATACGGCAACAAACGCTTACTTTTGAATCATTCTATGAAAAGGTTATGCAACCAAAAGAAGATGACCTCTCAATCAGCTTCTCAGTTAAAAGGGTTGTTAGATACAACCACAGAGTGCCTTAACAACTTTATTAATTTAAAGATTGATGTCGGCTCTTGGGATCCATTCCTTATATATCTTCTAGTGCAGAAGATGGACCCAGAGACACACAAGAACTGGGAAGAACATGCATATAAAGAAGAATCCGAAAACTTACCTACC